>OX376070.1:3517500-8517500 GCA_947361185.1 Charanyca ferruginea
GGACCTCCACAACCCAGTTACTGACACGATACCACTTGGTAAGACTGGTTGTCAGACTTTCTGTCTTCTGACTACCCATAACGACGGCCAAAGATCTATGAATGATAGCAGGGACCAACGGCTTTACGTGCTATCCGAGGCACGGAGGAAATTCGGGATGAAATGGATGGTCACCCAACCACAGACCGACCGCGGCTAGCATAGCTTCAATTTTGACCAATCTATCTGTACCTACGGTTTTAAATTATCCATGAGCTCCTCGACTATGATTATTAAAAAAATCTGGTAGCCGTTTTGTAGAAACCTCGTAAGTAAAAAAAAACTTATGAGTATTGTGATATTGTTAATAAGCTACCATGTTATTAGGATAAATAGATAGGTACACTCGTATTTATGTTCGGTATGAATGGATATGTTTGGTATGGGATCACAGACTTCTTAAATAACTTCTGTAGCCTATGCTCTGTCTGTCCTGTTTTATTTTGTGTTTGTCGTGATTAATCTGTACCTATCTATATACAGAATATCCAATCGCAAAATTTTACAACAAACGTGACAAGAAATAGCCAACACATATATTTTTCCTGCTTCAACACGACAATTCTAAGCAACATGTCATAAAACATCCAAAAAGGCTAACACAATAAAACTTACCTTTACAGCGACTTCAAACAATAGATATTTATGTCCCAACGTTTGTCTGAAGATTTAGATTAGGTATACGTTCACGTCTATGCCTTCCTTCGATATGGCATGGATTCGGCGGCAGTCGTAAAAGTCTAATTCACTCACGAGCAGTATTCGTGCGGATATTAAGAGTTGGGTTGAGTTATCAGCGGTAGCGGGTTTAGGAAATTAGGTTGTGTAAAGTAAATAAGTTTTCTAATAGTTGTCTCAGCGCTGGTATCAGTTCTAGCTTTATTGCTGTGGTGTCGTTTTTCTATACTAATATTATATACAGGCTGTACCGGAAAGGGGGTATACATCCGAAGGGAGGACAATGTACTCGTGAAACTGAACAACATTCAACAGAAAAAAAAATCGAAAAAAGAAATTTTAGACTCCAGTCTCAATACAAAATTTAGGCGGCAAGTTCAAATTTTCTAAGAAGAGTCCAATTTTTTTTTTAATTTCGATTTTTTTCAGTTTCACGAGTACATTGACCTCTCTTTGGATGTATACCCCCTTTCCGATACATCCTGTAGAGGTAATGATTGTTTGTTTGTAAGTGGTAATCTCTGAATGTACTGGTCCGATCATAATACTCCTTTCACTGATAGATAGCTATATTATTGATCAGGGACTTAGGTTATGCTTTACTCCTGACTCCTAACTTTCAGGTAGAAGTAGTTGTGAGTGAGTATGTTAGTGCTTAATATCTCTCGGTTCGTTATTTTGTTATGTATTCTTGCTTTAATATTGGTTAAAGCTGTAGGACTACTTATATTTTTACCAGCTTTTTATTAGCTTCACCTGTATGTTTGTATGTTTGTTTGTAACCGACTTCTTTGGGCGCGATTTTGACCCACTTTAAACGGCCAGATTTCGTTCAAACTTTGTAGATTTATCGAGGACCGATGACAATACACTAATTTGATAAAATTATTAAAAAAAAACAAAAAAAAAAACATAAGTCGTTCAAAATTAGTTGCCGAAAAAACAGCTATTATATGTATACTAGGAAGGTAGGTACTGCACAAGCGCCCCTGGTAGAATAAATGTACATAATATTTATAGATATAGATTTAACCAAACTAAAATGTAAAAAATAAATAATAGTTTAAAAAAACTAAAAACACGCTTTTTATAGAAAACCAAACTTAAAAATAGAAAATAAATTTTAATAAATTATTTTATTTAAAAAAAAGCGTGGGGTGCATGGTGTCAATAGTTATAAATATTTTATTGACAGATATGAGTAGAGTGATTATCATTTTGATAATATCTTAAAAATCACCCCACGCTTTTTTTTTAATAAAATAATTTATTAAAATTTATTTTTCATAATATTGTTTTGCTACATGGTAACACTCTTGTTATTTTTTTTATATCTTGGAAAAAAAACACGAATTTCTAAAGAAAACTTGATTATTTTTATATTTTCTGTTGAATCTATTGATCAAAGAGTCTCTTCATAATTTGCCAATTGAAATCGCTATATTTATTAAAAATCGCTAGTCACTCATCCCTGATACCAACTCTCCTCGAGTCCGGATATCCCCTCCGAAAAACCCACTACAGAGCCGGTTATTGGCTCGAATGGTCTCGCAAAAATACGATTCGCCAATATGGCCACCGATTTAGATCTGAATGTCCATTCTGTAGGCCCGGCCGCGGCCCGGATATTTAATTTAGGCCACATTGAGGCCGAGGCGCCGATGATGAATTGGTGATGGCAATGATACCTTATTGTTGGGTTGATCGGCAATGGGAAATTCAGTAAATAGTCCAGATATTAAGAGGGTAGCGTTTAGGGGTTGTTTATGTGGTGTGATATGAAGCAGTAGTATGATAGTAGTAGTAAAGATCTTTGAGAAGGGGCTTGTCTGGGAAATATTACCACCACACCTATTTTCGAAACAAAACAGCGATGTTTTGGTTCTATGGGTTTGGGTGCCGGTGTAATGACAACAGGCACATCAGACATTTTAACTTTGTTTCTGAAATGGCAATGAACCTGCAAGGCCTCTGGTATTTTTTTACAGCCTGTATTGTCCCACTGCAGGGCAATCTATTCTCCTTCTACTTCTCTCTGTCAAAGACTATTTTAGACCAGTTTTTGTCAAAAGAGTCTAGATCATCCCGCCACCTCCGCCTGGGCCTGCCGGGATGTGGTATTACAGTATGTCTATTCTGTTACAATCTCCCTCGGTGAACACCTAGGTGAAGCGAGCTGTCATCCGTCCGTCTGCTTTGTCAATCCTTAGCATCGGGACGGAATCGGATGACAGTTCACTTCACCTAGGTGTTCACCGAGGGAGATTGTATCAGAATAGCATTGCTGATCTCTATATGCAGCGGTGATCACTTAACCTGGCCCACTCAGGTAGGCTATGGGCCTGTTTGCCATCCAATGACATTAAAAAAAAATAAGTTGACGGTAAATTGCAGTTCAAAGGCAATTTTAAAAGAAGATAAAAATGTGTCTCTATTACAACACAAAGTGAATGTAATTTAATTTTCTTTTGCTGTAGGAGTTCTTCGTCTACGGTTAAGCGATATACACAAACACTGCCTCAGAGAATAACCTCTATCTTATCTTAAGGAAACACATTAAGGCCACTTGAGAGCACTAAGTTACTTAATGGAGCTTGTTAAAGTAAGCACTTATAAAAATAAAAGACTTATACGTGAAAGTTTGGTACTGTAAGTATTTGTCAGCCAGAAATCTGCAGAAGAATTTTCCCGTCTACCAGACTCCAGTTAGTTTAAGATTACTTACATCATAAATGTTGCTAAAAATTCCACATCTAAGCAGTAAATATAAGCTGGAATATTCCGAAAATCCGGCTTGGGACTCGTTTTTATATGCCGTAAATAAAAATGGTAGCAACAAGCAAAGGCGTTAGTACAACGATGGCAAGTGATCGCTACGCCACGCGAGTCGCCACGTACGGCGCGCAAGGAATGCTGAATAATACATTTTGCACAACTGTGACCGTTGAGTGGGGCTATCTAGGGGTCGAGGTATGAGTGATAGCGGGAGCGGTATTATTGCTCTTTTATTTTGAAGTTTTGTTCGAAAGGGTACCTCCTAGCCATTTATTTTAAAATACAATATGATTTTGATTTATTTTTGATTGTTGTTTTATTAAACACACATTATCCATAGTTTCACTCAGTGTAAGAAATAAGGCATATTGTTCAACTGTAGCTTTATTTCGTGTCGCTTCCCGAATACTACTGATTGAATCCTTTATATTTAGGTACTATAGGTTTAAAATTACAAAGCATTTCTATTATTGACGACACGGTTGGCGCAGTGGCTGAGCGATCGACTGCTGCGCAGCGTGTTGCGGGTTCGATTCCCGCCCAGGGTAAACATTTGTGTGATGAGCACTTGTGTTTGCTTTGTGTCTGGGTGTTGTTTATCTATATATGTATGTATTTACAAAAAAAAAATGTATTTGTGTATGTATATCAGCTGTCTGACACCCATAGTACAGGGTCTCCCTAGTATGTGTGTGAAAATGTCCCCACATATTATTATTATTATTATAAATTTTAGAAAATATTACGTGAAAGCATTCGTATCACGAGTTCAGTATACTCTTGTTTTACAAATAAGATATTTTTCATCTTTGTTTATTTTAACTGACTTAAAAAAAAAAGGAGATTCTCAGTTCGATCCGTATGTTTGTATGGACGTATGTATGTATGTTTGCCCGCGATTATCTCCTGTTTGGCTGAACCGATTTGAATGCGGTTTTCAGAAAAGTGTTTTTCACATTCTGGAGAAGGTTTTAGTATGCAACAAACAGAACCATAAGCAGCGCTTTTTGAAAAACACAACAAAAACCGAGAAGACGTTTTAATTTCTTCCATCTTTCTATCTTTGGAGGACTTTTAATCTCTGTTTTAACTGTCTTGCCGTTTCTTAATGGATTTGGGTGATAAGGAGGCAATAAAAAGTGGAATTTAAAAACTAAAAAATGATAAATAACTTTAGCACAGAACACACATGGCTTTCGTTTCGGAAGTCGGTGGCAATACAATACAACAAACAGAATAAAGCCTCCGACTTCCGAAACTAAAGTCATGTGTGTTCTGAGCTAAAGTTATCTAGATAATATTATATGGAATTAATGGCCTACACGCTTCCGCTTATGCCTTACAACAAACTTGTGCACAGAGAGGCTTTCCTAGTAAACGAAGTTAGTTCAGGTGCCAATTCTAGGTCGAGCTTGGTTAGGCTTGTTTTACTACGTCAAGCAATGCTTTTTCAGAGATCACTAACGAAATTTTGAAATATGAAAGCAAAGCTAAAACAGTTAATAGCAAGGATAGACTCCTTAGTAGCGATAAAGATTTAATGAAATTATTTTTGTAATCAAATTACCTTTATTAGCTATCATTAAAAAATATTATTAAGTAATTTGTGTAAAGATTAGATTAAAGAAAATATTGA
Source organism: Charanyca ferruginea (assembly GCA_947361185.1). Lineage (NCBI taxonomy): Eukaryota > Metazoa > Arthropoda > Insecta > Lepidoptera > Noctuidae > Charanyca > Charanyca ferruginea. The sequence continues at coordinate 3,522,629 of OX376070.1, forward strand.
AAAAGGTATAGTATTAAAATTTTAAAGACGGATACTGAGTGGACAAATTGATGATAATGAAAGAATCCGTCCGGAATATTTATTATGAAAATGCGCTTTCAAAATCCGCCTTATAATATAAAAAAGAAAAACATAGACTTTTTTATTATTGATAATGGGGTGCTTAAGGCTCAAGACACACATTTGCGGGGGCATTATGGATATCATTATGGGGGTAATTTTCTTTCGCGCTGATCTGGCCTAAAAGAAAAACACAGTAAATTAGCTGTTTATTATGTCTTGAAAGCCGTAAAAGTTAACCAAATGTAAAGATTATTAGATGAGAATGGACTTTTAGCTAAGTAAGAGTAAAAAGTGGGTTTTATTAACTTTTTTGGCAAAATACTTGATTGAAAACAGAATTTCTGGAGTTACTATTTCTTGCTCGTTCTGCTCTATAGAGGAAACAAATTTGGGACTGGCTGATTTCTTGACGATTTAAAAGTACCTGTAAATGGTTTAATTGAAATCAATGCTTTTATTTTGACTTTTTGTTCATATTGATTGTTTAATGACGATAAAAGATTGTCAAGGTAATGATGACTGAGCCATTCAACAATAATAATAATTATTATTATTATAAACAACAGTAATAATAATAGTAGTAATAATAATATCCACAACAGGCGTTATCCCGAACCATCTTCTCCATAGCTTAAAACTATTTGATCTACAAGAAACTTTTTATATCACTCTACAGAAAGCTGCCATATTAAATACGTGCCGAATTGTGAGAAAGTTCATGCAGATTGATGAACACGAAGCAGGCCCCTAACAGAATACACCCTCAACATAATACACACACCACACGCTACATTTACTTGGCTCCGGCCCGTAAATGCAGTTAAAACCAGCCAAAGAGCTGAGAACAAAGAAAACAAACACAAATAATAATAATATGTGGGGACATTTTCACACAAGGCCATCTGACCCCAAACTAGGGAGACCCTGTACTATGGGTGTCAGCAGCTGATATACATACACAAATACATTTTTTTTTTGTAAATACATACATATATAGATAAACAACACCCAGACACTTATCAATGTTCGATATTAGAAGTTAATTGTTTTAGTCTAACGGTATTACCTACCGGTTTTTATTTTGTTTGTGAATCTGATTATTAGGAATCGAATACATTTAATATATTTACCTAAATTTATTTTTTCGCTCGGATATGATTTTTTGAAATAATATATTAAAAAACAATCTTGAACAATCTTGGAGTCGCGGAATTATTTCAATACAAAAGTCCATTCCATACTAAGATAACGCCTGAAATGTTGGTAAATATGCGTCCAATTATACGATTCCTGCTGTTGTTGCATGTTTTAAAAAATAAAGTATCAGTAAATTTTATTAATTAAAATTTGTTTTTGTTCACAGTGTATCTACGGATGTTATGTGCACTCTGCAATCCTGCCCACATTCCATCGACGATGTTACTGGCTTCTCCAGGTAAGGATTGCCATTATTAAGTATCTACTATATTGATTACAGGTAAAGACGTCGTTAATCAATAATATTCTAAGAAACAACTCCATAAAAAACAACACGACTTTATAATAGCCCTGAAAAACTGAATAACTAACCGTAACTGAACCTAACCGTAAAATTACTATCTGTACTAATATTATAAAGCTGAAGAGTTTGTTTGTTTGTTTGTTTGGTTGGTTGAACGCGTTAATCTCAGGATCTACTGGTTCGAATTGAAAAAATATTTTTGTGTTGGATAGTCCATTTATCGAGGAAGGAAGGAAGAATGCGAAGCCGGGCCGGGTTGCTAGTTTATTTATAATTTACAAATTTACACGAATAATAACAAGAAATGGAAAAATCAATATTAGTTTTTTAGTTTATACCTAAAATGTTATAGGTTTTATTAACCGTAAAATTTCAACCCTAATTGCTTTCAAATCAATATATAGGCAATTGAGTTGACAAGTGACGTCATAGTTTGCTACTGCCATAGACAAGCTTTGAGGAAATCATAATAATAATAATAATTGGACCCTGTTCCCGATACCGGTGGGCTACTATTTTTATATTTTTAAATGTTTTTTTTATTAATATTTAAAAATGTAAATTATGTGTATTTAAGATGAATAAGTGAGAATAATAATAATAATCATTTCATTTAATTTTTTTTTAATTTTCATTTCATTTCATATTCGTTAAATCAGAAAAAGTATCTCATATTCATCACCTAATTCTTGCTACGCTAAAACTTGATTCTGTAACTAAAGCAATCATGACAGCTTCCAAAGCGATTCTAAATTTAAATCACCTTACTTGCTACGATTACCAATCGTTTCGTTGATGGTAGTATGACGTCACTACGAAGGTAATAAGTAGATTCTGCTTCCCAACCTCCTGATACAATCTCTCAATCGTCACTTACGACACCCCTGAGAATAATTGGAATAGACCAATTGTAGCTGAAACCATATATGTTTAACTAAAGCTAGATATACATGTGAAACTTAATTACTAGAACAATCAGTGGTTTAAGGAATATTCTAGGTAAAACTGATTTGGGTTATTCTGACGAAATGAACCAACCCGCCTCATCTGTCCCACTTTTCGAAGTAATTATGAAATAAAAAAATGGTTTTAGATGTATGACGCTTATTTATTTAAAATGTATTGGAAGAATAAGTTAGGGACATACATTATTATTGGATAGTAATGAAGGCGGTATATTAAATCAGATTGAAGTCAATAATTTTATTTTTGAAAAATCTATAATATAATTATTTTAAATGAATTAGGTAGGTACGTGAAATTGTTGTTAATAAGAAACGAATAAATTTATATTTATTAGTTTAATTATTTTGTACTTATCCATTTCTCCATATTTTTGTGATTATTTTGCTTTATTATCTAATTTTTATATTTTGAGCATTAATTTGTGCCTGACATGTTTTCTCTTCACCAACATTTTTGACTGGTAGAGAATGCCTAAACAAAATTAAGCACGTCTTCGTATCTTTTGCTTCGTAAAATAAAATAAAAACTACGTGACTTACGATGAAGGAATCTTACCAGCAAACAACTGCAAAAAGATGCAGAGAAAGACAAATAGCTCTGAGCTTTAAATCTATACATTTCTTACGAAACTTCACCTCCGAGTCGGATAGATCTATATACCGTAATCTCTCGTTGCTGAAAACATTTTTCAGAGTACGGATTGCATCCACCGCCTTCTGAAATATGAGATTTTGAAATGCGCTTCTTTGATATCCCTCGCTATTGATGAAACCGCGAATTGGAGGTTTTCAATATTTGTGAAATATTTTTAGCCGCTCCAATATTAATGGGTTCTCTTCAGATTACGGATGTGTCTAAAAACTTGAACGTATTGAGGGAATTTTAAATTGGAAGTTAGTTTTCTTTTACTTTAACTGGTGAAATGGCCCACCTTCTATCCTGCGCCGCATGCCCTGTCACCTGCTCATGTGCGGACCTAATGACTGCGTCACCGGATGGTGTTGCCGTGGCTGAAGTCTGGGCCAAACAAGGAATCTGACAAGAACAAACACTACTCACATATGTGTGTGTGTGTATGTGTGAGTGTATGCACACTCACACATACACACTCACACATACACACTCGCACATTTACACGCACACATATACACACATGTAACACTTCCGTGTTTGCTATCGACATGCTAAGAAGAAGAACTGGTGAAAACATATCAGTTTGTGTTTCGTCAATGTTATTGAAAATCGCTCAGTTTACTTTTAAATAGTAATATTTCTTATCTTTCTGTTCTTGTGCTGCGTTACTTGGGGTCGGTGCAACATGTTTTCTTCTTCTATTTCGCTCGGTCTACCGTCATACTATCACCGATCTTATCCTTGTTCAATACTCAATATCTTTATCGCTTTTCCTTTTTAGGGTTCCGTACCTCAAAAGGAAAAAACGGAACCCTTATAGGATCACTTTGTTGTCCGTCTGTCTGTCTGTCAAGACCGTTTATCTCGGGAACACATGGAGGTATCGAGTTGAAATTAAAAGTATATACTCAAGTTTACGGTCCCTTGATGCTGTAAAAAAATCAACCCTCTGTGTTAACGTGAAAAAAAGATACAGCCGTTTATGTCGCAAAAGACGCATTTATAATACTCGTATTAAGTAGATTAAAGTAGGTATGGATTAGTATAGAAGTATGGATATGTACCTACAAATATGTACGGAACCCTCGGTGGGCGAGTCCGACTAGCACTGGTCCGGTTTTTTTTTTAATATCATGCTTCACACAGTCTGCACACACACACATCTTTTCTTTTGGCTTTCCTGCTTTCTCCAATAATATTATATACAATATACAAAAAGAGGAGGAATTCATAGGCCATGAAAATGTTCATTTGCATCTGTCAATGGGAAGTGTCCAAAAGGCTGGCAGCATTGCCACATTGTATGGCATCTCTCAGAAAATAAATAGGTAACGTTTTCATTATGATAAGGAAAACCTATTACCTACCGTCACTTAGTAATTCTATTAGTGGGAACAACTTAAGCCCAAGGCATTTTGTACAACGACGTCTTTTGCTAAGATTTTTTATCCAAAAAAAAAGATAATTACAGTCCTTCATCATTTCAGCCGAGAGACGTCCACTGCTGAACATAGGCCTCCCCAAGGGGGGGGGGGGGGTTTCCATAATCGCCACGCTTGGCAGGCGGGTTGGCGATCGCAGTATGGTTGTTACAAAAGTACAGAGAACGCTGCTGCCCATTCTCTGGTTAGTCCCTTAGTCGCCTCTTACGACACCCACTGGAAGATATGGTATGGTGCTATTCTTTACGTCCGACACTACACGGACAACGGATTACAGTCCTTAGGTTTCTTTAAACTTGCTGCCTATGAAATTTATTGTTATTAATATTTCATTTGCCTAGCCTTTTCTCAACTAAGTTGGGGTCTAACCAAATGCAGCTGGCTATCAGTGTTAAACATGGAGTGATTGCATGTCTAACATCCTCAACCCAGTTACTGGGTAACGATATCCCTTGGTAAGACTGGTTGTCAGACTTTCTGGCTTCTGACTACCTGTAACGACTGTCACGGATCTAGGAATGACAACCAGGGCCTCAAGTCTGCTATTACAATAGTGTCAGAATGGTCTATCATTGATTTCATAATAGAAAATTTTGACAAGTTTGGTAATCTTCTAATATAATAGCGTCACTATGACTTTCCAATGGTCAACCACTGACACGCCATTTAAACAAATGATATAGAATGGTACAAAATGACAACTGAATGACTGACTTAGGCGTTAATCTGCTAAAATTTTGACAGTTCCTTTGATCAGTGACCTATCATTAGAACGTCATTGTGCAGTCATTGCTTTTAATCCGACCGACCAATGATCGACCATTATGAATTTAGCAGATTACGAACTTTTAGCAAAATGACAATGGGATCGTATTGGAATGACAAAATTATAAAAATAGCAGACTTGGCCCCCAGGACCAACGGCTTTACATGATTACCGAGGCACGGAGTATGTTATTAAAATATCTGAATTGAAATGATTACAAACAAACCAAGGAAGCGATGAATAACATTAAAGCAGGTAATAATGTGTACACATTTAAAAGCTACCCATACGTTCACGATACCAACTTCAAGACTTACCTCCACATAACACGATTCAAACGTTCCAAGTACATTGCTGTACCTAACTTTAGCAATACCAAAACAACTTGGGGAACCATTTATGGTCTATTGTTCACTTTAATGTTAGATACTTCCGTTCCCAATGGATGTATTGTAACAATTTGATATAATTTATCTACTTTCATATTGAATTGTAAGTGAAAAGTTTTGTGTAATTCATTTTTGCTTGTTGTTGAAACTCTCTACTTCTTTTTCTTTGCCTCTTTATATCTTTTTCTCTTCTCTTTTCTGGGTTGTCTAATTATCAATATGAAGGGTCTTTAAGTCACAGGTCATAGTAGAGAGCCAAGTGGCGGGTGGTCAACCTCTGCCGCGCTTTCTCATGAAGTGCTTATGCTTGATTTACGGTATGGTTGGATTCTTTTCTCTTTATGTGTCTGTACTATCACAGACGACTTTCTCGAAGCTTGTCAGTAATAAGGGCGACAATAAAACTTCCTCTGATGTACTCATTTCGTACTTTATCAAGTCTAGTTACCCCGCCGGCCCATCTAAGCATCTTTATTTTGTTATTGTGCAGTATTTGTTGGTGTTTTGCATTGGTCACCACGCATTCAGCTCCATACTGCATCGCAGTCCTAACCGCTGTTTGGTAGACCTGTTCTTTAGCTTTCACAGGCATTTATGTATCATGAAGAGCAACAGTAAGAGCTCTCTATCTCATTCAGTCTCTTTTTGCTTGTTATTTAAAACTCAAGTTTGTAATATGTAGTCAGAGGGTCAAATTTTCGTTCGCATTCTAATGTTAGTTTTAATCTGTCAAAATCCCTTCTGTTTATTTACATTTTTGACAAGTTTTTGACGTTAATTATCACTGAGATAAGATTACAACTAGGTTTTTACGGTTTTCATCATCGTCATTATCATCATCAGCCGGAAGATGTCCACTGTCGTACAAAGGTCTCTCCCATAGAATGCCACAACGGGAGGCAACGATTAGTAAAATTGTCCTCTGGTTACAGATCTAAGTATAGAGATAGACATTATAAAGAAAAAAACTTAAGAGGTGTCAAGGGACACCCGGATGGAACGAAGTTCCTTTCGACAACAATTTACAACAACAACAACAACAACACAACAACAAACAACAACAAAACACAACAACAACAACAATAATAACAACAAACACAACAACAACTAACACAGTCAGTTGTTGTTTAACTGCAATAGCGAAAAGACGTACGATCGCGCGCACGTGCTCTAGTTAAGAGTATTCTGCAGACGCAGCACAACACCGTCGTCGCGGGTGTATCTACGTCGATTTATCGGTGTCATTGTCATGACCCAGTTACAAGTGCGGAAATCATGAAGTGTTTTTATATTAATTTATTGTTTAGGCGTTAAACTCACCTTACATCAAAATAATGGCTACTCAACCTATTAAGATAAAAACTGACCTGGAAAAGCGGTTGTATGACTGTTACATCCAGGAGAAAACGGATAGAGAAAACCTGCAACTTATGGTACGTAATCTGAATGATCACATTAATAGCTTGCAGGAACAAGTACTAGCCCTTCAAGGAGAATTAAATTGCTTGAAGGAAAAAAAAGAAACTAAAGAACCCTTAGAAAATCAGGAAAGCGAGAAATCAATATTTGTCCAGCGCACTAAAAGTGACGTTGAATATTGCACAGACGAGGATGAACTCGCTAAAGAGACTGAGTGGATTAGGGCCAAGAGCAGGAAGAAGAGGAAGCTTAACACCTCCCTCTCTCCAAAACAACAACCCGGAACAAGCGCCCAACAAGAAGAAGATCAAAAAAATGCGAAAGGGGCTTCTCTCAAGAAAGTGCCTCCACCACCGCCAATCATAATAGACGGAATTAATAACTACCAAACGTTTTACGATACGTTAACTGAAACAATACCAGCTGAATCATTTACCGCAAAAATGATGAATGGTGATTGTGTCAAGGTTAACGCCAAAAAAGAAGACTCATATAGAGAAATTGCCAGGCTTTTGACAGAAAAAGACTACCATTGGCATTCTTACGAGAATAAACAAGCTAGGCCAATTAGAGTTGTTGTGAAGAAGTTACATTCTTCTTGCCAACCTGATCGAATTAAAGACGATCTAACAACACAAGGGCTAAAAATAGAAAAAGTAGACAACAAATTGAGTTGGAAAAAAAAAGAGCCACTCAATATGTTTGTATTATCATTCAATAACGAGGAAGATGTCAATAAAATCTATGGCATAAAGTATATTTTAGGGTGTAAAATTGAAATACACCCACTAAAAAATCCTAAACTCATTCCCCAATGCAAGAGATGCCAGGCCTATGGGCATACTCATAAATACTGCAGGAAAGAGCCCAGGTGCGTAAAATGCACCGGCAAGCATCTTACAGCGAATTGTACCAAATCTCCGCAAGAGAAGCCAAAATGTGTTCACTGTGGTCTACCTCACCCTGCCAACTACAGAGGGTGCGAAGTAGCTAAGCAAATCCAAATAATGAAAAATAAAAATATTAAAAAGAAACTTGTGGTACCAACTACCCAACAGTCTATTCCCTTACATAAACTTGAGAAACAGGCACAGAAAGCAAGTGCCCAGTCAAATGCAAAACCCATGCAAGTAACCAACACTGGTTCCTATGCGGAAGCTGTAAAACAAAGATCACAGCCTTTGAATTTAGAGGATAAAATTAATCAGATTTTAAAGTGTATTACCTCATTTGACAAGAGATTAGAGAAACTAGAATCCAGCACTAAAACAGCTGTTTTAAATAACCAAAAATGAATAACACCCTTAAAATAATGGCGTGGAACTCTAATGGGCTCCTCAAACATCAAAATGAGTTGCAGGCGGTCCTAGACATAGAAAATATAGATGTGTGTTTGGTATCCGAAACGCACTTCACTAAGCAATCTTTTGTCAAATTTAGAGGATACATGGTATATAATTCGCTCCACCCTGACAACTCTGCTAGAGGAGGTAGCGCAGTAATAATTAAAGAAAACATTAGTCACTACGTGCAGTGTAAATATGAAGAACAAGACATTCAATCCGTGGCAATATCCGTTAAAACCAAATTTTGTCACGTGTCCATTGCTGCCGTATACTGTCCTCCACGGCACATGATAAGGAAAGAGCGATATTTACATCTCTTTGAATTATTAGGCCAGACATTTATCCTAGGCGGCGATTTTAATGCTAAGCATACGCATTGGGGATCAAGACTTACTACAACTAAGGGAAGGCAGCTCTTAAGTGCAGTTAAAGATACACATTCCAAAGTTATGAGCACAGGTAAACCAACGTACTGGCCCACTGACCACCAGAAAATACCTGACCTTATAGATTTTTTTATATGCAAAAATATATCTACAAATTACGTCAGCGTGGAGGAAGGTTTTCATATGAACTCGGACCACTCATCGATTATACTAACGCTTAGTCAAAAAATTCTACTCAAAGAAAGCCACTTAACCCTGGTTAATAAGTTTACAGATTGGGAAAGTTTTGCCCTTGATCTAGATCATATTATCGACCTTAAGACTCCGATAAAAACGCAAGATCAGCTTGACTCAGAAGTAAATAAATATATTGTTAATATTCAACAATGTGCGTGGAACAACACACCGCAATTAAAACGTAAATATAAGGGATTTATCTATCCTAAGGAAATTGTGAATTTACTTTCTGAGAAAAGGAAACAAAGAAAGCAGTGGCAGCAAACAAGGTGCCCGCGAGATAAAACATCACTAAATAATCTAACTAAACGATTGAAGAGGAAAATTCTTGAATTTGAGGATGAATCTTTAAATACTAACCTCTTGCAGCTAACCAATGACAAATCAACGGATTACTCTCTCTGGAAAGCAACAAGAAATCTAAAAAGGCCGATTATACAAATACCACCCATCAGAGATAACGGAAAATGGGCCATAAGTAATGACCAAAAAGCGGTAAGGTTTGCTCAACATTTAGAAGAAACTTTTCAACCCAATGAAAGCTCAATCGAAATACCTGAGAGTAGACATTTATCACAAAATCAAAAAATTAATCTTGTGACTCCGAAAGAAGTAATGAGAGAAATTCAAAATAATATTAGCTCGAAAAAGTCTCCGGGTTATGACCTCATTACAGGTGAAATTCTAAAACACCTCCCTCGCAAAGCCATAGTAAAGCTGACTAAGCTTGTCAATGCTGCATTTATTTTAAAACATGTACCTGAGTCATGGAAGGTTGCTGAAGTCATTATGATTGCGAAGCCTGGGAAACCACCCCAGGAAGCATCATCGTATAGACCTATTTCTCTGTTGCCAGTATTATCAAAACTATTTGAAAAACTGTTATTGAAACGGCTAAAACCAATTATAGAAGATAAAAACCTTATTCCCAATCATCAATTTGGCTTCAGGGAAAAACACTCAACAATAGACCAGGTACATAGAATAACTAACATCATTGAAAAAGCTCTTGAAAATAAGGAAGTCTGCGCCACCGTGTTTTTAGATGTCGCACAAGCCTTTGACAAAGTTTGGCATAAGGGTCTTATATACAAGCTCAGACGCATGCTACCAGAATTTGCAGATATCCTAGAGTCGTATATAACTAATAGAATGTTTAGAATACGGCAGGACGACGCATACTCTGAGTTAAAAGCTATAAAAGCTGGTGTACCTCAAGGAAGTGTGCTAGGTCCAATTTTATACTTGTTATACACATGTGACATCCCAGAACTGGAAAACAACACCATCGCGACCTTTGCAGATGATACTGCAATTATGGCCACTGGGTCAAGCCACAGAGAAGCAGTAGAAAAAGTTCAACTAGCTGTGAACAAAGTTTATGACTGGACACAAAAATGGAAGATCAAACTGAATGAGTCAAAATCAATTCACATTGACTTCACAAACAAACACATGGACCATCACCCAATCTACATAAATGGCATGCAAGTGCCGTATGCTAATACAGCCAAATACCTTGGCATTACTCTCGACGCCAAGTTGCGGTGGAAAGCTCATGTCAAAAAGAAAAGACAGGAACTCGATATACGTTATAAAAGTATGTATTGGTTACTCGGAAGGAAATCCTGTCTATCAATACATAATAAAATAACCCTATACAAGCATATTTTTATGCCAATTTGGACGTATGGTATCCAACTTTGGGGCTGTACCAAACAAAGCAACATCAAAATAATACAACAGTTCCAAAATAAAGTACTCAGGGATGCTGTCAATGCACCTTGGTACATAAGAAACGACGACCTTCACCGTGACCTTAAAATGGAATCCGTCACCACAATTATCCAAAAATTTGCTGAAGCCCACGAACACAGACTTCATCGACACGTGAACGTTGAGGCAATCCAGCTACTAGACAACACAGACTTAGTGCGTAGGCTAAAAAGAACTAAACCATTTGAATTAGTGTAGTGTACAAAGTGAATAAATAATAGTAACAATGTTGTGCTATACATATAACACATGAACATAGTGTTTCTATAATCTATATCAGACTCTAAGAAAGTGCTACGGACTTGTGTAAAAGTCCAAATGGACACTATTTTTAGTTTTAACATAATCTATCACGTAACATATTAAGTTAGAGTTAAATTGCTTATTAGTCTTCTAGGCTAGATCGTAATTAATTATTAAGAACTTTGTTCTTACTAATACAGTATAAAAAAAAAAAAAAAATACTGCATCGCAGTCCTAACCGCTGTTTGGTAGACCTGTTCTTTAGCTTTCACAGGCATTTATGTATCATGAAGAGCAACAGTAAGAGCTCTCTATCTCATTCAGTCTCTTTTTGCTTGTTATTTAAAACTCAAGTTTGTAATATGTAGTCAGAGGGTCAAATTTTCGTTCGCATTCTAATGTTAGTTTTAATCTGTCAAAATCCCTTCTGTTTATTTACATTTTTGACAAGTTTTTGACGTTAATTATCACTGAGATAAGATTACAACTAGGTTTTTACGGTTTTCATCATCGTCATTATCATCATCAGCCGGAAGATGTCCACTGTCGTACAAAGGTCTCTTCCATAGAATGCCACAACGGGAGGCAACGATTAGTAAAATTGTCCTCTGGTTACAGATCTAAGTATAGAGATAGACATTATAAAGAAAAAAACTTAAGAGGTGTCAAGGGACACCCGGATGGAACGAAGTTCCTTTCGACAACAATTTACAACAACAACAACAACAACACAACAACAAACAACAACAAAACACAACAACAACAACAATAATAACAACAAACACAACAACAACTAACACAGCAACAACAATACACAACAAACAACAACACAACACAACAAACAACAACAACAATATGTTGTTGTTTATTATTATTTACTCATTATTATTTACAATTAATAACTGACTTGGACAGAGAAACACGCGCATGCCGCACGGCTTACAACTATAGCAAAAAGTGTCGATACAACTTTAAAAAGTGTTGTTACATTTTTTCCGTCTAGCCCCCTTTCGCAACGCGCGATAAGGAACTACGTTCCAAAATTAAATAAATGATGAACAGTAAAATCTATTTCTAAATTTCTAACCCTTTCGTTGGCATTATATTTTACAATCAGTGCAAACAGTACATACATCAGAATTGGACTCCCGTGGTCGAGTTCAAATGGAAATTTAATATTTGATCATCTTAATTCCTTTACGAGACCCCATAATAGTGAATATTCAGAGGGTATCGTTAGTTGTTCTGTTTCATTCCGTGTATTAATTGTTTTTTAATGAATTCAATTTAAACTATGATTTTTTCGAATAGATTCCGATGACGAATTTCTCTTGGATTTTGTTACGGATTGTAAAGGACAGTATAAATAAGTAGTGTGTGTACTACCTATGTATTTTTCATAGGTAGTACACACACTATACCTTATTTACTTCAGATTAATGTTTTTTCAACCGACTTCAAAAAGAAGGAGGTTCTCAATTCGTCTGTTTTTTTTTGTATATTTGTTACGTGATTTCTCCGGCAAATGTAGAGCGATTTTGAAATTTCTTTTTTTGATGGATAGGGTATGTCTCAAGGGTGGTCCCATTAAAATTTTATCGAAATTGATTCAGCACTTTTAGGAAAAATCGTCAGAAAGCAAAAAAAATACATGGATGATGTTGTAATGTTCTCACTTTGTACTTTCAATCTCTGTTTTGACTGTGTTGCCATTTCTTAATGGATTTGAATGATAAGGAAGTACTAAAAAGCGAAAAATAAAAAAGTTTTTTTGTAAAAAAAGACAATCGCCTTCAAAAACCAAAAAGTGAAAAATAACTTTAAAACAGAACACACATGAGTTTAGTTTTGGAAGTCGGTGGCTTGGCTGTTCTATTTGTTGTTTTGTATTGCCACCGACTTCCGAAACTAAAGTCATGTGTGTTCTGTTTTAAAGTTATTTTTCACTTTTTGGTTTTTGAAGGCGGTTGTCTTTTTTGTAAAAAAGCTTTTTTTATCTAAACTGTTTGACAGAACCAGACCGACTGACAGATGTAATGATTCTATTGACAACTTGATTGACACTATTTCAATTAGAGCATCATTAGGCTTTAGCAGTTTTAATTGATTAATTGACAATAAACCAAAATTCAACAGAAATAGAGTTAAAAGTTGCGTAAATAATTAATGCTGCTCGTAATTATATCTTGTCTGCGCTGACGGTAATACCCACACATGAGGCCTAGCTAGTTGTTCGAAGTTACTAAGTTAGCAGACTTCGTGTATACAGAACAAGCTTCATTTCTGAGCTAGTAAGCTTGTGCTAAGTCAAGACGGTGAAACCAAGCTAGTGGGTTACCTAATATTTACGACTAGATACGGTTTCGTAAAACTAGCTTTTTGTACATCATCATCATCAGCCAAAAGACGTCCACTGTTGAACATAGGCCTCCCCCATAGAACGCCACAACAAGCGGCAACCTGCCGCTTGCATCCACCGGTTACCCGCGACCTTGACGATGACATCGGTCCACCTGGCGGAGGCCTACCAACGCTTCGTCTTCCGGTTCGTGGTCGCCACTCGAGAACCTTTCTTCCCCAATCGGTTATCGATTTTTCGAGCGATGTGGCCTGCCTATTTCCACTTCAACTTGCATATTCTGAGAGCTATGCCGGTGACCTTAGTTCTTTGGCGAATTTCCTCGTTCCGGATTCTATCGCGCAAAGAAACTCCGAGCATGGCTCTCTCCATGGCTCGCTGCGTAACCCTGAGCTTCTCTCGAACGCCAGCAGTTAAGGACCACGTTTCTGTGCCATATGTCGTCACTGGTAACACACACCTCGTCTTTAGACACTGGAATTTCGGACGAGAAGATATCTCGTAGTTTTCCGAACGTTGCCCATTCGAGTTGGATTCTTCTTTGTACATCAATCATAACAATTATATCAGAACTGTCCCATTGCAGAGCAAAAGCCTCATTTCATACAGAGAAGTCATGAGCATTGATCATCACGCTTGATCGAGATGTATTGGTTATTCCAGATATCACTACATATTATGAAATAGCATTTGCCCGCAATTTCATTCGCGTGAATGTCGGTTATCGTGGATGCAGGCAAAGTTGCGGATTAAAAAGTAGCCTATGTTTTTCCACAGTTATCTTCATACCAAATTTCATAAAGATGGGTTAGCCGTTTCGTCGTGAAAACGGACAGAGTTACTTTCGCATTTATAATATTAGTATGGCTTAAGGAGTATGGATTAAATCTCCACGCCGCGCTGACGTTGTGTTCATTTGGACTAATCTTTGAAACTACTGATCCGAATTTGTAATTTATTTCACTAGTTGGAACCTACGATATCCCTGACTAATATTGGTTATATTTAAAAATTAAGAAAACTCACGTAGACGAATTCGCGGGCAAATTCTCGTTAACCGCCAAGCACGTTCCATCATCGGACCACAAGACGTACGGCGATGCGCCACTGGTACATGGTGGACATCCTACCCATACGCACAAAACGTTTTGGGAACACATTCATTGTGAGTACTGCTAAGGAATTGAATCCCCTGCCCAAGTTTATGTTTCATGATAGCTACAAACTGACAAGCGTACTCCATCTGACCTGATGAGGTGAGATAGTGGTCAAACGTATGCCTATCAATAATAATAAAAAATAAAAAATTATAAGGTTTTATATGATGTTATCTTTCACCAATGTTAGAAATGTCCGAGATAAACTTAGAAAATACATATACAACAAGCACAACATTACTTTTTCAAATATCAGCAACTCGATCTATTAGACTATTTTCTACCTTTGAATCATTAACGTAATCTTTAAAGCCCTCAGACAATGCCTCTGAACCTCTCAAATTAATTGTCCTCTTTGTTCACCGTTCCAAGGTAGGTGACAAGCTCTAATGAACGGACCGGACCGAAGAGAACTAATCCTCACACTGACGATTACAAATTGACATTTTGTAAAATGCCATCAAACCCGCATCGGAAAATGTCGACGATAATTGAATTTCTGATTGCCTGTAGTTTGCAGTGTTAGTGTAGTGTAACAGGTGTCGATTTTCTATTGACGTACTAGGTGCATGCGTGGTGGAGTTTTCGTTGGAATTCGACGCGAGTTTATAATGGTTCTGAAATACAGAAGTTTATTAAGCGAGAATGTTGTTGAAATTATTATGATCATTATGGTTGTGTGTTGCCGGTGTTGACTTATGGCACAGAAACGTTGACCTTAACTGCTGGCCTCCTACAGAAGCTTAGAATCACGCAGCGAGCCATGGAGAGAGCTATTCTTGGAGATATTTTGCGCAATCAAATCCAGACCGAGGAAACTATATAGCTCTCAGAATATGCAAGTAGAAGTGGTAATAGGCAGGCCACATCGCTAACCGACAGGGAAGAAAGGACCACGAAACGAAAGGCGTTGGTAAGCCTCTCACCAAATACACCGACGATATCGTCAAGGACGCGGGTAACCTGTGGCCTTTGTTCAACAGTGTACGTCTTCCGGCTGATGATGATTATAGTTAATTGTTTATTTTTTTATTCAGTATTATACACGCCGTGGAAAGGACACCAACTTTTACTTACATACATTACATACATTGGAAACCTTAGTTTTGTATAATTTAGCAGCATTATTTCAATTTTGTGAATGTGAAGCAACGTGCATAATGTAATCAGTATTTTGTAAAAACTTGATTTAAAAGAGAGTCCGTGGAGTTTCATGCTCGTTCTTCTTCATAGATACCTACGCTACGTTTTGGAACGAGCAACTAGCTTTATTTTTCTGACTAACTAACTCTTTGACAATTTAAAAGTGGCTGTAAATGGTTTAATTGAAATAAATGCATTGACTTTGACTTTGAATTGTGCATCCAATCGCTAGTGTTGTAGTGCTGTCGATACGTATGAATTGCCTTAATAGTGCGTGCGCTCAAACTCCCCATACCCCGCGGCCCACTCGACCACAAAATATTGGAGTACGTCTTCGTGGCTCAATTGACAAAGGTGTAACAACCTTGGTCATAACAATATAGTTGCTGTTCCATACATTTTAACCCAAGTAGCTCTGTGTGGAATCGCATTTTTTTTTCTAAAATCTGTATTTGGATGTCTCTGTCATCATGTATTGTGAAAAAATCAGCAACAACACTACAATCTCCTTATCTGAATATCTCTTAGTATTAGAATGTTATACAAATTTCTTTTACCTTTGAATACCATTCTTATAATATTTCCCCGCCCGAATGTCGGTCACGCCGGCCAAAATGGATAATATCCAAGTACGCAGGAGATATAAGGGTCTTCGATCGATCGTCAATCGATGCCATCGATCGACATCGATCGACATTTATCGATTGGTGTGGTAGCTTTGGCTGATCGACGGATACCATTCGACTAACCCACCGATCGTTTGCCGGTCGATGGCATCGGTCGATGTTGATCAATTAACTGCGGCTATAATAAGAAAGAAAGAAAGAAAAAGCATTTATTGGCCCGCACAGGATGAAACACACAAATAACAACAAGGTTTAAGTATTATTACAAAATAAAAAAAAATAAAAAAATAAGAAACGAAATCGGTCCTGTACGATGCCAAAAGGCCCCTATCTCAGCATTGTGCTGTAACATTTAAAAACGTCACAGCGCTGATATTCTGATAGGGCCCAAAGTGATGCCACGGTCAGATACGGATATAATACCCCAACACACATACACGCATGCACTCTCACTCATACTCCACCCACACACTCACACAACACTTTCACTACACACACCCCTACACATCTCAACTAACACGTGCAAGCACATTCTGCCCGCCTACTGCCCACACAACCCAATTATTAAAAATTATGCATGTTAGATTACTTTTAATTTAATTTAATTATAAGCATTACTTTTAATTCTCTTTGTCTTATCTTTGGATGCCATAAATAACATGTGACATAGTAACTAGGGGAAGACACTAGCTCCTGTAATACAGTGTACACTAGCACAGGAGCTAGGGAATTCATAAAAAGAATTGTATAATTTATGTCAATAAAGATTATTATTATTATTATAAAAAATAAATACATAGTGTAAATGAATAAACGAATATAAATACATGTAAAAAAGTAAATTAGAGAAAACAGTAAATAAAAATTAATAATAATAATTATTATATCTACTCCCAGCGTCACCATACCCATACTTTCATTCACTGGCAAACTGGCAAGTGGCAACACTGACGAACAAAGACGGACGCGGGCGCAGACATATTTGTTATGGAACAATAACATTAATCATTAATGTTATGTCATCATTAATGTTATATTAATGTCATTAATTATCAAAGAGAATTCAAAATCATAATCTCTTTGCATAATCCATCAGTAATAATAATCAAGCAGCTCGATCGACGATCCGTAAACACTCCCTCTTCCCTTATTCTCATAATCCGATCACCATTCTAATATTGGACCATGGAATCTTAATACCTGACTATTTAAATATCCATCACCTCCTAATAAAGATTAAATAACAATAAAGTCCTTACGAATCTACTTACTGCAAAAAGGGGGCTTAGTACAAGTACCTACCTATAGGTACATTCTCTACACAGAAAGTTCAATTAGACAAAGTTAATATTTAACGAGACAATTAACTTGATGTAAGGTAATTGTGGAGTCAAACTGAGGACCTCTGAGGGATTGGGAAGTCCAACAAGGGAATTAAGTAAAGATTGTAATAGCCTATTAACGGACAATAGGAAGGTTTAGTATTCTTTGCTTTTCCCTTTATGGCAATCTTAGTGTTAGTTGTAATTGGTTTGTGGTTTACCAATCATGTGTTAATTGTTTGTGCCTATTATCATCTGTCCAGCCTTTTTCCCAACTATATTGTGTCTACTTTCAATTTAACCAGATACAGCTGAATACCAGTATTTCAGATGAAACGACTGCCTATCCGAACTTCACAACCTCGCTACTAGATAGCACGATACCCTTTAATAAGACTGGTAGTTAGACTTTCGGCCTTTTGCCCGTTTGTTTTGTTATTTCAATTGAATGTGTGATAAATTCTCAAATAATATTAGTACAGCTTTACTGTAATTTTGACAAAGGTCGTAGGGTAGGCTTCACTTTCCGTTCTCATTGATGATGTACCACTAAATCTAATATGTAATTTATCATAATTATAGTCATAAAAAGCTATTCATTTAAGCAAATGTGAAACCGAAATAGATCATTTTTGTCCTAAACCATCGTACCTTATCCAGATTAGTCAAAAGGTGCAAAACAACACAATCATTGACTTTGACATTGACTACCCGAAACGACTATATACATCTAGAGAAAGTCCTTTTAAAAATCCCAAAAACACTTTGCTACACCATCAGTCTAGCTTGAGATCACAAGATATGCGGTGTCAGAGGTTTGTATCTATACATCCCGCTGGTGATTTTTTTGGCTAAGTTAATAAGGGCAAGTAGCCAACCGTCGTCGTGACTACCGTCAAATGTATACAGGAGACTTTTTTTTTTTTTATCTATTGATAGGCATACGTTTGACCACTATCTTACCTGATGGGAAGCGATGATGCGGTCTAAGATGGAGCACGCTTGCCTAAAAGTAGCCTATTCACTCTTAACGACTCCCAGGTTGTAGCTATCAGGAAACACAGACTCAGGCAGGGAATTCCACTCCTTAGCAGTACGCACAATGAATGTATTCTCAAAACGTTTCGTGCGTGTGGGTGGGAATTTTAAGTTAGTACAGATTTTAGAAAAAGGGTGCTATTTGTTGCAGTTTCCTAAGTATTCTAAAACTCTTATGGACCGATAGACATTGCGATACTAAAATATACACTGATATTTACCTTATCAGTGTATATATAAGTACTGCAATGTCTATCGGTGACTCTATGTCCTTTCATCTTGCCATATCGTTACAGTCGAAAAGCAATACCTATTTATTTTTATTCTATGTCGATGACTTTGGTCGAAATCACCAGCATCCAATTACAGTAATTCCCAGACAAACAATACTTAATTTCAATTGTAATGCTTTTTAAAATACTCATGTTTCCTCTGCGCATTGTAAAAGTTTATCCTCTAAACCGATTATATCTAAATAGTTTTCAAAATGTTCGTTTTCCAACTGTTTATAATATTTTCTTGTATGTTTGGTATAAAACAGTACATTATCCTTTTATTTCCTGTCGCTAGCCCGACCGTTAGATCGTGCTAAGCTCATAGAACTGCAACTAACTTTCGACTTCAGAATACAGAAAAACTAGGGTTGTCTAGTCTGTTTATTTTACAATTGGAAGGATGTTTTTTTTAATATTTTCTACTTCTAATGGCTTTCTTCTATTTTAGAAGAGTAACATAATTTTAAAGTACTTTACTTTGTGTCTCATATGTTCTAAATTGGCTTATATACCATATAAATAGCAATAGCAAATTTAATGATTGCTATTTCGTGGATAAGGATCAAAACTTTTGTGAGATTTGCTAATATAGTTACCTGATTTCGCGTCTATTTTAGTACTCTCCATCCTAATTTTTTCTACTATTACTGTCAGCCTGTGCATGATCCCACTGCTGGGAAAAGGGGTCACCCTATTACTTCCAGTTGTTTCGGTCCAGAGCTAGTATAGACCACCATTACTTTTGCTGAAATTGCCTTGCTATCATTTGCGAGGCACCTTATTCGTTTCCTGCTTTAATTTTGTTACATAATATTGCTTTAATGATTTGTTCAAGTACTCTTATGAATATCATGTGTTTTTGTAACTTATTTTATTTCTTAACTGAAAAAAGATGTATTCAAAAACGTAGCTGATTGTTTTATTATCAACTACTAGAATATGGTCACATAAAGTGAAAAATATGTCGTATTGAATGTTTCCATTTGTCCAGTTATATATCCATTATTCCCACTACGCCAATTATACAAAACCCCTCAACCAAAACCGCATGCCACAAGTAATGATGTACAAATAACAATCAGAATTTCACTCCACTGTAAATTTATGACTACAACATAAAACGATACACTGAAGCACTGTTACAACAAATCCACTTTTAACGGCGTGTTAATGAAAAACCACAACAATATTAAAGTGCGCACATGGCGAGAGGTAGCCCTACGGCGGCGGCCATTACATAAATAATGACGCCATGTTTATTGCCGCCATTTTGAAGACAAATGGTTAGTTATTACGGCGCACTCGGTTTTACATTCGCTAGTCGGGATGGCAAAATTAAAATATTGTGTATTACTTATTTTTATACCAAGTTTAACTGCGCTGGAGTCGATTTACTGGCAGTTTCGGATGTTGCTCTTTGTTTATGCCCTACTGAGTGCAGTACGATGTTACCCGATTTTTTTTCATCCTCTTTATCCGTCCTTGTAACGTGTTTTATATGCTGTTGTAAATTTTCACATATCACTTAACGTTTACAAATGCGTTTGGTTTTATGGGCCTCTTGAAATTTATTTGTTTGTAACTAACTTGAGTAATAGTAGAGGTTTGTACTGTTGAATGGTGTTTGTTATCCGGTTGAAAATAAAGGCGTGCTGAGCCGTTGCTGCCTGGAATAATTTTAGTGCGCTGTTTTTTATAAGCTTTATTACCAATTAATTTAATTATTTTCTATACGCTATGATTATTACAAATTAAAATACAAAGCTTAAAAATAAGACTACTAATATTATTATGTACAACTAGCAACCCGGCCCGACTTTGCATGGGCCTATAGCTTACCTCGATAAATGGACTATCCAACACAAAAATATTTTTTTAATTCGAACTAGTAGATCCTGAGATTAGCGCGTTCAACCAAACAAACAAACTCTTCAGCTTTATAATATTAAAATAAATAAAATAAATATAAATATTAATAATATTAGTATAGATTCCAAGAAAAATTGAGGTGTTTAAATATATAGCTTCCAAGAAGGCTATTTTAGTTTTCGGCACCTACACCAGCCGCCCCAGTATAACACGTCGTGCTAGGAAGATAAGATGGAGGTCGAAATAGATAAATCGTTCTGCTATTTTTATGAGTTCTGTGAGCATAAATGAATCAATTGATTTCAATTTCGTTTTCTCAGTTTTGGTAAAGTAAAAGTCGTAGTTTATTATGTCAGTAATATTAGCCCTGCAAGGTTATTAGTGTTTGCCAAATGACCTGTCGTAGGCCTCTGCCTTAGGCGAAACCAGGGCCTGATGTTTTGTTATGTTCATTCCTTGATAGTACTAAAACAAACTTGTGAAAATACAAAGCTATGTTACGCTAAAAAAACGAAGAATTTGTAAAAAAGACGATAGAGTACAAAGTAATACTTACTAAAGAAATAATAAAATAATCGGTTCTGTAGATTCGAAGCAAATTAGCTGCTATAGACGGATAGACAGACAGACACACGAGTGATCATATAAGGGTTCGTTTTTCATTCGGACGTACCTACCTAGAAAGAATATTAAACATAGATATAAATAAAAAACAAATAACAAAAATAAATAGAAGAAACAAAAAAAACTGATTACTTAAATTTGAAATCCGTATTTTTAAATATATAATAAAATAATTTTGTCAAACAATTTCAACAGATACAAAATAATACAATACATTTGAAACGTTTCTAATTAGGTTAATTAAACGCTTTATAATAATATTATTCAATACCATCAGTTACTGCACGTCGTCGATAAAATTTTAGTTCAAAGGCTATAGAATAATAATTCTGTTACTGTTCAAATTATGTTATATTTTGTTGAATAATAATAATTAAAATGGAATTGAACCTATTTAACTAATGGAATATTTTACTAAATTTTAATGTAATATGTATGTACACACAGCTCCAGAGAAATCTCACCCGGAGCGGGTGAGAAATCTTAGCCGGAGAGGGTGAGATTTCTCTGGAGCTGTGTGTACTAGGTACCTACTGCTAATATATAAATTCGTGTTAAACAATCTTTGTAACGTAGATTTTGAATCTACTGGTAGGTTGGTTTTAAAATTATATGTTTAATACTTATATGCCCAGTTTCTTTCTGACAACCAGTATTTTCAACGGGTATCGTGTTACCCAGTTACTGGGTCGTAGAGATCAGACAGACAGTCGCTAGTCGCTCCGTTTGAAACACTGGTATTCAGCTGCATCCGGTTAGACTGTAGGAAGACTTCAGCATAGTTAGGAAGAAGCTAAGTAGATGATAATGTACCTAGTTTCTTCAAAAATATTTATTTTAGGAAGTAAATTACATTTTACAGATTTAGTTAAGTAAACCACTGAAATTGCCTTGATTTAATAAAATTACTCAAATCAAATCAAATTATTTGTGATACATGGGTTACATACAGGTGTTTATAACATAATTATATAATGTTCCTTCCATGATCAGCCACTTGGGCATACAAATTATTGAAGAATATAATAAAATTTATGAAATTCTAATGGGTTGATATTAATTCCATTGAAAATTTAATTAAACTTGTGGGGTGTCCGGGCTATAGAATAACACCCACCCATATCATCCCAAGGGTGTCGTAGAAGGCGACTAAGGGAAAATCCGGAACAGCGCAGCAGCGGCAGCAGCGGCTTCCGTGTACTTAACAACTTCACTGCCAAGCGTGGGGATTATGGACCCCCCCCCCCTCCCAGGAGGCCTTTGTGCAACAGTGGACATCTACCGGCTGATGATGATGATGATGAATTTATTGATGATGAACTTATAACTAGACTAAACTTAACTGATGAAAGACAAGAAATTATACCTAGAATTATATCTTGCATCCAATATTCTACTTTATTTTAGATGATTTTTACCAATTCGTTAATGAAAACTGCTTTCATTCTAATTAGTAACATCTAGTTTTAGAAAATCAACCTTAAGGCTGATCCACATACAGATCATTTGCCCGAACCGATCGCTGTATTCGTATCATTCGTCGTATTGTATCAAGTTCCGTATCTAGTTATGGACGCGTTTATTTAACTCCATATCGTCCCTGTCGTATCCTCAAGAAAAAATATCGGCAAACCGGGACGTATTCGTATCTTATTTGATGATCAGACAAAAACCGACTCGAAATGGAACGGGCGCGCTGTGTATCAGAGCGGTATACGAGTATCATGATCGCGTATCATCACCCGTCCAGATAGGCGATCATGCTACGCGTCCACGATACGAATACCTAAGGAGCGTATTCGTATCGTGCGTATTCGAGCAGTGAGCTACGATTAACTTCTCCTCCCAATACGACAGCCAATCCCCATGCCAGTAGCTTCACCTCGTTGACTCTTTATTGTTCTTATATTCCAGAACCCAGACATAGTGTTGGTCCACTACCTGAACGTGCCATACCCTGATGACAACAAACTAGCGACAGTGGCGCCAAGTCTCGCGCTGTGGGCAGACAAGAAAGAGTGGACGAAAGACGAGCTCGTCTGCCAACTGAAGCCAATGTGTGAGTATACGAAACTCAAAACCTTCATAATAAAAAAAGAAACGTATTTGGAGATATACCACATGTGAGAATATAATTCACAGCTCGAGTGTACCACGTACGTTGAATGTCTCGCTGATGGTGGCGCATGTGTCGGCTCATTCGGTGCCCTTAAAATGGTTGGGTTGAGCTAAATGTTGTCGATCTCTGTGTTATGATCGTGTATGGGCGTCATCAGTAGAGATAGGTCAGGTCATCTCTTAGTTGTGTCAGTTATTTTTAATTTATTTTTAATTATTTTCCTAACTATCAAATTTTAACAATATTGTACACGTGTAAACTTGAATGATGTAATTTCAATTTGTAATATTTTATTGATTTTAAAAGAGAGTACCTAGAATTTCTTGCTCGTTTTTCTCCATAGAAACCTACCGTTTAGAACGAGTCACTATCTTCAACTTTCTGACTGACTGACTTTTTGACAATTCAAAAGTACCTTCCGTAAATGGTTTATTTGAAATAGATAATTTGATTTTGAGAACGTGAGAGATTGGACAAGAACAGAGCTGGGCCGAAGATAAGCCTTGCGGTACTCCATTCTGTGTTTTTGATTGAAGTAAGCACCAAAGACTATTTTAAATAAAAAATAATGATTATCGTAGCATGGACCTAAATACTATTATGATTTCATTCGTGAAACAAAAGTATAAATGGCAAAAAAAACTCAACCTTCGTGAATAAGCACAATATTCCAAGAATATTAATTTACCAACTATAATTTTATAGAAGTAAAACATAGTTCATTTAGCGTCATCCAAATGGACACCTTATGAATAAAATTATAAGATTCGTAAATGAGAAAGATGCCAGTACCTTCATCTTGACTGTGGATCAACATAAATTTGAATAACTCCACAGATAAGAATGTAATCAAAGGTTTTTGCCACCGAAAATTTTTAAAAGTATGAAATATGATGTCGGTTCTTGGTTCTTTGTAAAATGAGAATAATGTTTGGAATTCTGGTATTTTATGTGGATTTGAAATTTATGTTATTTATGGATTAGACTGAATTGGGATAATCTTTCGTTGTTTTTGTAAACCACAAACAACTGAACATCTTTATCTGAACGTTTTTTAGAATAATGGGTGTAAAAAGACATATCAATCTAAATAATATGGAGAGAAAATGATTGTTGACAAACGACTTTTGGTTTTGTTGCGAAAAATCATTGTTTGTACTTGAGTCACACACGCAAAGTGCGTCTAACAGTTAGTATATGTCCGTACAGTCTTTGAGGAATTTTAAGTTAAGTTATAGCATATAATAATAATAATCAGTCAATCATTTATTTTGTTAAACATAAGTATGGTTATAGATAGTAGGTATAATTATTGTCTATAATAATTATGTCCACTAAATTTTGCCAATATATGGCATACAAAATCAACATATGCAGGCAATTACAATTAAGGTGGCATGTCAATAGATTACATTAAGAAATAATAAGCAAGCGTAAAGTAAAGTTACTTTGTGCATGGAGACTAAATAAATAAATAATATGACTTAATTTCGTAAGAAAATTCAGTCTTAAATTTTCCTGGCAACCAGAAGGTTCTCAATACAAAAAAAAAAACCATAAGCATGGGGAAACATATACCACTCTGAATATTTAAGTGACTTTTTACCATTGTATGTATTGTATTCTAGTGTACACAAACTTTGCCTTCCTCTTAAGCTGCCAATAAAAAAAGAATTACTATGTAACAGTTCACGCCGTCAATTAACAACTTTTATGGAACAAAAAGTAAAAAAAGATGTCATTGTAACAGAATTCGAGAATTTAAAACACTGGAACCAAATTGAAACGCTGAAAGTTTCTGTTCCATTGTTGAATATTTATGAAAACGGTGGCAAATATCAATTATGCATCGCGGTTATTAATCCTATCTGATCGGAATAACGCTGTTGTCGTTAATTTAGGGGCACCCTGTTATTGATTTCGGATTGAAAATTAATATTACAAACGTTATAATGAAATTATTTTCGTTATCATTTGGGATGTAAATTAGGTTAATAGGTTTATTTTTTTCAATGTAATTTGGTGACTGAAGATTAATTGAGTTGGTTTGACGACGTTGAAGATCACCAGCAGATTCACAATAATAATGGGTTAATTTAATGTCATTGGCAAATGGCGGTTTTACATTAAAGTACAATAAAAAAACGCACTTAGGCTTCGTCAAACCTAATCTTGTCATCGTAATATTTATCTGTAGTCACATTGATTAATTATAGGATTATAATATTTGTAGTGTGTCCTGTTTCAGTCTTTAGCGAGGATGATCCAGATCACAACAATGACGTGGAAATATCGGTGAGTAAACACCATAGAAGGTCGAATTTATGGCATATATGACTATAATTAAAAATCAGGGCAAAATGTTTCAGACTTCCGAGACCGTGGAAATTATCGTCACGCAACTCATGGAGAAGCAGAGATCGGCGAGGGCTGCAGCTCTGGCGCGGCAGCTGGAATGCGGCTGCCCTGATTCTACCTGCAACGACTCAAGGAACTGTGCGCATCCCATGCGCAGGGTTCAAGCTGCAAAACCACCACCTTCTGATCACCAAGTATCTTCGACAACCGGTCCTTCTCCGAGACCTCTCACGTCTCACCCACCCCGGCAGTACACCAGAGAACACAGACCCACCCAGCAATCAGCATCTCCATTACTTTTATCTCTAGGCCAAATCCAAGGCGGTGGTGGACTCTTAATATTAAATGGAACAAGCAACGGTACCCAACAAAACTCATCTCTAGTATCTCCTCTATCTGTGACGTCATTTGTCTGTGAAGAACCCCGCGATAGGTATAGGCAGCAGTACAAACCCACTTTTGTTTTAAAAAGGGAAATTCCAGACAGTCAACCTACATGTGTCCAAAACAATACAGAAATGAAATTAGAAATCGAGCCTAAAGAAGAGAAAATAGACGTTGATACCTTTGAAGAAAGGAAGATTAAAGTGGAGCCAAGAAGTAGAAACCAGGTGATCACAAGTGCACCGGCAACTCCATCAAGATATCCAGACTTAGTAGAAAGATTAGAAAGTAAAGCTTTGACAGATAACTGTGATGATACTTTAGTGCTGCTCGGTACGGACAGCAATTTAGGTTCTAGTGGGTTCTTTGATGAAACTCTTGAATTATCGCATGAAGATATTCAGAAAACATTGTCGGCTAACATGCCTACTTGTGATTTAGACAGGAATGGTGTTAGGCATAGCGATACGGCTAATGTGATGGTGTCCGGAATAGATACGATGGATTTCATAGACAGTTGTGAAGTGGTGGCTTCACCTGCCACGGGAGTGGATGATAATGTGTTTGTGAATCTGGACGCTTTCGATATGCTTGGTGATTTTCCTGAATTGGAAGTGCTGGACCCTAGTTCAATTTCAACAAATCCTGTGGTGAGTCGTAAAACATTTGGTAAGGTACTTAAGAGTTTTTTTTATGTCTTCAAAAAATACATTTGTAAAAAAATATCATAAAAGATTAAAACAATAATACAGGCCTATTTAAGAGCAAAGACATTTTCTTATACACAGCTGGCATGAGCATTGATCATCACGCCTGCTCAAAGTGGATTCCAAAGTGATATCAATTGTAACATACTATATTTATTAAGTCATATTATTCCTGGTTGGATTTTGGTCGCCTTAATCAATATAAAATAAACTCTTGGTAATGACCTAAAATACTGAAAAGTATTACTTAAATCGTTTCCATAGAGAGATTTCTTTATTAAAATTAAACTTGGATACTTGGAAACAGTTTTTGTTGTGTTAAGCTTTACACATTTATTATTTCAACAAAAACTGAGTAAATTGACAGATTTAATCAACATAAAAGCAGTCCTTTTTTCTTAATTTCCAGACGTTATGCGATAAGTCTCCAGCGACGGCGGAAGATAGCAATGAGAAAATGCAGACTGAGAGTAATGGAGAGGAGGGAACGCTAAATATCACGGACTATTCCCCTGAGTGGGCATATCCTGAAGGTGGAGCGAAGGTCTTGGTGGCAGGACCATGGACGGAAACGTCGGATCAGTACACTGTGCTGTTTGATAATTTTCCCGTACCGTCGATATTGGTGCAGAATGGGCTTTTGAGGTGTTATTGCCCAGGTTAGTTGAGAATTTTATTATTCTGTGAATTACAATTTATTTTTAAAACAATGAAAATACACGTCTGTTTCTTTAAAAATAAACTACACTATTTGAGTCGTCTCATAAACTTACAAAGAAGACCTAATAGGGTAAATAATGGATGGTTGTGAAAGCGACAAATCTAATAGATAAAAGTTACGTAATTTTATACCATGTTTGAATCCCTTTTTTATTTATTTCTTGTTCAGGGGTGGAAATTCCTCATGGATGTTCTCTGCCCTGGGGCGGGCAAAGGCTCTGTCAGACTCTTACTACTTACTCTAAAAACCACCCCGGTGTTCCATTTCACACTTACGTCGGGGGTCCCGGGTACTGGACCACCGACTGTGTTTAAATCCCTGTTACAAGCACACTATAACTTCTTGATCATTTTTCTTATATAAAAAACAAGCCATATGCCGATTGTATTCCCTATTAGCAAAAATTACTAACTTACATACAAAGTTTCATTACCTAATTTAAACTCTTCAGGAGATGAATGTCCAACAAGTCGTCCTTAGCGCTCATCTTCTTTTGAACAACTCTTGTTGACCCAGACCCAATGGTTAAGGCATTGTTTGTAAAGGACAATGCCAGAAACTCTATAGAACTTTGCCCCACTCAATAAAAGTCATGTGCAATATGTAGCATCTTACTGTTTATTTATTGCTGATAACTAAACATTAGTCTTAGTGACTGTAGAACTTGCGGTTTCCGTTTAAATCTAAAAACAATAATGACATTGATTATAGGTTAAATTGTATTTGAGCTAAAATGAGTTTGTATTTTGTGGGTAGTTATTTCGTAATCCGCAAGTTCTAAAGAAAAAAAATTTAGTATAGAAAGGTTCTATATTCATTACAATTATTTTCATTAATTTACTTTTCTGTACATGGGTGGGGCAGGATCTGGCATTGTCATTTGATGAAGTTTATTAATAGCTCATGCTATCTGTTTCAGCTCACGAGGCAGGTCTAGCAGCATTACAAGTGGCTCGAGGTGGACGCGTGGTATCAGACACAGTGGTATTCGAGTACAAACCGGGCCCTGCGCCTGCCCCGTCGTCCCCCGCGTCTGCACCGCTGCCATCGCTGGATTTAAGGAGATTTTCGCTACTGCAGCGTTTACAGCGGCTGCAAGGTCGTCTGCAGTTGAAGATTGAACCTGCTGATGAAAACAGTCAGGTGAGCATATTTTTTTAAACTTATTTACACGGAAAATTTAAATTGCTGTAATCACTGAAACTGTTGACTTAACAGCGGTCAACCCATCATAATTCCCATACAAACGCTCATACGTGATTAAGGCGTTATAACAAATGTTTCACCAGATATTTCAAACGCACAGGTATCTTGTGGCTAGATATAAACCACAAGTTGTGGTTCTATGTAATAAGAAAGAAAATGTTTTAAAAAACGAATTCAGTAAAGACTTCTGAAAATTAGTTTTTTTTGCAAAAAAAATATTTGAACTTCGACCTTTCATAATGTATTCATATATTTATTAAAATTTTGGGCGATATTATCGCGTTCTCACTTACTCGTTGGTTTTCGAACATTACATTGGATGAAACAATCATTTTTTTAATCATGTTCGCGTCGTGGTGGATTAAGTGGAAAGGGCCCTCTTAAAGAACACTTTTGATTTAATTCATACTATAAGTGATCTAACTGTTAATATATGCGTTATTTACAGTTATAACTTTTACTATTGCAGATTGAGGATGTCCAGCTGTACTCAAATCCAAAATTTGAAGATCGTCTGGTTTCCTTCTGCCGTACCCTTAGCAACCGGTGTGCTGGCAATTCTGAGGGATTTACCACTGAACCCAATGAAGATAGCTCTACGATCTTACACTTGGCTGCTGCATTAGGGTACACGAAGCTGACGACTGTGTTGTTGAGGTGGAGCCAAGATGACACCAGTTTAGCGTTGGAGAAAGAAGTCAATTTGGGTGCGAGGGATAGTGATAATTGTACGCCTTTGGTAAGTAGTGCTTCACTTACATTCATCATTTACTTATTTAGAATAAATGATTTATTTTGGATATACTTATTTTGGATGTCTATATCATATACATTTCATGAAAATTAAGGGAAAACTGAAATTTTTTGGTGTCACCGTTTCATAATTAATTTGTATGATAAGAAGTAAGCACTAAAAAGCTAAAAAACTTACCGCAATGTCTCAAGACGAAAGTGTATGACCAGTTTGTGTTACCAACGATTACATACTGGTCCGAAACGTGATCACTCACAATGGGACGCATTAGAAGGCTTAAAGTCACCCAAAGGGCAATGGAGAGGGCTATGCTCGGAGTTTCCTTGCGTGATAAAATCAGAAATGAGGACATTTCATTAGAACCAAGTTTACCGACGTAGCCCGAAGAATTGCCAAACATAAGTGGCAGTAGGCGGGGCACATTGCTCGCAGAACGGATGGCCGATGGGGCCGAAAAGTTCTGGAGTGGCGACCGCGAACCGAAAGACGTTGCGTTGGAAGGCTTCCTACTAGGTGGACGGATGACCTGGTAAAGGTTGCGGGGATCCGCTGGATGTGAGTCGCACGGGGTCGGTCAATGTGGCAACACTTGTGGGAGGCCTATGTCCAGCAGTGGATGTCTTTCGGCTGAAATGATGAATGATGATGACTAAAAAGCGAAAAAAAAAACGTTTTTACAAAAAAGGCAACCGCTTTCAAAAAGTAAAAAATAATTTTAAATTCGCAATTCGGTGGCAATACAAAATAACAAACAAAACCAAAGCTATTGACTGTATTATTTATAAGAGACAGCTTAAACTTGTTATCTTGTCGTTCCAGATGGTAGCAAGTGCGGCCGGGCACATAGAGACGGCCGTGGTGCTGGCGCGCTGGGCGGCGGGCACGCGGCGCGAGGCGGGCGCGCGGGGGGCGGCGCAGGCGGCGCGGCGCGCGGGGCATGCGCACCTCGCCGCGCTGCTGGATAGGATACACCCGCCCGCTAAGGATGGAGTGTTTCTGAGGCCGCATAGGTGAGGGTATAGGATGATTCACGCTACACCGTGTCGCGACCGGGCCGTGCCCCGGGCGGGGCACGGTCAAATATTATGGTATACTTTTTGTATGAAGTGATTCATGCCTGACCGTGGCTCGGCCGTACCCCGGCCGTGCGCCGCCGGGACACGGCCGGGGCAGTGAACGTCAAATCTTAGTGAGGTGAGCAGCTCAACAGCAAAATGGACGATGGAAAATTATTAGAATGTGTTCGCAAGTACCCTGTGATTTACGACATGAGCCATCCTAAGTATTTAGATAAAAAATACAAAAAATATTATTTGGAAAACCATTCCAGACATTCTAAAATAACCATAAAACTTGCTCGTCATCTATTAATTGTGAAAATTGCGTGAAAATTGCATATTTACTTAAGCGTCAAGTCTGTCGACAGATGAAATCACTAGCTGACAAACACCACATAACACAGATATAGTCGTGCAAATAATACACCCAAACAGCCCGGTGTAACATGAATGACGCGATGGTGTAGCGTGAATCATCTTTTACTGAATTATAGTGAAAATAAAGGGACTTGTGCACCACATTATATGCATTGCATTTTGAATTATGTGCATATTACTAAACGGGATTAATAAGAATTCCTAAATAAATATCTTTGACATCACATCTTACAGTAGCTTCAATTTTTTTAATTATTAGTTTAAATTTTCTTCTTTCATTAGGTTACTTTTTAATAATCAACACAATATTCTTGAAGTATATCGTTTGTTTATACTTCATACACAAAAGTGGAGAAGCTCGTGGCTAAGTTAACGCTGTACAGATCGATCGGTCAAAGGTTAAGCTACGCTAGCCGCGGTCGGTCTGTGGATGGGTGACTATCCCTTTCATACTGAGTTCCCTCCGTGCCTCGGAAAGCATGTAAAGCCGTTGGTCCCGGCTGTCATTTCTCTGACAACCAGTCTTGCCAAGGGATATCGTGTTATCCAGTAACTGGGTTGTGGAGGTTCGATAGGCAGTCGCTCCATGTGAAACACTGGTATTTAGCTGCATCCGGTTAGACTGGAAGCCAAACACAATATAATAGGGAAAAGGCTAGGTAGATGATGATGACACAAAAGTACAAAGGCGAAATTGATGTTTAGACGTTTCACTTAAACCTTGCCCTAACTCGACTGGATTGAGGTTTAAACTGACGTGTTGTGTTTCCAGTTTATCCCAAAAGAGTCGCGCTGGAAGTTTGGAGAGCAATCTGGTGAAGAGGCCGTCGATAGACTCAGGAATCAACATGGCCGACGCTTTCAGGTCCAACTCCGCCATTGACAAGTCGGAAAGCAGTTCCTCTGCTAGGTAACAATTTACTCCAATGTCTTTGGATGCCGTTTAATTACTTTGCATGACTGTGAACTCTATAGCTCATAATATTAATCAATCATTGTTAAAAATGCGAGGTCTTACAAACAAGATTTAACAGTACAATTTTTTTCTCCAAATTGAGAATTTTGCTAAGACTATGATAGTATAATTGAAGGGATCAAAGAGGATACCTACTATCAATTTTATTGTAATTTGCCAAAATCCTGACATTTTCAGATGGGAACGAAGCATGTCGCTACCTTTAGATTCTGATAACTCGGAAGACAGTCTTGGCGATTCGAAGATCGGCAGACGCATGGACCTGGCCCTCTGTAAGTCTTTGAACCACTTCGCCTCATTCATAGTCGATTCGTTTTTCATTTGCTGGTTATTTTATATCGGCACGGCAGCTGATGACATTTGAATGTCCTAACCTTGGTTTTGGGTTTCGGTCTATGTTTCCTTTAAAATGGTGACGGTTTGTTCTGCGATATAACTGGTCAAACGTGTGAGTTCTACACTGCAAGACTGTGACAGTTATCAACAATTCGAAGCATTTTAGCCGTTGATTTGAACAAGAAAACGTTGGTGAACGTTCTTGTTTATTCATTATGTGCAATCACAAGTTTCCTTGCAGAAAATTTGTGAATTAAAAATAATAGATATACCTATTATTTTATTAAAACTTTCAGTCACAGCATCTGGTTCACTGAAATCAAGAAACCAATTAGCAAAACAAATAGATTCAGACATTTAGTTCGTAGCTTCCCTTCCTTCTTTTCAGATTACGAGATAAGCATAACTTTAGAGACCACGTCCATTTTCAAAACATTTGATTTCGTTCATAAAAGTGATTTGAACGTGAAGACGTCAGTAGGCTCACGTCGTTTGACCGGTAAGGCTCCGTAGCGGCTTAGCGGTATGTTGAGCGCGGTGGTTCCGCAGGCGAGACGGCGCCGCGCCGCGCGACCAGCCCGCTCATAGACGTGGAGGCGCTCTCCGACCACGACGAGCCGCCGCCCGGCCCGCGCAGACCCGCAGGTCAGTGACGTTCTGCTAGAGAAACGGTATAGACAACGGTCCAAACACTCGAATCAAAATGAAGATTCGCAGAAGCAGAATCTCATTTTCAAATTTTGGTTGAGAATTTCTAAGTTAATTGTAAAATTCGGCTAAAACCTAATTTTTTTTAAACAGGAAGATTTACCTTCAGTTAATTTGGTTCGTTTTCCTATTCCAAATTTAACAAAATCACAAAGAGAAAACATTATGATCTACCGAATTGGCTTCAAAATCATATTTCTTCAAATATTTATCGTAAATATTTTTATCTATCCTGTCTTCTCATTGGCAATTTTTTACTATCCGTAAACGTTCTATACCATTTCGAGTCGCAGCATCGATAACTCCGCTCGTCCTATCTGTCGATGTTGTGTATGTAGTAGTTGCATTGCCTCCCTCTTCTTCTAACAAAAGTTGTCTATATATCTTTGTTTCCCTCTTTGTCGCCAGTCTGTAGCCCTTGTTCACTGTATGTCGGTAGACCACTTGTAGTTTCTTCTGTACTTTGTGTTCCAATATGAGCGGAGTTTCCCCTTGAGTGTTTGTTGTCTGTAGTATCCTTAACTAAACCGAGTTTTATATTTTAATACTTAACCAATGAAATATATAAAACCAAAACGCAATTATCTACAAATTATTGTGACACCTAATAAACAAAATGAAATAATGATTTTGATTGCGTTGAAATAGAGCTCATATTGCTCCGATAATAAAGTTCGGTTTAGTTACTCGATGTTGTCCCTCGATGTCGCTTTCAGTGGTTCGTATTGGTCTATCCACTATCACTGTATCACAACCAAATTGATTGGCTTCTACTTCCAATTTCAGTACACAAGACTACGTTGTTCAGTCAGTACACTTGTTTTCAAAAAAACGTGACAATTTCAACACTGCATGAACGCTAAACGCTTGCATGAGTATTTAGAGGCTTTTTATGTGTAGATGATTTACTGGTTGCCATTGTTGAAGGTAAGTTCTTTGGCAACAGTTTTATCGTGCACTAATTTCTCATTACACTTTTTATTGGTTATTCCTTGTATACCTATTTCTTCATTTTCGGAAACCCAAATCTTCATTTAGATGATAAGTTTTTAATTCTAAAATTTTCAGTAGGTACACATATCGTTGACAAAGTAGATCTAAGCGTGGAGTACTATCAAATGTTTGGTTAAAACAATTTTGATTTCTTAAGTTACTTAACCATCATTTTTTGTTGTGTTGTAATGTTTTTGTTTGTACATGAATAATTGTGCTACGGTCGAAATGTCGGATTATCTTATATCATTTACTTAACAATAAATTGGTGTATATGGATGACTTAGTAACGTTTTTAAAATTGTCATATTTTTTTTCAAGAAATATGAATATAATGTGATATAGCTGTTAATGAGAATACTTTTTCAGTTTGACACACTATTCTATTATTTATATTTAATTTTACTTACATTTTGTATCAAATTATTTTGTTCTAATCGTGTCATCGTGTTCGTGGTGTTACTTTGGAACTGCAAAGAAAAAAAACATCTTTTTAAGAGCTGGATTCTGATTCATATCAGAAAACATTATAGCCTCGAGTGTAGCATTTTGAACGTAACACCATGTATTTTGCCATTTTACTGTATTTGATGTGAGCCATTAAACTGTGTGTGTAGAATTATAACAAACTATATCTGTTTAGTACAACTACTTATGTCTATCAGTTGCAACGTTTATTCATACAAAACAAATGAAAAAGGAAGCAGTGCAAATCATGATAACATAATTTATATTAAAAGTAAAGAAGAGCACCTTGACAAATCAGAAAAATAAATTCTGCATGACAATTTTGTATAATTTGAGCGAGCAACGCGAACTAAACAACTGTTTGAGGGTTAATCTAAACGATCAGCAGTGCGAGCAGTTTTGTTTAATTATTTTTATTAAAGGATAAAGACAACATAAATAGAAATGAAAAATGGGGGGAAAATTCAACTCAGAACTACACACTTCAAATTATGCAATTCTCAACTCTATTTCTTTTATATCTTTTAGTTCATTATCAAATAATCAATAAAACTTCTCGACCTTATTGCTGATCTGTCTGCACTAACCGTAATGTTTCGATTGTCATGATTTGTTTCTAAACTTGTCCTCAGACAACTCAGTCATATTTGGTGTTCAAACTTTGACTTAGGTAAATCATGATACATTGTCTTGGTTGTTTGAAGACAGGGAATTGCTACAATGCTGTAAAAAATATTAAACTATTTGTTAAAAGGTTCCATTTCACAAAATCTTTTCAGGGGAGCAGGATGATCGAGTATTCACGCTGGCGGAGCAAATCATAGCCGCCATGCCAGAGAGGATAAAGGTATGAAAATTCGTTGTATAGTACATTATCTAATCCACTACAACATGAAATTTACTCTGTCAGTTTGTTACCTCATCACTACAAAACGACTGAACCGATTGCCAGGGTATCATTCAGGCTCCGTACATTTTTGCGCTACATATTAAAGTGCTGAAATATTTAGCCCAAGAATTAACTCTATGGAAATTAATAAAATTACGAAATAGAGAATTCAACTCAACGTTGTCGATTGCAAAACGTTCCTAAGTAACCTTTGATATTTTGTAACGAGGAGTGGTTTGTTTGTTAATAAGTGAGAGTGGTTTGTGGTAATAATACAAAATGGTGGATGACTTTGGGCATTTTTGACTTTGCGTTAGTCTTATGTGGCTTGATAATATTTGTTTCCTTTACTATAGAATGAAAGCTCGTCTCTGCTGTCGGGTTGCGGGCTTGATAGCGGCAGCGGAGGCGGAGAGGACACACTGATGGTACCACTCCTCGACGATACCACCACCTTTAACAGCGACTTCACTTTTGAGTTCTGCGATAATACGTATAGGTAGGCGTTCAACCATTTCAGGAACCGTATTAAGTAATGTTCAAGCTATAACTGTTACTTTGTAAAAAACAGACAATGCTATTATGTTCAGTACAGCTTCATCTCTCTATAAACACATAATACGGTTCCTGGTTTTGTGTATCTTGATGTTGTAATCCATGTTCTTACCTTGTATCGTTCCTACTATCCTTCTATCTCTTTTGGTTTTTTCTTCTTTCTTCCTCTGGATGACGTCTGCAGCAACATTAGCTTCGAGTTCGGCTACAACTACTATAGGTTGGGTTTCTTTCTATATAAAGCACAAAGTTACTTTTAATTCATTTGGATTTACATTCCAGTTTTTTAAATATCCACTTGATTTTTATTTATATCTTTTGTAAGAGAACATCCCATAAGTTGTTCTCCATGTTCATCAATGTTCGCAATTTTGCTTTTCATTTGCTTTTCACTGCCCGTCTCCCACGACGTTTTTATTTACTACGTCCATTCGAGAACCTAATACGAGCACGCGTAATAAACAGAACTTAAATTGTTGATAAAATCAATAATTTAAGCCATATCGGTTGGACATACCCTTTTAATTACATTATATTTTGTCAAGTCGTAATGCAACAGATATTTGTATTCCTAATAAAAAAATCGACTCGAATCGAATAATTTTACGTTAGCGTGCTCGTCCTTTGTTTAGCTGATATGCTTCAGGGAAACCATCAACATTTATTGCTTAAGTGGCACAAATTGTTAGCTTACTTGATTTTATAATTTTACAAATGCTTCACCATTGTCATCCTAGACCAGTCCACTGTCTGATATTTACTAAGTCTCTCTAATTGCACGACTTTTAATTAAATCTTCATCATCATCATTTACTCTTATTAAGCTTATACCAAGAGCTGCCTCTAATAGTCATTTGTGATACATATTGTATAATTGTTTGTTACCCAGGTACTGCGGTGGTTCAACTCCTTGCTCATCAGGCTCAGTGTCGCCTGGCTCGGCAGCATTGTCCCCGCCCCCACCATCACCACGGTCTGCACTGTCGCACCCACCATTGTGTACAACCCCATCAGCCACGTTACAGGAGTTTCTCAATGCAACTACACATTTCTCTAATCTTACTCTAAACGGTGAGTTGATATGGAACGTGAAGTGAAAATAAACTTCATTGATATGTTAATAGATACTAGAATTAATGTTTTTGGAATTTCAATAATAACTAAGACAAAATGAGTCTTTACTATTCACAAATCGAACAGTTGTTGCTATAGTTTTTCTATTGATGAAAACTTTCAGTAATGCGTCCACGATTAAAGGTGTGATGACAAATGACAAAGAGAGCCTAATACCTTTTCTATAAAACAAATGATTGCAATTATTATGAATATATTCATTTAAATAAATATTGACACCTACCGGTCAAATACCACGCGGAACAAAAGTATATCTTACACACTATTTTCAACTATAAATGTCACGTTTTTTAGTTAATTAATTAATTAACTACTACTGTACTACTGTTCAAGTATAGTTTGACTTTGCCTTCGCTGTTTCTTTGTCCGTAAGTTTTCCATAAGTTCATTCCCAATAAAAAAGTGAACTAAATATTGTGTTCAGATCGCGAACAACGGGAGCTATACTCAGCGGCGATC
Organism: Charanyca ferruginea; assembly: GCA_947361185.1. Classification (NCBI taxonomy): domain Eukaryota; kingdom Metazoa; phylum Arthropoda; class Insecta; order Lepidoptera; family Noctuidae; genus Charanyca; species Charanyca ferruginea. The sequence goes on from OX376070.1 coordinate 3,560,412, forward strand.
ACGATTCAGAAGGCGTACCGTCAATACCGAGGCAGGCAGTTGCAAAGAAGAGCTGCAGCTGCCGCCATCACCATACAGAACTGCTATAGGAGATACAAACAAGTAATCATAATCATAATATTTAACATCACAACATCATAATTATGCGTGCAAATTAAATAGAGCTGATCTGAAGTAGGATAGAACATATCACCTTACTCTGTTAGATATGACGTGTTATATAACAAAGATAAATATCAAGAATAAATCATCATCTGCCTAGCCTTTTCCCAACTATATTGGGGTCGGCTGAGATCAAGAATAAACATGAAACTAAAATGAAGCGGATAGACAAATCTGTTATCATAAGTAACTGTCCTGTCAAACAAATAGCGGTCAACACGGTATTGGGACGCAAACATTATTTTTTTCATAAAAATAGTTATCCGTAGTAGGTAAGTCGGTGTAATTCCTTAATCTCTGATAAATTATTGGGACGTTACGACCAGAGATAGATAGGTTTATCTGTATCCAAAATTAGCGACAGATAAATTAAAAAGCACTTTTGATCGTCTTCTACAAGAAAACTGAATTGAATTTAGCTTCATACTTACATTATTTGTAATAATTACACACATTAATTATATAATTATAACAATGTAACGACACTGTACCTAAAATAAAGACCGACACCATTACCTAAGATAAGAACTACAATGGGATCGGAGTATTAAAAATTAAGTAATGACAGCTAAATTATTTATAGAAATCTACACTATTGCTGATGGTCACCGACTAAAGTTTTGTGGAATATTTGACAAGCATAAAATATATAGGATATAAAGGATGATGAAATATAACTAAACTGTTCATATTCTAGCTTTACTACGTTTTGCTTACTTTTAATTTCGTGTGTACAGTTTGCGTACTTGAAACAAATGCATGCGGCTGCGACGGTGATTCAGCGCGGCTACCGTGCTATGCGTGCGCGCAGGATGGCTACAACACCCATCAAGTAAGTACCTACAGAAAAATATTCATTACTAGCTACAGTCTAAGGTATATGACTAACTTACATTTGCCATTTATAAAATTCCACAAATTAACGATTACGTATCTACAGGTAATAAAACTAAACTGCTTTTTGTTGAAAGAAAGATATATTTGTTTAAACCAAATAAAATATATTGTAGTGTACTTCTTCCATTACCGGTAAAAATCATCTTCGACGGTATTATTAATGGTGAATGCTGTAGAGCTGCCAAAAATCTATTTATTTATGAAATAATATCTACCAGGCAACCAAAGGTGGTGACGACTTGAGGAGATATTATGATAGATGTCAAAATAACTGTATACGCAAAGTTAAATTAAAAATGTAGGTACACAAGTACAAATTAACAACAACAATTATAACAGGTTAAAAGTGTTCTCCAAAGTAGTTAGGGATAAGTAAGATCTGACTACACATTTTTTTACCAGGAGGACATACTCACAAAGACGTCAAAATCAAGCAGCGAGGAAGATTCAACAGTTCATGCGGCAGTCGAAGATCAAGTAAGTGGTAGTATTTAATTAACCAACTTCAAAAAAGGAGATTGTAGGGAAGAGCCATTGATGCAGAAATTTAACATAAATAAATACGACGAAGGCATATAAGCATGGAAAATATGGTATGGCATTAATGACTTTTCCCTTTTCGAAATGATTAATTTAAATATTTTAGTATATGTGGGATAAAGGTCAAAGAAATAAAATAAAATCACTGGTTTAAAATATAACTTGTATTCTTCACTACGTTCGTCGTCCGTCCTAATCTCAAGTAATCCCTACTCCTTTCATTAGTTTCATTCCTGTCAAGTGTCAACTGTCAATCTGTATCTGTCATCCGTCACCTTTCACTCGCACGTACTTTCCCTCTCATTCCTTCCTTTTACGTTCCGTTCACACATTCGGCCATCCTGACTGTATGTCTGTCCTCAGACATCCATCTCACATTCATTATGTTTCATCTTACAATACACATCGTCTCACTTTCATACACCTTAATTTCATACCTAACAATATTCTTTGAAACACTAAACTAGGTACACAATAAAAGTGTTCACAAAAATAAAATTAAGCATAAGCCAGGTTATCTGGATTTTCTTAAACAAACAGCTTTCCGTTACATTATTTAAAGTTTTTTAAAGAATAGTAATAAGGGAAGAGAGATGACATCTTGTGAGAGTACATACAATGCTCCACAGTGATAATGATAACCGTAACAAAGTAACAAGTAAATTAAATCAAATCTTTCAGTTATATTATGACGCTATTGTATAGTTACAAATTAACAAGTCTGTCATATACCTATAACAGAATACAGCTTATACGTCAACCAAAACATAACCAAATATTGTTTTGTTATTATTAACAGAATACAACTTAAACATCAACCAAAACAACCAAATATTGTTTTGTTATTATTAACAGAATACAACTTAGACATCAACAAAACAACCAAATATTGTTATGTTATTATTAACTGAATATGTCACCTTAGAATAGAATAATACACAATATCTGCAATACATATTCCATGACAATGAACACAGTACACAGTGAGTATAAACCAAATAGATTTTCATACACCATACATCCATCATCTCATGCTATCTGTATAAACTAAACATCCAACATCACCTACTCATTATGAACTGTCTTCATCAGTAGGCCACCTCTTCATATTATCAGCCGAGCTTGAGGTCTTGATGGGACCATCAGTAGAACTCTCTGATTTTTCTAAATCATAACGGTCATTTCTTTTCACCTTCACTACCCTGTAGGGTCCTAGGTATTTCGGTTTCAGTTTAAGTCCTGAACCAAACTGAGTCCTCTTTATAGCTACTGTATCTCCAATATTATATTTAGAACTTTCCTTTCTCTTTCTGTTGTAAGTTCTTGTATTCTCATCCTGAACTTTAAGTATCTGTTCTTTGGCTTGTTTTCGAGATCTTCTCTGTCTACATTATACTGTTCTATGTCTTCTTCCTGTAGTAATTCCTGTAAACGGATATCTTCTTTGGTACGCATTCTTGTGCCTGTTAATAGTTCAAATGGCGTCGTTTTGATGCTTCTCTGGAAAGTACTGTTGATGGCTCTCTGCACTTTGCTTATGTGTTTGTACCAAAGGCTGGAATTCTCTAGACACAACTTTGTTAACAAAGGAATGATGATTCTATGTATTCTCTCCACCTGGCCATTGCCTCGTGAAACTCCAATAGTTATAGTCAAATGTTGTATGTTTTCTTCTTTACAATACTCAGCAAACTCATGGTTGGTGAATGCAGTGCCCCTGTCAGTTATAATTCTTCGTGGGTTTCCGAAGGTCTGCTGGTGGATCTCTAGCTTGTTTAGCGTTTCCCTGCTGGAAGTAGATTTAGTTGGAAACAGCCACACAAATTTGGTAAATGCGTCCACTATTGTCAGTATATAGTTGTACTGTTTACTTGTCTGGGTCAGTTGTCCTACATGATCTAGGTGGATAGTGTCCAACGGAATACTTTCTTTCTCAATAGGGTGTAGAAATCCTTCTTGTTTCCCTTCTTTCTTCGTAGCAAGCATGGGATGCATGTTATAATGAAATCCTCTATTTTCTTATCTAGTTCCTTTGTGTAATATTCCTTATCAATTATTTATTTCATCTTCTTTTTTGAAAAATGGCCCTTACTATGTACTCTCTTCAATATTTCTTTTTCCATAGCTTTAGGTATCACAAGCAATTTCTTATCTTCCTTGTAGAGTAGATCATTTTCTAGCCAGTAATCTTGGTATGATTTATCTTTTAATACTTCTTTTATAGCCATCAGCCCATCATCTTGATTTTGCGCTTGTTTCACCATATCATGTAAAGTTGTTAGTCCCACATATGGATAACGGCTTAATGCGTCTGCATGTCTCATTCTTGATCCTGATCTGTGTTCAATTTCAAAGTCATACTCACTGAGAAATAGTCCCCACCGTGCTACTTTTGCGGTTAGATCTTTTTTCTTCAATGTCATTTGAAATGCCTTACAGTCAGTTACGATTTTGAAATGTATTCCATACAGGTAGTGGCGAAACTTTTTCACACCTTCGATTATCGCTAGCGCTTCGAGCTCATAGCTACTATACCTACTCTGGGCGTCGTTTGTTTTGCAACTCATGTAATGGACAGGGTGAAGTCCTGTGTCTGGCCAATGTTGCATGAGAATGGCAGAGTATGCCACACTGGAGGAGGTGTGCAATTCAGTCTTCAATTCTGGAACAAAAATCTTAAGTATAGGGCCTGAAGCCAGTTTCTTCTTTAATATTTGAAAGGCTTGCCTTTGTTCTTCCTCAAATATAATTTTTTTATCCTTCTTCAATAAATCTGTAAGGGGTTTGGCAATCAAAGCATAGCTTTCTATATATTTCCTAAAATATGATGTCAGGCCAACAAAACTATGTAGTTGTTTGACATCTCGTGGTTCTGGGTACTTGAAAACTGCATCAGTCTTCTCTGAACTTGGTTTTATTTCTCCGTCTCTCACAATATGGCCTAAGTATTCAATTTCCCTCTTGATCAGGTCAGCTTTTTCCAGTTCATCTGCAGACCATATTCTGAAGCTACATTGAGTACCAACTGCAGTCTCTCAACTGCTTCAACTTCGTCCTTAGCTGTAATGACAATGTCATCGATGAAAATCATCATAACTTCTTGTGAGATTAATTCCCTAAATATATTACTAACATACCGCATAAAATACTTTGGGCAAATAGACAGACCAAACGGAGCCCTAAGTAATTCAAATTGCCCATGATGTGTGTCAAAAGATGTGTACTGGATAGACTCATCGATCATGTCATCTATGACTGGCAAAGGAAATTCATCCTTCACAATTTTTTTGTTCAACAACCTGTAATCTACACAGATTCTGACTGTACCATCCTTCTTCCTGACTAGTACCAAAGGACTTGAGTATTCTGAAAAACTTACCCTCACTATGCCGGTGTCAAGCCACTCCTTTACCTGTTCTTCAACCAATTTCTGCTCAACCAAAGACAAACGTCGTGGTCTCTGGTTGACAGGTACATCGTCTTTGAGAGTGATCCTTAACTGGATTGGTGCTTCTTTCACTTGCACTGGATTGTAACCTTGAATACTCTGCAACACCTTTTGTTTTACAGCTGGATCAAGTATATGCTCAATGTCAACCATTGTGTCTGAAAAATAAGAAAATTTAGACATCCATTCATCTCTTTTAGGCAATAGCATCACTTTGTCCCCGTTCATTATCATGGTAATATGCTTTAACAATTCTTGACCTACAATCAGATTAAATGGCATTACCTCCCTACTTACAACATGAAACAATACATCAATGAACTCTACGCCGTCAATTATGATGTTAGTAACCACTTATTCTAAAGATTTCACTTTTGCTTGTCCAAGTCCCGTGAGCGTTAACTCATCTTTATTTATTTCCGCACCGATCGCGACACAACACTGGTAAGACATGAGGTTTACGTCACTCCCTGAGTCCACTAATGCGTTCATTATTATTTGCTTGATCATCTCACTTTTCATCGGCTTCCATCCATTATTTTCTTTATTTTCAACTTGCATCGTAACCTCGAATTTAGCAACCTGATCTGTCAACACCGTGACGCCTGTCAGTCCTGTCACTATCAGCACGCTGTCACTGTCATCGGCGCCCTGTGTCGCCGCCATGTTGTTGAAGTGAGACTGCTGCTTTACCGACCGACTGACCGCAGCGCCCCCGCCGCTTGTCAACGTAACTTTCTGAGTTTTGAAGGAGGACTGTTTCGATGTCTGTGGTGACGATGACGTAGCTTCCGATTTGTTGCCGCTTCTGTCTTCGGTACAACTACTCCCAATATGACCGTATTTATTGCAGCGGAAACATTTTATGCCGTTCAGACACGAACTCGCCACATGATTCCGGTCACCGCAATTATAACACCTTTGACGTTGAGATCGCTTCTCACCTTTTTCTTCCTTTTTTTTCCCACCTGTATCGTCGGTCGCCATGACTGTTCTAGACTTCTGTACCTTACTTTTAATTTTTTCGTACAGGATGAGCTTCTCTTTCAGCGCTGGATATGTGACAGACCCATATAATATGGCCTTGTTTGTCTCATAGTCGGGTATTCCATCTATGACATATTGCACTGACACATAGTCGGGGAATTGCGCCCTGCGACCTAGCTCCTTCATAACTAACATGTACTGATAGTAAGTTTCATCCTTACGTTTTTTCCGTGCCGCCATAATTTCATGCATCTCCTTTACATCAACAGAGTCTGGGAATTCTTTCTGTATAGCCGTCTTTAGTTCCTCATAAGTTTTGTAAGTTTTTTCACCCTTCAAACACAGGGCCGCCGTGCCCACGAGGGATCTTCGAGCGAATATTAACTTGTGCTGATTTTTCCATTGAAATATTTCGGCGTTATCCTCAAGATCTTGTGCCCACTTCGACGATGACATTGTTTTATCGTCGCCGCTAAATTTGAAGATACCATCCATGCACAACGCCGCCATTGGCAACTCGGCGCCGCCGCCGTCGCTATTCTTACTCGGACTTCCGTCAGCCATCGTGTGTGTTTTTTTTGTTTCTTCGTTTTGCACAGCCTAGTTTCGTCGTTTACGCTGCTGCCGTCGTTTGATTTTACGTTCGTCGTGAACCAGTTGCACCTCACTGCCGCCATGCACGTTGACGCGTCTTTGTTCGAAAAATCGGCGTCTTCCGATTCTTTGTTCGTCAACCGTACCGTATGGTAAATTTTACGCCTGAACTTCTTTGACCCTATCCCGGACGAGCCCCCAATTTTGTGGGATAAAGGTCAAAGAAATAAAATGAAATCACTGGTTTAAAATATAGCTTGTATTCTTCACTACGTTCGTCGTCTGTCCTAATCTCAAGTAATCCCTACTCCTTTCATTAGTTTCATTCCTGTCAAGTGTCAACTGTCAATCTGTATCTGTCATCCGTCACCTTTCACTCGCACGTACTTTCCCTCTCGTTCCTTCCTTTTACGTTCCGTTCCCACATATATAAGACTGTTATTTAAGTTTAGTTAACTTTGGGGCTTTCATGTCAATGGAGACACATGACCCCAAACATTTTTTAACCACGGATATTCCAACATTTTTAGGCATTTGTATGTGCGACACAGGAAAGTCTTTATTCGTTAGTTCGTCAGTCAACTCAGTATACTGCATAGACCTGTGCCAAATTCAGTCACAGTACCAGGTCTTCCCCCTTTCGCATCTAGTCTGTCCCGGCTACCTTTGTAAGGTTACAGGTTTATCAAACTGGGACACTTCAGAGGACATTGTGGACATCGCGCTCCGGGCTAACGTATTCTGGTCACATATTTTGGTGAATAAATAATTAAATTCGATTACATTTTGTAGGTTTCATAATGCTATTTAATATCTAGGCTAGTAGTGATAATGATATTTAAATATCGTCGAATATTATGAATTGCGTATTTACATTTTTGAAATTATTTGACTGGAAACTGAGTAACCTCAAGTACAGATATTAATGTAAATCATCATCTTCCTGCCCATGTCCCATGTAACTTGGGGTCGGCGTAACACGTCTTCTTCTTCCACTCCGCCCTGTCGACCGTCACGATATCACTGTCCTCTTCTCTATCATAATTATCATCCTTTTATACAGTCCATCTTTTCTTCGGCCTCCTTTCTTTCCATCCATACACATTTATGCTCATAACTCTTTTGGTCACAATATGCGCTTCATCCCTCTTCTTCACATTCAGATAAACGATTCCCTTTCAACTTTTCTGTCACTGGTGCAACTTTCAAATTCCTTTATTATACTCATTTATGATCTGTTCAGGTTACTCCACACATTCATCTCAACATTCTGATCTCCGCTACATGCAATTTTTTATTTTCATCCGTCTTCTTCACGGCCCACCCATTTTCTCCTTTACCTTAAGGGCGACTATGGGAGCAAGCATAGATATTAGTGTAGTTATCCTGTAGGTATATAAAATGTCATTGACTTATTGACCAAAACGTGACCAGACTACTGTAGTGCTTTTGGGAATAAAATACTCTTCAGGATTTGTCATTAAATATACCATCATTGAATGTAGTGTGCCTGGTCAAAGGTAAATATGTATTTTTCTCTGATCTTAAGGGTGTGGAGTGCTAAAAGCATTTTCAGCGATATTGTTTTTTGGTTGTGTGTTTTTGTTCAGTTGTCAGTGTTGTTCAGATAACAATGTCGTATCGTTTCATGTTACTCATTAGAAAGGATGTTGGGTTTCACTTGCATATTTTTACACAAAAAGATCCTCAATGTTTTACCATCTGGTCTTACACAAAATATAAGAATTTATTATTTTACGGAAATTTAATGGTGTAAGTACAATATTTAGGATTATAATAAAAAAGGAAACCCTATAACTATTATATTAAATAAGTAAACTAACACTAGGCATCAAAAAATTCCACCACATCGCCGTCATCTGGAAATGTACCCAAGAGACTGGCGGCATTGCCACGTTGGATAGCAATGCTTAACCTCTGACCAAGGTAAAAATCAGTTTATGAATCACGAGAAGTGGCAACCAACCATTTGAACATTTCCTTAATAAAAAGAAGATGAGCACTCGGACCCCACGACCCGAGGGTTCAACCTCAAACGGCTCGAAAATAAGGTTAACACCAAGGTTACTATACTGTAAACTGTACACTTAGAAGGCACATAAGAAAGAAGGAAAGCTATATACGGGGTGATTACGCGTACTGTTCATCAAACTAAATATCATCCAGTAAAAAACATTTCTGAGAAAAGACTTTTATATCATAGTTTAGTTGTAATACCAAATACCATTTAAAAATTTTAATTGTAAAAAAAGTTAGAACTTTGACCTACAATAATATCTTCATAACAAAATGGAAAAATATGCACCAGTATTTCTAACTACTTCGCTGTTCCTTTCTGTTTAATTTCGTTGCGGGATCCAAGAGAGTTAACTGTAAACATTTGACACACGGCCATCTGACCCCAAACTAGGCAGACCCTGTACCATGGGTGTCAGACAGCTGATATACATACACAAATACATCAATAGATACGTATATAGAAAACATCAACCAGACACAAGGCAAATACAAATACTCCTGTACTGGTACACAAGCACCTGGGTGATATAAGAACCCACAAGTGCAGCAGTCAATCGCTCAACCACCGCATCAACCGTGTCGTCGTAACGTTTCTTCTTGACTCGCCGAGCTTTATTCATCAACATCATGTCAACCTTTAGACGCCCAATGCTGGGCATAGGTCTCCCCTAAAGGGGGGTTCAGCCGTAATCGTCATGCTTGGCCGATGCATGTTGGCGATCGCAGTAGGTGTTATGGTACTCAGAAGGACACTGCTGCCCATCTTCTGGTCAATATTCCTCTGTCGCCTTCTACAACACCCACGGGCAGAAACAGGGTGATGCTATTCCGGCACCACACGGCTTCATTGCTCGACGCTTTTCTGGTGGTCGCCAGTGTTGATTCTGGCTTTCAAAAGTTGCAGTGGGCCTGCGAACAAAGCGGTGGCCCTGTCCCAAAAAAAAATTTTCTTAACCAAAAGGTTTCCCAGGTATGATACACAACAAAAAATATCGCAATCATTGGATGAATATGTAACTTTCGGCTCCGTTGAGCGTCTTTTTAACATCCATTTTACCTACCTATAATGAAAACGAGTTGCTCATTCGAGCTGAAACATCCTCCGGAAATAAACCCTTCATTTTTGACTGATACACAAGGAATAGAGTTCCAATACGACTTTGTTGAAATAAATTAAATGCCGTCAGTTCCTAATATTTCTTTGTCGTGTGAAGAATGCCTTGACTCGAGTTTATTGGAATTTTCTCAAAGGTGACTGAACTGTACTTATTCATTTATTTCAACTTTATTCCTTTGTCGCTATCAGATTTTTATACAACATGAATGTTAATTACAATCCACTTGTTTTATTTAGCTTAAAATCAAAATATACTTATTTCTATCTAGATGAATCATAGATGAACTAAAAGATGATGGTGTTGATTTTTGTATGGTGGTATTTATAGACTGCTGTACTTTCCATATATCGTTCGGCCAATCTGACACATAACTACACCGAGTAGCTAACATATTAATTACGGTTGAGACGTATCTTTCAGCATGTGATGCTCTATTTCTAAGTCTAATAACAACGAACAAACTAAATTGGGGCTGAAGTTAGTGCGGCGGTCAGTGACGGAGTATAGGGTAACCGTGTCTAAATTCTGTATAGAAGATTGAAGTTCATCAAAAGCATCACATGGATTATCATTAGCCAGGTTTTCAGTGCCAACAGGAGAAAGCTCTTTTGTCTTTTTATGTTCCTGTAAATGATCAGCGCAAATGCTCGTGCAATTGTCACACATACACACATTTATATTGATCTAAATGGCATCGAAAATCCAGTTAAAAATTGTGTGATCGCTCAGTCATAGTGCCTAAAAAGAAAATTTAAAGTTACACAAGCCAAAAACAAACCAATTAGACTTTTTCTAGCTGTGTCACGAAATTTTAGTTCAGGTATGACTGGTTGTCAGACTGGCTAACTACCCATAACGACTGCCAAAGATATGTGAGTGATAGTTGTACAAGTTAAAAAAGGGAAAAGCAAACTAAATAAATAATACAACGCAAGTGTCTTCCATGTCAGATCCTCAGAACTGAATAAAAAGGCCCCAGCTACTACACATTGTATACGTATACAGAATAAATATTATTTACAAAAAATAATATTCTCTTTGTATTCAGTGGAAACCCTGAATTGTTTACCCGGAACTAATATACCGACTCCATTATGCCACAACGGAAGGGCTAAAGCCCTTTGAATGGGAAGGAATATAAAAATATGATATATTATTGTAAGGAGTGCCTCTCCTCTTATATCTGTACTTATTAATTCAGTGAACGGAAACGTGTGGGTTTTTTAGTTGCCTAGGGTGTCCAGATTTATCTGGATTCCTTTATTTGTAGGCGACATTTTTGTTTTGTATTCTTGAAAGGTTATAAAATTATGAATTCACGAAAAAGTTCTCAAATTATTGTTATATCTCCCTCTCCTCTAAAAACTTTGGACTCCAAAATCTTGGAAATTTCACAACCCGGTCACTGGGTAACACAATACTCCTCGGTAAGACTGATAGTCAGACTTCTGACTATCTATAACGAATGTCAAAGATGACAGCCAGTCGAATGACAGCCAGAGCTTTACGTGAAAAATAATTACATTCCCTTTTGACTTTGACACCTTGACAATTCAAAAGTACCTATGGGTTTATTTGAAACTAGCGTATGCCGGCGACTTCGGTTGCGTCAATGTTGGTTATCTGCTGATGAACCGTTTTAACAAACTTGCGAAAAGTAAATTAATCTACAAGCTCTATGTTAACCACAAAACTCTGTTTTATAAACGTTTTCAACAAACTTTTTAAGCTTGTCTAGGTATCATGTCAACCTTTAGACGCCCTCCCCCAAGGGGTGATTCAGTCGTAATCACCATGCTTGGCCGATGCATTTTGCAATCGCAGTAGGTGTTATAGTACTCAGAAATATGCAGCTGCCCATCCTCTGATCAATATCCCTCTGTCGCCTTCTACGACACCCACGGATAGAAATGGGCTGGTGCAGTATTCGCGGGCGGCACCACACGGCTAGTCTGTCCAGGTAGGTATATCAAGTTTAATTAAAATCTGTTCAGTAATTTCAAAGATTTAAGTTTGTATCAGATGACACTGTTTAACCGTGAACAGTCTTTTAAAGTAATGCCGTCTGCTTTGAACTTTTTCTACATACGGTTTATGAAACACATACTACCCCAGCCTTACTAACCTTTCTATCTTAAAATACCACTCCAATTTCTCTTTTTTTTCATATATTTACACACAAATTAAGTTTACTAGTTCGTATACCTCTATTATCTACAAACAGTAATGAGTACCGTAGCTGTTACAACGTATATCTTTAATATTCTTTGTAAACAACCTTAATCATATCACGTTGATTGCTAATTTCGTTTCCTTGAATACTTTTTCCTCATTTTATTCTTATTTGTATAGATTTGACGCAGTACGTCTTTATCTAAACTAATCCATACTTCCATATTAATATTATAAATGCGAAAATAACTCTGTCTGTTACTCTGTCACGATGAAACGGCTGAATCGATTTTGATGAAATTTGGTATGAATGTAGTTTGAACCCCGGGGAAGCACATAGGCTGCTACTTCTTAATCCGTGACTTCGTCTGCATCCGCGAAACGCAGGACGAAGTCGCGGGCAAAAGCTAGTATCGTATAAGAAAAAGAAAGACTTGTTTGTTTGTTTGTTACGATTTAACTCAAATACTCGTAGTCCGATTTCAGAAATTCTTTCGCCAATCGAAAGCTACATTATCTCGAGTAACATAAGCTATGTAAATCCCTAGCATCGGAACAGATGACAGCTCACTTTATCTAGGTGTTTACCGAGCGAGATTGTAACAGAATAGACATACAGATTACTTAACGCTAGAGTTTTGGACGCAAAACTGATGCAGAACGGACGCAGTCTGCGTCCAAAACTTTCAAAATTTAGTCGAAAAAATGAAATAAAAGTAGTATTCTTTCAAAGTTAAAAAAGGCGTATACTAAAAGATATATAATAAAATTGTCTGTAAGATAGTGTAAGTTTCGGATAATTGTACCTGGTAGATTTTGTGTGATTGTCAATGGTTTGTCCGCGTCAGACACAACTTCACGAGTTAATTAAACTATTTAATATGAACTTAATCAAAAATATTCACATTCTATATGATTAAGAGAATGTTCTAGTTTAACATATATTTTTTTCAAATCATTTACACTGCACATTTTGACGTGATTGTCAGTTTAAAATCTGTAAAAGTCGTTTAATAGCCCCTTAATCCACGACTTTGTTGAGGGCAAAAACTAGGTTTTTGTTATTTTCGATAAACTACACGTTTCACTTCCATATTCAACAAAATTAGAGAAAGTTAGACACATAAAAGGCAAGGCGTTCCTAATTTTATAACCTTTCGTTGTGTCCGTTTTACTATTATTAGAACATAATGGTCCCTTTTTGTGGTCTTTCCCCCAAATCGCAAGTTAATTGTGTTTGTCTTGTTATTCTAGAGGTTCTCCGGGATTTTGAGGGTTCAGATTTATTTCGATTCTTCAAATCTGACGTTTTATGTGTATCAGTTTATGTTATAGGGGGATTTAATTGCTCTTGACTAACAATACGAGCAATGAAGCCTATTGTATCGCTGTCTTCGTTTTATGTTGTTTACTTGTGTATTTTATCTTAAAGAGCAATCAGTTCATGCGAAATTAAGTTGTGAAGGTCAATGTTACGTAAACATGAAGCAAAAAGGTTAAATTATATCAATGGTTAGTCTATGAAAGTAGATGTAGAGGCTAACACATCAAGCTACAAGAACCTGTCAAATTTCTTTGATAGATTTTCAACTGTATCAAAGATTTAAGGTGTACTTCTAGTTGATCTTGAGGTGCAATCTACTATTCCGCTTGAGAGACCATAAACGCAAACTTTTTAACACAACTCTAGATTATTTAAACTAACGTTTGGGAGGAACTTCTATCCGAATGGCAATGTAGGTGAGATAATTCTATCAAGGGCCGATTCCTCCATCCGTTCAACCGGTCACGAACCAGGAGATGGCTGGAGGTGGACCACTGTGTTGCCCAATTTCTCACAAGTCATAGCAACTTTAAGAGTAAATTATTTTCTTTCAAGCTTGTTGCCTCGCCTTTATGTCAATGTTCTACACCTGACTGTGAATAGGAACAATCTGCACATCATATCTTATGGAAGTGTATTCTTTGGCAGAATTAACGAAAAAATCTTAGATAGTGCAGATAGTGTTAGTGTGATTGGGCTACATCCGGAGCTGCTTACTATTTGGACCTTGGAAACTAGATCAAATTTCGAAACGTTCAAGCGTTTCTGCCCTACCTATTATTGGAATCAAATGTAACAGTTTAGGACCCATTAAATTAATGTTAATTTGTAATCCGTGGTGCTTGGTAACTGGGCCTCCCCTAGTTGTAAACGTCCCTTTGGTCCTATTGGCCTGGTTCTATTCTGTCTCCTGCTTGATTTGGAGGGAAGTGGAAAATTGGTTTTCTTACTCCTCCGCTATTCTTTTCTGACTAATTTCGTTGCGGGATCCAAGACAGTTGTAATGTTCCCCGGGGCTCGTCGAGCTTTATTACCTTGACACTTTTCTAGTGGTCGCTATTGTTGTTTCTGGCTTTCAGAGTTGCAGTGGTTTGGGAATGGTACGGCGGGCATTGTCCATTACAAAAATAAGTTTGAGGTTAATATTCAATTGGGCAAAATTTGTCAGTTTAGTAATACTTGACGTGCTAGCACCTACTAAGGCCGAGAATCGCAACACATCAACATTTCTTTTTTTCTTACAATATTTTTCTTAAACCGTTTCTTTCCAATGAATTCACTGTGAAAGACTGTCATCAAATTAGTAGAAATCAACTATATTGGTTTTCGGATCCCTACATCCTTGCATAATGTTGAAAGGACGAAGTGTATATTAAAAAGGAAAATATTACTAACTTTTCATTTCAAAATGAAGACTTTACTTTCTAATTTTCGATATCCAAATATATCTGTTTTAACGAACGCCAGAGATCGTTTCCAAAGAACAACTTTCGAGCTTGAAACTTCCTGAAGGTTTTAATAAGAAAGTTAAAGATTACACAAACTTGGTTAAGGTTGAATGATATTCATGTACCTACATTGATGAAGTTATTACTCACGAAGTCGGAAATTGCAAAGACAAGAAGTAAAACGCAATAAAAGTATAATTTGGCATGGAATCTTAAGTAGTTACGTAATGTCATTAAAAGCAGAACAAACGAAAGTATTTGCGCCAGGCAGGGTTATTATTGAACTCTTGAGTTAGTTGCTAACTCGGAATCATTATGCGTATGACATTTTGTACTTCGTGTTATTTACTAACTCTTTAAAGCTTTAAGATAACAGTTTCAAGAAACAGAATAATAAATAACTTACTCGTTTTGAATATTACGAAAAACATTTTACCCACCCTTTCAAATAAAGCAAAACAAAGCGAAAATTCATCAAATATTTCCATCAATTAAGACCCTTATTACGTTGCTTCCATCGCATTCAATACTAAAATTAATTTTGGCTACTGGCTCGTTCCCGATCCCTCCCAAGTAATCTAAGCCCGAATCAGTTCGTACTTTATGAATGAAACATTTTAGCTTTTCTCGAAACTTCTGTATCTGTGGCGGATAGATAAATCAACTGAACCCAAGTTTGTTTCTTGCTTTCGATAAGAGAATCTTTAGAGCATGATTTTGTTAAACTTTTAGACTTGTTGTTTCATTAAATTAAAGGAGGGTTCTTGTTCAGGTTTGTTTATTCCAGTTTTGTGAATATTTAGAGCTTAGGAGGAAACTCTTAGAATCTGGAAGACTGTTTAACGTTAGTCTGGTACCTTCGGATACTACAAAGTTATTATCTTGTTAGTTTGGTTTTGACTGCTTCGTTGAGCTCGTGATCTCTAGTGCCACTGCTAAAAGTCCTGGGTTCGATTCTCAGGTCGGGCAATGGGTTTTCCATTAGGAATTTCTCAATAGCAACCTGGAGCTTAGAAGTAGGCAGTACGGCTTCCGTGCCTGATCTCTCTCCGGTCGCGTTGGACTATGAGAGTGAGGAAAAAGGGAGTGCAGTGCACCTGTTTGTGCACACACTTGTACACTATATTATCTCTAGGCTAGTCTTCAACGGGATTGGTGACGTATTATTTTGGTTCGATATCTTCTGCTACTGGGTTTGCAACTTTAAGTGATACATCAGCATGTCCACTGAGTTTTGTCTTCAATACCATAATTTTATATATTTTCTTATCTGCGATCAAAGTTTATTTAATATTCCCAAAACTATTTTCACGCTGCACAGCACTTGGGAGGAGTTTACTACTAACGTAAGTTTTCGTAGCAAAGTATCTTCAACATTTTTTGGTCTTTTATGATTCTATTGTTAATAACATTGTACTACGTCTTGTGACTGTAGTAGTCATATTTTTATGTGAAATGCAGTAATTTTGCTATGAGTTATTTTAAATTTTCCCCGTTTGTGGCAGGTTGCAGAACGCACGAGCCGAAAGCGTGAGGGGGGCCCGGCGATCGCCGGATGTCCGCCAAAACTCATTGCAGCGCATCACCAGTACACCACCCATGCCCAATAGGTAAGCAACATCATTGTCTTCATCATTACCCTAGTAGGAATAGGTAATAGCATTATCTTTCAGATATAGGTATATTCGAGCTATAATAAATATGACATATAGCGCAATAAACGATAGATAGCATTATGAGATATGAACTTTTAACCCCCCCTTAAGAAATTACGCAAAACTTGACAATTTATCACAATATTTTTTTACAACCGGGGCTGGGGGTAAGAGTGTACAAGGTACCTAAATTATTATTGTGTTTTGAAATCTTACTCGATGTTTCTGATTCTTTAACAATTTTTCTTGCATCGTAATTGTCGTTCTTTCAGGTGTGAGAAACAAATCCATGAATTAACCGATTTTAATGCCGCTTTCAATTTTCTAGGATCGTTGATTACCTTGCTCCTGAATCGCCAATGAACGTGGATGAAGACCTTCTACTTGAGCTTCTGTTTAAAATCTGATAACGGCAGTTATTCAACGGACACTCCGTGAAATACGTTGATTTTCATTTTATCTTTTATTAATCTGAAGTTTTCTTACACCCTTTATTTACAAGTCGAAATCTTCTGTTGGAGTCGTATAGTGTGATTTTTTTTATATCGAGTGTTTTAATTTACGCCTAAACGTTAACTGCCTTTCACATAATCAAAATAATACTGTCTGATATATAACTTACCTACTTTCACCAAACAGGTTTCTTATCGGAGTTGTGAACTGACTCAGGGCTTGTCTATTTTAAATTCTTTTTTGTAGTATCATATTTTATGGTATTATTATACGTCATTTAGGTTTTCTTTTCTGATTCAAACACCATCGTTATGATTTCATACCGTTTCAATGGATTGGAACGATTGAATGGATTTTTCCATAATTTTTCTCTTTCCTTAGTGATACGAAATCGTTGTAATAGTTCTTCTAATGTAAATCTCCGCAGTTCCAGCTGGGCTATTAAATACGGATTATAGCAACGCGTGTGACTCTAGGAACTTATTATGTTTTCCTTTGAAATGACTTGTTCAGAGTTTAGATTTCGATTTATTCTTTGTTTTAAACTCTTCAGGTCATAGACAGGGTTATATTTAGTATAAATTTTATCGTATTTGTATTATATTTTCATAATGTATTTTTGAGATATTTGTTTAGAACATTTATTGTAATTCATATTTTTGAAAACTCTAAATTGGATGTAAAGTAATTAAACCTAGATCATCAAACGTATTGGCTGAAAAAAATCGAAAGACTTGCCGCAAAATTTTTGAAAATTCTGAAAATATCTACAAAGATCTTTGCGTAACGTTTGACTTTTGCGATTCACGACAAACGCAAACGATTTGATACTTAATTTTAATGTGAACAAAATTGTTTGAATTTGTTTGTATATTTGCTTCGAACTTTAGATGGAGTCAAAACTTGAATTCTATTTATTCTATGAATGATTTCAGCAATGGAGTTTAAAATATGTAGGTTAAGTACAAATTCAAATTATTAAAAAGCCACTGTTCTTATAAAGTAGATGCACTTAGAGTATAATACAATAAACCCGACGAGCTGTGAGTATTTTGAGATTTTATCGTATTTAAGAGAAATAAAAGTAATTACGCGGTTAGTTTCGGTCGAAAGTTAACAATAGGTTTCATTCCAGCCTAAATAGTTTTAATTCTTTTAGTCTATGCAGAGAAAATGAAGCCTTAGATATCATCGAACATGATCTACGATCTTTGAGAATCCCCTTAGATTATATCTAAACTTACGACAAACCTTCGACCGTTTTACCAATTTTAGTTTATTTTATACATTTTTCTCCTTTATTAGTTTGTTCATGTTCTTCTGTCGCCGATGTGTCGTTACGTTCGTATTCCTCCTCCTCTAGTTCCTATTTCAATAAGTGCGGATCCCTAATATGAATTTTCATCGACTACATACCTACATCTACTATTAGTTCTTTAGATAGTGAACTTTTATTTAAGATCCTCGTTATGCTAACGCCATAATTACCTAGCGTTCATGAAGAAATAAGGTTGTGCACCACTTAAATATAGAAAATAAAAACCTAAATATTCCCTTTTTCTGAATTCTCTGATATTTTAACGTAGTAAACATAGTAAAGTTTTATAGAATAAGAAATAATAGAATAATCATAGCTTAACCATAAGATGACGTGCTACAGTCGAGATATTTTCGATTCGTATTTTTATAAAGCAAAAGTTTCGAACGATTAAGGACGCTTTGCTTGAGCAGGGCCCTGGTACTTTGAGTTATCAAACTTAATTCAACTATCTCGTTTTACTTTCTATATTACATTCAGTTTTATAATATTTTAATTCGATTTGAGAACTAGTTTATCTAAAAAAATCTAAACCTTCTGTAACTTGAAATTCGACTGTTCGACATTCCGATATATTCCTGTTTATTTACATTTTGAAAGGCCCAGAGTTGAAAAAAGTAGGTAAAAAAGGTTGGTTGATTCGCAGCGAAAGTTTACATTTTTCTCCGCTCAATATCGAACGGTGTTTTGTTGAGAATGAACCAACGTTTTTTCGATTAGAGGAAAAATAAACACGCGACGAGGATTGAGAAAAACCGTCCATTTGTGGCGGCTTTTGCACCCTCCGGTAGCGAACGCAAAAGTCGCAAATATCGCGGGTTTGCAAACACTGTGATGCGGTGGCATCGACGCGTGGGTTCGCGAGCGCGGAGCGGCCGGGGGCGCACTAATACAACACGTATATTTCATATTTTTGGATCGCTAATTTTAAGATGTTATATTTATATATGTATATGTAGTAATGGCGGGTACGATACCAGTATTTCGATGTATTGCGCCAAAAGTTTTGATGTATTAATTTTCCATAAAAGTTATTCTATCATTTCTGTCTTAATTTTCGAACAAATAGTTCGTTTAGCTAGTGGTCATGCGTAAACCTATATTTTTAGATAGCGTGCACGATTGCTTCTGGAGCGCTGTTAATGTTATTAAAATGCGAAACGGGTGGAAATATGAAGAAAAAAAGTAAAAAAAAATATTTTTCTCAGTAACGCAAAACCTCTGAAAGCAATAAGTAATATTTTTGTGGTGGAATAAACTCCGATTTGTAAAGAAAGAGTATTTTAATATCCACGCGATCGTCACAATACAGTTGAAATATAGACGCTTGTTAGTGCCACCGGTAACTGTGCCCTTTTTATTAATTTTCCCATCTCTTTTTTTTATAAAGAAAATACCTAAGTTATTTCAAAAAATGCCAAAAACTTCCCAAAAAAACGTATTAATTTATTGTGTTGTCTTTTTTTACAAAAGAAATGTCAATTACATAAAATAGTAAAAAAATGAATTCATGTTTGTAAAAAAAAAGATTATGAAACAAACTCTTACATACTTTACAATATTATGTTATATTATTTAATTTTTACAAAAGAACGAAAGCAATAAACTTTTTGAGGATAATAAAAACGGCACATTTACGGCAAGGCTTAGTAATTGACCACAGCTAAAAGATAGTGCACTAGAAGTAGAAATAGTTAGATAAATTACTATTATATGAAATAATAAAAAAAACTTGAAATCTATACATAGAATTTAAAACTAAAAGTTTAACTAATACTTTTTATTATTATATTATAAGAAGCTTGTTCACACATTTTAACTTCATATTTAGTAAGTATTCATAAGACTAAAAAGATAGTTATTGTTACTAACTGGTACTGGATTGAGATAATTAGTGAGACTATGATTGGATTTCTTTAATTACCTTATACGGTGGGCCGTAACTAGTAGAGCTTCAGGAATTATTATGCCTTGGGCACGTTTTATTTGTGAAAAATGTGATAAAAATTGCAAAAAGTATTGATTTTTAGCGTCTATGATTTTAAATAACTAGTTTTAAGTTACAAACGTCTGTTGTTTGTGCGGTTTCTAGTAGTAAATTGATTCGCGGTAGCTTGCGTATACTTTTGTAGAGGCGCATTATTTTAGTTTTAGTCATTTTAGTCAATTTATTTTTAATTAAAAAAAATATATTAACTTGAAGTGATTCGTAAATTGTTCATAGTAAATGGCTAAAACTAATTTTTGTCACCTCTGTGTAAAAATGATGATTTTTTAATCAAAATGAGCCTGCCTAAAGTATATTGCATATCACTTAGATACTTACTTAATTATAACTTTGAACGTTTTCAACACTCGCGTATTATATTCGTTATATTGTTTTTACTAAATGCTAGATTACTAGAAATTCATTTAATAATTAAAATATTTATAGCTGCTAAATTCTTTATGTGGGATTGTAATAATATTTTGAAGTGTACTTTAGAGTTTATTTTAGCTGTCAATTCAAAAAATAATTTCTGTAGACAATTTATTATTGATATTTTTTTAATTATTAAGAGATAATCTAAAAGTGTCTGATTTAATAATACAGTAGTCAAACAATATCTGCATTAAATATTTAGTTACCTAAGCCCTAGTCATTTCATTATAGAAAAAAAATAAATATAAATTGCCTATATTTTTCTGATTTATTTTTCATAAATTATTACAATCCTATATTTTTACAGCTAGCCAACTAGTATTCTTGCTTTGTAAACAAAATATAGATAACGAGCGGAGTTTGTGATGTTATTTAATTTTTTAAATTAATGTAATTATTTATATGCAATCTTAAGCGTTGTACGTATGTATGTAAGTTTTTCTTTAATATAAGCGAATGTAAGAAATCGTTAAGTACTGCCAGTTTCAAGGTTTCTAAGACACCAAATATGGAAGGATGTGTGAATGTTGACTGTCCCATTGAACAGCTTAGAATCTCTTTACATAGTTCATCTTTCGTAAAAAACAGTTATATGTATTATAATTGGATTAAAATATTATGTGTCTGACAGCTATTTTTAATAGGAAACTTGATAAATAATGATTTGTAAATAATTTTTGGAAAGGAAAATGTTGTTTTTATCACAACATTAATTTTAGTCATCGTTAATTTTTTTGTTACTTTTAGTTTGTAGGTATTTTGTGTGAACTGTAAATAAACCATATATTGTTCCTAAGTATTTATAATCGTGGTTAATCATGTACTTATTTCTTATGAATGTATTCAATATTTAATAATTATTTTGTGAATGAGTTTTGATTTCAAAGTTTTTTTTCTAATTTTAGGAGTTTATGTAAGTATAATTAATTAGTCCTAAGTTAACATTTTCAAAAAATGATTTTTGGATAAAAAGGGTTATGATTTAAATGAATCCAAAATGTTATGAGAATAATGTTAAGTACCTACTTTTATTTGTTAAAATGTTTTAGTTATTGTTAATTTTGTTAAACTAATGAGACTATTGTTTATGTTATTGTATAATATTCTGAGATGATGGACACGCAGAGTGCATGATAACGAGCTGTTGGTTAAGTGTACTTCGAACAAAAAATAATCTTCCTTTGTAATTATTATAATCTATAAACACTACAAAATTGTGATTCAAAGCAATTTAAAATATTACTGCTGATTATATTTTGTGTTTTATTTAAATAAACCCTACTTAAAGATTCCTTATCTCCATTTTCTCCTGTTTTCCTTATCTTTAGCCGCGGTAACCATTTATTGAAGATACCGGACTTCTTCTTCATGTCGCTGACATGACAGTCTTAAATTTGTTTGGCCCAGAACTTAGCTACTTCCACTGCGTCGTCGGCCATCATCATCATCATTTCAGCCGAAAGACGTCCACTGCTGGACATAGGCCTCCCCAAGGGGGGTTTTGCCATAATCGCCATGTTTGGCAGGCGGGTTGGTGATCGCAGTATGGTTGTTACAAAGGCACAGAGAACGCTGCTGCCCATTCTCTGGTAAGTCCCTTAGTCGCCTCATACGACACCCACGGGAAGATATGGGTCGTCGGTGGTAGCGCATAATTCAAAATGAATACGTAGATACGGTGATGTGACAGAATTTATTCAGTTAACTTCATGTCTTCATAAGGAAAAAGACTAACAGTTTATACATAAGGCACATCAAATAAAATAGAATCATCATCTGCCTAGCCTTTTCCCAACTATATTGGGGTAGGCTTCCAGTCTAACCGGATGCAAAATATAATATGAAACTATTTCTGACTAGTGTAGCCTTTAAAAAATAACCTTTAGTCGCTGATTACCTAAAACGCAGTCTGCCAATTTCGCGTTATGCCTAGACCTAACGAGAGATGGGCGTATTGATATTTAGATGCATTGCGTATTAGTAAATGAGCGAAGTAGGCGAATTGAGATTTTGGTTTAGTGCGTATTTGCTCAAGGGCGAGGTAGGTATATTGAGCGTTAGGTTATGAGCGAGGCAAGCAAATTAAGACTTAGTTCCAGTGCGGTGTGCGGGCCCATCATACCACAGGCCATAACCCTGGTGATATGTTGGGTCGTTTGGGTTAGGTTAGGTTAGAACTGTGACCATCAAAGCGCGAAGGCGCGAGCGGTGCCGCGGTAGCGGCCGCCGAGCGCCAGATCTCCGCTATTGTATTGAACATTCGACTCTCGTGAATGTCTTATTGCTAAATTCCCATGATGAGAAAAAGGTTTATTGCGACATAGTCATATCGCTAAATGACCATAGTGAGAAATAGGTTTACTGTGACATAGTCGTATTGCTAAATGGGCAATATGAGGAGTAGACCTATTGCGACATAGACAAAAACTTACTTAGTCCCAACACTTTAAATGACATTTTGGCATAACGCGAAATTGGCATAGGTACTGCGTGTTAGGTAATCAGCGAGTAAAGGAAAAATAACACGTATAAGGATATATACAGTCCATCAAATACATAGAAAATTAACCTTTAACAGTACACACACAAGCACTAGGTCACTGTGTGTTCGGGTGGCATTTGCTTATGGAAGCGACGGAACACCACACCCTGCAGTTAAATGTCATCTTCCAAGATTCCAGGACTGAGATCGCTGTTGGAGACTCCAGAGACCTTAATCTCGAGACCCATGGACTGGTACTGGCGGACAGCCTCTGCTTAGGCTAGAACAAATGATTTATGGTCTTTGGTCTTGGTGGTCTTTCACCCGACTGCTATTAGTGACCCTCCTAGATCATCGTCACTTTTACCCTGACTTTACCACTACCAGACACAGGCCTGAACACACATGTGAAGATCCCTATACCACACCCGCGACACTCCATAGAAACGAAACGATATAATTGCCTACACTACTATTATACTACGAAGATAGCAGACTGTACAAATATGTGCGTGAGCCGCTCGAACAAAAACGCAGTTCTCAAAGCAGTCGTTCGACGCGGGGAGAGGTGAGGAACGGTTTCAGAGGGAGGCGGAGCGTGTCGCTACTGTACGGTAGTACTAATACTTATACTGTGCCTATACACTTACCGGGTCGGCTTATTTGGCAATCTTAATACCACCTTTGATGATGTTGTGTTTAAAATGCCGATCTGCTTATGCGTATAGCAATCCTGATGCTCTAAGGCCCACTTGCTCCAAAAACTTGGAGATAGTTGTTAACATGAGGTTAAAAGACAAATGTCATACTTTACATACTTAATGGCCTTGTGTTAGCAACTAACTTAAAGTAAAAAGCAAACCCTGAATGGCGCAAGCGCGCCTAATCGCTCTTAGTTACCAACGCCATCTGTGAGCAACTAGCTGTAATGATTCGTCGTGTTTACCGCCGGAGACGTAAACCCTTGTTAAGGCGACGATTTACGACTTTTACAGATTTTAAACTGACAATCACGTCAAAATGTGCAGTGTAAATGATTTGAAAAAAATATATGTTAAACTAGTACATTCTCTTAATCACTTAGTAAGTGAATATTTTTAATTATATTCATATTATATAGTTTAATTAATACGTGAAGTTGAAAGTTTTGGACGCAGACTGCGTCCGTTCTGCATCAGTTTTGCGTCCAAAACTCTCAAAGTTTAGTCGAAAAAATTAAATAAAAGTACTATTCTTTCAAAATTACAAAAAAAGCGTATACTAAAAGATAGATAATAAAATTGTTTGTAAGATGGTGTAAGTTTCGTTTATTTATACCTGGTAGATTTGGTGTGATTGTCAATGTTTTGTCCGCGTCAGACACAACTTCACGAGTTAATTAAACTATTTAATATGAACTTAATCAAAAATATTCACATTCTATATGATTAAGAGAATGTTCTAGTTTAACATATATTTTTTTCAAATCATTTACACTGCACATTTTGACGTGATTGTCAGTTTAAAATCTGTAAGTCGTATATCGTCGCCTTAACGTCACCAACTGCTAATGTAAACCTCTGTTTACGTAACCAATTGGTACCGTAACCCACTGGTAACGTAAACCTCTAGCAACGCTACCCCTGGTATGCAACCCCTGTTAATGTAACCAACTAGTAACGTGGGCTACGTTACCAGTTGGTTACTTTAACAGGTAACGTAACCCTCTATACCCTGTTCACAATAAGATTAGACATAAACACAAACCTTTTTTACAGTGCCTTCAACCGATTTTGACTTCTATTCTTCTTCAACCGTGTTGCGGGTTCGATTCCCGCCCAGGGTAAACATTTGTGTGATGAGCACTTGTGTTTGCCTTGTGTCTGGGTGTTGTTTATCTATATATGTATGTATTTACAAAAAAAAAATGTATTTGTGTATGTATATCAGCTGTCTGACACCCATAGTACAGGATCTCCCTAGTTTGGGGTCAGATGGCCCTGTGTGAAAATGTCCCCACATATTATTTATTAATTTATTTATTCCGTAAGCTTAAGGATGACATTAGAGGTAAAAAAAGTGGTTACAATAACAACTGTTTACTGCAGTTGCCATTTGTCATGCTACCAACGCAATATAAGTCAAAATCGGTTGAACGGACTGTAAAAAAATATTTTTGTAAATGTTTAATCTTATTGTGAACAGGGTATAGTAACAAACCATCCTAGTAACGAAACCTCCTGGTGACGGACCCTACTGGTAACATAAACCTCTGGTAACGCTTCACCTGGTGACGTGAACCACTGGTTACGTTAGAGTGTGCCGAAGAAACCACACGAGGGTCGACTTTAGAATATTAAGGAGATTTGTGATTTTCAATAGTCTACTTCACCATGTTTGCTACTTACGTCTTGTGTTCCCATCGCGACCTTTCCAGCGCTAACGTTTCTCACGTTTTGTTGCAACGTTTGTTTGCAGCCGACGGCCTATAGAGGATAGTAGGTACCGACAACGAACTCCATACTAAAGTAATCATCTTTTGGTCAAAAAGTAATTAAAGTCTTTGATATTTTGTAAAAAGGATAGGGCTAGGACAATATCTTGGTATCAAATAATTTAAATATAATACGAAAGTAATACAAAATCTTTATTAGCCTGCCAGGACAAAACACACACAAATAACATGGTTAAAAAAAAGAAACGAAATTGGTACTGTTTGAGGCCAAAAGGCTCCTATCTCAGCATGGTGCTGTAACATTTAAAATAAAAAAACTGGCCAAGTGCGAGTCGGACTCGTGCACAAAGGGTTCCGTACCATTATCTATACAACATTAGACATCGAGCAAAAAAAAAAACGGTAAAAAATCACGTTTGTGGTATGGGAGCCGCCCTTAAATATTTATTTTATTTTGTTTTTAGTATTTGCTGCTATAGCGGCAACTGAAAATCATAATTTGAGAAAATTTCAACTGTCTAGCTATCGCGGTTCTTGAGATACAGCCTAGTGACAAACAGACGGACGAACAGACAGCGAAGTCTTAGTAATAGGGTTCCGTTTTTACTCTTTGGGTACGGAACCTTAAAAAAACGCCACAGCGCTGATATTCTGAAAAGGCCCAAAGTGATGCCACGGCCACCTTAAGTATTGCATCAAACGTGGCAATGCCGCCAGTCTTTTGAGCACATTCCCAGTTGACGGCGATGTGGAGGATTTTTTTTGATGGCTTGTTGTATTAGTTTTTACACGCTTTTTATTAGCTTCACCTGTATGTTTGTATGTTTGTTTGTAACCGACTTCTTTGGGCGCGATTTTGACCCACTTTAAACGGCCAGATTTCGTTCAAACTTTGTAGATTTATCGAGGACCGATGACAATACACAAATTTGATAAAATTATTAAAAATAACAAAAAAAAACTCAAACTCAAACTCAAACTCAAAATCATTTATTTCAATTAAACCATTTACAGGTACTTTTGAATTGTCAGAGTCAGTCAGTCAGAAAGTTGAAGCTAGTTGCTCGTTCCAAACAGTAGGTTTCTATGGAGAAGAACGAGCAAGAAACTCCATGAACACTCTTTTAAAATCAGTTAAATTTTACAAATTTAGGTTACATTATTCATGTTGAATCTAAGGGTACAATGTGAGAACAATGTAACACGCTTGCATGTTGAAAGAGGTCTAGAGACAAATATAGTTATAATAACAATTCAAACCAAAATTTAAAATAACCGAGGCAGCTAAGAGATGACCAGTCCCAACCGACGGCGTCCGTTCACGAACATGACGCACGGATCGGCACCATTTAGCTCAACCATTTTGAAGGGAACCGAATGATCCAACACATGCGCCACCGGCAGCGAGACATTCAAGTGAGCATGACTCTCCCAACCGCCAGGGCATATTCAAGTCAATGAGAGGTCGAGAGTCCTCGTAAATGGTAGCTTTAAAGAACATAGTGCTCACATGTATGTGCTACGAAAAATTATATAATACTAACACATTGAGTTTATACAATGCAAAGATAATTTAGATCTACATCTTCAGCAGCTCCAAAAATTGTTACAAATGCTAATCAATTAATCTATGAACCCTTATGGTTGTGGAGCTAGACCGGCATCCAGCCAAGCATTTTTATCAGTGATGTAATCACTCATTTTATAATATGCTCGGTTGCATAGTGTGCGTTTAATACAAGACTTAAATTTTGTCTCATTTAGTTGAACAATGTGGGGAGGTATTTTATTGTAACACTTTAAATAGTACTCCATGAAAGAGGAATCTACTTTAGCCAGTCTGAAACCTGGTTGAACTAGTTGGTCCCTATTTCAAGTATTATAATTATGTCTGTCACCTCTTTTATCAAAAAGATGCAGATTTTTTCTAGCGTACATGTTGTTTTCATAGATGTATTGACAAGGCACTGTCATTATGTTAATTTCCTTAAACAGTTCCCTTAGAGAATCGCGCATACGCAGATTGTAAATGGCTCTGATGGCTCTTTTCTGCAGAATAAAAATAGAATCGATGTCTGCAGCTCGTCCCCACAATAAAATACCGTAAGACATTATACTATGAAAGTAACTAAAATAGACCAGTCTCGCGGTATCCACATCAGTAAATTGCCGGATCTTTCTGACAGCATATGCTGCCGAACTTAGCCGTCCTGCGAGAGATGTTAAATGAGGACCCCATTGTAGTCTTGAGTTGAGCGTCATTCCCAGAAAAACGGTTTTATCGACGAATTCCAGTTTCTCTTTATTCAATACTATGTCACACTCACTATTTTTAACATTTGGCAAAGCAAATCTGATGCACTTAGTTTTTTTTCCATTTAATACTAAATTGTTAGCCGTGAACCACTTTTGTACCTCAAGTAAGGCGTTATTTACGTTGTCAAGATTTTGAGCCCGTCTATTTATTTTAAAAATTAATGTCGTGTCATCGGCAAATAACACCATTTGTGGTTGGTTTTTGAATAACCGGGGAAGATCATTAATATAAACTAAAAAGAGGAAAGGACCTAAAATTGAGCCTTGTGGAACTCCCATTTGTACTTTTAAACCATGTGAATTCACCCCGTTTATTTGAACTTGCTGCTGTCTATCATTTAAATAAGATTTCACTAAACTAAGCGCAAGTTTACCTAGTCCGTAATGCCTAAGTTTCCGAATTAATGTGTCGTGATTTACGCAATCAAATGCCTTGGAGAGGTCACAAAAGATTCCTATGGCATCTTGTGCCTCTTCCCACGCAGTAAATATGTGTTTTAATAAAGTGACACCGGCGTCAGTCGTACAACGCCCTTTGGTGAAACCATACTGTTGATCGTGTAATATGCCATTTGTGTTAAAATGAGCAAGCATCTGATTAAGCATAATCTTTTCAAAAACCTTACTGAAAGCCGGCAACACGGACACGGGTCTATAATTGTTAGTATCTTTACTATCCCCGGATTTGAAAAGAGGTATGACCTTACTAAATTTCATTAAATCTGGGAAAACACTTTGGTCTACGCACATATTAAATATTAAAGCCAAATAAGGTGCTATTGTTTATATTATAGATGTACTAACTTTAATAGACATACCCCACAGATCTTCAGTAAATTTTATTTTGATTTGCCGAAAAGCTTTTAAAACGGTCATGGGGTCAATATGTTTAAATTGAAATTCTACCGGGCAGCCTGGTACGTTCGCTTTTAATAACGCAATTGAGTCGTCAGGTGAGGAATTCAAAGCTTCCGTGGTTTTGATTGGTATGCTAGTAAAGAAATTTACAAATTCACGAGCTACTTCTATGTTAGAGCTTACGGGACCATGTGATGTCTCCAATGTATATTCCGCGTTACGAACTTTTTTCTTGCTCAAAACATAAGTCGTTCAAAATTAGTTGCCGAAAAAACAGCTATTATATACTAGGAAGGTAATGCACAAGCGCCCCTTGTAGAATAAATGTACATAATATTTATAGATATAGATATAACCAAACTAAAAAGTAAAAAATTAATAATAGTTTAAAAAAACTAAAAACACGCTTTTAATAGAAAACCAAACTAAAAAATAGAAAATAAATTTTAATAAATTATTTTATTTTAAAAAAAGCGTGGGGTGCATGGTGTCAATAGTTATAAATATTTTATTGACAGATATGAGTAGAGTGATTATCATTTTGATAATATCATAAAAAGCACCCCACGCTTTTTTTAAAATAAAATAATTTATTAACAACAAAAATTCTATTTTTTAGTTTGGTTTTCTATAAAAAGCGTGTTTTTAGTTTTTTTAAACTATTATTTATTTTAGTTTAATAGCTTTTTTATTATTCGTGCAAATATTATACACTAGCTGCTGCCCGCGACTTCGTACCCGGTGTTTACTTGCGAGAGCCATTAGACCTCCTTAATCCGGCCCTGTCGCAAAATCCTTAGTGGACGCCTACTAACTATAAACTACCTCCCTGCCAAATTTCATCTTTATACGTCAAGCGGTTTCCGAAATTTCGTGATGAGTGAGTGACTTTCGCTTTTATATAATTATTTAGATTGTTCTTTATTCTTAGATTACTTTATATCGAGTATCGCGTGCAGGTTGCTACAATAACCCTTTAAATACGTAAGGGTGGTCGCTGTGTTCCCACGTATCTTTGTCAACGTGTTTGTTTCAACGAATTTTTTACAGCGTGTTTGTTTCCGTCGTGGTAATAACTTTGAAAGCCTAGGTTATCTCAAACATGGCTGGTGGCAAATCTGAGGTCGGCCCTTGTGTGGTTTTGTTCAATAGAGTTCTAAACGCATAATCTGCCCAGCATTTTCACAACAATGTCGAGGGCGGCTTCCAATCTAACCGGATGCAGCTGAATACCAGTGTTTTACATAGAGCGACTGTCTTACCTCTGCCTGTTTAACCAGTTAGTGGAAAACAGGATGCCCTTTGGTAAGGCTGAATGTAAGACTTTCTGACTTCTGACTACTTGTAACGATGTCGTAGATCTACGAATGACAAACCAACGGCTTTACGTACTTTCCGAGGCACGGAGGAGTCTCGGGGTGAAGTGAATGGTCACCCATCCACAGACAACCGTGACCGATCGTAAAGCGGTGGCGTTAACTTATAACTACGAGCTCTTCCGATCTGTTGCTTGATTTAAACATGCGTGTTTATATATGTACCTATCTACAAAGTTATTTATTTATTTATACTTCATGCACAAAAGTACAAAAGCGGACTTAATGCCTTAGGCATTCTCTACTAGTCAACCAAGAATGGTGAAGAGATAACATGGCAGGTGCATTACGAAAGTAATAATTAAAAAGTTACAAGATATAAACTACACTTAAATAATTATATTCTAGAACATCATACACCTATATTCGACGACACGGTTGGCGCAGTGGCTGAGCGATCGACTGCTGCGCAGCGTGTTGCGGGTTCGATTCCCGCCCAGGATAAACATTGGTGTGATGAGCACTTGTGTTTGCCTTGTGTCTGGGTGTTGTTTATCTATATATGTATGTATATACAAAAAAAATGTATTTGTGTATGTATATCAGCTGTCTGACACCCATAGTACAGGGTCTCCCTAGTTTGGGGTCAGATGGCCGTGTGTGAAAATGTCCCCACATAATTGTTATATAAATACCATACCATATCTATTATTGGAATCAAATTTAATGTGACAGCTCACTTTTTAGGGCCCATTAATTATGTCAATTAGAATCCGTGGTGCCTAGCAACTGGGTTTCTCCCAGTTGTAAACGTCCCTTTGTGCCTATTGGCCTAGTTCTGTTCTGTCTCCTGCTTGATTTGGAGGGAAGTGGAAAATATGTTTTTCTTACTCCTCCGCTGTTCTTTTCGGATTAATTTCGTTGCGGGATCCAAGACAGTTGAATCGCTTCTCTGGGACTCGTCGAGCTTCATTGCTTTGGCGCTTTTCTGGTGGTCGCCACTGTTGATTCTGGCTTACAGAAGTTACAGTGGCTAGGGAATCGTGTCGGCTTGTCCCAAAATACCCATATTATATGTATAAATATAAAGTTAGCGACTAATTTGGCTACAGTTAGGTATTACAAGCAAGAAAATTCTTTAGTTAAAATCTTTATATAAATTGCAAGGTTAAGCGGCCGAGATAAGAAGTCTGCCTAACTTTTCTAACAAGATAGGTATTTAATTGTACTGTTCTCGTAACTTAAAGAAGGTAATAAACTCTTAAAGATGTTCGTGAAATATCTCTTTTATGTTCAAGTTTAATAAAACCCTACTGATATAATTTTCAAGAATCGTAGACGCATTTACATAGCCAACTAAAAATTAAAATTTAATCATTTATTTTCATTCTTAAACCTTCAGTAAAAAGTTCCACAAATAGAAGGTCCCAAGTTCCCATCCACCACCATTCCAACACCATCCATTCCATTCATCAACATCATCATACCATTCATTAATTTTTCATTTCATTTCCATTTCATTTGCATTTTTTTTTATTGGGGCTCCATTCCTCTCGCTTATGACAGCCGTTCAACTTTAGAGCTTATGCGGAAACCAGTTTGGACCAAGGAAACTAGCGATAGAACCTTGTAGAAACCAGTTGAAGAGGCATATGCCCTGCAGTGGGCAAACACATGTTGAAGAAAGAGAGAAGACAGAAATTCCAACTTGGAGAATATGCGTTATCCATACTAATACTAATGCGAAAGTAACTCTGTCTGTGAAATCTGATGTAAAGGCTGAACCGATTTTGATGAAATTTGGTATAAAAATAGATTGAACCTTGGGGAAGAACATAGACTTTTTAACCCGCGACTTCGTTTGGCTCCACGATAACCGACATTCACGTGGATGAAGTCGCGGGCAAAAGCTAGTAGGTACCTACAAAATTATTTGATCTGTGTCACATTATTTTTGTTTTTATAAAAAACGTTGCCCCCACATTAGAAATTTCTCCGTATCGTGTGTGCGTTTACAGACATATAGACTCACATTTACAAACAGGTAGACCCGAGACAACTGGCTGTACAAATATTTACTTCGTTCGGGAATCGAACCCGCGACACGCAACGCAGCCAATCTCTCAGTGTTTTGGCTCATGTTGCAACAGAAGAAAGAAGTTATTGTCATAAACAATTTACAGGCAATTTTGAACTATCAAGGAATCAGTCAGTCAGAAAGTTGAAGCTAGATGCCTGTACCCAATAATAGGTTCCTACAGAAAAGATCGAGCAAGAACAACCTTTTCAAACAAAAAACTAGCTTCAAGCATGTCCGCGTGGATGTCAATAATATACCATAAAACACATTGCAATAAAGTAGCTTTTCCATCGGTCAAACTATTTTTGTAATCGGACCAGTAAAAACATTGTGACAAATGTGAAGCATGCAAAATATCTTGTACTGAAAACATGCATTAAAATATACTATATTAAAAACAGTTATTTTTTGGAAAATAAAAATAGTTTTAAAAGTATATACTAAATATAATCCCAACATTAAAAATCTGGTCGGACCGGTTGATGGCGTGGTGACGCGTCGCTCCACATATTATTATTCAAAGATTTAGGTCAACAGAAATGATCCTCAGAAAGGTAAAAAAATTGGTTGTCTGTAAAGTTTTACGTGATAACGTCATAAAGAAACATAATAGCTAACATATATAACATAAGCAAATATTGGCTTCCGTCGAAGTGGGCCGAGCTTATTGCTTGGGCCGATAGTGCCTGTCTATCGCTTGTTTCGCGCTCTCGCTAGGCTCGGGCGGAACGTGACACTTTTTCGTGCGTGCAGCCGGTGTTCATCGATTTATAAGACCTTATCACGTCGAAAAACAAAAGAGTTAGACTACATAATTAAACACCAATTTCAAGGTGGACAAACAATTAAAAATGCCTTTAAGTCCATCTTAATCCTCAATTCTAAAATCCGACCGTTTTACTCACAGATTGGTCGTATAATTCTCTTTATAGGGCACGTAAAATTTTAATGGCCCCATATTTTATTGGTAGGGCGCTCAGAGCTTTGATTAAAAACCTTTTGGGAATACTCAATCGTTAGTACGTGGTTATCCTTATCATTAAAGTATAGTTAGGATCCGATATCTTAGTGTTAGAGGTTCTGGCCAAAGATTAATTACTCAATACATAACAGATATTTCTTCGTGGATGAAATTGAAAGTAATTTTTACTTACCTGTTTTTTTTCTCTCGTCACCTTTTGCGGTCAGAAATAAAGGCTGGAATTAGTTCAAGATGGATTTGGCAGTATTTCTAAAAAAGAAATGAATACAAACAAAGAAAAATAAATAAAAAAAACGTGAAAAATATAGTGTTCGTCCATAACAAGGTCTCCGTAGAACAAAAGATAGAAAAAGGAAAAGAAGAAAAAATACAAAAAGAAAGGCAAAAAAAAAAGGGAAAGGAGTAAGAGTTATGTATTTTAGACACATTGAAACATTCAGCGACATCGTGGCAGTCTCGGTTAAAGATGATGGCATGAGCTTGACGCTTAGGAGGGATTGGTCCACACAAGCTCAGGACAGACAGGTTTGGAAAGGAAAAGGGATGCCTTTGCCCTGCGTCGGGCAACACAGGCTAAAAATAAAATCTATAAAAAAGAAATTGCAGTTCGTTAGTCTAAAATCTTGGTTAAGGAACCTACGAGAGTGGACTGGTATCTCGAGCACCGCGAAACTATTTCACCTCGCGAAAGAAAAGGAAAAGTATGCAGAGCTGACTGCCAACCTTCGTAGTTCGGAGAGGCACTAGAAGAAGAAGTCTTGCTAAAACTCTAGAGCGGCTGGACCGATTTGGCTAATTTTAGCCTTGCAATATTTGTGGAAGTCTAGGGAAGGTTTAAGACGCTTCCCTGACCAAATAACCTTGACCATACATTTCCTCTTTGCCGCAGAATCGAAATTCACACAATTTTTGTTTTTTTAGTTATAAAAAAAGAGAAACGATCTTTTGAAATAAAATAAAACGTGAATTATAAAGATTTTTAAGTTACCCATCTATTAGTGTAATTCTCAAATTAATAGCACGTCAACTTTAGCAAAAAATACATGTTTTCAATTATTTTAGACATGTTTTTACAGGGAGATTTAGGTGTATATACATAAATAAAAAATAAGAACGTGGAATGTGATAATAGGATATTGAACATTAATATTGTGCTTTTAGATGTTGTTTGTTTCTCTTATTTAATGAGATAATAGCCCCTGAATAACGAAGAAAAACACACTTTTGGTCGGAGTAGCACCTTAAACAGTGAGAAAGTTTTAAAAATTCACAAAAAATGCAAGACAACGTCTGTCGGGTAGTAATAATAACATTTGACACATGCCTACGGGAGTCCTTTATCCAGAAGTGGGGAAAATCTTCTCTCATTACAATCTTGTAATATATTTACTCCTGTTTTGTCAACGATATAGCACATAGAAATCAGAAATACTCCTAGCATAGCTTCGTATGAGTAATGCTCTAGTGACCAGGTAATCTATACATACGAGGCAGACAACTCTTAATGAAATATTAGTCTCTGTAGAGAAGGCTAATAAACGCCTCGACTTCTAACTGAATTGAATTGAAATAATAGGCTTACGAAAATAGTTTCTTATCATTTCCAATGACTGAATACTCTCTATACCCTGTTTACAATAAGATTAGACATTTACAAAAACCTTTTTTACAGTCCGTTCAACCGATTTTGACTCATATTGCGTTGGTAGCATGACAAATGGCAACTGCAGTAAACAGTTGTTATTGTAACCACTTTTTTGCCTCTAATGTCATCCTTAAGTCTGCGTTATAGAAGTCAAAATCGATTGAAGGGACTGTAAAAAAGGTTTGTGTTTATGACTAATCTTATTGTGAACAGGGTATAGAGACTGAAATATTTGATTTCTAAGAATAGATGAAATGGTTACTTGAAATGGTATGAATTACTTAGTATTTTGAGGATAAATGTCAATTTGTCTGTTTTTAAACCCCGACGAAAAATCGACGGGGGTTAAAAACTAAACTTTCCTCATGCTTAAGAAGTGGCCATCTTAACAACTAGGCTATCACAATATCAATGCCAACATATTCACACCTTTGTACACAAAATAAATGGGCAATATACTGAAACCGCTTAAGTCCGCAACCAAACATTGAATATAATCCTGGTTGAGACCGGTATGTAGAAAACATCCGGGTTTCATATGACTTTACCCAGCTACCGCAATTTATACCGTACCTTTTATTTATTTTATTTATTTATTTATTTTATAGTTAATTAACACGGTACAGTACCACTTACATTAATTAACATAGAAACACTCCATTTAAAAAGACTATACAATGCAAACAAATAGGGTCTTAAACAGTTATTCGCTACTAATCAACATGGAACAGTGGACACTCTGGCATACTGTTTCTCACAGAACATCAGACATACGCGTTTAACTTTACTCCAATCGTCCGCAAACACATCACATTCAGGGTTGGCCGTCAGGAGGGCATTGAGCATCTTTAAGGTACGACACACAGGCGATTGAGCTCTGGCAACCGTTCTGCAAGGCAGTTGTGCGAACAGATTATGTCGGCGACTTTGGCGGTGACCGATGTATTTGTCGGGTACAAATAGTCGACAGAAAAGGTCATGAAGCTCAGGGCAGTCAATACGACCGTGAAGGATCCCACAGGCTACCGTGAGCTGATCAAGGCCTCTTCTTACCTCCAACGAGTTGAGACCCAAAGTCCCTAGGATATAGTTGGTGGGGTACATGTAAGGATAGAAGTTGTAGGTTCTTTTAAAAAGATACCTTAAAAACGTTTTCTGCACTTTCTCGAGCATAAGTGTTTGAGCCGCAGTGTACGGATGCCAGACACAACTACTAGTCTCCAGCTTACTGCGAACTAGAGAGGTGTACAGTAACTTAATTACATGCGGGTTGTGAAAATCATGAGCATTACGCAAAACAAATCCTAAGCGCCTGAAAGATTCTTTCGCAAGGGTGGAGATGTGATCTCTGAAAGTCAGACCACGGTCGAAGGTCACTCCCAGATCCTTAACTTTGGCGACTCTAGCAATTTTTTCGCCACCTAAGGTGTAGTCAAAATGGATTGGTCGTAATCTTCGACCGAATGTCATGACGTAGCACTTGTTTGTGTTAAAAAACAGCTTATTTAGGATGCTCCACTCGTAGATAGCGTCGATATCCCTTTGCAGGAGTTTGCAATCCTCGTCAGTTCTGATTTGAGCAACTAGCTTTAGGTCGTCGGCATATAGCACGCATTTAGCAAACTTAACTTTACTGACAAGGTCATTGATCATAATGAGGAATAAAAGCGGCCCCAAAACGGATCCCTGACTCACGCCCGAGCGAGTGTTATAGGGTTTAGACTCGAAGATGCCATGTCTGACGAATTGTTTGCGATCCCGTAGGTAGTCGGAGAAAAAGTTAAGATAACTGTACGAGAATCCCATGGCCCCTAACTTTGAAAGGAGTATATCGTTATCGACTTTGTCGAACGCTTTCCGAAAGTCAAAATATAGGGCATCGACTTGGCTACCGACGTCCAAACCGCAAGATACATAGTCAGTGTGTATCAGTAGGTTTGTGTTTACGGAACGACCTGGGCGAAAACCGTGCTGGGCATCGGAAAGTAGCACATTAATCTTCTCGTAGATAAGTGAGTGGAGTATGTGCTCAAAAGTCTTGGCTACGGTGGGCAGGATAGCGATGGGTCTGTGTTCCTCTACAGCTTTTTTGTCACTGGTTTTAGGGATCGGGATAACACGTGAGATTTTCCACTGGTCAGGATATACACCGGTCTGGAGGGCCAAGTTAAAGATATGACAGAGAGGGCCCGCCAAGATATCACGACAGCCCTTAATTATAAAGGCAGGAACATTATCAGGGCCGATCGAGCTACAGGGCTTCAGTCTGGCTATGCCCTTATTTACATCCTGAGGGGTTAGGATAGGAAGAGGTATATTCCCGCTCTCATAACTCACATTTAGGTTCGATGGGTCCAACTCTGGTGTGT
This sequence comes from Charanyca ferruginea, assembly GCA_947361185.1. NCBI lineage: Eukaryota > Metazoa > Arthropoda > Insecta > Lepidoptera > Noctuidae > Charanyca > Charanyca ferruginea. The sequence continues at coordinate 3,597,472 of OX376070.1, forward strand.
CGGACAGAAACACACTAGCAAAGTAGCGAGCGAATGCTTCGGCCGCTCTAACACCAGAACTAGTCTCCCCATTGTGCACAACTATGGGTTCGAAACCACCCTTTGATTTGAGGCTAGAAACATGTTGCCAGAACTGACGCGGGTTCACCCGCAAATTATTTTCGGCATGGTTGCAGAACAATCTGTAAGCTTCCTGGGTTCTTACTTTTAGATCCGATCGCAATGCACTAAACTCTGCATATATTAAATCACATCGCGTAATTTTCCACTTATGATGGAGCTTATTTTTATGCTTGGTGTCTTTTATAAGATCAGTGGAAAACCAGATCGGATATCGTCTATTACCAGTGTTCATTCTCTTCTTTTTTGGAATAGATGAGTCAAATAAATTATACAGTATTTTGTAAAACTTACCCGTAGCGGAGCGTGCATCGTTGCAATGAAGAACTTCCAGCCAAGGAGCAGAGCAAATTAGGTCCCTTAGAAGTGTGTAGTCTCCTTTGGCAAAGTTCCAATCCCTGCTTTGATCAATATTGCAGGGGTCTAATGTTTCACTAACCTTAAGCGCTACGGTTGTTACCACGATATATAACGGAGGGTGATACAAATCTATTGGAACCAGCTCCGTTCCTTCGACATGCTCGCAGGTTATTCCGGTACCTACCCGGGCCAACACCACATCTAACTTACTCCCACGCATATTCATCACTTCATTCACGTCTGCCAGATCACAAAAGCTTAAGAAATAACAATAATAATTATTAATATTTACAGATGCACTTTTTAAATTAAGGTCACCTAAAATCAATATAGTTCCATTTAAATTGGACACGATGCTCTCCACCTTGCAAAACCAAGTCATATAATCGCTGTCGGTCGCAGTTGGCTTCATGTAGACAACACAAACTGATATATTAAGCCCAGAAATCGTAACGGCCGCCCATAAGTCTTCACCACAGTCCGTCTCAAGCTCATGACGCCTCTTCACGGCTGCACCAGGACGCGCAGCAAGTAACACCCCACCGCCCGGGGTCATTCGGTCCCTGCGTAGAATTTGCCAATCTCCGCTTGATACCTCTGATTCCTCTACAGAGTCGTCGAAGTTTGTTTCTGTTACGGCTATCAAGTCATGTTCAGAAAGCAGCAAGCTTGATCTCCAAGTAGGCAGCTTGGTTTTGAGACCACGCACATTCTGGTACAGCAAACAAAGTTGAACATTGCGTTTGGTAGAAGCGGTAGCTACCAGGACATCAGGCAGTTGGCTGGGACTCATCGCTACGACCACGAAAGTTGCGACGCCAAGGTTTCACGCATATATCTTCAGCCCAGTTTTGAGTTGCCACAACTTGTTCGGCCAATTTTGAGGGCACCCCCAACTTGAAAGATGCATATTTGCCACGGGATTTCAGAGCTTCTACCGTGCAAATATCAGTACCGCAGACAGTAATTAAGTGCTCGCGTACCTGGGACTCAGTAGTGCCCTGCTTTACATAAAAGAGATGCAGGTATCTCCACCTTTCTGATGCCTCTAAGCTGGTGGCACCAGGCGCCGCCGTACCCCGCAAAACATTGCCCAGCGAACGACGGGAGCGCCTGTGACGAACTTCCGTCCAACCTTCCTCAACTGGTCCATCTCTGACCGTATCACCCATTGCAACATCCGTAACAGGAACGGGAACCGGCATAGATACACGAGGTTTGGGAACTCGGCGGGTAGATGATGATGTAGTCACGCCACGCCAGGCAACGCCTGAGGAGTGTATGTCTGACACGTTCACCTCGCAAGTACTTTGATCGTCCATGCTTCTTCCCTCCGACACTACCTTAGCGGGATTGATTGCTGCCCCGCTATCGTTCTGAAGAACAATAGGTAGCTGAACAGTTGCCGGACACGACTGGAGCTGCGGGCCTTGAAAACTCTCAAGTCGTTTCTCCAGGTCCCTTCCCCTTGTTTGGAGATGGTCACAGTTAGCGTGGGACACGCTGACTTCTGGTTCATAGGTGGTTTGGAGTATGATAGCACAATGGTTTTTAATTTCGGATACTTCCTGAACCAGGCCGGAGAGTATCGCGTCATGCTCGGCCCTCCATGCAGACAGTCTAAGGTCATACTCGCTCTTCCACGCTGCTATCAGTTCCATGAGTTCACTCTTCAACTCACAGCAGGAACAAGGAGTAGGCAAGACCGGGTTATTAGGTGAGTCATCGATACGCTGCCGCTTGGCCCTAACGGTGACATTCGTATTGGAGTCATCGCAGCTGACAGCTGAAGCAATATCAGGAACAGATTGTGACTGACCTGGTCTGGGGGTCTTTGGAGATTTGGGTGGAGTACGTTGCATGTTAGGCATATATAATTACTAAATCTTCCCAAATGTACTTCCTTACAAAAACAGTATGCTCAGAAACTGGTTATTATAGTTTCGGTATCTGGAACGTAATTCTCCGTTAGGTGTTGGTAGCACTGATGGTAGCACCGCGGGTACGTTGCGCGACAAACGCACGCCGTTAACACTCTTACGAAGCACTAATTAACCGCGAGTATCCGTTGCACACGCGTTTGAGACACAATGATAAGCACTTTAACACCTTTTCTTTTATTCACTTTATATGCTTCTTGCGACTATGAAAGGCTAAACGTTATATGGTTGCGTTAGCTCTGACGTTAGTTTAGATTATAGACACTTGACTTTCCAATAAAAGACCATTAAAGCAGTAAGAAAATTAAATAAAAACAACTGGAGCAAATTTAGTAACCTTACCCCGCCCGGATTAATACGGACGTTTTTTGGGTCTTTATTCAAAGAGAATACGATTTTTGGCTGAATTTATAGAGTTCCAAAGGAGAAGTATCTAATTAAATATTTATTAAAAAATATACTGTTTAATCCATGCTAATACCAAACCTACGACCTTCTATACAAACGAAACGATTTAATTACCTACACTACTACAAAAATAACAGACAGTACAAATACTTTCGTGTGTGTCTACGCGCCGCTCGAACTAAAAGCAGTTTCGAGAGCACGTTCGACGCGGGAAGAGGTGAGGAACAGTGTTTCAGAGGAAGGCAGGGCGTGTCGTTGCTGTACGGTAGCTTACTAATATTTATACTGGGCTAATACTATGAATGTAAAAGGAAGTTCGTTTGTTGAGCTTCCACTACTAAATTACTGAACATAATAACCTATAATAAATAAAAATGTACATAATATGACTCGTTTTAGTACTTATACACTGCTCAGGCTCACATACTGATTCATTGTTTGTTAAAATATAAGGAGTGGTTGTCTACTGTTTCAACATTTGTAATATGTGAACACTATGTATCTATGTACAGTCAGCAAAAGAGATAGGTATGCAGGTCCTCGGAAATGGTTCAAGTTTACTCAGAAACCGATGGATGTTTAAGAATGAAATTTAATTGAATCATTGAAATGTTTATACTTTATTAAATGTTGGCGGCTCGTTGTGCCCGGGAGTGCAATCTGTTTTGTGTACTGTATGTGTGAGCGAGAGAGGGGCGCGCGGGAGCGGGATGCAGCGTAGTTAGAAAAAATATAGAACATTCCAGTGCAAATTCGAGGCCCACGCAAGCCGCACGCTCCTTTCTCGCAAATCTGATTGTTAAAGTACTTCAGCAATAAAATTAAACGGCAACAATTCAATATAAAATCTGCGTTTGATTCATTGGTCCTTCGAGCCGGATCATTAATTTATTGATGTACCACACGCCGCCGCAGAACAAAATGGTCAACACGCGTAGTACCACCAAAAAGCTAAGATATCGGAAGGATGAAAAGCAATTATCGACCAAAGAGGATGACGAAAAATCGAAAGCAATCGATTCTTCAAGTGTTAAAGTAGAAGAAAAATGCGAACACGTGTCTCAGAAATCGAAACATTCGAGAACAAAGACGTCATCATCGTCGGTAGTTGCACAAAGAAAGAAGCTCGAACTGGACGCGGCGACGGAGAAAGCTCGAATTCAAATGGAACTCATAGACAAGAAGTTAGCCGCTGATATGGCGGCCCTTGATGAAAAATACAGTCCACCAGCGTCGGAATCGCAAGGTAATGGCAGGGACATAGAGGAGTGGTTGGAGCGCAGCCAACACGAACTGGAGAAACAGAGGGTCAACGCACAAGGAGCATCCACAGGCCCGCTGTTACCGCTGCTGCCGGAGGGCGGCGGCACTAACGGTGCAGTTCAGCAGTTAGCCAGCGCACTCAAGGATTTAGTCACCGCTTCCGTTCCCACTAGCCACAATGCAAACCTACTCAGCCGCCTCAGCACACCACGTGAACTCCCTTTGTTTACTGGTGACCCCATGGAATGGCTGTTCTTCAAAACTGCATACCAGGAGTCGACAAACATGTGCAACTTTAGTGAGAGGGAGAACTTATGGCGTTTAAGAAAATGCCTCCGCGGTCCCGCTAAAGAAGCAGTGTCCGCTCTGTTAATTAGTTCGACATCGCCTGAAATAGTCATGTCAACGTTAGAACTACAGTTTGGAAACTCAGACATTATTATATCAAGAATCCTACACGACGTGAAAAAGTTAAATCCACTACCACAAGATTATCATAAAGACATAGTGCCCTTTAGTGTGAAAATAAAAAATTGAGTTGCTTCGGTTCGACAACTCGAACGACAAGAGTACCTACAGGGTGTCGATGTAGTCAACATGGTGCTAACTAAGCTGCCTACCGTGCTGCTATCAAAATGGGCAGACTACAGTTATCCTTTGATAAAGGAGCAACATAAATGCAGGCTAGACATATTAAGTGACTTTTTGAGTGAAGAAGCTATGAAGATAGCTACGTGTAGTGCCGGTTTAATGAACATTCGATGGGACAGCAAACGTAAATATCACAGTGATAACGAGCAAACTGTGTTGTTACAAACTGAAAAACACGAACAAAGTGCTAGTGATAATAAATGTCGCTTCTGTCGTACATCAAAACACGATTTGATAGACTGTAAAAAGTTCAAGAAAACGTTACGCAAAAATCGTTGGTCGTATGTGAAACGCTCCGGGTTATGTTACAAGTGCCTGATATCAAAACACGATAGGCAAACGTGTCCCGCCGCTGCATGTGACGTCGACGGGTGCGCGGAACCCCACCACCGCTTGCTGCATTTTGTGCCGAGTTCGCGCCAAAGTAATAATAACGTAACAGAGGCGGCGCAACCTGAATCCAGTGTCACTAAGACTGAAACCGTTACTCACGTCAACTCAAACAATAATAATTGGTCAGTGTTATTAAAAGTGGTGCCGATAAACATTCACGGACCTAACGGCGTGTTCAGCACGAGCGCGTTACTCGACGACGGCTCGACAGTGTCAATGATAAGCGCTTCACTAGCATCGCGCGCCGGAGTGAGCGGCCAGAAGCAGGCAATGCGAGTACGTGGTGCATGGGATAACACTGAACTTTTGTGCGACACTGAACTAGTGGACTTGACTGTGTCTAATACACTCGGTGAAAAATATAACCTCAGTGCACGTAGTGTCAATGAACTAAACTTACCTAAACAAAACTTGGCCTCAGTGAAATGTGAGAACTATGACTATTTACGCAAGCTAAAAGACGTCCTGAGTACTGGCCAACTCAAACCGGAAGTGCTAATTGGGCAAGATAATTATCATTTAATCTTACCTTTGGAGACAATAGTAGGCGGACGGAACGAGCCATGCGCCACCCGTACTGTCATGGGTTGGTGCCTCCACGGCGTCGTGCCACGTAGATACCTACCAACGCGCATACACCATTCCACGTTTTTCATCACTGAAGATAATGAAAATACTTCCGCGGACCGCGACCTTCACGATCTTCATGAAGACGTTCAACATTACTTCTCCGTCGAATCTATGGGAGTTTCTTCTATTAAACCACGGCAGAACTCTGAAGAACAGCGTGCCTGGAACCACCTGGAACAAACATCTACACTAATAAAAGGCAGGTGGCACGTCAGCTTACCATGGAAAGATAGCAATTGCACGCTGCCTGACTCGTACCCTAACGCGATGTCACGACTACGAGGTGTCGAGAGAAAGATGAAGTCCAGCGCAGGCTATGCTACGCGATACGAAGAACGAATCGAACATCTCATCTCCAACGACTACGCTTCTGAAATAAATAGTAAATCTAGTACATCTGATATTTCAAGAAAAATATGGTACCTACCTCATTTCGGGGTCGATAACCCCAACAAGCAAAAGCTAAGATTGGTCTTCGATGCCGCCGCAAAATCAAATGGAGTGTGCTTGAACGATTACATTTTGAAAGGACCCGACTTACTTATTTCACTATACGGAACCATGCTAAGATTTCGTGAAAACAAAATCGCTGTAACTGGTGATATAAGAGATATGTTTCTTAGAATAAAAATTATGCAAGAAGACCAAGATGCATTACGATTCTTGTGGAGAGAATCACCGGACAAACCATTAAAAACATATGTTATGAGTTCGCTTATATTTGGCGCTAACTGCTCACCCTTCGTAGCACAATTTATTAAAAATAAGAATGCCGAACGGTTTAAGTCATCTATGCCGAGCGCTGTGCAAGCTATTTGTAAACAACACTACATGGACGATTACATCGACAGTGTTGAGGACGAAGAAACGGCAATCAAGCTTGTGAATGACGTCACACAAATCCATAAACAAGGAGGTTTTGATATAAGAAATTGGACGTGCAACAGTCAAGCCGTGTTAAATACATTGCCACAAGAAAGTCTACGTTCGACGGATGTGACGTTCAAGGTTGGACAAACAGAATACGACGGTGAACGTACACTAGGATTAATTTGGAATCCAAAAGACGACTCATTAAGGTTCGACGTGTCATTCAAACGTATTCCACCTGCTATTATCACCGGGCAAAAAAGGCCTACGAAACGAGAAATGTTAAGTGTTGTTATGTCAATATTTGATGTTTATGGCTTTCTATCGCCATTTACAATTAACGGAAAAATCATTTTGCAAGAGACATGGCAACTCAATATCAGCTGGGATGATCCCGTTAGCGATGAAATTTACGTAAAATGGCAAAAATGGATTTGTTTGTTAAAATCACTGCGTGACGTAAGATTACCTAGACACTATCTAGCGGCTGCCACTAGAGTGAGCGAGACAGATAATCAAACCAGCGTGCGGCTATCGTCGCACCTTGAGCCTACGAGTGCTACGGCTACAGCGGAGTCCAGTGCTACGAGCGTAGCAGATACTACATGCGCTACGCAGGTTACGTCGCACGTGCCTAGTAACAGTGACAATAGAAATATTATTACGCCGTGTGGTTATAGGCACCTGCAGATGCATATATTTTGTGATGCCTCAACAAAGGCTTACTGCGCCGTCGCGTATTAGAGATGGATTGACGAAGAGTTAAACGTGCGTGTGGCATTCATCGCTAGTAAATGTCGTGTCGTGGGGAACAAGCCAATTACTGTTCCACGTTTAGAACTACAGGCCGCAGTATTAGCAGCTAGACTAGCGGACTCGATAAATAAAGAGCATAAGATGAAACCTGAGCGACGAGTATTCTGGAGTGACTCAACAACTGTGCTTCATTGGATAAATAACACCGCCCGTAATTATAAAATATATGTGGCAAATCGTTTGGGCGAAATTGACGACCTCACAGAAAAGGGTGAATGGCGATATGTACCCACTAAAATAAATGTCGCCGACATTGCTACAAGAGAAAGCTATGACTGCTTAGTTTTACAAAATGAATGGATGCATGGACCTGCCTTTTTATACCGTGACTGTGCTCATTGGCCACAAAATATAATTCAACCTGAAATAGAAGATTTACCGCAAGAATGTTTAACTGTCATGCTACAAAATGAAACTGTAAACTTACCAGTACCTGAGCCTACACGATTTTCATCATGGCTACGCTTACTGAGATCTACATCAAGAGTACTTACCTTTGTTGATATGGGATTGAAGGCTATAAATAAATTAGAGCGTCGAGATGATGACGTCATGGATAGGTCTGAGCGCCTACTGCTTACTTACTCACAAGTCCAGTCGTTTAGTGAAGATATCGCCCTGCTGAAAAATTTAAAATCAATACCTACTACTAGTAAATTACTTACCTTGTCACCTTATCTTGATCAGCATGGAGTCCTGCGAGCTGGAGGGAGAATCGATGCTGCTGCAGACGTGCTACCTGAAACTAAAAGACCTGCAATATTAGATGGACGAAATTATGTAACCCGATTGATTATACGTCACTACCATATCAACGCCGCGCATGGAAACCAAGAGACCGTTGTCAATGAAATAAAACAAAAATACTGGGTTATCAAGTTGCGACCAACGGTAAAAAATGTAGTAACAAAATGTATGCTGTGCAAATTAAGAAAATGTAAGCCCGAAATACCAAGAATTGGAAACTTACCTCATGCAAGGGTGGCTCACCATCAGCGCCCATTTACATACTGCGGAGTAGACTTGTTCGGGCCAGTGGAGGTCACTATTGGTAGACGTCATGAACGAAGATATGGCGTGCTGTTCACATGTCTCACAGTGAGAGCTATTCACATAGAAACTGTTGCCACGCTGACGACTGACTCCTTCATTATGGCCCTTCGACGCATGGCCGCAAGACGCGGATGGCCCCGGCATATGTATTCTGATAACGGGACTAACCTTAGAGGAGCTCACGCTGAACTGAAAAAGTCAGTTACAGAGTTGGATGAGGAAATGATGAAAAACGAAGCTGAGAATCACGGCACCAAATGGTCATTCATACCGCCTGCTAGTCCTCACTGGGGTGGGGCATGGGAACGACTCATCCGTAGTGTGAAGACGTCGTTGAAAATCATACTGAAAGAAAGAGCTCCACGGGAAGAGGCTTTTAACACATTGTTATGTGAAGTCGAAAATATAGTAAACAGTAGACCACTGACCCACGTTTCAGTGGAACCTGGCAGCATGGAAACCTTAACACCAAACCATTTTCTACTTGGGACATCTTCGAACTCACCGCAGCTCGGCAAATTTGACGATACCTGCTTATTCCTAAGAAAACAATGGCGAATATCCCAGCGATTAGCAGATATGTTTTGGAACAGATGGGTAAGAGAGGTACTACCTGACCTTATACCTCGGAAAAAGTGGAACAAGGAGCAAAGACCGCTGCAAGTGGGAGATCTGGTATTTGTAGTCGATCCAAACGGCCCTAGAAACGTGTGGCCAAAGGGCGTAATTAAGGAGGTATGCCCTGGGAAGGATGGACGCGTCAGGGTAGTAAGAATACAAACGAAATCTGGACTGGTGACGCGATCCGCCCCACGAGTCGCTCGAGTGCCTTTAGATGATGAGTGCTGTTAACAGCACTGGGGTGGGGAATGTTGGCGGCTCGTTGTGCCCGGGAGTGCAATCTGTTTTGTGTACTGTATGTGTGAGCGAGAGAGGGGCGCGCGGGAGCGGGACGCAGCGTAGTTAGAAAAAATATAGAACATTCCAGTGCAAATTCGAGGCCCACGCAAGCCGCACGCTCCTTTCTCGCAAATCTGATTGTTAAAGTACTTCAGCAATAAAATTAAACGGCAACAATTCAATATAAAATCTGCGTTTGATTCAATTAAATTTATTTTATTTTATTCAAAAATATCCATCGATTTCTAAGTAAATTTTAACTATACTTGACGACCCTGCATACCTATCTCCTTTGCTGACTGTACATAACTAAGCTGTCATTCCTTAATCTGTGATACTTTGTACACACTTTGAAATAGTGTTTTTATGCAAGGTATAATTTATAATTATGTAATTCCTGTAAATGCAAATATTGTTAACATCGTTTTTAAAAGAGTAAGTATGGAGTTTCTTGCCCATTCTTCTCCATACAAAACTACCTTTTCGAATGGGCAACTAGAATTTTTTTTTTCTCATTTGACATTCAAATGTACCTTGTAATGGTCTAATTGAAATAAATGATTTGACTTTGACTTTGAACCGAATTTCTTATTGTGATATATGGAATTTGGAACAGAGTAAGTTTGAACCCCAAAAAAATAAATAGGTACCTACTTATTAACCCAAAGATTGTCGGGTCAAAAACGCTGAAATCAAACCTCCACTGCTTATAAACCCATTGTAGTATGTGGAATAATCCCCGACGACAATGACTTTATTTCTAGTTTTTTAAGTTTATCCATTTATATCTTTTACTTGTACTTTTAGTGGTTTTTATTTTAGGTAGGTACAAACATCGTCATAAAGGACAATGCCAGAAACTCTATAGAACTTTGCCCCACTCAATAAAAGTCATGTGCAATATGTAGCATCTTACTGTTTATTTATTGCTGATAACTCAACATTAGTCTTAGTGACTGTAGAACTTGCGGTTTCCGTTTAAATCTAAAAACAATAATGATATTGATTATAGGTTAAATTGTATTTTAGGTAAAATGAGTTTGTATTTTGTGGGTAGGTATTTCGTAATCCGCAAGTTCTAAAGAAAAATAATTTACTATAGATAGGTTCTATATTCATTACAGTTATTTTCATTAATTTACTTTTCTGTACATGGGTTACTTTTTCTGTACATGGGTGGAGCAGGATCTGGCATTGTCATCTGGTACCACTCAAGCATTAAAATTTATGTTACCTAAGAGTCTGAATCTTATCATCCATACCTACACCAAAGGCACCATTTTTTTCGGTTAGTTCGTCCCCTAGTTTGGTACGTCTTTTGAATTAACATCAAATCTCATAACGTCCAACAAACACCAGTGAGTTGGAAAATCACATCTATATTTAGTTCTATCTTTTTAAAATACGAAGACGTTTTGAAAAGAATTTACTTATTACGAATAAGAATTCATATAATAACGATTATTATAATAGGTAAACTTAATAGTGAAATACCTCGGTACTGATTTTTCTACCTTAAGAATACTGCCAAAAGATAAAACATACAAAATTTACTAAAGCCTTCATATAAATGAAAAGAGGATTCATATTTTAGAAAAATACGATAAGTATAAAAATACACTCCCAGACTTCTAAATCTGTATTTTTCATAAAGACTCGAGAATTCGGAACAATGATGTGTAAGCCATTTTAAGTTTATTATATTTATTTGTACAAATTCAATCAATTTATAACATATTTTTTAAAGTTAAAAGTATATTTTAATAGTTTGTAAAAGAAACTCAAAACGATAATTTGACAACTAACTTTATACCTATCAAAGAAGGGGGATGTGACGTTTCGTCCGGAGTAGTGTTAGAATATTCACCGTTGTTGATCACAGTTAGTTGCCAAATGGTCGTCGAGCAAGCAAGTCGTGCTTCTCCATCACGAGTGTTAATTACTGTTGCTTATCGCTATTTTGTTGTGAAGTGCTAATAAAGGATTTTGAAATCTGAAATAGTCGACTTTATTTTGTGAAACGCTTCTGCAAAACGAGGAGGATAACAGATGACACGAAATGATAACCAGGGGGCCAAGTCTGCTATTTTTATAATTTCGTCATTCCAGCACGATACCATTGTCATTTTGCTAAAAGATCGTAATCTACTACTAATGGTCGATCATTGGTCGGTCGAAATTAAAAGCAATGACTGCACAATGACGTTCTAATGGTAGGTTTTGATCAAAGAAAGTATCAACATTTTAGCAGATTACAGTCATTCAGTTGTCATTTTGTACGAGATTACCATTCTATATCATTTCTTTCAATGGTTTGTCATTGTTTGACCATTTTAAAGTCATAATGACGCCATTATATTAGTAAATTACCAAACTTGTCAAAATCAACAATTATGAAATCAATGATAGACCATTCTGACACTATTGCAATAGCAGACTTGAGGCCCTGTTTATCTGCTTCAAACTGCATAAAAGCTTTTTCTGTTACATTCAGACGCGCCAAGTTACGTTGACCGTACTGTATGTATTGCTTGTTTAAAACAAATGCAAAATTAATTTAGTACCTACGTTTGCAAGAAAAAAAAAAAGCATGTTAGAATAAAAAGACATATCAAGTTTATTTATCTTTGAACTGCCTTAGGGCGGGTTGCTTCAACTAACCATTACTGATCGGTAATAGTTAAAAATGGCGCTAACTATCGTCAAATCAAAAAAATGGGTTGTTTCACAAAATCATACGTCAAAAAGTTACTATTACTTTAACCGACCAGTCATCGTAATTTTGTGTTGTCAAACAGCTACTTCAAACATCGAACTATTATGGAATTTCTTTTTGAATAACTTTAACTGACGGATTTTTATGTCATGAAACAACCCGTTACATTTAACGTACGTTAAACATCATCAGTCATAGTAACTTTTTAACCGTCCGTATGTAACGTTAACCGACTGTTTGAAGCAACCCGCCCTAAGTCAACGGAGTACAGGGGTGTGATTCTGTAAGACCTCATTCTAAACTTCGAATCTGATTCCGCTGTGAGTTTCTTGATTGGCATTCTAAAAACTCGGTTGATACTTCGAATTTACACTAGCGCCATCCTTGCGAGCGTATCAGCGAGTTGAACTAAATTGACAGGGAGATTTTCACTGATAAAGTATGAGATGACGTAAGAAAGTGGCATTCTGTAAGGTTATTTCCCCGTCACTTCGACGCTCACTTCGCACTCGAACCCGATTCAAAGTATCAAATATATCAAGGTAATTTTGAACCTCATGCGAAGTGAGATTGAATAGCGATGTGAGATGCGAGTTGTTGTTTGAATTTTACAGAATCGACCTACAGGTCACTTACAAATCCTTCACTTACCTACCCAACGCTCCAGAGAGTCATACCAAACTTAGTCCCGTTATTTATTATTAATGTTATTTTTCATAAACTGCCTTCACTCGTAGCAGTTCAATTGAGTGACAGAAGTGCTACTAAGATGCACATTTAGTTCATGCACCAGTTTCTCGTATTTGCTCAAGTACCCACTTGCGAGAACGCTCTCTGGAAGGACGCTTTGCTGAATATGCACATTCAGCCAAGCGTCCTTCTCTCTAGTGCTTAACATTTCAAGTTCAACTAAGGCATGGTTCCGATTGACGACTGAATTGAAAATAAATATCCCATTGCTTAAGGCGACGATATACGCCGGCGACCTTGAGCGACCAGAGAATCGTATGCGTTGCGTCCAAAAGTCTCAAAGTTTAGCCGAAAAAATTAAATAAAAGATAGTATTCTTTAACTTTAAAAATATATATAGATAGATAGATAATAAAATTGTCTGTAAGATAGTGAAAGCTTTTGTTTAAATAAACCTGGTAGATTTTGTGTGATTAACAATGTTTTGTCCGCGTCAGATACAACTTCACGAGTTAATTAAACTATTTAATATGAACTGAATCAAAAATATTCACATATTAAATGATTAAGAGAATGTTCTAGTTTAACATATATTTTTTTCAAATCATTTACTCTACATATTTTGACGTGATTGTCAGATTAAAATCTGTAAAAGTCGCTTGTTAGCGCATAAGCAACCCGTATAAAACATAGGCAAACCCATAAAAAAAAAAATCTGCTACAATATAAGCTTTCTATTCGTAAGTTTGTGAAAAAAAAATACAGTTTACTAACAAAACTCAACTAAATACGAGATTTTTTTAAAGATTTTTGTACAACTTTACGTATTTTTGTTTATTAAATTAAACAGTATTCTTATTTTTTGCCAACGATAATCGGTTAACACATTCACTGTGGTATTCATTACATATTTTTTATGGCAATTATGGTAAAAGTATTGATTATATCACTTTAACAGTGACGACTGTTTTGAATTATTTTGCTCGGCGCAGCCTTAAACGAATTGTGAGTTTTGTTACACATTATAGATTGAGAACAACGGATTAACTCACTGTGTTGTCGGGTTGGTCCGACTAGTTTCGATGGCATACGGCCACCTTCCTTCCTTAAAAAAAAACAATCATTCTTCCTTCCTTCATTAAAATAATCTTTGTCAACTCGTAAAACGAAACACAAATAATTCTATGTTGTTTTGTCTATACAATATACGGTCGTGTACAGTCTAACAAAATAACAAGAAATTTAAACTTGGTCGAGTACCTTTACTGCATTAAAAACTGAGTGTTCGAGGTAAACTAATATTTGTACACACATGAATAGAATCTAATTTACGTTACAAGTTTTCCCCTAAGACGGTCCACTAACCAAATTTTCTAAAATGTAGGTGCCTACGATATTTTATTTTATTCCCGACAATTTGATGAAGTTGCATCTGCCGCGGTCACGGATAAACTGGCGATCACTAAATTGTTTTCACCTACCCTCTGTTTTGATTAAAGTTACAACACTTTAATGTGTTTAATAACAATGCAATAATAAAAAAAACTGGCCAAGTGCGAGTGGGCCTCGCGCATAAAGGGTAGGTACCATTATCATCCATCGTACCTTTATCTACATAATATCGAGCAAAAAAAAAACGGCAAAAAAACTCGTTTGTTGTATGGGAGCCCCCCTTAAATATTTATTTTATTATGTTTTTAGTAATTGTTGTTTATTTATTTATTTATTTTTCATGCACAAACGTACAAAGGCGGACTTAATGCCTTAGGCATTCTCTACCAGTCAACCAAGGGTGGTGAAGAGATAACAAGGCAGGTGCATTACAAAAACTGTCAACTGTCTGTGTTGTCAATTGTCAGGCTATCACCGTTCATGAGATACAGCCTGGTGACAGACAGTCAGACGGACAGTGGAGTCTTAGTAATAGGGTCCCGTTTTTGCCATTTGGGTACGGAACTCTAAAAACATTAAAATATTCATATTTATTGGTTATATTATTTATCTAATACCATGGTGTTTTTTTGTAAATTCCTGCACTTTTATTATACGAGATCATTAAAAAATGTATTTTTTTTTTCACGTGCCGGCATCGAATGGCGTCACCCCATTTCTACCCATGGGTGTCATAAAAGGCGTCAGATCCCTCTGTCGCCTTGACCAGAGGATGGGCAGCAGCGTCCTTGGACTTTATCTTGCTTCTTTTTTGTGTTTTGTATTGTTAGATTGCCTTCATAGTTTTCACATATAGAAGCAACAAGAATCATGTAACCAGACTTTGTAAAAAACTTAATCTAAAAGAGTGTCCGTGGAGTTTCTTGCTCGTTCTTCTCCATAGAGACCTTGGAACGAGCAACTAGCTTCAGCTCTCTGACTAACTGACCGACTCCTTGACAATTCAAAAGTGCCTGTAAATGGTTTAATTGAAATAAATGCTTTGACTTTGACTTTGACTTCTGAGTACCATCACATCTACTGCGATCGCCAACATGCATCGAACAAGCATGGCGATTACCGCTAAACCCCCCATAGGGGCGACCCATGCCCAGCAATGGGCGTCTAAAGGTTGACATGTTGATGATGATGACCTCTCTAAAAAAATTTCATAGTTATTAATAATAACAATGATTTATTTCTCACTGCAATATTACTTATGTTGCAGTGAGAAATAAATCATTGATATTATTAATTACAATTAAATTTCAATAATAATTAGAATATCAAATATATCGAATTACGACTTGGATTTCGATTACAATTCCATTCATATATGGCTGCTGTGTTAACATAATTCTATAAATTGAATCAATTAACATAACGCTTAATTTTATCGTTGTTGTCAATATACCTAGTATAATGAATGACTTCGTTAACAGTTCTAGGGTAAGATGCTTTTAGTGCGGTAGGTCTTTGGATGGGGGACCATTATTTTTACGTCGAAAATCCTTTGTTTTTAGAAGTGGACGTAGTGTATTTAATTAGTCAGAACCCAAAGAGATACAACCAGTGTTTTTTTATAACATGGCAACTCGGGTACCTATATACTACGCCGACAATACCTATACAATTTTATAAGTAAGTATAGGATTAATAAAAACCATTTTCCAATTAGGTATATACCTAATTTCTTATGTAATTATTCACACTAAAATCATGGGTCTAGCATAATGTAAGAACGGAACGTCAAGAGCGTTATAGCAGATGAGTGGAATGAAACGTAAAAATGAATGATGAAAGAGATGAAAGTATGAAATAGACTAAGTGTGAAAGAGATAGTAAGCTAATGTAAGATTGTATGAAGAGAATATTCCTCCCCTAAAGTTTGAAAATTAAGGGAAGACAGATTTTTTTTTGGTGTCACCGTTTCGTAATTAATTTCTATGATGAAAAGTAGGCACTAAAAAGCGAAAAAAATAATGTTTTTTTCAAAAAAGACAACCGCCTTCAAAAAGTAAAAAAATAACTTTTAATTCGCAAGTCGGCGGCTTTGGTTTTGATTGTTGTTTTGTATTGCCACCGACTTGCGAATTTAAAGTTATATTTTACTTTTTGAAGGCGGCTGTCTTTTTTTAAAAAAAAAAAATTTATCGCTTTTTAGTGCCTGCTTTTCATCATAGAAATTAATTACGAAACGGTGACACCAAAAAAAATCTGTCTTCCCTTAATTTTCAAACTTTAGGGGAGGAATATTCTCTTCATACAATCTTACATTAGCTTACTATCTCTTTCACACTTAGTCTATTTCATACTTTCATCTCTTTCATCATTCATTTTTACGTTTCATTCCACTCATCTGCTATAACGCTCTTGACGTTCCGTTCTTACATTATGCTAGACCCATGATTTTTGACCCACTTTTCATCATAGAAAAGAATTACGAAACGGCGACACCAAGAAAAATCTGTGAACCCTTAATTTTCAACCCTTAGGGGTGGAACATTTTGAGGTACACACTATCAATTAAAAAAAGAATCATCAAAATCGGACTACACTGAAAAAAGTTATGCGTGGTCAAACATAAAAATAAATATATAAAAAATAAAAAAATGTTCATAAAATGAAAACAACTGGACCAAACAATGTTACATTTTTATGGGACCAAATGGCAACTATTCCGCATCGAACTAAAAAAGAATCAAGTAAATCGCAGAGTAATCGATGTACATACATAAAAAAAAATTCCGACCGAATTGAGAACCTCCTCCTTTTTGAAGTCGGTTAAAAAGTAGAAGGGAGACCGTAATAACGGTAAGTGGTTGCTTTGAAAGACAAAAAGAAAATTCAAGTAATACAGAAGAAATTCCTGCTTTTATTTGGCTCCAACAGAACAAATCCCTACATAATTATGTGAAATTTGTTGATTTGTTAATGATTAATTTAACCAAATGTTATAGATTTAAATGACATTTCTTAATCACACATAAGGGACAGATCAAATTAATTTCTTTATAAAACACCTTATTACATTACAATAATTATTATCAACAAAACAAAATAACAAAACAAGATAATTAATTAATTTTATTAATTATTTCTTATTCTTCTACAGCTCATATCATAAAAACAGGCATTATTCTGTGCTCACATACAGAGGCAAAATTAAAATATTTCATACGTTTATAGTATTTATTTTTTTATGTTATTTATAAATAAACAAACATTTTGCTATATTTAATTTTTATTTTATTTTTTATTTTTATTACTATTAAGAAAGCTTACAGACTAATTACATAATAATAGATAACTACAATAAATTATCCAGTTGCTAATAACAAGCCTCCACAGACGTTTAATGATAAATGTTCCTCAAAGATGACACATGATGGGATGTAGACACGCCAGGAACAGTCTTTGTATAGAATACGTGTTGATTATAGTTCTGATTCTGTCCAGACCCAGTCCCATAAACGTATTGAGAGAAACTCGTCGGTTTTGGAATGTGAGAAGACCGGGAGAAGTATTTTTCATGCTTGTCTAACCAGCGGTTTACCTGAGAAAAGCAGACATAAGTGAGAGAAGTAGATGATAGATGTACAGGTTGTCTTTTGATTCACTGACTATCTATCAGTGATATTTTCATTGCCCGAAATATGGCCAATAAATGATGCGGCTTATGAATATGAACCAGTTTCATCATGGGAGTTAATCAGATGAAAAAGTAATCAGCTGGTTCTTACAAAAATGCGACAATATGTAGAAAACAATCGTTTTTTTTACATATCAGGGTTGGTTCCAATGTAAAAGTTGTACGTAATTATGAGTAGGTACGTTTAGTCCCTGTAAAATGGCCAGTGAATTAAAAATAAGTCTATAATATAAATGTGGGTTAGATATTAACTGGCAAAGATTTCAATCAAGGATGTAGATGTGCTTCCACCGCACACGCGAGAAGTGGTAATATTAATGACAGAGAGTTCACGCATCCAGTTTAAATAAAATTCACAAAACAAATGAAACAAAGAAACAGAATGTGACCAAAATTTTGAATTGGTAGAGCACATCTGAAAATGTAAAACTTTGTTCTCATGTCTGTACTAACAAGTATAATGTACTGTTAAGGAACATCGATCTTAAAGTGGCAAGTAAAACTAATTATATTATAAAATAAAAAACATTACCACTAAAACGATATTCTCTTGTATCGTGGGTGCGTACAAACATATAAACTCACAAACAACCAGACACGGAACGGAATACGGAACAACTGCTTACTTATGTAGACCACAGAAATAATCGGTAAGCCTTTGCACCAACCGAGTCGTCATCTTGTCACCAGAGAAAATAATGGAAGAAATAAAAAAATACTTACAAAATCACAACGGCACGATGGCATATTCGAATGAGAATTCATAACTGTTGAAATATCTTAAAAAATATAATTATTCTACACTGTTGGTACAAAAGTGCCCAACACATAAAGAACTACAGTCAATTTGACATCTACCAATACTGGTGTGTAAGTGCGAATAACCAATATTTAAAGACACTGCAGTTTTTATAAAAAGTCATTACAAAAATAGGTCTTAATGATAATATTTGTACTACGTAATAATTAAGGACTTTAAAATGATGGTGTACTTAAAGTTCGGACAGCCAATTACTTAATTGATGTCCCTAGAAGAGAATTTAAAAGGATTATAGTTACTAAGTGAATATTCAAGGAGTAATTAGTTGATGAAGAATTTCGTGCCCTTTATTTAAAGGGGAATGATGCACTCCTTACAATAGTATTCTATACTCCATTGACGGTGGCTTTGTTTTGTTTGTTGTTTTGTATTGCCACCGATTTCCAAAATTAAATGTATGTTCTTTGCTTAAGTTATTTTTCAAAAAACTTTTCTTTTCTTTTGTAAAAACTTTTTTATAACTTAAGACTTAAGCCGCCAGCATTATTGGCATGGTTGAGATTTTGAGAATAAAGGTCGAAAATTTAAAGCATTTGTTTGAAGTTATGGTAAACCGCAGTAAGTGCATAACAATCATGCATTTTGGTTTTTAACTATATCTTATAAAATTTACCTAAAAACCAGCCATCACACTTGAATGTTAGTGATAAAGGTAACTTTTGTACCTCAAGAACACATGATATTCAACTATCTACTTCACCACAATTCAATGGTTAATGTGTGCGTAACAACTTTTTAAACTAATACATACTTAAGACAGTGGTGTTAAAGATTTGAAATACTCACAACGTTGAAAGTAGTTGTCAATACTAAAGAGTTCGATTGTACTTTAGCAAAAACCTTTTTTGTTTCCCATAAAGGAAAATTTCTTTTTTAACCAATTATTTATCAAAGGCTGCTCTTTCCTCTACGTTAGAAAAGTTACATAATAAAAGGATCTTTGGCATATGAAGTCGCTTGGGATGGTCAACTGTACGTGAAAATCTAAAATCATGTTAGAAAGTCATGAAGACGAGTTACCCTCGCGACCCCATATGTTGACTTGGGGGATGGCGTAAGGCATAAGCTAAAGCGACAAGAAATTACACTTAAGACGATAGCAGTTAAGACGTTATTTGAAATAATCTCTGATTTGTAGTGTAAGGAAATGTTCGGGGAAAGGATTAAAAAAAAAAAAAAAAATATGTGGGGACATTTTCACACACGGCCATCTGACCCCAAACTAGGGAGACCCTGTACTATGGATGTCAGACAGCTGATATACATACACAAATACATTTTTTTTTGTGTAAATACATACATATATAGATAAACAACACCCAGACACAAGGCAAACACAAGTGCTCATCACACAAACGTTTACCCTGGGCGGGAATCGAACCCGCAATACGCTGCGCAGCAGTCGATCGCTCAGCCACTGCGCCAACCGTGTCATAATAATAATTAGAAGACTATAAGGTTTTGCCTTCAGGCAATTTTTTGTCCTCTACTTCATCCCCGTGCAAAAGTTATCGCGGGCGCAGACCCCGTTATGCGTTCTGTGGCGCAGACGATGTCGGGTATTAAATAGCATTAGACAACACCCCACGCTTTTTTACAATAAAAGAAAGTAATTGTTTTTTACTTACTTAATTTCTACTTTATAGTTATTCAAATTCTTTAACCATCATCAGTTGGTGAATTCTAAATAACAAATTATTCTTATTTCTGAATTATTTTCTACCTTTTAGTTTGGATTAAAATTAAAGCGTGTTTTTCTAGTTTTTTAAACTATTATTTTACAATTACTAACAACTGCGACTCTTGTATCTAGAACAGTGACGACCATCAGAAAAACGTGATAAGTATTAATGTCTTCCTTTTATCTTAGATGCTTTGATTATTTAAAATGTCTCGATGGAGCGTCGCCCTACAATCATAACAAAGAAAACGAGTCAACAATTTCAAGTATGTGTGCGTGCAGGCGTCGTTTTACACTGTGAATCTACGTCTCTGTGTGCGTAAATAATGATTATATAAGCAATTATGTATATAATTATACATAAATTAATAATAATATACATATATATTAATCATTTATTATTATTATTACGCATTTAGGATTTGATTATATAAGCACTTGTCAGCCAATAGTTGGCTGACACTTTTTGACACGTTTGCGTGCACTTGACGCTCCATTTAGACATTACATATAATCAAAGCTTAGATGCTATGTTATATAAAATAAATTAATGTAGTTATATGATGGAGCCTTTAGATCGGTGCAATAAACTTTGTGCTTTTTCACCTTTCGAATGTCTTATGTAACACAGTCCGACATAAGGAGCGGAGGTTTGACCTTCAACACTTTCGCCCGACAGTCGTTACCAATAAAATTAATTAATTAATTTTATTTTTTATAATTTTTTTTTTCCGATTTAAAAATCAAACGAATTTATGTTACGTTTACTTCGTGCCGTTGTGCTTGGCCCTCTAGTTGAGGTTTTATAAAAGTATGTCGTTAGATACAAATGATTAAGACGTATTAGAAGATTTTCCTATAACTTACGCCATAGTCCAAAAGCTATCAAGCGAAAAATTCCCCCGAACCCTTTTCAACAGAATCGGCTATTAAAACACAAACTTTATGCATATGGGACCCTGATCTTTTGGACACAGACACGATATATGGCCCAGAAATATAGGCACTAGGTACGGATTTGGATTGGCACCCGCCAAATGGAGCGTTCCATTTTTGAATCAATTTAGTAGGGATCCGATTATTTTTAGCTTACGAAGGATTATTTCTATTTTAAAACTGTATATTTTGTCAAAGTAAAAGTCAAAGTCAAAGCATTTATTTCAATTAAACCATTTACAGGCACTTTCGAATTGTCAAGGAGTCGGTCAGTTAGTCAGAGAGTTGAAGCTAGTTGCTCGTTCCAAAACGTAGGTAGGTCTCTATGGAGAAGAACGAGCAAGAAACTCCACGGACACTCTTTTAAATCAAGTTTTTACAAAATATTGGTTACATTATCCTCGTTGCTTCTATAAGTGAAAACAATGCAGTAAAGAACAATACAAAACATAAAAAAAGAATGAAAATAAAAGCCATAGCAGTTAAGAGTTGACCAATCTCTACTGATAGCGCCCGTTTACGAACATGATGCATGGATCAGCACCATTCAACTCAATCATTTTGAAGAGAGCCGAATGATCCAATATACGCGCAATGCTCACTCAAATATCTTGCTGTTGGTGCAACAGCAAGATATTTGAGTGAGCATGACAATGCTCTCAACCGCCATGTTTATTTATGTCAAACACATGGGTATATATAATTTACTTAATAAATGACTCCATGGTATTCACATTCACAAAATTGAAATAATGCTGTTAATTTTTACAAAACTAAGGTTTTAATGTGTCTTTTTGTCAGACGAACGTGTGTTAGGTAAAGGAAAAATCAATGATAATAAACTCGTTACTTATGTCAATAAAAAAGGGTTAAGAAACATCATCTTCCAATTTGGAATATCTCTAAACTGGCTGTGGAGCAGGACCAGCATTAAGCCAAGCATTTTTATCATTTATATAATCTTCTAACTTATAATATGCTTGTATAAATAGTGTGCGTTTAATGCATGTTTTAAATTGTCTTTCATTCAGTTGTAGAATATCAAGTGGTATTTTATTAAAACATTTTACACAGTACTCCATAAAAGAAGTATGTACTTTTGACAATCTGAAACTTGGCTGATCTAATTTGTTCCTATTTCTAGTATAAACATTATGTCTGTCAATTATTTTATTAAAAAGTTGAAGATTTTTTCGAACATGCATAATGTTTTCATATATGTATTGACAAGGTACCATCATGATGTTAATCTGTTTAAACAATTCTCTTAGAGATTCGCGTCTGCTGAGATTATAGATGGCTCTGACAGCCCGCTTTTGCAGAATAAAAATAGAATCAATATCTGCAGCCCGCCCCCAAAGCAAGATACCGTAGGACATGATGCTATGAAAATAACTAAAATATACTAATCTAGCGGTATCCACGTCTGTCAAATGCCGGATTTTTCTGACAGCGTAAGCAGCCGAACTCAACCGCCCTGCAAGAGATTAACATCTCTTGCCTCCCAAGCTTGGGTCCTCACTTAACAGTGAGGTCATTGCAGCTTTGAGTCAAGCATAATCCCTAAGAAAACAGTATTTTCGACGAATTCAAGTATATCCTTATTCAATACAACGTTACATTCACTACTTTTAACATTCGGTAAACCGAATCTTATGCATTTAGTTTTCTTCTCATTTAATACTAAATTATTTACAGTAAACCAATTATACACCTTAAGCATGGCGTCATTTACGTCGTCATGGTGCTGTGCCCGTCTATTAACTCTAAAAATCAAGGAAGTATCATCGCCAAATAACACCATTTGTGGTTGATTTTTCAGTGTATTGTATAACTGTATAGTGAGAATGATTTGAAAATTGAACAGAACACAGATCGCTTGAAACTTAACGTAATCACTTGTTTTTAAGCACTTGATTGGAACCACAAACCATTACTTTTCATTGGTTGCAATAATAATAATGATGTTTGCCTTCGTCTTCCGTTATGAACTGCAGTCGCCAGGCCAATATCATTTTAGCATGGCTGAAATTATTACTGCACATAGACTGATAGAAGATTACTTAGTAAAGAAGGTATACGTACTAACTAGTTTCAATGTTGAGCCTTTTTAATATGTCAGAAACTGTTATACTTATTTCGTGGTTAGAACACGTAAATGTGTCAAAACGTACCTTACTCACTTACGTTAGTCATTAGTCATTTATTAATTAACAAGAAAATTGTATATGAATTTACATTACACAATTACAGAATATCCAATAAAATAATTACATTTGAATTTTAAATAATAATTACATCAATAATTTAAAAATAATAAATAATTATACATTTCGTCAATACCATGTCAACAACCATTTCTACACATAAATTAAACAATATGGTCAACTTTAAAATTTTAAATTATAAAAATAGAATAATAATTGAGACATAAATTAGCAAATATTGATAGAATTAATTAAAAATAATAATATTAAATTTATAGTTTTATGAATAAATCAGTATGAATTAACATTTAATAAAATTTAGCAACCCAGGATTATTTCAATAAAATAAATCAATAAAAAGGTTCAATTGGAACGGCTGCTTTTTGTACCTTAGGTTTACAGTATCTATTCAAGACTATTATCCGTTATTACCAGACACTTTCATGTACCTTAACTTCAGTCAGGTGCTTTATAATAATAATAATAATATGTGGGGACATTTCACACACGGCCATCTGACCCCAAACTAGGGAGACCCTGTACTATGGGTGTCAGACCTGATATACATACACAAATACATTTAAATACAAACATCCAGACACAAGGTAAACACAAGTGCTCATCACACAAATATTTACCCTAGGCGGGAATCGAACCCGCAACACACTGCGCAGCAGTCAATCTCTCATGCCACTGCGCCAACCGTGTAGTTGTGTGTCGTCTTTAAGACCGAAGTGCTTGGCAATAATGTTATGTTAAACAGAAACTGCGCAACTCAAGGCGTGCTGAACATTTCAAAATTTCATTTGTCAGACTATAATATAATAATTCTATTCAACCAAAAATGTTTATAAATTGATCAATTCAGTTCATCCACTTCTTACATTCATCCATACAACGAAATCAATATCATTAAAGAGGTTTTTGTTCGCGAAGCCGTCGGATGCGATAAATTCGTGGCGTGTCTCCTCCAACGTTATTTAGCGTAAACGCCTTAGCAGCTGGCTGGAATTCGCATTAGTGTTTGTGGAGTTGACCACATATATTTTTTTACTATATTATCCCAAAATAAGTCGTGATAGCCCAGGGTTTCCAATCAGGCATTAGAATATTAGGTACCAACGTGACTTTAAAAAAAAATCAAAAGAAAAAAACGGAACCCTTATATGATCACTTTGTTGTCCATCTGTCTGTCTGTCTGTCAAGACCCTTTATCTCGGGAACGCGTCGAGGTATTGAGTTGAAATTAATACCATATTCTCAAGTCTACGGTCCCTTGATGCTGTAAAAAAATTAACCCTCTATGTTTACGTAAAAAAAACGCATTTATAATATTAAGTAGATTAAAGTATGGGAAGTAGATATGGATTAGTATAGAAGTATGGATATGTACAGTCGAACCACGTTTTTAGTTTACACATTGCACGCACACGCGGTATGAAGAGTTACATACACAAACGTTAAATTAAACGAACGAGTTTTGCTTTTTATTAGTGTGCGTATGTCGCGTCACTAAGCAGTAACTATAATATCAATGTATGTATCGTCATCAGTAATCTGTATAATTGAATAAGTTATAATATTTCGCAACCAATCATTGTAACAGGTTTGGCGCAATGGCTAACGTATCTGGTTAGTTATTAAGATGTCTTAAGATCAAATCTCGGTTGCAATACATTCTTTTTGTTAGTAAACATAATTTTCGTAAAACTTTCATTACCTAGTTGAATTGCTAACAATTCAATTCCGTTCACAGATGAGTAAAATAACGTTTGAGAAGTGCGCACGGAACTCTCAGTCAATTTATTTTGACCGTTTAGGAAATAACTACCCACAATTTTTGTTTATTTTTTTATACTTCCACCTTAGTTTATAAAAAATGAGCATTCTTCGTTGTCAGTCTACGAATATAAATTGCAATCCTAAGTATATAGATGAACACTCATATTTCTGTGCGTTCTTTGTTTGTGATGCAATTGTGCTTGAACTTCTTCCAACCATGCAACAAGACGCAATTCATTGTTTTGCATGAGCAAAACGTTTTCATTAGTGAAATTGCAAGGTGATTATTAATATCGGTGAGTAACTAAGATACTCGTGACAATGTTTTCATTACGTTAGTAATATTCCAACTCAAATTCTTAACTTATTTCACCTTTGACCTATGACTAAATTAATGTAAAATAATATTTAAATATATCAGAATTTGATTCTGATAAAATTTACTTATGCCAGTCTGTTTTTGTCTAACATAAAACATTTAGTCAAAATAATTAAAATCTTTTAAATTATGTAATTAAAATAGTCATGAAACACGTTTATTATTTATCTAGTAAATAAATAACGGTATTAAGTTTTATTACAATGAGGCAATATAAGACAGTCAGTTAATTTATTTATGATTAATTATCCACCAATTCACCATTGTTTATGCATGCATTATTTTAAATATTATTTTGTTTTTATTCATTAAGGAGAACCGTGCAGTTATGTGTCCATCGGAGTGCGTATTCTGAAGAAATAGACCATCATCGACGTGGGCCAAAACCGAAGGCGAATTCTTCGGCTCGTTACCACGACATCGTGGCAAGGCTGTTTACGGGACTAATCCGTTTTTATCCACCCGTATAACTGCATCAACACATAATGACATGTGTGCTTACAAACAGTGCGATATCACCTGCTGACCGGCATGAACCTGGTTTAAGTTTATTTATTTATTTATTTATTTATTTACATTCATTAACACACAAAGCAAGCAAGCAAGTTGCAGTAAGCCACCACGGAAGATTTTTCTGTCCAACGCTCACCGGCAAAAACAAATTCTATTCGCTAGGTCATATTATCATATATTCATTTTAATTGGGAGAACAATGTGTTTATTTTAGTGATGAGAAATGTTTAAAGTCGTTTATGGATGGCGTTAAAATACTGTAAACGAAGCCGAATTACTATTAATATACTTAGGTTTAAAAGCTACTTCATGTTGCCGTGAATCTCTTATAAACACCTAAGTTATTATGTATAGTCCGTAGTTGACAGTTATTTGCAGTATATATTTTGAAGTGTAAGTGATGTTATTGTTATTCAGTTAGAAGTTAAATTAATTTCTTACTATCTAACATGTTGATTCACTTCACTTTCAATTCCACTTTGTTTCAATTTGTATACATTGAAAAAACAATTACGTCCATTCATATTCAATAAAAAGAAAACTTTGTCTTGTCTTATAAACTCTTAATGAAGTTGCTAATAGTGTTCTAATCATAAAAAAGTTAGGTATCAATAGCGATATAATAATATTTTTACAATAGTTTGCGTTATATAAATAATTGTATTGGCTACACGTAGTTTTTTATTTGCTAATATTATAACCCATGCCAAATTGAACCCTAAGCCAACTCTTGTAAGAAACATAATAGTCGAAACGAGCTGGCTCATTCACTAATGACCCAATAGCGTTAGGGAACAATAGGATTCCGCATTCCATCTTTTATTAGTGATCGATGATTCCAACGCCTAGGTTATTTAATAAAATATTTTGATTTATTTTATTGGTTTTATTTAATTACCTTTTTATTTTTTTGTTTAAGTCATTTTATTTGACATAAAATATTAATGTTTTATGGGACAAAGGAAAAATAAAAACCTAAAACCATAACACCTGCCGGGGTTTGATCTTACGACACGAGGCTTATCTATGCCAAGTGCTTCCACCAACCGGCTACCTGGTCCTTATTTATAAGGTTGAAATATTGGACTTCATTCAATTAAAATTGGTATACGTGGGTATATCATACGCACACAAACAGTTTAACTTCATAACCGACCAACCGACTAGTTCATTTACACACACAGTGACAATATCCCGTATGTGTGGCCTGTAAATCAATTACGTTGGCCGAGTGTACCTACAAATATGTACGGAAACCTCGGTGGGCGAGTCCGACTCGCACTTGTCCGGTTTTTTTTAACTATTGATAGGCATACGTTTGACCATTATCTCACATGATGGGAAGCGATGATGCTGTCTAAGGCGGAGCACGATTGCCAAGAAGTAACCTATTCACTCTTGACTTAAAGACTCCCAGGTTGTAGCTATCAGAAAACAGACTCAAAATTCATAAATGTCCTTTCTAATTTTGTCTTGGTCTGGACATCGGTGAAGGAAAACATTGTTAGGAAACCTATACTTATAATCCATAGTTTCATACGCGAAAGTAACTCTGTTTGTTACGCTTTCACGTTGAAACGGATGAAACGATTTTGCTAAAGTTTGGTATGAAAATAGCTTGGACCCTGGGGAAGGACATAGGCTACTTTTAAATCCGCGACTTCGTCTGCATAAGCGATACCGATAACCGACATTCACGCGGACGAAGTCGCTGGCAAAAGCTAGTAATATTATAACTGCGAAAGTAACTCTGTCTGGTACGCTTTCACAAAGAAATGGCTGAACCGATTTTTATGAAATTTGGCATGATGATAGCTTGAACCCTGTGGAAGGACATAGGCTACTTTTTTATCCTCGACTTTGTCAGCATCGGCAAGAACCGACATTCGCGGGCAAGTCGCGGGCAAAAGCTAGTTAAATTTAAGTCTGAAACCGCCAAATCGTCTTGAGCAAGCGTGGTGATCTGAAAAAAGGTAAACCAAATACAGAACACTCTTTTCCGCTGGAGATTCATTTAATATTTCGTTATTGGAATCATGACTAGCTATCGGGCTGGAATTCGTTAAGAAAAAGATATACTTAACAAAATATAATTCTTCATTTTTTCAAGAGGATGATTTTAGTTTTTTTTTTCTTACTTGACCCAGTCGGCGGCCAAGTTTTGGTTTGTTTAACTAGTTATAGATTTTTTTAAACGTATTTTTAAACTTCTCAACTCACATACGCAAACAGTCAGACCTGTAGGTACAAACAATAAACCACCAAACAAACACCACCACCCAAAACCATACACACCATACAAATATTCGTCAACAACAGTAGCACATAATGGAATCATGACACTGTATTAAATCCGGATACATTAAAGGGAATACCACAACATTCTCACAGCCCCGATTGGAAGCTTTAAGAGAGGAAATATTGCCAAACATTTGGACCACAAATTGATAAAAGAAGAACCAATAAATAAAGTTTATTGTGTGTTTATAGCTGATTATTTTAAACAAATGTTTGACAAACGTATCGAGACGAGCCTCGGTATTGCTCATGCCTTATATTGTACAGAATTTGCATATTATTTGCCTACAGGTTTTATATTTCACTAGTCTTTCGAGGATTTCTTTTTCATTTTTGGAGTGGTAACAATTTCAAGTGTGTTTTTGTATATTATTATTTAACCTTTCGAATGTCTTATGTCACACAGTCCGACCTAAGCAGCGGAGGTTTGACCTTCAACACTTTCGCCCGACACTCGTTGAGTTAAATAATGTGTGTTACATCGTGATGACCTTGTACGTACACAAATGGTTAAATGCTTTTACTATTATAAATGAGAAAGTTTCTGAAGATGGATGCGTGATGATATTTGTTACTCTAGTCTACTCTTTTCTCTTTCTTTTTTTCTTACGCCATTCATTAATGTTCGCATGCCTAATCAAAGGTAGATTGCACAAGGATCACAATTTTATTGTTTATTTAATACCTTATGTAATGTAATGTCTGTCTGTAATGTGTAATGTACTTACCTACAATCTATGCAAATAAACTTTACTTTACTTTACCTTTAAACCGCTGAACGGAATTAGCTAATATTTGGCAGCTTCACACATGCCAATAACCTTGAGCATTGGCCCGTACTGAATTTGTGGACGAGTGCGGGGGTGATGTAGACGCAGTCTTTAATCGGACATATTTTTAATTTATTGTAATAAAAATAATACATATTTGTTAAAAGTAACAAAACCAAATCATTTTCCTTTGTATTGCAAAGTAGTAGATATTTTTAAGGAGTAAAATGGTTACATCTCAATGATTTGGAGGTGATTTGACATTTTTTTTACTTATTATGTGATACCGAGAGAAAAATTGTGGCTAAACCAAACTACGTATCATATCATGTACATTACTAACAATTTTTTTCAGATGTAATTTCTCTGTAAATGCCGACGAAAAGTTGCTTCTTTCAAGCTTTTTTCGAGAGAGCAGCCTTAAATAGCATATCTTTTCCCGTTTTATCGTTCCAAGGGGATATTTGAAATTGACTTAATTTTTAAGTCAATGCAGATGAAGTCATGGAAATGCTTTATGCTAGTGGGAAAATAACTATTTCGTATCGCAAACATCGTCTGCCTAGGCAGATGATGTTTTGCGAAACGAAACAGTACCCATTATAGATTGAGAACAACGGATTAACTCACTGTGTTGCCGGGTTCGTCAGACTAGTTTCGATGGCATACGGTCACCTTTTTTTTATTTTTTTTTCTTTCCCGATACCAAGGAGGAACTAAAAAGTGATGATGTGGTCAGCTCAGTGTGTATGTGTTTCAAACAAGATACTCTTCCGCCACCTCTACCACTTCTACCCCCGCCCGCGCCACCTCCGCCACCGCCGCAGTTGTCGAGGAACGCGACGGCCGGTGTGTCATCCTGTAGAACTCCTTGAGAAAGGTGGCCGTATGCCATCGAAACTAGTCGGACGAACCCGGCAACACAGTGAGTTAATCCGTTGTTCTCAATCTATAATGTGTAACAATACTCACGTTTCGTATAATGAAACAGTACCCAACTATGTTAAGGTCGGCCTCCAGTCTATCCAAATGCAGATGAATACCAGTGTTTTACACGGAGCGACTACCTATCTGTCCTCCAAAGCTCAGTTACTAGGCAACACGTTATCCCTTGATAAGGACTATTTGTCAAACTTTAGGGCTTCTATCTATCCATGACGATCTACAAATGGCAGCCGAGACCAACGGCTTGACGTGCTTTTCCGGGGCACGGAGAGTCTCTGTAGAAAATGGATGGCTACCCATCCACGGACGACCGTGGCAAGCGTAGCTTGACCATGACCGATTAATCCGTCCTGTTTTTACTTAACCACGAGTCCCTCCTAAGGTATATCCAAATTAACGTTTTAAATCGCTTCCAATCTGAATTAGGGTTTAGGCAACCCGTTAGGCCGAAAGTCTTAGTCAATTTAACTTCGTTTTTGTTAGTGATGCGTTATAATACGGGTATCCGACCAATTGAGCTGATATAGACCGAGATCCTAGGGTCGCCAGATCAATGTCATTTAAAGATTTTTTTATATGCTTAAAGGCAGGAGAAGAGATAGAAGATTATGTAGTTAGAAGGTATGTGCTTTGGTAGTTTTAATGCTTAGAGATTTTTCAGTTAATATGCAGACGCCTTAAAGGTCGGTCCTTTGAAGGTCTGGCAGATGTCATAGTCAAAGTGACTCGTAATAACGATCAATGATTTAAAGCAATAATATTCTGAGGAACATTTAAAACCAGCGTCACACTTGAATTTGTAACTAAGATACCTAAAAAAGGGCCCAACATTGAAGTTAGCAAATATGTAGCCACCATAATGTCCGTGGAGTTTCTTGCTCTTTCTTCTGCGTAGAAACCTACACTACGTTTTGGAACGAGCAACTATCCTCAACTTTCTGACTACCTGACTCGTTGACAATTCAAAACTGCCTGTAAATGGTTTAAATGCAATAAATGCTTTGACTTTGAGTGATTTTTGTTATTCAGTAAACTTACAGCTAAAACAGATACTTTAAACATAATTATTAATGTAAGAATTCCAATCACAATTTTTACCATGTATTTACGAGAATAGAAATATACAGTAGAAAGACAAGAAAAAATAAAATCACTCGGAAAGAATCGAATAGAATGACGTGGGCTTGACGACATTAGGATCTTGGACCAATAAGTCGGTGACTTTTCTACTGGAATAATTCTCATTAAGGTTGTGGTTGCTCTGAAAAGCGTCCTTATTAGGGCAGTGGCCTTTTGGGCTTTCTGATATAAGATTTTCACAAACATTAGAGATTACATACACATAGATACACGCATGTACTTATATTTTAGCTCAGATAAAGTTCAACTAAGTAATTATCTCTAAAATGAGTGGTGATGTTGTTCGTCAAGAAACTGAAAAGTTTAAACAAAAGACGACCTTATGTCTAGCCTTTTCCTAACTATATTGAGGTCGGCTTCTAGTCTAACCTGATGCAGCTGAATATCAGTATTTTTAACCGACTTCAAAAAGGAGGAGATTATCAATTGGGATGTTTGTATTTTTTTTTTATGTATGTTCGGGCATAGCTCCGTCATATAAAGACGGATTTGCAAAATTCTTCTTTTGTTCGAAAGGGGTTTATGCCGAAATGGTCCCATATAAATTAATTAAAATTGGTTTAGCGTTTTTTGAAAAAATCAACATAATTCCAAAAAAATTACATAAATGACGTTTTAGTTTCTTTAATATTTGGAGGTCTTTCAATCTCTGATTTAACTGTGTCGCCGTTTTTTAATGAATTTGGATGTTAAGGCGATACTAAAAAGCGAAAAGTAAAAACTTTTGTAGTGAATAAATAACTTTAGCACAGAACACACACTACTTTAGTTTCGGAAGTCGGTGGCGGTGACTTTGTTCTGTTTGTTGTTTTGTATTGCCACCGACTTATCACTTTTTAGTTTTTGAAGGCGGTTGTTTTTTTTTAAGTTTTTATACATGGAGCGACTGCCTGTCTGACCTCCACAACCCAATTACCAGGTAACACGATACCCTTTGGCAAGACTGGTTATCAGACTTTCTGGCTTCTGACTACCCATAACGACTGTCAAAGATCTACGAATGACAGCCGGAACCAACAGCTGTACGTGCTTTCTGAGGCACAGAGTGGTTTTGGTATGATATATATCGACGACACGGTTGGCGCAGTAGCTGAGCGATCGACTGCTGCGCAGCGTGTTGCGGGTTCGATTCCCGCCCAGGGTAAACATTTGTGTGATGAGCATTTGTGTTTGCCTTGTGTCTGGGTGTTGTTTATCTATATATGTATGTATTTACAAAAAAAATGCATTTGTGTATGTATATCAGCTGTCTGACACCCATAGTACATGGTCTCCCTAGTTTGGGGTCAGATGGCCGTGTGTGAAAATGTCCCCACATATTATATTATATTATATGGATGGTCACCCATCCATGAACCGATCGCGGTAAGCGTAGCTTAACCTTTGATTAATCGATCTGTATGGCTTTTACTTAGCCAAGAGCTCCTCTGTCTTTTACAGAGTATTAGTTCCAAAAACTGCTGTTACACAGATAAGTTTATCGGTACAACACGTTTTTAACCGACTTCAAAAGGAAGAAATTCTCAATTCGATTGTTTTTTTTTTATGTATGTACACCGAGTACGCTGTGATTTATGATCCGATTTACGTGATTCTTTTTTAGTTTGATGCGGAATAGTTGCTATTTGGTCCCATAAACAAATAACTTAGTTTGGCCCAGTAGTTTTCATATTTTAATTTTTTTTTTTTTACTTTTTTTATGTTTGACCACGCATAACTTTTTTCAGTGCAATCCGATATCGAATTCATTTTTTGGTTTCATATAAATTTCAAGGAAATATTCCACCCCTAAGGGTAGAAAATAAAGGGATGACTGAATTTTAATGGAGTCACCTTTTCGGAATTAATTTGACGCTAAGAAGTAGGCACTAAAAAGCGAAAAATAAAAAGCTTTTTAACAAAAAAAACCACCGCCTTCAAAAAGTAAAAAATAACTTTAAATTCGCCAGTGTGGCAATACAAAACGACAAGCAAAACCAAAGCCGCCGACTTGCGAATTGAAAGTTATTTTTTACTTTTTGAAGGCGGTTGTTTTTTTTTCTTCTTCCATCTCGTCTCGAGCGTCAACCGTCGTGAATTGATGATATCACTGACTCCCTTCCCTTTCATATAATTCTTCACAAACTTAAATCTAATTCTTTAAAATATACTCTCCAATATTTCCAACACTATCGTCAGAAGCAGCTACTAAAAGTAATTTCACAAATCAACTACGGAATTTGTACTAAAACGAAATATTATTTTATGTATTTCAGACGTCGGCTTAACTCAGTGGCGCCACCCAGTGATACATCGATTTCTGTTTCACTATCGAAGTTGAATGCGAACAACTTTTAGCTCACTGTGCGAAAAAAAACGCGCGGATGTTTTACCAAGCGAGTCGGGATCTGTAGGTATTAGGGTTCCGTAGCAAAATAGTGAATAAAGGAAGCCTTATGTGGCTTCGTTTGTTCATAATATGTCAATCTGTCCACCACGGCTACAAATGTCAGCCACTACTGTACACTTGGGATTACTACATATTATAAATAATGTTTTTCCACATACAATTTGTTAGTGGCATTTATTTGCAGTGAACAAATTGAAAAATTGTATTATTTTGATCAACAAAATGTAGCACGGAATCCGGCGAGTGGCGATTTTTCCGGAATTATATTTATTAGTTATTGTATTCGTTTTTTTTAGCGACTTTGATGTTGTTTTACAAAATTGTAAGATGTTTTTTTTTTATTTTTTTAAGTTACGTTAATAAGTTTAGGTGTGCAGGTTGTAAGGAGGCACATAATGAGTGCGATTTAGAGTTTTGAATTGAACTTGTTTATTTGATCAAGTATAAATAAAAAATACAAGTTGAGTACGTGGTAACGGTGAGGTGTCTCTTCCGCCATCTTGTTTCCGCCGGCCGCTCGCAGTGTTGCCAACTTCAGTCCCGTTCGCCCACAGAGTATGTACCTATCGCTAACATTAGGTTTAGGATTTTTTACAGAATAATACCTATGTATGGACGTTAAGGGTTGGTTGACTTTATGGTAAAAAAATAATAATAATAATAACATTAAATTAATTACAGCCGCCATTGATGCCGAAAAGACATTAATAATCAAAGATATTGTTGTCGGAAAGTTCCTACCTACTTGAACATGTAGTTAGTTCCTACCTATCCAAATGTGCAGAGTAAAATATCTGTGTATTTGTGTAAAGAGCAGCAACTGTTGAAATTACTTGTCAGGGTTTTCGCTTAAAGCGTCAAAAAGCCCTTTACCTCTACGGAACCCTATTAACAAAATCCACTGCCATTCCGCCAAAACCATTTCAAAATTGGAATTGGCGCACCTCCTAAGCGGATTTTTATGCTGGCAAGCCTACTCTTGCACTCCACTACAACTTTATTCCCTCGCAATAAGGTGTACATTTACTTGTTTTAGCCGATTTAGTTGTGTTGTCCTTTTTGAGGCCCGTGCATAGAGAACACAGATTTGAAATAAGGAACTTACGGCTTATCCTATTGGATGGTGGAAATTCTAGTCTGACCTCCATAGCACACCTGTGTTTAGTATTCGAAAGCGTGTATATTGAAGTTGCCAGTATTCATTTTCATTGTTTTTTTTCTTTCGGGAAAACGGAAATTCGTTTTTACTTCGACGCTGCAGGCTCTAACTTTTGTGCAGGAATTTCACAAATCGATTTAATAAATGGATTCTCTTAACTTCATATCTTTTTTTTAATTATTGTGTGTTTGTTATCTCATCCAGGAAAATAGGAGAGATACTTCTGGAGTCACGCCAAGTTAAGTCTTAGCTGAAGGTTTCCATGAAACTCTGTAAAAAACTGTTTTTAACTTTATTTTGTTCTGTATTTTTATTTAGAAATACAGAACAAAACTTACAAAATTTTCTAGGACCAAAGGGGGAATTTCACTAAACTTTAATACCTACTATACCCCGTTCACAATAAGATTAGACATAAACACAAACCTTTTTTACAGTCGCTTCAACCGATTTTGACTTCTATTCCGTAGGCTTAAGGATGACATTAGAGGCAAAAAAGTGGTTACAATAACAACTGTTTACTGCAGTTGCCATTTGTCATCCTTAAGCCTACGGAATAGAAGTCAAAATCGGTTGAAGGGACTGTAAAAAAGGTTTGTGTAAATGTCTAATCTTATTGTGAACATATAGTATACCTTTAAGCTGCAAATAAATTAGGTAAGAACTTTTACAGTTTTTTATCATGAAAATATCGTGAGGAAAACTGGACTATAAATCAATATACCTTAGTCTAAGCTGTGTGGTGCCGGTCGCGAATAGCACCACCCCATTTCTACTCATGGATGTAGTAGAAGGCGACAGAGGGATATTGACCAGAGAACGAGCAGCAGCGTCCTTCTGACACCTCTGAGTACCATAACACCTTCTGCGATCGCCAACATACATCGGCCAAGTATGGTGATTACGGCTGAACCCCCCCTCGGGGGAGACCTATGCCCAGCAGTGGGCGACTAAAGGTTGACATGATAATATATGAAGTCTGAAATTGCTAATCAACTTTGAACAACCGTGGTGATCAAGGCTCGTGTCTTTTTTGTATGAGGACTTTGCTCAGCAGTCTGTTTTTAGGGTTCCGTACCTCAAAAGGAAAAAACGGAACCCTTATAGGATCACTTTGTTGTCCGTCTGTCTGTCTAGACCCTTTATCTCGGGAACGCGAGGAGGTATCAAGTTGAAATTAAAACCATATACTCAAGTCTACGATCCCTTGATGCTGTAAATCAACCCTATATGTTAACGTGAAAAAAAGATACGGCCTTTTATGTCGCAAAAAACGCATTTATAATATTAAGTAGATTAAAGTATGGATAGTAGGTATGGATTAGTATAGAAGTATGGATATGTACCTACTAATATGTACGGAACCCTCGGTGGGCGAGTCCGACTCGCACTTGTCCGGTTTTTTTTTGTATAATTATCAAATTGTGACTTCTTTTACCTACCTACAAAAATATTTTTCATAATACTTACCGCTAATGTACCAACATGTAATTACTGTTGACATTTATACCGTAATGCGTACAAAAGTAATTAATGTCTCCGTTACACACTTTGTCACAGATAGGTGAGCGTCAGCAAAAAAGGTTATCGTCATTAATCCCTTTATTAATGGTCCGTGAGCTGCCCTTGTTTTTCTGACCCTACATCGTTATGTCATGTTTTGTAGATACGTTATACATTTTATATTTAGGCGTAATTATTTTGCGTTTTGTACAGTCTGTGTTGAATTTTTATAGTTTTTATTCTGAATGTTAGTTTTGAATTTATTGAGATGCATGGTATAGACTTTGATTATATAATGTCTAGATGGAGCGTCGCCCTACAATCATAACAAAGAAAACGAGTCAACAATTTC
Source organism: Charanyca ferruginea (assembly GCA_947361185.1). Lineage (NCBI taxonomy): Eukaryota > Metazoa > Arthropoda > Insecta > Lepidoptera > Noctuidae > Charanyca > Charanyca ferruginea. The sequence continues at coordinate 3,634,239 of OX376070.1, forward strand.
AAGTATGTGTGCGTGCAGGCGTCGTTTTACACTGTGCATCTACGTCTCTGTGTGCGTAAATAATGATTATATAAGCAATTATGTATATAATTATACATAAATTAATATTATTATAGATATATTAATCATTTATTATTATTATTACGCATTTGGGCTTTGATTATATAAGCACTTGTCAGCCAATAGTTGGCTGACACATTTTGACACGTTTGCGTGCACTTGACGCTCCATCTAGAGATTATATATATAGATAATAATACAATTAATTCTTTAAAGGGAAAGATACGCATAGACACTTTATATTGCACTTTTAAATATGTAGCCAAAAAAATGGTTAAACTTTTCATAACAGAGATATAAGAACAAAAGAAAAAATCATACAAATGGTAGTAGGTATTTTTAGTGATTTCTCCCAAATTCAGTGAAAATAGAAACGATTCAGCTTTGACTAATTCCTCCTAAAATAACAAACAAAATAAAAACCCACTGCAACAAAAAAAAACACTTATTTTTACTCCAAAAAAGCATTAATCCCCCTACAGCAGTATTAAAATGAACGCGGCTAAACTTTGCCAGTTATAAAATAAAAACAAATAAAAACTACGAGTTAGTTATAGGACTCCTTAAATGAAATATGGCGCGAAAGCGTTCCAACTTTGAATTTCTAACATAATGTGAGTAAACCAGTTAAGGTTTAAACACACTTGTGGTAACGTTGCATTTGAGAGGGTTTGGGTGAGCGTAAATTTTCTGAGTTGAGTGTTTATCCATTTACTTTTACCCGAGCAAAAGTTTATTATTTTAGAAACATACTCGTACATATTACTTTGTTTAGGTAGGTACCTACCTACACTAAATTTTGTTTCTGTGATGCTGCAGAACAAAATTATTTGTTTTAAACTTACATAGAAATTGATATAATTTAAGAGGAGCTTAGTAAAAGCCGCACGAATAGATCGGTCATGGTAAAGCAACGCTTGACGCGGTCTGTCCGTGGATGGGTGACCATCCTTTTCATACCGAAACCCCTCCGTGTATTGGTCAGCACGTAAAACCGTTGGTCCCGGTTGTCATTTGTAGATCTATCACAGTCGTTATGGGTAGTCAGAAGCCAGAAAGTCTGACAACCAGTCTTACATGCATTAAGTAATTAACGCAATTTCTGACCGGTACACCCTCCTCCTCATAAGGACCTTTCATCACTATAAGAGCCTCCGGTCATGATGATGATGCAATGCGATCGATTTCGGCCACTGCGATTTTTTCAGCTCCGCTGTAGTTTTCGTTCAACAGTTTGCATGTGGTTCATGTAACCCATCCTCTTTGTGAAGATTCTTGCACATTACGAACACGTGACTACACAATCTAAGTATAATTATAGTCAATTGCCGTCAAGATGCCGCTGTAAAATAATAATATGTGGGGACATTTCACACACGGCCATCTGACCCCAAACTAGGGAGACCCTGTACTATGGGTGTCGGATAGCTGATATACATACACAAATACATTTTTTTTTAAACATACATATATAGATAAACAACACCCAGACACAAGGCAAACACAAGTGCTCATCACACAAATATTTACCCTAGGCGGGAATCGAACCCGCAACACGCTGCGCAGCAGTCGATCGCTCAACCACTGCGCCAACCGTGCCATCGTGCGTGTAATTATAAATTAATAAAAAAGTCTGTCGTATAGAAATAAAACCAACGCAAATATCCCACGCAAAATTGGTCCAACGAAACTATGACATAATTGTCCGATCCGATAATTGGTTCCACATAAAGTCCAACGTGAGCGAAAATCCTCAATCAGTTGAAAAAGCTCACCAAACTTAATTGATTTATCCAATAAACACAATTTTCCTGCCTCCCTCACGTCAGAGTGAATGCATCAGCATATTAGCTTTACGTAGTAGCATGTGTTCCATTTCGTTAATATTCACTCGCTACAGTGGTGCCATTTCGATTGAACATAATATAATACCAAACTTTTCCTTGTACCTACGTCTTTATTGCCGGCGTCACAAATCGTAGAAGGTAGGAGGATACGTCCAGGGGACCTTTTTTCTGGTGATGTTAAGTGGTCAAAGCTGCCTTTTTTAATGGGTCAGGCGCGCCACGCTACTCCCAAATCACTGCAACGCCAGTAAGCCAGAATCAACAGTGGCGACCAACAGAAAGCACCAAAGCAATGAAGCTCGACGAGTCCCAGAGAAACGATTCAACTGTCTTGGATTCCACAACGAAATTAATCGGAAAAGAACAGCGGAGGAGTAAGAAAACATATTTTCCACTTCCGGCCAAATCAAGCAGGAAACAGAACAGAACTAGGCTAATAGGCACAAAGGTCAACGGTCAGTGATGGCCATGTGATCAGCGGAAATTTGTAAAACACATCAACAAACACTATAACATTTATTCACCATCTGATCAGAATGCCGGTTGAAGTCAGTTGAAAAGAAAGCATCAGAATGGCTCAATACGATAACCTAAAACTGAAAGCGTACTAAAACGAGCTCGCCCGGCGACGTATAGTCCTGCCCTGACCAGGAACCTATTGAAATGTACACACACAATTTCATCCAAATCAGTCCAGTCGTTTAGGAGGAGTTGGCAAACACTCGTATAGAATAATTATAGAATTTAATATTAAGAATAACATACACACACTCTACACATACACAAACCCCTACACACCCATCTCACCCACACAACGCACTCTCACCTCTACTCTTCATACCTGTCCTTACTTTTAAACATTTATTCCATAGAAATTAAAAACTTAAACTGTACCTAGATTATAATTAAATTCAACAGCAAAGCCCTGGCACCCAAAACACAAGTTAAATCCTACCTTGGGTGCCAGTGTTTATTTAAATTAGTATATATGTGTAGTAAGTGTAATTCTTTGTTTGTTTTTTATGAAATCTTATATGAAAATAATTTTTATTTTATTCTTCTATTCTATTTCCTTCAAACAGGAAACAGGGGAACAGGACCATGTAGCGTCATTGCACACACCAAAACCCACACTGAAATACGGTTGACTCTGAGATCTCAGTCCAGTAAATACTCATCCTTCTTTATTTAATTGAAAACTTGTCTACTTACTTCAGTTTTAGTCAGAATTAAGCCAAAAGCCTAAATAATTCCACTGAAACACAAAAACGGGATAAAGTTTATCCTGTGCTACTATTGTGTCAAATTTCAGGTAATTCCGTTATCATTCATTCATCTATCCGTCCGTCCACGAATTCACCTTCTCAAACTTTCACGGTTATTGTATTGTAAGTTAGTAGGATTGCTTACTATTATGAAGAATTAAATGCACCAACAAAATGCAACCTAGGAAGTACCTCCAACACTTCCACATTTATGTCGATTCAATAAAAAGGCAAATACATGATGTGATTTAGGCAGGCGGTCCAAATCCGAATACTTAGAGTACATTATTACACATACAGTATTTCCTTGAATGTCATATTTACATAAAAACTCTTTAGCAGATTATAAAGTGTTTATTTTAAACAGTGGAAAATAAAATCATTTTTATAAAAAAAGAGAACCGCCTTTAAAAACTCGTTTCGTTTCTTCCGTCTTTGGAGGACTTTCAATCTCTGTTTTAACTGTGTCGCCGTTTCTTAATGAATTTGGGCGATAAGGAGGCACTAAAAAGTGGAAAATAAAAACTTTTTATAAAAAAAGAGAACCGCCATCAAAAACTAAAACGTGATAAATAACTTTAGCTCAGAACACACATGACTTTAGTTTCGGAAGTCGGTGGCTTTGTTCTGTTTGTTGTTTTGTATTGCCACCGACTTCCGAAACGGCAACACCGTGAAAACAGAGATTGAAAGTCTAAAAAACTCTAAAGATGGAAGAAACGAAAACGTCTTCTATGAATATTTTTTTGGTTTTTGTTGATTTTTTCAAAAGTGCAGTTTATAATTGTTGTTTACTAAAACCTTCTCCAAAATGTAGCAAACACTTTTCTGAAAACCGCATTAAAATCGGTTCAGCCAAACGGGAGATAATCGCGGACAAACATACATACATGCAAACATACATACATACAAATATATGGGTCGAACTGAGAACCTCCATTTTTTTGAAGTCAGTTATAAGTGGGTACGAAGCCCCATCCTATCATTACGCAGTTAAGTTACTTCACATCACACTTTAAGCTGCTTTTGGTCATATCAAGGTCTCAATTCGATGCGTCATTCACCATCTCTCACTTCCACAATCCACGGTTGTCATGAATGTGACATTCGACTTCCAGATATAATTCTGTTTGTCTTCTGCCTGTGACTACTGATATATTGATTAAAAGTATTTGTAGGTCAAGACTCGTGTCGCATGTTAAATGGAGGCTGACATACATTAGGCCTAATACTAACTCGCCTACGTAAAAGAGTTGAGAAAATTGTCGAATTGGAAATACGACATTTTTGTAGTAATGGAGTTACATTTGAAGGAGCACTTTCGGGGAAGTACTGTGAAGGTTGCTCTTTAAAAATTAAAAGAACCTCCGACTTCTAGTACTCCATAACTCACCAGTTAGTATTTTATAATAATAATAATAAGTTTATTTGTCATCATATTATAGTACATTCAAGAGTAAACACAGACATGACATGACAATGTGACCAGTGGTGAGTAGTAGTGGTGAGAGAGAGGCTATTCTCTAAGTAACACAACCTAAAGCTCGACGCTGCGGTAGCGGCGAGTTACATTTTCGTATTCATTAACATTTGTTTACGCAGCACTTCTACAGAATTAACGGATTTTGGTGGAACTATTCAAGGTTGAATAATTTGACACTTTTGACAGTTCTAAGAGCAGAAACAGTCGCTGAGCTCGACGTCGATTTCACGTCTGACACGATGTCGAGTTCGCTGTCGAGCACAGCTACGAATGATAAAGTTAGAAAATAGCATAGCAGAACACAAGAACACGTAACGATACAGTCTCAATTTGTCAAAAACGCCTGTATTTATAGACATTCTTGACAAGATTTTGAGTTTGATTGTCCATAAGTTGGAATTTCGACTAGATTTTGAATTGGCTTTCAGGTGAGCCATCGTCTTGTTTGCCATGTAATAACATAAAAACGACTGTACTAATACAACTACTGCAACTGACTGCAACAACGAATAAAGAAGCCAGTAACAAGCATTATTACTATTAAAGTCATTATTCATCATCATCATCATTTCAGCCGAAAGACGTCCACTACTGAACATAGGCCTACCCCAAGGAGGGGTTTTGTCATAATCGCCACGCTTGGCAGGCGGATTGGCGATCACAGTATGGTTGTTACAAATGCACAGAGAACGCTACTGCCCATTCTCTGGTAAGTCCCTTAGTCGCCTCTTACGACACCCACGGGAAGATATGGGATGCTGCTATTCTTTACGTCCGACACCATACGGACATATAACACGTCAAGTCATTATTATCGCCCAGTAATATGAATAAAGTCGTCCTACTCAAGAAACGTTACATGTAAAAACGGTATTTCCAATTTAAAAATTGATCTAATTTACGTTACGTATAATCAGGGCCTCAAGTTTGCTATTTCAGTAGTGTCAGAATGGTCTATCATTGATTTCATAATTGTTGATTTTGACAAGTTCGGTAATCTTCTAATATAATGGCGTCATTATGACTTTCCAATGGTCAACCACTGACACGCCATTGAAAGAAATGATATAGAATGGAATCTCGTACAAAATGACAACTGAATGACTGACTTAGGCGGTAATCTGCTAAAATTTTGACAGTTCATTTGATCAGTGGCCTACCATTAGACCGTCATTGTGCAGTCATTACTTTTAATTCGACCGACCTAGGATCGATCATTATGAATTTAGCAGATTACGAACTTTTAGCAAAATGTCTATGGGATCGTGTTGGAATGACGACATTATAAAAATAGCAGACTTGGCCCCCTGTACACTTGTAGTAAGCCCTCAGATGAGTTTTTTGTTAGTGAGTAATTGTGTAACTTACATATTATGTGACTGTGTAAGTAAGAAGCTTTTTTTGCTGTTTGTGATTAATTTAGTTAGAAGGTTACTCTGTTACATATTAGGTAAGAATTATGTTGATGGAAACCAAATTCACGTTTATATTCAAACTAGTTTGTGCTCGTGACTTTATCCTAGTTGCTAGTAAATATCAGTGTCCGATGCACTCGCTCTGGGTTAGTATTGTGGTTGGGACGGTGAAATGAATTAATGTATTAATTGTTATTTATAAACTTAATTCTGTTCAAATTCAAATTCTGTTGTAATTTTAATTCTGTACCTACTAACATAGTTTATAAGCTCCTATATTGTTACTAACCATTATGGATCATGATATCTGAATCTTTAAATCAATTATTATATTATATTATTATTTATCCGTATCAAAGTTGATTATATTATGCCAATGGATTACAAAAGCAGATTAAAAAATGTTTCGTGTTAGCTAGATCTTATGTTATATTAAATATTTATAATTTTGTGTGTGTAGTTTTGCCTACGTCTTATATCTGAACGCAGCGTGGTGGTCCTGATTCTATCCTGTCGCTTTACACCTAGAATGCTGCGCTCTATTGATCTTATTATCTTCCTCTCTTCACGAGGGCTGGTTCGAGGTGGCGCTGGATAAAAGCTCCAGGAAGGACCTGGGGGAGGCCTTTGCCTAGCAGGGGGACAGCACAGGCTAATTAAAAAAAATGTGCAGTTTATATTTTTTATTATGATAACGTTAAGTTGCGATATGTGTGTGTGTGTGTGTGTGTGTGTGTGCTTAATAATATTCTATCGAGTGGATTTTAAGATTTCAATCACTGCGGTCAATCTCAACTGAGAGACTAATCAAGTACAAAGGAGATATTGTGATGGACAAGTGTGTATGTTATACCGTAAAACACACTTAAGGGGCTATTTAACAACTTTTACAGATTTTAAACTGACAATCACGTCAAAACGTGCAGTGTAAATGATTTGAAAAAAATATATGTTAAACTAGAACATTCTCTTAATCACTTAGTAAGTGAATATTTTTCATTATATTCATATTACATAGTTTAATTAACACGTGAAGTTGTGTCTGACGCGAACAAAACATTGACAATCACACAAAATCTACCAGGTACCTATAATTAAACGAAACTTACACCATCTTACAGACAATTTTATTATCTATCTTTTAGCATAAGCCTTTTTTTTAATTTTGAAAGAATACTACTTTTATTTAATTTTTTCGACTAAACTTTGAGAGTTTTGGACGCAAAACTGATGCAGAACGGACGCAGTCTGCGTCCAAAACTTTCAAAATTTAGTCGAAAAAATTAAATAAAAGTAGTATCCTTTCAAAATTAAAAAAAAAGGCGTATACTAAAAGATAGATCATTAAATTGTCTGTAAGATAGTGTAAGTTTCGGATAATTATACCTGGTAGATTTTGTGTGATTGTCAATGTTTTATCCGCGTCAGACACAACTTCACGAGTTAATTAAACTATTTAATAAGAACTTAATCAAAAATATTCACTTTCTATATGAATAAGAGAATGTTCTAGTTTTACATATATTTTTTTCAAATCATTTACACTGCACATTTTGACGTGATTCTCAGTTTAAAATCTGTAAAAGTCGTTTAATAGCCCCTTAAAACTAGTCATCTAACTTGAACGTAAGTGAGAAATGTTCTTTTTAAATCTAATACCATGAAACGAAGCGAAACGCCAACTGAGTAGCTGTAAGAACCGCTGCGACAAGGCTCTTACGGAGCCCAACTAAAAACTGCGTGCTGCGAAGCCGAATACCCGGTGTCTATCTCCTGTCACCACTCATCACTGATTCGGAAGACATCGTGAAGTAAGTGAAGTACTTCAACGTCAACTTTAAGGCGATTGTGGTGCGCATACCAACATGCTACCTGCACCAGATTGTGGAAGAAAGCTTTTGGCCATAGGATGTGATATTCCGCCGCTCTCGCGGACAATAATAATAATAATAATATGTGGGGACATTTTCACACACGGCCATCTAACCCCAAACTAGGGAGACCCTGTACTATGGGTGTCAGACAGCTGATATACATACACAAATACATTTTTTTTTGTAAATACATACATATATAGATAAACAACACCCAGACACAAGGCAAACACAAGTGCTCATCACACAAATGTTTACCCTGGGCGGGAATCGAACCCGCAACACGCTGCGCAGCAGTCGATCGCTCAGCCACTGCGCCAACCGTGTCGTCAACGGTATCACCGGAATGCACAAAGTCTTAGTGCATATAAGTGATACTAACATAGTTTTGTGTTTTTAGGGTTCCGTACCTCAAAAGGAAAAAACGGAACCTTTATAGGATCACTTTGTTGTCCGTCTGTCCGTCTGTCTGTCAAGACCCGTCATCTCGGGAACGCGTAGAGGTATCGAGTTGAAATTAAAAGCATATTCTTTTTTTAGGTCTACGGTCCCTTAAAGCTGTGAAAAAAGCAAACTTCTAAGTTAACGTGAAAAAAAATACGGCTGTTTATGTCGCAAAAAACGTACATTTCGACACTCTCAAGGGAATCAAAATTTATATGGTACCTACTTTCCATTGACCTAGAACTATGAAATTTGGCAAGTAATTTCGTCGTATACTGTAAATATAAGATAAAGTCAGAAAAGTATACATTTATAATAAAATTAAAACATAAAAAAATGTGTTCTTTATTTATAACAAGCATTTGTCCGCGATTTGGTCCGTGTGAATGTCCGTTATTGCGGATGCAGACGAAGTCCCGGATTAAAAAGTACCCTACGTGCTTTCTCAAGGCTATTTTCATACCAAGTTTCATCAAAATCGGTTTAGCCGTTTCATCGTGGAAGCGTAACAAATAGAGTTACTTTCTTATTTATAATATATTAGTATGGAAGTATGGATATGTAGGTACCTACAAATTTGTACGAAACCCTCGGTGAGCGAGTCCAACTCGCACTTGTCCGGTTTTTTTTTATTGTTACATTGTTGTTTAAACATATACTTAGGTTAAGGTTTTTATCTATGAGTTTTTGATTTTGTTTTTGTTTTTGTATTATTATTAAAAAGGGCCCAACATAGAAGTTCTTCTACCTTCTTATAACAAACATTCCTCTACTTATCCTCAAAATGGTTGCCACGCCAAAATGACGAGGGAATGGGGACTGTGGGATCTCCAGTCTATAATTAAAAGTCCGGCACATATTAAATCCTTCAACAAAAAACCTTGTCGTTTGTCCTACAGCATATCGTTTGCCCTAAAAGATATTTAAAAGCGTATTGCACACATGACCCCTAAATATACTTCGGTTAAAAGTCCATCGAGGCGTACGTTGGCAAATGACGCGTAAAATGAGCATAAATTGAGCAGCATTAGTATTGAGCTCATGCATTTTAAACGCTAAACTGCCGTTTGCTTTTAGTTTTAAAAAGGGATTTTTTAAATCAAGAGTACAAGATGTTATGTAGATGGATGACCGTGGCTGTGAATTGTTCAATGGAGGAGAATACTATATCGTGATGGGTGAAGGCCTCTCATACAAGGTATTTTTTTTTAAATGTTATACAAGCCCAATACATTATTCTCAAATCACTGCAGTTCCTAAAAGCCAGAATCAACAGTGCTGAGGCCATGAACCACCAGAAAAGTGCTGAGGCCATGAAGCTCGACGAGTCCAGGAGAAACGGCACAGACCAACACAAAGCATTTGTTGCAAAAAAAAAATGCATTAGAGCAATGTATGGCACGCAACCAGATCAATCATGTCAACCAATATTTAAAAAACTTGGTTTGTTACCTCTACCCTCACTTTATATATATGAAACGTGTATGTTTGTAGTAAACAACAAAGATTTATTTAGAACTGCCAATGATGTGAATCCAAGAAATCGAAGAGATCCATTTAGACTCGTACTAAGTGACATTTCTAGATCAACAAATATAATAAAAACTGTTTAGCAATGTGTGTACGTCTTTACAATAATATACCCAGTAATTTAAAAACATTAACTTCTAGAGCATTTAAATACAAATTATACATATAGATGGCTAAATACACAAAAATTTTATTCTATTAAAGAATTTATAGATACTAAATATGCTTCAACATGTTGGCGCTACAGACTGTTGACCAAACATAGCGCCAGTATCAAGAGTCAAGCGACGCACTATGGGATCCCAGTGCTGCCATCTGCCGGACCAGACGTTAGAACGTTGCTAGCGAGTGATTGGCTGTTTACATCGGCGTACGTCACTTCGGCGGCAGATTACCAAGTCTTTAAAAACCCCGAGCTCAGTGGGCTGAGCTCTCTTTTGTCACACGCGCTTCATCGTAGAAACAACACCTACATTGTTAATTATTGCCTAATACTTGTTCTTATTAATTAATTGATTGTGAATTAAAAGTTATCAAGTGTATTGTCTATTTACTCATTCTTACTTAAAGTAGAAGAACCTTACAAACAATACTTTGACATTATGTGATATAACGCATACCTATAAGTTTGCATGCTATATAAGTTTAGCAAAACATGTACGCACAAATTTAATGCTTTAATACCATGATTTTATGCGAATAAATGAATTTGAATTTGAAACATTACAATTATCTTGACGATATATACGATATTATGCGAGTTTGTGGGTTGATACCGGGCAAGTAGGTACCAATGTGCAATGTGAGTATTTCAATTAATATGTACTCCCTTCATTTATCTGGAACACCTTGTTTAAAGAGTAACATCGTGAAGAAACCTGTATTTATATCTATGTATATAAAAGGCAAAAGTGATTGACTGATGTATCAACGCACAGCCCCAACCCATAAGGCTAGAAAATTGAAATTTCGTACACGTATTCCTCATATGACGAAGGCATCTACTAAGGAAGGATTTTTCCAAATTCAACCCCCAAGGGGGTGAAATAGGGGATAAAAGTTTGTATGAAACTTTTTATATTCCTTGGATATATTTGCATTACCTACCTACCTAGGTAGGTAGGTAATGCAAATTTAGGTATAGGTTGGATAAGGTAGGTAGGTAGGTAGATTGGTAGCGTAGGTAGGTAGGTAGATAGAGACAGGACAACGTCTGTAGGGTCAGTTATTAATATAAGTTCATACATAAATAACAAATTCATCTCTCAATAAAATTGCTGTTTTTCAAACAGTAAATCAACATTTAAAAACACCAATAAACCAGACCGCCTATAACTTGCTCCTCAATTTAATTAACTCCAAGTTTTTTACTGTAAATTGAAAAATGTTACAACATTCTCAACCATTAAAGACGTTATTCTGTCATTCGAATGACTGGGCCTCGTTTCATGAAGGAAATTAAATTTTAATACAAAGATTTTTGTATTTACACCGAGGATGATTTACGGTTTTTTTTTATGTAAAAGGTATTTAAAAAACAAAAGAACTGTAAGCACTTTTTCAGCTTGAGTTTCTGCTTTTACGATTATTCATCACTTTCTAATTAGATCTAGCATACAATTTTATACTAATAATATTTTTTAATTAATATGTTGGATATTTAGGCAGTCGCTCCATGTAAAACGGGAACACCCACATATTCCGAAATATTTTATTCCGAATTTCGATATTCCCATTATCAAAAGTCCGAATTTCATAATACCTAAAAATTATAATCTCTATTATTTAAAATCACGAAAGTTATTTTACCGAATGTCGTAAATCCAATTTGTTTGTTTTCCGATTTTTATATGTTCGAAGAATCAAATGCTCGATGGGTTCTCGATCCGAAAAACGAAATTCCGAATTTCAATACTACGAATAAACTGTTAAAATTAGGATTTTGATTCAATGTAGCTACGCATATATATTCAAAATGGTGTCCCCTTGTTTTGCAGACAGAAATTTCATAGAATTTCGTTTCCCAGAAAATGTTTCATATAATATTTGGTTCTTGTATTTTTATTTCGACTATTATTGTTTCAAAGACTATTTACTTGAATGAAACATATTTCATATTTCAGAAACACAATTCAAAGAATTTTTAATCACATTTTCTTGTTTAACAAACTTATCAAACAGTAGAATTACTTTTTAACGAATATTGTTTATTCGGTGTATTTTTCCATTGAATTTATTTCAACAAAAATATATAGGTATAAAAAGAAAGACAATAACAAAAATAATCTTAAAAAGTCAATATGTTGTGTTACAAAAGTTAATGACAGAAACGAATTGCTGCGAAACCGACTCCACGTAGTCTTGTCTGCCCTACGCCTAGAGTGTAATTTAAATTCGCGTAGGCGCGGAGGGGCGAGGCGGCCAGCGAGCTGAGAAGCAGGTGGTTTTAAGGTCCGCCGCCGCGGCTGAGGCTGGCTGGCGAAGCCGGCCAGTAAGCGGAAGCTGCGGTGGTGAGCGTGAATACCATCTGCGACGATTAGCTCGCGTGGTACCGACGGAGCACCGCAACGCCGGAGCCGTGACAGAAACCATGCCTGCTGCATGTTGCATGCGCGCTTGCATGATGCATGCTTGCTTGCATGATGCATGCTTGCTTTCACGATAAACGATTGCATGATAACGATAAAGATAATCGGAATTCGTATTTTTGATGTTTCGAATTTTCATTATGTCGCACTTTTTGTTATTCGATTTTTTGAAACTCGGTATTTTGAGAATAGTAATTATAAACGTTCGGAATTTTGAAATTTTAGTATTATAAAAATGGGATGAATAATAAATCGGAGTTGTTATATTAGGAATTTTGAACCATTCGGAATTATGAAAATCGGTATTTTGAAATTCGTATTTCTGACTTTCGGAATAAAGTTTTTCGTATTTATGTAGTGTACCCATGTAAAACACTAGTATTCAGCTGCATTCGGTTAGGTTAAGAGGCTCCGGAAAAGGCTAGGCAGATGATGATGATGTTGGATATTTACCGTTCGGAGGTAGTAAAACAGGTCTTTTACCACCTTTTACTTCTTTATTCTATACTATGTTAATAGATACATACATCCATATTCTGCAACAAAAAAATTAGACATGTCAAAATGAAACACAAGTTCAGCGATCCCATTGAATATTGATAATTACTTGACCAATACAGCAGCTTACGCTCCTCTTAATTTGTTACAAATTCTTTGTGTTGATTTTCGTTCCAGATTCCATAATCGTGTCACAAGCAATATTTTTATCCCGTCTCACTGTTAGACAAAGTCATTTTTTTTTTGTTCCGGAGTGGAAAATCCTCATGGATGTCCTCCGCCCTGGGGCGAGCCGAGGGGTCTGTCATCGGGGGTCGTGGGAACTGGAGATACTTCCGCAAACCCCGACTGGTTAGACAAAGTCCTGCCCCAACCAGTCATCAATGTCCATGATAAGAATGCTTGGAAACATGCTGGTCCGGGCTCCATAGGACAATCTACAGTCTAGACAAAATCAAACTGATTGCTAATTAAAACTACTTAATTTATACTTAGTATATACATTATATTTAATTCTTGCTTTGGTTCACACACTGGTTCATAGGTTCATAGTTTGTTGAAATGTATGGAGTGGTTGTCTACTTTTACAATAATGGTAAATAATAATATGTGAACACTATGTATCTATGTATACAACTTAGCTGTCATTCTTTATCTTGTAATACTTTGTACATACTTCAAAATAGTGTTTTTATGCAAGGTCCATCGTATTCACGTATAGTTATATTTATAACTGTAAAATGCAAAATTTTGTACACATTTATTTTTAAAAGAGTAAGTATGGAGTTTCTTGCCTAATCTTCTCCATACGAAACTACCTTTTGGAAAGGGCAACTAGAATCAACTTTATATTTTTTATTATGACGTTCAAAAGTGCCTTTTTAATGGACTAATTGAAATAAATGATTTGACTTTGACTTTGACCAACATCGCATTGAATGTTGATAATTCTATAAACCAAAACCCAGGTTGGACGCAGCAACGAGAATCTTCAAGAATCTTCTCAGATGATGTCAATCTAATCTATGCGACGTCTCTCCGCAGACCATGGTCCACCTTCTATCTGTCGCCACATACCCTGTTACCTGCTCACATGAGGACCTAATGACTGCGCCAGTGGATGGCGTTGCCGTGGCTGAATACTGGGCCAAACAAGGAATTTGACAAGAACAAACACAACTCACACATACACAATCGCACACACTCACACACACACAATAATGATAAATATCTGTGTTTGCCATCGATTATCATCATCATTATCAGCCGGAAGACGTCCATTGTTGTACAAAGGCCTCCCCTATAGAACGCCACAACGAGTGGTAACCTGCTGCTTACATCCACCGGTTACCCGCGACTTGACGAAGTCGTCGTTCTATCTGGTGGAAGGCCTACCAACAACGCTGCGTCTTCCGGATCGTGGTCGCCACTCGAGAACCTTTCTTCCCCATCGGTTATCGGTTCTTCGAGCGATGTGGCCTGTCCATTGCCACTTCGAACAACTTGAAAATTTTTGAGAGCTATGTCAGTGACCTTAGTTCCTCGTTGGATTTCCTCGTTCCGGATTTTATCGAAAAGAAAATCTGAGCATAGCTCTCTCCATTGCTCGCTGCGTGACTTTGAGCTTCTGTAGGAGGCCAGCAGTTAAGGACCACGTTTCTGTACCATAAGTCATCGATATTTCAAGAAAAAGAAGTTAACTCAAAAATTTCGATGTCTTTTCTTATTGAGGAAACCTCCAGAGAGCCCTTATAACTTTTCCATTCGTAGTCCATTGCATCATCATAATATTCTTTTTTATAACTAAGTAAAATATTCTCTTCAAGTTCCTAAATAAACGTCCTGCTGATTATTTATTAAATTCCCAACGCAGCTCTTATAAGGCTGAACGCATGCACTATGCATGAAAATAATCTTTTATTAAAATCTTTTAGTCACTTGCAGACCGCTTCGCCGGGCCGCTTCGCCGGTAACCTGGATAAAGCTAGCTATTCAAAGTTCAGGTGAATTATATGCGAAAAATAATAAAATTGATATTCTCAATTACATTTTGTGTAGTTCTTCAATTGAAGAAATGATTGTGATATAACATGTGTATAGCCTGTTACAAAATCTCTGAATAGTTAATTGGCAACAATAATAAATATACCGGTTATAATTCGGTAATGTTTCGACTCCCTCGATATTGCAGTGCATCCGACCATGTTTGCTGACGCTAGCGTAAATGACGTCGTCAGTGGTGAGATGAGTACGGGGAAGTCCAAATAGCGTCCTAAGGATGATTGGCGAGAGAACCGATACTGTTCTGCTCAGTAGGTTCACTGAACTCCATGTATTGCGAGACCGGTGAGCCTACTGTGCAGAGCAAGACGGTGTGTCTAGTTTCTTCTTTGTACTTTTATTACTAACATTAGGTATAAGCAAAATTCTTGTTACTAACAACTGTCATTGGTATATGGACTCTATGGATTGGTTGTCTGAAATAAATGATTTTTATTTATTTTTATTATAATATCTAACTAATTTTATTAAAATAAGGTTTTGTGTGTTATTTGCTCTGCTCTGTTCGGTTATGTCCTGTTTTGGTTTGTTTTGTTGTTACCTTTTATTTGTTGTTAGATTTACTGAGCTTGTGGTCCGGATTTCGATCTATTTAGGTATGTATTTATACTTCATGCAGGTACAAAGGCACACTTCATGCCTTAGGCGTTCTCTACCATTCAATCACGGGTAGTGAAGTATTTCTTCACCACTCTTGGTTGACTGGTAGAACCTTGGAAGTTACAAAAATAAGTAAATTATAATATGTGTAATATTTCAAATTCCTACATAAATATTATACCTATAATAATCTTAGGACGGATTCTCAAGGTGAAGGAGGTGTTAATGAGATAAAGACAAAGACTTTCTCAGTTCCACTCAAATCATCAGCTAGTTTACGTTATCTAGTGATAGCAGTTCAAGTTGCGCTGAACGTAAGATTAAGGCTCCTAAAGAAAGAAATTATATTTATTCACACGAAAAGCGACGCACATATTGTATAACCCGTGTGTATAACAATATAAACAAAAAGTAAAGTAAAAATTAAAAATATGTCTGAGTCGGAAACATGCGTCACCCCCGCGCGAAATGGCCAACGCTCAGCATAATGCCCTGGCCCGCGTAGCTAGGCACGAACCACGGCGCTGGTTTTCAGCGCTCCTATCAGTGGTAGCTTGAAATTTTAGATCACAGTGGTGTGACAGACACCCAAATGCATCGAAAAGGACGTGAAGCCTGTGGTGTTACCGTCGGATTTTCGTACAGTACAATTTCCTGCGACACGGTTGTCCGAAATCAAATGTCGGGCAGTGAATAGACAGCCTTAGGTTGCAGCATGCACTTGACAATGCTGATAATTTTAGATTCGGTGAAGATAATATTTTGGAATGAATCCAGAAGTTTGTAGATTTTAATTTATTTTCTTTTAGTAAAGCCGTTCGGATGTGAAATGCTTTTGACCTATTTGCGCCAAAAACGTATGTGAGTGACACAAGGTTAAATTACAAAACGTCATACATACACATAACGAGCTTGTGATTACTAACTAACTCGGAGTTAATTATGAGAAATTTCAGACATTTATTGCCTCGCTGATGCTATGGAATGTGCCTAGCATAACGTATAACGGTTTTAACACTATTCTGAAAAACCAACCGTCCAAATGACACGGAAGTGTGTATCTACTGATATCTAAAAAACCCGCTAAGTGCGAGTCGTACTGGCACATAGGGTACCTTAAGATTACCAAAAGTCGCCAAAAATACGTGTTTCACCCACTTTAATTTTTATCTTTATTTTATTTTCACAACATATTAATACACACTCTATGAAATTTTAAAGTATCTACCTATGTATTTTGGGTCTAAAGATACAGCTCGCTGAAGACAGACGTTGGGCACTCTTCGGAATCCTAAATACGGTCCAAGATTGTAGCTACCAAGTACCCATACCTTCTTTACTATATGATACCTCTATTCACAACATTTCACTCTTTACTAAAAATGACGTATGTCTGGTCAGTCGTGAATATTGAACCCTATTGTGTATAGAAACAAAATATCGAATCAATAATCCCTATCGAATAGAGATTTATTTTTTTATACTCTTTAAATTAATTTCATACAGAGCGAGACCATTCCGTATCCCACAATACACGTAAAACCGTTGGTCTCGGCTGTCATTTGAAAATTTTTTAAAGTCATTTTGGTAGTCGGAAGTCAGAAAGTCTGACCACTAGTCTTACCAAGGGGGTATTGTCACCCAGCAACGGGGTTGTGGAGGTCAGATAGGCAGTCGCTCCATGTTCATTATCATCATTTCAGCCTAAAGACAATGGACAAAGGCCTCCCCAAGGGGGGGTTTTGCCATAATCGCCACGCTTGACAGGCGGATTGGCGATCGCAGTATGGTTGTTACAAAGGCACAGAGAACGCTACTGCCCATTCTCTGGTAAGTCCCTTAGTCGCCTCTTACGACACCCACGGGAAGATATGGGACCATGGCGCTCCATGTTAACACTGGTAACCGGATAACCTAGAAGCAGATCCCAACGCATTTGGGAAAAGGCTAGGCAGATGATGAAAAGTAACAATTTTATTGTAGTAAGTAGTAGACAATAAATAGGTAAATATTTTCATAAGTGGCACAAATAGACAACAAATTAATGATCCGTCTGTCCTGTTGAACAGTTGGCACTCGTGTCTATGAGTGACGGGTCGTTTATACATCTCAGTTACGGCTAAACGGTACGGTCGTGAATATTTGTAGGAATTCAGTAAATTGGCCAATGTTAACGAAATGTTTGTTTACGTTGGCCCGTGCTTCAATGCAAGGAAATTTGATAGAATGAGATATTTTGTATTTTTGTATGTGATATTAATAATAGAGAGCTAATTTTAGTACCAACTCGTGTGACGTAGGGGTTACGTGGAGGATATAAAGAAAACTCAACGTAACCGGTCAACATAAAATAAATATATTTATAAAAGGAGTGGGTAAGTCTACGGTCACTAATTCCCCTTCAACCTCCCCTGGGAGTTGCACTGTACTCTCCTGGCTCAGCCTTGGGCACGACGATCACAGCGGTGTGCCACGCTGGAGACGCCAGGTGTGGTGACGGTCGGCAGGTGGTGTTGCCAGACCCGAAGTGAGCTCGACGCGGCCACGCGGGATAAATAGTGACCCGGGGGCGCGGAGCTGTTGTCCGGCGGTGTGGACGAGCGGTGGTGCGGCACCCAACGTTGGGATGCACTTGATGTCCGCGGATTAATAAAAATCCTGGTGTTCAGCCGGAACTTTGGACCCTGGAATGCAACGTCCAGCGTGTCACAAGATGGCCGAAGGTCATCTCCGCTGATTGTGACACCAAAGCGTAAGCAAAGCGAGATGTACTAGTGCGCTAATGAAGGTGTGTGTGGTTGTCACAATCAGTACGGAGTTTACAATGAGCAATGGATGACTTGACTTTAACAAAGAAACAAGGCATGATTTGCAGATTCGAACCGCGTAGTAAATAGGTACCTACGTGTAACAAAATGCACTGAGCTAGGAGCAAATAGGTTGCATCTGCATTAGAAATAACGCATAAGGCATATTAAGCTGCAATAAGAAGAAACTAAACGATTACATAGGTGCACGCCCTAACATAACCTATAAGGTAGGAACACGAAATGTAAAATATAGTTAGCTGTTCAACACTTACCCAATATGGGGTTATGAATTCACTGAGTTTAATACTTTAGACTTTACTTTACTTACTTTATATTATTAGTCAATTTAAACTGGCAAATAGTAGCAGGTGTACCTCTGTCTATCTTTGCCGATGCCGGAATTCGAAAAAAGGACTGTCATGTCCTTCGTCGTGGCTTAAATACGGTAGTTGGCATAGATAACATTCCTCATTTCACACGTTCGGATACAACAATTAGGCGGGCTTCACTAGTACTATAGCTAATAGTAACTTAAGACGACTCTAAATATTAATAATCTGTTAATGTGATTTGACATTTATTTGTTATGGTGAGGTTAATTGTTGATATTTGGTTGTGATTTTAATTGTTTTCAGGTGAAGTAACGATACAACGTTACACTCGATTATATTTTTTTTATTATATTAAAGAATTTATAGATACTAAATATGCTTCAACAATACTTTAACATTATGTGATGTGACGCATACCTATAAGTTTAAGCAAAACATATAATGTACGCACTACTTTTATTGTAACACTTTTAATGCGAATACATGAATTTGAATATTAACAAAGATTTCCATTGTGCAGAGAGGTAATAAGCTTTAATTTTCGTTGTCAAAATAATTTCTACCATATTGACAAGTTTTCGCTATTTCCTACCATATTTAGCCTTGTTTCTAGATACTATTTCCAGTCTAGATTTGGACTGGTCACTACTTTTTAATATTCCAGACCTTTGGTCAATGATTTGGAATGAGCCTACGTACCTACTATTAAATAAACATAATTCAATTTATTGACAATTCGATATTATGAACGTTCGAGTATTTAGGCGTTCGATTTATAGTGGTCGATCAAAGATATTCGATTATTTGGCATTCGATAACGCATAGTATACCTCAATTAGTGTATGTTAGTTCCAAGACTAACTTCCATACATACTTACCGACGGTCCTATAGAAGCATAAACACCAACAAAATAGCAACAAGATATTTTCAGTCGACCATTAAAAAAAAAGAAAATTCTGCACGACACAGTTTTGACACAGCGTCCACTTTTTATCACACGCTTGCCAAGCCAACGGATTTATGTCTCAATTTCCTAAAGCTTATAAATCGCCCCCATTTCAAAGATACTTCTTTCGTTTTCAAAGTTTTGCTGTGAAAAATGTGCCTGCCATATATTTGTACTTATCTACCTACTTAAATTATGAAAGGTTTTCTTTTTTACCGATACATGCGATCTTTATTTGACTAGCTTCTGCCCGCGACTTCGTCTGCGTGGAAATTAAACAATAATAATCATTATTATCATATCGGCCTACTGTGGTCCACTGCTGAACGTAGGCCTCCCCCTGAGATCGCCAACCAACCCGGTCTTGGGCAGACCGCATTCATCCGCTGCCAGCCACCGTCTTTAGATCGTCGGTCCATTGTGCCGCAGGCCGACCCACCCTATGCTTGCCCAAACGCGGTCTCCACTCTGAAGCGTGTCTGCTACATCTACCGTCTGTTCGTCTGCAGACGTAGCCGGCCCACTTCCTCTTCAGCGTGCTGATTCGACGCGCAATGTCGGTGACTTTAGTTCTCTGGCGAATGACTTCACTGCTATTCTGTTCTATTCTATTCTATATACCTACTAGAGAAACCCCGACTTTCGCTCTCTCCGTAACAAGCTGAGCAACCATGAATTTGTTCATAATTATGTCGCAGGGAAATTGTACGTAGGATAGCTAGATTTTATCAAATATGATAGACCTAAGCGAGTATTGACTTGCTTATTTCATCATTTCACTGAAATAGTTTAGAGATTTAGCCAAATCACTAACTTATTTCAGGGAAATGAGCAACAGAGATGTCATCTGCTGTGATTTGACCAAATCACTTAGGGATTTTATCAAAACCCTAATTGTACCATTTCCCTGTGACACCTCTAACTAATATCTTCTATGTAACAAAAATGAATCGTTGTTCGTTAGTCTCGTTAAATCTCGAAAACGGCAGGACCGAATTTGTTTAATTTTGTTCTTGAAATATTTGTGGAAATCCAGGGAAGGTTTATACGGTAAGAAAATCAGCAAATTCACGAAAAAAATGATACGTAGGGTCAGGACAACGTCTGTCGAGTAAGCTAGTACTCGTATTATACTAAATATTATGGCTAAAGAAATTATGTGTAACGTTAACGTGCTAATCTCTGGAACTGCTAGCCCGATTCTTAAAGTTCTTTCGCCAATTGGAAGCTACGAGTACTTTATCACCGAGTTCTTTATGTTATATTTTATTATAAAAAATAATAGTTTAAAAAAACTAAAAACACGCTTTTTATAGAAAACCAAACTAAAAAATAGAAAATAAATTTTAATAAATTATTTTATTTAAAAAAAAGCGTGGGGTGCTTTTTAAGATATTATTTTTTAAACTATTATTTATTTTTTACTTTTTATTTTGGTTATACCTATATCTATAAATATTATGTACATTTATTCTACCAGGGGCGCTTGTGCAGTACCTTCCTAGTATATAATAGCTGTTTTTTCCGCAACTAATTTTGAACGACTTATGTTTTTTTTTTGTTTATTTTTTTATAATTTTATCAAACTAGTGTATTGTCATCGCACCTCGATATATCTACAAAGTTTGAACGAAATCTGGCCGTTTAAAGTGAGTCAAAATCGCTCCCAAAGAAGTCGGTTACAAAGGTTACAAACAGACATATAGGTGAAGCTAATAAAAAGCTGGGATCTGTAAGAAAATTTACGCGACAGAAGTAGCGGGTTAAGTGCTAATCTTATATTATATAAAAACTAGCGGCCCGGCAGACGTTGTCCTGCTACCCGACTACAGCGCCACCTACCGGGTCCAATCGTGAATCTAAACCATCCCGAATCCATTTGAACACACACAAACAAATTCAGCAATATGGGTATTGACGTTTAGGAGTAGTTCACTTTCATACACACGCACAGAAGATCTTATATATAAAAATCTTCTGTGCGTGTGTATGAAAGTGAACTACTCCTAAACGGCTGTACCGATTTTGATAAAAAAAATTGTGTATGTTCCAGTGGATTCGAGAATAGTTTAGATTCACAATTGGACCCGGTAGGTGGCGCTGTAGTCGGATTTTTATTTTCAGGGCAGGACAACGTCTGCCGGGCCCGCTAGTTATACCATAAAATATATACCTCAACAATCGGAATTCTAAGCTTCTATTACGTAGTGAAAGATTTTTGGATTCGAATTGGTAGTTTCGGAGAGTACCTCCTAGGTACTTCCTAACTTTCAATCTATTAATAGTTGTGTATTTCGTTCGCAAGATTTATTTTACGGATCACAATTTGTTTTATAGTAAGACTAGCGACCCGACCCGGCTTCGCATGTGCCTATAGCCTTCCTCGATAAATGGACTATCCAACATAAAAATATTTTTTCAATTCGACCCATGACATCCTGACATTGGCGCGTTCAACCAAACAAACAAACAAATTCTTCAGCTTTATTTAGATATAAGTCTGAAATCACCAATCCGCATCAGGCAAGAATGGTGATCACTCGTGCTTTGTCTATATGAGAAGAGGCAATTGCAAATAATAAGCTTATTATTTTTCCACTGCAGACCAATATTTGATAAAATAAATCTCAATTTCTAAACAAAAAACCTATCCCAAGGCACTAGAAGTCACACTTATTCATTGTTTTTTTTTCAATTGCGACATTAAGTATATAAATATGCCTTAAACGGTCTCGACAGGGTCTCGTGACCCTCTTGTGATAGATTTATGGTTACCCTGTCGCCGATAGGGAGCGTTCTACACATTCCAACATGACCATGTACAATGAAGTATTTATTTTAGTTTATGTACCAGTACTTAAAACTTATAATAATAAAGAAGGAGCCCATAGGGGAAAAAATACTCGTCCACATAAGTACTTATCAATGGGAAACGTGCCCAAAATACTGGCAGCATTGCCACGTTATAATTAAGGCGATGCTGATTCTTTAGCCTAAGAATAGGTCACGTTAAAAGTTGACGAGCTTGGCGATGTCCCGAAAACAAGATCAGCACTCGGACCCCATGGCCCAAGTTTTAGATGGAAACAATGTTTATTAAATAGGGCGTTCATATTATTTTTAACAATGAAAAGGAGTGTTTTGTTTACACCACTTAAGTAATAATTATGTCCTGTATGTCTATTCTGTTATAACCTCGCTCGGTGAACACCTAGGTGAAGTGAGCTGTCAATCTTTGCCAAGCTTTATCAATCCCTAGCATCGGGACGGATGACAGCTCACTTCACCTAGGTGTTCACCGAGGGAGATTGTAACAGAATAGCACTGATCTTTCTATAACTTAAAGTCTTGCACGAGAAGTGAGCTACAATAAGTATTCGATTCAAATTTCAAATAAGGAATACGAGTATCCAACGTATAAATTTGGTCAAATTTAATACGACAAGCACCGTAAGTATCATTCACTGATATGTATGTATAGTCTTAAAACCAAACAAATATTATGTGCCAGTATTTTTAATTTAAGAATGCATCGAATTTACGTTGATAAATTGGGTTGTTGACACCATTAACCAATAATTCAAAAATACAACTTATCTTAAAATACACTTCATTTTAGCCCCGAAAACCCGAATAATTTTAATTAACTGTAAAATTCGATTTTAAGTTGCTTTAAAATCAATTAATAGTTAGTCAATTGAGTTGGTAAATAAGTGACGTCACAGGCCGCTATTGTCATACAAAATCTATGGAGGAATCTCGTTTTGACAGCTCATAAAAAGTATGTCAATTGATTGTGGTGTCAAATACCCAATTGTCGCGGGATCGATCTAAACCATCTGGAAAACAATTGACGGTCGATATTCAGAAGATCAGCCTCTTATCGCCCAAACCCGATATAAAATTAACAATATCGCAAACCCCACGAATCCTGTTAATTCATAACTAACCCTAAAACACTACAGGCAGCAAGTCAAAGCTTCAAGTTCGCCGTTCATACCTTACATCGAGGGGTTAAGCTGGTTCGGATGGACGAGATTATCCGAGATCAATCCAATTTAAATTTGCGGCGTAACTAATAATTAAATTCACAGCGGACCGGATCCAGAGGGTTTGCATACCTTGCTACCTAGGGTGATTGATAAAAAAAAAGGTCAGTTATTTTTAATTGAGGTTTAGCTGGTGGGATTATTAATGAGGATCATTATTACTGTGTAGTAATAGAAGGTTAGATTGTGTGTCAGTTATGATACTTTTTTCTTATAAAAAATAAGCACTATCTAATTTTTACGTCATTGTACCTTTAAGGGGACCAGACTGCTTCTCCTTAACACAGGTTTTTATACCCCCTAGTCTACTTAGCCCTACCTAGCTAGAAGAGCAGTGTTCACCCACACGTTTGTAGAAATAGTACTCTTTTGTGAAACTGTATTTTAACGTATACCAACCATATGTATCCATTGTTTTGAGTAAATAAATAAATTAAAAATAAATAAATCCTTACCTCCGGTAGTTCTGTGCGGTAGCAGTCAGCCCCAACGCAAGTATTATAGAGAAAAATAATAATAATAAAGCTTATTTAGCCAAAAAAATACAAATTAATACAGTGATTTTGTAGGCATACAAACAAAGTTAAAGTTGCAAATCTAAATCTGTACAATAATAATTATCACTACACCTCTTAAACTAGGTTGTACATGTATCTGAGGTAGTGCTGTAGGTCGATTCTGTAAAATTCAAACAACAACTCGC
This sequence comes from Charanyca ferruginea, assembly GCA_947361185.1. Lineage (NCBI taxonomy): Eukaryota > Metazoa > Arthropoda > Insecta > Lepidoptera > Noctuidae > Charanyca > Charanyca ferruginea. The sequence goes on from OX376070.1 coordinate 3,658,745, forward strand.
ATCTCACATCGATATTCACTCTCACTTCGCATAAGGTTCAAAATGACCTTGATATATTTGACACTTTGAATCGGGTTTGAGTGCAAAGTGAGCGTCGAAATGACGGGGAAATTAGCTTACAGAATGCCATGTCATCTCATACCTACTTTATCTGTCAAAATCTCCCTGTCAATTTAGTTCAACTCGCTGACACGCTCGCAAGAGTGGCGCTAGTGTAAATTCGAATTATCAACCGAGTTTTTAGAATGCCAATCAAGAAACTCACAGCGGATTCAGATTCGAAGTTAAGAATGAAGTCTTACAGAATCACACCCCTGGCCGGAGTAAAACAATAAAAGAAAAACGACAAGAACTCAACAAGAGAACAAAAATAGTAATTACAATCTCGTGTGTAAACATTCACACATAAATTGCCTTTTTAAATCTGTACTATTATCATTAATGTGAATGTCTGCCTGTCTGTTAAGTTTTCACCACAAAACGGCTCAACCAGTTTTGATGAAATTTGGTAGGAAGATGGCTTCCCTGAGGAAAAGGGAACTTTTTGGTCTGCGACTTCGTCTACATTCACGCAAAAGCCAGTTTGATATATTACAAAAATAAGGAACACTGAAACCGAAATGCGGAGTATAGAGTATAGAATAAATGACTTAAGTTTTAGTTCATACTTAAACAAACTCCAAGCTTTCATAGCTACCTTCCACGTAAACGCTATGATCAAACTTCAGTTAAGCTATATAGCCCTGCATATCCCGGTCAACTGTCGGCTTAGTAGCAACTAAAGTCGAACTTTGAAGTAGTACTTACGGCAGCTAGGTTATACGTAAGCATAGCTAACTGCAGCAGTTTGAGATTAGAATATGCCCACGATATTCCTGAAGAGATCAAAATGTTGACTGGATTAGTAAACTACACTCCCGGACATGTAAATCGAGACATCTTCCATTTTCGCGTCAGATATTGTAAGAGTTTTGAACTAAGGATTTATTTAGATACTGTTTCCTGCTTTATTTATTGATATCAATGTAAGGATAATTATTATTGACGACACGTTTGGCACAGTGGCTGAGCGATCGACTGCTGCGCAGCGTGTTGCGGGTTCGATTCCCGCCCAGGGTAAATATTTGTGTGATGAGCACTTGTGGTTGTGTTTGCCTTGTGTCTGGGTGTTGTTTATCTATATATGTATGTATTTAAAATATATTTGTGTATGTATATCAGCTGTCTGACACCCATAGTACAGGGTCTCCCTAGTTTGGGGTCAGATGGCCGTGTGTGAAATGTCCCCACATATTATTATTATTATTATTATTGGAATTAAAGTAAAACCGCCTTCGTGGCGGACTCTAGACGTCGCGCGTCGAGTTCAAATCGTTCTATTTTCGAACCGTACCGTTATATTATAGTCTAAGAAACTACTACTTCTAGTTTATGCTATTGCAGATGCAGACAAAGTCACGGATTTAAATGTAGCTCTTATTCTTTCTAGGGGTTTAAGCTTACTTTGTACCAAATGTCAATTAAATTGCTTCAGTATTTCAGCTGGTAAGCGTAACAAACAAATTTACTTTTATTGCATTTATAACATTAAGTCTGAATAATAAAGTTCAAAATGGCTGCACCCGCCAGAAAAAAATGTTATGCAGTTATGGAACTGATATACTGGCCGCCATTTTTATGTCATCGTTATTCGAAATTTGAAATTACGATTGAATATCGGTTCCGTGCGAGAATCGAACTCGCCAAACGCAGCGTCGTAACCAATCTCTCTGCCACTGCGCCAACCGTCTCATCGACCAGCTACAAACTAGCAAGGTGGTTCAATTTCCGAGGCCAGGAGTGTTTTCTGTATCCTGTAAGTTAGATAGGAATGCAGTTTTGTCTATAGTGTAGAATTGAGGTTAAGTTGTTGGGGGAACTACAAATTTTATTGTTTGTTTAAATATAAGGAGCGGTCGTCTCTCTGCAATTCAAAATATATTTTCCGACCAACCTAGATTGCTAGATGTAGTTAATGTTGATAGAAAAATAAGCTAAAATTGTAATAAATGGATTTGCGTTTATTCAGATAGTTCTAGGGAATTATTAATTGTGCACACAGTTTGACCGTATCGATTGCACTTATACTCCGTTCACAATAAAATTAGACATTTACACAAATCATTTTTACAGTCCCTTCAACCGGTTTTAACTTCTATTCCGTAGCCTTAAGGATGACATTAGAGGCAAAAAAGTGATTACAATAACAACTGTTTTTTGCAGCTGCCATTTGTTATGCTACCAACGCAATATAAGTCAAAATCGGTTGAACGGACTGTAAAAAAGGTTTGTGTATATGTCTAATCTGTAATAAAATGACTGATTCTGATTGTGAACGGAGTAAAGATTTTTAGGTGAAATCATAATACATCCATTTTAAGCAGTCCAGAGTTGTCGCATATCGTGTAATTAATTTTATGTCTATCGTCTAACCCTGTGACCGCCACTGCGTGTCCAATGTACTGAAGTATTACACCAGATGTCACCAGGTATAAAAAAAAAGGTTATTACAATGTTTATAACACTGTCATAGCCCTAGGTTGCGGGCTGTGGAGTGAACGATGCTCGGTGTTTCTTTGGTGGATTTAATTCACAATGAAGTCATTCGCCAGAGAACTAAAATTGCGTGTAGAATCTGCACGCTAAAGTGGAAGTTGGTCGTCACGTCTACAGATAGACAGACGGAAAATGGAGCAGGCAAGTTTTTGACTGGAGGCTGCGTATGGGCAAGTGTAGTATAGGACACCCTGCGGCACGATAATAATAATAATAATATGTGGGGACATTTTCACACACGGCCATCTGACCCCAAACTAGGGAGACCCTGTACTATGGGTGTCAGACAGCTGATATACATACATAAATACATTTTTTTTTTGTAAATACATACATATATAGATAAACAACACCCAGACACAAGGCAAACACAAGTGCTCATCACACAAATGTTTACCCTGGGCGGGAATCGAACCCGCAACACGCTGCGCAGCAGTCGATCGCTCAGCCACTGCGCCAACCGTGTCGTCACGATAAACCGACGATTTGAAAAAGGTGGCTGGCACCTGGTTGTTTGTCAATTTCTGGGGGAGACCTTAGTTCAACAGTGGACGGCAATACACTGATATGATAATATCTGTCATTGTAATCAACTGATCAAATATGTATGTATGAAATAAATGCACTCCTAGTGTGACCGAGATTTTCTTTGCTTAGCCTTTAAATGTAACCTCAAGTTTCCTTTCACGACAGCCACAAGCGGAAAAAAAATGTATTAACGAAACGTACCTGACCTAAATGGTTAAGTGTTAAAAAAAATAGCACTCTTAGGGACTGCCAACAGAAGTGAAAACTTAAAACTTTGGAATAACTATTTTTATTATTATTATTCGTCCACTTCCAGGAACAGTTTAAAGAGCAAGTTCTGCTAAATGCCGCTGGATGTCACTATGGTAAATGCATTCAATTTAAAGCTGTATTTTGTTACTCATAATACTGATATTTCCGTAACAAGGTCATGGTAAATTTCTCCGACCAAAAATCACTCAACGCAGCTAAAAATCACTTTATGAGTCGCAACCTAAGTGGTAGGACTGTAAGGAATCTAACGCTAACTACGTGAAATAAGACGTACCTAGGATTACTGTCTGAAATCGTAGATTTGTATTGTTTTAGATTAGACATTAGGGATTACTTAGCCTGATCTTGTCACGGGCACACGTAAAAGTAACTTAATTATAAACTAGTTCCAAGTATCAGTGGTTTCATTCTGAGTATTTATAGAATAAACCTCTTACATTCACGCACAACCCGGTGCCCGTAAGAAGCCCTACAGTTGGACTTCTTACAGTACTATATAGGGATAAACTAAAAAATTAAACACTTTAATAACTTTAAAGGTTTATTACTGAAACTGTGACTATACTACGCTAAATATTTATGAATACTATGCTTGTGCACAAATGCACCCGGCACTCAGTGCGTCGTAATTGGTTAGCTAGATCAGCAAAACGTGTTCTATTGTAATAATAACAACCATCAAAAACTGCCATAAATCAACATCCCGGTTAACACAATATGCTTGCGTGCACGATACACAAGTAAAGTTTCCGTACAATTCGGTAGCGAGTCGTACCCCTTGGGGGCGAGTCAATTTCGTTGTACGTGGTACAATGTAAGCTATTTTATTTGTTCAAACTCATCCCCCCAATGAGTTGATGTTCGTGTGTTTTGTTTGAGCAGTTTAGGGTTAATTTAATGTGGGTTGAGCCGCTTTGCGTTGGATCTACTTGGATGATACTTACTTGTGCTTCCTTGTTTCTGACGATTTGTATTATATTATGTTACTATTTAAAACTACTATATTAAATATTTTGAAGCTCAATAAAACTAAACATTGTAAGACTGTAGAAGACTATTAATCATTTTATATTTTTTCTAGCAAACACAAGTTAATCTTATACTACTGGGTGCCAGAGTTAATCTAAAACACTCCTCTATTCTCTTATTTTAATGAAAAAAAAAATGGTTATTTTATTTTCTGGTGTAAAAACAAAAATAAAACAGGCAGTCATGGGGACTACCGATAGAAGTGAAAACTATTAACTTAAGACTAATTGAAATTATATGCAAAAATTATAAGCAATTTTTGTTTTATTTATTTATCAAAACATATAATTTGTTGAGCAATCCCAGAACAAACTATAAATACAAATTGTTTGAAATAATAATTAATATACAATTATCTTAATTATACGTGGTATTACTAATTTCAATGAACTTAAATTTTAACATTATTTTTATCATTTGAAAATAAATTCTTCATTTTCATTATTCATTTATCTATATGAAAACATTAAAAGGTTCAATACTCACTTTTGGAATGAACAGTAATCCTTTAATTAAACGATTACAATAACATCCAAACTATAAAACCACTTAAATAAAAATGCTGAACTTTCCACGTTGCTAATTTAACCTTACTTGTACAACACGGTCCACTTACGAATATAAATGTACTGCTATTATAGCATGTTGGTGACGTGAACTCATGAAATTATACCCATCCAAACGTCCAACGCGCACATGATACAGACAGAGATATTTAACGTATTAGTGTATACGTGTACACAGGCCACTGCGCGTGCGCCAGCCTGACTACTCATAGCTATAGATATACTATTAGCATTAGCATGTCGGTGACGCGAACCTATAAGTTTTTCCCCTCCAAAAACGCTCAACGCGCCTAAAGAAGTTTTCAGTTAAAAAAATTGCGTCTATAATAAATCACGAACGTTTTAATTGAGTACACAAATCTTATTTACACTACCTATATTGAAATTATTACAAGCTGACATAGTTACAATTACACTTGGTTGTTCAAACGATGCGATGCAGCATTGGTAGACCTCCCACCCAAATGGACCGATGACAACGACAAGCTCGCGGGTAACCAGTGGCATCGTTCTATGGGATGTGAAATTTATGTGACACATTGTCATGTACTTAAAGATCCTTTGGCTGTCAATAACCCAGTCAACCAATCATAGCACTCGCACTATACAATTTGTTACATTAATTCTGTGTTTAGTTTTGTTCGAGAAACCGAGAGTTAATCACCTAGTTCCAAATTCAAAAACAAAGTTAATAATTTGTTGATTTTGATCATATAATACCGACATTATTTCAGTCAGTCTGCAGGTCTTGGGCAGCACGCGAACATCCACTGCCAGCCACCTTCTAATCGTCGGTCCATCATGGGGCAGGACGTCCCACGTCCCACACTATGATTGCCCAAACGCGGTCTCCACTCAACGTGCCTACTCTATCTACCGTCTGCAGGGAGAAGAGTTACTTATAATTATAATGTTATCCACTTCTAATGAAATCTTTGCTTCAACATATTGTACGTATTATGGTAGCGACATCCTTAGTGCACTCTATCGTTAAAAAAGGTCAAGTCAGAGTAGTGTCCACACTATCAAGGGTAATACAGATGGGCAGGCTTTTAAATCTCCTAGGTAACCTTTTACTTAAAACGTCACTTGTGTTGTGTGGCAGGCACTTATTAAATAATAGGGCAGGTAAGAATTAGAGATGTGAGATGACAATTTATTTTTCATATATTCTTCGTTTTTTTGTTTTATTATGAAGAATGTTCAATGAAGAAGATGTTTTTATTTGCTAACGTACTTATACGCTAATTTGTGTAAGCTTATAAATTGCAAATAAAAGCGTTTATAAAAATGATTTAAGCACGTCACATAAGTTGCTATAATAATATAATAATTCGCCCTTATTACGTCTGCGATCGTTGTTTGTTTCACATTTTAGAAATATATATTAAAATGCCTTGCTATATCTGTTCACATATTTTGGTGACGTAATAAAGATATCTATATTTTATAGCTGGGTCTGTGGTCACTCGAAGATTACTAAGTATAGAAAATATATCGTAATATGCCTTGCTATGAAATATATTAATATATATGTAAAGAAAGCGTGACACTTCATTTAGTTTTGCATAGTTTGAATTTGCCGCGTAATAACTTCAATGTATAATTTTATTTATCTGTGAACTTGTCTGATCCTGTGGAGCGGTCGGTCTTATTGAACGACGGATACAGCATGTTAAATATAGAGGTTATGTTACATGTGAGAATTATATTGTAATTTGAATAATAGTGATTCATAATAAGAACCGGTGAAACAATAGCTTTAAGTTTTACTGTTCACCATAATATCCAAGGATAATTATAAATTAACACATTATATATATTATAGCTACGTCTGTGACGGGCTTTATCATGATATTTTAAATATTTTCTTGGATAGTTTGGCTTTTTTAATGAAAAAAATTAGTTAAATTCTAAATTTAAAAAACCCGACTAGAAGACCCACTCCGCATAACGTAAATACTAGTACATACCTTCTTCTTAAAATCACTTTTCTATATTAAAAAAACCGGACAAGTGCGAGTGGACCCACCCAACGAGGGTTCCATACAAATTTGTAGCTACATCCATACTTCCATACTAATCCATACTATATATACTTCCATATTTAAATATTATAAATGCGAAAGTAACTTTATCTGTTACGCTTGACTATAAAACGGCTGAATCGATTTCGATGAAATTTAATATGAAAAAGCTTAAACCCTAGGGATGCACGTTGGCTACTTTTTAATCCACGATTTCGTCTGAATCCGCGATGAACCGACGATTTGAAAAAGGTGGCTGGCACCGGGTGGTTTGGCAATTTCTGGGGGAGACCTTAGTTCAACAGTGGACGGCAATACACTGATATGATAATATCTGTCATTGTAATCAACTGATCAAATATGTATGTATGAAATAAATGCACTCCTAGTGTGACCGAGATTTTCTTTGCTTAGCCTTTAAATGTAACCTCAAGTTTCCTTTCACGACAGCCACAAGCGGAAAAAAAAATGTATTAACGAAACGTACCTGACCTAAATGGTTAAGTGTTTAAAAAAATAGCACTCTTAGGGACTGCCAACAGAAGTGAAAACTTAAAACTTTGGAATAACTATTTTTATTATTATTATTCGTCCACTTCCAGGAACAGTTTAGTTCTGCTAAATGCCGCTGACTGTCACTATAGTAAATGCATTCAATTTAAAGCCGTATTTTGTTACTTATAATACTGATATTTCCGTAACAAGGTCATGGTAAATTTCTCCGACCAAAAATCACTCAACGCAGCTATAAATCACTTTATGAGTCGCAACCTAAGTGGTAGGACTGTAAGGGAGCTAACGCTAACTAAGTACGAGAAATAAGACGTAGGATTACTGTCTGTAATCGTAGATTTGTATTGTTTTAGATTAGACATTAGGGATTACTTAGCCTGATCTTGTCACGGGCACACGTAAAAGTATCTTAATTATAAACTAGTTCCAAGTATCAGTGGTTTCATTCTGAGTATTTATAGAATAAACCTCTTACATTTACGCACAACCCGGTGCCCGTAAGAAGCCCTACAGTTGGACTTCTTACAGTACTGTACAGGGATAAACTAAAAAATTAAACACTTTAATAACTTTAAAGGTTTATTACTGAAACTGTGACTATACTACGCTAAATATTTATGAATACTATGCTTGTGCACAAATGCACCCGGCACTCAGTGCGTCGTAATTGGTTAGCTAGATCAGCAAAACGTGTTCTATTGTAATAATAACAACAATCAAAAACTGCCATAAATCAACATCCCGGTTAACACAATATGCTTGCGTGCACGATACACAAGTAAAGTTTCCGTACAATTCGGTAGCGAGTCGTACCCCTTGGGGGCGAGTCAATTTCGTTGTACGTGGTACAATGTAAGCTATTTTATTTGTTCAAACTCATCCCCCCAATGAGTTGATGTTCGTGTGTTTTGTTTGAGCAGTTTAGGGTTAATTTAATGTGGGTTGAGCCGCTTTGCGTTGGATCTACTTGGATGATACTTACTTGTGCTTCCTTGTTTCTGACGATTTGTATTATATTATGTTACTATTTAAAACTACTATATTAAATATTTTGAAGCTCAATAAAACTAAACATTGTAAGACTGTAGAAGACTATTAATCATTTTATATTTTTTCTAGCAAACACAAGTTATTCTTATACTACTGGGTGCCAGAGTTAATCTAAAACACTCCTCTATTCTCTTATTTTAATGAAAAAAAAAATGGTTATTTTATTTTCTGGTGTAAAAACAAAGAAAAAAACAGGCAGTCATGGGGACTACCGATAGAAGTGAAAACTATTAACTTAAGACTAATTGAAATTATATGCAAAAATTATAAGCAATTTTTTGTTTTATTTATTTATCAAAACATATTATTTGTTGAGCAATCCCAGAACAAACTATAAATACAAATTGTTTGAAATAATAATTAATATACAATTATCTTAATTATACCTGGTATTACTAATTTCAATGAACTTAAATTTTAACATTATTTTTATCATTTGAAAATAAATTCTTCATTTTCATTATTCATTTATCTATATGAAAACATTAAAAGGTTCAATACTCACTTTTGGAATGAACAGTAATCCTTTAATTAAACGATTACAATAACATCCAAACTATAAAACCACTTAAATAAAAATGCTGAACTTTCCACGTTGCTAATTTAACCTTACTTGTACAACACGGTCCACTTACGAATATAAATGTACAGGTATTATAGCATGTTGGTGACGTGAACTCATGAAATTATACCCATCCAAACGTCCAACGCGCACATGATACAGACAGAGATATTTAACGTATTAGTGTATACGTGTACACAGGCCACAGCGCGTGCGCCAGCCTGACTACTCATAGCTATAGATATACTATTAGCATTAGCATGTCGGTGACGCGAACCTATAAGTTTTTCCCCTCCAAAAACGCTCAACGCGCCTAAAGAAGTTTTCAGTTCAAAAAGTTGCGTCTATAATAAATCACGAACGTTTTAATTGAGTACACAAATCTTATTTACACTACCTATATTGAAATTATTACAAGCTGACATAGTTACAATTACACTTGGTTGTTCAAACGATGCGATGCAGCATTGGTAGACCTCCCACCCAAATGGACCGATGACAACGACAAGCTCGCGGGTAACCAGTGGCATCGTTCTATGGGATGTGAAATTTATGTGACACATTGTCATGTACTTAAAGATCCTTTGGCTGTCAATAACCCAGTCAACCAATCATAGCACTCGCACTATACAATTTGTTACATTAATTCTGTGTTTAGTTTTGTTCGAGAAACCGAGAGTTAATCACCTAGTTCCAAATTCAAAAAAAAAGTTAATAATTCGTTGATTTTGATCTTATTAGGTCTTTACATATGAAATTGCCGCTCGGTATCAAAAAATTAAAAATACCTTTTTTAAAAGAAATTATATATTTAGTCAATCGAAGTATGCACCATTGTTATCGATACTCTTCCGCCATTTTATCGGAAGCTCATTGATCCCTTTGGTAAAAAAATCCTGGGAGCGAGAATCGATGAACTGCTTGAAGGCTGTTTTGACTGCCTCATCAGAATTGAATTTTTTTCCTTGTAAAAAGTTGTCCAAATTTCGGAATAAGTGGTAATCGGTTGGGGCAAGATCTGGAGAGTATGGTGGGTGTCGCAGAGTTTCCAGTCGCAGCTCCTCTAACTTGGCGACCGTCTGATGTGCAGTATGTGGTCGAGCGTTATCCTGAAGGAGCAATGGGCTAGAGCAATTGACCAGTCTCGGTTGTTTAATGGTGAGCTTTTCCATCATTGTTTGCAACTGTTGACAATACATGTCTGCAGTAATCGTCTGGCCTGATCTCAAGAAGTTGTAGTGGATGACACCAGCACTACTACCAAACACTAACTAGAATTTTCTTTTTGGTCAGTTTTCGCTTGGGGCAAGGTTTTGCCGGTTCTCCAGGGTTAAGCCATTGTGATGATCGCTTGCGATTATCATACACGATCCAGTTCTCATCACAAGTGACAATACGATTTAAAATTCCCTCATTATTGTGATGATTGAGCAAGGAAGCGCAGCAACCAACGCGTGTTTGTTGGTGTGCTTCAGTCAATTCGTACGGTACCCACTTTTCGAGCTTTTTTACTTTTCCAATTTGACGCAAATGGATAATGATTGTTTTGTCACTTACTCCAAAGGCTGCTGGTAATTCAGAAGTGTTTTGAGATGGATCCGCTTCCACTATCGCCTTTAATTCTTCATTATTCACTTGAGTATCCGGTCGTCCACGAGGCTCATTTTGTAAATCAAAATTTCCAGAAAGGAAACGTTGAAACCAAAAACGCACCGTTCGTTCGTTAGCGGTGCTTGGACCCGTACACGTCGTTAATCCTTCGAGCTGTTTCTGCTGCACTGGTGCCATGGTGGAACTCATATTCGTAAATACTGCGAATTTTTAATTTCTCCATTGTTGTTGCTATAGCAATTTTCAAGCCCAAACAAATGACGTGAAAACAAATGAAACACGAATTTTAAAACAATATTCTAAAGTCTTTATTTTGAAATAATTTTGAATTTGGAATTCCTAATCAAACACAAAATATTTGATTTCAAAGTTGCCAGTATTAAGTATCGGCAATTTCATATGTAAGGACCTAATATAATACCGACATTATTTCAGTCAGACTCAAATGTTGCCTGTGTAATGCATACTAGGACCTGTGGAACTTGAAATTATAAACCTTCTATATATATATTTTAAATCATCCTCATCGTATCAGCCTATTTCCGTCCACTGCTGAACGCAGGCCAGGCCAGTTTAGAGATCGCCAACCAACCCGGTCTTGGGCAGCCCGCAAACATCCACTGCCATCCACCTTCTTCAAATTGTCGGTCCATCGTGCCGCAGGACGTCCCACGTCCCACACTATGATTGCCCAAACGCGGTCTCCACTCAACGTGCCTACTCTATCTACCGTCTGCAGGGAGAAGAGTTACTTATAATTATAATGTTATCCACTTCTAATGAAATCTTTGCTTCAAAATATTGTACGTATTATGTAGTGACATCCTTAGTGCACTCTATCGTTAAAAAAGGTCAAGTCAGAGTAGTGTCCACACTATCAAGGGTAATACAGATGGGCAGGCTTTTAAATCTCCTAGGTAACCTTTTACTTAAAACGTCACTTGTGTTGTGTGGCAGGCACTTATTAAATAATAGGGCAGGTAAGAATTAGAGAAGTGAGATGACAATTTATTTTTCATATATTCTTCGTTTTTTTGTTTTATTATGAAGAATGTTCAATGAAGAAGATGTTTTTATTTGCTAACGTACTTATACGCTAATTTGTGTAAGCTTATAAATTGCAAACAAAAGCGTTTATAAAAATTATTTAAGCCCGTCACATACGTAGCTATAATAATATAATAATTCGCCCTTATTACGTCTGCGATCGTTGTTTGTTTCACATTTTTGAAAAATGCCTTGCTATATCTGTTCACATATTTTGGTGACGTAATAAAGATATCTATATTTTATAGCTGGGTCTGTGGTCACTCGAAGATTACTAAGTATAGAAAATATATCGTAATATGCCTTGCTATGAAATATATTAATATATATGTAAAGAAAGCGTGACACTTCATTTAGTTTTGTATAGTTTGAATTTGCCGCGTAATAACTTCAATGTATAATTTTATTTATCTGTGAACTTGTCTGATCCTGTGGAGCGGTCGGTCTTATTGAACGACGGATACAGCATGTTAAATATAGAGGTTATGTTACATGTGAGAATTATATTGTAATTTGAATAATAGTGATTCATAATAAGAACCGGTGAAACAATAGCTTTAAGTTTTACTGTTCACCATAATATCCAAGGATAATTATAAATTAACACATTATATATATTATAGCTACGTCTGTGACGGGCTTTATCATGATATTTTAAATATTTTCTTGGATAGTTTGGCTTTTTTAATGAAAAAAATTAGTTAAATTCTAAATTTAAAAAACCCGACTAGAAGACCCACTCCGCATAACGTAAATACTAGTACATACCTTCTTCTTAAAATCACTTTTCTATATTAAAAAAACCGGACAAGTGCGAGTGGACCCACCCAACGAGGGTTCCATACAAATTTGTAGCTACATCCATACTTCCATACTAATCCATACTATATATACTTCCATATTTAAATATTATAAATGCGAAAGTAACTTTATCTGTTACGCTTGACTATAAAACGGCTGAATCGATTTCGATGAAATTTAATATGAAAAAGCTTAAACCCTAGGGATGCACGTTGGCTACTTTTTAATCCACGATTTCGTCTGAATCCGCGATAACCGACATTCACGCGGACGTTGTCGCGGGAAAAAGCTAGTTTTAAATAAAAACTATTATATTTCTTGATTTAATTACAAATATATCGTTTTTAGAGTCTTCCTTGTACTTGTAGTATAATACGATAATACTTGCCAAATTTCCTAGTTCTAGGTCAACGGAAAGTACCCGATAAATGTTGATTCCCTTGAGAGTGTCGAAATATACGTTTGTTGCGGCATTTATGGCCGTATCTTTTTTGAACGTTAACTTAGAAATTTGATTTTTTTCACAGCTTTCAGGGACTGTAGACCTGAGTAGGTATTTGCTTTCAACTCGATACTTCCATGCGTTCTCGAGATAAAGAGTTTCGGCAGACAGACAGACGGACTACAAAGTGATCCTACAAGGGTTCCGATTTTTCCTTTTCAGGTTCTGAACTGGTATATATGAAATGACAATGCCAGATCCTGCCCCTCCCATGTACAGAAAAAGTAACCCATGTACAGAAAAGTAATGAATATAGAACCTTTCTATAGTAAATTGTTTTTCTTTAGAACTTGCGTATTACGAAATACCTACCCACAAAATACAAACTCATTTTACTTAAAATATAATTTAACCTATTATCAATGTCACTATTGTTTTTAGATTCAAACGGAAACCGCAAGTTCTACAGTCACTAAGACTAATGTTTAGTTATCAGCAATAAATAAACAGTAAGGTGCTATATATTGCACATGACTTTAATTGAGTGGGGCAAAGTTCTATAGAGTTTCTGGCATTGTCCTTTGATACAGACTTAGCTTAAACCCCAAAAAAGGATGTAGGCTTCTTAATACGCAACTTCGCCTAGTACACAAATAAAGCAATGTAAATTTAACATTCAAAACGAAACCGTAATCCTACACAAGTAAGATACATAATTTATCGTTCTCCAGAGCCTCTGTATAAACTGATTTACCCTTCTTATTATTATGCAAAGAAAGTTCTATACTTCTTGTATCCTGTTGGAGACGTGACTCAGATACTTTCAGGTTTAAAAGATCTTGGGCATCAGTTAGGGTTATTTTTTAACTCCAAGTTAGGGGCCCCATACGTATGTTTTTTTTTTTAAATTTAACTATTAGCAACTGATTCGGGTATTTGTCGCAAGTGGGCACTCTAGATTTGCGACACTCGGCTCTTGACAGTCGCGTTGATCGAGTCTGACATTAGTCACACTCACGACACTCGAGTCTGACCCTGGTGACACTCGAGACTGACACTCGTGACACTCACGACATTCGAGTCTCTCGAGAGAATGGCTCTCGAGACACTCTAGAGAGTGTCACGGGAGCCATTCTCGAGTGACATGAGTCTCAGGCTCGAATCTGACACTGGTAACTCTAACTACACTTGAAACTGACACTCGTGACACTCACGTCACTCGAGTCTGATACTCCAGTGAGTCTGATACTCCAGTGAGTGTTACGAGAGCCATTTCTCGAGTGCATGAGTCTCAGGCTCGAGTCTGACACTGGTAACTGTAACGACACTCGAGACTGATACTCGTAACACTCAAGACTGACAGTCAAAGTGCTTACACAATTTTGTTAGTTTTATTATCGAAAAATTAAAGTTAAGTTAATGACTAAATAATACTATCCTTTTTTTTATTCATGAATATGTTCGTACATAGCATACGATATCAATCACTACATACCTAATATAAATTAATAAAGTCCCCCGCCGCATCTGTCGGTCTATCTATTCGCGATAAACTCAAAAACTACAGAATGGATTTTCATGCGATTTTTAACAATAGACAAAGTGATCAATGGTTTAGGTGTACCTATCATTTGTTAAGATTTTGTGTAAATTATTTATTTATTTATTTATTGATAAGGCACTCCAATGACTTACTTACTCACTAAAACATACACAAGCAAAAGTCACATAAAGTTTCAGGTATAGTGAATTCGTCACTTACAGAAGTGCACAGCACTATCTAGGAAAATTAAAATAAAGTTTACAAATTGGACATCGTGATATAAGAACGGGTACAAAACGGGTACAAAAAAGTAAAAAAAAAAAGTTAAAACGAGCCATGTTCAAAATACACCTGGGAATTTAGAAATTTTGAATATTTAATTGAACATCAAAAAATAGATCAGATAATAATTTAAAATAAAAGGAAATGGTTAAGTTACTTCTAGGCAAGCGTGCTCCATCTTAGACCGCATCATCGCTTCCCATCAGGTGAGATAGTGGTCAAACGTATGCCTATCAAATGATTAAAAAAAAAAAATGGATGTGTATACAAATATATTAGTGGGACTGAGTTAAGTAGGACTTGTCTCAGAAATATGTTGAAATATGACTATAATACCCGTGCGAAGCCGCCCGTCGCTATAGTTATCCATAAAAGATAAATCCAAAAGAAGGTAGTTTAAAATAAATCTTGTTAGCGAAGTAGCAAGGAAGTGACTGGTCGTTGGCACGTGATATTCTGCTCACCCACTGATAACTTAGACAAACTTTTATCAAAGTCTATCGGTGAAACGGAACGCCGTCCATTTTTCTCAGTTCCATTTCTGAATTTTGAACCGGGGTGAATTTTTCGTTGCCAGATAGTTTATTTCCTTTTTAGGATGAGATTTTTAAATTTGGAATATTGTAGAAGTAAATAAATTGATGTGATCGTCATAATTTTGTTGGTCCTAAGGGAGCGAGATGTTGGTCCTTTGAATCGCAATTTTTAATATTAAACAATTAATAACTAAAAATAGAGCAATAAGATTTGTTTATTTTTTATAAATTCTCAGTGAAGAAGCTTTTTCTCTGTAATTAGCGCTTGGTGTGTATTACCCAGTTTTGAACGGTTTGAATTGAATCAGGTCTATATTTAATATTGTACTCGTAGACCCGATTCAATCTTTTCTCCCCTTTAGTAGGTACACTTATTAGCATTTACTTAGACCAAAATGTAATAACATTTTTTTTCTCCTGTACCATGGGTGCGTAAAAACCTATAACCTCACATAAACATACAACTTGTCATAATCTGCCTATTCTTTCCCCAACTATCTTGGGCTCGGCTTCCAGTCTTACTAGATGCAGCTAAATACCAGTGTTTTACATGGAGCGAGTGCCTGACCTCCACAACCCAGTAGCTGGGTAACACGATACCTAGTGGTAAGACTTTTTGACAGATTTTCTAGCTTGTGACTATCTATAACGACTGTCAAAGATTAAATGACAGCCGGGACCAACGGCATGCTTTCCGAGACACGTGGGGGTCTCATCCACGGATTGACCGCAGCAAGCGCAGCTAAAGCATAATGACCGGTCAATCCATTCGGCTTTTTACTTAGGGGGGAGTTCAGCCGTAATCGCCATGCTTGGCGGATGCATGTTGACGATGGCAGTAGGTGTTATGGTAGGTACTCAGAAAAACGCTGCTGCCCATCCTCTGGCCAATATCCCTCTGTCGCTTTCTACGACACCCTCGGGTAGAAATGGGGTGATGCTATCCGCGGCCGGCACCACACGGCTCTAGCTGCCTGTAAGCCACACAAATAGTTGTTCTATGCAAAAGTCGACCCCGAGACATTTAGGTAGTAGGTACTGTAATAACCGGGAGGACTCTATACTATAAATTAAACGTATTAATAACTTTCAGAAGACTATATTAAAATAATAAGCGACAGGGAAGTGAATTACATGACCGTAGCTCTGAGCCGAGCTTGGGTCTGACAGACTTGTCATAATATAAAAACTATCTTCAACGATTTGAATTACTTCTAGAAGATTGCTGAGTGTTCTGATCATAGACCCAATAGCTAAGGCTATCGACCTTCACAGTACCTACTGCAACAGCCAATCACCTACCACTACGCCACCAGTGCCGTCAAAACAGTAATCCTTAAAACAAACTTAAATTGCACTTCAAAACTTAACAGTCACCGCTCCAACATTATTTTGAACTCAATTAAATATCTCATTTATTTTTACAATAGTAAGTACTAGAGTGTTACTAAAGAGTACATTTAGATGAAAAATAGAACGTTTTCGTGTTTATAATTGCTTTGCTTGTACGCGCAGGTACGACATATAGAACAGGTTTTTGGGGTGTATTTTTTAAGCGAAGCGTTTAATTATGTATGTATCTTAGTACTGGTTGAACTGATTACTTACAGAAGGGTAGTGAGAATGGACTCGCATAGGTCAGTCCTCTTATTCTAGAAGAGCGTTCGTTATCATAATCAATTCTATCAAGATCGTATTACTCTTAACGAGACTGAGTGTTAGATACGTTTTAAGCTATCTTCTTTCTTGCATATACGTTTTCTCCCAACTTCTACAACTTACTTTCCATTAGTATTGTCGCTTATTTTATACCGTTTAAAAAGGACTAATAAGTTTTTCCTAACCGTGGGTCTCCATTCACATGCATACTTGCCAATGTCCTTTATTTTCATCATTTGTAGATTCTCGATAAATAAAACAAAGCACTAAACAATCCAAGGCGTTGCAATACTCCAACAGTATTTACCCTTGAACTAGAACTAACTAAACTAGCATATTCCGAACAAATCTCCAAGTAATATCAATACCACTTTTAGCCAGTGGCCGGCTGTTTATACAGTTTGTGAAGAGTGTTGAATTATGTATGAGTCGAAGCTTTTTCCTAACAGGATGAGCAGAGGCGTAAGCGGTATCTTCACTAATTAAGCGACGGCTCACCACTTGAAGTGCTAGAATGTTGAATTATTTATAAGGCCTAGTTTTTTCAGCAACGTTCGAGGGGTCTAGGATTGAAATAGAGTAGAGTTTTTGAGGGTTTTAGATGGCCGTTGGTGGTTATTTTGCGTTACGAAGTTGAGAGTTTTCATCTAGAGCGGTATTCATCTATGAATTCATATTACTTAAAAAAATATATAAAAATAAAGTTGAAAATTGTCAAGCAAGGTCATAAAACACTAAAAAAAAACACACCGTTTTTCACAATAAAGAACACCTCGACAAGCAAAAAAAAAAATTACATAAAAAAATAGAATGGTAATTTAATATAAGTAATAATAATTTATTTATTAAATAATGTAACTAAGCCATTATGATATCCATTATTAGTAATAATGGTGTCCTTTATTGTGAAAAATGGTGTGTTTTTTTAAAATTCAGTGTGGTATGATCTTGCCTTGACAATTTTCAACTTTATTTTTATATATATATTTTTTAAATAATTTATTACCCATACCCATACGCATTATAATAAATCTTTATTTCAAGCAATAGGGCTTGAAATATAGACTTATTATTATTATTTTCATTATTATTAAATAACGTTTACAAAAAAGTGTGTATTTGATCAATAGTAGGAATATTTTCCATTTAAATATAGACCCTAAAAATAAACTAAAACTTAAATATTTATATCATGGTGCAAGTTAAAATGGATCGGCCCGATCCAGGTAAATTCAAACCTGTGTTTCAAGCAGTAACTATTTACTTATAATTACATTAGGAGAGTAAAGTTTAATGTGAAACTAATAAACATAATAATAATCTATTAACAGTTACGAATGGTTTCTAATTTCTGAATCTAATTACCCCTTTCTTTGAAATCTTCAAAAATATTTCGCATTGTAAATGTCATACAGTATGTTTGCTTGTAGGTCAATTTTTTACCAATTGAAAACATAAGCAGTGTTTATGTGCAGAGTTTCTAAAGATATTTAATAATTTCTGGTGTTGGAAGTAAACTCCCAAATCCAAGGGGGTTATTATAATTAATTATGCCATAAAGCATTCGTTCATCAACCAACTGAAAATATGTCTGAAATAAAATCTATATCACAAAATGATTTTAATTTGTAATTTAATTAAATTAAATTGAATGAATAATTTCTTATCACACATACCAAACTCAATTAAGTAACTTTCCGTAAGCAAACCTACAATTGGAATCTAACTTTCACATATATATTACAATGAAATAATTACATTCCAAAAGCTTTTATAACAAGATTTATTCCTTCAGTAGACGCTTCGCGCTGCTTTGTTCTAGATTTGATAAAATTATTAATCCTTTGAGACGCGGATTAAATTATTTCTTTGTAACTGAGTTATTCTCGCCACAGAAGTGCGAAATAAATTATATTCCATCCTATATGCCAAGGGCCTTGTAATTCCATGTGTAAGCATTTGATTAAAACGTATGCTTTCGTGCGATTATGAGAGATTTCGCGTTGATTATCTCATTACAGAGAAATTAATACAGATTCAAGTTCACCCGAGCATCTAATGAAATTGCTAGTTCGAAGATGTTGCTACACCATGTCTATATGTTCTTCTATTTAGTAAAATAAAATTGAAGTGTCAGTTTGTAATGTCAACATAACAACATTTTCACAACATAAATATTTACATGGTACTTATACTAAAACATCTTTGTTTGTTTAAGCTATTCTCCAAAACGGCTGATCCGATTTTCACGGGGCTTTCACTGGCAGATAGCTGATGTTATATAGTATAGTATCACAGTTGTTTATTTTGGAAAAATAATTTTGGTTCTGTACAAAAAAATATAAAACCCCGCAGTAACTATCATTTACGAGTACGAAATCGCAGGCACAAGCCAGTTACACAATACAAATTGTGTAAAAATCCCCCTTCTCGTGAAGTGAGAATGAGGTGAAGTGTCAATCCTTAGCAGGCGGGATGACAGCTCACCTATATTCACCGAAAAAGATTTTTACAGAATAGCTCTGCTGGTTTTGAAGGAGATTATTTTTACAGATTATTTTTGAAAATTGTTTTCTGTTTTTGTTACTGGTAATTACCGATAAGTTTCTTTTATTAGTTTCGGATTTGTGTTGATTAGTTTGCTATCTTGTGTTTGCAGGCCGCTGCAAACACAAGATAGCAAAGTGGGGACAAATAGATCCCACCGAAACTCAGTTTAATTGCGGTAATTCTGACCATACAATGGCCTACTTACTACAGTGCCCAAGTTACACTGAGTGTCGGTGGGATCTATATTTCGCCATTTTGCTAGCTTATGTTTGCAGCAGCCTACCCGGGTAGAAAATTCATTGAAACTTAAAGAAAAATTTAGTGAAAAATTAAATGGGAAAAAGCCTTAGTAGGTACAACTGTCAGTGGAGCAAGATGGGAGCAGATACAAGACATTGACGACACACGCGAAGGTATTAAGAATATGTTCCATTTCTAACAAACTAACAACACTTGGATGGAAAACTGTCCATGTGTTAATTAACTTACAGTTGGTATTTCTGGAGCGAGAATCCTTCATCATCATCATCATCATTTCAGCCGAAAGACGTCCACTGCTGGACATAGGCCTCCCCAAAGGGGGGTTTTGCCATAATCGCCACGCTTGGCAGGCGGATTGGCGATCGCAGTATGCTTGTTACAAAGGCACAGAGAACGCTGCTGCCCATTCTCTGGTAAGTCCCATAGTCGCCTCTTACGACACCCACGGGAAGATATGGCAGAATCCTTACCTTGCCGTAACACAGTCACTGACTAGCGCGGAAGGTAATGAATATTTATCTGTATCTCGTTAATTAGTTCATTATTTTTCTTAACAAGTGCTTACTACTACTAAACACAAAACTGTTGGTTTTGTGTTTAGTTAGAAGTTCAACAAAAACGCATACTTCTAGCATACAAAATGATAACAATTTCTTAAGGTGTGTTCTGTAAACCTATTGTAAGTACTTACTTTGATTAATACATAGTCTTGAGTTGTGGTGTACATGTAACTTACGTTGGAAATAGGTACAAAAATTCTAATTGAAATAATTATTTTAAAAACTTCATTCTTGAAATTCGCTTCTCTTATGCTGTAATGTCCGCTACCTTATCACTTAGACCACAACAAACTGCCTACTAATTCGAAAAACCACGAAAATGTATTTAATTTCTTTTTTTCACGAATGACTAACAATTTGTATTCCTTGGAATTTTATTTTGTAATTAATTTCTAGTTTAGAACCACACTTCGTGTTTACCTTTATTATTGTTTTTCTTTTCTTTTTTATTCTTTCTTTGAGTCTGTTACGGTTTTCAATACTTTTTTGTCGTTGAAAAGTGTGTGTACTACGGTTTTGTAAAGGGCCATTTTAACCTTTTTTATGTTTCTTCGGGCATAACTCTGTCATATATTTGCATTTGCATTTGGATTTACAAAATTCTTTTTTGTTCACAGAACACACATTACTTTACTTTCGGAAGCCGGTGGCAATACAGAACTACAAACACAAAGCCACCGCGACCGACTTCCGAAAGTAAAGTAATGTGTGTTCTGAGCTAAAGCTATTTATCACTTTTTAGTTTTTGAAGGCGGTTTTCTTTTTTTTTTGAAGAAGAAATTTTTTACTAATTATAGATCAATATTAATTTACGAAAAGTTGTACTAGTGAAGATACAGCTCAAATCACAAACTCTCAATAATTAATTAATTAGAACACGGTAATTTAACTTGCCATAACTTTCTAAGTATGTATGAATTTTCAAAAACGCATAAATACACGCTCAATTTTGCGCTGGATTTGAACCAAGCTGCTTAGACGTAAAATGAAGTCCACCACTAAAGTTTTCATATGACACAGGTCTCATCATTGATAAACAATGTTGAAAAGAGATCTCAAAATAATGCATGGGTTTTTAAATATCCGAAATCAATTGCTCCAAACGGTTTTTTTGCCGTTTGGAGCAAATTATGGTTCATTACAAAATGTTACATTCTTCTTTGTTATTTGTCATTTTTCTTTGTTAAACTCTTCTATCTTCGAAACATTTTCTCCCATATCCAAACGTATATTTCACACATAAAACACAGTTTCTCTAAACGCAATATAGTTTATCTGAACCATAAATACGTATTGTAATCCACACGTTCAGTGTGTAATCCATGTGTAATTCCTCTGGATATATGAGCCTTGATACAAACGGTATAAACCGGCTAACTTAGAAATGCGTTGCGTTCCTTTGTGTTAGAGGCACTAAATTAGATGTCGCTCGTATTGCATTTGGTAGCACTTTGTATGTAAGCACACTGTCGTGTAAGACGACTCGAAGGACCAGATAATATTTTTTGTTGTGACAAAAAAATTGCTTTTGTCCGCATTTTCGTCCGCATGCATATCAGTTGTCGTGAATGCACCGTGAAAGCATAACAAACAAACAAACCCAATTTCGTATCTATAATATCACCGTATACAGGGTGATTTTTCAGTCACCGTCAAAATTTTTCATAGTGATAATACCCGTGAAATTGAACCATTTTCTCCAAGGAACATGGGTCAAAATATAAAAAAAAAATCGGACCTCCCATACAAAATCGATCAGCTAACTATTAATTTTGCATGAGACGTCCGATTTTTTTTTTCATATTTTGATCCATGTTCCTTGGAGAAAGTTGTTCAATTTCACGGGTATTATCACCCTGAAAAATTTGGACGGTGACTAAAAAATCATTCTGTATATGGATATAGTAATAGTAATACCAGTCTATAATTGTCCCACTGCAGGGCAAAGGCCTCTTCTCATACACAGAAGGCACGAACATTAATCACCACGTGCGCTCAAGGCGGATTGGCGATTTCAGACTTATATCAATTACCCAGACCTGGTTTCCTCACGATGTTTTCCTTCAAACTCAAACTCAAAACTCAAACTCAAAATCATTTATTTCAATTAAACCATTTACAGGTACTTTTGAATTGTCAGAGTCAGTCAGTCAGAAAGTTGAAGCTAGTTGCTCGTTCCAAACAGTAGGTTTCTATGGAGAAGAACGAGCAAGAAACTCCATGAACACTCTTTTAAAATCAGTTAAATTTTACAAATTTAGGTTACATCATTCATGTTGAATCTAAGGGTACAATGTGAGAACAATGTAACACGTCTTGCATGTTAAAAGAGGTCTAGAGAAAAATATAGTTATAATAACAATTCAAATCAAAATTTAAAATAACCGAGGCAGCTAAGAGATGACCAGTCCCAACCGACGGCGTCCGTTCACGAACATGACGCGATCAACGATGTCAATGATAAACTTATAAAGTACATGAAAAAGTCATATTGATAGGTACTTGCCCGGTTTCGAACCCATGGATATAGTAATATAGTATAATTATAGCCTGGAAAGTCAAGGTCAAAATTATTTAATTTCAATTTGATTTGACAATATAATATTGAAAAGCAAACATAGTTAAATCGATCGCTGCCAAAAACCGGATGGAACCAGTATTTACGTACATTTACTCCGCACATAATATGCGGGGCTGGCACGGAAAGCATTAAATAAATTTTATTCAAAAAATAATAGTTTAAAAAAACTAAAAAGTACCTTCCTAGTGTATAATACCTGTTTTTTCGGCAACGAATTTTGAACGACTTATGTTTTTTTTTTTTTTTGTTTTTTTTGTTTTTTTTTTTATAATTTTGTTAAATTAGTGTATTGTCATCGGTCCTCGATAAATCTACAAAGTTTGAACGAAATCTGGCCGTTTAAAGTGGGTCAAAATCGCGCCCAAAGAAGTCGGTTACAAACAAACATACAAACATACAGGTGAAGCTAATAAAAAGCTGGTAAAAACAAACAGTTCCTTACATGTGAAAATAGTTTACAAATAGTGCTTACTTAAGGGATCGTCGTTAATTTGAATTATGTGTGGGTACTTCTTTATTTGCATTCAGAAGTAATTGACTGCTATTGTCAATAATTTTCGACTATACGGCGAGCAAGTTTTACTTTGAATGCATTAAAGGAGCTTACATTTTTGACTATCGACGGTAATTTGTTATAAATTTCCGCTCCTGCATAAGTAAACATTGTTTTGCCGTTTTTAAATATTACCTTTCACTTTACTTTTCGGCCTTGGCAACACTATTCGATGATATCATTAATTACAGCTATAGCATTAGGCCAAGAAGATAGGCCATAGGGTCCTTCTATGTGCTAAAAAATGTGAATTCGACACGACCGAATTTCAACATGAATAACATAACCAGTACAGTACAGTCAGCAAAAGAGATAAGTATCCATGTCGTCGGAAATAGTTGAAGTTTATTTAGAAACCGATGGATGTTTTCGAATGAAATTTAATTGAATCAATGAACTGTTATTAGTTGTAGTTGTTTATTAGTTACTGTATTCTCTATGAATTTTAATTTAATTTAATTCTAAAACATCCATAGGTTTTTAAGTAAACTTCAATTATGTCTGAAGACCTGGATACTTATCTCTTTTGCTGCCTGTACACTCTCCCTTCCCTCACTCTCCTAGTCCGGGGTTATGGCAATACAACACGGCCGGGAATAGGTCAGGCGCAAATCAATGGCTTTACGTGCTTTCCGAGGCATTTGGGGGTCTTACAAGCAACTTTCAAACTCCGGGCTGACACCAAGAAGTCTTGAATTGAAAACTTAATACCGATAGATAAACATATTTCCATGTTTTGCTTTAAAATATAATAGATAAATGTTTATCAACAATTTTCACATTGTATTCAATTTAATGGTGGTGTAGTAATTGCCCAGTTGTTAAAGTTTCCGCCTCTTGTGCAAAATATCGTTGGTTCGATACCCGACAATAAGGTAAGGTGTATGTGGCTTTTGCAATTCATAATTATGTACTAACTTCACTGACAACGGTAAAAGAAAACATCGCGAGAAAACTGAACTTACAATTTAAATATAAGTTGAAAATCGCCAATCCATTTTAGCAAGCGTGCTGATGACCTCTCCTGCCTTTTCAATCAGAAGAGGCCGTTGCTATGCAGCGGGACAATAACATCCTTGAATTAAAATAATAATAATAATAATTAAAATCTAAAAAACTTCCGACACAAAAACTTCTTAATGTGTATGTTTAAATAGTTGAAATTGATGGATCAAAATATCACCTTTCAAATAAATAAACAACTAAATCAAAGTCAGCTTAGTTATTTGGACGCTACGAAACAGACATACATATATTATACATGTCGTATCCGGTCAATAGTACGAACGTTGAACGAATCGGAAGCCCGCCATTAGCGACAACACGTGATCAACCACCACTATTTTGGCGCGCTTCTACATCGTGATGTTTTCAGCCCACAGCGAGCAGGACATTCAGAATGCAGTGTCTGATCGTATCGGAGCTAAGAAGTCCCGGAACTATACTCGATTCGTTGTGTTTAAGTGTAATGTCTGTTTTAATTAGTCTGAGTTGAGTCTGAGTTTATTTTAAATTGTGTTTGTGCTAAATTGTGGTTTTAATAAACGCAGTGTATTGTACCCTATACCCAGTGTGTTTGCATTGCACGAAACCCAACTTCAGCCCACATGATGACCGAATCTAACGGACTAAATCCTGACGATTCGACATACAGATTCACACGTTAACTTAACACCCTCTGTTTTCATTGGGTGCTAATTAAAAATAATAACCATCTCAACAAGAACTCGCAAGGTTTAATAAGTTTACAACGAACACTTCAGTAACATTATACAGTATTACAGATTGTATCTATTTGCGCCAAGTAGGTATTACCATTCCTTTTGCATTTCTAAGTCACCGACACCCTTTCAAACCTCCTATCAAAATTAAACTTTACCTTGCCAAATTTTAAGTTCACTTTCGCCTGGATTTCGTGTACATCCTAAGACGTTTCCGACACACTGAAAATAAGACTCTAGCTCTTTAAGATACGGTGTAATTTTGTTGGTGTTGTCTATGATAAAAAGAGTATTTTCTTGATGTAACGTGATGTGTAAGGCAGAGCGTATTATTCAGTGAGGGTTTCAGAGGAATCCATTTCCTGACGTCTGGAGTACAACGGATGCCAGTTGGTGAGAACGGACGTTGAATACTGGTTTTCCTTCTCACTGTACCTAATACCTTTTTTATTATTGACATTATTATTTGGATTAGGGTAGGAGGTCGTAAATAAGTAAAATTTAAGTAAAAGACGTGCGTATCGATCAAGGTTAAGTTACGCTTACCGCGGTCGGTCCAAGGATAGGTGACCATCCATTTCATACCCCGCAGTGCTATTCTCTTACAAACTCCCTCGGTGAACACCTAAACCCTTCGGTGAAGTGAGTGTGACTGTCATCCGTCCCGAGACGGACGGATGACAGCTCACTTCACCTAGGTGTTCACCGACGGAGATTGTAACAGAACAGACATACAGATCCTTTTTTTCTATTCTTTTTTTTATAGAATGCAATACCGATGTCGACAATTCTTCCAATGTCATAGTAAAAAGGAAATCAAGAGTGCAGAAAAAATGAAGGGATTTCTAGACATACAAAATAAATAAAAACATGATTTGTTGAAAGAAAGAAAGAAAGAAAAATTGTTTATTTGTAACCTCGTACAGGTAAAAACAACATAAAAAAGGGTTATATAAAACAATAAAACATAAAAAAAAGCCTTATGAAACCTGTACGAGACCAAAAAGGCTCCTGTCTCAGCACAATGCTGCGCTGGTATTCTGACAGGGCCTCGCAGAGATGCCACGGGCGGCCACAGTCATGACGTATGGTAAATAAATAAAAAGTTGTAATAATAAATATCTAACAAAAATATGCAAGCTAACATTATGTAAAACATATGTAATATGTAAACCCGACATAACTATTAATTATATAAAGTTATTAAATACAATAAATAAATAAAAGTTAATAATATAAAGTATATATATCGGCGCAACTACAAAAGTGCATCTGTTATAAGGATCAGAATAGTTGAGTTTAATGATTTAATTAGTTAATTAATTACCAACTGATTACTTTGAGTTAATTACGATGTAAAATTAACGTTAAACAACATGTAACTATTTTTCTTATTGTAATTCAAATATTTCAATAGTTAACCTAAAACTTGAGTACACGTGCACGAGCCTTATAAATACGGGCGCACGCCAGTGCTCAAGGCATTCAAGCTCGAGCCGCCGGACAGTGCGGACCTCTCTAGACGTGGTTATACTGCCCGTTGAATAAACCAAGTTTGTAACAAGTCAAGAAGTTTTCATTTAATAACCCAAAAATGAGTGATCATCATGACGACAACATTTGTGACGTCAGCTATGGTGATGTCACCCTTGTAAAGAACGCTACGGAGGACCCTGCTCCGCCATATATATATATTTGAAGATCCAGATCCGTCCGTGCCTTGGAAAGTACGTAGCTAAAACCGTTGGTCATGGCTGTCTTTCGTAGATCTGTCATTGTGGATATGGGTAGTCAGAAGCCAGAAAGTGTGACAACCAGTTTTTCCAAGGGTTAAAATTTTACCCAGTAACTGGGTTTTGTAGGTCAGACAGGCAGTCGTTTCATGTATAACACTGGTATTCAGCTGCATCTGGTGAGACTGAAAGCCGACCCCAACATAGTTGGAAAAAGGCATACAAATATACTTTACAAATCGGAACTAAAGAAGA
Source organism: Charanyca ferruginea (assembly GCA_947361185.1). Taxonomy (NCBI): domain Eukaryota; kingdom Metazoa; phylum Arthropoda; class Insecta; order Lepidoptera; family Noctuidae; genus Charanyca; species Charanyca ferruginea. The sequence continues at coordinate 3,686,023 of OX376070.1, forward strand.
AAGAAAGAAAAACTATTTACTCACGTGAAAGTGACGCACATATACAAGGTGTAACGTCAAATACGCAAAACCTGAAAATAGTTTGATTAAAATAACGAGCAGAATCAATTGAACCACTTTTTAATATATATCACATTTTTCAAAAAATCTTCATTAAACATGTTGCCCTGTCTATTTATTAATAAGTCAAGCCATCACCTTCCAAAATATGTAAACAAACAAATGGTTGTCGTCCAATTTAAATTTTCTCATACGCGTGATAATAATTGTTCTTATTTCAATGCAAATACGAGTCTTGGTAAAACTAAAACAGCACATAAAACCTTTAAATTTGTTTTTATGATTCTTTTTCTCTCAGAATTAGGTTAATTGAATTAAAAATAATTTGGGGTGTCTGAGATTTTGCGTGCTTAACGTTACACCTTGTATATAAACACTAGCTGACCCGGCAAACATTGTTCATCATCATCATCTCAGCCTAAAGACGTCCACTGCTGGACATAGGCCTCTCCATTATCGCCATGCTTGGCAGACGGATTGCCTATCGCAGTATGGTTGTTACAAAGGCACAGAGAACGCTGTTGCCCATTCTCTGGTAAGTCCTTGGCAAACATTGTTATGCCATGTAAATTATTTCTTATCACATAGGGGCAAAAAAATTGTCAACGACCTATTCTCAGACCTGCCAAATATACAGACAAAATTTCGTTTCGAAGCAGTTCAATAACAAACACTATGACACGAGTTTTCAAATATTAGATTGTTGTATAGAAATGCCTGAAACAAAAACAAGAGAATATAAATAATCTAAACAATAAAAAATATGCCCTAGACGGAAATATTATGCGTCACTACTGCGCGAAACGACTAACGCATAAATGCCGTGGTTCGAGCACGAAGGCACGAAACCACAGCACTGGTTTGCAGCGTAGTTATGTCGGGTTTACATATTACATATTTTTTACATAATGTTAGTTTGCATATTTTTGTAGATATTTATTAATACATTTTTTTTTATTTATTTTTTACCTTAAGTCATGACTGTGGCCGCCCGTGGCATCTCTGCAAGGCCCTGTCAGAATACCAGCGCTGCGACATTTCATGTCGTAGCATTGTGCTGAGACAGGAGCCTTTTTGGTCTCGTACAGGTTTCATAAGGCTTTTCTTTTTGTTTTATTGTTTTATATAACCCTTTTTTATGTTGTGTTTACCTGTACGAGGTTACAAATAAACAATGTTTCTTTCTTTCTTTCTTTCTTTCAGCGTAAGCCTGCACGAGCCCCCAGCCACCAGTTCTCCATTATTTCGAAGGCATACTACACAGAGGCAACAGCCTGAACAGTGCTTAACGAGCGAATAGACAATTTCACGTAAAAAAAGTGCAAAAATACACGAAAAGATTCAAATCTCTACAAAACAGCTTAAAACTACAAAAGCGATACACCTAGATTGTTACGACCATCGAGAATACATTCCATTCAGACCCTTTGCAGTTTACGTACAAAATCCTTTCGGAGAATCTGTCTAGGCACTAGGATAGACTCAATCCCTGCTTATACTCGTCTAGGGATTTTGTAGACTATAAATAGAAAATAAATAGGCATTATTTCGAACTGGTTTTTTGATGAGGATTTGTTAGCTCTGGTTTTTGGTTTCGTCTGTGTTTATGCGATATATCTTAGTTACGGATAATTTATGTAGGTTTTTTTTATAATACCGCAATAAATGCATTGTCATAAACCGCGCAATTGCATAGCCAACTCACAATAAAAAATAACGACATTAATGTTCCGAGTGCCCATGACATCGCCAAGCGGCTGGTCGACTCTTCATATGACCCGAAGGCTGGGCTATTCTTGGGTTTAAGAATCAGCATTGTCATACAACGTGGCAATGCTGCCTGTTGGGTACGTGTCCCGTTGACAGCGATGTGGACAAGTTTTTTGATCCCCTTTGAACTCTCTGCCTTTTTCTTGGAATTGTACATATTATTATTATTATTTTATTATTATTATTTTGACGACACGGTTGGCGCAGTGGCTGAGCGATCGACTGCTGCGCAGCGTGTTGCGGGTTCGATTCCCGCCCAGGGTAAACATTTGTGTGATGAGCATTTGTGTTTGCCTTGTGTCTGGGTGTTGTTTATCTATATATGTAGGTATATTTTACAAAAAAAATGTATTTGTATATGTATATCAGCTGTCTGACACCCATAGTACAGGGTCTCCCTAGTTTGGGGTCAGATGGCCGTGTGTGAAAATGTCCCCACATATTATTATTATTTTGGTTTTTTATATTATTTAGTATCTGATTGATATTAATATATAACTAGACATTCTATTTAACAGACTATTTAAACTTGGAATATTAATAGGTACTTTTTTCCCCATGACAGTGGCAAATATGCCTGCAACCCGTTTAATGGTAAGCAGTCACCGCAGCCTATAGACGCCTGGTACATCACTGGGTTGCCGACCCTTTAAAAACCTAGTCACCTCTCTCTTGCAGAACCTCATGAAATACTCCCCGAGGTAAATCTGCATCTTATTCAACAACTATAGCGTTCGCGCAAGGAAATTGGTCTTAAGTTGCATTCTGTGCGACAATTTGGCTTCCAAGGTGTGAAGAATTTAATTCCTGGGACAATAGAACCTATGAATCCTAGTTTGGTAACCAATCTTTTCATATCTTGGACAAAACAAATGATTTTTTTTTAACTGACTTGTCTCAGCTTCCTCATTTTATTTCATTAAATAAATTAATATGACTGGTGACACCGTTGGCTTATTGAGTGATTTGCTGCTATGCTGCGTCTCTTGGGTTTAGGTAGTTGTTCCAAATCTGTTTCAAAGTCAAAGTCAAAGTCAAAGCATTTATTTCAATTAAACCATTTACAGGCACTTTTGAATTGTCAAGGAGTCGGTCAGTTAGTCAGAGAGTTGAAGCTAGTTGCTCGTTCCAAAACATAGGTAGGTCTCTATGGAGAAGAACGAGCAAGAAACTCCACGGACACTCTTTTAAATCAAGTTTTTACAAAGTTTGGTTACATTCTTGTTGCTTCTATATGTGAAAACGATGAAGGTAATCTAACAATACAAAACACAAAAAAGAAGCAAGATAAAGTGGCATCTAATCCATGGCAGATAAGAGCTGACCAACCTCCACTGACAGCGCCCGTTCACGAACATGACGCGTGAATCAGCACCATTTAGCTCAACCATTTTGAAGGGAGCCGAATGATCCAACACACGCGCCACCATCAGCGAGACATTTGAGCGAGCATGACAATACTCCCAACCGCCATGTTAATTTTTGTCAAACATAAAGGTATTAATATACATGGCTCCATGGTATTCACATTTACAAAATTGAAATAATGCTGCTAAATTATACAAAACTAAGGTTTTGTATAATTTAGTTTGTTTGTGTGTGTAAGTAGTTTGTTTGTGTGTGTAAGTTTATACGGTTGTAAACGCACCCATGAAAAAGAACAAATTTTAATGTGTAAGAATAATGTGTATACACACAGACAGATTTCCTTCAAAAACATATATTTTTTTGCGTTTAGCCGTCAAAGATCTATCCTATACTTAAGACAGCGATTAACTTACTCTTATAGGGCGCTAAACCGCCTACCCTCGCCTACTCTTTATCATACGGTACGTAGATTGTAATCTTCTTAGATTGGTTGGCTTCACCAACTTTTGTAAAGTGGATGTATGTAGATTTTCGCTATTCACGAAAATATTTACGTTAAGGGGCTATTAAACGACTTTTACAGATTTTAAACTGACAATCACGTCAAAATGTGCAGTGTAAATGATTTGAAAAAAATATATGTTAAACTAGAACATTCTTTTAATCACTTAGTAAGTGCATTTTTTTAATTATATTCATATTATACAGTTTAATTAACACGTGAAGTTGTGTCTGACGCGGACAAAACATTGACAATCACAAAAATCTACCAGGTATATTTAAACGAAACTTACACCATCATACAGACAATTTTCTTATCTATCTTTTAGTATACGCCTTTTTTTAATTTTGAAAGAATACTACTTTTATTTAATTTTTTCGACTAATCTTTGAGAGTTTTGGACGCAAAACTGATGCAGAAAGGACGCAGTCTGCGTCCAAAACTTTCAAAATTTAGTCGAAAAAATTAAATAAAAGTAGTATTCTTTCAAAACTAAAAAAAAAGGCGTATACTAAAAGATAGATAAGAAAATTGTCTGTAAGATAGTGTAAGTTTCGGATAATTATACCTGGTAGATTTTGTGTGATTGTCAATGTTTTGTCCGCGTCAGACACAACTTCACGAGTTAATTAAACTATTTAATATGAACTTAATCAAAAATATTCACTTTCTATATGATTAAGAGAATGTTTTAGTTTAACATATATTTTTTTCAAATCATTTACACTGCACATTTTGACGTGATTGTCAGTTTAAAATCTGTAAAAGTCGTTTAATAGCCCCTTAAGAGCGCCAATCCAGTCATATATCCCATACAAACGCTCGTACATGATTACGGCGTTATAACAAATTTTTCACCAAATATTTTTAACACACAGGTATCTTGTGGTTTAAATGGTTTGTATGAAGCCAAAAATAAACTTTTTTGAGAAACAAAATCAGTAACCACGTCTGAAAATCAGCTTTTTTGTAAAGTTTTTATCTGAACTTTGGCCGTACATAATACTCTCATACATTGAAAAAGTAAAAAAAAAACAGCTGTAAAGGAACCTTGCATCCATACATGTGTAATGGATGGAGATTCTAAATTACAAACATTATTACCATAAACTTGTAAGGCTTTTTCAAAAACACGTATTTCCTGGAACTAGTTTTGTGAAAACTCCGCGCGCTTATTTTGCTGCCGATGTTATCGCGTTCTCACTCACTCGATTGTTTTCGAGCTTTGCGTTAAAAAAAATTGCGTTAAAAAAAATTTCAATCATGTTAGCGTCGAAGTTCGCTCGATGGAGATGGGCGCTCTTAAGAGCGCGTATTCGATTCGTGACGAAAACTTCATGTTTTTGCGTTTTGCCCAGAGCAATATCGTAATTATGTGAGAAGATTATTTAAAGACAATTTACAGTTTTAGAAAGATTAAGTCTTGATTTAGACAGCTACAGAGTAAAAGTATAATTTTTAATTATGGTTTTTTAAAGCGAAGACAATTCTTTCATATCGTTTTACGAAAATAGACGTCAGAGTTAACTTTCAGGATGAATACAACCATTACAATATGACAAAATATTTTGTTTTATGCGTTTTTCCAACAGTATATACAGTCATAGAGACAGCTACAGAACCAAAATTACGAATATATTACTATTATGTATTAAAAAACAATGAAGAAAAAGTAGAAAATCGGTTTACTTTGACTTTTTTTTATCACCAGTATTTGAATGAAAACATAACTGACATATTTATTTTATGAAAGTAAATGTTATGCTTAATATACAGAATATTTTTCAGTCCGTTAAACGAGCTCATTTATTTTAGACAATTATTTTAAAAAGCACTGTAAAACATCGCGCGCTGTCGTTTGCCGATCAATTTCAATGATTCGTGCTTATTTCGTGCATATTTTTTTGTCAGATGCACACAAACAGACCATTGTATTGTACTAGTGTGTGTCAATGCTGCTACGCTGCAGTTGCGCTAAATCGAATACGCGCCCTTAAGTTAGTAAGAAAAGAGAAAAGTAGCAGTAAATCTATACTAATGTTTTAAAGAGGTAAAGTTTGGAACTTGTGCATAAGAGGCAAGGTCTTTAACCACTGGGCCATCACCAGACGATGGAGAGAGTATAACGCAAACATCTTACGTGACGTTACACTTTCTTCCGAATCACACCTGACACCGCCTTAAGAAACTCCGATCTATAATCTATGTCTACATATACAAATCCTCGATAAAGTAGTCCACTTTTGTGTGGTATTAGTTTGTATATAGATCGCGAGGAGGCAGGGATGGTCAGAAACGGATATTAAACGACACGGCTCGGTGGTTCGGTCTGTGAGCCACATTCTTGAATGGAGATATGAGCATTGAGCAACAGTACCAATATTGTGTGGACATGGTACTATTTTTGATCGTTATTTTGATATAGTTCAAGAACCTAGAGCTACCGAAGAATGGCTGATATTTTGAGGGTAGATAGAGGGATATATCGTTAAGAAGGTATTTTCACTGTTAAGGTTGCATGCAAACCATTGCCTAAATGTTTCGTCTAAACACTATGGATTCGTTTTAGAAGGTTTTCGTATTTAGAAGACTCACGGTCTTATTTTATATGAAGGCACTGTTAAGCCTAGTGTCGTCAGAAGCCGATGTGCTATTCTAAAATGGGTGTGTAACGTTTGAAATAATAACAAAAGCTCTAAAGATCATAATATGATCTAATTTCATTTAACATACTTTTTTTTAATATAACGATGAAATGATAAGTATAATGAATTATTGATATAATTTCATTTTACCTAATTTTATATGGTGTAATGAACATTTTATATAATGCACATTGGAATTAATATTCATATAGTATAATAATCAGTTACTATAATATTCGAAATCTATAAGTAACGTTTAGCATAATTTAGTTATTGAATAATTTGGGTTAGGTTAGAACAGTGACCATTAACCAGATTTTCTTTATTGTTGGTGAATCGTATGGGTTAGATGAGGTTATAACAGTGTCCCCTTGTTTCGCAGACAGAAATTTCATAGAATTTCGTTTTCCAGAAAATGTTTCATAATTATAATATTTGGTTCTTGTATTTTGATTTCGGCTATTATTGTTTCAAATACAATTTACTTGAATGAAATATATTTCACAGAAACACAATCCAATGAATTTTCAATCACATTTTTTTGTTTAACAAACTTATCAAACAGTAGAATTATTTTTTGACGAATATTGTTTGTTCAGTGTATTTTTCCATGGAATCTATTACAACGAAAATGTATATAAATGGACAATAACAAAAATAATTGTCTAAAAGTCAATATGCTGTGCTACAAAAGTTAATGACAGAAACGAATCGCTGCGAAACCGACTCCACGTAGTCTTATCTGCCCTACTCCTAGAGTGTAATTTAAATCCGCGTAGGCGCGAAAGGGCGAGGCGGCCCGTGAGATGAGGAGCAGGTGGTTTTAATGCCCGCCGCCGCGGCCGAGGCTGGCCGGCGAAGCCGGCCGGTAAGCCGAAGCTGCGGTGGTGAGCGTGAATACCATCTACGACGATAAGATCGCGTGGGACCGCCGGAGCCCCGCAACGCCGGAGCCGTGACAGAAACCATGCCTGCTGCATGGTGTCCCCTTGTTTCGCAGACAGAAATTTCATAGAATTTCGTTTCCCAGAAAATGTTTAACATAATATTTGGTTCTCGTATTTTTATTTCGACTATTATTGTTTCAACGACTATTTACTTCATTGAAAAATATTTTACAGAAACACAATTCAATGAATTTTTAATCACAGTTTTTGGTTTAACAAACTTATCAAAAAGTAGTTTTTTTTTTTAACGAATATTGTTAGTTTGTTGTATTTTTCCATGGAATTTATTTCAACGAAAACGTATAGATATAAATAGACAAAAACAAAAATGTTGTCTTAAAAAGTCAATATGTTGTGCTACCAAAGTTAATGACAGAAACGAATTGCTGCGAAACCGACTCCACGTAGTCTTGTCTGCCCTACACCTAGAGTGTAATTTTAATCTGCGTAGCTGCCCGTGCGGCCCGTGAGCTGAGGAGCAGGTGGCTTTAACGGCCGCCGCCGCGGCTGAGGCTAGCAATGGCGTGAGCCGAAGCTGCGGTGGTGAGCGTGAATACCATCTGCGACGATAAGCTCGCGTAGGACCGCCGGAGCCCCGAAACGCCGGAGCCGTGACAGAAACTATACCTGCTGCATGTTGCATGCTGCATGCTTGCTTGCACGCTGCATGTTTGCTTGCACGCTGCATGCTTGCTTGCACGCTGCATGCTTGCTTGCATGCTGCATACTTGCTTGTATGCTGCTTGCTTGCTTGCATCCTGCATGCTTGCTTGCATCCTGCGTGGTAGCTTGCACGCACGCGCAGTAAGTTTGGTTAGAACTGAGAGTCCCATTTCTGCGAATACGTTTTATATTAAATAAAAAATATAAGGATAAAGAATTTTTGATTTGTTATTCTATGATATGATTATTCTAACAATAAACTTTATGTGAAACAAAAATCAATGATTTGAAAATCTTGAAAGTAAGTATTCTGCGTATTGATTATTCTATGAAACGAAATTATTAGAATCATTTTATGTGAACCGAAATTCTATAAAACTATTAGCTATGAAATAACGTACAACCCTGCTGCATGCTGCATGCTCGCTTGCGTGATGCATGCTTGCTTGCTTGCATGCTTGCTGGCACGCTGCATGCTTTCTTGCAAGCTACATGCTTGCTTGCACGCTGCATGCTTGCTTGCACGCTGCATGCTTGCTTGCACGCTGCATGCTTGCTTGCACGCTGCATGCTTGCTTGCATGCTGCAACAGTATGTTTCCAGATATTTACTTATTCATTACAGAATTTTGATGGAAATTTAGTTAATATCAAAATTAGGTCAAATGAAAATTAGGTTAACTGAACGTTATATAAAAAGAGCATTATACAAATTGAAAATTATATGAAATGAACCTTATACTAAATGTTATTAGAGCAAAAGAAGGTTATATGAAATATAACATTCGATCACATGAAATTAGGTTATTTGTTTTTATAGCATGTGAAAATTATATCATGTGAACGTTATTTCAAGTGATAATATACTATCTGTTATTATGCCATATATTACACACCCATTCTAAAATACAGTATTTAAAGCAGATTCCCTTTTTAATTGAGTAACCCTCCAACCTTCTAACACAGTAAATAAATAAATCGATCATTTACCGTGAGGCAAAGAGTATAATAATATATAGGGTTCAGCAGGTCTTAGCTGTTACAGTACTTGCTAGCTTTAGTGCTTAACCCTTTTTTGAGTATCAGGTTTTAAAGGTACCTCAAACACTTACGTTCAAGTGACACGTATATTATATACTTTTTAATAGATATTGTTAAAAACTATTATTTATAATTGCCAGATAAGTAATTTTATGGACCATGATTTTAGCCAGATGTTTAAAAGCATGGCAGATAATATCTGCCATGCTTTTAAACATCTGGATAATATCTGCCATGCTTTTAAACATCTGGCTAAAATCATGGTCCATAAAATTACTTATCTGGCAATTATAAATAATATTTTAAAATTAGGTTAACTGAACGTTATATAAAAAGAGCATTATACAAATTGAAAATTATATGAAATGAACCTTATACTAAATGTTATTAGAGCAAAAGAAGGTTATATGAAATATAACATTCGATCACATGAAATTAGGTTATTTGTTTTTATAGCATGTGAAAATTATATCATGTGAACGTTATTTCAAGTGATAATATACTATCTGTTATTATGCCATATACTGGGTGGCGCAAAAGTAAAGACCCTATTTGGTTCAGCTATAACATTTTTTCTAAATTAGAAAACTAGATTTAGATTTTTTTAAATGTATATTTGTGCCATTAAATTTCGTACCATTAGGATTTAAAGATGATGTCTTTTAAATGGTGACCTCCAGAGTTGATACACATTTGAGCCCTATTTATGACATTTTGCATAACTTGCCGTAACACTTCCTGCGATATGTTCGTTATTTCTTGACGAATGTTTTCTTTTAGAGCTGCGAGAGTCTGTGGCTTGTTCACATACACCCGAGATTTCAAAAAACCCCAAAGAAAGAAGTCTGGACTGGTCAGATCGGGTGATCTTGCAGGCCAAGGCAAATCGCCAAAACGAGAGATAACTCGGCCTGGAAAAGCGTCCCTCACTAAGTCCATAGTGTCGCGCGCTGTGTGTGCCGTAGCGCCGTCTTGTTGAAACCAGATGTGCTCCAGCCCCAATTCGTCCAAACTGGGTATCAAAAACTCACGTAACATGGTTCTGTAGCGTTCTCCAGTGACAGTAATCGCATTGCCTCCAGCGTCTTCGAAAAAATAGGGTCCGATCACTCTGTCAACACAGATGCCACACCATACAGTAACTTTTAGTGGGTGTAGAGGTGTTTCTTGAATAATGCGCGGATTATCAGTGCCCCAGAACCGAGTATTCTGCTTATTGACATGCCCTGAGAGATGGAAATGCGCTTCGTCACTCATAACCAATTTTGAAGGAAAATGTGTATCAACTCTGGAGGTCACCATTTAAAAGACATCATCTTTAAATCCTAATGGTACGAAATTTAATGGCACAAATATACATTTAAAAAAATCTAAATCTAGTTTTCTAATTTAGAAAAAATGTTATAGCTGAACCAAATAGGGTCTTTACTTTTGCGCCACCCAGTATTACACACCCATTCTAAAATACAGTATTTAAAGCAGATTCCCTTTTTAATTGAGTAACCCTCCAACCTTCTAACACAGTAAATAAATAAATCGATCATTTACCGTGAGGCAAAGAGTATAATAATATATAGGGTTCAGCAGGTCTTAGCTGTTACAGTACTTGCTAGCTTTAGTGCTTAACCCTTTTTTGAGTATCAGGTTTTAAAGGTACCTCAAACACTTACGTTCAAGTGACACGTATATTATATACTTTTTAATAGATATTGTTAAAAACTATTATTTATAATTGCCAGATAAGTAATTTTATGGACCATGATTTTAGCCAGATGTTTAAAAGCATGGCAGATAATATCTGCCATGCTTTTAAACATCTGGCTAAAATCATGGTCGCGCGGGCACGCGCGGGCCATATTATGGCCCGCGCGTATTGGTCATAAATGTTTTTATTTTTTTATCTAAAAAACTAAACGTCTTTATTGTTAAACTCTAAACACTTTGAACCCAACAAAGGTACACAACAGGCACTAACCATACTGTCCTCTCGCGGAAACTGCCGGACACATCAATATAATTTACTGCTTACGCCACAGCGGGAGAGCAATTGAAACCATTCATTTCAATGCAATTTGTACCGAGCCAAGTCGATTTTCAACAACCCTTCGTCATGTCATCGTAATTGTCTTTTCTCAGAAACGGCTGGATACACCAAAGCAACACGGTTGATTTAATACCACATCCTCAAGTAGACAAACACAATGCATCTATTGTCGTGGTTTGGCTTGCAGTGACCAGTGGGTATCGGGGGCTTGGCAAGTGGTACAAACTAAAATGCATGACCACTATAAATTTTTGAAGTGTAAATGTAATTCTTTCGACCAAATTTCGGCACGGCGGTCAGTCTCTATGGAAATCAGCCAAGTTCACAGAAGATATTTTTTTAATTATTCTTGAGGCACATCAATAACATAAACACAAACATTTACAAATAACACAGAACAAGAACATGGACTAGTGTTTAAGTCAACTACAGACGTGCACAGGATTCACAACAAAAAGAATAAAAAAAGTACTCACGTTACAAAGAAATATAAAAGAAAACAGAATCAATATAAGAACAAAAACTCTAGCTAAAATCACGGTAGTAGACACGGTAGTAGAGAGTATACCCTTATAGACTCAAGTGTGTGTGCAAACACAGGCGCACTCCCTCTTTCCTCACTCGCATAGTCCGGTGGGACGGCAATCCGACACGACCGGAGAGAGATCAGGCGCAGGACCAACGGCTTTACGTGCTTCCCGAGGACGGGGGTGTTACACCGCCAACTTCCAAACTCCGAGCTGTTACAGAGAAATTCATAATAGAAAAGCCTAATAACACTTTGACCGACCTGGAAACTCTCCTCGAACTCTGCTACCACGAAATCAACGAGGCAGTGAACGTAATTTGGTAATCCATTATTATTATTTTACTAGCTGACCCGACAGACGTTGACCTGTCCCTATCTGTCTACCCTACCCTACCTACCTTTCCCTACCTACCCTACCCTACCTACCTACCTACCAACCTTAGTAGGTTGGGTAGGTAGGTTGTGTAGGGTACGTAGGTGGGGACTACCCTACCCATCTACGTACCCTACGCTACTCTACCCTACCTACCTACCTATCTACCCTACACAACCTACCTACCCTACCCTACCTACCCTACCCTACCAACACTACCCTTCCCTACTTACCTACCTACCTACCCTACCCTACCCTACCCTACTCTAGCTACCTACGCTACCTACCTACGCTACCCTACTCTACCTACCTACCCTACTCTACCTACCTACCCTAACCTACCTACCTACCTACCTATGCTACCTACCTACTTACCTACCCTATCTACCTAAAATTTTCTACTATACAAACCTTCTCTTGACAATAACGAACACAACAAAAAAAGAATTATCTAATTTGGTCCAGCCGTTCGCAAGTTATGCGCTTACATACATTTCGGCGATTAGTAAATTATTTCACTAATGGGAAGGTACGTTATTCCTGAGTTACTTAATTTATCATCAGTATTTGTACATTGATGGATTTTCAGTTATTTAAGTACATACAAATGTTTATTTTTGTATGTTGTTATAATCAACATTGTTCACATATATAATATAATATATATTATAACGAAACAAAACATTTGAATCCACAAAATAAATGCAGAAACATCACAAAAACATCCCAACTAAAAGACAAACATCCCATTTAACAAAATGGCTACCCCCGATAAAAACTTAGGTACCCCTTAAGGGGGAGTATCAAAAACTAAAACAATATAAAGCGCGTAATCCCCCGCGATTTAACTTAAGGCCAAGCTATTTCGGCGCGATTTATTACACCGAATTACCCGACTGCGTAAGTTTATTAAGTGTAGTGAATAAATGTTTAGTTGTTTGGTGCTTTTTGTTGAGTTTTTGACTGAAACTTGTTGAATGTTTTGTTTTGTGCAGTGTTTTGGGGTTATGGTAAAGAAAAGATCCGGGTTTCTTGTTCCTTTAAACGGTGTTGTTTGAATACGAATAAAGAGTTTTATGTATTGGAAATTATTAAGCCGTGTGTGGGCGGCCGCGAATAGCATCCTTTTGAGTACCATAGCACCTACTGCGATTGCCAACATGCATATGCCAAGCATGGCGATCGCGGCTGAACCACCCCTTGTAGGAGACTAATGCTCCACAGTGTAAAGGTTGACACGATGATGTATTAGAAATGTTGACATTTTATTTTTGCGTTGTGTTCGCTGCAGCAAACTCTAGAGATAGTACATCCAAGATGTTGCTGCTTGCTGGTTTATTCTGTAAAAATCCCCCTCGGTCTCTTTACATGCAGTAAATTAAAAAAGTTACAGTTGTCAATCCTTAACATCAGGGCGGCAATCCGAACGGCATTTCATCATCATCTCAGTCCCAATCTGTCAAAAATGGCTCTAATTTACCTACATTTTTTGACATTGATTGTCACTAGTTTTTTTATTTTTTTTTTATTATCAAATAGGCTTGCGTTTGACCGCAATTCACCTGATCTTAAGTGATGATGCGGCCTAAGTTGGAACACGTTTGCCTAGAATGAACCGGTTCACTCGTGCCTTGAAGATACTCAGATTATACTTATCAGGGAACAGAGGCGGGCAGCTAATTCCACAGTCTGGCAGTTCGCACAATAAATGTGGAATCAAAGCGCTTGGTTTAACCATATAGCGGTGACGTTTCGCCGTATCTACGGTCGTCCGATGATGGAATAGGGATGGGGGAATTAAATTGTGCAATTCCAAAGCACGCTCTCCGAAATGTACACGATAAAAGACCGATAGGCTAGCAACGGTGCAGCGATGCTTAAGGCTCTGGAGCTTAGCCCTAACCAAGGAGTCGTTGTTAATTACCCTCTTGGCACGTCTAGATGATATTGCCAATTGATTTTGAATATTTTCGACTAGGAGGATTGGCCTTCCGGTGAGATGACGGCTCACATCAACCTGCTGCAAAAAAATTTTTATTAACACATGCGATTGATCATCTCCTTAGCCTCTCAACTATATTGGGGTCGGCTTTCAGTCAAACCAGATGCAACTTAATACCAATATTTGACTTTGCGACTGCTTGTCTGATCGTCATACCCCAGTTACTGGATAACACGACACCCCTTAGACACCCCTAACGATGGACGTGCTTTCCGATGCACAGTGGGGTTTTGGTATGAGACGAATGGTCACCCATCCATAGACCGTCTGCTGCAAGCGTTGTTAAACCATGATCTGACTGGTTGGCTTTTATTTAGCCACTAGACCTTATTGACCATTAACCAGAGAAAATCCTTCTTCTCATGGTGAAACTTTTGTCCAAGAGGAACTTCAATTGTCTTTTAACCTAAGTTCAAGTCCAAAAGTTTCTTAAACACACACGATTAATAAACTTCCAAAACACTTAACATGCCACTTGACCTAAGCTAATCGGCACATCTAAGTAAATTAACTATCCCAATTACACTCACTAACTGCTTTAAACTACAGTTAAACTTTCGAACTCCACACAAGTACAGTTAAGTTTTCATCTTCTAATCTCATAGGCTCACAAAGATTTAAGTTACGAACAATGGTTCTAAATTGATGGGTAAATAATTTACGGGGAAGTTTAGTAATTATCTGGTTCCGGGAGAATGATCTGTGTGTGACGTGAGGTCTAACTTTGAAAGACTGGTATGTCTGAGTTATACGTGACTAGTTTTTGCCTGTAACTTCGTCCGCGTAATTTTTTTGAAGGGTTCCTTAATTTTTGATTATAAAATATAGTGTACAGCACTTAGGAATAACGTGGCTTGCCATTAGCGGCATAATTTACAGAATTCGACCACTTCTGGAGATTAGCACGAACGAACACGAATTCAATTTAAATGACAATGCCAGATCCTGCCCCACCCATGTACAGAAAAATTAACACATGTACAGAAAAAGTAAATTAATGAAAATAATTGTAATGATTAAAGAACCTTTCTATACTAAATTGTTTTTCTTTAGAACTTGCGGATTACGAAATACCTACCTACAAAATACAAACTCATTTAACCTAAAATACAATTTAACCTATATTCAATGTCATTATTGTTTTTAGATTTAAACGGAAACCACAAGTTCTACAGTTACTAACACTAATGTTTAGTTATCAGCAATAAATAAACAGTAAGATGCTACATATTGCACATGACTTTTATTGAGTGGGGCAAAGTTCTATAGAGTTTCTGGCATTGTCCTTTATCCTATGTATGTTAGTAGTTGCTGGTGTTGTTGTTGTTGTTTTTGTTGTTAGTAGTGAGAGGTGGTGTAGTGTGTGTTTGATCTGAACGCAATATACGCGCTGAGACGTGGAGTTGCGGACACCAGCCCGTCATGCTACAACGGCTTATGTGTAACGAACCTCCAGATATAGTAAATGACCTCCAAAAATAGTAAATGATCACCAACATTTCACCCCATTTTAATGTTTAACGAACCTCCAAATATAGTAAATGGCCTCCAAAAATAGTAAATGATCACCAACATTTAACCCCATTTTAATGTTTAACGAACCTCCAGATATAGTAAATGACCTCGAAAAATAGTAAATGATCACCAACATTTAACCAAAGTATTGTAGAAATGTATGAGTTTGACTGTAAAAAGCGATTTGGTTCTGGCGCTCGGATCACAGTTCTAACCTAACCCAACCATGTCAGATCCGCCCCAGGGGGGACTTAAGGGTTCTAAGATTTGGTGATCATTTACTATTTTTGGTTGTCATTATATTTATTCTCTACTACAGCTACTACTATTCTAGTAGTGATGTTCGTTTCGAAGTCAGGCTAGAATTCAACCCAGTAATTGAGATATAATTATTTATTTAATTATTCGAAATCACATTATCTAAGTCGTCTTTACTTTTGTACGTTATTATAATAACACGCAATAAGTTTTTTTGGTGTAATTTTCAATGTACAGGCCAGCACAACAAGCTACAACAATCGTCAAACTTTGATGGATTTTTAAAAAAAATTATATGGTTCATATTCAATTATTTATATATTTATTTATATTTATTATTTAATTGAAAAAAATTGACAGTTTGGCATAGCGTGATGTGTGTGTGTATATTAAAAGGTTTACAAAAATGACTAATATACTTACAACAACAAAAAAAAAAAAACTTTTATTTCAATTACAAAGTGCATAGTAACATAGGTACATGGTTTGGAGATCACCTTTTAGGCAAGTAGTTGCTTGTGTCAGGAGACTCCAGCCTTCCACTTAGCATTAACCATTTGTTTGCAATTCATTAAGTAAGTTAGTTATACAAAGTCAAAGTCAAAGTCAAATCATTTATTTCAATTAGACCATTAAAAAGGCACTATTGAACGTCATTATAAAAAAATATAAAATTGATTCTAGTTGCCCATTCCAAAAGGTAGTTTCGTATGGAGAAGAATGGGCAAGAAACTCCATACTTACTCTTTTAAAAAAGAATGTGTACAATATTTTGCATTTACAGTTTACAGTTATATAACTATACGTGAATACGATGGACCTTGCTTAAAAACACTATATTGAAGTATGTACAAAGTATTACAAGATAAAGAATGACAGCTAAGTTGTATACATAGGTACATAGTGTTCACATATTATTATTTACAATTATTGTAAAAGTAGACAACCACTCCATACATTTCAACAAACTATGAATCTATGAACCAGTGTGTGACCCAAAGCAAGAATTAAATATAATGTATATACTAAGTATAAATTAAGTAGTTTTAATTAGCAATCCGTTTGATTTTGTCTAGACTGTAGATTGTCCTATGGAGCCCGGACCAACATGTTTCCAAGCATTCTTATCATGGATATAATCCTCTAAACTGTAATATATGCTTGTTTACAGAGTGCACTTTTAATATATGTTTTAAATTTTCTTTCATTTAGTTGCAATATATCACTAGGAATTTTGTTATAACACTTAACACAGAACCCCATAAAAGATTTATGAACTTTAGACAATCTAAAATATGGTTGAGCTATTTTGTCTTTGTTTCTAGTATTAATATTATGTATATCACTAACCTTATTAAATAAATGTAGGTTTTTTCTTACGTACATAATATTTTCATAGATAAATTGGCAAGGCACTGTCATTATATTAATATTTTTAAATAGTTCCCTAAGAGAATCGCGGCGACGTAGATTATAAATGGCTCTAACAGCTCTCTAACAGCTCATACATTTAAGAAAAAGGCAAAATAATAATAGAGAAAAGGGAAAGATGCGCATCTATGTGTGATGTGTGGATGTATGGGATGTGTGTGTGTGGTGCTAGTTGAAGGGTGTGTATGAGTTAAAGTTACAGTTTTTAGTTCTCCTATATGTTATAAGTTTAAGTGTACATGAAAGGTCCTGCGACAGTGTCTTGGGATCGGAAAAAGTTAAATTACGGAATCCTCCACTAACCGTGCACACAGCAATGCGCTTTTAAGTGAGTAGGTCATCTAAGAGTAGTAACAATAGACTCAACATCGTCAAACAAAATTCAAACCATTACAAATATAATAATTTCGAGTTTGCAAATTACCCCCACAATTCTTCAAAGAATGTCTCGGTTCTTCTACCAAACACCCTGTAAACTACGAGGTGAATTAGTTCACACCACATGACACATGCCTCACACTCTAGTAATCTCCAGATGCTATTTCCGTATTCGTCATCATTTATCAAGACTAAACGGCAGTCAACATTAATAGTGGTGGTAAGTTGTAACTCTGACATAAGGGAAAGCGCAAACAGAGGAGTTTCCATTAATTAATTCATAACAACTAAAAGCCATTACAAATAGAGTTTAAAATTGTATACAAGGTAGAATTCCGCGCGCTATTTTGAATTGAATTTCTATTCAAAGCACCTTTTTAGCTGAGGAGTTAAATAACTTTTACCAGCAGCGGAACACATATTTTTCGCAAAAACTGCGTCGAAATTCTAAACAATTTGTCCGCAACAGAATTATTTCAAACTTTTTACCCTACCATCAAGTTTGAAGCCTCATAAAGCTCTAACTTCACCTATATCTTTTATATTTTGTCTATACTGATATTATAAAGAAGTGTAGTTTGTTCGGTTTTTTGAAGTGAAAACTTCTTTAGCGGCGTTGAGCACTTTTTCTGTAATGGGTATAAAATCTTATACTCGCGTCAGGACACGTGACCTGATCGAAAAAGCTCTTTAATGTAATATAAATTGTCATGTTTGTGTACGATAGCGCAATAAATGAATATTGTATTCTACCACATAAATGATAGTACTTTTATACTGATAAAGCAATTGGTGCAAAATTATTCCCTAACCATTCCAAAATATCAAACATGCTCAACGTTAATAATCAAGTTTTCACTTCTGCCGGCACTCCCGGAGTGCAACTCGTCTTTTTTTGTTTGTATAGTTCTTTATAAGAACTGGTCCGATTACATGAAAGAAAGAAAAACCTTTTATTGACGCGAAAGCGACGCACATCTATATTTTAATATTATAAAGCTAAAGATTATTTATCAATACTACTACGATTACACAGTTGAAAGCTATAATTGAACAATGTATCTGTTACTCGACTTTTTAGATAGATCTGTAACAGTATCAGACAGCCGCGAACAAAGAGCTAAGACTACACCAAAGAAAAGGAACAATAGTGGTGTGAATGTTACACTCGGATATTACAATAATGGTATCGATTATAATTTGCGTGCGATGCGGTCTGAGATACGGGCGGGAGGCGACACGTAAGCGACAGGCGTTTGCTGCTTTATAATATTATAAAGCAGAAGAGTTTGTTTGTTTGATAGAACGCGCTATTCTCAGGATCTACTTATTCGAATTGAAAAATATTTTTTGTATTGGATGGTCCATTTACCAACGAAGGCTATATACCCATGCGAAGCCGGGTCAGGTCGCTAGAATTACATACACATTGTTACAAACAAGTTAATACTAAAAAATAAAAATGAAATGACCGAGTCGAAAACAGTGCATCACTACCGCGCGAAACGTACATAAAAACTTTCACACAATGAACACACACCACCATACCACATCTTGGAACACCATGTCACAGTATAAATATTAGTACTATCGTACATTAGCGACACGCTCCGCCTCCCTCCGAAACTATTCCTCACCTCTTCCTGCGTCGAACTCCTGCTCTGGGAACTGCTTTTAATTCGAGCGGCGCGTAGACACGCACACACACATTTTGGTAGTAGTGTAGGTAATTAAATCTTTTCGTTTGTATAGAGTGTCGTTAGTAGGTGTGCTACTGTAGTGTGTCTTGTTGTGTGTGTGTTTGTATCCGTGAACAGATGACCATCCATTTCATCTCGAGACTCGTGCGTGCCTCAGAAAGCACGCCCGGTCATTCGTGGATTTTTGACGTTAGCAGTCAGAAGCTAGAAAATCTAACAACCAGTCTTACCAAGGGGTATGGTGTTACCCAGCAACTGGGTAGTGGAGGTCAGATAGGCAGTCGCTCCATGTAAAACACTGGTATCTATTAAGCTGCATCCGGTTAGTCTGGAGTCGACCTCAACATGGAAAAGATTATAGATGGGAAATGGCTTGGCAGATGACGATAGTTGTTGAGTCGATGATTTCTCCGCCAAATGTAAAGCGATTTTAAAAAATATTTTTTTATGGATAGGGTATGCCTCAGGGGTGGTCCCACATAAATTTTATCGAAATTGATTTAGCACTTTCAAAAAATGTTATCATTATCACTTTTATTTATTTATTGCGTACTTTTATTTACTTATTGTATTTAATAACTTTATACATATAATTGATAGATAAGTCGGGTTTACATATTCTTTACAGAAGGTTATCCTGCTTATTTTTGTTAGATATTTATTATTATTATTATTATTTTTATTTACGTTTTAGTCGTGACTGTGGCCGCCCGTGGCAAGGCCCTGTTAGAATACCAGCGCTGAGACAGGAGCCTTTTTGGTCTCGTACAGGTTTTATAAGTCTTTTTTTTATGTTGTATTATTGGTTTAACCCTTATGTTTCGGTTTACCTGTACGAGGTTTCAAATAAACAATTTTTCTTTCTTTTCTTTTTTTACTTTTTTAATAAATCGACAGAAAGCAAAAAAATATACATGGATGATGTTTTAATGTTCTACAACCTTGTACTTTCAATCTCTGTTTTGACTGTGTTGCCGTTTCTGAATGGGTTGGGTTGATACGTAGGTGCTAAAAAGCGAAAAATAAAAAGGTTTCTTAGATTTAACTTCCACACAAACGAAGTCACGGGCAGAAGCCAGTCTTCTAGAACTTCCTTGGACATTCCAACGTCTTCTCCATGACGTTAGTGACATGAGAATTTATAGTTATTAGGGTATCGGGACAAAGAGGGGATGGACATTACTTTGAATCGGGGTGCATCATTGGGATCGGAACACATGAGGCTATGGGCCCCTGGTACATAAAGACGATGACCGTTAAATTTTATTTGACCTGCTTACCTTTGTGTTTGAAGGGTAAGGTAGAATGTTAAGAGGTCTTTATCAATAGAACACAGACATGACTATCTTATATTGGCACAATATAATATTTGTTTATTGTTTTTGATTGTATTCGTTCGGACCATAGATATAAGAAAGAAGTTTTTTAGATTTCTATGGTTCGGACTTATCTCCGGAACTATGGACCCGGTTCTGTAAAATCTTTCAGTATCTAAGAGGTACTTACGTTATTCCTGAGTGCTAAAGGCTATATTTCCTTATCAATTAAAATTGGGATCACGGACGAAGTCGCGGGCAAATAAAGCTAGTTTAAGAGCGCGTATTCGATTCGAGACGAAAACTTCATGTTTTTGCGTTTTTCCCAGAGCAATATCGTAATTATGTGAGCAGATTATTGAAAAACAATTTACAGTTTTAGAAAGATTAAGTCTTGATTTAGACAGCTACAGAGTAAAAGTATAATTTTTAATTATGGTTTTTTAAAGCGAAGACAATTCTTTCATATCGTTTTGTCATAGTTAACTTTCAAGACAAATACAACCATTACAATATGCCAAAATATTTTGTTTTATGCGTTTTTCCAACAGTATATACAGTCATAAAGACAGTTACAGAGCCAAAATTACGAAAATATTACTATTATGTATTATAAAACAATGTTGAAAAAGTAGAAAATCGGTTCACTTCGATAAATTTTTTTCACCAGTATTTGAATAAAAACGTAACTGATATATTTATTTTATGAAAATAAATGTTATACTTAATATACAGAATATTTTTCAGTCCGTTATACGAGCTCATTTATTTTAGACAATTATTTTAAAAAGCACAGTAAAACATCGCGCGCTGTCGATGGCCGATCAATTTCAATGATTCGTGCTTATTTCGTGCATATTTTTTTTTCTGATGCACACAAACAGACCATTGTATTGTACTAGTGTGTGTCGATGCTGCTACGCCGTTCTAGCAATCGTTTAGATTTTGAGTTGCGCTAAATCGAATACGCGCCCTTAAGATAAAAAATATCTAACAGTTGTAAAACCGACCAAGTACGACCGGACAAATTACACGAAATGGTTAATGCATGGTTCCATACCACCATACCTTGTATCTTTAACATTTTATTCAGAAAAAAAACAAGTTTTGTTTTCGGATAGTGTTTAATTTTTAATTTGTTTAAAAGTGTTTAAATTTAAATTTTATTTTATTCAAACTTGGAGTCTTTGGTTACAGAACCCAACAGCCCATTATACAATTTCCATCTACCATTCAACACTTTTAAAATCTCACACAGAACCTAAAGAACAATGTATGAACGTACAACAAGAACCTTTTGCGAAACCACGTACCTAAATGGAGCTGCGTGCTTACCAGAGGAAATTATGGCTTACTTTACTGCTTTACAAACGTAAGCTGCTAAATGCAAGCGAATATGTTGAAGTAGCTATAAAGCATTCTTAGAGCTTGCATGGTACACAAGCTAGTGTGTTTATGAAGGAGAATAGAGGTTTTATAGTCGTAGTAGGTAGTTACCTATTTTTTCATTAAACGAAACGTGAGTATTGTTACACATTATAGATTGGGCCGTATGTCATCGAAACTAGTCGGACGAACCCGACAACACAGTGAGTTAATCCGTTGTTCTCAATCTATAATGTGTAGTTACCTTTTTATTTTCTTTGAAGTCATAAGTGTTGTGTTGGGCATGTGCTTGGAAATGCTGAAAAATTAGTTTGGGACCTTGTTCTTGCTTTTCAGTAATTTTATTGTTCATACGAAGTAGTAACCAACAGCTAGATTGTTTGTTAAAATATCTCGATCACGCGTACGGGTTTAATACAGTGTTAAGGCACTAACAAGCGACTTTTGCAGATTTTAAACTGTCAGTGACGTCAAAATGTGTAGTGTAAATGATTTGAAAAAAAAAAACATGTGTTAAACTAGAACTTTCTCTTAATCATTTAGTATGTGAATATTTTTGTTCAGTTCATATTAAATAGTTTAATTAAATCGTGAAGAATACTATCTTTTATTTAATTTTTTCGACTAAACTTTGAGAGTTTTGGACGCAGCGCATACGATTCTCTGGTCGCTCAAAGTCGCCGGCGTATATCGTAGCCTTAAATCTCTCAAGACTCAACAATTATTGTGCTGTGCTTCGGAAAGCACCTAAAGCCGTTGGTCCCCACTGTCATTCGTATATCTTTGGCAGTCGTTATGGATAGTCAGAAGCCAGAGAGTCTGAAAACCAGTGTTACCCAATTACTGGGCTTTGAAGGTCAAACGAGCAATCGTTCCTTGTAAAACCACAGTATGTAAAACACTGGTATTCAGCTGCATTCGGTTAGACTGGAAGCCGACCCCAAAATAATTGGGAAATGGCTTGGCAGATGATGATAGTCGTGTCAAAACAACTGGTTTGACAGCGAAGATGAAACCAATATCTAGAACTAAATCAGGGATAAAGTTAAAAATGTACAATAAAATAGTAGTAGTAAAATAACAAACTTAAGATGAGGATGTATAAAATCTTTTCTATTATATTTTTTATTTTATTTTATAGAAGAGAAGAAGAGATGAGAAGAGAGAGAGAGAAGAGAAGTTTTATTTGTTCAATAAGATGTTACAATTGTTATGGTCTCATATATTATACCCATTTCTGGTGTAAAAAAATTCTCTTAGGGCCATAGCAGACCAGCTACTTTTAGCATCGACGATTTAGTCGCTTTTTAGAAGCTAAATGCAGTGACTAAACGCGTGATTCCGATACCGCCTCCGAACGCAGAGAGTCACGAAAACGCGATGCACATCGAAACAGACGCAAAATCGCTGATCGCCGATGCTAAAAGTAGCATGTGTGCTTTGGCCCTTACGGCTGAAAATCATTTTTTTAAAGTATCATTATGGTTCTCGTTCGTTGAGAAAAAGTATTAACTAAACACGTTACGACGGCATTCATATTTAAAACACTTCAAAAATGGTATAAAGAAATTTAAATTCTAAAACCCTAATTCTCATCTCATCAAGATAGAAGCGTTAGGCACACAGTAAACTATCCCAAACAAAAGAGTCTACCCTAACCGTATGGAACGCCGCATGGCCAGAATGACCAGCTATTATGGACGCCCCGGGGTCCCAGCAGATTGGACCCTATCTCCGGCGTCGTATGAAAGGGGCTTTATGAACCCTAGCTCAAGTTTATTAAGTCCTAGAAAATGAGCCGATATTTCAAATGGTGTTTTTGAAATGAAGGTCTAGAATCTATGTAGATTAGGAGGGTCCAAATGCGGGTCTGTTTATGTTAAAAATACTTCTAGGTATCTATGTACTACGTTAGTTATCCACACACACTGATTAGGAAATCTATTCCTAGTATTGAAAAGATTTTCTAAATAGTATGTGGTATGATAGGTACCTATAACCGGGATCCGCAACTTCACGTATTTTGCGAACAAGTGGAAAGAAAATCATCAATCACCTAAAGAAAAGCCAGCAGCGTAATACTAGCATTTGTCTACGGTTTAGTTCGCGTCAAAGTCAAAGCATTTATTTCAATTAAACCATTTACAAGCACTTTTGAATTGTCAAGGAGTTGGTAAGTTAGTCAGAAAGCTGAAACTAGTTGCCGGGTCCAAAATATATTTGGGCTTCAATGGAGAAGAACGAGCAACAAATTCTACGGACACTCTTTTGAATCAATGATTTACAAAATACTGGTATTTAACATTATTCTTGTTGATTCTATATGTGCGTGTAGAAGTCAAAATCTCCCCTTAGGTCGCATTCTCACCATACGTTACAGTCAGATGCCGACTGTAAACGTAAAGTTAGATGCCCATGTATAAACAATCATATTTAGGCGCCGACTGATTGCTTATTGTGACGCTTGACTGATAGAAACCCGTATTTGGTGCACAAGCAATTGGCCCAGCAAATCAGTTCTTTGCTGACGTCAAAAACTATGGTATCCCTACCAACTACCTACTACCTACCTGCCAAATTTCAGCTCCATAGGGCTAGTAGTTTTCATGATTTCATATTTGGTCTGTGGTGGAATGATCTTTCGTTTCTATATATTATTATACCTACCGGATCGTCAGGATTTACACTGTTAGATTCGGTTATCATGTGGGCAGAAGATGGGTTTCGTGCAATGCAAACACACGGGGTATAGGGTACAATACACGGCGTTTATTAAAACCACAATTTAGCACAAACTCAGACTCAAATTAAAATTGTCATAGTAACACTTAAACACAACGAATCGAGTACAGTTTCGGGACGTCTTAGCTCCGATGCGATCCGACACTGGATTTTGAATGTCTTCCTCGCTGTGGGCTGAAAACATCACGACTCTGTAGAAGCGCGCCAAAAGTAGTGGTAGATCACATGTTCTCGATAATGGCGGGCTTGGATTCGTTCCACCTTCGTACTAATGATACGACATACATAATTATACTTGTTATTTTATTGTAATAGGCTTGCGTTTTGCCATCACTGATCGGATCTTTATTGATGATGCGGCCTAAGGAGAAGCAAGGTGAAGGCCGCATTGATCAATCGTGTCTTGAAGATACAGATAATATTACCGATTTAATAGGATTCTATTTTTTATAACCAAAAAAAGCTTTTTACAAAAAAGACAACCGCCTTCAAAAAGTGAAAAATAACTTTAGCACAGAACACACATTGACTTTAGTTTCGAAATTCAGTGGCTTTGTTCTGTTTGTTGTTTTGTATTGCCACCGACTTCCGAAACTAAAGTCAATGTGTGTTCTGTGCTAAAGTTATTTTTCACTTTTTGAAGGCGGTTGTCTTTTTTGTAAAAAGCTTTTTATTTTCCGCTTTTTAGTACCTCCTTCTCATTCAAATCTATTAAGAAGAGATTGAAAGTTAACTACTACAAAGATTGATGAAACTAAAACGTCGTCTATGTAAAATTTTTGGGTATTTGTTGATTTTTCAAAAAGTGCTGAATCAATTTCGATAAAATTTATATGGGACCACCCCTGAAGCATACCCTATCTATAAAAAAAAAGAATTTTCAAAATCGGTTTACGTATGCCTGAGAAATCGCGTAACAAATCGCGCTCATACTTAATGCAAATTTAAGACTTATACCGTTTTCTCATGGATGCCATGGTCAGAACTGGACCAAATTAAAATTGGACTACACGGGAAGCACTAGTTTCCAAATAAAACAAGAATCATCAAAATCGGTTCACCCAGTCCCGAGAAATCAGGTAACAAACATTAAAAAAAAAAAAAAAAAAAAAAAATTGACGAATTGATAACCTCCTCCTTTTTTGAAGTCGGTTGAAAAGTATTTTTCTTTTATGGGACAGCTCGGCACACTAAATTCCAAAACCACTGCAACTTCTGAAAGTCAGAAATAACAGTGGCGAGTAAAGCAAAAAGCGCCGTAGCAATGAGAAACAAGAAATGATTCAATAATCTTTGATCCCACAACGAAATTGATCAGAAAACATCAGAGGAATAATAAAAACCAAAAAGTCTTTTGTAGGCATATTAACTAAATTACTTAATTACCTAAATTAACTAACACTGCACCAAGACACTTAGGCAACTTCCTCAAAACCATTTACCGACCAATTTTACATAATTACTTAAGCAAAGGTGACCGAGGGGTTCTGTATAATCAGCCCCTTAATTACAAAGACTGACGGGACCCTATTCTGTAAGCCATTAAATCAGAGTTGGGATTACAATATAGCCAAAAGACTGAAAGTTAAGGCTATTTTGTTGATGACTTCCCATCTTGAGGCTATTGGGCTGATGAAAAAAAGGCGTTTTGTTTGCGACGCGCAAGGATGGTTTCCACAGAGTTATAAAACAGATAGATGTGCCCGTGATATTTTTGATGAAAGAAAACTTTACGATTACAATGATCGTAATAATAACGGCTGTGGTGTTCGGAATTTTACTGCAGAGTGTATGTTGGGTACTCGAATTATTGGCCTTTTTAGAGTTCAGTAAAAATGGAACCCTTATAGGATCACTCGTGCGTCAATCTGTCTGTCCGTCCGGCTGACACTGAAAATTGGCTCCGAATCTACTAAACCAAATCAGGTAAAATTTGGTAGGATGCTGTAATCTTATGACCCAAACACAGATGTGCAAAGTAACTTTTTTTTTTAAATAGGACATTTTCGGGGGCAAATTAGGAAATTGCATACCTTAGTGTGACATATATGAAATGAAAAGGCGTTATGAATATCTCAAATATATATTTGTTATTATTGTAAAATAAATAGTTTTGATTTTATTCATGAAAGAAGATAAAAATTGACCATGCCTTCCCTGAACTACTGAGCCTAAAATTTTGAAAAAAAAAAACAAAATATAATAAATAATAATAATAATATGTGGAGACATTTTCACACTATAGTTCATTGCTTGTAGATTACAGGAAAACCTATAAGAATTCTATCAATTGAAACGTTGGCAATGTACGGAACCCTCTCCACGTGTGTTCAACTCGCACTTGGCCCGTTTTTTATTTTAATATAACTGAAACGTGTATGTTTTTTACACCTGCCTATCCTTTACGAGAATATTGACGTCAAGTTTATGTTTATTTTTTCTTTACAATAACATCTACATATTTTATAAAAATGGCATTGCAATTTAAATGGAAAGAAGTACAGTTATTTTACAATTCAAATTATCTTATTAAAATATCATTAATCATATATTTCATAATTAATTATGAAATAATGTTTGTATGTACAGTACGCAAAGGAGATAAGTATCCATGTCGCCGGAAACAGTTGAAGCTTACTTAGAAACCGATAAGTTTTTATGAATAAAATAAAATACAATTTATAGAGAATAAATAGTTCAATGATTTAATAAAATTTCATTTGAAAGCCCCCATTGGTTTCTAAGAAATCCTCAACTATTCCCGACGACATGGATACTTATCTCCTTTGCGTACTGTACGTCCTCTGTGTTCCTCGACCATTCATCCGATTATGGCACGTAGGATCAGAAACGTTCCTAGCTCAAAAATAAATTACCCCGGGAACGAAGTCGCGGGCTTTCATCATCATCATCATCATTTCAGCCTAAAGACGTCCACTGCTGGACATAGGCCTCCCCAAGAGGGGGTTTTGTCATAATCGCCACGCTTGGCAGGCGGATTGGCGATCGCAGTATGGTTGCTACAAGGGCACAGAGAACGCTGCTGCCCATTCCCTGGTAAGTCCCTTAGTCGCCTCTTACGACACCCACGGAAAGATATGGGATGGTGCTATTCTTTACGTCCGACACCACACGGACAACTATAACTTTAGTATTCTATAAATATTTATGTCGTGCGAAAAGAGACAGTTACGTCAATCAGTTTCATTACACAGTGATAGGTTGGCATGTCTAATATTTCAATTACTCTGTAGTGCTACCAAATGAGATCCTTTTGCTAGATATTTTTAGATTTTTCAAGTCGATCAAGGTAAGATTCCGATTATGTCAGCTCTAAAACGTAAAAAGAAAGAGAGATAGATGTCGATGTCTTTCGAAGTTTTCTTATGTGGGTGTTCCCACATAAGAAGAAAGACTTCCACATAAGAAGAAAAATATGTCTGGTGCCAACCATACTATTTTCAAACCACTGCATCACCTGAAAAAGTTTTTTCAAAAAAAAAAGAAAACCGCCTTCAGAAACTGAAAAGTGATAAATAACTTTAGCACATTACTTTACTTTCGGAAGTCGGTGGCGGTGGCTTTGTTGTGTTTGTTGTTTCGTATTGCCACCGACTTCCGAAACTAATGTGCTAAAGTTATTTATCACTTTTCAGTTTTAGAAGGCGGTTTTCTTTTTTTTGAAAAAACTTTTTATTTTTGCTTTTTAGTATTGACTTAACATCCAAATTCATTAAGAAACGGCGACACACTAAAAACAGAGCTTGTGAGTCCTCCAAAGATTGATGCAACTAAAACGTCAACAAGTATTTTTTTGGGATTTGTTGATTTTTTCAAAAAGGGCTGGATCAATTTTGGTAAAATTCATTTGGGACCATTTCGGAATAAACACCTTTCGAACAAAAAAATAATTTTGCAAATCCGTCTATATATGACTGAGTTATCCCGAACATACATAAAAAAATATATTTATAAACATCCGAATTGATAACCTCCTCCTTTTTGAAATCGGTTACAAAGCAGAATCAACAGTAGTAGTAGCAACTAGATTCAAATTTTACAATATGACGTTCAAAAGTGCCTTTTAAAGGTCTAATTGAAATGAATAATTTTACTTTGACTTTGTTACCACCAGAAAACCGCCAAGGCAACAAAACTCCCGTCTCGGAGAAACGAACAACTGCCTTGGATGCCGCAACGAAATTAATCAGAAAAGAACAGCGGACGCGTAAGAAAGAAACATACTTTTCTACAGCTACCCTACATATCAAACAAGAGGCGGAACAGAACTAGGCCAATAGGCAGTAAAGGACGTATACACGTTTATCTTTTTTATTTTTTTTAAAACGTTGCCCCACACTAGGAATCACTCCTGTGTCGTGGGTGCGTTTACAAACATATAAACTCACATACACAAACAGCCAGACCCGGAACAACTATCTGTAGGCCATACAAATATTCGTTACGTGCGGGAATCGAACTCGCGACACGCAGCGCAGCAGTCGATCGCTCAACCACAGCTCAAATCGTGTCATCGTGTCGTTAATATAATTTAATGGGTCCTAAAATGTGAAATTTGATTTTAATAATAGCGATGGCAAAAACGCTTGATCGCACGGAAACTAGTTCTAGTTTCAAGGTCCGCATACCAAACAGTCCCGGATGTAATCTGTACACTATCTAACATAATATTACGTAGGTAGTCTAGTCTACTAATAATGATTAAGCCAGATTAAATCTGTCATGATATATTAGTTTAGTGTCATCTCATCTAGCAACATAGATATCCAGTGGCACCTGGTAATACTAGAAGGTAATTCAAAACGTGTGCTATTGTAAAATGACCTTTAGTGAAAGTATTATCATTTCTGGATTTGAACATGTTGCCGAAAACAATAAATGTTACTGATTTACTTGCTTAGTGAATGATCAGATAATATGTTTGATTAGTGAAATGGAACATGACGTATTTTATAGCACACATCCGATATTTCATTCACATTGAGGAGCTCGTGGCTAAGTTAAAGCCCTACAGGTCGTTTGGTCAAAGGTTAAGCTACGCTAACCACGGTCGGTCTGTGGATGGGTGACCATCCCTTTCATACCGAGTTCCCTCCGTGCCTCGGAAAGCATATAAAGCTGTTGGTCCCGGCTGTCATTTGTAGATCTTTGACAGTTATTATGGGTATAATCAGAAAGCAGAAAGTCTGATACCAGTCTCATCAAGGGGTATCGTGTTACCCAGTAACTGGGTTGTGGAGGTCCGATAGGCAGTCGCTCCATGTAAAACACTGGTATTCAGCTGCATCCGGTTAGACTGGAAGCCGACCCCAATATACTTGGGAAAAAGCTAGGCAGATGATGATCCGATATTTCATACAGTCGAATTCATATTATTAATTGATTGATTCGTTGTATAAGTACGTAGTACTATTAAGTATTCTGTGGTATAAGTAAGCAATTATGAGTTTGATTCTTTGAAGCATCGGCCTGTTTATGTGTGTGTATAGTTTGAATTAAGCTTAGCCAATCACGGCTTTGCTCTTCTGCCTGGGGTACTGCTGCGGTCAGAGTGTCACTTCATAATTTGCTTGTAGCATTAGCCAAAGCAAACAAGTCAATATAAATCTTTCCAAACGAAATTACATTTAAATATTATTGTAATACAACATTTAAACATCTCGTAAAACAATATATTTTTTTCAGATTGTAAAAATGTACGAACAAACATTTAGAAAAGAGAATTTGTAGCTTGCAACACCTGTTCTCTCAACTAAAAAAATAAATCCCTCAAAGCAAAATTACGTTCCAAAAAACACTAATGCAAAATTAAAACATTTCTCCATCTTGAAATGTTATTACAAAGTGTAATATGAGTGCCTACGTCACAGCGGTGTTTTTGGCAGTATTTCATATTCACCTGTTGCTTTACATAAGAGTGTCAGCAGTGATATTTATGTTATAGACTAAGATCCCCGGGTCGCCGTGCTTACGTCATTTTGCCATAGCTGTAATTTTGAGGATAGATAGAAAAGTTTGTCGTTAAGAGGGTCTTGTAGGTAGGTATAGACCCTTTTTAGGTATCAAGGTTAAAAACCTTACTCACTCACGTTTAAGTGCGACAGCTCGTTTTTCTAATTATTTTACAGGATATTAATTATTACAAATCAGTCAAAAGTCAAAGCCAAAGCATTTATTTCAATTAAGTAAACTATTTAAAGTAACTTTGAAATAGTTAAAGAGTCAGTTAGTTAGTCAGATAATTGAAGTTAGTTGGTCGTTCCAAAGCATAGGGGAGATGTCTATGGAGAACAAGCAAGAAACTGCACGGACACTGTTTTTTATCAAGTTTTTACAAAATCCTGGTTACATTATTCTTCTTCTTGTTACATGGAAAGTCAGTTAAGAGATGACCAATCCCAACTGACAGCTCCCGTTCACGAACATGACGCGCGGAGTGTACATTATTAAATATATAAAAATACCTACAAAGCTGCCTTTTTGATGAGAAACGTCTAAAGGTCGGACCGGCTGTTGGCCAGTTACCACGCTAACAACTGTTCAGACTAGATTTTTGTTTTTTTTGTATTATTAAGGTATTAATTTTTAAATACAAAAGAAATATTTCTCAAAGAAATAAATATTTTGTTTTGCATTATGTCTTATTTCTTGACTATGCCATATTTATTTTCTTTAATAAACTATGCTTTCATGTATGTTTGTGTTTCAATGTGTCTTGGCTCCATTTGTTTTTTGATACATTATTTTAACCCCAAAGATTTTGTGGTCGTTGCGTAAGAATTCTGTTCACTCTTATTGGTAATAATGTATGCCAAAATGACGTAGGTCTATCGACTTTCAGATCTTGGACCATAACTGTTAATGTTATAACGCGTGTGAAATTACGAAATGTTAGCGAATAATAAATTAGGTTTTTTATGTAGACTTTTGATGCTGTGTGTATGTTTAGCTGTGAATGGTACACGACAGTGAGGTTGGTGAGAGGAATTTCTGGATAAAAATATTTATGGAACTTTTTAGAGGACCTACCAACAGCGAGCGGACTAAATTTAACGTAGACAAATCCGATCGATTTTTTAATTGGAATTATCTTTTTAAGGCGCTAACCAGCGACTTTTGCAGATTTTAAACTGACAATCACGTCAAAATGTGTAGTGTAAATGATTTGAAAAAAAATATATGTTAAAGTAGAACATTCTCTGTATGTGTACATTGTCCGTATGGTGTCGGACGTAAAGAATAGCACCATTCCATATCTTCCCGTGGGTGTCGTAAGAGGCGACTAAGGGACGTACCAGAGAATGGGCAGCAGCGTTCTCTGTGCATTTATAACAACCATACTGCGATCGCCAACCCGCCTGCCAAGCGTGGCGATTATGGCAAAACCCCCCCTTTGGGAGGCCTATGTCCAGCAGTGGACGTCTTTCGGCTGAAATGATGATGATGATGAGAACATTCTCTTAATCATTTCGTGTGAATATTTTTGATTAAGTTCATATTAAACAGTTTAATTAAATCGTGAAGTGGTGTGTGTGTTGTGTAAACAAGACAAGGTCAGACAACAGTCACTCCATGTAAACCACTGGTATTCAGCTCCATCCGGTTAGACTGGAAGCCGACCCCAACATAGTTGGGAAAAGACTTGGCAGATGATGATTTAATGTTGTAACATCGATGATCTCTCATTGTGTTTCAAAATAGTCTTCAGAATTTATTATAAGGATCCATATTGAGCACTACCTTTTCATTTAGTGATTATAATAAGTGTATTATCATATTGAGCACTACCTTTTTTATTTTATGACTACAATAAGTTATTATACAAAGTGAAGTGCAATGTGTGTGTGAGTGTGTAATGTGTTGTAGTGTGTGTGTGTGTGTGTGTGTAAGTGTTGTGTAAAATAAAAAGATAGTGCTCAATATGGATCCTTTTAATAAATTCTGATGACTTATTTTGAAACACAATGCCTAAGATGATAAATCTGTAATCTATCTATGCTAATATTATAGAGGTAAAATTTGTTTGTTTGTAAGATAACGATACAAGCCCGCCACACTATTCTCTAACCACTGTAACTCCTGTAAGCCAGAATCAACAGTGGCGACCACCAGAAAAGCGCCAGAGCAATAATAATAATAATCCATTTATTTTCAGGCTGCATAGGCACATAGATAAATACCTTAACCTAAACATACATATTTTATAATTTGCAACTTTTGTTAGTAGTAAAGACTTAAGACTATTGTTAGTAGCACTTCACTTTGCACTAAATTGTCTTTGTGCTGTCCTGTGGCACTTGTCCGCGGAAGCGACGGAACACCACGTCCTGCGGCCAAAAGTCTTCTTCCATGACGAGGGGCAGGAAACAATTCGGTACTCGCACCACAAACGCCTTGAAGTTAACGTTGTGGCGCGACTCCAGTAACTGCACCCTCGGCGTGTACTTCGTCTTTCGGCGCACGTACTCCACGATGTCCTCCGCCTTAGTGGTGTAGTGCAGGCGGGAGATATACACCGAAACGATTCAACTGTCTTGGATCCCGCAACGAAATTAATCAGAAAAGAACAGCGGAGGAGTAAGAAAAACATATTTTCCACTTCCCTCCAAATCAAGCAGGAGACAGAACAGAACTAGGCCAATAGACCTGTATGTCTATTCTGTTACAATCTCCCACGGTGAACACCTAGGTGAAGTGAGTTCACCTAGGTGTCCACCGAGGGAGATTGTACGACATTACCACTACTGATCACACACAAAAAAATCTTTTATTCATAGAAAGCCATAGCACATAGATTTAACTGTTATTTTTCGATAAAAATGTAAATATTTTTATCTAAAACAACACGCAAAGTAACTAACAAGTCCTAAATTCTATTTAAGCTCGCAAAAGAAAAGATACACAGCTTCAATAAACACAGAAACTAACTACTTCTGCCAACAAAAAAAAAATCTACAAAAAATATTTTTATCTACAACGCCTGCCTCTCAATTTTCACCAAACTTTTCACAAAAAATGTGCGATATTTTCAGTAAAAAAAAGAATGCCTTTTAAGTTACATAAGATGTGAAGGGTCCCTGAAACTTTTTTCACTTCACGACACATTTAGCAAAGAAAAATGCCTAATTTCAGCGACGGTCGTAATTGAACTCTGTAGACATGGGTACAGTAATGCACGTTCAGGCACGTTTCACATAGTCCGGGAGACAGTGAGAATTTTGGAAATGTTATTTTGGTTTGCGAAATAAGTTACGAGTGTTTAGTGTTTGGTTTGCGAATTAACTTAAGTAGGATTTAGGCATTGAGGTACTGCAACTCAACAGTGGAATCAACAGTGGCGACCACCAGAAAAACGCCAAAGCAATGAAGCTCGACGAGTCCCAGAGAAACGATTCAACTGTTTTGGATCCCGCAACGAAATTAATCAGAAAGAACAGCGGAGGAGTAAGAAAAACACATTTTTCACATCCCTCCTTTCACATTCCTCCTTTTCTGTATGAGAAGAGACAAGAGGCCTTTGCCCAACAGTGGGAAAACAACTTGGTATTATTTAACGAAAAAAAATAAAATAACCATCACTGTTTATGTCAAAAAGAAGGCTTTTAAAATCATGTAATCCATTACAAATGCTAAGTGATTTTAGATAGAGACACAAAATACCCTATAAAAACTTTT
This sequence comes from Charanyca ferruginea, assembly GCA_947361185.1. Classification (NCBI taxonomy): domain Eukaryota; kingdom Metazoa; phylum Arthropoda; class Insecta; order Lepidoptera; family Noctuidae; genus Charanyca; species Charanyca ferruginea. The sequence goes on from OX376070.1 coordinate 3,720,388, forward strand.
CAGCCTTTAAGAAAATCACCTAGATTTAGAAGAATGTTATATTTTATTATATTTTGCTTTGTAACCGATCTTTTCGAGCCGATATCCAAACAAAACATATCGTGGATTTATTTTAAATCCTGAGCCTAGTCCTAAGAAGTTGAAATAACAGAAGAAAATCCAACTATCCTGCTACTATTATTACGCAAAAGTATGTGAAGGTGGACGAATCCCTTTCATGCAAAAATTACCGAAGACAAATATATAAATATAGATCCAGCTTAACACATAGGATATTTTATTATCCCATTTTTTAGGTTCCCGTGAGATATTTTAGGACTTAGGTTCTAAAGCTTTCGCAGACGATGTCATGAGTAGATGTTAGTAAAACCTATATGTTATGAAAGAACCTGTTTTAAAAAGGTCCCTTTTCACAGTTAACAAGTTTAGGCTCTCACGTAAATCACTCAATGTATTATAATTTATATATATTTATAAAACACCCGTAGGCCTAGCACGAACTTGTTTACTAAAAAGTATTTGATACTTAGTTGATTTTTGAATTGGGCATATTACTATAACGATAAGCAGTCGGTTATCTGATACCGCTCCTAAAGTAACTGCGCGGCGCGGGAGGGGTGACAGTTGGCACAACCAAGGGCGTAGCGAGGTACAGACAGCGTCACGAACTGCTTACCCCAATGCGAAAGAATTTCAATGCGTGGGTGGTAAGCAGTTGATGACGCTGTCTGTACAGACAGGGTGGGGCAGCTGCCTCCCCCTAGAAGATTGAGGAATGCTCACAAACCGTAAAGTAGTATTACGATAGTATAAAAAATGGCAGAACAAGGGTTTGTTCAAGAGGTTTTTTATTTTTAACTTATCCGGTCCCATTGCTCATGCTTAGATATATTCTTGGTTTGTCTATGCCTGCCCCCCTTTTACAAAATCCTAGCTGGCCCGCCCTTGGGCACAAGTTGACGTATGAGTGAGCTTTCGCATCATCATCATCATCACCTTAAGACGCCCACAGCTGGACAAAGGTCTCCTATGGTATATAAAATGGCAGAACAAGGGTTTGTTCAATGGGTATTTATTTTTAACGTAACCGGTCCCATTGCTCATGCAGCCTTAGATATATTCTTGGTTTGTCTATGCCTGCCCCCCTTTTACAAAATCCTAGCTACGCCCTTGGGCACAAGTTGACGTATCAGTGAGCTAGACAACGATCTCCCCCAAGGGGGGGGCGTAATCTCAATGCTTGGTCGATGCATGTTGGCGATCGCAGTAGGTTTTATGTTACTCAGAAGGACGCAGCTGCCCATCCTCGGTCAATATTCCTCTGCGACACCAAAAACTCGCCCACATCGCTGTCAATGAGACATTTCTTCGGCTTTGTCGCTACTACGACACCGACGGGTACAAAAGAAGAAGAAGAGAGAGAGTGGAGAAGAAGTAGAGTAGGCCCAATTCTCGTAACCAGTGCGGTACCGCACCGTGTGGACCCAATATGCTGCTGCGTCCTGCTGTGCCTACGACGCAGCTGTACATTTCGCGGCTTCATTACACCACGAAGATTGAGGAAGTAGTGGAGTACTTGGGGGTGAAGACCGACTGGACTCTGAGGGTTGAAGCATTGGAATCGCGACTCAACATCAACTTTAAGTCGTTCGTGGTGCGAGTTCCAACCCAACATCTACAGACCTTTTTGAAGGAGGACTTTTGGCCGAAAGGTGTCGTATATCGACGTTTCCGAGGACGGTTACGCGACACCACGCAGCGAAACACGACGCCGACAACGTAAAGTGTATACCTACGTTTAGTTGATAAGGTTTTATTTTTATATGTATTAGTTTATGGTTGTTTAAGATTAAGTATTTGTGTATTTTTTCTATGGGCCTCAGTTGCCTGACAATAAAATTTATTATTATTATAAAAGGGGTAGTGCTATTCGCGGCTGGCACCACACGGCATCACGTCACCACAACCCACCTGTACCGAGCAGCTACCTCAGCAACGGTCTCAACTAACCGGTCGGGTTATAGTTACTAACCTATATTAATTGAGTTACTTTTACACGACAAGCACAATTAGACATTTTTCTTCGATGAAACAGTTTTCTTCGATTCGTGAGACCGTCTGAAGGTAACAAAACCTAGAAAAGATGGAATTCTGGAGCCATCAGATACACTTCCATCTGGGCACGCGCTATCGTGGCTGACCTGGAAATCTTCAAATGGATTCCGAATCCAAGTTGGTCTCAGAAAAGAGAATCTCCACCCACATGGACGGTCACCCATCCACAAATTGACCGCGGCAAGCGTGGCTTTTACTTAGCCCTCTAAGCTCCTCAAATCCTTCTCCTTAAATGAATAATGCCTTCAAATTCAATAAATATAATGTGCGTTTTTGCCGCGCGCTCGTACTTAGACTCTCAGTACCTACACTATTTTAAAAGTTCGTAAAATGTATTTAAAAGAATAAAACATTTTTGCAAGCACTTTTAAGGCGTAATAAATCAACATTAGTTCTTTGATGTGTTCTTATATGAAAAACTTGAAAATTATATTATTTACTAGAGGTACCTTTTCTTTATAATTTAAGGCTAGTAAAAGTACCACTGTGTACTTATCCATTGTATTGTAAGTTTTTTACATTAATTTGTAAATCGGCTTGTCAAAGTTTTCATTTACCGTCCATAGAAAATTTACGTAGGTACACAGTGGGTCGCTGCAAACATTGTTTGGCGAAATAGGGTAATAAATACCTTTCTGGTACCCAGCTTCAGGTCAGCTAATATCCCATTTGATGGACTGTCCAAAATGATCTTTGACCTGCGCCTTCCACGATTTGAATAATGCTTCTAATGCAGTTTTAAAAGAGGTAACGTACTACTCCCAAACAGTAAAAAAAAATGTATAGATATATTGTTAATACAGAAAGAAAAACGTAAAATCGTTTCAGTGGCAATCGATCAGAAATTGAGATAATAGGGATGTACCTAAATCATTAAACAATTATTCCAAGAACAAACTTCTCTAAATAACATTTTATTTTGGCCATAAAAATACGATTAATTATGAATTAACTGAAAAACTAGATTCTTGGTTACCTACTTTGATAACTATAAATAATATAATATAATATGTGGGGACATTTTCACACACGGCCATCTGACCCCAAACTAGGGAGACCCTGTACTATGGGTGTCAGACAGCTGATATACATACACAAATACATTTTTTTTTTTGTAAATACATACATATATAGATAAACAACACCCAGACACAAGGCAAACACAAGTGCTCATCACACAAATGTTTACCCTGGGCGGGAATTGAACCCGCAACACGCTGCGCAGCAGTCGATCGCTCAGCCACTGAGCCAACCGTGTCGTCATAAATATTGAGTGATTTGAGTTGACAAATATGTGACGTCAAAGCAGCATTGAGGAGGAGGAATATTGTCATGGAGGAGGCTTATATGTCCAACAGTGGACCACTAGTGAGCTAAAGTGATTTTAATGTAAGCTGCCATGCATCATCTATTGATTAAGTGACGTCACAAAAGCTTATTGCCACACAAAATATTTATAGGAGAAATCACGTTTGGACAGCTTATATAAAGTATGTCAATTAATAGATAGTGTTTATACATCTTAGTTTGCAGCAAAAAAAATGATGAAATTATTTCTAGGACCCTGTCTCTTAGACTAATGTGACCTTTGTTTTCCCAGCCTAAGGGACCCAGGTAAATTGAAGTACCTACGCAATGGCAGACTGCTAAAGCACTGCCGCTGTCGAGAAGATGTTTATTTGTTCAGCTTAAAATAAACTAGGACTTAACCTCTGGAGAGTGTCTGCTTGAAAAAGTTTGGTATATTTCTTCAGATAGATAGATAGTATTTTTAAAGTTAAACAGAATGGTATTATACTAAAAATATTATAACTTATACTAATCATAACTTGTCTACCGCACGCCGGACAATTAATGTGCTCAAGTAACACAGAGTTGGTGCCCTGAGACAGTAAGAGCACACCCGCAACACTCCATAGAAACGAAACGATATAATTGCGTACACTACTACTAAAATAACAGACTGTATAAATACGTGCGTGAGTGTGCGTGTCCACGCGCCACTTGAACAAAAACGCAGTTCCCAGAGCAGTCGTTCGACACGGGGAGAGGTGAGGAACGATTTCAGAGGGAGGCGGATCGTGTCGCTACTGTTTTTTTTTTTTTTTATAATTGGCTTTTGCCGCGGATTGGAGGGTACGAGCTATGCAGTTTGGGTTGCGACCCGAGTAATAGATGGCCGTGTCGTCAGCGAATAGAGCCAACTGGGCCTTTTTATCTTAGGGGATGTCGCTGGTGAACAGCGTAAAAATGAGGGAGGATTCTACGGAGCCCTGAGAGACGCCAGCGCGTATCGGGTGGGGTGAAAAGAGCGCACCCTCGATGCGATAGCGAAAGGTGCGATTCGACAAAAGTCACGCAAGATGAGCACGAGACGATCTGGCACTCCGAGTTGGTAAAGCTTGTATAGTAAGCCGTTGTGCCAGACTTTGTCGAATGCTTTCGCTATGTCAAAGAAGAGCGCACCCGTCATCAAGCCACGCTGAAAACCAGCGCTTATGTGCTCGACGATGCGGTGGACTTGTTGGACGCAGCTGTGTTCGGTTCGAAAGCCAAACTGCTCGTCGGGAAGTGTCGCTACTGTACGGTTGTACTAATATTTATACTGTGGTACTCTTACCACAGTATAAATATTAGTAGGTACAGATTATACTCTTCATCTCCTTCGTAATGGCGGGACAAACTGGACGGATCCCTCCAAAACTAAACGAATGAACCCTGACCACCGGTAGCTTGGACAATGTACCGGATACCGGTGGTCATTTATTTATATCTAACTTTTGCCCGCGACTTCGGCCGCATGAATGTCGGTTATCCCAAATTTAGACGAAGTCGCAGATTAAAAAGCCTATGTCCTTCCCCAGGGTTCAAGCTATCTTCATACTAAATTTTATTCAAATCGGTTCAGCCGTTTCATCGTGAAAGCATAACAGACAGAGTTACCTTCACATTTTTTTTTAATTAGGAGTTGGTAGGCATACGTTTGACCACTATCTCACCTGATGGGAAGCGGTCTAATATGGAGTAGGCTTGCCTAGAAGTAACCTATTCACTCTTGACTTAAAGACTCCCAGGTTGTAGCTATCAGGAAACACAGACTCGGGCAGGGAATTCCATTCCTTAGCAGTACGCACAATGAATGTGTTCCCAAAACGTTTTGTGCGTGTGGGTGGGATGTCCAGCATGTCAATGTCTCACATTTATTATATTAAGTATGGAAGTATAGATAGTATCTATACTAATATTATAAAGCTGAAGAGTTTGTTTGTTTGGTTGAACGCGCTAATCTCAGGATCTACTGGTTCGAATTGAAAAATTCTTTTAGTGTTGGATAGTTCATTTATCGAGGAACGCTATAGGCCCATGCGAAGCCGGGCCGGGTTGCTAGTGTATTATAAATGTTTTTATATCATTTTTGTGGCTAATTTTTTTGTTTTTTTTTTTTGTAATTACGAGTGAAAAAAAAAGGAATATTCAATCAAGCTGAAGAGTTTGTTTGTTTGTTTAATATGCTTTTACGACTAAACTTCTGTACCGATTTTGATATCATTTGGTACAGATGCCAGCAGATCAAACCATACCAAACTGTAAAATTTTCCCAATTGAATATGAGCCATATCCTTTTGTAATAAATTTTGCATTTTTCCTCTTTACTATTTTCTTTTGTAATTATATACGTACCTCTGTGCGTTCTAATTATTAATTTTATATTTAGTGTTTCTCAGTAAGTGAATTATGTGTAATTCTTTATGAGAAATAAAGTTGTTCTTAAACCTTAAACCTTTGTATGACGTTGGACGGGACGGAATGGAAGAAAAAACATGTTGCGCCGACCCTAAGTAACATGGGACCAGGGCAAGAAGAAGAAGAAGATTCTTTTGTTATTAAGTTGAAAATCTATCAACAAAAAATTGACAGTTTGTTGTAACTTGAAGTGCTGGCCTCTCTACAGACTAAGATTGGATCCCAAGAAAGGATATAGGCTACTTATTAATCCGCGAATTCGTCTACATACGTGATAACCGACATTTAAGCGGACGAAGTCGCGGGCGAAGGCTTATAATATTATAAGCAAATTTGGTCCCGCTGAACATTACTATCGGTTTTCGGCTCTATATATCGAAATAGAGCCGAAAACCGAGCGAGTGTGAAAATGTCGCGGCATCGACCAAAGCACAGTATAAAGATTATAAACAGTACGGAAACTACGAACAAACCGTTTGTAACGGCACACTCACACAGACGCGCGCATCTACGATACCCTAAGCGATAGTCGCGGTGCTCTCAGTCACGGCCTCACGGATGCCGTGTTTGAACGAGTGTTGAGTATTCGCGTAATACATTTATTTATTATTGAAAGGTAAGAATGATTTATTGTTAATATTGAATATGATTGAATATGAACATACATGTTAGCAGCCGCCATCTTTGTTTTTTTTTATTATTATTTTTTATATATATTTATAATATATTTTTTTTTAAACAGCCAAATTCTAACCGCTGAACGCGTGAAATAAGTTTGTTACAATAAAACACATCAATTTTACAGACATCAAGAGTGACAACCTTAACGCTCCAATGGAGCGTAGGTAATTATTTCAACAAATAGGCCTAGTTTCCATACTGTTCATATCTATATACTGTGACCAAAGGCACTTTGCTTTTGTCGCTTGCTCGCCCTAAAGCATGTCAATGGGTATGCTATATTTTATTAGGGACTCATTAGAAAGTACACGGGGACGAGGACGCAAGAAAAAGCCAAGCCGTGTAAATAAAGTTAAAATACAATATTAAATTGTAAAAACCTACCTACCTAGTTCTGGTTTAGGCTGTCAAACTTTACTATCGGTCCGATATCACTATATCCTCTTTCATGATCTCCCCTTTCACCAACTGTTCACGTCGTGTCACTACTCAAGCTGACATTATGTTTTCTATCTTCCATTTATTGGACGACACGGTTGGCGCAGTGGCTGAGCGATCGACTGCTGCGCAGCGTGTTGCGGGTTCGATTCCCGCCCAGGGTAAACATTTGTGTGTTGAGCACTTGTGTTTGCCTTGTGTCTGGGTGTTGTTTATCTATATATGTATGTATTTACAAAAAAAAAAAAGTATTTGTGTATGTATATCAGCTGTCTGACACCCATAGTAAAGGGTCTCCCTAGTTTGGGGTCAGATGGCCGTGTGTGAAAATGTCCCCACATATTATTATTATATTATATTATTCCAGCTGAGAAAAAAGAAAAAAGTAATGTTAACAGTAACAACACACACACAGTAACTTGTCTAGAATTTTGTATTGTATAATCTATGGGTGTATGCCTGCAAATAAATAAATAATAAATAAATATTTTTACTTGAAATATCGCACAAAACAACGCCAAAGACAGACACACGTTTGTTTTTGTGCATTGATAAAACGATTTAAATTTTAAGAAATCCTTTCATCATAATGAAAAAAATGCTAATATCTTCGGATTGGCTTATACGATGTTCATCGTACATAGATGCGCTGTGCGTCCAATATAATAATGCCTTTAGGGTGCTGATGCAACTGCTCCGTTACTACAGTGCGTCAGAGATGTTCGCAAAGCTCGAGTCGACCGGTTCTCAGCTGTCGTCAGGAAGAACAGTGCGTCTCTGCTTCGCCAGATTGCGTAGCAGTGGCAGCAGCTTCCTGGAGGTGATAGTTGACAGGCATGATGGGAGCCCTATAATGGTAGATTTCATCAAAACAACAACATCTGTCGTAGTGTATATAACATAGACCATAAGCCATATTGTTACTAAAAAAACCTAATACACAGGGTGAAACTGAATTCATGACTAAATTTTTAAGGAGTGACTCAGACCACGAACTTGAACAACTTTTATTATGGGGTCAACTCAAACAGCGCTAAAAAAATTCAGCTGTTCCATACAGAAGTGCAATAGGTATCTCGACCAAAATGTATGGAACAGTTGTTTCTTTTTTGCGCTGGTTTAGTTGGTTCCATAATTAAAGTTGTTCAGGTTCGTCGTCTGAAACACTCCTTAAAAATTTGCCATCGTAAGAACCTTATCCTCAAAATTAGCTTTCTATTTAAAACAGCGGTCCGAATTTGTTTCATCCGTCCGACATGACACAGAAACAAACATGTTAAACACTGAAAAAATATAACAAAAAAACTGATTCCGTTTCTAAACTTTTTAGCATTATTTTTTCGAGGGGGGTCAAATTAAAGAAAGCTGTTCACCAAAACCACGTACGACTAGGTATTACCAACATCAGGGGAGGCAAATCTTAGTAATTTTTAAGATCATTTGCACTGTTATCTCAGTCACAATATCAAGAACAAGAGTTCTCCGTAACAAGATTCTGATATTCATTTTCATTTTGAACAAGATTCTGATATTGATTTTCATTTTTAACAAGATTCTGATATTGATTTTCGTTGTGATAAGATTGCGACTAGATTTTTAAAGTTTTTTGTAGAATTAGCCTTCAGATTACGTAATTATATAACTTTGATCTGAAATCCAATTCGCGTAATTTTCAACCACAGTCAAAATCTTATCAAAAATCCTGCTAAGTGGTATTTTTACAGATCGACACTGAGGTTTGAAAGCGAACGTTCCTAAAAGTTATACCCCTTTTATACAGTCATACTATTGTCGATTAAAATAGACAACCTTTTTCATTACAAAATCCAATACTGGAAACACTACACTTACAATACACTTGGTACAATGATGTATTTAAATATCAACCCAAAAACTATACCTAATTCAACGAATATTACATAAATAATAGGTATATAGTGCTAAATACATTCAAAATAAATTATTAAACAAACAGTAATTAAGGCGCCGAAGTACAATAGTAGTTTGAAACTCACAGCCAGCGTTAATTCTCAAAGGGGTTTCAGTATTGAATTTCAGAGTCGATGAATATACAGTGTAAGTCTACATGTTTAGTACGAAACTTGTATATTAGGTATTATACTGTTATAGATGGCTCGTGGCTAAGTAATGTTCTGTTACGCTTGCCGCGGCCGGTCCGTAGATGGGTGACCAGCCATTTTAAACCTAGATCATCCATTTCAGCACGTAAAATCGTAGATCATTGACAGCCGTAGTAGGTAGTCAGAATCCGCTAAGTTGCGACAAGCAATACACGACAAATGCACAGTATAAATATTTGTACTACCGCACAGTAGCGACACGCCCCGCCTCCCATGGAAACACTATTCCTCACTTTTACCCACATCGAACTTGCTCTCGAAACTGATTTTAGTTCAAGGTTATAAATTGGATAATTACATCACTGATAAAAATGCTTGGCTGGATGCTGGTCTAGCTCCACAGCCATAAGGGTTCATAGATTAGCATTGGTGACTATTTTTGGAGCTGATGAAGATCTAAAACTACATTATCTTTGCATTGTATAAACTCAAACTATTAGTATTATTTAATTTTGCATAGCACAATCATACATGTGAGCACTATGTATTTTAAAGCTACCATTTACGAGATATGTCTTTCGTTGACTTGAATGTGCCCTGGCGGTTGAGAGTTTGTCATGCTCACTTGAATGTCTCTCTGATGGTGGCGCATGTGTTGGATCATTTGGTTCCCTTCAAAATGGTTGAGCTGGATGGTCGTGCGTCATGTTCGTGAACGGACGCCGTCAGTTGAGACTGGTCATCTCTTAGCTACCTCGGTTATTTTAAATTTATTTTGAATTGTCTAATTTCATTGTCACTAGACCTCTTTTAACGTGCACAACTTGTTACATTGTTCTCACATTGTACCCCTAGATTCAATATGAATGATGTAACCTACATTTGTAATATTCTATTGATTTTAAAAGAGTGTTCATAAAGTTTCTTGCTCGTTCTTCTCCATAGAAACCTACTGCTTGGAACGAGCAATTAGCTGCAACTTTTTGACTGACTAACTCCTTGACAATTCAAAAGTGCCTGAGAAAACCTACTCTTTGGAACGAGCAACTAGCTGCAACTTTTTGACTGACTGACTCCTTGTCAATTATAAAATGGTTTTTTTGAAATAAATGATTTGAGTTTGAGTTTGAGTCGTTGTATGTAGTCAGAATTCACTAAGTTACGACAAGCAAGACACGACAAATGCACAGTATAAATATTAGTACTACCGCACAGTAGCGACACGCCCCGCCTCCCATCGAAACACTATTCCTCTTTTACCCACATCGACCTTGCTCTCGAAACTCCTTTTAGTCCAAGGCTGAGACTCGCGGCGCGTAGACACGCACACAAATGCACGTATTTGTACAGTCTGTTAGTTTAGTTGTAGTGTAGGTAGGTAATTAAATCGTTTCATCTGTATGGAGTGACGCAGGTGTGACAAATAATAGGGCGAGAGAGTAGAGGAGACCAGGTACGTGATGTCGACCATCAGTGGTGACCAAGTGGTAACGTGTTACCCAGTAACTTGGTCGTGGATGTCAGATAGGCAGTCGCTGTATGTAAAACACTGGTATTCACCTGCATCCGATTAGACTGGAAGCCGACCCCAACATCGTTAAGAAAAGGCTAGACAGATGATGATCTAACCTAGTTTTAGGTTATTTATTTATTACATTTGGGAAAATGGAGAATGGAATGTAGCGACTGCCTATCGGACCTCCACAACCCAGTTACTGGGTAACACGATACCCCTTGGTAAGACTGGTTGTCAGACTTTCTGGCTTCTGACTACCCATAACGACTGCCAAAGATCTACAAATGACAGCCGGGACCAACGGCTTTACGTGCTTTCCGAGGCACGGAAGGAACTCGATATGATAGGAATGGTCACCCATCCACAGACCAACCGCGGCTAGCGTAGCTTAACCTTTGACCGATCGATCTGTACGGCTTTTACTTAGCCACGAGCCATTGTTAAGCATAAACAGTGTTGTCTTAAAATTAAACCTACATTATCATCATTATATTTTAACTTACATCTAATCCTGATTACTGTATTACCCCGTATAATAAACGATTTCCTATTTCTATTACTTCAAATTAAATCACGAACAGATTGAAATTTCCACTTTATTATCGACCTACATTTCAACTCGAGTTAACCTCAGATCTACCTACATTGTGCTAATAATATAAATGTACGTCTGTTTGTAACTTAATTACGACTTGGAGGAGTAGGTAAAGCTCGATCCATCCTCAGTTGGAACTAATTGCTTCTATATGCAATTGCTTTGTTACATAGACGCGTATTGAGTCAGTGGTTTTAATCATAGTTTAGTGAGACGATTCTCTTTAAAATACATGTTTGTTTACGGATCCCTAATTTTGTTGTTAGTAAGATAGCCTTACGGCTCGTTCACGAGCAGGCCGCTTTGAGGTGGTAAGTTCAAATGTATGGAAATGTTTGGAGCACGCCACGAGTCGCCGTTTATAGCGAAAACGCGCGCTGATTTCTCGTCGTACTCAGTCGCTAGTACATTTGTTCTTGCCACCCGCCGCGGTACTCGTCGCCAAGGCTAAGAACTCACGATGCGGTTTTCGCCCGCGCTCGCGCCCGCAGCGGGAGTCGCAAACAACCGCGCACACCGCGGGCGTAAACCGCGTCGTTTTTACATATAATCTATACATATAATAAAACAGTAACAAAACTGTGTCTGTACATTGTAAAAAAATAATAATTTAGGGGAGTTTAGGACAGTAATAGAGCACGAATCCAAAAAAAAAATTCTGTCTGTTTGTCTGTTTGTTTGTACACGCTCATCTTCGGAACTACTGGGCGGATTTGAATGATTTTTCTTTTGTTGTATAGGTATTAAGTCTGGGCAACATATAAGCTATAATTTATCTTGGAAACTTGAACACCTGATGCAGAACCGCAACAGACCAGCTAAACTATAAGAGATACAAAAATGGTACCATAGCAAAAATTGTTCCACGTGATGAGCATTTTCTGCTGAGAGAATAAATTTGAAGATCTGGAACACCTGATGTGGAACTCCAAGAGCCCAGCTACACCATGACACATATAGGAATGACGTCTTAGCAAAAGTTGTTCGGTCTAATGGGCATTTCCTGTTGACTTATAAAAATCGAAGATCAGAAACATCTGATGTGAAAATCAAAGCTATCACTAATTTCACTATATCTTATAAAATAACATAAGCTGGGAGTACCTCCAAGCGGTGAAGGCGGTAATAGTTTAGGACTGATTTTTGATGACGATGGTATATCATTGAAAATTTGACTTTACTGGCCAAAATTCCCATTTATTTTTTTATTTTATCGAATAAATATGCCTTCGGGCTTATGTTATTTGGGTGTTTAATTTCCTTTTCCATTTATCTTCGTGACACGGTAGCCTACCCGGTAACGCAGGGGAGCAGTCACTTAGATTTTAATTGATCAGGTATCTTTACAATAAAACTATAACCATGCCTAGAAAGAGGTACAATCTTTCCCAATGTTCCAAAGGAGCTAAAAGATTGAGGATCATAAGATCCCAAGAATCTACCGAAGAGCGTCAGGAGTGACTTTATGTTGTTCGAGAACATCAGGCTGCAACTCGCTCCGTGGAAACCTCTTCAGATCGCTAAGCACGCCTGCGTTCTCAGCGTATTTATGCATCTACATCCAGGTCTCTAGAGACCAGTGAAGAGTATGATGCGCTACTGACCGCTGATCGTGAACGTCATACATTGTCTCGCAAGTCGGAGACGTTCACGGATAGCGAATTGCGCTTGAGTTCTCAGCGTATCTACGCATCTGCTGCGGAACGTGATGCGCGACTGTCCGCTGATCGTGAGCGACATGCATTGTCTCGCGAATCGGAAACGTTTACCGATACAGAATCACGCTTGAGTTCTCAGCGTATTCCCACATCTACTAACAGGTCTTTTGAACCGAATGATGAACGTGATGCACGACTAACTGCTGATCGAGATTATCATACACTAGCGACCTGACCCAGCTTCACATTGGCCTATAGCCTTCCTCGGTTAATGGACTATCGACTTCGACATTCTCTGAACAGAATGTCGATATCATCTAAAGAATCGGATGTGTCTCAAGATATAGCCGTAGGTCATGGCGATCTTCCTTGGGTTGATAAGGAACGGAGTTCATTTACGTATACTCCTATGATTGACTACGCCACATATTCCGCCATCGGAGGTATGATTCAAAATTGTACTTTTTGAACGTCTCGAATCATCTCGCGCATCCCGTGGTTTTCCCGTCCCCGGGCTCTTAGAATTCGACATCAGACGTTTCAGATCTTCGATTTTGCCGACCCCGTTGTCGCTGGCACAAGCAACAGGATCCGCGTACGAAGTCGCGGGCAGAAGCTAGTATATAATATATATTATATGTAAAAAACAAAGCACATTTCACGATGCGGTTACAGGCCAGCTACGGGCCCGCAACTATGACTCCAGCCTCCATGAGTTGCCGGCCTGCGGGTGGTCGACTTAGGGGCAGTCCACCACCAGACCCGCTGCAGGCCCGTGTAGATGGCGCGCCGTGTTCCGCGCGCGCCACATTAGAGGATTGGGCGGCAATTAGACCGCTGAGGTCGACGGGACCCACCTACATCATTGGCGGGTCATAGCCTGGTGGGGGCGCGGTGCATGCGCGAGCGAATCCCGTAACCTCGCCCATATGTCAATCGAGGAACACGGTGGTGGTTTTAGCCGGTACGAGTCCGGCACACCCCCCCGTCTCTCCCGGACGGGGGATAGTATATGAGGATTTCCCCACGATAAAAAAAAAGGCGGACGCGGGTGAAAACCGCATCGTGAGTTCTTAGCCTAAGACCGAAGTCGTGACCAGGCCGTAAAACACTCAGGAATAACGTAGCTCCCTTTGAGCGAAATAATTTACAAAATCGGACCAATAGTTCTTGAGATTAGTTCCAACGAACAAAAACTCAACTTTATTCTATACATATAATGAAAAGCTTTTTACAAAAAAGACAACCGCCTTCAAAAACCAAAAAGTGAAAAATAACTTTAGCACAGAACACACATTGACTTTAGTTTCGAAATTCAGTGGCTTTGTTCTGTTTGTTGTTTTGTATTGCCACCGACTTCCGAAACTGAAGTCAATGTGTGTTCTGTGCTAAAGTTATTTTTCACTTTTTAGTTTTTGAAGGTGGTTGTCTTTTTTGTAAAAAGCTTTTTATTTTCCGCTTTTTAGTACCTCCTTCTCATCCAAATCTATTAAGAAGAGTATGAAAGTTAACTACTACAAAGATTGATGAAGCTAAAACGTCAACTATGTAACTACTACTACTGCTGCTACTGTGTACTATGTGTATGTATCTATAACTATGTAAATTTTTTGGGTATTTGTTATACCCAAAAATTTTACATAGTTATAGATATTTATTTTTCAAAAATATATATAGATTTTTTATATAGATTTTTCAAAAAGTGCTGTATCAATTTCGATAAAATTTACATGGGACCACCCCTTAAGCATACCCTATCCGTAAAAAGAAGAATTTTTAAAATCGGTTTACGTTTGCCGGAGTAATCGCGTACCAAATCGCGCACATACTTAATGTAAATTTAAGACTTATACGGTTTTCTCATGGATGCCATTGTCAGAACCGGACCAAATTAAAATGAGACTACACAGGAAGCACTAGCTTTCAAACAAAAAAAGAATCATCAAAATCGGCTCACCCAGTCCAAAGAAATCAGGTAAAAAACATAATAATAAAAAATAAAAAAAAAAAAAAAAAAAAAAAACAGACGAATTGATAACTTCCTCCTTTTTTGAAGTCGGTTGAAAACAGTAAAAAAACTCAGTCTGTACATTGAATATATTCAAAAAATAATAATTTGGGGGGTTTCGAAACAGTAATAAGCGGTAACAGTTTAGGAATGATTTTTGATGACGATGATATATCATTGAAAATTTGACCCTGCTGGCCAAAACTCCCATTAATTTTTTTATTTTATCGAATAAATATGCCTTTGGGAAATTAAACAATCAAATATGTTATTTGAGTGTTTAATTTCCTTTTCCATTTATCTTCGTGACACGGTAGCCTACCCGGTAACGCAGGGGAGCAGTCACTTAGATTTTAATTGATTAGGTATCTTCTTCACAATAAAACTATAACCATGCCTAAAAAGAGGTCAAATCTTTCCCAATGTTCCAAAGGACCTAAAAGATTGAGGATCATAAGTTCCCAAGAATCTACCAAAGAGCGTCAGGAGAGACTTGATGCTGTTCGAGAACATCAGGCTGCCACTTGGTCCGTGGAAACCTCATCAAATCGCGAAGCACGCCTGCGTTCTCAGCGTACTAGCGTTATCCACATCCAGGTCTCTAGAGACCAGTGAATAATATGATGCGCGACTGACCGCTGATCGTGAACGTGCATGCACTATCTCGCGAGTCGGAGACGTTCACGGATAGGGAATTGCTCTTGAGTGCTCTGCGTATGTACGCATCTGCTTCTAGGTCTCTAGAGACAAGTGCGGAACGTGATGCGCGACTGTCCGGTGATCGTGAGCGGCATGCATTGTCTCGCGAATCGGAAACGTTTACTGATACATAATCACGCTTAGGTTCTCAGCGTATTTGCACATCTACTAACAGGTCTTTTGAAACGAGTGATGAACGTGATGCATGACTAACTGCTGATCGAGATTATCATACATTGTCCCGAACACGCACACAACAAAATATTCATAATCAGTTCGAAAGTTAGAGAGAAAGAATTGCTGGAGTACGGCATGAAGAGACAGAAGAAGAGTGCAACGAACGTTTGAATTCTGATCGACTTCGACATTCTCTGAACAGAATGTCGATGTCATCTGAAGAATCGGATGTGTCTCAATATATAGCCGTAGGGCATGACGACCTTCCTTGGGTTGATATGGAACTGAGCGCATTTACGTATACTCCTATGATTGACTACACCACATATTCCGCCATCGGAGGTATGATTCAAAATTGTACTTTTTGAACGGCTCGAATCGTCTCGCGCTTCCCGTTGTTTTCCCGTCCCCGGGCTCTTAGAATTCGACATCAGATGTTTTAGATCTTCGATTTTGCCGACCCCGTTGTCGCTGGCATAAGCAACAGGATCCGCGTACGAAGTCGCGGGCAGAAGCTAGTTTATAATAAATGTAATGTAATGAGTGGTGATAGTGATGATATTGACTAGCTTTTGCCGTCCGCGTGAATGTCGGTTATCGTGGATGCGGACAAAGTCGCGGGTTAAAAAGTAGCCTATGTCCTTTCTTAGGGTTTAAGCTTAATCCGTTCCAAATTTCATTTAAACCGGTTCAGTAGTTCAGCCGTGAAAACGTAACTAGCAAAAAACAACGCTTTTGTTGGGGTTTAAGTGCAAGAACAATGAAAAGCATGAAATTGGAAAATGTAATATCATCCTCAATCAGAAGGTTTGTTCTCACTTGTTCTACTAAACAGTGATATGGTAGAACTACTGTCCAAATAGAAAGCGAGAAGATTGGCAATGGCAAAGCCTAAACCACTGGTAACCGAAGGACTAATTATCGGGCCTGTGTAGAACAGTAGAGCAGTTTCGATGAAGACTAATCAACTGTCTGGCTCTGGCCTCTGCGACAGATTAAAAGGTGTTTTAGGTTTTGCGATAGGAGCGAGAATTTTGGTGAAGTGGTGATGGAAACCTCAGGAATCAAATGAGGATCTTTGAAAAAGTCTGTTAAGTTTATTAATTTTTCTCTCACAATATAAATAAAAAAGGAAAAGAATTCAATTCATATAATACAAAACGAACTTTCAAAGTTTACAAAAATTTGAAAAAGGTTAAAGAGAATTACTAATATGACGCACAACATGAGATAAGGGAAATTAAATTAATGAAGGAGGCTTTTGCCCAGAAGTGAACAGAACTAGGTACTTACATTTGATGTAAAAAATAAATCAGTGCTAGGCCGAATAGGGCCTATCGCAGCATCATTTATAACCTGCTAACACGATTTCATAATGATAATTATATTATTAAATAATTTCGTGAGCCTTGGGTTATGTGAATCAAAAAGTAAATAGTCTAAATAATATATCAGATACTGATAAATAATAATATAATCATAGTTGCAAATCGCTCTGTTGTATACTTTATCAATTATTTGTCAGATTAACTGTAGGCTATAGTTCCAATCGGCTGAGGTTCTCTAATCAACTAGGTCTGCTTCGAGGATTGGTCAAATGGAATTTTACAGTTCACGACTTCTTCTGGTTCCTCGAACTTAAATTATATTGGTCGATAATTTAAATTCGTCAAATGGTCCGATTGCTTGACAATTTGTTAGCTTTTTGTTGTGTCTATTTTCGTACCACAAATCGGGCGTATCTTATTGTGATAAAACTTTATTTTAAAATTCAATAATTTAAAATAATGTCCATTTCGGCAACATTATTTTAAAATTTAGTTTTTATAACTGTTCTGCCCTCACCTCAATGAAATACAGGTATATTTGTTCCCGGTGACTTAAATAAAGATTTATTTCGAATCTAATAAGACATTTAAGGTATTTTTACAAGAATAATAAAACAGAAAACCTAAAGTCTAAAAACAAAAACCTAGCACAATAAAGCATCATAGAATTCGTCCACATCGCCGTCAACTGGAAATGTACCCAAGAGACTGGCAGCATTGCCACGTTGGATGCCAATGCTTAATCTCTGACCAAGGTAAAAACCAGCTCTTGAGTCACGGGAAGTGTCAACCAACCTTTTTGATATTTCCTTAAAAAGAAGATGTGCACTCGGACCCCACGACCCGAGGGTTTCAACCCCAAACGGCTCGAAAATAACGTTCGAACCAAGGATACTATACATTAGCCGTTTGAGGTCTTCTGCAGTCGCAGTAGCAACACCAGCAGATGCTGAACTAGGAAGATGGGATGGCGCAAGAGTATCGACGCACGTAGCGTCCCACACTAAAGGCCTACCCAACTTCCAAGGAAATAGAGACATGCCGTCCGGCCTCTTGCCATCGTCGCGTGCCAAGCCATTGGGTTCTATTTTATTATTCTTGTAAATATTGTACATACTTAAAAACAATAAATGTAGGTACCTACGTAAAAAAAAAGGTATTTTTTACCATACATATTGTATCTACATCAAAACTATGTATTTTTTTACATTACCATTAAAATATATTTACCTTTATGAAATACCATTTAATCTTATTTACAGAAACTCAAACAGCATAACCCTCTTTGTGACTAATACATATTTGTTTATTTCTTAATAACCTTTTAAATTGTGTCTAAAGCCTATAGTAGGTATACGATAATTCTGAAAACATTATTTCATAAACAATTAGCAATATTAATATTGTTATACAAAACATTTTTTAATTTTATTGTCGAATAATAAAATTCATCACGACCAATCGTATCGCCTGAACTAAACATCCTTAAACCGAACGGCCCTGGTTTAATCGAAGTTTATCTAGGAGTTTGAAATACGGTGACCAGAAGGTGTTAGCAGATAGATACCTATGTGGGCACACTGAGTTATTGCCAACAGATAGGACTTCACCTATCTAAGTTCCGAGGCGATAAAATCTAGAATGCAAATCGGTTAAAGTTAGAATATTGGTTGCTGGAGTGGACTCGGCTGACCACTTTTGAGGAAACCGAGGTTGGTACTCATGTGCAAGTAGTTTGTCATTATGATTTAATATTAGCTATATAGCGGGTAGAGGTACAGTATAAAATTAAATGTTAGTACTAACGTACTGTAGCGAAACGCCCCGCCTCCCTCCGAAACACTGTTCCTCACCTCTTCCCGCATCGAACGTGCTCTCGAAACTGCTTTTAGTTCGAGCGGCGCGTAGTACACACACACATACGCACGTATTTGTACAGTCTGTCATATTGGTAGTAGTCATCATTTCAGCCGAAAGACGTCCACTGCTGGACATAGGCCTCCCCCAACGGGGGGGGGGGGGTTAGCCATAATCGCCACGCTTGGCAGGCGGGTTGACAATCGCAGTATGGTTGTTACAAATGCACAGAGAACGCTGCTGCCCATTCTCTGGTACCTCCCTTAGTCGCCTTTTACGACACCCACGGGAAGATATGGGATGGTGCTATTCTTTACGTCCGACACCATACGGAGGTAGTAGTGTAGGTAATTAAATCGTTTCTTTTGTATGGAGTATCGTAGGTGTGGCAGAGGTCAGGAGAACTCATATGAAGAGAAAGTTGAAGATGTATCCAGCTATAAGCAGTAAATAACATTACCAAAACTCGCCAAAATGACGCTAGCGTAGGCACAGGGTATATATAGTATAATAATAATAAGTATTTATTCGCATCAACAAGACTACTTAATATTACATACTTAAGACTTAGATTTATGAAGCACATTAGAAGTTGTCATAACTAGCACCCTTGCTAAGTTATCAGGATAACTTGTATTAAGTCAACAAGTCCCAACCCTTGATTCGCTTATTCTAAGGTATTGCAGTATTTTTAAAAATAAAAGTATTTAGAAGTTTCAAATACCTATTACAGAGAGAAAAACAAAATGAAAACAATAAAAAAATAAAAAGAGAGAAAGCAAATGCCATGAGGATTTTGACTTAAGTGTGATGGTGAATCGTGTTTGTGATGGTGAATCGTACCTAGTACGTAGCAGTAATTGACGGATCGAAGTATACAAAGTTAGAAAATTTGACCCGGTCGCGATTGTACCCCCTTATTTAACACATTTTAACGGACATTTTTTGATACACAGAGATAGTTCTCCTTAACTCTACCCTCCATAGCTTTCTAGTGGCATCGACACTATGTCGGACATCGCGTAATTCTGTACTTATGTTTAGGTAGTATTGGTCTACCGGAATCTCATGGCAAAAGGGGAAAAGTTTGTTGTGTGCAATACTGGATTAAACGATCTGGACGAGAGGCGCGAAACCTGGCGCTAGCGCTAAATCTCACCCAGCTGGTCCGGGGGGCAACAAGGGTGCCAGATGTTGATTCGCACACAGCCAATTGCTTGGACCTTCTGCTGACAACAGATCCAGACCGCTACTCAGTGTCGATTTCTTCTCCACTGGGTAGCTCCGACCACTGTCTGGTGAAGTCTGTGTCCGTCTACTCCCCGCCCGATCCTTGCCCTAGAGGCACCCGGCGGGTATGGCGATACAGGTCAGCAGATTGGGATGGCATGCGATCTTTCTTCGCATGTTATCCTTGGCAGCCTACTTGCTTTTCTTCGACTGATGCTTCGTTGTGCGCGGACGCCGTGACGGATGTGTTGCGGAGGGGGATGGAGTACTATATTCCGTTCTCAGACGTAACAATGTCTGGCGAAGCTCGCCCATGGTTTGGTGCTGAGTGCATTCGTGCTAATGCGCTAGAACATTCAGCGTACCTAGCATGGGTTGACGCCCGCACTCGCAAAGCAAGTGACGTGAGCCGGAAAAAGAGAGCCTTTAACAGGGCTGCCAAGTCCTGCAAGAAGGTGTTGCAGAGAGCTCGGTTTGACCACATTAGCCGAATAGGGAACAAACTTGCTTCATACCCAGCAGGTAGTAAGGCTTTTTGGTCCCTGGCTAAGTCGGTCGAATCGAACTTCTGCCGCCCCTCACTACCACCACTGCTGAGACCCGACGGGTCGCTGGCCCACTCCGCTGAGGAGAAAGCTAACTTGTTCGCCTCTGTTTGCGGAATCGTCACGTCTGGATCCGGGTGGCGCGAGGCCCCCTGTTTCTTCTGTTGGATGCGAGTCGAGTATGTTGAACATAAGCATTCATCAGAAGGACGTTCTTAGGGTACTGCGTAACCTAGACGTGAACAAGGCTAGTGGCCCTGACGGGATTCCAGCAATTGTACTGAAGACTTGTGCGCCTGAGTTGTCTCCGATCTTGACGCGCTTATATCGCCTGTCGTTTGAGACTGGGAAAGTGCCGATGGCTTGGAAGCAAGCTAACGTGCAGCCCGTGCCCAAGAAGGGTAGTCGGGCTGACCCGTCGAATTATAGACCCATTTCGGTGACGTCCATACTCTGTAAGAGTATGGAACGGGTGCTGAATCGTAAGCTCCTGGCATACCTAGAAGCGAATGATATCCTCAGTGACCGACAATACGGCTTCCGCCGAAAACGATCAACTGGGGATCTACTAGCGTATGCCATTCACATCTGGAGTGAGGCCATCGAGAAGCATGGAGAGGCACTAGCAGTCTCCCTTGAAATCTCAAAGGCCTTCGACAGGGTCTGGCACGATAGCCTTTTTAATAAGCTTCCTTCCTTCGGTCTGCCCGCTGGATTTTGGATTGGATTGCAGATTTCCTGAGGGATCGGTCTATTCGAGTGGTCATAGATGGCTGCTAGTCTGGACTGCTGGATATTAATGCCGGGGTTCCTCAGGGGTCGGTGCTCTCAGCAACATTGTTCCTGCTGCATATTAATGATCTGCTAAAACCCGGTACCTTTGGGTATGCAGACGACAGCACTGTCGCTGAGAGATACGTTTCCGACGCACGAGCTGGTGGGTCGCAGATCCGGTCTCTCCGGGAGGCGATGGTTGAGCGCTTGAATTTGTCCTTACAGGCTGTCTCTGAATGGGGCGACGCCAATCTGGTCAAGTTCAATGCTGCTAAGACCCAAGCGTGTCTCTTTTCCGCTAAAAGGAGCCAATTCCACCCAGCTCCATCTTTCCGAGGTGTAACCGTGCCGATAACCGACCGACTTGAGCTTCTTGGTGTTACGTTAACATCAACCCTCAATTTTGGCCCTTTCATAGAGGCAAAGGCTCAAGTGGCTGCCAAAAAGCTGGGGATCCTAGCAATGGTGAGACGGTACTTCACGCCGGAACAGCTGCTTAAACTTTATCAAGCGCAAGTTCGATCGTGTATGGAGTACTGCTCTCATCTTTGGGACGGATCTGCCAGATACCAGCTTGATGCCCTAGAGTCAATTGAGAAACGAGCCAAGAGGATCATTGGCAATGATAGGCTCGTCGAGTCAAAGCTCCAAAGTCTTGAGCATCGACGCCGAGTTGCTGGCCTGTCGGTTTTCTATCGGTTGCATTTTGGGGAGTGTGCGACGGAATTGCATAATTTAATTCCGCCGAGCCCGTTCCATCATCGGACCACAAGACGTACGGCGATGCGCCACCGGCACACGGTGGACATCCCACCCACACGCACGAAACGTTTTGGGAATACATTCATTGTGCGTTCTGCTAAGGAGTGGAATTCCCTGCCTGAGTCTGTGTTTCCTGATAGCTACAACCTGGGAGTCTTTAAGGCAAGAGTGAATAGGTTACTTCTAGGCAAGCGTGCTCCATCTTAGACCGCATCATCGCTTCCCATCAGGTGAGATAGTGGTCAAACGTATGCCTATCAATAGATTAAAAAAAAAAAAAAAAAATCTTGATACTGTTTAATTTATTTTTGCTGATTGCGTAATTTGATTTGACAGGTGCCAATTGACATTGCCATTGAAAATCACAATTTTTTATAATTTTTGTATGCCATGAGATTCCGGTAGACCTCTAGTAAGTAGTAAAGGTGTAGTAAGAGTTGAATTTTAGTGACGCCAACACAATGTCGGATATCGCCTTATCCTATCCTACTTCTATTATAAACGCGAAGTTTGTGAGGATGGATGAATGGATGGATGTCTGTTGCTCTTTTACGCTTTAACTTTATGCGCTTAATTCTAAAGTCTACACAGAGGACCTTGCGGGCATAAGATAGAAAATGTGTAGTATTAAAATGTGAATGATGTTTTGAAAGTGAACAAATGTGAAAAAAATATTTTCCGCGTAGTACAGCACAACTTTACATTTTAATATGCAACACTATTCCATATTCATCATGCCATTTTTCACACGTTTCAATACCATTAGCTAATGAAGCCGTCACTTGAAGGCCAGAGCATAAACAAGGGTCAGTGAACAAAAACCTTCAACCCCTAAACCAATGTTTATACATTACCAATCAAATCCAGAACCAGGTAACACAGTTAAGATAAACGGGTCACGCATGGCCTGAATTATTGATAAAAGGGTAGGAATTACTTGCACAACAAAATAACTGGGTGCAGAAGGTCAAGTGCGTACGAATGAAAACGCATTTACTCTTAGTCAAAGCATTTTCAATTAAACCATTTACTGGCACTTTTGTATTGTCAAGGAGTCGGTCAGTTAGTCAGAAAGTTGAAGCTAGTTACTCGTTCCAAAACGTAACTCTATGGAGAAGAATGAGCAAAAAACTCCACGAACACTCTTTTAAATCAAGATTTTACATAATACTGATTACATTATTCTTATTGCTTCTATATGATCAAACAACGGAGGTAATCTAGCAATACAAAATCAAAGCCATGGCAGTTAAGAGTTGACCAAACTCTACTGACAGCGTTCGTTCA
Source organism: Charanyca ferruginea (assembly GCA_947361185.1). Classification (NCBI taxonomy): domain Eukaryota; kingdom Metazoa; phylum Arthropoda; class Insecta; order Lepidoptera; family Noctuidae; genus Charanyca; species Charanyca ferruginea. Next base: position 3,743,883 of record OX376070.1, read on the forward strand.
CGAACATGACGCGTGGATCAGCAGCATTCAGCTCAACCATTTTGGAGTGCATGTCACCATCAGCGAGATATTTGAGTGAGCATGACAATGCTCTCAACCGCCATGCTCAGTTATGTCAAACACATAATAAATTTACTTAATAAATGACTCCATGGTGAAATGAGCTTAAGATAAGCTGTCAATACAAGCTTTGGTATAACATGTCAGCTCACATAAATGAAATGAAGACAACTGATATTCGAATTAGATCGCCGCATACCCGTGTATGTGTACATGAACATGATTATTTGGGGACGGATTTAAAACTACAGGCTTGGCGGCACGGGCAGGCATGAGCAAGGGTCGAGGCGAATCTGTTTTTAACCGACTTCAAAAAGGAGGAGGTTATCAGTTCGGATGAATATATTTTTTTTTGTATGTTTGAGCATAACTCCGTCTTAAAGATGAACTAGCATTTGCCCTCGACTTCATCCGCGTGTTTGTCGGTTATCGCGAATACAGACAAAGTGACGGATTAAAAAGTACTCTTTGTCCTTTCCTAGGGTTCAACCTATTTTGATACCAAATTTCATCAAAATCTGTTCATCCGTTTCATCGTAAAAGCGTAATAGACAGAGTTACTTTCGCATTTATAATATTAAGTAAGTATCTATGGATGGATTTGCAAAATCAGTTTTTGTATCTTCATTCGTTGTATGGAACCGACCTTCTGTATTACTTTTTATTCTGAATATCAATTGTTCTGAGGTTTACCTTTTCGGCCGTGTTTACGACGTGTGTCGTTTCAAGGTCAAATATTCAGGACATTGCCGTTTTATTGTATCGAATGTTTGTTTTATACGATTGCGAGAAATTGTTTGGTTGTGTTATTTAATCTAGATATTTTTTATATTTTTTCCATCACTTTCTAAGTTTTCGTGAGGGGCTAAGGGCTAAGTAAAGCACGTAGCGATTGGTTTTAATAAAGCCACTTGCTTTTGCTTTTGGTTGCTGCCGTCAGTCCGTTGAAAAGCACGTAAAAGTCGTTGGTCCCGTAAAGGTGCGTCCAGACCTGGCGAATGCACCGCTCGCGAGCCGCTTGTGAACTGCGCGCGTGTTGCTCGCGTGTGGTTATGGTGCAGCGCAGACGGCACACTTTTTGTGCGATCGAGTCTGCGGCGCACAAAAAGTCTGCATGGCGCGCAAAAAGTCGGTCGCGGATTTTCACAGACTCAAAGCACACGACGCACATCTTCGATCATTCTGTCGGCAGAGCTGTAGGGACGTAGACGCTATGGAGATCGCGAAGTATTATTTTGTAGATGAAGTACAGAAAAAGAAGAAGAAATAGAGAATTTTGGGTACATCCTATACTTTCGGATTCTATACGTCCACCCCTAGCAAATGCAGATTGCCGACTGAAGTGTGCGCCGTCTGCGTTAGCGCGCGTTGAAGCAAACGTTCTATTTTTTTCACACACTTTTTGTGCCGAGCGGCGCGGTGCGGTCTGCCCGAATTACACAGATATTTTGTGCGCCGGACTTTTTGCGCGTCGTGTGCGTTACTGCATATAATTGCATAGGTTCTATTTTCACAGACTAAAAAGTGCGTCACGAATAGTCTGTCGTCTGCGCTGCACCTATTGCGTACGTTTGGTGCGCCGCTCTACTGTAACTCTGGCAAGGCTCGAGTGGGGCGCGCGTGCAGCGCTCGAGCATCTCGTACGTACATAGCTTCTTTCGCGTTTGAACTAAGAACCTCAGTTGTGAATTTGCTATGTTACAGTTACCGTAAACAATTTTCGTTTGTCCACTCCATGTCAACACGTATTTAATCTCTGACATTTCAAAGTCAAAGTCAAAGTCAAAGCATTTATTTCAATTAAACCATTTACAGGCACTTTTGAATTGTCAAGGAGTCGGTCAGTTAGTCAGAGAGTTAAAGCTAGTTGCTCGTTCCAAAACGTAGGTAGGTCTCTATGGAGAAGAACGAGCAAGAAACTCCACGGACACTCTTTGAAATAAAGTTTTTACAAAGTCTGGTTACATGATTCTTGTTGCTTCTATATGTGAAAACTATGAAGGTAATCTAACAATACAAAACACAAAAAAGAAGCAAGATAAAGTGGCATCTAATCCATGGCAGATAAGAGCTGACCAATCTCTACTGACAGCGCCCGTTCACGAACATGACGCGTGAATCAGCACCATTCAGCTCAACCATTTTGAAGGGAGCCGAATGATCCAACACACGCGCCACCATCAGCGAGACATTTGAGCGAGCATGACAATGCTCCCAACCGCCATGTTAATTTTTGTCAAACATAAAGGTATTTAGAAACGAACTGAGGGTATATTGGTGACGAGACGAGGGCGGGGCGAGGGAGGTGCATCGCCAGCGGCACACGCGCATCCCCTGCGCCGCTCGAGTACGGAGCGCAGATTGCGCGCGAGCGGCGCGCCGACAGCGCTGCGTACGAACATGAAATACACGCGCGCAGTTAGCAAGCGAGCGGGCATTCGCGGCGCATTCGCCAACCTCTCTCTCACAACTAGTCTTACCAAGAGACATCGTGTTACCATTCATACTTCAACAAAACCTGCATCCAGTTAGACTAGAGACCCCAACACGGTTATAAAAAGGTTAGGCAGATGATTACGGACAGCGTCAACAACTGGTTACCCTATCCGAAGAAATTTTAATGTGTGAGGGATAACCAGTTGATGGCGCTGTCTGTACATTCTAAATTCATCTTGGACATCGCTAATATAAAGGAATAAATCGTGCGGAAACGGCGGTTCATGACGGTTCGTGAATCGATTTTGTTGAAATCTATCTAAATATATAGGGTGACTAGTAATTAGTGTACGATACTTAAACACGTGATTGTGTTCATGATAACAAACAACTTTCCCGAAGAAAAAATGATTTTTTTTATCACAATAACGCAACAGCCGTATGAAATTCACGCGCGCGCACGCCTGTGACCTAAAGTGAAACAGTACAAAAAACATTTTTTCTTCGGGAAAGTTGTTTGTTATCATGAACACAATCACGTGTTTAAGTATCGTACACTAATTACCAGTGACCCTATATAAAAGCGAAAGTTCGCTCACTCACTCATCACGAAATATCGAAAACCGCTTGACGTATATAGATAAAATTTGTCAGGAACGTAGTTTATAGTTGTAGACGTCCGCTAAGAACGAATTTTGCGACAGGGCCAGAATAAGGAGGTCTAATTCGCTCTCACTGGGAACGAAGTCGCGGGCAACAGCTAGTTTGGTATGAAGATAGCGTGTTCCCTCAGCAAGGACATAGGCTACTTTTAAATCCGCGACTTTAAAAACGTACACGGCAACTGTCATTCATGCCGACGAATTAACGGGCGACAGCCAGATACTATATTATGCATGTAGTCTCAGATTATGAAACAAAAGGCAGATAGACCGTGCGGAACACTGAGAGTGAAGCCACAAAAGCAAATACAAATTAAAAAACGAATACCTAAAATTTGCTTCGCTGACACGAGTCAGCACGAAACGAAGCATTGTTAAAAAAACAAATACTAATAAAAATAAAAAATCTAAAGCGAACACAATCACGAGGTTGTAGGTATTCGTTATTGGATTTGTATTTGCTTTTGTGGCTTCACTCGCAGTGTTCCGTACGGTCTATCTGCCTTTTGTTTGATATATTTTTTTTTTTTTTTTTTTTTTTTTTATAATAATAATAATAATCTTTATTTAGCCAAAAAAATACAGTTTTATACAGCATTTTTTTAGAAGTGAGTATACAAACAAAGTTCATGCCGTAAATCTAATCTGTACAATAGTTATCACTATACCTCTTAAACTAGGTTGTACCTGTATCTTAAGAGGTAGTGCTGGCCGGGGTGAAACAATAAAAGAAAAACAACAAAAACTTAGCAAGAGGACTGTGTCAGTCTACTGTTTGGCCTACAAAATTAAATAAAATAACAAAAATAGGAGAGACGGACATAAACATAAACGAAAATCGAAAAATTACATTCTATATGTTTAGGAGAGTGTGTATTGTAAGGTGATGTGTGTGCGTGAGTGGTGTGTATGTGTGCGTGAGTGTATGCGTATCTATATGTGATGGTGTGTGTGTCTGTGTGTAATGTGCTTACGATGTGTGTTATACATTGTATGTTAGTAAAGACTCTGTATAAGAATAGTCCTTCAGTTGGAGCCACTCTGTTAATTTAGTTTTTAGTTCATGTGTGTTCAGGTTTGTGATGTTTAAGTGTTTATTAATTTTGCAATAAATATGTGTACTTAGTGTATAATATTGGCGTGTCGCGAAAGTGGTCTTGTGTTGAGTCGATGGTGGAATATATGTACGTTTATTTGGATCTCGGGGTGGAAGGGTACTGTTACGGGGTGGGATGCTGGAGACTTTTTAAAAAACAACTTTTGACAAACTGAAAGTGTTTAATCACGAGAAAATAGGAAAATACAAGAATAATTCGTATAGTGTCCACACCGAAATCTAAGTCCGAACTGAAAAAATGTATATCGGCGGAAATGCCGACGAGGACTTTTATTGACGTCATATTCCAAGTATTAAATAAATGCAGTAAACAACTGAGGCTAGATCAGCACTTTACTTTGTATTAGCCTTGGAACATGAGATATTATAACAGCCCCCCCGATAAGATTGATCATCACAGATGAAGTGATGAGAAAGATTATAACTGACCAATAACTGACTAGACTTCGATGTGGGCATTACGATAAATGGTTATACAAACGTACAAAAGTTATAATTAACAAATTATCATAACGAAGGAAGAGAAACTAGTTATTTAATTTACACAATACCATAGACTAACTAATCAATACGCCTACAGGTTTTACAGAGATAGAGAGAGCAACACAAACGAATATAAATCAAATATGATTAATAGCATGTTATTTATTTATTTATTTCAAGGTGTTTCGTTTTGTCTGGATGGACTTAATGGAAATTACATCGCCTTCAGGTTCAGATGAGTCTGAAGTATATGCGGTATTGATGACTTGATTTTTAGAAACACCTGACTTGGTATAATTTTTATTATATATCTTAATACAGCATCCTGGATTTCTAGGACATACATATTTCTTAATTTTAAACAAAAAGTATAACAAAGATAAGGTTGCAATCACATAAGTCAATGAAAGATAATGCGTGCTGTATTTTTCTAGATGAGAAGGCTCTGCAATTTTATTTAATTGCTGTTCAAAATCATTTAGATGTGTACTTGCCTTTAACAAAGAATCAAAGTTGTTGAACTCATTTAATTTAATAAGAGGAACTTCACTTAGAGTTTTGTTTAACTTAACGCTATCGCAACAGTCATCATTTAAAATATTAAAATTAGATACAGTGGTTGTAAAATTAGAAGTTATACTATCAGTAGGTACAAAAGTTAGAGTTTTATAAAATGCTTTACAAGATTTAGGAAGATGTAAGATTCCTGTGCCCAACAAGATTTCAACATGATCTCTCATCTCATCGTTACACATGATATGACCTTTACTAGGTTCCGATTGTACGAAAATCCACCGATTGTTAGAAATCTTCTGAAATAGATCAATAGAACCACGCAGAATTCTTGTTTGGCAGGACTTAGGTAACTTATCTACTACATCTGTTAACAAAATTGATTCACATGTAGGATTCGCGATAGTAGAATACACGTTGTTCAAAGCACACACGAAACACTGATTTTTAATCACTTTGCACTCACTGACACTTTCGAATTGTGAGTAAAATAAACGATCTATCGTTATTGCCAGATACTGTTTACTAGGAGCAATTAAGATGTAAGTGTCTGGAGTCTTATTGTCGAAAGAGATAGGTAAAGGGATATTCTGGAATAAGTTATAAACTTGTGAAAGAACTAGCGGTATCTTTAGGACAATTATAAGCTTGCTATCATGATAGTAACATACGATATCTGATATATTAATTATTTCATTAACATTCTGTAACGTTAACAAAATCGGCAGCTCAGCGTGTCGCGGCAGCTGATTAGCATGTAACTCGAGCTCCTTGTACAACTGCATAGGACTGAGTACAGTCGGGTGCAAAACATTTATTTTACTAAACAATATGGCATTATTTATGTCATCTATGTCGAAAGATAAAGTTATGATGATACTTTCTAAAGAGGTAAGCAGCAACATTAAGTGAGACTTAATCTCGAGCTTATCATTGGTATTTATAAGCTTGTTAAAAGCACTTTCAATTTTATTTAGGTTTTGATTTAAACGATTTTCGTTTTCTTTAACTTTCGACATTGTGTTATTAAACGTAGAAATAGTAGACTTTATGACATGTATATTATCACGCATTAAAATTGTTAACTGTTTTTCGTCCGACTGTACTTTATTAATAGCGTTTGTAAACTTATGCGCGTCGTCAGAATCTAAAGTACCGAAGACAGTTTTTAACAATGATCCACCTGCATCGATTAGACCACGTTTATGACGTTTCATTTCATTCACTTGTACCAAGTATGAAATAGAAGAGAACTTCTTGATATTATTACTATGTTGCAATTTAAGGGAATTGAGTGAGTTAAGGCAATCAGTTTTAACTTGAGATGAGGATGCAGAATCACAATATTTAGCCACTTTATCGAATAGAAATTCAACGCTTTCTAAATGTGGCTGTATATGACTAAGATCTATGAAGGTTATTACATTCCAGTTATCATTGGTAAACTTTACATCTAGTAACTGATCGAAATACAACCCGGGACTGTTTACTATTTGAGTGACGAATTGGTTCGCGTAAGCTGACGCCAGCCACCTGTAAACAATAGATACAAGAGCGCATATTATAACTTTATTGTTGGAAGGCCGGTTTGATTTCATCATAGTGATGACGAATATGTTTCCGTTCGACTTGTACTGTTACAGTGTGATTGCCGTTTATCTTTATGATTTTATAAGGGCCTTTCCACACCGGAGATAAGGCCTTATTTTGTTTGTGATGGCAGCGAATATACACCATATCGCCAACATTATAGGTTATGGGACGAGAATGGGAGTCATAGTATTGTTTTGAACGTTCTTTAGATATTTGGATATTTTGTAACGCCTTTTGTCGGCTATAGTATAATCTATGATTGAGGGCGCGCACGTAATCTGTGTAGCTATTATTTTCTAGAGTATCAATGGATTTTGGTATATATGGCTTATGACCAAACATGAGTTCAAGTGGGGCAAAGCCCGTAGTCGAATGGATATTGGAGTTGTATGCTAACATTGCAGTGTTCAGGTACAGATCCCATGTATGTGAATTGTCTTCTATATAAGATCGTAGGTATTCTTTCAAGGTGGAATGGCTCCTTTCTAACGCGCCACAGGTTTGAGGGTGGTATGGAGATGCAAAGATATGTTTAATTCCGAAAAGTCTTTCTAGCTGTTTGAATACCTCTGAACAAAAATTGGTACCTTGATCTGTTACAATATTTCGGGGTATTCCTATATGTGAGATAAAATGAACTAATCGTTGTGCAGTTTCCTGTGCGGAACATGTCTGCATGGGATAAGCCTGAGAGTATTTTGTGAGGTCATCTTGAAAGGTAAGTATAAATCGATATTGGTTGATTCTAGTTTCAGGAAGAGGCCCCACGATATCTAGGTATAGTTTTTCGTTTGGTCTGGTGGCTGTCGAAGTTATGATCATGGGAGCTTTGTTAGCGTGACGCAATGGTTTATTAATTTGGCACGATTTGCAGCTTTTTACATAATTTTCTATGTCTTGGCGCATATTTTTCCACCAATAGAGAGTTTTTAGCCTGTCATACATGCGAGTGATACCCGGATGTCCCGCAGAGGGCGAGTCATGGTTATCTTTTAGTATACGTGGCACTTCGGCAGGAGTTGGGAACATAATATTATTGTGATATATATGAACCTTGACACCTGTTTTATGAAATAAGAATGCTATGATGTTGTATATCTTTGTAAATGACAATTTCGTGAACGGATCATGAAAGTCGGAGATAGCGAATTGTTTTTCTTCTGAATACCATGTAGTTATCATATCTCGATAGTCTCGCAACATATTAAAAATATCTTTATAAGACATCTCATCATAGTGATGGACGCGTAAAAACAGATGTGTGAATGTGTGTTTTTCATTAGATGTACTTTGAAAGGTATATAACTCCCGCTCTACGGTTCTTATATCAGGTAAGTTTTCATCGAATTTAGACATTTGTATAATTTCCGAGCAATATGGGACCGAGTCATCTAAGTCAATTGCAGAGGGGTAAGTGATCATTTTACATTTTGTTTTGAGTAGTGATTCGTTATGTTCTTCTATTACAGTGTCGTAGGTTAAGTTTTGTTTTTGACTAATCTCTAAATATTTTTCGTATGTTTCAGAAGTAGAAGGAATATCGGGATCTACAGCGAGAATTGGGTTACGAGATAAGGAGTCTGCGTTACAATTAATCTTACCCTTTTTATATATAATTTCATAATCAAACTCTTCGAGTTTCAGGCGCCAGCGGATTAATTTGGAACTCGGATCTTTGCAGTTGAATAACCACTGTAGTGGCTTATGGTCCGTAACTATTTGAAACTTTCGGCCATACAAATATGGGCGGAAAACTTTTGTACCGAATATTATAGCAAGACATTCCTTTTCAGTCGTAGAATAGTTACCTTCAGACTTATTCAGGGTGCGAGAGGCATAGGCAATTGGGAGATCTTTGTTTATCTCACCCTGAGAAAGAATAGCGGAAACAGCGTAGTTTGAAGCATCTGTTGTAAGTAAGAAGGGCTTTGAGAAATCTGGATATTGAAGGATTGGGGCTGTGGAAATTTTGTTTTTTAGGATTTCGAATGCTGATTGTTGTTCAGAAAGCCACAGGAATTTGGCGTCCTTTTTTAGCAGGCTGGTAAGGGGTTTCGTTATATGAGAAAAGTTATCTATGAAACGCCTATAATAGCCGACCAGTCCTAGGAACGATTTAATGTCTCTAGGACTTTTGGGAACTGGAAATTTTTGCACACACTCCACTTTTTTAGGATCGGGTTTTACTCCGTGTTCGGATATTATATGGCCTAGGTATTGCACTTCTTTACAAAGGAACTCACTTTTATCGGGCTGAAGTTTTAGATTGTGTTTGCGGAGGCTTTCGAAAACTAGTTTAAGTTTAGAGATGTGAGAGTTAAGATCATGTCCAAATACTACAATATCGTCGAGATAAGTGAAACAGTGAAGGCCTTGTAGCCCCGAAAGTGCAACATTCATGAGTCTCTGGAAGGTAGATGGGGCGTTCTTTAGCCCAAAAGGCATTCTATTAAATTGATAGTGTCCTGGTTGGCCTGATACACCCGGAACACTAAAAGCTGTCTTTTCAGCATCCGATTCTTTAGTACAAACTTGATGAAATGAAGATGCCAAATCTAATGTAGTAAAGTATTTACTATGTCCAAGCTGATCTAGAATGTCTGTAATGTTTGGGATGGGGTAAGCGTCACCTACAGTAATTTCGTTAAGTTTTCGATAGTCTATAACTATTCGCCATTTCGGTTTTCCAGACGCATCTTGCTTTTTTGGTACTACCCAGATAGGGGCTGACCAAGGAGAGACCGACGGACTAATAATGCCCTGGTCTAGCATATTTTTTATTTGTTTGCTAACTTCTTCTTTGTGACACTCAGGGAAACGGTAGCTTTTAACATGTATAGGGGTTTCGGACGTAGTACGAATTTCATGTTGAATAGTTTTAGTAGCCGTTAAAATATCACCCTCTAAATAGAAAATGTCATGAAACTCGGAGCACAATTTACGTATGTAAGACTCTTCTTCTTTGTTTAGGTGATTACATCTCAGTGCTTTTTGGACTCGTTTGTCATGATCTAAGTCGGATAAAGTTGTTGACGAGCAATTAAAGATTTCCTCAGCAGAGTCAAGAGAGATAGAAGGATTGTGTTCCAAAATATATGAGACTGGTTCTAATGTTAATTTAATTGGGCTAAGGGTGACCTCAAATTCGGACGTGTTCAAAACAGAGATATTGATTTTATTATTTGGTTTAACGCGAGTGAGACACTTAGAAAATAGAAGTCTCGGATAGTCTTTTATCTTTGTAGTTAAACTTAAACCTTCTTTTAACTCGGGATTTGTAACCGAACACTCAATTATCATTTCGGTACGAGCTGGAATTACATAGTTTAACTCACGGTTCAATTTAAAATAAACAGGTGGATTTCCTGGTAATTGTAATCGAGACGTCTTGTAGCAAATAGAAGCGCAATAATTTGTGAAAAAGTTTGTTCCTATTATTCCATCGTAATCAAGGTTTACTTTATCAACAACATGGAAATGAAAAGGGTATTCGTTATCGGTGTTATGAATAATTGATAGCAGAAATCTACCCTTTGTTTCAGCGTAAGAACCAATATCATTTATACCCTTAAACTTTACTTTATCTGAATCAAGACTTGGAATTTTTGATAAGCATGTATCTTTTACCATGCATATCGAACTACCTGTATCAACCAGAAGTTTTAATGGTTCTTTGGAATGAGACGTTTTTACTTCAATATAGGGCAACGATGTCTTTTTATTTTGGGAAATATCGTAGACTGTGGGACATACTTCAGAACTATCAAGAAGACCATCGATTAGCTCTTGGCTAGAATTGGTAGGAACAGAGTCTGCGGGAACAGTGGACTGTACGCGTACAGGTTTGTTTGATGTAGTATCACGTTCATTGCCAGTGGGACGCTTGTCCGAAATAGAAGACAATGACGATTTTTTACTGTTACCAGTGGGCTTCGTGGCCGAAATAGAATGTAACAGTTTGGAACTAGAAATAGTATTAGATTTATAAGAACTAGAAGTAACATTTGACTTGGTAATATTAGAACTAGAATTAGATTTAGTAGAATTAGAAATTGGACTTGATTTAGTTATATTAGAGATAGAACACGATTTAGTAGAATTAGTAATAGTATTAGATTTAGTAGGATTAGTAATTAAGTTTGATTTAGTAGTATGATTGGATTGAGTAATGTTAGAAATAGTAGTTTTATTAGTAGTGCCATGAACGTGGAATTTGCGTCGGCACTTACATGCAAACTCGTATTTTAGTTTAAATCATCATTATTTTGTAACTCTTCGATATGTGGTGGTGATGACATTTCGGGAGTCTCGATACAATGTTGCTGTTGATACGGTGGCTTAAATTGAAATTTTAATGAATTATTAAACTGACGTTTTCGGCACTCCGAAATATCATGACCAACGTTTTTGCAGTATCTACACACAACCGGCGATGAGTTAGTAGGCTGTTTGAAATTCGAAGTCGACGGATTCAACGGCCTGCGCAGCTGTACTCGGTATCGAGTGTCATCACGTTTTTTATTATAACATTCCGACTCTGAGTGCCCTTTTTTATTGCAAATATTACAAAGTTTTGGTTTTACTTGAACCATTGCACTTTTTTGGGTGTTTATAATTTTTTCCTCCTCTATAGCAATATTGATAGCCGCATTCAGATTTTTCGGATCTCGACATCGCACTATGTTACTAATATTAGAATGCAAGCCAATAGTAAACGTATAAAGTGCAAGGTCTTCAGTCATAGCAATACGACCCGCTAACTCTTTTTTCAGAGTATCTGAATTATGTATTTCAGCTTGAAGATTCGTGAGACAAGTTTCAATCCTCAAAGCATACTGTGCAACAGTCTCATTTAGTTCTTGTTTACAAGACTGCAAGTTTAGTAATAGATGATTATAGTGCTTTCGTTCTCCGAAATTTTGTCTCAGGAAATCTTTAAGACTGTCAAAATCGTCAAATATCCTATTAGAGCACGCAATTTGAGCCTTTCCTCTTAATTTAGAAATTATAAACTTAAGTAAAAGTTCTTTTTGTGACTCTGAAGCCAAATCAAGGGCATTCTTGCAATTAGTTATAAATGCAGGCAACACATCGCGTTCTCCACTGTAGGAATCAATAAAGTCACAAAGAACTTTCATGGGATATTGTTCTGAAATTATGGGTGCAACTTTGTTGTCGCTTTTAGAAGTCATCTTTACGACAAGTAAGGTTAGCAAAAAAATTGGTATAACTTATAAGCAGATATGGCAATAACAATTATCAGAATATTTTATTACTCACAATAGAACTAGGAACTTGGGCAGCATAACTGTAGAACGCGCAGTCGGCAGGTACCAGGATCAATGGAGTTTGACCTTCCACAAGTCAAGGGCAGCGCCGTTGAAATCAGGATACAGGGTCGTTGAAGAGACAAAGCCAGCAACTTGCGGCTTGCGACAGCGATGACGTAGCACAGAGTTCGTGGTAACACAACAGATCACGGGTCACAGAGTACGGGATACAGCGAAACAGAGTTCAGGATACAGCGAATCAGAGTTCTTAGAGGTTTTAGTGAGGAAACAGAGTTTTTGGTGATTCAGAGACGAAACAGAGTTCTGGTACTGGATATAATAGTTCAGTGTTTGAAATTTAGATTTATATTAGATATTGATTTTCGGTGATGTGGACACGTGTTTTATTAGATATTTGATTTTATCCGATTTAAAACTTTCCCGAATATCTACCAGACATCCCACTTCTGACACCACTGTTACGGGGTGGGATGCTGGAGACTTTTTAAAAAACAACTTTTGACAAACTGAAAGTGTTTAATCACGAGAAAATAGGAAAATACAAGAATAATTCGTATAGTGTCCACACCGAAATCTAAGTCCGAACTGAAAAAATGTATATCGGCGGAAATGCCGACGAGGACTTTTATTGACGTCATATTCCAAGTATTAAATAAATGCAGTAAACAACTGAGGCTAGATCAGCACTTTACTTTGTATTAGCCTTGGAACATGAGATATTATAACAGTACCGTGCCTTCTCAGGGTGGATCGGAGCACAAAGAGTTGTCTTACCGTGAGAACTTTGTAGGTAGAGTACAGTTCAGTTGTGGGGAACCTGTATGGTTTATTTGTGATTACTTTAAGTATGGCTCTCTGTGCTCTCTCCACCCGAAGAAAGCTAGTCTTTGCGGCACCTCCCCACGCAACAATACAATATCCAATGACTGATTGGCACAAAGCGTAGTAGATCATCTTTAATGTTTTGGGACTCGCCGACTCTCTAAGTGACTTGAGGGTATGGATGAGGCGCAGCGTTCTGGTGGTGATCGCTACCGATTTGTTTATTCCATCTCAGGCCGTCATCTATCAGTACTCCGAGGTACTTAACATGGTCTGTTCTTGTAAGTGGAGAACATGTGCAGCACGTGGAAGCGCCGGTGCATGAGTGGGCCGTTATAGAAAATGCAGGAGAAGGCCTTGTATTACGTCGGATCGCAAATGGAATATAGGTGGTTTTTTCGAGGATTAGGGTCAAAAGGTTTGTATTTAGCCACGACATAACTTTAGACATGGCTGTCTCCGCGTTTTTCGCAACAGTTTTCCATGTATGTCCTTCTACGAGGATTGCGGTGTCGTCCGCGTAGGCATAAATTGAACAATTTGGAAGATTCAACCTGCAGAGATCATTGACGTAGATCTGGAATAACGTGGTGGATAGTATGCCCCCTTGGGGCACACCGTAGGACACTGGAAACTCATCACTAAGGTACGTATCTATCTTAACGCATTGCTTACGATTTTTTAAATAATCCATAAACATTTCCAGAGGAACCCCACGCACTCCAATACGTTCCAGTTTTCCGATAAGTGTGGGAACAGAAACTGTGTCAAATGCCTTGGAAAGATCTAGAAAAATACCTAGACATTTACGTTTTTTATCTAGGTTTGAAGCCACTTGTTGCGTAAAATCAAGGACCGCATCTTCTGTAGAGAGTTTTTTCCGGAAACCATACTGGTTATTCGCAATAATATTGTGTTTATCAAGAAAACTTCGTAGGCAGTTGTTTAGAATCTTTTCAAGGATTTTAGACAGAGCCGGTAATACTGAAATTGGTCTATAATTATTGACACAGTTTCTGTGCCCTCGCTTATATACAGGGTGAACTACAGCTTTTTTTAAAAGCTTCCGGAAACACACCTACTTGTAGGCATTTATTGAATAGGTAGGTAATTGGAGGAATCAGGACATGCCGAGAGTTTTTCAATATTGACGACGATATACCATCCCAACCTACAGCACAGCAATCTGAGCATGTAGTTCTCATAAATAAAACCTATTTCGTACATTCTACATTCACTGATACCGAATCGATCTCCAAAAACGAATTTCGAGTAACCCGTTTAACAAATTAAAAGGTCATTAACCTATTAACATTACACCTTTTAATGTCCAAACCCTATGAACACAAATGCACAGCGAGTATGTAATTTGTAATAAAAATTTAATATTCTGAAATTTTGCTTCCACCAGCAGTATTTCAGAAGCGGGATTTTGCAAGCAATTAAACTGGAGTAAACGCTCACTCGACGCGACGGTTGAGGGTTAAAAACGAGTATAAAACGGTATTTTCGCTGCCTTACACCTAAATGGAGCGTAGGCTTATGGTGGCAAATGGAGGGTTGCAGTGTTTTTGTCGGCTTGTGTGTTCGATTGATCAATGTTAGTTGGTTGACTTTTGAAGTTTTGTGTATAATGGGTTTCTTTTTAAACGAGCAAAAAGTTTCATCGCAGGACTGTTTTCAAACGAGTGAAAAGTTAAGGTACAGACGGAAGGCCAGCACATCAAATCATACCAAACTGTCAAATTTTCCCAATTGAATATAAACCTTATTCTTTTGTAATAAAGTTGAAAATCTATCAAAGAAATTTGACAGATTGTTGTAGGTTGATATGCTGGCCTCTGTATATACCGATTCTGCAAAGAGAATGGGAAGCTTTTCTATCAGCTGATATCAATCAAGATCGGTGTGGTGATTCCGGTTATAATTCCGGCTAGAGACGTGAATAGGGTATTTTACTCTATACGAGAAAAAATCTATAAATATGTTATTGAGACAGTTTAGGCATAAAGAAGTCGGAAAATGTAAGTTTCAGTTCATAAAATAACAAAACAAATTTTTAAATTCAAGTCAAAGTTTTCAGTATTTTTAATCTGTTATAAAACATCGTGAAATAGTAGCGGCCATGTTATTACGCCATACGGCTGTGTAAACAAAAAATTGTCAACTGTCAGTCAACCGATTGGCTTTGTACTTTTATTATTTTCGTAACCAACGTAATTTTTTCATTATTACACCTATTACAAAATATGCTTTTAATTATTTTTAAATGATTTACAATTGTCATATTTAATATGAGCTCATTTGATACAAAACGAATTGACGTCATTTACGCTGAGCAATATGGCGTCCAGTAAGAGGCGTTTTCGTCAAACTAGGCGCGAAATTTGAAAATTTAAAATTTTGATGCATTTTTATCGCACTTATCGATTGAATAAAAATTTTGTGTTTTTTTTTGGTGGCATATTAGCACTACAGAATTTCATTGAGACACTTTTCAAAAATGGGTGTAATACCCTATTTGTTTTCAATTATGAACAGTTCTGAGCCCTTGCATCTTACTCTGTATCATGTATGTTACAACCGGTTTTGCCGAAACTGGCCATAATATTGGTGGTGACCAATTGTCAGTAAGACATGATTGTACTATCTGATATATTTTTTGTCAGCTCACTAATGCATTGTTTCTTAGAATCCCTATAGCTCTATGGAAATACCCGTTACATCTAAATGTATAAAAAATAAAATACCTGTCAGAACGCAGCGTGTCCGCCATTTTGTGTATCAATTATCGTTGCGAACCTTATTGGTTCGAGTTCGTATGAAAAGCTTCGAAGTGTGGCGACCATTTTGTTGATTTTTTTTTTTGTAATTTAGGCCTATCAACAGATTTAAGTCAATGATTCAGACAAAAAAATACGGTGGCGTTGGCGGTCATTTGTCAGTTTGACATTATTTATTGATCTGACATTTAACGTCACACCACCACCTCTATTGAAGGACACTAAATCGCGCAATTTCACAACAAAAAAAGAAAGAAAAAAGCATTTTCTTCCCCGAAACAAAACTATGATAATCTACATACAAAATTGACAACGCAAACTGCTGTTGCCGTATCGTGTGAAATACGTATCAATGGTAATTTATTTCATTTGGCAAAGTGAAGAGCAGAGCATTGTTGAATAATACATCGAATTCTTTACGGGAACCTTTCCTCGGTCACTTGTTTTATCGACTGTACTGTATGCGAGGTTGCCATGTAAAAAAATGTGGGAGTAGTTTGAGTTTGACATTAGTTGCGTTGCTGACGATGTTTGTAAAGGATTATGGCAGGATTTGTACAAAAAAATAAAGATGTTTAGAGAACTTGAAATTTTAATTCTTATACTCTTGGGTACCTAAAGAGTATCTTCGGGCATTTACAATATTTTTAAACCCCCGCAATAAAAATGGATGTTAAAGGTTCATAGTATAACGAAAAGCTCATTATTTCAGAAAGAAACGGCGGCTGACAGTAATAGTGATACTGACAGCGCCGTTTCGCAGTTTTTACTCTGAAATTGCATCGTTTTATGGGAAATAAAGTCACAAATAATGATTATTTTTTTCCACACACTTGTCACAAATCTGAATCATTTGTCTTCCAATTTGATAGATTCGTTAATGTCACTTGTCACTTTCTTTTTTTTATAAACACTAAATGGGCAACGAAATATAATGTGTTATTTTCATTTCGAAATATTTTAATAATGCGAGGGTTCAAAAATATGGTAAGCATATCAATCTAATTCTGGTTATGTATTCCCCACATTTGTGTGATGAGCACTTGTGTTTACCTTGTGTCTGGGTGTTGTTTATCTATATATGTATGTATTTAAAAAAAATATTTGTGTATGTATATCAGCTGTCTGACACCCATAGTACAGGGTCTCCCTAGTTTGGGGTCAGATGGCCGTGTGTGAAAATGTCCCCATATATTATTATTATTATTGGAAAATATTTAGAACTGTCTAAATGATTTTTATTTTTAAAACAAATAAATGTATGGATCTTGCCATGATTGTTTATTCATTTGAATATTATTCATAAATAAAACCCGTCCTATCCCAAGGGCAAATACTTCTCATACAAAGAAGACATTGATCAGCACACTTGCTTAAGCAAGGTGGATTGGCGATTTCCGAAATTAATTACTAGTCTACAACACACGTGCGGTGTGCCGCATGCGGCAGGCTAGTAAACTTAAAAGGTTTACTACCACTAAAGCTCATTTCCGACTACGCTATAATATAATAGCTTATAGCACAACAATAATATGGCTCGTCATACCATTATTTAGAACACGCATAATATCTATATATTCATTATTTGTTTGCTATACTATTATAGCAAAGTGCAAACGTGATCTAAATAAATATATGGTGAGCGATATTGTTGTGCTATGAACTATAAACGATTATATTATAGCATAGTCTGAAATGGGCTTAAAACTTATGTTAAAGACTAAATTGACTTAAGTAGATACATAATATGTATCTACTTAATTCAATTATAATTCATCGCTTTTATCTCTAATATATATAAATCTCCTGTCACGATGTTTGTCCGCGATGGATTCCTAAACTACTGAAGCAATTTTAATGAAATTTGTACACCGTGTGCAGTTTGATCCAACTTGAAAGATAGGGTAGGTGTAGGGTAGGTGTAGGGTAGGTGTAGGTAAATAGGCAGGTAAGTAGGTAGATAAGGACAGGACAACTTCTGTCGGGTCAGCTAGTATATTATATAAAAGCGATGCGAGTCGCACGGGACCGGTCAATGTGGCGACACTTGGGGGAGGCCTATGTACAGCAGTAGACGTCTTTCGGCTAAAATGATGATGATGATGATAAAAGCGAAAGGTTACTCACTCATTCATTCATTCAACCCAGTTACTAGGTAACACGAGACCCCTCGGTAAGACTGGCTGTCAGATTTTCTAGCTTCTGTCTACCTATAACGACTAACAAAGATCAACAAATGACAGCCGGGACCAACAGCTTTACATGAGGGGCTCTTGGTATAAAATGGATGGTCACCCATCCACAGATCGACCGCAGCAAGCGTACCTGAACCATATGACCGGTCGATCCTTACGGTTTTACTTAGCCATGACCTTCTCCAGTTAAGTTCAAGTTGGTCGAATGAAATATTTTTATTTTTATAGTAAACTTTAAAGCTATCATCCAGATTTTATAGCAATCATCTGCATTTTATGCGTCTGAATAATTTGAATAAAAATAAAATTTCGCGTAATAGACGCCAAGTGACGTAGAAAATCGGAAATAACATCCATTATTTATGTTTTTAAGCTAAAAAATTGTAAAACAACCACCCAAAGCGTCGTACAAAAATGTTGTTGACATTTTTACATGTCTGAAGAAATTCTACAATAGATTTTAAATAGGACGTACAATTCACAGCCTTTAAAGGAATTTCAACAGTAAATCTAGTTCCACTTCTGCAAACGCTTCAAAAAACGATCATTTCTATAAAGGCATACAGTTTATTGCATCTGCCATGCCCGGTGTTTGTGTGTGTTTGTCATAGCCACTTACGGCTTCAGAATCGCATCCAGATACCGGTAATCGGCCATCCGCTGATTATGACACTCCAAAGTTACTAAAGGTTAATATTCTTCCGACAGAATTACGGTAACGGTGGCCAATATCAATGGAGTCTAACCAAGTACGCAGTAGATAATATAGTGTACACACGGCTTCACATCAAGCTACACATTTTTTTTTGACGACACGGTTGGCGCAGTGGCTGAGCGATCGACCGCTGCGCAGCGTGTTGCGGGTTCGATTCCCGCCCAGGGTAAACATTTGTGTGATGAGCACTTGTGATTGCCTTGTGTTGTTTATCTATATATGTATGTATTTACAAAAAAAAAAATGTATTTGTGTATGTTTATCAGCTGACTGACACCCATAGTACAGGGTCTCCCTAGTTTGGGGTCAGATGACCGTGTGTGAAAATGTCCCCACATATTATTATTATTATTTCCAGTATAAGCGAAACCGAGTACCAAGAGTAACGAGCTACAACGCGCTTCGTGCTGTACTGACACGAGTCAGTATAGCACGAAACGTCGCATCGTTAAAAGAAGCAAATAAAAATACAAATTCAAAAGCGAATACAATCACGAGATTGTAGATATTCACTTTTAAATTTGTATTTGCTTTTTTGACTTCACTCTCAGTGTTCCGCGCGCGGTCTATCTGCCTTTTGTTTCATAATCTGAGCCAGTGTCAATAAAATTCAATAATGTCAATACAGTAGCAACCCTATGAGTCTGTCAAGTTTAGGTAATTATTTTCGAAAATGGCGGGAGCGGCCCTTCTGTATACTTTATATTTTGTGTTGGTAGGTAGATAGGGTAGGTAAGTTGGTAGGGTAGATAGGTAGGTAGGTAGGTAGGGTAGGTATGTAGGGGAAGGGTAGGTAGGTAGCTAGGTGGGTAGCGGATCTCGCATTATATAAAATTTCCATTCAATGAGAAGCCAGCTTAAACTGGAAATGTTTAGCTTGATGTGTAGCCGTGTGTACAAGTATGTGCGCAAACACAGGTGCGCTCCCTCTTCCCTCACTCTCATAGCACACCCGCGACACTCCATAGTAACGAAACGAAGTAATTGCGTACACTACTACTAAAATAACAGACTGTACAAATACGTGCGTGTGTGTGAGTGTCTACGCGCCACTTGAACAAAAACGCAGTTCCCAGAGCTAGTCGTTCGATGCAGGGAGAGGTGAGGAACGGTTTCAGAGGGAGGCGGAGCGTGTCGCTACTGTACGGTAGTACTAATAAAAATACTGTGTCATAGTCAGATGGGAAGGAAATCCGATACGACCAGCAAGAGATCCATGGATCCGTTTAGACGCCCACTGCTGGGCATAGGTCTCCCCCCAAGGGGGGGTTCAACCGTAATCGCCATGCTTGGCTGATGCATGTTGGCGATCGCAGTAGGTGTTATGGTACTCAGAAGGACGCTGCTGCCCATCCTATGGTCAATATCCCCATTTCGCCAACTACGACACACACCCACGGGTAGATAGTAATTGCCATCATCAGCCCGATCGTGTCAATTACGGCTAACCCCCCCCCCCCTTTGGGGGAGTATAATATAATAATATTGCCATAATTATAATAAACTAGCTGATCCGACAGACGTTGTCCTGTCCCTATCTACCTACCCTACCTACCCCACTAACCCTATAAACTATGGGAAGCAATAAAAACGATTACAAACACAACTAAACTAAAAACACCACCAACCGATCTTTTATCGTCATCTGATCCCAAACGTTCTGTTAATGAAGTCAACACTTATTTCGCAAATATTGGACGCTCGCTTGCTGAAAACATATCCTTACCAGCTACATCCTTACAACAGGATGATATCCAGAATCACAAAACCTTTGTCCTCTTACATACTGACAATTCTGAGTTGGAACTGTTAATTAACACGCTTAGGACTGATTGCGCGGTAGGCTCCGATAACGTGTCGGGTACATTTATTAAAAAATTTAAGCACTTGCTTATCCCCCACCTCAAATATTTATTTAATCTGGCATTTAGTACAGGAGCTTTTCCTGATGCATTCAAACTGGCTATCGTTCATCCTGTGCACAAGTGCGGTGACAGAGATAAGCCTCATAATTACAGGCCCATATCAATCTTACCTACACTATCTAAACTGCTAGAAAGGCTCATGAATAATAGGCTCGTCAAATACCTTGAGCAAAATCATCTTTTGTCCTCTAGCCAATACGGTTTTCGTTCGGGAGTGTCCACCAGTAATGCGGTTTTAGATCTCACAAATAACATTGTGTCTCACCTAGATAATAAACAGTATGTTATTGGCGTCTTCCTAGATCTGGCAAAAGCCTTTGATACAATCTCAATTCCCGCTCTCATTTCTAAGCTTGAGAAGATTGGTATCAGAGGCGATCAGCTTTCACTCTTTATTAGTTATCTTACAGGAAGACGCCAATGTGTCAAAATAGGTGACTGGATGAGTGACGAACTCCCTATAACCTACGTGTGCCCCAGGGTAGTATCATTGGACCGACCTTATTTCTCATATATATTAATGACCTCTGCCGTTACAAACTTTCTAATGGATCCATCTTTACCTACGCCGATGATACTGCCTTAATATTCCACGGATACTCCTGGGAGTTGACATTTCAATACGCACAACTAGGACTCGATATTGTTACTGACTGGTTGTCACAAAACCTACTCACTCTAAATGTAGACAAATCTGTATACCTTACCCTTTCTCTATCAAAAGTTGGTAAACCTTCATCATCCCAATTTTCATTGATTGCACATTCCTGTAACGCATCACTACAAACACCATGTGGCTGTCCTGTTCTAAGTCGCACGGATAGTGTAAGGTATTTGGGTGTTCCGATAGATGACTCTTTATCTTTTTATAATCATATAGACTTACTTACCTCCCGACTGCGTAAATTGATATATATTTTTAAAAATCTCCGCCATGTGGCCGACACACAGGTGCTTAGACAAGTGTATCTAGCTCTCTGCCAGTCAGTTGCACAGTACTGTATAGTTGTCTGGGGTGGAGCAGCAAAAACTCATTTGTTAAAACTAGAACGTGCCCAAAGAGCGATCCTTAAAGTAGGTTGGTCCCTTCCTTATCAATTTCCTACCACCGAACTTTATAAAACTTGTAACGTCCTCTCTATTAGGAAACTGTTCATTTTAAATTTAATTCTAACAGTTCATTCCCAGAATTCCTATAATCCCAAAAAGTTTGAAGCCTTGAGACGAAAGCATACAGTGTGTACTTCCATTCCTGTTCATTCAAAGCTAGCTCAACGATTCTTTTATTTCCTTGGTCCTTATGTATACAACAAAGTTAATACCATCTTACATATGTACTCAATGGTAAAATATAAATGTAAAACTACTGTAAGGAACTGGCTGCTGGATATGGATTATGAAAGTACAGAAAGTATCATCCAAACCATAAAATAATTTCAATCACACTAATTCCCACTAAATTTTACTATTAAGCACAATCACTCGCACAGAACTTACATGCACATACACAGAACACCCTCACACATTCACGCACCACACACACTCACACAATCATATAATAATATCAATTCACCTAACACTTCACATACCACTTCCCAAATTTGTATATAACCACACCTTTATTATAGATTTAAGTACCTCTCTATAAAAAGTGTCGAAAACTGTACCTATTATGTATAATCGGAATTAAGATGCCGCAAATATGAAATATGATAATATTTAAAAGGGTGTGAGCCTGGAGATCTGTCATACAGGTCCCGAACCTAGTACAGACTCCAGCTCTCACAAAGGTCCTAGATTAAGGCAAACATGTTTAAATACACAAATTGTAGCAGTGTCCTTTTTGAGAGAAATAAATTATATTATTATTATTATTATTTCCATTTATTATTCATTTATACATATAATTTACATTTTTAAATATTAATAAAAAAATTAAAACATTTAAAAATATAAAAAATAGTAGCCCACCGGTATCGGGAACAGGGTCCAAGCTACCGGCGGTCAGGGCTCCAAAGAGAGAAATCTCCTGACAATGCGGGCCGTGTCCAGAAGTACTGCCTTCTGAATCAAGCCCTTGATCCAGCCGCCTAACGAGAGCCTCCTTAGATGTTGGTCGAGGCTCTTGGCAATTAAGCCATTGGCTGTAACAACTATCGGCACAATGATCGCCGAGTCCACACCCCACATGTCGACAACCTCGCGGGCCAAGTCAAGATACTTTATTTGCTTGTCTTTTTCGGCCTTCACGAGGTTCACATCATGTGGGACTGCTATGTCAATAATCATTGCGCGCCTCTCCAATCGATCCACCACCACTAAATCAGGCTTATTGGCTACAATAGTCCTGTCAGTGATGATGGATCGATCCCAGTACAATGTGACATTGCCGTTTTCAAGAACTGGATCGGGCACATACCTGTAGTATGGTACTTCTGATTCCACGAGGTTGTATTTCAGAGCAAGTTGCTGATGGATAATCCTGGCCACAAGGTTGTGCCTATGCAAATACTCTTCGTTAGCAAGACGAGAACATCCAGAGATAATGTGACGGATTGATTCTCCAGGCCGGTGACATGCCCGACAAATGTCAACCGTGCCATCCCTCACAATAAATCTCCGGTAGTTATTCGTCAAAATAACTTCGTCCATAATTGCACAGACAAAACCTTCGGTTTCTCCAAACAGATCACCGAATCGTAGCCAGGACACAGACGCTAAGAAATCCACATCGGGCCCATGTAGGGCCCGGAAAAAGCGTCCGTGAAGCTCCTTACTCTTCCAAACCTCCTCGCGATCATTAGTCTCAAGCACTACAGGCTTGCACCAGTTCGCTTTAGCCAAGGAGAGCGGGGTGAGGCCCTTGTCCACTGCAACTACATCTCGGTGCATCCCCACGTCGGCTTCTAGAAAATATTCCCTGAGACTGCATATCTCACGGTTGTGGAGGGTCTTAGCATTTAAGAAGCCACGACCTCCACACTTCCGCGGGATATACAGTCTCATCACCGATGATCGTGGGTGATGCATCCGATATGCTGTCAGTAATGTGCGGACTCTCCTATCTAGGGCATCGAGTTCAGTTTGAGTCCATTTGAGTAAGCCGAAAGAGTACATCAGAACCGGCATGACCCACCCGTTGAAGGCGCGCACCTTATTTCCGCCTGACAAAAAGCTATTGAATACTTTCTTCAGGCGGCCAAAGAAGCGCTCCTTCAACGATTGCTTCATGTCAGCTGCATTGATGCCCAACGCTTCCGCCATACCCAAATATTTATAGGTCTCAATTGAAGAGAGTGATCTAAGGTTTATGGAATCTGATAGTTGAACTCCCTCAGATTCCATAATCTGCCCTCGCTTTACATGCATGACCGCACATTTCTCCACACCAAATTCCATCCTGATGGCACTACTGAAAGTTTCTGTTACTTTCAGTAGCTCCATCAGTTGTAAACTGTTGGGGGCAAAGAGTTTTAGGTCATCCATGTAAAGAAGGTGAGATATTACCTGACCTCCTCTCTTCAACCGATAGCCTAGACTTGAATTCTCTAGCAGTGTGCTTAGAGGATTCAAGGCTAAGCAGAACCAAAGCGGACTCAAACTGTCGCCCTGAAATATACCTCGCTCAATCCTTATTGGTTCGCTGTTCCTCTGGATATGTCGACATCCTGGATAGCGAAGGACCGTCCTCCACTGCCTCATACACGACATCAGGAAGGTGCGTAGAGTGGCATCTATCTTGTACAACTCCAGCACCCTCATGAGCCATGTATGTGGCACAGAGTCATAGGCCTTCTTGTAATCTATCCAACATGTGGACAGATCCTTTCGGGATCGGCGAACCTGTTGACTTATGGCCATGTCAATCAGGAGCAGCTCTTTAGTACCGCGGGACCCATTCCTACATCCATTTTGAGATGGAGACATGATATCGTTAGTGTCTACGTGTCGGTTAATTTTAGCTCTCAAAATGGATGTAAAAACTTTATAGACCGTCGGCAGACATGTGATCGGTCTATAGTTTTTGGGTTCCGCAGTACTACCTGACTTATGGAGCAGGTGGGTTATTCCTGTCGTTAAAAACTGGGGCAACGATCCAGATTCCAAGGCTGACTGGAACCGAGATGCCAAGCAAACGTGCGACCTTCTGAACCATTTTATCCAGAAATTGTGCAGCCCATCCGGCCCTGGGGATTTCCAATTAGGCAATGGACGGACTGCACGAGCTACATCTTGGGGGCTGATAGTTATGGCCCCCTTTCTGGTATCGGGTCGCACGCTCGTTCGACTTCCAGAGTCCAATCACCCTCAGTGTGACTGACAGGCACCGACCAGATGTTGCGCCAAAACAAACACATGGCGTCATCATCCGGCAGACGCGTATCAGTCACACTTGGAATCGGTCGCTCCCAAGTCCTATAAACCCACCTTTCATCGCTTTGGAATGTGCGATTCTGAGTGTATCGTTCTACTCGCCGCTTATACCTTCGAATACGGTTTGCCCATGCATACACCTTCTGCTTCAGGAAGTCGATGCGCTCTGTGACCCAGGACATATAGTCTCGAGGACTGATATCGGTCCCCGAGAATGCCCGCCTCACAAAGCGCATCACTCTTGGGCGAGTATTGCCCTCCCTAAAGCAGATTAATTTGCCGATGAGCACTCTGGCCCCACTAATGCGCCTCTCAATTCTGCACTGCCACGCCGGTACGGCAGGTTTTGATCGTGTAGCTCTGTCATCATTACCAAATTTGACGTGAGCTACACGACATGCCGTAACAGCTGCGCAGTACAGAATCGAATGCGCATCAGTGAGGTCTTCGCAATCATCAAAATAATTTGATAACTGCGAATCCAGAGCACACACCAGCGCCTTATTTTTGTTATGCATAGGCAAACGAGGTAAACGTGGTCTCAGCTCGGGCGACATGAATCGGTATTCCCGAATCGCACCCTCCAAAGCGCTCCTCAATTCCTCATTGCACTGGGTACTTACATGTGTAACCATGTCATCACTCCCATCACTAACATGACTAGGCGTTGCGGTCGGCTGTGATTGTGCCACTTCCACAATCTGCGGCAAGGGAGCAGTGACATGGTTTCTCTGCATCTCAGTTTGGAGGCGATCAAGTACACCGTCATCCAACATACGATTACGCTGGATGACCCGCACCTGATCCGATAGACGTTGTGCCGAAACGTTGACAGCTGGCTCAAGCACCTGAAACAGAGAGAGCATCCGAGCACGGTACGCGGTCAGATTATTTCCCCCCTCTGTAGCCCCATAGTATGCGCGCATGACATTTTCGTTGATGGCTTGTGTCCATCTCATGCGCTGCACACTTCCGCCGGGAGCTGGGACCCTATCAGAGGCCGGTGGGCCTCGAGATCCTAAACCGTCCGGCGGCCGGCGTCCTCCCCGTCGACGAGCAGGTGTTGGCGTCGTAGGCGGAGAGAAATATTCGTCGCTCGAGCTCGACGCAACTGCCGAGACCGGTGTCACAGCACTCGTGATGGGGCTGGGTTCCGGTGGCGGCGAGGCGGAGCTGAGCGACGAGTCCGGTGGTGGTGGGCGTGCTCTTCGTGAAGCTGCTCTTGTTATCATACTTTGCTTAGTTTGGTTTTATTTTTACCATCAATATATTGTGTATTTCATTCTGTGTACTGACATCGTGACAGATGTCAGAAAATTTTAAAAATGTTTCTCTGTGACTATTGCTTGCATTAATAAGGTCCATTTCTTTATTATATATGCGGAGTGACTTTACAACTGTTTAATATATTATAATTTCTTTGTTGATCCAAATGTATGTTAATTTTAAAATATTTGTAACGGAGTAAAATAAATTGCAAAGTGACATTACAGTGTTGCCAGCTTATTATTATTATTATTATCCTTATATCTATGCAACCCTGGTACCTCTTCAATGCGAAGAGCCACCTTGCCGTTCTCGAGTTGTGCACTCCTAGTACCAGGGTGACATAGATCTAAGAAGTCCCACAACTCGATTGCAGCGCCACCTACTGGGTTCAATTGGTAATCTAAACCATTCGCTAAACCACTAGAACACACAATAAATTTCATTAGAATCGGTCCAGCCGTTTAGGAGGAGTTCACTTTCATACACACGCACAGAAGATTTTTATATCTTTTAGATTATAAAGCTGACAAGTTTGTTTGTTTGTTTGGTTGAACGCGCTTATCTCAGGATCTACTGGTTCGAATTGAAAAATTATTTTTGTGTTGTATAGTCCATTTATCGAGGAAGGCTATAGGCCCATGCGAAGCCGGGCCGGGTTGCTAGTATAAGATATTATAAATGTGAAATTAACTCTGTCAGGTATGTTTTCACGATGAAACGGCTGAATCGATTTGATAAAATTTGGAATGAGATAGCTTGATTCCTGGGGAAGGACATAGGCTACTTTTTAATCCGCAACATCGTCTGCATCCGCGATAACCGACATTCACGCGAACGTAGGTAGTCGCGGGCGAAAGCTAGTTTATAATATGTGAGTGTGATATGTGGTGAAGAAATTGTAGTACTATTATTGTCATTAGGAAAAAATAGCAGACTTCCCTGATTTACTATTATTATTATTATATTTAGCCCGTACTACTGTACGTTCCTTCCATTGCATCGGTCTCGACTTTTAGCTATTTCTTGCCAATTCTTAAGGAAGCTATCCAAGTCATCCTTGATTGATAGATATAAATAGCCAAGCATTACAAAAGAATCTCTTAATGTTAGTATTTTCTTAGATAACCGATATCACTCAAACTAATGAAGGTATAATTAAACACAGCTTCAGTAAAATGCTTTAGTTTTCCTCATTGGAATCTTAATCTTTTCCGGGTTCCTAACCAGCTAATTGATGGGAACCGTGATTGATATTCACTAATAGGGAAAGTATTTTTTCTTTTTTCAGACATCTTTCTAACTATCTTTTTCTATACTTACACTTAAGCAAAGAGGATATCTTTGCACTTAAGCCTCATTTACATGATACAAGTTTCTTGCTTGTTGCGTACAATTAAATTGAATCAATAAATCACTTGCATCGTCTAAACACTGTTCAGACGGTGCAACTTTTATTGTTGCTTCAATGTATTGCATTCAATAAGCAAAAGGAGTTGGTTGTCGGAAAAAGTCCTGTAGGTCCATTCTGTAAAATTCAAACAACAACTCGCATCTCATATCGCTATTCACTCTCACTTTGCATAAGGTTCAAAATAACCTTGATATATTTGACACTTTGAATCGGGTTCGAGTGCGAAGTGAGCGTCGAAGTGATGGGGAAATTACCTTACAGAATGCCACTTCTCACGTCATCTCATTCTTTATCTGTCAAAATCTCCCTGTCGATTTAGTTCCACTCGCTGACACGCTTGCAAGGATGGCACTAGTGTAAATTTGAATTATCAACCGAGTTCTTAGAATGCCAATCAAGAAACTCACACCGGATTCAGATTCGAAGTTTAGAATGAGGTCTTACAGAATCAATCGGTCTACTCCCGAATATTTCCTTCCTGGGAAGGAAATAGAAAAAGTGAGATAGAAGATGTTTACGTGTTGAAAACTAGCCTATGCGCATATAATCAGTCTCATGGTTATGACGGTTCTGTAGTTAAGACACCCGCATCTTGTGTATGAGCTCGTGGGTTCAAGACTGGCAAGTAACAAATGAGACTTTTCAATGAATATGTACTTTCTTAGGTTACTTTTTAATAATATTTTTTTTTCTTTTCTAATACTTTTCCTACGGATCCCTGTTTTCTTTAATAATAAGATATAGCACATTTACATTACAATCAGAGGTAACGTAGCATAAGATTTAACAAAATAATTTCCAAAACCGGATCAGCAGTTTCGAAGATTTGCGCGTTCAAACAAACAAACTCTTCAGCTTTATAATATCAGTAAGCTTAAATTAGTTAACATCTAGCTATCTATATTCTATAGGAAGGATATAATCTACTGTATTTATACACTATCTATCTAGTTTGTTCACCAAACTGTGTATCATTCATGAAGCCTTTGTCGACTTTCTTTATTTAGCTTCTCTAGCTAGGCTTGAGCTGGCAAAATGAGCCCATTTATCAACTCGAGATTTTGAAGTAGATGAACTTTAACACTGAAACCTTAACTTCTTGTGAAATTATTTTTAATAAAGTAGGGTAAGCTTTTTAGTAAATTTAATTTTTAGAAGAATATTAAATTAGTATTGAAGTGGGTCGCACGTGGAGAGGAATAAAAGTGTATAAATTAATTTTAACAGTTTATTCCCGTACACACAACAGCCTTAAGAGCGGCCCATACAAACGCTCTAATTACGGCGTAATAACAAATGTTCCTCCAGATATTTCGAGCATACAGGTTGTTTATATCTAAGTTTATCTTTGTACAATGAAAATAAACATTTTTAACCGACTTCAAAAAGGAGGAGGTTATCAATTCGAATGTCTATATATATATATATTATTATTTTTTTATGTATGTTCGGGCATAAATCTGTCATATATAGACGGATTTGCAAAATTCTTTTTTTGTTCGAAAGGGGTTTATTCCGAAAAGGTCCCATATAAATTTTATCAAAATTGGTACAGCCATTTTTGAGAAAATCAACAAATTCCCAAAAAAATAAGTTTTTTTGGGAATTTGTTGATTTTCTTAGACGACGTTTTAGTTTCTTCAATCACTGGAGGACTTACAATCTCTTTTAAGTGTGTTGCCGTTTCTTAATCGATTTGGATGTTAAGGCAACACTAAAAAGCGAAAAATAAAAAGTTATTTAAAAAAAAAGAAAACCGCCTTCAAAAATTAAAAAGTGATAAATAACTTTAGCACAGAACACACATTACTTTACTTTCGGAAGTCGGTGGCAATACAAAATAACAAACACAAAGCCATTTATCACTTTTTAGTTTTTGAAGGCGGTTTTCTTTTTTTGAAAAAACTTTTTTAAGAAATAAATTCAGTAAAAAAAATTGACTCCACACTCGAAGTTGTAGACGATTATGTCTACCTGAGACAAACGGTCCAGTTAAGTAGGTCTAACTTCGAGAAAGAGGCCAATCGTCGAATCCGACTCGGCTGGGTAGCGTTCGAGAAGTTGCGTGGTATCTTTTCGGCCAACTTACCGCAGTGTCTCAAGATGAAAGTCTATGACCAGTGTGTGTTGCCAGTGATTACATACGGGATCGAAACGTGATCGCTCACAATGGGCCTCATCAGAAGGCTTCAGTCACCCGTTGGTCCCGGCTGTCATTCGTAGATCTTTGACAGTCGTTATGGGTGGTCAGTAGCCAGAAACTCGTGGGTATCGTGTTACCCAGTAACTAGGTTGTATCAGATAGGTACCTAGTCGCGTACCATGAAAAATACTGGTATTCAGTTGCATCGGGCTAGACTGGAAGCCGATTCCAACATAGGGAAAAGGAAAAATTATTACCATTTTCAACCGACTTCAAAAAGAAGGAGGTTCTCAATTCGACTGTATGTCTTTTTTTATATTTGTTACGCGATTTCTCCGTCAAATGTACATCGATTTTGAAAAACCTTTTTTTGGACTTATAGGGTAGGGCCTCAGGGGTGGTCCCATATAAATTTTATCGAAATTGATTCAGGACTTTTTGAAAAAAATCAACAAATACCCAAATATTTTACATAGACGACGTTTTAATTTCATCAATCTTTGAGTGGGTAGTTACTTTCAATCTCTGTTTCTTAATGGATTTGAATGAGATGGAGGTACTAAAAAGCAGGATATAAAAAGCTTTTTTTACAAAAAAGGCAACCGCCTTCAAAAACTGAAAAGTGAAAAATAACTTAAGCACAGAACACACTTGACGTTAGTTTCGGAGAACGGTGGCAATACCAAACAACAAACAAAACAAAGCCAGCAACTTCCGAAACTAAAGTTATGTGTGTTCTGTGCTAATGTTATTTTTCACTATTCAGTTTTTGAAGGCGGTTGTCCTTTTTTTTGTAACTGATAACTCTCGTCCTTTTGTTTGCATTATCCTTGCAACATTACCAAAATAAAAACAAAAGCCAACTATTGCTGTGTTCATTTCGTTGATTTTTGTATGGTGTAAATCTGTACAAAAGCGCGAACCAATCGAACTGTGAGTGGTGAATGGTTAAAGTATTCAATACACGTCCCATACACTCGAGGCTGTATTTATTTTTGCTTCATTTCTTTTTTTCGCGTAATAAAAGTTACCAGTACGTATTGAGTACAAATTCGCACTTTGGTGTTCATTGCCCGCCTCTTTGTTTCCTGATAAATAAAATCTGGGTATCTTCAAAACACAAGTGAACTGTTTCATTCTAGGCAAGCGTGCTCCACCTGAGGCCGAAGAAATTAAGCAATTAATTTTGTCAAAGCGTCGATCACTTTAGGCGAATAAAATACGATGTTACCTACCTAAATGAATATAAACTTAATTTACGACTTCGTAAGTAAAAAGTTCACTGTTTCATTTTTATCATTCTGTTCAATGCCCGGAGTTGAAAATCTAGTCGTGCAATAAAGTTTTGTTACAATGTTATTGTTATTAAATTTAAGTTCACTTTGATCCCAAAAACAAATGAATAAAACAAAAGATTACACAATTATAAAATATTTATTTAAACAATAATATACAATAGTAGATTATAGTTGAATATAAAATTAATGATTAAATTCACAGCACTTGTAGTCATAGCACTACCCAGAACCAAAAAGTTTCTTATCTTTCAACTAAAAACTAAAATAACATTTATATAGTCAGTGAGTCCAACTCCTTATCTCAATGTAATTCCCGACTCTAGAGGAAGTTGTTTCAGACAAACAATAGCCTTGCATGGACACGACTACTCTCAAGCAGTCGGCTTCCGTTTGGAATTCCACTGCGCGCTTTATAAAGAGTCTTTGAGATCACAGTTATACTGGGCAAGCAATGGACTTTTAATTTTAGAGAAGATTTATTGGAAAAAATCTGTCAATAATAATTCTTTTTGATGAAGTTTTTGTAGATAAGATTATAATCTAAGTTTGTGGTTCAGTCAGATTTCTGTCAAACAAACTTAATTTCTAAATTATGTTGATGTAAAATACGAAATTTGAATTACCTACCGTGTATCCATACTAATATTATAAATGCAAAAGTGAGTGGTTTTTTTTAAGTTTTCATGGATAAACTATTGAACCGATTTTGATGAAATTTGGTTTTGATGAAGTTTGAACCATAAGAAAGGATCATCATCATCATCATTTCAGCCTAAAGACGTCCACTGCTGGACATAAGCCTGCCCAAGGGGGGGTTTTGCCATAATCGCCACGCTTGGCAGGCGGATTGGCGATCGCATTATGGTTGGTACAAAGGCACAGAGAACGCTGCTGCCCATTCTCTGGTGAGTCCCTTAGTCGCCTCTTACGACACCCACATTCATATCGATAACCGACATTCACGCAGATGAAGTTGGGGGCAAAACATGCAGTGGAGTGCATTAATTGTAGTAATCTAATTAAAGCAGGCAGATATGTACAGTCGCGAGCAAAAACATGTAAACAGTTGGTCTCGTTCTAAACTGATTTTCTCCTAAACTATTGATTGAAATGTTATGGGGTTACGAATAGAGTATTTTGGATGCCAAACTACTATAAAATAGGTTTTATCTATAAGTTGAAATAGTTATTTCACGAGAAAATTGCTTTCGAATTTCGCAATCTGTATACATGTTTATGCTCGTGACTGTACATACCACTACACCGATGCGTTTAGTCCACTCTCGACCTCTCAAAAAAGATTTGTTTATTTGTTTCCTCTCAAACCTTAAACATAGTTCACACCAGACCCCTAGGGGGTGAGACTGAATTTTCATACAAATGACAGGCATACCTTGTCCACTTTCAAACCCTAATTCGGTAAGTACCTAAATTAATATTTAAGTACATTAAGGTACACAGACTAAATGTAAAATTTGGGAAATGATGTAGTAATAAAATAAACAACCATCACTTGTAGTCGGTGTATCAGACATGAATGTCTTTGTTTAGTAATAGAACTTGGGCAGGCACAAATCACTTGATAACTACTAAAACGGAAATGATTTCAGTAAGTATTATAAAAATTATATTTATTTATTTTACTTTAATAATAATAATAATAATAATAATAATATATTTATTTGCGAAAAACACGGTATACAAAGCTGTTAAATAAGTGTAAGATCCAGCATGTTTTGCTTAGAATTAAAGCATGCAAACTTATAGTCAGGTACCTAAACGAACGTTAAGAATTACACATTGAACAGACGAAAACATAAAAAGGGATATTACAGTCTATGTTCCAAAAATTGCTTAACACTATAAAAATTATTTTCAGTTAACCATTTATACAACTTTATTTTAAAAAGCCTACAGTTCAACGTCTTTAGAGTGTTTGGTAATTTATTAAATATCCGTACAGCCATAACTAGACAGCTCTTATTATATTTTGCTAGCCTACAGATCTCTTCTAGTACAAGTCTGTGTTGGTACTGGCCACGCCGACTACGTGAGGCTACTTCGTCTACTGTTTTAAACAGCTCTATATGTTTTCGTACAAACATAGACACTTCATATAAATATAATGAAGGCAACGGTAGCAAACCAAGCTTTTTAAAAATAGGTTGACAGGATTCATCCGATGGGATTCCGTAAATAGCTCGCAAACATTTTTTTTGGGCAACAAATGCTCTACCTTGGTCAGTACTATTTCCCCAAAAAATTAGCCCATACCGTAATGAGGATTCAACATATGCCTGGTATGACATCACAGCCGTTTTTATATTGGTGACCTTCTTAATTTGCCTAAGGGCGTATGCAAATTTATTTACTTTATTACATACATGGCCGACCTGAGCTTTCCAGTCCAAGTGTTCATCTATTACTACTCCCAAGAACTTGGTTTGTGTTACTTGGGTAATCTTTGGTATATTCATATTAAAATTAAATTTGTCATTATGAGATTTATTAAATTGTATGTATACAGATTTATTAAGATTAATCGATAAATTATTATTATTTAACCAACTAATTAAATTGTCAATAGTATTATTTATGTCAGTTTCATGGTCAGTAATGGTTTTGAATTTTTTGTCACTAGTAACAATAATAGAGTTGTCATCAGCAAAAAGGAAACATCTATGAATGGTTATATCTACTATGTCATTTATGTAAATTATAAATAAGATAGGTCCCAATATGCTACCTTGGGGCACGCCACATTTTATATTTTTATATTCAGACGAGTAGAATGTCATGTCCCTCTTTTCATTAAGTTTAGTGATGGCGACACTCTGTCGTCTATCAGTTAAATACGATGATATCCACTGAAGTGGTAATCCTCTAATTCCGATAGACTCTAGCTTTTTTAATAATATGTCATGCGAAACAAAGGTACAAGGTATGTTATGCACAAAGGTACAAAGGAGGACATAATACTTTAGGCATTCGCAATTTAGATTGAGTATACTTCAGTTAAATTGTATGTAACTATGGGATACACTGATGATTTATCATCGTGACTGTACTTGGGGGTCGAGACGAAACTAAAACTTGGCTGGAAAATAAAATCCACTCTTGACCCCCAAGGGTCGAGAATGAACTAGGTATTAGTTAGGGGTCCAGTGGATACATTAATTATTGGGGGTCGAGGGGTCGAGAGTGGACTTAACGACCAGATATACCTACATTTCCAGTACAAGCTGATTTCCTATCGCATTTCCGTTTAAGGATAGGTCAACTTATACTGGTTTATTGCAGGATGTTCTAGGGCATACTATCAGTAAAACGCAACGCATTAATAAATAAACCGTAGGTAATAAAGTTGAGATACGTCTAGTTTACAGCCATTTTATTTATTTACTGAATTAAAATGTTTACGGTGAAGAAGTTTGTTGTAAAATTCAAGAACACGTCAATTATTGATCTTATCTTTCTAGAAACTAGATATGTACTAAACGTTTTAGTTTAGAATAAGCAAAAAAAATGTACTTAACTTCAAAGTCACTGCAGTCGACTTCACTACCTCGAAGCTCCGTTCCTTTTACCTCTAAAGTTAGATTTTATTGAACTACCTATAAAGTGAGTATAAAAAGTAGGAAGCAATGTATGAAGACATAGGAAAACTTTGTATTTACCTCACAGTCAGCTAAAAACATAGTATTTAGCGCCCAAGAAACTTAGTCCGAAGTTCTAAATGAAGATAGCTTGGAGATCTTTTTCATTCTTAACTAAGTTTTGGAACTCCGAAGTCTTTTCAGTTTAGCGAAATGCTCGCAGCATAAAGATAAGGTTCCAAGTGTTGTTTAAGTTTTAAGCAAAGGGTTTTAGCGCCATTTTGTTTCGATAAGGCGCATGAATGACGTAAAATATTTTAGAGGCTGATTTACAAGAATAATAAACTAAATGATGTTCTAAAAGAGCACAATTTTAATTTATTAATCTTAGGAAAAGTGTGTGTCCGTGTGGTGTCGGACGTAAAAAATAGCACCATCCCATGTCTTCCCGTGGGTGTCGTAAGAGGCGACTAAGGGACTTACCAGAGAATGGGCAGCAGCGTCCTCTGTGCCTTAGTAACAACCATACTGCGATCGCAAACCCGCCTGCCAAGCGCGGCGATTATGGTAACCCCCCCCCCCTTTGTGGACGTCTTTCGGCTGAAATGATGATGATGATGAATCTTAGGAAAAGTGAAGATGTAAAATCTCTGTATCTGGCTGGGCAAAGGCCGCCTTCCAAACTACTCGATCATGTGCGATCTCTGCCCATGTTTGCCACACAAACATGGTAATAGCATGTAATGTACTTAATCGATTTATTAAGCATTAAATTTTCGTGCATTACGAACTCAACTGTCTAAAACCCCTGCCATCGGTCTCCACCGGCGGTTTACAACAGTGTAAACACTTGTTTGCAACAAATATATGCAAACACCAACCGTGGGCTCCACAAGCCTCCACCAAGGTGACCTCTGTTGGAAGCTTGTTTTTTAACAGTTTGGCAGGGGTGTAATTAACAGACACAATAAAAATGACTGTGTAACTCTAAGAGTCATGTCATCAGTCGAGCAGTTTTGATCTTTATTTTTCGTATTTGTTATTAACGTTTGATTTCTTCGATACGTGATTACTACATTGGTCTCTTGATCCTTAAAGCGACTACTCAACGTGGGGGTCCTGGATTAAATTCATGGGTAAAGTGTTTAAGTGGGTATTCCTATACATTTTCTAAATTCCTCAGTAGCAGCCCCAGGTTTGGACGATAGTTGTTTCAGTCATGTCAAATTGACAGAAGATGGTGTGGCATATTTGTATATTTGCATCTGCTTACTTGTATATCTAGTGCGTAAATGGCCAGCCTCCAATGAAATTGGCCAATATGACCGAAATTCGAATTTTCACTGGAACTTAAACACGACATAGGTACATATACGTAGAGTGTATCCCAATCATGATATTAAACCCACGGGCAATAAGTTAGCAAGTGTTCAGTTCCACAGCTTTACCCACAGCATTAATGTTCTTATCTTCGCCTAACGTTTCGAAGGTATCCACCAACACAGACGGTCGTGTAAAGCAAAACTAATGCAAAAGATAAGGGACATACACGAACTAAATCCATATTCACTTCAAACTTATCCTTGTTCTACGGAAGCTCTGCATCATTTTGTAGATAAGCAAACTCCAAATAAAGGCAAATCAGGCTTTAAATAAAATACAACAGAAATAAAAAAATCAAACTGTGTCTCACTACGATTGAAATGGCACAAATGCAGAATCCTCGTCGCCCTAGCCATTTCAACTAGAACCGGATTCATGCGATTTAAAACAGATTCTATCCAGTAAATACTGGACTGTACCGGCTGGCGGATACAATTTCGCCATTTTGCTCCGTATTAGGCGGCGCGGCCCGGCGAAATTGCCCCGTTAACTTTTACTAAAGTTTTGAATTATAATTTTCATGCTCAATTTTGTTTTACCATTGTATGTGGAAGTAGATAAATTAAGTAATGTTTGAAGTTAGTTTTCGGCAATATATTATAAAGTAACTATCTGACTCAGCAAACGTTGTTTTGCCATATAAATAAAAAAAAATGAAATAAAAATAGCCTACGACCTATTCTCGACAGACCTACGGTCGACCAATTCTTATTCCTAATTATTACGAATCGGTCAAGCCGTTTCGGACGATTTTGATAACAAATACTATGACACGAGATTTTTATATATTAAACTTACAATACCGGAAAGTCTACATACAGATTCTCTTAAAATTAAAACCAGGGTGTTATGGTTAGGTTCTGGGCCGCAACAATCGCCTCTTCGTATATACAGAGAAAGCACGTGCATTAATCACCATGCTTCCTCAAGGCGATTCCAGGTTCATATTAATTATAAGTCCAGGTTTCCTTACGATGGCAAGAAATAGAAAGTCACATAGGTACTTACTCGAGACCGGTAGTTAAAATTAGTTGCCTTCAAGCCATTCGATATAAATTTTGGGTCCCAAAAACAGCAGTTTGTCTCTTGAAACTACACCTCCACATAGAAAGTGCACGTCACAACAAAGGAGGAGCGGAAGCGAACAAAGCGTGTATCGGTTGGCCATTGTGCTCTAGTTTCCATGCAACGCTTTCAACAGGACTTCATGCAATTTCGCGGGGCCGGAGTTGTCCTATAGATAATCTCTGTTCGGTCCGGCTTTCTAGTACCTTTTGTGTGGGAGACACTTTATAGGTTACACTTTTCTGATATTGCCTGAAGCTTTCCTTTGCTGTTGCATATAAGGCTAACGTATATGGTGCTTCAAGGAGATTTAGCTGTGAAGTCAAGTAACGTTGTCATGGTAACAGATAAGTGTACCGCCCTATCTTCCGCCATTGTTGGTTGAGCAAGATACCTCAGAATCCAAGGTATTCTATGTCTTTTACATTTATTTTCATAAAATACCTTTAACGTCACTTTTTGTACTTTACATGTAGGTACGGTCAGAAACAAAAGTCGATTAACACACCGGATTTTTCAATCATAATTATTGAGCAGAATTTTAAATAAAATACGGAAATGATGGAAATCAATATAAAATACATTTTTGCCCATGATCTGAAATACTGAAAAGTGTTGCATCATATAATTTTTTGTCATTTAGATGATATGTAAATGTAGCAGTGTTAATCGATTTTTGTTGCTGTCCGTACCAACTTTCTTAGATTATCTTGGACATCACTGATATCGGTGAAGGAAAACGACTCGAGAAAACCTGAACTTGTAATAAATATAAGTAGATATTTCGCCGTGGTGATCAATGCTCGTGCCTAATTAGTATGAGAAATTTGCTCTGTAGTGGGGCAATAAAAGGATAAATTTGCTCTGTAGTGGGGCAATAAAAGGATAAATTTGCTCTGTAGTGGGGCAATAAAAGGATAAATTTACCCTGTAGTGGGGCAATAAAAGGCTAAAAGTAGTAAAAGTATAACGGGTTGGTTTCCGTAACTCCACGACTCAGCGTGTATTTTGCGTACGGTATTGTGAGAACCGAACTATCCGGTGTATTATACATTACTGGAGCTATACTAACTATGAAGAATCAAACGTAAATCAACTGATAAAACTTTAGATTGGGATAAGATCAGAATAACATGACCGTGCCTGACGGAGAGCGGCCTGACAGTGTTATCTGTCACAGTACATTCTAGAATCATGCATAGTGTTTACCCATAAAGCAAATAGTTACTGGCCTACGTAAAGCCTCTATTACAGGGCCTCAAGCCTGCTATTACAATAGTGTCAGAATGGTCTATCATTGATTTCTTATTTGTTGATTTTGACAAGTTTGGAAATCTACAAATATAATGGCGTCATTATGACTTTCCAATATGACTATTGGAAAGTCATAATGACGCCATTATATTTGCCATTATATTTTCAATGGCGTCAGTGGTTGACACCACTGACGCCATTGAAAGAAATGATATAGAATTCTAATCTCGTACAAAATTACAACTGAATGACTGACTTAGGCGGTAATCTGCAAAAAAATTGACAGTTCCTTTGATCAGTGACCTACCATTAGAACGTCATTGTGCAGTCATTGCTTTTAATTCGACCGACCAATGATCGACCATTATGAATTTAGCAGATTACGAACTTTTAGCAAAATGACAATGGGATCGTGTTGGAATGACGAAATTATAAAAATATCAGACTTGACCCCTAATACCTATGCTGGTATTATCACATTATTTAATCAATCCCATTTAACGACAGCGCTGATTATGTATCTATAATCTTAATCAATGTTTGACGTAACTTGTAAGTTTAGTTCTAAATTTGAACCTACGTAAGCAACCTCTGTGTACCAAACTAAACCCAGTCGCTCAATAAATCTGATACAGAGAACACGCCTTTCAATTGCCAACCTTTTAAACTAAACTAGCTAAACCATGTTTACACATAAAAATTGCGTAGGTACATTTACTGAATTACAAAATGTACTGAAGTATTTGTAGATTTATAACTATACTATCGGTTCTATCTAACTTTCTAAGTTAGTAGTAAGAATGATCGAAGGTGAAGGTCTTCCCTAGGAGATTTTCAAGTCTCCCTATTGTCACAAAGTACGTAAGGCCGCGGCGCGCCCGAGCAGAGAGACCACTCAGAACAAACCGCCATTTTACTCACGCACACATTGACATTACGTTTATGCAGTTTCAAGCAGACATCAGTCTCAACTGTCACGTTTTATTTAAATGAATAAATGAGAGACATTGCCATTTCATAACGAACGGAAAAATTGTTATAAAAAAATGCAAAGAGTTCCAACCAGTGTCAATAAAATTTCATATTGTCACAAATAAAACCTACAAAGTCAATGCAGTAGCAGCCCCAGTGAGTCTGGCAAGTTTAGGTAATTATTTTTAAAGATGGCGGGAGCGGTCCTTCTGTACCCTCTATATTTTGTGCTATGGTTCGCTGTCGTAAGATCGCCAGTCATATACAGTCAGAATAATGCCATTAAATAAATAAACATTTTCATCGAAACGGATCGAAATTCTAATTTTAAAAGTTTTGCGTTACGTATAATCCACTCGTCACCTATTTGCTAGGGCCTCCGTGTTCCTATCGTTACAATATCAGATATACCTACGTCAAAAATAACAGTTACTAGCACTTCTGAGAAGAATTCCTAAAGAGTCTATCAATCTATTATACACAGAAAACAATACTTTAAACGAAACTACACAAATAACTCAAAAAGCAACAATGAAGGAAACAAAACTTTCAGAAAGGTTTGACGTTGAACAAAACCGACGACGAATCGGCAACTAATTACCCATTGTCTTCGAAATAATTGACAAAGATCTTGCTAATTACGGTCTGTCACTTAAGAAACAATTGGCGCTACTTTTGCTTGCTATTTTGAAAGTTTCTGTAATGAAAAGCTGACATCATGTCTTAAGAGCACCCTTACCCATCGGGCGAACTTCAATGTGAGCGTGATTGATATTTTTTTGTTTCATGCAACGCAATGTTCGAAAACAAACGAATGAGTGAGAACACGATAATATCGCATGAAAATTGGCGCGCGGAGATTTCACAAAACTTGTTCTTTTTTATCATTTGATAGGCATACGTTTGACCGTTATCTCACCTGATGGGAAACGATGATGCGGTCTAATATGGAGCACGCTTGCCTAGAAGTAACCAGGAAATACCAAGAAATACGTGTTTTTTAAAAAGCCTTACATGTTTTTGGTGAAAATGTTTGTAATTTAGATTCTCCATTACATGTGCAAGGTTTCTATGAAGCTGTTTTTTACTTATTCAATGTATGAGTGCATTATGAACGATCAAAGTTTACATAAAAATTGTGCAATAAAGCTGATTTTCGGATGTGTTTACTGAATTTGTTTCTCAAGAAAGTGTGTTTTTCTTTCCATAAGAACCTAGATATTAACCACGAGATACCCGTGTGTTAAAAATATTTAGAGGAATATTTGTTGTACACCGTGACCACGTACAAGCGTTTGTATCGGAACAATGACGGAATGGGCACTCTTAAGACTTTCATCTAGACGTACCTATCTGTTTAAAAAACCTAAGACGAAAAATTCCCCGCCTCCCACAATTCTCCAAGGATCGTTCTTAATAAAACTTATAACTGTTTAAAGAAGTTCGCATACCTGATTTCCCTTGGTTCTCAAGTTGTTTTAATGACGGCAAAAACCTTTGTTTATATTAAGGAAATGTTTCGTAATTTATTTTATGGCCAGCTAGTAAATAATTAAATGTTGCTAGGTAAGATTAATTTTGAAATTGGAAAGAACTTACTTTATAAATTTTAATGTATTTGAGTAAATTCTGTGCTGTGAAGAAGTAACTCAGAAAATTTGTATTCTTTGAGTGTTTGTAGCTCATAGAGCAAGATCCCAGGGCCGCCAGATATTACTTATTTTCTGATGGTCAAAATATATACAGATCATTTATTATTATCTAATTATCAAAATTATTGCAGAATAATGCTAAAATTATAAAATCGTGTTTTCAGGTGAACAAATTCTTTTGCAACAGTTCCGGCGAGCAAATTACTTGCCTCTGGAAACTCTCACGTAAAACAACAAAATATTTTCAGTCCGGAAAATAATGGATGGAGGTTGGAACAACCAGTATCGATTCATTTGGTTTAGCATTATTCTGCAATAAATTTGATAATTAGATATTAATAAATGATCTAATTATCATTAAAGACTTACATTAGACTACTTACAAAATAATTTCAATGAAGCAATATTAAAAAGGACACTTGTGATAAACAGTGACACTATAAATTCGCTTAGGGGATGTTTTATCCCCTAGGATTGGTCTGGCAGCTTACAAAATATTTATTTATAAAGTAAATTATACGTATGTGTTTGACATAAATGAACAGGGCCTCAAGTCTGCTATTACAATAGTGTCAGAAACTGTCTATCATTGATTTCCATAATGACGCCATTACATTAGTAGATTACCAAACTTGTCAAAATCAACAATTATGAAATCAATTATAGACCATTCTGACACTATTGTAACAGCAGACTTGAGGCCCAGGGCGGTTGAGAGCATTGTCATACTCACTCAAATGTCTCGCTGATGGTGGCGCGTGTGTTGGATCACGCGGCTCCCTTCAAAATGGTTAAGCTGAATGGTGCTGATCCACGCGTCATGTTCGTGAACGGGCGCTGTCAGTAGAGATTGGTCAACTCTTAACTGCCGTGGCTTTTATCTTGATTCTTTTTTTAATGCATTGTATTGGTCTTTACCTACATTGTTTTCACACATAGAAGCAACGTGAATAATGTAATCAGTATTTTGTAAAAACTTGATTGAAAAGAGTGTCCGTGGAGTTTCTTGCTCGTTCTTCTCCATAGAGACCTACGCTACGTTTTGGAACGAGCAACTAGTTTCAACTTTCTGACTCTTTGACAATTCAAAAGTGCCAGTAAATGGTCGTAGATCTACGCGAGACACAATAGCTTTTTAATTTTGTCTGTAATTACGGCATACAAGGGGTTAATTGAAATAAATGCTTTGACTTTGACTTTGAATAACCCCCTAAATATAGCCGTAGTTTTTATATATGTATATATACATAATATATCTTTTTTCACTTTTTAAATATTACTTTTTGTAATGCACCTGCCTTGTTATCTCGGCACCACCCTTGGTTGACTGGTAGAGAATGCCTAAGGCATTAAGTCCGCCTTTGTACGTTTGTGCATGAAGTATACCTAAATAAATTAATAAATAAAAGACAAAAATAACATAAGTTATAAGTAGTTAAGTAAGTTAAGTTAATAAGTTTTTTTTTAAGTGTCTGGCAATAAATAAAGAAGACAGAAGGTGTCTGGCCGTTTTATTTCAAATTGTACACAATATTTCCTACAACATACGTAAAAATCAGACATCTGATGTCTGTAAGTAAAGTGAGCACCATTTTTACGTACCTGTAGCACCTGGTACAGTCAACAGCAAAAGTAGATGATCAAAATCAGAAATTCAATAGTAATTTACTAACACTAATTTATATAATTTATTACTAGTTTATTTATTAAAAGCAAACCAAAGCAAATACAAATTCAAAAACGAAGATCTACAATTCGCTTCGCGCTGTACTGACACGAGTC
Source organism: Charanyca ferruginea (assembly GCA_947361185.1). Classification (NCBI taxonomy): domain Eukaryota; kingdom Metazoa; phylum Arthropoda; class Insecta; order Lepidoptera; family Noctuidae; genus Charanyca; species Charanyca ferruginea. The sequence goes on from OX376070.1 coordinate 3,786,677, forward strand.
AGTAAAGCACGAAGCGAAATATTGTTAAAAAAAAAAACAAATACTAATACAAATAAAAAACCGGACAAGTGCGAGTCGGACTCGCCCACCGAGGGTTCCGTACATATTAGTAGGTACATATATTCATACTTCTATACTAATCCATACCTACTATCCATACTTTAATTAACTTAATATTATAAATGCGTTTTTTGCGACATAAACGGCTGTATCTTTTTTTCACGTTAACATAGAGGGTTGATTTTTTAACAGCATCACTTTAGTATATGGTTTTAATTTCAACTCGATACCTCCACGCGTTTCTGAGATAAAAAATCTTGACAGACAGACAGACAACAAAGTGATCCCTTATAGGGTTCCGTTTTGTCCTTTTGAGGTATGTAAGGTTATTCTACTTTAAGAAAGAATATTGAGGAAGTAGACAATACACTTGATAACTTTTAATTCACAATCAATTAATTAATAAGAACAAGTATTAGGCAATAATTAACAATGTAGGTGTTGTTTCTACGATGAAGCGCGAGTGACAAAAGAGAGCTCAGCCGACTGAGCTCGGGGTTTTTAAAGACTTCGTATTCTGCCGCCGAAATGACGTACGCCGATGCAAACAGTCAATCACTCGCTAGCAACGTTCTAACGTCCGGTCCGGCAGATGGCAGCACTGGATCCCACAGTGCGTCGCTTGACTCTTGATACTGGCGCTATGTTTGGTCACCGGAAACAGTGGCGCCAATAGGTACGGAACCCTAAAAATCAAAAGCGACTACAATCACAAGATTGTAGGTGTTCGTTATTGAATTTGAATTTGCTTTTGTGGCTTCACTCGCAGTGTTCCCGCACGGTCTATCTGCATTTTGTTTGATAATCTGAGGTTTGCAGTAACAACATTTAAAAATGCGTAAAGATTGGGATGACGAATAAACGACGAAAGTACAGACGCCAGCACATCAAGCCATACCAAATAGGGTATTACACCCATTTTTGAAAAGTGTCTCAATGAAATTCTGTAGTGTATGATACCAAAAAAAACACTACATTTTTATTCAATCGATAAGTGCCATAAAAATGCATCTAAATATTAAATTTTAAATTTCGCGCGTTGTTTGACGAAAACGCCTCTTACTGGACGCCATATTGCTTAGCGTAAATGACGTCAGTTCGTTTTGTATCAAATGAGCTCATATTAAATATGATATTTGTATATCAATTAAAAATAATTAAAAGCATATTTTGTAATAGGTCTAATAATGAAAAAAATACGTTGGTTACGAAAATAATAAAAGTACAAAGCCACGCCAATCTTCACGCCAATCGGTTGACTGACAGTTGACAATTTTTTGTTTACACAGCCTTATGGCGTAATAACATGGCCGCTACTATTTCACGGTGTTTTGTAACAGATTAAAAATACTGAAAACTTTGAATTGAATTTTAAAAATTGTTTTGTTATTTTATGAACTAAAACTTACATTTTCCGACTGCTTTATGCCTAAACTGTCTCAATAACATATTTATAGATTTTTTCTAGTATAGAGTAAAATACCCTATTGTCAAATTTTCCCAATTCATTGTGAACCTTATTCATTTGTTATAAAATTGAAAATCTATCCTAGAAATTTGACAGATTTTTGTAGCTTTATGTGCTGGCCTCTGTACTTATCTCTGAAATTCTGTAGTTTAACAAAATTAATTTCAAACCTCGAATGTCACTAAGGTAAAACTAAATAATTATCTTTGGTAGATTATTCATTAATTATTTCTCCAAACCATGTAGGTACAGACAGCGTCATCAACTGCTTACCCCCTGCGCATTAAAACAATTCGTTTTTATGTTCACAACATTAAGAAAAAGCTTTATGAAACTTTAATGCTTAACAATACTATAATACAAAATAACCTTTGAAATCTCGATAATGCCTACCTACATTAACGGTAGGGCAATAGTTCAGCGCTTTCAGCCTGAATTATAATTGATGTAGCATATAAATTATTATTAACTGAAATTTATGGCTTGAGTCTAACCCATAAATGCATATAGCTTTAATATACATAAGTCTTAGTTAGTAAACATTCTAGATTCATTTGTTGTGATGATTTGAAATAAATGTAAATCACTAAAATAACTAGCATCTCTTTGTGTGTTTTGCATTGTGTGATGAAATAGAACGAATTTATGAGAACAATAGATAAAATAAATAACCTTTGTGTTGGTAAAATATTTATAAAAATAACAAATAAAATTTTAAATTTTATTAACTTGTTATGACTTTTTGGTTAGTGTCAACGATTTATTAAAATAGCTATTATCGCTTTATGGCTTCTATATTACCAGCTTATTATTAGCTTGTATGTTTGTATGTTTGTTTGTAACCGACTTCTTTGGGCGCGATTTTGACCCACTTTAAACGGCCAGATTTCGTTCAAACTTTGTAGATTTATCGAGACCGATGACAATACACTAATTTGATAAAATTATTAAAAAAAACAAAAAAAAAAAAAAAAAAAAAAACATAAGTCGTTCAAAATTAGTTGCCGAAAAAACAGCTATTATATACTAGGAAGGTACTGCACGAGCGCCCCTGGTAGAATAAGTGTACATAATATTTATAGATATAGATATAACCAAACTAAAAAGTAAAAAATAAATAATAGTTTAAAAAAACTAAAAACACGCTTTTTATAGAAAACCAAACTAAAAAATAGAAAATAAATTTTAATAAATTAAAAAAAAAATAGCGTGGGGTGCATGGTGTCAATAGTTATAAATATTTTATTGACAGATATGAGTACAGTGATTAACACTTTGATAATATCTTAAAAAGCACACCACGCTTTTTTTTAAATAAAATGATTTTTTAAAATTTATTTTCTATTTTTTAGTTTGGTTTTCTATAAAAGGCGTGTTTTTAGTTTTTTTAAACTATTATTTATTTTATCTTACATTGAGATGTAGGGACGCTTTGCCTAAAATAAATCTACGTAATTAAGTTTAGTGACATAAATTTCCTTATTGTCTAACGTTTTATGAAGCAACAAATAGATTCATTGTGTTTTATAAAACCTCGGTCTAGATTCTGGAAGTAGAACAATACCATAAAACATAGCCCATGTCAGTCATTGATAAGTAGCTTTTTATCGGTGACAGAAAATGTAAAGCGGTAAGTATACAAACAATGTTTTGAGTTTACAAACAATGTTCAGATAAAAGGAAAAGAAAATGGCGCGCAGGCATTAAAATTATAGCTCCGTATAAATGTGTTGTTTATAATATAAAGAAACAGTAATCAGTGACAAAACTAACTTTAACGGATAGACCGTGGTGCATATATTTGTGACTAATGTTGGTGGAAGGATTCATTAAGACAAATATAAGTTAAGTGAAAATATTAACTAAGTGCCTCATCATCTGTGACGAGTGGATAAAAAGTGCAATTTCAACTAACTTTTATAGCCAAAGTGATTGGATATCGGACGGTATTGACGTTACACATTTCAATCACAGCAGCACATATCACATTTTCAAATAGGACGCATAGAAAACTGACAAGTAAGAAAACAGTACCCATAAAAGTCGTTTGTTTACATTACTTTTTTAAATAATTTCTAATCAGCTGACAGCAGTGAACGAATTCACAGTGTTACAAGACAAATGAATGTCAAAATTTAAATAAGAGCCATCTAGTGGGTACTTAATAAACAAATAGTAAAGTGTTACCAAATAATAAATAAAAAGGATCTTGAAACTGTCGAAAAGTGACATCTAATGAACAGAAATTAAATCAATACATTACAAATGACATATGGGCTCAAAATACAACTAGTGAAGCTATGGTTCAAATGGTCTAGGGGTTTAACGCCCTACCTGTGGTGCGACAAAGCGAGCGTTCGGATCTCAGAAGCTGTGAAACTTTGTGTTCACTTTTTTGACATATAATAATACCTGATAATACTATTAATAATACCTGACATGAATTTCTTCGACAGTTTAAACGTAACATTTAGGCGTCCCAAGCCCCGTACACAATCCGAATCGCCAACTATTGACGACAATGACAATTTCATTCCTAATACACTAGAGTGCACCACTAGTAGTTTGCCAGACATGTCTGATGATGAAGACGACCAAGTCAAGTTATTAAGAGAGGAGATACAAAATCTTACAAAACAGTTGGAGAGCGCTCATAAAGAAATAGAATTATTATCGGTTGAAAATAGTACACTAAAGAGTGAAAATGATAATTTGTTAAGAAAAAATAACGTTTATAAAAAAGTAGCCACAAATAGTCCAATTAAATCAAGCCAAAATACGCCAAGAAAAAAAAACCACATGAACTGTAAAACAAAACAGACACAAACAAATATTCTCGAACTTGAAAGACCTGATAAAACTAATAACACAGAAAATAATCTAAATACTACCAAAAATGAACAGGGGACCACAACACGTATGAATAATTCAATCATAAAAGAAATAAAAGAATCTACAGTAACTACAACCAAAATTCAGACCGAGATGCACCCTCCACAACAACATAAACAAAACAAATTGTGCATTCTGAGTGCTAATAAACAAAACCGGATCCTGTCAATAGTAGAAGAAACTTTGGATAAAAACACCTTTAGTTTTTGTCACTATCTAACAACAGATGGAGCTACATGTGACCTTCTTCAGGGGATAAACACAAAACTTACGGACTACACGATGAGTGACTACTGTGTGATTTTAATTGGTGAACAAGACTTTAAAATAGCTAAAAATTACTCTGAACTCATATTAGATATAAGGAAGACACTTAGTGAAATAACTCATACTAATATTATTATCTGTCTACCCACATATAAATATAACATGAACTCAAATATGTATAATTGGCGAGTCATGAATTTTAACTATTCTTTAAGTCAAGATATCTCGACACATAAATATGCACGTGTATTAGATTCAAATGCAAATGTTGACTATGATTATAATACTTTTTTCAGGAAGTCTGGGCAACTAAATAATTTTGGGTTCCGTTCCATTTGTGTTAATCTTCTGGCGTTAATTAATGACATACAATGCATAAACATAAACATTTATAATAATAAGACTGTAAACACTCCCCTAATAACATTAACGTCTCACAATCCCACACACGTATTAGAAACAGAAAAGCAGTTTTTTCGGTACTAAAAGCCTTTACGTGATGCATCAAAACATAGCGGGACTATTAAATAAGGCCGATGCTCTAAATGTTTGCCTAGATGAGTTGTCAGAAAAGAACATTAGTGTTGACGCGCTGTGTGTTACCGAGCACTTCATGAAGTCAGGGTACGAAAGCCATTTATATATCCCCAATTACTCTTTAGCATCATTTTTCTGTAGGAAAGAAAGTAAACGAGGTGGGGTTTGTATTTTGATTAGAAACGGCCACCAATGGAGAGAAGTTCCACATATAGCTGGGGAATCTATAACTGGTGTAGTTGAATGTTGCGGTGTCGAGCTCATACAATACAATGTGATTATTTTATGTGTCTACAGAGTACCGAAACGAAATAACCTAAATATATTCTATGAAACAATAGAGAAAATATTACAACAAATATGTAAAAAAAAGTATGAGCATATTATAATGGCAGGAGATTTTAACATTGATGTGATGAAGAAAAATAATGTTGTGTTGGATTTCAAATGTCTGTTACTAAATTTCAATCTTAAGTTAGCATTAAAGCAACCTACTAGAATTCATAGCCAAACTTGCATTGACAATTTCGCACATAATTTTAGAGCCAAATGTAAAACGGACGTAATTGAATTTGCGCTGTCAGATCACACAGCGCAAATAATGAAATGCCCGGTGAAAAAAACTTGTATATTGAAATACTGGCGCAGAAAACGACGGGACTATAGCGTTGAAAATATGGTTAAATTTAAGGACTGCCTAAAACATTTGACTTTTTCTGAAATTTATGACGCTGAAGAGCCAAATATCGCTTTTAACATATTTATTGACAACTTTAAACTTTTTTATGACCTTTGTTTTCCTTATAAGCTGACAACGATAAATGTAATGAAAAAATCAAAATGGATCTCACATGGCATTAAATTATGCAGCAAAAAGAAACGTCAATTGCTCTGGCATTACAGATTAAAACCAAATATGACGAATAAAAATATTTTTAAGAATTACACAAAACGGTTTAAAAAAATTATGAGATTGACTCGACACGCTCAAAACAATTACTCAATTAAAACTGCAACAAATAAATCTAAAATGACATGGAACATAATAAATAAATCTAAAACGTTTTTACCTAAAGAACCCATTAGTTATATAAATGTCGATGACAAAATAGTAAATGACCCTCTTGAAATAGCTAACGCGTTTAACAATTTTTTCATAGATAAAATACAACCAAGTCAAGGTTCGGGAAGCAAAGTAACAAAGAATATTCTAAAACAGAAAGACTCAATCTTTATTGTACCAAGTATACCTGTAGACATATTAAACATAATTAAATCCTTAAATGCCACAAATAGTACAGGTTATGATGGTATTTCTACAAAGGTTGTAAAGTATGTTTCTGAAACCATTTGTACCCACTTAAGTTACTTAATAAATCTGTGCATCAGCTCAGGTGTATATCCGGATGCCCTAAAAGTTTCAAGAGTGAAACCATTATTTAAAAAAAATAATAAGGAACACATGGTTAACTATAGACCAATAGCCTTAATTCCTATAATGTCTAAAATTTTTGAAAAATACGTTTATAAAGAACTGTACGCATATCTCGAAAAGAAAAATATCTTTAGTGTAGAGCAAAAGGGGTTTAGACAAAACATGTCAACCAGTATGGCCATTTATGACTTTTTATATACCGTTATGACGAATATGGACAGGAGAACCCCGGTGTGTGCTATTTACTGCGACATGACGCAGGCTTTTGACTATGTTGACCATAGCATCTTGCTACAGAAATTAGAAGCTTACGGTATAAGGGGTAACATATTAAATCTCATTCAGTCATACCTTACGAATAGAAAACAATACACAGAAATTGAGAGAATTAATTTTAAGACAAAGAAAGAGGAAATCTATGTATCAAGCGAACGCACGCCTACATACGGTGTTCCTCAAGGCGGCGTACTCGGAGTTTTATTATTCATAATATACATCAATGACCTGCCTAGTGCTATTGACCACCCCATGACTCTATTTGCCGACGACAGCACTATGACTATAGCATGTAATAAAAATAAAAACATATATGAAAGTGACATAAATGAATCTTTGACATCAATAATATCATGGTTAAACAGGAACAACCTAAAAATAAATCTAGAGAAGACCACTATTATGCATTTTAGTCAACGGGCCCAAGCTGAACTTGACCTTAACGCAATGTACAAGGACACTGTTCTTAATAAAGTCGACGCCACAAAATTTCTTGGAATTATAATAGATTCTAAATTAAACTGGAAGGCACATATTGAATGCCTAAGTAAACGGTTAAGCTCCTCTGCGTACGCCTTATATAAACTGGCCCCAGAGCTAAACACAGATGCCTTAGTAACAGCCTATCATGGTCTAGTAGCATCGTTATTACGTTACGGTATTATATTTTGGGGGAATTCCACAGACAAAATAATAGCGTTTAAGGCCCAAAAGAGATGCATTCGTGCTATGTTCAATTTGAAATCGACCGACAGCTGTATGCCATTATTTAAAAAACACAAATTGTTAACTCTAACGTCTCTGTATATTTTCGAAATTGTGGCATTTGTTAGGGTAAATCAATCTCTGTTTCCACGATTAGCTGACATCTTCCCCCGTAACAGACGTGACAATAATCAACTGTGCTCGCATACGTCAAAGACTGCATTAATGGCAAAAAGCGTTTTCTGTATGGCTCCTAAAATTTATAATAAAATACCACAGTCATATAAAACATTACCAGTAAATTTGTTTAAAAAAAAGATTCGAGATTTATTAACAGACAAGTGTTATTATAATATAAATGACTTTTTGAATGACACTATTTGACATTTAAATTTTTGTGACATTTTTTTATTAATTTATATTACTGACCTATCAATGTTTATGACCGACTATTAAATTTAATAATTTTATTTTTATTTTTTACTTCAGATTTTATAATTAAATTTTTGATGTATTGTAAATTTTATAAATTTGTACGCCCTACGGGTGAAACATGTACGTACGAAATATTAATACTGTGACATCCTGCATGCCTAATTTGCATGTATACGCATGTTTTGACAAATAAAATGATCTTTATCTTTATCTTTATCTTTATCTTCATTATATTAGTTTACATATAACCAGGGGGAATTTAGGTTATAACTCTGCTAATGGTATGGATTGATAGCTCACCTCACGCTCACTTCACCTAAATACACCGAGACAGATTTTTACATAATCGCACTGCTGATACAATCACACGCTACGTAAAAACAAAGCGTCTGAACATCTCGCTTCAATGTATAAACTTTAATAGGCTGTATAAGCAATGAAAGTTGCTATGTACACAGTGGACCACTATTTGAAGAGGAAGCAGAACGTAAAACAAACTATTTGAACAGTCAAAATATGATTTGCCTACATTTCGTGAACAGAACACGAATTTGCGTAAATACATAATTTTGCGTGCGAATAGAAAAATTTTTTCCTCTATCTCTATTTTCTATTATGTCGCAATTTTTTCTTTAAACAGACAAACCGTGGAAAGTTTGTAAGAACAAAATTTACGTTTGCGCATTCTATGGAATACACAAACAGCACTATTCTGTGGTTCGAATTTAGAATTCTATTTACAATGTCTTGCAGTGTACGGGTATTTTAAGAAAATGCGCATCACTTTTGGGTGTATTCTGGTTGCAAATATTTATATACGGTTTCTATTTTTGTTCTGTAAGTACTTTCTACAAGACTAGCTATTGCTTGTGGCTTCGTCCACGTGCAGGCCAAGGTTAAAGTCAAATCGCTGACTTTATCAGCTGACGTATCTCACCTATAAACTACCCACCTGCTCGTTTATGTACCTTCTAAAGCTTTATATCCACTTGAGGCTTTAACTTCAGCTTCATACAAAGGCAAATAGGTTTCAAGAGTCCATGTTTAGTTAGTGCCCTTGCTTTTCTATACAAATATTACAAGGAGTTAAAGTTTGTAAGTATGGATGTAGCAAATAATCTTCAAAATTCCTATCATTTTCCCAACTATGTTGGGCTTGATTTACAGTCTAACCGGGTTCAGCTGAATACCAGAAATTTACATAAGGGACTTCCTGTCTGACCTCCACCAGTAAGTGGGATACCCCTGACTACCCATAACGACTGTCAAAGATCTACGAATTTACTTTTGTTACTTCTGAGGTAACTATGGACAAGGAAAGCTCTAAACCGAGAAGAGTGGAAAGAAATAGAGGAGGCCTTTGCCAAAGTTGGGCAAACAGACGGAGTTGTCGATGTCATCGACTCAGTAGAGTCGTTAACTTTTAAGATTGTTTTTTCTATGTAAATATTTTCTGTGTCTGAATAAAGGCTATTATTATTATTACTTCTGAGTTAGTCTAATACTTTGAGGTCTCAAAACTTATTCTACTACTATTATAAACCCCGAAAGTTTGTGAGGATAGATGAATGGATGTTTGTTACCCTTTCACTCTTAAACGGAACTTAACCCCGACCGCTTAGCTGAGACTGTTCCTGAGGCAGCTGCGCGGTGCGGGAGGGGTGACAGTTGTAACAAATTGACATATCAGTGAGCATTCGCATGACGTCATCACATCCCTCCCGCACCGCACATCTCTCATAGAATGCGTGTCCATTGACGCGGAGCTAGACAACGGAGCGGAGATTCGGACTGTGTCTGCCCTTTGATGCGAAGCGAGGTAGTGAGGTAGTCCTGCCTGTTATGACTTATGCTGCCAAGACGTGGACACTTACAGCGGGGCTAGTTCACAAGTTCATAGTTGCTCAGCGGGCAATGGAGCGAGCAATGCTTGGAGTTTCTCTAACGGATAGAATTCCCAACGAGGAAATCCGGAGAAGAACTAAAGTCACTGACATTACTCGCAGAATCAGCAAGCTGAAGTGGCAGTGGGCTGGTCACGTCTGTCGCAGGACCGACGGCCGATGAAGCAGACTTGTCCTAGAGTGGAGACCGCGAATCGGTAGACGCAGCGTGGGATGCCCTCCAGCCCGATGGCGATGACTTGAAGAAGGTAGCCGGTGATGTCTGCATGGTTACGGAAGGCAGAGGACCGGGAAAAATGGCGGAAAGTTTTTTTTTGTGCTTAATTTCACTTATAGCCCGACTACTTATCTAAGACCGTTCCTATGGCTGCCTGTCCACTGGAGCGGAGAGGAAAGGAGGGTATGAGTTTTTGTGTTTAGTAATTTAGAACTTTGGCTTAATATTCTGAAGATTACGCACGCGTTTTCCCAAGAACGAGATACTAAAAAAATACATTCAATTCAAAAGATGTTAATAGTCATAAGATTAAGTGTCTTCGTAGAAAACTCATTATTCTAGGTACTTATTCCAAAGGTAAACTGAAAATAAGTATCTTCTTTATTAGTATTTTTTTCTCAAAGTAATCTTAGTTTGGTCATAACAGCTTTCTTGGAAAGTACTCTTACAGGTGTTATTTTGTAATTATTTCTTAAGTTTCAAAGTAAATTGTAAAAATTATGTTTGTTGAAAAAGTAAGTATTTCTTTATTACTTCGTTCAAATTTTGGAATTTCACTTAAGCTACAGAACTTTAAAGTTTATTTAGAAGATAATAACGTCAATGACCATTTTTTTAAGTACTATATTTGCCTTTACTTAGTACAATATTAATTGTATTTATAAGTAATAAAAAAAAACTTGAACTAAACACACGCTCTTAGCGGTAAACCTTATGGTGTGTTTTCAAATTCAGAAAACTTTTATATGTTTATAACAATTAATCAACTACAAATTAATAATAATTCATTTATTTCAGCCTACATAGGCCCATAGATAAATACCTTAACCTAAACATACATGATTTTAAAAATTTGTAACTTGAGTTAATAGAATAATAAATAAATACCTAATAATAAATATAATAAAAGAACTACGAAATACAGCATTCACAAACATCCATTTCAAAATCCACCAACAAAACAATTTATTTTACACAATTATATGCTAAATCTAACCTAAAATAAGTTGAACATATCGCGTCTCAAAATTAATACAATGAGTACAACACATTAAAAATACCCCTAAGAAAAAACATTAAAAACCACGTACGTACGTAATAGCTTTATTCCCGACTGGGTTTTAATCCATTTTTTTTGTTCCTACAAAAGCTCCACGGTTTTCTCAGTCCGTTCATTTAAATGGATTGAGTTCAACTAAGGCGATTAACATCTTATTCTACGTTTGATTTCAATAAATGAATGGATAGTGGGCTTCTGGCGTACTGTTTCGTTCTAAATTTAAATTGAAACTATATCTATAGTCTTACGTAGAGAGAGAATTTAAATTTCGCTTTGTTCTCAAAAGTTATAAACTTTATAAATTATACGTCCCGTTTTATGGTTATTGCTTTGCTGTATAATTAAATAATCCCTATTTTTCAATAAAACCCTATACCTATTTCACAGATTGAGAATAAGCTTAGAATATAGACGTTCTTCTTATAACTTAACGAGAATTAACCCCCAGGTTAAAAACGGCGCAAAGGTGCGAACTATTTGATTTTAAAATAAGTATAAAAATAAACTGGAAAAGCAAAACAACAGATTGACAAAATTAATAAAGCTGTGTGTGACAGTTAGATAGATATAACTGTTAAAACCATTATTTTCAAATATAACAAAACATATCGTTGTATTCCGAAAAACAACAGATTACTGTTGTTAAAAACTAAATCAAAATCGGAAAACTGCAAATAAATTTTGCACCAACGCCGATTTTGTGTCAGTGCAGCTTTTAATAATATAACACTACAACTCTGGTAGGAGCGCTGCGTTGATTAAAATATGTGGTTTTTAAATGGGTTTCAGGCATTGTGGCTATCGTTTAGAATTTTTCTCACATGCAACGCTACAAATATTTATTTACAAAGGATGTTTTTGTTTCGATGGGCTCATTGGTAATTGTGGTTTTAAAATATGAATAGGCTTGTATAGATTTGGACTGGAGCCTTGTTAATATTTTTTAGCTTTCATGAAGTGGTTAATAAAATAATATACTGAAGGGTTTTCCTAGTAATTTTTAGGAACATTTACATTCTAATCTGAGTATAAATCTGTCAAAAATGCTTTTTATTTTACTTACGTGTTTGATAACATTCTGACACAGTACGTTTTAAATATATAGGATTGGCCTTCAGATCTCACTAAGCGCCCCTAACAAAGTTGTAGACCAATATTATACGACACTTTAAAAATGTAAAAGAACTACAGATTTTTACTTTACCTCGCGTCGTTAACTTCTCATTTTACCATATTTTTCCATTCAGAAAAACTTGTGTGTGAAAAATACATGAAACGTCCCACTTTCATGGAAAACGAGATTTTGGAGCAAATGTATTTTAATTTTTAAAATGGTTGAGTCATTTTATTTTTGAGTAATTTTGCGCTTGCTTTCCGATGTGCAGTTCTGAAAATAAAAAGTGTGCTTACATTATGTTTGAGTTGGTTTGACTTGGTATGATGTATCTAATTTTTTTATAACATTTATACATGTTTTAATGTTACTGTCATTAATAGCACAAACTTACGTAAGGCTGCGTCGCGTCCGTGCAGAGAGACCACTCAGAACAAACTGTCATTTTTTGCACGCACACATTGACATTACGTTTATGGGCATTCTCAAGCAGTTTCAAGCAGACTTCAGTCTCGACTGTCACGTGTTGTCAAAATGAATAAATAATGTAATTGACATTTCATAACCAACAGGAAAATTTTGTTACAAAAAAATTTCAAGTAGCTCCAACTATAAGTGTCAATAAAATATCCATATTGTCACAAATAAAACCTACAGAGTCAATACAGTAGCAGTCCTAGTGAGTCTGGCAAGTTTAGGTAATTATTTTTGAAGATGGCGGGAGCGGTCCTTCTGTACCCTTTATATTTTGAGTCAGTACGAGAATGAATACTGTGAGTGCCATACAAAATCTTCATTTGCCTAGCCTTTTCCTATTTTGGAGCCCGCTTCCAGTCTAACCGGATGCAGATGAATACCAATGTTTTACATGAAACTACTGCCTATTTGACCTCTTGATCTATTTGAGCCCTGTTACCGGGTAACACTCAGATTATCTTTCATAATCTGAGGGGTAACACAATAGTCCTTTGTGAGACTGGTTGTCAGAATTTCTGGCTTCTGCCTACCTATAACATTTTTATCAGCGGATCAGCACTATACAGGGTGAGATTGAATTCATGAGCAAACTTTTAAGGAGTGACTCAGACCACGAACCTGCACAACTTTCAAAATGGACCCAACTCAAACAGCGCGAAAAAAAAAACAGCTGTTACATACATTTTGGCCGAGTAGATACTGCACTTCTTTATGGACAGCAGATTTTTTTTTCGCTCTGATTGACTTGGCTCCGTAATGAAAGTTATTCAGGTTCGTGATCTGAGTCACTACTTAAAAATTTGTTCATGCATTCAATTTCACCCTTTTTTTTGCGGTGGAAATTCTCATGGACTTCCTCCATCGTGAGGGTGACGGAGGGGCATGCCGGACTCTTACCGGCTAAAACCGCCGCGGTGTTCCACCTCTGCCTATGGCCGGGGGTGCGGGATTCGCACGAGCATTCACCGTTTCCCCGACAGGCCATGACCTGCTGTTCTTCAGCAGGTCCCACCTCCCCGTGCGGCCATTTCCATAACGGCCGCACTAACTCTCGAGTGGCGCGCGTGAAATACTGCGCCGCCAACTCGGGCCTATCTGGTCCGACGAATTTGCTCATGCATTCAATTTCACCCTGTAGATTATCTCTTCCAAATCAACATAACATCATCCTGCCCTTATCCCATGTTACTTCGGGTCAGCGCAGCACGTTTTCTTCTTCCATCCCGTCCTGTCAACCGTTATGCTTTCACTGACTGCCTTTTCATTCATAACATTCTTTACACAATCCATCCATCTTTTCTTTGGTCTTCCTTTCTCTCTCCATCCATCCGGATTTAAATAAATTTAACTCTTTACTTATAGCATTAATAATAAAACCTTCATTTAACAATCTTTATATAACAGTAAACCTATTTAACAGTTAACAGTATCATATTTATGTGTGTGAGTGTATGTGTGCGTGATTGAGTGTATGTATGTGTGTGTTGTGTGTGACAAGAACAAACATAACTATTAGGCAATAAAAAATAGAGTTACTTAAACTTGATTGTCTTGCGCATCTGCAATTCCTCCCCTAGTACTCGCCACACTTTTAGATTATGGGCCACCCTTATACGATATTCATATCGTTCTCACATCTAAGAATTTCTTTTATTTAGCCTTCGACACCATTCAGTAACATCCTTAGCCCATTTTCTCTTACCACTTTTCATCATATGACTCTGCCCTGAGGTCGCTTCATGCAGGGCAAAGTTCTTCGGTAAGCCAGGTAATGTACGGGAAATCGCCAGCGACGTCAAGGCGCTGCTGGCCTTTCTTGAGGAGCTCGGGTGGATCGAATTGGAGTTGCGGACACCAGCCCGTCACACTACTACTACTACTACATCATATGACACCATTTTAGTTTTCTTAAACAACGTCATTAATTTTAGTTTGATTTCGTATTTTTTTTTAGCATTACCTAAGTTCTTATAGTTAAATACTAAAACACTTTACCGTCATACCACCACTGGTTTAAAGCGATGAGATAAAACACAAAAGCCTTGAACGTTACAAACTCCACCATTTCATTTCAATTTCACCGTGCAGCGGTGACGTCACTCATTTATTATTCATGCTCACGGCTTGCTCCGCAATAAAAATCCTTTAATTGATTACTGCGAACAACGGTCCGCTGCTGTTTACCAACGGTTGATGTTTTAGCTTTTTTTACTGGGTCTGTTATATTTCATACAGGGATTTTAGGATGTTGGTGATTTTTAGGGTTCTGTACCTTATTTATTTATATTATTTATTTTTTTGAATAGCCCGTGGGGGGTCCGGGCTAGAATAGCACTTCCCCATTTCATCCCGAGGGTGTCGTCGAAGGCGACTAAGGGAAAATCCGGAAGTCGGGTAGCAGCGGCTTCCGTGTACTTAACAATTTCACTGTGATCCCCAACACACCTGCCACGCGTGGGGATTATGTCACCCCCCCCCCCTTATGGGGGAGGCCTTTGTTTAACAGTGGACGTCTTCAGGCTGATGATGATCATCATTCATCATCATCATTACAGCCTAAAGACGTCCACTGCTGAACATAGGCCTCCCCAAGGGGGGGTTTTGCCATAATCGCCACACTTGGCAGGCGGATTGGCGATCGCAGTATGGTTGTTACAAAGGCACAGAGAACGCTGCTGCCCATTCTCTGGTAAGGCCCTTAGTCGCCTCTTACGACTCCTACGGGAAGATATGGTATGGTATGATATATTTACATCCGACACCACACGGACAATGATAATCTGATGATGATGATGATGATTTATTTGAATCAACCAGCTAAGGCCCATTGAAATACATTAAACAAATAAAAATAAAATACTTATAAACTATATTACTTAGGTATAAAAAAAAAACAATAATTATCCTATTTCACACTTAAAGTCCCCTGTACTTTATACAGGTTCCGTTTATTACCTTAACCTGTCCGTCTGACACTGGGGTGTATCTTCTTCTAATAGTGCCTCTCCAACTAGTGAAGGTTGGCAGTCAGCTCCAAGGGGTGTATCTGTTGAACTGTAATAGATAGACAGTTGAAATATACAGACTATGTATTACTTTAGCTACTATAACAAAAATTAAAATACAATAAAGTTCAATATTATAGGAGGTCCCTGATGTGTTTTTTTTAGGCATTTTTATTCGTTACGGTACTCTTCGCGTTAAAGTCCAACTCGCACTTAACCAATTTTTACACGATTACTCAAAAAAGGAATTGTTGGTAATATTTTGTTAGTTTTGAATTACAACGAATACTCTAGAATACAATAGCTGTTTCAATAGTAACATTACAATTCGTCAGGGCAAACCCTATTTTAATCAATTTATTTATTCTGTGTCTACTTCTGTCAACACGCGTGTTATTAATATACTTTAGCTCATCGCCTACATTGAGTAGACAAGTAGGTTTATAATCTTAGTAACCTTTGCCCGTCATTTTGTTCGTGGAATTTTCTAAAGGATCCCTCTTTTTAGTAATAAAGTATAGTACCTACCTACAACTACTCAGGAATAACGTAGCTTTTCCTAAAACCACTTTCTGTATCGGACCCGCAGTTCCGGAGATAAGAGCGTTCAAACTCTTCATCATTTCAGCCGAAAGACGTCCACTGCTGGACATAGGCCTCCCCCAAGTGTCGCCGCATTGACCGATCCCGTGCGACGCGCATCCAGCGGATCCCCGCAACCTTACCAGGTCATCGGTCCACCTAGTGGGAGGCCTTCCAACGCAACGTCTTCCGGTTCGCGGTCGCCACTCTACAACTTTTCGGCCCCATCGGCCGTCCGTTCTGCGAGCAATGTGCCCTGCCCACTGCGACTTAAGTTTGGCAATTCTTCGGGCTACGTCGGTAACCTTGGTTCTCTTGCGGATATCCTCATTTCTGATTTTATCACGCAAGGAAACTCCGAGCATAGCCCTCTCCATTGCCCTTTGGGTGACTTTAAGCCTTCTGAAGAGGCCCATTGTGAGCGACCACGTTTCGGTCCCGTATGTAATCAAACTCTTCAGCTTTATTCTATTAGTGGTATATACAGTAAACTAAGTTTTTTTTTAAATATTTTAATAGGTTTGCATTTGACCGCAATCTTAATAATAAAAATGAAATACTGTTCCTTAGTCTCGCTAAAACTCGAGAACGGCTCGACCGATTTGGCTAATTTTCCAGGGAAGGACGGTGAGAAAAGTTTAAAAATTTACGAAAAAAAAGAGTTGGTATAGGGACAGGTCAACGTCTGTCGGGTCAGTAAGTTAATGATAGAAATCAATAATAGTGTTACGAGCTGGGGTTCTGGATAAATAATTAGGTAACACCAATTTACACCAAACAAAACACAAACACTTTATTTAAAAAGTCACAAACTCAATAATCACTTACAAAATCATTTGTTAATCACTTAGATCGCAGTATTTGCAATAGTTGCAGTTTTCAGTTTCGCTTCCAAAAACTATCTCACCCTCCGCGCCTCGCAGTTCGCTACTTATATATGGCTTAGGACATATACGCGAACATTCCAGCAAACACGGGACTGATCGAGAATGTTGCAACACAATACTTAACCATCTCGAACATTCGAGAACTGTAGATCTGCTATTTGATAACAGATGGCGCCAGCGTGTGACGTAGTTCTGCTATTCGATAATAGGTGGCGCTAGCATGGCGACCTACGTAACAATAGTATAATAGTCAAACTGTGATCGGGTAACGTTTTAATTGAATTTAGTTATTCCAAAATATCTCTACCAACTGCGTAGCCTTTTCCCAACCATATTGGAGTCGGCTTCCAGTCTTACCGGATGCAGCTGAATACCAGTGTTTAACATTGAGCGACTGCCTATCTGACCTCCACAACCCAGTTACTAGGTAACACGATACCCCTTGATAAGACTGGTTGTCAGACTTTCTGGCTTCTGACTACCCATAACGACTGTCAAAGATCTACGAATAACAGCCGGGACTAACAGCTTTTCGTGCTTTCCGTGGCACGGAGGGGTCTTGTTGTAAAATGGATGATCCACTGACCGACCGCGGCAAGCGTAGGTTAACCCTCATGACCGATCAATCCGAACGATATTTACTTAGCCACGAGCACCTCATGCATGGCTATTTTGTAAGAATTCACCCGCGAATTCGAATCCTATCTCATTTCCGATTTCACTTACCTGAACGTTATAATAGTTCCCTTCACCTATGTTGTCTCTGTGGTGCTAGCGCAGTTTTTATCGAGTTACAGAATACCTAAAACAGTTTTCACCGCGGAATCAGAAATGAGAACAGCAGTGCTATTCTGTTACAATCTCCCTCGGTGAACACCTAGGTGAAGTGAGCAGTTATCCGATTGTAGTACTTTGTAAAAACGGGACAGATGACAGCTCACTTCACCTAGGTGTTCACCGAGGGAGATTGTAATAGAAGACATACTGGAGTGAGTTCTTACAGAATAACATAGCTGATATTTAATTAAATAAAGATGCTTTTTACAGATACGAAAACTATAAATGAAAAGGTAAGGGTATTTCTTCGAAATTTGATTCTTCGACTGATCCATATGGCCAAAATTTAATTTCACTTTCAGCTCAGTAATACATGTTCATATGAAAATAAATATACCATATAACATATTTTTGCATGAGGGACTCTTTTTTGTATAGTAGTTTTCAAGATATCGACGTTCGAATATTTTGTGCCCAGATGAATCAGAATTTGTTACAGATGAATCAGACACAGAAATAAAAATGAAAAACTTTATGTTTTTATAAAAACAATTATCAGTCTTTATTATCTTGGAAAAAAAAACTAATGAATAAAACATTAATTCTTATAAAACATTTTTAAAACTCCAGTATATTAAAATTGTATTTTAAGGGAAAGCGAGAATTTTGTTGTAAAGCAGGAATATTAACTAAGTACTTATTATTGCTAGTATTTGTGATAATAGGTACCTACAATAAATTCCGGTACTAGAAGGTTATTAAAATGCTATATTATATTTATTCTCTCTGGTTATTTTTTTACAATTTACTAGTCCTATTTATTATACTTAGAACCTTTCATAATTTAAAAATCAGAGGAATTCAAACTTATTCTAATAATGGTACTATTGACATCAGTCTTAGTTAAGCAGTCTTAATTATTAATTGGAATTACCAATCATATTAGTGTAGGTATTTATTACTAGCACTAAGGTAACAAAAACGAGATCAACTTTAATTAAATGGCTTGAAAAAATCACTTATTTCAATTATGTTTAACTAATAATAAGTAATAAAGTCAAATTTAAATAGGAACTAAAACAAACATTTCCTTGGATTTTTTCAATATCATCCTCTTGTTGACAAGATTTTGAATTTTTGGTGCAAGATGAAATAATCATATCTTCACTAATGGCGTAAGACTCTTTTGTCCGTTTATCATATTGAGGCTTTGAAACACAAAAATATCTTCATCTTCAGAATCTGAGCGATCATCCACCCTTTTCTGATGAACGGTCGATAGAATAGCTCTAATGAATTTTGGAGCTATAATTTTTTCATAGATTGACGAAATCTCCATCCAAAAGCTGTCATCATCGGGAAGGTCGAGGTCTTGTTGGGCTGTATCCGAATTAAATAATTATTAATAATTCTTAACTAAGACTAAGACATGTCAAAAATGACATATTTAGAACAACTTTATACTCCTGTGATTTTTTAATTTATTATTCAAAAAGTTATAGCTAACTAAATATAATAAAGAAGACTAGAACTACTGACTTGTACACGATAAAAATTGGACAAGGAGGATTACGCAACCAAAAGCGCGTTACGTGCTGGAGAGGGGAAAAACTAATTTATGTTATGATTTATATGGGGTTTTGACCATACGAATCAGGCACAAATGAATCAGGATTTTGCCTACAATCATGCATAACTCATCATACGTACAGACTTCATTATTGACATTTTTCTACACGAATCTATAACCCAAAAGCATCACATTAAACACAGATTGAAGTTTTAAAAGATTAAAATAAATTTTATAAAGTAATCATTGTAATCAGAGTGCCACCTGAACCAAACACATCTGTGTTTTGTTCAGATGTTTTCCTTCGTAACACCGGGATCTAAGCCAACCAGTTGCATGTCCGCTTTCTAGCTCGTTCGTTGCAAGACTGGCTTCATCCGCGCGGAAAGCCAGACTCTCATTATTATTACCCGACCAAGTACGGTCAAGCGCAGCTTAAGCCACATTAATCAGTATTATACGCTGGACACTTCTTCTTTATTTATTTATAAATATGCTAACGTAGTTATAACTAATACACATTTTTTTTTGTAAGAGGACAATTCATTTCCTTTCGATATAATTATAATTTATATTGGTGTATCAAAAGGAATTATTATTTTGTTCCGGAAAATGGCAAACGGACGCGTTATATGAATCAGAAGAACAACCTTTAAATATTTTTATTGTATATCTAGATAGCAATTATTTAAATAATATAATTTGTCCCAGTAAGGGATAAAGCTAAACTGTACAATAAAAAAATTGCATACCGTTCTGTTAGTTGGTTACAGAAATATACCCATAGAAATCGAAAATTTTGTCCCTGAAGAACTACCCGTAAGCCCAAAACAATATTCTTACCTTCTGATGTACAACACATCTAAGTCATGTTCCACGACGCCGCAGACGGTATTCAAGTAATTGAATGAACAAGACGCATGGCAATTTTCTACTCGCACGACTTCAATCCTGCCTAGCTTATTAGTTTGTAAAACCGGTCAAGTGCGAGATGGCAAGTACACGAAGGGCTCCGTACTTACCATCTATACTATCTATACTAATATTATAAAGCTGAAGAGTTTGTTTGTTTGTTTGGTTGAATGCGCTAATCTCAGGATCTACTGGTTCGAATTGTAAAAATCTTTTTGTGTTGGATAGTCCATTTATCGAGGAAGGCTATAGGCCCATGCGAAGCCGGGCCGGGTCGCTAGTACCTTATAATATTACAACAATCGAGCAAAAACACCGAAAGAAACAGATATTTTTTATAGGGATCCCCATTCATTCCGACTACGGCAAAGCCAAAGGAGGGTTATGATTTTGACAGGCTATGTATGTATGTATGTATGTATGTTCATCTGTTCGCTCACAGCTCCTAAACCACTTATCAGAACTGAACAAATGAGGTACCGTTAAAGGCGTCTTGATTGTCCGCTGGTTATAGGCTATATAACGGACAAAAAAACCAAGATTAAAAAAAAAATGAAGGCAAGCATACCGTGTTTGGTATCATTGAGAAGGGGTTCACTAGTACTATTCAAATATATAATATTTAGTTGTGACTTATCACAAATTATTTAAAAAAAGGAAAGATTACCAAATAAATTAAGATACGCATACCGTGTTTAGTATCATTAGAAAGGGGTTCACTAGTACCTTTTAAATATATAATACTTAGCTGTGACTCCAAAATGGTCTAAATAAAAAAAAATAGTTTAAAAACTAAAACCCGACTACAACAAAAAGTGATCTAAAAAGTACGAAACAAGAAAATATTTCACACAGAAATCAAGACATAGGTACAAAATGGTCAAGGTAAGCCGTGGTTGCATGCCATTATAATTCATGTTCATCGCACTCTTATGGGATACAGGCATGCAACCACGGTTTACCTTGACCATTTTGTACCTATGTCTTGATTTCTGTGTGAAATATTTTCTTGTTTCGTATTTTTTAGATCACTTTTTGTTGTAGTCGGGTTTTAGTTTTTAAACTTATTTTTTTTTATAACTATATTTTATGTTATATTATTTGACACACTCTCTAGCCGTTTTCATTCGTAAATCAATGTCGATAAGGGTATTATTCAGAAGACAGAAAGCGCGACAATAAGTCTTACCAAGGGGTCTTACCAAGGGGGCAACTGTTTTTAATTCATAAATGTTACTATTCCACAACTGAGTTTATGGAGGACACCATTGACATTTAGATTTTGTTTTTTTTACAATATTACATTTTGACTATTAATATTTTGACATTGGTAATTGTATAATAAATATCGTAAGGAATAAATGAATAATTATGTTGGTATCTAAGTAATTGAATTATTTAATTTTAAATGTTGTGTCTGATCTTTCGACACAACTAACTTTTGTTATTATTTGTATGCTCTCGAGCAAAATGTAGGGAACTTACCATCTTATTATAAGACCTTAAATGCTAATGTATTGAAACCTATATTTACGAATAAATTTGATTTGATTTGATTTGATTTGATTTGAGGGGTATCGTATTTTAAATTTCATAAATCATTAAGTATAACCTAAATTGTTTTTATGGAACTAAGTTGTCTTTCGCTCCTGGAGTGGGTGCTAATTACTGCGACACAGTTATTCAACTAACGCAGTATTAACGTACACAAAAAATTTTAATTTATGTTTGTTCCAATAAATATATTTTGTATTTTTGTATTTTGTATCCAGTAACTGGGTTTTAGACATCACACAGGCAGTCGCTCCGTGTAAAACACTGACATACAGATGCATCCGGATAGACTGGAAGCCGATCCCAACTGGCATAGTTTGGAAAAGACTTGGCAAATGATGATAAGTGATACACTCTGTGACAATTTTAAGTGTCTACTTATTACGGTGCAAAATATATTATTAACCTTGTGTCAGACTGCGGCGCTTTAGTAAGAGGGTAACGTTGGTACAATTTGGGTAAGGGACACTAAAAAACTGGCCAAATGCGAGTCGGATTCGTGCACGAAGGGTTGCGTACCATTTTCTATACAACATTAGACATCGAGCAAAACAACGTCCAAAAATTACGTTTGTTGTATGGGAAACCTCCTTAAATATTTATTTTATTCTGTTTTTAGTATTTGTTGTTATAGCAGCAACAGAAATACATCATCTGTGAAAATTTCATCTGTCTAGCTATTACGGTTCATGAGATACAGCCTGGTGACAGACAGCCAGCCAGACAAACGGAGAGTGGAGTCTTAGTAATAGGGTCCCGATTTTTACCCTTTGGGTGCGGATCCCTAAAAATGGCAATTTGTGTCCTGGTTTCTAATTCTAGAGTGATGTGGGATTAATTTGGAAAATTGTGGTCTTTGGAATATAAAACCCAAGAAAAACGTAAATGTAAAAACGGAGTCAAGTTTGGTAGAAACGACCTTGTAGGTAGTCGATATCACCGATCAAAGAAAGTAACAAATTGTTTTAGATAAATAAAATAACGGTGTACGATAAAACAATCCAGAGTCTCCACAATGTCCAGTTACTGAGTAACCCGATAACCCTTGTTAAAACGAGGTTTCTGGCGACTGGGACTGCAATTAACTGGGACTACGGTTTCAGTTGCCGGATCCATTAAATTTTTATATTTTTCATTCCGGCGACTTAATAAATGATATTGTTAAATAAAAGAGCTTTATTCTTTAATAATTAACTATTACTATTTTTATTAAAAAAAGTCACCGGAAGAAAAATATTAAAATTCAATGAATCCGGCAATTATTTATTTATTTATGACAATAAGTACAACGTCTTACAGATTAGGATCATAGTCCCAGTTACTTGCGGTCCCAGTCGCCCGAAGCCTCGGTGAGACTGGTTGATAAACTCTCTGACTTCTGACTATCCGTAACGGTTGTCAAAGATCTACGAATGACAGCCGGGACCAACGGCTTTACCTGTTTTCCGAGGTATGGAGGGGACTCGGCATGAAATGGTTGGTCACCCATCTACGGACCGACCGCGGCAAGCGTAGCTTAACCTTGACTGGTCGATCCGTATGAATTTTATTTAGCAACAAGCACCACCAAATAAAAATTAATATGATAGCACCTTTTAAAGTCACATATTATAAACCAGAACAATGTCCTCACCCAATACAAACTTACCGAATACACAAAACCCTCCTTTTGCTTCGGTTTAAATTGTGTAAATTTGAGACGCTGCCATTATTGAAATTCGACCCCAAAACTGATATTATAATCACGGAATGGACCCCAAAGATTACCGATAGGCCGATCTCTAAACAGTTTGCATAATATCTTGATAGGAAACAATAACATTTGGGTATATTAACGGGGACAATGGTATTGGTACAAGAGTAAGTATCAAAGTACTGTTTATATTGGTACAATAATGTTGTTTCGTAATAATTTCACCCGAACGAAACCACAGGTAAAAGCTAGTCTTTATAGGTTAAGTAGTTTTCGAAATTTCGCGTTTGTTCAGTGATTGAACGAATGCGTGATGCGTGTTGCGTGCGTGATGCGTGGCATATGATATACATGGGAATTACCATACACCTAAATTCAAGCTAAAGACTTCCTGATTAAAAAGGCATAATATTACTCTGTAAAAGAATTCCTTGAAGAAAAAAATTTGTTTATAATTAAAATAGTAAAAAAATTTATAATGTAATATAAATTGTATTAATAATAATAATTAATATAATGTAAACGAATGTAAATTGAAATTGAATGTATAAAGTAAACTGTAATTTTAATTATCATTCAAATTTTTTAGGAGGCTCTCTGTAATTTTCAGTGCCTAAATATATCACCGCAAGTAACGTACGGAAAGCAGCTAGTTTGAAACTACAGTATTCAACTGACCATGTGATTATATTTTATATTGATATAGCAATCTAAAATTACAAAAAAGTTAAGTTTTTTTGCGTGCAGGAGGAATTAGTAGTTCAATTACAATGTTTTAGTTCACTGGTACTCAAACTCAAACTAAAAATCATTTATTTCAAATAAACCATTTGGTTTACTAATGTTTGCCATAATTTAAAATGCCATAATTTTATATGCCATAATTTTATTTGCCATAATTTCATTAGAAATAATGCTTCAGTTGCTATAATCGTTAAATTACATAAAATCATTTTCACTAATTTCATTGGTCATAATCGATCAAGTGTCATAATTATGCTAATCCATAAATTTATTTGCTATAATTTTTATTTTCAATAATTTCGTTTTCCTTAACATTTATTCACCATTGCCCATACTAGTACAACAATACTAGTTCAGTACGAGTACAACCGCCTGCAGTGTTGATGTTATGATCATGATAACAGATACACATTTTTTAATCACAAGGAAACAAAAATAAACCTTCTCTATCCATTTGCATAAAATTTTAAGACCTAATATAACTTAACGTGCATTTGTTTCTCCTAATTATATTTTTGCAATAACATTATTTACTTAAGATTAAGCATAACATTCTAAATCATAAATTTATTTACGCATAATGATATTAAAACATATTTTTACCATGCATGCAGTAACCACACAAACATGTAAACAAGCATACACCATGCATGCAGCATGCAAGCAAGCATGCAGCATGCAAGCAAGCATGCAGCAGGCATGGTTTCTGTCACAGCTCCGGCGCTGCGGGGCTCCGGCGGTCCCCCGCGAGCTTATCGTCGCAGATGTGTTTTACGCTCACCACCGTGGCTTCAGCCTCAGCCACGGCGGCGAACGTTAAAACCACCTGCTCTTCAGCTCGCGGGCCGCCTCGCCCCTCCGCGCCTTCGCGGGCTTAGATTACACTCTAGGTCTTATCTGCCCTACGGCAGATAAGACTACGTGGAGTCGGTTTTGCAGCGATTCGTTTCTGTCACTAACTTTTGTAGCACAACTTATTGTTTTTTTTAAGACAATACTTTAGCGTGGCACAATAGATTTGCACATTATGCGAATTTAATTTTTACCAAAACAAATGTCTAAATATTATTTGCTACGCAAATGCTTTTTATTGTCTAAAGATTACAGATTACTGTAATAAATCATTTGGTTAGTGGGTGGCCTTAATGACATTAATTTTTGTACAAAACAATAAACGTTTCTAAATTATATTAAATGTTGCTTATGTCAAGTAACGATTATAACATATGTTATTATGGCAACTAATTTTATGGCAAATGAAAGTTATGACTAATAAGTTGATATGACAAACGTTATTAGTATAAATGATAATAGTGCAAGTAAATATTATGACGGGGGACGATTATGGAAAACAATAATAGTACAAATGATTTTATGGAAAACAAGACAATACCAAACCATTTACAGGTACTTTGGAACTTCAGTTGCTCGTTCCAAACTCTATTTACACTCTTTTAAAATCAATAATATGTTACAAATTCCGATTACATCATTCATATTGAATCTAGGGGTACGAGTACAATGTGAGAACAATGTAACAAGTCGTGTCGTGTCGTGACGTTAAAAGAGGTCTAGATGAAAATATAATCTTAAGCAATTCAACAAATTTAGAATAACCGAGGCAGCTAGGAGATAACCAGTCCCAACTAACGGCGCCGCGGGTAGAAACCAATAGGCTATGCTTTACGGTACAGTACAGTCTGCCACGCGGACAGAGTCGAGGACAGAAGCTAGTAAAATATATACCAAGATAGAAATACACAAATAATAATAACAGAGCAATATATTGCACTGACACGTTAATAGGTCATCTGCGTTTTGGCAGCAAAGATAAAATATAGCAGCAGCTGTCAATGTGTCGAGTAGTTTAATATTTGTAAAATATGTTTTGTTTCTAGCATAGGTGTGAGAGTGTACACCTGGGGGCCAAGTCTGCTATTTTTATAATTTCGTCATTCCAATACGATCCCATTGTCATTTTGCTAAAAGTTCGTAATCTGCTAAATTCATAATGGTCGATCATTGGTCGGTCAATGCTCTCGTAATAGAATTGTGTTATAATGACATTGTCAACAAATTTGAACATTTATTCATGCCAGATTTCATTTATATATATTTTTACATATTATTTATAAGTGTTGTATGCAATCTGAACCTAGAAAGAAGTTCGTAAACTAAGTCAGACATTAATTTGCCATTATGTACGAGATTACCATTCTATATCATTTCTTTCAATGGAGTGAATTCTGTCAGTGGTTGACCATTGGAAAGTCATAATGACGCCATTATATTAGTAGATTACCAAACTTGTCAAAATCAACAATTATGAAATCAATGATAGACCATTCTGACACTATTGTAATAGCAGACTTGAGGCCCTGCAGTTGTGTTCTACTTCTAATATATAACATTATTTTTAATTCACTACTTTCAGGAGATAAACATAATTATTCATGTACGTACAGCGTTATCAACTGGTAACCCCACTTTTTAAGGAATTTTAATGTGTAAGGGGTACTCAGTTGATGGCATTATCTGTACATCCATTCAGTTCTTTAGTAAAGGGATAAAATGTATGTGACCGAAAGAGTTATGAATATAAATGTGAATGGGTGGAGCGGATGAGTGAGGCCGAAGAAAAGATGTCAGTGGTATCATGATGATTGACAGGACGGGATGGAAGAAGAAAACGTGTTGCGCCGATCCTAAATTACTGGGATAAGGGTAGGAAGATGATGATGTTGCATTCAGTACTTTCACCTCCTGAAATATCGTAAATGCCCACGTGTTTCCGTGCACAGGGAGGCTTATGGGAGACTATGGAAGACCCTTTACAATCTTCTTAGGGATGTGTCCTAAGAGGCGTTGGACTAGAACTCTCCCAAGGTTCTGGTGCTCTTAAGAGGAAACTGAACTCTCTCCATATCTGTGCTGATGGTGACTACTGGGGTGGTTTCATTGAGGTAAAAATCCCATACTGTTCCCATCCCCATTTGTCTTGTCTCCAAAGACTGAGCGCCTTTGAGAATTGAAAACAAAAAAAGGTGTCGCCACTCTTGCAATTTGTTACAATTATTTAGTTGCAAAAACCGGACCGTGCATAAACCTCTTGGGTCCCCCGATACGAGGACGCTTGGATCATAATATTATTAGATATTTAAAATAAAGTAAAAACACTTGTCAACAAACACATTATTTTCTGAGCCTTTTTTGTGTCAGGAGAATTCTCAATTTTTGTTTCTTACTTTTTAAATAACGAGAAAACACGCAATATCGTAAATAATTTTTATCAAAAGTAATAAGTTCAATCATTTATGCTAGAATGTAGACTTTTGTGTCAGAAATTCCTTTCATCATAATAGAAAAATGCTAATGATTGACTTATCCGGACTTCATCGTACATAGTTAAGAAACTTACCCCCAATAACTATCAGCTTTCTACTACAAAAAAAACCGCATTCCAAATAGGCCCATCCGTATGGGAGCTAAGATGAAAGACAATACCCGTCTGTTTACTTCAGGGGTTAAAAAGGTAAACTTTACATATTTTTCTGACAAAATAAGGTACAACCAACCAATTTTTCCCAATGATACCTACATCTTCTGTGTACCCCTTATGCACATATCAAAACTCAGGTTGATATTACCATCATTTCTTGGTATAAAATCTCAGAGGCGGAACAAACCACGTACATTTACCTTATCTTGCATTATTCGTAGGATCTTTCGCTGCGAGAACGGAACATCCAAATGGAATACAGAGTACGTGTGTGAGTATTCCATAGAAGCGCATACAGAGGTATAAATGGTGTAGGTAAATGTACAGTCAGCAAAAGAGATAGGTATGCAGGTCATCGGAAATAGTTGAAGTTTACTTAGAAACCGATGGATGTTTTCGAATGAAATTTTATTAAATCATTGAAATGTTTATTCTCTATAAAATTTATTTTATTTTATTCAAAAACATCTATCGGTTTTTAAGTAAACTTTAACTATATCTGACGACCCTGCATACCTATCTCCTTTGCTGACTGTACACAAAATCTTTTTTGACAAAACAGATTTTGTGTACGGGATACGAACTACGATGAATCAAAGATATTTCAATATTATTATTATTAACTATATTTTCGATTAAGCTAACAATAATACGACTGACTGTGTCGGGCGTCTGTATGTCAGTCCATGTGTCAAAATCTAAAACTATATTCTAAATCATTCAAATATAATCGAATGACACCTACCTTTCTAGAAGAATCCAGAGTGTTCTATCGAAACCCTAAACTTCAAAGTGTGTGAAACCTGTACAGTTCTATGTAAAGTTAGTATTTTTAGGCGAATGATTGAAACATGAAAAACATCATCAAATGGTGGTCAATCATGAAATGGTTCAAAACAGTATCATTATACTGTTTTGAACCATTTATAGGTGATAATAATACTAGTCTATCTTAGTTTTACTGCGAGGAAAAGGCTTCTTCTCATAAAGAGAAGGCATGAGCATTGCAAGGCAGATTGGCAAATCAAAGTTATATTAATTAAAAGTTTAGGTTTCCTTCATCAGTGATGTCCAAGATAAATTAAAAAAATGCGTTTTTTTATTGGTACTGTATTAATAAAAACTAAATTCTTAATAATTACCATTCTTTAAATTACGATCTAGCCTAAAAGACTAATAAGCAATTTGACTCTGACTTAATATCTTAGGTACGTGATAGATTATGTTAAAACTAAAAATATTATCCATAATGGAATTTTTTACAAGTCCGTAGCACTTTCTTAGAGTCCGATATAATTTATAGAAACACTATTTTCATGTGTGTTATATGTATAGCACAACATATTATTCATTTAATTTATACACTACACTACATAAGGGGCTATTAAACGACTTTTACAGATTTTAAACTGACAATCACGTCAAAATGTGCTGTGTAAATGATTTGATAAAAATATATGTTAAACTAGAACATTCTCTTAATCATTTAGTAAGTGAATATTTTTAATTATATTCATATTATATAGTTTAATTAACACGTGAAGTTGTGTCTGACGCGGACAAAACATTGACAATCACACAAAATCTACCAGGTATAATTAAACGAAACTTACACCATGTTACAGACAATTTTATTATCTATCTTTTAGTATACGCCTTTTTTTTTAATTTTGAAAGAATACTACTTTTATTTAATTTTTTCGACTAAACTTTGAGAGTTTTGGACGCAGAACTGATGCAGAACGGACGCAGTCTGCGTCCAAAACTCTCAAAATTTAGTCGAACTCTTAAAATTTAGAAATTTAGTAGCCCCTTAATAGGGGATATTACTGCAATGTTCTGGCACCAGAGTGCAGCACTACCATAATCCGTAAACAGTTTATCGACGAGTCGTTCAAAGCGTGAAATTCTGCCTTTAATTGAGTTCAAAATTGGGAAGTGTGTTATAATATACAAAAATGTATCAGTGCTGTGTATTTCGATGAAGAAATGAAAGGAATTATTCATTTCTAAAAGAAGAAAATGTTCGAAAACTTTGGGAAGCAGCTAAAAATCACTCTAAAATATGTTCAGGTTAAGTATTCAGGTGAGATAGTCGCATTTACAGAATAACGTTCACATTTATCATGTAAGACAACCAAATATGATTTTATTCTGAGCATAACCTAGAATCCACTTTCAAATGGTCGTAGGACGCCATAATATGGTTAAAGTACAGTTAGGTAAGTAAGATTAATTAAAACTTTGATATATTTTCACAAAATACCTAGTTATTACAGCTAATAACATAATATAACAAGAATACGAGGTTATGATTTACGGAATGTGCTAGTGGCGCCCTCTGCGCCGAGTTTCGCGTAATGTTCCCTATTCAAAAGGTTTAGGTAAGTACTTCTTTTTAGCCTACGCACTAAGTCTGTGTTGTCTAGCAGCTGAATTGCCTCAACATTCACGTGTCGGTGAAGTCTGTGTTCATGGGCTTCAGCAAATTTTTGGATAATGTTGGTGACGGATTCGGATTCTATATTAAGGTCACGGTGAATGTCGTCAGAAAGTACGTATGAATTTACAAAGTTACGCTTGACTGGATTCTAACCCCCAACCTCTGATATAAGAGGCGCACTGAACCATCCATCCATCCATATATGGACCGGCCACCACTTACAAATGTATCTTATACGCAGATGATACAACTCTACTTGTTCACTGCAATAATAAAAATACCTATGAAGATGACGTAAATAATACCTTGAATAGTGTAATGAAATGGCTCGACAATAATAATTTTAATGTAAATATAACCACTCGCACTAGCGCACTCACTAATCTACACTACATTTTTAACATCTACCCTACTAAAACGCTAATCGGTTATTTTGTAAACATAATTATTGTATTTTCTCAGAAAGTGATTTATGTAATCTTTTGAGAAAAATAAATGTCTTAAACCATAAATGTAAATATTAATAAAACTAAACTTGTCCAATTTCAGACTTATAATAGTAACCCGATATTTATAAATATAACCCAAAACGACAAAGTTGTTGAAAAAGTTGACTCAACGACATTTCTAGGTCTTATTATAGACAGACACTGTAATTGGAAGCAACACATAGACAAAATATGCTAAAAACTAGACAGTTACGTATATACAGTGTTAAATAGACTCCGGCTAATCACCACACTCAATGCCACCCTTTACGCATATCATGGATACGTTTCCTCAGTTTTACGTTATGGAATAGTCATATGGGGCAAGTCGGTTGATCTAATCAGAGCATTCAGGGCACAAAAAAAGTGTGTGAGAGCAATTAGTGGAGCAGAGTGCTTAGACAGTTATATACCGCTTTTCAAAAAACATTGTATTTTACCATTACCAAGTCTGTACATTTATGAAACTTGTTTATTTATATACAAACACCCTTTTCTCTTAAAAAAAAACACAGCTGTCACTATCAGAATAAAGTAGATTTCCTCATAAATTACATATCCCTTATGAACGCACCAAAATGTATAGTATAAATTCTTACTGTATGGCTATTCGAATTTATAATATATTACCAAATGGCTTAAAATGCC
This sequence comes from Charanyca ferruginea, assembly GCA_947361185.1. Taxonomy (NCBI): domain Eukaryota; kingdom Metazoa; phylum Arthropoda; class Insecta; order Lepidoptera; family Noctuidae; genus Charanyca; species Charanyca ferruginea. Next base: position 3,818,326 of record OX376070.1, read on the forward strand.
TTAATTTAAGCAAGTTTAAGCGCATACTCTTTGATTTACTACTTAACAAATGCTATTACTCAACAAACGAGATCCTGAGTGATAAATCATTATAAAATAATATTGTTAAAATTTTAGTTATAAGAAAATATTTGTACACCCGAAATGGTAGAATGTATGAGACCATGACAAGCACAACACCTTATTGTACTATATTCTTACATATAAACTGTTCTTTCTTTCTTTCTTTTATACCATAGATATTATAAATGCGAAAGTAGGTAATTCGGTCTGTCTGTCTGTTTATTTGTAACGATTTCACGACGAATTGGCCATATCAATTTTGATAAAATTTGGTACGAGGATAGCTTAAATTCTGGGAAAGGACACAGCAATACTTTTTAACCGACTTAAAAAAAAGGAGGTTCTCTGTTCGACCCGCATGTTTGTATGTATGTATGTATGTATGTATGTTTGTCCGCGATTATCCCCCGTTTGGCTGAACCGATTTTGATGCGGTTTTCAGAAAAGTGTTTTTTACATTCTGGAGAAGGTTTTAGTATACAACAAACAGTAATTTATTCAGCGCTTTTTGGAAAAACCACAAAAACCGAAAAGACGTCTTCGTTTCTTCCATCTTTCCACCTATGGAGGACTTTCGATCACTGTTTTAACTGTGTTGCCGTTCTTTAGTGGTTTTGGGTGATATGGAGGCACCTAAAAAGTGTAAAATAAAAACATTTTTTAATTCTTGACTTTGTCTGGATCTGTGACATCGGACATTCTCCCGGACGAAGGCACGGGCTAATGCTAGTCAATTAATAAAAGTGAATACAAAAATAATACAAATTGAAATTTCACTTTTCTTTTTTGTTGTTTTTATTATTTCAACTTCTTCTTCTTTTCGAATCGATGGTTTTCCTTTATGCTAGACTACTTGGGCCCAGTAAGGTAGCCACATTTATCGCAGCATCAGTGGCGTTTTCAATGTCCTCTAAGGTGCAGGTGTAGGGGCATTATTTCAACTACTAAACTACGATAACAATTTTAATTTATGATTTTGACTTTCTATACACATTTCTTTTGATTCTTAAAGTACATAAGCAATGGACAGATTAAGCATTAGTTTAAATTCAACTATTATTGTTTCATACAAGTTTAACTCCTAAACTAAACAGTTACGCTACGTCAGATTGTCACAGATCTGCATATGAATAGTAAGCCGGCATCAGCTATGCCACAATGGACGCACTGTATATACAAACATGTAGATAAATATTTACATAACTGGAAACACAACTAATGGAAAAACTTTACTACGAAACGATATTATAAATTACAACTTTACACAATACAAAAAATTGGCCATGCTATATTTTGCTACGCTAAGCTACACTACGTTACGAAGCTGTTCTAATCTGACACTAAACTATGACCTAGCACGAGGTCCCTGAAAAGGATTCGGTTTATTTTTTTAAATACGACTATAGCATATTGGTTTAATTGAATACAACAAGCACAATAAGTATCACCCATAGATATAAATAAAATCTGCAAACTAAACAAATATTCATATTATATCAGCCTATTGCCTCCGTTTCCGGTGATCGAAGGTATAACACCTATATTAGTTGTGCAACGAAAAAAAATATTGAAAACATACCAGAAACCATTATTCAGATACGGAAATTGTGGCCGCCATTTGAAGAACAAGTGATGTGTAACGGCATTAAATAATTTTACACCGAAAAGTGAGCAACATCGAGAAAATCAACATCAAGGAATCTATCAAGTTGAGGTTAGATGTTTGCATAATTATCACATATAGCTGATCAAAACAAAGCAAACGGTCCACCATAGATAATACAGACTAACACTGAATTGAATAAAGTAACGCTACCAACATAATAGGATAAATTACGTTCGGATACATATACCAAACGGGCAACATCTTTATTCTGCAGGGAACGTTTCGTTTAAATTCACTCAAATAAAATATAATTCCTTGCCTCTTTCGTCCGAACCAGCATTCAGTGCCTACTAAATAGGCCTACATCAACATGCCACTGCAAAGAACGTCTCCGTCCCATTCGCCGATACCGGACAGAAACTTAAGTCTAATGTCACAGTCCTCTTCTGATCCCTCCCTAAACAGAACAACAATCAATAGTGATGTATTCCCATCGCTAAATGAGAATATCACACAACGTCATAAACGGCCAAGAGACGAAGTTTCCTCACCTAATCAATTCTCCGTTTTTAAGGACGAGTTAAAAGACTTAATCAGCTCGGTAGTTAGCGCTCAAAGTCAGGGACTCGCATCTATAACCAGCAAATTACAAGAGATAACTGAATCGAATGCTAAAATTGACGCGGCTGTATCACTCTTAACTGAACAAAACGAGGAGTACCGCGCCAAAATTGCACTCCTAGAAAACCAGGCTCAAAAGGACCGGGAATACATCTGCATTTTGGAAGATAAAGTAGAAGACCTCCAAAGAAATTCCCGCAAGGCCTGCGTAGAAATAAAAAATGTACCTATAAAGGCGCAGGAAAACAGGGAAGACCTGATACAAATGGTTGTCAACCTCTCCAAGACCATTCATCTAGGAATGAATGGTCATGATATTAACGACGTTTTCCGCTTAAAATCAAGAGGTGATAGGGAGAAGAAACCTACAATTATAGTGGAACTAAGGTCTGCAATTGTGAGATCAGACTTCCTGAAAAAGGTGAAAGACTTCAATCTTGCAAATAAGACACGACTGCAGGCTAAACACCTAGGCTTCACGAGCAACGAAGACACACCAATCTTCATATCTGAACAACTCACTGCTAAGGGGGCCCGCTTGTTTTTCTTGGCCCGGGACCTGAAAAGGGCTCAAAAAGTCAAGTACTGTTGGACCTCCATGGGGAAAGTACTGATCCGGAAAGATGACAAGGCTAAAAGTATCCATATTCAACACGAAGCACAGGTGCAACAACTAATGCAAGAACAATGACTAACTATGGGTATATATTTCCTAACACTTTCTTTCTTACATACTTCAGTTTACCTCAAACTAATACCTATTTTATTTGAGAAAATGTCAAATATCTACTATACTAAAAAACTCACACAGAAGACTACACACAAACCTATACATACATACACACTTTTAACCTATAATTTCAACTACCAATTTTCACGTATACTACACGCCGACTATCAAAACAAACTAGTACACATACAAAACTTAAATTTATCTACATACATTCAAGCCTCTTACAACCCTAAAGACAAAAGAGTACACCTATATTATATAGATTATAGATACACAACAGGCCTCATACCAATTATCTCGCAACTTTTTTACAATGAATTCATCATTACACTAGTATACTTACCCGTACCTGACCTGCTTTTAACTATACCATCCAACTACCCCAGCTGCAACCCCAAGAGTTCTAACTCAATATTTATAAATGGATAGTTTTGATACACTGAATGAAATTGATCAAATTAAGCCCTCGGAATCACTTAAGGGCAGTATACAGGAAATAAATATAGAGATAGGAAAGGCTACGTATACTCTAACTATATCAACACAAAACATTAGAAGTATATACAAAAATTTTTATGATTTGCAACTCACTCTGGCACAACTAAAATGTGAAATAGATATTTTGATTCTTACAGAATGTTGGCTAAACCCTAACAAAAACATACCGCAATTAGCTAATTACACATCATTTCAAACCAAATACCCCATTAATCAATGTGATGGGGTAGTTGCTTACATCAAAAATAATTTATCAGTAAAATTTAAAGAACTAAACCTTGTTAATGCTACGGGCCTGGAGTTACAAATTGCAAACTACACCATACTGGGTATCTACCGGTCACCTTCATTTATAAATGCAGGTGATTTCATTACATCTCTCAATAATCATCTTGAGAATACCACCCCTAGTAAAAACGTTTTGATTTTAGGTGACATTAACATTGACTTAATCGTTTCCCCAATAGATACTAATCAAGAAAGGAATAATAGATTAACCTATTTAAATATGCTATCTCTGCATGGACTGTTGCCGTCTCATAACTTACCAACGAGAGGAGACGGCTGTCTTGACCATGTCTTTCTGAGCCTGGACAAACAAAGGAACATGGCTTTTACGGCGGTTTTAAATACAACTGTAACCGACCACTGTTTTATTCTTTTGTCAATCGCCAATAAGTATCAACATACGGTACCTCAAAAGCACAAAAGCCTAATCAATTATGAAAACGCTCATAATAGATTAATAAATATTGATACATCCTTTTTTAATGTCTTTAAAGATCCGGATACTTACGCCTTTGTACTGATAGAGATGGTCAGGTCAACTATACTCTCCAACACCAAAAATGTAATTGTCACGAATAGCAAAAGGAAGATAAAGCCCTGGATAACCACAGGTGCCTTACGGTGTATTAGAATTAGAAACACAATCTACCTAAAACTTAAATCAAACCCCCTAAGCCAAATTTTAATAATAACTTATAAACGATACCGAACCTTCTGTGGAAACCTTATAAAAAAACTAAGAAATAAATACAATAAAGATAAAATTATAGCATGTGTTAAAAACCCTAAGGCACTATGGTCCACCATTAATGAAATCACACATTACAAGCCACCCAAGAGCTCAAATAGTGACCTACTTAAGATAAAATCATGTTCTCAAGCCTCAACCAACCATGTAAATAATTATTTTATTAACATTGGTCAAACTTTGGCTCAGAATATCTCAAATAGCTTCGTACCTCCGGGATCAACTGACACGGACACCTATAATCTGTCCTCTTTTGTTTTATTAGACACCTCTGAGATGGAAGTTGAAACTACACTGATGTCCCTAGACTCTGGGAGTGCACCAGGCTGGGACGGAATCCCTACCCTTTTCTTAAAACAAGTTAAGGAGATCTTAGTCCCTCTGATCAGAGACCTTGCCAACCTATGTTTCAACTCCGGAATCTTCCCCTATCTTCTTAAGCGCTCCGTTGTCACCCCTGTGTACAAGGGAGGAGATAGCGACGACGCTAACAATTATCGGCCTATCTCTGTGCTGACCTCCATTTCCAAAATCATTGAGAAGCTCTTGAACTCTAGAATTATAAGCTATTTGGCTAAGTACAACATCTTATCTAACTCTCAATATGGGTTTAGGAAAGGTATGTCGACTCAGGATGCTACCATGGATCCTGCATCTACAATAACAAAAGAAATAGATAGGGGTAACAAATGCCTAGTAGTCTTTCTTGACCTCAAGAAAGCTTTCGACACTGTTTCTATTCCAATCCTGATACGCAAGCTGGAGAGGATAGGTTTCCGTGGCTCTGCTCTCTCCCTACTCAGCAGTTACCTACAAAATAGAAAGCAGGGGGTAAAAATTGGCAATTTTCTCAGTGACGAAGAAAACGTAACATTTGGAGTCCCGCAGGGCAGTGTTCTCGGGCCGACGCTCTTTTTGATATATATCAATGATCTATGTAATCTTAGCGGCGTCGGTGGGAGGATACTGTCCTACGCGGACGACACTGCTATTATTTTTACTGCCAAGACATGGGAGAGAGTAAGGTTGGTGGCTGAAGAGGGTCTGGCTAGAGTTGGCCACTGGCTTAATGAGAATCTTCTGACGTTAAACACCCAAAAAACTAACTACGTTTGCTTTGCCCCGTACTTAAACTCGCAGCCTTCGCCTGACTTCGAAATTAAAATTCACTCCTGTCGTACTCCTTCTACTTGTACTCAAAGTTGTCCGATAATTCAGAAAGTTAGCTCTGCTAGGTACCTCGGAATTATAGTGGATCAAAGGTTAAGCTGGTACCCACACCTTGAACTAACCATAGGGAGGGTAAGAAAGCTTATTTGGGTCTTCAAATCTCTAAGACACGTTATGAATACAGAGCTACTGAATAAAATATACATTGCTCTAGCACAATCTGTAATTATATACTGTATTTCGGTATGGGGAGGTGCAGCTAAGTCATACTTTATAGATCTAGAGCGGGCGCAAAGATCCTTGATAAAAGTTATGTACTGTAAACCTTTTAGGTTTTCCACTAAATCCTTATATGCAATTTCTAAGCTTCTCTCCGTCAGGAAATTATATATCCTACACATGACACATAGTTATCACAAAGCACTACCTTTCGACAATGCCAAACTTAGGAAAAGACGGTGCGATATAGTAGCCCCTACATACCCCACTCGTACTGTTTTTGCTAGTCGGCAATATTTAGCTCAAGCTCCCCGTGTTTATAATAAAATTAATCGTATCCTTAATATTTACTCCATGCAATTGCACGAGTGTAAGGAAAATCTGACTGAATGGCTCCTTACTCTTAATTATGAAGACGTGGAGGAAATCCTGCTTACCGTAACTTGAATTTGATATGTGTAATGCACTCACATAGACACGTAACGAATTAATAGGGATATGTGACCCATTCAAATAACCATGCACACACACGCACTTACATTCGCTCACCATCACACATACACATACACCCACTCACACACACTCTCACGCACACACATACACGCACACACAAACACACACTTTACGCTTGTTTTTCTTCTTTTTAGTTTTTAAGGTACTTACCGCAATATTATTGTTGCTCATATTGTTAGTCTAGTAAGTCTAAATTTATGTTTACAACGGAAGAGCGAGGCTTTCCCAACACAAGTATCATTTGATTACTTTCTGGGAAGCCCCGGCAACTTACTTGTAAAGATTTACTGAAATAAATACATTTTTATTTATTTATTTATTTATTGCCGTCCCTGCTGAACGTAGATCTACCCCAGAGATCGTCAACCAACCCGGTCTTGGGCAGCATCCGCTGCCAGCTACCTTCTTTAAATCGTCGGTCCATCGTGCCGCAGGGCGTCCCACACTACGCTTGCCCAAACACGGTCTCCACTCTAAAGCGTGTCTGCTCCATCTACCGTCTGTCCGTCTGCAGACGTGGCCGGCCCACTTCCACTTCAGCGTGCTGATGGGCGAGACGGGGCGGTAGTTTTTAAGGAGCGTGTTATGACCTTTTCAACCGACTTCAAAAAAGGAGGAGGTTATCAATTAGTGTGTTTTTTTTTTTTTTTTTTAATGTTTGTTACCTGATTTCTTGGGACTGGGTGAACCGATTTTGATGATTTTTTCTTTATTTGAAAGCTAGTGCTTCCCGTGTGGTCCCATTTTTATTTGGTCCAGTTCTGACAATGGCATCCATGAGAAAACCGTATAAGTCTTAAATTTGCATTAAGTATGTGCGATTTGTTACGCGATTTCTCCGGCAAACGTAAACCGATTTTAAAAATTCATTTTTTAGTGGATAGGGTATGCTTCAGGGGTGGTCCTATATAATTTTTATGGAAATTGATTCAGCACTTTTTGAAAAATCAACAAATACCCAAAAAAATTACATAGACGACGTTTTAGTTTCATCAATCTTTGTAGTAGTTAACTTTCAACCTCTTCTTAATAGATTTGGATGAGAAGTAGGTACTAAAAAGCGGAAAATAAAAAGCTTTTTACAAAAAAGACAACCGCCTTTAAAAAGTGAAAAATAACTTTAGCACAGAACACACATTGACTTTAGTTTCTTTTTTGTAAAACCTTTTTTTTTAAAGCAAATATTACAAATTAAAAATCGATTGAAATTCCGTTACATTTACTTAGCCCGCTATTGAGACATTTCTATCACTCTTCTCCCAATTATGTTGGGGGCAAATAAATTATGTACCAGTATTTTACACAGAGCGACTGCCTATCTACCACAACCCAATCGCTGGGTAACACGATACCCCTTGGTAAGATTGGTTGTCAGAATTTTTAGGTTCTGACGACTGTTAAAGTTCTACGAATAACAGCCGGGACGGCTTTATGTACTTTCCAAGACAAGGAGGGGCTCAGTATGAAATATATAGTCAACAATTATAATATAAAAAACAAAATAGAGCGACTGTTCCACCGACCATGATCTACGATGTTATTCCGGGACTCGTCGAGCTTTATTGCCTCCACGCTTTTGGTGTTGCCACTGTTGCTTTCAGGAGTGAAAGTGGTTTGAAAGTAGTGCAGCGGGCTTGTCGATCATAACCGATCGATCTGTGGTGCTATTCTTTAAGCAACATAACCTAAAGATCGACGCTGCGGCAGCGGCGAGTTACATTTTCGTGTTCATTAACCTTTGTTTACGCAGCGCTAGCGTCAGGTGAATTAATGGCTTTTGGTGGAACTACTCAAGGTTGAATAATTTGACACTTGACAGTTCATATATAAAAATCGATATTCGCTAAGGAAAACATTCGGCTAACGACTAAGTCGAGTTCGCCGCCGAGCACAGTACTTTAGAGCATAGCACAGCTGTACAGCGTTTAACTTAACCACGAACCCCTGGGGCCTTAGCCAAATCACGTGAAATTGACAATCTACAATCGATAAAGCCAATAGAAAACTAATCAAATGTATTATTTACAATTCCAAGAAAAAGGCAGGGAACTTACAGGGCATCAAAAAACTCGTCCACATCGCTACCAACAGGACACGTGCCCAACAGGCTGGCACCATTGCCACGTTGTATGGCAATGCTGATTCTTTGACCCAAGAATAAACCAGCCTTCGGGTCACGTGAAGAGTCGACCAGTCGCTTGGCGACGTCGCGAAAAACAATATGGGCACTCAGACCCCACGGCCCTATAGTTTCCAACCCAAACGGCTCAAATATATATCTTCCAAGAAGGCTATTATACTTGCGCCGTTTGAGGTTTTCGGCACCTGCAGCAGCCGCCCCAGCACAACACGTTGTGCTAGGAAGATGAGATGGCGCAAGGGTGTCGACACATGTTGCGTCCCATACCCTTTGAGCTCCCTGCCTTTTTCTTGGAATTGTAAATAATATTATTATTTTGATTTTTAAGATTTATTCAATAAAATTATCAAATTTATGGAAATGACGTCGTCTCAACGATAAGTCACGTGATCGAAAATCTAAAATGGATTACGACGAGGCGTTAATTATTGTAGAAAGAGATACGACTCGAAACGTTTGTAACTTGGCTAGGACTACAGATTGCATTTACACCACCACCGCTTCTATTTTCCTTCCAACCAAGATAACCACACAAACTAAACAGTACGTTAGTCTCCCGGATCTACATATGAATAGTCCGACACTACGCGGTAACTACGCGGTATCTACGTACTGTTTACGCAACGTTTACAAACATATTTACATTTGACATTGTGTATAAGTTTGTTCTCCTTGTTGTTACCACTTTGTAATTAGGGTTTGTAGTTTGTTTAGCAGGTTTTGGGTACGCGGATGTAATATTAATTTAGTAATTAAATTATTTTGTGTTAATATTGTTTAGGGATATTGTGTACTTTAAGTTTAATGTTGTTCTGTTTTATGCAGTTACCAACTACTTAGCATAGATATGTGTACAAACAATAGTAATGTAGGAGGTTTCATAAAAGTAAGGACTGCTTCTTCTTCTTTTCGAATCGATGGTTTTCCTTTATGCTAGACTACTTGGGCCCAGTAGGTAGCCACATTTATCGCAGCATCAGTGGCGTTTTTAATGTCCTCTAAGGTGCAGGTGTAGGGGCACTTTGGGCACTGTAATAAGTGGGCCATTGTCTGGTCAGGATCACCGCACTCACACTGGGTGTCGGTGGGATCTATTATGTCCCATTTTGCTAGATTGTGTTTGCAGCGGCCTACCTGGGTGCGCAGTCTATTGAGCGCTTTCCATATAGGCCACTGCAAATCACTACCGAGTGGCAGGTGTTCCTTGGGTTGAACGAAGTTGGGTGGTGGTGGATGGAGGTTCTCCCACAACTTACGTCTCACCGTACGCGGACGGTCCTGGATGGCCTGTGTGCTTCGAAGAAAACTCTTCCGACTGCCACAAACATGGAAACTCAATTCATCATCTTCCTTCCCTTCTCCCATGTTACTCGGGGTCGGCGCAACATGTTTTCTTCTTCCATTCCGTCTTGTCAACCGTCATGCTTTCACTTTCACACACATAATCCATCCATCTGTTCTTTGGCCTCCCTCTCCCTCTCCACCTATAAACATTTTTTTTTTTTTTTTTTATATGTGTGGATATTTTCACACACGGCCATCTGACCCCAAACTTGGGAAACCCTGTACTATGGGTGTCAGACAACTGATATACATACACAAATACATTTTAAATACATACTTATATAGATAAACAACACCCAGACACAAGGCAAACACAAGTGCTCATCACACAAATATTTACCCTGGGCGGGAATCGAACCCGCAACACGCTGCACAGCAGTCGATGGCTCAGCCACTGCGCCAACCGTGTCGTCAAATTTGTAACTCTCCTTCTCTTGGTCACATGCGTCACAACTTCTACTGAATTCTGAATCAAGAATTAATTTTACTTACAAAGTTTATTATATTTTTCTTTTATTAGGGACATCAAGCAGCAGTAAATAAAATAATAATCTAAATATGACGTAATCCAAAAATTGTATTTTGAACAAGAGGTGGCTGTTAAAAGACAATATTGATTCAACATACGCAGTTTCGTCAAGAGAAAAATGGGCAATCTTACTATTTTAAAATATAATGTTTACATGAATTATATAAGTACGATACGATGAACCTAGAATAAAACCAATATTATTATTATTAGTGCCAATTATTGTAAATGTAAAAAATACACATGTATCAATTACTTCTGTTTATTACTCCAGCCGTTAGTAAAACATAGTGAAAATCAAAGCAAATAAAGTAGCTACAGTACATTAAAAGTTCACGCAACGTCGAAGAGTAATTTTTCTTTCAAACCCCGACTGAAGTTCACAACATTAATGGCCAACTTACTAGGAACCTTTCAGACTGGAAAATAAGTTGAATACAAAAGATAGTGTATTGGATGTACAGACGAACAAGTTATATGGTATACAGGCAAACTCTGTATGCTGCTGCAATATTTTGAATACTGTTTTGTAACAATAATTCTAGAAGATACACATATATAACACCACATACTTATGTATCCTATGAAATACAAAACAACAAACAGAACAAAGCCACCGACTTTCGAAATTAAAGTCACGTGTGTTCTGTGCTAAAGTTTTCTGTCACTTTTAAGTTTTTTATTGAAGGCGGTTCTCTTTTTTCAAAAATGTTTTTTTTTACATTATATTGCGTACCTACAAGTCGACCCCCGTCTTGATGTTAAGTGGTCTACGATGACTACTTAACATCAAGAGGGGGGTCGACTTGTAGGTACGCTATATAATGAAAAATAACAGGCCTCTGGTATGAGACATTTGCGATACCAGAGACAAAAGCGTTGCCAGTCCAAAGACAAAACTAAAATTCTCATGTGGCTGTAATTTTACGGTAACCATAACCCTTCTTACCAGAACACAGTACCGCGAGTTGGCGGCTGTAACAGGTATGGTTATTTCTCTATTATGTACTGAATTCTTTGGATCTTTCGACTCCCTTCAAAATGGTTGAGTTGAATGGTGCTGATCCACGCGTCATGTTCGTAAACGGGCGTTATCAGTAGAGATTGGTCAACTCTTACCTGCCATGGCTTTAATCTTCATTTTTTTTATGTTTAGTATTGTTTTATACCTGCATTGTTTTCACATGTTGGAGCACAAGGATAATGTAACCAATATTTTGTAAAAACCTGATTTAAAAGAGTGTCCGTGGAGTTTCTTGCTCGTTCTTCTCCATAGAAACCTTCCTACGTTTTGGAACGAGCAACTAGCTTCCACTTTCTGACTAACTGACCGACTCCTTGACAATTCAAAAGTGCCTGTAAATTGTTTAATTGAAATAAATGCTTTGACTTTGATTTTGACTTTGAGAAAGAAGAATTGTGGAAGCTTTTCAAAATAACCGATAGGAAAGCTATAAAACTGCGACATACCAATTATAATAATGTAGGGCATACGTTTCCAGCATCCAACTATATGACTTATCATGTTACGTCAAAGTTTTCTATTCAACACATATGTTTGTAGTTCAGATGTTCAACTTTATCCGATAACAAGCAAAGAACGGGCAAAAAGAACTTTAAATTGCCAAAGAAAAACATTTGCTTCGCTTCTGGAAAAGAATTCCTAGAGACGTAGCAAGTTTATTTCGCAAGTTATTATTTATTTACTTACTTAAATGTTCACCCAGATCACATAGGTAGTAACACGATGGGGATGGCAGTAGCACAAAAAAGCATCATGGTAGAATTTGATAATTTGGTGTAAGTAATTGTTTTTATTGAGCATTAATAATATTAAATTATGACGCCACAAGTTGCCGCTCTTCTCACAAGTTAGAAAACCAATATTTCATATGGTGTTTTATTTCTGTATTTTATTAATTAGGAGTATTGTTTATTGTATAGGTTTAATGTGCAGTGCAAAAGTTGTTTACAGTATACTATTAGACCTTAATGTACACGTCTGTAGATAGTTACCTGGGAAGGATCTAACGCCTAAGGTACAGGCTCGGCCTAGTTTAGGTGTTAGTGGTCATCGAATTGTTTTCAATTGCAGAATTGTACCTACTGTTTACCCAAATCAACTTGTAAATAATTTTTGTGTCAATAAAGCTTTTTTATTTATTTTATTTATTTATTTTGGTTACATTTATAATTATGCTCTTTATTGTTATCAGATTTTTTTCGGTTTTAGGATTTATTTGATAGAGTCAAAATATTCTTATGAACTAGTACAAGTATTACCAGTATTTAATTTTTTGTCGTATCGTCGTTCCCCCCCCCTGTATACATATCGCATCATGTGTGGCCGAGATGCGAAACATCGGATCCTCTTCATAATCTAACATAGTTTTGAATAGGTGTGGACGTTATCGCGGGTACTCGAACGAAAGATGACTTAATTTAAATTTTAATCATTTATTCAGAGTAACTAGAAACAAACACGCGTTGGTACTGAGTGTTCAGCTGAGAATGTCTGATCTCTCCATCTTAGTGTTGGGTACTCAGCCAAAGTCAAAGTCAAAGTCAAAGTATTTATTTCAATTATACCATTTACAGGCACTTTTGAATTGTCAAGGAGTCGGTCAGTTAGTCAGAGAGTTGAAGCTAGTTGCTCATTCCAAAACGTAGGTAGGTCTCTATGGAGAAGAACGAGCAAGAAACTCCACGGACACTCTTTTAAATAAAGTTTTTACAAAGTCTGGTTACATGATTCTTGTTGCTTCTATATGTGAAAACTATGAAGGTAATCTTACAATACAAAACACAAAAAAGAAGCAAGATAAAGTGGCATTTAATCCATGGCAGATAAGAGCTGACCAATCTCTACTGACAGCGCCCGTTCACGTACATGACGCGTGAATCAGCACCATTCAGCTCAACCATTTTGAAGGGAGCCGAATGATCCAACACACGCGCCACCATCAGCGAGACATTTGAGCGAGCATGACAATACTTCCAACCGCCATGTTATTTTTTGTCAAACATAAAGGTATTAATATACTTAGTAAATGGCTCCATGGTATTCACATTTACAAAATTGAAATAATGCTGCTAAATTATACAAAACTAAGGTTTCCAATGTATATTATTTTATCATATGAAGTGTGATAAGTTAATAATTTAAAAAAAATATTTATAAGAAATAACGATACTCGTTACTCATGTCAATAGAAAAAGGGGTAGGAAACATCCTTTTCTTCCAATTTGGATATTCCCTAAACTGGCTGTGGAGCAGGCACACTGGCTGTGGCTCATGTGCTACCACACTTGTAGCTTCTCACTTCGTCAAAAAGAGTCACTGACTCTTTTTATTTTGACGTGCTAGCACCTACCACCACAATTGCACACACCACACAGTCAAATTACTTCACGATCTACTGAGTAGTCATACTCAGTAGCTCGTAGCTCACACACACGTATTGTGAGTTTGAGCACGGTCCTCGTTTTAAAGCGTCTTACTGACCATCCTTCTTGCTGTACGTCCCGCCAAGGTCATGCACGATGCACGATGCAAAACGACTGTGAATAAGCTTGCTGTACGTCAGTAATTATTATTAATTGTTTTTTTTTTCAGGGTACTTTTGATGTATGATCTTGGCGGGACGTACAGCAAGAAGGATAATGAATAAGGCGTTTTAAAGAGTGCTGAGTGAGCTACCCAACACTACTCCGTCTCCACACTCTGGCCCCGCCAGTTCCCGCTGTCTCCCCTCTACCAACAATCGTGTCCAAGCGGTTTGTGTGGTCATGTGACTATTAGTTCTCAAGTCAATTTGTTAGATGACGCTGTCTATGGTACCGTAGTGTCATCATTCACGACATTCACATACACGGAATGAATGACATTCTAATATGCCAATTGGCTAGATGACACTATTTACCATTATTTCCAAAACATTTTTTTTTAAATAGCACTGGATTCGAGGCCCTTTACATAGGTATGAAAATAGGTTGAACCCGGGGGGGGGGTTCAACCTATTTTCATACCAACACCCTCCCCCTTATGGGGGAGGCATTTGTTCAGCAGTGGACGTCTTCAGGCAGATGATGATGATGACGTCATAGGTATAAATTTCCATACAAAATTGATAGGTGGTGTCATCTACCACAGGCAGACAGAATATTGACAATAGAGACGCCAAATAATTACTTAGTTGCTGTTTAAATGTACAATATGAACACAAAATAATTCTAGAAGAAAGGAGAAGTCAAAGGTAAAGCTACGCTTGCCGCGGTCGGTCTATGGATGGGTGACCATCCATTTCATACCGAGTTCCCTTCGTGCCTCGGAAAGTACGTAAAGCCGTTGGTCCCGACTGTCATTCGTAGATCTTTGGCATCATTATGGCATCGTTATGAGTAATCAGAAGTCAGAAAGAGTATCGTGTTACTCAAAACTGGCTTGTGGAGGTCCGATAGGCAGTCGCTCCATGTAAAACATTGGTATTCAGCTGTATCCGGTTAGACTGGACTCTGAGCCCAACTCATTGGGAAAAGATTAGGCAGATGATGAATTCAAGATAGAAGAAAAAAAGCGGCCAAGTGCGAGTCGGACTCGCCCATGAAGGGTTAGGGTAGCAGCAAATAACATAATAATATGCGGTTTACGATTTATGACGTATTATAAAAAAACTACTTACCAGATATCGTTCAAACCAATTTTCGGTGGAAGTTTACATGGTAATGTACAGACGCCAGCACATAAAGCCATACCAAACTGTCAAATTTTCCCAATGGAAAATGAACCTTATGCTTTTGTAATAAAATTGAAAGTCTATTAAAGAATTTTGGCAGATTGTTGTAGCTTGATGTGCTGGCGTCTGTACATCATAATTATATTTTTTTTAGTTTTATCATTCTCTTATTTTAGAAATTACATGGGGGTGGGGGGGAGGGAGACACATTTTACCACTTTCAAAGTGTCTCTCGCACAACATATTCAGTTTGAAAAAAAAATATATTAGAAACCTCAATATCATTTTTGAAGACCTATTTATTGTATTTTTTCTATTTTTATGTGAAAATCTTAATGCGGTTCACAGAATACATCTACTTACCAAGTTTCAACAGTATAGTTCTTTTAGCTTCGGAAAAAAGTGGCTGTGACATATGGACGGACAAACAGACAGACATGACGAATCTATAAGGGTTCCGTATTTTGCCATTTGGCTACGGAACCCTAATAAAGAAAACTGAGAAAATACAATCAATTTGATTAGGTACTTTTCATTACTATGTAGAGAGGCTTGGTAGAGAGGCCAAGATTCTTGATTCAAATCTAAATTTTGTAACATTTATCAAACGCTTACTCTAGGGGCATAGGG
This sequence comes from Charanyca ferruginea, assembly GCA_947361185.1. Lineage (NCBI taxonomy): Eukaryota > Metazoa > Arthropoda > Insecta > Lepidoptera > Noctuidae > Charanyca > Charanyca ferruginea. The sequence continues at coordinate 3,834,164 of OX376070.1, forward strand.
TCCGAGTGCTCACCTTGATTTTTAGGACATCGTCAAGAGTCTGGTTGACTCTTCACGTCTCGCATTGCCATACAACGGGGCAATATTGCTAGCGATGCAGACGATCTTTTTAATACCCTCTAGAAAAGTTATAATAATGCATTTCAAAATTACCTTTTTAAAAACTGTATACATTCCAAAACAACCTTCTAACGTTATCAATAACATTCATTCTACAAAACCATCGCGCTCACTATTCAGAACCGCGATTACAAACATTAAATTAACGTAAATAAATAAGTAATTCATATTATTTTCACGTTGAACAAACATAAAACTGTTGTTCATGTTTTAGTCAAAATATTAATTCTGTGGAGGGTGCGTGTGAGTGTTAAACATGTAAAAGTAAGCTCCCTGCTCGCTGCATCCGGAATTTCCTTTGTAAACTCGCAGACTTAGTGTAATGGGCCTTGCACACTTGTTTGTGTATTTGTTTAAAGAAAAGACGTACCGAAAAGTAACTGAAAACAGGAAAATAGTACGTAAGGAAGGCCTTCACAAGTTCCTTTTACTTTAAAAAAATACTAAAAACACAACCTTCAAAACTAACTTATAACTAAAATATAACTTTAATTTCGGAATTCGGTAGTAATACTAAGTAACAAACAAACTTTCGAAGTTAAAGTTATTTTATTTAAAATTTTATTTTTTGATGGCTGTTGCCGAAAAGTTCTAGAGTGGCGACCGCGAACCAGAAGACGTTGCGTTGGAAGGCCTCCCACTAGGTGGACCGATGACCTGGTAAAGGTTGCGGGGATCCGCTGGATGCGAGTCGCACGGGACTGGTCAATGTGGCGATACTTGGGGGAGGCTTATGTCCAGCAGTGGACGTCTTTCGGCTGAAATGATGATGATGATGATGATAATGGCTGTTGTTTTCACTTTCCTTCCTACTCCTTATCAATCAAATGAAATGGTAACGCCAAACAAATTAAGTCATCCCTTAATTTTTGAGGATACACTATTTTTTCTTATAGGGACAAGCGCGCTACACTATTCCCAAACCACTGCAACCTCTGAAAGGTAGTTTGACATGTATTTATGATGATGATGCGATCCGACCGATTTCGGTCAAGGCGATTGCTTCAGCTCCGCTGTCACTCGGAGTCCAGTATTCGGAAGCAATCATCTGCGCAGAATATTTTTAGTGCATAAGCGGGTGCGCAACCGTGGATGCCCTGCCTCGTTCTTACCCTCCGTAACCCAATGGAACGGAGACCGTTACAATTGGCGGGGGGCTTGGGTGCAGTATCTGACCGGCAGTCACTCTTGTCCTCAACTGCCGCCCTAAGCCATCAACATTGCTTTGCTAACTCGCCGAATCCGCCAGCTTCCGGTCCTTATCAGTATGGACTGCCTTCACCGCCGAGTTAGACTTTATATGGAGTGCGGGAGGTAACCGCATGAAAAACTGACTGCCGAAGCTTTTAGGTTTGCTGCTGACCAACTTAGATGTTTTACCTTTGCTCCCGGGCCAGCTGGGAGGGAAAGCAGCAGCGGGGCAGCTGGGATTTATAGTATTTATATAGATATACTTATAGTATTTTATGTATCTTTATAGTTTACCTTAGTGTTAATTTAACTATTTTCAGATGTACACCTATTATCGCTTGAAGTGTTAAATAAATAAATCAACAGTGGCGATCACTTGAAAAACGTTTCCCACAGTACTCATTTCTCTGCATCGTGGATGCAGCGCGCTGGTCACGTCTGTCGCAGGACCGACGGCCGATGGAGCAGACTTGTTCTAAAGTGGAGACCGCGAATCGGTAGACGCAGCGTGGGACGCCCTCCAGCCCAATGGACCGATGACCTGAAGAAGGTAGCCGGTGGTGGCCGGATGCGGAAGGCAGAGGACCAGGAAAAATGGCACGCCATGGAGGAGGCTTATATCCAACAGTGGACTAAAAGTAAGTTGAAGTGATGATGTGATGGTGGATGCGGTTACAAATATAGAAACATTCATGCACAAGCACTCATGCTCTGTACGGGAATCGAAACCCGTAACTCACAGTGTAGCAGCCTATCACTCAACCACAGGCGTGAGTGTTATTGGTATTTTTTATTATTTCGCCTGTTTGTGAGACTAAAACATTATATTACTTTTTTGATTTTTCAATCATTCTTAAGTAAAAAAAGATAAAAGTTATCATTCAATTAAAATTTCAAAAAGGGCTCCTGATTGAAATCAAAACCAGAGCACACAAAACTGATCGGATTAATCAATTTTCTAACAAAGAAGAGATGCGTGGAAACATTAATTAAAGCTACCAAAATAAAGTTAGTAATACCGTGAACTTGTCGGGGTCATGGTATCGATTCGAGTCCAAACTACAATAAAAAACACAGACTGACTGACTTAATACTGGATCATAGTTCAAGTGAATTCTGTGAACTATGATCCAGTATTAAGTAAGTACTAAGCTGGTTTTTACCTTGGTCAGAGATTAGGCATTGTCATCCAATGTGGCAATGCTGCCAGTCTCTTGGGTACATTTCCAGTTGACGGCGATGTGGACGAATTCGATGATACTCTATTGTATTAGGTTTTTGTTTTAGTTTAATACTTTAGGTTTTCTTTTTTATTATTCTTGTAAATATTGTACATACTTAAAAACTTAGAAGCTACATATTAATTGTAAAAGTTACAATTGTTATTATAAGTATTTATTATATACAAAACTTAGAAATAAATATAAACACATAATATGTACAATGCTCACAGGGCATCAAAAAACTCGTCCGCATCGCTCTCAATGGGACAAGTGCCCAAAAGGCTAGCAGCATTACCACGTTGAATGGCAATGCTAATTCTTTGGCCCAAGAAAAGGCCAGCCCTTTGGTCACGTGAAGAGTCGACCAGCCGCTTTGCAATGTCCCTAAAAACAAGGTGAGCACTCGGGCCCCATGGCCCTAATGTTTCGACCCCAAACGGCTCAAACATATAACTTTCAAGAAGGTTGTTATATTTACGCCGTTTGAGGTTTTCCGCACCTGCAGCAGCCGCCCCAGCACAACACGACGTGCTAGGAAGATGGGATCAATTGTTATTTGATCCCGCAAATTCATGCATGAGAGGCGGGAGTCTTAACCATTGAGCGATCATGCCACTTAGCAGTATTGCAAAGGTTGTGCAACCTAGTCGAAAGCATTTGACCAAATGTTTCTTCTAAACACTCTGAGTTTATTCTAGAAGTATTTTGAAATTAGAAGCGTTATCCTTATTTTGGAGTGGCGTGTGGTGCAGTCCACGAATAGCACCACCCCAATTCTACCCGTGGGTGTCGTAGAAGGCAACAGAAGGATATTGACCAGCGGACGGGTAGCAGCGTCCTTCTGAGTACCATACAAAAAAAAAGAAAAACGCCTTCAAAAACTAAACAGTGATAAATAACTTTAGCACAGAACACACATAACTTTACTTTCGGAAGTCGGTGGCGGTGGCTTTGTTTGTTGTTTTGTATTGCCACCGACTTCCGAAAGTAAAGTAATGTGTGTTCTGTGCTAAAGTTATTTATCACTTTTTATTTTTTGAAGGCGGTTTTCTTTTTTTTGAAAAAGCTTTTTATTTTTCGCTTTTTAGTGTTGCCTTAACATCCAAATCCATTAAGAAACGGCGATACACTTAAAAGAGATTGTAAGTCCTCCAGTGATTGAAAAAACTAAAACGTCGTCTAAGTATTTTTTTTGGGAATTTGTTGATTTTCTCAAAAAGGGCTGTACCAATTTTGATAAAATTTATACAGGACCTTTTCGGAATAAACCCCTTTCGAACAAAAAAAAAATTGCAAATCCGTCTATATATGACAGAGTTATGCCCAAACATACATAAAAAAAAAATAAAAAAAAATTAACATTCGAATCCTCCTTTTTCCTCCTTTCGGTTAAAAACATACTGCGATCGCCAATATGCATCGGCCAAGTAGGCGATTACGACTGAACCCCCGCCATGGGGGATACATGTCCAGTAATGGGCGTCTAAAGGTAGACATGATGATGCTTATTTTATATTAATGCGGTTAGATTGCCTTGCACTCGTAGAGTGCTGGCATTATTTGTGTTTCAAATTATTTATTTGGAACAAAAAACATGTTTACAGATATTATGTGTTCGTTAACAGCTACATTAGTTTAGAACTGTGTCGTAGCCATTAGCGCCCACCTCCGAGAGGGGAGACGTCGGCGTTCCAATATTACTTATTTATAACTAATTTATTATCTATATAATAATAAAAACTCAATAGTATAATATATATTAAAAAATAAAAAACTAAAAAATTAAGAAGTAACAAAAAAAAGAGATTTAATTATCATGTAAATAAATTAAATTAAGGTGTTTCTTTTTTTTTTATATTGTTATAGGCTTGCGTTTGACCGCAACTCACCTGATCTTAAGTGATGATGCGGCCTAAGGTGGAGCACGCTTGCCTAGAATAAACCGGTTCACTCGTGCCTTGAAGATACCCAGATTATATGTATCGGGGAATAGAGAGTGCAGTGAATTCAACAGTCTGGCAGTTCGCACAGTAAATGTGGAGTCAAAGCGCTTGGTTCGAGACCGTGGAACTTCAACCGTATAGCGGTGACGCTTCGCCGTTTCAGTTATATCTACTTGTGATGTGTGCGTGTGTTTATATAAATGTGGTGTGTGTGTGTGTGTGTGTGTGTGTGTGTGTATGTGTGCATGCAGGGTATTTTTTCGGGATTGAATTGGTGGATTATATTGCTAGAAGGGAACAGACTTTTTCATTTGGTTTCCCTCTTTAATTTGTAGATGTCCTCAGACTCCTCACACACCATAACGCACCATGTCGGTATATAACTGGTACCGTAAAGCTTATCGCCCTAAAGTACCTATCAACAAATAAATATTTATTCCTTCTCTAGAAAATTTTACGCTCCTGTGTTCTAAATTAGCTAAATCCTTTTGTCGCTTTTATTTTTTTTACGTCTCTCACGAGTATAATTTCTTTGTCTTTATGGCCGCCTCAAAATAAGGATTCACTTTATTCTCATTGGGATTATAAACAAATGTGAAGGTGCCTTAACCATTCTGTTATCCGTAAGCACGTCGAAAATTCGTTTGATTCCGTCGTAACTCGTCGAATATCTATGTGCGGTAATACTTTGTGAGTTTTACGTAAAATTCAATTTTTAATACTTATTATAAGTCGGTGATTTTATGAAGAATCTCCTAGATGACATAGTTTCTTGAAAAATTCTTGGCTGTAGAAAAATTAAGGTATTTTCATAATTTTATGCAAAATTCTACGTGGAATAGATGTCGCGAGTTAAATTCGTATGGAAGTAGGTTTAATAAATTTTAGTTGGATAATTTTTGGACAATATTAATTCTGACTTTAAACGAACTTTAAAACCTAGAATAACTAGATATTATATTTTTGTATGGCAACATTGTTCGGCAACGATTTATCTAATAAAGTGCAGGTATGTGTGCCTGACTCGAAGGTGACCGTTGTCACTGAGGCTGGCCCAGGAGGAGGTGGCGAGATGATCTAGACGCTCACTGCGAATGTTGCTTCGAGGTGGCATAAAAAAGAACACCTGGAAAAACTTGGATTACCCTATACCCAACAGTGTGGCTTGTACGCTAGTTAGAAAAACAAGTATAATATATGGTGAAGTTTTTTTGTTTATTTGTTTGTAAAAACCTATCTCTGGAAGTCCTGGTCCCATTAAAAAAATCTTTCACTGATAGAAAACTACACTATTGCAAAGTGCCATAGGCTATATTATAGTATACTTCACTTCTGCGCGGACGAAGACGCGGGCAGAAGCTAGTAAACAAAATACCTTTTAAACGAGTTCCAATTCAATGAAACCGGAACGAATCTCCTTCTTTAGCTTTTGACTGCCTTGGGGGCACTTACGCCAAGCGAAAGTTTATTTTTTTAATTACTTCCTTCCTCTCTACGCGACGCATGCTTTGCTGCGAGTTTAGTCATTAAGAGGCCGTGAGAGGTGGAAATAAAAAATTGGTAACTCAGTTTGTTTTATAAATAAACTGCTTAGTTTTGTTTGTTTTATAAAAAAAGCTACTTGCTTTTGCCTGCAACTTCGTGCGCGTCATATTTCTGACAGATCCCTATTTTATTTGTATAGTAAAAAGGTTTATGTTGAACGAACCTCCAAATATAGTAAATGACCTCCAAAAATAGTAAATGATCACCAACATTTAACCAAAGTATTGTAGAAATGTATGAGTTTGACTGTAAAAAGCGATTTGGTTCTGGCAGTAGGCGTAGGGGGTCACAACTCTAACCTAACCTAACCATGTCGGATCCGCCTCAGGTGGGACTTAAGGGTTCTAATATTTGGTGACTAAGATTTGGTGATCATTTACTATTATTGGTAGTCATTATATTTATTCCCTAATAAAAACACCTTATAGCACTCAAGAATAACGAAGCTTCCTATTAGAAAAAGAATTAACTTTTTTTTTAAGAATTAACTTTAAATATTGGACCAGTAGTTCTGAAGATTAGCCCTAACGAACAGAAACTACGCGTAGTGATGCAAATTATCATAGTTTTTAAATATCTATGCCAATAAAGCCTATTGAAAGTACGTTTAAGCCCCCACGTCAGTAGCTAAAGGTTGAACAAAAAAGTTTTTTCAAATAAAAGAAAACCGCCTTCAAAAACTAAACAGTGATAAATAACTTTAGCACAGAACACACATTACTTTACTTTCGGAAGTCGATGGCGGTGGGTTTGTGTTTTGTTGTTTTGTATTGCCTTGTAAATAAAAAGTTTAAAAAAAAAAGAAAACCCCCTTCAAAACCTAAAAGTGATATTTTAAGTTTTTGAAGGCGGTTTTCTTTTTTTTTTAAATACTTTTTTTTTTCGCTTTTTAATGTTGCCTTAACATCCAAATCAATTAAGACACGGCGACACACTTAAAATAGATAGATTTCGTCGTCGTCTAAGTATTTTTTTTTTTTGGGAATTTGTTGATTTTCTCAAAAAGGGCTGCAATTTTGATAGAATTTATTTGGGACCATTTCGGAATAAACCCCTTTCGAACAAATAAATAATTTTGCAAATCCGTCTATATATGACAGAGTTATGCCCGAACATTCATAAAAAAATATATGTCGGATCGTCACGGAGCGATCGAGGAGCGGTGTAGTACATCGTCAGGACTATAGGCGTTCCCATTATCCCATTAGGGATAAACAACATACCTGTGAAAACAATTACACACTATTAGTAAAGAAAACAATACAAATGGTAATCAGTAACAAGAATAAAGTAAGTTCAAGGTACAGGAACAATACAGTTAGTCGAACAGACCATTAAGGTCCCACAGTTCGTACAGTGGCGAAGCCACTCAATAATAAACGAACAAACCCTTAAGGTTTATAGTTCGTACAGCAGCCTAAGCCACCCAATGATAAACGAACAAACCCTTAAGGTTCATAGTTCGTACAGTAGCATAAGCCACCCAAATACAAAGTGTATCGCTCGCTAGCAGCAAGCCTATACAGCTATGTGAATATACAGCAGCGCTGTACCAGGTAAACCGACAGTATTGTCGGGAGCAGGAACTCTTTACTGAGTCGAATCCGAGGATCGACTGCCATACTTACGGAGTGCACGCTCTTTTATAAGGCGATGCCCCCACCTTGTAACCTCTCCATACAAGTCTGCCCATGGCGCACGGAAGTGCGTCACGCGTTTACTTGATACAAAACACTAAAATGTGCTGAATGTAATAAGATCTGTAATCAAATAACACAATAATAATTGTCATTAATAAACAATAGTGATTTCATAAAGTATTTCGTTTTACATTCAAAGTAACGTGTCAACAATTGTTTTGAATAAAACCATCGATAACAATTATCGAAATAAAGTAACCAGAAATCAGTATGCATACACTGAGTACTCAATAAGTCATGTTTGGAACCAATAGACAATAATTTATTGCAAAATCACACAAATTAACAATAAGAAACATAAATCAACAAATTCTGTTGACTACCCACAACAATAATTAATAAACCGTCTCCGACATATATATAAACATTCGAATTGATAACCTTCTTCTTTTTGAAGTCGTTTAAAAACACCAAGTGTCTACATTCTGCTGTAAGATCATAAATATGGTCTCGAATGCACTCCATATTTCCTAAAGTGCTTTTGGAACGATCACTCTAAACTTTTGAGTATTAAAAACCATTACTACTACAAACATCTGACGGTGCAGGTAAAAGGCTCTATCGACATTTCGATAGCCAATTCAAAGTCGAAGTGGCATGTACACACATTACCTGTGCCTCTGTGCGGGTAAAGGCACAAATATTGGTTTTCAAACATGGAAATTGGTGCTTCCCTCGAAGAATTCCACGTTCGAATTTTTTGTTTTCAAAACTTTTTAAGAAAACCTTTTTGTGTTTTTTTGTGGTAGGCTTTTGGTTAATCCCTTCCTTATTTGAAAACTTTATATGGATTTTTAAAAAGTTGCTAGATATGAAAATGGCAGAGGTAGCTATACTTAATACTCAATGATTTAACCGATTATTTTTTCACTTTACCGAAAAATTCTAATCAAAAATCTAATCGCATTTCGAATGATCCCTATTTTAACCCTAACATTAAAAGCAGCAATCTGCTACATTAAATACATAAAACGAGCAGAAAATTCAACCTTTTTTAAATAACGTCAAATTCCTCGATAGGTACTTAAGTACTAAAACCGCCAGAAGGCATAATAAATCCTCGGCCAAGGGAAAAGATTTGAAAGAAATGTACACAAAAATTCTGCGGATGAAAAATTCTCGTCCGCTCCTTCATGAAACCCTTGAAATTTTATCCTAACGGTGACCTAGCCCTTTTTTAATTCGACAGCTTCACAAACAGGCTATTTTTGGTGGCAAATACGGTCCTTTATAACCTTCAATGAAAAGGTGTCGAATCTTTTAGATCGCAAACGTCTTTATGCAAACTTTTGCTGGAGAAAATTGACCCTTTTTTAGAAAAATAACGTGATCGTATTAGATAGAGGTGTTCTATGAAATTGGATTGGTCCATTTCGGTTAGGAGGATGGGAAAAGTTTAGTGTGTAACGATGTTTTTTTATCAGTTAATTATAATTGGTCTTAAGCCTGTCTTCACCAACCTTTAATTAAACGATTACTATATAAACAGTTCTATATTATTTAAAATTTCCTCAGAAATATTGATATAACTATTTAGATACTTAACCAATTAAGCCGGTTCACCAACATTGAATCACCCGTTTACGTGGATAAAGAGTAATTACTAATGTTAATATTTCCTAAGTCAATTTTAAATATAGAACTGTTCAGATACGTCATCATTTATTTGGATATGTTGGTGAACTCAAGTCAGAAGAAAACTCGCGTGATTAAAAACATTTAAGATAGCGACTGACATGAATATTCGCTCGATTAGAGGACGTTACAAATTGGTTCGCCATTTTAACCACATCTGCGGAGTATGGTCGAGCATATATTCGTCGCGAATATTCAGGTATCATGAGCATTGCTTACTACACTTCTGGACACATCTATTGGCCCACCTTGTATTTTCAGTTTCGTTTGGTCCTAGCTAAAATTTTATATTAGGTCGAGCAAAAAGTTTTTATGCAGTTTTGAACCTGGCACATTCACAATTTCATTCAATAGTCTTTTTTTTAATTTCGAACACAGAATTTAAAGAAACAAAAGACAATTTGGAGCCTGTTTGTTGATATCAAACAATCGAATACTAAGAAAACTTGGTTTTATTGGTTTACTTGGATTTAATTCTTGAAAAAGTGATTGATATCTTTGGTTTTGCAACAAACATTACTTATTCTTAACATTAAGGTGAGGTTCTATCAATAATCTATGGATACTTCACCTGAAGTCGCCGCCCAAGCTGTGGCACTTATTCAGGCCGGACACAGCCAAAGAAACGTGAGTGCTCAACTTAATTTAAGTCGATCTGCGGTCCGAAATGTTTATCGGAGGTACCTAGAGACTGGCGGCTTTGTTCGTCGCCAAGGAAGGCCACGATCTCGGGTCACAACTGAAAGGCAGGATCGATTCATTGTGACGACCAGCTTGAGAAATCGTCACCTTACCTCCATTGAGATACAAAACCAACTTCGCGACTTCCACGGAGTATCTGTGAGCGCTCGAACTGTTCGGAGAAGGTTAAAAGAACGCGATATGGTACCACACAAGCCAGCTAATGGGCCCAAACTAACGCGAGCCCACCGAACAGCGCGCCTTCATTTCGCACGCAGTCATTTAAATTGGACACAGCAAGATTGGAGCCGTGTACTCTTTTCTGATGAGTCTAAAATTGTGTTACATGGCAATGATGAAAGGAAGAAGGTCTACCGACGTAAGGGAGAGCGTTTTGCACAATGCTGCTTTGAAGAGAGGGTTGCTTATGGCGGTGGCTCATGGACTGTCTGGGGCGGTATATCCGCGAGCGGCAAAACTCAACTTGAGGTTGTTACAGGACCACGGCTGCCAACATTAAATGCTGAAAGGTACACTCGTGAGTGCTTAGAACCTCACGTGATACCATACGCGGACTATGTGGGCCCAAATTTACTTTTTATGCATGATAATGCAAGAGCCCATGCGGCCGGCATCGTCAGGGAATATTTTCGGGATGTGAACATCACAGTTATGGACTGGCCAGCCAGAAGCCCAGACATGAACCCCATTGAGCACATGTGGGACGAGCTAAAAAGACGTGTTAGGGCTCGTCAGCCAGTTGCCCAGACGATGCAGGAGTTGAAAACTGCCATAGAAGAGGAATGGGAGATGATCCCTCAAAATTTCATAGAGCGATTGATAAACTCTATGCCTAATCGTATGAGAGCTGTGGTAGATGCCCATGGAGGCAACACGCGTTATTAAATTAAACCTTTATTTGATAAAACATGTTTTTTATTCAAAAATCAATTGCCTTTAACAAGGCGCATATCCGACTTGTTAGGCGTAGCTCCATGTCGTACGGTATTCTGAATTCAAATTTAAAACAATACGATCGAAAAAGATGGTAAAATGTATTAGGTTTAAAACTGCATCTACAGTTTTTGTTCAATCTAGCAATCATATTTCGGTAGGGGCCATCGAAACCTAAACTCTAAGGTGGGCCAATAGATGTGTCCAGAAGTGTAGTAACCATATTCGATGTGAATATTCACATCGAACAAATGCTCATGTCAGTCGCCACCTTTATATTATACTTTATATATATATATATTTTTTTTGCGCTGTGGAAATCCTCATAGATTTCCTCCGTCGTGGGGGTGACGGAGGGGCATGCCGGACTCTTACCGGCTAAAACCACCGCGGTGTTCCACCTCTGCCTATGGCCGGGGGTGCGGGATTTGCATGAGCATTCACCGCTACCCCGGCAGGCCATGACCTGCTGTTCTTCAGCAGGTCCCACCTCCCCGTGCGGCCATTTCCATAGCGGCCGCACCCACTCTCGAGTGGCGCGCGTGGAACACTGCGCCGCCAACTCGGGTCTATCTGGGCCTCAAGACTGCTATTACAATAGTGTCAGAATGGTTTATCATTGATTTCATAATTGTTGATTTTGACAAGTTTGGTAATCTACTAATGTAATGGCGTCATTATGACATTCCAATGGTCAACCAATGACACGCCATTGAAAGAAATGATATAGAATAGGTAATCTCGTACAAAATGACAACCGAATGACTGACTTAATCGTTAATCTGCTAAAATTTTGACAGTTCCTTTGATCAGTGACCTACTATTAGAACGTGATTGTGCAGTCCTTGCTTTTAATTCTACCGACCAATGATCGACCATTATGAATTTAGCAGATTACAAACTTTTAGCAAAATGGCAATGGGAGCGTGTTGGAATGACGAAATTATAAAAATAGCAGACTTGGCCCCCTGGTCGGACGACGGACGCCCCAAGTCTGCCGCCCGCATATGCGTATACTTTATAATATACGGATATTCTACGAGTGAAATCCAATTATTATTATTGAATGTTGGTGAACAATGGCCAACGAATTAAATCCTCGTTGTGTGTAAAGTATGTCCAAAGTATTCTATGGTTACTTAAATAAGTAATAATTAAAAAAAATACGATGTTTCTACACAAGCCAGAGTATAGTGGTGTGTTAGCCATATTAAATTAAAGGAAGTAAAACGATTTCAAAAATAAACTGGCATTACTGTGTTTTGCTAATCTAGGAGCTTTTGAGCGATTGAAGAAAACAGATGAGAATATTATAATCTGCGGGCACGACATTGAGCTGGAGCGCTCGAAAAATATTGTGAGTTGCAAGGCACATTGCATCCAATTCAAGATTTTAAATATTACAGTATTTATATTGAAAGATTATGTAATTTATTTTCGTTGTATTTACTATGTTTTATAAGTTACTAACTTTTGCCCGCGACTTCGTCCGCGTGAATGTCGGTTATAGTGGATGCAGACGAAGTCACTGATTTAAAAGTAGCCTATGTCCTTCCCTGGGGTTCAAGCTATCTTCATACCAAATTTCATCAAAATCGGTTCAGCCGTTTCATCGTGAAAGCGTAACAGACAGAGTTACTTTCGCATTTATAATATTAGTATGGAGTATGGATTAAGTGAAAAGATGATTTATTGGATGATTATTTTTTTAATAGATACAGGGTATACCTCAAAATTGGCCCCATTTGAAAATATTCCACCTCTAAGGGTTGAAAATTAAGGAATGACTTATTTTTTTATTGTGGCCGTTTCTTAATTATTTTTAATGTTACGAAATAGGCACTAAAAAGCGAAAAAAAAACTTTTTTATAAAATAGACAACCGCCCCGCCGCAAAATATACTACTCAGATCGGCTGCTGGCGTGGTGACACGCCACTTTACATGCTACACAAGAAAAACTTCATTAGCAACCAAAGTTCACACAATATTTTACGTCAAAGCGATAACACCTTTGATCCTATAACTCTCCGAATTACTCACACTCAAATCAACATTTTAATTTCAAAACTAAACCACGAGCAAACCTTTCTGTCAAAAACTTGTAATACGTTTTCCATGCTGCGAACAACTAGCAGTCGCATTAGCAATGCTACATTAAACCAGGATCAACTTTTTGACGAAAACAACTTCGCTTTGCGATGATGGATGATCCTTGGAAGATCAAATGCGATAGCCGTAATGTGAATATAGATATTCGTCCTAACGTAATTCTAACTTTTTGAGCGATAATTTTGACATTGTAATTTGAGTTTGGAACGGGTTTTCGGTTAAAAATGACGTCGTTTATCATGTTTGTTCATTGTGTGGTTAATACCCTTTCATAGATTAAATCTTATTATTTTTATGTTTTTTTAATTGTAATAAAAAAGAGCTACACGTCTTGATGAAACGTGTTTATTTTAAAAATAAATACTATTTTGATTTGCAACAGATGTTCTGTAAGATCAATATCTACTGGATCTCTTGGATCTGTGTGGCCTAAAATGATATCGTATGGCCTGCGTTTGGTAAAACTATGGACTGAGCTGTTACAACCTATTAAAGCGTATGGCAGATTCATCTCGATGCTGTAGTTTCAGAATACGCAGATGTTTAAGGTCAGACTTTTGGGATTTATAGGTCTAAGCCTTAATGCCAGCCTATTATTATCCCACTGCGAGGTAAATGCCTCTTCTCATACAGAGAAGGGACGATCATTGATCACCTCGGTTTTCCAAGATCTATTTGATGATGATTCACTTATGAATAATAGGTACATACTAATTTTATAAATGCGAAAGGTACGCTTTCACGATGAAACGGCAGAACCGATATTGACGGAATAACTGTGGGAAAGGACATAGGCTACTTTTTAATCCGTAACCGACACTAGAAGCTAGTGTACAATATTTACACGAATAATAAAAATAAACCTAAGAACCTACTATTAAAATACAATAAGACATCATAAAATTCCTCCACATCGCAATTTAAGAAAAAATTGTAACAGTCAAACGTGTTAATTTTAAATTGTAAAATTGGAAATAAAGAATTTGATTATTATTATTCTCATTTATTTTTCTTAATAACACATAATTTACATTTTTAAATATTAATAAAAAAAATAAAAACATTTAAAAATATAAAAATAGTAGCCCACCGGTATCGGGAACAGGATCCAAGCTACCGGCGGTCAGGGCTCCAGAGAGAGAAACCTCCTAACAATGCGGGCCGTGTCCAGAAGTACTGCCTTCTGAATCAAGCCCTTGATCCAGCCGCCTAACGAGAGCCTCCTTAGATGTTGGTCGAGGCTCTTGGCAATTAAGCCATTGGCTGTAACAACTATCGGCACAATGATCGCTGAGTCCACATCCCACATGTCGACAACCTCGCGGGCCAAGTCAAGATATTTTATCTGCTTGTCTTTCTCGACCTTCACGAGGTTCAACGTCATGCGGAAATGCTATGTCAATAATCATTGCGCGCCTCTCCAATCGATCCACCACCACTACATCAGGCTTATTGGCTTATTATTATTATTAATAGGTAGCTAGTATAGGATTCCTCATGATGATTTTCTACACCGATGTCAGTGACGTCAACACTTAGAGTACATAATGGAAAACTTGTTAAAATCACATAGGTAGGTACTTTCCCGGTATCGAACACACAACCCCATGCATGCGAGGCAAGCGCCTTAACCACTAAGTTATCTCGACATTTTTGTCTAGGCCCTGGGGCACAGAATTCTCTCCAAATATTTCTACAGTCAGCTAAATAGTTTACTATAATGGAATCACGTACCAATAATAATAATTGCTATACGTGCCTCTAATACGATTATCTATTAAAAATATTAGGATTGCTCACAAAATATTATAATATTAGGTCGGATCTCGCGAGAAATATTTATTTTTAATAATTATGGGCCTATTCTTTTTTTTATTATTTTAATGCGGCTATGGTATCATTGCGACCAGGATTGATCTATTGTGATCGCCGCTTGTGTTGGTTAGAAATCGCCACCAAACCCTGCAGCTGTGATGAACTGCAGGATCTTCTTTGGGGCAATCTCTATTATTTCATCCGGGCTTAGTAGGTGTTTGCCCAGATGGTTGTTGCGCTTGTGAATGATTGCTCCGCATTCCCCAAGAAGATGAAGTGGCATTTCATAAGCCTCCTTACAGCGTCTGCAGGTTCGCGTATCACTTAGCCCCAGGTTGGACATGTACTTGTTTAAGCAGCAGTGTCCCGTAGTGGCTCTTGTCACAATGCGCCAGTTGTTCCTACTAAGTGCTAGGACTTGGTCACTAAGCCTTTATGGGCCTAACCACAGATACAGATAGACATAGATAACGCAAGTATCACGATCTGTATGAAAACCAAGCGTGCCATTTTTTGGACGTCACAATGTAATACGAATGTTTTGTTTTTCCTTATTATTCCTTATTTCCTTATTACCAGGTATTACTGAGGGTATTACATTAAAGATAATTGTTTTTAAAATTAATCACAAAATGACGTACCGATGGAAGGAAACGATTACTTTTTTTTTGTTTTTTATTAGCTTATACTGTCCCACTGCTGGGCAAAGGCCTCCCCCAAGTCTTTCCAGGAACTTTTGTCAAGCGCCCCCTCAAACCAGCCCTGGTGGTACGCGTCCAGATCATCTCGCTACCTATTTCTGGGCCGTCCTCGGCGACGCCAACCATCTTTAAGCACCCATTGCGTGGAGGCTTGCGCCCAGCGGTCACTCTGCATGCGGCTGACGTGACCCGCCCAATCCCACTTGAGCCTGGCAGCCTTTCTGCCAACATCTGTTATGCCCATTTTCGAACGCAGCGTGGTGTTTCTGACTTTATCCTGTCTTATTACTCCCAAAATGCTGCACTCTTTTGCTCTTTGGCAAACTCCGAGGCGGAACTTTTGCGACTCGGTGAGCGACCAGGTCTGAGCACCGTAGGTTAGGACGGGGATACACATGTCGATGAGTTTTCGCTTCAGGGAGATTGGTAAATCACCCATCATTAGCGTCTTCATGGTCCAGTAGCTTTTTCAGGCGTTTTCGATTCTACGGTCGTTTTCCCTCTCCTGCCTGTTTTCGAAAGAAACTAACTGGCCCAAGTAGATATATTCATCAACATAATGTATTTCCTGCCCATCTACCTCGACCCTACGCTTAGTGCTATTGGTCATTACCTTAGTTTTAGACCGATTCATCGCAAGTCCCACCCTGAAGCTAGCCGTGCTCAGTTCTTGGAGCATGATCTGGAGTTCCATGGCTGTGGGGGCAAAAAGAACTATGTCGTCGGCAAATCGAAGGTTTGTCAACCTCTTAGTGCCGATTTCAATGCCCTTGGTCTTCCATGAGGCTGCCATTGACTTGGAAACCTCTTCAAGGGTGATTGTAAACCGTTTGGGGGAGAGCGGGTCACCCTGTTTGACACCTTTTTGAATTCTAAATGAAGGGCCAGTCGTATTTAGTCTTATGTTTGCGGAGCTATTGTTGTAAATAATTTGTAAGAGGTCTATGTATTGTTTTTCAAGTTCTTGATTTTCTAGGTTCTATTTTTTTTACTCAGGATTTTTTATCGTAAGTCAGGCACGAAAATAGGCACGCGAAGTAGTTGCTCTTGCGTTATCTAGGTCTATATATATCTGTGGGCCTAAGGCTAAGTTGCCACCTTACATTTTGTACCAAAAAGAAAGTGACAGAATTAATTTAAAGTCTCCGTTAAAATAATTTTGGTTTGACAAGACACCGTAAGTCATTCTTCGAGTATTTATTTAATATTTGAGCCAGTTAACGCACACATCATCATTTGCGAAGTCTTTTTCCAACTTTGTTGGGGTCGGCATCCAGTCTAACCGGATACAGCTTAATACCAGTGTTTAATATGGAGCGACTGCCTCTCTGACCTTTATAAACCAGATACATGGGTAAAACGATATCCCTTAGTAAGTCTACTTTTCAGACTTTCTGATTTCTGACTACCCATAATGACAAAAATCTACGAATTACAACCGGGACCAAAGATTTCCGAGGCACACGTAACATGTAACTCGATACTTCTTGCAAAGATAGCTACAACATGCACCCACGATATCAAATAAACAGAAACGACAAATGTTTTATATAAAAATAAAATAGTCTGCCAAAAAAGTTTTTCTCGATCTTTCATTAACATAAAATTCATTATTACTAGTAAAACGGTTTGTTGATTTGTTTGTGGTATTACAAACTCGTTTATCCGGAATGGCAATTCCGGATATTAGCGAGTGTGTTTGCTTCGATTCTGTTTTTTTTTTTCTCGTTAATAGGAAGAGCTACGACAATACCCTGAAAGTTTTCTATACTAATATTATAAATGCGAAAGTACTTAACTCTAAATTCGTCCCTAAATAATGGAAATCAGATCCAGCCTGCAGTACTTTCGCATCGACGCCCAAAGCAGAGGCTGGTACCCCACAGGGGGTGCCCTTAGCGTGTAGTCGCTTAGTTTGACAGATTTTTGCCCTGACTTGAGGCCTTCAATTCACTTTTAAGGCACTACAGGACAGTCCCGTTAAGCAGCCGACAACCTCCTAGGTTGACCTGCGAGCTGCCATTCCGAAAAAGAATTCTGTTACGTTTTCACGATGAAATGGCTGAAACGATTTTGATAAAATTTGGAACGAATATAGCTTGAACCCTGAGGAAGGACATTGGCTAATTTTTAGCCTGCAACTTTATCTGCATCCGCGATAACCGACATGCACGTGGGCGATAACGCGGGCAAAAGCTAGAACGTTATATTTAATTATTAAAAATTTTTAGATCTGGAATAAAACTAACGCGGGCGATGTCGTTGAAAAGTTCTAGTGTAAAAATCATAGCATCCTTCAAGCCGGTCAGTAACAAATGTTGCAAGATGTAAAAATAATGCACCACTGACATTGCAAGGCACGTGTTTGCACTGGCAACCCACGCTGAAACTCACCCACAGCATAATTCCATTCTGATTATGATTTCAACTGTTTATAATTTGCTAAAAATAACGTGTTAAATTGCTTGTGAACTTATTTCTGTGTATCATTTTGTTAGCTTATAATGTACCTACAATTTGTCTGTTATTTTGGTGAGCTATTAATAGAATGGCTAAAATAAACTGTTGCACACTTGCTATCCATATTGATGGATAGCAAGTGTGCAACAGTTTATTGATATACGCCATAATGATAAAAAGGATCGTAAGTATTGACTTACGATCTTTTTTATCATTATGGCGTATAACTTTATTTTTTATTTGTTTTTAATTGGTCTTCATTGCACATTATGACTCCATAGAGGCCTACTAACGTTTTGGAACGAGCAATTGCTCGTTCCAAAAGCTTCATCTTCTGACTAACTGACCGACTTTTTGACAATTCAATTGAAACTGATTGAATTAAAATACATGCTATGACTTTGATTTCATTTCGGCCTGTCCCACAGTTGGAAATTACACAGGCTAAAAATAAAATAAAAAATAAATCCTTAGCTCATTCCATTTTCATTAAAACACTAGTTACATCCAGTGGTTTAAGAAAATGACAGCTCATAAAAAACGTCATAAGCCAAGAAAACACGGAAAAAAATAATTAAATTGAGATTGCAGCCACACATTTCATAGTCAGACGACGGCGCCCTTAACCCGTGTGGCGATCCCATAAATAGCCGCTGGAAACGATTGCGTGCCAACAGCCAACACATCGCTGTACCATCAGCCAGGATGTTTGGCATTTTAGCCAGTTAAGCTTAGAGTTCTAAACTAATATTATAAAGAGGTAGGTATATTGTTTGTCAGTAAGAGGAAATTTTTGGAAATACGGATCCGATCATAAATAAATCGACCAAGCACTATTACCGAGTGTCGTACGTTGCAAACCCACCATACCACTAGCCATACTCCTGGTAGTTTGGTGGATCTGAAATTATATCTGTCTGTGTGTCTTATACCACTCTCCTAACCTAACCCAAATGATTCACCAATAATAGGGGGGATCTGGCGCTCGGCGGCCACTGCTTCGGCACCGCTCGCTTTCGCGCTTTAATGGTCACAGTTCTAACCTAACCTGACCCAAACGATTTTTCTATGGCCTATGTGGCGTGTGGATGGTGGGTCCTGTTTTGTGATATATTGTCTTCCTCGCGGGCTAAAGCTGGTAGGCATTATTGTGACGGGACGGATATAATAATATGTAATGATCACGACGCGTGGCACTATAATTAAGCCAAAGGTGTTATTGAAACAAGATGGATGTAAAAAAAAACTTTTTTGAGAAAAGAGAACCGCAGTCAAAAAAAAATCTAAAAAGTGATAAATAACTTTAGCACAGAAACACACATGACTTTAGCTTCGAAAGTCGGTGGCTTTGTTCTGTTTGTTGTTTTGTATTGCCACAGGCGGTTCTCTTTTTTCAAAAAAGTTTTTATTTTCTAGTTTTTAGTACCTCCTTATCATTAAGTCCTCCAAATCCATTAAGGAACGGCAAATAAATTTCTGTTTGTGTATATTAAAACCTTCCCCAGAATGTAACAAACACTTTTCTGAAAACCGCATCAAAATCGCTTCAGCCAAACGGGAGATAATCGCGGACAAACATACATACATACAAACATACGGGTCGAACTGATAACCCCCTTTTTTTGAAGTCAGTTAAAAAGGCAAAGAAAACAAATAAAGACTAACTGTTCCGCAGTTAGGTAGGTATATTTAGTCTTCTTAAGATGGGTTGCTGCTTAACCTTTTCCAAGTCATGATGGGGTAGGCTTCCAGTCTAACCGGTTGCAGCTAAATACCAGTGCTTTACATAGACCGGCTGCCCATCTGACCTCTCCAGCCCACTTACTGGGTCATACGATAAGCCTTGAGGTCAGCCTTTCAGGCTTCTCTCTACCCATAACGACTGTCAAATATCAACGAATAACAGCCGGGACCAACGGTTATACGTGCTTTTCGAAGTGTTTAGGGTATTGGTATGAAGTTGATGGTCACCCATCCACGTGCTGACCGCGGCAAGCGTAGTTTAATTTTGATTGATCCATTCGTATGGCTTTTATTACAACCCACATAAATTCGTTTTTATCAAACTTTTCTTAGTCTTGTTTACGTTTTTTATAGTAATTCAAAGTCAAAGTCAAAGCATTTATTTCAATTAAACCATTTACAGGCACTTTTGAATTGTCAAGGAGTCGGTCAGTTAATCAGAAAGTTGAAGCTAGTTGCTCGTTCCAAAACGTAGGTAGTAGTAGGTAGTAATGACACTGTGTATTTAGGAATTCACCTGAACTTGAATATTCTGTGCAATGTATTGTCTGTATTCTGTTTTCAACCGACTTCAGAAAAGGAGGAGGTTATCAATTCGTCTGTATTTTTTTTTTTAATGTTTGTTACCTGATTTCTTTGGACTGGGTGAACTGATTTTGATGATTCTTTTGATGATTTTATTTGAAAGCTAGTGCTTTCCATGTGGTCCCATTTTAATTTGGTCCAGTTTTAACAATGGCATCCATGAGAAAACCGTATCAGTCTTAAATTTGCATTAAGTATGTGCGCGATTTGTTACGCGATTTCTCCGGCAAACGTAAACCGATTATGAAAATTATTTTTTATATGGATAGGGTTTGCTTCAGGGGTGGTCCTATATAAATTTTATCGAAATTGATTCAGCACTTTTTGAAAAATCAACAAATACCCAAAAATTTTACATAGACGACGTTTTAGTTTCATCAATCTTTGTAGTAGTTAACTTTCAATCTCTTCTTAATAGATTTGGATGAGAAGGAGGTACTAAAAAGCGGAAAATAAAAAGCTTTTTACAAAAAACCGCCTTCAAAAACTATAAAGTGAAAAATAACTTTAGCACAGAACACACATTGACTTTAGTTTCGGAAGTCGGTGGCAATACAAAACAACAAACAGAACAAAGCCACTGAATTTCGAAACTAAAGTCAATGTGTGTTCTGTGCTAAAGTTATTTTTCACTTTTTAGTTTTTGAAGGCGGTTGTCTTTTTGTATCAAATAAAGACATTCCAGAATTTGCTAGAACGTAGGGTAATAGAGTCTCACGTGCTTGTATCATGTATCGGACAATATGGAAAACTTGGAATTCCTCCAAATGTCACATTAATTGATCCCACTCAATTACTCATATTTACCTACGTCTTAATCCCGTTGCCATAAAATCCCTCATAGTAATATATTACCTTTATATTATTATTTCCGCCATCATTATTTCTACATCTTTAGGACTATAGGATTTGCAAAATCAGATACAGGGTTGCGCTTTTTGTTTGGGTAAAACGCTTGTAACTATAATATTGTATTTTCATGGATATTAAATATAAGCATTTGCAAGGTTTCAAATCCTAAGGGTATTATGTTACCTAGTAACTGGAGATCAGACAGGCAGGCACTCCGTGTAAAACCCTGGTATTCAGCTGCATCCGGTAAAACGATGAGGCTAGGCAGATGAGAATTATCTGTTGCACAAAATCGGAGCCAAATCTGAACACTGAATTTCAGTGACATAACGAAATACCGATCTCTGCCAACACGGAGACACACAACTTAGAACTATTAATAACGTCTGTCACCCACTTAATTTTCGTGCACTGGCATTGAAAAGTTGTGCATCTATGTAGTTTGTGTGTTTGTAAAAGATATTTATTGGTAAGTAGTGCTCTGCAGTGGGACCATAATTCGCTGTTATTATTACAGAAACGTCATAGAACCACGTTTAAAAAGACTCCTGGATAAAGAATCATAGCAAGATTTGTACAAAAAAAAAATAAAGATGTTTAGAGAAGCTGAAATTCTAAATCTTATATTCATGGGTATCTAAAGTTTTAAAAATATTGTAAATGCCTTTACAATATTTTTCAGGCATTAACAATATTTTTAAAATCACACTGTTTGTGTAACGAAAAGCTCATTATTTCAGAACAAAACGGCGACTGACAGTAACAGTGACACTGACAGCCGCTGTTTCGCAGTTCTTACTCTGAAATTAGTTCATTTATGGGAAATAATATCACAAATAATGATTATTTTTTTCCACACACTTGTCACATCACTTGTCTGCCAATTTGATAAATCCGTTAACGACGCTTGACACTTTATTTTTTTTATAAATACAAAATGGGCATCGAGGTGAAACAAAAAAGTGTTATTTTCATTTCGTAATATTTTAATTATGCGTGCGTTTAAAAATATGTTAATTATATCAATCTACTCCTGTCAATGTATTCTTCACATTGGAAAATATTTTAAACCCTCTAAATTTTTTTTTCATACTAATGAATGTATGGATCTCGCCAAATGAGGCTGATGAAATACCATTTCACCTTCTGGGGGAATGCGGAGCACTAATGCACAAACGCAACAATCATCTGGGTAAATACCTGTTTCGCCCGGATGAATTAATGGAGATCGCCCCAAAGCAGATCCTGCAGTTCACCATAGCTGCAGGGTTTGTTGGCGATCTCTAACCAACACAAGCGGCGATCACAATAGACCAGCTCTGGTCGCAGTGATACCACAGACGCACAAAGCTAACAAAAAAAAATGTATTTCGCCATGATTTTTTAATACTTTTTGGCGAAAAAAATACAGAAGTAATGATACTTTTTGTAACGAACAAATAGCTTTTTGTCACTTTTAATCGTCTTTACAAATTGGTGAAAATCAATTAAACTAATGGTCAAACAAGCCAAAATGAATCTTAATACATTAAAATAAATCTTTTCATTTATTATTTTTCGTTGTTAAACATAATCAATTAGATTGCGTTTGTTAAAGTGGGTGATAAAAACCAATTGAGATCACAAACCGTTGTAAAAATATTGAGAATAAAAACTTTGATGGCATTGTATGCGTTAAAGAAATAATCTATACTAATATTATAAAGCTGAAGAGTTTGTTTGTTTGTTTGGTTGAACGCGCTAATCTCAGAATCTACTGGTTCGAATTGATAAATTATTTTTGTGTTGGATAGTCCATTTATCGAGGAAGGCTATAGGTCCATGCGAAGCCGTGTCGGGTTGCTAGTCATTTTATAAACAACCATACTATTCTATGCATCCCGTGCATAGAATACCGTGAAACCGTACCGTGTACCGTTACCGTGAATTTTAATTTTATTTTAAACTAGCATTTGACCGCGACGTCATTAGCGGGCTTTTAATTTTATTATTGCATGGAACTTTAACTAAATAAATTAGTACCGTATGTTATTTGGACATTATAAACAGACACTTTAATTTATTTATTTGTATAAACTAACAAAAGCTGCGACTTCTGGATCCGTATTTCTTGATGATAAAATAATTTAAAGCACTCAGAGATAAAGTAGCTTTCTATTGAGGAATTATATTTTTTTAGATTATCCCGTACAAACACAAATAAGTATGTATAATGATTTATTTATTGTTTATTTATTTATGCTAACACGGCTTCGATGAGCCAATTACGCTAACATTACAGATTAAAGAAGTTAAGTTTTGTTAATAATTAGTACAAAATAATACAAAAACGATAAAACAAATAAATACATATAAAATAAAACAATAAAAATATGTCAAATCGTCATACTTTCGCAGAAGTTTAGACATACGCACATTACAATTATAAAATCGTCCTGAATAGCTTAAAAAAAATACATGTTTGAAAAAACCATTTGTACCAATAACCTATTCACAATGACACAATATCGTAAGGGTCAAATTCTAAAAGAAACCAGGCGTACTGACATCAAACATTAAGAAAAAAAAAACTACAATGTCGTCCCGATATGTACTCCCCCGCACTCAATGCGAATGAGTGTTCCATCTTTTTTTAGAATTTAGCGAACGAAACGCGACGGTCTGAATAGAAGCAGTATCTTTGCGTTAGGCGCGCGCACTACAGTAAGTTTCCAATAAAAAGTTTGCATTATAAAAAAAAGTTAATGCAACAGATTAGCGAAAATATTTCCCACCGAAAAGTTTATCTGTCAAAAAGTTTTTAAATAACTATTTTATAATTAGAAATTTGGTCGTGAACGTTTACTTTCGTGTAGATTTTTTAATGGATTTGTATTCATTAATGTTAATATTAAGTGTTAGTGACATAGTGACGATTAGTGATAATTATTCTGTGTGACAAGTTTCTTTTTTGTTGCTGTGTGTGAAATTGGAGAGTGCCCAGGCGCGACACATCTATTTTGAGATTGTTCTTTATAACAGTTTATTTGGTTATATTTAACACGTATGCTAACTTTTTTTTCGTTGATTCTAAAATTTTATTCTTCATGCAGATTATAGAATCGACAGAATTTTAGCTAGTTCTATCTGTGATAAAATTAAACAAAAATACTAACTAGTAAGGTGTATTGGGGTAATTACGAAAACCGGATATTTTCAAATTTCTTATAATTTTTTACTTAACACAGCGATAATTTTTTAATTATACACATACGAGTAACATATTTACTAAATTCATCTTTGTCATAATAAAAGTGCCATTCTGTAAAATCCTCCCTCGGTGAACTTGCTTGAAGTGAGCTGCCGTCTCACCTCAAGCTCACCTCACTTGAAGTTATAGATAGTTCACCTGAACCTAAATTCATCAAGCACTGTAGTTCAACTCATTGTATGTATCTATAATTTATGCAAGCAGTTATCATTTAAGCCAGAAATTAATTCACCAATAGATGATAACTTTCAATTTTATAAAATAACACATTTGGTACATACTTACTGTTTTATGTAGTACAACGCATGGTTTGATTCAATAGTTGCAATGTATTATGAATAGTTAACCGAGATTCTACGGATTCAATAATCTGAAGCGGGAAAACTTTGTAACTTTTTCAAAAATATTCAGAAGAAACCTAACAGCATAGTTTCGAACAGAAATGACTTTAGGTAATAATCATGAAGAAACCTAAAGTTAAAATTAATATAATTCTGAAAGCTGAACTTAAAATTAATATAATTATGAATGCTGAACTTAAAATTAATATAATCATGAATGCTGAACTTAAAATTAATATAATTATGAATGCTGAACTTAAAATTAATATAATTATGAAATCGTCAACTACGCCTTGTAAAGGCCTCTTCTTAGACAAAGTAGGCACGAGCATAGCCTTCTCTGTCTGAGAAGAGGCCTTTGACCTGCAGCGAGACAATAATAATGCTGATATTATTATTATATTACGACTTAATTAGTACCAATTAACTGACACCAATATTTTCAACATTTCTCAAAGCTTTTGCCATTATGTAAAGAATGTAATATTAGTAGGTCAAGGTATTTAGACAACGAGACGATGATTCAACACAGCTGCTCTTGATATTCTTGTTTATGAGTGGAAACTGAAATATTTTCATTGTAGTACGAGAATTTTCTTTTACGAAATAATTCGTAAGAGTTAATAGCTAGCGTGGGCATTGTCTCCCGGTCGTGAACTGCAGTGCATAAATTGCAAAGCACTGAATCGACAAAGCACTCAATCGACTAAGGACTAAATTGACTAAGCACTGAATCGTCTAAGTACTGAATCGACTAAGCACTAAATCGACTAAGCACTGAATTGACTAAGCACTGAATCGACAAAACACTGAATCGACTAAGCACTGAATCGACTAAGCACTGAATCAACTAAGCACTGAATTGACAAAACACTGAATCGACTAAGCACTGAATTGACAAAGTTCTCAATAGACTAAGCACTAAAGTAGGCCGCTTCGAACATCATCATCCTCCTGCCCTTATTCCTTGTTACTTGGGGTCGGCGCAACATGTTTTCTTCTTCCATTCCGTCCTGTCAACCGTCATGCCTTTACTGACTTCCTTTTCATTTCACTCATCCATCTTTTCTTTGGGCTTCCTCTCCCTCTCCATCCATCCACATTAATTTTCATAACTGTTTTGGTCACATGCGTTTCATCCCTTCTCTTCACATGCCCATACCAAGACTTGCAAACGATTCCCTTTCAACTTTTCTGTCACTGGCGCCACTTTCAAACTACCTCTAAATATTTTTTTATTTTTTTATTAACACCATTTATATCAATAGTTAACAGTACTATATACTATAAAATAATCATAAAAATCAAAATAATAAAATTATTTACAATTCCAAGAAAAAGACAAGAAAAAGACAGCTCAGAGGGTATAATAAATAAATATTATCTGAAACTTAAAATATTAATGCATTTTTTATTTGATTTTCACCTAATCCATTCTGGTTAGTCCACACATGCATCTCAACATTCTCATCTCCACTACATGCAATCTTTTTTCTTCGGCCCAACTTTTCAATCCATACAGTACGACAGGACTTTAATCACGGACTTGAAAATTCTTCCTTTTGACTTGAGGGGCAAAATTTAGCAAAATGGGGTATCATAAACCCGATCGACACCTAGTGCGAGTACGGGAGTCCTTATTACACTGTGTCCCATTTGTTAGAGTGTCAAAGTGAAGGTACATATATCTGCGCCCTTGATTATTTATTTATTTAATAATCAAAGAAACTTACAAATAAAAAAAATATCTCCCAAAACCGTCTAGACGGTTTGACTGGTGGATTAGACAGTCTCATTGTCTTATATAATAATGTTATAGCAATCATCATGTCATCATGTCAACCTTTAGACGCCCACTGCTGGGCATAGGTCTCCCCCAAGGGGGGTTCAGCCTTAATCGCCATGCTTGGCCAATGCATGTTGGCGAACGCAGTAGGTGTTAAGGTACTCAGAAGGACGCTGCTGCCCATCCTTTGGTCAACATCCCTCTGTCGCCTTCTACGACACCCACGGGTAGAAATGGGGTGATGTTATTCGCGGCCGGCACCACACGGTTTGGTTTCACGGAGTTATAGCAATATATAACTTTAAAACATATAGTTTATATTATGTAACTAACTTTTGGCATAAGTGTAGGTACTAAATATTTTCCAAGAAATGCTTTCATGCATCTTTTTTATGCATCTTCTTAAACTTATTTTTGACTAGCTGTTGTCTGGTAACCTCGGGCAAACTTATCAGTATGTAGGGCGTTTCTTAAGGGTTCTGTCCAAATAATAATTGCTGACCATTGGTCCGTCATACTAGCGCGCGGTTACAGACCTCGTGCTATAATAGCTGTGACTTACTGACGATAGGCTAGGCTCCCGATTGCCATGCTGGTTTGTTAATAGTAAATATTTGTGTTGTAAACCTGCTGGAAGTTCAACGCTCAACTCAATGGTTCAACGCTTCTGACGCAGCGCCACCATATCACTGCATAGTGCAATACTGAGTGAGAAAGACACAAAGTAACTTTGTGTAAAAATTAAAATTGTCTAATGGAAAATATGTACTGACTGAAAATATGCTATTCTTCAGCTTCCAAACTCCATTTCCAACACTTTTTAAAGACCTCTTACAATTCAAACCTAACCAAATACATATGAAATTATCGATTTAGCACTGTCGCTTTCACTAATAGTTCCTGTAACCTAATTGAGAAAACCTATTACGTATTACCTAAACGGAACATTACCATGCCAATGCCATTTCAATTCAATTCAAACCATACATTACGCGTGCAAAACAAAACAACATCGCATAAATAGAATTTCGACACAGTAAGTACCAGAATAGTAACTTAAATTAGTAATACAATAACTATAATTAATAACAGTAATTTCTGAACACTTGAACGCGTAATAGCTTAGAGTGTGTCGCTGTAAACTACATATAATGTTTCTACGTACATAAACTTTGGACTTTGCAACATTTACATCATCGTCGGCATCGTTCGTGATCATTAATTGCCTAGCCTTTTCCTATGTCGTAGTCTTTTTTCAGTCTAACCGAATGCCGGGTTTTATATGGAGCGACTACCTTGTCCTCCTTGGCCTCCACAATTCAGTAACTGGGTAATACGATATCTCTTAAGGCGCTTCCCTGACCAAATAACCTTGACCATACATTTCCTCTTTGCCGCATTATCGAAATTCGCACCATTTTTGAGGTTTTTTTGTTATAAAAAAAAAAACAGAAACTTTGAAAAAAAAACAGATCTTTTGAAATAAAATAAATGTAATCCTCAAATTAATAGCACGTCAACTTTAACAAAAGATACATGTTTTCAATTATTTTAGTTGTATTTTTCCAGGAAGATTTAGGTGTATATAGGGTACATAAAAAAAAATAGAACATGGAATGTGATGATAGGATATTGAACATTAATAATATGCTATAATTATTGGAATTAATTAAAAAAATCTTTTCTGCAGGGCTGCTGTCAACTCTAAACGCGTGGCTTTTTATCAAAATATATGTATTTAAAATCAGATACTTGGATAACATCTATTTAGAAGTAACTTCTGCTCGCAACTTCATTTTCTTACTTTTCAGAATGAAATCTAAATTTTAAATAATCCTAAGGGAGCAACGGGACAAAAATTAGTAGCATTAAGTTAGATCAATATCTATATTTTATATGTATGTAAATTCCAGCTAATTCTGCGTGAAAAAGTGACAAACACCCAATCGTTTATCGTCACAAACTGCCGCTTTTATAATAGTAGTAGAATAGAAGAGATAACAAGTATCAAATTGACATCTCAAATAATGTTCTGTAAACAAAGTCTGGTAAAATCATAAGCCTCTTTTTGGGTCGGCCCTAGATCGGTAAAAACCTCAGTGACAAACGACGGCTTTGAAGTATCAAAAAGGTAACAAAGTTATAAACTAAACTAAAAATAAATGGGTGTTTGTAATTATATTAAACTACTTAGGTAATAGAATGCCTTTTCGTGTAAAAAGTTTTAGTGTGCGCTGTTTTTAAACATAAGTACCTCTTTACCGGAAAATTATCGTTTATCGTTCACATTTTACGTAAGTTCGCATTACACCAAACTTTTATACTTAGTATTTTATTTGTGAAATTAAATTGACGTCTAATAGTTTTTGTGTGAAAGCTTTCAACAATTAAAAATATATTCACAGGTCATGACATACCAGTGTAATAGAAATTCACTCTTTGAGATATAAAAAAAAAACTACCAGTTCCAAATTTCAAATAACACAAAATAACTGCCAAATTTCGATGCGTTTATACGATTATGAACCTTATTTCAATCAGATAACATTGACAGGTATTATCTTCATACATTTAGAAGTTAAGGGTTTCTCCATTAACTTAACTGACACTTCATCACCTCTTTGACATCTCAGACGCCTGACTGACAGGTTACTGACAACCGTAAAATATTACCAAATTCTGGCATTAAACATTTTATTATTTATTAAATATTTAGTGAGCCATTTTCCAGTACAAAATGCTACTATTCTACTTCCTATTGCTATTATAAACGTGAAAAATTGTGATAATGGATGGATGGATGTTTATTTATTACTATTCAGCTGAACAAAATTAGCAAAAAATTGTCAAATTACATCATAAGATCAGCGCTGTGACGTTTTTTTTATGTAAAGGTGCGTACGGATTAGAGGCAGCCTCGCCACGCACGGCTCGTGAAGGCACGCCTCGGGCTGAGGCGCGTCCGCACTTGAGGCAGCAGGGCGAGCCGTGCGTGCCTCAGGCGAGGCTGCCTCTAATCCGTACGCACCTTTGCAGCATGCTGAGATAGGAGCCTTTTGGCCTCGTACAGGACCAATTTTCGTTTTCTTGTTTTTTTATTTTTGTATGTTATTTTGGTGTGTGTTTTTGTCCTGGGGGGCAAATAAATTATTTTCCTTTCCTTTTAAGCTTAAATCTTTTAAGCTACGCAGCGGATTTTAATGTGGTATTCATTAGTAGATAGAGCGATTCAAGAGGATGGTTTATACGTATAGTTAGTTGATCTACATTGCACCCGTGTAAAACCGGGGCGGGTCGCTAGTATAATATATTGCATAAAACACCACATGATTGTATAACGAAATTATACTGATATTATCGTGTGTCATGCCTAATCGCATTTTACCTACCTACATAACATCGATGCTATGTTCACACATATCAAATCGGAAACGAATCGTAACCGTATTGACGCTAGCCGTTTAGTATTCTTTGTATGAAACTCTTTACTGCAAAGCACACTAATTGGAATCGTAACGTAAACGACTCGCCTCGGGACAAGCTCCCGAACCGCGGTGAGGTGCGTGGTAAACCAGCGGTCCCCGCGCTTACGCCTCTACGTCGCAGCGTCGCCGCGTTTGTGTCTCTTCGTCCACCCTTGCCCCTCTCACCCCTCCCGCGACCTGCCTGCAGCACAATATTGTTGCCACACGTGCTGTCATTCACCAGGCAACTTTCAGTCTTGTTACGCGCGTGTTTGTTCTGGTGATCCGGTGCCAGCCAGGCCAACCAGCGGTCGGCGAACCGTAAGCGCGGCGTCGCCTAGCCGTAGCCTAGTCGACGAATCGTAGCTACTGATCCGTTTTGGTTACGTTGCTTACTTTATGTTGACACCTATTTGACGGCGAGGCGAAAGGCGATACGGTGACGATCCCTTTCCGGTTTGATTTGTGTGCTACGACCTTTAAGGGGATGGATGCCGTTGATGTAAATACAGGCACATGACACACTTCAACTTTTTTTCTGGAATGGCAACTTATCAGAGGACCTTTGGTATTGCAATTGTCTGTTTATTACAGGTGGCGGTGACTAATTAATAGACATCGAATTATACGCACTAACAAAGTGCCAAAATATGCACTAAAAACTCTTGATATGCACAAAATATGCACAATGCAAAATCAAAAAACCATTTTTATTTTTATGTTTTAAAATTAAAGTCGGTACAATAGACATTTTACAATTAAGAGGTTTTCCAAATTTTTGAGCGAGTACATTGGCACCTAGTATTAATTTGTACTCCAACAACGACTTGTCAGTCAGGGGGCCAAGTCTGTTATTTTTATAATTTCGTCATTCCAACACGATCCCATTGTCATTTTGCTAGAAGTTCGTAATTTGCTAAATTCATAATGGTCGATCATTGGTCGGTCGAATTAAAAGCAGTGTCTGCACAATGACGTTCTAATGGTAGGTCAATGATCAAAGGAACTGACAAAATTTTAGCAGATTACCGCCTAAGTCAGTTATTCAGTTGTCATTATGTACGAGATTACCATTTTCAGTCACCTACTGTAGCTCCCTATACATACCTCCTGCTACTATACGAAATATACGTTTGAAAAAAAAAGCTTAAATATGCATTAACGCCGTAATTAGAGATTGTCTACTAATTAACATCAGGTGGGCCGTCGGATTGTTTGTCATCATATTTATGACAATATTATAACAGAAAAAATGACCACGGATATCTATGCTTGTGGCATTTGCACGTGTTTATGAATGCCATTAATATTTAAATGTAAAAAAGCAGAGTTCCTATTGAATTATTGTGAGGGCTGAGATGTCATGTTTTTGATTCAAGTAACAAGTTTGAATCGGACACAATGGTCCCGTCAGTCATTCGTAGATCTGTTACAGTCATTATAGGTGGTCAGAAGCAAGGGGTTCGTGTTACCCAGCAACTGGGTTATAGAGGTTAGATAGGCAATCGATTACTGCTATTCAGCTGCACTCGGTTAGACCGGAAACCGAACCCAACAAAGTTGGTAAAAGGCTTGGCAGATGATGAGTTTATCCTCTGGAAAAACTTCTAGTGCCACGGTTCCTAACCTGGGGGTAATCACCCCTACGTGGGTAAAATTGGTATTCTGTGGGGGTAATAATCTGGTAATATACATAAGGGGTGGGGACGACGATACGACAAAAAATTCAAATACTGGTACTACTAGTTCATAAGAACATTTTGAAAGTATAAAAAAAGTTCAGATATACTAAAGAGCATATAAATGTAACCAAAATAAAACACCATATGAAATATTGGTTTTCTAACTTGTGAGAAGAGCGGCAACTTGTGGCGTCATACTTTAATATTATTAATGCTCAATAAAAACAATTACACCAAATTACCAAATCCTACCATGATAATTTTTGGTGCTATTGCCATCCCCACCCCGTATGTATGACACAGATTACACCAATGACACCGAATCTCGCCAGTGCATTTCATTCCCTAGCTGTGTATATCATTATCTGTTTATCATGTACTATATTAATTGGTAACATGGGAGGGGGGGGGGGGGTAAATCAGTTTCCCTATCTAAGGCTAAAGCCGTAGCTATAATATATATATTATAGCTTGCAACCACACCACACACGGTAGCTATAATATAATAATATATTTTCGCCCTTATTACGTCTGCGATCGTTGTTTGTTTCACATTTTTGAAATTTATATTAATATGCCTTGCTATATCTGGCCACATATTTTGGTGACGTAGTAAAAATATATATTATAGCTACGTCTGTGACGGGCTTAAGAACTTACGATGCGGTTTTCAGCCGCGTCCGGCTGCGGTTGCGGGCCCGCAGCTTCTGCAGAATGCAGATATACAGGATGTCCGGTAATTAATGGATAACCTTGAAATGGCTTATAGTAGAACTTATGGCCATTCAGAAAAAAATAGGAAAAAAAAATTTACGAAAAAAAAAATCATTTCTAGTCATAGTGCAATAAAGTAAAATAAGGCAAATTTTTATTTTTTTTATACTTAATCTTAGGTACTATACTTATGATAGATATTTTTATTCGTATTTTTTTCTGAATGGCCTTAAGTTCTACTATAAGCCATTTCAAGGTTATCCATTAATTACCGGACACCTTTTATATGTAAAAAACAAAAGCACATTTCACGACGCGGTTTACGCCCGCGGTGTGCGCGGTGTATTCGGCTCCCGCTGCGGGCGCGGGCGCGGGCGAAAACCGCATCGTGAGTTCTTAGCCTAAGTCATAGTGGTGACAAGATCGAAAAGTTTAGGAACCACTGTTCTAACATCTACCGATGACGGGTTAAAGATTTGACAGATGGACAGACAGCGAAGTCTTAGTAATAGGGTGGGTCCGTTTGAGCTCTTAAAAGGTGTAGCTAATGGTCCTTCCTCCTCTCCAACTTCCCAAGTTCAAAGTCACACAAGTTAAACACACATTAAGTAATTCTCGTTAATCTATCTAAGCTAACGTCGCTTACCTATTAGTTGCTATACCTACATTAATTAATTTACGAAACTTTGACTCAACAAAAGGGAAGATTAATTTGTGTTATAAACATAAAAGGAAATGTTTGCATGTACACTAAATGTATGGGAACAGAAGCCCCATTATACAACCTTAGCTTATGTTTACAATAAACTAGAAAAAGAGTTATGAACTACTTCTTCTTCTTCAACTTATCAGTAGGGTTCCGTAGACAAATGGAAAAAAACAGAACCCTTATAGATTCATCATGTCTGTCTGTCTGTCCGTCCGTATGTCACAACCACTTTTTTCCGAAACTATAAGAACTATACTGTTGAAACTTAGTAAGTAGATGTATTCTGTGAACCGCATTAAGATTTTCACACAAAAATAGAAAAATAACAATAAATTTTGGGGGTTCCCCATACTTAGAACTGAAACTCAATTTTTGTTTTTTTAATCAAACCCTTGCTTAAGGGGTATCTATGGATAGGTCTTCAAAAATGATATTGAGATTTCTAATATAATTGTCCGATACGACTTGGCCGCTTTTTATTATTAGACCAACCCTAAAAATGCAATAAAAAACAGTGTTGAGTGTACCGAGATGCTTATACCTCTACATTTTTTATTTTATTTTCGAGGGTTGTCACGAGTCACTCTTCTATATTTTCTTACTAACGGTATCAAACATGTTGCGTTTATATTTAAAGCATTTTCTGATTGAAAATTAATATTCGGGTAATTTGCGAAGAAACGGAGTTTCTAATTAAAGTTTATTGTGCAAATTCATTGACGACTTTCGTTTGGTATTGTTCTTTGTGTTTGGCAGGTTTATTTATAGATTTCCAGACCGACCTGCTCGGTCTGGAAATCTAATCCATACTTAATATTATAAATGCGAAAGTAACCCTGTCTGTTACGCTTTCACGATGAAACGGCTGAACCTATTTTTATGGAATTTGGTACGAAAGAGGCTTTAACCCTGGGGAAGGACATAGGCTACTTTTTATTTGGCGAATTCGTCTGCATTCGCAATAACCGACTTTCACGCGGACGAAGTCGCGGGCAAAAGCTAGTTATAATATATATATATATATGCTATAATCCATATTTTTTCAGCATTAATACCACTGACGAGAGCGCTCTCAATATAAAAGTAATGTTATGACTACATAACTTTTGTATTGAGAGCGCGCTTTTGGTCAATCTATACTAATATCTATTCTCTATACCTAATAATTTGTGTGTTCGGATTTAACTCAAAAACTGCACAACCGATTTTAAAAATTCTTTCACCATTAAAAAGAAGCTTTTTAACATAGGCTATGTTTAATAAAATTAGGGATCCTTGAGATTGATTGATTGATTTTAAAAGGTCTTTATTTATACATAATTTTATACAATCTGCTTACAAATGATCTTATTCTATTTGTTCACAAGTCGGGATTTATTTTGTTACACAGGCTAAATACATCGCCTATATAAACATCAAAACATGTTATTAATACGTTATTTTGTGCTGTCTTAACTTATTGATTTAATTTTAATTTTACAAGTAAGTGGAGGTCTTAGTAAGGACCCACAAAATATTAACAATGGCTTGAATACAAAATGTACGTTTTATTTAAACAGCAAGTTATGCTAATTTAAAATAATATAAAGTAGGTAGCGGGTAGTTGTATGCAAAGATCGCGAAATGTACGACCGGTCAAGCGGCGTCGGCTAGTAAGCGAGCTATCGTCATGATACGTCACGGAGGAAGAGATCCTTGAGAAAAATCACGCGAACGAAGTCGCGGGTAAAGTGCTAGTTATTTATTAAGATAAAATAAGGGCACTTAAAATCTAGGTTTTTGGTTAGTTAGTTTCTTGTCAAGTGACTATATTTCAAAATCTAATATTTAATCAAAAACGTAGGTAGATTTAAAAGATTTATTTTTTACTAGTTAATGCCCGCGTGATTGTCGGTTATTAGCGAGGGTTTTTTTGGCGCGGAACTCTACTAAAATAAAAGTAGCCTCAAAATAAAGCCTATGTTATTCCTTATAACATCAGCTATCTGCCAGTGAAAGTCCTATCGAAATCGGTCCAGCCGTTTCAGAGATTTGTCGGAACAAACAGACAGACAGACAGACAAAACTTAAAGAAAAAATTTATATTAGTATATCCTAGTACTTATACTTTCATAATTGCATTTGGTAAAAAACTGTTGTTTTGACATTACTTGACAGACATTTCAATTTTGTTAATTTGTATAAATGTATAGATTTTTCTGTTGACATTTATAATTTACTAGCTGATCCGACAAACGTTGTCCTGTTTCTATCCACTTTACCTACCTCTACTACCCTACTAACTTATCCTACCTACCTACCTACCCTACCTTCCACAATTTTCACACCGTATTTTAAACCTTTCTTGGATTTCCACAAATATTTCAAGACCAAAATTAGCTAAATCGGTCCAGCCGTTCTCGAGTTTTAGAGAGAGTAACGAACAACGATTCATTTTTATTTTATGAGATAGATAGAAGATATGGTTTGCTATATTGATATTTTGACTTAAGGCTGTTCAAGCCGGTCAATCTTCCAAACAAACGGCGACAGGTGATTACTCCTCTATTTATGGTTGTATTTTAGAAAATCAGGATGATAATAATTCTTTTGGTTATTACCTACGCCTGTACGAAGCCAGAATTCCATAAAAATAGTTAGTTTGAAAGTTAGGACCCTCTAAACATTCGAGTATTTAAGCAAATTTTAGCGCAACTTTAAGCTTAAATAAAGTATATAAATAATACGAATAATTCAAAATCGCTTTCGTAGAGGCCTAGTTAAGTTATTGAAAAATTCGAATAACATTAATTTTACAGTATTTATCTTAGCATTATTAAATAATCACACTAGGCCCCGATGTTCACGTAAATTCGCGCCAATTTTCCTGTGATGTTATCGCGTCACTCACTCGTTTGTTTTCGAGCTTTGCGTTGGTTGAAACAAAAAAAAATTCAATCACGCTCGCGTCGAAGTTCGCTCGATGGGGTTGGGCGCTCTTAACTACCTAAATTTTTAATCATCATAATTGTTTGCACGCCATAATATGTATTTAAATGTCATCACAGGCATGTTTTATTTTTGTAAGTGTACAGATGATTTTGAGCAAATAAATGGTTCTTATCTTATGGAGCGCGATGTCAGTAAAGCCCCCTTTAGAACTTCTTCTAGCTCGTACCACAAAATATAAAGGTTACAGAAGGACCGCTCCCGCCATCTTCAAAAATTATTACCTAAACTTGCCAGACTCACTAGGGCTGCTACTGTATTGACTCTGTAGGTTTTATTTGTGACAATATGAAATTTTATTGAAACTGGTTGGAACTCTTTGCAATTTTTTTAACCGTTTTCAAAAAGTCTCTCAGTTCGAATGTTTATATATTTTTTTTTATGTATGTTCGGGCATAAATCGGTCACATATAGACGGATTTGCAAAATTATTTTCTTGTTCGAAAGGGGTTTAATTCCGAAATGGTCCCATATAAATTTTACTAAAATTAATCCAGCCCTTTTTGAGAAAATCAACAAAATTCCAAAAAAAATACTTAGACGACGTTTTAGTTTCTTAATATTTATCTCTCAATATTTGGAGGACTTACAATCTCTTTTAAGTGTGTCGTCGTTTTTTAATGGATTTGGATGTTATGACAATTCAAAAAAGCGAAAAATAAAAAGCTTTTTCAAAAAAAAGAAAACCGTTTGTGTTTGTGGTTTTGTATTGCCACCGACTTCCGAAAGTAAAGCGATGTGTGTTCTGTGCTAAAGTTATTTATCACTTTTTAGTATTTGAAGGCGGTATTCTTTTTTTTTTTAAAGCTTTTTTATAACAAAATTTTACTGTTCGTCATGAAATGTCAATGTCTCTTATTTATTCATTTAGACAAAACGTGACAGTCGAGACCGAAGTCTGCTTGAAACGGCTTGAGAATGCCTATAAACGTAATGGCAATGTGTGCGTGCGAAAAATGGCAGTTTGTTCTGAGTGGTCTCTCTGCAGGGGCGTGCCGCAGCCTTACGAACTTTGTGCTCGTACGTACGTCTGTCGCCTGCTTTAGAGCAATTTCATTGATATTATACAATTGTGCCATTAATACTCTATACATAAGTATGCTTATATTATAATCACCAACATATTATTCAAGTTAAGCTTTAATTTATGTTCAGCATTAAACACAAAACATTAGTGTTTTGATAAATTTATTATTTATTTATGTTTTGTTTTATTATTAACAACATAAAACCATAATTGTAATAATACAAAACTTTTAAATAGATAATAATAGGAAAGTAATATTTTATTTAAATTTTGATAATAATATGTACGATAATTTGGAATTTTCGAACTGTACTGGCAATTACACATATTTTAAACTTAACAATATCTTTATAAAAATGTAAATAATCTGCAAAAAAGTAATATGAGCTTCTCACGCTTATACGTAAAAAAATCTATTTGAATTGCTACACGACCATCCCATATCATTTTAGTTTAATTTTAAACGACAATCACGATTAGTATAACACAATTATATATAAATAAAGCCTTCAACTTAATTAAACTAAGTAATTTTTAGATTTTATTTCATTTTGGTAATCGTCATTACCCACAACCCTAATCTATTGGCAGGTTTGAACTTTATTAAACTGAAGTAACAATAAAAATAGTCTTAACTATTTACAAAATATGTTTACCTGGGCACTTCTTCGGTACTTAAATAAGCAGTATTACTGTTAGACATATAGTAATATAGGTATAAGTAGGGTATTAGTATATATTATTATTATTTGGCAATTTAATTAATGTACAGTCAGTCAATCAAACTTAATAACCTGACTTAAATAAATCAAATTTATTATCAGTTTAAAGTAATAATTGATTGATTAGATAACTATAACTTTAATCCTGAATTTCAAAAACTTTGTTTCAACATTTTATTCATGTTTCCAGGTGCGCGGCCATTGTGAAGTGAAAATAGCTGTGGATGTGAGAATAGACAACGTGTTGCAATTTTTCCAGTCAAAAGGTAAGATAATAAATTGGTTTTTAGACTCCTTTCCCTCAAATAAAAGGAACCAGACTGTTTTCTGTGGGGCATAACTTCAGCTAGGCGCTAACCTCTCGAGTGTCGATGTTAACGCATAGGTTCATAAGCAGCGGAGGTTTGGTTTTCAACATTTTTTGTCCGACAGTAGTTTTTTTTTATTGTTATAGGTTAAGTAAATTCGTTCTCTAAAACGTCTGACTGAGGTTATGGCTTACGGAAATTATCTAGCAATAATGTGTTTATTAATCAGCCGCTACACTAGAATATAAGTAAGTGAAATACTTTTCACATCTGATACTTAAAATACGGCCTAGCATTGAAGATAGCAAATACGTAAACATTATTAACAACATGCTACTATATTCTCAAAATTTTAGCTCTGCTAAAATTACGTAGATCGGACTAGTCTAGAAGCTTGAAACTACTTATGCTCCATTTACAATAGCATTAGACAGAAGTTAAAAAGGTTCTTTTTAATACACTTTGTAACAAAAAACAATAAACATGTGAAAGTTACGATAGACACCGAATTTATTATAATCTAATTTTTACAGTAGCTGTCGCGCGTATTTGTAACAATTTTAATAATTTATCTTCTAAAATTATGTAGCTTTCATTGAGTTGTATATTTAACTCGAATTTAAAATTACAGTCTCAATGCTAAAAACTTAACAGAAGCAGGGATGAACAATACCCGGAACATTATTCGTTTCACTGTAATTCTACCAAATTGAAAATGTGACATATTCTTTAATAGTACATTATGGTACAAGTGTGTAATGTTGGTGATTACCGCTGAGGCGCTATTGAGACCCGAGCCGTTAGGTGCGGGTCTTAAGAGAGCCGAGGACGGTAATCATCAATACACACGTGTATCATACGACGTTTTTCAACACACTTGTGAAGAAAATAATACTAAAAAAATATTTTCAACTGTGAAAACGAGTTGTGATAAATTTTTCGCAATGGCGGGAAAAATTAATCAGTTTTCCTATGCGCGCGCATCAAATAATGGCGATCGGCCATAGACTAAAAGAATGAGGTTTCGCTTCTTTTTTCTTTTCGCGGATAGCGTTCTAGCCACGTACAAAATGGGGAATTCAAAGTTTTCTTTATTACAGAGAAAACAAAAGTTATATTTGAGTGAAAGTTTTATTTATTAAAAACGTACAAGTTGAAATTATCAATTTAAATACGAAGCATGCATGAAATGAGCAAGCAATAGGTACATTAATTTATTTGTACTATTCGATCTTTTTTGTATCGAAACTTTTTTAAGAACAAAGCAACTCAACAAATAAAATAAAAATTCATTTTAAGAGCCATTTTATGAGCAAGTGTGTTGAAAAATACTTTTTCAACACACTTGCTTATAAAATGACTCTAATTTCACCTCAATTAGGCACATAATGACACCTGTAATCAAACTGTGACT
Source organism: Charanyca ferruginea (assembly GCA_947361185.1). NCBI lineage: Eukaryota > Metazoa > Arthropoda > Insecta > Lepidoptera > Noctuidae > Charanyca > Charanyca ferruginea. Next base: position 3,873,827 of record OX376070.1, read on the forward strand.
TTTTCATTGCTATTATTCACAAGTGAGTTATAGAGTTTTTTTTATTTTAGTGGTTGAGTTGCTTTGTTCTTAAAAAAGTTTCGATACAAAAAAGATCGTGTTCAATAGTACAAATAAATTAAAGTACCTATTGCTTGCTTATTTCATGCAACTTAGTATTTAAATAGATAATTTCACTTGTACGTTTTTAATAATTAAAACTTTCACTCAAATATAACTTTTGTTTTCTCTGTAATAAAGAAAACTTTAAATTTCCCCATTTTATACGTGGCTAGAACGCTATCCGCGAAAAGACGAAAAAAAAGAAACCTCATTCTTTTAGTCTATGGCCGATCGCCATTGTTTGATGCGCGCGCATAGGAAAACTGATTAATTTTTCCCGCCATTGCGAAAAAAAATCGCAACTCGTTTTCACTGTTGAAAATGGTTTTTTAGTATTATTTTCTTCACAAGTGTGTTGAAAAACGTCGTATGATACACGTGTGTATTGATGATTACCGTCCTCGGCTCTCTTGAGACCCTCACCTAACGGCTCGGGTCTCAATGGCGCCTCAGCGGTAATCACCAACATTACACACTTGTACCATAATGTACTATTTAACACACTTGCTCATAAAATGGCTCTAATTTCACCGCAATTAGGCACATAATGACACCTGTAATCAAACTGTGACTTTTTCATTGCTATTATTCACAAGTGAGTTATAGGGTTTTTTTATTTTATTGGTTGAGTTGCTTTGTTCTTAAAAAAGTTTCGATACAAAAAAGATCGTGTTCAATAGTACAAATAAATGAATGTACCTATTGCTTGCTCATTTCATGCAACTTCCTATTTAAATAGATAATTTCAACTTGTACATTTTTAATAAATAAAACTTTCACTCAAATATAACTTTTGTTTTCTCTGTAATAAAGAAAACTTTGAATTTCCCATTTTGTACAGTGGAACAACGTAATTAGTTTACACATTGCGCGCACACGCGGTATGAAGAGTTACATACACAAACGTTAAATAAAACGAACGAGTTCTGCTTTTTATTAGTGTGCGTATGTCGCGTCACTAAGCAGTAACTATAATATCAATGTATGTATCGTCATCAGTAATCTGTGTAATTGAATAAGTTATAATATTTCGCACCCAATCATTGTAACAGGTTTGGCGCAATGGCTAACGTATCTGGTTAGTTATTAAGAAGTCGTAAGATCAAATCTCGGTTGCAATACATTCTTTTTGTTTTGTAAACATAATTTTCGTAAAACTTTCATTACCTAAGTAGTTGAATTGCTAACAATTCAATTCCGTTCACAGATGAGTAAAATAACGTTTGAGAAGTGCGCACGGAACTCTCAGCCAATTTATTTTGACCGTTTAGGATATAACTACCCACAATTTTTGTTTATTTTTTTATACTTCCACCTTAGTTTATAAAAAATGAGCATTCTTAGTTGTCAGTCTACGAATTTAAATTGCAATCCTAAGTATATAGATGAACACACATATTTCTGTGCGTTCTTTGTTTCTGATCCAATTGTGCTTCAACTTCTTCCAACCATGCAACAAGACGCAATTCATTGTTTTGCATGAGCAAAACGTTTTCATTAGTGAAATTGCAAGGTGATTATTAATATCGGTGAGTAACAAAGCTACTCGTGACAATGTTTTCATTACGTTAGTAATATTCCAACTCAAATTCTTAACTTATCTCACCTTTGACCTATGACTAAATTAATGTAAAATAATATTTAAATATATCAGAATTTGATTCTGATAAAATTTACTTATGCCAGTCTGTTTTTGTCTAACATAAAACATTTAGTCGAAATAAAGAAAAACTTTTAAATTGTGTAATTAAAATAGTCATGAAACACGTTTATTATTTATCTAATAAATAAATAACGGTATTAAGTTTTATTACAACGAGGCAATATAAGACAGTCAGTTAATTTATCTATGATTAATTATCCACCAATTCACCATTGTTTATCTGCATTATTTTAAATATTATTTTGTTTTTATTCATTAAGGAGAACCGTGCAGTTGTATCCATCGAAGTGCGTATTCTGAAGAAATAGACCATCATCGACGTGGGCCAAAACCGAATGCGAATTCTTCGGCTCGTTACCACGACATCGTGGCAAGGCTGTTTACGGGACTAATCCGTTTTTATCCACCCGCATAACTGCATCAACACATAATGACATGTGTGCTTATAAACAGTGCGATATCACCTGCTGACCGGCATGAAGCTGGTTTAAGTTGCAGTAAGCCACCACGGAAGATTTTTCTGTCCAACGCTCACCGGCAAAAACAAATTCTATTCGCTAGGTCATATTATTACTTATATTTATTTTAATTGGGAGAACAATGTGTTTATTTTAGTGATGAGAAATGTTTAAAATCGTTTATGGATGGCGTTAAAATACTGTAAACGAAGCCGAATTACTATTAATATACTTAGGTTTAAAAGCTACTTCATGTTGCCGTGATTCTCTTATAAACACCTAAGTTATTATGTATAGTCCGTAGTTGACAGTTATTTGCAGTATATATTTTGAAGTGTAAGTGATGTTATTGTTATTCAGTTAGAAGTTAAATTAATTTCTTACTATCTAACATGTTGATTCACTTCACTTTCAATTCCACTTTGTTTAAATTTGTATACATTGAAAAAACAATTACGTCCATTCATATTCAATAAAAAGAAAACTTTGTCTTGTCTTATAAACTCTTAATGAAGTTGCCAATAGTGTTCTAATCATAAAAAAGTTAGGTATCAATAGCGATATAATAATATTTTTACAATAGTTTTGCGTTATATAAATAATTGTATTGGTTACACGTAGTTTTTTATTTGCTAATATTAAAACCCATGCCAAATTGAACCCTAAGCCAACTCGTGTAAGAAACATAATAGTCGAAACGAGCTGGCTCATTCACTAATGACCCAATAGCGATAAGGAACAATAGGATTCCGCATTCCATCTTTTATTTATTAGTGATCGATGATTCCAACGCCTAGGTTATTTAATAAAATATTTTAATTTATTTTATTGGTTTTATTTAATTACCTTTTTATTTTTTTGTTTAAGTAATTTTATTTGACATAAAATATTAATGTTTTATAGGACAAAGGAAAAATAAAAACCCAAAACCATAACGCCTGCCGGGGTTTGATCTTACGACACGAGGCTTATATATGCCAAGTGCTTTCACCGACCGGCTACCTGGTCCTTATTTAAAAGGTTGAAATATTGGACTTCATTCAATTAAAATTGGTATACGTGGGTATATCATACGCACACAAACAGTTTAACTTCATAACCGACCAACCGACTAGTTCATTTACACACACAGTGACAATATCCCGTATGTGTGGCCTGTAAATCAATTACGTTGGTCGAGTGTACGTGGCTAGAACGCTATCCGCAAAAAACAAAAAAAATAAACCACATTCTTTTAGTCTATGGCCGATCGCCATTATTTGAAGCGCGCGCATAGGAAAACTGATTAATTTTTCCCGCCATTACGGAAAATTTTTCACAACTCATTTTCACTGTCGAAAATATTTTTTTAGTATTATTTTCTTCACAAGTGTGTTGAAAAACGTCGTATGATACACGTGTGTATTGATGATTACCGTCCTCGGCTCTCTTAAGACCCCTTTAACGGCTCGGGTCTCAATGGCGCCTCAGCGATAATCACCAACATTACACACTTGTACCATAATGTACTATTATTCTGTTTATATTATTATTATACGTCCATATTTAGTACTATTATTAAAGATCTATTTTTCAAAAATATGTTAAAATAAATTTAATTAGAATGGGCAGCAGCGTTCTCTGTGCATTTGTAACAACCATACTGCGATCGCCAACCCACCTGCCAAGCGTGGCGATTATGGCAAAACCCCCCCTTGGGGGAGGCCTATGTCCAGCAGTGGACGTCTTTCGGCTGAAATGATGATGATGAAGTTTAATTACAATTGTTTTAACTTTCTAAGCATTCTTGCTTCTATGAGCCTCTTTTTCTAATGCTATTATAAATGGAGTATAAAAATCTTACTTCCAAAAATGATTTCAGTAAACGTGATCTTGTCATGAACATAACAGGGGTAAGACTTACAACGCACTTGTGGCATGCCGTAGTTATTCCGGTTAACCTTATCGTCTCGGTTATATTGCGGTGCGCTTGTCGTCGTCAATAACAAGCATTTCTTTTCTATTCTATTGATAGCTATATGCGACAGCAATTGCAAATCCTAAAGGCGCTAACAATCTTTTGTAGATTTTAAACTGACAATCACGTTAAAATGTGTAGTGTAAATGATATGAAACATTGATAATCACACAAAATCTACCAGGAATATTTACTATCTTACAGACAATTTTATAATCTATCTTTTAGTATAAGCATTTTTTAAGTTAAAGAATAATATCTTTTATTTAATTTTTTCGACTAAACTTTGAGAGTTTTGGACGCAGCGCATACGATTCTCTGGTCGCTCAAGGTCGCCGGCGTATATCGTCGCCTTAACAATAAATGTGCGGCCCACCACATCTCGAGTGGTTGACGGTTGACCGCAAGTCAGTGCGTTGATACCATGCGTTTGCATATAAAAATTGAAATGCCGTATCGGCACGCTCTTGTAGGTCTTAGGGCCCTTTAAATTTATGCGATTGGTACCGGACTGCTGCGACGCCGGAGCAGTCCGGGTGTCATACTGCACACGGACAGATGTGTTTTTCCATACAGCTGACACGTGACGTTTGTCGTCCTGCCATCGTGCGTGCGCGGTACCGGTGTCACGCGGAGCTTTCGACGTGTCAACTGTTTGAAAATAGACAACCAGTAGCAGTCTGTCAGTCAGTCAGTCAGTCTGTCAGTCAGTAGCAGACGCCAGCAGTCCGACATCCGCAATGCTTCGGCGTCGCAGCAGTCCGGCACCAAACGCATAATTTGAAAGAGCCCTTAAGAATTTATTTTGCCTTGCCTTGCTGTATGCCTTTATTATGACAGCTAAGATCTGTCATTACGACCTTTGCACGTATCAGGTGTGCCAGTGACTCTGCTTGAATTTAGCGCTGGCACGCCACACTTCCTAGACTCACCTGTGTGCTATTCATGCGTTTCATCACGTCGATAGAAATGAAAGATTATTTTTAGATCATTTTATTTATGGCTATTTGATACATTGCGAATCATACCTACAGATTTTATGCCAGTAATGAAGCTGTCTGTATCTACATATATTTGTTACTGACGTCAGGTCGACCTGACGTCGAGCCGTCTTCTTCTGCTCAATGGTTTGGTGCCCCAAGTCCCGAGCTCGCAGGCTACACCTAAGTTTAACCAACTGCAACCGGCTACACCTAGTTCTAGCCGGTTCTAGCCGGTTAAAACTAGGTGTAACCGCACTTCGAGTTTTACCCGTAACATATACATAACAAAAATACTACACACTTACAAATGTATATTGAACTAATAAGCTCATCACTTTCTTTCAATTGCTTCAAAATCGTAACAAAATTATTTTTTGACCACACATTTTGTTTTTGGTAAGTTGCCAAAGCGATTTACAATTGACATAGAGCCGGCTTTAACTCTGTAGACAGTTCGTAAAAAATATCATTTAAAATAATATATTCCGGAAGAATGTTGGCAATCAAACAAATTAGAATGTAAGGGTAGTCACACACGATGAGATGTGCTTGCGGAAGCTTAGGTTTGCACAAGTCAGCGTCGCGCTGTCATCATCATACCTCATATCAGCCTATTGAAGTTCACTGCTGAACGTAGGCTTCCCCCAGAGATTCCCAACCAACCCGGTCTTTGGCCATCCGTATGCATCAGCTGCCAGCGACCTTTTTCAAATTTTCGGTCCATTATGTCGCAAGGCATCCCCATCCCCATCCCCACACTTCGCTTGCCCAAAGACGGTCTCCCCTTTAACAAGGCTCTGTTCCATCTACCGCCTGTCCGTCTGCTGACATGGCCGCCCCATTTCCACTTCAACGTGCTGATTCTACGCACAATATCGGTGACTTGTGACGCCATGGTGCCGAGAAATGGCTTAGATATTTGCGCTAATTGATTCCATACACCTTAAAGGCCTACCCAAACCAGAACGGATAACTTCCGAGCGCTGTCAGATACCGTAGTATTATTTTGTCCGCAGTTGTATGGATCCGTCCATATAAATACTACTGCAGTATCTGATCGCGTCCGCAAGCTGTGCACTTCGGTGTGGCCGTGACTTCATGCATACCTATTTGTGAAAGTCTGCGTAAGTTTATCGTTACCTATGTGGCCTGCATACGCAAACTAGTGACTCGTACATGCTTCCTATTCGCACGATTGCTATCTGCTGATGTGACAACACATCAAAATATCGAGATTTCTATACAGTTCCAAGTAGACCTGATAGGGGGGCAATTTTAGTAACTTTTAGAAACAAATAGTCTAATTTCTGTATCAATCTGTGAAAAATGCTACCACTTGATTTACATTTTTGACATTGAGAACTCTCAATGTCAAAAACATGTCAAAAATGTAAATAAAGTGGTGAGATGAGATTGAGGTGTCAGATTGAATACTTTTATTTAGTAGAATATTGGATTTCTGAGGTCTTCCTTCACAAAGGAATACCTTCATCCTCCGATAGGTGAATTCTCGCCTCTCTTTCGTTTAGACGGCGCATTAGATTACCTCATTTGGAAATTCAATGTAGGAATGATGTTGGTAGTTTGTAAAATGTGAATTGTGATACATAAACTTTCGGGAATCAATTTTCTAAATAATGTTGTGAATAGCATAAACATGTATAAAGTAGTTTTGAAGAACTATTCGGCCAAATAGACAGACATACGAAAAGCGACTTTACTACGAAATAATTTGACGTAATCTACGTAATCACGCTACCTACGTTTGATTGAAGCCAAAATTAGATGCAGAAAATTTATTTATATAAAATGTGTGTTAGCCGGACATGCCAATTTCGAAAACATCTAGATGTTTAGCTCTTAAATTATTCGTGGGAGGTGTAGAAACATAAATCTATTTGAAAGAAGTAAACTAGTCTTTATGGCGTGTTGGATTTATATCTTGGAAAGTACGTGGTCATATGAGATTTGAATGTGAGTAACCATCATCATCATCATTTCAGCCGAAAGACGTCCACTGCTGGAGACAGGTCTCCCCCAAGGGGGGTTTTGCCATAATCGCCGCGCATGGCAGGCGGGTTGGCGATCGCAGTATGGTTGTTACAAAGGCACAGAGAACGCTGCTGCCCATTCTTTAGTGAGTCCCTTAGTCGCCTCTTACGACACCCACGGGAAGATATGGTGAGGAATATGTTAATTTAAAAGGAGAAAATTTTGAAGATCTTTCAGTACCTATTATAGACCTACCTGTCTGACCTCCACAACCCAGTTACTGGGTAACACGATACTCCTTGGTAAGACTGGTTGTCAGACTTTCTGGCTTCTGTCAACTGATAACGACTGTCAAAGATCTACGAATAACAGCGTATTCCGAGGCACAGAGATCATGCGTATTAAATTATACATTGTGGCTAAGTATAAACGTTTACTTAGCCACGAGCTAGACAATCAGACAATGGCACTGATTCGCTTTTTCACAAAAAAACTAAAATTAGACAATTGGCATCTCTTACTGCCAGGCAGCTGAAGAACAGTACAGCAACAGATATGAACTAAGTTAGTGATGTCAAATCCTTTTTTTTATTGAACTTCGCCGTGTTTTTAATCAATAAACGACGTTTGACGACACGGTTGGCGCAGTGGCTGAGCGATCGACTGCTGCGCAGCGTGTTGCGGGTTCGATTCCCGCCCAGGTTAAACATTTGTGTGATGAGCACTTGTGTTTGCCTTGTGTCTGGGTGTTGTTTATCTATATATGTATATATTTACAAAAAAAAAAAAAAAATGTATTTGTGTACGTTTATCAGCTGTCTGACACCCATAGTACAGGGTCTCCCTAGTTTGGGGTCAGATGGCCGTGTGTGAAAATGTCCCCACATATATTATTATATTATATTATTATTATTATACATTCTGGCATGACAACAATTTGTATAAACATTTTAGATCAACTTAAATTGTCATCTGTTATTAATACCTGTCTCTTTCTTGTTTTAATGGAGAGAAAGAGATATAAATAGCTTAAAACCAGTATTTGTAATATTTTTTCTGACATCTGTTATCATTAGCCAATAAGTTTATTTTTTGCGTTCCGTAGCAAAATGGCAAAAAATAGAACCTTTATGGATTCGTCATGTCTGTCTGTCTGTCCGTCCGTATGTCACAGCCACTTTTTTCCGAAACTAAGTACTATATACTGTTGAAACTTTGGTAAGTAGATGTATTCTGTGAACCGAATTAAGATTTTCACACAAAAATAGAAAAAAAACAATAAATTTTGGGGGTTCCCCATACTTAGAACTGAAACTCATTTTTTTTTTCTTCAAACCCTTACGTGTCAGGTATCTATGGATAGGTCTTCAAAAATGATATTGAGGTTTCTAATATCATTTTTTTGCTAAACAAAATTGTTTGCGCGAGAGACACTTCCAAAGTGGTAAAATGTGTCCCCCCCCGTAACTTCTAAAATAAGAGAATGATAAAACTACAAAAAATATATGATGTACAGTACGCAAAGGAGATAAGTATCCATGTCGTCGGGAATAGTTGAAGATTTCTTAGAAACCAATGCGGGCTTTCAAAGGAAATTTTATTAAATCATTGAACTGTTTATTCTCTATAAATTGTATTTTATTTTATTCATAAAAACCTATCGGTTCCTAAGTAAACTTCAACTGTTTCCGGCGACATGGATACTTATCTCCTTTGCGTACTGTACCTACATAAATTACCATGTAAACTTCCACCGAAAATCGGTTTGAAGGAGATCTAGTAAGTAGTTTTTTTTTAATACGTCATAAAGCGTAAACCGCAATGTATCTTTCATTCAATCAACTCAAATAAAAATTTAAAAAAACTTTTATATTATGTTACTTGCTGCTACGGAACCCTTCATGGGCGAGTCCGACTCGCACTTGGACGCTTTTTTTTTTATTAGTTAATGATGTTAGTTGTCAGATGAAATATTAAAAAATAAAACTAAAAGAGAAAGTCTGTTAAAAAATAACATCAATTTTACGAGACATAACATAGAACAAAACACATACCAAACCTATTAAAAACCTAATACTCTGCCAAACTTCGTCGAACCTTCAAAGAAAAAAGCAATATCCAGTTCTAGTCGAAGTTGGTCGAATTAAGTGAAACGTATCGCGCATCAAGTTACCATCTGCCGCCTTTGAGCATTTAACTTGCAACTTAGTTTGCGAGAGGTAATTGTATTATTGTCTGTATGTAGGACGACCAAGTTCAACGAAGGATAACGAAGTTCTGTAACACTTATTCGTTTGTAGAAGGTCGTAGGCTATGTGGTATTTGTTCTACACCTGTCCACAATGTCGTAGGACTGTCCCGGTGTTCGAAGACCATGTCGTAGAAGCATAGCGATCATATACAATGTCGTAGAGGGACAGCGTTCGTAGAGGGACTACGTCCGTATACCATGAAATAGAAGGAGACCGTTCGTATACCATGTTGTAGAGGGACAGCGTTCGTAAATCTTGTCGTAGAGGGACTACGTTCGTTGACCATGGCGTAGAGGGACAAAGTTCGTAGATCTTGTCGTGGAGGGGCAGCGTCCGTAGACCATGTCATAGAGGGACTACTCTCGTAAGCCATGTCGTAGAAGGACACCGTACGTAGACCATGTCGTAGAGAGTTTACGTTCGTAGAATATGTCACAGAGAAACTACGTTCGTAGACCATGTAGTAAACTGGCTACGAATGTAGTATGTAGAGGGGCACCGTTCGTGGACCATGTCGTAGGGGGACTACGTTCGTTGACCATGTCATAGAAGGTTTACATTCGTAGACCATGCCATGTAGGGTCTACGTTCTTAGACCATGTCTTAAACGGGCAACGTATGTAAACCATTGTACCTATCGGCTTTATCTTCTAAATTCAATGTAAAATTACTTTTTGTCTTACTAAAATATGTAAAAATAATATCTTAATTGCAAAAACCCTTAGTCACCCTACCCGCAAGTGTGTGAAAGCAATAGTTCCCTTGTTGTGTCCTATTTCACATCATGTACGGTTCACTTCCCCTTAACAACTTTCGTCTTAGATACGTTACATTTACATACAAATTGTACTGTTAACAAACAGACGTTCACTTAATATTATTTCAGTTTGTTGAAACGGTAGGCTTGTGTACGTTTTCACATTATTGTTTTTATTATTTTTTTGTTCTCGATTATGTCCCAAGGTTTGTTTAACAATTGTAGTTCTAACCCCTCGTTTACATCAAGAAACAAGTATAATACATTTGTTTTATAAAAAACTTGTATCATCATCTGCCTAGCCTTTTCCCAACTACATAAAAAACTTGTATTAAACATGTATAATGATTGTCGAAGACACAACTTGTCTTAAACTTGTATTATACTAGTTTTCTACATATTTTGTTTCATCTTTTGTTCAGGCTGGATTAAAAACAAGTATGATACAAGTTTTGTCTAAAACAAGTTTTATACCTACTTGTATTTGAGTGTATACGATAATTACAGACATTGCATAAAACTTGTAGAATACTTGTATTACCTATACCTTGGTGTAAACGAAGAGTAAGAATACGTTGTTATAATTAAAAAAATGTAACAGGCGGTCTGACTAGATTTTTAATTTTGGTATTAATTTTATAAAACTTTTATAAATAAAGAATAACATTTTATTTAAAAAAAACTGAACTCTATAAACCATCTTTTCATGGATATTTTCGGTACCGAATAGTTTCAATGTTTCACATCTGCTAGGCGTCTCCAGACGGCTCATTTTTTAATATTGGTACCTATATTAATTGAGCAAAGAGCGTGTCATAGAAGATTGAAAAAAAAAATACACAAATGCAAATCGGACTCGCGCTACAATATTTTACACCACATATCTTTTAAAATAGATAAAATTTATTTTATTTGTTACTAGCCGACCCGACAGATGTTGTCCTGTCCCTATCTACCTACTCTACCTAACCTACCTACCCTACATACCTTACCTACCATTCCCTACCCTACATACACTAATTATTGCGCCAATTCTCCAAAAGTTCAAGAAACTAATACGTCATCGTTGTATGTTTTTTGGTGAAGAAATTAATACGTCATTTATGTATATTTTTTTGGTTTCTGTTGATTTTTTGAATATTTCGCGCCACTTTCTTAGTTTTTTCTTTTATATTATTCTTCTTCTTCTTACAATAACAAACACAAGAAAATAAGAATTATCGAAATTGGTCCGGCCGTTCACTCGTCGAAATATGGATTCATTTTTATAAATAGATTTTTATATAATTATAGATTATAAGTCTTTGATTATAGTAGTCATAATGATACATGTTCTGTGAAAATTTCGAATGTCTATCTATTACGGTTCAAAGATACAGGCCTGTCCACACAATTTTGAACTCTATTTTTAAAGTTATTTAGTTCATTATCAATTATTAAATGCAAACTGTTTAAGAAAATTGCTATCATGTTTGCGCTGACCCAAAGACGGCGACACAAATTATACGCCTATTAAACAAATTAATTAATTCGTAAGTACTTAGGTGTTGGGCTTAAGACTAAGCCTAAATTTGGTCTATAATAACTTGCGAAAGGTCCACGTCTTAAACTTCTTAGGAAATTAGTTGACCCTCTTAAATTAATCTAAACTATAAAGAGAAAGTATTTGATTTTTAGTATGTTTGTTTGTAACAGATAAACGCAAAAAATAAATATACTTAAACGTTTTCTCTCAAGAAAAAAACTTTACCAAATCGAAGTAAGTTGGCCCTCAGTATAGTAGGATAAATTGGACAATAAAAAAGGGAATAATATATAATGACCACTAAAAATAGCAAATAATCACCAAATCTTAGGAACCTTAAGTCCCCTCTGGGGCGGATCCGACTTGGTTAGGTTAGGTTACAACTGTGACCCCCTACGCACATGGTGACCGAGCGGAGCGAGCGTGCCGCGGCAGCGGCCGCCGAGTGCCAGAACCAAATCGCTTACACAGTCAACTCATACATTTATACAATACTTTGCTTAAATATCATTTACATCATCATCATTATCATTTACTATTTATGGAGGTCATTTACTATATCTGGAGGTTTGTTAAAAATAAACAATAAAAAAAAACTTTTATTTGACACTAAAAATACATGTTCCAGTCCAGTCGTAATTAGTTTACACAAGAATGTATTTCCACGAATCTGATCCTAACCCCCAAACTAGGCCTGGACCTGTATCTTGGGGGTCAGCGTTCAGCCATGGGCTCAATTTTATTGTTGATCAACAATATTACAACGTTGTGGAGGAGAGTCGGATACATAATTCACAGCCAGGGTAAGTGTCGTTTAGTAACATGTAGGTAAAATTAAATTAAAAATGTAAAAAAACCCCCAACGCAAAACATAAAAGCGATTATGTAAAAAGTAAAAAATAATACTTTTGTTGAGCCATCAAATGTTTGTTCGTTGAAATGGCGCTATAATGTCGCGGCGGGGTACCGCTTAAGTAAGTCAGTCCCTCAATTTCATTCACTGTCTATTAATTTACCAGCATTTCCGACCAATTTGCTTCGATATTATCAAATTTTTGTTGCTAATCTAGTTGTTAATCTTGTTGCAAATCTAGTTACCATCAGTTCGCTATTTTAGATATTTAGTTATTGCTTTAAACTTAGCGGTACCCCGCCGCGACATTATAGCGCCATTTCAATGAACAAACATTTGATGGCTCAACAAAAGTATTATTTTTTACTTTTTACATAATCGCTTTTATGTTTTGCGTTGAGGGTTTTTTTTAATTTTTAATTTAATTTTTATTTTAAATTTTTTAAATGTAATTTAGTTTGGTTTTGTGTGGTCAGTGTGGTCACCTATAATAATATGTTTGAAAGCAAAGTAAACATCCGGTATGCGTCTAAGATCCCTACCGCAGCAAACAAAAGAGCTGATAACTTTAAAACTGCTGAACCGATTTTGATGAAACATGTCTAAGAACCATCGCTAGAGAATCTACTTTCAAATAAAAAAAACCGCATTCAAATCGGTTCACCCGTTAAAGAGCTACAGTGCCACAGACAGACACACAGACACACAGACACGTCAAACTTATAACACCCCTCTTTTTCGTCGGGGGTTAAAAAATAACTTATCTATTACAAAAGAAGGTAGAACACTTATACAAGGTAGAACACATATCGGTATTAATTAATAATAACAAAAGAAGAAGAAGTTACATGCATGCATTACAACATGCTAAAGAAACATGAACAACAGAAAAGGAACATGATAAAGAAATAGGGACCATAAAAAACTGACACGAACGAAGCCGTGCGTTTTTTTGTGTCGGCCTCAACTACGAGAGTCTCAACTGCAGAAAAAATTCCAGCAGTCCACCATGACACTATTCACATTGTTACCATCTGCTTTTGAAATTTTATCAACACAAAATTCTTTTCAATACTATTTTCTGCTACCTTTTCCGTGTTCAATTTTCTTTAACGTTTTCCAGCGACATTGCTCAGAGAAAAGTTGTAGGCACTAACAATTGAAGTCGAATTGTATCCAACTACTGTTTAATGTAAACTTGGCGGTGTTTCATGCCAGTTTTCAATGGGAATAATGAACTTAACGATTCTTGGCACGGTCGGCACTTGGCATGGGGATCGGTTAGTTGTTGATGCGGTGTACTGTGTGTACTGTGGTCTCGGTTAGAGTATTGTCCGTGTTCACGTGTAGAGCTACCTCAATTTGTTAATTTTGGTTTCATAGTTTTTCATCTTTATTACAAAAGACTAAGGTTCATCTTCGATTGGGAAAATTTTACAGTTTGGGATTGCTTGGTGTGCTGGCGTCTGTACCTATATCTGAAAGAATCATGGCAGGATTTGTACAAAAAAAATAAAGATGGTTAGAGAAGTTGAAATTCTAATTCTTATACTCTTGGGTACCTAAAAAGTATCTTCAGGCATATACAATATTTTTAAAACCCTGCAAAAAAAAGAATAGTTTAACGAAAAGTTCATTATTTCAGAACGAAACAGTGACTGACAGTAACAGTGATACAGCCAGTCGCCGTTTCGCAGATCTTACACTGAAATTGCATCGTTTTAAGGGAAATAATGTCACAAATAATTAATATTTTTTTCCACACACTTGTCACATAACTTATCAGTAAATTTGATAGATCCGTTAACGTCGCTTGTCACTTTATTTTTTATAAACACAAAATGGGCATCGAGATGAAACGCAAAAGTGTTGTTTTCATTTCGTAATATTTTAATTATGCGGGGTTTAAAAATATGATAAGTATATTAATCTACTCCTGGTAATGTATTCTTTACGTTGGAAAATATTTTAGACCCTCTAAATTTTTTTATTTTTTCATACTAATGAATATAATTATGGATCTCGCCATGATTCTTTATCATTATTTCACTTATAATGTCGATGGCTCAGTGGTTACGGCGTACGCCTCTCATTAACGAGGTTGTGGGGTCCCATCCAGGTACGAACAAGTAAGAATGTGACTGTTTCAATTTCATATGTACTTTCTAAGTTTATATTGGATATCACTGATAGCGGTGAAGGAAAACATTATAAGAAATCGGGACTTATAATTTTATAAGCCCAAAATCGCCAATCCTCCTTGTCCAAGCTTAGTGATCAACGCTCATGCCTTCTCTTCATGAGAAGAGGCTTTTTGCCGTGCAGTGAGACAATAAAATTTTAGGCTGGTTTTATAATTAATCGTCCGTTCCATCTTCCCGTGGGTGTCGTAAGAGGCGACTAACGAACTTACCAGAGAATGGGCAGCAGCGTTCTCTGTGTCTTTGTAACAACCATACTGCGATCGCCAATCCGCCTGCCAAGCGTGGCGATTATGGCAAAACCCTCCCTTGGCTCCCCAAGGGAGGGTTTTGCCATAATCGCAAAACACGCATAGGCCTCCGCCTATGTCCAGCAGTAGACGTCTTTCGGCTGAAATGATGATGATGATGATTATAATTAAGCCAATAATGTGCTATTAAAAGAATAAAATATACTGAAAACATTCTCAAACCACGAACCTCTTTGAAACTATATCCGGACTTGTGAAGTTGTCTTTTCGAGTTCCAGTTTTCGTCTTTCTTAATAAATTGCATTAAAGCAAACGTTATTACATTATATTCAGGAACAAAACTCAGCCGAGCTGCGGACAAACTCTGTTAGTCATGACAATTTTGTACAATTAAGTGCCAAAACTTGTATTTCTGCTACAATAATTGTCATCGTGAAATCAAGATATGAATAAATAATTGAAATAATTTCGAGAGGATTTGATATACAACCTTTCATAGACTAAAATTCTCATTTAAGTATCTAATACTTCTATACTAATATTATAAAGCTGAAGAATTGGTTTGTTTGTTTGGTTGAATGGTTGAATGCGCTAATCTCAGGATCTACTGGTTCTAATTGAAATTTTTTTTTTGTGTTGTATAGTCCATTTATCGATGAAGGCCCATACGAGCCGGGCCGGGTCGCTAGTATACAATAAATAAAGAATAGCGTAGTAACCTTAGGGTCTTGGTATCAGTATGAAGAGGATGGATGAAACGCATTGTGACTAAAAGAGTTGTGAAAATAAATGTAGGGAGGTGGAGAAGGAGACCAAAGATAGGAATGAAAGATTGTATGAAGGATGTCCGTGTGGTGTCGGACGTAAAGAATAGCACCATCCCATATCTCCCCGTGGGTGTCGTAAGAGGCGACTAAGGGACTCACCAGAGAATGGGCAGCAGCGTTCTCTGTGCTCTTGTAACAACCATACTGCGATCGCCAACCCGCCTGCCAAGCGTGGCGATTATGGCAAACCCCCCCTTGGGGAGGCCTATGTCCAGCGTGGACGTCTTTAGGCTGAAATGATGATGATGATGATGATAAAGGATGTTATGAAAGAAAAGGGAGTCAGTGTTAGCATGACGATTGAAAGGACGAAATGGACGAAGAAAACGTATTTGGCTGACCCCAAGTAACACTAGACAAAAGCAGGAATACCTACGTATATTTTGAATCACCTAAACTGCATCATTAATACGCCGAGTGTGTTCTACACATGTGACAGGTTCTTAGCTTTTACATAAATGAGACTTCTACTTACTTATTTTTATTTCTGAGGACGATACTAATAGAATATGAATGAGAAAGAATTTTTGATAAAATTACGAATCTCAGAGATATCATAAAAGTTATCGGGAGTAAGGTCCAAGTTTGAGAGCAATATTTATTTGCATAAACATGAAGAGTCAGAATTTCATTTTTATTTCTTCAACTTCCGTAATGGTTTGATGAAGGGAAAAGAATATGGGTTTCCTTTTTTAGGGTTCTGTAGAAAAAAAACGGAACCCTTATAGGATCACTCGTGTGTCTGTCTGTCCGTCCGTCGCTCACAGCCAATTTGCTCCGAATCTATTGGACCAAATCAGGTGAAATTTGGTAGTATGGTGTAATCCTATGACCCAAACACAGATGTGCAAAGGAAACAAATATTTTTTTTTAAATAAGGGTCATTTTCGGGGGACAAAATTAACAAAAAAAATTGTAAACCTTACTGTGGGTGTCCCCTTGTTTCGCAGACAGAAATTTCATAGAATTTCGTTTCCCAGAAAATGTTTAACATAATATTTGGTTCTCGTATTTTTATTTCCACTATTATTGTTTCAAAGACTATTTACTTCAATGAAAAATATTTCACAGAAACACAATTCAATGAATTTTTAATCACATTTTTTTGTTTAACAAACTTATCAAAAGGTAGAATTCTTTTTTGAAGAATATTGTTTGTTTGTTGCATTTTTCCATGGAATTTATTTCAACGACAATGTATAGATATAAATAGACAAATACGAAAATGTTGTCTTAAAAAGTCAATATGTTGTGCTACCAAAGTTAATGACAGAAACGAATCGCTGCGAAACCGACTCCACGTAGGCTTGTCTGCCCTACACCTAGAGTGTAATTTAAATCTGCGTAGGCGTGTAGGGGTGAGGCGGCCCGCGAGCTGAGGAGCAGGTGGTTTTAACGCCCGCCGCCGCGGCTGAGGCTGGCCGGCAAAGCCGGCCAGTAAGCCGAAGCTGCGGTGGTGAGCGTAAATACCATCTGCGACGATAAGCTCACGTGGGACCGCCGGAGCCCCGCAACGACGGAGCCGTGACAGAAACTATGCCTGCTGCATGTTGCATGATCGCTTGCATGATGCATGCTTGCTTGCATGATGCATGCTTGCTTACATGTTGCATGCTTGCTTGCACGCTGCATGCTTGCTTGCACGCTGCATGCTTGCTTGCACGCTGCATGCTTGCTTGCACGCTGCATGCTTGCTTGCATGCTGCATACTTGCTTGTACGCTGCGTGCTTGCTTGCATGCTGCATGGTTGCTTGCACGCACGCGCAGTAAGTTGGTTAGAACTGAGAGTCCCATACTTGGGAATAAATTTTATATAAAAAAAAAATATAAGAATAAAGAATATTTGATTTGTTATTCTATGATATGATAATTCTAACAATAAACTTTATGTGAAACAAAAATCAATGATTTGAAAATCTTGAAAGTAAGTATTCTGCGTATTGATTATTCTATGAAACGATATTATTAGAAAAAATTTATTTGAAACGAAATTCTATAAAACTATTAGCTATGAAACAACGTACAACCCTTACTGTGTCATATATCAAATGAGGGCTCATTATGAGTATCTCAAATATATTTTTGTTATTGTTGTAAAATAAACAGTTTTGATTTTATACATGAAAGAAAACGAAAATTGACCATTCCCCCTGATCTTCGAAACGACTGAGCCTAAAATCTTGAAAAAAATACAAATTCATTGCTTGTAGATGCAGGAAAACCTATAAGAATTCTATCGATTGGCATTGTGCCTTCCCTCTTCACGCGAGTTCAACTCGTACTTGGCCGGTTTTATTTTTATTAAAACCGACGTGGAATAATAAATCAAGTCATTTGATAATCCTACTGCTTCCTATCCTATCCTATCTTACTACAATATTTTGAATGCGAAAGTATGTGAGGATATGTGAATGCATAATTGGTAGTTTTTCACTTAACGGCTGAATAGAATTAGCTAAAGTTTGACACACATATTGATATTGATCTAGTTTAATTTTATCTATATTTTTGTGTTGCCGATGGAGAATTAATCATCATCTCCCAAGCCTATTTTTGGATTTCGTACCCATAGGGTAGAAACGGAACCCTATTACTAAGATTCCACTGTCCGTCTGTCTGTCAACAGGCTGTATCTCATGAACCGTGATAGCTAGACAGTTGAAATTTTTACAGATTATGTATTTCTGTTATCGCTATAACAACAAATACTAAAAATAAAATAAAATAAATATTTAAGCCCGCTCATACAACAAACGCGATTTTTTTACCGTTTTTTGCTCGATGTTTAATTTTGTATATATAATGGTACGGAACCCTTCGAACGCGAGTTCCGACTCGCACTTGGCCAGTTTTTTTTAGAATAAAATAGAATTACTGAGTAAAACGATTACACGTTACCCTTTGGTAAGACTGCTTGCCAGACTTTCTGGCTTCTTGTTACCTACCCATGACGAAGGTCAAACATCAAAGAAAGACAGCCGGGACCAACAGCTTTACGTGCTTTCTGAAGTGCGGAGGGGTCTCGGTATGAAACCGGTCACCCATCCACAGACTGACCGCGGTAATCGTAGCTTAACCATGACCTTGTCTTTTACTTAGCCACGAGCGATTATTTCGGTGTTGGTTTTCATGACATGTACTTACTCAGACGACGTCACACATTGGTGCAAGGGCGGAAAAAAGTCCTTTGTTTCGTCCTTTGATTAAAATGTCTACAATTTCTTGGAAAAACCAGGTCATTAACTAATGACGCTCTGTAATTAAGAAAAAGTGCACTTTATTAATTAATAAGTGTTTCTAATGAGGGTAATTAACACTTTATCATGTCGTGTAAGTATAAATAGCATTGAACGATAGTTTTAACTTTACTTACAATTATTTTCTCTTACGATAACAGTGTTATTATAATAATATTTAAGATATTATTTAATGTTTCTTTTTGTATACTGGTACATTCATTATATCATTTTAATAATGTATTATAGAGAAACGCAACGTTATTTCATTTAAAAATAATATTTTCCGTATGCCGTACTACCTGAACCACTGTCGCGGGCAGAAGCCAGTTCGAAACATTATTTGAAGTGTAATAGAGTTTTCGAGTTATCTTTCTAAAACATTTATAATTATTATATTAACATTTTAGAAACGTACCTACTAAAAATGACAAAATGTATTTTAGATATTCTTACTTGTAAAACTGTTTAAAATTCAAAACTAAGTACGATCAAAATTTAAACACACGTATTTTCTCGATAAATCATAGCAATGGTAATCTAAAAACATTTAAGTTCATTTATGGTTGTATAATAATTATTAGTTCTGTATTCTAAATTAATATTATACAAAGAAAACATTTGTTTTAGTATAGTTGTACAAACATATAAAACAAATTGGATAAACTCAATAGATACTTAACCTATTTCAGAAATTCTTTCACCATTAAATTACGTTACCCCTGAGTGTTTTTAAGCTATATTTTATTACTAAAAAAATTAGGATCCGTAACATTCAGGTGGACGAAGCCGCGGACACAAACCAGTCCATTATAAACAGGAAAAGGTTCAAATCACATTAAAAACGATATCGTTTCCATCTCGATTCGATCTGAGAACGATAAAGTGAAAGTACAAGACTCCTACAAAGCTTTACGATTATTTTTATAGAGGGGATATACACTTCAAAGTTGTATTCGAATAAGGTCCATTATTTTTTTTTATACAGTTGGTACTTACATTTTGTTCTTATCAAGTTGGTAGTGTACTTCTGTAATGGACAAAGTAAATAGTACAATACTTACAACTTTGATAGGGCTGCAATTGTCAATGAAAACTGATTGGTTTCTTTTTTAGCAGCATATGGTTCTAGTGTTTCATATTTTATTTTATAATAATTTTATACAGTAAGAAATTGTACTCTTACTACCTATAATATATACAAGAAAAAAAAACAACAACCTATAAACAACCTTTTTGGAAGTTTTATGTTGAAGAGCCGTTTGGGGTTGAAACACTAGGCCATGGGGTTCGAGTGCTCAACTTTTTTAAGGGACATAGCTAAGCGGCTGTCAACTCTTAATGTGACCAGAGGGCTGGCTTTTCTTGGGCCAAAGAATTAGCATTGCCATTCAACGTGGTAATGCTGCTAGTCTTTTAGACACGTGTCCCATTGTGAGCGATACGGACGAGTTTTTTGATGCCCTGGGAGCCCTCCATTGTCCATAATATATTTTTGATTTATTTTTAAGCTTCGGGCATTTATATATAATTCAGTTAGGTGGTTTGAAAATAAATATTGTATATTTTCAAACAAAAAACCAAAAAAAAAAATCTAAAATATAAATAGATACACCAATTCGTTCATGGTATTTAGATATTAATATTCAATCATGATTAATATGCCATTACTTATTATATCTAGTCTAGCTAAAAGTTAAATGCTATGTATTTATTTTACACCAGCACTATGCTCGCGACTTCGTCTGCATTTAATTTCTCTAGGATCCGTATTTTTTTCAAAATACCCTATGTTACTCTGCATTCTATTGCTGAAAGAATTTTTAAATTGGACCACTAGTCATCATCATCATCATTTCAGCCGAAAGACGTCCACTGCTGGACATAGGGCTCCCCAAGAGGGGGTTCGCCACGCTTGGCAGGCGGGTTGGCGATCGCAGTATGGTTGTTACAAAGGCACAGAGAACGCTGCTGCCCATTCTCTGGTAAGTCCCTTAGTCGCCTCTTACGACACCCACGGGAAGATATGGGATGGTGCTATACTTTACGTCCGACACCACACGCCCGGACTAGTAGTGTTTGAGTTAAATCGTAACAGACAAACAAATATTTCCTCTTTATTATAATATTAGTTTAGATTAGTATAATAATTATGTAGATTACGATTGATTACGATCGATTCAGTGGTTTTATCATAATAAGGTAACAAACAGACAAACAGAAGTTACCTTTGTTAAGTATTTTTTTTTTTAATAATTTAATAACTATTTAATTTTAAACAGATCTATAGGTTATTTATTTACGTATACAAATTTGTATTCTTTGCCGAAGTACAAAACTGCTAGACTTCATTTTTCCTTTGTTAGCAGATACCCAGAGGGACAGAGAGAGAAAGGACGTACGTTCTGAGTATTCCGTCTTTTTTACCACCTTTAATGACGCAATTTATCTACGTCTCAGAATTCCACAAAGAACACACACAGCAATTAGCAACACCGATATAAAATTCCAAAGCAAAAAATAAACGAAGAACACAGAGAGGTGTTGCCAGCACAATGCACATGGCGTCACAAAGTAGCGCAATTAGCGCAGTCATGCGTTGACCGCCGACGACAGCGGACGTCCGTACTCGCACCCCTCAAATGTTCACACTACGTATGTAGTTATTTATTGTTCCTATGTTTTACGTTCCTCTGCAAGTTTTTTATGTGTGGCATAAAGGTAGTTATATAATAAAATAATAACGTATTGTTATACTGGGTAACTTCGAAACGCGTATTTTCAAACTAGATTAATAATTAGTATAGAGAATAATAGTTAAGTATGTATGTATTTGAATCGAAATCTTTACTATGTAACTCAGAAATACGGAGTCATTTCTCCTCGCTACACTCAATGTTATTGCCACAACAATACAATAATAATAATTGTAATGAAATACAATATTACTGATAGAGAGACGACGTTCACTTCTTATCTCCAAAACAATGATATAAACTTGTACACATTATGTGCGACTATTGTCAATCAAGTCGATACTGGATCGAGATTGGCGTCTCCACCCGCTATTTGGTTGAATATTTGGTACTGGTGGTTAGAAAAGTGTTACAGAAATAATATTTTACACTTCTATTTACCTACTTATCTTTTTATATTTTTAAATAATTGGACAAAAATATCAGGAACAGAGTTCTTATAAGGGTCATGGTTCGCGCCTAATTTGCTATTTAAATTAGGGCTTTAAATCATGACGTTAATATAACTTTTGACATGACAGTTGACAGCTCAAGGGGGAGCGCTGACAGCTAACAGTTGGATTTTTCAAGGCAATTTTTCCGTTGCCGTGCCGGATCAGTACAGTAAAAATGGGCGATGGCCATGACTTTTTCCGGGTACAATTTTTACGGATTTCTAATTTTTATAGTAAAATATAGCCTATAGCGCTCAGGGCTAATGTAGCTCTAGAAGAATTCATAGAATTGGACTTGTACTTCTGAAGATTAAACAAACCAACAAACAAAATCTTCAGCTTTACTATACAGGTGATGTGGTGGTGTCGGTGATGGTTTGGTGGTGGTGGTATAGATGTTGTTTATATATTTTAATTTATTTTTTAATTACTAATTATATTCTAATGAAATACAATAAAGCCGATAATTTCACAACGTCAATACCTATGCTAGACTGTGCTAGTGTGCACTAAAGCATTTTCTATCTAAACCGCAAAACCACATTCTACACAACAGTACACAACCCATTCGAACAAATCAATATTCAATGACTGTCATACCCCTTTCATAATCAGAGGCAATTCTGTCGAACAATTGTCATTGTACTGTTCACACATGGACTCCCGTTTATTTGTATAGACATCGCTGTGACGACGTAGTTTTGTAGAAATGGGACAATATTTTTCAATAGATGAATAGAATCATTGGTCCAAGATCCGTGCGTCGCTGTACCTACGTTAATTGAACATGGCTCGGTGAAGATAGATCACAGACATGGAGAATGTACTGAGCAACACCCTCACAAAATTAACCACTCACTAGAAAGAGAGACAGCGACTGTGCGGCCAAAACCTGTCTCTTTTCTGTAGGTCTGTAGTGATGAACGCGCAGCGCCACAAGGCATCCGCTCCTGCAAGGCTGTTACTGAGACAACAACTGCCCGCACGATCGCTTCGTCTCTCTCATACTTTATCAGTATTTACTTCACAGCTGGATAACGCTCAATCTATTCTGTATTTTTACGGAATAGATAGACGGCCACTCTTAAAAAGGTATGCGTTCCTACCACAACTTCAACTAAGTACTCGCTTATCCAAACCAGAGCACACCAACGTGGTCGCGGGAACTGACGACACTTCCGCAACCCGACTAGTGCAGGCCCGTTTCTCCGGTCCTCCTCAGGAAAACTTGAGCATAATGGGCCAACCTGTCAGAGCCGAAAGAGCTCATTTTAGCAAGGCGTCTAACTGAGGTCATGGTTCACAAAATGTGTCAGGTATTATCCTACGTTGGTTTTTAACAATATTCTGCAGAATAAAACAGATTGAGACTGAGATCAAAAGGAAAATTCTGACTTTTATGAACGTTCGCATTAAAATCTAAGCCTTGATTTGTCAAAAACGCCTCTATTTACCTATATTTTTGACCAGATTTTGACACTGATTTGTAATGCAAATTTTTTTTGAGTCAAAACGCGATTCCCCCATAGATTTTGTATGACAATTTATATCTATGACGTCACTTGTAGGTAGTCATTTGCCAACTCAATTAAAGTAAACAAAAATCAAATTTTACAGTAAATTGAAAATCATCGGGTTTTTGGCTAAAATCAAGTGTTTTACAGAAAAATACTGTTTTGGAATTATTGATTAGGTTATTGTTGGTGTAATTTAAACAATTGGCAATAGGCTCGTTCTTGAAAATACGAGAATTGCCCCTGTTCAACGAAGTAATCCCTTAATATAATTTTAAACTCAACAATCAGAAAATAATGGAGTATAAATACACAAAATACGGCGCAATAAATGGTTGGTCCTTATCAAATATTTTATTATCCTAATTCAAAACCTTTTCATGGGAACAATACCTTACAGAATCCATATAATAAAACGATTATTGTTTAATTTTTCCAACGTAACATTAAATCTACATAAAGGATCGTAGCATACGGTAAAATTCAACAGCAGGAAAAATACAATTTCAAAATGGCCGCTGTCTTTACTCTTTAAAATGTTTATAGAGACTACTTTCTGTCCGCGACTTCCCCGCGTGAATTTTCTTACAGATGCCTTATTTTTTGATTAAAAAAATATATATTTCCTATTAACGAATGAAACTGGTCCAATTCTGAAATTGGACCAGTAGTTCCGAAGACTAACGCGCTTAAAAAAACAAAAAACAAACTAGCTTAATAATATTAGAATAGATTACGTATTGTCCGTGTGGTGTCGGACGTAAAGAATAGCACCATCCCATATCTTTCCGTGGGTGTCTTAAGAGGCGACTAAGGGACTCACCAGAGAATGGGCAGCAGCGTTCTCTGTGTCTTTGTAACAACCATACTGCGATCGCCAATCCGCTTGCCAAGCGTGGCGATTATGGCAAAACCCCCCATTGGGGAGGCCTATGTCTGGCAGTGGGCGTCTTTCGGCTGAATTGACGATTAATGATGAATGAAAGTGGTCCAATTCAGAAATTGGACCATTCTGAAATTGGACCAGTAGTTCCGAAGACTATGTTGATGTGACTATGTTGAGATCAGCTTCCAATCTAACCGGACGCAGCTGAATACCAGTGTTGTAGCTGAAAACCCAGTTACTGGGTAACACGATACTCATTGGTAAGACTGGTTGTCTGCCTTTTTGGCCACCCGTGATGACTGTCAAAGATCTACGAATGACAGCCGGGATCAATGGCTTTACATGCTTTCCGAAGGGAGGCACGAAGTGACTCGGTATAAAATATATGATAACCCATCCACAGACCGACCCGTAGCTTAACCATGATTGATCGATCCATACAGCTTGTACTTAGCCACGTTGGTCGCTGGTCTCTTGGTCTCAAACACGACTGCTGAGCGTGGGGTCCTGGGTTCGATTGACTTCAAAAAGGAGGAGGTAATTAATTCGGATGTTTAGATTGTCTTTATTTTTAGAGTTCCGTACCTCAAAAGGAAAAAACGGAACCCTTATAGGATCACATTGTTGCCCGTCTATCTGTCTGTCTGTTTTTTAAATAAATTAATATATAAAATAAATTGATTCCTATTCGTAATAAAATTATTTAAATCGGATGACAACTTCCAAAGATTTGTGCATTAAGCAACGCGAAACACCGGCCGCACTCGTTGCTCTATGGATTTGTGTGATCAAAACCAAAAACCGGACCAATGCGAGTCGGACTCGCTTACCGACGGTTACATAATACATAATATATCCATAGATCCATACTATAATATTATATATGAGAAAGTAACTCTGTCTGTTAAGCTTCAATGATTAAACGGCGAACCGATTTTGATGTGGTATGAAAACAGCTTGAACCCTGGGAAAGCGAATAGGGTACTTTTTTATCCGGGACATCGTCTGCATCCGCGATAACCGACATTCACACAGACCAAATCGCGGACAAAAGCTCATTATAAATAAAGAATATATTGATAATGATTTATTTACAAATGTGTAGTTTTCAGACTTTTCCCTGTATTTATAGTATAAGATGATATTACTTGCAAAATTTCCTAGTTCTAGGTCAACGAAAAGTACCCTATAAATTTTCATTCCCTTGAGATTGTCGAAATGTACGTTTTTTGCGACATAGACGGCCGTATCTTTTTTTCACGTTAACTTAGAAGTTTGATTTTTTCACAGCTTCAAGGGACCATGGACTTAAGTATATAGTTTTAATTTCAACTCGATACCTTTACACGTTCCCGAGATAAAGGGTCTTGACATACAGACGGACGGACAGACAGACAGAGAGACGGATAACAAAGTGATCATAAAAGGGTTCTGTTTTTGCCTTTTGAGGTACGGAACCCTAAAAACATGAACTTTTTAGCTTTATAATATTAGGTTAAAAAATCCAAAAAAGATTAAGATGTAGATTCGATTCTTTTCATTTTCAACCGACTTAAAAAAAGGAGGAGGTTATCAATTCGACTGTTTTTTTTTTTTTTTTTTTTTTTGTGTTTGTTACCTGATTTCTTTGGACTTGGTGAATGGATTTTGATGATTCTTTTTTTTGTTTGAAAACTAGTGCTTCCCGTGTGGTTCCATATTAATTTGGTCCAGTTCTGACAGTGGCATCCATGAGAAAACCGTATAAGTCTTAAATTTGCATTAAGTATGTGCGCGTGTTTTTTATGGATAGGGTATGCTTCAGGGGTGGTCCGATATAAATTTTATCGAAATTGATTCAGCACTTTTTGAAAAATCAACAAATCCCCAAAAAATTCTTAATAGATTTGGATGAGAAGGAGGTACTTAAAAGCGAAAAATAAAAAAAATCGAAATTCAGTGGCTTTGTTCTGTTTGTTGTTTTGTATTGCCACCGACTTCCGAAACTAAAGTCAATGTGTGTTCTGTGCTAAAGTTATTTTTCACTTTTTGAAGGCGGTTGTCTTTTTTGTAAGAAGCTTTTTTAAAGTATTTTTAGTGGTATAATTAAAATAAATGATTTGACAAAATCAAATCATTTATTTTGACATATTTTGAGGATCGACAAAAACTCATAGACTTTTTTGTTTTGTCTCGATTTTATTTCACTCCAGTTTCTCGTAAAAATACGACGTATAAAATACCAAAAGCTCCAACAAAAACAATTTACTCAGTTACCACACCGGCTAAGCTATACAGTATTTTCACCCACAAAAACACTTTCATGAACTTCCAAGAAAATTCTCTATTACGTAAGAAAAAAGAATTTTTAACCCGAAAATACTCCTTTTTGTATTCACATGAGTCTTTTTACCACTAACGTTAAATTGCGTGAATACAATAAAGTACCACGCAGCTACACTTCGTCTCGTTTTTAGGGTTCCTCTTCGTGCCTCGGAAAGCACGTAAAGTTGTCGGTCTCGGCTGTCATTTGTAGATCTTTGAACTCGGTATGAAATGAGATGCTCACCCATCTACAGACCGACCGCGGCACGCGTAGCTTAATCTTTGACTGATCGATCTGTACGGATTTTACTTAGCCACGAGCTTCTCCCGGAATACTAAACATGTATATATAATAAATTAGAAGACTACATGAATGAAAATATGCTTGGCTTAATGCTGACCCTGCTCCACAGCCAGTTTAGGGAACTCACTAATTGGAGGAAGATGTTGTTTCCTACCCCTTTTTATATTGACATGAGTAAAGAGTATCGGTATTATTATATTTAAATATATTTTTATTACTTTTTCGACATTTTAGAGACATTGGAAACCTAAGTTTTGTATAACTTAGCAGCATTATTACAATTTTATAAATGTGAGTACCATAGAGCCATATATTAAGTAAATTATTATGTTTGACATAAATGAGCATGGCGGTTGAGAGAATTGTCATGCTCACTCAAATGTCTCGCTGATGGTGGCGCGTTTGTTGGATCATTCAGCTCCCTCTAAAATGGTTGAGTTGAATGGTGCTGATCCACGCGTCACGTTCATGAACAGGCGCTGTAAGTAGAGATTGGTCAACTCTAAACTGCCATGGCTTCAAACTTGATTATTTTTTTTAAATTTTGTATTTCTAGATCACCTTCTTTGTTTTCACATGTAGAAGCAACAAGAATAATGTAAGCAGTATTTTGTAAAAACTTGATTTTAAAAGAGTGTCCGTGGAGTTTCTTGCTCGTTCTTTTCCATAGAGACCTACCCTACGTTTTGGAACGAGCAACTAGCTTCAACTTTCTGACTAACTGACCGTCTCCTTGACATTTCAAAAGTGCCTGTAAATGGTTTAATTGAAATAAATGCTTTGACTTTGTATACATAACTAGAAACCCGACCCGGCTTCGCATGGGCCTATAGCCTTCCTCGATAAATGGACTATCCAACACAAAAATAATTTTTCAATACTCATTAGGGTTTCTCTGAATCTATTTATTAACTATTTAATCATTTTGATCACATCATTTTTTTCTTTTTAAATCATGACATATTTGAAATAGTTAAGAAAAGCCTAGGTAGATGATGAGCCAAACGGGACTCTATTACTAATATTTGTATGTACTCTACTATTTGTATGTTCGTCTGTTTATCATAGGGCTTATCTTTTGAACCGTATAAATTTAAATTTATCATAGATTATGGCTGCTATAACAGCAAAAAAAATACCTCCATCAAATCTTTGCAGGTATTCTTGTCTAAAGACCATAATATATATACCTAGTGTAATAGTAATACTTAGTGTTCTGTGCACTTATTGTGTATCGTTTACACTTTATTTTTTGTATTTTATTTGTATTATCCGTATCTGACCGTGGCATCACTTTGGGCCCTATCAGAATATCAGCGCTGTGACATTTTTTTAATGTTACAGCACCATGCTGAGATAGGAGCCTTTTGGCCTCATACAGGACCAACTTTCGTTTTATTGTTTTTTTTTTTATTTTAGTGTGTTTCTGTCCTGGGGGGCGAATAAATTATTTTTCTTTCTTTCTTTCTTTTACTGTAAAAAATTTAAGATCGTGTTTTTTTTGTATGTTATGGTAAATATTCTACGGAGATGCGGAACGAACGAGAACTCTTTGCGTGCAAGTCCGACTCTCACTTGATCAGTTTTTATGTTTACTCATTGTCACTACAAATTCTTACTTAGGTATTTTTTCCCACATAAAGCCCAATGGCCCAGGACACTTACCGTTTGAAAACTGGTCGTGGAAAATTTCATATCTCAAGATAATATTATAATCTCTTTCATGCCTCCGTCCGAAGGTTTTATCTCGTTTATAAAACGCTATAAGCCCGGAATAATGCTAGGACCTCTCCTACGTTAGAAATATACGGAACTTGGGTTTGGCCGAGTAGTGGAAAATTGATAATGAAGTATAATTTGACAGAAATAAAGTTGAAAATTGCGTAATTACTCAATATCCAACTATATTAATGTTGTTGTAAGGAAAAATGTTGCCTATGGCATTAAGTCCGCCTTTGTACTTTTGTGCATGAAGTGTAAATAAATAAATAAATAAATAAATTATAAATGAATGAATCAAAACTCTTCGCGCATCAAAATAATAAAGACCCAAAAAAGGTTTATGCAGTTTAGAAGGCAACATACTGGCCATAGTCCGCAACTAGCACCGCGCGCACTGTCCGCGTCTGTCTAGCTGGCATAAGTTTGTTTTTTTTATGTTGTATTGTTTTATATAAGTATGTCTTTACCTTAACGAGGTTGCAAATAAACAACTTTTCTTTCTTTTTCTTTTTTCTTTTCCATAATTTTAATGTCATCATTGTTCTAAATTTCCATTCACGACCGTTTTAAAAGTTAGTTAGGCCGCTGTTAATCTAATATATAAAATTCTTGTGTCACAGTGTATGTAACAAAACTCCTCCGAAACGGCTTGTCCGATTCTTATGAAATTTTGTGTGTAGATTCAGTAGGTCTGAGAATAGGTCGTAGGCTTTATTTTTTAATTGATATAGCAAAACAACGTTTGCTGGTCAGCTAGTAATAAAAATTAAAAATTTAAAAAAACCCCCAACGCAAAACTTATAAGCGATGATGTAAAAAGTCAAAAATAATACCTTTTGTTGAGCCATCAAATGTTTGTTCGTTGAAATGGCGCTATAATGTCGCGACGGGGTACCGCTTAAGTAAGTGAGTCCCTTAATTTCATTCACTGTCTATTAATTTACCAGCATTTCCGACCAATTTGCTTCGATATTATCAATTTTTTGTTGCTAATCTAGTTACCATCAGTTCGCTATTTTAGCTATTTAGTTATTGCTTTAAACTTAGCGGTACCCCGCCGCGACATTATAGCGCCATTTCAACGAACAAACATTTGATGGCTCAACAAAAGGTATTATTTTTGACTTTTTACATCATCGCTTATAAGTTTTGCGTTGGGGGTTTTTTTTAATTTTAAATTTTATTTTTATTTTAAATTTTTTAAACGTAATTTAGTTTGGTTTTGTACCTATAAGAGTTTACAAAAATAATTTACAAGTTTTAAGTTTTCATTTCGTTACTTATTCCTCATTCCCTTGCAATATAGTATACATTATTCTACTAGTCAAGGCCTTTCATTTGATACCCATATATTGAGGGAGTTCTGAAAATAGAATGTAATTCACCATTTTGTGGTTGCGGCCATCTTGGATTTAAAATTTGTCATAGTGTATAGTATTCTAGTAGTCAAGCCCTTTCATTTGATACCCATATTGAGGGAGTTGTGAAAAAATATGTGATCCGCCATTTTTTGGCGGCGGCCATCTTGAACCGATTTTCATCAAACATAGCTAAGAACGTTTCCGACTAATTCACCTTTCAAATAAAAAAAACAATCGGTTTATCCGTTTGGGGGCTACATGCACACACACACACACACACACACACACACACACACACACACACAGATACGTCAAACTTATAACACCCCGTCGTATTTGCGTCGGGGGTTAATTAAATACTGATTAAAACGAATCCAAATACGATATATCTGCTACTAGGTACTAGTGTGCTGTATAATCTGGCTGCAGCATAAGACCAATAATTCTATAATCTTGCATAGTTTTATAGCAAACATGGTATTTCAATGGGTGGTCAGTGTGGTCACCTATAATAATATGTTTGAAAGCAAAGTAAACATCCGGTATGCGTCTAAGGGCCGTAAGATCAAAAGCAGTTTAAACTACAGTTTTCGCAATCTATCGATAAAGTTTGGTCCATGGTTTAATCTACCGTCATAAGATCAAGTGCAAAATATGAACAGATCAGCTAAACTTCGATTAGTCTTGTTCGTATGGCAACATTCATTAGTATTTTCGAATTTTGTTCATTCATTCATGAAAATAATGGCAAGTTTAGTCTGTTTGACATTTGAGTTTTGACGTTTTGTTGATTTTTGTTTACTTCCCCTATTCGTAGCTTGTTGTGTGAGGTCCGTGCGTGGTACATTGGCGTGGTATTTGTTTGTTTGTTTTTGCTGTGGTTGTATTAAAAACCTTAAAAAATACTGTAATTTAAAAAAAGAGGAAGCCTAGCTTTTCGATTTTCGAAATAGATTTACTAACTACTTTAGTGAAAAGATATTTCAATGTTTTGGACAATAAAAAAACTGATTTAGTAAAATAATCAGTTGTAGGAGGAAACTTGGACAAAATTAGCCGAAGATTTCAATAGTATGCCAGAAATCAAAACCACGACAAAAAAAAAACAACAAAATGCAACAAAGCAACTTCATAACTTAACGAATAGGCACAAAAAAAACTATCAGGTACTGAAACTGTTACAAAACATTTTACAACCGGGCAGTCATATTGAAAGAAACACCAACCAACAGACAGAGTTTAATCCACACGTGGGAGTTTAACCGGACCGTTGGGTCAGTTTAAAATAATCGTTAGTTTAAACTGTCTATGGTCGATCAACTACGATTGATCTTAGGAAACAATCGAAGACGGGGGATTAAACTTTATTCCGTGGTTTAAACTACGATTGATCTTACGGCCCTTAGATCCCTACCGCAGCTTACAAAAGAGCTGATAACTTTAAAATGGCTCAACCGATTTCGATGAAACATGTCTAAGAACCATCGCTAGAGAACCTGCTTTCAAATAAAAAAAAACAATCAAATCGGTTCACCCGTTAAAGAGCTACAGTGCCACAGACAGACACACAGACACACAGACTCACAGACACACAGACACGTCAAACTTATAACACCCCTCTTTTTCGTCGGGGGTTAAAAATAAGATAAAGTAAAAAAATTAGAAAGGGTCCCCCATACAAGAAACGTAATGTTTTCGGCGTTTTTTCGTCAAACTGAATATTGTACGAAACCCTTCAGATGCGCATTCCCTTTACTTGTTCGGTTTTTATTTATTAGGCGTCAGAGTCGAAGTCAAAAGTCAAAGTCAAATCTTTTATTTTAATTAGACCATTGATGAAGTTGATTGAAATAAATAAATTATTATTGTTATTATAAGGCACTTTTGAACGTCAAATGAGAAAAAAATTGATTCTAGTTGCCCATTTCAAAAGGTAGTTTTGTATGGAGAAGAATGGGCAAGAAACTCCATACTTACTCTTTAAAAACGATGTTAACAATATTTGCATTTAAAGGAATTATAAATAGTTAATTCCTTTCCTTTCATCTAAACTAAGTTCCCACTACGTGCCCATCCCAACTAAGTTCCCGTATTCCCCCACTTATTTGCAAGTGGTTAAGGCAGTACCAAGTCAGCGCATTGTAGAGATTTGCGTACGTGGCCTCCGGGAGTTCTTGTGATAAAAGTATTCCTACAGGATATCGTCGATACCTTTGTTACAGACTCCCGACTTTACGCCACGACTTGTGTTGTTATGGGGACTTTTATAGTATTGAACAAAGGATTTGACCCAAAGGATCGGTGGCCCCGAGGCTGTGGTAATCTTTTGAAGTATGTGACGTGAATTGAAATTAAAATTGTATGCTTTCTGTGATAATCTTTTAAAGGTTCCATCCATTGGTCCAAGAAACTTAAAGATAAAAGTGGAGACAACACTCTAAATACCTAAGTGAAACCAACTGTGGGCAGACGCTCTCTTTCTGAATGCATACAAGAATGAGACAGTGATATGTGTTTTCTTTATCTTATGTATGCATTCAGAAAGAGAGCGTCTGCCCACAGTTGGTTTCACTTAGGTATTTAGAATGTTGCCTCCACTTTTACCTTTAAGCTTATTGCGTTGGTCTCGTTCCTCTCCATGTAAGAATAATGTTACTTTTGGAATTTTCTTCTTTGTTGTACACGGCTTATGTTTAGCTTAGCAGTAAAATATAACTCAAACATAGTTTTTATACTATGATTAATAGTAAATAATCACCAAAATTTTAACCTCCTTCAAGTGAGATTATAACCAAAAATTAACATCTCGTTTACTAATAGCAAACGACACTAAACTGAAAATAAATTACAAACTTTAAAAAGCCAGTCTAGGTATCTAACTTTTAATAATCATTAAAAAAAACAAAGTTATAGTGCACTATTTTCTTCACTCTGATTTGGTGATCATATAGGTAAGTACCTGCTACATTTGTTCTTTCAATACAATTTGAGGAGCAGGCATAATTAAAACAACCTAGAACCAGTGTAGTTTACTAGTTTTTTCGGTGTTCAGTAAATATTTTTGGTAAAAGAGTTTGCCAAGCGCTTTGCTTACACATTTATTGTGCGAACTGCCGGACTGTGAAATTCACTGCCCGCCTTTCTATTCCCCGAGACATATAATCTGGGTATCTTCAAGGCACGAGTGAACCGGTTTATCCTAGGCAAGCGTGCTCCACCTTAGACCGCATCATCACTTAAGATCAGGGCCTCAAGTCTTCTATTACAATAGTGTCAGAATAGCCTATCATTGATTTCATAATAAATAATTCTAAACGCGAAGACTTGTAATTGGCTTTCTGTCGACTATTGTTTCCTTTTTTGTTGTTAAGTTTTTGTAGCTGTAAGTCTTCCATGCATAGATAAATAAATAAATAAATAAATAAATAAATAATTGTTGATTTTTACAAGTCTGGTAATCTACTAATATAATGGCGTCATTATGAGTTTCCAATGGTCAACCATTGACACACCATTGAAAGAAATGATATAGAATGGTAATTTCGTACAAAATGACAACTGAATGACTGACTTAGGCGGTAATCTGCTAAACATTGACATTGTGCAGTCATTGCTTTTAATTCGACCGACCAATGATTGACCATTATGAATTTAGCAGATTACGAAGTTTTAGTAAAATGACAATGGGATCGTGTTGGAATGACTGAATTATAAAAATAGCAGAATTGGCCCCCAGGTTAGTTGCGGCCAAATGCAAGCCTATAACAATATATAAAAAAAAAGAATCGCAGAGTATTTTTGGTGGTCATAATATTGAAACCCATATTGTACGGCAGTACAAAACCTTTCATATTCATGTTCGAGTCCGACTCGAACTTGGGCGGTTTTTTTTCAATGTCCTACTGCTGGGTAATTGTCGGCTCCAAATCTATTATTAATGTATTCTTTTTCTCGCGCCACCTCGAAACAGTGCTCGCAGTGCGTATCTTGTTCATAATGCCATCGCCACCTCTTTCTGGACCGGCCTCAGCGACGACGTCCATCTTCAGGAACGCATTGCGTGTAGACTTTTGTCCAGTGTCAGCTTGCATACAGGGCCTCAAGTCTGCTATTACAATAGTGTCAGAATGGTCAATCATTGATTTTCATAATGTCGCCATTATATTAGTAGATTACCAAACTTGTCAAAATCAACAAGTATGAAATCAATGATAGACCATTCTGACACTATTGTAATAGCAGATTTGAGGCCCAGTTGACATGATCCTTCTAATAATTTTTGATAATGTATTTTATTTCTGTAAAGTTAATTGGAAAGTCTGCTATCCATGGCAAAATCTTCATTAAAACCTCGGTTTAACTAAAACACGTTCTGCGATAAAGGGAAGTGAATTATTTTTATTCCCAACTTTTATCTTTACATTGTTTGTTCAATTAATGCCCACTCCTCTTAAAGTTTCGTAGTACAATTTAAGATTTTTTTCCTTCATCTTGATCCCAAGTTAACAATGGCTACACTGCTGAATGTTAACAAAATATTCTTCATTGATTACTTTATTGAAATTCAAGTTTACAAAACTCCTTCCATATTGACTCAAGTGTTTTATTACAAAATAAGAAGTTAATCTACTTCAGCTCCAACTTGGTTTAATCTACATCAAACAGCCTCTTCGGAGTTTATCTTAATTGATTCATAACGTTAGCGACATTATAAATATCAAGCGAAGGGTAGAGTAAATAGTACGATATCGCTCCCCCCAGTCTTGGAGATTACCGGTGGAGTTGCTTGAATTCTTTTGCAGGGTTGGGTGTATGGGTTTTTTTTCTGTTCTTATTTCTGAGACTTAAAGCACTGCTGGGTCTTTGGATTGTAAGATACTACTCTCATAAACGTCTTTTCTTATGTAAATATATTGATATAGGTATACTTTTGCAGGGCTAGGTGTATGGTTTTTTTTCTGTTTATATTTCTGAGACACAAAGTACTGCTGGGTCTTTGGATTGTAAGATACTACTCTCATAAACGTCTTTTCTTATGTAAATATATTGATATAGGTATACTTTTGCAGGGCTGGGTGTATGGGTTTCTTTTCTGTTTATATTTCTGAGACACAAAGTACTGCTGGATCTTTGGATTGTAAGATACTACTCTCATAAACGTCTTTTCTTATGTAAATATATTTATATAGTTATATATTACATTAATTATATATTT
Source organism: Charanyca ferruginea (assembly GCA_947361185.1). Taxonomy (NCBI): domain Eukaryota; kingdom Metazoa; phylum Arthropoda; class Insecta; order Lepidoptera; family Noctuidae; genus Charanyca; species Charanyca ferruginea. The sequence continues at coordinate 3,909,381 of OX376070.1, forward strand.
TAGTATATTATGTAGTTAACCTATTTTGTTTTTTTTTTTGTAACTATGCACCTGCCATGTTATCTCTTCACCACCCTTAGTTGACTGGTATAGAATGTTTAAGGCATTAAATGCGCCTTTATACAATACCTTTGTGCATGAAGTATGAATAAATAAATATTAAACTGGACGTGTAGATATACATTTAAATACAAAGGGCGTTCTCTTAAACTTGTTAAAATACACCATTAATAAAAAAACAGCATAAAAAAATAGGTATAAAATAATCCAAAAATTAAAAGAATGTTTCTTTTACGTATCCGATTTTGTGTGACATTATAGGTATATAAAAATATTTTATTTTTATTTTTGATGGGAATATTTTTTTTTTGTATTTAAAGACGATGTAGTAAATTACTGGTTAAAGAGGACGCCTTGCGTTAATTAACATACTGTATATGACACACTCTACAATAATTAATACCGATTAGGCTGCTATTTGAATGTGAAAGAGAGAACGAAATAGAAAGAGAAGGGTTAGAAAAAGAAGAGAGACAATGAGAATTTATTTTATATTAAAGGAAGCTTATAGATGAATAAAAATATAGTATATAGGTACAACAATTATAAACTTCCGCCTTAAAAAACAAAGAACAGACGATGATTGATGTTGATTTACAATAGAAGCTCTTTGTTCGATTTCAGTAGAGACAAGAAAAAAAAATTCTATCAATACAATATTTATCAAAGCTTTGTCAACCCTAGACCCATCTGAATTTATTTACAATTTTCCTTATGAAATACTTTGAAGTGTTTCAACAAAATTTATAGCGAGACTTTCTCAAGTAATTCAGAGTTTCGTCGACTTTCTGAAGTTTGAGCTCGCTGCGTTTACTACCAAACGGGGTTTGATACGTTCCGATGCGATATTTAAACTCTCTAAGTGGCTATTCGGACGAATCGTTGGATCGGAGAACAAATGTTTCGGATACAAGTTTACGAACTTAAAATCTTTTGGAAGTACATTTCTATGTAAATTTTGAGAGTAAAACAGTATATTTCGATTTTCACTTGAATGAAGAAATGTGGAGGAAAGTATTTGTTCAGGAGTTTTACTTTTCCATTGCATATTTCCGAAGTATAAAACTAAATCAAATCATATGTAATCAAAACTCTTACCTATAACTTACGTAACAACTGAACTTTTCTTCATTTATAGAAAAAAAGTTTTACGAATAAAGAGTAACGACACGGTTGGCGCAGTGGCTGAAAGATTGACTGCTACACAACGTGTTGCGGTTTCGAATCCCGCCCAGGGTAAACATTTGTGTGATGAGCACTTGTGTTTGCCTTGTGTCTGGTTGTTGTTTATCTATATATGTATGTATTTAAATGTATTTGTGTATGTACATCAGCTGTCTGACATTCACAGTACATACAGGGTCTATCTAGTTTGGGGTCAGATGGCCGTGTGTGAAATGTCTCCACATATTATCATTATTATAAATTACCAGCCAACGGCTTTGCGTACATAATTATGGGAGTGTTACACTACCAATTTCCAAACTCCAAACTCCAAGCTGCTATCGAGAAACAACTAAAGTCCATAGATTGTTAGTAATACAAAAAATACCTTACAAACTAATGTTAGTAAAACAAATTCAAAAACTATACCACCCAGCTCGCCTTTTTTTTTTGTTCCGGGGTGGAAAATCCTCATGGATCTCCGCGGGCGGAGGGGTCTATCAGACTCTTACTGACTAAAAACTACCCCGGTGTTCCATCTCACACCTACGTCGGGGGTCGCGGGAACTAGAGAAACTTCCGCAACCCCCGACTGAGGATCACAAGCCTATGCTTTATCCAGGCGGCACTGGATGCGGCTACACACTGAAGGTGGTCGACCTTCAGTGTGTAGCCGCATCCAGTGCCGCCATCTGCCCGCAAACACGCTAAGAATGTTATTCGAGCTGGCCTGCATGCACACCAGAGAAACACGAGACACAACGCTTTCCAGCCAGCGGCATAGACAAACAATGTGGAAACACATTGGCCGATAGTTGCAACATTAAAAAAAAAGAAGAAAAAAAAATGCTTTATATTATTCACTTTTATTTATTTATTGTATTTAATAACTTTATAACTAATAGTTATGTCGGGTTTACATATAACATATTTTTACATAATGTTAGCTTGCATATTTTTGTAGATATTTATTATTACAACTTTTTTTTTTATTTATTTACCTTAAGTCATGACTGTGGCCGCCCGTGGCATCTCTGCAAGACCCTGTCAGAATACCAGCGCTGCGACATTTCATGTCGTAGCATTGTGCTGAGACAGGAGCCTTTTTGGTCTCGTACAGGTTTCATAAGGCTTTTTTTATGTTTTATTGTTTTATATAACCCTTTTTTATGTTGTGTTTACCTGTACGAGGTTACAAATAAACAATTTTTCTTTCTTTTCTTCTTTCTTTCTTTCGCACGATAGCTTGAAATCCGTATAGAGTAACATAATAATACTGTCTGACTTGAGGATCGCACCCAGGGATCACGATCAGCAGTTCCTCGCGACCATGTTATTAACAGGACAGTCAAAAAATATTTTCACAAAAAAGACAACCGTCTGCAAAAAGTAAAAAGTAACTTGAAATTCGCAAGTGCGCGGCTTTGGTTCTGTTTGTTTGTATTGCCACCGATTTGCGAATTTCAAGTTATTTTTTTTTATTTTTTTTTTCTCGCTTTTTAGTAGGTACTTACTTCTTATTACCTATACAAATGAATTACGAATTAATGGTGACACCAAAAAAATGTTAATCTTTAGGGGTGGATAATTTCATGAACATTATATGGGACAGACTTTGAGGTATACACTATCAATTTAAAAAAGAATCATCGAAATCGGATTAGGTACACTGAAAAAAAATATGCGTGGTCAAACACAAAAAATATATGTATTTGTCGAACGTGTCGAATTGAAAACCTCCTTCTTTTTTTGAAGTTGGTTGATAACAAGTAAACAACTTGTAAACGTAGGGTCACGACACCATTTTTGTCCGACACGAATAGAATGACCGGATAATACGTACTGGGGCTGATAAATTATGATCCTTACCACACACAAATTCCCCAAGTAATACTTTACAACAACCATCTTCATAATAATACAGATTTTATTTTACTACCCCCCGGATAGTAGTAATAAAGTACCGCAGTGGACGGAACAAGACACTAAAGATACATATTCTAGCTTATATGACAGTATAATAACTATTTTATATAGATATATTTTAGTAGTCATACTATCGAGATGACCTAGACGACATAGCCCACGAGGACTGGTTCAAAGTGGCGCTGGATAAAAACTCCTGGAAGGACTAGGGGGAGGCCTTTGCCCAGCAGTGGGACAGCATGGGCTAATAAAAAAAAAACTAGCTTTTGCTCGCGTCTTGGTCCTCGTGATATTTTTTAAGGATCTCTTGTTTTTTTGATAAAATATTGCCTTTATCAATTGTAGTTTGTACAGTACAAGAGCCGAGAGTCGAGTGTTGTAGTTGTATTGTATTAGTTTTAGATCTTGTTGTACAAAATATTTTGTAATGTGCGTCGCTCTCTCGTGAATATATGTTTTTTCTTTCTTTCTTTCTAGTTAATGTGGCGTCCGATTAGCGAAACGATTTTTAGAATCGTAACAGTAGTTCTGGCGATTAACTCAAAAGAACACTAAGGGCGGGTTGTTTCAAACAGTCGGTTAACGTTACATACGGACGGTTAAAAAGTTACTATGACTGATGATGTTTAACGTACGTTAAATATAACGGGTTGTTTCATGACATAAAAATCCTTCAGTTAAGGTTATTCAAAAAGAGATTCCATAACATTTTGATGTTTGAAAGTAGCTGTTTGACAACACAAAATTACGATGACTGGTCGGTTATGGTAATAGTAACTTTTTGACGTATGTTTTTGTGAAACAACCCATTTTTTTGATTTGACGATAGTTAGCGCCATTTTTGACTATTACCGGTCAGTAATGGTTAGTTGAAGCAACCCGCCCTAAGTGTTCACCTAGTGATGGATACTTAAAACACGCAATAATTGTGTGGGGATATTTTTTTTATTATGACGTTCAAAAGTGCCTTTTTAATGGTCTAATTGAAATAAATGATTTGACTTTGACTTTGATTATGGATACTTAAAACACGCAATAATTGTGTGGGTACCTACAGTCTACCTGCTAATGTTTTAGGGATCACCCTAAAGGCCCTAAACCCTAAAACATTAGTATAGTTAGTCGGTCGAGTAGTCGCGCTGTGTGTTGTTCGTTTGCTTGGGTTTTAGATGTCGTTGTGTAAACAATGGCTACTAATGTTGTAAAGTGTGCTAACTGCAATGTAGTCATAAATGAGGCATTGGCATTTATCTGCAATAAACTGGACGTGATGGACGAGCAAAGTATTGCCCGTATTTGTGTCAGTGCATTTTCGGAAAGTGAAATTTTAAATGCCAAAAACTTGTTGTTTGATTCGTTTCCAACAACAAAGCGCAAGAAGATAAGGAAAAGACAGGGGAAAACGTTGCGTGACATAGATGATATCATCTGCCTGTTAAAAGAAACCGATCCCGAAGAAATACCTATTTTTGTCGCTAGAGACTTACAAAAACTACCCCCGGTTCTGTTTGACCACTTAGATGCGACAAGAGTCCTCAAGGATCTGTTGAAGATGCAAAGCGAGATTGATCGTATTTCTGAGGAGTACGCTACAGTGAAACAGGTTAAGGAGCTAGCAGTAGAAGTAGAATCACTTAAGAATGCGTCTATAGTTAACAATGTCTGTAGAAACATTAACGTAAGACGGGGTGCCTGTGCATTATCGAGCTTTGAGCACGAAAGTGGACCTATGGGTTTATCTCCCGTATGTGGCTCGTCATATAAGTCTGCAGAAATACAGGATAAGACAACCCCTTTAAAAAATCAGTCTAACATTTCGTCGGGGGTGGGTAGCGCGATAAAAACACCGCGCTTAGTTGTGAACGGTGCGGCGGCGCCTACGAGTGAGAAGGTAACAGCTGATCGCGTTCTGACTAATGAGGTGGTGAGTCACACAACGTTACCGACCTCTGCCGTAAACTGTGTTCAGAATGCAGATCGACCAACCAGTCAACAGTCATCCGTCGATAACAGAAAGAGTTTCTCTGGTGTTGTACAGGATGGAGTGTCGAAACCACTGTCTAAAACTCAAATGTCTAATGAGGAATGGATCCTGGTTCAGAAAAAGAGACATGGATTGAGAAACCGATTTGTAGGAAATACAGGGAAAGCTATTGTTGATGCGGACAATAATTTTAGAGCAGCGAGTACTCAAGTGCCGATCTATGTTTACAATGTGTCTAAAGAGACGTCTGCAAGTGATATAAAGTCTTATCTGTTGAAGAAAACTAACTTAGACATCAAATTACAGAAAATGAATATGAAATCTAATAAAGATTATAATGGATACATTGTTTTTGTGCCTAAACATGAGTTATCTATGTTTATGACGGATGACTTTTGGCCCGACGGGGTTCTGTATCGCCGTTTTGTTGATTTTAGTCGCAATACGCACAGTCCTACCTACCGGGAGATAAATGGAGTATTATCATCAGTAAATGGATAGTACAATTAAGCTTGTTACGTTCAACTGCAAGAGTGTCACACGGTCGGTGGAATGTGTGAAGAATCTCTGTCAGACGGCGGACATTGTGGCACTACAGGAGACTTGGCTTTTGCCTCACGACGTACAGTTCCTGGGCAGCATTGATGACGCGTTTGCCTATACTGGAAAGTCTGCTGTCGTTACATCAGCTGGAGTGCTTAGAGGACGGCCGTATGGTGGAGTCGCTTTGCTGTGGAGGAAGGCGATGTTTCCAACGGTGTATGTGATCGCGTGTTCGAGTGTGCGTCTCGCTGCGATAAAAGTAGTGCTTCAAGACCGGTCTATGCTAGTGATATCAGTGTACATGCCTACTGACTCGATCGAAAATCTGACCGAATTTACAGAGTGCCTCAGTGAGATAAACGCGATTATTGACAGTAATGATGTAGAATCTGTGTTCATTCTCGGAGACTTCAACGCGCACCCAGGTGAGATGTTCGCTAATGAGTTGTTTACTTTTTGCTCGGAACAATCGTGGTCGTGTCTAGACATTGAGTGGCTGCCTCGCGATACATATACATTTGTGAGCGACGCGCACGGTTGCCAGCGATGGCTCGATCACTGTGTAGTAACAGGTGCGGCGCGGCGCGCAGTCGTGGATGTGTGCGTACTGTACGATACATACTGGTCTGATCACTATCCGTTATTGATTGAATGTAATGTGAATATTATTAAACCTAAGGTTACAGCCAGTCCGAATGCTTTTAATTATATAAAATGGGGACTTAGGGACAGTAATCAAATACAAGATTATACTAGTTACTGTAATTCAAGATTTAAGCAGATTGACTTTCCATCTGAGTTTTGTAATTGCGCAGATGGAATGTGCAGTATTGAGAACCATAAAATAGCTATCAATGGGATGTATGTGAATATTGTAAATATTTTGACTGAAGCCGCTAAGAGAAGCTGCATTGCACCTAAGCGCAAACATTTTAAATGTGTAAAGGGGTGGAACATGCATGTTGGTGACGCTCACCGGAGGGCCAGGCTTTGTTTTCAGACTTGGGTATCCTATGGACGTCCTAGATCTGGGCATGCTTATTATAATATGTGTGAGTCTAGGAAACTATTTAAAGAAAAATTAAAGTACTGCCAAAATAATGAATGTCAGATAAAGATGGACATAATTGCGGAACATCATGTAAATAAAAACTTTTGTGATTTTTGGAAAAATACCCATAAACTGAATCCAAGGTCGGGCTCACCGGCGAGTGTGGGTGGTGCGCATGAGTCGCAGAGCATAGCCTGCGCCTTTCAGCGGCATTTTAGTGTGGTGTCACCGCTCGGGCCCGCGTCGCAGGTGCTTGCGGCTGAGGACCGTCCTGGCCAAGTTAACATTAGATTCTCCGCCAAGGATGTGGCCCAAATTATAAAGAAGATGGTGAGAGGCAAGTCTCCAGGTCACGATAGTCTTAGCATCGAGCATTTGAAGTACGCGGGCGTACACCTACCAAGAGTCCTGGCACTATTATTTAACTTGTGCGTTAGTCATGGTTATTTACCGGATGATTTAATGCGCACTGACGTAGTGCCAATTATCAAAGATAAGACTGGTGACTCATCAGATCTGTCTAACTACAGACCAATCTCGCTTGCGACTGTCATAGCTAAGGTGCTGGATAGTTTGCTTGACCGACAGTTAGAGAAGCACATCCACTTGCATGATGCTCAGTTTGGGTTCAGAACCGGTTTGTCAACGGAGAGTGCTATCCTGTGTCTCAAGCAAACTGTTCAGTACTATACGGACAGAAACACACCAGTATATGCATGTTTTTTAGATCTTTCAAAGGCTTTTGATCTGGTGTGTTATGACAAGCTGTGGCAGAAGCTACAATGTGAAACAGATGTGCCACATGAGATTGTGTCTTTGCTCCGGTACTGGTACAGTAAGCAGCAGAATAGCGTCAAGTGGGCGGGTGCGCGGTCGGACGTGTATGGGTTGGAATGTGGAGTGAGGCAAGGGGGTTTATCCTCGCCTCGCCTCTTTAACCTGTACATGAACCGGCTGATCGGTGAGCTCAGCAGCACTAATATTGGATGTTCCATAGACGGAGTGTGTATGAACAACATTAGTTACGCGGATGATATGGTGTTGCTGAGCCCATCGATAGGTGCATTACGTAAACTTTTGCGCATTTGTGAGTCATATGCGGAGGCCCATGGGCTCAGTTACAATGCTAAAAAGAGTGAATTCTTGATCTTCAAAGCCGGTACCAAATGTTACTCATCTGTACCACCTGTCACTCTTTGCGGCATCCCTTTAAAAAGGGTGCAGCATTTCAAATACCTGGGCCACTGGGTCTCTGATGACTTGTGTGACAATCTGGACATTGAGAGGGAGCGCAGGGCGCTGTCAGTCCGGTGTAATATGTTGGCTCGCAGGTTTGCGCGATGTACTAGACCTGTAAAGGTGACTTTATTTAAGGCATATTGTCAGTCGTTTTACACGTGCAGCCTGTGGACCAACTTTACGCAGCGGGCGTACAGCGCACTGCGCGTTCAGTACAACAATGCTTTCAGGATACTGTTAGGGCTTCCGAGGTTTTGTAGTGCTTCGACTATGTTTGCTGAGGCGCGGACCGATGATTTTTTTGCAATCATACGGAAGCGGAGCGCTTCACTGTTAAGTCGCCTACGAAGCAGCTCGAACGGCCTCCTGAGGGTGTTGTCCGAGCGGTGGGACCTGTCCCTGATACAGAGGTGGATGCAGCTTCATGTTAGCGCTTCTCCTCGTATTATTTGACATGTGTGTGATTGTGTATTAATTGAATTTTGTTATAAATTGTTTCATTGTGTATTATTTTATATTTTATTATTATTTTAATTTATATTATATTGAATTTAATTTAATTGTATAATGTTTAATGATTGATTTGTATTGCTTGTATTGATGTAATTTTGTGTATGTGTAATTATTTTATTTGTTATTAATGATTTTAATCTTTTAAATGATTTGATATTATAATGTATGGACTATGTCTGAAATAAATGAATTAATAATAATAATAATAATAGTTTGTCTCGTGGTCGCAAGCGCGACTGCTGCGCGTGGGGTCCTGGGTTCGATTCCCAGGTCGGGGAAAGTGTTATTGAGTTTTTCTATTAAGAATTTCTCAGTAACAGCTCGGAGTTTGGAAGTTGGCGGTGTAACACCCCCGTGCCTCGGAAAGCACGTAAAGCCGTTGGTCCTGCGCCTGATCTCTCTCCGGTCGTGTCGGATTGTCGTCCCACCGGACTATGAGAGTGAGGGAAGAGGGAGTGCACCTTTGTATGCGCACACACTTGTGCACTATAATATCTCGGTCGGAAGATTACAGATTACATAATTAAAAATATTTCAGCATGATTTCTAACTGTAACTGTTACAAGTATGTGGGAGGTATGTGGTAGAGATGTCATCTAAGCACAGATTTGACGACATTCCAAAAAAAAAATCTATTTTATGAATTGCACCAAACACAGTCTACAAAGTTCGATGCCAATCATAAAAATTGCAAATGGCCGCGGTACCGTCTCGATAAAAAGAGGCTTCGACGAAGGAAGTTATTCCAATAATCTGGGTATAAATCCACACATTCGTTTTATTGGGACGAAAGGCAGTATCTCGTATTACACCCTGGTACCGATATAAAAATACCGCCACACCACTTTTGTTATCAAAACCTTACCGGATATTTGAAGTTGATTTTTATGCGGCTATTTTGTTAACCGGGATGTAAAAATTTGTACGACTAGAAAGTCAAATATAGTGAAACCCTATGTCACTTTTACTATATTATATTATGTACCTATAATCTGCCAAATGAAGCCTTCATTCATTCCTATAACCAGTATGGTTTTGAACTCATTTTCAAAGATAGCGTATTTATTCTGAGCAATTTATGGCATACAAATACTGATTAAGAAGAGAGAGAGGGAGTCGGTCGGTTCATGAATGCATGACAATCCATTCCTCCATGTCTCGAAAAACTTGTAAAAACCGTTAGCCCAGGCTGTTATTCGTAGATTTTAGACTGTTAATATAGGAAGTCAGAAGCCAGAAAGTCTGACAAGTTGGGCTACCGTGTGACTTAAACTGGGTTGGAGGAGGAGGTCAGACAGGTGGGTAGTTGCTCCATGTAAAGCACTGGTATTCAGCAGCATTCGGCCAGACTGGAAACCGTCCCCTACATTGCTGGGAAAAGGCTAGGTAGATGATGTAATAAGGATTAACAAAACAGCAACAACAAAAGATTTTAGTATCAATAAAGCTAAGTTTTGCCAAGACAAGCCTGCCCTTAATTACATCAAAACTTATTCAAATGAATGTTTTAAACTAACGCTACTTAGATTTAAAATTGAAAGCGTTAAATATTCAAAATTAAAAAAAACACTTTGAATGATAGGAGAAATCATGACGTGTAGTCTTAATGGCAAAACTAACCCCAATTATACACATGCTTGAAATTACAAACCATCAATTAAAATAAACTTGCCTTTATTATTTTCCGTCTGTGTATTGTCTATAAGTCCCTTGGGAGAAGGCTCATCGAAATGTGTATTCTTCCCATCCTAACATATGGTTCACAAATATGGTCTTTGACAAATCAGCAGACGTCTACCCTTGCGGTTTGCCAGAGAGCTTTGGAACGAATAATCTGGGTTCAAAACTGCAAGACCGGGTTATGAATCCCAACATCCGTTCCATCATAAAAATGGCTGATGTCACTCGGAAAGCTGTCAGGGATTGGGCTTGACACATCTGCCACATGTCAGACGGTCATTGGGCCAAATTTACGACCCAATGGGTCTCTCTACATGGCAAGTGACATCACTATTGGCTCAGGTGAAGATGGCGGGCTGATCTGGACTCCTTCGGCAAAGACTGGCCCCAAATACCCGTAGAGAGTTGGAAGGAGCGTGGAGAGGCATTTGCCCCGTAGTGGGAAAATTCAGGCTGAAAATAAATAATAATGATAATTATAATTACTTTTAAAATTAGGTTTAGATTCATTATAAAAACCAATTTGCAACATTTCAATAGCAAACACAAATTAATCAAAGTCCTGAAGTCGTCAAATCTTATTGTTATTTTATTCCCCGGTATTTAAATGCTTGAGGAAAGTTTCCGAGAAAACAATAGGTATAACAATAAAGACAGACCACAAAAACAAAGTTTCACGACTGTTCTGTAGTTCAATTAATGTTATAACTTATAGTAAAGTAATAGTTAACTTAATAAGTGGCCGTTCTTATCTATTTTGATGTTAATTAGGATGTGGGTGGGTGAAGTAAAACTGTGGAAGCCTAGACTGTGATTTATGTCGGTTGTCACCAACATTAAATCAAATGATTAAGTACGGAATTAACAATCGTTTTGGGTAGTTAGAAAGAAGCCAGAAATTCAGACAATCAGTCTTACCAAGGAGTATAGTGTTGCCCAGTAATTAGATTGTGGAAGTTGCCGGCAGTCGGTTAAGTTGACGTCAACAAAGTTGGGATCAAAGACTGGGCAGGTGAGCAATAATAATTGCTTGAAATCAATCTGAAACAAAAAACGTTTTTTACGTCGTTTTTTGCTCGATCTTAAAATCGTACGATGGTACAGAAGACCCTTTGTATAGTGTGTAAATATGTACTATAATAAAAAGAAATATATTAAAATATTCAGAAACAGAAACTAACTTAAGAGCGAGGCTCCGAAGATTAATAGTGCAGTTCCAAATAGTGTACAATGTGCTACTTACTTATGGATGAGACTAAGATATATTCCAAAAGCCATGGCACTTGGCACTATTCGCCACAGCATCATAAACAAATCCTAGAGTGGGACAACGTTCTTATTTAAAAAATAAATCTATTAAACTCGCTACAAATATATTCACTTCATGTGCGAGTCCGAATTTCACTTGGCGGGATTTTTTTATTTACTTTCAGTTGCTACACTTGTGTAGACGGTCATTAGGAAGGACGTTCACTTGAAAAAGTAAAGCAAAAAGACGTGAGTTTCAGAACTAACGATCTATTGGACTCAAAACATTTCGTGTGAAGTGTGAATGTGTGGTAGCGAGCAAAAAAATTTACTCTCCTAGTCAAACACCTACTTACTATGTTTTTTCAAATAATTTTCTTCTATTTTTATAGTGATTATGTTTATTGTAGTAACCGTTTTTATTATAGGACGCAAGTATATTAAGTTTGCATCAAATTGTTATTACAGTCATCAGATCATAGCAGAATACAATCATGAATATAATTATTTTACAATTACGCAAAATTTAAAGTTATTTTCTCACACCGTTATTAGATATTTTATGCTGTTATGAAGATAGTATTTTGGAAATTATACCTAATAATTTCGAAAATACTATCTCCTTTCATGCTCATCTCTTAATTCACAAGAAAATTACTTTTAAATATTGCGTAAATCAATGGGTTATGTACGTAGGTACGTATTTATGCTTGTGTCTCCTAAATTCACTAACACACAAAACCCGCCTCTCTGTTTTATACTCGCTACACAAATCAACAACACATTTATACAAACTGTAGGCGTATAACTGAAAAGCAGTTAAGTTTCATTGTTACAACCGCCCCCACAATTGATAGTCGCGTTACGGAGAATCGCCGAGTCTGTTCACGGACCATTTGCATTACAATCTGACAGAAAAAGTAGAACCAAGTTATTGTTAGTGTTACTTTAAGATATTTATTGGTGAAAAATAAAAGGGAAAAGGTGTATATTTTTCTGTGTTGCTAGATATAAGTAATAGTGGATTGATTATCTCTTAATTTTAAACTGGACTGAATAATATTGCACTGAAGTGTTTTTTTTAATGTGTGCTTCAAAAAGCTAATAATTTTCAATATTCTTGGAGAATAGTAAAAATGTCTAAAGGTGTTACTACACCAATCGATCGATCATCGATCGATGCCATCGGTCGACATCGATGGACGTTGATCGATTGGTGTGGTAGCTTTGGCTGATCGACGGATACCGGTCGACTAACTAATCAGTCGATTGCCAGTCGATGGCATCGGTCGACGTCGATCGATTAACTTCGGCTATAATCCATTACTAATAATAATCAAGCAGCTCGATCGACGTCAACTAATCAATTCTACCATCGATCGATGCCGTCGATCGACGGCCGACCGATTGGTCTGGTAGAAACTATCGATCGACGTCGACTCATCCATTCTACCATCTATCGATACCGTCGATCGACGGTCGATCGATTGGTCTGGTAACACCCTTAGAAGTTCGAATGATGAACATCTTATTTATTTATAAGTCGCCTAGTATGAAGAAAATATAGAATGATGAAGAATAATTAAATAAAATATTATAGATGGGTCTGTACCCGTTGTTACGCGCAATTGACGACACAGTTGGCGCAGTGGCTGAGCGATCAACGGCAGCGCAGCGTGTTGCGGGTTCGATTCCCGCCCAGGGTAAACATTTGTGTGATGAGCACTTGTGTTTGCTTTGTGTCTGGGTGTTGTTTATCTATATATGTATGTATTTAAGTCAAAGTCAAAGTCAAAGATCTTTATTGTGAGACAGTGGTTATAGAGTTGTTATTGAGTTTTAGTGTGCGTCTTAGACCGGTCTATGTTTATGTGATATATTATGATATATTAATTGCATCAAAACATAAAACGGTTTGGCACTAACTCATCATGCATCTATCGGGCAAAAATTCATGTTCTGTATAATAATTATGGTCTATTTACCAAGGAGTCAATTTTTTTTAAACATAAATATTTTCAATTCCTCTTATTTGCTTAGGAAGCTTATTATAGATTCGTGAAGACATTCCGAAGAAACTTTTAGACAGTAGGGCTGTTTTTGAGGGCATATTTGTTATTATGTCGATGGGAGTGCAGGTTACCAAACTTTTCCTTATTGGTCTTTACAAATATAGCGACCTCATAGATGTAGAGGGCAGGAAAGGTTAAAATCTTAAGCTTTTTAAAATGTATTTGTGTATGTATATCAGCGGTCTGACTCCTATAGTACAGGGTCTCCCTAGTTTGGGGTCAGATGGCCGTGTGTGAAATGTCCCCCACATATTATATTATTCTTATTATTATATTAAAAGATTAACAGACCATGCCTTCTTCACATTCATCCTGCTTCGCATTCCTTTTCAGACCGTATGTATTTGAAAAGGAATTTTACAAAAAGTTTGAAAATGGCGCCACTGACATAAACGTTTAAGAGGAATCGTTTGTCTTGGTATGTGTGTGTTGACATGTGCAAAGAAGAGATGAAATGCATATATGGATATTAATTCGTGCGGGTAAGACGGAGAGGAAAGCCTGAATGAAGAATAATATGAAAGAAAAGGGAGTCAGTAATTTATTTAATTTTTATTTGTCACTCCAACAACGGCTTGTTCACTAATACATTTTTTGGGGTGCTGTAACAATTATACTTAAAACCTAGAGTGAAATTGTCAGTTTCAGGTGTGCACAGCACTTTACTTTTTTTCAGTGATAGCTTGACGGATGACAAAAAAAAAACATGTTGCGCCGACTCAAAGTCAAAGTCAAAGTCAAAGCATTTATTTCAATTAAACCATTTACAGGCACTTTTGAATTGTCATGGAGTCGGTCAGTTAGACAGAAAGTTGAAGCTAGTTGCTCGTTCCAAAACGTAGGTAGGTCTCTATGGAGAAGAACGAGCAAGAAACTCCACGGATACTCTTTTAAACTCAGGTTTTTACAAAATACTGCTTACATTATTCTTGTTGCTTCTATATGTGAAAACAATGAAGGTAATCTAGAAATACAAAATATAAAAAATAATCAAGATAAAAACCATGGCAGTTAAGAGTTGACCAATCTCTACTGACAGCGCCCGTTCACGAACATGACGCGTGAATCAGCACCATTCAGCTCAACCATTTTAGAGGGAGCCGAATGACCCAACACACGCGCCACCACCAGCGAGACATTTGAGTGAGCATGACAATTCTCTCAACCGCCATGCTCATTTAAGTCAAACACATAATAATTTACTTAAAATATGGCTCCATGGTACTCACATTTACAAAATTGAAATAATGCTGCTAAATTATATTTACTTCAAGTAACATGGGAGAAGGGCACGAAACTGATGATTATCTAAACTATTTGTCTAAAGGCTCTCTCTTTCGCGTGAATTCTCACCAAATGGAGTTCGTTTCTATTGTCACAAAGCAAAATACTGAAGATATTATCTACCCTACAAAATGGCAGCAACCCTTTCTAGACATCAATACACAACCATATCAAATACTCGACTGTTCTTACCAATCCGTTATAAAAGATAAAGTGGGTAGTTTGTTATCTCGAAGAGACTGAAGGTCACATACCATTTTCCGAGCTGATAAACATCTACAAGGGTCAAAGTCAAAGTCAAATCATTTATTTCAATTAGACCATTAAAGGCACTTTTGAACGTCATAAAAAAAAAGTTGATTCTAGTTGCCCCTTCCAAAAGGTAGTTTCTTACGGAGAAGAATGGGCAAGAAACTCCATACTTACTCTTTTAAAAAAAAAATGTGTACAATATTTTGCATTTACAGTTTATAGTTATATAACTATACGTGAACAGGATGGACCCTGCATAAAACACTATATTGAAGTATGTACAAAGTATTACAAGATTAAAAACGATAGCCAAGTTGAATACATAGATACATAGTGTTCACATATTATTATTTACAATTATTGAAAAAGTAGACAACAACTCCTTACATTTCAACAAACTATGAACTAGTGTGTGAACCAGAGTAAGAATTAAATATAATTTATATATATTAAGTATAGTTTGAGTAGTGATAAACTAGTCAGTGTCTTAAACATCACTTGATAACTAAAGGAATCAGCTATGCTATTCTCTAACGTTACCATTCGTGGTTGTGCTCGACGGTGAGCTCGACATCGTGTCAGCTGTGAAATCGATGTCGAGCTCAGGGACTGTTTTTGTTTAGCGAATATTATCGTTTTTCATTATATGCACTACCAAGTGTCAAATTAATCAACGTGATGCGTTAGTTCACGTGGCGCTAGCGCTGCGCTAGCAATGGTTAAAGAATACGGAAATTTAACTCGCCGCTGCCGCAACGTCGAGCTTTAGGTTGTGTTACTTGAGAATAGCACCACTGATTGTCCGATGATTGAAAGCAAATGTTTTTTTTTAAAGTAAAAGCGGGGTAATTCAACTATTATTACGTTTATTGCAATATTCAGCTTATTATCTGTTTGTATGGTAATACAAAATTTTGACGTAACAGTAACAAGTACAGTAAGTTAAATAACAGAGAACTGGATAATACTCTATAAACCATTAATAGAAAAAAAAACCGGACAAGTGCGAGTCGGACTCGCCCACCGAGGGTTCCGTACATATTTGTAAGTACATATCCATACTTCTATAATAATCCATACATACTATCCATACTTTAATCTACTTAATATTATAAATGCGTTTTTTGCGACATAAACGGCCATATCTGTTTTTACGTTAACATAGAGAGTTGATTTTTTTACAGCATCAAGGGACCGTAGACTTAAATATATGGTTTTAATTTCGAGAACGCGTGGACGTTCTCGATATAAAGGGTATTGACAGACAGACAGACAGACAGACAGACAGACAGACAGACAGACAGACGGGCAACAAAGTGATCCTATAAGGGTTCCGTTTTTTCCTTTTGAGGTACGGAACCCTAAAAATAACAGCATAAATAATAAGTATAAGAAAAATCTAAAAAAATACAGTGTTTTTTTTACATATCTGATTTTGTATGACATTTAGAAAATAAAATATTTGGTTTTTTTTTCTTTTGTATCTATGGATGATGTAGTACCTATTACTGGTTAATGGGAAGGCCGTTCGTTAACTAACATACTGCATGTCTATTCTGTTCAATCTCCCTCGGTAAACACCTAGGTGAAGTGAGCTGTCATCCGCCCGTCAGCTTTGTCAACGCCTAGCATCGGGACGGATGACATCTTACTGCACCTAGGTGTTCACCGAGGGAGATTGTAACAGAATAGCTCTACTCTATTATTATATTTAGACATTTATAATGAGCTAGTTATATAATAAAACAAAAGCTTAGGAACTTTTTCAAAATTACATAGGTACCTACTTACATTTACAAAACTGAAAAAGATTTAACTTTATCGGCTTTCCATTAAATCAATATTTGCCTTTTAAATCTTACTCAAGTAATTAATAGATACTTATGAACTAGATCTAGATAATTATGTTTGCTTTGTGACTCCAACTATCCATTCAGTCTAGACTGTCTTTGCCTTATAATTAATTTAATGCCTTATAATTAATTTAATTAAGTCCTTCATTTTCGAAAGATAATATCCGAACTAGAATTATATCCACGATGTTTTCAAGAGCGAATTGAGTCCTTGAAATGTTTTGAACAAACAAACGAGAGAACAAGTAACTCATTCATTCATCAAACAATACATATTTACCAAAATCTCATAAAGCACTTTTGTACTAAGAAAACAATAACAAACTTTTATACGGAACCTTCTTATTAATAATATTTTAATCTGTTTACGAAACGAAACGAACCGTGGCTGTATTCACTCAGAATAACAAACGTCGGAATGTTACATAAAGTTTCGCATCTAGGTATCATAACAGTACAGCTATTCTATTACAATCTTCCTTGGTGAATACCTAGGTGAAGTGAACTGTCATCCGTCCCGATGCTAAGGATTGACAAGACGGACGGATGATAGCTCACTTCACCTAGGTGTTCCCTGAGGGAGATTGTAACAGAATAGACATGCTGGTATACCTACCTACCTACTAGTGTTTGTCACCTAACTCCTTCTAAATGGCTGGACTGGTTTCGATTTTTTTTGTGTATATTTCAATGGGTTCCTGGATGGATTGAAAACGCACTTGAACCCGGTAGGTGGCTGAAGCGCCACCTACCGGGTTCAAATGCGTTTGTTGCGCGTTGTTCTAGAGTATTTTTTCAACCGACTTCAAAAAAGGAGGAGGTTATCAATTCGTCTGTATTTTTTTTTTATGTTTGTTACCTGATTTCTTTGGATTGAGTGAACCGATTTTGATGATTCTTTTTTAATTTGAAAGCTAGTGCTTCCCGTGTGGTCCCATTTTAATTTGGTCCAGTTCTAACAATGGCATCCATGAGAAAACTGTATAAGTCTTAAATTTGCATTAAGTATGTGCGCGATTTGTTACGCGATTTCTCCGGCAAACGTAAACCGATTTTGAAAATTCTTTTTTTTATGGATAGGGTATGCTTCAGGGGTGGTCCTATACAAATTTTATCTAAATTGATTTAGCACTTTTTGAAAAATCAACAAATACCCAAAAATTTTACATAGACGACGTTTTAGTTTCATCAATCTTTGTAGTAGTTAACTTTCAATCTCTTCATAATAGATTTGGATGAGAAGGAGGCACTAAAAAGCGGAAAATAAAAAGCTTTTTCCAAAAAAGACAACCGCCTTCAAAAACTAAAAAGTGAAAAATAACTTTAGCACAGAACACACATTGACTTTAGTTTCGGAAGTCGGTGGCAATACAAAACAACAAACATAACAAAGCCACTGAATTTCGAAACTAAAGTTTAAAAAGCTTTTTTTTAAATTTCAAGGCAGGACAAAGTCTGGTGGGCTTCTAGTAATAGTATAGTTTTTAAACCACTAAACGCTATTGGGTGATGCAGATATTGTTTGTTGGTTTATGTTTTTACCACAGATATAGGTAGACCTAGATAACGCAAGTATCGCGATCTGTATGAAAACCAAGCGTGCCATTTTTTGGACGTCACAATGTAATACGAATGTTTCGTTTTTCCTTATTATTCCTTTTTTCTTTATTACCAGTTATTACTGAGGGTATTAGATTAAAGATAATTGTTTTTTAAATTAATTACGCGTAATATTAATCACAAAATGACTTACCGATGGAAGGAAACGTTTACTTTATTTTTTTAACTTACGCTTTTTTATCGTAAGTTAGGCACGAAAATAGGCACGCGAAGTAGTTGCTCTTGCGTTATCTAGGTCTATCTATATCTGTGGTTTTTACAAACATGCATCCCTAATGTCAAAAATATCTTACAGTTTGATAAAAAATCCAGTATCTTCTCATACACAGAGAAAGCACGAGTATTAATCACCACGGTTGCTCAAGGTGGATCTACGAATTCAGACTAATATTAATTATAAGTCTAGATTTTCTCACGATGTTTTCCTTCGCCGATGTCATTGATATCTATGAAACACTTAGAAAGTACCTATACATTTAAATTTAGAAAGTCATAGTCCCAAATAAACTTAGAAAGAATATATAAACTGGAAAAAAACTTTTTAACAAAAAAGACAACCGCCTTCAAAAAAAAAAAAATAACTTTCAATTCGCAAGTCGGTGGCGATACAAAACAGCAAGCAAAACCAAAGCGGCCGACTTGCGAATTGAAAGTTATTTTTTGAAGGCGGTTGTCTTTTTTGTTTAAAAGTTTTTTTTTCGCTTTTTAGTGATTACTTCTTATCATAGAAATTAATTACAAAACGGCGACACCAAAAAAAAACAGTCATCCTTTGATTTTCTACCCTTAGGGGTGGAATATTTTCTTGAAATTTATATGAGACCAAATGTGAGACTATCAATTAAAAAAAGAATCATCGAAATCGGACTACAGTGAAAAGTGAAAAGTTACGCGTGGTCAAAAATAATAATAAAAAAAAAAGTTCATGAAATGAAAACTACTGGGCCAAACTATGTTAAATATTCATGGGACCAAATGGCATCAAACTAAACAAGACTCGTGTAAATCGGATCATAAATAACAGCGTGATCGGTGTACATACATTAAAAAAAAAACAATCGAATTGAGAACCTCCTCCTTTTTGAAGTCGGTTAAAAAGATATTTTGGTCCTTGCCCATTATCAAACCCGCGAGTCCTCATGCATGACAGGACAACCTCTGGGTCGTTACGAGACTGTAAACCTCATAAATATTGACCTATATTTTACCAATAATCTCATAATTCCTTGATTACATGACCCACCCTTTAATAAAAGATCCTCCCTCATAATATCAAAATATTTTCATATAATATGATAAAAAACATACTCGTTTCAACGGAAACACCCTTCACGCCTCATTCGCTCTCTCATACGGTTTTATTTTTTCCCCCACGACCATTGCGCGGCAGATTGGTCGCAAAATGAGCTACGCTGTAATTTCGACATTATCCATTTTCACGCTTTTTCTAAGATTTATTTGAGAGATCTTCGTGTGCTTAATCTCGTTTTACTGCTTTGTTATTTAAATCTGTAAGCGAGAATGGAGGATAAGCTTTTTGAGCACTTGTGCCTATGGGCGGTTTTTTGACGCTCGACTTTGGCCGGGCGTTGAAAATCCAATTAGCGGTAAAAATATCCCATGTCTCAGTTGAACCGATCGTTGAAAATCCCGTGAGCGGTAAAAATATCGCCTGTGTTAGATGAGCAGTTCGCTAAAAATCCAGTGAGCGGTGAAACAATCTCCTATGTCAGTTGTACCGATCGTTGAAAATCCCGTGAGCTGTAAAAATATCGCCTGTGTTATATGAGCCGTATGTCTATTCTCTTACAATCTCCCTCGGTGAACACCTGGGTGAAGTGAACTGTCATCCGTCCGTCTGTTTTGTCAATTCCTAACATTGGAATGGATAACAGCTCACTTCACCTAGGTGTTCACCGAGGGAGATTGTAACAGAATAGCTCGGGTCGTTGAAATCCAGTGAGCATTAAAACAATCGCCTGTGTCAATTGAACCGATCGTTTAAAATCCAGTCAGTGGTAAAACGATCGTCTGTGTCAGTTGAACCAATCGTTGAAAATCCAGTGAGCGGTACAACAATCGCTTGTGTCATTCATCAAAATTGGTAGCTAATTCATATCAAACCCACTTAGTGGAAAACACATTTATAAACCCTCTAGTCAAGTGGTATTTCTTACGCTTCACTCTGAAGGACCAGCAGTGTTTCTGTAAAATGTTGTTAGTGTATTCAGATGAAATGAGCGTAGGGTCAGCTGTAATTCTCTAGGATCACGTGGAATCAAGCTTTTTTTCACCTATTTTCACAGAGAGAATGTTTACAGGATGGCACTGCAGGTGTGTCGACACTAAAGAATATTCTTAGCACATAAAACCAAACAAACATACATATTCATAGTCTCGCATATCTCGTAACAGTCGCGCAGGGCTGTCTCTAAATTTATCTTCGTGCAAAAAAATAGCATAAAGGCTCTCTCGGGGGAAATATGAGAATAAGACAAATGGTTGCACCCCTGACGGTCAGGTTTCGAAGACTGTGAAAAATGGCGTCTAAGACTTTGAAAAGCGGTTTTTTTTGGACGTTTATGTGTAAAACTGGCCTCGGATTGAATTGAAAGCTAAATTAGGTTGTACTGTGGTACGTGTTTGGTGAGAAAAGGGTTTAATAGTGTTTGGTTGGACTATTTTTCTAGAAAAACTCCTTAAAGTCAACATACGTTAGGAATTCATTTTAAAATTAGCTGTACCCGCGGCTTTGCTCCCTTGGATCCAAGTGCGACTTAAAACATTAGTATTTAATTCTATGTCATCATAACAAAGATAGTGTGTGATATGACTTTAATACACCTGCTATGCCTGCCTGACGTAGTGTCAAAATTCACTTATTTTTTTTCGTTCTTAAAGCAATACAACCAAATTTCAATAGGTTGTTGATTGTTGTGTTCTAATATTGCACTTCACATTTGTATAGTTTCGACCTGTCTATTATCAAAAATGTAGAAAAAACATCTTGTAATCAGAGACTGCTTTCAGGATCTTACCTTAATGTTATAACCTTAATGTAATTCATACGTATGGGTACAGAGCAGTGAGCCTAAAGCAGATTAAAAGCTTAATAGTTTTACCTCGTTAATCATCTCTTGCAGAATAGCGGTAAGGTACGTTGGGGTAAGAACGGATCGGGGAAAGATCAGATGATGGTAATAACTCCCAAACGCGGCATTATTTTTTAATTCTGGCAACTTATTATAAGACTCCATTTTGTTCTGCCCATCTCTTCAGTTTGCGGTCGTCGTTGCTATAGTATATACGTGTTTTTTAGGCACAAACGTAAAACTCAAGATTTTCGTGTCGAAATTGAAGATCCGGCCTTCCCCCAGACTACATTTTTTAAATTTAATGGTGAGGATTAATTGTTTTTTCTTATACTTTGTGTATGAAATCGTTTTATATTAAGTAGCTGTTAGTTTAAACTGACAAATACAGTCGTACGATGACTGTAAGCTGAGATCCGGTGTTCCCCCGTGTGGTAGAAGATCGGCTTAATAACATCCGATTTTTCTCTGTCGTAAAAATGACAGTGAGTGTCAAACTTTTATACTATGCAATTTTAGTTTCAAGGTATGTGTGTTAGTAGGTACCTAACACAGAGAACTATAAATACTGGGATAAGTACTTAATAGGTAATTTTTGACTACGAGTTAGTTGCTTACATAAGCCTATTACGTGTAACAATTATTTGTAATTTACCTAGATATTAATTTAATTTAAGTTTTTGGCGTAAGTGCGCCTAAGAGGTATCAATGATAGCATCAATATCAATAATAGCAATGAAAGCATTTCATTTAACAACATCAACATTTTCGGTTAACATTTATTTTCTTAGTTAAATAAGATCACTTATTTGCCTAAAAAATAAATGTAAACCAAATTATTGAATACTAACAAATTTATTTCTAAACCCCTTTCTCGGACTTAGAAAACTACCCACACACCAAAACGTATCTTTACAAACTTGCCTAAACCCAAAAAAAGATAAGCTCAAATAAGTTGGGCTGGCCTTAAATCAAATACCATTGTCCCTCAAAGTGGCGTAAAGGCATTAGCGAGTAAAGTCGCGCATAAAACTTAGTTATCCGACGCTGGTGAGTGCCAAGCCGATTGTACGTGACTAGAATCGAACTGTGGTCTTTCCGAGGTGGTCCTCCGATTCCTTTCGATATTTCCGATAGATCAATTAATGAGATTTTGGCTGATATTCAAAGTTTCGTGGTTACCTGACTTGCGTTTATAATTTCTACTGCAAGAATTGATAATATAATTTGTAAAGATTTAATGTTCTGTGCCAAAATGAATTTGAGAATTATTTTTGTACCTTTGGCACAGTCATTGATTCTCTTAAATAATATTACGTACACTTCATCATCTTCATCATTTCAGCCGAAAGACGTCTACTGCTGGACTTAGGCCTCCCCCAAAGGGCGGGTTTTGCCATAATCGCCACGCTTGGCAGACGGGTTGGCGATCGCAGTATGGTTGTTACAAAGGCACAGAGAATGTTGCTGCCCATTTTCTCGTGAGTCCCTTAGTCGCCTCTTACTCTCTCGCACTCTTACGTACACCTGTGTAAAGTATTTAGATTTAAATATTGCGATTAATTTGGTTTTAAAACTTAAAATCTCTACTGTCAATTGCCTATCCACTACCAACTCTGTTAGGATCGGATTCCAGTCTAACCAAATGTTGCTGACCTCCATGACCCAGTTACTGGGTATCACGAAACCTCTTGATAAGACTGGTAGTCAGACTAAAAATGATCAAATAATAATTCTATACAATGTGGGGCTGATACGCCAAAAAATTAAAATACTGGTAATACTAGTTCATAAGAATATTTTGAAAATATCAAATAAATCCTACCACCCTATAATCCTCAAATTAAAAAAAGGAATTCAAACATACAAAAGAGCTTATAGATGTAAATAAAACAGAATTACCAAATCCTGCCATAATATTTTATTGTGCTATTGTCATCGCCACCTTGCAAATAAAAAAACCAACGCCAAAAAAAATAACACAGTCACACACCAAAATACAACACAAATATAATATTGTTTTAGTTTAAAGGCTTTGTTAATATCAATAGATGATACTAACTGTACATGACATGTAAAATTAAATAAAATTGCTATAAGTTACTCGTATTTCCCATTCGAAAATCTACTCGAACCGAATATAAAAATATCATGGATTGGCCACATTTTGAATTTTACTGACAGGGAGCGATTCACGGCCCCTGGCATTTCCTACCCCCCACTGAGACCCATAGGACGTCAATATTCTTGAGAATACACTTAATGTCAGGAGCTCCGTAATTGAAAATTCCATAAGATTTTTTCCGGTCCGGCGACTGCATGTTAAGTCTTTCGGAATTAATTCCTTTAAATAGTTACGAAGATTTACTTCTTTTTATATTTTTTACCGACGAAATAAAAAGAAGGAAGTTCTCAAGACAACGCCTTCCTTTTTAAAATTTATTTTATCTGTAGTTTGTTTTTATCTTTTATTTGTAACGTATGTGAATGTAAATTGTCAAGGGTTTCAATTCTTAAACGAAGTCTATCCTTAAAAACAACACCATAAAAATGATCGGAAAAAAATGAATTATGTAACCTAAGTTTTGTTTTGTTTTGTTGTTTTGTTGTTTTGTTGTTTTGTTGTTTTGTTGTTTTGTTGTTTTGTTGTTTTGTTGTTTTGTTGTTTTGTTGTCTTGTTGTCTTGTTGTTTTGTTGTTTTGTTGTTTTGTTGTTTAATTGTTTTGTTGTTTTGTTGTCCATGTCGTCGGGAATAGTTGAAGTTTACTTAGAAACCAATGGAGGCTTTCAAATGAAATTTAATTAAATCATTGAACTGTTTATTCTCTATTATTTGTATTTTAATTTATTCATAAACACCCATCGGTTTCTTAAACTTTAACTATTCCTGGTGACATGGATACTTATCTCTTTTGGTGACCGTACCAAACTTAAAATTGTAATATATATTGATTTTAAAAAAGTGTACATGGATTTTCTTGCTCGTTCTTTTTCTTACCGACTTAAAAACCTACCGTTTGAACGAGCAGCTAGCTTCAACTGTCTGACTGACTGACTCTGACCATTCAATGGTTTCTTTGAAATAAATAATTTGAGTTTGAGTTTATTGCTATTTACCTCTTAAAAACACCACAAAAATGAACAACACCAATAAATGACAGTAGCTTAGTAATACCAACACTATCCGCCATCGCTATCAGCTGGTTTGTTCATTAATGAGGCAATATTAATGCTCGGGACGGGCAGCATCATGGGACTCCGCGTCCGGTCGGGCACGGCTATTATTGCCCACATATGTACCAGTCCTAATAGTTGGGACTTAAGCCTCATTTACACGAAGACAGTTGCTCGCCCGCTGTTAGGTGGAAAGCCCAGGTGAGTCTCGTAGGCGAGACAAATCATCATTTGACTAGCGGTTTTGCCAACAATGTGGGGGCTTTCAGTCTAAAGGTGGCGGTTGGCGCCGCAACCGCGGCAGGAGACCGAGACCAGAGACAGAGACAGGAGACCGCGACCGTCACATTATGCTACCACTTCACATGGCGTATTTGTACAAATATTCGCCTTTACAAAATTTACCCTATGGTTATTAAAATTAAGTCCATTTTGAATTATCCAAATAAGGCGAATATTTGGATAAATACGCCATGTGAAGTGTCGGCATTAGATTTTGTATGGGCGCTAGTTCGCGTGTGCGACCGAGACAGGAGACAGAGACAGGTGAAGCTGAAAACTATTGTTTTACATGGTGCGACTGCTTGTCTGGCCTCCACAACCCAGTTCTGGCTAATACGATACCCCTTATTGGTGCCGGGAATGGTTGAAGATTTCTTAGAAACCAATGGGGGCTTCCAAATGAAATTTTATTAAATCATTGAACTGTTTATTCTCTATTAATTGTATTTTATTTTATTCATAAACACCTATCGGTTTCTAAGTAAACTTCAACTGTTTCCGGCGACATGGATACTTATCTCCTTTGGTGACCGTACTTGACACCACCAATCAATTGACATACTTTTTATGAGCTGTCAAAACGAGATTCCTCCATAGATTTTGTATGACAATAGCGGCCTGTGACGTCACTTATTTACCAACTCAATTGACTAACTATTAATTGATTTTAAAGCAACTCAAAATCGAATTTTACAGTTAATTGAAAATTAATCGGGTTTTCGGGGCTAAAATAAAGTGATTAAGATAAGTTGCATTTTGGAATTATTGATTATTGGTGTCAACAACCCAATTATCTACTTATGAATAACAGCCGGAACAAATGGCTTTACGTGCTTTTCGAGGCATGTAGAGGTATCAGTGTGAAACTGATGGGCACCCATCTACTGACTGACCGCAGTAGGCGCAGTTTAATCATGACCGATCAATATCTGCGGCTATTATTTAGCCACAGGCGACACACTTAAGAGCGCCCATCCCGTCATATTTCCCATACAAACGCTCGTACGTGATTACGACGTTATAACAAATTTTCCTACAAATATTTTTAACACACGGGTATCTCGTGGTAAATATCTAAGTTCCTATGTAACGAAAAATTTACTTTTTGAGAAAAAAAAATCAGTAAACACGTCCGAAAATCAGCTTTTTTACACAATTTTGTTAACTTTAGCCGTTCATAATGCACTCATACATAAAACGTAAATAAAACAGCTTCTTACAAACCTTGCACATGTAATGGAGATTCCAAATTACGAACATTTGTACTAAAAACTTGCAAGGCTTTTTCAAAAACACGTGTTTCCAGGAACAAGTTTTGTGAAATCTCCGCGCGCCAATTTTCATGCGATGTTATCGCGTTCTCACTCACTCGTTTGTTTTCGAGCATTGAGTTGGTTAAAACAAATAATTTTCAATCACGCTCGCTTTGAAGTTCGGCTGATGGGAAAAGACGCTCTTAACTGCAGGTGATTACTGCTTTTCTAGTGGTCGACAATGTCAATTCTGGTTTTCAGGAGTTGTTTTTAGTGGTTGGGAATAGTGTGGCAGGTTTGCTCAAAGAAATGTGGTCACTTTTAAACAGACACCCAATTATGGTAAATGAATTACACTCAATTAAAATTCGTCTTTCTCGGACTTTCATTTGAAAACTCGATTTAAGGTTATTTGTACCTACATTTCTTTTACGAACGCCTGGGACGCATACCTTTTTCAAATACGTGATTATTTTCACCTTTCGATATACGTGTATCGTACCTACGCACGATTTACAATAGAAACTAGTAAATTTTTATCTCTTTTCGATAATCCCCTTTAAGGCGAGAAATCTTGCTCGTGTAAATGACGCATTACTGAGTCTAGGTCAGTAGCTGAATTTTGTCCCTAAAGTAATCAGCATTAGTTCTGGATAGTGTTTTGGATTCTGTTTTTGTTAGTTGTTTTAATAGTGCTTATTTATTTAAATGTTAGAATACTAAATTAGTTGTACTATTAATGCCAACAACATGTGACAATGTTTGCAGTCGTGTCAACTGCCATAAAACAAAAGAGACAGTGCTGTTTTTGTTTCATTGGTATATAACTTCTAACTTTCCCCCACGATTTCGTCCGCGTGAGTGCGCGTTTTGTGCGGTTGGCGGGCGATTATAGCACGACGTGCGGTTGCAAGACGGGCACTAACCTTTCTTGCACCAAAATAATTAATAGATCGACTTTAATATCCATTTTGTAAAGTTTGTTGACAAACGTGCACAGACACGTCACGACGCCACGAGTAATAATAACAAGTCACACTGCAAAATGGCGTCGGATTTCTGTACCCGCGCCGGCCACAGCGGTCGCCCGCCAACCGACCGCAGAGCTCGCGGGTGCACCCGCAAAGGCTGCGGGAGCGATTCTACTAGCTGTCCGCCGGTGCTGCGGGAGCCGCCAACAACAGTATATCTGCATTCTACAGAAACCGCAACCGCAGGCGGACGCGGGTTAAACCGCATCGTGAGTTCTTAGCCTAAATGCCGGTTTAAAAAGTAACCTCTGCCCTTAGGGATTAAGCTATCTTCATCCCAATTTTTATCAAAATCGACATTTTGTCGTGAAAACGTAACAGTCAGAGTTACTTTCGCATTTATAATATTAGATCGTCCGTGTGGTGTCAGACGTAAAGAATAGCACCATCCCATATCTTCCCGTGGGTGTCGTAAGAGGCGACTAAGGGACTTACCAGAGAATGGGCAGCAGCGTTCTCTGTGCCTTTGTAACAACCATACTGCGATCGCCAATCCGCCAGAAAGCGTGGCAATTATGGCAAACCCCCCCTAACCTTGGGGAGGCCTATGTGAATAATAGTTTTTGTCAGGAGTTTTTCGCCTGATTGTTTTGATGATAAAATATGACTTATAGCAATCAGGGATACGTAGCTTCAAACTAGTAAAACAATTTATAGAGTCGTACCAGTATTTCCGGAGAATCATCATCAAAATCATCTTTTAGACGGCTACTGCTGGGCAATGGTCTCCCACAACGACGATTACGGCTGAACCCTCCCTGGGTTCAGCCGTAATCGTCATGCTTGGCCGATGCATGTTGGCGATCGCAGTAGGTGTTATAGTACTCAGAAGGATGCTGCTGCCCTTTCCCTGGTCAATATCCCTCTATCGCTTTCTACGACACCCACGGGTAGAAATGGGGTGGTGCTATTTGCGGCCGGCACCACAAGGCATGAGAATAGCCCAAACGAACAAAACCTCATCTTTAATCTATACATACAAATAAATAAAATTGAAGTCTCTGTTTGTAATGTTTAAAAACACGCTTTTTACTAAATGCATATGAAAGTATATAAGTACGGTAGTTATATCATAAACTCAATTCTTAAAATTTTTGTTCCGGCCAATCTGTGAAACGGCTTGACCGATTTTGACGAGACTTTTACTGGCAGATAGCTGATTTATAAGAATTATGTAACGTAGACTGCCACAACACCTGTCAACACCAATATATCTCATCTGCTCGACGTCCGCATGTCACTGCAGAGATTCAGCAGAATATCAGCGTCAGGTATATTTCCCTGGCACATGCTGAGCAGGACTTCAATATGGTGAACCTTGAGACACACACCTCACTTTGTTCTAATCCTTATTATTTATTTTCAGCCTGTATTGTCCCACTGCAATCCTTATTTGATTTATCGTCGTCTTAGAGTGAAAAGCTCGGGAGTGCAATTTTGGCCAGTTTTAGTTTAATACATTTTTTGAAAGAAAATAACCTTAAATAAATATATTTTATGCATTTGAATAAATATCAAAATAATTACACTACAACATAGAATTAAAAAACCTGCGGTAATAAAATTTAACAGGCCACAGTTTTTTCATACTTCTGTAAAGTTGACTCTTTCATTCTTTCTATCTTACGAGGTTTTCACTCTAAGGCGACGTTATATTTTTTGTGTTGTAATGTGTGTTTTATGTGCACCGAATAAATGTTTATATCTACCTTACTTGATAGATAGTTATATATCTACCTTACTTTTACTTTAGAAAAAAAATAGGGTTCAACGAAAAAAAAAACCCGCTGATAACTGATTACCTATCACGCGAACGAAGTCGCGGGCTTCAGCTAGTTTTTAATATGTTGTGATGACGTAATATTTGTAATGTATTTCAAACAAGCTATGGTGGTATTATCTGTCGTCAGACCTGCGTTTTATATATAGTGGAGCTCGTGGCTAAGTTAAAGCCGTACAGATCGGTCGGTCAGAGGTTAAGCTGCACTAGCCGCGGTCGGTCTGTAGATGAGTGACCATCCCTTTTACACCGAGTTCCCTCCGTGACTCGAAAAGCACGTAAACCCGTTGGTCCCGGCTGTCATTTGTAGATCTTTGGCAGTCGTTAAGGGTAGTAAGAAGCCAGAAAGTCTGAAAACCAGTGTTACCAAGGGGTACCTATCGTGTTACCCAGTAACTGGGTTGTGGAGGTCCTATAGGCAGTCGCTCCATGTAAACATTAGTATTCAGCTGCATCCTGTTAGACTGGAAGCCGACCCCAACATAGTTGGGAAAAGGCGAGGCAGATGATAAGACCTCCGTTTTATATTTCTCATGTGCCTCCCTATAATTCATGAGGCATGGACGATAAAGTCGCTATAAGTTCTAGTGAGCAATTTTGATCTCAGAACAGCCCAATTTTTAGACAACCCGGGTCGCTTGCCTGGCTATAAAATGCTCATGAGTAAACTTGCACATACTCGTCAACATACTTAACATTACATTACATAATCAGCCTATAAAGTTCCTTCTACTGGGACACAAGCTTCATTTCTGTGAAAGGGAGTGGGCAGTAATGAAAAAGGCAGCTCCAGTTCAGTTTAAACATGTTTAAGGCGACGATATACGCCGGCGACCTTGAGCGATCAGAGAATCGTATGCGTTGCGTCTAAAACTCTCAAAGTTTAGCCGAAAAAATTAAATACAAGATAGTATTCTATAAATTTAAAAAAAGACGTATACTAAAAGATAGATAATAAATTTGTCTGTAAGATAGTGAAAGTTAGATAGTCAATGTTTTGTCCGCATCAGACACAACTTCACGAGTTAATTAAACTATTTAATATGAACTTTATCAAAAATATTCACATACTAAATGATTAAGAGAATCTTCTAGTTTAACATATATTTTTACCAAATCATTTACACTACATTATGTTGACGTGATTGTCAGTTTTAAATCTGTAAAAGTCGCTTGTTAGCGCCTAAATGATACCAGCCTATCATTGTCCTACTCTTGGGCAACTCGCATCCATTCACTGCCAGCCACCTTCTTCAAATCATCAGTACATCGTGTCTCAGGGTGTCCCACACTACGCTTGCTAAAACGCGGTCTCCACTATAGTTCATTTTACTTTAATTATGGTGTAATGGTACCCAATTCTCCATGTTATGGCTCATACAAAGACAACGTAATTAACGCGCGGTCTGCGCGTTAATTACGTTGTCTTTGTATCTACCAAAACGAAGGTAAAAATTCTCCGTTTTTTTACGTATTACTATGTGCTGAAGAATTTGCGTTCTTTACACGTAAATGATGCAAAGTCAAGGTAAAAGAACCTTCATCTCAGTAATTTTGCAAGTATATCACCTTGAATAAATGGGTTTGCCTACCCTTAAATTATCTCAGGTACACCTATTTGTAACTCTTGCGACTAAATGAAAAGATATAGCCCTAGAATTGGAGAGAACTTTTGTTTTATATTAAGCTTTGTCCCGCACTAGGAATTTCTCCTGTATCCTGAGTGCGTTTACAAACACATAAACTCACATACACAAACAACCAGACCCGGAACAACTTTACTATCTGTAGGCTATACAAGTATTTGTTGCGAGCGGAAATCGAACCAGTGACACGCAGCTCAGCAGTCAACCGTCAACCGCCAATTCCGAAAATGGAGGAAGAGGAGATACTCTTAGACACAGCTCTGATTATACAGAGGTTCTTCTTTCTGGAGCCCTGTCTGGTCAGAAGCTGTGGCCCTATTCTCGATACCAGTGAAATACCCGTGACCCAACTGTTTTAAACACGAAAGTTTGTGAGAACGTATGGATGGATGTATGTAGCTTCTTCACGCTAAAGCGGCTGAACGGAATTAGCTGAAAGACACACATAATTAAGATAATTGATCAAGCTTAACACATAGGATATGTTTTATCCAGCTTTTATGTTTCTGTAGGATAATTTAGGATCTAAGCTTAAGTCTGAGACGCAGTCGCGGGCCGAAGCTTGTTTTTTTTCTGTTTTAAATGTATTTATTTTTTATATCTACAATAAGCGTAAAAAAGATAAGTAACAAAAATAAATCAAAGACTTTAATTATATTCCCCATTTTGGGTATTCTATTAAACTAGTTTCGTCTTTATTAATGAGGCATAATGAAGTCCATTTACACTCCTTTGCTCGTCTTTGTGAAAGTTGCATCCAGCCTTTGAGAGTGTTGATAATAATTATTACGTCTATATTTAGGTAGAACTCTTATAATTAAAAGGACCGACATAAAAAGCTAGCAATTTTTTTTTCTGAAACTTCTTACTTGTTTTGTGCTGTATTACAATTGTAATGATTACATTGCCATCTGATAAGGTTGTACGTTGTTTCATAGCTAATAGTTTTATAGAATTTCGTTTCACATAATTTTTTCCTCATAATTTCGTTTCACAGAATAATCAGTACGCAGAATACTTACTGTCAAGATTTTTAAATCATTGATTTTTGTTTCACATAAAGTTTATTGTTAGAATAATCATATCATAGAATAACAAATCAAATATTCTTTATCCTTATTTTTTTGATTTAATATAAAACTTATTCCCAAGAATGGGAGTATCAGTTCTAACAAAACCTACTGCGCGTGCGTGCAAGCAAGTATACAGCATACAAGCAAGCATGCAGCGTGCAAGCAAGTATGCAGCATGCAAGCAAGCATGCAGCGTGCAAGTAAGTCTGCAGCATGCAAGCAAGCATGCAGCGTGCAAGCAAGTATGCAGCATGCAAGCAAGCATGCAGCGTGCAAGCAAGCATGCAGTATGTGTATGTATTAAGCTGTCTGACACCCATAGTACAGGATCTCCCTAGTTTGGGGTCAGATGGCCGTGTGTAAAATGTCAACTGATATTTTAAAAAAAAATATACTCGTTAAAAAATAATTCTACTGTTTGATAAGATTGTTAAACAAAAAATGTGATAATAAAAACATTGAATTGTGTTTCTGTGAAATATTTTTCATTGAAGTAAATAGTCTTTGAAACAAATTATAGTCGAAATAAAAATACGAGAACTAAATATTATATGAAACATTTTCTGTGAAATGATATTCTATGAAATTTCTGTCTGCGAAACAAGGGGACACCATCTGATAACTTTCATTCATTTTCAAACAATAAAATGTAATCAGTAGCACTACGTATTAATCAAACAAAGTTTCCTGTCTGTTTGGTCGTGATTAACTCAAAAACGAGTGATTCATAAGGAAGGTTTAAGTATACAATTCGTGAGGGTTGGTGAAAATTGGTTGAAATATGACGATAGTACCCATGCGAAGCCGGGGCGAATCCCTAGTAATAAATAAATGTCAACTCATCTGCGATCCCCAAGATTCCATCTATTTTGAGGATCACCGTCCGAAATGTATGATGATTCTAATGAATTACATTAGTCTGCCCTTTCCTAATTATATGTTGGGGGCGGTTTTGCAGTATTGCAGAGTTTAATTTATTGTGTAAGTACGGATTTCTGCAGCATCCAACTGTTTTTTTTTTAATGTAAATGTTGTTTACCTTATAAAAACACATATAAATGTAATCTGTCCGTATTTTTGGAAATACAGATATTTATTATTATTATTTCACTAGCTTCTGCCCGTGACTTCGTACGCGGATCCTGTTGCTTATGCCAGCGACAACGGGGTCGGCAAAATCGAAGATCTGAAACGTCTGATGTCGAATTCTAAGCCCGGGGACGGGAAAACAACGGGATGCGCGAGACGATTCGAGACGTTCAAAAAGTACAATTTTGAATCATACTTCCGATGACGGAATATGTGGCGTAGTCAATCATAGGAGTATACGTAAATGCACTCCGTTCCTTTTCAACTCAAGGAAGGTCGCCATGCCCTACGGCTATATCTTGAGATACATCCGATTCTTCAGATGATATCGACATTCTGTTCAGAGAATGTCGAAGTCGATCAGAATCCAAACGTTCGTTGCGCTCTTCTTCTGTCTCTTCATGCCGTACTCCAGCAATTCTTTTTCTCTTACTTTCTAACTGATTATGAATATTTTGTGTGCGTTTTCGGCACAATGTATGATAATCTCGATCAGCAGTTAGTCGTGCATCACGTTCATCACTCGTTTCAAAAGACCTGTTAGTAGATGTGCGAATACGCTGAGAACTCAAGCGTGACTCTGTATCGGTAAACGTTTCCGATTCGCGAGACAATGCATGTCGCTCACGATCAGCGGTCAGCCGCGCATCATATTCTTCACTGGTCTCTAGAGACCTGGATGTAGATGCGTAAATACGCTGAGAATGCAAGCGTGCTTCGCGATTTGAAGAGGTTTCCACGGAGCGAGTTGCAGCCTGATGTTCTCGAACAGCATCCAGTCTCTCCTGACGCTCTTCGGTAAATTCTTGGGATCTTATGATCCTCAATCTTTTAGCTCCTTTGGAACATTGGGAAGCTTTCTAGGCATGGTTATAGTTTTATTGTAAAGATACCTAATCAATTAAAATCTAAGTGACTGCTCCCCTGCGTTACCGGGTAGGCTACCGTGTCACGAAAATAAATGGAAAAGGAAAATAAACACTCAAATAACATAAGCCCGAAGGCATATTTATTCGATAAAAAAAAAAGTAAATCGAAATTTTGGCCAGTAGGTAGAGTCAAATTTTCAATGATATACCATCGTCATCAAAAATCAGTCCTAAACTGTTACCGCCTTCACCGCGTGGAGGTACTCCCAGCTTATGTTATTTTATAATATACAGTGAAATTAGTGATAGCTTTACAGTAAATTTAGTGATAGCTTTGATTTCCACATCAGATGTTTCTGATCTTCGATTTTTATAAGTCAACAGGAAATGCCCATCAGACCGAACAACTTTTGCTGAGACGTATTCCTATAAGTGTTATGGTGTAGCTGGGCTCTTGGAGTTCCAAATCAGGTGTTCCAGATCTTCAAATTTATTCTCTCAGCAGAAAATGCTCATCACGTGGAACAATTTTTGCTGTGGTACCATTTTTGTATCTCTTATAGTTTAGCTGGTCTGTTGCGGTTCTGCATCAGGTGTTCAAGTTTCCAAGAAAAATTATAGCCCATATGTTGCCTAGACTTAATACCTATACAACAAAAAAAAATCATTCAAATCCGTCCAGCAGTTCCGAAGATTAGCGTGTGCAAACAAACAGACAGAAATTTTTTTTTGGATTCTTGCTCTATTACCGTTTCTAAACTCCCCTCGATTATTTTTTTTTATATATTCTATGTACAGACACAGTTTTTTTACTGTTTTATTATATGTATAGAGATATAGATTACCGGATGTAGCTGAAAAGCAGTGTTTTACATGAAGCGACTGTTTGTCAGACCTCCACAATCCGATTACTGGGTCACACGATACCCTTTGGTAAGACTAGTTGTCATTATTTCTACCTGTCTATCTGCAAGGACTGCCAAAGATGTATGAATGACGGTCAGAATGAAAGATTTTACGTGCTTTCCGAGGCACAGAGGAGTCTCAGTATAAAATGGTCACCCATACATAAATAGACCGCGGCAAGCGTAGCTAAACCAGGACTTATTAATCCTTACGGCTTTTAGTAAGCCACGGGACCCTACTATGATAATATCATAGTAGGGGCTCGTGGTTTAGTAAAAGCGAGAGACATTATTATGTCTCTAAGTAACATAACCTAAAGCTCGACGATGTGACAGGGGCGAGTTACATTTTCATACTCTTTACATTAACCTTTGCTTACACAGCGCGAAGTTTTTGGTGCAACTACATAACGTTTAATAATTCGACATTTTTGACAGTTCATATTTTATGAAAAACGGTATTCGCTAAGAAAAAACCGTCGCGGCACTTTACGTCGATTTCATAGCTGATACGATGTTGAGTTCGCCGTCGAGCACCGCCACGAATCAAATGGTAATATTAGAGAATAGAATAGCTGATTCCACACAGTATCATATGATATAATGATACTTACTTACTACTTTTTTTTCTTTTTAAAGCTCGTGTCATCCCACTCCACAGCGAAGGTATCCCTTTCTCCTTTCAAACCCTCTTTGTCAACCCTCTCTGTCCTGAGCTTGTGTGGACCAATCCCTCCTGTAAGCTATAAATAAAATAATACCTACTTTACATAGAATCTCGCCCTAGAGAAGAAAAAGTATAAATTTGTATAAATACTATGAATATTAATCAAAAATGATTCACTCCTTATTCTCAAGTTGCCCTTAGAAATCTTGATTCTCTTAACAATTAATAAAGGAATTTTCCTCGATATTACGTCAAGAACAAAACACGATAAGGCCCCTTTTACAAGTGATTTATTTATTCCCTAAACATCTGTTATGTTCTTGGCTTTATTTACAGTCGGTCCAATTCATTGCGGTCCTGGGGGCAAAAATATAGACGAAAAGTTTATGAAAAACTTAAGGGTGTTGTTTCTTATACAAAAGTATGTTTTGTGTATAAAACTGCTTTATTAGGATGCCGCAGGTACCCAAAAGAAGCCAATCAGAACCCTATTACTGTCTGTCTGCCAGAAGAAAGAAAGTTTGACAACCAGTCTTACGAGAGGTATCGTGTTACCCAGTAACTGGGTTGTGGGTGGAGGTCAGATAAGCAGTCGCTCCATGTAAAATACTCGTATTCAGCTGCATTTACTTCGACTGAAAGTCGATCTCAATATATTTGGGAAAAGGTTTGCCAGATGTTGTACTATTATTATGGCTGTTTTAACTAAACATAATAAGATAAAATTAAAATAAAAATAAAGGTGTGTTTTTGTATGTCGTCTAAAATATTAAACCGTGGTATGAAATTCTTCATTTGCGACTATGATTTGTACTTGGCTGGTTTATTTACGGTGCTAAACAAACACTTCCATTTTTATTTCACTGACAAAAACAGAATATTTTATATTGTTACTTGCTGGATGCGAGTCGCACGGGACCGGTCAATGTGGCGACACTTGAGGGAGGCCTATGTCCAGCAGTGGACGTCTTTCAGCTGAAATGATAATGATATTGTTCGTACGTACTTAATAATTAATTTCTAATAATTGGATATTAAAATTAAAAAAATTAAATTAAAAATGATATGATATGAATGAAAAGGGAGTCAGTGAAAGCATGACGTTGGACAAGACGGAATGGAAGAAGAAAACATGTTGCGCCGACCACAAGTAACATGGGATAAGGGCAGGGAAAAGAAGAAAGAAGAAGAATTGGATATTAAAACAACTTTCAATTAGGAAACATGAGTCACTTACAAAACAAACTTACTGAATACAACCGGCAATAAATCGTTCGCCATTTCTAAAATATTATGTATCTTGGTTAACTTTTGTGTATTTATGTTGTAAAGAACAAAAATAATGTGGCGTTTTAATTATAACTCTATTAAAAGACGTAACTTTTCTGTTTTTGTTTGGTATAATCTTAAGAACTATGGAAGAAGTTTCCGAGATTAAAGGATTTACAAACAAAGACGAGGGCGAAGCTCTGCTTATAGAATAAAGAAGGATTGCGTAAGGCATAAACTAACTAACTTGAGTTGGCCATTAAAGTGAATGGCACGACGCTAAGTATTACGATGATACAGTTTATATACTTATTACCAGAAAGAAAGTAGACTAGAATTATTTGTTAAAATACTTAAATAGCGTCAGAGCTCGTTCCCTCTATGTCGGGTATCGAATCCGTTTTGTAATCGGATGTCGTGGCCTCTGTTCACACTTGTCGAATGTCGGACCGGATCGAAACTGGAACCTATTATTGACACTGTACGCCGATGTACGTGATGGTCGTCGACGAAGCTTTTGTTGTGATGAAGCTTTGGAAGAACACAACTAAAAATTCAAAATATTGGGTACACCCAATCCGGACACGACATCCGACCAAAAGTGAACAGCGTCGTACAAACACGTTCGTGAGGAAGATACGATTTTTAATCGGATCAAACTCACGACAAAACTTGTCGGAGCCGACAAAAGACGGTTTTGAATAGATGTTAACAACTACTAAAATGTTCAGCCACTAGTAGAGCACGTATCTGTGAATTGAACCTGATCTACGGTTATAAGTCTCGGCTGCAATGTTGGTTAAACCATTGCTTACCTAATGCTTTAATAAATGGAGCATAGAAAAGTAGTACATATTTTTCTTCTAAATCGTACAATAAGCTTACAAAAGGTCACACACAACTCACTAGCTTGTTTGGCTTCTAGCCAAGCGAGCAGCGGCATGCACTTGTAGAAAAAAATCGCTTGTTTCTTCCAGATTACTTACAAATTTTGCGGTCAATTTTCAATACGACTCGTTCGTATGTAAAGTTTCAAAGAAATAATAGGTATCTGTAAAAATAACGACTCGTTTGGCGCAGTGGTTGAGTGGTTACCTACAGATAGAGCTGTTCCGGGTTTGGTTGTTTGTCTATGTAAGTTTATATGTTTGTTTACTGTCTGCATCCATACAGGAATAAATGAATCGAGTGCGGCAATTTACCTTATAAAAAAAAAACAAAAGGTCGAAAAAAGAAACAGATTTTAATTGTCTATTTTAAACCATTTTCTTCAATGATTACTTTATTTTAACTAGGTACCCTATAACAGTTTGGTTTAATTTTATACAATAAACACAATTAAGTAGTATCATTCTATCATCCATTGATTTCAATAAAGTCTTTAAATTAAATAAATACTATTTGCTTGGGTATTTCCAATTTAAATATAGGTCGATAGAATTTACGTTACATGTACTCTGATCGTGCTAGGTCCTCAGATTAATTATTCACAAATTAATAAATGTGTTATGAATATTATAGGCATTATATTCAAGTCAATAGGTACGTCTAAGCTATCTCCGTTTCCGCTGTCTACATCACATCCTTTCTCAGTGAATAAATCATAATTTTAGCCTATAGGTACTTGACGACACGGTTGGCGCAGTTGCTGAGCGATCGACTGCTGCGCAGCGTGTTGCGGGTTCGATTCCCGCCCAGGGTAAATATTTGTGATGAGCACTTGTGTTTGCCTTGTGTCTGGGTGTTGTTTATCTATATACGTATGTATTTACAAAAAAAAATGCATTTGTGTATGTATATCAGCTGTCTGACACCCATAGTACAGGGTCTCCCTAGTTTGGGGTCAGATGGCCGTTTGTGAAAATGTCCCCACATATTATTATTTATATTATATAGGTACAACTTTTTCATAATTTTCATTTATTAATTCATATTTTATGCACGACGGACGGTACAAGGACGGTACAAAGGCGGAGTTAATGCTTTTGGGAATTTCTACCAGTCAACTTACGTTGGTGAAGAGATGACATGGCAGGTGCAGAGTTAATAATTAAAGAGAATTAAAAAATATAAAGATATAAACTTACAAAACTAAGTAAACTACACTTAAATAATTATATATCTAATTAGCTGACCCGACAGACGTTGTCCTGTCTGTAGAGAAAAACGAAACGTCTGTCGGAAAAATCACAAAAGAATGGTACCTAGGTGTAGACCTAGGTACCATTCTTTTGTGATTTTTTAAAATTTTCTCACCGTAAAAACCTTTCCTGGACTTCCACCAATATTTCAAGACTAAAATTTGCAAAATCAGTCTAGCCGTTCTCGAGTAAAACTCGCGAGACTAACGAACAGTGATTCATTTTTATTATAGAGTAGAAGATAAAGGACAATGAGCAGAAGTGGTCCAAATTTCCACCACTATTGAGGGCTATGTAAGCTTAAAGTCGACTAAATACCATACAATATTGATTACTAGGTGAAAAAAATTTACTCAGAAAAAAGTTATGACTGTTTTAAAAATACGTATTTTTAGTTATTTAACCGTTAATTTTTTTCGCACATAGCCACATTTCAAGCAGTAAAAACATGGCAGTTAATGATGACGCATTCCCCCTGTTCTGTAATGCGCTCAAATCGTCTGCAAAGTATACAATGATAACCTTAGCGCACCTACCCATATAAAAGCAGCAACAACATCGGATGCCGTTATAATGAAAGGTCTTATTAACGAAAGAGAAGACAATCCATTCCATTACTTTTTTGAAGCAAACGATGTTTTTATCTGCGACCGCGGCTTTAGAGACGTTATTGGTGACATGGAATCGTGTGGTTATGTGGCACGTATGCCAATTAGCAAACGGCGTGGCGAAGACCAGTTAACCACGTTAGAAGCCAATAAAAATAGGGAAGTGACGATATGCCGCTGGGTCGTCGAGGTCGTAAACGGACGTTTTAAGCGCGATTTTCGCCTATTCAGGCAAGAATTTTTTAATCGTGCTATGAGCCACATGCATGATGGATGATTTCCGGGTGGCTGCTGCGCTTATTAACGCTTTTCATCTTTTAATCGAAGATAACGCGCATGCGGAAGAATATTTAAGACTCATTAGAGAGAGATTGCATGTACCAAATCAATTGGGAACGTATGTTACAAATAAAAATATAAATAGAAGGCGGGCAAGTTTTCGAAATATTGAAGCCGACGCCATAGGAGCAGATGAATTTCCTGTTCTGACTCAAGAAGACTTGACATTATTTGCACTTGGTTCATATCATATAAAACTTGCGCGTAGCTACTATAGCGAACACGTACGCAATGGCGTGTATCAGATTGAAGTAGCAAGAGATGGAGCATTTAGTGAAATAGTTGATTTTGGCATTGAACCTGAAAACGCTATGTTGCTACGCGCAAGAATACAATCCCGACACGCACGTGCAAGACAATACTACACGTATGTAATGATCCATAATCGAGAAACCATTTCGAACTACTACTGTTCTTGTCTTTCTGGAATGCGAACTGTGGGTTGCTGTGCCCACGTCATGGTAATTATTTGGTATTTTGGATGGGCGAGACACCAACCCACAATTCTACTTCCAGCTGCGAATCTGGACAATGTTATTGTGGATGAAGACATATGAGACGTATTCTTTTAAGGACAGACTCCACACTGTGAGACAGGAATAAATAAAACTTGTGTGAAATATTTTTGTGTTTACATTCTTCCCAGTATTACAAATATTTTAAAATAAATATAAGCATTGTAAAGATAGCTATAAGTCCTTTCATTTGATTTGATACCCCACATGATAGGGTTTGATTTTTTTGACGTAGCGAGGTACCTACCGCGACCGCCATATTGTTTATATTTTGGCTCATATAGCTTATATCAACCAGAATAACGTATGAATTACAACGAAAGTCATACACCTAAACCAATCGAGTAGTTTAAAAGATATAGTGAAATAATGAAGCGTAAAATGGTTTTTAAATTGCAAGTTTTCATGGGGTCGTAACTTTTTACTGAGTAAATATTTTTGGTTGCGGTCTTCTTATAATGATTCAGAACGCAGTGTTCCATCATATGTCATAGTTCTTATTGATGGTGGAAATTTGGACCAAGCTCCATATATTTTTGCCCATTCTCTTTTAATGCAATAATTACCTGTATAAACATATTTACATAAAAATAGAAAAGAGGTATTATATAAATGTCATAACTTTTTAAAGAACACATATTTAAGAGCGTGTATTTGATTCGTGACGCAGACTTCATGTTTTCGCGTTTTGCCCAGAGTAATATCGTAATGATGTGAGCAGATTATTTAAAGACAATTTACAGTTTTAGAAAGATTAAGTCTTGATTTAGTGAACTACAGAGTAAAAGTATAATTTTTAATTATGGTTTTTTAAAGCAAAGACAATCCTTTCATAGCGTTTTACGAAAATAGACATCAGAGTTAACTTTCAGGACAAATACAACCATTACAGTAAGCCAAAATATTATGTGTTATGCGTTTTTCCAACATTAAAGTCTACTACAGAGCCAAAATTACGAAAATATTACTATTATGTAATAAAAAACAATGTTGAAAAAGTACAAAATCGGTTCACTTTGACAATTTCTTTTTCACCAGTATTTGAATAAAAACATAACTAATTATAAAAATAAAGGTTGTGCTTAATATTCAGAATATTTTTCAGTCCGTTATACGAACTCATTTATTTTAGACAATTATTTCAAAAAGCTCTTTAAAACCACGCGCGCTGTCGTTTGCCGATCAATTTCAATGATTCGTGCTTATTTCGTGCGTATTTTTTTTCTGATGCACACAAACAGACCATTGTATTGTACTAGTGTGTGTCAATGCTGCTACGCCGTTCTAGCAGTCGTTTAGATTTTTAGTTGCACTAAATCAAATACGCGCCCTTAAAGCAAAATGAAATTAAAAAAAAGCAAACGTATCCGAATGTGGGTCAGCCGCCATTTCATCCCTCCGCGTAATTCACACGCGAATTCATATAATACTATCATATTAACTATAAATAAATATGAATTCTCAAGTTGAAACAATTAAGCGATTTTAGAAATTTAATTTCAATTTGTATTCTTAATTTTCCACCCTTAGGGATAGAATATTTTTATGAAATGTACCAACTTTGACTATCAATAAAAAAAAACATCGTAATACTACACTGAAAAAACTTATGCGTGGTCAAACATAAAAAATATATACCTAAGTGTCCTTCTTTATTTGAAGTCGGTTTAAAAAACAACCAACTTAAACATCCAAAAACCTTAACAGCAAAACGGAGCCAAGACTTTCCCAGCATATTAGTTCAAAACTCGCAAAGTTTTCTATTAAAAAATCCTCTTGACCGCCACCAGATGTCGCACTCTGCTCGTAATTAGCTTAGCTTAATTCGCTCTAGCCTACAACTTGAGCTGTAACATTTGGCTGGCGTTCTGCCAGCCGCCACAGCCTGCGGAAGCTGAGATAGACGACAAAAGAAATAAAGCGAGACAGTCAGTGGTAGGTGAACTAGGTGCCAGGTATATTTGAGGATATTCAATTTACAATGGATATGTTTGGCACATTTGGCCGTACTGTAGTCACCTGCAAAGGTGATGTGAAAGTTTTACCAATACTTTATAAGATAACATTTTTCTTTTATAATGATAAAATACGAGCGATGGAGCGCAGCATCCTGGGAGTAAGATTAACGGACCGCGTTAGGAATGCGGAGCTGCGCTCCAGGACACGGATCGCCGACGTCACTCAAAAAGCAGCCAAGCTTAAGTGGGACTGGGCCGGCCACATCGTCCGCATGTCGAACATATCATGGGCTAAAGCAACCACAATGTGGGTCCCAGAAAACGTCCAGCGACATCGAGGTAGACCTAGGCGAAGATGGC
Source organism: Charanyca ferruginea (assembly GCA_947361185.1). Classification (NCBI taxonomy): domain Eukaryota; kingdom Metazoa; phylum Arthropoda; class Insecta; order Lepidoptera; family Noctuidae; genus Charanyca; species Charanyca ferruginea. The sequence continues at coordinate 3,951,921 of OX376070.1, forward strand.
GGGATGAGCTTGACGCTTACAGGAGGGATTGGTCCACACTAGCTCTGGACAGAGAGGGTTGGAAAGAAGAAAGGGAGGCCTTTGCCCTGCAGTGGGACAATATAGGCTGAAAATAAATAAATAAATAAATAATGATAAAATAACTTCTGTGTAAGTAGTAATATAGTTCATGTGTCATATCGAGTTACCTTTGTGACTAGGAAATCACGTAAGTTAGTTAGAATTCAGAAAGTCTGACAACCAAGGGGCATCGTTTTACCCAGCACTTACGGGTTGCAGAGGTCAGATCTGGTCGCTCTATGTAAAACACTGGTATTCAGCCTAATCCAGTTAGACTTGAAGCCGACGCCAACTTAGGAAAAGACTAAGCAAATGATGAAGTAGTGGTATAGTTGACAATCCAGTTCCATCGATAAAACAAGCGTGAAGTGTCAATTGATTTGCAGTGCTATTGTACAAATTTTCGTCAGTGAATTTATACCCTGTCCATTGGGTTATTGGTTTTTTGACAGCTGTCTTATAATGTAATTATTCCCGATTACCTTAAGTGAACTTTAAAATGTGTTATAAAATTTATAAATAATTAAATATATAAACTGCCTTATCTTGTTGGATTATCTTATTTATACCCTCTTACAGATATTATAATACAGGTATGTGTATCAGTTTTTACAAAAAACATAAATATTGTTCACTAGTTGCAGCTGTCAAAAAACGATTAAACCAGTGGACAGAGTGTAAGTGAAATTAACTTCAGATGAGTTGTCAATCCCAACTACTTAGACTAAATTCATCGATGAGACTTTTACGGAATAGAAAGCTTTGGCTATTTTTGACCAAGGAAAGACAAAAAGGAATGTATTTTTAGATTACATTTCTGTTAAAGTTTTATTCCAATCAAAATTCACAACTCTATTTTGGTTTTCCTGTTCTAAGCTTAGTTTACTTTCGGAATGGAATCAGGACGTAAGAACATTTAGTAGTCTTATATAACATGACTTATCAAGATCTTTCAAAAGGTGAAAGGGCAAATGAATATAAAAAAAGATTATTCAAAAAAGCACTACATGCATAATCAAAATATATAGAAAAGCTGTAATTTTTCATATTTCAAATATGGTCCTGTAACAAAACTGACAATATTCATTCGTACTTCAAGCCCTGAAAGATCACTGTTGAATTAAAATTCAGGTTTTATAATTATGTCCTCAAAGATCCAAAAATCTGGTGACTGCATCCACACAAGAGTGGTAGTATCCACGAGCGTTACACAGTCGTGAAATGTTTTGTTTTAGATCATTTAGTTATTTTGTTGTTCTTTCACGTTCTGGGGTGTGATTCTGTAAGACTTCATTCAAAACTTCGAATCTGTATCCGCTGTGAGTTTCTTTATTGGCATTTTAAAAACTCGGTTGATAATTCGACATTCTGTAAGGTAATTTCTCCATCACTTCGACGCTCACTTCGCACTCGAACCCGATTCAAAGTGTCAAATATATAAAGGTAATTTTGAACCTTATGCGAAGTGAGAGTGAATAGCGATGTGAGATGCGATGCGGTGTGGGATGCGTGTGTGTGTGTTGTTGTTGCTTACTTCGTAACGTTGTAAACTTTTAGTCTTTTTAAGGGGCCTTAACTCTGTTCATTTTGTTTGGTTTAAAAATGCAAAATAATGTCTATGTCACAGATGTGTATGATAAAGTGGCTTTATACGAGTATATTTTAGGGCTTTCTTACTAGTTTTTCATATGACGTCACGGTTGGGGTAGTGGCTCAGTGATTGGTTGCTGCACTGCGTGTCGCAAGTTTGATCCCGGCACGGAATTAATTTTGGCTTTTCATTTACTATTATTGGAGGTCATTTACTATACCTGGAGGTTCGTTAACCTAAATGACCTCCAATAATAGTAAATGATCACCAACACTTAACCCCATTTTAATGTTTAACGATGCTCCAGAAATAGTAATGACCTCCAAAAATAGTAAATGGTCACCAACATTTAACCAAAATATTATAGAAATGTTTGACTGTAAAAAGCGATTTGGTTCGGGCACTCGGCGGCCGCTGCCGCGGAACGGTCGCTCCTCTCGCTCGCGTCGTGCGCTGGGGGTCACAGTTCTAACCTTTTTTTTTTTTGGTACGGGGTGGAAAATCCTCATGGATGTCCTTCGCCCTGGGGCGGGTGGAGGGGTCTGTCAGACTCTTACTGACTAAATACCACCCCGGTGTTCCATCTCACACCTACGTCGGGGGCGCGGGAACTGGAGATACTTCCGCAACCCCCGGCTGGTGCCGGCCCGCTACGCCGGGCCACTTCTCTGGTCAGGGGGGGGAGTGAGGTGTTAGACTCCCCCCCGGACGTCTAAGAGGGGCACGTGTGGAACACTACGCGCCGCCACCTCGGGTCCTGGTGTGAGTGGGGGCGACAGACGTCCCCGAGTCTGCCGACCCTGGACCTATTTAGGGGGGCCGGAAGAGGGCGTTGTCCGCCCTCCGCCCTCCACCGCGTCCCAGGACTCTGCGCTGTCGACCATGACTCGACCACGGCCGACAGCTACAGGTCACTGCCTACTTCTGGTCACAGTTCTAACCTAACCTAACCATGTCAGATCCGCCCCAGGGGGGACTTAAGGGTCCTAAGATTTGGTGATCATTTACTACATTTGGTATTCACCAAGTGTTTTTTGGTGGTCATTATATTTATTCCATTAATATTTGTATGGCCTACCAGGTAGTTGTTCCGAGTCTTTTTATTTGTGTCTGTGAGTTTACAATACGTTTTTAAACGCACTCAGGATGCTTAAAGTTCCTAGTGAGGGGAAAAGTTTATACCTACCTACGTTCTATACCGAATCATGTTTTACTAGCACTTTGCCCGCGACATCGCCCGCGTAAATTTTCTCAAGGATTCCTAATTAATTTTTTGATAATGCAATTTAGCCTACAGTACTCAGAGATAACGAAGCTTCCTATTGGTGAAATATTTTTGAAATCGCATCAGTAGTTTCGGAGATTACCCCCTACATACAAATTTACAAACTATAATATAAATAAGTATAGATGTAACGAGGTCAAAAGTTATACTCGATTCTCTTTGTTGCTCTTCTGGATCCTGACTATAAAACTCTCCATTAATCTGTAAAATTTCTCAATTCCAGGAGCTGCCGCTAACTTATAGAGAGGGCTCCACAGAGGGAGTCTAGGTGGGCCCGCCAACCGGTTGGGCCCACCATTGGAGCAACATTTCTTTATTGTAAGTAATTTAAAACATGCCGGTTGCGACATCTTTTCTTCTTTCATTCCATCCATGCTTTCACTGACTTGACTAATTATTGATTTGACTAATTAAATAAATTAACAAACTTGTTTTATTCATAACCTTGATAAAGGTAGTAAAACGTTACTAAGAATCAACTGTGAAAACTTTTATGACTTAAAACACAGGAATTTTAGTAGAAAACATGTTTTCGCCAGTTTTACAGGTCCAATAATACTTTTAAGTTAGGGTGCGTTCTGACTTGCTTTATTTTCTTTAATTTTTATGGAGACTGTAATATTTTAGTGCGAGGAATTGGGTTTATAGGTAGAATAAATTATTATAGAGTTAGTACTTAAATTATGGACAGGAAAACCTGTAAAAATATTGTTTTGATTTTCCTAGGAAAGCACCGTTGAGACAGAAACACTTTGATATAATTGTACTGTATTACTAATGTGGGATAATTGTCAGAATACTATCTGATTCAATTAATAGGTACTGACACCAATTCCCTTGTTCACAAACTAAACTTAAATTAGACAACTGGGTTGTTGACACCATTAACCAATAATTCCAAAATACAACTTATCTTATAATAATACACTTTATTTTAGCCCGGTAAACCCGATTACTTTTCAATTCACTGTAAAATTCCATTTTAAGTTGCTTTGAAATCAATTAATAGTTAGTCAATTGAGTTGATAAATAAGTGACGTCACAGGCCGCTATTGTCATACAAAATGTATGGAGGAAACTCGTTTTGACAGAAAATAAAAAGTATGTCAAATGATTGCTGGTGTCAAGTACCCAATTAGCATCTCTTACTACCAGGCAGCTGAAGAAAAAGACGGCGACAGATAAGAACTAAGTTACAGATGTCAAATTATTTTTTTCTTGACCTTTGACGTGTTTTTAGTCAATATGTTCTGAAATGACAACTATAATTGTATAAACATTTTAGGTCAACTTAAATTGACCGCTCTTATTAATATCTCTATCTCTTTTTCTTGATTTATTGGAAAGAAAGATAATATATAAATTGCTTCAAATAAGTTAAAGTGGCAATGGGCAGGCGACATCGCTCGAAGAACCGATAACCGATGGGGAAGAAAGGTTCTCGCGTGGCGACCACGAACTGGAAAACGCAGCGTTGGTAGGCCTCCCACCAGATGGACCGACGACATCGTCAAGGTCGCGGGTAACCGGTGGATGCAAGCGGCAGGTTTCCGCTCGTTGTGGCGTTCTATGGAGGAGGGCTTTGTTCAATAGTGGACGTCTTCCGGCTGATGATGATGATGAAGTTTAACTCGTGCACAACAGAATTAACACCACTGACAACTGACAACTTTCCTAGTAAAATAAAAAGGTTTCTTTTCACATGTTTTTCTGACCCTCTTTTAGATACTACTAGGCTTCAGGCAGAAACCCCATGCATAATAATGATCACAAGATACATTTTTGTATATCGCCGGATTCGCAAGATTTTTATTTTTCATTTATAAACATACACATTTTCAACCAGTCTGCGTCCTAAATGTTCCATCTCAACGCACAGACTGTACCTCTTTATTAAGCAAATTCGTAGTGTTTGCTGATTCACGTACCATTTCAACTGAGCGAGAAAACCTCTGTTTTATTCTGAAGAAAACCTTTTTGTTCAATTCAAAGAAAATCTTAGAGAAAAGGACTCGCATTTGAAGTGTTTCCACTTTAATAATTCCTGTTGGATGTTCAAAGAAATCTTGTTCAGAGTGATAATATATTTATTTAATTTTTTTTCTGTGGTTTTTTCTTTTAGTGGAAAACTATCCCTGATCACTCGTTCCTATTGTGTACGCAACTGTAATAATTGTTTTTATTTTCTTGCTTATTTTTTATGTTAATCATCATCTGCCTTTCCCCAATTATATTGGGGTCGGCTTCCAGTCTAGACTTTTTTCCAATTATATTAGGGTCGGCTTCTAGTCTAACCGAATGCAGCGGAAAACCAGTGTTTTACATAGAGCAACTTGCCTGTCTGACCTTCACAACCCAGATACTGGGTAACACGATACCCTTTGGTAAGACTCGTTGACAGGCTTCTGACTACACATAACGACTGTCAAATAAAAAAAAAGAAAACAAATTACAGCCGGGACCAACGGCTTTACGTGGTTTACTTTCTTTTGTGTGAGACACGGAGGGGTCTCGGTATCAAAGGGATGGTCAGTGGTCACCCATCCACGAAACGACCTCAGCAAGCGTAACTTAACCATCATCGATCGATTTGTACTGATTTTTATGTGGTTTAAGTATTTATATTCACCCTAAAATAGTCTACAAAATATTTTTTTTAATTACTTTATAATAATAATAAATTCATTTATTTCGGAACCAGTCCATATCCATACATGTAAAATTCTGAAATATTAAAAACATTAAATAAAACATTCTAAATTACAATAAAACAATAATAATAAAAAAAAGATTTAATACACTATACGCTATAATTTAGGTTTGGATCCGGAGTGCTCAATATGCAGCCTGGTCCAGTACTGCATTATTGGGCAATCCAAATCCAGATACATCCTCCATGCGAACAGCTAAAGGTAGCTGTTGGAACTGCCTCGTATACGGCGCATCAGGGACACAACTCTCTTACGAACAATTGCTGCAAAAACTTTGCAATTAATCGGTTGATCGACAGTTCCCGCTGGTTTGTACATTAGAATTTCCGTCCACGTGGCAATGCTGCCAGTCTCTTCGGCACATTTCCAAATGACGGCGATGCGTAGGAATTGTTTGATGCCTATTTGTTTACGTTTTTAGTAAGATAGTTATAAGCGTGTATTGTACATATTTATTACTGACAAGTAAACATGTTTGTTATAAACGATAAAACTTAATTCAAACGTTTTGAACTTCCCCAAATTATGATGAAATGTTAAAATAATCAATTTTATTACAAACTTTGTTTGCAGCAGAGTAACAAGACATGAAAACCACACGTTAATAATAATTCATTGTTTCTTTTTTGACGTTGATTGTCAACAGTCTATGGAGTCTATTGTATTTTATGACAGCCTATGTTCAAGTAATCTGAACGAATATTTCTCCCGTTAATTAACTCGTAAAATCTCTTTGTTTCGCAACGCCTATCATTTTGAACGATCCATTAAATTTAATTTTACAATTCATTTTCATATCCGAAACATTAAACCAACTGTATCGTCCATTTATGCGCGTAACGACTTTACATTTTTGCGAGAAAAAAAGCACGAAGGAGGAACCCCAATTATGAACCCTTATTACTTCCAACGAGGGTTTCTAAGTACCAAGATATCCCTTCACATGATTTCAACTTTATTCATGTAAATAAGATCAAAATGATTTAAAAATGTAAACTCTTTTAAACCTTATTACACCTCAAAGCTAGAAAACAAGTATTAAATACTGTTTCAGCAGATAAATATCTAGTCAGTAAGGTTTTGTGAAATCACGTTCTCTAGCTTTCTTCTTACGTTTTTGCTAAGGCTGTCTTTTTATGCAAATTATTGAAATTGTATTTCAATTTGCGTGCAGTTCTAAAATTCAGCAAAATTAATTTTAATTAAATCATAATAATGTTTCTATTTTATTCCAAGAATACGTGTTGAGCATTATTTAAATATCAATCTAAATAATTTATTTTCGTTTTTGTATCTTTTCGCATTGTTTTCATTTAATTCTTTAAAAAAATATTCGTAAATGGATTAAATCCTTCTGATTTTTATTTATTTGAAAGTAAAGAGATTTACATTATTTTCCTATATAGTAAAATAGACCTGTAGCTGCAAGATAACTATATCTGTTGGTCACAGATACGATTGTTGGATTTCTTGCAGGATAAGATTTCTTTTCTTATCCTTATTAACAAGTATAAATTTACGTTACCGGAGAAATAACAACAATGGCGTAATGCATAAAAAACACGTTAATTAAAAACTACCTTACATAAAATAACAAAACAGAATTCATACCGTTTATTATTCTTATAAAAATTACATTTTCATACGCTCCACAAACTAGGGTAAATATTTCTTTTCACAACCAATATTTTAGTACGAAAACATTTGCGAAAAAGAAACCTAGAATTGGAAGCGAAGAGAAAGGAAAAAAGTGTTATTCAGATAATTACATTACTTGATAAAGTTGTAAGAGATTTGGTGGATGGCTTAATATTATATAATGTTGTGGTAGTAGGTACCTACTGTAATTACCACTCTGTGTAGTAATTGAGTTGGCACATTGAGGTAATTGGTCCTTTTTTTTATTGTGGTCCTTTTTTGTTGTATTTCTGAGATCTTCATTTGTTTTCTGGTTATACTCGTCGTATTATTACAATATTTAAAATTGCAATTAAATTGTTTTTAATTTGCAATTGATTTTATAAACAGTATTAGTAGTATTTTGATTTCAATTCATATGTTACTTTTTAAGTTTATTTTGGACATCACTTACATCGGTAAAGGAAAACATCGTGAGATAAAATCGCCAATCTGCCATGAGCAAGCATGGTGATCAATGCTCGTATCTTCTCGGTATGAGGCTTTTGACCAGCATTGTGCCAATAATAGGTTGGTATTATTATACGGTTTAAACATTATTTATTTCTCAAAGATTACAAATCACTTACGAGGAGAAATAAAATATAAAACAAAACTTAAGTAATTTACGGTACAGATGCGAGTAGACGGTATTCTTAAAAAAATATTATTTTGCTAACTCAGGATCTGACGCGAAGGCGTTCAGTTTCTTCTTTTTGTCTTTGTATTTTAAATAGATAGAATAGGTTTGACCTTGTTGTAGAGTAAAATAGTTAATAAATTTCTAATAAAATAAAAAATAAAATAAAATACCTTTATTTTCCACTACAAATATAAGAAACAATTTTATACCTACTATGTGCCGACAATTCATGGGTGGACTGGAGCCTAAACTAGGGAAACCCTGTATTTCAGGACTCCAGGTCACTCGCCTACGGAAAGATATGAAATCTTTGTATAAACACATAAGGGGTGGACGGGGATCATGTTTGTATGTGTGTGTGTGTATGTGTGAGTGTTTGTGTAGGGGTTGTTTGGAGGGTGAGTGAGTGTGTGTATGTGCGTGTTTAAGCGTTGGTGTGGTGTACTGCTTACTTAACAATGGTTATGAGAGATTCGATGGCTATGTAGTTTAAATTTAATAAGTATGTTTTAATCATCTCTTTACATACCCTAAGAGTTTTGGGATATATATTTAAAAGGGAGCTAATTTTGTTGTAGAGGTAAGGAGCGAGAAAAGTCGATTGTCTCCTGAAGAAGGCCGTGTGATGTGCGACGGAATCACAAATTTTCTGATGTTATAAACGTGTCGAATAAACGTCTAAATATGCATAAAATCTGAGAATGTGCGCTTTATTCATTTGTTCAGGGTTCGCATGAAATCAATAAAGGAGGCAGTCAAATCAAGTTTTGTATATTTATCCTCCCGACCGAATTTCGGTCACGGTGGCCAATCTCAATGAAGACAAGTCAAGTACGCAGAAGATATTATAGTGCACAAGTGTGTGCGCAAACACAGGTGCACTCCCTCTTCCCTCACTCTCATAGTCCGACGGAACGGCGATTTGACACGATTGGAGAGAGATCAGGCGTAGGACCAATAGCTTTACAGTACGGCCGACATATCTTAGCGGTCCTGAAGTTAGCCGATTAGCTGCGCAGTAGACAATTTCGTTCCTAAAACATCCATTGCGCAGCCAAACAGTTAACTTCGAGACCGCCAAGATACGTCGACCGTGCTGTAAAGCTATTGGTCCTACGCCTGATCTCTCTCCAATCGTCGTACAGTACGTACTTTGCAAGACACAGGGTAACACCCCTGTGTCTTGCATACCACCGTCAATATCTAAACTCTAGGCTGCTACTTTAAATTTTTTTATGGAAAATCTCAATAACACTTTGCCTTGCCTGGGAATATGTTAATGATTACACATCCGTATTATTTCTTTATCCATACACACATTTACTTAAAACGTTTTTCCTTTAACATTTTTTCCTTATTCTCTAGTAGCCATTTTCTTCAGGTGGTCGTTCTCAATGCATTTGGCTGCAAGGCGTTCCACTTTACCTTAGTGAACTGTAGCTTAGTCTCCATTCAAGAATATTTGTTCTTTGTTGAGCACGTTCAACTGTGCTTAAAAAGACAGGGGAAAACGTGTCCAGTTTAAAGTCTTAGTGACGTAGACGACCGTATTAAAATTGTTGGTGAACAAAAAATTAGGAACGCAGTCTGTTATGATTTTGAAAAGTAAAAAAATAACATTGTGTGTAACAGATGTACCATTACTAATCATCACTTTCACTAAGTAATTATTATTAATTAAAAATCCTCCGCCGCACTGAGTTCGCGTTAGATCGGGCAAATCTCAAAAACTACTGTACAGTTTTTCATATGGTTTTCACCACTGGAAAGAGAAATTCTCTACAAAGCTTATTGACTACTTGTGCAAAGCCTAGAATAAAATAAAAAAGAAACAGTTTTAAAAGTCGGAAATTATGGAAATTTAATCTATACTTATAATATAATATATAATATTATAAAGCTGAAGAGTTTGTTTGTTTGTTTGGTTGAACGCGTTAATCTCAGGATCTACTGGATTGAATTGAAAAATTCTTTTTGTGTTGGATAGTCCATTTATCGGGGAAGGCTTAAGGCCCATGCGAAGCCGGTTCGGGTAGCTAGTATAAAATAAACTTTTGGCTAAGACTTGAAATATTTAAAAGTATTGCATCGTGTTATTTTGTGTCATTTAAATGATGATGTAAATGTAACAGTGTTAATCGACTTTTGTTCGGTCAGCAACAATAGTCGATTAACACTGTTACATCATCGCCATTAAAAAAAGTAGTATTAAAATACTTGTAAAACCTAGGTAACAGTAACCAAACAATGCCCACATATTCCAATCTGTACGCCGCTGTATCGAATCGACCCCCAAAGCAGGTATTATGTAAATAAGAGCTATAATAATAAAAACCTACGGTTATTACGTGAACGTTGCGAGTAATATCAATTTTGGCAACATCTTGTATTATGCACTCTACAGAGTTAATGGAATTCTCTTAGTTACTATACTGTTTATACATAAATGTATGTAACATGTACGTAAGCCATGTAATGTCATTAATGTAAATATACAGGGTGACTGGTAATTAGTGTACGATACTTAAACACGCGATTGTGTTCATGATAACAAACAACTTTCCCGAAGAAAAAATGTATTTTGTACTGGTTCACTTTTATCACAATAATACAACAGCTGTATGAAATTCACGCGCGCGCGCGCCTGTGATCTAAAGTGAACCAGGGCAAAAAACATTTTTTGCAGCGAACTTCAACTTTTACTAATTGAGACTGATACTAATTGACAATTCAAAATTGCCTATTTTTTTTAAAATGTATACTTTGGCTTCTCATACAGAGAAGGCATGAGCATTGATCAAACTCAAACTCAAATCATTTATTTCAAATAAACCATTTACAGGTACTTTTGAATTGTCAAAGGGTCAGTCAGTCAGAAAGTTGAGGCTAGTTGCTCGTTCCAAACAATAGGTTTCTATGGAGAAGAACGAGCAAGAAACTCCATGAACACTCTTTTAAAATCAGTAGAATATTACAAATTTAGGTTACATCACTCATGTTGAATTTACAGGACACAAATGTGAGAAAAATGTAGCACGTTAAAAGAGGTCTAGAGACAATCATAAACAATTCAAAATTAATTTAAAATAACCGAGGCAGTGAGTCCGTGTGGTGTCGGACGTAAAGAATAGCACGATCCCATATCTTCCCGTGGGTGTCGTAAGAGGCGACTAAGGGACTTACCAGAGAATGGGCAGCAGCGTTCTCTGTGCCTTTGTAACAACCATACTGCGACCGCCAATCCGCCGGCCAAGCGTGGCGATTATGGCAAACCCCCCCTTGGGGAGGCCTATGTCCAGCAGTGGACGTCTTAAGGCTGAATTTATGATGAACCGAGGCAGCTACGAGATGACCAGTCCCAATAGGTCCCGTTTACTAACATGACGTACGGATTGGCACACTTAGCTCAACCCTTTTAAAGGTAACCGAATGATCCGACACATGCGCCACCACGCTTGCTCATGGCTGATTGGCGATTTCAGACCTATATTACCTATCCTTACGATGTTTTCCATCGCCGATGCCAGTGATGACCAAGATGAAAATAAGATTAAATGAAAATATAAATTATTACTTTGAAGCTTCCCTCAACATACAAGATTGGAGAGGCTCGTGGCTAAGTAAAAACCGTACTTATCGATCGGACATGGTTAAGTTATGCTTGCCGCGGTCAATCCGTAGAGGGGTCCTTCCAATCCCTTTCATACCGATACCCCGCCGTGCCCCGTTGGTCCCAGCTGTCATTTCTACATCTTTGCCAGTCATTATGAGTAGTCAAAAGCAGAAAGTCTGACAACCAGTCTTACCAAAGAGTACCGTGTTAGCCAGTCACTGGTTTGTGGAGGTCAAACAGATAGTAGTTTGACGACACGGTTGGCGCAGTGGCTGAGCGATCGACTGCTGCGCAGTGTGTTGCGGGTTCGATTCCCGCCCAGGGTAAACATTGGTGTGATGAGCACTTGTGTTTGCTTTGTGTCTGGGTGTTGTTTATTTATCTATATATGTACGTATTTACAAAAAAAAAATGTATTTGTGTATGTATATCAGCTGTCTGACACCCATAGTACAGGGTCTCCCTAGTTTGGGGTCAGATGGCCGTGTGTGAAATGTCCCCACATATATTATATATTATTATATTATATTATATTATATTATATTATATTATATTATATTATATTATATTATATTATATTATATTATATTATATTATATTATATTATATTATATTATATTATATTATATTATATTATATTATATTATATTATATTATATTATAGTCAGTGCCGTAAAACACTGGAATCCAGCTGTATCCGATTATTTTACTTATTTTCTATGAGGTGAGACAAGCAGTCGCTCTATTTAAATCACTGGTATTCAGCTGCATTTGGTTTGGTTGGACTGGAAGCCGACTCCAACATAGTAGGGAAAAGGCCCAGGCAGATGATGACTCACCGTATAAACTGAACTCTCAGCTTGTATCTACTTAACTAAAGAAATACCATACAGGTTAACAACTTTTACTATGGAACTAATCCTACTAAGCCTACTAATCTTCTTCTTATATATAAAAATGAATCGCTAAATGTGTTGGTAAGCGCATAACTTGCGAACCGCTTGACCAAATTGGATAATTCTTTTTTTATAATATTCCTTGAAGTACGAAGATGGTTCTTACGGAGAGAAAAAAAAAAAAAAAAAGAATAACTTTTGTAGGGTAGGTGTAGGGTAGGTGTAGGGTAGGTGTAGGGTAGGTGTAGGGTAGGTGTAGGGTAGGTAAATAGGCAGGTAAGTAGGTAGATAAGGACAGGACAACGTCTGTCGGGTCAGCTAGTAATATTATAAATGCGAAAGTTTGTGAAGATGTTTGGATGTTTGCTTCTCAATCACGCGAAAACCGTTGAACAGATTTGCATGAAAATTGGCACATAGATAGAGCATTTCCTAGGTTAACATTTAGGATACTTTTTATCCCGGTAATATGTTCCCTTGGGATAATCGTTCTTTTCACGCGGGCGAAGCCGCGGGCAGAAGCTGGTAATAAAATAAAATAAAATAAAATATCAGCTTTTCCCTACCAAATTGCACTAGGTACACAAAGATGAAGATGTATGGATCAACTGATTTATTATTCACATTTCAGGGTCAGTTCTTTAATAAAAATTGACCGTTTTATTGAGTTCCTTTAACCCCTAAAAGATGCGAAGATTAAAAGTCATTCATTCAAGCAAGGGCCGGATCTGTAAAAGGGCTTTTTAGGCTGCAGCCCAGAGCCCCAGGGGGTTGAAAATATAGGGCCCCCAGCCCCTATTAAAGAAAATAGACAATATTATCCATCCATACTTCCATACTAATATTATAAATGCGAAAGTAACTCTGTCTGTTACGCTTTCACGATGAAACGGCTGAACCGATTTGATAAAATTTGGTATGATGGTAGTTTTGAATGCTTTGGACCCTGGGGAAGGTCATAGGCTACTTTTTAATCCACGACTTTGTCTGCATTCGCAAAAACCGACACGCGCGAAGTCGCGGGCAAAAGCTAGTGAATATATAAAAAGAAAACAATCGTACACATCATTATCTAAAACAGTTTTTTTTGACAAATTGGCAATTAATTGATTCATTAAGCAGGGCCCCAAGTATGTAGAATAACTCACGGTCCGCCCCTGATTTAAGCCTGAATCTACTAAACTGTAACTCTTAACTGTAGCTGTATTTGCACTTTTACTCAAAAACTTGCAAGATTTTCTACTAGAATTCGAGTACAAAAGCTCCTTCATTTTAAATCTTGATTTGAATACTTCCGCCAAGTAGAACCAGAATTTCAGATATTCACTAGCACAGAACTAAACTCTATTCTATTCAGTTTCGTATTATTTTCCTAAAATATTCTGCATTACAATGTCTGGGGTGACCGCATTTAAAGCAGGGATAATATGAGTAATTCCCGTTCATTTGTTTCAATGCGGAAGATGGGTCGGTCGCCAGAAATTTAATCCGCTGTATGAAGCGCTTTTAGCGGGAAGCTTTAAAGGAAGACCACGCTAAAATATAAAAACGATGCCAAAATTGCTCTTCCTTTTTTAAAATTGGTTTTTGTTCTCTTTTTGTATTCTATTGTACTTGCACTGGAAAAAAGAGAGGTATACTGCAAACTACTTGCAATGGAATTTACGTACTTATATCTAACCAATTTCTTATTACAGACCATGTCTGCGCTCACTGGGACAATCATTATAATAGGTCAGCCATCTTCATATCAGTCTATTGCTGCGTTTTCGACCGCATTGAAGTCATTGAAGTCTGCTACCCTTTTGGGCACTTTTCAGAGCGATGCCTGACGAATGTTTGATGCCCTGTGAACCCTCCATTGAGCATAATGTTTTTTAATCTTTACAAATTCTACAAATTAATTAAGCTCTCAGGGAAATATTCGAGAAATTAAATTAATTTGACTTAAAAATGACATCTGTTTCAGTTTAAACTTTACTTCTTTATAATATTAGTACAGATGCAGTCCAAAAATATGAACGTCATAGTGAATCTGTGTTTTTTTTAATGTGTTTTAGAGGATGCAAATTCTCATGAACACGAACAGCTTTTCCCATGGAATCAACTCTAAACTATGAAAAATAAAGCCTTACATAAGATCTTCATGACTATGTACAAAATATAAGTAAGCTAACGATACCTATATTTAGTTGACAAGTTCGTCGACTATGCTCTCCGCTCTTTCTAAAATAATACGAGCCTATTCGAGTTACATTTACTGTTAAAAGCTTCGTGTGTGGAACCACAATGAAAACTAATCGTTATTACTCTGTGCATATTTGCTCTAATGTAGGCCTTTACGACTTTCGTACGTCATATTACGCTTACATACTAACACTTTTGAAAATCTTCTTAAAAGTTTAATATTTTAGAAAAGTATTATGGGATTAAACAAAACTTTGCTAATTTCACCGAACTAGAGCTTTCATAAAATTTGTCGAAGGAAATTGAATCTTATTGGAACATAGAATATGTATAGGACATTATGTAAACTTTAGTATTTTCTAGTGATCTACTGCGAAGCTCTGCTAAATACTATAAGTAGGTACTTAAGGTTACTATTGTGTATTTATTAATATTATTAACTTATATAAGCCTCTGCGGCGTAGGCCTCTCCTAAACCTTTTCACACATCTCTTTGCCGCGCTTCTCGCATCTATCAGGGTCAACACCTTTCGTTGAAGATGTCTCTTCACCTATTATTTGGCCTCCCCTTTTCTCTTTTCCTTTCGAATCGCAATATACATACACAACAACAACTAACACTCACACACACACAAACACACACAACAACAAACAAAACAACAAACACACAACAAAAACAAACAAATACAAACATAACAAACATAACTTACTTAACTTATTGTATTATGCAGAGATAGTATAAGTTATACAAATATAACTTATACTATCTCTGCATAATACATTAGCCATCTTCATGTCTTCTCTGTACGAAAAGAGGCCTTTGCCTTGCAGTGGGACCATAATAGATAAAGACGAAGACGCAAATTAAAAAGTCCTAAAGCCTCCAAGGTACAAGCTATCTTCACACCAAATTTCAACCAAATCGGTTTAGTCATTTCGTCGTGAAAACGTAACAGACAGATAGAGTTACTTTCGTATTTTTAATATTAGTATGTATGTGTCTTCGAGCGACAGAAGTATCGGTATTTCAAGTAATTTTCTCATATTTCAAAGCTGGACAATCTGTATCCTATCAATCATTTTAACAGTTTTTATAATTCACTAAAATATATTCAAACTAACCCGCCGAAGCGACATTTATTTTTATATCCCCAACAACGTTTTATCTGATGGGATGTAAATAGTTTATAGGGACATAAGAGAAAATGAGGTTCGCGATAAATTCCCATACAGATCTTGATGTGAAATAAAAAGAAGTAGTAAAAATTTGCTGTAAAAAGGAACATTTTCCTTCCTTACTTCAAATAGTTTATTAAGTGCACTATCTTAAATAGCTTTTATAACATCAATAGGCACTTTGAACGAGTAGGTTTTTATTTCTTTTTTAATTATAACGAGCGTAATGAATTGAATTAATTACAATCTTCAATAATTTACCCCCACGCATCAGAGTGTTGCCCACTAATAAACCTAGGAAAACAAAATCTGTCTGGCTTTTAGTTTCTGTTCCCCGATAAATATAATCTGAATGTCTTGAAGGTACGAGTAAACCGGTCTATCCAAGGCAAGCATGCTCAACCTTAGGCCATATCATCACTTAAAACCAGGGGTGTGATTTTGTAGGACCTCATTTTAAACTTCGAATCTAAATCTGCTGTGAGTTTCTTGATTGGCATTCTAAAAACTCGGTTGATAATTCGAATCTACACTAGCGCTGCCCTTGCGAGCGTGTCAGCGAGTTGAACTAAATTAACAGGGAGATTTTGACAGATAAAGTATGAGATGACGTAAGAAGTGGCATTCTGTAAGGTAATTTCACCGTCACTTCGACGCTCAGTTCGCACTCGAACCCGATTCAAAGTGTCAAATATATCAAGGTCATTTTGAACCTTATGCAAAGTGAAAGTGAATAGAGATGTGAGATGGGAGTTGTTGTTTGAATTTTACAGAATCGACTTACAGGTGAGTTGCGGCCAAACGCAAGCCTAAGTATAAGAATTTATAAGGAAAAATCTGTGATTTCTCAAATACAAAAAAAAAGTCGCTTCGCAGCTGTCATTTTTGCTATGCTACTTAGTTTAATGGGCAGCGCGTATAGGTAATTAAAGACTGTGATGTCTTTTTTCGACCCCCTATTTTCACACTGATAATCTAATCTAATCTAGAATTTACCTCGTTACTGAAGTGTGTCAGTTAGAAGCTAAGACGATGTTACTAATCCCCGATTAGGACAAATCTAAGACTGGATTGAAACGTGTGAACAATAAAATAGCTGTATTTTCTTGTCTCTTGGGTAACGTAAGAGGCTTTAAAAGATTACGGCAAGGGATGGAAGGCAACGTCCTGCTGAATACTAACAACATATTTTGTATATCACTGTTTGGAGTTGGTCAACTGAGGTGTCAAAATCTATCATTTATTTCAATAAGACCATTAAAAGGCACTTTTGAATGACTACACATAACAACTGTCAAAGATCTACAAATGACAGCCGAGACTGAAAGCTTTTCGTACTTTCCGAGACACGGACGGGTCTCGGTATGAAATATATGGTCGCCCACCCACGGACCGACGGTGTCAAGCGCTGCTAAATAAAATGATACCTAATTCTAAATCATATACAAGATTCATCATTATCATTTTACTTACTACATATACTTTTGTACAGCATTCTTTAAAGAAACTCCCTTAGGCAACAAACAGTTTATTTCATGATTAAAATAACGCCTTTATAAATACAATAACACTTGGTCTTAGTAACAAAGCCTTTTGAAATGTTATCTACCTACTACCTAACTTGTTATTTTAGCGAGCGAGAATTTTTATCAAAGTAAATCTATTGTAAATAGAGATACTTATTTTAAGTGGGTACTTCATCCAAGTAATTTCGGGAACGACTAAAACAAAATGAGAGCAAGTTAACAAGGTTCTGGATAAAAATACTTTCAATTAGATTTTAGAAAGCTTTTTAAGTCGGCGCTATCTTTCTTTATAAAAACCGTGCAAGCAAACAATTACGTTTAATTGGAATAATTAAAGATATTTTTGCGCTGTTTTAAGATATTTTAGAAAACCAAAGTACAGCCGCGTTTTAGAACCAGATTATCCCAAGTTAGCCTATTGGCGCCCATGGTGGGACTAATATTTGGCCCATTTGGGCGTCACTAAGCGAATTGGCACCCATAGTGGATCAAATATCTGTAGGGACAGATATTTGATCCACTATGGGTGCCAAGAGGGCTTGGACGTCACTAAGCCTATTGGCGCCAATGGTGGGTTTAATATTTAGCTCATTTGGGCGGCACTAAGGCTATTGGCACCCATGGCTTACCTTATAAAATAATAATAAGTTTATTAATACTTCAGTTTACAAAAAGGGTTTAGTGTTTGCAGCCTCCTTTTAAGCAAACAATGCCGGTGTTAGAAGACTCCACTCTTCCATATTACAGCATTATTATAATAAGTCCAGTTAGGTGCCATTTAAACAAAAAATAGCACATTGCTCAAAAAAAAACAAAATGAGTCATGATGGCCCAATCGTTAAAGGCACCCACTTCTTATGCACGAGGCTGAGAGTTCCACTGGGCACAAACAAGTACTAACGGGATTTTTTCTATTTCAAATGTCTTTACTAATTTTTTCTCGGACTCGAAAACCCGTGAGAAAATCTGGACTTATAATTAATTTAAGTCTAAGCCTTGAGCAAGCATGGTAAAAAATACTCGTACTTTTTCTGTATGAGAAGAGGCCATTGCTCTGCAGTGGACGAGTAATAAGCTGGTGTTATTATTTATTTTATTGTTAACTAAAGGAAAAGAATACTAAAAACTCATCTTAAACTAATTACAGAAACTGAAATGCAAGGCATTCGCTCAACCGTATTTAAAATGTAACCGATCTGTATTAAGGGGGTGGCAAATGCAAATTACAAACTCTATAAAGTTGGGTAAGCCTCGACGGCGCTGTATAGAAGGTCATTCCGACGTTCGAGACGTCTGATCCTATTAAATTACATAGTCAGACTTTTATTGGATTCCTCGCGTTTTTGATGTTGACTCTTTGATGTGAGTTGGGTGTAGTGTAATCAATGTCCATTCGCACATAATATATTATAGTGGACAGAATTCAAATGGACGAAGT
This sequence comes from Charanyca ferruginea, assembly GCA_947361185.1. NCBI lineage: Eukaryota > Metazoa > Arthropoda > Insecta > Lepidoptera > Noctuidae > Charanyca > Charanyca ferruginea. Next base: position 3,970,724 of record OX376070.1, read on the forward strand.
GAATATTAACGACGTCGCTCGTGCCGACTTTTAGGGAATAAGAAAGTCCCAAATATCTATTTATAATACATGAAAACAAAAAGTTTACCTACCCAATATTACCAATGGGGCTGGGTCAATTCAATCAAAAAGGGTTGAAGGTTTGTGGGTTGTGGCTGCACCGTATAAGATTATAGGTACCTACTTGTGACAAGGCCTTTGTCCCAAAAGTATACTAGTGTGTTGATTTTGTTTCCAATATTTGTAAAAGTTTATCCTATGTACATTTTATATAAGAAATGTCGAGGGCAGTATTATGAAAGCAATTTCAGTACTTAAGAAGTTAATGAAAATTCTCAAGTAGATTGCTCGGTATAGAAATTCTTCTGTATTGAGGATTAGAATTAGGTGATTAAAATTGCTCTAGAGCGACTCATATTATGGGCTATTCCGTGGTCGTGGTTAGATAATAAGCTGTCATAAGCACGGTATTGGATATTTTATGATTAGTAAACTAATGGTTTATTACATATCAAAGAGTACCAGTACATACATATTTTTCAGCTACGATTTATATGTGAAGGAGAATAGTTATTAGGAATTCAATGAGTGTTAAGATTACACATTTAATTATTAGTCTGTTTCAATAATTATCTTGGTGAATATTTGAGGCATCTGAAGCTGCCTGAAGTTTGAATGTGTAAAAATATCAAATTAATTTATTCAAGAGAAGAGGGCAAAAATAATAAAGAAAGCTTTAGAAACAAAACTTTTTTAAGTTTGTTTGCATATTACTGTTTTGTGTTATTATTAAAATGTGTGCATTGAATACAGAATTCCAGTTACCAAATTAATGTACCTAAAACTAAATTCAACACTGAAATTAATGTAGTCATTACGTCCAAATCGAAAACTAAAATAGGTACTTGAAATGGGTATTAAATTTGTGGCAAACATGTTTGGATTAAATGAAAATAGAAATGAAACGTGTTCAATCGTGTTTCTCTAATCATGTTTAATGATTAGTGCTGCATTGTTTATAGTCATGCCTAGATTGATTGAGCATTTTATTTATGTATGACGCAAACCTATTAAACTAGGACACTATATTGCAGTTTGGCAATTCAATCACTAATATAGTTAATTTTTGGAAGTTGATATCCTAGTTCATTTTGCAATAGTATTTTTAGGGAACAATCTTGAATAGTTTATTTTGAAGTGCATCAGGAATGACTTTAACCATGCTTGATTGAGTATCTAGATGATTTTATAACACAATAAAATGTTTAATACTGGGTAACTTGGTGTTATCTTTAAATGATGAGTTCGATTCTCTAGTCAGGCGAGTTGTTATCAGGTTTTTCGATTAGGAAGTGGTCAGAACTTGTACGAAGTTAGTAAGTTGGTAGTATGACAACCCCGTATCTCGGAAAGGAGACGCAATTGCAGTTCCACCATACTACAGTATAAGTAATAGTATAACCATACTATGAGAGTGAGGAATCAGGGAGTGTACCTATTTTTGCGCATACTCTTGTGTAAGCTTATGTCTTCTGTGTACTTAGCTAGCCTGAATTGAGAGTAACCACCGTGACCGAAATGTGATTAGGAAAAATATTATTCCCGTCCCATTAAATTGCTTCTTCATTTATTTTCAAAAATTCCGTTACTAACTACAACCTAAAATCTATTCCAAAATATTCTTCGCCTACGTATCAATCCAAGTACAATATTTTATCTATTTTCTTACCCACCGAGTCCTTTGTGACAATTCTGTTAACGCCCTTAGTTGAATGTATTATATTTGCTCTCGGTAACGAACAAACACACGTTTTGTTAGTTAGTGACTAGCGTAGTGTATTTAGTACAAATATTTGTTTTGCGTTGTGTTACGTTAGTAAATTAGATTTGCGTACATCGGATTAGTTTTGATGCTTGTGGAAATTGTGGTAATTAACGTGTTCAATGTTTTACGTTTATTAATGGTTATAAAAAACAAGAGGATTATTAAAATTCAAAGTTGCACTCTAGGCGAATCGTCATAGCTTATACTTATACGATTGAAATAATAATAATAATAATTTAATAATAATTTTTATTTGGTACTTAATGTGGGAACAAATATATCTTCTGGCTCCCAAACTAGGTTTATAGCCTGTGACTTGGGAGAAAAAAAAAAACAAATTCAAATTCAACAGTCTTGCGCTTCGCTTCCACATTTATTGTGCGAACAGCCAGACTGTGAAATTCATTGCCCGCATCTCTGTTCCTCGATAAATATTATCTGGGTACCTTCAAGGCACGTGTCAACCGGTTTATCCTAGGCAAGCGTGATCCACCTTAGGCCGCATCGTCACTTAAGACCTGGCAAGTTGCGGCCAAACGCAAACCTATTAGAATATAAAAGAAGATCGGCCAGATAGATGATAGGTCAAAAATTTATTCCAATTTTAAACATTTTTGGAACGGGAGAATGTGTTACAGAATCGTGACCAATGTAAAGACAGAATAGCAGGACAGGAGGCAAAGTCCTACAACTTTTACCTTGTGGGCCACTTCGAGTTATTGATAATAATAACTACATACCTGAATAATCGAAGCTGCCACTTGATAATTCAATATTTAGTGTGCATAATAACTCTCGTGTATATAATACACGAATATTAAGCTTTGCTCTAACAAAACTATAAAGCCCTCAATACTTAAAATAATTACTTCAAACTTATTCAATATGCTAAATGTGTTACATAATTATTTAGCAATAATATGTAGTTTCATATACATTCAACAGTTGGCGAAGTAAGCCGTAAGGATCGAGTAGTTATGGTTTATGGTTAAGGTATGATTCCGAACTCGGCAACAAGCAGCAGTGCTGTTGCCGCAGTGCTGCCACTAAGGTACACTAAGGTATAAGTATACAGGGTCGTCAGATATACTTAAAGTTTACTTAGAAACCGATGGATGTTTTTAAATAAAATAAAATAAAATTAATAGAGAATAAACATTTAAATGATTTAATTACATTTCATTCGAAAACATGCATCGGTTTTTGAGTAAACTTCAACCATTTTCGATGACATGCATACCTATCTCTTTTGCTGACTGTACATTGCTGCCGCGACATTGCTACTTAGCTCGGAAAGTAGGCTCATGTAAGCTTATAGATATTGTATGGGGACCAGTAGTGCCGCGATAGCACTGTTGTGGCAGCACTGCTGCGTGCAGCGTGGTTCGGAATCATACCTTAACGCTTGGTGCGGTCGGTCCGTGTATGAGTGACCATGCATTTCATAACTAGACCCCTGCGTGCCTCGGAAAGCATGAAGAGCTAATCAGAAGAAGAAGAGCATCAGTCAGTCATTCGTAGATCTTTAACAGTCGTTAGGGGTAGTCAGAAGCACGGAAAACTGACAACAGAACTCGTCTTATCAAGAGGTATCATGTTACCCAGTAACTGGGTTGTGGTCAGATAGGCAGTCGCTTCATTTAAAGCACTGGTAACAGTCAGTAACCAAATTCAGCCAAATAGGCTGCATTCGGTTACAATGCACGTAACTCCAATAGTTGGGAAAAGGCTAGGCAGAAGACGATTTACACTACTTAGATTTTTTACACTACTTAGACTTAGAAGTTTTAACCTTTTACTACATTATTTTTATTTACAATATTTAAACGAATAATAACAAAAAAAACTATGACCCAAAAACTAAAAAACTAATATAATAGGGCAAAACTTCCGCCACATCGCCGCCATCAGGGAATGTGCCAAGAGACTGGCAGCATTGCCACGTTGGTTAGCAATGCTTATCAGTCGATAAGCATTGCCATCCGAGCCGATGCTGCTGACCGTCTGGCCAGAGTAAAAATCAGTTCTTGGCTCACGGGAACTGTCAACTAACCTTTTGGACAAGTACTAAAAGCTCATCTCGAGCACTCGGGGGGCTCCGAGTGCTCGAGATGATCTTTTAGTACTTGTGTGACCTGAGAGTTTCAACCCTAACAATAATAGATTTAAATTGGATCATATGCATAAACATTACAATAACTTCGAGAAATGAGAGAATTGATGATTGATTTTAGCAGAACTTAATACAATAAATATAAATTAAGCGCTTACAAATGCCAGCTTCAACATAGAGTATAATATTATTCCACAACAGTCAATTGTCAGATAGGCCCTTAAATAAACTAACAACACTTTGTCACTCCATTGTTGACTCACACAACAACGATGCTATAAACAATTGACAACCATATCGATGAGAACGTTTGCATCTGTGTAAATAAATACTAGATAGATTGTGTGTGAGCTGTTTGCTGAATAGGAATTGATGTTTAATGTTCTTATGAGCTTTATTGTTCTACTACCTACTGTTTGCATTTGAATATTCTTCTGGCTCACCTGATCTTAAGTGAAGATGGCCGGCCTAAGGTGGAGCACGCTTACCAGACACGAGTGAACCGGTTTATCCTAAAACCGGTTCATCGTGCCTTGAAAATATCCAGATTATCTGTATCGGGGAATAGAGAGGCGGGCACTCAGCTATATCGTAGCTTTTTATTCATCATGATCAGCACGAAGACGTCCACTGTTGTACAAAAGCCTCCCCCATAAGAGGGGGGGAGTTGTCATAATCCCCACGCTTAGCAGGCGTCTTGGGGGTCGCAGTAAAGTTGTTAAGTACAAGGAAGTCGCTGCTGCCCGACTTCCGGATTTTCCTTTAGTCGCCTTCGACGACACCCTCGGGATGTTATTGGGGGGTGCTATTCTAGCCCGGACACCCCACGGGTTTTCTATTAGCGATAGAATTTTCAAAATCGCAACTGTATTTTTTTTATTTTTTTTTATCATTTTATAGGCATACGTTTGACCACTATCTTACCTGATGGGAAGCGATGATGCGGTCTAAGATGGAGCACGCTTGTCTAGAAGTAACCTATTCACTCTTGACTTAAAGACTCCCGGGTTGTAGCTATCAGGAAACACAGACTGAGGCAGGGAATTTCACTCCTTAGCAGTACGCACAATGAATGTGTTCCCAAAACGTTTTGTGCGTGTGGGTGGGATGTCCACCATGTACCGGTGGCGCATCGCCGTACGTCTTGTGGTCCGATGATGAAACGGGCTCCTTCAATCGCGCAAATACGCGATCGTGGCTATCATTGATTTGGCAAAATTTTGCCGAATGGCAATGACTACATATATCGGTGCGACATATATCGCTCTCCATTAGAACAGCCTAAGTCTTCAAGGTAAATGAGTGAAGATAATCTAAACAAGCCTTGATCAAAATCGTCGGCCATCGCTTGCCATCAAGTGCGTGCTTGGTGGTATGTCCGTGACTTCACCCGCGTGAATGCTGGTTATCTGATGGGGGGCTTATAATATCGACTATCTGCCAGTGAAAGTCTCATGGAAATCAAACGAGACGTTTCCGAAAATAGTCCGGACGAACAGAAAGACAGACAAAAAATAAAAATTGTTTTTTTTTTACAAAAATACCGTAGTGCAAATGTTTGCACATTTGCATGCATTTAGTAATAAAAGAGCTGTTATTTCGATATGGTTTATGTTTAACGAACCTCCAGATCTAGTAAATGATCACCAAAAAAGTAATAACTGATCACCAAAATTTTATGAGTTTGACTTGGTTCGTAGGGGGTCACAGTTCTAACCTAACCTAACCATGTCGGATCCGCCCCAGGGGGGACTTAAGGGTCCAAAAGATTTTGGTGACCTATTTTGCACACTAATATTTGGTGATCATTTACTACATTTGGTATTCTAAAGTATTTTTTAGTGGTCATTATATTTATTCCTTTTCGATAATACTAGTCACCTTAACTTCATTTATTTGTATAGATGTATAGACAATTTAGCCGTCTAGTTATTCTATCAATTTTAGCTCACATATACTGCGTAATAAGTTATGTTCTAATATGTAGTTAGCTTCATGTTGAAAATCGTTAAAATTTACGACTAACCCGTCTATTTCGAAAATAGAATCCAGAATTTCAATGGTCAACATATGTTTGTAATATCGCCATCTATTAACTATACCCTTATAATATGTGAAATCTCATTACTCTAGGGTTGCCAAGTTATTAAAGGCACTTATACACGATTTTATTACGCTATTAAATCGCTTCATGGCTTTTATTACTAGTTGGTAATTGTTAAAGTCGTTGAACGTTCAGATAGTCACTGAGTCGATTATTGTTAAATCGGACGAAAATCGATTATGGAGGAAGATAACGGAGTTTAGGGTAGTTGATGATAATGCAGTAGTTGCTTCAGTGACCACACTTCTGTTAAAGTCATGACCACTTCATTTTGAAACCGGTTAATACTTTATGAAGTTTATTTCTTGCGGAATGAGATTGCTTTTACCGTACATGATATTATTATAGAACATATATTATGTATTCATTTTGACGTTGGAATCTTGTGTGCATTTCCGATCGGATTTCGATGTAAACAGCCCTATTGGTATTCTCCTTACTTTACACAACAATTTTTCTTTCTTTCTTTCTTTTCTTTCTTTTCTATATAGCTCGCGTCTGCATTGCATCACGTGAACGTTATTTGCTGATTTGTGCTACACCAACATATGACGTTAGAAAAACTACGAGATATCTTTTCGTCCGTAATTCTACAGTGCCTAAAGACGAAGGTTTATAACCAGTGTATGTTGCCAGTGTTGACTTATGGTACAGAGACGTGGTCCTTAACTGCTGGCCTCCTACAGAAGCTCAAAGTCACGCAGCGAGCAATGGAGAGAGTTATGCTCGGTGTTTCTTTGCGCGATAAAATCCGGAACGAGGAAATCTGCCGACATAGCTCTCAAAATTTGCAAGTTAAAGTGGCAATGGGCAGGCCACATCGCTCGAAGAACCGATAACAGATGGGGAAGAAAGGTTCTCGACTGCCGACCAGGAACCTGAAGACGCAGCGTTGGTAGGCCTCCCACCAGATGGACCGACGACATCGTTAAGGTCGCGGGTAACCGGTGGATGCAAGCGGCAGGTTTCCGCTCGTTGTGGCGTTCTATGGTGAAGGCCTTTGTTCAGCAGTGGACGTCTTCCGGCTGATGATGATGATGATAAACAGTAGGTGCAATAGATGCGATATATCTTAGTACCACTGGTGGTCAGACTTTCTAGCTTCTGACTACACATAACGATTGAGAAAGATCTACGAATGACAGTTGTGCTTTCCGAAACACGGTGGGGTTTCGATATGAAATGAATGGTCATTCATGCACAGACCGACCGCAGTTAGCGTAACTGAACCACGACCGATCAATTCGTACAACTTTTAGCCCCGAGACCCTCAAACAAACAATGAAGTAAATTATTTTTGAAGTTGTGAAGTAAAATAAATATCGTTTTCACACCACCTGCTCGACAATGTTAAATTATAATTATATTATGTCATGTAAACATAAACGTAAGTCATTTAAGACCTGAGATCTAGCAGGGCATTAATATTGTACTGAATTTCATAATGACCCGCTGGTCATTAATTTGATTTAAATTTGGAACACAAAGTAGAATTCGCATACGAACATTTACCATAGGTGCGTAGTAGGTACATACTAATTCCATGCATTCACCATTAAGATTGCACTAAAAAATAAATTGTTCGAAAATCGAACTGGCCACCACGAGTAGAACATCCCTTTGACCGTGATTCGACCTAAAAGCCCAATATCAAATTTAAAACTACTATTGTATTTCATTGAGCTACTTAGTAAGCTTAAAACCGTTTTTTCATCAAAGACAAAATTTATCGTTAAAAAATAAAATATTCTTTTACGGTTTTTCCTGAAACACGTAAATAATGATGGCCAACAGACAACCGCAGGTAAGACCAATAAAAAACCTGTAGCGTCAACAAAAAAATCAATTGCTCTAAATTTGAAGGAAATCACTGTAATAAAGTGGAGTGCTGAACTTTTATAAGTCATAAAGTTTACCTTATTTCATACCGTACTTAAGAGTTGAGCTAGACATGCCTCTATTTGTTTGAAGGTCGGAAAAAGGCAGTAATTTTCATGTATTATGAGTACTTACTGGACTTTAGCAGGCTGAGTTGATTGTCGGTAAATTGAGTGATGTACGTACTTGAAATATAAAAGATATTAGATATAATTCTTTTCATTTTTATAGAATAATACTATGTAGCTTTCGCCCGCGACTTCGTCCGCGTGAATGTCGGTTATCGAGGATGCAGATGAAGTTGTGGATTTAAAAGTAGCTTATGTCCTTCCTCAGGGTTTAACCTATTTTCATACCAAATTGATTCAAAATCGGTTCAGCTGTTTTATCGTGAAAGTGTAGCAGACAGAGTTACTTTCGCATTCATAATATTAATAGTATGAAGTATATAAGTAATATGTATGCATTAGTATGGATATGGATGTATGTAAATAAAATATACAACTATATTTCTATGCTTGGTGAGTTTGTTCGTTATTTTGGTCTGATTAGTAAAAAACCGATCACGTGCAATAGTCCAATTCTGTAAGAATCCACCCGCGAATTCGAATCCTATCTCATTTCCGATTTCATTTTAGCGAATACCAAATACTTTTCACTTCAGGTAATTGAAGTGAAAAGTATTTGGTATTCGCTAAAATAGTAACGAAATAATGGTTCGCTTCACTTATGTTCTCACTTAGTGGAGCTAGTGTAGTTTTTGTCGAGTTACAGAGTACCTAAAACAGTTTTCACCGCGGAATCAGAAGTGAGAACTGGAATGAGTTGTTACAGAATAACATATCAAGTCGGACTCGCACACCGAAGGTTCCGTACAAAATGCGTGGTGCTGACAATGACGAAAATAAAAGTAATAGAATAATAATAATACCTTACAAAAAGCTGCAATTTTAAATACATGTAGAATTGTCAGAAAATTCTTGCAGATCGAAGAAAATGAAATAGGCCCCCTTCACGACACATAACAACAAACATTCTACACACCACACGCTGCATTTACTTGGCTTCGGCCCGTAAATGTAGCTGAATCCAGCCATAGAACTGAGAACATTAAACTTATCTGAAAATAATAATAATATGTGGGGACATTTTCACACACGGCCATCTGACCCCAAACTAGGGAGACCCTGTACTATGGGAGTCAGACAGCTGATATACATACACAAATACTTTTTTTATTTTATTTTAGTAAATACATACATATAAACAACACCCAGCCACAAGGCAAACACAAGTGCTCATCACACAAATGTTTACCCTGGGCAGGAATCGAACCCGCAACACGCTGCGCAGCAGTCGATCGCTCGAGCCACTGCGCCAACCGTGTCGTCGAGAATGAAAACATCTATCATTTTTTTTTGTTTTGTTATATTTTTTTACTGACAACATATGTTTTTTGCTTTCATAATGAAAGTTACTCTATATTTAGCGGACTATTTACTTACATAGGTTTCATTTGTGGTGGACATTTGGACCAAATTCGCACATTGTCTTTTACGGTTTCGGATTTTTATTCCTTTACTTGTACACGACATTGTTTCTTGCCAAATTTCATGATTCTAGGTCAACAGAACCCTAACCCCCCTATCCTGTATACTCAGTATACTCTATTGCAGGTATCAAAATATGCAGCATAAGTGGAGCATTAGCCGTATGTTTTGATTAAGTTTACTTAGAAGTTTGATTTTTTCCCCTGCGATCTATGGGCTAATTCACGTAACTAAAGAAGTGCTGTTGCAGTGCAGTTGGAGTTAAGTTTCGATCAAAACAACGCTTTTCGTATTCTGTACCGCTGTCAGACACGCTCGCGTCAAGTTCGCGTCACGCGAGCGCAATAACGGCATTCTACTGTTGCGCGTCTTTGGTGCGTGTTTCGGAACGATACATGATCGGTATTCTACTATTCGTTTGACGTTTCAAAATAACAGTTAAAAACACAGAACACTAATAACTTAGGTTAAAAAGCACTAAAATCTGTACTGGGGTATTATTTTAATATTATAATAATGTCATACTCATTGAAATGTAATCGATTCTTTAATTATTTTGTGAGTAATATTTTTCTCTCATGTGGGTACACCATAAGTAAGTTTGGTTGTCGTACAATTGACGTGCAGTTCACGCGCAGCTTACGTGTAGTTCAAAGATTACAAGAATACCGTTTATCACTCAAACTGGAACTTAACTGCAACTGCACTACAACTTCATCGGCGCGTCATAAAATTACGTGAATTAGCCCTCTGCAATCCCTTGGAAAGATTACAGACCTGAGCATTAGGTATTAATTTCTACTTGATATCTCCACGCGGATGGATGTGGGCTGCCTATGACCCGGTTAGTTGACTATTTCTGGGGGAGGGCTACGTTCAGCAATGGACGGCAATAATTATGATGACAATGATGACCTCCGCGTGTTCCTGACTAAAAAGGTCTTGACAGAAAGACAACGAAGTGATCTTATAAGGGTTCCGAACCGGTACAGTCAACAGCAAAAGTAGATGATCAAAATCAGAAATTCAATACTAAAGTCAAAGTCAAAGTCAAAGTCAAATCATTTATTTCAATTAGACCATTGTAAGGCACTTTACAAACTTTACTTTACTTTTTTGTAATTTACTAACACTAATTTATATAATTTATTACTAGTTTATTTATTAAAAGTATGTGATTGTCATACACATACTTTTGAATCACTTCGACGCCACACAGTTCTGACGCGAACTCCGTTCATTAGTATTGAATTTCTGATTTTGATCATCTACTTTTGCTGTTGACTGTACAACTACCTGTAGACCATACAAACATTTCTTGCGTGCGGGAAACTAAAATATTTGTTCACTGCGCCAACCGTGTCGCCATTTGGTTTTGTTTCACTTGTAACCATTTAATAAATGGTCCCTACTAAATCAATGTTATATATTTTATTCTAAAATAGATTACACGTATATCTATGAAGAATATAAAATAATAGTAATATTTTTCTCTCTTAAAATATAAACGTTTATAATAAATTCAAAACACGAGTTCAAGTATCAAAATTAAAGATATTCAAAAACATAATTTAAGTAAAAAATGTTACCCATATTTTTGCGCGGGAAGACAGTCGTTCGTATTCTTTCTTATCTGTATAAAATAACAAGATGAAATAGAAAAAGGAATGTTTTGAATTCAAATGTTTTTCGTTCTATTCTTTGCAACGAGTTTTCTTGGTGTGAAACTTTTTTCAGTTCGGTCAGTAAGGGTCATTTAAGTGATAAAAAAAAAGTTAACTGTCACAGTTTTAGAACATTTTTGAAATCCTGTAACACATACTGTGTCATTGTAAAGTACGAGAATCTACCACGAGCTCAAGGAATAAACGTAACTTATTTTCGATCGATTTTTAATATTTGTGCACACAATTACATCATACATAAAGGTACAAAGGCGAACTTAATGCCTTGGGTATCATCCACCAGTCAACCAAGGGCGGCGAAACGATAACATGGCAGATGCATACAAAAAAAAATTAAAAACATATAAACTTACAAAAATAGATAAACTACACATACACAACACACACTTATATATGTAATACTAGCTTTTGCCCGCGACTTCGTCCGCGTGATTGTCGGTTATCGCGGATGCAGACGAAGTCGCGTATTAAAAAGTAGCCTATGTCCTTCCCCAGGGTTCAATCTTCATGCCAAATTTCATCAAAATCGTTTCAGCCGTTTCATCGTGAAAGCGTAACAGACAGAGTTACTTTCGCATTTATAATATTAGTATGGAAGTATGGATAATATACATAATTTAATAAGAGAAAAAAAGTGAGATGTTTGTGCTTACTTTCACGTGCTAAAAAAGTTGCAATAAAGTCAAAGTCAAAGCATTTATTTCAATTAAACCATTTACAGGCACTTTTGAATTGTCAAGGAGTCGGTCAGTTAGTCAGAGAGTTGAAGCTAGTTGCTCGTTCCAAAACGTAGGTAGGTCTCTATGGAGAAGAACGAGCAAGAAACTCCACGGACACTCTTTTAAATCAAGTTTTTACAAAGTCTGGTTACATGATTCTTGTTGCTTCTATATGTGAAAACTATGAAGGTAATCTAACAATACAAAACACAAAAAAGAAGCAAGATAAAGTGGCATCTAATCCATGACAGATAAGAGCTGACCAATCTCTACTGACAGCGCCCGTTCACGAACATGACGCGTGAATCAGCACCATTCAGCTCAACCATTTTGAAGGGAGCCGAATGATCCAACACACGCGCACCATCAGCGAGACATTTGAGCGAGCATGATAATACTCCCAACCGCCATGTTAATTTTTGTCAAACATAAAGGTATTAATATACTTAGTAAATGGCTCCATGGTATTCACATTTACAAAATTGAAATAATGTTGTATATATGTATTTCTTAGTTTAAAGGTTTTACTCACATCAACGAGTGACACTAATTGCGCTTTTCGTATAAAATTAAACTAAAGAATGGTTGTGTCAACTGTACGAAAAAACACAAAAACAGTAGTTGTGTGCAATAGACACCCGTACCGTTCTGACGCTGCATCAGGCCAACACCAAATGCTTACACTAAAAGAATCCTAATGCAGTATATCAACCTCGTCTATCGTATATTGTTGTTTAAATCCACCAAAAATTCCTTAACACAAAACGAAATAAGATATCACACATCACTCATATCTGTGCACAAAAAGATTTAAGGCAGCAATTTCTTAAGGTTCCTGTAGCAACGAAATTCAAAATGTCTTACGTTTATTGCAAATTGCAGCACTGTTTTTCGTGATTGTGTTGAACCAAATTCTAAATAAAATTATTTGATGAATAAGACTATGTATTTCATAAAAATATGGCAAGTTTCATCTATATGATTCTAGGAGCTATTATTATTACTGATAAATAGCAAATGATGTATCAAATTATATAGCAAAAAAAACTTGAAAAAGTTAAGTCAAAGTCAAAGCATTTATTTCAATTAAACCATTTACAGGCAGTTTTGAATTGTCGGTCAGTTAGTCGGAAAGTTGAAGCTAGTTCTCGTTTCAAAACGTAGGTAAATCTCTATAGAGAAGAACAAGTAAGAAACTCCACGAACGCTCTTTTAAATCAATTTTTTTCCAAGTACTAGTTACATGATTCTTGTTCCTTCTATATGTGAAAACCACGGAACAGATAAATATGAAGGGAACTTAACGGATTACCTTAATTTTATGTAACTCTAGTGCCCCAAATAAAGTAACCAGTTTAGTCAGGTAATATAGTGATTTCTACATTGGTATAATTGTGTTATAAGTACTTAGTATTAAGATATATTTTATAACACCGATAAATAATATTCTTAAACTTACTTCGACGGATTCCCCTTAACACAACGATAGAGCTACACAAAATATCTATTGGATATAAGAATATAAAAACCGCATCAAAACCGAACATAAAGTGGCATTAAGTCTCACTTCACTCTAACGGCTGCGTGCTCATATCTTCTGAGTTTTACTTACTTTCTCATGTTACTGTCAAGCTTAAATTTTAGGCAGTTTGAAAAATGACTGTCGCTAGGTTAAAACATGCTTGTCGGGGGAGCGGTGAATACTTATGCGAAACCCACACCTCCGGCCATAGGCAGAGGTGGAACACCGCGGTGGTTTTAGCCGGTAAGAGTCCGGCTTGCCCCTCCGTCACCCCACGATGGAGGAAGTCTATGAGGATTTCCAACGTGAAAAAAAAAGGTTAAAACATGCTTCAGAGTATTTTGAAATATAATAATACCAGCCTATGACTAGGCATAGGCCTCTTCTCATTCAGAGAAGGTATGAGCATTGATCATTACACTACTTCAAGGCGAGATCAGGTTTTTTCTGACGTTTAGGTAAAAAAGTCACATTGGTACTTGCTCGTGCCCGGTTGTGACAACCTCAAGGATGAGAGACGGGCGCAACTGGGCCATCCCGCCATATTTGTAACAAGAAAAATAAACTATTTCTTGTCTTAGATAAATAGTAGGTAGGCATGAAGTTATAATAAATATATGTAGATGGACATTTTTAAATTGCGAAAAAGTGTACAAATAATGAAAATTAGCATTCAAAATTAGCATTCAATTTCAAAGTGTTTAATTAAATAAAGTTTTAAGCTTTTATGGTTCTTAAAATATTTAATAATAATGAATTTACAATAGATTAAGTAATTATTTTATTATAACAGTATTTAAGTTTTCTGAAAATGAAACTCAATTTTCTGTCAGTTACATTACACGTACGAAACAATGTTCGTTTTATGTTTACAAATTCAAAATATTTATAAAACAATTTTTAACCCAAAATCTCATATATTCAGTATAATTTGTGTAAATGTAAAGATTCTAGTTAGCGAAATAATTAAGAAACACCGGCGCTTTAACATAAGTCTAAAATCACAGTTTTACTACAACATCCAGGTGTACATAACCGTCACATGGTGCTACACGGCCATCTTAAATTGAAAAAGGGATGGATCCCAAATATTATTATGATATTATTTTTATGTATGCCACTCTGAAATATTTTACGTATGGAAAAATTATTGATCATCGTTTTTGGATTATACTAATTTCAATATGACGTAGAGTTTTTTTAAATAATTAAATCAATTAATAATTAAAAAATATTTTTGTTCAATGACATGTTAATTTGAATAGATTATGATAAAGAAAAGTTACATATTCGGAACCTCCTATTTCAATTTTGTCGCATATTTTTGCTTCCATCGTGTTTATAATTATAAAACCTACAAAGAAGCCACGGTTATCGTAACCACTCAACTGGGCCAAAGTACTTATAAAAAGATTTAATATACCCATAACTAACCGTGTATCGTGTTATCCAATAAGTGGTTTGTGGAGGTCAGATAGGGTAGCCACTCCATATAAAATATTGGTATTCAGATGCATTTGATTAGACTGGCAACCAACCCTAATATAGGTAATTGGCAAAAGGCTAGACAGGTGATGAATGTACCTATAACGTAGACAGAGAAGGCACTATAGATTGCTGATCATCTTCTATCTCGCTTATACAAGAAAAAGAAAAATATATACAAGATGCTTGTAAAGAAAAGAGACAAAGCTTAATATTTTATGTCCCTCATCGCGTGCCGCGTTTTTAACCCCCGACGAAAAAGAGGGGTGTTATAAGTTTGACGTGTCTGTGTGTCTGTGTGTCTGTCTGTGGCACTGTAGCTCTTTAACGGGTGAACCGATTTGAATGCGGTTTTTTTTATTTGAAAGCAGATTCTCTAGCGATGGTTCTTAGACATGTTTCATCAAAATCGGTTCAGCAGTTTTAAAGTTATCAGCTCTTTTGTTAGCTGCGGTAGGGATCTTAGACGCATACCGGATGTTTACTTTGCTTTCAAACATATTATTATAGGTGACCACACTGACCACCCATTGAAACACCCATGTTTGCTATAAAACTATGCAAGATTATAGAATTCTTGGTCTTATGCTGCAGCCAGATTATACAGCACACTAGTACCTAGTAGCAGATATATCGTATTTGGATTCGTTTTAATCAGTATTTTATTAACCCCCGACGCAAAAACGACGGAGTGTTATAAGTTTGACGTATCTGTGTGTGTGTGTGTGTCTGTGGCATCGTAGCTCCCGAACGGATAAACCGATTTTGATTTTGTTTTTTATTTGAAAGGTGAATTAGTCGGAATTAGCTTAGCTACGTTTGATAAAAATTGGTTCAAGATGGCTGCCGCCAAAAAATGGCGGATCACATATTTTTACAACTCCCTCAATATGGGTATCAAATGAAAGGGCTTGACTAGTAGAATACTATACACTATGACAAATTTTAAATCCAAGATGGCCGCAACCACAAAATGGTGAATTACATTCTATTTTCACAACTCCCTCAATATACGGGTACCAAATGAAAGGCCTTGACTAGTAGAATAATGTATACTATATTGCAAGGGAATGAGGAATGAGTAACGAAATGAAAACTAAAAACTTGTATATTATTTTTGTAAACTCTTAGACAAAACCAAACTAAATTACGTTTAAAAATTTTAAAATAAAAATTAAATTAAAAATTTAAAAAAACCCCCAACGCAAAACATAAAAGCCATTATGTAAAAAGTCAAAAATAATACCTATTGTTGAGCCATCAAATGTTTGTTCGTTGAAATGGCGCTATAATGTCGCGGCGGGGTACCGCTAAGTTTAAAGCAATAACTAAATAGCGAACTGATGGTAACTAGATTTGCAACAAGATTAACAACTAAATTAGCAACAAAAATTTGATAATATTGAAGCAAATTGGTCGGAAATGCTAGTAAATTAATAGACAGTGAATGAAATTAAGGGACTGACTTAGTTAAGCGGTACCCCGCCGCGACATTATAGCGCCATTTAAACGAACAAACATTTGATGGCTCAACAATAGGTATTATTTTTGACTTTTTACATAATGGCTTTTATGTTTTGCGTTGGGGGTTTTTTTGGCTCATGTGCCTAAACAAAGTCGTTACATATTCCTGCAAAATTGTGAAAATACGCTGTACCGTAAGTGTTCTTGGTTGTGCTTTTCTGTTCCTTTCAGCGACACGCTGAGCAGTAGTCTAGTGTTCTATGTCTATGACCTATAACCGTTTAATTTAAATAAGAAAATAACCCATCTTTGAATGCTATGAGATGTTATAACCTTTTATTTTCTAAGTACCAACGTTCAAGTAACAACGGACGGACCAGCTTATTTGGCTATCGTTTTTTTTGTAATCCACACATCCATACTATATTTATATTTATTATTTATATTAACATTATAAAAGCGAAAGTAACACTGTCAGTTACGCTTTCATGATGAAACGGCTGAACCGATTGTAATTAAATTTGGTATGAAAATATCTTGAACTCTGAGGAAGGACATAGGCTACTTTTTAATCCGCGACTTGGTCTGCATTCACGATAACCGACATCCACGCGGACGAAGTCGCGGGAAAGCTAGTAATTTATAAAGGTTCGTATGGTAAATCAATACTAACATTATAAAGATTTTTTACTTTTTAATTGTTTGTAATAGGAAGTCATCCCTGATTGCTGTAGGCGATATTTTAATATGAAAAGGCATCCTTAAGATGCACAAGGGCACAAAGTAGCAAGTGCAAATATACGGTCTTCAAGTATAATGAAATTGTACAAAAAAAAACCGGCCAATTGCGAGTGGAACTCGCATGGAGAGAGTTCCGTACAATGCCAATTGATAGAATTCTTATTGGTTTTCCTGTATTCTACAAGCAATGTTAATAATTACTATATTTTGTATTTTTTTCTAAATTTTAGGCTCAGTATTTTTGGAGATCAGAGGGGGGAATGGTCAATTTTCGTCTTCTTTCATGAATAAAATCAAAACTATTTATTTTACAATAATAACAAAAATATATTTAAAATCCTTATAATGAGCCCTTTCATTTGATATATGACACAATAAGGTTTGCAAAACTTTTTTTTTAGTTTCCTAATTAGTCCCCCGAAAATGACCCTTATTTTAAACACCATCCTACCAAATTTCACCTGATTTGGTCCAGTAGATTCGGAACAAATTGGCTGTGACAGACGGACGGACAGACAGACGCATGAGTGATCCTTTAAGGGTTCCGTTTTTTTTTGTTCGGAACCCTAAAAATATACTACTACGCATCACTTACTTTCAGAACATCAATAGATTAACTCCTAAGCATAAAAACAGCAATGAACGCATGCTATAACAAGTCGTCGAAGTCGGTAACATTGAAAGAGTTTCTATTGGAAGTCGTCATTACTTCCTTACTTTACGACATGTGTTATCGTGTAGTAGAGTGTAAATGTTGAATGTGTTTAGCTATCTGGAGGTCTTCAGTCAGGGATGTCTAACCATTGGTACATAGCTACGGCTCTCATTGTAAAGATTTTCTATACAATGAGAGGTCGGCTTATACTCGAAATGTATAATAGCTTTATGTGTAGTCGTGTACACAAGATATTGAGAGCATAAAAATTGAAGAACGATTAAAAATATATTAAGCGAAAATAACTTCGTCTGTCTGTATTTGTTACCTCATCGTTTTAAAACCAATGAACCTTGTAGGTAAGTGCTTACCAAGGTTCGCCACCCTTGTCCCAAGTTATCGCTCTTCGCCGATAGATCTACCTAACGATGGAAATAAATATGGAAGTATTTTACTTAATATAAAGAAAAAATGAAATAGCTTTCACGTTAAAAGATCGAATGTAGAAAGATATCCAAAAGATTAAGAAAAAAATATTCAGTGATTCGTTATAAAATGATAAGCGAATTAGAATGTTGATATGAGCAAGATTTTGCATTCCCATAGTAAAAATAATTATACCAGTTCATGATCATCCCACTGCTGGGCAAAAGCCTCTTCTCATAATGAGAAGGCACGAGCATTGATTACCACGCTTGCTCAAGGCGTGGTAATCTCACTGACTGTATATCCAGTCAAAAGGACTCAATGGTCGAACAGACAGACATGCAAGCAATATTATTTCATGCATTTATATACACGAATACTTAGACACAGATTTAGTTTTTACCAAAAAATGCTTTTTTTCCGTACTTAATAAGTTTTTTCTTTCTTTTCAGGAAAAGTAAGTTTCGCGGTTCTCTTCACAACTCCAAAGGTATTTGTACAAAAAAAATAAAGATGTTTAGAGAAGTTGAAATTCTAATTCTTATACTCTTGGGTACCTAAAGAGTATCTTCAGGCATTTAAAATATTTTTAAAACCCTGCAATAAAAATGGATGTCAAAAGTGAATAGTTTAACGAAAAGCTCAATATTTCAGAACAAAACGGCAGCTGACATACCAGTAACATTGACACTGATAGTTGTTTAATGGGAAATAATGTCACAAATAATGATCAATGCAGTTTTTCAAACAAAGATTCACATCACTTGTCTGCCAATTTAATAGATCCCTCAATGTCACCTATCACTTAATTTTTTTTACAAACTTAAAATGGGCGACGTTATGAAACGAAAAACTGTTATTTTTATTTTAAAAAAGGGGTTTAAAAATATGGTAAGAATATCAATCTACTCCTGGTAATGTATTCTCCACTTTGGAAAACATTTTAAACCCTATAAATTAATCTTTTATTTCATACAAATAAATATATGCATCTCGCCATGATTCTTTGTATTCCTACTTAATAGGATGCAAATCAAAACTCGACAGTGGTGCCAATTCTGTAGTGCAAGAGCTAAACTTATTGTAAGCTATTTAAATCTCTTTCTTTCCAATAATACAGCTTTCTTTCCAATAAAACATGAAAGAGACAAATATTTAACTTGATCTAAAATGTTCATAAAATTATGGCTGTCGAGAGTGGTTATGGAGAACGTATTGTTTAAAAACACGGCGAAATTCAAGGAAAAAACTAATTTGACATCTCTAACTTAGTTCTTCTCTGTCGCCGTCCTTTTTTTCAGCGACCTGGTAGAAAGAGATGCCAATTGTCTTATTTTAGTGCAGTTTGTGAATGGGGGAATCGGCAACATAGCCTACGTCTTTCAAAAACGTTTTTATATGTTTCACCATACTTACTTTGTAGTTTCACCTAATAAATCTATATTTATCAAACTCATCAAATACATCACGTATGCTATTTCCGTATTTTATCACAGACAGTTATTTATGTCAATTAGACCGTTAAAACGCACTTTTGTACGTCAAAATCTCGACCCCGTTGGATGTTTTTCGTCTTATAATCTTCATCTTTGTCTTTTGACAATTTGTCCATATCTATAGATACTGATATTATAATGAGTTTGTTTGTTTATTTCTTTGATTTTAAGAGGTAATCGCAGTTTTTTATCACTGATAGAAAGATTGGTAGACTTTATTGTCGAGTGCTGTGTTTTGTGGTACACTAGTCTTCCAAGCGAACGAAGTCGAGGGCAGAAGGTAGTATACTAATTAGCAGTTTAAGAACATACTACACGGTGCCTGTCCCACAAGTTGCTAACGTAATTAAGTTTTCACGGGAGAAATGACGCGACCGACCAATTAATAATATACGTCGAGCGGTTTGGCAAATATAATGACAGGAGGGACTTTACAGCGGTTCCTATGAGATCAGTTTACTCTAGCACCTAGCGTATTACCTAGGAAATAACCTTAAATAAACAAATGAATCAGAAGTTTCGCAAAATATTTTATATTAATTCAAACGGCGAAAGTATTGTAACTTTGGTGATAACCTTATTTTTGTCCCGTTTGGGGTTGAGACCCTTTGATCCGTGGGGCCCGAGTGCTCATCTACATTTTAAGGAAGTGTCCAAATGGTTGGTTGACACTTTCCCTTTTGTTTCATAATCTGTGCTTCCCGTGGTCTTATAGCTGGTTTTTACCTGGGTCTCTTGGGTATATTTTCAGATTTCGGCGACGCGGTGGAATTTTTTATGCCTTTTTGAATTTGTTTTTTAGTTTCATAGTTATAGGTTTACTTTTTCATCATGCTTGTAAATATTGTAAGTAGGTACGTATTTATCTACGAGTGCACTGAAGTAAAAGTATTCGATTTGAGTCGATATTCAAAATGGAGATACGATTATACTTTAATCAAAACGTTACAGAATAGTCATATTATTATGTCCAAATCGATATTTTTATACGACAAACACAATAAATATCACCCATTGATATGAATAAAACCTTCAAACTAAATAAACATTATGTGTGAAACAAATATTTCTAATTTAAATATCGATCTAATTTACATTTCGTTTACTCCACGCGTTCGTGCTAGACACTGACTGAAAAAACAATCTCGAAAATAAGCATTGGTACGAAAACTATGATAATAAGGTAAATTTGAATAAAATATAACTACATAACCAGTCATGTATCCATTAACTCTCGACATTAGTATTCTCAATTAGAATCAAATTAAAAGTATTTATTTCCATTGAACCATTTAGAGGCATTTTCGAAGCTAGTTGCCCATTCCAAAACGTAAATAGATCTCAATGGAGAAGAATGAGCTTCAGCACGAAACAAAAATATCAAATTACAGTTTATTACTTTTAGTCGAATCAGAAAATAAAAAATCATGGCAGGATTTATACAAAAAAAAAAGATGTTTAGAGAAGTTGAAATTCTAATTCTTATATTCTTGGGCACCTAGAGAGTAACTTCAGGCATTTACAATATTTTTTAAATCCCGCAAAAAAAAAGTGAATAGTTTAACGAAAAGCTCATTGTTTCAAAACGAAACTGCGACTAACAGTAATAGGGGAACATATATGGGACAAATAATGTTTTTTTTTTCACACACTTTTCACGTCACTTGTCTGCCAATTTTATAGATCTATTAACGTCGCTTGTCACTTTCTTTTTATATAAACACAAAATAGGCACCGAGATAAAACGGAAAAGTGCTATTTTCATTTCGTAATATTTTAATCTACTCCTGGTAATGTATTCTTCACATTGGAAAATATTTTAAATCCTCTAATTTTCTTTTTCGTACAAATGAATGTATAATTCTCGCCATGATTCTTTCTGTTAATCTGAGCTCTTCGTAGACTAAACGAAATAAATATTTAAAAAACGATTCGGCAATTATAACGCCCCAAACATATTTCTTTATTTAGCGTACAAAAATAGTTAGGTCTATTTTGGAGCTTAAAATAAAATACTCGTACCAAGTTATCTGAAAATCAGCCGCCTTTGAGCGGATGTCTGGAAAATATCATGACATCTAAAAGTCTGACAGTAGTCAGATTTTGTTTACCTTTATACGTACACAATCTTTCTATAAACAAACCTAGCGACTCGCCCCGGCTTCACACAGTGCAATGTAGATACTAATTTGGTGTCGCACAAAACAATATCAAACTATTTTTACTAACCTTTCTCTTGATCTGTACCCTGTCCATTGGGTTATTGGTTTTTTGACAGCTGCCTCATAATGTAATTATTCCCGATTACCTTAAGTTAACTTTAAAATCAATATTAATATTATAAAGCTGAAGAGTTTGTTTGTTTGGTTGAACGCGCTAATCTCAGAATCTACTGGTTCGAATTGAAAAAATATTTTTGTTGTGGATAGTCCATTTACCGAGATAGGCCCATGCGAAGCTGGGTCGGGTCGCTAGTGTGTTATAAAATAAATATATAAACTGCCTAATCTTGTTGGATTATCTTATTTATGACCTCTTACAGACATTATAATACAGGTATGCGTATCAGTTTTTACAAAAAATATAAATATTGCTCACTAGTTGCAGCTGTCAAAAAACGATTAAACCAGTGAACAGAGTGTACTGATGAATACCGCATTAAAATTCGTTGCGGAGTTTAAAATATCGCAAGGGTAACAGAGCATAGCCAACTACATAGGTCGCCACCGCCACGATTTTTATCGCTACCTTCAAGAATCATTGTCATATTTCAGCCTATTTACACTAAAATTAACAGAATCACTCGGCCTATTGGTGAAAATCTGTTCAGTAGCTTTTGAGTATATCGCGCACAGACAGACAGAGAGTCGCGGCCTTTGTAACCTTCATAAAAATAATAAGTTACTGGATCTTATCTTTAGAGGTCAATCTTAATGCGGACTAGACAAGTACTTACGCCGGAAATATTATAGTCCCATACAATGCGATCGGAGAGGGTCAGGTTTAAGACCATAGATAAAATAAATGCACGGGGAGGTCACACTAACAACTTTCAAATTAACAACTAATAGTTATGCTGTGGTAGTCTGCTACCACAGTATAAATATTAGTACTACCGTACAGTAGCCACACGCTCCGGCTCCCTCTGAAACAGTTCCTCACCTCTCCCCGCGTCGAACGCCTGCTCTGGGAACTGCGTTTTTGTTCGAGCGGCGCGTACACACGCACACACACGCACGTATCTGTACAGTCTGTTATTTAGGAGTAGTGTAGCAAATTATATCGTTTCGTTTCTATGGAGTGTCGCGAGTGTACTACTACTAAGAAATTCCTAATAGAAAAGTCCAAAATAATATTGACCAAACTAGAAATCGAACCGAGTGTATGGGCGCACTTATGTCACTCCATACTAACGAAACGATTTTATTACCTACACTGCAACCAAAATAACAGACTGTACAAATACGTGCGTGCGTGTGCGTTTCTATGCGCCAGGAGTCTCACCCTTGAACTAAAAGCAGTTTCGAGAGCAGGTTTGACGCGGGTAGAGGTGAAGAACAGTGTTTCGAAAGGGGTGCGGATCGTGTCGCTACTGTACGGTAGTACTAAAATGTATACTGTGGTATTAGCTTAGAACCAACGGCTGTACGTGCTTTTCAAGACATGGGGTCTCGGGTCTCGGTGACCCGAGACCCGAGACCTCAAACCCTTCAAACCACCTGCTCCTCAGCTCGCGGGAAGCCCCACCCCTCCGCGCCTACGCGGATTTAAATTACACTCTAGTTGTAGGGCAGACAAGACTGCGTGAAGTAGGTTTTGCACCGATTTGTTTCTGTCACTAAATTTTGAGGCAGAACATGTTGACTTTTTATGTTAAAAAAACCACACATAACATCTAAAAATATATATGTCAAATAATGCGTAGTATAAAAAAGACGTCGGTCAATAGTTTTCAATATATGAAATTCGAACAAATAAAATTCGGAAAAGTGATTCAGAATCCTAATTTTAGTAGTATAATATTCGAAGTATTGAAAATCGGACTGTCGTTTTTCGGACCGAAAACCCTTTGAGCATTTGATCCTTCGAACGTATGAAAATCGGAAAACTAACAAATCGCATTTACGACTTTCGGTTAAATAAATTTCGTGATTTTTAATAATAGATATTATAATTCTTAGGTATTATGAAATTCGGATTTTTGAAAATCGGAATATCGAAATTCGTAATAAAATATTTCGGAATCTTTGGGTGTTCCCAAGCGAACGGCTGGACCAAATTGAATAATTCTTTTTTTGTTGTGTTCGTTATTTTCAAGAGAAGGTTTGTTTAAAAAAAAATTTGGTAGGTCGTGTAGGTAGGTTGGTAGGGTAGGGTAGGGTAGGCTTAGTACATACCATAATATAGTGATTTTTATACAAGGTACATCGTATTCACATAAAATAATCATTCTTGTAAATGAAAATATTGTAAACACCCTTTTTTTAAAAGAGTATGTATTGGAGTTTCTTGCCCATTCTTCTTCATACGAAACTACCATTTGGAATGGGCAACTAGATTCAAATTTTACAATATGACGTTCAAAAGTGCCTTAATGGTCTAATTGAAATAAATGATTTGACTTTTGACTTTGACTTTAGGTAGGTAGGATGTGTAAGGTAGGGTAGGTTAGGTAGGTAGGTAGGAAACGTAAGGTAGGGTAGGGTAGGTAAGTAGGTAGGGTAGGGTTGGTAGGTAGGTAGGGTAGGTAGATAGGGACAGAACAACGTCTGTCGGATCAGCTAGTACATAATAATAATAAACAACAGATGTATGTCGCGATGTTTACCAAGAACAATAACAATACAACTTGCAAACTCAAGAATATGTTGCTATTTATACTTAACTGAAGTACTCTTGTACGTATTATTACACTGAGTTAATTATGTGAGTTGATTTATAACTCCCATCAGATTTGTTTAACTTTCCCCTGCAAGCTTCGTTAGGGGAGAGTATCTTCGTAAAGGGATCGTGGCCTTAATATGTTGAAATGAGGGCGATTTTATTTTATTTCTTGAAGTTTGTTTTGATTGTGGGTAATGAGATTAAGTCAATGTGTCATTAGAACATTAGGGAGCGTCGGCGATTTTGTTATTCAGTCTGAGTTTTCATTCACTGCGTGTCAGTAAGAGGGTGAAATAATTCATAAATAGAAATACTCTTATAAGCAACGTTTACTGTAGGACTAAAGAACTACGAACAAATAAAAAAAAAAACAGCTACCTATCTACCAAACTGGCTGTTTTGGGGTTGGTCTCATAATATTTACTTTCACCCCTTGAATGATGCGTAATCGATTAAAAGTCAGTCTATATTATGTAAGTAATTTACCTTAATTAGCAATGCTTTATTTTTATCTTCCTGAGCTTGTCTCTATCCATACTTAATATTATAAATGCGAAAGTAACCCTGTCTGTTAAGTTTTCATGACGAACTTAGTATGAACATAACGACACGGTTGGCGCAGTGGTTGAGCGATTCACTGCTACGCTGTGTGTCGCTGATTCGACTCCCGCACGGAACAAATATTTTTATGGCCTACAGATAGTTGTTCCGGGTCTGGCTGTTTGTCTACGTGAGTTTATATGTTTGTAAAAGCACCTACGACACAGGAGAAATCCCTAGGGTGGGGAAACGTTTTTTTGTTGACAAATAATATAAGAGTCTAAGGCATTAAGTCCGCCTTTGTACAGTGTTTTTTTTACATTTTGTGCATAAAGTTTTAATAAATAAATATATAAGAGCTTTCCTTAATAAGAGTGCAGCTTCTGATAAATTTCCCTCTGTAACATAAGGTGAAATGTCAATCCCTAGCATCGTAGAATGGCGGAGATCATCAATCAAGCTGATTTGATCTCATAATTTCTTAAAATAATAAAATACAGCACTCAGGGATTACGTGGCTGACTAGTGAAGAATGTTTAGGATTCGGAGAATAGCGCATTCATTTAAACACATTCTTCAGCTTCTTCAGCAGAATGGAAATGCATTGCAGGTACATGTAAAGCACATATTGTATAACACTATGTGAAAATGCAAATTCATTCCTGTGCGGTTGGTCCTCGTTAAATCTTCATTAAAGTAGACGAACCTAGGGGCCGAGGTAGCAGTGGCGCTTGAGTTTCTAACTTTGTACGTAACTGAAGTTATAAGCGGAAAGCGGGTTATCGCCAACCTATTTTATTTTTTTGGGGATTTTATTGTTTACTAGATTTTGCGATAACCTTAAATTTTGAATACAAAATATAGACTATAGCACTTAACAATAACGAAGCTCCCCGAAGAAATTACAAATTCGGGCTACCAGTTCTGGAGATTGTCCCGAACGAACACAAACGCAAATTTAACTCTATTATGTAATGAGAGTGATGTAACGTAATATACCTATTTTCTATAATTTTTAATAATGAACGCTACGTACAAGACTTCAAACTCGGTTAAAATAAACGGAACAGTCGCTCTTCTTTAAATCAGCAAAATTGACAACTATTAAAAATACATCTATATATACAAAAAAGGGTTCTATCTCAGATATATAGAGTTCCTGTTTGTTTGTAAACATATCATGGCAATACCAATAAACCGATTGTAATGTCTGTCAAAGAGGATAAGGGTCCGTTCGTCACACAGACCGGCTCGGAGGGGAGAGCAGATTTTTTATCACGTTTAAAACATAGTTTTGAATCATTGTAATAAGGTAAAGGCATAACCTAGTTCAGGCGGGTCGCTACCTAACATTGTAATTCCGATTCCTTATAACTTGCACCAGTTAGGTATATAACTATTTTAGTCTTAGTTTATTCTTAGGCAATATATTTGTATGGAAAATATTCTACTATTGACTTATGTACACTTTTTTGTAAACAATATTTAATTAATAAATTATTATTATTATTATTATTATTGTAATAAACTAAATACTTTACTTTTACATGTCACTTCTTTTATTATTAAGAATTTTTGACAGCAAACCTAACGCGCTTAGTGTGAAATAATAAGAGGAGCCGACCGGATGCCTCTGACGAAGTACTGTGCATAGTACTTCATCATAGGCTCCGTTTGCATACTCTTTCGTGGTCGCGCGGCTGACCGCCTCCGGTCTGTGTGAAAAGAAGAGCGTCGGCCGATGCTCTCCGAGCCGATCTCTGTGAACGGACCCTTAGACTACTGTTTTATTCCGCGACTTCTTATTCTGTGATGACCGTAATTCATATGGACAAAATCACATACAAAAGCTAATTGTAAATAAACTAAACGTTTCCTGCTTGTAAGATATTTCATACTTGTTTTTTTTTACTTGTAGGTATATACTTTTCCTCTCTTTCTTTCTTTCATCTTCTAACTTGGACCACTCACTACAAACTTGAGCTCTTCTTGAAGTTACAGTAGTTCGACTTGAGAACTCGTGTCCTAGTAGGTCGTTCTAAACGGTGTCAAATCAACACTTGGCGAGCACTTAGGTTCCGTTTACACAATGATAGTGAGTTGACAGTTAGAACGATTAAATTATTGTGTTTAATTTTGATGTATTCTCTTCTGTATTATCAGATGTGTTAATCTGATAATACAGAAGAGAATACATAAAAATCTAAACTAGCTTTAACGTTACTCTATTCTACAATGAAATAGGGACCTTTTGATATATAACTATATTGATATATCTAGGTTGCCAGTAAAGACAGTAACGCAA
The DNA here is from genome assembly GCA_947361185.1 of Charanyca ferruginea. NCBI lineage: Eukaryota > Metazoa > Arthropoda > Insecta > Lepidoptera > Noctuidae > Charanyca > Charanyca ferruginea. Next base: position 3,998,116 of record OX376070.1, read on the forward strand.
TTCGAGTACAACTGGATTTCGATTGGACTGGGTATCTTAACCAACTTGGCAGAGGCCGTCTTGACCCATAAGTCGGTCGAGGAACACCGTGGTGATTTCAGTCGGCAAGAGTCCGGTAAAGCCCTCCGTCTTCCCCAGACGGGGGTGAGTCAAGATCAAGTGGCATTAGGCTAGGCACATTGCCCACTGATGAACAAAGGCCTCGCCATAGAACGCCACCACGACCGGCAGCTTGTCGCTTGCATCCACCAGTTATCCACGAACTTAATGGTATCGTCGGTCCATCTGGTGGGAGGCCTACCAACGCTGCGTCTTCAGGTTCGTGATCGCCATTCGAGAACCTTTTTTCCTCATCGGTTATACGGTTACCCTATTATACCAAAGAGCTTTTGTCCTCCAGAAAAGGGCTATACGTACCATCGTCCGTATTTCACAAAGAGAGAGCTGTCGTCCACATTTTATCGATTTAAATATTCTTACACCTAGTCTCTACGTTTTACTTACTAATCTGAAAAAAATATCTGCGTGAATACGAAACAGATGAGGAACGCTTGGTTAGAGAGGAAACACGCAGAAAGGATTTAAGAAATAAGATAAATCCCCACTTTAATATTGTGAAGCATAGCCATATCAAGCAATGCAAATTTACAATAAGTTACCGCTACACTTAAAAGATCTAATTTACACATCCGCATTTAAAACAAAGCTTCGAAAATTCCTGTTAAATAAGTGTCTATACACAATTGACGATTTGTAGACATTGTTTTTAATTTTATTTTATTTGTGCAACCCGGACATTTCAATGTTTTTATGACAATTGTTTTCTCTATAATTTACTAACTTGACATTTGAATTTATTAGCCATTATTTATTAGTATTTTTTGTATTTAAATTATGTTGTTATTGATTTCAAACACAATGTAAATTGTTTATGAATAAATGAAATGAAATGAAATTACTAACTAAATTTAAAAAATGCCTGTCAGATAAATACTTAGATAATTGACTAAACAAAATGTTAATCATTCCATATCATGGTTACATTTCATTGGCTGTTAGTCATAGCCTGAATTGGCTCGATTTATGCCTGTGTTAGCAATAACTCATGCCTGACATGACAGTCCGCGATATCTATCGCTCTAGGCTATGAGTATGTATGAGGTTATAGTAACAGGGATTTAGGTATTATCTTTCGTGATGATTGCGGAGAAAATAGAAAATATATCCTTTCATCTTGACATTCTATATTTTTCAACCGTCTTCAAAAAAAAAGAAGGAGGTCTCAATTCGACACGTAATTTTTTCGCGTATTCCCGTTGTCCCCGTAATTTTAGCCCTGTTAAAGGGGACAAAGGATTTTAATAAAGTAATTAAAATTACTTCCTGTTGTCCCCGCAGACCTTTGATTCTATAATATTTTAAATTAAAATCTATCATATACATCCTATCTTTCATTTTAGTTTTAGGGCATGCCGAGCTAAATTACCCATGTGAAAAAAGAAATTAAGTGGACATTGACACGTGAAATCTTAACTGTCCATTGTCTCCGTTGCAGGAATGTACGTAAGGGGGGACAACGGTAATGAATTTTTTTGACGTGGCGTTGGCCCCGTGACGGGGCCAAAATTACGGGGACAAAGGGAATACACGAATCCTTTTTCACGCATATTTTTTTTCTGTGTAGTTTGATTTCGATAATTCCTTTTTAATTGATAGTTTAATTAGACCTCATACAAATTTCATGAATATATTCTACCCCTATGGGTAGAAAATAAAGAGATGACTAAATTTTTTTGATAGGCACCTAAGCACTAAAAAGCGAAAAAAACTTTTTTACAAAAAAGACAACCGCCTTTAAAAAGTAAAAAATAACTATAAATTCGCCAGTCGGAGGCAATATAAACAACAAACAAAACCAATGCCACCGACTTGCGAATATAAAGTTATTTTTTACTTTTTGAAGGCGGTTGTCTTTTTTGTAAAAAAGATTTTTGTATGTTGTCTAGTTGTCAGTTGTCATAATTAACTTGAGTCCATGTCAAAGTTGATTAGTCGATGTTAGGTTTGAGTACTTAAGCTAGGTGTAAGATGGAACACCGTGGTGGGATTTAGTCGGTACGAGTCCGGCACACCCCCCCGTCTTCCCCGGACGCGAGATAGTCCATGAGAATTTCCCCACCACGAGAAAAAAAAGGGTACTTAAGCTTATGCATCATAGTAAAAGCATCAACTTAGCAATACTGTAGCTATCTATGAAATTTATTTTTAAATGGATTACTTCCGGAGATAACTTCACCTCTTTCACCTGAGACACACACCTCACTTTGTCGTAATCCTCATTAGATTTGTATTTTTTGTGTTGTAATGTGTCTTTTGTGTGCACTGAATGAAATGTTTTATCTCTTTATCTATGTATGTTTCTAATATACTTTACCCTCGACTTATTAATATAACAAAATAAAACCTAAGTATAGCACTCAGGAATAAAGTAGCTTCCCATTGGTGAATGAATTTTTGAAATTGAATGTGTTGTTCCTGAGATTATCCACTACATACAAACTTCCAACAAAAATTTTTTGCCTCTATAATAACTCGTAGATTGCTTAAATTGAGTGAAGAGAGTCATCACTGCAAAAACACTGAGTCGAAAGTAATGTGACAAAGAAGTGAAATTATGTAGAATTCACTGACCGCCTTTCTATTCCCCGATACATATAATCTGGATATCTTCAAGGCACGAGTGAACCGGTTTATCCTAGGCAAGCGTGCTCCACCTTAGGCCGCATCATCACTTAAGATCAGGTGAGTTGCAGTCAAACGCAAGCCTATAACAATATAAAAAAAATAACTTAGGATTAGGATAATACTTTTAGGAAGTCAAAGTCAAAGTCAAAGTCAAATCATTTATTTCAATTAGACCATTAAAAAGGCACTTTTGAACGTCATAATAAAAAAATATAAAGTTGATTCTAGTTGCCCATTCCAAAAGGTAGCTTCGTATGGAGAAGAATGGGCAAGAAACTCCATACTCACTCTTTTAAAAAAAAATGTGTAACTACAATATTTTGCATTTACAGTTTTCAGTTATATAACTATACGTGAATACGATGGACCTTGCATAAAAACACTATATTGAAGTATGTACAAAGTATTACAAGATAAAGAATGACAGCTAAGTTGTATACATAGGTACATAGTGTTCACATATTATTATTTACAATTATTGTAAAAGTAGACCACCACTCCATACATTTCAACAAACTATGAACCTATGAACCAGTGTGTGACCCAAAGCAAGAATTAAATATAATGTATATACTAAGTATAAATTAATTAGTTTTAATTAGCAATCCGTTTGATTTTGTCTAGACTGTAGATTGTCCTATGGAGCCCGGACCAGCATGTTTCCAAGCATTCTTATCATGGATATAATCCTCTAAACTGTAATATGCTTGTTTACAGAGTGTACTTTTAATATATGTTTTAAATTTTCTTTCATTTAGTTGCAATATATCACTAGGAATTTTGTTATAACACTTAACACAGAACCCCATAAAAGATTTATGAACTTTAGACAATCTAAAATATGGTTGAGCTATTTTGTCTTTGTTTCTAGTATTAATATTATGTCTATCACTAACCTTATTAAATAAATGTAGGTTTTTTCTTACGTACATAATATTTTCATAGATAAATTGGCAAGGCACTGTCATTATATTAATATTTTTAAATAGTTCCCTAAGAGAATCGCGGCGACGTAGATTATAAATGGCTCTAACAGCTCTTTTTTGTAAGATAAAAATGGATTCAATGTCGGCAGCCCGACCCCACAGTAAAATACCATACGACATAATGCTGTGAAAGTAGCTAAAGTAGACCATACGCGCAGTTTCTACATCTGTCAACTGTCTTATCTTTCTAACAGCATAAGCCGCGGAGCTTAGTCGCCCCGCAATAGATGTTATGTGAGGTCCCCATTGCAACTTCTCGTCTAGCGTGATTCCCAGGAAAACCGTTTGACTATTAAATTCCAGTTTCTCTCCATTTAGAATGATGTCACAATTGCTATTCCTAACATTTGGTAAAATGAATCGAATACATTTGGTTTTTTTTTCATTAAGTACCAAATTGTTTACCGTAAACCAATTTTGAACCTGAAGAATAGCGTCATTTACGTCGTCAAGATGTTGTGACCGTCTGTCTACTTTAAAAATCAATGAAGTGTCATCGGCAAATAACACCATCTTCGGTTGGTTTTGAAGTAATTGGGGTAAATCATTTATATAGACTAAGAATAGAAATGGACCTAATATTGAGCCTTGAGGAACGCCCATAGTCATTTTTGACCCCAATGAGTTCACACCGTTAACCTGAACTTTTGCCTGTCTATCCCTCAGGTATGACCTTAGTAAATCAAGAGATACTCCACTAATCCCGTAGTGCTCCAGTTTCAGCAATAGTGTCTCGTGGTCAACGCAATCGAACGCCTTTGAGAGGTCGCAAAAGATTCCAATGGCATCTTGCGATTCCTCCCAAGCGCTAAAAATGTTCTTTATTAGGGTGACACCGGCGTCAGTTGTACAACGCCCTTTGGTGAAACCGTATTGTTGTTCATGAAAGATGGAATTTTTATTAAAGTGATGTAACATTTGATTGAGCATTAACTTTTCAAACACCTTACTGAGAACTGGTAGAATCGACACAGGCCTATAATTGTTGGGGTCTTTACTATCACCGGATTTGAACAATGGTACTACTTTACTGTGTTTCATCAGATCCGGAAAGACTCCTTGGTTTACACTGGTGTTAAAAATGAGAGTTAAATAGGGCGCAATTGTTTCGATAATAGATTTACAGACTTTTACAGACATTCCCCAAAGATCTTCTGTTGATTTAATTTTAAGATCTTTAAAGGCTTTTATAACAGCCTGGGGGTTTGTATGTTGAAACCTAAACTCCAAAGGGCATTTCTTAACATTTTTCCTAAGTAAGGCAGCAGAGAGAGCGGGAGAGGAATTTAAGGCTTCAGTGGTTCTAATGGGAATGTTGCCAAAAAAGGTTTCAAATTCTTGAGCTACTTCTATATCTGAATTTATGGGACCATGTGCAGTCTCTAAATTAAATTCAGTACTACGCTGCTTTTTCCTACCTGTTTCATTATTTATTATTTGCCAAGTAGTTTTTATTTTGTCATCAGCTAATTTTATTTTATTTTTAATAAAAAAAAGGAAAAAGGTGAAGTCGCTAGTTAAAAATAAAAAAGATTGTACTAATAAAAAGGCTTCAGTTTTTAACTTACTAAAATAACTTTACGATCCCTCTAACATTTTTACCAAAAAAAAATAACCTTCCTTATAAATTAAGGGGTAAATATACCAAAAAATAACAAATATAAACATACGATTTTTCCCCAATCTACTCTTAACATTTCTATCAACAAAAACCAATTTATCATCACACGAGGGGGATGAAACCACCCGTTTCGTTTCGAAATAACCCTTTAACGTTCACGTGTCATAAACCCTTAAACGTAGCGTGTAAAACTTCCCTTATACCGACATTAGGAGTTAGGGGTGTTTTGGTGTCTTACAAGTATGTAATACTAAGAAAAGGGGTTGTACCCAGAAAGTTTGAAAATGGAAGCATTTTAAATAGGTACTGTTATAGATGAAAAAACTGATAAAAATGATAAAAAACTTATATCTTTATTTCGGATAAGCAACATCCATTTGGTAAACAAGGTTAACTTATTCCTAAATATGTTAGTAAACTTAAAATCTGCTAGCTCTTGCCCGCGATTTTGTTCGTGTAAATGTCAACCGACATTCGGGCGCTAGTTTTATATAAATTAAAAAGTAACGGAAACTTGTTTCTTGATAAATAACAATTACAATTCCTTAGACAGTCAGACTTGAAGCCACAATGTTTACCCAAGTACTTGAGCAAAACACTTAACGTCAAGCCCAGCTATATAGTTTTAAACCAAGATTAAGGAGAGCCTCAAGGTCGGCCATTTTGTCACTATACGGTTAGTCTGTGTCTTAATTTAAGTAATTTACGTTGTAGTCTACCATCCACTTAGATGGTTAAATAGTAAGCTATATTTTTTCAGTTTCATTGGGTAATCAATTGGCTATTTAAGAACTATATACGTTTCTGTCGTTGTTTTATATAAATAAAAACTCATTTTTTCTTTTACTAAATCAAAGGAAGTTACACTTTGAATGAAGAATAAAAATTTAGGTTGTTTCTCAATTTATCATCATCCTTGTTTCCTGCCGGTACTATGATACATTATTTAAATAGCAATATTAAATAGAAACCTGCAGCATCTGCTTTAGATAGTATGACAGCTCACCTACTAACACCTCGTTTCACCTAAGATTTATACAGAATACCATTGCAGTTTAATTTATTAATATACTGTTTCTGCCCGCGGCTTCGCCCGCGTAAATAGAACGATTATCCCAAGGGAACATATTACCGGGATAAAAAGTATCCTATATGTTAATCCAGGAAATGGTCTATCTATGTGCTAATTTTCATGCAAATCTGTTTAACGGTTTGCGCGTGATTGAGTAACAAACATCCAAACATCTTCACAAACTTTCGCATTTATAATATTAGTAGGATTTATTTCATTTTCAAACATCACTGCCCAATTTCTATCACGGTAGTGAAACTGAAGTCAAGCCAAATAAGCAAAGATATTATAACTCAAAAGTGTGTGCGCAAATACAGGTACACTCCTTCTTCCCTCACTCTCATAGTCCAAACGTCAGGCAGCTACTGAGAAATTCCTAACGGAAATATACAATAATACGAACTAGGATTCGAACCCAGGAGTTCACGTTGAATAGTCGCACTTTCGACCACTAAACCAACCGAACAGTAAAACCAGGCACTGCAGTTTACAAGATAGATAAATAGAAACCACGTATCTAGACTATCTCAGTGGGTGGTGGGTTATAGCCGCACGTAGAAAGTCAATAAGACTCACTATAAATCTTTTCCCCGAACGTTTAGTTTTCTCAACAATCTTATTTTACTAATACCTAGAACATTGCCCAGCCTTCAAGGAAACGACCAGTTAACTTAGTCTAGACATTTTCTTAGTACTACCTATTATTTATTCGTTGGTAACTGATTTATTTACCTTTCTAGGTAAAATGTAAAGTGTATTGACTCAGTGGAGGCTTTATTTCTTTTGAGGTCAAGCTCAATGAAATTTATAGATTAAGGTATTTCTATTTTAAGTGGAAATATTGTTGGTATTGATTATATCCTTATAATCCACAGAAATATTATAAACTAGGTTTTGCCCGCGACTTCGTCCGCGTGAAAGCCGGTAATCACCGATTAAAAAGTAGCCTAGGTATATCCTTTCTTAGGCTTAAAGCTTAGTTTGTACCGAATTGCATCAAAATAGATTCAGTAGTTTAAACTTGAAAGCATAACAAAGACACAAATAAACTCATTTTCGCATTTAAAGTGTAGGTATACAGGGTGGGGACGACAATACGACAAAAAATTTAAATACGGGTAATATTAGTTCATTAGAATATTATGAAACTATAAAACAAATCCTTAAAACGAAAAAAAAATCAGATATACTAAAGAGCATATAAATGTAACCAAAATAAAAAACCATTTGTCCATATTGGTTTTCTAACTTCATATTTTAATATTATTAATGCTCAATTAAAACAATTACACCAAATTATCAAATCCTGCAATTATCCTTTTTTGCTATTGCCATCCCAGCCTGTATATATGGATGAGAAAATAAATACAGAGTTATTTTCACTGACAAACTAGTATAGTGACTGTTTGATTTTCAAGCAAAAAGACACCTGTCTACTTGTTTGTTAATGCAGCAAAACCGCTGAATCAATTGTAACGAAATTTGACAAAAAAATGAATATTTATATATAATAATAATAATAATATGTGGGGACATTTTTCACACACGGCCATCTGACTCCAAACTAGGGAGACCCTGTACTATGGGTGTCAGACAGCTGATATACATACACAAATACTTTTTTTTTTGTATATACATACATATAAACAACACCCAGACACAAGGCAAACACAAGTGCTCATCACACAAATGTTTACCCTGGGCGGGAATCGAACCCGCAACACGCTGCGCAGCAGTCGATCGCTCAGCCACTGCGCCAACCGTGTCGTCAAAGAAAAAAATATAATATAAAGATGGTTAGATTAGGGTCTACATAAGGACATAGGCTACATTTTAGTCTGTGAATTCGTCTGCTTCTACGATTACCGACCGGATGAAGTCGTAAGCAAAACTGTTACTTAGTAATGTAGAACTTGTTTTTCTGTCGAATTTAAACTGAGGAATTTAATTCATTCGCATTATCTAATGCATCGAAGGAGCTCGTGGCTAAGTAAAAGCCGGATCGATCGTTCATGGTAAAGCTATGCTGGCCGCGGTCGGTCAGTGGATGGGTGACCATCCATTTCACACCGGAGTTCCCTCCGTACTTCGTAAAGCACGTAAAGCCGTTGGTCCCGACTGTCATTCGTAGATCTTTGGCAATCGTTATAGTCAGAAGTCAGAAAGTCTGACAATCAGTCTTAAACCCCGGCCAGACTGTTGTAAACAAGCCCTCCACGTCAGTCTCCACCGGCGGTTTACAATAGTGTAAACACTTGTTTGAAAAAAAAATAGTTTGACCTTCAACAACCTCTGTGGACGGACGCACGTATGGATACCGCCGTTGTAAACAAAGAGTCGACAACACACTGAGGTAGGAGCCTTGTTGTAAATCAGTGTGGACGCAAACACTAACCGCGAGCTCCACAAGCCTCCCACCAAGGTGACCCCTGTTGGAATCTTGTTTACCAAGACGTATCGTGTTACCCTGTAACTGGGTCGTAGAGGTCAGATAGGCAGTCGCTCCATGTAAAATATTGGTATTCAGCTGCATCCGATTAGAATGGCTGACCCCATCATAGTTGGGAAATGGCTAGGCAGATAATGCATTATCTAATGTATCAATAAAAGCTGCTACCTGCTACAAATTGGTACACCCAAAGGAAACTATTATTAATTCCTGAGGCTTTCCATCGCTTATCTCCTAAAGGGTCTGTGTTAATCGTTATAATAGTCGGGTCACGTTGTCAAGCAAAAACATATTGGGCCCGGTACCAACCGCCTCTAGAATTTAAATTAACAAATTGGCTGAATTGACAAAGACAGACGCGTGTTTTCTTTCTGTATAACGAGTCAAAGTGAATTTAAAGATTTTTTATTTAAATTGCAATTTATTTTAATAAGTGTTGACCAATTTTTACAGATCCTTACAGATCGATCGGTGAAAGGTTAAGCTACGCTTGCCGCAGTCGGTCAGTAGATGGGTAACCATCCATTGCATACCGAGTTCCCTCCGTGCCTTGGAAAGTACGTAAAGCCGTTGGTCCCGGCTGTCATTTGTAGATCTTTGGCAGTCGTTATGGATAGTCAGAAGCCAAAAGTCTGATAACCAGTCTTTCAAGAGGTATCGTGTTACCTAGTAACTGGGTTGTGGAGGTCCAAGGCAGTCGCTCTAAAATCACTGGTATTATGCTACATCGCGGTTAGACTGGAAGCCGACCCTAACATTTTTTTTTATTTATATCTTTTACAATAATACGTAGTACTATAATATAACATCCGCCAAACTGCAAAGCAATTTATCGGCAGAAAGTTCTCGTGGAATTTATACATCATTATCATTTATACTTGGGACGACACGGTTGGCGCAGTGGCTGAGCGATCGACTGCTGCGCAGCGTGTTGCGGGCTCGATTCCCGCCCAGGGTAAACATTTGTGTGATGAGCACTTGTGTTTGCCTTGTGTCTGGGTGTTGTTTATCTATATATGTACGTATTTACAAAAAAAAAATGTATTTGTGTATCTATATCAGCTGTCTGACACCCATAGTACAGGGTCTCCCTAGTTTGGGGTCAGATGGCCGTGTGTGAAAATGTCCCCACATATTATTATTATTATTGTACTTTAAATAACAATGTTATACTTAATCAAATTTTAAGTTCACACCATGACCACGGGGTTACAAGCCACGGCTTCATAAGTGGATACAAAATAAAAAGTTATACAAAATAAGTGGATACAAACATATCTGGGTAAGGGCTAGGGATAATGAAGTGGTGATCAGTTTTTGAGCTACCTATTCAAGAATAGTACTAGATTAGCAATTGCTAAAGCCATCGGATTGTTCCTACTAGTTCTACTGAACAGTTCTACGGTACAACTAGTAGGACTTTTTTTCCCCAGTAGTCCTACATTATTAGGATTTTTCCCACAAGTTCTACTGAGCAGTTTCTAATATAATAAAGGGGTATCTTACACTGATTAAAAGCGCCACTATTTTCAAGTGCCATTGTCTATTCTATGGATAAAGTTTGGGGCAGAAGCTGAATAGAGTACCTACTGTTTCCTAAGCAATAAATTTTACGAGAATTTCTCATACTTTTTCGTCAAATATCAATGTGTATTGCGTCATCTACCTATATTTCATCATTTCAGCGGAAAGACGTCCACTGCTGGACGTAGGCCTCCCCAAAGGGGGGGTTATACCATAATCGCCACGCTTGGCAGGCGGGTTGGCGGTATGGTTGTTACAAAGGCACAGAGAACGCTGCTGCCCATTCTCTGGTAAGTCCCTTAGTCGCCTCTTACGACACCCACGGGAAGATATGGGATGGTGCTATTCTTTACGTCCGACAAAACACTGAGTTACTTATGGTCCAAAATCTCCAAGTTGCCAGTCCAACGCCATAACTTTAGTCTGAGTCTTTAAAGCTCCCACCATAACGTCAGTTTCAGTTTAAAAACAGTTTTTTCATTCAGTCAAGGACTAAAATAACTTAATACATTATTGCCTGACATATGTCTGGCAGTTACAGATACCTATTCAAAAACGAATTGTAAATTATATATGTAGTGTCTTGCTTGTTCTTCTTAACAAAAACCTACCTACGTTTGGAACGAGAAAGTAGCTTCTACTTTCTGACTAACTGACCGACTCCTTGACAATTGAATGGTGCCAAATGGTTTAATAGAAATAAACGCTAGGACTTTGAAACCATCTGAACTTGAATGTTTGTGAGTAAGGTGCCTTTTAAACCTGATACCTGAAAATAGAGATCCATCAATGCAAACTAGCAAGTACACATACCTTCTTAATGACGACTCGAACGACTCTAAGATCAGTCCTTTTTCTTAACATTTTCGTCTATAACACCACATATGAGGCATATAGAATCAAAGGTAGCCTCTATGTCAAATTTTCTGGAACCGAAAAAGACGTTTTTCTAATTCAAGAGTCAGGGGTTTTCATACTCTCTGAGTTTTAATTTTAGAGTATGTGATTTTATATTGCTTTTGGCCACCTTTGTCTATGAGTACTAAATAATAAGCCAAAAAAAAATCTAACGACAGCTATCTTTGATACCAACAGCTACATATAACCTTGGATCTGTCCTCGTACGTTAGGGAAAACATTAACTGTACCAATACACATTTACATATTTGACATTACCTCCATTATCTGGAATTGAATATATCCGTTGGTATAACAGTGTGGTGTGTATCACACCTCTACCTTCACAGATGACAGGTAAGTGAGGGTTGAATAAATTATACATGTGTTAATAATTTCTCATTCGTCAGTTTGTCCCTGATATCTGTTTCAATTGATAATGATACGCCTCTCGAATTAATTGTAGTGAATCCTTTGCTCAACTCGAAGCTCGACCGAGGGAAATGAGGTAATGAAACAGTCGAACGTATTGTAATTAATAATAATACCAGCTTATTACTGTCCAACCGCTGGACTAAGGTCTCTTCTTATCTGTGTGAGTGTGGTGATCATTACACGTGCCTTAAAGGCACGAGTATTGATCACCACATTTGCTCAAGGCCGATTGGCGATTTGACACTATTCCTTGTAATGTTTTCCTTCACCGTTGTCAGCGATGTCCAGGATAACTTAGAAAGTATGACGTGACGTATGGTAATATTCGATTAGTTTTGCACGTCATGATAGTCTAGTGGTAAAGGCCTCATGCATTGGTTTAATACCGGGGAAATACCAATATGGTTTTTATAATTAATTTAATTTATTTTTTTAATTCATTAATTTATTCATTCAACCTATATTTTGGACATCACTGGCTACGGTGAAGGAAAACATCGTTCGAAAACCAGGATTTATAATTAATGTAAATCTAAAATCACCAATCCGAATTTAAAAAGTGTGGTGATAAATACTCGTACCTTCTCTTTATAGGAATGAGCCTTTGCCCAGCGGTGGAACAGTTATAGGCTGGTAATATAATATTTATAATAAGGTTGACGCAATAGATCCAATCGCAATAGATCCAATTATTAAAAAAGTGTTAGCTCGTTTGGTCAATTTCATTTTCATAAAAAGTTACGCACTTATTAGCTTTGTCAAAACAAACATATTTAAAAATGCCATAGACTATGATTATATTTACTAGATGTCAGCCTTGTTTTGTCTTACAAAATAAATAAGAGAACACCACTAATTTATTACACTCACGTAAAATAGTGAAACTAAATGTTTTTGGCTAAATATACGAATGCAATAATGATTTTCACATTAAGAACTAGTAGGTAATCGCAATTAGTAACCGATAACATTAATTTCACATTCATAATACTCTTAAGCCATGATAACTGGACATGAGACAAATTAGGGTTTATCTGGGAAAGACAAATTACTTGGCAACTTTCGTTATCAATATCTTCGAAGAAATTACTTTTGTTAACAAAAACACTTAGCGACACGCTTGTATATTTCTATCAGGACTTTCCTTAGGGATCTGTATGGTACTATTCTGATTTTTACATGATTTGCTAATTTAAAACGTTTAGTGTATTTTCTTGAAAAATAATATTGCCATCCAATTTGGCAATGCCACTAGTCTTTTAAGCACATTGCTAGTCGATAACGATGCGAAAGAATTTTACGATGCATTCTTTTTGATTTAAGACAACGTAAATTAAATTAAATTTTAATTTAATGCGGCGCCGTCGGGTTGGACATGCTGTTGGCATGGCGTGGCTACGGTCAATAGCCAACACGTTCACCCCAGGTCTGACCCAATTTTTAATATAGAATATTCTTTATTAGTTATTGTATACCTACGTATGTTTAGATGGTGCATTTTTTAATTTCATAATTATGAACTTTCCAAATTTATATTGGACATCATTGATATCGGTATAGGAAAACATCGTTAGGAAAGTTGGACTTATAATTAATATAGTCTAAAATCACCAATCGGCCTTGAGCACACGTGGTGATCAATGCTCGTGCCTTCTCTGTATGAGAAGAGGCCTTTGCCCAGCAGTGGGACAGTAATAGGCTGGTATTATATTATGTGTATTACATACTATTTACTTACTTTTATCGTTAATGAAACCATTCTCTTTAATTGTTGTTCTTATAATTATATGTATTATACTTGTTGTTCATAGAATTAGTGGAGATTCTATAATGATTCATACCTTTTGTCCTCGTAACTCTATAAAGATTGTGTATTATAAAATATTTATCGTTTGCTTTACAAAAACCTGAAATTCAATATTTATTATTATGACTTCTAATGACAGTTGTCAACATTGACAATTGTCAGTTATTTTTCTTAATTAGTTGTTGGCTTATGTAACTTAAATTCTTTTCGTTAATATTTGATTGTATTTTATACGTGATTGCAAATGTATTTTTTATAGTGATAAAAATCCTTTACGCACTCGTGATTTTATGAAGGTCTGAAATAATTGGCAGGCTACATTTAAACCTAGCTGGTTTGCTGCAATTTAAGCTTGGCTGGTTTTGGCTTAATTCTTTTGCAATACTCCTTCTATATGACGATACAGAAATTCCAGAAGAAAAATGATATTTAGAAAATATGAAAATTCGGAAGAAGCCGGCTATATAAGGCAATCTGACAAATGACGGGACAGGACAAGATTTGGTTTCTAATGAGCGGCACCTCATCGTATCTTAAAAGTCTTCCAGTCCACAACCGGGAATCGGTATCAGTCTTAAATCGAGCCGTCGAGCTGACGCGTGCCTGCTGCTCCTAGGGCGAATCCTACTGTTAGGACCGCCTGGGATCTCCGTCCCAGAGCTTAGAGCTGACCGCGCCAGTCCTTCTTCGGTCCGATCCAGATTGCCGACCGGGCTGGAACCTAGGCGACGCTGCCTTATTACAGCGCGTTTAGGTTAGTCTTTTATATATCAGTCTTTTTATGAAGATCTCATCTCTTTATATTTTTTTAAATTTTACATGTGCAAGTCTACTTAGCTTTTATTTATATAAACCCCAGTAGACTCGTTACAGTGTACAGCCACGAGCAGAAACATGTAAACAGTTGGTATCATTCTAAACAGATTTTCTCCTAAACTGTTGATTGAAATGTTATCGTGTTACGAATATGATACTTTTGATCCCAAACTACTATAAAATTGGTTTTATCTACAAGTTGAAATAGTTGAAATTGCTTTTGAATTTTGCAAACTATATACATATCAATCCTCGTGACTGTACGTTAATGTTTTTTCTATTCTTATAAAAATGTCTGAATATTTTGTTTTTTATTACGCCATATGTTTTTCCCTTTCATACACATTTTCTATACAAATACATTCTATAAATAGTTTCGATGTTTTGTATTATAATAATATTCTGTATGAGGGGAGTTGTTTAGATGTTCTTTCTGTAACTTTACTAAACGAGTTTTCTCACTCGTCTGAACGGTTGGAAATGTAAATGGCTGTTTACATTTTGACGAAGCCGGAAAAACCAGACTCTGATTCTGTAAGTGCCAACTGGCACTCACAGAATCAGAGTCTGAATCTTTTATGAAACTAAACTTTTTATGAAAATTCCCAGTTCAGTGTTTACTTTCTTTCTTAGTGTAGACAACTGCAGTTTAGTGTCTGGGTGTTGTTTATCTATATATGTGTGTATTTAAAATGTATTTGTGTGTCAGATGGCCGTGTGTGAAATGTCCCCACATATTATTATTATTATTATACGGTCAGTTTTCCGTCCAACCATTTCCCTGGCACATTTCCTAATTTTGGTCGACCCTCCAGATACTTGACCAACACTTGTTGCTATCGCTGGCGCTAGACCCAGCACTGTTATGTCCTTGGAGATGGTTGGAGAGTCCAGGTAGTTGGCGGCGACCTCTGCCCCTCTTAGCGAATGACTGCTGCGCAGTATGTGGCGGGTTCAAATCCCGCCCAGGGTAAACATTTGTGTGATAACCACTTGTTTGCCTTGTGTCTGCTTGTTGTTTATCTTTAAATGTATGTTTTTATAATGTATTTGTGTATGAATATCAACTGTCTGACACCCATAGTACAGGGTCTCCCTAGTTTGGGGTCAGATGGCCGTGTGTGAAATGTCCTCAATGTCCCCAATGTTATTATTTTCATTCCTGTGCATTAGGACCACACCAGCGTAACAGGCCCTCCTGAATCTTATGATATATAAATATGCAACTTTAAAAGTGCCACGGATGTATTATTATCCGTGGCACTTTTGTATTCACCCCGACCTTTGTCTTACAGAGCCAGTTTCCCGTCAAATAACTATTACAAAATGACACTAATCTAGACTCAAAATTCCGTACTAGGAAACTGAAGCCTAAATCTTGGTGCCCTTACCCCATCTGCAAAATTGCATCTGGTTCAATAACATAATGGCCATTATATGAATATACTACTTTTATTGGAAAGTACCCATCAATTTAAGTAATCTTTTCCTATTAAAACCAACTCCTATAAAATCTTTGATAAATTTCCGGATCCGTTTCAAACCGTTGCATTATAAATAAAACAGGTGCATCCGTAGTATTGCCGCCATTTAAATTTCCTCTTTCATTTCTTTACCTCTGATATTTCTTAATACAAGCCGCTTGGCGTCGTCTGTGGTTTTATGTAATACTGGAAATTACAGTCGCAGTGTTATGGATGATTTGTCTTTCTTTGTGAAATTAGTTTGCTATTATAGTTACTTGTTTTTCTTTGGAATTTTTCGAATAATAATCATTTATTAAAATCTGATTACAAAATCAATATATTATGGTTAGTAAAAGTCTTAACCTAATGTTACTAAAACGACACTTTATACAAAATGGAAACAACTGACACCTACGTGTGCTGCCGTATCCAGTGCGCCAGCATGGGGCTGTCCCACCTATCACACAATGTACTCAGAATGCTGTGGGAGCTAGCACTTAATCTACTGAGAACAGAAGCGCACCGTTTCCGTATGATGGCATGAAAACCATCCACCCTGGCTTCGATGAACATCCCGGAAGCGCTACAACAGCGCGGTAGACTCAACAGCATCCTAAATACATTATTGAACTGGACACGCAGGAAGTGATATGCCCTCAGCGTATGAACCACAGACTGCACGTGTCAAGAGACTGGCAGTATGCTCTGAAAAGGGTAAATT
This sequence comes from Charanyca ferruginea, assembly GCA_947361185.1. Lineage (NCBI taxonomy): Eukaryota > Metazoa > Arthropoda > Insecta > Lepidoptera > Noctuidae > Charanyca > Charanyca ferruginea. The sequence goes on from OX376070.1 coordinate 4,014,655, forward strand.
TGACTTGTGTCGTACAACGTGCAAATCTGCGAATCAGAATATTACCTCGGACTGCCATCGCCCTGCGCTCCCTCGTAATAATACCAGCGTAATAATACCAGCGTAATAGTACCAGCGTAATTATACCAGCGTAATTATACCAGCGTAATTATACCAGCGTAATAATACCAGCGTAATAATACCAGCGTAATAATACCAGCGTATAATTATCCCACTGCAGGACAAAGGCCTCTTGTCACAAGAACATTGATCACTATGCTCACTCAAGGTGGATTGGCGTTTTCTGACCTACATTTATTTTAAGTCCAGGTTTCCACTGAATATTTTTCTTCACCGATGTCAGTGATGTCCAAGATAAAATCGCCGCTTCACTTACTCACTCGTCGTATCTTATGTGTAATACATACGACTGCCTTAACCTTGTGCCATCATGACATTTGTACATTGGAGTACATAGGCCCGAAGTGTAGGTACATTAGATTATTCCAAACAACACAGTTTTATGTGCACTCTTAAATCAATAACATTTTATTTCAATACCAGCGAATGCCCGCAATTTTAACCGCGTGCATGTCGATTCTCTGCGTGGTTTATTTGTTTTTTGCATCATCGTCATGTCAACCTTTAGGCACCCACTGCTGGGTATAGGTCTCCCCAGCCGTAATCGTCATGCTTGGCCGATGCACGTTGGCGATGCAGTAGGTGTTATTAAATGATACTCAGAAGGACGCTGCTGCCCATCCACCATTTTATTTTGCGCGATACCCTATTCTTTTTCTAAAATAAAATTAGCCTATATTACTCCTTGTAACATTAGCGGTCTGCCAGTGAAAGTCCTATTATTATTATGGGCGTTATTTTAATAAATAAATTAATATTATTATTATTATTATTAAAATCAGACCAGCCATTTCGGAGATTATCTGAAACAAACAGACAGACATATAGACAGACAATAAAAAATAAAAATATATTTTCTAATATAAGTATTGTGTAAACATTCCTATACATTTAGTAAAAAGTTGTAACTTTGACATTACAAACAGACACTGCAATTTTATTTATTTGTATAGAAGATAGAAAATCTACTGACTTTTAACCTATTGGAAAGATCTAGTTAAGTTAAATGAAAGCCACGTTTTCAGTAAATTGAATGAATATGTAAACGGTGCGACAAAAGAATTGCAAGGTACCTACATAAATGTTTACAGATTTCTTAAGATTAACATTTTTCTAGAAAAACTTTAGTATTTATTTAAGTTGAAGCTGCTTTAAAAGCGAAATGCGTAGTTCATTTCCAAAGTCTACTGTTATTTTTTTTATGAACGATGCTTTCATTTAGCTTTACAAAATTAAAATATGGCAGTTTATTTTTCTTTAAACCAGTCGGTACTTAATATTTTTTGCAACATTTCATTAAAAATTTAGTATGTTTCAATGGACATAAGCCTCCTCCATGGCGCGCCATTTTTCCCGGTCCTCGGACCAAAACTAAGCTGAAGTGATGATGATGATGAAGTTTCAGTGAAATGGTTGTGGACTTATCTTTTTTTTTAAAGAGGACCTTAAATGTTCTGGATTAACATGATCATCATCTACCTAGCCTTTTCACATTTAGTTATGTTGGGGTCGGCTTCCAGTCTAACCGGATGCAGCTGAATATCAGTGTTTTACATGGAGCGACTGCCTATCGGACCTCCACAACCCAGTTACTGGGTAACACGATACCTCTTGGTAAGACTGGTTGTCAGAATTTCTGGCCTCTGACTACCCATAACAACTGTCAAAGATCTACAAATGACAGCCGGGACCAACAGCTATACGTACTTTCCAAGGTACGGAGGAAACTCGGTATGAAATGGATGGTCACCCATCCACATATTGACCGCGGTAAGCGTAGCTTAACCTTCGACCGATCGATCTGTACGGCATTTACTTAGCCACGAGCTCCTCTCGAGCTCTCTGGATTAACATGATGTTAATTGTTAATATACATACTTTCTGCCCACGACTTCGTTCGCGTAGTAGTCAAATATAGAGAGACCAGCACGTCAAACTACAACAATCTGTCAAATTTCTTTGATACATTTTCAACTTTATTACAAAAGCATAAGGTTCATATTCTATTAGGAAAATTTGACAGTCCGGTATGGCTTGATATGCTGGCGTCTGTACAATATTCTATGACACCGCGCAATAGTGTAACTTTCTATCTTTGAAAGATTTTTAGGGGTTACCTTTTACAAATAAACAATCAATTTTACCTCTTTGTTACTAGTTTCTTCCGACTCTGTCTTCGCGGCAGTCAATTTATTATTCTATTATATCCCATGACACTCTCACTCAATGGAATTTTTTTTTGTAATCGAATCCAGCACTTCCAGAGATTTCTTCATCATTGTCATATCAGCCTCTTGGTCCACTGCTGAACGTAGGCCTCCCCCTACAATACTTTAAAATATATTTAGCTTAGGTAAAAACTCCATATTGTGTAACAAACCGATTAGTTCCTAATTTAATTCCTTCAACCATTATTAGTTATTGATATGGCTCTGAACTATCACCAGCTAGAGATGGAACCTTGAACTCATAAAAGTTTGACAAGAAAGTAGATGACTCGTACGATACTTATTCAACTTTGTTCTCAAGTATATTTGTTTCTGACTCTGAATTGTAATGAGCCTAGTTGGGACAAGTTATAAATATAAACCTACTGTTATTTACTTTGTATACTTGGATGATTTTATTATTCCTCTCAAGTTCGTGATCTAGTTCTGATGTAATTGGATTTTATGCCGCTGTAGTTATATAACTGGCTTTATGAAGCGTGCGATTTTCTGTCCTGAATTATTAAAAATAAATTAGATCGTAATAACAAAATACTGTCCTATATATGTCCATCACATTCTTAGACAAAAAGAAAATATTTATAGTAATGATTAGCATCTTATATATAGGCTTACTCTTTATAACCACTGCGCCATATTTCAGGGGGTGAAAGTACTCATGAATATGAATAACTTTTATTGGGGGATCAACTCCGAAGTTTAAAAATAAAAACTGCCATACAAAAATGCACTACAACACGATAAGAACGTATAGTTTAAATAAAATACGCATTGAATTCAAAGTCAGTCTGTATTAAACTTATTCTTATTTAAATGACTCATTTACTTTAAGTCCAATGCAGGGTCAAATACCTAACTAGACTTGAAACTTGGACATAGCTATAGCACAGATAAAGGAACCACAGCTTTTATGCAAAACTACCCCTGCCGGGGAGAATGCAATTATAGAGAAGTGCTAATAGGATGATAGCTAAGAATTTCTCATTTCTTCACCGCTAAGAGCTGAATAATACTTTCTGCAAGTTCAGTGAGTAAAAGAATACTTATAAATAAGCAAATGCGATGCATTAACAGCAGTGCAATTCTGTTAAAATGTCTCTCGGTTAATTTAGGTGAAGTTAAAGTGAGGTGAACTTGTCAGTCTCTAGCTTTAGGTAGAATGACAGTTCACCTCAGGCTCACTTTGACTACATTCGCCGAGGAAGATTTATACAGAATAGGACAGCAGATCTTCTAGAGAGTGGTGGTAGCTCATTAATACTTCATAGATATTAAAATTTAATGATGATCTATGGCTGAATTATATAGCGATGAGCCATTTCGCGCAGTGGTTGAGCGATTGGCAGCTGCACTACGTGTCGCGGGTTCGGTTACCGCACGGAACAAAAATTTGTATGAACTACAAATAGTTGTTACGGGTCTGGCTGTTTGTGTATGTGAGTGTATATGTTTATAAACGTGTGGAGAAAAGATTAAAAAAAAATCAGCACTAGAGCGACATCCTCATCTCGAAAATAAAATAAACCTAATCAACCTATCAAATCATAAATTTAATCTCAAAGACATTGTCGAACAATCTGTAACAATTTAACAACAAATTACCATGCTACAAATTCGACACTTACAAATTGTAAAATGATTATGTTATTTTAATCTGATAAACTTTTAAGTAAGTAAGCCAAACAAAATATTTAATTTACCAAATTGAACCTTATAACGATAGAATTACTGTTATATACTGTTCCATGGGGTAGTAAACGAAATTGTCAGTTGGCACGCGTTTTGTAATTACCATACATCGCGGGGCCTTTGTACTTCGAACAAGAGTTTTGTACAAAGTTTCCGGGTCGGTAGCAAGTTGTCTGAAGAAACATAATGGGAATTATTCATTCCGGGATCGTATGTGAATTCCCCAGTTGATTTGTTCCGCGTTTGACTGAATTTTGTGCTTCCTAAATTATTTCCCATGGGGTGTGAAAGTAAGAACATTGGGTTACAATAAAGTAAGACTGTTAATGTAATTTGCAATTGTGTACGGTCCCATTACCCTTAGCAATTTGAGGAAGCATGTTGGCTGAATGTGGAATTATCTTGCTGTGATACTGAGAAAGTGTTCGTAACAAAACCCAGTAGTATCGTAAAAATGGATTTCAGGAAACAACAGTATTACTAGCACACAGTAAATCGTATCAACATGACTGTGTCTTGAGGCTATCGGCCATTCGCATGCTGTTCACGTATTAGGTGTACAAGTACAAGCCGAGGGAAGAATTGGCTCAATATAAGGACTGAGTGAAGTAAACAGAGGGGCAATTCCCATAGCTCTCACGATCTCGCCGTAACGATCTCAGTATTTCTGTCAAAACACTTCTAATTTACCTACATTTAAGGCATTGATTGTGACTGAGATGAGATTGCGAACGATTATGAACGATTTTAATTAATAGACTTGGCCTTTTGGTCTCTTTCGATTCACAACCAACATGAATCCCGAAAGAGCTTCGAAATTCAGAATATATATTATTCATATCATCTAACGTGGATGTCACTTCGTCTGACTGTATGTTTGTTGCCTGATCACACCAAAACTAAGTGAAATAATTGTAATTGAGGTCTTATCAAAGAAGTGGTTTGGGATCTAAATAAAGACATAGGCTACTTTTTTAATACACGGCTTCGTCTGTGTCCATGTTTTACGTGATTTATGCGGACGAAATCCCGTTCACAGTCTAGTTGTATTATTTAACTTCCATCCTAAATCATTTATATATTGATTGATCAGTTGTTATTATTAATATCAACCAACTACAAAATCTTACACGAGATTTGATAGTAAACTTATTGGTTAGCCGAACTTTTTAAAATACCACAAGAATACTCATATTATCATTTTCAAAACAATTTTTAAACAATTTGTCTTTCTTTATTCGAGGTACTAAATTAATTTAGTTCCGTCATTTTAATGCCTTTAATGCTCTGTGCAAGTCCTGTATTTATTGCGTGATTACAGTGTGTGACTGCAATAATTACGACTGTAGTCGAGGACAATGCAGCTACTTCATAAATTTAATTTACAGTTAGCTCCATATTTGTCTGCACCAGTGAGTTTTACGTAGATAATTTCACATATATTTTTCTTCTCTTATTTCTTCTTATTTTTTCTTGTCTTATTTCTAATGTACCTTTGTCAACTTTTTTTGGAAGTGAAGTAGTTTTACTACGGTCTACTCGTAAGAAAGAGCGCACAGCGTGCGTGTAAATGTCTGGTCATAGAAAGATAGGAGAAGTCGTCATGTAAGACTTTTGTGTCATACATGGGGGTATACAAAAAAATCTTACGTGACGTTACATTTTCTTTCGAATTACACAATCTCACTCATTTTCGATCAACATATTATCTTTATCAGTTCTTTTTAAAACACTCTGATGAAATATAAATAATGTCAAAAATATTTAGTTGTAAATTTTCGAAAGCTAATATAAATTAGTACCAGTATTTACTGTCCCACTGCAGGATAAAGTCAAAGTCAAATCGTTTATTTCAATTAGACCATTAAAGGCACATTTGTACGTCATATTGTGTGTGATAAAGGCCACTTCTCATACAGAGACGTCACGAGTACTGATAACCAGGCTTGCTCTAAGTGAATTGGCGATTTCAGACTTATGTAAGTCCAAGTTTCCTCTTAATGTTTTCTATCCACCGAAGTCAATGTCCAAGATAAACCTAAAACGTGCAAATAATTTGAAAAAGTCACATATTTTGTACTTTTCCGAAAGTATAAACATGATAAACAGTTGATATTTATTTCAAATAGTCCCGCTTACAGAAACAAAATTCGAAATTTATTAAGCTCCAAAATACTTTATCAAACTTTCCGAGCAAAATTCACCACCATCATTTTCGGGGTGTCTTGCGGTTGACCAAACAACTGTTTTCCAAAGCCGCTCTGAAAACCTTTTGTGTACCTACCGCAACAATAAGCCTTACAAATAAATAATATTGCGTTGACTTTGTTTCTTTAAAATCTGAAAAATCTCTGCAAAAAGTTAAGTAGCTGTTCCTTCTCCTTTTGGAATATCGTGGTTAAAATAAATTTTGCTGAGGAACCAGTTTTGGTTTTAATCCATACTAATATTATAAATGCGAAAGTAACTCTGTCTGTTACGCTTTCACGATAAAACGGCTTAACCGATTTTGATGAACTTTTGTATGAATATAGCTTGAACCCCGGGGAAGGACATAGGCTACTTTTTAATCCGGGACTTCGTTTGCATCCGCGATAACCGACATTCACGCGGACGAAGTCGCGGGCAAAAGCTAGTCTTATCTTATATATAAAAATCTTCTGTGCGTGTTGATTTTGATTTTGATGTTTTTTTATGTGTGGGTTTCAGTGGATTCGAGAAAGGCAGTTCGTTCGCTGCAGTCGAGTTGTAGGATTTTTTTATTTTAAGGCCCGGACAACGTCTGCCAGGCCCGATAATGATATTATAAATGCGAAAGTGAGTTTGTTTGTAATGCTTTCACAGTTTAACTACTGAACTGATCCTGATGAAATTTGGTACAGACTAAACTTGTACCACTAGAAAGGATATAGGCTACTTTTTAATCGACTTTGTCTGCATCCGCGATAACAGACATACATGCGGACGAAGTTACAGACAAAAGCAGTAGGTACATTTTATTGCATAGCTTTTAGGAATCAATTTTAGAATCAAGAAATTCTGTAACGAAAATAAAACCTGACACCCCCCAATCCGCCTACCATGTAGCTCGGCCGAGCGTGTATGTATATGGTATATTTAATCATAATATGTATAATAATCTTTGCTTTTGACTTTGAGATTTGACTTTCGACTTTCGCTTTTGACTATGACTTTGACATTTGACTTTAACTTTTGACTTTGACTTTTGACTTTGATTTTTGACTTTTGACTTTTGACTTTTGACTTTTGACTTTGACTTTTGACTTTTGACTTTGACTTTGAAAAAATGCTATGCAATAGCTTTACCGCGGCAGTCCCCGAGTGCCTCAGTGTATTTTTTTCTTATAAGCCTGTTGAAGAGTTATGTTGATTGTAGTGGTAATAATTGTGTAAATACACAAATTATGTTAGAATCGCGTCCATTTTTACCCGACTTCAAAAAAGGTGATTCTCTATTTGACCCGTGTATGTTTGTATGTTTGTGATATTCTCAAAACCTGATTAATCTTGGAAGATTTAATGTATAAAACGTTGTCTTAGATTATAAGATACCCGAGCCATAGACTAAAATATAAGAGTAATTCAGTTAACATCACGTTAATCAGTGCAGTGCTTGATCAAATTTTCCTTTGATTTTTTAGTGTTACCGTTTTTAAATGGATTTGAATGATAAAAAGTAAGCACCAAAAAGGTAGGTTATAGGATACAATAAAGTGAACCGAAGTCACCCTATTCGCAAATTACTTTTCCGAATTATTTCTCACTATGTATTTTTGAAGTCGGTTGAATTTTTAAAAAACTGCAAATTCAAAAAAAAAATAAGAATATTGAAATTTCTTGGATTACTATCGCTTTTGGCCTTAATTAAAGTACCTAATGATATTTTTCTGCAATCAGTTGACCTATTTGGTAGTGCATTAACCTGTTTTCGTGTATTTTTGAATTGGGTTTTCTATTCTCACTTGTAGGTATCGTGGTTGTGTTTCCACTTTTCTCGCGAACGGCTGTTTATTTTTTATTAGGGCCTTGTTTGTATTTTATTAGTCTACTGATTCACATTGCGCCGTCTGTTATTTTAGATTAAGGGACCCTATTTTATTGCTTACAGATCTTGTATATTGTTTTTATTTATAGTAGCAATGTTTACGAGTCTTGCATTATGAAGTACATACGTTATGGGGGAGAATAAAATAGTAAGCAAGTAACATACTTTCTTGAAGGGTGACCTACAGACGCAGTTTTCTTCCATATATAATGACAGAACCTAATTGAACATGTTGATGAATTTTTTGTGCGATGTACTGGCAAAAGTTATGCTATTCGTAAATCAAATCAAATCAAAATCATTTACTTGCTAAAATGTGGTACAATGGATGTTATATTCTGCCATACATGGCGTAAAAATGTCAATAATAATAATAAATGTGAATAATAATAATAATAAGTTTGATGTAGTGGTGGTGGATCGATTGGAGAAACGCGCAATGATTATTGACATAGCAGTTCCGCATGACGTGAACCTCGTGAAGGTCGAGAAAGACAAGCACCTTGACTTGGCCCGCGAGGTTGTCGCCATGTGGGATGTGGACTCAGCGATCATTGTGCCGATAGTTGTTACAGCCAATGGCTTAATTCCAAGAGCCTCGACTAACATTTAAGGAGGCTCTCGTTAGGCGACTGGATCAAGGGTTTGATTCAGAAGGCAGTACTTCTGACACGGCCCGCATTGTCAGGAGGTTTCTCTCTCTGGAGCCCTGACCGCCGGTAGCTTGGACCCTGTTCCCGTTATCGGTGGGCTACTATTTTTTTATATTTTTAAATGTTTTCTTTTTTATTAACATCTAAAAAAGTTAAAAAAAATAAAGTAATGTGTGTTCTGTGCTAAAGTTATTTATCACTTTTTAGTTTTTGAAGGCGGTTTTCTTTTTTTTTAAACCTTTTTTTTAACTTTTTATTTTTCGCTTTTTAGTGTTGCCTTAACATTCAAATCCATTAAGAAACGGCGTTACACTTAAAAGAGATTGTAAATCCTCCAAAGATTAAAGAAACCAAAACGTCGTCTAAATATTTTTTTTCAGAATTTGTTGATTTTCTCAAAAAGCGCTGTACGAATTTTGATAAAATTTATATGGGACCATTTCGAAATAAACCCCTTTCGAACAAAAAAATAATTTTGCAAAGCCGTCTATATATCACAGAGTTATGCCCGAACATACATAAAAAAATATATATATAAACATTCGAATTGATAACGTCCTCCTTTTTGAAGTCGGTTAAAAATGTAATTAATAGGTAAATATGATGAATAAATAATAATAATCTTTATTCAAACAATCATTGATTCATTTCATTCACATTTATATCGTTAGTATGAATTTAAAAACTATGTTAGTACGGCTTTACGTACTTTCCGAGGCACGGAGGGAACTCGGTATGATATGGATGGTCACCCATCCATAGATCGACCGATGCAAGCGTAGCTTAATCTTTGACCGATCGATCTGTATGGCTTTTATATAGCCACGTGCTTCTCAAAAACCTCAAAAACCGTAGTAGTTAACGTAAAAAATAATTCGATTTGATTTTCAAAGAAATCTTGTGGTGCTGGTCTAAGGCCAGCAGTTGGCGTCTAAGAGAGACTAAGTCCTCTGGGCACAAACAATGCACATATTAGTATTTAATTATCAAACTCTTATCAAAATGAATACATTTCTCGCATTAAGTATTTAATGTAGATAAACTTTGTCTTTCACACTAAGTAATTTGGCCGAATAGTTTAAAAGTTATCACGTTAAGATTGACTTGAACCGGCGGCCGGCGGCGGGCAGACGTCATTGATGGTTGTGTACTGTATGCATTTTTATTGTCATGTCATTTATTCTTCGTCATTTGTCCTAGATAGCGATTCATTACTTTTTATTTTTAATTCAGTTGTATAAGAATTGTCCTTTATTGTTTGTTTAAATATAGGATCGTAGATTTCGTTATTTAGATATATAGTTTTTATAAGTAGCAAATAAAAATAGATTAGGTACTTACCTACTTTTAATTTTCGTTACATTACTACTTATAATTTTGTTACATTAAGAATTACGGTTAGTTTAACGTATAGGTACTGTTTAGTTAGGTGCTTACGTATACGAAACTGAGCCACGTATGCTACCTGATCAAAGAGGGATTTATCACAAAATAGTAGGACGAGTTAAGAATGGTGAAGGCGGACTTTTATTCCTTGATGCTCCGGGTGGAACAGGAAAAACTTTCTTGCATAATTTACTTTTGGCAAAAATTCGTGGCGGCCATAACGTTGCATTAGCTGTGGCTTCCTCTGAAATTGCTGCAACATTGCTAAGCGGTGGACGGACAGCACATTCGGTCTTTAAATTACCGCTTAATCTGGCGAGTGAAGAAACCCCGTCGTGTAACATCAGCAAAAGCAGTGCCCCTTGGCCTCCTCTTGCAACAGTGTAAATTAATCGTGTGGGACGAGTGCACAATGTCACACAAACGTGCCATCGAAGCTCTTGATCGTTGTTTACAAGACATACACGGCAAACAAACAATAATGGGTGGTGTGGTTGTTTTATTGGTTGGGGACTTTCGGCAACCTTTGCCTGTCATCGAGCGAGGCACTGCAGCAGATGAAATTAACCAAAGTTGAAAAGCTGCACCTTATCACCAACATGCGTGTCCAGTTATTAAGTGATCTAGAGTCGGACGTGTACGCTGAAAAACTACTTGAGATAGGTGAAGGTCGAATCGAAACTGACGAAGAAGGTATGGTTCTATTCACTAACCAATCAAGACGCACTCATTGCTCAAGTTTTTCCAAATTTGCAACAGAACATCTACGATGAAAGTTGGCTATGTGAAAGAACTATACTAGCACCAAGAAATGAGACAGTTGCGAAAATCAATAAAATTATCTTGGACCAAGGCCTTCTAAATATTAGGTATAGGAGTTCAAAGATTGTATGGAAACTAATTTTGAAATTAGAAATCTGGACGATGTGAAGGTACATAAAAAAAAAGTATTCTAAAAAAATGTCGCATAACTTAATGTGGCAGACCAAATTCTACGCGAGCGAAGCCGCGGGCAAAAGCTAGTAATATTATAAATGTGAAAGTTTGTGAAGATATTTGAATGTTTGTTACTCAATCACGCGTAAACCGTTGAACAGATTTGCATGAAAATTGGCACATAGATAGACCATTTCCTGGATTAACACATAGGATACTTTTTATCCCCGTAAAGTGTTCCCTTGGGATAATCGTTCTTTTTACGCAGGCGAAGCCGCGGGCAGAAGCTAGTAAATAATAATTTTTGAATGACGGAACCGGTAAATCTCGCAGGGAATTTTGCAAAATGCTACACACATAATAGAAAAGTAGAAAATATCCCTACTTCGTAACTTTTTGCAATATCAATCACCAGTATTATGTCTGATAAATTCTACAATAATAAACCATTCTACAACAATCCCATAAACAACAAAAAAAAAGAACAACAATAATAATAAATCCCTGCTTAATCCACAAAAATCCTTTCTTTCATCTCTTTGGCAACTTACAGAATAACAAGTAGCAAAGAGCAAATATATAGGGGATGTATCTTTACTTACCCTTACCCTTTCCCACATAGGAATAACGTATTATCCTTCCCAAAAATACCTGACAGCGCAGAACTTACGCTCATAAAGAACCGAGAATTACTTACGGTGACAATATCGCAATGAACTTTACCATTCCGTATTCCCGTTTCACCCCGTTTTTTTGTACGCACTGTGATAGATGGCACAGTTTCGTTCCAAAAGCGTTTCATACACGTCCCTGATTTTATTCCGTGCCGTGTTGGATTCATCGCTGTGTTTTTCACGCCTATTGAAGAACGGTGGATATCAGAGTTATTTTTTATTATTGCGGCCTGAAATGTGTTCCAGATGGTAAAAATTGTGCTTTGCGTGTTATCCGGGCCTCAAGTCTGCTATTACAATAGTGGCAGAATGGTCGATCATTGATTTTCATAATGACGCCATTATATTAGTAGATTAGCAAACTTGTCAAAATCAACAATTATGAAATCAATTATAGACCATTCTGACACTATTGTAATAGCAGACTTGGGGCCCTGGTGTAGTGTGGTAAATAAGAGTGATTCTGTCTTGTGACCTTTAACTTTATCTTTGAGATTGTAAGGGATTATATTTTTGAACTCCTTTTGAAAGAATTCATGAATCCTCCTTTTGAAACGTTTCAATGAATTTGGGCGAAGTGATCTTGAGGAGAGATATCATCCCATCTAATGGGTCACCTCAGGCTCAATTCAGTAAAAATCACCATAGGAGATTTTTACAGAACAGGGGGCCAAGTCTGCTATTTTTATAATTTCGTCATTCCAACATGATCCCATTGTCATTTTGCTAAAGTTCATAATCTGCTAAATTCATAATGGTCGATCATTGGTCAGTTGAATTAAAAGCAATGATTGCACAATGACGTTCTAATGGTAGGTCACTGATCAAAGAAACTCAAAATTTTAGCAGATTACCGCCTAAGTCAGTCATTCAGTTGTCATTTTGTACGAAATTACCATTCTATATCATTTCTTTTAATGGCGTGTCAGTGGTTGGCCATTGGAAAGTCATAATGACGTTTGGAAAACCATTATATTAGTAGATTACCAAACTTGTCAAAATCAACAATTATGAAATCAATGACAGACCATTCTGACACTATTGTAATAGCAGACTTGAGGCCCAGACCGGTCGTTTACTTACTTCTTAGAGAAATGATAATGTTAAGATTACAAAAGTGTGCAATGAAAGTAAAATGCAGTAGACATTACAAGAGTAGCGAATTTTCTAGTTGTAAATGAGTGGGACCGACGACCTGGACCAAGCCGCGGGAAGTCGCTGGATAACTGCGACACGGGATCGACACAGGTAAGACAGCCCCGTTGGTCTCGTGGTCGCAAGCGCGACTGCTGAGCGTGGGGTCCTGGGTTCGATTCCCAGGTCAGGCAAAGTGTTATTGGGTTTTTCTATTAAGAATTTCTCAGTTTAACAGCCCGGAGTTTGGAAGTTGGCGGTGTAACACCCCCGTGCCTAGGAAAGCACGTAAAGCCGTTGGTCCTGCGCCTGATCTCTCTCCGGTCGTGTGATCGTGTCAGATTGTCGTCCCACCGAACTATGAGAGTGAGGGAAGAGGGAGTGCACCTGTGTTTGCGCACACACTAGTGCACTATAATATCTTCTGCGTACTTGGCTGATCTCCATTGAGATTGGCCGCCGTGACCGAAATCCGGCCGGAAGATTACATTTACATTACATGCCCAACCACTTCGGCCGTTAAGGAAACCGGGGTTTCGTAACTGGTTTCCATGAAGGCTTTTTTTATCCGTCTACGTAACTGGTCACAGTAGGCGTCTAAATGTTGACATGATGATGATAATGATGAAATTAGTAATAACGTAAATAGTAGCACTGTCTCTTTACCTCTTTGTTAAAGATGAAAACGAACAGAAAATAACCACATTTCGTAGAAAGGCGCTATAAAGATGCTCCTAACTAAACTAAAACAGTCATAACCATAATTTATTTTTCATTACCGCCCACAAAATCACAAAACGAAGTACCTACGTCAAGTACTTTGAAGTCAAAAAAAGCATCGAGACTACTCTCATCTACTGAATGCAGACAACGCCGTCGTTGCCTCATTTACAAACCTTAGCGGCAATTCCATTTTCTCACAAGAATTGAACAAAGACCTCGGCCGGGTCTCTTTCCAATTCGCAATTTACCATTTACCGCGTTTTTTTCTAATAAAGAAAAATCAGAAACGCTTCTGTTTAAATTGAAAGATGTCAATGCATAAGAATGGAAGTTTTTTTTTTCTTGTTTTTATTTTCTGCTTTGTCTCGGTAAACGTTTGAGCTGTAATAAAATCGAGGTCTTGAGTAAAATGTTGTGATACTTATAGTAATAAATTCAGTTTGTGAAAAGTATTATACGTATTTTAAGAGGTTTTTGCTGTTATAATGCAGTTTATTCTATTTGAGAAATTTATAGCAGTTTTGCCTTTCAAAAATATATTTTAAACTGGTATGAGGATAGTTAAATAACGAAATGATATATGGGTACTTTGAATACATAATATTAATTTTACTATGTTATAAATTGAAAGTATTAATAAAAGTCGTAGTAGTCACCCAGGCCGGTCTAGAAGGAGGTGGAGAAATGAGTTAGATGCACATTGCGAGGTATAAAGTTCCAGGAACCCAAGAAAAGAATATCTAGAATGGCTTGGGGAAAGCTTTTGCCCAGAAGTGGGACATCACAGGCTGGTTAAAAAAATAGTAAAACTTAAAAATAATTAAAGAATTTTTTAAACCTCATAAATTATTCCTTATCATATTTATGTGATGTTTAAAATTCTAGAATGGAGTGGGTAAGCCCTAATGGTGGTGATAGGACGAAAATACAGTCCTGTATTACCAGGCATATCCACTCCTTTCTAAATTCTGAATAATAAAATTGAATATTACCTATATAATAATAATTCCTAATAATAATAATAATATGTGGGGACATTTCACACACGGCCATCTGACCCCAAACTAGGGAGACCCTGTACTATGAGTGCCAGACAACTGATAGATCATAAATATCTTCATCATCATCATCATCATTCCAGCCTAAAGACGTCCACTGCTGGACATAGGCCTCCCCCAAGGGGGGGTTTTGCCATAATCGCCACACTTGGCAGGCGGGTTGGCGATCGCAGTATGGTTGTTATAAATGCACAGAGAACGCTATTGGCCATTCTCTGGATCGTCCCTTAGTCGCCTCTTACGACACCCACGGGAAGATATGGGATGGTGCTATTCTTTACGTCCGACACCATACGGATAAATATTTTACTCAAATAAAAATGTGCCATGTTAGGAACAAACCGCTCACCATAATACTAGGGGTGGAAAAATTCGTCAGAGGCGGCGAAAGAAAAATTAATTTCTTCAAACACTCCCCATCCTCCCATTGTTTATGAAAATCACTGCGTCAGTTCCTTTAATTCGGTATGTTTGTCTATGTTTAGGCTTCAAAAAGTCTCGTAATAGTCGTTATAATGCTTTTTTCGGGAAGAAAGTATTTTTATTATTTTTTGTTTAGAAGTTCAGCGTATTGCTTTATATCTTACCGTTGGGAGCCTTTGAGATGAATTGTTTTAAATCTTCTTAACCTTGTGGTACTTGACAAAGACTGCCATTTTTCTGTGTGGTAATTTAGGACTTTGGCTACAGTTACGGACTAATGTTTACGCAGATAGAATCACGGGCTAGTACTGCATAAGTGCGATACAGCTGTTTGTGTGTGATGTATTAATTATAATAAATAATTAACTATTAATATCGTACATTCCGGAACGCCCATACCGACCTGCTCCGACTTTCGGTACCTCGAGTCGCTTGTTCAAAGGGATGGCGATGTAGACTGAGACGTAACGCACCGGATTAACGCAGGATGGATGAAATGGCGACAGGTCATTGGAACAACTTGTAACCCACGGATGCCCCTCAAGTTAAAGGGGAAAATGTACAAGTACATGATAAAACCTGTATGTCGTACTGTATGGATCGGAATGTTGGGCCGTGAAGAAGATAGATGAAAAAATATTGCATGAAGCAGATATAAGATTGTTGAGATGGATGAGTGGAGTGACCAGAATGGATAAGGTGAGAAATTAAAACATTAGAGGAAGTTGGAAAGTGGTGCTAGCGACAGAAAAATTGAAAGGGAATCGTTTGTCTTGGTATGGGCATGTGAAGAGAAGGGATGAAACGCATGTGACCAAAAAAGTTATGAATATTAATTTGGTTGGATGGAGAGGGAAAGAAAGGTCAAAGAAAAGATGGATGGATTGTGTGAAGAATGAAAAGGAAGTCAGTGAAAGCATGACGGTTGACAGGACGAAATGGAAGAATGAAACATGTTGCGCTGACTCGCGGGATAAGAGCAGGAAGATGATGGTTTTAGAGAAATAAATGCCTTAACAGGGTTCTCACTATCTGGCAAAATCTTGATGCTCCGAAATTTATTTGGCATAACACACTTGGCATAATATTCTTTAAACGAATATTCTTAAGGCATAAAAATTGTTTAATATAATTATTGTTCGGCAGAATGTTTATATGTCCGAATTTACAATGGCATACTTTTAAGATGGCAGAATATTATTTCGCATAATTTCGTTTAGGATAACGTTTATTTGGCAGAATTTCATTTGGAATAATTTTATTCGGCATATTGCCATTTCTGTAAAAATAGCATTTTTAACCTTATTATTATATTTTATTATATTTAGCCTGTACTGTCCCACTGCAGGGCAAAGGCCTCCCTCCATTCCTTCCATTGGTCTCGACTTTTAGCTATTTCTTGCCAATTCTTAAGGAAGATATCCAAGTCATCCTGCCATCTCTTACGTGGTCTACCGCGGCCCCGTGTCGTCATTTCAGGGCACCAATTTTGGGATTTACGGGCCCATAGGTCGTTCGGCATGCGGCAGACATGTCCAACCTTAAATTAAAATTAAAATAGGTATTGTCTTAAAAAGTCTACGTTGTGCTACATAAGTTAGTGACAGAAACGAATCGCTGCAAAACCGACTCCACGTAGTCTTGTCTGCCCTAGAGTGTAATTTAAGCCCGCGTAGGCGCGGAAGGGCGAGGCGTCCCGCGAGCTGAGGAGCAGGCGGTTGTAACGCTCGCTGCCTGCTTGCATGCTGCATGTTGCATGCCTGCTTGCATGCTGCATGGTCGCTTGCATGCTGCATGCTTGCTGCATGCTTGCTGCATGATCGCTGCATGCATGGTGTATGCTTGTTTGCATGTTTGAATGCTTCTTACAGGAAAATAAAAAAACATAAATGTTCACAATCAGCTATTTGATTCAGTGATAATACATGCAATAATGAACTTATACAAATAATTAATTAATGATTATGGTAAAACTACAAAATGATTCTAATTATGAATTTTCTGCAATGTGAAATATGAGTTTTTCAATTATTATGGATATGAAATGTATGCCAAAAGATGATTCTAACTGTAAGATTTCTGAGATATGCTGGTTCTACTTTTCGATTATTATGCATATGAAATTTATGCCTAAAGATGATTCTGACTTACAAAATTATGAGTTTTGAATGTATGATAAATGAGTGTCTGCCAAACAATTTTCTGCGAAATAAAATTTATGCTATCCGCTGTTAAGCAAAATAATATTATGATATAAAAAGTTCTGCTAAAAAAGGTAGACCCGCCTTAACAAGATTATCAGAAACTAGTTTTTGATATACATATAAGACACGGTGAGAATTTTATTGAAGGCATCGGGCATCTGACTTATAAGGCAAGTACATATTAATAGCGCGTAATCAATTCGAGGACATTTACAAATTGGAAATACGAAAAAACTATCTAAGAATCGAAAAGACGTTTAGCGTTCAATGTACCTACCATATACTCAGAAATAAATAATATTCTATTGTATTCTATTCTAGAATATCGGTTTAATTTTATACGACTAGACAAAAGACTCATTGATAGTGATGCCTTTTGTATAAAGTATTAATTCTGTAATCTACGCAGACGAATCGTGGGCAGAACCAAGAAGATTATAGATAAAAGTGGAGGCAACACTTTAAATACCTAAGTGAAACCAACTGTGGGCAGACGCTCTCTTTCCGAATACATACATAAAAACGAGACAGTGATATGTGTTTTCTTTATCTTATGTATGCATTCAGAAAGAGAGCGTCTGCCCAGAGTTGGTTTCACTTATTGTTCAGAGTGTTGCCTCCACTTTTACCTATAAGCTTCTTGGGCAGAACCTACATAAATACAACTACAACAAAGCCGAGTACAAACTTAAATCCTATCAATAAGATTCAGTCCTAAATTCCAGCTTATCAACAGTTTACCGTCTCACTAATCAGCGGAGATACAAAACAGATGACTCTATTTAGAACAAGCTCCAATCAACAGTTTAAATATTCTAGATCAATATTAATTAAAATTCTACACGTTCCAGAATGCCTGCCAAGAATCTTAACACTTTTGACAATACAATAATGATTTGTAGAATAAAGTGATAGATTTGATAATCAATCTTCGTTTAGAGAATCATCTAAGGATAGATTTATATTAATGTCAAACGCATATCGTTACTGATGGATTGATAAGGATAGAGACTTGACACCTTTGTTTTTAATCTTCAATATCAAGTAAAGCATGCGATGCATGGCGATTACGGTTGAACCACCCCTTGGGGGAAACCTATGGCTCTGCAGTGGGTGTCTAGAGGTCGACATGATGATTATGGCTAATTAAAGGATTCCTATAATGTAATTATACAATTGAAGTCCATTGGAAACATCTGGTAATGAGTAACAAAAACATATGTTAGTAATATACGCTGATGAGTTTGTTTGTTTGCTTGTTTAAAGGCCGTTTAATCTCCGGAAATACTGGTCCGAATCAGAAAATTCGCCAATTTAAAGCAACATTATCACTGAGTGCTATAGGCTATGTTTTATTATCAACAAATTCGGGATACGTAAACAAAATCACGCAAACTAACCGTGAGTTGCACAAAACAAGAACAAAACCATTAGATAAATTGATGCTGTCGCTATCTTATTGATACAAAATGTAAAGGACGGCATGAATTTAAAGTCTCCAGTAAACTATTGGGTTTAAGGACCTAACATAAAAGTTTTTATTTATCGTAAAATAAAATATTTATTTTAGGCTCATTGTATATTAAGGTTATGTTGGTTTCGTGGGTTGGGGAGTAGGGGGGGTAGGAAGGAAGGGTGTGGGGGTAGAGGGGTAGGGAGGTGTAGGAGGGAGGGGGAGGTGTACCTATGTATGTATAATTTATATACATATATATATATAGGTATATATAATACATCTAATATATAAAATTCTCGTGTCACAGTTTTCGTTCCCGTACTCCTCCGAAACGGCTTGACCGATTCTGATGAAATTTTTTGTGCATATTGGGTAGGTCTGAGAATAGGCCAACATCTATTTTTCATCCCCTTTTTTCACCCCTTTTTCATCCCCCATTAGGTCGATCGGGACAGGACAACGTCTGTCGGGTCAGCTAGTATTATATAAAATGCTACGCAATAGCTTTTTTTTGTTGAGATAATACTAGCCTATTATTGTCCCACTGCAGGGCAAAAGCCTCTTCTCATACAAAGAAGGCACGAGCATGATCACCACGCTTGTTGAAGGCGGATTGGTGATTTCAGACTTATTAAGTTTAAGTCCAGGTTTCCTTACGATTCTTCCTTCACCGATGTTAGTGATGTCCATGATAAGCTTAAAAATTACAGAGCACATCAAGCTCAAACAATCTGTCCTGTCAATTGTTTGTAATTTTTTTGTTTTTTGTTGATAGATGTTCAACTCTATTGTAGGAGAATAAGGTTCATATTATTCAATTGGGAAAAAATTACAGTTAGGTAGGTATGGCTTGATGTGCTGGCGTCTCTACAATTATGACAAAAAAATAAAGTTAAAACAACAACAAATAAAAACGTATCCTGTAAGCAATCCGCAAAATTATGTAGCTGTTTATTTGTAAAATAATTGTTTTAATCAGAAAACGAAACAAAATAACAACAAACTAACTTCATATTTTTATTATATTAGTTCAAAGTATAATTTAATATACTTTTTTTACTGAAATACTCTTTATTATTTCGGTTATACAAAATAAAAGTTGCAGCGATTCATAAAGTAGAAAACTTGACTTGTTTTATTTGGTTAGGTTACCGCAGCAAACAGCTGAAACGGACACAGCTCTGGCCGACTTGTGTTATAAATAGTGCACAGTATGATAGTGGAAAATATTTTACGCAAATCTGAAATATATTGTATACTTACTTATATAATACATAATTTAATCTAAAATTTTATTGTAAAGCGAAAAGTTTGATTATTGTATGTTTGTCTGTAATGAATATTCAATAAATACTTTTCCGTTTTAAAAAATATTTTTACCTATAGCTCCGTTATTTTGAGTACTAAAAATCCTATCCTACTAATATTATAAATGTGAAAGTTTGTGAAGATGTTTGGATGTTTGTTACTCAATCACGCGTAAACCGCTGAACAGATTTGAATGAAAATTGGCACATAGGTAGACCATTTCCTGGATTAACACATAGGATACTTTTTATCCCGGTAATGTGTTTCCTTGGGATAATATTTATTTTTACGCGGGCGAAGCCGCGGGCAGAAGCTAGTGGACTATAATATCTTCTTAGTAGTAGCAGTATGATGACGGGCTGGTGTCCGCAACTCCACGTTTCAGCGTGTATTTTGCGTATCTTAAGGACCCGTAAAAAATTCAGTCCTAGTAATCCATATTACAAAAATAATGAACTGGTCAACTTAACCCCCGGGATCAGTTTTGAATGGGATCAGTTGACTAAAGAGCCCTTTATTTAATATTATAAATGCGAAAGTAACTCTATCTGTTACGCTTTCACGATGAAACGGCTGAACCGATTTTGATGAAATTTGTTATGAAGATAGTTTGAACCCTAGGGCAGGACATAGGCTACTCTTTAATCCGCAACTTTGTCTGCATCCACAATAACCGACATTCACGCGGACGAAGTCGCGGGCAAAAGCTAGTAATATTATAAAAAGGTAAAGTTTCTTTGTTTTTTTATTTGTTTTCTTTTTTGTTTGTAAGAGTATCAAAAATATCAAGAAATACAAAACCGATTTGAAAAATTCTTTCACCATTAGGTAGCTACATTATCCTGGAGTACTAGACTATACTTTATTACTAAAAAAATATGGATCCATTAGAAAATACAGTCGCGGGATAAGTGCTAGTAATATTATAAGTAAGGTAAAGATTATTTGTTTTATTTATTTTTGCTTTTTTGTTTGTAAGAGGTAAAAAACAAAAAAATCTCATGAAATACTGTAGGTCGATTTTGTAAAATTCAAACAACAACTCGCATCTCATATCGCTATTCACTCTCACTTCGCATAAAGTTCAAAATGACCTTGTTATATTTGACACTTTGAATCGTGTTCTAGTGCGAAGTGAGTGTCGAAGTGACGGGGAAATTACCTTACAGAATGCCACTTCTTACGTCATCTCATACTTTGTCTGTCAAAATCTCCCTGTCAATTTAGTTCTACTCGTTGACACGCTCGCAAGGGTGGCGCTAGTGTAAATTCGAATCAACCGAGTTTTTAGAATGCCAATCAAGAAACTCACAGTGGATTCAGATTCGAAGTTTAGAATGAGGTCTTACTGAATCACACCTCTGATCCGATTACAAAAATTATTTTGCAGATAGAAAGCGACTCTATTGCCAAGTGCATAGGCTTCGTTTTACACTTTATTTCCACGCAGACGAAATCGCGGCCAGAATTTAGTCTCTAGTAAACAAACGATCTAAACATTTTAGCATAATAGACATTATTAAATTAGTTTTAAGTGTTAAAATGCTTTCTCTAAACACAATCAGCATTACTTTGAAATGGGTATGCGACTCAGTCATTGTCACTAAAATGAGAATTCAGAATATTTACAGTTCAATGTATTCAATGTTTCTGTGACTTTGCGAAATGTGCAACATTTGTCTCAAGTTATTCATAAATTTCAGGTGCGTGCCTGAATGTAGCGTCGAAAATTTTTTAGCGATTATATCGGACTTTTGAATTTGGTAGAAATTGATCTGAGATACAAAAAAGCGGCAAGTGCGAGTCAGACACGCCCATGAAGGGATCCGTAGCAGCAACTAACATAATATAAAAGTTCTTGTGATTCGTTGTAACTTTGATCGATGATAATAGTGTATTTTTTAAATTGCGATTTACGATTTAAGACGAATTAAAAAAAAACTACTTACTAGATCTCGTTCAAACCAATTTTCGGTGGAAGTTTATATGGTAATGTACATCATGTATTTTTTTTATTTTTATCATTCTCTTATTTATTTATTTTTATTTGGAAGTGTCTCTCGCGCAAACTATTCAGTTTAGAAAAAAAATTCAAACTATCAATATCATTTTTGAAGACCTATCCATAGGTACCCCACACGAATAGGTCTGATGGAAAAAAAAAACAATGTCAGTTCTAAGTATGGGGAGCCCCCAAAATTTATTGTTTTTTTCTATTTTTGTGTGAAAATCTTAATGCGGTTTACATAATACATCTAATTACTAAGTTTCAACAGTATAATTGTTATAGTTTCGGAAAAAGTAGCTGTGACATACGGACGGACAGACAGACATGACGAATCCAAAAGGGTTCCGTTTTTTGCCATTTGGCTACGAAACCCTAAAAATTAGGATAAGCAAGCCATTAAATTCTAGTGTGTTCTCAATAAGTTTCAGTCAAACTTTAAGTACCTATTGCAAGAATGTAACGTCATCAGAGTTTAGACTATCTTGGATTTTATAGATTTTAGGTTTTTTTTCGCTTTTTAGTGCCTACTTCTTATAGGTAGGTAACCCAAATGAAGTAAGAAACGTTAACACCAAACACATTCAGTCATCCCTTATTTTTCCATCCTTTGAGGTGAAATATTTTTATGAAATTTATATGGGAAAAGCTTTAAGAAAATAAACTTTCAAAAAATCGGACTAGGGACACTGTAAAAAGTTATGCGTAATCAATCATAAAAAATATGTATTATTATTATGGATACGTATCGAATTGAGAACTTCCTTTTTTTTAAAACAGAGTAGAAAATTACGTAATTGCATGCAAGATAATAAATGCCACGAAATTATATCTAGCACACAATAAATTCTCAACTCTATATGTAATGCATTTTAGTTTATTTTCAACTAATAAATGAAAACGGTGTATATTGTGTCGTTTATTACTTTATGTATCTGTTTCTTCATCAGCTGGTTTGAAGCCGGTATTCTTCTCAGTATCGCCTTTATTACTATAACTACTTGGAAGCTCATCCCATTCTCACGGGGTTCAAATGACCCCAGAATAACTTCTCACTAATTCCGTACCGACATCAAAGAGTCGAATACCATTGCATGTAATTTTGGCATCGCCAGCTTCTATTTATATTGTAATGAAGTCATTGGCATTTGTAGTGAAAAGGACAGATAGACATTCGATCGATTTATTTTTAGATCTAAAAGTTATTTGAGTGAGATCATGCACCTCGATCGAAAGTAAAATTTTCGAGTTCTGTGAAATGTTTTCCTGTGATAAAGTAAGTTAATTATATGTTTTTATGAGTGTCAAAAAGGTTGTTTTTATAAAAGAAGACTTTTGTAGACACTTAAATATTTTTATGATCTTTCCTTAGTGTTATTTCATCCACAACAGTCGTAAGCGTCTGTGATTGTAAATAATTAAATTATTAACAAGTTTAAAACATTGATTTAGACATATTTTTGTGTAGTTATGTTTTTTTCCGTTTATAAGCTATTCCCCGCGACTTCGTTCTCGTAAATGAAGGTTATCGTGGATGCAGACAAAGTCACGGATATATAAGAACTCTATACCTATCCTTTCTTAGGGTTCAAGCTTAGTTCGTACCTAATTTCGTTAAAAGCGGTTCAGCAGTTTACACATGAAAGTGTAATAAACAAACCAACCAACTTTCTTAAATAAAATATTAGTATTATAAAAGCTAAGGCAACTTCACCAAAATTTATTATCAACAGAAGCTCTCAATAAAAAGCAATCAACAAAATTAAATAATTTGCAAAATTTAATTCACAACAACATCTCTCATTAAAACCAGCTCCACAAAGGCTTTATTCGAGGTTATACTCTCAAACAAACACGAAACATAGTGCAATTCAATTAACTGAATACTCATCTATTTTGTGGGTAAACGCGTCGATTCACTCCATAATACTAATATGAATTCCAAAGGCATTTAGGATGAACGAACGTGAAAGCGGGCTGTAGACGGCAGCGGCATTAAGGTTCAAATCCAATTCAATTCAATTGTCTATTGGTAATAATAAGCCATACAAACTACTAAGTTTCACCCGCGACTGCGGCTGAGTGAATGTTATCGCGGATGCAGACGAAGTCGCGGATTAAAAACTTTTTTACAAAACAGGCAACCCCCTTCAAAACTATACTCTATTTACAATAGCATTAGACAGAAGTTAAAAAAGGTTCTTTTTAATGCACACTTTGTAACAAAAGTACAATAAACAATGTTAAAGTTACGATAGACACCGAATTTATTATAATCTATTTTTACAGTAGCAGTCGCGCGTATTTGTAACCATTTTAATAATTTATGTTCTCAAATTATGTGGTTTTCATTTAGTTGTATATTTAATTCCAATTTAAAAGTACAGTGTCAATGGTAAAAAACTAACAGAAGCAGGGATGGACAATACCCGGAACGTTATTCGTTTCACTGTAATTCTACCTAATTTAAAATTTTACATTATCTTTTAAAGACTTTTATTCTGTTTATATTATTATACGTCCATATTTAGTACTATATTAGATCTATTTATCAAAATTATATTAAAATAAGTTTAATTTAAATTGTTTAAACTTATCTTTGAAATAAAATGTTTTGCATTCCTGCTTCTATGAGCCTCTTTTTTCTAATGCTATTATATAGGGAGTATAAAAGTAAAGAAAAACTTTAAATTCGCAAGTCGCCGGCTTTGGATTTGTTTGCCATTTAGTATTGCCACCAACTTCAAAACACAAATTCAAAACCATTATGTCAAATAATCCATTTACAAGCACTTTTGAATTGTCAAGGAGTCAGTCAGTCAGAAAGTTGTAGCTAATCGCTTCCAAAGAGAATTGCTGCTATGAAAAGAAACAAGCAAGAAACTCCATGAACACTATTATAATATCGATATCCGTGATTCATCATCATCTACCTAGCCTTTCCCGAATTTTTGGGGTCGGCTTCCAGTCTAAGCAGATGCAGCTGAATACCAGTGTTTCACACGGAGCGACTGCCTATCGGACCTCCACAACCCAGTTACTGGGTAGCACGATACCTACCCCTTGTTAAGACTGGTTTTCAGACTTTCTGGCTTCTCACTATACCCATAACGACTGCCAAAGATCTACAAATGACAGCCGGGACCAACGGCTTTACGTGCTTTCCGAGGCACGGAACTCGGTATGAAAGGGATGGTCACCCATCCACAAACCGACCGCGGCAAGCGTAGCTTAACCTTGCCACGAGCTCCTCTTGCACGTCTACTACGTCTACACGTCTTACACTTATTACTAAACTAACGATGAGCCTCGGCTTCGCACGGATACAATGTAAATCAAACTATACGTAAAAACCTTTCTCTTCAATCACTCTATCTAATAATATATGTGGGGACATTTCACACACGGCCGTCTGACCCCAAACTAGGGAGACCCTGTACTATGGGTGTCAGACAGCTGATAAACATACACAAATATATTTTAAATACATACATATATAGATAAACAACACCCAGACACAAAGCAAACACAAGTGCTCATCACACAAATATTTACCCTGGGCGGGAATCGAACCCGCAACACGCTGCGCAGCAGTCGATCGCTCAGTCACTGCGCCAACCGTGTCGTCAAATGAATGAAAACCACATTATAATTAATTCATTACGAAGTTCCAAAGATCTAAGCGTTAAGAACGACAGATGGCATGAAGCGACTGTTTTATACTATGTAGAGATTTGGATAATAAAATATTGTACACGGTACAAAATTTTGTTTTCGTAATTTTGTATACAGGATCTGGGGTGTTATTCTGTAAGACCTCATTCTCAACTTCGAATCTGAATCCGCTGTGAGTTTCTTGATTGGCATTCTAAAAACTCGGTTGACAATTCGAATTTACACTAGCGCCACCCTTGCGAGCGTGTCAGCGAGTTGAACTAAATTGACAGGGAGATTTTGACAGATAAAGTATGAGTAAGAAGTGGCATTCTGTAAGGTAATTTCCCCGTCACTTCGACGCTCACTGCGCACTCGAACCCGATTCAAAGTGTCAAATATATCAAGGTCATTTTGAACCTTATGCGAAGTGAGAGTGAATAGCGAAGTGAGATGCGAGTTGTTGTGTGAATTTTACAAAATCGACCTAAAGGATACTATACTACCTACTATATAGTACCCAAGTCTTTTCAGTATTTCGCAAAGATTTTAACAAACGTTGCATTTGGCTGTATAAGCATTGCCAAAAGCAACGTTGGCGAAATAAACAGCAATAAAATAAACGTTGCCGGATGTAGGAAGCGAGTATAATGTAACTCCTCTATAATGTTATTTCCTACCGAATATTTTAGCTTCTAAATCTGGACCATGACCATTATAGCATTAGGTACTGTAAAGGTTGCATGCATGTGGTGGCATGCTGGTCGAAACCACAAAATAAAAAAGTTACAGAAGGATCGCCCTCGCCATCCTCGAAAATAATTACCTAAATTTGCCAGACTCACTAGGGTTGATACTATATTCACTGTGTAGGTTTTATTTGTGGAATTTTATTGACACTGGTTGAAACTCTTTGCAAGTTGTTTATAACAAAATTATCCGATTTGTCATGAAATGTCAATATCATCATTTTGACAGTACAGACAGTACGTGTCGCTAGTCGAGACTGAAGTCTGCTCGAAACTGCCTGAGAATACCTGTAAACGTAATGTCAATGTGTGCGTGCGAAAAATGGCGGTTTGTTCTGAGTGGTCTCTCTGCTCGGGCGCGCAGTAGCCTGTCGAAACCATTTGACTAAATGTTTTTATCTAAATACTACATTAGTTCTAGAAAGGTTTTCGAATCTAGAAACGTTACCCTAATTTTTATTAAGCCTTTGTTTAGCCTGGCGTCGTCAGAGACCGACGCGCGACGTGCTATTTAAAAAGAATATAGTTTTCTTATCGTTTTGTCCTCTTTGATTTAAAAGAATCTCCGACTAATAGTACTCTAAAACACACCACAACACAAGTACACAGTTATATACAGTTAAGCAAACACTTAAATAAATAATTTATGAATTAAATGAATAAATAATGTAACTTACACAAAGTTCATAAGCAACTAACACGCAATGAAATTTAAACTGATACAGGACAATTCAGCAGGTATATCAGCGGGTACCAAACTAGGCATAGACTGTATCTTGGTGACCCAGTTTTATTTTTTATCAACCGACTTCAAAAAAGGAGGAGGTTATCAATTCGTCTGTATTTTTTTTTTTTTTTTATGTTTGTTACTTGATTTCTCGGGACTGGGTGAACCTGAAAGCTAGTGCTTCCCGTGTGATCCCATTTTAATTTGGTTCAGTTCTGACAATGGCATCCATGAGAAAACGAAGTTTCGGAACTCGGTGGCAATACAAAACAACAAACAGAACAAAGCCACTGAATTTCGAAACTAAAGTTAATGTGTGTTCTGTGCTAAAGTTATTTTTCACTTTTTAGTCTTTGAAGGCGGTTGTCTTTTTTGTAAAAAGCTTTTTGTATTAAACAAATAAGGCGAATGTTTGCACGAATACGCCATGTGAAGTGCTAGCATAACTAATGCCAGTACTATCTATGCACATGCGCATAAATAAATCTCTACACGACGCACATAAAACACATTTCCTTTACAACGTGACGACACACATACGTCACGCAAATGCACAAAGCATTCTCGTGCTTTGATTAAATTCGTCCTTTCTCCGTTGTGTTTACAAGCGGTTTTATTTTAAGTCATGCACGTTTTATTTCTGTAAACAAAGCGGATCACGGCCTTTCTTGTTCATTGTTTGACCGCGATTAGCTTGTCTCTGACCTTTGTGGGAGTTTTGGCAAATGTTGGATTTTATTTTCTGTGTTTTTATTAAAGTACTAGCTGATGCCCGCGACTTTGTCCGCGTGATTGTTCGTTATCAGCGGGCTTTTTTTTTAAAGTAGCCTCAGTTACTCCTAATAAAAAGTATAACATCAGCTATCTGCCAGTGAAAGGTCCATCAAAATCGCAACAAACAGACCGACAAACAGATAGACAGTACGACAGACAACAAATTTATCTAGTAAAAAGCTGTTTTTTTTACTTTATAAACAGACACTTCAATTTTTTTATTATTATTAGCCTATGCTGTGCAAAGGTCTCCCCCAGGTCCTTCCAGGAACTTTTATCCCTCGAACCAGCCCTCGTGGCACGCGTCCAGGTCATCTCGCCATCTTTCTGGGCCGTCCTCGGCGACGCCGTCCATCTTCAGTCACCCATTGCGTGGAGACTCTCGCCCAGCGGTCACTCTGCATGCGGCTGACGTGACCAGCCCAATCCCACTTAAGCCTGGCAGCCTTTTTGCCTACGTCTGATATACCCGTTTTAGAATGCAGTGTGGTGTTCCCAGGTGTTCCTATTCTGTCCTGTCGTTTTACGATTTATTTTTAGTATTAGTAAAGTATGTAGTATGTATAGATAACCCGCCGCGCTACCGGAAAAAAATTAGATTTAGATTCTAGCTGATATTCAAATTGAAATTTGATTTTGGCTTCCAGCGTAGTCGCAGGTAAAAGCTAGTTTATAATACAAGCGGTGTGTAGTAGCATCTGTATGCATGTGTACAGAACAGAAGTAAGAAACTGTCTTGCTTTTTCCCAACTATGTTGGGGTAATGTTTTACATGAACTAACTGCCTACCTGACCTCCACAACCCAGTTACTGGGTAACATGAGACCCAGACTTTAAATAACAAACAATCAAACAAAGTTGCAATGAAATACAAAAAACGGTCCAGGCAGACCATTCTGTAAAAAATCTTGAGATGAAGAGTGTGCAGGAACTTTCTGGCTACTATCAGGACCAAAGGCTGCATAGAATAGTAGTAATCTATACAGCCTTTGGTCCTGGCCAGAAAGTTCACGTTCACGGAAGGCAGGGGGGTAGGGTGTAGGGTGTGTAGGTGTACCTATGTATGTATAATATATATATATAGTTATGATATATTTAAAATGCTATGCAATAGCTTTACCTCGGCAGTCCCCGAGTGCCACAGTATTTTTTTTATTTAAAATGGTGTCCATAGAATTTTTTGCTCGTTGCACTGAAAAACGGACTTGCTGAACAACTTTCTGACTGACTGACACCAAGACGGCTATGACAGAAAAATGTTTGTAAATGGTTTATTTAAAAAAAGTGTTTTGAGTTTGAGTTTAACATAAAGCAAGATGAGTACATTTCAAAGCCGATTTATAGGAAGAGCGGTGACGACATGACATTCCATTTTTACATGTTACTCGTAGCCAAAATGTTCTGAGAATTTACACCTAAATCCACCCACATACACAAAAACCGGTCAAGTGCAAGTGTGTTTTATATTCTGTTGGCTGCATTTCCTAGTAACAGGGGGGGGGGGGGGAATACCAAATTATCTATTTAGCTCGATGCGCCTCTGGTTTCAGAGGTGTACTGAGTACTGATAGCTTATGTAGTTCTTAAACTATTTGATGAACTTGGCGACAATAATTTGAGGTTGCAATGGATTCCGTCTCATATTGATATACAGGGTGTCCGGTAATTAATGGATAACCTTGAAATGGCTTATAGTAGAACTTATGGCCATTCAGAAAAAAACAAATAAAAAATTACGGAAAAAAATTGTATTCTAGTCGTAGGTAGTGTTCAACAAAGTAAATTAAGGATTTTTTTAAATACTTATCTTAGGTACTACTTATGATAGATTTCTTTTCGTATTTTTCTCTGAATGGCCGTAAGTTCTACTATAAGCCATTTCTAGGTTATCCATTAATTACCGGACACCCTGTTTACGGGAACGAGAAGGCTGACATGTTTGCAAAGAAAGCAATTTTGGAAGGTTTAGAAATCGATATCGCTACGTCCTACACAGAAATACTTAACTTTTACAAAAATATATGCTGCAATCATTTTAAAGAGTATTTCGACAGAAGGTCTAAAGAAAAAGGCATATGGTATAAGACCATACAAAGTGAGCCTCCTCGAATCCCTTGGTTTGCTGAAAGTTGTTTGAAGAGGTCGTATGTAGTTATGGCACATAGGTTGCGATCTGGTCATTTTCCATCTAGGAAATTTGGATACCTAATGAAAAAGGTCGATTCCCCTAATTGCCAGGTGTGTAACAAAATCGAAGATGTCCAACATTTGCTAATGGAATGTGAAAAGAACAGGAGAGAGAGAGAGTTAGTGATGCGGGAATTAAAAGTCAAAATGTTGTTGGAGCTTTCATTAGAATATTATCTATACCTAGTGCGGGAGAGGCGAAACTGGTATACGAAATGGTTGCTGCATCACTATCCTCTCAAATTGATAAGATTATAAGTATAATAAGATAATTAGATTAGGGTATGATGAGGCTGACATACCTTTGTAAGGTGAAAGCCTCTAAATAAATATAGAATAAAAAAAATAAAAAAAGTTATCCGGGGAATGCATTGACATATATATTATACTGTGTAAGGATCAGGTCAACCGCACAACCAAATGGCACCAGCGCAATGGCCCTAAAAATGACAGTTCAGGGCCAACGGGCAACGCGACTCAGTCGATATTTATTTATTTATTTATTTACACTTCATGCACAAAGGTACAAAGGCGGACTTAATGCCTTAGACATTCTCTTCCAGTCAACCCAGGGTGGTGAAGAGATAACACGGCAGGTGCATACATAAACAAAACTATATAACTAATAAAATATATATCTATATAAATATATATTTATGTATATATATATATATATATATAATTATATCATAAGAAAAGTAAAGACGTTTATGAGATGGATCTGCTTACTATGCGTACTTGTGAGTTGTTGTGGGTAGTTGCTTGTATGAGTTTTGACAGGTGTCACTACTTTTGCTTGTTCTATGAACGTTTATGTAAAATTTTCTAATGGGCGTATCCTTCCTTTTGAAATCACGGTGGAAATGGCAGTTTTTGTAACGAATACTTTGTAAAAGATACAAGTTAGTCTTTTGTTCAAAATTTTTAGTTTGTTGAACTGCGGCACCACTCATTTTATAAATGACTAGCGACCCGACCCGGCTTCCCTCGATAAATGGACTATCCAACACAAAAAGAATTTTTCAATTTGAACCAGTAGATCCTGAGATTAGCGTGTTCAACTAAACAAACAAACTCTTCAGCTATATAATATTAGTATAGATATAGACTAACGTTGAGTTGCACGAAACCAACATTAGTTTAAAGGAGACTTTAAATTTATGCTTTCCCTTACATTTTGTATCAAAAAGAAAGTGACAACATCAATTTAAAAACAATTTAAAAACTCCATTAAACTAATGTTGGTTTTGTGCAACGCACTGTGCATTCATTTTTAAATTATGTTTACCGACTTACAATCTTTAAACATAACCTCCCTTTTGGCGCAGTCGGGTAAAAAATATTTAGTATCTACTGAAAAACGCTTGTGAATGAGTATAATTTTATAAATTGATAGAACATTCAATTTATTTATTTTTATACCAACTTAAGTCATTCATAAAGATACAAAGGCTGACGTAATAGTTAATAATAATAATATGTGGGGACATTTTCACACACGGCCATCTGACCCCAAACTAGGGAAACCCTGTGCATAACTTTAATTGTAGTAAAGCCTACCCCTTTTAGACAAGAATGCTATGAATCATATTGAAGTATTTAATAACAACATTAAAAAACCCCATTAATATTAAGGTAACACCGCCGTTTGTAGGGCTGAGCATTTGAAATATCATGTTTGAAATATCATTTGAAGTATGTAGGTTGATACGGAAATATTGTTGTTCAAATTACTGCTAAACTTGTAACATATTATAATTTACTTGTCATAACTGGCTATTTATTAGCTTATCTAAATTATAACAAATGTTAGACACGTGTCACAATTTCTGCAAAATAACAAAATTGGACTTATCCTGCAAGGAAAAAATAAAGTTATTTTACTTTCGCAAACCTTGACCTGCAATATTTGTGCCTAGTGTAACATGAAATTTTAACGTACGAGAAACTCTTACTCTGGCATTGTTTGTTATTTTCAGCCAGTCAAAATGTCAACAAACTCATTATCATTAAACAACCAGGAAACATTATTGAAACTGACTTAAACTTTTAAACAACCACTTTTATTCAATAATAAACTAATTACCCTAATAATTACCTATCTAGTCACAACAAAAACATAGGAATTAATTAAAACATAGTTTAGTATGTGAAAACAATCAGCCTAAACCTGTCCAATGACCTTTCGAAGACCAAAAGTAAACTGTGGCGGGAGGAAAATAAATCTCAACGGCGCAAGCGCACGGAACGTCCCAAAATAAAGTCAGGCGCACGAGGTATCGAGTTCCCCTCAGTTTCAACTAGCGTGTGCTAGAAGGCGCACCTCGAGCCTGTGATAAATCTCTAGTCGTACATACCCTCCATAGTGCCTCAAGCTGCTACAAAATGACAAGTAAAGTGCTGTAAACCTATTGTATTACCCCAATAACCCTTCTTGTGTGATTGGATTACCCCAGTGTTTTTTTATGTGGCTATAATTTTGCTGTAAGTATCTGCTTTGTTTTTCAAAATGTTTAATTTTTATTTATGCTTTACACTGACATTTTATTGTGACAAAGACTTCGGTAACGTAGAGCTGTTTTTAATCGATCACTCGGCTGGTTAATTTCAGTACGTTGCGAAGCCGTGGGTTTTTTATAATACTTTTAACTTTCAAACTATAGATTGGCACCAGCACCATAATTCCTATCGCAATTTTGATGACACTCTTTAATTCCTACCTATTAACAAGGTAACAAAAAACTGTATTTACCCTACTTAGTGCGTTACCCTTATTACACCTGTCATTGATAGAAATAAATGTATTTTCTGCATGACGTCACAAAACGAGACGTGAAGAAAGCACGTGTAGAACTGCGCCATTTTGAACATTGTTTATTAAACTAAGATTATCCTAAGACTATTTATGACTATTTTCACTCTCTATTAATAGTACCGTTTATTTTATGGCGTAATCGATTGAACTAAATCGATAGCTATTTATTTATGCATTGTTTTGTCACAAGAATCTAATTGTTCATTTTCATCTAGACACTTCACTCTCTAAGTTAATTTAAACCGTTAATTCTCGAAATTAAAACCTTCATTACTATTTTTATAAACAATAACAAAAGTCTTTACAAGATAAATATTTGTCTGACAATGGCGGGGAACTATAAATCGGTTTGACTGACGTATACGCGTTTCGCCAACACTAAACTAAAAGTTGAAAATACTACAGCGAAATCATATTTACGCATTATATTTAGGTGCTATCTAGGGTTGGTGTAAACGGGCATTACACATATTAAAGAGTTACATAAATTATCTACTTCTTAATACATTTGACGGAGAACCGCCTAAAGACATCTACAATACCAGATGCTTTGCAGATGCGTTCCTAGAGACAACGCTGAAATTTTAATGTCTCCCGTGTCTTAAATTGCAACGTCATCTATATCCTTTAATCATCACCTGTAGTACCTTTATTGGGGTCGGCTTCCAGTCTAACCGGATGCAACTGAATACCAGTGTTTTACATGGAGCGACTGCCTATCGGACCTTCACACCCCAGTTACTGGGTAACACGATACTCCTTGGTAAGACTGGTTGTCAGACTTTCTGGCTTCTGACTATACTCATAACGACTGGCAAAGATCTACAAATGACAGCTGAGACCAACGGCTTTACGTGCTTTCCGAGGCACGGAGGGAACTCGGTATAAAAGGGATGGTCACCCATCCACAGACCATCGTTATCGTAGCTTAACCTTTGACCAATCGATCTGTACGGCTTTAACTTAGCCACGAGCTCCTCAATCCAAAAAATCCAAAATAAAAAGATTACAGAAGGACCGCTCCCGCCATCCTCGAAAATAACTACTTAAACGTGCCAGACTCACTAGGATTGCTACTGTATTGACTCTATAGGTTTTATTTGTGACATTAAGGTATTTTTTTGACACTGGTTGAAACTCTTTGCAAGTTGTATATAACAAAATTTTCCTGTTTGTTATAAAATGTTAATTACATCATTTTGAAACCGATACGCACTTCTGATAGACACAAATCAGAACGCTTAAAAAACCAGACAAGTTCGAGTCGGACTCGCCTACCGAGGGTTCCGTACATAATTGTATGTACTTCTATACTAATCCATACTTTAATCTACTTAATATTATGAATGCGTTTTTTGCGACATAAACGGCCGTATCTTTTTTTCACGTTAACATAGAGAGTTGATTTTTTAACAGCATCAAGGGACCGAAGACATGAGTGTATGGTTTAAATTAATCAACTCGATACCTCCACGCGTTCCCGAGATAAAGGGTCTTGACAGACAGACAGACGGACTACAAAGTGATCCTATAAGGGATCCGTTTTTCCTTTTGAGGTACGGAACCCTAATTACCTCCTATTTCCTCCTGTGTTTCTGATGATATTTTTTCCTATCAGAAATCATATAAACTGTGATTGGTTCTCTCAAATAATAACAGCCAATCAAATAAGCTTACGTGGAAGTTTGAAATGGAAGACTTTTAAAAACAAAGGTGTTTTTGATGTAGTGGTTTTCTTTTAGTTCATTCAAGTAGATTGTTCGAATGTAAAAAATTATGAAGTTGAGAAGATCTCATAGCGATGTCTATGTTATGTCTTGGTTATTTGATTTGCCTCTCCATCTTCAGTCTATCTATAGCGTAGCATTTGGATATGTGCCTCTGTAATTCCACTTAAGTTTGCTTGACTCTTGGCTGTCCCTGTACTACTTAAAAAATATGATGTACAATATACTTAAAAGACTTATGCAGGCCATACACGTAACGGTATATTCCTGCAATATGGACTTGCACAAGTATGCATTAATGCGTGTGAGATGAGTTTATTATTATTAGTATTATATTTAGCCTGTACTGTCCCACTGCAGGGCAAAGGCCTCCCTCCACTCCTTCCATCGATCCCGACTTTTAGCTATGTTTTGCCAATTCTTAAGGAAGCTATCCAAGTCATCATTGTGAGATGAATAAGTGCACATTATTATATGGGGACATTTCAGACACGGCCATCTCACCCCAAACTAGGCAGATCCTGTACTATGGGCGTCAGTCAGCTGATATACATACAAAAATACATACTTGTATATATATATAACAACAATCAGACACAAGGCAAACACAAGTGCTCATCATACAGTGATTTACCCGGGGCGGGATTCGAACCCGCAATACGCTGCGCAGCACTCAATTGCTCAGCCATAGTGCCAAACGTTTTGTCGATATAATATTTGCAGGTACAACGGTGCCACGCTGACTTGTGCAAGTATATCAGTAACGTGTGTGGTTCCCATAACACGAACATTTCAGCTGAGCGTGAAAAAAAAGCATGATTCGGCAATGATTCAAAAGATTACTCAGTCGGTTAAATATTTAAAGTCATTGAAAACACGTGGGTTTATTTTATTTATTACTAAAGTAATAAAAGTAATCTAATCTTCACAAAAACAGAGTTGGTAATATTAGTCATTTTTCTATTTTGTTTTTGTGTTAGGAATTGTAAGCTCTTGCTATTAATAAAAGATTAAAACTCGAAAAATACTATAATATTGTTATATTCTATACTATTGTCTCGCCCCAGCTTCGCTTAGGTATATTGTCATACAAAATACCATCGAAATATAAGAAATTTTCAGTAGATTAAAAAAAAATCTTTGTTACAAATCTTGTCCTAATAATTAAAAACATTAAAAAAATCAGCGGAGTCGGTCAAGCCGTTCTCAAGTAATGATCTTTCATGGGTATGCGACATTGATTGTTATTTACATAGATTTTCAATATTATGACAATAAAATAAACAGAATGAATTTCACAAAGTTATTAAAGATAAGTTCAAATTTGAAACTTGATTACTGAAATATTATTTTAATTTCAAAATGTATCAATGTGATTTCTAAGTTTTAAAACATTTTAGGTATTAATCTAAGATTTGCCTTGCCCTATAGAACTAGGTCTTGTTGTTTGTATTTACTTAGGAACAAACTTAAACTTGAGTGTCTGTGTACAATAACTATTTACAACAAGTAATTGAAGATTTGTGTTAGAAACTGTTTACATGTTTACAATTGAATGTTACATACAAAGATAAATTTTGTGAAAGTTTACAAAAGGGTATTTTACCAAAATAATCTAATTAGTCCGTCAGTTAGATTATCGAAAAATATTAGATACAAATTTGTTTTATCAAATCAATAAAAACTGACGAAGATAAAACGCATCAAAGATCAAGAGTGGGGGTATGTGACGTCACTTCGCCAGTAAAAGTGTACTGACATAGTGATGTCACACGAGTTTTCGACTGTACTGTATCGTCTTAATTTTCTGTTTACGTGAAAAAAGGAAAAACACATGTCCAATATTTTTTGGAAATCTATCTGACGGCCTAATTTTTTTGGGTAAAATACCCTATTAAATAACAAAAATAATAAATATGCAATACTAAAGCGACAACACACTTCGTATATTTTTTCTAAATATAATTATTGTTTACCTGACTGCTGGGTCTCCGGCAAAAGTTTCCAGGACTTTTCACAACACACAGAAAACAAAAAGATGTTTTAACCGAGTTTGATAACAATATCTAAAGAAATTAAAGGGAAAACCATTTCAAGCCCTATTTTATTACCCTTACAAAAAGCTATATTAATCTGACCCTAAAACCTTGAGGCATGTCTCCCCTAAAAGCTCTACACGCCATATTTCAAAACGCCACAGTAATATAAAAAGATTTCATCATTTACAGTACTCTCAGCTAACATTTTTCCAATGTACTGTCAACACAAAATGAAAGATTTCCGCGAAATAATTTTATATTTATTATTCAGTATAAACAACCTTCTTTAATATGTATTTGTGTTATTACATAAGCTTTTATGTAAACATAAGGACGTGAAATATGCAGATTCGTACTGGATAAGATTTGACAGATGAATAATCTTGCTGAGTTGTCTCAGGCATAAAACATGGAATAGCTTACTATTTTTAGGTTTCAGAGCTTGTAAGTATCATCCAAGAAAGGTACTTTTCTGCTAAAAATATGGAATACAATTAATTTGTCAGATATTTTAAGCAAAATTTATAAAGAGAATGACAATAGTCTATTTTCACATATAATTTATAAGTACTCGTAATTCTGGAATTACAAACTTCGCTTACCAAGAAAAGAGTTTCTCAGAAAAATGAGAGCATGACAATGATATATTTGTAGAACAGAAAACAACAGTAACTTGCACTCATTGTTTTTTGTCATCTTATATTTTTCCATACTTGCAACAAACACGAGAGAATTTTTTAAACCCGAGAATACAATCATAAATATCAATAAAATTGTGAATTAATTGACCCGGAACCAAGAAAACAACGTTTTACATTAATTTCAAAGAAAGCGTGTCACAAAAGCTTCTTTGTTGCTTACTATTGACAAGCCAAATACGTAGAAAAGTGATTCAAAGTGTTCAATGAAATGTAAAAAAAAATAACCGTCTGCCAAAATGACTAAAAATAATGATGACGGTTCCATTTCTCGCCTACAAGGGAAGCGGCGAAACGTATTCATAACATCCCACGCAATGAAAATTAATATATTAACACTGGAAGCAAAACACCGGAGTTCAAAAAATTTATAACGATGTAAATGTTTTGTTTAGAGAATATTATTAGGTGAGTTGTTTGAAATATGCGAATTTCAAAATAGTTTCTATTTATATTAGAAAGAGCAAGTAGTGAATACACTTCGATAAATTTTTGAATAATACGCAACATCAATTTATTATCTAGTCTTTGCAGCAAAATCTTATCTACAAACGAACATTCATTATTGAAAGATACCTATTTTCCTTGGGGCATTATTTAGCCAGACGATAGAATGGATGAACTTTACAGCGCCTTGCTGAAATAATGGCCCACAGATTCATTAATGAATGTTGGTCTTCGGTCGAAAACCAAAGTTTAGTAGTCAGCCTTAATCGTAGGTTAGTAAGATACCTTTTGGCATCACTAACTGGCACCATCTAGCAAGATCGCATTTCTTCTTCTTAACAACTAACTAAAATTTTACCCATGGTAACATTACATTGGTCTGGCGACTCTGGAATGTATATCTTAATAACCAGCAAATAAATCAAAAAAACTGCTGACATAATCACAGCTATGAACATTAAAAATGTTTGTCTCGAACATTTGCTTTTAGAAAATGTGTCATAAGAAGTATGAAGATGAAGCCAATCTGTCTCCAGAAATGAAGATAGAACAGAAGTGAGATAAGATCTAAAATGGTCTGTTTTGATTCATGATACGTCAGAACTGAGTTCTACTTGCCGTATGACGTAGAACGTGACGCGATTTATTCTAAATATATTACCTAACACATGGAAGAAACAGGGTTTAGTAAAGATAGCGGTGACGATAATATAATAATAGACTATCATTGCCCAAAATTTCGGAATTTAGACGTTGTGGTGGATAAAAAGATTGACCGTTACTTTAACGTTTACTATATCAGTGTGGATAAAATAATAAAGAATATAACGACATCAATATTTATTTACTTATATACAAAGATATAAAGGCAAACGTCACTTAATAAAAATAAATGATTAACTTTAATTGACCAACATAACTTGGCACATGTCAACAACATTGAAATTTTCTCAATCTGTCACATTATTGACTGACTGCGTTCCAATTTATGTTGGCCGATTAAAGTTAATGATTCATTATTATTAAGTGACGTTTCTGAGTTTTGGCAGTTTGACATTCTCTACCAGTCAACAAAAAGTGCTGGAGAGATAACATAGCAGGCATAAAAAAGTAAAAAAATAATAATTAAAAAGATGTACCTTTACACACAAGTACGGTCACCAAAGGAGATAAGTATCCATGTCGCCGGAAACAGTTGAAGTTTACTTAGAAACCGATAGGTTTTTATGAATAAAATAAAATACAATTTATAGAGAATAAACAGTTCAATGATTTAATAAAATTTTATTTGAAAGCCCCCATTGATTTCTAAGAAATCTTCAACTATTCCCGACTACATGGATACTTATCTCTTTTGCGTACTGTACATAATATTAAAGTCGAGAAAAAAGTTTATCTTATATAAAAATATAAAATTTAAATAATGAGACTATTTTCACTAGAAGGACAGAAAAAGGAGAAAGAAACGGTTAATGCTAAATGAGAAGACTAGAAAGAGAAAGAATATTAAGTTGACGGCTGATTGAGATCTATGGTAGACGTAAACATATTACACTGTCCTCCAATAAATTGTAATAAGGACAGAAAGATGATAGAGAGAACATTTCTATCGCTTAAGGTAATGTGACGTTTAAAATCTCAATCAATTTTCATTCTGTTAATAAAACTGTGCCAACAACGCGCTCCATATTAAAAGATGTATTCTAGTCACATTTGGTCAAAATTACGTATGTAGTACTTTAAGGACAAAATTACGTATGCATCGAACGCGCAGTGTGTTTTTGACTAAATTTTCTTCCACGTTACACAATTCTTCAAAAAGAAATGACACCTAAACACGAAGATAAAGTCATTATTCACAAATAACCCAGTTTCTAAGTTATGACAGCCAATTTTAGTGAGTCAGGGATGAGTCGGACAGAGCCAAGTCACCCATCGACACTTTCCGAATTATCTAACACTTCAACATCATATTCAGTCCTAGGAACTGAAGTGTAAAAAAAATCTTGCCTATTTTTACCTATGACGATGTTTTTTGTCTGTTTTGCGTTGTTCGTCTGCTGTTTATTACTATTCACGATTTTGTAAACAGATTTAAAGAGGACAATAACAGATTTTTGAGAGACCGCAAAAACAAGTTACTCATGTCGTCATTTCCAAATAATATTTCCTAGAAATGTATGATAAACAGTAATCGAAAAAAGACGTAAGAATTTATAGAATCATTTCCGATTAGTTCCAAAACAGGACGATCTAAAATTGTATACTTTCTAGGTCTTCGTACTCAATTTAACTTTCCTTTGTTGAAATTTTAACTCTATGTTTATGATGAAAGAGTTCGAAATTATCTATAATTTTCGTCGCAGTAAGAAGCTCAAACCAAGATTGGACTACCCATGTGAATTACACTTTGTGATTGTTGTCAGAAGAATCAAAATAGCTAGTTCCGACCAAACGTTTTCAAGTATGCACTTGATAACATTTGTTCGAAACTACCAAAATGATTTGGCAAAACAGTGTAAGTTGCAGAATCCACTTTAAGCCAATTACAATAAGATCTAAAATTCCCTTTTGCCCCTAGTATCCTGATGTAACCGCTGAAATGTCAAATTCTAACTTTCTTGCGTTACCTGTTCTATTTACTTCCTCGTAAGATTCAAAACCATTTGCCATAGCTAAGAGTACACGTCCCGTCAAACAGGCGCGTGAAATACCAAACGATTCTATTTATAAAGCCAGTCGGATCTCAGAGGATGTGGCTTGCGAACACCAAATTTAACTTCTTAGCTTCGTCCATAACGATAGCTACGTATTTGACGCCATAAAATTCTATATTAGTGAAGGTCGTATGACTTCGAAAGGTTATTTTGTAGGATAAAAATCTCTTGAAACATTTGCTTTAGTTTATAAAACGGAACATCTGTAGTTCTAGCGCTTCCTACTTAATGGAAACTTCCTTATAGCCCTTTGAATATTCTGGGCGTTCAATGTCACAACAATCGCCGTCTGAATTTTAAAACGAAATTCACCTTCTGAAGAGAGACGACTTTGATCAATATTGGATCTCTGTCTTCCTCACCAAATTGTATATTAATGCAAATCTCATCGAAATCTTTTTTTTTTTCAAGATATCAATTTTAGATTAAGATCTGTGTTTTATGAACTGCGAGAGTCGAGGGGAAACGAGTGGTATTTTAAGAGAATTCATCGATTTCCTGTGATTTTATGTAAAAATAGAATTCGCGTCATCTGTGTGGGTGTAAGAGATAACTAAAAAGAGAACTGACCGCTTTCCATGTGTGTAGGTTCTTATAACGTCATGAAAATGTAAAAATTACAAAAAAATCCACTCACATTACGCAATAATAAATCTGTTGTAACACTGCAAAATTTAAATAAAAATCGAACTATTCTAAGTACCAATGAGTAGGCTACACTTAAATTCATCTTCTATACCCTAAATGAGCCATTACACCGCATGGTATCCCATAAAAACTTTTCTACAATTTTAATATATATAATTGGATTGTAAATAAGTCGACGGCCGTCCTGATGTTAAAGGTCATCGCTGCCATACCATACCATACCATAGAGACCATAGAGACCTCTGGCGTTGCAGATGCAACGCCAGAGGTCTCGCAGATGCATTCCATCTCAGAAACAAAGTTGAAATAATCCACGTGTCTGTAATTACACTTGCATCAATACCCAACAAACTGTAAATAAATGATTCGATTTAAAGTTAAAGAGTCAGTACTTTTTTCTCATCTGACTCCTTGGATTTAAGTTTAAAATCAGCTCAATAATTCCAAAATATAAGACACACTCTGTCCACTGGCTTAATCGTTTTTTGACAGCTGCAACTAGTGATCAATATTTATGTTTTTGTAAAAACTGATACGCATAACTGTATTATAATGTCTGTAAGAGGTCATAAATAAGATAATCCAACAAGATAGGCCAGTTTATATATTTATTTTATAACGCATTTTTAAGTTAACTTAAGGTAATCGGGAATAATTTCATTCTAAGGCAGCTGTCAAAAACCAATAACCCAATGGACAGGGTATAAAAGGTGCAAAGGTTCAAAATCAGCTAACATACTAAGTATATCAATAGATAAAACACCAGTAGTTCACTTACTGCCACCATTTTCGAAGCATTACACACCTTCCAGATACATTAGACTCCATTATGAACGTGTAGGTTTTCTCACGATGTTTTCCCTCATCCTTAGAAGCCATTGATAAATGATATAGGTATAGGATATTTCAAAAACACATTAGCAGCCGTTTAGGTTTTCAATATCTCGATATCGAGTTTCTGTCCTGTTAGTATCGTAATATGTTTTATGAAATTCTTTGTGCCTATTTTTATTGAGAATATTGTAAGGTTTTACCGTTATTAGGGCCAATATAATATTGTTGAGAGAATGTTTACTTGTGAATTGGTTGCTAACAATAATGTTTTATTCTTTACTATGAAACTTTCACTACCAATAATACATTCTATTAATAGGTACTTGATCAACGTACACTTTTATATTCTAATTTGATTGCTGTTTACTTTGTTCAAACCGTAAACAGCGTACTTTTACAACCTGAGCTCTATAATAATTTTGATCACTGATATAATTTCTCCATGTTCAGTTCCTAATGAAATATTCT
This sequence comes from Charanyca ferruginea, assembly GCA_947361185.1. Taxonomy (NCBI): domain Eukaryota; kingdom Metazoa; phylum Arthropoda; class Insecta; order Lepidoptera; family Noctuidae; genus Charanyca; species Charanyca ferruginea. The sequence goes on from OX376070.1 coordinate 4,057,202, forward strand.
CTTCATCAGGTACGTAAACAGCACTAAGCAACTATGGAGCAGTTCGAATCACTGTTGACGTGCTGCGTCTGCCTCGACCGGTACCGGAATCCGAAGCTGTTGCCATGCCAGCACAGTTTTTGCATGGAGCCGTGTATGGACGGCCTCGTCGACTACGTCAGGCGACAGGTATGAGCAATATAGTATGCTATTCCATACACATTTTCTTCGAAAATACTTAGGAACATATAGCAAGTCTTAGCAGCCTAATAATAACCTAATGTTAAAATTTCGTTTTTTAATTCAAATATGCATCTTAAAAGGACAACAGGCGTGGAGGTAAAAAATGAACGTTTCTGTAAACATGTAAATATAATTTAATTCTGCATGTTTTTCTAGAAGACACAAATATAATTAAGCCAATAAGCAGCCAATTTCAAATTTGATTCCTTTGCAGGTCAAATGTCCAGAATGCCGTGCCGAGCACCGAATCCCATACCAAGGAGTTCAGGGATTCCCAACAAATGTCACTCTCCAGCGATTTTTGGAGCTTCACGCAAATATTGCTGGAGAGCTCCCAGACCCCACTGCTGGACAGGTCATGGAAAGATGCAATATATGCTCAGAAAAAGCATACTGTGCACCATGTGCCCATTGCGACAAAAAAGTCTGTGAAGACTGTAAGTCGGCCCACATGGAGGTCTTACGTAGAGAAATTTCAAGAATTAATAATCAAATACGCCGTGGCCTCAACAGGCTTCAAGATATCCTTGGAGTTGTTGAACGTAATACAACAAACCTCCAAACAAACTGCGGAGCAGTAGCCGCAGAGGTCGACGAAATACATAAAAGACTAGCCAAGGCATTAAAAGATAGAACCGATTTCTTAAGAAACGAAGTTGATCGCTACCTAGCTACTGAACTTAGAAACCTCACTAATTTGAAAGATAACCTAGAGTTAGAATTAGGTAATATACAAAGTAATTGTGATCTCGCCGATAAATATATGAACGACGACGTAGAGTGGGAAGATACGGAGTTAGTAGATACTAAAGAAATTTTCCTCAAAACGGTTGAGTTCCTCAGAAACTTTGATTATGAAGCTGGTGATTATAACCGTAGAGTACGGTTTATTATGACACATGACCCCAATCAACTGGTTATGCACGTTGCAAGCTATGGTGAGCTAAATATCACTCAGCCTAATGCGTATAATTCAAGTGTGCAACAAAACCAAGGTCTAACAAGGTCTAAAAGTGATCATCGTTTAGCTACGCAGTTCCGCCAACAAGAAGAGGCAAAGGGTTGGCAAGAAAACGATGAGCCAGTGTTAGGTGGTCGTAAATTTGGTGAACGTCGTCCCCCGCCACCTGAGAAGCATACGAGGGACTATGGTGCAACTGATGACTACAGTGGCTATGAGTCCGAACATAGACCAACTAGAGCCAGGTTCCGTTCTCGCTTCGTGAAGAGTCACTTAGACAATGACTCTGATTCAGAACAAACTACTCGCGCTGCTAAGACCGAACAGCAACAGAAAGAAAAGGAGAAGGTCACTGATACTGAAGATGCCACCAAAGGACCACTTAGTGGCATATTCCGATTGAGCGACTGTCCGCGTGTTATGCAAAGAATATTAGATGTTGACAGCGGAAAGAAAAAAGAAAAAAAAGAACCTCCTCCACCCCCTAAACCTGTTCAGCCCACACCTCAGCCGCGTCGCCCACCACCTGCGCAGAGGCAACAAAGTGAAGACGACGAAATAACGCGTCTCAAAAGACAAAATAAAGCAGGCGCAGCCGCCTCTTCTCAAGAACCTGAACGCGCACCTGTTCGTCCAGCGGAAGAAGAACGCAGTGCAATAAACCGTAAACCACCTACACCGGCGCGGGAGGTGAGTTGGGAAGAAGATAGAGAGTGAACACTAAGCCAGCAGTACAGCGTAGATTTTAAGGAAATCATCGATACTAACTAGAAAAAACGCAACAACTAACGGCATTCCATAAAATACACTCCGTACACATCTAACTCATTTATATACACATACACACTACAACAAAAAATATACGTACCGTTTTGGTGTCAATATCGATTTACATGTAATTTCTCAGGCGTCCAGTGATGGTGAATCCGATGAATCTGTTGGATCTCTGCAGCGAAATCAACGTAAAAATGTTCCTGCACCACAAAAACCAATTACAACGGCAAGAAGACCATCAGCCACTGAAGCACCTGCAGCGCACCGTCCAGCCGCACGTGCTCCGAGCACGGAATCAAGTGCATCAACTGAAAGTTCCGGCTCGGCGGTGAAACACACAGGTGCCATTTTAAGCATCGCAGAATTAAAAGCAAAGTACAGCCCAAATGCGCCTTCATCAACTCCTGGATCTCGTTTCTCTTCCACAGGCAACGAAAGAACAGCGCCGGCGCCGGTGGCAACAAACGGTACAGCTGGTGGGGCGCAACGGGTTCAAAGCCGCTTTGTTGGCTCTCAGCGGCCCACGCCTGCACCCGCACCCGCCGAGCCGGCTCACGAAGACTCCGACACGAGCTCCGAGGAAGAAACTGACTCGTCGGAGGAGAGTGACGAGGAGCCTGTCACGCAAAGAAAGCCCGAGAGCCAGGCGATGGCTCGAAGTGACATCGGTCCACTTCTCGCGCGTAGCACGAATGCCCGTAATGACGCCGTCGATAAGACGAAAGAGACTCCCACACAGTCGCGATACCGCACGAGACAGACGTCGCAGACAGAAGAAGAGCCCGCACCTAGGTACAGCGCTGCATCGTCGTTCAGCAACAGATACGGAAGCAAGCCGAGAGAGGAAGAACCGGCATCGTCTCTAGATGATGAGACGAAATATCCCACGGCTAGATCGAGATACCTCGCCCTGAAAGAGCGCCGCAACCGTCTCGCTAGAAGTAAAAGCAGCCACACCGGTTTCGGTGCAGGAGACGACGACGATCAGGACGATCCGGTGTCACCCACAACAGCGTCACCCTCTGCGTACCTTGCGGCTCGATACGGCTCCGGCACTGGTGGTTCGGAGTTGTCTCGCAGCCGGTCTTCACACGCACTGAAGTCTAGAGAGAGCTCGCCCGAACGGCCTCCTCCCGGTGAAAAAGACGGGGCGGCCCTTAGTTCCTGGGCGAGATATTTAAAGAACAAGTACGGATCGCGAGGCAAGGATCGCGATCCTGCTAGTACCACGTCGAGCACGTCACGTCGCCTGTCTCTCGGGCTACCATTACGCTCGGCAAACGAGCTTGCCAGTTCTGATGACGATTCAAAAAACGCGGCAGGCTCCCCCATCTCCCCTACGGCGGCTACAGCAGCGGTAGCAGGTTAGAAAGAGAAACGTGGCGTGTACATAGATTGAGTGCTTAGGTTTGGTTTGACAGATGTTTTTTTCTGTAGTAGTATTCGTGTATGCTAATCTATTTTTCTGATGTTAGGTTTCGCAGCAGCCGGTTCCTCCCCTAGGAGCCAGTACATGCAGAAACGCCGTTTACAATTCAGCGTGGGGAGTCGGGGGAGCGAACCCGGATGCTTTACTTGGCCTCGTGGTATCGCTGTGGGTCCCGACAATACAATGGTCGTGGCTGATTCATCTAACCACAGAGTGCAGGTAAAAACTTTTATCAAAACACGCATCAAATTCAGTCAAGCAAATTACAATCATACAACTGAAACAGGGCTATAAGTAGCTACTACTCAAATTAAACTCCTGTTAGTTTTAAATACTCAAACGGTACTTAATTTTAAGATGCTGCTATCTCTATCACTTTATGTCTAAGTGACTGTGACAGTACGAGACTTAACGGCATCTTAAAAAACGACGTCGTCGACGTTTCGACTTTAAAATATTAACACCATACTAAGTCACAGCAACAACAGCAGTAACAGCATCCTGAATGTAGTAGGCAGCAAATTGGACAGCCCTCTGGTGTGGAGTCTCACCCAGAGGACTAAGTCTCTATTAGTTATTAGGTACTAATATAGTTTTTAAGTCCATACTAACAATATAAATCGAAAATGTGTATGAAATGGATCCGCGATTGTCCGAATAAAGAATGTTATTGTTATTATGTAAAACTACATTCTTACAAATAATTGAATTCTAATTCTAATTCTTAAAATTACCGTAGTAGCGTTTGAGTATTTTGCCTTTAGACTTTCAAGTTTCTATCGTTCTTTTTTTAAAACAGTCTTTAATCCAATAATTTAATATAGCGTAATAAAATATTAATTAAGGTTGAATATGGTCTAACCACCTAAAGTCTCTACAATACTTACATATCTTTTACTTATAGGCCGAATGAGGTTATGAGCAGTATTATTTTAAAACACTGTAAAAAAAAACACGATTTTCTAAGCAGCCGCTTATATAAAAAGTTCAATTCCAATAAGTTTTGGAATCATCATAAACATACAAATGCAAAATATTTATTATTTAGTTAACCCTAAATATCTGAATCCAATTTCATACAGTCATACTTTCGACTAAAGCTGTTCTGAAAATCTGCAATTTCATTCCGAATCGTTGCAGTAAAGATAGTATTACTTATAACTTCTCGTTATAAATGATGTTCGATGACCGCTGCTCCAAATATACATGATGAAGTGGTATTGAACGCATGCTCTCCAATTTGGCACAAGGTCAGAACAAAAATTTTAACTATTCCAAATTTAATGGGGACGTAAACATTGGTTGGTTAATTGCAAAGGTATTTTGGACTGGACAAGTACTTTAGGACTAATAATAGATTTGAAGCGGTCTTTCGAGACGCAGCTTTCACTATAGATAAAATAAAATGTTTATTATAGGGATTAGAAGCAACATCTTTATAAGCTCTTTAAATAGGATATTATATTCTGTGAAAACACTATCGATGCTTATGCGTCTGCAATTGTTACTGCATGAAGGTCATTCGAATAAAGGTTAAAGCGAATTATATTCTTTTTGTTTAGCTACGTACTTTCTGTGTAAATATTTTTGCTTTTTTAATATTATTAAAACCTTCAATGAGTTGGTTATTGTACGGTGAAACCATACACTACTTAATAATGCACAATTGCTTATTCGTGCATTTTTACCTAATTTCATTAATTGATATTAGTCGAGCATTCAGTACACGATTAGCGGTCATCGCGTGTGCTCCCTCGCTCCTTTATATTACTAAACCTTTGGTCCGAACAATATATTTAATTTGACCGTTTAAGCAGCAGTATCATTTAGCCAACTTCCTAACTTCTACATTTTATAGGATTGCGTTTGCCTTGTCTGTTAACCGATAAATCCTGATATCTAGAAGAAATATTTAATTTTATGTATAAGAAAAATGTATACCGTCAGCAACGAAAGTCGATTGACTCTGCTACTTTTTATACCTATTATCTAAATAGACAACAAATAGTACGATGCGCTACTTTTCAGTATTTTTTTTTACGTCCTTTCAGTTTCCCTTTAACAATGTTAACAACAGTTATTGCTGACCGTACAATAAGGGCTTAAGATACACATAAGTAACACTGCCTCTAAAAACAGAAACGAATAACATCCTAACGATCTTTTTCAGCTGAAGTGGTCCTAATGGTCCTTTTTCCCCCAGGTGTTCGATTCCAACGGTATTTTCGTGAAGGAGTTTGGCCAGTACGGCAGCGGTGAGGGAGAGTTCGACTGCCTGGCCGGTGTAGCTGTCAACAGAATTGGACAGTACATCATTGCTGACAGATACAACCATCGTATACAAGTGAGTTAGAGATATTTTTTTGTATCTAATTAAGTACTCTTGGAACGTGAAAAATGACGCACATACCCCAGTGTCTTGAAGCCGTTGCACTTATTTTGATTGTGAAATAATTTAATTTTTAAACATAAGCAGGGAGTCGTAGCAACGTAGAAGCCGTACTGATTGATTGGTCATGGTTAATACACTTGCCGCTGTCTGTCGGTGGATGGGTGAACGTGGATTACATACCGAGACCACTCCGTACCGCCAAAATTATGTAAGCCGTTGGTCCCGATTGTCATTTGTAGATCTTTGGCAGTCGTTATTGGTAGAAGCCAGAAAGTCAGTCTTCAAAAACTATCGTGTTATACAGTTATTGCATTGTGGAGGTCCGATAGGCAGTCGCTCCATGTAAAACACTGGTATTTAGCTGCATCCTTTTAGACTAGAAACCGACCCCAATATAGTTGGGAAAAGGTTAGACAGATGGTAAAACATTTTGCTTAGTCAAAGTGTATAAGTGTAAAAGTTAAAAAACCGTACAAGTGCGAGTCGGACTCGCTCACCGAGGGTTCCGTACATATTAGTAGGTACATATCCATACTTCTAATCTAATTCATACCTACTATCCATACTTTAATCTACTTAATATTATAAATGAGTTTTTTGCGACATAAACGGCCGTATCTTTTTTTCACGATAACATAGAGGGTTGATTTTTTTACAGCATCAAGGGACCATAGATATGAGTATATGGTTTTAATTTCAACTCGACACCTCTACGCGTTCCCGAGATAAAGGGTCTTGACAGACAGACTGACAGACAGACAGACGGACAACAAAGTGATTCTATAAGGGTTCCGTTTTTACCTTTTGAGGTACGGAACCCTAAAAATTAAGTCGGTGATCATATTACTCATGTTTAAAATATCTGTAATGACGGTTTTTAAACACATCAATCTAGACTAATATTTAAAGACATAAAACAGATGAGTAGTTTTTGAGAAAATCTGAAACTTGAACTGAAAACCTGTGTACTCATCAGCTTTCAAAAATTATTATACTAATCAAAAGCGACACTATTGTCGAGAGTCCTAGGATTTGTTCCATGGTTTTTTTTAAATATACGGATAGGCTCGCCTTTGGCCGCATCTTACCTGATCTTAAGTGATGATGCAACCTGAGGTGGTGCAGGTTGACTCGTGGCTTGAAGATATTCAGATTATATTAATCGGGAAATAGAGAGGTGGTCAGTGAATCCCACAGTTTGACTAAACAATATCAAGTCTAATCAGAAGAATTTCTGGTACATTTGACTTGGTACGCGGGCAAAGTCACGGGCAGAAGCTGTATTAAATACTAGCAACCCGGCAAGGCTTCGCATGATATATAAATGGATTATCCAACACAAAAAGATTTTTTCAATTCGAACCAGTAGATCCTGAGATTAGCGCGTTCAGCCAAACAAACAAACACACTTTTCAGCTTTATAATATTAGTAGGTATAGAAGTATAGATGGGGCAATAAATATCTACAAGATCCTTCGTACACCACTAGAGTTACCACATAGTTTTTAAATCATTTGTATTGTCTGTCCAAAGAGACAAAGATTAATGCATAATATCTACTATAAATAAACTTCAAAACAAAATGCACAGTTGAACTAACCACAATAAATAAACAACCACACATTAATAACGGTAGTGAAATACCAGCTGCTATAGCTTATCTGTTAAATGCACTGAAGCCAGTAAAATACATTGGTTTGATAGGTTCGCCACATTAGCACATCACTGTGAAATTTACGAGTTTTAATTTTGTTTAATAAATTGTGCAAACTCAAACTTCGTGCTTCGGAAAGCACGTGAAGTCGTTGGTCTCGGCTGTCATTTGTAGATCTTTGACAGTCGTTATTAGTAACCAGAAGCCAGAAAGTCTGACAACCAGTCTAACCAAGAAGTATCATGTTACCCAATAACTGGGTTGTAGAGGTCACACAGGCAGTCGCTCCATGTAAAGCACTGGTATTCAGCTGCAATCGGTGAGACTGGAAGCCGACCCCAATATAGTTGGGACAAGATAAGGCAGATGATGATGATATTATAAAAACTCAAATCATTTTCTAAACAATACATCATTTTATTGAGATTTTTATACAAAATACCATCCAATACCATATTACAGTACAGAAAAATAAACTATTTTTTCAGAAGATTTTAACATTATCTACGCATTTCTTAAAATCTATGCAGAAGATTTATATTAGCATTCATAAGCAATCACTTTTTAATGCACTATCTTGAAATTCTTTGGTTAAGTTGGAAATAAATTTGATCAGAGACCTTAAAGGTACGACTTGATGTAAATCGAATGTAGATAGGTTACTCCACTTATGAAAATAAGATATTTTACAATAACAAGAATACAAACAAAATATTTACAAGACTAACCATATTCCACATCAACGAAAATATGGGAACTTGTTTTCTAAATCATATTACAGTCTTATCTTGTACTCTAAGATAAAGGTTTTATGTATTTGTTTTGTATTTCCCAAATGCAAGATTTCCTTTACATTTTATAAACATATTTTTCATGTATACCAGCGGTCTTATTCTGTTGAAATCTCTCTCGATGAAATTATGTAATGTGAGTTTGAGGAGAGCTCTTATCCGTAGTGAGTTTTTTTTTTCTCGAATGCATTTCAGCACAGTATAAAAGGTACTACCGTACCGTAGCGATACGCCTCGCCTCCCTCCGAAACACTGTTCCTCACCTCTTCCCGCGTCGAACGTGCTCTCGAAACTGCTTTTAGATCAAGCGGCGCGTAGAAACGCACACACACGCATGTATTTGTACAGTCTGTTTTTTTGGTTGTAGTATAGGTAAGTCGTGTAGTCCCAGCCGCAAATAACACTACCCCATTTCTACCCGCGTTTGTCGTAGAAAGCGACAGAGGAATATTGGCCAGAGGATGGGCAGCAGCGTCCTTCTGAGTATCATAACACCTACTTACTGCGATCGCCAACCTGCATCGGCCAAGCATGGCGATTACGGCTGAACCCTCCCTTGGGAGGAAACATATGCCCAGCAGTGGGCGTCTAATGGATGATGATGATGATGATGATGTAGGTAATTAAATCGTTTCGAATCGAAATCACATCTGCGTCACTCCATTTTGTATGGAGTGACGCAGGTGTGATTTCGGTCTCGATGGCCAATCCCAATGAAGATTAAACAAGAACGTAAGGATATATATATATGCATAAGTGTATGCGCAAACACAGGTGCATTTCCTGGTCCCTCACTCTTATAGTCCGGTGGGACGGCAATCCAATCAAAACCACCCCCATCATCTTACTCTCTCTCTCACTCCAAAGGCATGTTAAACTTACACCTAAAAGAATTTGTCTGCTTTTAGCCGAAAATGTTGAAGGTAAAAAAAACCTTCACTAGCGTCGAATACACGGTGTCCCCCATGGCGTACAACGTGTTAAGTATAGTATTTTACTGAGTGAAATTTGTTGTTCCTCGGAATCAGATAAACATCGACGAAAATGATCTCGGGCTTGTCTAATTAAAATTTCAAATTTAACCGTTCTTAAATAGACAAAACCTGTCTCGGTATAATAATACCCAGCTATATATTATATAAAATACTGCCATTAATTCACTAAATAATTATTAAAGATAACATGTTAACGACACGGCGCAGTGACTAAGCAATTGGCTACTGCGTTGCGTGTTGCGGATTCGATTCCCGTACGAATAAATATTTGTATGACCTACAAGTTAGTCTGGGTTTGTTTGCTTGTGTGTGAGAGTTATATGATTGCAGACGCACTGACGAGTGAAGTAATAATATTAGTAAATTTATTTCTCATCACAAATGTCGCAGGTCGTTACAGGAAGTGCTTAAACTAATATATAAAGTATAAAACATTTGTGAGACAATGGAGCCCGAAGAAGGTATTGAATACCTGTGTTACGGGTCACCAGGGCCCCCAATTTTTACAGTTGGACTTACATATTATTAGCTCAAGTATGAAATAGATGTGTGATGGAGTTCACAATGCTTATTTATGATATTTATATAAATACTGACTATGGAATGGATATAAAAATGAGTTTTATTTGTGTGTAATAGTGTGTGCGAGTGAGTGTCTGTGAGTAGGTTGGCAATAAGAAAAAATATTTCAATTCAAACAAAAAATATTATAATATTCCGTAAATGCTAAAGTTACTCAAATGAATTGTGAATTTTATTCCTCTGAGCAATTCTAGTTGTGTAATTTGTATTGTGAAATATGCACTACTTCCTAGTGTTAATTGGATTCATTGCATCCAGTATATTAATTTAAAACAAAAGAGAATGAACAAGTACCAGCAAAGTGGTCGCTCGCAAATATGAATAGTATTAAAATTTAAAATTCAAAGTGGCTCTGATTATACATTCACAATACAAAGATGGTGAATCTTCTTGTTAATATTTCGCATACTTAAAATAACAAAGCCTTAACATTCAGACTTCAATGGAGTTTAAATCCCTGATTTAGTTCATTGTAAAAATATCAGGCTACTTTCTTTTAGATTTAAAAGCATTCAATCATCCTTAAAAAAAGATTATGCATGACCGGAGTTTTAAGTTTAAAATAACAAACTACGAATAACATTACGCTTGAGGTTAAATAAGGGACAAATAGTTCACCGTTATCATAACATAAATTCATAATTTGGTAAATTAAAGGTTCACAAAAGAATTGACTCTCAAATTCTCTTTTAGCTACCAAACAATTTTACAACTTTAAGCCTTTGAATTTACTCAACTAAGGACTATAAATTAAACTGTCATTATGCTTAAAGTATTCAGAATATCTGCACTTGAACTAAAAAGTATTTTGGCCGTCATCTGCGATGCATTCAGAGCACTTTGTAAAAAAGTAAGCAAGGTCAATATCTTTATCTTCAAAATGTTTTAAAATGAACATTTAAACAATTATATAGGTAATTTATGTTTTGAAGACTTGTTTATCATCTTACTTCAATGATTTCGCACAAAAATGTCGTAAATATTTGTGGAATGTTTAATGTGACCATCACCAATCCCTTATATATATTTTCAAGACTGTAGCTCGTAAAAAAAGGAACAAGATAAAATCATACCACTTTTCTTTACGACATTACTGAATCAGAAATCACATTTGCACTATCATAAATATATTCCGCATACCGACGATATTTCCCGCCATGATCTCAAAACTAAAACAGATTTGCAACTCCGAAATTGTGTTTCGTGAACTTGCTTCGAGCTCCCTACATTTTCTATGAAAGTAAGAATTTCAATTCCATTCGTCTTTTTGTTCTTGCCGTAAACCATTAATGTCAACATATTTTTGCCACACTTGGCTTCAAAAAACAAGGTACCATTTGGGACATTATGTTTACCTTCACAAATATAGGCTTACGTTTATGTGTCATCATTCTCATTTTGCAGAAAGATGTATGTTTTATTTTTCTTGTAAAAATATAGGAGCAGATTTAGACGCAAACATTTCTTTTACATTTTTTCGTAATTTCACGCATTATAATTTATCATCGCAATAATGTATCAACTAATAGAATTGTTTTCTTGGAACAAAGAACTCTTTAGCCGTTCTTCCTTTAAAGATTTATTAATTGATGTTTTGAATATGGTCAAAGACTGCCTTCTCAAATCTTTTTCTTTGTCAACATTACTTGTATATTTATCTTCAAACAGTCCGTACGCACCTTTAATCACAAGGGATTCTTCTGTAAAGGTAGATACAAGACACGCTCTTGACGCAGCGTTCGAAAGCGAAACAACTCTAACTAGAGTGATCCCATTTCAGCATATTTCCCGGGAGACATGAATTTGTATTCCATTCGTCTATTTGTCCTGGCCGTAATTCATTAGCGTCAGTCAGGCAGCTGACCGTCTCGAAGGACCAGAATAGTGGCTAAGACGTGAGTTTGCGGAAATAGCTGCGTCATTGGATGGTAAAGACAAATTGCACTTTTTTGGGCACCATCTATCCTGCTTTATTAAGGCTATAAGGATAATTTGACAACGTTTCTTGCTAATTTAATTGATAGCTTCAATAAACATGATTTAGTTCATATGGGTTGTATGTTTTTGTTTTGTTTCAACAAATATTACCGAAAAAGATTTTATCTTTGTTTGTCGTGGGATCCCAGTGCTCATCTTCTTTTTAAGGAAATACCCAAACTGTTGGTGACACTTCCCGTGATCCATGAGCTAGTTTTTACCTTGGTCGTAGTTCCACGTGGCAATGCCGCCACGTCTCTTGGGCACGTTTCCAGATGACGGCAATGTAGAGGAATTTTTTGATGCCTTACTGTATTCGTTTTTTATTTTAATAGTTATAGGTAAATATTGTAAATACCAGCAAAATTTCTTAAAGTTTAGTTAATTAATAATAAAAATCCTTTGTTTTGGTGGAAAAGATTTTCCAGTACCTTATTTATGAGATAGGTTAAAAGAGCCAACAATACCGTCTCTCTCAAAATATTAGCAAGAATTTGGCGTCGTCAGGTACTTTAGCTTGAATAAGAACAGGGAAATAGCCGGTCGAGTATTTTGACAATCTTTGTTTCACGAAACTGGCAAAGTTCCAAGTCCGGACACGTGTTTGGTGCACGTTTAACTACGTAGTGCAACAATGTTTTAGGTTTAAAGAACTTTTAAGCGCATTAGATGACAGGTCGATTACTTCTATGTCGGTCCGTTGCTCCGGTAATGGTGTGGTATTTCAATGTCCTTGGTCGAGCTTGTAGCAATTTTAAATTGACTTTTAACATTCCTTAACTTAATTAATTATTATTTTGCTTTGAAATATTTACACTGTAGCTTCTAGTGTATAAAATTTCAATAGGGTATTTAATTACTTGTTACCGCAAAGTGTTGTTGTAATTGGAAATCGGAGTATTTTACGTTATCAGAATAAAGCTTCTCTTGCACGGTCAGAAACCAAATAAGGCTTTTTCAATTACATATTTTCTAAGTTTGTGTTGAACATTTTTTATATTGATGAAGGAAAAAATCGTGAGGAAACAAGACATGAACTATAATTTAAGTCTGAAATCGCCAATCCGCCTTCAGTAAGTGTGGTGATCAATGCGCCTTCTCTGCATGAGAAGAAGCCTTGTTGGGTGCCACGTTGGATGGCAATGCTTAACCTCTGCCCAAAGTTAAAACTAGCTCTTGGATCACGAGAAGTGTCAACTATTACTTTATTTTTGAGCCGTTTGGGGTTGAGCCAGTCGTGGTCGCGTGGGGTCCGAGTGCTCATCTTCTTTTTAAGGAAATTTCCAAATGGTTAGTTGACACTCTATTCACTCATCATTATAAGACCAAATTAACTTACTGATAAATTAATGACACTATTTAATCCTTAATGGAACAAAAGTATCGTATTAACTTACGTGCTTCAGAAAGCACGTAAACCCGTTAGTCTTAATCATTCCCCGGTCATGTGTCGGATTGCCGTCCCTTCGGTCTATGAGAGTGAGGGAAGAGGGAGGTCACCTGTGTTTGTGCTATGCTTTATAATCTCCTACGTACTTGGCGAGTCTCTTTTGAGGTTATTGACGATGATATTGACAGTGGAAGAATGCCCTTCATGAGGTCTTTCATGGCCCAATAACTGTTCCAGGCATTTTCGATGCGTCTAGGAACTTCTTTGTTTTGTCTTGCCTAGAAAAAGACTATTTGACCAAGATAGAGATACTCATCGACGTATTCTACCTCCTCATCCACCACTGTCATCCTGTGATTCGTGCTGTTCGTCATCGACTTGGTCTTCGACATATTCATCCAAAGTCCAACCTCTAGGCTTGCCGTGCTAAGATCGTCTAGCATCTGAGTCAGCTCGTAGGCTGAAGTTGCGAAGAGAACAATATCGTCGGCAAATCGGAGATTGGATAATCTCTTATGTCCGACCATAATGCCTTCCTCAACCCAGCATGCTGTCAGCTTTCTAAAGACTTCCTCCATTGAGGTTGGCAGCCGTGATTACGAGGGTTTTCTTAATAGCTTCTGGAGATTATTCGAGATAGGAAAGTTTGGAAGATGAAAGTGGAGGCCTTTGCCCAGTAGTGGTACACAATAGAGGTTAATAAGAAAAAGTTAACAAACGCCGTCAAAGACAGTTGTAACTGTTCAATGGTGTTTTCTTTCTTCTTTTATTATGTTAATGTTAGCTATTTTGTTATTCAATGTTTTAATATTTTACAGGTATTTGTTATATTTTTATTCCACTTGGAAATTCATTTTATTACACCTATTTAATTTGTTAGCTTTCTTAGTTGTTTATCGTATTGTGCCTGCTGTGGTCTCCTGTAGTTGAAGGAGTACTCCTATTAAATACCGTGGATATCAACAATTTGACGTAATGTTTAGTGTATATCTTTTGTTGGAGATCCTAATATAAATAAATAACAATAAATAAATAAGTGGTCTAATAGTGCAAAATGCAGATATTAATTCCAAATTCCTTGTCCTAGGTATTTGACCCTCAAGGCCGGTTCCTTAGGGCGTTTGGCAGCCAGGGTACTGGTGACGGCAAGTTCAACTACCCGTGGGGCATCACTACGGACGCGCTTGGATTTATATACGTCTGTGACAAGGAAAACCATAGAGTACAGGTATGTGATACTTTTTTAAAACTAACCATTTCCCTGTCTAATGACCCACTGCGATTGTTTAACTATTGTATCTGCATAACAGACAAATAACTTGCTAAATATAATTTGTCATTAAAGAAACTGAAGTTTATTAAGACCCAGGTTGGCGCAACAGCTGATTGATTGGTTGCTTCGATCCGGGTCTCGGGTTTCATGCCCGCACGGAACAAGTATTAAGTATGGCGAACCGGTAGTTGTTCCGGATCTACTATGTTATTCTGTAAGAACTCACTTCTCAGTTCTGATTCCGCGGTGAAAACTGTTTTAGGTACTCTGTAACTCGATAAAAACTACGCTAACGCCACTGAGTGACAACATAGGAAGCGAACTATTATTACATTACTATTTTACCGAATACTAATAAGATTTTTAATAAGATTATAGTTAAGTTTAAGTGGATTTCAAATGTATGGAAATTTGTTCTGAAATAAACAGATTTTATTATTTTTATTTTATTAGATGAAATCCAATAATTAACATAACGTATTTCGGTTCAACTAACTGTTTAATTCACTTCAATTAAGTCTAAATAATTATAAATTGAATTCAATTTAAGTTTTGGCATTTTAAATAATCCTTTCAATTATGCACATTCCCGATAATTGACTTATCTACTCAAAGTAATTGATGTGAATGGGTCTCAATAATTATTGTTTAACTCTACCCACTGTAGTCTGCGTTGAACTATAATTAACCCAGAGTAAAGTTTCGCCAATTAGTCGCAGCTAATTTATAAATAAGGCAGAGTAGTAATTCTGAAGAATTATCTCACACTCCTTAATTCATTTTCAGTAATTTTATATTTCATTATCGTATGTCTTATTTTGACGACGCGGTTGGCGCAGTGTTTGAGCGATCGACTGCTGCGCTGCATGTCGCGGGTTCGATTCCTGCACAGAACAAATATTTGTATGGCCTACAGGTAGTTATTTCTGGTCTGGT
Source organism: Charanyca ferruginea (assembly GCA_947361185.1). Classification (NCBI taxonomy): domain Eukaryota; kingdom Metazoa; phylum Arthropoda; class Insecta; order Lepidoptera; family Noctuidae; genus Charanyca; species Charanyca ferruginea. The sequence continues at coordinate 4,072,578 of OX376070.1, forward strand.
TGTTTGTGTATATGAGTTTAAATGTTTGTAAACACACCCACGACACAGGAGAAATTCATAGCGTGTGCAAGTTTCCAAAAAAAAAATATATATCACTTTTTAATGTTTAACTACCAACGTTATACTTATTCTACCATCTCCTGTCACCAGGTGTTCCAATCCGATGGCACGTTCGTTGGCAAGTTTGGGTCCTTCGGGTCCAAGCTTGGTCAGCTAGAACACCCCCATTACATCGCCGTCTCCAGCACCAACAGGGTTCTGGTATCAGACTCCAACAACCATAGGATAGAAGTCTTCGATGTCAATGGAAGGGTCCTTTCATCATTTGGCGAGGAAGGCTCTGAAGATGGACAGTTTAAGTTCCCGAGGTAAGTGAATGCAAATCCACATAGTTATTATTCTTGCTTTTGAGGGTAAAAGCTTGAAGCTACTTCGTCCGCGTGAATGTCGGTTATCCGAGATGCAAACAAAGTCGCTTCATAAAAAGGAGCACAGACCCTTCGGGTCTGTGCTCCTTCGGACTCGGGGTTCAAGCAAAAATTCAATGGGTTCTTCCGTTTCATCGTGAAAATGTAACAGATAGAGTTACTTTCACATGTATAATATTAGTATAGATAGATAGATTAGTACCGATTAGTAAAGTGACGGTCTGTTTTTCTGTATCATCTGTGGCATGGCAAAACCATTAAACTGGTTAAAAAAAAGAGGTAGTTTAGGATTCAGATAAGGACATTAAGATACTTTTTAATCTGCAATTTCATCTGTTCCTCGATAACAGACATTCCCACGAATAAAACCACGAGCAAACGCTAGGCTAGACATGGTGCAAAAAAGCTATCCTTAAAAGTAAAAAGAAGCAGAAAAAATACATTCATTATCAAAATGGAAACTATCTAAGAGATCCACATTATCATACAACTTACCGTTTTTACAAAAGTCTCACATAAATGCTGCAAAGTAGTTAACATTAAATGCAAGAGAACTGCAATTACGTTTAGTGCCTACTTCCTGGACAAAACTCCAACAGAATGAGGTCATTTATTTAGCTAATGACATCCAAAATTAGCTCATAAACCTTACATCCATTATATCAACGATTGAAACTGTAACTATTGGTCTTAACGTGTGTTTTCAATGGGCCTATAAATTGCGGTTAGTTGGGCTTCTAATTTAGCTTAACGGGCTCTAAATCCTAAACTTGGACCAAATATTTACGTTAAGAGCAATTCGAAGTCCATAAGTGTTGATTGTGCTACAGCTAACAGTTAACGGATAGTTCAGAGGCTTTGCCGAAGATATCGATGTTAACTTGACGGGTTTATAATTGGTAAGCAACAATGTATATCCTCTAAGATCTTGCAGTAATTAAATTAGAGCTGGATTTAAGATCACGGGAATCAGTAACGGGTTTAATGTATTGCTTTAAAATAATTACTGAAGTTAAAAAATATAATGTTCCTTTTGGGATTCATCATCATCATCATCATCAGCCAAAAGACGTCCAAAAGACCTCTCCCATAGAATGCCACAACGAGCTACCGCTTGTATTCACCGGTAACCTGCGACCTTGACAATGTCGTCGGTCCATCTGGCGGGAGGCCTACCAACGCTGCGTCTTCCGGTTCATAGTCGCCACTCGAAAACCTTTCTTCCCCATCGGTTATCGATTCTTCAAGCGATGTGGCCTGCTCATTGCCACTTCAACTTGCATATTCTGAGAGCTATGTCGGTGACCTTTTGGGATTAGCTTGGTTATATCAGCCAGGTGCATAGGTAGTGACTGCTGAGCAAAAGTGTTAATGCATTGGATGCCTGAAGGTGGACGGTTTTGCGGAGTGTGGCTTATACAGAGGTGGCGAAACGACCTAGACACTCCCGCACAACGAGGGCTGAATATAATACTTTAAAGATTTGGGGAGGCCTTTGTCCAGGAGTATCTATCAAGAATTCAGCTGAATTCTAGTGATGCGCGACTGCCTGTGTGACCTCCACAACCCAGTTACTATAGGTAACACGATACTCCTTGGTAAGACTGGTTGTCAGACTCCTGGGTTCTGACTACCCAAATAAAATTGCCCAGCAGTAGGGCATTACAGGCTATATTGTAAGAAAAGTGTTATATATACATCAACCATTTAACTCCTCTGAAACAAAAACACAAAAGCATCTTGACTTGATAGCACGCAAGACCTCGTCTGAAATCTCGGTCACGATCAAAAATACATCAACATACCTGACAGAACCTTGTCTAAGGAAATACTCTTTCAAATCACTGTTCAACGATAAAAGTGAGTGCCAACCTTCGCTACAATGATGCCAATATTTCCAACCTGAGTCCAGACGTTCCACCTTGACCGATTTCAGTTCGCAATAATAAAATATGACCGAAATACGTGGCCAAGAGACGTTTTACAGCTTTTCGTTTCAAGAACAGAATGACTTACATTATTGCTATTTTTATGTTCGCCCAGCAAGTTGTAAGTTCACATTTTATTGTTGGAAAACTCGGATGTGATAACGTTATTAATTCTGGTGGCGTACACAGAAAATGCGTGTGACATTTACTAGCTTTTGAAATATGGCGTTTTTAGTTTTGTAATTTTTGTTGAATTTTGTAGTGACCTGAAAATGGCTTTTGATCTGAAATACTACCTATTATTTTATGAGGCTGCAACATAAAAGTGCACTTCTGTTTGTATAGTTTATTTTTTATTTAAAATGTGATGGCTGGATTCAAGTAATGCAACCTCATTTGTATTGGTTTCGATTATAAAATAAACTCTGTTTTATGTCTGTTGTCTTTTGTTTCTTTGGTCTCTGTTTTTAAACGTCCGAGGTGTGGACTGTCATGTCGAAATTAAATTATCTTTGTGAGATCAAATTCAATGACTTAGCTAGGTACAGTCACGAGCATAAATATGTATACACATTGCAAAATTCAAAAGCAATTTTCTCTTGAAATAACTGTCTTAACTTATAGATGAAACCTATTTTCTAGTTTCTAGTATAGTTTGGTGTCAAAAATACCCTATTCGTAACCCCATATCATTTCAATCAATAGTTTAGGAGAAAATCAGTCTATAATGAGACCAACTGCATGTTTTTTGTTCGTGACTGTACGTGTTTAAATGGTCCTGCAATCTTACTTCTATACTAAAATTTCAAAGATGTAAAGTTTTTAAGTTTGGACGTGGCAGGTAATCTCTGAAAGGACAGGACAAAAAATATTTCACAGATTGCCGAGTGTCATAGGATATAAATATATTTTTAGTATACTTGACTTCCACGTGAACAAAGTCGCATGTAGAAGCTAGTACCTATTACATTGCAAGTATATTGATGCCATTGTTAGGGAGACGACGAAAAAAAACACTTTCAAGTTCGAGTCTTGTTGTGCTGGAGATTTAATCGCAAAAGACAATATTTAAGACGCAGTCTTGTTGACTGACCAATCATTCACCATGGTTAATACTGAAAATTATAACACCCCTCTTTTTCGTCGGGGGTTAAAAAAGAAAATAATGTAGGGATTAAATATAATGGCCACCAAAAAATGTTTTGCGATTCTAAGCTCCATTATCAAAAAAAGAAATATTAAATACCAAAAAAACGAAAATTCTACCAAAAAGAGAAAGTCTTAAAATAAAAATAGTTGTACTAGCTGTTTTAGTTATGACTGCTCTTCAAATTGTATTAAAAGATCAAATAAATTAAATGATCACCAAATCTTAGCGAGCAACTTAATGGGGCCTATTAACTACTATAGCTTTCTTTTTATTCATAATAATTTACACGTACAATTAAAAAAAGAAAAACCTATAACTATTAAACCAAAAATAAACTAATATAATAAGGCATCAAAAAATTCCTCCACATCGCCGTCATCTGGGAATGTGCCCAAGAGACTGACTGCATTGCCCCGTTGGATGGCAATGCTTAACCTCTGCCCAAAGTAAAAACCAGCTCTTGGATCACGAGAAGTGTCAACTAACCTTTTGGAAATTTCCTTAAAAAGGAGATGAGCACTCGGACCCCACGACCCGAGGGTTTCAACCCCAAACGGCTCGAAAATAAAGTTATCACCAAGGTGACTATACTTTCGCCGTTTGAGGTTTTCTGCAGCCGCAGCAGCAGCACCAGCACAGCACGCTGAGCTAGGAAGATGGGATGGCGCAAGAGTATCGACGCACGTAGCGTCCCACACTAAAGGCCTACCCAACTTCCAAGGAAATAATGACATGCCGTCCGGTCTCTTGCCATCGTCGCGTGCCAAGCCGTTGGGCTCCAAAACTGCTGGAACGCCGACGGCGACGAGAGCACGACGAATGATGTCATTTATATTTGCGTGCCGCGCTATGCGACCTGCACTCCGGTTGCACGATAGGCCGTGGTGTCCGAGGCAGTTGACAGCTTCAGTATGTATAGCTTAAGTTAAGTTAGGTTAGATTTTCTTCAATAAATTTTAAAATTATTACTATTTACTTGTGACGACACGGTTGGCGCAGTGACTGAGCGATCGACTGCTGCGCAGCGTGTTGCGGGTTCGATTCCCGCCCAGGGTAAACATTTGTGTGATGAGCACTTGTGTTTGCCTTGTGTCTGGGTGTTGTTTATCTATATTATGTATGTATTTACAAAAAAAGAAAATGTATTTGTGTATGTATATCAGCTGTCTGACACCCATAGTACAGGGTCTCCCTAGTTTGGGGTCAGATAGCCGTGTGTGAAAATGTCCCCACATATTATTATTATTATTATTATATTGTTTATTACCTAGAGGACTGACTTTTTTAATTTTATTTATGTTTTGAGAGTAATTTGCGTTAATAGAATAGCACGATGTAAAAGTTTTGGTTATAATTTGACATTAAAATAGGGTTTCAAATTGGGTGATCATTTTCTATTTATGGCATTATAATAATCTATTTTGAAGTTATATTTTACTATATATGTGTTAAGCTAAACATAAGCCTATAATTTATACCATGATAATCACTTGCCCACTTGGACAAAAGAGACTTTATTTCTCATTGTGTCACTCCTAAATCACTCATTCGCTCTTTTTCTTTCTACAGAGGTGTAGCAGTGGACGACCAAGGCTACATCGTGGTTGCCGATTCTGGCAACAATCGTATTCAGATCTTCCACCCTGATGGCAACTTCCTCAGAGCCTTCGGTTCTTGGGGATCTGGTGACGGGGAGTTCAAGGGTCTTGAAGGCATCGCAGTTATGTCTGGAGGGAATATTATTGTCTGCGATCGGGAGAACCATAGGGTACAAGTGTTTTAAGGTGAGAAAACATTATTTGGAAATCTAAAATGGTTCTTTATAATTGTGAATGAATTTTTTGAAAATTTTGATTACAGAATTTGACGCTGTCGAGTTGTCAATTATTTATAAATGTTAGGAATGTAAAGAATTAAACTTGTTAGTTTAATACTGACTGAATTCAACTTCAACGCAGATTGTGTAAGAAAATAATTTTCTGATCAATACCTTATTTCAATGGCACTAATGAACTGTTATTTTTCAATTTCAGGCAATAAACAGCTAATACAACGAAAATATTCAATACGACGATCGTCGAACTCTTTTTATACCAAATCACGACGTTTTTCTTTTGGCAATTGTTTTCAAAATGTAAAATCATATTTTTTTTTATTTAAAATAAACAAGCTTCCTTCTAAATAGCCAGTTTCAATTATTTGGAATTTTATATTAAAAGAGAATATAATCACAAAAAATAAACTTCAAAATTATTCACAGAGCTTCAAAGAAAAAAGGGGTTACCGAAAAATTTTAAACAACGACGTCTTGTATTCAAAGATTGACAACTTTTCTTAAAGCAACGATTGGATTGATTCAGTAGCTCTTTTTTCTATTTGATCCAAATCTTAAATAGGTATCTTAAGGTCAGCAGATCAGAGTCCCAATCGTTATCGCAAACAAGACAGATGGTCTATCGATGGACGCAGTGATTTCCCTCAGGCCTATCAAGGCTTTCGATTGGTCGAGAGGTCACAGAACATTGTAGATATCGACAAACTATCTTTTGTGTTTGAATCTAAATAAGGTAGACCGTGCAATTACGGGCATTGATATGAATACACTTAGGAAAATTTTAAGGCGTTTTTCTCCTACGTACTGATACGAATAAAGTATTTAGGATCTATGAAGTAGGTCTTATCTCAAAGTTGCAATCATTATGTCACGAGAGAATTGCTTTTGAATTTCGAAGTGTACTTTTTCATGCTTGTAATTGTACATTGATTGTAGCGGACGCTCTTATTTATTTATTACTTTGAAGATTACACTTTATGGCATGTTTACTAAGCTAACGTTATCCATGACGATCCACAACTGGTGTATCAAAAATTTTTTTCTGAAGGATAAATTTACTGCGAAATCACTTTACTCAAAATAATTGAGTTACAAGGCGTGGTTATTCTCAGTTTAATGCTCTCAATCCAGTTGGTGGACGAGTCTGGAATGATAGAACAAAATTATTGTTTTCAATAGTGCCCTTTCTTACAATCCATTACGTTTTTACCACAATATGATTTACAAAAATCTATGTAATTCCCCATTAATGTTCTTCAAAACGAAGCTCAAAAATTAAAACATAAAAAAAGCATTTCAAATAATGAATCAAAAGTTTAAAATGTTTATTTAAATAAAATACACTTAAGCATTTATGAAATTGAGATAAATCGTAATGTTTTATTGAAATAAAATTTTAACTACTTAAATATTTTATTCAAATAAAACACAAAAAAAAATGTAAATAATAAATAATATTCACGATATGAACTGAACGGTAGGTAATATAAAATAAACCAAAAAATAATGTTGCCATATTCATTATCTGTATGTAGCTTTTAGTAATTTGTTTGCTTATAATTTTTACTAGTCGATTTTTCAAATAAATGTATTGTAATTGTCTTATTATTATAATTTAATGTAATAATAGCCTTTATGTGACTATGAGTCATATTTGAAAATACATAACAATATTTTCAATGTTTATAAATTAAAGATATTAAAAATTAAATTTCAATAATAACTACTTTTAAATGCAAGGTAATCTGAATACAAAATATTGTACAATATAATGTAACTTTACTTTATTTTATTACACCTAAAGCAAATTCTTAAAATAAAATCATAGTAGATATAAATAATAGCTATCTGAAATTCTGAATACTCTTACTTCTATTCCTAGCCGTAAATAATTTTCCTACGAAATGTAATGCTTACGAAATAAGGTACCTATCCAAAATAATTTTCCACCAAAAAAGAATAGTGTCTTGTAGGAAGGGGACATAGTGACAGCAGACCCGATTTCGTCTATATTTTATAGCAGTTATTTTATTTTATAATCAATAAAAAATCTAAGGAAGCTGTTTATCAGTTTCATCAAATTTGAGAGTTTATATATTTTAGTAAATTTTTTACTTTGTAAAAACTACTGATTGAAAAATCGAAATGTGTTTGTTTTTAATTCAGACAACGCACTTTACATGCCTTTAAGATCAAATTTAAATTAAGTCTGCAGAACATAGCTTTCTTAAGATTTAGTCATAAGTAAATAACTTCAAAAAACGTGATCGTCATTACAATCATTTTGTACAAAATTCTAGTTACTGTGTAGGTACTTCTGCCGGCTAAACATGTAGGTACTAAGGAAAATCGCTCACGCTTTCAAAATGTCCCCACCCTTATTTTTCCGTACCGATACTAGAAAATGAAACGTTATAAATGTATACCACGGGATGTATTTTATACATTTGTCATAAGTTTTTTTGTAACTGAACATACTCAAGATTCTTTGGGAGTTTTGATCGACTTGCCACTTTTGTACGTCATACAAAGTGTATAATATTCTGTTATTTAATTTGACATTTTTAATTTATTCTGACAACGTAAGAAGTCCCATTTGACGTTTCATCTTTTGAATTATGTTACCCACACACTATAACAACGAGTATCATTCGTCAAGTTTAACTTTATATTGAAAAAGATGCACTCAAAAACACGAATTAATCGTTGATTCATATTCAAATATAATATGTCAAATGGGACTACTTAGATTGACAGGAATATAGATGCAACATTTTAAACAACAGTCGGTACAAGCCCCGATAATCACAAAAATAATACATGACCATAACGTTTAAAAGCCATATATATAAGAAAAAAATATAAAGCTGAGAATAATAAAGGTCACTTAGCATAATAATTCGATCTCTTTCGCACATCTATAAAACTAAGAGTACAAAAAAGAGTCGGGAATACAGCTAAGCCAAAGTTTATGCTAAGTAAGGTTTTATTAATCTCTGCCTTCGTGTTCATATTTAATTAACATCACTTAAAGCTAGTAGGTACGGAAAAATTAAATAAGTTTTCTTCATCATTTTATTTATATAAGTAGTAAAAATAAAATTGTAATTAACAGTTGCACAGCTTTGCTTACGTTTTAATAAATACAAAATAATGTGTGTACATACTCAATGTACTTGATAGTTTTAAGTACAACTAAATGTTGACAATGAGAACGTTTTGTATGGTTTTGAAGTTTAAATAAACATGATTTGTTACTGAAACTGTTGTTTTATTTTTCTCCTTTTTTGGGTTACTGAAGATTCGAATACAATATATTCGGAAACAATGTCCAAATCGGTAATATATTTTTTTCACTGATGATTCGGACACCAATAAAAAGCTGTTTCGTACAGTCAGATAAGAAACATCCAACGAACGAAATCCGTCTTTCCCCCAGCCTACAGTTGTAAAGAAACAGTTTCAGTCAGTGCACAATTCGGTGAATCAGTTTTTTTCATTACAACCCAAAATTATTGAGCGGTATGTATCCAGATCGCAGTCTATGAGCTGTTACTACAATTTTCCTGCTTAGTATTGTATGTTGTAGTGGTATTGCAGAACCACGGTAGATGAGGAGGCTCCGTCATACTATAGACCTATCACATTGGTACTTGCTCGTGACCGGTTGCATACCCACAACCTCCTGCATGAGAGGCAGGCGCCTTAACCACTGGACCACCACGGCAACGATAACAGCAAATAATAAAAATAAAAATAAAAAAAGCTCGTGGCTTAGGCTTAGTAAAAGCCGTACAGATCGATCGGTCAAAGGTTAAGCTACGCTTGCCACGGTCGGACTGTGGATGGGTGATCGTCAATATCATACCGAGTTGCCTCTGTGCCTAAAAAAACACGTAAAGGTGTTGGTCCCGGCTATCATTAGTAGATCTTTGGCAGTCTGTCAACCAGTCTTACCAAGGGGTATCGTGTTACACAGTTTCTGGGTTGTGGAGGTCCAATAGGCAGTCACTCCATGTAAAACACTGGTATTCAGCTTTATCCGTTTAAAATGGAAACCGAACCCGACATATATATTACGTATTTATGTAGGTAGTATTCAAAGTACTAGCAGTGCCGCGCGCACGAACCAACTTGCTCAGCAAAGCGCCATTGACGCGCGCCTTGCATGCACTCAATGACACTGCCGACAGAATTGATTTGTTTTCTTGCTCTCTGAATGAATTCACAAGGATTACATTGTATGAACTGTGATATACGTAATAAAATTTATTTAAGTACCACGTTATCGCATCGGATTACAAACCTGTAAAGTTAGTTACACACACCTACACACACACACACCCCCACCCACACACACACACACACACCCCATACACACACGTATTTTGTTTTGCTTAGGATTAGCTTTTGTATTTTTTTTCTTTCTTTTTATTTCTGTAAATTGTTTGTACAAATCATTGACGCATTTTTTTTTACTGGTTTCTGTTATGAATGTTGACTCCATTTGGCTTCAATCCATTTGGCTGAACCCTATCTTTTAAGACACAGGCTAGTACTAGTTTAAAAGATAGAGTCTACTATTGCATCACAATGTAAATATTATTTTCATACAATGTATATGGTTGCAAAGTGTCATATTTTTTGTGAAATCATCATCATTTCAGCCCAAAGACGTCCACTGCTGGACATAGGCCTCCCCAAGGGTGGGTTTTGCCATAATCGCCACGCTTGGCAGGCGGATTGGCGATCGCAGTATGATTGTTACAAAGGCACAGAGAACGCTGCTGCCCATTCTCTGGTAAGTCCCTTAGTCGCCTCTTACGACACCCACGGGAAGATATGGGATGGTGCTAATATTCTTTACGTCCGACACCACACGAACTTTTTGTGAAATAAATACTTATTATTATTAATAATTGTGTTTGTGATAAAATAAATAAAATAAAAAAAAAAACTGGGAAAAGAAAAGGCAGATGATGCCCACCGTATATGAGAATAATAAAGTAGAACGTAAATTAATTAACACCCAAGTCTTTAAAGCTTAATAAAGATTAATTAAGCAAAGCCTTCAGGAACGAGTGTCAAAAAAACTTGTGAAGATTTTGAAGTTTTAATTATGAAGGCCGAACCTTTGGTGATAAGCAAGTCAAATACGACATTTTTTGAAGGAGTTTTTTAATTAAATTCAGTTTGACGGTTTTTGTTTCAAGTCTGGGTTGATGTTGTGGTTTAGAACTTTGGCAAAATAATCAAAAGGTAGTATTGTTCTACGAATAATAATAATAATAATAATAATATGTGGGGACATTTTCACACACGGCCATCTGATCCCAAACTAGGGAGACCCTGTACTGTGGGTGTCAGACAGCTGATATACATACACAAATACTTTTTTTTTTGTAAATACATACATATATAGATAAACAACACCCAGACACAAGCCAAACACAAGTGCTCATCACACAAATGTTTACCCTGGGCGGGAATCGAACCCGCAACACGCTGCGCAGAAGTCGATGGCTCAGCCACTGCGCCAACCGTGTCGTCATAGTAGTTACAACTTTATAATTTAATATAGTTCTGTCAAAACCAAATCAACATACGTCAAATTTCTCGATTTTTTTGAAGTAAGTAATTGTAATGGCTGCCCGCGCTACTGTTTCGAACAAGAAACAGAGCACCCCGCCCCTCTTGTTTGTATTCAGGACTAGCTTTGCTCGCGGTTTCACTTGCGTGGACCAAATGTGAGTGGATATAATATGTTGAATTCTATGTCATTATAATTCTTCAAGCTGGTCTAGTGGTTGCAAGCGTGGCTGCTGAAAGTTTTGATGGTACGTTTTTTAATAAGGATTTTTTCTGTAGACGTCCTGCATCGTTCTTTCTTTTATTTTTATTTATTTAGGGACATTTATAATTGCAATGTGTGTGTCAGTCCCATCGTAGCCTAAATACACATTGGTCACATCTGGGCCATGAACCTGAACAGACATTTCGCATCATCGCCATTTGGTTGAGACAGGATTTTATGAAATGTGCCTCCTTTAAGTCTGTTCAACTTCAAGACCCTGCAAGGTCCTGCATCCTTGTGCCTGGTTGGTATTTAGCTAGCCTGGGACTAAACATGGTACCATACATGGTCGAGAGGTTCGTTCGAGACACTGGTTTTCAACTACTTTTTGTAGAACGAACTCATTTTTACGCTCACCGCTGCATAGACTAGTTGACACTACAATAGGCAGTTTGGCTCAACTTATATTAAATGTTTTTCAGCAAGGCTATATTTAGAAAAGAAATTGTTACTATTTCAAGAGATCAGAATCCTAATAATTAAAGAATGTTGACTTTATTCTGTTTATTTTTATATCGTTTTTCCTAACAACTAGTACATCAGTTTGGTAATATGTGGATAACGTTGTGAGTAGTGTATTTGTTACCTCAATAGATAAGTTCTGTTTGTTGTCCAATAAAGGTTGGCGATCGCAGTAGGTGTTATGGTACTAAGGATGTTGCTGCCAATTCTCTGGTCAATATCCCTCTGTTGTCTTCTACGACACCCACGGGTAGAAATGGACTGGTGTTATTCGTAACCGGTACCACACGAGCAACATGCATCGGCCAAGCATGGCGATTACGGCTAAACCCCACCCCCCCTTAAGGGAGACCTATGCCCAGCAGTGGGTGTTGGTTGAAATAATGAAAATGAAATAAATAAATAAACATCTGACGGAATGACATAAGCCCCTCCTAATGTGTCCAAGATGTGTAACGATCAAAAGATCAAAATTATACCAATGCCCGCTTAAATAGCAGGGCACTAAAGTCCAAGTTCCAACGTCGACTTACTACAGAGTTACTACAGAGAAGTCACCAGTCTTTTCAAAGTGAGGAACATTTCGTTCAAAACTTATTCCTTCTCCGAGGAAAAATCCATTCGAGTGGTAACGCTGATTAATTTAAAATCTATTGTAAGCCTTAGTTTTTTTACTTATTTTTGCTGAATAGTAATGTAACTCATTTGACATGTCGCATTTGACATGATGCAGGATTGAAGTATTTATGGAATTATTGAGGGTTGGAAAGTTGGTCTTTTTGGCAAAACTTATATATACTTATACCTATCTGTCTTATAAGTATCGTGTTCGTATTTGTTTGCCTAAATGAGAGGCATTTATCACAGTATAACCTGGATATCTTTTTTTTATAATTATAAAAGAAAGGCTTGCGTTTGACCACAATACACCTGATGACCTGTAATGATGCGGCCTAAGTTGGAACACGCTTGCCTAGGATAAACCGGTTCACTCGTGCTTTGAAGATACCCAGATTATACTTATCAGGGAACAGAGAGGCGGGCAGCAAATTCCACTGTCTGGCAGTTCGCACAATAAATGTAGAATCAAAGCACGAGTGAACCGATTCATCCTAGGCAAGCGTGTTCCACTTTACGCTGCACTATCAGTTAATAGCAGGTGAGTTGCGGTCAAACGCAAGCCTATTAGAATATAAAAATAAAATACTTTTGTAATAATAATAAATGAAGCAGGAATATTTTACACCAAAAACCTTGTAACTCACACTTCAGCCGAAAGACGTCCACTGCTGGACATAGGCGTCCCCCAAAAGGGGGGGTTTTGCCATAATCGCCACGCTTGGCAGGCGGGTTGGCGATCGCAGTATGGTTGTTACAATGGCACAGAGAACGCTGCTGCCCATTCTCTGGTAAGTCGCTTAGTCGCCTCTTACGACACCCACGGGAATATATGGGATGGTGCTATTCTTTACGTCCGACACCATACGGACAAGTAATAAATCAATATCATACTAAAACTATAGGTAAGTAGATATGATTGTATAACCTAATTGACCAGCTACTTCCACGTAAACTTTCACACCCAAATTACTGAACTTTACACGACCAATACGCGAGAGTAAACCGCAGGCATAAAGTTGGAACCATACCACAGATTAACTAATAGTTCCTTTGGAACAGATAGTTCACTCCATAGAAAAAGATAGATACCTAACACTATAACTGCCTACAAAAATATTACAGCCGTTCGTGCGCGCTAAAATGTACCTTACGCACACGCTCGAGAGTATCTACTACGTTGTCTGACGTGGTGTCGGGCGATCGCCTGCGTCAAATTACTAACGCTAGGGCTGTCTATGTTATGAAATGATTACACAAAAGAATAGGTGAATAAAAAACAGTTTTTACATTTTAGTTTTTTACAGTTGGCTAGATATTGTGTTTATATTTTGAAAAATAATAGGTAAGTAAAATATCGAACCAAATCAATACGTACCTACTTATAATTACGTACTATTATAAAACTTTCTTCTTAACATTACACAAAGAACTCTCTATTATAAAAAAAAAGAATTAACAAAGAAAAAATAAATACAAAATAGGTACCTAATTACCTTTCCTCCTCCTTAGGTAATGTAAAAAAGGATAAACTTTTGTTGGTAGTTTTGTTTTGATAGCTGTCTACACTGCAATTTGCACGACTACCCATTATTAAGGATGCGGACGCAGTATCGTACGGAACTATTAATTAAACTGTATCGGTAAAAAAATATCTGTGGTATACGTACACTTAGCGAGCGCGTGGCATCCCGACTGGATTTTGGACGTTCGAACGAACGCGAGCCGTAGGTACTTAAGCGCGTGACCTTAAACGAGTGACAATACTGTTAGATATCTTTACTGTGACCATACTACGGTTGATATTATTTAAAATACAATTTGCTACACGTTTCCTTTTTTTTATTTATTCTACAAAATGCTGAACTGCGTCTGTTTGGCTCAGCTATGAATAACCTTTTTGATGTGAAACATCTATAGCCGCACGTAAAACCGATTTCTGGCGTGGCGACGCATGCCATGGCGACGCGTCGCCACGCTATATGATGGTATATATATACAGTCTATATGCAGTAGTGTGTACGGTGTGGCGACGCGTCGCCATGCGCAATCGACTGTGCGATTACCGAAGTCACTGATTAAACAAATTAAGTAGTCACGATTTGAAATAAATTCGTAAATTTTTGTATTTAATGAAAATAAATGTTTATTCAATAAATAGTCATCGTTATCTGGAAAAAAAATCGTAATATTTTATTTTTCATTATGACATATTTAGTTCCTATCACAATCTGTTCTTTTCTGCATATTACTTTTACAAAATAATGTCGATGTTTCACATCTGCCAGGCGTCCCGTGACGGCTCATTTTTATTATTATTTTTGTGTGCACGCCATGGCCCGTGTCAATGTTTTTTTTCTTTTTAAAATAATTTGGTATTCGTTAAAATAGCTACGTTAAATAGTTTGCTTCACCTATGTTCTCACATAGTAGCGATAGCGCAGTTTCATCGTATTTCAAAATATCTATTACAGTTTTCTCCGCGGAATCAGGAGTGAGCACAGAAATGAGTTCTTACAGAATAGCATTGCAGCCTATTGATGCTCGGAACTGATACTTCACATCCACCAGCATCACTTCAGCGTGCTATTGCTTTTTTGGGAACACCCAAATATTCCGAAATATTTTATTCCGAATTTCGATATTCCGATTTGCAAAAGTCCGAATTTCATAATACCTAAAAATTAAAATCTCTATGAATTGGAATCACGAAATTTATTTTACCGAATATCGTAAATCCGATTTGTTTGTTTTCAGATTTTTATAATCAAATGATCGATGGGTTTTCGGTCCGAAAAACGACATGCCGAATTTCAATACCTCGAATAAACTGTTAAAATTAGGATTCTGATTCAATTCAGCTACGCATATATATTCAAAATCTATAAGTAACGTTTAGTGTGTGGTGTCCCCTTGTTTCGCAGACCGAAATTTCATAGAATTTCGTTTCCAAAAAAATGTTTCATATAATATTTGTTTTTTGTATTTTTATTTCGACTATTATTGTTTCAAAGACTTGAATGAAACATATTTCACAGAAACACAATTCAATGAATTTTTAATCATATTTTTTGTTTAACAAACTTTTCAAACAGTAGAATTATTTTTCAACGAATATTGTTTGTTCAGTGTATTTTTCCATGGAATTTATTTCATCGAAAATGTATATAGATAGACAATAACAAAAATATTGTCGTATTATGTCAATATGTTGTGCTACAAAAGTTAATGACGGAAACGAATCGCTGCGAAACTGACTCCACGTAGTCTTGTCTGCCGTACTCCTAGAGTGTTATTTAAATTCGCGTAGGCGCGGAGGGGCGAGGCGGCCCGCGAGCTGAGGAGCAGGTGGTTTTGGGTGGTGAGCGTGAATACCATCTGCGACGATAAGCTCGCGTGGGTCCGCCGGAGCCCCGCATCGCCGGAGCCGTGACAGAAACCATGGAATTTTGAAATTTTAGAATTATCAAAATAGGATGAATGAT
This sequence comes from Charanyca ferruginea, assembly GCA_947361185.1. NCBI lineage: Eukaryota > Metazoa > Arthropoda > Insecta > Lepidoptera > Noctuidae > Charanyca > Charanyca ferruginea. Next base: position 4,088,337 of record OX376070.1, read on the forward strand.
AAATCGGAGTTGTTATATTAGGAATTTTGAACCATTCGGAATTATGAAAATCGATATTTTGAAATTCGTATTTCTGACTTTTGTAATAAAGTTTTTTGTATTTATGTAGTGTACCCCGCCTTTTTACTTATACACCTCGCATCACTTTACCTAAATTCACAGAGGGGTTTTTACAGTATATCATTTGACTGCAGGGTGCACCTTTACTCATTGGTAATAAATTCGTCCAAATTTGCCCCACACGTCACATTATGGTTGCATAGAGGTTGCTATGGCATACCTATATGGGGTTATGGAAGAGGGTAAGTAATAACGGCTTGTTCACACGATGATAAATGACGGCGCTGTAATATCCATGACGAAGCCGAGATGAAAATAATGGGAAACGAGTGTTGAAGAATTTTCATTAGCTTGCTTTACTAATATGTAAATATAGTATGATATAATGTGTAATTTATTTCCTTTTCTTTCCTACACCTAACTTTACGATATTTCTCCTCGCTTTCACACCATCTGCCATTAACTAGCAGATACTCTTACTCCATTCCTTCGCAAAAGATGCAAATTATATTCTTTTTCATTCATACGAAATGTATAGTATAACAATACAATAACAATGGCAATATTATATATTTTATGCGAGGTCCCAATGGACCTTCATACGTAAATACGAATAACTATAAACTGTAATGCAAAATATTGTACACATTTTTTTTTAGCCTAAGTATGGAGTTTCTTGCCCATTCGTTTCCATACGAAACTACCTTTTGGAAGGGGCAACTAGAATCAACTTTTTTTTTAAATGACGTCCAAAAGTGCCTTTTAATGGTCTTATTGAAATAAATGATTTGACTTTGACTTTATCGGACTGGTGTCAGCTCCACGATTCAGCGCGTATTTTGCGCACAGGCATTCCTTGACGGTCGCGGTCGGTTAAAGCAGTAGTATTTTGGACAGAGGCTGCCTGCGTTAGAGTTCACCAGCATAAAGAAACAGGTTAATCTGTCTGTCCCTATTGAATGATTCTGAATGGCTTGGACCAGGGATTCGGTACCGACAAGTCTAAACCTGTTTCTTCATAAGTGGCCGCATAAGATAACATGGGAAAATTTTACCTGCATCGATCGGTATCGGTAACGATCCGCACTGGTTTGTCTGTGCTGGAAACCTGTTCCATTATGCAAGTACCCTTAGTGTGACCACAGGGTGACACGGTCAGAAATTGCAGTGGACAATGGACATATTGGACATTCATACAAATAGTACTGCAATTTCTGACCGCAATCTCGCCCGCACGTTATCTGCGCCAGTGTAATCGAACCTTTCATCAAATTGGGAAATCTGCTCCAAAAACTAAAAGAAGTAGAGCGTGAACATAACTAAGTTACGAAACAAGGAAAGCATCTTGGAATCGAATCGCTAAAATATGGCGATCGTTTATCATTTTTGCAATACGGTCCGTCCATTTTCTGGACAATGCTTGCGTTATACGCTCAGCTGCGCGTTACATTGTATTAATGATCTGGATGAGATGATGTTTATGGATGATTTCATGTTTTTTTTTTGTAGATTCATGCAGGTTTCGTCAGGGATCAATTTTAGTTACTTTTAAGAATGTTTGCATTCTAGCCTTTATTTTATTTACCTACATTTTTGACATTTACTGTCTCTAGTTTCATTGTTTAAGGCTTAGATTATTGATAGGTCTAAGCGTACTCCGACTAGATACCGCCGAAGTACTCGTGAAATGGGACTTTTTGGCATACTTTGGGGCTTTTTCAACCGACTTCAAAAAAGGAGGAGGTTATCAATTCGTCTGTATTTTTTTTTTTTTTTTTTTTTTATGTTTGTTACCTGATTTCTCGGGACTGGGTGAACCGATTTTGATGATTCTTTTTTATTTGGAAGCTAGTGCTTCCCATGTGGTCCCATTTTAATTTGGTCCAGTTCTGACCATGGCATCCATGAGAAAATCGTATAAGTCTTAAATTTGCATTAAGTATGTGCGCGATTTGTTACGCGATTTCTCAGGCAAACGTAAACCGATTTTGAAAATTCTTTTTTTTATAGATAGGGTATGCTTCAGGGGTGGTCCCATAAAAATTTTATCGAAATTGATTCAGCACTTTTTGAAAAATCAACAAATACCCAAAAATGTTACATAGACGACGTTTTAGTTTCATCAATCTTTGTAGTAGTTAACTTTCAATCTCTTCTTAATAGATTTGAATGAGAAGGAGGTACTAAAAAGCGGAAAATAAAAAGCTTTTTACAAAAAAGACAACCGCCTTCAAAAAGTGAAAAATAACTTTAGCACAGAACACACATTGACTTTAGTTTCGGAAGTCGGTGGCAATACAAAACAACAAACAGAACAAAGCCACTGAATTTCGAAACTAAAGTCAATGTGTGTTCTGTGCTAAAGTTATTTTTCAATTTTTGAAGGCGGTTGTCTTTTTTGTAAAAAGCTTTTTTGGGGTAAATTTTGGCTTACCCGAGCCTGTCTCCTAGCAACTAATGTTTCACAGAGTATTTTTCGTGTACAATTTTTCACGCACACTAGCCTCCTTGAAATTTGTTTTATACATACTACTACTACTACTATGCTTTTAGATGTAGTTTGTTTCTCTTAATTAATGAGTTAATAGCCCCTGAATAACGAAGACAAACGCACTTTTCGTCGGGGTAGCGCCTTAACACACACACGTACCACAACCACACCACATCGCAGCGTCAAAAGGTGGTCAAGCAGTGGTTACGTGTGAATAGTGACGCTGCGGCCTTTTTTAGCTGTGTTGTCGTACCAACAAAGTGGTCAGTGTGAATTAAGGCTTGTATACATGCCAATAACTTTGAGCATTTGGCCCGTACTGAATTTGTGGACGAGTGCGGGGGTGATGAAGACGCAGTCTTTAATCGGAAGCGTTTTTAATTTATTGTAACAAAAATAATACATATTTGTAAAAAGTTACAAAACCAAATCATTTTACTTTGTTTTGCAAAGCAGTAGATATTTTTTTATACAATTTTGATAAGAAATTAAGGAGTAAAATGTTTTCATGTCAATGATTTGGAGGTGATTTGACATTTTTTTTTCTTGTTATGTGGTACCGCTAGAATAATTGTGGCTAAACCAAATTGTGTGATACCGGTAGAAAAATTGTGGCTAAACCATGTCATGTAGATTACTAACATTTTTTTTCAGATGTAATTTCTCTCAACGAAAAGTTGCTTCATCTGCATGCTTCTTTCAAGCTTTTTTCGAGAGAGCAGCCTTAAACTATTCATTTTTACAAAAAATAGTACCCGACTGTGTTTCTGTTGTAGTTGTGGTGTGGTTGTGGTGTGGTTATGGTACGTCTGAATAAACCCTAAGACCCATTTTCGCATAAGAAAACATGATACACAATGACAGCTGGGCCCTTAAACACTAATAATAACGCCATCGATTGGACTCAATGCATGTCAACAACACATTAATTATACGAACTGATTGAAGACTCTAGACAAGATCCGCAATCTTGGATTGATGAGCCACGGTATCGGAATCCAATAATCTAAGATGGCTCATCATTTGTCCATGTTGTGTTGTCATTATTGACATTGATCATGGCGCTGTGAGGGGTTTGTTTATGTTTTGTTTCTTTATCAATGGAATAATCTATATTTCATTACTTTATACTAGCTTTTGCACACGATTTTGCTCGCGTGATTGTTGTTTATCGCGGATGCTGACAAAGTCGCGGATTAAAAAGTAGTCTGCATCCTTTCTTGGCGTTCGAGTCTAGTCTATGCCAAATTTCATCGTAATCGGTTCAGTATTTTAGCCGTCAAAGCGTAAGAAACAGACAAATAAACTCACTTTCGCATTTATAATATTATTAGTATTGATTAGGTACTTACTTTTACTAATATAAGTGCGGATATGAAATAATAAGTGCCATGCAAACATATAATTAGAAAAAATCTATTATATTCACATTACAAACAGACACTTCAAGTTCATTTATTTGTAACTAGCGACCCGACCCAGCTTCGCATGGGCCTATAGCCTTCCTCGATAAATAGACTATCCAACACAAAAATAATTATTCAATTCGGACCAGTAGATCCTGAGATTAGCGCGTTCAACCAAACAAACAAACTCTTCAGCTTTATAATATTAGTATAGATATTGTAATAACATAATATTATTATGTAAAATTAAGTACCTATCTTGACTTGGCTTGCGATATTGTCGACATTTGGGATGACCAAAGGAATCATTTTCAGGAGCCTCGACCAACATCTGAGGAGGCTCTCGTTGGGCAGCTGAATCAAGGGTTTGATACAGAAAGTGCTGGGTTCTCCTGAACATAGCGCGTATAGTTAGGAGATTCTTCTATCAGGAGCCCTGACTACACCGGTAGCTTGGACCCTGTGCCCGATACAGGTGGGTACTATTTTTTATATTTTTAAATGTTTTTATTTTTATACAAATATTTAGAAACTAGCTGACCCTACAGACATTGTCCTGGCCTTATCTACCTACCTACCTACCCTACCCTACCTATACCTACCTACCTATCTACCTACCTAGGTAGGTAGGTAATGCAAATATATCTAAGGAATATAGAAAGTTTCAAACAAACTTTTATCCTCTATTTCACCCCTTTGGGGGTTGAATTTTGAAAAGTCCTTCCTTATTGGATGCCTTCGTTATATGAGGAATACGCGTACGAAATTTAAATTTTCTTAAAGGTTTAGTCTGTGCGTTGATACATCAGTGAATCACTTTTGCCTTTTGGAACGAAGTTCCTTATCGCGCGTTGTGAAAGGGGGCTAGACGGAAAAAAATCTTACGAAAAGTTGTCACGACATGCTATAATAAGCTAAATTGAATCGTTGGAACTGTCAAATAGAGTTCATTATTAGTTGAATGGCGGCTTTTCTATGAAAATATTGGAGCGAATTAAAACCTTATTTTTGCTATTTTTATTACTTCACAAACGCAGACAATTCGAACAGAAAAATTGAATCGTTGGAACTGTCAAATAGAGTTCATTATTAGTTGAATGGCGGCTTTTCTATGAAAATATTGGAGCGAATTAAAACCTTATTTTTACACATTAACCGTGAAATTCGGTTGCACATAGCTCCTATTGTCCGGTCGGGCACCAGCCTATACGTTTCTCAGAATAATTTTATCATACCTAGTTTGGTAAAATTTCAATTTTTAACCGTTTACGTTTACAAAATAAAGTCCGAATTCGCTTTTCGTAGAATATGTTTATGTATTTAAAGGCGGCGCGGCGAACTCTTTGAACTAGGTACCTACGGCGATATGTTTAGTACCTAAGTTTATTCGCTCAAAAATATTATTATAACTTCAAAAGAATAAAATTTTATTACAATTCCTTCACTAATTAATCGAAAGGAAGTTCGTTCCATCCGGGTGTCCCTTGACACCTCTCAAGTTTTTTTATATACAAGCTTACATTTTGATCGTTTTAATCCCATGGACGGGTGGTTTAACTAACAAAATAGTATTCAGCGAAAGCTTGCACTGCATTGTATCTCTTAAAATAAAAAAAATAGCAAGTGATAACGTAATATTCGCAAAATGCATGAAACCGATAGTAGTTCCGCGAGTTAGTTACCTACGCGTACGCCGCGTCGACGTCGGTGCCTACCTAACTACCTACACTCCGCCCGATCAACTTTAGGTTATTGACTCGCTCAGCTGATCATGTTCACGTAAACAAATTTAATGATTCCAAATTTTCCTTACGAGCTTAGGACCGTCATAATTGCTTTGTGCCTAGGTTTCGAGACATACCCAATAAAATTAAAAAAATATGTTAAAGCGGTACATGTAAAATAAGTCTTCACAGTCCTGCTAGTTATGGCGTATTTAACAATGTGAAATTATTTACAATGATTTTAAAAAGGAAAAAGTTCTAATTATACGATTTAAAAAAGTTCTGTTACATACCTAAATCACCTTTGATTTATTTAACTTTCAAGGACACTTGTTCATAAAAATGTGTAGGTAATCAAAATTATTTACAACGATTAAAAAAAGAGTTCTGTTACAAACTAATAACTCATAATTTTGAATCATCACATTCATCACTAAAGGGTTACACTTCACGATAGCGTAATAATTGTTCGCTGTACAGACGACGAGCCGCTTGCACATCAAAACCCGCGATCGCGTAGAACTACACCATGTCAGCTCCATGTTGGAGTACGCGTAATTATTACGAGACGCCATTACGTTCGCGCGACAAGGATATTTTTTAACAACGGCACACCGATGACGTCTTAGGAGAAACTGAATTGTTTACATGACGTGGTCCTGCGCTGCCCTTAGCGCGCGGGGTGCGCGGGGCGCGCGGTTTTTGCATTGCCAATCAAATGGGGTTTGGGGGCGGGGTTTGGTCTAGGATTGGCTAATTTTTGTGAGTCCACGTTGACTGCGCTTACGCGTCATTGTTGTTAGTATCGAATGGTGCCTACTAATGGCCCGCATTATTTTTACACGCATGCGAGAATTAATTCGAGTTTAAAAAAAAAGTATATTATTTTTTAATTTTATCTTTACAAATCAATAGTGTTTCATGCACCGGATCGACCCTCCACGGGATTAAAACGATCAAAAAGTAACCGTGTATATAGATGTAATAAATAAATAAAAATATCAATAATTATAAAATTATAGATTTTGTGGCGTGTGGGTGAAAAGGTTTACTAATTATTATAATCGGCCCGTTTGCTAACTAGCAAAAGTTACAAAACTATTTTGGTAGCCAAACTTCGTAACCGATTCAGACAAATGTGGTGTCATTCGTTTTGGGGTTAAAGCCAAAAGTGGCTAGTTAAAATGTTTTAGCTCCAATGTTACCTGGGTTTTGGAGAAAAGTTTTATGGATGAAAATGTATGTTTTAATTTGTAAAAGGTAAAAGCTTCCTAATGGAAAACGTTTGCTAACGACTATTCATATAAAAGACCAGCAGTGCAGTTCTGTAAAAATTCACCCGCGAATTCGAATCCTATCTCATTTCCGATTTCACTTACCTAATGTGAAAAGTATTTGGTATTCGCTAAAGTAGTAACGTAATAATAGTTAGCTTCACCTATGTTGTCTTAGTTAGCTGGCATCGAGGCGGCTTGTGCACTGGCCGGATCCCCGCCCTGGGACCTGGAGGTGAAGGTACTCGCGTCACAGTACCGGTGGCGCGAGGAAGCGCGGGCGCGGGGCGAGCGACCGATGCAGCGACACATGGAGCTGCGTCGGTCTCAGCTTCGCGAGGTCCTGGTGGCGGAATGGCGGGACAGGCTTTCACGCCCTACCGCCGCCCTCACCATCATCGAGGCGGTCCGGCCAGTGCTCGAGCGCTGGCTCGGGAGGAGGCACGGCTCCCTGTCGTTTTGGGTAACGCAGGTGCTCTCGGGGCATGGTTGTTTCGCATAAACAACCGCGCCCGGTGTCAGCACTGCGTCGACTTCCGGGAGGACACGGCGCGGCATACGCTGGCAGAGTGTGCCGCTTGGGAGGGGCCGCGCCGTGCCCTCGTCTCAGAAGTAGGCAGTGACCTGTCGCTGTCGGCCGTGGTCGAGTCGATGGTCGACAGCGCAGAGTCCTGGGACGCGGTGGTTTCCTTCTGCGAAAGTGTCATGTCGCAGAAGGAGGCTGCGGAAAGGGAGAGGGAGATCTCAACCTCCCACCCTGCCCGCAGCAGGCGCACCGGGCGTCGGCGGAGGGCGGATAACGCTCTCTTCCGGCCCCCCTAAATGGGTCCAGGGGCGGCAGACCGGGGACGTCTGTCGCCCCCCACATACACCAGGACCCGAGGTGGCGGCGCGTAGTGTTCCACGCGCGCCCCTCTAAGAAGTCCGGGGGGGGAGTCTAACACCTCACTCCCCCCCCTGACCCGAGAAGTGGCCCGCTGCAGCGGGCCGGCACCAGCCGGGGGTTGCGGAAGTATCTCCAGTTCCCGGGACCCCCGACGTACGTGTGAGATGGAACACCGGGGTGGTTTTTAGTCAGTAAGAGTCCGACAGACCCCTCCGCCCGCCCCAGGGCGGAGGACATCCATGAGGATTTTCCACCCCGTACAAAAAAGAAACTGGCATAGTTTTCATCGAGTTACAGACTACCTAAAACAGTTTTCACCGCGGAATCAAAAGTGATAACTGGAGTGAGTTTTTACAGAATAATATAGCAGCTTTCACCTGCAGCTGCGCCCGAGTGAACTTTCTTATGAATGTCTAGTTTTTATATACTAAAATAAAGCCTATAGGACAAAGAAATAATGTAGCTTTTTTACTAGCGAAAGAATTGTCTAAATCGGACCAAAAGTTCCGAAAATTTCCAATGAGTTGCTGATTATCTAAACGTAAAAAAAAAATTGGAGTCTATGATTATATTATTCGTTGTTGCAGTAAAAAGTTACCTTTTTCCCAAAATAATATAATTGTTCTTTTTATTGTTTTTAACAAACCATAAAATTTCATAAAGGATAAAAACAGTTTGACATAATTATAGTAAATTATCAAAATTTGATAACCATTTACCATATACAATATTTCTGTTTGACAGCCGGAATACGGTTGATAGTAATACTTTCCCCAATCAACTTTTAACAAGAAACGAACCCTTGAAAGAAGTTCCTAAGACCATCGACGAGCAGACACCGTATCGTCTCGAATCGTCTCGATATCTTTATCGATACTTTTATTATTGTTTCTTCTTCAGTGAAGCTTGTTACAACGTGATAGTATTGATATGGGAGCGATAAAAGATCGTTCGTAAGAACAAAATCGCATCGAACCCTATTCTATCTGATTCAGAGATGCCTAAACTTGTAGTGTCAAATGGGTCTATGTTCTCTCTCCAGATCAAAGAATGCTAGTATAAAAACAAAAAGTATTTCGAAGCTATTTCACACTTCCTGACCTTTTTCTATTGACTGTCCTAAACGGGCCATATTTTGCTGACAATATGTGGCTGCAATACGGCCAATGTGGCTAATATTAAAGTAAAAGCTGATTGACTGAGTAAGTGCATGTATATGTCATAGTTTAATGTGATAAAAATTACGTAATCTCATATATGTATTATGATTTGTTTTTAAATATAAAATGTTATGTATAAAATATTTAATTTATATACATAATATAAAATATTTCTATTTTCTTTTTCACAAATGAGTGAATGCACGTTTCTACGCGCCACGAGTCAGCCCTTGAACTGGAAGATGTTGCCAGAGCCAATGCGGCACGTCTAGACGTGAGGAACAGTGTTTCGGTGGGGGGCGGAGCGTGTCGCTACTGTACGATAGTACTAATACTTATACTGTGCCCGTGCCCCATAAAACATTAAACACGTTAAGTCACGAGTGAACCGTATATCTTAAGGGCGCGTATTCGATTTAGCGCAACTCAAAATCAAAACGATTGCTAGAACGGCGTAGCAGCATTGACACACACTAGTACAATACAATGGTCTATTTGTGTGCATCTGAAAAAAAATACCCACGAAATAACCACGAGTCATTGAACGACAGCACGCGATGTTTTAGTGCTTTTTAAAATAATTGTCCAAAATAAATGAGTTCGTATGACGGACTGAAAAATATTCCGTATATTAGGCATAATCTGTATTTTCATTAAAAAAAAATCATAAAATAAAATAAAATTACAGTGAAAAACAATTGACAAAGTGAACCAATTTTGTACTTTTTCAACATTGTTTTTTAATACGTAATAGTAATATTTTCGTAATTTTGGCTGTGTTGTAGACTTTAAGACTGTATATCCTGTTGGAAAAACGCATGAAACTTAATGGTTTGGTATATTGATATAGTTGTATTCGTCCTGAAAGTTAACTCTGACGTCTATTTTTGTAAAACGCTATGAAAGGATTGTCGTCGCTTTAAAAAACTATAATTAAAAATTATACTTTTACTCTGTAGTTCCCTAAATCAAGACTTAATCTTTCTCGAAACTGTAATTGTCTTTAAATAATCTGTTCACATCATTACGATATTGCTCTGGGCAGAACACGAAAACATGAAGTTTTCGTCACGAATAGAATACACGCTCTTAAGCAAGCGTGGTCCACCTTAGGCATCATCACTGAAAAACAGGTGAGTTGCGGCCAATCGCAAGAAAAAGTCGTTGGTCCCGCTACTGAACTCTCTCCGGATTGTCCCATCAGACTATTAGAGTGAGTGAAGAGGGCATGCATGTGTTTGGGGGTGAGGGATTGACTAATTTTTTTGCTAAATGATTCGGAAATATGCTGTTTGACTTGCTACAAAACTTTTCATATGATCCATCGATGCATCATATCGATCGGGACTACAATATATTGCCAGCAACATTTTAAGTGTTGCCAAACCATACGTATAACGTGTTGCCCGTTCAGAGACACCTTATGAAACTGTTATTTCATTCAGCCTTTCGATAAGAATCTAAAACAGTTCTAACTATTGAACCTACGTTTGATCAAACCTTTTCTTTATATGTAAAGGTTTGAAAGACAATCACAATAGCACAAAGCTAAATGTCCCGGCTTCAATTCCGATGCCCATTATCATAATCGTTGGACCTGATGTATTAAGGCATTTAATCTACGCTATTGGCAGCCTAGGGACCTTAATATCCGATAGAGATTGGTTGATTTCCAATGGAATGGAAGGCCTCGGATAGCGTTCACATTTTATTTTATAGGTTGGCAAACAGGGGGGCAAGTATAGTAACGTTTAGGAATGTACCCATTCTGAGCCCAGTTTCAATATGTCAAAAATGTCTCATTTTTACTACCTTTATTTTTTGGAGGGTACAGATAAGGAGCACTATTTTTTTTTTGTAATACTGTAAAGTATTACTTACATCGTTTTTGTTTTTGTGTCTTTTTAGAGGATATGAAAATGTAATATAGTTAATCTACTTTTGTTGCTGACCGTACCTAGTATAAGGCAAAGTTGAATTTCTTGTTTGTGTGTTTCCTTTGGTCTATTAAACTACACAATGGATTTTGATGTGGTTTTCACCATCATAGGTACAGACGCCACATCAAGTCATACTAAACTGTAGAAATTTCCCAATCGAAAACGAACCTTACGCTTTTGTAATAAGGTTGAAAATGTGTCAAAGATATTTGACAGATTGTTGTAGTTTGATGTGTTGGCCTCTGATCTCCGTAGGTCGATTCTGTAAAATTCAAACAACAACTCGCATCTCACATCGCTATTCACTCTCACTTCTTATGTGAAGTAAGAGTGAATAGCGGTTCAAAGTTACCTTGATATATTTGACACTTTGAATCGGGTTCGAGTGCGAAGTGAGCGTCGAAGTGACGGGGAAATTACCTTACAGAATGCCACTTCTTACGTCATCTCATACTTTATCTGTCTAAATTTTCCCTGTCAATTTAGTTCAACTCGCTGACACGCTCGCAAGGGTGGCGCTAGTGTAAATTCGAATTATCAACCGAGTTTTTAGAATGCCAATCAAGAAAATCACAGCGTATTCAGATTCGAAGTTAAGAATGAGGTCTTACAGAATCACACCTCTGGTACGTTTACAAACATATAAACTTACGTACACTATCAACCAGACCCGGAACTACATGTAGACCAAACAAATATTCGTAGTGCAGTGGCCAATCATTTCGCCATCGGGTCAACCATGTCGACAAAACTATGACCATCAATTAGTTAAGCGTCCGTTACTCATAACCAACCTCGCTAAATTTTGTCATAACTATAATCATTTGACTTGACGTATTAACGTTTAATCTCCCCAAAATGGCCGCCCCCATTAAGACTTACGACGCAATAATTTCAGTCAAGACGAGTAGCAATTTAGTGCTATGTAGTTGTAGATAGTGTCGTTATGTGTATTATGCGTGATATATGAACGCTAGAGTGGTCCCACTGACAGAGAAACGTTAATTTTGATTATGTTAGAGGCGAGACGCGTGTATCGATCGTTGGAGAAAGAGGTCGGTGTTTTTAATGTGTTCCCGCCGTTTTATTTTCTTGAGAAGGGTCTTAACGTGTCTGTTGGAAAATATAGCTCATCTTTTCACGTCTACGGCAGGTTTATATCAAAATAGTGCTTCCATTTTTAAATATTTTGCATGAGGCGCTTACGCATTTATTATTCAAACTGACGTGTATAGAGTACTGTGAAACTCAAAGGCTTCGCAGTATCAAAAGTTGTAATAAAACGCGTATTTTGTACTTGATGTTTATTGCTTATGTTTTGTGTGTGGATATTGTTACAATCAAATTTATTATCCTCCGTGGATTATCCGGACTCGAAATAGCACCCACCCATTTCATCCCGAGGGTGTCGTAGAAGGTGATTAAAGGAAAATCCGGTGGTCGGGCAGCAGCGGCTTCCGTGTACTCAACAACTTCACTGCGATCCCCAAGACGCCTGCCAAGCGTGGGGATTATGGCAAACCCTGTCCCTTATGAGGAAGATGTTTGATCAATAGTAGACGTCTTCCGGCTGATTATGATGAAAACTTATTGTTACAAAAAATAGTTTTTGAACAATAAGTTCAAAAACTTAGGTAAGGTCTTTTGGATAGCCAAAAGATTTCTTATATTTATATTAAGTAAGTTTCAATTTTTGTGTTGCAACCTAACCCAGTATCTTAATAATTAAATGAATGAGTTGTGACATTCTGACCAATTCAATATACCAAGATCTGACTTCCAAAACCCAAGATTGGTTGTCAGACTTTCTGGCTTCTGACTAACCATAACGACCTATCAAAGATCTGTAAATGACAACCGGGCCTAACGGTTTTACGTGCTTGCCAAGGCTCGGAAAGGTCTCGGTATGAATTGGTTGCTCACCCATCCACAGACCGACCGTGGCAAGTGAAGCTTAACCACGTCCGATCGATTTGTACGGCTTTCCCTTCCCTTTTAATTAAAAAGTAGATTACAAACTAATATTGTTTCGTAGTCATTGAAAAGTTTGTTCGTTTTGTTGTTATGACATAGTCTTTAGAAATTCCCAAGGTGAAAGTTTGAATTCAGAACTGCCGTTATTCATGTGTTTTACCTGACAGCTGACAGTTAGCACCATCTGTTGATATTTTGTTAGACATACGTTTTCGTGAACGAGTTTATAATGAAGCGTGCGAAAGTTGAAGATCTGTTTGAGGGAACTTTGTTGTATTTTGTTTTTTGCTTTGTACAGTCGATGCCCTAAATTACCTATCCCTTCTTTGGATGAAGAAGGAAAGAGGAAGAAGGTTCAGAGTGTGCAGAGTCCTGTTATACAACAAGTTGCCTATTGAATTTAAAAGTAATCTGACCTGGCCATGCTGGTATATAAATAGGAAATATTTATTGAAGTAAGGCTACCTAATGTCTGTCTATTAGTTCATAAATCACAAACGACAGACATAAAAATACAAGTCATTATTTAAGACTAGCTTCTGCCCGCGACTTCGTACGCGGATCCTGTTGCTTATGCCAGCGACAACGGGGTCGACAAAATCGAAGATCTAAAACGTCTGATGTGGAATTCTAAGAGCCCGGGGACGGGAAAACAACGGGATGCGCGAGATGATTCGAGACGTTCAAAAAGTACAATTTTGAATCATACCTCCGATGGCGAAATTATAGCGTAGTCAATCATAGGAGTATACGTAAATGAACTCCGTTCCTTATCAACCCAAGGAAAGTCGCCATGACCTACGGCTATATCTTGAGACACATCCGATTCTTCAGATGATATTGACATTCTGTTCAGAGAATGTCGAAGTCGATCAGAATTCAAACGTTCGTTGCGCTCTTCTTCTGTCTATTCATGCCGTACTCCAGCAATCCTTTTTCTCTCACTGATTATAAATATTTTGTTGTGTGCGTGTTCGGGACAATCTATACTATAATATTATAAAGCTGAAGTTTGTTTGTTTGTTTGGTTGAACGCGCTAATCTCAGGATCTACTGGTTCGAATTAAAAAAATATTTTTGTGTTGGATAGTCCATTTACCGAGGAAGGCTATATGCCAATACGAAGCTGGGTCGGGTCGCTAGTGTATGATAATCTCGATCAGCAGTTAGTCGTACATCACGTTCATCATTCGGTTCAAAAGACCTGTTAGTAGATGTGCGAATACGCTGAGAGCTCATGCGTGATTCTGTATCGGTAAACGTTTCCGATTCGCAAGACAATGCATGTCGCTCACAATCAGCGGACAGTCGCGCATCACGTACCGCAGCAGATGCGTAGATACGCTGAGAACTCAAGCGCAATTCTCTATCCGTGAACGTCTCCGACTCGCGAGACAATGTATGACGTTCACGATCAGCGGTCAGTCGCGCATCATACTCTTCACTGGTTTCTAGAGACCTGGATGTAGATGCGTACATACGCTGAGAACGCAGGCGTGCTTCGCGGTCTGAAGAGGATTCCACGGAGCGAGTTGCAGCCTGATGTTCTCGAACAGCATCAAGTCTCTCCTGATGCTTTTCGGTAGATTCTTGGGATCTTATGATCCTCAATCTTTTAGCTCCTTTGGAACATTGGGAAAGATTTGACCTCTTTCTAGGCATGGTTATAGTTTTATTGTAAAGATACCTGATCAATTAAAATCTAAGTGACTGCTCCCCTGCGTTACCGGTTAGGCTACCATGTCACGAAGATAAATGGAAAAGGAAATTAAACACCCAAATAACATAAACCAGAAGGCATATTTATTCGACAAAATAAAAAATGGAAATTTTGGCCAGTAGAGTCAAATTTTCAATGATATACCATCGTCATCAAAAATCAGTCCTAAACTGTTACCGCCTTCACCGCATGGAGGTACTCCCAGCTTATGTTATTTCATAAGGTACAGTGAAATTAGTGATAGCTTTAATTTTCACATCAGATGTTTCTGATCTTATATTTTTATAAGTCAACAGGAAATGCCCATCAGACCGAACAACTTTTGCTAAGACGTCATTCCTATATGTGTCATGGTGTAGCTGGGCTCTTGGAGTTCCACATCAAGTGTTCCAGATCTTCAAAATTATTCTCTCAGCAGAAAATGCTCATCACGTGGAACAATTTTTGCTATGGTACAATTTTTGTATCTCTTATAGTTTAGCTGGTCCGTTGCGGTTCTGCATCAGGTGTTCAAGTTTCCAAGATAAATTATAGCCTATATGTTGCCCAGACTTAATACCTATACAACAAAAGAAAAATCATTTAAATCCGCCCAGTAGTTCCGAAGATTAGCGTGTACAAACAAACAGACAAACAGACAGAATTTTTTTTTTGGATTCGTGCTCTATTACTGTTCCTAAACCCCCCTCAATTATTATTTTTTTAATATATTCAATGTACAGACACAGTTTTGTTACTGTTTTATTATATGTATATAGATACTACTTGACTTTTTAACTGCTGAATTGTATTTATTTATTTTTAGGGTTCCGTATCTCAAAAGGAAAAAACGGAACACTTATAGGATCACTTTGTTGTCCGTCTGTCGGTCTGTCTGTAAAGGTAGGAGTTATCGAGTTGAAATTAAAAACAATACACTCATGTCTACGGTCCCTTGATGCTGTAAAAAAATCAACCCTCTATGTTAACGGGAAAAAAGATACGGCCGTTTACGTCGCAAAAACGCATTTTTTAAATTAAGTAGATAAAAGTATAGATTAGTATAGAAGTACCTATGGATATGAACCTACAAATATGTACGGAACCCTCGGTGGGCGAGTCCGACTCGCACTTGTCCGGTTTTTTTACTCATTTAATGTATTAAATACCGATTGATTAATTTAGAATAATAATTTAACCTGTGCAATTTTTAACAACTAAAGTCACCTACATTTCGCGCATAATCATCACGCTGAAGTGGAAGTGGACCGGCCATGTCTGCAGACGGACAGACGGTTTGGAGCACATATGTTTTAAAGTGGACACTGCTTTGGGCAAGCGTAGTGTGAGATGCCCTGCGGCACGATGATTTGAAATAGGTGTCTGGCAGCGTTATTTAAGAGGGTATGAATAGGATAAGTATTAGATCATTCTATTTTAAATATTCCTATAAAGTCTATGAACATAGCCGCATTCTCCGGATGATGTTTTATGTCTTGGGGGGTTCAATTTCCGCAGGAAAGTAATATTTTTAGGTTAACCGGTAGAGTTTATAGGTTTGTTAACGTACCCACAATACAGGAGAAAGTCCTTGTGTTGGACTTTTATAATTTTGTAGTAAAAAAAAATACTTGTATTCAGTTGTGCAATAAATACATCTTAAATAAAGCTATTCAAATCAATAGAGTCGATAATCCCTTCCACTCGCTTAAAACTTACACCACAACATTATTACTTGAACCGAAATTCCGCTGGTAAACCGCACAGCGCATTTCTCAGCACACATGATATACTTCATTTACTCCAGCCAACTAGACAAGACCTCCCGAATTGAATCAGCTCTCCCCCTGTGACACCATAATGTTGTACTACAAAGAAAGGGGGTAGGGGTCAAGTTAATTGGTGATTTCCACTATAGATGCGGTGAGGCCCATGGCAGTTCTTACCCCTTCGTGTTTTTAGTTTATTAAGAGCATGATTAAATTATTTGAATTAAGTGTTTAAGACTATGTTTATGAGTGGGAGTTAAGAGCCGTGTTTTATGAATGTGTGTGTAGGAAGATATTTTAATTATGTTGGTGTGCTTTATGTATGATTTGGGTATAGTACAGTCAGGAATAGGGGTGGGCACGACTTATAAATAATAATATAGGTTCTCCCGACCATATTTTGGTCACACTCAATGGAGACTAGCCAAGTTTACTTATAGGACATTTTATAGTGCACAAATATGTGTGCAAATATTACCCTACCTTTTCCACCACTGTCATTGTACGATAGGACGGCAATCAGACACATCAGACACGACTGGGGAGAGACCAGTCGCAGGACAAACACGGCTTTACGTGCTTTCTGAGACATGGAGTGTCACACGCGCAGTTACTGAGAAATTCCTAACAGAAAACCCATTGACACTTTGCCCAACTTTGGAATTCGAACCCAAGAAGCCACCCTCAGTAGTGGCGCTTGGGACAAGGAGGCCAACAGGGCAAATAATATAATAATAATAATAATATAATATGTGGGGACATTTTACACACGGCCATCTGACCCCAAACTAGGGAGACCCTGTACTATGGATGTCAGACAGCTGATAAACATACACAAATATATTTTAAATACATATATATTGATAAACAACACCCAGACACAAGGCAAACACAAGTGCTCATCACACGAATATTTACCCTGGGCGGGAATCGATCCCGCAACACGCTGCGCAGTAGTCGATCGCTCAGCCACTGCGCCAACCGTGTCGTCAAAACCGTGTGGTAAAAAAATATGTTTGATGTGACGTCTACAATTACTTAATTCAAAAAATCTTACCTAAATTATAATCACCGACGTGCTTTTAGAGATCCATGCCTGAAAGAGAAAGACAGAACCATTATTTTACTCGGTATGTATTTTATAGCGGGGTGTCCGGGCTAGAATAGCACCCCCCATTTCAACTCGAGGGTATCGTGGAACGTGGCGACAAGGGAAAATCCGGAAGTCAGGCAGCAGCGACTTCCGTGTACTTAACAACTTCACTGCAACCCCCATGACCTGCCCTGGCTGGAGGCCCTAAAAATAATAACTTTTAAGGCACCACAGGAAAGTTCGGTTAAGCAGCCGACAACCTCCTAGGTTGCGAGATTCCAATCCGACAAAAAAAAAACCCCGTGACGCGTGCTAAGCGTGGGCTATGGCAACCCCCCTTACGGAGGAAGCCTTTGTTCAACAATAGACGTGTTCCGGCTCATGATGATAATGATGTATCTTATAGATTCTATAACTAGACAGTTTCTCCCACGTAAGCCCAGGTTGTGGAATGAGCTTGGTCACAGTGCACATACTATGGTTTTCCTTATGGAACTACATGGGTTTCAACAGGCTTTTTTATAGGGTCGGCAACCCGCATGTAATGCCTCTGGTGTGACAAGCCACGGTGACCACTTAATATTACGTAGGCCGTATGACTGTTTGCCACCTCAGTGATCATCATTATCATCAGCCGGCAGACGTCCACTGTTGAACGAAGGCCTCCGCAGAGGGCCCTACCCCCCCTCTGGGGAGGCCTTCGTTCAACGACGACGGGTTTGCCATAATCCCCACGCTTGGCAGGCGTCTTGGAGACCTCAGTGATATAAAGTACATAATTATCCCCCGACTCAGGATTCTACCACCGAAAGCTGCCAGCACGAAAGAAGAAAAAAAGAAAGAAAAATTGTTTATTTGTAACCTCGTACAGGTAAACACAACATAAAAAAGGGTTATATAAAACAATAAAATATAAAAAAAAGCCTTATGAAACCTGTACAAGACCAAAAAGGCTCCTGTGTCAGCACAATGCTACGACATGAAATGTCGCAGCGCTGGTATTGTGACAGGGCCTTGCAGAGATGCCACGGGCGGCCACAGTCATGACTTAAGGTAAATAAATAAAAAAAAGTTGTAATAATAAATATCTAACAAAAATATGCAAGCTAACATTATGTAAAAAATATGTAATATGTAAACCCGATATAACTATTAATTATATAAAATTATTAAATAAAAGTGAATAATATAAAGTAGGTATTTTTTTTTTTTTATGTTGCAACTATCGGCCAATGTGTTTCCACATTGTTTGTCTATGCCGCTGGCGTTGTGAGAGGTATATTATATTACTCTGTGGTTGTGAGTTTGTGACAAACAAAGGGACACCGACGCGCCGCCTCAAATTGACAACAAATAAAACTAAAAAAGTGTATTATGTCTATGTAGTATTATGATTATGTATAATAATTATCTACCGTAATCTCTTATGTGTGGTGTGGATCACGACAGGGAATTTGGTCAGTGGGTCATCTTAGTTTTCAAAGCGAAAAAGAGATATTCCTTAGGTTAATGCGAACAACTAGTAATATTAATAATATAAAGCGGTATACGGTGATCTGTATGATTAAAAAGAATAAAAGAAAATAAGACACTCGCTGCCGAGTTTCACTGAGGTCAGCATTCCCAGCTACGTGCAAACCAAAGGTAAAATACTTCAGCTATTATAGTCCTTTTGTTTTTGTAGTAGGTGTTTTTTATATTTTAAACTAAAGGTATGGACTTTTAGGACGACACTTTTAACTGCGTAAGTAAGTAGGTAATAACAGTAACACAACACACCCTTATCATAGTTAAGTAGTAGTTTATAGCCACTTTCAGCATGGCTTAACCAAACAGGGGATGCGCTTAAATTAAAACTTTATTCATTCTTAGCCACAGAGCATTAAATACAAAGACGCTTAGGGTGGTGTACATTTGACGGAAGATACGCTGCGCATTGTCGGTCGCGTAACGCCAGAACAGTACAGTCAAACAGATAATAAAACACACTATGACTCGACACACACTATGTCATGGACTAAATTTATTGCAATAATATAAACAGTTATTGAAAGTATAGGTCCGAGGTCAGGCCCTTGGGGCACGCCAGAACTTAGGTACTGGGAGACAAGATATAATTATTTTATAGTATTCTAAAAGAGAAACTATCTGACCTCTTAAATAGGTCATCAACCTGAAAAAAAGACGTAGGAGAATTAAATATTCTGCATGGTAACTAGGCTTCTTTCAATCATAATCGTCCTTTTGTGTCTATTGGCCCTGTTCTCTCTCCTGCTTGATGTGGTGGTGAGTGGAAAATATGTTTTTTTGACGTGACAACGTCTTATAATTCGATAGAGCCGGCTGCACGCACGAAAAAACAGGACTCATGCGGCGTTACCATAACGCCGCTCTGAGGCGTTCCATGTAAGGCTTGAAGTGCAAGCGAGAGCGCGGAATGAGCGACAAAGAAGCACAATCGGCATGATTCTTTCGCGGTGTCACATTCAACTATCGTCAGTAAACCGACTTTACAGACAACCAATTTTTTTCTTACTCCTCCTCTGTTATTTTCTGATTAATTTCGTTTCGTTTCTCCACGACTCGTCCAGCTTCAGTGCCTTGGCAATTTTCTGGTGATCGCCATTGTTTATTCTGGCTTACAGGAGTTTGTAGTGATTTGGAAATACTATGACGGGCTTAACACACATAATCGATGATGCGTCAGTGCCTCGAGCGTACTTACGACGATACGTCATTTTGGTCCTTTAGGTCTGAATTCTCCCTATACTGGATAGCCTGGACTGTAACAGACTGATGGCGTCAGTCCGATGCACGCGGCTCTGACGAATAAGTCTTCATAAGGTGCTTCATAAGGCTAGCACAAAGAGAAGATAACAATTTGAAGTACACCCTAATTGTTATGATTTTCGGTGGGAAATTGGATGCCAAAACTGCTCTTGGCCGCACTCGTGCTTTGTGACATAAACCGCTCTTCTCCGAGCCTTGCCAATATAGCGCTGACCAATGGAACACGATATGAATTCCGACCAGAAGGATTTGTAGCTTTAAATGTTCTCAACGTGTAAGAAGATATTAAATCAAATAGGTAGTCAACATTATAGACTTTTTGTTGAAACTTTTTAAAAACTAGGTAATTGAATTCATTTTCAAATGGGTGTTTTCTTTCCTAATAAAGAATGATATAGAATTTGTATGAAATTATCATTTTCTTACAATTCTATACTTATCCTGAACATGTTGTTATATCTAAACCTAAGTGTTGTATATTTCATATCATGGTTTTAATTTTTGTAAAGTTAGAAAAATAAAAAAAATCCGAACCATATGTCGTAACAGGGAGGCTTTTATTAAACAGTGGACTTCTTCCGGCTGATGATGAAGTCGGAATGCACTGTATGCTTATTTTGTAGAAATTATAATATTCTGCGGTAGGTGAAACGGTTTTGTAACAAAATGAAGTGTGTTGTCGCCTCTCCGTTTTCTGATTGCTCTATGTTCTTAGCGCAATTTATGCATCTCTAAAGATGCATAAGTTCTGCCAAAGTTTCGGGTAGTAAGATTACAGTGGGTTAGTCAAGAATGTGTTAATAAAATAGCTGCTTGGTTGGTTTACATTGGCTTGAGAATTATAAAATACCACCGCAGATAGAATTATTACAATTTTATTAATTTAGGCCGCTTTTGAAAACTAAGAATTTATTTCTAGTAAAAAAAAACTGTCAGATATGCTCATACATTTTGGCAATGCTGAAAAACTCCAGTAATTATTAGGACAGATTTGTCTATTACACTTTGCTCGGGAGTTCTTACGCGTGAATTTTCTGACGATTCCCTAACTTTTAGATAATATAATTAGCCTAATTATCTATATTATAACACTTCACACACTTCTGCCACACTCAGAAACGTCACTTAATAATAATGAAACATTAACTTCAAATGACCAACATAACTTGGTTTCTCAATCTGTCATATTTTTGGCTGATAGCGTTCCAATTTATGTTGGTCGATTAAAGTTAATGATTCATTATTATTGAGTGACATCTGTGAGTGTGGCAATTAGGCATAACGTAGCTTACTATCAGTAATTAAATTTTTAAAATCGGTTAAAGATTTATGAGGTATATTGATGAGTTTAAACAAAAGAACAAAAAAATTAAATCTTTTCTCTTTACAATATTAAGTTTTGAAGTATAGATAATATAGACAAATATTTTAGTTTACACTGGAAAAAAAATTGTCTGATAATAATGACTTGAATCTCAGCTACAACGAATTTATGATTTTTTTGCTAAATTATTCATTAAATATACAAATCTGCAAAGCTTATCATTAATCATTTCCATTTCATAAATTCCAAAGAAAATCCAAAAATGAAGACCTTTAAACGACAAAACGGAACATTTAATTTCCGATCCGAATAATTATGGTCATCAGTTGAAAGCCGAGATAACTAGCTAGCGAACGTTTCGTTAATTACTTGTAAATTAAAACAAATTCTTCGGGTGTAAGACGGCGGGCGACAATTATTTATGCGTAGTCCTATCCTTTTAAGAAGTCCGGCTTTTGGTAAATTTCGTTATTTTAGAATTTTAGGATGGAATGAATTTTTTCATTTATTTATTTATTTATGGCTTGAGAAGAACCAAATCGGACTTGTTTTGCGATTTCAGCGGTCTCTCTAGTCACGTGCCTAGATGTCTGGCCGTAACGCCCATATTCCGACCTGTAGGTTGATTCTGTAAAATTCAAACAACAGCTCGCATCACAGATCGCTATTCACTCTCACTTCGCAGGTTCAAAATTACCTTGATATATTTGACACTTTGAATCGGGTTCGAGTGCGAAGTGAATGTCGAAGTGACGGGGAAGTTACCTTACAGAATGCCACTTCTTACATCATTTCATACTTTATCTGTGAAAATCTCCCTGTCAATTTAATTCAACTCGGTGACACGCTCGCAAGGGTGGCGCTAGTATTATATAAATTTGAATAAATTTGAATTATCAACCGAGTTTTTAGAATGCCAATCAAGAAACTCACAGTGGATTCAGATTCGAAGTTAAGAATGAGGTCTTACAGAATCACACCCCTGGGCTAAACATAATTTAACAAAATTTTGTACATATTTGCCACCAACACACTAACCAGAGGCTACAAAATATATCAAATAGGTCTAAATCATTAATCTTCTATATAATAAAAATTAATCGTTGTTCGTTAGTCTCGCTAAAACTCGACAACGGCTGGACCGATTTGGCTAATTTTGGTCTTGAAATATTTGTGGAAGTCCAGGGAAGGTTTATACGCTAAGAAGATTTAAAAATCAATTGACTGGACAACGTCTGTCGGGTCAGCTAGTCAACAATATTTTTAGTCTATAATGCTGTAACGCGATGAACGAAGGTTTACTGAAATTCGCTCCACTCGAAATTATGAACGAGCAAAATTAGTTAATTTCACCGCAATTATCTTGTTTGAAATCGCCAAATTATCAATGGAAAATTTCGAATGAAAATTATTCTACTAGGTATTAATTATGATGTCTAAATGATATTTTAGAGAATTACTCACCTATTAGATTGCTTCAATCAATATAATATTATTTCGTGGTCAATAGCAAGGTGTTTCTAAATAGAAGTAATTTTTATTTTCAAACTGAAAACATGAAACCTTTTGTCCAAGACACTCTTTCATTTTTAATAAAGTCATTATCATCCTGCCCTTGTCCCATGTTACCTGGGCCTCAAGTCTGCTATTACAATAGTGTCAGAATGGTCTGTCATTGATTTCATAATTGTTGATTTTGACAAGTTTGGCAATCTACTAATATAATGGTGTCATTATGACTTTCCAATGGTCAACCAATGACAGTCCATTGAAAGAAATGATATAGAATGGTAATCTCGTACATAATGACAAATTAATGACTGACTTAGTTTACGAACTTTGTATTACTTCAGATTGCTTGTAACACTTATAAATAGTATGTAAAAATATATATAAATGAAATCTGGCATGAATAAATGTTCAAATTTGTTGACAATGTCATTATAACACAATTCTATTATGAGACCATTGACCGAACAATGATCGACCATTATGGATTTAGCAGATTACGAACTTTTAGCAAAATGACAATGGAGTCGTGTTGGAATGACGAAATTATAAAAATAGCAGACTTGGCCCCCTAGTGCCGCGCAACATGTTTTCTACTTCCATTCCGTCCTGTCAACCGTCATGCTTTCACTGACTCCCTTTTCATTCATATCATTCTTCACACAATTAATTAATTTTTTCCTTTGACCTTTCTCTCCTTTTCCATCTATCCACATTAATATTCATAACCCTTGTAGCCACATGCGATTCATCCCTTCTCTTCACATGCCCCCATACCAAGACAAATAATTATTTTTCATCTTTATAACATCTAACTAAAGTTTTTTTACGAAAAAAGACAACCGCCTTCAAAATCTAAAAGGTGATACATAACTTTAGCACATAACACACATGACTTTAGTTTCAGAAGTCGGTGACAATACAAAACATCAAACAGAACTAAGCCATCAACTAAGCCAAAGAAGCTTTTTATTTTTCGCTTTTTAGTACTTCCTTATCATCCAAATCTATTAAGAAACGGCAACACAGTCAAAACAGAGATTGAAAGTACAAGGTTGGAGAACATTTCAACATCATCCATGTATGTTTTTTTGCTTTCTGTCGATTTTTGAAAAAGTGCTGAATCGATTTCGATAAAATTTATATGGGACCACCCTTGAGGCATACCCTATCCATAAAAAAAGAACTTTTAAAATGGCCTTACATTAGCAGAAAAAATGGCGTAACAAATATACAAAAAAAAAAATAACATACAGACGAATTGAGAACCTCCTTCTTTTTGAAGTCGGTTGAAAAAGCTTTAGCAAATAAAATTACATTCATAGGGTACTTAGGTAATACTATAATTGCAAAAGTGAGTTTCATTGTTTTTTACGCTTTTACAGTTAAACTATTGAATCATTTTGATGATATTTGGCACAGGCTAACTTGAAATCACAAGAAAGGATATAGGCTACTTTTTATTCCGTGACTTCGTCTTTATCCGCGATAACCGACATTCACTCGGACGAGGTCGCAGGCAGAACTTAGCTTTCCTATAAATCTTATAAATAAATTACATTGGCAAATTAATTCCTTTTTAACCAATAGATTTGTTAGAGTACAAAATAAAATGCTTTTTCAAACAAAAAAATATTATTATTTCAATATTAAGCGCTTTAATTACTTGAGAATGTTAATTGAGTGAAAAAAAAATGATATTATTTTTATTAAAGCGGAGAAAAAAGGTTTTATCCATTTGTTTGAGTGGGCGAAATGGGTACAGCTTGTAATTACGTAGCTTTTTATACAAACACTAGCTTTTACATAAGACTTCGTCCGCGTGACATCTTCTGGATCGTCACTTTTTTATAATAATACTAGCTGACCCGACAGACGTTGTCCTGTCCCTATCTACCTACTTACCTGCCTATTTACCTACACCTACCCTACACCTACCCTACACCTACCCTACACCTACCCTACACCTACCCTACACCTACCCTACACCTACCCTACACCTACCCTACACCTACCCTACACCTACCCTACACCTACCCTACACCTACCCTACACCTACCCTACACCTACCCTACACCTACCCTACACCCACCCTACACCTACCCTACACCTACCCTACACCTACCCTACACCCACCCTACACCTACCCTACACCTACCCTACACCTACCCTACACCTACCCTACACCTACCCTATCTTTCGAGTTGGATCAAACTGCACACGGTGTACAAATTTCATTAAAATCGGTTCAGTAGTTTAGGAGTCCATCGCGAACAAACATCGTGACAGGAGATTTATATACTAGGTGATTTTTTATTCACGTTCCAAATTTCTCAGGGTGATAGTACCCATGAAATTGAATAACTTTCTCCAAAAAACATGGGTCGAAATATTAAAAAAAAAATCGGACTTCCCATACAAAATCGATCAGCTGACTATTGATTTTGTATGGGAAGTCCGATTTTTTTTTTAATATTTCGACCCATGGTTTTTGGAGAAAGTTATTCAATTTCATGGGTACTATCACCCTGAGAAATTTGGAACGTGAATAAAAAATCACCCAGTATATTAGACTAGCTGACCCGACAGACGTTGTCCTGTCCTTATCTACCTACTTACCTGCCTATTTACCTCCACCTACCCTACACCTACCCTACACCTACCCTACACCTACCCTACACCTACCCTACACCTACCCTACACCTACCCTACACCTACCCTACACCTACCCTACACCTACCCTACACCTACCCTACACCTACCCTACACCTACCCTACACCTACCCTACACCTACCCTACACCTACCCTACACCTACCCTACACCTACCCTACACCTACCCTACACCTACCCTACACCTACCCTACACCTACCCTACACCTACCCTACACCTACCCTACACCTACCCTACACCTACCCTACACCTACCCTACACCTACCCTACACCTACCCTACACCTACCCTACACCTACCCTACACCTACCCTACACCTACCCTACACCTACCCTACACCTACCCTACACCTACCCTACACCTACCCTACACCTACCCTACACCTACCCTACACCTACCCTACACCTACCCTACACCTACCCTACACCTACCCTACACCTACCCTACACCTACCCTACACCTACCCTACACCTACCCTACACCTACCCTACACCTACCCTACACCTACCCTACACCTACCCTACACCTACCCTACACCTACCCTACACCTACCCTACACCTACCCTACACCTACCCTACACCTACCCTACACCTACCCTACACCTACCCTACACCTACCCTACACCTACCCTACACCTACCCTACACCTACCCTACACCTACCCTACACCTACCCTACACCTACCCTACACCTACCCTACACCTACCCTACACCTACCCTACACCTACCCTACACCTACCCTACACCTACCCTACACCTACCCTACACCTACCCTACACCTACCCTACACCTACCCTACACCTACCCTACACCTACCCTACACCTACCCTACACCTACCCTACACCTACCCTACACCTACCCTACACCTACCCTACACCTACCCTACACCTACCCTACACCTACCCTACACCTACCCTACACCTACCCTACACCTACCCTACACCTACCCTACACCTACCCTACACCTACCCTACACCTACCCTACACCTACCCTACACCTACCCTACACCTACCCTACACCTACCCTACACCTACCCTACACCTACCCTACACCTACCCTACACCTACCCTACACCTACCCTACACCTACCCTACACCTACCCTACACCTACCCTACACCTACCCTACACCTACCCTACACCTACCCTACACCTACCCTACACCTACCCTACACCTACCCTACACCTACCCTACACCTACCCTACACCTACCCTACACCTACCCTACACCTACCCTACACCTACCCTACACCTACCCTACACCTACCCTACACCTACCCTACACCTACCCTACACCTACCCTACACCTACCCTACACCTACCCTACACCTACCCTACACCTACCCTACACCTACCCTACACCTACCCTACACCTACCCTACACCTACCCTACACCTACCCTACACCTACCCTACACCTACCCTACACCTACCCTACACCTACCCTACACCTACCCTACACCTACCCTACACCTACCCTACACCTACCCTACACCTACCCTACACCTACCCTACACCTACCCTACACCTACCCTACACCTACCCTACACCTACCCTACACCTACCCTACACCTACCCTACACCTACCCTACACCTACCCTACACCTACCCTACACCTACCCTACACCTACCCTACACCTACCCTACACCTACCCTACACCTACCCTACACCTACCCTACACCTACCCTACACCTACCCTACACCTACCCTACACCTACCCTACACCTACCCTACACCTACCCTACACCTACCCTACACCTACCCTACACCTACCCTACACCTACCCTACACCTACCCTACACCTACCCAACACCTACCCTACACCTACCCTACACCTACCCTACACCTACCCTACACCTACCCTACACCTACCCTACACCTACCCTACACCTACCCTACACCTACCCTACACCTACCCTACACCTACCCTACACCTACCCTACACCTACCCTACACCTACCCTACACCTACCCTACACCTACCCTACACCTACCCTACACCTACCCTATCTTTCAAGTTGGATCAAACTGCACACGGTGTACAAATTTCATTAAAATCGCTTCAGTAGTTTAGGAGTCCATCGCGGACAAACATCGTGACAGGAGATTTATATATATTAGATAAAGCCTATAGAAGTCAAAGATAACGTAGCTTTTACATTACCCTGTTAGCCTATTAACGAAATAATTTTCAGATATGAACCAGTACTTCCGAAAATTATCGCGATCGATAAAACAAACAAACTCTTCAGTTTTTTTAATAATTTTGACGAGTTTCAATTATGCTCGCGAAATCATCAGATTGGAAGCCGAACAAAAAATTGGTACATCCACGGTTGAATCGGTACAAAACTTTAAGTCATTGACTGCCGAACCAAAAACGTTAAAGGTAAAACCTCCACTAGCGTCGGACACACGGTGTCCCCCATGGCGTCCAACGTGTTCAACGGAAATTTAACGTTAAAAAAAGTAGTTTGTTGCCAACAAGGACATAAAAAAAATACGCATGTGCTTTAGACCACACGACTGAAGAAAATCTTCTTTAGGTCCGTCTGTATGTATGTATGTATCCGTTTGCAACTGGCTATGAGAGAAAGAGAGAAAGAAAATGTGTGCTCGCACTTCTCTCTCTTGCCAATACAGAAATATATGAAACGTAACTGTCTCTCTTTCTATCTTCATTGACTTATATCCCCCTCTCAACTTCCGTTCGACTCGCCCAATCACGCTTTTCGTCACGCATTCACCAGCTTACTCCCCAAGTCAACCGTGCGTAAAGAATTTTTACTTTTTTTTTGCGATTAAATCTTGCGATCAGTCTTTCTGACTATGAGCAGATGGGATGGTGCCGATGACATGTATGGTGCTACTCCCATTGGAGAGCCCCATTTTTTACGAAGTCGTGCTTCTCACTGACTGTTCTTGTCAAAAATATCCCGCCGCTTTTTTAATCGGCGAATGCTTTCTGGTATAGTCCCAACCCAGCGAGTATGTTCGGATGCTTTAGCAGTCTAAGTTTGTCATTGACCATTGGAATATTGAGAATTTCATGCATCTCCGTTGTCTTAATGAACCAAGGTGCATTGGAAATTTGTTTTAATATATAATTTTGTGCCCTCTGCACTTTCATTATGTTGGAGGCACTGGCTGATCCCCAGAGTTGGATGCTGAGCAGTACTCTTTTTTCTCGAAAGTTTTTCTAATGGTCCTGCACACTCTATGCACTTGTTCTATGGTGGCATGTTCTTTTCTAAAACCGAATTGGTGATTTGGGACAATGTTCCTCTCATTGAAAACAGGTAGCATTCTCTGTAGTAGGGACTTTTCGTACAGCTTGGTCATAATCGGTAAGAGACTGATTGGTCTATAAGAGGTGATATCATGTATAGGTTTACCGGGTTTGTAGATCATTATCACTTGTGACACTTTCCATATATCTAGGAAGTAACCTACTCGTTGGAGAGCATTGAAAAGTATGGTTAGGTATACAATTCCTTTCCGTGGTAAATCTTGAAGGACTTTTTTGTCAATGAGATCATAACCAGGGGCCTTATTACCTTATATTTCTAATTATCTCCTTAGGCGTTACTAACCTCAGGGGTAAATCCAGTTGTATATCTTGGTTGATGACAATATCCATATCAGATTCATCCTCATTTTTGGTCTTGGGTTATTGGGCTTGAACACATTGCTAAGATGGTTTGCAAATGTATCGTCTTTGTCTATTTTTTTTTTTTTTTTTTATATTGTTATAGGCTTGCGTTTGACCGCAACTCACCTGATCTTAAGTGATGATGCGGCCTAAGGTGGTCTTGGTCAGTTCTAATCCATATTCCATTTGGGTACCGAAGCGGTGGTTTATGGTGCAAGGGTCGATTTAGGTTTTTACAGGCTCTCCATAGTGAATAGTCAGTTGTGTTAGTAGCTGTAAGTCCCTCTAAGTACGTGTCTAAGGCGACATCGTCTGCTTTAGTTATAAGGGTTTTTAGTTCTTTAATGGCTTTATTTAATGCTGTTTTGTCATCAGGATGCCTGCTTGTATGCCATATACGCCTTAGTCTCCTTTTTTCCACAATTTTTGTCCGTATAGTTTCCGAGTATACTCTTTTTTGATATGGACGTTCCATGAGTTCTGGTGTTGACTTCCAACAACTTTCTTGGATTATCGATGTGAGATTTCTTGCGGCAACGTACCGACGTTGCCGCAAGAAATCAAACCTCAAAATTCCACTAAAAACCGAGTCGGATACCGATCCGACTCGGTTTTTAGTGGAATTTTGAGGTTGTTTCCATCTTCGATACAAAAAAAGAAAAGATTTTTACTTATAAAAAAAAATTGTTCAATAATTAATTACAGTTGTGAAGAAACAATAATATTCCAGTGTTGAAATCCCCTTTATAGTTTCGTCCTGATTCACCCCTGCATCCCTTTTCACCACGTTTTGTGATATAAGTATCGCAAGTGATGATCAAGATAAGTATTTATCTTGATCATCATCATCTTTCGGACCTTGATTCATGTTACTTGGGGTCAGCGCAACATGTTTTCTTCTTCCATTCCATCTTGTCAACCGCCATGCTTTCACTGACTCCCTTTTCATTCATATCATTCTTCACACAATCCATCTATCTTTTCTTTGGCCTTCCTCTCCCTCTTCATCCATCCACATTAATATTCATACCTTTCTTGGTCACATGCGTTTCATCCCTCCTCTTCACATGCCCATACCAAGATAAACAAATCCCTTTCAACTTTTCTGTCATTGGCGCCACTTTCAAACTTCCTCTATTTTATTAATTTCTCACCTTATCCATTCTGGTCTCCCACATTCATCTCAACATTCTCATCTGCGCTACATGCAATCTTTTTTCATCCATTTTCTTCACGGCCCAACTCCACAGGTCTTATCACGGACTTGTAGATATTCCCCTTTAACCAAGTTAATATAAGATTACAATTCATGTACCTACTCATAATATTACGGGCAACGAAACAACAAACATACCTATTTAAGAACCTTAGTGCACCGCTGCGCTGGCCTTAAATTGATTAGTTTATTTTACGTATTTTCCAATAATCTCCTAAGCCTTAGGACTAAATGCTCTAAAGGGCAAATAAATTATATTTCCATTAATGTTCGTAATGTCACAGCTATTTTTACATGATACGTTATTCCTGAAAAATACGCTGAAATGTTAACTCATAATTAATTGCTACAAATTTACATAAAATTATTAAGATATGTCCACATCGCGGTAGCTACGCGCGGCATTCGCAGGACACAAATTTGCCACGCGACTAAGTTTAGACGTATCCAGAAATGTTTGCGCGGCATAACTTCGTGACATATCCAAGAGTCACCGCGCGCGCTATTTATTTCGCGTTCAGACCACAATGAAAGCGGCCGGTGTCCCACCACAATGTACTGGAGCCATACAATTTAATTAGGCGAATAGCCACTTCGTTACCCATATTGCTTGTTAAATTGAATTAAAGTACCTACGTCCACACATAATCAACGACGAACGAACAGTAACACCGTTCGCGCGTGGCAGCTAGTTCGCGACTTCCGCGCGCGCCTGTCGTCCAATCATAGCGCGACATGGCCTGCGCGCACGCCTTTTTATTGTGCATTATTTTTTAACCGACTTCAAAAAGGAGGAGGTTATCAATTCGGATGTTTCTATTTTTTTTTTTTTATGTATGTTCGGGCATAACTCTGTCATATACAGGGTAATTTAAAAAATACCCAAAACCACTTAATCCTCACTTCGTATCATCACCCTGAACAACATTTGTTGCTATGACTTTTCAAAATTCGAAACATTTTTTTTCCATGCAAAAAATATCAACACACTTTAAATTTTGCATAATATATTTTTTCCGACACGGCCGACGAAAGGCCTGCGATCAGCTGTGCCTGTACATTAGCCTACCTACTACCTACATCATATTCGCTATCATATGAGTGCGCGCGCGCGTAGTATACGTAAATTTTACAGACTACAAATAAACAAAAACAAATTGTTTTTGGCTACGTTATTTAGTTGAGGTCAAAGTCGTAGAACAAATGTTATTCAGGGTGATGATACGGAGTCCAGATTAAGAGGTTTTGGGTATTTTTTCAATTACCCTGTATAGACGGATTCGCAAAATTCTTATTTTGTTCGAAAGGGGTTTATACCGAAATGGTCCTATATACATTTTTCCAAAATTGATCCAGCTCTTTTTAAAAAATCAACAAAATCCAAAAAAAAACTTAGATGAAGTTATAGTTTCTTCAATCTTTGGAGGGCTTACAATCTCTTTTAAGTGTGTCGCCGTTTCTTAATGGATTTGGATGTTAAGCCAATACTAAAAAGCTAAAAATAAAAAGTTTTTTCAAAAAAAGGAAACCGCCTTCAAAAACTAAAAGATTATAAATAACTTTAGCACAGAACACACATTACTTTACTTTCGGAAGTCGGTGGCAGTACAAAACAACAAACACAAAGCCACCGCCACCGACTTCCGAAAGTAAAGTAATGTGTGTTCTGTGCTAAAGTTATTTATAACTTTTTAGTTTTTGAAGGCGGTTTCCTTTTTTTTTTGAAGTTAGAAATAAGAAGATCTCAATTGTACAACGCAATCTAGTGACGCGTAAATAAACAAATTTTAACAATTGTTAATGCGATCGCGTTAACATTTACAATATAATCAGTATACTGTTAAACAATCATCAAGAAAAAATAGGGCCAAATTCCTGATTGGTATAAAACGAGGCCCTGTAGAATTTCCTACTACAGTATAGTATTATCATTTTTCTCAGACTACCAGAGTAAAGTTTTCCCTACTCTCCTTCCATATTCCCTAAGGGCTATTTGGGACCAATCTTTATCAAAGGACTAATATTAACTGAGTACAGAAGAAAACCTGACAAAAATACTTTGTGTAAGTTAGGCCTCAACTCGTAAGTAAGTTAGTGAATCTCAGTAAATAGAGGCGCGCCAAGTCACACGTCCTCCTCTAAGGAGTACTAGAGACGTGACACGATTATAGAATGTACTAAAGTATCGATGTTCTTCCGATTACTTTTAGGATTTGGTCGGACGTGATATGCAAGTGTGGATGGAATTGGTTGATATATTGGGAGGTATAGATGTGTACCTTTCGTTATCTGCATTGCGTGTGTGTTTTGTTACCTAGTTTTTAACTTTTTGGGCATGCTGTGATCTATAAGTAAAGTAGCGCGTCTACGTCATGACTTAAGTATGTCGCATCCAGTCAATAGTACAGACATGAAACGAATCGCAAGTGCGCCATTAGTGACAATACGTGATCTACCACCACCATTTTGGCACGCTTCTACAGAGTCGTGATGTTTTCAGCCCACAGTGAGCAGGACATTCAGAACCGAAAACCGAACCGAACCGGTTGGTAACCGAATTTTTGAAATCGGATGAGTAGTTTCGGGGATAACCCCCTACATACAATCAGACAAACAAAATTTACCTCTTGGAGGATGATTTCGTCTTTGGTTGGAGATCTGAAATAATTACTGGTTACAGTTACCATTATCCAGGACTCCCATTTCTTTGGCAGTTTCTAAAGCTCGGTTCCCACGGTGCGTGATTCTGCGGATAATCACGCACAGCCCGAGACCACGGACGGCAACGCACACAGACAGGGCTCTTTCCCCGGTGCGTGATTCTGCGCATCATCACGCACAGCCCGACGACCACGGACCGCAACGCACACAGACAGGGCTCTTTCCCCGGTGCGTGATTCTGCGCATCATCACGCACAGCCCGACGACCACGGACGGCAACGCACACAGACAGGGCTCTTTCCCCGGTGCGTGATTCTGCGCATCATCACGCACAGCCCGACGACCACGGACGGCAACGCACACAGACAGGGCTCTTTCCCCGGTGCGTGATTCTGCGCATCATCACGCACAGCCCGACGACCACGGACGGCAACGCACACAGACAGGGCTTTTCAAATGGAATGATTCGGAAAAACTTATACGTTGTTCCGAATCATTCCCCATTGTAATAGTCCCATATTTTGGGACTATTTTAGTAGAACAAACAAGTTATGACCTGTGGGGCTGTCGTCAGTGCAGCCACGGACGCGTTCGGACCGCGTCGTACGCGCTCAGATCGCGGCGCACCGCACCTTTGAAGTTACCGCCTCGCGACGGATACCGGCGCACCGCCACAGACGTCCTGTGCTACCACGCACGAGACCCTTCCCACGGTGTGTCGTGCGAGCTGGGCCTCAAGTCTGCTATTACAATAGTGTCAGAATGGTCTATCATTGATTTCATAATTATTGATTTTGACAAGTTTGGTAATCTACTAATATAATGGCGTCATTATGACTTTCCAATGGTCAACCAATGACAGTCCATTGAAAGAAATGCTATAGAATGGTAATCTCGTACATAATGACAAATTAATGACTGACTTAGTTTACGAACTTCTTACTACTTCAGATTGCTTATAACACTTATAAATAATATGTAAAAATATATATAAATGAAACTTTTTGCAAAATGACAATGGGATCGTGTTGGAATGACGAAATTATAAAAATAGCAGACTTGGCCCCCTGGTCCGCGTCCATCCGCGATATCACGCATCGTGGTACCCCAGCTTAAGAATTAAATAGATACCTATAGGTAGCCGAGCAAACCGGTAATGGTTTGTTTTTATTTATTTATTTAAGATCTTGTTGGGGAGCTTGTGACTAAGTAAAAGTCGTAATCGATCAATCATGGTTAAGCTACGCTAGCCGTGGTTGCTGCTCGGATGGGTGACCATCATTTTCATCCGAGACCCCTCCTTGCCTCGGAAAGCACGTAAAACTGTTCGTGCCGGCTGTCATTCGTAGATCTTTGACAGTCGTTATGGGTAATCAGAAGCCAGAAAGTGTGACGAGCAGTCTTACCAAAGGGTATCGAGTTACTCAGTGACTGGGCTGTGGGGGTCAGACAGGCAGTGGCTCCGTGTAAAACACTGGTATTCAGCTGCATCTGATTAGACTGGAAACCGACCATAATTAATATAGGAAAAGACAAGGTAGATGATTATTTATGAACTTGTTAATCTAGTGACTGCAAGCGCAAGAAAGTTTATCTGTGGATCTATAAATATCCAACTCTATGAGTTTAGGTGAAGTGATCTTGAAAGGAGCTGTTATTTCACCGCAACCTCACTTCATTAGAACAACAAAAATGTATACCAGAATGTGATATAGAGAGTTTGAGGCTTTATGTAATGAAGCCATACCTATTTAATCTATGGTTAGAACTTTCTGGATACTTTAGAATATATTTGAAAGATGTAGAATATAGTTTTTATACTATGACAAGTGATGTCAGAGAGACCGACAGCTAGGCTCAGAGCTGCGGTCTTGTAAATCTTACCTCTCGCTAATTCAATAATATAGTTTTCTAAAAGTTATTCCTACGTTTGATTTGTAGTACGTAGACTCCCGGTCCAGGATATCTATTCTGTTACAATCTCCCTCGGTGAATACCTAGGTGAAGTGAGCTGTCATCCGTCCGTCTGCTTTGTCAATCCCTAGCATCGGAACGGATGACAGCTCAATGGATGGAACAAATATGTAAATTTCACCTTAGTTAACCGTCTTTTTACACCCGTAGTAACAACACTTAAAAGGACTGCTAATTTATAAAACAAAAAAGATCAATCGAATACCCTAAAAACATTAACTGGCCTTGCCTGTCAAAATTTCGAACAAAGTGATAAATTAGCGCCTTCTATCCATCGCCTGTCCAACTCAACCATCCAATTTAAAAATCAATCGAGAGCTTAGAGCAAAGTGATTTTTTAAACGAATTTCAACAAATCTTCACTTTGAATTACAATTGTTCTCGCATTGTTTCTTTTCGTTTTTTTGGAACTCTTAAGCCTTGGTGATGGATGAATTGAGTTGAATTTTTAATGTAACACTTTAACTTATCTGTAGACTTGGTATAATTCGGTTGGCGAAGGTTTGAAAACCGCCCAGGGTAAACATTTGTGTGACGAGCACATGTTTTTGCCTTGTGTTTTGTTGTTGCTTATCTATAAACCTCTATTTATGTATCTGTGCATTTATATCAGCCGTCTCTTTCTTTATTTCTTTTTATATGCTTCCGCATATTATTATTATAATGTTCCACTTTTAACATCTATGTTCTTCACACGCTAGGAATCTGCAATCTTCTAACAACCTTCTCTTACTTTGCCCTTCTCATACTTCTGATTTTGTTCATTCCTTCTATCATATAGAGGCCATTCTTCTCTGGAATGCGCTTCCTATCGACGGCCACCAACCAGTATGCATTTAAGCTATAATTGCGAAGAAGCAGATCGGAAATAAGCAGAGTCGCATCTCATAATACTCTTTTCTTTTTTTATTTATATATATTGTATATATATTCGTAAGTTTATCTATTTCTAACTTTTTAAATATTTTTTTCATATACACCTGCCATGTTATCTCTTCGTCACTATTGGTTGACTGGTAGAGAATGCCTAGGTATTAAGTCCGCTTTTGAGCCTTTGTGCATGAAGTATAAATAAATAAATAATGGTATGGTATAACGGGCT
The DNA here is from genome assembly GCA_947361185.1 of Charanyca ferruginea. NCBI lineage: Eukaryota > Metazoa > Arthropoda > Insecta > Lepidoptera > Noctuidae > Charanyca > Charanyca ferruginea. The sequence goes on from OX376070.1 coordinate 4,124,712, forward strand.
GGCTTCCGCAACTCCACGTCTCAACGCGTATTTCATCCACAAAATGATCGCGGCAAGCGGAGCTCCGATATCCGTATGGTTTTAACTTAGACACGAACCCCTTTTTCTAAATGACCAGGATTTATTTATAAAAACATTCGATTCTTTCTAAATTTTTCCGCTTATCTTACTTTCGATATATCCGAAAGTTTGTGAGAATGAATGGATGGATGTTCGTAATTCATCATCATCATTATCATCATCATGACAACCTTTAGGCGCCCACTGCTGGGCAGAGGTCTCCCCCAAGGGGATTAAGCCGTAATCGCCATGCTTGGCCGATGCATTTTGGCGATGTTCGTTATTATATTACGCTAAAACGTCTTAATGGGAGTCGCTGGTAGTTAGTGGTAGTTGATACATGTATAGATATTCTAATCTAATTCTCCGCCAGTTAAGCTCAAGTAATAACGGTGAAGAGATAACACGGCAGGTGAATTTTATCCAAATGAGGAAAAAATATGTGTTTATCTAGTGATAGTGTCGTTTTGTGTGGTGGTTGCACCTTTTACGGCAAACTTGGGGCCTAAGTTTGCTAATACTAAATCCGTCTTTTTGTTATATTGAGATTTTGTAAATTTGACAATTGGTAAACTTACCTAAGTAATTTTGTAAATTCGATAATTGTATTTAACTATGTGTGAGTGGACATTTGAACAATTATTTAGCATTATGTTGTAAATTCAACATTTCGTATATTCGACTTAAGGTACGTAAGAACCTATTTTTTAAATTCAATAGTTTATTTGACTATGTGTAAATTGAACATTTAGTAAATTCAACATTATGTAAATTCGACATTTCGTAATTTTTACATTATAGAAATATAACATTATCCAACATAAAAAACCCAAAAATGGGAACCGCTTTACATTTTCTACCTATTAGTGTCTATCTTTGTTATCCTCCAAATCAATTAGGAAACGGTACCTAATACTAAATCTCTACCAAAAACCCACAGGAAAGCAAAAATACGCAATTTCGTTTACCTGGATAACATATTTTCTCTAGTTAATTTTGATATAAAAACCAAACTAGAAACCTGATTTTGTAAAAGTTGTTGTATACAGTGTGGGTGCCTTGAGGATATTATATTATCGGACAAAAAAATAATCATTTAGAAATCGGTTCACAGCTGGCGAAGATATATTAAAAAAAAATACAGTCGAATTAAGAACTTAATTCTTTTTTGAAGTCGGTTAGAAAATGTAACAAAAAGTGTATAAAATGATCTGTTAAGTAATTTTTTCGTATATTTTTGGAAAGTGGTGAAACAAGACCATATTTAACCTCGATATAATACTAGATTTTGTTTTTTCTCATTTTATTGAATACCAAAAACTGACACGACATAAGCGTTTTGGTGTAAACTGTAAGCTTATTGTTATGAATAAATAAATAAATAAATAAATAAATAAATAAGACACCTTCTAACATTTCAATATTATTATTATATTTAACGTTCATAACAGCACGGTTACAGCGGTTCGAAATCCACTTTAATTAGGGGCCATCTTTCTTATTTATCGACTTAAGCCTTCGTAGTGCGTACTCTCGCCTCGCATTATTTTTCTTTGGCTGTAAATTATAATAAACGATGCTTCCCATCATCGCTACAAGATCATAGTGAAGATGAAACAGAAAGTCTAGTTTAGTTCCAGAACCATTATGACGTGAGACAAGTGACCTGTGTGTTGAAGCTACTTTTACAAATGATCTAAGTAATGACTTTCACATCGTGGCCATATAATCACTTGATTATGATCAGGGATGTTTATTCTGCCTCGATAGCTCGTTTTTTTCTTACGCTTGGCCGCAACTCACCTGATCTTAAGTGATGATGCGGCCTAGGTGGAGCACGCTTGCTTAGGATGAACCGGTTCAGTCGTGCCTTAAAGATACCCAGATTATGCTTATCGGGAACATAGAAGCGGGCAATTAATTCCACACTCTGGCATTTTTTTTTTATAGCAGTGATGCCTCGCCGTATCTCTGTTCGTCCGATGATGGAATGGGAATGCGGGAGTTAAGGACTATCGGATAGAGAAACGAGTATCTGACAGTCGATAGATGCCAAGAGTAACTCATAATTATTTATACATGTTATTTTCACAACAGATATTTAATATACTTTTAGTTACCAGAACGGAAAAACATAAAAAAAGGATAATTATAAACAATATAAGACTAACTTATTCCGAAATAGACTTAGTTCTAACAATGTTTCAATCAATAATCAAAACAGGAGCGAACACAAACATCCGTTAGCATTCTAACCAAAAATCACAATAAATATTTGTGTTTTTTTTTTCCAAATAGCATCTCGCAGGTCTACCTAGGAGGTTGTCGGCTGCTTAACCGGATTTTCCAGTGGTGCCTTAAAAATATTATTTTTGGGGCCTCCAGCCAGGGCAAAATAACTTACAAACTAAGCGACTACACGCTAAGGGCACCCCCCGTGGGGTACGAGCCTCGGCTTTGGGCGTCGCTGGGATAGGACAGCAAAGGGACAGGCTGGATCGGTTTTCCATTATATAGGAACGAATTTAAAACTACAGGCTCAGCGGCGCGGGCTGGCACGAGCAAGGGTCGGGGGTACGGCGTCAATAAATACATGACCACACACAAGTCAATATATGGAACGAACTCACTGCAAAGTAGTGTAGGTACCAAACCCTTACTGTCTGACAACTTCGCAGCAACTGAAAGTTAGCCTGATCGAGCACGCGCCTATAAAATACTCAAGTTCCCTCACTACCAATAATAATAAGTTCTGCTAACAATACTTGTAATACACATTACATTATTGTAGAACAAAAACAAATCATAACATTTTGTCAAAAAAAAAACCTTCGCATCACTGTCCACTGGTAATGAGCACAAAAGAATGAAGGCAATTCTTTACCTCTGGCCAAGACAGAAGCCAGCCCTTGAATCAATACTTTACTTACTAATCATTCAAATTGTTAACCTTTAATGAGTGAGACTTCTGTCCATTTCTATCCCATGTCACCTCGGTATTCGTTTAGGGACCTCTCACCAAGTTAATTGGCCGTCTCGTATTTTTGAACAGTCTTAGATTACGAGAAGTGATTGGCTTGCTTTGCTTTAAAGTGCCAAAAGCCGTGAGGGTACGTATTTGATGTTTATAAGTGGTTTTTGTTTTGCCTTTTAATAAGTGACGGTTAATGAGTGAAAGAAAGAAAGGAAAAATGTTTGTTGACACAGACCAAGTGCTAATGCTAAAATTTTTCTACTGCGAGAGGGAACCGGAGTAAAAACAGTATATCATCCTGATCCAATTTTGGTCACAGTTCCCAATCTCAATGGAGCCTAGCAAAGTACGCTGGAGATATTATAGTGCACCAGTGTGTGTGCAAACACACAAGCATTTCTTTGTTCAGCATTCGAAAAGTCTGACGGGACGGTATCTTACACAAGTGGGGAGAGGTCAAGCGCAGGACCAAGCCACACACTCACACCCTTAACCACTGAAACTCCTGAAAGCCAGAATCAACAGTACTGACCACCAGAAAAGCGCCGAGGAATTGAAGCTCGAAGATTCCCGGCGAAACGATTCAACAGCGGAGTAGTAAGAAAATACCTATTTTCTATTTCCCTTCAGTCGCAGGACAAACAGCCTTTCATGTTGCACTACCAACATATAAACTCCGGACCGCTTCTGAGATGTTTGTTATCAAAGACACCATTTATACCATGCCCTACCTAGAAATTGAATCCGCGGCCCTTGAGATACCAGTCCGCTCTCGTAGGTTCCTTACCCGAGACTCTTGCGACCGACACTTTGCTTTTTCCAGGTTGCCTATCATGATAGGTTGTAAAAGGACGCCGCGGAACTATTTCACCTCACGAAAGAAAAGGCAAAAATGCAGAGCCTTCCTTGTTTGGAGAGGCCCTAGAAAAAGAAGAATCTAGGATCCCATACTCAGCAGTCGCGAATGTAACTTCGAGACTAACGGTGTAGTCATTCAGAGACGGAGCTACAATGACCGATACCACTATCTCTTTCTTACGTTATAACAATTATGTAATTAACACTATTATTTTGTTCTTCTATACGAGAACAAAGTCTCTCATTTTCCCTGTCCTTGTGTTGTCCTATCGATTATCGTTCGTGCCCTCATCGCTTAGATACGGAGATTAGATCAACCGGTAATCCGTTCATATCTTCACGATAATGTACTTTAGGGATCAACTTAATACAGGCTTTCTTATACGTCTCGTTGAAGTTGAACCTGGTCTTAAAATAACAGTTGAAAGGTCAGAGTGGCAATTCTCGTATTTTTAGAAACATTCGCATTCTCAGTTTCAATCTATGAAAAATACCTCATATTTGCTAGTTTTGCACACTGACAGTATATTATGCGGATAAATTTTGTATGTTTTTTTTTACGACAATTTGACAATAGCGTAGTGAAAGGTTCTCGAGTGGCGACCACTGCCCGGAAGACGCAGCGTTGGTAGGCCTCCCACCAGGGGGCCAAGTCTGCTATTTTTATGATTTCGTCATTCCAACACGATCCCATTGTCATTTTGCTAAAAGTTCGTAATCTGCTAAATTCATAATGGTCGATCATTGGTCGGTCGAATTAAAACCAATGACTGCACAATGACGTTCTAATGGTAGGTCACTGATCAAAGGAACTGTCAAAATTTTAGCAGATTACCCCCTAAGTCAGTCATTCAGTAGGCATTTTGAACGAGATTACCATTCTATATAATTTCTTTCAATGGCGTGTCAGTGGTTGACCATTGGAAAGTCATAATGACGCCATTATATTAGCAGATTACAAAACTTGTCAAAATCAACAATTATGAAATCAATGATGGACTATTCTGACACTATTGTAATAGCAGACTTGAGGCCCAAATCACAATATAAGTATTAGTACTATCGTACAGTAGCGACACGCTCCGCCCCCCACCGAAACACTGTTCCTCACGTCTAGACGTGCCGCATTGGCTCTGGCAACATCTTCCAGTTCAAGGGCTGACTCGTGGCGCGTAGAAACGTGCATTCACTCATTTGTGAAAAAGAAAATCGAAATATTTTATATTATGTATATAAATTAAATATTTTATATTTAAAAACAAATCATAATACATATATGAAATTACGTAATTTTTATCACATTAAACTATGACATATACCACTTACCTATTTTAAACCAAATGCCTTAAAATACAAGTTGGAAGAAATAAATAAAAAATCTAAAAGTATTGTAGAATACTGTGTAAATCATTCCCTCATCAACCTTCATTCCCTCCTAAATGTAATGAGGAAATGACCGTGAGGTGGATGACGAATTTTAACTAAAGCTACAAACTTCTTGATAAGTACCAACTTACCTATTTGGAAGTTCGAATTTCAAACCTTGAAAGAATCGAGTACCTACATGAGAGAGAAACACGTGTTGAGGCCGGTATCGCGCGCTCGCTCGCGCGGCAGTGACAGCCCTAGTGATATTAACGCACACACACGCACGTATCTGTACAGTTTGCTATGTTTGTAGTAGTGTAGGCAATTATATCGTTTCGTTTATATGAAGTGTCGCGGGTGTGCCCAAATAGACCGACGACATCGTCAAGGTTGCGGGTAACCGGTGAATGCAAGCGGCAGGTTCCCAGTCGTTGTGGCATTCTCTGGGGAAGGCCTATGTTCAACAGTGAATGTCTTTCGACTTATGATGATGACAATAGCGTGTAAAGTCAGGATATAATATTTAATACAAAATATGAACTAATTGATACCTAATAGATATAATAAAATTTTAAATATTAAGAACCTGTTCAAATCCACATTAATGACGAAATACCATTAACTAATTGATTAATTAATGAATTAGATTAAAAACAATTATTACAATGAATTAGATTAACCAAGAAATAACTTCGAAAGTGCCAAATTCGTAACCCCACTTAGAATTTTGGAACTCGACACAAAAAAGCACATAACACAAGCACAAGAACAGTACCCATTATTTAGGTAATTAAAAATATACCGCTGACATAAAACCAACCCAGACGATTAATTCAAAACAAATTCTGACATTACATAAAAAGGGCTACAGGCGAAAATATTCATAAAAATGGCCGACAACGTACAAACACAAATTAACATCCCGAATAGCAATAAAATAAAATTACCGGTTCCTGGAACTATTTCGATACGATTAATAGGATATTATTTCAACAATATTACGAGTTGTAGGGGCATTGCAATGGTAGATCTAAAGTCACTTGAAACCATTTGTAAGAAGCGTCTCGGATTGTAACGTATCGCACCTCGCATAATTTAGGTGTAAGTTACAAGCGATGAGAGTACCTATAATGAAGGAATTAATGGTAATATTTTTTAGTTATTTCGTATTTAACCTGTTCATGCAGTCTAAAATGCTTTTGACCAGATATTATTAAGCTCATTGAGATAGCATTATAATAGAATTAGTGTACACCATAAAAAAGCCAATGGCAAAATTTTATTCTCTAATACAGTTCACAGCTTAGAAGATGTGTGACTTTATCGCGTTAAGCAGCCGGTTACAAGCTTTGATCTTCTTAACCAGCTAGTAGCGTTATACGCAGACAAAGGCTAGATAATAGTTCCTGTTGAGACCGCGTCTCTCGAGATCGCCGCGCGCCAGCGGCAGTAACGCACAGCCGAGCGTCCGCCCAGTCAGCTGTTGCAATAACTAATAGGGGATATTACTGCAATGTTCTGGCACCAGAGTGCAACACTAGCATAGTCCGTAAACAGTTTATCGAAAGCGTGAAATTCTGCCTTTAATTGAGTACAAAATTGGGAAGTGTGTTATATTATACAATAATGTATCAGTGAGCTGTGTATTTCGATGAAGAAATGAAGGGAATTATTCATTTCCAAAAGAAGAAAATGTTCGAAAACTTTGGGAAGCAGCTAAAAATCACTATAAAGTATGTTCAGGTTAAGTATTCAAGTGAGATAGTCGCATTTACAGAATAACGTTCACATTTTTTTTTTTTTTACTATATAGTAGGCTTGCGTTTGACCGCAATTCACCTGATCGTAAGTGATAATGCGGCCTAAGTTGGAACACGCTTGCCTAAGATGAACCGGTTCACTCGTGCCTTAAGGATATCCAGATTATACTTATCAGGGAACAGAGAGGCGGGCAGGGAATTCCACAGTCTGGCAGTTCGCACAATAAATGTGGAGTCAAAGCGCTTGGTTCGAGACCGTGGAACTTCAACCATATAGCGGTGACGCTTCGCCGTATCTCTGCTCGTCCGATGATGGAACGGGGATGGGGGAATTAAATTGTGCAATTCCAAAGCACACTCTCCGAAATGTACCCGATAAAAGACCGAAAGGCTAGCAACGGTGCGGCGATGTTTTAAAGGCTCTGGAGCTTAGCCCTAACCAGGGAGTCGTTGTTAATGAGCCTCTTGGCACGTCTATCGATGACTTCCAATGCCTCCAGTTGGTATTTTGCCGATCCATCCCAAAGATGCGAACAGTACTCCATGCACGATCGAACTTGTGCTTGGTATAAGTTGAGCAGCTGTTCCGACGTGAAGTACTTATCATGTAAGACAACGAAATATTATTTTATTCTGAGCATAACCTAGAATCCACTTTCAAATGGTCGTCGGATGCCATAATATGGTTAAAGTACAGTTAGGTAAGTAAGATTAATTAAAACTTTGATATATTTTCACAAAATACTTAGTTATTACAATTAATAACATATTATAACAAGAATACTAGGTTATGATTTACGGAATGTGCTAGTGGCGCCCTCTGCGCCGAGTTTCGGGTAATGTTCCCTATTCACGGCTGCGCTCGCGCATCTTCTTCTCTTGGCATATTTACTCGTTTTTCATAACTCATACAATATACATGTTATACAGTCCACTGCATTTAATTCATCATAATTCCTTATATCCATCTCCAATGCGAGCTATCGTCGCGAACAGTTCCTTCAAGTTCTACTAAAATGCATTTTGTTATTTTTTGTCCATTATACAGCCATTAGTCAGCTGTGTTGAATAACGATGTAGAGATCACCCCTCATATAGTCTCAAGAACTGTCTCAAAATATAACTTGTTTATGGATGTAATGTGCTGTTTGGACGGTGAGGTCATCTGACGCTTACTGCTAACGTGTCTAACGCTCGAATTCTCAGCTACCATTATAGTATATGCTATACTTACTTTTTTATGCATCCAATCGTTCTTCTCAATTGCTGTTTCTATTTTATATTATTTGTTTTCATAGGATTCTTGGTAATCCTGTAGAACTATTTTCCTCTTGTCTACGAAGCTTGATAAAGACTGTGTGTCTTCTAATTATGTTTTTATAAATAGTTATAATTTTTTTAGAAAGACCTGAAAAGCAATACTTGATTTTGTTATGACTTCTAATGACATTTGTCAACATTGACAATTGTCAGTTATTCCTTTTAATTCGTTTTTGGCATGTGTAACTTTAATTCTTCTTACAGATATTTGTTGTCATTTAATAAGTGTGCGTTTAGGATTTTTAAGAACATTAAATGACAGCAAATATCTGTAACAAGAATTTAAGTTACACATGCCAAAAACGAATTAAAAAGAATAACTGACAATTGTCAATGTTGACAACTGTCATTAGAAGTCATAACAAAATCAAGTATTGCTTTTCAGGTCTTTCTAAAGAAACTATAACTATTTTTAAAAACATAATTAGAAGACACACAGTTTTTATCAAGCTTCGAAGACAAGAGGAAAATTATTAAATGACAACAAATATACATAATTATGTAAGAAGAATTTAAGTTACACATGCCAAAAACTAATTAAAAAGAATAACTGACAATTGTCAATGTTGACAACTGTCATTAGAAGTCTTAACAAAATCAAGTATTGCTTTTCAGGTCTTTCTAAAGAAACTATAACTATTTATAAAAACATAATTAGAAGACAAGAGGAAAACAGTTCTACAGGATTACCACGAATCCTATGAAAACAAATAATTTAAAATAGAAACAGCAATTGAGAAGAATGATTGGATGCATAAAAAAAGTAAGTACAGCATATACTATACCATGTACCTACCCAGCGCTAAGATGTTTACACATCAAATATTATATATTTCGTTATCCCTGAATCTCTGCTCATTCAGCACTTATAACAGGTACCCCTAATTTCTCGAATGAAAGTCCCTTCATTGTGATTGGTTTACAGAATTATTAATAACCAATCGCAGCAGCATACGCGTGTTTGACAGTTTGAGACATACATTTTTCGCTCAACAAACCGGGCTTTAGACTGCGTTTCCACCAGAGCTGTACGGGGATGCGTAGCAAGAAATGTGTGTGATAATGACCAATGATACCGCTTCATTGTCATAACTTCTACTAAGCAAGCGCTGTAATTGGTTAGTTTTAGTTTAGGCCACACACATCACTCGATACACACCCTCGCTTTGGTGGAAACACTGCCTAAGACTTGTGGTTATCATGTTCAAGGTAGGCTTTTGTTCTAACGTTTTTAAAATATAGTGATCTTAAAAGATCGTACTTTTTGCGACCCAATAATATTTACGACGAAGATACCTATTTATGTGAAACGTGACTGAAAGATTATCGTATTAGAAATATTGGAAAACCCTACAGAAGAAGTTTCACTTCCATCTTTTTTATTTTCAGATTTAGTAATATTCTTGAGTGTTTAACATTAATATATTATTAATATAAAACCACAAATAATTACAAATATATTTATATTTATACAAATGTGAGATTTTTGTATTAAAAGTATACAAAAGCCACATTAGGCTCAAACTGCACCGAAATAGCAGCTGCCAGCAGAACAGCGGCGATCAGTTTCAGTTTTAAAGCATTTTAAACGTCCCTGTCTAGCTATTCAAGCGATACTATGTATTTTGATAATGGAGATAAAGTTTAAAATGCTTTAAAACTTAATCTGCTCGCCGCTGCTTTGGTGATAGATGGTGGATGGTGATAGTAATATTTACTAGTCTTTTTCCCATAAATTAATAGACTTGGTAACGACAGATTTGGTAAAGACATCTTAAATAGCCTACTCTGGGTTGACATAATAAAGAGTTACTCTCTGATGCCAAATATGTTGTTCTGCCTGTTGTAGATATAATTACGGCTCTTGAAAAACTAGTGACCGTAACCAAAAAATTGCGATAAGGTAAATGGCTGAATGTTATACAGAACTATAGCGACCCACCCCGGTTTTGCACGTGAGCAATGTAGATCAAACTGTACTGTTCCTGCATAACCTTCCTCTTGAATCACTATATATTGCTGAAAAGTGCATTAAAATCCGTTGTGTACTTTAAAAGATCCAAACGTACAGACAGCTGAATCAACTTTGTTTTTTTGCGTTGTTAGGCAACCCTCGATCAAAGATGCTTTATTGCGACCAAACAAAACAGCAAAGTAAATGTGATTTATATAAATATAATATAAGTCATGGCCTATATAGGGTGGGGACGATGATACGATAAAAAAATAAAATACTGGTAATACTAGTTCATAAGAATATTTTGAAACTATCAAATAAATCCTAAAAAATTCAGATATACTAAAGTGCATATAAATGTAAAAAACACCATATGAAATATTGGTTTTCTAACTTGTGAGAAGAGTGGCAACTTGTGGCGTCATAATTTAATATTACAAGTGCTCAATAAAAACAATTACACGAAATTACCAAATCCTACCATGATAATTTTTTGTGCTATTACCATCCCTGCCCTGTATATATTCTGTTTCATCACCTTTGTTTTCCTTCGTCATCTACAAACCTCTTATGACTTAAACCAAACAGGATGACGTAACCCCTAAGGGGAGTCATTCCTCAGTCGTTTATTTTATCTCGAACACAAGCGTTTTATCTCAAAACGTCTTGACTGACAAGCAGGCTTGAAGGCGCTACATTGTGCGTACGGTTTCCCATCAAACCGAAAATGAGATTGGTAAATATGCAAAGGATTTGTTCTTCGCAAATATATTATGGTTGTAATTTGTATGGCTTTTGGTAAATTTGAAACTCATGATGTTGCGTAATTTGAGGAGCTTGTTTAAGATAATTTAATGTGTTTTATTGAAAATGTAAATGTTATTTTGGGCTTCGCAGTATAAGCTAAAGAGAAATTTGTCATGTTCTTTTTCATTGATTTAAAATAATGTCCGAGGAGTTTCGTGCTCGTTCTTCTCCATAGAGACCTACCTACGTTTTGGAACGAGCAACTTACTTAAAACTTTCTTACTGACCAACTCCTTGACAATTCAAAAGTGCCTGTAAATGGTTTAATTGAAATACATGTTCTGACTTTGACAAAGCTTTCAAATGCTGCTGTCATAATTATAGGTCGGAATAGTCATTATGGCATCTATATATATTTTTTTTAATTAGCCTATGCTGTCCCACTGCTGGGCAAAGGCCTCCCCCAAGTCCATCCAGGAGCTTTTATCCAGCGCCACCTCAAACCAGCCCTCGTGGTACGCGTCCAGGTCATCTCGCCATCTCTTTCTGGGCGTCCTCTGCGACGCCGCCCATCTTCAGGCACCCTTTGCGTGGAGACTCTCACCAAGCGGTCACTCTGCATGCGGCTGACGTGACCTACCCAATCCTACTTAAACCTGGCAGCCTTTTTGCCTACGTCTGATATACCCGTTTTAGAATGCATCGTGGTATTCCTTATTCTGTCATGTCGCTTTACACCCAGAATGCTGCGCAACTGTAGTTATACAAATTAAACGAAGTGTGATAATTACAAAACTATTCTAACATTCGCTACGACTATGTTTACTAAGATTAAAGAAGAAATAGTACTTCATGATTGAAACAATATGCTAAATTATTACGTAAGATAAATAGGGATGCGGGGGTGAATCGGGACGAAACTTTAGGGAATTTTAACGTTGAAATAACATAGTTTGTTGACCAAAATTACTCTAACACGTCTATGACTCAATAATAAATATTTTTTACTAGTGTCCTTGTTGGCAACAAGCTATATTATTTCAACGTTAAAAACCTCTTTAAAGTTTCATCCTGATTAACCCCTGCATCCCTATTCACCCCGTTATATCGTACCTAATTACAATCATTGTCTCTGAGATAGCAACGCATCTGCGAAGCCTATGGTATTGCAGATGTGTATAGGCAGCTCTGTGAACCTAGAAACTTTTGCATTTTCGTCTCCTCGACATTTGCAGGAGATCAATTTTGTAAATGTGAGTACCGTGGAGCCATTTATAGGGTTTATTATGTGTTATGAGCATGGCGGTTGAGAGCATTGTCATGCTCACTCTAATGTCTTGCTGATGGTGGCGCGTGATCATTCAGCTCCCTCCAAAATGGTTGAGCTGGATGGTGCTGATCCACGAGTCATGTTCGTGAACGAGCGCTGTCAGTAGAGGCTGGTCAACTCTTGACTGCCATGGTTTTTATCTTGATTATTTTTTAAAAGGTTTTATATTGCTCTTTACTTGCATTGTTTACACATATAGAAGCAACATGAATAATGTAACCAGTATTTTGTAAAAACTTGATTTAAAAGAGTGTCCGTGGAGTTTCTTGCTCGTTCTTCTCCATAGAGACCTACCCTACGTTTTGGAACGAGCAACTAGCTTCAACTTTCTGACTAACTAACTGACCTTTTAACAACTCAAAAGTGCCTGTAAATGGTTTAATTGAAATAAATGCTTTGATAGTACTGTAGATTATTATTACTGATGTTGTTTGTCGTATTGTGCGATTACGCTTTCGGTGATAATATAATATAATATAATAATAATATGTGGGGACATTTTCACACACGGCCGTCTGACCACAAACTAGGGAGACCCTGTACTATGGGTGTCAGACAGCTGATATACATAAACAAATACTTTTTTTTTTTCTTTTTTAATACATACGTATATAGATAAACAACACCCAGACACAAGGCAAACACAAGTGCTCATCACACAAATGTTTACCCTGGGCGGGAATCGAACCCGCAACACGCTGCGCAGCAGTCGATCGCTCAGCCACTGCGCCAACCGTGTCGTCAAGTGGTGATAATCAGGTCAAAACCTATAATGTGAATATTATCATGTATATGTCGGATTAGTCAGGATTTAGTCTGTTAGATTCAGTCATCATGTGGGCAGAATATGGGTTTCGTGCAATGAAAATACACTGGGTATAGGGTACAATACACGGCATTTATTAAAACCACAATTTAGCACTTTAAATTGATTTAAAATAAACTCTGCTTAAAATAAACATTTTAAAAGGTATCGGCACTGGTCTACACTTTAACACAACGAATCGTAAGTACAGTTTCGGGACGTATTAGCTCCGTTGCAATCAGACACTAGATTCTGAATGTCTTCCTCGCTGTCGGCTGAAAACATCACGACTCTGTAGAAGCGCGCCAAAATGGTGGTGGTTGATCACGTGTTCTGGATAATGGCGCGCTTGCGATCCGTTTCACCATAGACTATTTATTGTCTTTGCGTTTCACGTTCGTACTATTGACCGGATACGACATATATGTGTTTGTATAATATTAATAATAAAATCTACTTATTTTAGAAAAAAAACATACGTTCACATACATTTCAAATTCACTTAAACTTAACTATAATCTTACATGAAATTAAAGATTTTACAGGTAAGCAGTTGCTACCTTGCTTAGGAAATTCTTCTTTAGTAGGTACATATTTTATTTGTTTACAGTTCTTTTTTTCAATGTGATGTACTATGGATTTTGGTAACCTATTAAGTATTAGCAGCAGACTGCATTTCCACACCCTCTCACCATACACATTATTACATGTGTTTATTCCAAAGGCTGGAAGATATGACAGATTATGGAAGTTGTTAGATCTTGTCGTCTTATTCAGGTCACCAAAATGGTGACTATACTGGGTTACAATGGCTAAACTTTACAATACTGACAAATTATGGTAGTTAATTTTTAATGGAACAATTGTTTTCAATAACCTTAGTTGGAGATTATAATATATGTCCTTAAGATATGTTTTATATATTCTACATCTACAATAACTAGCTAGCTAATAATTAATAATCGACTCTGCCAATGATGCATGAGCACTTTATGTGTGAGTGTGCATAATTTTGAAAATATAGCTCTAAATTAATTACATACTTGGATAATGAGTTAAATTTATTATCTATTTTTAGGCCTAGGTAAGTATGTTCATTCACAATGTCAAGAGGTGAACATTTACAAAATGTATTATTTATATGCATGCATTCGTGCTCATGTGCGACGATATTAGGCACATGACTTGTTTTTTTATGAGATGAGTGAAGTTGTCACCTCAGCTGTCGTTGCTTTGTGAATAAATCCATGCGAAAGTAACTGTCATTGATTTTACCGATTAAGATGTAGTTTAGTATGAACAGAGCTTGAACCGTGACTTTTTGATCCCCGACTTCTGTCTGAATCTGTGGACAAAGTCACGGGCAAAAGCTAGTAAATAAAGAAATTTAAATATCTATCTCAATCTATTAAAAATCACCCAACTAACCACCCAATTATGGATAATTTTTATTTGACTTATGTGACGTATATTTTATCTGAAATCAATAATTTGAATTGAATTGAAAAATGTCTACATTTTTGACAAGATATTGACTTAGATTATCGCTGATGATGATGATGGTATTGCGACTAAATTTTCAACATATTTTGTTTATATTATTCCCCATCCAATGATACAAAAAAAAAGTGTAAACAGTAAGCGAAAATCTGCGGCACAGTTATTTGGAAAATAATACCAGAGACAAAATCTCCAAGTCAACTCAACAAAAACAAAAATCAAGCTCTATTGTCTTTCCGAATAAAAGCATAATTGGTGAGAGTCGAAAAGCGTTAGAAAAACAATGGGAAGTGCCGGCGAGAATCGCATTAATTTCTTTTTTTACTCCGATTCGAATTCTGGAGCTCCCTTCCAGGGGCCTTATTTGTTTGCTTATCTTTCCTTATTAACTGCCTTAATAGAACTGCGCCTTAAGTCTCTTGGGGACTGGCTTTGTTTGCGCGGCATAAAGTTTTGTGTTAAAGAGATTTAAGGTGAAGTTCTTATTTGCATTGGAGCCTATTATCTTGGCAGTAGGGCGGCCATATTTATAAACGTAACGAGAGCTTCGCATTTTTGTTTTTTTAATAACGTGCACTCAGATTATGAAACAAAAGGCAGATAGACCGCGCGGAACACTGAGAGTGAAGCCACCAAAACAAATAAATATAAGCGAATACCTACAATCTCTTGATTGTATTCGCTTTTGAATTTGTATTTGTTTTTTCTTTTAACAATGCCACGCTTCGTGCTGTACTGACTCGTGTCAGTACAGCACGAAGCACCGCATTGTTAAAAAAAAACCGGAAAAGTGCAAGACGGACTCGCTCACCGAAGGTTTCGTACAAATTTGTAGGTACTCCATATCCATATTAATATTATAAATGAGAAAGAAACCCTGACTGTTGCCACGATGAAACGGCTGAAGCGATTTTGATGAAATTTGGTATGAAAATAGATTAAACCCTGGGAAAGCACATAGGGTACTTTTTAATCCGGGACTTCGTCTGCATCCGCGATAACCGACATTCACGCGGACCAAATCGCAGACAAAAGCTCGTTATAAATAAAATATATATTTTTATGATTTAATTACAAATATATAGTTTTCAGACTTTTTCCTGTATTTATAGTATAAGACAATATTATTTGCCAAATTTCAAAGTTCTAGGTCAACGGAAAGTACCCTAAAAATTTTGATTTCCTTGAGAGTGTCGAAATGTACGTTTTTTACGACATAAACGGCGGTATCATTTTTTTACGTTAACTTAGAAGTTTCACTTTTTCACAGCTTCAAGGGATCATAGACTTAATTAAGTGTATGGTTTTAATTTCAAGTCGATACCTTTACGCGTTCCCGAGATAAAGGGTCTTGACAGACAGAACAACAAAGCGATTATAGGTATTCGCTTTTTAATTTGTATTTGCTTTGGTGACTCCACTCGCAGTGTTCCGCGCTGTCTATCTGCCTTTTGTTTCATAATCTTAGAACGTGCACAATAATAACATGTTTAATTTAAAATTCCTGTCACCACGGAGTAAAAAAAAACTAGTTAAAGTACCCACGCATAGTTATATCGCTCGTGTCACAATTAAGCGTAAGGATTTGTAAAATAATAACAACCTTTGCCAAATTGTAATAAGTTTTAACTCAACGACTGTCGGGCGAAAGTGTTGAAGGTCAAACCTCCGCTGCTTAAGTCGGACTTTGTAACATAAGACATTCGAAAGGTTAATTTTGTATGAACAATAAATTCAACTTTTACGAAAAGCTCATTTGTTGTTCAAAGATAAAAAAACCCCACAGTCGGAATAGCACCTCCACACGTCCGAAGGGAAGTTGCGAGTACAGTTGAGAAACTGAAACAGGAGCGTGACACAAGGCACCCTTTATTCGGTGCGCAACTACCAACGCAGCGTTTAAAAAGCAGACACAGCTTCCTAAAATCGGTAGTTCCTTTGTCAGGAGACCCGGCTGATGCCCGCTGCAAACTGTGGCAGGACACTTTTCCCCCACCCACTCAATATCTACCACCAAGCGAGCATCTACCCGCAGGGTCTAACCTTCCGTGGTCCATCTGGAAGTCCCTGAACCGTTTAAGGACCCAAGTGGGAAGGTGTAACGCCAATCTCGCAAAATGGGGCTACCTCGACAGAGCAGCAGCAGGGTGCGCATGTGGCGCCGAGTTGCAAACCTTGCCGCACCTCATGTCATGTCCTTTGTGCCCCAAAGCATGCGATCGGGGTGAATTATGCGCTGCCACCGACGACGCCGTGGAAGTGGCTGAATTTTGGGCCCAACAAATTTAAAAGACTGTCGTGCCAGCGATACGAAGAAGAAGAAGATAATTAAGACTTATTATAACTGACGAAGGTTCTTATTATTTAACATTTTTTCCGCATAATTCTGTCACACTCGGAAAAGTTGCGCGGGCACTTCCACTTGTTTTTTCTATTCCGTGTTTGACACATTTACCTGGACATTTTGTTCTGGTACAGATAGCGTTATCAACTGCTTACCGGATCCGTAGAAATTTTAATGCGTGGGGAAGCAGCTAATGACGTTGTCTGTACTAGCAACCCGCCGCTTGCGCGAATGCTATTTACATCTGTTTAATTATTAAAAAACACCTTTCTTCTCTTTCGTTGATTTTTAAACCATCATTGACGATAACATTTTTTTAAGAATGATGCTTGAGCAGCTCCTACCTACGTTTTTGTAATACCTTTAACAATTTCTTCTTTAAAGAATTTCCGACGCGCAAAGAAAATGTTATTTTATACCTGAAGGCAACGGCACTTCAATTTATTCTAAAACTAAAACATTCTTGCTACAAGATGCATCAAGATTTTTATGTTACTTAAGCTCAGAGAACGAACATAAAAATATGGTTGGTTACAGTTTATTTATTACTGAAAGTATACTGAGGCTATTCATTTATTTTGCCAAATAAATTTATAGAAAATGGTTATATAACTAATCTACGAAGAATCCAAATATGATCATCATCATCAGACTATCCCCCTTAATACGACCATAGTAAATGTTGGTTCTTGTTGGTTGGTTGTTGTAATGTTGGTTATTGTTGTTGTTGGATGTTGTTGTTGTTGGTTGGATGTTGGTTGTTGTTGGTTGGTTGTTGGAATTCATGTTATGAATGAAAATATTTGTTATTTATTATTTATTTATTATTTCAATTACTCTCTGCACTAACAGTTAATACCAACACATGCAGGGAGTCAACGATTATAATTATAAATTACTATTACCATAACAAAAACAGAATAATAACAAAAAATAACAATTTGAAATAAAAAATAAAATAAAATCATATGAATCACATATTTTATGAGTAAGTATCTATTATTAATGGAATAAGAAAATGTGTTGCGCCGACTCCAAGTAATTTGGGACCAGGGTAGGCGCCGACTCCAAGTAATTTGGGACCAGGGTAGGAAGACGATGAAGATGAAGAGTTTTACTCTGCAAAAACATCCCTCGGTGATGAGAGGACCTGTTCAGGGATTGACAGCTAACTTCACGGAAATTTATTGATAGAGATTTTGACAGAAAATCTCTACAGAATATTTTTATTAAGTACCATAAAAATTGACTTTTAAAGTCCACAGAGACCATAATTAAAAATACATCTAACTCCGCAAAAGCATCACAAAATAGAACAAATAAATCTATGCTTTACTTCAAAAAGGTGGAGTCAAGAGCCGATAACTATACCAGTACAATGCAAAGACCTAAGTGAGGTGTCTGACTTAATTCTAATCTAAATTCATTTTGACCGGCCCGCATTAAGCACTTACTGAGAGTACTTAACCCTTAGTATTTATTATTAACTAGTTTATGTTCTAGAATCCGTCCGTGTAATTTATGACGGTTATTTGCGGGTTAATGTTTTTACTCGAAATCCTAACAAGAAAGAAAGTAAGAAAAACCATTCACACACACAACACACACACACGAACATACAACACACACAACATACACATTAACACTTGTTCTAAAATGAAAATAGCCTATTTGAACCAGCGGTTTTGGAGATAGACAGACATACACAAATTTAAAAATTGTTGTATCGGTATCAGTAGTGTGCAAAAATTCACTTGCATGCATTTAATAAAATGTTATTATTTTGACATTACAAACTGACACTTTAATTTTATTTATTTGATGTATAAATATAGTTAGAAGTAAGTTTGAAGTGCATTATGGTATTGATATTATGAATTAGAAGGTACTTACGAAGTACTTTAGTAAAGTGGATTTTCGTGTTATGTGCAACTTTCGCGCCATTGTAAAGGTAAACCCGAAGCCGCACTGCGGGTTTTTGACGCGCGCGGTTACCTCAAAACTGCTTAAGCGCACGCACGTAGGTATTGGTATGAAAGCTTTTGAATGGAAGACGGCCGAATCTAATGAAAAGGCTGTATGCAGCACGAGTGAGCCGATTTTGCTCCTAAAGACTAAATTAAAAATCGGTAAACGCTTATAGGTCGTAACCTATAAGCGTTTGTGGATCATAAGAAAATAAAGATTAAAAATCTCGATTGCATAATTGTATTTCTTTTCATAAGAATTGGAAGATTTTTTATTTGTCCGTTGTTACAAAATATAATTTTCTTAATAATAAGTCATCTTCACTAATATTATAAGTTAGGTTAGGTTAGGTTAGGTTAGGTTAGGTTAGGTTTTGTCCGAGAGGTGTGTCACCTACGTGGGACGTGATGGCGAGCACCAGCGCCGCATGTCGTGCGGTGTTCCACAGGGTTCCGTCTTAGGACCGCCCCTGTGGAACATCGGGTACGACTGGGTGCTGAGGGGCGAGCTCCAGCCGGGCGTGGACCTGACGTGTTACGCTGACGACACGCTGGTCACGGCCCGGGGGAGCTCGTACAGGGAGGCAGCGTTGCTGGCGACGGCTGCGGTCTCACAGGTGGTGAGCCGCATCCGGCACCTCGGCCTGGAGGTGGCCCTCAACAAGTCGGAGGCCGTGATTTTTCACGGTCCTCGGCGGGCGCCGCCGCTGGGATCACACATCGTGGTCGGAGGGGCCAGAATAGCTGTCGAGTCCACCATGAAGTACCTTGGATTGGTGCTCGACAGCCGATGGGATTTTGGCCCTCATTTCCAGCGGCTGGCGCCCAAGTTGTTGGGCGCGGCTGGGGCGTTGTCAACGCTGCTTCCCAATCTGGGGGGCCCGAGCGCCGTCTGCAGGCGGCTCTACGTGGGGATCGTGCGATCGATGGCCCTTTATGGGGCCCCGATCTGGGCGGCAGACCTGACGGCCGGAAGCATCGCCGTTCTGCGAAAGCCGCAACGAGCGATGGCCGTCAGAGTCATCAGGGGATATCGCACGATCTCCTACGAGGCGGCTTGTGCACTGGCCGGATCCCCGCCCTGGGACCTGGAGGCTAAGGTACTCGCGTCACTGTACCGGTGGCGCGAGGAAGCGCGGGCGCGGGGCGAGCGACCGATGCAGCGACACATGGAGCTGCGTCGGTCTCAGCTTCGCGAGGTCCTGGTGGCGGAATGGCGGGACAGGCTTTCGCGCCCTACCGCCGGCCTCGCCATCATCGAGGCGGTCCGGCCAGTGCTCGAGCGCTGGCTCGGGAGGAGGCACGGCTCCCTGTCGTTTCGGGTGACGCAGGTGCTCTCGGGGCATGGTTGCTTCGGGAAGTACCTGTGTCGCATAAACAGGGAGCCGGACGCCCGGTGTCACCACTGCGTCGACTGCCGGGAGGACACGGCGCGGCATACGCTGGCGGAATGTGCCGCTTGGGAGGGGCCGCGCCGTGCCCTCGTCTCAGAAGTAGGCGGTGACCTGTCGCTGTCGGCCGTGGTCGAGTCGATGGTCGACAGCGCAGAGTCCTGGGACGCGGTGGTTTCCTTCTGCGAAAGTGTCATGTCGCAGAAGGAGGCTGCGGAAAGGGAGAGGGAGATCTCAACCTCTCACCCTGCCCGCAGCAGGCGCACCGGGCGTCGGCGAAGGGCGGACAACGCCCTCTTCCGGCCCCCCTAAATGGGTCCAGGGGCGGCAGACTCGGGGACGTCTGTCGCCCCCCACATACACCAGGACCCGAGGTGGCGGCGCGTAGTGTTCCACGCGCGCCCCTCTAAGACGTCCGGGGGGGAGTCTAACACCTCACTCCCCCCCCTGACCCGAGAAGTGGCCCGCTGCAGCGGGCCGGCACCAGCCGGGGGTTGCGGAAGTATCTCCAGTTCCCGCGACCCCCGACGTAGGTGTGAGATGGAACACCGGGGTGGTTTTTAGTCAGTAAGAGTCTGACAGACCCCTCCGCCCGCCCCAGGGCGGAGGACATCCATGAGGATTTTCCACCCCGTACCAAAAAAAAAAAAAAAAAGGTTAGGTTAGGTTAGGTTAGATAAAGAGGAAAGATTTGATTGTTTTTTTGTTTGTTTGCATTGAATAGGCTCCGAAACTACTTGACCGATTTGAAAAATTCTTTCACTGTTGGGAAGCTACACTATCGGTACGACTTTCCATTGACGTCCGTCGAATTAAGGGTGGAGAGGGCGGTGGGGGGAGGGGGGGGGTGTTTACTACCCCCCCTTAAAGGGAAAAGTTGCGGAGCCCCCCCCTTTTCGAGTTTTTTAAATTTTTAAGTCTGAGGAAATTTTTCCCATTTTATGAATTAAAATTAATAGTAAGTGTAAAAAACCATGGGGGACCCCTTAGGGGGGAAGGGGGTTCTCCCCCTACAGAAGGGGGAATCCCCCTTCATAAAAAAAAATGGCACTGATTTAAAGAGGCAGTTGTAAATAGCGGTTTTAGTAAGTTAAAAATTATAAATGGCACGTTTCATAACTAGGTACCAGCCAAGCCAAACCCTAAAATATTTTATGCATGGTCGAGGGTGGGCTTGGTCGACGGAGCCCCGCTTCGCGGGGCTCCTACTTCTGGGTGGTTTATAAAAAAATAACCACGAAGGGGATGACGGGGTCTATTCGCTCGCTTCGCTCGCTCACTCGACCCCGCCATCCCCTTCTAACCTAACCTATCCGAGTCGGGGTGCCCTAAAGTCCAGATTGCAATCAGTTTCTTCTATAAAGTAATAATAAATAATAAAATACTAGCCAAACCCTTTAAATATTTTATGCATGGTCGAGGGTGGGCTTGGTCGACGGAGCCCCGCTTTGCGGGGCTCCTACTTCTGGGTGGTTTATAAAAAAATAACCACGAAGGTGATGGCGGGGTCTATTCGCTCGCTTCGCTCGCTCACACGACCCCGCCATCCCCTTCTAACCTAACCTATCCGAGTCGGGGTGCCCTAAAGTCCAGATTGCAATCAGTTTCTCCTATAAAGTAATAATAATACTGACGATGACAGTGACAATACAAATAGCGTCAGTTTTACGTTTCGTTCCACAAGCCGACAAAAAACGGTAAACACTTAACATTTTAATTTTTTTTATTTCGTACTGAAAATAATGCTGTAATTTATATATAAACTGTTAAATATATGTGTGCATGAAAACTATTTAAACTAGTACAAAATGTTATTATTTACGTAAATTTATATAAAATAAAATGTTACCAAACGTAAGACAACTTAACCGTTGGTGAAACGAAACGTTCAATAGCGATAATTCTATATAATCTGTGGTAGGAATTGATATAAATACTGCAAAAATATTTATTTTCAACATTTTTTTTCTCAAAAAGTACGCGTCTCCGCATGTGGAGACTTTACGTGTGTTCTTATAATAATTTAACCTTTCTGTAAAAAAAATATCAACCCCCAACTCGACGGCCGGCAATGGAAAGCTTAGCCACACTATCTCCGGTGACCATAGGCTATATTAAAATTTCAAAAAAGTTAGGGATCCATACTAAAACTCCAATAATATAGCCCAAGGTGTGAAAAAATTACCAAAAAACTTTCTTACGTCGCGTGCGCTGCGAAAACTATTGATTATAGTACAAAATAATGTACTATGTCTTTGCAGAACATATAATTATCTACAAAAAATATCGCAATACCTTAGGTCTAACTATTATAGTTATGTCACAATAAGTGATTTTTCATTTTTAAAAAATATATATAAATGCCACCGCTATAAAAGCTTTTTTATTTATACCTTGGAATTAATCCTGATAAAAAAAAATGACTTCGTATATAAGTCTGCTTCAATACCATTATATGAATTTTTGAATTATTCAATTTGGACATTCCATTCGAAAG
The DNA here is from genome assembly GCA_947361185.1 of Charanyca ferruginea. Classification (NCBI taxonomy): domain Eukaryota; kingdom Metazoa; phylum Arthropoda; class Insecta; order Lepidoptera; family Noctuidae; genus Charanyca; species Charanyca ferruginea. The sequence goes on from OX376070.1 coordinate 4,147,590, forward strand.
ATATCACAAGTTTAAAAATGTAAGTTATTTGCAAGTCGCGCGGTCGGCTCTCTACGCAGCAGTTGTGTGCGGATTGAATAAATTTTGCTAGACTAAATTGTCAGTATATGCTTTAAATTCGTATATAGCAGGTAATTCAACCCAAAATAAAAGTTATTTTTTTCAAAATAAACAAAGTTCTTTATAGAACTAAACATCAGTTCTTTTCAGAACTAAACAACAGTTATTTTCAGAGCTAAATCCATTTTTTTTTTAATTGTTTCAGAGAATAATATTATGTAACTTTTAACTATCCAATTTTTCCCACTCCAAATTTAAGCAGTAATTGTAACATCCTTCTGGATGAGTCGCTAGGCCAAATAGTTCATAGTTTAGAAATTTTAATAGATGCAATATACGCTGACATCGAGAATTTGCACGAAAAGGACTGTCATTGGTTGTGTTCTAGGGCAATAGTGTCACCCAGGAATTACAGTGCCAACGAAATAAACACGCATATCGAAGACGCAGTCAATTATCCCCAGGAGTTTTTAAATTCATTAAACCCTTCTGGACTGCCACCACATAAATAGACTTTAAAAATTGGAATTCCAATTATGCTTTTGAGGAATTCAAGCCCTCCAAGCATGTGCAACGGGACGAGGCTGCTTATTAAGGAATTGAAGAACAATTTAATTGTAGCAACCACTATCACCGGCCCAGCAGCTGGTCAACTAGCTCATACACCGAGGATTCCGATGATCACAAGTGATCTGCCAATCCCATTTAAACGGCTTCAATTTCCGGTGAAAACATCTTTCGCCCTAACTATCAACAAGTCCCAAGGCCAAACTTTCGAATTAGTAGGGATTGACCTACGAAAATAATGTTTTACTCATGGCCAACTGTATGTTGGTCTATCGCGGGTCGGAGGTCCTGAAAATCAATTTATTTTGCTGCCACAAAATAAATTAACATCAAATATCTCTGACTCAATAAATTGATTTTCAGGAGCAGAGAAAGTAAAGTATATAGTAAAGGACTTTTAATAAAAATTAAAAAAAAAAAAAAAAAAAAAAAAATACAAAAAAAAAAAAAATACAAAAAAATATAATTTCATATTCGAATTTTCTTCATTTTACTCTTTTTTAATGACCCCACGCAAAAACAAGAAAGTATGTATGGGAGAGTGTGTGTGTGTGCATAAAAAATTATAACTTTTGAAATGTTTGTTTAATACCCGTGCGAAGCCGGGGCGGGCTGCTAGTAATATAAATAATCTTAATTCTAATCATAACAAGTCATCATGAGGTGGCTAAGATTATTTAGAATCTCAGAATTGCGTTTTTAAACAAAACATTTAAAAATCTAAATTGATAAGTGTACCGAGAGAAGTACCTACCGAAAAAAACATAAAATAAAATAAAATTATAAAAATTATGTCAGCAAAAACAGGTAGGTACCCACCCATCCGCAAAAAACGGTTTCTTTCTCCATCCATGATTCTCCAAAACGAAACTAATACTAAAATTCAGCCACTAGTAGTTACTAGATTAATAGTTAACCCACATATACAAGACCGGGCTAAGATATCGGAACGTCGATACCTTCAACAATACGACTAATGACGCCGCTACTTGTAGTGACAGCAAAAAAAGAAAAATTATGTTGACATGTATGACTAGCTCAATCCGGATTGAACCAGATTTGGCAGGATATCACCGGGTGTAACTTCTTTTTGAGATTTATTTTTGCTCGATAAAATGTAATGTAAGTGGGAATTTTAATTGGTGACCCTTGTTTTTATATTGGTTTATTTTTGGAATCATGTTTACCCCAAACACAACATGAAAATAAAATAAAAGGACATTTTCTCATGTTAAAATTGTCTAAAATATTTTTTTTTAAAACATATGTATGACAAGGAACATGAATATTGGGGGAAAAATTAAGGAAAATTCAGAAATAAAACTGATACATCTTCGGGACAAGAAGACGAGAAAAATCACACTGTTTTGTTGATAATTTCATTAGAGCATGGTTTAGAACTTGTCAAAATAACTTTATTCAACTTTGAGCCAACTACTCAACTATGAACAATTTAATCAATCCACTACAGACGTAGACTAAACTAAAAGCCTTAAGATCTAAGATGACATTAGCGATTCTAATTTAAATAATTTCAATTTTACTAAAAAAGTTGTTATAATGAGTATTGGGTGTTGACACCTCGTGACAAGGGTTCTTTTGAGATCTCGATCGATATTTCTAATTAGAATTTTTGAACAATAGATAACGACGAATAAAACGTATTTCTAAAAGTAATATGACAGAAAATATAGTACAGCTGTGACCTTTCTGAAAGGTAAAACCAGCGTAGTCAACTAGTAATTATTGAAAAAGCAGATTTTTTTAAATAAATATTTTCGTGTTACTGGCAGTATTCTTTTCACTTTTTTTGCCTTATATCAACTTATTAATATGCACCATAAAATCCTTAAACCCTATATCAAAATATACATATCAAAGATCCCAAAAGTACGAGAACTTCCATTTGCATAATCACGGTCAAAATTTGCCATAACTTCAACAAACCATAATGTATGAACCGTGTTCCGGGAGAAAGGCTGACACCTCGACATTACTCATAAATAAAATCCATGATACCGAATATTTTTAATTTATTTACTCTGGCAACCCATTAAAAGTCTAATGCCAGGGTGCCCAGTCCTTGGTGGTCGATTTGTGTAAATTAAAACACATTTTCTAAGCTAACGACTTGGATACAGATACCTTTATGGCTGAAACTTTTTGGTCGCATCGCCGGCTTGGGACATGCGATTGTTCTTGTTAATAATGCTTGACGTAGCCCTACTTTAATTTAAGGTCGGAAAGCATTAAGCATTGAGTGATGGTTGCCACTTGCCTAAAGTTGGACCTCTGAATACTAATATACCTTGATGAACGTGGACCCGGAATTTTACGAGCCTTTGAGGAGTAATGACGCGTAGTATTACTTGAGTATTTATATTAATAGAAAAAGTTTTTGTATGGTTTCAGGATTTACATATACATCAACTTGTAATCATTAATTGTTTGGTACTTTAACAAGATTCTAGAAACTTCGATAACGGTATTGCACTATTTTTACCCAAATTTTCAATAAACTGTTTGGCGCCGCGAATAGCAACACCCCATTTCACTCCAGAAGGCGACAGAGGCATATTGACCAGAGCCTCTGGTCAATATCCCTCTGTCGCTTACTCAGAAGGACACTGCTGCTGCCCAACGGCAGCAGCGTCCTTCTGAGTACCATAACACCTACTGCGATCGCCAACATGCATCGGCCAAGCATGGTGATTACGTTACGGGTAAACCCCCCCTTAGGGCAGACCTATGCCCAGCAGTGGGCGTCTAAAGGTTAAAAGGTTGACATGATGATGATATTCGTATACCCTGTTCACAATAAGATTAGACATAAACACAAACCTTTTTTACAGTCCCTTCAACCGATTTTGACTTCTATTCCGTAGGCTTAAGGATGACATTAGAGGCAAAAAAGTGGTTACAATACAACTGTTTACTGCAGTTGCCATTTGTCATGCTACCAACGCAATAGAAGTCAAAATCGGTTGAACGGATTGTAAAAAAGGTTTGAGTAAATGACTAATCTTATTGTAAACAGGGTATATATATATTCAATCATCATTGTAAAGTTCGAAAAAAAACGCAGATTAAAATAAAAATTTTAAACTTTTATATTGAACAATAGTTTTATTATTTTAGGGTAGGTAGGGTACATAATTAACTAAAAAATCGATACTTGTAATGCGTATGGGAAATGCAAATTATTTCAATGGTCCCAAAGCAATTACTAGTTTCATTACCAGCCTCGACAAACTCGTAAAGCGATATTGATTGAACACTTTTTTAATTAAAGTGATTAGTCTACATCTTACTTCTATGTATTATTGAGTATGACAAATGGTCGTGTGACCTTCATCAACCGACTTCAAAAAACGAGGAGGTTATCAATTCGTCTGTATTTTTTTTTATTTTTTTTTTTATGTTTGTTACCTGATTTCTCGGGACTGGGTGAACCGATTTTGATGATTCTTTTTTTATTTGGAAGCTAGTGCTTCCCGTGTGGTCCCATTTTAATTTGGTCCAGTTCTGACCATGACATCCATGAGAAAACCGTATAAGTCTTAAATTTGCATTAAGTATGTGCGCGATTTGTTACGCGATTTCTCAGGTAAACGTAAACCGATTTTGAAAATTCTTTTTTTTATAGATAGGGTATGCTTCAGGGGTGGTCCCATATAAATTTTATCGAAATTGATTCAGCACTTTTTGAAAAATCAACTAATACCCAAAAATTTTACATAAACGACGTTTTAGTTTCATCAATCTTTGTAGTAGTTAACTTTCAATCTCTTCTTAATAGATTTGAATGAGAAGGAGGTACTAAAAAGCGGAAAATAAAAAGCTTTTTACAAAAAAGACAACCGCCTTCAAAAAGTGAAAAATAACTTTAGCACAGAACACACATTGACTTTAGTTTCGGAAGTCGGTGGCAATACAAAACAAAAAACAGAACAAAGCCACTGAATTTCGAAACTAAAGTCAATGTGTGTTCTGTGCTAAAGTTATTTTTCACTTTTTGAAGGCGGTTGTCTTTTTTCTTTTATCAAAATTTATATAATTATTATGTAGCATTATTGTACATGTTTATTTAGAATTGAGAGCAAGTACTGGCATTTTTTTTGGTTTTACTTTATAAGTATAGTAGTGGAAATTAAATGCCCTGAAATTTGGTTTTTTGCTCGAACTCTGAAAGTTTTCCCCATAAAAAAAACAGCTTTTAGGTTAATTATTGTGTTAATAGATTACTACATCATGTTAAATTAATTAATTATTTCAGTTTCGGATGTCGGCGACTTTTGATCTGTTTGTTGTTTCGTATTGCTACCGAAACTAAAGTCATAAATGTTCTGTGCTAAAGTTATTTATCACTGTTTACTTTTTGAAGGCGGTTATCACTTTGTAAAAAGGTTCATACGTTATCTGCTTATTAGTTCATATTTCTTACCACCCAACATTTACACGCATTAGTCCATACTTTCAAAACTATTGAATCGATTTTGATAAACTTGCACAGTTCTCTAAGTTAAAGTAAGGCAATAAAAAATGAACGTTCACAATCCGATTAATAGTTTCGAATAAATGAAATGCATGGGACAATCATAGGTAAGTACTTACATACACCTATAAATATTAGTGTATTTGTTTGGAAGCCCTAATATATTATCATAATTATGTGAATATATAGCAGTTCCAACAATTTTACATACATTATGTATCATATTGATAACTTTCTCATTTTGAAGTCGGTTAATAGGTAATACGGGAGAAATTACAGTGTGTACAAAGATTTATAGCGAAACGAAAAAACTATCCAAACAACATTATTTCATTAGTTTAGAAGTTAGTTATTACTAACTACATGTTCAGGGACCCTACGTATTAGTTAAATTAACCAAACAACCATTAAGGGGGCACCGAGCTTCTGGCGCTAATCGATTTTAGGTATTCTATGCGCTCCGTGTATGTGTGCGCAAGGCACACATTCACGCGCCGCGCGCCGCCGTACGCGACACTCCGTGCGTCGATCGACTAGCGAGGGTGCTACAGTATTTACGAATTATAATGCTGGCACTTCACATGGCGTATTTGAGCAAATATTCGCCTTATTTGAATAATACAAAATCGACTATATTTCAATGATTATAGGGTACATTTTGTATTATTCAAATAAGGCGAATATTTGCACAAATACGTCATGTAAAGTGCCGGCATAACACCAATAACGATTTCAAATATCTACTTTTATTAAAAAAATATTCAAACATTTAAATACTAGTTTAATAATTACTATTTATCTTACTACTTATTAATTTAATAATTTACTGTGGGTAAGTAAGTAGGCACCTATCCTAGGTACTTTCTAGGTAAGTACCCATATAGTAATCGAATAATACTTACCTAATTACATTTTATGATAGTATAGGTATATTCTAAGTACAATAGAAACTCTAAAAAGTGAACTCAATAATGTAAAATAATAGAACAGCTAAGTATATAGGGTGAACATCTCAGTAGTCGACCCTTTATTTTCAAATTCAAAAATATTTATTCTTCAATGTAAATTCAATACTTTTTGAATGTCAAACCAGAACCTAAAAAAAAATACATAGATGACGTAGGTATTAATTTCTTCACCAAAAATTAAACACAGATGACGTATTAGTTTCTTAATTTTTGGAGGATTGGCGCAATTAGTGTAGGTAGGGTATGTAGGCTCAGACCAATTAAAAGTATAGACGGAACATAGCGCTCATAAAAGTGTGGCAAGTAATATGAAGACGATTCGGTGATATTATTATGAAGACGGCCGCTCGGTCACAGTAATCTTTTCTGTGGCTCGGTAGTCTGCCGCGCCGCGAGTGATTGAGAGCGCATGACGTAGTTTTGGTAAAATGAAAATTGCGAAATTATGCCGTCGCTTGTCAGTCATAAACCGCTGCAAAAAAAAACACGTTTTCTAAATAAGTATAAAGGGATTACTTTTCACAAGTAGGTAACGGATTTTCTGCATAGTTTAAACAAAATCGCAAAAGTAAGTTTAAATATTTATTTTATTTAAAAAAAAACATTGCTCCACTTTAGGAATTACTCCTGTGTCGTTTACAAACATATAAACTCACATACACAAACAGCCAGACCCGGAACAACTATCTGTAGGCCATACAAATATTTGTTCAGTGCGGGAATCGTATCCACGACACGCAGCGCAGCAGTCGATCGCTCAACCACTGCGCCAACCGTGTCGTCGAAAAATATATCATTAGGTACACTTACGGTGTGCGTTCCGACCGCGCGGCCACGGCGATATTTCGAAAAAAGAACTATTCCAAGATTATGTACAATTTTGTAAAAGCTGATTCCCAAAACCATAAATTTGTCAAAGTTATGGTTACAAAGTTATAAGGGTTTGAACGTGGCCGCGCCATTGAAACGCAGAGAACCGCGCGGCCACGGAGATCTTTAAAACTAAGCGTAGCAGAGACCTGAAATTCAGGTAAATAACAGATAGAATTTGTAAAAAAAAAAAAAAATACAGAAAAAATCCTAGGTTTATACTTTAGGAGCTGCATGACAAAATCCCCATGACCGCGCCATTGAAACGGTGAATAACACGTTATCGCCGATATCACGGTGAAAATGCATCGCAGACGTCTGAAATTCATTTTAAAATCTAGATTTGAATTTGTCGAAATTTGAAAAAATACATCAAAATGTCCTAGGTTTATATTTTCGGACCTGTAAGACTAAAACCCCATGGCCGCGCCATTGAAACGGTGGAAAACACGTTATCGCCCATATCTCGCTGAAAAAGCCTCGCAGAGGTCTGAAGTTTTTTGTAAAACCTAGATTTGAATTTGTCGAAAATGGAACTAAGTTTTGATTATCTATCGAAAAAAGTAAGTGTTAGCGAGATCTTTTTCTGTAAACAACACCAACATGGGGTTTTTGTCTTGCAGCTCCTAAACCTAGGATTTTTTTTAATTTTTTTTTTACAAATTCAATCTTTTATTTACCTGAATGTCAGGTCTCTGCTACGCTTAGTTTTAAAGATCTCCGGGGCCGCGCGGTTCTCCGCGTTTCAATGGCTCGGCCACGTTCAAACCCTTATAACTTTTTAACCATAAATTTAACAAATTTATGGTTTTGGGAATTAGCTTTTACAAAATTTTACATAATCTTGACTTTGACTTTGACATTGACTTTGATAAATGCTTTGACTTTGACTTTGTATTATTATTGTCTTCAAAATGGTCTGTTTCTCTTTCTATACTAGCCGGCAGTGAAATGCCAACAACTGGTACATTTACCCTATAATTAGAAAAAAGATACAGAGAACGATTCAATTTAGCGAATTTGCCCACCCGTGGTGTATTGTTGAAATATCGTAAATAGTACTTAGTTATATTGTTAGTACGTAGGTACAGACACCAGCCCATCAAGCCGTACCTAATTGTCAAATTTTCCTAATATATTATGATATGAATATGAACCTTATTCTATTGTAATAAAGTTCAAAATCTATTAAAGAAATTTGACAGATTGTTGTGGCTTGATGTGCTCAGTGCTGACCTCAGTACCTAACCGAGTACTTAGGTACGAAACAGCAGGAGCATTCTCTTTGAGTTCAAAATTCTCAGCCTGTAGACGTCTTGCTCTAGAAAGATACATTTTGGCTAGTGATCGATGATTTTGGCTGAGCGATTGACTGCTGCGCAGCGTGTTGCGGGTTCGATTCCCGCCCAGGGAAAATATTTGTGTGATGGTCACTTGTGTTTTCCTTGTGTTTGGGTGTTGTTTATCTATATATGTATGCTTTTAAAAAAATATTTGTGTATGTATATCAGCTGTCTGACACCCATACTACAGGGTCTCTCTCAGGTTTGGGGTCAGATGGCCATGTGTAAAATGACCCCACATATTATTATATTATATTATCATTTTTAAATTGTTCTTAATGCATCCCATTAAAAAAAAACGTACCACCCTGTAACGCAATCAGATACGAGTTTTACTTACTTTATTTTTTCATTGCAAGCGAATAGAATTCTGTTTTCGCCAAGCAATTCTTTTCTTTGTTTACTTTGTTCTCCATTTAAAATAAATTGAATTAACATAAAATTCTTCGTTATATTTTTAAAACCGTGCGTAAGCGTAAGCGACACAAGCTCCCCGTCTGATGGCCGAAGCAAGACTAAAGCGGACAGGAGGGAAGCGTGGCGGCTCTAGTTAGATTGGGTAGAACACGAGTTAATTTAGGTATTTCCTTCGTATTATTAAAACAAATACACATTTTGAAAAAGTAAAATATATATGCGATAGAGAACATGTAGTTTTGTTATTATTTAAAAACAGATGACCTTTCGTGAAGTATTTACGACGTAGTAAGGGTTTATTTTGTTATTAAGAGATTACTTTGGATTTTTTTTCTATCGAGAAAACTTCAAGTGATCGTGTTTCTAACGCCTATGAAGTATAGAGTGAATCCTCTAATATCTTATATATGAATTGCATGACAAAAGGATAAGTAATAACGATGTAACAAGGAATCAAACGAACGCAATTATTTAGCAATTACGTATCGTTCCTTCGGTACCCCCTTAAAACAGTTTAGAACACTCGTTTTATGAGGCAGCCCTTTAGAGCCTGTAAAATGGTGATTGTACTTTGCAATTTTCATTAGCTAATCACATAGAGGTGTTATCATGGCGTCACACGGTCTCACTAGTATGCAGGAGAATGAGTTAAAGTTTGGTTTACTGCAGTATTTCAGACACAGGTCATGAAGTACAGACACCATGTGTTAGTCTCTGCTTAAGCTACAACAATCTGACAAATTACTTTGTTAGATTTTCAACTTTATTACAAAACTAGCCACCCGAACCCGGCTTCGCATGGGCCTATAGCCTTCCTCGATAAATGGACTAGCCAATACAAAAAGAATGTTTCAATTCGAACCAGTAGATCCTGAGTATAGCGCGTTCAACCAAATAACCAAACAAACTCTTCAGCTTTATAATATTAGTATAGATAATGCCTAAGGCTCAGATTATAAAACAAACACAGGTAGACCGTGTAGAACACTGCGAGTGAAGCCAAAAAAAGCAAAAACAAATTCAAAAGCGAATACCTACAATCTCGTGATTTTATTCGTTTTTCAATGTGTATTTGTATTTTTATTAGTTTTTTTTTACACAACAGTACAACACGAAGCGCGTTGTAGGTATTCGATTTTGGATTTGTATTTCCTTTTTTGGCTTCACTTTCAGTATTACGCGCGGTCTATCTGCCTTTGGTTCATATTCATATTCAATTGAGAAAAGTTTACAGTTTAGGTGCCTGTCGTCTGTACCTACCTGCACGGGAGATCAGAAGGGAAGTCCCGTATATTTTAAGAATGGTTTTAGTCTTGGAGTCAATCTGTTGAAAATACCTTTAATTTACACATTTGTTTGTAAAATATTTTGACATTGATTCTCACAGAGCGTATTACGACTAGATTTTGATCGTTTTAAATTAGTATTTTGTTCATTCAAAGTAATTGGGTAGATGTCCCCAAATAAATGATATTATTATTATTAACCAGTAATTACAAGACATTATATCTGTAAATAAACACTGGATATTTGCCCTGAAAACCCTACTAAAAGTAGATTTTTAGTTGCCTTGAAATCAATAAACAGTTTTCAATTGAGTTGCCAAATGACTACCTACAAGACGTGACGTCATAAGTATAAATTACGTTTTGACTACTCATGAACAGTATGCCAATTTATTGGTGGTGTTATCTATCCTCTAACCAACTACTAACTCATGTATGAAATGCATTTTAATAAGAACTAGCCATTTTAATTACAACAAGGAATTTTCTACCTCATCTTTAATTTAAAGGTGATTTTCACATTACTAACAAACCTTATGTAGGTAATACAACATTAAAATGTATTTATATTACTCAACGAATATTTTAACATACTGTACAGACCTTTCCTTTTTACCAACATAAAAAATACCGGATTAAAAAACAAAACATTGAAATACCTACTTGTTTTACTATTTTACTGTCTCTACCTTATCAAGTGTGAGCTCAAGTCAGGTGCGTCGGACTCGCTCGGCTTTTAGCGCGATTGCTCGAGTGATGCCTTCGGACTAGACTGACATTGCAACTAGTGTGGATCTTAGTGCCAAGGCCATGATTCCGTTTAGGTTTAAACAAAGCTTCTTGTATATGTTCGTTTGTAGTTTTCCTAATCATCACCTGCCTACCTTTCTTGAACTATGTTGGGGTCGTTTGCCAGTCTAATCGGATGCAGCTGAATACCAGTGTTTTACATGGAGCAACTACTTGTCTGAAATCCACAATTCATTTACTGGGTATCTCTAACATTGCCAGATTTTCTGGCTTCTGACTACCCATGACGACTGAAATGATTTGACTTTGACTTTTACTTTCTGCGAATGACAGCCGGGCTATAAAATGGATTGCCACCCATCCCCGAACTGACCGTAGCGAGCGTAGCTTAACCAAGATCAATCGTTCCGTACGGTTTTTCCTTAGCTACGAGCCCACACGGAGTTTTCCTAATCATTAAACTTCTGATTAAAGGCTGGGCTACACCGGAGCAGTCAATTTACGGGTGCGGTCACAGCCCTGTGGGCTAATTCACGTAACTAAAGAAGTGCTGTTGCAGTGCAGCTGCAGTTAAGTTTCGATCAAAACAACGCTTTTCGTATTCTCTACCGCTGCCAGACAACGCGTGAAGTTCGCGTCACGCGAGCGCAGTAACGGCATGCTACTGTTGCGCGTCTTTGGTGCGTGCTTCGGAACGCAACTGGGGTATTATATTTTTAATATTATAATAAAGTCATATTCATTGAAATGTAATCAACTCTTTAATTATTTAGTGAGTATTTTTTTCTCTCATGTGTTTACACCATATGTAAGTTTGGTTGTCGTACAGTTTACGAGCAGTTCATGCGCAGCTCACGTGCTGTATTACAAGACCGATTATCACTCAAACTTGAACTTGAACAACTGCACTACAACTTCATCGGCGCGTCATAAAATTACGTGAATTAGCCCTCTGGACACGGTCATTTACTGCAATAGCATAATGTCCGTTAATGATATGGAACCATCCATACAAATACTACTGAAGTCGCAACCGCAAGTTTTTCGCTCCGGTGTGGCCGACCCTTAAAGTTTTATAAGTGCCAATGAAATGACGATTATATGAGGTTGTATCTTAAGGTGCCTTGCAGCCATCAATCATGCGACTGCAGTGAGGCTGCCGTCTGATGTGGCAAGTCGAAGTACACATTTCAGAATGTGATCTTTCCTAACATTTACCTACTAGAATTGCCCCTCTGATCATGGCATCTTTACAAGATTACATAACAGAGGAACTTCTCGTTCCTTCAACATTAAAACGTGTTAAATTACATAACTACCTACGTATCTTGCAGCTTATCTGCAAGTAAGCTAGTACCATCAAAGCTTTCAAACGAACTGAGATCCTTTTTCGTGACCTAAAAACCCGACTCAAAGGCCGTGAGATTTCATGACACATTTCAGTGTGTGTCATACTCCCACAGGGTACCTACTTATTAAGATTGAGATGTGTTCCATTTTTCAATTTCGAGTTTATATTGGTAAATGACACAATGCGGCCCGCAGCTAGGATTATCTTATAAACTCTGAGTTGGCTACTAACACGGGCCTTAGACAAAAATGTTAGTAAACCTCATGTTATTTATTTATTTATTTATTTATTTATACTTCATGCACAAAGGTACAAGGGCGGACTTAATGCCTTAGGCATTCTCTACCAGTCAACCAAGGGTGGTGAAGAGATAACATGGCAGGTGCATATGAAAAACAAGTATATATTAAAAAAGTTAAAAGATATAAACTTACGAATATATAAACAACACATACATAATTTAATGTTTGGTATTAACATACCTATATAAAATATATATAAACATATAATATATATATTATATATATAAATATAAATAAAGGAACAAAGTATTATGAGATGACTCTGCTTATTTGTGCTGAAAATAAGTTCGCAATTTCCGCTTAAATGCATACTGGCTGGTGGCCGTTCTGATTCATTTCTTCAATCTAGAATATTATACCTGGTGACATTTAAAAGTTCAGGTACATTTTTTAGGAAACTAAGTGGCGCAACATTGTTTGCAATATGTTTTTGAGTAACGGGAAACATGCTCAAACGTTCCGAATTCATGTTAAACAAAAGTTGCACAACTATTTCAATTCAACTATTTTCGTAGCTTTAGGTAGAAATTAAACCTTTTATCACTTTCTAAATCACATAAATGAATTAACCAGACCATCTTCAACAGAAAACAGCCACATATTATCCCCCGTTGAACCGCAAATAATTGAAGACGGCAAAGTTGTAACCCATAATACTAAAACGTCATAGCTTGCATAGTTTCCAATGTAATACAGAGTGAAATATTTCATTATAAGGATTGTTAGGCAAGAACTGAGTTATGCGAACACTAAATGTCTGCGGTTGAATTCTGTGGATGTCAACGGATAACAGAATATGCGTAACACCTCTCTCACCCCGATATGACCAATTGTAATTTAATTTTGTCCATCACTGTAAAATAAATTAAAGCTCCGCCGCGCTGAAACTATGTTAGCTCGAGGTAATCTTACAAAAATTACACTGACGTTAAGGGCCATTCACGAAACTTTTCATAATCGGAAATTAGCAAATCAGACATTACAACTCACATCGATGTTAATTGTATTTATGTTCCACCAACAAAAAATAACATGACATCAGGAAATAATAATAATAATAATAATATGTGGGGACATTTTCACACACGGCCATCTGACCCCAAACTAGGGAGACCCTGTACTATGGGTGTCAGACAGCTGATATACATACACAAATACATTTTTTTTTTGTAAATACATACATATATAGATTAAATGAATGAGTCATGTGTCTTTCACTCTTTTATCGGTCAGTAATCAAAGCAACCAAAATAAAAAGTCGCTATGTCACAGGTCTATGTTCATTGACAATGTATCACTTTATCTAGCCGTATCGTACAGACTCGTGTTAAATAATACAACTAAATAAAAATGTCAGTTGTGTAGTCAAGTATGAGTGTATTCTTGCAACATTTGATTTTGTCGGTACATAATTATGTCAATATAAAGTTGTGTCCAAACAGCGCGCAAAGAACGCAGCTACGGTTTTTTCCCAAGACATAAATCAACCGTGCGTGTTAAGACAAACCCAGAAATGTTTGCGCCGCAATAATTACGCTTCATATCACGCCGCGTTCATATCGCGTTCAAACCACAATTAAAGCGGCCGCGTGTGTAGCTCTACTATTATTCTAAAATTACGTAGAAGAAGGAACAGAAGAAAGCCTATTAAAAAAGACAATATTGGGTTTGACCACTTTCAGAATTTGATTTGATTTTGGATTCAGAATTTGAAAGCGATTAATTACCGCTCATAATTGCCACGCTGTGTTTGGACACACCTTTAGTAATTTTCTAATTTTGTTTGTTATCGTTTTCAACCGACTTCAAAAAAGGAGGAGGTTATCAATTCGTCTGTATTTTTTTTTTTTTTTTTTTTTTTTTTATGTTTGTTACCTGATTTCTCCGGACTGAGTGAACCGATTTTGATGATTCTTTTTTTATTTGGAAGCTAGTGCTTCCCGTGTGGTCCCATTTTAATTTGGTCCAGTTCTGACCATGGCATCCATTAGAAAACCGTATAAGTCTTAAATTTGCATTAAGTATGTGCGCGATTTGTTACGCGATTTCGCAGGCAAACGTAAACCGATTTTGAAAATTCTTTTTTTTATAGATAGGGTATGCTTCAGGGGTGGACCCACATAAATTTTATCGAAATTGATTCAGCACTTTTTGAAAAATCAACAAATACCCAAAAGTGTTACATAGACGACGTTTTAGTTTCATCAATCTTTGTAGTAGTTAACTTTCAATCTCTTCTTAATAGATTTGAATGAGAAGGAGGTACTAAAAAGCGGAAAATAAAAAGCTTTTTATAAAAAAGACAACCGCCTTCAAAAAGTGAAAAATAACTTTAGCACAGAACACACATTGACTTTAGTTTCGGAAGTCGGTGGCAATACAAAACAACAAACAGAACAAAGCCACTGAATTTCGAAACTAAAGTCAATGTGTGTTCTGTGCTAAAGTTATTTTTCACTTTTTGAAGGCGGTTGTCTATTTTATAAAAAGCTTTTTTTTAATTTTATAGGTTGAGTTGCTTTGTTCTTAAAAAAGTTTCGATACAAAAAAGATCGTGTTCAATAGTACAAATAAATTAATGTAGGTGTATCTATTGCTTGCTCATTTCATGCAAATTCGTATTTAAATAGATAATTTCAACTTGGACGTTTTTAATAAATAAAACTTTCACTCAAATATAACTTTTGTTTTCTCTGTAATAAAGAAAACTTTGAATTCCCCATTTTGTACGTGGCTAGAACGCTATCCGCGAAAAGACAAAGAAAAAGAAACCTCATTATTTTAGTCTATGGTCGATCGCCATTATTTGATGCGCGCGCATAGGAAAACTGATTAATTTTTCCCGCCATTGCGAAAAATTTTTCACAACTCGTTTTCACTGTTGAAAATATTTTTTTAGTATTATTTTCTTCACAAGTTTGTTGAAAAACGTCGTATGATACACGTGTGTAGGTATTGATAATACCGTCCTCGGCTCTCTTAAGACCCTCACCTAACGGCTCGGGTCTCAATGGCGCCTCAGCGGTAATCACCATCATTACACACTTGTACCATAATGTACTATTATAATATTAGTTTAAATGAATGCACCGAGACAAATGACGTTTTCAATGCTATGCTATTAGCTTTTTTGTAGTGTAAGCTGTTTTATAGACCATTTCCCGCAATGCTCGGAAGCACCGTCTTGTCTTAACAATAGAATATTAATTTCATCTCATTTAATCAACAACTATTCTGTCCCACTTCCACCTTTCCCGATCCTGTGCTTCATCCCCGCAGTTTTGGAGGATTCCATCCTGTTCGTCCCGCCATCTCCTTCGTGGCCTACCGCGACCCCGTTTACTGTCTCAGGTCACCAGGCCTGTATTACCTGAGCGCACCTTTTGCCTAGCATGCGGCAGACATGTCCTGCCCAGTCCCATTTACATTGGGCAGCCTTATGAGCCACGTCTGCAATTCCTGTCAAAGTCACAGCATTTATTTAATTCAAATTAAAAAAAAAAAAAATTACAGGCACTTTTGAAGTTGAAGATAGGGTGCTCGTTTCAAAGCGTGGTCTTTATAGAGAAGAATGAGCAAGAAACTCCACGGACACTCTTTTTAATCAAGTTTTTACAAAATCCTGGTTACATTACTCTTGTTGCTTCTTTATGCGAAAAGAAAAGAAAAAGCAATCAAAATAGTTATTTTATAGTGAAAAAAAACCATGAGCAATTTAAATTAACAGCGTCCGTTCAGAAGCATGACGCCTGGATCAGCACCATTTAGCTTAACCATTTTGAAGGGAACTGTATTGTAGGTAGGTACTAATAAGATATGAAATTATTTGAATAGACTAATCTGCACAATCCACTTACAGATCACGTGCGCTTACACGCCTACGCGGCTAAATCCTCCCCTTTCGTACTTGACAAGGCCTATATTTAACATAGATGATAACATTAGTTA
The DNA here is from genome assembly GCA_947361185.1 of Charanyca ferruginea. NCBI lineage: Eukaryota > Metazoa > Arthropoda > Insecta > Lepidoptera > Noctuidae > Charanyca > Charanyca ferruginea. The sequence continues at coordinate 4,163,947 of OX376070.1, forward strand.
CCGCTCTAGCCTCTATAACTATCGACAAATTGATGTGACGTAAAGCATTATTACTTGTAATTACATTATTACTGAGGCACACTTTGACGCCGCTCTGAGAAACTGTGACATTGAAACTATTAATTAATTTGTCTTTATAGTATACGATTTAATTATCGCGAAGGAGGGACTAAAATAAAAAGCCCGATTGATGATGGTTAAGCTATTCTTGCCGGCCGTGGATGGGTGATCAACCATATCATGCCGAGACCCTTCCATGCCTTGGAAAGTACGTAAAGCTGTTGGTCCCGACTGTCATTTTTAGATTTTTGACTGTCGTTATGGGTTGTTAGATGCCAGAAAGTCTAACAACCGGACTTACTAAAGCCTAGTAACTGGGTTACGGTTAACTCCAGTTACGGTGAGACGTAAGTTGTGGGAGAACCTCCATCCACCACCACCCAACTTCGTTCAATCCAAGGAACACCTGCCACTCGGAAGTGATTTGCAGTGGCCTGTATGGAAAGCGCTCAATAGACTGCGCACCCAGGTAGGCCGCTGCAAACACAATCTAGCAAAATGGGGCATAATAGATCCCACCGACACCCAGTGTGAGTGCGGTGATCCTGACCAGACAATAGCCCACTTATTACAGTGCCCAAAGTGCCCCTACACCTGCACCTTAGAGGACATTAAAAACGCCACTGATGCTGCGATAAATGTCGCTACCTACTGGGCCCAAGTAGTCTAGCATAAAGGAAAACCATCAAATCGAAAAGAAGAAGTTACTCCATGTAAAATACGAGTATTCAGCTGCATCAGGTTAGACTGGAAGCCGACCCCAACATACTAGAGAAAAGAATATGCCGATGATGAGAGGCGATTGAGACAGAGATTTGAATGAGAACATTGAGAACGAAATTTAAGAATTGCATCCTTGAATGTAGCTCATTTGATCGATAGTTTCATAGATATAACAACAGACAACCAAAACAACAGTCAATTATCACGAAACAACGTTCCCTTGTTAGATACAACATACAACTGAAAATCGTGTCTTGATCGTATCGTTTCGTGTAAAGTGGAAGTAAAGCTAATTTGGTAAATCAATTCAGTAGCAAGGACGCGTTGACTCGAGACCGTGCCATAGACACAAAGGTACGAGTGTAAGCCTCTGTAATTATTCGTAGTTGCTTCTTCGTGCTTAAGGTGAATATACACCTGAAAGCCAATTCTACTAATTGAAAACGTTCAAAATTTAGTCGAAATCTCATCTTAGCGACGATAAATGACAAAAATAATAATAAAAATCTGCCTTTTTTTTCTACTGCAGGACAGGGCTCTCTACTCTCCTTCTACTGTTTTCTATCAAGGGCAATTTGGTACCATTATTCTTTGTCCGTGTGGTGTCGGACGTAAAGAATAGCACCATCCCAAGCGGTGTGTGGATTGTTCACGTGGGTGTCGTAAGAGGCGGGGTGCGTGCAGAAAACCTCCTCGTGTGCCTGATTGCTGCTGGTTCCTTTCGAATACGTTCGGGGGAAAGAGCAGTGATCGGGCCGGTGCACCCTGGGTACAGTCAATATTCTCGAGAATATTGGCTGTGGCGAATTTCTGCGTGGGGGGGGGAGCTTCAGGCTCGTGGAGGTGGGGCCCAATCTGGGCCGAAAAGGGGCGTTTCTTCACGTGTCCCTCTGATTTAAGCAGAGGACAGGGTGGTGAAGCATGGGCGGCGCTCGTAGTGCACTTACCCTGCCTACGGGCTGGCAGCGGGAGAACCTTTCTCCCGACTGCACCCGTCGAAATCGTAATCCGTGAAGAGCTCACATCTTGTGACTTGGAACGGGACGAGGGTCTTGGCTTAACCGCCTGGGCCGCGAGGAAGAGAACCTCTATAATAAATTCCTCTAATACCAAGTTTTGGTGCGTGGCGAGGGTATGGATGGCTGAGGAGTAGTGTCACTTGTAACTTTGTAGTTGTAGGTGGCGCATCAGTCGTTAGCGCACCCCCAGCCAGGGGCCAGTGGGACCTCGGGGTTGGGAAATAAATGACACCACTTACCTGGGGACAGGGGGTTAACCAGGTGGACTTTTTATATCCCCCATACTCGTGGGATCAAATATGGATAAAAACTTTAATAAAACATCAAAAGAGGAAGAGGTGGATGTGGCATCAGAGTCTGATGTCGCATCGGTGACGAGCGTGCGAAGCGCGGAGAATAAAGGGGGAACGCGAGAAAAGGAGCTTCCGGTTAGCCTGGAGCGCCTGCGCGATGGGGAGGTAGCCTCTGCCAAGAGGGCGGCGGCGGCGAGCGCTTTTAGAAAGCGCCCCCGCGGCGAGGGCTCGAGGTCGGTGGACCTCTCCTCTAGTGAGGAGAATCTGCCGGCCCCGAAGGTGCCAGCGGCACGGAGAGGGAGCGGTCGCGCGGTGGCGAGTGGAGCCCCCGCTCGTTTATCGGAGCGCGATGGGCGGGGCCGGTTCGTGCCGGTGTCCCGGCCCGATACGCCGGCTCCGTCAGACAACGTGGAGAGCATGGCGAGCGACTCCGGGCCCTCCATCGCGGACCTAAGTGACGGCTCCTTGGGGTTGGGGTCGAACAGGGCGGAGGCAAATGCTGCGAAACGGGCGCAACGAAAGGCTGTCGCGGAAGGCGAAGTCGCTGAGTTGTCCCGCCAGGCACGAGAGCGGCGCGAAGTTCGGCTGGCGGCCGGCGAGGGTGTTTCGGCGGTGGCGCTCAGTCGCCAAGTTCTGGACGGCGTGGATGTCGTCCTGAAGGTTGCCACCAAGTCGGGTAACCTGAAGGGCACGTTCACGCGCGCCCTTAAGGAGGCGGCTGACGACATCAGGGAGGCAGTTGAGGTCCTCGTCAATCGCACGAGCACAGATGAGACGGCGAAGCTGTGGGAGGAGAACCGCCGTCTCCGCTCCGAGTTGGAGGACCTCAAACGGCAATTTGCCGCCCAGAGGGCAGTTCCCGCGGCCGACGGCGCTTCTACCATCGCGGCCTCAGCGTTGGCTTCATCACCGGCCCCATCGTCGACCCATGCACTAGCGGATGCGGAGGTGGAGAAAATTGCCCGCATATGCATGATGCAGTGTGGGAAGATGGTAGGGGCGCGCCTGGAGGCCATAGAGGCCAGGCTGCTCCCTCCCGAAACCCTCCGTCCACCGCTCAATGCGGACAAACGGAGAGAGGAGACGCCCGCTAAGCCGAGCTCGGTGCCCGCTAAGCCGGGCCCTGTGCCCACGACTGCGGCCGCGGTGGCGGCTGGGCCGAAAAAACCCGAGAAAGCGGCCAAAAAGCCCGCTGAAGGAACCGGCAAGCCCGCCGCGTCCACGGCGGGTACGTCTGCGCCTACGTCCACGTCGACCGCGGCCTCTACGACCGCGCCCGCGCCTGCCGAGGAGGCGGAGGGCTGGACGGAGGCCGGTAAGAACGGCCGCCGTCGCCGAAGGAAGAAGAAGAAGGCGGCACCGCCGGCACCGGTACCACCAGCACCGGCAACTAAGAAGGCCCAACGACCGCGTAAGGTCAGAGCCCCACGCTCCGCGGCTGTAGTGATTACGCTGCAGCCCGGAGCCGTCGAAAGGGGCCTTTCCTACAAGGCGGTCTTAATGGAGGCGAAGGCCAAAGTCGCGTTCCCTGACCTTGGCACACCGTCCGGCTTCAAAATGAGGCCGGCGATCACGGGGGCGCGGCTGCTGGAGGTGTCGGGCGCCTCTAGCGCAGAAAAGGCGGACATCCTGGCCGCCAAGTTGAGGGAAGTCCTCAACCCGGAGGACGTCCGGGTGTCCAGGCCGACGAAGACCGCTGAGCTGCGCGTTGACGGTCTGGACGACTCGACTACTCCGGATGAGGTCGTGGCGGCCGTCGCCCGTGTCGGTGGATGTCCGCCTGCAGACGTGCGGACGGGAGAGATTCGCGTCGACGCTTCCGGGCTCGGCGCGATCTGGGTGCGGTGTCCCGTCGCGGCGGCCAACAAAGTCGCTGATGCTGGGCGTCTGTTGGTGGGGTAGGTTGCAGCGAGGGCGAAGCTGCTGCAACCCAGGGTTATGCGGTGCTTCCGCTGCCTTGACATTGGGCATGTCAAGGCTCGGTGCACCGGCCAAGTCGATCGCAGCGATCAGTGTTATCGCTGCGGTCAGCCCGGCCACAAGGCGGCCCAGTGCTCCGCGGCGCCAAACTGCAGCCTCTGTACAGCTGTAGGGAGGCCCGCTGGGCACACAGCGGGTGGAAAGGCCTGTGCGCCCCCCAGGAAGAGACGGGGCGCCAAGGCTGCTGGGGGCCCTTTACCCCCCTCGCAGGCTGGCGCCTCATCGGCTGACTCCCGGCCTAGGAATGGTGCGAACCCGGAGGGAATGGACTGCGCATAAATGGCGCTGTACCATTTCCTCCAGGGCAACATCAACCACTGTGCCAGAGCTCAGGACCTCTTCCTCCAGAGCATGGCAGAGTGGTCGATTGACGTGGCTGTGGTCGCCGAGCCGTACTTCGTCCCCCCCAGGGATAACTGGGTGGGAGACTTGGACGGCTTGGTGGCCATCATTGGCGGGGCTCTTGTCAACCCGTCGCGGACGGCATTGGCATAGTTGGTGCGTATTTTTCGCCTAACAAGAGCCTCGCCGACTTCGAGAGGTTCCTTGTCGAGTTGGGTGCCGTCGTAGGCCGTCTTCACCCTCGCCCGGTGCTGTTGCTGGGGGATCTCAACGCCAAGTCTGCGGCGTGGGGATCTCCAGTGACCGATGCTCGGGGTGAGGTGCTGGAGGAGTGGGCGGTCGCGACTGGCTTGGCCGTTCTGAATCGGGGTGAGGTTCACACGTGCGTGCGGCAGCGGGGCGGGTCAATAGTGGACGTCTCGTTCGCTAGCCCTGCTGTCGCGAGCCGTGTCCGCGACTGGCGTGTCGCCGTGGAGGTGGAGACATAATACGTAAATTTATTTTATTTTATTCAAAAACATCCATCGGTTTCTAAGTAAACTTTAACTATGCCTGACGGCGCTGCATACCTATCTACTTTGCTGACTGTACCACGTTCTGTCCATGGGTAGGTTTATCCATTACTTACCAAGACCCCTTCGTGCCTCGGAAAGTACGTAAAGCCATTGGTCCCGGCTGTTATTCATAGACCTTTGACAGTCGTCATGAGTAATCAGAAGCCAAAAAGCTTGACAACTAGTCTTACCAAGAGATATCGTGTTACGCAGTAACTGGGTTGTGGAGGTCAAATAGGTTACTCGCTCCATGTAAAACACTAGTATTCAGCTGCCTCCGGTTAGACGGGAAGCTGAACCCAAGCTAGTTGGAAAAAGCTAGGCAGATGATAAGTAGGTACCCAGTGAATAGGTGACGTCACTCAGTGGTCCGTGTAGTGTCGGACGTAAAGAATAGCACCATCCCATATCTTCCCGTGGGTGTCGTAAGAGGCGACTAAGGGACTCACCGGAGAGTAGGCAGCAGCGTTCTCTGTGCCTTTGTAACAACCATACTGCGATCGCCAACCCGCCTGCCAAGCGTGGCGATTATGTCAACCCCCCCCCGCCCATTTTGGGGGAGGCCTATGTCCAGCAGTGGACATCTTTCGACAGAAATTATGGTAATGATGAATAGGTCACATTATAGATTTAGAAAAACGGATTAACTCACTGTGTTGCCGAGTTAGTCCGACTAGTTTCGATGGCACCTTTCTCAAGGAGTTCCACAGGATGAACTCCTTGAGAAAGGTGGCCGTATGCCATCGAAACTAATCATTATGTAACAATACTCACGTTTCCCGTGGGGTATCCGGACTAGAATAGCACCCCCCCATTTCATCCCGAGGTTGTCGTCCGATCCGAAATCCGAAAGTCGGGCAGCAGCGGCTTCCGTGTGCTTAACAACTTCACTGCGATCCCCAAGACGCCTGCCAAGCGTTGGAATTGTGGCAACCCTCCCCCCTTATGGGGGAGGCCTTTGTTCAACAGTGGACGTCTACAGGCTGATGATGATGGTGACTGACGTTTCGTTTAATGATAAAATAGGTCACATTATTGTGTCGTGTCGTGTATCTTTTAGTGAAGTCAAGAACAAGGTAATTCCGTAGATCTTACTTAGTGAGCTATTTTCACAATGAAAGGAATTTTATTCCCCCTCATTAGAATCAAGTACTTCCTCATTATGGCTCTAATGTAACGAAGAGGTCAAGAGGTTGTTTGTTTTGTTATTTTGTAACGTTTCATTTTATTTTTAACCGACTTCAAAAAGGTTCTCAAAAAGGTTCTCAATTCGGTTGTTTTTTTTTTATGTATGTACATCGATTACTCTGAGATGTATGATCCGATTTACGTGATTCTTCTTTCGTTTGATGCGGAATAGTTGCCATTTGGTCCCATAAAAATTTAACATTGTTTGGCCCAGTAGTTTTCATTTTATGATCATTTACTAGTTTTTATATATTTATTTTTATGTTTGACCACGCATATCTTTTTTCAGTGTAGTCCGATCTCGATGATTGTTTTTAATTGATAGTGTATACCTCAAATTTTGTCCCATATAAATTTCAAAGAAATATTCCACCCCTAAGGGTTGAAAATTAAGGGATGACAGATTTTTTTTGGTGTTGCCGTTTCGTAATTCATTTCTATGATGAGAAGTTGGCACTAAAAAGCGAAAAAAAAAATTTTTTTGCAAAAATGACAACCGCCTTCAAAAAGTAAAGAATAACTTTCAATTCGCAAGTCGGCGGCTTTGGTTTTGTTTGTTGTATTGTATTGCCACCGACTTGCGAATTGAAAGTTATTTTATACTTTTTGAAGGCGGTTGTCTTTTTTGCTAAACAATTTTTTATCATGATGAATGGTATTTAGGACTTGTTTTCTTTGTAAATAAAGGAATTATTTTTAAAAGTGGAAAGACCTTTGTAAGGCACGCCGATTTAGAACTGAGAGGCAATTTTCGTATTTTTAAGAAAGTTCAAATTTTTATGTTTGTCTCAATGTGTCAATATTTCTAATTAACCTATAGAAGTTTCTAACAGATTGTCGCTCATATTAGAAAGTGATTAGGTTATAAAACATTTTAATGAAGAGTTACGAAAAGTTAAAAAGCCACTGTTTTTTACGCTTCAAGTAAAACTAAACTTTCTTATAATATCTGCACAGTCTATTCGTGTTCTAAATTTCATTTAAATCTGTTAAGCATTTATAACATAATTCGTAAAGGAACATCATGAGTTTCAAAAAATGTATAGTATGCTACATTTTCTTCCAACTAATTTTTTTCAAGACAAATTAAATTCTCCCTATATTTTTAATGAAATATTTATTTAGTCTATTTATTTAGTCAGAAAAATTAAACATTATCAGCTGCTTGCCACACTCTATATGTCTCAAAACTAACTCACACATCTCCAAATAAATACTAAATAACATTAATACTGAATTACAGCGACAGCCAACTTTTTATCCACTTTATAAGTATTTAATTAACTCAAATTAATCCTTTGACTCACATAATGGAGTCATAACACAAATGTATAAACAAATATGGACCTCTACAATAATATGTTCTAGGTATGTCCTGAGTAACGGTTTTACGGGTACATTTCATTTCAGGACCGCAAGGTGAGGGTATGGTGGGATAAGCAGAGCGGAAAGCGATTGCTTGCTTTAATAGCTCAGTGATTAACCCAATACCTATCTCTCTTAGACGTAATTGGAGTTATCCATGGAGGACGGGAATGGAATGAATTAAAAAAAGAAACGTTAGTTATTAAGAAAAGATATTGAAGCATAATTATCATATCCTAACATTGAAAACTGTTGAGGATGAGCGTATCTCCAAGATATACCCACTTCTGTGTTTAATTTTTTATTTCTACTTTGACATAAAACGGCAATTGGCCAATTACATTAGGAAACGATAGTTATTAAGAAAAGATATTGAAGCATAATTATCATATCCTAACATTGAAAACTGTTGAGGATGAGCGTATCTCCAAGATATACCCACTTCTGTGTTTAATTTTTTATTTCTACTTTGACATAAAACGGCCATTGGTCAAAGTCTTATCTAATATATAAAATTCTCGTGTCACAGTTTTCGTTCCCGTACTCCTCCGAAACGGCTTGACCGATTCTGATGAAATTTTGTGTTCATATTGGGTAGGTCTGAGAATCGGCCAACATCTATTTTTCATCCCCTTTTTTCACCGCTTTTTCATCCCCCGTAGATCGGGACAGGACAACGTCTGTCGGGTCAGCTAGTATCCTTATATACTTAACGACATTCACCCGTTTATCTCACACTACTGCAAACATACTGACAAGATCCCGTTCCAATCGTCCGCGAATACATCATGTGTATCTACTTCTAATATAAATAACCTTGAGCATTCGTCCCCTCTGCACCGCGTAAGAGATACAGTAGCGAATACGCTCATATTTTAGAAATAAATCTTTATATAATCACATTTTGGGATTTTGAAAAAAAAATCTACCAAAAATGTTCATTAATAAATTGCCTATCCATTAGTGATAGTAAATAATCGAATTAACGGTTACTTGCCGAGAAGATGCATGTTTTCAATAATTATTTCTCATTTTTGTGGTTTCGTTGTGAGGAGATTAGTTAAATACTATACTTCGTAAACAAAAATGAGATCTACCGTTTTGGAGTCAACATTATGTAGAAATTTAAACTATTTTTATTTGTTGATATTTCTTTTAGATACAGAGTATTTAGGTTAGAAAAACTGAACGAAAAACGGTTAGCGTTGCGTTTTGCACAGGGACGCGTCTTTGCTTTTTTCAATTTGTTAGACATAATCTCTTGAGTTACTGCCCGATTATAAGACTTATTTTACCGATAGAACGCTACACTAATGCTGAATGCATAATACACGCTATGTTTTCTGCTATCTTGGCTTAAATATGGAGAGGTCGTGAGCGTAAGCTAGTATGTGATAAGAGATTAGCTTCTGTCGTATTCAAGCTCAACTCAAAGGAGGATAAACGAATCGTGTGTAGTCGGTAGACTGCTCGCGAAGCCTCGCGACGCTATTAACCTTTTGAATGTCTTATGTTACATAGTCCGACATAAGCAGCGGAGGTTTGATCTTCAACACTTTCGCCCGACAGTCGTTGAGTTAAGCTTCTCATATAGGATTACAAACATTTTGACATCCGTACTGCTCTCACATCTCGATGTGATTCTTAAATTCAACTGCTAACTACTTTTACTACGGTGCCAAAAGCTTTCAAATTACCGGTCTCACAAATAGTCTACACTGTACACTACACACACTGTCACTCACTCAGGTATCTGGAACAGCAAGAAAAGAAAATTCTCAGTCAGATCAATTGGCAGCCCAATGTAGCCCTAACTTCACAAATAGGGTATCCCAAATAGTTTAAGTCAAATATCCAAATCTTGTAGCTCTTGGTGGACGAAATCTTTACTACGCCACGCTAAAACTCATTACAGCCTCGCTACCTTAAGGGCAGATTTCATTGTACACCCGCCTAAGGGCCGTGAATAATGCATTCCAAACGAAGCTTTTTGCTGAATAAACATTAACCATTCACGACTTTACTTAACTAAGGCCTGTTTGCGTCAAAAACTTAACTCAGAGTTTGTTAACACGGTGTTAGATTACAAATGACAATGCCAGATCCTGCCCCACCCATGTACAGAAAAAGTAAATTAATGAAAATAATTGTAATGATTAAAGAACCTTCCTATATATAGTAAATTGTTTTTCTTTAGAACTTGCGGATTACGAAATACCTACCCACAAAATACAAACTCATTTTACCTAAAATACAATTTAACCTATAATCAATGTCATTATTGTTTTTAGATTTAAACGGAAACCGCAAGTTCTACAGTCAAAGACTAATGTTTAGTTATCAGCAATAAATAAACAGTAAGGTGCTACATATTGCACATGACTTTTATTGAGTGGGGCATCGTTCCATAGTTCGTTTCTTATTTTTTATTTTGTAATAATACTTAAACCTTGTTGTTATTTGTGTGTTTCGTCCTGTGCGGGCTAATAAATGCTTTTTCTTTCTTTCTTTCTTTCCATAGAGTTTCTGGCATTGTCCTTTAGTATGACAAATTGTAGTTTAACCTAGTGTTAGCTTGAAAATTCTAAGTTAAGTATTTGGTGCAAGTGGGCGTAGGGAGTTAATGTTTATATTTTTTCTAAATTGGGTGTAAATAGCCACATTTTAACTAACTACATATCATCATTTGCCTAGCCTTTTCCCAACTATCTTGGGGTCGGCTTCCAGTCTAACGGGATGCAGCTGAATATCAGTGTTTTACTTGAAGCGTCTGCCTATCTGTCCTCCACAACCCAGCTACTGAGTTACACGATTTCTGGGGACTGCTGAGGATGTAAAACTACATTACTTTTGCATTGTATAACCTCAAAGTATTAGTATTATATAATTTTGCATAGCATATACATGTGAGCACTATGTACTGTAAAGCGACCATTTACGAGATATGTCTTTCGTTGACTTGAATATTCCCTGGCAGTTGAGAGCTTGTCATGCTTACTTGAATGTCTCGCTGATGGTGGCGCATGTGTTAGATCATTTGGTTCCCTTCAAAATGGTTGAGCTAAATGGTGCCGATCCGTGCGTCATGTTCGCGAACGGGTGCCGTCAGTTGAGACTGGTCATCTCTTAGCTGCCTCGGTTATTTTAAATTTATTATATTGTGAATTGTCTAATTTAATTGTCACTAGATCAATTTTAACGTGCACAACTTGTTACATTGTTCTCACTTTGTACCCCTCGATTCAACATGAATGATGTAACCTAAATTTATAATATTCTATTGATTTATAAAAGAGTGTTCATAGAGTTTCTTGCTCGTTCTTCTCCATAGAAACCTACTGCTTGGAACGAGCAACTAGCTGCAACTTTTTGACTGACTGACTCCTTGACAATTCAAAAGTCCCTGTAAATGGTTTATTTGAAATGATTTGAGTTTGAGTTGAGTTTCTGAGTTACCTGGGAAGACTGGTTGTCAAACTTTCGGGTTTTTGACTACCCATAACGACTGTCAGGGATCTATGAATGACAGCAGGGACCAACGGCTTTACTAGCTACAGCTAACTACACATTCTTCTCTTCTTCTTCACGAACGTAAAACAAGAGAGGTATTTAAAAATTTGAAAGAACATTTTAAAACTTGTTTTTGTAAAGAAAGGTAAAAATATTTTGAAATTTTTACCTTCAATATCTCTGTTATCATAAGGTTGTCCAGAAGAAAACAAATCAGTCAAGAACGTGTCAGACTGGTGCACCGAAGGTTCCGCATAAAACTACAAAACGGCTTTCGGATTTCTTCCTTTACTTGTGCTACAAGATTTCATGATTCTAGGGCAACGGAAAGTACCCGGTAGTAGTGTAGTAGTACAGGCAACAGCAAAAGTAGATGATCAAAATCAGAAATTCAATACTAATTTACTAACACCAATTTATATAATTTATTACTAGTTTATTTATTAAAAGTATGTGATTGTCACACACATACTTTTGAATCACTTCGACGCCACACAGTTCTGACGCGAACTCCGTTCATTACTATTGAATTTCTGATTTTGATCATCTACTTTTGCTGTTGACTGTACAAGTAGTAGTAGTAGTTTTGATTGCCTTGCGTGTGTCAAAATATGCGGCATAAAAACATCTAACCTATTGTAAACAGCCTACGTTTCAATGTTGTACAGAATGTGGTTCCATCGATAAGACCCATCTGGGCATTGGCTGGTTGGTGACGCAGTAAATGTTTCTTGGGCGGGATTATATCCGCTAGCACTTCTCTGTGCATGGGCATAAACGAAGCATGAACGGCCGCATCTTTTAATTAAGTTGACTTAGAAGTTTGATTATTTCACCGCTTCAAGGGATTTCAGACCTTAGTATTTCATATTAATTTCAGCTTGATAACTTCACCCATCTATGAAAAAAATAATCTTGTCAGACCGACAGACAGACGGACAACGAAGTGATTCTATAAGGTACCGTTTTTCCTTTTAAGGTACGGAACCCTAAAAAATATAGCAATAATGGGAATAACATGTTACTTTTGGCTTCATTAAGTGTATTTTTAACCGATATAATTGGCTCTGACATTGCTGTCGCTTCTAAGAGTTATTATATCGGATTTATTAAATAATGTTCTGTTGTTTGTCTTTTTCAGTATATTTTCTTTACAATAATAAGTGCCAATTAGAACAATGTAAAGTCATAACAGATATGTTATATGTTCATTTCTTTAGTTTTCAGGACGGATTTATTTACTGGTTGTATGCTTGTTAGACTGCAACCAATATCATCATTAAGCTTAATCGGTTTTTAAAACTAACTACGAAAATTGTCTATGACACACAACATCAACACATCCCGGCGGTCACGCGCCGGCCAACCAGAAGCCAGCCGACCGCGTCGCCGGCTAATCACAACAGCCGACCGCCCGCGCGGCGGGCCAATCACTAGCTGCCTACGCCGCTCCAACTCAGCCGCGCTGCATCGCCGGCCAATCACATCAGCCGGCCGCCCGCGCAGCGGGCCAATCACTAGGCCCATCACCGCAGTGCCGGCTCAGCCGCGCTGCCGCGCTGCGAGACAGAACAATTCAGAAAGCCACCAAGTCTCCACGCGCGCATTACATTGTCGGGTGCACCCTTGTAACCAGCCCTATTGTAATACAGTCCACTATCAAGTCTACCATCTTTCATTTATATCTATGGCCTTAACAAAATTGGTGCCGTAAAATTATAAAAATTGTGCGCCCTGACAGCAATAAACGCTACTGTTTGTCTTTCCAGACTTATAAACGAATAAACTAAAATGACAAGAAGAGAAAATTATTTGAACTTGAAGAGCCACTGATTAGCAGAAATAGTTGCAGATTTGAACTCACCAAATAACTGACACACATGCCAATGCAGGCCCACACAACATTAATACACTTGCGCAAGTTTAGACCTGCACAAGTCATCGTGAAGCCTTTGTGAGCTGTACTTGCCAGTCCGGATTGATAGGTCAAGGGTAAGCTACGCTTGCCGCGATCGGTCAGTGGAAGGGTGACCATCCATTCCATACCGAGTTCCCTCCGTGTCTCGGAAAGCAGGTTAAGTCGTTGGTCCCGGCTGTCAGTCATAGATCTTTGGCAGTCGTTAAGGATAGTCAGAAGCCAGAAAGTCTGACAACCAGTCTTACCAAGAGGTTTCGTGTTACCCAGTAACTGGGTTGCGGTGATCAGTTAAGCAGTCGCTCTTTGCAAAATACTGGTATTCAGCTGCATCCGGTTAGACTGGGAGCTGACCCCAACACAATTGGAAAATGGCTGGGAAGAGGATGATAAGATGCCCTTATCCATACCACAAACGTAAATGCATACTTTTACCAAGTCCAGTGCGGAAATATATCGTTACGTGGGGGGCCTAAATTAAGAAGCAGGCAACTTTTTTTGAAATGTCATTGGTTGCCAAAATAAGCAGATGGTTCACAAGCCGGCCAAATCTTTCCAAACTTCTGAAATTCATAATCAACAGGGGCGACCACTAAAAAAGCGCTGAGGCAATGAAACTCGACGAGTCCCAGAGAAACATTGCAACTGTCTTGGATCCCGCAACGAAATTACCTAATCGAAAAAGAACAGCGAAGAAGTAAGAAAAACATATATAATATATAGCAGCCTATTGCCATCCACTGCTGAACGTAGGCCTCCCCCAGAGATCGCCAACCAACCCGGTCTTGGGCAACCCGCATCCATCCGCTGCCAGCCACCTTTTTTAAATCGTCGGTCCATGGTGCCGCAGGGCGGTCCACACTACGCTTGCCCAAACGCGGTCTCCACTCTAGAACGTGTCTGCTCCATCTACCGTCTGTCCGTCTGCAGACATGGCCGGCCCACTTCCACTTCAGCGTGCTAATTCGATGCGCAACGTCGGTGACTTTAGTTCTCTGGCGAATGACTTCATTGCGAATTCTATCCACCAGAGAAACTCCGAGCATCGCTCTCTCCATGGCACGCTGAGCAACCTTGAATTTGTGGACCAGGCCCACGGTGAGTGTCCACGTTTCGGCTCCGTAAGTCATCACGGGTAGAACGCACTGGTTAAAGACCCTGGTCTTAAGGGATTGTGGGATCGACGATTTAAAGATACCACGTAGCTTCCCGAATGCTGCCCAGCCCAAGCGTATCCTTCTGTTCGCCTCCTTCTCGAAGTTGTGCCGCCCCAGTTGTATATTTTGGCCAAGATATATGTATTCTTGCACAACCTCGAGAACAGCGCCATTTAAGACTACGGGTCTCGGGAGGACATGACCATTGTACATGATTTTGGTCTTATCTAGGTTCATCCCGAGGCCCACGCGTCTCGAAGAATCGCTTAGGCCGTTCAGCATCACTTCCAGCTCCTGCAAAGACTCCGCCATGATGACAATGTCATCTGCAAATCGTAGGTGCGAGATGTACTGACCGTTGATATTTATGCCCAGTCCTTTCCAATTAAGCGTCTTGAAAACGTCCTCCAACGCGTTTGTAAACAGTTTCGGAGAGATGACGTCTCCCTGCCTTACCCCTCGACGCAGTTGGATTGGCTTTGTGCTACGTTCTTGTACTTGGACGGTCATTGTTGCGGCCTTATACAGACACCTCAGCACTTCAACGTATCGGCAGTCGACAAGGCATCTCTGCATGGAATCCAGAACAGCCCAGGCTTCGACGGTGTCGAAGGCTTTCTCGTAGTCCACATACGCAAGGCACAGAGACTGATTGTATTCCTCGGTCTTTTGGATAATTTGCCTGAGGGTATGTATGTGGTCTACGGTGCTGTAGCCTTTTCGAAACCCGGCCTGCTCCGGCGGTTGGAATTCATCGAATTTTAGAGCGAGACGATTCGAGATAACCCTCGAAAACAGCTTGTATATATGACTCAGAAGCGAAATGGGGCGGTAGTTTTTAAGGAGCGTGTTATCACCTTTTTTGAAGAACATATATAATAATAAAAACCATTTATTTTCAGGTAACAAAGACCCATAGAAAAATACCTTAACTGTATGTATACATATAACAATTAAATAAAACTTTAAACTATGTACCACTACCCTCCAAATCAAGCAGGAGACAGAACAGAACTAGGCCAATAAACACAAAGCGATGTTTACAACCGGAGGAGGCTCCGTTGCCAAGCACTGGACCCCGGATTACAATTAACATTATTTACCGTAGTTTGGTAGAGATTATGATATGTTTTCAAAAAAGAAGCTACACCGAGATTTTTGAAATTGTATATTAGTAGTGTTGAAAATATCGAAGTTGACTTCTCGGCAGGCAGTACATGAAAGATTTTATCAGTAAGTACACAGAACAAAATCGTCAAACACGTAAAACCTTTATTGCCCTAACCGAAATCGTCGTATAAAACCGACCCAAAGGATATTTTTCACAAATCAAAAATCCGGACATGATCTGAAACCTATTATTCTATCCGCCACAGTATTCACGCCGCACATCATGCATGCTATAAAACGGAACCATTATGTTTAGTGCTTCTGCCATAAAATCATTTAGTAGATACTGTAAATCATATGAGTTCACTTTCTGAATGCTAAGAGAGGGAACAGATAGAAGAATGTCGGTTTGACATTTTGTCTATTGTTCTGAAAAGATCTAGAACGAAGTCATAGCAGGCAGATGTAGGATGTAGGCAGGCAGATGCCTAGCCTTTAAACTTAACCAGATGCAGCTGAATATCAGTATTTTACATGGAGCGACTGCCAATTGGACCTTCACAACCCAGTTACTTGTTAACACGATACCCCTTGGTAAGACTGGTTGTCGGACTTTCAGGCTTCTGACTACTCAAAACGCCTACCAAAGATCTATGAATAACAGCCGGGACCAACGATTTTACGTGGTTTCCGAGGCACGGAGGGAACTCGGTATGAAATGGATGGTCACCCATCCACAGACCAACCGCGGCAAGCGTAGCTTAACCTTTGACTGATTGATCTGTCCGTCTTTTTACTTTGCCACGAGCTCCTCCTAAGAACTAGAACTAAGTATTCTAAAAAAATTACATTGTGCTAGTTTTACTAGTGCTATTTTGTAAATTTCCCATTGGTGGATTCAGGTGAAGTAGGTCTGAGATCCCGAGAGTACCCCGTGAGGTGACCAGGCTAGAATAGCATCAACCACTTTATCCCGAGGGTCTCGCAGAAGGCGACTAAGGGAATTCATTGTGCGTACTGCTAAGGACTGGAATTCCCTGCCTGAGTTTGTGTTTCCTGATAGCTACAACCTGGGAGTCTTTAAGTCAAGAGTGAATAGGTTACATCTAGGCAAGCGTGTTCCATCTTAAACCGCATAATCGCTTCCCATCAGGTGAGATAGTGGTCAAACGTATGCCTATCAATAGAGCAGTCTACCGACTACACACGATTCGTATATCCTCCTTTGTGAGTTGAGCTTGAATACGACAGAAGCTAATCTCTTATCAAATACTAGGTTACGCTCACGACCTCGTTCGTATTTAAGCCAAGATAGCAGAAAACATAGCGTGTATTATGCATTCAGCATTAGGGTAGCGTTCTATCGGTAAAGGCCTATTCATACCTAAGCGGTATTCGCTACCGTCTGCGGCAGAGAAAACCCAGGGGGTATGCGGTAATATTACTGTTCAGACCTAAGCGGTATTGAGTTGTGAGGGGCGGGATGCATGCCGCTGCTCCCGCGCGGTATGTACCTCTACCCACAGCGGCAGCGAATATCGCTCAGGTCGCTCTAGCCGCGGTACTTGATACTAAATACCTGAGCGAAACCCGCGCGGTATGTACCTCTACCCACAGCGGCAGCGAATATCGCTCAGGTTTGAATAGGCCTTAAAATAAGTCTTATAGTCGGGGCAGTAACTCAAGCGATTATGTCTAACAAATTGAAAAAAGCAAAGGCGCGTCCCTGTGCAAAACGCAGCGCTAACCGTTTTTCGTTCAGTTTTTCGGACCTATATACTCTATATCCAACAGAAATATCAACAAATAAAAAATAGATTAAATTTCTACATAATGTTGACTCCAAAATGGTAGATCTGATTTTTGTTTACGAAGTGTAGTATTTAACTAATCTCCTCACAACGAAACCACAAAAATGAGAAATAATTATTGAAAACATACATCTTCTCGGCAAGTAACCATTAATTCGATTTTTTACTATCACTAATGGATAGGCAATTTATTAATGAACATTTTGGTAGATTTGTTTTTTCAAAATCCCAAAATGTGATTTTATAAAGATTTAATTCTAAAATCTGAGCGTATTCGCTACTGTATCTCTGGCGCGGCGCAGAGGGAACGAATGCTCAAGGTTATTTATATTAGAAGTAGATATCAACACATGATGTATTCGCGGACGAATGGAACGTGGTCTTGTCAGTACGTTTGCAGTAGTGTGAGATAAACGGGTGAATGTCGTTAAGTATATAAGGATATAAGACTTTGACTAATGTAATTGGCCAATGGCCGTTTTATGTCAAAGTAGAAATAAAAAATTAAACACAGAAGTGGGTATATCTTGGAGATACGCTCATCCTCGACAGTTTTCAATGTTAGGATATGATAATTATGCTTCAATATCTTTTCTTAATAACTATCGTTTCTTATTTTAATTCATTCCATTCCCGTCTTCCATGGATAACTCCAATTACGTCTAAGAGAGCTAGGTATTGGGTTAATCACTGAGCTATTAAAGCAAGCAATCGCTTTCCGCTCTGCTTATCCCACCATACCCTCACCTTGCGGTCCTGAAATGAAATGTACCTGTAAAACCACTACTCAGAACATACCTAGAACATATTATTGTAGAGGTCCATATTTGTTTATACATTTGTGTTATGACTCCATTATGAGAGTCAAAGGATTAACTTGAGTTAATTAAATACTTATTAAGTGGATAAAAGGTTGGCTGTCGCAGTAATTCAGTATTTATGTTATTTAGTATTTATTTGGAGATGTGTGTTGGTTATGAGACATATCGAGCGTGGTAAGATGCTGGTAATGTCAAACTTTCGGGTTTTTGACTACCCATAACGACTGTCAGGGATCTATGAATGACAGCAGGGACCAACGGCTTTACTAGCTACAGCTAACTATGCATTCTTCTCTTCTTCTTCACGAACGTAAAACAAGAGAGGTATTTAAAAATTTTAAAGTACATTTTAATACTTGTTTTTGTAAAGAAAGGTAAAAATATTTTGAAATTTTTACCTTCAATATCTCTGTTGTCATAAGGTTGTCCAGAAGAAAAAAAACAGTCAAGAACGTGTCAGACTGGTGCACCGAAGGTTCCGCATAAAACTACAAAACGGCTTTCGGATTTCTTCCTTTACTTGTGCTACATGATTTCATGATTCTAGGGCAACGGAAAGTACCCGGTAGTAGTGTAGTAGTACAAGTAGTTGTAGTAGTTTTGATTGCCTTGCGTGTGTCAAAATATGCGGCTTAAAAACATCTAACCTATTGTAAACAGCCTACGTTTCAATGTTGTACAGAACGTGGTTCCATCCATAAGACCCATCTGGGCATTGGCTGGTTGGTGACGCAGTAAATGTTTCTTGGGCGGGATTATATCCGCTAGCACTTCTCTGTGCTTGGGCATAAACGAAGCATGAACGGCTGCATCTTTTAATTAAGTTGACTTAGAAGTTTGATTATTTCACCGCTTCAAGGGATTTCAGACCTTAGTATTTGATACTAATTTCAGCTTGATTGGAGCTATCAAGCTGAAATTAATATCAAATACTAAGGTCTGAAATCCCATCCTTGAAAAAAAGAATCTTGTCAGACCGACAGTAAGACGGACAACGAAGTGATTCTATATGGTTCCGTTTTTCCTTTTAAGGTACGAAACCCTAAAAATGATAGCAATATTGGGAACAACATGTTACTTTTGGCTTCATTAAGTGTATTTTTAACCGATATAATGGGCTCTGACATATTGCTGTCGCTTCTAGGAGTTATTATATCGGATTTATTAAATAATGTTCTGTTGTTTGTCTTTTGCTGTAAATTTTCTTTACAATAATAAGTGCCAATTAGAACAATGTTAAGTCATGTTACAGATATGTTATGTGTTCGCTTCTTCATTTCTTCAGCTTTCAGGACAGCTATATAAATGTACTGGTTATATGCTTGTTAGACAGCAACCAAAATCATCATTAATCTTTAAGAAATCTAAAATCGGTTTACACTAACTACGATAATGGTGCCGTAAAATAATAAAGATTTTGCGCCCTGACAGCAATAATTGTTACTGTTTCTCTTTGCACACTTATAAACGAATAAACTAAAATTACAAAAAGAGAAAATTATTTGAACTTGAAGAGCCACTGATTAGCAGAAATAGTTGCAGATTTGAACTCACCAAATAACTGACACACATACCAATGCAGGCCCACACAATATTAATACACTTGCGCAAGATTAGACCTGCACAAGTTAGCGTGAAGCCTTTGTGAACTGTACTTGCCCGTCCGGATCGATAGGTCAAGATTAAGCTACGCTTGCCGCGATCGGTCAGTGGATGGGTGACCATCCATTCCATACCGAGTTCCCTCCGTGTCTCGGAAAGCAGGTTAAGTCGTTGGTCCCGGCTGTCAGTCATAGATCTTTGGTAGTCTTTAAGGATAGTCAGAAGCCAGAAAGTCTGACAACCAGTCTAACCAAGAGGTTTCGTGCTGGGTTGCGGCGATCAGTTAAGCAGTCGCTCTTTGAAAAATACTGGTATTCAGCTGCATCCGGTTAGACTGGGAGCTGACCCCAACACAATTGGGAAATGGCTGGGAAGAGGATGATAGGATGCCCTTATCCATACCACAAACGTAAATGCATACTTTTACAAGTCCAGTGCGGAAATATATCGTTACGTGTGGGGGGCCTAAATTATGAAGCAGGCAACTTTTTTTGAAATGTCATTGGTTGCCAAAATAAGCAGATGGTTCACAAGCCGGCCAAATCTTTCCAAACTTCTGAAAGTCATAATCAACAGGGGCGGCGCCGAGGCAATGAAACTCGACGAGTCCCAGAGAAACATTGCAACTGTCTTGGATCCCGCAACGAAATTAATCGGAAAAGAACAGCGAAGAAGTAAGAAAAACATATATAATAATAATAATAAAAACCATTTATTTTCAGGTAACAAAGACCCATAGAAAAATACCTTAACTGTATGTATACATATAACAATTAAATAAAACTTAAAACTATGTACCACTACCCTCCAAATCAATCAGGAGACAGAACAGAACTAGGCCAATAAACACAAAGCGATGTTTACAACCGGAGGAGGCTCAGTTGCCAAGCACTGGACCCCGGATTACAATTAACATTATTTACCGTAGTTTGATAGAGATTATGATATGTTTTCAAAAAAGAAGCTACACAGAGTTTTCTGAAATTGTATGTTAGTAGTGTTGAAAATGTCGAAGTTGACTTCTCGGCAGGCAGTACATGAAAGATTTTATCAGTAAGTACACAGAACAAAATCGTCGAACACGTAAAACCTTTATTGCCCTAACCGAAATCGTCGTATAAAACCGACCCAAAGGATATTTTTCACAAATCAAAAATCCGGACATGATCTGAAACCTATTATTCTATCCGCCACAGTATTCACGCCGCACATCATGCACGCTATAAAACGGAACCATTATGTTTAGTGCTTCTGCCATAAAATCATTTAGTAGATACTGTAAATCATATGAGTTCACTTTCTGAATGCTAAGAGAGGGAACAGATAGAAGAATGTCGGTTTGACATTTTGTCTATTGTTCTGAAAAGATCTAGAACGAAGTCATAGCAGGCAGATGTAGGATGTAGGCAGGCAGATGCCTAGCCTTTAAACTTAACCAGATGCAGCTGAATATCAGAATTTTACATGGAGCGACTGCCAATTGGACCTTTACAACCCAGTTACTTGTTAACACGAAACCCCTTGGTAAGACTGGTTGTCGGACTTTCAGGCTTCTGACTACTCAAAACGCCTACCAAAGATCTATGAATGACAGCCGGGACCAACGATTTTACGTGGTTTCCGAGGCACAGAGGGAACTCGGTATGAAATGGATGGTCACCCATCCACAGACCAACCGCGGCAAGCGTAGCTTAACCTTTGATTGATCTGTCCGTCTTTTTACTTTGCCACGAGCTCCACCTAAGAACTAGAACTAAGTATTCTAAAAAAATTACATCTGCAGTGCTATTTTGTGAATTTCCCATTGGTGAATTCAAGTGAAGTAGGTCTGAGATCCCGAGAGTACCCCGTGAGGTGTCCAGGCTAGAATAGCATCAACCACTTTATCCCGAGGGTCTCGCAGAAGGCGACTAAGGGAATTCATTGTGCGTACCGCTAAGGAGTGGAATTCCCTGCCTGAGTCTGTCTTTCCTGATAGCTACAACCTGGGAGTCTTTAAGTCAAGAGTGAATAGGTTACTTCTAGGCAAGCGTGCTCCATCTTAGACCGCATCATCGCTTCCCATCAGGTGAGATAGTGGTCAAACGTATGCCTATCAATTGATATAAAAAAAAATCTGGAAGTTAGGCAGCAGCGGCTTCCTCACTCAACTCTTCAACTTCACTGCGATTCCCAAAACGCCTGTCAAGTGTGGAGATTATGGCAAAGCCTATGGGGGAGGTCTTTATTCAGCAGTGGACGTCTTCCGGCTGGTGATGATGATGAGGTTTGAGATGAGAGCTGTCACCCCAACATGGTGGAATGACAACTCACCTGTAGTTCATGTCACCAAAATTCACAAAGGGAAATTCTTACAGAATAGTTCGGCTGATGAAAAATGAAAAGGTATAGAAGAAGTTAGAAGATCGCAAAGACGCTGACAAACAAGAACTAAAACTAGAATATAAACGAGATGCAGACCTATCAATTTTAGGTACCATTTACCTCAAAAACGATGTGTAATCCAAAAACCGGCCAAGTGCGAGTTGAACTCACGTGGAGAGGGTTCCGTACAATGCCAAAGTCAAATGTTTTTATTCAATATTTATTTTCAAGTGATATAATTCTTATAGGTTTTCCTGTAATCTACAAGCAATGAATACTCTCAACTACAGAACATGGTAGAAACCCTATACCTAGCTAGTGTGAAGGTGGGACTAGAAATTAATATTACGAAGACTAAGACAATGACAAATAGCTTGAAAATACCAATAATAGTCAATAGCAAACCTTAAAAATACGTTCAAAAATATGTCTATCTGGGAAAAAGTTTCGAAAATTTTAGGCTCAGTAGTTTCGGAGATCAGGGGGGAAATAATAAATTTTCGTTTTCTTTCATGAATAAAATCAAAACTATTTTACAATAATAACAAAAAATGCACCTGCCATGTTATCTCTTCACCACCCTTGGTTGACTGGTAGAGAATGCCTAAGGCATTAAGTCCGCCTTTGTACCTTTGTATATATTTCAGATCCTCATAACGAGCCCTTTCATTTGAAATATGACAAAGTAAGGTTCGCCAAACTTTTTTTTAAATTTCCTAATTTGTCCCCCGAAAATGAACCTTATTTTAAAAAAATATTTATTTACTTTACTCATCTGTGTTTGGGTCATAGGATTACACCATTCTACCACATTTCACCTGATTTGGTTCAGTAGATTCGGAGCAAATCGGCTGTGACAGATGGACGGACAGACAGACGCACGAGTGATCCTATTAGGGTTCCGTTATTTATGTACGGACCCTAAAAGAAAGACAAACTATTTACTTACGTGAAAGTGACGCATATTTATAAAAATTGTTGTTTAAAAACCCTAATACAAAAACATGTGGGTTTACGTTCTAAAAAATGTAAAAATAAGTGTCACTGCCGTGCAAAATGGCTAACGCTCCGCTTAATCACAAAATATAAAGGGAGAGATAGACTATTGACTCTGTAGGTTTTATTTGTGACAATATGAAATTTTATTGACACTGGTTGGAACTCTTTGCATTTTTTTTTATAACAATTTCTTTCTGTTTGTTATGAAATGTCAATGTCTCTCATTTATTCATTTAGACAAAACGTGACAGTCGAGATTGATGTCTGCTTGAAACTGCTTGAGATTGCCTATAAACGTAATGTCAATGTGTGTGTGAGTAAAACGGCGGTTTGTTCTGAGTGGTCTCTCTGCTCGAGCGCGCCGCAGACTTACGTACTTTGTGGCTTGATGCCGTGCCCGAGCACGAAGGCACGAAACCGCGGCGCTGGTTTTCAGCGTAAGCCGGCTGTGTTTCTTTCTTTTGCTTTACTACTTTACAAAAAATGTTCTTGATTCATGCACTAATTTTACTCTTAAATATTGCATCGCATTATTTTAATTTGAATATCAATATTTCTTCATAGTTCATATTTGATAAAGAAGCTATACATTATATTATCCATACTTCCATACTAGTATTATAAATGCTAAAGTAACTCTGTCTGTTACGCTTTCACGATGAAACGGCTGAACCGATTTTAATGAAATTTGACATGAGGATAGCTTGAACTCTGGGGAAGGACATAGGCTATATATTTTTTAATCCGCGACAACAGACATTCACGCGGACGATGTCGCGGGTAAAAGCTAGTTTTGTATAAATGTAGGGCTTGCCTGTTCGTAGGTCAAAAAAATAGCATTGCCAATAACGTGGAGTTACAGTTTCTCGGGCACTTGTACCATTGACAGCATTGCGAACGAATTTTTTGACGCCCTATCAGCTTCATCTCCCCTCTTTTTATTTATACTGTATTGTATTATTAACATTAATACGTTTTGTGCATTTAAATTAAAATTAAATGAAGAATTCGCAAAACGTGTATAGAAAAAAAATCAACAAAAAAAATTGCAAAATTTTACCACCTCATTCACCCTAAAACCTGTAGAAAATACATCTCCAAAGTCGCAATTAGTACTGGCTATCCTCCAAAACACAAAACAATAAGATTACAAACTCATTAAGTGAGGATTGTATACAAATTCCCGCAGTGGAGCGTTAGAATAGTTTAGCGCCAACTCGGAGCGCGCGCGAGCACGAAATGTAGGTTATATTTTGTTGCGCAAGTTCTATAAATATATGCACATAATAAACACAACCTAGCAAAGGAGTTGTTTCAAAATGTATGGAGCCTGGGTCCAGTCCTTGTACACCATACTTAAAGATAGGGAAACACATTTTAAATAGTTCTCAACTGTCCAATTACTTTAAAGTGGCTTTGTGATTAGATAAAACACAAGAAATTGCACTGGAAATTGCAAACACACAAAAAAATACAGTAATGGCGGTAAGCTGACATTTTGATTGATTAATGACGTTTGACATTTATAATTCTGACGTTCTGCGTCGATTTGTGGATATCCAGGTAAACAGTTGGGAAAGAAACGGTGTTAAGGGGCTATTAAACGACTTTTACAGATTTTAAACTGACAATCACGTCAAAATGTGCAGTGTAAATGATTTGAAAAAAATATATGTTAAACTAGAACATAAAGTCATAAGTATACGTATACGCCTTTTTCTTCAATCATAAGTATACGCCTTTTTCTTAATTTGGAAAGAATACTACTATTATTTAATTTTTTCGACTAAATTTAGAGAGTTTTGGACGCAGACTGCGTCCGTTCTGCATCAGTTCTGCGTCCAAAACTCTCAAAGTTTAGTCGAAAAAATTAAATAAAAGTAGTATTCTTTCAAAATTCAAAAAAGGCGTATACTAAAAGATAGATAATAAAATTGTCTGTAAGATGGTGTAAGTTTCCTTTAATTATGCTTGGTAGATTTTGTGTGATTGTCAATATTTTGTCCGCGTCAGACACAACTTCACGAGTTAATAATTAAACTATTTAATATGAATATAATAAAAAATATTTACATACAATATGATAAGGAGAATGTTCTAGTTTCACATATATTTTTTTCAAATTATTTACACTGCACATTTTGACGTGACTGTCACTTTAATATCTGTAAAAGTCGTTTAAATTCAAGAAACGAAAGTTGTTAAATAGAACTCCAGAAACTAGAAACAAAACGAGACGAAAGCGCAGAACATACGGACGAAAGTGACTGAAATGACTTCTGACAGTTCGCTTTCTATGCTCAATGGTCGATCTATGGTTTAAAGACTAGCTAAATCTAAATGACGCCATGTTGAAAATCCATAAAAATAGTTGTTAAATATCACTTTACAACAGCATCCGGATCAGCATCCGGATTCAACGGATTTTTCTCTTTTTTTTTTGAAGTGGTGTACAGTCTCCAAAAGAGATAAGTATCCATGTCGTCGGGTATAGTGAAGTTTTCTTAGGAACCGATGTGTGTTTATGAATAAAATAAAATACAATTAATAAAGAATAAAATTCGTTCAATCATTTAATTAAATTTTATTTGAATGCCTCCATTGGTTTCTAAGTAAACTTCAACTATTTCCGATGACATGGATACTTATCTTTTTTGGTGACTGTATATAGGCTAGGCCCATTATGAAACATGTCCTTTGGGTAATATAGATCCCACCGACACCCAATGTGAGTGCAGTGCCGCTGACCAAACGATGGCCTATTTCCTATAACAATGGCCAAAGTGTCTATACTTCTGCATTTTCGAGCAGATTAAAAATACTACTGCTGCCACGACAAACGTGGGTATTTCTGAGCCAAATTACTATAACAATAAATCATTCCGAAAAGAAGAAGAAGGTATAAAGATTAAGAAATGTCAAAGTACTTGACTATAATTTCGTAGACGGCGTTATGAAGACATTTTGTCTACCAGCACGCGTAGCATGTCCACGCTATGTCTACGGAAGAATAGACATACTGACAGCAAGAATAGACAAGTCAGTACAGTTTGTCTATTCTTCCTGTCAGTATGTCTATTCTTCCGTAGAGATAGCGTGGTCATGCTACGCGTGCTGCTCTCAATTTTTCATGGGCATGAATAGTTCGATCAAAGTCCTGCAATGCTATTCTCAGACCTATGTTCGGAGTTTCTCTGCGAGATTGAATCAGAAATGTAACACTGTAGGTTTATTAAAAGTATTTTTGACGCATTGAGTCTGAGATCAGAATGTGAACCTTCTTCTGATGTTTGTCGCAAAAAGCCACTATTTAATATTATTTATTTGATAGTGGCACAACAACTAACATTAAAACTTTGATCTGGTTATGTACACATTCACAATCTATGCTCAGATTCCTTTCGCATCACACAACCCATTACCAGTATTAGGTCTATTTTTATCCCATACAAAGATAAACGAAGATACTTCAGACCCCCCTAATGACCCCATAACGGGTCTCCATGAAAAACGACGACGTTAACTGGATAATAGAGAAAGTTTCCCCACCACTAATAAATTAGGAATGGAAGTGTTTGGCAAGATCGTGTAGCGAGGGATTAATATAATAATATACGGATGTTGACTTAGTTGTGTTAATTAAATGTTGTAATACCAACCTAAAGAATCATTGCGAGATCCATACATTCATTTTTAAGAAAAAAAAAACTTTAGTGGGTTTTAAATATTTTCCAATGTGGAGAATACATTACCAGGAGTAGATTGATATACTTATCATATTTTTAAACCTCCGCATAATTAAAATATTTCTAAATGAAAATAACACTTTTTCGTCTTACATCGATGCTAATTTTGTGTTTATTAAAAAAGAAAATGACAAGTGACATTAACGGATCTATCAAATTGACAGACAAGTGATGTGACAAGTGTGTGGAAAAATAATTAATATTTATGACGTTATTTCCCATAAAACGATGCAATTTCAGTGTAAGACCTGCAAAGCGGCAGCTATCAGTGTCACTGTTACTGTCAGTCGCCGTCTCATTCTGAAATAATGAGCTTTTGCTTAAAGTATTCACTTTTAACATCCATTTTTATTGCGGGGGTTTGAAAATACTCTAAACGACTCCTCTACTACTCTTTATGTACCCAAGAGTATAAGAATTCAAATTTTAACTTCTCTAAACATCTTTACTTTTGTTTTGTACTATTGTCCCACTGCAGGATAAAGACCTCTTCTCATACAGAGATGACACGATCAGTGATCACCACGCTTGCTCAAATCTGATTGGCGATTTCTGATTTATCATAATTATAAGTCAAAGTTGCCTCACAAAGTTTTTCTTCACCGAAGTCAGTAATGTCCAAAATAAATTTTGAAAGATATTATCTGCATATTGTGTGTAGTCCATTGTGGTCCAAAATTCCAACGACACTAGTACCATGTCATTTTAGAATTTCGCCCGACTCTTTAAAGTTTCGACGTTTTAAGCTTCTGACTGAAATTATGACCTACAGAAGGTGTTTCGCAATGGCTGCTGGTTTTTAACACAATCCTGTAAAACCAAAAGAAAATCAGTTTTCACACTTGAGTGTAAGTGAGTAAGATACGAGGCATGCATTTTGTCGTTTGAGGAAAGAAAACCAACTAGAACCTTACAGTATTTTTATTAGTTTTTAGAGTATTCACCACGTAGTTATATACACTTTTCCATTCGCTCGAACTTGTTATTAAAACATTTTTGCCACTCCAAAGTGGGGGTGTTTAATATGGCTGACTTGAAAGTATCGACTGCTTCTTCACCGGAGTGGAAACTTTGACCACGAAGACTATTCTTAATTTTAAGAAATGTATAGGAATTGTTAGGGCTCAGGTCTGAACTGTATGGAGGATGGTCAAGGATTTTTACGTTTTCCTGCTTCAAATAACCAATCGTTCAATGAACACTGCATGAGCTTACCTTATCATGCTTTTGGATGATGCGTCGCTTTAGGTAACATTATCGTAGTTCAGTGATGATTTGTGGTAAAAAAATTGTGGTATACCACTCTATATTAACCGTTCTACGATCTTCAAGTGCAATCCTCGCAACATAACCAGTTCTCGCAACGAACTTGCCCGCTATCTTTTTTGAGGTGCTTAGAGAACGAACGACTTTAGTTGGTTTTGACCCACCTTGGAAGACCCAGATTGAAGATTGTTATTTGGAATCAGGATTGTAGACACAGATCCAAGATTAGTCACTACTCGGTTAAACCTTTGAAGAGTTTTCTTACACAGTCTGACGTCGGATCGTCGGAAAGCAAACGCGGGATCCAACGGTCAACTAGCTTTCTCACACCAAGCGCTCCATGCAAGATCTTTTGAATGGTTGTCCCTGAGACGCCTAATAATGCCTCTATCCTTTGATATGACACATGACGATATTAGTGAAACAGTTGTCTCACAGCAACGATTTTATCTTCAATTAAGGCGGATTTTGGGCGTTCTTCACGAGATTTGTCACTAAGACTAGTATATCCACGCTGGAATTATAAATACCAGGGTTCGACAGTATGCAGACACGGGGTGTAATCATGGAATACAGATGTTAGCTCTTCGAAACACTAAAACTGTGTTAGGCCTCTTCGAAAGTTGAAGAAAAATATTGCACGAACATTTTCCTTGGCAAGATTTATTTTCGTTCGTGACCTGACAGATTCAAATCGTCGCTGTGACTAAACAATAGCATTAATCGTAGTACTTCCAATTGTTTTAACATTCCAAATTCAATCAAATTTGAATATAAAACAGTTCCTAATCCTAATATTGAAACGACAAAACATAAAAGGCATGCCTCGTACCCCAACCTCAGGTTATGAAACAAAAGGCAGATAGACCGTACGGAACACTGCGAGTAGAGCCACAAAAGCAAATACAAATTCAATAACGAACAATCTCCTGATTGTATTCCCTTTTGAATTTTTATTTGTATTAGTATTCGTTTTTTTTAACAATTGACAACATTTAAAAACTGACACGACCTTAAAACAAAAATACCATTTCTTTATTTTCGTATCCTGAGTCTAAATATAAAATATTTTTTATATTTTTTTATTTCATCATTTCTGAGAAAAATAAATAAAATCAAAAAACATGTGATGCAGTGATTTGGAAAGTGTGGCGGGCATGTGCCAAACAAAGAAATCATAAGTTTCCAGTGACGGCGGCAGTGCACAATCGCTCTGGGCAAAATACTACTGCAGTAAATGACCGCGTTTGCAAGTTGTTGGCTCTAGTGTCACGTTTAGAACTGTAACCAACTTGAGGAAGTTGGTCGCAGTAAACCTAATCCTAATGGAACTGCCTTGCAGGGATAAGCTCTTATATATAAGTTATTATATAGCTATTATCTATATGTATATATTAAAAAAAAAGTGTACCTATGTATACCTATCAGCTGTCTTATACCCATAGAACAGGGTCTCCCTAGTTTAGGGTCAGATGTCCCCATATATTATTATTATAGACTACCTCTCGCTAAATCTCTTGACTTGTATCTATAAATAGGCCCTAACTACGAAAAAAAGCTGCACAAAACACAAAATGACCGCCGTCTAGAACGCATTTCTTACGAAAATGAACCTTATTTCAATCAGATGACTAGAACACAAAATGGCGGACATGCTACTGCTATCTTAAAGGATTTTTTTATTCTAATAGGCTTGCATTTGGCCGCAGCTAATCTGATCTTAAAATTAATGCAGCCGGAGGTGGAGCAGGCTTGTCTAGGATGAACCGGTTCACGCTTGCCTTGAAGATACCCAGATTATACTTATCGGGGAACATATAGGCTTATTTTCGTCATACATTTAGATGTTATGGGTATCTCCATAAGTATATCTCTACGCACTAAATGCATCTTAATCACACCAGTCGTCAACTAAGACGGTTCAAGGATTATGCGGTGACGTGTCATTGTCAACAAGAGAGCCCAGTGGTCTGACTTGACACAATTACTTATTCAAACTTCACTGTATTAGTGGCCAAGTGATCTATTATTCTGCGATTGTTTGTTGTGATTTTATTACTTACGAAGTCAATTTTAGATTATTTTTTTCTATAACTGGGTAAACAAAAGACGGTACAGACAAAATTGACAACATTTCAAAACTGACACGACCTTAAAACCAAAATACCATTTCTTTATTTTCGTATCCTGAGTCCAAATCTGTCCAAATATATATTTTTATATTTTTTCATTTTTGAGAAAAATTAGTAAAACCAAAAAGCATGCGATGACGTCACATATACGGTGAAATGGGATAGTTTACCTTTGCATATAAGCATTTCAATAATTTAGATGAAAACATTAACGTCAAATAAGACACATGTCAATGTCACATAATATGAAGTGTAATAATAATGATGATAGTTTTTTGAACGGGTCACAGTTATGCAAAGGATAAACGCTATTCCACCGTAAGCATGACGTCATTTCGCGCTTACGTCTTTTTAGAATAAATCTAATTTCAAAGTTGAAATTATGAATGAAAAGTACATAATTTCGAAAAACGGAAAAATACGGGTGCTCTAGATTTGTAATTACTTTTATATAACGTAATAATACATGCAGGTTAAAAATTTTAAATGTTGTCAATTGTAATTAAATTGTAGGTATTCGTTTTTGAATTTGTATTTGATTTTGTGGCTTCAATCTCAGTGTTCCACAGTCTATCTGCCTTTTGTTTCAAAATCTGAGACCCCAACGTTGAAAGTAGCAATTATGCATACCATCTCGATTATATTCTCCTTATTCTATTCTTTAAAAAATCACTCAAAATGGCTGATGATGACTCTGAATTTGGATATTTGGTTTCTGAGCATTTGAGTTAGACAGTCTAACCAAAATAAAGACTAAGCCAAAAACTAAAACTAATAATGGCCCACTGGCCAATGAATCCACTTCAAAGAGAAACAAAACGTGAACATGACTTTAAAAACTAACTTAGTGAAAACTAAACCACACAGAAACCGCTTAGACCTAGGCTTAACTTTCATAGACCCAGTCTAAACATGTCCTAACAAAACTTTCAGTTTCTAAAAACACAAGTCTAACCAGACAATGTAGAAGTATCAATACTTGACTAA
The DNA here is from genome assembly GCA_947361185.1 of Charanyca ferruginea. NCBI lineage: Eukaryota > Metazoa > Arthropoda > Insecta > Lepidoptera > Noctuidae > Charanyca > Charanyca ferruginea. Next base: position 4,194,891 of record OX376070.1, read on the forward strand.
TGTAACTTGAACCGTCGAAGGTCTCTGCGACGATGAAAACGTAACTTATTTTAAGAAGGGGGGAGTTCTTTATTAATTGGTGTTAAGAATCTATAATGACCAAAGGAAGATTATTTTATTTTATAGTGCAAGCAATAAGTTGAAGCGGGTACTTCTTTAACTTTTTTTTTTACTATTGATAGGCATACGTTTGACCACTATCTCACCTGATGGGAAGCGATGATGCGGTCTAAGATGGAGCACGCTTGCCTAGAAGTAACCTATTCACCCTTTACTTAAAGACTCCCAAGACTAAACTTGCACTAAACTTATTTAGACACCTGATACAAATACCGGGTAATTATTGTCCAACTGCTGTGCAGGGGAAAGGTATTTTCATCTTCTTCTACTTTTCGACTCAATGGTTTTCCTTTTCGTTAGGCTACTTAGGCCCAGTAGGTAGCCACATTTATTGCAGCATTAGTGGCGTTTTTAATATCTTATAAGGTGTGTAAGTACTTTGGGCACTGTAGCAAGTGGGCCATTGTCTGGTCAGGATCACCGCACACAGATTTTATCATAATTATGAGCATTGTGATGGTTATTTCAGACTTGCTCGTATTAAATCGAAATACCTACTTAGATATTTAAACAATTTGTCTTGGGTGTCAATTTGTACAGAGTGGTTGTGGTCGTAACTTCAGGTGTTGGTGGCACGCTTTTCAACACGTCGCCATTCAAACATCATCAGCCTAGCCTATTCCAAACTATATTGGGGTCAGCTTCTAGTTTAACCGAATGCAGCTGAATACCAGTGTTTTATATGTAGCGATTGCCTATCTGACCTCCACAAAACAGTAACTGGGTAACACGATATCCCTTGTTATAATAATCATTTAATTCAGGTAACAAGACCCATACAATATATACCTTATAGACTAACATACATAACTAAATTACATTACTTGTAATAACTTCACTACACTGAGCGATCGTGTGGCACTTGTCCGCGGAAGCGACGTAACACCACGCCCTTCGGCCAAAAGTCCTCCACCATGACGAGCTGCAGATAGCACGTTGGTAACCGCACCACAAACGCCCTGAAGTTGACGTGGCGATGCGAGTCCAACAGCTGCACTCTCGGCGTGTAGTTGGTCTTTCGGCGCACGTACTCGACGATGTACTCCGCCGTAGTGGTGTAGTGGAGGCGGGAGATGTACACCGGCGTGTTCGGCATGACTGGTTGTTAGACTTTCTGGCTTCTGACTACCCATTACGACTGTTAAAGATCTACGAATGACAGACGGGATCAACGGGTTTACCTGCTTTCCATGGGATCGAAGAAATTCAGTATGATATTAATGGTCACCCATCCACGGACAGCCCGCTGCAACCGCAACTTAACCATGACCGTTCAGCTTTTACTTAGCCACGAGCTCTTCCATTTCTCTTATTAAAAAATACCTAATTTGAATAGACTTAATGCGCTCCAATTTTGTATTAGGGTCAAATCAGACTGACTGATTTTCGCTGTGGCGACATAATATGCAAACTGAATTACTGATCGCCACGATTAAAAGTTGCTAGGCTGTTTTAGCCCTTATACGATAACAGTTATCCAAATCCCTCATTAATTATTGTATACTTGCAGTAAATTCAAGTAGGTAGATATTTTAACAAAACCTAATTTTTATGAACTTAATGCGCTCCGATTTTGAGTGAAGGGCAGTTATCAGGGTGGTTACTTTTAGCTGCGGTGACACGAACACATTATTTTTTTCGGGCAAGTCCGCCACACTGTCTGAAACTACTGCAACGTGCACGTATAAGCTTCTAAAAAGTGACTAAATCGCTGTGATCTTCACGATTACAAATAGATAGTCTGTTTTGGCCTTTATACGCTATCAGCTGCCACGTTTTCATCAGTCAAAAATACCTCTTTTTGACCTACATTTATGACAAGTTTTTGACATTGATTTTTGAATTGATGGAATTGCGTATAGATTTCGAACGTTTTTAATTGAAAAAATGGCTTTTTGATAATATTTGAATCCTCTCTCTTCTACAAATGGACCACGACATAAAATACTTCAAAACAAACCAACTTTGAGACAAGTTGGACACTTGCGCCATTCTGCTTTTAATTATTCAACTCTCTGGTACATTCGTGAGCCTCCTAAAATTTGTCCTATTTCAATCAATTGTCCGCGGTTGATATCTAACAAAAGTTCAAACAATTGTTACCCACTGTTATTTATTTTATTCAAGGAATTGATGACAACGTAAAATGTTACCATTTTGTAAGTGGGTTTCAGTTTTGTTTGTTTGTAATGTTTATTTGTGCGTTTGAGAAATAAGTTTTTCTTGTGGTTTTACTCTAAAGGATGATGAAACCAAAAATGTTTCAAATATGTATTAGCTGGAGGTTTTGGCAGCAATATTTAATTTTGTAATAAATATTATGTTGAAGAGTTTGTTTTTGTTTGTTGGAACGTGCAAATCTCCGGGACTTATTAACTGCGCAGATTCTAAAAATTGATGAAACTACGATATCCCAGGTCCCAAATGCTAGCGAATAAATAATTATATTAATAATATAATAAGTAACTGGTTAATTGGTACGGGTCTCACAATAACTTGTAAATGCAGAACGCGCCTAAACTAAATGTTAAATGTTTGAACTGTCAGACTGTGGAATTCACTGTCCGCCTCTCTATTCCTCGATACATATAATGTGGGTATCTTCAAGCCTCGAGTGAATAAGCCACATCATCACTTAAGATCAGGTGAGTTGCGCAAGCCTCTATGACTATCAATAAAAACTCGGCAAAAAAAATAATAGAGTTTCTTCCACTAAAATGAAGTTTCGACCTGCCGTACTACTTAGTATTAGTATTTATTTAATTAAAAAATACTGTGACTACCTACCGCTTGCAATAGCAGACTAAAAATTTTAGGTCACTATCTAGGCTAAGTTAAAATTAGGTGTCACAGTTAGCCCCTAACTTAAAGTCATCTAGCTCAATCCTAACAATGCCCAAAGATTTGTGTTCAGACCAACTTTCTTCATTTGTCAAGTTTCATTCGATATTTCAATGGAAACCGTTGCTTCCCCTTACGAAATTACTGGTGCGATTCCAAAAATATATTCTGGTCCTTAGGTTCTCAGATTTAAAGTTGAAATTGTTGAATAGGATTAATAAAGTTATTTTGTTTTGATGACGTAATGTTTTCCGCGCCACCTGTGAGGAATCAGAATATGGAATATAAAATATGATTTTTCATACAATGGCGCCGCTGACACGCTGGTTTTGTAATCAAAGCATTTTTATTTCCTGTTCCTGTGTTCAGATTTGGTAAATAGTCAGGATTTTTAGGTATTTGTCAAGTATGAATAATGATTTTATTTAAATTGTTAACACATTCATGATTCATGTTCGTAGATTTGATAATGTTTGTGTGTGAATGTGGAGACATTTTAGCTTGTGTATGTGTGACATTTTAGTTTGTGGATGTGTGACATTTTCGTTTGTGAATGAGTGACATTTTAGTTTGTGAATATGTGACGTTACAGTTTGTGGATTTGGAGATATTTTATTTTGTGGATGTCAAATTTTAGTTTGTGGATATGTGACATTTTATTTTGTAAATGTGGAGATATTTTTAGTTGATGGATGTGAGATATTTTAGTTAGTAGATGTGTAACATTTTAGTTTGGAAATGTCGAGATATTAAGTTGGTGGATGTGTAATAATATTTAATTTGTGGAAGTGTGACATTTTTGTTTGTGAATGTGTCGTATTTAAATTTGTGAATGCAGTGATATTTTATGTGGTGAATGTAGTGAAATATTTGTATGTGGATGTGTGACATTTTAGTTGCACACAACATGCGTTTAGTTTTCAGTCACAATACAACCGACAATGCCAAACATCATTTTCTTAGAACATGATCAGCATACATATATTATACACTGTTAAATTTGAAATGATAATTTGTGTTTACAATTTAGTTATAAACTCAAAACAACTTTAATGTTTTGTACCTTTAGTTTTTGTAACTTCATTATAATACAAGGTATTTACAACGTCTGAGTTCTGCAAATCACTTACAAAATATGAAGTAGGTAAGTAGGCACTAAAATACTTTTAAAAACTCGGCTTCATTTTCAAAGGTAAGCCTAGGGAGTCATGATAAATGCCTTCATTATAATTATTTATAAACGAATTAAAACGATAAACACGCAATCAGAGATAGACGAAGATTTCACAAGGGAATAGGTACTTGGGACAAATTTGGGAAGCGTGATTTTTTGTATCAAAAGATTTTCAATGATCTGAATTGCTACTTGAGTTTCGCAAATATTTTCGTTAAATGTTGGAAAAGTCTGTGTAACATAGTACGTGATGTGGTATTTGCCTTTTGGTTTTAGTCGGTAAGAGTCCGGCGTTCCTCTCTGTCACTCCCATGATGGAGGAAGTCATTGAGGTTTGACAAGGAGGACCAAAAAAAAAAATCTATTATTCAAAATAGTGGAAATGCTCCGTTTTCACCGGTAATCTTTAACAGCCCGTTCACACATAGCGCAGGGGTGTGATTCTGTAAGACCTCATTCTAAACTTCGAATCTGAATCCGCTGTGAGTTTTTTGATTAGCATTTTAAAAACTCGCTTGTTAATTCGAATGTACACTAGCGTCACGTCAGAGAGTTGAACTAAATTGACAGGGAGATTATGACAGATAAAGTAAGAGATGACGTAAGAAGTGGCATTCTGTAAGGTAATTTCCCCGTCACTTCGACGCCACTTCGCACTCGAGCCCAATTCAAAGTGTCAAATATATCAGGATCATTTTGAACCTTATGCGAAGTGAGAGTGAATAGCGATGTGAGATGCGAGTTGCAGTTTGAATTTTACAGAATCGACTTACAGAATACCACCGCTACTTTACCAGGATGGACGTTATCTTATATCCAGTAAAGTTATACGGATACATGACGGATACGTATTACAATACAAAACGGAATGTCATAATTTGACGGACCGATATTTTTTACTGTATACGAACCCTGTATCTTCTACTGTGTCATATATGAAGTCGCTCATACAACTCCATACGCCATCGATGAAAAAAACTGTATCCGATAAAACGGACCAGTAAAACGGAGACCATGTCGTGTGAACGGGCTGTAAGTAGTACAGCCTACATTAGCCTTACATTTTCGGCGGCGTATTCATTAACATTTGCTTACGCAGCACTAGCGCCACGTAAATTAATGGCTTTTAATGGAACTACTCAAGGTTAAGTATTTTGTCACTGACAGTTCATAATATGGAAAACAATATTTGCAAAGCAAAAACAGTTGCCGAGCTCGATATCAATTTCATGGCTGAAACGGATATCTTGTTTGCCGTCGAGCACAGCTCCGAATGGTAACGTTAGAGAATAGAGTACTTTACGCGCTACCATAGTCAATGATATTTCACAACTAAAATAAATAAAAGTTGTGTATCATTTTACACCTCGTTTCTATACTTACAACAAGTTTCGTCTTTTCAAACTTTTAACCACTTTATCGCCCACAACATCTTCAAACCAACCACTGTAACAAATTTCCTATCTCTAAAGCATATCGCCCTTCTGGGGAACATTTCATTCAGCCTGTTCGACATTCAACCAACTCGGAATTATACAATTGGGACATATTACAATGTCAAACCACAATGTAGGTACGCTTTTTTTGACATGGTGACCTTGAGAAGGTGTCTGGTTTTCTGATAAATAAGGCAGAAACAAAGAAGGAGATACGCAAGATTTATTTATTTTGAGAGGGACACGCTTAGTCTAAAAATAAACGTTAAAGTGGAATAACATGTTTTTTCAATTAGACAAAACATCTTTAGAACGTCACAATTGACAAGAAATATAAAATTGAAGGTAGTATTGTATTTCGAATACGAAGATCCCAAAAGGTACTACTATTACTATTAAAGGTACTGTAGAGGTTGTATGCCTGTGTTATGTAATAGGCACCTTTAAGTATATCGATGGAACACTTTGGATACTTCAAGAAAATAAGTGTTCCATCGATTACATTTGAACGATTTAGAATATAGTTTTATATTATTACACTTGGAGACAGACCTGACAAACCCGTGAATATACGAGGGCGTATTATTGTTAACTTATCCGAAATAATAGCTATACAAGGTGGGGACGACGATACGACAAAAAAATAAAATACTGGTAATACTAGTTCAGAAGAATTTGATCAAATAAATCCTATAAACGAAATAAAAAAAAATCTGATATACTAAATAGCATAAAATGTAACCAAAATAAAACACCATATGAAATATTGGTTTTCCAACTTGTGAGTAGTGCGGCAACTTGTGGCGTCATAATTTAATATTATTAATGCTCAATACAAACAATTACACCAAATTACCGAAACCCTTATTTGTGCTATTGCCATCCCCATCCTGTATGATCAAAATACGTGTTTGATTCATCGTCGATTCGAGTTCCCATACACAAATACCTCTTATAGTACCTACTCATAATATCACGGAAAAGAAGGACCTTCGCGTAGCGTACTTGTTCATAAGTCTGCGTCACTTTCACGTGAATAAATAGTTTTGCATTGCGATACTTCCTGCTGAGGCGCTCGTGGCTAAGTAAAACCCATATTGATCGATCGGTCAAGGTTAATAATAATAATAATAATAAAACCATTAATTTTCAGGTAACAAAGACCCATAGAAAAATACCTTAACTTAAGTATACATATAACAATATAACAATTGTGTTAGTAAATAAAACTTAAAACTATGTTAGTATCACTAAGTTGCACTAAGTCTTTGCACGTTCCGGTGGCACTTGGCCGCGAAAGCGGCGGAATACCACATCCTGTGGGCAAAAGCTTTCATCCAACACCTGATGCAGGTAGCATGTTGGTATGCGCACCACAAACGCCTTAAAGTTGACGTTGCGATGCGTTTCCAGCAACTGCACTCTCGGCGCGTACTTCAGCCTTTGGCGTACGAACTTCACGATGTCTTCCGCGTCAGTGGTGTAGTGGAGACGGGAAATATACACCGGGGTATTCGGTAAAGCTAGGCTGGCCTTGTCCAAGGATGGGTGACCATCCATTTCATACCGGGACCCCTGCGTGTTTCGGAAAGCACGTAAAACCGTTGACCTCGGCTGTCATTCGTAGATCTTTAACTCTCGTTATAGGTAGTCAGAAGCCAGAAAGTCTGACAACCAGTGCTACCAAGGAGTATCATGTTACACAGTTACTGGGTTGTGGAGGTCAGATAGGCAGTTGCTCCATGTAAAGCACTGGTATTCAGTTGCAACCGGTAAGACAAGACAAGAGGTATAGTTAGTTGAGAAAAGGCTTGGCAGATGACGACCTAAATGGAACTCTATAACTAAGACTACTCTATCTGTCCGTGTAACAGTATTGAGCTGACTCCGGTTAGAGTAGAAGCCAACCCCAATTGAGTTCAATATAGTTAAAAGAGCTCAGTCTGTGGTCAAAAGGTTCTATATTCAAGTAGATAAATGCAGAGTCCACTGCCTAGGGTACACCGGACGAACTTCAGAAGGTACTCATGAATGGAGCCTCCGGAGGTGGAGTGTCTCCTTTAGAAATCCGTTGCAAAGTTTGAAAATAACAAATTATAATCTTCCAGATAAGATAAAGTCAGTACATTATTTCTATCTCAGTACATTGTACATAAGGGACCCATTTTCTTAGTAGCTCAATATTTTTTATCGTGCACTTTATTTTTTAAGGTAATAGAAAGTGTCAATGGCTTCACAGATATAATCTTTATACAGGCGCTTGCTGAGAAACGGTGGATTTTGGAACATATTCTGTGAAGTAAACGGTTTTGTTTTATTTATTGGTTGCTAAGTCGTTCTTTCAACTTCATACTTTTTTCTCCATACTTATAAAGGTTTTTTTTTGGGACAAGCCCACCACACTATTTCCAAACCACTGTAAGTCCTGTAAGCCAGAATCAAAAGTGGCGACCACCAGGAAAACGCCAAAGCAATGAAGATCGACAAGTTCCAGAGGAACGATTCAACTGTCTTGGATCCCGCAACGAAATTAATCAGAAAAGAACAGCAGAGGAGTAAGAAAAACATATTTTCCACTTCCGTCCAAATCAAACAGGAGACAGAACAGAACTAAGTCAATAGGCACAAAGGGACGTTTACAACTGGTAGAAGCCCAGTTGCTAAGCACCACGGATTATAACTGACATAATTAATGGGCCCTAAAAAGTGAGCTGTTACATACAAATTGAATCCAATAATAGGTATGGCAAAATTGCTTGTACGCACGGAAATTAGTTCTAGCTTCCACAAGGTCCGCATAATAAACTGCTCCGGATGTAGCCTGTACACTATCCAACACAATATTGCGTTCTTTCTGCCATGAAATATACTCCCATTAAGATATGATGTGCAGATGGTTTGTATTCACGGTCAGATCTAGAAAAGTTGCTTACAAAGGTTGCTTAAAATTAATGTTAAACGTTTAACATTGGTTCATCAACATCATCAGCCTGAAGACGTCCACCATTGAACAAACACCTCCACTATAGATCGCCACGCCGAGCTGCAACCTGCTGCTTGTATCATCCGGCTACCCACGACCTAGACCATGTCGTCGGTCCATTTGCTGGGAGGCCTACCAACACTGCTATCTTCATAATTAACTCTTCACAAATAAACATATTGAAACTTTTTCTTCTTCTTCTTTTCGAATCGATGGTTTTCCTTTTTTGTTAGATTACTTGGGCCCTGTAGGTAGTCACACTTATGGCAGCATTAGTGGCGTTTTTAATGTCCTCTAAGGTGCATGTGTAGAGGCACTTTGGGCACTGTAGCACCTATATTGAAACTATCAGTGCCGTTTTAAAAATCTTGTGTTACTTGCTTGAAATGTGCAATGTGCAATGCCTAATACAACTATCATATTACCCCACTGTAGGGCAAAGACCTCTTCTCATACCAAGAAGGGACGAGCATTGATCACTACCCTGTTGAATTAAAGTCCAAGTTTCCTTGCGATGTTTCCCTTAACCGATGGCAGTGATGTTCAAGGTAAACCTAGAAAGTACTAAAAATGGATAAACACGACATTCATACATGGTATATTTACTGCATAGGTATTTTATTTCTTAAAGGGAACTGAAAATATTCTTCCCAAATTAAAAACACAAATATCTCTGAGGATCCCTAAAATAAGTAGTCAGACAGCAAAAAAAAATTGAGTTTACATGTACAAAAAAATAAGTCTTATACCACACTTTATTAAAACTTATCTCTTTATAAACTTTTTCGTCAAAACTTTTTCGCACACCGGTACTGTACTGTAATCGAATATTCTTTTAAATCTGTCAGGTGTCAAAGTGATAACAAGTGACACTCTGTTTATCACGAGTTACTTACGTAACTTTTGTTTTAGATATTTTTATTCAATTATGACATTAAAAAATATCTTGCGCTCATCCTCCTAGCACGAAGTTTTGTGCTTTGGCGGCTGCTGCCGGTGCCGAAAACCTCAGACGGCAAGAATATAAATAACCTTCTTGGATGCTATAATATGTTTGAGCCATTTGAGGTGGAAACTCTGAGGTCACGGGGTCCGAGTGCCCATTTTGTTTTTCGGGACATCGAATCGTTCGTCGACTCTTCATGTGAACCGAAGGTTGGTCCATTCTTGGGCCAAAAAATTAGCATTGCCATACAACGTGACAATGCTGCCAGCCTATTGGGCAAGTGTACCGTTGACAAGGATGTGGACGAGTTTTTTGATGCCCTTTGAGCTTCCCCCACCCTTTTCTTGGACTGTACATAAAATAAATAACAGTTATTATTTTTAAGCTTTGGATTAATGTGGTCTTAAAAAAATTTTTGTTGAGTAAAAAAATTAAATAAAATAAGGATCTTATGTTGCGGAATTGAATTTAGTATACCTAACTAATTTCTTTTTTTTTTGACGTGATATAAATCGATAAACACCGAGTCGTCTGAGGCACACAGACAAGTCTGAGCGTGCAAGCGAGAGCGCGGAACAAGCGATAGAGAGGCACGATCGGCCCAAGCGTCCACAATAAGCGCCGCCTACCTCGACGGAAGCCATTATTTGCTTATGTTATATATGTTGGCCATTGTTTCTTTATGACGTTATCACGTAAAACTATCGTCCGTAAACCGATTTTACAGACAACAATTTTTTTTTAATCGTTGACCCCAGGCGTGGAATTCATCCTATATCGTGGGTGCGTTTACAGACATATAAACACACATATACAACCATAACTACTACCTATAGGCCATACAAATATTTGTTCCGGTCGGGAATCAAACCCGCGACACGCCGCGCTGCAGTCAATCGCTTAGCCACTGCGCCAACCGTATCGGCGAGTAATTATATCTCAATATTTACTTTCTTCAAACTATTTTCATATGTTATTTTATCACTAGCTTCTGCCTGTGACTTAATTTGCTTAACCTTTAGAATTAAGTCAAAATTCTAAAGTATTCCACGGGAACACAAAAACAGGATGAAATCCTGTGTTTTGCCAGATCAATATTTATGAGTATGCTTTTCGGCTTATTAGATTCAGAATGGTGCTGATCGCCGACGCGTCATGTTCGTGAACGGGCGCTGTCAGTAGAGATTGGTCAACTGCCATGACTTTTATCTTTATTTATTTTAATTTACTGTATGGGTCTTTACCTGCATTGTTTTCACATTTAGAAGCAACGTGAATAATGTATTCAGTGATTTGTAAAAACTTGATGTAAAAGAGTGTCCGTGGGGTTTCTTGCTCGTTCTTCTCCATAGAGACTTACCCTACGTTTTGGAACGAGCAACTAGCTTCATTTTTCTATCTAACTGACTCTTTGACAATTCAAAAGTGCCTGTTTATGGTTTAATTGAAATAAATGCTTTGACTTTGACTTTGAGTGCACGTGAAAGATTAGCAAACATACATTCATCCATCCTCAAAAACTTTCAGGTTTATAATAGTATAATATTTAGGATTAAACAATAACAGTTCAACAGTTATCCAAAACCTATACTTAGAATAGATTTAAAATGAATGAGTGTTAAATATACAAAAATATTTTAATGACTTAACAAAATGGAAGAACTTAGTAGGATGGTGATGATTAATGTTTTAAGGCTTATGATTTTTTTTCTGTCGGAAGTTGGCATAAGATTTTTCTATGCAGTATGAGCACCGGTACATTCAACAGCAAAAGTAGATGATCAAAATCAGAAATTCAATACTAATGAACGGATTTCACGTCAGAACTGTGTGGCGTCGAAGTGATTCAAAAGTATGTGTGTGACAATCACATACTTTTAATAAATGAATTAGTAATAAATTATATAAATTATTGTTAGTAAATTAGTATTGAATTACTGATTTTGATGATCTACTTTTGCTGTTGACTGTACCCAAAATGTAACAATAAAATCAATATCCAGAAAACTCATTTTAAAGTTCCAATATCGAAAATGTTCCAATAAAATTAGTTGATTTAATCTTGGGAAAGTTACCGTCCTCGTGGGAAATCATTGTGACTGCGCTTCCCACTCCGAACTGTATGTAATAAATATTTCATTGATGACCATCGTAAAAACTAAGGGCTGATTGTGATGCACCATCCTGTGTTTACCGTGTAGGCTTCGAAAAAGAAGGTTTGGGAATAATGGTTTGATAATTATGCAAAAATGACAATGCCAGATCCTGCCCCACCCATGTACAGAAAAGTAAATTAATGAAAATAATTGTAATGAATATAGAACCTTTCTATACTAAATTGTTTTTCCTTAGAACTTGCGGATTACGAAATACCTACCCACAAAATACTAACTCATTTTATCTAAAATACAATTTAACCTATAATCAATGTCATTATTGTTTTTAGATTTAAACGGAAACCGCAAGTTCTACAGTCACTAAGACTAATGTTTAGTTATCAGCAATAAATAAACAGTAAGATGCTAGATATTGCACATGACTTTTATTGAGTGGGGCAAAGTTCTATAGAGTTTATGGCATTGTCCTATGAACCGTAAACATTTTGATGGCAATCGGTTCGTGCATAAGGAGACTTAGCAATGTAGTGGGTGGGTGGAGTGTAAGGGACTATGATAATGGATTATGTTGGTGGAATATTTTGCCTTTTTTCCTTAAGATTTTTTACCAGATCTCATGTCGAAGTTAGTTAAAATGCTATGGGTATAGGTGCTCCTGGAATTGTTTTATTTTTGCTGAATAGCGTTAAAAGGTTTTTGAGTTTGAATTTGGAATAGTAGTGAAACCAAAATCATGGCCAGTACCTATATCGGCTTCAAAACTGCATAAAAACCTTTTTCTTTGTTTTATCATTATTTTGACGATTAAATCAACGACTATACGTATACGAGGAAACAAGAGGAAGGGGAGGCGGAGGAGGCACTCTAATGCTTAGCAACCCAACATATTTATCGATTTCATGTTGATACATAAAACAAAAAATAAATCTCATTTTAAGGCGCTAACAAGCGACTTTTACAGATTTTAAACTGACAATCACGTCAAAATGTGTAGTGTAAATGATTTGAATAAAATATATATTAAATTAGAACATTCTCTTAATCATTTAATATGTGAATATTTTTGATTAAGTTCATATTGAATAGTCTAATTAAATCGTGAAGTTGTGTCTGACGCGGGCAAAACATTGATAATAATCACACAAAATCTAACAAGAATATTTAAACGAAACTTTTACTATCTTACAGACAATTTTATTATCTATTTTATTTTATACGCCTTTTTTTTAAGTTAAAGAATACTAGATTTAATTTAATTTTTTCGTTTAAACTTTGAGAGTTTTGGACGCAGCGCATACGATTCTCTGGTCGCTCAAAGTCGCCGGCGTATATCGGCGCCTTAAGAGCGTGTATTCGATTCGTGACGAAAACTTCATGTTTTTGCGTTTTGCCCAGAGCAATATTGTAATGATGTGAGCAGATTATTTAAAGACAATTACAGTTTTAAGAAAGATTAAGTCTTGATTTAGACAGCTACAGAGTAAAAGTATAATTTTTAATTATGGTTTTTTAAAGCGAAGACAATCCTTTCATAGCGTTTTACGAAAATAGACGTCAGAGTTAACTTTCAGGACGAATACAACCATTACAATACGCCAAAATATTATGTTTTATGCGTTTTTTCAACAGGATATATAGTTTTAAAGTCAGACACAGAGCCAAAATTACGAAAATATTACTATTATGTATTAAAAAACCATGTTGAAAAAGTACAAAATCGGTTCACTTTGACAATTTTTTTTCACTAGTATTTCAATAAAAACATAACTGATATATTTTTTTTATGAAAATAAAGGTTATGCTTAATATACATAATATTTTTAGTCCGTTATACGAACTCATTTATTTTAGACAATTATTTCAAGAAAGTCGTTTGCCGATCAATTTCAATGATTCGTGCTTATTTCGTGCGTATTTCTTTTTCTGATGCACACAAACCGACCATTGTGTTGTACTAGTGTGTGTCAATGCTGCTACGACATTCTGAGTTGCGCTAAATCGAATACGCGCCCTTAACCATAATTACCAGATTATAATTATGTACTATTTACAAATTAATGCCATATTTCGACACCGACACAATCAGATGGTAACGCAAATGCGTGACCTGCGTGTTATTCATAGCATGTGCCTAAAAATAATTCAACAAAAAACAATTTTATCTAACACGTACTAATGACCGAAACCACCAATTAAAATCTAACAAGAGCCTGGTTACAATGGCAATAAGTAGTTAAATAGGTCACAGAGTAGCTGCCACATAGATATGTCAAGTGTCTCAAAGGTAATTACCGCGCGACATTGCTGCCTAAGCCGTGCGGTTTGGGGTAACAAGTTGCAATTCATTACGGGAAACAGAGGAGGAATTCGTGTAGTCTGCAGCAGTGAGATGACTTGATAATTAATGTTCGTACCTATTATAGTATTAAATATACTATTTACTTTAATCAATCATGAATTCTTAATTATCTAATTGTTAAATACAATTACTTTTACTACTACTATTACTTGTTTTTCATAGAACTAGTGGAAATTTAATAATTATTATTGGTACCTTGTTTCCTTCTTCCTTAAAAGACTTTTCAATTTAAATTGCATTTAAATTAAAATTAGCTGAAAATCAATATATATTATTATTCTGTTATGACTTCTATGTTAGTTGTCAACATTGTCAACGGTTAGTTATTTTTATTGACTCGGATACTAGTATTTTGGCATATATAACTTAAATTATTTTTATTAATATTTGATTGTATTTATTAATCTATATTTATAAAATTCTATACGCACTCGTGATTTTATGAAGGTCTGAAATAACTGCCGACTACATTTAAGCCTGGCTAGTTTTCATATACTCCTCTATATGACGATACAGAAATTCCAGAAAAAAAATCATACTCAAACTCAAAACTCAAAATCATTTATTTCAATTAAACCATTTACAGGTACTTTTGAATTGTCAGAGTCAGTCAGTCACAAAGTTGAAGCTAGTTGCTCGTTCCAAACAGTAGGTTTCTATGGAGAAGAACGAGCAAGAAACTCCATGAACACTCTTTTAAAATCAGTTAAATTTTACAAATTTAGGTTACATCATTCATGTTGAATCTAAGGGTACAATGTGAGAACAATGTAACACGTCTTGCATGTTAAAAGAGGTCTAGAGAAAAATATAGTTATAATAACAATTCAAACCAAAATTTAAAATAACCGAGGCAGCTAAGAGATGACCAGTCCCAACCGACGGCGTCCGGTCACGAACATGACGCATGGATCGGCACCATTTAGCTCAACCATTTTGAAGGGAACCGAATGATCCAACACATGCTCCACCGGCAGCGAGACATTCAAGTGAGCATGACTCTCCCAACCGCCAGGGCATATTCAAGTCAATGAGAGGTATACCTCGTAAATGGTAGCTTTAAAGAACATAGTGCTCACATGTATGTGCTACGAAAAATTATATAATACTAACACATTGAGTTTATACAATGCAAAGATAATATAGATCTACATCTTCAGCAGCTCCAAAAATTGTTACAAATGCTAATCAATTAATCTATGAACCCTTATGGCTGTGGAGCTAGACCAGCATCCAGCCAAGCATTTTTATCAGTGAAGTAATCACTCAACTTATAATATGCTCGGCTGCATAGTGTGCGTTTAATACAAGACTTACATTTTGTCTCATTTAGTTGAACAATGTGGGGAGGTATTTTATTGTAACACTTTCAACAGTACCCCATGAAAGACGAATCTACTTTAGCCAGTCTGAAACCTGGTTGAAATACCATAACCATATTTAGAAAATAATATGAATATTTGAAAGGAGCGGACGAGCTGAAGGCGCGCTGACAGATGAGCAGCAAGTCGAGTTTTGGCTTCGAAAGAGCAACATACTTAATTGATTTTCTTAAAAACCTACAGTCGAGTTTTGGCTTCGAAAGACCAACATACTTAACTGATTTTCTTAAAAACCTACAGTCGAGAACAGCCTGCAATCGAGCCGTCGAGCTGACGTGTGCCTGCAGCTCCCAGGGTGGATCCTGCTGCTAGGTCCGCCTGGGACCTCCGTTCCATAGCTTTGGAGCTGTCTGCAGCGCGCCAGTCCTTCTTCGGACTGAGCCAGATTGCCGGCCAGGCTGTGGAGCCTAGGCGACGCTACCTACCTTTCTACTAATCTTACCCTCTCACAGTGCATTTTAGGCTAGACTTTTTTATATTATTCTGTTTTTTTTACTCATCTCATTTTTTAAATTTAACATGTGCAAGTCTACTTAGCTTTGTATTATATAGGTCCTAGTAGATTTGTTACACTATGTGTCTAGTTGAGAGAATAATATTGTATTAATTAACATCATTCGCCTAGCCTTTTCTCGAATATGTTTGATTCGACTTCCACTGTAACCAAATGCAGCTGAATGTAAGTGTTTTACATGGAGCAACTACCGACCTCCACAACCCAGTTACTCGGTAACACGATACCCCTTGGTAAGACTGGTTGTCAGACTTTCTGGCTTCTGACTACCCATGACGACTGTCAAAGATCTACGAATGACAGCCGGAACCAACGTTTTTACGTGCTTTCCGAGGCACGGAGGGAACTTGGTATGAAATGGATGGTCACCCCTCCGCAGACCGACCGCGGCAAGTGTAGCTTAACCTTTGACCTATCGATCAGTATGGCTTTCACATAGCCATGCGTGTTGCATTAGTTGTATATGAGATAATCTCAAAATATGGAAACAACTTTTACTCCCTGAAAAATAAGTTTAGGTAACTATTTATTTATGTACATACCAACCTTTTTTAAACCGCTTATTAGTGATATAAATATATGGAAAGCGCTCAATAGACTGCGCACCCAGGTAGGCCGCTGAAAATACAACCTACCAAAATGGGGGATAAAAGATCCCACCGACACCCAGTGTGAGTGCGGTAATCCTGACCAGACAATGGCCCACTTACTACAGTGCCCAAAGTGCCCCCACACCTGCACCTTAGAGGACATTAAACGCCACTAATGCTGCGATAAATGTGGCTACCTACTGGACCTAAATATTCTAACAAAAAACGAAAAACATCGATTCGAAAAGAAGAAGAAGTGATCGATGCCGCTTATCTAACGAAATGATTTTCTAAGAGTTTCGTATTTTTTACTTTTGAAGTCCAGACCTTAAAAAGTTAGGGTCGATTTAGATGAAGGCAAACAAAAGAATTTCTCGCTCCATAACAGTGAACTTTAGTAGATATTTCAAATAAAGCCGGTGTACACTGACGTGCAATAAAACTGCAATATAGATGCAGACTTCAAGACGAGGCAGGCCGCTTTAATTAAGCGCTTCTGTGTCAGGGTAGGGATACAGTGGGTATTATTAACACATAAATAATACGTTCACCTCACACGGAGGATATCCTTTAAGGGCCTAAGCACACCACGTTTTTTAAACGCGCCGTCGACGCGCGTTTCAAGGATGAGCTTCGTTAATTTATTAAAATAATAGTGATATATAATAATAATAATTTATTTTCTCACCACAATATTTAGGTACATTTACAATCATACATCAATACATAATATATAAGTATACTGTGTGAGACTGGTGCCTAAACTAGACGTGAAGTCTGTATTTCAGGACACCAGGTCTCCACCCTTTGGATAGTTTACATTTAATTAAAATTATGTACTCGTACAACAACAAATGCCGTGAGCTATTTGAAGTTATTATAAAAAGTCTGATCGATTGATTGCGGGAGTGTTGGTGAGGTTAGTAGGTATGTGTATGAAGGTGTGTTTGTAGGTGTTTTGTGTGGGTGTTGTATGCGTATGCGGAGATATAATAAAATGGGAGGGTTGGGATGTAATAAAGAGGCTATACCGGGGCAGCAAGTAATTTTTCTGTATCATCATAGTTTAAGTTCTGGAGCCAATGGGTTACTTTAATTTTAAATTTGGTCTTGGTGAGGTTATAAATTGAGAGTGTCCTGTTTATTTTATTATAGAGATACCGACCAAGGTAGCAAAAGAATCGATTAGAGGAATATAGGGAATATACTTACTTGATTTTGAGATTATTATTATTGTGTTATATCTCTATTATTTTAATAAATTAACGAAGCTCATTCCTGAAACGTGCGTCGACGGCGCGTTTAAAAAACGTGGTGTGCTTAGGCCCTAAGATTTAGGTAAGCACAGAAAAAAAATACCAGTCTATAATTATAAATTGTCCCACTGCAAGGCAAAGACCTCTTCTCATACAGAGAAGGCATGAGCATTGATCACCACGTGCGCTCGAGACGGATTGGCGATTTCAGACTTATAATATCAATTATAAGTTCAGGTTTCTTCACGATATTTTCCTTCACCGATGTCAATAATAATAATAAGAGAAGAGAGCTTCTACCAACACCTAAGGAGGCTCTCGTTGGGCAGCTGGATCAAGGACTTGATACAGAAAGCGGTACTCCTGGACCGGTGGGCTTCTATGTTTTATATTTATAAATGATTTTATTTTTTTATCAATATTCAAAAATGTAATTTAATGTGTATTTAAAATAAAAAAATGTGAGTAAAAATAATAATAATTTATTTAATTCAGATGACAAAATCCTTATATGGTTAGTAACAAACTTAACCTAATGTTAGTAAAACGAAACTATAAACACTGATTTTATACAACATAGAAACGACTGACACCTACGTGTGCAGCCGTATCCAGTGCGCCAGCATGGGGCTCCCACCTAGCACACAATGTACTCAGGATGCTGTGGGAGCTAGCACGTAAACTACTGAGAACAGAAGCGCACCGTTTCCTTAAGATGACATGAAAACCATCCACCCTGGCTTCGGTGAACGTCCCGGAAGCGCTACAAAAGCGTGGTAGACCCAACAGCATCCTAAATACATTATTGTACTGGACACGTAGGGGGTTATATGCCCTCAGCGTATACCTGACCCACAGACTGCAAGTGTAACAAGACTGGCAGTTTGCTCTGAAAAGGGTTAATTTGACTTGTGTCGTACAACGTGCAATTCTGCGGATGCTGTATTACCTCGGACGGCCCTCGCCCTTCGTTCCCTCTCAATGTCTAGGTCATCATTCAGGTCATGAGTGACCTGATATGATGTTCAAGATTTTAGAAAGGAAAAAAAAATGTATTTTTTAAAATAAATTGCTCTGAGTGCATCACATCCCTGAGGGCACACAACCGGCTGAGCGGTCGCTCAACGTGAGAGCTCGCAACTCATTATATGCAACAAACTTAGACGCGCGCCAAATGTGCCTAATGAAATATTTACGCGAGCTCAATGCGACTAGCCGCAGTACGACTGTTTAATGTAACTTTTTGTGAAGTTTTAAGTTTGTAATCTTATTTATTTAATATGTGATTAAGGCGACATGGTCGAAGGGCATTGCCATAATCTTTACACGTGCGAGCTGGTAATCGTTTTTTTTTTTAATATAAGATTACGGATTATTGTAATAATCCTTGATTAAATATATATATTTACCAAACTTATTAATAAAAATAAAATAATTATTGTTAAGTAATTATTAACAAGAAGAAAGAATATAAGTGCGCATGGATGGAGACAGAAAGCTAGGCCAAAGAAAAGATGGATGGATTGTGTAAAGTATGATATGAATAAGAATGGAGTCAGTGAAAGCATGGCGGCTGACAGGATGGAATGGTTGCTTTCATTCATCATTCATTTCAAAGGGCTAGAAAACTAGAATCAAAGAATCATGGCGAGACCCATACATTCATTTGTATGAAAATAAAATCATTTAGAGTTTTCAAAATATTTTCCAATTCTCAACATTGATACATACATACATTACCAGAAGTAGATTGATATACTTACCATATTTTTAAACCCCCGCATAATTAAAATATTTTGAAATAAAAATAACAGCTATTCGTTTCATCGCGTTGCCCATTTTGTGTTTATAAAAACAGAAAGTGATAAGTGGCATTAACGGATGTATCAAATTGGCAGACAAGTGATGTAAATCGTTGTTAACAATGGCGGAGTTAAAAAAGTACACAGTATGAATAAATATTTCCAACATTATTTTTCATAAAACGGCTGTCAGTGTCACTGTTACTATCAGCTGCCGTTTCGTTCTGAAATAATGAACTTTTCGTTAAACTATTCACTTTTAAGTTTTAACATCCATTTTAATTGCGGGATTTTAGAAATATTGTAAATGCCTGAAGGTTCTCTTTAGTACCCAAGAGTATATTAATAAGAATTATAATTTCAACTTCTCTTCTCAACATCTTTATTTTTTTTGTACAAATCCTGCTATGATTCTTTTCTTATATGACGTTCTTATTGAAATAAATGATTTGATTCTTACTTTAAAAGATCATCTCTGAATCATCTAAGTATTTAAAATATTTGTGTATGTAAATCAGCTGTCTGACACCCATAGTACAGGGTCTCCCTAGTTTGGGGTCAGATGGCCGTGTGTGAAACGTCCCCACATATTATTATTATTATCTCTAGTTCAGACACATTTACCGAGCGATATTTTTACAAAATAGACCAGTTGGTTTTCAAGTACTCACCAAAATAAAACAGGCTCTTAGGTTGAAACTTTATTTCTCCATATTGTCTTACATCGCACACCAGTAATTCACGCTCGAGCGATGTTATCTGCGCCGTGCACCATTATGCATAAATATCCTGAAAGATGGCTGAAGTTTTGTGCACGTGTGAAGTTTAAATTGACTTCAACACCTGCTGGCTTTATTATGTGAAGGTATTCCAGTTTTATGCTGCAAAGTTTTAAGTTTTAGTGGGAAACTAATTTTTATTAAAGAAGGTCTTAACGTTAAAATTAATTGAGATAGATTTTGAAATCTCTGGGATCTATTCATCATCATCACCATCATCGTGTCAATCTTTAGTCGCCCACTGCTGGGCATAGGTCTCCCCCTAAGAGGGGGTTCAGCCGTCATCGCCATGTCTGGCCGATGCATGTTGGCAATCGCAGGTGTTATGATACTCAGAAGGACGCTCCTGCCTATCCTTTACTTAATATCGAAACGGGGTGGTGCTATTCGCGGCCGGCGCCACACTGCATGAGATCTTATACTACTACTTTATACTTTTACTACTACCGAATTAAATATTGAATCTCATATTTGTTTTTTTTATATGCTCTTGCCAAGTTATCTTTTCATCACCCTTGGTTGGCTGGTAGAGGATGCCTAAGGCATTAAGTTCACCTTTGTACCTTTGTGCATGGAGTATATTCCAGTCAAATCGCTGTTCCTTATTTTCTCCTTCCTAAGAGTTTATAAATCTGCTAGTCTCTTTATACATCTACCAACCTTTTCTGATTATCTATAGGTATGTCGTATCCGGTCAATAGTATGAACGTGAAACGAATCGCAAGCCCGCCATTATTGAGAACACGTGATCTACCATTACTTTTGGCACGCTTCTACAGAGTCGTGATGTTTTCAGCCCACAGCGAGCAGGACATTCAGAATTCAGTGTCTGATAGCATCGGAGCTAAGACGTCCCGGAACTGTACTCAATTCGTTGTGTTTAAGTGTTACTATGTCTATTTTAATTTGAGTCTGAGTTTATTTAAATTGAGTTTGTGTTAAATTGTAGTTTTAATAAACGCCGTGTATTGTAACCTATACCCAGTGTGTTTGCATTGCACGAAACCCATGATCTACCCACATGATGACTGAATCTATCGGACTAAATCCTGACGATCTAACAGGTATAATAAAAATAAATCGTTGTTCGTTAGTCTCGCTAAAACTCGAGAACGGCTGGACCGATTTAGCTAATTTTGGTCTTGAAATATTTGTGGAAGTCCAGGGAAGGCTTAACGGTAAGAAAATCGAAAAATCAATTGACAGGACAACGTCTGTCAGGTCAGCTAGTAGTTATTATAGTCTGAAATTTTAATTTTTTCTTTAGTGTCCGCAATAATAAAATGTATTTTTGTGACTGTATGGTTCGGTTCCCACAGACAAACCGTAAAAACGGTTTTGTGGGGCATAGTTCTAAGTTAAGATTGTTGTAAACTTTATTTACAATAAATAAAGTAATAAGTAAGTAATACGCTTTAAACCTTTAGCTCCTTTGGCCTGCAGTAGTAATATTCTGGTATTACAAACGTCTTTTTACACTTCTAGGTTCTAACATGATTTCTATCTTCTTTTCAAAGAAATCCCTTACAATAAACCTTCTATTCAAAAACATAACACGCAAAGTATTCGAAACCCCTCGAAAATATACCAAAGTAAAAGTTGTGTTCTACACCCCGTAACAAACCAAGTGCTAATGATTTATGGTTGCCAAAACTAAACATCTGGGCTTGGGGTGAAAGAAAAACGGGGAAAGGTAAATTAATTATGGGGTCCAGTGAGTTGGTACTTATATATACTTAGATGTAAAAATTTAGGAGTTTTAAATATTGTGTTGAGGTGTGGTAGGATTTATTTTTTGAGATTTTAAGTTAGTTTTGATCTTAATAATTATCTAAAACTGCTAAGTTACTTATGCTGGCGGACCTTTGCTATTACTATTACTATATATTTTACATTTTAGTTGGCTAATTCTTAAATAGACCAAAAACCTAGAGTCAACAGAGAGTAATTTTAACAATATCCTGTAAAAACTTTTTACAAACAAAAATACAAGTCTAGTTCCACAAGACCGTCGGAAGCTCTGGTTCTGTTTGTTGTTTTGTTGTAGTTTTTGTAAAAAAGTTGTTTTTCGCTTTTTAGTGCCAACTTCTTATCATCCAAATTAATTAAAAAACGGTAACACGAAACAAATTAAGTCTTTCCTTAATTTTCCATATTTTGAGGAGAAACATTTTTTTATTAAGTTTATGGAACTAACTTTATACAATGATGCCAATTCTGTTGTGCACGAACTATTTTTTTTTATGCTATTTATATCTCTTTCTCTTAAATAAAACAAGAACGAGACATATATTAATAAGAGCTGTCAATTTTAATCGATCTAAAATGTTCACACAATTATAATTGTCATTTCTGAACGTATTGATTAATAACACTGCGAAGTTCAAGGGAAAAACTAATTTGACATCTCTAACTTAATCTTTGTCTGTCACCATCCTTTTCTTTAGCTGCCTGGTAGTAAGAGATGCCTAGTGCCTAATTTTTATTAAGTTTGTGAACAAGGGAATCGGAATCACTATACGTTAAAAAAAACATCAAAATCGGACCACACTAAAAAGTTATGCATGTAAGGCTCCTCCTTTTTTTGAAGTCGGTTAAAAATGTAATTACACAAAAATAAAAAACACTACAACATACCTTTTCAAAGACATATTCCTTCCTATAACTAACCTCAAAATTTCAAAAACAAAAGATCTGAACTCCGAAATCTCAAGCCATTACAGATAAAGATGAAAATTCAATGCTCAGATTACGAAACAAAAGCAGATAGACCGCGCGGTACACTAAAAGTGAAGCCAAATAAGCAAATACAAATTCAAAAGCGAATACCTACAACGCGCTTCGTGCTGTACTGGAACGAGTCAGAATAGCACGATACGCCGCAACGTTAAAAAAAACTAATTAAAATACAAATTAAAAAGCGAATACAATCACGAGATTATAGGTGTACGCTTTTGAAATTGTATTTGCTTTTTTGGCTTCACTCTCAGTGTTCTGCCCGGCCTATCTGCCTTTTGTTTCATAATCTGAGATTGAATGTTACATCATGTTATTGAAAGAATCATGGTAGGATTTGTACAAAAAAAATAAAATGTTTAGAGAAGTTGAAAATCTAATTCTTATATTCTTGGATACCCAAAGAGTATATTCAAGTATTTACAATATTTTTAAAACCCCACAAAAAAAAGTTAATAGTTTAAAGAAAAGCTCATTATTTCAGAACGAAATAGCGACTGACAGTAACAGTGACACTCGCCGTTTCGCAGTTCTTACATTGAAATTGCATCGTTTTATGGGAAATAATATCACAAATAAAGCTTATTTTTTTCCACACACTTGTCTGCCAATTTTATACATCCGTTAACGTCGCTTGTCACTTTCTTTTTTTTGTAAACACAAAATGGGCATCGAAATGAAACCAAAAAGTGTTATTTTCATTTCGTAGTATTTTAAGTATGCGGGGGTTTAAAAATATGCTAATGGTAAAAAAATATGGTAATGTATTCTTCACATTGTAAAATATTTTATTTTCATACAAATGAATGTATAAATCTCGCCATGATTGTTTCATCGCATCGCCGGCACCAAAAACTATCTAACCCTGAAATCTGATTGACTGAAGATATAAGTACGGCAGTAGTACTTGCCGGTCTCTTAGATGAGCTTGTGGCAAAGAAAAAGCCGTACGGATCCATCGTTCACGGTTAAGCTACGCTTGACGCGGTCGGTCCGTAGATGGGTGACCATTCATTTCATACCAAAACCCCTCAGTGCCTTGGAAAGCATGGAAAGCCATTGGTCCTGGCTGTAATTCGTAGATCTTGGACAGTCGTTATACGTAGTGAAAATCCATTAAGCCTGACAACCAGTCTTACCAAGAGGTGTAATCTAGTACAGAGGCCAGCACATCAAGCTCCTACAATCTGTCAAATTTCTTTGATAGATTTTCAACTTTATTACAAAAGCATAAGGTTCATATTTAATTGGGAAAATTTGACAGTTAGGTATGGCTTGATGTGCTGGCGTGTGTACCTAACTGGGTTGTGGAGGTCAGATAGGCAGTCACTCCATGTAAAACACTGGTGTAGCGAAATATCATCATCACAGATATATACAGCACGTGGGGTATATAACATTATTGTGTTATAACTAAGTTTTTATATGTACCCACTATGTACAATTTTTTTGCAACAGATTTTGTAAATAAGAAACGACTTTTTTCAAATACATTAATAATAATAATAATATGTGGGGACATTTCCACACACGGCCATCTGACCCCAAACTATGCAGACCCTGTACTATGGGTGTCAGACAGCTGATATTGTAACAATTCTGATAATTTACGAGAAATAAAAAGCTATGCAGAATTGTACGTATTGAATGTAATAGCTCTCACACGAAAGTTTAAATGTGATGAGTATCAAAAACAATTGTAAGTATAAAAGTTAACACTGACCTAAACGCACTACGGTAAGGCAGTATCCAGGAGGATAATTGTCGAATGCCATTTATTTTAGTAATTTTTATTATAATATTAGTGCGAATCAGATCTAAAGGAACACACGATAATACAGCGGGTGTTCAGCCGTTTACTATCTAACACAGACAAACAAGCTTACAAGATATACAACATAGAGGTTTTACGTTAGTAGCCGAAAACTTATTTTAGAAGAAATGTTGGCCGGTCGTCAATTTGACGACTGTCACTGACAGACATGTCAAAGCAAAACATTATTTATTTTTCAGGTTTGTAAATATTAATTTGATCCAATTATACAGGAATAAATTACAAAGGCTAACGACAGGAACAGCATAAAAAAGCGTAAGGGTTTGTAAATATTAAACAATGAATGATAATTATGAAATGAAGATGATACAGGAATACAATTACAACACAGACAAAACCAGCACATATAACTGTGGGTACATTATATATTACTTATAAGATTCCAAGAATCCATACAACAAATATTATAAAATGTAGACATATCGTGCGATGAATGATTTCATGCCTATGAAAAGTAAATATAGTTTTTCGAGTTGAACCGAAACACGAGTTGAACCGAAACACTATAATATACATACACAAATACATTTTTTTTTTGTAAATATATACATATATGTATAGATAAACAACACCCAGACACAAGGCAAACACAAGTGCTCATCACACAAATGCTTACCCTGGGCGGGAATCGAACCCGCAACACGATGCGCAGCAGTCGATCGCTCAGCCACTGCGCCAACCGTGTCACAACATTCATTCATTTTTTCATTTCATTGTGTCATAACATTATTGTGTTATAACTAAGTTTTTGTTATGTACCTACTATGTACAAATTTTTGCAACAGATTTTGTAAATAAGAAACGACTTTTTTCAAATACATTCCTTCCATACTCAACCTGCGTTTACCTCTCATCTTCATACCCTGCGTAATCCAACACTGGTATTCAGCTGCATCCGGTTAGACTGGAAGACCACATGAAAAAGCTAGGCAGTTGATGACTTGCGGGTCTCTTGGAAGCTGTAGGTACTGTAGAGGCTGCATGAGTTTAAGAAGCAGATGCCATTAACCATATGGTCTATGGCTAAACACTCTGCATTCTTCTAGAATATGTTCATAATGTAGATTTGTATCTATACTAATTACTAATATTAATCTATACTTCTTCTTCTTTTCGAATCGATGGTTTTTCTTTATGCTAGACTACTTGGGCCCAGTAGGTAGCCACATTTATCGCAGCATCAGTGGCGTTTTTAATGTCCTCTAAGGTGCAGGTGTAGGGGCACTTTGGGCACTGTAATAAGTGGGCCATTGTCTGGTCAGGATCACCGCACTAATCTATACTAATATTATAAAGCTGAAGAGTTTGTGTTTTTGTTTGGTTGAACGCGCTAATCTCAGGATCTACTGGTTGAAATTGAAAAATTATTTTAGTGTTGGATAGTCCATTTATCGAGGAAGGCTATAGGCCCATGCGAAGCCGGGTCGGGTTGCTAGTCTATACTTTAATATTATAAAGCTAAAGAGTTTGTTTGTTTGTTTGGTTAAACGCGCTAATCTCAGGATCTACTGGATCGAATTGAAAAAATATTTTTTTGTTGGATAGTCCATTTATCAAGGAAGGCTATAGGCCCATGCGAAGCCGGGTCGGGTCGCTAGTAACATTATAAAGCTGAAGAGTTTGTTTGGTTGAACGCGCCAACCTCAGGATCTACTGGTTCGAATTGAAAAAATCTTCTTGTGCTGGATAGTCCATTTATCGAGGAAAGCTATCGGGCCTATGCAAAGCCGGGCCGGTACGCTATAGTTGTTTTATAAATGACATGTGTTGGTTATTAACCTGACCCCTTCACGAGCACACGCTTGACTATCTGAATTACATAGAAGTTATAATTGAAGCTGCTGTTATTCTATAGAAGCCTATTGGAATCCTCATACACCACGCTATAACCCGGTCCTACAGTTGGACCTCTTACAGTACCTACCTACTTACTAACGAAAATAAAAGAAGGTACCTATACCAATAATATTACTTCGACCTTTAACTTTGAAGAATCCAGAAGCAAATGTTCCATGATAACATTTTCGTACGCCATCAACAGCCGACATGATTCGTCACTTTCCGAACTTTGTCGAACTTACCCGAACTTGGCCGAACGTTTTACAAACTTGAACGTCGTTGACTGACTTTCCAAAGCAATTATGTGGTTCAATGACCATTGACTTGAACTGATACAGATTTGTTACTTATGAACCTTAGTGCGAGGAAAAAAGGCGCAATTTTGAATGGTCGTTAAATTAAAAAGTTGTATTGGCAAAATGATTAATTAATTCGTTTTCGCGGAGGTAGTTCATAGTAAGGGCTGTCGCAAATTAAAATTGGTACAAATATTAAAATTGTCAGTAAAGATTGGTCAACTCTTAACTTTTATCTTGGTGCTTTTTGGAACGAAGTTCCTTACCGCGCGTTGTGAAAGGGGGCTAGACGGAAAAAATTCTTACGAAAAGTTGTCACGACACTTTTGTATATTTGATTTAAGAGCCATCTATTAACGTTATTGGCGCAACTGTGCTCTTCGAGATCGAATTACGAACGGCCAATAGATGGCGCAGAAATAATTTATTGGTCTTTCTATCTAAATAACTACGCTTTGTACTAACATGTTAGAAAATGTTAATCTTTAAAATTACTTACTTACAATGTAAGCAGCCGTAATAACTTTTCATTCCTCGCTTTTTTTTGCCCTGGCTTAAAGCCACTTAAATTCACTTTAACGCATCACATTAATTAGTGAAGGAATTGTAATAAAATTTTATTACAATTCCTTCACTAATTAATCGAAAGGAACTTCGTTCCATCCGGGTGTCCCTTGACACCTCTCAAGTTTTTTTAATATTTTGTTTTGCTAGAATACTTTAATTGTTTAGAGAAGCAACAAGATTAATTTAACCAATATTATGTATAAACTTGATTTAAAGAGTGTCCGTGGAGTTTCTTGCTCGTTCTTCTCCATTTAGACCTACCTACATTTTGGAACGAGCAACTAACTTCAACTTTCTGACTAACTGACCGACTCCTTGACAATTCAAAAGTGCCTGTAAATGGTTTAATTGAAATAGATCTTTTACTTTGACTTTGAATTATCATTGGCCTAAAACTTGTGGAGCTCGGTTTTGAGGATATTCGGAAGCAAATGACTGTCAACAATTCATGAGGAACGACTACCATCTGACTTTGACTATACACTTACTTCGCAATTCTAATATCATGACGCTTGATTTGGACTAACCTGGACTTATAAATTAGTAGTCACAAATCGCCAATCCGTCTTATGCAAACGTAGTGATCAATGCTCGTGCTCTCTCTGTATGAGAAGAGGCCATTGCCTTGCAGAGACACAATAATAGGCTGGTATTAGTATTAATTTCTTAATGTGATCCAAACTACTTAATAACTATAAAG
This sequence comes from Charanyca ferruginea, assembly GCA_947361185.1. Lineage (NCBI taxonomy): Eukaryota > Metazoa > Arthropoda > Insecta > Lepidoptera > Noctuidae > Charanyca > Charanyca ferruginea. The sequence continues at coordinate 4,223,162 of OX376070.1, forward strand.
TGTGCCACAGGCTACACAGTGTCCCGCCCCTCTCTAATGCTGGCACGTGAAATAGTTACTGCGCAGCCACTCGCCTCGTGATCAGAGACGTCATAAAACTTGAGACAGGCAAAAAATAAAAAGGATGAATTAAAAAAAAATTGGTTGTCTGTAAAGTCAGTTTACGGACGATAGTTTTACGTAATCCATACTTTCCATACTTTAATATTATAAATGTGAAAGTAACTCTGTCTGTTACGCTTTCACGATGAAACGGCTAAACCAATTTTGATGAAATTTGGTATGAAGATAGCTTGAACCCTGGAAACGAACATAGACTACTTTTTAATTTGCGACTTTGTCTGCATTTACTATAACCGACATTCACGCGGCCGAAGTCGCGGGCAAAAGCTAGTAACTTCATAAAGAATCATAATGGCTGACATAAGCAAATAATGGCTGACATAAGCAAATAATGGCTTCCGTCGAGGTGGGCCGAGCTTATTTCTTGGGCCGATCGTGCCTCTCTATCGCTAGTTTGCTCGTCTCGCTCGCTTGCACGCCCGGCGCAGGCGGAACGTGACACTTTTTCGTGCGTGCAGCCGATGTTCATCGATTATCACGTCAAAATAAATTCATATTTAGAGCATTAAAAACAGTACCAAAATGATGGCCAGTATGTCAGCATCAAAACTGCACTGGTTTTTCTTAAGTGATTATTATTTTTAGGTATACTTACCTATAAAATTGCACAGTGACTCGATTTTTAAGTTCGGAAGTGTATATTGATACGGTTTTTCTGTAGCACAAATAGCCATTACGATCTTGAATAGGCATATGTAAGTAAAAGGAACTAGGGGGGATATTTTAAAATCAGATTTTTTTCTTTTAATAAATGTTTAACAGACCAGCTTTGAACTATGGCAATAAACAGGCCTTGCAAACAGAAAAATAAAGAAGGCGTTATAATTTGTAATACTGAAACGCTTGTTAACAACCATCCACACGAATTTAAACTTTATAGTCTTTACTATAAAGTTGATATTCAAATGTTACCTTATACTCATATCCAATAACAAATAACTGAGCTGATCAATGCTCAAACGAAAGTTCTGGAAGTTTATAAACGAAGCAGTTGTTCAGAATCTATAATTTGCCTTGTTCAATGAACAAACTTCGTATATTGTGAACTATTTCGCTGCTAATATGTGTGAAATTTGCTTGTAACAGTCTTGAATGTAAAATGAAGCGTACCAAGTTTCTACGGTATTCATTTAATGTGTTTTACTTATGTAAGTTTCTCACATCGACTTATTGCTGATGAACTGAGATCCCAGAGCCGCTAGACTCACATCCACCATAGCCGACGTTTTTGGGAATTAGAATAGACGAAAATTTCGTTAACTTGCATATTTGCTTACTTTAATAATGGGCCTGACTTATTCTGAAAATACCTACTTGAGTACCCTAAAAATAGTTGTTAAAGGTCGAAACTTCAAAGCATCCTGCTGAAGTTATGGCGCACGGAAAGACCTGGCAATAACGAATAATATTTTTTACAATATCCTTTATAACATTTAAAAAAACTTGAGAGGTGTTAAGGGACACCCGGATGGAACGAAGTTCCTTTCGAACACAATTTACAACAACAACAAAAACAACACAACAAGAACAACAAACAACACAAAAAACAACAACAATATGTTGTTGTTGTTGTTGCTATTGTTGTTTATTATTATTTAATATTATTTACAATTAATAACTGGCTTGGACAGAGAAACACGCGCATGCCACACGGCTTACAACTATAGCAAAAAGTGTCGTTACAACTTTAAAAAGTGTTGTTACATTTTTTTCCGTCTAGCCCCCTTTCGCAACACGCGATAAGGAACTACGTTCCAAAAACCAACCCCTTCATCATTTCAACATTTAGTTAGACACATACTGCAGGGCATAGGTCTCCTCCAAAAACCTCCATCTGTGTCGGTTTCGCTCCGCATTTATCCAGCGGCTTCCCACGGCTCGGACCAGCTCGTATGTGCACCTTGTGGGGGGCCTGCCGACAATGCATCTGCCCACTGGCAGATGCATTGCCGCCACTCTAGGACCTTTGTGCCCCATCCGTCATCGGAGACTGTGGTTCTTCTGCGGATCGCCTCATTCCTGATTTAATACGGCAGAGAAACTCCGAGCACAGCTCCACTTCTAGGCGTGTTACGAGGCCTGAAGTGAGCGAGGTGTTTCCGAGTCACAAATCATCACTGGCAACACACACTGGTCTAAGACTTGACCAGCCTTCTCACCTTAACGCAAGTGAGTGAAATACTTTTTATACTTGGTACCTAAAAAAGAGCCCAGTATTGAATGAAACTGATAAGTAAGTACACCTTAACGACATACTTCTCTACCTGTCCTTAAAATTTCACCCATTCTAATATGACGTAGGTTTGGCGTCTCTAGGATCTTGACCCATAGCTATTGTACAACAGTTATGTAGCACATTTTATATTTATCGTCTTGAGGTCCAATGATGGAACGGGCTCGGCGGAATTAAATTATGCAATTCCGTCGCACACTCCCCAAAATGCAACCGATAGAAAACCGACAGGCCAGCAACTCGGCGTCGATGCTCAACGACTTTGGAGCTTTGACTCGACGAGCTTATCAATGCCAATGATCCCCTTGGCTCGTTTCCTAATTGACTCTAGGGCATCGAGCTGGTATCTGGCAGATCCGTCCCAAAGATGAGAGCAGTACTCCATACACGATCGAACTTGCGCTTGATACAGTTTAAGCAGCTGTTCCCGCGTGAAGTACCTTCTCACCTTTGCTAGGATCCCCAACTTTTTGGCAGCCACTTGAGCCTTTCCTCTATGAAAGGGCCAAAATTGAGGGTAGATGTTAACGTGACACGTATTTCTCTGCAACAGTGCTGTCGTCTGCCTACCCAAAGGTACCGGGTTTTAGCAGATCATTAATATGTAGCAGGAACAATGTTGCTACGAGCACCGACCCCTGAGGAACCCCGGCATTTATATCCAGCAGTCCGGACGAGCAGCCATCTATAACCACTCGAATAGACCGATCCCTCAGGAAATCTGCAATCAAATCACACAATCCGGCGGGCAGACCGAAGGAAGGAAGCTTATTAATAAGGCTATCGTGCCAGACCCTGTCGAAGGCTTTCGAGAAGTCAAGGGAGACCGCTAGTGCCTCTCCGTGCTTCTCGATGGCCTCACTCCAGATGTGAATGGCATACGCTAGTAGATCCCCAGTTGATCGATTTCGGCGGAAGCCGTATTGTCGGTCACTGAGGATATCATTTGCTTCTAGGTATGCCAGGAGCTTACGATTCAGCACCCGTTCCATACTTTTAGAGAGTATGGACGTTACCGAAATGCTTGAATTGAATGCTTGCTTCCAAAGCATGGGCACTTTCCCAGTCTCAAACGACAGGCGATATAAGCGTGTTAAGATCGGAGACAACTCAGGCGCACAAGTATTCAGTACAATTGCTGGAATCCCGTCGGGGTCACTAGCCTTGTGCACGTCTAGGTTACGCAGTACCTAAGAGGAAATACCACGGGCTAGAGAATTGAAAATTAGGTATTTGTAAAATCTATTGCTGTCGCGCGATGCCCGAACAAGAACCGCAGAGCGCGATAGAGACAACTGCAGCTTTGACCGAAAATACCTATTAAAAGTACACAAAATCAATGATTCGTAGTCCCCTGATTTCTTCTCCAAAACTTAACCGATTTAACTGCTTTTTTCAATAAAAAATAAAGAAAGGCTTTTGCCGTGTTCCCATGTTTTCGATTTTTTATATAATCAAGTCAAATTTGTTTTCTGATTGTTTGAACACAGCGGAAAATCATGCCAATTTTTTAGGTTTTTGTATATTCATATCTCTTTTAATAATAAATTTATGAGAAAAAGGAAAACATAGGGACATGCCAATAGTAGCCATGGATATTTAAAAAAAAAATAATTGATCTACTCGCATTATCCAGGGAGGAAACAGGGGACTAAGTTTGTATGAAAAAACGGCCCTTGTGTTTCCTCTTAAGAACGTCCTTCTGATGAATACTTATGTTCGACATACTCGACTCGCTTCCAACAGGAGAAGCAGGGGGTCTCGCGCCACCAGGATCCAGACGTAATGATTTCGCAAACATAGTGAACAAGTTTGCTTTCTCCTCAGCGGAGTGGGCGAGCGACCCGTCAGGTCTCAGCAGTGGTGGTAGTGAGGGGCGGCAGAAGTTCGATTGGACCGACTTAGCCAGGGATCAAAATGCCTTACTACCTACTGGGTATGAAGCAAGTTTGTTCCCTATTCGGCTAATGTGGTCAAACCGAGCTCTCCGCAACACCTACTTGCAGGACTTGGCAGCCCTGTTGAAGGCTCTCTTCTTCTGACTCACGTCATATCCTTTGTGAGTGCGGGCGTCAACCCATGGTAGGTACGCTGAATGTTTTAGCGCGTTAGCGCGATTGCACTCGGCACCAAACCATGGGCGAGCTTCGCCAGACATTGTTACGTCTGAGAACGGAATGTAGTACTCCATCCCCCTCCGCAACACATCCGTCACGAAGCATCAGTCGAAGAAAAGCAAGTCGACTGCCAAGGATAACAAGCGAAGAAAGATTGCATGCCATCCCAATCTGCTGACCTGTATCGCCATACCCGCCGGGTGCCTCTAGGGCAAGGATCGGGTGGGAAGTAGACGGACACAGACTTCACCAGACAGTGGTCGGAACTACCCCGTGGAGAAGAAATCGACACCGAGTAGCGGTCTGGATCTGTTGTCAGCAGAAGGTCTAAGCAAATGGCTGTGTGTGTATCAACATCTGGCACCCTTGTTGCCCCCTGAACCAGCTGGGTGAGATTTAACGCTAGCGCTAGATTTCGCGCCTCTCGTCCAGCATGGTTTGTGTGCTGGTATGGGAAGAGCCACTCTACCTTCGTCGTACGTCTTTCTATGAACTAGCACATACGCACAAAGCGCCCTCTCCTTCCTTTTGTTTTTAGGGTGTCTATGTATGCTCTCCCCTTCTGCCTTCCCCCAGCAACTCCCTAAACCGATTTCCGTACCCCACAGGGGTGCCCTTAGTGTATAGTCGCTTAATTTATAAGTATTTTGTCCTAGCTGGAGGCCATAAATTCACTTTAAAGCACCACAGGAAAGTCCTCCTAGAATGATTTGCGAGATGACATTCCAAAAAATGAAACTTTCCTGACGGGGGACCCTGCCCACATACGTTTTACTTTATTTTCAACACCTCAATTCAAACCAAGAGCTGTTCAAATGTGCATAAAATATCTTTCCTCAGGGTTCAAGATTTCTCCAAACCATATCAAAATTCCCTCCGCGACTACTCCATCAAGACGTATCAGACAGACAGAATCACTTTCACATTTATATCTTAAATTAGTATGGATTACTGAAACAAGCATAAAACAGAGGATTTTTATTTCTTCAATATTTTCTTTTGTTCAATAAGTATAGGTTTTATTTACACAGTACTTCTTTGTAAGGGTTTTAACCACACAGGAATGGATAGTATAAGTTCGAATTATGGTAATGTTGGGCCCTTTGTAATAGTTTGTGAGCCAATATAAAATGTACGAGTCAATTTATATTCTAATGGAATTCTAGACATTGCAATAGTATGGACTGACTATAATATGGGTATTTTTAACAGAGAGATATTTTATATCCAACTAGCATTGGCCCGTGACATCGCCGAGTGAATACTCTAAGTAGTAGTATGACGGGCTGGTGTCCGCAACTCCACGTCTCAGGGCGTATTTTGCGTACAGGTGGGAAGTACATCATTCGATCCACCCGAGCTCCTCAAGAAACGCCAGCAGCGCACAGACAGGTATTTGGCCCTAAAAGTCGGGCGAAATCCATTCTTTTTGTTTTAGTTAGACGCGCGCGAATACTATAGAGTCTATTCTAAAACAAACCATATACATTTTTACTTAGAAATGCTCAGAAATACTTTAAAACGCTTAAAGATTTTTTGAAATGCGTATTTTATAGGACTTTTTAAGAATTAGTTACTAATGGAGCTAAAGGTACGAAAACTCCCTCTTTTCCTAACAAAACTAAATAAAATAATAAGTACATACCTGGTTGTGTAAGATCCATAGTAGAAATTCAAAAGAAATATTGAAAATGACTCTGAAGATGATGAAAATTAGAAATAAAATTAGTTAAGAATAATGTATGCCTTTTTTTTACTCTATTATGCCTCAAAATAAAACGAAATACTTTAATAATACTATAAAACGCAAAAAATATTTATGTCCGACTTTTAGGACCAAATACCTGTATGTGCAGCGTCTTGACGTCGCTGGCGATCTCCCGTAGGTTACCTGGGTTACCGAAGTACTTTGCCCTGTATGAAGCGACCTTAGGGCAGTTCAGAAGCGCATGGGCTGCTGTCTCGTCTGCCCCCATGCAGGCTCTGCACAGTGGGCTGCCTGTTACTCCTATGACAAAAAGATGTTTATTGAAAGACCCATGGCCAGTTATAGCGGCAGTTAGCTGTTGTTTAGACAGTGAAGCGGCCCTCAATCGCAGGAAGTAAATACTCTTACGGATACCTATTTATTTACACAGTAAAACTAGCACTTAATCAGCGAGTTCGTCTGCATAGATTTCTAACTTCCTCTTAAAACTGACACCCCTTAGGCCCCCTTTGGGGGTAGGGGTTCACTAACTTTATTACTTTTACCACCTCTTTCTTTGCCGTTCTCGGCGACGCGCGACGCCCAGAACGAGGTGCCCTTTGTTTTACCTATTTCGAGTTTTGAAAGTTTTACTCAATTGTTTACTAAAATTTAGATAAACACAAAAGTTAAGCGATTTTTACGTGTAACAAAACGGATCGCATCGATAAAGCATGCACCATTAATATTACAGTATTTTTAAATGTACTTTATTTTGTTTATCTTAGCAAGTAAATATGTGCCTAAAAATGGAGGCAGCCCTACCCGAAGTTGACAGTTACTAGACAATGTTTTATGTAGTTTTATATTAAATACATCGAATTTTTCTCTTGCTAATTCTTCATTTTTGCCTAAAACTATTGTGCTTTACACAACTGCCGCAACTCTGTTATACAGATTGCAAAATTGAAAAGCAATTTTCTCGTGAAATAACTGTTTGAATTTATAGATAAAACCTATTTTATAGTAGTTTGGGATCAAAAATACCATATTTGTAACATCATAACATTTCAATCAACAGTTTAGGAGAAAATCAGTTTCAAATGAGACCAAATATTTAAATGTTTCTGCTCGTGACTGTACCTCAACTGCACCTGTACTCAATGGCCGGCACCAGTCGGGGGTTGCAGAAGTATCTCCAGTTCCCGCGACCCCCGACGTCGGTGTGAGATGGAACACCGGGGTGGTTTTTAGACAGTAAGAGTCTGGTAGACCCCTCCGCCCGCCCCGGGGCGGAGGACATTCACGAGGATTTTCCACCCCGAACCAAAAAAAAAAAAAATGGTACTAGTAGGTACTTGGCTTGTATATGGTCGATGTCGCGGGCAGAAGCTAGCTTAATTATAAAGCATTGCGTCGTGTAGATCACCCCAGTTCTGCGTCCCACACTGATTTCTTCATACGTCTCTATTGGGCCGAGATACTAAAGTCTCCAGACCTTAGTTATTTCATCATGGCTGTTTGAGAATAGACATAAGAATATGTAGTTTAGAAGGTATGCGTACTTGTTAACTTGAATGCTAGGCCTTTCATCAAGGATCAGATGTCAAAGACAAACCGATTGTCCACTTAATATTTAGAGATCTACGCTGCCTGAAGCCAGCTATGCTATTCTCTAACATCACCATTCGTGTCAGTGCTCGGCGCGAACTCGTCATCGTGTCACCCGTAAAATCGACGTTGACCTCGGCGACTGTTTTTGCTTAGTAAAAATCGTTTTACATAATTATTGAATGAATGTTCAAAAGTGTGTGTGTGTATGATTGTATGTGTGTCTTGTTGTGTATTAACTGTCAAAAATAGCAAATTATCCAACCTTGAGCATTTCCAGCAAAGCCATTCACGTAGCGCTAGCACTGCGTAAGCAAAGTCGCGTCGAGCGTGTGTGTATGATTGTATGTGTGTCTTGTTGTGTATTAACTGTCAAAAATACCAAATTATCCAACCTTGGCATTTCCAGCAAAGCCATTCACGTAGCGCTAGCACTGCGTAAGCAAAGTCGCGTCGAGCGTCGAGATACATTTTCGTATTCATTAACCTTTGCTTACGCAGTGCTAGAGCGTCGAGCTTTGGGTTGTGATGCTTAGAGAATAGCACCACAAAGGTCTTGTAGATGTGTTGCCAAAACAAACAACAAAACAAAGTTGAAATCTATATATAAAAATGAATCGCCGAATTAATGTATGTAGCGCATAACTTGAGAACGGCTGGAATAAATTGGATAATTCTATTTTTATTGTGATCGTAATTGTCAGGTGAAGGTTTGTATAAAAGATTTTTTTTTATAGGTTGGGTAGGTAGGTAGTGTAGGTAGGTTGATAGGGTAGGGTAAGTAGGTAGGTAGGGTTGGGTAGGGTAGGTAGGTAAGTAGGTAGATAGGCAGGTAAGTAGGTAGATAGGGAGAGGACAACGTCTGTCGGGTCAGCTAGTATGAGATATTTTGTATATGCCTGTAATTACATCAACACACTTTCTTATCAAACTGGAATACAGGAACGATGCTTTGCGGCAGAAATGGTATAATAATATAATAATATGTGGGGACATTTCACACACGGCCATCTGACCCCAAACTAGGGAGACCCTGTACTATGGGTGTCAGACAGCTGATATACATACACAAATATATTTTAAATACATACATATATAGATAAACAACACCCAGACACAAGGCAAACACAAGTGCTCATCACACAAATATTTACCCTGGGCGGGAATCGAACCCGCAACACGCTGCGCAGCAGTCGATCGCTCAGCCACTGCGCCAACCGTGTCGTATGTTTTTTTTTATATATATTTTAGCTAGCTGACACGACAGACGTTATCCTGTTTTTTTTTGTTTCTGTTGATTTTTTTAATGTTCCGCGTAACTTTTTTTCTTGCATATTCTTCTACTCCTTATAACAGTAAATACAACAAAAAAAGAATTAGCGAAATTTGGTCCTGCCGTTCAAGGGAAATAGGGATTCAATATTATATCTATAGACGTTTTTGTATGACCGCAACTCACCTGATTTTAGGTGTTGATGCAGCCTAAGGGTGTTACTAGACCAATCGATCGACCGTCGATTGATGGTAGATTGAATGAGTCGACGTTGATCGATAGTTTCTACCAGACCAATTGATCGCTCGTCGGTCGACGGCATCGATCGATGGTAGAATGGATTAGTCGACATCGATCGAGCTGCTTGATTAGCCGCACCGCGCGCCGTCCGCTCCTTATTATCACCTGCTGCCCGGCTGCGCCCCGCGCGCTGTCTACCTGGCCTGCGCGTCCTCTTGTAAAAACATTTCGAAAGAAACTGATGGATTATAGCCGGAGTTAATCGTTCAACGTCGACCGATACCATCGACCGGCAATCGATCGAGTAGATAGTCGAACGGTATCCGTCGATCAGCCAAAGCTACCACACCAATCAATCAACGTCGATCGATGTCGATCGATCGATTGATTGGTGTAGTAACACCCTAAGGTGGAGCACGCTTGCCTTAGATGAATCGGTTAACTCGTTCCTTGAAGATACCCAGATTATACTTTTCGGTACCACCGTACCGAGAAAATAATAGTAGAGCTCTATCACAAAGAACTTTAATACTACTTTTCTGTCTTCATAAATGTGTGAGCTTTTAATAACGGTTCTGCTGTAGAGAAAAGCATTTATCTAACACAGAAAAGGAACTACGCACTGGCGACTTCAGATCATTAAGTTCCATTACTTCAGGCGATTAGGACCATTTACTCACAATGTTTTTACCGATTAACTGAGAAAGTAAATATCACATTTAGCTCAGTATTAACTGCCCCTGTTAAGGCTAAAAGCAGTCGGGCATAACATTCTGGGAACACCAATAAACCACAAATACTGGTGTCTATATATAAACTAAAAAAACGTATTAACTTTAACTATCGATTCGAAAAGAAAAAGATATCAATCTACATATTGGTTATTTCTCCAAACCTCAAAGGCAATGTCTATGCGCAGAGCGTTAATTGCTTTGACAACCTTGTTTTCTCTTTTAGACAAACCCAGTTTTCCTTGCTACCTGACTTGTCACTTTCAATATTTGTGCTCTGCGCATAGCAAGAATCTTCGTTCCTCCAATAATCGTCTTCTGCGATGTCCTTCTCACCGCACTGGTTTTCTCAAAAATTTTTTTCTTGTCCAGGCCGTTTTCCTTTGGAATGCGCTTCCTCAGGATATCAGGACCGCCACCATGTTCCCATTTAAGGTAAAAAGCTCTCTACTTTTTTATATTTTGTTTGTATGTAGGTATGTATATATGTATTTATTAGTATATTTTATTCTTGTAATTTTATTTTCCTTTGCACCTCCATGTTTTGTCTCTGCATCACCCTAAGGTAGACTGGTAGAAAATGCCCAAAGCATTAATTCCACCTTTGTACAATGTTTATTTACATTTCGGGCATAAAATATTAGACAAAGAAAAATTTTATCGTGTTGCCGGTAATTTCGTATGGAAAAGATTGGATAACAATCTCCTTCTTTACTCATCCGAGTTCAAACGTGTATCATCTTTTAAAATAAATGTTTTACAATATTCATACTAATATAAAAAATGCGAAAGTAACTCTATCTGTTACGCTTTAACGACGAAACAGCTAAACCGATTTTGATGAAAATTGGTATGACGATAGTTTGAACCATAGGCAAGGAAATAAGGATTAAAAAGTAAGTACTTTCTGTACTTACTTTTTAATTCGCAACTTCGTTTGCATCCGCGATAACCGATCTACACGCGGACAAAGTCGCAGGCAAAAACTAGTTTTGTATAAGTACAAGAAATAAAATAATATGATTACTCGTGAATACGATGCATCTTGTACGAAATGACAGCGAAGTTGTACTCATAGATACATAGTGTTCACATTTTCACTATCATTGAAACAGTAGACGACCACTCCTATGCTCTAGCACATTCTTAACACGGCTATATCCAACTAACAATTACAAGGAACGATTTACCGATTTCAGCAGCAGCTAAAGACAAAGAAACGTTCAAGATGGCGATTACATTTCATTTGATGGCCTCCGTAATGGACCCAAATGGACTTGAATGGACGCGAATGGACCGGGTCCAAAGTTATAGAAACATCCAAAGCGGACGTTTGCAGGATCATTGCGTTCTTAAGTAGATGGGGATCCTTATGTACTTACTTACTAAGTGGTCAATTCTTGTTTAGGGTACTTTAGAAAAACATGTAAGTTGATATTATTAGACGTTTGTTGTTATAGGGAATTTGTTTGTAGGAAAAATGCATATTTTTTTTACCGCCCCTTTGGTTTCGTCGTCGCAAGCTTGACTGCTGAACGTGATATTGTGGGTTCGATTTCCAGATCATGCATAGCGTTATTGGGATTATCCATTAAGAATTTTTCGCGACACCCCCGTATCTTGGAAATTATCTGGTCTGTGGATGGGTTACCATCCCATTCATACCGAGTTCCCTCGTGCCTCGGAAAGCACGTAAAGCCGTTGGTCCCGGCTGTCATTTGTAGATCTTTGGCAGTCGTTATAGGTAGCCAGAAGCCAGAAAGTCTGACAACCAGTCTTACCAAGGGGTATCGTGTTACCCAGTAACCGGGTTGTGGAGGTCCGATAGGCAGTCGCTCCAATAAAACACTGGTCTTCAGCTGCATCCGGTTAGACTGGAAGCCGACCAAAATATAGTTCGAAAAAGGCTAGGCAGATGATGAATCTCGAATTTTAAAGAAAATCACTTTTAAATATGACGTCATTAACTACTTACCTGTTATTAATCAAACCCACAATATTGAAACACAAAAACCTTTTCTTACTCCGAAACAAAACACATAAATACACAATAAAACCCAGAAACAACTAAGTATTTATAGCAATCAACATAAAGCTGTAACATTTTTTTATTTTATTCTCGCTAAGCAGAGTCGCAGGCCCCGAATGGCCGAGCTCAACATTTAAGACCTCCGGCCTGGCTTACCGTAAATAAATAATAACAATTTGTTGGACTCGCTTGAACTACGTCAGAACTGTGATTGTTAAGGGTCCCGCATTTACGAGATACTAACTGGAGCGCGCGATCTCATTCGCGTGAGTATCGGTTATCGCGGATGCAGACGAAGTCGCGGATTAAAACGAAAGAAAGAAAAATAGATTTTGTTTATTTATCCCACTTTAAAAATAAAATAAACCTTAAAACTATAATAAAAAGTTTTTTGAAAAAAGAGAACCGCCTTCAAAAAAAACATATCATTCACAAAAACAACAACACACACATGATTTTAGTTTCGGATGTCGGTGGCTTTGTTTTGTTTGCTGGTTTGTATTGCCACCGACTTCCGAAACTAAAGTCATGTGTGTTCTGTGCTAAAGTTATTTATCACTTTTTAGTTTTTTGTTAAGGTGGTTCTCTTTTGTCAAAAAAGTTTTTATTTTCCACTTTTTAGTGCCTCATTATCACCCAAATCCATTAAGGAACGGCAACACAGTTAAAACAGAGATTGAAAGTCCTCCAATGATGGAAAGATGGAAGAAACGAAAACGTCATCTCGGTCTTTGTTGTTTTTCTCAAAAAGCGCTGAATAAATTTCGGTTTGATGCGGTTTGTTTCCAGAATGTAACAAACACTTTTCTGAAAACCAGCATCAAAATCAGTTCAGCCAAACGGGAGATAATCGCGGCCAAACATACATACATACATACAAACATACGGGTCGAACTGATAACCTCCTTTGTTTTTTGAAGTCGGTTAAAAAAACAGAAAATAATTACATAATGCCCAAAAGGCCCCAACTCAGCAATAATGTCAGATGACAGCACAAAGTGCGCCACCTGACGCTGATTTTCAGCTGCAGCCCACGAGTGCCATACGCTAGAATATTAAACATAGGGAAGAAAAGAAAAAGGATTAAAAAGTTGCTTATGACCTTTCTCGCAGGCTTACTCTGTAAAAAAATCATCAAAATCAATTCAGTACTTTAGCTGTGAAAGCTTGAAGGACACTTGAAAGGAAGTCTTAAAATGAAGCTTAAAAGAATACTCACATGACATCACATCACATCACAGTCACAGACATGTGCATCTGGCCCATCCTGACCTACGGTGCACAAAGCTGGTCATTTACGGAGCAACAGAAGTCCTAACTCAAGATAAGCCAACGAGCAATAGAGCGTAGCCTAAGAGGTGTCTAGCGAATGGATCGAAATTACAACTTGCGCTCCATAACTCAAGTGGCAGATGTTGGAGAAAAAACAGCCAGGCTGAAGTGGGAGTGGGCTGGCTACGTTGCGCGAATGCATCCGGAGAGATGGGCAAAGATGGTCACTCACTGGATACCTGAAGGAGGATATCGCCGCCAAGGTCGACCGAAACGAAGGTGGTGTGACGATCTGACCATATTTGCGAGGCAAACGTGGGTAGAGATCGCACAAGATCGGGAAGTTTGGAAGGAAAAAGGGGGGGGGGGCTTTGCCCAGCAGTAGGACATAAAAAAGCTGTGAAAACGTGACAAACAAACGAACTCACTTTCAAAATTATAATATTATCATGGAGTATGAATGTTCCAACAACACACTCCATACAATAAGTAGTCTAGACATATTTTGTCCAATTAGTAATTAAACTTTATGAATTGTAAATAGGATGAGGACATGTTGGGAAAGTTCTTTTACAACACTAATAAAAAGGTCTCTTATTACCTTGTTTTGAGAGATAAGAAAATCCTCTTACAGTGATGACTGATGACTCATGCAATTTTTCTTGCTGTAAGGTCTAAAATAAATCAAAAGTTTATTCATATCCCAGGTTTTATTATTGTTAAACATAGTCCTCCTTACAAATACTCCACCGTGTAGAAGTATTACCGTTAAACTTACACTTTAGACAAATCGATAATGATTGGCTTCGATCGAGTACTTAATTTAAAAATACGCAAAAAAACAAACTCAAATCGAACATCTTTCCGCTTCACCAAACTCAATTAAACTTTTATCAAACAACAAAGTTTCAGAAACAAAAATAGACTTACCCACAAAACTCCGAGTTCTGTTTACATAGTTTCAGCACGAAAACATATATCAAAGTCTGATTATAACTCACACACACATAATTATTATGTACATAAAAGCAACGAGAGGGGTCCCTTAGTCCTTGAATAAATTACAGCCAATGTTTGGGACCAACGTTTTGTCAATGTAATAATGTAAATAGGGGCCTGTGAAATGTTTTAAGCGTATTTGTATTGGGTAATGAGATATCTTGTGTTAGTTCGTGATGAGTGGTTGCTGAAAATGTTTTGAAGGTTCTGCAGACATTAGGCGAGAGGATTTTTTATGACATTATGCAGTACTGAGTACTGCCGTAATTCATAGTCTAGAAAATGTCAATAACTAATCTGTATCCTAAAAATATCCCTCAGTGAATATAGATGAAATGCAGGTTTGTGGTAGCGTTAGTTGGCCTCCCGTTAGATGGGCCGACCACATTATTAAAGTGGCGAGTAACCGGTGCATGCAAGCGGCAGGTTGTCGCTCGTTGTGGCGTTCTATTGGGGAAGATTTCTTTGTTCAACAGTGAACGTCTTGCGGCTGATGATGATGATAAAGCTTGTAGTGATCTATCATCCCTCTTGATAATAAGGATTGACAGCTCATTGACAGATCATTGATATCTTGGTTCAAGCACAAAGTACGTAAGGCTGCGTCGCGCCCGAGCAGAGAGACCACTCAGAACAAACCGCCATTTTACTCACGCACACATTGACATTACGTTTATAGGCAATTTCAAGCAGTTTCAAGCAGACATCAGTCTTGACTGTCACGTTTTGTCTAAATGAATAAATGACAGACATTGACATTTCATGATGGACGGAAAAAAAGTTATAAAAAATGCAAAGAGTTCCAACCAGTGTCAATAAAATTTCATAATTTGTCGCAAATAAAACCTACAGAGTCAGCAGCCCTAGTGAGTCTGGCAAGTTTAGGTAATTATTTTTAAAGATGGCGGGAGCGGTCCTTCTGTACCCTCTATATTTTGTGCTTCAAGCTCATTTCACTTATCTATTGGTTTTTTTACTGTATATCTATACTTTTGGGATATATTTCCTATATTTCCTATTGTTACTATGAATAACACCAAATTGATCAGTTATAATGAGCAACGGTAGGTCTTGATACTCAATATACAAACTATTGTACTTATGACAACATAACTGTTGTTGGAAATAATCTTAGAATGACTGTCACTCCATTATATTAATTAACTAGCTATTACCCTTGAATTTGTCCACGTCGAATCATTATCAATTCATCATCATCTTGTTAACCTTTAGACGCTACTGTGGGACATTGGTCACCCTCAAGGGGGGGTTTAGCCTATATCGCAATGCTTAGCCGATGCATGTTGGCGATCGCAGTAGGTGTTATGTTACTCAGAAGGATGCTGCTGTCCGTCCTCAGGAACTCAAGTAAAGATCAATATAAGATCGTGTTATGGCAATTGGCAACAGTTGCAATACTTGCAGAGATGACCTGTAACAAAAAAATTTTTTTTTTTTTTTCTCTCTAGTTCATCATCTGTTTAGCCTTTTGGCTGGGTCGGCGGATGCCGACCTAGGATTCAGCTGAATCCGGTTAGACTGGATAGTGGATAGTCTAACCGGTATAACCGGATTCAGATGAATACCAGTATATGGAGCGACTGCCTATCTGACCTCCACAACCCAGATACTGGGTAACACAATACCCGTTGGTAACTGGTTGACACTTTCTGACCTCTGACTACTCATAACGATTGTCAAAGATTTCTGAATGTTAGCCGGGACCAACGGCTTTAAGTGCTTTCCGAGGCACAGAATATTATTCTCTAGTTACAAGAGTTACATTTATTGCTAAGAAAGTAAAACATTTATTTAAAGAAAGTAGAGAATAAAATCCTACCCACTCAGCTAACCTACCCACCTACTAACCAACCATAGAATCCAATTTCTAAGACAGTCTAAAAATAAACAAAAAAGCTTTCAACCAAACCAAAATGGCGTCACGCCGATCCTAATTCTAAAAGGTCAAAGGTCGAATCCACCTAGATGTTGTATACTACCCGAGCTCAGACACTTTGTTTAAACAACGTTTACAAAATCCAGTGTAATACAAGCTAAAAATTCTCATCTCAGGAGACTGGAAATTCTCAGTGTGTCCGGTTTCGTCCTAGGCCGAAATTGAAGGAATTTTTGGATAGAAGGAAATGAAAATGGCGGGGCAGATGGAATTCGCGCTCGCAATTTATTTGGACCTAGATTGTCTGCAACTGATGGTGAGGCAGTGAAATGGGTAAGTCTGGAGCAAGTGGCAATAAATTATTGTGTTTTACGCACTTGTGAATGACCTTGGGAATTTCTGTATAACATTTATAGACTGAGATCCTGCAGTCGTCAAACGTACTTCATTTTAGCATGGCTGAAATTCAAAAGGAATATGTTGGTAAGAAGAACCAAGCGCTTTGATTCCACATGTATTGTGCTAACTGCCAGACTGTGGAATTCGCTGCCCGCCTGTCTGTTCCCTGATAAGTATAATCTGGGCATCTTCAAGGCACGAGTGAACCGGTTCATCCTAGGCAAGCGTGTTCCAACTTAGGCCGCATCATTACTTAAGATCAGGTGAATTGCGGTCAAACGCAAGCCTATTTCGTAATAAAAAAAATGTCCTAGTTTCAATACTTGACCATTTTTCAGGTATCAGGTATAAAAAATACCTTTCTCACTTACGTTTAAGTCGGTTTTTATGTACTACTAGCGTCTGCCCACAACTTTTTTTGCGTATGTGTCAAGATTAAGCCCGTCTTAAATTATGGAAGGGAACAAAAAATGGGACAAAAATTATCCTATGTGTTAAGTTAGATCAATTTCAGCCAGTTCCGTTCAGCCATTTGAGCGTAAAAGGGTAAGAAACATCCAACGATCGTCACTAATTTACGTATTTATAATAAAAGTAAGATGTTTTACACGTTACAAAACAACCACCATTCCATGGGTCATTACTTCAGCCAGGCGCTTCAAAGTTCGGTTTTTTTAACTTCTAAATTACATCCTCCATTCTCTCATTACTCTGTATATTTCCAAAAATTCAGCCAAGCTAAAATGACGTAGATCTGTCAGCTATGATCTTAGACTAGCAGAATAAACTATCAACGACGACGATTCGACGAACATTACACAAAATATGGTTATGTTTGGATTTGGATTGAATTCAACTCATTACAAGAATTTTTAGAAGTGCCACATAAAGCCAATGTGACATAGTCAATAAATTGTAATCTATGTACCTATAAATATAAGTAAAAGCGAAAAGCCATTCCCTTACTGATTAAACACAAATCTAAAAAACCTACTTTGCCTATGTCGCTAAAATCTGGCAAGTAGGTAGTTTATATGTAGGCCATGACAGCTAAAAACGGATTTTGCGTCAGGACCTAAATTAAAGAGGTCGTTGACTTTCAGGCAGACGAAGTCGCGGGGCAAAATCTATCTAGTTACTAATAAAACTGTAGAAGAGGTCTAGTGAAAAATGGTGTCTCAAATAAAGTGAAGAGTAGAATAAAATTGAAGTCTGTTTGTAATGTCAACTGTTATTTTGACCACCATTTTGACACCTACTAAATGTATACGTATGAAAATATGTATATACGGTATAAAAATTAAAATAAAAAAATTAAAATGTTTGTTGTCTACCTGTCTCTATCTCTGAAACGGCGGATCCGATTTTAACGTGACTTTCACTGGCAGATTGCTGTTGTCAAAAGGATAAACTTAGGCTACTATTATTTTACAAAAAATTAGGGACCCGCGCAAAAAAAAATCCCGCTTATAACCAACTATCACGTGCGCAACAGCTAGATTTTTTATAATATTAAAGTTATATTTGAAATTGACAGACAGCAACAACTTATAACCAATTATAATACCAGCTTGTTACTGTCCCACTGCAGGGCAAAGACCTCATATAGAGAAGGCACGAGCATTAATCACCACGTGCGCTGAAGGCGGATTGGCGATTTTAGACTTATGTTAATTACTTTGATTATGATGAGGCGTCAAGTGCACGCAAACGTGTCAAAATTGTGTCAGCCAACTATTGGCTGACAAGTGCATAAATAATCAAAGCCCAAATGCGTAATAATAATAATAAATGATTAATATATGTATAATAATATTAATTTATGTATAATTATATACATAATTGCTTATATAATCATTATTTACGCACACAGAGACGTAGATGCACAGTGTAAAACGACGCCTGCACGCACACATACTTGAAATTGTTGACTCGTTTTCTTTGTTATGATTGTAGGGCGACGCTCCATCTAGATATTATATAATCAAAGGTTAATTTATTATAAGTCCAGGTTTCCTCACGATGTTTTCCTTCACCGATGTCAGTGATGTCCAAGATAAATTTAGAAAGTACTACTTTCTAAATTTATCTTTAGGTTTGCACCGGTGCGGAATTTTGAGCACCGGTGAAATTCACCGGTTATTGGGCGATCTCCGGTGATTAACCGGTGATCTCCGGTTGCGGCGTTGCAATTATGAGCCTATGATAAAAATGAACATTATTTGCTAAAATGGTTTGCTAAATACAGTTTTAATTATTTTTTATTAGTTAAAATGCGTGCGTCGATACTCTTGCGCCATCCCATCTTCCTAGCTCAGCGTGCTGTGCTGGTGCTGCTGCTGCGGCTGCAGAAAACCTCAAACGGCGAAAGTAGGTATATATAGTCACCTTGGTGATAACTTTATTTTCGAGCCGTTTGGGGTTGAAACCCTCGGGTCGTGGGGTCCGAGTACTCATCTCCTTTTTAAGGAAATTTCCTAAAGGTTAGTTGACACTTCTCGTGATCCAAGAACTGGTTTTTACTTTGGGCAGAGGTTAAGCATTGCCATCCAACGTGGCAATGCAGTCAGTCTCTTGGGCATATTCCCATTATTATATTAGTCTATTTTTGGTTTAATAGTTATAGGTTTTTCTTTTTTTTTATTGTACGTGTAAATATTGTATATTTGTTAAAAAGAATAAAAGAAGATTGGAGTAGTAAAAAAATGGTATTCAAATATACTTTACTGGAGTAAAATCAAAAGTTTACTCCAGTAAATTATAATAAACTAGCTTTTGCCCACGACTTCGTCCGCGTGAATATCGGTTATCGCGGATGCAAACGAAGTCGCGGATTAAAAGTAGTCTATGTTCTTCCGAATACCTACAATCTCGTGATTGTATTCACTTTAAAATTTGTATTTTCATTTGTTTTTTTAACGTTGCGGCGTTTCGTGCGATACTGACTCGTGTCAGCAAGAATCTTCGTTCTTCCAATAATCGTCTTCTACAATGTCCTTCTCACCGCTCTGGTTTTGTTAAATCTTCTTTTCCTGTCCAGGCGGTTTTTCTTTGGAATGCGCTTCCTCAGAATATCAGGACGGCCACCAGTCGGTTCACGTTCAAAGTAAAAGCTCGCGAATTCTTTCTTAAAAATTTGGCAGCTCGTCCTACACTTAATTTGTTGTATTTCTCTACCTATGTACTTTTAGCTCTCTGCTCTTTATATTTTATTTGTATGTATGTATATAAGTGTTTATTATTTTATTATTATAAATAAGTGTCGTTACGCCTACCATGTTTTGTCTCAGCATCACCCTAAGATAGACTGGTAGAAAATGCCTAAGGCATTAAGTCCGCCTTTGTACAGTGTTTTTTTATGTACGTAAATTTTAATAAAGAAAGAAATAAATAAATAATACAGCACGAAGTGTGTTGTAGGTATTCGCTTTTGAATTTGTAGTTGCTTTTTTGGCTTCACTTGTCTGTCTGCCTTTTGTTTCATAATCTGAGGTTTAGGATACCAACGATTTTTTAGAAACTTGTATAAGGATTCGCATAAATTGTGTTTACTTTTTTATCAAAACCATGCAAACCATACTAAAATTATAAATGTGAAAGTGTCTGTACGATCGTTTGATTTTTACGTTTTTACGGCTAATCAACTGTACCGATTTTGATGAAATTTAAAACAAACTTAGCTGGAACCACAAAAAACTGCTACAGGCTACTTTTTATATCGCGACTTTGCCTGCTAAAACCGACATTCACGCGACCGAAGTCGCAAGCAGAACCTAGTGGACTATAAATATATCAAGATTAGTTCTAGTCTAGTAGTTTCAATTAGATAGAAAAGAAAAAACGCAATGAATATGGAACCGATATTGAAGTAAGACACAAATCAGAACACTATTCATAAATATAATAATGAATTATGAATAATGTATTGGACTTATCGACTTCTTATCACTGTACCAGAATATTATGCAGATCTAATTGTATCTCGTCTAAGAATGGAACAGAAAATTATCAACAGGTGTCACTTATAGCCATCTACCTACTTATATAATGTAGCTACTTAATAAGTAGCTACATTATATAAGTAGGTAGACACACATTACAGTACATTACAGTACATTACAGTACATTACAATACATTACAGTACATTATATAAGTAGGTAGACGTAGTTACACAAAAAGGATCCAATCCACATGAAGTTTGTTTTGAGTTAGAACTTTAGAAATCAGTATCTGATGTTGCCTATAGATGTGGCTTGATCGAGTAGTTGTAGATACGTCTATAGTTGTATTTTGTCACATGGATCTTCTTTTATATTAAAGATATCATCCTGAGAATGCGTTTGGTATATATTTAATTTAATTAATTTTGAAAAAAGTTTGGATTGAATCCTTTTTGCGTAACTAGGTCCTTATGATATAAGACGCAGTAGAACTATATTAGATACATTTTTTTTACTCTATTAGGTTTGCTTTAGACCGCAATTCACCTGATCTTAAGTGATGATCGGCCTAAGGTGGTACACTCTTGCTTAAGATGAACCGGTTCACTCGTGCCTTGAAGAAACCCAGATTATACTTATCAGAGAACAGAGAAGCGGTCAGTGAAAAAATTGACTTAGGTACATGATAGATTCCATGGCTGCCTATTTTGGTTTTGTGGTTGCAAATGCGTCTACTGAGTATCGAATTTCAGGTTTGATTCTCAAGGAGATTTTCAATTAGGAATTTCTCATTAAATCTTAACCTGTTTACAGATTATAATCTGACAAATTTATTTATTTTGGCATAAAAACTGTCAGGCGTCAATTTCACAGATAAATAAAAAGAATATAAAATACTATGCTCAGATTATGAAACAAAAGGCAGATAGACTGCGCGGAACACTGAAAGTGAAGCCAAAAAAGCAAATACAAATTCAAAAGCGAATACCTACAACGCGCTTCGTGCTGTACTGACACGAGTCAGCATAGCACGAAACGCCGCATCGTAAAAAAAAACAAATAAAAATACGAATACAAAAGCGAATACAATTATGAGATTGTAGGTATTCGCTTTTGAATTTGAATCTGCTTTTTTGGCTTCACTCTCAGTGTTCCGCGCGGTCTATTTGCCTTTTGTTTCATAATCTAAAATACTAGGTTTAAAAATAATCATGGCAGGTTTTGTATAAAAAATAAATAAAGATGTTTATAGAAGTTGAAATTCTAATTCTTACTTCTTACTCTTGGGTACCTAAAGAGTATCTTCAGCTAATTAGAATACTTTTAATTTTCCCCCACCAATAAAAATGGATGTTTAAAGTGAATAGTTTAATGAAAAGCTTATTATTTCAGAACAAAACGCCGGCTGATAGTAACAGTGACACTAACAGGCGCCCGTTTGCAGTTCTTACACTGAAATTGCGACGTTTTATGGGAAATAATGTCACGAATAATGTTTTTTTTCCACACACTTGCCACATCACTTGTCTGCCAATTTGATAGATCACTTAATGTCACTTGTCATTTTCTTGTTTTTTTTACACAAAATGGACAACGTGGTAAAACGAAAAAGTGTAATTTTCATATCGAAATATTTTAACTATGGGGGTTTAAAAATATGGTAAGTATTTCAATCTACTCCTGGTAATGTGTTCTCCACATTGGAAAATATTTTAAACCTTCCAAATGTTTTTTTTTTTTCATACAAATGAATGTTTATGAATTTATTCTCAACACACTTTATTCCCAAGTCACGACCACAGATTACAAAAACTCTTTTATTTACAAATACTACTCCGCGAAAGTTTTCTATCGGCGCATTCGTGCTATTTCCTTCTTATATTCACTGAAAGCTCAATACGCAACAATAACGCGGAAAATCCTTATTCTTGGGTTTTGCGGCTAAATAAAAAAGCGGCCGCCATCTTGCTTGTCCGTGACAATGGGCCATCGCAACAGCCTCTGTTGTTGTTTACTTGGATTTGTTGAGAGTGGATAAGACATGTGAACTTCTTAACTTGTTTGATTCATTTTTCACCCAGTCCTTCATATTTTGCTCGATATCTCTTCAAATTCACCGAATATGACTTATTTTTAAAAACTATTTTTTTTTTTATTGTGAATATTGAAACAAAATACAATAGCCTATAGATATTCAACCGAAACGTTAAAATGTTTGTTATTCAAATTATTATAAATATTTTTTTATTCTTTAATTTCATTCACAAATAAAATTATTTTTTTTTTTTTTTTTTTTTTTTTTTTTTTTTTTTTTTTGAAAAAATCCTCATGGATGTCCTCCGCCCTGGGGCGGGCGGAGGGGTCTGTCAGACTCTTACTGACTAAAAACCACCCCGGTGTTCCATCTCACACCTACGTCGGGGGTCACGGGAACTGGAGATACTTCCGCAACCCCCGGCTGGTGCCGGCCCGCTGCAGCGGGCCACTTCTCCGCCTACCCTAACCTACTCGTATTACAGCCGGATCATTTTCAGAAACCGAAACACTGTTTATTTGTCCAATAAACAATCATGAAAACATTCACACACAGAAAATACATAGTGTTGTAGTGTCAACAACTATTAGCTTTGAAATCAAACACCAATGTAACGTGACTCAATCACGTCAATCATTGATTGAGTGTCACATCTGTCACGCTAAGTTTGAACGTTTGAAGTCAGCCTGAGGGACCTAGTGAGTCGTGAATTGAGTATCAAGTTATCAATTGAATGAGCTACTGGTTATCACCGGTTCTTGTCATATGTAATTAGAATATACCTCTACTAAACCGTCAAAGTTCTATTTATTTAATGCAATTTTAAATTCATTTTTAATACAAAAAATGCGAAAGTGAGTTTGATTGTTTGTTTGTTAAATAAAAGGTTGAACTAATGAGCCAATTTTGATAAAAATTGGTATATGCTTGAAGCCCAAAAAAGGCCACTTTTTAATCCGCCACTTCGTATGAATCCACGACTACCAACATTGACGTGGACGAAAGGATCGCGGGCCTTTCGATGACAGTACTGAGTCAACATATTACACACTACCTTATGCACGCGGTTTCGTCCGCATGAAAGTCAAGTATACCGTAAATTGTAATGTAGCTTTCATCAATGTTTTTTTTAATAATCAGGTCACTTAATACGTTAGTACTTTTAGTGTTACAAAAAAAAAAAAAACTATCTTTATTTATAATAAATATAAGTAGAAACCTGCGAAGACCTTTCCTCCGCCAGATATTACACAAATTATTATGACCTATAGCTGTAATAGATGAACATTCCTAAAGACAGAGATTGTAAACAAACATTATTACGTGAATCTATTTAACTGTGTATTTTGCTTGTCTATCTGTGGCATCGTAGCTCCCAAACGAACGTACCGATGTGTTTACCCCCGACGAAAACAAAGGGGTTTTATAAGGTGTAACGTGATGTGCATTTAAAACAAATTTTATTATTTTGTCTTTTAGAGGTATTTTTTTTGTGTCGAGTTCTTTTAAATGGACGTAGTTATTTAGAAAGGACTCAACCCACAATTTGGTCACAATAAGTTATTGATGCCAAAAGGGTCTTGTAAATGACATCTTTTATTCAGCAAAAAAGATCCTTAGCTAAATGTCCTAAATAAATACGTACGGCTAAATCCTAATCATAACGTTCAAATGTGCAATTTGTAACGTTCGTATAAATATTTCTAGTTATAATAGAGAGTAATTGCTATGCCTAACCCAACCACAACTTCGTCAGTAAAGATTTCCAAAACCCCATGTAATTTAAATGTACGGGTACATAATTTAAAAATCAATTTATCAAACTGTCATATCCAGTTTTCATTATTCCAGGCTTGTCTCCATACAAGTGTTTTTACCAGATTATTTTTATCTATACCGACCGAATTCTTTTATTTGGCGTCTGGATCCCTCGTCTTTTTCTGACTGAACTTAGAGGCTTTGAGATAAGCCCGCTTTTACGAGATTGTTGTCCAATTTAAATCTCTACAACGGTTGAGAATGAAAGATTAAAATAATGGAGTTGATGGCACTTGCTTAGAGGTGTGTTGAAAAGAAAGATAATATGTTGAACGAGAAAGGTGAATTGAATTCCTTTGATGTGACGTGTTTAGTTGAAGTATAAAGAAATCTCTGAGGTTTTGCGGTGGAAAAAAATTGTCCTGTCTTTTTTGATGTCAGGTGTGCGATAAAAATCTTACAATTGTGAATAAAATTCTATGAAAAAACCGTTAAAACTAAAGAAAGGTATTTGTAGAATGAACAATGTACAGTTGAACAAACTATGTCGTATACTGAAACAAATATTCGCCGACTCTCTCCAAATTTAGTTTAACGGTAAATTTTCGATTTCGCAAAATATGATTGAAATAAGCATAGGGACTGTTAAGATCTTAACAGCGCCTCAAAACAGGGATTATATTTAACAGAAGACGTATGCTATAATAACCTTAAACAACACTTTATATGCGTGGAAAGTGTTCCTTTCTTAACTAAAACATACTTACCCGTCCATATTTCATCTACATGTTCTAAAACCATGGACTAAAACCCGAAGTGTGCCTACACCTAGTTTTAACCGGTTAGAACTAGGTTTAGCCTTCATCATAGCGGCTAGAACTAGGTGCAGCCGCACAATGACGTTAGGGGCACCCTGAGGTTCGGTTTGGTTAGGTTCCTTTAAACCCTGCGGACAGAAATAGGAGCCCCGCGCAGCGGGACTCCGTCGACATGACGTCGACCTTCGTCTTCTGCTCAATGGTTTGGTGCCCCAAGTCTCGAGCTCGCAGTCTACAGCTAAGCTTATACAACTGCTACCAGCCTAGTTCTAGTCGGTTAAAAGTATGTGTAGCCGTACTTCGAGTTTTAGCCGTAACATATTTACATGTCGTATCCGGTCAATAGTATGAACGTGAAACGCAAAGAGAATAAATAGTCTTTGGTGAAACGGATCGCAAGCGCGCCATTATCGAGACCACGTGATCAACCACCGCCATTTTGGCGCGCTTCTTCAGAGCCGTGATGTTTTAAGCCCACAGCGAGCAGGACATTCAGAATCCAGTGTCTGATCGCAACGGAGCTAATACGTCCCGAAACTGTACTTTCGATTCGTTGTTGAAGTGAAGTGAACTATGTCTATGTTAATTATAGTGTCTGAGTTTATTTTTAAATTGATTTAGTTCTAAATTGTGGTTTTAATAAATGCCGTGTATTTTACCCTATACCCAATGTGTTTTCATTGCACGAAACCCATATTCTGCCCACATGATGACTGAAGCTAACGGACTAAATCCTGGCTGATTCGACATACAAATAAATAAAATGTAAGTGTTTGTTTGTAATGTTGAAATATGGGGAAGCACTTGCCGTCTCCCTGGACATCTCGAAGGCCTTTGATAGGGTATGGCATGATGGCCTTATTAGCAAGCCTCCAGCATATGGCTTGCCCGCTGGTTTCTGTGCATGGATATCGGATTTCCTGAGTGATCGGTCAATTCGCGTAGTCATTGATGGCTGCTCGTCAGATCAAATGGCAATAAGTGCCGGGGTTCCTCAGGGCTCAGTACTCTCTGCAACCCTTTTTTTGCTGCATATCAACGATCTGCTGAAACCCGGTACCTTTGGGTACGCAGATGACAGCACGGTTGTAGAGAGTTACACATCCAGCGCACGTGCCAGTGCGGTTGAAATCCAGTCTTCTAGAGAGTCCATGGTCGAGCGCTTGAACTTGTCCCTCAAGGCCGTCTCTGATTGGGGCGATGCCAATCTGGTCAGGTTCAATGCAGCTATTTTTTTTTTTTTTTTTTTTTTTTTTTTTATCTATTGATAGGGTTACGTTTGACCACTATCTCACCTGATGGGAAGCGATGATGCGGTCTAAGATGGAGCACGCTTGCCTAGAAGTAACCTATTCACTCTTGCCTTAAAGACTCCCAGGTTGTAGCTATCAGGAAACACAGACTCAGGCAGGGAATTCCACTCCTTAGCAGTACGCACAATGAATGTATTCCCAAAACGTTTCGTGCGTGTGGATGGGATGTCCATCGTGTGCCGATGGCGCATCGCCGTACGTCTTGTGGTCCGATGATGGAACGGGCTCGGCGGAATTAAATTATGCAATTCCGTCGCACACTCCCCAAAATGCAACCGATAGAAAACCGACAGGCCAGCAACTCGGCGTCGATGCTCAAGACTTTGGAGCTTTGACTCGACGAGCCTATCATTGCCAATGATCCTCTTGGCTCGTTTCTCAATTGACTCTAGGGCATCAAGTTGGTATCTGGCAGATCCGTCCCAAAGATGAGAGCAGTACTCCATACACGATCGAACTTGCGCTTGATAAAGTTTAAGCAGCTGTTCCGGCGTGAAGTACCGTCTCACCTTTGCTAGGATCCCCAGCTTTTTGGCAGCCACTTGAGCCTTTGCCTCTATGAAAGGGCCAAAGTTGAGGGTTGATGTTAACGTAACACCAAGAAGCTCAAGTCGGTCGGTTATCGCCCTCTGTTCCCTGATAAGTATAATCTGGGTATCTTCAAGGCACGAGTGAACCGGTTCATCTTAGGTAAGCGTGTTCCAACTTAGGCCGCATTATGACTTATGATCAGGTGAATTGCGGTCAAACGCAAGCCTATTTAATAGTAAAAAAAAAAAAATGTCTAAATATCAGCTTTTAACTAAATGCAAGTACATCCGGCACTTTTATCAAAAAAACATTTCTTTTGTCTGTCTGTTTGTTCCAGCTAATCTCTGAAACGAGTTAAGTGATTTAACGACACGGTTGGCGCAGTGGCTGAGCGATCGACTGCTGCGCAGCGTGTTGCGGGTTCGATTCCCGCCCAGGGTAAACATTTGTGTGATGAGCACTTGTGTTTGCCTTGTGTCTGGGTGTTGTTTATCTATATATGTATGTATTTACAAAAAAAAAATGTATTTATGTATGTATATCAGCTGTCTGACACCCATAGTACAGGGTCTCCCTAGTTTGGGGTCAGATGGCCGTGTGTGAAAATGTCCCCACATATTATTATTATTTTGACGGCATTTTGACTGGCAGATAGCTGATGTTATAAGGTAATTTGGCATTTTTTTTTAAATGTAAGCTACTTTTATCTTAGAAAAAAAAATGTTCCCCTAAAAAAATTAAAATCCTGCAGATAACCAACAATGACGCGGACAAAGTCGCGGCATCAGCTAGTTAGTCTATATAAAAACACTTAATCATAGTATTATCACATCGCTCAGATTCCTTTGTTAGCCTCGACCTCGCTTCTGAACGGTCTTTGAATGTCTCGTAGGACTATCATTGGCACTAAGGCTGGAATAATTAAAATGTGGGCGGATTTTTATCTTTCGACCGGAATTTGTGATACGGTTTTTTTGTAAGGCAATGAAAAATAGATTTCAAGTGGGTAATAGATTATAAAACAATAGAAGGTAGTCTTTTGTTAGTAGGTAATAAATGGAACTGGTTCGATCAAACGTATTTTGGTAGACAAACGACAGTACTTATGTTTAGAACAGCATTAATTACCCTTTAACTTTTTTTAGAACATACTGCCAGTCTTGCAGTGCAGTCTGTGGGTCAATTATAGGTTCAGGGCATACCACGCCCTGCGTGTCCCGTAAAACAATGCATGTAGGATGCTGTTAGGTCTACCACGTTTTTATAGCACTTCCGGGATGTTTACCGAGGCCAGTGTCTATAGATTTCATGTCATTGTACCAAAACTATGCGCTTCTATTCTCGGTAGAATGCGTGCTAGCTCCCAAAGCAGCCTGAGTGTATTGTGTGATAGGTAGGACAGCCCCATGCTGGCTCACTGGGTACGGCTGCACATGTAGGTGTCAGTGGTTTCAAGTTTGTATTTAGAGTGCGTTTTTTTTTACTAACATTGGCTTAAGACTTTTACTAATCATATGGATCTTGTATTTTGATCTAAAATTAAAATTAATTTTGTGGCGTGTCATTGTGGCGGAAAGATCGTTCAATCGGTGTAGGTACTCGACGATTGTTACCCAGGATTTGCCAAACGTGTTGGTTTACGTCGGCCGGGCAGGCTTCTATCATTATTCACTTTCCATATCACTCCTGATACAAAACGCCTTTGCGCAAACTGAAAATCAAACCCAGAACTCGTCGCTCAGCATGCGAGTTTCGATCACGAGACCAACGAGGCATGAGTTCATTAAACGAAAAAGAAATCTTTTGTAGATCATCTGATAACATAACGTGACAAAAAACGAGGATAGTCATCAAGCGACGGAATCAAATATCCGGTGCTTGAGCGAATAAAATGGAAGAATAACGTTATCTTTACGTCTATAATCCCGAAGTTAATAAGCCATGATAAGAAATGACACAGTTGGCTTATGATGCGAGAAGATGAACATTATAATTATCTTTAATCAAAAATTACGTAACGTCACTCTAGACTTGAACTGACTGTGACCTTTTCAATTCATATATTACTAGCTGCCCGCCCCGGTTTCGCACGGGTGGTGTTAGGAAAAAACTTAGACATAATCTACCTACTACCCTACCAACCTACCCTACCCTACCCTACCTACCTACATACTATAAGGACGCATCGACTTCAAGCGTCCTTATTTCAGCAGGTATTTTCTACTTGCAGATTAAAACAGAAATCACTTCGTAGCAATATTATATATTAATCATTTCAATATCATTTTACAATATACTATATTTAGCACACAATAATAACAATCGACCACTCTAGTCAACGTTCCAGCTGACACTGGCCTCTTGCCACCATTTCTACAGAAAGGTGCATGATTTTGACAACCAGAAGTCAGTATTTCAATATTCATTTCAGATACACTTATATTCAACTGGAACTTAACGTATATTTAACAGGAAGTCAATACAACATCTATTAGTATGATTCGTATCTGTAAGAGTACGCTAACAATACTACTAACCCCACCCTACCCTACCATACCTATCTAACTATAGGTAGGTGGGTTAGTAGGTGGGTAAAGCAGGCCTTACCTACCTACTAACCCTGCCTACCTACACTACCAACTTACTCTACCTACGTTCCTACCCTACCTAACTACCCTACCCTACCTAACTACCCTACCCTACCTAACTACCCTACCCAACCTAACTACCCTACCCTACCAACTCTACCCACCCTACCTACGCTGCCTACCCTACCTGCCTACCTACCCTAACTTACCTACCTAGGGGTATGAAAAATAGATTCTTAAACACGCACAAATATAAACACAAAATTTCATAAGAATCGGTCAACCTATTTCGGGAGAGTTTTGTTACAATCATTGTGACACGAGAATTTTATACATTAGATTATACTGTCTAAGTTTATCAGACGTCATTGACATCAGTGACGGAAAATATCGTTATGTAACCTGTATAATTCAATAGTCCGAAATCCCCAGTCTGCTGCAATTGAGCAATCGTGAAGACGAAGCGCAGCGCTGGTAGACCTCCCACCAGATGGACTGATGACATCGTCAATGTCGCGGGTAACCGGTGAAAGCAAGCGGCAGGGTGCCACTCATTATGACGTTCTGATCATCACGATTGACTTCTCGAATTAGATGCCTTACCCTGCATTATATTTACTCCTGCATTGTGTCATTCTGTAAACATCTCCTTCGGTGAAGTGAGTATGAGCTGATCAGTATGTCTATTCTGTTACAAGCTCCCTCGGCGAACACCTAGGTGAAGTGGGATGTCATCTCTCTGTCTGCTTTGTTCCCTTGTACTTATAGCTCACTTTACATAAATAACTCCGACGGATTATAATAATAATAATAATTCATTTATTTCAGGCTGCATAGGCCCATAGATAAATACCTTAACCTAAACATACATATTTTATAATTTCAACCTTGTGTTAATAGAAACGACTTAAGACTATGTTAGTAGCACTTCACTAAATTGCACTAAGTTGACTGTGTGCTGTCCTGTGGTACTTGCCCGCGGAAGCGACGGAACACCACGTCCTGCGGCCAAAAGTCTTCTTCCATGACGAGGGGCAGGAAACAATTCGGTACTCGCACCACAAACGCCTTGAAATTGACGTTGCGGCGCGACTCCAGCAACTGCACCCTCGGCGTGTACTTTATCTTTCGGCGCACATACTCTACGATGTCCTCCGCCTTAGTGGTGTAGTGCAGGCGGGAGATATACACCGGTGTGTTCGGCTTAGCGGCACGCAGACTTACGTCGGGCTCCGTTGGTGCTTTGCCGCAGCGGTTCTCGATCTTCCGTGATCGGCGCTTCCTCCTCTGCACCGTCACAAAACCATCCCCATTATCAGCCTTATTCGGCGCCTTTTCCGGCACAGGCTTTATACTAGCAGCGCCAGGGGCGCTCGCTGTGACGTTAGCGGAACCCCCCTGCAGAGGTTTCACCGGGGCTGCAGACACTGGCAGCGAGACGGGGCTCGGGGCTCGGGCGGCGCTGCGTAGAGGAGCCGCGGAGACGGGCGCGGGGCTGCGGGGCGCGCAGGCAGGACGTTTTGCTAGCTCCGCAAACGACGGACGCGCAGGCGACGAAACTGCTGACGCGGATTTCGACGACGAAATATCGAGGCCGGCTCCGCAACGCGCATTTTCGAATGACGCATCTACAGGTGACCCAGTTACCGCCACACTATTGCGCAAATCCGTAACTTCCTTGCGCAAATCGGCGACGGAATTCTGGGATGCGTCTAACTTCGCTTGCACATCCGCGAGTCTAGCCTTCAGAAACTCAATATCCTTCAGAAGGCTCGTTACGTCGACGTGGTCGAAGGTAACGGGAGGCAGCTTGTGTAGCTCCCTCGCCACAAACGCCGGCACGTCGTCAGGGTCGGTCTCCTTGAACAGCGTGATGATATCCTGCAGGCTCCTCTTTGTCCCGTCACGCCGGCGGGACACCATCTGGTCGCGCTTATTTAGCACACTATACAGCAACAGCTTAGCAGCAGCTATGTCTTCCTCGCTGAAGTTTGTTGCGCAGATCTGGATAGCAGACACCTCATCCATCACATCCAGCTTCTGCTGCAGGAACGCCAGCAGCTCATTCACCACGAGATTACTACTCATGGCGGGTAATTACGAGCGTCAGCTTGCGCCGCGCTAATCGATATAGAAAATAACTAAACACGTCCGCATCGAAACGCGACACAAGCAAGACTCCATATAGGTATTAACAGAATACCTATATGGACCTATAACTCTGTGTTTAGCAGAGAATTGAACGTCAGTCTTTCCTACAAACAAATTTAGACGTCCATTAGTGGAACAGGGAAAAGCGTATATTATAGTCCTCGTTTTTTAATGAGGCAAGACAAAGAAAATCCTAACAAATAAAAAACAAGGTTTAATTTCCGGCATTTGACCTTTAAAGTTGAAAAAATAACAATCAAACACGAATCATACATAATGGGTTCTGCAGCTCTTGGTGGTGACGTGGAAAGTCCATTTGAGTGAAAAAGGCTGCGTTTCCACAGAGATGGGCGGGAGATGTGTGGTAATGACCGCTTCATTGAGCGCTGTCATTGGCAAGTTATTATATACACATCCTTTTAGTTTGATAATTTTTTACTTATTTTTTAAAAGATATATTTTTTTAAATCTATGACTGATGTAGATTGACGATGTACCAGCTATGCTGTACATTGACCCTAACTAACTTGTCACACTTTCAGTGAAACGTTGCTGTTTGTTTATACAACAATATTTGTTCATTATTACTTTATAATATGTTATTTTTAGTAGCAATAAAACCTTCATACCAATTGGTTGTTTACTCATTCAACATAACATTCAACATAGTATTCCGATACACAATATCAACATAACATTTTCACTGTTGGGAGTTACGCCCCAACAGACGAGTTTATGCGAACGTCCTCTGTTAGATAACTTGCTGTATATTAGAATGTAACCATGGGATGTATTGTATGTGTACTCGTATATAGGGTGACTGGTAATTAGTGTACGATACTTAAACACGTGATTCTGTTCATGATAAGAAACAACTTTCCCGAAGAAAAAATGATTTTTGTACTGGTTCACTTTTATTACAATAACACAACAGCCGTACGAAATTAACGCGCGCGCCCGCCTGTGACCTAAAGTGAACCAGTGCAAAATCATTTATTCTTCGGGAAAGTTGTTTGTTATCATGAACACAATAACGTGGTTAAGTATCGTACACTAATTACCAGTCACCCTATATATGTCACCCTATAAGTAAATAAATAAATAATTGAAAATCTAATCCCAGTCTTAATCTTTCAAAATTGACTCTTTTTTTTCTAAATTTGTCGAAGAGATGATTTTGCAATTACATTTTAAACGTTTTAATTAAGAATGAGTCTTCTGTCTTATCACAAAATCAATTGGTCAACTTCTTAAATGGGAGTTCAGTAAACCGCTTACGGAACCCTTTGGATTTATTATCTCTTGAACAGAGGGTGTATCAGGAAATCGTTTGCTAAATCAAAAGCCATTATTAAGTGAAGTTTTTAATGGGAAAAAGTAATAATCGTTTTATCGGAAGTATATTATTATTGATTTTCGTTGTTTTCGTCCGCGTTTAGTAAGAAAAGGTTTTATTAACTTCACTAAAAAAATAGTAAAAGATTTTGGAAAACTATTTGTCAAAAATATTTTGTTTTAAATCAAAGTGAGCCACTCTTTTATTTAATATTATTTTTATTTAGTTTTTTAGTGCACTACGTACAAGAGCGTGGTCTTTTTTATTTATTTTAATATATTAATTTATATGTATTAAATGTGTACAATAAATAGATAGTTACTTCTTTTTTAAAAGCGGCGCAAGTACTTTGTGAAGTGATGTGAATATTTAATAATTTTCAAAAAACTGTATGGACTCTATTTATTTTCAAGATACGATATGTATTACACAAAATCCTTAATAATCTAAAATACATTTCAGTTATTTTTTATGTTCATGTCTGTAAACTTGAAAAACTATGAACAACAGACTGTGACCTCCTGACCTGAGCCCTCTACAAATAATATCGGCATCTACCTCGTAGCCTCAAGCTACAATTGCTACGGCGTAGCGCGTAGCGTCGTAGAGCCGTAGCTAAGCTCAGTGGAAACGATTGGCAACGTTTCTTTGATTGTACAATCGATGCTATGCGCCGTGAAAAAGCTTGTTTTCTCTTTGTAATGTAAAAGGGAATATAGATTTATATTCTTTCACACTTTCCTTACACGTTTACAGAAGAGAAGATTTTTAAGAAGTTTTGTTTCTTGAGGTATTGCTTCTGGGGTTTTAGGTAGGTAGGTATAGTATAAACTTTACTATAACTAAAACATATTATAAAAAATGTCTCGCCGTCACGTCTGAAAAGTACCGGATTTTGATGCGGTTTTCACCAATAGACAGAGTGATTCATAAGAATGGTTCAGGTGTATATCCTATTAAGATTTTGTATAAATTGACTGAAATATGGCGATCATTGTTGAAGGTGGCGGAAATATTATAGCGACTGCGAGCTATGTAGATGGCCTATGCTCCGCTACTCTTGCGAAGCTGGGGCGGTCGTTAGTATATTACAAAGAGAAAAGATAAAGTTTTTGTGTTTTTAAAAATTAAATGAATGAATTAAAAAAAAATATTTGGTGAATTGAAAAACTCTATCGTTAAATATAATTATAATAAAAAAATACTCAACCAATTTTTAAAAGTTTTTCACCTCTAGAAAGTTACATTATCAGCGGGTAACATAAGTACACTTTAAAATAATAAAAATATGGGATCTGTAAATTAATTTACGCGGAAGATGTCGCGGGCAAATTGCTAGTGTTCAATAAAAGACAAGAATATTTTGAAATAAATTAGTTCTTAAAGTATCTTTTTCAACATAATATATCATTATTATTCATATCGACTACATAATTTATAGTATTACTTTCTTGTTCGAAAACCAAACACGAAAACACTTTATTTGCAAATACGTTAATCCACAAAACAATACTTTCCCTGTTATTTTACTTCAATACAAGACAGAAATTAATTTAATACTCCCTCTCTCCAATAAACTTAATTAAATATTCACCAACAAACTTTTATGGGAACCAACAAACAGCCGAAACAAGGCCTCGTGTTACTAAAATTAGATTTCGTAGCCGCTACGAGATTCGTAGCTCGTAGCTACGATAGTCGTAGCGGCTACGAATCCGAGCGTAGCAAAGGCCTAATTAGATTACGCGTCTATGAAACTGGGATCAGAGGGAAACTGACGAATAAAGTCAACAGTCGATGTAGCTTGAATTTGTCATTTCCATGTATATCTTTGGAAGTGATTTTCTTTTTAATACACGTTGTTCTACTCTAAGAATTTCACCTGTATGTACAGGACCCTGAAAAATTACCTGTTAAGGCCATACAAATATTTTTCTGCAGCGGGATTTTACGGGACAATTCATATGTACTTTCTAAGTTTATCTTGGACATCACTGACATCGGTGAAGGAAACCTGGATAATGAATACTAGCTTTTTCCTGCGACTTCGTCCGCGTGAAAGTCGGTTGCCGCGGATGCAGACGAAGTCACGGATTAAAACGTAGTCTATCTATGTCCTTTCCCAAGGTTCAAGCTATCTTCATACCAAATTTCATTAAAATCGATTCAGCCATTTCATCGTGAAACCGTAACAGACAGAGTAACTTTCGCATTTTTAATATTAGTAAGTGAGTAAGTATGGAAGTATGGATAATCCGCCTTTAACAAGCATGCTGATGAATGCTTGTACCTTCTTTATATGAGAAAAGGCATATGTTCTGCTGTAGGAGAATTTTGGGCTGGTATTGTTATTGTCGTACATTAGTCCGTATCCCGCAAAACAGAAAGTTGCTGTAAACATTTTAAATATCTGAATATACTAACAGTGCCGAGCATTTATGTATTTGTGCTTCTATGTAACATGGCCAAGTATATACATGAATACGAGACCGCAGAAGAAAGGCAGATGAGAGAAAGCACACGTAGGCAAGACATAAAACGTTACAAGGTACAGCCTGACTTGAATATTGTGAAGCACAGTTCCAGTTATCAATCGGTTAGATTATTTAATAAGTTTCCTCTGGATTTAAAAAGCGCTATCTACTCAAGCTCCTTTAAAAATCAACTTAAAAGTTTCCTGTTGAATAAGTGTCTTTCGACGATCTTTAACGAAGTTCCTATATTATATTGTATTTATGCATAGTTGTAATATTTAACGTGTTTTTCTCTCATGTCATTTGATTTAATTTTATATTTATACTTACCATGTAATTTCAGACACAATTTATTGTTTATGAATGAAATATGAAAACTATTACTATGACTTTAATTTTTCCAAAAAGAAAAAGCTTAATAAAGAACACAATACAACTAATGTTCAGGAAGTACTAAGTATAGAGTATGTTCTGTTTCTAAGCAACCTTGTTCTATATAGCAGAAATGTGTAACAAAAATAATACGACGTCTGTTTCCTAGTATTCTTCGAGTACGTTTTCAATATTACTGTTTCGGAAAATAATTGGGTACTTATTTTCAGTGAACTAAGTTTAATTTTGTACCGGAAAGAACATTGTTATTGTTTCCGAACACATTCAATTATGAACAGGGACATTTTCCAAAACCCTATAGGATGCGGTGATGACACACATACACATAACCAACCCATACATAATACCAAATCCCTTGAGACAACAGGAGTACTGTCGACAAAAGAGTTTGGTGTACAGGCATAGAAGCAAAAAAAGAACGACACGATTTAAGTAATAAAAATTCAAGCCCGCCACTTTATTCCCAACATAATTTCCATTTCGGCTAGTGGATAAGGGATGTGTGGGTATGTTTGTGTGTTGTGTGTAAAAATGGATTCCCATAGATGAGGAATAATAATAATAGACGGTGGGAACGTAAAGATAGCTGGGTCTTTTGCCAGACCTTTTAAGGGTTTTATAACTCGGGTTACTCAGGAAAACCAATAAAAAGTGAAAGTAAGACTTTATTACAGTAGGCAGTAAACAATTGTAATACTAGATTATTGGTAGGTACTGAGAAGTTGATGGGTGTGTGATAAGTGGGCGCACGCTACCATCGAAGTAACGTGCGCCCACTTCGAGTTTTCGATCCAGAATGCTGGCAAACCTCCCAACGACCCGGTTCACGGTGCGGCAACCAAACGATACTAGCGCCACACAGCGTTCACTGTACGTACTAAACGAACAACCAATCACACCGAAGCTACGTAATTTGACTTATAATCAGAAATCAACTGAGTGACTTATTATCCTTAAACTTCCGTTCGTAATGACATATTTATTTAGCCTATTGTTTCAGGTTTTAATGAGTGTCCAGTGAGATTTGTGTCTTCTATCGTAAGAGAAAAAATAACTCAAGCGGTTTTATATGTAAAATCTTACAAATAACTATGCGAACGTTAGATATATAGTATGTCAGAACACCAAACTACTCTTTGACACAACATCGTTCTAAAGAGAATTGTAGTTTGCTACCTGCATACTTATCTCTTTTGTTCACAGTACCGGTTTACATAACCGTACTTGTACTGAAGATGTTTTCACTGAAATTACTTTCAGCGGGATGATAATGTTGATTGAAATTCTGGTAAGACCGCTGGGAATAGAGTATGATAGCATATGGTTTTTTTATAATAATAATAATGTATGAACGACTTTTTTTAGAGTTATTTTTATATTTATAAGCTTATTTTTTGTTTACCAGAAACCTGAAAACGGGTTATTGTACTCGTTATTATGAACCACTTTTACAATAGGAAAAACTCTGAAATCGTGATAAGAAAAATCTTGGTTGACTGGTACAGAATGCCTAAGGCATTGAGTCCGCCCTTGTACCTTTGTGCATGAAGTATAAATAAATAAATAAATAAAAATCTGCTAATTCAAACAATTTTTTTATTAGCCTCTTGTGTCCCACTTCTAGGCAAATCCCTCCCCCGAATCCTTCCCGTATTTGCGTCGCGTCGCCTCGAACCAGCCCTCGGAGTATGCGTCTAGGTCATCTCATACATTTTAGCGAGTTCAAGTCCTTTGACAACACGGTTGGCCAAGCGATTGGCTGGAGCGCTGCGTGTCGCAGGGTCGATTTTCGCACGGAACTAAATTTTTGTATGACCTACTATTTTAATAAATTTTTAATTTTGTATTTATTCACTTCAGTAGTATTAAAAACACATTATATAAACACTATGTAGCATTACAACTAAGGAAAAAACGGGTGTCTAACGTTTGAAATAATAACAAAATCTCTAAAGATCATATGATCTAATTTCATTTAACACACTTTTTTTTAATATAACGATCAAATGATATAATGAATTATTGATATAATTTCATTTTACCTAATTTTATATGGTATAATGAACATTCTCTATAATGCACATTTGAACTAATATTCATATAGTATAATAATCAGTTACTATAATATTTGAAATCTATAAGTAACGTTTAGCATGTGTAATTTGGGTTAGGTTATGAGGATTTTCCACCCCGTACCAAAAAAAAAAAGGTTAGAACAGTGACCATTAACCAGATTCCTTCTATTGTTGGTGAATTGTATGGGTTAGATGAGGTTATAACGGTGTGCCCTTGTTTCGCAGACAGAAATTTCATAGAATTTCGTTTCCCAGAAAATGTTTCATAATTATAATATTTGGTTTTTTGTATTTTTATTTTGGCTATTATTGTTTCAAAGACTATTTACTTGAATGAAACATATTTTACAGAAACACAATCCAATGAATTTTTTATCACATCTTTTTTGTTTAACAAACGTATCAAACAGTAGAATTATTTTTTAACGAATATTGTTTGAGTATTTGTTGTTTGAAATAAATTCCATGGAAAAATACACTGATGTAGATGAGAGTAGAATTATTTTTTAACGAATATATTCGTTCAAAAATAATTCGAAAATGTATATAAATAGAAAATAACAAAAATATTATCTAAAAGTCACTATGTTGTGTTACAAAAGTTAATGACAGAAACGAATCGCTGCGAAACCGAAACCACGTAGTCTTGTCTGTCCTGGGTAGGACAGACAAGATACAAGACACTCTAGGGGTCTAGAGTGTAATTTAAATCTGCGTAGGCGCGGAGGGCCGAGGCGGCCCGCGAGCTGAGGAGCAGGCGGTTTTAACGCCCGCCGCCGTGGCTGAGGCTGGCCGGCTTAGCCGGCCAGTAAGCCGAAGCTGCGGTGGTGAGCATGAATACCATCTGCGACGATAAGATCGCGTGGGACCGCCGGAGCCCCGCAACGCCGGAGCCGTGACAGAAACCAAGGCATGGTTTCTGTCACGGCTCCGGCGTTGCATGCTCGCTTGCATGATGCATGCTTGCTTGCATGATGCATGCTTGCTTGCATGATGCATGCTTGCTTGCTTGCAAGATGCATGCTTGTTACTCTACTGTTAGCTATAAAACATCGTACATTTTTATATACGGTTATAACAGTATGTTTCCTGATATTGGCTTATTCATTACAGAATTTAGACTGAAATTTACTTAATATCAAAATTAGGTCAAAGGCAAATTAGGTCAATTTAACGTTATATAAAAAGAGCATTATATAAATTGAAAATTATATGAAATGAACGTTTTACTAAATTTTATTAGATCAAAAGAAGATTATATGAATATACCATTCGATCACATGAAATTAGGTTATTTGTTTTTATAGCATCTGAAAATTATATCATGTGAACGTTATTTCAAGTGATGTTATACTATCAGTTATTATGTCATATATTACACACCCGGAAAAAACAGTGTTTTAGATGAACTCTGGCAGTATAAGATTTAACTTGTGTTTAGGGTGCCAGCGTCCTCGCCTATGATTTGAAACAACAGTAATTGTAAGACGAGCACAATCTGTTGTTATTAAATTTCTATTTTCTATTTACTAGATAATGCAACTGTGGTGTGACCTATTAGACTACCTATGTGAGGGTGTGCGTGTGTGTGTATAAGAGCGAGATAAATATATGAAAAACTTGTGTTCATGTCTGTATAAATATATACATTACTTTACTTGTTATATTAAATTAAGCTATCGATATCTGCAGTAAATCTTCGGTGTCATTATAACTCAGGGTCAAGAGCCACTTTGTGACTTTTGTTTTACATCCATTTAGGCACATGGGCGCAATGGTACAGAGTTTATTTATTTTGTTATTATATAAGGTGACTGGTAATTAGTGTAAGATATTTAAACACGTGATTGTGTTCATGATAACAAACAACTTTCCCGAAGAAAAAATGTATTTTGTTCTGGTTCACTTTTATCACAATAACACAACAGCCGTATGAAATTCACGCACGCGCACGCCTGTGACCTAAAGTAAACCAGTACAAAAAACATTTTTTCTTCGGGAAAGTTGTTTGTTATCATAAACACAATCACGTGTTTAAGTATCGTACACTAATTACCAGTCACCCTATATAAGTGGTTTGAGAGTATATCGTAATGACGCTGAGCAAGAGTCGTTCTCATACATCTCATCTCATACATCCGTGAGTTGAGCATACTTCGAAGTATCGACGCTTTTTAACAACATTCGACTCGTATCGTACGGAGGGATGTTTTCGCTGTATGATGCCGAGAACAAAGAGCTGCCTCACAATGAGGACCAGGGGTGTGATTCTGTAAGACCTCATTCTAAACTTTAAATCTGAATCCGCTGTGAGTTTCTTGATTGGCATTCTAAAAACTCGGTTTCTAATTTGAATTTACACTAGCCATGTCCGTGGACACCCGTAGCTTCCAGTTTATTTAAGAGGTGGGGAATAGATTAGTAGTTGATCCCGGTCTGTTTTTTTTTGTGAATGTGTGTTTATATGCTTCTAAACGTACCCACAATACATGAGAAATACCCATACACAAGGACACTCGACGCATTTTCTAAAAAAAAACAACGAATCTACCTTATTGACCAAAATTATAAATACTCTACTTTTGATTGGCTCCGAAGTGATAACAAAGCGGGCTTTATTAGTGCACAATTCATGATACAAGACGTTATGAAACGCAATTTGGAATGAACGGTCTAAAAAAACTAATAATTCACAAAACAGTGAAATCCTCGAATAATGTACGTATTTTACGAGTATGACATATGGATACAATTTATTCACGCCTTTAAAAACAAAATTAATAATAGACCATCCATTATTTTATACACACACCACATGCCAGGAATCTGCGGTCTTCTAACAATCTTCTCTTACTATGCCCTCCTCAATCTTCTGATTTTGTTCATTTTTCCTTGTAACAATTCTACTGCTTTTATGAAATAAAAGGCTAAGTATACTTGTACGTTAAAATTTAATAGCTCTCACAAGAATGCGATGGAGATATAAAAAACACTAACCTAGACGCACTAAGTAGTGGCAGAGCTTTCCAGGCTCCACAGCCTGGCCGGGAAACAGGATCGGCCGAAGATAAGACTGCCGCGGTCGGCTCCTGGCTTTGGGACGGAGGTCCCCGCGGAATCCTAACAGTAGGACCCGCCCTGGGAGCAGCAGACACGCGACAGCTCGATGGCACGACTCAGGAGTGTTACCGACTTTTGGTTGTGGACCGGTAGACTTTTAAGTAATTCAGCGTGTTACTTAATGGACAGCGAGATCTAGACTGACTCATTTGACAGGTTTCTTTCCTGTCGGCTCTTCCGAAATTCATATTATTTTCCAAGTATGAATTTTATTTCTGGAACGTTTCGTCATATAGCGGGGTATTATAGTACCGGCCAGACTCAATTATTGTAGTCTGACAGTTATTTTTATTCGTTTAGTGCGTAAAGGATTTTTAAGAACACCAGATACATTAGCGGGTGTCCAGCTGTTTAGTATAAAATACAGCAATACACACATATATTCGACTATCAATTTAACAATTTGAAGGTTTTAAGTTACCATGCCAAAAACTAATTAAAAAGAATTACTGACAATTGTCAAGGTTGACAACTGTCATTGACAAACATGTCACAACAAAACATTATTTATTTTTCAGATTTATAAAAAGAAACTATAATATATTTAATACTACGAGCATAAAGACTGTGTGTCTGCTAAGACACACATACTATATCCTGTCATATCCAGTCCATTCTTCTTTGGTATGCATTGAAGCGAAAATTACAAATGTACTTTCTATACCTATAAGTAAGCAGACTTATCTTATAAACCTCTTTTCTTTTAAATAATATGTAAGTATTTATAGGTATTTATGTAGTAGTTTACCTATAAAACTTATATGTGTTTTTGATTTACTATGCACCCGTCATGTTATTTCTTAATCACCCTTGGTTGACTGGCACAGAATGCCTAAAGTATTAAGTCCGCCTTTGTACCTTTGTGCATGAATAAAGTAAATTTCCAAAAATACTAGTCAGATTACAAAATTATGTCACTAATAAAAAGCTACACTATAATGTCATAGGATTTGTTATATGGTATACTTGACTACGACCCAAACGGAAACGCATGCAAACATTAGTTTACTAATCAAATTCAATTCTATACGTAAAATTTCACCACCATTCCCTGCCAGCGTTGGATTCGTGAAATGCCATAAATAATCTAATACTTAGTTAACTTCGGCCAAATTCGGTTACAGCTGAAATTTGTCATGCAACCGTGCAGGCCGCTACGACGGATTTACATACAAATGAATAGTATTATGCATCTTTGCATAATATCGTCTCGCAAATCTAAACTGTGGGTGCACCGGATCATTTGAGGTGACCTGAGTTATAAAATAAATGCTTTATTAAGTAGGTAATTTGGGTGTGAGATTAGGCCTTCTGATATTATAAAGACTTTCGGTGATAATTATGGCTATTAATTTACAAGTCGCAAAGAAAACACGGAAATTGAAAACCGCTTTTCCTGGCAGACGTTGTCCTGCAACCCGACTATAGCGCCACCTACCGGGTCCAATTGTAAATCTAAACCATTCTCGAATCCACTGGAACATACACAAACAAATTCAGTAAAATCGATCCAGCCGTTTAGGAGGAGTTCACTTTCACACACATAGAAGATTTTTATATATAAGATAATCAGGCAGCACTCATTATTAACTTTCAAGTTTTTGGTTACGTCTTCGTCCTCATGAATTAACTAACGTATCCCAAAGGATCATTTCAGGAGTTGTACAAAAATAAAGATGTTTAGAGAAGTTGAAATTGTAATTCTTACACTCTTGGGTACCAAAATAGTATCTTCAGGGATTTACAATATTTTTAACCCCGCAATAATAAAAAGCTTTTTTTTACAAAAAAGGCAACCGCTAAAAACTGATGAATAACTTTAGCACAGAACACATATGACTTTAGTTTCGGAAGTCGGTGGCTTTGTTCTGTTTGATGTTTTGTATTGCCACCGTGGCGAATAGACCTGGAAGCGTATCACTAGGACTGGTTTGAAGATCCCGAGAATAAAGTTCTTGTAAGGACTTCTTGGTTTCTGGGCAAAGGCGTGGGAC
Organism: Charanyca ferruginea; assembly: GCA_947361185.1. NCBI lineage: Eukaryota > Metazoa > Arthropoda > Insecta > Lepidoptera > Noctuidae > Charanyca > Charanyca ferruginea. Next base: position 4,266,301 of record OX376070.1, read on the forward strand.
AGTGTAGGACTGCGGAAAAAAAAGTTCATCTTAATTTGAAAGATCGTGAGTATTCAAATGTCATCAAAATCATAACAATCTTTACATAGTATTAAACAATGTCACTACCGCTGTCTACGCTTAGATCTTAGACCTTAACTACGCAACGGATTTAAATGCACTTTTCAGCAATAGATAGAGTGATTCAAGCTATAGCTTTATACGTAATAGTTTGATCTACATTGCACCCATGCATTGCATCGCATGGGTGCAATGTAAAATAAATGGTGCAAAAAACGGGTGCAATGGAAAATGTTAACCACACAGATATAGATAAACCTAGATAACGCAAGAGCAACTACTTCGCGTGCCTATTTTCGTGCCTAACTTACGATAAAAAATTGTAAGTAAAAAAATAAAGTAAACGTTTCCTTCCATCGGTAAGTCATTTTGTGATTAATATCATGCGTAATTAATTAAAAAAAAACATTATTTTAAATCTTATACCCTCAGTAATACCTGGTAATACCAAATTTAGGAAAAGCAAAACATTCGTATTACATTGTGACGTCCAAAAAATGGCTCGCTTGGTTTTCATACAGATCGTGATACTTGCGTTATCTAGGGCTATCTATATCTGTGGCTAACCAACATTTAACACACTGCATACCCGACCTATTTTTCTAACCTCAATACGGTTGAAATTGCCACAACAGTACCAACGGTAAAACTTTCTAGTCTGTTCAATTACAGTGAGAAAGTATAATGTTAACACAATTACCGGAGCGATATAGTTCCTCTCTAAAATAGCTTGTTGGTTATTTTTGTAACCGCAGTACTATCAGTTGACTCTTAATTGGTATTTTTAACCGACTAAGAGTTGTTTGTTTTAAAAAGAGTGCATGTAATGATACCTACTTCTTAAAACATTAAAAGTAAGAAGATACATTAAAAGTAAGAAATAATGAGACGGATATATATATATAAGTACAGACAGCGTTATCAACTACTTATCCCCCACGCATTAAAATATCTTCGAATAGGGGGTAAGCAGTGGACGTCGCTGTCTGTACCATCGTTAGACATCAATCAATCAATCAACGAATCATTTATTTTGTTAAACATATTTATAGTTACAGATAGTCTAAAATGTATGCATTATGTTTTGCCAATATATAGCGTACAAAATCAACATAACTAAACAAGCAATTACAATTAAAATTAGGGTGGCATGTCAATAGATTACATTCAAGAAATAATTTAATTTAAAATATGTCAATAAGGTTGTGTCATACGGGCGTTTAGCTAGTGTGATCGAGCTAGAGTAACAGTAAATGCACTATAATCACGTTTTACTATCGTATAGCAATTAATTTTGTTAAAATTATGTTGACACTGAGCAAACGAAACGAATGACAGTTCCTAGGTTGGAGGAACTGATCTCTACGGCGCGGCAGAATCCTGAGTGAGTCTTGCTCGTTCTTCTCCATAGAAACCTACTGTTTGGAACGAGCAACTAGCTTCAACTTTCTGACTGACTATGACAATTCAAAAGTACCTGTAAATAGTTTATTTGAAATAAATGAGTTTGAGTCCCGTTCCAACGCTCCTCCATCAGCTAGGGTTTGTCATAGCACGATGTTAACTGCATATCTACGTCATCGTGGCGACACTACCACCTCTCGTAACTGCGTTTTGTTTTATGTCTGTACTAACGACCGTCTCCGACATAAATACATTCTATGCTGTTGGTGTATTTTATCGAATGCCTGACTCGTTGGTCTCACAAACGCGGCTGTTGATTCCTAAAATATTCATCTTTCTACCAATATATTTTTTTTATTGCGTACGTTACCACTTTTTATGCTTATGGCATACTAAAGAGAGTGGTGTAAAATAGGTTACTACACAGCATACTCACTAAATTATTGGTAAGTACACACATGTAATGTAATTCTCCGACCGAATTTCGGTCACGGCGGCCAATCTCGATGGAGATCAGCCAAGTACGCAGAAGATATTATAGTGCACAAGTGTGTGCGGAAACACAGGTGCACTCCCTCTTCCCTCACTCTCATAGTCCGGTGGGACGACAATCCGACACGACCGGAGAGAGATCAGGCGCAGGACCAACGGCTTTACGTGCTTTCCGAGCACGGGGGTGTTACACCGCCAACTTCCAAACTCCGGGCTGTCACTGAGAAATTCTTAATCGAAAAACCCATTAACATTTTGCCCGACCTGGGAATCGAACCCAGGACCTCTCGCTCAGCACTCGCGCTTGCGAACACGAGACCAACGAGGGCGAAGTGGCTGAATGTATAGTAAATATCTTGCATCTTTTTTTTACTAAATGTGATGTAGTTATTGCTCTTCACCGGCACTTTGTTTTCACAAATACAAACAACAAGAATTAAAAAATGGTACCAAGATTTTTCAAAATCTTCACTAAAAAAAAACGTCCGTAGAGTTTCTTGCTCGTTCTTCTCCCTACGTTTTGGAATGAGCAACTAGATTCAACTCTCTGACTAACTGACACGTTGACAGTTCAAAAGTACCTGTAATTGGTTTTATGAGCAGGATTTTTGGACGGGTTTTAGACTTCATACATCTCGGCGCCAGATTTTAAAGTAGACTTTTCGTCTACCCATCTAAATTATAAAGCCGAAGAGTTTGATTTCTAATTAGATAACTTTAATCTTTAGAACAACTGGTACAATTCTGACAATTCTTTCACTAATAGAGAGCTACTTTATTTCCGAGAACCTAAGACTATATTTAACTGACAACACGGTTGGCGCAGTGGTTGAACGATTGACTGCTGTGCTGCGTGTCGCGGATTCAATTCCCACACGGGACAAATATATGTATGGCCTACAGATAGTTATTCCGGGTCTGGCTGTTTGTGTATGTGAGTTTATATGTTTGCAAGACGCACCCACGGCACAGGAGAAATTCCTAGTGTGGGGCTAAGTTTAAATATATAACATATGTCATAGTCAAAACTCTTAACCAGTCGAAACTACTTTTGACTACAGCATCATCATCATCATCATTTCAACCTTTAGACGCCCACTGCTGGGCATAGGTCTCCCCAAGGGGGGTTCAGCCATAATCGCCATGCTTGGCCAATGCATGTTGGCGATCGCAGTAGGTGTTATGATACTCAGAAGAACGCTGCTGCCCATCCTCTGGTCAATATCCCTCCGCAAAACGAGTAGAATTGACTACAACAATCAGTCAAAACTACTTGTGAACGGTTTAAATTTATTCTTAATATTTAGAAACCTATTAGGTTGGTAGGTTTTTTTTGAACCTCTTAAAATTATGGTTTTGTAGTGATTCTTATAACTAAGGCATTCCGTATTTGATTTTGTAATGCAAACGCGTTTTATCTTAATAAGGGTTTTGACTAAACCCAGTTAAAAGAAGTTTTGACTGTAACATATATATCACAAAAAATAGGATTCCGTAAAAAACACACACACACGGACGAATACGCGAGTAAAAGCTAGATAAATAGCTAGATATATATCTTAGCATTATGTATTTATTTATGTATATATTAATATTTACTTAAATGTATGTGTATTATTATTTAATATTATAGGTTAGTTAGATAAGGCACATTATATACTTTTTCTCTTTCTTTTCTCACACACTATTGTCTACGTTTCTTTTTCATTTCTCCTTTTGCAGGTCTGCTGGCAGAAATTTCTTAAGAAATAAGCAGTACCTTTGTACTCATATTTTATAATGTTTTTTTTCCTGTGTTGTCTACTGTGTGTACATAAATAGTAAAATAAATAAATTATAAAAAAGAAAACAAAACTTCGTTCAATTACAGAGACTCAATTTCTAATATTACCAGCACACTATTAAAAATTAAATAATAAAACCAGCAAAGACTTGAGTTGTATCGCCAGCAGCTGATTCCTTGATAGTGTGCAAGCGTGTTCATTTTCTTCAGTAATAAAAAGGAAACAAACTGTTATGAGTGTTTTTAACTTAGTTAAGACACTTAGTTCTTACAGCTAGAACTGGCAACTGTGAAGACCAGGTTATCACATCATGTAGCTTGATTGCCTTCTGCATTAGGTACTGCAGTGGTATTCTCTTAAAATTTTCGAGAAATTTTTGAGATTAGTTCAGCTGGTTTGGTGCAGTCGAACAAGCTAATTGGTTTACAGCCAAAATATTAATATTTCTACTACACTAACCATTTTTTTTTTTAGTTTTAGTACGTAAGTCCCAGGGATACCTACGTGCTCGACTTAAGAAAATTTAATAAAATAAAATATTGTGAGAATAGTAGAAAGATGAATATGTTTGCCTGTAAACCAATTAGCTTGTTCGACTGTACATAACGAGAACACCTACACTGTAGGATTATTTTTTCTAAGGGACAAGTTCGCCGTAGTATTTCAAAACTACTGTAACTCCTGTAAACCAGAATCAACAGTGGCGACCACCAGAAAAGCAACGAAACAATGAAGCTCGACGAGTCCCAGAGAACTGAATTCAACTATCTTGGATCCCGCGACGAAATTTATCAGAAAAGAACAACAGAGGAGTAAGAAAAAGCTTTTTTACAAAAAAGACAACCGCCTTCAAAAACCATAAAGTGAAAAATAACGTTAAAACAGAACACACATGACTAGTTTCGGAAGTCGGTGGCTTGGCTGTTCTATTTGTTGTTTTAAATTGCCACCACGAAGTAAGTATAATAGATTGCCACCAACTTCCAAAACTAAAGTCATGTGTGTTCTGTTTTAAAGTTATTTTTCACTTTTTGGTTTTTGAAGGCGGTTGTCTTTTTGTAAAAAAGCTTTTTTATTTTTCGCTTTTTAGTAATTTCTTATCATCCAAATCCATTAAGAAATGGCAACACAGTGAAAACAGAGATTGAAAGTACAAGGTGAGAACATTACAACATCATCCATGTAATATTTTTTGCTTTCTGGTCGATTTTTCCAAAAAGTGCTGAATCAATTTCGATAAAATTTAAATGGGACCACCATGCAAATTTTATCGATATGAGGCATACCCTATCCATCAAAAAAAGAATTTTCAAAATCGCTTTACATTTGCCGGAGAAATCGCGTAACAAATATGCAAAAAATAAATAAATAAAAAAAAAACATACAGACGAATTGAGAACCTCCTTCTTTTTGAAGTCGGTTGAAAACATATTTTGAACTTCCCTCCAAATCAAGCAGGAAACATAACAGAACTAGATCAATACCACGTGTACGGGCAGTAACTCCGTACATTGAGATGTAGTATGTAGTTGGACGAATCACACGGGATGTGTACAGGAAATAAAATCACTATTTTGTGTCCGATAATGATTGACAGTTTATTAGTAAAACAATAAAAAAATATTAAAATATATAACGCATAAAGTAGATTACTAGTGGGCGCGATAGCCTAGTCAGCGAATGCACACAATTGATCGGTAAATAAGCAAATGCTTGTTCAGGTAAAAACTAAAACATAAATAAGGTTATAAATGTCATAATTAATGGGTCCTAAAGAAGCACACTGTAGGATGTTTAACAAATAGATAGGTACAGTATTTTTCGTTATCAGTTTCATAAGTTTAAGATAATACTCTTTTACCGATGGTCATAATTCCAAACGGTACTTGAAGCAAAAGTTCATAGGAAAACGTTTACAAAATTAAGGAATAACCTTAAAAACTTACGAAAACAATCTACCTTTAACGTATTACAAAGATCAGAGGCGTTTCCAAATTTGCCCAGAAGACGTTTTCATTATTCTACGCAGTGTCACTTGATATATGAGTGCGTACGCAGCGGTGTCATTAAGTACCGTTCGAATGAGTCTAGTACTGGAGCAAGTCGTTACGTTGTGCTAGTAAAGGTGTGTCCAAATACAGCGTGCCAGCTACTCGCGGCATTCGCAGGACACAAATTTGCCGCGCGACTAGTTTAGACGTATTCAGAAATGTTTGCGCGGCACAACTGCGCGGCATATCCGAGACACGCCGCGTACGCTATTTATTCCACGTTCAGACCACAATGAAAACGGCCGGTATCCCACAGTACACTATAGGAGGCATATATTTAAATTAGGCGAATAGCTGCTTCGTTATCCATATTGCTTGTTAAATTAAACTAAAATACGTCCACACCCAATTACCGACGAATGAAAAGTAACACCGTTCGCGCGTGGCAGTCACGTTTGCCGCGCTGTGTTTGGACACACCTTAATGATGATTTTAGCTACTTGAAACGTTGATAATTGGCAACATTTGCAAATTCCAGTGTCCCTTATGGAACTAGCTTGCGATATAATCAGTTGTCTATGTGGTTTTAAATTGCATAGGGGACCATCCTACTACCAGAACGTCTTTTAGCGGAAGGCCTAGTCCCGAAAGATTTCAATCGTCAGATATGCCCTTACCGTAGTACCATATCTGACGATTGACAGCGAGACAATGTCTGTCCAGTTTACTTTTTATATCCATTAATATGTTTAAAGCATATCTGACGGTCTTAGCGTCTCACTCATTTTGTACTTTTGCATGCCTTTTGGTAAAATATTGCCTGTCACAATGTCTCCTCTTATCTTAACTTCTTAAATAAGGTTTTTTCCATTTGTCATTGAAAAAATGAAGTTCCCGATTTTCAACTATTTCAAATTTTCGCCGTCATTACTTTCCATTTTTAAAAAATAAATTACATTTACTTTGTAATTTTGCACAATTCCAAATACTTCGTTTTATAAACATTCCTTTTTGGCCCCTACGATAAAATATACGAATCACGTGTGAGAATAATAGGAAAAAGAACAATACTGAATCAGAATATTCTACATATGAAAGGCTTTAATACATTTCCATGTTATAACAAGGAGAGTAACCCATCTTTAAACCAAACGCTCCTCATAACGGATGGCTCGAATAATTTAATAATTCACTCTCTCTCGTTCACTGAAATATTATCAGCATAACATCTTAAACTCTATTTTTATAATCATAGTGATTATTTTCCTTTGAACTTGTAATTATGAACGTATTCTTTATATTCGTGGTATTTGACATGGCCATTGTTATTCTATGAAGGCATGTGTTCGTATTTTTTACATGTAACGCCTTCATAAATTATGTATGAGAGAACTGATTAATTTTTTGAAAGGTATTTTTTGTGGTACGTGTTGATTTGGCTTGTGGCTATTTGGCAGATGGTACAACAAGCTTAGCATGTATAATAGTCGATAAAAAGTCGTTTTATTTTGGCTTAATGTCCAAAACATACATTGAATCGTAAACATTATTTTAGTTACTACTACCCAGCGGTTTATCCTGTAAAAAATCCCGCGGTGAATCTAGATGAAGTGAGTAAGTAAAGTAAGTAACTTAAGATAGAAAATAAAGGAAAACTGTTTATTCACGTGACAGTAACGCACATATATTTACAAAAGTCTAAAACAAAAACAAGTAAGTGTATATTCTAAAAAAAAATATGAAAAAAAAATGTCTTAGACGGAAATATGCCTCAGTATCGTGCGGAACGGCTGACGCTCAGTATAATGCCGTGACCTGTGCAAGAGGGCACGAAACCACGGGGCTGGTTTTCAGCTTAATAATAAAAATAATATAAATAAGCTGGCGTGTCGCTGTCTCGGAACAATCAGTAAAACATCATTTACTTATTGTTCCGAGGCACAAAACAATAAATAGAAATAGACAGCTCACTTTTTTACTAAATACCACTGTTGCTCATAATTCGCACAACTGCGGCGATTACTGCTGTGGCGACATTTTTGAACACCAAGATTCTTTTATACCTATTGCAATTAAATATTAAAGTATTAGTACCATTAATACCTCTGAAAAGAATATCTAAAAGAGAAAACCGCGTATATATAAATTGTGGAGGAAGGAACTAAGCGGCTTAATAGACAAAAACGTAGAGCGACATAGTTTTATAAATAAACGAACCCATAGGTATTTAATTTAGAAATGAAAACCATTTAGATGGAAAAGTTCTAGAATGTCACTAAATGAAAATTTAAAATGTTTCATTTTGACGACTTCTCACAAAATGAAAACTCGATCTAGTAAATGTAGCTGGTATTCAATAAATCTACCTTCTACCTCAGATTATGAAACAAACGGAATATTCTTGCAAGTAATTTAATTATTTTGCAATCTAGAGACAATCATAAGATTAGTATTTATCATGTTATACCTCAGATTATGAAACAAAAGGCAGATAGACCGCGCGGAACACTGAGAGTGAAGCCAAAAAAGCAAATACAAATTCAAAAGCGAATACCTACAACGCGCTTCGTGCTGTACTGACACAAGTCAGTATAGCAAGAAACGCCGTATCGTTAAAAAAAACAAATACAAATTCAATAGCTAATACAATCACGGGATTGTAGGCATGCGCTTTTGAATTTGTATTTGCTTTTTTGGCTTCACTCTCAGTGTTCCGTGCTGTCTATCTTTTGTTTCATAACCTGAGCCTTTAACTTTAAAAATGAATACTATATTATGCTGGTATTCATTTTTAAAGTTGAAGGTCTGTCTGTGTATTGTCCCCCTCCCGGGCAAGGTATCTTCTCGTACAGAGAAGGCACGAGCATTGACCACCACACTTGCTCAAGGCGGATTGGGGATTACACACTTACAATCATCATCATCATAATTTCAGCCAAAAGACGTTCACTGCTGGACATAGGCCTCCCCAAGGGAGGGTTTTGCCATAATCGCCACGCTTGGCAAGGCGGGTTGGCGATCGCAGTATGGTTGTTACAAAGCCACAGAAAACGCTGCTGCCCATTCTCTGGTAAGTCCCTTAGTCGCCTCTTACGACACCCACGGGAAGATATGGGATGGTGCTATTCTTTACGTCCGACACCACACGGACCACGGACGGGGATTACATACTTACAATATAAGCATAGGTTTCAGTGACATCCAAGATCAACTTAGAAAAGTATGTATGAATTAAAAAAGCCACATTAGTACTTTAAGAGCTCAACTTGACGATCCCTTCATCATCATCATTTCAGCCGAAAGACGTCCACTGCTGGACATAGGCCTCCCCCAGAGGGGGGTTTTGCCATAATCGCCACGCTTGGCAGGCGGGTTGGCGATCGCAGTATGGTTGTTACAAAGGCACAGAGAACGCTGCTGCCCATTCTCTGGTGAGTCCCTTAGTCGCCTCTTACGACACCCACGAGAAGATATGGGATGGTGCTATTCTTTACGTCCGACACCATACGGACCCCTTACGCGGACGATCCCTTACGTGGCATATTTAAAATATAGTGTGTGTGAGGACTTCGGACATTGAAGTATCACACTTCAATGAAAGAGGAACTTCTCGTTATAATCGCTCTGTATTAGGGTGTTACTACACCATTCGATCGATCATCGATCGATGCCATCGGTCGACATCCATCGACGTTGATCGATTGGTGTGGTAGCTTTGGCTGATCGACGGATACCGTTCGACTAACTAATCGATCGATTGCCAGTCGATGGCATCGGTCGACGTTGATCGATTACCTCTGGCTATAATAATAATAATAATAAGTTTTATTTATTTTCTCTCACAATGGTTTCGTAACACTTAACAGTTTTGCACAATATGAATTCACATTGTGAGAGCTGGTGCCTGAGGTAGGTTTTAGAAAAAACCTGTATTACAGGTCACCAGGCCCCACTTAGTGGCATCATAAATAAGCCGGCAGGTAACATGTTTCTCTAACTAAACAATGTAATACAAAAGTAAATTAAATGAAAATAAATGAGTAGAAGGAAATTAAATAACACAACAAAAGAAAAATGAAGGTGGCAGTGGTAGGTGAGTGTGAGGGGGAGTGGTAGTTAATGCGATTGTAAATGTGAGTGGTGGCATGTGTGTGTGTGTGTGTATGGTGGTGAATGTGTAGGTAGTTATTTGAGTACAAATATTATGTAGATTTGGGGAGCAATTTCTCTGTGTCGTCATAGGAGAGAGTTTTCAGATAGTCAGTTACTTTTCTCTTACAACTGGGTTTGTGTAGCGAATATATATTATGACCCATGTTGATGACATTATATAGATAATCCCCTAGGTAACAGAAATACTTGTGGGACTGACGTAGACGGAAAAACTTTGTATTGCACACAGTACCCTTTCTCCGTTTATCTTTCAATAGCTCAGAGTCCTTAAAAAGCACTCACAGCTAGTTTATGCTAGCTGTGAGTGCTTTTTAAGGACTGTATGCAGAATGAAAGTTTGTCTTATAGACAGTACATCCCACTTTTTGTATAAACATCCATCACTAATAATAATCAAGCAGCTCAGTCGACGTCGACTAATCCATTCTACCATCGATCGATGCCGTCGATCGACGATCGATCGATTGGTCTGGTAACACCCTTAGAATTATACGTGTGCCTCTGACGGCTGCAGGCTTAACAATCTGTATGACATATAAAATTAAGACTAACGTTCTAATTACAAGCTATTATAGAAGAAGCAGAGTGCTTAGACGAAGCCATCTATTCAATGGGTTCGACCAGCATACTAAATGCATGCAACCTACAGTACTTACCTGCCTGATATTGAACTCACATCCTCGTGCATGAAAAGTGCCTGTACCACTACGCCATCACTGGACTAAAACGTTGAATCCTGAAAAAGTAGGAACGAGCGCTAGATCCAGTCATACACTTCTATTTGGTAATGAGCGTCACATCTCAGAAGTCCTAAAATAGACGACTATTCTATAATTAATTTCGCGAACTCTGTCTTTTAATAGCTCAAGGTCCAATTTAACACAACCACCTAAAATTCTAATCCAACCGAACTAACGGATAATCCATTTCGGGAATCGAATGTTCCGACAATCGATAGTCGCTTCGTTCATCAATCGTATTTGGAGTCTTTGTGGGAATCCAATAAAGAGACCGGCCGTTCATTGTTTGCGTTAACTCAATTTATAAAAGAATCGATATGAATAATTTATACGTATCGATACCACCACACTGGGATCCCGTCCGTCACTTCCGAAGTATTAAAATACCATTTACATTAATTTCTTTGAGTTTTTGTAGACTTTGGTTTTGTTTGTTCTTTTTTGGGTTCTGGATACTGTTATTCTTTGAATATTTTTATAATTATTATTTCAAATTGGAAAATGTCATCTCCTTCCTTGTCCTTGTCCGTGTGGTGTCGGACGTAAAGAATAGCACCATCCCATATCTTCTCGTGCGTGTCATAAGAGGCGACTAAGGGACTTACCAGAGAATGGGCAGCAGCGTTCTCTGTGCCTTTGTAACAACCATACTGCGATCGCCAATCCGCCTGCCAAGCGTGGCGATTATGGCAAAACCCCCCCTTGGGGAGGACTATGTCCAGCAGTGGACGTCTTTAGGCTGAAATGATCGCCCTTCCTACCCCTGTCCTATGTCACTTGAGGTCGGCTCACCATATTTTATTTTTCCATTCCGTCCTGTCAATTGTCATGCGTTCACTGACTCCTTTGTCATTCATATAATTTTTCACACAATACCCCCACCTTTCCCTCTCCATCCATTCACACTTATATTTATTACTCTTTTGGTCACATGTGTTTCATCCCTTCACTTCACATGCCCGTATCATAATATTTTTTTTAGAGGAAGTTCGAAAGTGGCGCCTGTTACAGTAAAGTTAATATTTCTAAATTGAAATGTATTATGATAGATTTAAATGTGTAACTAAACCCATCAAAAGACGGTGTTGATCATTTAAGTTATTATTTTTTTATTAAGTCTGTAATCCGACTGCTTAGTAAAGGCCTACCCAGAATCTTTCCAGGGATTGTTTTCTTACAGTACAAGCCACAAGCCCCCGCTGTACGCGTCTAGCCCATCTCGTCACGTCTTTCCATACATAAAAAAAATCCTACATTAAGTTTCTAATTTCATGGGTCTACCAAATCTATTGGCCGTCTTGTGCCAGTCACGAATAGCACCACCCTATTTCTACCCGTGGGTGTCGTAGAAGGCGACAGAGGGATATTGAACAGAGGATGGGCAGCAGCGTCCTTCTGAGTACCATAACACCTACTGCGATCGCCAATATGCATCGGCCACGCATGGCGATTACGGCTGAACCCCCCTTGGGGGAGACCTATCCCCTAAAAGTTGACATGATGATGATGACCAAATGTATACTAATATAATAAAGAGTTTGTTTGTTTGTTTGAACGTGGTAATCTCCGGATCTACTGGTCCGATACTGAAATTCTTTCGCCAATTCGAAGCTACTGTATTAACAAAAAATTAGGGATCCGTAAGACAAATCAAGCGAACGAAGTCGTGGGTAACTGTTAGTAAACCCTATAATTCATTCGCTCTCATTTAAGCTAATAATAGCGACTATCAATCAAGTCAACTAAAAAAATAAAGCGACAATTAATACTCTTAATCATCAACTAATTCGAAAATGATTTCAAGGTTTAGTATTAATCTGATATCTTAGCATTCATTGCTAACTTATTTTATTAAATTCCATGACCAAAATGTCGGTTGTCACCAAAATTTCCAAAATAATTTAAACATGAGACCGCTTTGACCGAAATTGAATTAATATAGTATATCACATAAACATTGGTCTAAGATAATAATAATAATGAAAAAAACGAATTATTGTATGCCTCACATGGTGGAGCAGTGCAAACGCACTTTAAAACTCAATAACAACTCTATAACCACTGTCTCACAATAAAGATCTTTGACTTTGACTTTGACCGCTGGGAATTCCGCCATTTGTAAAGTGATAAATTTATTAAAAGCAAATGAACACTACTGGGGACTTTATTTTACGCCCCAATCAGTGGTTATTGAATATACTCATACTCGTATGTATTGTAGTATAGTAATAACTATTTTTAAATTTTTTTTTTTTTAAACGTCAATAATATACGGTTCTCGCAGTGGTTACGCGATTGGCTGCTGCGCAGCGTGTCGCTGGTTCGATTCCCGCACGGAACAAATATTTGTTTGGCCTACAGAATATAGTGGTTCCGGGTCTGGCTGTGTGTATATGTGAGTTTCTATGTTTGTAAACGCACCCACGAAACAGGAGCAATTCCTAGGAACAAAGCAATTTAAATTACTTATCCACTGCGTCATTAAAATCTGATTGAAACTACTTAAACACCGCAAATCATTAGTGCATACCCAAACAGCTGTTTCAGTAGGTCACAGTTGTTCTAATAATGACCGGGGCAGACCAGCAAACAAAACAATACTTTGAATTAAATGTCCGCCACAACGGAACGACCGCTGATTGGATGCGCGCAGTTGAAAGATTGTCGTTGTGCTTTTTTAATTAACGGTAAGTAATTGAATTGTGAATCGAATGCTAATTGATTTAGATTGAGAGGGTCCATTAGTTTGTTGACGATATGAAACTGTGATTTATTAATCTTTGAGTCAATGTTTAAAAAGTTAAGGCACGCAGACGAAAATGAATATAGTATGATGATGAAATAAAACTTACTCAGAAGAACGGTGTTTGAAAATCTCAAGAATTTTATTTAATAAACTTCAATTAAAGGTAAGGTAAATGGTAACACCTGGAGTTATCCATTCGGAAGTTCGTCGAAATCGTGTGGTGATCGAAATATATTTGTTATATTACCTTTGTTCAAAATATCTCTCGAAATCAAATTGATAGAAAAAGAGACGGAAAGAGTCTGACTGACTGACTCTGACAATTCAAAAGTACCTATAAATGGTTTAATTAAAATAAATGATTTTGAGTTCGAGTTTGACGGGAAAGAAATGGCCAGCTTTCAGTCTAACCAGATACAGCTGAATACCAGTGTTTTACATAAAGAGAATGCCTGTCTCACTTTCACGACATAGTTACTGGGTAACACAATGACCCTTGGTAAGCTTCTGACTACCCATAACGGCTGTCAAAGATCTACTAATGACAGTCGTCACCGAGGGCTTTAAGCGCTTTCCGAAGCACGGAAGGTCGAAATAGATGGTCATAATTGCTGGATATAATAAAACGACGTGGTTAGTTCAACGAGTTTAATGGAATGACCGACATTTTATCACATCACAAATGTATGGTTTTACTCTCTGCTTATTAGTCTATGGTCTTAATCTACTAAATTATTTTTATATAATACTAACACCCCCACTATATAAAAATAATTAACTACTCATTAATTAACCCAACAGCCTTTACAAATGCTTGATGCTTAATTGAACTTAGACTTTTAGTTAATAAATCAGCGGGCATATCAGCTGTGCATAGGTATTGAACATTAACAATCTTTTGGTTAATAATTTCTTTACAAAAATGAAACCTTATATCAATATGTTTTGATTTATTATGAAAAACAGGGTTAAGTAACAACTTTTGTGCACTTTGGTTATCATTGTAAAGTACAATAGTGTACATACTGCCTGTAATTTCATATTGCAAGTTTCGTAAATAAACAGCTTCTTTGCAACATTCTGAGATTCCTATGTATTCAGCTTCAGTGCTGGAAAGTGCAACAACCCTTTGCTTTCTGCTTTCCCAAGAAATTGCAGCCCCTGATAAGTTAAAAACATAACCTGTATATGACCTTCTACTAATAATATCACTGCCCCAGTCAGCATCAACATAACCAATTATTTCTGAATTTTGTTTTGAATCATATTTTAAAACATAATGTTTTGTCTTCTTTAAATATTTTAAAATTCTTTTAGCATGACACCAATGTTCTTTTGTATAACATTTATTAAATTGGCTCATATAACTAACTGAATATGATATATCAGGTCGACTTAATACAGACAAATACATCAAACTGCCTATCAGTCTCTGATATGGTAATCTGTCATCACTTTGGTTACATTCATTGAGATTTAATTTACATTCCATAGGTGTATCAGATGTATGACAATCTAACATATTAAATTTACTCAGCAATTGGTCTATATAGCTTTCCTGGTCTAATGTAACATAACTTTCATTACACTTAACTCGCATACCCAAACATTGCCTAATAGCACCTAAATCTTTTATTTTAAAATTACTTCCCAAAACCATTTTTAAGTTATTTACTTCTTTACAGTCATTTGAAAAAATGAAAAAATCATCGACATACAATGCGACTATAGTTTTACATCCCTTGTTGTCTTTTATAAACAGACATGGTTCATATTTAGACTTAACATAACCATTACTACATAAACAGTCATCAACCTTTTTATACCACATTCTTGAAGATTGCTTTAACCCATAAATGGCCTTGTTTAACTTTAAGACTTTACCATCATTTAAGTCACCAAAACAATCTGGTTTTTGCATAAAAATATCTTCTTCAAGATGTCCATTTAAAAAGGCTGTTTTAACATCTAAATGCGTTGTCTTAAAACCTAATTTCACAGTCAAAGCAAACAATAATCTTAAAGTTGAGTACCTGACCACTGGTGAAAATGTTTCAGTATAATCAACACCTTGTCTCTGAGTAAAACCCTTCGCAACTAAACGGGCACGATACAAAACTTTACCATTCACATCACACTTTTTCTTCAAGACCCATTTACACTGAACAACACAACCACTTGATGGTGCATCAACCAGCTCCCAAGCCTGGTTGTCCTCGAAGCACTGAAGTTCATCCCGTACAGCCTTTAGCCAGAACTCTTTTTCAGGTCCAGTAAGTGCTTCTTTCAATGTCATATCTCCAGTTTGCTGAAACTCAGCATGTGTATTTTGTATGCTACTAAAACCAAACCTGTCAGGACGTTTTCTTTCTCTTATTGGTCTTGTATCTGACACGGTTTCTACACTTTCTTCCACATCCTCATACTCACTGGGTACATAAGATGAGTCAGAGTCAGAATTGTGTATGGATTCTTCATGGGATGATAAGGATTCAGACACTTTTTCTTCTGTGTCCCCCACTGAAAGTGTACCTGGTGTAGTTACAATTTCATTTTTATCCTCTGTTATCAGTATGGAAGTGTTTTCTTTTTCAACAACTATCACATCGCGACTAGTGGTTATCACTTTCTTTTCTGGGTCATACACTCTATAGCCCTTACTTCCATCAGCATAACCAACTAAAATACACTCTTGAGCCTTCTTATCCCATTTGCGTCTTTTTTCTTTGGCTATGTGTTTCATTACTGCACTACCAAACACTCTTAAGTGACTTATATCTGGCTTGGTACCATGCCATAATTCATAGGGAGTTTTTCCTTGTAATACCGATAAACCAGTGCGATTGTGTAAATATACAGCAGTGTTAGTGGCTTCTGCCCAGAACATCTTACTTAGTTGTGCGTCAAAAAGCATGCACCTTGCTTTCTCCACTAATGTTCTGTTCATCCTTTCACACAATCCGTTCTGTTCCGGAGTATATGGGCATGTGGTTTGATGAATAATGCCCATTTCCTTTAAATAATCACTAAACTCAGCATTGCAAAACTCTCTTCCATTATCACTCCTGACTTTTTTAATATTTTTATTTGTTTGATTTTCAGCCATTGCTTTATATTGTTTAAAACACTTCAAAGATTCACATTTGTTTTTCAAAAAATAAATAGCTGTCATTCTGCTATAATCGTCTACAAATAAAATAAAATATCTGGAACCTCCAATAGAGTTACACTCCATCGGGCCACAGATGTCTGTGTGAACAGTATTCAACACTTCTGTGTTTCTGGTACCTACATGAGTCAATGGTGATCGAGATTGTTTACCCTTACAACATACAATGCATTTAGATTTTGTAATGTCAACTTTCTTTTTTAAGGTAAGTCCATCTACTGTACCTTTCATTTTGTTTAAGGAATCACTGTTCACATGACCCAGCCTACGATGCCAAAGCTCGCCTGTTACAATTGCTGCTGCAGACATATTCTCTTGAATTTGTAACTTGTATACTCCATTAGCTAATGATGCGTAAGCAACCAGTGTACCATTCTGGTTATATATTTCGCAGGCATTTGTGGTAAACACAACTTTATTCCCTCTACGAATTAATTGACTCACTGACAATAGGTTAGTTGTCAATTTAGGTACACAAAATACATCTTTTATGTCTACATCATAACTACAATCACCAACTAAGGTACAAATCTTTACATCGCCCGAACACAAAACTGGCACTTTTGTCTTGTCGGCGACCACTATAGACTGATCCTTCTTTTCAAAGGAGGCATTCATAATCCATTGTTTATTTGGGGTCAGATGAACGCTCGCTCCGGAGTCTACGTACCAGTCGTGATTATTAAAATTACCACTTAGAAAGACAGCGCTGAACGCATTCGTCTGTTTACGCTCATTTCCTTTGTTGTTCGACACATCAACCGTACATTGAGATTTATAGTGCCCTATTTGCTTGCATCGATAACATTTCACTTCTTTCTTTGGCTTTGTTGACAAAGATGATCCACTTTGGCCGCCATGATTGTTATTTTTTGCAACCATAGACTTTCTTGCCGCTGAGGAGTGTTGCCAACCTTTATAGTCACTGGCCAATGCACTATTCCGTTCGTCATTCGTTCCGTTTCCTGCTTCCATATCAAGCAACTTACTTTTAATGGCGTCGGTTGTTATCTGAATGCCCGAATGCTCGATGGCCATTATCATGGGGGCATATTTTTCTGGTAGCCCTGCCAATAATAATGAACCAATCCACTGATCATTAATATCAAAACCAGTTCCACATAATTTTTGTCCTGTCTCTATTATCTGTGTAACATATACAAGCATGGAACTGCAATTTTCGAGTCTTATTGATATTAGATGTCGAAGTAAATTTATTTTTCTTGAGAAACCCGAATCGTCGAACAGTGCCTTAAGTTTGTTCCATAATTCCTTAGTAGTAGTAACATTTCTTATGTGCACGTACAATGACGAGTCAATCGTGAGAATCAACTTTGCTTTGGTTCTTGCATCATCCTCGGCAAACTTGCTTACATCTTCCGTTGGTTTGATGCATTTCATCATCCCTTCTAGGATTAAGAAGTTTTCCGCAGCAAAAACCCATTCGCTGTAATTTTCTCTTCCTTTGAGCTTCGGCACGTTTACAATGTAGTTTGCCGCCATTGTTATCTTGCTGCACAAATCAAAGAATATCTAGTCTACTAAGTACCTAACTCTAGCCCTTTTTATTAACTTACTGCGAATAAAAACCACTGTATTTATACTTCCGCGAGCTAATTTTCCTAAAAAGAAGCCTAATCGGGCGTCTGGGCCCATAACCTAATAAAACGACGTGGTTAGTTCAACGAGTTTAATGGAATGACCGACATTTTATCACATCACAAATGTATGGTTTTACTCTCTGCTTATTAGTCTATGGTCTTAATCTACTAAATTATTTTTATATAATACTAACAGGATAATCCACCGTCTCACCGCGGCAACCATGAACCATCAGTACGGCATCAAATTATGAAGAATCAATCATCAATCAATCATCAAATCAAGAATCAATCAATCTTCAAAAATCAACAATCACAAAATTATGAAGAATTCCTGCTAACCTTTTTTTAATTATTATTTCGCAGTCACATTGAAGGAATAACCTTAAAAAATGAAACTTTGGCTTCCGGAAAACTTTCCTTAATTGAAAAAATATTACTTTAGATTAAATCAGAACATTGTCCGTGTGGTGTCGGACGTAAAGAATAGCACCATCCCATATCTTTCCGTGGGTGTCGTAAGAGGCGACTAAGGGATTTACCAGAGAATGGGCAGCAGCGTTCTCTGTGCCTTTGTAACAACCATACTGCGATCGCCAATCCGCCTGCCAAGCGTGGCGATTATGGCAACCCCCCCCCACCCCTCGGGGAGGCCTATGTCCAGCAGTGGACGTCTTTAGGCTGAAATGAAATCAGAACAACTAAACAAAGCACCCTTCGAAGTTGTCGATCTGCTCGTTATAATGTAATTTAGACTCACGTAACATTAATTTGGTTTCAACCAATCACTTTCAAACAAATGAGGTTATATTAATGGTCTAAGATCCCTAGTAGCCAGACCTACATCATTTGAACATTGCTGAAGTTTTGAGGATAGATAGAAAAATGTGTCGTTATGAACAACCGAGTTTATGGAGGATACCACTGACATTTAGATTAACAACATTTAGATTATTATTATTTTGTCATTGGTAATTGTGTGTTATTTAGTAAGTAATAGAGTTATTTAATTTTGAATGTGTGTTTGTTGTTTCGATATAATTCAATTTATTATTATTTGAATGCTCTCGAGTAAAATGTAGAGGAGTGACCATCTTATTATGACATCTTATTGTAATAAAATCTACATTTACGAATAAATTTCATTATAAGGTATGCGTACTTGCTAACCTCAATCCCATACTACTTAATATTTTTTTTTATTTTTTTTTTATTCTATATTTATTTAGACGCTTTCACCTTACAAAGGTATGTCAGCCTCATCATACCCTAATCTAATTATCTTATTACCTATACACTTATAATATTATTAATTTGTACGTAATTGCGTAAGCGAAGGGGATAGTGATGCAGCAACCATTTCGTAAACCAGTTTCGCTTCTCCCGCACTAGGTATAGATAATATTCTAATGAAAGCCCCAACATCATACGTATTGACTTTTAATTCCTGCATCACTAACTCTCTCTCTCTTCTGTTCTTTTCACATTCCATTAGCAAATGTTGGACATCTTCGACTTTGTTACACACTTGGCAATTAGGGGAATCGACCTTTTTCATTAGGTATCCAAATTTCCTAGATGGAAAATGACCAGACCGCAATCTATGTGCCATAACTACATACGACCTCTTCAGACGACTTTCAGCAAACCAAGGGATTCGAGGAGGCTCACTTTGTATGGTCTTATACCATATGCCTTTTTCTTTAGACCTTCTGTCGAAATACTCTTTAAAATGATTGCAGCATATATTTTTGTAGAAGTTAAGTATTTCTGTGTAGGACGGAGCGATGTCGATTTCTAAACCTTCCAAAATTGCTTTCTTTGCAAACATGTCAGCCTTCTCGTTACCGCATATACCAATATGAGACGGAATCCATTGCAACCTCAAATTATTGTCGCCAAGTTCATCCAATAGTTTAAGAACTACATAAGCTATCGGTACACCTCTGAAACCAGAGGCGCATCGAGCTAAATGCATTAAACCACTTCTGCTATCCGTACATATAACTATGTTTTGATTCACAGAAAGGTCACAACTAATAATGTTCTGTAGAGTTTTCGAGATTGCAACGAGTTCCATCGTCATTACAGATACGTTTGCATCAGTAGATTTAAACCCATCTCTTAGACCCATCTGTAAAGAACATTTTCCACCCCGGGTACTTTTCACTTAGTTCCTTAATAACATCGAATTTAAGTGATGTAACCTCATGCCTGCCTTTTGCTACTTTAATACAGTCTAAATTACATCTAATTCAATCCCGTACGTTTATACCTGTTACCCATTTCTCTAGCGAGTACATATCTAAAATCTTTGAACAATGTATATTACGTGTCTTACACTCATTGTATACAGTCACAAGTAATGGTTTTTTCTTGTTGTTCCAATATCTTGTGACTGAAAGGTCATTTAACTTATCTATTAGTGTAATAGTTACATTATTCATAAATGACATACTTTTTATGCAGAATTTGTAAGCCAAATATAATCTTCTAACGTACAAAGGAGGAATGCACATTTCTGCTTCCATTACATGTATTGGAGAGCTTTTAATGAAACCACCTATACACCTCAAATACTGGTTTTGAATTTTGTCCAGTTTACCCAAATGACTTTTTGCACTATTATCATAGAGAAAACAGCCGAAGTCAATCCTACTTCGTACCAACGAAATATACAAAGATCTCAAATGTTTCGGATGGATTCCCCAAGTCGGCCCCGCCAAAACTTTAAATAAATTTAAAAACTTTGCCGTCTTTTCATGTATTTCATTAATATGCCTTTTCCATAGGAGTGACCTATCTAACCAAATACCTAAGTGCTTCACACAATCTACTGAGGACACTGGAAAGTTGTCAATAGTAAGTTGCAATTGTCGTCTCCTTCTGCCTCTACTGAAAAGACACATCTTTGTTTTATCCGGTGACATGTCCAGACCCATCTCATCGAACAATACGACCATGCTATCAAGGGCAATTTGCATTTCCGATTCCGCGTGACCTAAATCTTTATGACTAAGATAAAATACGAAATCATCCGCGTACTGCGAAACAATAACATTCTCAATCTGTTGGCAAATTTTTGATGTAATAATATTAAACAGCATCGGTGATATTGGATCGCCTTGTGCCAACCCCCTGCAGGCTCGCCTGACACCAATAGTACGTCCATCACTACAATCTCTTATCATCAAATATCGCTCTAATAGAAATGAATAGAGATAACTACAAACTTTTGAACCTATTCCTAAATCATCTAGTGTCTGAACAACCTTTTCGACCAAAACATTGTTATAAGCGTTTGTGATGTCTAAAAAGCAAGCCAACGTAGGCTCATTCCTGGTGAAACCCAATTGGATATACGAACATAATCTTGAAAGGCAATCTAGACAAGACTGAGCTTTCCTAAAACCAACCGTGTAAGGTGACAAAATGGAATGTTTCTCAATATACCATTCTATTCGTTTACCCATCATATTATGGAATATCTTACACACACAGGATATAAGAGATATTGGTCTAAGTTTTGTCTCTGAATTCGCGTCGTGCCCAGCTTTAGGAATAGCAATAACTGATATTGAACGCCATTGTTTCGGGATATCTCCAGTTCTGTAGATATCATTATATAACTGGAGTAGAAACTGCTTCGCTACACACGGAAGGTTATAAATCATAGAATACGTTATTCCATCATTTCCTGGAGAAGTGTCCTTCTTTTTTAAACTATTCTCAAATTCATCCATTGTAAATGCTGATTCTATTAATAAGTTCTGTGATTTGAACACTGGTGATATATTTGTCACGGAATCCGGCGTGAGTGATTGAAGCAAACCTTTTAACTTTTCCTCCGATACATTAGATTTAGCTTGACGATTACCTTTGAACCATCTCATCCTTCGCCACATATCAGAAACTGAGGAAGTTTCATCTATGCTACTGCAAAAATGTTTCCAACTCCTATCTTTTGCTTTTATTATCAAACTTTGTGCATGTGCCCCTTTCTCTTCTAGTCTTGTAAGATTGTCAGGTGTAGGATTTCGTCTAAACTTGGCCAACGCCAACCTGCGTTCGGCCACTGCTCTAGATAATGATGGATCCCAATACTCTTTTGGCTTAAAATTCTTTAAAGGACTAGTACAGATTTTAATCATAGGTATGTGCTTATTCGCTGCCTTTTCAAGTTGTTTTAAAAAATAGTCGTACATTGCCTGAATATTGTTGCTGACGTCAACTACCCCAGAAAAGGAATCTATAAGCTCATGACGAAAAGCTTCCCACTTTGCTTTTTTGAAGTTCCGTCTTTGATTATATTCAATGTTCTCTTGAAAATTCATCGAAATCTTAATTACGAGGTGATCACTACCTAAATTTTGGTTCATTATAGCCCACTGAAACTTAATAGCGATATCAGATGACGCAAATGTGATGTCCGGGGAAGATCTTTGTATATTTCCATTAACTAACTTGACTCGGGTTGCCTCTCCATTATTTAATGTTACAAATCCGTGGTCCAAAGATGTGTCTAATAATTGAATTCCACGCTGATCCGTTTTATAAGACCAATTCGTATGGTGACCATTAAAGTCACCTGCAACTAATGATTTTTTAGGCAATAACGAGAAAATATTGTCCCAATCTGCAGTGGTTGTACGCACCGAAGATGGGCAGTAAATAGATACAACATGTTCTAAACTCTTACAATTAATTATTTTTATACATATAACCTCTATACCTACATTACTTAAATTAATTGGGCATACATACGCCTGTATAGATTTATGGATAATTATCGCAACACCCCCATAAGAATCCTCTCTGTCCTTTCTATGTATATTATAACCCCTAAAATTTAAACGAATGTCTGAATTTAGCCAAGTTTCACTAACTATAACAATATGTATTTTTTCTTGCCCAAGTAACGCATCTAAACTAGCCGATTTTGGTTTCAAACTTTGACTATTCCATTGTAATATATTAATCAACGCGTCTTTGCGATAATTATCCATTTAAGGATTTTAACAACAATTGACATAAAGTTCCTCCAATAAAAAAATCCTTAATAAATACCTTGCATTCCTCATATATTACTTTCAACACCGACATTATTATTTCTTCAAACCCTTTCTCTGAACCAATTATTTCTTTAATTTTTCTAAATATTTCTCTAAATCTGAATTTTCTTTCCTTCTTCTTTTCACCTTCTTCTTTTCTCGATTGTCCATTTTTCTGATTACTTTCAATCATCTCGTCTTCCGTAGAAAAAGTTTCCCACTCTGTTTCCATAAATGTAGTTTGATTGTCTGGTCCATCTTTATATTTATTTTGCTTCTTTAATTTGTCCACTTTTTGTTTTTGTATTTGTCTGTTGCCTAAGTTTTCTGTTAGACTGCATCTATTTTCATTAATTAATATTTCTTGTGCAGTAACTGTTGATTGCACAGCACTACTGTATGTTTTTTTAAAAGTAATTTGACTTTCCCCCGTTTTTTCTTCAGATACCTCAGTTGCTTCAAACGTACTACCTTTATTGTTGTTCTTAAGATATATTTCTAAGGCTTTTCTATATGAAATGTTCTCTACACTCATCAGCATCCGAATTTCCTTTTCTTTGAGGAAGACAGGGCACGTCTTGTCAAGTGCCATGTGAGGTCCTTTGCAATTAGGACATACAAATACATCAGTTTCACAATTTTCATGCTCTTTGCCGCATTTAGGACACAGAATCTTTTTCAATGGGCAGAATTTCTTAATATGTCCGAATTTCCAACATATGGAACATTGAGAGACAGGAAATACATATCGCTCTACTCTAAAACGGCATCCATAGGCCAGAACGGATTCTGGAGATGTTGGGCTCTCAAAACAGACACGCACAGTCTCACTGTCCACCCACTCCCTGTCCTGACTGAAACGCCTTAATCTTCTAACTGATAATATTTTGCATGAACTTTCTAATGTTTGTAATATTTCTGACTCACTCAGTTCTAAATCTACACCCGTAATTATTCCGTAAGATAAGCCCAATTGGTTAACAAATTGAGCCCTAACTTTTAATTCAACGAACTTCTGACATTTGATTAATTTTTCTCCGTCTTCTTTATTAGCAACTTGAATAAAGACCCTGTAGGGACTTTTATAGCTGATTCTCAGGATGTTACCTATATTTTCATTTTTCAATAACTTGGCTAATGCCATTTGTTTGGGCAATACTTGTAAAGATGTTAAGCTAATCTTGTATGTGTCTTCCATATTTTCTTCTCCTATCCCCTTTTCCGGTTCATATTCGATTCCAGACTCACTCCTTAACAAACGCTTAGGTCGCCTTCTGATCACCGTTATAAAACCCTCTTCGCTGCTTTCATCACCCTTTTCTCTGGCCCTTTTCTCTGCAATTCTTCCACTATCCATCTCGAAATCATTCCTGTTATTACTATTGTTAGTCCCACACGTAAATATACTAGTAATCTCCAAATCACTGTTATCCGCGTTGTTTCCGTCACTTTTTTCTTCCATTCTCAACTTAAGAGGGTATTCGGAAAAAAACTTGACTCAAACGATACGGAGTAAACAAACTACGTGCGCTCGCGACAGCGTCTCGCGCGCCACTGATACTACTTAATATTACAAATTCGAAAGTGAGCTTGTTTGTGGGCGTTGTCAGTTGAGATTGGTCAACTCTTAACTGCCATAGCTTTTATCTTTATTATTATTACTTTAGTAAATGTTTTGGATTGCTCTCCACTGACATTATTTTCACATACCTACAGAAGCAACAAGAATAATGTAACTGGGATTTTGTAATAACTTGATTAATATCAAGGCATCGGCAAGGCCTATGATTTTGCAGATGTTTGTTTATAGACAGCAGTGACCACTTTAGATCAGGTGGGCTGTCTGCTTTTGCCATAAGATACTATAAAAAGTATAACCTGTTACGTCCGATCAATGGCAGTAGGTAAGTCACACACACACAATAAAATAATTCTCTGCTTATATGCATAAGCAGAGAATTATTTTATTGTGTGTGTGTCACAGGGAATGTAAGCGTAATGTTATGTTCCCAATATTGCCTACCAAAACAAATCGCAATATTTGATACAAAATTCATTGCCATACAAATCTTTTGATGCTCCACATGATATATCGTTAGTAACACGAGCAGTCAAAAATAAATCTACGAATAAAATTGTTTGGAGAGCGTACATTGAATATATTCGAAATAGTAGTGAAACGAGTATTATTTATGGGTTTAGGAATATTGAACTTATGTAGTTTATTGTTTTTGTTATTGGGACAAGCCTGGTACACTATTTCTAAAACCA
Source organism: Charanyca ferruginea (assembly GCA_947361185.1). Taxonomy (NCBI): domain Eukaryota; kingdom Metazoa; phylum Arthropoda; class Insecta; order Lepidoptera; family Noctuidae; genus Charanyca; species Charanyca ferruginea. The sequence continues at coordinate 4,291,783 of OX376070.1, forward strand.
CTACAATTTTTGTAAACCAGAATCAACGGTGGCGACCACCAGAATACGCGCCGAACGCGACGAGTCCCGGAGAAACGATTCAACTGGATTTATTGTTTTTGTTATTGCAATAGCATAAATAAAACAAAAACAAAACAAGATAAAAATATTAAATGCGCCTTTGTACTTTGTATTCACACTCTTCTTCCTCTTGCCCTTGTCCCATATTACTTAGAGTCGGCGCAACAAGCATTTTTCTTTCTTTCCATCTTGTCAGCCGTCTTGATATCACTGACTCTCTTTTCTTTCTTATTATTCTAAAGACAATCCATCCCTCTTTTCTTTTCGTATTTTACATGCGATAGTACCTGGTATCTGTTTGTTATTTCATCACGGCATATCCACTGAACTTGTCGTAATGAAATTTGACGAAGAGATAGCTTGGGGCCTGGATAAAGACATAAGCTACTTATTAATACGAAACATCATCTGTGTCTGCAATAACCAATCTCACGCGGACGAAGTCATAAAGTTTAAACAAATAAACAATAATGATATAGAGACAATAAATTGTTTTGGGGAATTGATTCACTGATGACACTCGGTATATCGAATTATCCACGCTTAGTAGTGCTACGGTGTGTAAATCTTCCTCAGTGAATATAGGTGAGCTTGAGGTGATTTGATAACGCAGGCCTCCCCCAGAGATTACCAACCGACCCCGTTTTGGGCCGCCTGCATCCGTCTGCTATCAGCCACCTTCTTCGAATCGTCGGTCCATCGTGCCGCAGAGCGTCCCACACTGTGTTTTCCCAAACGCGGTCTCCACTATAAAGCGTGTCTGTTCCATCTACCGTCTGACCGTCTGCAGATATGGCCGATCCACTTTCCCTTCAGCGTGCTGATTCTAAGTATAATGTCGGTGACTTTAGTTCTCTGGCGAATGACTTCATTGCGACTTCTATCCAGAGCCTTCAAGCTTACTTCACACCTACAGAGCTTGGATCCACATCCACTGAAAGTCACATGTAACATGCTGACAACGACGTAGTACATTCGCGACTCTGATATTATTAACCGACTTTAAAATAAAAAGAAAAGTTTCACAATTCAATCCATATATTTTTAATACACACTACCTAGAGACTCCAAGCTACAAAGTTACATTGCAACATCACTTCGTGATCAGCCAGTCTATTCTGTTACAATCTCCCCCGGTGAACACCTAGGTGAAGTGAGCTGTCATGCGTCCGTCTCCTTTGTCAATCCCTAGCATCGGGACGGATGACAGCTCACTTCACCTAGGTGTTCACCGAGGGAGATTGTAACAGAATAGACATACAGGAGGCATTAATCCTACTAACTTTTAGAAACGTCCGCATTCAAATCTCAGTTTTAATTTGTCAAAAACTCCTGTTTTTACCTAAATTTTTGACAATATTTTGACATTGATCGTTGCTGAGACGAGATTGCGAATCGATTTATAACATTTTTAAAGTTTGTAGAATTAGTCTTCATATATCAGAAATTCAAAGGAAAGTTGCATTCTTAAAAAAAATGGAAAAGTTTATTTTACTCCTTATTTGATTTTTAACAGTAGCCTTCATAGAGCTAGTCTATTCCAAAAATGTGTCGCAGATATTATACATACAAAAAACCAGACTCCACTGACACTAACATAAAAAACTTACAGTATATTTTTATAAAACCATCGCATGTTTTTCAAAGCCCAAAAAGTATCTTTTTTATGTAAATTGTGACCCATATTTAAATAATCCACTGATCGGAGATGGGTTTCGGATTTTACGATACCACTACCGGATACCGGTTTTGTGCACGTAAATTACGGTAAAATTCCGGTATTTTTAGGCGAGCGACATTTAGCACATCCCGTTAAAGGGCCGTTTAAGCGATTATGATGTTTATGTTTGCTGTAATAGAGTTAAGAATCGCGTGTTGTGTGTGGGTTTAATATTGTAATTTTAATACTTTTGGGATGCATGCCTGATTTCACTTTTAGTTTGCGCACTGTTTGGTTTTCTAGTTTGTCAGAATAATTAAATTGTTATACGAAATGGTATTTGATTAACTAAGTCTGTAGGTACATTACGAAGTTTCTAGTAATTGTGATAATTATTTTTCACTAGGACCGACAATGGCGTCGAATAAGCACGCTGAAGTGGGCCATGCCTGCAGACATGGAGTAGACACGCTTTAGAGTGGAGATCGCGTTTGGGCAAGCGTAGTGTACTGGGACGCCCTGCGGCACGATGGACCGACAATTTGACGAAGGTGGTTGGCACCGGATGAATGCGGGCTGCCCGAGACAGAGATCCCTAACCAACCTGTGGTTAGGGATCTCTGGGTGTGGCTACGTCCAGCATTGGACGGCAGTCGGCTGATATGATGATGTTGACTCCTGGAAACCCTATAGTTACGAAAATATTGACCATCAAAGTTGTTAACGAGAAACCATTTTAACTAAAACTAAATATCCGTATCCATAGCCTATACTGTTCCCAGAGCTGGGCAAAAAAATAGTTTAACCTTTGTCATTTTCCTTTAGAGTTACTTAGTTCAGTGTATAAAATGCGTAGATGATGGTTTTATGATGTGTTCTTGTTACAGTCTTTTAAATAAAAATAAATAAATAAAAATGATTTTATTATCACAAACATTACATTGAGGAAGCTCTAGTAACAGAAATACTTGTGTTGTGACTGTCTTGCTTCTTCCCTTACAAATCTAACATTACAGTTACAGTATTAATAAATAAATCCATAAATTAGTACTATCGTAAAATAGCGACACGCCCCGCCTCCCTCCCAAACACTGTTCCTCACCTCTTCCCGCGTTGAACGTGCTCTCGAAACTGCTTTTAGTTCAAGCGGCGCGTCGACACGCACACACACGCACGTATTTGTACAGTCTGTTACTTTTGTAGTAGTGTAGGTAATTAAATCGTTTCGTTTGTATGCAGTGTCGTAGGTGTGTTACAGTGTTGAGACCGTTTACCACCCAGATATAAAAAATGAGGAACTTAAATAAAAATGTCTGTATTTAAGAATCTAAATACTTATTATGTGTCTAGCATAGCCACAAAAAAGATATACCTATTGTTTTTTTAGACCTTTTAAAGCGCCTTGTTTTCATGTTTTTTTTAATGTAATCTATGAAATATATTTACCGGTAAAGCACTGACTTAAAAAAAAAAAAACACTCTTTTATTCACCAGACACACATTAAAATTGGAACAAAATTAATGGAATTCTAAAAGCACACTGTAGCAAGTAATAAAGCTAATACTTAATGAACAAATTAATTAAGAGTGACAGCGAGGGTAATTGAAAGAATACTATGGCTTAGGGATATTAGTTTAACGAAGGAAACGTTTTTAATTGAAAAATGTATACCTTATTCACTTCTTGCCATTTTTGTAAAGATAAAAAATGTTATGTTGTGTTTAAATAATGCATTGCGTTAACATTTCTACTAACATTATAGATGCGAAAGTGAGTATCTTTGTTTGCAATCAAATATCGATTTATATTTGCCGGAGATATTGCGTAGCAAACATACAAATAAATAAATTAAAAAAAATATACAGTTGAATCACGACACGTTGTCGACACGGTTGGCGCAGTGGCTGAGCGATCGACTCCTGCGCAGCGTGTTGCGGGTTCGATTCCCGCCCAGGGTAAACATTTGTGTGGTGAGCACTTGTGTTTGCCTTGTGTCTGGGTGTTGTTTATCTATATACGTATGTATTAAAAAAGAAAAAAGTATTTGAGTATGTATATCCGCTGTCTGACGCCCATAGTACAGGGTCTCCCTAGTTTGGGGTCAGATGGTCATGTGTGAAAATGTCCCCGCATATTATATTATATTATTATATTATATTATTATATTATATTATTATATTATATTATTATATTATATTATATTAATTGAGAACCTCCTTTATTTTTGAAATTGGTTGAAAATATATCCTTATCCAGATTCCAAGCTACGTTTTAGGGTTCCGTACCTCAAAAGGAAAAAACGTAACCCTTATAGGATCTTTGCTGTCCGTCTGTCTGTTTGTCTGTCTGCCAAGACCTTTTATCTCGGGTACGTGTGGAGGTATCGAGTTGAAACCATATACTCATGTCTACGGTCTCTTGATGCTGTAAAAAAATCAACCCTCTATGTTAACGTGAAAAAAAGATACAGCCGTTTATGTCAAAAAACGCATTTATAATATTAAGTAGATTAAAGTATGAATAGTAGGTATGGATTAGTATAGAAGTATGGATATGTACCTACAATTATGTACGGAACCCTCGGTGGGCGAGTCCGACTCGCACTTGTCAGGTTTTTATCTTTATTACGAATTAACGTGTTGAAGTAACAAACTGTGACAGATAGTTACTTTCGTATGTATTAATATTTATGATTCGCGTGAATGTCTATTTTAAACACTCGACCCAATTCTGTTACACACACCTAGGTGAAGTGAGCTGTCATCCGTCCGTCTGCTTTGTCAATCCCTAGCTTCGGAACGGATGACAGCTCACTTCACCTAGGTGTTCACCGAGGGAGATTGTAACAGGATAGATATACATGGAACTATTGAAAGCACTCATAAGTCTGTCACTTCAAGCTTTAAAATTCCAATTTTCCAACTCAATTCGTGACTATTGCTAGCGTTTCCGCAATCGTGGACGGTACGAAATTAAAGCAAGGTTCATTTCATGCGCTTAAGCGTATACATAATTTGATTTATTTCAAAACTCTTAAATAACATACGTATCTTTATTCTAACTCAACGTTAGTAGGACGAAAAATGTGAAGGTCAAACCCCGGCTATTTATGCACCTATGTGGTGCGTTTGCCATTTGAGAGGAGAATAACTAAGCATTAGCTTATACTCCATTTACAATAGAATTAGACAGGAGTTAAAAAAGGTTCTTTTTAATGCACACTCAATAAACATGTTAAAGTTACGATAGACACCGAATATACTATTTTTACAGTAGCTGTCGCGCGTACCTATTTGTAACCATTTTAATAATTTATCTTCTATAATTATGTGGTTTTCATTTAGTTGTATATTTAATTCCAATTTTAAATTACAGTGTCAATGCTAAAAACCTAACAGAAGCACGGATGTAAAAAAATGCGTTTAATTAAAATTGTTTTAACTTATCTTTGAAATAAAATGTTTTGCATTCCTGCTTCTATGAGCCTCTTTTTAACCCCCGACGTAAAAACGACGGGGTGTTATAAGTTTGACGTGTCTGTGTGTGTGTGTGTGTGTGTGTGTGTGTGTCTGTCTGTGGCATCGTAGCTCCCGAACGGATGAACCGATTTTGTTTTTGTTTTTTTTATTTGAAAGGTGAATTAGTCGGGAGTGTTCTTAGCTATGTTTGATGAAAATCGGTCCAAGATGGCCGCCGCTACAAATTAGCTAATCACATATTTTTTCACAACTCCATCAATATGGGTATCAAATGAAAGGGCTTCACTAGTAGAATACTTTACACTATGATAAATTTCAAGGCCAAGATGACCGGCACCACAAAATGGCGAATTATATATACCAAACGCATTCTCAGGGTGATATCTTTAATATCAAAAAAGATCCATGTGACGAAATACAACTTTAGATGTATCTACAACTTCTCAAAACCAGACTAAATTACATTTAAAAACTTTCAAATAAAAATTAAATTAAAAATTTAAAAAACCCCCAACGCAAAACATAAAAGCAATTATTTAAAAAGTAAAAAATAATATCTTTTGTTGAGCCATCAAATGTTTGTTCGTTGAAATGGCGCTATAATGTCGCGGCGGGGTACCGCTAAGTCAGCAATAGCTAAATAGGTAAAATAGCGAACTCATGGATTTGCAATGAGATTTGACTTACGCGGTACCCCGCCGCGACATTATAGCGCCATTTCAACGAACAAACATTTGATGGCTCAACAAAAGATATTATTTTTTACTTTTTAAATAATTGCTTTTATGTTTTGCGTTGGGGGTTTTTTAAATTTTTAATTTATTTCTAATGCTATTGTAAATGGAGTATAGTTAGTAACAAGATTTTACTGCTTTATTTTTACGCATACCTGTCAGCTACAAACTAACACATAAGTATTGCTAAAAATTGATTGAAATAATTAAACCAAAAACTAGTTTTAAATAATATTAACAACAATATTTAATCATTAGCATTTCGCACTACAATTTTCATTTTTTATTAGTCATCCACTATTTTACTGCCTCTAAGTTATTGCAGTTAAACTTTATTATACACGTTACATAAACGTTAAGTTAGTAAATTACCGATTATTATTATTATTATTTTTATTAAACGTGAATTACGAAGGTGACAGCCGGAGGACTTAAAAAAAAACGTTTTTTTTAAATTAAGGTTTTTAATTAGATAGAAATTACAATTAAACTTAGGCTAATTTATAAGTCTAGATTCGGACGATGCTAGTACCGAAGTGTCTTAAAATTAATACTATTTAATATTACAATTATCGATTGCTAAACGTGGAAGCGGCGTCAGCAGATTTGGAAGTAGGTGAACGCTCGACGTCACGAAGCGTCGATTCAGCGATTCAGCAGGTGGCGTGTTGCAGTTTTATGTTGAAACCTCCGATTGACGTAAATAGCTATCATGTCGCTATTCAGCTGATTTGGTGTAGGCAGAGCACGTAACACGTGCGCCACACTAAGAATTTCTCCTGTATAGTGAGAGCGTTTACAAACATACATACTCACATACACTAACAGGTTCAATCAATACCAGTATACCTCTCATAACTTGCCCCAATCTACGTGACACATGCACGCATTGAAGCCAGGAGCCGCCTCTGTCCGGCACTAACCAGAAATAGCTGGTAATAACCAGTTATAATTACTCCATAGCTCGGTACGGCTTTTGATCGGGTAGCGTGAAACGTTTTAGATAGATGCAGATTCCTCGATGCATCGCACAATGTGTACGTCATCACTTTGTAGGTGGGTAGCAACATAAAACAATATTATATATAGGGCATATATATTTATCACAGATATAGATAGACCTAGATAACGCAAGAACAACTACTTCGTGTGCCTATTTTCGTGCCTAACTTACGATAAAAAATCGTAAGTAAAAAAATAAAGTAAACGTTTTCTTCCTTGTGATTAATATTATGCGTAATTAATTTAAAAAACAATTATTTTTAATCTAAACCCTCAGAAATAACTGGGAATACCAAATTTAGGAAAAACAAAACATTCGTATTACATTACTAGCTTCTGCCCGCGACTTCGTACGCGGATACTGTTGCTTATGCCAGCGACAACGGGGTCGGCAAAATCGAAGATCTGAAACATCTGATGTCGAAATCTAAGAGCCCGGGGACGGGAAAACAACGGGATGCGCAAGACGACTCGAGACGTTCAAAAAGTACAATTTTGAATCATACCTCCGATGGCGGAATATGTGGCGTAGTCAATCATAAGAGTATACGTAAATGCACTCCGTTCCTTATCAACCCAAGAAAGGTCACCATGCCCTACGGCTATATCTTGAGAGACATCCGATTCTTCAGATGACATCGACATTCTGTTCAGAAAATGTCGAAGTCGATCAGAATTCAAACGTTCGTTGCGCTCTTCTTCTGTCTCTTCATGCCGTACTCCAGCAATTCTTTCTCTTTCACTTTCTAACTGATTATGAATATTTTGTTGTGTACGTGTTCGGGACAATGTATGATAATCTCGATCAGCAGTTAGTCGCGCATCACGTTCATCACTCGTTTCAAAAGAACTGTTAGTAGATGTGCGAATACGCTGAGAACTCAAGCGTGATTCTTTATCGGTAAATGCATGTCGCTCACGATCAGCGGACAGTCGCGCATCACGTTCCGCACTTGTCTCTAGAGACCTAGAAGCAGATGCGTAGATACGCTGAGAACTCAAGCGCAATTCTTTATCCGTGCAGTCGTGCATCATATTCTTCACTGGTCTCTAGAGACCTGGATGTAGAACGCAGGCGTTCTTCGCGATTTGAAGAGGTTTCCACGGAGCGAGTTGCAGTCTGATGTTCTCGAACAACATAAAGTCTCTCCTGACGCTCTTCGGTAGATTCTTGGGAACTTATGATCCTCAATCTTTTAGCTCCTTTGGAACATTGGGAAAGATTTGACCTCTTTCTAGGCATGGTTATAGTTTTATTGTGAAGATACCTGATCAATTAAAATTAAGTGACTGCTCCCCTGCGATACCGGGTAGGCTACCGTGTCACGAAGATAAATGGAAAAGGAAATTAAACACTCAACTAACATATGCCCAAAGGCATATTTATTCAATAAAATAAAAAAATAAATGGAGGTTTTGGCCAGTAGAGTCAAATTTTCAATGATATACCATCGTCATCAAAGTTCAGTCCTAAACTGTTACCGCCTTTACCTTATTATAATATACAGTGAAATTAGTGATAGCTTTACAGTGAAATTTTAAAAATTACAGCTTTGATTTCCACATCAGATGTTTCTGATCTTCGATTTTTATAAGTCAACAGGAAATGCCCATCAGACCGAACAACTTTTGCTAATACGTCATTAATATATGTGTTATGGTGTAACTGGGCTCTTGGAGTTCCACATCAGGTGCTCCAGATCTTCAAATTTATTCTCTCAGCAGAAAAAGCTCATCACGTGGAACAATTTTTGCTAGGGTACCATTTTTGTATCTCTTATAGTTTAGCTGGTCTGTTGCGGTTCTCCATCAGGTGTTCAAATTTCCAAGATAAATTATAGCCTATATGTTGCCCAGACTTAATACCTATACAACAACAAAAAAAAACATTCAAATCCGTCCAGCAGTGCCGAAGATTAGCGTGTACAAACAAACAGACAAACAGACAGACTTTTGTTTTTGGATTCGTGCTCTATTACTGTTTCTAAACCCCCCTCAATTATTTTTTTTTTAATATATTCATTGTACAGACACAGTTTTTTTACTGATTTATTATATGTATATAGATGACGTCCAAAAAATGGCACGCTTGGTTTTCATACAGATCGTTATACATGCTTTATCTATATCTGTGATATTTATATTTGTAAGTGCTCCACAGGCAGGCAGGCAGTCGCTCCATGTAAAACACTAAAATTTACCAGCTGCATACCGTTAGTCTGGAAGCAGAGCTCAACATAGTCCAACTACCAACCAAGAAACTTACGTTCAGTACTCGTACTTCAGATCATTAGACCGAGTGCCCGTGGAAGTCCAAGTCAAAGCGCTATTTGCTCATAATTAGGGTATTTACCCAGATTATTACCCAAGTGGGAAATACCCCACTTATCATCGTGTGTTTCCGACTTGGTTTACCCAAAACCCTCTCCATTCTCTAATTAACACATAAAACCCTTAATTTCCCGTCCGCGTCACTTTCATTCTATTGTCCTGCTAATTCAGGTGATATGACCGGTATTTATACGTGTTATCAAACGGGTTAAGGTGACAGGAAATATTCTGAGCCTCCAAATTTCTGAACGTTTTCGTCAAGTACGTAAAGTGTGTGATGGCCTAAAAGTGGCTTGAGAATTTTTGACGATGCAGTTAAAAAGACCTGCTACCTGTCAGTTACCAACCTAGTTTTCTGGTTTATCTTAAACTTAAGTGAACTTTAAAACTTAATTAGTGTTATTGCGTGAAGTAATTGACTTCAAGACAAAATAGCAAACCCAGTTCAACCCATCAACTCATTCCTTTTAATCGATTTGTAAGGTTACGATAATTAAATAAATATTTTTTTGTATCAATGTGATTAATCCACCCACTAATTATCATCATTATCATCATTTCAGCCCAAAGACGTCCACTGCTGGTCATAAGCCTCCCCAAAGGGGGGGGGGGTGCCATAATCGCCACGCTTAGCAGGCGGATTGGCGATCGCAGTATGGTTAAATAAATAATAAATAATAAATATCTTGGGACAACTCACACACGGTCATCTGGTCCCAAGCTAAGCAGAGCTTGTGTTATGGTAACCAGACAACTGATATACATACTTATATAATTTATAAATACATACATATTATAGATAAACACCCAGACACAGAACAAACAATCATGCTCATCACACAAAGTTTGTCCTGGGTGGGAATCGAACTCACGACCTCCGGCTTAGCAGTCAGGGTCAGTGACCACTAGACCAACAGGCCCGTCAAAAGGGGGCGTCAAAAGGTTGTTACAAAGGCACAGAGAACGCTGCTGCCCATTCTCTGGTGAGTCCCTTAGTCGCCTCTTACGACACCCACGGGAAGATAGGGCCCACTAACAATAATAGCTATATATTAACAGTGGCCAATCCGCACCACTGCCACTATAACTTGACCCACACAATTCCCACACACTTCCGCATAACAAACAAAACGTAATTTTCGCATCTGAACGTATACGTCGAGGTTGTTTTTTGGGGTATGTTACCTGCGGTAATTAAATAGAGTGTCCGTATCCGACCTTATTGTTGGTCATTGTTTATTTTGATTGTGTCCTGTTATGAAAGTCTGTGGTCCTTTTGGCGTGTAAAAACATACAAAAGAATATATTGTCGGGCATTTCTGAACCGAAGTATTGAAAATGGAATGATTATTTTATTCAAAAACCATATTATTTGACTTCGATTTGTATTTTTTTTTTCTTTTAAAAAACGTTGCCCCGCACAAAGATCTTCTCCTACATCGTGGGTGCGTTTACAAACAACTTCGGAACAACTATTTGTAGGCCATACAAAAATTTGTTTCGTGCGAGAATCGAACCCGCGGCACTTAGCGTAGCAGCCAATCGCTCAACCACTGCGCCAACCATGTCGTCTTGTAATACAAACAAGACATCGTGACACGAATTCTTACCATGAATTCAGTACATGATTTTAGACCCTAACACCTTTAGTACACCGACGCGTTCGTATGCGGCAGCGAAGCAACGAAAATACTGTCAATAGTATGGCAGAATTTCGCATACGCTATATCTCAATCTAGCACTCGCTACATGAAATAGTTGCGTCCTTGTCGGTATCTGCGGAAATCGTCGTTACACAGACGCATACGTTTCGCTAGTGGTGTTTCGCATCGCAATGCGTCCGCACGTGTTCTGTCGGTGAGGCCAGAATTTCGAACCATGGAAGCCGAAAATATCCCGAATTATATGCAGTTGGTCACGCAGATTATAAAAATGCGTACAAAAAAGATGTGGCATGGAGAAAAGTTCAAGAAAAGACGGGAAAATTACAATGACATTTCCATGCGAAAAAACTGCAGTGTACTTACATTCCGCAGATATTTCGTTACGCAGTAGTTCCGCAGTGATTCGCTGCCGTATACGAACGCGTCGGTGTACTAAAGGCGTAAGAGTTAACAATTTTCGTCGTTTAAAAAAACGTGTGTGGTCATATAAGGACTCCCGTCAGGAACGAAAGTAATCATTAAATTTTACTGCGAATGTTATTCGAAATTAAATCTGTACAGAAAAAAGTGAAATCGCGCGGTGTAAGTATATACCTACTAAAAGAAAGAGAAAGGCGTATATCACAAAAATCTTGCGTGACGTTACATTTTGTCCCGAATTACACAGGGGAATAAAAGGTTCATTAGGCTAGGCTTAAGTTCAAAAGGCTCATTTATACGCTCGGACTAGGGGGAGCCCGGGACGTTATGTAAGACTCTTGAGAACAAGACTCAGACCTATTCACTAAAAACACAGGGCTTTATGGCCCTGGATGGGGCGCCCCAAGACCACTTTAGTATTCTGCTGAGGAGTGAAGCCAGTTATTCGGCCAGTAAAGGCAGACCCGGAGTTCTCGGGGCACTCTCTCGCAGGTGACCCTATTTCAGACGATCGGGTCCCCCGACTCAGGCACCACCATTCCAAATGACACTTTTTTTTTGCCTCCTTCTCCCCGGCCTCCGTCGGCGGAGTGCGTCTGCGTGGACGACTTCCTCTCTGACGCGCTCCGCGGCCTCCTTCAGCGATTTGACAGATTCGCAGAAAGAGACCATTGCTTCCCAGCATGTCTCGCTGTTCAAACCTAGTTGCTGGATGCGACTCGCCACGAGATTCATGGCGTCCGCACCAAGCCGTACCGCCTCCTCGTAGGACCCAGCCCTGACAGTAACGAGGGTGTCGTCCGCGTAACAGATCACCCTCGCACTGGGTGGAAGAAGCCCGCGCAAAAGCCAGTCGAAGCCTACGTTTCATTAGTTAGGCCCAACAACTGGACCCTGAGGAACTCCGCAATTCCAAATTACACCTACCTCAAGCCGCGTTAAGGAAATTCACTTCCAAAAAAACAGCTGTTTCATGAATATTGACCGTGCAGCCTACGACACTCTATACAAACGAAACAATTTAATTACCTACACTACTACCAAAATAACAGACTGTACAAATACGTGCGTGTGTGTGCGTGTCTACGCGGCGGGAGAACTAAAAGCAGTTTTGAGAGCACGTTCGACGCGGGAAGAGGTGAGGAACAATTTTTTGGAGGGAGGCGGGGCGTGTCGGTACTGTACGGTAGTACTAATAATTATACTGTGGTGCAGGTGCTATACTGCTGTTTTGTTTTAAATAAATTACGTAGTTAGTAATCTACAATCATGAAATAAATCTATGGTACATTTTTTGTGCCACAGTTTCCTTCGAATATTTCAGTCAATATTCTAGAATCAGTAGAACATTTCCTCCAAACAGCTACTTGAATATTACTCTTACGTCCATCAATTCTATTCTACAAGACAATAGCATAGAGTCCGATACAATACAATAGCAATAGCGATCAGACAGAACAATTTCATTTAATTGTTTTCTTAGAACAACATTCTATTGTGTCCGTTGGAAAAAATCTATCGACGAAGCTTTTAATTGTGATTGTCATTCCGAGGATCGCATGCCTTTGTTTTCTGCGTGATTTGTTTACAGCTGTTTATAGAGCAGGCGAACTATTCTGTGAAAATCTTCCTTGTTAAGTTCAGGTGAAGAGAGTTTGCTGTGACAACGTCAGTGCTGTCGTCCCACTCTTCTTCATACTCGTAATACTTAAGCAGAGAGAGATATTAAACAACAGTCTCTTAGGCATGGTTGCGAGTCGCCTGGACTGTATGTACATGGGTCACTGTTGTGCCGTCTCTCATGGGACGTCGTACCAGTGACCAATTGTTGTTAATTCTTGTTTTGTTGGCTTTGTTTTTGTTTAGTGTCTGTGCTTACTTACATGGTCGTAAGTTTTATTAACAATCTTGTTGAGTCTTGGTCACAAGACAATATCTATTCTTATCTATTCTATTAACGAAATAGTAGTGTAGATACTAACAATATCAACCACTTTAGTCAGTCTCGACTATAAGTCGCGTTCGATGGTTTTATATAATTTCAAAGGGAATTAAAGCAAATCAAGAATACGAAATAAAATTACTCGTATTTATATACCTAGTAATCTATAGTAATCTAAAAAAAAATAATCATCATCATCATCATCATTTCAGCCGAAAGACGTCCACTGCTGGACATAGGCCTCCCCAAGGGGGGGGTGTTGCCATAATCGCCAGGCTTGGCAGGTGGATTGGCGATCGCAGTATGGTTGTTACAAAAGCACAGAGAACGCTGCTGCCCATTCTCTGATAAGTACTTTAGTCGCCTCTTACGACACCCACAGGAAGATATGGGATGGTGCTGTTCTTTAAGAAAACAAAAAAAAAAAAAAAATGTAATAAATAAATAAAAACACTATTAAGCTGAAAAATATTGAAAAATATTGTGAGGTTTTATTTAAACGCCTGAATCTTCGGAACTACTGTTCTGATTCTGAAAATTCTTCGCTAGTAGGCAGCTACGTTATCTAAGTGCTATACAAGGTGTAACGTTAAACACGCAAAACCTCAGACAACCCAAATGATTTTTAATTCAACTAAACTAATACTGCGCAAAAAAAAATCATAAAATGTAAGGTTTTATGTGCTGTTTTAGTTTTACTAAGACTCGTATTTGCATTGAAATAAGAACTATTATTATCACGCATATGAGAAAAATTAAATTGGACGACAACCATTTGCGTTTGTTTACCTATTTTGGCAGGTTTGCGCACGTGATGGCTTTACCTTTTAATAAATAAACAGGGCAACATGTTTAATGAAGATTTTTTGAAAAATGTGACCCATATTAAAAGTTGGTTCAATTGATTCTGCTCATTATTCTAATCAAACTATTTTCAGGTTTTGCTTATTTGACGTTACACCTGGTATAATAGGCCATATTTTGTAATTAATAAAAAAAAGTAGGGATTGGTAAGAAACTTCACGAACGACGAACGAGTCTCGGGCAAAAGCTACTTATACCAAGCTATTTTTATAATCACAATAGACAAAAAGATTGCATTTAAGAAGATAATGGTATAAGATTATATTCAGTTAAAGGACACGTTAAGTACGATAGTTAATGGTCTATAGGTCATCCGAGCATAATGTGAGTGCAACCTTCTAGCTACAAATATATCTAATAACGGCAATCATATCGATTTCTCAAGTTCAAATAATACCTAGACAATCGGTTTGCTCACAGTAATTTCTTTGGAATTGAGCTGTGAATAAATCTACAATGGAGAGAGAGAGAGTTGAGTTTCAAATTTCAAGATTTTAAGATCTTCAATGTTGTAAAATGAGTATTTGAGCAATAAAACTCAAATTGTGTTGGATAGGCAAGGCCTGCTATGTTATTCTGTAAGAACTCACTCCAGTTTTCACTTCTGATTCCGCGGTGAAAACTGTTTTAGGTAGTCTGTAACTAGATGAAAACTATGCCAGCGCCACTAAGTGACAACATAGGGTATAGCGAACTATTATTTCATTACTATTTAAGCGAATACCAAATACTTTGTACTTCAGGTAAGTGAAATCGGAAATGAGATAGGATTCGAAATCGCGAGTGAATTCTTACAGAATTGCACTGCTGGTGATAACAGGTGGAGTAATGCTGTGACATAATGATGTAAAATAAAAGGAAGAAGAAAGCCCGGTTTCCACCGCGAGCGGAGCGGACCCATTAAGAGGAAATACCTATTAAAAGTACACAAAATCAATGATTTGTAGTCCCCTGATTTCTTCTCCGAAACTTAACCGATTTAACTGTTTTTTTCATAAAAAAATTAAAAAAGACTTTTGCCGTGTTCCTATGTTTTCTATTTTTTATATAATCAAGTCAAATTTGTTTTCTGAATGTTTGAACACAGCGGAAAATCATGCCAATTTTTTAGGTTTTTGAATATTCATATCTCTTTTAATGATAAATTTATGAGAAAAAGGAAAACATAGGGACATGCCAATAGTAGCCATGGATATTTAAAAAAAAAAAATTGATCCACTGGCATTATCCAGGGAGGAAACAGGGGACTAAGTTTGTATGGAAAAACGGCCCTTGTGTTTCCTCTTAAGAACTCCATTTAACTTGCAAGAGTAAACTGCATACATGTGTTTCCACCAACAAAGAGTCAAGCGGCAAAAAGAATAAAAATGAGGTCGCTTCATCATTTCTCTTTTGCGGTGGGAATCGGACGTCTAAGCTCTCCCTTGGTGGAAACGCAAACCTATTTCATGAAAACGAAGTCCGCACCGCTTAGCCATTTTCGGCTTATGTCTTTCTTCTTTCTTCTTTCTTCTTTCTTCTTTCTTTTTTCTTCTTTCTTCTTTCTTCTTTCTTCTTTCTTCTTTCTTCTTTCTTCTTTCTTCTTCTTCTTTAGAGGTGGAAACCGGGCTGAAGTGTTGGCCGGCGGCGAGATGGGCAGACCACATTGTTGCCATCGTGGGTAGAACCCGAATGATATTGGCACAGAAGCGTGGAGATTAAATCAAAGAAAAAAGGCATGAAGCTGTGGATGATGATAAGTATGGTGATATAAGAGAGGTATCATGCATTAAGGTGCGTACAGATTAAGTAACATGTGTGTAATTTGTGTTTTATAACACGTCTACATTATGTAACATAGTTTTTCAACATTGCAACATATAACAATACTGTACACATTAGAAACACAATGCAATATAACAATGTTATAATAACTATGCCGTTTGTCATTCTGCAGTGCTGTTCACTATTGCATACGTTATATAACATTGTTGTAAATATTAACAACATGTTTTATAACATTCAGTCGCCACATTACTGAAAAATGTTACATTACAACGTTTTAAAACATGTTATGTTATATAATATGTACGCACCTTAACACACACACGGTACTCATTACCTATTTTAATTATAAAGCTGAGGAGTCTGTTTGTTTTTTGTTTGAACGCTAATCTTCAGAACTATTGACCAATTCTGAAAACTATTTCGCTGCTAGGAACCTGTTATCCTTGAGAGCTATAGGTGATTTATTTTAAAACTAAAATTGGTTTTCGTTAGAAGACTTACATAGCAAACAAAACAGCTAGTTATTATTACAATCTAGCCAATTATCGTCAATCACGCAATCACAAAAGCCCTAATAATTGAACACATTGTTCCCACGCACTGTATCGGATAAAAACAAAAGAAGGAAGATTGTATTATTTCACCATTGCTACCGCATCTTTTTTCGTACTAACAATAAGGTACGTTCAATCAAACGTTTTTGACAGGTCATCCATTCACTTTTGGCGGAAAATCGGCGTAAAAATAAATATTTTCCTTTATGAATACTATAGGTATAGGCGTCAAGCTGTTCTTAAAAGCGGTAGGCAGATTTTTGGGTTTCCAATAAGAGGAGAGGGAGAGGAGAGGGGCTCATGGCTTTAAACCGCGACCCCTCAATGCCTCGAAAAGTAGTCTGAAGCCAGAAAGTTCAGAGAGTTCACATTTCAGTTGATCAATATATAACACTGGTATTGAGCTGCATTCGATTGGACAGGAAGCCGACCCCAACATACTTAATTGGGATAAGGCAGATGATGATAATTGATTGATTTCACAATAATAATAATTGGACTTACAACTGTACAGTTAGATGGGCATATACATCGTATTCACATGTAAATAAATACAAAATATTATTGTAAAACATTTATTTATAAGAATAACATTGAAGTTTCTTGGCCATTCTTCTCCATACAAAATTACTTTTTGGACGGGACGACTAGATTTAATTCTCTTTCTTGTAAATTTTGACTTTTCATAGAATCTTTAAAACGTATTTGGAATAAATCATTTGACTTCTTAGAATAATAACGCATAGAAGGACAGTCTCTATACGCTGTCTATGAAAAATTTACGCTACAATAGTAGGTTATGTGTGAGTGATCGTGAACCGCTGACACGCACACACACGAAAAAAATGTTGCTAGGAAATATTTTTTCCCCGATTCTAGGAAAAATGATAATGCATTTGGGCCATAGCACAATTGCATTTGAAAAATGTTACGTACGGATACAACAGAATTACATTATTTACGCTTTCAGTAGTTATAATTATTCAAGGTAAAAAAATAAAATTCACTAAAAACCTGAATATCGCCAAAAACAACCGCAGATCCATACAGCTACATTAATATATAATTATTCCGAGTTTTACGAACATAAATGTATGGATCAGCTGTTGGTTTCTACCAGAATAATACAGTAGACTCCAACAATGTTAATGTTTAGAATTATGGCTATTTTTTCCGTACAACACTGGCAACACTTCATTGTAATAAATTAGGTTATGAAAAATTTTATTCGGAGATCGATTTACGTAATAGTAATAGATATAATGTTACTATTTACATGTGAAATTTAATTTTATCACATTCTTTATATTGTGCTGTGGCAGTATTTTACGCAACAAACAGTCATTTTAAAATATTTCTTGCGAGCTGTGTTCAACCGAGCGTGACCTAGAGCACTGACGGCTCGCTGCGACTACTAAACCGTTTATGGTAAAGTATGAATACTCGTACTTTTGAAGCTCGTACTAGGTTTCTATGCGTTATTATTCTAAGTTTGACTTTAATGTTGTTAACTGCCAGATGATGATGATGAAATTGTAAACGTTTTAAAAACAAACATCAAAATCTGTAAAATTTCGATAGATTACCTCTTTTTCAACGTTGGATAAAAAGTCACATTGACAAGACCTTCTGAATATATTAAATTTTAAATCTGGTCCTTCGATCCATAAATTCATAATACTGAGTATCAATTAGCAATTTCTGCGAATCAATCTCATTCGAGTATCAAAATTGGCTCGAATATATTTAAGATTCTCTTACATTCGTATTATTAGGTTTTCGTGAAAATAATACTCATTTATATTACATTGTTTAAATAACTTTAATTGAGATTGTGAGAGCTGGTTCTGCGGTTCTGATTTAACCGCTAAATGAAATTGATATGTAATGTGTCATAATAATATTGATCTTAGATACTTGTTTAGCTATTAATTTACACTACTGCATCAATAGTATTTTGTTCTCGATATAGTCTCATTTAGAGCCTTGTTATATTCACCTGCAGTAGTATTCTGTAAATTTGGGTGAAGTGAGATTGAGGAGAGCTGTCATTTCACCTGATGCTAGATTGATGAAAAAAATTGATGATTTCACCGATTGCTCAACTCAAACTCAATTCACTTAAATTACCAAGGGTTTTTTGTTATAGACCGGTTGATATATAAGCCTTTTCATGTCATACAAAATGTATGATTGCCCAAAGTAGGTAATGCGACATTTCCGAAAAGGTATCATGGCATCACACGTTAACCGAAAAAAAAAACACTTTTATCTGGAATGCAACTGACAAAACTAATTTTTGTTTTAATAAAGAAATTATTAATTAAAAAAAAACACGTTTACTCTTTAAACATCCAAAAGCAATTGGAAAATCAGTAGTTGATAACAAAAAATCAATAGTCTAGAAATGACAATAAAATAGACGATTAAAAAGAAAATGTTCCTCGCTATTCGAAACGTTGTTGAATAGTAAGTTATCTCCAAAAATACGTTTGAACCAACCATTTTAAATTTCGAAAACTACATTCGAAGCGTTATTCAAATAAAATTCGATACACGTCTAAAATCGCTTTATACGAAACTAGTAGATATACCTACATTTAGTATTGAATTGTGTTGCAATTTTAGTTCGTGCCAGCCTTTAATTTGACTACTTATCGACACGGGAGTTAGACTAAGCGAGCTGTGATCTCTGGCAGACACGTTTGGATCATTCCGCTTTTTATTCCTCTAAGGGTGGACAGAAATGTCTACGGTTTTATGAATCGGTAACTTTTTGGATTATTGTTCTACGAATTTCATTCATTCAATGATAATTAAAAAACAATAAATTAAACATAATAGCTAACATATATAACATAAGCAAATAATGGCATCCGTCGAGGTGGGCGGAACTTATTGCTTGGGCCGATCGTGCCTCTCTATAGCTTGTTCCACGCTCTCACTTACACGCTCAGGCTCAAGCGGAACGTGACACTTTTTCGTACGTGCAACCGGTATTCGTCGATTTATAAGACGTTATCACGTCAAAACTAACCGTTATCTGTTTAGTTCGTTTTCAGGCCCGCATTACATAATAATACTCAAGCAAAGATCTTGCTTTAACCATACAATTAGATTTAAAATTATTTGTTGATTGGTTAAATCCAGTTTTAAGACGCATACAAGAGCTATAGCGCGGTCTCTGTCAGACAATGTTGATATGTAATATATACATAGATAATATTACTGAGAGGTCATTAAGTTAAAAGATTACTGTATCAGACTTTCGCGTCAAAAAAAAAATTAACAATAGAGTTTTAGAGATTTTTGGTTGATGTTCAAGATTAACATTCTATTTTTTTCCGGCACCACAAACTGTTTGAAATAAACCTGTTCGGACTTGAGTTGAATTTATTCTGTATTCATTTATTTATAATTGATTAAAACGGTACAATACATGAATTTACAAATAAAATAAAACCTAATAAGTAGTGACATAATGTTAAAAATAAAGTCATGCGTATACTGTAATTTAGATCTAACGTGGAGCAGTTTACAATATTAATACTTTCTCGCACAGAACACCATACAAGCGTATTTTTTAATACGTTCCGAGCCAGCCCTATGTCTTAATGACACAGAACATCAACCAAATTAAGATAAAATATCAAAAACATCTCATATTAATTCTGTTCTATATTTTGGCCTCGTTAATAAGCACTTAACTACTGTCAAAGGAAAAGCGAAAATAAATTCATAACAGGTAATTACATTTACATTTTACCTACATACTTATTATATTCTAGACTAGCAACCCGACCCGGCGTCGCATGGCCCTATAGCCTTCCTCGATAAATGGTCTATCCAACACAAAAAGAATTTCTCAATTCGAACCAGTAGATCCTGAGATTAGCGCGTTTGACCAAACAAACAAACAAACTCTTCAGCTTTATAATATTAGTATAGATTGGCACCAATCAGACTTCAGTATATAGAGTTGGATTTTTAAGATGGTACAGTATAAGGGCAGAAAAGGATCAATAGGCTTAAAAAAATGTTTTGTTATTTTTTGCATTTTTTCCGCTGACTGAACATTTTTTCCAAATTGTGTGAATGCAGTTCAGAATATCTCAAAAAGTTATGGATGGTCTCCTAGGAACATCATCATCATCATCATTTCAGCCGAAAAACGTCCACTGCTGGACATAGGCCTCCCCCTAAGGGGGGGGGGGTTTGCCATAATCGCCACGCTTGGCAGGCGGGTTGGCGATCGCAGTATGGTTGTTACAAAGGCACAGAGAACGCTGCTGCCCATTCTCTGGTGAGTCCCTTAGTCGCCTCCTACAACAACCACGGGAAGATATGGGATGGTGCTATTCTTTACGTCCGACACCATACGGCCTCCTAGGAACGTTTCCGTGTAACTATGACGGTTAAGGTACCTGCCCTTAATGCTCCGTCTCTAAAGTCCACCGTGATACGTGAACGAAACCGAAAGTTCACTATTCTTATAATCATTATAATATTTATTTTGTTTTGGACCATACCTGAAAAAAATGTTGGAATTTTGACCAAGGTCAAAATTTCTTTTTTTTTTTATTTCCTTATGAAAACCAGTTTTAAATCTTCTAACTAGACTTTACCCACCCTCACGATCCCTGTACAATACATCCATCCACAATGTGTCCATGCACAATGTTTTAATAACATCAGTAACATAAACAGTGATTTTAACACCGAAAATAAAAATCGTGTCCCACTTACAATTTATTATGCTCAACGTTTACTTAGTTTGATGAGAAGAATGCATAGTTACTTAAAACTTAACGCAATAGCGTTAAGTTTTAAGTAAGTAAGTAGAAAAACTACATCCTCTGGGTATAGGAACGTATGTAAATAAAACGATGGAAAATAAATAGTGATACCTAAGCCCAGTGTATTGTCAATGCATTTCCGACTCTAAAGACCAGATTAAAAAATCTCTTTAGCAATACCAATCCAACGTTACATTAAAAAAGATTTGTGTATCAAGTTGAGTTTAAATGACGTAACAACAAAAAGTGTAATTTGTAAAAATAACAATAACAGTAAACGCGGGTGCAGTCCTACCCAATTTTATAAAAAGAAGAACTCAGACTGGTCCAGTGAAGAATTCAACAGTTTTGCGCGCGCCTCAACTCACCCCCTCAGTGTACCCTGTGCTGTCGGACCGCACGCACGTCTCTACCCAAACTCATCTTACCGATGTTCTAAATTCAAAAAAACGCGCGTTCTTAAATTCAACGGATTTTTTAATAAATATTTTTGAGTGTCGTGTGGCAGTGTTTACGCGAATAATGTGGTACATTTCAGATGTGGGGTAGCAGAAATGTCATCGCTCCGATGATAAAATGATTGAAGATATTAGGATTTGAACTGTTACTGCCAGGTATTGTGCGTTTTATTATTCTTTTAGTACGTATTTAAATGAAAACATATAAAACAAAACTTATACAGAACAAACTCGTTGAAGAGAGTTTTTTTAAGTCTCCGAGTACTAACAGGAATTTATTAAAAACAAAAAACTACTTATTTTCGAATGACAATTTATTCTTCCTTCACATTAAAAATAGGTACAACGACCTGAAAAAATTAAGCAAACTGATCCTTTTTATCCTTTTCATAAAAATAATAGAAAGAACCTAAATTAATTTCACCTTTATATAATCTCTACAACTTAATTCTCGTAAACTCAAGCCATCTTCAGTAAGTTATGTGACACTTATAAGGGGTGGGACAATATGTTACCCTGTAACAACTAATAAATTAGGTAGGTACGCACCTTTTTCCTTATTATAGGCTGAATGATGACATGGAGAGATCCAGTTAGGAAACTAAAAAAATCACTGGCCACTTACAATCGTTGCAAGGAAATTGTTTTTTTTTTCAATTTGTTTTTGGAACACGGGCTAGGCAATAATGTTACTTTCAATTTCTGTTTTTTTTTTTTACAGATATAGGTAATGTTGTGATAGTTAATTAAAGGATTATATGTGATAACTAGACAATATCACTTTGGTATTTCATGACAACATTAAAATATTGTGAATTTTTTTGATTTTCTAGTGGCAGGCATTTTTCGTTACATCATGTAGATACATAATAATGTAGATACTTGAAGGACTAGACAGTACTATTTCTGCTGAAATTAATAAAACTCTAATAACTATTAAAACATTTTTATTGTACAGACGCCAGCAGGTCAACCTACCCGAAACTGTCACATTTTCCCAATCAATCTTGAACCTTATATTTTAACCATAAAGTTGAAAATCGATTAAAGAAATGTGACAGATTGTAGTAGCTTGATGTGCTGGCGTCTGTACATCTGTAAAACCGCCTGTCAACCATCACGACTTCATTTATTTTTCTTTTTTGAAAATCAGTTTATCGGATAATTCAATTTTCTAAATTATAAGCTACTAGCGACCCACCCCGACTTCGCACGAACGCAAATTACAGCAAAACTTCAATTAAAAAAAATATCCGAATTTTAAACTTTTCTAAAAAAAAATAGTTCATACAAGCCTTCTCCTGACAATCATGAACACGGCCATTGATATTTATTTAGATTAAACCACAGATATATATATACCTAGATGACGCAAGTATCACGATCTGTATGAAAACCAAGCGTGCCATTTTTTGGACGTCACAATGTAATACGAATGTATAGTTTTTCCTAAATTTGGTATTACCAGGTATTACTGCGGGTATTAGATTAAAAATAATGGTTTTTTTAATTAATTACGTATAATATTAATCACAAAATGACTTACCGATGGAAGGAAACGTTGACTTTATTTTTTTACTTACGATTTTTTATCGTAAGTTAGGCACGAAAATAGGCACGTGAAGTAGTTGCACTTGCGTTATTTAGGTCTATCTATATCTGTGGTTTACGCCGTATACCGCCAACGTCGCAATCTAGTGTCATATTTCGTGGTTTCCGAGTATTATTATTTTATTTTAAAAAAAATATCTGTTAACTATTTCGAATTAGGTAGAAAGTATGCAAAAATCATTGCGCTGACAGTTCTATTTATATGCAAATAATACATTCCAAACTTCCAAAGCGTTATTTTCATAGTAAAATAACTGAGCGTAACGGTTACCTACTTCTTACACATTTTTCACCTAATTCTAAATAGTTAACAGAGAACATTTTTTTAATATAGCTCCGATAAAATAAGAAAAATTTAAAACCACGAGTAAATGACACTAGGTCGCGACGTTGCCACTCATACGCATAAACCCTCTTAATATGTAGAACTATAGCTTTTTTGATTAGACGTCGACATTTCAAGATAAAAATAGATACAAATAAATATCTAACAAAATAAATTATGAATTAATAACAAATCAATGTATACTGACCATACTTTTACGTCATCGTAGATAGTAACATAACGGACCAACTTTTGCAATCTGTTGAAGTTCAAAAATCTTGCACATATTCTTCAAAGTCATGTTAGTTTTTTCTGCTCGTGGCTTCAACCGAGTTAAAGTTGATATAATATATATATCGAGGTTACAAAAACTATCACATGTTATATATTTTTATTTTCTTATGTTTGTGTTTTTGTTGTTATATTATTATTAACCAATAACTTTTATGTCTGGTGTAAGCTGTTAGTATAGGTTGGTTTTTTATAAATAAATACATAAAATAAAAAAATATATTAACGACCCGCCCCGGCTTTGCACGGGTGCAAAGTAGACACAAACTATACGTATAAACTTCCTCTTGAATCCCTCTATCTATTGCTGAAATTTGCATTACAATCCGTTGCGTAGTTTTAAAGATTTAAGTGTACAGACACAAGAAGCGATTTTAATGTATGCTATGTAAAGATGACATCGAGCAATATAGTAGCTATAAATGAAATAATGTTTGTATTCGGAACAGTACTTTTACTTTAGATGAGTACGTCTGACAGTGAAACTACACATAGCGAGAACCACTAAATCAATGATACGTAAATTACACCATCTACATCACAGATATTATATCTGTGATCTATATCACAGATATAGATAGACCTAGATAACGCAAGAGCAACTACTTCGCGTGCCTAGCTTACGTACAAAAATCGTAAGTAAAACAATAAAGTAAACGTTTCCTTCCATCGGTAAGTCATTTTGTGATTAATTTTATGCGTAATTAATTTAAAAAATTATTCCTTAGTAATACCTGGTAATACCAAATTTAAGAAAAACAAAACATTGTGACCTCATAATAGGTAGTCAAAAAATGGCACGCTTGGTTTTCATACAAATCGTGATACTTGCGTTATTTAGGGTCATTTGTGATCTATATGCAGTGAGTCTGTAGGTGATATGCGGTGATCAATGTTCGTTCCTTTTCTGTATCAAAAGGTTCACGCTCAGCCTTGTAGTAGTGACAGATTGATATTTTAACATAAAACTTTTTTTTTCGGTTTTCTAGCCACAGCTGCGTCCTATAATGGATTCTAAATTAGAACTTCGTATCCAATCACAACTCAAAAGACCTACAAAAAGTTAATTTTTCAACAGAATGGTTTCACCTTTTTCATCTAGCCTGTTTGAAATTACTCAGGTTTATATTTTTAAATATTTGAGACTTGAATAGAGTAGTAGTGATGTGACTAGTTTTGGTCCTAAGGTACGGAGGTTCTACTATCACTAACAAGTATATTGTAAACGCAAACGTTTCTGACGATGGATAGATTTAAGTTACTCTTTCACATTTTAACGGCCGAATGAAAATAGCTAAAATTTAAAATTATACGAAAAATATATAAAAAAACGAACATTTGTGTTCCCGTTGGATAATTTAGAAATTTGGTTTAATTCTAAAGTGTACGCAGACAAAGTCGCGGGCAGTAGCTTGTATTAAATAAATGAAATATTCTAGCGACAGTTAGTTTAAGTTACCTGTTTCCTTTATTTTTCATAAAAACAATTTTTATAACAATTATGAAAACAATGGCTCACGAGCGGAATTTCAGTCGTTTGACTACAGTAGCTTTTCACAAACGTGACAAATCACTGAAACCTGAAGTTCAAAGGCTTTTTTTGTATTTTATGAAGTCCAGACAAATATCTTGTTATTTTAAAAAACATTATAGATTGAGAACAACGGATTAACTCACTGTGTTGCCAGGTTCGCCCGACTAGTTTCGATGGCATACGGCCACCTTTCTCAAGGAGTTTCACATGTAGGTACGTACAACGTACAAAAACGAAAACGACAAACGACAAACGACGTCGACGACGATAAAAAACGTACAAATTCGACATATTTGTGTTTGTAAATCATCTTTGTTAGCAATTAAATTAAATTTAACATCTTTAAGCGATTGATTCCGTCGCTACAAGTCTTAGCTTTTCATATTGGTTCCTTACTAAAAATATTTTAATAGCCTAGAGGCAGTTGTAAATTAACATCGGTAAAGGGAGGCATGTAAATTACTAATACAAGTCTAGAATCACCAATCCGCTTTGAGCAAGTGGGTGATCAATGCCTTCTCTGTATGACAAGAAGCTTTTGTCCTGTAGTGGGACAGTAATAGGCCGGTATTAGTTGGTTAGGGCTAAAGGTGATAATTGTCTGCGTACTTAAGGCTTGTATATATTCCAATAACCTTGAGCAATTGGCCCGCACTGAATTTGTAGACGAGTGCGGGGGTGATGTAGACGCAGTCTTTAATCGGACGCATTTTTAATTTATTGTAATAAAAATAATACTTATTTGTAAAAAGTAACAAAATCAAATCATTTTCCTTTGTATTGCAAAGCAGTGGATTTGGAGGTGATTTGCACAATTTGCACAATTGTTTTGAATAAAACCATCAATAACAATTATCGAAATACAGTAACCACAAATCAGTGTGCACACACAATAAATCATGTTTCGAATTAAATTAATAGACAATAATTGATAGTAAAATCACATAGATTAACAATAAGAAACACAAATCATAACAAATTTAGTTACCCACAATTGAGATTAATAAACTGTGTCCGACATATATGATTGCTAGAACATCGTACCAGCATCGACGTACTAATGTACAAAACAATGGTCTGTTTTTGTGTGTAAGCGAGGATGTATGAGCACGAATCATTGAAATTGATCGACAAACGACTACGCGCGAGGTTTTATAGTGATTTTTAAAATAATTGTCTAAAATAAATGAGTTCGTATAACGGAAAAAAAAATATTCTGTTTATTAAGCATAACCTTAATTTGCATAAAATAAATATATCAGTTATGTTTTTATTCAAATACTGGTAAAAAAATGTCAAAGTGAACCGATTTTGTACTTTTTTAATATTGTTTTTTAATAACTAACAGTAATATATTCGTAACTTTGCCTCTGTAATGTACTTTAAAACTGTATATCCTGTTGGAAAATCGCATATAACTTTCGATATAGCTCTGGGAAAAACGCGAAAACATGATACCGTCACGAATCGAATACACGCTCTTAAGGCAAATTATAATGAATAATAAAAGAAAAAGACCACTTAATAAAAATGGTCCTTTCAAACCAAAACACCACTTAATGAAAATGGTCTTTTAAAAACTCACGTAACAAGGTTACTCTTTATATTAAAACATAATGTATTTTCATCCTGTGTCGCACGTGTCTGGTAAATAAATAATTTTCATGTTTCCCTTCACTCTCAGAGGGAAACTTAGCACAAATATTTATCAGTTAATGTCAGCCCACGTTACTTGTGCTGTATGAAAGAGAAAATGTCTGACATGTGTTTTACTCAAAAAGTGACATCTTATTAACAAGTTTTGCCCGGCGACTCCGCCTTTATGGTTTTCGATTAATTTTCCGGGACATAGAAATGACATTCGACATACATACAAATAAGTTATTTATTGGTCTATAGACTTTATCCTGGCCTTAAAATTAAAAAGTCCTACAACTCGACAGCAGCAATCACCAACCGGGTTCAATTGTGGATCTGAATCATTCTCAAATCCACTGGAACACACACAAAAAATTACATCAAAATCGGTCCTGTCGTTTAGGAGGAGTTCAGTTATATTCACACGCACAGAAGAATGATATATATAAAGATTGATGATAGCCGCACTGCTATTCTGTATACTCCATGTAAACTGAGCTTGCGATAAGCTATCAATGCTTAGCAAGACGGTCACCTCATGCGTCTCTCTCTCTCACTTCTTAGCCTTTTGTCACCCAATGCTGAGTGAAGGCATCCTGCATTGTACACCATTCACCTCTGTCCTGGGCCTTCCCCTCCACCCTCGTCCAGCGATTTTGGACAGGTCTTCGGTCCATCTCATTCTCCACACTTCTACGATTGGGTCTAAGATTCTACCTCAAGATTACTTCATCTTAATTCTCAAGGGAGTTTTGTTATAGTATTCTGTAATTTATCTTCTAGTGAGCAAATAGTGAGTTTAGGTAATGTAATTACAATAAATATTTACACTATAATTAATTTACCAAGCTCAAAGGGACTTGTAGGTAAATATTACCTAAACAGACAGATCAACACACATTTGCATGTTATAGTATTGGAAAGAATCAATTCCAAAGTTTGGACGTTTAAATAATAATTATTATGTTTACAGTTCACTTTAGTCATGCTGTAACAGTTGAATTTATGTAGAAGAAATTTACTGCGATGGTATAAAAACTGTGCTGTATATTTTATAATATGAAAATCTAAAAACTTTCATAAGGACCACAGCGGGTACAGCAAATACTTTCTTATGGACAAATCAGTCTACAGTTTAAAATGAAAATGTATTTTATTGTTTACACCGAATCACAGACATCGCGACTTTAACTACCAAACACAAATAATAACCTACAGATAAAAATACCATTTAACATGAAATAGTAATCAGGTAATACGAAAAATACATTTACGACCAGAAGAAACTTAATATATCTCTTTTTATGTAGTCAAAAAGTTGCGAACATTAACGAGGACGTTGAAAACTTAGTTTTATTATCTGTGACATCACTATTACATGACCTTGGCTGACCTTCAAGTGGGCTTTCAAGCTGAATATCGTAGAGAACTTTCCTCGTGAGAGAAAATAAACATGATTATTCCACTTAAGGCACAAAAGCGTAACGTTACCTTATATACCTATAACTATCCATGTAGAAATATATAACTTTCAGTCTAGTAGGTTTAAAGTATGTACTAAAGTAAAGTATGTAGCATGTACTAAAGTATATACTCGTCCGATTTTTCTAAGAAGTTTTGCTTCGGATTACAAAATTAACGTCAAGGGTGTTTTTGATATTTTAATAAAAAGTTACAGTGACATTTGCGAAAAAAGTAATTTCGGGATTACAGTGCGAAAATAATGGGACATTCAACCCATTATTTTCGCATCGTAATCCCAAAACACGATAATGCAATACACACATACACGATTACATGATATTTATGTACAGTTAGCTTAAAAAATGTACCTATGCAAGAATTAACGAGGAAAATATGTATTTCTTACTTTTCCGAAATTAATCAGAAAATAACAGTTCTTTTCTGAATAATTTCGTTGCGGGATCCAAGACAGTTGTAACGTTTCTCCGGGACTCGTCAACCTTCATTACCTCGGCGCTTTTTTGGTGATCGCCACTGGTGGCTTTCAGAAGTTGTAGTGGTTTTAAAATAGTCATCATCATCATCATCATTTCAGCCGAAAGACGTCCACTGCTGGACATAGGCCTCCCCTAAGGAGGGGTTTTGCCATAATCACCACGCTTGGCAGGCGGGTTGGCGATCGTAGTATGGTTGTTACAAATGCACAGAGAACGCTGCTGTCCATTCTCTGGTGAGTCCCTTAGTCGCCTTTTACGACACCCACGAGATGATATGGCATGGTACTATTCTTTACGTCCGACATACCATATGGACCAATAAAAAAAAATTGTATGGCGTAAAAAAATCAAACGCTGGGATTAATATTATTCTCTACTAGTGACTCGCACCAGATTTGCACGGGTGCAATGTATATAAAACTATATGCACCTTCCTTTTGAATCACTCTTATCCATTGATGAAAACCGCATTAAAATCCGTTGCGTAGTTTAAAAGATCCAAGCGTACATAACAAACAGCCGCCGGAGTGATTTTTTTATTTTATTTTTTAATAAATATGTGGGGACATTTTCACACACGGCCATCTGACCCCAAACTAGGGAGACCCTGTACTATGGGTGTCAGACAGCTGATATACATACACAAATACATTTTTTTTTTGTAAATACATACATATATAGATAAACTACACCCAGACACAAGGCAAACACAAGTGCTCATCACACAAATGAGCCACTGCGCCAACCGTGTCGTCGAATTTGTTTTAAACCATGTTGCTACTCTCTTTTATTATCAGTATTACAAGGGCGAGTTGCTTCAACTAACCATTACTGACCGGTAATAGTCAAAAATGGCGCTAACTATCATCAAATCAAAAAATGGGTTGTTTCACAAAATCATACGTCAAAATATTAATATTACCATAACCGACCAGTATGTCTATTCTGTTGCAATCTCCCTCGGTGAACACCTAGGTGAAGTGAGCTATCATCCGTCCGTCTGCCTTGTCAATCCCTAGCATCGAGACGGATGACAGCTCACTTCACCTAGGTGTTCGCCGAGGTAGATTGTTACTCCACAAGTTGCCGCTCTTCTTACAAATTAGAAAACTAATATTTCAAATAATGTTTTATTTTGGTTACATTTTATATGTTCTTTTAGTATTTCTGTTTTTTTTTGTTGAATTTCGTTTTTAGGATTTATTTGATAGTTTCAAATTATTATTATGAACTGGTAGTAGTACTAGTATTTTAATTTATTGTCATAGCGTCGTCCCCACCCTATATATGGATGAGAAGTCCACAATCAAGTCCAAATGTTAAGGGCAGGTTGTTTCAAACAGTCGGTTAACGTTACATACGGACGGTTAAAAAGTTACTATGACGTGCGATGTTTAACGTACGTTAAATGTAACGGATTGTTTCATGACATAAAAATCCGTCAGTCAAAGTTATTCAAAAAGAGATTCCATAATATTTTGATGTTTGAAGTAGCTGTTTGACAACACAAAATTACGATGACAGCAGTGCAGATTAGCACTGCTGTCATCGTAATTTTGTGAACGAAATTCAAAAACGAAATTCAACAAAAAAAAAACAGAAATACTAAAAGAACATATAAAATGTAACCAAAATAAAACATTATTTGAAATATTAGTTTTCTAATTTGTAAGAAGAGCGGCAACTTGTGGAGTCATAATTTAATATTATTAATGCTCAATAAAAACAATTACACCGAATTATAAAATCCTATCATGATCGTATTTTGTGCTATTGTCATCCCCACCCTGTATACATCTTTTTGATGCTGACTGTACGCATACAGTCGGCTTTTAAAAGATGTATGTTACATGATAAAATATGAGGTAGAAAAATTATTATGAATAAATTGATTTTGTTACTTCAAAAGTTAGAATATCTGGCATATTCTAACTTTTAAAGTAACAAAATCAATTTTCCAGTTACAGACAAAACTTGCCAAGCTAGCCTTTAGTTAGACTCATTATTATCGTTTACTCTGTAATTTAGTAGGATAATAATTACGTAACCACCCTTAGAAGTTTGCTAAATTGGCCTCCCTCTACTAAATAATTATTGGGAATCCTGGGTAGAACGACCTTACTTACAACGTAACTAATTTTAGCAAGACTTTAGCATCTGCTAATATAGGTTTAATAAATGCAAAACAAATAAATAAAAATATAATAACTGTTTGGGTTCGGCAATAGAAATAAATGGTCTTTGATATATTTTTAAATAACGAAAGAGGGAGGTTCTTAGAGGTAATAGACAAAAAAGGAATTTAGCCCAAAAATCTAATAAGAATTTTCTTAATAAAATCTTTTGCCTTGAGCTATGTCATTACTATTTATATTAAAATACCAGTTCTTGCCCACAACACGGGGCGAACTCGTACTTAATTATATGTATTTTATTTTGACAATAAATATAGTTTTAGCACTGAGATACAACGTAACTTTATGTTAGTTGAGGGCAGCGTTAAAAAAAAACTAAACTCTTCAATTTTATAATTTTATATTCAGTAGCTGAGGCGGCAAACGTAGTTTTGCCAAATAAGTTAAAAAATAATAGCGAAATAGATGGTACACACAAAAAAAAAACATTCAAACCGTTTTGAAGGAGTTCGATAACAGACACTATGACACGAGATTCTTATATATTAAATAGATGTTATCCTATAATGACTTTAAAGCAAACAAAACAATACTGTCCTTGAAATACTTTTTTCATTGTCACACTTTACTATTTCTTGTACCTACTATGTTATTTTAGAATTATTTATTCCTTAATAAGAGTTTACAGTAATTATCGAAAACTAGGACGTTTACTCTATTTGACATTGAATGAAAAATAAAGTAACAAATAAAAATTATTCTGTGTATTTTTAAAATAAAATGAAACGTCTTGTAAAGCTGAAATAAATAATTTTATGTCGGTTATTAACACTGACGTAAAAAGAAAAGAAAATATTTTTCGTTTAGGAATATTAGTTATATTATCGAACTGGACAGATTCTTCCAAAACTGGTGGGATGAAGGCCAAGATCGGGAAAGATGGAAAGCGTTGAGGAAGGCCCAAGAGTGGGATAGATCAGGGTAACAAAAAAAAGGCATATTATTGGTTATTATGTACATTACGATTCAAACTTAATGGCGGCTCTGAACACGACGCGAGTGGCTGCGCAGTAACAATTTCACGTGATAGCGGGGGTGAAAGGGCGGGGTACTGCGCAGCCAACCGCTCACTTCACTGCCGCCATTAAGTTTGAATCGAACTGTACCTAGGTATATTTCAAAAGACATTTGTTTTAGATGCAATACAATTTAAAAGGCTACCCATTTTATTCTGTGATGTGATTTGAGAGACTGTGATTTCCAAAATACCGAACGACACATCATTTTTTTCTTACTTCTTTAATCTTAATTTCAGTTAATTAATTATTTAAGCATCAGTATTCAGTACTTCTAGGTACTTATAAGCTGATGTTATTATCAAGTAAAATGTCTAATCGTCAAAATTTTTATCAACATTAATTATTCAAAATTTTACTTACACCGTGCTAGAAACCATTACTCCTACTATTTACTGTCAGTTATAGTAATACCAGCCTAATGATTGTCCTACTCCAGGACAAAAGCCTCAGATACAGATAAGGCATAAGCAGTGATCGCCACGTTTGTTCAAGGCGACGGGGAAATCACCTTACAGAATGCCACTTTTTAACTTTTTACGTCATCTCATACTTTATCTGTCAAAATCTCCCTGTCAATTTAGTTCAACTCGCTGACACGCTCGCAAAGGTGGCGCTAGTGTAAATTCGAATTATCAACCGAGTTTTTAGAATATCAATCAAGAAACTCATAGCGGATTCAGATTCGAAGTTTAGAATGAGGTCTTACAGAATCACACCCCAGGTTTCCTTCACTGATGTTAGTGACGGCCAATATTACAACAACAAAAAAAATTACAGTTCAGAAAGGTGGCATATCTTTTCGACCGCTCTAAAACAGAAATGATTTTGAGAATAGCTTAACCTTTTCGTAGAAGAAGTGAAGCTAACCTTGTCATTTAAATATAAGTACCAATATTAAAGCCCTCACGTCCACAATATCTGTAATGAGAATGTCCTCGCCAACAGATAGCGTGTCAACCCTGACATTGAAAATAACCTACGTAGACAGAACTTACAAAGTAAGAATGAAAAGATATAAAATTATACCTTTCGAAAAACGAAATTAAGCTCAATTCACTTTGAAAAGTTTAAAATATATCTATGAAAAAATTAGATATTAAAATATATGGCTATACAATTTGGGAGCACTTGTTATTGCTTTATTGGAAAATTGTTTCTATCATCATTATATAGGCACTCAAAAGAAACCATAATTATGTTTATTATGAAACGCTAGGTTCTCTACTAAACATAAAGATAGATCTATTTTCTTATTCTCTGAATGAGTTCACGTAAATTACGTTACATGAGATATGTTGTTAATATGGTAAAACATAATAATTAAGAAAACATATTGTTTAAGATCACGTCACTGGTTTTGGGTACCTGTAATGATAGTTAAGATCATCAAGATTCATTGCAAAAAAAGATCTTGTCGTGTAACAGCGATTAACAGTATTCCTTCGTGACATTTTATAATGCTGTTGGATACAAAGTCAAATTCATTTATTTCAATTATTCAATTTACGAGTACTTCTGAATTGTCAAGAAGTCGTTCAGTTAGGGTTGAAGCTAGTTGCCTGTTCAAACACATGGTTACAAGACAATATTGGTTTCCAGATTTAAACTAATAACTTATTAACTATTGCACAACTTAATTCCCCCATCCCTATTACATCGTCGGACGAGCAGAGACACGACGAAGCGTCATCGCTATAAGGTTGTAGATCAACGGTCTCGAACCAAGAGCTTTGCTTCTACATTTACTGTGCTAACTGCCAGACTGTGGAATTCACTGCCCGCCTCTCTGTTAATTACTGACTTGTATAAACTGGGTAGATACCCAGTTTATCTAGAAGATTCTAGGTACGAATAAACCCGTTCATCTAAGAGTGCTCTACCTTAGGCCGAATCATCATTTAAAATCAAGTGAGTTGCAACCAATCGCAAGCCTATCTAAACTATAATAATAATTTATAAAAGAGGAAAGATTTATTTGTTTGTCTGTTAAGATTTAACTCAAAAACTACTGGTCCGATTTCAAAAATTCACCAATCGAGAGCTACATTATCCTTGAGTTATATTTATCAATTGAAAAAATTAGGGATCCTTGAGAAAATTTACGCGTATGAAGTCGCGGACCAATTGCTAGTAAAACTATTAAAAAAAACTATATTAGTCTCTTTTTGCCAGCGACATCATGTAAAAACCCGTTGACCTGCCAAATTTCAGTTTCATCGGTCGATTAATTTTCGAGATTCCATGTTGAGTTTGAAAGTGAATGCTTTCGCCCTTCGCTTCTTTTCCTTTCGCGTTTACTTTATCGTAAGCAATAATTTATCCCTTTTATTTTAAATACAAAATGACCTTAGCAGCTACACCTATATAAATTAAAAATACAAATCAACTGTGTAGCTAAACCCGAGACTCGCGGGGCCTGTCTACAAAACAAGGTCAAAGCGATTTTACTAGCGTTCCCTAATTAATTACATTTCAGTGACATTTAGTTACTTAACTAATTTTCACCTCATTTGTGTTTCAGCGTTATCGAGTCTTTATTACTACGACTTACAACATTAAAACTATGCGTATGTTAAATTCAAACAGTGTATTTTTAGGGGTCGTCTTTTGACAATAATTTCAGAAGAGGTACACATAATCTGATGCATATAATCTGGGTATCTTCAAAGCACGATTGAACCAGTTCATCCCAGGCAAGCGTGCTCCACCTTAGACCTTTAATAAATATGATAGCTAGCCACTTCACACGGTAGCTATAATATAATAGTATATTTTCGCCCTTATTACGTCTGCGGTCGTTGTTTGTTTCATATTTATGAAATATATATTAATATGCCTTGCTATATCTGACCACATATTTTGGTGACGTTTAAAGATATATATTATAGCTGCGCCTATGGTCACTCAAAGATTACTATAGAAAATATATCATAATATGCCTTGCTATAAATTACATTAATATAATAATATATTATAGCTACGTCTGTGACGGGCTTAAATCTCAACTACCTCGAGATCGAAGGGAGTCGACCAACGGTTAATGAGTGAAAAGTTTATAAAAAATTAAGTAAAGTGTAAAACTGTAAACGTAAGCCTATAACAATATAAAAAAATATGCTGAAGATAAAGAGTTCCTGATTACTGAACAAATATATATAAATGTAGGAATTCGGATTACTCTTTGATATATACGTACATAGACATTGTCATATCGATGGAATTGCAAGACGAGACGAGAAATGATCAAAAAAATATTTCAATAACGACACATGTATCGCTATTCTAAAAAAAGATGACTGCTGGTTGGAGTAATCGGCCGCTATGGCTCACGTACAATGGTCCATTTTAAGGACTAAGTGCGGAAACCGAACCCCCCTAACATAGATAGAACATAGAAGATGACTGCACTGTAAATGATCGAAGCTCATTGAGATCAAAGCTCTTTAAATAAAGATCAACATTAATTTCATTTACAAGCTAGTCATAAGGAATAAGCTTTTTCAGCAGCATAGTATAACTGACACAAAAACAACATCAACCTGTACTTACCATAATTGAGTGGAAACCAAATTAGAAAACCATAAAGTACAAACAAGTACTTCTTTATAGACTGAGAGTCCAAAGTCGCGAGACCTACGTAATTTTAGCATGGTTGATTTGAGGATTGATAGAGTATGGCGTACTTGAGACGGTACTTGCTAGTTTCTATTTTGATCCATTTTTCAGGTATTAGGTACAAAAGGTACTTACACTTACTTTCAAGGAAGGCCAAAGAAAAGATGGATGGATTGTGTGAAGAATAATAATAATATGAATGAAAAGGAAGTCAGTGAAAACATGAAGGTTGACAGGACCGAATGAAAGAAGAAATAATATTGCGCCGACCCCAAGTAACATCCCAGTTAGCACACAAGCTGCTTATACAGGCATTGTACAGCCTGGTATATGAGTCTGTATAGGAGTCGTTCAATTGCTGTATAATTTTTCGTAAGGCGCTAACAAGCGACTTTTGCAAATTTTAAACTGACAATCACGTCAAAATGTGTAGTGTAAATGATTGGAAAAAAAAATATCCTATGTTAAACTAGAACATTCTCGTAATCATTTAGTATGTGAATATTTTTGAATAAGTTCATATTAAATAGTTTAATTATATCGTGAAGTTGTGTCTGACGCAGACAAAATATTGATAATCACACAAAATCTACCAGGAATATTTAAACGAAACTTTTACTATATTACAGACAATTTTATTATCTATCTTTTAGTGTACGCCTTTTTTTAAGTTAAAGAATACTATCTTTTATTTAATGTTTTTGACTAAACTTTGAGTTTTGGACGCAGCGCATACGATTCTCTGGTCGCTTAAGAGGAAACACAAGGGCCGTTTTTTCATACAAACTTAGTCCCCTGTTTCCTCCCTGGATAATGCCAGTAGATCAATTATTTTTTTATTCATATCCATGGCTGCTATTGGCATGTCCCTGTTTTCTTTTTTCTCAAAAATTTATTATTAAGATATAAGAGATATGAATATACAAAAACCTAAAAAATTGGCATGATTTTCCGCTGTGTTCAAACATTCAGAAAACAAATTTGACTTGATTATATAAAAAATAGAAAACATAGGAACACGGCAAAAGTCTTTCTTTATTTTTTGATGAAAAAAGCTGTTAAATCGTAACCGATTTAACTGCTTTTTTCATTCAAAAATCTGATTCTGATCTGACAAAATCAGGGGACTACGAATCATACGATTTTGTGTACTTTTAATAGGTATTTTCGGTCAAAACTGCAGTTGTCTCTATCGCGCTCTGCGGTTCGTGTTCGGGCATCGCGCGACAGCAATAGATTTCTAATTTTCAATTCTCTAGCCCGTGGTATTTCCTCTTAAGGTCGCTGGCGTATATCCTCGCCTTAAGATGTACAGTTGCATTTTAAAAACCCTTCAACATCTAGGTGGTACAGTAGCCGTGTATTAGCAACAGAATTTCTTAAAGTGATAAAAGAACATTCAATAGCGTTGTCAGACAGCCATAAGAAGTATAATTCAGTTAAATCGCCAATCCACCTTAGCATCCGTGATGATCAATGCCCCGAGCATTGATCACCATGGTTGCTAAGGCTAACCTTCTCTGTACGAGAAGACGACTTTGCCATGCAGTGGAACTATTACAGGTTGGTATTATTATTGTAGATATTGTATCCCAAGTTCGTATTTCGTGGAATAATTTATTACACCAGCTTAGTCTAGTAGATGAAGTCGCGAAGAGAAGCTATTTTTAGGGTTCCGTACCTCAAAAGGAAAAAACGGAATCCATATAGAATCACTTTATTGTCCGGCTGTCTGTCTGTCTGTCAATACCCTTTATCTCGGGAACGCGTAAAGTTATCGAGTTGAAATTAGATCCATTATACTTAGGTCCACGGTATCTTGAAGCTGAAGCTTAAAAACCAAACTATGTACTAAGTTCACGTGAAAAAAGATACGGCTTTTTATGTCAAATTTTATGTAAATTTCGACATTCTCAAGAGAATCAAAATTGATAGGGTACTTTCCGTTGTACTACAGATAGAGGTCCTACAAATTTGTACGGAACCCTCGGTGAGCGACTCCGACTCGCACTTGTCCGGTTTTTTTATAATGTCAATGTTTTAACCTCGGTGGCGGCAGACCTTTGCCCCATTTACTATTATATAAAGATGGATGTAGTTGTGTATAAGTGGAGGTCATATTTTATACGGAGACTGGGGGCAGTCAACTGTGTTGTATGCTAGTGACCGGCAAATACGGTTGTGCTTCTATGCACTGTTAAAGTACTTTGATGTTGTGTTGGTATGTACCACAGATATAGATAGACCTAGATAACGCAAGTATCACGATCTGTATGAAAACCAAGCGTGCCATTTTTTGGACGTCACAATGTAATACGAATGTTTTGTTTTTCCTAAATTTGGTATTACGAGTACCAGGTATTAATGAGGGTATTAGATTAAAAATAATTGTTTTTTAAATTAATTACGCATAATATTAATCACAAAATGACTTACCGATGGAAGGATTTATTTTTTTACTTACGATTTTTTATCGTAAGTTAGGCACGAAAATAGGCACGCGAAGTAGTTGCTCTTGCGTTATCTAGGTCTATCTATATCTGTGGTATGTACGGTTTAAAATAAGGCAACAGATTTAGGTAGTGTGCAGAGGGTAGCAAGAGATCGCTGAATAAACGTAACGCAATATCGTTCGATTTTTAAATTAATATACCCGTTTTGCACTTGATATCTATTTAATGGTGTATGTATATCTGCTGTACATGCAGACATCCATAGTACAGGGTCTGCCTAGTTTGGGGAAATGGCAGTGTGTGTGATCCTCATATATAATATTGTTATTATTATTAGTTGGAAGGCTTTAATAATATCAATGTGTGAAATTCATTGCGCTTGTCGTAAAAAATAAAACTTAATTTTACACTTATCCGAATACGCGCTTATATGTATTGTGGCCCTTAGTCATAGTCATAGTAATTTATTCATGAACAATGAATTGTGTCTGAAATACACACAACACACACACACATATACAGGTACTTTTTACGTAACAAACTATTAAAATAAGGTTGGTCTTGACCAAGCCAGCCATTCTCTACCGTACTTACTAATGCAATTTCTTTGTCCGGGTTATAAACCTGGAGGCCAAATTGTTTGTGTATGTGAGTTTATATGTTTGTAAACGGACCCACGAAACAGGAGTATATTCTAGAGTGGACAAATTTTTTTTCCAATTTCCAAAAAATCAGACACTAGTCGCAATTTCATTTAATCGACAATCGATGTTAAAAACTTGACAAAAATTTTGGTAAAAGAGAGCCTGCGAGGGAGAATTTTGGAAATGAGAATGCGAACGTTTCAAAAAGTTACGAAAATTGAAATTGAAATTGGGCGCATGAAACTCGTCGATAAACTTCTAAACCAACAACACTAGAAAAATAAAAGTGACTTCCTTTTAATACCTCCAAAGAAGATTCGAGAATTCTTTATATGTAATACGTATTTGTGTATAATATTAGGTCCTTACATATGAAATTGCCGATACTTAATACTAACAACTTTGAAATCAAATATTTTGTGTTTGATTAGGTTTCCCAAATTCAAAATTATTTCAAAATAAAGACTAAAGAATATTGTTTTAAAATTCGTGTTTCATTTGTTTTCACGTCATTTGTTTGGGCTTGAAAATTGCTATAGCAACAACAATGAAGAAATTAAAAATTCGCGGAATTTACGAATATGAGTTCCACCGTGGCGCCAGTGCAGCAAAAACGGCTCGAAGGATTAACGACGTGTACGGGCCAGGCACCGCTAACGAACGAACGGTGCGTTTTTGGTTTCAACGTTTCCGTTCTGGAAATTTTGATTTACAAAATGAGCCTCGTGGACTACCGGATACCCAAGTGAATAATGAAGAATTAAAGGCGATTGTGGAAGCGGATCCATCTCAAAACATTTCTGAATTAGCAGCAGCCTTTGGAGTAAGTGACAAAACAATCATTATCCATTTGCGTCAAATTGGAAAAGTAAAAAAGCTCGAAAAGTAGCCGTACGAATTGACTAAAGCACACCAACAAACACGCGTCGGTTGCTGCGCTTCTTTGCTCAATCGTCACAATAATGAGGGAATTTTGAATCGTATTGTCACTTGTGATGAGAAGTGGATCGTGTACGATAATCGCAAGCGATCATCACAATGGCTTAACCCTGGAGAACCGGCAAAACCTTGTCCCAAGCGAAAACTGACCAAAAAGAAGATTCTAGTTAGTGTTTGGTGGACCTGTGCTGGTGTCATCCACTACAGCTTCTTGAGATCAGGCCAGACGATTACTGCAGACATGTATTGTCAACAGTTGCAAACAACGATGGAAAAGCTCACCATTAACAACTGAGACTGGTCAATTGCTCTAGCCCGTTGCTCCTTCAGGATAACGCTCGACCACATACTGCACATCAGACGGTCGCCAAGTTAGAGGAGCTGCGACTGGAAACTCTGCATCACCTACCATACTCTCCAGATCTTGCCCCAACCGATTACCACTAATTCCGAAATTTGGACAACTTTTTACAAGGAAAAAAATTCAATTCTGATGAGGCAGTTAAAACAACCTTCAAGCAGTTTATCGATTCTCGCTCCCAGGATTTATTTACCAAAGGGATCAATGAGCTCCCGATAAAATGGCAGAAGTGTATCGGTAACAATGGTGCATACTTCGATTGACTAAATATATCATTTCTTAAAAAAAAGTTATTTTTAATTTTTTGATACCGAGCGGCAATTTCATATGTAAAGACCTAATATATAGCACTTTGCCCGCGAATTCATCCGCGTGAATTTTCCTAAGGACTCCTAATTTTTTAATGATGCAAAATAGCCTATGTTACTCAGCGATAATGTAGCTTTCGATTGGTGAAAGAATTTTTTAAATCGGACCAGTTGTTTTTGAGTTAAATCATAACAAACAAACAAATCTTTCCTAAAGAAAAAATAACTATCATTAAAAATTATACTTTAACTCTGTAGTTCTCTAAATCAAGACTTGAATTAGAGAACTTAATCTGCACACATCAGATATTACTCTGGGAAAAACGCAAAAACATGAAGTTTTCGTCACGAATGGAATACCTACACGCTCTTAAGGCGGAGTGAGCGCGTAGTTACGATAAAATGTACTAATAATGCACTCGCGAAGAACGCTGCAGCGATAATAAAAGGATTTATGCGAAAAAACACTACTTGTACAAACATTTTACGGTGGATAGGTAAACAAAAATAATTTCTTCCGACCGAATTTCGCTCCTAGCCACTTGGCTATACGTAGGTACTTACGCAGGAGACACGCGTACGCTGCGTAAGTATGCTGTTGGGCGACGTCAGCCGCCCTTCTTTCCTGGGAGTGATCTTCGCTGGGAGAGCTCCGCTTCGGGCAACTCCACCAGAGGTGGCCCTTTTCTCCACATATGTAGCATCGAGGGCTGTACTTAACACGGTCACGTGCAGGTGACGCGGCAACCTCCCTGATGCGGTGGGCTCGATGATCAAGCCTTATCGCCTCCACCTCCAACGCATGAGCCAAGGCGTCTTTCAGCGTCCCATGGTGCCCAAGTCGAACAGCAGCTCTAACTTCCAGGGGGCCAAGTCTGCTATTTTTATAATTTCGTCATTCCAACACGATCCCATTGTCATTTTGCTAAAAGTTCGTAATCTGCTAAATCCATAATGGTCGATCATTGGTCGGTCAATGGTCTCGTAATAGAATTGTGTTATAATGACATTGTCAACAAATTTTAACATTTATTTATGCCAGATTTCAATTTTTTTTTTTTTACATATTATTTTTAATTGTTATAAGCAATCTGAAGTAGTAAGAAGTTCGTAAACTAAGTTAGTCATTAATTTGTCATTATGTACGAGATTACCATTCTATATCATTTCTTTCAATGGCGTGTCAGTGGTTGACCATTAAATAAATAATAATAATAAATAAATAAATATCTTGGGACAACTCACACACGGTCATCTGGTCCCAAGCTAAGCAGAGCTTGTGTTATGGTAACCAGACAACTGATATACATACTTATATAATTTATAAATACATACATATTATAGATAAACACCCAGACACAGAACAAACAATCATGCTCATCACACAAAGTTTGTCCTGGGTGGGAATCGAACCCACGACCTCCGGCTTAGCAGTCAGGGTCAGTGACCACTAGACCAACATGCCCGTCAAATTTGGAAAGTCATAATGACGCCATTATATTAGTAGATTACCAAACTTGTCAAAATCAACAATTATGAAATCAGTGATAGACCATTCTGACACTATTGTAATAGCAGACTTGAGGCCCTGGTCCCGTATGCGATCGATGAATGCTCGTGTCTGCACTGCGTACTTACGCAGGAGATATTACAGTGCACAAGTGTTCAAACTTATTTTGTTGCCTGTTTGTTCAGGTTAATCTCAGAAACG
The DNA here is from genome assembly GCA_947361185.1 of Charanyca ferruginea. Classification (NCBI taxonomy): domain Eukaryota; kingdom Metazoa; phylum Arthropoda; class Insecta; order Lepidoptera; family Noctuidae; genus Charanyca; species Charanyca ferruginea. The sequence continues at coordinate 4,334,120 of OX376070.1, forward strand.
GCTACACCGATTTTGACGGTACTTTCGCTGGCTAATAGCTAATGATACAAGGAATAACATAGGCCTTTGTATAAGAAAAAAATAATCCTTCAGTATATCTATTCTGTTACAATCTCCCTCTGTGAACACCGAGGTAAAGTGAACAGTCAAAGAACGCAGCAACCAAGCAACCAAGTTGTCCAACCAAGTCGTTACAACTTTTGGTCTTAAAAAGTGTCGTTACAACTTTTGGTCCTAATTTTTTCCGTCTAGCCCCCTTTTGCAACGCGCGATAAGGAACTTCGTTACAAAAAACATCCTTCAGTATGTCTATTCTGTTACAATCTCCCTCGGTGAACACCGAGGTGAAGTGAGCAGTCATCCGTCCGTCTGATTTGTCAATCCCTAGCATCGGGACGGATGATAGCTCACTTCATCAAGGAGCTCACCGAGGAAGATTGTAACAGAATAGCACGTGACTGCAGATAACCGACATTCACATAAACGTAGTCACGGACATAAGTCATTGCTATGTTAAAATAACTGACACAAATAAGGTACAAACATTAGGTAACCATTTCTTTTACTTTGTACGAGTTGGTGATGAAAGAAGTGCAATTCTGTAAGAATTCACTCGCCAATTCGAATCCTATCTCATTTCTGATTTCACTTACTTGAAGTGAAAAGTATTTGGTATTCGCTTAGATAGTAACGAAATAATTGTTCGCTTCACCTATGCCAGCACTTAGTAGCGCTAGCGTAGTTTACATCGAATTACAGACTACCTAAAATAGTTTTCACCGCGGAATCAGAAGTGAGAACTGGAGTGAGTTCTTACAGAATAACATAGCAGACCATTATAAGTCTGTGAAAGCGTATACTTAAACTTTAGCGTGTAAAATGGAACGTCACCTTAACTTTTAAAAAGCAACCAAGTTTAAACACAAGCCCATCACGCTGTCGGTTATTCGCGTCACGTCACTCACGTCATTTGTCTCTGTCACGCTTCGGCGCGTATCGGCGTCACGTCATGTCGTCATAACACGTCATAACAAGTTGCCACTGTGACGGAATTGCGTGTTTATTGTTTAAATTGAGACAGTTTAAGGACTGTTTCTAACGTACGTTGTATTATGTCATGCCGTTTGGAATTAAGTTTGGCTTTATTTTTGAGACTTATTATAAAACAATATATAAAGGGGCTTGGATAAATAAAAGTGGCGAAAGTAGTGGTGGAACTGTGTGTGGCGTGTGAACAATAAAATCCTTTAATAAATAAAATCCAAGAAAAATAAATATACAACTATATACTATATAGATTACTTAGATTCTAAAAACAATAATAAAAAGACCACGCCATTTTTTGTTTATTTTTATTGGATTTTATTTATTACTGGATTTTATTATTTATTTAACTTTTTTTTTATAAATTTATGTTTTTTTTTCTAATTGTGTTCTTTATAGGATCGTGTGCGGTCTGCAGTAAAGATTTTCATTATTGTTATTATTCTTAAAAGCCGTATGAATGGATCATGATGGCTTGCCTAAGTAAAATTAAGAAAAGTGGTGGTGTAAGTGTGTGTGGCGTGTGAAAATAAACAATAAAAGCCATTAAAAAATAAAATCCAAGAAAAATAAACATGTTATTACTTATAATCTGAAAATAATAATAAAAATGTATTACTTTTTATTAAAAAAAATATTTACACGTACAATTAAAAAAAGAAAAACCTATAACTATTAAACCAAAAGTAAACTAATAAAATAAGGCATCAAAATAAAAATAAATAAGAAAACCACGCGATTTATTGTTTATTTTTCTTGAATTTTATTTATTACTGGATTTTATTATTTATTTAACTTTTTTTTTCTAATTGTGTTCTTTATAGGATCGTGTGCGGTCTGCAGTAAAGATTTTCATTATTGTTATTATTCTTAAAAGCCGTATGTTCATGATTGCGAAGCGTTAGTGTTTCGATGACAAGCTATTACTATAGATATTATTATTGTTGCGACCCAGAACTAGGCCACTTTGATTGCGTTGCCGGTGGCAGCCATTAAATTTATGAGATACTGGTGCCGTCAGATAACAAAAGCCCATTTCTACTAATTAAAACCTCTCAAAACCAGGGGGCTAAGTCTGCTATTTTTATAATTTCGTCATCCCAACCGATCCCATTGTCATTTTGCTAAAAGTTCATATTCTGCTAAATTCATAATGGTTGATCATTGGTCGATCGAATTAAAAGCAATGAATGCACAATAACGTTCTAATGGTAGGTCACTGATCAAAGGAACTGTCAATTTTTTTGCAGTTTACCGCCTAAGTCAGTCATTAATTTGACATTTTGTACGAGATTACCATTCTATATCATTTCTTTCAATGGCGTGTCAGTGGTTGACCAATGGAAAGTCATAATGACGCCAATATATTAGTAGATTACCAAACTTGTCAAAATCAACAATTATGAAATCAAAAATAGACCATTCAGACACCATTGTAATAGCAGACTTGAGGCCCTGGTCCCCATATTATCTCAGCGACTATCATGACAAATTTTGTAAAATAAATATCTGAGTAGGTACTTAACGAATAAGCTACAAATCTCAATAAAATTCTTCGGTTAAATTTTGTTACTTATCTCGAGAATTCACACTGGAACTGTATTTTGTAGGCTTTTAATAATAATAATAATAATAATAAGAAAATATCTATATCTATATCTATAAAGTATCTTGACTTGGCCCATGAGGTTGTCGACATGTGGAATGTGGACTCAGCGATCATTGTGCCGATAATTGTTACAGCCAATGGCTTAATTGCCAAGAGCCTCGACCAACATCTAAGGAGGCTCTCGTTAGACGGCTGGATCAAGGGCTTGATTCAGAAGGCAGTACTTCTGGACACGGCCCGCATTGTCAGGAGGTTTCTCTCTCTGGAGCCCTGACCGCCGGTAGCTTGGACCCTGTTCCCGATACCGGTGAGGTACTATTTTTTTATATTTTTAAATGTTTTTGTTTTTATATGAATATTTAAAAATGTAATTTAATATGTATATAAAATAAATGAATGTGAATAATAATAACTTTATTATCAGGCAACTGTGGCCCATAGATAAAATACACAAAATGCGCTTTTGCCTAAAACACTGAACTATCAAATCTACCATAATGGTAGATTAGAACAATAAAGAAACCAAATCGAATGTAAAAGAAACCTAGAAAGAATCGAGAATACTACAACTTTAGTGTAATAAAAAATTCTGCGCGAATTTTTCACAAGTTTCCATAAAGTTTTTCATGTCCATTAGTAGACTTATATTTTACAACCATCCGAGCTGTTCTTGTATGAATTTTATATAGTAGTAGAAGTTTTTTAATAAAATGTAATAATGTAAGTAGTAAATGAATACGTTTTTGTCTTTTTTGCCTGGTTCTGAATCTATCTATGCATTTAAATGAAATTAAAGTGTATGTTCGTAACTTAGAAATACCAACTTTTTACTAAATTCATCTGAATGTTTACACGGTACAATAACAAAAAATCATTTCTTTAAATTTTTGTCTGACTGTTTGTTTGTTTGTTCCGGCCAATCTCAGAAACCGCTGGTCTTGTTTTGACTGGCCTTTACTGGCAGATAGTTGATATTATAACGAGTAGCATAATATAGGCTAATTTATTTTAGAAAAAGAATGAAGGTTGCGTGTGACTGATCTAGCAGTTGACTGCAGCAGTTATCAATGCAGCGTTAAGCTGTTGACTAGCCTAGCTTAGCTTAAGCAGTTGCTTAAGCTGCTCGATTTAATTTGAGCGTTTTGTGCAGGATTGCTGCAACTCTGGGGCAGTGTATTTCATACAGTTGACATGTCGGGAACGCTCTCTAGTACCACAAAAGTCGCACCAAACGCATACATTGAAAGAGCCTTCATCATCTGCCTAGCCTTTTCCCAACTACATTGGGGTCGGCTTCCAGTCTAACCGGATGCAGCTGAATACCAGTGTTTTACATAGAGCGACTGCCTATCGGACCTCCACAAACCAGCACACGATACCCCTTGGTAAGACTGGTTGTCAGACTTTCTGGCTTCTGACTACTCCTAACGACTGCCAATGATCTACAAATGACAGCTGGGACCAACGGCTTTACGTATTTGCATTGAAAGAGCCTTAAATTACATAATTTCTGAAATGTACATACAATAGTGATATTTGTCCAAGAAACATTTTTTATGTTATACCGATATTTTTAAAAGCGAACATACATTATTGTCAGACATTTACTGTAACTTCAGGTTTTGACTGGACTGGACTATAGCTTCAGGTTTTGAAGGTCGGAACTTTAAAGCATCGGGCTGAAACTACAGCTCACGGAAAATGTCTGGCAATAACAAATAGTGGCTTTCAATCATATTCTGTAAAACAGACTAACCAAACACCAGGTCGTATGATGTACGTCTGGTGACTCTGGGATCTCAGTCTCCGATTTGACATCCACCTTTTTACACGCTTTTTATTAGCTTCACCTGTATGTTTGTATGTTTGTTTGTAACCGACTTCTTTGAGCGCGATTTTGACCCACTTTAAACGGCCAGATTTCGTTCAAACTTTGTAGATTTATCGAGGGCCGATGACAATATACTAATTTGTTAAAACTATTCCATTTTTCAAACTAAAAAGTGAAAAATAAATAATAGTTTAAAAAAACTAAAGACACGCTTTTTATAGAAAACCAAACTAAAAAATAGAAAATAAATTTTAATAAATTTAAATTAAGAAAGGTGTTAAAAATTTCAATAAATATAAATTAATAATAGTGTGAATAAAAAAAAATATTTTATTTAAAAAAAAGCGTGGGGTGCTTTTTAAGATATTATTTTTAATATACTTGCACAGAAACTAGATACAAGTTACAGATGTTTAGTTTAAAATAATCCTTATACTAACTACCTTAACTAACTGGCATGCCAACAGTTTTAGCTTTAATAAAGACTCTTTTAATAATTACAGTATGTTAACTAACAAAAGGCGTTGTCTTTAACCAAATAAGTTTTTATTTTTTAAATATTACACTGTATATTTTTAGTTTAATTATATAATTACTTTTTTATGCTGATATATTTAAAAAAAAATAAAGGTGTAGATAGATATAACGATTTTAATAATGTTTTTTTTTTATGATTTTTTTTTGTCGTCCTCTGTTATTTAACTTACTGTATATTAACAACACATTCAAACAAAAACATTAAAATTTCTTCAACAACCTTAAAAATATTCAAACTATTATTTTATCTACATACCATTTGTGTACAACGTAACACGATTTCTAGCTCGTAACACAATACATACGAGCAAGACGTGACGTGCCGACGTGTTTGGAAAACAGATAGCTATCCGGCTAATGTAAGTTCCGGATAGCAATCCGGGACATGGAAAATATTGAGTGTTACGGAGAAAATATTTTAGTTATAAGTTACTGATAAATCTTTGTACACGGTGGGATGGACATCGTGACGCAAATTCTTAGCATAAAATCAGTTTTTAATTTGGGACAAACGTCAGTAACCGGTTTAAAACAAAACATAATATTATCCATATTATTTAATATTAACAGTTGGGCTGAAAAGTTCGTAGGCTAGCATAGGAAAAATCTTTTTTTTGTTAGAATTTGATTTTATTATTCAATATAGTTGCCTTCGAGGGCGATACAACGATTATAGCGGTCATACAATTTTTCGATACCATTGTTATAGTATGATTTGTCTTTAGCCTAAAAATACGCCTCAGTTTTGGCGATTACCTCTTCATCGGCGCAAAATTTCTGACCAGCGAGCATCTTCTTGAGGTCTGAGAACAGGAAAAAGTCGCTGGGGGCCAGATCTGGAGAATACGGTGAATGCTGAAGCAATTCGAAGCGCAATTCATACAATTTTGCCATCGTTTACATTGATTTGTGACACGGTGCATTGTCTTGATGAAACAGCACTTTCTTCTTCTTCAAATGGGGCCGTTTTTTCGCGATTTCGTCCTTCAAACGCTCCAATAACGCTACGTAACAGTCGCTGTTTATGGTTTTACCCTTTTTAAGATAGTCGATGAATATTATACCATGCGCATCCCAAAATACTGATGCCATAACCTTGCCAGCCGACTTTTGCGTCTTTCCACGCTTTGGAGTCGGTTCATCAGGTGCAGTCCACTCGGCTGACTGTGGATTGGACTCCGGTGTGAAATGATGGAGCCACGTTTCATCCATTGTCACATATCGACGCAAAAATTCGGGTTTATTACGATTGAACAGCTCCAAACACTGCTCAGAGTCATCAATTCGTTGTTGTTTTTGGTTGATTGACAGCTCGCGCGGCACCCACTTTGAACATAGCTTTCGCATACCCAAATATTCATTCATGATATGTCCAACACGTTTCTTTGATATCTTTAGGGTGTCAGCTATCTCAATCAACCTCACTTTACGGTTATCCAGAATTATTTTGTGGATTTTTTTGATGTTTTTGTCGGTTACGGCCTCTTTGTGGCGTCCACTGCGTGCATCGTCTTCGGTTCTCATTTCGCCTCGTTTAAACTTAGCAAACCACTTCTCAACGGTTGATTTTCCTGGTGCGAAGTCCGAATAATATTTATCAAGCCAAGCCTTGGCTTCAATAGTATTTTTTTTCGCCAAAAAGCAATGCTTTATTAACACACGAAATTCCTTTTTATCCATTTTTTCAAACTAATAAAATTTGCTTCACTCAAAATACTATAACTCACAAACTAATAGTATGACAGCTGTCAAATTTATACACGTGCCATTTGAAGATTAGGGCTAATTCAAAATCATATGGATTTAATACTAGTAGCGCCATCTATGTGTCAGCCTACGAACTTTTCAGCCCACCTAATATAAATGCGAAAGTAACTCTGTCTGTTACGCTTTCACGATGAAACCGCTGAACCAATTTAAATGAAATTTGGCATGGAAATAGCTTGAACCCTGGGGAAGGACATAGGCTACTTTTTAATCCGCAACTTCGTCTGCATTCGCGATAACCGACATTCACGCGGACGAAGTCGCGGGCAAAAGCTAGTAATACATATACCGCGTTTTTAATAACTGACGAAAAGTGCTAACGTTAGAGGATTTAGAATCATGTATTGAATGTTCGGTAAAAGCTTGTGTCATCCACTATTTATAGTATACTCGTGTAGGCTGAATAGCCATTAGTGACCGATACTTAAACACACATGACTAGGATGCAATACGATGTTCCGTAGTGGAATTTCAATGCCACCTTCCGGGTCCAATATATCAGACCTTGAAACTAATTATGGTCAAACTGCCCAAACATAACTGTATATATATATAGGGTGACTGGTAATTAGTGTACGATACTTAAACACGTGATTGTGTTCATGATTACAAACAACTTTCCCGAAGAAAAAATGTTTTTTGTACTGGTTCACTTTTATCACAATAATACAACAGCTGTATGAAATTCACGCGCGCGCACGCCTGTGACCTAAAGTGAACCAGTACAAAAAACATTTTTTCTTCGGGAAAGTTATTTGTTATCATGAACACAATCACGTGTTTAAGTATCGTACACTAATTACCAGTCACCCTATATATGTTTATTTATTTATTTATCCATCTTACAACTATCATTACAGGAGCTTAGCCTAATGCGATAGTGTACTTATCTAAGTGCTAACCAACGAATGTAAACATGACTGTGTACCTATTAAACAACTATATATAATAACATTACTGATAACTTATTACAAATAATGCATTCCTTGTGATTTCACTCAGAGAACAACAGAATAGGTCCGAGTCACTAACTATGAGGTTGAGAGTGCGGAGTACACGCGTCAGTGGCCTCCCTTAAAAAATTGGTCCGACCGCGCGGTTCCGCCAGCAGCCGTGGCTGTCGCTGTCGCCACACGTACCTGTCCAGCACACACGTACCTACTTCTTATTATACAAATTAATGATGTTGTTTCGTTAAGGAATTTTTGTATCTACCTTTAGGTCTATTATCAGATTTGACTGGTGATACCTACCATAGTACCCCTAATAGTTGTTAAATAAATTTGTAACGTTTCGAATCGATACGACAATAAGAAGTTGGTTCAATTAAATTTCCATTGCAACCTTAACTGCTTCATATTTTGTAATAAATTACAAGCGTTGCGTCATAGCGCTTCTATGCAGTCTGCCAGTGACTGCGCTTTAGCTGTTGTCAGCGCCTTACCCAGTCAATAATTTCAGTAATGGGGCTGACAGCCCAGGTTGTCTCTCGTAAAAGCTCTTTTATTAACCGACTTCAAAAAGGAGGAGGTTCTCAATGCGATTGGTATCTTGTTTTTATGTATGTATACCGATTACCTACTCTGAGATTTAAGATCCGATTTACGTGATTTTTCTTTAGTTTGGTGTGGAATAGTTGCCATTAGGTCCCATAAAGATTTAACATAGTTTGGCTTAGTAGTTTTAATTTTATGTTATTTTTTTGTATTTGACGATGCATAACTTTTTTCAGTGTAGTCCGATTTCGATGATTCTTTTTTCAAATGATAGTGTATATATCAAATTTAGTCTCAAAAAATTTTAAGAAAATATTCCACCCCTAAGGGAAGAAAATTAAGGGACGACTAAAATTTTTTTGGTGTCACCGTTTAGTAATTAATTTGTATGATAAGAAGTAAGCAAAAATTTTTTTTTTTTATAAATATGGCAGTCGCCTTCAGAAAGTAAAAAAATAACTTTAAATTCGCAAGTCAGTGGCAATACAAAGCAACAAGCAAAATCAAAACCGTCAGTTTTAGTTTCGTTCGGTTTGGTTTGAAGGCGGTTGTCTTTTTTGTACAAAAAGTTTTTCGCTTTTTAGTACCTACTTCTCATAATACAAATTAATTACGAAACGGTGACATCAAAAAACATTGGACACCCCTTAATTTTCTACTCTAAGGGGTACAATATTTTCTTGAAATTTATATGGGACCAAATTTGAGCTATATTCTTACAAATAAACTGTTCTTTCTTTCTTCTTTCTTCTTTCTTTCTTTCTTTCTTTCTTTCTTTCTTTCTTTCTATACACTATCAACAAATAAAAAAGAATCATCGAAATCAGACTTAACAAAAAAAAGTTAGACGTGGTCAAAAAATAAAAACACATACGTGTAAATTGACTTGAGAACCTCCTTCTTTTTTTTGAAATCGGTTGAAAATAAGCCTAACGCTTCCAATTTTAAAATTCTTTCTAGAACAAATTCAGAGTGTTTAGACAAAACATTTAGTCAAGAGTGTTTTTGACCAGCATGCCATTTGCATGCAACCTTTACAATACTCAATGGTGCTATTAGCACGTGACGTGATGTGTTGACGTGTTTAGAAAACAGATCGCTGTGCAAGCTAATGTAAGTTCCGGAAAGCATGAAAAGCTTTTGAATTAAAACAACAGACGTCAGTCAATCTTCACGAATATTAAAAGCTGAAGAGTTTGTTGGTTGGTTTGTCTGAACGCGTACGTTCCGTTCTGACTATTCTTAGAGTGTGATTCTGTAAGTCCTCATTCTAAACTTCGAGCTTTGGGTTTCTTGATTGGCATTCTAAAAACTCGGTTGATAATTCGAATTTACACTAGCGCCACCCTTGTGAGCGTGTCAGCGAGTTGAACTAAATTGACAGGGAGATTTCGACAGATTAAGTATGAGATGACGTAAGAAGTGGCATTCTGTAAGGTAATTTGCCCGTCACTTCGACGCTCACTTCGCACTCGAATCCGATTAAGTGTCAAATATATCAAGGTCATTTTGAACCTTATGCGAAGTGGGAGTGAATAGCAATGTGAGATGCGAGTTGTTGTTTGAATTTTACAGAAAAGACCTACAGTTACTGTCGTGGAACTGAGAAACTGCGAGTGTAAAGTAACATTTATCTCAGCCTTGCTTTGTATTGCCAAACATTTTAAAAGAACGTGACTTACACTACTTTTCCCTCGTACATAAATTGTGTACCGTATTGACTTTAACATTTGAAGACAAATAGTTAAGGCGCTACCCCGACCAAAAGTGCGTTTTTCTTCGTTATTCAGGAGCTTTTAACTCATTAATTAAGAAAAACAAACTGCATCTAAAAACATATTATTAATGTTCAATATCCTATCATCACATTCCACTTTTTTTTTGTACCCTAAATACACCTAAATCTCCCCGTAAAAAAACGACTAAAATTATTGAAAACATGTTTCTTTTGCTAAAGTTGACGTGCTATTAATTTAAGGATTCTACTAATAGATAGGTAACTTAAAAATCAGAATCAGAATCATTTTTTTTTTAATCTTAATAATTCACGATTTATTTTATTTCAAAAGATCGTTTCTCTTTTTTTATAACAAAAAAAGAAACAAAAATTGTGCGAATTTCGATTCTGCGGCAAAGAGGGAATGTATGGTCAGGGTTATGTAGTCAGGGTACGCCTTAAGTTTCACGTTTTCATTCCGTACTCTAACTGTGGACGTACAGTGTACACGAATGTCAAATAACCGACCCACTTTCACACGTCGTCAGCGTACACTGGCGTGCTAAGAGCATCGGTGCAAGAATTAAACGTTCAACGTTGATTTTATTTTTATTTATTAAACTTTCTGTATGTTTCGTCTCATAATCTCGATGTAGAATTTTCAGACTCTTGAAAAAAACATAATTTGGGACGTGTACTAATAGAATTTTTAAATACCGAATTCATACTGAAATTGCTATATTTAATGAATTATATTAGTTAAGGAATATAGTATGAGTATATCCATAACGTTTATAAGAATGAGCTTGGATCCTTGGAAAACGATTTTTAAAACATTGAACTTGAACTTGAACTTCATTGAACTTGTGTTTGCCTTGTGTCTGGGTGTTGTTTATCTATTTATGTATGTATTTACAAAAAAAAATATGTATTTGTGTATGTATATCAGCTGTCTGACACCCATAGTACAGGGTCTCCCTAGTTTGGGGTCAGATGGCCGTGTGTGAAAATGTCCCCACATATTATTATATTATTATTATTATTGAAAGAATGAATTATAAAATGCTTACGAGAGGTCCAAATGAAAAATGACAGTAACTCTACCTGTCTGTCCGTTACACTTTCACGGCTAAAACACTAAACCGGTAATTATGAAATTTGATACGGGGTAAGCTTGAACTCGACGACATGGTTGGCGCAGTGGTTGAGCGATCGACTGCTGCGCTACATATCGCAGGTTCGATTCGCGCACGTAACAAATTATTATAAGACTTACAGATAGCTGTTCCGGGTTTGGTTGTTTGTGTACAGTCAGCAAAAGAGATAGATATGCAGGTCATCGAAAATGGTTGAAGTTTACTTATAAACCGATGGATGGTTTCGAATGAAATTTAATTAAATCATTGAAATGTTTATTCTCTATTAATTTAATTTTATTTTATTCAAAAACATCCATTGGTTTTTAAGTAAACTTTAACTATATCTGACAACCCTGCACACCTATCTCTTTTCTCTCTCTTTGCTGACTGTACATACATGAGTTTATTTGTTTGGAAACGCACTGACGACACAGGTAAAATACCTAGTGTGGAGCAAAGTCATAAAAAAAAGAAACTGTGTTTATTTTCAATCCCAAACTTCGTCTGCGACATTTCATTGCACACAGACATTCTAAATAAAGACTCTACCCAGAAAGTGAAAATAAAATGCAGCTCTGTCAAATCCTCTTTCTCTTTCGCACTAGTCACAGTACCTACACTTAGTACATAAGTTACATAGTAAAGTAATAAAAACTCACAAAGACTCCTCTGCAGCTATCTATACCAGTAGACAATCTTAAATATTACGGCTTCAAAATAGTATCTACTATCGGAAACCTGGACGAGTGCGATAAAATTTATCGCAATTTTAAAAGTAGTATAAAGTACAGATGTAGCTTTATGGATAACAATGAATAAAGTAGCTAAACTAACTTTTATATCTTTGTGACTATAAAAAGTTTGTGCTAGTTGGAGGCAATATACTTGGAATCTGTGTCTTCGGTCCATATCTATAGCCTGACCCCCTGAGGTAGCTGTGCGGTGCGGGAGGGGTGTGGTTACGTGACGCGAGAGCTCACCAAGAAGCTTATAGGTAAAAAGTTTTTTTACAAAAAAGACAACCGCCTTCAAAAACTAAAAAGTGATAAATAACTTTAGCACAGTACACACTTGACTTTAGATTTGGAAGTCAGTGGCTTTGTTCTGTTTGTTGTCTTTAATTGTCTTTTTTGTAAAATAATCTTTTTTATTTATCACTTTTTAGTACCTCCTTATCATCCAAATCCATTAAGAACTGGCAACTCAGTTAAAACAGAGGTACTCCAAAGATTGAAGAAACTTTGGGATTTAATAGATTTGCTGAATCAATTTCGATAAAATTTATATGGGACCACCCCTGAGGCATACCCTATTCATTAGAAAAATAATTTTCAAAATCGATTCACATTTGCCGGACAGTCGAATTGAGAACCTCGTTCTTTTTGAAAAGTGAGTGAGTGAGTGATAAGAACGAGACAGTGATATGTGTTTTCTTTATCTTATGTAAACATTCAGAAAGAGAGCGTCTGCCCACAGTTGGTTTCACTTAGGTGTTCAGAGTGTTGCCTCAACTTTTATCTATAAGCTACTTGGAGCTCACTAATATCAATTACGTCAACTTGTGACAACTGCCACCCCTCCCGCACCGCGCAGCTACCTCAGACTCCACGGTCTCAGTTAAGAGGTCTTGCTATAGTGCTTTATTTAACACAAGTCTTTGCCCTCGACTTCGTTTACTTGTATTTTCTTACTGCTCTTTATTTTTAACGTGATAACGTCTTATAAATCGTTTAACACCAAAAAAGTGTCACGTTCCGCCTGAGCCTGAGCGTGCAAGCGAGAGCGCGGAACAAGCGATAGAGAGGCACGATCGGCCCAAGCAATAAGCTCCGCCTACCTCGACGGAAGCCATTATTTGCTTATGTTATATATGTTAGCCATTATGTTTATTTATGACGTTATCACGTAAAACTATCATCCGTAAAACGACTTTACAGACAATCAATTTCTTTTTTGTTAGAGAAATATACCCATAATGTAGTTTCCTATTAACGAAAAAAAAAACTAAATCAGATTAGTAAATTAAGTACTGCCGGAGATTAAGGAAACCAAACAAACAAAAAATTTGCTTTACCTTTATAATAATAATCGTAGTATAGATTCAGTCTATTAAATAAGGTTTACGCTCCATTTGCCCCTTGGATCTTGCCCGTTTCGTTTAAAATGTTCCACTCGCCCCGTTTTTTATTATTTTAGTGTAGCAATTCGCCGCTTGCGGCATATCCTTGTAAATTTTACCAAAAAAGGTATAAGTAGTTAGACAGAAAAATACATACACCTGGTTCCACTTCATTTCTGCTTTCCTGGTAGTTTACTAAGATTAGTTATCAACAAAATTAAAATTATAAAAATTGTGGAATAAAATGTGAAAAACACAACAATGTAGATTATTCATAATCTATAGCAGTCATAAGTACCTACGCACACAGTTTTTCTAAAGATAGGCTTGAATTAAACATGGCGTTGCTTATAATGTACACATTTTTCTATCTAACTATACCTTTTTTGGTAAAATTTCCAAGGAAATGCCACAAGGGGCGAATCACTACGTCAAAATAATAAAAAACGGGTCGAGTCATTTTAATTGAAAGGGGCAAGATCCAAGGGGCGAACGGAGCGTAAACCTTAAATAACCCTAGAATTTCCTGGGCCAGGACCGTGTTTTTAGCCACTTTCCATCATCAAGATGCTTTGCCCCGAAACATTGGATATCGTGTTTGAGCATTTATAAGGATGGATGGATGAATGTTGGGTACTCTTTTATGCATAAATGGCTGTACAGACTTAACTGAAATTTGAAACACACATCTGATTTGAAAGCACAGATTGAGCTGGCTTAAGGCGCTTCCCTGACCAAGTAACCTTGACCATACATTTCCTCTTCGCCGCAGAATCGAAATCCACACAATGTTTGGGTTTTTTTTTGTTATAAAAAAAGAGAAACGATCTTTTGAAATAAAATAAAACGTGATTTATAAAGATTTTTAAGTTACCTATCGAATAGTGTAATCCTCAAATTAATAGCATATCAACTTTAGCAAAAGATACATGTTTTCAATTATTTTAGTCATTTTTTGTAGAATGTGATGATAGGATATTGAACATTAATAATATGCTTTTAGATGCAGTTGGTTTCTCTTAATTAATGAGTTATTAGCCCTTGAATAACGAAGAAAAACACACTTTTGGTCGGGGTAGCGTCTTAATATCTATACTAATATTATAAAGAGGTAACATTTTGTGTATGCGTAAATTTGACACAGCTAAAACGCAAACACACACGGAGTTTACGCAAACATCAAAATGTATACAGTAATTTTGCCTACAAAGCGTACAAAACAGTCTGCTTACTTTTAGAAATATAATATTCGTTTGAAATGCCTCATTAAAATACTGTTATTGGGTTTTGTTACCCATTAATGAGAATAGGTCGGTCCTCAATTACGTGTTCGTTGTTACGTGAGTTTAAAATAATAGGCAGGGACACATCAAAACGAATGCTAGTGTTTGTTGTGGAAAATGTGTCACTAGGTGGTAATTATATATTGAGAATATATTCTATTAGGTAACATTTTCATTAAAATATTACAATAAATTCTGTGAATGGTTTTTCATTATCATCATTATCATCATCATATCAGCCTATTGTCGTCCACTGCTGAACGAAGTCCTCCCCCAGAGATCGCCAATCAACCCAGTCTTGGGCAGCCCGCATCCATCCGCTGTCAGAATGGTTCATATGAAAGCAAAATCATTTTTGGACGACAATAATGTTCCCGTTTTAATTACATAATCATCATCATGTCAACCTTTAGACGCCCACTGCTGGGAATAGGTCTCCCCTATGGGGGTTCAGCAGTAATCGCCATGCTTGGCCAATGCATGTTGCCGATTGCAGTAGCTGTTATGGTACTCAGAAGGATGCTGCTGCCCATCCTCTGGTCAATATCACTCTGTTGCCCTACGATACCCACGGGTAGAACACCGGGGGGGGGGGGGGTATAGCACCACCCCGCGCGGCTGGCACCACACGGCTTAATAGTAGCGTAATGTGAGAATATAAATTTTCGTAATGGGGAATAGTACTAACCTACAGTTGTTGAAATGTTGGGAACGTTCGCATCTCACTCAAAAACATCTCTATTTTACCTGCCTTTTTAAGAAGTTTTTGGTAATAATAATAATAAAAATATGAATGTGGATGTGAATACAGCAGTCATTGTGCCGATAGTCGTTACGGCTAATGGAATAATTTCCAAGAGCCTCTACCAACATCAGAGGAGGCTCTCGTTGGGCAGCTGGATCAAGGGTTTGATACAGAAAGCGGTACTCCTGGACACGGCGCATATTGTTAGGAGATTCCTCTCTCAGGAGCCCTGACCACCGGTAGCTTGGATCCTGTTCCCGATACCGGTGGGCTACTATTTTTTTATATTTTTAATGTTTTTATTTATTTGTTTACTAATATTTAAAAATGTAATTTAATATGTTAAGAAAATGAATAAACGGGAATAATAATAATAATATGTGGGGACATTTTCACACACGGCCATCTGACCCCAAACTAGGGAGACCCTGTACTATGGGTGTCAGACAGCTGATATACATACACAAATACATTTTTTGTATGATTGTCGAACTCACACTGAAGTGAGATAATTTTACTACATTTTGTACGCTTTTAATTCTTTATCACTGAACAGGTGGATAATTAAAAAAAAATACTAACTATAAAAATATTAGTCATTATTGACACATAAAAATACATTTAATTTTAAAACAAAGTCCCTTAATCAATATGAAAAGAGTAGCTACCTATAAAAATAATAGACATATATACTTACCTTCATTTAAAAATGCATGTTATTATTAAACAAAGTCATACTATAATTGTAAAACAATTATTAATATCCATATTTAAAAAAAAAAAATCTAGTCACGTGAAATACAAACCTCAAAAATTTAATTGCCATGACACGTCATTCGCGGGCGTCTAAATTGCAGTGCAGAACGGTAATGACGCCTTAATTGTGACCATACCCCACCGCAAACGATTCCCAGCCATAACTACCGCTATTACCGTCACCATACCTTTATTTGATGTATCCTGAATTGTCCATGCGCGGAAAATATAGGTCACATTAAAATGAATGAATGTGAAATTATAGTGATTGTTTGCATATCTGTGTGACGAAGGTTGGTTTTTACTACTGCTTGTTGATTGAGCTTGGTTCTTCTAAAGCTATAAGCCAACCATCAATCCATACTTAGTAATAATAATCTATATAATAAAAAATAATCGTTGTTCGTTAGTCTCGCTAAAACTCGAGAACGGCTGGGCCGATTTGGCTAATTTTGGTCTTGAAATATTTGTGGAAGTCCAGGGAAGGTTTATACGGTAAGAAAATTGAAAAACCAATTAACAGGACAACGTCTGTCGGGTCAGCTAGTGTATTATAAATACGAAAGTGAGTTTGTTTGTTTGTGACGCTTTCTTGACTAAGCTTGATAAAATGATATGTGTAATCATAGATGCGACTGCTCAGAAATAACAAATAGATTACACTACATTGTTCCTAGAACTGTCATGAGACGCGAGGTTCGCAGCCCGCCCACTTTTTGCGGTTTCCTCCTGTCGGACCAACGCTGGTGTCCGAGCGTCTCTGCGTCGTATTTGTAATAATTATAATAAATTATTTACAGAATTAAACATACTTGCAATGCCGGTTTATAAGTTTCGTCACTACCTCATTAAAACAATCAAGTGCCTATATATTTAATAAGTGCTTATTTATTTAACTTTATTTCGCTTCGCTCATAACATAAACATCTTTTTTGTATATTGTGGATAACGGTGTAAGTTGCACATTTATATCACATATTTATTATGTGAAATAGTTCATAAGATTTAATGTGTAAACTGTTTGTTTGTCCCAAATAAATAAATAAATTGTAATTTATGTATTAAATGTACCCATGTGGCGGTAGAGCATGGAAAACATTATCAAAACATGTATTTATAACATCTACATCCCTTACAAAAATAAAATGGCAAATAAATAAATGACTTGATTTCGACCCCAAGAAAAAACATAGGCTACTTTGTCTTCCGTGACTTCATCCGCCTGAATGTGTTTATAATTATATCCAACCTACCTAGGTTATTACGTTCCGAGATAATTTCTCTTTCTATTCGTGAAAACTTTATGAAAATCCGTACAGTACTTTCTGAGATTGGCCCGAACAAATATAAACTCAGTGCGACCGGGAACTTAATATCTACCTAGTGTTATAGATAGGTAGATAGATTATTATTTCTCAAACTAAAGCTAAAAAGACACATGACATAACAAATCATCATCATCATGTCAACCTTGAGACGCCCTCTGTTGAGCATAATCCTTCCCTTAAAGGGGGTTTGGCCGTAATCGCCATGCTTGGCAGATGCATGTTGGCGATCGCAGTAAGTGTTATGGTACTCAGAAGGATGCTACTGCCTATACTCTGGTCAATATCCCTCTGTCGCCTTCTACGAAACCCACGGGTAGAAATGGGGTACATAACAAATCACATAACACAAAATAACACCTGTCCTCGAACAGAAAAACCCTTTTTTTTATAATGACTACCTACTACTACGTACTTATTCCATTATTAGTCCACCTGTGCAGACTTCCCATTTAAAAATCCTTTGTAAACTTACCCCTCTAAAATGATGATATTTAAATTTTCCTTTACTTTCGAAAATATTGTTAAAATTACATGGTCACAATTTTGCTCCGTAATTAGTACCAGCTGTGCCTAAAGAGGGAATGTGACATGAAAATGGAGCTCCAGCAGGAGTAATGATATATATCACGAACTAGCTTTTGCCCGCGACTTCGTCCGCCCGAATGTCGGTTATCGCGGATGCAGATAAAGTCGTAGTTTAAAAAGTATGTCCTTCCTCAGGGTTTAAGCTATCTTCATACAACATAAAATAAAATAAAGTTAAAATTAAAGGCATCCGGATTCAAGAAAAAACTCTTTGTGTGTAATATGTGTGCATTGTAAGGTGGTACTGTACCGTAACGGTGCACTAATGCCAGCTACACACGTAACGATCTATCGCAGCGATTAAACTGTGCAAACCGATTGGCGCAGTTTTATCGATCGTGTGTATGATAAATCGTTGCGATAATCTGCAACGATTTATCATACACACGATCGCGGTGCAGTTTAACAAGATGAGGTCGGTGTTTTCCAGCCGTATCTTAGTCAAAGTATCTTTTGAAGTCGTCATACAATATCTTGTAATGGTCAATTTCGTGGTATACATTCGTGTCTCTGGCTGCCCCAAACTGAAGTATGACATGGAAATGAGCCTGCCAAAATTACTATAATACGAACCGCGAACGTTCCTCAGTAATAACTCAAAACTTGATCATGTGCCAAACTTGTCCGGTCCGCTATTGTGATATAAGCTCTCTCGTTAATGTCACGCTTTTAGGGATGGTCGCCAAGTGCTATCAACTAAATTATGTGAGGTTCTTTTTACTTCATTAGCGCATTAAAATTTTTGAGTGGGTTACAGTCATCGCGGGTTTTCTTGTTGGCGAATGTGTGCGTTCTCTCATGACGTCTGGATCTTGCAACCAGTATTGTCTAACTGCGTAGATCTCCCAGACTTTTACATTTTCTTTGTGTCGCCCTCTCTGGCTTATCTCCAATAAAGCTCTTTGAATTATCACGCTAGCGTTTCTTGGACCTCCCGCGCAGCCAATGCGTGAAGACTGTGGCTCATCTGTCGCTATGCATTCTGTATACATGGCACACCCAATCTCACTTCAGTCTTGCGGACTTATAACCCACATCGGCGATTCCAGTTACGAAGCAAATAGAATTTCATTACCAGAGAATTCTAACTTCGACATCTCGTTTGTTCGTAAAATAATAATTGATAGAACTGCTGGCATAGAGTTTGATCACATTGGCTTCTAGCAAGTTAGAGTAATATTTCTGTCCGTCAAATTCAAAGTCAAAGTCAAAGCATTTATTTCAACGAAACCTACTACAGGCACTTTTCAATTGCGAAGGAGTTGGTTAGTTAATCAGAAAGTTGGAGTTAGTTGTTCGGTTAAATTTTCCTACGACAGAGTAAAAAAAAATAAGAACAGGCAACGTTCGGTACACACCTCGGTTACGCTGTCACGTTATGAATAAGTCGAATAAAAGCGTCGGTTCGGACTACCATACGGAAATCAGCTATATCTGCGATGGTTAGAAAAATAAATGAACAAACTGCGGTCTGTATAAAATCCAACTGTTCCAGAAGCCCAACAGAAGTCGTTCAGAGTGAAATATTGATATTCATCCTGTGGGCGAAATTTCATTGAGTTTTTTGACTAGATAATTCTTGCAGCTGGTGTGTGAAATTGCTCGATATGTTGCGACAGGCTTGCATGGACATGATTTATACAAGTACTAAAAGACATCATTCAATTTGGCCTGAATTTGGTATTTGACTTAATAGAAAAAAAAATTGGTTGTCTATAAAGTCGGTTTACGGACGATAGTTTTACGTAGTAACGTCATAAAGAAACATAATGGCTAACATATATAACATAAGCAAATAATGGCTTCCGTCGAGGTGGGCGGAGCTTATTGCTTGGGCCGATCGTGCCTCTCTATCGCTTGTTTCGCGCTCTCGCTTGCACGCTCAGGCTCAGGCAGAACGTGATACTTGTTCATGCGTGCAGCCGGTATTCATCGATTTATAAGACGCTATCACGTCTATAAACTAAATAGCATTGGCTAAGTGAACATAACTTTCTATAATTTTAAAAAAGTTTAGACGCTGAAATTTGTGCCTTTATTATTGGAATTTATTTTAAGCAAAAAAAATATATTATAATATTATAACTAGGAATTTCTTTGGAATCGAGCCAGTACCACGCAGCGTAGGAGATAGTAGCTAAGCCTATGCACTATCCCGGTTTCTAAAAACTAATTTAATGTATAAATTATGAAACGAACCGGATGACGCACCGTTGGTATGCCTCCCACCAAATGATTATTTATTTATTTTTAAACGGTTACACCAATTACATTATTTAACATAGGTATGGTATACAACAAAAAAAAATATTATTACTAACATATAATAGAGGACACCCAAGCACCTCTCACAATACATCAGACATTCACGTATAATTCTATTCCATTAATCGGCAAACAGATCACATTCAGGTTTGGTAGCCAGGAGAGCGTTAAGCATTCTTATAGTACGACACACTGGGGACTCAGCTCTGGTGACAGTTTTAGTAGACGGCAGCGCAAACAAATTATTTCGACGGCTTTGGCGATGTCCAATGTATTTGTCGGGAACAAATAGCCGACAGAAAAGACCGCGGAGCGATGCGTCTTCTAAGAGGGCAGGCTACTGTGAACTGTTGAAAGCTGCGTCAGCAGATGGACCGACGACATCTTCAAGGTCGCAGGTAACTGGTGAATGCAAGTGGCAGGTTGTCGCTCGTTGGGGCTTTCTCGTATGGGGGAGGCCTATGTTCAACAGTGGACGTATTTTGGCTAATGATGATGACATTATCATCATCATTCATGGCTGTAGGTGGACCACTGTGGATAGCAAACTTTAAGAGTACATTATTATCGATCAAGCTTGTTGCTTCGCCTTTGTGTCAATATTCTACATCTGACTGTTAATACGAACACTGTACACATATCTTATGAGTATGCTGTGTACAGGTTACATCCGGAGTTGTTTATTATTCGGAACTTGTAGAAACTAGAACTAATTTCCGTGCGTTAAAGCGATATTGCCATTCGAATCAAATGTAACAGCTCACTTTTTAGGTATTAATAATGTCAATTGGGCTTCTCCCAGTTGCAAACGTCGCTTAGTGCCTAGTTCTGTTTTGTCTCCTGCTTGATAATGAGGTATAAGGAGAAATAAGTGGAAAATATTTTTTTTTCTTACTTCTCCGCTGTTCTTTTCTGATTAATTTCGTAGTGGGATCCAACAAGACAGTTGAATCGTTTCTCCGGGATTCGTCGAGCTTCATTGCATCATTGCTTTTCTGGTGGTCGCCACTGTTAATTCTGGCTTAAAGGAGTTGCAGAGGTTCTGGTCTTGATGATGAAGAACGTTATAAATAAAAGAGCGAGTGCATCTGTGTTTACGCACGCACTTGTACGCTGTAATGTCTTTTAGGTACAGTCACCAAAAGAGATAAGTATCCATGTCGTCGGAAATAGTTGAAGTTTACTTAGAAACCAATGATTGCTTTCAAAAGAAATTAAATTAAATCATTGAACTATGTTTTCTCTATTAATTGTATTTTATTTTATTCATAAACACCCATTGGTTTCTTAGTAAACTTCAACTATTCCCGACGACATGGATACTTATCTCTTTTGGTGACTGTACATGGCTAGTCTCCGATGATATTGGCAACACCGAAAAAAAACAACATTATTTGTGACATTATTTTCCATAAAACGATGCAATGTCAGTGTAAGACCTGCAAAACGGCGGCTGTCAATGTCACTGTCACCAACAGCCGCCGTTCCGTTCTGAAATAATGAGCTTTTCGTTATACTGCTCACTCATAACAATATATTTTTATTGCGGGGTTTTAAAAATATTGTAATTGCCTAAAAAAAAAGCGTTTATTTGTGACAAAGATACTCTTTAGGCACCCAAGAGTATAAAAATGAGAATTTGAACTTCTCTAAACATCTCCATTTTTTGTACGAATCCTGACATGATCCTTTAATAATAATAATATATCATCATCATTATTTCAGCCGAAAAACGTCCACTGCCGGACATAGGCCTCCCCCAAAGGGTGGGTTTTGCCATAATCGTCACTCTTGGCAAGCGAGTTGGCGATCGCAGTGTGGTTGTTACAAATGCACAGAGAACGCTGCTGCCCATTCTCTGGTACGTCCCTTAGTCGCCTCTTACGACACCCACGGGAAGATTGGGATGGTGCTATTCTTTACGTCCAACACCATACATAACAATATAGGTATAACATACTACAATTCAAACACACACTACCATGTTTGTTAACTGTTTCGGCTCATTACTATGCTGACCTCTACATCACTTAAACTATAAACACATTAAACAGCAATTGAACAGTACACATGAAACAAATAGTTTTAATTGCTAGGTAGTTGACCAACATTGTTAGCTCATTATGTGTGAACACCGCAACAATCAATTTGATGTCACGTTGTCAGCGTAATGTATAGGGTTGACCCTTGTACCTTCGAACAAACTACTTGATACATAAGTTGCTATCTAGAAAATTAATCACCAAATCATTTATTTCTGATAAAAATTAATTAAAACCAAACATGACATAATAAAATTAGTAAACTTTTAAAATTCAAATAAGTTACAGAATTCATAAGTAATAAAATTACAAAAATAATAAAAAAATCACTAAAACAAAATTCAATCACGTAACTTATTAAGTTACAGATAAATTGTTAATTAGTCTTTTAGGTTAGATCGTAATTTTTTCTGAATTTTGTTCTTACTAATAAAGTAAAAAAAAAACATTAACGGTACAATTAAAGTGAATGAAAAAAAAACATAAATACATTAAGAAATCCCGCAGACCACAGACTTCCTATCGGCCGATAGTTTTGTCGGTTTCATAATCATTATAAAAATGTATGCAAGTGCGCACATTATAACGATTCGATAAAAACTTTGATGGGCTACGACTACCTTCAAACTAAATTCATCATTCTCATATTAACCTTTAGACGCCCACTGCTGGGTATAGGTCTCCCCAAGGGGGGGAGCGCTAACCCTCCCCCCCTTGGGGATCGTAATCGCCTTGCTTGATCGATGCATGTTGGTGATCGCAGTAGGTGTAATGGTACTCAGATGGACGCTGCTGCCCATCCTCTGGTCAATATCCCACTGTCGCCTTCTAAGTCACCCACGGATGGGGTGGTGCTATTCACTCACCACCAACCTGACTGTTTGTTCGGCTAGTGCGCGCACTAGCAGACCAGATCGATCAATCTATCGTCCGATACCGTCCGTTTATGGTCTGCCTACTAATGATAGGTGTGAGCTGCGTGGTAATTTTTTAACATCATGTTTACAAAGTTATTACGTACCTACACTACCTATAAATGTGAATATTGACAGTCTAGTAGAAAGATGATAATTTTTAACCTGTATACTGAATAGCTTCTTCGACTGTTCCTACAAGATGATGCTATTTGTTTTAAACGTGTCAGCAAGTGGAACTGAGTTATAGTTGAAATATACTTTTTTTTTGCATACGAGTGAGTACTAGTTCTTGGGTTTTTTAGGAATTTGGAAGTTGATAGTGTAAGAACAGGATCAACGGCTTTAAGGCGCTTTCCTGACCAAAAAACCTTGATCATACATTTCCTCTTTGCCGCAGAATTGAAATTTGTACTATTTTTGGGTTCTTTTGTAATAAAAAAGAGAAACGATCCTTTCAAATAAAAAAAGGGAATTATAAAGATTTTAAAGTTACCTATGTATTAGTGTAATCCTCAAATTAATATAACGTCAACTTTAGCAAAAGATACATGTTTTCAATTATTTCAGGTATTTTTTTACAGAGAGATTTAGGTGTATAAAGGGTACAAAAAAAAATAAGAACCTGGAATGTGGTGATAGGATATTGAACATTAAAAATATGCTTTTAGATGTAGTTCGTTTATTTTAATTAAATAACGTAGAAAAACGCACTTTTGGTCGGGGTAGCGCCTTAAGTGCGGGGGGCTTAAAACCGTTGGTCCTGCACCTGACATTTCCCTGGTCGTTTCGGATAACGTCCAATCGGGCTCTGAGGGTTAAAGGAAAAGGGAGTGCAGTGTTTGTGCACACACTTGTAGACTATAATCTATCTCCTGTGCACTTGACCGGTCTCTGTTGAGATTAGAGCCACCGTGACCGAAATTCGGTTGAGAGAATATTGTTAACGGGTGATAAATAAAAATCACCCAAAATATTTTTAACAAAACTATCTTTAACCGATAACTTCAACTAAAATAGTTGTGACAAACAAATGTACGACAAATAATACGGCAACAGTATGTTATCTTCACCATCAGTGGTGCGATAGCATATCAGTTCGACGAACGTTAGTGCGACGCAACTTATGCTCGACGAACGTTAGTGTGACACAACTTTTGTTCGACGAACGTTAGTGCGACACTACTTCTAGTCATCATTAAAAATACTGTCGGTATTTATTAAACTCATCTTTTAAGACAAAAATCAGCAAGCAATCCAATCTTGATGAGACACACTTCCTCAAACGGAATCCAATACTCACCCCCATATTCACCCCAAAGCGAAAGTCCCGCAACAAAAACGGTTCAAGCCTGAGATGTCACAATCTAACCCCTACTGACACGATCATCCGGGCGTCGTACACATCGTTATGTATGTAGATACGTAAAACCGCTAATTAGGTAGGGAATTTCAGTTCTACCGAGTAGATAAAATGAGCTGTGAAGCGTTTAGGATAGAAGTGATTAGATATGAGCGGGTTGTGATATTGTGTGAGTTTTAATAATACTATGAATAATGTTTGTTTTTATATTTTCTGCTGTTTTATCTGAAGCGATGATGCGTCCTAAGGTGAAGCACTCTAAGAATGAACCGGTTCACTCATGCCTTGAAGATACCCAGGTTATACTTATCGGGGAACAGAGAGGCGGGCAAGGAGTTGTTGTTGTTTGTTGAATATTTCGAGGACACGGTTGGCGTAGTGACTGAGGAATTAGCTGCTCCGCTGCATGTTCGAAGGTTCGATTCCTGCAAGGGACCAATATTTGTTTGGCCTAGAGGTAGTTTTTCCGAGTCTGGTTGTTTGTGTATGTGAGTTTATATGTTTGTAGACGTACTCAAGATACATGATTTTTTTTACATGACTTATACATGGCTGAACCTGTTATAATTAATCATTATTTACTTTTAATTACCCAAAAAATGCAACATGTTTTTTTTTTTTATTGACTCAGGGTAGTATCGTTGCAAGCGTGATTGTCACACTTCCTTCATTCAATTCTCGGATAAGGGCGAACTTAAAATGCTTTTTTATTTGTAAAGTTATCAGTAATGACAAAACATTTCATCCATAATAGTCTTAGGTGTACAATGGTCCACGTGTAGCAATTATTTGGACCAAAAGCCATTAACTATGTACACTGCTGAATAACTGAGAACACTGCATAACATTGGAATTGAACCCAAAACGCTCAGGAACAACGCCTGTTATCACTAATTCAACAAGGCAGTCAACTAGGCAAGGAATTATCAAAATTTTACCCTGATCGCTCGCCGCTCATAACTTACGGCCCGCGATAACATTAATCATATGGAATGAGCAGTATAATGTCCCTTTCACACTAATAATGATTCTACACACACCGCCGCTTACAGGCAGTACAAATGTATTTATTACAACGTTTACAGGCAGTATTTACAGTCCTTTCAATATTAGTATTTAACGTAAATACCCTCAATTATATAAACCACTGATTATTATTGCTTTTTCCTATGACTTCGCCCACGTGAGGTTACTTACGAATCCCATTTTTTTTTATATATAATATACTATCTGATGCACGCGACTTCGTCGGTGTGAATTGCGTTTTTTTTATATTGTTATAGGCTTGCGTTAGACCGCAACTCACCTGATCTTAAGTGTTGATGCGGCCTAAGGTGGAGCACGCTTGCCTAGGATAAACTGGTTCTCTCGTACCTTAAAGATACCCAGATTATAATATGTATCGGGGAATAGAGAGGCGGGCAGTGAATTCCACAGTCTGTGGTGTTTTATTTTTTTTACATTGACCACTAATTCGTTTTCTAAAATAAAGCCTATGTTACTCTTGACAACATCAGCTATCTACCAGTGTAAGTCCCGTCAAAATTGAACCAGTCGTTTCGGAGAATAGCTAGAACAAACAGACAGACTAAAATGTTAAAAATGCTCTTGGCAATTAAGCTATTAGCTACCACAACGGCACCATACTCGCTGAGTCCACGTCCGATATTTCAACGACCTCGCAAGCCAAGTCAAAATACACTACAACACACCCCCCACTACACCACACACACACACTACAACACACACACACACAACACACACACACAACACACACATACAACACACACACACTTACAATAATCTGAATTAAAGAATGATTATTATCTAAATACTTGATCTGCTTCATCTTTCTCGGTCTATTTAATTTTTTTCATTATTTGTATGTAGTGATCTAACAGAAAAATCAGTCCTAAGCAGACTTAGGCCTCAGGTCACATGAGCCTGGATAGCTCTTCTATATGTAGATGTAACGACCGATGTTGGAACGTGTCCAGAACCAAAAGATGTATAGCTAGCTAGATGTGTAGCTTCTCCGATTGACGAAGCACGATCAATTGATTGATAGAAAGCATTAGAGTACTAGGTCAAAAAAAAAAGACTTTTATAGATAACTCGCTTTCGCCTGCGACTTCGTCCGCGTGAATGGCGGTTATTGCGGATGCAGATGAAGTCGTGGAATAAGAAGTAGCCCATGCCCTTCCTCAGGGTTCAAACTTGTGTGTTTTTTGTATTACTAAATGCCATACAATTTTAATGCATGCTTAGTAACCAGTGTTGTACGAGTACATGTAAGTAAATAAATAAATAAGATTTTCATACCAAATCGGATCACATCGTGAAAACGTCACAGACGGAGTTACTTTCGCATAAAACATAGCCTATATAATAGTACTCAGCAATAAAGTAGCTTTTTATCGATGATAAAAATTTACAATCGGTCCAGTATTTCCCAAAAAAAAAAACATAAATTTCAACAAACTTTACCTCTCTCTAATATTGGTATTGATCTTGGGATCTTAAGATTAGTTTCTTTTTTATTTCTTTCTTTATACGAAAGGGTTAGTACCTAAGATTTTGGTCCTTAGATTTATTTCCAAGAATAAACTCTCTGTATTTTATGACTCTTACATTAAGATAAAGTATTCCAATAAAATGTTCACATTTTACAAAAAATTTACTAGTTCGGTAAGCCGTAACCAAATAGACGACCAGGAACGTCGAAAGATAACTTTATTAAAAAAAAATTACACGGTACTAAATCTACCATTACAAAATCTTTACCTCAATTCCTTTGTGAGGAATAAATGAAATAAAAATAAAAGTTCTCAAAATCTCATTTTCCATAAATTAAGGCTACACATAATTTCGCCAAATTATTATATTTTCTTAAAAAACCGGCAAAACAACGAGAAACAAAACACATAATTATATTTATTTAAAACAACTATGACGATTTTAGACGACAGCGCTACGCCGTAGACCCTCGTAGCGGTTCGTAGCATAGCTCGTAGCGAGCTACGATACGCTACGGTGGCTTTGGCATTTTGTCAATGTAATGTTTTCAAGAGAATTTCATTAGTTTGTCACGGTTCTGTGTGACGGCAAAACAGTTACAAACTAACGTAACTAAATTAGTAACAATAAGGTCGAAAGTTAAATTCAATGGACGTCTAAAATAAAATCAGGATATTCATTGAGCCCGTCACATACGAAGCTATAATATATATTATAGCTAGCCACCACACCACACACGGTAGCTATAATATAATAATATATTTTCGCCCTTATTACGTCTGCGATCGTTGTTTGTTTCACATTTTTGAATGTATATTAATATGCCTTGCTATATCTGTCCACATATTTTGGTGACGTAGGCGTAGTAAAAATATATATTATAGCTGCGTCTGAAATATATCGTTATATGCCTTGCTATGAATTATATAGCTTCGTCTGTGACGGGCTTTATTAGGTTTATTAAAGCCTAAATTTTAGGTTAATATCTAATGGGTGATAAAAGAGACTGTACTTCCCATAATTTTCTTATTTTATTGACTACCATACCAGGTCCTGGGAACCTTCTGATTCGCAGTACCTGGTAGACAGAAGAACAAAGACATTGAAGATCAAACTCCCATCTTCTAGCATTTTTATGGAAACAAGGTTTAATGTTAAAATTCATATTAAATTCCTCCACAAACCTTATAGGTACCTATTTGTGGGGGTGTGGTGTGTTAGGTTTAGAATTGACTTTGTAGCTATGCAACTTACGCGAGTCACATATCCACATACCTAGCTATATGTATATCTAATGTCGTCTTTAAAACCATTTAATATTATAGTAATAAGTTAGTCGCCAATATACTTGCGTTTAAACAACACGTATTTAATTTATCCGAATCCCGTACAAGCAATAGTGAACCTTAATACAATCAACATATGGTCGAAATCGAGCCGAATCCATTCAGTACGGACACCTGCGAAGAGAACAAAAGGCTTACATTCCACAGCAGCGATAAGAGACCTTTTTTTTTGTGCTCATCGGATACCGAGAATTAGCAAGTTGTTTACTACGAAAACTATTAACGTAATAATCACGACTTTATACATCGGGTATCAGCTGCATTCAAGTTATATTACGTGAAAAATGACTACGACGACTGAGGAACAACATAAACTTCTCTCCGTGTTAGAAGATACTGCAAACCTATTACGGAAAACACAAATTAACCTAAGAAAATGTCCTAAAGCACGCTTAACAAGAGGATATATCGAAGCACGTATGAGAATCATCGAAGATTATTGGGATACGTTCAAATGTGCGCATAAAGACTTAGTTAAAATAACGCCCAAGGAACAGAAAGGAACTTTGTCTTATTTTTTGAATGAAGAGTTTTTTATTTATGAAGATTTGTTTAACGTGCTTCAAGGTGACTTAAAGGACATGGTTATTTCGTTATCTGAACCATCTGTAATGGAATCAAAATCCGCAAATAGTAGTTTCGGCTGCACAAGTCCACAAAATAACCTCGTGCACCTACCGAGGATCGAGATACCGAAGTTTTCCGGTAATTATGAATCATGGCAAACTTTTGAAGATTTGTTTACTTCGTTGGTGCACAATAACACTTCGCTCCGCGATGTACAAAAGCTTCATTATTTGAAGACTAGTGTTACTCAAGAAGCCGAATCACTATTGAAGCATATACAGGTTACCGATAAAAATTATGAAAAAGCATGGGATATTCTGAAAAAGAGATACGGCAATAAACGCTTACTTTTAAATCATTCTCTGAAAAGGTTATTCAACCAAAAGAAGATGACTTCTCAATCAGCTTCTCAGTTAAAGGGGTTGTTAGACACAACTACAGAGTGCCTAAACAACTTAAATAATTTAAATATTGACACAGGCTCCTGGGATCCATTCCTTATATATCTTCTAGTGCAGAAGATGGACTCAGAGACGCACAAGAATTGGGAAGAACATGCATATAAAGAAGAATCTGAAAACTTACCTACCTGGAGTGATTTCAAGAAGTTCGTAGAATCGAAGTTCCGTACCCTGGAATTAACAAATCAGAATAGTTCATCTAAGGATAATAAAACAATAAAGGAGCGTTCATGCCATGTCACCACACCAGTTACGGAGAAAGTTTGTGTGATGTGTAAAGAAAGTCACAGTTTAAGTCATTGCAAGGAATTCTGCAAGAAGGAACCTATTGAAAGAAGAGAGTTTGTGAAGGACAAACAGTTATGTTTTAACTGCTTAGTACCAGGACACTCGGCATTTAAGTGTAAAGTGCCAGTATCTTGTCGTGTTTGTCACAGGCGCCATCATTCCCTTTTACATGAAACGAAGATCAAGCAGCCTGGAGAATCATCAGTCACACCTCCAGCTGTAACACATGTAGAAGAAGAGCAAGCATTACAAGTCAATACAATGATAGCGTCGCATTACAGTACTAAGAAGAGCGTAGCAGCACTTTTAGCAACGGCAGTAGTGGAAGCAACAGGCGAGCAAGGTAACACCATTTTACTGCGGGCGCTAATCGATCAAGGTTCCGAGGCAGCTTTTATTAGCGAGAAGGCGACTCAATTGTTGAAGCTCAAACGACAACCTGTTAAAGCAAGCATTATGGGCGTGGGATCCCAGAAGACCGAAATAAAACATGTGGTTCAGCTACAAATACGCTCACGATTGGACCGAAACTATTGTTTACCGATCAAGGCATACGTAATGTCCAAGCAACTGACCGCAAAGATACCCACCAAGACAATCAATAAACAAGATTGGGCTCACATTCAAGACCTCAACCTGGCTGATCCAACATATTTTAAGCCAGGGTCTATAGATCTACTCTTGGGTGTGAAAGAATATGCTGAAATTCTGCAAAACAACCTAATCAAAGGTCCACCAGGCTCACCAAGTGCTCAGGAAACCAGCCTGGGATGGATTCTTTTTGGAGAAGTTAATACAACACATCAAAATCAGTATGTTGTCATGCATCATTCAGTTGACATAGAAGACATGTTGAAATCAATTTGGGAAATTGACGTAGACACTAAAAGACACTTAACTAAGGAAAAACAACTGTGTGAAGAAATATACGAAAAAACAACTGCTAGAAACGAAGAAGGAAGATACATTGTTAAATTACCATTTAATACATACAGTCCACAATCACCAGATGGTAATACAAAATCGATAGCAACACATAGATTTACACAATTAGAAAAGAAGTTCAGGAAATCGCCAGACCTGCAAAAGGAATATAGTAAAGTTATAAACGATTATATAGAAGAAGGATACATTGAGAAGGTACCTGAAAAAGAAAAGGATAAAAGAGCTGTCTACTTACCTCACCACGCTGTTGTCAGATCTGACAAAGAGTCCACGCGAACACGCGTTGTATTTGATGCGTCATGCAGAGTGTAGTGTATAAGCGGCGCGCAAGCGCAAATGTAATAATATTGTGTCGGACGGGCAGTCCACAATAAACGGTTGAACTAGCGGTACGTGTCTCATTTCTAATTCATTACAGTGGCGACGAAGATTGGATTTGCGAAATTAGTTCTTTTTTTTTTTGTATAATCAACATGACGATAGGGAAGTTGTTGGAATTCAATGTGCGGTCCGGGAATTGGACATTATATGTGGAACGAGCGGAAATGTATTTTAAAGTGAACGAGATTAAACAAGAACTATGGCTACCCACGTTAATCGCGGCAATGGGCGATGAAGCCTACGAACTATTAAGCAATTTAACGAGCCCGGCGAAACCCAGTGAAAAAACATATGCACTAGTTACCCAATTAATGACAGACCATTTACAACCCAAACCTTCGTTTATGGCGGAACGATATCGTTTCAGACAAAGGAGACAACAAGCTGGGGAGAGCATACCTCAATATATATCGGAATTAAAAAAATTAGCGAGATACTGTGAATTTAAGACGGTATTGGAGGAAAACCTGCGTGATCAGCTGGTGTGTGGACTCAGCAGTGAAACGATTAGGCAGCGTGTATTCACAGAGGAGAACCTAGAATATTCCAAGGCCGTAAAGATCGCATGTGCGATGGAAGCGGCGGAACGAGACGCGGCAGCGGTGGAGCGGGCTGAGACCGCATCGAACAACACCGGTGGCACCGATATACTTCATGCCGGGATCGCGCGGCGCGGCCGCGGTGCCTCGGCGCGAGGCGGCGGCGGCGCGCGCCCTCCTAAGTATCGGGGACCAAACGCCAGCGGAGGCGGTAGCGGAAACAAGGTGGATCCTTGTAGCGCTTGTGGAGGTTCCGATCATCGGGTTGATGATTGTCAATACAATCGTTTCATCTGCGGCAAATGTAGACAACGAGGTCACCTACGTAGGGTGTGCCCGGCGCGAGCGGCCGCGGCCGGACAGCAAGCGCGGCGCGCGAGCAGCGGAGCCGGGGGCGGCGGCCTGCTGGCGCACGTGGAGGCCAGGGACCAGGACCACGACAGAGGGTGTGGGATACACCCGTCTGGAGACGACGAGTCACCGCCCGAGGATGAAGAGTTGGAGATTGAGGAAGATCTGCATCAACTCTGTCTAAATGGCTATAAGCCGGTAAGCTTGTCAATAAAGATTGATGAAATTAGCATACCTATGGAAGTAGATACCGGTTCATTAGTGTCTTGTATAAGCAAAAAAATGTACGATAGGTATTTTAATAATAGAATATTACAGAACTCGAATTTGGTGTTCAAATTTTATAATGGTGCCAAAGTTAGACCCCTGGGAGTTATTAAACCGTCTGTAAGCTACGGAAGGGAATCTAAATGTTTGGAACTTTTTGTCATCGAAGGCGGCACTACATCTTTGCTAGGAAGGCAATGGCTATCCGAATTAAAAATTAAAATTCCTATGTTGTATCAAAGGGTAGTCGAGGCGGAAAACAGTAATAATTATGGTAATAATAAATTAATGTCATTACTTTCCAGGTATAAAGAGTTATTTACGGAGGGACTGGGACGGTTCAAGGGAGGTGCGGCGCGGCTGCGGGTGCGCGAGGGGGCCACACCGGTGTTTTGCCGCGCGCGGCCCGTGCCATACGCGCTACGGGACCGCGTTGATGACGAGCTGGATGCAATGCTGCGCACCGGCGTCATTGAGCCGGTTGACAGCGCGGATTGGGCCACTCCACTAGTACCGGTGCGTAAGGCTGATGGGGGACTTCGTATCTGCGCGGACTATAAGGTGACGTTAAATCCTGTATTGCTGATCGATAGATATCCTTTGCCTCGCATCGACGATTTGTTAGTCAAACTAAATGGCGCCAAAGTACTGTCAAAAATTGACCTGTCACAAGCGTACAATCAAATTGAGTTGGATGATCCCGAAAATTTAACAGTAATTAATACTCACAAGGGCCTGTTTAGGTATAAGAGATTGGTTTATGGACTATCATCGAGTCCAGGAATTTTCCAGAGGATAATGTCGAACCTCCTTAATGATATTCCTAACGTACAAGTATTCTTGGACGACATAATAATAGGGACAACGACGATGTCACAGCATTTAGAAACCTTAGAAAAATTACTTGAAAGATTACATAGCAGCGGAATTAAATTGAAGAAAAGTAAGTGTTTTTTTATGACAAATGAGGTTAAGTATTTGGGGTATATTATCTCCGCAGAGGGAATCAAGGCAGATCCAGAGAAAATAGAAGGAATAGTAAACATCCCCTCCCCTCGTAATGTCACGGAGTTAAGGTCGTTTTTAGGAACAATTAACTTTTATGCCAAATTCGTTCGTAACTTAAGCACCATTTTAGCGCCCTTGTATAATTTACTTAAAAAAGGTATCACCTGGAAATGGGACCACGAATGCGAGTTAGCATGTAAAAAGGTTAAATCAATTTTAACGAGTGCAGATGTCCTGGCTCATTACGACCCACATAAGCCATTGTTTTTGACGTGCGACGCTAGCGCGCGCGGTCTAGGAGGAGTACTAACACAGCTATGTGAAGGGGAGGGCGCGGGCGCAGGGGCCGGCCTGCGCGAGCGACCTGTTATCTATGTGTCGCGCGCACTCACCTGCGCTGAGAAAAATTA
The DNA here is from genome assembly GCA_947361185.1 of Charanyca ferruginea. Classification (NCBI taxonomy): domain Eukaryota; kingdom Metazoa; phylum Arthropoda; class Insecta; order Lepidoptera; family Noctuidae; genus Charanyca; species Charanyca ferruginea. Next base: position 4,367,740 of record OX376070.1, read on the forward strand.
TTCGCAAATCGAGCGTGAGGCGCTAGCAATTGTATTTAGCTTGGAGAAATTACATCAATATCTTTACGGTAGGCAGTTCACGTTGAGAACCGATCATAAACCTTTGGTAACCATTTTTGGACCCAAACAGGGAGTTCCATCAATGGCGGCAAGTAGATTACAACGATGGGCCATTAAGTTGTCAGCGTATACGTACCATATTGAGTTTGTAGGATCAAAAGATAACGGTGCAGACGGATTATCGCGGTTGCCGGCACGCTCGTCAGTGCGCTCGTCGTGTAAACAATGCACTAAAATACCTGAACAAACATTCTTACATTTCGCGCAGAATGCGATGCTAATGGATTATCAGGAAATTAGGAAACAGACTAGCCGTGATCCTTTGCTGGGCCGAGTTTTATCTTATCTTAGAGACGAATGGCCGTCTGAGGAAATAATAACTACACTAAAGCCATATTATAATCGGAAAAAAGAGTTGTATGAGGAATTAGGGTGCGTTATGTGGGGTCACAGAGTAGTAGTGCCAGAGACATGTAGGTCAAAAGTTTTAACAGAGTTACACGAGGCACATATGGGCATCGTAAAAACCAAATCATTTGCTCGTAGTTATGTGTGGTGGCCTGGTATCGACGAAGCGATCGAGACAATATGCCGTACGTGCCGGACTTGCACAGCCGAGGCGGACGCACCACCGCGACACGTACCCTGTCCGTGGCCTTGGCCCGATAAACCTTGGGCTCGGGTTCATCTTGACTTTCTGGGACCGATCGCCGGTAGAATTTTTTTAGTTATGGTAGATGCTCGGACCAAGTGGATAGAGGTTAGTCAGGTACCGAGTACGGCGGCGGGCCACACTATAAATAGGTTAAGTGAAGTCTTCGCGCGGTTTGGTATACCAAAACAGGTTGTTTCCGATAACGGCCCGCCTTTCACAAGTAGTGACTTCTCTCAATTTTTAAGCACAAATGGAGTAGAACATTTATTTACAGCACCTTATCACCCAGCGTCAAATGGTGCTGCAGAAAATGCCGTTAGAACGGTGAAAAGAGTAATTAAAAAGGCATTTAGAGAAAAATTGGACGTAACATTATTTTTAAACAATTTTCTATTGCATTATCGCAACACCGAGCACTGTACTACGGGGGAGACGCCAGCTTTGTTAATGTGCGGCAGGAGGTTACGAACAAAGTTAGATTCACTGAGACCAGATATAAGTACTAAGGTTAGGAATATCCAACAAAAGCAACAGCAGACAGGGGGTGTTAGCGGGACACGGGACTTGCGTCCCGGGGAAGAGATTTGGCTCCGCCAGTACAGGGGAGGTGATAGGTGGGTGCAGGGAAAAGTGACAGGAAGAATAGGTATCACGGACTATAGGGTAGTCGATGCGGAAGGTAGGGAGTCGCATAAACATATCGATCAGCTTAAGCACAGGAAGCGTAGTTCACTTATTAGTCCGCCGAGTCCTCCCTCCATTAAGGAGAAAGCAACGGGGAATGGTGGAGAGCCCAGCCCGAGCCGTTGGGAGCGGGACGCGTCACAGGTCATCACGGTGGACAAGGATGATGCTCAGGAACGGTTCGAAGACTGTCAGGAGCAAACGACACCGGAAGTAACTCAATCACCGCGCTTGCCTACTCTTGAGCCGACCCAGTCCCGTCCCATGCGCCAATGCCGGCTAAATAATCCACCTAAATACACTGTGTAATTTATTGTTAGCTTTAAGGTACGGTCTAAATGTATTTACTTCAGTTAGGATTAGTATTAGGGTAATTAATAAGTAGACTCCTAATTTAGTTGTTTCATTTGTATTTTATTTTATTAGATGTAATTATAGAATAAGGGTGGAGGATTGTAGTGTATAAGCGGCGCGCAAGCGCAAATGTAATAATATTGTGTCGGACGGGCAGTCCACAATAAACGGTTGAACTAGCGGTACGTGTCTCATTTCTAATTCATTACACAGAGGATCAAACAACGTTTCGTTAAACGATGAATTACTTGTGGGTCCTCAGCTGCAAGAAGAATTGAGAAACATTTTGATGAGATGGCGCATGAAACAAGTCTGTTTTATGGCAGATGTAAGACAGATGTTTCTTCAAGTATTAGTGAGTCAAGAAGACACAGAATTTCAACGTATCCTGTGGAGGCAACAGGAATCTGATAACCTGGAAGAATATCGATTACTTAGAGTCACCTTTGGTACAGCGTCTGCACCATATTTGGCCGTTAAAACGCTGCAACAGGTAGCCAAAGACGAAGCTAAGAATAATACTCTTGTTGCACAAACTACAAACGAGGATTTTTACGTGGATGACGTTTTATCTGGCACAGATACAGTAGCTGAAGCTATAACACTTTCTAAAGAATTATCAGACACGCTAGAAAGAGGTGGTTTTCAACTTACGAAATGGGCATCCAACAGTATCGATTTTATGAAGTATTTAGAAGATGACAAAAGATCTTCAAAAGCACATATTGATTTAAACCTCGATGGAACTCTTAAAGCATTAGGAATTGAATGGAATTTAAAAACAGACCAGTTTCAATACAATCTCAGATTTACACCCATGGCCAAGTCCATAACAAAGCGAAACATATTGTCTGATATACAAAGAGTGTTTAATCCCCTTGGTTGGATAGCACCGAGTACTGTTATGGCTAAAATATTAATACAAAAGCTTTGGCTTGAAAGAGTTAACTGGGATGAACAAGTTAGTAGCACATTAGAACAAGAATGGAGAGAAATAAGATCAGACCTCGTTAACATAACTGAAATACAAATAGAGAGATGGTACGATGACTGTTAACAACAACAAAATACAAATTCACGGATTCAGCGATGCTTCAATGCGTGCATATGCAGCAGCAGTCTACATAAGACTCGAAACTCTAGAAAACAAGTTTGAAACAAAACTGATAGCTGCTAGAACCAGAGTAGCACCATTGAAGACCATTTCGCTACCTCGTCTAGAACTTTGTGGTGCCCTACTTCTTTCAAAATTAATGAAGCAGGTTGGACAATCAATGAGGATACCGACAACACGAATGTACGCATGGACTGACTCTTTAATTGTTATCGCATGGCTTAGTGGTTCACTGTTAGGTTCACCTAACAGGTGGAAACCCTTCGTTGCAAACCGTGTAGTCGAAATTGTTGAAAACATTAATAACAAACACTGGTTCCATGTTCAGTCACATGAAAATCCCGCTGATTTGGCATCTAGAGGAATGTTGATATCCGACTTGAAGAAATGTAACTTATGGTGGCACGGACCGGGCTGGCTATCTGAAACAAAAATAAATATTAAACATGAAATAACAGAAACAGACTTGGAAATGAAGAAAACTAAAATTAATACTCACCTGAACGCAGAGCGGATTGAAGAACCTGAAACAACTTTAATAACACAATTTGATAATTTTGAAACATTAACAGATTTAATAAAAGCGATTACTTACTGTAGAAGATTTTTAAACTATAAGAAGAATATAAACGGTGAAAATCTGAATTTAACAACGCAAGAATTAGAAGATACTTTACAGATCTGTATTAAAAGGGCTCAAGAGAAAGAATTTCAAGAAGAGATAGATAGAATAAAAATAGGAAAACAAGTTAAGAAAAACAGTCAGCTCCGATGTCTAAATCCATACCTAGATGAGAAAAATATACTCAGGGTGGGCGGTCGCTTAAGACATGCTAACTTACCTGAAGATAAGAAGAATCCTGTGATCCTGGGAAATAGAAACGCACTGGTACAGTTAGTCATTGCTGATGCGCATGACAAAACGCTTCATGGAGGAGTGCAGTTGATGCTATGTCACTTACGCTATAAATACTGGGTTATAAGAGCTAAATCACTGGTGAAGAAACATATTCACAAATGCATGAAGTGCGCTCGAATGAATGCTATAACAAAAGGACAAATAATGGGAGACTTACCAGTGGAAAGAGTAACACCGACGAGACCGTTTCTGCACAGCGGTGTAGATTTCGCAGGATCGTTTCAAACACTGGTATCTAAAGGAAGAGGCAACAAAACCAAAAAGACATTTGTGGCTATTTTCATATGCATGTCCACTAAAGCAATCCACATAGAACTAGTTGGAGACCTCACTTCAGAGGCATTTATAGCAGCTTTTAGACGTTTTGTTGCCAGAAGAGGTAAATGTATTATCACACCACAGGTGGCCACCTGTGGTGTGATAATGGTAAAAACTTCGTGGGTGCAAACAGAGAACTTCATGATTTGTGGAATGAAGCACAGATGACGGGAGACGTTACATCCACGCTAGCAACAGATGGCACACAGTTTCACTTTATCCCACCATATAGTCCAGACTTTGGAGGACTATGGGAAGCAGGCGTGAAGTCTATCAAGTACCACCTGAAACGTATCATTACAAATCACCTGACGTTCGAGGAAATGGCTACAGTATTATGCCAGATAGAAGCCTGTCTGAATTCACGCCCGTTGTGCCCAATAGATAACACCGACCCAGAAAACTTGGATCCATTAACTCCTGGCCATTTTTTAATAGGAGAACCACCGATTGTGGTACCCTCACCTGATCTGCAAGCTGTGAAGGTTCATAATTTGTCACGCTGGCAACATACACAGAAGATTCTTCATGACTTTTGGCGACGCTGGCAAGATGAATATTTGACCAGGCTTCAGCAGCGTCCTAAATGGATGAAGAAAGCGAAGGAATTTGCAATAGGGGATATTGTGTTGATTAAGACTGAAAATCAACCACCCAACAAATGGTCTTTAGGAAGAATCACTGATAAACACCCAGGCATGGATGGTAACACGAGGGTGTATAGTGTGAGAAATGGAGGTTCCATAAATAAGAGAACTATCAGAAAGTTATGTGCCTTTCCAGTTGATTCTACGTAGGTAATTTTGAATTATTGAGATATTGTGAATTATTTTAGTAGCTATTGTTAGAATTTCATTAACTTTATTAATTTACGGTTGTAATATTTGTGTTTTAGACTGACTATTTGGAGTTAGGTACTTTGTTTAGAGGATAATTTGTTAGAACTTTATTGTGATTGTAAAAGAACTTAAAAGTCCTTTGGTGGGCGGTATGTTAGGTTTAGAATTGACTTTGTAGCTATGCAACTTACGCGAGTCACATATCCACATACCTAGCTATATGTATATCTAATGTCGTCTTTAAAACCATTTAATATTATAGTAATAAGTTAGTCGCCAATATACTTGCGTTTAAACAACACGTATTTAATTTATCCGAATCCCGTACAAGCAATAGTGAACCTTAATACAATCAACATGGTGGGTTTGTGTGAGTTTGTAGGGTTTTTTTTTATGCATCCATAAGCACAATATTTTGCGTGTGTTATAAGTCTAACTCCAATTAAAAGGCTGCCCGACTCAAATAGGATTGGGCGGATCCCACCAGCCGCATGCACAGTGACAGCTGGGCCGAGGTTTCCAAGATGATCGCCGTCGCCGAGGCAAGCCCAGGAGGAGGTAGCGAGATGACCTAGATGCGTACTGCGAAGGCTGGCTCGAGGCGGCGCAAAGACACATTACCTGGCAAGATTCGGGGAGGCCTTTGCCCAGCAGTGGGATATGACAGACTAACAAAAATTTTATAAATTAAAGTAAAAATTAAAGTCATTTTCCTTGCAATAATTTATGTGTAATGTTACTTAGTTTACTGGGCTGTGTATGTAATTAACAGCTACAAGGTGTCTTTTATTACACCCGTCCATCTGCCTAGCCTTTTCCCAACTATATTGGGATCGGCTTCCAGTCTAACCGGATGCAGCTGAATACCAGTGTTTTACATGTAGCGACCTGCCTGTCTGCCCTCCACAACCCAGTTACTGAATATATCCCTTGATAAAACTGTTTGTGTTAATTTAACCGATCGCATTCGTAATACCATACTGCGCTCCAAAACACAGATCATTGACGTAGCTCAAAAGGCTGCCCTGCTTAAATGGGACTGGGCTGGACATGTCTGCCGCATGCCGAACGACCTATGGGCCCGTAAATCCCAAAATTGGTGCCCTGAAATGACGAGACGGGGTCGCGGTAGACCACGTAAGAGATGGCGGGATGACTTGGATATCTTCCGTAAGAATGTTTCTGACTATCCATAACGACTGTCAAAGATCTACGAATGACAACCGGGATCAACGGGTTTACGTGCTTTCCGAGGCACGCAGGAGTCTCAGTATGAAATGGATGATCACCCTTCCACGGCTAAACCTAGCTTAACCATGATCCGTATGGGTTTTTATATCACCACCAGCCCCTGGTATAACTGGCACTTTACTGGTACTTTATTTAAATAAAAATTATTCAATTAAAGTAGTTCTCTCACTTTTGACGTGATAACGTCTTAGTAGTAGTATGACGGGCTGGTGTCCGCAACTCCACGTCTCAGCGCATATTTTGCGTACAGGTGGGAAGTAAATTATTCAATCCACCCGAGCTCCCCAAGAAAGGTCAGCAGCGCCTTAACGTCGCCGGCGATCTGATCGAAGTACTTTGCCCTGTATGAAGCGACCTCAGGGCAGTTCAGAAGAACATGGGCTGTTGTCTCGTCTGCCCCATGCTGAGCGTGCAAGCGAGATCGCGAAACAAGCGATAGAGAGGCACGATCGGCCCAAGCAATAAGCTCCGCCCACGTCGACGGAAGCCATTATTTGCTTATGTTATATATGTCGGTTATTATGTGTCTTTATGACGTTATTACGTAAAACTATCGTCCGTAAACCGACTTTACAGACAACCGATATTTTTTATTGAAGTAATTTTCGAGTATTTAAAAAAAACCCGCAACAGCAAGCGTGGCGGTTTGTGGATGGGTTACCATCCTTTTATACTGTATTTCTTATTAATATCTTTCATTGTAATATTAATTAAAAACAAGTATCACGGACCCATAATATTAAACATAGGTAAAATGACTGTATTCCCGTTTCCCTTAGCGAACCGTTTTCTACTAAATTTTCCCCTATTGTTGTCAATTTTCGTTTGGAGCCAGAAGCCTTAATACAAAACAATGGGCCCGGGCACCTTATTTACGTAACACACCCGAATTTAATTAAATCCAAGACTTACTGGACCATTCGGTTTTGTTTATGGTGTTCATATTGGAAAATTGTAGTGTCTGTAGGTACTAAGAATCGTTATTAGTTTATTATTACTGTTTTTTTTACCAGCTTTTTATTAGCTTCTCCTGTATGTTTGTTTGTAACTTTTGTAACCGACTTCTTTGGGAGCGATTTTGACCCACTTTAAACGGCCAGATTTCGTTCAAACTTTGTAGATATATCGAGGACCGATGACAATACACTAATTTGATAAAATTATAAAAAAAAAACAAAAAAAAAAACATAAGTCGTTCAAAATTAGTTGCCGAAAAAACAGCTATTATATACTAGGAAGGTACTGCACAAGCGCCCCTGGTAGAATAAATGTACATAATATTTATAGATATAGATATAACCAAACTAAAAAGTAAAAAATAAATAATAGTTTAAAAAAAACTAAAAACACGCTTTTTATAGAAAACCAAACTAAAAAATAGAAAATAAATTTTAATAAATTATTTTATTTCAAAAAAAGCGTGGGGTGCATGGTGCCAATAGTTATAAATATTTTATTGACAGATATGAGTAGAGTGATTATCATTTTTATAATATCTTAAAAAGCACCCCACGCTTTTTTTTAAATAAAATTATTTATTAAAATTTATTTTCTATTTTTTCGTTTGGTTTTCCATAAAAAGCGTGTTTTTAGTTTTTTTTAACTATTATTTATTTTAATACAAGGTGACTTCACAGCAGACATGTAAGTGTAACATAATTATACCTAGAAACGTTACGACAATGGGTAATTTCACAAATAATAAGAAAAAAATGTAACATTTGCAGACAGTGACACAATTAATCTATACTTAATATTATAAAGCTGAAGAGTTTGTTTGTTTGTTTGGTTAACCGCGCTAATCTCAGGATCTACTGGTTCGAATTGAAAAAATATTTTTGTGTTGGATAGTCCATTTATCGAGGAAGGCTATATGCCCTATACTATAATATTATAAAGCTGAAGAGTTTGTTTGTTTGGTTGGTTGAACGCGCTAATCTCAGGATCTACTGGTTCGAATTGAAAAATTATTTTTGTGTTGGATAGTCCATTTATCGAGGAAGGCTTTAGGGCCATGCGAAGCCGGGTCGGATTGCTATTGTTATCATAATTACAAACCGAACCAGATTGACTTAAAAAAGAAGGAGGCTCTCAATAAGGTTGTGGTTTCATTTTCAATCTTTTTAATGTTTGTTACCTCTAAACCTCGCCATTTATAAACCTATTTCGAACATTTTTTTATTTGAATGGATATGAGACTGGTCTCGTAGAAATTTTAACAAAATCGGTTTGATTTTTAAATAAAAATAACTGGTTATTGATTTGGATGATAAGAACTAAGAAAGCAAGTCAAAACATTCAGTAGGTCTCGCGACTTTGGACTCTCACTTCTTATAGAAGTCCTTGTTTGTGATGTACTTTATAGTTTTCAAATTCGATTTTCACTCAAACTATTGTAAGTACAGGGGTGTGATTCTGTAAGACCTCATTCTAAACTTCGAATCTGAATCCGCTGTGAGTTTCTTGATTGGCATTCTAAAAACTTGGTCAATAATTCGAATTCACACTAGCGCCACACTTGCGAGCGTGTCAGCGAGTTGAACTAAATTGACAGAAAGATTTTGACAGATAAAGTATAAGATGACGTAAGAAGTGGCATTCTGTAAGGTAATTTCCCCATCACTTCGACGCTCACTTCGTACTCGAACCCGATTCAAAGTGTCAAATATATCAAGGTCATATTGAACCTTATGCGAAGTGAGAGTGAATAGCGATGTGAGATCCGAGTTGTTGTTTGAATTTTACAAAATCGACCTACTGACCTCAAGCTTACTTCACCTAAATTTACAGATATAGACTTTTACAAAATAATACGGCTAGCGTCATCTGTAAACTTTGTTTAGTAACAGACAATATTGTGGTTAGATATTTGTTGGTTTAATAATTCAGAAATGAGGGTAGTTCAGAATTGTATATTCTAATGAAATACTTGCCAATATTATTATTGTTATTAGTTTGCAAAGTTAAAACAATGAATGAATATTATTTAACTAAATATTTATCGTGGTCTGATTTAGGAATTATTTCTCAATAACGAACAAAAACATTATTATTCCAAGAAATAGTGTTTTGCTCAATCATGGAGTTAGTTTTTGATAATAATGTTAAGTCATTGTTTACAAGTAGGATCTATTGTTTATTTTGTATTCATAACTTGACTCAAATATAACTAAAATTGAAGACCAAAATAAAAACCCTTTCTCTATAAACAAATAAAATATTATATACCGAAGACCCTTTTTAGTGAGACGTGTATTATGCAGAATAAATAAACATGACCTTTACAGACGCCATTTTGTAACTCTCTTCATAAATAATATGTTGGCAGTATACATTATGAAGTTATTCCACGGTCTTCAAGACGTTGTGATAGCTTTGTATTTTGTTTCATTGGAAACTTGTTTTCGCTAGTAGAACGGTTATGAATTCATGTGAATGGTCGACTAGGACAAAAATGCTTTTGGTAGATAAGCTTTTCGTTTTTAAATTGTTGAGGTAAGCACTTACGTTTAATTTTTAAATTAAGCTATTTGACAGAAAACTGTCTAACCACAAGCACAGAATACTTAATAGTACTACCCACAAGGCTAGGTCATCATCATCATCATCATTTCAGCCGAAAGACGTCCACTGCTGGACATAGGGCTCCCCCAGAGGGGGGTTTTGCCATAATCGCCACGCTTGGCAGGCGGGTTGGCGATCGCAGTATGGTTGTTACAAAGGCACAGAGAACGCTGCTGCCCATTCTCTGGTGAGTCCCTTAGTCGCCTCTTACGACACCCACGAGAAGATATGGGATGGTGCTATTCTTTACGTCCGACACCATACGGACGGGCTAGGCTAGGCTAGGTATTATTTATTTATTAAAACTTTATGCACAAAATGAAATAAACACACTGAACAAAGCCGGACTTATTGCCATTTTTTTGCCTTTTTTAGGCATTTTCTACCAGTCTAGTGTCTAGTAGTAGTCTAGTCTAGTGATGCAGGAACCAAACATGGTGAGAAGATAAAGTTGATTTATTGATTGATTGATGGTAGGTGGCGGTAGTGGCGGTTTTACCCTAGGCCCTGTTTTAGTTAATTATTGACTAAAATATGACTACGAATACGCGGAGCCTGTAGCGCAGCGTTTTCCTCTTAAATTATGTGGTAGGTATACAAAAGGCGCACAAGAACCTTCTAAGAGCTTCTAACGGTCACGTCTACTTAAGGCCCTACGCGATGTTGTATTATATTACATGATGCAAACGCAACGAAACGGAAGCCTACTTGCGCACGAATATGAGAAGCTTTGTTGCGCGGATATCGTAGAATCCGATTCTCCTGAACTCGTGAGAATTCGCCGTTAGACGAGCGGTCAGTTTTTTTTAGTTGTAAGTTGGACAATATACGGTCACCAAAGTAGATGAATAAAATGAAATAAAAATAAAGCATGAGCAGTTCATTAATCAAATTAAATTTCATTCGAAAACATCGGTTTCTAAGTAGTAAACTTCAACTATATACGACGACACTGGTATTACTTATCTGCTTTGGCGACACATTAAGTTTTTGAAATATTTAATTTATAGTTTTTTTTATAGTTTTTAACCATCTCCAAAACATAAACGATCTTTGACGCCCAACCGTTTTCTTTCCACCTCGTTCAGTTTTCATCGACCACTGTTTATAGTTCCCATAAAAATGGATATAAAACCTCATAAATGAATGTTCGCCACTTACAATACACTTGACTGGTTTATTTTATGGTTGTATACATTGTAGTGACATTGTAGAACGATGATTATCCTGACCAGACGATGGCCCCTTTACTTCAGTGCCCAAAGTGTCTCTACACCTGCACTTACGAGGACATTAAAAAGGCCATTGTTGCCAAGATAATCGTGCGTCATAAAGTCATAGCTAGTTGCTCGTTCTAAAACGTAGGTGGGTCTCTATGGAGAAGAATGAGCAAGAAACTCCATAGACAGTTCTTTAAATCGAGTTTTTACGAAATACTAGTTGCATTATCAGTTAAGAAATGACCAATCCCAAATCATCCGTTCACGAAACATGGCGCATGGATCAGCACCATTTAGCTTAACTATTTTGAAGGGAACCAAATGGTCAAAGCCACGCGCCACCAACAGCGAGACATTTGAGCAAGCATGAAAATGCTCTCAACCGCTGTGCCCATTTATGTCAAACTAACTTACTTATAAATAACTACAATGTTACGTAAATAATGCTACTAAATTAAACTAAAATTACTACTGAGCCCATTCTAAGAATAAAAAACCGGACAAGTCCGGGTCGGACTCACCAACCGAGGGTTCCGTACATATTTGTAGGTCCATACATCCATACTTCTATTCTAATCCATACTTACTATCTATACTTTAATCTTATAAATGCGTTTTTTGCGATTTATGTCGCAAAAAACGCATTTATCGGCAGTATCTTTTTTTCACGTTAACATAGAGGATTGATTTTACAGCATGAAGGAACCGTAGACTTGAGTATATGGTTTTAATTTCAACTCGATACGTTCACGCGTTCCCGATATAAAGGGTCTTGACAGACAGACAGACAGACAGACAGACGGACAACAAAGTGATCCTATAAGGATTCCGTTTTTTCCTTTTCAGGTACGGAACCCTAAAAGAATATCTTATGCCATCGATTCGAAAAGGACAGTCACTTAAAAGTTTACTTCTATAAAACATAAGTTAGCTCCTAATTAGAAATTGTAAATACCTACGTTCGTAAGTAGAAAATTAAAAACTATGTCACGTTTCTTAACCTTAAAGGCCCAACAGATCATTGATCGCTCTGAAACTATTTCAATGATCATAATAAAAACGATTTGGGTCAAATATATTGACTAGAAGGGGTACAGAACATTAAAGCTATCTATATGCTAATAGCTGTGGAAGAAAAGGTTTTGCTAGTGTCAATTTTCTTTTATTTTCATAGATGGTACCTATAAGGTTAATAGTTCAGGTTTTCCACGTGCAGAGCATAAGAAAATACCTATGGAGGTGAGTAAACTGTTAAATGTGTGAAGAAAATACCTAACAAAACGTGGCATGTCGGCTATTTTAAATCATAGTTATATCTGATTGAATTGGAAATATCGGATTTCCAATTCGAAGAAGAATTAGGTACTCTAATTAATTAATTATGACGTATTGGCTAGAACTACACAAACCTCTAACATAAAATATCGGAAAAGACAAAATATAAACCAAGACCAAGAATTCAATATCAGAAATAGTTTAAAATTCACTTACCTACAGTACGACGACGTAGCATAGACAAAATTCGCAAAACACGAACCTTTTAGAACCAAGTGTGACGCAACTTGAAACAAAGTTGCCGAAATTGACAGCGCTGATGATGTCAGTGATTTGAGAAAATGTTTCTGGGCAGTTTTAGTAAATCGATCATTCCTTAATTCAAAATCCACGCTAGAAGCGCCGAATTTTGAGCGTTAAGGTACTGCATTTTTCTACAGAACATCAGATTTATTTTTGACCGACGAAAAATGCGTCTTCTTGGTCTAGAACCATGTGCTAAATTCATGGCAAAAGTTTGTGAGACGATATCGCTTCCACAATTTAAACCGAAACTAATAGGTAAGTACCTTGGCAACTAAAATATTCATACTTGCCATAACAATAGCATTGGTTTAGGAATTTGTACTCTTATGTCGTCCATTTTGACTTAACATTTGTCGATATCAGAGGCGGGATCTTCATGTAAGCCGAAAAGCTGGGCTTGCCCTAATAAGATCATAAATGAATAAAAAAAAAATTAAATAAAAGTAATATTGTCTATTGAATTTTGCTAAATTGCTCTTCGTATTTTAAACGTATTCCTTTACTAACAATTTTAATAGCTTTTAGATCAGTGTCTGAGCGACTTGCTGGATTTTTCTTAATAGTAAAAAATCTGTCTGGCTTGCCCTAATTTTGTTTCCTTTGCACGCCACTGGTCGATATTGAATAGGTATTGCAGACAAAAGTAACTATTATTTTAAACTGGGTTTGACCCACGACTTCGACCGCGTGAATGTCGGTCATCGCGGATGCAGACGACGTCGTAGCAAATTATAAAGTAGCCTATGCCCCAGGGTCCAAGCTAATTTCGTACCCAATTTATTTATTTATTTATTTATTTGGATCCCCGACAAAGGATATACAATACATGCCATTCAATGCCCGAAGCAGTTACAAATTGTTTGAGTTACGTGTGCTCCTTCAATTATGGGAGACCACATCGTGCACATATAACTAGGTGAATAGAATGTTATTATTTAAAAGTTACATTATAAACTAAAAGTTAAAGTAAATAACAAAAATTACAATTTTACATAGAAAGCACGGTTTTCAAAAGCTTTTTGTACTTTGAAATTGAAACAGTGATGTCCAAGCCAGATCGCAGTTTCTATAGTACCAGTGGGTGATGTAATAATGACATAAAGATCAATAATTTGCACGCTTGCTTGCAGGCCGAATACAGTGACTTTTAGGCTATAAGACCTTCCTTTGTAGAAATGTATTTCTTGCAAATAAATTATTATTATTATTATTATTAAAATGTGGTTCAGCCGGTTCATCGTGAGAGCGTAACAGACAGGGTTAAATTTCGCATTTACAACATCTCATTCATACTATGGTTCCAAAACAAGTACGTTCGTAACACCATAGAGAAAAACAACTATTATTATGTAGCGTTGGTATACATGACGTATTTATGCTCGTAAATCCTAAAAACGAAACAAAATTGCACAATACAATAAAATTTTCAACACAATCAAAGTAGATCCTCTTAGCCCGTACGTGCTAACTCGCGCGGATTGAGAGCTGCCTCGTTCCCCTCATAAAACGCGCTATGAGAAAACAGTTTACGATGCCAGCGTGTCGTAAAATGGCTCAACTATATCCTTGGCTGCATTTTCTGACATATATCACAATAGTTATCCTTTTGAAACTTGTTTCAGTATTCTTTTCCTCGGCTTTGACTTTTCTAAGTACAAACGAGAAAAGTACTGTTATTAGAATAATAATAATATATATGAGCACATCACATACACGGCCATCTGATCACAAACTAGGCAGACCCTGTACTGTGGGTGTCAGACAGCCGATATACACAAATATACAAATAAATACGTATTTTAGTGGTGTACTTAATGTATGTTTAGGTTAAAGAGTTAGCAGTATTAAATGGGACGTCTCACTGGACACTTGTGTTTCTTTTGTACAATAAGCTCCCCGCATTACAGTATGTAAATAATATAATATGTGGGGACATTTCACACACGGCCATCTGACCCCAAACTAGGGAGACCCTGTACTATGGGTGTCAGACAGCTGAAATACATACACAAATATATTTTAAATACATACATATATAGATAAACAACACCCAGACACAAGGCAAACACAAGTGCTCATCACACAAATATTTACCCTGGGCGGGAATCGAACACGCAACACGCTGCGCAGCAGTCGATCGTTCAGCCACTGCGCCAACCGTGTCGTATTTAACTTAACACATAGGATATTTTTTATCTCCTTCTTGTGTTTCCATGGGATATTCTGAACTTTAGCATAATTTTGAAGGCAGACGAAATCGCGGGCAGAATCTAACAATATTTATTCAGTTTGATGATAATATGAATTAAAATCTATGGGTAATATTAATTAAAATGAATTAATGAAATTAAATCAAAATGCTATAAAACAGGCATATTTTCAATTCAGAAATCAAATTGAATACTTTTCGGAAATAAGTATGTTGGTTTCAAAGCTTTTAGTAGAGACAATTGGAAGAATAAAAAAATTATTTAAAAAAAACAAAAACCCGACTGCGTGAAAAATTGTTAAACTCAAAAGATGGAAATAAGTGAAAATTTAAATATTTTTTGGTTTTGAATCATCGTGGTTGACAGTGTTCACAAAGGCAGTCGGAGGCATTAAGTTAAAGTTAAGACACTTTCAACGGATTTGAAACATATTGTACATTTTTGATGCCTCCGACTGCCTTTGTGAACACTGTCAACCACGATGATTCAAAACCAAAAAATATTTAAATTTTCACTTATTTCTATCTTTTGAGTTTAACAATTTTTCACGCAGTCGGGTTTTTTGTTTTTTTTAAATAATTTTTTTATTTTAATCTTTTTAGTTTTCGCAGTGAATCAATTTAGAATTTAGAAAACTTTACGTCGAGTCTCTTTACGTTGAGCCGAGAACCTTAGCTCACTTCTATTATCCCTACGTCGAGTCTACGATTTCTGTCCCGTTTTTACTCCCTTAACGTCGAGTTCTGATATCATCATAGTAAGTAAATTATAGTGTAGAGAAACGTTACAAAACAAATAATAAAACAATATTTTAATGATACTGGCTTTTAATTTATATCCTGACTGAACTTATTATATAAACACGACGTAACGGAATTAGGTAGCGTAAAATAGTAATATTTTGAAAGACTCGACGTAAAGTAACTCAAAGGGAACCTTAATTTATTTGTTGTTTTTTAGCATTTCTCATTCCAAATTACATTTAAACAAATAGTTGTATATATATTTCTAAGTTATTTATAAAACCCTTTGTTTTAATAACCCACTCGATAGGTTTTGAAGAAAAATATTTTTTTTGAAAACACTAATATGTCGCCAAAAGTCGGCCAGTATAATTTTGATGTACGGTCACCAAAGGAGATAAGTATCCATGTCGCCGGAAACAGTTGAAGTTTACTTAGAAACCGATAGGTTTTTATGAATAAAATAAAATACAATTTATAGAGAATAAACAGTTCAATGATTTAATAAAATTTCATTTGAAAGCCCCCATTGGTTTCTAAGAAATCTTCAACTATTCCCGACGACATGGATACTTATCTCTTTTGCGTACTGTACCTAGTCTCACTCACACAATTAAGACGATTGAAATGACACCTTTTATGCTAAAAACTCTCAGACTCAGCGTAAAGGAACTCAACTTAAAGGGAACGAACCTTAATTCATTTGTTGTTTTTAGCATTTCTCGTTCCAAATTACATGTAAACATATAAGTTGTTTATATATTTGTAAGCTATTTATAAAACTCTTTATTTTGATATCCCACTCGATAGGTTTTGAGGAAAAATATTTTTTTTGAAAACACTAATATGTCGCCAAAAATCGGCCAGTGTAGTTTTTCTAATTTTGATGTACCCAGTGTCACTCACACAATTAAGACGAATGAAACGACACCTCTCAAGTCAAAATCCATTAAGCCGTTTGAGCTACAGAGCGTGCCAAAGAAATTTACATACATACATACATACATACACCCGAAAAACATAACCCTCCTTCTGGCGCAGTCGGGTAATAAAAATAGAGAGGCTTTTACCCTGCAGTAGGAAAACAAAGTCAAAGTCAAATCATTTATTTCAATTAGACTATTAAAAGGCACTTTTGAACGTCATATAAGAAAATTTGCCCCTTCGAAAAGGTAATTTCGTATAGAGAGGAAATGGGCAAGAAACTCCATATCTACTTTAAAAAAAAATGTTAACAATATTTTGCATTTACAGGAATTATATAATGAGCAAATTAGTACGTTTCTGCGGAATAGCACTGTCTGTGTAGCTAATTTACTCCACCTATTGCATTAGTAGCAAAACTCAAAAGCAAATCTAGCATTGTGTGTGAGTAGCATGATAAGATCCATAAACATGCATTCTGGAATGAAATAGGTTCTAAATTCATGAAAAACATATTTATTTGCCATAATATATTACACACACTTTCTACACCTACCCTATCAATTTACCCAAAACTCACAAACTGTCACAGGCTAAAAAATATCGTAACCACCAAACATACATACATATCTATTCTATTAAAGAACAACCTTGAAACTCCTGTCTATTCACGCTCATGCACATACATAGATAAATAGTAACAGGCAGTGCCCCAACGTCGCGGCCATTTTGCAATTCAAATTCGTGTATCGTTCCATTCGGTGATACCTACCCACAAACGTTGAGGTACTGAATTTTTGCAATCTGTGTGTAATATTATATTGTGGTATTTTGCAAAATAGATCGCATTCCACTTGGTGATGTCGTGTTTCTTTTATTTATAAAATACTAGCTTTTGCCCGCGACTTCGTCCGCGTGAATGTCGATTATCGTGGATGCAGACAAAATTGTGGATTATAAAGAAGCCCATGTCCTTCCAGGATTCAAGCTATCTTCATACCAAATTTCACAAAAATCGGTTCAGCTGTTTCATCGTTAAAGCGTATAAAGTACAGAGGCCAGCACATCAAGGTACTACAATCTGTCAAATTTCTTTGATAGATTTTCAACTTTATTACAAAATTTAAAAAAACCCCCAACGCAAAACATAAAAGCGATTATGTAAAAAGTAAAAAATAATACTTTTGTTGAGCCATCAAATGTTTGTTCGTTGAAATGGCGCTATAATGTCGCGGCGGGGTACCGCTTAAGTAAGTCAGTCCCTCAATTTACCAGCATTTCCTACCAATTTGCTTCGATATTATCAAATTTTTGTTGCTAATCTAGTTGTTAATCTTGTTGCAAATCTAGTTACTATCAGTTCGCTATTTTAGATATTTAGTTATTGCTTTAAACTTAGCGGTACCCCGCCGCGACATTATAGCGCCATTTCAACGAACATACATTTGATGGCTCAACAAAAGTATTATTTTTTACTTTTTACATAATCGCTTTTATGTTTTGCGTTGGGGGTTTTTTTAAATTTTTAATTTAATTTTTATTTTAAATTTTTTAAATGTAATTTAGTTTGGTTTTGTGTGGTCAGTGTGGTCACCTATAATAATATGTTTGAAAGCAAAGTAAACATCCGGTATGCGTCTAAGATCCCACCCCAGCAAACAAAAGAGCTGATAACTTTAAAACTGCTGAACCGATTTTGATAAAACATGTCTAAGAACCATCGCTAGAGAATCTACTTTCAAATAAAAAAAACCGCATTCAAATCGGTTCACCCGTTAAAGAGCTACAGTGCCACAGACAGACACACAGACACACAGACACACAGATACACAGACACACAGACACACAGACACGTCAAACTTATAACACCCCTCTTTTTCGTCGGGGGTTAAAAAGCATAAAGCTCATATTTAATTGGGGAAATTTTACAGTTAGGTATGGCTTGATGTGCTTGCGTCTGTACCTATCTATACTTAACATTATAAAGCTGAAGAGTTTGTTTGTTTGTTTGGTTGAACGCGCTAATCTCAGGATCTACTGGTTCGAATTGAAAATATATTTTTGTGTTTGATAGTCCATTTATCGAGGAAGGCTATAGGCCTAAGCGAAGCCGGGTCGGGTTGCTAGTAAAGTATAAAGCATAAATTAGAAAGTATAAAGTACGGAAGTATGAATAATATGGAAGTATGGATAGTATGGATAGTATGGAAGTATGGATAGTATGAATTAGCTTCTGCCTGCAACTTCGTCCGCTTGGAAGTCAAAGTATAAGCCGTATCCTGTGACACTCAGCGGTTTTTTACATAGAGCAGCCTATCTGCCTCCACAACTCTGTTGCTGGGTAACACGATACCCATTGGTAAGACTGGTTGTCACACTTCCTGGGTCTGACTACCCACAACGACTGTTAAAAATCTACAAATGACAACCGGGTCCTACGGTTTTACGTGCCTTTCGAGACACAGGGTGTCTCAGTATAAAAATGGGCACTCATCTACGTATAGACCTCAGCTAGCATAGTTTCAAGGGCCCCTGACCACCCACTTTCTCATCAAATTCAAATTTTAATAAATTTTAAAATTTTAATAAAATACAATACAAAACACTTTTATTTTCTTACACAAATGTTAATTCTAGCGTTAACAATAAAACAGGCTCATAAAAACTTTAATATTTGTAGGAGACTGGTGCCTAAATTATGACAAATCCTGTGTTTTAGGATACCACGCTTCCCCTTCCCTTTAGGGCAAACTTAAATTCAATCGTACTATTTTATACATCCTAACAATATGTACCTACTGTTATTGATATCCTAAACTAATTATTACAAAAAGAAAAGATCTGATTTGTTGCATGTTTGTGTGGATAAACTCAAAAATACTTAACCGATTTTAAAAATTCTCCAATCCATACTTCCGTCACACCCGCGACACTCCATAGAAACGAAACGATATAATTGCCTACACTAATACTAAAATAATAGATTGTACAGATACGTGTGTGCGTGTCTACGCGCCGCGCGAACAAAAACGCAGTTTCCAGAGCTAGTCGTTCGACGCGGGGAGAGGTGAGGAACGGTTTCAGAGGGAGGCGGAGCGTGTCGCTACTGTACGGTAGTACTAATACTTATACTGTGCTTCCGTACTCCATATTTTTTTTATATTATAAATGCGAATGTAACTCTGTCTGTTACGGTTTTACGATGAAACGGCTGAACCGATTTTGAGAAAAATTGGTTTGAAAACAGCTTAAACTCTGGGTAAGGACTTATGCTACACTGAAATCCATGACTTCGTCTGCATCCGCGATAGCCGACATTTACGCCGCGAAGCTAGAAGGCAATATTTTATTTAATAATAAAAAGGGACTTGTTGTGTGTGTGAAATTTACGCAAATGAAGTCGCGGGCAAAGTGCCAGTAAGTAATAAACGAATGAATATCAGTAAATAATTGCCAGTGACGATAATAATTTATTAAATTTACGATCTAATAACGCAATGATTAAATCTCTCTTTTCACTGTTACGTTTAATTTTGCGATTAATACCTTTTGAATTCAGATACATCCTTCGCTTCGTTATGAAATAATATTAATTAAGAAGCGAAGAAAATACCTAAATTTCCTTCCAAATAATGTAATAATTCATTATTATTATTTGGCTTCCCAGAGATATACACTCTGAAAAACGCTTTGTCACTATCTGTTGGTGAAATTCATAATTTATATTCTTAACTTGCTGCTACCCGCGACTTCATTCTCTCGAAAACTGGCCAAATACGAGTCGGAATCGCGCAAGGAGGGTTCCGTCCTATTCTATACAACATTAGACATCGAGCAAAAAATCGGCAAAAATCACGTTTGTTGTATGAGAGCCCCCCTTAAATATTTATTTTATTCTGTTTTTAGTACTCGTTGATATCGGCAACAGAAGTAGGAACATTATCTGTGAAAATTTCAACTGTCTAGCTATCACGTTCATAAGATATTGCCTGGTGACAGACAGCCACACAGACGGACGGACAGTGGAGTCTTAGTAATAGGATCCTGTTTTTACCCTTTGGTTATTGAACCCTAAAATGACCATTTTGAAGGCGGTTGTCTTTTTTTTTGTTAAAACTTTTTTATTTACGAATTTATATATTTCTTGCTATTGCCTACGACTGCGCTTGCTTGAATGTTTCAAAAGTAGCCTATGTCCTTCCTCAGGGTTCAAGCCATCTTCATACCAGATTTCATGAAAATCGGTTAAGCCGTTTCGTCGTGAAAGAGTAACACGCAGACAGACTAGTTTACTTTCGCATTTATAATATTAATATGGATTACTTTTCTGCCTACACCAAAAACGTCGCAATAATACCAAAAATACCTAAACATAAACGGAAGACAATACAACATAATTATTTACATATGGAATAAATTAATTAATTAATTACCGGCGCAATAAATCTGTCAAGTCACAATGGCTGCCTATGAGACTATGGGAGGAATTAATTGTAATGCAAATAAATAGAGGCAAAGGATTTATGAAACATTTGGGGGTGATAATTAATAGAGGTGGCAACTTATGTGTAACTTAAACCATAATGAAGGTGGTGCTGTGGTGCTTAAGCCTCAATTTCTTCGAATAGCTGCAAATTGCTTTAAGTTTTTCTTTTTTTTTCTTAAGTAATTCATTTTTTTTCAAATTACCGTAACATTTTCTTTCAATTTTTTTTGCCTCAAATTATTTTTTATTTTTCAAATATCTGCAAATTTCTATAAGTTTTTCTTTTAAAATTATTTTTTCTTCATTCAATGAAACACACGCCTCATCACTGCTGCTGCGTGGTGATCTCTGTCACGAGCATTACTCAAACTGGATTTATCCGTCCTTAAAAACCTACGCGTTTAAAATAGTAATCCATACTTGTCTGGTGTTCTGTGAGAGACAGTATGCGAGGGTGCCACTGTTACATGCTAATTTAATTTGTTATGTATTTAATTTATTCAATCATTTACTCTAATAATTATTAATAATTTTATCCACGAACTGTTTAACTTTGAATTTAATTTTTGTATTGTATGTTATTTGAATGCTTAGTTTATTTTAATTTTTATAATTCTATGTTAATTAATGTAATTGGACCTGTGCCGTTTTAATTAACTATAAATAAATACAAATAAAATACTTAACTCAACGACTGTCGGGCGAAAGTGTTGAAGGTCAAACCTCCGCTGCTTATGTCGGACTGTGTAACATAAGACATTCGAAAGGTTAAATATTATAAATGCGAAAGTAAGTCTACTTCTTACGTTTTCACGACGAAACGGCTAAACCGATTTTGATGAAATTTGGTATGAAAACAGCTTGAACCCTGGTAAAGAACATAGGCTACGTTTTATTTCGCAACTTCGTCTGCATTCGCGATAACCGACATACACGCGGACGAAGTCGCGGGCAATAGATAGTAGAATATGAGTCGGGAATCGCCAAACCGTTTTGAGCAAGCGTGGTGATATAATGTCTGCCTTTTCTGTATGAGAAGAGACCTCTGCTTTGCAATGGAATAATAGGCTGGTATTACCATTTTTAGGGTTCCGTAGCCAAATGGCAAAAAACGGAACCCTTCGTCATGTCTGTCTGTCTGTCCGTCCGTATGTCACAGCCACTTTTTTCCGAAACTATAAGAACTATGCTGTTAAAACTTGGTAAGTAGAACCGCATTAAGATTTTCACACAAAAACAGAAAAAAACAATAAATTCCCCTAACTTAGAACTGAAACTAGCAAAATGGGGCATAATAGATCCCACCGACACCCAGTGTGAGTGCGGTGATCCTGACCAGACAATGGGCCATTTATTACAGTGCCCAAAGTGCCCCTACACCTGCACCTTAGAGGACATTAAAAACGCCACTGATGCTGCGATAAATGTGGCTACCTACTGGGCCCAAGTAGTCTAGCATAAAGGAAAACCATCGATTCGAAAAGAAGAAGAAGAACTGAAACTCAATTTTTTTTATCAAACCCATACGTGTGGGGTTTCTATGGATAGGTCTTCAAAAATGATATTGAGGTTTCTAATATCATTTTTTACACTGAATAGTTTCCGCTAGAGACACTTCCAAAGTGGTAAAATGTATGTCCCCCTCCTGTAACTTCTAAAATAAGAGAATGATAAAACTAAAAAAATATAAGTGATTACCATGTAAACTTCCACCGAAAATTGATTTGAACGAGATCTAGGAAGTCGTTTTTTTGAATACATCAAATCGTAAACAGCAATTTACTATTAAAACATCGATCAAAGTTACAACGAACTACAAGAACTTTTATATTATGTTACTTGCTGCTACGGAACCCTTTATGGGCGAGTCCGACTCGAACTTGGCCGCTTTTTTTATTATTAGAAGTAAGCAAGTTGGTAATTGCACCTAATCTTTCAACACGAAACAGTACCAACCAACCCAATAGCATCGAATTACTTTTAAGTAATAAACGAAGTACCTCATTATAATTACTCGTAAATCCTACTTACCACCACAGTAGGTACTACGTCTTTAGATTTTCGAAAACAAATGAAACCGGGTTCGTTGAGAACCCCTATTAATACTTGTTACGTGAATTTTCTTTCTCAACGCTGCCCTGAAAACATTTTTGTAACCCCTAATTTGCATGTAAATAACAATTTCCATTGATTCTTTCTCCGTACCATAGCTTTTTCGTGTTAATATGGTAATTTTTAGGTGAAAGACTGGCTTATTAAAGAAGGCTGGGAAGGTCAGAAATTCGATAAAACGTCAATTATTTATATTCTCATTTCAGTTTGCAGCTTGTAATTGCATTTCGGTACCCGCACAATCTGTGTGCTGAACGAATTGCATGAGAGACTAGACATATTTGAAGAGATTTATAGAGTGAATTCGCAAGAGTTTTGTTGAATTTTGTTACTTATAATTAGAATATATAGGTATGTTGTGTAAAGTAAGATTTTATACTAGTTTAGATTATTATACAATGGTGTAAAGTTTGATGTTAATAGGATTTGGTATTTTTAATTTTGTGTTCAGGTTTTTAGTATTAGCTGTTAAGGCGCTAACAGGCGACTTTTGCAGATTTTAAACGGACAATCACGTCAAAATGATTTGAAAAAAATATATATTAAACTAGAACATTCTCTTAATCATTTAGTATGTGCATATTTTTGATAGCCGTAATCGCCATGCTTGGCCGATGCATGTTGGCGATCGCAGTAGGTTTTATGCTACTCATAAGGACGCTGCTGCCCATTCTTTAGTCAATATCCCTCTGTCGCCTTCTACGACACCCACGGGTAGAAATGGGGTGGTGCTATTCGCGGCCGGCACCACACGGCACCCCTTGGGCGAGACATATGCCCAGCAGTGGGCGTCTAAAGGTTGACATGATGATGATGATGATAATATTTCTGATTAAGTTCAAATTAAATAGTTTAATTAAATCGTGAAGTTGTGTCTGACGCGGACAAAACATTGATAATCACACAAAATCTACCAGGAATATTTAAACGAAACTTTTACTATCTTACAGACAATTTTATTATCTATCTTTTAGTATACGCCTTTATTTAAAGTTAATGAATTTTATCTTTCATTTATTTTTTTCGACTAAACTTTGAGAGTTTTGGACGCAGCGCATACGATTCTCTGGTCGCTGAAGGTCGCCGGCGTATATCGTCGCCTTAAGGGCGCGTATTCGATTTAGCGCAACTCAAAATCTACACGATTGCTAGAACGGCGAAGCAGCATTGACACACACTAGTACAATACAATGGTCTGTTTGTGTGCATCAGAAAAAAAAATTCGCACGAAATAAGCACGAATCATTGAAATTTATCGGCAAACGACAGCGCGCGATGTTTTACAGTGCTTTTTAAAATAATTGTCTAAAATAAATGAGTTCGCGGACTGAAAAATATTCTGTATATGCCGGATATCTATGGTATATGCCATGCCACACTTCTCCGTTGCGTTGTCTTGCGCTGCGACGTCGCAATGCAACGCAACATAGTCGCTGCGCACGTGTCTTTCGCTCTGCCAGTATAAAATTAACTGCGTTACATTCCGACGACAAACGCCGGACGCACCGCATCACCTCCCCCTGCTTCGTCTTGGCGTCGACGCAATGCGTTCGATAACGCAACGCAACGGAGAAGTGTGGCATGTTTTATTTATATGTAAAATGACGGAGGGTCAACGCAGCCACGAGACCAATGGGGCAGCCAAATCAGCTTTAGTTTTCAGCTTATTGCTGTTCAGATGAAACTAATGATAATTGCAATGCTTGTAGAAGGCTCATCATCATCATCATCATTATGTCTCCCTTAAGGGGACAATAGGTATTATGGTACTCAAAAGGACGCTGCTGCCCATCCTCTGGCCAATATCTCTCTGCCGCCTTCTACGACACCCACAGCTAGAAATGTGGTGGTGTTATTCAACTGCATTGCATCACACAACTGCATTTTTCCACGGTCGTCATCATAGGGCTGAAGGAAGAGGCTGTAGAATTTAAATTTGTATTTGCTTTGGTGGCATCATTCTCATTGCTCCCCGCGGTCTATGTCTTTTTTTTTTCATAATCTGAGGATGTACATTTTTAACATAATACATACACAACACAAAATAAAATTAAGAAATATAAAATAAAGATTAAAATAATCTTTGCAACATTAAAAAAAAAACATTTTAAATATTCAAACGTTATGCGTTACGTTTCCGTTACGCTATTAAAATTTTGCTTCCACAAATTAAACCAGTCCGCAATTTTTAATAAACGTATTGCACAACGCATCAAGACTAAAAATCCATGCACATTGAATTTAGTACAGTCACAGAGTACAAAAACTCTGGACTAATGAGTGCAATAAAGCCTTCTGCATCGTGAAATGCAAAAAAAATACGCCATTCAGTTTCTAGGTCACGCCCGGAGAGGGAAATAGATCTTTTATCTTAAATGAATAACGGTTCGAGGAACTTTTTATTCGATATTTCAAATTATGGGCCGTGATTGGGCCTTTAGTGGTCGCATTCGGTGTTTTTGAATTTTGAAATAAGAGTTTCAATGTTTGAATTGGAATATAATGTGAAGGGAACGGGGTGGTTATTTTAAATTAAAAGTTGTAATTATATTAGCTACTATCAACTTCAAAACTACGAAGTAAGCAGTAGTAATAATTTTGTTTACTTTTAATTAAAATGATGACGCCTGTCGCATTATAATTTATATATTACGATTAATTATAATAAATATACATACTTAAACAACGTGATTATTTATGTGATTATAATTTTCATAAATCGTTTCTAGGAAAATATTGATGCTATGATACTGTAATTGTATACTCTTAGTTTATACGGCCCCAAGGATCTAATAACTCTGATAAAACAACCTCATCTGATAAATTTCCTGACCTTTAATTATTTCGTCTTAACACAACAACAGTCTTATTCATCCGAAAACAAAACTTCTGCCTAAAAATACACTATTATTCGTTCAGCTTAAAATATCGAGAACAAAAAGGTTCCAGATTACAAAATAACAATGCGCGAAATACGTTCGTACAATATGCGAGAACGTATTCTATGCTAGAACGTATAATATGCAAGAACGTAGATATAATATGCAAGAATGTATTAGCGTATAATAACAACGACTTTCATTCAAATAGGTTCTGAAATTCTGCACGAAATGGGAGTGAGCATCGCAATATTTCCAAGCGTGTTCGTGTGTTGCTAGAGAATAAGCGTGGAAGCTTTAAAGCAGAGAATGTATTGTCCAGTGTTTTACAAATATTTTGAATACGTAAGTACTTTTACGTACAGTACGCAAAGGAGATAAGTATCCATGTCGTCGGGAATAGTTGAAGATTTCTTAGAAACCAATGCGGGCTTTCAAATGAAATTTTATTCAAACTCAAACTCAAACTCAAATCATTTATTTCAAATAAACCATTTACAGGCACTTTTGAATTGTCAAGGAGTCAGTCAGTCAAAAAGTTGCAGCTAGTTGCTCGTTCCAAACAGTAGGTTTCTATGGAGAAGAACGAGCAAGAAACTCCATGAACACTCTTTTAAAATCAATAGAATATTACAAATTTAGGTTACATCATTCATGTTGAATCTAGAGGTACAATGTGAGAACGATGTAACAAATTGTGCACGTTAAAAGAGGTCCTAGTGGCAATGAAATTAGACAATTCAAAATAAATTTAAAATAACCGAGGCAGCTAAGAGATGACCAGTCTCAACTGACGGCGCCCGTTCACGAACATGACGCACGGATCGGCACCATTTAGTTCAACCATTTTGAAGGGAACCAAATGATCCAACACATGCGCCACCATCAGCGAGACATTCAAGTGAGCATGACAAACACTCAACCGCCAGGGCATATTCAAGTCAACGAAAGACATCTCGTAAATGGTGGCTTTAAAGTACATAGTGCTCACATGTATGTGCTATGCAAAATTAAATCATTGAACTGTTTATTCTCTATAAATTGTATTTTATTTTATTCATAAAAACCTATCGGTTCCTAAGTAAACTTCAACTGTTTCCGGCGACATGGATACTTATCTCCTTTGCGTACTGTACCTCGCAACGTGTTATCTGAAACAAAAAAAAATTATGGCAAAATATTATATTGACATAATAATTAGACATTATTTCTTTTTTTTTTCATCGTTGTTCAATTAAGGCTAAGCAGTGCTCCAAACTGGTTTTTTGGCATGTTACCAATCAGACAGCGTTGCGGACGAACTTCTTGGTCACAATTTTTTTTTTTAGGTAATATAATGTAATAAGAATGTTGTATTGTGGTAATAATATGAATACATTAAGACGGAATTGTTAATAGACATATCACGTAGCCATTAAACAAATACAGTGTTCTTTCACACCAAAAATAAAAGTAGTTTAAAAAAAGCAAAAAAAAAATTGTTTTGCAAAATGTTACTTACATTAACCAAAAATTGCTAGGAAACAACTTTTATTTTTGGTGGTAGAAATAATTGTTCATAGTAGCGTGTAATGTAACCAACGCAAAAAATCAAGAGTCATGGCATCATAAGAGGTTTTAAACCTTAGTTAAACATTTCTATATTATATTCGTAAAAAATCTAAACGCGAAGACTTGTAATTGGCTTTCTGTCGACTATTGTTTCCTTTTTTGTTGTTAAGTTTTTGTAGCTGTAAGTCTTCCATGCATAGATAAATAAATAAATAAATAAAATAAATAAAAAGAGAGTTGTAACTTTATTATTTATTTATAGTTCATGCACAAAGGTTTAAAGGCGAAATTAATGCCTTAGGCATTCTCTACTAGTCAACGAAGGGTAGGGAAGAGATAACATATTATGGCATGTGCACATAAAACATATAACAATATAGGTAAACGACTTAAACAAAAATATATAACTAATAAAATGTATACCTATTTAAATATATTTATGAATATATGTATATTTCTGCATATAATGTCAGATCGTCAGGATTTAGTCCGTTAGATTCAGTCATCATGTGGGCAGAAGTAGGGTTTCGTGAAATGCAAGCACACTGGGTATAGGGCACACGGGGTTCATTAAAACCACAATTTAACACAAACTCAATTTAAATCAACTCAGACTCAAATTAAAATAGATATAGTAACACTTCAACACAACGAATCGAGTACAGTTTCGGGACGTATTAGCTCCGATGCGATCAGACACTGGATTCTGAATGTCTTCCTCGCTGTGGGCTGAAAACATCACGACTCTGTAGAAGCGCGCCAAAAGAAATGGTAGATCCCGTGTTCTCGATAATGGCGGGCTTGCGATTCGTTTCACTTTCATACTAATGACCGGATACGACATAATATACATATATATACCCAACTTTAACCTTCGATGTCTTCGTAACCAGAAGGATTCCAGATATAGTCCACACAAAAAATCGCAATCGCATGGACAGAACAAATACCTAACTTAAACTGTCATTCCAAGTTTAATTTGGAAATATTTTTCCGCCTAAAAGCCCGCTTTAAGTCATAATTTTAAGTTATCTGAACGTAAGATCTCGTTCCTTTATGCCCTTCTCTTCCTAGATATTATAAATTAAGAAAATTCTTTTAACGTCATTTCATAAAAGAGACCTGCAAATGATAGCAAGTCTTCATAAAAAAGTCTTTTGTCTTTTAAATCTGTTGAAAACTATCCTTTTGTCGTTGATTGAATTTAGTTCAATTCAATTATTTCGGTCACTGTTCACCGTCAGTTGTGTTCAGTTTTCGGTATTGTTTGTCGGCATTAAAGAGATCTTTAGCCGAAAGTATTTTTAACAGTCTTGGAACCCTTTGCTACTTTATTGTTGACACTTTTTCAGGGATTTTATGTTAAATAATTACGAATGATACGGATATTTTCTAAATAAGGAACACGACTACGCCGTTCTGCCCTGTTTTTAGAGTCTGAGTTGAGCTGTATTTACCCGCTATTTTCGTGGACAACCGCTGCAAGTTTAAAGATAGCTGCTAAAAAAGTGAACGTATCTAGTGTTGTTCTTATCTATACTAATATTATAAAGCTGAAGAGTTTGTTTGTTTGTTTGGTTGATCACGTTAATCTCAGGATCTACTGGATCGAATTGAAAAATTCTTTTAGTGTTGGATAGTCCATTTATCGGGGAAGGCTTTAGGCCCCTGCGAAGCCGGGTCGGGTAGCTAGTTGTTATATAAGTTGACAACTACTAACACAACATACCACACGAAGCAGTACAAGATGGGTTTACCAGCCGGTCAATTCTGGAAAAACACCGTGTGGTGCCGCCGCGAATAGCACCACCCCATTTCTACCCGTGGGTGTCGTAGAAGGCGGTAAAGGGATATTGACCAGAGGAGCGTCCTTCTGGGTACTATAAAACCTACTTTGATCGCCAACATGCATCGGCCAAGCATGGCGATTACGGCTGAATCCTCCCTTGGGGAAGACCTATATGCCTAGCAGTGGGCGTCTAAAGGTCTACATGATGATGATGACAGTGAACATAAGGTGAGCTGTCATCCCATCTAATGCTGAGAATTGTCAGCTCACTTAAGCAAAATTTACAAAGAAAGATTTAAACAGAATAGCTCTGTCGCTTGACAGATTGCTGGCCGCCTGCCACGCGTGCCTTGCTGACCCATTTCCTATCGACTGCTACAAACGAAGCAACAAAGTAGCTGTGACGATTTGTATTTATTTTGACTTCAGAGAAGATAGGAAAAGTTTTGAAGTTCTTGTGAAGACACTTTATCTTTCTTATTTAGGTATACGAGAGACCGTACCATGATGCATTTTTTGTAGTAGTAGAGTTCTTTGTGAAGGAGTTTATCCGAAAATAACCACAATAGGGTATTACACCCATTTTTGAAATGTGTCTCAATGAAATTCTGTAGTACTAATATGCCACCAAAAAAAACACAAAATTTTTATTCAATCGATAAGTGCCATAAAAATGCATCAAAATTTTACATTTTCAAATTTCGCGCGTATTTTGACGAAAACGCCTCTTACTGGACGCCATATTGCTCAGCGTAAATGACGTCAGTTCGTTTTGTATCAAATGAGCTCATATTAAATATGATAATTGTAAATCATTTTAAAAAAAATATATATATATTTTGTAATAGGTGTAATAATGAAAAAATTACGTTGGTTACGAAAATAATATAAGTACAAAGCCTATATTACGCCAATCGGTTGACTGACAGTTGTCAATTTTTTGTTTACACAGCCGTACGACGTAATAACATGGCCGCTACTGTTTCACGGTGTTTTATAACAGATTAAAAATACTGAAAACTTTGAATTGAATTTAAAAATTTGTTTTGTTGTTTTATGAACTAAAACTTACATTTTCCGACTGCTTTATGCCTAAACTGTCTCAATAACATATTTATAGATTTTTTCTCGTATAGAGTTAAATACCCTATTAACAAACCTATTACTGACGGCTCCGTAGCCTAGGTGGCAGGTGGTAGCAGGGCAAACATTTGTGTGATGAACACTTGTGTTTACCTTGTGTTTAGTTGTTGTTTATCTATATATTTATACTAGCTGACCCGACAGACGTTGTCCTGTCAATCGATTTTTTAATTTTCTTACCGTATAAACCTTCCCTGGACTTCCACAAATATTTCAAGACCAAAATTAGCGAAATCGGTCCAGTCACTCCCGAGTTTTAGCGAGACTAACGAACAACGATTCATTTTTATTATATCGAATAGATATTTGTGCATGTATACTAGCTGTCTGACACCCATAGTACAAGGTCTGCCTAATTTGGGGTAAGATGGCCGTGTATGAGGTCCCCATATGTATTATTATTATGGTATTGCAAATGTCATAGGCTTGTTTAATGCTCTCCAATGACATAAAAAAACAGATATTTATGATTTCTTAGCGAATATTCACAAAGTCAAATAATTTTACATAATCGGTGAGAAATCTTCACTAGGATTTATTTTATGAATATCGTATCTTAAAATTGACAATTTTTTCTCAGCTAACATTATAACTATCCGGTCAGTCAGTCGGTAGATAGTCTGGGTTTACCTATAAAAATATTAAACAAAATTAACAAAGTAATACATTTTAAACTCAAAAACTCACGAATACAGACTCGAACTCAAACACAATCCAATAAAGAGATTTTTCCGCCAATTTCTGACCGACCATCAAAATAAAAAACCGTTGTACACGTTCATACGTTAAAATAAAAACAGCGACTCCATTTAATTTAGGATACAGGAAAACGCAAAAAGAAAGTCATCGAGGCACGGAAACACATCGAATTTTTGATGTTTCATGGTTTTCCGCCATTTTTTGGTCGTTTGCATTGAAAAAGAATTAGTATTCTTTTCCCGTGCCCACGATGCGAGGATACGAGAGATTCATATATAGGGTTTTTGTAAAGTGCAATTGGAACTGCAAATAACAAGCTTAGATATAGGTAGGTATATCCACGAAGTAAGTATGGTATATCTAAGCTTTTATCTGCTAAATAGCAAAGACTGTTATAAAAAGGTTTAGTCTTACTTACTCTCGAGTTCTTTAAGTAAGATTAAAGCCCTCTTTTTGTTTATAAGCATGTATTTTTTTTGTATTCTTTTATTGTAGCGTAAAGTTAAATAGTTGTTACTTAAAAGTTTTTCGTCAGGTTCTAGAATATGAAAGTCAGTTAAAACCTAGAAGTAAGAAAAAATAACTAATATAATAATAGAATCTGTAATTTTTTCTGATTTGTGGTTAGTTATGCAATGTAACGGGTTAGATACAATATATTCCGGGTTCAATCCCTGTGTTGTACTTCATTTCTGAAAACCAATTTTCGTAATTAAAAATGTTCAAAACTTGCACAATCACATCTCAACGACAATCAATATCAAAAACTTGTCGAAAATGACATGAATGGAGGCATTTTTGGTAAATTGAGACACATTGGAATGAAACCATTCTACTGACTAATTTTAAAAGTGTGTGCAGTTCAAGTGTAGTTCTTGTTTGTGCAATTACGCCGCCATATAAGAAAAGCAAGAAAGAAAGAAAGAAAAACCATTTATTCACGCGAAAAGCGACGCACTTAATATATAACAGTATTAACTTATAACTAAATATGTAAATTGTAAAAAAAAAGACATGCATCACCCCCACGCGAAACGGCCAACGCTCAGCATAATGCCCTGGCCCGCACAGCAAGGTACGAACCACGGCTCTGGTTTTCAGCGTTGGCCGGGATGCCGTTGTCTCGGAACCATGAATAAACATCATTTACTCATACTTCCGAGGCACACGAAAAGACGCTGATCAGCACGGCGCGCATAAAGAATATCATAAAATACATATTAAACATATATAAAAAAGAGATAAATTTATTAACAATAGCGTGTCAAAAAAAAAACAGAAAACAAAAATATTACACATACAGACAAACACAATTAAAGATATAATGACAAGTGGCAACATTTCGACGCGTTCCCAAAGACAATCAAGAGCAGAGTTTGCCACATTCGAATTCACCATGTAGTACTAAGAGGTAGCGCGCACTTGTGGTTTTTAACCGGGCGATAGATTGATCGTTCTGGGATTCAGTATGGAGTTACATAGCAGTGCGCGCATAAGACGATTAAAAATCGACCGGTCTAAAAATTACAAGTACGAACTGGCTCTAAAAACACTACAAAAATACTTCTAGCTTGCATCACTACCATCTTACGAACCATTGTCTTTTTTGTTGACTGGAAGAAAATGCCTTAGCAATAAGTCCGCCTTTGTACCTTTTTGCATGAATTATCCATACTTTAAAATTTTATTATATTATAAATGCAAAAGTCTGTAAAAAAAAAAGCTTTTTACATAAAAGACAACCGCCTTCAAAAAGTGAATAATAACTTTAGCACAGAACACACATTGACTTTAGTTTCGAAATTCAGTGGCTTTGTTCTGTTTGTTGTTTTGTATTGCCACCGACTTCCGAAACTAAAGTCAATGTGTGTTCTGTGCTAAAGTTATTTTTCACTTTTTGAAGGCGGTTGTCTTTTTTGTAAAAAGCTTTTTATTTTCCGCTTTTTAGTACCTCCTTCTCATTCAAATCTATTAAGAAGAGATTGAAAGTTAACTACTACAAAGATTGATGAAACTTAAACGTCGTCTATGTAAAATTTTTGGGTATTTGTTGATTTTTCAAAAAGTGCTGAATCAATTTCGATAAAATTTATATGGAACCACCCCTGAAGCGTATCGTATCTATAAAAAAAAGAATTTTCAAAATCGGTTTACGTTTGCCTGAGAAATCGCGTAACAAATCGCGCACATACTTAATGCAAATTTAAGACTTATACGGTTTTCTCATGGATGCCATGGTCAGAACTGGACCAAATTAAAATGGGACCACACGGGAAGCACTGGCTTCCAAATAAAAAAAGAATCATCAAAATCGGTTCACCCAGTCCCGAGAAATAAAGTAACAAACATAAAAAAAAAAAAAAAAAAATACAGACGAATTGATAACCTCCTCCTTTTTTGAAGTCGGTTGAAAATTAGTTAGTAGTAACTTTGTCTGTTACGCTATCACGATGAAACGGCAGAACCGATTTTGATGAAATTTAGTATGAAGATAGCTAAAACCCTGGGAAAGGACATTGACTACTTTTTATTCCGCGACTTCGTCTGCATTCGCGATAACCGACATTCACGCGGACGAAGTCGCGGGCAAAATCTAGTAAATAAATAAATAACATTTCAAGATTTAAAATACTCTAAAATGCTGACATAAAATTAATACCACTCATAAAAAAATCTTGCCAACGCGTAAAAAATCTTCATGTAAAAATATGATAAACTCTTGGTATCTTCCATTGTAAAGGTTTATCTCAGCTTAACTACATCTGTTGAAGAGCCATGAAAATATTCCGACAATCTCAAGTTTACGACCACAGTTAAAAACTCATTCTAAACAATATTATTAGCTATTTTGTTTCTAAGATCTACCGTTTATATTTTACGAGTAGTGTCTGTAATATTTTAAGGGGTCACTTTATTGTGCTGGCAACTTTTGTTATTTTGACTTTAAGGGTTGGAAATTGTTATTTATTATTTATTTAAATTTAAAAAAGAAAATAATGATAGTAAAAATAATTAATTTTAATAATTAAAAATAGCTGTTAGTTCAGTTTTTTTATTTTTTTTTAATATCATTGTAATGTATAGCCGGGGAACGGGTGTAGGAAAAGGCTGGTGCTATCAGGTTACCGTATATTTGCCAGATCACAAGTCACTACTTAACTAAATCCTAATCTTCTTGTTGATGATCGTACTTCCCGTATTAGTTGTTGACAAAAGTCACTTTGGGTTTACTGGATTGATGTGATAAAACTCGCGAGGGTTTCTTGTGACATTGTAATATTAGCGGCACCTGCGTCTTCTGAGGCATCTTCCGATCGAAACTTCGGCATTTTTCTTTACATTTACACGTTGGGCAGCCACTATTATAGCCGGGGAACGGGTGTAGAAAAACGCTGGTGCTATCAGGTTACCGTATATTTGCCAGATCACAAGTCACTACTTAACTAAATCTTAACTAAAGCTTAAACTTCGTGCGCATACATTCGTGGGTAGCCTTACACTCTACTTGCCACACTGGATACCTCTTAAGAACTGTATCGAACATGCGCGGGCGCCCTCCTACGGGTGACCGGGCAACCACTCTGGGTTGCCACGTTCACATTACACTCTGCCGCACGCTATAAAAGGTTTTTTAGTCAAAGAGCGTGTGTAAATATCAGCGTCGAGTCTACGTCTGTAGACACACTTAAAAGTGTCGTCGGAATGAATGGTACTGACAGCTCAATTGAATGTGATATATAATTGGCCTTAAAACAGGAATATTCAACCAATGTCCTAAAGGTCAACTCCGAGATAAAAACGTTTAAAATCTAGTCTATGATTGTCCTACTTCAGGGCAAAGGTCTCTTCTCATACAGAGAAGGCACGAGCATTAATCACCACGTGCGCTCAAGGCGGATTGGCGATTTCAGACTTTTATTAATCATCTTAATTAATTATTATATATTTAATATTTATTATTAAATATTTAATTAAGTCCAGGTTTCAACACGACGTTTTCCTTCACCGATGTCGATGATTTCCAGGATAAACTTAGAAAGTACGTATGAAATTAAAAAAAAACGTATTGGTACCTACTCGTACCCGGTTGCAAACCCAATCTAGTGCATGAGACTCCTGCCATAACCATTGGACCATCAAGAAAATCTCATCACAATTAATGTCAAAATATTGTCAAAAATATAGATTTAAAAAAAATATTGATTAGGCAAAACACCGACTGCGTGAAAAGTTGATAATACAATAAACTAGCGACCCGACCGATAAATGGACTATCCAACAAAAAAAGAATTGTTCAATTCGAATCAGCATATCCTGAGATTAGCGCGTTCAACCAAACAAACAAACAAACTCTTCAGCTCAATATTAGTATAGATGTAATAAAAGGATAGAATCAAGTAGTTTTTTTTGTTGGTTTTGAATAATCGTGGTTAATTAACAGTGTTTATAAACGCAGTCGAATTTTGTTTTCAAAGTGACTAAACTCTAACTTGATGCCTCCGACTTCGTTTACTATGATTTGAGGATAATATTTTTTTTTTAGACAAAGGTAATAATTATGGCACCAGAACTCGTCCATTTTAATTTTAATAATTTTGATACCCAGTGTCACTCTCACAGTTAAGACGAATCTAACGAAAACTCTCAAGCTAAAATTCCATCAAGCCGTTTAAGCTATAGAGCGTGCCAAAAAAAAATTTACTAAAATACACACTCGAAAAACATAACCCTTCTTATGGAGTTGCCTGGTAACTCTCCTTCTTGAGCAGTTGGGTAGATTGAGACTAAGATCAGAATGCGTTTCTATAAGTTACTAGAAATTGTCCCCCTGATATGTGACTTTCCAACTGTAAAATACATGTTGCTAATAATAATATGATTAGAATAATATGTGGGGACATTTTACACACGGCCATCTGACTCCAAACTAGGGAAACCCTTTACTATGGGTGTCAGATAGCTGATATACATACACAAATACATTTAAATACATACGAATACAGATAAATAACAACCAGATACAAGGCAAACACAAGTGCTTAGCGGGATTTGAACCCACAACACGCTGCGCAGCTGTCAGACGCTCAACCAATGCGCCAACCATGTCGTCAAATGTTTCTGGACAGACCCTTATTCTTATAATTCACCGAAACGACGCTAATCTTAGGTCCCATGTGATAAGAGGTGAACCTATAGCAGTTTTTCTTCTACTTATCGTTATTGCAGCTTAAACGCCGCCATTATCGGGCTCAATACCTTCCGTCTCAATACCATAAAACACTTGAAAAAGACAGTTTAATATCAAGCCGACTATATTACAAAAACCTATCAGACAAGGCCTCGGTTATCGTGGTGCTTTTCATCAGTCTTTATAAAACTTTTTTACAAAAAAGACAACCGCCTTCTAAATCTTTAAAACTAACACAAGGCGTTGTGTTTATAGTTTTGTATTGGCACCGACTTCCGAAATTAAAGTTATTTTTACTTTTAAGTTTTTGAAGGCAGTTGTCTTTTTTGTAAAACATTTTTTTTTTCGCCTAGGTCTGCTACGATGTCGCTAAACATTTTCCGGGACCCACATTGAGGTTGTTTCAGCACCAATCGACATGCCGCAGGCGTGACCGGCACAGTCCCACTTAAGGAGCTAACAAGATTTTAAAACTTTTGCAGATTTTAAACTGACAATCACGTCAAAATGTGTGGTGTAAATGATTTGATAAAAATATAATGTTAAACTAGAACATTCTCTTAACCATTTAGTATGTGAATATTTTTGATTAAGTTCATATTAAATCGTGAAGTTGTGTCTGACGCGGACAAAACATTGATAATCACACAAAATCTACAAGGAATATTTAAACGAAACTATTATTATCTTACAGTAAATTTTATTATCTATCTTTTAGTATACGTCTTTTTTTAAGTTAAAGAATACTATCTTTTATTTATTTTTTTCGACTAAACTTTGAGAGTTTTGGACGCAGCGCATACGATTCTCTGCTCAAGGTCGCCGGCGTATATCGTCACCTTAAGCTTGGCTGCTAAACTGCTTTTGAGTGACGTCATCGATTTGTGTCCTAGGAGGCAACACCGTGTTCCTAACGCAGTCCGTTAATCTGACTCCTAGGATATTCAACATAGGTAATTCTAGATCTATTCTAAGCATAAGTTTTAGACGTACATTGAACAATTTCATGCTGGATAGCAATGTAACACATTTGGCCTCAGATTATCAAATAAGGCAGATAAACCGTGCGGAACACTGCGAGTGAAGCCATAAAAGCAAATACAAATTCAATAACGAATACCTACAATCTCGTGATTGTATTCGCTTTTGAATTTTATTTGTATTAGTATTTGTTTTTTTAACAATGCTTCGCTTCGTGCTGTACTGACTCGTGTCAGTACAGCGCGAAGCATATTGTAGGTTTTTAGTGTAGGTTTTTGAATTTGTATTTGCTTTTGTGACTTCACTCTCAGTGTTCGCACGGTCTATCTGCCTTTTGTTTCATAATCTGAGCATTTGGCATGTTGAATTAGTTTCACGTAATTTATTTACTTAATAAGAAATAGTTGGTTGGCTCGTTACAACAGAACTATGCAAGAAGTTATTGTCACGCAATATTTAGAATAAAGCCGTCCCATCATACTCTCAACAAAAAAGTTTACACAGCTATTAAGAATAGTGAACAAGTAACGCAAGACATCCATAAAAGCGGACTGCCGTCCGCAGACATCGATATTTTGTCAGATGACATCTCAGACAAGTACGTACAGTACAAGAGTATAATATAAAGCCACTGTTGACAAAGACGGATTGTGCAGCTGTGTGGGACAGTCCGTTGTTCATAAGGGTTATGGATGGAATATCGTCTCGAATATCATAGTTTGTTTGCCAGAAAAATTGTTAAATTTGTATTTAGTTTTATTTGACTTCTTGTAAACCCGAGTACAGTTTCGTGAACGCGTTTTTATCATCAAAATGATAGGTACTATTTTAATTAAGCCGGAAATCGTCCACTGCTGATCAAAGTTCGGGAACATCGAAAGGGTGGGGGGGATTGCCATAATCCTCACGCTTGCCAGGCGTTTTGGGGATTGCAGAGAGGAAGCCGCTGCTGCCCGACTTTCGGATTTTCCCACAGTCGCCTTCGACGACACTCTCGGTATAAAACTGGTGGGAGCTGTTCTGGCCTGGACACCCCACCACTTATTATCAATAATATGCTATAATAATACAAAATTAATTACTTACCACAAACCCACCGAGAGGTAGAATAATATTTTAAAACATCGCTCGAAAAACACTTTAGAGCCAATGGGAATTTTCCTTCCAACATTTTTTGGTTTACTCCCTACGGGAATCCAATATCGAATATTCAATGGGAATTTTAATATTGCCCAGTAAAATTATTTTACTAATTCAGTAGGACAACAGAGGCTGAAAATAATTTTGTATTCACTTTACTTTAATTTGCGGTTTTTGGTGTGACTTTTGGAATGAATTTCATTTTTAATTCAATTACTTATCAGGTAATTTAATTTTTAGTCGTTAAATGAAAATAAACTTCTGGTAATTGGTATTAAAAAGCTTTTTACTTTGCTTTTTTGTCATAAAAGTTAGCTCACCAGTTTGCATGAAAGCTTTGCCTAACACTAAAAAGTATTAGCGCCAGATTAGATTGATTGATCGAAAGCTAATATCGATTTATTGATTGGCGGCAATTTTGAGATTATTATAATATTGTGATTACCATTGACATACTCGTATATAAAAGTGAAGTCAAGTAATGTGATTAATTGCCCTTGCGTCTCACGTGACTGGTGGAGCTTTGTGAATTCAATCAAGACTTTCATTTATTATCAACTCCTCGCCCGCAAACCCACGTACACCATGGCCTCTTCTGATATAGACGACATTCCTTCTTTAAATAGAATATCCTGAGCACGCACGTAATCTGATATTAAAAAATAGAATGCTCTCAAGCTCCATATCTAAACATTTATGTATGTATGCACAGCCGGCGACGTGTAATGTGCAATCTTACAGATTTACGCAAACACCGTGAAATTGCCCACACTCGTGAAAGGCACAGATGTTAGCCATATTTTGACAGACAATGTTATTGGGTAACGTTAGGTGGTCCATGACAATAGACGGGTTTTATATTTGGGTACAAAGGGCACATTTTCGCAATATTATGATGACATGTTTATATAAAGACATGTTTTTTTTTAGATTCTACTGTACTGTACCTACTGCTTGATATTTATAAACATTTATTTCCATGCTTAATGTGTTTAATTTTACTTTATTTTTTTAACTTTGCCCACACTACATAATTTAAACCACGCTGTGTATTTCCATGGGTCCACAAAGGTCTAAAGCATTACAATTATTAGTCAAAAAAAAAAAATGATAATCACTATGACGCTTCTGCGACGAATTCTGCGAATTTTATAAATATTCGTGAATTCAAAATTCGAACAATGATGATGTCCAGTATACTACATACTGGACATCATCATTGTTCGAATTTTGATGTGAATATTTATATCACGAATATTTATAAAATTATACGTCATCTAGACAAAACAAATAAAGAGATTGTATGAGGTAATTTTCTACCTTCATGTCACTTTTAATGGTTCGTAATAGAGAAACACTGATATCGTTGGCATATTGGATGTTTAGACACTCTTACATAATTATCAAATATTCTAGACCTAGAACTTTTTATGTACTTTTTGTGTCAAAAAATGTTTACAAAAAAAAACAAACGTTTAACCACTGAACACAATTCGGATAGCCAGAGAATTTCATACAAAAGCCCTTACCTTTCCTGATATAACAAGCTTTAGCAACGGTCCGCCAAAATGGTGCTCTTCAAAACCGAA
This sequence comes from Charanyca ferruginea, assembly GCA_947361185.1. NCBI lineage: Eukaryota > Metazoa > Arthropoda > Insecta > Lepidoptera > Noctuidae > Charanyca > Charanyca ferruginea. The sequence goes on from OX376070.1 coordinate 4,407,733, forward strand.
TTCATACAAGCGAACAAGTTCTATCATCCGTGGTCCGATTTGCGCGTCAGCTGTAAAATTACGCACACGCGCGGAAACAGCCGACAGTCGTGTTTTGCGAACGTAGTGTGTGGAACTGACTATTGTTTTGCTGAGTATTGGAAAATGTATGACTTTGAATAAGTCATCATCATCATCATTTCAGCCGAAAGACGTCCACTGTTGGACATGGGCCTCCCCCAAAATGGGGGGGTTTTGCCATAATCGCCACGCTTGGCAGGCGGGTTGGCGATCGCAGTATGGTTGTTACAAAGGCACAGAGAACGCTGCTGCCCATTCTCTGGTGAGTCCCTTAGTCGCCTCTTACGACACCCACGGGAAGATATGGGATGGTGCTATTCTTTACGTCCGACACCACACGGACAAATTGAATAGGTAGTGTAATAAATTAGTCTTACTTGATTTCTTTAAAAGCCGGACAGATCGATTGATCAAAGGTTAAGCTACGCTTGCCGTGGTCGGTATATGGATGGGTGACCATCCATTTCATTCCGAGTTCCCTCCGTGTCTCGGTAAGCATGTAAAGCTATTGGTCTCGGCTGTCATTCGTAGATCTTTGGCAGTCGTTATGGGTAGTCGGAAGCCAGAAAGTCTTACCAAGGGGTATCGTGTTACCCAGTAACTGGGTTGTGGAGGTCCAATAGGTAGTCGCTCCATGTAAAACACTGGTTTTCAGCTGCATCCGGTTAGACTGAAAGTCGACTCCAAGATAGTTGGGAAAAAACTTTGCAGATGACTTTGTTTCTACACCAAGGACTTTTTAGGGTTCCGTACCCAAAGGGTAAAAACGGAACCCTATTACTAAGACTTCGCTGTCTGTCTGTCCGCCCCGCCCGTCTGTCGGTCACCAGGCACCTTGGGGGCGGTTGTCTTTTTTGTAAAAAGTTTTTTATAATATTCTAATAGGTTTGTGTTTGACTACAACTCACCAGATCTTAAGAGATGATGTGGCCTAAGGTGAAGCACGCTTCACTCGTGGCTTAACGATACCCAGATTATATTTATCGGGGGATAGAGAGGCGGGCAGGAATTCCACAGTCTGGCAGTTCGCACAATAAATGTAGAATCAAAGCGCTTGGTTGAACTTCAACCGTATAGCGGTGACGCTTCACCATATCACGTATAGAAGTGTTGCTGTTTTCCGGTTGAAAGAGTATGCGTACCAGTGATAGAAGGTAATACATGACGTACTCAACTTTGTTTGTGGGATGGCAAGGTCTTGTATTGCAGATCTCTATAGGCAGCGGTATTTGCCATCATTGGATAACCATCACTGATGGCGCCGACAAATGACACGGCAAACAGGATCGTTCACTGACATAAAAAAAAACTGGCCAAGTGCGAGTCGGACTGCGTACGAAGGGGAATATTATAAAAAATTTCAACTGTCTAGTTATCGCGGTTCTTGAGATACACCGCGATAACTAGACAGTTGAATTTTTTACAAACAATGTATTTCTGTTGCCTCTATAACAACAAATACTAAAAACAAAATAAAACAACAAACGTAATTTTTTACCGTTTTATTGCTCAATGTCTAATGTTATAAAAATAATAGTACAGAACCCTTCGTGCGCAATCAAGTCCGCAAACCTTTGCCGTGTCGTTTGTCGGCGCCATCGGTGATAGCTATCGAATGATGGCAAATACCGCTGCCTATAGACATCTTCAATACAAGACCTTGCCATCTAAGAAACAAAGTTGAATACGTAATGTAGTGCCTTCTATCACTGGTACGCATACTCTTCCAACCGGAAAACAGCAACACTTCTATACGAGATACGGTGAAGCGTCACCGCTATACGGTTGAAGTTCAACCAAGCGCTTTGATTCTACATTTATTGTGCGAACGGTCAGGCTGGGGAATTCACTGCCCGCCTCTCTGTTCCCCGATAAATATAATCTGAGTTTCTTCTATCCACGAGCGAACCGGTTTATCTTAGGCAAGCGTGCTCCACCTTAGGCTGCATTGTCACTTAAGATCAGGTGAGTTGTGGCTAAACGCAAACCTATTAAAATATTAAAAAACTTGGTTGTCTGTAAAGTCGGTTCACGGACGATAGTTTTACGTGATAACGTCTTATAGAAACAATGGGTAACAAAACAAACAAGCAAATAATGGCTTCCGTCAAGGTGGGCGGAGCTTATTGCTTGGGCCGATCGTGCCTCTCTATCGCTTGTTCCGCGCTCTCGCTTGCACGCTCAGGCTCAGGCGGAACGTGACACTTTTTCGTGCGTGCAGCCAGTGTTCATCGATTTATAAGACGTTATCACGTCATAAATACTTCTTTGCGACGCAAACAGGTATGGTGGTAACACCTCCCTAGACGAACTTCTTGACAAAGATTTCTACTACGGACTACTAAAGTTAGTTAGTACTTAGCTAAAGTAAGTTAGCTACTAAACTAAATAAGTTGAAACTTTTTAAGCTCTCAAATAATAAGATGGCACAGTGAGTTTCAGGTACATAGATGTACGCACCTAATCAAGAGTTATCAGTATTTAGGTCCCAAAAAAACATCTGCATACATCATCTTCATACAAGCCGATAAGCCGGGCTTGCACTAATCAGCATAACATGAACTGATCAATAACTGAGCAACTTGCTTTTTTTTTTTAATCGTAAAATGCCTATCGAGGGCCTGTAGACAAAATGCCTTTTCTGTTAGCGTTAACGCCAAAGTAAAATGAAATTGTATGGAGTTGACGTTTGCTTACGCTATGTCACGTAATGCAAATATGTCAACTGCATACAATTTGATTTTTCCGCTGGTGTTAACGCGAACAGAAAAGGGATTTTGTCTACAGACTCTGGACCCCTAGGTACACCACTGCTGGAAAGCCACTATCAAATACAAAACACATATATCGTGTATCGGCCCATAAGCGATACAGGCCTTTGTTTATGTGACATTTCGGTATCAACATCTGGGTTCGATTCTGATCCAATATTTATTAGTGTTAAAGCTGCCACACTAAATCCTGATCTTAATATGTCTTGTAAGTACGCCATACACTACCTTTGGCATTCAATGTATTTATTTAATGCCTAGTATTGTAACATGTATAGATGAACAGAAGTATTAGTATAATTTTATTATGATTATATCTATACTAATATTATAAAGCTGAAGAGTTTGTTTGTTTGGATGAACGCGATAATCTCAGGATCTACTAGCTTGTGGGTGCGTAGTGTGTGTAAATGGGGGTGTGTGTCAGCTGTTGAATTTATGTGGAAACTGAAAGCTAAGCCACGAAAGAAGCCTGAGTGTGTGTCACATGTCAGGCACTTTGATTGAAAATCGACAAATCAACTCTTAGGGCCATCTTGCGGCGAAGTTTTAAGCAAATAATCCATTATCAGTTGGATGAAAACAACAAACACTTTCTGTCAGTGCAGGCAACAGTTTGGTTTTATAACTGAAATACTACAGCAAATACAGTTAAAAATTACCTAATTACAGGTAAATAAAATATGTCACGTATAGTTATATCTTACACACAATTTTAAACTCTATGTATGATTTGTTCATTATTAATAAGGAAGATGGATAAACTCAGAAATGAGTATTTTAGAGGAAGTTTGACAGTGGCGCCAGCAGAGGAAAGTGTTTGTCTTAGTATGGGCATGTCAAGATGAGGGATAAAACGATTATGACCAAAAAAAAATGCTAAAAATGTTAATGAAATGTGGGTGTTGTTCAAAGAAAGAACAAGATTGATTGTATGAAGAATGATAGGAAAGAGACGAGAGTCAGTGATATCATGGCGATTGACAGGGCGGAATGGAAGAAGAAAACATGTTGCGCCGACCCCAAGTAACATGGTACAAGGGCAAGGAAGATGATAATGATCAATTAATAAATAAAAACGAATCGAGCTAATTGTTGCTCTGACCATTAGCGTCATTTACTCGGAACTTATTTCGACACTAATCTTCCCCTTTGCTGTCTTCCTACTCCTAAAATAGAAGCCAATCTCGATCTGCCGAGAGAAAATACAGCAAACGTCTATTTGTTCTGTGATTCTGCAAAATCACTCACGAAACAGGAAAAATCTTTGCGCGAAACTTATTGGCCTTCTGTGGCTGCTCATTGTGATAATGCCAAGTAAAGTGCTTCAATGAACGATACATTGTAATAATATAGTTTTATTATTCTACCAAATGATGCAATAAAGCTCTCTTAGGACTGAATGTTTTAGTGCCGGTAAAAAGTTAGGGAGCATAATTTTTATAGGGTTTAGTTCTGTTATGTGGGTTGATTATTGATGGACAATGTAGGGTAGACTAGTTCCTTTTTTTTTTACCTTTTTTTTAACGTTGGAAAATCCTCGTGGACTGTCCCCCGTCTGGGGAAGACGGAGGGGTGTGCCGGACTCTTACCGGCTAAAATAACCACGGTGTTCCTCAACTGACCTATAGGTGGGGGTACGGGATTCTCTCGCGCATGCACCGCGCCCCCGCCAGGCTATGACCCGCCAATGACGTAGGCGGGTCCCGTCGACCTCGACGGTCTAAGCGCCGCCGAATCCGCTAGTGTGACGCACGTGCGCAAGGCGCGCCGCCTGCACGGGCCTGCATCTGATCGGGTGGTGGACTGCCCCTAAGTCGGCCGGCAACTCATGGAGGCCTTAGGTTAAGTTAAGGACTGCTGCGTCAGTCCAATAATCGAGCTTGTGCGTATCCGTTGCATATTCATTCTTCCACCTCCTATCCGTTTATAACACCGTTGGCGACGAGGTCAAAATACAAATTACGCGTAAAATGGCAAAAGCATCCGCAACAGTTTCGATCGGTTCATTAGTAGTGTTTAACCACGAACACCAGGAATGGCAGTTGTATAAAGAAAGACTTGAACAGTGGTTCCTTGCCAACGAAATTGTGGTGGATGTGGATAAAGATTCAGGAGGTGTCGGGCGTAAAGAATAGCACCATCCCATATCTTTCCGTGGATGTCGTAAGAGACGACAAAGTAACTTACCAGAGAATAGGCAGCAGCGTTCTCTGTGCCTTTGTAACAACCTTACTGCGATCGCCAACCCGCCTGCCAAGTGTGGCGATTATAGTAAAAACCCCCCCTTTGGGGAAGGCCTATATCCAGCAGTGGGCGTCTTGCGGCTGAAATGATGATGATGATGATAATGTGGATAAAGCCGGTTGTAAACGTCGAGCTATTTTGCTGAGTAACTGCTCGGAAAGTAACAAATTGATTCGCGATCTAGCTTTACCGCGGTAGGTCGGTAGCTTGAGCTATGATACGTAGTTGCCCCTCCCATTCGTTTATAACAAGTTCTATCTATGAAAGGCTCGTAGCTAAGTAAAAACGTAAGATCGATAGGTCATGGCTAAGCTACACTTACCGCGGTTGGTCTGTAGATAGGTGACCATCTATATCATACCGAGTCAGGGGTCTCGGTGCCTCGGAAAGTACGTAAAGCCGTTCGTTGGTCCCGACAGTCATCCGACTTCGGAAATCTTTAACAGTCGTTACGGGTAGTCAGAAACCAAAAAGGTTGATGACTTGTCTTACCATCCCAGTAACTGGGTTGTGGAAGTCAGATAGGCAGTCGCTTCATGTAGCACACTGGTATTCGGCTGCATTCAGTTTGACTGGACGCCAATCCAACACAGTTGGGAAAAGGCTGTGCAGGTGATCTAGGTATGTTGTGTTTTGGATCTTTTCATATTTTCTTACTTTGGTTTTTGTTACTATCAAAATTGTTTGTTCATTTAGATAGGCAGCTACTCTCAAACTTAAGCTTAAATTAGTTTAAAAATTATTCAGTATTCTAAATTCTAAATTACTTCTATAACTTTTAAAATTGGCAGAAATTTTCATGTGCTTAAACAATACCTTCCTTCTAAAAGAAGCAACAAGAGTCTTCTCTCCCACTGTACATTCGCACAGCACAAAGTGATCATTAAAATCGTTTCAACTACTGCATTCTTTGCAAAGCTTTGTCACTGATACCACTTAAACACTTCACTTTTTGCGTCAGAGGCAAAAAGCACCAACGTCCATGCATAAGTAAAAGAAGATAGGTAAAAGGGTACATCGTCATGACGGCAAAAGGCGGCGCTAATCCCGTCTGAGTGAACCTGAACGGGATTAAAGCTCTGGATTTAGGTGCTTTTGTCCACGATGCTCGTTTTTGTGGTCGTTTTATTTGTACGGTTTTGATATTCGTTTGTGTTGTAATCTTATGTTGATATCGCTTGTTTTGCTGTGGTCGTTTATGTCAAGCGACCATGATAGCGATCTTTTATTAATTAAAGTCATTTTTTAGATAGACCATTAAAAGACACTTTCGAACGTAATTTAGAATTGAATCTACTTGCCCCTTTCAAATTGTCTATTCGTCAAGCGGCTGGTCGACTCTTCATGTGACCTGAAGGCTGGTCTATTCTTGGGCCAAAGAATCAGCATTGCTATACAACGTGGCAATGCTGCCAGCCTGTTAGGTACGTCTCTCGTTGACAGCGATGTGGACAAGTTTTTTGATGCCCTATGAGCTCCTCCCTTCGTTTTTCTTGGAATTGTACATTATCTATTTAAGCTCGATGTACAAAATTCTACAGTTTCTAAAATTTGACATTTTGTGTCATCTTAAATATCATAAATCATTATATTTTTAGTTTTTGTCCTAATGATAGCGATGCGGATGAGATTTGGATGCATTATCAGATGCAAAAGTACTATCGTGGATACACCCGCCTGACCACCACTAAGTTCATTTTTGCTTGCACTCAAAATATGAAAGCGCTCTCTAGCCCCGCCCCGTTGACTTCGCAGGTGCCAAGGGAATTTTTTTTTAACTGAGCAGGCGGAAAAGTCCGCGGTAGTACGTACGATTTGCTACCTTTTACCTTTGATAGCTTGACCCTCGTTTGATTGTGTTTGCTTGATTTTGAAAGCTAAGAAACCAGTAATAAAAATATTCACACAGCTAATAGAAGTTTAAAATCCGTAAAATACACTGAACTATTTTACTCCGACAAAAACCTTTCACAAATGCAAAATCACGAACAAGCCCGTAATAAATAATAACGAAACCACTCCACCACGTTCATCGAGAAAATATTCAGCATAAAAATCGCTGAATGCATCCGACCAACGCTTTATGAAGCGCTGTAAAATCAATAAGTCGGAAATGCACCGCTAAGATTACTTTGAAGATGGCTTAGTATAAGCCGCTGATATCTGCTAGTCTGAATGACTTTCATTTTATATCAGTAAGAATAAAGTGCATGGATATAAATGCGAATGTTTATGGCTTTGTATTGAATAGGATGGTAACCCTGACACGGTTTGGTTAAAGTAATTGCGTATCGTATTGTAATCGCAGGCTGTCATGAAAGCATTTTTTACTTTTATAGTTTGGGTTTCTGAAACTTTTGTGTGTGCGGGCTAAGTAAAAACCGTACGGATTTAAGCTACGCTTGACCCGGTTAGTCCGTGGATGGATAACCATCCATTTCAGCCAGTTCTACCAAGAGGTATAGAGTAGTGTAGTAGTTACCCAATAACTGTGTGAATACCATGGAGCTAATTATAAGTATGTTTGACATAAATGAACATGGCGATTGAGAGCATTGTCATGCTCAATCAAATATCTCGCTGATGGTGGCGCGTGTGTTGGATCATGCGGCTCCCTTCTAAATAGTTGAGCTGAATGGTGCTGATCCACGCGTCATGTTCGTGAACTGGCGCTGTCAGTAGAGATTGGTCAACTATTAACTGTCATGGCTTTTATCTTTTTATCTTGATTCTTTTTTTTAATGCAATGTATTGGTCTTCACCTGCATTGTTTCACAAACAGCGTGAATAATGTAATCAGTATTTTGTAAAACCTTGATTTAAAAGAGTGTCCGTGGAGTTTCTTGCTCGTTCTTCTCCACACAGACCTAACCTACGTTTTGGAACGAGCAACTAGCTTCATTTTTCTGACTAACTGAGTCTTTGATAATTCAAATGTGCCTGTAAATGGTTTCATTGAAATAATTGCTTTGACTTTGACTGAGTTGTAGAAAGCAGACAGACATTCGCTCTATGTAATACACTGGTCACAGCTGCATCCAATTGGACTGGAAGCCGGACCCAACATACTTGGGAAAAGGTAGGTAGTGTTTGGTCCCCTGTGTGTGTGGTGGTCTGAACGCGCAAATTTTCGGCACTTCTGGTTTGATTTTGAATTTTTTTTCACTACTTGGAAACTACGTCATCCCTGAGACTATAGACTGACAGAGGGCTATTGACATTATTTTATATCAAAAAAGAATTGGTTGTCTGTAAAGTCGGTTTACGGACGATAGTTTTACGTGATAACGTCATAGAGAAATATAATGGCTAACATATATGTCGGATCGTCAGGATTTAGTCCGTTAGATTCAGTCATCATGTGGACAGAATTTGGGTTTCGTGCAATACAAACACACTGGGTATAGAGTACAATACACGGTGTTTATTAAAACCACAATTTAGCACTAACTCAGTTTAAATTAAAATAGACATAGTAAGACTAAATAGACAAGCAACACTTAAACACAACGAATCGGGTACAGTTCCGGGACGTCTTAGCTCCGATGCGATCAGAGACTGAATTCTGAATGTCCTGCTCGCCATGAGCTGAAAACATTACGACTCTGTAGAAGCGCGCCAAAATGGTGGTGGTTGATCACGTGTTTGTCGCTAATGGCGGGCTTCCGATTCGTCGTTCGATGTTCGTACTATTGACCGGTTGCGACATATACGATATATTTGACGACACGGTTGGCGCAGTGGCTGAGCGATCGACTGCTGCGCAGCGTGTTGCGGGTTCGATTCCCGCCCAGGGTAAACATTAGTGTGATGAGCACTTGTGTTTGCTTTGTGTCTGGGTGTTGTTTATCTATATATGTATGTATTTACAAAAAAAAATGTATTTGTGTATGTATATCAGCTGTCTGACACCCATAGTATAGAGTCTCCCTAGTTTGGGGTCAGATGGCCGTGTGTGAAAATGTCCCCACATATTTATTTATTTATTTATATTTATATATAACATAAGCAAATAATGACTTCCCTCGAGGTGGGCGGAACTTATTGCTTGGGCCGATCGTGCCTCTCCATCGCTTGTTCCGCGCTCTCGCTTGCACGCTCAGGCTCAGGCGGAACGTGACACTTTTTTGTGCGTGCAGCCGGTGTTCATCGATTTATAAGACGTTATCACGTCAATAAAAGGGATGCGTAAGAAAATTCACGCGTAAGTCGCGAAATGAAGGATAGTATGTAACAAAGTACAAATTAAAATATCTTCTGCAAAAAAATGCAGCATAAAAAAGTGTCAATAATAGACTTTTCGTCCAGTTTTCCTCCTCCCCTATGATCAGCACCGCCGTCGCCCTTGTGACTACAAGAAAAAAAAATACGAGTTTGCTTTAGACCACACGACTGAAGTAAAGCTTCTTTAGCTCCATCTATATGTATGTATGTATTAGTTTGCAACTGGCTATAAGAGAAAGAGAATAAATGTGTGCTCGCACCTCTCTCTGGCCCCTACAGTAATATACGAAACGTAACGCTCTCTCTTTCTATCTTCACTAACTTTTATCTCCCTCTCAACTTCCGTTCGCCTTGCCCGATCTCACTTTTCCTAACGTTTTCATCACGCATTCACCAGCTTACTCCCCAAGTCAAGCGTGAGTAAAAAAGTTTTACTTCAAAAACGAGGTAATCAATCAAACTGAGGGAAGAGCGAGTGCACTTAATGATTGCGCACTCACTTGTGCACTAAAATATATCCTGCGTAGGTAGTCTCCAAATAGAGTGACAGCCGTAACTGTAATTCGGTCAATAAAAGAAAGAAAAGAACAAAGAACAGTTTATTTGTAAGAATATAGTACAATAAGGTGTTGTGCTTGTCATGGTCTCATACATTCTACCATTTCGGGTGTACAAATATTTTCTTATAACTAAAATTTAAACAATATTTATAATGATTTATCACTCAGGAACTCGTTTGTTGAGTAGTAGCATTTATTAAGTAGTAAATCAAAGAGGTTGTGCTTAAACTTGCTTAAATTAAGGCATTTTAAGCCATTTGGTAATTTATTATAAATTCGAATAGCCATACAGTAAAAATTTATACTATACATTTTGGTGCGTTGATAAGGGATATGTAATTTATGAGGAAATCTACTTATTCTGTTAGTGACAGCTGTGTTTTTTTTGAAGAGAGAAGGGTGTTTGTACACAAATAAACAAGTTTCATAAATGTACAGACTTGGTAATGGTAAAATACAATGTTTTTTGAAAAGCGGTACATAACTGTCTAAGCACTCTGCTTTTTTCTGCAAAGGTTAGTTTAAAGTTGAAAATGACGCGCGGAATTTCCGTCGTGTAATTTTCGGCAGGGTGTCGCTACGTTAACTGTTGCTAGTGACATTTTAACTCAGTTTTTGAACCTCTTTAGTTACTGTGTTATCAAAAACTTTTTCTACCGTCTGATTGGACTTGGTTAGTGCTTACCTTCAAAGTTAGATAGGTATGCTCTTTGAAACGGTTGAAGATTGCAATAATTATTATTTACTAGCTTTTGCCCTGGACTTCGTCTGCAAAATTTTCGGTTATCACGGATACAAACAAAGATACTAACAAAAATTCTAAATCTCCCTTTCTGTCTTCTGTGTCTGTGTGTATGTGTGTGTGTGCGAGTATAAAATATGCGAGAGGAACTTTGGTTCTAACGGGGGTCCCCTGAACCCACACGTTTTTATTTTTGAAGAGTTTCAGGTATCTCGATAACACTGCAGCAGGTTTTGCAAAACTCAATATGGTTTTTTTTTAATTCTTTATTAATAAGGGGTTTTATCCACACGGATACGTCAACCCTATTGTACCTTTAACTTTATTTACACACAGCTACGACTCAATATGGCTATGAGGTACATATTTTCCAAAGACATTGTAATATTTCACAGACATAAGTAAAAACCTAATTTTCAGACTAAGGTCTATTAGTTCACACGTTATCTCTTTTCTTATTTCATGTTCAAATACCTCGTAGGATTTGTAGGTCCTGATGTTAAGTGTAAGGGTGAATCTGACAATTGACAGTTCACCCACGCTCAACACTATTATACAAATTATTTCATTCTACACCTAACTAGATCCTAGTTACAGCTGACCTGACTATGTTAATATACACGTTTACACCCTTGCCATACTTCTTACTTCTTCCTTGAATACTTTATAGAAATAGTGCCCCCATAGAGCAGTCAATAAACATAGAAAGGACATTATGTAATTATCCGTTACGGTGTCTCAGAGAGGTCGTAAAAACGTCGTCCTGATGTGTCGCTAGATGGCGCTGTTCCCAAGGCGAAGGTAAACTTTGAAGACACCGTGTTTTTGTGGACAAGCATTGAAATAGTCTTTATCGATACTTAAATTTGTACCTACTTCCGGCGCACCCCAGGTAGTTTACCTTTGACAAACAAATTTTATTACTACGGCATGGCATGAGATACTCAAATTCGTGCCGACATGAGTTAAGAAGGATAGAAGGAGGTCATCTTTGCAAAAGACTGAGAGTTTGATGAATTTAGTATGTATTTTTTTAGAGAGTATGATATGGTCTTTAGGGAAAACTACTGATACTTGATTTATTTCTGCGACCTTTGGCTCTAAAATAAATTACTGTAAAAATGTGAGCAGTCAAACTTACCTAAACATTCTTAACCGTTTCCAGTACCAATCGGGCCCAGTAAGGATCCGTTTTATTTTTTTTTTCATTTTCTTTTGACGAAATTAAATGATTTCTGTGAAAATATCAACAAGCTACCGATTATTGTTGAAATGGTACAACCCTGTGACATGCACACTTTTTGGATGCGGAACTCCGAAAAAGCCGTCACGAACATACAAGTCAGGAACAGTCAAACACATTAAAATTAATTAATTAATTTAATAATCTAAAAGATAAAAGACCTGACTCGCAAAGGACCTCTCACCGTCAGCGATCTGACGGCTTATTCCAATGGACTTTTAAATGAAGACGGTCCAACGTGGTTTTAATTGAGTTAAGTTTTTAAGTAATTAATGTAATGTAGCTAACTTTTCGCCTGTTTTTTACATTTTGTATGAACATTAATATTATATTAGGTATAATACATAAATTAAGTATTTTCAGTGATATTTATAGTGTAGGTAAATACCTAGTATTCCACCAAACCTACCCCCCCCCCCCCCCACCTACCTATTTTTAACCAAAATAAATACTTTGGTTAAAAATATCATTCTTACTCGACATTTGTGTGCTTTGGAATTGCACAATTTAATTCCCCCATCCCCATTTCATCATCGGACGAGCAGAGATACGGCGAAGCGTCACCGCTATATGGTTGAAGTTCCACGGTCTCGAACCAAGCGCTTTGACTCCACATTTATTGTGCGAACTGCCAGACTGTGGAATTCCCTGCCCGCCTCTCTGTTTCCTGATAAATATAATCTAGGTATCTTCAAGGCACGAGTGAACCGGTTCATCCTAGGCAAGCGTGTTCCAACTTAGGCCGCATTATCACTTTAAATCAGGTAAATTGCGGTCAAACGCAAGCCTATATGATAATAATAAAAAAAAAACATTAGAAAACTTTTTGCAGTTAGGTATTAAGGAAAGCTTGAGAAGAATTTAGTTGTTCGAAAAAAAAGGCTTGTTTCTTTTGTATGGATTACCGGATATTTTTCTATAATCGATGAAAAATTTAATCTCTGAGTGAAATGTTTAGAATCATCAACTGAGTGTAGTGGTAAAAAATTTTGTCTCATCACTATTCTCTTGTCTTCCACTGTGTATTTGTGAATCTATTCTATAGCATTAAGTATTACATAATTTCCAATATCACAAAATATACGCTCAATAAACTTTATCAATCGAAAAACTTCTACCTAATTTTGTAATCCCCAAAGCTAAATTCCTACTGGCCGTTAACGCGGCAACACGGTTTCCAAATAGTTTCCACTAAGCGCCATGACAGGCCGACATATTGGTGACGTCATCTGACATTACCAATATGGCGGTGGCGGTAATTGGACAGCTTCCATTTTCGAAAATTATTTCTTCTTTTTTGTTTGTGTCGCCAGTAGCCACATGCGACGTTAGGGTAGACATTTTATTTTTTGTTTTATATAATGAAGAATAAAAGAAAGGTTAAGTAATACTTGAGATATAAAAGTACCCATTGTATGAGCAATTTTTAGCCCCGTATTAATGAATCAGTCTCATATAAGAGCATTAATAACACCCCGTCGTTTTTACGTCGGGGGTTAAAAATAGCTTTCTCGAGTGGTGTGGCAGCTACCTCAGGCTAATACTTTTATCACAACGGTAGCTATTTTCAAACAGTGCACCGATAAAAGAGATTAAACATTTTTAGGTCATTGGGAAAAGTCTAAAGTCAAATTATTTATATAAATTAAATCATCAAAAAGGCACTTTTGGATGTTAAAATTTACTAGGAGAAAATAATTGAATCTAGTTTTCTCTTTGAAAAGGTAGTTTCGTATCGTATGGAAGAAAAAGACCAATATGAAATTGTATCGCAATCAATAAGGAGTGGAATTCCCTGCCTGAGTCTGTATTTCCAACCTGGGAGTCTTTAAGTCAAGAGTGAATAGGTTACTTCTAGGCAAGCGTGCTCCATCTTAGACCGCATCATCGCTTCCCATCAGGTGAGACAGTGGTCAAACGTATGCCTATCAATAAAAAAAAATAAGGCATAAATATTATTTAATATAATTATTCTTTGACCGATTGTTTATATGTCCGATTACAATTTATTTGGTAGAGTAACTTACAAAGACTGATTTGTCTTTACAAAATTGCTAATAAAGCTCACCTAATGCCCAAGGTTCAGTCAACATTGTCACTTGAATTTGTGCAAGAGCGAGCGCAGCGAGTTTGGAACTCAGGGCACCCGGACTCGGACAAGTTAGATTATAAGGGGATGACGGAGTCACCATTCTTGAGGTACAATCTTAGTCTGGACCAAGTTTCATTAAAATCGGTTCAGTAGTTTAGCCGTAAAAGCGTAACAAACCCACTTTCGAATTAAATTTCAATAAATTCGTTGCGGGATCCAAGACAGTTAATTATAATAATAATAATAATCCAAATTAGTGTACATAATAGACATAGCAATTTGCATCACCCATAACCTTACTAGCACACATACGGAAAAAATTGCAAAATACACAGATTTGTCAATAGAACTTAAAACGCAGTGGAATGTTACACACACCAAAACTATCCCCATCATACTATCCAGCACAGGAGTCATCCCAAAAACCCTACACAATAGCCTTAACTCATTGAATATTAGTCCATCTACTTACCTTCTGCTACAAAAAGCAGTTATTTTGAATACATGTCATGCAGGTTAACCCGCAAATTTTTAAATACCTAATTTAATACACAATGCACTTGGCTTCGGTCCGTGCCAATTTCGACCCACACATAGATGTGAGATATTTTAAATATACCGAGAAGTAATAATAATAATAATATGTGGGGACATTTTCACACACGGCCATCTGACCCCAAACTAGGGAGACCCTGTACTATGGGTGTCAGACAGCTGATATACATACTTAACTACTTTTTTTTTGTGAATACATACATATATAGATAAACAACACCCAGACACAAGGCAAACACAAGTGCTCATCACACAAATGTTTACCCTGGGCGGGAATGGAACCCGCAACACGCTGCGCAGCAGTCGATCGCTCAGCCACTGCGCCAACCGTGTCGTCCTTGTGCCCCAGTTGTAATGATTTTTCAGGACTCGTCGAGCTTCAATGACTCGACGCTTTTCTAGTGGTCGCCACTGTTGATTCTGGCTATCAGCAGTTGCAGTGGTTTGGGAATGGTGTGGTAGGAATGTCAAAAAAGCACTTTCGAAATTATAATATTACGAGTAAGTATGGCTGCTCAAACATTACAAAGTTCAGTATCAGACTATCTGAGTGCCTATCTTAGCTCACCATTTCGTGTCGTCACGCTAATAGCACTTCAGTCAAGTAACGTGTTCGCACGCGGTTAGTGCTTTACCCAATTAAGTGTGGGGTAGTATAGAGCTACTATTATAAGTAAAAAAGTTTTATCTACTATATAACTAACTAGCTAACTATGTTGGGGTGAACTTCTAGTCTAACCGGATGCAGCTAAATACCAGTGTTTTATATGGAGCGACTACCTGTGTGACTTCCACAACCCAGTGACTGAGCAACACGAAACTCCTTGGTAGTAATGGTTGTCAGACTGTCTGACTTCTGACTACACGTAGCCACTGTCAACTCAAGGCGGATTGGCGATTATAGACTCACATTTATTACAAATTCAGAAGGCCAATTTTATTCTACTAATTAGAAATATTTAAAATATAGTGTACTAGTAGAGGTCGCCCGAAGAATCCAACTCGGATGGGCAGCGTTCGGGAAACTACGAGATATCTTTTCGTCCAAAATTCCACAGTGCCAAAAGACGAAGGTTTATAACCAGTGTGTGTTGCCAGTGTTGACTTATGGTTCAGAGACGTGGTCCTTAGCTGCTGGCCTCCTACAGAAGCTCAAAGTCACGCAGCGAACAATGAAGAGAGCTATAATCGGAGTTTCTTTGCGCTATAAAATCCGGAACTAAGGTCACGGACATAGCTCTCAAAATTTAACTGACGACATCGTTAAGGTCGCGGGTAACCGGTGGATGCAAGCGGCAGGTTTTCGCTCGTTGTGTCGTTCTATGGGAGCCTTTGTTCAGCAGTGGACGTCTTCCGGCTGATGATGATGAAAATATAGTCCCAATCTCATTTTAGCTACAATCAATGTCAATTTCTCGTCTAAAATGTAGGTAAATAGAGGCGTTTTTGTCAGTGAGATTTGAATGCGAACGGTTCTAAAAGTTACTAAATTGGCCCCCTGGTTTCCTCACGATATTTTACTTCACCGTTGTCAGTGATGTACAAGATAACCTTAGAAAGTACAAAGAGCATATTAATAATACTAATAAAGATAGAATAAAGAATAAGATAGAATCGAATCGCGGCGATATTATCGTCGTGGCACGTATTTTACGGCGATGTTTGCGGCGATGCGACGAGTGGCTGAGTGCGAGCGAAATGTCATCGTATTGCCGTATATTAAGACCGAGATTACCCTACGATAGACGCACGGAATTGTCGCGACTCTCTCGCTCGTGGAGACCTGCTGTAGGCGGATTGGTAATTTCAGACTTATAGTAGTTTTATGTTCAGGTTTCGTCACGATGTTTTCCTTCATCAATGTCAATGATGTCCAAGAGAAACTTAGAAAGTACAAAGACCATTAGTAATTAAGTCTATTTTATAATTACTTTCAACTTACAACTTTGCTTGACCTACAACGAATGTTTTCGTACATTTCATCAAAAATAACGTAAAGAGATCTCTAGTAGTTAACCACTCTACGACCAAAGTTAACTCTAATGAGAGACGTATTCATTAAAATGAAGTTTTATTTAAATAAAGCCTCTTTATTTGAATAAAACTTTTAATTGCGGCTAGTCTAGTGTTGATGCAGACCTTATATATTATGCTTTCGTTTTGCTAATGTTTATTAGACGAAAATTAACTGTAAGGATCAGGACAGACACAGCAACGAAATTCTCGAGCAGTTTTCATTAATTTATTAAAAATGGTATAAAAATGTAGTGACATAGAACACACACATGGTAGGTAAAGGTGATCGTGGAGAACGCTCGATCGAAGACCAGCTGGACCTTAAGAGTCAACAAGTTGGATTCGCGCCACAACACAAACTTCAAGTCGTTCGTGGTGCGAGTTTCAACCCATTACATTGAGACCTTTTATTTTCTTTGTTCCGGGGTGGAAAATCCTCATGGATGTCCTCCGCCCTGGGGCAGGGTCTGTCAGACTATTACTGACTAAAAACCACCCCGGTGTTCCATCTCACACCTAAGTCGGGGGTCGCGGGAATGGGAGATACTTTCGCAACCCCCGACTGGTGCCGCCGGCCCGTTTGTGCGGGTCACTTTTCGGGTCAGAGGGGAGGGAGATGTTGGACTCCCTCCCCCCGGAAGTCGAAGAGAGGCGCGCGTGGAACACTACGCACCGTCACTTCGGGTGTTATATTAAGACCTTCCTCAAGGAACAGTTTTGCTCGAATAATTTGCTTAGATGTAAGTCTTCCATACCTCATAAATAAATATTTTTTTATGGTTTTTATAAATATGTATGATAGTCTGTAAGGTATATATGTTATGGGTTTGTTGTTACCCGAAATAAATGATATATTATTTATTATTTTATGCTTCTATTTCGTACACCTTTTATACCCTGTGTTGTTTTTCCAGACGGAAAAAAAGACATCCGATATTTCCGAGTGGCATTTATAAATTGTACGTAATTAAACAATTTCCAACTCTATCATCATTCTCTTGCCCTGGTCCCATGTTACTTGGTCTCGACGCAACACGTTTTCTTCTTCCATTCCGTCCTGTCAACTGTCAAGCTTTCACTGACTCCCTTTTCATTCATTTCATTCTTTACACAATCCATAATTTCTTTGGCCTTTCTCTCCCTCACCATCCATTTGAGAATATATAAATTACATTAATTCGAAAATTGTTTTAGGTTTTTTTTAACATTCGATTTCCAGTTCCATCTCTTGTATATTATCAATTAAGTAATCTAAACTGCATAATATTGCTGCTCTGTTCGACGCTAACCCACAAACAAGCCTAAGAGTGATGCGTTTGTTTTGTTTTCTAGCGCAACCGTGTCTCGATTTCTGGATAGATAAGCATAATTTGCGTGACCCAATTCCCGTATGAGTCAAGAAATTTTCCTTGGTCACTCACTTTTGAATGTAAATATGTAAATAACATTGAGCTGACTCACTCTCTTACGGTTAGCGCAACCAAACTTCATTACTTAACTAGCTTATAGCCGTGACATCGTCAGCGAGAATATCGTTTATTTATTTGTTTATACTTCATGCACAAAGGTATAAAAGGCGGACTTAATGCCATAGACATTCTCTACCAGTCATCCAAGTTCTCTGATTATCTGCGAGGTTTTATTTTTTGCGCGGAGCCCTCATTATTTTTCTAAAAGTAACCAATTACTCCGTAAAACATTAGCTATCTGCCAGTGTAAGTCACGTAAGAATTGGAGCGACTGTTTCAGAGATAAGCCGAAATAGACAGAGACACAGATAAAAAAATAAGCATAAATATTAAACAGTGAACCTAAACCTAGGGGGACTGAAACCTAAGGCGGGGGGGGGGGGGGGGGTAGGAACCTACCTACGTGGGTGGGTAGTGTACCTTGAAAACATTTTGTATGAATTTAGTAAAAAGCTATTATTTTGGTATTACAAACATACACTTAAATTTGTATAGAAGATTGATAATAAACCTAAAACACATAACAAATAAAGTTGAAGATTATGTACAAAATACCGTGCTTAGTTACTGTAGTTACCTTCTATATTATTTCAATGTTATTTGCAACGCAGCGTAATACCAAACCGAAATTACACAGACTGCGCCTTGCCCTCGTCTGAAGACCACCTTACGTAGGTTTTATAGACATTTAGTTTTTACTAGGAGAAGTTAGTTTAGTGTTAGTTAACTACTTAATAGAGGAAGTTAGGTAGTTTCTTAAAGTTATATCCTTTTCTTTAGCGTTTAGTTTCCCCCTCTTTTGTTGGGACCAGTCTAGTTTTATCTGAAATATAGTTTCTTTACGCCTTAATTAGATTGCGATTTGATCAGTAAATTGTGAGTGGTTGATCAAATAACGCTCGAAGATAACTGATGGGGAAGAAAGGTTCTCGTGTGGCGACCACGAACTGGAAGACGCAGCGTTGGTACGCCTCCCACCAGATGGACCAACGGCGACGACATCATCAGGGTCGCAGGTAACCAGTGGATGCAAGCGGCAGGTTGCCGCTCGTTGTGGCGTTCCATGGGGGAGGCCTATGTTCAACAGTGTACGTCTTTCGGCTGATGTTGATAATTATGATTACCAAATAACAATAAGTAGTTGTCAGACCACAGCCCACACGTCTCGTTCTTGCTCAGAATGCCAACTAGGCATTACACAATATTTTATTTTAGCTGAAAGTCCTAACAGTCATTTTACAGAGACAATTCTGGTGGGGTCTTTTAAGAGAAAACGGAACCATCTCCATCTACTGATGGTGACCACCGGGGTTGTTTTTAGTGTGGTGTGAATCCCACACTTCCCGGTATTATTTTGGTTCATTTGGTGATCTTTCTGGGAGGTATTTCGCTTATTGGCTATCTTGACGGAGCGGAGTGTTACAGCTCAGGGGTATTTGTGTTCAGAGTTAGGGTCAAGACACACCGGAATGGCATCGCAGCGGCCGGCAGTTTTGATGGCAAACCATTTTTAACTTTATCTCTAAACGTCTAGACATAGTATCGCTTAAAGATTTGCATGCATCGAATGGCAGCTCGTGCCGCCGGGCGGCTCTGCGAGACGATGACCGCCGAAGCGATACTATGCTTTGAAATTTAGAGATAAAGTTGAAAATGGTTTGGCAGCAAAACTGCCGGCCGCTGCGCTGCCATTCCGATTTGACTTGACCCTTAGTGTTGTCCTTTGTATGTGTGATGTACTAACAATAGTTTTCTAAGTTTTGTATGATAACATTCTGAATCTCGTTGTCCCCAAAATAAGTAATTTTGAATTTGAATATGAATTACCCTCAAAGAGAGAGAGTCTTCTGAAGATTTTCCCCCGACAACAAAAAAAAAAAGAAATAACTAAGAAAAACTGTCATCTGTTAGTTAAATGAACTTGATTCAGAAGCTAAGACATTGCGTTCAATATAATTATAATTCAGCGCAAGCGTTTTTATCTTACACGTCATTACACAATTTTCTTTTCTTGTACCTACAATAATATTCGGTGACGCAAATTGCTGTTCTGTCTCCGTTAACCTTAAGGGGTCGTACAAATAAGCAAGAGCGTGATGTGTTTAATGAGATGTGCTTTTGTTTTGTCTTCAAGCGCAACCGTGCCTGATTTTTAGGGAGCAATAGGGTCAATGACATCGCTAATCAATTAACATACGTTTTAGGGTTCCGTACCCAAAGGGTAAAAACGGGACCCTATTACTAAGACTCCACTGTCCGTCTGTCTGCTTGCCTGTCTGACTGTCAGCCACCTGTCTCATGAACCGTGATAGGGTTCCGTAAAAAAACCGAACCCTTATAGGATCGCTCACTCGTGCGTCTGTCTGTCTGTCCGTCCGTCTGTCACAGGCAATTTGCTCGGAACCCACTAGACCCCATCAGGTGAAATTCGATAGGATTGTGTAATCCTATGACCCAAACACAGACATGCAAAGTATTTTTTTTTTATCGGTTATATTTTCCGGGGCCAAATTAGGAAATAAAAAAAAAATGTTTTGTGAACCTTACTGTGACATAATTGTATCAAATGAAAGGGCTCTTTATGAGATCTTAAATATATTTTTGTTATTATTGTAAAATAAACAGTTTTGATTTTCATGAAAGAAAACGAAAATTGTCCATTCTCCCCCCCCCCCCCCCTTGATCTCCGAAACCACTGAAACTAAAATTTTGAAAAAAAGAAACAAATCAAAACTTAAAAAAGAAACTAAAAAAAAGTGCTAAAGTTATTTATCCGGGTTGTTATTTTTTTGAGGGCCGTTCTCTTTTTTCAAAAAAGTTTTTACTTTCCACGTTTTAGTGCCTCCTTAACACCCAAATCCATTAAGGAACAGCAACACAGTTAAAACAGAGATTGAAAGTCCTCCAAAGAAAGAAACGAAAACGTCTTCACGGTTTTTGCTGTTTTTTTCAGAAAGCGTTGAATAAATTTCTGTTTGTTGTAGCTATACTAAAGCCTTCTCCAGAATGTAATAAACACTTTTCTGAAAACCGCATCCAAATCTGTTAAGCCAAACGGGAGATAATCGCGTACAAATGTACATACATACATACAAACATACATACATACGGGTCGAACTGCAAAACTCCTTTTTTTTTAAGTCGGTTAAATATAGTTCATTGCTTATAGATTACAGAAAAACCTATAAGAATTCTATAAATTATTATTAAAAATAAAGATTCAATATAAACATTTGACTTTGGCATTGTAAGGAACCCTCTCCAGGTGAGTTCAACTCGTACTTGGCGGGATGTTTACTTTACTTTTTACTTTATTTTAAAAAACGCTGCCTCACACTATTCATCGTTAATTCTTCCATAGTTTTCAGCCCTGAACATAGATATTCAAGCCCTGAAGAATATTTTGTGTCAGTTTCAGATTTGCTTGCTTACTTTGCTTGCTTAGTAAGAGAAATGCGTATGGTATAACATAAAAATTTACGTAACGTTACATTTTCTCCTGAATCACATTTACCATGAGCCGCGTTTAGGAATGTGCAAAAAAATTTACCTAATTGCTGCATATAAAATAGTATGTTTTCCTAAAATAAAGCATTGAGTAACACACTTTAAATATGTATATACATATTATTCTTTATTGTACTTAATACATTACTCTGGCTCACACACTATTCATTGTTTGTTGGAATAGAAGAAGTCGTCTACTGTAAAAATGTGAACACTATGTGTTGTCGATATACAGACGCCAGCACATCAAGCTACTACAATATGTCACTTTTCTTTAATCGATTTTCAACTTTATGGTTAAGAAATAAGGTTCAAGATTGATTGGGAAAATGTGACAGTTTCGGGTAGGTGGACCTGCTGGCGTCTGTACATAACTTAGCTGTCATTTCTTAGTTTGTAATATTTTGTACATACCATAATATAGTGATTTTTTTACAAGGTACATCGTATTCACGTAACATAATCATTCTTGTAAATGAAAATATTGAAAACATCCTTTTTTTTAAAGGTATGTATGGAGTTTCTTGCCCATTCTTCTCCATACAAAACTACCATTTGGAATGGGCGACTAGATTCAAATTTTATAATTATGACGTTCAAAAGTGCATTTTAATGGTCTAATTGAAATAAATGACTTGACTTTTTTGACTTTGACACATCTGACTATATTTTAAAATATATAATAGTAGGTATACTATTATATATTTTACCAGTCAAGATAAATAATTATTCATCAATCAGTAACATTTCACGTGTAGGTAGCAAAAACCTTTTATCCAGCTACCATTGTTTTTAGCGATTGGGATCAGCACAGGAATAGATTATTAATTACAATTAGTTTGGAAGTAATCCTACAACTTTGTTTCGTATCAATCATTTTACTAAATGGTTTTGTAACTGAAACATTTCCATTTTAACCAAAATCTGTTTTTGATTAAACTTCAATCGTATGTAACTTTCCATCGTTATTATAAAATGGCCTCGCTTGCCAAAAATATTACCCGCAGAAAACCTCAACGGCGAAAGTATATTATCCTTGGTGATACCTTTACTTTCGTTCCGAGTGCTCACCTCTTCTTTAAGGGAATTTCCAAAAGGTCAGTTGACACTTCCCATGATCGAAGAGCTGGTTACCTCGGGCAGAGGTTAAACATTGTCATTCAACGTGGCAATGCCGCCAGTCTCTTGGGCACATTCCCAGATGATGGCGATGTGGAGGAATTTTTTAATACCCTAGTTAGTTATGTCTGGGTATTTTCCGCACTTAGCTACTTGATTGGGTCATTAAACGTGAAATTGTTTCTTCTTTTATTCCAGCCATCCAAGTTCATCCCAGAAGGCGCAGCCTTTTCAGGTTGCTGCAGACTTCCGATAGTGATGCTGGAGACTGGAGAATGTATGTCCGTTGATCCGCCACGCTCCTGCAGTCCATGAGAACGTATTGTGGCAATTTTGCCGCCTCCATACAGCCTCTGCATAGAGAGCTGTCTGCCACACCTATGCAACATATATGCTTATTTAGGGGACAGTTTCCGGTTATCGTATCTAGTACTTTATGAATTTTGTCCCTGTTTAGTCTTGTGAGAGAGTGAGAGAGAGTTGCAGGCAAGGTTTTTCGAAGCTATCGGAACAGCATTCTTTGTTTGGCTGCATCCTGAGTTGTTTCTCCTTTCTGTTTGGTAGTTTTCTTCTTGTAAATATTGTAATATATCACGCAACTCCAATCCTCCAACAACAATCGCGGATACAGACGCAGTCGCAGCTTAAAATGTAGCCTATATCCTTTCTTGTTCTAGCTTAGTCAGTACCAAATATGATCGAAATAGGTTCTGTAGTTTTCCCGTGAAAGTGTTACAAACAAACAGCCTTAATTTTGCATTTATAATATTATTTGTATGGATATGTGGCTCGTGCAATCCCACACAGAGTATAATTTCTACGGTTTCAAACGAACACGTAGAATTTCTTTTGAACATATTATTATAACACCCTAACGTTCATTATTTATTATTCTTCTAATATTAAATTCTTGTGAAAACTTTCCACACTTTTGTTACTCGCCTATTTAAGCAAACAAAACATAATATTACCTTAGAAACAAGGAAAATCTGGTATTTATTACAACGTTATTTGCTTTTACTTCCAACACGTGTAGAAAATATTTTCTACCTCAAAAGACCTAGTCAGTAACGTCTCTTTACACGTGTTTTCTAACGTAAACGTAAAACCCTTATAATTTATGTTAGGTTTAAAGAAATTTATTCTCAATAAAAACATAACTAGGCTATTATAGTATACTTAAGTTATAAAAATGTAGTAAATGTTATCAGAATATTTAGCGATACTCAATTACACTATCACACAAAATCTTTCTAGAAGTATTGTAATTATGATAATTTATTGCCTCGTATGTACGGTTGTATATTTACATAGGTTTAGTTTTAGATAATAATGTACTAAAATGCTTTTTCTCATAATTTTTAAGAGATTATTTTTATCAGTTTAACTGTAACTTCAATGCCTCAATATAATTGAAACGTAAAGTGATAGCCTGAAACACAGGTTTGAAGTAACCTAGTTCGGGCGGGTCGCTACCTAACATTGTAATTCCGATTCATCATAACTTGCACCAGTTATATAAATACTTCACTTAGTCTTAGTTTATTTTAGGACAATATATTTGTATGGAAAACTATTCATCTCATTTGTTGACCAATGTATACTTTATTGTAAAGGATATTGTAAAGGATATTTAATAAATAAATTATTATTATTATTTATAACATGTCACTTACTTGACAACAATACTAATGTTGCTTAAAATTAAAGTAGTTCGACATCACCAGTGGGTTACATACTAATTACATCTAATATAAGTTACCATTATCCGAAACCAGACCCACTCAACGCATTCATTTTTCCAGAAGTATTCGATTTGTTACTAAATACTGGCTGAGCTGAGTTTTGAATGCATTGAATGAGTGTACTTTTCTTATAATTGAGGGTATTTTATTATAAAGTTGTGCTCCTTCAAATGTAAGCATTTGTTTGCCATAGTTAGTTCTAGTTTTTGGTATAACCAGTAATCTTGCTCGTCGGGTGCTTCGCTGACTAACTTGTCTAAAATGGGTACCTAAGTATAATGTTTGTGTGAATGCGTTTGTTAAGAACTTTTTTGTTGAAAATACATGTGTTATAGATATATAATTGTTTGATGTTCATTAGATTTGTGTCTTTATATATTTTATTTGTTGATGTTGAATATGGATAGTTAGTAGAGCACTTTTATGAGTTTATTTTGGCAAATTTGAAGTTCTGACAGTTTGGTTTTTGCAGCACTGCCCCAAATTTCAATCAGATATAATAGATGTTAAACCTAGTATTACATTATTTTAAGGTAAACGAAATTACTAATACTATGATAAGTACGCGTAATTTTACTTAAATATGTAACGTGTTATAAGTACCTCTAAGTTTACAAGAAATAAGCGAAGCAATCTTTTAAAAAATTACGAATGAAATTGAACAATAGCAACTCTCTTATGAAAAAACCGGACAAGTGCGAGTCGGACTCGGTCACCGAGGGTTTGTATCTACAAAACCCTCTCTCAGAACCCTCTCTCAGTCTCATTTATAATAGGTATTAGTATGGATATGTACCGACATATCCATACTAAATATCCATAATATTAGAATGGATATGTAGAACTGTACATTTGTAATGAAATCATAAAAAAATATGTTCTTTATTTACGAGCTTTAGTCCGCGATTTGGTCCGTATGAATGTCGGTTATCGCGGATAAAGCCAAAGTCCCGGATTAAAAAGTACCCTATGTGCTTTCCCAGGGTTCAAGCCATTTTCATACAAAATTTAATTAAAATCGGTTCAGCCGTTTCATCGTGGAAGCGTAACAATTTGTTCGCACGGACCAAATCGCGGACAAAAGCTCGTAAATAAAGAACATATTTTTTATGATTTCATTACAAATGTAAAGTTCTCAGACTTTTTCCAGAATTTTTAGTATAAGACAATATTACTTGCCAAATATCATAGTTCTAGGTCAAAGGAAAGTACCCTATAAAATTTGATTCCCTTGAATGTTGAAATGTATTTTTTTTGCAACATTAAACGGCCGTATCTTTCTTTCACGTTAACTTAGAAGATAGTTATAATCACAGCTTCAAGGGACCTTGGACTTAAGTATGTGACAGACAGACGGACAATAAAGTGATCTTAAATGGGTTCCGTTTTTGCCTTTTGAGTTACGGAACCCTAAAAATGTGCTTACAAGAAACATCGCCACAAAAAATTCAAAAATTTATATATATTAAACAATAAAAGGTCTTAAAAGATATAATAGTCCTGACCGTGTTTGTTCATGGTGGCTAATCTCAATAAAGACCAGCCAAGCACGCAGAAGATATTATAGTACACAAGTGTGTGCACAGTTGTCAGTGTAGTGTCGGACGTAAAGAATAGCACCATCCTATATCTTCCCGTGGGTGTCGTAAGGCTAAGGGACTTATCAGAGAATGGGCAGCAGCGTTTTCTGTGCCTTTGGAACCACCGTACTGCAATCGCCAATCCGCCTGCCAAGCGTGGCGATTATGGCAAAACCCCCTCTTCGGGAGGCCTATGTCTAGCAGTGGACGTCTTTCGGCTGAAATGATGAAGTGTGTGCGCAAACATAGGTGTACTCTCTGTTCCCTCACCCTCATAGTATAATGGGACGGCAATCCGACACGACCGGGAAGAGATCAGGCGCAGGACCAACGGCTTTATGTACTTTACGAAGTACGGTCAAAACTCTTAACCGGCAAAGTGGCAATGGACTCGCCACGTCGCTCGAAGAACCGATAACCGATGCGGAAGCAAGGTTCTCGAGTGGCGATCACGAACCGGAAGACGCAGCGTTGGTAGGCTTCCCACCAGATGGACCGACGACATCGATAAGGTCGCAAGCGGCAGTTTCCGCTCGTTGCAGCGTTCTAAGATGGAGGTCTTTGTTCAACTCTGGCTATGATGATGATGATGAAAAGTTTTGCCTGTAACATCATACACAAACAACAGTACTTGTACAAAACTCAAACACCACTTAAACAAAACTGAAAACGTCAAAACAATACTGAATACAATTTAAACTATTTACACCTAAAAACGGTTTTCATTCGTTTACAAAATGTCGGCGCGGCAGAGTGGCTCCGTAACAACATTAAGAGTCAACAAACCATTTAAAACGTTATTATTCTCGGTGGATAACTGTTTTTACGTTTTGTTTACTGGCAACGTATTTATCGCACCTGTGAACGTGGAAATTAATGAATAATTTATTGAATACATGCTTTTTCGTTGCGGTACTTAATGCTGGTGACCTTTTCATTTTGTTGAAATGGTTATTGTAACAGGGGAAACACTTAATCTGCCGACGAACATGCATTGCGGTGTGTCAGTTAAATAAAAGCTACCGCATTTTAACTTTATTTGTTGGCTACATATTTATTTATTTATTTATCTATGCATGGAAGACTTACAGCTACAAAAACTTAACAACAAAAAAGGAAACAATAGTCGACAGAAAGCCAATTACAAGTCTTCGCGTTTAGAACCGTTATAGAATTTGGAATGTGAGCAAACTAGCAAAACTATTTTGTTTGAAATTAATGACCGAAAAACAAAAAAAAACATTAGAAAGAAGAACATAAAACAATTTATAGTTATCTACTTAAAAATGTAAGGCTTAAGCACCTTCTGGCTGCAGGCACACTAGTCGTAAATAGATCCAAATCATGTTGCTTACATATTTTATTGCAATTCTTGTTTGCACGCACAACATAGCTGCTCTGCCTATAATTCGTAGATGTATATTGGCAGACCTGTGTGGAGGCGAAGACACCCGCAACTACTGGGCGTACCTTCAGCCAGGACCAATTTGCTGGCTAAAACCCCTCTGACTCGAGCAATTCACACCATCAACTTTATTCATGTTGAAATGGATATATTCACATGTCACTGGAGTGAACTCGCAAAAGGACTATTGTTTACAATTTGCTACAAATAATGTTTTTAGGATCTTGAACGTATGTACTTATTTTGTGTTCTAATTTTAATTTTGAGTGTGTGACTTGGCTATCGCCTTAGGTAAGACCTGTAAGAATAGTTTTAAGGAATTTAAATCAATAAATAAATGAAACCTCTTGTTGACCTGCACTTTTAATCTGAGAGGTGAATTAGATCAAAGACCTGCTGGTGTAATCTGGAAAAATCTTCCTTGGCAAGTTTGGGTCAGCGGAATCCTTAGAATCAGGTGGGATAACAGCAGTTACCTCAAACTCATCACCCTCATATCAGCCTATTGCAGTCCACTGCCGAACATAGGCCACCCCCAGAGATCGCCAACCAACCCGGTCTTGAGTAACCTGCATCCATTCATTATCATCAAGCTCATTTCAGCTTAATTCACCGAAGGAGAATTTTACAGAACAGCACTGCAGGTTATTGGCTGCCACACGAACCCCATGTTGCCACATATCGTGTAAAAATAAAACAAAAAGACAACCGCCTTCAAAAACCAAAAAGTGAAAAATTTGGTTTTTGAAGGCGGTTGTCTTTTTTGTAAAAAAGCTTTTTTATTTTTCGCTTTTTAGTACTTCCTTATCATCCAAATCCATTAAGAAATAGCAACACAGTCAAAACAGAGATTGAAAGTACAAGGTGAAAACATTACAACATCATCCATGTATATTTTTTTTGCTTTCTGTCGATTTTTTCAAGTGCTGAATCAATTTCGATAAAATTTATATGGGACCCTAGAGGCATACCCTATCCATCAAAAAAAGATTTTTTTAAATCGCTTTACATTTGCCGGAGAAATCGCGTAACAAATATACAAAAAAAAACAGACCAATTGAAAACCTCCTTCTATTTGAAGTCGGTTGAAAATAAATAACCAGTGCTTTTCACTGAAGATCTTAACTACCGACCGAAACAAGTTTTTCCGGCCGGCTTACTAGGCCCAAACCAAAACTGAAAGTACGGACACTCGGTGCTTTTATGCTGCGGACCACAGAATATAATAATAGTTGTGCATAAATAATGTTCTGTGCAAAAGTTTTCCTCGGCAAAGACACGAATAAGGCAAGACTTTCAAACTAAAGGTACAAATATTTTTGGTTTCGACTCCCCAATAATTTTCATGACGACTACAGTGGAGATTAAATTGCCTAAGCTGAATTCTTGACACCCACTGTTTGTAAAACTGACTATTCAGCTAATTTGTTCCCTAACTTGTATTAAATATAGATAATATACTTTTTTTTTACTATTAAATAGGCTTGCGTTTGACCGCAATTTACCTGATCGTAAGTGATAATGCGGCCAAGTTGGAACACGCTTGCCTAAGATGAACCGGTTCACTCGTGCCTTGAACATACCCAGATTATACTTATCAGGGAACAGAGAGGCGGGCAGGGAATTCCACAGTCTGGCAGTTCGCACAATAAATGCGGAGTCAAAGCGCTTGGTTCGAGACCGTGGAACTTCAACCACATAGCGGTGACGCTTCGCCGTATCTCTGCTCGTCCGATGATGGAACGGGGATGGAGGAATTAACCCCCATCATTATTATTATACTTGCTGTTTATTATAGAATAAGTATGTTTATAACACACAAAACCACAAAGCAGAGAGTTACATATCCTTTCCGTCACTGTAAAATTTTTTTTTGTTCCGTTTTTCTAGCGTTTATACTCTGGCAGATATTGAAGCGAAAAGTTTCAACCGTTTTTATATATTTTACTAAAGAACTTTTAAATATTATAACCTTAACCTACCACCAATATTGTTGCATGCATCCATAATCACATTAATTGGCTTGCGTTACCAATAAAAGTCGTTTGGAAGCAAATATTTTTGAACATTGTTACTAATGAAAACATGCAGTATGCGTAAGTAACAGCTATGTGGTGTGTCTTTTTACACCCCGTATAATAATAATAATAGGTAATAATAATACTAATAATTTTTATTTGGTACTTAATGTGAGAACAAAGGAGAAACCCGTTTTTGGGCCTAACCGTTCCACGAATCAGATTTGTACCAAAAAACTCTTCTTTTTTTCTTTATTAACCTATTTAAATCTTAGCCTCAATAGCAATGGCCAACTGTAGAAAATAAGTTGATTTCTATTTTTTTTGTTTCAAACAACTTTTGTAAACAGTTATTATATTATTTCATTATATATCACTAACTTCACAAACGCTGGCATTAAATCAATAGAGTGTACCCTAAGAATATGATCGATTAAAAGGAAATCGATACTATTTCAAATAATAAAATAATAGTCTATTGTATTAGTATATTTTTTTTAGGTATAAAACCATTTCAATATTACTAAAACTAGTATAAAACAATCAATAAATGATTTTTAATGTTATAACATAACTATCTAAATCATAAAAAAATGAATAATCGATAAAATCGATTGCACCACGGATTGCACTAGTAAACTGCAAATGTCAATGTCATATGTCATATCTGTCAACAATCAATATTGTCACAGAGTACTTTGTTGTCATTCGCTTTTCGTATTTTTGAGGAAGTTAATGTTTTTTCCATATTTCTCGGGATTTTTAATTCGACTTCTGGTCGAATCCGAAATTGATTGCTTTCGGACTGACCCTCGCTTGAACATTGGCACTGTACCCTGCCACTCCTGCTGACCTTTTCTGGAAATCGCATATCAGTATTTTGCTCTTTTGTGAACATCATGAGCCTGTGCCTTGCCTGTGAATTAATTGCAGAATAGCAACGGACCGTTACAATACAATGGGAAGGCGAAGATTGGAAGATAAAATGCTTTTTTCAATTGTTCAGGAATGGGTGGCGCCTCAAACGGTAAGTAGGTACATATCCAATATTCTTGATCATAACATTTTGTACTATGTAATTATTTAATACAGTCAAACTGAATAGTTTGATCGCTTGTTGTCTGTTGATAGTTTTATTTTATAAAAGATATCAGTATGTGCAACAAATTCATTTTCTAAGACATGTGACATCACCAATCCAGACTGAACCTGCTTGGTTAATTAAGGCTTATTATCTCTCCCAGAAAGGAGGCCTGTGTCCCTGCAGTGGGAATGTAATAAAGCCTCTTATGTTTACTCAAATGTGCTACTCCGTTGTTTAATAGTCCATAATGATACATGATTGTTTCAGGATAAAGACTATATCGGCCAAGCTTCATGGAATCATGCCAATGCTGTATCTCTTGATGGAAATAGAATAGAAGAGAGTGAGCAAACACTTATAGGACATTAACAAGTGTGTATTCACTGTGGATGTTCTCTTCAGAGAAGAGTTTTTTGCCATCAACTTAGAACTGGTAAAGTGCAAGAACGCAGAATACATGAAGTTATAAGAGAATGGATCCATGCACGGTTAGTATCTTAGTTTTATTCACAGTTTATTAGTACCATTATTTAGTTTAGTTTTAATAACAAGGGCATTAAAAATGTTATTTGGTATGTTAAAACATTTATGAGAATTAGAATGACATTGTGACAATAGTCAAGCTTTTGCATCAGGATTTCTCAATTGTAGGATTTATTTAGATCAGACTTTTACTTTTCAAAGTGGGCAATATCACATCAGACATCTATATTAATAATTAATAATATAATAATATGTGGGGATATTTCACACACGGCCATCTGACCCCAAACTAGAGAGACCCTGT
The DNA here is from genome assembly GCA_947361185.1 of Charanyca ferruginea. Classification (NCBI taxonomy): domain Eukaryota; kingdom Metazoa; phylum Arthropoda; class Insecta; order Lepidoptera; family Noctuidae; genus Charanyca; species Charanyca ferruginea. The sequence continues at coordinate 4,438,957 of OX376070.1, forward strand.
ACTATGAGTGTCAGACAGCTGATATACATACACAAATACATTTTTTAAATACATACATATATAGATAAACAGCACCCAGACACAAGGCAAATACAAGTGATGAGCACTTGTATTTGCCTTGTGTCTGGGTTCAACACAATTATTTACCTATGGTGTACAGGCACCCTTTAATCTAGAGAAATTATTTTCAGGTGGGTGCTGCAAATGTTGTCTGTCACTCTTGTTGGGTGCGAGCAAATAGGACATAATCACCAAGACATTCCTCATTTAGAAGAATCGCCAACTAAGCAAGAAACATATTCTGCGACAAGGACACCTACTGTTGGAACTCTCTTGTTTTGCCCAATTATTATAGAGCTTAGAAACTGAAAGTGGATGTTTTGTGGAAGGATGATTAATAAAACCACTTATCAGAATAAAGTGTTTTTTTTTAAATTATATTTTACTATAATTATTATTACAATCTCATGTTACTGTAATCTGAGATTCTATCAAGTCCCTTGTAGATGCAATATTAACAAATACAAGCCAGTTTTGATGTAAATGGGCCTTGTCTAATAAATATAGTTTTCACTAAGATTAATATCAGATCAATCTGAAGTCACCCCTGAGCCTTTTGTATGTAAGTACCTAAAGCCTCATTGTGATAAACTGCAGGCGCTGAGTACTTAGGTACTCATATCATTTATTGCATTCCACAATGTTTTAAGTTGTTTACATTTTATCGTTATGAGCTAGGCACAATCGTGGACCCTGTAGAGACAACATATCTAGCAACATATCTAATTAGTACACAAAATAAAAATAAAACAACAGCAACTCAACCAACATAACCTATAACTCAAATGATAAAAATAACCTAAAATGTAGGTAAAAATTGTCTGATTTTACCAATTTGGCCATTGTTGCGAGACGTGAAAATTGAGCTGGTGAATCCTTCCTAAATGCCTTAATTTCTGGCCAAATTCCAGCCCTGTAACGCCAGGCCCAAGTTTCTATGGAGTTTGGGTTTCTCCTTTATCTTCTGGCTCCCAAAGTAGGTTTATAGCCTGTGACTTGGGAGTCAGTGATTCCAAAAACTAACAATATACCTACTAATAGACTTATTAACTAATTACAATTTACAAAACAATTTACATTAGGATAAGTATAATAGAAGCGAAATGTGTGTGCGCGCGTGTGTGTGTGTGTGTGTGTGTGCGTGTATGTGTGTGTGATATGAGGACATGAGGCGTATATAATGTGTCTGAAGTAGCTTAGGATTGGGTGAGAAGCAATTCTTCTGTTTCATCGTAAGATTGATCCATCAGCCACATTTTTACCGTATGTTTACATTGATGGTGTTTCAATTTATGCACCTGGAGAAATTTATTAATTTGATTATATAAACTATAACTGAGGTAGTTGAATTGACGTTTTGCGAAGGTGGTCTTATGTCTTACTGGTGGGATAACAATATCTGCACGACGTTTGGTACTTATTTGAAGTATAGGTATATCTATTCTCTATGCTGTTTTCCATGGAAGTAGTGTGTACTGTAAGAGCTCAGACCTGCTGAACCCGTATGGTATCGGATCATTATCATCATCAGCCTAAAGACGTCCACTGTTAAACAAAGGCCTTCCCCATAAATGGGGGGCGCGTATCGGATCGATGTCCGTATTTCCTGTGTTAAAGGATCTTCTTGGAATTAAACTCGGCTAAGCAATTTAGCACTTTATATTATCTCTCCTTACGGCAATAACCTTCCATATAAAAATAAGACTAACATTTCTAAATCCAAATAGGTTCTCGAACGAATCCAGAGTGTTTAGAAGAAACATTTAGTCAATGGTCTCGACCAGCATTCCATATGTATGCAACCTGTACAGTACCATAATATCGTTAAAAGTCTTGCTTTTTCCACGTAACAAATTATTTCCTGACGTCACCTGGTTTAATCAAACTCGGCAATGTATACTGTTTTCCTTCGAAGTAATACTGAACAATTCCATCCAATATTTCATCAAAGAAAAACTAAGGGTCACAATATTATGGTCCAAAAACCCAGAGATGCCAGACCTACGTCATTTTAGCATGGTTTAAAAATGTTAAAGAAATAAAAAGAAAGAAAGTGGCCTGATGGTTACAATGCTTGGTTCAAAAGATCCCAGCATTGTAACCATCAGGCCACTTTCGGTTAAAAATAACCGATTTCAAAAAGGAGGAGGTTATCAATTCGGATGTTGTATTTTTTTTTTATTATGTTCGGGCATAACTCTGTCATACAGAGACGAATTTGCAAAATTCTTTTTTTGTTCGAAACGGAGTTTATTCCAAAATGGTCCCATATAAATTTTATCAAAATTGATTCAGCTCTTTTTGAGAAAATCAACAAAATCCCAAAAAAATTAAATAGATGTTTTAGTTTCTTCAATCTTTGGAGGACTTACAATCACGGTTTTAAGTGTGTCACCGTTTCTTAATGGATTTGTATGTTAGGCAATACTACAAAGCGGAAAATAAAACGTTTAAAAAAATAAAAAGAAAATCGACTTCAAAAATTAAAAAGTTATTAAGTATTAAAAAGTCAAAAATAACAATACAGAAATACAAAATGACAAACACAACAAAGCCACCGCCACCGACTTCCGAAACTTAAGTAGGTAATGTGTGTTCTGTGCTAAAGTTATTTATCACTTTCTAGTTTTTGAAGTCGGTTTTCTTTTTTTTGAAAAAACTTTTTATTCATATACCTGGTGCAACTGGTAAGTGGGGCTAATGGCTAAGTAAAAACTGCACGGATCGATCATCATTAGTGACTTGCCAAGGTCGTTACCGGTCCCGGCTAAAACCACCACAGTGTTCCTGTTATTCGCTCGCGCATTCACCGCACCCTCGCGAGAATGCGATACTCCCTGTTATGACTGGTTGTCAGAGTTTTTAGCTTCTTACTACCCGTAACGACACTCTACGAATGACAGCCGGGACTCCATGCTTTCTGAGGAATAGAGTGATTTTAATATGATATGGATGGCCCCCATTGGCCCCATCCATATCCACCCATGCACAGACTGATCGTGGCAAGTAGAGCTTAACCATTATCACCGATCGATTTGTACGGATATTACTTAGCTAAGAGCTCATAATAATATACAAACGATATTCCTCCCATCCATTCTCAAAATTTAAAAATATGACGTAGATATAGTGATGCTGGTATCTCGGTCTAAAAGGCCACATAGGGACATCTATTAAACGTGTTTTCTTTTGTTCCAGGAGGGCGAGCGACTGAGAATATGAATGCGTCACGTCTGCCCGAGTTCAATGACACTAGCCGTGAGTTATTTCTCATATATCTTACGTATAAGGTACGGTGATTCGACAGAAATAATACGAAACGAAGGTAGAATTAATAGATAGGATGACGGTATTGTGAAGTAATGAAAGATTCTAGATGGAGGTTGAGTCTAGATCTTTTGTTGTTTTCGTTTTGGAACGAAGTTCCCTAACGCGGCTTACAGGTAGTGCGAAATAGTAGAAATCGTCACGTAACGAAACACGTGTGTGCATGTGTGCGCGTGTCGAGCCGCTGCTGCGCGCACTCGCCTGCTCGTGATATAATTATTATTTCAAACTAGTTTCTGCTCGCGATTTCGTCAAAGTGACTGGCAGCGAATGGATGCGGGCTGCCTAAGACCGGGTTGGTTGCCAATCTCTGGGGGAGGCCTACGTTCAGCAGTGGACAGCAATAGGCTGATATGATATGATGAACCCACCAGTGCTGGGAACAGACTCTAAGTTACTGATTAGGAATAAAAAGAGAGGAACCTCCTAAAGTTATGGATCGTTTCCAGAAGTACTACAAATTGACGGATTCCCAATTAACTAAAAACCGGCCATGTTCGAGTTGAACTCGTATGGAGAGAACAACTCAACACACAATACAAATGACATGTACAGTCAACAGCAAAAGTAGATGATCAAAATCAGAAATTCAATATTAATGAACGCAGTTCGCGTCAGAACTGTGTGGCGTCGAAGTGATTCAAAAGTACGTGTGTGACAATTACATACTTTTAATAAATAAACTAGTAATAAATTATATAAATTAGTGGTAGTAAATTAGTATTGAATTTCTGATTTTGATCATCTACTTTTGCTGTTGACTGTACAATGCCAATTGATAGAATTATTATAGCTCTTCCTGTAATCTACAAGCAATGAACTTGATATTTTTCAAAATTTTAGGCTTAGTAGTTTCGGAGATCGGGGGGGAGAAATGGTAAATTGTCGCCTACTTTCATTAATAAAATCAAATCTATTTATTTTACAATATAATAACAAAAATATATTTGAGATCCTCATAACGAGCCCTTTCATTTGATATACGACACAGTAAGCACATATTTTTTATAATTTCCTAATTTGTCAAGGGTCATTTTCGGGGGACAAATTAGGAAATTTAAAAACAAATATATTTACTTTGCACATTCGGGTCATAGGATTACACCATCCTACCAAATTTCACCTGATTTGGTCCAGTAGATTCGGAGCAAATTGACTGTGACAGACGGACGAACAGACAGATGGACGCACGAGTGATCCTTTAAGGGTTCCGTTTTTTTTGTACGGAACCCTAATATATTACCTTTCCTTGGTTTCTTGTTTACTACTAAACCCTAAAAATTATAAGCTTAAGTTTCATTAAAAATTTTCAGGAATATATATTTTAACTCTTTTGGCGTAAATCCGAAATTAAGCGTTTGTTCGGCTATTTATAGGTCCTACGGTCTGCGTATGTATAAATCACTTGCCCACATCCCGGAGGTGCTGTGGTAAAAGGATTATATCATAAAGTTGGTCAAAGACTATTAGGCTACCTGTCCTCTTGGTAATACCAGCTGTTGGTCCCGCTGGACTAACAACGAGGTATTTATGTGCAGGTTGTCCTACGATGTTAATGGTGTTAGACCCTGGATAAAGTCGACTCGGTACTTATAATGCTAGTCCGTTAAGCTTGAATTATATAAGTAGTGTGTGCGACATGAACCATTTTTAACCGACTTCAAAAAAGGAAGGAGATTGTCAATTCGACAGTTATAATAATAATATATTATATATTTGTTTCATTTTTAACCACGTATAACATTTTTCGGTGTGATCCGATTTCGATAATTATTTTTTTCATTAATAGGTAGTGTATATCTCAAAGTCGGCCCCATATAAAATTTGTGAAAATATTCCACCCGTAAGGGTGGAAAATTAAGGGCTGACTTAATTTTTTTTGGTGTCACTGTATTCTAATTAATTTATATGATAAGAAAAAGGCACGCCATCCAACATTGACATTTAGTAAATTTATCTATTTATTACGTTACGTAATAGGTACCTAGAGTTAGTTCTGGCAAAACGACAAAATTTCTCTCATTTTACAAAGTAATAAAAGCGTTGGTCAATTTAAAAACTAATTTAAGCATAAATTTGAGACCTACAAATATAGAACTACTAGCTTTTGCCCGCGACTTCCTCCGCGTGAATGTCGGTTATATCGCATGCAGTCGGAGTCGCAGATAAAAAGTAGCCTATGTCCTTCCCCGGGGTTCAAGTTATCTTCATGCCAAATTTCATCAAAATCGGTTCAGCCGTTTCATCGTGAAAGCCTAACAGACAGAGTTACTTTCGCATTTATAATATTATAAGTATGGATTATTTGGTTTAGTCCATGTTCCCCGACTATTTTGAACCCCTAAATGTTCCCATGTTCAACCCCTAGGAAAAATGGATTTAAATACACTGGTCATCGTTTCTTTGTCCATATTCAACCTATTGTTGTTAGGTAAGTATTAATGACAATAAAGTAATACTAAGACCAGAAGTATATTTATTTTCTTTACAAAACATCTTAGCAGGTATTAGGAACTTGGGGCACCCCGATTCAGACAGGTTAGGTTCGGTTACGCCTGATCGACGAAGCCCCTCTTCGCGAGGCTCCTATTTCTGGGTGGTTTGAAAAAAACCACGAAACCACTTCTAACCTAACCTATCCGAGTCGGAATGCCTCAAGTTACGAGCTTGCAGTGCTTACTTTTGCATAATAATATATTCAAGTGACAACGTTGACTGAACCATGGGAGTTGTTAGGCAATAAATTAGTAAATGAGAAAATATTTTGTGTTTTACCACGAAGTAGTCTTTTACTTACATTGAGGGTTAAACGTGGATTAAAGATATAAAAAAATAAAAGTCCATGTTCAACCCCTCAGGGGTTCAACATGGTCGAGGGAATTTTCCAGAGTACATAAAACCCTAACACTTTCCAACCTGATACTATTATTTTCCCAACACCAACCGTATGGTGTCGGACGTAAAGAATAGCACCATCCCATATCTTCCCGTGGGTGTCGTAAGAGGCGACTAAGGGACGTACCAGAGAATGGGCAGCAGCGTTCTCTGTGCATTTGTAACAACCATTCTGCGATCGCCAACCCGCCTGCCAAGCGTGGCGATTATGGCAAAACCCCCCCTTGGGGGAGGCCTATGTCCAGCAGTTGACGTCTTTCGGCTAAAATGATGATGATGATGAACCGTAGTAACGTAACGTAGTTATTATTCTTTGACTGAACCAACAGACACCCAAAAACTCTTCAACAAAAAAAGGTTCTTCACAAGAATGTGGCAAAAAAAAGAAAATTCTGTTTTCCCCACAGAAATCCTTGACCCGTTTGTAACAATTGGTACGAGATAGCAAACTTCTGAAAGTTTTTAATTCAACAAAATTCTTTTATGAATCATTTACAACAGTTGGTAAGGCGGCCGGCGAAGTTTTAATTTTTACATTTCCTTACGAAATTTTCAGATATTCGGGATTCCGTTTCGAAGTTTCCCCGTGATCCGGGTCCGAAAGAAAAACATCTTTGTTTTTTATAGAAGTGGGTAACTTCTTGCTCTTTTTATAAGTTGTTGAAATCTATGGAAGAATCAGGAGCTTTGTCGTTTCTTGATACTTATGTTATTTATAATATGCTGATAACCGAAATACAGGCACTGCCTAGTTCGGTTACAGATGCTCACTTCTTTTGTCTGTTCAAATATAAAATGCCTAATTAATTATAACATAGTTTTTAATTTTTCTGAAATAACCAAATATTATTGTTATTATTATTAAAAACTAGCTTTTGCCCGCGACTTCGTCCGCATGAATGTCGGTTATCGCGGATGCAGACGAAGTCGCGGAAAAAAAATAGCCTATGTCCTTTTCCCCGGGGTTAAATCTATCTTCATGCCAAATTTCATCAAAATCGGGCCAGCCGTTTCATCGTGAAAGCGTAATAGAGTTACTTTCGCATTTATAATATTAGTATGGATTATTATTATTTAAGTACTTATCATCATCTGCCTAAGACTTGGTTGTCAGATTATCTAGCTTCTGACTACCTATAATGACTGTCAAAGTCACACCACAAAATGAATGACATCGGAGACCGAGACCTGCTTTTCGAGGCAAGGAAGGGTCTTGGAATGAAATGTATGGTCACCTATCCAAGAACTGACCGCAGCAAGCGTAGCTGGACTGTCACGACTGATCGATTCAAATGGTTTTTACTTAACCACGAGCTCTTATATAAAACTTACTTATTTAAGTATTATTCTTGAGCGCCTACAATGAGCCCAAGGAATACGACACGGTTGGCGCAGTGGCTGAGCGATCGACTGCTGCGCAGCGTGTTGCGGGTTCGATTCCCGCCCAGGGTAAACATTTGTGTGATGAGCACTTGTGTTTGCCTTGTGTCTGGGTGTTGTATATGTATGTATTTACAAAAAAAAATATGTATTTGTGTATGTATATCAGCTGTCTGACACCCATAGTACAGGGTCTCCCTAGTTTGGGGTCAAATGGCCGTGTGTGGCGATGGGCGAGTGGTGACTTTAGTTTCGGAAGTCGGTGGCAATACAAAACAACAAACAGAACAAAGCCACTGAATTTCGAAACTAAAGTCAATGTATGTTCTGTGCTAAAGTTATTTTTCACTTTTTGAAGGCGGTTGTCTTTTTTGTAAAAAGCTTTTTATTTTCCGCTTTTATATATTACTAGCTGACCCTACAGACATTGTCCTGTCCCTATCTACCTGCCTATACCTACCTACCCTACCCTACCTATACCTACCTATACCTAGGTAGGTAGGTAATGCAAATACATTCAAGGAATATAAATAGTTTCATACAAACTTTTATCCCCTATTTCACCCCCTTGGGGGTCGAATTTTAAAAAATCCTTCCTTAGTGGATGCCTTCGTCTTAAGAGAAATACGTGTACGAAATTTCAACTTTCTAACCTTAAGGGTTTGTTCTGTGCGTTGATACATCAGTCAGTCACCTTTGCCTTTTATATATATAGATTATAAGGAATTAACGTAACGTAAATTTGATTGTTTTTTTATATTTAATTACCTATTTCGCACGTAATGTTTATTTAGTTTGAAGGCTTTATTCATATCGATGGCTGATACTAATTGAAATAGACACCAAAATGCTTTGGGAGATAGTCGTATTTCTAATTTGAAAACTGACTCGAATTCAATACCATTACATCGGCGTCGCACGTGCTAGTTTTAACAAATATTATAAAGAAAAAAAGCTTTTAAAAAAAAAGACAACCGCCTTCTAAAAGTGAAAAATAACTTTAGCACAGAACACACATTGGCTTTAGTTTCGAAATTCAGTGGCTTTGTTCTGTTTGTTGTTTTGTATTGCCACCGACTTCCGAAACTAAAGTCAATGTGTGTTCTGTGCTAAAGTTATTTTTCACTTTTTGAAGGCGGTTGTCTTTTTTGTAAAAATCTTTTTATTTTCCGCTTTTTAGTACCTCCTTCTCATCCAAATCTATTAAGAAGAGATTGACATAAAAAAAAAAAAAAAAAATACAGACGAATTGATAACCTCCTCCTTTTTTGAAGTCGGTTGAAAATGATTTGTAGTCAAACGATAAACTATTAGAATATAAAAAAAACAAAGCTCACAGAATATGCAAGTTAAAGTGCAGGCCACATCGCACCAAGAACCGATAACCGATGGGCAAGAAAGTTTCTCGAGTGGTGACCACGAACCTGAAGACGCAGCGTTGGTAGGCTTCCAACCAGATGGACCGACGACATCTTCTCCCCTCCCCGACCCTTGCTCGTGCCAGCCCGCGCCGCTGAGCCTGTACTTTTAAAATCGTCCCTAAATAATGGAAATCCGATCCAGCCTGTCCCTTTGCTGTCCTCTCCCAGCGACGCTCTAAGCCGATGCTCGTACCCCACAGGGGGTGCCCTTAGCGTGTAGTCGCTTAGTTTGTAAGTCATTTTGCCCTGACTGGAGGCCCTAAAAATAATATTTTTTAAGACACCACAGGAAAGTCCGGTTAAGCAGCCGACAACCTCCAAGGTTGACCTGCGAGATGCCAATCCGAAAAAAAAAACCGACGATATTGTTAAATATTTTAAATATTTACACTATCTAATAATAAAAAAGGAAAACCTGTAACTATGAAATTAAAAAACTTATTCAAAAAGGCATCAAAATATTCCTCCACATCGCCGTCATCTGGGAATATGTGGCGGCATTGCCACGTTGGATAGCAATACTTAACCTCTGAACAATGTAAAAACCAGCTCTTGGATCACGGGAAGTGTCAACCAACCTTTTGGACATTTCTTTAAAAAGAAGATGAGCATTCGGACCCCACGCCCCGAGGGTTTCAACTCCAAACGGCTCAAAAGTAAAGTTATCTCCAAGGATTTGTAATGAATAAAGAGGAGCTTGTGGCTAAGTTAAAGCCGTACAGATCGATCGGTCAAAGGTTAAGCTACGCTAGCCGCGGTCGGTCTGTGGATGGGTGACCATCCCTTTCATACCGAGTTCCCTCCGTGCCTCGGAAAGCACGTAAAGCCGTCGATCCCGGCTGTCATTTGTAGATCTTCCCAGTCGTTATGGGTAGTCAGAAACCAGAAAGTCTGACATCCAGTCATTCCAAGGGGTATCGTGTTGCCCAGTAACTGGGTTGTGGAGGTCCGATAGGCAGCCGCCAAATGTAAAACACTGATATTCAGCTGCATCGGGTTAGACTGGATGCCGACCCCAATATAGTTGGGCAAAGGAATGCAGATGACGATTTGTAATTAATAAACTCAAAGAAATACATAAGCAATTCTAAAAATTATTTTACCAATATTAAGCTACGTTATCCCTAAGTGCTACAGGATATATTCATCATCATCATCATCATTTCAGCCTAAATACGTCCACTGCTGGACATAGGCCTCCCCAAGGGGGGGTTTTGCCATAATCGCCACGCTTGGCAGGCGTATTGGGGATCGCAGTATGGTTGTTACAAAGGCACAGAGAACGCTGCTGCCCATTCTCTGGTAAGTCCCTTAGTCGCCTCTTACGACATCCACGGGAAGATATGGGATATATTGTATTATAAAAAATTTGGGATTCGTAGGAAATTTTACGCAGACAAAGTTGCGGGTAAAATGCTAGTCCTTAATACATACAGTGTCGCAAAACCCGAGACTAAGTTGTTAAAGTTGTATTAAGAACTTTAGCGCATTTCGAATAAAGTTCGACATACAAAATCTGGTTCGAAGGTTTGCGCTCGTATAAGGGCGCGTATTCGATATAGAGCAACTCAAAATCTAAACAATTGCTAGAACGGCGTAGCAGCATTGACACACACTAGTACAATACAATGGTCTGTTTGTGAGCATCAGAAAAAAAAATATGCACGAAATAAGCACGAATCATTGAAATTGATCGGCAAACGACAGCGCGCGATGTTTTACAGTGCTTTTTAAAATAATTATTTAAAATAAATGAGCTCGTGTAACGGACTGAAAAATATTCTAAAGCATATCATTTACTTTCATAAAATAAATATATCAGTTACGTTTTTATTCAAATACTGGTGAAAAAAAATTGTCAAAGTGAACCGATTTTCTACTTTTTCAACATTGTTTTTTAATACATAATAGTAATATTTTGGCTCTGTTACTGTCTTTATGACTGTATATACTGCTGGAAAAATGCATAAAACAAAATATTTTGGCATATTGTAATGGTTGTATTCGTCCTGAAAGTTAACTCTGACGTCTATTTTCGTAAAACGATATAAAAAAATTGTCTTCGCTTCAAAAAACCATAATTAAAAATGATACTTTTACTCTGTAGCTGTCTAAATCAAGACATACTGTTTCTAAAACTGTGAATTGTCTTCAAATAATCTGCTCACATAATTACGATATTGCTCTGGGCAAAACGCAAAAACATGAAGTTTTCGTCACGAATCGAATACGCGCTTTTAATGTTAGAACTTGTAAAAAGACAGTTTACTGGGTTTGTCTTCTATTGTAGGCACAATTCATTACTGACACATCAAACTGGAAGTAACGATAGCAAATCTTGATGGCATTATCTTGGCACAAAGTGGACCCGTGATAGTCATTTATGCTAAAAATAACTAAATCCAGGAAAAGAAATCGTGAAATCACGACTCATTACTATGGTAAACGACATAATGAAATTCAGTGGTCTATGATCCCGGAGTCGCGTGACGTACTTCAATTTAGCTGAAATTTAGTAAAAAATAGAGAATAGGTGGTTAAGGAAAAGAGGAATTTTAAAGTGCCTGGATGAAGCTGTGTCTGTGGAAAGTGTTTGGTAATAATGTATGTTTATAGGTTTCTAACACAGCCTTACTACGTAATATAATAATAATATGTGGGGGACATTTTCACACACGGCCATCTGACCCCAAACTAGGGAGACCCTGTACTATGGGTGTCAGACAGCTGATATACATACACAAATACATTTTTTTTTTGTAATTACATACATATATAGATAAACAACACCCAGACACAAGGCAAACACAAGTGCTCATCACACAAATGTTTACCCTGGGCGGGAATCGAACCCGCAACACGCTGCACAGCAGTCGATCGCTCAGCCACTGCGCCAACCGTGTCGTACGTAAGAGTATTTTCTGTATGGCGCCAATCCTTTATAATAAATTACCAAAATATTGGAGGGAAGATACAGCCCCAAAGTTAAGAAATAGGTTAAAAAAGGTTTTGTTAGAGAACGCCTATTACAGCACTAACGAGTTTTTGACTGATAATCTAACATAACCCTGACTACTATAATTATTTTATCTTTGAAATTTCATTATTAATTATAAATTATTATTATTATTATAATTTAAATTTGAAACATTTGGACTACTATATTTTATCTTTGATCGTGATTCAAGTAACAAACTTTGGCATGACATATTTGAAATATTGTTTGACATTTTGTTTATTTTTATTTTTTAACCATTTATATTTTGTACGCCATTAAGGCAAAACATGACTGCGACTCAAGTTATTTTTTTTAATGTAACATCTTACATTTATGTATACTTATGTTTTAGCAAAATAAATATCTTGTTTCTTGTATCTAACATTCTGTAAAACATTATATAAAGACCAACCGGCTCACATATACGTTAGCCATTACCTTTTATACCTAATACTCGAGTAATAGGCCAGCTCTATACTGGACCGTTTCTCGAGCTAGCAACACTTACTTCTTAACAACATAATTATTTTCTATATAACCTGAATATTTCAGGCATGGTAATATGACAAACCGTCGTTAATAGTGCAATTACGCGTAACTAAAGTAGTCAAATACTGCCAAATTCGACTTTATGTAAAATCAGCAAAACTGTATATTCGTGGTACCCACGAATATTTATTTATTTATTTATTATTCAGAAAGCTTACAGACTAAGATTTATATTAAACAATGTATAATGGGCGCTGTCATTTGCCATTTAAAAGCTTCCACATATAAGCTATTTTCTACTTGCCTAAAGTTAACGAAGAAAAATAAATATATTAATAGGTACTTAAAATATACATTTTCATTAAAATTATATGAAACAAATCTTTTCTTTACATGAGAACACAATCAGAAAAAACAAAAAATAAAACAAAATAATTATTTCTTAGACTAAGACAAAATACATCCTAGTTAAAAATAAAACAAAATGAGACAAAATTGTGATTATATTGCGCTATTTAATTTAATGAGTACTTATTATGGGTGTGCTATTACGATCTCTACCAAAGAATTCTTTATTTATTGCTTGTCTTAATGTGCTAGGGCTGGTTCTAAATATCTATAATATGATGGTACAGATAGCGTCATCGACTGCTCACCCCCCACGCATTAATTTTTTTTCGGATAAAAAGAGGAGGGGGTAAGCAGTTTGTTAGTATGAACGCATGTGTGTCAACGCCTAATAATCCATGATATTACTCTACTCGGAACTTGTGTTATTTATGATCGAGTATAGCTTCACTTCCTCTCACCGGCTCCGTGACCGTGTCGTTTTGTTAAACTATCATTTCTGTTAAATATATTAAATACAGTTTATTATAACAATCAAGTGCTTTATTTATACACAACAAAGTTGATGACTCTGTCTGTACCTATTAAAAATGTTAATTACTCGGAATTGGACTATCAACGACGAAAGCTCACAATGCCGTAGGTTTGGCGACTCTGGGATCTTAGTCTATAAAACAACAGATGACCTAACTGCCGTATTACAGTAAGCTCCATTACGTCGTTTATTTCTTCTTACAAGCGACGACGGTAGGTAGATAACATGCATGTTATGTACCAAAAGATCATAATCTGCCTAGCCTTGTTCCAACTATGTTGGTGTCGGCAGTTTAACCGAATGCAGCGCAATACCAGTGTCTTACATGCAGCTATTGCCTGTATGCCTTCCACAACCCAGAGGTGTGATTCCTCCATTGTAAGACCTCATTCTAAACTTCGAATCTGAATCCGCTGTGAGTTTCTTGATTGGCATTCTAAAAACTCGGTTGATAATTCGAATTTACACTAGCGCCGCCACCCTTGCGAGCGTGTCAGCGAGTTGAACTAAATTGACAGGGAGATTTTGACAGATAAAGTATGAGAGGACGTAAGAAGTGGCATTCTGTAAGGTAATTTCCCCGTCACTTCGACGCTCACTTCGCACTCGAACCCGATTCAAAGTGTCAAATATACCAAGGTCATTTTGAACCTTATGCGAAGTGGGAGTGAATAGCGATGTGAGATGCGAGTTGTAGTTTGAATTTTACAGAATCGACCTACAGTAACTGAGTAAACAATACCCCTTGGTAAGACTGATTATCAGACTTTCCGGCTTCTGACTACCTATAACGACTGTCAAAGATCTACGAATAACAGCCGGGACTAACAGCTTTACGTACTCACCGAGGCATGGAAAGGTCTTGATATGAAATGATGGTAACAGCGGTAATACGTAGCCTAACCAAGACCAATCGATCTGTAAGGCTTAGGCTTAGGATTAGGCATAGGGTTAGGGTTAGGTTAGGCATAAGCTTGGGCTTAGGCTTAGGTTTAAGACTTAGCCATTTACCACTTACCTTTTGTTTATGTTCGAATTATAAATATACAGAATAAATATGTATTTAGCCTGGCATCTCACAGCATCTTTATCGCATATTAAAATGTTTATCACATCAAACTGCTATCTTTAGAGCCCTTTTCTCAAATGTTTTACATAAAAGCTCGATTTAAAAAAATCTTGAATCCATGTAAGAATTTTTTACCAGCCATTAATCGGGACTCTATGATACTTTTTTGTAGGGTAATCATGTTTTATGGCGATCCATTATCTGGCTGAAAACGGGCCATCGCGCCATATTGGAATCAGAGCGCGTGAATTTCGCTCTGAAAAAAAAGACGGTCGAAAGATTTTTTCGACAAAAATGTTGCAAACGTTTTTGTAAAGATTTTAGGTTGTTTCAGAAAAAAGAAAGACTGTTCATATATTGTTTTTTGTTTTTTTTTTTGGGATGAATTACTTTATAACTCGCTTTCATTAGCTCCACCTGTAATTAGTAAACCTTTATTGAAAAGATGAAGCACGAAATGAAGGAGTGGACCTTTGCCAAAAGTTTTTTTAGGTACTCACCTGCTTTGGTTTAGGCTTTTGTAAACTACAATTTTTATAAAATACTAGCGGGCCCGGCAGACGTTGTCCTGCCCTGAAAATTGGTATAATAATCCAGATCCAGCCTACCTACTTACATATCCTACCTACCTTGTGTCCACTCGACACAGCAATTTGGCTCTTCGCAGTGGAGAGGTAGGTACCAGGGTGACATACATAAGTACTACTAAGTTACGCGCACCTAGTACCAGGGTGACATACATCTAAGAAGTCCTACAACTCGACTGCAGCGCCACCTATCGGGTCCAATTGTGAATCTAAACCATTCTTGAATTTACTAGAACACACACAAAAAGTTTCATCAATATCGGTAGAGCCGTCTAGGAGGAGTTCACTTTCATACACACGCACAGAAGATTTTTATATACATATAAGATGTGCGCCACTCTCACGTGAAATAACAGTTTTTCATTCTTTCTTTTTCTTTCTTATGAGTGGGCTAAAACAAGCAAATAAAAAAAAACACATTTAGTTTGTGTGTTACAGCAGATTTTCTCAAGATCTATGCAACGTAGTAATTGGAGTTATGTTAGATCGTTATGACATGCACACAGCAAAAGTCAAAGACAAAAAAATATTTGTCCATTTATTGTAGGACTCAGATTAATCTTTTGACTGCCAAGTTATGTATAGATGGAAAGAAAGCGGTTAAGTGCGTAGTACATATATATCGATGGTTAAAAGGTTAAAAACGTTAGTTAGCTGAACCATACAGTTAGTGTAAATAAATTTGTTTCTTTACAATAATATGTCATTCAGAGTATACTTTATGAGCTTCCACAAATTTATTTCGCAAAACCTATTACGGCAGACTAGAGGCCGTTCTATTGACTATTCAGTGTAGTTTAGTTCGGAAACCTAATTATGCGAACCCGACTTCCTCTTGGCCGGTTTTGTTTTTAACAATATATATGCTAATAGAAAAACGAAAGAATAACAAACATTATTAAATTAGCTCTACTCTTCTTTATATTGGAGTTGTGGAAGATATTATGGCTATTATGATGGTTTAAAAGCCTCCTTATAGGAAGAGTTTCGCTTGTTCGTCTTCGGTTTTAGTCATTAACTCCTGCTGTTGCCAAACACCGTCTGGCGTGAATTTTCTCAATATTTGCGTCGCTCTGGTTCTCGTACTCCAAAATATATTATTTTAACGCCAATATCTTATATTACTCGTAAATCAGCTTTAACTTGAATGAATTCTACTTCCAAAGTATCAAATGTCTAATTGATTTTTAACTCAACATTGGTGTGATGAGCACTTGTGTTTGCTTTGTGTCTGGGTGTTGTTTATCTACATATGTATGTATTTACAAAAAAAAATGTATTTGTGTATGTATATCAGCTGTCTGACACCCATAGTACAGGGTCTCCCTAGTTTGGGGTCAGATGGCCGTGTGTGAAAATGTCCCCACATATTATTATTATTATTATCACCATTTATTAATTATATTTACCTATAAAATACATTTTTAAATATTAATAAAAAATAAAAACATTTAAAAATATAAAAAATAGTAGCCCATCGGTATCGGGAACAGGGTCCAAGCTACCGGCGGTCAGGGCTCCAGAGAGAGAAACCTCCTGACAATGCGGGCCGTGTCCAGAAGTACTGCCTTCTGAATCAAGCCCTTGATCCAGCCGCCTAACGAGAGCCTCCTTAGATGTTGGTCGAGGCTCTTGGCAATTAAGCCATTGGCAGTAACAACTATCGGCACAATGATCGCTGAGTCCACATCCCACATGTCGACAACCTCGCGGGCCAAGTCAAGATACTTTATTTGCTTGTCTTTCTCGACCTTCACGAGGTTCACGTCATGCGGAACTGCTATGTCAATAATCATTGCGCGCTTCTCCAATCGATCCACCACCACTACATCAGGTTTATTGGCTACAATAGTCCTGTCAGTGATGATGGATCGATCCCAGTACAATGTGACATTGCCATTTTCAAGAACTTAATCGGGCACATACCTGTAGTATGGTACTTCTGATTCCACGAGGTTATATTTCAGAGCAAGTTTCTGATGGATAATCCTGGCCACAAGGTTGTGTCTATGCAAGTACTCTTCGTTAGCGAGACGAGAACATCCAGAGATAATGTGACGGATTGATTTTCCCGGTCGGTGACATGCCCGACAAATGTCAACAGTGCCATCCTTCACAATAAATCTCCGGTAGTTATTCGTCATAATAACTTCGTCCATAATTGCACAGACAAAACCTTCGGTTTCTCCAAATAGATCACCGAATCGTAGCCAGGATACGGACGCTAAGAAATCGACATCGGGCCCGTGTAGGGCCCGGAAAAAGCGTCCGTGAAGCTCCTTACTCTTCCAAACCTCCTCGCGATCATTAGTCTTGAGCACTACAGGTATACACCAGTTCTTTTTAGCCAAGGAGAGCGGGGTGAGGCCCATGTCCTTGCCCTATTATTATTATTATTAACTGTCCAATTGCAATCAATTCAAGATTGTTAAAGTATTTCAAGGCTACTGTGTGTATGAAGGTTGGAAAGGAAGGATCTATAAAACGATTAAATAAATTTTTACTAGCTTTGCGCGATACTATATCCATGCGGACGAAGTCGCGGATCGTCCGCGTGAATGTCGGTTATCGCGGATGAAGACGAAGTCGTGGATTAAAAAGTAGGCTATGTCGTTTCCTAGGTTTCATGCTATTTTCACACCAAATTTTATCAAAATCGGTTCAGCTGTTTCATCGTGAAAGCGTAACAGACAGAATTACTTTCGCATTTATAATATTAAGTATGGATTCGAATGGAAATTTTTGACCTGAGAGGTCAAAAATTTCCATCCACCATCTATTCTGTGAAAATCTTTTGGTGGGCTTAAGTGAATGAGCTCACTTCAGCTGAATTCACCGTGGGAGATTTTTAAAGAACATCACTTCAGAATAAAGTTATATATCAGTTTTTTCCATTTAAATAGTAATAATACCGGCCTATTATTCTTCCACTGCTGTGCAAAGGCCTCATCCCATGCAGAGAGGGTCGAACAGTGATCACCACGCTTATTGAATGCAGATTGGCGATTACAGACTTATTGCTTAGTAGCTTCTGCCCGCGATTTCGTCCGCGTGAATGTCGGTTATCGCGAATGCAGACAGCCTATGCCTATGCCTAGCCTATGTTCTTCCTCAGGGATTAACCTATTTTCATACCAAATTGCGTCAAAATCGGTTTAGCCATTTCATCGTAAAAGCGTAACAGACAGAGTTACTTTCGCAGTTTTTAACCGACTTCAAAAAGGAGGAGGTAATCAATTCGGATGTTAGTATTTTTTTTTTATGTATTTTCGGGCATAACTCTGTCATATATAGACGGAATTGCAAAATTCTGTTTTTGTTGGAAAGGTGTTTAATCTGAAATAGTCCCATATAAATTTTACTAAAATTGATCTTACCCTTTATGAGAAAATCAACAAATTCCCAAAAAAATTACTTAGACGACGTTTTAGTGTCTTCAATCTTTGGAGGATTTACAATCTCTTATAAATGTGGCGCCGTTTTTGAATGGGTTTGGATGTTAAGGCAACACCAAAAAGAGAAAAAGAAAAAGTTTTTTCAAAAAAAAGAAAACCGCCCAAAGACAAAAAAGTGATAAATAACTGCACAGAACACATATTACTTTACTTTCGGAAGTCGGTGGCGGTGGCTTTGAGTTTGTCGTTTTGTATTGCCACCGACTTCCAAAAGTAAAGTAATGTGTGTTCTGTGCTAAAGTTATTTATCACTTTTTAGTTTTTAAAAACGGTTTTCTTTTTTTTTTGTAATCTTTTAATATTAAAGTATGGATAAGTCCAGATTTCCTCACGATGTTTTCCTTCACCGATGTCAGAGATGTCGAAAATAAAGTTAGAAAGTAGATATGAAATTGAAAATGTCACATTGGTCGTGCTCGTTTGCGATCCCACAATCTCATGCATGAGAGGGAGACGACGCCCGCACTACATCACACACCACGACCACGACACGATATCATCACGACATTCCTATTCTTCCCATTTAAGGGGCTATTAACGACATTTACAGATTTTAAACTGACAATCACGTCAAAATGTGTAGTGTAAATGATTTGAAAAAAAAATAGATGTTAAACTAGAATATTCTTTTAATCATTTAGTATGTGAATATTTTTGATTATATTCATATTAAATAGTTTAATTAACTTGTGAAGTTTTGTCTGACGCGGACAAAACCAAAAAAAAACAAAAGCTGAAAGCTGATATACTGTAAAGTATGACTTACACCGTATTTGCTTTTGTGTCTGTTTAGAGGATATGAAAATATAACAGTGTTAATCTACTTTTGTTGCTGACTGTACCAAACACAACCTGCTTTGCCTACCTATTCTTGTTAATTGCATCTCAAAACTTCCCCCATAAGGTGAAGTATTTCCATATGAATTCCCAAGCGTAATTGCCGCTCCTGATTAAATGCGGAAAATATAATTAAAAGTGAATCGAAGGAGAATGCGTTCTTACTCCGCCGTGTCTGCCTTCATTGCGAGATTCCACGGTATTTTTGCATTTTTGTACGAAGGCAAACAGCAGGGTTTTTTTGGTAATTTCAGAGTTAATCCCATGGTAAATTTATTTCATCATCTGCCTAGCCAAAACCCAGCTATGTTTTGTTCTTCCAGTCTAAAAAGGTTCAGCTGAATACCAGTGTTTTACATGGAGCAACTGCCTGTTTGATCTCCACAACCCAGTAACTGGGTAACACGATACTCCTTGGTAAGACTGGTTGTCAGACTTTCTGGCTTCTGACTACACGTAACGACTGTGAAAGATAGAATCTACGAATGACAGCCAGAACTAACGGCTTTACGTGCGTTCCGATCTACGGACCCGAAGGCGGAAAGCGTAGCTCAACCATGATCAGTCGATCCTTACGTGTTTTAATTAGCCACGAGCCCCCCAATAGTAAATTTACTTAATAAGTTATAACATATCTATACTTAATATTATAAAGCTGAAGAGTTTGTTTGTTTGTTTGGTTTACCGCGCTAATCTCAGGATCTACTGGTTAGAATTGAAAAAATATTTTTGTGTTGGATAGCCCATTTATCGAGGAAGGCTATAGGCCCATGCGAAGCCGGGTCATCATCATCATCATCATTTCAGCCAAAAGACGTCCACTGCTGGACATAGGCCTCCCCCAAGTGGCGCCACATTGACCGGTCCCGTGCATCCAGCGGATTCCCGCAACCTTTACCAGGTCATCGGTCCACCTAGTGGGAAGCCGGGTCGGGTCGCTAGTATTATAATAAACCGTCTATTTTGTAACCCAAACATTAAAGATGTTATGAAGGTCTAGTTATTAAAACTTGCACCTAGCAGTTTGATGATTTTTATCATAAGTTATTTCAATTCCAAAAATTTAAACAAAAGCAGAAGTTTTAAAACAAATCACGATTTGCATAGAAATCGGATACGATCATTTGTAAACAGCACTATAAAACCTATCTAACCAAAGTAAACTAAACTAATCAATTATTAGATTAAGCAGTGCCATCCAACGTGGCAATGCAGGCAGTCTTTTGGGCACATTCCCAGATGAAGGCGATGTGGACGAATTTTTTGATGCCTTATTATATTAGTTTTTCTTTTTGTTTTCTAGTTATAGGTTTTTTTTTTTTATTGTACGTGTAAATATTGTATATAAAATGAAAATAAATTCTCTTTACAAAATAAGCAAAAAAAAAGCTTTTTACAAAAAAGACAACCGCCTTCAAAAAGTGAAAAATAACTTTAGCACAGAACACACATTGACTTTAGTTTCGAAATTCAGTGGCTTTGTTCTGTTTGTTGTTTTGTATTGCCACCGACTTCCGAAACTAAAGTAAATGTGTGTTCTGTGCTAAAGTTATTTTTCACTTTTTGAAGGCGGTTGTCTTTTTTGTAAAAAGCTTTTTATTTTCCGCTTTTTAGTACCTCCTTCTCATTCAAATCTATTAAGAAGAGATTGAAAGTTAACTACTACAAAGATTGATGAAACTAAAACGTCGTCTATGTAAAATTTTTGGGTATTTGTTGATTTTTCAAAAAGTGCTGAATCAATTTCGATAAAATTTATATCGGACCACCCCTGAAGCATACCCTATCTATAAAAAAAAGAATTTTTAAAATCGGTTTACGTTTGCCTGAGAAATCGCGTAACAAATCGCGCACATACTTAATGCAAATTTAAGACTTATACGGTTTTCTCATGGACGCCATGGTCAGAACTGGACCAAATTAAAATGGGACCACACGGGAAGCACTAGCTTCCAAATAAAAAAAGAATCATCAAAATCGGTTCACTCAGTCCCGAGAAATCAAGTAACAAACATAAAAAAAAAAAAAAAAATACAGACGAATTGATAACCTCCTCCTTTTTTGAAGTCGGTTGAAAAACAATTATTTAGTATAATAGAAAAATGTAAACTGAACTAATATTATAAAAAGAAAAGATTTGATTTTTTGTACGTTTGTTTGTAATGGCTAAACTCATAAAATAACTACTTAATCCATTAACCACAACCACCACCCACTAATTCTTTCACCTTTCGAAAGCTACAATATAAGCGAATAACATTGGCTTCATAAAGCACAATAAAATGATCTGCAGGACATTGACAACATGTCATATTTTTAGCCTGCATGTAATATTACGTTGTATAAAAGTAAATCCAAATCAAGGGCAACCGTATTTTTCCGTTTTTCGAAATTATGTACTTTTCATTCATAATTTCAACTTTGAAATTAGGTGTATTCTAAAAAGACTTAAGCACCAAATGACGTCATACTTACGGTGGAATATCGATTTATCCTTACTTTACTGTGACCCGTCAAAAAACTATTATCATTACAATTCATATTAGTGAGACATGTGTCTTATTTGATGTTAATGTTTTCATTTAAACCATTGAAATGCTTAAGCAAAGGTAACTACCTCGTTCCACCGTTTATGTCACGACATCACATGATTTTTGGTTTTACTTATTTTTTCGGTAATAAAAAAATAAAAAAATATAAAGGACAATGCCAGAAACTCTATAGAACTTTGCCCCACTCAATAAAAGTCATGTGCAATATGTAGCATCTTACTGTTTATTTATTGCTGATAACTACACATAAGTCTTAGTGACTGTAGAACTTGCGGTTTCCGTTTAAATCTAAAAACAATAATGACATTGATTATAGGTTAATTTGTATTTTAGGTAAAATGAGTTTGTATTTTGTGGGTAGGTATTTCGTAATCCGCAAGTTCTAAAGAAAAACAATTTAGTATAGAAGGGTTCTATATTCATTACAATTATTTTTATTAATTTACTTTTTCTGTACATGATCAGGGCAGGATCTGGCATTGTCATTTGGACTAAGGAAGAAAATAAAGAAATAGTAGTTATTTCTGTTTTCAGGTCGTGTCAGTTTTGAAATGTGGTCAATTCACTCGGACAAAATCAACAACAAAGTGCTAACTAGTGTATTAAAAATACCTTAAAAACTTCCCCCCTAAAATATGACCAATGAATAAAAAATCACCTAGAATACTTTTCCCAATAAATTAAGAACGTTTCAGAATAAAGTATAGGCATAAAATCGTTAGTATTCATCTTGTTCTTCCGTACTTAGTATATGTCCGTACCAGGGATAGGTGCACCTTGCATTTTAATGCACTACATTAGTATGCAGCGACGATCACTACGACTTGGAGAATACTAGACTAAAGTCTTGTGATTAAATATTGAATCTAGATGTGAGTAAGAGGTTTAATTAAAGGGAGAAAGTACTATAAAAGAGTCTAGTCATGTATTAGTCATTCAAACGATTTTTCTCTTCAAGTGAGCATTCTTGCCCGAATTGGCGATTTCAGACACTTTGTTTTTTCTTTTTTGCACGGTAGAAATCCTCATGGACTTCCTCCATCGTGGGGGTGACGGAGGGGCATGCCAGACTCTTACCGGCTAAAACCACCGCGGTGTTCCACCTCTGCCTATGGCCGGGGGTGCGGGTTTCACATAAGCATACACCGCTCCCCCGACAGGCCTCGACCCGCTGAATCTCAGCGGCCATTCCTATAACGACCGCACCCACTCTAGAGTGGCGCACGTAGAACACTGCGCCGCCAACTCGGGCCTATCTGGTCGGACGACGGACGCCTCTCATGGAGGTCGCAGATCGTTTTACGCCCTCCTCGGCGCCCGGTGCGTCTCGGGTCTCCTACGGGAGGGGAGAGAGGATGCGGTTTCTCTCTCCCGCTCAGCTATCTCCTTTGCAGACATCTCGACCATCAATTGAACGACGGCCGGAAGCGAGAGATCGCTCCCGCCGTCGCTATAGCCACAACGAGGCCACGGCGCAGCCCTGCCCAGGCTGGTCACTCCTCCAACGTGTGCTGCGCCGTATCCTCCGGGCAAGCTGCACAGTGGAGACACACCGGTGTCTGCTCCCGACCTATACGACACAGGTACTTCTCGAACCAGCCGTGCCCAGAAAGTACCTAAGTCTGCCTCGATCCATGCCTCCATGACGGTACTTACCGCCGCTATAACGGCGTGCCCCGCAGTGGGTTGCGCGCTCAAGGCCCGGTGGAGCTCAGACCGCCGTGCCTCGATAACCCGGGGCAGGGGTCTTCCGCTTCCCCTTTTGCGCCTCCCCGCGCCACTGATATAGTGACGCGAGTGCTCTCGCCTCCAGGTCCCAACAGTACAATAATATTTTACAAAATATGTTTGTTATTATTGTTGAGATATTATTATTATTATTCACATTTATTATCATTATTTACGTATAAGTTACATTTTTAAATATTAATACAAAAACAAAAACATTTAAAAATATAAAAAATATTAGCCCACCGGTATCGGGAACAGGGTATGTTATTATTATTATTATTAAAACGCCATTCCGCCATAGATTTTGTAAGGCAATAGTAAAACGTGACGTCACTTTTCTACATTTTTTTTTGTGTTTTTTGCGCGGTGGAAAACGTCATGGACTTTCCTCCGTCGTGGGGGTGACGGAGGGGCATGCCGGGTCACTTTTCTACCTACTTAATCGACTAACTAGGTATTAATTCATTTCAAAACCATTAAAATACAGTTAATTGAAAGTTACTCGGGTTTTCAGGGTTGGTATACAGTTTTACTGAAGTTGTGTTTTGGAATTGTTGATTAATGATGTCAAATACGGAATTCCGAAAACGAAAACAAAGATCGTTAACGTCCTAAATTGATATTTATCGTATTCATACAAACGATTAATAGTTTTTTGTTCAGTTTCCTCCAAAGAAATATTAAGGAAAGGGCAATGACCGCTGTTGCCACAGAAAAACGATTCTTCTATAGCAAGATTTTGGTAGCAAACTGACTAACCAAACAAAATGATTTAGTGTGTATGGCTATATCTGCTTCTAGGTACCAAAGTCCCTTTGAAAAGACTCATAAGCCTGTAATTCCACCGGTACTCTTTCCAAAACGTATAAAGCCTATGCCGACGAGGCAGCGACTAGCTATCGACTATTTTCTCGCTCAAGAAACATACAATAGATTAGATCCCGTAGAATAGAATGGAATAGAATAGAACAGTTTATTTGTTTGGTAAACATAGGTATATACATAAAAAAGATTTAAAACAGTTAATAAGGGAATAAATATAATGTCTAGTAAATGATCACCAAATCTTAGAACCCTTAAGTCCCCCCTGGGCGGATTCGACATGGTTTGGTTAGGTTAGAACTGTGACCCCCTACGCCAGAACCAAATCGCTTATTATAGTCAAACTCATACATTTCTACAATACTTTGGTTAAATGTTGGTGATCATTTACTATTTTTGGAGGTAATTTACTATCTGGAGGTTCGTTAAACATAAGCCATTTATTATCAGCTACTCTGCTTACTGTAAGTCAACTGCTTCGCGGCGTTTCGCACGGGTGCAATGTAAATGCTAATGTAGTATTAGTGTAAAGTAATTAATAATTTTAAAAGAATAAGACAGCATTTTCGATGATAGTTCTCAGTCGGTTTGAAAGTTTCAGAAAATTAACATAAAACATTATCAAACTATACGTATAAACCTTCCTCTGGAATCACCCTATGTATTGATGAAACCGCATTAAAATCTGTTGCGCAGTTGAAAAGATCTAAGCGTATGGAGAGACAAACCACGCTCGAGAAGTCATGCTCCACTAGTACGTCGTGGCGACAATTGCTGTAGAAAAAAAAAGAAAACCGCCTTCAAAAACTAAAAAGTGATAAATAACTTTAGCACAGGTCACTGCACACACACTAAAGTCATGTGACTTTAGTTTCGGAAGTCGGTGGCAATACAAAAACAACAAACAGAGCAAAACCACCGACTTCCGAAACTAAAGTCATGTGTGTTCTGTGCTAAAGTTATTTATCACTTTTTAGTTTTTGAAAGCGGTTCTCTTTTTTGTAAAAAGTTTTTATTTTCCACTTTTTAGTGCCTCCTTATCACCAAAATCCATTAAGAAACGGCAACACAGTTAAAACAGAGATTGGAAGTCCTCCAAAGATGGAAGAAACAAAAACGTCATATTTTTTTTGGTTTTTGTTGATTTTTTCAAATAGCGCTGAATAAATTTCTATTTGTTGTATACTAAAACCTTAAACATAACAATAGATGTGCTTTCCGCCACAGCTTCGAGACAAACGGAGCGGTTAACGACTTTTTTTTTAAATATTGTTATAGACTTGCGTTTTACCGCAAGTCACCTGATTGTGAAGTGATGATGCGGCCTAAGGTGGAGCACGCTTGCCTAGGATAAACCGGTTCACTCGTGCTTTAAAGATACCCAGATTATATATATCCGGGAATAGGGAGGCGGGCAGTGAATTCCACAGTCTGGCAGTTCGCACAATAAATGTTGAAGCAAAGCGCTTGGTTCAAGACCGTGGAACTTCAACCGTATAGCGGTGACGCTTCGCCGTATCTCTGCTCGTCCGATGATGGAACGGGGATGGGGGAATTAAATTGTGCAATTCCAAAGCACACTCTCCTAAATGTACCCGATAAAAGATCGATAGGCTGGCAACGGCGCGGCGGTGTTCAAGGCTTTGGAGCTTATCCTTAACCAGGAAGTCGTTATCTATGAGCCTCTTGGCACGTCTTTCAATAACTTCCAACGCCTCCAGCTGGTACTTGGCAGATCCATCCCAGAGGTGCGAACAGTACTCCATGCACGATCGAACTTGTGCTTGGTATAGGTTCAGCATCTGTTCCGACGTGAAGTACTTTCGCACCTTTGCGAGGACTCCTAGCTTTTTGGCAGCCAGTTGGGCCTTTGACTCGATGTACGACCCAAAATTGAGATTCGACGTCAAAGTAACGCCAATAAGCTCAAGATGGTCGGTGATCGGAACGGATACATTTCGGAAAGCAGGAGCCAGATTGAAAGGCCTCTTCTTGGCAGAGAGAAAACACGCCTGAGTCTTGGCTGCATTAAACTTGACCAGATTGGCATCGCCCCAATCGGAGACTGCCTTGAGGGACAAGCGCTCGACCATGGACTCCCTGTGTGTCTGGATTACAGCCACTCTGGCACGTGCGCTGGATATGTAACTCTCTACAACCGTGCTGTCATCTGCGTACCCAATGGTACCGGGTTTCAGCAGATCGTTAATATGCAGCAGAAAAAGGGTTGCAGAGAGTACCGAGCCCTGAGGGACCCCAGCATTTACAGCCATTTGATCAGACGAGCAGCCATCAATGACTACTCGTATTGAACGATCTCTCAGGAAATCTGATATCCATACACAGAAACCAGCCGGCAAGCCAAAAGATGGAAGCTTGCTAATTAGGCCATCATGCCATACCCTATCAAAGGCCTTCGAGATGTCCAGGGAGACGGCAAGTGCCTCCCCATATTTCTCGATGGTTTCACTCCATATGTGAGTGGCGTACCCTAGAAGATCCCGCAAGTCAGTGCATTGATATCATGTGGTTTCATATCAAAAAAATGCGGCTGGCTGCAACAGCACGCCGCTTTGCGGCCAACCGCAAATGCATTGTAGGTCTTAAGTCCAGCGATAACATAATCGGAGGAGCTACACTTACACACTTAGCGGTTTGATTTCACATTTATTGTGCGAACTGCCAGACTGTGGACTTCGCTACCCGCCTCTCTGTTCCCTGATAAGTATAATCTGGGTATCTTCAAGGCAAGATTGAACCGGTTCATCGTAGGCAAGCGTGTTCTAACTTAGGCCGCATCGTCACTTAAGATCAGGTGAATTGCGGTCAAATGCAAGCCTATTTGATAATAATAAATAAATAAAAAATCTCGCTTCATGCAGCTCGCCAACTGTTTTCTAGTTTCTAGCTCAACCTAACTCTCGCTAATCGTTGGCGGTAGAATAGATGCCTAATGACACAATCTCCAAGGATAAACTTTACTTACTTTACTTTGTTACGTCTACAATCACGTACATTTCAGGATAACATTTTCAAAGTAATAAAACCAGTGTCCCAAAGCAATAAAACCTTATTTCTGCATGCGTGCTTACTTTTACTATAAATCTAAGTCCAATACATTACATTCTCTGTAATAATTTATTCTCCACATTCATTAATCTCTATGTAATAAGAAAATGAATTAGAAGAATTATAAATGAATAAATGGAATGTCTGACGTTGGGTCTTTTTGAATTAAAATAATAGTATTAAATCTCAATTGTATTTGAAAGAATAAACTGTTTTCTTTTTTGGTAAATCACATCACTTTGGCTAATAATGTTAACAGGCAATAGACAATGAGTGCGTCACGATTGCCTATCGTTCGCTTGGCCGAGAACGTTTACCCGAATTTTCCTTTGCCAAATTAGGTTTACCCTAAATAATGGTTACCCGATAAGGACTTGAGTGGAGTAGTTAATTGGTCATTAATAGGCCAAGAAATTGACAGTAACGTTGAGTATGGCCATACTCAAAGAGAATCGTCAGTTGTCAGTTTCCAAAAAAAATTTTTTTTTGTTTAAAAACCGATTTTGTTAACCTATACCTACTGACCTACTGCTGGGCAAAAGTCTTTCCCAAGTCCTTCCACGCTTTCTTTTCCTGCGTCACCTGGAATTAGCCCTTGTAGGTCATCTTTACGCCTCTCTGTAATGCGTATTCAAAACCCGTTACCTGCCAAAAAAACTCGATAATCTTAGCACACAGATAAATTATGGAGTATACCCTACTTCCTACTCACTATAATAAACGCGGAACGCGGAGTTCGCTAGTGTGGATGAATGGATGTTTTTTACTCTTTCACGCTTTAACGGCTGAATTAGCTGAAATGTGGCACACACATTGATAGGTATCATAGATTTTTGACGTGACAACGTCTTATAATTCGATAGAGCCGGCTGCACGCACGAAAAAACATGACTCATGCGGCGTTACCATAACGCCGCTCTGAGGCGTTCCATGTAAGGCTTGAAGTGCAAGCGAGAGCGCGGAATGAGCGACAAAGAAGCACAATCGGCATGATTCTTTCGTGTTGTCACGTTCAACTATCGTCAGTAAACCGACTTTACAGACAACCAATTTTTTTTTATCCCGAGTTTGTTTTCGCATGGGATGTTTTCGGACTTTAGCTTATTTCTAAAGTCTATGCAGACGAAGGCGCGGGTAATGAATAATTATAAAAAAAAACCTTATTTAAATCATTCTGTCGAAGAGACAGTATGGTTGGTCTAGTCGTAGCAGTTGAATTTTCTATTGCCGTCGATTTTTTTCCAACATATTTTACATTTGTCGCACGTCGCAGAACTTATGGGATCCGATCGTGTCCAAAATGGATCCATTCAAGGGTAATTTTACCGAATTGAGGTATTGACGATGTCATATTCCATTTTTTTCATTCGTAAGTTGCCCCATCAATGCTGTATGGAATTTTGAAAATGTTTTATGAGAATTTGATCCTTATTATGTTTGAAGAAGGAGACATTATTGGGTTATTACAATTTGATCAGTATTGATGTGATCCAATTTAAATAATGTGGGAATAATGAATTCTCCAAAATTACATTTTTTTGTGCCATATTTTTCTTCGGGTTACAGTTCATTTACATACAATAAGTAGCTTACCTACGTCAAGCGGCTGGTTGACTGTCACTAGTCTATTTTTAGGGCACAGAATCAGCATTGCCATACATACATTGCAATACTGCTAGCCTTTTTGTAGATATTGATGTGGTCGACTTTTGTAATGCCCTATGAGGGCATTCACGTAGGGGAACGTGAATACCCCTTATTCACGTAATATAATAAATATTATAATTCTTGTAAATGTAAATTGTAAACATAATTGTTTTAAAAGAGTATGTATGTAATGTATGGAGTTTCTTGCCCATTCTTCTCCATACGAAACTACCATTTGGAATGGGCAACTAGATCCAAATTTTACAATTTATGACATTCAAAAGTGCCTTTAATGGTCTAATTGAAATAAATGATTTGACTTGACTTGACTTGAGCTCGGTATCGAACCCACAACTGGCCATTTTGAAATTAATGAATGACGTAATTATGTCAAAATAACAAATTAGTGAACGTATCCAAAAACACCCAATAAATAATCCACTTAAAAAGTTACTCAATTTTTATTCAACGAACTGCCTAACTTTTCAAAAGCCATTCAAGCCCATATCGCTATAATATCCAACTAAAACCTTTTTTTTTTTGGTACGGGGTGGAAAATCCTCATGGATGTCCTCCGACCTGGGGCGGAGGACTCCGCCCTGGGGCCTCCGGTCTGTCAGACTCTTACTGACTAAAAACCACCCCGGTTTTCCATCTCACACCTACGTCGGGGGTCGCGGGAACTGGAGATATTTCCGCACCCCCGACTGGTGGCCGGCCCGCTACGGCGGGCCACTTCTCGGGTTAGGGGGGGAAATGAGGTGTTAAACTCCCCCCCGGATGTCTAAGAGGGGCGCGCGTGGAACACTACGCGCCGCCACCTCGGGTCCTGATGAATGTGGAAGGCGACAGACGTCCCCGAGTCTGCCGCCCCTAGACCCATTTAGGGGGGCCGGAAGAGGGCGTTGTCCGCCCTCTGCCGACGCCCGGTGTGCCTGCTGCGGGCCGGGTGGGAGATTGAGATCTCCCTCTCCCTTTCCGCAGCCTCCATCTGCGACATGACACTTTCGCAGAAGGAAACCACAAATCCAACTAAAATCTAGCACAAGTTTCCCTCTCAATACCAACTAACTTCACTGCTGAACCAACTTAAAATTTCACCGGTGCACAAACACAAACTTTCCCAAACTATGCACCTACAGTAGTTTCTTTACATATTCAGAGTATTTCGATAAACTTCCATAATTTTGGTGGATTGGTGAAAGTTCTGTTAAGTGCCTGTGATATAGTCGAACCCAATTGGCTGTGCAGACTTTATCGAATGTTATTAAACTTGGTATTTTGCTTATACTATGCTTGAACAACAAAACTGGGAATTAGTAGTGAATAGTGGGATATAGACGCACATGTTATAACGAGGTAAACTTTGTAAGTTTTAGCAGGTTTTAACTAAAACTTCTCGCCCGATTTCAATTTTTTTTTTAATTATTTGAAAGCGACGTTTTTCCTGAGTAATCCGAATAAGAAAAGTTTCTAACCAAACTTTAAATACCTCCACGTCCCCGTTGGATGCACCCATAAGCACAATATTTTACGTGTTACATTGCACACTACCATAAACAGTGATTTTTCTCACCAAAAATAAAACCAGTTACCCAGCAATAATTTTTACTGAATGTTACTTAGTATAATGGACAGTAATCGTAGCTAACGGCTATCTCAACGTAGTATAAAACTCTGTCCCTCTGAACGGTTAGATATTTTAAACAACGCATTAAATTTTAATGCGGTTTTCATCGATAGATAGATTGATTCAAGAGGAAGGTGAAAGTGTGTTCATTTATTTAAATTAAACCATATTAAATATAATATATTCAAAGCTTTAAAAATAAATATAAACATATAATTATGTACAAACGCCAGCACATCAAGCCATACCTAACTGTCAAATTTTCCCAATTAAATATGAACCTTATGCTTTGGAAATAAAGTTAAAAATCTATCAAAGAAATTTGACGGATTGTAGTAGCATTTTTTTTTTTTTTTTATGTTGTTATTTACAGCATTACCACGTTGAATGGCAAAAATATAACAACCTTCTTGAGCCGTTTCGGGTTGAAACACTAGGGCCATGGGGCCTGAGGGCTGACCTTGTTTTTAGGGACATTGCTAAGCGGCTGGTGGACTCTTCATGTGACCAGAGGACTGGCCTTTTCTTGGGCCAAAGAATTAGCATTGCCATTCAATGTGGTAATGCTGCTAGCCTTTTGGGCACTTGACCCATTGAGCGCGAAGAGGAAGGTTGCAATATGACAAAAAATTACCAATACGTCGGAATACATCAATCCGACTGAGAGCTTTGCACTCGAGCAAAGCCGGGACGGATCGCTAGCATTATTACTGTGTCTTTTTAGGGTTCCATACCCAAAGGGTAAAAATGGGACCCTATTACTAAGACTCTACTGTCCGTCTGTCTGCGGACCCACTTAAGATAGCCAAGGGTGCTATGTCCGCAGCCGCCCCACGTTTCGGCCCGTATAACGAAAGTTGGTAGGGCCATGGGAAGGTTGGAGGGAGTGTCCGTCTGTCTGAGGTGCAAGATGATGGATGGGATCAGCCGCGCGGAGGCCGGCCCGATCTACTACGGTGACCTAGTAAACTCACCGGCGAACTTTGAGAGGCTGCGGGAGTTCGCGCATGGCTGGCACGCCGTCAGGAGTCAGATAGAAAGAGAGGAGAAGGAGAGGAGATAGACACGGTCTGCCCGACGGCGAAGTACTTGTTTGTTTTGTTTCGTACACAGCCCTATTAAGGGAGAATGTGCTAGGGACACATGGAAAATTTGTATGGGATCAAGAAGCGCCTGCGGACCCACTTAAGATAGCCAAGGGTGCTATGTCCGCAGTCGCCCCACGTTTCGGCCCGTATAACGAAAGTTGGTAGGGCCATGGGAAGGTTGGAGGGAGTGTCCGTCTGTCTGGCTGTCTGTCATTAGGCTGTATCTCATGAACCGTGATAGCTAGACATTTGAAATGATACATCACAAATGATGTATTTCTGTTGCCGCTATAATAACAAAGACTAAAAACAGAATAAAATAAATATTTAAGGAGGGCTCCCATATAACAAACGTGATTTTTTGCCGTTTTTTTGCTCGATGTCTAATGTTGTACAGATAATGACACGAAACCCAACGTGCGCGAGCTCGACTCGCTTTTGGCCAGTTTTTTCCTCTCCGTATGTAAACACTAAAATCCTATTCCTTTTTCAGAAGATGTCGTCTACCCAACGTCATCAGAATGGTTCGACGGCAGCAACTGCTCCTGGGTGGACGCGGTGTCGTGGGGCTGCAACACCACCATCAACGGCACCAGTACCAACTCTACCACCACTGACGTCACGTCGTTCGTCCTCATGGCTGTTACCTCCGTGGTGCTAGCTCTTATCATACTTGCTACTATTGTAGGTGAGTGTTCTTACCTAGTTTTATGTTTATTTTCTAAACTACACTGACATCGCTGGTAAAAGTTGGCAAAAACCTTGTGCGGAACCCTTAACTTTTAATAAACTATCACATTTTCTGCTACTTCGTTCGCATGAATTTTCTCAAGGATCTCTAATTTTTTCAATTGATAAATATAACTTATGTTACTCAGGGATAATGTAGCATACAATGGTGATAGAAATTTAAAAAATCGGACCAGTCGTTTTTGAGTTTATTCGTTAAAAACATACAAAAATACAAATCATTTCTCTTTATAATATTTGTGAAGATGTAGACCTCACTGTAGTTCAGGTTCAGGTTAGTGTAGATCAGGAGCTTCGCGTCAAACAAAGACTTTCCTCAAGATGTTTGGACATGCGCAACGAAAGCTCTTTGAAGCGATTAGTGGTACAGGGAAAAAAGGAAGGTCAACGTTCTCGCGGCCGATCACCCACAAGATGGACAGACCTTATTAAATTGACGACGAAGTGTTCCCTGATTGAGTGTACACGCAGTGCCACTCCGCCAGGAGTGTACGATTAAGAAGAAGAAGAGATGATTTTTATTCGTTACTTCGTCTGCGTGAATGTCAATAACAGACGAAGTTGCGAATTAAGTATCCTTTCCAAAGGTTCAAACTATCTTTACACCACATTCACTGCCCGCCTCTCTATTCCC
The DNA here is from genome assembly GCA_947361185.1 of Charanyca ferruginea. Lineage (NCBI taxonomy): Eukaryota > Metazoa > Arthropoda > Insecta > Lepidoptera > Noctuidae > Charanyca > Charanyca ferruginea. Next base: position 4,472,281 of record OX376070.1, read on the forward strand.
CGATACATATAATCTGGGTATCTTCAAGGCACGAGTGAATCGGTTCATTCTAGGCAAGTGTGCTCCACCTTAGGCCGCATCATCACTTAAGATCAGGTGAGTTGCGGTCAAACGCAAGCCTATTAACAAAAAAAAAAAAAAAAATTTGCTTCGGTTCAGGCGTATTTTCGTGAAAACGTATCAAACGAGCAGACTGACATAGGTCCTTTCGCATTTATAAGATTAGTATAGATTTGAGTCTAAAACGAGCAGACTGACATGGGTCCTTTCGCATTTATAAGATTAGTATAGATATGAGTCTAAAACGAGCAGACTGACATAGGTTTTTTCGCATTTATAAGATTAGTATAGATATGAATCTAAAACGAGCAGACTGACCGTTCTTTCGCATTTATAAGATTAGTATAGATATGAGTCTAAAACGAGCAGACTGACATAGGTTCTTTCGCATTTATAAGATTAGTATAGATATGAGTCTAAAACGAGCAGACTGACATAGGCTCTTTCGCATTTATAAGATTAGTATAGATATGAGTCTAAAACGAGCAGACTGACATAGGTTCTTTCGCATTTATAAGATTAGTATAGATATGAGTCTAACATCGCCAATCCACCTTGAGTAAGCGTGGTGATTAATACTTGGGCCTTCTTTGTATGAGATGGGTTCTCCACCAAATTCTTCTAAGTTTTCTTATCTTGCAGCATCTCGAACCAGGTAGGCTTACAGTGCACATTCTAAGGCCGTAATAAGAAATGTTATTGCTATCAATAATCCAGTGCAAGAGAGAGACGGAGCATAATTAATATAATAATAATAATAATAATTGATGTACTCTTTCGGCATACTCAAGTGGACTCAGACGGAACTTGACGCCCTGGATAGGAGGGTCCGTACATTGCTGACCGCAAATCGGATGCATCACCCACGGTCATCGGTAATGAGACTGTATATCCCACGGAAGTGCGGAGGTCGAGGCTTTCTTAATGCTAAGTCCCTGCACAACCGTGAGGTATGCAGTCTCAGGGAGTACTTCTTTAAAGCCGACGTGGGGATGCATCGAGATGTGGTCTCAGTGGACAAGGGCCTCACCCCGCTCTCCTTAGCGTACGAGAACTGGCGCAAACCTGTAGTACTAGATACTAATGACCGTAAGAAGGTATGGCAGAGCAAGGAGCTTCACGGGCGCTACTACCGGGCTCTATATGGGCCTGATGTAGACTTCTTGGCGTCCGTATTCTGGCTGCGATTCGGTGACCTCTTTGGGGAAACCGAAGGTTTTGTCTGTGCGATTATGGACGAAGTTATGATGACGAACAACTACCGGAGGTATATTGTGAAGGACGGCACGGTTGACATTTGTCGGGCATGCCACCGACCGGGAGAATCAGTCCGACACATTATCTCTGGGTGCTCTCGTCTGGCTAACGGAGACTACTTGCATAGACACAACCTTGTAGCTAGGATTATCCACCAGCAACTTGCTCTAAAATACAGGCTTGTAGAATCGGAAGTACCGTACTACAGGTATGTGCCCGACCCAGTTCTCGAAAATGGCAACATCACATTGTATTGGGATCGATCTATCATCACTGACAGGACTATTGTTGCCAATAAGCCTGACATAGTGGTGATAGATCGATTAGAGCGTCGCGCAATGATTGTTGATATAGCGGTTCCGCATGACGAGAACCTCGTGAAAACCGAGAAAGATAAACAAATTAAGTATCTTGACTTGGCTCGCGAGGTTGTCGATATGTGGGATGTGAATACAGCAGTCATTGTGCCGATAGTCGTTACGGCCAATGGACTCATTTCCAAGAGCCTCGACCAACACCTAAGGAGGCTCTCGTTGGGCAGCTGGATCAAGGGCTTGATACAGAAAGCGGTACTCCTGGACACGGCGCGTATAGTCAGGAGATTCCTCTCTCAGGAGCCCTGACCACCGGTAGCTTGGACCCTATTCCCGATACCGGTGGGCTACTATTTTTTATATTTTTAAATGTTTTTATGTTTTTTTTTACTAATATTTAAAAATATAATACAATATGTAAATAAAATAAATAAATGAGAATAATAATAATAATAATATGTGGGGACATTTTCACACACGGCCATCTGACCCCAAACTAGGGAGACCCTGTACTATGGGTGTCAGACAGCTGATATAGGGGCAAGTGCGGAACATGTGGACACTTTCCAGAATTTGGAATAAAACATTTTTTATTTCTGAATTAGTTAAGTTTTTTTTATTTTTAACGTATCACATGTCTTAGGGGATAATCAGCCTTACTTAAACTAAAATTATAGTCTCAATATTACGCATTACTTACGAAAATAATCAACTTTCATTAAAACAACATATTTGTCCACAGGTTTAACCGACGATTGTACCTATGTACAGTCAAATTGTACCTGTGGACGGTGTTGTACCTAGGGACGGTTCACATTAATTAGGCAATAAAAACAAAAAAAAAAACAATTCTAGACTTCTAAAAAACTTCAAACAAACGTTAAATTTTTTCAAGAGATACAAATAACTTATTTGTATGCATTACGACACTCTTCATACAAGTTTTGAGTAGATTAATTGCTATCGTCATCATTGTCTAATACGAAGCAGGCCACGCAAACTAAACCTTCAACCTCATCATCAGATTCAAAGTTTTCCCTGTGTACACAACGAATATGATAGCTATGCTTGCATAAACTACATTTCAGCATTTGGTTTTTGTCTTTGGATTAAGTTTTACACCTGATACAACTAACAAACGATAACTTATCTTGCTGAATTATGTTAATCTTTTTTTCGCAAGATTTCTCAAGAGTTTTCATTCGAAAATGAGTTGGAAGGACCAGGTTCAGAAAGATTACAAGCCAGCAGAGGAGTTGAATGACTTTCAGTGCAGCTAGCGTCAACTTCGGAGGAACTAGATTGTGAAAGAGATGTTACCACAATTCTTTCACAATCTTTATTTCGCAATTGTTTTTAGAGCAGTCTTTGCGTATTTTTTCTTGTTTGTTTTCTGGGTTGCGATTTTCTTCTTTTTAGCTTTTTTTAATGATTCATCTAAAATTTCATTTTTGTCTGGCGTTTCAGTTTCAAATTTCTTCAATCAATTGCTTCCTTCCTTATTTCTTCTTTAAATTTCTTCTTTTCTGTTTCTTCTTTCTTTTTTTTCATCTTTCTTAAATCATTCTTCAATAGTTGAATGCTATTTCTCAAATCACTGCTTTCGTGTAACTTCAAATACTTAAAAATGTATGTGAATTTGGTACTTTATACTTTTCAGCTACTTTTCTTAATGAATTGCCACTTTTTGCTTCCTTTACGGCTGCTGTGAGTGTATCGGGGCATATTCCTGTTCTTTTTAAACCAGTTTTAATACGAGGCACTGAAAAAGTTAAACATAACGGCTGATCAGATTCTGTAAGTAAACATTATGCCACTTTTGTACCTGTGGACAGTCCACAGGTACACTCCTATTGTTGTCCACAGGTACAAACATAGACATAAAAAAACAAAACAGATCTAACTTTGAGGTTAAGATAGACTTACAGACCGGGAACAATGCATTAACTAAGCAATAACCAACACAGATCATACTTCAAACACGATCAAACCGATATTGTAAGTATTATGACTGTAAAACTCATTTAAATTAAGTAAAAAAACTTACTTTTTGGTGCAAAAAACTTTCGAAGTTGACATCTAGACAACCTCACAAAAAACAAACATGGCGACACGTCAAAACTATCAACCATAGACAAAGCTTTACGGACGCGTTCAAATTAGAATTTTAGGGTTACTAGTTTCGTCGGAACCGATTGTGTCCACAGGTACAAGCGTCCATAGGAACAGCACTTGCCCCTACATACACAAATACATTTTTTTTTTTTTTGTAAATACATACCTACATATATAGATAAACAACACCCAGACACAAGGCAAACACAAGTGCTCATCACACAAATGTTTACCCTGGACGGGAATCGAACCCGCAACACGCTGCGCAGCAGTCGATCGCTCAGCCACTGCGCCAACCACCAATAATATCACCATCCCTTTGTCACAACGAAATATTGATGGCATATACGGGCCTAAGTCATCTCACGACAGTATTATATAGTGAGAGATAACCCCTGAATCTCTTTTTATAGAAATAGGACAACAACATACATTTTGAAACAAACAACAAATCTAAATAATAATATTATGTACAATTCCAAGAAAAAGGCAGAGGAGCTCAAAGGGCATCAAAAAACTCGTCCACATCGCTGTCAACGAGACACGAAACAACGTGTTGTGCTGGGGCGGCTGCTGCAGGTGCCGAAAACCTCAAACGGCGCAAATATAATAGCCTTCCTGGAAGCTATATATTTGAGCCGTTTGAGGTGCAAACTCTAGGGCCATGGGGTCAGAGTACCCATATTGTTTTTCGTGACATCGCCAAGCGGCTGGTCGACTCTTCACGTGACCCGAAGGCTGGTGTATTCTTGGGTCAAAGAATCAGCATTGCCATACAACGTGGCAATGCTGCCAGCCTGTTGGGCACGTGTCCCGTTGACAGCGATGTGGACGAGTTTGTTGATGCCCTTTAAGCTCCTCTGCATTTTGAAACTAAAAATGTACGTTGAAAATTCCAGTTTTATTTGAAGGTAGCTAAAGTAACCTATTAGAAAATTTGCGTTCGCCGGAGCTACGACGCTATTTTCTATTTATCTAGTTGGTATTTGGTAAACTTGACTTGATATCGAATTAGAATGGTTATAGGTTTACCGTCATTGGTTTAATGATACGAAATTATATGTTTTAGAAAGCTATATTAAACACTACAGCTTATTATTATTATTATATCCAACGATCAGTACTAATTTAGCACTATAAAGATGATTTGATTTGGTTTAGTTTGAGTTACAAGACCGATTGTTGAACAAACACTAAAGCGTAGCACTTTAGATCGATGCATTTATAAAATTACGCACAGGCAAAAGTGCTAGCTGTTCGGTTGCAAGTAGGTATTATTCTGAACACTATTTGAAGTTAGTAAGCCGAGTTCACCTAAGCATTCATAAATTCATTGCAAATTCATCCGCAACGGTAAATGTATCTTTACCCCTCCATAAGACAACTTAACACACATCAAACGCTTTTAAAGAACCGAAAATACAAAATAAACGGCTTTTATATTCACAAAATTCACATTTAACACCTCTCAACCATAAAAGATCGAATCTTTGGGTACATCTATTATGCACAGTCGATTGCCACCCTTATTTTCATAGAGGTACAGTCTAAATTTGCCAATATTAACTGGAGGAAACAACGTGTTTTCTATTGTAATAAAGTCCTTTGTACACTTTTTTTTCTAATCAAAATGATATGAAAGCGGGTTCTATATATATTGGCTGGCAGCCAAATTGGAGGTACTAACAATGTATGGGCTGTTGTCAAAGGTTGTTGTTCCAGTGTTAGATGGCTAGGCAATGCGATATGGACGCTGTAACTAAGGACTATCTTGTATCTCCTGAATTAAAGCTCATCGGTGTCCACAGCTAGCTACCTAACCATTGGGGTAGGTTAATGTCTAGACATTAACCTACCCCAATGGTGTGCTAGCATGGGCAATAGGGCATTTTACCAAAAAACCTAATTAGTCCGTCAGTTAGATTATCGAAAAATATTGGATACGTATTTTTTGTTTTATCAAATCATTAAAAACTGACGAAGATAAAACGCATCAAAGTGGGTGTTTGTGACGTCACTTCACCAGTAAAAGTGTACCAACATAGTGATGTCACACGAGTTTTCAACGCACTGTATCGTCTTCATTTTTTGTCTACGTGAAAAAAGAAAAAACGTGTCCAATATTTTTTGGAAATTTATATGACGGAGTAATTAGTTTTTCTTGGTAAAATACCCTTTATAATTGTACAGTTAACATCTTGGCAATACTGAGCAATTTATGGCAATCATCATCATCATCATCATATCAAGCTTAAGACGCCGACGGCATAGTTCTTCCCCAAGGGGGGATATCAGCCATAATCGCCATGCTTGGCCGATGTATGTTGGCGATCGCAGTAGGTGTTATGATACTCAGAAGGACGCTGCTGTCCATCCTCTGGCCTACTTTTTAGGGTTCCGTACCTCAAAAATAAAAAACGGAACCCTTATAGGATCACTTTGTTGTCCGTCTGTATGTCTGTCTGTCTGTCAAGAATTTTTATCTCGGGAACGCGTGGAGGTATCGAGTTGAAATTAAACCATATACTCAAGTCTACAGTCCCTTGATGCTATAAAAAAATCAACCCTCTAAGTTAACGTGAAAAAAAGATACTGCCGTTTATGTCGCAAAAAACGCATTTATAATATTAAGTAGATTAAAGTATGGATAGTAGGTATGGATTAGTATAGAAGTATGGATATGTACCTACTAATATGTACGGAACCCTCGGTGGGCGAGTCCGATCCGCACTTGTCTGGTTTTTTGTTAAGCACCCGCCAAGTTATCTCTTTATCACCCTTGGTTGACTGGTAGAGAATGCCTAAGGCATTCAATCCACCTTTGTACCTTTGTGCATGAAGTATAAATAAATAAATAATATCCCTCTGTCACCTTCTACGACACCCACGGGTAGAAATGGGGCGGTGCTATTCGCGGCCTACACCATACGGCATCCATTTATGGCAATACCAAGGTTGTATGTAAATTGCCAAAAATTGTGCAATTTTAGTTGTCAATGGAGGCGTACCATTATTTTTACGATATAACCTCCAAAATCCACAAACAGCAGACAATTTACGAAAGCAAAAAATATTCTTGTCATGAAATAGGGTCAAGTATTTTTTAACCGTTCCCAATACTTATATAATATTCTTTATAAAACTTATATTTTCCTCATTACTCCTTTACTAAATGCTCAAGTGGACAACAGATAGCCGTTTCATCTAAAAAAAAGTTTTCTTTGAAGGCTTCGATCATTATAAGCTTGGCTGAACAAACTTTACCGAAAGGGTGAAGTTTAAACGTATATGTAGATATAATAATAATAAGAAGTTCACATAATCGAAAGAAAATATCACATACTCCGAATTGAGAGGAAAGGTGTAATTTATATCGCAGTATTCTGAATTCTGCGAAATTGTTAACAAACTACCTTTGTAACGGTGTACAGCAAAAATTGATTAATATTTGGGAGTCATTCCTTCTTCGCCTCTTCAGAAAAGAAGAACGTTATAATAGTGGATCTTTTCATTTCTTTATTCATTTAATGACAACCACGGATATCTATGTGGAGAATCAACAGCAGTATAATAACAAGTACACATCGGTTAGAACTTAATAATACATGTAGCAAATACACTAATCACAAAGTGTTCCACATAGGTATTACTAAACAAATTTACTAGTTGTTAGGAAGAATGATAAAAAAATAAACAGAATAAAAGTTCAATTTCTTTTCTAAATATACCCTTGCTGAGAAACGTACCTAATATCAGCTTTTATTGACGAAACTGATTTTTTGTTCTGCACATAAAAAACAGAAGAACTTCAGCATTATCAACTCAATCAAGTATATGATTTATTTCTTATTAATAATATGTAATATTAATAATAGTAAAAATCCCACTTCCGATACCCAGTATGAGTGCAATACTCCTTAGCAAACCATGCTTCATCCGCTAATCTTTAAAGTGCCCACACACCAGCTAAAGCCACTGATGCCGTGACTAATGTGGCCACCAATTGGGCTCAACTCATGCAAACCCCATCAATTGGAAAAAAGAAAAAGATACGAAAGTTTTCATTTTTCCACTCTAGGCAGCTTTTCTTGTAAACTCTACCTCCCTACCTACTGAAGGCGGCGACATTTTATCTCGAAGCGCACCCAAAAAGGTCCGAATTTATGTTTTGATAACGTTTTTATTATACGTTAGAATTGTCAGCGTTTTGAGTTGATAGTCTTTTTTATTTCCCTTGTAAGGTAATTTCTGTTTGCTGGGTTTTGGTACGCGAATATTTCCGATCTTTTGAAGATGAATTGTTTATCGATAACTTTGCTGACTTAGGGTTGATTTTTCAATAGCCAGAGAACTGCTATCAAAAGAATAAATATAAAAATTTCACCTATTTTTTATACAAACCACCGTATTTATTCCTCCGTTACGAGTTAATCGACGACTGAAAAATCAACCCTTTGAGCGAATTTCATAAAACTTTTACTCTGTTAGTACACCGACGCGTTAGTATGCGGCAGTGAATCATTTCAGAACTACTGCATAACGAAATATCTTTGTAATTTTCCCGTCTTTTCTTGAACTTTCCTCGATGCCACCTCTTTTTCAACCGACTTCAAAAAAGGAGGAGGTTATCATCAATTCGGCTGTATTTTTTTTTTATGTTTGTTACCTGATTTCTTTGGACTGGGTGAACCGATTTTGATGATTCTTTTTTTATTTGAAAGCTAGTGCTTCCCGTGTGGTCCCATTTGGTCTCGTTCTGACAATTTGGTTTGGAATTTGGTCTAACTCTGACAATGGCAATGTGCGCGATTTGTTACGCGATTTCTCCGGCAAACGTAACCCGATTTTGAAAATTCTTCTTTTTTTATGGATAGGGTTTGCTTCAGGGGTGGTCCCATATAAATTTTATCGAAATTGATTTAGCACTTTTTGAAAAATCAACAAATACCCAAAAATTTTACATAGACGACGTTTTAGTTTCATCAATCTTTGTAGTAGTTAACTTTCAATCTCTTCTTAATAGATTTGGATGAGAAGGAGGTACTAAAAAGCGGAAAATAAAAAGCTTTTTACAAAAAAGACAACCGCCTTCGAAACTAAAGTCAATGTGTGTTCTGTGCTAAAGTTATTTTTCACTTTTTAGTTTTTGAAGGCGGTTGTCTTTTTTGTAAAAAGCTTTTTTGTACGCATTTTTATAATCTGAGTGACCAACTGCATATAATTCGGGATAATTTCTAATTGTATTCAAAAATATTTCAATATTTTCGGTTTCCATGGTGCGAAATTCTGTCCGACAGAACACGTGCCTTGCGATGCGAAACACCACTAGCGAAACGTCTGCGTCTGTGTAACGATGATTTCCTTAGTTCCTTGTGAAACAATACCGACAAGGACGGAACTATTTCATGTAGCTAATGCTAGAGTGAGACATAGCGTATGCGAAATAGGGTATTTTACTCTATACGAGAAAAAACTATAAATATGTTATTGAGATAGTTTAGGCATAAAGCAGTCGGAAAATGTAAGTTTTAGTTCATAAAATAACAAAACAAATTTTGAAATTCAATTCATAGTTTTCAGTATTTTTAATCTGTTGTAAAACACCATGAAATAGTTGCGGCCATGCTATTACGCCGTACGGCTGTGTAAACAAAAAAAATTCAACTGTCAGTCAACCAATTGGCGTAATATAGGCTTTTTACTCTTATTATTTTCGTAAGCAACGTAATTTTGTCATAATTACAGCAATTATAAAATATACTTTTAATTATTTTTAAATGATATTATCATATTTAATATGACCTCATTTGATACAAAACGAACTGACGTCATTTACGCTGAGCAATATGGCGTCCAGTAAGAGGCGTATTCGTCAAACTACGCGCGAAATTTGAAAATTTAAAATTTAGGTGCAATTTATGGCACTTATCGATTGAATAAAAATTTTGTGTTTTTTTTTTGTGGCATATTAGCACTACAGAATTTCATTGAGACTCTTTTCAAAAATGGGTGTAATACCCTATTCTGCCATGCTACTGACAGTTTTTTCGTTGTTTCGCTGCCGCATACGAATGCGTTGGTGTACTAACAGCGTTAACACCTAGTAAAAGTCGTAACCTGCGAATAAATGTTGAATTTTGGACAGGTTTTCCTTACAAATGCTGTCAGATGTAGATTTTCTACCACTGTTATAAGATTTATATTACTAGGTATAAAACTTCGGTTAAATTCGCTCTCAGATAAGGTATAGAAATATCAAGGTTGGCGTCCACCTTATCGAAACAAAATCCGGCCAACTTCAATTTGCTATCGCTTTCCGGGAGAACCAATTATTCTTCAGTCTATTTATTTATTCTACCTACCCATTCCAATATGCTATCGGCTGAAGGATGCACGATAGTGAATGATTACCAGTCAACTTTGAGTGACAGATATTGACAGATGCTCTGCACTTGAATTTTATGAGTATGAGAAAAGGTTGTAAATTTCCTCTATTGAAAAAGAAGAATTGTGGTGGTATAGATGTCGCGACAGAAGCGTAGGCATCTCATTTATTAAAACGTCATGCACAAGGATATATAGGTATATACGGACTTAAGGCATTCTCTACCAGCCCGTTTTGTGAATTAGTCAAAGAAAAAACTGTTAAAAAGATGTTGACTTACAAAAGTACAAAAATAGGAAAAATGCAAAAGCTGCAATTTTTGATTTCCTTTAGCATTAGTATTTTGGCTAACTACTTACAAAAGGTTTGAATGCAGCACATTGATATGAAATATGGCAGCTTTCATTAATGATAGTATCGCTATATCATAGCTATCACTACACTTCAACCTTCACATGTTTTTGCTGTGTGATCTCAGATTGTTTGTACAGACTCGAATATAAAACTTTATTAGCTAACAATTTGAATCTATTTAGTCAACTGTAGTAAGTTTCTTTTGACAAATTCATCAATATTATTCCGTTATTTTCTTCAAGATTTTTTTTGTTTATTGATGTAGGACTGTGAGCGGTATTCATTGTGATCTCAACTATGAATAGGGCATTTCACATTACAGAAGGCTTCGTTAAATTCTAGTCGAATTGTTCATAATCAATGTCAAAATATTGTCAAAAGTGTAGGTAAAATTTTAACAGATGGAGACTCAAAACCAAACGTTTTTGTTTTCGAATAAAATGAATAGTTTTCAATAAAAGTAAAATCAGTTTGCATCAAAACTTTGATAAACTCATTATCATGTCAACAACTCAAATATTGCTAACGATGGAGCCCACAAATTGGTTCGATATAATATTACAGGATTAAGCTTCGCGTCGATAATCCCATCTTATTATGTTTGGTGGTTCATTAATTGGGCTTACGCGGGAGTACATACCGATTTAATTAATAATTATTTAAGATACCGACCAGCTGTTGTTGCTCACAACTTTCGTTGCAATAAATTCAGGTTGATACGTCCAGCGTTCAATATTTTGTTTCTGATTCAAACAATTCTTTCATGCATATTTTCTATACAAAATAGCTTCGATATCCCACATTTGCCAGGCGGGTGTCCCGAGATGACTTTTTTTTATAACCTCCAATAATGTTTACCCTGGAGATAAACTCGTCTATTAAATCCATGACAAAAGATTGTTTCACGATGCACTTTTCACCGTATCCGTTTATAAAAAGTCGAAGTCAAATAATTTCATTCAATTAGACAATATTTATTTTATTTCAATTTTATAAAATATACAATATTTACACGTTCTTACAATAAAAAAAGAAAAACCTATAACTATTAAACAAAAAATATAAACTACTATAATCAGGCATCAAAAAAATCTGGTAATCTGGGAATGTGACCAAAGTAAAATCCAGCTCTTGGATCACGGGAAGTGTCAACAAACCTTTTGGAAATTTCCTTAAAAAGGAGATAAGCACTTAAACCCCACGACCCGAGGGATTCAACCCCAAACGGTTCGAAAATAAAGTTATCATCAATACTGTACTTAGTTTTTAACGTCTTAAAAGAATTGAATCTAGTCCTCTTCCAAAAGGTAGTTCCTTATGGAGAAGAATGGGAAGCTAGATTCGGTTACTAGGTAACACGATACCCCTTGATAAGACTGACTGTAGTCGTCATGTGTATGACGACTACCAAAGATCTACAAATGACAGCCGGTACCAACCGTACGGCTTTACGTGCTTTCCAAGGCACGGAGGGAACTCGGTATGAAAGGAATGGTCGCCCATCCACAGACCGACCGCGGCTAGCGCAGCTTAACCTTCGGCCGGTCGATCTGTACGGCTTTAACTTAGCCACGAGCTCCTTCTAACCGAACCGAAAGCCGACCCCAACACAGTTGGGAAATGGCTAGGCAGATGATGATAACGTTGTACAGTCACGAGCAAAAACATGTAAACAGCTGGTCTCATTCTAAACTAATTTTCTCCTAAACTATGTATTGAATTATTATAGGGTTACGAATAGGGTCTTTTTGATCCCAAACTCTATAAAATAGGTTTTTAAACACACTTGCTCATAAAATGGCTCTAATTTCACCGCAATTAGGCACATAATGACACCTGTAATCAAACTGTGACTTTTTCATTGCTATTATTCACAAGTGAGTTATAGGGTTTTTTTTTTATTTTATTGGTTAAGTTGTTTTGTTCTTAAAAACAGTTTCGATACAAAAAAGATCGTGTTCAATAGTACAAATAAATTAATGTACCTATTGCTTGCTCATTTCATAAAACTTCGTATTTAAATAGATAATTTCAACGTTTTTAATAAATAAAACTTTCACTTTTGTTTTCTCTGTAATAAAGAAAACTTTGAATTCCCCATTTTATACGTGGATAGAACACTATCCGCGAAAAGACAAAAAACCTCATTCTTTTAGTCTATGGCCGATCGCCATTGTTTGATGCGCGCGCATAGGAAAACTGACTATTTTTTCCCGCCATTGCGAAAAAAAATTCACAACTCGTTTTCACTGTTGAAAATATTTTTTAGTATTATTTTCTTCACAAGTGTGTTGAAAAACGTCGTATTACTATGATACACGTGTGTATTGATGATTATCGTCCTCGGCTCTCTTAAGACCCTCACCTAACGGCTCGGGTCTCAATGGCGCCTCAGCGGTAATCACCAACATTACACACTTGTACCATAATGTACTATTATCTTTAAGTTGAAATAGGTAGTTATTTCACGAGAAAATTGCTTTTGAATTTTGCAATCTGTATACCTACATATTTATGCTCGTGACTGTACCTTCCATAAAATATAAATAAATCACTATTTCTATAATATAGCTACTGATAACACTATAATTAACCATCAGGCCGCCTGTCAGTCATAGAAGCTGCAACGACACCTCAGAACCATTAATTGTGGTTATCTATCTCCGAGGCATTGTGTAATGGACGCCTGCGGGTTCTCGAAGACAGTTTCCATTTAGCTGTTCTATTATTATGATATTGTACCAACAACAATTATCACAATAATATCGAAAATTTGATAGGAACTGTAACGATATCCGATTAAACATCTTAATATATTAAAATCTCGTGTCATAGTTTTTGTTATTATTTATGTGCTCCTCCGAAACGGCTTGACAGATGTTTATGAGGTTTCTTTGTGTATATTTGGTAGGTCTGAGAATAGGTCATAGGATATTTGAGGCGGTGAGCGCAAGAGTATAGCCTTTCTTTTCCAGACACAATTTAAAATGCTTTGTGTCTGGAAAAGATAGGCCACTCTTACGCTCACCGCCTCATTTGTTTCTTTGTAATTTTTTTCTGTTACAATCTCCCTCGGGAATACCCAGGTGAAGTGAGCTGTCATCCGTCCCGTTGCTAGGGATTTACAAAGCACTACAATCGGATGACAGCCCACTTCACCTAGGTGTTCACCGAGGGAGATTGTAACAGAATAGCACTACTGCTCCGGCTTCGCACGGGTGCAATGTAGATCAAACTGTACTCCGTTCACAATAAGATTATTTTAGACTTATACGAACGGTCACCAAAGGAGATAAGTATCCATGTCGCCGGAAACAGCTGAAGTTTACTTAGAAACCGATAGGTTTTTATGAATAAAATAAAATACAATTTATAGAGAATAAACAGTTCAATGATTTAATAAAATTTCATTTGAAAGCCCCCATTGGTTTCTTAGAAATCTTCAACTATTCCCGACGACATGGATACTTATCTCTTTTGCGTACTGTACAAACCTTTTTTTACAACCGATTTTGACTTATATTGCGTTGGTGGCATGACAAATGGCAGCTGCAGTAAACAGTTGCTATTGTAACCACTTTTTTGCCTTTAATGTCATCCTTAAGCCTACCGAATAGAAGTCAAAATCGGTTGAAGGGACTATAAAAAAGGTTTGTGTTTATGTCTAATCTTATTGTGAACGGAGTATAGATGTATAAACCCTCCTCTTGAATCACTCTATCTATTGATGATAACCGCATTTAAAACCCGTTGCTTAGTTTACAAGATCTAAGCGTACATACAGTGGGAGCGACTTTCTTTTATACTATGTAAAGATATAGATACTCGTATAAAAATCTCGTGTCAAATAATTTGGTATCAAACTTCCTTCCTTTCCTCTGAGAGTGGGTCGTAGGATTCTTTTTTTAATTTTGACAAAACAACGTTTTCCGATCAACGTCAATGGCGAGTACATCTCTCACCTTCGGTTTGCCGACGATATAGTGGTCATGGCTGAGACCATGGAGGACCTCGGTACAATGCTCGGTGACCTCAGTAGAGCTTCCGAAAGAGTGGGTCTTAAAATGAACATGGACAAAACCAAGGTCATGTTGAATGCCCATGTAACACCCACTCCTATCAAGATCGGAGACTCTACACTCGAAGTTGTAGACGATTATGTCTACCTGGGACAAACGGTCCAGTTAGGTAGGTCTAACTTCGAGAAAGAGGTCAATCGTCGAATCCGACTCGGCTGGGCAGCGTTCGGGAAGTTGCGTGGTATCTTCTCGTCCAACTTACCGCAGTGTCTCAAGACGAAAGTCTATGACCAGTGTGTGTTGCCAGTGATTACATACGGGACCGAAACGTGGTCGCTCACAATGGGCCTCATCAGAAGGCTTAAAGTCACCCAAAGGGCAATGGAGAGGGCTATGCTCGGAGTTTCCTTGCGTGATAAAATCAGAAATGAGGATATCCGCAAGAGAACCAAGGTTACCGACGTAGCCCGAAGAATTGCCAAACTTAAGTGGCAGTGGGCAGGGCACATTGCTCGCAGAACAGATGGCCGATGGGGTCGAAAAGTTCTAGAGTGGCGACCGCGAACCGGAAGACGTCGCGTTGGAAGGCCTCCCACTAGGTGGACCGATGACCTGGTAAAGGTTGCGGGGATCCGCTGGATGCGATTCGCACGGGACCGGCCAATGTGGCGCCACTTGGGGGAGGCCTATGTCCAGCAGTGGACGTCTTTCGGCTGAAATGATGATGATGATGAACGTTTTCCGACACAGCTAGTATTATGTAAAAACCAGCGATCGCACTTGAATGTAAGTGACTTTTACACCTGACTAACTTATGCCTTGAATTTTCTAAAAAGTCCTAAATTTTCTTGAAAATAAATTAAAAATTAGAGTGTTATACACTCAGGGATAACGTACCTTCCTATTAGCAACATTTTCAGAATCGAACTAGCAGTTCTAGAGAAAAGCGCGTTAAAAAGAAAAAAACAAACAAACTCTTCAGTTTTAAAATACTTTCAAATAGATACCAAAGATAGATAGAAGCAAAATATTATTTAAATAAAGTTAAAAGAGAAGACGAAAAGCAGAGGAAAACATCCAACATCATAAAGGATGCCAAAATTGAAAAAATAATAGATAAATTATTAAGTGAAAAATTAGACACGTTAAAGTGTTTAAAACAGTTATGTTGGGTATGAATTCTAAGTAAATAAAATATATGAATTGAATAAATGAGTAAAAAAATATCATGAGGTACTTTCATTTTTACAGTTGATTATACTTAAATTACTTGACCAATAGCGTATTTGGCTAATTTTATAATTGGACAAACAGACGATTTGACGAACTACAGCTTTGACAAATATTAAATTTGACGAATTGACGATTTGACGAATATCGGACTTGACCAATGTCGTACAACCCCGTAATACAGTACCTAGCATTGTTATTAACCACATATTTCTCTTTTATTGTCTAACGGCTAAACCCAATTACCTACCTTCACCGAAATGTAGATCACTACTGCTGGAAGACTATGCTTCTATCTATTTTTGAAATGTGTCTCACATTCATCAATAACGATTATCCATGTGACGGAAACAATAGATCGGGGTGACCCTCCCGTGCGTTTCGTTGCAACCAACATCACCTTAAACAATGCGATTTTTATAAAAAAAACTTCTGTATGTTTAAAGTATTAAATGACTGGATTTAGTTTTAGTTTACATAAATTATAAAACTCTGGGAGTAAGTCACACAATTATACAAAATTTTACTGCATTTTGCTAAACAAAGCGATAACGCTGGAGAGTAGGAATTAAACGTACCTAATTGACAGTTTAAAACTCAAGAAATATTTTTTTTTTGTAATTATTTCGTTGAGTAAATAACTTGCTGTGGATTTATTTAAATGGAATCTATATGTAAATTCATTACAAGCTAATTTGCTCATTTGATCGATTGTTTGTTATTGGATCTTTGAGATTGGACCTCAAAAGCATTTTCCTAGTGGGATAACTCTGGTACTATTTCAAAATCAGCCTAGTACTTTAACTTGAGTCGGACATGTTTCATGAGATTATAAATAAAGTATTTTTTTAAAATAAACCATTTATCCCTAAAATTCGGCAGATATACAAGTCTGTTACCCTTAGTTACCGTCCTATCAAACAAATAGTTGTCAACACGTCATTGGGACACATACTTTGGCATTTTCATACAAATAGTTATCCGTAGTAAGCCACAGACCCTCTCATCGATAGATATCGTGGGCCGGTAAGATTTCTTACTCTCTAACAAATAATTGGGACGTTATAACCACAGACAGATAGGTTTTTCTATTACCAGTATGTCAAAATTGGAGATAGAATAGGTAATTGGGTTTGGCCGTAAATGTAAGCCATCCCAGTTCAAAAAGAAAACAAAAGAATATTACAGATTCCATTTTTATAACAGTTGAAGAACAAAATTTTCTCTTTTTCATCAACCTTAAGACGCCCACTGCGGGCATGGTCTCCCCCAAGGGCATTGCTTCCGGCACCACACGGCACGAACAAAATAGATAATAAAATCTCTAATATGGATAAAAAATCTGGTGTAGGTACCTACTACATAACATTTAATTTTTGTACACAAACCTTTTCATTTTTATAAAAGTCAAATGTTTTATTTTTTTCTTCTAAAAACACCTCTTTTCAAAATAGGAAATTAACATAAATTTTGAGCTAACGGCCATTTTTTTCTCTTAATTAAAGAAAAATAAATGTAACTCGAATGAAAAATTATTTGGTGTAATGAATTTCTTTTTACCATCGTCTTTTTGAAAGCAATTAGAATAAAATTAAAATAAAAAAGGACTCACTGCGCTTTACAGTTCTTTTAATAAAAATACGCGCTTGTTTGTAACTTTTCTAAGATATTTTTAATTATATCGTTCTTGCTGAGTTATTTTGGTAATATTGGTAGCTCTTCGCATAATTATCTCGTTTTAAGGGATGATTAAAAGAAGAAAATAATCTATACTTATATAATATTATAAAGCTGAAGAGTTTGTTTGTTTGTTTGTTTGGTTGAATGCGCTAATCTCAGGATCTACTGGTTCGAATTGAAAAATTCTTTTTGTTTTGGATAGTCCATTATATATATAGGCCCATGCGAAGGCGGGCCGGGTTACTAGTAAAGTAATAAGATTTAATTGGCAGTTAAGTATTGTACCTAAATAAGTATATGCTTATTTAGATATACCTTCCAGTTTTATTTTATTTGCACATAGAATAAAAACATAAATGATTGCTGGCACATAAAAAAAGTAAAATGTAATCGCATTTGTACAGAATATTCAAGTAGGCTTAGAATAAAAAGTACCTACCTATGAGCTTGACGCAGATGAGAATTTTTACCACCTCAAAAAGAAAAACATGCCTGCATGAGTGTCATGGTACGAGGATTGATGTGAAAATAAGTGAACTCGTAGCAGTACCCGTTTTACGCACACATGAACTACTGCTTACGGTGACATCATCTGACGCTTGCCTTATGCATCAGACGTTCGAAGTTTCAGCTAGCGTGTACCAAGCGCTAAGATGTGTACACATGAAAAAAGAAAATATATTAATTACTATCTACAAAAAAGAAAAAAAAATCTAAACTAAAAAAAATATGACGACTATGATGTAGATACAATACCTTTGAAAACTACAGACGTGATCACGTGACATTTAAGACCTTTTTCTCTTTCGCGCATGCTTTTCTCAAAACTAACCTTGTCTCTTAACGACAAACACAAAAGTCCGTCGATCAAATTTGGTCAAAGCAAAAATCTAATCAAGCCGATCCCAGTGCTCCAATCAGTAACTCGAGAGCACTTCATCCAGCTACAATCGCACTAAACCGGTCGAAACACCGCTCTTCGTAAACCGTAGGGAGTTAAGTGCAAAATCTGTTGTGAGTAGGTCAAGTCGCCACTGACGTATCACGGGGTAGTTGGATGAGGCGTGATTCTAGTGCGAGCGGTGGTATTTATCTGAAAATTTCGAACAGTGGACTTCTCGATGTAGTATCTTTATGCTACTATTGTTGTGTAATTTCGTTGCGGGATCCAAGACAGTTTAATCGTTTCTCTGGGACTCGTCGAGCTTCATTGCTTCAGCGCTTTTCTAGTCGCCACTGCTAGCTTACAAGAGTTGCAGTGGTTTGGGAATAGAGTGGCAGGCTTGCCCCAAAAAAAAACCGGACAAGTGCGAGTCGGACTCGCCCACCGAGGGTTCCGTGCATATTTGTAGGTACTATAGGGACCGGGAGTCTAAGCTACGTTAAATGAAAGGTATTAACGACTTTCAGAAGACTATATTAATAAGATTATCGAGAGGTAAGATTTACAAGACCGCAGCTCTGAGCCTAGCTGGGTCTCACTGACATCACATGTCATAGTATAAAAACTATCTTCTTCATCATTCAAATATATTCTAAGGTATCCAAAAGGTTCTAACCATAGACTAAATAGTTATGGCTTCATTACATAAAGCCTCCATGGTGGGCAACTCTCTACAGTACATATCCATACTTCTTTACTAATCCATACCTACCTATCCATAATTTAATCTACTTAATATTATAAATGCGTTTTTTACGACATAAACGGACGTTTTCACGTTAACATACAGGGTTTTTTACAGCATCAAGGGACCGTAGAGTTGAGTATATGGTTTTAATTTCAACTCGGTACCTCCACGCGTTCCCGAGATAAAGGGTCTTGACCGACAGACAGACAGACGGACAACAAAGTGATCCTATAAGGGTTCCGTTTTTTTCTTTTGAGGCACGGAACCCTAAAAATGCTACTATTGTTACTGTCAGCCTGCACCATCCTACTGCCGGTTAAGGCCTTCCATCATAATTTCCACTTTCCTGTTTATTGCTGTTGTTGTTGTAGTTTTTGTATTAGCTATTGTTGCAGTACTATGCACACAAGACTTTATTGCTAAATCTACCGAATTACTCTTCATCATCATCATCATCATCATGTCAACCTTTAGGCGCCCATTGCTGGGCATAGGTCTCCCGCAACAAGGGGTTCAGCCGTAATCGCCATGTTTGGCCGATGCATGTTGGCAACCGCAGTAGGTGTTATGGTACTCAGAAGGACGCTGCTGCCGATCCTCTGTCACTTTCTACGACACTCTTGGGTAGAAATGGGATGGTGCTATTAGTGGGTGGTGCATTCTCTACCAGTCAACCAAGGATGATGAAGAGATAACATGGCAGGTGCAAATGAACAAAAAAAATAAAAAAAATAAAAAGAGATAAACTTACGAAAATATAAACTACACATACATAATTTAATATCAGGTATATAACATACCTATATAATATATATATAAACATATATATATAAATATAAATAAGTAAACAGTATTATGCGATGACTCTGCTTATTTGTACTGAAAATAAGTTCGTAATTTCCGCTTCAATGCATATACTGGCTGGTGGCCATTCTGATATCGAGAGGAAGCGCTTTTCAGAGAAGAATGATTTGGATATGAAAGGAAGAATGAACAAAATCAGAAATATGAGAAGTCTATGTACATTTTAAATAAATAATGATTGAATTTTTGACGTTTTCCTGAACCGCAAAGCAATACAAACATGCGTGTGCTCTGGCTATAATAATAACCCTTAAATAAATGGGATTGCAGAAATAAACATCATTATTCGAACCCATAACGTTTGTTCCGACCCAAATATTAATGCTACCCGTAAGACCAATTCGGAAAAGGTTTAATCGATTACCGTTTCGCGTGAGTTAAATGCCCCATGAATAATAAGTGCTGTAATTAATAAATCGTTTGCTAATTAATGGCTTTTACATGGGTCGTGGTTTTATGCTGAATGGCATTTCACTGTAGCCTAGACAGTTCAAATTTTGTTTGATGAACAGTGCAATGTGAAACGACATTGGAAAGCATAAATGTGACTGTATTAGTATCTTCACAGTCGTAGGTGTTTTTACCTTTGCCTATTTTTGTACCGAAGATACACTAACGTATGGGCGACTGCCTGCCATGCATTGGTACTTACGCTTGTCATGAATGCGCGAAATTAAGGTTTAATGGATCGTGGACGTGGGCGGAAACGGCAGGTTACCCTCTCGTAATATTGTAAAGCTAAAGTTTAGTCTGTTTAAAATTAACAAATCTTCAAAATTACTGGTCCGAATTCTTTTACTAATAGAACGATACGTTATTGAGTGCTACAAGCTAAAAAAAAAATAAGTTTAAAAACTAAAACCCGACTACAACAAAAAGTGATCTAAAAAGTACGAAACAAGAAAATATTTCACACAGAAATCAAGACATAGGTACAAAATGGTCAAGGTAAGCCGTGGTTGCATGCCATTATAATTCATGTTCATCGCACTCATATGGGATACAGGCATGCAACCACGGCTTACCTTGACCATTTTGTACCTATGTCTTGATTTCTGTGTGAAATATTTTCTTGTTTCGTACTTTTTAGATCACTTTTTGTTGTAGTCGGGTTTTAGTTTTTAAACTTATTTTTTTTATTTAAACCATTTTGGAGTCACAGCTTATTTAAAAGGTACCTACTAGTGAACCCCTTTCTAATGATACTAAACACGGTATGCGTATCTTAATTTATTTGGTAATCTTTCCTTTTTTTAAATAATTTGTGACAAGTCACAACTAAATATTATATATTTGAATGGTACTAGTGAACCCCTTTCCAATGATACCAAACACGGTATGCTTGTCTTAATTTTATTTTTTAATCTTGGTTTTTTTGTCCGCCAGAGGGCGCCACATTGGATTCGGTGACACGTCATATAGCCTATAACCAGCGGACGATCAAGACGCTTATAACGATACCTCATTTGTTCAGTTCTGATAAGTAGTTTAGGAGCTATGAGCGAACAGATGAACATACATACATACATACATACATACATACATACATACATACATACATAGCCTGTCAAAATCATAACCCTCCTTTGGCTTTGCCGTAGTCGGGTAAAAACTAAAAGCAAGGGATCCGTAAGAAAGTTAGCAAATGCTACACCTAATTTTCTA
Source organism: Charanyca ferruginea (assembly GCA_947361185.1). Classification (NCBI taxonomy): domain Eukaryota; kingdom Metazoa; phylum Arthropoda; class Insecta; order Lepidoptera; family Noctuidae; genus Charanyca; species Charanyca ferruginea. The sequence continues at coordinate 4,493,855 of OX376070.1, forward strand.
ACACAGCGTAATTAATTTCAAAATCTTAGGTGCAGCTTAATAATTATACATAACTCGAATGACTATTTTACTGACGCCATTACATCAAGCTATCCCAAACTGTAAAATTTTCCCAATTAAACATGAGCCTTATTCTTTTGTAATAAAGTTGAAAAACTATCAAAGAAATTTGACAGATTGAACTCTCGATGTGCTGACCTTTGTACATAAGAACCACACGGCATATTCGCATCTATGTCGCCAACTTTTTCAAACGCTTACAGCCACCAGAAGGACCACACCTATTGCATACAGTTCGAGAAATCTCTTGTAGAGAAGAACATGACGTCAAAGTGAGGAACTTGCGGATTTGTGTCTATACACACACCAAAAGTAAATCAAAAGATTAAAATGAACAAGTAAATATTTGTTTTAGGTATGAAGTCTATCAGGTAATTTATATAAATTAACCTTTGTGGTTTAATTCGAAACGTTATGAAACGAAAAATAAAACGCCAAAAGAAAATTTATCGGAAAAAGTTGTCATTCGATAAATTCTTGTTCTGATGTTTTGTTTCTATTTCGTAAGTAACGTTTAACAAAACAATATTCGTAATAATAGGAAACTGTCAAAAATGTTAACTTGAACACTCCCTCGACTCAAAACAGTAGTCTTCGATTAAAACTTTGGACACAGACACGCAGGAATAGATTTTTTTGTTAAAATAAAACTTTTGGCAAACTTCAACAAAACTGTGCCAGAGGCCATTGTCGCGAATGATTTATTACTTTTAGGAAAATTTGAATTATTCAGACCTCTGTTTGATATTTTACTAGCCCAAATAAGTTTTCGGATACAACAAAGTTTGAATATATTTTATACAAAGTTTGGACAAACCGACCTCGACGAACCGGTCGGTTGGGAGATGAAAGAAGTATTCAAACCAATGGGTTGGGTTGGTTGGTATAACACGTGGATGGTTAGCCGGAAATAACTCTTTAAAATCATGGGATGGTCTTTGTATTCCTGGAACGAATTCAAGGAAAAAATATTTTGGTACCCATTCAATAATATTAATTGTAACCCCTTTTGCTTTGCAACTGGGCTTGCCCCAGGTCAACGTCTCTTTGTGCCTATTGGCCTAGTTCTGTTCTGTCTCCTGCTTGATTTGGAGGAAAGTGGAAAATTTGTTCTTTCTCCTCCGCTGTTATTATCTGATTAATGTCGTTGAGGGACTCAGTTGTAATGTTTATTCAGACTAGTCGAGTTTCATTGCGTCGATGCTTTTCTGATGGCCACCACTGTTGATTCTGGCTTTCAGAAATTACAGTGGTTCGGGAATAGTGTGGCGGGCTTGAATCATAAAAAAATAAAAAGTCAGGAAAAGTGACACCTCGGATATAAAGTAGGATTTTAGGAGACATCTGAAAATATAATGTATAATGGTAACAAATTCTGATTCAAGCTATATTACGTTGATCTCTAGTCTTGATCAAACAAAAAGCTTTAAACCTATTAAGACCATCACAGACGTAGCTATAATATATATTAATATAATTCATAGCAAGGCATACTACGATATATTTCAGACGCAGCTATAATATAAATATTTTGACTACGTCACCAAAATATGTGGATAGATATAGCAAGGCATATTTATATATTTCAAAAATGTGAAACAAACAACGATCGCAGATGTAATAAGGGCGAAAATATATTATTATATTATAGCTACCGTGTGTGGTGGCTAGCTATAATGTATATTATAGCTACGTTTGTGACAGGCTTAAACATTTTTTTGTTTTAATGAAATTATAAATAACGTTTAATGACTATTCTGTAAGGAAAACTCATAAACCGACGCAAAAGTTTTTTTTATCAATGTCCTCTATATCATCGCCTGTATTCTTTTTCCCTCAGGTAATGTGTTCGTGATAGCAGCTATAATAATCGAGAGGAATCTGCAAAACGTTGCTAACTACCTGGTCGCGTCCCTTGCGGTCGCAGACTTGATGGTCGCGTGCCTTGTGATGCCGCTTGGAGCGGTCTATGAGGTGAGACATAATAATAATAATTTATTTATTGGACACTGTACGGTGCAACCGTACATTGCGAAATTATTGTACATACCGCGTCAGCATATCCGCCAACATTAATTATTCATTTTCACTTACTTACAATTTAGTTCATTACCGGTCATCGAACGCACCGCGTGTTTTCACGTATCAATATCATATCAGAATCATCTATCATTTATTCTTAAAAACTATCTCTATTTGAACTTATTTTTTTTTTTTTTTTTTTTTTTAACATTGCCCCACACTAGGAATTACTCCTGTATCGTGGGTGCGTTTACAAACATATAAACTCACATACACAAACAGCCAGACCCGAAACAACTATCTGTAGGCCATACAAATATTTGTTCCGTGCGGGAATCGAACCCGCGACACGCAGCGCAGCAGTCGATCGCTCAACCACTGCGCCAACCGTGTCGTCAAACTTTGGTGTTAACTTAGTATAATAAACTGTTAAACCTTCATGGACTCGTATCATTTAATATCATAGCATTCTATCAGTAAAAGCTGCACGGTACAATACCGTACAGACACAAACATTTGTTACAGATAAAAAGATTTCCCTAACTCCTGCGCTAGTAAAGTGTCCTCCCCTTACTTGATCATTATACAATGTTATGCCCTTAGCAAATTATTATATATATATATAGGTACCTATCAAAACTAATTTAATAAAAGAAAACAATAGACACAATTACAAAAACTAAAAATAATACTAAATACAAAAACATTTGCGTGGAAATTATTTGCTACTTACTTATTATAGTCTTTATTCGTGTATATGCGTGAGTGTGTGTGTGTGTGTGTGTGTGTGTGTGTGTGTGTGCGTGTGTGTATGTGTGTGTGTGGGTGTTTATGTACGAGCATGCATGTGTGCATGTCACCAGACTTAAAATATTTCATATTCATGAGAGAATATAATTAATTTGTGTAAAAAGAATTTAGTAGTTTCTCAGTGTCATCGTAATCCAGACCTTTTAAGATGTAGTTGCATGTGTGTGTGTGTGACACACACACACACACACACATGCAACTACACCACACTACTTACGCTTTTGTACACAATTTACTGGAAGACACCAAGTATTATAATTTTGCTTTTGTTGAACTTTTCCTCTGCTATTCATGTAACATTGTATTTTTACTTTATTTTGAACCATGATGAAAGAGACTGGCCTCCACGACACAGGGAATCCTAGTGTGGAGACCAGTGATTTATCTTACTTGTTTCTGTATTTTTCTGAACAATAAAGATTATTATTATTATTATTAATTCGCGCGCCAATTCGCGCGATAATAATTATTATAACATATAAATAATTATCTACCTAGCCTTTTCCTAACTATGTTAGGGTCGGCTTCCAGTCTAACCGGATGCAGCTGAATACAAGTAGTCAATGTTCATCTAATTCTCAGCAAAACCTGTCTTTATTCCAATTCCCATTCAGAAACACATTCAAAACGAAACTTCTCATAAAAAGTTAATCCACAAACTTTTAGTCCTTGAATTCACAACACAGTGCTAAAGTACGTTACAAACAGTTGCAAACAAACATTTGGGCAAATGTTTCGCCAACTACATAGTTGGTGTGTAATTTCCCAAGTTGATATTGTTCGCTGTAGTACACGCTTTACTTGCATGCATGAGAAGGTTTGCCTGGAGCTAAATGGTAGTTTATAAACCCTTACACCGTTTCATTAAAGCATTGTAGAAGTGAAGTTGTTTCGTCGTTTTGTTGCGAAATTATGCAGCACTAGTACGTTGCTCGAGACTTCATTCGCGTATGTCCGCGCGTCGTCCGCTCTTACGAATTCTTAACCTTTAACTGTAGTGGTGAGAAATAGTAACGCTTCAGTAGTGGTGGGTCCGATGGACCCACCTTGGTTGAAATGATTATAAAACTAAAAGAATGGCATCATTTTCATTTCTTCTATTTAATACATTTTTAAAACCGACATTCTTACACCTTTTAACCTGTAAAATCAACAGTAGGCACCTATATTTCTATTTTTAATTTTATTTTACACAAATCGGTATTTTTTATGCAACTAAAAATATGGTATTGAAGAAATTATAAAAAAAATATTAAAACGGTACGAAACAATTAGAAAATCTATTTTTCTTAAACTTAAAGGTGTACTTACTGAGAGCATGGCAAAGATAAAAAAAAAAGTATACTAAAAAAAAATGACGTCGGTTAAAATGAGCCAAGTTAACACACAGGTTTAGAGCATCCCATGCATATAGGTTGCTTGCGCTTAGGGCATAAGTTCCAGGAACCAAGTGGAATTATTGTCCAATTGGTTCCTTGAACCCTTGCTGTGGTTTGTCATCTCAAAATACCTGCAATAATATAGAAATACTAAATAAATGATGAAAATAAAAATTTACGTATCTATAGATGTGGGTCCATTGGACCCCACACGTATGTCTATACTGACCTTAGGAGTAGAGAGCAAAACATGTCCTTTTCACTGTGCGTGCATTGGCTTACTGCAGGAAGGTACCTATAAGCGGGAGGCGCTGCGGTGTCCGCGGATATTTCTAAACACTGTCAGAGATTGAATATGGGTCCAATGGACCCAGGACTACTAACAGTTAAGGGTTAAAAATTATGTAATAATATATATAGCTTAGAGGATTCAGGGACAATGTAGCTCACTATTGAGAAACATTTTTTTAAATCGGTTAATTAGTTTTTGAGTTTTTTTTTATTTTTCTACAAAGAAACATACAAATAATCTAATATTTTTTTAGCTTATAAGGATGCTTTGAACAACGATGTCATAATTATGATTTCCAAGGCAATAATGAGACCTTTGTAATGTCATTACACGGGAAATCCGCCATTATTATTTTCCTGAGTAAAGAAGGCTCAGCAAGACCGCTTGGAATAAATGAAAATAAAATCGTTTTTTAAATTTAAAATACACGTTCCGCGCACGATATTTGTTAACTTTGAAACCTTTATCCATATCAATCGAGCTAATTGAGCTTGTAGTATAAAATTATACCAATATGATAAAGGATAGCCGTCTTTGTAATTAAGCAATTATAGTGTCCTGAGCTGTATAACAGCTTATGGTAATTCATAGGAACAGAGCTGAAGCCTAAACTTAGCAATGAGTGAAATATGATTTAAAAGGCGACGAAAGACGGAAAATGTTTATAATATATTTAGTTTTATTGCCGTGTTTTGGTTTCTAGTGCTAAAATTGAACCATAGCTTTGAAATCTCTCTATACGACGCTATTTTGACCATCACAATATATTTCTTTTACTCAAAAAAATTAATGTTTGAGCCCTTTGGGGGGCCCTGAGGCCCGAGTGCTTTTAGGGACATTGCTAATCGGCCAGTCGACTCATCACGTGACCAGAGGGCTGACCTTTTCTTGGGCCAAAGAATTTACATTACCATATAAAGTGGTAGTGCTGCTAGCCTTTTGCGCACTAGTCCCATTGAGAGTGATGCGGATAAGATTTTTGATTCCCTGTCAACCCTCCATTACTTTTTGATATTTTAGTTCCGTATATATTAGATGCCATAAGAAGAAGAAGAAAAAAATTTTTCCCAAAAAAAGAAAACCGCCTTCAAAAACTAAAAAGTGATAAATAACTTTAGCACAGAACACACATTACTTTCGGAAGTCGGTGGCGGTGGCTTTGTGTTTGGTGTTTTGTATTGCCACCGACTTCCGAAAGTAATGTGTGTTCTGTGCTAAAGTTATTTATCACTTTTTAGTTTTTGAAGGCGGTTTTCTTTTTTTGTTTTTACTTTTTTTTTCGGTTTTTAGTGTTGCCTTAACATCCAAATCCATTAAGAAACGGCCACACACCTAAAAGAGATCGTAAGTCCTCCAAAGATTGAAAAACTAAAACGTCGTCTAAGTATTTTTTTTGGGAATTTGTTGATTTTCTCAAAAAGGGCTAGATCAATTTTAGTAAAATTTATATAGGACCATTTCGGAGTAAACCTCTTTCGATCAAAAAAAGAACTTTGCAAACCGTTTATATATGACAGAGTTATGCCCGAACATAGATAAAAAAATATATATCTAAACATTCGAATTGATAACCTTTTGAAGTCGGTTAAAGAAACCTAAACATTCGAATTGATAACCTTTTGAAGTCGGTTAAAAAAACCCTTCATCCTTTAAATCTTAATGAAGTAAACATTCAGAAATGAAATCTAAAGAAACAGCCAGTAAAACTAAAATAAAACAAAGCAAAGAACTTACGTTTCAATTCCGACGCAATAATACCCACTTAATCAAAAAATGTTTAATTTTTAACTCGGACAACGAAAGGGGTTTTAAATATTAAAATAGTAATTCTGTTACTGCGTACAGGAAAATTGTGAAACTCGTCAGTATGCATATTTTAACGAGAAATTTTAGGTAAAATTATGTATCAAATGAATGTAAAAACCTTGTCAAAATTGGGTACTTAGTAAACATCATCAATTAATTGACATACTTTTTATACAAGATATTTACTTTGCTTAAACATGAGTAATAACATGAGTAAACAAAGGCAAATGATAATCACCTAGGTTCTGTGATCAACTAAATACTAAATAACCATTTATTTTTATAAACCTCAAAACAAAGCTTTAAGTCTATGCATAGATATTATTATATAATGAAATTGATGTAGGAAATAATTGATGAGTGTAAATTTTGACCGTAATTTTTTATTATTATTTTATATTATTATTATGTATTGTCTATGGAACCAGTTTTCTGAAATAAATGAATTATTATTATTATAACATCATTGATTTAAACTTTAAATGTATTAGTAGTCCGTTTGCATGTTTGATACTTGTCTTATCCTAGTTAAGCCGAGAAACCTTTTATTCGCCATACTGTTGTATACTAAAGTACTACAAATTATCTGTATCGCAGTAGGTTATCTAAATAAATAAATAAATGCAAGATGTTACATAAAAAGTTCAATTGAGTCACTGTCACTGTTCATGCTTAACAATAGCAAACTTTGACGTCATTTATTTACGAATTCAATCAACTAACCATTCATTAATTTCAAAGAAACAAAAAAATCGAATTATACAGTTAACTGAAAAGTAATGGGGTTTTCTGAGCTAATATAAACGGTTTCTTTTAGAGAAGTTGTGTCCTAGAATTATTGAATGATGTACTCAATTCTAGGTAACTTCAACTTCAAGTCTTCATTAATAGCTTTTGTGGAACGGAACACCAAATCAGGCAATATCACAAAGGTACCTACTATGATAGAAACACCAAAAGATTATAGAAAAGGAATACGGATTAGGGAATTCATTAGTAGAAATTTTTTGAGAAGTTTTAGGCAATGAATTGGGGACAAATATAAAAATAATAAAACTAAAAATAAAAACGATTTACAGTTTTGACTTAAAGTAGGATGAAAACATTCAAAAACACAGAAATTGTTGGAAAATAATTTCAGATTTCTAAGAACTTCATAGCATATATAAATAATTTTCTTTCTATCACCCTCAGGTCAGTCAAGGTTGGATCCTGGGCCCTGAACTGTGTGACATGTGGACGTCCAGCGACGTGCTCTGCAGCTCCGCATCTATTCTTCATCTTGTCGCTATTGCAACTGACAGGTGAATAAAATCTATCACATTACTAAATAGTACCCTCCAATGAGAACTAGATTGTATAGTACCACTGCATCGCGTAGAGACGTGTGTTTCTGAAATAATAGTCACCAGATTAAAAAAAAATTGTCTTATATAACGTGTTTTACTCAATTTTTGTGAAAAGAATGTGGATATGGACATTCAATAATTACCCCATTTACACTTTTGCCACAACTGTAAACTTGCTTAAATCCATTCTAATATCTCTAAATATTTCCAGGTACTGGGCTGTGACAGACGTAGACTACATTCACATACGCAACGAGAAGCGTATATTCACGATGATCGTGCTGGTCTGGGGGGCAGCACTCGTCGTATCCCTAGCTCCTCAGCTGGGCTGGAAGGACCCGGACTACCTCGCCAGAATCACGCAACAGCAAAAGTGCCTCGTCAGCCAAGACCTCGCGTACCAAATCTTTGCAACCATGTCGACATTCTACGTCCCACTCACGGTCATTCTCATTTTATACTGGAAGATCTTCCAAACGGCCAGGAGACGTATCAGGAGGAGACGAGACCCCCCTCCCCCTAGACCTACGTCAGCAGACGGTGCAATACCTACAGGACGACCTGTCCAATCAGCGAGAGACCGAAGGTTTGTCAAGAAACGGTTCCTGAACTTAAAGAAGTGCAACCAACGGACTCGCGCCGAGACGCTGGCTGCAGCATTGTTGTTAACTGAAGGACAGAGCACCTCAACTGTTGATACGTTGGACGAAGAACCGAGGACCACAGCGTTCACGATCAACGAGAAGGTGCCACCACCTTCAGTGTCCCCTGAAAAGTCTTCCTCGACTGTTACTAACGGCTCAAAACCCGAAAAAGCCATCGTCCCCGCTCCCACGCACAGAGAAAAGAAAGAGTCTCTCGAAGCGAAAAGAGAGAGAAAAGCGGCAAAGACGCTCGCGATCATAACAGGAGCGTTCGTGTTCTGCTGGCTTCCATTCTTCATCATGGCGTTGGTGATGCCAATATGCCAAACATGTGTGATCAGTGATTACTTAGCGAGTTTTTTCTTGTGGCTAGGATACTTCAACTCGACTCTCAATCCTGTAATATACACCATCTTCAGCCCCGACTTCCGCCAGGCGTTCGCACGTATTCTCTTCGGCACCCACAGGCGGGGTCGGAATAAAAAGTTCTAACGAAGATATCACTACTATATTATATATTATAATTGAGGCCCCGGCGGCCAAAGGACTACGTTACTCAACCTGTATGTATGATATTTCGCTTTCTGTATGTTATACATACTAAGTAGATAGTGTAAATACGTTTATTCGGTGATAATATATTGTAAATAATATAAAGGTATATGATAGATGATGTTGACAATTGTTTTTTTACGCGTTATAGTCTATGCAGCCGCGATGGGGTCGTTCGCGAGTCCTGAGCGACCCCCCCGCCCGCTCTTATGTTGTTTCAAGTGACATTACGAAATAAATATTTAAATTATATCAGATTTGAAGGCTTTTATTCTCTACCTTTTTAATAAAACCCCTCCGTTTATTTGAGATAGCTGGTAAGATATTGAGAGCAATTAGAAAATCCTTTAAATCTATTATTTTTCGTTGGCTTTGTTCTTGATCCTTTTGTGGCAATATTATGGGAGATTTTATCTTCTGTATATTTAAGGTAATCCTAAAAACTACTTAGGCGTATTTGGAGACTCATTTCTTTTCGTTGAGGATTTACGTTATTGCGCATCTCATTGGTTGTTTTATTTGAATCCCTGTAATGGATACTTTTGGAAATACTTCATCCTCTGATACTTATGCATGATAAGTATAGTAAAACTCAAATGCGATGTAACAAACAATGAAAGATAACAATACAATTTTGCTCATTGATACGTATAGTGGTTGAAAGCGCTACTGTCGAGCTGGTCCTAAGTCTATTCGAAGGTCGAGCAAAGTGTTATTGACTGAGTCTGAATTCGTGCCTGTGATGGGAAAAGACATTGTTTTTTATTCAATAAATCTTTCTCCATAATGCAAAGCCTAAACATACACATATATAAACGCGAAAGTGACGCTGCTGTCTATCTGTCTGTCTGTTTGACACAGCGAAGCCAATGAACCGATCGTAATCTATACTAATATTATAAAGCTGAAGAGTTTGTTTGTTTCTTTGTTTGTTTAGTTGAACGCACTAATCTCAGGATCTACTGGTGCGAATTGAAAAAATATTTTAATATTGGACAGTCCATTTACCAAGGAAGGCTATAGGCGACTTGGCCCCCAGGTGAATTGCGGTCAAACGCAAGTCCGTTTGGCCCAAGAAAAGGCCAGCCCTCTGGTCACGTGAAGAGTCGACCAGCCATTTAGAAATGTCTTTAGCAACAAAACAACAACATAATCTATAAACGTCATATTTTCATTAAATAAGCACATGCATGGATTATGCTAACTTAATTTTTTTATTACTATACAACTTAATACTGAGCTGAAAATCCCAAAAGACGTAAAAGAATTTGAATTTCCTACCGTGCTACCTTGGTGCATCCCTCTTCACCTAAACTTGCAATGCGAATCCCTGCTACAAGTTCAGCACTAAGGTAGAAAGCTTGCAGGAACGATTCACATACAAGGACTCCAGCCTGCTTGCAATACAGCGCTGAATAATATTGGGGCTGATCCGCACCCGGGACACGAGGGATGCGCATCTAAATCGTAATGAAATTTCACAAAGAGGTAAGTAGATTGGGTTCTGGATAAAGACAAAATAATAACAATAATACTAGCCCTGTATGAGAAGGCACGAGCATTGACCAGGCTTGCTCAAAGCTAATTGACGAGTTCAGACTTTTATTAATTAGGTATAGAATAGAATAGAATTTTTCTTTATTCGAATAACCAAGACTCAACAAGATTGTTAGTAAAACTTATGACTATGTTAGTAAGAACAGAAAAAACAAAAACAAAGCAAACAAAACAAGAATTAACCGCAATTGGTCCCTGGTACGACGTCCCATGAGAGACGGCACAACAGTGACCCACGTACATACAGTCCAGGCGACTCGCAACCATGTTTAAGACAATGTTGGAGCTGCCCCACACCCTGCGCACCAGGGAAGCGCACCTCTTACGCATTGTTGCGTAAAAGCAATCTACATGCGCATCTGCGAACATCCTTGATGCACTACAGTAACGTGGCAGCCCCACCAGCACCCTAAACGCATTGTTATACTTAACTCTGAGAGCGTTGTTCGATCTTTGCGTATATATATATATTTTTTTAATTATCAAATAGGCTTGCGTTTGACCGCAATTCACCTGATCTTAAGTGATAATGCAGCCCACGTTGGAACACGCTTACCTGGATGAACCGGTTCACTCGTGCCTTGAAGATACCCAGATTGTACTTATCAGGGAACAGAGAGGCGGGCAGGGAATTCCATAGTCTGGCAGTTCGCACAATAAATGTGGAGTCAAAGCGCTTGGTTCGAGGCCGTGGAAATTCAACCATATAGCGGTGACGCTTTGCGGTATCTCTGCTCGTCCGATGATGGAATGGGGATGGGGGAATTAAATTGTACAATTCCAAAGCACAGTCTCCGAAATGTACCCGATAAAAGACCGAAAGGCTAGCAACGGTGCGGCGATGTTCAAGGCTCTGGAGCTTAGCCCAAATCAGGGAGTCGTTGTTAATGAGCCTCTTGGCACGTCTATCGACGACTTTCAGTGCCTCCAGTTGGTATTTTGCTGATCCATTCCAAAGGCTGATATATCTAGCCCACAGGCTGCACGAGTAAAAAGCGAGGATTATAAGACCAGGTTTCCTCACGATATTATTCTTCACCGATGTCAGTGATGTCCTAAATAAACTTAAAGAGTACATATGGACTGAAAAGGTCATATTGGTACGTTCCCGGGTATCGAACCCACACCTTAAAGCATGAAGTCGGACTGGATAAAGACATCCTAACAAAAACATTTTCATATAAAATGTTGCCAAGACGAACCTTAAGGCTCACACTCGCACTGTCAAAAAGTTATCAGATCTCATGTAGACCCAATCTTCTAACTCTACACACCCTAACTCTACAAGCCTTTATTTCACAAACTCTACACTACACCTTGGTCATAATATGTGGCTTGGAAGTTCGCTACCGTCACATGGGGGTAAGGTGCATTTATTCACTGTTCACTACCTTTCTTTTATACAATAGTTCTTGTTTTGACAATTGTGCAGAGTTTGTGAAGTTAGGGCTTGTAGAGTTAGGGTGTGTAGAGTTAGAAGCTTGAGTCTACACGAGGTCAGTTAGCCTTAGGGTTCGTCATGGCAACATTTTACATGAAAATGTTTTGGTAGAATTTCACTTCTTTTTGTAAGTTGCTTATGACATTTTTTTTTTGCAAATCTTCCAAGTTTTATTTTGATTTTTTTTTTTTGTTGTTTGTGTGCTAATACTACTAGCTCACGTACGATTTAGTCCATGTTCAACCCCCATAATTTTTACCCTCGTCCATGTCAAACCCCTAAATGTTCCCCATGTTCAGCTTTCTAGGACTTCAGGAAGTACCCTAAGAATTTGGATGATCAGTGAGTCAGTGACGAAATCTAGGTTTTTTAGATATCAATAAAATCTAAAAAGTAAGGGCTATGTTATTGAAACTTTATACGTTTAATGAGTCCACTATTGACATTATATCCCGAGAATTTTGTTTATCTGGTTTGAACCAAACCCAAGCTAAATATTGACGAAACGCTTCGAGAAAAGGTAGGTAGTGAGTGCCCTTGCGCTTCGCTTACCTCGTCTTGGCGAGGGCACTTCCGTGCCCCCAGATAGTCAGAGTCAAAGATTTATTTACAGATAAATATTGTTTCAAAAGCTTAAAACACTACAGGCTTTATAGGCTACTTTTTATCCGCAACTACTTCTGCTACCGTCAAAAGGTCGTACTAACAAACTATAACTCTCTCCATTCGAATTGAACTAAAAGCCGAACATGTAACATTCATCTCAAAGTGCACTATTGAACATTCATCTCAAAGTACTCACTTGATGTACTCGTCTATTCAATCAATCAATCAACTTGCAATATGTTAATGCATTCAAATCAGTTGAAATGTTCACAACTTTGGTTGAAACCACTTCAAGTTAGTTCATTTTGCGCTCAATCGCGTATGGAGCTAATGGAGTTTTAAAACTGAAGGGTTGTTTATTTACGCCGTTTCTGGAGCTGTATTTTACTTACGTCAAAATAAAAAATGTGTTTTCAATAGGAACTTCAATCGTACTTTAGTAGGTACGACCAAACCCACTAAAAGTACTTTCTGAGTAATAAAGGTTTGTAGTTAAAATGAAAATTGTAATGATGTCGAATTTCGAATATTTAGAAGATTGTCACATGAGTAAGAATCTATATATAAAAAAAAATAATCGCCGAATTGTAAGTAAGCGCATAACTTTCGAACGGCTGCACTAAATTAGATAATTCTTTTTTTTGTGTCCTTTATTGTCAGGACAAGGTTTTCATAAAAGAAAATTTTAGGTAGGTGGGGTAGGTAAGAGGAGGTAGGTAGGGTTGGTAGGGTAGGTAGATAGGGTAGGTACGGTTGGTAGGGTTGGTAGGGTAGGTAGGTAGGGTACGTAAGATAGGTAGGTAAGTAGAGTAGGTAGGTAGGTAGGTAGGTAGGTAGGTGGGTAGGGTAGGTAATTAGGTAGGTAGGTAGTTTGGTGGGGTAGATAGGGACAGGACAACGTCTGTCGGGTCAGCTAGTATATTAATATTTTGATGACTGACTAGAATACAAATGAAAGAACTAAATGTTAGGACCTCTTCAGTAAAACAACTAACTTTTTACCATAATTTGGGTTGAGTTCTTTCTTCAAAATGACGTCCTCATGTATCTTTAGATTGAGATTTCTTCTGCAGTATCGTTGACATATGTTTTTAAAATGGAAAGTTGAGAAATTACTGTTGTGTCATCTATTTACTTGAGCTACAACTGTAAAAATTTTACACTACTTCATCTGTTTTGCATTATTGTTAGTATTGTGCAGTCAAAAAACCATTTATGTACCTCCTTTACGATGAAATAAACACATGAGTAGGTAGTCAGTATTTATCTGAATGTGTCATATTTTATTTACGTTACTTATTATCTAATTTAAATATTCTCAAATTTGCTTTGAAATAATAATATTAACCTGATACCGGTGGGCTACTATTTTTTATATTTTTAAACGTTTTTTTTTTTTTTACTAATATTTAAAAATATAATACAATATGTAAATAAAATAAATAAATGAGAATAATAATAATATGTAGGGACATTTTCACACACGGCCATCTGACCCCAAACTAGGGAGACCCTGTACTATGGGTGTCAGACAGCTGATATACATACACAAATACTTTTTTTTTTTTTGTAAATAGATAAACAACACCCAGACACAAGGCAAACACAAGTGCTCATCACACAAATGTTTACCCTGGGCGGGAATCGAACCCGCAACACGCTGCGCAGCAGTCGATCGCTCAGCCACTGCGCCAACCGTGTCGTAACAAAACAACATCGTCGTCATCGTCGTCGTATAAATAACAGTTTTTGGTTTAATGCTTGCTAAATTCCGATATTGCCATAATTATTCTACATAAACAGGTAACATAAGTACAATAACTATGACAAAGTACCCATATCTGTAATAAATATATTTAATTAGCTTTGGCAATTGACAAAACTCTTGAAGTGTGAAAGAAAAATCAAACTATCTACCATTACGACTTAGGCATCCCTACGTCCTCTATACTCACATTTTTTCCTTCGAGCGTGACAGCCTTGAAGAATGGTTAAGCCAGTGTACTCTTAGTGAAGGAAAGCGGGAGCGGGAGCGAAAGCTAATTTGAAACATGGAAGAAGAAAAATGTTGGCAAGGCGTGCTGGACATAATTACTAGTTTAGGCCCTAGACCAAAACAGCTGGAAGTCATGGGGGAGACCTTTGTCCAATAGTGGGTTGATACAAGCTGACAATAGTAGTAGATATTTGTATTGAAATATTCACTAGCTTATGCCTGTACACGTCATATAAAAGCGCGCTTTTACTACTTCTTATATTTAGGAGCTACTAAGAGTTCGTCGGCTTTTAACAAACACGACTTGGTACGAGTAAATGTCGGTTATCGCGGATGCAGACAAAGTTGCGGGTTAAAAAGTAACCATGTTCTTATCCAGATGCCACGCTATCTGTTTGACAAAGAATCATGGCGAGATTTGTACAAAAAAAGAATAAGATGTTTAGAGAAGTTGAAATTCAAATTTTTATATTCTTGGGTACCTAAAGAGTATCTTCAGGCATTTAGAATATTTTTAAAACCCCGCAAAACCCCGAAAAGCTCATTATTTCAGTACGAAACTGCGACTGACAGTAACAGTGACACTGACAGCCGCCGTTTCGCAGTTCTTACATTGAAATTGCATCGTTTTATCGGAAATAATATCACAAAATAATGTTTTTTTTTTTCCACATACTGTCATATCACTTGTCTGCCAATTTTATAGATCCGTTAACATCGCTTGTCACTTTCTTTTTTTTTATAAACATAAAATGGGCATCGAGATGAAACGAAAAAGTGTTATTTTCATTTCGTAATATTTTAAATATGCGGGGGTTTAAAAATATGCTAAGTATATCAATCTACTCCTGGTAATGTATTCTTCACATTGGAAAATATTTTCATCATCATCATTTCAGCCGAAAGACGTTCACTGCTGGACATAGGCCTCCCCCAGAGGGGGGGTTTTGCCATAATCGCCACGCTTGGCAGGCGGGTTGGCGATCGCAGTATGGTTGTTACAAAGGCACAGAGAACGCTGCTGCCCATTCTCTGGTGAGTCCCTTAGTCGCCTCTTACGACACCCACGAGAAGATATGGGATGGTGCTATTCTTTACGTCCGACACCATACGGACGAAAATATTTTAAACCCTCTAAATTACTTTTTTTTTTCATACAAATGAATGTATGAATCTCGCCATGATTCTTTCATTATGATTGGGTTTAAGGTTTTGCCGCGATGAGGTTACAAACAGACAAAGATTTCTTTGCGTTAAATTATTAGTGTGAATGAATTTTAAGAAGGTTAAATTAATTTATTAGTTCCATAGATTTCCATATGATCTGTTTGGCATTCAGTAACAATATATAATACCTAAACATGACCTACGCTATTTTCTTTTCGACTTGTAACAAGTGCTTTTCCCCCCGAACGTATCCGTGACGGAGCAGCAGTTATCCGGCACACTAGGAGGTTTTCAACACAATACTATAGTTTGCGTTCGTCTAAGGCGTCGAACAGACGAGCAGCACTCTGCTGTCAACAGAGCCAGTTGCCTCTGTCGACAGCTGAAGTTGGCTCTGTCGACAGCAAAGTGCCGCTCGTCTGTACGAGGCCTAAGCTAGCAAACTTTACAGTATGATACTTCCTCACATCGGTTTTACCTTTTGAAGATGATATGGACGGTATAATTGTTCTTTCGGGAATAGTTGTACCCCAAAGAACCATTAAGAGAACTATACCGACAGCGCGCTCCATAATAAATGTAGTCTACTAGTACACGGTAACTCTAAAATTCGTGTATTGAATTAGGAGTTATTAAGGTACGTTGAAATTAAGTTATGCGACGGAAAACTGACTCGCTACGAGCCTAGATTATCTCCAAATTTCATCAAGTCTAGTGACTTTTTACCAAAATATGACTATCTAGACTGTGGAAGGCAAAGGACCAGGAAAAATGGAGAGCCATGGAGGAGGCTTATGTCCAACAGTGGACCTTCAGTGAGCTTAAGTGAGAATGATAATGACTAAACCCGGTTTTGTATGTAGCGTGGTTTTGAATGTCCTTCTAATTTAACTGCCAGACTGTGAAATTCACTGCCGGCCCCTCTGTTTCCCGATTAGTATAGTCTTCAAGGTAGGAGTGAAACGGATAATCCAGGCAATCGTGCTCCACCTTAGGCCGCATCATCACTTAAGATCAGGTGAGTTGCGGTCACACGCAAGCCTATATGAGTTTTCAAAAAATTGGTTGTCTGTAAAGTCGGACGATAGTTTTACGTGATAACGTCATAAAGAAACATAATGGATAACATATATAACATAAGCAAATAATGGCTTCCATCGAGGTGGGCGGAGCTTATTGCTTGGGCCGATCGTGCCTCTCTATCGCTTGCTCCACGCTCTCGCTTACAAGCTCAGGCTCAAGCGGAACGTGACACATTTTCGTGCGTGCAGCCGGTGTTCATTGATTTATAAGACGTTATCACGTCAAAAAAATATTTCGATACAAATAATATTAAAACCGCTCCCGCCTAAGCAATGTAACCTCACCCTAACAACCCCATATGTTGTCACTCGAGGGGGGAAATAAATTGTGGAAAGGAATCGCTCCAACTGATTTCACCACTACTTGATAAGAAATTGCCATTTAACCTAAAAGGTAAACGATAGTGGCGGTACCTATTGGATTTTTTTTGTCATATTTATTTCTATGGTGAGAAGGAAATAAGGGCAGGTAAAAGATGTTGTTATCTTTCCGAGCCCCGGAGTGGAGGTGAAAGATTGATCGAGGAAAAGACGATGGTAGGTTTACATATTCATAGCATAGTAGATTGCCTGGAATTTCGTTAGGGATTGTATGAATATAATGACGGAATTTGTTTGAACGTTCTCTTTATAATCTTAAGAGTAGAAAAATATGTGATGATAAAAGAAATGAGATATTAATGTGCGGTATATCCGGCGCAAGAATTCTATGGGCGCAACCTGAACTGTTTCTCAATACAAATCTATGCAGACCTGCATAGAGCAGCAGCAGTCGAGGCATTTTTTACAGAATAGCAATCGAAGAATCTTGAAGTCACGTAAATTCATTAAGGCAGGGGGGGGAGTAATTTTTCAGGGATCATATATGAACGTCAGTGAGCTGCTTTCTCCACCATTTCCTTAAACACCTAAACCAATTTAGATGTTTGTGGTAACGTTACAATCCTTGCATTGTTAATTAGCATACGCTAGTAAAATACCAACATTAGTCAAACTTAAATAAACAACACTAGGTATAATTATATCACTCACTATATTTCACTATCTTATTTGATTTGATTAATTTCTTATTTAATATGTGGCGCTCTATGGGGAAGGTCTATGTTCAACAGTGGCCGTCTTTCGGCTGATGATGATTATTTGTTTTTTTTTTGTATAAAACATTAAAATAATGTCTAATCTGTCTATCTATCTATCTACAATGTGGTGTGATACATTAATGAAAACAAACCTTATTATTTTTTTTATAACAACTTTAATGCCAGTTTTAAAATACTTACAGATTTAAAATAAATCTTATCACTAAACGGTATAAAATAAAAACAAATAAATTACTGAAACTTCAAACTTGCAGTAAGACCTCTTAGATGAAAAACTGTTTCATAGAGTGGTTCCCAGACCTCATTGATTTTCAATAGAAAAAAACCGGCTTTGACACGCGAGAAGAATAATTGCATAGTCGCCTTTCCATTTACCTTAACTAACCTGAATAAACATCGCAATCTATGTTGATGGTAAGAAACGGAACGATACCGCAAGCTGTCTTACCCTACTCAGTCGAAGGGTCAAGGTAACTTCGCTAATAATAAAGAAAAGACTAGATGAATCAAATAGAATGACGTGTTAGGATTGGGGAAATATTTAATTGATCAGCTAAATAAATGTTTTGATCTTCTACCGTCCTATTAATAAATGCGGAGTAAAGTTACACCACCGTTCATCATCGGATTAACCATAAATTTTTCGAGGAATTCGCTTGGTGTAACTTTTTTTTTATCTATTGATAGGCATACGTTTGACCACTATCTCACCTGATGGGAAGTGATGATGCGGTCTAAGATAACTTTATTCCGTGTTTATTAATAGGAGGGCTAATATTTTACGTAGGTAAACCCTTTCTAGTCTTTTTTAAGCTTGTTGTAGTGGATATAGTAAGCTAGGAAAGTAAATGGGTTAGGGTTAAATGGTGGGTTATTAAGTGGTTCGCCCAAGATGAGGCCTTTCCATTGCACTGCAGTTGGGTTAACCCCTGCAATTATCCCTAATGTGGATAACTCGGATGCGTTATTTTTCTGCGACTACGTTCGAGCCCATCTTTAGTTTGAGGAGGCTCGCAGAAGCAGGCACCAGTCGGAAGTTGCGAAAGTATTGTGAGTTCCCGCGACCCCCGACATACATAGGTGAGATGGAACACCGTAGTGATTTTAGCCGGTAAGAGTCCGGCACACCCACGTGTTTTCCTCAGTTGGGGGATAGTCGATATAAGGACGGGTCCACACTAAGGTCGTTTGTAAACCGCCGCAATCAATTAGAACGAGATGACGACGCTGAAGAAGCGATACATACATTTACTATGGACGTTTGTCCACTGCACGCACGTTACCCGGACGCCGTCTTCCCGGCCTCCGGAAATTCGAGTACCTAGTTCAGCGTGACCGCTGGAATTCGGCCCGAGATTGTGATAGGCCGATCTTCCGGCAATAGGAAACACATTTTGATCTAGTCTATAGACTGCTGTCGCACCGCGCCGTTCGCCTAGTTTTTGTTTTGTCTATCATAATCAGTCAGAATGAACGCTATATTATGTTAGATAGTATACAGGCCACATCCGGAGCTGTTTACTATTCGGACCTTGTAGAAACTAGAGCACATTTCCGTGCGTCCAAGCGTTTCTGCCATGCCTATTATTGGAATCAAATTTTAGGACCCATTATATAATGTTAATTTGTAATCAGTGCTGCTTGGCAACTAGGCCTCTCCTAGTTGTAAACGTCCTTTCTGTCTCCTGCTTGATTTGGAGGGAAGTGAAAAATTTGTTTTTCTTACTCCTCCGCATTTCTTTTCTGATTAATTTCGTTGCGGGATTCAAGACAGTTGTAGGTAATGTTTCTCCGGGACTCGTCGAGCTTTATTGCCTCGACGCTTTTCTTGGGGTCGCCATTGTTGATTCAGGCTTTCAGAACTTGCAGTGATTTGGAAAGTGTGGGGCGCATGTGCCAAAAAGAAAATCATAAGTTTCCAGTGACGGCGGCAGTGGACAATCGCTCTGGGCAAAATACTACTGCAGTAAATGACCGCGTTTGCAAGTTGTCGGCTCTAGTGTCACGTTTAGAACTGCAACCAACTTGAGGAAGTTGGTCGCAGTAAACCTAATCCTAATGGAACTGCCTTGCAGGGATAAGCTCTTATATAAGTTATTATATAGCAATTGTCTATATGTAGGTATTAAAAAAAAATATGTGTACCTATGTATACCAATCAGCTGTCTTATACCCATAGAACAGGGTCTCCCTAGTTTAGGGTCAGATGTCCCCATATATTATTATTATAGACTACCTCTCGCTAAATCTCTTGACTTGTATCTATAAATAGGCCCTAACTACGAAAAAAAGCTGCACAAAACACAAAATGACCGCCGTCTAGAACGCATTTCTTACGAAAATGAACCTTATTTCAATCAGATGACTAGAACACAAAATGGCGGACATGCTACTGCTATGGTGTCCCCTTGTTTCGCAGACAGAAATTTCATAGAATTTCGTTTCCCAGAAAATGTTTGACGTAATATTGGGTTTTCGTATTTTTATTTCGACTATTATTGTTTCAAAGACTATTTACTTCAATGAAAAATATTTCACAGAAACACAATTCAACGAATTTTTAATCACAGTTTTTTGTTTAACAAACTTATTAAAAAGTAGAATTCTTTTTTAACGAATATTGTTTGTTTGTGGGTTGTATTTTTCCATGGAATTTATTTCAACGAAAATGTATAGATGTAAATAGACAAAAACAAAAATGTTGTCTTAAAAAGTCAATAATGTTGTGCTACCAAAGTTAATGACAGAAACGAATCGCTGCGAAACCGACTCCACGTAGTCATGTCTGCCCTACCCCTAGAGTGTAATTTAAATCTGCGTAGGCGTGGAGGGGCGAGGCGGCCCGCGAGCTGAGGAGCAGGTGGTTTTAACGCCCGCCGCCGCGGCTGAGGCTGGCCGGCGTAGCCGGCCAGTAAGCCGAAGCTGCGGTGGTGAGCGTGAATACCATCTGCGACGATAAGGTCGCGTGGGACCGCCGGAGCCCCGCAACGCCGGAGCCGTGACAGAAACTATGCCTGCTGCATGTTGCATGCTCGCTTGCATGATGCATGCATGCTTGTTTACATGCTGTATGCTTGCTTGCACGCTGCATGCTTGCTTGCACGCTGCATGCTTGCTTGCACGCTGCATGCTTGCTTGCACGCTGCATGTTTGCTTGCACGCTGCATGCTTGCTTGCATCCTGCATGCTTGCTTGCATCCTGCGTGGTTGCTTGCACGCACGCGTAGTAAGTTTGGTTAGAACTGAGAGTCCCATTCCTGGGAATACGTTTTATATTAAAAAATATAAGGATAAAGAATATTTGATTTGTTATTCTATGATATGATTATTCTAACAATAAACTTTATGTGAAACAAAAATCAATGATTTGAAAATCTTGAAAGTAAGTATTCTGCGTATTGATTATTCTATGAAACGAAATTATTAAAAAAAAATTATGTGAACCGAAATTCTATAAAACTATTAGCTATGAAACAACGTACAACCTACTGCTATCTTAAAGGATTTTTTTATTCTAATAGGCTTGCATTTGGCCGCAGCTAATCTGATCTTAAAATTAATGCAGCCGGAGGTGGAGCAGGCTTGTCTAGGATAAACCGGTTCACGCTTGCCTTGAAGATACCCAGATTATACTTATCGGGGAACATATAGGCTTATTTTCGTCATACATTTAGATGTTATGGGTATCTCCATAAGTATATCTCTACGCACTAAATGCATCCTAATCACACCAGTCGTCAACTGAGACGGTTCAAGGATTATGCGGTGACGTGTCATTGTCAACAAGAGAGCCCAGTGGTCTGACTTGACACAATTACTTATTCAACCTTCACTGTATTAGTGGCCAAGTGATCTATTATTCTGTTATACTACGAAGTCAATTTTAGATTATTTTTTTCTATAACTGGGTAAACAAAAGACGGTACAGACAAAATTGACAACATTTCAAAACTGACACGACCTTGAAACAAAAATACCATTTCTTTATTTTCGTATCCTGAGTCCAAATCTGTCAAATCAAAAATCAAATCAAATCATTTATTATTTGTTAAGACATGAAAATAAATAAAAAATCTGAAAAAACAGAAAAAATAAAAATAAATAAATCAGTCTTCATATTTGAGAAAAAATAGTAAAACCAAAAAGCATAATGTGATGACATCATGTACGGTGAAATGGGATAGTTTACCTTTGCATAATCGTTTCAATGGTTAATATGAAAACATTAACGTCAAATAAGACACACGTCAATGTCACATATATGAAGTCTAATAATAATGATAATAGTTTTTTGACAGAAGCAAAGGATAAAACACTATTCCACCGTAAGTATGAAGTCATTAGCGCTTACGTCTTTTTAGAATACACCTAATTTCAAAGTTAAAATTATGAATGAAAAGTACCTACATAATTTTGAAAAACGAAAAAATACGGGTTTCCTAAATTTGTATTTACTTTTATATAACGTAGTAATACAAGTAGGTTAAAAATATGAAATGTTGTCAATTATTGTATACTAGCTTTTACCCGCGACTTCGTCCGCATGAATATCGGTTATTACGAATGTAAACGAAGTCGCGGAATAAAAACTAGCCTATATCCTTTCCCAGGGATAGAGCTATCATCATTCTAAATTTCATCAATATGGTTCTGCCGTTTCGTTGTTTAAACGTAATAGACAGAGTTACTTTCGGATTTAAAATATTAGTATTTGGATGAATTTGGATGAATTTATTTTAACTCTGTGTTGCCATTGAATAGATGGAGAGGAAGAGGAAGACCGAATAAATCTTCACACAATCCGATGGATGGATTGTGTGAAGAATGATAGGGATGAGAAAGAGAGAGAGAGAGTATCATGATGGTTGACAAGACGGGATGGAAGAAGAAAAAGTGTTGCGCCGACCCCAAGTAACATGGGATTAGGGCAGGAAGATAAGCCTGTGTTGTCCAACTGCAGAGCTAAAGCTTCCCTATCTCTTTTTCAATACTCTAAATCCCTACCAGCTACAGGGCTGGAAGGGCTGAATGATATACAGATATCATTCATATTCTGTAACGCTTACAGACAGGTTTGGTAAACACTAATTGAAACACATGTTCACATAGAACCTACATTGTATATACAAAATGAATTGAAGATGAAATGAGGCGGTGAGCGGCAGAGTGGCCTATCTATTTCAGACACAATTAAAATGCTTTTGTGTCTGGAAAAGATAGGCCACTTTGGCGCTTACCGCCTCAAATGCAAATGAGTTAAAACCCCACAGATAACCGAATTTCACGCGGGTGAAGTCGTGGAAATCAGCTAGTGTTAAAAAAATATTGTAACATATAAGCTCAGATTATGAAACAAAAGGCAGATAGACCGCACGGAACACTGAGAGTGAAGCCAAAAAAGCAAATACAAATTCAACAACCTACAACGCGCTTTTGTGCTTTACTGACACGAGTCAGTACAGCACGAAACGCCGCATCGTTAAAAAAAACAAATAAAAACACAAAATAATACAAATTCAAAAGCGAATACAATCACGAGATTGTAGCTATTCGCTTTTGAATTTGTATTTGCTTTTTTGGCTTCACTCTCAGTGTTCCACGCGGTCTATCTGCCTTTTGTTTCATAATCCGAGCATATAAGCACCTGATGGGCACTAATCTAATTAGCTACTGCACCCCTAGCCAAGTTACAAACGTTCGTATCGTATCTCTTTCTAGAATAATTAACGCCTCGTCGTTTTGAATTTCGATCACGTGACTTATCGTTGAGATGACGTCATTCCCATACATAGATTATAGATTAGTTTTCTTTTAGCGTTATCGACTGTAGATTGTCAATTTGGGTAATTTGGCTAAGGGGGCTGGTCCGATTTAGAAAACTCTTTCGGTAAAAGGTAGCTACTTTAACTATGAGTGCTATAGGTTATGCATTGCGTAACAATCTTACAAAAAAAAAACATACAGTCGAATTGAGAACGTCCTCCTTTTTTGAAGGCGGTTAATAAGGTACCTAATATTAAAAATTAATTAAAAATATAGTAAGTTTGTGTGTTTTTAGGGTTCCGTACCTCAAAAGGAAAAAAACGGAACCCTTATAGGATCACTTTGTTGTCTGTCTGTCTGTCTGTCAAGACCCTTTATCTCGGGAACGCGTGGAGGTATCGAGTTGAAATTAAAACCATATACTCAAGTCTACGGTCCCTTGATGCTATAAAAAAATCAACCCTCTATGTTAACGTAAAAAAAAGATACGGCCGTTTATGTTGCAAAAAACGCATTTATAATATTAAGTAGATTAAAGTATGGATAGTAGGTATGGATAAGTATAGAAGTATGGATATGTACCTACTAATATGTACGGAACCCTCGGTGGGCGAGTCCGACTCGCACTTGTCCGGTTTTTTTATTTAAACGCGATAATCTCTGGAACTACTATTCCTATTCTGAAAATTCTTGCGCCTAAGTGCTATAGAATTTTTTTTTTTTAATTGGTTGTCTGTGAAGTCGATTTACGGACGATAGTTTTACGTGATAACGTCAGAAACATAATGGCTAACATATATAACATAAGCAAATAATGGCTTCCGTCGAGGTGGGCGGAGCTTATTGCTTGGGCCGATCGTGCCTCTCTATCGCTTGTTCGGCGCTCTCGCTTGCACGCTCAGGCTCAGGCGGAACGTGACACTTTTTCGTGCGTGCAGCCGGTGTTCATCGATTTAAAAGAGGTTATCGCGTCAATAGGGATCTTAAAGTAAATTCCCACGGACAAATTCCCGGGGAAAAGCTAGTCTACATAACTATGCACTAGATGATTGCTCTGCAAGCGGAGGTTGATGACACGTAAACCGCTTAGACAAGCTGTTACCACAGCGTGACATCCTTTAACTAAATGCACCTTAATGTCACGTTAACTGTCGACTGACGGCAGTTTGTGTTTGGTGTGGTGACGTGTTACTAATCTGTATTAAATGTTACAACTGTTCTCCTTGCTATGTCATTGAATAGAGTTTAGCAAAGGCGCGCAGAATAAACGTACCATAAATGCCATAGGTTTTTGAAGTTATACTTCTTTAGGCGCGTTATGAAAAAATGATGAGAGTGAAATTTTACGATTCGCGCATGCGCGCGCACAGCGTCACACAAAATTCTCACGGGAGTAATTGTAAACAACGCCATCTCTGACGTACATGCTGAACTACTTACTGCCTAGGCAGTAAGTAGTTCAGCATGTACGTCAGAGATGGCGTTGTTTACAATTCAAATTGTGCTTATATACTTTTTTAATAATGCCAAAGAAGTATAACTTCTCACGCTCGTACATAAGTACACGCACCCATTTTTTTAATTGAAAATACCCGTTCCGCACAATACTAATTATAAAAAAACCACATTTATTTCATTCAAAAAAGTCCATAGACAAGGAAAGGTTGTTAGTAACAAGAATTTTGCTTATAACTAATGTTAGTAATTAAAAAGTAAAAAAAAAGAAGAAATTAGACACACCATCTACATCTACACCATCCAATCGGTATGAATTTAAATGGAAATTGCGGACATACTTTCGTCACAAGTAAGCAGAGCCATCTCATAAACGTCTTTACTTTTCTTATGATATAATTACACATATATATATATACATAAATATATTTATATAGGTATATATTTTATTAGTTATATAGTGTTGTTTATGTACTTTACCTATTTTGTTATATTTTTTATATGCACCTGCCGTGTTATCTCTTCACCACCCTGGGTTGACTGGTAGAGAATGCCTAAGGCATTAAGTCCGCCTTTGTACCTTCGTGCATGAAGTGTAAATAAATAAATAAATAAATAAATCTACCCCTGAGCACAGTAGGGTCATCGATCTCGCAACACATGAAGTTCAGTGAACCCACTGAGCAGAACAGTATCGGTTCTCTCGCCAATCATCCTTAGGACGCTATTCAGGCCCCCCCGTTCTCGTCACACCACCGACGCAACTTTTTTACGCATAATTCGCATAAAACGTCGGACGTAAAGAAAAGCACCATCCCATATCTTCCCGTGGGTGTCGTAAGAGGCGACTAAGGGACTTACCAGAGAATGGGCAGCAGCGTTCTCTGTGCCTTTGTAACAACCATACTGCGATCGCCAACCCGCCTGCCAAGCGTGGCGATTATGGTAAAACCCCCCCTTGGGGAGGCCTATGTCCAGCAGTGGACGTCTTTCGGCTGAAATGATGGATGATGATGAGTGCATGTTAGCACTGCAATGTCGAGGGAGCCGAAACAGGGCCCTGAACACATTATTATACTAGACGCGTAAGACATTGCAGGTTTTTTGCATAAAGTTGCCCTTAGACCGCTCGTGTAGAACGTCCCAGAATGCCTCGGACATTGTTATTGATATTTATTTTGCGTTATATATATATTTATTTATGTCAATGGGGATACTGCTTTTGCCAAGCCCGCAGAACTATTCCCAAACAGACAGACGAACAGACGTCACGTTTGTACAGTGACGCTTCACTTTGTAGATATGCTTTTTGAAAAAATATTTTTTTCAGAACAAATAGATGGACTTTTAAAAAAAACCCCTGCAACTCATAACTACCTATTATACGTAGACTGATATTATTAGTACATAGCTTGTGGGGTGTCCGGGCCAGAATAGCATCCATTTCATCCAGAGGATGTCGTAGCAGACTAAGAGTATTATATTTCTCAAAAAGAGCTTAATCAATTTTGGTAAAATTTATATTCCCATATATTCATCTATTTTGGAATAAACCCCTTTTAAACAAA
Source organism: Charanyca ferruginea (assembly GCA_947361185.1). Lineage (NCBI taxonomy): Eukaryota > Metazoa > Arthropoda > Insecta > Lepidoptera > Noctuidae > Charanyca > Charanyca ferruginea. The sequence goes on from OX376070.1 coordinate 4,520,504, forward strand.
AAAATAATTTTGCAAATCCGTCTATAATGACATAGTTATGCCCGAACATACATAAATATATATATATATATATACAATCATCCGAATTGCTAACCTCCTCCTTTTTGAAGCCGGTTAAAAAGTAGCCTATGTATCCTTAACCAGGCTTCAAGGTATCTTCATACCAAATTTCGTTAAAATCGGTTCAGCCGTTTCATCGTGACAGGGCCCTTGTTAACGAGAAGGTTTCTACCCGAGCCGTCGCCCGCACCGCGGCCGTTGCCGGCTAAGCTTGTTCACAAGCACGCTACAGCAAGCGCCAGTGTCGTTAATAAACCTGGGCCTCAAGTCTGCTATTACAATAGTGTCAGAATGGTCTGTCATTGATTTCATAATTGTTGATTTTGACAAGTTTGGTAATCTACTAATATAATGGTGTCATTATGACTTTCCAATGGTCAACCAATGACAGTCCATTGAAAGAAATGATATAGAATGGTAATCTCGTACATAATGACAAATTAATGACTGACTTAGTTTACGAACTTAGTACTACTTCAGATTGCTTGTAACACTTATAAATAGTATGTAAAAATATATATAAATGAAATCTGGCATGAATAAATGTTCAAATTTGTTGACAATGTCATTATAACACAATTCTATTATGAGACCATTGACCGAACAATGATCGACCATTATGGATTTAGCAGATTACGAACTTTTAGCAAAATGACAATGGAGTCGTGTTGGAATGACGAAATTATAAAAATAGCAGACTTGGCCCCCAGCATAGCGTCCCATATCTAAGTGTCGACCGGACATAGACATGGTTTAAAATCATGCCTAGACCCGGCGGAAAACCGTCTCGTTAACAAGGGCCCTTACAGACATAGTTACTTTCGCATTTATATTAAAAAATATGGAAGTATCGATTCTTCAAAATATGTTCATAAATATTATATTGTTATTTGAATGAATGATTTGTAGTCATTGGATACACGAAGTAGGCTACTGTTGTAAGTCTGTTTTTAATTTGAAAATCGACTCAAATCGAATACTTCGTTAGCATGTCTCAGAGAGACTATGCATTTCAATTTGAAAGCCTCCTCGCACGCTAAATATCAATAAACTGTATGAGGTTCTGAGGTATACCGTTTATTTACCAATCATCTCATGAAAAACAAAATAAAACGGTGAATATTTCCATCGCTTCATCGCCATACCTTTGCATATTCCAATTACTCTCAGTTCAAATGGAATCAGATCCAGAATCTTTGGATCAACGTGTATTTAGTTATCTACTTTTTTTCCTGAATTACCCAGAACTAGTAACTAAGTAGGTGGCGTGGAAGGCGGCAAAGGCCAAAGAGGGGTGGATAACGGTAGATAGAATCCACAAGGCCAAGGACACACCCTAGGACACCGAAAGGTTGTCCTAAGGTGCCAAACAGAGCAGGCCAGAGACAAACTCAAGGAAAAGTTTACAAGGGCAGGGGGTCTCAAAGTAGAGGACGTGCAAAACAAGGACCCACTCGTAATTCTTAAGGACGTCCTAACATACAATACGGACGAAGACATCCTCCAAGCCCTTAGGAACCAGAACAGCGATGTGTTCACAGGGTCAAAGCGGACGACGACAGGGTCATGATCCTCTACAAAAAGAAGACAAGAAACCCCCACACACATCACGTTGTCCTGGCTTGAGGTTAGTTGAAGGATTTGGCAGGAGACAGGCGTGTCTCCTGCCAAATCCTTCAACTAAGCTCAAGCTCCTAACAGCTGTGCTAACTCGTTACAGCTAGATTTGTGTATTGTATATATTATATTAGTTGTAATAATTATGTATGTGTATGTTGCCTGTTTTTTGACTTCTGTAAGTTATTTTTTTTTTTACTTTTTAAAGGCACCTGCCAGGTTACATTTGACCACCCTTTGTTGAATATCAGAGATAAGTCTGTCTTTGTACCTTTGTGAATGAAGTTCAAATAAATTAATGAATAAAACTCGATCCCTAATTATACTACAAACACGACCATTACTCCTAGAAAGTGCCACAACCTTACAGCAGCTATAAGAGACACAGACAAAGTTTCTCCGAAGTTAAACAGTGTCTTATTACAATAGATTCATCTCTGACAGAGTTCAAGACATCTCAACATCATGCGACTATAATAAATGTAAGTTTGTCTGTCTGTTTGGCACGTCTTCGTAACTAGACTACACAGCCAATGCAAATAGATAGGGCTTGTTTCACCACCTTCCGAAACGCGTTGATTTAACTTGGTAGATGATTTCATACAAATTCAAAGTCAAAGCATTTATTTCAATTAAACCATTTGCAGGCACTTTTGAATAGTCAAAAATTGAAGCTAGTTGCTCGTTCCAAAACGTAGGGTAGGTCTCTATGGAGAAGAACGAGCAAGAAACTCCACGGACACTCTTTTCAATCAAGCTTTTACAAAATCCAGGCTACATTATTCTTGTTGCTTCTATATGTGAAAACAATGTAAGTGAAGAGAAATCCAAAACATTCTAATTAAAAATAAATTAATATAAAAGCCATGGCAGTTAAGAGATGACCAATCTCAACTGACAGCGCCCGTTCACGAACATGACGCGCGGATCAGCACCACTTAGCTCAACCATTTTGAAGGGAACCGAATGATCTAACCCGCACGCCACCATCAGTGAGACATTTGAGCGAGCATGACAATGCTCTCAACTGCCATGCTCATTTATGTCAAACACATTGAATAAATAAATGGCTCCATAGTTCTCACATTTACATAATAATTGAAATAGTGCTATTAATTTATACAAAGCTAAAATTTCCAATGTATGTAAGTATGTCATTCGACAGATAAAATATAATAAGTAAATAATAATAACGGTACACGTTGTTCATGTCAATAATAAGGGGTGAGCAACATAATTTTCTTGCAATTAAGAAATTCCCTAAAGAGGCTGTGGAGCAGGACCAGCATTATGCCAAGCATTTTTAGCATTGATATAATCTTCCAACTTATAATATGCTTGCCTAGATAGTGTGCGTTTAATGCATGTTTTAAATTGCCTTTCATTTAATTGCAAAATATCGAGCGGTATTTTATTATAACATTTTACACAATACCCCATAAAAGAAGTATGTACTTTTGACAATCTAAAACTTGGTTGATATAATTTATTACACTTCTAATTCTATTACACTTCTGAATATACCATAGGCCATGTAGTCAATTGTGTCTTTTACGAGTAAGAGGTGGTAAAACAAACCATTAATTTGAAAGAGGGAATCGTGAAACACGGTCTAAAAACCATTTTATTTTGAGCAAAACTCATTTTGCAGTCATTCATTCTTCATTTTTTTTAAGCATGTTTACTAAGTTATGCGCTCCTAGTACCAGGGTGACCATACATCTAAGACGGAATACCTATACCTAATTAATAAATTATCCCGTCTATCCCATCAACAAAATTAGTAGGACGATCGGGAAAAGTATTAGGTGGGGCCAACAGGACTAAAAAAAATAATTAATAAATTATTCCCGTTCGTCCCATCAACAAAATTAGTGGGACGATTGGGAAAAAAAATAACGAATTCCCGTTCGTCCCCCACAAGTGGGACGAAGTCGATGGGACGAACGGGAATCCGCACCGTTTTATTACCTACCAGCTTTTGCCCGCGCCTAATAGGCCACTTTGGCGTCGTCGCCGTCGACATCAAAACATGATTTTGGGTTAAAAGTGGAGTTTGGAGGTTAAGCCATCGTACTATATCCTTTCATGGGGTTCAATAGTATCGACATCATCATCATATCTACCGTTAAACGCCCAGTGCGGACCACAGGTCTCCCCCGAAGACCTCCAGCTGTTCCATGCATGCTTAATATCTGTTCAGTAGTTTCGCTGTGAAAGATAAACACACTCATTTTCACATTTACAATATGATTAGCATCATTTCAGCCCAAAGACATCCACTGCTGGACTTAGGCCTCCCCAAGGGGAGGGGGGGTTTGCCATAGGTACGATTCAGACCAACCGGCTCGCGTCGCGCCGCATCGGAACGGAGCTGTACGCATGCCGCGGCAGCCGAACGCGTCCGTCGGAGCCGTACCGTTACCGCGGCATGCGTACGGCTGCCGCGGTAGCCGTACGCGGAATCCGTACGCACTCCAAGCGTAGAAAGCAATTAGTTTTTCTTCCGTATCCATTTTTGAAACTGTCGCTTGAAGAACACAACTTGAATGATTCGCTAGTTGCTGCACCGTAATCATCGTTCGTATTCCACGACGTACGGCCGACCGGCTCCGAACGGATCCGACGGCAGCCGATTGGATGCTGACAGCGCCGTTCGGAGCCGGTCGGAGCCGGTCGGCCGTCGCGACAGCCGAATGCATTCTGCGACACGTCGCGACGCGTCGCGGGATGCCGACGGAGGTAACTATGCGTAAGTTGCATACAAATATGAACTGTAATTACTGTTGATACATTTCAATGTTCTTTACCGCATTGTACAATGCCGCTCGGCCCAGCCCGATGCGAGCCGGTTGGTCTGAATCGTACCATAATCGCCACGCTTGGCAGGCGGATTGGCAATCGCAGTATGGTTGTTACAAAGGCACAGAGAACGCTGCTGCCCATTCTCTGGTAAGGACCTTAGTCGCTTCTTACGACACCCACGGGAAGATATGGGATGGTGCTATTCTTTACGTCCGACACCACACGGACAGTATATGAGTAAAACCTACATAATTTTAAGAATATATTAAATAGGAAGGGGGGAATATTTACTCCCTTCCCCGTCAGTAAAGTCGGTAACGAAAGCATGTACCTATTCAATAAACCTCCACTTAAGTTCTTGATGTTGGCAGGTCGCCAGCGACTGCTTAGTGACTGTTAAGTTCGGCCGTATCTTGGAAGGGTAGACTCACACAGAAAGGTCAGGAAACTTCAACATATCGGTCTTACTATCTCGAGATACATGCATGTGTCACTTGAAAGAGTTTCTATTGAGATATACGGCCTAACTTTTTATTAATTGATACTATTTAAGAGGAAACACAAGGGCCGTTTTTCCATACAAACTTAGTCCCCTGTTTCCTCCCTGGATAATGCCAGTAGATCAATTATTATTTTTTTAAATATCCATGGCTACTATTGGCATGTCCCTATGTTTTCCTTTTTCTCATAAATTTATTATTAAAAGAGATATGAATATTCAAAAACCTAAAAAATTGCCATGATTTTCCGCTGTGTTCAAACATTCAGAAAACACTTGATTATATAAAAAATAGAAAACATAGGAACACGGCAAAAGCCTTTCTTTATTTTTTAATGAAAAAAGCAGTTAAATCGGTTAAGTTTTGGAGAAGAAATCAGGGGACTACGAATCATTGATTTTGTGTACTTTTAATAGGTATTTTCGGTGAAAGCTGCAATTGTCTCTATCGCGCTCTGCGGTTCGTGTTCGGGCATCGCGCGACAGCAATAGATTTTACAAATACCTAATTTTTAATTCTCTAGCCCGTGGTATTTCCCTCGCCTACTTTCACCATTTGGTTGCCAATGAATTATAAGTGACATTACAATTGTGACTGACCGATGGTGTTGTGTCAATTAAACGGCTTTCGCCACAAATTTCAGCCGAAGTCGAAGACTTCAAAACCATAAGAAAATTCAGTTTAAAATTAGCTTAATCATTACTTTAATATTATAAATGAGAAAGTAACTCTGTCTGTTACGGTTTCACGATAAAGCGGCTGAACCGATTTTAATGAAATTTGGCATGAAGATAGCTTGAACCCTGGGGAAGGACATAGGCTAGTTTTTAATCCGCGACTTCGTTTGCATCCGCAATAACCGACATTCACGCGGACGAAGTCGCGGGCAAAAGCTAGTTTTTAAGAAACCTTTAATTCAAAATCATTTATTAAATTATTTCAAAACTTTTGAATTGACAGTTTATTTTTACTAGTAAATTCTTCATTACGTTATTCTAAAAAGAGACCAATTTAACCCCTTGTATGCCGTAATTACAGACACAATTAAAAAGCTATTGTGTCTCGCGTAGATCTAGGTTCTATAAATATAAGTTTTAATAAAATCTTCAGTCTGTTTTACGATATGATACTTAATTTGACTGAAAAAGCCCTATTATACGAATACGTGACTACTAACTTAATTGCTCATTATTTTAATAACTCGGTAAACCTTGTTAACAGTATGTAATATAAAGCGTAAAATTCCACGCACGTCCTATAAATTTCCACTACATGTCACTTTTCATCAGTGAAAAATTTAAAAAAACATGTTTTAAAGGAATGTTTGCAGATAAAACTAAAGTAGCAACAAAAACAAAATCACATCACATCAAAGTCAAAGTTTAATTCAATTAAACCATTTACTTTTGAATTGTCAAGGAGCCGGTCAGTTAGTCGGAAAGTTGAAGCTATATTGCACCACTGCACCACCATCATAATATCAAAGTCAAACTCAAGACCATTTTTTCTCTCAGCCCTAATTTTCCCACTGCAAGGCCTCTCTACTATTCTTCCACTTCCCTTTATCCAGCGCTATTTAGGACCAGTTTTTGTTGAAGGAGTCTAGTTCTACCATCTCCGCTTGCTGGGCCTGCGATGGCGATGTCGCTTGCCATGTAAAAGGACCCACTGGGTCGTGCTTTTAGCCCAATGATCGTTAGACATGCGGCAGATGTGTCCAGCGCAATTCCACTTTAGTTTTTCGGACCATTTATTTCAAACTAGCTTCCACTTGTCTCTATCTAGAGCTATTTAGAACCAGTTTTTGTCGAAGGAGTCTAGTTCTACCATCTCCGCCTGCTGGGCGCACACACGCTAAACGATACAAAACGAGACACTGTCTGTCAGTGTCTTGAAATGTCATGTCAGCACAGCCTAAAAATGCAATAATCGATTAACAAACGTGAATCGATTTTATGATTTTATTTTAAAAAGATTTTATTTTGCTATAGTATGTAGATATTGAATTTATTTAAACCAAATAATACGTTAATTCTAATAGATTTAATTATTGTTATGGAATTGCTGGTAAACGCATTTTTTTTTTAATAATATGAGCTCTGTCACGTTAATCAATTATAATCTAATCGATTTATTATTTCATTCGTCACATTAATTTAATTTTTGGATTTCTCATTTCCCTGATTGCAGATTGGGCAATTTTTTAGATTTTGAAATAGAAAAATATGACCCTTTTTTTAAGCTATACCTCATCTTATTACATTTTGGCCCAGAAATCCCCGTCTCCTTTCATCAAAATCGGTTCTGTCGTTTTATCGTGAAAGCGTAACAGACAGAGTAACTTTCGCATTTATAATATTGGTATGGATAAAAAGTATGGAAACTTTTTACAGGCACTTTTGAATTGACAAGCAGTCAGTCAGTCGCTCAGAAAATGGAAGCTGTTTCTCATTTCAAACAGTAGGTTTCTATGAAGAAGAACGAGTAAGAAGTTTCATGAATACTTTTTAATATCACAGGTAACATCATTCATGTTGAATCTAATCATCATACAAATTAAATCGGTAACGTCGTGAGCTACACATGTTTTTTTTTTGTCATAATGCTGTGTTACGTGTGGTCCCGGATATAGAATGTGGCCACCCCGTTTCACCCCGTGGGTGTCGTAGAAGTCGACCTAGTGTAGACCATCAAGCACCTTGTGTCAACCGTGTGGTGGCGGGTAAACCATCAGCAACAGCGTTCCCAAGGAGGGTTGGTGTCAGGCAGGCGGCCGACTGTAAAACTTTTGCCAAATCCTTAGCAACATGATAGGTACAAATGGAATGCGCGATAGGGTTAGGGCGTACCCCTAACGTGTGAGAAATGGACTAGGGTTGTAGCACCACCCCGGGCGGGGGCAACGTAAGAAGCGAGCTCGGGAAATGAGACTGAGGTGTGCATGACGTTGGACAGGACGGAATGGAAGAAGAAAACATGTTGCACCGACCCCAAGTAACATGGGATAAGGGCAGTAAAAAGAAGAATGCTGTGTTACGTAAATGAGGGCAACTTTTTGTTTTCACAATTAAAAAAATAAAATCACTTCAGATATTTTGAGCAAAACTTGCATCAATACAGCCTCCATTAGTGACAATATTATGTATCTCAATTCAGTTATGTTATTGGTAACTAAAGCGACAATGACTGCTATTTATCAGACGCATTCTGTCATAATATTTGACCGCATTATTAAACAGCACCTGTCGAGAAAATTCGACAATTGTGTCATTATGTGGCTATTATGTCGAATTGTCGGTTATATACCTAAAAAAACAAAACCATGAGTAATAAGTGACCCACATCGCTTTAAGGTACAATTACGTTCCATCTCTTTATGAGAAGACTTCCTGCAGTATGTCACTGCATAGTGAAATGACGAACTAGAAAACTCAACAGCAACATGCCAAGCTCTAGTGAAACAGCAAATTAGTTCCTCAGAGCACATGCAACGTATTTCGAATACGAGTAAGTCATGTATACGAGTCTTAGAGCCAACGCGTGCTAACTAAGAATTACGTTTTCCACGTGTAACCTTCTTGCGAGTACAGTCAATAAAAGAGATATGTGTGCAGGCAGCTGCAACTACTTTCAACGTTGTCCGAAATCAGTCTTTAACATGGACTGCCTGGATACGTATTCTTTGTTTTCTCTCATGTCGGCACTAAAAAAGACGTAAGTACCTATGTTAATTAATAATTGACCTATGAAAATTTTGTAGGTACCTACACAATGACATAATTTTGCTTGTGCCAGTGGATTTTGTTTCGCAACTTTGATGCTTTGTCACCTGAAATAATGTGCATACAGTGCATGAGTCAAATTATTTGTTTCATTAGACCATCAAAGAGGACGTAATTTACAGGAAAAGTAATTAAATCTAAGTGCCCCTTTGAAAGGGTGGATTCCAAATATGGAGAAGAATGGGAAAGAACTCCATACATACTCTATAGTTAAAACTAGTACTTAGCCCGCGACTGCGTAATATTTCTACAGGATCCCATACATTTTTGGAAAATAAAATATAGCCGATGTACAGACGCCAGCACATCAAGTCGTACCAAACTGTCAAATTTTTCCTATTATATGAACCTTATTTTTTCGTCATAAAGTTGAAAATCGAACAAATTAATTTAACGGATAGTTGTAGCTTGATGTGCTGGCCTCTGTACCTATATTGATTATATGATGCGGAACACGCCGGTGTACATCTCCCGCCTCCACTACACCACTACGGTGGAGGACATCGTCGAGTACGTGCGCCGAAAGACCAACTACACGCCGAGAGTGCAGCTGTTGGACTCGCATCGCAACGTCAACTTCACTTTTGGCCGCAGGGTGTGGTGTTCCGTCGCTTCCGCGGACAAGTGCCACACGATCGCTCAGTGAAGTGAAGTAACTAACATAGGCATAAGATACTATACCTACTAACAAGTAATGTAATTTAGTTATGTATGTTAGTCTATAAGGTATATATTGTATGGGTTTTGTTACCTGAATTAAATGATTATTATTATTATATTCATGTCTGTACATATGACGTATAGAAAAATAACAATGTTTTACCACATTTTGCACAGGTTAGGTTAGCTTTGCTAAGACTAGACCACTCATACTTGGAATACTTCCAGTATAGAGTTCAGCCTGCACACCAAACTGTATCGTTGAAAGTACTTTAGACCATCTCATATTCTTATCTAAAAAGGCCTTCTGAGCGTTATAAGTATCGCAATCAGGCGTAAAGCGACGCTGTCAGCGTAGGATAGCCATGACGAAAGGCAACGGGTGCCGGGGACATTATTTTTTGTCACACGAGGGCCTAAAAATCCCGTGGCGTCATTTGAGTGTTGATGTGTTAGGGTGCGTTCTGACTAGAGTCTTAATAATAAATTATAGAATTATTACATTTTTTTGAGTAAAAACAATAGTTTTTATGGAATGAAGCGAGCAATTGAATATTAATCGTCATTTTTTTCTTTTTTAAAACGTTGCCTCTCACTAGGAATTAGTTAATTCGTGTTTACAAACATAAAAATTCAGATACACACACACAATCAGACCCGGAGCAACAATCTGTGAGTCGTACAAATGTTTGTTTAGTCCGGGAATCGAACTCGAGACACGCAGCTTAACAGCCCATCGCTCAGCTACTGCACCGATCGCAGCAGTCCGGTATCAAATGCTTAGTTAGTATATTTTATTAATGAAAACGTATGTATTAAAAAAACGTATAGGTAACCCTATAAAAAAATATGAATATATATATAGATATAAATTTATCCTATACCTAATATATTTATCCCTATAAAAATATTAATATATATATAGACATAAATTTATCCTATACCTAATATATTTATCCCTATAAAAATCCTATAAATTTATCATAGCATTAAAAAAAGGTCCTTGCCTCCCTAGAGAAGCTCAGAGCCATGCTCGGAGTTTCTTTGCGCGATAGTATCTGGAAAGAGGAAATTCGCCGAAAAACTATAGTCACGGACATAGCTCAGAATATGCAAGTTAAAGTGGCAATGGACAGAACCGATAACCGATGTGGAAGAAAGGTTCTCGAGTGGCGACCACGAATCGGAAGACGCAGCGTTGGTAGGCCTCCCATCAGATGGACCGACGACATCGTCAAGGTCGCGGGTAACCTGTGGATGTAAGCGGCAGGTTGCCGCTCGTTGTGGCGTTCTATGGGAGAGGCTTATGTTCAACAGTAGATGTCTTTCGGCTGATGATGATGATGATAAACAAAAAGCAATCAAATAGCGATGGTTATTAGAGTTATTCTTGCAATAACTGCATTTTAAAGAGCGAGGGTCATCATCATCATCATCATTTCAGTCGAAAGACGTCCACTGCTGGACATAGGCCTCCCCCAAGAAATGGGGGGTTTTGCCATAATCGCCACGCTTGGTAGGCGGGTTGACGTTCGCAGTAATATGGATGTTACAAAGGCACAGAGAACGCTGCTGCCCATTCTCTGGTGAGTCCCTTAGTCGCCTCTTACGACACCCACGGGAAGATATGGGATGGTGCTATTCTTTACGTCCGACACCATATATTATACGAATGAGACCGAGGGTATTGAGCGTAAAAACAGAGCTCAGTATAATGAATGAAGTATATGTATGTAGTTTCTATTCCTATCTTCAACATTTTTAAACCCACGACAAAACAAAAGAAGCAAAATTATGAATGAAACCTGTGCGGGACGCATCTGGCTTTAATTAAAGGCCACTTGAGCCTTTACCCTTAAGAAAATTAGAGCATGAAATTGCTTCCCTATTTAAATTCAGGGTAGTCAGTACGCGGGTTTATTTTTAACCGCCATAATATATTACGTGCGACAGTGATGCTGAATGGTTTTTTTATGTGACTAATTACAGCCGCGTCGGTTTTTTCCAACATGTTATTAGTGTATGTTTGGGCCGGTACCGTGTTTTTTTTCGCAAGTGGGGATGTTGGGATTTAATTTTTGCTGTATGGGTTTGTTTACTTGGAGGAAAGGTGGGTTGAAAATTCTAGATATTTTTAGGAACGTTCGCATTCTAATGTCCGTCTCGATCTGTCATTTTCTCATATATAATTGTTAGAACAGATTATTTTATATCACTTTAACTGCAAATTTCAATGTGCCAATATAATTCAAATGTAAAGTCGGCCTGAAATACAGGTTTGAATTAATCTATACTCCATTTATAATATGAAATGTGCATTAGAAAAAAGAGGCAAAGCATTTTATTTCAAAGATAAGTTAATATATTTTTAATTAAGTGTTTCATAACATACATTTGATAAATATGTAGATTTAAGATACAGTACGAAATATGGATGTATGATAATATTATAAACAAAATAAATATGTTTTAATTAGGTAACATTTGTAATTTGGTAGAATTATAGTGAAACGAATCACGTTCCCGGAGTTGTTCATTCCTGCTTCTTTTAGGTTTTGACCATTGACACTGTAATTTTAAATTGGAATTAAATAATACAACTAAATGAAAGCCGCATTATTGTATAAGATAATTATTAAAATACATACAATTAAGTGCGACAGCGGCTGTAAAAGCACATTATAATAAATTTGGCGTCTATCGTAACTGTAAACATGTTTATTGTACTTTTGTTACAAAATGTGCATTAAAAATAACCTTTTATAACTTCTGTCTAATGATATTGTAAATTGAGTATAGATCGGATGGATCGCTACCTAACATTGTAATTTCGAGCCATCATAACTTATTCATTAATATAAATATTTTAGTTTTAGTTTACGTTTAGGCATTAATCAAATGGAATGGTGGTTTATTGGAAATAATCTTGCTGACTAATGTACACTTATGTATTATTATTTTTTATTTTAATAAATAAATAAAAAAACAGAAAATCTGTTAAAAATGCCTCTACCAACATTTTTATACAAGATTTTGATATTGATTGTCGCTGAGATGAGATAGCTACTAGATAATAAACGTTTTTAATTACTAGAATGGACCATCTTCTGTCTTAAGTTGGCATCAGACGTACAAGCAAAAACGCGTACTTTAAGCTCAATGTGTTTTTACGTTTAACTCTATGAAGTTCGCGTAGGTACTTTTGTCACACAGGCAAACAATCTTCGAACCATAAGTGTGCATACACACTATAATCTAAACTAGTAGGTGTAATAAAAAAAAAGATTTCATTTTTTCAATGTTTCTTTGTAATGGATAAACACCAAAAAAAATAAGATTTTAAAAATTCGTTCAGGAATAGGAAGTTACGTTATCCCTGAGTGTTATATTATATTATAAACAAATAAGGATCTGTAATAAAATCCCTGCAGACGAAGCCGCATGTAGGTATACTCTATAATACAGGTAATAATAATAATAATATAATATGTGGGGACATTTTCACACACGGCCATCTGACCCCAAACTAGGGAGACCCTGTACTATGGGTGTCAGACCGCTGATATACATACACAAATACATTTTTTTTTTCTTTTAAAAACACATATTATAGAAAAACAACACCCAGACACAAGGCAAACACAAGTGCTCATCACACAAATGTTTACCCTGGGCGGGAATCGAACCCGCCACACGCTGCGCAGCAGTCGATCGCTCAGCCACTGCGCCAACCGTGTCGTCAAATTGGTATAATTGCATTAACTGAAGCCCGAAAACAAGTCATTGTATGTACTCACCATAATGAACAACAATAAATGTATGAATCAGGAGATTCTTTTTTATTTAATTACACCTTGTTCCTATATTGTGATCACCATCACCATCATCAGGTTTATTCCGGTCAGCCTTTAGACGCCCACTGCTGAACATAGATCTCCCCCAAAGGGGGTCAGCCCTAATCGCCATGCTTGGCCGATGCATGTTGGCGATCGCAGTAGCTGTTATGGTACTCAGAAGGTCGCTGCTGTCCATCCTCTGGTCAATATCCCTCTGTTGCCTTCTACGACATCCACGGATAGTACCCATAGTATTACGTTTGCCTGTATTTAGGCGTTCATTTTGCAATTAACGCGTCCATTGAAGAGAAATACTACCATTCTACACGCGATAATAATAATTAATTAACGACCACTAATTACTTAAACAGGGCCTTGGCAACGTCCCGGAAAAAAGCTTAATTACACACAAAGAAAACTCCACTACCTAACATCTTAGGTACCAGTAAAACAAAAAATACCTACCTTTCTTAATTGCCGTTTTTGCGAACAAACGGTAGCTTTTTGATATATTACGTTTTCTTTGATACCGCGTAAAGGCTCGCATATTTTTCAATCACATCTTGCGAGCGTGGTCAGATTCTCCAGTAGTATTGGCATGGACGGATCCGCACCAGCAAGTACTCCCTCTCCGACCCTTGTTCGTGCCAGCCCGCACCGCTGGATAATCCCTAAAAATCAGTATTCGATTCACCTTGTCCCATTGCTACCAGCGATGCCTTAACCCGAGGCCCGTACCCCACTGGGGGTGCCCTTAGCGTAAAGACGCCTAGCTTATAGTTTTTGCCCAGGCTGAAAGTCTGGTTAAACAATCGACAAACTCCTAGATTGACCTGTGAGATGGCATACCGAAAAATAAAAAATAAACTCATTCGCACTGCAGTGTTAGACCAGCGACCGCACCGACGGGTTGCCCACTTCGGTGTAGCTAGGTATTCAAGTTGGGTAGACATTCGAGCATTTACTGGTGCACAATGCCCAATGCTCTATTATTATTTCTTTATCAACCGACTTCAAAAAAGAAAGAGGTTCTCAATTCGACTGTTTGTATATTTGTCAAGCGATTTCTCCGGAAAATGTGAATTGATCATATTTTTGATTTTGAAGGCGGTTATCTTTTTATAAATAAAGCTTTTTTTGCCAGCCAACTCAGACCCAACGATAAAGTACTTAATATAATTATAGAAATAACAAAACTTTTAATTATGTTGGGTTGGTAACGTATTACGTATGGTTACTGCAACTTAATGGATACGTTCATGTAGTAGTAGTTGTATGGCGGACTGGTGTCCACTACTCCACGTCTCAGCGCGTAGTTTGATAATTAAGGCGACGATATACGCCGGCGATCTTGAACGACCAGAGAATCGTATGCGCTGCGTCCAAAACTCTCAAAGTTTAGTCGAAAAAATTAAATAAAATATCGTATTCTTTAACTTAAAAAAAAGGCGTATACTTAAAGATAGATAATTAAATTATATATAATAATATGTAAGATAGTAAAAGTTTCGTTTCAATATTCCTGGTAGATTTTGTGTGATTATCAATGTTTTGTCCGCGTCATACACAACTTCACGATTTAATTAAACTATTTAATATGAACTTAATCAAAAATATTCACATACTAAATGATTAAGAGAATGTTCTAGTTCAACATATATTTTTTTCAAATCATTTACACCACACATTTTGACGTGATTGTCCGTTTAAAATCTGCAAAAGTCGCTTGTTAGCGCCTTAAGCAGAAGACAGGCAATAGCAAGGCAATACTTACATACATACGCGGAGTGGAATGTAAAAAATATGGAAATGCGCTTATAAGCTAATAAGCTTTTCTATTATTGTTTCTTTCGAAAGTACGTTCAGGGGCTCATGGCTAAGTTAATAGCAACACGGATGGATCGATCTTGGTTAAGCTACGCTTGCCGCGGTCAGTACGTGGATGGATGAACATCCATTCTATACAGCGGCCCGTCCGTGTCTCGGAAAGCACGTAAAGCCTTCCGGCTGTCATTGGTAATCTTTGACAGTCAGTGGTGTAGCTAGAAAGTCAAATGTTATCGTGTTACCCAGTCACTGGGTAGTGGGTGAGATAGGCAGTCGCTTCATGTAAAACACTGATATTCAGCTGCATCCGGTTAGACTGGAAGCCAATCCCAACAACACAGTTGGGATACGGCTAGGCAGGTTAGGTGACCCTTCGAAGGAACGTTACGTTGCTTGGAAATTCTATAGTGTGAACATCTCATCTGCCTATCCTTTTCCCAACTATATTGGGGTCGGCTTCCAGTCTAACCAGATGCAGCTGAATACCAGTGTCTTAATCGTGGAGCGACTGCCTATCGGACCTCCACAACCCAGTTATTGGGTAACACGATACCCCTTGGTAAGACTGGTTGTCAGACTTTCTGGTTTCTGACTACCCATAACGACTGCCAAAGATCTACAAATGACAGCCGGGACCGACGGCTTTACGTGCTTACCGAGGCACGGAGGGAACTCGGTATGAAAGGGATGGTCACCCATCCACAGACCGACCGCGGCTTTAACCTACTAACTTTAACCTTTGACCGATCGATCTGTACGGCTTTAACTTAGCCACCCTCTGTAGAAATTCTATGCTGAAATCACCATAAAAGTTACAACTGAAATACTTCTTTGTGCAACGTGATTCATTTTCAAAGAAAGCACGATGTTTTTTTGTTAATCCTCTTGAATTATCAAAGTGTTTATTGTAAACCGTTTCGTTTCGTTGGAACAATTTTGTTGCCGCGTTTCAAGATACGGCTTTCGTTTACTTTCTGTTTTAAACAACTCGTGAATTAAACGTCCTGCTTTCGTGTGGTGGGGGCACCGGTTGATGTATGAATCATTTAGATTTTGTTCTATCGTTACGTCGTGTTCAAAAACGTGAACTAATTCCTTGGAGTTTTAGGACAGCTCTGATTTAGTAATGCCAAGGGTCAGGAACGACTGGAACGTCAGGAATGAGGAGATTCAGAGTCACCGACATAACAAAAAGAAAGGCCAAGCTCAAGTGGACTGAGCACATTGCTCGTAGAACCGATGTCCGATAGGGCACAGAGCTCCTGGAGTGGCGACTGCACACTGACACGCACAGTGTCGATAGGTCCTCCACAAATCGGACCGAAGAACTGATCCAAGCACGCAGATAAATGCGGCGTAGGACCGACACAGGTAAAGGACTTTGGGAGAGACCTATGCCCAACAGTGGGCTTCTAAAGGTTGAGATGATGATGAGGGCCTCTTCTCACACAGAGTTTGCACGAGCATTGATCACTATGCTTGCTCAAAGCAGATTAGCGATTTTACATTCATATTGATTCCTTGTTTTTTCTAGACTAGCTTTCGACATGTTGCGCCAAACCAAATAACAATATGGGACAAGGGCAGGAAGTTGATGACTAGATTTTGCCTTCGACTTGGTCTGTGTAAGTTTTCTTATGGATCCCTATTCTTTTTAACAATCAAATATTGCGTATAACCCACCACTGTCACGTTCGTGGCCACTAACACATCCCAAAAAAATAAAATATGTTACGTTTATGGCCACTACACATGGACACGACGACAAGTTGAATTTAACTCCATCTAGTTTGAAATCCCGAATTATTAGGTGAGTTTTGACTGATTGTATGCATAGCTGATGAAATAGTTCAACGAAAAAACATGAGATGGCAGTGCAAGACATATTGACAAATGAATGAGAATTTTTTATCTTCAGTTGACTCGTGTGACGCGTGTGTCGTCAAGTGTTTAATACGAGCGTCAGTGTTTAAGCATAACGTAGCTTTTTTATCAAAAGAATTAGTTTTATAATATTAGTATAGATATATGAGTTGTACCCGTGTAGGTTGCATGTTATCGGTAAGAGAGAAACAGATTACGTAATGGAATTTCCCGCATGTGCATTTAAAAGCTCTTACACATCCGCGACACTGTGCCGCGGCAGCTGTCGCCAACTGTCGGCGATGATCGCCTGCACCGATTGGCAGCGGTCGCCGATACTCGATCGCGGACCCATCTGGTATCTATGCCGGTATGTGTGCCGGTCGCGAGCAGTCGCAGGTGGTTGGCGACTGTCAGCGACTGTGACCATCGCTCGATTGCGGCACACAGTTGGCATCTGTACCAGTCGCGGGCAGTCGCAGGCGGTCGTAGACGTTCGGTGACGGTCGGCGACTGTCAGCGGCTGTCGCTGACGCCCAATCGCGGCACTCATCTGGTATCCGTGCCAGTCGCGGGCAGTTGCAGGCGGTCGGCGACGGTCGGCGACTGTCAGCGGCTGTCGCGGACGCCTAATCGCGGCACTCATCTGGTATCCGTGCCAGTCGCGGACAGTTGCAGGCGGTCGGCGACGGTCGGCGACTGTCAGCGGCTGTCGCGGACGCCTAATCGCGGCACTCATCTGGTATCCGTGCCAGTCGCGGACAGTTGCAGGCGGTCGGCGACGGTCGGCGACTGTCAGCGGCTGTCGCGGACGCCTAATCGCGGCACTCATCTGGTATCCGTGCCAGTCGCAGGCGGTCGGCGACGGTCGGCGACTGTCAGCGGCTGTCGCCGACGCCCAATCGCGGCACTCATCTGGTATACGTGCCAGTCGCAGGCGGTCGGCGACGGTCGGCGACTGTCAGCGATTGCCCCCGGTGTCGACGATCGCTCGCAATAGCTGCCGCGGCACTGTGTCGCAGATCTGTAAGAGCTCTAAATAGAAAAATAAATATCACTTATTTATTTTTATATTTAAGGTTTATTTTTTTGAGGTGTTGTATTACAGCCATTACTGGCTATTTGAAGCAGACATAGTTCAGCGTTGGGCTTAGATATGTATATCATTTCTATACCACAGTTAATCCGAAGTTAGGTCCCAATAAAGTGTTGCTTACTGTGATTTTCGTGTATTCTTGGCTTTATTACCTCGTTAGTTACACTTGCGTACAATATTAGGATTGCGTACTTATAACGTGTTTTTTTGAAAAATAAATGTCACTTATTTATTTTTCTATTTAAATGCGTCGCCGGTGTTCTACGAACAGTTCATCCGCCAAATCGTCAAAACCCAAGTTTAGGAAAATTACTTCAATAAATATTTTTTAAACTGTTTGCTTCCAACAATAAATGCCTCTAAACGCGAAATATATTTAACGTAGGAACTCGTGCGGTCGCAGCACGAGTTAGTACAGGCAATACCACCTCAATGGTTACAATTTAACTACGAAACCCGCCTTTACTTCTACTAAATGAAGGCGCTGTCAATGTCAAATTGTTACACGTACGTGCGGTTGACTGTACTCGCCTTCGCTTTGTACTTTGTACTGTGGTTTTGTTACAACATTTATTTGTTATTTGTTAAGGTACGAGTTTTGTACGTTTCGCGGTTATGGATTTTCAGTACGGTTTTTCAATGGCTTTGTAAGAATGAATGATGTTTTGAAATGGGTTTCATTTGAGTGAAGGGTTTTTGTGTTAATTTAGAATAAAAAAGCCACAAAAGACTTTGTGACAGAAAGGGTATTATTAATTTATTTATTTAGACTTCATGCAAAAGGTTACAAAGACGGACTTAATACCTTTGGCTTTAGGCATTCTCTACCAGACAACTAACGGTGCGACAACTAAGAGTGAAGAGATGACATGTCAGATGCATAGAATATCAAGTCAACAAATCAAAAAGATAAACTTCCATCAGAACAAAAAAGGTAAAATACACGTATAATAGGTACATAATTATCGAACCACATACATAATAGTAGATTGTTATACAAGGAGCTAAAATGACCCAGTATATACGAGGTAGTTTTACTCCCGAGCTTTAGCGAGGGAGTAAATTGAAACCGAGTTTTAATGGGTTTTAGCGCCGTGTATTACACTATACTTTTCACTACGATTGCGAGAAATTAATTACGGTCACTACCAATTCAATTTGCAATTAGAGAAAAATTATAAAGATTTCGCGCCAATGTCTTTTTTTTTGTTTCTTCTGTAGCCGCAACACATTGCATGCATTCTACCAGAGATCGTCGATTTTAGTTCCATTTTAAAATTAAAATGAGGTTCTTTTTTTATGAAACAGTAATAAGTCGAGTCTTTATTCATGATTATTCTACTTATGACTAAAGACTTTTTCGTTTTTGTAGGCTCATTGTCATATTTGACACACAAAAATTAAAAAAAAAAACTTTTTCTCCTAGAGGATGAAATGCTATTTTATTCCCGCTCTGGTATGCTACAATGACGGCCTATTTGAGCAAGAGAAGTGAAAACATTATTATTAATCGCTTCTGATTATTTTATCTGACCTAATAACTTTTAGAGCAACCAACACGGACAATTGTTGCCTGCATTATTGTGGTTGCGCGTTGGTGGTTTAGGTTAATAGTACCTACTTTTCTATTACCATCTACCCATTCATCCATCCATTCCCCTTTCCAAACTCTCGCGTGTTAGGTACAAGTAGGAGTAGTTGGTCCCGGCTGTCATTTGTAGATCTTTGACAGTCAGAAGCCAGGAAGTCTGACCACCAGTCTTACCAAGGGGAATCTGGTTCCCCAGTAACTAAGTAGGTTGTAGAGGCCAGACAGGCTCCATGTAAAACACCGGTAGGTATTCAGCTGCATCTGGTTAGACTGGAAGCCGCCCCAACATATTTGGGAAATGGCTGGAAATGGCAGATGATGATTAAAAGTAGGATTGTTGACCTTTGGCAGAGCAGCACGCATCAAATGATGATTCTTTTATTATTAAATTACTCAATTCAAACTTTAAAAACCATTTCGTGGCAAACACACCTAAGTAGGTAAAATTACAATTTCCAATGAAAACCTGCCTATTTAAACTACAAACCAAAATCCCTGAAATAATAAAACGAGCTAATAATTCAAAGTAAACTCATTAATGGTCTTATTTGCCTTCGATGGTGTTAAGACAAACCTGAGCTAATAGGCCCGGCCATCGTATTGACTTTTTAGTCAGGGCCTATTTAATGGCGTTACGTTGACATGGAGCCATGAAACGCGTACATTTTATTTGAGTCGCTTTTTTTAGTTCCAAACAGTTCGTTCTTTATTTTTTCTATTTGAAGTAAAACCTTAGGTTAGGCTATGATGGGGCTGACATGCCTTATAAGGATAAAAGTCCCTAAAAATAATTAAATAATAATATTATTATTATTTTTATATAGACAGATATTAAGATTTTTCTTTTGTGTTGTAGGATTTTTTATTGTCCCAGCCAACACACATTTCGATTTTTTAATTTTTCTTTGTCATGTTAATGGAGGAGATTAGATGGATGGCTTCCACTGGAATTGGCGGGATGAGGCACAACATCGAGAGAAATGGATGGAATAAGGGGAGGCCTTTGCAAAAAAAAAACGGTTCGTTGACATTAATACCGTGACCCAAGTGCTGGCTTTTACCTTGGTCTGAGGCTAAACATTACCATCTAACATGGCAATGACGCCAGTCTCTTGAGCACATTTCCAGTAGACGGAGATGCGGAGGAATTTTGATGCTTTTTATTTTTGTTTATTTTTTAAGAAGCCCGCCACACTATTCCCTAACCACTGTAACTCCTGTAAGCCAGAATCAACAGTGGCGACCACCAGAAAAGCGCCAGAGCAATGAAGCTCGACGAGTCCCAGAGAAACGATTCAACTGTCTTGGATCCCGCAACGAAATTAATCAGAAAAGAACAGCGGAGGAGTAAGAAAAACATATTTACAAAAAAAATATATTAGTAATATATTAATAATAATATATTATATATATATTTTATAAATGTCAACCAAAGAAAATTAATATATTCTCATCATAATAATGACGTCTGGCAACTTTGGGATCTTGGCTCAATGGAGCCGTGTACCTGCGCAGACGCATGTGACTAAAAGAGCAAATCGCAAATCTCCTCGAAAGTCATGCCAAACTCGAAGAAATATCGGTAGTAAGCGTTTGCAGTACTCTTCAAAAAACAACCCAGAAACAAGCCGTAATTCCAGTAGTGGAATCGGTGAAGGAAGTTAAGCCTGTAGATATTAATAGTTAATTTTCCCACAGAAATGAAAAAGATGGCTGCCAAGCAGGCAGTATTGAAAATGATGTTGTTGCGGTGTTTACCTGTCTAGAGACCAGCCGCCGTCAAGCATCTTACCTCTCGCTAATTATCTAATATAGTCTTTTGAAAGTTATTAATACGTTTTATTTAACGTAGTTAGCGATCCGGGTGTAACACAGTACGTTACAGTACCTAATTAATCGCAAGCACAATCTCTCTCCCTCTCTATCTCTATCACACACACACACACACACACATGCACACACACACTCTCACACAAAAACACACATACACACATGAACTCCAAACCAATGAAGAGCATGCATGCACTTCCATAAATTTTTACGTTATTTTATTTAAAATTATTGCATAAATTGTCAATGTTCCAAAACCGGGTGAAGACACTGACTCCTGTAACACAGGTACCACCTAGCTCAAAAGTCAGGGCTTCAAACTTAAATGTAATATTTATTCTTTTATGTCAATACAAAATTTTATTATTTATTATTAAAGCTAAGAGTAGGTATAAGCGTAGACCTTCAGAGCTGAATCTCTCTTATTACAAATCGTTACGGAATCGCTGCAGTCATCTGTGTCAGGATGCCAAGAGACGTTATTTCCACGACCATCTCAACAACCGTAGTTCTTCCGATGTTTGAGCGTAGACTATAGTAGCATAATGCCGGCAATTTACATGGCGTATTTACGCAAAAATTCGGTTTATTTGAATAATACAAAATGCACCCTTTGTTTATTGAAATAAACTCGATTTTGTATTATCCAAATAAGCCGAATATTTGTACAAATACACTATGTGAAGTGCCATCATAAGACAAACGTATGAATAAAAAAAATATAGGCGTATACCTAACTAGCACTTTCCCGCGACTTCGTTCGCGTGATTTTTCTTACGAGTCCCTAACTTTATGATAATCTAATATATAAATATATATGTATATATAAAAATGAATCGCCGCAATGTATGTGTTCTTTTTTTTTGTGTACGTATTTGTCATGAGAAGGTTTGTATTAAAAAAAAATTTAGATAGGGTAGGGTAGGTGGGTATGGTAGGGTAGGTAGGGTAGGGTAGGTAGTGTATGTAGGTAGGTAGGGCAGATTTAATCAATCGAGACAGGACAGGCATTCAGTGATAACGTAGCTTCCAATTGGAGAAAGAATTTTCAGAATCGGACCAGTACTTCCTGACATTAGCGCGTTCAAACAAACAAACAAACTCTTCAGCTTCATTATATTAGTAGACTAGCGACCCGACCCGGCTTCGCATGGGCCTATATAGCCTTCCTCGATAAATGGACTATCCAACACAAAA
Source organism: Charanyca ferruginea (assembly GCA_947361185.1). NCBI lineage: Eukaryota > Metazoa > Arthropoda > Insecta > Lepidoptera > Noctuidae > Charanyca > Charanyca ferruginea. Next base: position 4,543,168 of record OX376070.1, read on the forward strand.
AGAATTTTTCAATTCGAACCAGTAGATCCTGAGATTAGCGCGTCACTAAAGCCCGTCACAGACGTAGCTATAATATATATTAATATACGTCAGACGTAAGGCAAATTACGATCAGCTATAATATATATTTTTACTACGTCACCAAAATATTTGGACAGATATAGCAAGGCATATTGATATAAATTCCAAAAATGTGAAACAAACAACGATCGCAGACGTAATAAGGGCGAAAATATATTATTATATTATAGATACCGTGTGTGGTGTGGTGGCTAGCTATAATATATATTATAGCTACGTATGTGACGGGCTTAAATATTTTGTATTACCGCATCCACGCACCTTTCATTCCGACATCGCAAAACAAACAGTGGCAGATCGCGTAGTCAATTAGCTGACAACCTTGTACAAAACTGCCTACCTTATTCCTTCAACTTAAAGTTTAAATTCGAATGAAAAGGTATTGCTCCAAAGCAGTTTGTCAGCGTCTTATTAGACATTCCGTTTCGGAGCTTTGAGGGCTTCAGTAAGATCGTAGTAGGCCTAGTATCTGTTACGAGATGACAGACCATCAATAATTTCGTGAACTGGGGTGTGATTCTGTAAGAACTCATTCTAAACTTCGAATCTGAATCCGCTGTGAGTTTCCTGATTGGCATTCTAAAAACTCAGTTGATAATTCGAATATACACTAGAGCCACGCTTGCGAGCGTGTCAGCGAGTTGAACTAAATCGACTGGGACATTTTGACAGATAAAGTATGAGATGACGTAAGAAGTGGCATTCTGTAAGGTAATTTTCCCGTCACTTCGACGCTCACTTCGCACTCGAACCCGTTTCAAAGTGTCAAATATATCAAGGTCATTTTGAACCTTATGCGAAGTGAGAGTGAATAGCGATGTGAGATGCGAGTTGTTGTTTGAATTTTACAGAATCGACCTACTGGTGTTTATAAAGAGCTTTAGGCATTGCATTGTAGGGTTTATTTACATCTATATTCAAATAATACAAATAAATAAAATTGCAGTGACTGTTTGTAATTTTAAAATTACGAATTTTTACTGAATGCATTACATACGTGTACACGGTACTAACAACAAAAAAAATCTATTTCTAACATTTTTGTCTGTCTGTATGTTACGGCTAATCTCCAAAACGGCTGATCCGAATTTGAATGTAGGTACTTTCACTGACAGATAGCTGATGTTATCAGGGATAACATAGGATATGTATGGTGATATTATTATATTTGACTTAGACCACGCAGCGGCAAACACACACACACCCACAAAGTGGACCAAGAACCTGATATATTTGACTTGGACCACGCAGCGGCAAGCACAGAGTAGGATATCCACCAACAAAGTGGACCGACAACCTGATATATTTGACTTGGACCACGCAGCGGCAACCACAGGGTAGGATGTTCACCAACAAAGTGGACCGACAAGCTGATATATTTGACTTGGACCACGCATCGGCAAACACAGACTAGGATATCCACCCACAAAGTTGACCAAGAATCCGATATATTTGACTTGGACCACGCAGCGGCAAGCACAGAGTAGGATGTTCACCAACAAAGTGGACCGACAACCTGATATATTTGACTTGGACCACGCAGCGGCAAGCACAGAGTCGGATATCCACCAACAAAGTGGACCGACCACCTGATATATTTGACTTGGACCACGCAGCGGCAAGCACAGAGTAGGATATCCACCAACAAAGTGGACCGACAACCTGATATATTTGACTTGGACCACGCATCGGCAAACACAGACTAGGATATCCACCCACAAAGTTGACCAAGAATCCGATATTTTTGACTTGGACCACGCAGTGGCAAGCACAGAGTAGGATATCCACCAACAAAGTGGACCGACAACCTGATATATTTGACTTGGACCACGCAGCGGCAAGCACAGAGTAGGATGTTCACCAACAAAGTGGACCGACAACCTGATATATTTGACTTGGACCACGCAGCGGCAAGCACAGAGTCGGATATCCACCAACAAAGTGGACCGACCACCTGATATATTTGACTTGGACCACGCAGCGGCAAGCACAGAGTAGGATATCCACCAACAAAGTGGACCGACAACCTGATATATTTGACTTGGACCACGCATCGGCAAACACAGACTAGGATATCCACCCACAAAGTTGACCAAGAATCCGATATTTTTGACTTGGACCACGCAGTGGCAAGCACAGAGTAGGATATCCACCAACAAAGTGGACCGACAACCTGATATATTTGACTTGGACCACGCAGCGAGAAGCACAGAGTAGGATATCCACCAACAAAGTGGACCGACAACCTGATATATTTGACTTGGACCACGCAGCGGCAAGCACAGGGTAGGATGTTCACCAACAAAGTAGACCGAGAACCTGATATATTTGACTTGAACCACGATTTGGCAAACACAGATTAGGATACCCACCCACAAAGTGGACCAAGAACCTAAAAAGACCTCAGGAACATGCTGGACGTAAGCCGTCAAAGTCAAAGTCAAAGTCAAATCATTTATTTCAATTAGACCATTAAAAGGCACTTTTGAACGTCATAATGTAAAATTTGAATCTAGTTGCCCATTCCAAATGGTAGTTTCGTATGGAGAAGAATGGGCAAGAAACTCCATACATACTCTTTTAAAAAAGGGTGTTTACAATATTTTCATTTACAAGAATGATTATGTTAGGTGAATACGATGTATCTTGTATAAAAATCACTATATTGTGGTATGTACAAAATATCACAAGTTAAGAAATGACAGCTAAGTTATGTACATAGACACACAGTGTTCACATATTTACAATTAATAATACAGTAGACGACTAATTCTTCCGCCGCTTCCAACTGGTCCTTTTGGAAATCTTTAGGGAAGGCGATGTCCAATAGTGGATGTCATACGGCTGATATATGTGACTAGCGACCCGACCCGGCTTCGCATGGGCCTTCCTCGATAAATGGACTATCTAACACAAAATTATTTTTTCAATTCGAACCAGTAGGTCCTGAGCTGTGTGGTGCCGGTCGCGAATAGCACTATCCCTTTTCTACCCGTGGGTGTCGTAGAAGGCGACAGAGGGATATTGACCAGAGGATGGGCAGCAGCGTCCTTCTGAGTACAATAACACCTACTGCGATCGCCAACATGCATTGGCCAAGCATGGCGATTACGGCTGATCCCCTCAGTGGGGGACACCTGTGCCCAGCAGTGGGCGTCTAAAGGCTGACATGATGATGATGATGAGGTCCTGAGATTAGCGCGTTCAACCAAACAAACAAACTCTTCAGCCTTATAATATTAGTATAGATGATATTTAACTTCCTCGCTCACAAAGCCGCGGGCAGAAGCTATCTACACAAAAAAGCGAAAAGTTACTCATTCACTCCCTGATTAAACACGAAATCACGAAGAATTCTTGACCTATGAAGCTGCTGTTTTGGAGGTAGGTAGGTTTGTTCCCCACAATTAGAACTGAAACTCAAAAACATTTTTTTCATCAAACCCATACTTGTGGGGTATCTATGGTCTTCAAAAATGATATTGAGGTTTCTAAAAACCTTTTTTCTAAACTGAATAGTTTGCGCGAGAGACACTTCCAAAGTGGTAATATGTGTCCCCGTCCCCCCCCCTGTAACTTCTAAAATAAAAGAATGATAAAACTAAAAAAAAATATATGATGTACATTACCATGTAAACTTCCACCGAAAATTGGTTTGAACGAGATCTAGTAAGTAGTTTTTTTAATACGTCATAAATCGTAAACCGCAATTTAGTATTAAAACATCGATCAAAGTTACAACGAACTACAAGAATTTTTATATTATGTTACTTGCTGCTACGGAACCCTTCATGGGCGAGTCTGACTCGCACTTGGCCACTTTTTTTTCTTTTTAGTTTAATAGTTATAGGTTTTCCTTTTTTATTTTTTCGTGTAAATATTGTAATACATTGTATTCGAATATCTATGACATTGTATAAAAATAAATAAAATTTCTAATATGGCAAAAACGCTTCAAAGCATGTTAATTAATTTTAGTTTCAACAAGGTAGGTACACCTGCAAATGCAACTGCAACATTCAATGCGAATGTACCTACTGTTTGAATTCTATCAGGATGACTAGAAAATCGGTTTATTCCTTACACCGGCATCGCGTGACAGTTTCGACAATCACCCATTATTCTGGTTTTTGCAATTATAGGTTTTTACATAAATTACTTTTTTCTATCCTATTGTGCGCACAGAGGTGTGTGAGATTTGGCATGGTGAGTGTAATATGAAGGAGAAGAACAGAAAGCTTAAACTTATTTATTTATACTTTATGCATAAATGTACAAAGGTGGTCTTAATGCCTTAGGCATTGTCTACCAGTCAACCAAAGGTGGTGAAATAATAACATGTAAGGTCCATAGTAAAATTTTATAAAAAAGAAAACAATTGTATTTCGATCTCCGGGCGGCCATAAGTTATAATTATAATTTTACTAGTTCTCAAAAATAGTTTGAATCTCTCGATATCTGTAACATTTAAGTGCTGACAAAATACCCCTAAGCACTTTCTAGATAGTCAGAACAACTCCTAGAAGATATTATGTTGGGGTAGAATAAAAAAGTCAAGCAGACTGACATAAAGTGAATTGTCCCTGAGAATTAGGGGCGGTACCAGTAGGGGTGTGGAATCACAGGCTTATATTTGCTCTCTAAAAACCTACAAAATGTTATCTTAATGTAATAAGTACTACATTTGTTAGCTTTATCAAACAATTAACGGGGCAGCTCCGAATATTCTATTAATAATTAATTAAGTCCTTTGTTGAATTGTGTATGTTTTTTAATTAATTTGTGTTTATCTGTATTGAATCTCCTAATAATATTATTATACTTAAATGATTTAGATACATGTCTTGCTTATAAATTATTAACCATTATTCAACATCTGTAAATGTTTACTATTTTGAAACATGATTAAGTACCTCCAAAACGGATACAACAGACGTAGGCAAAAATGCTGCTATCACTGAAATGGGTTTGGACGGATGACGTCAGCCGCATGCACATTTACCGCGGGGAAATAATTTCCACGCAATGGGTGCCTGTCTCGTCTACCGAAGACAGCCCTGAAATAGGTGGCGAGATGACCTGAACGCGTATGTCCCGGGAGTGGGACATTTGTGGTAAGTAAAAAGAAATATCAGTTAGAAAAAAATATTAGATCGATTGACCCAAATACCTACTATAATAATATATGGTTAATAGTATTTGGGTTTCGAAAACAAACATCCACACAAGATACTTACGACTTATTAAGAAAATGAAAAAAAGAAAAACGTTAAATTTGAAATGAAAACATATTTATTAAATAAAACCAAAAACACACGTGCTAAACTCTAAAGACGTGAAACTTAACAAATGTTAAAAAAAATAAATTTGATGTTTTATATTATAGGTAGGTGTCTTAATTACCTCAGCATATTCTTCGAATGATGGATGTTGAAGGGTCTTGCAGAAGCTCCTCTAAGATACCGTTGTACTGGCGAAGTTTCGTCAGTAACATTGCATTTGTCCGCCGCTACAACCGTTGGAACCGCTGTGGCCATGAGCTCTGCAGCACTCGTCCTTCTGAGCATCGTTGCGGCCGCAGACCTCATCGCAGGGTCCAACATGGACAGCCTGGATGGTCACCATCACCGTTGCGAAGGCAATGAGCAGGAGAACGAAGGTTGTCTTGATGGCAGCCATTGTAGGTGATGTAGTTAGTAGATTGTCAAGAAACGTTCGTAAGTAAAAAGATGTGAAGTTGTTGTGTGAAGTTTCAGAAGTTTCGCTCCATATTTATACTCAAAATCTAACAAGATTTGAGTGCATTATCAAACCGGTTAACGTCAGTTTTTGTACCTAACAGGAAAATTAAACTCAACCTTTTAAATGAGGATAATTTTGGTATTAACCCTAGACGGCTACTTTCATATATTTCTGCGATAAATATTGTTATATTATTATTAAATAAATCATTTATTTTCAAGTACCAACTAAGGTTATGTGCTGGAGTGTAACAACTATAGAGAAATAAAACTAATGTCACATTATAGTATGCAAGCTTATGAGTAAATAATTATTAAATAAAGGCGGCTGAGAGAATACGAGGCATGCCTTTTAAGTTCTGTCGTTTCCATATTTCCCGGTAATTTTGAATTTGGAACTGTTCTATATTCGAATGTGTTTTAATTTTGAATCTCAAAACAGTTGAAAGTATTAGGATTAATGCTATTGTTTAGTCACAGCGTCGATTGAAATCTGTCAGGTTACGTACGAAAATGAATATTTCTAATGAAAATGTTCGTGCAATAATTTTCTACAACTTTAGAAGAGGCCTGACACGGCTTCAGTGTTTTGAAGAGCTAACATCTGTGTTCAGTGATGAAGCCCCATGTCTGCGGACTGTCGAACGCTGGTATTTTGAATTCCAGCGTGGACATACTAGTGTTAGTGACAAATCTCGCGAAGGACGCCCAAAATCCGCCTTCACTGAAGATAACATCATTGCTGTGAGACAACTAATTCTCGAAGATCGTCATGTGACATATCGAGAGATAGAGGCTCTATTAGGCATCTCAGGGACAATCATTCAGAAGATCTTGCATGAAACGCCTGGTGTGAGAAAGCTAGTTTGCCGTTGGATACCGCATCTGCTTTCCGACTATCACAAGGCGGCCCGCGTCAGATGGTGTAAGAAAACTCTGCAAAGGTTCAACCGAGGAGAGTCAAATCACGTCTACGACATCATCAGTGGTGACGAATCTTAGATCTATGCCTACGATCCTGATTCCAAACAACAATCTACACGTTCAAGGGGTCGTTCAAGACGAGCCAAAGCCGACTAAAGTTGTTCGTTCTCGAAGCACTTCAAAGAAGATGGTGGCCACGTTCGTTGGAAAAACCGGCCATGTTGCGACTATTGCACTTGAAGATCCTAGAACGGTTAACGCAGAGTGGTATACCACAGTTTGTTTACCACAAGTCATCGCCGAACTTCGAAAATCTACCTCAAAGCGACGCATCATCCTGCACCACGACAACGCAAGCTCACACAGCGCTCGTCAAACGATTGAGTATTTGAAGCAGGAAAAAGTAGAAATTCTTGACCATCCTCCATACAGTCCTGACCTAAGCCCTAACGATTTCTTTACATTTCCTACAATTAAGAAAAGTCTTCGTGGTCAAAGGTTCCAGTCCGGTGAAGAAGCAGTCGACGCTTTCAAGTCAGCCATTTTGAACACCCCCACTTTAGAGGGGAATAAATGTTATAATAACTGATTTGAGCGAATGGAAAAATGTATTAAGCTACGTGGTGAATACTTTGAAAAACAATAAAAAGTACCTTATAGTACTTTTTATTGTTTCTAGTTGTGTTTTTTTCTTCAAACGACAAAACTGAAAAGGCATTCCTCGTAGAGAGAAATTTCACAGAATTAATTCGGTTTTATGCCTGGTCGGCATCCACCAGGTGTGCGAAAAATTGAGAAGTGCGCATAAGAACTTGCACATGGTATTTGTTGACCTCGGAACGGCATACAATCAGGTGCCTCGTGTGGTTTTGTGGTGGGTTCGGTGAATCCGAACAATGTACAGTCCTGTACCAATGTCTTTTGACGGAACGCCCATATCGACCTGCTCCGGCGTTCAAAACGTAACGCACCGGTTCAATACGTTGAACCGGTTGAATGGATTAAATGGCGACAGGTCTGGAACAACATGTGACCCAGTCCGTGGTAACACCTGTTGTACTGTATGGATCGGAATGTTGAGCCGTGAAGAAGATGGATGAAAAACGATTAGAATGAAATTAGATTTTTGAAATGAATATGTGGATTGATCAGAATGGATAAGGTGAGAAATGAATACATTGGAGGAAGTTTGAAATTGGCGCCAGTGGCAGAAAAGTTGAAAGTGAATCGTTTGTCTTGGTATGGGCATGTGAAGAGGAGGGATGAAACGCATGTGGCCAAAAGAGTTGCGAATATTAATTTGAATAGATGGAGAGGGAGCGGAAGGCCAAAAAAAGAGATGAATGGATTATGTGAAGAATGATATGAATGAAAAGGGAGTCAGTGTAAACATGACGGTTGACAGGACGAAATGGAAGAAGGAAACATGTTGCGCCGACGCCTGGTAACATGGGATAAGGGCAGAAAGATAATGATTATGATGATTTTCAAGTACCAAGGCCCATGTCCCTTCGTCAGTCCAGAAGCTAAATATTGGTTGTTTGTCATTGTTTAACTATTGTGTTTCCTAATTGACAGTTGAGCTCATAGTATGAATGTAATAGTTAGTTGATTGCACTTTATATACCAGTTAAAAAACCCAAAGATATAGACTAAACTAAACTAAAAGAATAAAACGAAACACTTATATACTCATGTGTGTGTCAGGAATAGAACCTTATTATTCCGAAGTTCTAAGACTTTCAGAATCTGGAGGCACAACAAATAAAAGGAAAACACATTCTTATTACTTTTGCTATTCTTAACTTAACATAAGGGTATCGGTATTATTTGTTAAAAAGAATCCCCAATTATTTCCGAAGTCTTTCAAACGTTTCGAAAGAAGTCAACGTGATAATCGGATACTTTTTTTACATAGGGCTAAAACAGTTCTCATGATAAAGAGTGTATTATGTATGGTTCCAAAATTATACAACAAGAAACCAAAGGCATACAAAGAAATGAACAAAAATAGTTTTAATAAAAGCAAGAACAAACTCTGAATAAATAAATGCTATTGTAATGTTGCCGAAGAATAAAAATGTCTAAAATACGTCATCAAAATATATAGATGTACTTTAGACATATTTATTAATTAGACGTAACTTTAAGTCTTTTTTTTTGTGCCTCCTACTTTGAATTATATTATTGACATTATTATTAATATTTTTACTAATATAACGTAATTTTAATGATTTTGTTTGTACTTTTAAATTATTATTATTGTATTGTACGCCGTTTTAGACAAAACATGTTTGAAACTTTTTAATTTTTGTAATCTTAACAACTGATTTTTGACGCTTTGAACTTCTATTTTCTAACTAAGTACTGACTTTTTGACTATTCAAAAGGTAAGTATGTGTGTGTTTAATTGAAATAAACGCTTTGACTTTGACACGTGTTTTTGACAAATAAATCTCTTTTATTTTATTTTATCTTAAAGTTAAAGAAAAGATGACAATTATTCAAAACGATAGACGGCAGCCTTTGAGGGTTGAACTTTAAAATTTTCCTTGCAATTTAACCTTCACGATATTTCTTAAATAAAACAAAAACAACAATAAAAACAAAAACAATACCATGATGAGGTAACGATGATCACAAAAAGTAAAATGGTTTGTCAACATAATAAATAATTAATTTATGATAATAATTGGTAGATTTATTTGTGTTATGTTTTTTGAAAACGTTGTCTGACCCAATGAATTGATTTTAAATAAGTATCAAGGACAAATAAGTAACCTGGGGGTTAAAAATGTAAAGTGTTAAACTTCACTATTTTAAGCCTCTAAGTTTAACGTGTGTTAAACTTAGGGGCTTAAAAATGTTATCTGTCTGTGGCACCATAGCTTCGAAACAGATGGACTAATCTGGACGCGGTTTTTTTAAAAGATTTTGGCTAAAAAGTTTTTACCTATGTACTGACGCCAGCACATCAAGCCAAATCAAACTGAAAAAATCCGAATTGAATATAAACCTTATAATTTTGTAATAAAGTTGAAAATCTACCACAGAAATTTGATCGATTGTTGTTGCTAGATGTGCTAACCTCTTTACGATGAAGACAGGATAAATTTAGCATTTTTTCATCATAATGAAAGGAATTTGGTTCTCAGTTGTCACTCTATCATAATTATTGAAAATTATCTGCTTAGCCTTTTCCCAGATTTGCTGGGATCAGTTTCAAGTCTCACCGAGTGCAGCTGAATACTAGTTTTACATGAAAAGACTTCCTGTCTCGACCTCCCCAACCCAGGTATTGGGTACCACGTTACCTCTTGATAAGACTGGTTGTCAGACTTTCTGGCTTCTGACTCATAACGACTGTCAAAGATCTACAAATAACAGCCGGGATCAACGGCTTTACGTGCTTTCCGAGGCACGGAGGGAACTCGGTAGGGAATGGATGGTCACCCATCCACAGACGGACCGTGGCAAGTGTAGCTTAACCTTTGACCGATCGATCTGTACGACTTTTACTTAACCACGAGCTCCTAAAATAAACCAAATTATTGAGCACGGTATTAAAACAAAAAACAAAACTCAAAACAAAACAAAACTGACTAAGTGCGAGTCGGACTCGCACACGAAGGGTTCTGTACCATTATCTATACAATATTAAGCAAAAAACGGCTTAAATATTTATTTTATTCTGTTTTTAGTATTTGTTGATAACAACAAATACCTACTAAAAAAAAAAAAAAGAAAAAAAAAAGAAATAGGTACATCATCTGTGAAAATTTCAACTATTATAACTTCTAGCTATCACGGTTCACGAGATAGCCATAAAGACAGACGGACAGTGGAGTCTTAGTAATAAGCTCCCGTTTTTACCAATTGAGTACTTACGGAACCCTAAAAATCAAGATAAAATAACTTTTGCTATTACCTGAAAAGCTGAAAATTGCATTGTGTGGTTTCGTGTCTATCTATACTTATATTATAAAGCTGAAGAGTTGGTTTGTTTGGTTGAACGCGCTAACCTCAGGATCTATTGGTTCGAATTGAAAAAATATTTTTGTGTTGGATAGTACATTTATCGAGGAAGGCCCATGCGAAGTCGGGTCGGGTCGCTAGTTTGAAATAAATGTTAAAGTTACAATGTTAATCGACTTTTGGTTCCAACCTTACATGCTGCGCTGATCCTAAATGATTTGGGATTACGGTAGAGGAAGATGAGGGCACGGTTGGCCCCATATATATAAGACAGATAGATTTCTATGGTTGGCCCACTGAACGAGCAATTGACTCACCGTGTCACAGGTTCGATTTCCACGCGAAACGAAATGCTTTTCTGGCTTCGGTAAATAACAGTTGCACAGAATCTGTCTACGTATGTATTTAAGTTGTTTTTATACATGTAATAACTGAAAATCTAAAAACCCCAGACGCTAACAAAAACCTCTCAGATCAAGGTCATTATGTTTTTCTTATATCATTGAAGTAACGGAACACCAAATTTTGACTCAATCAGATCTTAGGAAAATGCTCAAGTTCGTTACACAGAGCTAATAATCTTCAAACGCCTGAGCAGATTTTCTTGAATCATAGAACACTCACAATCTAATTACCTTTTAAACAAAAACAAACAAAATTAAAATCGATCCAGCCGCTTGGGCACTACGATGCCACAGACAGACATAGACACACACGTCGAACTCATAACATCCCTTTTACTTTTTTTTTTGAGTTATGAGGTTGTTGGGACACGCCCTCTTCCAACCGGGGGGTTGGAAGAGGGCGTGTAAATAGGTCCAGGGACCACAGACTCGGGGACGTCTATCGCCCCCAACATACGTAAGGACCCGAGGTAGCGGCGAGTAGTGTTCAATCAATCAATATCTTTATTGTGGATGATAGGTAGGTACAATATACAGGTCTTTAAATATTAATAATTGTGATCAGTTATGTCTCGCCCCTAGGGCATACAAGTTACGTATGTTCCACGCGCGCCCCTCTTAGACGTCCGAGGGGGAGTCCAACACCCCATTCCCCCCCCCCTGACCCCAGGTGGGCCGCGCGGAAGCGGGCCGGCACCAGTCAGGGGTTGCGGAAGTATCGTCAGTTCCCGTGACCCCCGACGTAGGTGTGAGGTGGAACACCGTTGTGGTTTTTAGTCAGTAAGAGTCTGACAGGGGTCCATATTGGCTCACCTAAAGTTCTTTAACCGAAATTGTACTTCCTAAGGATTTGTAATCCGAATGATCACTCTTCCTAAAATTTTTCATCCTAAAGTTTTTATTCATACTATTTGTAGTGATACCGGCGATGTTCATAACACTCATGTTTCCGAAAATTGTTATTAATAACATCATTAATGCAAATATATTTAAACTCCTACTGTTTTTTATCATAACGCTTCTGTCCCTAAACATAATTACCATAATATTTTCACTCATACTCGGAAAGAAACATTTACCAAGTGTAATAAAAAATATATGTGGGTAGAAGATGATATTTATAGTTTTGATTTGAGGGTATGATTATTATTTGGGGGTATGCTTTACATAACGTACTGAGTTGTGTCTATTGCTAAGTTCAAACCTACTGCGCGTGCGTGCAAGCAAGCATGCAGCAGGCAAGCAAACATGCAGCATACAAGCAAGTACGCAGCATACAAGCAAGCATGCAGCGCGCAAGCAACCATGCAGCATGCAAGGCATGCAAGCAAGCAAGCATGCAGCGTGCAAACAAGCATGCATCATGCAAGCAAACATGCAAGCGAGCATGCAACATGTGCAGCAGGCATGATTTCTGTCAGGGCTCCGGCGTTGCGCGGCTCCGGCGGTCCCACGCGAGCTTATCGTCGCCTACGCGAATTTAAATTACACTCTACGGGTCGGGCAGACAAGACTACGTGGAGTCGGTTTCGCAGCGATTCGTTTCTGTCATTAACTTTTGTAGCACAACATATTCACTTTTTAAGACAATATTTTAGTTATTGTCTATTTATATACATTTTCGTTGAAATAAATTCCATGGAAAAATACACTGAACAAACAATATTCGTTAAAAAATAATTTTACTGTTTGATAAGTTTGTTAAACAAAAAAATGTGAATAAAATTCATTGAATTGTGTATCTGTGAAATATGTTTCATTGAAGTAAATAGTCTTTGAAACAATAATAGTCGAAATAAAATTACAAGAACCAAATATGGTATGAAACATTTTCTGGATAACGAAATTCTATGAAATTTCTGTCTGCGAAACAAGGGGACACCGACATGTTATGTGAAAATAAAGTTACGCAAAATTAATGTATATAGTACTGATTATTATGAATAAAAAGAAATCTAAACAAAAAAGATATGACTTTGAATAATAGTGTAAAAGATGGTTATGTTGAGAAAATATAGAAAAACAAATAAAAGTATAATAGATGACATCTATTATATATTATATATCAAAATATAGAAAAACAAATAAAAGTATAATAGATGACATCTATTATACTTTTATTTGTTTTTCTATATTTTCTCAACATAACCATCTTTTACACTATTATTCAAAGTCATATCTTTTTTGTTTAGATTTCTTTTTATTCATAATAATCAGTACTATATACATTAATTTTGCGTAGTTGAATGCTTCGGATTATGAACATTAGAGACAGAGTAGTTAGGAATTGTGATTGTTAGGATGAAAAATGTTAGGAAGAACATTTTCGGATTTCCAATTATCGGAGTTAAAAATTTAGGTGAACTTTGGCGCACCCGTCTGACAGACCCCTTGACCCGCCCCAGGGCGGAGCACATCAATGAAGATTTTCCACCCTGGAAACCGGCTGATTAACCGGTGTTTCATGTGGTGCCTTAAAGTGAATTTAAGGCCTCCAGGTAGGACAAAAAATTTATAAACTAAGCGACTACACGCTAAGGACACCCTCTGTGGGGTACGGGCCTCGACTTAGAGCGTTTCTGGGGAAGGACAGTAAAAAGGCAGGTTGGATCATATCTGTAACATCTGTTTTCGTCGGAGGTCTTATCAAGAGCAGAAAATAAAATTCTTGACAGTAATATTAGTTTTTGCATATAGTTTATACCAATTTTATTCCCCGTGGGGAGTCCGGACTAAAATAGCACCCCCCCATTTCATCCCGAGGGTGTCGTCGAAGGCGACTAAGGGAAAATCTGGAAGTCGGGCAGCAGCGGCTTCCGTGTGCTTAACAACTTCACTGCGATCCCCAAGACGCCTGCCAAGCGTGGGGATTATGGCACCCCCTTTATGGGGGAGGCCTTTGTTCAACAGTGGACGTCTTCAGGCTGACGATGATGATACCAATGTGTAAATAATTGGTTATCACACACCTGTACCAGGAGTACAGTGTTGTAATGTTAAGTTAATTAACATACAAACCATAATAATATTATCACAACTATAACTATCTTCCCCAAAAGGGTCTAGGCACTGTAAAGGATGCATGCATAATGCAAACTTGTCGAATGCATATACCTAAATGTTTCTTCTAAACACTCTAAATTTGTTCTAGAAGTATTTTGAATGTGAAGCGATGTTTATTTTAATGTTTAATGTGCCAAAACAATGTTTGGCCTTGCACTATCAGAGTGCTGGTTCTCTAAGGAATACAAGTGTTTTCATTCGGTTTCCCTCTTTAATTTGTAAAAGCCTTCGACTCCTCACATATCAAACTACACTACCATAACATAATTCACAACCTGGGCCTGTAGAAAAAATCCCTTTCTGTTAGCGTTAACGCCAACGGAAAAGTCAAATTGTACGGAGTTGACGTTTGCTTACCAGGGGGCCAAGTCTGCTATTTTTTTAATTTCGTCATTCCAACACGATCCCATTGTCATTTTGCTAAAAGTTCGTAATCTACTAAATTCATATGGTCGATCATTGGTCGGTCAATGGTCTCGTAATCGAATTGTGTTATTTAATGACATTGTCGTATTGCCATTATTATTAAACTCGTTAAGAAATGATTTTCGAAAAAAACATTTATTCATGCATGAAATGAAAAATAAAAAATAAATGAAATAATATATATATATATATTTACATATTATTTGTAAGTGTTTTAGGCAATCTGAAGTAGTAAAAAGTTCGTCATTCATTTGTCATTGTGTACAAGATTACCATTCTATATAATTTCTTTCAATGGAGTGTCAGTGGTTGACCAATGCAAAATCACAATGACGCCATTATATTAGTAGATCAAAATCAACAATTTTGAAATCAATGATAGACCATTCTGACACTATTGTAATAGCAGACTTGAGGCCTAGATGTCACGTGATGCAAATATATGTCATCTGCATACAATTTGATTTTTCCGTTGGCGTTAACGCTGACAGAAAAGAATAGAATAGAATAGACTTTTATTTTGCAAATATGGGTAAGGAATTTTGTGTTCAGGCCCTAGTACGGTAAGGCTTATATCAC
The DNA here is from genome assembly GCA_947361185.1 of Charanyca ferruginea. Classification (NCBI taxonomy): domain Eukaryota; kingdom Metazoa; phylum Arthropoda; class Insecta; order Lepidoptera; family Noctuidae; genus Charanyca; species Charanyca ferruginea. The sequence goes on from OX376070.1 coordinate 4,558,361, forward strand.
GCCCGTAAACCTAACAGTAGGTACGTAGAGACTAGGTACATTTGGTTAGATATAGGGTTGCCAATTCCTTGTCGGTCAAAAATAGTAGTTCTAAAATTACCCATAAAAATATAGTAGATAACGAAAAGATGAAAAAAAAGAAATACTAGGTGCCAAAAATTAAGTACGTACTTTATTTTTTTTAAGAATATTTTGTGAATTATTGAACGCATCTGTCAACTTGACATTGCAGAATCGTTAAAAATAGGTATTGACGTTTTGTTTTACGCTTACACATTTTGAAACGAATTTTATTGCTAAGAGTTTGATGCCTTTAAAATATAGTAGTTTCGCCTACTATATCTTTTTTCAAAAATATAGTAGTCTGGCCTCTAATATAGTAGGATACTATATTATATAGTAGGGTTGGCAACCCTAGTGAGATAGGTATTCAAACTAATATATATATATAGGTATGTTTTATTTAAACGTTGCCCCACTCTAGGAATTTCTCCTGTGTCGTGGGTGCTTTTACAAACAATTATAAACTTACATACACAAACAGCCAGACCTGGAACTACTATCTGTAGGTCATAAAAAGATTTGTTCCGTGCGGGAATCGAACCCGCGACACGCTGCGCAGCAGTCAATCGCTCAACCACTGCGCCAACCATGTCATCGTCAAACAAATTGAAGTTAAATGAGAACGTGTGTTCGTTTCTTAGTTTATTACGCTTTCACGTCTAAACTACTGGTTTTTAAGAAATTTGGTATAGAATAAACTTGAACACAATAAAGGATATAGGAAATAATCCCGTGACTTCGTCTGCATCCGCGATAACCGACTTTCATTCGGCCGAAGTCACGGCCAAAAGCTTGTGTTTCTAAAGTTTTATGTAAAGCAGGTGAGCCTCTAGCCCTGCATAAATCCAAAACCCAAATAATACTATCGAACTGGAAATGTAATTAAGAGCGCCCATCCCCATCGAGCGAACTTCGACGCGAGCATGATTGAATTTTTTTTTGTTTCAACCAACGAAAAGGTCGAAAACACACGAGTGAGTGAGAACGCGATAACATCGCAGGAAAATTGACGCGCGGAGATTTCTCTTAATTTTTTCCTGGCAATACGTGTTTAAAAAAAAAGCCTACAAGTTTTTGGTAATAATGTTTGTAATTTAGAATCTCCATTACATGTGCAAGGTTTCTATGAAGCAGTTTTTTTACTTTTTCAATATATGAGTACATTATGAACGGCCAAAGTTCTGTTAAAAACTGTGCAAAAAGCTGATTTTCAGACGTGGTTACTGAATTTGTTTCTCAATAAAGTTTATTTTTGGCTTCATACAAACCTAGATTTAAACCACAAGATACCTGTGAGTTAAAAATATTTGGGGAATCATTTGCTATAACGCCGTAGTCACGTACGAGCGTTTGTATAGGAAATATGACGGGATGGGGGCTCTTAAGGTCCCGACGCTCAATAGCAACAAAACCAATGAAGCGACAAAAAACTGCAAATGCGGTTGCAAAAACAAAGTGAAATCATTTTTTTTGCGTCATTAATAACAATGACTGGTTTTTAGGGTTCCGTAGGCAAATGGCAAAAAACGGAACCCTTATGGATTAGTCATGTCTGTCTGTCTGTCTGTCCGTCCGTATGTCACAGACATTTTTTTCCGAAACTTTAAGAACTATACTGTTGAAACTTGGTAAGTAGTATTCTGTGAACCGCATTAAGAGTTTAACACAAAAATAGGAAAAAAAACAAAACATTTTAGGGATTCCCCATACTTAGAACTGTAACTCATTTTTTTTTTATAAAACCTATACGTGTGGGCTATCTATGGATAGGTCTTAAAAAATGATATTGAGGCATCTAATATAATTTTCTTCTAAACTGAATAGTTTGCGCGAGAGACACATCCCAAAGTGGTAAAATGTGCCCAAATAAGAGAATGATAAAACTAAAAAAAATATATGATGTACATTATGTAAACCATATAAACTTCCACCGAAAATTGGTTTGGACAAGATCTAGTAAGTAGTTTTTTTTTTAATACCTCATAAATTCGTAAACCGCAATTTACCTTTCATTCAATCAACTCTAATATAAAAATAAAAAAACTTTTATATTATGTTACTTGCTGCTACGGAACCCTTCATGGGCGAGTTCGACTCGCACTTGGCCGTTTTTTTTAACCATGCCCTACCGTACGTGCCTCTTGTTTAAAACCAGTTTTAAACCAACTGTTTTTGTACATAAACGCTACGTCACCTTTTCCTAACAAAAAACACAGCTTGACGGTTTCCAACAAAAAGAATCATCACATCAATCAGTACATCCTCTGTAGTTTGAAAATATGTTTATTTACTTTAATTTTAACAGATTTCTTAGAACTGTCAATATACTAACTGCCACACTCAGAGACGCCACTTAATAATAACGAATCATTAACTTTAATGTAGTTTGGGAATCTTGGAAATGAAAACGACGAACTTACTTTTATTTAAACATTTTTAAATACCTTCAAAGTCAAAGTCAAAGCATTTATTTCAATTAAACCATTTACAGGCATTTTTGAATTGTCAAGGAGTCGGTCAGTTAGTCAGAGAGTTGAAGCTAATTGCTCGTTCCAAAACGTAGGTAGGTCTCTATGGAGAAGAACGAAACGTAAAGCTAGCTTCTTACAGCTATTTAACGTCTCTCTCTCTATCCATCTTTTGTCTCACTCACACCTTTACGTTTTATTCTGCACACCATCCATACGTTCCATTCCATTCTCCATCCTACATTAATTTACCAACATAACTTGGCTTTTCAATCTGTCATATTTTGGACTGATATAGTTCCAATTTATGTTGGTTGATTATAGTTAATGATTCATTATTATTAAGTGATATTTCTGAGTGTGGTAGTTAACATGCTTCTATTCAGTAGTTCAATTTAAAAAAAGAAACGCTAATTTAAAAACTGCAAAAGAATTGTATCTATTTATGTGTGTTTAACTCAACACTCCCATCCGTTACAATATAAAAAAATATACATTACGATCCTATAAGTACCTATTTTTCTCTCTAACACTCCACACAAAATCCCGCATATCTCATGCCGGGATTACTTAATCCGAGATAACATTTTCTGCTCTTACATTATACGAAAGTCCGGTCTTAGTTTATATTGGACATTATTAGGCAGTAACTGCTGGAGACAGTAGCCTAAACCAATGCCGATGTAGCCCCAGAGTAAACGACCAAAATGTATAAGGAAATGCAGAGGGTTGAGTCAAAAGAATATGTGATGGGAAAGTTGCAATTTAAAAACTGGCCATATGGGAGTTGAACTCGCGTGACAAATATTTGACTTTGGCATTATACGGAACCCTCTCTTCCGTATAATGCCAAAGTCAAATATTTTTATTCAATCTTTATTTTCAATTGATAGAATTCTTATTGGTTCTCCTGTATTAAACTACATGCAATTAACAATTTCTGAAAAAAGATAAATATGTAGTTAAAAAAGCATGCTTAAGTTAAGAAAACTTAAAATATTAAACTAAAAAAAAACTAACACAATAAGGCATCATAGAATTCGTCCACATCGCCGTCATCTGGAAATGTACCCAAGAGACTGGCGGCATTGCCACGTTGGATGGCAATGCTTAATCTCTGACCAAGGTAAAAACCAGCTCTTGGATCACGGGAAGTGTCAACCAACCTTTTGGACATTTCCTTAAAAAGAAGATAAGCACTCGGACCCCACGACCCGAGAGTTTCAACCCAAAACGGCTCGAAAATAATGTTCACACCAAGGTTACTATACTTTCGCCGTTTGAGGTCTTCTGCAGCCGCTGCCGCAGTACCAGCACAGCACGCTGACCTAGGAAGATGCTTAAGTATACATGCTATTTTAAATACATATTTCTAGCCTTTTCCCATCTATGTCCGGGTCGGCTTCCAGCCCAGTGGCGTGCCTAAGGGTCAAACTTAGGGCAAGCGCGACAGATAACAATAAAAACCCGATAAATTTTCAATACTTATTTAGAGGTAAGTATGTATTTTGTTTTTATGCTTTTTTTTTAATCTGCTCGCTTTATTGGTAGCAAGCAAACCAGGCTTTTCGGCTTTAATAAAAAAAAAAAAAAAAAATACATTTATTGCAGACTATTTTTGTCCATATTTTGTTAGTAACAAAGGTCATAATAACTATGTTAGTGCCATATGAATAATCAAATAAATTAACAATCAAATAAATTAATAATCAACTAAATTAGACATCAAATAAATTTATAATCAAACAATTCACATTTTAATAACATTAATAACATTTCATTAGATTAGGTACATGTAGTTTAATATATTTATTGAGTACACTACACGACTCTGGTTTGCCCGCAATCATCCTTATGATCCCGTTGCTGCTGCCTCGAATTCGGCGTACCAATGAGGATGATTTTTTGCGCATGATAGCAAAGAAATCATCGACCCTCGCGTCGGCAAACATGCCCGAGGCGCTGCAAAATCGAGGCAGCCTCATCAAGATCCTGAAGGCGTTATTGTATTGTATTCGAAGAGCTTTGTAAGCTCTCTGCGTATAGTTGGTCCATAATAAATTTAATGGAAGGCACGCCACTGTTCCAGCCTAACCGGATACATGTGAATACCAGTGCTTTTCATGGAGCAATTGTCTGACTTCCACAACTCAGTAACTGGGTACCACGATACCCTTGGTGAGACTGGATGTCAGTTTTCTGGCTTTGAATAACAGCCGAGACCAACGACTTTATGTGATTTCCGAGGCAGGGATGGGTGTCTTTATGAAATGGATGATCACTCATTCATGGAGCTACCGCGGCAAGCGTAACTTAACCATCGTGACCACGAGTTCCTCCATTATATAAAAACCGGCCAAGTGCGAGTTGAACTCGGGTGGAGAGGGTTCCGTACAATGATGATAGAATTCTTATAGGTTTTCCTGTAATCTACAAGTAATGAACTATACTTTGTATTTTTTAATGTGTTTAGTAGTTTCGGAGATCAAGGGGGGGAATGGTCAATTTTCGTCTTCTTTTGTGAATAAAATCAAAACTAGTCATTTTACAATAATAACGAAAATATATTTGAGATCTTCATAAGGAGCCCTTTCATTTGATATATACTACAGTAAGGTTTGCAAAACGTTTTTTTTATTTCCTAATTTGTACCCCGAAAATGACCCTTATTTAAAAAAATATTTATTTACTTTGCACATCTATGTTTGGGTCATAGGATTACACCATCCTACCAAATTTCACATATTTAGTCCAGTAGATTCGGAGCAAACTAGCTGTGACAGACGGACGGACAGACAGACGCACGAGTGATCCTATAAGGGTTCCGTTTTTTTTTGTACGGTACCCTAATAAAGTATATTTCTAACTAAATTAGCATCATCCTAATGTAGGCATGTCAGTTTGTGGCGCAATGTGTCTCTGCTGCACTAACAATGTATGTACCATCTTTTTTTTAATTTAACCGCATCTTAGTAAATACATTAATGTTTTGACTTCTGACTTCAAACATTGTCACGATGCTGCCTCGTGGTAGGCAGGTGGCTAGAGGAACTAATATTTGGAGATGAATTATAGACTGAGGTCACAACAATAGCATTACATTTTTAATCAAGATTGGAGCCGGATGCCCGGTGTCACCACTGCGTCGACTGCCGGGAGGACACGGCGCGGCATACGCTGGCGGAATGTGCCGCTTGGGCGGGGCCGCGCCGTGCCCTCGTCTCAGAAGTAGGCAGTGACCTGTCGCTGTCGGCCGTGGTCGAATCGATGGTCGACAGCGCAGAGTCCTGGGACGCGGTGGTTTCCTTCTGCGAAAGTGTCATGTCGCAGAAGGAGGCTGCGGAAAGGGAGAGGGAGATCTCAACCTCCCACCCTGCCCGCAGCAGGCACACCGGGCGTCGGCGGAGGGCGGATAACGCCCTCTTCCGGCCCCCCTAAATGGTGTGGTGCGCGTAGTGTGCCACGCGCGCCCCTCTAAGACGTCCGGGTGGGAGTCTAACACCTCACTTCCCCCCTGACCCGAGAAGTGGCCCGCTGCAGGGGGCCGGCACCAGCCGGGGGTTGCGGAAGTATCTCCAGTTCCCGCGACCCCCGACGTAGGTGTGAGATGGAACACCGGGGTGGTTTTTAGTCAGTAAGAGTCTGACAGACCCCTCCGCCCGCCCTAGGGCGGAGGACATCCATGAGGATTTTCCGCCCCGTACCAAAAAAAAAAAAAAAAAAGGTTTGGTTAAGCGTGGTATGGCTGAAGCGTGGTCCGCAGTCCGTTGAGAGACTTAACTTGCTTGCTGCCGGCGAGAAAGAAGGGCAGGGCTCGTTTGTCTTCTATGTGCACTCCGATATGGGGCACAAGGAGTCGGTGACGGGCCGGTTGGGCACCTTGCCCGAGGTTGCAAGGTCGCGGTCCCTAAAAATAGGAACCGGGCGTTGGGTCTCCCTCCCGGACGGGACGGATGTCAATCAGCCATAAGCCCTCGGTTATATTTTCGCGTATAAATAAAAGTAAAACAGTTTATCTTGTCGAATTTTATTGTTAAAATATTTGTACATGTGCAACTTACAAGTAACATTGTTATTTTGTGTTTCTGTGCTGTGTTAACATAAAATACTGCAAAAACGTTTATTGTTTCCATACAACTGTAGTAAAGTACCCTTTACCAAACTAAAATAAAGTGACTTAAATAATAAACAGAAAATAAGCAGTGACTAAATTTCAGTGTGTGCGCAGCTTAACGCCGGTTCAGTGTATGCCCACTTTATGGTGTTTGCTCACACCATAATACCCCGTAAACTCGCCATCAACGCATTTCTAAAAATAGCGCCATCTGTAGTTTTCTCTACGTACTTAGTAGACGGATCAATTTACGAAAACTGAGCAAGCAGGCATTCGTCATGGTCAAGTGCGGTGGTTGTGGCAAGTTTCTTTCGGCGACAGATGCCGCTAATTGCGATCAATGTAGGTCGTGGTACCATCGACCGTGCGTGGGGGTGCCAAATACCGGCTCGATTGCGACTCCCTGGCACTGCCCTGAGTGCAAAAAGAACTTGCTGAGGGATAACCGGGCGGAGACTCCGGTAAGAGGCGGTATACCTGTTGCAATAGATGATAGCCTCATTAACCTCATGGAAACCAGCCCTATCAACAACACAGCCCTAGATGCTACTCAGGAGCTCAACCTAGATATTCTCAGGGCCGAGCTAAAGATGTTTAAAGAGGACTTTTTAAACACCGTACGGAATGAATTCCAACTTCTCCGGGATGACCTGTCCGAGCTTAGGTCCTCTGTAATTTGGAGGAGAGGGTGTCCGTTATGGAGAATAAGAACCTAACGCGGCCCCAAGTCTCGACAGATATGGATGCAATAATTGCACAACTACGGAGCGACATAAATGACCGAGATCAAGAGCTGCTGGCTAACGACATACAGATCTCAAACATACCTGAGTCCAGTGGTGAAAATCCTATTCACACAGCAATGTTGGTTGCGTCTAAGATTGGAGTTAAAATTAAAGCACGCGATATAGTGAGCGCTGAGCGTGTCGGAGGCAGGCGCATTAACGTAACGCAAGCGACAGCGCCGGTGGAGACTCGCCCGCGCTTCCTCGTAGTGCGCCTCGCGCGCCGCGACCAGCGCGATGAGTTGCTGGAGGGCGCCCGAGTACGCCGCGGCATGACAACTGCTGATCTCGATATGCCGGGCCCGGCGACGAGGTTTTACGTCAACGAGCGCCTTACGAAACTCAATCGTGAGTTGTTTCGGTGCGCTCGTGAGGCCGGCAGTCGCCTCGGTTGGCAATTTATATGGGCAAAACGAGGACGCATTCTCGCCCGGTACAAACCCGGGGACTCCGCTTGCCCTATCCGCTGTGAGGGTGACATTCAGCGCGTCTTCGGTACGTCGGTGGCGACGGCGCCGGGTAACAGCATCAATAACATCTAATAATTTTAACCCTAGCCTTTTTATGTTAATTCTAACAGCAATAATAATTTTAGTTAAGGTCATTCTGACGTTTTCAATTTTTTCAGAAAACCTGTTTTTGTCTGTTGTTGTTTTTCAGTTCTATGTACTCAGTTTCTTATTGGGAAGCGTGTGCCTCGCGGCGCATACCTGTGAACCGTACGTAAACCAGTTTTATACCATAACACATCTAAAACTTCTTCACTTACGCAGTATTACTATGCAATTATTTACAAATTTCATTTTTAAATCTATGCACACGTCTATAAATAAAGTTATACATTTACTCACTGCACTATATTATTTTAACATATTATGTACAAATTCGATAATATTAGTAGAAACTATAATTAACCCTAGAAAGATAAACTGCGCCTCAGAGGCGCCCGCGAATCAGATATATCGCTGTATTTTTTTAACCCGCGCGAGTTTACACTTGTGTTTTCGAGCCAACTCAGTCGTCAGTCAAAACGCCCGAGGGACGACCGCTGCTGTCCGGTAAGTACTTTAGTTTCGCCGCTATGACATTGCGTTGCGCTCGAGAGGCGCAAGTTTATCTTCTGTGTAACTTTCGCACATTTATTAGTGATTTAGTTTTTTTTACTTTTTACCTATTATTACGTATTTATGGTAAATATAAAGATATTTTATTATTACTAAATTAATTTAAATGGTTTTTAGGAACGTTTTAACATCATGGCGCACAGAAAACGGTTGGAAGAAAGCGAAATGGCTTCTTTTTTGATCGAGGAAGAGGAAGAGGCCGAGGATGGCAGTAACAGCGAGACGGAGAACGATATAAATGAAGATAATGTTCAGAGTGATTTTGAAGACGAATACATAGACGAAGTTAACGAAGAATCGAAGTTATGTACAACAAAAAAAAAGAGAATGTCTAAGATGACTTGTACGAAATGTAAAAAAACCCTATGTGGAGAACATAAAAAAGATGTTTGCATCAAATGTTTATAACTTGTGATTTTTTCAGTATTTTTTGTGATTTGAGACTGATTATATTGTAACTTATTAGTTAGTAAGACAAAATGTTATAAAAAGTTAGCTATTCATAAAAAAAAACTTAAAAATTGTTAGTACTATAAACAATTTCTAGTTTTTGTTACGTTTTTGAAAATTTAACATGATTCCTTAAAATAAACAAATAATAATACCTATTTGTGTTTTTTTTTATTTAATAATAATGTAACATTTTATTCATACATAAAAAAAAAGTATTTTTATTTTAATATGTAAATAAATCAGTACTTAAAATTTTGCGCCTCTGAGGCGCCTGTTTATCTTTTCTGTACAAAAAAATAAGTTTATCTTTCTAGGGTTAATAAATGTATGAAACTATTGATAATATTGATACAATGTACAATATTATTGATATTGATAAATGACGAATTACTTTTATACTATTACCATGATGACTAAAGGTGACAGATTCCTTAAAGTTGGTTTTCTTAATGCGGGATCATTGGGCACGGGGCATGATGACTTTATTGGTGCACTCGAAAGGCACTGCTTTGATATTATGGCCATCAACGAAACGTGGTTACGACCCGGAGAGGAGGGGCGCGCCCCGGTGGTACCGGGCTATCGTCTGCGTCACACGCCGCGGCCAGCTAGTGTGCGGTCGGGACGTGGTGGGGGCGTTGGTTTTTATCTACGTCGGGGATTGAATGCACGTACCTGGACTGGCGCTGTTGATCCCCGGTACGAATCTGTCGAACAAATGTGGCTAACGCTTTCTTTGAACGCCAAAAAAGTTGCAGTCGGCACAGCTTACCGGCCACCATGGCTTGACCTTGTCGTTTTCTTAGATGCCATAACGGATACTATTACCACTTTAGGAAATTGTGATCACTACATACTACTTGGCGATTTTAATGTTAATTTGTTGGACACTGTCGGGGTCAACACAAAAAGATTAAATGAGTTCTTGAATTGCCTCAGTCTTACACAGTTGGTTACAACCCCTACCCATTTCACAGTGTCAAGTGAAACTCTCATTGACATACTATGTACTGATCTAGGAGCGAAATATACAGTAGTGGAACCTCTTGGTTCGATTACTGGTCATTCTATTATAATTAGCGAATTTCACATTAAACGTGAAAAGTTTAAACCGTATGTCGTAAAATTTAGGCCACTTAAAAATATTTGTGTAGATAGCTTTAATATGGATTTATTGCTTTTAAACCTTGAACATATCTCTACACTCAACAACGTTAATGATATGGTGCATATTTTTAACTCCTACATCATTTCCCTGTTCGATGTTCATGCACCAATCAAAACATGTACAATAAAGGAAAGGTCGTATCCCTGGATTACAGATGTCATTAAAGTCATGATGCGTCTACGGGACGATGCACTCAGTAATTATAGGAAAACGAAATCAGATACAAAGAATATTTACTACAAAGAGTTAAAATCACTGGTGATAAGATCTTTATTCAATGAAAAAGTCGCGTATTTCAAGCATAATATAAACAATAAAATAAAAAACCCAAAACTGTTATGGAAAAACCTTAAAACTACCCTATCGTCCGCTAAACCCAGACAAGACCTTCCGTCGCACTTTACCGACCCAAACCTAATCAATAGCACCTTTATGAATGTCCCAGGTAACACTATAGCGAACAAACAACTTATGACCTATTTCGAGAATCATAGATATGGTAATGCAACTTTTACAATAACGCCCGTGGATCAGAACGAGGTCTCTCGCATTATCTCCAACATCAAAACTAATGCTGAGGGCTACGATAATATTACTTTGGACATGCTAACTATGACACTGCCCTATACGCTAAACATTATTACATATATAATAAACTGTTCCATAATGTCGTCAACATTCCCCGATCAATGGAAGATTGCTTCCGTTAGGCCCTTGCCAAAAAATTCAAATCCCATGGAAGTTAAAGACCTACGGCCTATAAGCATCTTGCCATGTTTATCCAAAGTCTTGGAAAAGGTTGTAAGCCGCCAACTGACAACATTTTTGGAAAAACACAGTGTGTTACCTGACCTACAATCGGGTTTCAGAAAAAAGAGCAGTACCTCCACAGCTTTAATGGATGTCACAGATAACATATTATCAGCCCAAGATAAGGGAATGTGTTCAGTACTGGTTTTACTTGACTTTTCCCGGGCATTTGACGCAATAAACATCCCATTATTAATGTCAAAGTTAATTTATTACGGGTTCGACCCCAGCGCTATGCAATGGTTCCACAGTTACCTTACTAATAGGGGGCAACTTGTGGAATTACGTTTAAGTGACGGTACTGTCTTCACATCGGTTCTTACTCCCATTAAGAGAGGAGTTCCGCAGGGTTCTATATTAGGCCCAATCCTCTTCATTTTGTATTGTGCAGACATTATCAAGTGCCTACAGAGGTGCAAATACCATATATACGCCGATGATGTCCAAGTTTATGTATCCTTTAGACCAGATGAATATGAAGAAGCTATTAAAGATCTCAACGATGACCTTAATAGAATCGCGGCCTGGTCTGAAGAGAACTGCCTAGCACTTAACCCAACTAAGTCCAAATACATGGTATGTGGCACTAGGCAGCAGCTGAGTAAACTTCCGGCAACTTTTAATCTCGAATTAATGGGCAAACAAATAGACAGAGTGTACGAAGCGCGAAACCTTGGTCTCATTATGGACAGTAACCTTCGTTTTGAGAAACATGTAGCCGACTCAGTACGAAACTGTTTTTACCGCCTAAAAGTTTTGTACAGCATGAGGCCCTTCTTATCTGAAACACTACGGGAGCAGCTTGTTGAATCGCTTGTGTTATCGAAATTAAACTATGCAGACACAGTTTACGGCCCGCGGATACTAGCTCGTACTGATCGGCTCATCCAAAGGGTTCAAAACGCCTGTGCTCGTTTTTGTTACAAAATACCTCCCAGAAGCCATGTGACACCATTTCTGAATAAACACTTATCGCTAAAAATGAAATCAAGACGCAAGCTACACCTGGCTTGCCTTCTATTTGGTGTAATCAAATACCAAAAACCTGAATACCTTTACCACAAGCTCAGCTGGATTACTAGTAGACGAGAATGCGAGAGAAGGCAATGTTCGCAACAACTGTCAACACAGTCCCATAATACAGCAGCTTTTAGAGGTAGCTTCCGGTATGCGGCATCCAAAGTGTGGAATAACCTGCCACCACCTATAAGAGCAGTCACCACGATCGGCACTTTTAGAAGTCGTTTACGGCAGTACCTGATGAATGCGCAACGGGAATTGGATATGGTCAATTTGAATATCTCAATTATATAAGGATAACTTCAATATACATTATGCATTTCTCTTCATCTTCGACTATGTAAAATCTTGTACATTCCTTTTCAAAAACTTCCATCCTTTGATAGTTACGCATTAACATTCTTCTCATCAAATTTTTCTCCTCAGGGGAAACTTTATCATCCAGTATGATAGCAGAGGTTATGGTGATAAAGTTGATTTACCGTCTTTGGCAGTGTTTGATTTATTAAACGAACATCAACTTCTCCGTTTGCTTCTTAATTATGTACAGGAAATGTCGTTGTTTGAAAATATTCAGTAGTTATATATAAATGTGACATTGTTATTCAAACACAATTGAGTTTCTCTGTAATAGGAGATTTATGTTATTTACGTGATTATTTAGCACTAACTACAAAATATAAAATCCAACAAACTATAAAAAATTACCTGTAATATATGACACGACATTTAATGCATTTATTACAATATATACCTAACAAATAAAATAACAAATTATCTGAGTTTTCACGAATGTCATGAGATGTCAGATGAGGCAAGATGAGGGGTTTGAGACATAGAGTATAGATCTATAGATAGACTATAGAGTATAGTAATAGTAAAGACTGGCTGGGCTCTCATTCAACTGCACAGATTATATAGACGCTGACGACATTACGGTTCGCCACCGTAATGGCGTTAGGAGCGTGACTGATATAGTAGTAGTTTATGGTATGGTATTAAAGTCTTTACATGTAGTTATTACTTTCACACACAAGTTACACTTATTTATTTATTTATTTTTTTAATTTTAATTTACTCACACACTCTTTGCTACACGTTTCCTTTTATTTATTTATCGACTTAGTTCCATAAAACTGGTTTACATCCGTTATACGTCACACCCAAAGGTCCAGTTGAAAACCAGCGTCAGGCACAAGTGGTCTGGCATTTTATGCTGAACTGGGCCTGTTTGGCGCAGCCGTGGGGTACACAATAATGTTTTTTTATTTTATTTCTGTATTTTTACCTATTTTTTTTTAATTGTTTTTGTGTGCACATGGTCTGTGTCAATAAACGTTTTTTCTTTCTTTTCTTTCTTTTCTCCCCCCTGGGTGGGGGGTGTCTGTTTCACATCTAAGCGCGGGAGGTATGTTCCTCCGCGCAGTAAGTGTGTTTGTGGTATGTAACCGTGGGAGCGCCCTAAGTGTTTCACGTCCGTCGTCAGACCCCCGCCGGGTGAGATCCCTAGTTACCTAGGGAAGGCATAGCGAAGGTCGATCAAGCAACAAGGGCTTTGGTTGGCGCTTGCCCACGGTGATAGCTTACCGCGCGCCGTAACGTAATCAGAGCGAGCCGATAGCGCTGCACGGTGCGGGACGTTGTAGTGTGTGGCGAGCGATTTGAAATATGTGTGTACGTCGCTCGATGGGTAGTTCTGTGTGTTTGCACGAGTGTGTAGTCGTGAATGAGAGGTCTGCTACTCTCGACGCCTAGATTACCTTGGCAAGACAGGGGAGCGGGGTATCGCTAGTAGTGCGTGTGGAGTCTCAGTGAGTGAGTAGGCCGCGTGTGTGTGCGGCTTTACTCAGGCGTCAAGTAGAAGGGCAGGGTCCTGTGCGCAGAGCCTTAAATAGGTCGGCGAGGGGCTGGGTCGAGGTAGTGCGGAGTGCGGGAGCGCCGCTACTGCGCGGTCTCGTCATTAGGCCAGAATTTTCCGTGGGGAAAATTCCTCTGGCCTTCGCATCTCCACCGCAGGCAGCTCCTCTCCGGTACCCTGGAATCAGTTGGGAAAAGCGTCAGAACCGTCATAGCGAAACTACGAAAGCGTACTGGTGAAATTATGGATACCTACCGTTTTGCCTTTACTGTGTGTTCTGTTTATATTATTATGATAAGGTTCGCCTAGTGATTAAACTGGGCTGTCCACTTTTTTCAACTTGAATGGCTTTAAAGACAAAATAACCGTTTTTGGTGATCATTTTGATATTTAAATTCTGTATCGACAAACAAATCATTATAATTACTTTTTTGTGTAAAAAAACGCAATAAAAATAAATATTTCTTGATATCGGTCTATGAAATTTTGACATTAAAACTTTTTTTCAAAAAAGACAACGGTCTGTTAATAACTTAGCACTTACACGTATTAGTGCATACACGGATATCTATGAGACCATATCATAAAAACTAGGTACTAAACTGTTTCCTAAGTTAATATATTATAAACATACAAACATACCTGGTCCACAAATTCAAGGTTGCTCAGCGTGTTATGGAGAGAGCGATGCTCGGGGTTTCTCTGGTGGATAGAATTCGTAATGAAGTCATTAGTCAGATAACTAAAATCACCGACATTGCGCGTCAAATCAGCACGCTGAAGTGGAAGTGAACCGGCCACGCCTGCAGACGGACAGACGGTAGATGGAGCAGACACGCTTTAGAGTGGAGACCGCGTTTGGGCAAGCGTAGTGTGGGACGTCCTGCGGCACGATGGACCGACGATTTGAAGAAGGTGGCAGCGGATGGATGAGGGCTGCCCAAGACCGGGTTGATTGGCGATCACTGGGAAAGGCCTACATTCAGCAGTGGACGGCAATAGGCTGATATGATGATATACGATACATACCTACACCTAAAGAAATTTGTATATTTATTTGAAAGCCCGAATAGATTATACTTAATCTGATTTATCCGACCGAATTTCGCAAATCTCAATGGAGATCAGCCAAGTACGCAGGAGATATTATAGAGCACAAGTGTGTGCGCAAACATAGGTGCACTCCCTCTTCCCTCACTCTCATAGTCCGGTGGAACGGTAATCCGACATGACCGGGAAGAGATCAGGCGCAGGACCAACGGCTTTACGTGCTTTCCGAGGCACGGGGGTGTTACACCGCTATAGATTAGCAATAGATTATATTATGTGAATATATAGCAGTTCCAATAATAATATATTACACTAGCGACCCGACCCGGCTTCGCATGGGCCTATAGCCTTCCTCGATAAATGGACTATCTAACACAAAAATATTTTTTCAATCCGAACCAGTACATCCTGAGATTAGCGCGTTCAACCAAACAAACAAACTCTTCAGCTTTATAATATTACGTACGTATCGAACCGATAACCTTAATTATTTGAAGTCGCCTAAAAGCTAAGCAGGTTCTTTGAAGCTGCTATAGTATTATAGCAACTTCAAAAAACATGTAACATGAAGTATGGATGTATATCCATACTTCTATACTTTGTAATGCGAAAGTAACTCTGTCTTTTATGCTTTCACGATGACAACCGATATTGATGAAATTTAGTATGAAGATAGCTTGAATCCCGGGGAAGGAGATAGGCTACTTTTTAATCCGCGACTGTTTGCATCCGCGATAACCGACATTCACGCGGACGAAGTCGCGGGCAAAAGCTAGTTCATTATAAAATGATAAGTTGTTTTTTGTTCGTTAATCCGTTCTGTCAACTGATACCTAACCTGTGATTATAATCCTCACAGTAATGCTCTATATATATACTATCTTAATTTGTGGATCGTATACCATATTTTTTACGGACCTATTGGGTCTTGTGGTCGCAAACGCGATAACTGCCTTCAAAAAAAATTTCGCCAAAATATTACAGCCGTCTGTCCTTGATTATTGAGTTTTGGAAGCTTTTTTGATGTTTTGTGGGATCATGGGTGCGATAGGCAAGCGTGTTCCAACTTAGGCCGCATAATCACTTAAGATCAGGTGAATTGCGGTCAAACGCAAGTCTATTTGATAATAATAAAATAAAACTCAGATCTAGCAAAGTGTTATTGGGTGTTTGAAGTTTGAGCCATGAAATCAGTAGGGTCTTCGCCTGAACTTTTCCCAAACGTGTCTGATTGCGACGCATTGGACTATGAAAGGCAGAAAAGAGGGAGTACATCTTTGTTTTTTCACGTACAAGAATAGAATAGAATAGAATAGTTCTTTATTTGCAATGAGAGTAGGTACATGTTACAGATGTTTAGTTTTGGAAGATCCTTATACTAACTACCTTTATATAAGGCATGCAAACAGTTTTAGCTATTATAGTAGTAAAGACTCATTTAACATATATTTTTAACACATTCAATAAAATTAATATGAGCTCACCATGCCAAGATGAAATTCAGCAAATAATTTAAAATAGGCAAAACAATACATAATGTCAAGTTTAATAAAAATGTGATTATAAAATTGTCAATTTCGAGGTCAATACAGTTGAATTAAAACTATCTTAGATCTAGATTAACGAGTCAGAAATACAGTCAATTATATGTTAGGAATCATATGTCAATTATCAAATTAATTTTTTATCGGTCAGAAATTCGCCAATTGAGTAATAACATTTATAAATTAATAGATCTGTCAATTTCTTTTTGAAAACAGGAAATGTCTCATTTTTTATTTCATCGGGTATTTTGTTAAATATGATCGGACCCATACAAATAATACTTTTCTTTACTAGGGCGATATCGGAACCACTAACAATTAACAAATTTTTATACTGTCTCCACACCCACACACACACTTGTACTTGGCAAAATCCAGTTGAAAGAATATTATTTTGTAGATGTTACCTTTCGCCCTATCCTTAAATGGTGTAAACCTTCTTCCTCTTATTTTTTGCGCGTGTCTAGACCGATACAGCCCCTGTGTATAAAACTAAGCGGTCGTAGTATTTGTAGTGGCATTACTTCATTAGAGAGATAAAATGCTTTAAAAGGGTTAGGGTGTTAGTATAACGGAAATTATCTATACATATACTTATATATCTACATATATAAAATGCTTTGTCCTGAATGACGGATCAACGCACAGCCTAAACCGCTGATCGTAGAAACCTGAAACTTGGAAGGTGTGTTCTTTGTACGACGTAGGCATCCGATAAGAAACGATTTTCCGAAATTCTACCCCTAAGGGGGGTGAAAAACGGGGGCAAAGTTTGTATGAGACTACGTGATTCGTTAGTCCAATCTACTTCAAATTTTGCATAAACATTCTTTAACAGAATTGATGGATGGTTTGGATTGGATGGCGGGTTTCGTATTTTATTGAAACTCACCACCTAACGGAGTTAAAAACGGGTAGAACGTTATTTTGAGGGTGATTTGCATCGAAGTTGATACCAATACTCCTTAGTGCTTTTGATTTAAATTACATTTTATTTTGACACGTGTCATGTTTGATAACTCAACTCAAAATAAATATTATTACAATAATACTGCAGAAGAATTAGATGTATTTTTGAATGCATTAAATTAAAGAATTATAAAATTATTTTGGTAAAATAGTGTGGCAGGCTGCCTGTGGTGGCGCGAGGACCTAGGGCTGACGAGGTAAATGCATCGTTGAAACGATCAATTCTATGGTCACGAGTTTATAAATCGCTCTTGACCATCAATGCGCGCTCAGCTTGGCGGCAATTCATGTAAATTCCACAACCGATGTTCATTTAAAAGTTGGGGAAGACTCTCTACCAGTGGAGGGAGGGCAGGTGGATCTAACAGAGACTCTTGGTATTGTAGTAGGTATCTACAATAGAAGAACTGATTCATCTGTTGTACGGCGACATCAGTCAAATACCGCACCAAGAGAATTTGGGTGTGTGAACAGGCTATTTTAACGCCCAAAAATATCAAGCTGCAGCAATCGTTAAAAGCATTTTGTTTCTCTCAAATTGAAGGGAGACAAGTAGTATACATCTCAATGAACACAGTAGTCGGGCAGAGTGACGCCACACATTACCCCGTAGAATTTTGAGAGGTTTTATAAATATATTTATTCTTTTTTTTAACATTTATAGGTTAGGAATTTCAATATTTGTTGTGTACGTATGAATATCTAAAAGTATTATTTTTAGAACGACAAAGAACATGTATCGTTTTTAAATCGTGCAATATACGTACTCTGTATTTATCTTAAAATGTAAAAAAGAAACAATTATTTATGATCACTTTTCTTTCAGCATGCATCGCGAAAGAGTCAGCTTTTTTTAGTACATTCACCGTGTGCACGACAGATTTTCCTATTGGCATAACAGACAAATCTCCATACAAAGTTTCGTGTTTCTAGACCAAGCTGTACACTGCCTGTCAGTGAAATTTATAATTGCTATTGAGTACTCAAGTAGTAATTATTTACGACTTCCACGCGAACGAAGTCGCTAGTATTATGTATAGGTAAATAATAAGGCTGAAGGGTTTGTTGGTTTGAAAGCACTAATCTCCGAAATTGCGGATCCGATTCCGGAAATTCTGTCGCCAATTTTATTGTAAGCTACGTTATTACTGAGTGCTTTAGCCTATATTTAATTATCAAAAATCTAGGGATCCGTAAGAAAAATCACGCGGACGAAGTCGCGGGGAAAGTGCTAGCAAATCTATAAGTTTTCAGTTACAGTTTGAACACGTTTCTATCTTTCTTTTCAACCGACTTCAAAAAAGGAGGAGGTTATCAATTCGTCTTCTTTTTTTTATGTTTGTTTCCTGATTTCTTGGGACTGGGTGAACCGATTTTGATGATTCTTTCTTTATTTGAAAGCTAGTGCTTCCCGTGTGGTCCCATTTTTATTTGGTCCAGTTCTGACAATGGCATCCATGAGAAAACCGTATAAGTCTTAAATTTGCATTAAGTATGTGCGCGATTTGTTACGCGATTTCTCCGGCAAACGTAAACCGATTTTGAAAATTCTTTTTTTATGGATAGGGTATGCTTCAGGGGTGGTCCCATATAAATTTTATGGAAATTGATTCAACACTTTTTGAAAAATCAACAAATACCCAAAAAGTTTACATAGACGACGTTTTTGTTTCATCAATCTTTGTAGTAGTTAACTTTCAATCTCTTCTTAATAGATTTGGATGAGAAGGAGGTACTAAAAAGCGGAAAATAAAAAGCTTTTTACAAAAAAGACAACCGCCTTCAAAGAGTGAAAAATAACTTTAGCACAGAACACACATTGACTTTAGTTTCGGAAGTCGGTGGCAATATAAAACAACAAACAGAACAAAGCCACTGAATTTCGAAACTAAAGTCAATGTATGTTCTGTGCTAAAGTTATTTTTCACTTTTTGAAGGCGGTTGTCTTTTTAGTAAAAAGCTTTTTTTAGCTACTAGAAGCATCAATCTCTAAGAAATATAACCCACTGCCCGCTCTTACTAGTCCCACCCCTACATACGGACACTCCACACAAACAACAAACAGGAGACAAGTATAAGAATAAATGTTAGTATCGTGATACACACGACTCGTACAAAGCTGTTTAATACCTCGCTCAGCTAACTTCTTACACTTTGTTTCTTCTCGTATTGCCACACTAAAAGAAGGTGCAGTAAGACAGTTTTGAAGAGCTCTTGAGTGGGAGTTAATCTATTAGACTTTATGGTCCAAAATCCTGGAGACAGCAGACCTGCGGATTTTAATATACGAGACCTGCGGCTTCAATTTTGAGACTTATCGTCTCATCGAACCATAAGAGTGAGGGAAAAAGAAGTATACTGTAAAGGCTATTGCAACTTGCACCCTTTAAGTATATGGTATCGATAGAACACTCTGGAAAATTCTAGAGATCGTAGTGTCATTCCAATACATTTGAATGAAGTAGAACATAGTTGTTTTAAATTGATATATAGGGTGACTGGTAATTAGTGTACGATACTTAAACACGTGATTGTGTTCATGATAACAAACAACTTTCCCGAAGAAAAGATGTTTTTTGTACTGGTTCACTTTAGGTCACGAGCGTGCGCGCGCGTGAATTTCATACGGCTGTTGTGTTATTGCGATAAAAGTGAACCAGTACAAAAAACATTTTTTCTTCGGGAAAGTTGTTTGTTATCATGAACACAATCACGTGTTTAAGTATCGTACACTAATTACCAGTCACCCTATATAGATTAACAGACAGACGACTGACAGAGTCAGTCGTATTATTGTTACCTTACCTAAAATAATAGATATATCAAGCTAATATATCTTTCAATTATAGTATTTAGTTCCCGTACACAAATACCTCTTACAGTACCTATGTTTGCACACACACTTGTACACTATAATATCTTATGCGTACTTGGTCTCGATTGCGATTGATCGCCGTGACCGAAATTCGGTGGGGAGTAGGTATGTAACTATTAGGGAGTGGGATGGGATTAAATAGACCTTCTACATCTGTCTGTTCTATGGCTGCACATTTAAACTTGGTATTGTATTTTCATCTGTGAATTATGTGTGAAGTGTAATTGGTTAGCAACTCCTGCTTCAGTATGCTATGTTAGTTTCTACGCTTGCACTGTGAGTTGTAGTCAACCATTTGCAGTAATATCGCAAGTTTTGTTTCATCTTGCATGTATGTAAATCGGTTCGTAAAACTTTGAGTTACAATCATTCTCGTGGCGTTAGTGCGGTAGTCGGATGCTGAATGTGAGGAATTTGTTCCAATTTCGGTGGTTCGGTTTGGTTTGGTATTTGGTTTCGGTCTCTAGTTCAATTACTTATTGATTAAAATACACGTAGGTAGACTAATTTTGTTTGGTATTCTTCCGTTTTTTTTTTTGCATTTTTCAACTCTGTGTGATTGTATGGTAATAAAAAGATTTTAATAAAAAAGATAACCGCCTTCTAAAAATAAAAAATAACTTTCAATTCGCAAGTCGGCGACTTTGGTTCTGCTTGTTCTTTTATATTGCCACTGACTTGCGAATTGAAAGTTATTTTTTACTTTTGACGGCGGTTATCTTTTTTATTAAAAACTTTTTATTACCATACAATCACACAGAGTACATCTTTATTATTAAAAACCTTTTTTTGCTTTTTAGTGCCTACTTCTTATCATACAAATGAATTACGAAACGGTGACACCAGAAAAAAATCGGTCATCCCTTAATTTTCTACCCTTAGAGGTGGAATATTTTTTTGAAATTCATATGGAACCAAATTAAAAAAAGAATCATCGAAATCGGACTACACAGAAAAATGACGCGTGGTCAAACATAAAAAAAAATTAAAACAATGCTCATAAAGTGAAATCTACTGGGCCAAACTATGTTACATTATAATGGGACCAAATGGCAACTATTCCGCATCAAATTAAAGAAGAATCACGTAAATCGGATCATAAATCTCAGCGTAATCGGTGTACTTTGGTGTACAGACGCCAGCACATCAAGCCACACCTAACTGTCAATTAAATATGAACCTTATTTTATTTTGACGACACGGTTGGCGCAGTGGCTGAGCGATCGACTGCTGCGCAGCGTGTTGCGGGTTCGATTCCCGCCCAGGGTAAACATTTGTGTGATGAGCACTTGTGTTTGCCTTGTGTCTGGGTGTTGTTTATCTATATATGTAAGTATTTACAAAAAAAAATGTATTTGTGTATGTATATCAGCTGTCTGACACCCATAGTACAGGGTCTCCCTAGTTTGGGGTCAGATGGCCGTGTGTGAAAAATGTCCCCACATATTATTTATTATTATTCACATTCATTTATTTTATATACATATTAAATTACATTTTTAAATATTCATATAAAAACAAAAATATTTAAAAATATAAAAAATAGTAGCCCACCGGTATCGGGAACAGGGTCCAAGCTACCGGTGGTCAGGGCTCCTGAGAGAGGAATCTCCTGACTATACGCACCGTGTCCAGGAGTACCGCTTTCTGTATCAACCCCTTGATCCAGCTGCCTAACGAGAGCCTCCTTAGGTGTTGGTCGAGGCTCTTGGAAATGAGTCCATTGGCCGTAACGACTATCGGCACAATGACTGCTGTATTCACATCCCACATGTCGACAACCTCGCGAGCCAAGTCAAGATACTTAATTTGTTTATCTTTCTCGGTTTTCACGAGGTTCTCGTCATGCGGAACCGCTATATCAACAATCATTGCGCGACGCTCTAATCGATCTATCACCACTATATCAGGCTTATTGGCAACAATAGTCCTGTCAGTGATGATAGATCGATCCCAATACAACGTGATATTGCCATTTTCGAGAACTGGGTCGGGCACATACCTGTAGTACGGTACTTCCGACTCCACAAGCCTGTACTTTAGAGCAAGTTGCTGGTGGATAATCCTAGCTACAAGGTTGTGTCTATGCAAGTAGTCTCCGTTAGCTAGACGAGAGCACCCAGAGATAATGTGTCGGATTGATTCACCCGGCCGGTGGCATGCCCGACAAATGTCAACCGTGCCGTCCTTCACAATATACCTCCGGTAGTTGTTCGTCATCATAACTTCATCCATAATCGCACAGACAAAACCTTCGGTTTCCCCAAACAGGTCACCAAAACGCAGCCAGGATACGGACGCCAAGAAATCTACATCAGGCCCATGTAGGGCCCGGTAGAAGCGCCCGTGAAGCTCCTTGCTCTGCCATACCTCCTTGCGGTCATTAGTATCGAGTACTACAGGTTTGCGCCAGTTCTCGTTCGCTAAGGAGAGCGGAGTGAGGCCCTTGTCCACTGAGACCACATCTCGGTGCATACCCACGTCGGTTTTAAGGAAGTACTCCCTGAGACCGCATACCTCACGGTTGTGCAGGGACTTAGCATTAAGAAAGCCTCGGCCTCCGCACTTCCGTGGGATATACAGTCTCACTACCGATGACCGTGGGTGATGCATCCGATTTGCGGTCAGCAATGTACGGACCCTCCTATCCAGGGCGTCAAGTTCCGTCTGAGTCCACTTGAGTATGCCGAAAGAGTACATCAAAACCGGCATGACCCATCCGTTGAAGGCGCGCACCTTTTTTCCGCCTGATAAAAGACTATTTAACACTTTATTCAGGCGGCCAAAGAAGCGCTCCTTCAACGATTGTTTCATGTCGGCAGCATTGATGCCTAACGCTTCCGACATACCCAAGTACTTGTAGGTTGCGGTTGAGGAGAGGGATCTAAGGCGTATGGAATCCGAGAGTTGGGTTCCCACGCATATCATAATCTCCCCTCGCTTCACATGCATGACTGCACATTTGTCCACACCAAATTCCATCCTGATGGCACTACTGAAAGTTTCTGTTACTTTCAGTAGCTCCATCAGTCGCAATTTGTTGGGGGCAAAGAGTTTCAGATCATCCATGTAAAGGAGGTGAGATATAACCTGACCTCCTCTTCTTAACCGATAGCCCAGACCTGAACCCTCCAGCAACGTGCTTAGAGGGTTCAAGGCCAAACAAAACCACAGTGGACTCAGACTATCGCCCTGAAATATACCTCGCTCGATCCTTATCGGTTCGCTATTCTCCCGGATTTGCCGACATCCTGGATAGCGAAGGACCGTCCTCCATCGTCCCATACATGACATCAGGAAGGTGCGTAGAGTTGTGTCAACTTTGTACAACTCTAACACCCTCATGAGCCATGTATGTGGCACAGAATCATAGGCCTTCTTATAGTCTATCCAACATGTCGACAGATCCCTTCGGGAACGACGAACCTGCTGATGAATGGCCATATCAATGAGGAGTAGCTCCTTAGTACCACGAGACCCGTTCCTACATCCATTTTGAGAGGCAGACATGATAGAATTTTTGTCAATATGTTCGTTAATTTTAGCTCTCAAAATGGATGTAAGAACTTTATAGACCGTTGGTAAACAAGTGATCGGCCTATAATTTTTGGGTTCCGTAGTACTACCTGATTTATGGAGCATTATTATTATTATTATTATTATGATTTTGTAATAAAGTTGAAAATCTATCAAAGTAATTTGACAGATTGTAGTAGCTTGATATGCTGGCAACTGTAAATACATTAAAAAAAAAAACAATCGAATTGAGAACCTCCTCCTTTTTGAATTCGGTTAAAAAACTGAGACGCGATAGTAATGAATACGTATTTAGACAATTATAATAATTGAAATCATCAACACAACTTCCCAAGTTAGAATAATTCGTATATTATGTTCCTATTTAATGAATAGGTACATGAAGTTTACGGATTATTCTAACTTGGAGATTTTTTTTAATTTCATTATATATTTGCTTCTTCTTCTTTTCGAATCGATGGTTTTTCTTTATGCTAGACTACTTGGGGCCAGTAGGTAGCCACATTTATCGCAGCATCAGTGGCGTTTTTAATGTCCTCTAAGGTGCAGGTGTAGGGGCACTTTGGGCACTGTAATAAGTGGGCCATTGTCTGGTCAGGATCACCGCACTCACACTGGGTGTCGGTGGGATCTATTATGCCCCATTTTGCTAGATTGTGTTTGCAGCGGCCTACCTGGGTGCGCAGTCTATTGAGCGCTTTCCATACAGGCCACTGCAAATCACTTCCGAGTGGCAGGTGTTCCTTGGGTAGAACGAAGTTGGGTGGTGGTGGATGGAGGTTCTCCCACAACTTACGTCTCACCGTACGCGAACGGTCCTGGATGGCTTGTGTGCTTCGAAGAAAATTTTTCCGACTCTTTAAGTCTGCCCGGAGCTGTTGTGTAATTGTAGAGGGGATGTCGGGAATCGGATTCTTGGTAATATTTCTCAAGCGCGCATGCGACATCCCTACGGACGACGGGTGGTGCGATACCAGCCAACGGGTAGAGCTTGTTAAGCGGAGTCGGTCTTAGGCAGCCCGATATAATACGACACGTCTCGTTCAGGGCGATGTCAACTTGCTTTGCATGAGCGGATCGATGCCACACTGGGCATGCAAATTCGCCAGCAGAGAGGCATAAGGACATGCCGGTTGTGCGAAGGACCTCAGGTGCAGCTCCCCAGTTGGTAGAAATAAGGCGTCGTAGTAAATTATTGCTGGTTTCGACTTTCTGCTTGGTGTTGTGGCAATGTACATTAAATGTTAATGCTCTGTCCAATGCAACACCGAGGTATCTGGGGTTCTTACAGTGCTCTACATCAGTTCCTCGCCAAGCAATTTTGAGTATCCTGCTCGAAACTCTGTTGCGAAGATGAAAAGCGCATGATTGGGTTTTGGATGGATTTGGACGAAGAGCATTGCTGTCGTAGTACCCTCCAAGTAACTCGAGAGCATCTGTCAAGTGGTTTTCAACCTCCTCGAAAGTAGTTGATTGCGCCGCCAAGGCTAGGTCATCCGCGTACAAGAAGCGTTCAGTGTGTTGCGTGGTAGGCTGGTCATTTGTGTAGATGTTAAAAAGCGTCGGTGCCAGCACACTGCCCTGTGGGAGACCGTTTTTTTGGCTTCGCCATCTGCTCTTACCACTTTGAAAGTGCACTTGATAGCGACGGTTGAGCAATAGTTCACTCAGAATTTTGACAAATCCCCGGTCGTTTGTTATGGTCTCGACTTTAGCAAGTAGCATCTTTATATTAATTGTGTCATAAGCCGCAGACAGGTCTACAAATACCAAATATTTGGTCTATATTTGCTAATATTTCATTATTATTACAATACCAAAATTGTGTTATTGCTTATTAAATTACTGTTGCATGTAATTGTACTACAATGTTGCTGTAAAAGCTTGACATTTGCATGCCTCAAGGCGTAATATGGTTGAACTATGCTCTATTATTTTTTTAAACAACTTTATGTAATTACCCATATTAGCAAATAAATTATTTCGATTTTGAGAGTTAATTAAATTATTTTAATTGCCCCACAATCAGATATCGAGCTGAAAATTGCAAATATTGAAACGTGGGCCAATCTATTGCTTTTACTTTAAGCTTAAATTGGTTCAAGTTGATTCAACTCAACCTGCCTTCCGATTTAGTTACATTACTGTATCGAGTCACGATTATTCTCCACCTCCCCAATGACCTTCATAACATTGAATAACAGTGGTTTTTGCGATGAAATAAAAACTCTATAATGCATAACCGCAAAACACCACATCATAACAAACAATAAAAATAACAAAACTTACATACATAATGTAACAATAGGCGGTCTTATCGCAAAAACTAACCTTTAAAGAAAAAGGTTGGAAAATAAAAGGTTGGAAACCTCCTTTGAATGGACAGAGATACAGAGATGGAAGATTGAATTTTTATTATTTTATTTTTATTTATTTTAAGTTCACACTATAATAAATTACTTATAAACTAAGCTCTACAAAACCGTAGTAATGGTTTGACTGCGGAATATGAACGAATCTGTACCTATCTGTGTCTTTTGGTGAACGTAGGTACTCCTAGATAGGAATTCTTCACTAGAAAACCACTTCTATTATAATCATAAGAAGCTTGACTGCTTGAAGCTTTGACTTGTATGTAGACTGTAACTACGTGACTAGAACGATTGTATTAAGTAATACAAACCAAAGTAATGCTAATTTAGCTTTGCTTGTACTGTTATTCTTAATTTTATATTAATATTATAATTTTGTTAAACTAAATTATTATGTTTTTTTTCGAACAACTCAAAGCCTCAATGTAACTTGAACTTAAGGGGAGAAGAGTAACTCGAAATTATTATTTTCGTTATACTCCATTTACAATAGCATTAGACCGAAGTTAAAAAAGGATCTTTTTAATGCATCATTTAGTTGTAAGATAATTAATTCCAGTTTAAAATTACAGTGTCAATGCTAAAAACCCAACTGAAGCACCTATGTGTAATATGTGGGGCAGATAAGTTGGGGTTTTTTTAATTCTATTTCCTTTTATGTCTTTTAAATTAATTGTATGAGCGGTATTTTTGATTTGTTTTTATTTTTTATTTTTTTATTTTGATGTTTATTATTTGATTTATTGACATTGAATTTTTTATTTGAATTATTTATTAATTATTAATGGAGTAATATTTCTATTTTATTTTAATTTAATGTGGGGGAGTATTTTATTAAAATTTTAATTAATTGATGTAGGTCTAGCATAGATCTTAAGCACTACTAACAAATATTGTAGACTGAAATTGTTTTTGATAATTAAATATAAATATAATAATACCCGGAACGTTGTTCGTTTCACTGTAATTCTACCAAATTTAAAATGTAGAATCTTTAAAAGACTTTTATTCTTTTTATAATATTATACGTCCATATTTAGTAATCTTAGATCTATTTATCAAAATTATGTTAAAATAAGTTTAATTAAAATTGTTTTATGTAAGTCAGAATCATCTTTGGGCATAAATTTCATATGCATAATAATCAAAAGTAGAACCATCACATCGCGGAAAGTTCACAGACAGAATCGTCGTTTAGCATACAACTCATATAGATAGCAATTAAAAGGCAGAACTATCACATCTCAGAAAGCTTACAGTTAACAGTGCATACATTTCATAACTGTTATAATTGAAAGACTCATAATTCATACTGCAGAAAATTCATAGTTAGAATCATTTTGTATTTTTACCATAATAATTAATTAATTATTCGTATAAATTCATTTTATGCCTGAATGATCAAAGAATAAAACAGTTGATTCTTAACATAATAATATACACATGCAGCAATCATGCAGCATGCAAGCAAGCATGCAGCATGCAAACGAGCATGCAACATGCAAGCAAGCATGCAGCATGTAAGCGAGTCTGCCGGGTAGGGCAGACAAGACTACGGGGAGTCGGTTTTGCAGTGATTCGTTTCTGTCACTAACTTTTGTAGCACAACATAGACTTTATGACAATATTTTAATTTAAATGCGTTTTTTTTATAGAAATGGCAAAATGCCTAAAAAAATTATTCCAAATGAAATTCTGCCATCTTTATAGTATGCCAAGTGAAATTGTACCAAATAATTGTCGCTCTAAATAAACGCTATCCTAAACGAAATTATGCGGAATTTTAACTGTGCCAAAGGTAATTATGCGAAATAAAATTCTGCCATCTTGGTATGCCATTGTAAATTCGGACATAATAAACATTTGGCTAAGCAATAATTATATTAAATCATTTTTATGCCTTAATTTTCGAATAAAGAAGATTATACCAAGTGTGTTATGCCAAATAAATTTCGAAGCATCAAGATTCTGCCAGATAGAGAGAATCCCCTAAACACACCATTTGTGGTTGGTTATTTAAAAACCAACCACAAATGGTGTTATTTGCCGATGACACTTCTTTAATTTTTAAGATAAATAGACGGGCTAATAATCTCGACAATGTAAATAACGCCTTACTTCAGGTCCAAAATTGGTTCACAGCTAATAACTTAGTATTAAATGAAAAAAAAACTAAATGCATCAGATTTGCTTTACCAAATGTCAAAAGTAGTAATTGCGATATAGTATTGAATAAAGAGAAACTGGAATTCGTTGATGAAACTGTTTTTCTGGGAATCACTCTCGACTCAAGGCTACAATGGGGTCCTCATTTAACATCTCTCGCAGGACGGCTAAGTTCGGCGGCATATGCTGTCAGAAAGATACGGCACTTTACTGATGTGGATACCGCGAGACTGGTCTATTTTAGTTATTTTCATAGTATTATGTCTTACGGTATTTTACTTTGGGGGCGAGCTGCAAACATAGAGTCTATTTTTATTCTGCAGAAAAGAGCAATCAGAGCCATTTACAATCTACGTATGCGCGATTCTCTAAGGGAACTGTTTAAGGAAATTAACATAATGACGGTACCTTGTCAATACATATATGAAAACATTATGTACGCAAGAAAAAATCTGCATCTTTTTGGTAAAAGAAGTGACAGACATAACTATAGTACTAGAAATAAGGACCAACTAGTTCAATCAGGATTCAGGCTGGCTAAAGTAGATTCGTCTTTCATGGGGTTCTGTCTAAAGTGTTACAATAAAATACCTCCCCACATTGTTCAACTTAATGAGACAAAATTTAAGTCCTATATTAAACGCACACTATGCAGCCGAGCATATTACAAATTGGGTGATTACATCACTGATAAAAATGCTTGGCTGGATGCTGGTCTAGCTCCACAGCCATAAGGGTTCATAGATTTATTGATTAGCATTGGTGACTATTTTTGGAGCTGCTGAAGATCTAAAACTACATTATCTTTGCATTGTATAAACTCAAACTATTAGTATTATATAATTTTGCATAGCACATACATGTGAGCACTATGTTCTTTAAAGCTACCATTTACGAGATATGTCTTTCGTTGACTTGAATATGCCCTGGCGGTTGAGAGTTTGTCATGCTCACTTGAATGTCTTGCTGATGGTGGCGCATGTGTTGGATCACTTGGTTCCCTTCAAAATGGTTGAGCTAAATGGTGCCGATCCGTGCGTCATGTTCGTGAACGGGCGCCGTTAGTTGAGACTGGTCATCTCTTAGCCACCTCGGTTATTTTAAATTTATTTTGAATTGTCTAATTTCATTGTCACTAGACCTCTTTTAACGTGCACAACTTATTACATTGTTCTCACATTGTACCCCTAGATTCAACATGAATAATGTAACCTAAATTTGTAATATTCTATTGATTTTAAAAGAGTGTTCATGGAGTTTCTTGCTTGTTCTTCTCCATAGAAACCTACTGTTTGGAACGAGCAATTAGCTGCAACTTATTGACTGACTGTCTCCTTGACAATTCAAAAGTGCCTGTAAATGGTTTATTTGAAATAAATGATTTGAGTTTGAGTTTGACATGTTCAATATTAATATCCTAGACAGCCGAACGCCTTGCATCGACTACCTACAACCTCAGGATATCGCACACTAATTGGATAGCAGAGGTCAGCGCTTTGAACACAATATCGTTATTAAGACGATGCTGGCAGATTGGAAGCCGGAACTGATGCATTTTAATAGTGACTTACATAAGAATACCAATAGTGTGTAGTTAAGGTATGTGTAGATGTATGTGGAGACTGCGTTTGGCGTGGGACGCCCTGCGGCACAATGGACCGACGATTTGAAGAAGGTGGCTGGCAGCGAATGTACGCGTACTGCCCAAAAAATCTCCCCCAGAGATTTCCAACTAACCCAAGTTGGAAATCTCTGGGGGAGATTCTCTGGTATAATGATGAAGGTAGGTATGTATGTGTGCCTGCTATCTTGTATTCGGAGCTCTTTTCACGTCAAGTCAAAGTCCTAGTCAAATTATTTATTTTATAGGTAGACACAAACAACAACAACGACAACGACGATGGTATAATCAAACAGTAACCCATGAGTATGTCTCAGAAGTAAAACAAAGAAAGAAAGAAAGAAAAATAATTTATTCGCCCCCCAGGACAAAAACACACTAAAATAAAAAAACAAGAAAACGAAAGTACCTAAGTACTAGGTGGGCTGTCCTCAAATAAATTGGGATGATAGTCAGGAGAAAGAAGAAAAGGAGTTAAACCATGAAAAGGCATTATTGAACGTATTAGATAAGAAAAAGGTAGCTTCCAAAAGGTAGTTTTTTATGGAGAAGAATGGCCAAAAAACTCTATATTTGAGGTGATAGTACTCTCGGCCTGGTTACGACTTCTGTCTTAGCGGGGCGCAGCGCGGCGACCGGGGCGGCGTCGGTAAGCGGTGCGTTTTGCACGCCACGTACCCTCAGTAGCGGTTAGTTGCAGCGGCCTCGGTGGACGTATTTAGGTAGTCAAAACGTGCTCAAAATCATGGCGTTATCAAAATTATCCCTTCTCTGTTTAGAAAGCAGTACCTACATTTTTAAAGTGTATGTTTGGACGTACGTTTGGTAGGTGCTACCTATGTTTTGTGTTATAAATTTAAATTAAAGTTACCATCATATTCCGAAAAACATTGCTTCCCACAACCTTTTTATAATGTTTTTACATTTATGTTGGGGATGTTTTGACATCCATATAGGCGGTGGATTAAAAATTTCGGTGATAAATGCCTCGGTGTTCATTACCGCCACAAAATCGTCTATTTTTTTTTGTTTTTAGCTACGCCGCTGAGTACGACATTCCTATACCGCTGTCCGCGCCGCTCTGTTTCGTGGCGTCGCACTCATTCACTTGTACTTTTGTTCCTGCTGCTCCCCGCACCGCGCGCCGCTGCGCAGCCGCTCACAGCGGCAAGGTCGTGAACGGGCCGTTACGGCCTGGTCACGAATTCAGTCTTAGCGGCAAGCGGCGCGTCGGGCAGCGGGAACAAATGTACTAGCGATTGAGTACGACGAGAAAACCGCGCGCGATTTCGCTGAGCGGCGACTCGTGGCGTGCTTCATACATTTCTATACATTTGATCTTACCGTTCGCCGCCCCGCACTAAGCTGCCGCTCATAGCAGCAAGGTCGTTACGATCAATCCACATGAAACGGAAGCTTCGCTGTGAATTCGTAAGATCTCGTAAGCTGGGACGCCATTAGTGGCAGCAACAGGTCAAGCCAGCCGGCACGACAAGCAGAGCGGCTACTGTGGCATAGTCTTGGCATGTGACTTGAACCAAGTTAGTGCTCGAGGCGTGGTGGGTGGCTCACCACGAGGCTGCTCAAATGAAGTCCCAGCTTTGGATTCGATTCCCCGGAATCAGTAAGAATTTATCAGAAGACGAGCGATCAGTTTTTCGTGTTTGCACTCGTAAGTTAAACACACAAAGTTCAATATATTGTCGAATTCCACGGCGCCCGTGTAGACTAAACCTTACTCACGAAAATAATGATTTACAGGTTGTTGTTAAAAACCATTATTCATTATTGCCAGACACTTTCCGTGGGCAGACGGATTACTTAGCAAATTGACTATCAACACAAATTCTCCGAATAGATTTCTCACTCAATGTATCTGTATCAAATAGAATGGACGCGATCAAAAAATGGTTGACATTACTTTATATATTTAAGAAACACAAAAGACATTGCATGTCAACACTGAGAATTAAAGTTCAGGTTGAGAATGTCCTAAATATGTGTATATTTAGCACGATGAATATTTTTATTTTTATTTTTATTTTATTTATTTGGGAAAACAAACGGTTACACATTATAGTATTACACAATATATTATATAAAAAGTACTTCCTTGAAGTTGAAGTAGTCCTTTAGTGTGGGACACTATGTGCGTCGACACTCTTGCGCCATCTTCCTAGTTCAGCGTGCTGTGCTGGTGCTGCTGCTGCAGAAAGTCTCAAACGGCGAAAGTATAGTATCCTAAGTAATAACTTTATTTTCGAGCCTTATTTTTGGTTGACTCTTCCCGAGATCCAAGCGCTGGTTTTACCTCGGTCAGAGGTTGAGCATTGTCATCCGACGTGGCAATGCCGCCAGTCTATTGGGTAAGTACAGACGCCAGCACATCAAGCCATACCTAACTGTCAAATTTTCCCAATTAAATATAAACCTTATGCTATTGTAATAAAGTTGAAAATCTATCAAAGAAATTTGACATTCCCGGTTGACGGCGATGAGGAGGAACTTTTTGATGTCTTATTGTATTCGTTTTTTTAGTTGAATAGGTATAGGTTTTCCTTTTTTTATTATTCGTGTAAATATTGTACCTACATTGTACATGTAGTACTATTAAGTATTCTGTGATTGTACCAAAAAAGTAAATAAGAATACCTGCTAAACATAACATGTAACTGTATCTGTTAGATATGCCTGACTGTTCGTTTTTATCAATATTTATTTATCAACTACCTACGTTTATCACTTGTACATCAAGTCGAAAGACTGTTTGCCAACCCATATCATGTAAGAATAAAAAACCCACGATACATGCCTTCACATTCGACTGTACCCTTCAAACATCCTCCTGTCATAAGGGCATGAATACAATTGCGTATTTCTATAACGATCACAGGACGAGCGTGTCATAATGATGAATCTATTTTCGCAGGTGAATGCCACACCTTATTCGTTTTCCTTATAAAGTGGGTTCCGTATATTTTTAGTAGGCCGCGTTTATGATGAGAACTGGACGTTAAATGAATGTAATAGATACTTATAAAAATAAAAAATAAAGTTAGCATGTAATTGTTGTCAATTGCCCCTTTTCACACAGAAAGAGAAAGAAAGAAGGAAACAGAAAAAGCTTAGGAAAATAACAAAATGAGAAAGTAATAAAAAAATAACGAAATTATGTAAGACTGCTTAATGCTTTGTGGGCTGGCCCACCCCAGTGGGGTGGTGGTAGGGACGACGGGGTGGTGGGGATGACGGGGTGGAGACGATCGGGAATAACCCCCGACTGTGCACGTAGGTGAAGTGTTCCTCGACGCAGCAACAGAATGTATCTATGTACTTCTTTTCCTCGTTAAGATATTCTCATCAGGACAACCTACCCCCGGCACTTTGAACCCCCGCTCCCCTAATTGGGTTCAGAGTTCAGATAGGCAGTCGCTTCATATAAAACACTGGTATTTCGGTTAGACTGGAAGTCCATCCCAAACAGATGATGATATTGTTTCAATAATCGTTTGCATCAACAAAAGGTTGTGTTAATCTTATAGGCAGATATGTTTATGTAACAATGGTGGATATAATACTAATAATGAATCATTTATTTCGGGTATCAAAAACCCATAACATATATACCTTACAGACTATCATACATAGAAAAGAACCGGACAAGTGCGAGTCGTACTCGCCCACCGAGGGTTCCGTTCAAATAGGGTATTAACCCATTTTTGAAAAATGTCTCAATAAAATTCTGTAGTGCTAATATGCCACCAAAAAAAAACAAATTTCTTTTATTTAATCGATAAGTGCCATAAAAGCGGATCATTATTTTATTTTTGAAGTTATACTTCTTTAGGCGCGTTATGAAAAAATGATGAGAGTGAAATTTTACGATGCGCGCGCACAGCGTCACACAAAATTCTCACGGGAGTAATTGTAAACAACGCCATCTCTGACGTACATGCTGAACTACTTACTGCCTTCGTTGCTATTTTGTGACTCGAAGAAGTATAACTTCTCACGCGCGTACATAAGTACACACTGAATTTTTTAAATTTCGCGCGTAGTTTGGCGAAAACGCCTCTTACTGGACGCCATATTTCTCAGCGGAAATGACGTCAGTTCGTTTTGTATCAAATGCGCTCATATTAAATATGATAATTGTATATAATTTAAAAATAATTAAAAGCATATTTTGTAATGGGTCTAATAATTCAAAAAATACGTTAGTTACGAAAATAATAAAAGTACAAAGCCTATACAGTCAGTCAACCGATTGGCGTATATATATACGCCAATCGGTTGACTGACAGTTGACAATTTTTGAAGTTATACTTCTTTAGGCGCGTTATGAAAAAATGATGAGAGTGAAATTTTACGATTCGCGCATGCGCGCGCACAGCGTCACACGAAATTCTCACGGGAGTAATTGTAAACAACGCCATCTCTGACGTACATGCTGAACTACTTACTCGGCAGTAAGTAGTTCAGCATGTACGTCAGAGATGGCGTTGTTTACAATTCAAATTGTGCTTATATACTTTTTTAATAATGCCAAAGAAGTATAACTTCTCACGCTCGTACATAAGTACACGCACCCATTTTTTTTTGTTTACATAGCCTTACGGCGTAATAACTTGGCCGCTACTATTTCATGGTGTTTTATAACAGAGTAAAAAAACTGAAAATTTAAAATTGAATTTAAAAAAATATTTTGTTATTTTATGAACTAAAACTTACATTTTCCGACTGCTTTCTGCCTAAACTGTCTCAATAAAATATTTATAGATTTATTTTCGTATAGAGTAAAATACCCTATTCCGTGGTTTGGTCACTGTTGAGGCATACACTCAACCGCATAGGCGAGGCGGGCCGTGAGCGGTGCCGGGCGATAACGAAGCACATCGGCGCGACCGCTCCCCACCACCAGTGAGCCTTTACCTGTGACATCGTACGGCCGCGCTCGCGCATCTAAACATTTTTACTTTTTACTTATTTACGAAGTCCGTAACTTTTATGTATTGTTCATTTTTACATCTTTTATTAATTATAGTTACGTTTTTATACAGTCCGCTATCCATTTCAATTCTCCAACTGAGATATCGTCGCAACAGTCACCCATACAAAATTATAACCGCGCGTACCTCAAATTCAAATTCAAATATTTATTACTCTACACGGTAGTACATAAATATACATTTCTAGGTGTTCATTGAATGCGCAGTCCATTGTGCTGCACCAATTTAGGCATACAAAATTATAATGAAATTCGATGAGATGAGATGAATATTATACAATTTCATTAATATCATACCTCGATGATTGATTACGTACGTTAAATTAAGAGTATATTTTTTATGATTGCATTACAAATACTATAGTTTTCAGACTTTTCCCTGTACTTGTAGTATAAGACGATATTACTTGCCAAATTTCATAGTTCTAGGTAAACGGAAGTACCCTTTAAATTTTTATACCCTTGAGAGTGTCGAAATTAACGTTTTTGGCGGCATAAACGGCCGTATCTTATTTTTACGTTAACTTAGAAGTTTGTTTTTTTTTCAGCTTCAAGAGACTGTAGACTTGAGTATATCGTTTTAATTTCGACTCGATACCTCCACGCGGTCCTGAGATATAGGGTCTTGACAGACAGATGGACAGACAGACGGACAACAAAGTGATCCTTTTGAGGTACGGAACCGCAAAAACCACAAACAATGTTATTAAACTATTGTACCTCTATTGTATTTCCTTGACTGTTAAAGATAACCATAATATCTTTAGAATAATAATTTGGTAAATCAAACAAAATATAGAAAAGCATACAATAATTATAATTTTATTGTTCACGCTAACCATTTTCGGAATACCGCGCCTGGCGCGAATCTCCTTAATAATAATGTTTCAATTTCCTTTTCCGACCGTTAGGATGGGGACAGATGGGCGAGTTCATTATATAAATGACTAACTTTTTCCCGCGTCTTCGTCCGGTAATCACGGTAATCGTGGATGCAGACAAAATGCGTGGAATAAAAAGTAGCCCTTAAGTAAGTAAGAAAGAGACGGGGAAGGGGCTAGGGGGGTGAGGGTGTAAGTAGTCTTTTCTTGGGGTCCAGTAGCTAAGTCTGTTTGAAATGCCATTCAAAAAGGTTCAGTAGTTCATCTGTCGAAGCATTTCAAACAAAACAGGAAATAAATTCACTTCCGTATTTATAATATTAGTATGTTCAAATAATTAATGTCGGAAGTTAACAGGAGTCAAGTTAGTTTGGCCATTGAAGATTCGGCTTCCGAAGTTAGAAGTAAGTTTGTAATTTTGATTTCCATGGGGAACATTGACGAGACAAGTTACAAAGTCCTCTTTGTTGAGCCAGTTGACAGTTCAGAAGCGAGCTTAGGGCCCTTTTCCTGTCATGCGGATTCTCGTCCGCACGCGGATCTCGTCCGCATGTGTCATACGGATCTGGCACGCGCGCGGAACGCGGATTGGCTGCGGGCGAGCAGTTCAAAATAAATGATTCATTATTATTATTATATCCACCATTGTTACATAAACATATCTGCCTATAAGATTAACACAACCTTTTGTTGATGCAAACTATTATTGAAACAATATCATCATCTGTTTGGGATCGACTTCCAGTCTAACCGAAATACCAGTGTTTTATATGAAGCGACTGCCTATCTGAACTCTGAACCCAATTAGGGGAGCGGGGGTTCAAAGTGCCGGGGGTAGGTTGTCCTGATGAGAATATCTTAACGAGGAAAAGAAGTACATAGATACATTCTGTTGCTGCGTCGAGGAACACTTCACCTACGTGCACAGTCGGGGGTTATCCCCGATCGTCCCCACCCCGTCGTCCCCACCACCCCGTCGTCCCTACCACCACCCCACTGGGGTGGGCCAGCCCACAAAGCATTAAGCAGTCTTACATAATTTCGTTATTTTTTTATTACTTTCTCATTTTGTTATTTTCCTAAGCTTTTATTGTTTCCTTCTTTCTTTCTCTTTCTGTGTGAAAAGAGGCAATTGACAACAATTACATGCTAACTTTATTTTTTATTTTTATAAGTATCTATTACATTTATTTAACGTCCAGTTCTCATCATAAACACGTCCTACTAAAAATATACGGAACCCACTTTATAAGGAAAACGAATAAGGTGCGGCATTCACCTGCGAAAATAGATTCATCATTATGACACGCTCGTCCTGTGATCGTTATAGAAATACGCAATTGTATTCATGCCCTTATGACAGGAGGATGTTTGAAGGGTACAGTCGAATGTGAAGGCATGTACATACATTCTGTAGCTGCGTCGAGGAACACTTCACCTACGTGCACAGTCGGGGGTTATCCCCGATCGTCCCCACCCCGTCGTCCCCAGTGGGGTGGTGGTAGGGACGACGGGGTGGTGGGGACGACGGGGTGGGGACGACCGGGAATAACCCACGGTCGGCAGGCATTTTAGTTGCGTCAGCGCCGTGGTCTGAATAAATAGGAACCATGTGTTGTTCCGGTGCTATCTTGCGTTTTAGTAAAATCGGCACTTTAACTCCCCTACTGGGTAACACGATCCCCCAGGTAAAACTGGTGGTCAGACTACCCTTATCGACTGTCAAAGATTAAAACGATTTAGGTCATTTCCAATGAATAAAATACAAATAAATAAAATCCTTCTCTTTAGCTCTCTCGTGAGATGAACAGAACCAGATCTATTAAATATTTTTGTATCCCATTTTCTTTAAAATGATTAAATTCTTTAACATTTCTCTTTCAATTTAATTCTATTCACTCCAATACAATACAAAACATCGACGTGCTAAAGAATTTGCATTAAAATTTTCAAAATGTCCTTTGAAATTGCACCTAGACTCTGAGAGCAGTGGTATTCAACCTTTCTATTGCCTGAGTCGTAATTTCGTAAACAGAGGAACGGTGACGACGTTTTTATGGAAAATACTAGCTATTGCCTTCGACTTAGTTCGCTTGCAATCTGCGATACCAGTTAATGTCAGTTCAAGCTGGGTTAGTATCAAACTTTAGGACTTTCTGGCTCCTGGCGTCCTCCTTTCTGGCGTCTTGGTGCAAATATATGACTGGACTCAGTGCCAAATTTCGAGTTGACCCAATACGTGTACCGCGTTTGTAATAACCCTACATATTAAAGAGTATAATGAGGTGTATTCAAATTCAATACACGGTATTTACGATGATATTATTAAATGAAGGTCATTTAAAATATCAATGTACCTTTCGAAAACATATTTGCTGAAAATTTTCATAATTATGTTGATAAAATAGTCTTGTTTCCATCAAATATAATCTCAAAAGCTATACCGATGATAATATTAGGTTACTAATGTACTAATGTATTGAAATCCATGTTCAACCCCCAGGGATTGAACGTGGACAGCATTTAGGGGTTCAACATGGACGAGGATAAAAATTATGGGGGTTGAACATGGACTAAATCGCTATTTTGAATTTATTTATTTATTTAAACTTTGGTCAATAAAAGGTACAAAGGCTGCCTTATGTCTGCTCTACCACTCAACCAAAGGTATTGAAGAGATAACATGGCAGTTGGTATTTTGCAATCTATATTGATGGGATAATTATAAACAAAATCCATCCATGAGCTTAACTGTCCGTTAAGCAGACACAATAAACCAGTTACAACAATCGCAATATGACTCCAAGAATCATGCCAAGAAGAAGCAAGCAGCTAGTGTAAAAATCAAAAATAAATTAAAGTCCAAAACAGGTTGTTCGAGAACGATACCCTTCCAAGTGGACCATCCTCCCCATAAAATGCCTCAGGATAGAGTAGGTATTGTTACGTAGGTCGGTACGACTAAAAACGTCATGCTAGCGCCACCTATTATCTAGTAGCAGAACTACGGGTTCTAGGACTTTCGAGAACATTCCACATTTTGCGAGATGGTTCAGTGTCATGTTGTCAACATTCTGGCTCCCAGCTCGTAACAGTATTAATGACTTCCAGCTACTGATTTTTCCCCGTAAGGTGTCCATTTCATTCCGAGGGTGTCGTAGATGGCGACTAAGGGAAAATCCGGAAGTCGGGCAGCAACAGCTTTCGTGTACTTAACAACTTCACTGCGATCCCCTATGAGGGAGGTTTTGTTTCAACAGTGGACGTCTTCCGGCAAATGACGATGGTGATGATTGAATGGAATGGCCTTAAACTTTTTTAAAGCTTTGAGTAACACTGGTCGTACAATCGCAACAATATCCAATTCCGCGTTTTAATTCGTATCGTCACAAAGCGTTCGCGTCGTCGCGTCGGTCAGGTTTCACATTGTCTGCAATCCTACTCCGTTGCTAACTTCACGCTTATATTGCGTTGCCGGGTAAGTATTGGTATTAAATCAGGGTAGGTACATGTAACTGTAGATAAGTTCCGTTTTAAGTATTTTTTCCTTTTTAAGTGTTTCATATCTTATAAGGAAAAACGAAACCGTGTAGGATCACTTCAGTTCACTTCTTCTCTGACGTCGAATCTTAACTTTGGATCGTTCATTGAATCCAAGGCCCAATTAGCTGCCAAAAAGCTGGGAGTGCTCGCAAAGGTGCAAAAGTACTTCTCGTTGGAACAGTTGCTCAACTTATACCAAGCACAAGTTCAATCGCGCATGTAATACTGATCGCACCTTTGGGATGGATCAGCCAAATACCAACCAATGTTGGAAGTTATTGATAGACATGCTAAGAGGCTCATTGACAACGACTCCATGGTTAGGGCTAGGCTCCAGAGCCTTGAATATCGCCGCACCGTTGCTGGCCTATCGGTCTTTTATCAGGTACATTTTGGAGAGTGTGCATTGGAATTGCATAATTTAATTCCCCCATCCCCATTCCATCATCGGACGAGCAGAGATACGGCGAAGCGTCACCGCTATATGGTTGAAGTTCCACGGTCTCGAACCAAATGTTTTGATTTTACATTTATTGTGCGAACTGCCAGGCTGTGGTATTCACTGCCCGCCTCTCTGTTCCCTGATAATTATAATCTGGGTATCTTCAAGGCACGAGTTTATCCTAGACAAGCATATTCCACCTTAGGCTCATCATCACTTAACATTAGGTGAGTTGCGGTCAAACGCAAGCCTATTAGAATATTAAAAAAATTGGTGGTCTGTAAAGTCGGTTTACGGACGATAGTTTTACGTGATAACGAAACATAGAGCAACATAATGGCTAACATATATAACATAAGCAAATAATGGCTTCCGTCGAGGTGGGCTGAGCTTATTGTAGACGCTTGGGCCGATCGTGCCTCTCTATCGCTTGTTTCGCGCTCTCGCTTGCACGCTCAGGTGCTGGCGGAACGTGACACTTTATAGTGCGTGCAGCCGGCGTTTATCGATTTATAAGACGTTATCACGTCAAAAGCTTCGTTGTCCGCTTGTATGTCTGTCTATCAAGAACTTTTGTCTCAGTGACGGGTGGAGCTATTACTACTTTGCGTCAGAAATAGGAGTGATGGTAGTACTTTCCTACTACCTGCCTCTTGTAAAAGAAATAATCATGGCGAGATTTGTATAAAAAAAATAAGATGTTTAGAGAAGTTGAAATTAAAATTTTTATATTCTTAGGTGCCTAAGGAGTATCTTCAAGCATTTAGAATATTTTTAAAACCCTGTAAAAAAAAAAGTTAATAGTTTAACGAAAAGCTAATTATTTCAGTACGAAACTGCGACTGACAGTAACAGTGACACTGACAACCGCCGTTTCGCAGTTCTTACATTGAAATTGCATCGTTTCATGGGAAATAATATCACAAAATAATGTTTTTTTCCACACACTTGTCATATCACTTGTCTGCCAATTTGATAGATCCGTTAACATCGCTTGTCACTTTCTTTTTTTTTATAAACACAAAATGGGCATCGAGATGAAACGAAAAAGTGTTATTTTCATTTCGTAATATTTTAATTATGGGAGGGTTTAAAAGTATGCTAAGTATATCAATCTACTCCTGGTAACGTATTCTTCACATTGGACAATATTTTAAACCCTCTAAATTACTTTTTTTTTTCATACAAATGAATGTATGAATCTCGCCATGATTCTTTATGATATAGTGACGTTTAGATATTAGTAGAGACAAGAAGATATTGAATACGGGCAACAATTATAAAGTTTTTTTCAGAAAACTTAAAATTACTTTAAAGCAAAAATATTCTTAACTCTTTAGACTTGCGTATCTTGCATATCGAGTTTAATTAAAATCGGTTCATTAATAATTTCCAAGGTTTTGGACTTGAGAGTTTGTATGAAATATCGTCGTAAGGCGTAAACGATATTAATTAAGGCAACGTCTAAAAGTAGTGAAAATAATACTAAATCAGAAGATATTGTGTTGTATAAATTAATTTTGTTTAATATCAAACACGCTGTAGGTACAGATTTATAAAGCAAGCTGATTTTTTAAATTTTTTTTCGTTGCCTAGGAAATTACTAGCACTCTAAGAAATTCTCCTGTGTTATGAGTATGTTTACAAACATACACAAACAGTTAGGCCCGAAACAACTACCAGGCGACGTTATACGTCGGCGACCTTGAGCGACCAGAGAATCGTATGCGCTGCGTCCAAAACTCTCAAAGTTTAGTCGAAAAAATTAAATAAAAAATAGTACCTATTCTTTAACTAAAAAAGGCGTATACTAAAAGATAGATAATAAAATTGTCTGTAAGATAGTAAAAGTTTCGTTTAAATATTCCTGGTAGATTCAGTGTGATTATCAATGTTTGGTCCGCGTCAGATACAACTTCACGATTTAATTAAACTATTTAATATGAACTTAATCAAAAATATTCACATACTAAATGATTTAGAGAATGTTCTAGTTTAACATATATTTTTTTTTATTAAAATCACAATACAGCAAATATAAATAAAGGAAAAGAGTATTATGAGATGACTCTGCTTATTTGTGCTGAAAATAAGTTCGCAATTTCCGCTTAAATGCATAGTGGCTGGTGGTCGTTCTGATATCGAGAGGAAGCGCATGCGCACAGTTCAATGATTTCATTTAATTTCATTTAAAAACCTCTATTGGTTTCTTAGTAAACTTCAACTATTCCCGACGACATGGATACTTATCTCTTTTGGTGGTTGTACTTACCTGAATATGTAGACAATAACTTCGTAAACACATTTCACAATGAGAGCTGGAAGCGACTTCCACGTTTTTTGCAAAACCACCTCAATTCTCGGTTTCTTGGTCTTCAATAAACGAAAACATTAAGCGGTAAGTTGTCAAACGCACGCTAGCTACTGTGATTGGTTGTTGTAAGGTACTTCAGTCAACTAATCACAGCTGTATGTGCTGCTGAATGGAAAATAATCTACGCAATGCGAATCCTCTGTACGGGTGCTTCATCTATCAAACGGGTCAGATACTGCTTCTGGTGGGCCAGCCGAACTGAGCTTTAGCCGTACAAACGAACGCGGAATATTTACAATCATATCCGGGTCGAAGGACCAAAAATATGTATGCGCTGCTGTAAGGATCGCACGCACCTTGTATATTAGCTTGAAATGATAAATCACTGATAAGCCAAAAGATCTGATTTATTGAATTTATAATCATATCGGACTAGAAGGACCAGAAAGATGTATGTGATGAGATGATGAATGGGTTGCACGCACCTTATACATATTTTAGCTGAAATGATATATCACTGATAGAAGAGATCTCATTTATTGAATAGTCTTAACTATAATGTAACTAACGATATATGATTTGGAATGACCGCTAATGAGTGCAGCTGATTATGAACGC
This sequence comes from Charanyca ferruginea, assembly GCA_947361185.1. NCBI lineage: Eukaryota > Metazoa > Arthropoda > Insecta > Lepidoptera > Noctuidae > Charanyca > Charanyca ferruginea. Next base: position 4,601,164 of record OX376070.1, read on the forward strand.
TGATTGTGTACTGTTACAATAAAATTCGTGTAAGGCGACGGAAAAGTGCTGATCTGTGCAAATGTGCAATTCGCGCGTGCCATGTACGACTAATGCCAACTACAGAGCGTACGCTTGAAACTGCTTGTCAAATAAAAATAATTATCTTTTTGCAAGTATTGTTTTTTATAAACTCAACAGCTAAACTTCACTAAAAATTGAATCCAAACTAACATTAAATTCAATATCATAATACACCATATTCGCTACAAAAGTTAGTTCAAATGGAGAATTTTCTCGACAACTGAAAACTCGAAGCTGAACTTTATGAACACATTTTAAATAATAATCCTTCGAGTATTGGAAGTTTATAAATTCCTTTAGTATTTCTTTTCAATACTTCAAGATTTCCCGTGGGATAATTTTATCTCCTATTTCGTTGAATGCAGGGAAAGTAACAGTGTGGTGAAATAATGAGGATTGTATAGGTATAAAGGCGATACATTATCGCCTTTATACCTATACAATCCTCATTATGAGTTTTATGGATTCATTCTAAGAGATCTATAAAGAATTCAAAGATTTTAAAAATTTCGCCATATGTTTATTTGCGGTGGGAGACTTTGTTTTATAAAATGTAGTCTATTACTACATATTATTAAACAAAGTCTGTGTGTCTGTTTGTGATAAACGCAAAACAACGGAACAGATTTTCTAGTCTATTATAAAACTAAAGAGTTAGTATGTGTTTGCAAAAAAAAAGAAAAGTATGTAGTAGTAAAATGTAGTCTCCCTGGTATAGGCTACAGCCTATACTTACGAATCCCATTTTTTTTTGTTAATACAATAATTGCATTAACAAAAAAATTTAGATTCATAAGTAAATTGACACGAACGAGGCCCGGCCAAAAGCTATCTTTAAATAAATAAATATAATCGCCAAATTCAACAATAATTGGATGACGTTTGCTTATTTATTATGTAAATAGTGATATTACAGTGGCCACTTAAAATAAATTAAGTACATATAGGGTGGGGATGGCGATACGACAAAAAAAAAATACTGGTAATACTAGTTCATAAGAATATTTTGTAACTATCAAATAAATCCTAAAAACGAAATTCAAAAAAGTAGTTCAGATATACTAAAGAGCATATAAATGTAACCAAAAGAAAACACCAAATGAAATATTGGTTTTCTAACTTGTGAGAATAGCGGCAATTTGTGGCGTCATAATTTAATATTATTAATGCTCAATAAAAACAATTACACCAAATTACCAAATCGTACCATGATCTTTTTTTGTGCTATTACCATCACCACCCATTATACCTACATAAAGTTCAATCATGTAAGTTTTTTATACCGTTTTAGATTTTAGTTCTACCTCATATCAAGAAGCCGGTTATTATATTTTACATAAAGTTGTCAACAGGAAAACAAGACACGCCGTAGGTACAGACAACGTCATCAACTGCTTACCCCCCACGCATTGAAATTTCTTCGGAAAGGGGGTGAGCAATTGATGACGCTATCTGTACTTACAGTGACGGTGTCATAAATATCCAGACTATGCAAGCAGACAATTTATAATAATACTGATAAATATGAATAGGGGATAATACTGCAAAGCACTAGCGTAAACAGTAAACAGTTTTTTCAGAAAATTGAAAAATTTTGCCTTTACCTAATTGAGTTCAAAATTGGGAAGTAGTGTATTATATTATACAATAATGCATCAGTGCTGTGTTTTTGGATTTAGGAATGAAGGGAATCATACATTCACAAAAGAAGAAAATGTTTGAAAACGATGGGAAGCAGAAACACGTAGTAAAAACTTTCGAGAACTCTAAAATATGTTCAGCACATTTTAAATCCGAAGATTTCATTGAAATTGGAAAGTATTCAAGTGAGATAGTCGCTATAATGAACAGAATAACGTGCACTTTTATCATTAAACAAATATGATTTTATTCTGAGCATAACCTAAAATCCACTTTCAAATGGCCGTAGGATGCCATAAAGTCAAAGTCAAAGTCAAAGCATTTATTTCAATTAAACCATTTACAGGCACTTTTGAATTGTCAAGGAGTCGGTTAGGTAGTCAGAAAGTTGAAGCTAGTTGCTCGTTCCAAAACGTAGGTAGGTCTCTATGGAGAAGAACGAGCAAGAAACTCCACGGACACTTTTTAAATCAGGTTTTTACAAAATACTGCTTACATTATTCTTGTTGCTTCTATATGTGAAAACAATGAAGGTAATCTAGAAATACAAAGCATAAAAAATAATCAAGATAAAAACCATGGCAGTTAAGAGTTGACCAATCTCTACTGACAGCGCCCGTTCACGAACATGACGCGTGAATCAGCACCATTCAGCTCAACCATTTTAGAGGGAGCCGAATGACCCAACACACGCGCCACCACCAGCGAGACATTTGAGTGAGCATGACAATTCTCTCAACCGCCATGCTCATTTAAGTCAAACACATAATAATTTACTTAAAATATGGCTCCATGGTACTCATAATATAGTTAAAGTATAGGTAAGTAAGTAAGATTAATTAAAACTTTGATATATTTACACAAAATACCTAGTTAATACCATTAATAACATAATATAAGAAGAATACGAGGTTATGCTCCTTGGCGGTTTGTTTACTGTATATGCTAGTGGCGCCCTCTGCGCCGATTTTGTGTAATGTTCCCTATTGTTTTGTCTGCTCGTCTCAATACGTACAACGCTATGAAAGGATTGTCTTCGCTTTGAAAAACCATAAATAAAAATTATACTTTTACTCTGTAGCTCCCTAAATCAAGACTTAATCTTTCTAAAACTGTAATTGTAATCTGCTCACGTCATTACGATGTTGCTCTAGGCAAAACGCGAAAACATGAAGTTTTCGTCACAAATCGAATACACGCTCTAAGCGAATCCCGTATCCCCCACCACAAGTAAAGGTGGAACACCGTGGTGGTTTTAGGCGGTAAGAGTACGGCATGCCCCTCCGTCACACTCACGATAGGATAAGATCATGAGGATTTTCACCGCGCAACAAAAAAAACACAAAATGAAAAAAGTATCAATAGTAATTTTATGGCACTGAGATTAAGAGCGTGTATTCGATTCGTGACAAAAACTTCATGTTTTCGCGTTTTACCCAGAGCAATATCGTAATGATGTGAGCAGATTATTTAAAGACAATTACAGCTTTTGAAAAGATTAAGTCTTGATTTAGGGAGCTACAGAGTAAAAGTATAATTTTTTATTATGGTTTTTTGAAGCGAAAACAATCCCCTCATATCGTTTTACGAAAATAGACGTCAGAGTTAACTTTCAGGACGAGTACAACCATTACAATATGCCAAAATATTATGTTTTATGCGTTTTTTCAACAGGATATACAGTCTTAAAGTGTACTACAGAGCCAAAATTACGAAATATTACTATTATGTATTAAAAAACAATGTTGAAAAAGTAGAAAATCGGTTCACTTTGACAATTTTTTTTCACCAGTATTTGTAAAAACATAACTGATATATTCATTTTATGAAAGGAAATGTTATTCTTAATATACAGAATATTTTTCAAGTCCGTTATACGAACTCATTTATTTTAGACAATTATTTTAAAAAGCACTGTAAAACATTGCGCGCTGTTGTTTGCCGATCAATTTCAATAATTCGTGCTTATTTCGTGCGTATTTCTGATGCACACAAACAGACCATTGTATTGTACTAGTGTGTGTCAATGCTGCTACGCTGTTCTAACAATCGTTTAGATTTTGAGTTGCGCTAAATCGAATACGCGCCCTTAAGTTGAATTTTCTTAGTTACTCCAATCATTTCGAATATTCTGCTCGTCCCAATATTGTTGACACCGACTGTAGGTACAGTCAGCAAAAGAGAAAGGTATGCAGGGTTGTCAGATATAGTTCAAGTTTACTTAGAAACCGATGGATGTTTTTGAATAAAATAAAATAAATTTAATAGAGAATTAACATTTCAATGATTTAATTAAATTTCATTCGAAAACATCCATCGGTTTATAAGTAAACTTTAACCATTTCCGATGACCTGCATACCTATCTCTTGTACTGACTGTACATATTTATCTATTATTTTAGCTAAACAAAAATACCTGCAAAACTCGATCTATGCGCAAGGTAATCACGAACTATGTGCAAACTAATGTTATTCAGTAAAAGATCTCAGAGCAGGCTACTGAATTTTAATTTAAAGGTTTTCCATTAATACATAATTTAAGTTAGAAGCATTTGGTTTAGAAGGATTTTTCGAAAAAGGAACAAATGTTAAAAAATACCCTAATCCGAAACTGAACTCCTTTTTTTGTTATCTTTTAGTAATAAGAATGACCAATACTTGGCCTACCTGACCAGTACCAAAAGACACATTGTATGCTTATTAAAGTCAAGGCGGTGAAGACCTAAGAAAAAATGTTATCCCATTCATCATTTTTTCTAAAGAGTTCTTTTGTTTCTGTTTGATGGGATAAATATTCTCCAATTTTTTAAGTAAATATAACAGCCGTTGCTCCCCGCTGTTATTCGTAGATCTTTGGCAGTCGTTATGGTAGTCAGAAGGCAATAAATCCGACAGTCAGTGTTACCAGGGGTATCGTGTTACCCAGCGCCTGGGTAGTAGAGGTCAGACAGGCGGTCGCTCCATGTGAAACATTAGTATTCTGCATCCGGTAAGACTGGAAGCCGACCCCAACATAGTTGGGATAAGGCCAGGCAGCAAAACAATAACTCAGTAGTAGCATAATAATATTTTAACTACTTACATTATTTTAAAATATTTGCCTATATTTTTTCTTCTTAATCGCCCTAACGGCATTCCCGAGCTAAGTCTTAAGGCGACGATATATGCCGGTGACCTTGAGCGAGCAGGGCCTCAAGTCTGCTATTACAACAGTGTCAGAATGGTCTATCATTGATTTCATAATTGTTGATTTTGACAAGTTTGGTAATCAACTAATATAATGGCGTCATTATGACTTTCCATTGAACAACCACTGACACGCCATTAAAAGAAATGTTATAGAATGGTAATCTCGTACAAAATGACAAATGAATGACTGACTTAGGCGGTAATCTGCTAAAATTTTTACAGTTCCTTTGATTACCATTAGAACGTCATTGTGCAGTAATTACTTTTAATTTGACCGACCAATGATCGACCATTATGAATTTAGCAGATTACGAACTTTTAGCAAAATGACAATGGGATCGTGTTGGAATGACAAAATTATAAAACTAGCAGACTTGGCCCCCAGAGAATCATATGCGCTGCGTCCAAAACTCTCAAAGTTTAGTCGAAAAAATGAAAAAAAAGACAGTATTCTTTAACTTAAAAAAAGCGTATACTAAAAGATAGATAATAAAATTGTCTGAAAAATGGTAAAAGTATCGTTTCAATATTCCTGGTAGATTTTGTGTGATTATCAATGTTGTGCTAGCGTCAGACACAACTTCACGATTTAATTAAACTATTTAATATGAACTTAATCAAAAATAACTATTCACATAAATGATTAAAAGAATGTTCTTGTTTAACATTTTTGGAACGAAGTTCCTTTTCGCGCGTTGTGAAAGGGGGCTAGACGGAAAAAAATCTTACGAAAAGTTGTCACGACACTTTTTGCTATACTTCACAAACGCAGACAATTCGAACAGAAAAATTGAATCGTTGGAACTGTCAAATAGAGTTCATTATTAGTTGAATGGCGGCTTTTCTATGAAAATATTGGAGCGAATTAAAACCTTATTTTTACACATTAACCGTGAAATTCGGTTGCACATAGCTCCTATTGTCCGGTCGGGCACCAGCCTATACGTTTCTCAGAATAATTTTATCATACCTAGTTTGGTAAAATTTCAATTTTTAACCGTTTACGTTTACAAAATAAAGTCCGAATTCGCTTTTCGTAGAATATGTTTATGTATTTAAAGGCGGCGCGGCGAACTCTTTGAACTAGGTACCTACGGCGATATGTTTAGTACCTAAGTTTATTCGCTCAAATAGTGGCGGTACCTACCTCAATGACATCGGAATTATCATTATATATTCCGATGATAACGACCTACGAGATAAGTCCACCTTTCACTGTGAGACTGTGTGGATTGTGAAAACGAGTGTAAATTTTAAGTCGATAATTAAGCCATAGAATACCTACGTAGGTTAGGTAGGTAGGTAGTTACTGTACCTACTTCTATGTTTTGTTTAGTAGGTACCTATTGAAAGTTTGGGTTTGGTAATCATGAGCTTTCTATCGGTCGCGGTCGTCAGTAGGTAACCACTGCACCTTATCGCTCTAGGTCACAGAGTTCTTTTCTCTAGGTTTTACTAGCGACAATAATATTTTTTTTGATTTGATTAAAATGTTTTGGTTTAAATTAAGCCAGTGGGAGCTTAGGTGGGTACCTAGGTAGGTAGTGGTACTTACTTTTATCATTGGCGAATTATTTGTAGTTGTAAGTAGGTAAGTGAGTAGGTACTCTTTTGCTAGAAAAAGAAAGGCAGGCAGGCGTAGGTACCTATAGGTGCTATAGGTAACCTATTTAAATAAATTAGAGCTATTCACAAACACAGTTTTAATCAACTTTGGCTTAATTAAAAAACTTACCTATTAGATATAAAATTTACACTTCCCTGTATCGAAGCAACTGCTCAATATGGAGTCCATTTCGCTCGATACATAAACGGGCACGTTTAATTAAATTGTCTTTTAATTACATTATATTTGTTAATAATAAAAAAAAAATTATTATAACTTAAAAAAAAAAAAAAAATTATTACAATTCCTTCACTAATTAATCGAAAGGAACTTCGTTCCATCCGGGTGTCCCTTGACACCTCTCAAGTTTTTTTTTTTTTTTCAAATCGTTTACACTACTCATTTTGACGTGATTGTCAGTTTAAAATCTGCAAAAGTCGCTTGTTAGCGCCTTAACGGTAACTGTGTTAAACCTATAAAGCCTATAGGGGGAGGTCCCCGAGAACCGGACACTTAAGGAATAACAAAAATAAAAAACATCGTGTTGTAGATTAATTTGTTTATTTCTCTTTATTAAGCTCTCAACAATATAACTAATCAACACAGATTTATTTGCAATCTCAAATGTCACTTTAAATTTACTAGATAATAAGGAATAATTAACATAGAAAAATGGACGTTTTCAAAAAGGCCCCCTAATGACGGACAGCCAACTTTTCGTTCATTTTTAAACTTAAACATTATTTTAACAATCATTTTTGTACAATACCTATTACAATAAAACAAATCACTAGTTATTAATAAAGAAAACTAATCATAATTTTAATAAACTTTGGTTATAATCAGGAATGTTTTCTACAAATGCTTTTCGTTGACATCAGTTTATCGATGGCTTTTTTCAATATTTCAGGTTTGGGGGTATTCTCACATCTCGGTTTGGGTTTACCCATTTTGAATCTGAAAAACAAAAAATAAAATTAATAATTTCAACAAAAACTAAGTTGCTGTAAAACTGTCCGGTGTTAGGGGACTTTGAGAGTGTCCGAACTTAGGGACCCTTAGATACATACAAGAAAAATCTCATTCACATTGTGTGATATGAATCACAAAAAAACGCATGAATTATATCAGATTAGTACAATAGCAGTAACAATTAATAACAATAAATGTCATCTCATACTTTAAATACTGATAATAGACCCCAAAAAATTAGTTCGAACAAAATTTTTACTAACCTCATAATTTACACCACGCCCCACGACGAACGAGTCAGCACTTGCTATTGGCACTCCCCTCCAGGGTCCTAAGGGTTTCTGAAACTGTAGTCACTGACCACTTTCACAATTTAAACAATTCCACAGACCTCTGTCAAAGAGCATTTTTTGAAAAAACTTTTTAACAAAATGAGAACCGACAAACTTCAAAAAGTGAAAAAATATTTTCAATTCGCAAGTCGGCGGCTTTGGTTTTGCTTGTTGTTTTATATTGCCACTGACTTGCGAAACTGACTTGCTTGAAAGTTATTTTTTACTTTTTAAAGGCGGTTGTCTTTTTGGTAAAAAGTTTTTTTACAATTGATTAAAAGTGGAAAATGGTCGGACCAATATCAGACAGCTGATATACATACACAACTCCTTTTTTTTTTTGTAAATACATACATATATACATATATAGATGAACAACACCCAGACACAAGGCAAACACAAGTGCTCATCACACAAATGTTTACCCTGGGCGGGAATCGAACCCGCAATACGCTGCGCAGCAGTCGATCGCTCAGCCACTGCGCCAACCGTGTCATCTATATCATATTTAACATGTACACCAGTAGTTAGCGGTAAGGCTGCTTTGGTAACTATACAAATGCTTAAATGTATAGCTGTCCGAACTCATTTTATTTACATCAACACATAGCCATTCCTGATCATAACAAAAACCCTGTAACTCAGTAAAAAACAATGTTAGTACCAGGGTGCGAATTAAAATCCCCCAGGACAAACACCCATTACCTACACGCCGCTGTCTTCTATAATTGCCCTTATAGTTCCTAAACAATCCGAACATTCGGTTAAATTGTTTGCATTATCTACAGGTAGGTACACACTAAATATTAATACGCTACGGTCACATAACGATATCTTTATTGCCGCGATACGTGGATTATCGCACGGAATTACACACACACAACTGAACATACTTTTCCTCCACATTAGCGCAACACCACCGTAAGGCCAACCTACTAGCATTCCCGCCAAAGTGTCTACTGCGGACGTTCCAGTACTGCCAAACTCCTCATATATTTGTGACAAGTAAGATAGGTCATGTGGCAGCAGCCACGTCTCCTGAAGAGCAATATGTCCACTTCCTTACATAAAGATCTAACTCCCTCCATTGACTTTTTAAGAGACTTGCAATTAAGAAGTGAAAAATTTAGGGGTGGAATATTATCTTGAAATTTATATAGGACCAATGTTAGGTATACACTATCAAATAAAAAAAAGAATCATCGAAATCAGACTACACTGAAAAAAGTTATGCGAGGTCAAACATAAAAAGAAAACTTTTTTTAAAAAAGAGAACCGCCTTCAAAAAAAAACAAAAAAGTGATAAATAACTTTAGCACAGAACCACAAAATATAGAGATTACAGAAGGACCGCTCCCGCCATCTTCAAAAATAATTACCTAAACTTGCCAAACTCACTAGGGCTGCTACTGTATTGACTCTGTAGGTTTAATTTGTGACAATATGAAATTTTATTGACACTGGTTGGAACTCTTTGCAATTTTTTATAACAAAATTTTCCTGTTCGTCATGAAATGTCAATGTCTCTCATTTATACATTTAGACAATACGTGACAGTCGAGACTGAAGTCTGCTTGAAATTGCTTGAGAATGCCTATAAACGTAATGTCAATGTGTGCGTGCGAAAAATGGCGGTTTGTTCTGAGTGGTCTCTCTGCTCGGGCGCGCCGCAGCCTTACGTACTTTGTGACAGAACATACATAATAAAATATTTATTTCATAAGACAATAAACATATTGCACTGCATACATTGTTGGTTATAAATATCACACTGTAAGCACAATTATATAGACTCTATCCCTTAAACTAGGTCTAGCCTGTATCTTAAGAGATAGGGTTCAGCCAATGGGTACAATAAATAATATAATTGACATTCTGTAGCAAGTGAAACTGTGTCGATGTTACATAATTTAAAGTTATCCTATGAAATAAGTGTAGGTCGGTTACTTAGTGTGTAGTGTATGTGAGTGAAAGTTCGTGCATGTGCGTGTTGGTATCAGTGTGTGCATGTGTGTCTGTGTGTGTGTGTGTGTTTTACGATTTGCATGTTTACGAGATGTATTCTAGAAGATTTTCCGTTGAGAGGTAGTCCTGTTGTAGTAGCCATTGAGTGATTTTGTGTTTTAGCCTGTGACATGACTTTAGTTTCGAAAGTCGGTGGCTTTGTACTGTTCTTTGTTTTGTATTGCCACCGACTTTCGAAACTAAAGTCATGTGTGTTCTGTGCTAAAGTCATTTATCACTTTTTTGTCTTTTTTTTTGAAGGCGGTTCCCTTTTTTCTAAAAAGCTTTTATTTTTTGCTTTTTAGTGACAGAGATTGAAAGTCCTCCAAAGATGGAAAGATTGAAGAAACGAAAACGTCTTTTCGGTTTTTGTTGACTTTTTCAAAAAGCGCTGAATAAATTTCTGTTTGTTGTATACTAAAACCTTCTCCAGAATGTAACATTATAACACACAACACAACAACAGCAACCGATTTTGATGCGGTTTTCAGAAAAATTTTTGTAATGTAACAAACATTTTTCTCAGCCAAACGGGACATAATTGCGAATAAACATACATACATACATACATATATACATACATACAAACATACGGGTCGAACTGAGAACCTTCTTTTTTTTACGTCGGTTAAAAAAATATTAAAATGTTCATAAAATGAAAACTACTGGACCAAACTATGTTATGGGACCAAATGGCATATTCCGCACCAAACTAAAGAAGAATCATGTAAATCGGATCATAAATCTCAGCGTGATCGGTGTACATACATAAAAAAAAATACCAATCGAATTGAGAACCTCCTACTTTTTTAAGTCGGTTAAAAAGAAAACTAACCTTATTTCGAGTTCGTGGTTTGGCCGAGAAATGCAGAGTTTCCTACAGAATTACCTGATAAATATGTTGTGAGTTAACTGACTACTGCGACTCCTGATACTGGACCGTGGACCCCAGGTAGGCTTGGTTAATAATAAGGAGATGATTCCACCCGCTACGGTGATTCAAACCACTAGAAGATTTAATATTCTCAAATTAGAAGGACTGCAAAATTGTTGCTCTTTTTTGGCGCAATCGGCACGAACCGGTCTATCTACATATTTTAGCATAGCTGACATTTTGAGGATAGATAGAGAATTATGTCGTAACATATTCTAGGTCTCTTTACAGGTATTATAGGTATAGAAAGTATAACATTCCGTCAGCCATTACTGGCGTTCATCATCATCTGACTAGCTTTTTCCCGACTAGTTTGGGGTCAGCTTCCAGTCTAACTGGATGCTACGGAATACCATAGTGCTTTAAATAGAGCGACATTACAACCCTGTTACTGTGTAACACGATAATACCCCTTGGTAAGACTGGTTGTCTTCGGGCTGCCCACGGAACAGATAAATAGAGTTTATCTGTTCCGTGGGGCTGCCGCACATAACCACTGCCAAAGATCTACGAATGACAACCGTGACCAACGTACTTTAGGTACTTTCCAAGGCACGGAGGGGTCTCGGTATTAAATGGATGGTCATCCATCATCGGGCCGACCGCGGCAAGCATAGCTTAACCTTGACCGATCGATCTGTAATGCTTTTTCTTAGTCACGACCCCCCCCCCCCCTTCGCCTTCTAAGGGTCGCTATACACTTAAGCAAGTCGGCCTGTTCGGTTTGGCATTTTCAATATAAAGTTTGATAACATTTTAGTAATTGAAAACAGAGGCTCATTGACAATAACTCCCTTGTTAAGGCTAAGCTCCAAAGCTTTAAGCATCGCCGCTCCGTTACCAGCCTCTCGGTCTTTTATCGGGTACATTTCGGAGAGTGTGCTTAAGAATTGCACAACTTAATTCCCCCATCCCTATTTCATCATTGGACGAGCAGAGATATCTATTACGGCTATATGGTTGAAATTCCACGTTCTCAAACCAAGCGCTTTGCTTCCACATTTATTGTGCGAACTGCAAGAACTGCCAGACTGTGGAATTTACTACCCACCTCTCTCCTCGATTAGTTTAATCTGGGTATCTTTAAGGCCCGAGTGAACCGGTTCATCCTAGGCAAGCTTGCTCCACCTTAGGCCACATCATCACTTAAGATCAGGTGAGTGTCGGCCAAACACCCACTTGTGTATAGCGACCCTAAGCTCTCAAAAACGTGAAAGTGAACGGTATCACTTACCGTCTGCCAATTTGGCGTTCATTTCTTCATGTGCGTCCCTGTGGGGGCCTGATTGTGTATCTACTAAGGTAGTAGGGTACGCCTTTCAGACGTAGACACTGAAATTTAGCCTGACAATCTAATAATGTCGATACTTTTAGCTTCGAGGAGACGTACGGTTATGCCAATTTATTAGCGGGTTATTACAGTCTCCGCAGAAACTCTTTTGGATCTATCGTGGAATAACATTAAGGTAAGTAGATGAGTTGCGTGGTATAAAAAGAAAGAAACAAATATGCATAGAGTATCTACATTGAGGTGAATTGAAGTAAGACTTTAATAATAAATTCAGAGGTAGGAGTTATTCAACTTGTCCTAACTTAGCGGCCTGTTTTACCTCATAATACACATTATTCAGTTATACGTAAACAAAACATAGAACAAAATTTTTATGAAATACTACACTACCTACTAGCCATTATCTAGGCTGTCGAGTAAAAAAATCCGAATTTTTTGCAAGGTTATGAAGTAGGCAATTAAACTATGAACGTGGATAATTCGGCGGGCTTTCCTAGTGCATTTACCTTAACTGAATGCTCAGAATCAATAGCAATATCGAATTGATAAACTCTGTTTAAAATATGTCAGGTCATGGGTAATTGGACACGCTGAATAGTTGCTGAAGGAAATCCCATTTAGAATCTGGTTTCTTTGCCAAACCAAACCAAACCGACCGACAAAGATTAAGAAAGGCTAATTTGATCTTGATACCGGAGGAGACGTCGTCGGGTCCCGAAAGAAGAAGCCGCACTGTATGAGGTGTACCCCGCGGCTAAGAGGACTCTGTGTCTGGCCATCGGCGATGCGAAGACGCAAGACGGAGATGATGGAGACTCTAAACGGCGATCCGTGGGGGCGCCCATATCAAGCGGTTCGAGGGAAACTTCGGTCCGCGGCGCCCAATCACGGGGAGTCTCCAACCAGAACCGCTGGAGGAGGTGGTCTCAGCCCTGTTCCCGGCACGAACGAAGCATACTTCGCCGCCCATGGCTTTGCCCAGATACGCAAAGACCACAGAGAAGAACGCCATCAACGTCCTAGAGGTGACACAGGCAGAGATGGGGGCGGCCGTGTTGCTGCTCCGGGCCAAGAACGTGGCTCCGGGGCTTGACGGAATTCACGGCCTAGCGTTCGCCCTCGCTCTGAAGGAGTTAGAGCCCCAACTGAGAGGACTCCTTACAGCGTGCCTTGAGCGGAGCCAATATCCCACATTGTGGAAATCTGGTCGTCTGGTCCCCCTCAGGAAGGCGGCCCATGGTGCTGATGATAGATAATTCTAGACCAGGGATGGCCAGCCAAATGATCGCGATCGACTAATCGATCGGGGCTATTAATACAGTAAACCGACACAAGGCAAAAAGAAAAAAAAATCGATGTTAAAGAAATACTTCTTACGTAATTTACTAATTACGTAAACTACGTAGGTACTTGGGATCTACTGGGCCTGTAGACAAAATCCCTTTTCTGTTAGCGTTAACGCCAACGGAAAAATCCAAATGTATGCAGTTGACATATCTGCATCACTTGACATCTGGTAAGCAAACGTCAACTCTATACAATTTGATTTTTCCGTTGGTGTTAACGATAACAGAAAGGGATTTTATCTACATGCCCTGATTGCACGGAGACTAGTCAGTAAATATAGATCTAAAGTCTCAAAAATTTGGCTACCCCCTTTTTTTCCTGATTGAAACATTCTCATGAATGTCCTCCGCCTTGGAGCGGGTGAAGGGGTCTGTCAGACTCTTACTGACTAAAAACCACCACGGCGTTCCATCTCACTCCTACCTACGTCGGGGGTCGCGGAACTGGAGATACCTACTTCCGCAACCCCTGACTATCTAAGTACGTAATACGTACTCTGTATACAGATACGGGAGTTGCGGGAACAACTAACGAATATCTTACACATCTTAAGTAAATATTATTTTGTTATTTATTTCATGATATTATATTATGACACAGGAAAACTGCCTGTGCCTATCTGTCATATCGGGCGTGAACTTGTTCTAGCACGCCTGTCATGATCTTGACAGGGTAATGTATTAAACATTCGATATTATACTCGTATCATGAATATTAGATACGTGTGTGTAATACCCTACCTACTGTTGTAACAAAAATAGGTTATTCTGGGATTATGTTCATCCATATACCTATAGTGCTTACATAATTTAGGTATCTCTCTATCTAATTACAAGTAACAGTTTTCCGTGTGAGGAATATTTTTTAACCGACTTCAAAAAGGAGGAGGTTATCAATTCGAATGTTTATATATATTTATTTTGTATGTATGTTCGGGCATAACTCTGTCATATATAGACGGTTTTGCAAAATTCTTTTTTTTTCGAAAGGGGTTTATTCCGAAATAGTCCCATATAAATTTTATCAAAATTGATACAGCCATTTTTGAGAAAATCAACAAATTCCAAAAAAAAATACACAGACGACGTTTTAGTTTCTTCAATCTTTGGAGGACTTACAATCTCTTTTAAGTGTGTCGCCGTTTTTTAATGGATTTGGATGTTAAGGCAACACTAAAAAGCGAAAAATAAAAAGGGCAATACAAAACAACAAACACAAAGCCACCGCCACCGACTTCCGAAACTAAAGTAATGTGTGTTCTGTGGTAAAGTTATTTATCACTTTTTAGATTTTGAAGGCGGTTTTCTTTTTTTTGAAAAAACTTTTTTCATGAAGGTACAGTTAAAATGTTAAAATTTTATTGACAGATATGAGTAGAGTGATTATCATTTTGATAATATCTTAAAAAGCACCCCACGCTTTTTTTGTAAATAAAATAATTTATTAAAATTTATTTTCAATTTTTAAGTTTGGTTTTCTATAAAACGCGTGTTTTTAGTTTTTTTAAACTATTATTTATTTTTTTCTTTTCAGTTTGGTTATATCTATAGGTATCTATAAATATTATGTACATTTATTCTACCAGGGGCGCTTGTGCAGTACCTTCCTAGTATATAATAGCTGTTTTTTCGGCAACTAATTTTGAACGACATATGTTTTTTTTTTTGTTTTTTTTAATAATTTTATCAAATTAGTGTATTGTCATCGGTCCTCGATAAATCTACAAAGTTTGAACGAAATCTGGCCGTTTAATGTGGGTCAAAATCGCGCCCAAAGAAGTCGGTTACAAACAAACATACAAACATACAGGTGAAGCTAATAAAAAGCGTGTAAAAAAAGTAATAATTAAAATTATCAATCTTTGGTTAGCTGTCAAAAAGTGCAATTAATAAAAATGCGCGCATTCAGTTTTTATGTTTTCTTAAACCGTTTAGAGAAAACCTTAAAACAAGTTTAAAGTGGGTATACTGGTACAGGCAAATCTAAAAATGCGTTTTGTGAGTGGATTTACAAAAAAAAATGGCGTGGGTGAAAAAATATGCTAGTGAGTGAGTGGATATTTGAATGATCCCGCTACTGAAGAACTTCAATCAAATGACCGTAAGTACCTCTATTTCTTATTTTAACAAATTCAACGTAACGAGAGCAAAAAAAATGGTGTTAATTGCAAATATCTTTCGTTTGGTGAGTCTATTTATCAAGGTTTAAGTATACCTACGGAAAATAAAGTTTAGAACTTATCACAATTTCGGTGTCAAACCTTTCAATCGTGCGAACAGAAACAATGACGCCTGGCTTTTTTCAAATTTGGATCCACTGGTGTCTGAGTTTCGGTCAGCTAGAATAATGAATGCAGGTTAATAATGAATTAAACTACAATAGAAACAGAGTTCAAAATTGCGTAATTGCGTGCAAAATTATAAATACCGCGCGGTTTTCATCAAATATGAAATTTCGAATGAAATTAATTGCATTTGGTTAGCAGTTTATTTGCACATCCGTGCGGGTGCACTCCGCACATAAATGCACAATCACTTTCACACAATTCATAGTTTTTAAAACATTTGTACTGGGACGCATGTGATTTCACACACAGCTACGAGATCGTTAGTATAATTATCGGCACGTAAGTTGGCCACAGATTTTGTAGTGGGGGAAGTTCGCGCAAGCACAATTTCATACATTTTTACATGCGCGAACTTCCCCCACTAACAAAATCTCTGGTCAACTTACGTGACGGTAACTGTACGTCAAGGATGAAATGTGGTGGGGGGGCGGTGTCTAAATTACAACAATATGTCAAAGAATCATGGTAGGATTTGTACAAAAAAATTAAAATGTTTAGTGAAGTTGAAATTCTAATTGGCATTTACAATATTTTTAAAACAACGCAAAAAAAAAAAGTTTATAGTTTAACGAAAAGCTCATTATTTCAGAACGAAACAGTGACTGACAGTAACAGTAACACTGACAGCCGCCGTTTCGCAGTTCTTACATTGAAATTGCATCGTTTTATGGGAAATAATATGACAGAATAATGATTATTTTTTTCCACACACTCGTCACAATTTTATAGATTCGTTACTCGTCCAATTTTATAGATCCGTTAATATCGCTTGTCACTTTCTCTTTTTTATAAACACGAAATGGGCATCAAGATGAAATGAAAAAGTGTTATTTTCATTTCGTAATATTTTAATTTTGCGGGGGTTTAAAAATATGCTAAGTATATCAATCTACTCCTGGTAATGTATGCTTCACATTAGAAAATAAATTATTTTTTATTTTCATACAAATTAATGTATGAATCTCGCCATAATTCTTTGATTGAAATTTCGCAGAACCAATTCGGTTCTGCGAAATTTCACTCTCTTCTTTTTATGAAATTTCTCTCGGTTTTATGCCTGGTCGACGCACAACGGACGCAATTTTTGCTATCCGCCAGTTGTGTGAAAAACACAGAAGTGTGCATAAGAACTTGCACATGGTGTTCGTTGACCTCGAAAAGGCATACAACCGCGTGCCTCGTGAAGTTTTGTGGTGGGCCTTGTAGGAGAAAAGTGTGCCTGGGAAGTATGTGCGGTTGATTCGAGCAATGTACAGTCGATGCAGTACCCAAGTCCGTTCTACTGTGGGCACTACTGGCAGCTTCAATGTGGCCGTTGGCTTGCACCAAGGGTCGGCTCTTAGCTCTTAGCCCTTACCTCTTTCTGGTTATAATCGACGCTTTGACGTCGGACATCCAGGAAGAGGCACCCTGGTGTATGCTGTTTGCCGATGACATTGTGCTGGTAGTCGAAAGTGGCCTAGAGGTCCAAAGCAGATTGGAGGTGTGGTGGCAAAGTCTAGAGAGTGTTGGCCTGAAATTGAGCCGAACCAAAACATAGTACTTGTTTTGCAATTTCGACGGTCTCTCTAGTCCTGTGCCCATGTGTCTAGACGGAACGCCCATACCGACCTTTTTTTTTTTGGTACGGGGTGGAAAATCCTCATGGATGTCATGGCGGAGGAACGAACGAAGCGTCGTGTCCGCGCCCCGTCTTTTCTATGTATATGTTTTGCGTCGCGACGGTTCTTTACATTTTAACATTTTTACGTCTTTTCTGTCGTGTGCGCCGTGTGGTGCCGGCCGCGAATAGCACCACGCCATTTCCACCCGTGGGTGTCCTAGAAGACGACAGAGGGATAATGACCAGAGGATGGGCAGCAGCGTCCTTCTGAGTACCATAACAACTACTGCAAACGCCGACATGCACCGGCCAAGCATGGCGATTACGGCTGAACCCCCTTGGGGGAGACCTATGCCCAGCAGTGGGCGCCTAAAGGTTGACATGATGATGACGTCTTTTCTGTCTGGCTAGACCTTTAGTGTCACCACTCTAAAGGTCCAGCCAGTCACCCGCGTAGGGAAAGCGGGATGACCTGCTGGATGATGGACCGACGATTTAAAGAAAGTGGCTGGCAGCGGAATGGATAGGAATGGGCTGCCTAAGACCGGGATGGTTGGCGATCTCTGGGGGAGGTCTTCAGGCTGATTTGATGATGTATTTTAACACTATGATGTAAACACGTGATTGAGATAAGTAAGTGAGTGTGCAGTAGTTTTTAAGTTTATTGTTTTAAAATATGTATTAGTTTATAATTATTGTTTTTATGCTTATGTATGTATTGTGTTTTATGGGCCTGAGTTGCCTGAAATAAAGGATTAATAATAATAATAATAATAATAATGGAATAACGCGCAATCGGCTATTGTGCCGTTATGTAGTTTAATAATCTACGTTGTGCAACGATGTCAAAAAAGTCAAAGTCAAAGTCAAATCATTTATTTCAATTAGACCATTAAAAGGCACTTTTGAACGTCATATTGTAAAATTTGAATCTAGTTGCCCATTCCAAATGGTAGTTTCGTATGGAGAAGAATGGGCAAGAAACTCCATACATACTCTTTTAAAAAAAGGGTGTTTACAATATTTTCATGTACAAGAATGATTATGTTATGTGAATACGATGTATCTTGCATAAAAAAATCACTATATTATGGTATGCACAAAGTATCTCAAGTTAAGAAATGACAGCTAAGATGTACTATGCAGTCGGCATACGGCGGCGAAATTATTCAAAATTACCGGCACTAGAGCTAAAATAAAGAAACAAAACGATTTCTACCATATTTTCCGCTCCACACAAGTATTCAGCTTCGCTCCCGAATAAATTGTTCTACACTAGAATTGCTCGTTGCAATATGTAATAGAAATTGGTTCAAAGGCAAAGCTAGCAAACAATGGTGGAATCCTTCCTTGGCTTTGTGGTGTCTCTGCTAGAATAAGTAATAGGTCGTGTACTCGGTACCCTCTAGTCTAGTATTATCATAATATTAGGTTTTAAAACGTTATGCAAGTGTCGCTAATTAGCATTGTCTATTTTAAGCTGCTATGTTTGTTTCAGTATGTAGAAATCGTCGTAATTTTAATCACAATTACTAGTACATTTAGAACACTGGCTTAAGAATGAAGGTTCTAGAGACACCTCAGAGACAAAAGGATTGTCACATATAAAAAAAATGCTGCTCTATTTATTGCGCATTTGGATATTTTGGATTGAACGCTGTTTTTAGGGTTCCGTACCTCAAAAGGAAAAAACGGAACCCTTATAGGATCACTTTGTTGTCCGTCTGTCTGTCAAGACCCTTTATCTCGGGAACGCGTAGAAGTATCAAGATGAAATAAAACCATATAGGTACTTAGTAGGTCTACGGTCCCTTGAAGCTGTGAAAATATAAAAATTCTAAGTTAACGTGAAAAATGATACGGCCGTTTATGTCGCAAAAAACGTACATTTTGACACTCTCAAGGGAATCAAAATTTATAGGGAACTATGTTTGGCAAGACGAGACGAGATTTCGTCTTATATTGTAAAGACAGGGAAAAGTCTGAAACTATCCATTTGTTATTAAATCATTAAAAATGTATTCTTTATAAATTATTTATAATGAGCTTTTGTCTGCGATTTGGTCCGTGTGAATGTCGGTTATCGCGGATACAGACGAAGTCCCGGATTAAAAAGTACCTTATGTGCTTTCCCAGGATTCAAGTTATTTTCATACCAAATTTCATCAAAATCGGTTCAGCCGTTTCATCGTGGAAGCGTAACAGACAGAGTTACTTTCTCATGTATAATATGAGTATGGAAGTATGGATATGTATTATGTATCTAGAAATTTGTACGGAACCCTCGGAAAGCGAGTCTCTTGCTTCGCACTTGTCCGGTTTTTTTGTCGTGATCGTTATCTTGAATATCGTGTACTGAATTCATTCTACTACTACTACTACTACTACTACTACTAATTCTTTCTACTCTATAGTAGAATCTCTCTGTAAGACTGTTCCCTTTTAAACACGGCAACTATCGATCATAGAATGTACTTTATTTGTGTTTTTAAAAGAGTCTTTGTTAGTTGCAGCTTCATAGAAGAAACTTCAGATCAAATACCAGGGAGGCAATTGTACTAACGTATAGGATCGCTCCAACGTTCAAATCTCAGTGTCTATCTGTCAGAAACGACTCTTTTTACCTACATTTTTGTCAATATTTTAACATTAGTTGTTGCCAATATGATTTACGACTAAATTTTAAACGTTTTTAGGAGAATTGGCCTTCAGGTGATAAACCAAAAACCACTTCATCTTACACAAATACCTCAGACAAAGCCTTCTTCAGTCATTTACACAGCAACCGACCATTTAAAGCACTTTAATTATTCTCTACTGCCCAAAACAACGAATTGTTTTGAGCCAAAGAGACACTTGACTAAGACCGATAGAGGCTTAGATTTGTTAAACCTCTCAACTGTCAATTCTATTTGATTTGTTAATCGTTATAATTGCACGGCTGTAGACTCTTCTGTGGATCAATTGTTTTAGAAAGGAACCCTCCATTGACAACATAATGATGTATTCAATAAGTTTCCTCGGAGAGGCTTGATCCAATAAGTCTTGGAAAATCTAAAGTGTTGGTTTATTTGATTTCCTTCAACTGGGTGAAGTAATTTTCAGTTTATTCGAGCCCTTGGAAGCTTTGTGATTGGTTTAAAGTGAGTTAGATTTTCTTTAGAAGGTTGTTGTTGTAAATGGAGAATGTAGGATAAACTTCTTCTATTTGAAGAAGTCATACGTTTTTGTCATGGTGAAAAAGTGATTTTAAGTAGGTATCTATGTCTGTATTTTTTAAATGCTTTCTATGACCGTTAATATTGTAAAATATTAAAAACAAGTAAGAATAGAGTTTCTTGCTTATTCTTCTCCATATGAAACTATCTTTTGGAAGGGGCAACTAGATACAATTTCGTGTTTTCTTAAATGACGATAAGTGTCTGTTTATGGTCGAATTGAAATAAATAAATTGACTTTGTCTTTGAAGGGTTAGATATCTTCGACAAAAAATGCAAAATCCAACTGCATGAGGATCGGCGGTCTGAGGGCCTTCGCCCCACAGAGCTGCGGATCTTCACAGTTGGATCTAAAACAGGCACCGGCACGGGGGCTGGGGTCTTCTCAGAAGACCTCAACATCCATATAGCAACACCGCTAGGGGCTCACAACACAGTGTTCCAGGCCGAGTGCATGGGCATCTCCCTGGACGCCTCAGCTATACTAAACAGGCAGGTAGTGGGATAACCTATTCGCATTTTGTCGGACAGCAGGTCTGTACTACAAGCTCTAAACACCTACACGGTCAACTCCGGACTATATACCAGTATTCTCAATGATATAACCATTTAATGGATCAAAGGACACAGCGGTTCGCGTGGTAATGATACTGCAGACGAGCTCGCTAGAAGGGGCTCGAGTACAAGTGCGGTGGGTCCGGAACCAATAGTGCCACTCCCTTTCGGTCACCTACGCACCATGGTAAGAAAACGTACCAAGGATCTACAACAAAGACTGTGGACCGAACTTAGCGAGTGCAGGCAGGCCAAGGAGGCACTTCCTGCGATTGAGGGCCGCTTCACGAGGCAAGCCCTCCGACTATCTAAACAACAGCTGCGTGTGGTCACAGCCGCCATAACTGGCCATGGGTCTTTCAATAAACATCTTTTAGTCGTAGGAGTTACAGACAGCCCACTGTGCAGAGCCTGCATGGGGGCAGACGAGACAGCAGCCCATGCGCTTCTGAACTGCCCTGAGGTCGCTTCATACAGGGCAAAGTACTTCGGTGACCCAGGTAACCTACGGCGCTGGTGGTCTTTCTTGGGAAGCTGGGGTCGATCGATCCACCTGTACGCAAAATACGCGCTGAGATGTGGAGTTGCGGACACCAGCCCGTGATACTACTACTACTAAGACGTTAGATATAATATTATTTACCAAATTGCATGACTGTGTTAAATATATTATATTAATTTGTTTAAATAGTGTAAGTGGTTAAGGCCGTTCTATATAAATAAATAGACACCCCAGAGACTTGTCACTTATTAAAAAAATTGCTGCTCTATTTATTGTGCATTTTTAAATATCGCACTTTTGAATTGAACGCTGTTTTTTGTCGTGATCATTATCGTGAATATCGTGTAAGTACTGAATTCATGCTAAATGTATATGCGTCGATATTCCTTCTACCCTGTTTGTAGAATGTCTCTGTAAGACTGTTCACTTTCAAACACGGCAACTATCGCTCATAGAATGTACTTTATTTGACTTTTTAAAAGAGTCTTTGTTAGTAGCAGCTTCAGAGAAGAAACTTCACAGGACAAACTAAGAAAGACCAGGGAGGAAATTGTACTAACTTTTAGGATCGCTCCAACGTTCAAATTTCAATGTCAATCTGTCAGAAACGACTGTTTTTTACCTACATTTTTGTCAATATTTTGACATTAGTTGTTGCCAATATGATTTACGACTAAATTTTGAACGTTTTTAGTTAGTAGAATTGGCCTTCAGGTGATAAACCAAAAACCACTTCATCTTACACAAATATTTTAGACAAAGCCTTCTTCAGTCACTAACAAGGCAACCGACAATTTGAAGCACTTTAATCATTCTCTACTTCCCAAAACAACGAATTGTTTTGAGCCAAAGAGACACTTGACTAAGACCGATAGAGCCTTGGATTTGTTAAACCTCTCAACTGTCAATTCTATTTGATTTGTTAATCGTTATAATTGCACGGCTGTAGACCCTTCTGTGGATCAATTGTTTTAGAAAGGAACCCTCCATTGACAACATAATGATGTATTCAATAGGTTTCCTCGGAGAGGCTTGATCCAATAAGTCTTGGAAATTCTAAAGTGTTTGTTTATTTGATTTCTTTCAACTGGGCGAAGAAATTTTCAGTTTATTCGTGGAAGCTTTGTGATTGATTTAAAGTGAGTTAGATTTTTTTTGTAAATGGAGAATGTAGGATAAACTTCTTCTATTTGAAGAAGTCATACGTTTTGGCCACGGAAAAAAAAAAGGCGTGATTTTAAGTAGGTATCTATGTCTGTATTCTTTAAATGCTTTCAATGAACGTTAATATTGTAAAACATTCCAAAAAAGTAAGAATAGAGTTTCTTTCTTATTCATCTCCATATGAAACTATCTTTTGGAAGGCAACTAGATTCAATTTCGTGTTTTCTTAAATGACGATAAGTGTCTGTTTATGTTACTAATAAACACAAAATTATTGAAATGACTAGGCAGGTTAATCTATTAAACAAATATTTCTGTAAAAGTACATAGAAACTTGAAAAAGAAAAAAGTATTTTTAACATTTAAAACATTTAATCATTCAGTATATACATTTTGAATTGGGCTGGATAGAACTTAATACAAATGAAAATTTTGACAGTAAATAAAATGATCTTTGGAGTTTGGATTACCTCTAAATGTTCACAGCACAAACTCCACTATGACACGGTTGTACTGGCGAAGTTTCGTCAGTAACATTGCATTTGTCCGTATCTACAGCTGCTATGCCCGCGGTAGCCATGAGCTCTGCAGCATTCGTCCTTCTCAGCATCGATGCGCTTGCAGACCTGGTCGCAGGGTCCCACATGGACGGCCTCAACAGTCATGCTTATCATTGCGAAGGCAATGAGCAGGAGAACGAAGGTTGTCTTGATAGCAGCCATTGTAGTTGTTTTAGTTGAATGTTGAGAAACGTTCGTAAAGAGATGTGAAGTTGTTGTGTGAAGATTTAGAAATTTCCCTCCGTATTTATACTGTAAGGTGAACGAGGAAAATGCAAACTTCCAGCGTCTTGCTTTGAAACGTAAACAGGATAATGTTTGTAATTTTGCACTTGGGAAAATTTGTTTTAAGGCCTTGGCTTTCTTTGTAAACAGTGGTACTCAGTACGCGGTCCAACTGGTCATATGAGTTAAGATAATGCTGATGAAATAAATTATACAAAAAAGCATTAAGAAGACGAATGCGTACCATCCGCCGTTGGACATCTAGGTAAAGTTACAGTCGTCTGATACAAGTGAAAGACTTGAACCTTGTAATGTCGAACGTAGTAGGAACTGGAATTTCAAAAAATGTAATCGCAATATGCTGCGGTATCGTGGGATGCAGTTATATCATCCAATTACGTTCGCACTAGCACTTAGGCTTTCTATGATCTTATTTACAGCTTTTTTGACGCGTGTATCCCTAAAAAAAAGCGGCCAAGTGCGAGTCGGACTCGGAACCCTTCATGGGCGAGTCCGACTTGCACTTGGCCGCTTTTTTAGCAAGTAACATAATATAAAAGTATTTTTTATTTTTATATTTGAGTTGACTGAATAAAAGATAAATTGCGGTTTACGATTTATGACGTATTAAAACAAACTGCTTACTAGATCTCGTTCAAACCAATTTTCGGTGGAAGTTTACATGGTAATGTACTACATTATATATATTTTTTAGTTGTATCATTCTTTTATTTTAGAAGGTACACACATTTTACTACTTTGGAAGTGTCTCTCGCGCAAACTGTTCAGTTTAGAGTAAAATGATACTAGAAACCTCAATATCATTTTTGAAGACCTATTCATAAATACCCCACACGTATGGGTTTGATGAAAATTTTTTTTTTAGTTTCAGTTCTAAGTATGGGGAACCCCCAAAACTTATTGTTTTTTTTTTTCTATTTTGTGCGAAAATCTTAATGCGGTTCACAGCATACATCTACTTACCAAGTTTCAACAGTATAGTTCTTATAGTTTCGGAAAGAAGTGGCTGTCACGTACGGACGGACGGACAGACAGACAGACATGACGAATCAATAAGGGTTCCGTTTTTTGCCATTTGGCTACGGAACCCTAAAAACGCCGACACAGAAACATAATTAAAAGGTATCCTACCTGGTTTACATCGGATATTATTCAGGATATTCAGAAAAAAGTCAAATTACATTCCGTCTGGAAAAAAAGTAAATGTGAACGAATATTTAGGCACTTCTCTGACTATAGATCTAGCTTAAAGTCTCGTATATCGACTGCTTATGAAAGTTACATTAGGCGCATCAAAGGGAATATTAAGAAAAACCCCAAAGAATTCTGGCAGCACATTTCTAACCTTAGATCAAAAGGCGGGTTTGAGCCTAACGTAACCCACAAAGGTAAAACTCACAGTGGTGTAGCAGCTGCTGAAGTGTAATGGAATGCATCCATTGTAAATAAATCAATTGTCAAAAGATGACATTTGACAGCTCCGGCCTCCTGTCACCATAGACGTCAAGCCCCTACTCTCTGGCTTGTCGATTGTCACTAAGCGCTCGACGTATAACAAATAACAGTAAACTTGAGTAAACCATTTTGTAATAAATAGGTATTTTGTCTAAAATAAAAATATTAAAAGCTACATTTACTTCTATTGAAACGAACAACAAAGTGTACGCAGAATGTTTCGCGAGCGTCTTCCAAACTGAAATACGAAAGTTAGACCTCGAAAATATGCCAATCTAAGCAACTGAAATATTAGTAATTAATTACATTAATATACTAAACTTTACTGAAAGTGATATAAGCACCGGAATAAATAAATTAAAACTCAACAGCTCTATTGCTCCTGATAATATTCCTCCGTGGTTCTTAAAAGAGGGAAAGGAATTTCTCATTCAGCCTCTAAACCACATTTTTAATTTAGCTCTAAAATCTGGAGTCTACCCAGCACCACGGAAGATATCACGTGTGACTCCCATGCCAAAATCTTCAAATAAATCATCAGCCGATGAATATCGCCCAACAGCGATACTATCTTCTCCCGCGAATGTTTTCGAGAATGTCCTACATCAAGGAATTTACAAGCAAGTGAAACAGTACATGTGCAATGAGCAGTATGGCTTTCGCGAAAAAAGATCCGACAATACCAACTTACTTACACTTGTTAATTATATCTCTACTAGTCTTGATCGCAGACGCCATGTAGACGTTTTTTACTTTGATTTTCAAAAGGCGTTTGACAGAGTCAATAACGACGTCTTGTTGTCTAAACTCAGTGCGATAGGTGTTGCTCCAGGACTTCTACGGCTTCTTGCAGACTATTTGCGGGACCGACAACAATTGGTCAGATTAGGTTTGTACGAGTCACTCCCATACCACACTCGCTCGTGTGTGAGTCAAGGTTCGGTAGACGGCCCCCTTCTTTTCATTTTGATGATTAATGACCTCCCTGATGTAGTTGCGAATGCCAGATCCCTCTTATGTGCTGATAACTTAGAGCTATTCTATACACACAAGCACTAAGCACTTTTTTACTATGTAAATGTATCCAGCTGCCAGAGGGTTGAGACCTGGTGACCTGAACCACAGGCCCTTAAAGCCTAAACTAAACTATTTCGTATGAATGTATTCAAACTAAAATTGTAACAATGTCTGCAATGTTTATTGTGGTGAGAAATAAATACTTATTATTATTATTCTCATTTATTTATTTTAAATACACATAATTTACATTTTTAAATATTAATAAAAAAAAAAAAACATTTAATAATATAAAAAATAGTAGCCCACCGGTATCGGGAACAGGATCCAAGCTACCGGCGGTCAGGGCTCCAGAGAGAGAAACCTCCTGACAATGCGGGCCGTGTCCAGAACGAGAGCCTCCTTAGATGTTGGTCGAGGCTCTTGGCAATTAAGCCATTGGCTGTATATTATTATTATACTATGAAATAAAATCTGAGCACGATTGCCAAGCTCTGCAATCAGACATTGATTCAATATATACCTAAGTGGAGTTTTAGAAAATAAAATGTAGTTTAATAAATCAAAATGCTACGTGATGTCTTTCGGACGAATGCGGCACCCAGTTAACTTTCTATACAAACTACTTGGAGATACAATTGCAAGAACTGATTCCATGAAAGACCTGGGAAGCTCACTCACATACTTCACCACATCACATCCACTGCTAAAGAGTCCTACAGGTGCCTTGGCTTTATTTTAAGAAACTATCGTGACTTCTACAACCCCCTCGTTATAAAGCTTGTTTTTGGGGCATTAATCCGTAGCAAGCTTGAGTCTAGTGCGTGCGTATGAAATCCTTTTGAGAAGCAGTATGCGTTAGCTTTGGAAAAAGTTCAAAAGCATTCCTTAGATACCTTTACAAGCACTTGGTATTATCCTCTCTTGTATCCTACTAAATTCCTGTTGGGTTATTTAGGTTTCAATCCCTAGAAGTTATACGATGGCGCGATCAGATGACTGTTATATTTAAAATTCTTAGAGGGATTATTGATGTCCCTGATCTGCATAATGAAATCTGCAATCTATTTGTCCCAGACAATTGAAACACCGCTTACTGTCTGTTCCAAGTCTTCGTACTGTTGCACATTTTTTGTCGTGATCGTTATCGTGAATATCGTGTAAGTTCATGCTAAATGTATATGCGTCGATAGTCCTTCTACCCTGTTTGTAGAATCTCTCTGTTAGACTGTTCCCTTTCAAACACGGCAACTATCGATCATAGATTTTTTTATTTTTTATTTGATTTTTTTTAAAGAGTCTTTGTTAGTAGCTTCAAAGAAGAAACTTCACAGGACAAAGTAAGAAAGACCAGGGAGGCAATTGTACTAACTTTGAGAATTGCTCCAACGTTCAAATCTCAGTGTCAATCTGTCAGAAACGATTCTTTTTACCTACATTTTTGTCAATATTTTGACATTAGTTGTTGTCAATATGATTTACGACTAAATTTTGAACGTTTTTAGTTAGTAGAATTGGCCTTCAGGTGATAAACCAAAAACCACTTCATCTTACGCAAATACTTCAGACAAAGCCTTCTTCAGTCATTTACATAGCAACAGACAATTTGAAGCACTTTAATCATTCTCTACTTCCCAAAACAACGAATTGTTTTGAGCCAAAGAGACACTTGACTAAGACCGATAGAGGCTTGGATTTGTTAAAGCTCTCAACTGTCAATTCGATTTGATTTGTTAATCGTTATAATTGCACGGTTGTAGACCCTTCTGTGGATCAATTGTTTTAGAAAGGAACCCTCCATTGACAACATAATGATGTATTCAATAGGTTTCCTCGGAGAGGCTTGATCCAATAAGTCTTGGAAATTCTAAAGTGTTGGTTTATTTGATTTCCTTCAACTGGGCGAAGTAATTTTCAGTTTATTCGTGCCCTTGGAAGCTTTGTGATTGGTTTAAAGTGAGTTAGGTTTTTTTTAGAAGGTTTTTGTTGTAAATGGAGAATGTAGGATAAAGTTACTTCTATTTGAAGAAGTCATACGTTTTGGCCATGGAAATAAGCGTGATTTTGAGTAGGTATTTATTCGTATGTATGTATTTTGTTTCATTTCATCCCGAGGGTGTCGTCGAAGGCGACTAAGGGAAAATCCGGAAGTAGGGCAGCAGCGGCTTCCGTGTGCTTAACAACTTCACTGGGATCCCCAAGACGCCTGCCAAGCGTGGGGATTATGGCAACCCTTCCCCCCCACCCCCTTATCGGGGAGGCTTTTGTTCAACAGTGGGCGTCTTCAGGCCGATGATGATGATAATGATGTATTTTGTAAATAATTTGAATACCTATTTTGTACGATTTGACGGTAAATATTGTAAAACGTTCCAAAAAAGTAAGAATGAAGTTTCTTGCTTATTCTTCTCCATAATGAAACTATCTTATGGAAGGGGCAACTAGATTCAATTTCGTGTTTTCATAAATGTCGATAAGTGGCTGTTTATGGTCGAATTGAAATACATAAATTAACTTTGTCTTTGTAGGGTTAGATATAATTTACCAAATTGACGTACAAATGACATAAAGTAGGTTTTATAATATTGATCGCAGTTATACGAAATATCGATAGAGCCTCGGATTTTCCCCAAAAGTAACTCGTAAATACAGAAATATTGAAACGAGTTTACAAAGCAAATTAATCAATCTATTAAAACGAATATTTTTATTAAGGTACATTTAAGAACCTTGAAAAAGAAAAAAACTATTTTATAACTTTTAAAACATTTAATCGGATAATAACATTTTGAATTGGTATGGAAGGAACTTAATACAAATGAAAATTTTGACACTAAATAAAATGATGTTGGGAGTTTGGATTACCTCTAAATGTTCACAGCACAAACTCCACTATGACACGGTTGTACTGGCGAAGTGTCGTCAGTAACATTGCATTTGTCCGTATCTACAGCTGCTGTGCCCGCGGTAGCCATGAGCTCTGCAGCACTCGTCCTTCTCAGCATCGATGCGCTTGCAGACCTGGTCGCAAGGTCCCACATGGACGGCCTCAACAGTCATGCTTATCATTGCGAAGGCAATGAGCAGGAGAACGAAGGTTGTCTTGATGGCAGCCATTGTAGATGATGTAGTGGAATGTTGAGATGTGGATTTGTTGTGTGAAGATTTAGAAATTTGCCTCCGTATATATACTGTAAGGCGAACGAGGAAAATGCAAATTTCTATCGTCGCTTTCAAACGTCAACAGGATAATGTTTTTAATTTTGCGGCAGGGAAATTTTGTTATGAGGCTGTCTTTGTTTGTAAACAGTAGTACTTAGTGCGGTCTGACCGGGCCAATGACCTTCACGAAGGAAGAATTTTGGCCGAAAGGTGTTATGTTCCGGCGCTTCCGAGGCCGGCCACCTGCTGACACCGCGCGACACACGACGCCAACTTTACGTGTGAAATAAGATATTTTGAATTATAGTTGATAAGTTTTTAATATGTATTAGTTTGTTATTGTTTATTATTATTTTGTGTATTTTATGTATGGGCCACAGTTGCCTGATAATAAAGTTATTATTAAAGGCTCTCCCCCATAGGTGTGTTATTATCGGCCGATAATATCGCATGCGTTATTGCGATATTTGTTTTCAGTACATTTTGTTCTAGGACGGCTTCGAACACATTGCTGCGATAATAATGACGCAATAGAGGTACGACGAATCGGGACGCATTATCGCAAAAACGCATCAACCGATAATAACGCGCTTGTGAACCGTGAGTTTAGAAAAGAAGAATTTAGTTCATCGGCACTGCTTTAAACCTAAATAACATAAAGTTATCTAAAG
Source organism: Charanyca ferruginea (assembly GCA_947361185.1). Taxonomy (NCBI): domain Eukaryota; kingdom Metazoa; phylum Arthropoda; class Insecta; order Lepidoptera; family Noctuidae; genus Charanyca; species Charanyca ferruginea. Next base: position 4,631,043 of record OX376070.1, read on the forward strand.
AATCATGGCAGGATTTGTTAAAAAAAATAAAGATGTTTAGAGAAGTTGAAATGAATATAAGAATTATAGTATCTTCAGGCATTTAGAATGTTTTTAAAACCCCGCAAAAATAAATTAATAGTTTAACGAAAAGCATACGAATTCAGAACGAAACGGCGACTGACAGTAAGAGTGACACTGACAGCCCTCATTTCGCAGTTCTTACACTGAAATTACATCGATTTATGGGAAATAATATCACAAATAATGTTTTTTTTTTTTCTACACGCTTGTTACATCACTTGTCTGCCAATTTGATAGATCCGTTAACGTCGATTGTAACTTTCTTTTTTTTATAAACACAAAATGGGCATCGAGATGAAACGAAAAAGTGTTATTTTTATTTCGTAATATTTTAATTATGCGGGGGTTTAAAAATATGATATGATATATGTTTAATCTACTCCTGGTTATTTATTCTTCACATTGGAAAATATTTTAAACGCTCTAAATTATTTTTTTTTTTTATTCAAATGAATGTATGGATCTCGCCATGATTCTTTACAATCAACAGATTTTTGTTACATTTTTACCGACCGATCTGACCCACTACAATAATTAAATAAACATATTTTATTAAAATTCGTGTCACAATTCAAATTCCTATGTTTCAAAGCTCTTGAGAAAAACTACTTTGTGACAGACGAACAAAAAATGATCTTATCAAAATTCCCGCGTTTTCCGTTTGAGATTCGGAACCCTAAAAACATCTTTAAATAAATAATAATAATAATAATATGTGGGGACATTTTCACACACGGCCATCTGACCCCAAACTAGGGAGACCCTGTACTATGAGTGTCAGACAGCTGATATACATACATATTTTTTGTAAATACATACATATATAGATAAACAACACCCAGACACAAGGCAAACACAAGTGCTCATCATACAAATGTTTTACCATGGGCGGGAATCGAACCCGCAACACGCTGCGCAGCAGTCGATCGCTCAGCCACTGCGCCAACCGTGTCGTCAAACAATAAACAGCAATAGACTCGCAATGTAAAAAAAAACATGTAATCGCAATCTCGATCTGTTAAAAATGTGTCTAATTTACCTAAAATTTTTTACATTGATAGAATCCGTAAGTGTAAAAATCAGTTTATTTGTTTGTTACACATTTACAGCAAAATGACTTTTTTTTATTAACAAATAGACGTGTTGCGTTTGATCGCAATTCACCTGGTCTTAAGTGATGATGCGGCGTAAGTTGGAACACGCTTGCCTAGGATGAACCGGTTCACGCGTGCCTTGAAGATACCCAGATTATACTTATCAGGGATCAGACAGGCGGGCAGCGAATTCCACAGTTTGCCAGTTCGCACAATAAATGTGGAATTAAAGCGCTTGGTTAGAGACTGTGGAACTTCAACCATATAGCGGTGACGCTTCGCCGTATCTCTGCTCTTCCGATGATGGAATGGGGATGGGGGAATTAAGTTGTACAATTCCAAAGCACACTCTCCGAAATGTACCCGATAAAAGACAGATAGGCTGGCAACAGTGCGGCGATGTTCAAGGCTCTGGAGCTTAGCCCTAACCAGGGATCCGTTGTTAATGAGTCTCTTGGCACGTCTATCAATGACTTCCAACGCCTCCAGTTGGTATTTTGCTGATCCATCCCAAAGGTGCAAACAGTACTCCATGCACGACTAAACCGATTTTGATAAAATATAGTAGGTACAGAATAAACTTGAATCCCAATAAAGGATAGAAGTTGGCTACTTATAAATCCGTGACGTCGTTTGCATTCTTTATAACCAATATTCACGCGGACGAAGTCGCAGGCAAGAGTTTTTAATAAATAAATCATTCAAAAACCGTAAACCGTACAGCTCGATTGGTCAAAGGTTAAGCTACGCTAACCGCGGTCGGTCTTTGAATGGGTGACCATCACTTTCATATCGAGTTCCCTTCGTGCCTCGGAAAACACGTAAAGCCGTTGGTCCCGGCTGTCATTTGTAGATCTTAGGCAGTCTTTATGGGTATAGTCAGAAGCAAGAAAGTCTGACAACCAGTCTTACCAAGGAGTATCGTGTTACCCAGTAACTGGGGTGTGAAGGTCCGATAGGCAGTCGCTGTATGTAAAACACTGGTATTCAGTTGCATCCGGTTAAACTGGAAGCCGACCCCAATATACTTGGGAAAGGCTTGGCAGATGATGATGAAAAACGTTCAAAAATATTAAAAGTCCCAATCTCATCACAGTGACCATTAATGTCAAAATCTTGTCAAAAATATTGGTAAAATGGAAGCATCTTTGACAGATTTGAATACGGACGACGGCGACGGAACGTTCATAGAATTGCCTCACTGTTTACTCGAATAATTAAATTGACTCAGTACTCGATTTGTCCAAGTACATACCTATCCCGTAAATCGTGTTTGATTAGACTGTGATTAGTTGGACCTAGATGTTAGAACGAATAACCCGTGAGCCGAGGAGAAAGGTCACAAGTCTTAGGGGGAATTAAACCCCACCGGTTGCCCCCTTTGCATAACACCCGGGAGACGGTGAAATTTTTTTAAAGAAACGGTTCCGTATGTAGCTTTGTACTTTTTTAACTGATTTAAAAAAAAGAAGAGTTTCTCAATTCGACACGTACCTATGTATCATATTTTTTTATACGCATAACTTTTTACATTGTCATTTGTCCGATTTCGATGATTCTTTTTTTAATGGGTAGTGTATATCTTGATGATAATGTTAACTTAATCTTAAGGGACAACTCAATTTGTTAGGTTAATTAATTTGGATGATACTAAGTAGGCACTAAAAAGCGAAAAAACAACGTCAACAGACCACAACCTTTAAAATGTTAAAAATAATTTTATTTTCGTTTAAAACAATCAGAAACAAAGCCACCGCTGACTTGCGAAATAAAAGTTATTTTTAGTGTTCCGTACCTATAAGGAAAAAACGGAACCCTTATAGGATCACTTTGCTTTCCGTCTGTCTGTCTGTCTGTCAAGACCCTTTATCTCGGAAACGCGTAGAGGTATCGAGTTGAAATTAAAACCATATACTCAAGTCTACGGTCCCTTGATGCTGTAAAAAAATCAATCCTTTATGTTAACGTGGAAAAAAGATACGGCCGTTTATGTCGCAAAAAACGCATTCATAATATTAAGTAAAGTATGGATTAGTATAGAAGTATGCATATGTACCTACAAATATGTACGAAACCCGAGGGTTCCCTACCGAGGTAGGCGAGTCGGACTCGCACTTGTCCGGTTTTTGTTTACTTTTTGAAGGCAGTTGTTAGTTGAGTATAGAGGTTAATCTGTAAGTAGGATGCGTGTTTGTTTGCTAGATACGTACACACTGCCTAACTTATTCTTAATTGTTCTGTTTCAAGTCTAACCGGATGCAGCTGAATATTAGTATTTTACATAGAGCGACTGCCTATTTGACTTCCACAACCCAGATACTGGGTAACACGATACCACTGCGAAGACTGTAACAGTTGGGAAACGCTAGCCTTTTCAGATTCAGATGGTAATGATGAGCCGGGACCAACGGCTTAATTTGTCGAAGTATGACGATAATTGTTACCCATTTACAGCGACCAATCGTTATAAAGATCAAATTTGTTTACTTTATGCATCAAGGCAAAAAATACTGTAATATGAGATAAAAAAAAGTTTCAGTAACAACTGGGTGATGTTGGAAGAAATTAAACATTGCACCCGCGGAGAGTTTAGGTACTTATAATTCTATGTACAATCCCTAAAACCATACATCTACAAATACTGACACAACATAAATAAATAAACATTTGAAACTCAATTTATTCCGTAGAAGGAACCCTAACCGATTGGCAGGGCGGTTCCAACCAGTATTACCACTGTAAAAAAACATGGGTGACAGCCCGTTTTATTACCTCTGTTAACATTGCACGATCAAATCACATTTAAATCTACGATGTAGCTGGTCGAATTGTCTGTGTAACTTTTTGTTGTATAGAAAAAAATATATAGGTTTAGTTTTTCGAGTAAATAAAATTGCCGTTAGTTTAGTGTCACGTCTACGTCTGTCCATGGGGTTTGAATAATACGGTCAAAGTGTTATTGGGTTTTCCCTATCTAATTTTCAATAGCAATCAGGCATCTGCGTTTGTGTGTGGGTCATGGCAATTTGGATTTTAAATAGGATTTAATAAAACTGACATTGGTTTGCATTGTATTGTAGGCAAAAGTAAGTACTACTGTAGAGACTGGCTGGTTCAGTCATATTCAACCTTATTTTAATACTGTTACTAGACTTCATTGTAGTACTGAGATGAACTCTGTTCTAAATTAGACAGTCCACCAAGAGGGCTGTGTCCAAGAAGCTTATAGATAAAAGTGGAAGCAACACTCTAAATACCTAAGTGAAGCCAACTGTGGGCAGACGCTCTCTTTCTGAATGCATACATAAGATAAAGAAAACACATATCACTGTTTCGTTCTTATGTATGCATTCAGAAAGAGAGCATCAGCCCACAGTTGGTTTCAAGATTTTGTTCTAAGTGTTGGCTCCATTTATACCTATATCTTCATGGCTGTGTCAGACGGTTTAGAAAAATATAATAGTTCGACTTTTAATTCTATTTAGTAACTTGACAGTTCAAAGAATAATAATGATACCATACTAAAGTATTGGGATAGTTAATGATTTGTATGTGAAGGTCAGGCAGGCAATCGCTCTATGTAAAATACTGGTATTCAGCTGCATATGGGTAGACTGGATGCCAACCCCAACATAGTTGAAATAAGGCTAGGCAGATGATGACCTCGATTTATAAAGTAGTAAAGCAAATTATATTTCAATCAAGAAGATTGAACCCCCTGGTAACGTAATCACGTTGTAGAGGTTCCAGTAGGTATTTATATATTTACATTTCGCCAGTTTTTTTTTTTATTGGCACTAGCCCGCCACATTTTTCCCTAACCACTGTAACTCCTGTAAGCCAGAATCAACAGTGGCGACCACCAGAAAAGCGCCAGAGCAATGAAGCTCGACGAGTCCCAGAGAAACGATTCAACTGTCTTGGATCCCGCAACGAAATTAATCAGAAAAGAACAGCGGAGGAGTAAGAAAAACATATTTTCCACTTCCCTCCAAATCAAGCAGGAGACAGAACAGAACTAGGCCAATAGGCACAAAGGGACGTTTACAACTGGGAGAAACCCAGTTGCTAAGCACCACGGATTATAATTGACATAATTAATGAGCCCTAAAAAAGTGAGCTGTTACATTAATTTTGATTCCAATAATAGGTATGGCAATTTCGCCAGTTATCTTTTTATTTTTGACATGATGGTACAATAAAATAGACTCATTATTTTATAGTAGCAGATGCAATTAAGTGCTTGTGGTAAAACTCGTATACAGATTTTATTATTAATCACTCTACACTGACACCACATTAGTAACTATATTGTGACCGTTCGAGGCCGCGGCGGGTTGATATTTCTGTTTAAAGACATTTAAATCTCATTAAGAAAGGAGTTGTTTCAAAATGTATGGAGCCTGGGCCCAGTCCTTGTACACCATACTTAAAAATAGGAAAACACATTTTAAATAGTTCTCAACTGTCCAATTACTTTAAAATGGCTTTGTGAGCAGGTAAAACACAAGAAATTGCACTTGCAATTGCAACCCACAACAAAAAAGCAGTCATGGCGGTAAACTGTCATTTTGATTGATTAATGACGTTTGACATTTATATTTCGGATTTTCTGCATCGATTTGTGAATAGCCAGTTAGTTAAACAGATGGGAAAGAAACGGTGTTATAGAGCTCTAGAAACTAGAAACAAAACGAGACGAAAGTGACACTGTTGTGACACTGACAGCTGACAGTTCTCTTTCTATGATCGATGATCGATTTATGGTTTATAGAGTAGCTAAATCTGAGTGACGCCATGTTGAAAATCTATAAAAATAATTATTTAATATCAATTTACTACCACAAAAGTATACATTTACATGAATTATCTGTATTTTTCCTGGATTCTACGGAATTTTCTCTTTTTTTTGAAGTGGTGTACATAGACTGGGCCCAAAATGAAACATGTCCTTTGCATTTCACTAGCATGAGAACAAATTTAAATATACAGTTACTAATCTTGTCCTTCGACACTCGGACTCACATTTTATTGACCTGGCGTATTTGATTATATACCTATTAACAAATTATTTAGGTTCGTGGGTATTTCCAAAAGTCGAACATTTTGTCACTACGCGTGACTGCCCTGCCTTGAGATAAAGAGTGCGGTCCCGTTACCACAATGCAGATACATCAGTCAGTAGTACAACTTTTGTTTACAGCTGCATTTTTTTTTTTTTTACTTATTATTTATTATTTTATTTATTGAATTGATTTTATTTTAAGTTGGTGGCATTATTCTTTTAGAGTTAGTTAATACTGATATTTTGAAAAACATGTTTTTTTAGTTTGTTTTTAAAAATATTAATCGATTTAATAAAAATATTAAATAAAAATAACAAGACATTTTGACATAAAATAAACGCTTTATTTATTTATAGTTAACTAGTTTTTGCCCGCGACTTCGTCCGCGTGAATAATATAATAATATGTGGGGACATTTCACACATGGCCATCTGACCCCAAACTAGGGAGACCCTGTACTATAGGTGTCAGACAGCTGATATACATACACAAATACATTTTTAAATACATACATATACAGATAAACAACACCCAGACACAAGGCAAACACAAGTGCTCATCACACAAATATTTACCCTGGGCGGGAATCTAACCCGCAACACGCTGCACAGCAGTCAATCGCACAACCACTGCGTCAACCGTGTCGTCATGAATGTCGGTTGCCTATCTCCCCAGGGTTTAAGCTATTTCTAGCCAAATATCATCAAAATCGGTTCAGCCGTTTCATCGTGAAAGCGAAACAGACAGTTACTTTCACATTTATAATATTAAATATGGATTTAGTACTCGTAAATATACATAGTATATAGTAATATATTAAGGATAGTATTATAGTAAGTATGGAAGTACCAATTGCATCAATTGACATAGAAGCACTCAATAAAATATCAATATACTAATACTATACAATACAGTCGTGTGTGTCGGATGCCCGTATGGTGTCGGACGTAAATAATAGCACCATCCCATATCTTCCCGTGGGTGTCGTAAGAGGCGACTAAGGGACGTACCAGAGAATGGGCAGCAGCGTTCTCTGTGCATTTCTAACAAGCATACTGCGATCGCCAACCAGCCTGCCAAGCGTAGCGATTATGGCAAAACCCCCCATTGGGGGAGGCCTATATCCAGCAGTGGACGCCTTTCGGCTAAAATGAATGAATGATACAATATAGACAATTGGGTCTTAAACAATTATTTATTACTTACTAACATGAAACAGTGGACACCCTCGCATACTGTTTCTCACATAACATCAGATATATACGCGTTTAATTTTACTCCATTCGTCCGCAACGATATAACTGTTTGTCTATTCTGTTACAATCTTCCTCGGTGGTAAAGTGAGCTGTCATCCGTCCCGTTGCTAGGGATTTACAAAGCACTACAATCGGATGACAGCTCAGTTCACCTATACCCTATAAAAGATAGCTTGATCTCTGCGACAGCTGTCAGTAAAATCACGCCTATGAAGAACTGAATTTCATAATAGTACAGACAGTACCTGCCAATGTCATAATTTATGGGCATGCCGACCTAATTAGTGATGGGCGATGATTCATCGCGACCACAGACTATGAACTATCGATATTTTAAATAAAACTTAATTTAAAATTAATTACTAATGGAAGAAGATTGGGAGCGGGACCTCTGATTTGATAATATTTGCGAACAAGAGTTTATAATAAATTTACAAGATTGTTTTAGCGATTCAGAAACTGATTCAGATATGGATTTGGGGTGTACTCGTTTAAGAGAATAAATGTATGTTATATTAAAATATTCGTTTAATTTAGTAACGTTTGTAATTCAATTAAACCCAATTATATGTTACATTAGCATTGATAATAGTAAGAAACGTCGATAATTTCTGTCGACAATTTTTGATATCCTGACTACCCTAGGAATGTCAGTTTGACATAATAATATGTCGCAGAGATCAAGCTATCTTTTATAGGGTATAGGTGTTCACCGAGGGAGATTGTAACAGAATAGCACTACTGTATGTCTATTCTGTTACATATCCCTCGGTGAACACCCAGGTGAAGTGAGCTGTCATCCGTCCCGATGCTAGGGATTGACAAAGCACTACAATCTTAATCGATATCTATTTTACTTTTTCTGCTATTTTCAACGACTAACGAATTATTAGGTATGTTTAATTTATTTCAAAGCTATTAATTAAGTATATAAACATGCTACCTCTTTTAATAATAATAACAATAAAACATAATCTGACATGATTATGTTTTATTGTTAAAAAGCTGAATAACGACCGACCATATAAATAGTCACAAGTCAATGGTGGATACCTACAATTTTATGCAGAGATATATAGGTAGGATCAGATACACGTCAGTGGCGCATTTTTTTTTTGTTATTGTGAACCCATTTTCTTTTCAAACAAATTTCTAATTTTTCTCTAAATCTAAACACAATCAATGAATAGGTATCTAGCGCGATGATGATGATGGTGGTCGGTGGATGAAAGGATAAAAATTGAACTCCACACAAATTTTATCAAACATAACCTATTATGTAGTTAGGTATTTCGAGCTATGTCATCAATTTATAATTTATATAAAAAGACGTTCATATTATGGTACCTTGTATTTTAATATAGGTAGGTTACCTACTTACAAAATGGTAGAGAATGATACAATAATACCTACTAACCTACATCATCAATCTAACAATTATTATCATACGAGGTAGGTATGACAACCAACGCAAATGTTCGTCATAGTACTCATGACATGACTGTGACTGAAAGTTGACAGATCTCACTTCACTTGGCTTAAATAATAAATTAGGTATTTAACCTCAAAATCACTTGAGAAGAGGACGCGCAGCGTTGTTGCCTAGCAACAACGCGTACCTAGAGCAGTGCTGCAAACCGCAAAAAAAAAACGTGAAGACTATATGCCAAAATTAAAAAAAAAATGTTTTGTGGTTTATTAAGAATCGCAAATAGAAAAGATCTTGACAAGATATATCATACACAGGTGTTTTATTTTATTTGCTATCTTGAAATAGCGCGTTTACCAATATTGAAAACATTTTATTCATCCACTTCGGAGAGTTGAAAATCTTAAAAAACTGTAGCGTTGGTAACACAGACCCTGCGACATCTAGTGATTTTTTCACATGACAATACCTAACACCTTTCACATGAGAATCACGTGATATCACCATGGTTACGGTGACTAGTTGTTTACTCTTGAGCGCTGAATTTGAATACCAAGTTGCCAACATACGAATGCGAATGATAAATCTTTTTTCATAACAAATATTTTGTCAGTGTCAAGGAAAATAACTGTTTTTATTTTGAAATTCAAAAAGCAATAAAATGTCGCTAAGTTTTTTTATAAATCCGTTATCCGCTGATGATCTTAGTGCAATCGGTGAACACCTACAGCCTACAGATGATGCGCTGACCTGCCAAAACGTTTGCCGAGAAGGAGACACCCCCTTACCTATTATTTGATCTACATTATGTAGCTTCTCACCTAATTTCTACCAATCGATGTTTCAAGTGAAGTGTGAACTAAGTGATGATAGTGAGTGTGTCGACGGCTTGGATGGAGAAATCTAATATTAAATAGAACCTTAAAAAAATACGATGTAATTATACGAATACGATGTATTTACGGTGTAATTATAAACATAAATAATATTCCTCATATTCATAATACAGTAAGGTGAGATAAGATTCTCACTTCACTTTGGCCGGGAACGGGTGAAATTGAGTGAATTAAACAAGTGAATTTCTGAATTGACAGCTTACAAATAGAACAATGAAGTGACTTGACAATAATAAATGCCAATGGTGACAATATTATGATTGAAATTGTACATTCTATTATTATTTTTATAAGTTTCGTTTATATTTTATTCTGGTGTTAAGCTGTATATTTATAGGTACCCTAATTTGTCTAAAAATAAATAAAATATTTATATAAAATATATGTGATTCAAATTACTATGGAGCTTCTCAAATTAAAATGGGGAGAGTTACCTACTTCCAATTCAGCAAGGCAGCACAGTATTACCATAGGCACAGTAAAATAAAAATATACAGTTCTTTACTTTTATCGGATGCTAGCGACCCGGCCCAGCTTCGCATGGGCCTATAGCCTTCCTCGATAAATGGACTATCCAACACAAAAATAATTTTTCAATTCAAACCAGTAGATCCTGAGATTAGCGCGTTCAACCAAACAAACAAATATTTTATTTGTACAAATTAAATTTTTATTTAACCGTGAATAAGCTTGCTGTATGTACGTCAATAATTATTATTAATTGTTTTTTCACGGTTCTTTTGACGTATGACCTTGGCGGGACGTACAGCAAGAAGGATGGTGAATAAGGCGCATTACCTGTAAACGTCGTGATTTTTTATATACTCTTTGATTATCTGTGGAAATCTGTTGCTTTTATTTTATCTCTGGGCTTTGGCTCTTTGTAAGTTTGTATTGATTTTTAATTTTACAGAAGATAAAAAGTTATCATGACAAGAGTAACAATATTCTTTGACTGAAATATCAAGGACGTTAAATATAGATTATTGTGGCAAATAAACAAATGAAAAGTGACAATCTGTGTTTAGTCAAACAAAACTACTTATATGGATTTTTGAACACATCTCAACATTATTAGTTTCATGTGCGGTCATTGTAATTAAATGTCGTTATGGATTTAATAATAGTTGCTATGGGGCTACTGTTACGTTAAGTGTACACAAGCGGGTGTGGCCCGATTTGTGATGAGTTCATAATTTATTATTGTATGCACTAAGCTGTTGAGTAATAATTTCTGTTTTCCTGTGGGTTGGAATGCAATGCATGCACTTCGTGGCATAAACCTCACTACATATTTCATTCTGCCACCCTACGATTGCACCAATAAGCTTGTAAACCGCTGCAATGTGTGGAACTTTCCGCCTATCCTACTTTCCACACCGTATCTTCGGTCAATAGGGAGTCGCATGCGGTAGTTGATCTGCACTGCAACTAACATAAGCACCCATACTTGCGCTTTCAGGGTTCTTCATCTACGCTGAGGGCAAATCATTTGCACAACTGGAATTCATCTACACGCTGCCTATGCTGAGACATACCTGTGGCCATACACTTTTCACTGGACATCTTGCGGTCAGCATCTTTTGATGCAAAACAGGACTTAAAAATTATAATACAATAAATTCTGTGACTAAAGTGACCAAGGACTTTGTAAACTACTTATTTTAGAAAAAAATAAATGAATGTTTGGATTGAATAATTAATAACAATCTGCTATGTCTAGTCATGTAAAATTATTAATTTTCTGTGTTATTGTTCCTATGTTATATTAAGGTATCTATTTAAACTAATATTGTAAAGAGGTCAATTTCTTAAAACTCATCTTATTTCAAAAATTCTTAAATCAATAAAAAGCCACTTTATCACTAAGTGCTATATTTTATTATCAAAATCTTTGAGATCCAAAAGAAAATTATTGCAGAGGAAGTTATAGGCAAAAGCGGACCCTGTATTAACGGCTATAGGAAAACATGCGTACCTACACACTACACACTTGTTGTTATGTAATAATAAAACCCTGCTGCATCAGTGAAAGTACTGCATCGGCTGTTGGTGCCACAATGATTATAATGTATTTTAAAGTTTATAGTCTACAGTTTGTGTGATACGATTAATGAATGATAAAATATTTGGATGAGTGTGGGAGTAAATCATATCAAACAGCAAAAATTGTATTGTATGTTTACTTTATCTACCTTATCAGCTAACATCACCCAGAAGTTGGCCACTGACCATCATCAAAGAGCAGAACTTTGTTGCCGGATAAATAAAAATTCAATTTGTACAAATAAAATATTTGTTTGTTTGGTTGAACGCACTAATCTCAGGATCTACTGGTTTGAATTGAAAAATTATTTTTGTGTTGGATAGTCCATTTATCGAGGAAGGCTATAGGCCCATGCGAAGCTGGGCCGGGTCGCTAGCATCCGATAAAAGTAAAGAACTGTATATTTTTATTTTACTGTGCCTATGGTAATACTGTGCTGCCTTGCTGAATTGGAAGTAGGTAACTCTCCCCATTTTAATTTGAGAAGCTCCATAGTAATTTGAATCACATATATTTTATATAAATATTTTATTTATTTTTAGACAAATTAGGGTACCTATAAATATACAGCTTAACACCAGAATAAAATATAAACGAAACTTATAAAAATAATAATAGAATGTACAATTTCAATCATAATATTGTCACCATTGGCATTTATTATTGTCAAGTCACTTCATTGTTCTATTTGTAAGCTGTCAATTCAGAAATTCACTTGTTTAATTCACTCAATTTCACCCGTTCCCGGCCAAAGTGACGTGAGAATCTTATCTCACCTTACTGTATTATGAATATGAGGAATATTATTTATGTTTATAATTACACCGTAAATACATCGTATTCGTATAATTACATCGTATTTTTTTAAGGTTCTATTTAATATTAGATTTCTCCATCCAAGCCGTCGACACACTCACTATCATCACTTAGTTCACACTTCACTTGAAACATCGATTGGTAGAAATTAGGTGAGAAGCTACATAATGTAGATCAAATAATAGGTAAGGGGGTGTCTCCTTCTCGGCAAACGTTTTGGCAGGTCAGCGGATCATCTGTAGGCTGTAGGTGTTCACCGATTGCACTAAGATCATCAGCGGATAACGGATTTATAAAAAAACTTAGCGACATTTTATTGCTTTTTGAATTTCAAAATAAAAACAGTTATTTTCCTTGACACTGACAAAATATTTGTTATGAAAAAAATATTATCATTCGCATTCGTATGTTGGCAACTTGGTATTCAAATTCAGCGCTCAAGAGTAAACAACTAGTCACCGTAACCATGGTGATATCACGTGATTCTCATGTGAAAGGTGTTAGGTATTGTCATGTGAAAAAATCACTAGATGTCGCAGGGTCTGTGTTACCAACGCTACAGTTTTTTAAGATTTTCAACTCTCCGAAGTGGATGAATAAAATGTTTTCAATATTGGTAAACGCGCTATTTCAAGATAGCAAATAAAATAAAACACCTGTGTATGATATATCTTGTCAAGATCTTTTCTATTTGCGATTCTTAATAAAACACAAAACATTTTTTTTTTAATTTTGGCATATAGTCTTCACGTTTTTTTTTTGCGGTTTGCAGCACTGCTCTAGGTACGCGTTGTTGCTAGGCAACAACGCTGCGCGTCCTCGTCTCAAGTGATTTTGAGGTTAAATACCTAATTTATTATTTAAGCCAAGTGAAGTGAGATCTGTCAACTTTCAGTCACAGTCATGTTATGAGTACTATGACGAACATTTGCGTTGGTTGTCATACCTACCTCGTATGATAATAATAATTGTTAGATTGATGATGTAGGTTAGTAGGTATTATTGTATCATTCTCTACCATTTTATAAGTAGGTAACCTACCTATATTAAAATACAAGGTACCATAATATGAACGTCTTTTTATATAAATTATAAATTGATGACATAGCTCGAAATACCTAACTACATAATAGGTTATGTTTGATAAAATTTGTGTGGAGTTCAATTTTTATCCTTTCATCCACCGACCACCATCATCATCATCGCGCTAGATACCTATTCATTGATTGTGTTTAGATTTAGAGAAAAATTAGAAATTTGTTTGAAAAGAAAATGGGTTCACAATAACAAAAAAAAAATGCGCCACTGACGTGTATCTGATCCTACCTATATATCTCTGCATAAAATTGTAGGTATCCACCATTGACTTGTGACTATTTATATGGTCGGTCGTTATTCAGCTTTTTAACAATAAAACATAATCATGTCAGATTATGTTTTATTGTTATTATTATTAAAAGAGGTAGCATGTTTATATACTTAATTAATAGCTTTGAAATAAATTAAACATACCTAATAATTCGTTAGTCGTTGAAAATAGCAGAAAAAGTAAAATAGATATCGATTAAGATTGTAGTGCTTTGTCAATCCCTAGCATCGGGACGGATGACAGCTCACTTCACCTGGGTGTTCACCGAGGGATATGTAACAGAATAGCACTGCTGTATTGCTTATTTACTTCGAATGTAAAACCAAACAGATGACAAACGGGTCAAGAGATCCGGACTGTTTACAAACATTTAAACAAAAATCCTCTTCCTCACCCTTTTATCGATATCCTTAATTAAAATGGCTCCAACCTACAAATCCCTTCACAACTTAAATATAGTAAGTAAGTACGGTCTTAAAATTTTTTAGGGTTCATAATGTAAACGAAACCCTTTCCTTCCCGGTTTTCGGAACACATCAACGGTTGTCCTTTGTAACAGCCAATCGAATCGCACGACTTTCATTTTGACACGTCGATTAGCAACAGCAGCAGTGTAATTCTGTAAGAAATCAACCGCGAATTAAACCCTATCTCATTTCGGATTTCACTTACCTGAAGAGAAAATTATTAGGTATTCGCTAAAATATACAGGATGAAATTGAATTCATTAGCAAATTTTTAAGAAGTGATTCAGACCACGAATCTGTGCAACTTTCAATATGGAGCCAACTCAAACAGCGCGAAAAAAAACAGCTTTGGCCGAGTACCTATTGCACTTCTGTATAGAACAGCTGTTTTTTTGTGTTTTTTTTCGGATTGGTTTTCCTGTAATCTATAAGCAATGAGCTATATTTTGTATTTTTTTCAAAAATTTTCTCTCTCTCTCGGAGATCAAGGCCAATTGGTCTTCATTCATGAATAAAATCAAAACTGTTTATTTTACAACAATAACAAAAATATATTTAAGATCTTCATAATGAGCCCTCTTATTTGATATGACACAGTAAGGTTTGCAAAACTTTTTTTTTAATTTTCTAATTTGTCCCCCGAAAATGACCCTTTTTAATATTTACTGTGTACATCTGTGTTTGGGTCATAGGATTACACCATCCTATCAAATTTCACCTGATTTGGTCCAGTAGATTCGGAGCAAATTGGCTGTGACAGACGGACGGACAAACAGACGCACGAGTGATCGTATAAGGGTTCCGTTTTTTTTGTACGGAACCCTAAAAGCACCAACGGTATAGGAGAAATTCTTAGTGCATAGTTTAAATTAGAAGAAAAATTATTGGCAAGGAACCTTTAGTGAGCCAGACCACAGATATAGATAGACCCTAGATAACGCAAGTATCACGATCTGTATGAAAACCAAGCGTGCCATTTTTTGACTACCTATTATGACGTCACAATGTTTTGTTTTTCTTAAATTTGGTATTACCAGGTATTACAGAGGTATTAAAAATAATTGTTTTTTAAATTAATTACGCATAATATTAATTACAAAATGACTTACCGATGGAAGGAAACGTTTACTTTATTTTTTTACTTACGATTTTTATACGTAAGCTAGGCACGACACTAGGCACGCGAAGTAGTTGCTCTTGCGTTATCTAGGTCTATCTATATCTGTGCGCTAGACCGACTCGCAAAAAAGGTCCCCGGGTCCCTTAACAAGGATTTAATTTCCTCAGTCGGAGACTGTTTGTATTTTTTTTCACTGGGGTGTCCAATTAATCAAGTTGCTAATTAATTTATTACATTATTATGTAACAAAGGAATGAGGCTCATCCATCATTGGGCGGAACAAGTTGTAAAATATTGTCCCAATCCGCCGCGGAACGAAGTTTGATTAGATTTTAATTACGCACTTGTTTACAGTGAGTCGGCAATCTGAGGAGTTGGTGAGCGGTGATAACGGTAAGTGTTTTTAACTCTTTGCTTGGTTACTAATAAGCTTTTGAAGCTTTAAGAGTTTGTTAGTAATAAAATAGCGATGATAGTCAGCTTTGCTTGATTTTTTCCACGTGAATTTTCTTTTTTTTTTGCCTGAATTTTAGACGACTACAGCCTCCTTTTTAGCACAAATTACCTGCCTGGTGCCCGGTTTATGTATTTAATCGGCAACTTTTAAGAAGTAGACAACAGCCCCTGAAGTGACTGCGCTCTCGCAGTCACTGTTCGACTGTATAGACACAATGATATATTATACTACTAGCTTCTGCCCGCGGCTTCGCCCGCGTAAAAAAAAACCGTTAATCCCAAGGGAACACTTTACGGGGATAAAAAGTATCCTATATGTTAATTCAGGAAATGGTCTATCTATGTGCCAATTTTCATGCAAATCTGTGCAACGGTTTACGCGTGATTGAGTAACAAACATCCAAACATCTTCACAAACTTTCACATTTATAATATTAATAATATATTAATACTAGCTTCTGCCCGCGGCTTCGCCCGCGTAAAAAAAAAGATTATCCCAAGGGAACACTTTACGGGGATAAAAAGTATCCTATATGTTAATCCAGGAAATGGTCTATTTATGTGCCAATTTTCATGCAAATCTGTTCAACGAACTTTCACATTAATAATATTAATAAAATAATATATTAATATGTCGGAGACAGTTTATTAATCACAATTGTGGGTGTTAACAAAATTTGTTATGATTTGTGTTTCTTATGGCTAAATTATGTGATTTTACTATCAATTATTGTCTATTAATTCGAAACATGATTTATCGTGTGTGCACACTGATTTGTGGTTACTTTATTTCGATAATTATTATCGATGGTTTTATTCAAAACAATTGTTGACACGTTACTTTGAATGTAAAACGAATTACTTTATGAAATCACTATTGTTTATTCATGACAATTATTATTGTGTTATTTGATTACAGATCTTATTAGATTCAGCACATTTTAGTGTTATTGTATCAAGTAAACGCGTGACGCACTTCCGTGCGCATGGACAGACTTGTATGGAGAGGTTGCAAGGTGGGGGGCATCGCCTTATAAAAGAGCGTGCACTCCGTAAGTATGGCAGTCGATCCTCGGATTCGACTCAGTAAAGAGTTCCTGCTCCCGACAATACTGTCGGTTTACCTGGTACAGCGCTGCTGTATATTCACATAGCTGTATAGGCTTGCTGCTAGCGAGCGATACACTTTGTATTTGGGTGGCTTATACTACTGTACGAACTATAAACCTTAAGGGTTTGTTCGTTTATCATTGGGTAGTTTAGGCTGCTGTACGAACTGTAAACCTTAAGCGGGTTTGTTCGTTTATCATTGGGTGGCTTGGCCACTGTACGAACTGAGGGACCTTAATGGTCTGTTTGATTAACTGTATTGTTGCTGTACCTTTAACTTACTTTATTATTGTTACTGATTACAATTTGTATTATGTTTTCTTTACTAATAGTGTGTAATTGTTTTTACAGGTCTTGTTTATCCCTAATGGGATAATGGGAACGCCTATAGTCCTGACGATGTACTATACCGCTCGGCACTCCTCCTCGATCGCACCTGACGATCCGACAAATATATTAATACTAGCTTCTGCCCGCGGCTTTGCCCGCGTAAAAAGAACGATTATCCCAAGGGAACACATTACCGGGATAAAAAGTATCCTATGTGTTAATCCAGGAAATGGTTTACCTATGTACCAATTTTCATGCAAATCTGTTCAACGGTTTACGCGTGATTGAGTAACAAACATCCAAACATCTTCACAAACTTTCACATTTATAATATTATATATATATAGTAGGATTATAGTAGGATAGGATAGTAGGATATATATTAGTAGGATTACTGGTATCAAATTTAATATAACAGCTCACTTTTTAGGGACCATTATTTATTTATTTTTTTAACTTTTCCCCACACTAGGAATTACTCCTGTGTCGTGGGTACGTTTACAAACATATAAACTCATATACACAAACAGCCAGACCCGGAACAACTATCTGTAGGCCATACAAATATTTGTTCCGTGCGGGAATCGAACCCGCGACACGCAGCGCAGCTGTCGATCGCTCAACCACTGCGCCAATCGTGTCATCGAATTATGTCAATTATAATCCGTGGTGCTTAGCAACTGGGTTTCTCCCAGTTGTAAACGTCCCTTTGTGCCTATTGGCCTAGTTCTGTTCGGTCTCCTGCTTGATTTGGAGGGAAGGGAAAATATGTTTTTTCTTACTCCTCCGCTGTGTTTTTTTCTGATTAATTTCGTTGCGGGATCCAAGACAGTTGAATCGTTTCTCTGGGACTCGTCGAGCTTCATTGCTCTGGCGCTTTTCTGGTGGTCGCCACTGTTGATTCTGGCTTACAGGGGTTGCTGTGGTTTGGGAATAGTGTAGCGGGTATGTCCCATTAAAAAAAAAGACACATACAATAGATAACAATCACAGCTATAACCCGACCGGTTAAGTGAGACCGTTCCTGAGGTAGATGCGCGGTGCGGGAGGGGTGTGGTGACGTCATACGAGAGCTCACTGATACGTCAACTTGTGACACGTCAACTTGTGACACGGCAACTGTCACTCCTCTCGCGCAGCTACCTCAAGAACGCTCTCAGTTAAGTGGTCGGCCTATAAGTACCAAATATATTATACTGTGACGGGTTAATTTTTAATTTTTCTTTCTTTCTTTTTATATTCTCAACAACAATACATACCTACGTATAAACAACAATTAACATACCTACAGATGCTTCGTAATTCACAAAACCGTCTTTCAACAGAGGTCATTGAGCCGTTCATCAAATGAGACGGGTTCGCATAAGGGCAAAGTTTTGAACTTCTGACTTTGAAGGTCGTACCTACAAACATATGTGAACTATTAAGTTTGCGTGTTATGCTACGGCTTTGTAAAGTATTCGCGAGGTATGTGTGATTATTAATGGAGTATAGTTTCATCATCATCTTTCTGTCCTAGTTCTATGTTACTTGAGGTCGGCGCAACGGTTTCATCGCTGGGTTCATATTTGTGGCTCAGATTATGAAACAAAAGGCAGACAGACCGCGCGGAACACTTAGAGTGAAGCACCAAAGGAAATACAAATTAAAAGTGAATACCTACAATCTCGTGATTGTATTCGCTTTTGAATTTGGATGTGTATTTGTTATTTTTTAACGATGCGGCGCGTTGTGCTGTACTCACTCGTGTCAGCACCACATAGCGCGATTGTAGGTATTCGCTTTTGAATTTGTATTTGCTTTGGTGGCTTCATTCTCAGTGTTCCGCGTGGTCTGCTTTTTGTTTCATTATCTTAGATTTGTGGTGTAGTCATTTTTATGCCTTAATCCGGGGTATTCCTCGAAGCGCACCCATTTCGAAACGCACCCAACGAAGAACACCTAAAGTATTCCTCGAAACGCACGATAAATCATAATGACGTGCATGAAGGATACGTAATGAATGATATCGATAAAAGACGTTTTAAAATTCAACTGTTTATTAACCAACTACCAGGGCCTCAAGTCTGCTATTACAATAGTGTCAGAATGGTCTATAATTGATTTCATAATTGTTGATTTTGTCAAGTTTGGTAATCTACTAATATAATGGCGTCATTTTGAAAATCGATGATAGACCATTCTGACACTATTGTAATAGCAGACTTGGTGCCCAGGAGATCAGAAATGAACTGGAAGTAAGTGCTTAAGCGACTTACTACTACCACAATAATGGTAAAAATACAGGTTTTTAAATTGAATCATTTGTTCTTTTTAAACTACCAGGGTGACAGAAATGAACAGAAAATAGGCGCCTAAACAATCTCACTAAGTTGTGCACTAACGATTAAACACAAAGAGGAATTTAAAGTATTTGTTTAGGTATTCGTCATATTCACTATAACGATTAGATGTCCTAAAAAACTGTCCTATCTTACCTATAACTGTCATATCCTATATTTATAACTATCAGGAAAAGAGAAATGAACTGGGAGTAGTTGCTTATGCGATTCTACTTACTCACTAATGATTGAAGTACACATAACCCATCTAAGCATGAGCTTAGATGGGTTATGTGTACTTCAATCATATCAAATTATTTACTCCATGAGGAGTAAATAATTTTTACGGACTCTTAACGTGCATTATTTGCTATCGATATTTTCCGTTAGCTAATACCCATCCCTATCCACACCTTGACCATTGGGTGCGTTTCGAGGAATACTTTAGGTGCGCTTCGTTAGGTGCGTTTCAAAATGGGTGCGTTTCGAGGAAAACCCCCTTAATCCTTTATGGTATGGCAACCGTTATCATCATCTTCCTGCCCTTGTTCTATGTAACTTGGGATAACACGTTTTCTAATTCCATTCCGTCCTGTTAACCGTTATACTATCACAGACTACCCTTTCTTTCAAATCATAAACTTCATTCATTCTTTAGTTAAAAAGACAACGCCGCCTTCAAAAAGTAAAAAATAACTCCCAATTTGCAAATCAGCGGCATTATTTTGCTTGAAACAACAAGCAAAGCTTGGGGGTGGAATATATTCTTGAAATTTATAGGGGCCAAGTTTGAGGTATACACTATCAATTAAAAAAAGAATCATCGAAATCGGACTACACTGAAAAAATATAAGAGTGGTCGAACATATAAAAAAAATGTTCATAAAATGAAAACTACTGGGCCAAACTATGTTAATTTTTTATGGGACCAAATGGCAACTATTCCGCATCAAACTAAAGAAGAATCACGTAAACCAGATCATAAACCTCAGCGCATAAAAAAAAATACCAATCGAATTGAGAACGTCCTCCTTTTTTAAGTCGGTTAATACATAAATATTGATTTCACAATTTTTTTAAGGTTTTGGACTATACCAATCGAAGCATATGGCGGTCAAAGCACACAGAGAAGCTACTCGTACATGTTAGAGTAGTTTTCATTGATTTTATAAGCCTCTGTCCTCGTCGTTGTCCGCGTGCTATACATATCCTATGACCATCGGCAGTTAAGTAGTGTAGATTTCTACTTAAGGCGCGTCCCTGTGTAAAACGCAGCGCTAGCCGTTTTTTGTTAAATTTTTCGGTCCTAAATACTCTATATCCAAAAGAAATATCAACAAATAAAAAATAGATTAAATTCCTACATAATCTTGACTCCAAAATGGTAGATCTGATTTTTGTTTACGATGTATAGTATTTAACTAATCTCCTCACAACGAAACCACAGAAATGAGAAATAATTATTGAAAACATGCATCTTCTCGGCCAGTAACCATTAATTCAATTTTTTACTAACACTAATGGATAGGCAATTTATTAAAGAACATTTTGGTAGAATTTCTTTTTTCAAAATCCCAATATTTGATTTGATAAAGATTTAATTTTAAAGTCTGCGCGTATTTCGCTACTGTATCTCTTGCGCGGCGCAAAGGGAACGAATGCTCAAGGTTATTTGCTCAGGGTACCGCCTTAACAGTGAAATGTTTTTTTTGGGATCGAACCAGCATCAGCACTTACAGAGATTTCCACTTACAAACAAATAAACAAACTTGACATCTTAGATAGTTTAGAAAAAGATACGAAAATTACATTCGATTGTGTGCAAGAAAGAAATGCCGTGCGGAATGATAATCTTGCATGCAATTTCTAACTCTATCTCTGTTGTTTTTTAGTTCGTTATCAAATAAATATTTACCTGTTGTGTATGTGTGTTTATAGGTTTGTCGCCCACGATACAGGAGAAAGTCCTACTGTGTTCCTGAGTCCTAAGTTTATTGCTCTTTTGCGCTGAACTTACCTCGGTGCATAGAATAATGATGAGACATGGGTTTTCTTACTAAGATGTAGGGTACCTACCTACAAAACTGTTTTGCGAGACATAAACCGCAATAATTATTAAGATGTGACTCGTGCTTATGTCGGTTTTAAAAATTAAGTACAGGAAAGTAATAAACCGCATTGATTGATTTAATTGATGTCAGTATACTAGAAAGAAAATTAATGGCACGAGAACCTAGTCACGATCTACGTCATTTTAGTATGGTGGAAATTTTGAGAACAGATAGAGAAATATGTAGGAGCTCCTGAGTAAATAAAAGCCATACATCGGATCGAACGACCATGGTTAAGCTACACTTGCCGCGGTCGGCCCGTCGATGGGTGATCATACATTTCATACCGAGACCTCTCCGTGTCTCAGAAAGCACGTATAACTGTTGGTCCCAGCTGTCATTCGTAGATCTTTGACAGTCGTTATGGGTAGTCAGAAGCCAGATAGTCGGACAACCAGTCTTACCAAAGGGCTCAGATTATGAAACAAAAGGCAGATAGACCGCGCGGAACACTGAGAGTGAAGCCACCAAAGCAAATACAAATTCAAAAGCGAATACCTACAATCCCGTGATTATTCGTTTTTTAATTTGTATTTGTTTTTTTGTGCTATACTGACTCGTGTCGGTACAGCACGAAGCGCGTTGTAGGTATTCGCTTTTGAATTTGTATTTGCTTTTTTGGCTTCACTCTCAGTGTTCCGCGCGGTGTATCTGCCTTTTGTTTCATAACCATGCGGTGTAACCCAGTAACTGGGTTGTAGAGAGCAGATAGGCAGTCGCTCCATGTAAAACACTGGTATTCAGCTGCATCCGATTAGACTGGAAGCTGAACCCAAGAACTTGGAAAAAGGCTAGGCAGATAATTATAATAATAATATTTATTTGTTTAAGACTTAAGCCTATTTGTTTGTACTTTAAGTTAGACAAGTATGCGTTAGGGGCAAGATACAGGAAAAGTGCAGCTGGGCTTAAACTAGGAGGATTCCTGTGCTATAAGTACCAGTTACTTTCGTTACCACCATGATCAAACTGCCATTTCAAGTGTAGTGCGGTGCAAAAGTAAGTAATACAATATTATGTTATGAATTTCTTAATTACTATCGTGTGTGAGTGCATGTGTGTATAAAAGTATGTGTGTTACTGGTGTGGTGTGTGGTGTGGTGTGTTGGTGTGTGTGTGTGTATGTGTGTGTGATGCGTTTGCTTGTGTGAAGGGCCTGAGTAGCTTCATTTATTTTATTTTATACTTTTTAGTATATTTTCAGTATTTTCATAATTTTGGGAGAGAAGGAAGTTATCTATGGTAAGTTTTAGTTTTTTCATCGGTAAGTTATGTAATAGTGTATTTTTACTTATTTTATTATAAAGATGTTTATTAAATGGACCCATGTAGCACTAGATGATGATGTAGAGAAATATATACCTAGATAAGAAGGTATGCTATGCTTGCTTGCTAGTTTCAATACTGGGCCATTTTTCAGGTATCTATCAGGTATAAAAGACAGGTTTATGTATTAGGAAATCGTTATACTTTTATTACTTTTGTTTTTGTGGTTTTTGTTTTGTTTGGTTGTGTTTTGTTTTGTGTTTTGTTTGGTTTTGTTGTCTTTTGTTTTTTGTTTGTGAATTTGAATTTGAATTTATTACCAAACACAGTAGGCCCTAACTTCAACCAGACGTTTTAAATTTCCAACATTTCATCATCATCATCATTTTAGCCGAAAGACGTCCACTGCTGGACATAGGCCTCCCCCAAGGGACAACAAACAACAACATTTAAAGTGTCTCAAAATTTCAACCTTGACGAAGTGACGTAGGCCTGCCGACTATGGGATCTCAGGCTATAACCATAATCGAATCTTACAGACTACATACTTTATTCTCTATTTAAGATCGAGTCGTTAAAAGGTATTCGTATCGTTCTTCAATTAAAGTTCTATCGTTTAACACAAATTTCTTCATCAACTAAAAAAATATGATCGATCCGACATAAAAAAAAAAGATTTTTGTTTCAATTGTACAAAAAACACTTACCTAGACACTTTGCAGCGTTCCAACAAGGGCAAAGAGTGTTTTGAGGAACCCTGACACGAAATGTAAGATCTAACTTTATTTTAACAAATAGCTTTTGCCCGCGTCTTTGTCCGTATAGAAGTCAAATCTATCTATAATCTAAATATCTAAATACTAACATTTGCCCGCGACTTCGTCCGCGTGAATGTCGGTTATCGCGGATGCAGACGAAGTCGCGGATTAAAAAGTAGCCTATCCTTCCAGGCTTCAAGCTATTTTCACACTAAATTTTATCAAAATCGGTTGAGCCGTTTCATCGTGAAAGCGTAACAGACAGAGTTACTTTCGCATTTATAAAGTATGGATAATATAAAGGCGAAAGGTCACTCACTCACTCATCACGAAATATCGAGAACCACTTGATCTATAAAGATGAAATTGGGCACAGAGGTAGTTTATAGTTAGTAGACGTCCACTTAGAACGGATTTTGCGACAGGGCCGGATTAAGGAGGTCTAATGGCTACCGCAACTGAACACTAGGAACGAAGTCGCGGGCAGCAGCTAGTATACTATATAACACTCGGCAATAGTGTAGTTTTCCATTAAATTAAAAAAAAAAAAATCGATTGAGGAGTTTCGGAGATAACATGTGACCAATAGAGTTATGAATTTAAATATAGATGGATTGAGAGGAAGATAAAAAAATTGATGGATAGATTGGGTGAAGGATTATATGAAACAGAAGTGACGGTTGATAGGATAGAATAGAAAAAGACGTGTTGTTTGTCGGCTTCCTGTTAAACTGGCTGCAGCAGAATACCAGTGTTTTATGAGGAGCGATTGCCTGCTGCTGCGTCCGTATGGTGTCGGACGTAAAGAATAGCACCATCCCATATATCTTCCCGTGGGTGTCGTAAGAGGCGACTAAGGGACTCACCAGAGAATGGGCAGCAGCGATCTCTGTGCATTTGTAACAGCCATACTGCGATCGCCAACCCGCCTGCCAAGCGTGGCGATTATGGCAAAACCCCCCCCTTGGGGGAGGCCTATGTCCAGCAGTGCACGTATTTCGGCTGAGATGAAGAGTAGGTAAGTATAGATAAAGGTGTGTCTTATAAAAAAACTATTTAATTAATTATAAACAAAAGAAACATATAAACGTTCCTAGGTATTCAAATTAAGTGGGTCAAAAGAGACAGTAAATGTATTTACCGTTTACGAGTCATAAAACCTATCGTTTTCTATAAACATCTTTCGTTAATATTGGTCGTAAAACGAGTGATAACAAAGCATATATTACAGAATATGTAGGTGCTGTACTATTGATAAGATTTTATATCCGTAGAGGATCAAATAAATGTATTTTTTTATTATTTCACCTGATAGTAAGCGATGACGTGGTTGACGATAGAGAGCATGTTTGCCTAGAAGTAAACGTATCGTGGCGATATTTTTTTCCTGACTTTCATCCCGCGTCGACAACCTTTTCGTTGTCGTTTGATACCTTAAAATTAATTAAAAATACTAATGAATTAAACAACTACACTTTAAGGGTGGCACAAGGGCTGTGGGATACTGGCCTCGGCTGGATCCGATTTTTCTCGGCTCGATCCCAGACATTGGTTTACAATAATCAAGATACACACTTAGCCTTTCAAACCGTCCTCAATAAGTGTGCGCTCATTTCATTTAGTTTAAAGTATTTAAAAAAGAAGTAAGAGTAAGTTGTAATTAGAAGGTATAAGGTAAAAATCGTTTTAAATTTGTTATGTTGTTTCGTTTGAACCAAACACAAAACTTGGTCACCAATGCACCCAGGTTATAGGTATCGGGAAACAGACTGCGGCGGGGAGTTCCACTCCTCAGATGTGACCACAATCAATGAGTATGTCTTATAGTAAGGAAAGAACGGGGCAAACCAGAAGTCATGAGAGAGGTGTTTACCAACATCACGACACTCAGGGTGTTGTATGACGCACTAGTCAGGAGTCAACTTGAGCATAGTGCAGTCATATGGGCTCCTTATGAGGCGAAATATAGTGTCATGTTGGAACGTGTCCAAAATAAGTTCACAAGACACCTGTACTTCAAGTTGCATGGGGTATATCCATTGTAGGAAGATGTCCTAGCGAAACTTGCAACTTGTAGCAAATCTGCAATTATTTGTGGAGATTTTAATATTAATATCTTAGAAGATAATTTGAATAGTTGTCGATTATTAAACCTATTTAAATCATTTAATTTGTCGAACGTTTTTATGGAACCTACTAGAGTAACTCCAACGACTGCTACCTGTATCGATAATATTTTTTGTGATTGTGATTATTTAGATAAAGACATTGTTAATTATCTGCCATCGGATCATAGCGGTCAAACGGTAACTTATATGTTTGAAATGCCTTTAACAAAAGTGCAAATAAAATTTAGACCAATAACAACTGGTAAATTAAATAGATTCAATGTTACCCTAAATGATAAGTTAAGTACTCTAGACCATAATAATAACGATGCAAATAAATTGTATGATGATTTCTTTTTTGTAGTGCAGTCTGAATTCGATAATAATTTTGAAAAAAAGACAAAACATATTAGCCCTAAGTTTGTATTTAGTGACTGGGCAACTAGAGGTATTAGAAAAAGTAGGGAAAGACTGTTTGAGCTTTATGGCCTTAAGCCTTATGTTAACACGGATATTTTCAACAAGTATGTTGCTACTTATTCTAAAACTTTTAGAAATATTTGCAGGGTAGCGAAGGCCCTATACATTAGCAACAAAATCAAATCGGCAGACGATAAAATAAAGACAGTTTGGAAAGTTATTAATAACGAGACGGGCAGGAAAAAAGTTCGTAACACTGAGTATACATTAGAGACACCACGTGGTCCCCTAAGCTCTAACATAGAAGTAGCGCATGAATTTGTGAATTTCTTTACCAACATACCAATTAAAACCACGGAAGCTTTAAATTCTTCACCTGGCATTTCAATTGCCTTTTTAAAAGCGAACGTTCCAGGCTGCCCGGTAGAATTTCAATTTAAACATATTAACCCCGTGACAGTTTTAAAAGCTTTTCGGCAAATTAAGATAAAATTTACTGAGGATCTGTGGGGTATGTCTATTAAAGTTTGTACGTCTATAATTGAGACAATAGCGCCTTATTTGGCTTTAATATTTAATATGTGCGTAGACCAAGGAGTTTTCCCGGATCTAATGAAGTTTAGTAAGGTTATACCTCTTTTCAAATCCGGTGACAGTAAAGACACTAATAATTATAGACCCGTGTCCGTGCTGCCGGCTTTCAGCAAGGTTTTTGAAAGGATTATGCTTAATCAGATGCTTAATCATTTTAACACTAATGGCATTTTACACGATCAACAGTATGGTTTCACCAAAGGACGTTGTACGACTGACGCTGGTGTCACTTTATTAAAACACATATTTACTGCGTGGGAAGAGGCGCAAGATGCCATAGGAATTTTTTGTGACCTCTCCAAGGCATTTGATTGCGTAAATCATGACACACTACTTTTGAAACTTGAGCATTACGGACTAGGTAGACTTGCGCTTAGTTTAGTAAAATCTTATTTGATTAATAGGCAGCAGCAAGTCCAAATAAATGGGGTGAATTCACATGGTTTAAAGGTAGAAATGGGGGTTCCACAAGGTTCAATTTTGGGTCCTTTCCTCTTTTTAGTGTATATTAATGATCTTCTTCATCTGTTGAAAAATCAACCACAAATGGTGTTATTTGCTGATGACACTTCTTTAATATTTAAGATAGACAGACGAGCCCAGAACCTAGACCACGTAAATAGCGCCTTACTGCAAGTCCAAAATTGGTTCACGGCGAATAATTTAGTATTGAATGGAAAAAAAACGAAGTGCATCAGATTTTCTTTACCAAATGTCAAAAGTAATGACTGTGACATAGTATTGAATAACGAGAAGCTGGAATTCGTTGATAAAACTGTTTTCCTGGGGATCACGCTCGACTCAAGGCTACAATGGGGTCCTCATTTAACATCTCTCGCTGGACGGCTAAGCTCGGCAGCATATGCTGTCAGAAAAATCCGGCAATTTACTGATGTGGATACCGCGAGACTGGTCTACTTTAGTTATTTTCATAGTATAATGTCTTACGGTATTTTACTGTGGGGACGAGCTGCAGACATCGAGTCTATTTTTATTCTGCAGAAAAGAGCCATCAGAGCCATTTACAATCTCCGTATGCGCGATTCTCTAAGGGAACTGTTTAAGGAAATTAACATAATGACGGTACCTTGTCAATACATCTATGAAAACATAATGTACGCTAGAAAAAATCTGCATCTTTTTAGTAAAAGGGGTGAAAGACATAATTATAACACTAGAAATAGGGACCAACTAGTTCAACCGAGTTTCAGACTGGCTAAAGTAGATACTTCTTTCATGGGGTACTGTTTAAAATGTTACAATAAAATACCTCCCCACATCGTTCAACTAAATGAGACAAAATTTAAGTCTTATATAAAACGCACACTATGCAGCCAGGCATATTATTCATTGGGTGAATACATCACTGATAAAAATGCTTGGCTGGATGCTAGTCTAGCTCCACAGCCATAAGGGTTCATAGATTCATTGATTAGCATTTTTAATTATTTTTGGAGCTGCTGAAGATATAGATCTACATTATCTTTGCATTGTATAAACTCAATGTGTTAGTATTATAGAAATTTTTCATAGCACATATATGTGAGCACTATGTTATTTAAAGCTACCATTTACGAGGTATGTCTTTCATTGACTTGAATGTGCCCTGGCGGTTGGGAGTATGTCATGCTCACTGGAATGTCTCGCTGACGGTGGCGCGCGTGTTGGATCATTCGGTTCCCTTCAAAATGGTTGAGTCGAATGATGCCGATCCGTGCGTCATGTTCGTGAACGGGCGCCGTTAGTTGGGACTGGTCATCTCTTAGCTGCCTCGGTTATTCTAATTTTATTTTGAATTGTTTATTATGATTATATTTTTATCTAAACCTCTTTTAACGTACACGACTTGTTACATTGTTCTCACATTGTACCCTAGATTCAATATGAATGATGTAACCGAAATTTGTAACATATTATTGATTTTAAAAGAGTGTTGTTCATGGAGTTTCTTGCTCGTTCTTCTCCATAGAAACCTACTGTTTGGAACGAGCAACTAGCTTCAACTTTCTGACTGACTGACTCTGACAATTCAAAAGTACCTGTAAATGGTTTATTTGAAATAAATGATTTTGAGTTTGAGTTTGAGTTTGAGTTTGTACCCAATGATGTACCCTACACTATTTGTACTAGGTATGGTAGGGTACAACACGTTAAAGGTGCGACGGGACTTTGCACTCGCAGCGTATGTAGTAAAGCTACTGCGTGGTGAGGCGCATAACCCGGGAGTGCTGCGGCACCTGGAACTCTGCGTGCCAGACAGGTACGTGTGGAGGCGGCGACGCCCGCCCCTGCTTGCTGTGCCTGCAGCCAGAACCAACCTATTGGCGAGGACTCCTCTCACCAGAGCCATGCGTGTGGTGAACGAGGTTCACGAGAGGGTTGATTTGTTGTGGTGCAACTTGAGTGAACTCGCAAAAGCTACATTGTATATAATATGTTATTTCAATTTAGGTTAAGATTTAGAATATATTGTGTAATTTTTATTGGATGTAGATTAAGGATTTAGCATGTAAGGCCACTCTATCGCATTGGATCCCAAATCTGTAATGATAGATGTAGGTAAGATTAAAATAAATAAATAAATAAATAAATAAATAAATAAATAAATATTTATAGCATAAGAAAAAATCTTTTTCCGAAAATCAATTCATTAAGTAGAACATTTTTAATCCGAAGAAAAAGTTCTGTACTCAAAATCAACCCAGTATCCTAAGTTTATTGGATCAAATTTGCAACAAATTAGCTCTAGTTTATTCCCTTTGAAGTAATATATCAAATTACCGGTCAGCCTGTATGTTTTGGGCTTGGTAAAGTTTCCACGCAAATTAAATCCTAACATTTCTATGTTTAAAAGGTAACACTATTACATGTTTTCTCTCTTCTCTACCTTAACTGGAAGTAATGGGTTTGTTGCTTTAACAAAAAGAGAAAGAGTATCTTCAAGACACATAAGACACATAACTTAGTTAATTACAGCATAAAAATCAAGTTTTAATTTATTTCTTTCATAAGGAGGTAGCGTATGTTTTGTATGGAGGTAAACATCACTAAGAAACCATACATAAAAGGTGACTTTTAATTCAGTGAGCATATTTCAGGAGGTGAAAGTACTCATAAATACGAACAACCTTTATTATCAGACCAACGCTGAAATATGAAAAAATACGAATGTTCATACATGTTGATCGTGAAGTAGTTCAATGTTTAATTAAAATAGATTCACTTCTCGAATGTCGTTTGCACAGCTCAGGTGCATAAGCACAGAAACGTGGTCCTTAACTGCTTGCGTCGTGGAGAAGCTCAGAGTCACGCAGCGAGCCATGGAGAGTGATATGCTCGGAGTTTCTTTGCCGATAAAATCCGGAATGAGAAATTTCGCCGAAGAACAAAGGTCACCGACATTGCTCTCAGAATATTCAAGTTGTAGTGGCAATGGACAGGCCATATCGCTTGAAGAACCGATAACCGATTGGGAAGAAAGGTTATCGAGTGGCGACAATCTGCTTGCCTGCAGCACGAAATCCACGGCGTATAAATTTATACTAATATTATAAAGCTGGAGAGTTTGTTTGTTTGTTTGGTTCAACGCGCTAATCTTAGGATCTACTGATTCGAATTGAAAAAGTATTTTTGCGTTGGATAGTTCATTTATCGAGGAAGGCTATAGGCCCATGCGAAGCTGGGCCGCGTCGCTAGTTAAATATACAATACGTAGTTACAAAACTCCTTATTCAATTTATGTAATAGCGATCAATACTAGTTTAGAACTAAACTCCCCAATCTGCTACACATTACCACAAACATAAATATTAATAATTCACCAAGCAGCAGTTTCAAACTATACCCTTTATTTGATTAATACTGGTAACTGATTAATATTGCCTTATTAACAAATCAGCGACTCAAATTGTGTCTTATCGCGCTCAAGTTTAAGTTCAATTTAGATTGGGGCTTAGTTGGTATAGTTTGCTCATTTCCTAGCCCATTGGCAGACATCTGTATATCTCTGGGACATTATTTAGTCGAAATGTTTCTGGAAATAACACTGGCAATCACATTAATGGATCTGCGAGTCACAGAGTAGATAAGCAGTAGGTTAATGTTTGGGTAAGGGATTGGACTACTGTTTCGGTTTGTATGTGACTCTGCTGACGCAACTGATTGATTTTGTTATCAGTATAGTACGTACTGTTAATATGTGTCATATTTTATTTGAGTTTTCTTTATAAATTACTATTATTTTGCCCGCGACTTCTCCCGCGAGAGTTTTTTCTCAATGATCCCTAATTTTGTGATAATGTAATATAGCCTATAGCACTTGGGGATAACGTAGTGCCTACTGATAAAAGTATTTTTAAAATTGGATGAGTAGTTTCGGAGATTACCCCCTACATACAAACTTACAAAAAAATACCTCTTTATAATTTTGGTAAAAAAAAACGTAGTCATGCATGAGGTTGTACGTTCGAAACCAAGCAAGTACCAGTGACATTTTCATTTCATATGTACAGTCTCGTAGACATTCCTGACATCGGTGAGAGAAAACATCGTGAGGAAATTGGACATAAAATGAATATAAGTCTGAAATCGCTAATCCGCCTTGAAGAGGTCTTTACCCTGCAGTGGGGCTATACTAGGAGAAAGAAAGGAAGAAAAAGCATTTATTCCACACAAAAATAACATAATTAATAAAAGAAACGAAAATTGGTCCTGTACGAGGCCAAAAGGCTCCTATGTTAACATGGTGCTGGTGCATAGTAATAGGCTGGTATTATTATTCTTTATCAGACCCGCCTAGGAACAGTCTTTTTACAGCAAAGGTGGACCTATAATTTTTAAATTGGCAATACCGACAAGCAATAACTTGCACTCATAAAGATGACTCCACTAAATCCTCTACTAGCTTATATTGGCAATTTTGTCATTATCAAACATAAAACATAGTCCAAATGGTCCATGGCAAAATCAAGTAGCGATTGACGCTACTTGATTTTAAGATGCCGTTAAGTCTCTGCCTAAAAACCATCAAATGAGTAGTTTGAGTATTTGGCCATATGACCCTAAACAATAGTGTGACTTTCTATCAGTGAAAGCTTTTTTGTTATCAGACCAGCAGTTTCAGATTAACCTTAAAAGGTTAATCTGAAACTGCTGGTCTGCATATATACTTGACCTTCAATATTACTACAATAAATTAGATTATATTAGTCCTCCATTTTATTAGCCTATATATAGCCTGCGATCTCGCAATTCTAGGCTTCCCCCGAGTCTTTCCAGTTATTCCTCCCACCGCCTCGAACTAGTCTTCGGAGTGCGCGTCTACGCAATCCTCCATTATCTCCAGATATTATATTGTTGTATAATCCTCATAATTGTGGATAAGTATTAAACAGTTTATAATCGACAGAAAGAGACATTGTGGTTTCAACAACAAAGTTTCCGTTCCAAATCTTTGGGTACGGAATTCCCGATTTTATCTGCCCGAGGGATTTCATTGGGTGGGAAGTGGTTACCCATTCAGTGAGCTCAAATCTCAGATAACCAGTAGGCATAGTCCTACCTAAAGCAACTATGTCTAGTACTTTAATTTTTAGGCTAGGCAGATGTAATTAATGCGAATATAAAAATAATGTCATGTGAAAATCCTACTGGCTGGTATAAACGTGAAGTTTGTGAGAATGGGTGGATATGATGTTTTTGTTTTTAACTGATTTAAAAAAAAGCAGGTTCTCAATTTTCGACACGTTTTTTTTTGGCGACTACATGGTGGTTGAGCGATAGACTGCTGCGCTGCGTGTCGCGGGTTCGATTCCCGCACGAAACAAATATTTATATGACCTACAGATAGTTAATCCGGATCTAGCTGTTTGTGTATGTGAGTTTATGTGTTTGTAAACGCACCTACGACACAGGAAAAAATCCTAGAGTGCGGCAACGTTTTTTTAAAGAAAAAAAAATAAAGAAAAGAAATGAATTTGTACGATAAGAACTCGGCAATAAAAAGCGAAACAAAAAAGACAACCGCCTTAAGTCATTGACTGTCGAACCAAAAACGTTGAAGGTAAAACCTTCACTAGCGTCGGACACACGGTGTCCCCCATGGCGTCCAACGTGTTAAAAAGTAAAAAATAACTTTAAATTCATTTAAGTCGGTAGCAATACGAAGCTACAAAAACCGAAGCCTTGCGAATTTAAAGTTGTTTTTTAGTTTTTGAAGGCGGTTGTCTATTTTGTAAAATAGTTTTTTTTTTGCTTAAAGTGCTGATCGGAATTAACTGAAATTTGGCACACATTTTGATATTGATTTACATAATAATTTGTACCCTGTTTTTTCTATTGTCATGGGGCAATTTTGGACCTTAAGGGCGCGTATTCGATTTAGCGCAACTCAAAATCTAACCATTGCTAGAACAGCGTAGCAGCATTGACACACACTAGTACAATACAATGGTTTGTTTGTGTGCATCAGAAAAAAAATACGTACGAAATAAGCACGAATCATTCAAATTGATCGGCAAACGACAGCGCGCGATGTTTTACAGTGCTTTTTAAAAGAATTGTCTAAAATAAATGAGTACGTATAACGGACTGAAAAATATTCTGTATATTAAACACAACCTTTATTTTCATTAAATAAATATATCAGCTATGTTTTTATTCAAATACTGGTAGAAAAAAATTGTCAAAGTGAACCGATTTTGTACTTTTTCAACATTGTTTTTTAATACATAATAGTAATATTTTCGTAATTTTGGCTCTGTAGTACACTTTAAGACTGTATATCCTTTTGGAAAAACGCATAAAACATATTTTTTGGCATACTCTAATGGTTGTATTCGTCCTGAAAGTTAACTCTAACGTCTATTTTCGTAAAACGCTATAAAAGGATTGTCTTCGCTTTAAAAAACCATAATTAAAAATTATATTTTTACTCTGTAGTTCCCTAAATCAAGACTTAATCTTTCTAAAACTGAATTGTCTTTAAATAATCTGCTGACATCATTACGATATTGCTCAGGGCAAAACGTGAAAACATGAAGTTTTCGAATACGTGCTCTTAATTCTAAAGTCACTAGCAGAAGCTGGTTGAAAATAAAACTCATTTACAAATGCCACTCTCAACCCTCCCATCTCCTTAGAAATGACGACAAATTCAACTGAATAAATAATCCAAAAATCACGCCTTTTCCTACCCACTATCCAATGAATTAGGGCGAGCCAAAATTAACTTAACCTCAAACAATGGAGAAGGTTCGTAATCCACTTACTTATACTTAGGAACCGCGGCTTAGTTCATTGGGCAACTTAATATGTGGTAAGTATTAATAGCGTTTGTTTGGGGGTTAAATCTTGGGTGTATGTATGTACATATGTATAATGTAAATGTAGATTCTATGTTTGATATTAGAACGGCATATTACTTGATTTAAATAAGTGTCCGTGGAGTTTCTTGCTCGTTCTTTTCCATAGATACTTAACTACGTTTTGGAACGAGCAACTAGCTTCAACTTTCTGACTAACTGAACGAATCTGTGACAATCTAAAAGTGCTTGTAAATGGTTTTATTGAAATAAATGCTTTGACATTGACAAAAAAAAATCCAAAGTATAATTTCATTTAAAAAAAAATCTCAGTTGAGTATAGTTGCATGACAAAGGCGAAATATTGTTTAGTTGCTTATTGCGAGTTTATGGAGAGGACTTCGTGACCAAATAAAAAGTAGTCATCATTATCATAATTTCAGGGTTTGCCATAATCGCCACACTTGGCAGGCGGGTTGGCGATCGCAGTATGGTTGGGCCCAGTCCTTGTACACCATACTTAAAAATAGGGAAACACATTTTGTCTTTTTTGTTTTATGAATAAAATAAAATACAATTAATAGAAAATAAATAGTTCAATGATTTAATTAAATTTCATTTGAAAGCCTCCATTGGTTTCTAAGTAAACTTCAACTATTCCCGACGACATGGATACTTATCTCTTTTGGTGACTGTACATAGACTGGGCCCATTATAAATTATTATTTATGGGCATTTGATAATGTGTGAGTACATATTCACCTATAAAATGTAAAAAAAAAACCGAATGGGGGGAGACCTGGTGTCCTGAAATACAGGCCTTTCGTCTAGCTTAGGCACCAGTCTCCCACAATATAATTATTAAACTGTAGTTGTTATTATGGTTCATGATACCATGTTAAATGTACGTTATATTGTGGTGAGAAATAAATCTTTATTATTGTTATTATTATTATTATGAAACATGTCCTTCGCTCATCATTACAGCCGAAAGACGTCCAATGCTGGACATAGGCCTCCCCAAGGGGGGGGGGGTTACCATAATCGCCACGTTTGGCAGGCGGGTTGGCGATCGCAGTATGGTTGTTACAAAGGCACACAGAACGCTGCTGCCCATTCTCTGGTAAGTCCCTTAGTCGCCTCTTACGACACCCACGGGAAGATATGGGATGGTGCTATTCTTTACGTCCGACACCACACGGACACGGTCCTTTGCTCACAAAACACAAAAACAGGATAAACTCCTATAGGTTTAGCTAGATCGGTTGGAATTTCAGCTAATTCCGTTCAGCCGTCTAAATATGATAGAGTACCAAACATCCATCCATCCATCCTCACGAACTTTCGCGAAGACTAAAGACAAACCAAGAAGAAAAACTAATAAAAGCCGAAACCTTAAACCTCTTAAAAAACGTCTAAGTTATTTCCTAAAAACCAATCCCAACTGTCGGTCAGCTAACGGACCAATACCGTTACAAAGCTGTCTGCATGTTTGTATGAGGTTCCTCAATCAGGTCGGGAACGACTGAACGATTTGGACGACACTTGACACGACCTACTTGCGACCGTCGCGTTTTACGATCGCGTTTGATATGCAACTGATGCACTCAATGTTTCCTCGGGAAATGGGAGAAAAATATTTTTCGTTTCAATTTGTGGTAGCTAGTTGTGAGTTGTTGTAGGCCGTGTATGATGGTAGGTAAAGTCTTTGCAATAATGTGTTGGATGACATTTTATGTAAGCTATTAATTGTAAGGTTCCGTGGCCAAATGGAAAAAACGGAACCCTTGTGGATTCGTCATGTCATCGTAAACCGCACTTGTTGCTACGGAACCCTTCATGGGCGAGTCCGACTCGGACTTGTCCGGTTTTTTAATCCTAGTTTCTAAGTTAACGTGAAAAAAGATACAGCCGTTTATGTCGCAAAAAAAGTATATTTCAACACCCTCAAGGGAATCAAAATGTATAGCATACTTTCCGTTGAACTAGAACTATGAAATTTGGCAAGTAATATCCAACCAAATTTGATCAAAATCGGTTCAGCCGTTAGGGAGGCTCTGAGATTAACATAGGCATGTGGGGAGTACTGTTTGGATTGCAATAAATTGACACTGATTATAAAATCTGATCTCAATAGAAAAAACGTGAACAAAACTCATTAAAGTAATGTATATCTGCAACATGGTTCTCAGTAGGTTCATTTATGGTGTGCAGTTTCATCGTTTCAGCGTAACAGACAGAGTTACTTTCTCATTTGTAATATTAGTATGGATAATTATGTACCTACAAATTTTTACGGAACCCTCAGTGAGCGAGTCCGACTCGCACTTGTCCGGTTTTTTTTTGTTTGTGGCGTTGCAAAAAACTAGCTATTTGGTATACAGGCAACAGTTTGATTGTACTAATTACAACTACATACTTTCAACAATGCTGATAGTGTGCCGAGTGCATTCAATTCTTTTACATCACTGATATTTCAATAGACAATAACTTTTATCTGAAGATAAACATTCCTTACAAAAACTGTTTGTTGTATGAATATTTAAATGAATTCTTGTCAAAAAGCACATAAAAATACCTTGCTATATCTATTTTTCCCAGCATAGTTCTGAAGTCTCTCCAACAGCAATTTTTGAGATCATCAACCCTATTCATACATTGTATAGAATTCATTATAGCACGATTAAAGATTACAACCATGCTTCAAGGTCAATCAGTAAATCCTTCTTCGCAACTTCTATTGATAATCACAGCTTTTGTAAGGCCGACCATCTTGAAAATCTCTTTTAAGAAACTTGCGAAGACTTTGGTTCATTAAGTTGCTTGTTGCATGGCTACTTTGGAAACTTCCATAGAGTTATTTAGCGCATTCACACGTGCCCTAAAACATCTATACTGCATTTACAATTTCGTTTACCAGCTAGTTTATGGCCCGCGACTGCGTTCACGTGAAAGTCGGTTATGTGCGGGGTTTTAATATATTTACGCGAAACCCTAATTATTTTTAAAATAAAATTTACCTGTGTTACTCCTTAAAACATTAGTTATCTGTCAATAAAATTCCCATTAAAATCGGTCCGGCCATTTCGGTGATTTGCCAGAGCAAACAGACAGACAGGTAGGCAAAAATTTGTACAAAATGTTTTTGTTGGTATAAGTACCACGTGAATTCAAATGCATTCAGTAAAAAGCTGCTATTTTGAAAGGACACAGAACATTTCAACCTAGGCAACATAATAGCGTGACACGCAATTCAATAAGGCCTTTCTAGATTAACATCTGAATAAGTTGAAATGTGTGCTTCGTAATCATTCCATTTGTATGTAATAATGTCGTTGAGTGAAAATTAAGGAAATTGGACGAAATTGAGTCAAGTCATTCTCTGCAGGCTTGCTACGGGAAATACGACCAACCTATCAAAGTCAAAGTCAAATCATTTATTTCAATTAGACCACTAAAAGGCACTTTTGAACGTTATTTAAAAAAAAAAAAAAGTTGATTCTAGTTGCCCATTCCAAAAGGTAGTTTCGTATGGAGAAGAATGGGCAAGAAACTCCATACTTACTCTTTGAAAAATAAATGTGTACAATATTTTGCATTTACTATTTACAGTTATATAATTACTTAACTTGAATACGATGGACCTTGCATAAAAACACTATATTGAAGTATGTACAAAGTATTACAAGATAAAGAATGACAGCTAAGTTGTATACATAGTGTTCACATATTATTATTTTCAATTATTGTAAAAGTAGACAACCGCCTGTATGTGTGTGTTTAATTTTATACGACAATCACAAATTAGTATCGCCTTTTGATATCAATAATACCTTGAAACTCTACAAATATTATCGGTTACACATTGATATCCAAAAAATTGTGATATTTGTAAGTGTAATTATCATTATAAGCGTAGCCTTTTCCCAACTATGCCGGGGGTTGGCTTCCAGTCTAACCGGATGCAGCTGAATACCAGTGTTTTACAGAGTTACAGAGAGAGACTGCCTATCTGATCTCCACAACCCAGTTACCGACTGGGTAACACGATACCCCTTGGTGAGATTGGTTGTCAAATTTTATGGCTTCTGGCTACCCATAATGGCTGCCAAATTTTCGAAATGGATGGTCAGCTACCCATCAACGGACCTTTTTTTTTTGGTACGGGGTGGAAAATCCTCTTGGATGTCCTCCGCCCTGGGGCGGGCGGAGAGATCTGACCATCCCGGTGTTCCATCTCACACCTACGTCGGGGGTCGCGGGAACTGGAGATACTTCCGCAACCCCCGACTGGTGCCGGTCCGCTACGGCGGGCCACATCACGGGTCAGGGGGGGGAGAGAGGTGTTAGACTCCCCACCGGACGTCTTAGAGGGGCGCGCGTGGAACACTACGCGCCGCCACCTCGGGTCTTGATGAATGTGGGGGGCTACAGACGTCCCCGAGTCTGCCGCCCCTGGACCCAATTAGGGGGGCTGGAAGAGGGCATTGTCCGCCCTCCGCCGACGCCCGGTGCGCCTACTGCGGGCCGGGTGGGAGGTTGTGATCTCCCTCTCCCTTTCCGCAGCCTCCTTCTGCGACATGATACTTTCGCAGAAGGAAAACCCATCAACGGACCTAACTTAACCTTGACGATTCGTATGACTTGTATTTAGTCACGAGCCCCCCTTTTTTGCATATCTATGGTGTGAAACGAGTATTTCCAAGTCCAATCGATAAAATTAAGTTATGTTTAGTCCGTTCGCTCGTGCTAGACCTTTTCGATTTTTTTTTTCTTTAGAGTTACTGTAGCTGTGATATGGAAGGCAGATTAGAATTTCGTATTAGTAGTGGATAAACGGATTGGCCACCTGCTAAAACCAATTGTTCCTTTCATACATCTCTGTTACCCGT
Organism: Charanyca ferruginea; assembly: GCA_947361185.1. Taxonomy (NCBI): domain Eukaryota; kingdom Metazoa; phylum Arthropoda; class Insecta; order Lepidoptera; family Noctuidae; genus Charanyca; species Charanyca ferruginea. The sequence goes on from OX376070.1 coordinate 4,670,333, forward strand.
CATCTTACTAGGTATTATGCAGGAAAGCGATGTAAGTGTCTCCTGTAAATTCCCATAAATAATAATACCAGCCTATTAATGTTCCACTTCACAATGCTTTTGCTTCCCGCTCCACAATATCGAGTACAAAATCTAAAATTCCACAATTTCACCTATTCAAAATCCTGCTTTAAACCAGGCACTCGGTTTCCCGTAGATCGGTTCATTATGCCCGTGCATTGAAGTCGCCACTTTACCATGGACGCTCGGTTTTATTCGGCGATTTTATTGATAGCTTTCACGACATCCGTATTATACGGTCATTAAGCAGGTTTCACGTCACTTTAAACAGTGGTTGATTGGTAATCGTGTCTGATGTTTTGTAGTAAAGACAAAATAACTATATGGGATTTATATAAGGTGTCTGGATAGACACATTCTTTGGGGAATTGTAGAAGTCATTTGCTAAGTCAAAATTGTTATTTTACTTCAATTGGTGTACCTAACGAATTTTGACATTGACCTTTTCCGTTCATTTACAAAAAGTAAGCTAATATATTAGGTCTTTACATATGAAATTGCCGCTCGGTATCAAAAAATTAAAAATAACTTTTTTTAAAAGAAATTATATATTCAGTCAATCGAAGTATGCACCATTGTTATCGATACACTTCCGCCATTTTATCGGGAGCTCATTGCTCCCTTTGGTAAAAAAATCCTGGGAGCGATAATCGATGAACTGCTTGAAGGCTGTTTTAACTGCTTCATCAGAATTAATTTTTTTTTCCTTGTAAAAAGTTGTCCAAATTTCGGAATAAGTGGTAATCGGCTGGGGCAAGATCTGGAGAGTATGGTGGGTGACGCAGAGAGTTTCCAGTCGCAGCTCCTCTAACTTGGCGACCGTCTGATGTGCAGTATGTGGTCGAGCGTTATCCTGAAGGAGCAATGGGCTAGAGCAATTGACCTGTCTCGGTTGTTTAATGGTGAGCTTTTCCATCATTGTTTGCAACTGTTGACAATACATGTCTGCAGTAATCGTCTGGCCTGATCTCAAGAAGCTGTAGTGGATGACACCAGCACAGGTCCACCATACACTAACTAGAATCTTTTTTTGGTCAGTTTTCGCTTGGGGCAAGGTTATGCCGGTTCTCCAGGGTTAAGCCATTGTAATGATCGCTTGCGATTATCGTACACGATCCACTTCTCATTACAAGTGGCAATACGATTTAAAATTCCCTCATTATTGTGACGATTGAGCAAAGAAGCGCAGCAACCGACGCGTGTTTGTTGGTGTGCTTCAGTCAATTCGTACGGTACCCACTTTTCGAGCTTTTTTACTTTTCCGATTTGACGCAAATTAATAATGATTGTTTTGTCATTTACTCCAAAGGCTGCTGCTAATTCAGAAGTGGTTTGAAATGGATCCGCTTCCACTATCGCCTTTAATTCTTCATTATTCACTTGAGTATCAGGTCGTCCACGAGGCTCATTTTGTAAATCAAAATTTCCGGAACGGAAACGTTGAAACCAAAAACGCACCGTTCGTTCGTTAGCGGTGCCTGGCCCGTACACGTCGTTAATCCTTCGAGCCGTTTATGCTGCACTGGCGCCACGGTGGAACTCATATTCGTAAATACCGCGAATTTTTAATTTCTCCATTGTTGTTGCTATAGCAATTTTCAAGCCCAAACAAATGACGTGAAAACAAATGAAACACGAATTTTAAAACAACATTCTTTAGTCTTTATTTTGAAATAATTTTGAATTTGGAATTCCTAATCAAACACAAAATATTTGATTTCAAAGTTGCCAGTATTAAGTATCGGCAATTTCATATGTAAGGACCTAATAGGTATATTTTATGAAATCAATTGACTTAAATAAACATTATAAGTTACACTTATGACTTTGGGGTGAGATTTTCGGTGATCAAAAAATAACATATTTCAGTTGCCCTGACACTTAAGACTCAGTTCTTGAGTGAATGATAACACATGGCTCCTTAAATCTCTGAAAAAAAAGGCCAGTCCTTCTACCTAACACTCTGTATAATTGGCGAAGTATGGCACACCCCTCTGCCTATCTCTTTGTAGAAACGAGGCGTAATATTATGGTCCAAAAGAACACTGCCATCAGTCGGAAAACCTTACAGTTTTACGAGTAGGCACTACCCAGTAACTAATGGTCCTAAATACCAGACTCGTCTGACCTTTGTCGATAAAGATCGGAACTTTATAGCATCTAGCTAAAGCCCACGGAAAGGATCTGGCAATAACGAATAATGGTTCATAACAATTCCCTGTTAAACATGTATAAATGCCAGCTTAAACGTATATAAGCTACCCGCTGTACTCGGCTGTAAGCCGTGTGGTGCCGGCCGCGAATAGCTCCACCCCATGTCTACCCGTGGGTTTCGTGGAAGACGACAGAGGGATATTGACCAGAAGATGGACAGCAGCGTCTTCCTGAGTACCATAACACCTACTGCGATCGCCAACATGCATCGGCCAAGCATGGCGATTACGGCTGAACCCCCCTCCCTTGGGGGAGATCTATGCCCAGCAGTGGGCGTCTAAAGGTTGACATAAATGGATGGATGGATGGACCCGCTGTACCTAATATCTGAAAAAGTAACTTGCGTGAAGATAGCGAGTACTTTATTAAATACTAGCTTCTGCCCGCGGCTTCGCCCGCGTGTAAAGAACGATTATCCCAAGGGTACATATTACTGGGATAAAAAGTATCCTATATGTTAATCCTGGAAATGCTCTATCTATGTGCTAATTTTCATGCAAATCTGTTCAACGGTTTGCGCGTGATGGAGTAACAAACATCCTAACATCTTCACAAACTTTCGCATTTATAATATTACTAGTAGGATTCGTCATCTATATGTCGAACTTATTCCATCAACGGGGCATAAGTCCAGCCTGCTATTGAGAAATCCCAATGGAAAAACTCAGGTTTTTCACAGCTGCACAATGCGTAATTGACTATTCCAATACAAACAATAAATATAAAATAATATTTAACCAAAAAAGTTATTTCAGCGTCATTTATCAATTGCCAAAATGGCTGCGTTCAACAAACAAAACAATCACAAAATTTTATTCCCGCACAATACAATGAAAATCTTCAAAATACAATTTGAATAATTGAATTAAAATCAATTGAGCACTCAAATTAATTGCAAATCGCTACGTGTGAACGTTATAATTGCTTTTATAGAATCAATTTGACTCCTTTGTGAGCAATGCATGGTTATTAATGCGGACGATAATATTGCGAGATTTTAACGATGTGTGTGGTGGGATTTTTAACAGCACCGAGGTTTTGTATGTGACAATGGGGAGTGATTATGAGTTTTATGAACAAAGCTGAGGATTAACCCTTCGGTTTCTCGAAGAGAATTAACGCAAATTATTGCGGCAAATTGTCAATTTCGCATAAAGTCCGTCACAGTCGTAGCTATAATATATATTAATATTATTCATAGCAAGGCATATTATGATATACTAGCAACCCGACCCGGCTTCGCATGGGCTTATAGCCTTCCTCGATAAATGGACTATCCAACACAAAAAGAATTTTTCAATTCGAACCAGTAGATCCTGAGATTAGCGCGTTGAACCAAACAAACAAACTCTTCAGCTTTATAATATTAGTATAGATTTTCTATAGTAATCTTTGAGTGACCACAGACGCAGCTATATGTCTTTATTAAGTCATCAAAATATGTGGACATATATAGCTAGGCATATTAATATATATTTCAAAAATGTGAAACAAACAACGACCGCAGATGTAATACGGGCGAAGACATGTCTTTATAATATAACTACCGTGTGTGGTGGCTAGCTATAATATAGATTATAGCTACGTATAATATTAATGTATATTATAGCTACGTATGTTAAGGACACGTTGTCATGATGCTGTAATTAAGTTGTTAATAATCCAGACAACTAATCATAATAATTATTTTCATCACTATCACATCATCAGCCATAAGTCGTCTCTCTCAAAGGGTGGGGGGGGTTGCCATGATCCCCACGCTTGGCAGGCGTCTTGGGGATTGCAGTGAGCAGTGTTGCCATATCTACCAACTTTTAAGTAGATCTACCTACTTTGCCCTCAGTCTACCTGTCTACCAATCTAAGCCTCAAATCTACCTATTTTTCAAAATTTTCAACGCCATTATTTAAATATTTTTTTTCTTACTGAAGGATGAGGCGGTATGGCTTTGTGACTTAGTTCAACGGCGAATAAAAAAAACTTACGATTGACAGTCAACAGTGGACATTGATTGACATCTGACATTGACAGTTTCGCACTAGCATAATCCGTAAACAGATTTTCGACGAGTCGTTCAAAGCGTGAAATTCTGCCTTTAATTGAGTTCAAAATTGGGAAGTGTATTATATTATACAATAATGCATTAGTGTTGTGTATTTCGATGTAGAAATGAAGGGAATTCATTTTCAAAAGAAGAAAATGTTCGAAAACTTTGGGAAGCAGCTAAAAATCACTCTAAAATATGTTCAGGTTAAGTATTCAGGTGAGATAGACGTATTTACAGAATAACGTTCACTATTGTCATGTAAGACAACCAAATATAATTTTATTCTGAGCATAACCTAGAATCCACTTTCAAATGGCCGTAGGATGCCATAATATAGTTAAAAGTACAGTTAGGTAAGTAAAATTAATTAAAACTGATATATTTTCACAAAATACCTAGCTATTATAATGAAACAAGAATGCTCGTGGGTATGTGCTAGTGGCGCCCTCTGCGCTGAGTTTCGCGTAATGTTCCCTATTTAATCGAAAAGGCATTCCAGGCTTCGGACTCACAATAAACATTTATGGCAATATTGATTATTGACCAAGACTATGAATATTGACGTAGGCATTTAATAAACCTACTAAATTAAGGTGGTAGATCTACCGATTTTAAATTTTGGATTCTACCAATTTCTACCGATTTTTGGCACATATTCTACTAATTTTCTAAAATTAGGGTTGGCAACACTGGCAGTGAGGTTGTTGAGTACACGGATACCGCGGCTGCCCGACTTCCGGAGTTTTCCTTAGTCGCTTTCTACGAGACCGTCGGGATGAAATGGGAGGGTACTATTCTGCCCTGGCCACCCCACGGGTACCCGGACACCCCACGGGCGTGCTTGACTATTTGTCACATAACTTTTTCGAGAAATCTCGCTCGTGTGAGTTTTAGTTGATGAACGCCTATCACACCAACGTGGATAGCAGCTGAAATAAAAGCTTCTTAACAAAAAAGACAACCACCTTCTAAATCTAAAAAGTGATAAATAACTTTAGCACAGTACACACATGACTTTAGATGAGGAAGCTTTGTTCTGTTTGTTGTCTTTAATTGCCACCGACTTCCAAATCTTAAGTCTTCTTAAAGTCTTAAAGTTTATCTTAAGTGAAATGTAAATTTCTTTATGAGAATGAAAAAGTCTTTAACTACAAAAACAATAGTTTAAAAAAACTAAAAACACGCTTTTTATAGAAAACCAAACTAAAAAATAGAAAGTAAATTTTAATAAATTTAAATTAAGAAAAGTGTTAAAAATTTCAATAAATATAAATTAATAATAGTGTGAATAAAAAAAAATATTTTATTTAAAAAAAAAGCGTGGGGTGCATGGTGTCAATAGTTATAAATATTTTATTGACAGATATGAGTAGAGTGATTATCATTTTGATAATATCTTAAAAAGCACCCCACGCTTTTTTAAAATAAAATAATTTTTTTTCCACACTATTATTAATTTATATTTATTGAAATTTTTAACACTTTTCTTAATTTAAATTTATTAAAATTTATTTTCTATTTTTTAGTTTGGTTTTCTATAAAAAGCGTGTTTTTAGTTTTTTTAAACTATTATTTATTTTTTACTTTTTAGTTTGAAAAATGGAATAATTTTATCAAATTATTGTATTGTCATCGGTCCTCGATAAATCTACAATGTTTGAACGAAATCTGGCCGTTTTAAGTGGGTCAAAATCACGCCCAAAGAAGTCGGTTACAAACAAACATACAGGTGAAGCTAATAAAAAGCGTGTAAAAAGAGTCCTGAAGACGTAGAATGAAAGAGCATTTTTTTGACTGAACGAAATGAAATGACGGCTTTCATTCAGATTGCAAAGAGTTCTTCTGAAATAAATGGTTTTTAGTTTCAGTTTGACTTTAGTATGGATGGATGTACAAATATCACTTCATTGACAATTAATAAATTAAACCAGCTTAAGTATATTGCTGCTCAGTGACCATTATTCTCCGATCGTCATACTGCTTTGAAGGGTTCCCTATCAATTTGCATAAAATTTTAAGACCTAATATAACAAAACAAATTAGCTTCAAAGATTATTATGCCAACATAAACTGTATGCCAAAAAAAAATATGGCGAAGTATTATTATGACAAAACAATTTATGCCAAAACAGTTATGACAAAGTATATTAGGAAAAAGAACATTATGCGAAAAGAAGGGATCCCGCTTTGAAGCGTGCCTCCACAAAGAAAAGTGGCTTCAAATAAACGTTACTCATTGCTATTTGTTAAAGAATTCCTTTGGCGTGGCTGAGAATGTGACCCATCTTCGAACGTTGCAGAATATTTTTGGGACTAACCAAGATTGTTGGTTTTAAGAAAATAACTCGTGTAATAGTACGTCTCTTACTATACATTCTTCTATCGCAGGTATGCTAGATGAGATTTTTTTTTATATAAGTATTTCCTTTGTACCCTTTTTCCTTTTCTACTACTTAAAGTAACCAATACAAGAAAAGTAATTTTTGTTTGTTGTATACTAAAACTTTCTCCAGAATGTAACAAACACTTTTCAGCGAAACGGGAGATAATCGCGGGCAAACATACATACATACATACATACAAACATACGGGTCGAACTGAGAACCTCCTTTTTTTGAAGTCGGTTAAAAAAGATGTTTTTTTTTTTTTTGAATTTTTTTTTTTTTTTTTGAATTTTATCCTTTTTACCATTTTAATTATCCTAATATGCCATTTACTTACTAAACTTTTTAAAATTAATTATTTTAAACAAATAGTAGGAAATATTTTTAAGACGACCAAAATACTAAATTATGTTGTAGTTAGGTTTAAATTTTAGTGATATTAATAGTTTTAATAAGATATATAGGTTAGGATATAGGTTCTTAAGTTAGACATAAACAATAAAATCTAAGGTTATGTTATAAATTCAAATCAAAAAGTAGTATTTTTTTTTATTAAACACTAGGGACGCGAACCTACTTCACACGGGGAGCACTCATTATCTATTTGTGTTATTTAAGTTTTTAATGTCTGAACTAAATATTCCCTTAAATGTATTCACTAATGAAACAAAATAAATTCAGTTGCACCACTTTTCTCAAACTCCAATTAACTTTTACTACATTTAACTAAATTCTTAAAGTAACAATAAAAAATCAAGCTTTTAAAATTTCAATTTCAAGTCGAGACGCATTCAATAATTAAACAAACGTGGTTTTTTTCACTCAGTGACGCCCAAGTCTCGGATGGAGTTTTGTCTTTTATTGCATTTTAAATCGTTTAATTTAAAATATTTTTATACTGACATCGTCTTGGTGTTAACTGATGATTTTGTGTTTAGTTTAAAATTAAATTCTTAATGTTTATTTGGAATTTAAAGTACGAATCACGGACAACATGAAAACAGTATTTATAATTTATGTTTTACAAGATATAGCTAAAAACCTTCATTCATTATTTGCCAGAGCCAAAACATACGAAGAAAGTCAAAGCAATGCAATGCAATGTAATGTAATTTTTTTAATTTAATTTATTTCTAATCTTAATAATTTAATTTAATGTATTCGGATATTTTAATTTAACAATGTATTGTAATGTTTGTTATATTTTATGGGTAAATACCTGAAATAAGTGATAATAATAATAATTATTATTAAAGCATTTATTTTAATTAAACCATTTACGGGCACTTTTGAATTGTCAAGTCGGTCAGTTAGAAAAGATGAGGCTTGTTGCTCGTTCCAAAACGTTGATAAGTGTCTATGAAGAAGAACAAGCAAGAAACTCTACTCTTTACAATCAATTTTTTGTTCAATCCTGGTCACATTATTCATTTATTGTATAATATATGTGATAACAACGAAGGCAAAGAAGAGCAACATAAAGCAACTAAAAAAAGTAAGCCGAGATGACCCGTTCACCAACATGGCGCTTGGATCAGTACCAATAATAATATTAAATATAGTTCTGAGACGTTTTTAGGGTCTTTGCAAATAACTTTGTATAACTTTATTATGTTTTTGTAAAACAATATGCTTCAATTAAATAATTGTGGGTACCTACAATCTTCAACCGAATATTAAGTTTCTAATGAACGCATCGAAGTTTCGACAAAGAAGCTTTGTTTGTTATTTTCTTTATGTAAAGTTATTAATTAAAATGTTTAATTAATTTCACATCATGCCTACCAATGTCTATCTATTTCTAAATACTACTTTTCTAAAGCACCAAGGTATTGTATCAGGTTTTTAAACTTTCATCAATTAATTAAGTTCGTTAAACTGTCAACTTGAGATAATTAATTAAAGTAAATTATTGAATTTGCATTTCGTTCTTAAATATTAAATCAAAGTTTTTTTTTATAATTGCTAATTTTTGGAACTATGTATTTTAATGTCATTAAATATTGAGTTATAGAAGAGAGCGAATAAGAATTGCAAATATAAATTATTTCATGAATATTATTATAATGCATATTATAAAATAACATTAAGCTGAAAAGTTTTTTTTGTTATTCTAATATAATAATATATTCAAACGCAATGACCACAATTCACCTAATCTTTAGTTATGATGCAGCCTAAGGTGGAACATGCTAAAATCTGAAACTGCTAGTTCAATTCTGAAATTATTTCGCTAATAGGGAGCTATGTTACCTCTGAGGGCTATACTTATATGTACACTATGTACTATTATTATTATTTTATTTTTCTTAAATCTTTATTTCTTTACATACAGGGTGTCCAGTAAATAGCACGACATACTGCAGGGGGTGATAGTATAGTATTCGGTTTAACACGATAACTATATTTACTTTTCATAAGCTTGCTATCATTCATAACATCAGATGACGACACGGTTGGCGCAGTGGCTGAGCGATCGACTGCTGCGCAGCGTGTTGCGGGTTCGATTCCCGCCCAGAGTAAACATTTGTGTGATGAGCATTTGGGTTTGTCTTGTGTCTGGGTGTTGTTTATCTGTATATGTATGTATTTACAAAAAAAAATGTATTTGTGTATGTATATCAGCCACCCATAGTACAGGGTCTCCCTAGTTTGGGGTCAGATGGCCGTGTGTGAAAATGTCCCCACATATTATTATTATTTTTTATTATTATTATGTTTACATTTTATAATATTTGTTTTTATAGATTCTTGGAATCTTTTAAATAGAATATATATTATGTACTTACAGTTTTTATGCGGATCCTGTCTGTATTACGTTACATTTTATTCCTGTTAAATATTTATAGTTATATCTGAAAATAAATAATTTTTTGCTTTGACATGTTTGTCAATGACAGTCGTCAAACTTGACGATCGTCAATATTACTTCTAAAAAAGTTTACGGCTTACGTAAATCCTCCATGCTGTAGATTATGTAAGCATGTATGTTTGTATTTTATATTAAACGGCTGAACACCCGCTGATGTATCGCGTGTTCCTTTAAATCTTATTCGCACTAATAAATAAAAATAACTGGCAGTCTGCAATAATTGAGTCTGGCCGGTACTATAATACCCCGCTTTAGAAAACCGATATGACCGTTCTAGAAAGAGGATTCATAATTGGATTTTTTATGAATTTCGGAAGAGCGGTCAGAAAACAAAACCTGTCAAGGAGTCAAGGAGCTGATTACTCATACGCTTACGCTACTGAAGTCTACCAGTCTACTTACTGCAAGACTACCGGTCCACAACCGAGAGTCGGTTAAGTCGAGCCGTCGAGCTGTCGCATGCCTGCTGCTCCCAGGGCGAGTCCTACTGATAAGATCGCCTGGGGATCTCCGTCCCAGAGCTGGGAGCCGACCGCGCCAGTCTATCTTCGGTCAGATCCTGTTGCCGGCCAGGCTGTGGATCCTACTAACCTGGAAATCTCTGCCTAATCCTAGTGCGTCTAGGTTAGTGTTTTAAATTGACTACTGCTGTTTTTGATACTCATCACATTTTAATCTTTCTGTGAGAGCTATTAAATTCAATTCGTACAATTCTGCATAGCCTTTTATTTCTCTTAAAATTATCAGAATTGCTACAATAGCTTGGGTCAATACCTGCCAAAACAACGCAATATATGTTCAGCAAAATCTTACGGATTTACAGTTTTACAAAATTTTCCGAAATATCGAAAAATCTCTACCTTGAAACAGATATTTAAGCATCTCGTAATGAAAAATTCCTTTTTTAGTATTTTTTTTTGTGCATCTTATTCGTGAATAGTTACTTTACTCATTGATAAGTCTTTTTTTCTATCAAAAACAAAAATGTTTTCAAGAAATACAATTTTTTGTTCAAATTTTCACAGAACAATTTTCTTATCGTTTTACTTTAACCTACAGTGGTGAACAAAAATTCATAAGATTTTGCTGAACATATATTGTGTTGTTTTGGCAGGTATTGACCCAAGCTATCACCCCCTACAGTATGTCGTGCTATTTACTGGACACCCTGTATATGTGCGCTTGTGTATTTTTGTGCTATATTATTTATAAAAAAGCGGCCAAGTGCGAGTCAGACTCACCCATGAAAGGTTCCGTAGCAGCAAGTAACATAATATAAAAGTCTTTTTATTTTTAGTTTTTTTTTGAGTTGATTGAATGAAAGGTAAATTGCGGTTTACGATTTATGACGTATTAAAAACTACTTACTAGATCTCGTTCAAACCAATTTTCGGTGGAAGTTTACATGGTAATGTACAGTCGCGGTATGAAAAGGTTCGTCACCTTAAACTCGAATTTTGCTTACACGAGTGAAGAATCCGTACTGCCAATATTTTAATAAAAGTTTCGTTTTGCTACATTTACCATCGAATAAAGATTTTGCTTACTGTTTTACCGACTCCATCCTGTCAATTTTACACAAATGGCAACTACCCAAATCAACTTTTTTTTTATATATTTGTAAATACGTATTGTTTTATTTTTTTCGGAATCGCTAGCTTCTCGCAGATCAACCAAGGAGGTTGTCGGCTGGTTAACCGTTAATATGTGTACTGTAATCTTTATTTATACCCTATTTTGCCCCATTACCAATTTTATTGACAGAAATAATAATATTGTCGTGTCAACCGCATTGTTGATAGGACTAACCTTATTCGTAACCGAAAATGAAAGAATAGTACGAATAATATAATTACATTATTTTATTAAATAACAAATATAACCACCATTATCAATCACACATTATAACCTATTTCTTATAGAACCCATAAGGAAAAAACAGTCCGTCTCTCTTTTATTATCTTCCCAAATTATTGGCAGTGGTCTACTACAGCTTTCTTGTTCTTTCATTTCTATATTCCCATCACTGCATTAATCCGATTGAACCATTCATTCACAAGACGAGCAATGTGCGTACGAGCATTGTTCTCAATGTAGGTGACCTGAGGTAAATCATCAACTGGATATTCGGTATGACACTTGGTAGCATTTTGTCTTCTAGAACCGATAAAACTGGGTTGCATTGCCCTTGAAGGATGAAGAACGAGCTCATCCACTCCTTTCGTTGAGAATCACCCCCCAATATTGACTGAGATTCGTCCAGAACCCATTAAGTGTAATGCGTTTCTTAATACTCTAGGACAAACTTCACACACACACTTGAGCGAAATAATTGTGTAACACAAAGCCGTTTTCTACATATTGCCGTCCCATGTCAACTTATTATGCATTAAGGATCAGCCAGAATTGTTGTGACGATGATTTAAAAGTTCACCATGTCCCCTGATCCAAATTCTTACACTATAGGGTTACATTAAGACGTACGCGATATATCTCACTGATATTGTAGCCAGCTTCATATTCGGCAATAATTGCTGCTTTTTCTTTTACACTTATAAAATACGAAACGTGAAAAAGACAATTGCAATGTTGACAATGACAGACACTGAGATTAGTAATAGTTTTATTTAACAGAAACAAAGAAGATATACGCACTACGCTTACCATAAACATTAAACCAGTAAAAAGGTTTTACATTTTTAAATTATTTTCTTAAAGAAGATAAAAAGTCAAACAATTTTGATCTAAGTAATTTTAAACCTTATTGCCAAACAGTTAAACAGTAATTTCTGTGACTCAGTTTAAAATGTGTTACCACCAACTGCTCGCGGAACGTTAAATGAATCAATTTTAAAACTAACGAACCTTTCCATACCGCTACTGTACATCATATATATTTTTTAGTTTTATCATTCTCTTATTTTAGAAGTTACAGGGGGCGGGGGACATTTTACCACTTACGGAACCCTAAAAACGGAATCCGTAAGAAAATTGATACGGACGAAGTCGCGAGCAATACCTAGTAAGGAATAAAATACAACAGCACAAAGTAGGAATTACATTTCTGGTACTAGTAATTGCTACAACGTAACTAATGACATTGCTACGCAGCCGTAGCACTTGTAGCAATCCGCTACGAGATTACGCGTCAATTCATTTATTCATTTTGTACTTGTATTTCCTTGCACGCGTACGTTGAAGTGCGTTCATATATTTTTAACCGACTACAAAAAGGAGTAAGTTCTATGTTTGTTTGTATGTAAGACATTCAATTTTAGGATTTTATAGTAATTTTGCGTTAATCTATCCTAACACCTAGTTAGCACTTTCTAGCCAGAAACACAGGACACAGGGCCTCAAGTCTGCTATTACAATAGTGTCAGAATGGTCTATCATTGATTTCATAATTGTTGATCTTGACAAGTTTGGTAATCTACTATTATAATGGCGTCATTATGACTCCATTGGTCAACCACTGACACGCCATTGAAAGAAATGATATAGAATGGTAATCTCGTACAAAATGACAAATGAATGACTGAATTAGGTGGTAATCTGCAAAAATTTTGACTGTTCCTTTGATCAGTGACCTACCATTAGAACGTCATTGTGCAGTCATTGCTTTTAATTCGACCGACCAATGATCGACCATTATGAATTTAGCAGATTACGAACTTTTAGCAAAATGACAATGGGATCGTGTTGGAATGAAGAAATTATAAAAATAGCAGACTTGGCCCGCAGGTTCGACCTAGTTCAGGCAAATTAGCGACCGTGTTCTATTTTTAATTGTAAAATATTTACTGTACATGTAACTTTGATTAAATCATCATCATCATCAGCTGGAAGACGTCCACTGTTGAGTAAAGTTCTCCCCAGTGGGGGGGGGGGCCGTTGCCATAATCCCCACCGCTTGGCAGGCGTCTTGGGGATCGCAGTGAAGTTGTTAAATACACGTAGGCCGCTGCTGCCCGACTTCAGGATTTTCCCTTAGTCGCCTTCGACGACACCCTTGGGATGATATCGGGGGGTGCTATTCGAGCCCGGACACCCCAAGGGCAAAATAAACGAATAATATAATTTAAAAAAAAACATCAAAAACGTCTTCTGCTAGTGCCTCTCCGAACAATAACGATTAGCAGTCAGCCCTCTCTTCAAAATCCACAAAGTGAAAAATTAGTTTTGGAAGTCGGTGGCAAAACAAAATAACCAATAGAACCAAATCCACGGAGTCGAGTATGTTCTCTTAAAGTATTTTAACCAAGATTATCTCAATTTTAAGAAAAAATCCATAAATTTTAATAAAGAAGTTGAAACCTAACTTTACCTTTAATCATCAGCATGATTTCAGGTTTCCACAATACTAATTTTCCGAAAAATGTTATCAAAGTTATTTTAGTTCTACGTTATTAAGTTCTCAGTGGTTTCCAGAACTTTTGATTTATGTTCCGTCGGTAATGAATGAGACATAGTTTTGGCAACAAACGCTGGAAAATACACTTCCTTTATCATATTATTTTAAAACTTAAGTTTAAAATTTTAAGTAAGGAAGTATTTTGTTGTTATTTACTTTCACTCTGTAAGCTAGCACATTACTCGTGACTTTATTCGCGTTAATTTACTTAAGGATCCCCAATTTTTTGACCGTCGAAAATAGTCTACAGCTCCAGGGATAATGTAACATATTGATGAAAGAATTTCTAATATTAGTTAAGTATTTTTTTTACCATTACAGACAAACATACACAAAATCAAACCTTTTTAGGATTCCGTACCTCAAAAAGAAAAAACGGAACCTTTATAGGATCACTTTGTTGTCCTTTTGTCTGTCTGTCTATCTGTCTGTCAAGACCCTTTATCTCGGGAACACGTCGAAGTATCAAGTTGAAATTAAATCCATATACTTAGGTCCACGGTCCCTTGAAGCTGTGAAAATAAAGTTTTAAGCTTACGTAGCAAACTTCTAAGTTAACGTGAAAAAAAGATACGGCCGTTTATGTCGCAAAAAACGTACATTTCTACATTCTCAAGGGAATCAAAATTTACAGGGTACTTTCCGTTGACCTAGAACTATGAAATTTTTCAAGTAATATCGTTTTATACTATAAATACAGGAAAAAGTCCGAAAACTATACATTTGTAATTAAATCATAAAAAATCAATCTATTTTTTTCATACAAAATTTCATCAAAATCGGTTCAGCCATTTCATCGAGGAATCGTAACAGATAGAGTTAGTTTCACATTTATAATATTAAATGTAGGGATAGTTGGTATGGATTAGTACGGAATTATGGATATGTACCTACAAATTTGTACGGAACCCTCGGTAGGCGAGTCCGCCTCGCACTTGTCCGGTTTTTTTCTTTATAATATTAGTTTAAATAGGCTGTTGTATTTACAATGTTTTGCTAATAATTAAGACCAGGAAAATATGGACGTAACTTTATTCTTACAGCAAGTTATTTTTAGTATTTGAAAATCAGTTGAAATCTTATATTATGACCAAATTTAAGTCCGGCCCTGGTTTATGTTTTTAATTTTCCCACAAAAATTGTTTTTTGTTTCGCATGAATCTTTTACTGCTCCCTTCAATATCCTGTTATGTATACTTTAAATAATGTTATCCTCTTTTATAATATTGTGCATGTCATTCAAGCTCTGCTCACGAATTTATTATTGCATCGTTTTATGGAAAATAATAACACAAATAATGATTATTTTTTTCCACACACTTGTGACATCATTTGTTTGCCAATTTTTTAGATCCGTTAACGTCGCTTGTCACTTCCTTTTTTTTATAGACAAAAAATGGGCATCGAGATGAATCGAAAAAGTGTTATTTTCATTTCGTAATAGTAATTTTATTATGCGGGGGTTTAAAAATATGCTAACTATATCAATCTACTCCTGGTAACGTATTCTTCACATTGGAAAATATTTTAAACCTTCTAATTTTTTTTTTTTTTTTCATAAATGATTGTATTATTATGCCATGATTCTTTATGCCATTATTAAATTACTACAGGAGGAGTTCGATATCAAACACTATGACACGAGATGTTGATATATTAGATTATTAC
Organism: Charanyca ferruginea; assembly: GCA_947361185.1. Taxonomy (NCBI): domain Eukaryota; kingdom Metazoa; phylum Arthropoda; class Insecta; order Lepidoptera; family Noctuidae; genus Charanyca; species Charanyca ferruginea. Next base: position 4,685,992 of record OX376070.1, read on the forward strand.
AATTTATTGTCAGGTACATATTGTACAGACGCCAGCACATCAAGCCATACCTAACTGTCAAATTTTCCCAATTAAATATGAACCTTATGCTTTTGTAATAAAGTTAAAAATCTATCAAAGAAATTTGACAGATTGTAGTAGCTTGATATGCTGGCCTCTGTACAAGTGCCATTAATTGTTGTACCTACAATAAATTCGTTAATTAATATTCTAAGCAATTATTTTTATATTTTAAAAATCGTTTTGCTATAGAATCACTTTTTTTTGTAACCACTCTGATAAGTAGTGTTGTTGTTGTGTTGTAACACTTGAAGCCAACCCCGACATAGGATAAGGCTAAGCAGTTGGTTGGGTTTAGCAGTTGTATGTGATTCTACAAGAAGAGATACCATGAATTACAGCGTAGCTTCTCGTCAGATCAAGATGTTTTCGTAACACGCTTGATTTAATGCTACAAGGAAAAAGAGTCAAAATATAATGTGAGCGCGTATTTTTTATATCAAATCTTAATACAAACGATTTAAGATTGCAATAGTACCTACGCAAAAAGTGTCAGTTAGCTACGCTCACAAAAGAAGGTTCAGAAAGCTGATCAAAGTAAGTACAGTTATATGTAGTAATAGCAGATATTTTACTTTTAATACATTAAAAGCAAAATGTCTTACCATACACAAAAGGTTTAACATACATGTTAAAACATTTTTTCTTTGATTTCTTTATCAAAAATCTTAAAGTTGGGAAGTAACATATTCTTTTAAAGTTATTTTCTAAATAAATAAATGAGATCATTATTATTTCAGCCCATTATTTAAATGTTATACCTGTTACAACATGAGAGCAATACAATATAATTCCCAGCAGCTTCTTTTTTATAAAGTTACCACATTAGGACATTTTTGAATCGTGAACTTCTTTATCATTTAAAGAAAGCATTTTAAAAATATATTTTTTTTTATTTATTTTTTTCTTTTTATTTGGCTCACCAACGATTGAATACACTTATACAAATATATGAGATACATCCAAAATGCTTATAGACTAGTGTACCAATCTCTTACAGTAAGCACATCATGTACTACTTATTTGTCGATTGGTATTAAAAAATACAAAAAAAAACAATAATACATAAATATTGGGTATTGGGCGCCTACTTAAAATTCGATGAGTTTTTATACTCGCCGAACATAAGCATGTTTTCGGTTGAGATCGAAATTAAGCCAAAATTATAGAATTAAATTTAAAATCAAAATAAAATAAGAATCAGAATACAATACAAATTAAGTTCATAATACGATTAAAATCGAAATCAAGCCAAAAATAAAAATCGCATCGAATTAAATTTAAAATCAAAATAAAATAAGAATCAGAATACAATTTAAATTAAATTCATGATACGATTAAAATCAAAATTAACTCAGAATCAAAATCAAAATCAAAATATTCCACAGTATGGCAAGTAGTTTACGTAGGTACTTATGTTATTCCTTGTCCATCTGTCTGTTCCGTGACTTCCCCTTCTGAATTAGATCCCCACATAAATAGATCATATCAAATAGAGTAAAGACGTATCTGCTTCGCCTTATAACCATAAATTATTTTTCATTATTTATCCTTTTTAGGGTTCCGTACCTCAAAAGGAAAAAACGGAACCCTTATAGGATCACTTTGTTGTCCGTCTGTCTGTCTGTCTGTCTGTCAAGACCCTTTATCTCGGGAACGCGTGGAGGTATCGAGTTGAAATTAAAAACATATACTCAAGTCTACGGCCCCTTAATGCTGTAAAAAAAAACAACCCTCCATGTTAACGTAAAATAAGATACGGCCGTTTATGTCGCAAAAAACGCATTGATAATATTAAGCAGATTAAAGTATGGATAGTAGATATGGATTAGTATAGAAATATGGATAATTATGTACCTACAAATATGTACGGAACCCTCGGTGGGCTAGTCCGACTCGCACTTGTCTGGTTTTTTTTTACATCCATTGTGATATTTTAAATTCTTATGTACTTTCCTAGTTTATCTTTGATAACAGTGACATCGTGGAACGAAAGCTTCGTCAGGAAACCTGGAATTACAAGTAATGAAAGACTCAAACGCCAATACACCTTGAGCAAAAGTGATGTTCAATGCTTGTGTCTTCTCTGTATGAGAAGACACAAGCATGGATTATGTATGTAGTTTTTATGTAGAGGCTTTTGCCTGTAATAGGACAACAATATGTTAAAATTACTTTTCCCTTCATCCATGTCAGACCTTTTTAGTTTTCCTATAGTTATGTAACGTTCTGTGTGGTCGTCGAATAAAATAGCCCATCCCTTTTACAGCTGGTCGATCGGTTACAATATCAGGTTTTCCTATAACACATTGGTATTCAGGTGACAGTTTCAAAAACGATCTAAAAATAGTCTTGTCTACAATGGTAACAGTACCATTTATCGGCCCAACAAGAAACTTGTCGATTGTACAAAAAGGCCCCTGAGTAGGGTAAACGTTTTTCTTTTCGTATCAAATGGCCCCCAGCGGTCATGAGTCGACATTGGCTTTTCGCACAGATTGTGCCATCAATGCGTGTTTGGCCCCTATTATCTGTAAATAACTGGAGTTCCCTGTCTACCCGCGTATAATTAATGTTGCTATGATAGCAGATTTTTATAAGTGTCTTGGGATGCCCATATTGAATTTGGAAATGGCGTACTGTCCATTCCAAGACATAACTCGTCTATAAAAACACTTTGAGAAGGGTCTCAAAGTAAAGCGTGTTAAAAAACGTGTTAATTAATCGTAAGTAACACGTTTTTAACACGCATCACTTGTAACTATTTAAGAAAATCTTAAAAGTCGAATTTAACTAACTTCTAATTGTCGAATCAATTTAAACCTTGCAAATAATGATCTACTATCCAACTGATCTGATTATGGAGTTGGAAGATAGGTACTGGAACTCACTAAGGGCGGGTCGTTTCTATCAAATCAAATCAAATCAAATCAAAATCATTTATTTGCTTAAAATGTGGTAGGTACAGAGATGGTACATAAATATTTAAAGTGCTTAGACACATTTCGCCATTTGGTGTTGGCATGCAAATTTACACAAATAAAAATGTAGGTATACACAATGTGTATAAAGTTAAAATTCTATAGGATACCTGCATTTTATATTAAACACACACACACATACATTATACATATTATAGTCAAGGAAGTAGGTAGTACAAAGTAACTTTTAACTACAATGCATTTCTGAAATGATAAGACTGACACGATTTTTTATTGAGGAATTCACCAACTGAGTAAAAACTATGAGATATCAGCCATTTTTTCAAAACCGGACAGAACTTTTTGTACGGTAGTTGTGTTATCCAACTAGGTAATGAATTATATACAAGTGGTGCCATGTATACACAACTGCGTCTGAATAGTTCTATCCGTGGCACAGGTAAATTCTAAATCTAACAGTCGGTTAACGGTTAAAACGGTTTAACGTACGTTAAATGTAACGGGTTGTTTCAAGACAAGTTATTCAAAAAGGGATTCCATAATATTTTGATGTTTGAAGTAGCTGTTTGACAACACAATATTACGGTGATTGGTCGGTTATGGTAATAGCAACTTTTTGATGTACGATTTTGTGAAACAACCCATTTTTTTGATTTGACGATAGTTTGCGCCATTTTTTACTATTACCGGTCAGTAATGTACAGTTGAAGCAACCCGCCCTAATGAAGTAACGTATCCTAGCCGTGTTTGGGCTTGTTACAATTATCTTGAGATGCACTTTGGCTGTGATCTATTTTTAAAGTGTAATGATGGAGGCAGGTTCTGAAACGCCGTAACAAAACAAACGTCTCATAGTCGTGTATCTGGCTTGTTAGAGTTGTCTAGAGATTCACTTTGACCATGATTCGTTTTTAAGATCTGATGATGGAGTCGGAAGAGGCACTAGAACTGATTAAAAGAACATTACATATAATTATTGCACTCGTGTTTGGGCTTGTTAGAATTTTCATAAGTAAGTCTTGGAATTTCCAAGAGTACAAGTACATCCAAAAGAGCAAGACTAATAAATAAATTAAAAGTTTAAAAGAGAAAATAGCTCGTTACGGCAGCACTATACTCAATTCTTCGATTATGAAACAAAAGGCAGATAGACTACGCGGAACACTGAGAGTGAAGCCAAAAAAGCAAATACAAATTCAAAAACCAATACCTACAGCGCGCTTCGTGCTGTGCTGACACGAGTCAGTATAGCACGAAACGCCGAGTCGTTAAAAAAAAACAAATACAAATACAAATACAAATTCAAAAGCGAATACAAACACGAGATTGTAGCTATTCGCTTTTGAGTTTGTATTTGCTATTTTGGCTTCACTCTCAGTGTTCCACGCGGTCTATCTGCCTTTTGTTTCATAATCTGAGACTCAATATTAATGTAAATTAAAAAAATACATAACTTCTAGATCATAAAAGTATTTTCTATACCAACCTCTTTTACTCCATTACACCATAAACCTTCATATCCAATCCGCCATCAAGGGAACAGCTATCAAACACAGCGCCAACAAATTATTTGCCTACCCACAAATTCGTCAAGCTGTAGCATTTGATTCGGCCAATTTGTTTACAAGACAAATTGCCTATTGTTTCCAGTACCATGTCATTTGTTAATAATTTAATGTAAGAACTGTTTTGTTCCTCTGAAGGAAGTTCAAGAGTTGTTGAATTTGATGGATTGGTTTAATTATTTATGAAATTGTCTCGACTATGGCTTTTTGATTAATGTCCACTGCTTTTTGTTTATTCTTTATTATCATCATTTAAAATTAAAGTTGAGTATGTTTTCGTTCGGGCTAACTGTTAGTCTGATTCTTTTTTTTGTGAATAGATAGCCTAGGCCTAGCCTAGGTCAGTCCTGAGTGCTATCTATAGTTCCATACTAATATCTATACTAATCCATACTTTCATACTAATATTATAAATGCGAAAGTAACTCGTTCTGTTACGCTTTCACGATGAAACAGTTGAACAGATTTTTTGGTATAAAAATAAGCTATTGGTTATGTTATTTCGTTAATGTAAAACCTATACAGTAGATATTGTTTTCTACTTACTCCTCGGATAGATTCTGAAGCGCTTTAGGTTTCAGACTAGTATTAGTCTAAGTATGCACTATGATTTCAGCTATAAGGGTTCATAGATTAATTGATTAGCATTTTTAACTATTTTTGGAGCTGCTGAAGATGTAGATCTATATTATCTGTGCATTGTATAAACTCAATGTGTTAGTATTATATAGTTTTTCGTAGCACATACATGTGAGCACTATGTTCTTTAAAGCTACCATTTACGAGGTATACCTCTCATTGACTTGAATATGCCCTGGCGGTTGGGAGAGTCATGCTCACTTGAATGTCTCGCTGACGGTGGCGCATGTGTTGGATCATTCGGTTCCCTTCAAAATGGTTGAGCTAAATGGTACCGATCCATGCGTCATGTTCGTGAACGGACGCCGTCGGTTGGGACTGGTCATCTCTTAGCTGCCTCGGTTATTTTACATTTTGGTTTGAATTGTTATTATAACTATATTTTTCTGTAGACCTCTTTTAACATGCAAGACGTGTTACATTGTTCTCACATTGTACCCTTAGATTCAACATGAATGATGTACCCTAAATTTGTAAAATATAACTGATTTTAAAAGAGTGTTCATGGAGTTTCCTATCTTCAACTTTCTGACTGACTGACAATTCAAAAGTACCTGTAAATGGTTTAATTGAAATAAATGATTTTGAGTTTGAGTTTGATTCAATATTGGGCAGCACTTGGTCCAACGTCCATATAAAAATGGTCAATCTACTTTGGTATGAAAATAGCTTGAACCCGGGGGAATGACATAGGAAACTTTTTAATCCACGACTTTGTCTGCATCCGCGATAACCGACTATATTTTATAACCAAAAAAACGTGGAATCCGTAAAAAATGAAATGCGCGGTCGAAGTCGCGAGTAAAAGCTGGTTATAGGTATATATTTAGTGTATGGCAGAACATGTTATAGCGTTCTGAATTTGGGATCTAGGCGACTGTTACTTGTTATATGCAATAACAAATTTGATTGTATTGACCTAACGAGCAAATTGTGTTACACGGTACCCAGAAGTGTTATCCGAAGCGTGCCTTAACTGTTCCATACAAACTTGTGTAGGACTAATGCTGGGGAACAAGTACCTTTTCATCGCCTTGTTGATTCTTACAACACGCATTTTATGGAACTGGATGTATTTTCTATACATTTTCTCAGTCTACAATGGACTGTTTTTGTACAAGCAACTATTAAAAAAAAATTGGTTGTCTGTGAAGTCGGATTACGGACGATAGTTTTACGTGATAACGTCATAAAGAAACATAATGGCTAACATATATAACATAAGCAAATAATGGCTTCCGTCGAGGTGGGCGGAGCTTATTGCTTGGGCCCATCGTGCCTTTCTATCGCTTGTTCCGTGGTCTCGCTTACACGCTCAAGTTCAGGCGGAACGTGACACTTATTCGTGCAGCCGGTGTTCATCGATTTATAAGAAATCATTACGTCAAAATGGCGTTGGATATTACTTTTGGCGAGTAATTTATGTGTAATTTAAGTTAAGTAAAATTATTATCATAGTATATCATTATCGTGGCAGTTGCTTTGATTTTCTTTTTATTTTTATCACTGGTCTTGAATTTTTAAACCTTTAGTTAAATGGTGGACAATAGTGTGGGTTACATGTTTGTTAAAATTAAATGTTAGTTTAAGTATTTCGCTGTATTTTTCAGCATGTAACTGTTTTTTGTCACTAATAAATATAATACAATAAAAATAAAATGTTTTTCAACTACAATGTTGTTCTTGGGTTAATTTGTATACATGTAAGTAGTGTTAAATATTATACGATGATACGCGATCCTACTGTGAGAATGCGACTCGCACATGACCTGTTTTTTTTATTGCCAGTCTTTACCTCTAACAGACAAAAAACGAACATAAAAACAAACCAGCTTTAAGTTTTTACAATATTATTAGGTATTGTTAGTAAAGATAAGTGAGTTTTTACAAAAAAAAAATCTATTCTTTGCAGGAAGGAAAACAGCAATTTACCTACCTGCACTTACTTGCATGTAACAAGTGAAGTAAGTGACAAACAGGAAAAATCATCACAAAATAATAACGCTAATTAGAAGAAATACCCAACGATTTATGGAAATCATATGATGGGTGAATAACACTTTATAATAGGGGCAATAGGGGTAAGGAAAATCGTTCAAATGTCAATTAAAAAGGAACTATAATTAAAATTGGTGTAAGCAAATAAATAAAAAATAATATTGCCTGCCATGAATTTCTATTAAAATAGGTATAATTTAAAGGTGCTCAATCGAATTTGATGGCTCAACAAAAGGTATTATTTTTGACTTTTTAAATAATGGCTTTCATGTTTTGCGATGGGGTTTTTTTATGTTGATGTTTTTAAACGTAATTTAGTTTGGTTTTGTATAAGAATTTACGAAAATAATATTCAAGTTTTTAGTTTTTATTTCGTTAGTTCACATTGAAGCAAAAAGAGAAGAAATGAACCTGAAATACACAGGTCTTTTCTGACTGCTTGGAAAAAACTCAAAACTGGCGATAGATAACAAACTCTTAATATACAAGACCATACTAAAACCAATCTGGACATATGGTATCCAACTCTGGGGATCAGTCAGTGCCTCCAACATAATGAAAGTGCAGAGGGCACAAAATTATAGGGGAAGGTACTAGCTCTTTCATTGGACCACCAAGGTATTTAAAAAACTACGCAAGCTAGCAATACCAAACCTAGTGTAATTGAGTCCGTGGCGACTCGGTTACACCCCCCTCTTACCCCAATGACGCTGCGACACTTGATGAGGAGTGACTCGTGTGGTTGTGTTTGAGGCGGTCAAAATCTAATAATTTCACTAAGGACAAGTTGACATAAGTATCATTGTATTCGTATTTGCCTGAGTGCACTATTATGAAATATTAAACAATTTAATTGTGATTCCAATAGTGTTTTTCAATGTCATCTAATCATGACCATGTATATTTTATTTTATTAATGTTTTTCGTAACGAGTACCTTGTTGCCATCAATGGACCTTCAAAGAGTTCCATCGTTGGACCGGTCCAATCATAGCAACTTTTTATTGCAAGTATATTTTTTGGTCATAATCATGAAATAGGTCTCGAGAATATTGGTAATTATGAAATGAAATATACAATATAGATGAGACGGGCTTGTTAACCGTGCAGAACAATTCAAGAAAAGTGCTGGCGTTAAAAGGCAAGCGCCAAGTTGGAGTCCTCGCTAGTGAAAAACGTAGTATAACAACAAATGTATGTTACGCTAATGCTGCTTGAAGTTTTGTGCTACCGGTCATAATTTTCAAGAGCAAGCGGGCCAAAGCTACAGCTTTGGCCCGCTCCACCAGCCACCAACCACCACCACCATCCAACCAACCAACCATCCAACCATTTCCCTCAGCGTACTGAGGGAAATGGTTTTGCTCCTGACGAATGACCAAGCAAACCATACTAAAAAAAAAACCTAGAAGCAATAAATTATGCATGACAAGGCGTAGTTAGATTTACGGTTCATTGTTTTTATAGTTTGTTTGCTTGTCGCATGTGATGAGTATGGTTTATCGCTCCGTCTATGTCATAATTTAGTAATATTGATAATTATAATTTAGATGATAAATTATATTTATCAATATTCAATCAATCAAGTTCAATGAAGGTGCTCATGGTCCAAAGAAGGCAAGCCCAAGAAAATCTTGGGGTTTTCTTCGTTTATATCAAAATCTGTAAGCCTGAATTGTTTGTGCGATTGATTATTATAAATAAAGGTCCTATGAAATAGAAAGAATAAACTGCTTTCATTTTACCACTTATACTTTTCTAGATATGAGGTCGTAAAGTTATGTGGTCCATTTATAGCAACCTTCCCCTATATTATAACAAATTTACAATGCGCCTTGATTTATTAAGACAACAGAGATCCATAAAATCCTCAATATACCAATGATCAATGAGGAGATAAATAGCCATGGCGACAGATACAAACTCAGACTGCTAAAGCATTCGAATATGCTCGCTGGGCAGCTTACTATACCAAAAAGCATTCACCGATTAAAAAAGCGGCAGGATATTTTCGACGAGAATAGTCAGTGAGAAGCACGACTTTGTAAATAATGTGGCACACTCTACTGGGAGTAGTACCTTACTGTATGCCATCGGAACCATCTCATCTGTACATAGTCAGAAAGACGCAAGAAAAAATCGAAAAAAAAATCGTTGGTTAATATTCCTCCTTTCCTTCCAATGCAGTGTACATTATTCTACTATTCAAGTCCTTTCATTTGATACCCATATTGAGAGAGTAGTGAAAAATAAAATGTAAATAGCCATATTGTGGCGGCGGCCATCTTGGACCGATTTTCATCAAACTTAACCAAGAACACTCTATTCACCTTTCATATAAAAAAAAACAAAATCGAAATCGGTTCACCCGTTCGGGAGCTACGATGCCACAGACACACACACACACACACAGACACGTCAAAGACCCAGTCTTTTTTGCGTCGGGGGTTAAAAATGAATCCCTATATTTCCCTTGGTCACGGCATCACGCGTGAACGGCTGGACCAATTTCGCTAATTCTATTTTTGTTGTTTTGTTATTGTAAGGAGAAGAAGAATATGAAAGAAAAAACTAGGTAAAGTATGTAGGGTAAGTATAGTATGTAGGGTAGGTCAGTGGCGGATTAGCCATGTAGCAAGAGTAGCAAGTGCTACGGGCCCCCCGCTTTTGGGGGCCCCGCACACCAACGCTTTCCGATCGTAAAATATATCCCCGAGCGCCGCCTGTAGGCGGCTCTACATGAGGCCGCCCCCCCCTGTATGGGGCTCCAATCTAGGCGGCTGACCTGACGGCCAGAAGCATCACAGTTCTGCTAAACCAGCAACGAGCGAAAGCCGTCAGAGTCACCAGGGGGTATCGCACGATCTCTTACGAGGTGGCTTATGTACTGGCCGGATCCCCGCCCTAGGACCTGTAGGCGAAAGTACTCGCATCACTATATCGAAGGCACGAGGAAGCGCGGGCTCGGGGCTGAGCGACCGATGCAGCGACATATGGAGCTGCGTCGGTCTAAGCTTTCCTGGTGGCGGAATGGCAGGACAGGCTTTCGCGCACTACCGCCGGCCTCGCCACCATCGAGGCGGCCCTGCCGGTGTTCGAGAGCTGGCTCGGGAGGAGGTTCGGCTGCCTGTCGTTTCGGGTGACGCAGGTGCTCTGCCGGAAGCCGGACGCCCGGGAGTACACGGCACGGCATACGCTGGCAGAGTGTGCCGCTTGAGAAGAACCGCGCCGTGCCCTCGGCTCAGAAGTAGGCAGTGACCTGTCGCTGCCGGCCGTGGTCAAGGCGATGGTCGGCAGAGCAGAGCCCTGGGACGCGGTTGTTTTCGTCTGCTAAACTGTTATGTCGCAGAAGGAGGCTGCGGAAAGGGAGATCACTACTTCCGGCTACTGTCGGCGGAGGGCGGACAACGTCCTGTTCTAGCCTCCTTAATTGGGTCCAGGGACGACAGACTCGGGGACGTCTGTCTGCCGTCTGCCACACACATCAGGACCCGAGGTGGCGGCGCGTAGTGTTCCACGCGAAAATCAATTCAAATTACACTCGACGACTTTGACCTGGACAACGTTACGAAATTCTGGTGTTTATTGTCATTATTGAAAACGTACTTACTGCTTTAACTAAATGTAATTACTGGCGTTTTTGAAATATTCCGACAGCTAAATCTTTTACAACAGAAGAGATCTTGAAAAAATCTTTTATTATCATCAGTGCTTACGCAGATGATTTGGTGGGCTGAATATGAATCAGTGCAGTTCCCTTTATTGCTCGTTTCCCAAACGTAGAAATTACCTTGAACATTTATTTTTCACAAATGATAACCAACACTGCAATGGTGAACGTCCTTTCTCAACATTAAAACGTGCCATGGTCAAAAGGTCAAAAAGTCAAAAAAATAGTTAAGGAACACGATGAGCCAAGAACGTGTAAATCACCTTATTTTGATGAATATTGAATTTAAATTGCTCAGAGTGTATAATCGTGCATTGAACAAATATCACAAACAGATATTGTACCTGAAAATAATTATAGTTCTAAATTTGTAACTAGATGGCATTGTACAGTGAGCTCGAAATCCTGAATCACGGTATGGTTTCGTTACCAATCATTGCATAAGGTCTCGCGAGAATTATTATTAAATGTCTTCGTCCAAGGAAACATTGGTTTTTATTCATGGTCAATCGAGTCGGATTGCTGTGACTAAGGCACATAGTCGGCAAGCAAGTTTTGGAAGTGCGACGGTGGCGACTCCTAACGGTGAAAATTGGCGAAGTCGTGCGTGAGTTAAGTGTGTATATGTGTGGTAAAGCATCGGACAAACTGTAAGTACTGAACATAATAAAAGTAGTGATTCAAGCTAAAAAAAAAAGTGGAAAAATAACTTAGAAAAATTAGCTTGCATCACATAGACTTGTAAAATTTCTAACTGTGAACAGACGGGGAATCCATGCCCGATTTTACCTAAGTGTTTAAAAGTTCAAACACTTAGAATATTTTTTGGAAAAATTTGGACTTTCTTGAAAAGTTTCTTTAGAAATTTGGTGATACTTGGACTTGTAAAAATTTATAAGAAAATGGATTCGTTACTAAGATTGCAAGTCGATACCACTAAAAAGATGGAGAGAGGATTCATTAATTTCCGAAAATCTCCTAAAGAAAGAATTACAGTTAGTTATTTGGAAACAAAGCTTGAAAGTTTGGAAAAACAGTGGTTGGTGTTTGATGAGACTCATACAAAACTTATAACAGATTACAAAAGGGAAGAGTTTGAAAAATCGGATTATTATTTAAATGATATGTATAGCCAGTCCGAAGATTTATATACGGAGTATAAGATAGCCTTGAAAGAACGGTTGAATGTTAATATTTCAAATAAGAGAACCGTATCGGACGACTGTGCTAGAGATGGCAATCAGATGATCCAGAATGGAGTAAAACTACCTAGAATAGCAATACCGACGTTCTCTGGGCACTATTCTCAGTGGACAACGTTTCGTGATCTCTTTCTTTCACTGATACATAATAACCGGTCCCTAGATAACGTACAAAAACTACATTATTTAAAAAGTTACTTAACTGGCGAAGCTGAACAACTCTTGCGACATCTACCGATTACAAGTGATAACTATTCTACTAGTTGGGAACTTTTGGAGCACAGATATAACAATAAGAAATTCATAACCGATTGTATTTTTAATAGATTTTTTGGTCAAAAAGTTCTAAATATTGAATCATCTAACTGTTTAAAGGAAATGTTTGACACAACTAATGAATGTCTTAATGCTCTAAAAAATGAAGGTATTAACATAGAGAATTGGGACAGCATTGTCATTTTCATTTTGTGTTCTAAATTGGATTGCGAGTCCCGCAAACAGTGGGAAGCAAAAATATGTACCAACAGTAGCGAGTTACCCACTTTAAAATCATTTTTGGAATTTGTGGAGCACCGATTTAGATCTCTTGAATTTTTAACCTCGAAAGTTTTAAAGGGTACCACCACTAAATCACATCATGTCGTCACAAAGGAGAGTAAACCTTGTATTTTTTGTTCTAATAATAGTCATAAAATAGGAAAATGTAAGGAGTTTGCTAAGGAAGATTTGTCATCGCGTCGTATTTTTGTCCAAAACCACGGGTTGTGTTTCAATTGCTTAGGCGCAAATCATTCGGTAATATCGTGTCGTTTGCCCACTAGATGTAGAATATGCAAAAGGAAACACCATTCGTTGCTGCATAACGCAAATAAAAACCAAACAACTGATAATGAACAACAGAAGCAATCAGTTGATAGTACCGATGTTGTTGAAGCCACAACAACATCACCAGGCGAGACCGAGGTAAGCAACATAACGAGTTGTTTTTCTAACAAAGATTGTCAAGTTATTTTACCAACTGCTTTGGTAAAGGCAGAAACCAACACGGGGTATAACATAACGCTGAGGTCACTAGTGGACCAGGGATCACAGGCTTCTTTTATAACGGAGTCTGCAGTCCAATTACTTGGGCTTAGAAGAATTAATTGCAACAGTGTTATATTTGGAGTGGGGGGTGAGGACAATATCTCACCATGTAAACATGTAGTTTATACCAAACTGCAATCTCTCCAGGACCCTACCTTTACCGTGACGGTCAAGGCATACGTGCTAAGGAAGTTAACTTCATTTCTACCTGATAGAAAAATCGTGGTCCAGCCGTGGCCTAACTTACCAGTTATGAAGTTAGCAGATCCGAAGTTTAACATACCAAATAAAATAGATTTATTGCTTGGTGCAGAAGTCTATGGTCAAATTATATCCGATGTGTTGATTCGAGGCCCACCAGGAACACCAATAGCACAGAACACCAAGCTGGGATGGATTTTATCTGGCAAGGTGGGTGGAGATAGTGTAACCAATACTGTGAACTTCCATAGTACTATCATCACTCTGCATACCAACATTTGCACAAAAGAAGATTTTAACATCAAACAATTCTGGGAGCTCGAATCTGATAAATCCACTTTGAATAAAGAGCAATTCACTCTAGGAGAAAAAGTTATCATTTATAGATGACGATCCGAGCTGTAACTATGGAAATTTACGTAATATTGCCATAAAAATACCATTATCATTAGAACATCGTTTTTTAAATATACCGGATTTACGAATGAAATATTCTAAGGGTTTTTAGAATATTTAAACTCGGTCATATACAAAAACACCGAAATCAGAAATCGATAATCCAGAAGAAGTTTATTTACCTTAAAATAAAATAGTTAGACTAGACAGAACCACGACCAATTTCCGGGTCGTATTTAACGCTTTTAGTCTTGACAATAACGGTCTTATGGTAGGTTGGACTTTACAATCCGATCTTAGACATGTTCTTATGAGGTGGCTTTACCCCATTTGCTTGGTAGCTGACATCGTCAAGATGTCTCGACAGGTGGAAGTGACTGACGCAGATGCAGACCATCAACGCTTGGTGTGGCGAGCTGGCTGTAAAAAAGATACTCAACATTTACGATTAGTAACAGTTTAATTCGGAACTGCTTCAGCTTCATATCTGGCAGTAAGGGCACTTCACCAAGTAGCTCATGATGAAGGTAACCAATTTCCTTTAGCATTTAAAATAATATTAAAGGACTTCACCATGATTGATCTGCTCACGGGATCTGAAACTGTATCAGAAGCTAAACAAATATTTACAGAAATTACTAAGATACTAAGCAATGGAGGCTTCGAGCTACAAAAATGGTCAAGTAATGATGAACGATCTAAGGAAATCAACGAAAGAAGCAAGCCATAGAAAACAACCTAGAACTAAAAGAAAATGAATTAACAAAGATACTGGGACTTACCTGGAACCGACGAACTGATAACTTCTAGTACTCCGTTCAGCTACCACCAACCAGTGAACTTGTAACAATTGCCAAGTTGTTTGATCTAATGGGATGCATATCACTAGCAATCATAAATGATAAAATTATGATTCAAAAGCTTTGGCTTGCGGGAATTGATTCGGATGATAAACTACCACCTAAGCTCTTAAATGAGTGGATTACTTACCGTGCAATACCATGGATGGTCTTACCGACTTCCACGATGGGTTAACTCAAAAGAGACTAGTAACTTGGAACGCTATTGATTCGGCGACGCATCCAGTGAAGCTTATACTGCTGCGATCTATATGCGCGTTGTAGATGATACATGAAACGAGTACTGTATCCATCTGCTGTCTTCCAGAACAAAAGTACCAATTAAGCAAGTACCTATCTTAATAACACTTTTTTAGATAAAAGTGCTGCATCACTTCTGGCATAAGTGGTCTGGTGAGTATTTAACTCATTTTTTACATCGTTACAAGTGGGCAAACAAAACTCTGGAACCAGAAATTGGTGGTAAGATGACCTCCCTCCAGCCAAATGGCTCCAGGTAAAATCACTAAGAAACACCCAGGTTTGAACAACATTACGACGACAGTTACTTCTTAAATTAGTTTTGGTTTTAGCGTATTGTAGAAGTTCATCAAACGGTTGAAAATGTATATTATCTTAACTTATCTTTGTGGTAGACTAACACAGAATTAAATGAAGCTCTTCACATATGTGTGAAATAATGTTACAACCTTAGTTACAACACAAAAATATAACACTTTACATAACTAAGTTGTGTGCATTAACTGTTGCTCAATAGAGGAACCTAGCTTATTTTTATGTTTTTGTTACAATTGTAAATCTTTAAATACTTGTTGTTGGTTTTTTTTTCATATTGTTATTGTTGTATCCCATGTTGTTACAGTTTAAGTGATTTATTAGAAGTGTGTACTGTTCTCAACCACTATGGTATCATCTAAACCTTTACATTTATATAACTATACAGTCCATTTCTTCGAATGAGTTTGGTTCATGGTGGGCGGGAACAATGGACATTCTGTCCATGGTGGGCGGAATGTATAATCGTGCATTGAACAAATATCACAAACAGATATTGTACCTGAAAATAATTATAGTTCTAAATTTGTAACTAGATGGCATTGTACAGTGAGCTCGAAATCCTGAATCACGGTATGGTTTCGTTACCAATCATTGCATAAGGTCTCGCGAGAATTATTATTAAATGTCTTCGTCCAAGGAAACATTGGTTTTTATTCACAGAGAAGTCGATATTAATAAAATTATTTCTAAAGTCCAATTAGTTAAATTCAGAAAAGTTTGTTTGTAACCGTTTTGTTTTATTTATTTCCATAAACTTTATAACCTAGAGCAAACCAAGGGCCACTTGATAGAATTGGTTACAGGCCTCGCGTTTGCTTAATCCGGCACTGGGGTAGGTTAGGTAGGGTAGTTGGGGTAGGTAGACAGGCAGGTAAGTAGGTAGATAGGGACAACGTCTGGCGAGTCAGCTAGTAATTAATACAAGTCTGAAATCGCCAACCCGCCTTGAGCAAGCTCGTACACACGGCTACACATCAAGCAACATTTCCAGTTAATGTTGATCTCGCATTATATAGGATTTCCGTACAATGCGAGGTCAGCTTATACCGGAAATGTATAGCTTGATGTGTAGCCGTGTGTACCTTCTCTGTTTGAGAAGAGCCTTTTGCTCTGCAGTAGAACAATAATAGGCTGGTATTATTCTATTTTTTAAATAATAATATCTTTACGTTCGATATGGCATATAAAAGGAATGTTTACCAGTTCTTATACAAAAACCTTAATGATCAACGGACAAAAGGTGATATTAAAAATATCCGTTTTTTTCGTTTTACTAGGGACAGGGGGGACCGTTTCAAAGAAAATAACAAGACCACAAATTACGAGGAACAAAGTCTTCTTTAATAGACTGTTATGTTCTATAAGCTGCTTCTCTGTGTGATAGATATATATTATAAAACAATAATAACACACTGCCTCCCCGTTTCACGTCATCATTCCGCCTTTCATATTTTTTTAATGAAAATTTATTGCGTACCTAGTATAACTTTGGCTTCAAATGAAATGTGGAACAGTTGGAACTGTAAAATATAGCTGGTTTAGACTATCTGCTAGTAGTAGAATATAGCTATATATGTAGTTATATATGAACTGAGATCCAGGATCGCCAGACCAAGGTACACACTGACTAAAATTTTAAAATTTGTTTGAAGAATATGTATGTAGTTCCATAATACTCAATATGCTTTTCCATAAGTATTATTATGCTTAGGTGGTAGGTGTATAGTTATGGTCATCATGGTCCCAGTCGGGTAAGCAATAGGGTAGAAGAGATGATGAGAGCAGTTAAGGCGACGATATACGCCGGCGACCTTGAGCGACCAGAGAATCGTATGCGCTGCGTCCAAAACTCTCTAAGTTTAGTCGAAAAAATTAAATAAAGGATAGTAATTATTTAACTTAAAAAAAAGGTGTAGACTAAAAGATAGATAGTAAAATTGTCTGTAAGATAGTGAAAATTTCGTGTAAATATACCTGGTAGATTTTGTGTGATTATCAATGTTTTGTCCGCGTCAGACACAACTTCACGAGTTTATTAAACTATTTAATATAAACTTAATCAAAAATATTCACATACTAAATGATTAAGAGAATGTTCCAGTTTAACATATTTTTTTTTTTCAAATCATTTACACTACACGTTTTGACGTGATTGTCAGTTTAAAATCTGTAAAAGTCGCTTGTTAGCGCCTTAAGAACGCATGCGCACTTGTTAGTTTTAAAGCTGGGCAAGTGCGGATTTATTTATTGCGCGACGAAACGCGACTCAATAGTTTACTAATAATTAAATATTTACTATTATAAGTACCAGTGTTTTTTAGTAAAGTCAATAACAACCTCTCATCAATAGAAATAGGTTTTTGAAAAGTGAAAAATAACTTTAGCACAGAACACACATTGACTTTAGTTTCGAAATTCAGTGGCTTTGTTCTGTTTGTTGTTTTGTATTGCCACCGACTTCCGACACTAAAGTCAATGTGTGTTCTGTGCTAAAGTTATTTTTCACTTTTTGAAGGCGGTTGTCTTTTTTGTAAAAAGCTTTTTATTCTCCGCTTTTTAGTACCTCCTTCTCATTCAAATCTATTAAGAAGAGATTGAAAGTTAACTACCTACTACAAAGATTGATGCAACTAAAACGTCGTCTATGTAAAATTTTTGGGTATTTGTTGATTTTTCAAAAAGTGCTGAATCAATTTCGATAAAATTTATATGGGTGGTCCCATATAAATTTGAAGCGTACCCCATGTATAAAAAAAAGAATTTTCAAAATCGGTTTACGTTTGCCTGAGAAATCGCGTAACAAATCGCGCACATACTTAATGCTAATTTAAGACTTATACGGTTTTCTCATGGATGCCATGGTCAGAACTGGACCAAATTAAAATGGGACCACACGGGAAGCACTAGCTTCAAAATAAAAAAGAATCATCAAAATCGGTTGACCCAGTCCCGAGAAATCAGGTAACAAACATAAAAAAATAAAAAAAAAAATAAAAAAAAAAAATACAGACGAATTGATAACCTCCTCCTTTTTTGAGTCGGTTGAAAAATTGGATATTGATAGGTGCATTGACAGGTGAGCGTCGTGCCGTGTCGTGTCGCGTTCGGTCGCTCACCTAGGACAACGCCGGAGGCTCTGGTGCCCATACGTCTGTTTGTCGGGCCGTATCTTTTGAGCCGTAATAGATAGAGGTTTGAAATTTTCACAGATTATGTATTACTATGCCTAGACAATAACACCATATTATAAAAATAACATAAAGGTAAAAATTGAATAAAACATGTGTATTTCGTCATTTTTTGCTCTTTCTCTCTCTCTTTAGGTTAGTAACTCTAGTAGTTCTCGATCTTTAGGGTAATATATAGTACGCTGGTACGGAACTCTACATTCATACTTGTCCGGTTTTTCATATACAAGGTGTAACGTCAAATACGCAAAACCTGAAAATAGTTTGATTAGAATAACGAGCAGAATCAATTGAACCACTTTTTAATATAGGTCACATTTTTCAAAAAATCTTCATTAGACATGTTTCCCTGTCTATTTATTAATAAGTCAAGAAATCACGTGCGCAAACCTGCCAAAATAGGTAAACAAACACAAATGGTTACCGTCCAATTTAAATTTTCTCATACGCGTGATAATAATAGTTCTTATTTCAATGCATATACGAGTCTTGGTAAAACTAAAACAGCACATAAAACCTTAAAAAAAAATGTATGATTTTTTTTCTCTCAGATTTAGGTTAATTAAATTTAAAATTATTTGGGGTGTCTGAGGTTTTGCGTGTATAACGTTACACCTTGTATATCTTTTGCGAGATATTGTTACAAACCAACTTACATTGTTGCCACATACTTTCCGTTGGCCATAACTTCAAAGCGCTTTACAGCGCTGGCGACTCTGGGTTCTTAGACCATTAGTACAGTCATGAGTTTTGTCGGTGCTGCATTCGTTGTTATTATGTTTTATGTTACCGTTTTATATAGTTTGATAAAATCAAAATAAATGGTAGGTCCATTTATTTTTTCTAATGGTTTGGAATTTGATTTGTAAGTAATCATTTTCGTTAGATGTAGATCGTGTTAAAATTATGCATGAAAAATCCTGAACATATAATCTAACTACTTAAAGGTAACTTTGTGTTACCTACTAACGTACGTTACTTATTTACGTATAAAAGCATTCGAAATTTGGGCCTTTAGATGAATGCTAAAAGTTAGTTGGACTTAGAAGGTTACAAACGAAGACGTTCTCGTGTGGGCAAGAAACGCAAACTTTGGGATACCATCAAAGTAAGGAAGTATGCGTATCATCGATAAAGGTGCATACATATTATATAACGTATCATGTTATAAAACGTTGTAATGTAACAAGTTTTAGTTATGTCGAGACTGAATGTTATTTAAAATGTTATTAATATTTACAACAATGTTATATAACATTATGCAATAGTGAACGCTCTGCAGAACGACAAAGTCATATAACATTGTATTTCCAATGTGTACAGTATTGTTGTATGTTGCAATGTTAAAAAACAATGTTACGTAATGTAGACGTGTTATAAAACACAAGTTATACAACATGTTACTTAATCTGTACGCTCCTTAAGACACGAAACATACGCCCTTTTATAATTTATCACGATGGGCAAAGAACCTGGAAAGCAAGGCGTCGGCGTCGTCAGTCGCAGGAGGAGATCTTGACTAAGGAACCTACGAGAGTGGCCTGATATCTCGAGCGCCGCGGAACTATTCCACTCGCGAAGGAAAAGGAAAAGTATGCGCAGCTGACTGCTACCGTTCGTAGTTCTGAGAGGCACTAGAAGACGAAGAAGATTACTGATTTACATGCTGCCCGGAATCTTTGAAAACATGTAATACGGCTATTAACTACAATGGATGAAACCATGAAGAAACACAGCCCTATACTTTTGACCCAACTTTGGCCACGGCCCCCAATCTAAATGGAGACTACTCAAGTACGCAGGAGATGTTATAGTCCACACACAAGTCAAGTCAAGTCAAAGCATTTATTTCAATTAAACCATTTACAGGCACTTTTGAATTGTCAAGGAGTCGGTCAGTTAGTCAGAGAGTTGAAGCTAGTTGCTCGTTCCAAAACGTAGGTAGGTCTCTATGGAGAAGAACGAGCAAGAAACTCCACGGACACTCTTTTAAATCAAGTTTTTACAAAGTTTGGTTACATGATTCTTGTTGCTTCTATATGTGAAAACTATGAAGGTAATCTAACAATACAAAACACAAAAAAGAAGCAAGATAAAGTGGCATCTAATCCATGGCAGATAAGAGCTGACCAATCTCCACTGACAGCGCCCGTTCACGAACATGACGCGTGAATCAGCACCATTCAGCTCAACCATTTTGAAGGGAGTCGAATGATCCAACACACGCGCCACCATCAGCGACGCCGCCATGTTAATTTTTGTCAAACATAAAGGTATTAATATACTTAGTAAATGGCTCCATGGTATTCCATGGTATTAAGTATATGCGCAAGCACAGGTGCACTCCTTCCCTCTCTGTCATAGTCCGATGATCCGACACGAATAGGGAGAAATCAGGTGCAAGTGTCACATAAACAACTTTCAAACTCAGGGCAGCTACCTACTGAAAAAATCTTAATTTACCAAAACCCAACATTACTTTGGGTTCACTCACAAGATCAACAAAGCCGTCGAATGATGTCGGACGATGATATCAAATGTCATGTAGGTTATTTTTGGCGTTGCGGTACCAAATCGGACGGGGATTGGGAATATCAGTACGGCCACCAGTCTGTTCACGTTCAAAGTAAAAGCTCGCAAACACTTTCATTACAAGTTAACAGACTCGTCGCACAATTAATTTGGTGTATTTCTCTATCTATGTATTATGGCTCTCCTTCGTATATTTTGTTTGTATGTGTGTATATACAATCTTATTATAGTTTTTAAGTATCAATGCACCTGTTATGAGTAAGTAACGTCACTATTGTGATGTTACATCCCTAGTCCATAAGAGGGCGGGCTGTCAAGATGGCGTCCTACTAATAGTACTAAACACGGCCAACTCTGTAACTTACAATGCATCTAATAAAAGTAATTAAAGTCAAGTTTAATTGAAGTCCAGTTTTATCATTTATTTAACACACTGACTAAACAGCACCTACCATGTTTTGTCTCTGCATCACCCTAACCACCAGTCTACCTTAGGGTGATGCAGAGACACACACACAGTTCTCAGTCACAGTTCAAAGTTCAAAGGCGGACTTAATGCCTTGGGCATTTTCTAATGCCCAAGGCATTAAGTCCGCCTTTGAACTGTGTTTTCAACATTCTGTGCATAAAGTTTAATAAATAAATCGGTGTTGTGTTGAAGATGCATATTTGTCGCGTTCACGCTGCTTGCGCGTGATTCTCACGCTTGATTTACGCGAATGGATAAACCCTTCAACCGATAATCTAACGGGTTAACTGAAAAGTATAACTGTAATAGGATTTAATTACTTAATCTAGGTCGTATGAACACGCATGCTAGCACTTTACGTGATTTATAACGTGTAAAAATAGTAAAAAGTAATTTACATTGCAATTAGTTTGCAATCAATTGCTTTGCTAATATGAAAGTAAATAAATTGGATTAAATTGTGACTTGTTTGTTACTATTATAATAAATATTTTATTTTTATAATAAACTTTCCCCCACAGTAGGAATTTCTTCTATATCGTGAGTGCGTTTACAATCATGTACTTACTTATACAAACAGCTGGACTCGCAACAACTTACTGTCGTGTTGTATGTAATGTGTAGGCCATACAAATTTGTTCGTACGAGAATCAAACCGCGACCCAACCAATCGCTCAACCACAGCGCCAACCTACTATAATCCATTAACTATAACTTTAGACAAATATCGCTATTTCAATATTAACAAATGGCACCAGTAAAATATAACTTTAAAATAGTTTTTTATATTGCCATAAATAGTAAATGATCACCAAAATGTAAACCCCATTTTAATGTCATATTATAGCCAAATCTTTTACATCTTCTTATTCTATTATAGCTAATGAATGACTCTTAAGTACAAAAAATATACAAACTTTAAAAAAGCAGGTCCTCTAGGCAAGTGGTTATATAGAGGAAAGGAAAAGTATAAATTTTAAATACATATAATAATAATAATCAAAACTAACATTTGATGCCAGGTCCATCAAAACTAACCACCAAATTGCCTTTTTTTTTACCTTTATCATCTTTGTGTCTGCTGTGTTTCTTTCTATCCACTTTTATATCTACCCACTAGCTGTTGAGTGTTATTTCTGCACTATTATTGTATTTTTATTATAGATATAATACTTTTGTTTTTGCATGCTGTGTCTATCGCATCATATTGTACACTATACTTGTATCACATTGCTTGTATTGTTAGGATAAATGTAGATAGACCAATAAATAAATAAATAAATAAATAAATAAATAAAAATAATAAATCTTTATTTCAAGCAAAAAAACTCATATAGGGTTAGTAACAAAATTCCTAGACCTAGACTTAGTGTTAGTAATTAATGCTATAGGACGGTACATGTAGACTACAGCAGTGAACTACACTTCTGGACACATCTATTGGCCCACCTTAGAGTTTAGGTTTCGATGGCCCCTACCGAAATATGATTGCTAGATTGAACAAAAACTGTTGATGCAGTTTTAAACCTGATACATTTTACCATCTTTTTCGATCGTATTGTTTTAAATTTGAATTCAGAATACCATACGACATGGAGCTACGCCTAACAAGTCGGATATGCGCCTTGTTAAAGGCAATTGATTTTTGAATAAAAAACATGTTTTATCAAATAAAGGTTTAATTTAATAACGCGTGTTGCCTCCATGGGCATCTACCACAGCTCTCATACGATTAGGCATAGGTTTATCAACCGTTCTATGAAATTTTGAGGGATCATCTCCCATTCCTCTTCTATGGCAGTTTTCAACTCCTGCATCGTCTGGGCAACTGGCTGACGAGCCCTAACACGTCTTTTTAGCTCGTCCCACATGTGCTCAATGGGGTTTATGTCTGGGCTTCTGGCTGGCCAGTCCATAACTGTGATGTTCACATCCCGAAAATATTCCCTGACGATGCCGGCCGCATGGGCTCTTGCATTATCATGCATAAAAAGGAAATTTGGGCCCACATAGTCCGCGTATGGTATCACGTGAGGTTCTAAGCACTCACGAATGTACCTTTCAGCATTTAATGTTGGCAGCCGTGGTCCTGTAACAACCTCAAGTTGAGTTTTTCCGCTCGCGGATATACCGCCCCAGACAGTCCATGAGCCACCGCCATAAGCAACCCTCTCTTCAAAGCAGCATCGCGTTCTTTTAACCTTCTCCGAACAGTTCGAGCGCTCACAGATACTCCGTGGAAGTCGCGAAGTTGGTTTTGTATCTCAATGGAGGTAAGGTGACGATTTCTCAAGCTGGTCGTCACGATGAATCGATCCTGCCTTTCAGTTGTGACCCGAGATCGTGGCCTTCCTTGGCGACGAACAAAGCCGCCAGTCTCTAGGTACCTCCGATAAACATTTCGGACCGCAGATCGACTTAAATTAAGTTGAGCACTCACGTTTCTTTGGCTGTGTCCGGCCTGAATAAGTGCCACAGCTTGGGCGGCGACTTCAGGTAAAGCATCCATAGATTATTGATAGAACCTCACCTTAATGTTAAGAATAAGTAATGTTTGTTGCAAAACCAAAGATATCAATCACTTTTTCAAGAATTAAATCCAAGTAAACCAATAAAATCAAGTTTTCTTAGTATTCGATTGTTTGATATCAACAAACAGGCTCCAAATTGTCTTTTGTTTCTTTAAATTCGGTGTTCGAAATTCAAAAAAAGACTATTGAATGAAATTGTGAATGTGCCAGGTTCAAAACTGCATAAAAACTTTTTGCTCGACCTAATATAAAATTTTAGCTAGGACCAAACGAAACTGAAAATACAAGGTGGGCCAATAGATGTGTCCAGAAGTGTATATACGGACAGTCCACTCTGTCAGCTATCATATTCAGAACCCTGTTGGGGCTGGCCGTGACCCGTGCTACCAGCGATGCCGCGCGCTTGCGCATTGTAGCATAAAAACAGTCTACACGCGCCGCCACAGTGCATATTATAGTGTGACGGCCTTGAATTAATTGTCACCAAAACACGTCCCGAGTGCAGCATACGCAGTTAACTGAGGTGATGATTGCATAATGAACGCAATTGTTTGTAAACACAGCTGTAGGTTGTTTTTTTCTCTCCTTGTTTTTCCTTATTGTCATCGCATTCTTATAAAACACTTATTGCGCACGATATTCGTCTCAACGTCGCGGCCTTGCTTGCTGGAAATCCCCACGGAAACTATTGAATAGACTTTTTGTCAAAATTTTCCGCGTATGCGTCAAGATCAACGTGCGGTAATAAGATCAAGTTTTAAAGGAAAAAATGCATGAATACATTAGCTTTTTCCTGCGAGTTCGTCCGCGTGATTTTTCATCCATCATGTCAACCTTCGAGGCCCACTGCTGGGCATAAATCTCCCACAAGGAGGTATTCAGCCGTAATCGCCATGCTTGACCGATGCATGTTGGCGATCGCAGTCGGTGTTATGGTACTCAGAAGAACGCTGCTGCCCATCCCCTGGTCAATATTCATCTGTCGTCTTCTACGACACCCACGGGTAGAATTGGGGAATTTCCTTACAAATTCTTCATTGTTTAACCGATTTCCAAAAAGGTGGTACTCTGTTTGATCCTATGTATATGTATTATTATTAATTTTATTGTAAGTATTTGATGTTTCTTTTTTATCCTTTTCTTTTCATGTGTTAATTATTTTAAAAATATATATAAAAAAAAATATGACATAATGTAATGACACCTAATGGGTCACTTATAAATTTGTATGTCTTAATTATGACAAAATATAACGCACCCACCATTTTATATAAACACCTATGTAAACACCTATGTTTCACAAATAAACTGATTGATTCGTGATTTTCTCAAAAACGACATCCTATTTGGACCACTATTCGACTGCATATTTTTCTAGGAAGCTTTGAATGAATAAACGTTGTCCTAGATTATAAGACCAGAGCCATAGATTTAAAGTAAGTCAGTGAAATTTCCATTTATCGTTGATATGCTTGACTCAATCTTTCCCTTGATTTTTTGGTGTTACCGATTCTTATTTGATAAGAAGTAGGCACTGAGAAGCGAAAACATAAAACCATTTTTTTTTAATATGTTCTATGGCACTCAGGGTTACGTACTTATTTCAGAAGAATTTTCAGATCAGCGGGTTCGGAGATTGACGTGTTCAAACAGAAAAACAAATACACTCTTCAGCTGCTTAATCCACACAAATAAAAGCGTATTAGTATAGATTATAATTAAGCGCAAAAAACCCATGACTATCAGTGTAGAAACTCATTTGCTAAGAACAAATAATTACCTAGATTGTACATTCATTAAAACACAGCAACACTTCATAATAATCTCGAAAAAATACACTCGTTATTTTAGAACCAACGGCCCATCATCAACAATTCGCTGCAGATTGGCCCGGAATCACTCGAGTTTTTTTTATAATCATTCAGAGAACAATGTGAAAAAGCATGTAAAAATTCAGTCGTTTTTGTACTGTCCCATTGTTAAGCAGTATTATCTGCGGATCAGGGCATACGCTCGCACTGAATTTACACACAATCCATAAAATAAACAGACGACGAACGAACTCCATTCATCACAGACCGACTTGCTTGCCTCTGGTTTTACCAAAAGGTTTCATTTTTGTCAAACCTATCGCTACACGCAACATACATTGACCTTTCTGGTCCTTGTTTTGAAATTTTGGTCCTTCGTTCCGCGGCAATGGTAATTGTGTTAGGTGAAGGGTTCGTTAAGTCAGGGGTGCAAAATTGTAGGTAGTAGGTAAGTGATTGATCATCAGTAGAAAATTGTAGTTAAGTCTTGAACTGAGCACCTTAATCTTGTCAGTTGAACCTGTTAGACTTGAGGAATAATTTTTCTGGTTTCATTTGTTTGCAAGGTATTGTAATGTTGTAGTTAGGAGGTACTATCGCGGACTTGCCCGCCTTCTCAGTTAAAAAAAAATCCCTTGGCGCCTGCGAAGTCAACGGGGCGGGGTAGAGAGCGCTTCCATCTTTTGAGTGCAAGCAAAAATGAACTTAGTGGTGGTCAGGCGAGTGTGACCACGATAGTACCTATAGAGGCAGAAATCTATGGGTATCCACCGCTGTTTAGGGTGAGGCCAAGTTAACATCATATTATGAAATTTAAGTGGCGTAATTTACTATCTACTGAAACTGGCAACTCATTTTGCGTTGCCGAATGGCGCCAACAGAACGTTTGTCAATACACCGTAAATTACGCGACTCAAATAACCTACAACTTGTAAAGTCGTACGCTCTTTGCCCTATCTTTATCGTTAACACCACGCTTGCAATGCCCGAAGGATTAGGCTGAGGTGTGTTAGCAGTTGTTCACATCCACATTTCACTATTTACTAAATGTAAATGGTTATATTTAATCTAGAGGGCAAAATGTGATATTTACAGCCTATATTGATGATCATATTTCGCCCCATATATTAAATAGAACCATTTACATTTAAAATACAGTGACTGAATGACTACGTTCTTTCCTTTGCGAGCTTGATTCCCAAAAGGAACACATAAATTTAATGTAGGTACAACTTGATTGCTGTTAGGCTGTATGATAGTGCGTATGCGTGGGTTTAATGTCTATATACAGAAACCACGATACTGAAGGAATTTAGTAGTAGTACAGCTCAAGTTTATTTCAAAGATTATATATTTTAATCTCATCTACGAAAGGTTGGATATGTTACCAAAGGATTTTCGGTTATTTTGGTCACATTGCCTGTCGGGAACCAGATAACCTTGAAAAGTTGATGGTAATGGGCGAGATAGATGGAAAAAAACCTCGCGGACGGTCACCTAACTGCTGGTCAGACCAAGTAACCGCCCTCACTGGACTTTCTGTTATGACCACACTGAGAGAAGCAGAGAACCAAACAAAGTGGAAAAGCGACATATTTAAAACCACGAAGGCCTTTCAGGGATACGACCTTCAGCAATAAAGAATACGACTGTAGAACGTATAAGAGTCTTTGATTATATAATGTCTAGATGGAGCGTCGCCCTACAATCATAACAAAGAAAACGAGTCAACAATTTCAAGTATGTGTGCGTGCAGGCGTCGTTTTACACTGTGCATCTACGTCTCTGTGTGCGTAAATAATGATTATATAAGCAATTATGTATATAATTATACATAAATTAATATTATTATACATATTTTAATCATTTATTATTATTATTACGCATTTGGGCTTTCATTATATAAGCACTTGTCAGCCAATAGTTGGCTGACACTTTTTGACACGTTTGCGTGCACTTGACGCGCCATCTAGACATTATATATAATCAAAGATAAGAGTATGAAAGAGAGAGAGTGTATGAGTGTGTGTGTGTGGGTACTTGGAAGAATGAAATTTTATTTTATAACTGAATGAAATGCTGCGTTCACAATAAAGAAAGAGAAAGAGTAAAAGGCACGATAAAGCCAACAACAGCACAGCTACACAACTCAGTCCGAAGACCTAATCCAATATCTTTAATCTTAATTTTCTTTATCTTGACAGACCTGATATTTGTTCGTTGTCATAGCTACGCTGAATATCTATGAACAAATTATATACATATAAAATATATCATAAAATGTGTTTGTACATTGATATCTAGGAAGTCACTACACGACAAAGAAGAATAAGTTGTAGAAAACACTATAGTAAAGAAATAATTAGTCGTACAGCTCAAGTTTATTTAAAAGATTATTTATTTTAATCTCATCTACTACAGGTTAATTCTCAATTTATTACAATTCTTAGGTACAGGGTTAAACTATCAAGAGACTTTTCAATTAGTGTCCAGAACGAATAAAGGCTATCCACCTAGATTAAGTCTGTAATCACAGCAATTTAATCAGTTCTAATCCTTGCGCCGTGGTTCGTTCGCGCTGTTATTTCATTTGTGCATAGAACCTGTCTCTCGGGTAATATTACAGCTATTGTTATATAGGATGATGTTTTTAAAATGTTTTAAATTAAATGAGTTATGACAACGTCCGTCGTACGTAAAGAATTGCACCATCCCATATCTTCCCGTGGGTGTCGTAAGAGGCGACTAAGGGACTTACCAGAGAATGGGCAGCAGCGTTCTCTGTGCCTTTGTAACAACCATACTGCGATCGCCAACCCGCCTGCCAAGCGTGGCGATTATGGCAAAACCCCCCCTTAGGGAGACCTATGTCCAGCAGTGTCTTTAGGCTGAAATGATGATGACAACAAATACACCACCAGTTTGTCGAAGTTTTTGTTTTATTTATAATCAGCATGTTTTATCCAAAATAATATTTGTCCGCCGATGACGGCTTCACATAGTGCTCAATAAAAATCATAACACCTGTACCTGACCTACCTATGTTGAACAAATAAAATGTTTGTATTTGTTTGTTTGTATTTGTTTTGCTGCATATAGGAAAAATGAAACTATTTTTTTTAAAGGTGTCGTGTTTAGGTTGGTTTAGATACTTATAATATCAAGATACAAGATATTTATTTTGCTAAATCATGAGTATACATATAAATGCAGGATGTTACATCAATGTTCAATTGAGTCACTGTCATGTTTTACTTTAATGGCGTACAAAATATAACTGATTAAGGAAATCTAAATCATGCTTTACTTTAACACGTATTACTTATAAATGAATTACTCAACAACAATTATTAATGGTCAATAGTAGAGATTGATCACTGATCAAGTCCCCAAGAATTGATTAGGATAAAATTCTGCTTAAAATTATGGTGATAAAAAGAGCTAAGAACTACATATTATTATATAAAACTAGTTTTTTTTTTAATTTGTTTCATAACAATTTACCGTTCTCCATGTTTATGGTTTTGTACCCAAAGGGTCCAAATTATATTGCCCTCGGTCGTTCGTTCGTCCGTCTGTCTATCTTGTTGTCGCTGGGCATGGTATTCTGAACCTTAATAGGCAAACACTTGAGTTTTAAATAAAGTGTGTGTTACTATGGCCGCTGTAACAACAAATAATTATAAAATAAAGTTAATAATAAATCGGGGCACCCTTATCTCCCCATACAAGAAACGTGTTTTTTTTTCGGCATTTTTAATATTGAGCGAGGGTACGGAATTTTGCTGTTTCTTTTTATAAGTTCGGTTCATGTCCAGAAGTCCTAACTCGGAAATTCAACACCCTGTTTATGTAGTTGATATAAAGTTCTTTGCTCTGCGCTCTTGTTCTAACATTTATTATTATAATATGCTTTGATGACAAGTATATTAGTAATAC
The DNA here is from genome assembly GCA_947361185.1 of Charanyca ferruginea. Taxonomy (NCBI): domain Eukaryota; kingdom Metazoa; phylum Arthropoda; class Insecta; order Lepidoptera; family Noctuidae; genus Charanyca; species Charanyca ferruginea. The sequence goes on from OX376070.1 coordinate 4,715,638, forward strand.
TTAAGGTTCAAATTAGAACTGCATAATATGCTGAACGTGTTGTATCTCTACTTATGCTATAAGATGTGAAAGTGGTTTTGTTTCTGTCTGTAAAATTACGTGACTTGCCTTAACCCCTATTAGCCCTAGCCCCTCTGTCAAGGCGCTGCAAAAATGATTGAACATTTGTGAAATGTACGCAGAAAAGCATGGTCTCAAGTACAATGTCAAAAAAACGGAAATCATGGTTTTCAGATATGATAATAGTCCATTACCTATACCTGATTTATTGTTGTGTAACACCAAATTAAAGGTTGTTAAAAGCTTTAAATATTTGGGTCATATCCTAACAGAGAAGTTGAAAGATAATGAGGATCTGGAAAGACAAAGGAGAATGATAGCTGCGAAAAGCAATATGCTTGCACGGAGATTTGCTAAATGTACCGATCAAGTAAAAACTACTTTGTTTAACGCGTACTGCCGGTCGCTATACACATGCCAACTTTGGTATAACTACACGCAGCGCGCATACAACGCGTTGCGTGTACAATACAACAACGCATTTCGATGCATGCTCCGACTTCCATGGAGGTGTAGTGCGTCAGGTATGTTCGCGGAGAACAGAGTAGACGATTTCTATGCAGTTTTAAGAAAAGCGAGGGCCTCCTTCATGAGCCGTGTGCATGAATCTGACAATGGAATATTGAGAGCCATAAATGAAGCTAATCTTTTCTTTGTATATGGCTGTCAATATTCCAGCTAGCCAATATAAAATAATAATTATAATTATATAACTTGTTCCTAATTTTGTATTGTAGAATCTATGGGTGTATGCCTGCAAATAAATAAATAAATAAATAAATTAACCCCTATTAGACCATTGTAAGGCACTTTTGAACGTCATGAGAAGAGGCATTTGCCCTACTGTGGTACTCCGCGCACGGTAGTACAGCTCCCCAGTATTTACGTATTTTAAAAATATACTAATGGCCCAAAAGGCCCTCGAAGGTGTAGTTCGTGAGCTACATAAAGTAGTTAGTGATCTCGCGACAAAAATCAGTGCTCTCGAGTGCAAAATAGAGGCGCAAACCACTATTATAGCTAAGCAAGAGGAATCTGTGAAATTGTTAACATTAGCTATTGAGGGTACACCGAAATCAGTCCCTCCGAAACTATTGGATGCCGACGGCGGTGAACAGCAGCCAGCGATTCCTGCGACAACGCAGCGTCCCATGCGTCAAGCGCGACTTAATTCTAGCGCTAAAACCAAAATTGGGTACGCAGCCGCTGCAAAAAAGTCAGCCCCCGCAAAACCAAGCATCGATGGTGATGTAGGGGACACAAACAACTTACCGAAGACATCCACGGTGACAGCTGTGAGTGCGAATCTCAATCTACCCACAATATCAACTTTATCATCGTCGGAGTGTCGGGTCACGAATTCAGCGGAAACGCGCACGGATGGCACAAGAGGTAATTGCCACGAAAACATTACTTCTGAGGAAGGGTGGCAATCGGCGCGCAAAGCACGTAATTCTAAGCGGCGAGTGGTCATTGGCAGCGGACAGGAGGATGACGAGCTCAAAACGGTAGAAAAACTTAAATATTTGCAGGCTTGGTCTTTTAAACCGGAGACGACGGAGCAAAACGTGCTCACCTATTTGAAGAAGCTTCAAGATTGTGACCAGTATACTGTGGAGAAACGCGTAATTAAGACTACTAGGCACGCTGCCTTCGTAATTGCTTTTCCTGAGAGCTTAAATGACCGTATAAATACGCCGGTGGCGTGGCCCGCGCGAGTGAAGTTGTCTGACTGGTTTCCGAGGCGACCCCGCGGGTTGCGGGGGGACACGAGCTCCGAGATTCGCCCCGGCGACGGTGCGAGCGCAGTCGTTGGCTGCTCCTCACAGTGATCACCGTACTAAACGACGAAACAAGAATGACTTACAGTGTCGGTATGCTAATACTAGTGTCTTAAATAGTTGTCACTCACAAACGTTGAGACCGGAGTGCTCGAATGGTGTGAATGTGGTTCAAGCTAGTAGCAAGAAACACAAGTGCTCGTTAGATTTATTTTACCAAAACGTTAGAAGCCTACGCACGAAGTTAAAATCGTTCAATAATAATATTTTATGTTCGATGGTTGATTTGGTAGCTATAACTGAGACTGGTATTAATGACTCGATACATGATGGCGAACTGGCTCCAAGCGGATACACGATAATTAGATGTGACCGCACGGATGGCCGTAAACACGGAGGGGTCATGCTGATCGCAACCCCGCGCGGCGCTCTCGACTTACGCAGAGTACCGTTACCTGATAACGCTAGCTTGAACCACCATCCGTTCGAAATCGTATGTGCGACGGTATACCGTCAAAATATTTTTTTATTTTTATGTTGTGTTGCTTATATTCCACCTAATACTATTGAAAGGGAATATATGTTTATGTTCCATTTACTGGAGCAGTTATGTGTTAGCTATGACAAAGTTGTTTTAGTGGCTGATTTAAATATGTATTCAACAAATCAAGATGTACAATGTTATTATGAATACTTTGTCACCTTCTGTGGGTTTCGCCAAAGTAACAATATTCTTAATTGCAACAATCGCACGCTCGATGTAGTCCTAACTAATTTGCCTGAAGGTGATATTGTCGTAAGTGAGGAACGTGAGGAATGTTTGTCATGCATTGACCCACAGCATCCCCCGCTACGAGTAAGTATAAACCGTGTGCGGGCGACTTCTAGCCCGGCTTATGCTGCACCGCAAGCTTCCACCTCCCTACCAAGGTGGAATTATAGTAAGGCGGACTTCCATTGTTTGTACTTGGGACTTGCAGGGGTAGACTGGAGCCCCCTGTATGGAACGAGTACTGCCGACGAAGCATATAGGATATTTTACGACATATTTTACAGGATTTTGGATGATAGCACTCCAAGAAAGAGCTTCAAGAGTGATTGCTTTTCTTATCACTACCCTGAATGGTACACTGCTGACATAATAGATCATATTAAGAAGAAGGCTATGTGGCATAAAGCTTTTAAGAAGACTGGTTCGGCCAGCGACTACGTTAACTTTTCTCAGTACCGTTCTATTGTTAAAGAAAAAATCAATACCGCATACCGCGATTATCAGGGGCGTACGGAGCAACAATTTGTGAAGGAACCGAGGTCTTTTTGGGGTTTTATTGGAGGCAAGCGCTCGAAACGTAGTAGACCGAATATAGTTAAGAACGGTGAGCCATTGCCAGATCATGAGTGTGCTCAGGCGTTCGCGGACTACTTTCATTCGGTTTATGGGGCGGTGGCACCGCGGTTGGATGCGACTGCTGCCGGGCAGGCGGCGCCTGAGCGCGGCGCCCGCGTTCATGTGGGGCAGCTGTCACTCGGCGAGGTGAGCGCCGCGCTCACGCGCCTCAAGCCCAAGCGTTCGGTTGGGCCAGACGGGGTGCCACCCTTCGTCGTTAGGGATTGTAGGACAGTACTGGCCCGGCCGCTTATGCATTTATTTAATAGCTTTTTACGAGAATGTTCATATCCGGACGGCTGGAAATTGACTAGGGTTACTCCGGTACCGAAGGGGGCTCCAAGTTCAGAGGTTAGCGGTTACAGACCAGTAGCAGTATTGTCGGCATTTGCTAAAGTCTTCGAGTCCGCATTGTGCTCAACTATCCATTCGCAAGTAGCCTCACAGCTCAACGACGCGCAGCATGGTTTCCGTGCGGGCCGTAGCACGAATTCAAATTTAATGTGTTTTTTAAATCAGGCCACCACAGTGCTGGACTCGGAGACTGGTGCCCAACTGGACGTCGCTTACTTTGACTTCAGGAAGGCACTTGATAGTGTAAATAATGACATACTTTTAAGTAATTTTGCGAGGGTCGGGTTTACTCCAGCCCTCCTAGAGTTCTTTGCTAGCTACTTGGGTAACCGCAGGCAAATCGTAGAATATGCAGGTTACACCTCGGACTCATATTTCACCCTTACGGGGGTAAGTCAGGGAACAAATTTGGGACCGTTAGGATTTATTATTATGATTAATGATCTTCCTGAAGTCATTAAAGACGCTGGCTGTTTGCTATTTGCTGACGATCTCAAGCTATTCTTGCGGATCACAGATGAGTCACATTGCGAAATGCTTCAGCGAGACATCGATCGGGTGGTAGCGTGGAGTGAAGAGAATAAACTACTCTTCAACGTGACGAAGTGTAACGTAATGTCCTTCACGAGGGCCGTGGTACCCCGACGCCATGATTATTGCATGGACGGTCACGTCATACCGCGGGTGGGGTCAGTGCGAGATCTCGGGGTTACTTTTTCTAGCGATCTTTCGTTTCGTACTCATGTAGTGCAGGTGTGCAAAAGAGCCTTTCAAAATCTTGGTTTTGTCATGCGTGAAACCCGTGACTTCACTAATATGGCTGCAGTGAAGTCACTGTATAATGCGTTGGTGCGAAGCAACTTGGAAACTAGTGCTATCATCTGGAATCCTTATGAAGTGAAGTATTCTCAGATGCTGGAAAAGATGCAGAACAAATTTACCCGATACCTGTACATGAAGCAGTTTGGTGTCTATCCTTTCTACCCACTTATGTATCCAACTCTCTTCGTTATAGGGATGGTTGGGTATTATAAGTTGGAAGTAAGGCGCAACCTCGCTCTGGTAAAATATGTGTTTATGGTTTTTCGTGGTATGCTTAATAATCCACAAATATTGGAGTCATTGGGATTGCTTGTTCCAAACAGGAGGCTACGGTTAGGACCGAGGGAGGGGCTTTTTAAAGTTCCGGCAACCCGTACAAACCTATTAAAATTTGCACCAGTGGTTCGTGCAATACAAATTATTAATAATCTCTCTCTGCATTTGGACATATTTTCTTGCTCTTTGGCGGAATTCCAGAGGGTGACACTTAGTTTGTTATCCACTGTGTAACTTCTACCCAGACCTGTTACTTGAGAAATTTACAATTTATGACTACTTTTGTTAGCTTGGGTTTTTCCTGTAAAAACAAATGTATGTGTTAATGAATGTAAATAAATAAATAAATAAATAAATAAAATAAAAGTTTTGTGTTTAAATAAAACATATCCTTTCGTATGCCGTAATTACAGACACAATTAAAAAGTTATTGTGTCTCGCGTGGATCCGCGTTTGCGGCACTCAAAGGGAAATTGTTTTCTAAGATCTGTTGACGTTGATTAGAATTATCAACAGACTACGACCACAAGCGCACTCGGCGGCTCAGTCGTGGCGGCCAGGTCGCGGCGGCCAGATAGAGACGACAACGGCCATAGCTAGATTTCAGTGGCCACTGGCTAGACTGACCACCGAGTGCGCTCGTAGCCTAAGACTACGAGCGCACTCGGCGGCCATGGGTATTTGCGCATTAGCCGCTTGTCGCTAAATGCGCGCGGTATTTAAAGTTATGAACAAATAGCTAGATCTCACTGGACGCCGCGACCAGGCCGCCACGACATGGCCGCCGAGTGCGCTCGTAGTCTTAGGCTATGAGCGCACTCGGTGGCCAGTCCAGCCTGTGCCCAGTGAAATCTAGCTATGGCCGTCCTCGTCTCTATCTGGCCGTCTCGAAGCCGTAGCCGTAGCCGTAGCCGTAGCCGTAGCCGTAGCCGTAGCCGTAGCCGTAGCCGTAGCTCGTAGCCTAAGGGCCAGTCACACAAAGCGTTGCGGTGGCACCAGCGATGCGGCAGCACCAGCGATGCAGGGAGTCCTACTGTGGTGTGTTATGGAATAAAATAATATTCTCCCGATCGAATTTCGCCCACGGCGGCCAATCTCAATGGAAATCAACCAAGTACGCAGAAGATATTATAGTGCACAATTAGTGTGTGTGGAAACACAGGTCTGTCTCTTTCCTCTCTCTTCGTCCAATGGGACGGCAATTCGATACGATCGACGAGAGATTAGGCACAAGACCAACGGATGGTGTACGCTCGGTTCGCCCCTTGGATCTTGCCCCTTACGATTTAAATGTTCCACTCGCTCCGTTTTTATTTATTTTGGGGTAGTGATTCGCCCCTTGCGACATTTCCTTGGAAATTTTACCAAAAAAGGTATAGTTAGACAGAAAAATGTATACACCTAGTTCCAGTTCATTTCTGCTTTCCTGGTAGTTTACTAAGATTTGTTACAAAAAAAAAAAAATTAAAAATTGTGGAATAAAATGTCAAAAACACAACAATGTAGATTATAGCAGTCATGAGTACCTACGCACACAGTTTTTCTAAACATAGACTTAAATTAAACATGGCGTTGCTTATAATGTATGCATTTTTCTGCAAAAAATAATAATAATCAATAATAATCGATTACATAGACTTCCTTGAAAATGTCTTGTCATCATTTTTGGCCAGACTGCCTCGCCGCTCCCGCAGCTCGTCAGTCGAGTCCCATCCGCCGAACCTCTACCATATCCGTTTATCGTTGTGTCTGCCAGTTTGACTTAGTGTTAACCGAAAAGTCCCAAAATTGTAACAAGGTCAAACTCCGAATTAAAACTAGTTCTTTTCGTGAATACAAAGTGTTTTTTTTTAAACCTTGTTTACGTGGGCTCGCGTTCGGTTACGTTTCAATTCTGATTATAATTCTAATTTTGATTTTAATTGTAATTGTTTTTGACGAGTCTATAATTTAACTAATGTAATTACAATAATTATTTTTATTATAATTCTGTTTTAAATTTGAATTCAATTTTATATTTAAAGTTTGAATTAAATACTAAGCATGTTTTGGTGTGAAAACACTACTATGGACCCTGGTCTGAAAATAAAATTGTATTATTATTATTATTTTACGTGCTTTCCGAGGCACGGGGATGTCACACAACCAACTTCCAAATTCCGGGCTACTACTGAGAAATGTTGAATAGAAAAATTCAATAACACTTTGCCTGACCTGGGAATCGAACCCAAGATCCCACGGTTAGCTGTCGCGCTTGCAACCACGAGACCAACGAGGCAGTCGAAATTAAATCATGATATCATCGTTGATAGTCAATTCCGCGTAACTAACATTTTTAAATACCGCGAATATACATTTTTACTGATTTTAAATTATGTCGAAATTCGCGGTATTTGACATTAGGTATTCGTTACGCGAAATTGAAGTATCAACGACGATATGTCCTATAGTGCAATCGATCCAGCGTCTCGACTTGCCGAACCTGCAACCAGGACCTCAAGTCTGCTATTACAATAGTGTCAGAATGGTCTATCATTGATTTCATAATTGTTGATTTTGACAAGTTTGGTAATCTACTAGTATAATGGCGTCATTATGACTTTCCAATGGTCAACCACTGACACGCCATTGAAAGAAGTTATATAGAATGGTAATCTCGTACAAAATGACAATGTACGGTAATCTTGTACGTAATGACTTAGGCGGTAATCTACTAAAATTTTGACAGTTCCTTTGATCAGTGACCTACCATTATCGAACGTCATTGTGCAGTCATTGCTTTTAATTCGACCGACCAATGATCGACTATTATGAATTTAGCAGATTACTAACTTTTAGCAAAATGACAATGGGATCGCGTTGGAATGACGAAATTATAAAAATAGCAGACTTGGCCACCAGATGAAACAGAGAGGGGTGTATGCGTTGCAGGACCGTAGTAACGGCGACGGGACGCCGCACAACCAATTTATCCGGCAGTGCGGTGTCCCAGCGCGTCGTGTCGGCAGACCCTAAATCGATTTAAACTTTTAGGTAAATCAAGCTGTCATTTGACGACTCGAGTACATCTTTCCCTTAACTGCAATTGGGTAGTTGACACACAAAAGCTCGTATATTGTGCCTATTGAATGAAAATATGTGCATATTTGATAATACCGTCAATGTTTTTTTATTACAATGCAACCTCACATCCTAGGAAAAAACGTAAGACAATTTGAATTTGGCGGGTATTTGGCTGGTTGCTGTGGCGCACATAAGTGAAGTCACAGTTTGCTATTCGCAAACAAAAGAACCATGGCGAGATCCATACGAGATCATTGGTATGAAAAAAACAATTGAGGGTCTAAAATATTTTCCAATGTGAATAATACATTTACCAGGAGTATATTGATATACTTACCATATTTTTAAACCCCCGCGTAATTAAAATATTACGAAATGAAAATAACACTGTTTCGATTCATCTCGATGCCCATTTTGTGTTTATAAAAATAAGAAAGTAACAAGCGATGTTAACGGATCTATCGAATTGCCAGACAAGTGATGTGGCAAGTGTGTGGAAAAAAATAATTATTATTTGTGACAACATTTCCCATAAAAATTTCAGTGTAATATCTGCGAAACGGCGACTGTCAGTGTCACTGTTACTGTCAGTCGCCGTTTTGTTTTGAAATAATGAACTTTTCTTTAAACTATTCTTTTTTTTTGCGGGGTTAAAAATATTCTAAATACCTGAAGATACTCTTTAGGTACCCCAGAGTATAAGAATTAGAATTTCAACTTAGAGAAGTTGAAAGAAGTTGAATCTTTATTTTTTTTGTACAAATCCTGTTATGATTCCGCTTTTTGACACTTCATAAAAAATATGGCTATTGATTGGTGCCATCAATTACCAAATTCCCGGATTTCTTCGGACTATGCTAGTTAAACTATGCATTAAATCAATCAAGTGGTACAGGATACTGTCCTTCTACGACACACCCATTACGAACCCAACACGGACATTTATTAGCATACACATATTTCACACAAATGAACTAAACCAAACTATTATGCCCGTCTAGTCAGACTCACCTGCTACATGTAATTAATGACATCTCATTATACGTAGTTCAATGACCCCGTAGGGAATTGTTACACTAATGTTGGACAATCTATGAATCTTATGGATTGTCTTGTAGTGGGATGTAGTGATTTTATGTTTATTAGTGAAAATAGGAGCGTGGGCAGGTTACGCGGTAAGCGGACCAAAAGACCAGCACTGCTATTCTGTGTTAAGAGGAAACACAAGGGCCGTTTTTCCATACAAACTTAGTCCCCTGTTTCCTCCCTGGATAATGCCAGCAGATCATTTTTTTTTATAAATATCCATTGCTACTATTGGCATGTCCCTATGTTTTCCTTTTTCTCATAAATTTATTATTAAAAGAGATATGAATATTCAAAAACCTAAAAAATTGGCATGATTTTCCGCTGTGTTCAAACATTCAGAAAACAAATTTGACTTGATTATATAAAAAATAGAAAACATAGGAACACGGCAAAAGCCTTTCTTTATTTTTTAATGAAAAAAGCAGTTAAATCGGTTAAGTTTTGGAGAAGAAATCAGGGGACTACGAATCATTGATTTTGTGTATTTTTAATAGGCATTTTCGGTCAAAGCTGCAGTTGTCTCTATCGCGCTCTGCGGTTCGTGTTCGGGCATCGCGCGACAGCAATAGATTTTACAAATACCTATTTTTCAATTCTTTAGCCCGTGGTATTTCCTCTTAATCTTTCATGGTAAATTTAGTTGAAATGAGATAACTTTACCTTAAGCCCAGGAGGGTTTTACGGAATAGATCGGCTGCTCAAGGTTACTGTCAAGAGGGAGGGGGGGGGGGGGGACCGTGACGGCGACTCTTACACTCCGCATTGGGTGGACTCGAGTAGAAAAAAGAGAAAGAAAACAGAGTGTCAATAGGGAATCTTATATACGGTCAGTGAACTACGTAACCTGACTCTTCTTAGAAAGCTTAGAAAGAAGAAGAGGATCAGGCAACGCAGGCCAATTTTTGACATTACTGCTTATTTTTTTTTATAATATTGTGATTGGGAGATATTACTTAAATTTGCACGCCTCATTAGGTTATAATGCAGTACACTTTCTATGCTTTTATAACACCTTACAAATATGTATTATGCAAATAAATTGATTGAATTTGATTTGATTTGTACAAGTACTTATAAATTTTTATGAGTAACAAAATTAAAAGATTTTTTCTGTGAACTTATTATAATAATCGTTGATCATCTTGCGTTACGGAGGATGAGGGCACACACTATACATAAGTATCTAGTACCTACCTAAAACTTTTCATGAGTAAACAAACTAAAAAAAACTTTTTTTGTAAACATTATATTCGTTAATCGTCTTGCGTGACGGAGATTGAGCTGTCCCCACCATTAATTTGTCGCCATCAGCATTTGCTGCATCTGTTTGTTGTTCTTTGTCTGTCTGCTAGAATTACGTCACCGTGTCATTAGGATACCTATATCGTCTTACAATGGTGACTCAGTTCATGTAGGTATTCAAAGACCACTTAGCATTCATTCACAAAAAATAACCTGTTTAGAACAATATCAACAAAAATATGGAAAATCATAAATGTGATTCTTTATGTGATTATACATATGGTTTATATGGTCGTTGCATATAACTGACCTGTAGCGACTGCGCTCAAACTCGTTATAAAGGGGCGGGGAGCACGTTGCATCGCATCATACGCTGTCTTTTATGACCATCAGGTCATAAAAGAAAGAAAGTGTAAGCGCATCACTATTTATCATTGGCTGGTCAATCCACGTGGACCATGCAGGATTGGCTGCATTTATTGATCTTTTAGGAAATGCCAACAAATGAGACTTTTTGTGTGTTTATAGTTTATTATTATGTAGATATTTACGACTGCATGAATTTATCACTTAGGACATTTATTACCTCACTGGTTACTTAAGTTAGTTGTCGCAAGAACGAATGCTGTTCATGGCTTGGGGTCGATCCACAAGTCGGGCTAGTTTCTCTAGTAATGTTTTTTTTACTGCAGTTATAATAGAGAGAGTGCTCTCTTACCAGAACCAGTACCAGTAGTATCATTGCCATTACGACAGTTAAGGCACAGAATACTTAATAGTACTACGGTTAAGGGGAAAAAAAAAGAAACATGGTCTGTTCATATGGAGTACCTAACATAAACTTTCAATTTAGAAAAATAGGGTTCTGTGCAAGCAAATTAAAATCCTACAAATAACACAAATTAAAAAAAAAATATTTGAGGATTTTTTGATTTTTGTTAAATTATTTAGATTTTTGTTAACTATCTCACGCCCACGATTTGTGTGAATAATTCACTAGTTATTAAAAAAAAAGATTCAACATGGTTGCTATTCCAATATGTTTGAACACGTAAAAATAGAAACCTACATAAATAGATTTTTTTTTTATTTTCATCTTATAAGTAGCATTTTTCTAATTGTTATTACAAACACCGTTTTATGGAATCAAGATTCTTACCTATTAGAAAAGTTTATTTATAGAAGACTCAGCTAACATCCACTCTACTTCTCAATTACGACTACAGCGTTCACAAATGTATTTGGTAAAATAACATCACAAATTAGATCGAGTTGCCACTGTACGGGAATCAATTTCGTCGACAATGAGCCGGGGTAACCGCACTGGGAATATGTGTGTACATGAAAATGTTCGTAAAGGTCCGATATTTTGAACTGATATTTATTGTGTGTCCCGGAATTTTATTTGTATTTTCCGTTATGATTGCTAGTACTGACGGTCGTAAATTGATTACTTACTTTATTTCGGAATATAATAATACATATACAGGCTGGGGATGGCAATAGCACAACAAAGGATCATGGTAGGATTTGATAATTTGGTGTAATTGTTTTTAATGAGCATTAATAATATTAAATTAAGACTCCACAAGTTGCCGCTCTTCTCACAAGTTAGTAAACCAATATTTCATGTGGTCTATTATTTTGGTTACATTTATATGCTCTTTAGTATATCAGATTTTTTTTTTTTTTTTTCAGGATTTATTTGATAGTTTCAAAATATCCTTATTTATTATTTATTATTTATTCATCAACAAATTTACATTTGTGTCGAACAGTAGTTGTAACAATAAATGTAACACAAAATTAAAAATTACCATAGCCATAAAAACTTCAAAACATTATTACATTTCATATTGGTCAACATTATTAGTCATTAATAAAAATAATAATAAAAAAAAAAACTAAATGTCAATGTCAAAACGTGTAGATTAAGTATTGAACTTATGAACTAGTATTACCAGTATTTTATTTTTTAGCCGTATCTTCGTCCCCACCCTGTATATACAGGATATTTTTTTAACCAGTGCGGAAATTCTAAAGACTGATTTTAGTGCTCAAAACCAACAAATTTTTCTATGGGACCAACATCGAAATCTCAAAAACAAATTTCACTTCCTCATAGAAATCGCAACAAATGATTGAGTATGAAAACGTTATGTTTTTTTGAGATTTTGATGTTTGTCAATAGAAAAAGTTATTGTATTTGAGGACCGAAATCAGTCCCTAGAATTTACGCACTGGTCCGTTAACGGATTTTGTGACAGGGCCGGATTAAGGAGGTCTAATGGCTCTCGCAAGTAAACATAGGGAACGAAGTCGCGGGCTGCAGCTAGTAACAAATAGAAATATAGAACTAAGATATATACAAATCTTAAAAATCTAATAATATTATGTACAATTTCAAGAAAAAGGCAGGGGAGCTCAAAGGGCATCATAAAACTCGTCCACATCGCTGTCAACGGGACACGTGCCCAACAGGCTGGCAGCATTGCCACGTTGTATGGCAATGCTGATTCTTTGACCCAAAAATAGACCAGCCTTCGGGTCACGTGAACTAAGTAGGTATCTACAATTTATTGAATTTTAGTATGCACATCTTCTGCCTAATCTTTTTACAGTAATATTGCGGTCCGCTTCCACCAATCTTTCACATAGAGCTCTGCTGACTGCCTCTATGACCAGCAGCAACACAGTTACCGATTATCACGATATAGTAAGACTGGTTGACAGATTTTCTAGTTTCTGACTACCTATAACGACTGTCAAAGATCTACAATTGACGGCCAGGAATAACGGCTTTAACTGTTTTCCGAGGCACGGGGATGTCACACTATCAATACCAACTTCCAAATGTCGGTCTATTACTTAGAAATTTCCTAATAGATTTTCCTGCGCATCATATCTTATGGGAGTGTATTCTTGGCAGAAAGAACTCAATATTATGTCAGATATACTCTATATATTTATTGCATCCACATAGGAACTTAGATGGTAGGTATTACAAAGATGAACATTGTGAACCCTGTCGGCCACAGCAAAAGTAAAAGTAGGAGGGAGGAAGAGGGCTTTTGTTTGACTTAGAAGGAATTAGTTAATTGTAATGTAACTGCTTATTTATTATGAATTTTATTATTAATTATGCAATTATTGTATTATTAATTGGGCAATCATTGATATATATTTGTGATAGTCTACAGCCCAGGGCCTCAAGTCTGCTATTACAATACTGTCAAAATGGTCTATCATTGATTTCATAATTGTTGATTTGACAAGTTTAGTAATCTACTAATATAATGGCGTCATATGAATTTCCATTGGTCGACCACTGACACGCCATTGAAAGAAATGATAATTATAGAATGGTAATCTTGCACAAAATGCCAACTGAATGACTGACTTAGGCGGTAATCTGCTAAAATTTTGACAGTTCCTTTGATCAGTGACCTACCATTAGAACGTCATTGTGCAGTCATTGCTTTTAATTCGACCGGCCAATGATCGACCATTATGAATTTAGCAGATTACGAACTTTTAGCAAAATGACAATGGGATCGTGTTGGAATGACGAAATTATAAAAATAGCATACTTGGCCCCCAGGTTACATCCGGAGCTGTTTATTATGCGTACCTTGTAGAAACTCCCCCTTTTGGGCGAGGCCTATGTCCAGCAGTGGACGTCTTTCAGCTGAAGTGTGTGTGTGTGGTGTGTGTGTAGAAACTAGAACTAATTTTCGTGTGTTATTTGGCCATACCTATTATTGGAATCAAATGTTGCTCACTTTTTAGGTCTGATTAATTATGTAAATTATAATCCGAGGTGCTTGGCAACTGGGCTTATAAACGTCCCTTTATGCCTAATGGCCTAGTTCTGTTCTGTCTCCTGCTTATGCTAATGAGGGAAGTGGAAAATATCTTTTTAGGGTTCCGTATCACAAAAGGAAAAAAAGGAACCCTTATAGGATCACTTTGTTGTCCGTCTGTCAGTCTGTCTGTCTGTCTGTCAAGACCCCGTTATCTCGGGAACGCGTGGAGGTATCGAGTTGAAATTAAAACCATGTACCCAAGTTTACGTTCCCTTAATGCTGTAAAAAAATCAACCCTCTATGTTAACGAGAAAAAAGGTACGGCCGTTTATGTCGCAAAAAACACATGTATAATATTATGTAGATGAAAGTAAGAAAGTATGGATAGTAGGTATGGATTAGAATAGAAGTATGGAGAGTCCGACTCGCACTTGTCCGGTTTTTTTCATACTCCTTCGCTGTTCTTTTCTGTTTAATTTCGTTGCCGGATCCAAGACAGTTGAATCGTTTCTCTGGTACTCGTCGAGCTTCATTGCTTTGGCGCTTTTCTGGGGGTCGCCACTGTTGATTCTGGCTTACAGGATTTGCAGTGGTTTGGGGATAGTGTGGCGGGCATGTCACAATAAAAATAAAAATAGAAAATCCCAATAACATTTTGCCCGTCACGGAAATCCAGTCTCACGCTTAACAGTCGTGGCCAACCAACCGGACAGTCACAAAAGCAATTAATTTACTCGTACACTGGTATACAATATAGCTGTTGCAGCGATATGAAATATGAGTCTAACTGCATATATTATTATTTTATTTTTCAACTAGCTGATAGTCCGCCAGTTCGTCGTGTGTATTTCGGTTATCTCTGCAGGTTTTACGTCCAAACATAGTGAAACAGAAAGGAGGTAAATAAAATCTACGGTTAAAGAGAGGAGTTGTTTCACATATTTTTGTGTCAAAAACGAACTTCGGCCATTCTTTCAACTGGTGGCCACCACGAATTCAAAGAATGGCCGTAGTTAAAAGGCAAAGACTAGCACTGGTAAATGAAGCTCTTTCAGAGTATGCTAATAAAAGTAGTAATATTTAAGAAATTGCTGAACCTTCTCAAAGAAGTGACGCAAACCATCGTGAAGCACGGAACCCTTTTTTTTTTTTTAACGTGGGGATACCTCATGGACTGTCTCCCGTCTGGGGAAGACGGGAGGGTGTGCCGGACTCCTACCGGCTAAAACCACCACAGTGTTCCTCGACTGACCTATAGGCGGGGTCACGGGATTCGCTCGCGCATGCACCGCGCCACCGCCAGGCTATGATCCGCCTACATGGCGGATCCCGTCGACCTCGGCGGTCTGAACGCCGCCGAATCCTCTAGTTTGGCTCGCGCGGAACACGGCGCGCCGCCTACACGGGCCTGCATCTTGTCGGGCGGTGGACTGCCCCTAAGTCGACCACCCGCAGGCCGGAAGCACGGAACCCTGATTTTTTTTCTAAAATAAAATTAACCTATGTTAGTTACTGATAACATCAGCTAACTGCCAGTGAAAGTCCCGTCAAAATCGGACCAGCCGTTTTTGAGACAGACAAAAACATTAAAAATAGATTGTTGGTTATTAGTACCGTGTAAATATTTAAATACATGCAGTAAAAGGCTGTTATTTTCAACCGATTTCAAAAAGAAGGAGGTTCTCAATTCGTCTGCATGTTTTTTTTTTTTTTTGTATATTTGTTACGCGATTTCTCCGGCAAATGTAAAGCGATTTTGAAAATTCTTTTTTTGATGGATAGGGTATGCCCCAAGGGTGGTCCCATATAAATTTTATCGAAATTGATTTAGCACTTTTTGTAAAAATCGACAGAAAGCAAAAAAAAATATATGGATGATGTTGTAATGTTCTCACCTTGTACTTTCGATCTCTGTTTTGACTGTGATGCCATTTCTTAATGGATATGGATGATCAGGAAGTACTAAAAAGCGAAAAATAAAAAAGCTTTTTTACAAAAAAGACAACCGCCTTCAAAAACCAAAAAGTGAAAAGTAACTTTAAAACAGAACACACATGTCTTTAGTTTCGGAAGTCGGTGGCAATACAAAACAACAAATAGAACAGCAAAGCCACCGACTTCCGAAACTAAAGTCATGTGTGTTCTGTTTTAAAGTTATTTTTCACTTTTTGGTTTTTGAAGGCGGTTGTCTTTTTTGTAAAAAAGCATTTTTATTACAATTAATACACTTCAGTTTTATTTATTTGTATAGATGTAATAATTAACTATGTAGAACCTCAACCAGTGAACCATTACATTTATTTTATACCTTGACATTTTCAAACCAATTATAAGGATGATCTTTAAAAAAACTGAAAGCTTATTTAAAATCTTATAACCGAATCCCTCGTGGAGTTAAGTTCAATTATCTGGAAGTGCTACTCGACGTCCACTGACAAAATGGTATAATTCCTTGAATTTTAACTAGCTACGACCTAGATTATACGAGAAAAGGGATTATGTGCTAAGCTACGAAGTCTTTAAAAATGTGTATACCTACAATTATTAAAGTACAATGAGTAGAGTGAGAGAGCTAGAGCTCGAGCTAGAGTTAGAGTAGGTATCTACCTTTTTTTTTATTCAGGATTGGGAAATCCTCGCGGACGCCCAGACTGTGTCATGATTGAGATAGTCTGGGCAGTGCCACAATCTTCAGCTTAATCTTTAGCGTGGGGGCCCTGCTGCACATGTAATGCAGGGATTTGGACTGTATTTTACTTTGTCATTTTAACTTTTGATCCTCTTGTTTTCGATTTTAACAATTTTTCCAATGTAGTCTTTATATTCGACTTTTCTCTTTTGTTATTTGAATTCCAAATTTTACTTCCAGGTTCGGCCTTTGGGAGCTATGCACCGGGCACTCCGTCAGGTATCTACTACTATCTATCTAGAATATTGGATTATTCCAGCTATGTAAGAAAACCTCGTAAGTAAACCATGTGGTCGCCGCGTGAGGCGCGGTCGACCAGGGGGAACTAAAAGTTGGAGATAAATTACAGACGCGGGTTGCGGGGCCGGAATCGCTGTCGGTATTTGTTTTTGTATTTCTAGTTAATAGTGCCGGTATGCGGAGCCTTAAATAGGTTAGCGGGGTGCTGGGTCGAGGTAGTATAGAGTGCGGGAAACGCTGCCACTGCGCGACCCGCGTCACACCATGAGATTTTTTACACACGTCATAATAATAGTTTAAAAAAAAACAACTTTTTATTGTACCAGGCCTTTTCCCATCCAGAGAAGCCACTAGCATTGATCACCAAGTTTGCTCAAAGTGGATTGGCGATTTCACATTAATGTTATAAGTTCAGGTTTTTTCATGGTGTTCTTTTTTCGCCACTGTCAGTGATGTCCACGAATTGTAAAAGTCACATACCTAGGTAAGTATTATTTATGTCGGCCAAGATACTTTAATGTTTTATGTTAAGACAAAATATAGCTCACTATACAGTTTTTATCACAAACGGCTAAGACACTATAATATTTTCTTAATACACATCTTAAGCCAAACAGTATAGTGAGCGATATTTTATCTTAACATAAAAATTAAAGTAGCTTCGCCGTGGTAACTCCATTTACAGTTTATGAAGCACAAACAAACCCTTTTAATCGTTTTCTGGGATATTCGTGCTATTAATTACAAACCTATACATATGATGTCAATCAACTTTACAACTGGAAGGCCCATTTGCGCCAGGTGGGGTTACTTTTTAACTCCGAGTTCAACATGGGCCAATAATTATTTATAACATTTAATAATTTAAGCTCGTGTTAACAATCAACGCTGAGTTAATTTATGGACCTAGTGAGCCTAAATCGTTGATTATAACTTGGACCAAGTCAGCCTATCACAGTCCGTTGACCAGGTAGCTCTTGTGAATACATAAAAAATTGGCAGCAAATTGACAAATTCCTTTAACCAAGTCATGAAATGCAATAGATGATTCCGACATCCTCTCTGTTGATTGAATTTCGACAGACAAACCACCTTCGCTTTAGGTTTCAATGTTTGCAACGGGACAAACATTTGTTCGGCCTATTGGATTTGTTAACAGTCTCAATGTTTGTGAAGGTAATCCTTGTTTGTGTGGGAGATCGGAGATACAGGACGTCAAGGAATCAGTTCAAAACACAAAGGACCAATGGTACGATCAATGAACTTCATTTACTTTTGTCTCTGTAGAATCTATTGCGTTTTGTAGAAACTGATAGAACTTTGTTCCAATACAGTGTTGTTGTTACAGGGACTCGGATCACATCTTTATTTATGAGGTTTTAGCAATATTAGGACATACCTACCTATAGGATGTAAAGGGCGTGAATGAAACGGTGGAAACGTTTGGGGATTTTGCTCTAATAAATCAATTACATCGTTCGTTTTAGTAACGATAATCATAGCTGAAAGACGTCCACCGTTGGACAAAGGCTTCGCCAAGAGAGGGGGGGGGGGGTTGCCATAATCCTCACGCTTTGTAGGCGTCTTAGGTATTGCAGTGAAGTTGTTAATTACTCAGAAGTTGCTGCTGTCCGACTCTCAGGTTTTAGTAGTCTTCTACGATACCCTCGAGATGGAATGGGTGGATGCTATCCTAACACCCCCCGGGTTAATAACGATAATAATATTAGAAATGGTTGTTTCAACTTGGTTTTAAATAGCTTAATAGGTAATTTGCCTGTATATCATAGACATCATTTTGTCCTCATCACTTTTTATTTGGTTTCGGTTCAACACATCTTTCTCTTCCCTAGGTACCTACATCACCGTCAGCCGTCATCTTAGAAATCATTTCAAACATTTAAAGCGTCTGCAAAGTTACTGTGTTATTTCGCTAATCCTTATTAAGTATTTACGTTCATACACCACTGAACTAGTGAGCTGTGGGTTGAATATTTAACTCTACCCAACTGTCGGTCTACGCACGATCAATGCAAGTTCATCTGAAATTCAAACAATTACGTCAAACATTTGAATTGTTTATACATTGCAAGTTGTGACTGTTTGTGGTGGTGCTCCATTAACTTTGTTGTTTGTTATTGTATAAGTGGGGCTTAGTTGGGAAATATAGGGCAAGGTATACGGAGAAGGTACACTTTTCATTACACACCTTGTTTAAGGCAATGTGTCAATGTTTTTAAAGTGCGCTTTCTGTAAATAAAATACCGGCCAAGTGAGATGGAGGGTTCCGTACAGTGCCAATTACCAGACTTCTTATAGGTTTTCCTGTAATCTATAATCAATTAACTACATTTTGTATTTTTTTCAAAATTTTAGGCTCGTTAGTTTCGAAGATAAGGGGGGCAATGGTAAATTTTCGTCTTCCTTCATTAATAAAATCAAAATTATTTATTTTACAATAATAACAAAAATATATTTGAGATCCACATAACGAGCCCTTTCATTTGATATATGACACAGAAAGGTTTGCAAAACTTTTTTTATTTTCCTAATTGTTCTTCGAAAATCCACTTTATTACGTACGGGATCTAAGCTACGTTAAATATAACTTTTAGAAGACTATATTAGGATAATATATTAGTTAGAGGTGAAATACATGACCCAGCCTTGAGCGGCTCGTGGGTCTGACCTCTAACTTTAAAAAAAAAAATACTTAATTAATGCTTAATGCTTATTAACTTTGCACATCTGTGTTTGGGTCATAGGATTACACCATCCTACCAAATTTCACCTGATTTGGTCCAGTCCAGATTTGGAGCAAATTGGCTGTGACAGACGGACGGACAGACAGACACACAAGTGATCCTATAAGGGCTCCGTTTTTTCGTACGGAACCCTAAAAAACGGTAAGTTTATGTCTGTAGTACTCTCAAGTACACATTTTTTGCTTAGCTTGGCATATATTATATAAGTGGGGGTTCGCAGATGATACCAATCTTCAGTGCCTACTTATGTCACAGTATAAATATTAGGTAGAAGGTATTCCCGTACAGTATAGCAACACGCCCCACCTCCCTCCGAAACACTGTTCCTCACCTCTTCCCGCGTCGAACTTGCTCTCGAAACTGCTTTTAGTTCAAGCGGTGCGTAATAGTGAACTTGCAAACACAACAGACACCAATCCAAGAGAGGTGATTCCATTAAAAAAAATCTCGTAATTCTACTTATGACGAAAACTAAGCCCCTTCCATTTACGGTCATTCATAACACATCCTCTCTTGCTCCTATGATTGGCACATATCCTTCACGCACACAACACACACGTTAGACCTACAAAAACAATGAGAAATCGTACGTACCTACAGTACGGTCAACGTAACTTGGCGCGTCTGAAGTTAGCCGATTAGCTGCGCAGTAGACAATTTCGTTCCTAAAAGTTCCATTGCGCAGCCAAACAGCTAACTTCAGACGCGCCAAGTTACGTTGACCGTATTGTACGCAGCTAAATTAAATTTTGAAGCATACCCTTATAAAACATTTACGTTGGGGTGTGGTGTTTGCTATAAGCAGAGCGATTACGAATTTACTATAAGCATTTTATAATTGTGGCAGTATTTTTCCAGAGCCTGTTCTTAATGTCAAAACAGAATCATTTATATTTCAACCTAATTTTGTGTTAGCTAGCTACAATCAGCTACCCCTAAATTTTGTTTAAATGTCAACGTCATTTATTAGGAAAAAGCTCTAATACGTATGCCGTCAGGTTCCGTCGATCACAGTCGAAACTCGGTAACTAATAATATCCATGTGCATAAATCTTAGTCTCCGGAAGTTGGGCAGAAGCGGCTTCCATGTATTTAACCACCTCATTCACCTCATGTATTTGACGACACGGTTGGCGCAGTGGCTGAGCGATCGACTGCTGCGCAGCGTGTTGCAGGTTCGATTCCTGCCCAGGGTAAACATTTGTGTGATGAGCACTTGTGTTTGGCTTGTGTCTGGGTGTTGTTTATCTATATATGTTTGTATTTACAAAAAAAAAATGTATTTGTGTATGTATATCCAGTATATCAGCTGTCTGACCCATAGTACAGGGTCTCCCTAGTTTGGGGTCATATGGCCGTGTGTGAAAATGTCCCCACATATATTATATATTATTATATTATATTACGATCCCCAAGACGCCTGCCAAACGTGGGATTATGGCAATCCGCCCCCCTCCCCCTCCTCTTGGGGAGGTAGGTCTCATATTGGAAGTCAAAAATACCGTTTGCAAAAGAATGATCTATAGAGGCCAATCAAAGCAAAACCAAAACGTTAATCGCTTCAACTTAAACACCGCACCACACACTAACAAACCGAAGGAAAGCCAATGTGTACAATAAGCTCCTATCTTAAAGACATTAGGTTGACAATTGAACGCTCCCGACAACACTAACGAGTATTTGATTTACCATTTATATTACGTTTTGTCCCAGTTCGATTCTATCACAAACACATTAATGAGTTCACGTAGGTACTCTGACTGACTGGAAATTGTTCGTTTTGGAAAGGCATTTTTTAAAATTATTTTACTAAAAACTACCTACTTAAGTACCTAACTCTTATCTCGGCATAATTGCTGTAGGTAGACCATAGAGTCTAGTAATATAGATTGGAAAAGACCCATCATTTGCCTGGCGTTTTCCCACCTATGTATATGCAACGGGAGACCAGTGGCTTACATGAAGCGACTGCCTATCAGATCTCCATAACCCAGTTGCTGGGTAACACCATACCCATTAGTAAGACTGGTTGTCCGACGTTCTGGCTTATGATTATACCCATAACGACTGTCAAAGATCTACGAATGACAGTCGGAATTGGTCGGAACCAACCGCATTTACGTAGGTACTTTTTGAGGCTCGGAGGGAGACTATAGGTTTGAATAATCAAATCTTTATGCACGCGTCTGTACCTATTGAGAGCCCAAAAATATTTTATCATAACAGTTTTAATTCACGTTTAAGAAATTCATGGCCCTTTGCTTCAAGTTTTTACTATTTTTAACTAATTTTCCTTTAAATCTTATTTCGTTTCGCAAGGGTTCAAAAAATGGGCCCTCAATCCAGTTGCACATAATAAAATTGCGCCCCCATTACTGCCTGTTTTAATTGATTAATAGAGTAGATACCTAGTAGTGGACATATTGTGAGGAGCTCGATTATAAATTAAACTATCTACCACCTATTCACTTATACCACCTACTAATTATTTATTTTTTTAGGTTGAAACAAAAATAACACATGTCTATTATTACTAGAGTAGTTAAGTTTTTAAGCCCAGTAAAATCAAAATCTACATCCTAGTCTCATACAAACAAAAAGAGCCAATCTTTGGTGGTCCTTGTAATTTTAATCAAGACCCAAACCAAACAAATCCGGATATACCCGCACGGATCCCACTCAATTCCGGACAATAGACCGTCTCGAGTGTACGTAAAACGGGGTAAGTGCCATACGTTTAATTAGTTACAGGCTCTTTACTAAATGCGTGTTGACAAAGGTATCAGAGCGTTGACATAGTATAAAAGTTACATTTTCATGATTCGGGATGACAATTTGCTAAGATGTTTTACAATTATTCGGGCTATATTTTCTTCATACAGCAGCATACTTAAAGTTAAACTTCAGGCCACATATGAAACACCACACTGCGCTACAGGACGTAATGTGTCGACGTAGGTCAAAAACCCGCAAAACTAAAATGAGATTGGGCGGGCCATGTCTGCCGGATGCTGGTTAAGCTGTGGGCACGCATAGACTGGGGCCCTGACACAGTCAGATGGGATCGCGGCAGACCGAGGAGATGGCGGGACGCCTTAGATAGCTTCCTCACGAACTGGCGGGATGAGGCACGACGTCGGGAGAAATGGACGGAATGAGGGAGCTGTGTTGGAATCATTGACCCACTTGACTCCATTAATGTCAACGGGGCCAATTAAATTCCTCAGTTGCGAAAGTCTATATTAACGGCAATAGATATAACCCCTGCTTCCCTATTACATCGAATTTTATCATAACAGCACGCGTAGCATGACCACGCCATGTCTACGGATGAATAGACATATTGACGGGAAGAATAGACAAACTGTAATGACTTGTCTATTCTTGCTGTCAGTATGTCTATTCTTCCGTAGACATAGCGTAGTCATGCTGCGCATGCTGGTGAACTGTGGGTATCTACAACAACAAATTAAAAACAAACAACACTTAATTATCAAAATATTTTATTCATTAACATTCTATAAAAAAGACAATAGATTTTTAACATTATTTTTAATACACTGTGATTTTTCTTATAAACTAAATTATCACAGCAGAGCGAGATGTGTGATTACGTGCAAAATGCGTAACTTTGGAAGCGACAGCAGGAAAAGTGTACAAGCCTTGACCGGAGGCTGGCCTGGAGTTTGCCTTTAAGAGTCCCCGCAGACTTCAGACTTTTCTATCGGCCGACAGTTTGGTCGGGTTGGGCCAACAATCAGTCGGTTTGGTGGCGAGTGAGTTCAGTTTAAAGGCAATAGTGTAGCTCATCAAACTTTTTATCGCCAGATACCGAATCGTCATAATGTGCACACATTATCGAAACCAACCAAACTATTGGCCGATGCGATTGTAGTCTAAACTGAACAATCTTTGTAATTCAGATAATCTTCTTGTATAAGTACTGCCATACAGATGAAGGCAAGATACATACAGCTTTATTGCCAGCGCAGTCAGAGCAACAAAATACTCGAACAGTTTTCATTAATTGATAATGAATCAAAAAATTAACAGGAATAGAGTCGAAAATTGCATGCAAGAGTTAATTCGTGCTTCATTTATTTTGTATTTTAGAATACGAGCATAGAACGCTGTCTACGCTGACTTCTGACTCTTATCAGATCTCAAATTAAAATAATATGTATGTATTTAAGATTTGATCAATGTTTTAGGCTAGTTTTCAAGTAACAAATTCTCAAATAAATAAACTTAAATTTTTGTATTTCATTTATTCTTTGTCGATAGGCTAAATATCTTTATTTTGTGTACAGTATGTCTGTATTACGTTGATATGAACTTAAAAATATCTAGATTGGACGATTTACCGTGACTAGTATAAATACAGGTGACTTTTCATTCACTGTTCATTTAGGAGATGAAAGTAATCATAAATACGAATAACTTTTACCACGGGATTACATCTGAATAATAAAGAAAATTTGGCTGTTCCAAACAAAAAATTCAACACGATCAAAATGTATTGTACAGTATGTAACGTATTTTTCATATATTATAAATAAAAGTTGTTTATATTCATAAGTAGGAACTTTTACTTTCCAAAAGATAGCCAGTTAATTAAGTCAGTCTGTTTATTTTATATTGAAGACAATGTTTAGTTTTGTTTTAAATGTGCTCATTGTAACTTTTCCAACATAGAAAACTAAAATATAAAAGAATGATAAAAATACTATACAACCTGAAAGAACTGATTATGTTCATTTAACAAATCAGCAACAATATATTTTTGTATATAACTTTTATTTTTAAATAAAACCATTCATAGGCAATTAACACAACATTTTTGCCATTTTTGGCCCTTTTGCATCAAAAACTTACAAAGTTCTTGGTGCAAGTGGGCTTTATAAGGTTTACTGCCAGTGCCCATTGCTGAAAATATTTTTTTTTTTTTACAGCAGTACTAAAGCTTATTGAAATTTCTATCTCAAAGTCATATTATACCTAACTTCCCGGGGCACGTAACATATGCTGCATTCACATAACATTAGCTATGTTATCGTCCTTATTAAAGCGGGCACACACTGTACCACACAAAAACACTG
The DNA here is from genome assembly GCA_947361185.1 of Charanyca ferruginea. Taxonomy (NCBI): domain Eukaryota; kingdom Metazoa; phylum Arthropoda; class Insecta; order Lepidoptera; family Noctuidae; genus Charanyca; species Charanyca ferruginea. The sequence continues at coordinate 4,740,311 of OX376070.1, forward strand.
CACATATTTACATAAACGCAATTAGGCCGCCCGAACGATGTGTTTTTGTTTCCCGTTTTACTAACTTTGCTCTGACACGTTTTAAATGAATTTAGGATTGGCTGCTACAAAAAGTCTGATATAATATATGAGTCTCGTAATTTTGTGGGAACTATTTTGAAAGAGATTACTGTTTTTTATAAGAGTCGACCGTAACTAGCTTTGAGCTTGTTATAAAGTCTTATAAAGTTGCTGTGGAAGGGACAATGTGACAAATTGATTGACTGCTTTTTTTAACCCCCGACTATGGAGGGTAGAAGGTAAGGTCCGTCTCTGTGTATCATAAAGTGTCAATTAGCTGGCATAGGTCTCCCACAAGAGGGGATTCAGCAGTAATCGCCATGCTTGGCCGATACATGTTGGCGATCGCAGTAGGTGTCAATTAAAATGTGTTAAATAATGGTGGCGCTACAATCGCGACTGGGTAAAATTTTCTAAATCGGCATACGTCAATCCGTTAACAACTGCTACATTCATACCATACCCTGTGCCTACGCTACAGCCTTTTTGGAGGGTTTTAAAACCGCCAGACTTCATATCAAATGTCGTGCCTCCAGCGCCCGGCACAGTGAATAATATTAGTAATTCATCTAACTTCGGCGTTCTCTGTGCCTTTGTAACCACCATACTGCGATCGCCAATCCGCCTGCCAAGCGTGGCGATTATGGCAAACCCCCCCCCCCCCTTGGGGAGGCCTATGTCCATCCAGCAGTGGACGTTTTTGGGCTGAAATGATGATGATCAAACTTCGGACATTATGTTTAGGACTTCAAATTAAGAGACTAACGTGTATTAAATTGTAAATTATTACTTAATTAACTATTTACCTAAAATAAACATCTTCTTGATATAATACAGCGTAATTAAATAAAAAAAATTAACGAACTGTGGTATATGGTCGATAATATACGACGCTGGACACAAAAATATTTGTCGGATTGATCCGAGGTAAGCGGTTAAAGGGTTAAAGTGTGGTAAATAATGGTGGCGCTACAATCGCGACCAGGTAAACATTCGTCAACAACTGCTACATTATACCATACCCTGTGCCTACGCTAGCGCCATTTTGGCGGGTTTTGGAACTGTTATTTGCTACTGATAGTTTACCCGTTGAGGGGTCCATATTGAAGTATTTATGAATTTTGAAAACTAACTTGAAAATTGTATTTATTTAATATTTAGAAATTTAAGTTGAATATTGAAAAAAGAAAAGCTGTTAATTTAGCAATTATTTATGATGTAATTTTAATGATCATGACACGATCATGAAAATGAATTGTAGAATTTTGTTATTTTATGCATGTATTTTGTAATTGTAATCCACATTAACATAATTATATTTATTTAATATTTTGTAATTTATATGGAAAATTGAAAGAAAGAATGAATTTGTTTAGTTAGCAATTATTTATTATGTGATTTTTTTAATGATTATTGTTTTGAAAAAGAATTGTGATTATTTTGTTATTTTATGCATGCACGTTATGAAATTGTAATCCTATGATATATTTGATTTTATAAGTAATTCATATGGAAATAAAGAGGCTATATAATTATTATTATTTACTACTGATAGCTGGACATTTTTTCATCTTTCCCCCCATATGAGATACTTCTCCTTACTTCTCTACGCTCCATACCCCCGACGAAAACAAAGGGTGTATCTGTGTGGTGTATCTAGCACCCAAACAGGTAGACCAATTTGAACGAGGTTTTTATTTAATAGAATGCTGATTTTAAAAAGCTTCTTCTCTGTTGACTTACTGCTTTTTCCTACATTGAATTGGGGTTGCGTTAAATTTAGACTAGGCATAAAATATTCTATACAAAGACTATGAAGAAGATATAAGAGACTTAGTACACAAATAGATTCGAATAAAGGGTGAATTTTTGTGCTATCCAATAAGTATTATATTATAGTATAGAAAACCGACAAAAACGTCAAACGAGACGTCTAATTCAGGTTATTGAACTAAAGTTAGACTGAATTCATTAATAACAATTATATAATATTACAAAACAAATCTTTAACGTTAAAAAACACCATTTCCTGATTCCCTGTGGACGACCTGAATTATGTCGCGTAAAGAGATTGGGACGACACAAATAGAATCGTTTGGAATACCCATGAGTCTAAACAGGAAAACAGTTAGTAAAGCTAAGGGATATTAATCCCTTAAAAATCTGGAGAAAACTTCTAAGTAGCTTTAGTCTTTAGATAACGGGTGATTCATTTAGAGGTACTTTTTTGTTTGTAGATTGTTTGACAGATGGAGTGTGACTCGTGTTAATCCCATCATGGTATTTTTGTTCAGTATAATTTAACATTTAATCATAGAAAGACTTAGCGGCACAGCGTCTACAAGTTATTATTCAGATATATTTACGAAAATCAACGTTCTACGAGTTGTTTTTCGTGCACTTAGAGCAACTTATGGTCCACATAATCGACCTACCGAACGGACGCCAAGATCATCCACCCCTAGACTGAGCAACTGGAAGCAGACTGAGCAATTGGAACTGCAGAATGGACCATGTTAACCGCAGTTACGCAAAACATTTGAAAGAAATCATGTTTAAGAAGTAAATGTAAAAAATGGTTCTTTTGTATGAGAATAAAGATAACCCAATTTTTTTTTCATATTTTTTATACTTTTCATAAAGGAAAATTATGCAGCTTTAATTTGTATTGTTCAGGCGACGACTGCCGCGTCACAGCCATACAAATTAAAGCTGTATAATTACAAACGCACGCACACATCATGGCGCCGCGGGCACAGATGACTTCAACTATCTGTAAATTGTTTATTTATTTGTTTAATTCTTTTTTCATATGTTAAATATGTATTAACTTTAGAATTGGGTTAGATATGTCAAAATGAACACACACACGTCAAAATTTCTCCCCTTTTCGAAGTAATTGTAATGGTTTTGGATTTAATTAATATTGAATTATTTTGATGTCCTTAAATAGTATAAAACAAAGTTGCTGAAATGTCTGTACGCGCATAGTTTTCAAATGACTGCACCAAATTGGATAATTATTTTTTTATTGATTTCGGTATTGCCAGGAAAAGGTTTGTTTAAATTAAATTTAGGAAATTCAAAAAAACCACTTGCATCCTTGCGATACTGGGGCGGGCTAGTTTAAACATTTTAGCAGAATAAAATATTCATTTATTTGTGCCTGCATTTGTAATCAAAGGCACAGATCTAATACATCACTTTATAAATCTTGTCAAAAATAATTTTAAATAAAAAATAGTCCATACATATAAAATTCAGAGGCCATATAAAGTGCAACAAAGCAAAAAAACAATAGTTTATTGGTTTCATTTAAATAAATAATTTAGAAGTTATTTTGTTCTTGAATACATTGTTTAACCATACAGTGTATGACCACACGATTGAATCCACAGACAATTTAATCAGAAAACTCTTTCGTATTTATAATGAAAATCAATAAAACTTAATTGTATTAAGCAACATTATTAAAGCATTCTAGTCACGATTTAAAAACTTATTGTAAATATTTAACACCACATTATAATAATCTGATTCATACAAAAACATTTTTTATTTACATTGATAATTAATATGAGGCTCAAATATCGATTCAACAAAATAGCTTTCTATAACTATCACATTTATTTCATTAGACGTTCATTATTAACCAAGGACAAAAAACGTCTATATTACTACAAAATAAGGGTGCTGTTTATATTGAACTGTTACCTTAGAGCAGGGTTTCTTAAACTTTATGTAGTCATGGACCAGTTTTACAATTTAATCAATTCCACGGACCCCTGTCAAACTGCCTATTTTAGGAAAAGAAACCAAGCCTTATTTCGTGTTCGTCGCCAAATGCAGAGTTTACTACACAATTTTCTAATAAATATGTTGTGAGTTAACTGACCCACTGCGGACCCCTTATACACATACTACGGACCCCTAAGGAGTCGGAAACCCGGCTTAGAGTAAGCACAAACATAGCAACAACATAATCTAGCGTCATCCATTGATCAATTGAGAATGAACTTAGAAAAAATCAGAATAGAGATGTAAATTGCATGTGAGAATAAATTTTCAACTTGTATGTAATTTTCAACTCTATTTCTGTACACTTAAGCGTGCAGTTCACTGTATATACTTAAACAACGTTGGTCTCCTGAGTTACATTTTAGCCACTCGGGACGAGATGAGATTCAAGCTAAAGCGTTCTAAATTCAATATTTTCTTTTTTGACGTTTAAGGCCCGGCACCCATTGTCGGCATGGGCATGGCAAGCAACGAATAAAAATATAACTTAAAGGTATGAAAATAAAGCTAAAATTTCAATGTTAACCATCGTAAGTACAAAAGCATTACGTCGGTATGCTTAGGCATGTCGTGTATTGAAATTTCAACTTTATTTCCATCATTTAAGTTATATTTTTATTCGTCGCCTAAAAATACCTTGCCATGCCGATGCCGACGATGGGCGCCGGGCCTAACTTCTCGATTGTTCGATATTTGAACCTTATCATTTAAAACCTGCAGTCATCCTGTTTCCTCCTGCCGATTGCTCTCTAGTTACGTCCCTCGCACGTAATGGGACATGTAGACCGGAGTTCTAAGAAGAATGGACCTTCCTGTCCCGGATAGAAGGTGGATGGAGTTAGTATGTACCGACCTGCGGGTAGGTTGCGTAACTCTAGGACTACGAAACCGGCTCTGTGAATAAAAATTGTTGAATTAATTAAGTAAAACCTTGTCAACTTGTATACATTAATGGTCATCGACCATTATGACAGCAAAATTCCGATACGAAACGGCCCAGCCGGAACTGGTAGATAAAAACACTTGATTTTAGCCCTGAATATCCGATTAATTTTCAATTTATTGTAATGTTAAATTTTTAGTTGCTTTGAAATCAATAAATAGTTATTCAATTGAGTTCGCAAATTACTAACTACAAGTGACGTCATAAATATAAATTTCCATACAAAAATTAAGGGGGAATCGCGTTTTGACAGGTCACAAAAAGTATGTCAAATGATTAGTGGTGCTCCTACCCGTCTCATATCCGAACCCTATTTATACATAATGACAAGTTAAAAAGGTGACGGCTAACGGGCGGCGGGTTCACAGTTAACGATTGGATTTTTAGACGCAATTGGGTAGATGACACCAATTACCAATAGTTCCAAATCAGAATACCTCTAATGATAATAACCCTGAAAGTCCGATAAATTTTCTGTTCACTTTAAAATTAGATTTTTAGTTTTTGTTTAAAATTAATAAACAATCAGTCATTTTCGGACTTTCAGGGTTATTATCAAGTGTTATTTTTAGAGGTATTCTGATTTGGAATTAACCATATCCCAAAACGTTAAGGAATTCTGAAACTGGACTCAGATCTAGTCTGCACTCGCTCGCAAATGATTAGAAATATTCTGAATGGGGAATATTTTGGTGGAAAACGTAAATAGCGTGGTTTCGAAAAACCAATTTGTTTTGGTAGGTACCTTTTGATTATAGTTTTGAGTGATCCCAAGAATACGTAATTATACACTTTATTGATTGATTATGAAATTAGTTAAATGATATTCGTGTACTAAAGTATAGACCACGCGTGGCAAGTAAAGTGCTGACACAATGGGGTCAAAGGACAATGCCAGAAACTCTATAGAACTTTGCCCCACTCAATAAAAGTCATGTGCAATATGTAGCATCTTACTGTTTATTTATTGCTGATAACTAAACATTAGTCTTAGTGACTGTAGAACTTGCGGTTTCCGTTTAAATCTAAAAACAATTATGACATTGATTATAGGTTAAATTGTATTTTAGGTAAAATGAATTTGTATTTTGTGGGTAGGTATTTCGTAATCCGCAAGTTCTAAAGAAAAACAATTTACTATAGAAAGGTTCTATATTCATTACAATTATTTTCATTAATTTACTTTTCTGTACATGGGTTACTTTTTCTGTACATGGGTGGGGCAGGATCTGGCATTGTCATTTGTACTACGGCGAACTTTCCCGCCTGCTCAATAAAAAAAAAATCCCTATTCTTCCATCTTTTGAGTGCAAGCAAAAATGAACTTAGTGGTGGTCAGGCGGGTGTGACCACGATAGTACGTGCTTACACTGTACATGTTTGTGTTGGTTATACTTGGATATATACATGTGGAAGCTTGTAATTACCAAATATCCTTGCCTATTATAGTTATTGATAGTTGTTATTAGTTTGTAAGTTTTCCAAAAAATAAAACAAATAATAAATCCATTTCCTCACCTAAAAGGACCAGAAGTCTCCTTCAAGAACGGCGCAGTGACAGTAGGATCATCCAAGGCCTCGACCCTCACGTCCACCCCCATCTGGTATTGCTTGGGTCCTTTGAGTTCCACCACGATGTTACAAGGGGACCTGGCGTCTGGTACGGTGATGATAAACTTGGGGTTGTTCTGGTATGTAGCGCGGTGGTTCTCACAACCGCCTGCGGTGCGAGCCGTCCATTCACCTTGAAGCTGTAAGGTTTCGTTTGTTGAGAACTTGATTAAATATGTATATCCTATACAGTGTGTTAGGAAAGCTCTTACAGGTACTTTAAGATTATATGTACTCATTTTTATCGAGAACTCTTTTTGCTTATTATTCAGCAAAAGGAGGTGTTTTTTTTTCGGCCCAAACATGTACCGAGGTACAAATTACTATTAAAATTCCTTCCAATAAATTGTATTTTTAGGAGTATTTAAAATCCTTCAATATTCGATAGATTAGGAAATAAAAGAATATGAAAAAACACTACCTCGTTCAAAGAAACGCTCATGACAGCGTTGACGGCTGTCAAACTATTCCATCTGTCAATATTACATCGATGTTCAATAATAAACCCACTTTCGAGATCGTTCGTCTGACAAGGGGATCTAATATTGACAATAATACTACCATCAATAACAACAGAAAAAAATATCGGCCCTGGAACGCTGTCTTTTGGCCAGTAGCTAACCAAACGCAAAAAATAATCTGAAATGTGAAAAAAATATGTTTTTTTTTAATTCTTGTACCTATGTTTCTAAAAAATGCGTGCTAGAAAAAAAAAACTTATTCACAACACATACACAAAATTCTAATCAGTATATTTTGAGGTTTTCATACGTTTATAAAACAAAGTAACGAAACGCGTTATCGGAGAAGTGAATCACGAGATTGCCATTTTGAAATTCTTGGGTTGCAAGTTTAAGCATCTTTGATCGACAATTTCAAGTGGTACAAATGCATAAATAAATCCAATATATTTTTTTTCAGAATCTGCGATTTTTTTCCTGTATTTTCGTACCTTTGTTCTTAAGGTACACTGTTGGGCCACAGTTATAGGGAAAAAAAAACATCTCCTTTGTTTAGTTATTCAATAGCCACACCAATTACATTCAACATGTCATTTGCACCTCTGTAGGTATTTTAGATTGAAAGATTTTAGCATTTTATTGAACATACCCAATTTAAACCGACAAAAAAACTAAAATGACTGCCATTAGCGGATTGTTGGGTTAGGAGTAAATAAAAGTTCATTTGTCGATAAAAATTAGACCTCAAGTATCGATCCCGATTAACCCCGACGTTAATCGGGACAAAACTTTCAAGGAGATTTTAACGTTGACAATATAGTTTGTAGACAAAAATGACTCTAATGAATGACTCAATAATATTTTTTTTTTCTAGTGTCCTTGTCGGCAACAAGCTATGTCATTTCAATGTTTGAACCCCTGCATTCACCCCGTTTTATGGTACATTTTCTTGCGTAGTTGATTAATCTCCATTAAGATTAACCGCAGTGACCGACATTGAGCTGGAAGAATATTAAACTTTTATGTATGGATTTCACTTACAGTTTTCTTATGCGGATAAGGCTCAAGCTTGCTAAGCGTGAAGGGGCACGTCGCATACGCACGCAGCGTATAGAATATCGTTTTACTCTTCTCGTATTGTGAAACGACTAAAGTGTATCTGTCTGCGCTGCCATCCCCGATTAGCAGTTCACATAAGTAGTGCGGACTGTTGATCCTTATGCCGTCTTTGTAAGGTTCAGGATCGTCTGAAAAAAAATATTATAGTTGTGCCGTTTTAGTATGGCTATCATTGCCCTTAACCTAATATCTCTTCGGAGACCTGAAAACTATTTACCGTTTTTCTTTAGTGAAACATGTTGATGGTTAAAATAGATATTTCTCGATATAAGACGTTGACGCACAACGGACTTTGTATCTGTTTTTTAAATGAAATAAAAAGCGGAACATAACTTATTGGCAGTTTCATAATTTAGCCCTAATTGAATGTTGCCATTTATTTTGAAAAACATAGGTGTGTTAAGAAGTAGTATAATAAACAACATATCCTCACTATGTTTTGCCAATAGGTAGCGTACAAAATTGAAGCAAACGTAAAAAAATACATTAATTACGATTAAGAAGGTATGGCAATAAAATATAGTAAAACATCTCAATTAAAAAAAAACAATTAGGTAAATATTTTGTCTTTTGACAAACCCGTAATTTTACCACATGGAACATTCGAGAATACTCACAAGGGTAATAGACTCTCCTCCCATTCTTGTACACAAGCAGTGTGATGTACTCCTTGTTGTCTCTAAAGTCGTCGATCTGCGTGATATGTCTCGTCAACAGCAGCCACACGGCGCCTTTACCTTGCACGTGCAGCGAGAACTGAGGGTTCTCACCGATGTTGTACGCGTCTTTGGCTGGACCGGTGCCGGCGTCCCATTTTCTACAAAAAGTTTAAATTTTTCTAAGATGTCCAATGTGATAGTTTATATATCCAAAACTTATAATAACTAACTTGCTTTTTCCCGCAACTTCGTTTCAAATGAATTATCTCACAGATCCTGATTTCTTTTTTATAAAATATAGCCTACAGTACTCAGGGATAACGAAGCGTCGAATTGATGAGAGGATTTTCAACATCAGAGGAGTAGTTTTGGAGTTTATCTACTGCATCCAAACTTACGGGTGTCGTAAGAGGCGACTAAGGGACTCACCAGAGAATGGGCAGCAGCGTTCTCTGTGCCTTTGTAACAACCATACTGCGATCGCCAACCCGCCTGCCAAGCGTGGCGATTATGGCAAAACCCCCCCTTTGGGGGAGGCCTATGTCCAGCAGTGGACGTCTTTCGGCTGAGATGATGATGATGATCCAAACTTACAAACTTTTTCTCTTTACAATATTAGTTTAGAAATAATACAATAGAGTATTTTACTCTATACGAGAAAAAATCTATAAATATGTTATTGAGACAGTTTAGGCATAAAGTAGTCGGAAAATGTAAGTTTTAGTTCATAAAATAACAAAATAAATTTTTAACTTCAATACAAAGTTCTCAGTTTTTTTTAATCTGTTATAAAACACCATGAAATAGTAGCGGCCATGTTATTACGCCGTACGGCTGTGTAAACAAAAAATTGTCAACTGTCAGTCAACCGATTGGCGCATATAGGCTTTGTACTTTTATTATTTTCGTAACCAACGTAATTTTTGAATTATTACACCTATTACAAAATATGCTTTTTATTATTTTTAAATTATATACAATTATCATATTTAATATGAGCGCATTTGATACAAAACGAACTGACGTCAATTCCGCTGAGCAATATGGCGTCCAGTAAGAGGCGTTTTCGTCAAACTACGCGCGAAACTTGAAAATTTAAAATTTAGATGCATTTTTATGGCACTTATCGATCGAATCGTCATGTTCGTGAACGGGCGCTGTCAGTAGAGATTGGTCAACTCTTAACTGCCATGGTTTTTATCTTGATTATTTTTTATATTTCTAGATTACCTTCATTGTTTTCACATATAGAAGCAACAAGAATAATGTAAGCAGTATTTTGTAAAACTTGATTTTAAAAGAGTGTCCGTGGAGTTTCTTTCTCGTTCTTCTCCATAGACACCTACCTACTTTTTGGAACGAGCAACTAGCTCCAACTCTCCTCACTAACTGACCGACTCCTTGACAATTCAAAAGTGCCTGTAAATGGTTTAATTGAAATAAATGCTTTGACTTTGAATAAAAATTTTGTGTTTTTTTTTGGTGGCATATTACCAGTACAGAATTTCATTTAGACACTTTTCAAAAATGGGTGTAATACCCTATTAATAACGTTAAACTGATTCGATATGCCATATGTGTTACATTACTATTTATATTATACTAATAATATTATAGAGAGGTCAAGTTGTTTGTTCTTATGTGTTTTGTTTACTAGAAGTAATCTACGAAAATAATGGTACAATTACTGGTTTTGTCTCTGCATCACCCTAAGGTAGACAGTTAGAAAATGCCCATGGCATTAATGCCGCCTTTGTACAGTGTGTTTATTACATTTTGTGTATTAAGTTTTAATAAGTCTTCTTCCTGCCCTTATCCCATGTTACTATAATGTTTGAATAAGTAATAGATATATTTTTTTTTTCATATTAAAGTTGCACTATTGTCGTGTGACATACTATTGCCGTTAACTTCGATGCGCATGAGGCCGCGGGAAGAAGCTAGTGTTAAATCATTAAATAACAGACACTTAAGATCAGTGAGAATGTGCACAGTTTCAATCTGTTTCGGAGAGCACTCGGCAAAAATGTAATTTATGATGAACACGTAACGTTCGTCGTTACGCTCGACGTTTAGAGTAACCAGAATGGATAAGGACCTGTAAACAAAATCCCTTTCCGTTAGCGTTAACGCCAACGGAAAAATCTAATTGTATGGAGTTGACGTTTGCTTACCAGATGTCACGTGATGCAAATATGTCAACTGCATACAATTTGATTTTCCATTGGCGTTAACGATAACAGAAATAGGATTTTGTCTACAGGCCAAGGTCAGAAATGAGTATATTCGAGGAAGTTTGAAAGTTGCGCCGGTGACAGAAAAGTTGAAAGGGAATCGTATGTGAAGAGGGGGGATGAAATGCATCTGACCAAAAGAGATAGTGATATGAACGTGGAAGGATGGAGAAGATGAGGAAGGTCAAAGATATGGATGAATTGTGTGATGAACAATATGAAAGAGAAGGGACTCAGTGATATCATGATGGGTGACAGGACGGAATGGAAGAAGACGTGTTGCGTCGACCCCAAGTAACATAAGACAAGGGTAGGAAGACAATGATCTGGGTATCTTCAAGGCAGGAGTGAACCGGTTTATTCTAAGCAAGCGTTCTCCACCTTAGACCGCATCATCACTTAAGATCTGGGGGCCAAGTCTGCTATTTTTATAATTTCGTCATTCCAACACGATCCTATTGTCATTTTGCTAAAAGTTCGTAATCTATTGAATTCATAATGGTCGATCATTGGTCGGTCGAATTAAAAGCAATGACTGCACAATGACGTTCTAATGGTAGGTCACTGATCATAGGAACTGTCAAAATTTTAGCAAATTACCGCCTAAGTCAGTCATTCAGTTGTTATTTTGTACAAGATTACCATTCTCTAACATTTCTTTCAATGGCGTGTCAGTGGTTGACCATTGGAAAGTCATAATGACGCCATTATATTAGTAGATTACCAAACTCGTCAAAATTATCAATTATGAAATCAATGATAGACCATTCTGACACTATTGTAATAGCAGACTTGAGGCCCAGGTGAGTTGCGGTCAAACGCAAGCCTATAACAATATAAAAAAAATGCTTAACGCTTTCGTCTTCCTTAAAAAAACTGGCCATTTGCGAGTCGGACTCGCGCACGAAGAGTTCCGTTGCATTATCTATACAACACTAGACATAGAGCAAAAATCACGTTTATTGTATGGGAGCCCCCTTAAATATTTATTTTATTCTCTTTTTAGTATTTGTTTTTATAGCGGCAATAGAAATACGTCATCTGTGAATTTCAACTGTCTAGCTGTCACGATTCATGAGATACAGCCTGGTAATAGACAGACAGACGGACAGTGGAGTCTTAGTAATAGTGTCCCGTTTTTACCCTTTGGGTCCGAAACCCTAAAAAATAACAAAATCTATAAGCTACACTTACTGGTGTATACAATATGTAAACTGGAACATCTCTGGATTCCAATTAAGATAGAAAACATCGAAGAAGTTCAGTATACTGGCGTAGTCTATCCAGAAGACGCCGTTGTCGTACTGTGCCGCACTGTCCGGGTCGTAGTTAAGGAGGGCGCGTAGTGTGGGCGTCCAATGAGCGAGGTCTAACTCCGAGTAGTTGCCGCGCCAGCGCAAGTGGGACCAAGGGTTCTTGAGCTTTAGGAGTTTTACACCCTGGGGAAAGACAGATGTTAGAGAATAGAGAACTACTGAACACTATCTCATAATCACAATATACGCTTAACAGCGCCCATCCTGTCATATTTCCCATACAAACGCTCGTACGCGATTACGGCGTTATAACAAATTATTTTCCAAATATTTTTAACACACAGGTATCTTGTGGTTTAAATCTAGGTTTGTATGAAGCAAATTCAGTAAACAATTTTATCTGAACTTTGGCCGGTCATAATGCACTCATACATTGAAAAAGTAAAAAAACAGCTTCACAGAAACCTTGCACAATATGTAATAGAGATTCTAAATTAGAAACATTTTTACAAAAACTTGTAAGGCTTTTTCAAAAACACGTATGTCCTGGAACAAGTTTTGTGAAATTACCGCCCGTCAATTTTCCTGTGATTTTATCGCGTTCTCACTCAGTCGTTTGATTCCGAGCTTCGCGTTAGTTGAAACAAAAAAAAAATCAATCACGCTCGCGTTGAAGTTCGTTCGATGGGGATGAGCGCTCTTAAGGGTGCCTTTCCCAGTCGGACTATTATCAACGCGAACATGATTGTCTTCTTTTTGTTTCATCCAACGCAATGTTCGAAAACATACAAGTAAGTGAAAACGAGATGATATCACACGAAAATGGGCGCGCGAAGAGTTCACAAAACTTGTTCCAGGAAATACGTGTTATTCAAAAAGCCTTACAACTTGTTGGTACAAATGTTTATAATTTAGAATCTCCATTACATGTGCAGCGTATCTATAACTGTTTTTTTTTACTTTTTTAATGTTTGACTGCATTATGGACGGCCACACACAAAGATGTTAACCACAAGATACCGGTGTGTTATAAACATTTGGAAGAAAATTTGTTACAACGCCGTAATCACGTACGAGCGTTTGTATGGGGACTATGATGGGTTGACCGCCCTTAATACTTACATTAGCCAGTCTGACATCTAGCACGGCGTACGCATGCGTTGCGACAAGCCCCGTGCGTTCAGCCTCTGCGTCAGAAAGTGGTCCAGTAGCTACTGTCACTAAAACGTCTCCTCTATCTAATCTAGTTCTAATCTTCTCGTATAGTGCGTCTGCGTTGAAGTCTGCCTCTCCGCTTCGAATGGCTGACCGTTCTGGTATCCAACCGGTTAGAGCATGGAGATCTATGTTCTGTGAATAATTAAAGTCGGTAAATTCTATTCTAGACCTCATTTTGTGAAATCGTAGACCTAATTTAACATATTTTACAATATCGTTAACAGGGTGATAAAAGGTAGTTAGTTACAATAACAGACTCCTTCATAAATATCCAACTCACACAATTTTTAACTCTATTTGTGATGTTTTTTAGTTCATCAATACCAATATTATAAAGAGGAAAGATTTGTATTTTTGTATGTAACGAATAAACTCAAAAACTACTGGTCCGATTTCAAAAATTCTTTCACCAATCGAAAGCTACATTATCGCTGAGTAACATAGGCTATATTGCATTAATAAAAAAATTAGGGGTCCTTGGGAAAATACAAGCGGAAGAAGTCGCGGGCAATCTGCTCTCCTGGTAAATAAGTGGTCCAATGTACCAGGAGAGACCAGAAAATAAGAGGTGTAGGGTAGGTGTAGGGTAGATGTAGGGTAAGTGTAGGGTAGGTGTAGATAGTTAGGGCCAGGACAACGTCTGTCGGGTCAGCTAGTTATCAATAAATCAATGAAAAGTGTGCGGGTCCTATGACCAAAATTTATAAGACAAGGAACTTTGCAAATAGACACAACTTAGTTTGTCTGTAAATTCTAAACTGTCATTGTTTGTTAGTTGTATGAAATTAATATAACGCGGCTAATTGACGTAGTGTCGACAGGTCGACACTACGTCAATTAGCCGCAACAATAAGTTCCATGGTTGGAATTACTAATACATGCCATTTATAGATAAGAATCAATCAAAATCTGTTTAGGAATTAATTAGGAAGAGTCTGGACTCACACAGGAAATTCTAGTGTCCAAGGAATTTGTCAGAATAAACACTATTTATCATAATATGATTAAATTTCGAAATTCAATTCGAAAAAAGGCTGTCATGTCCGTCGTCGTGGCTTAAATACGGTAATTAGCATAGATAACATTCCTCATTTTACACGTTTCAACTACTTTAAAACTATTTTAAAATATTGTACCTTGTTTTGTTCCACTAATTAAACTTTGAGAGTTAATAAGATAGTCGTAAACGTAACAGTAACAAAAACAAAATGAACTCACACTATTCGAGCCAGGAAAGTCATATCCCCCCATTACTTTCATATACGCCTTCTCTAATAAAGAGACCCAGAATTCGTTCTTATTGCTGGAGTATGAGCACAGCAGTCGCCCGTATTTACTGTACGGCAATCTGTCATCTATTATCACCTGAAAAGAGTTTTATATACATTGTGAATTTTTTGAAATTTACATTTGTGTTTTCACTCGAGATGCGTAGGGAGGGTGAGCGTAAAAATAATCAAAAGCATCGTTTTATTTTTATAACTTAAGCTGACCTAGCGAAGTTATTAAACATCACCAGGATCCCGTAGACAAAATCCCTTTTCTGTTAGCGTTAACGCCAACGGAAAAATCAAATTGTATGCAGTTGACATATTTGCATGACGTGACATCTGGTAAGCAAACATCAACTATATACAATTTGATTTTTCCTGTGGCGTTAACGCTAACAAAATGAGATTTTGTCCACAGGCACACGCTGTCAAAGGGGCTAGCAATGTAAATTCGATCATTTTTTGACTTGGAAATAATAATATTATCATTTATTTGCTAAATAAAATACCTGATTTGTACACAATATTTGTTAAGTTTGAAGGTTGTGTTAATAAGTGATACTAAGGCCGGCCATACACGGACTGCTCGAACAGTTAGGCATTGATCAACATACACGGACCGCTCGAGCAGTCATAGTCAACCGCTTGAAGCTGCCATTGATAACTGCTCGAACTAAGAACTGCTGAACAAGCAAAACAAAAGCGTGCGGGCGGGATTCGTGCGTGACGTGGAATGAAGAGCGCAGGCGGAGATACTGCTCGAGAGGAGTCGACAGCTCGAGCAGTAAGTGTATGCCTGGCAACTGCTTGACTGCACGATGAAATTTCACCGCGCTGCTGACCGCTCGAAGCAGTCGCAACTGCTCGATCGGTTCCGTGTATGTGTGTACGTAAAAGACTCAAAGTCTAAGTCAAATCATTTATTACAATTAGACCATTAAATGCACTTTTGAACGTCATATTGTAAAATTTGAATCTAGACTATAGTTCACTATGCAGTCGCAGCTTAAAGCAGTCGATACCGACTGCTTCAAGCAGTACGTGTATGGCCGGCCTAATTGTGCTGTACGTCTAAAAATAAACCAAATTATTATAGTTTTATGTCCAATTCCAAAATCGACTCCAGACCTTGCGGGCCACATGGCCACAGATTTCGTCTGTAATTTTAGTGAACTTTTTGGAACTTGAAGGTACAAGCTACTTAGGAAAAAACCGGACAAGTGCGAGTCGGACTCGCCCACCGAGGGTTCCGTCCATATTTGTAGGTACATATCCATACTTCTATACTAATCCATACTATCCATACTTTAATCTACTTAATATTATAAATGCCTTTTTGGCAATATAAACGGCCGTATCTTTTTTTCACGTTAACATAGAGGGTTGATTTTACAGCATCAAGGGACCGTAGACTTGAGTATATGGTTTTAATTTCAACTCGATACCTTCACGCGTTCCCGAGATAAAGGGTCTTGACAGACAGACAGACAGACAGACGGACAACAAAGTGATCCTATAAGGGTTCCGTTTTTTTCCTTTTGAGGTACGGAACCCTAAAAAAGGGCTAAGAGTAGTACAAACTCAAAAAATATTCTAGGAAGCATTCTCGAAAAAATCGGCTGATAATAAAATATGAAAGAGGCTGAAAAAATCACACTTAATTTATGTTAGCTTACCTTTCTCCTAACGCCATTCAGGTGTAACTTGATCATGTACTTTCCGAATGGGTTGTAGACAGGCGACTTGCTCTTATTCTTTGGATAAATGATGGAAGTTATGATCTTCTTGTTAAATCGCTTCTCGTATAGTGCACTAACCGCTAGAGATGCTACGAATGAGCAGTCAGATACTATCTGAAAATAATTTATAAATTACTAGTGACCTGCCCCGACTTACTATACGTACAAACCTTCCTCTTGAATCACTCTATCTATTAATGAAAACCGCATTAAAATCCGTTGCGTACTTTAATGCTACGGCTACACTACGACGCGAAGATTCGAGTTCGCGTTGTCGCAATAAAACTTCGTGTTCTGTCTACAACGAAGTGTTTGGCCACATTGAAAAAAAACTTCGTAACGTCGCGATAATTCATTTAGAAAAATGGAAGAGGCGGTAGCACTATAATATTACATGTCAGCAAAAAATGTACTGCATCTTTATTATTTGATTTAAAGAAATAGGATACCACAAAATTCAGATTCATAATTTTGCATTAATTTCAATATTCTCTCATTACTCCAATCCATTATTATAAATTGGAACTGTTGATGCAACACACAAAAATACGTGCTAACCGCTCGGCATATCGCTGTCAACAAAGCGCCCAAAGTGTAGCCAACCGCACGAACTTTTGTCGCGACAAAACCCTTTGATGTGCGGTAATTTACCGACAGGGGCGCGAAGGGCATTTGTGTTCGCGATGATGATTCGCGATAGGACGAATTGCTTGGTCAGACGTGTCGCAACAACGCAAATCTTCGCCTTATCGCGACAATGTAACCGTAGCATAAAAGATCAAACTCAAACTCATTTATTTCAATTAAACCATTTACAGGTACTTTTGAATTGTCAGAGTCAGTCAGTCAGAAAGTTGAAGCTAGTTGCTCGTTCCAAACAGTAGGTTTCTATGGAGAAGAACGAGCAAGAAACTCCATGAACACTCTAAGTGTACAGTTAGCGGGAGCGACTTTGTTTTATACCATGTAAAGATTTATTCTGTACATCATCTTCCTACCCTTATGTTACTTGGAGTTGACGCAAAAACTTTCCTTATTGCATTTCCTTTTCTTTTATGTCTTTCTTTACACAATCACTTATTCTACACGAAGGTTAAAAGTTAACAATTTTACATGTATGTTTTTTTAACCGACTTCAAAAAGGAGGAAGTTATCGATTCGGATGTTTGTATTTTATTTTTTTTATGTATGTTCGGGCATAGCTCCGTCATAATTATGTAAACGGATTTGCAAAATTCTTTTTTGTTCGAAAGGGGTTTATTCCGAAATTTCATCGAAATTGATTTAGCGCTTTTTGAAAAAATCCCAAATATACCAAAAAAAATACATAGATGATGTTTTATAGTTTCTTCAATCTTTGGAGGACATTCAATCTCTGATTTAACTGTGTCGCCGTTTCTTAATGGATTTGGATGTCAAAGCGATACTAAAAAAGCGAAAAATAAAAACTTTTTCCAAAAAAAAAAACAAACGCCTTCAAAAATAAAAAAGTGATAAATAACTTCAGAACAGAACACACATTACTTTAGTTTCGGAAGTCGGTGGCGGTGGCTTTGTTCTGTTTGTTGTTTTGTATTGCCACCAACTTTTTTTTTAAGTTTTTTAATCTGGGTGATGTCTTTGTAGCAACCAGCACGCATAGCATGACCACGCTATGTCTACGGAAGAATAGACATACTTATGAAGTTGGTGGTTTGGTACACCCGTGCCTTGGAAAGCACATCAAACCTCCTGCACCACATTTGTCTCTGAATTGTCTCATTAGCTATGGGAGTGAGAAAAGAGAAAGTAAACCTGTGTTTGCTCACACATATGTGCACTAAAATACCACCTACAAGAATGGCTAGTCTCAAATTCGGTCCAGAGGGACTATTATTAATTTCAAAAAATATACTCACTGTCTGCTTAATACTAAAACAGTCAACATGATCTCCAATAATCATCTTGGGGTCCATACAAATCTCATCAGGCCTCACCCAGGAATCAAACTCCTTCGCTTGCTTTGAAGAGAGCTTCAACTCACTAGCCCTATCTTCAAACGGTATAGCATACTGGAATCTCTCAGACAAATCCACATCCATAAATGGGAGAAAGCAGTTGTTATTGATATTTGATGATGTACGTAAAACTTCTTTTTCTTCTTCAGTGTATGTGGTTTGCTTTCCACTTACTTTTAACTGGATGCTTTGATCTCGTTGTAGTATGGCCTTGACAGGTGTCACAGCTAGAAGCGAAATTGATACTGGATAATTTGAATGTCAAATGTTAGTGTACCAAGCATAGGAAATAGATAAATTGTCTTAGGAAACCAGTCTTATCAAGCAGGTAAAAGAAACCTTTGGGATTTGATAGTAACATGTTACAACAAACCATATAAGTGAAATTTTACATTAACTTAAAATAAGCAAATATTAAAATAGAAAATTGAACCTAGATTAACTAAAATAACAATTTGAAACTTACCTGGTTTCTTTGATTCATTTATAGAGAGAGCTCCAATTCTTTTAATACCTTTCAACTCTTCAGCCCTATCAAGTGCCTGTTCAGCTAAACCTTTTATTTTTGCTTTAATTTCTGGATCACTTGCTTTCTAAAAAAACGAAATTATCTTATATATTATTAATAAAATTATTATTAATAATATATTATATTAGATTTTAAAATAAAAACAATAATGGACTTAGTAAGGTACTATCGCGAACTTTCCCGCCTGCTCAGTTAAAAAAATTATCCCTTGGCGCCTGCGAAGTCAACGGGGCAGGGTAGAGAGCGCTTCCATCTTTTGAGTGCAAGCAAAAATGAACTTACACCACTAAGTTCATTTTTGCTTGCACTCAAAAGATGGAAGCACTCTCTCAGGCGGTCAGGCGGGTGTGACCACGATAGTACCTTGGGAACGATTGAGTGACCACCAATCATCATCAGCCAAAAGACGTCGGCGTCGTTGAACATAGGTCTCTGCCATAGAACACCACAACAAGTGACCAATCTTGATAATCTCTAATTATCCCTAATATTAAATGTCTTACATTTATAGATTTAAAAACGAAATTATGGTCTGATACATCGGCTTCCCTACTGCAGCGTTTGCGGAGCAGTGGCGACTGCATCCTTAAAGTGATTGCTGCACGAGTCGACTGCCCTTACCAGAATCACTGGATAAGGGTAGCTTTAGGATTAGTGTAAGTTAGTTTTATTCTACTAACATAGCTTTAAGTAAATACTGTAACTAACCCATTATGAGCCTATGGCTTGAAATAAAGATTTATTATTATTATTATTATTATTATATAAGGTCAGAGATGCCATCTGATGCCAAAAAAGTAATTAGCCACTCATTTTTAGTCAAACTCTTTAGACAAATTACAATATAATTATTATGTATTGCACATAATTTTTATTTTCTTTTTAACTTGATGTTTTTATTACAGTTACTTCTGTAAATGTAACTGTGTTTTTTAATATCTTCATGTACAGATTTTTTTTAACCTCAGAAAAAAGGGACAGTTTCAACAAAATACTCACTACAGAAACAGCCAGTTCCACCGCCTGTGTGTATAATTGTAGTGCATTGTCTTTGAGATTAGCATCGTCTGCATCTAGAGCTTGTTGCATGAGGAAGTAGCATTGTTGTACAGCACGCACACTCTGTTCCTGTTGTGCTCTATCTGAGAAGAAAATAGTACTTTTTACTTGTATTGAAAAAACTTTCACTTGAGTTGCACTGTAATGGAGACTCCTCTATATGCAATGTAAGCCAAATAATAATAATAATATAATAATATGTGGGGACATTTCACACATGGCCATCTGACCCCAAACTAGGGAGACCCTGTAGTATGGGTGTCAGACAGCTGATATACATACACAAATACATTAAGTCCGCCTTTGTACCTTTGTGCATGAAGTGTAAATAAATAAATAAATACATTTAAATACATACATTATATAGAAAACGAATAATAATATTTTTTATTGACATAAAATACGACAATGACAACTTATTTGAAGCCCTGGTGGTTCCTGGGCTAGGTAGCAACCTGTGTTACAGGAGCCAGTGTCTTCACCTAATTGTAGTACATTTAGCATTTATGCGTGCAATAAAAACAAAGAAACAGTAAAATAAATAGAAATTAAAGATGCATGCATGCTCTTTTGGTGTGTGTGTGTGTGTGTGTGTATGTGTATGTGCATATGTGTGTGTGTGTGTGTGTGTGTGTGTGTGTGTGTGTGTGTGTGTGTGTGTGTGTGTGTGTGTGTGTGTGTGTGTGTGTGTGTGTGTGTGTGTGTGTGTGTGTGTGTGTGTACATTAGTGTATGAGTAATAGTATTGAAATAAAATAATAATACCTAATGAACTTATTTTATTTTCATTAATCGTTTATTTTTGGAACAAAAACAAGTACAGTAAGTGGACAAAATTTAAAACGATGGTAGCTGCAAAAGTTAAAAACTGTGGCGCGGCTACCAACGCCCGACTCCAAATGAGAGGGTAAGCTGTTCCAGGTACTGTACTGTACAGTTCTGTACTTGTTTTTGTGTACAAAAATAAACGATTATTATTATTATTATTATTATTATCCCGTATGGGCCTACCACACGCACAAGCTTCACCACAGTTTTGCCTGCACAGTCCGGTTTGTACACGGAACACGGAGCGTGTGGTTGGTAAAATACGCTGCGCAGCGCTTTAGAATATATTTAAATGTATTATGCCATGAATTGAATAGCTAAAACTAGGAAAAAGATTTACAACATTTATATGAAATAAATAGCTATGTGGTTATTTGAAATAAAGTCTTTCTAACAAATGATGAGGTGACATTGAGGTCAAGAGCAGTTTCATTACTAAGAAAAAACCTACAAATTATGTAAATAGGTACTTCATTGTTAATTGTTGTTTCTAAATTACTTTCTTGCAAAAAATAAAGTGTTGTTTGTTTTCCTTTAAACATTCATCTTAAGCAACGCTCAAACAGGATTGGACTAAACCAATGATGATATCATCGTCATCAAACAGATTAAACTGAATGCCTACTGTGTTCATTGCACACATAGGAATAGAGAGTCTATTTTTGTATGAGTCATAGTTATGGACTTAGAAAAAAGAATAAATATTTTTTTCTTTTCTTTGATCTACCAGCAAATTTTTAGATAAAAAAGTGTCGTACCTTGTTGCTCTGTCAAAAAAGTGGCTCTTTCCAGATATTCCTGCACTTTGATCCTTACATCTTCCTGTTTTTCTGGAGGCAAACGATCACGGATCCTATCCAACATCCTCGCTGCTGTTCGGTAGCATTCCACTGCTTTATCTGTTTGTTTTGCCTG
This sequence comes from Charanyca ferruginea, assembly GCA_947361185.1. NCBI lineage: Eukaryota > Metazoa > Arthropoda > Insecta > Lepidoptera > Noctuidae > Charanyca > Charanyca ferruginea. The sequence continues at coordinate 4,762,007 of OX376070.1, forward strand.
ATCGAATTGCACAGCTAGGGACGCGGCCTCAGTGGCGTTAGCAAAGTCACTCATTTTCCACAATTAACGCATTAGAACTCAGAAAAATATTATTGCAAACAAAAATGAAATGTTTCAAAATGACAATGACATTCACATTATCACATATTCATGCATCCATGCATATGTTTGTTTACTATCGCTTTCCATGAAGGAAAAAGACAAAACGTCTCAACAAGATTTCGTTAGCTCAAGTGCAAATAAAATACAAAACTAACAGAATGCTTAAAATATTAAAACAAAAGGACTGATTATTAGAACTGGAACATTTAATTGAAATTACTGATTCTGATTGTTCTCATATCTTGTCAATGTCATCCGTGAGTTGTTGACGGTTTGTTGACAGAAATAACAGGTTTGTTTGACAGTGATATAGTGATAACATCATCACTGTGACCAAGAAGCTTATAGATAAAAGTGGAGGCAACACTTTAAATATCTAAGTGAAGACAACTGTGGGCAGACGGCACTGACCTCTATAAAATTCGCTGGACTGGCTACCGCTATCAATTTATTGTGCCTATTTGAAAATTGCCATTTTGGCGCTGACAGCAGCAGTGAGGGGGAATGGAACTAATACTAGTGATGTACAACAAATGGTTTGTTATCGATAAAAACTTCTCTGATATCGACCACAATGATAGAAATATTACCAACGCTATTTTTATTACAATTTTCTATAAATTAAATTGGTTTAGGTAATTATTAACATGTAACATTCGTGTTGTCTTATAAACGTAATATGTTTTTAAAACGTGGAATACGTTTTATAACATAAAATACGTTAAGATTTACTAAAATTATAGATAATTAATTTTAAACAAGTAATATAGGCATATATTTTGTTAAATGTTACTAAAACACAGATAATTAAAGACATGTCTGCACTAGTTGAGTACCAACTAAACCAATGAACTATAGATAGTCGTAATAAACAGATATTTTACATAAAAAACATAACTTGAAATAGCAGTATATAGTGCTGTTTATGGACTGTAATTCATAATATGATGACCCCTTCCTAGTTCTCCTTATACGGATAAAAGTTAACTATCGGATCAATAAATAATAAAATTCTGTAAAATAGTAAATTATGTAGCTCTAATTATCTTATCGTGCACTCTTTATATGAAGGGATTATCTTTATTACTAGTCAGATACCGCATGTCGCCATGTGGTATGAGACACAATAACTTTTTATTAGGTCTGTAATTACGGTAATTAACTTGTAACAACTTAATTACCGCAGGGGAGGGGGACAGGCAAATAAAAAAACCATTCTCAAATCACATATTTTATTAAATTAAAACTTAATGTCGAGCCCATATTATTTGCCGAGTCAAAAAATGTCTAACCTTCTCTCCAGTTATTAATAAAGAATATTTTTTTTGTTTCTGCAAACAAACGGATGTTTACATATTTAGTCATCAGTCAGTCAGTACATTCATCCGTGAAGTGTTTAGAACAGAGATAATGATACATTGTTGGAGTCCAGTTGACAACCTTCATATTTTTTAACCAAAGTTTGAGAGTGTAATCGGAGGGGAACCTGTAATTAAAAGAAACATTTTAGTAGGTATGGGAAAAAATCATAAATAATAGTGCAAGTTTTACACAAAAATAAAACTTGTATTATTAAGCAGAGACGATGCACAGCATCTGTGAGAGGGCGCCGTATACTTCCCGTTTATTGTTAGCCAATCACAACTTGTTGACGTCACATGCACGACCAATCAGCGCAGAGTTCCGGTAGTCACGTGGTCCCAGAGAGGGGGTCGCTAATGGCGACCGGTCCTGCCTCATAGAAGTCTCTCACCAGGAGCCCTTGAATGGATGCTGTGCATCGTCTCTGCTTAATAATACAAGTTTTATTTTTGTGTAAAACTTGCACTATTATTTGGCATGTGACGATGCACAGCATTTGTGAGAGACGTGTTTATAACTCCTGGTGACCACGACGACGCTATGTGAGAAATTTTAATATTAACTGAAAGATAAAACCACAAATCAGTATATAGTATTATCAGTCAGGACTACAAATACCTCTAAGTAATAGGTTTAGGTTCAATTTAAGTATCATATCAATCCTACGCTACCATTAGGTATTTAGGTATTAAACAAAAACAATGTGATAACAAATTGATCCATAGTGATCAACAATAATATGGCAAATTATTATAGGTACTTATAATAAATTGTTGTGTTCATACAGGTTCAAAATTATTCGAAAGATTACTCATATTTGGTAAAGTGTCAACTTTACCTATAATCAGTTTTCGATAACATTTAGCGAAAGCATTTGGTCTTCGCCAATTACCACGAGGCAAAATATATTCTATTGAAAGATTTTTACCAATATCACCAATATCAAATCAAAGAGCCTACTTACACTCCCAGGAGATCCAGAAATACCTGCATCTTTCAATAAAATTCTTACCAAATTACCCATAACAGTCCGTGATGCACTTAGCGTGGGATGGATCTCGAATTGACACAGTGAATGCTTACATTCAGCTATCGTACGTATGTCTCGGTCTTCAACCAAATTAGTGGACGTATATATTCGTTATCAAGATAACTTCTTCCATCCTGATTTCCTATACGCTGTCGGTGTCTGTTTTTGATCCAAATACTGGAAACATGATGATGTGGTCACCCGATAGATGTGACAATTCGATTAGACCCTAAAATCGGTAAGATTATGGACGCGTCCTCCTGATGCCAGCAACAAAAGAGAGGCCAATCGACACGACTTTCTGAAAAATGTAATTTTATTACGAGGGTTCGTGTGCATCCGCGGCAATTAGTTCATTTGAGTCCCAAATTGTGATATTAGGGGCTTCTCTGCTTCACGGGATTGAAACTAAAGAGATAATTTTAAGAATATGTTGTACATTTTCGCCTTCAGACGTTCGTTCAAATGTTAGTAGTACAAACCTATGTGACAATATGTGGTAGGGTAAGCTAATCTTAGCTCAATGAATACGAGTATTAAAAATATTGACTATTAATATTATAAGGACAGTTGAGTCAACGTTGTGAGTTAATTTGACAACATTTGACCGGTCGACATCATGCCGATCTAAATTTACAGCGTGGACTCCGGCCAACTAGATCGGAACAGGGACTTTTCTGCTTCCGACCAATTACTGGTTACTCTGCTCCCCCCGGTATCTTTCAAACGAAGAAGTTATTGAGAAGGTCTTGAACTTAAGGAGGTGGAAGACCCGTGCTCCGATCTAGTAACACTACAACAAGGTTGTTGATCCTTAAAGGTTTGCCGAGTGCTCGACAGCGATGAAGCCATACTCAATAGGCTCTCGCCCACCCCGGCCAAAATTCTGATGTTGCTTTAGGAATTAGGCTCGGAGGCGGAAACACCTTCGCCTGCTGAAATAGCCATATACGACTGACGGATGTGCAAAAATGGGTAGACGAGTCTAAAAAATGTTAGGTAACATATTTTCTAACAACCCCTCAAAAAGTCCTTGTTGGCTAAGTAAAATTGATAAGTCATACAAAGTAAGGCCACCGATCGTGTCCCGTTTTCTTCTAACGTAGACGACTCGTTACGTTGTTCTCGAATTCATGTTGAACCTACGGGATTCAACATGAATGATGTCACGTACATTTGTAATATTTTATTGATTTAAAAAGAGTGTTTCTGGAGCTTCCCCCGCTCGCTCCTCTCCACAAAAGCCCACCATTTGAACGAGCAACCAGCCACAACTCTCCGATCGGCCGACTTCTTTGACAGTTCGAAAGTGTTGTCAACTCGACTCAAGACTGGAATAATTCATTAGAAATAACTAGTTTTAAGTTTAAGTTTCGAATTTGTCGATTTTGAGTTTAGAACGTATGAGACAACTGTTATTGTTGGATTGTATGCTCAAATGGTGACCACGTGCCCGTGGTCGGAAATGCTTCACACATGTGTTGGCAACTCAACTCAAGCCTGTAAATGGCTTATTTGAAAATAATAATAATAATCATTTATTTCGAGTAACAAGACTCAGTGTTAGTAACAATATACTTAAACACAGAATCAGAAGCAATTTATGACATCACTGCCGCAAGGTGACAGACCCAGCCGGAACCCTGGTTTCGATTCTAAATTTTGAGTTTATAAAGTACGAAACAACTGTGATTGTTAGATTGCATACTCACATGGCGACCCAGTACCAATACCGCTGGTCTGGTCTCCCTGTCCCTTTGGACCGGTAGTTGTTTGGTTAAAGCTGTGTAATATTTGGGTGCCCATAACAGGCCGAATGGCAGGTACGTCATCTGAAACTTTTAGTCTGAGTATTCGACGGTGGTTCTTCAAAACGCTGAAGATTTATCCAGCTTCACCACCGAAAAAATCGGGTATCTATAAGTGAGAATCAGCTTGAATAGTTTCCCAATGTGACAATTCAGGTGCACGATGTTCGACAGTTCTGATGAATGATGCTTTGAATCGGTATAGGGCTCGTACTGATGGATGAATAACGGTTATTTGGAGGTAAATGGCAGACGCATTCTCGTAATCATTTCGAGAAGGGTTTTCGAAGCCCGAACCGTTTGCCACTGTCTCGAATACAGTAAGGGACAGCCTCCGTAGGATTGGTGTAGCCGAACTAAGAAGATAAGAGCGGCGGATTGGAGGTTAATTGGCAGACATCTGCCTAGCCTTTTTCAACTATGTTAGGGCCGGCTTATAGTCTAACCGGATGCAGCTGGATACAAGTGTTTTACGTGGAGCAGCTGCCGGTCTGACCCTCCATAACCCGGTTACTGACTATAGGTACCCCTTGGTAAGACTCATGATCAGAAAAGAGCCAGAGCTCCTGATTATCCATAACGACTGCCAGATCTACAAATGACAGCCGGGACCAACGGTTTTACGTGCTTTCCGAGGCACGGAGCGATTTCGGTATGAAATGGATGGTCACCCATCCATGGACTGACCGCGGCAAGCGTAGCTTAACCATGACCGATCGTTCCGTACGGATTTTACTTAGCCGCGAGCCCCAAGCTCTTGGAGGTTAATGGCAGACGCATTCCCGTGTTCAATCATTCGAGAAGGGCCTCCGGAGCCCAAAGCATCTGCCACTGTTTCCGACACGCTCAGAGACAGCCTCTATACTTATTTTGATTCTGCTCAGTACCAAACCAAGGGAATACCCATATTTCTATACCTGCCGTACAAGCATGTAATTGTTTCTCATCAAATAATTAGAACTCGCATGGATCTTACGCAGACCGTCCCGAAAGTTGCTAATTCGCCTAGGATACGCTCCCGGCGATTTGCAATGTATTTAGCAAGTTTTCCGAGAATTAGCTGCATAAGTTTCCAGTTTTTTTGACGAGGGTAGTGATTATTTCGACATTTTATCGAAAATGCTAAAGACAGAAAGTAAAGCATGATTTTCTTGAACTAGACAATTACAACTCAAGGGATCTTACGCAGACCGTCCCGAAAGTTTCCATAAAGTATTTCGCCTAGGATATGCTCCCGGTTATTTTCAATGTAGCACGTTTTTCACAAACTGGCTGCATAATTTCCTAGTTGATGTCATGTAATTTTTACGTCAGTAGGTACAAGTGATTGCGAGATTTTATCGACAATGCCAAAGACAGAAAGTGAAGCATGATTTTCATCCAATAGGCAATTAGAACTCGCAGGAATCTTACGCAACCGTCCCGAAAGTTCGTAAGAAATATTTCGTACTGTTTCGAATACGCTCGGAGACAGCCTCCGTTTACTTATTTGATTATTTACCATCCATGGAGTACCAAACCATCATGTTTCTATACCGAATGCAAGCATGCAGTTTGTTATCATATAATTAGAACTCGCAGGGATCTTACGCAGACCGTCCCGAAAGTTTCTAATTCGCCTAGGATACGCTCCCGACGATTTGCAATGTATTTAGCACGTTTTCCGTAAACTATTTGCATGATTTTTTAGTACACTTCATAAAACTTTGTCGAGGGTAGAAATGATTTCGAAACAAAAATGCGAAAGACGAAGCGAAGCATGATTTTCATCAAACATTAGAACTCGCAGGGATCTTACGAAGACCGTTCCGAAAGATTCTAAAAAGTTTTTCGCCTAGTCACTGCATGATTTTCTAGCAAATTTTATGAAATTTTAACGTAGGTAGAAATGATTCCGAGATTTTACTGAAAGGTGTCGAGGAGCTAAGTCCCGAAATTGGTTCAGGCATAGGTGAATTATGTAAAACCGGCATCGAACCGGGTACACACACGTTTTCATCAAAATTATTAGCACTGTTACTTGGTAAAGAACTTTTGAAATGTTGATGACTCACCGCATGTTCGCCGTTTTACCTCGGAATCAAATGAATTCAATTGTGAAGAGCTAGAATTGGTAGGTGTAGTGTATAGACATTCATAGTTGTGTGTAACTCTGTCGTCTCGAGCAACGCACGCGCGGAGTCGCGGGTCGGAGGCACTGCCGGACCGACCGCCGCAGAGTGAAGACGTGGACGCTTGCTGCGAGCCGATATCAATGTAATTTAGTGTTACTTGTCCTTTACTAATATTAACCCCTTAGGTCGAGTGTACATTACATGTGGCGACGAGGCAAACTGTGAGTATTTTAAGGTTTTTTTACCTTTATTAACAAAAGGAAAAGAGAGAAAAAGATACGTTACATTACAAAATACTTATACTATCCGACTACAATCGATGAATAGAACTACCTACCAAGTTTTTATCAAAGTGATTATTATGTGGGTAACTAGGGAACTACCCGCTGGGTTTCTTCACAAAATTATGTTGTTTCTGCGTTATTATTCTAAGATTCAGTAGTAGTGTTCAAAGTTGCTATCGGGCAATAACTTGTTTAATGCTAAATGCTTTATATTTTAAGCATGCTATTTTACACGCTCTTTCGATAGCATGCTTTTTTGCTGGCGTAAATAAAGCAAGCGCGGGGACTGTTAACTCGCAGCTTCTACCCTATCATCGGATAGATAGCATGCTTTCTAAGAATATTACATCGCGCGTATGTATGTATTATGATAAACTGGAGCAGTAAACAATACAATGAACTTTCCTTCTTACTTTCCAGGCTTAGGACTGACTATAATTGATAAAGTGTTATTTTATTATGAAATAAAGTTTATTATTATATTTAGTCAATATTACGTGTCCTATCACTGTTAACATTTAAACTAAAGCACGAAGCAAACCGGGATCGCAAATTACGCGCGCGACCGATCACAATCGTTAGCATGCGACGACTGCCCCCTGCTTAATGCTATAGTGTGATACGCGACGGACACGGACATTGTAGGTATAGAGAGAGTGCGATTTATAGCATAGCAACAAGTGAGAGCCACGATAGCAATTGCTATATGATATGTATAAAAAGCAGGTGCTATAAGTTGCTATATGATATATTAACCACCACCATTCGGTTATGCATGTGGTGGGTGAATAACCTACAAGTTACCTACCTACTTGAGTTCGAGCCTCAGTAATTATTACCTATTTATCTTTAAAAGAAACTTTAATGGATAAAATGAATCACAGAGACGATACGCGGCATTTTGGATGTTTTGGATTGTTAATAATCTTCTAAGGTTGTTTTGATGCCATTACCAACACAGACCACAGAATATAAATAGTACAGATTGTACGTGATGTATCTGTGTTGAATACGACGCTTTTAGCTACTTTATACAGGTGATAAGTGTAATTGTATACAAGATGGGAATGCTTGGAAGCATGCATGCTGGTCCGGATCCATAGGACGGATCTAAAGACTGGACAAAATCCAACTGATTGCTAATTTCAACTACCTACTTAATTTAATACGTAATATATATGTATATTCTAATCTTTACTGTGCTTCTAGGTTGCTCTGACTCCACACTAATTAGTTGTGGTTGAAATATGAGGAGTGGTTGTTTACTGTTTCAATATTTGTAAATATGTGAACATTATAATAATAATAATAACACATAGACAGTAACGCTATCATGTCTCCCTCTCAAAATGGATGTAGCAATGGGTCCCGCGGTACTAAGGAGCTGCTCCTGATTGACATGGCCATTAGTCAACAGGTTCGCCGATCCCGAAGGAATCTGTCGACATGTTGGATAGATTACAAGAAGGCCTATGACTCTGTGCCGCATACATGGCTCATGAGGGTGCTAGAGTTGTATAAGATAGATACCACTCTGCGCACCTTCCTGATGTCATGTATGGGGCAGTGGAGGACGGTCCTTCGCTATCCAGGATGTCGACATATCCAGAGGAATAGTGAACCGATAAGGATTGAGCGGGGTATATTTCAGGGCGACAGTTTGAGTCCACTTTGGTTCTGCTTAGCCTTGAATCCTCTAAGCACACTGCTGGAGAATTCAAGTCTAGGCTATAGATTGAAGAGAGGAGGTCAGGTAATATCTCACCTCCTTTACATGGATGACCTAAAACTCTTTGCCACCAATAGTTCACAGCTGATGGAGCTACTGAAAGTAACAGAAACTTTCAGTAGCGCCATCAGGATGGAATTTGGCGTGGACAAATGTGCGGTCATGCATGTCAAGCGAGGGGAGATTGTGGAATCTGAGGGAGTTAAGCTTTCGGATTCCATAAACCTTAGATCCCTCTCTTCAATTGAGACCTACAAATATTTGGGTATGGCGGAAGCGTTGGGCATCAATGCTGCTGACATGAAGCAATCGTTGAAGGAGCGCTTCTTTGGCCGCCTGAAGAAAGTATTAAATAGTCTTTTGTCAGGCGGAAATAAGGTGCGCGCCTTCAACGGGTGGGTCATGCCAGTCTTGATGTACTCTTTCGGCATACTCAAATGGACTCAAACGGAACTCGATGCCCTGGATAGAAGAGTCCGTACATTGTTGACAGCGTATCGGATGCATCACCCACGGTCATCGGTAATGAGACTGTATATCCCACGGAAGTGCGGAGGTCGTGGCTTCTTAAATGCTAAGACTCTGCACAACCGTGAGATATACAGTCTCAGGGAATATTTCCTTGGAGCCGACGTGGGGATGCACCGAGATGTAGTTGCAGTGGACAAAGGCCTCACCCCGCTCTCCTTGGCTAAAGAGAACTGGTGCAAGCCTGTAGTGCTTGAGACTAATGATCGCGAGGAGGTGTGGAAGAGTAAGGAGCTTCACGGACGCTTTTTCCGGGCCCTACACGGGCCCGATGTGGATTTCTTAGCGTCCGTATCCTGGCTACGATTCGGTGATCTATTTGGAGAAACCGAAGGTTTTGTGTGTGCAATTATGGACGAAGTTATTATGACGAATAATTACCGGAGATTTATTGTGAAGGATGGCACGGTTGACATTTGTCGGGCATGTCACCGGCCGGGTGAATCAATCCGTCATATTATCTCTGGATGTTCTCGTCTTGCTAACGAAGAGTACTTGCACAGGCACAACCTTGTGGCCAGGATTATCCATCAGCAACTTGCTTTGAATTACAACCTCGTGGAATCAGAAGTTCCATACTACAGGTATGTGCCCGATCCAGTTCTTGAAAATGGCAATGTCACATTGTACTGGGATCGATCCATCATCACTGACAGGACTATTGTAGCCAATAAGCCTGATATAGTGGTGGTGGATCGATTGGAGAGGCGCGCAATGATTATTGACATAGCTGTTCCTCATGACGAGAACCTCATGAAGGCCGAGAAAGACAAGCAGATAAAGTATCTTGACTTGGCCCATGAGGTTGTCGACATGTGGAATGTGGACTCAGCGATCATTGTGCCGATAATTGTTACAGCCAATGGCTTAATTGCCAAGAGCCTCGACCAACATCTAAGGAGGCTCTCGTTAGACGGCTGGATCAAGGGCTTGATTCAGAAGGCAGTACTTCTGGACACGGCCCGCATTGTCAGGAGGTTCCTCTCTCTGGAGCCCTGACCGCCGGTAGCTTGGACCCTGTTCCCGATACCGGTGAGGTACTATTTTTTTATATTTTTAAATGTTTTTGTTTTTATATGAATATTTAAAAATGTAATTTAATATGTATATAAAATAAATGAATGTGAATAATAATAATATTTATTTATTTGACAATAAAAGGTTATTTGTAGTACATAAAGTGCATAGAAAGTAGCGACATAATAAAAACAAAACTAGGAACATGTTGTACACACAAATTGTTGGGTGAAGCCCTGTTCTCCTAGCTAGATCACAAAGTAATCTGTGTTAAGGAAAAACAGATTCCACTCCCTAGTGGGGTAGCAAAAACACTGTTGCGTTCATGTTTCTGATTCTACGATAAAGGTACAAGTCTGCCAAGTGTATTACAAAGAGAGACAAAAAAAAAAATATATATATATATATACTTAAAAAAAAAAAACGAAGTAAGCAAGCTAATACATTAAAATTTACAATAATTCTATGGAGCTATGTGGGTACTTGTAATGTGTTAAAAAGTGAGTGTGTAGTGTAGTGCCATCTAGTGTAGTGTATGTAGTGTGGTGTAGAGTGGTGTGGTGTGGTGTGGTTTGGTGTGGTGTGGTTTGCTGTGGTGTAGTGTGGTGTGGTGTGGTACGTACGTGCAAGTGTAAACAATCAAAAAGTCGAAAGATATTTTTCAGTCTCGTCGTAAGATTTATTCAGAAGGAAGGAACGAAGAGCACATTTGCATTTGGCATATGGTAATTCATAGATACGTAGTGACGCGTTAATTTTGTTGTATAGGTATGGACCTAGATAGTAGAAAAACCTTTTTGTAAAAGTAAATTTAGGTTGCGGAACAGTACAAATCAAATCTTTACGGCGCTTGGTAATTGTAGTAAACGGGGTCTGTAAGTGTTGAAGAAGAATGGTTTGCAGAATGAAGTGCTGCCTCACGTTAAGGACGTTACAGTTTCGGTAAATTTCTGTAGTTGGATACAGAATCGGTCGAAACGTTGCGATTTTTAGTATAGCTCTGTGAGACACTTCCAAGGGTTTGAGAGCAGTTTTGGTTGCGCCACCCCAGCAGCTAATACAATATATAATAATGGATTGGCATAATGCGTAATATATATTGCGTATAACCGACTGCTTAGCAACGTGACGAAGAGTTTTGAAAATATACATAAGCTTTCTGACTCTACCTGTAAGTAAGCTAATGTGTGTTTTGTAATTGAGATTCCGATCTAAAGTTATGCCCAAGTATTTTATATTGTCAACTGCCACAATATGTGGGCAATGACATGATGTGCGTGAATGTGAATTGTGACAGGAGTGAGCTTTTAGGATGATGGGAACCTCTGGTTGTGAAGTTGATGAAATAGAAAATGCCATTAATCTCGTTTTGGATGTGTTCAGTGTGAGTTTGTGTGAGAGAAGCCAATTAAAGGCAGAATCAAAACCGTCCTGTGCAATATTCTGAAGATCTGACCAAGAACTCGCGAAAAACGTAAGGGCAGTATCATCTGCAAAAGACACAATTTTTGAATTCATAAGGTTCAGATTGCACAGGTCATTTATAAAGATTAGAAAAAGTGTTGGACCGAGGATACTACCCTGCGGAACTCCGTAGCAAATTGGGAGTTCATTGCTGACGTGATCACCAATTTTGACTATTTGTAGTCTGTTTGTCAGATAGCTGGCGAAGAGATTAAGCTGTAACCCTCTGACACCTACTCTCTCTAGCTTTATTAGAAGGGTAGATTTGGGAATTGTGTCGAAGGCCTTGGCGAGATCAAGAAATACTGCAAGAACCTTTTTGTTATTATTCATTTTCTCCACAATGAAGTTTGTTACTTCGTGTACAGCATCACAAGTAGATTTATTTTTTCTGAAGCCGAATTGCTGGGAAGAAATAAGTTTATTTTTCTCGAGGAACCCTACAAGTCTTTTATTAATTATTCTCTCAAGGACTTTTGACAGGGCAGGAAGTACGGCTATAGGACGATAGTTATTAAATAACTTCCCATCTCCACCCTTGAAAATAGGGTGAATTATAGCCTTTTTTAAGCTAGCCGGGAAAATGACAGCCAAGTTATGCATACATGTACCTACATGTATGCATAACTTGGCTGTTATTTCTAGATTTTGATACTTTGTGCTTACTAGTGGTTTTAATGCAAGGTATTCACGTACTAGTGGTTTGACTTTGACTTTGAATTATATTTTTTAATGTCTACTATGCGTTTTGCTTGTGCTGAATAAACATTTCCTTCTTTCTTTCTGTAATCTGAAGTTAATGAGTTGGTCCACAGTATTAATTAGTTACTTACCTATAACATAAAGTGTGTATTTACTGTTATCATTGTTTCTAACTGATGTTGACTGTATAAAACATTTTTGACTAAGGAAAATAGAAGGAAATGTAAAGTAACTAGGTAGTCACTTGGCCACAGGGTACGTAGGGCTGCAGCACGCCCGAGACTTGGCCGTGAGTTGCGTATGTATTCTTTTGTTCGCGTTTCAGGTAAGTATCTAGGTTTCTATGGATGTAACATTAGGAGATTGTCATACCTACATATGGTCAAGCATACCTACCTAACTCATTAAATTACGACTGGGCATTCAATTGAGACTGAGCATTAAATTGCGGAGACTTACCGGTATAGCATTAAATTGCGCAGATTTACCGATATAGCATTAAATTGCGGATATCAATGAATACTTAGCGTACAACTTGCATTAAATTGCGGAGACTTACCGGTATTGCATTAAATTGCGGAGATTTACCGATATAGCATTAAATTGCGGCGGTTTACCGGTATAGCATTAAATTGTGGAGATTTACCGGTATAGCATTAAATTGCGGATATCAATGAATGCTTAGCGTACAACTTGCATTAAATTGCGGAGACTTACCGGTATTGCATTAAATTGCGGAGATTTACCGATATAGCATTAAATTGCGGCGGTTTACCGGTATAGCATTAAATTGCGGATATCAATGAATACTTAGCGTACAACTTGCATTAAATTGCGGAGACTTACTGGTATTGCATTAAATTGCGGACGTACCTACATGGCATTAAATTGCGAAGTTTTCACGTTTTCAAATTTTATGTTTACACTTTGAGCACCCATTTACCGCTTGGCGGCCGCGCGCTGGGTAATACTCATGCGCCAGTGCCACAGTAGGTATGACGACTATGTGTCGTCATAAGCGCCGAATGTGTTCTGCGGGCGTAGATACCTACGTAGCGTACTTATAGCATAACAGTCACGTACAGAAGACGCTCTATTACTAGCATTAGATTGCGATAACGGGTTAAAAAATCTATAAATATGCAACAAAGTTTCTACCTTTTCAACAGCTAGCCCCAAATAGCACAGTACACTTTAGAGAAGTTCGAATGTGAAGGGGAGGTAGGTTCAGTCTCTGTCCGTTGGAAAAGATGGAAAAGAAGTCTAAATATATTTACCTCTAGGCGGCAGGCATAGACACCGAGGCAAAGAAAAGAGCTAGCCTTTTACATTTCGGTGGTCCCGAGTTACAAAAAGTCTTCTATAACATCCCGGGAGCATATCATAGACTAATTAACTGAAAATCTAATAATAATTAATCTATACTCATATTATTAAGCTGAGGAATTTGTTTGTTTGTTTGGTTGAGCGCGCTAATCTCAGGATCTACTGGTTCGAATTGAAAGTTTTTGTGTTAAATAGTCCATTTACCGAGGAAGGTTGTGGGCCCGTGCGAGGCCGGGTCGGGTCGCTAGTCTTGGCTATAAAGAGATTTAGGGCCCCGATGAATATCGCTGAACTGCAGAGTTTTATGGGCTTAGTGAATTACGTGGGAAAATGGATCCCCCAATTAGCAACGGTAACAGAACCCCTTAAGCAACTGCTACGGAAAAGAACGGGAAGAAACACAGACATTCAAGGTGACTGGGGAGATGCCCAAATGAATGCATTTATCGACCTTAAGGCACTAAATTAAGGTTACCACAATCTTCATGATAAGACGGTGGTTGCAGATGCAAACCCATTAAAAAGAAGAAATTTACCTTCCGAACCATGGGTTCACATAGCAATTGACCTCAAGGGCCCCTTACCTAGCGGAGATTATATCCTGGTAGTTGTGGATTATTACACCAGATATAAAGAGGTGAAAACATGCAGAACCATAACAAGCTTTAAAATAATCGGAATGCTTAAGGGCGCGTATTCGATTTAGCGCAACTCAAAATCTAAACGATTGCTAGAACGGCGTATTAGCATTGACACACACTAGTACAATACAATGGTCTGTTTGTGTGCATCAGAAAAAAAATATGCACGAAATAAGCACGAATCATTGAAATTGATCGGCAAACGACAGCGCGCGATGTTTTACAGTGCTTTTTAAAATAATTGTCTAAAATAAATGAGCTCGTATAACGGACTGGAAAATATTCTGTATATTAGATAAGCATAACATTTACTTTCATATAATAAATATATCAGTTATGTTTTTATTCAAATACTGGTGAAAAAAAATTGTCAAAGTGAACCGATTTTCTACTTTTCCAACATTGCTTTTTAATACATAATAGTAATATTTTCGTAATTTTGGCTCTGTATCTGTCTTTATGACTGTATATACTGTTAGAAAAACGCATAAAACAAAATATTTTGGCGTATTGTAATGGTTGTTTAGTATTAGTCCTGAAAGTGAACTCTGACGTCTATTTTCGTAAAACGATATGAGAGAATTGTCTTCGCTTTAAAAAAAGAAACATAATTAAAAATTATACTTTTACTCTGAAGCTGTCTAAATCAAGAGTCTTTCTAAAACTGTAAATTGACTTTAAATAATCTGCTCACATAATTACGATATTGCTACGACTCTACAATACCATTCTCTACTGGCCGCAACAAAATGGAGAAGTGGAGCACCAGAATACTATGCCATTCTAAAACGCCTCAAGATTTCGCAAGTAGAGAAAAGAACTGGAAGGAGGCTCTTCGCGAGTACATGGTACCTCACACAGTTACAGGAAAAATACCTGCAGAACTGTTCTTTAGACGACAATTTCGAGACCAGCTGCCTATGATTCAGGACATGACGCATCTCTCAGAGGATCTTGAAATGAGGGATAGAGATGAGGAACTAAAGGAAAAAGGGAAGGAATACGCGGATAGGAACAGAAGAGCTACTAGTTGTGAATTGGAAGTTGAAGATAAAGTATACGTCAAGAACATGACTAAACAAAACAAGCTGAGCTTAAACTATGAACCCAAAACACATACCGTCGAAGCGAACAAAGGAGGGGACGTAAGTCTACGAAACGATGAAACTAGTCATCGAATCAGACCAATGGAAGAGACAGAATGGAGGGACAATGGAAGGTGCTAGATAATGAGAATAATACTAGTGATGCTCAAACCAACGATAATAGTGATGTAAATCAATCACAACTCGAGTGAATAAAGCGATAGACAATAATGACAAAATAATCGATAATTAAGGATTAAACATAAATTGAATAAGGACTTGCTGATAGCATTAATTTATATACTTATGTAAAATAATAATAAAGAAAAAAAACATTAACAAGGGAGGGATGTAGTGTATAGACATTCATAGTTGTGTGTAACTCTGTCGTCTCGAGCAACGCACGCGCGGAGTCGCGGGTCGGAGGCACTGCCGGACCGACCGCCGCAGGGTGAAGACGTGGACGCTTGCTGCGAGCCGATATCAATGTAATTTAGTGTTACTTGTCCTTTACTAATATTAACCCCTTAGGTCGAGTGTACATTACAGTAGGTACTCGCAGGCGTTCACGGCTTGATGTAGACATCGAGTCGTTACCTACCTGAGTTTCTTGCTCCGAATCACATTTATTCACTTAAATATTAATTCGTTTCTATTAAATTATATTTGAAATTAAAGTTTTTAACCACAGTATAAAAATTTGATGTTAATAAGTCGAGAAGTAACGACGCTATGAGGCAGGACCGGTCGCCATTAGCGACCCCCTCTCTGGGACCACGTGACTACCGGAACTCTGCGCTGATTGGTCGTGCATGTGACGTCAACAAGTTGTGATTGGCTAACAATAAACGGGAAGTATACAGCGCCCTCTCACAGATGCTGTGCATCGTCACATGCCAAATAATATACATATATCTATAATTATATATAACATAACACTTAATGAGAATTATGAATCGTAGGTGTTAAATTATTTGTTATTGACTCTAGGTACTTAATAATAATAAACCTTGAAGTGTTTGCTATTATTAGAGATCATAATAATGTGCGTATTATTATTTTAACAATGATGATAGTCATTATTGTTTAGCATGATTTTTGTTTTACATCTTAATAATAATATTACGAAAGTATCGATATGAATTTTGACATCCCTAACAAAAGTTATTGGTTATAAAAATGTTCGTAAAATCCCGTAAACTCGAACAGTTTACGTTTATTATTGTAAAAATACACTGCTTTAAGCGGTTTTCTAATAAGTATTTATGTTTTAGAATTTAGATTTTCACTTGTGAAAAGTGACACCACTGCCTTTTTCGTATCGTGTTTTACAATATACGCACGATTTCATGTTGGACGAACAATACAAGCTATGTTATAATCACTGTCATTAATATAACATTTTAATTTTTCGCGGGTAGGTGCTATAAAAGTAAACACACAATTTTGTTAAACAATTTCAATTTTTAATATAATTAATTAACTTTTAACAATTTTAATAATAATGTTGGTTGTATTTACCACTAATTAATAATTACAAACGTTGGTAAAACAGTCCATGTGACATAAAGTTAAATTACACCTCCTGCCAGCTGTTCACTTGTACTTTTCATCACTCACTTCAAGAAGTTTATCAACTATTACAAAATCTACTAATATGTCTCAGCTTGATGATATTCAATTCGCCCAGAAGAGCTTAGAGGATTGCTTCCTAAAAAAGATGGGTGAGCTTGAGGCACAAATTCAATCTGCAGGACCTGCGAAGGACACTGTTGCTAAAATTGCTGAGGAGTTCCGTTCATTCCGGGAGCTTATGTTCGGTATGCTGGGTCTTCTTCGGAAACAGATCACAGAGTGCTCCAGAGCGGTCGATGAGTTGGAGACACGATCACGTCGGAAAGCCCTCATCTTTACCGGGTTCGCTGAAGCTGACAAGGAGGACTGCAAGGCTCTCGTGTTAGACGTACTGCAAGACAAGCTGGCCCTGCCCAACGTTACTGCATCATCTATCATGGTGTGCCACAGACTGGGGACTCCCAACAAAGATGCCACACGTAGCAGACCAATCTTGGTAAGATTCACTAGTGTTGACCATAAGTCTGCTGTTTGGAAGGCAAAAGCAGCGCTAAAGGGCTCCGCAGTCACAGTAAAAGAGTTCCTGACGCGGGCTAGGCAGAATGTCTTCAGTAAGGCGCGATTGCACTTTGGGATGCCGGCATGCTGGACTCAGGATGGGGTCATAATTATAAGAACCCCTGACGGAAAACGGCACAAACTTTCTACTTTAGAGGAACTCAATCCCTTGATGGCAGAGTTCCCTAAGAAGACCGAGGAGTCATCCGTAGCAGGTAGCAGGTCTGGCGGCGGCGGTCGTAAGAATTAATTGATATCTTCAGAGCTTTCTTCAAAATTTATTATCATACATTTTTGCAATATCTTCACTGTAGTCATACTTCGTGTAATTGTTCTATAATTTTTAATTGTACACTTCTACCCGCTTACTATTCTCTTTTCTAGATTGTAACTAATACTTTTGTCTTTTTATTTACAATTTCTTGATTGATTTATGTCTGTGAATTTGTAATGTCACTCCACGAAGTCCACTAATAACTTAAAATAATGTCACTGTCTCCTGTCAATATATTGTCAATATGACGTCCTATGTCGCCCTGTTCCACGTTTAACTTTTTGTAGTCTGTCATCATAACTGTATTATTTGATTCGTGTTTGTAATATGTTTTCTCTTTCATGTTATTATTGTTAGTATTTTTGTACTGGTGTAGCTGGTGGGTGGTGCACAGATAGTGGTGTTGCACCGAAGCCTTATAGTTTTAAAAAATTTAATCGCATATTCGCGTGATATTTATATTATTTTATTTATATTATTATTTTTATTGTATGTCGTCTGACAATGACTCTTTTCACTCTGCCAATGCTTCTTTTAATTCTTCTGCTGATGCAAGTTATTGTTCATTGACCGACACCCTTGGTGGCTTTGTGCGTCAGGCCTTCAGTGAACAGAAAGGTCATTCGTTTAATGTCTGTCACATCAACGCACAAAGTGTGCCAAGTCATTACAGTGATCTATTAGATACCTTCTCTGACGCCAACGTCCACGCCGTCCTGATTTCCGAGAGTTGGCTCAAACCTCATCTTCTCTCTACCACCTACCCTCTTCCCGGCTTCGTGCTTATCCGTAACGATAGAATTGGGAAGGGTGGAGGTGGTGTTGCTATTTATCTCCGTAGCGATTTTCCATTCAAAATCATTGCCTCTTCTCCTTCACTTTATAGTGCTTCCGCTGAGTACCTATTTCTGGAGATCTATATCAAAGGTGTCAAAGCACTACTTGGCGTTGTCTATTGCCCTCCCGTCGTTGATTACTTTCCCAACCTTGAGTTGGCGCTGGATTCTGTAGGGTCAGAGTATGCACATTGTGTCATCATGGGCGATTTCAACACAGACCTTGCGCACCCAACCCCTCGGTCCCGTAAACTTCTTTACATAATCGAGTCTGTTAGTCTCCATGTTCTTCCTCTGCAACCCACTCCTTTCAATATTTCAGGGGATGACACATGGCTCGATTTAGTCCTAACAACCTCTCCTTCTCGGGTGTCCACTCATGACCAGTGTCCTGCACCTGGTTTTTCCCACCATGACCTCATTTTCCTCTCGTATGTCCTAAAACCTCCTAAACCTGTTCCTAAAGTTCTGCACACGCGTTGTTTTGCGCGAATGGATGTGGAGAAGCTACGTCAGGATGCGTCGGAACTCGATTGGCGACTCCTTGCAGATGCAACAAACATAGACGACAAGTTGCATATCTTCAATCGATCGGTCCTTGCTCTCTACGACCGACACGCTCCTGTGAAGACGGTTAAGCTTAGGCGTCCACCTGCTCCTTGGATGACGACTGGTGTTCGTATGGCGATGAGGCGCAGGGATCGGGCCTTTCGGAAGTTAAAAAAGGATCGCAGTGAAGGAAATAGGAACCTCTTCAAAGCTGCAAGAAATCGGTGTAATCAGATGATACGTAACGCCAAACGCCGCCATATTCTCGAAAACATTTCATCTTCTTCTCCTGCTGATATCTGGAAATTTCTCGGATCTCTGGGTATCGGTAGACCACGTCTTGTGGATTTCCCGAAGACCATTGGCCTGGATGATATCAACCGTCACTTTACAACCACTTGTCATATGGATGCCCACATGTTGTCTCCGACGGTGGATTTCATTTCTGGCCTACCTGGTCCCATTATTGAACCATTTCGCTTTTCTCCAGTCGCCTTGGATGAAATTAGGAGGACCATCCTATCTATTAAATCTAAGGCGGTGGGCCATGACAACATCAGTCGTTATATGGTAAATTTGCTCCTCGACCTTCTTCTTCCACCAATTACCCACATTATCAACTTTTCCCTTGATTCCGGACAATTCCCTTCCCAGTGGCGCATGGCTTATGTCCGTCCACTTCCTAAAGTCTCTAGTCCCTCACTTCCTAACCATTTTCGTCCAATTTCCATTCTTCCTTTCCTGTCTAAAGTGCTCGAGGCCTGTGTGCACAAGCAGCTTTCAGGGTTTGTCCACCGGAACAGCCTTGTAAGCTCATTCCAGTCTGGATTCAGGCCTGGGCACAGCACTACCTCCGCTCTCCTCAAAGTGACTGGTGACATTAGAGAGGCAATGGGTGATACTAAGGTTACTGTGTTGGTTTTAATAGATTTCTCCAATGCGTTTAATGCCGTCAATCATGACATTCTCATATCCATCCTCTCACATCTTATGGTTTCCTCCGAGGCGCTGGAATGGTTCTCGTCTTATCTTCGGGGACGTCAGCAGTCGGTCCGCGTTGACGAGAGCTCGTCAAGTTGGCTTGACCTGAATGCTGGCGTTCCACAAGGCGGTATTCTTTCTCCATTGCTATTCTCTATCTTCATTAATTTTATTACTCACTGTCTTCGGTGTTCGTATCATCTTTATGCCGATGATCTTCAATTATATACAGCTGCGCGGGTAGAAGGTTTATCGGACGCTATAGAAGATGTAAACCGAGACTTGGATGCTATAAAAGATTGGTCTGATAGATTTGGTGTGGCCGTAAACCCCTCAAAATGTCAGGCCATTATAATCGGAAGCTCACGTATGATGGGTAGAGTGGCGGTTAGCTCTCTTCCTCCAGTTATTTTCAATGGTACCGTCATCCCCATTAGCAATAGCGTAAAAGATCTCGGTTTGCATCTTGATTCGACGCTTGGTTGGCAAAGTCAGGTTTCTAGTGTCTGTCAAAGAGCTAACGGAACTTTGCGATCTTTGTATCGTCTGAGAAGCTTTTTGCCTGCGAAGACAAAGACGATGCTTGTGCAGACTTTAATCTTCCCTATAATCGACTATGGTGACGTGTGCTACTTTGACTTGAATGCGGTTTTGTTGGATAAGCTGGATAGGGTCCTGAATAACTGCATCAGGTTTATCTTCAACTTGAGGAAATATGATCATGTGTCTAGCTACAGGTCCGAGTTAAAATGGTTGCCCATTCGCCAAAGAAGAAGTTTGCGTGCTTTGACAACTTTATTCTCCCTGCTCAACTCTCTCTCTCCTCCTTCTTATTTAATATCCCACTTTCAATATCTATGTTCTTTGCACACTAGGAATTTGCGGTCTTCTAACAATCTTCTTTTACTTTGCCCTTCTCATACTTCTGATTTCGTTCATTCTTCCTTTCATATTCAAGCCATTCTTCTCTGGAATGCACTTCCTCTCGATATCAGGATGGCCACCACTCGGTATGCATTTAAGCGGAAATTGAGATTTTATTTTCAGAACAAGTAAGCAGAGTCATCTCAAAACCCCCTTTTCTTTTACATATTATATATATGTAGGTATGTATGTATGTATATGTTTATGTAGGTATATGGTATCCAGATATATAATTATGTATATGAGTTTATATCTTTTTAACTTTTTAATTATTACTTTTTGTTATGCACCCGCCATATTATCTCTTCATCACCCTTGGTTGACTGGTAGAGAATGCCTAAGGCATTAAGTCCGCCTTTGTACCTTTGTGCATGAAGTATAAATAAATAAATAAATAAATAAATAAATAATTTATATCACAATCACAGTAAATACTTTAGAAAACTTTTTATTCCGCAGAGACGCTTAGCTCAAGCTCAAATACAACAAACAACGGCCATTAAGCCATTTGCAATCTTATTAGTTCTCAGAACTCTCAACTCTCACTGGGGCGCTTTGAATCGGCACAGCAAATAGCTGTCATTTTGTATGGGATAGTCAGTCCAGCGTATTTTATAGAGGTCAGTGGCAGACGGGCTCTTTCTCATATCACTGTCTCGTCTTTATGTATGCATTCAGAAAGAGAGAATCAGCCCACAATCGTCTTCACTTCGGTATTTAGTGTTGCCTCCACTTCTATCTAGTATTCTTTGACTGTGACCACTGTCGGTATATCTTCATGCTGTCGATACGACATTTATACTGTATGTAGTTATTGTTTTTTTCAAAAAAATGTATGTACGTAGGCCTAGACTTCTTAGATATAGTTCGATAGGTGCTTCACATAATTATTAAAATTAATAAAAATCTACTAGCAAAGCTGTGGAATATGTTAGTTTTTACAATTTTCACACACGATTTACTATAATAGTTTTTTTTAGTCTGTGCACATTCACAAAAACATGTCATTGTTTCAAGACAGTTTTAAACTGTCAAACAAATCAAATGTCAACCAACAGTCATTTATCATACCAATATAAATTCTAAAATTCTAAATGTCAAGCAAGAAAATTGATTAATTTCATCGTATCCGATAGTACGGTTTATAATTAATGTTTTCTTATTTTTTTTATGTGCAAACAATAAAAACGAGTTTTTATAATATTTGAGATTCATTTATTAGTGCGACTTCACAAAATTAAGTGAAAATGGCTTCAGAGGCGTTGGCGAGTGCGGGAGGAGAGATTCGAGAGAACTTGGTAACTTTTAGGATATTTTTTTGCTTTAATTTAATGAATAGGCAAAAATCTGTCATTAGTATTCTAGTTTCGTTCGTTGATCTAATGTAATTGGTAACACGACAGGACACGATCGTATTTCATTACGTTCAATCGCGAATCGACCTTCGCACTGTTTGATAATCTTGTTGGGCTTTGTTTTTTTTTTAATACATGCACCAACTCAGGTGCGAATAATAAATGGGAAACAAAGAAGGCATATTTAAGAGTACTTTGCACTAAAGATATTAATGTTATCTCAATAACAGAATTATTATTTTTGCTAGGAAAACTTCTTATCATGCAATTATTGAATGAATATAGGTCATGTTTGGGCACATTAAATTGCGAAGAATGTTCTAGTTTGAAATTAACTAATGAATGCCTAAACAGTTGTCCAAAACTGTGCCATAGATTTAGATGTTTTGTTTTTCAGGCATAGTTAGCATTTCCCTTTTTTTGGGGATTGTACACTTTATTAATCTAATTAACTGCAAAGTAACCTAAGAAACATGCATTTTAGCATTTTTTCATGCATTTTAGTAGTGGACATGTAGCAAACAAACAAAACAACTGAGTAATATCTCAGCTTTAACTGACTTCTATGAACCACTTTCACTTTCTGTGATGTAGCTTCAGGGTCAGTATTTATGAATTACCATTGAAATGCTTTGCACAACAGAGTCCCTGTAATATAAGGACAGCTCTTGAGATATTTTAGTATAAAACTAGTTTTTATGGACAAAACTAAAACCAAATTTCCATGTAAGGTCATGTTTTTGTGTGAAAAATAAAGTAAACATTGTCTTAATCAGCCTTTAATTATTTTTTTAAATCACATGTTAATAATTCACTGACATTTTAACTAATCATTAACTTATCAGATTATTATGAAACCTGTTTTTTTTGCCCAAACTATGTCGAAACCAAAATTTTGGTCAGACACAAAGAAACATGGCGAAATCCATACATTCATGTATATGAAAAAAATAAATAATTTAGAGGGTTTAAAATATTTTCATGGCGAAATCCATACATTCATGTATATGAAAAAAATAAATAATTTAGAGGGTTTAAAATATTTTCCAATGTGAAGAATACATTACCAGGAGTAGATTGAAATACTCACCATATTTTTAAACACCCACATAATTAAAATATTACGAAATGAAAATAAAACTTTTTTGTTTCATCTTGATGTCCATTTTGTGTTTATATAAAAAATAAAGTTACAAGCATTGTTTACGGATATCAAATTGGCAGACAAGTGATGTGACAAGTGTGTGGAAAAAAATAATCATTATTTGTGATATTATTTCCCATAAAACGATGCAATTTTAGTGTAAGAACTGCGAAACGTCGGCTGTCAGTGCCACTGTTACTGTCAGCTGCGTTTCGTTTTAAAATTATGAGTTTTCATTAAACTAATCACAATAGGGTATTACACCCATTTTTGAAAAGTGTCTTAATGAAATTCTGTGGTGCTAATATGCCACCAAGAAAAACACAAAAATTTTATTAAAACGATAAGTGCCATAAAAATGCATCTAAATTTTCAAATTTCGCGCGTAGTTTGACGAATACGCCTCTTACTGGACGCCATATTGCTCAGCGTAAATGACGTCAGTTCGTTTAGTATCAAGTGAGCTCATATTAAATATGATAATTGTATATCATTTAAAAATAATTAAAAGTATATTTTGTAATAGGTGTAATAATGAAAAAATTACGTTGGTTACGAAAATAATAAAAGTACAAAGCCTATATTACGCCAATCGGTTGACTGACAGTTGAAAATTTTTTGTTTACACAGCCGTATGGCGTAATAACATGGCCGCTACTATTTCACGGTGTTTTATAACAGATTAAAAATACTGAAAACTTTGAATTGAATTTAAAAAATTGTTTTGTTATTTTATGAACTAAAACTTATATTTTCCGACAGCTTTGTGCCTAAACTGTCTCAATAACATATTTACAGATTTTTTCTCGTATAGAGTAAAATACCCTATTTTTTTTGAGGGGTTTTAAAAATATTGTAAATGCCTGAAGATACTCTTTAGGTATCCAAGAAAGTAAGAAATACAATTTCAACTTCTCTAAACATCTTTCTTTTTTCTGTACAAATTCTGCCATGATTCTTTATTTATTTTGTACATTTGACAACACAACTGGCTCCTTACAATAGGTACTGTCCAGTACAGTAGTAGGTACTCAATACCTTCTCCCATTGAAAATTCAGCCAATTCAGACAAGCAACTGAGCCTAAAAATGCACCATTTTAATGTACAGGTTACAACTGCAGTCAAATTCCTAACAAACCCAAGTGTGCAACGATGCACCTTAGAAAGCAAGGAACGGTTTCTACGAAGCAAGGGTCTGACTGATCCTGAGATACAGAAAGCCATAGGAAAATGTGCTGAAATGCTGGATGTACCATCAATGACTTCGGAACTCATGTTCTTCCATCAGTCACGGAGGTCCTGGTTCAGGGACAATGTGCTACCCTTATTGGTATATGGAGGTTTCATGTATGGAGCTTACTGGTTTTACAAAGTAAGTTGCTGTCAATAATATGCTCTAGGATTTGTATTACACAACAACACGGTTGGCGCAGTAGCTAAGTGATTGGCTGCTGCACTCCGAGTCGCGAGTTCGATTGTTCTAGGTCTGACCGTTTGTATATCATGTGGTGCAAAAATTAATATTAATACTACTCAGAAAGAGAATATTGGAAATGAGGTTGGGGGTTGTCTAGCATGTTTGCTGTTGCACGAACTGACTACTTCTATGCCATTTTGAGAAAAAAGACTGCATCCTTAATAATTAGTTTGAGGGCTAGCAGCAACAGCATTTTGAAAACCCTAGCCGAGCAACATGATGCACTTATATTAAAACACTGTCCGGTTGCTTGAGCGGCAGGGATGAATGTCAATATTGTCTAATTATTATTAAATACTAACCCTTAGTTCATAAGTTTTTTACTAACCAGTCAAATTAATTAATAATAATAATAAAGGTATAATAATAATTATTATTTATTTATTATTATTATTATACCTTTACCTAGCAGTTTTTTCACATTCAATTCAAATAATAATTAAAAAGAAAACCTTTGAACCCAGCAGTAAACATTTAGGAACAAGCTGTAGGATTTGTATTTATAGTAGGTACCTACTTAGAAAGAGAATCCTAGATATGGGGGTTAATTTTACCTTTGCCTAGCAGTAGAGCATTTCTTTACATCAATAATTTAAAAGAAAGAACTTCTAAATATTAAAGACAACTTGAAATGTTCAACTTAAGTATTCTGTGTGAACAAATTCATTAAGATGCTATCTCATTGTAATATTGATTGAATTCTAAAGAAACTTTTGATTTAATTTGAATATTATCTTAATTTCGTGTTCGTCTTATCTGAATCTGGGCTGTTTGATAATACAGTATGTTTGGCGAGTGTCATGAAATAAATACTATTAATTATTTAATTTATTATCATTTTATTATCCTCTCATAAATGTTACTCGTACGTGACCAGTATTTAGAATTACACCGGCGCCTCTGTGGCAACACCGTCACCACAATGTCTGCAGCTTGGTCTTTTTTACCCTGACTCTTTGAATGTTACCCACAGAACTACATCCGACAGTTACTGTTCGTGGAACAACCCAAACGCAAAACAACAGCTGAATGCATTGACGAATTGCGCAAAAGTGTGGACATCCTCAACGCGAACTTCACGTCGTTGCGCACTGAGATGACTACGAATGCACATCAGAGCGCGCTGCGATCACAGCTTGATAACATCAAGTCGGAAGTCGGGTCTGTTAAGGCCATAATGCTGAATAGGTAAAACTTTTTTTTTTTTATCTTTATTTATTTAAGGGGGCCTTGTCACATAGTGATAATGTCACCCCCATGACAAAACATTTTCAACTTAAAACTACACAAGTTTAGTAGACATCTGTTCTAATTCACATCAGAGTAGAAAGGCATTATAATGCTGTCCCTAATCCCTCTGATAGATAGCGAACAGCAGTTGACACATCCTCCTAGCCACCTCGGAAAACGGGGACGCTAAGATACTGTTACATGCTCCCACCTCAAATCCCACACTAAATACATCTTGACTTGATTCTATGTGTATTTTCTAAGTTTATGGATACACTAGCTGTAGGTTCCAGAATCTACGTGTGTAAGGAAACTTTGGAAATAATAGACTAGGACTGTAGATGAACATCAGTATAATAGTCACAGTAATAAAACAAAAGGTAGCGTACTACCACCTCTAGTATATTGGATAGTCATTCTACAAAATGCTACTATCGGTGCGTTGGCGCCGCTCGTCTCAGCGGCCGTCTGTTTCATACCCCTCCGTCGTTCCGACCAGTTAGTGACAAACACTAGCTTCTGCCCACGACTTCGTCCGCAAAGAAGTCAAGTATACCGTAGAACATAGCATAGGGTACTCGGCAATAGTGTGGCTTTCTAATACTTAGTAAAAGATTTTTTGTAATTGAATCAGTAATTCGCAGGCATTACCTGTTAGAAACAAACAATGGAAACATCTTTAGCTCTTTATAATATTATGTATTGTAAATGTTGATGGATGGAGGTAGAGAGAGGGAGATCTAAGAAAAGGTTTGTGTGACATCTGAATGAAATGGGAGAGAATAATAATATGACTACTAAGAGGGAAGAATGGAAGAGAAAAGCTTTTTACATATAAATTATAATTTTATTGGTAAAATGCGGGGCCTCCCGCATTTACATAAAGTGTGTATATGACTTTAGCATATATCTTTAATTGTTTTGCTACTAGAGTTAAATGAACCCTGTTTTCGATTCTGCGTGACGCTAAAAAGGTCATTCATTTGTGACAATGAAATATAAACATAAGTACGACGAACAGTATTTTTGTCTAAACTTCTGAATACAAAAGAAATCTAGATTATTTTTAAAATACATAAAATCTTTTTACAGAAACCAATTCCCTGCACTAAAAACTCGTCCCGACCCACCCTCGATACCGGACTGGCAGCGACAGTCAGAAGAGGCTACATCCACCGAAGTACCTTCTGAAGAAAAGAAGAAGACCCACAGAAGTCGCAGCCAGCGGTCTGAGTCCGGCGGATCCAACTCAAGTGAGGGGGAACAGGCTACAAAGAACAGCGACAGTAGCTTGGAGATAATGTAAGTACCTCCCTATACTGATGAAATGTCCCCCTTAAAATAGAACCTTTCGAGTTCCACCGACTCCCAATAGAACAACAAACTATAGGTTTGAGTCTCAATAGTCTAAAAAATATACAAGGTGGGGATACGCCAAAAAATTAAAATACTGGTAATACTAGTTCATAAAAATATTTTGAAACTATTAAATAAATCCTATCACCGAAATAAATAAAAAATCAAACTTACTAAAGAGCATATAAATGTAACGAAAATAGAACACCATTTGAAATATTGGCTTACTAACCTGTGAGAAGAGCGGCAACTTTTGGCGCCATAATTTAATATTAACAATGCTCAATAAAAACAATTACACCGAATTACCAAATCCTGATCCTTTTTCGTGTTATTGTCATCGCCACCTTGTATATAAGAAGTTGCCTCATTTCATTTCATTTAAAGTGTCTAACGGTCCTTCCAAAGGTCTGGGGCCCCAGGGTCCTGAATTATATAAAATCATACGAAATAATAATAATGTAAGCTATAATCGTACGAGAAGCACGCATATTTATGACGAACTTTTTCGCCCATGTGTCACTGACTATGCGAAATTTTAGAGACAAGACGAAAAAAGTCGTCAAATACGCACACTTGCTTGTACGTCTATAAAAATAGGAACGGCGCGGCGATGAGTACACATTGGCTGGAGGCCTTCAATTTTCTATAAGACACCACAGGAAAGTCCGGTTGGGCAGCCGACAACCTCGTAGGTTGATAAGCGAGACACCATTCCGAAAAAAAAGTAGTACACGTTGAGTAAGTTCGCAGATTTTAGCGATACGCGTTGCGGTTTTACGTTTTGGCCCAAAAGTTAGGCCACATGAAGAACAGTCGCGTGTTCTATGCATTTAATTATAACTACGTTTGCACGTGAAATCAAGCATTCAAATTATAACCACATAGCCGTCGCTTTATGTGAGGGTTTTCTAATCAGTTAAATGCTTATTTTGAAATTAGAATTCCAAGATCGGCGAACAACATGACGATATTTAATGTTATTATTCCTTCAGCAATCATAAATATAAACGTATTATTTTATAGTGCACGTGACGAAAGTGAACTGAAAAAATAAATCACTTAATCTACAAAAATAATTCCAATCTTTTTGCCATCAGGAAAGTATTTAAAGAGTCGGACAAGCCCAAGCCTCCTTTGTCGGCCTATAAGATGTGGCTAAACGATACTATTGAACAGTTTAAGGCTGAAAATCCTGACTTGAAAGATGTAGAGATTGCAAAAAAAATGGTTTCAACTTGGAAGACTGTGGACCAGTCTAAATGGGAAGAAACGAGCGCAAAAGCCAACAAGCAGTATATAAAAGACTTGGAATCATACAACGCCGCTAGAGACGCCATGCAGTAGCACGAATATATTATATTATAAATATTTATATGATTTGATTATGTAGCGTTATCGTAACGTCTTCTTCGAAACACCGGATTTCATAAAACGTTTCTAAATGTCCACTATGAATAATATTCTTTACCGTGTTATTTTGCCAATGGAATTCAGTTTTCGCTGTTGAATACACGGTATAAGAAACATCGTGACACAAACTAAATCATCTGTTTGTCACTGTCAAAATGTATGGGACACACCGCTGATGGGCCTAGAATCATCCACTGATCCATGGTTAAATATAATGTTACTACTGTAACTTTACTGGTATTTGGTGACCGATATTTTTGGTAACCACATATTGCACCTAATGCTAGGATAATATTTTTCTTCGAGGACACACCTGCAAATTCCCTGGTTCTGTAGATAAAGAAGGTCAAAGTCGCAATTTTTTCCATATACGTATTCCAAGTGTCATTACTAAACTTCTTCTAAACCGAAATAATCAAACTTTTCTAATTTTCTTAACAAATTACGCTTTGATTTTACAAACACGCAATGAATATCAAACGCGAGCAAAGCGAATTATCATATCAAAAAGAAATTGCTACTTAGACCTTTAATATCTCCAAAACCAGGGGATTCTCATGAGTGTCCTAGTAGAAAAGAATGGTCCTAATTATTGGTACAATATGTGGTTTAATTATCGGTCACTAATTACCATTACACCCTGTATATAGTATTCTTCATTGTTATGTCGCCACGCAATAAGGCGTCAAACAGACGAGCAGCACTTTGCTGTCAACAGAGCCAACTTCAGCTGTCGACAGAGCCAACTTCAGCCGTCGACAGAGGCAACTGCAGCTTCCGCCATTGGTCGGCGTTTGCCGTCAACACGTGGACAGCAAACGCCGACCAATGGCGACAGCTTAGTATGAGCGTCGACATGGTGGGCGCGACAGCAAAGTGCTGCTCGTCTGTACGAGGCCTAAAAGGTAGCGAGAAACGTTGACGGAAGTGCTAACCAATCAAATTCGAGGACCAACAAGGAAAGTAAAATATTCGTTTGACCATAGTGTTATACGAATACCTGCCCCGTTAGTCGTACCCGGCTATCGAGGGTGGGTCCTGTGTCCGAATTCCAGACCGGGCAAAGTGTTTTATGGTTTTTCCATTAGGAATTTCTCTGTATTTGTCCCTATTTTGGAAGTTGATGGTGTGGCAACGCCGTGTCTCGGAAATTAGGGTATTGCAGCTGATCTCTCCCCGAGAGTGTGTGACACTATGAGAGTGAGAGAAGACTGAATGTACATAATGAATACGCAGACTTGTGCACTATAATATCTCTTATGTACAGTCACGAGCATAAACATGTAAACAGTTGGTCTCATTCTAAACTGATTTTCTCCTAAACTATTGTTTGAAATGTTATGGGGTTGGGAATATTGTATTTTTGATCCCAAACTACTTTAAAATAGGTTTTATCTATAAGTTGAAATAGTTATTTCACGAGAAAATTGCACTTGAATATTGCAATATACATATTTATGCTTGTGACTCTACTTGGCTAGTCTGCTTTGAGACAGCCGTTCCCTTGACCGAAATTGGGTCGAATGAATATTATTAATACGAATATCCTATTTTACTCGTAGTATAATATTCATATTGGAACGTAACCATAATTTTAATTATTTAGATTATTTCGTTTCTTTACTAGATAACTAAAATTGTCATTTTGTACTTGTAAAACTTTACTTGTAATAAAACTTTTTAATTTTTTATACATAATGTTTTATTGTTACACATAGTTCCCGTAGTTACTCCCCTAGGAAAAAATCGTGGCTACCTGCTGTAAGAATAATATATCTACTGTACTTGAAATAACTTTTTGGCTCTTAAAACCAAATGATAAATTTTGACACACCCATTCTAGTAAATAAAAATACAACAGATACAATATACATCTAATTTCCCTGACAGTACATAATTATACTAGTTGATCAAGCAAGTCAGCCAGAAAGGGAGAAATGCGGCTCTGCCATCTTAGCGCCTCTCATTAACTTATACCCTGTTCACAATAAGATTAGACATTTACTAAAACCTTTTTTACAGTCCGTTCAACCGATTTTGACTTCTATTGCGTTGGTAGCATGACAAATGGCAACTGCAGTAAACAGTTGTATTGTAACCACTTTTTTTGCCTCTAATGTCATCCTTAAGCCTACGGAATAGAAGTCAAAATCGGTTGAAGGGACTGTAAAAACTGACTGTCTAATCTTATGTGAACAGGGTATAGATCAGACTAGGAATACCATTACATAAACAATGAAAGGCCGTTAAAGTCTTTCAAAATGATTGATGAACACTATCCCATCTCAGCGATCATCAATATCAAAAAATATAGGTTAACTCTCTTTGACCCGCGACTTCGTCCGCGTGAATGTCGATTATCACGGATGCAGACGAGGTCGCGGTTTAAAAAAAAAGCCTATATGCTTTCTTGGGTGTGTACAAAATTACTTTCAAATCGACTCAGTAATTTAGCTATGAAAGCGTATCAAACAAACGAAGAAACCACAGATATAGATAGACCTAGATAACGCAAGAGCAACTACTTCGCGTGCCTATTTTCATGCCTAACTTACGATAAAAAATCGTAAGTAAAAAAATAAAGTAAACGTTTCCTTCCATCGGTAAGTCATTTTGTGATTCATATTATGCGTAATTAATTTAAAAAACAATTAGTTTTAATCCAATACTCTCAGTAATACCTGGTAATACCAAATTTAGGAAAAACAAAACATTCGTATTACATTGTGACGTCCAAAAAATGGCACGCTTGGTTTTCATACAGATCGTGATGCTTGCGTTATCTAGGTCTATCTATATCTGTGGAAGAAACTCACTTTAGCTTTTATATTATTCGTATGAATTAGAAGTGTTTTAGACCAAAGATCATGGCAGAATTTGTACAAAAAATATATGTCACTTGTTACTTTCTTTTTTGTACAAACACAAAATGGGCAACAAGATGAAATGAAAAAGTGTTATTTTCATTTAGAAATATTTTTATAATGCGGGGGTTTAAAAAAATGATAAGTATATCAATCTACTCCTGGTGATGTATTGTTCACATTGGAAAAACCCCCTAAATGTTTTTTGTTTTCATACAAATGAATGTATGGATATCGCCATGATTCTTTAAGACTAAAATTAGACTGAATTACGCCTCTGATATCATCATCTGCCTAGCCGTTTCCTATCTATTTTGGGGTTGGCTTCCAGTCTTACCGTTCATCTGAAAACCAGTATTTTACATTATCATCTTCCTGCCTTGATACTTGGTGTCGGCGCAACATGTCATCTTCTTCCATTCCATCCTGTCAAGAGTCATAATATCACTGACTGCCTTCTCTTCAATATTCTTCTCACAATCCATCCATCTTTTCTTCGGTCTTCCTCTTCTTCTCCAGCCATCCATATTTATATTAATAAATATTTTCGTCACATTTCTCCCTTCTTCAAGAACACCAGTATTTTACATGGAACAACTAAAAACAACACAGAACAGGACTAACCAAAATCATTTTTTTTACCTTCCAGTACATGAAATCGGCTACACAAGTACTTCAATAGCAGCAGGTATTAGGGTAGTGCCACACTTGCGTAACAGACGAAACGCAAGAAGACATTGGTAGTGTGGCAGGTATTTATCAGTGAATGTTTTGCTGTGTGAGACTTGGACTGTTTTAGTGATG
Organism: Charanyca ferruginea; assembly: GCA_947361185.1. Classification (NCBI taxonomy): domain Eukaryota; kingdom Metazoa; phylum Arthropoda; class Insecta; order Lepidoptera; family Noctuidae; genus Charanyca; species Charanyca ferruginea. The sequence goes on from OX376070.1 coordinate 4,794,540, forward strand.
AACTCCTCTTAATGTTGTTGCAATAGATGTAAGTAGGCTTCGCAGTTCATAAGTCAAGTAATAGTGGATAAAAGAAAACACTGGAAACTAAATATTACTATTATGGACCTATTGACCGCCATGTCAAAAAGCTACGAATTGATGCTCTATGGAAGTACGTTTCTATACGTTATACCATAGACTAGTAATTTGTCATGCCTGTCATGTATTCGTGACTGTGGCGTACAGCCACAAGCCAGCGCGTGCCCTACGCGCTGGCTTGTCACGTATTTGTGACAATGGCGTTCAAAAGGTTAAAAGGTTACCAAGTTATCATCATCGAATCTTAATGTTAGTGTGAAATGACACTATTCGACGATCCTGGTTGTTACATCAGGTAAAGTTGACCAAATTGTTGCCGAAAACGGATGAGTTGTTTTTTAGGTTTTATGAGGACATGAGAAAATTATGTAAAATTAATATGCTACTATAATTTTCACTTCTTTCGCGTGAATGTCTGTCATCGTGAATGCAGACGAAGTCGAAAATTGTCCTTTCTAAGGCACGGCACCCGTTGTCGGCATCGGCACCTCTACGCGACGAATAAAAATATAACTTAAAGGTATGGAAATAAAGTTAAAATTTCAATGTTAACCGTCGTAAGTACAAAAATAACACCGCGGCGTGCTTAGGCATGCTGTGTATTGAAATTTCATTTTTTTTTCCAAACCATTAAATTATATTTTTATTCGTCGCCTAGAGGTGCCGATGCGTGCTGATGCCGACAATGGGCGCCGGGCCTTAGGGTTCAAGCTCAGTCTGTACCATATTTTTATTACAAAACAAACTTACTTTCGCATTTATAATATTAGTATGGATTAGGTTAGATTTAACCTAAAATACTAATAATAAAACCTAAAGTGAAGGCTTGTATTTAGCCATATTTACCTTTTTTTGACTCTTATCCACTGTTACTTTTCCTAAAAGCATAAATGTTTATAAATAGTCAAATTGAATTGTTAAAGAATCGTTTTGCTTACTCAAAGTATTATTTGCTAATGTAATTTTAAATTCTCAGCTCATAGAGTTGGAGTTTAAAATCGTAAAACATTAATAAAGACATTGTATAGAGGATTTTTTGTCGATGTTGTGGTTGCAATCATGTGTGTTATACATAAATTTTAGTTAGAATTTATATGAATTGAAATTGTAGGGGTTTTGTTAATATATTTTGCGTGGGTTAAGATGTGTTTTGGGGAATTTTCTTAATACTATACAATTTTTCTACCTTCTTTTTTATTAATTTCTTGCCTTTCTACGTTGAGTTTTATAGAAGATAGTTGTATTATCGCTCTGAAGTTAGCGGCGATTGAGCATTTGGGAAAATACGCGAAAACTGCAATGGTGCTACCATTGCAGTTACACCTGCTTACAAGTGTTGTGTGTTGTACCTACACGAGCTAAATAAATATTTTGAAATATCAACTATTTTGCCAATTCTGTTGTGCACGAACTAAACTTATTTAAAGCTATTTATATCTCTTTCTCTCCAATAAAATAAGAAACAGACAGATATAAGTTGATCTAAAATGTTCATACAATTATAGTTGTCATTTCAGAACGTACTGATTTAATGCACGGCGAAATTCAAGAAAAAAACTAATTTGACATTTCTAACTTAGTTCTTATCTGTCGCTGTCCTTTTCTTCAGCTGGCTGGTAGTAAGAGATGCCAATTGTCTAATTTTAGTTTAGTTTGTGAACAAGGGAATCGGCACCATTAACCGGGCTATTCTGTAAAAATGTCCACCTGCGAATTGCAATGAAGTGAGCTTGGGGCGCCTTATGTCACTTTTTGACGTTACATTTGAATGGGCACATTTTTAATTGATTATCTGCTCCGGTCTGGTTTTTATAACAATGGTAATAGACAACTATAGACTTTTTAATTTTTTTTATTTTGCATTGCCTTGTATCTACGGACGAGCTCTAACTACGAAAAAAGCTACCGCCTTGAAATAACAAAATGCCCGCCAAATAGTACGTTTCGAATGAATATGGACCTTATTTCAATCTGATAACTTCATACTCAAATGTAGGCCACCTTCTGGCAGATATTTTCTCAATACATTTACAATAGGGCGGCATCTCTATGTTATTTTTAAATAGCCAAAGTTCATAAATTTGTTTTTGAAAATATTTTTGTCTTGTGTATATAATTATGACTATACTTATTATAGTCTAATTTGCCAATTTTATTAGTGCGCGATGGTTTTTAGATAAATGGATTATGTAGTTGTATATATAAATTTATATTAAAAGTTTAAAATGAAATACAAAATAATTCTTATGACATGTGATTTTACTAGCAAAATAATAGTAAATTATCTAATAATATGTAATTACTTATTACGCTCTCTGACTTTGTCGGGTAATATAATGCCAAGGTTAGAATCTTATACTCGTATGCGCAACTTCACACTAATGTAGAAAAATCCAGGTGTTCAAGGGCTCTCTCGAATCGATGAAATTTTGTAGATAATTATTTTCAAATATTGTGCAGAGGCTAGCATATCAAGTTTCAACAATCGGTAACATTTCTTTGATAGATTTTCAACTTTATTACAAAAGGACAAGGTTTATATTCAATTAAGAAAATTTGTCAGTTTGGTATGTCTAGATGTGCTGTTGTCTGTTCATTTTGAATTACGTGTGATTTGATTCGCCCGTTGTGGCCCACTGCTAAGCAAAGACCTCCCCCGAATCTTTCCAGGTATTCTTTTACGAATTACGTGTAATTTTAAACGAAAGAACCACAAGCCATATTAATGTTCTTATCTACAAAATGTAGAGTACCCCTGGCTAGGTAAAAGCCGTACGGATCGGTCATGGTAAAGCTACGCTTGCCGCGGTCGATCCATGGATGGGTGACCATTCATTTCATACGTTCCGTGCCTAAGAAAGCATGTAAAGCCGTTGGTCCCGGCTGTCATTCGTCGATATTTGGCAGTCGTTATGGGTAGTCAGAAGCCAGAATGTCGGACAATCAGTCTTATCATATACCCAGTAACTGGGTTGTGGAGATCAGATAGGCAGTCACTCCATATAAAACTAGTATTTAACTGTATCCGGTTTGACTGGAAGCCGACCCCAACTTAGTTTGGAAAAGGCTAGGCAGATGATGATCTACAAAACTTAATTACGTTTAATTGCTTATTGACCAAAATATGACTAGACTAACCGGTCTACATTAGGGTATTTTACTCTATACGAGAAAAAATCTATAAATATGTTATTGAGACAGTTTAGGCATAAAGCAGTCGGAAAATGTAAGTTTTAGTTCATAAAATAACAAAACAAATTTTTAAATTCAATTCAAAGTTTTCAGTATTTTTAATCTGTTATAAAACACCGTGAAATAGTAGCGGCCATGTTATTACGCCATACGGCTGTGTAAACAAAAAATTGTCAACTGTCAGTCAACCGATTGGCGTAATGTAGGCTTTGTACTTTTATTATTTTCGTAACCAACGTATTTTTTTCATTATTACACCTATTACAAAATATGCTTTTAATTATTTTTAAATGATATACAATTATCATATTTAATATGAGCTTATTTGATACAAAACGAACTGACGTCATTTACGCTGAGCAATATGGCGTCCAGTAAGAGGCGTTTTCGTCAAACTAAGCGCGAAATTTGAAAATTTAAAATTTTGATGCATTTTTATGGCACTTATCGATTGAATAAAAATTTTGTGTTTTTTTTGGTGGCATATTAGCCCAACAGAATTTCATTGAGACACTTTTCAAAAATGGGTGTAATACCTTATTCAGACAAATGATTTATTTTTAGTAGATGACGCATTTTTAGCATTATTATGACTAAATACTGAAACGCAAATCAATTTTAGGATGCCGTTGTCTGGTGCTGTCAGTCACTTTGACATAAAGTGAAAGAGACAGCACGGGACTTAACGGCATCTTAAAATTGAGAAGCGTTTCAGTACTTGACCATTAAGCGTATAGGCATAAGTGCACATCGACTTAAAAGGGTGGGTACATGTTGACTCAAGGTGTATGCAAAAATGCAGCTTATTGCTTCGTCGCATTCAGGGGTTCCTTTATATCTTAAGTAATATTATAATGTGGTAAAATTTATTGTTTGTATGTAAGTGGTAATCTATGGAAGTAGTGGTCCAAATCTGAAAAATCTTTTACTGATATAAAACTACACTATTGCTGAGTGTCATAGGATATTGTGTTATATTATACATACTTGGCTTTCACATGGATGCAGTCGCAGGCAGAAGTCAATCTTTAATAGGTACTAAGTTTACATGGATCTGCACTAATCCAGAATCGCTATAGTACAAGCCTTTTTTATTACGGGTCAGTAATGAAAGTACAAATCAAATGCGTCGTTTGTCAGAAAAACAATTATACTCGAGCGGTTTTCATTAAGTAATTGAAAATGAACTCCAAAGCAATATAAATAAAGTTGAATTTGCGTCATTGCGTGGAATGTAATTGTAAAAATTGTGTGAAAGATATATCTCACACAATTTTCAATCTTATTTGTAACGCATCTTAGTTCATTGTCAATGAAAACTTTTCAGGCATTTAGTTGTTATTTTGTGGCGACCCTAAATTTAGTATAACTACATAAGAATTATTTTGTATTAAAAAATATGTATAACTAACAAACATAATTATGATTGTTTCGCTGCAAAATAATTAGTCATTATTATGTTATAATTTTGTTGTTGTTAATAATCGTAGAAATTTTTGTATGGGCGTTATAAAATTGTAAGAATTGAAACACAAATTATACATTCTGTATAGATTTTGAGGGCATTTTGTAATGTATTAACCTTTTGACCGCCACACTCAGATTATGAAACAATAGGCAGATAGACCGCGCGGAACACTGAAAGTGAAGCCAAAAAATCAAATACAAATTCAAAAGCTAATTAGTACCTACAACGTACCTTCGTGCAGTACTGACACGAGTCAGTATAGCACGAAACACCGCATCGTTAAAAAAAAAACAAATAAAACTACAACTACAAATATAAAAGCGAATACAAACACGAGATTGTAGGTATTCGCTTTTGAATTTGTATTTGCTTTTTTGGCTTCACTCTCAGTGTTCCGCGCGGTCTATCTGCATTTTGTTTCATAATCTGAGGCCACACTCTGTATAGATGACAAGTTGCCCAGCACGCCAGGGTCATGACTACATGACAAACGAATTACTACTCTATGGAATTACGTATAGAGACTTTGTACCTTGGCGCCGCGGGCACGTTATTGCTTTTTGACATGGCGGTCAATGGGTTAATCATTGTAGCAGTATAAGGTCCAAGACCCATTTAGGGCGGGTTGTTTCAAACAGTTAACGTTACATACGGACGGTTAAAAATTACTATGACGTGAGATGTTTAACGTTCGTAAAATGTAACGGGTTGTTTCATGACGTAAAAACCCGTCAGTCAAAGTTGTAATAGTAACTTTTTGACGTACAGACGCCAGCACATCATGCCATACCAAACTGTCAAATTTTCCCAATTGAATATGAACCTTATGCTTTTGTTTTAAAGTTGAAAATCTATTAAATAAATTATTTATTTATTTATACTTCATGCACAAACGTACAAAGGCGGACTTAATGCCTTAGGCATTCTCTACCAGTCAACCAAGGGTGGTGAAGAGATAACAAGGCAGGTGCATTACAAAAAGTAATATTTAAAAAGTGAAAAAAGATATATTTATATATATGTATAAAAACTACACATACGTCATACATAATAATATTATGGAATATATATACACCGAAATAAATATATACATACTCATAATATATATATATTAATAAAAGAAAAGAGGTTTATGAGACGACTCTGCTCATTTGTGCTGAAAATAAATTCTCAATTTGACAGATTGTTGTAGCTTGATGCTAGCCTCTGTACCATTTTGTGAAACAACCCATTTGTCTAGTTTGACGATAGTTAGCGCCATTTTTTACTATTACTCGTCAGTACAGTTGAAGCAACCCGCTCGTACAGTGTTCGCCTATTTTAATAGGGTAGATGACAGCACCAATCAATTGACATAATTTTTATGAGCTGTCAACACACGATTCCTCCATTGAGTTTGTATGGCAATTTATACTTATGACGTCACGTCTATACTCCATTTACAATAAGATTAGACAAATATACAAACCTTTTTTACAGTCCGTTCAACCGATTTTGATTTCTATTCTGTAGGCTTAAGGATGACATTAGAGGCAAAAAAGTGGTTACAATAACAACTGTTTACTGCAGCTGCCATTTGTCATGCCACCAACGCAATATAAGTCAAAATCGGTTGAACGGGCTGTAAAAATGGTTTGTATATTTGTCTAATCTTATTGTAATCAGAGTTTAGTTAGTCTGCCAACTAAATGCTGCGTGTTAAGAGTTCATTCCCCGCACGGAACAATATTTGTATGGCCTACAGGTGGTTGTTCTGGCTCTGGTCGTTTGTGTATGTGAGTTTATATGTTATTAAACGCACCCCCAATACAGGAGAAGTCCCTAGTTAAACGTTTTTTTTTTTTCATGATTTTAAAACTAAAAATCCGAATTTTACATTAAACTAGCTGACCCGACAGACGTTGTCCTGTCCCGAGGGGATGAAAAAAGGGGATGAAAAATAGATGTTGGCCTATTCTCAGACCTACCCAATATGCACAAAAAATTTCATCAGAATCGGTCAAGCCGTTTCGGAGCAGTACGGGAACGAAAACTGTGACACGAGAATTTTATATATTAGATTTAAATATTGATTAATGGTGTCATAATTATACCCAATTGACATAATTATTTTCGTACGCCCATACAAACTATACAAAATGTACTCGCCAGGCCGGACCCAGTTAAATATGTAAATTCTTTTAATTTTTATTCTAAAGTCCGTCACAGACGTAGCTATAGTATATATTAATATAATTCACAGCAAGGCATATTACGATATATTTTCTATAGTAATCTTTTAGTGACCACAGACGCAGCTATAATATATATCTTTATTACGTCACCAAAATATGTGGACAGATATAGCAAGGCATATTAATATTTCAAAAATGTGAAACAAACAACGATCGTAGACGTAATAAGGGCGAAAATATATTATTATATTATAGCTGCCGTGTGTGGTGGCTAGCTATAATATATATTATAGCTACGTATGTGACGGGCTTAAGACAATATCCATTATTCTTTCAATTTTAATAGCTTAAATATTTTCGATTTGTAATCAACTACTTAATTACAAATGTTCATCTTCCTTTAAAAAAAAACTATGTAATTAGGTACAAATGTATTCATCTTCCTCCAAAATTGCTCAGTGTATGGTATAATCAATAAAGTATCTAAAAGACTTAGTCGTTGTATAAAATGTACAACATTCCATATTGGTGTTTTGGTGTACCCGCGTCGTGATAAATAAACCAAAATGATAATGATATTGTATGCGTTTTATTTATTTAGGGCTATACACATAAGCGGGTCGGCAAATTTTTCTGCATTTTCATTACAACTTTATCAAAGGACCGAATACCGGATGACACGGTTGGCGTATTTGCATGGCCTACATACAGATAGTAATTCCGGGTCTGGCTGATGTGAATGTGAGTTATATGTTTGTAAACGCACCTACGCTACAGGAAAAAATCCTGAGAGTAGGGCAACGTTATTTTTAATAAAGCGACCCGCTAAGTGTATAACTACCCTAACTGTTTATTTTCATCCCCAAGAATCATAGTAACTCATTGACGACACGGTATGTATATCAGCTGTGAGACACCCATGGTCCAGGGTCTTCCTAGTTTGCGGTCAGATGGCCGTGTGTGAGATGTTCCCCCCTTTTGTTTAATATGAGAGACCCACTAGACCTTCTAGTCTAAGGTAAAGAGTACAATATATATACGGAGGTCTAAGGGTAAGGCAATATCGTAACCAATGAGGTTAATCCGAAGTACGATTATAGCTAGTTGGTGTTACTACACCAATCGATCGATGCCATCAATCGACATCGACCGACGTTAATCGACTGGTGTGCTAGCTTTGGCTGATCGACGGATACCGTTCCACTAACTAATCGATCGATTTCCGGTCGATGGCATCGGTCGACGTTGATCGATTAACCCCAGCTATATTCCATCAGTAATAATAATCAAGCAGCTCGATCGACGTCGACTAGGTACTAAATTCTACCATCGATCGGTTGGTCTGGTAGAAACTATCGATCGACGTCGACTAATGCGTTCTACCATTGATCGATGCCGTCCATCGACGATCGATCGATTGGTCTGGTAACACCCTAAGCTAAGCTTTTTATCTTTTGGAAAGTGAGATAATAATAAGTCAAATTATAAGAATGGTCAAAAATAAAATAAATACTATTACATTACATTTAATACATTTATTTTTTCTTGTTTTTTCTCCCTACTTGCTATTCCAATTCACTTTTAACATTAGCAGAATTATAATAATATAATAATAATAATATAATATGTGGGGACATTTCACACACGGCCATCTGACCCCAAACTAGGGAGACCCTGTACTATGGGTGTCAGACAGCTGATATGCATACACAAATACATTTTTAAATACATACATATATAGATAAACAACACCCAAACACAAGTGCTCATCGCACAAATATTTAACCCTGGGCGGGAATCGAACCCGCAACACGCTGCGCAGCAGTCGATCGCTCAGCCACTGCGCCAATCGTGTCGTCGAATGAAATAAGAACAGAATAGGACCCTAAAACTAATGATCCAAATAAAACAACCATTAAACTCGTGTTATGTACGACTTTATTTATAAAAATACATCACAAGGTATAATATTTTGAGCTTAATAATTGAAAGTCCCGTTTCAAGATAGAACACACTTCAACAGTTTTTACCAATGAGATCAACGAGGAAACAGTGATATAAAAAGGTACAACAAATTTGGCACTAAATAACTAGAGTATTTTATAACATCAATTCAATAACAATTTTATTATGCTAGCAACATTATGAAAAGCTTGCAATATAAAATAAATTCAGCGAAAGGAAAAAACGCCAGCATTTTTGTAAAAGTCAAAACAGCCTAGATTTTTAGCGTTCAGATGCGCGATTAAGTTTCTCTAAATCGCCGATCGCTGCAACTAAAATTGCTAGTCTGTTGCTGCCTTAAATAAATAAAAAAACATGCTAAGTCTATTCTGAAATGTAAAAAAGTACTGTTGAAAACATTGGAAAGACCCACTAAAACATTAAAAAAATATATAAATAGCAGTGTAAATGTGAGATAAAAATGTCATACATTTGATATCACATAAAGGTACCCAAAAACGGGTCTCCAAAGCATATATTACAGTAAAAAAAATGCTTTATCCGCAAACTGCAAGGCTTTTGAATAGAAATGTAATAGGTGCCAATGGATGTGCAAGCTTTTAGAAAATGCAAAGAGCAAAAATACATGATATATATCAATGTGATACTTTTAAGACACAAGGGAGAGATGTGGTCAATTCAGACATACAGGATGTGGTGTAAATATTATTTGATCATTCGCCATATCCTGTATAATATACGGCCATAGAAAAGTTATATGCGATAGTTGTGCGCCTTCATACTTATAGCTTATTAAATATAAAAGAGTATATTCAACGTTCATCACTCTAGTTATTTAGTGCAGTGTAAAGCCGTTTTGTGGTCAAACACTAAATTCTTATGCTACCGGCACTTTTCTTGGCGTATCATACCAAATATTGGCGTCACTTGGTTATACAAAATGTACCCTATGCTCATTGGAATACAGTTGATCTTGCATAAATATGCCACGTATAGTGCCAGCATTACATAAAGAAACAATACACCATAATGTAGTATAGTTTATGGCACATCAAATTTAAAGGGAATAAATCTGGAAGATTCAGTTAAAATACACAAAGTTTTGAGTTTGACTTATAACATACTATGTAATAAATGTTTATTTTTTTATTCGCCATTGATACTTAATAGACATGCAATTGAAGAGTTCATAACAAAAAAACAATCTTAAAGTATTTAAAAAATGTTAGTAAAATGTTTTCGACTTTTTGAACGTCAGTTCCTAAACGCCGGAAAATGTAATATTGTGACGTTGAATACAATATTCTATTAGATACATGCAAGATCTGAATATGCGCAGTAAAAGTGTGCATGATGACATTTTATTATGTGCACGATTAGCAAAGCATAGTTAAATGAAATCGCGCATATTAGTCGGAAAATTCGTATTCAACTATAGCAGTCAGCTCTCAAGTGGAGTACAGAGGCTAGCATATCAAGCTACACCTATCTGTCAAATTTCTTTGTTGGTTTTTCAACTTTATTACAAAACTATAGCGTTCATATTCAATTGGGAAAATTTGACAGTTTGTTATGGCTTGATGTGCTGGCGTCTGTGCATCAAACAGTATTTTCAGGAAAATGCGCGAACCGACGTTCAAAAAGCGAATAATGCATTAAAAATTAAACGTAAAAAATTTAATATAAAAATGCCTATCACTAAAAGCCATTAGATATGCATCGTACTGGGAAATACAACAATTATAAATTATCACAAAAAATATTAATGAATCGGTAAGAAGTGCCTTGCCCAAACCTGTACAAGCCCTCAAACTTAACTGGCCCGCTAAGGGCGTTGCAGTCGTCAAACAATTGTTTATACACGATTCTAACCTGGAGTGCAAATATGGTGATGATCCTCAAACAATGACGATCAACACCACACGCACTAGGTACGTTTTGGAACGACCTAGCTCCGGCTTTCTGACTTCTTGACAATAGAATTAAATAGAATTTTTAAATAGGGTATTTTACAAAAAAAAAATCTAATTAGTCCGTCAGATAGATTTCCAAAAAATATTGGACACGTATTTTTTCTTTTTTCACGTAAACAAAAAATGAAGACGACACAGTGCGTCGAAAACTCGTGTGACATCACTATGTCAGTACACTTTTACTGGCGAAGTGACGTCACAAACCCCCACTCATGATCTTTGATGCGTTTTATCTTCGTCAGTTTTTATTGATTTGATAAAACAAAAAATACGTATTCAATATTTTTCGATAATCTAACTGACGGACTAATTAGTTTTTTTTTTTTGTAAAATACCCTATTTAAAAATGCCTGTAAATGGTTTAATTGAAATAAATGCTTTAACTTTGACTGGAACACCTGTTACCCTGCCTTGATGCCTGAATGCTTTAGAAATTCATGAATGCTACTGAAGGCGTCAAATTCATGGCTTAGTTTTGGACCAACTTAATATAGATTTTTCAAAATAGCTTCGTTGGTTTCACTTTCATCCGGGTCAGATAAGTTTTGTGGCGCTATATTCTGTTATTTCGGCTTTGAAAGAAGATAATCCTTATCTTTGGTATTCAACTTTCTTGTTTTTTTTATTTCACTTTTATTCCTTCAATAATGAAAGGCCGCATCTTCTTTGAAATTCTTTCCAAACCCGAAACAAATGAACGAGTAGAGGCCTATTGCGTCGTATTCAATGTTAGAATATTATCGTTGCGTAAGAGAGAGCGTTATTTACAATCTGAGTGCGAAAAAGAGACAGACATACATCTAAGGTGACGCTTTTGTTCGCAACTGATCTGTTTTTAACATTAAAGTACGATCTCGGAATATAAATGAGCAAATCCTAATCATTTAATTATTTCTCCTTGAGCCGCATATACGCTCTTCGGAACCTTTTTTTTTGTATTTTTTGTATAATTTTTACACAGATAAATATATTATCAAATTTAATTTATATTTGCCTTAAAATATGTACTTAACACAAAATAAACTTTATCTGAAGTTACTATCGAAAAATATTTGAGTATTGACTGTAGACTAAATAATAATATGAAGATTTAATGCTAATATTTACCTTATTCTATTAAACTAAAAAAGTTAAGGAATACAGTATTCAAATATTGTTCATAAAATACAACTACGACTGTAAATGACGATTTAATGACTATTAACTTTTATGACTAAAACATTGACATAACATGGACATGTCATAAGATACCTTTGCATATTATTATTTAGTCAATTACAACAATACTAAACATCCAATACGTGTACAAACACAGTGAACAACTATAAGCTGTAGTTCTCACATTCAAAATGATGTGACACATCAACAGCGTGACAGTTGCTAACTGTATGCGCAGGAGTTGATGGGCGGAGTTTGGTTAAGTACTGGGATTTATTCAACATTTGATATGTAACCTAAAGATTCTAACAATTTTCATATATCCAGAGTATATCTGAGATAAATATGTTAAACAACCGTAATAAATCCCGTTCTCAACCCACTCCCCCACTCAATACCAACTGCGCTCTAAACTGTGCCCAAAGACCTATACAATACCAACTTACAACAATATCTTCTTCTCGAAAATCTTATTCTGCTCGAATTGCACTATCACTTCGTCATTCTTGTCACTTAACAGCTTTTTGGCCCTTTGCAAGTCATCATACAAGTTCCTGCCTTTCTCAGAACGCTGTATTTGAATTTTGGGTACCAAGTCTTTCGATAAATACGATATGAACTTCTGCCAATCCTTGAGTAAAGTGAACGTCTTCGCGAGTCTAGTCTCAACAGGAATATGGCCATCGGAATGTTCAAACAGGACATTAATGATGTCTTTCGAGCATTTTAAGGCTCTGCTAGTTTTGACGAAAGAAAGGATTAGAGTGTCGACATTTTTGTGTGCAGTTATTATTGGTTTATCATAGATATTGTTGCATAAGTTTGCTTCTTCGGCTGGTCCAACGATGTAGATGATATGTGTGGCTAACCTGAAGGCTTCCTCAGCCCAGATGAAGGGGTCTCCGTGAGAGGTGGTGGAGATGTCACCGTCGTACATGATGATAAAGCCGTACTCGGATCGCAGGTAGGTGACGAACGACGCGACGCATTCGGCGTGCAAACGATTCGCCGGTGAGTACGCTACCAGGACTTTTGGCGGTGTTGGTATCATCAAAGCTGGAAATAAAGTAATTTTAGTTTAATAAATGTAGGAACGGAAGTTTGATGATGCATGGTGTATAAATGTATAAAAGAGATAGATGTGTTAGTGAGAGAGATGACGTATGGTAAGGACTTAAGCCTGGGATGACTAAAACGGGTTTGTTTTAAAAGAAAGATTTGAATCGACAGATGACTGACGGAGTATAAAAAGTAAGACGTGAAGAAGCAAAATTAAAGACGATATTATTAGATACTTATTTTTACAGGACAATAAACTAATATGTAGTAACATAAGAAGTGTTTTTTTGATCTCAGCCTTTCATCCCACACAAATGTCTCTAAACTTGTGTTTCAGTTAATGAAGCGTAAGTTTACGCGGAGGGCGGGTCAATGGATTACGCAAAATGCTGTCATAGATTTTAAAGTCCATACAAAATACCAGGTCAGGCTTTTACAGTTCTAATAAATATGAACAACTTTCAATATAGGAATAACCATGAATTGTGAAAACATAATTTTAACTGTAATTTGTAAAATAAAATACATTAATATATTGGCATACTTAGTCAACTAATGGCCGAATACCCAAAGGCTACACAATTTTAGCTTGATGTCAAAGTGACAGTGGTAGTACGAGCCTTAACGGCATCTTAAAATTAAGTAACGTTTGAGTATTTAGTCATAAGTATGACAAAATTAATATAAAAAAATATATTCCCGGCTGTCATTCGTAGATCTTTGACAGTCTTTATGGGTAGTCAGAAGTCAGAAAGTCTTAACAACTAGTCATACCAAGCGGTACTGTGTAACCCAGTAACTTATATAGAAAAAAGCTAGGCGGGTGATGGGTTGATCGTATTCATTAAGCTATTTATTTATTTTATTACATAACATGTACACTGTACAGTCACGAGCCAAAACATGTAAACAGTGGTTGACTGGTAGAGAATGCCTAAGGCATTAAGTCCGCCTTTGTACCTTTGTGCATGTACACTTCTGGACACATCTATTGGCCCACCTTAGAGTTTAGGTTTCGATGGCCCCTACCGAAATATGATTGCTAGATTGAACAAAAACTGTTGATGCAGTTTTAAACCTGATACATTTTACCATCTTTTTCGATCGTATTGTTTTAAATTTGAATTCAGAATACCATACGACATGGAGCTACGCCTAACAAGTCGGATATGCGCCTTGTTAAAGGCCATTGATTTTTGAATAAAAACATGTTTTATCAAATAAAGGTTTAATTTAATAACGCGTGTTGCCTCCATGGGCATCTACCACAGCTCTCATACGATTAGGCATAGAGTTTATCAACCGCTCTATGAAATTTTGAGGGATCATCTCCCATTCCTCTTCTATGGCAGTTTTCAACTCCTGCATCGTCTGGGCAACTGGCTGACGAGCCTTAACACGTCTTTTTAGCTCGTCCCACATGTGCTCAATGGGGTTCATGTCTGGGCTTCTGGCTGGCCAGTCCATAACTGTGATGTTCACATCCCGAAGATATTCCCTGACGATGCCGGCCGCATGGGCTCTTGCATTATCATGCATAAAAAGGAAATTTGGGCCCACATAGTCCGCGTATGGTATCACGTGAGGTTCTAAGCACTCACGAATGTACCTTTCAGCATTTAATGTTGGCAGCCGTGGTCCTGTAACAACCTCAAGTTGAGTTTTGCCGCTCGCGGATATACCGCCCCAGACAGTCCATGAGCCACCGCCATAAGCAACCCTCTCTTCAAAGCAGCATTGTGCGAAACGCTCTCCCTTACGTCGGTAGACCTTCTTCCTTCCATCATTGCCATGTAACACAATTTTAGACTCATCAGAAAAGAGTACACGGCTCCAATCTTGCTGTGTCCAATTTAAATGACTGCGTGCGAAATGAAGGCGCGCTGTTCGGTGGGCTCGCGTTAGTTTGGGCCCATTAGCTGGCTTGTGTGGTACCATATCGCGTTCTTTTAACCTTCTCCGAACAGTTCGAGCGCTCACAGATACTCCGTGGAAGTCGCGAAGTTGGTTTTGTATCTCAATGGAGGTAAGGTGACGATTTCTCAAGCTGGTCGTCACGATGAATCGATCCTGCCTTTCAGTTGTGACCCGAGATCGTGGCCTTCCTTGGCGACGAACAAAGCCGCCAGTCTCTAGGTACCTCCGATAAACATTTCGGACCGCAGTTCGACTTAAATTAAGTTGAGCACTCACGTTTCTTTGGCTGTGTCCGGCCTGAATAAGTGCCACAGCTTGGGCGGCGACTTCAGGTGAAGTATCCATAGATTATTGATAGAACCTCACCTTAATGTTAAGAATAAGTAATGTTTGTTGCAAAACCAAAGATATCAATCACTTTTTTAAGAATTAAATCCAAGTAAACCAACAAAACCAAGTTTTCTTAGTATTCGATTGTTTGATATCAACAAACAGGCTCCAAATTGTCTTTTGTTTCTTTAAATTCTGTGTTCGAAATTCAAAAAAAGACTATTGAATGAAATTGTGAATGTGCCAGGTTCAAAACTGCATAAAAACTTTTTGCTCGACCTAATATAAAATTTTAGCTAGGACCAAACGAAACTGAAAATACAAGGTGGGCCAATAGATGTGTCCAGAAGTGTAGTATAAATAAATAAATAAACAGTTGGTCTCATTCTATACTGGAATTCTAACTGGAACTATGTTTATTTGTCAAGAATAATATGCAATATTTTAGTCTAAAATCGGACTCAAAGAGAAACATTCGCAAGCAATATAAATATGACATAATTTTACCGCCTGTTAAAAATATGATGTATTACAAAAGTACTTACATAACTGCTATTCGAGTTAACAATAATTTACCAGTAGCTATTAAGGAATTAAATGGAAATTTGTTTAAAACTAAATTTAATAAAATGTTAATTAATAATGTGTATTAAAATTTGAATGAATTTTTAGACAAAAAATCACAAATGTAAAAATGACGTATGTAGTTAACACTAAGTAATTAACTTGTTTTTCACTGTTAAATATTGCATATCCGACATGGGTAAACTGTTGATCCAAAAATTGTTATGTATTATTATAAGATCTCATTGTACACAGTTACGCAATAAATAATTCTTATTGTTAAACTGATTTTCTTCTAAACTATTGATTTAAATGTTATGGGGTTACGAATATTGTATTTTTGATCCCAAACTAATATAAAATAGGTTTTATTATCTATAAATTAAAATAGGTATTTCACGAGAAAATTGCTTTTGAATTTTGCAATCTGTACACATATGTATGCTCGTGACTGTACCTACACTACCTGTGTAATATTGCTTAGTTACTTTATTATTTTATTCATGATACATTCATAAATAATTAGTTTAAATGTTCGCATGCCTCATTTAAGGTAAATTGTACAAGGGTTGCAATTATTTATTAATATCGTAAGTCATACACAGACTGAATATAAGTTAGGTTTTCTTAGAAACCGAATGTTTTCAATAGAATTTATAAATAGAGTATATATGGTTCATTAATTAAATAAAACTTCATTTGGATATACCCATCGGCTTTGCAGATAACTGCAATGGCTTGATTAGCCAATTACGCTAACATTCAAAAGATTAAAACAAGCAAAAACAAAATACACAGAATAACGTATCTACTTTACTTCTCTTATCTGTTTTTCTAAACTTAACCTATCTGTTTTATACTCTGTGTTACATAACGAATGTATTGTCTGTTTTGTTTTCCTTAAATAAATATCATCTGTTGAACTTCATAAAACTTGTTATTTAAATTTTATTTTGAATTTCCTAGACCTCTTTTAACGTGCACAGCTTGTTACATTTTCCTCACATTTGTGTTCCCTAAAAACAACATGAATGATGTAACCTAAAGAATCATGACGAGATCCATACAATCATTTGTAGAAAAAAAAAAGAATTTAGAGGGTATATAATATTTTCCAATGTGAAGAATACATTACCAGGAGTAGATTGATATACTTACCATATTTTTAAACACCCGCATAATTAAAATATTAAGAAATGAAAATAACACTTTTTCGTTTCATCTCAATGCCCATTTTGTGTTCATAAAAAAAGAAAGTTACAAGCGACGTTAACGGATCTATCAAATTAGCAGACAAGTCATGTGACAAGTGTGTGGAAAAAAAAACATTATTTGTGATATTATTTCCCATAAAACGATGCCATTTCAGTGTAAGAACTGCGAAACGGCGACTGTCAGTGTCACTGTTACTGTCAGCGTAGTTTCGTTCTGAAATAATGAGTTTTTCGTTAAACTATTCACTTTTATTGCGGGGTTTTAAAAATATTTGAAATGCCTAAAGATATTCTTTAGGTACCCAAGAATAGAAGAATTAGAATTTCAACTTCTCTAAACATCTTTTTTTTTTTTTTTTTTGTACAAATGCTGCCATGATTCTTTGTAACATTCAATTGATTTTAAAAGAGTGTTCGTGGAGTTTCTTGCTCGTTCTTTTCCATAGAAACCTACTGTTTGGAACGAGCTCAAACTTTATGACTGACGGACTCCTTGACAAAAGTGCCTGTAAATGGATTATTTGAAATAAATTATTTAAGTTTGAGTTTGTAAAACTTACGCAGCTCTGGGTCTCTACCTCCGTCACGGCAACAACAGCGCCTGATCAGGCGGAGGGCGATGTAGTACGCGAACAGGGTCGCCACGATCAGTGCCGTGACACTCGCTATGCAGATGTTCAGGGTTTGGGGTTCACTGCCTGGAAAAAATAACAAAAATAATAATAATTTCTTTCTCACCACAATATAGGTAATATCGCGGACATTTTCCGCTTGCTCCGTTAAAAAAAATTTCCCTTGGCGCCTGCGAAGTCAACGGGGCGGGGCAGAGAGCGCTTCCATCTTTTGAGTGCAAGCAAAAATGAACTTAGTGGTGGTCAGGCGAGTGGTTCCACGATAGTACATTAGAGAGGTATCAATACAAAATACATAAAGGCTATTATTATACTGTGGGAGACTGGTGCCTAAACTAGCCGTGAGGTCTGTATTTCAGGACACCAGGTCTCCACCCCTTGGGTAAACTTACATTTTATAATGATGTACTCGTACAATAGAAAGTGCAGGAATTTACAAAAAACCTATTTTCAATTATTGGTGCTGCTTATTGGTAGAAGGATACTACATGGTCAATATAAGGTCACCAAATGGCAAAAACCAAAGACGGCGTTTATGCCGCACGGTATAGCAAAATATTTAACTTCTGAAATGTTTTTAGATAAATGTATCTTGCAACAAGATATCAATTTACGCAAAATACGCGCTGAGAGGTGGAGTTGCGGAAAGTAACCCGTCATACTAATGAAATGGATAGATGTGTGTCGTGAATGTTTGAGATTTGGTGAGATGATGGACAAAACATGAGTTTTTTTTATGTTAATTTTATACTAGCCGTTGTTCTTTCTTTTCTTATAGTAAAATGTGTACTTTTTTTATTTATTTTTTACTGTACAATTATTTGGACTCTGTCTGTTATGTTGTATATGTTTCTTGTAAATAAATAAATAAAATACTACTACTACCTACTACTACTAAGATATCAAGTTTAATTCAAATCGCTTCATGAATTTTCTTTAGATTAATGCATCGCTTCAAGATTTTGAACTTGAAAGCTTGTATAAGATACCGTCTATTCCTTCTAACTCATGGATGTCCGGGGCAGAATAGCACCCACCCATATCATCCCGAGGGTGTCGTACAAGGCGACTAAGGGAAAATCTGGAAGTCGGGCAGCAGTGGCTTCTGTACTTTACAACCTCACTGCGATCACCAAGACGCCTGCCTAGCGTGGAGATTATGGCAACCCTCCCCCCCCCCCCTCGGGGCAGACTTTTGTCCAACAGTGGTCTTCCGGCTATTCTTATTTAAAATAAGAATTGTTATGTTCTAAATGTGATCGTTGAATTTAAAGTTTAAGATAATACTACTTATGGCTATGTTGCTGTTCCCTAATGGGGTACATAACTGTACCTACTGTACTTTAGCTTTCAGCTTTATGTAAATTCTTTTAAACACATTGTGGGGTGCAAATAATTAATATGTGAAAAAACGCTAACTATATTAGTATTAATAACAATAAAGGTTAAAAGTTTATAATATGAAGGTATGTTGTAAAATAATAGATAATCCCTGGGTCACAAAACAAATGTGATAAGACGCTTTGGTTTTTCCTCTTACGTCACTAATTATCAGTCACGCTATATAAATGTCAGTGAGACCAGGATACAGTCAACTGTACACACGACTACACATCAAGCTATACATTTCCAGTATAAGCTGACCTCGCATTGTACGCAAATCCTATACAATGCGAGATCAGCATTAACTGGAAATTATAGCTTAATGTGCCTCTTAAAGTAATTTGAAAAAATATTATTATTATAATTTTGGGTGGAGCTCGTGGCTAAGTAAAAGCCGTATAGATCGATCGGTTAAAGTTTAAGCTATGCTTGCCCCGGTCGGTGTGTGGATGGGTGACCATCCCGAGTCCCCTCCGTGCCTCGGAAATCACGTAAAGCCGTTGGTCCCGGTTGTTATTTGTAGATCTTTGGCAGTCGTTAAGGGTAGTCAGACCCCAGAAAGTCTGACAACCAGTCTTACCAAAGGGTATCGTGTTACCCATTAACTGGGTTGTGGAGGTCCGATAGGCAGTCACTCCATGTAAAATACTGGTATTCATCCTCATTCGGTTAGACTGGAAGTCGACCCCAAGTTGGGATCTAGATAAGGCTACGTGCTAATCCGCAACTTCGTCTTATCTATACTAATACTAGCTGACCCGACAGACGTTGTCCTGTCGCTATCTACCTACTTACCTGCCTATTTACCTACCCTACAACTACTAAAAAAAAAAAAAAAAAAAGTATCCTATGTCCGTATCTTGGTCTAAGCTACCTCCCCACCAATTTTCATCCAAATCGGTTCAGCCGTTCTTGAGTTATAGTGTAACTAACACGACTTTCTTTTATATATTATATAGATTATAAACCTGAAGAGTTTGTTTGTTGGTTGAACGCGCTAATCTCAGGATCTACTGGTTCGAATTAAAAAAATATTTTTGTGTTGGATAGTCCATTCATCGAGGAAGGCTATAGGCCCATGCGAAGCTGGGTCGGGTCGCTAGTTCCGTAATAAGAATAACCGAGATGCAGACAAAGTAGTGGGCAAAAACTATTGTATTTATAAATATAATAAAATCTGTCATTGCCTAATTTTTAATAGGTACATGTTACATGGTCTTCACATAATAATTATATCAATGGACCTGTACAAAATATTGTAAAACATTCATTTATTTGAAAAGAGTAACTTGAGACTTCTTTAAGAATTGGCAAGACATTAGAAGAAATGTAGGAAGGGCTTTGCCCTACAGTGGGACAGTACAGGGTAGAAATTTTACCCATTCTTCTCCACATAGAACTACATTTAGGAAGGATACATATTTTTTTGATTAATTCCAAATTCAAGAGTGTCTTGTTCAATGTTAGGGGTGTTTGGTTTCCGCACTTAATCCTTAAAATGAACCATTGGACGTGAGCCATCATTATCATGTCAGCCCTTAAACGCCCACTGCTGGGCATAGGTCTCCCCTAAGGGGTTCAGCCGTAATCACCATGCTTGTCCGATGCATTTTGGTGATTGCAGTAGGTGCTATGGTACTCAGAAGGACGCTGCTGCCCATCTTCTTGTCAATATCCCGCTGTCGCCTTCTACGACACCCACGGGTAGAAATGGAGTGGTGCTATTCGCGGCGAGCACCACACAGTTTCCGTGAGCCATGGCGGCCGTTATTCCAATCAGCCCACCTCCCTCCAGAAGCAGATCAGGCAACCGCAAGGGAGTTTGGTGTTGTAAGTGTCTTTAATAATAGTTAAATTGAAATAAATGATTTGACTTTGACTATATAGCTATAGTGCGGTTATTTCGGACTGTCCGAAAGATAAAGTGGGCGAGAGATAATAAAGTTATGTACTTCCTAAAGAAGATAACAATTTCATAACAATATAAAACTTGCTAAGCAGAACAAAATTAAAAAAGGTATATATTTTATTTCGTGCGATAGAATATCCATTGATTTACTTTTTTTGTTTTGTTTGTAAGTGGTAATCTCTGTAAGTACAGAGGCTAGCACATCAAGCTACAACAATCTGTCAAATTTCTTTGATAGATTTTTAACTTTATTACAAAAGAATAATGTTCATATTCAATTGGGAAAAGAATCATGGCAGGATTTGTACAAAAAAATTTAAGACGTTTAGACAAGTTGAAATTCGATATCTATATTCTTGGGTAGGTACCTAAAGAGTATCTTCAGGCATTTACAATATTATTAAAACATCGCAAAAAAAAAGTTAATAGTTTAACGAAATGCTCATTATTTCAGAACGAAACAGCGACTGACAGTAACAGTGTCACTGACAGTCGCCGTTTCGCAGTTCTTACATTGAAATTGCATCGTTTTATGGGAAATAATATCACAAAATAATGATTATTTTTTTCCACACACTTGTCCCATCACTTGTCTGCCAATTTTATAGATCCATTAACATCGTTTGTCACTTTTTTTTTTATAAACACAAAATGGACATCGAGATGAAACGAAAAAGTGTTATTTTCATTTCGTAATATTTTAATTATGCGGGGGTTTAAAAATATGCTAACTACATCAATCTACTCCTGGTAATGTATTCTTCACATTGGAAAATATTTTAAACCCTCTAAACTATTTTCTTTTCTTTTTTTTTTTAATCTTGCCATGATTCTTTGACAGTTTGGTATGGCTTGGCGTTGTACTAGATTACAAAAATGCTTAACTTATAGAAAACTACACTATTGTTGAGTGTCATAAGATGTTTTATGGTAAACTTACGCGCAAACGAAATCGCAAGCAAAACTAGTATCAAACAAAACAAGATACTCACTAATCATAATCCTCGGACTCTCCACAGATCTGCATCCGATGCCCCTTCTCATTTCGCACTTGGAATGTAAGGGGGTAACTACAAAGCTGAAGGAGCCATTAGACCCCACAAAGTTGTAATCATACGTCACTTCATCGGTATTATTCTGCAGAAGCATGGTTGTTGCCATCACCTCGCGAGCATGACCTGTGACCGCTGGAGTAACAACTTGTATACGGTAGGCGCGGATTTTCAGTTGCTCTGGAGGCGGCATTATGTGTAGGCGCATAATAGTCGGGAATATTTCTATGTATATAAACGGTTTCCATCTCTCTTCGGTTGTTGTTGGACCTGGAAAAAACAAGGAGGGATTATATATAATTAGGTCGGTAATAGACACATAAACATCATCAGCCGATAGACGTCCTGTTGAACAAAGGCCTCCCCCATAAGAGGGGAGGTGTTGCCATAATCCCCACTCTTGGCAGGCGTCTTGGGGATCGCAGTAAAGTTGTTGAGTACACGGAAGCCGCTGCTGCCCGACTTTGGAATGTTTCCTTAGTAGCCCTCTACGACACCGTCTCGGGATGAAATGGGTGGGTGCTATGCTAGCCCGGACACCCCACGGGGATTCAGGTAGTAAACACCAAAAATTCCAAGACACAACTTTAACAAAAATAAACAATATTGCCCTACGTACCCGATTAGAATTCAATGAACTGTAAAATTATAGTTTCAGTTGCTTTGAAATCAATAAATAGTTAATCAAATAATCAATTAAGATGGCCAACAACTAACGTCACAGTTTGCTAATGCAATATATATCTATGGTCGAAACGCGTTTCAACAACTCATATAAAGTATGTCGATTGATTGGTATTGGTATTACTAACCAATTAAGAAATGACAACACTAAAAAACGTAAATCTATTTTTTCTATTACAATACGAGACATATCAAATATGGTAGATCGATGCTAGTGTACTATTGGGACTTCAGAACCAATCAAAGGCATGAGCATTGCACATTATGAAAAGGTACTAAAAGGAAAATCCAAGAGGTAAACAAACCGAAAATCAGCAAGGTATTTTTCTCATAGCTTTCTATGTTGCTGATTTGAAGCGTCTCACCAGAAAAAATATACGATTAAATACACTATCATTACAAATACTCTCAAGACCATGGGTTCCCAATGATTGGGGCGCCTCTAAGTGGCGTAGAGTGACCCATTTGATACAGTTACGGCGGCTCCAAAAATAAAATGTATGTTACCAACAACCCTGAGGTTACTATATTGGTGCACGTTGTATAAGCACAAATCAGAGTATGCGGCATACGTCATCGGTTTCTTGTAGTTTTACCTCAACAGGAAGGAAGGCTCAGCAGGATGTTAAGAGCGCCCTTCCCCATCAGTGTAAGCCCAACGCGAGCGTGATTGAATTTTTATTTGGTTTCATCCAACGCAATGTTCGAAAACAAACGAGTGAGTGAGCACGCGAAAACATCGCAAGAAAATTGGCGCGCGGAGATTTTACAAAACTTGATCCAGGAAATACGTGTTTTTGAAAAAGTCTTACAGGTTTTTGGTAAAAAACGTTTGCAATTTAGAATCTCCATTATATGTGCAAGGTATCTATGAAGCCTTTTTTTTACTTTTTCAATATATCATGGAGCGCAGCATCCTTGGAGTCAGGTTAACGGATCACCTTAGGAATACGGTGCTGCGAACTGCGCTCGAAGACACAAAACACAAAAAGTCGTGTTTACCGAATTTGTTTCTCAAAAAAGTTCTTTTTTTCGTTACTGTCTAGATATTAACCACACGATACCCTTGTGTTAAAAATATTTGGAAGATAATTTGTTATTACGCCGTAATCACGTACGAGCGTTTGTATGGAAACTATGACTGGATGGGCGCTCTTAACGTGACTGCTCTAGAAAAATATAGGTACCAAACAACACTTACTCAGCATCTCAGCAGAGGGTATATTGAAGTAATACTGTCCCCTATTGACAGTCTGATCTTCAGCTGTAGCCTCGAAGTCAAGAATGTGGCTCTGTCCATCCCTGTCGTCAGTTTTGGGCCAATAACAGTCGTAGTAGAGTACCGAGTCTTCGTTTATAGTAAACTCGTTTGACATCTTTATATCCCTGCAGTGGTTCTTTATGTCTCTGTATTTGTCTTGGAAGCGGAAACGCATGGCTGTAAGAGAACAAATAATGTTAATTAGTATTTGCCTAGTAGCTCGTAGCTAAGTTAAAGCCGTACAGATCGATTGGTCAAACGTTAAGCTACGCTAACCGCGGTCGGTCTGTGGATGAGTGACCATCCCTTTCATACCGAGTTCCCTCCGTGCCTCGGAAAGCACATAAAGCCGTTGGTCCCGGCTGTCACTTGTAGATCTTTGGCAGTCGTTATGGGTATAGTCAGAAGCCAGAAAGTCTGACAACCAGTCTTACCAAGGGGTATCGTGTTACCCAGTAACTGAGTTGTGGAGGTCCGATAGGCAGTCGCTCCATGTAAAACACTGGTATTCAGCTGCATCCGGTTAGACTGGAAGCCGACCCCCAATGTACTTGGGAAAAGGTTAGGCAGATGATAATGATTGTCAGCGCTTCTACAGCAGCGTGACGATGTCCGCGGAGACTGAGAGGACAGAAGGGGGTCAATATCGTCAAAGGCCTTACTGTTCCAAACAACGCGGCGCACACGCACTCGCCGATAGATCGCCTTCATTTGCACAACCAATGTTGTCAATTTATAACTTTTAATATACTGTTTGTTCTATTGTTTGAGTCGCCTATTATTTCTTATGTTCCTGTACTGAACAATGATTAATGAATGCCTATGCCTAATACCAATTTCTCGTTCTGTAGTTTGTAGTATACTGACTGACTGGCTGGTTTAACCTTTGGCCGCCTCGTCAGAAAAGCAAAAACGTTACCTCGGTGCCAAGCTACGAATTACGTATACAAATCTGTCATGCAGTCGTGACCGTGGCGTACTGGGCACATTTTGGTTTTGTCATCTATACATGACTGTGGCGGTCAAAAGGTAAAAAAGTAAAAAATTACTTTAAATTCGCAAGTCGGTAGCAGTATGTACAAAATAACAAACAAAAAAAAACGGAACCTTTATAGGATCACTCGTGCCTCTGTCTGTTCGTCCGTCTGTCACAGCCAATTTTCTCTGAATCTACAGGACCAAATCAGGTGAAATTTGGTAGGATGGTGTAATCCTATTACTCAAACACAGATGTGCAAAGTAAAATTTTTTTTCAAATAAAATTCATTTTCCGGGGCAAATTAGGAAATTAAAAAAGATTTGGACACCTTACTGTGTCATATATCAAATGAAAGGGCTCGCTTATGAGGATCTCAAATATTGTAAAATAAATAGTGTTGATTTTATTCATTAAAAAATACGAAAATTGACTACCCCCCCCCCCCCTGCTCTACGAAACTACAGAGCTTAAAATTTTGAAAAAATACCAATTTATAGTTCATTGCTTGTAGATTACAGGAAGACCTTTAAGAATTCTATCAATTAGCATTGTACTGTAGAGAGTTGCCCAGCAGGGAGGCTTTATGTAATGAACCCATAACTATTTAGTCTATGGTTAGAACCTTCTGGATACCTTAGAATATATTTGAATGATGTAGAAGATAGTTTTTATACTATGACATGTGATGTCAGAGTGAGACCCGGCTCGTCTCAGAGCTGCGGCCTTGTAAAGCTTACCTCTCGCTAATCTTATTAATATAGTCTTCTACAAGTCGATAATACCTTTCATTTAACGTAGCGTAGATTCCTCGGTAATTCGTAATTGGTACAAGTGTAGCTCAGGTGCTACAGTACCTACGGAACCCTCTCCACGTGAGTTCAACTCGCAGTTGGCCGATTTTTTTTTTAGTTTTTGAAGGCGCTACTTTTACGCTTTTTAGTGCCTACTCTTTCAGTCATCCCTTAATTTTCCACCCTTAGGGGTGAAATATTATCATCAAATTAAATTAGACACTATTATTTTCTCCCTCAATTTGGTTTGTAGGTCCTCATTTCAATAATTGGTGAGCTATCCGCGTAGTTGATACTTCGAAAGAAAGAACAATAACTAGACATGTTTTAAAAAATATTTGAACAAAAGCACCACCCGTGATTCTTTTTCATGCCATCTAAAAATAGATTTCTGAAATCTTTAAAAATGTCTTTGACTTTAAATGTCTGTAAAAAATAATGTGTGTTTTTGCCACTTAACCCAAACTACAAATCAAGTAGATGCGCAAATATCGAAGTGCCTAATAACAAGCCTTATCACAAGTACCTTTAAAAATATCGAAGTGCCTAATAACAAGCCTTATCACAAGTACCTTTAAAAATATCGAAGTGCCTAATAACAAGCCTTATCACAAGTACCTTTAAAAATATCGAAGTGCCTAATAACAAGCCTTATCACAAGTACCTTTAAAAATATCGAAGTGCCTAATAACAAGCCTTATCACAAGTTCCTATAAAAATCATTCTTAAACTATACCTAACATGAGCCAGACACGATTTTAATTTCTTAACAGGAAAACCAACAGATCAAAACACTTAAGAAAAATAGCCTGATGTAAGTAGAGAAATAAACATTAAATATAGGACACAAATGATGATGTCATACCTAAAGATAAGCTAGGTAACATAATTATGAATAACTGAATACCTACTCTGTTATTTTAAACGATGTATCATTTTTGTATACAGCACGCAAACAATAAGTAACAAAGACATATTAAATCGATGCCGGTTTTTATATTTATCTCTAGAACAGCGACTCCTAAAGTGGGTTCCGCCGCAGGACAGGAAGATCAATAACGCATGTACCGTGATTTATTTCTAACTCCAAAATATAACCCTAAGACAAATAAAAAATAATTGGTTTGAGATATGACCACTGTAGAAAAGGAAGTACAGGCCTAGTCATAAAAAAACAAAAGCAGTTCGAAAAACAACCGAACGTATTATTGTGGCTAGTCTAATCACACGCAATCAAACACGTCAAAAACATTTTGTAGAGAAAGAACATAGGTACTGTAGCGAAATCTCATTATATTATGTATTGTAAGTATAAAATATCTCATTGTATAAATTATAACCTATAACTTTCCTAGATAATTCTTCTTTCTATTGGTGTAAACCATATGTGTACAGTGTAAGCACATACAAATTTGACCTCATTGTGTCTGCACTTTACTTGCCACGCGTGGTCTATACTTTAGTACACGAATATCATTCAAATCGCGTGCACTCATTATCATTCAATTAATTTCATCATCAATCAATAAAGTGTATAATTACGTACTCTTGCATATCACTCAAAACTATCAGCATTGAAAAGTGGTAAAGACCCTACATCTTTTTGGTCCTTCGAGTCGGAAAGGTGAGTTTACAACCAAACAAAATCAGTACAGCCGTTTCTGAGATTAGGCTGAACAAACACAAATTCAGCGAGGCGGGGGACTTTAATTTATAATTATTATGGAGTGATAGTGATGATTATAAATGAGCTCCAATTATCAATGACGGACAAGTCGCGATAAATATTAGTAGCTACTCATCAATTTCGCGTCACTGTCCTATTGTGCAATGATTAGATATTGCTCATGAAGGTCCGTTATCTCGACTAATATAACAAAGATGACGAGTTTGTTTGTTTGAACCAGCTGATCTCCGTAATTACAGGACCGATTCCGATTTTTTTTAGCCAATTGGAAGCTACGTTATCACTGAGTGCTATAGGCAATATTTTAATACATATAAAAAAATTGGGATCCGTAAAAACATCACGAGATTAAGGCGACGATATACGCCGGCGACCTTGAGCGACCAGAGAATCGTATGCGCTGCGTCCAAAACTCCAAAGTTAAGTCGAAAAAATTAAATAAAAGAATGATAGTATTCTTGAACTTAAAAAAAAGGCGTATACTAAAAAATAGATAATAAAATTGTCTGTAAGATAGTAAGTTTCGTTTAAATATTCCTGTGGGGTAGATTTTGTGTGACTATCAATGTTTTGTCCGCGTCAGACACAACTTCACGATTTAATTAAACTATTTAATATAAACTTAATCAAAAATATTCACATACTAAATGATTAAGAGAACGTTCTAGTTTAACACATATGTTTTCAAATCATTTACACTACACATTTTGACGTGATTGTCAGTTTAAAATCTGCAAAAGTCGCCTAATAGCGCCTTAAAGCCGCGGGGAAAGTGCTAGTCTACTGGATTACGGAAAACAAACGGATAAGAACGGAAGCAACATAGCACACATCATTATCAGTCCATCTGCGAAAAAATCATTGCTCTCCCCTATAGTAGAAGTAATCCATAAACCGAAGCGGATTGGTGGCCGTCATGCTGGCACTTCACATGATGTATTTGTGCAAATATTCGCCTTATTTGGATAATACAAAATGTACCCTATTTCCATTGAAATAAAGTCGATTTTGTATTATCCAAATAAGGCGTATATTTGCCCAAATACGCCATGTGAAGTGCCAGCATCACATGTACAGACAGCGTCAGCAACTGGATACATCTCACACATTAAAATTCCTTCGAAAGGAAGAAGGAAGGAAGGGTTTTGCGTACCTTTTTTGACATACCCTCTTTCCTCATACCTGCTACATTTTTCCGCACCTTTAAGGATGATTTCCACCAAACCAAATATCTGATCGGAAAGGAAACGAACTAATACGAATGCCGATCGATTCCAGCAGGATACCGACGCATACGATTGGCTCTGTACCATCGCTTGCGAAAGTTTTCGTTTCTGCGCTTAGTCAAATACCTAGTTTCATTCCTAGTGTTGACAGCCGAAAGAATCTGATCAGAGGGCTAATTCACGTAATTTTATGACGCGCCGATGAAGTTTAAGTGCAATTGCAGTTAAGTTCAAGTTTGAGTGGGAAACGGTATTCTTGTAATCTTTGGACTGCGCGTGAACTGCACGTCAACTGAACTACAACCAGACTCTTCCAAATTTACTTATGGTGTAGCCACATGAGAGAAAAAATATTACTCACTAAATAATTGAATAGAATCAATTACTTTTCAATGAATATGACTTTATTATAAAATTTTCAAATACCTAGTGTTTTTATGCAAGGTACATCGTATTCACGTATAATTATATAATTCCTGTAAATGCAAATATTGTTAACATCGTTTTTAAAAGAGTAAGTACCTATGGAGTTTCTTGCCCATTCTTCTCCATACAAAACTACCTTTTGGAATGGGCACCTAGAATCATTTTTTTTTTCTCATTTGACGTTCAAAAGTGCCTTATAATGGTCTAATTGAAATAAATGATTTGACCTTTGACTTTGACTTATAATATTAAAATAATACCGCAGTACAGATTTTGGTAATTTTTAACTGTAATTTTGAGACGTCAAACGAATAGTAGAATACCGATCATGTTACGTTCCGAAGTACGCACCAAAGACGCGAACAGTAGAACTATTACGCTCGCGTGACGCGAACTTGACTCGAGCGTGTCTGACAGTGGTAGAGAATACGGAAAGCGTTGTTTTGATCGAAACTTAACTGCAACTGCACTGCAAAAGCACTTCTTTAGTTACGTGAATTAGCCCACTGATACGACGACAGGCGAACGCAACCGATCGCGCGTCGCAGTATACTTTCGGCTACGATCGCATGTCGCGGAAGACACCCGCGGTCAAGCTGCTGTGCGCGGCTTGGTAATAAAGACTTTAAATACTGTGTTCACGATTTAATATCGTTTAAAGATTATAAAATCCGTTCCGATCCGATGCGATGCAAGCCGTTTGGTGGAAATCATCCCTTATTGGAGCAGCGCTGTTAAATTAAAATGCACTTGCAAAGGTGGCTTTCCCGACAGCGCTCCCGTATTTCTATTCTGTTACAATCTCCCTCGGTGAACACCTAGGTGAATCCTCTCATTCGTCTCTCTGCTTTGTCAATCCCTAGCATCGGGACGGATGACAGCTCACTTTCACCTAGGTATTCTCCGAGGGAGATTGTAACAGAATAGCTCTACGGATCTCAGTTCTAACTCTCGAAACTTCGAGCTACAACTCTTAAGCACAGTATAAATATTAGTACTACCGTACAGTAGCTACACGCTCCGCCTCCCTCCGAAACTGTTCCTCAACTCTTCCCGCGTCAAACGACTGGTACTGGGAACTGCTTTTAGTTCGAGCGGCGCGTAGACACGCACGTATTTGTACAGTCTGTTATTTTGGTAGTAGTGTAGGCAATTATATCGTTTCGATTCTATGGATTGTCGTGGGTGTGTCTAGTCGGGAATTAGTCACTTGAGAGCGGGTGTCTCAAATAGGAACCAGCGTCACCGTCTTTTTAGTGTCATAACTCACAATGTCCTTCGACGTTACCTGAGTAAACAAAACGGCTAGAAGAAAAGTCAAATACTTACTTTTCCACTTAATATTACTGAACATAATATTCAGGACCGTGTGGTTCATATCAAATGAGTCGTAATGGCGTATTGTCATGATGTACGGCTTAAGGGTTACGCCTCCGATGTGGGTGTTCGGTGATAGCGGCCCAAACGTCATTGCCCCACACTCCTGACTGTTCGGTGGGTACACTTTCATACTACACGCATCGTAGTCAGCGTGGCTTTGGCCGTGGATCTGAAATAAAATTACAGTATAAATATTGACTGCAATTTGCAAGACAGGAACTTTGTTAAACTACCTATTTAGGTAGGTGTTTATGTCGTGATGGGCCAGTGGTTAAAGCGCCCGCCATTGTAAGTGGTTGCCGGCTCCATACCGGGCAACACAGTAGCTTTGACAGCTTGATGTGCTGGCGTCTGTACCTATCTCATCTTTTTAATCTGCGACTTACGTATGAGAACAGTTGTTTTTTGCAGCTGTATTTGTAGAAGCACATGTACAGAAATTCGAAAACGGACAAATTCGATTGTAAATTCTTATCACATTAAGATTAGGATTACAATGCATCACCTGTCTAGCCTTTTTGCAACAATGTTGGGGTTGGCTTCCAGGCTAACCAGATGCAGCTCAATACCAGTTTTACATGAAGCAACTGTCTGACTGTACTCCTCCCTTGGTAAGGCTGGTTGTCAGACTTTCTGGCTTCTGACTGACTGACCCATAACAACTGTCAAATATCTACAGCTTTAAGTTTACGTGCTTTATTAGGATTACAATACAGGCAATGATGTCATTAAACAATATTTTATGACGTCAGTGACGATTCAAAATCTATAAATTACGACAAGGTGACACTTGGAACAGCTATTGTCTATTGCTAATGCTTTACACCCTTTCTTTGGCTATTGCAATTTATTATTCAATAAAGCCGTGTGGTGCCGGGCGCGAATAGCACCATCCTATTTCTACCCGTGGGTGTCGTAGAGGGCAACAGAGGGATATTTGACCAGAGGTGGGCAGCAGCGTCCTTCTGAGTAACATAACACCTACTGCGATCGCCAACATGCATTGGTCAAGCATGGTGATTACGGCTGAACCCCCCTTGGGGGACATATTGATGATGATGAAAATAAAACAGAAGATGAGTAAAATAAACATCAAATAAGTTCTGAAAAAGTTCCCATTTATTTAGTACAATTATTACCGGTTAACCAAGTGAACCAGTTCACCCTAGGCAAGCATGCTCCACCTTAGGCTGCATCATCACTTAAGATTAGATGACTTGTGGCCAAACGCAAATCTATTAGGATATTAAACAAAATATGTGAACCAATGTCCATTCCACTGTGTCTGACTGAGAAGTAGTGTGAAGGTAGTGGATGACCAAAATTTTAAATAATAGGTTCAGTCATTTACTATGTAGGCATTCAAATGACAAAAAAGACACAAATACATTAAACTTAAAAAAAATCTTTTTCATTTAGGAACTATAACATCCTTTTACTGTCACCACTAAAAAGCTTTGAAGTGTTTTAGGCTTCCGTACTTCCAAAGGAAAAAACAGAACCCTTATAGAATCACTTTGTTTTTTGAAAAAAAGGACACAAATCGAAAGTGAAGTACACCCGCCGGACCGACGCATGCATAGATCGGTACGGTTGGTACTTTCGATATGCATGGTGCGGAGTATTTTTTTTTCTTGTCTGTGTATTAAGTAGAAACATTATGATTTATTATCAATCACCTTTGAATTTGTCTGAAAGTTCAAAATAAGATGATGTCATTTTTTGATATCAGATTTTCTTGTAGTAAAATGGAAAACTGTATGAATAATATGCTCAGTAATTTCTGTATCTGAATCTATTTATGGGTAGAAATTCTTAAGGGGGTACCGAGCAAAATCATTCAAAACAGTCGTCACTGTTAAAGTGATATAATCAATACTTTTACCATAATTGCCATAAAAAATATGTAATGAATACCACAGTGAATGTGTTAACCGATTATCGTTGGCAAAAAATAAGAATACTGTTTAATTTAATAAACAAAAATACGTAAAGTTGTACAAAAATCTTTAAAAAAATCTCGTATTTAGTTGAGTTTTGTTAGTAAACTGTATTTTTTTTTCACAAACTTGAATTCATATTAATCTTTAACATTCATACTACAATTTGTAGTTTTTACATTTTCGAAATGTCGCTTAGTTATTTTATTATTAATTTTTGTTTTAATTGACGCGCTGTTTTGAATCATACATACATACGTTGCGTATGATTCAAAACAGCGCGAAAAATTAATAATAAAATAACTAAGCGACATTTCGAAAATGTAAAAACTACAAATTGTAGTATGAATGTTAAAGATTAATATGAATTCAAGTTTGTGAAAAAAAAAATACAGTTTACTAACAAAACTCAACTAAATACGAGATTTTTTTAAAGATTTTTGTACAACTTTACGTATTTTTGTTTATTAAATTAAACAGTATTCTTATTTTTTGCCAACGATAATCGGTTAACACATTCACTGTGGTATTCATTACATATTTTTTATGGCAATTATGGTAAAAGTATTGATTATATCACTTTAACAGTGACAACTGTTTTGAATGATTTTGCTCGGTACCCCCTTAAGTCAATATTTTACTAAGGAGGACTAAGGAATAAAATTTTGCTGTATAATATATGCATTTTTGGACGACATGGTTGGCTCAGTGGCTGAGCGATCGACTGCTGCGCAGCGTGTTGCGGGTTCGATTCCCGCCCAGAGTAAACATTTGTGTGATGAGCACTTGTGTTTGCCTTGTGTCTGGGTGGTGTTTATCTATAAATGTATGTATTTACAAAAAAAAATGTATTTGTGTATGTATATCAGCTGTCTGACACCCATAGTACAGGGTCTCCCTAGTTTGCGGTCAGATGGCCGTGTGTGAAAATGTCCCCACATATTATATTATATCCCCACATATTATTATGTTGTTCATGTTGGTGTATTTTGAACAACTAAGGACATATAATGTATTCTTGAACTGATGACAAAGATCATACATTTTAGAGAATAAAAAACTGATTACAAACATAATTATGAATTAAGAGATTTATTTTTGCTAATAGATCTCTTACTGCTGTGATCTTGGAACCCATGACTATGTTAAACAATTGTTTTAATAATAGAACAGGACTTCCTGTTCTAATAAGATACAAAGAACATACATGAAATAATATAATATGAGCAGTGTTACTACCTTTTCTTATATTTTTCAGACCACTTCATGCATCTTGCAATAAAAAATAAATTAAAAGTGCAAATGCACAAGGAATATAGTTATATAACTACAAATTATTTTGAGAGTACAAGAGGTGTGCTGTGCCTTGGAAAGCACGTAAATCTGTTAGTCCCGGCTGTTATTTGTAGAGCTTTGACAGTCATGAGGAGGCAGAAGCCAGAAAATGTGACAACCTGTCTTACCGGTATTACCCAGTAACTGGTGTACTGTTTGGTGTTCAGGGGATCAAATGAAAGAAGTGTCTTGCTTAAAGTTAGAACCTTTAATGACCCAATTACATACTAAGTTGTAATTGGGTCATTGAACCTAAAGTTGTTGTGAAGTGACTACACTAGGTTGTGGGGGTCAGATAGTCAATCAATGTTTTTACATTGATTGACTATCTGACCCCCACAACCCAGTGTCATACACAGTCACCCAGTGTCAAACGCTGGTATTCAACTAACTGCATCCATAACTCTGTTTGCTTAAATGTGAATATACACCAGAGCACTTTCATGTAATGTAATGTTCTTACAACTGTACTACACAAAACAAAAGCTTAAATTAAAAAAGCATTTCCGTGTAATGTAATATTCCTGCGAATGCATGACCCTGTGTTTTCCTGTAACATTCCTTACTTTCTAGCATTCCCTCTTCGTTGAAATGTTGGAACTGTAAGACGCTTGTGCTGAATGCAATTTAACACAAATTTAATTTTTGGTTTGTAAAATCAAGATGGAACAAAGCATTGAGTGACAAACTCAATGTTCCGTTTGAAGTTCTGTTACAAGTAAAAGTTCAAGTGTATGCTCACCTGTAAGAAGTTCAAATCTTAACTTTGATTTAATTATAGTGCATTTAGAGTCTACATCAAACTTTGAATCTAGCCTTGAGTTTTGAATTTCAATATACCTAACTGAATTAGCAAGCATTGCATTGAGCCTAAGATATGTTGAAACAGTTTAATTTTCTAATTCTGTTTTACTGATTAGCCTTGAGTGCCTTCAAAGGTGAGTATTTTGTCCAGCAATATTAAAATGAATAAACATGTACATCAGGAAACTTTCGTATCTTGAACGCAGAGCAAAAACTTGAATAATATTAGGGATATTTATTAAGGAAAATGATGGGTCAGAATGTTGAAGCCTTGAAGGACGCGTATGTCAGTGCATCTAACCAATGTCTTGCCCTTTATAAGTAAAAATCAATACCAATTGATGCAGATGCATTTTACACCAAATAACTGTTCACATACCTCTGTTGTGCAGCTAAGCTCTGACGATTTATTTCCACATAGCTGACTAAAACCAGCTACATATTGTAGAAAACAAACAAACACTAAAAACACTGTCCGCCTCATTTTGATAGTATTGTCCGAATATATTCTACAGTAAGATATAAACATAAATATATTATTATCTAAGATAAACACATGATTACGTGCTCATCTTGCCCGGTTATTTTTTATCTATTGGATAACAAAAAAGTGAAAAAATAATAAAAATGTTTACAACGCGATACCCGAGTCCGCAAGCAAACTACTACGCACTGGTTGCGTTCCGTATTTTTGTCTTGCTTTTTATCATTATTAGCATTATGCTTAGGCCGCATCTGCGTGTATCGTCACATTCATCACGATGCTTCGCGACATGACGCGATACAGGCAGATGTGACCGGCCATTATCGGCTATCGTCGCGATTTCGCGAACACTCGGGCTGCGTGTATGTTATCGCACGTTATGCCATAATGCCAATTTAGCATATTTCATGTTATTTAGCATAAAGCATATTTTTTTAGCATATAAAATAAAAGTTTAACCATGAAAATTACGTAAATGCGTACGTAATTATTTCCATTTAGAATAAATTCTATTTATTTATATATGTATGTAATTACAAAAAAAAATGTATTTGTGTATGTATATCAGCTGTCTGACACCCATAGTACAGGGTCTCCCTAGTTTGGGTCCAGATGGCCGTGGCCGTGTGTGAAAAATGTCCCCACATATATTATTATATTACAATATACTGAGGAGCAGGTGGTTTTAACGCTCGCCACCGTAGCTGAGGCTGGCCGGCCCAGCCGGCCAGCAAGCCGAAGCTCCGGTAGTGAGCGTAAAACACATCTGCGACGACAAGCTCGCGTGGGACCGCCGGAGCCCCGCAGCGCCGGAGCCGTGACAGAAACCATGCCTGCTGAATGTTGCATGCGGCATGCTTGCTTGCATACTGCATGCTTACTTGCATGATGCATGCTTGCTTGCATGTTGCACGCTCGCTGCATGCTTGCTTGCATTCTGCATGCTTGCTTGCATTCTACATGCTTGTTTGCTGCATGCATGGTGTATACTTGTTTACATGTTTGCATGCTTGCTGCATCCAACTAGCATAGTTGTACTAGTATGGGCAAATTAATAATATGGTGAATAAATGTTATGGAAAACGAAATTATTGAAAATAAAATAATATAGCAAATAAATTTATGGATTAACATTATTATGACACTTGATCGATTATGACCAATGAAATTAGTGAAAAGGATTTTATGTAATTTAACGATTATAGCAACTGAAGCATTATTACATTTATTACTAATGAAATTATGGCAAATAAAATTATGGCATATAAAATTATGGCAAACATTAGTAAACCGTTTCTACTATAATACAACAGTAGGAAAGGTAAAAAGATAACTGTACTTAAAACTGTGTTACATAGTTACATTATTATCATGTATTTAGAAATATAATGTTTCAAATACCTATATAATAAAAAGCAATATTTTATAAAATATATTATAATTTTCAGAAAACAAGTTCGCTACGTGAAGAATCTAAGGTGCAAATAGCTGCTCTACCAAATACTAGTTCTGGCGTTTATATTAATTCTCCACTACGGGAGTGAAACATGCTGGCTGCAATGTAATAAAAAACAGTGCCGAAATATTCTTGAAAATATAAGCAATCTTTTCCGTTAATAAATATTAAATGGTATGTATTTAATATTTATTACCGGAAAGGGACATGTCTATTTATTATGTAAACTTACTACATATTTTAATTTGTGAGTCATGCGCTCAGTTGAGACATACAGAAAATATCTCGGTGATTTGCATGGTAAGAGACAGAAACTACCTAGAGTCAAATGATATTAAGTCACTAGAAAAGTTACAATAAAATGATTTTAATTTGGGTGGTGTTTTTATTTCCTTTATGAGGTTCTTATTTAGAAGCTTTCATATTAGGGCCGGCGCTGACTGACGTCGCGGCACGGCAAAGGATTTTATATTTGATCAAGTTATTTTTATTCTTATTTTATCGAGTTTAGAATTCATATTACTTTACGTATCATGATGTAAATAAACTTAGACGAGATATTTGTTTAGCCTAGACCTTAATGGTAAACAGAATGTAGATATTTATAAATAAGTCACTAAATGGAAAGCTACCAATTATAGCGATGTCCTGGGAAAAATGAAACAAAGGTTACCCTACTTTGAAAGAGAGGGTTGGCCCACAGAGAGCGAGATAGTGATAGATAGGTATGGCTTCAAGTAGGTATTCGAAGTATTGACTCCATTTTAATCTACAGCTTCATGGCTATTTCTTTCTGAAAGGGTTACCAGAAATACACAGCGACAATGTGGCACTATTGAAACAATCAATCATCAATGTTCCCAAGGTTAAAGATTCACCTACTGTCAGATTAACCTTTTGACCGCCACGTCAAAAAAGCAAAAACGTACCCACAGCCAAGCTACGAATTCATCCTTTAATACCTACAAAATAGTTGTGAGTGAATTTTGATATCTTATGTTAATATCTCAGACCACGGATAAAGAAAAACCTGTAAACAATTATAACACCTGTAAACAACAGCACGAGCATTCCTTGCCTGTGGATATTGTTAGGCAGGAGTGTGGTTTTAGCCGGTAAGAGTCCGGCACTACCCAGACTGGCTCACCTGTGTGGCAGTCTGGGCATACTACCTAATATATGTTTTTATACTGTGCTAATACTAAACTTTTTACCAAAGTATATTTCTCGCATTTGGGAGACGCAGCACAGCGCTTGCAACATTATTCTTTAGCACACAAATCGCAAATCCACGATATCGTACACCGAGTTACGCACTTATCCTCACTGATTAATATTATTCATGAAGATATACATAGGTATAGATGGTATCACGTCCCCATTACAAAAAGCTGACGACTTTACCCAATTAAGGACTACATACTATTTCCATGCTCACTCACTGGAACGTGGCGAGCCAAATTACTATTACCCATAATCAAGAAGTTTATAGATAAAAGTGGAGGCAACACTTTAAATACACCATGGACTTAATACACCTACCTAAGTGAAACCAACTGTGGGCAGATACTCTCTTTCTGAATGCATACATAAGAACGAGACAGTGGTATGTGTTTTCTTTATCTTATGTATGCATTCAGAAAGAGAACGTCTGCCCACAGTTAGATTCTCTTACCTTTCATTTTTTTTACTACGGGCATGGCGCCACTTTCAAAGTTCCTCTAATTCTACCTATTAATTTTTCACCATGATTAATTCTGGTTATTCCACACCTCCATCTCAACAGAACAACTCCGCTACATGTCACTTTTTTCAACACTTCTTCACGGCACAATAAGGACTTGTAGATTTTCTCATTAATTTGAGGGGCATCCATGGGTCACACACAATTTGTTCCAGTCAGTGACCTGTCGCCCTTTCATCCATTACCTCTCGATCTATTTCGCAACCCCCATCTAGAAACATTGGCTCAAGGCTAGAGAGAGACCGCCGAAATCGCTAAATAAGAATTCCGTTCAAGTTCTGCTTCATTTCGGGTCAACCAACACTCTAGAATGTAAAAGAGGTAAATATTCTAAAAAATATTATATTGAAAAGAAATCTATTTCCACGCAAATGTAACAGGATTATTTTCAGTCGGGCGCGGTGCACACCACATGCAGCGCGGCGCAGCTTTTGGCGTTGTAATATAATATATGCAATATTAAAAGAAATTACGGCGACGCTGTACAGCATCGTGCGACACGCAATGCGACCTTTTTGTATGGACGAGCGCTAATGATAACTTCGAAAATACTGTCGCCTTGAGACAAAGAATATGAACCTTATTGTAATTCATGACTAACTAAAAATGGAGATTATGGCATTTTCTGACAGAATCGCTGTCATTAAGTAGTATTTTTATTGCGTTTCCTCCTGACAATAGACTTGAATAGACATGTATTTAAAACTATACTCCGTTCACAATAAGATTAGACATATACATAAACCTTTTTACAGTCCCTTCAACCGATTTGACTTCTATTCCGTAGGCTTAAGGATGACATTAGAGGCAAAAAAGTGGTTACAATAACAACTGTTTTTTGCATCTGCCACTTGGCATGCCGTAACGCAATATAACTCAAAATCGGTTGAATGATCTGTAGAAAAGGTTTGTGTATATGTCTAATCTTATTGTGAACGGAGTATAATTACACTCAGCGTCACAAAAATCGCACCTCTTTAAGAATTCCCTTCAAAGTCATTTTAACCCTATTAATCAATGGTATACATATGACTATAAGGTATAATTGGAAAGGCAATTTATTTAAATTTCAGAATAAATCAATGGATTTGGTTTTTTGTTTACCAGGGAATAAAAAAAAGCAAGCTAATGCAAATGATTAAAAAGTTAAATTTTATTTTATCAGCAAAAATTACAACAAAGTCCTTAAAACTAACTTAAAACCTAGTGTTACCCCCCCTAGCCCTGATGACTGCTTCCATGCGTTCTCTCATGGACCTTATTAATGTGACAACAGTCTCTTGTGGAATGTTGTCCCATTCTGCAACGACGGCATCTTGAAGGTCTTGGAGAGTGGTAGGGGCAGGATTTCGTGCCCGTACTCGCCGTTTCAGTTCATCCCAAAGGTGCTCAATAGGGTTCAGGTCTGGACTTCGCGCCGGCCAGCGCATAACAGGGATGCCAACTTCTTGCAGGTAGTCTCTTACAATTAAAGCGGTGTGACAACGGGCGTTATCGTGCATTAACGTGAACCCACTGCCAACAAAACCCGCATAAGGGACAACCTGCTCCTCTAAGATCTCTGTTATGTACCGAGCAGCAGTCAGCGACCCTTGCCCGCGAGCACTTCCAGTCCGAGAAACACACACAAGGTTCGTTTTACCGTCGATTGACATGCCGCCCCAGAACATGCACGAGCCACCCCCGTATTCCACTGTCTCTTGAATACAGGCTTGTGCGAATCGTTCCCCTTGCCTCCTATACACTCTTCGACGCCTGTCGTTGCAGAAAAGACACACCCTCGTCTCATCCGAGAAGAGCACAGCCCTCCATTGGTCTATTGTCCAATCCACATGGTCACGGGCAAATTGCAACCGGTCTCTCCTATGCTGTGCAGTCAATTTGGGCCCTGTAGCAGCCCTATGAGCTGCAATTTTCTTCTCCCGCATTCTTCTTCTAATCGTGGAGACGCTTACAGAAGTTCTGCGAGCTGATCGCAGTTGTTGTTGCAGCTCAACAGCATTGGAGAACCGATTACGTAAAGACGTCGAAACAATGAAGCGATCGTCTCTTTCGGATGTGCACCGTTGTCTTCCAGATCCACGTCTTCGGATATAGCCACCAGTCTCTTGGAAACGTTGGAACACTCGTCGAACGGCAAAACGACTCAAGTTCAGTTGCCGAGCAACATCACATTGCCGCATCCCTGATTGCAGTAGTGCAATGACTTGAGCGGCTTCATCTGCAGTGGTATCCATCTTCTGGGGTATTTTTCTTGCTGTAGCTGTTCATGTGTGTTCACTTCAAAGGTTGAATAGCGAATGACCCACATTTAACCCGGGTCGCCCGTTTTATACCCTTGTAGGGAGGTGCAATTAGTGGCCGTTGTAATGCGTATTTTGACAACATTTTTTTTAACGTTACGTGCTAATGTGATCTGTTGTGTTTAGGAATTCTAACTGCTGTTAATTTAAAGGTCGTTAAACATACTTTTAATTGATACCAATATTAATTGGGTTTAATGTATTCGTTACTGGCGGGACATGTTTTAAACTTATTTTCGAAAAGGTGCGATTTTTGTGACGCCGAGT
Source organism: Charanyca ferruginea (assembly GCA_947361185.1). Lineage (NCBI taxonomy): Eukaryota > Metazoa > Arthropoda > Insecta > Lepidoptera > Noctuidae > Charanyca > Charanyca ferruginea. The sequence goes on from OX376070.1 coordinate 4,835,378, forward strand.
GTATACCCCAGTTGAGAGCTCTCCTCAAGGGTCTCCTCCTCCTCCATAATTTTATTTGCCATAATTTCATTAGAAATAATGCTTCAGTTGCTATAATCGTTAAATTACATAAAATCATTTTCACTAATTTCATTGGTCATAATCGATCAAGTGTCATAATAAAGTTAATCCATAAATTTATTTGCTATAATTTTTATTTGCAATAATTTCGTTTTCCATAACATTTATTCACCATTGCCCATCACCCAACAATACTAGTACAGTACGAGTACAACCGCCTGCAATGTTGATGTTATGATCATGATAATAGATACAGATTTTTTAATCACAAGGAAACCTAAAAATAAACCTTTTCCATCCATCTACGCATAAAATTTTAAGACCTTATATAACTTAACGTACATTTGTTTCTCCTAATTATATTTTTGCAATAACATTATTTACGTATAACGTATATAAATAATGATTAAGCATATAATTCTAAAGCATAAATTTATTTACGCATAATGATATTAAATCATATTTTTATCATGCGTGCAGTAACCACACAAACATGTAAACAAGCATACACCATTCATGCAGCAAGCAAGCATGCAGCATGCAAGCAAGCATGCAGCATGCAAGCAAGCATGCAGCATGTAAGCAAGCATGCAGCATGCAGCAAGCATGGTTTCTGTCACGGCTCCGGCGCTGCGGGGCTCCGGCGGTCCCACGCGAGCTTATCGTCGCAGCTGTGTTTTACGCTCACCACCGCGGCTTCGGCTTGCTGGCCGGCCGGGCCGGCCAGCCTCAGCCACGGCGGCGTGCGTTAAAACCACCTGCTCCTCAGCTCGCGGGCCGCCTAGCCCCTCCACGCCTTCGCGGGCTTAGATTACACTCTAGGGGTAGGGCAGATAAGACTACGTGAAGTCGGTTTTGCAGCCATTCGTTTCTGTCACTAACTTTTGTAGCACAACTTATTGTTTTTTTTAAGACAATACTTTAGCGTGGCACAATAGATTCGCACAATACGCCTAGTAACATTATGCGAATTTCATTTATGCCAAAACAAATGTCTGAATATTATTTGCTACGCAAATGAGGACATCAGGCGCTCGGCAGCCGCTGCCGCGGCACGCTCGCTACGCTCACTAGCCTTCGCGCGTTGTGTGGTCACAAACTAACCTAATCTACCCGTTTCGATTTTTACTAACTTTTTATTGTCTAAAGATTGCAGATTACTGTAATAAATCATTTGGTTAGTGGGTGGCCTTAATGACATTAATTTTTGTACAAAACAATAAACGTTTCTAAATTATATTAAATGTTGCTTATGTTGAGTAACGATTATAGCATATGTTATTATGGCAACTAATTTTATGGCAAATGAAAGTTATGACTAATAAGTTGATATGACAAACGTTATTAGTATAAATGATAATAGTGCAAGTAAATATTATGACGGGGGACGATTATGGAAAACAATAATAGTACAAATGATTTTATGGAAAACAAGACAATACCCTCCTCAAGCTCACTTCAGCTCATTCCAAGATGCTGTATCTTCATGGCTCACTCTTACCTTTTAAATTAACCGAGAAAGATTTTTATAGATTAAATTATATTGGTTCTTCCTGCAACTTCTATGCCTACCAAAAAAGATTTTTTAAAATGTCAAGAAGTGACAAAACTGCTTGCGGTGTACCTACTTAAACGCCTTACGCACCATCCTTCTTGCTGTACGTCCCGCCAAGGTCACACATCAAAAGTACGGTACTTTTACACGGTACTTTTGAAGTATGACCTTGGCGGGACGTACAGCAAGAAGGATGGTGAGTAAAGCGTCTTAGTGGCGCTGGATTAGTCGATTCCACAGACTACTGAAAGATACCATGAAGATTTAGGTATAAATGGAGCCAACACTTAGAACAAAAGCTTGAAACCAACTGTGGGCTGATGCTCTCTTTCTGAATGCATACATAAGAACAAGACAGTGATATGTGTTTTCTTTATCTTATGTATGCATTCAGAAAGAGAGCGTCTGCCCACAGTTGGCTTCACTTAGGTATTTAGAGTGTTGCCTCCACTTTTATCTATAAGCTTCTTGAAAGATACTAATTCGATCATTGACTTGACAAGTTGACATTGACATAATCTGAGACAGACAGCTGACAGAACTTTAGCAGAAATTAGGGATATTAATGATATTGATGTGTGATGCACTCAATTAAATATGAAATATAAATAATATAAATTATACAATCTTCGAAAAATGTCCTTGAACCCATTTAAAAGTGATAAGTAAACAGCCAGGATGACAGTAAGTCTTAGAAATCAAACACCTTAATTCCATTGTGGTTCTGATATCAATGCGTTGCAATTACAATGTTGATAAACTTTTAATTAATCTACTAAGTATCGACCTATTAAAGTACTCTTTTTGCTTATTAGTTGTGTTAACAGTTATAATTAACTAATTTAAGATTGATGTATTTTGACTGGTTACTTTGTTACGCAGCGGGTAGACTATTTATCCGGAGTTTACTAGGTTTATTCAATACCTACATTAAAATATCTAGACTCTCTACTTTTACTTATGTAGTTTGCGAACTTATGAACTAACAAATAACACCTATAATCAGAATGGGCTTAAATTGTTTTTCTAATAATTTGCACACTCAATGTCTAATATTCATCTGACCGTATTCTAATTAATGAAACTAATTATTCTCGTATCGGATAAGTGGGTTATTAGAGCAGAATATTCAAGAGTTACTGTTTAATTGTTAGATAAAAAATAATTAGTCCAGTCTAGTATCCAAGTAACACTATTCAAAAGTAGAGGAAAATTTTCTTTTCATTAAGTAATTCCACTGCTTAATGTATTAGAAGGAAATATATTATATATATATATTATATAGATACTAGCTGACCCGAAAGACGCTGTCCTGTCAATTGATTATTCAAATTTTCTCACTGTATAAACCTTCCCTGGACTTCCACTAATATTTTAAAACCAAAATTAGCCGAATCGGTCCAGCCATTCTCGAGTTTTAGAGTGGAGTGAAGTGTTACGAGATTCGATTCCCGGTTCAACCATGTAATTATTGAAATATCTATGAATGCAGTTTAAATTGTTTTTTAAATTCAAATGAAGTCTTCTTTCAGTAAAATGTTCCATCTACAATATTCAAGGTACTTTCCCTCCATGTGTCATATCCATGGTACGCCCTGTATAATATATAAAATTGATTTATTCTTTTTAGATTTTAACAAGAAAGTGTCTTGTCTATTAAATTCATAATCAGGTAATATTTATATATTTAGTTTGCTATACAGGCGGTTTTTTGATCTCCAAAGACAATAAGAATACCAAAAAGAGCTTAAAAATGCAGTAAAAAGTTTCTATGACTAAAAAAAAAGAATCCTCAAATACTCAAAAAAACCTCCTCATCCTGTAAATTTATGCAGAATATCCGTTACTGTTTGATCCATATGGCTTTTACTTCGGCACAATACTCTTGTTATTAGTAACATTTCTACATTAGATTTTAATTGATCCATAGTCTTTTTATCAATGAGGTAATATTGCCATACCATTAGACTGGTACACATATGTGTATGTCAGTGATATAATAATAATTTTTATCAGAAGGATGTACGTCATAAATAGTTTTTATGTATGAGTTAGCACTTCCTGTTGAATTTAGTTCATTCCAAGAGTGTTAATTTAATTTATTGTTAACTTTGTCCTACTGAGTTGTGTGTGATTACGATATATTGCAATAATTATAAAATGTTAAATTAAACAGGTTTTTTTTGTATACATTTTAGTATCCTAAGTGCTATAAGTGAAGAATATAAAACTTGTCACATTTATATTGAAACAGCTTCTTTAGAGTTCTTATTCTGTAAGTAGGTATATACATTGAGTAAATATCTTAAGGTCCTTTCTCACATGCATTGTAAAATAACTAGAGTTTATACTTTTTACCTATGATTAAACATACCATGAAGAAAGGCATAGTTAATTATTAAAAAAAAAATATTTAGAAAAAGTGTGTCAAATAGTCCATAAAATTCTTATCACACGATTTAAAACACTGGATTTTGCTTAATTGGTCATACAATTCATTTTATGGGCAATTTCAAATCATAATTAAGTTACTCTACAAGATGTTACATTTTTAAAGTGTGGATTTTTGTTTGAGTTAGGTAAGTACTTAGAAATTTTACAGTTTACCTAATCAGGAAAGAATAGTAAAGTCATGGGAGTACCTATAAAGTATTTTATTACTCATAAAATAGATTTATTCAATTGATTGCGGCTGGTTTTTAATTGGAATTAGCAGTTTTAGTTACAAAAGCCATGATGACTGCAGGATATTTTGAAAACAAAGGAAATAATAATAATAAAAATGCCGTATGTATATTTTATTCAGATACCGTTGAAACAAAAGTGGAATCATGTTGTGGGCATACAATAGGTAATTTAGTTTTGAATCAGGTAGGTTTACAAGGAAATATAGTAAAACAAATTAATTTATACAATGAATTCTGCATTTGTGCACTCAAAACTCGTTAAATATTTACCTTATCTATACTAATAATAGGGTATTTTACCAAAAAAATCTAATCAGTCCGTCAGATAGATTTCCAAAGAATATTGGACACGTGTTTTTTCTTTTTTCACGTAAACAAATAAAACATAACCCTCCTTCTGACGCAGTCGGGTAAAAATGAAGACGATACAGTGCGTCGAAAACTCATGTGACATCACAATGTCAGTACACTTTCACTGGCGAAGTGACGTCACAAACCCCCACTCATGATCTTTGATGCGTTTTATCTTCGTCAGTTTTTATTGATTTGATAAAACAAAAAATACGTATCCAATATTTCCTATTCAGTCAGTGAGAGCAACAGTGGCCTATCATTTTCAGACACAATTTAAAATGCTTTTTGTCTGGAAATGATAGGCCACTCTTGCGCTCACTGCTTCTTATGAATGCAAGAAAACTTTCGTATTTATAATACTAATATGGTTATGTTTGTTACCCTTTCACGGCTAAACTAATGAACCAATTTTGATGAAATTCGGTACAGACTAAGCTCAAACCCCAAGAAAGGATATAGGCTTACTTATTAATCCGAGATTTCTTCTGTATCCGAGATAGCCAACTTTCGCGCGAATTCGCAGGCAAATGCTAGTTTAGTATTATACCTAAACGTACCTTTAGTTGGTCTGCATATTCATTGGGGAGAAAAGTGGTATCAAATTCACCAAAATTCCACTGTTTTCCTGTTTAATTTTCATTTTAGTTGTTTATTAAACGACATTCATTTCATACATTCTGAATTCGTATGTAGGTAATCATAAGAGAACTTGTGTACATTTTAGCGCGATTACTGTTCGATTCACAAATTCCGAAATTCCTTAACTTCATTCAGTATTCTTCGCTCTGTAAACATAAGACTATATATTATGTTGTGTAAGTGTTGAGATTTGAAACGTGCTCCACGAAAAAAGGAAAGAGGAAAAACTTTGTTAAAGATTATTAAAGGCAGCACTGCAATCTTCGATCAACAATAACAAATTGTTGATCGAAGACTGCAATTGGCCAATTTAACGCGGTAGTTAAAAATATGCATCTAGTTGTTGGCCGCGGTATCACTCCCATCTTATCAGAAACTGTAAAGTCTTACAGTCCATGGGGTATCGTGTTGCCCAGTACTGGGTTGTGGAGGTCACACAGGCAATCATCATTTCAGCCGAAAGACGCCCACTGCTGGACATAGCCCTCCCCAAGGGGGGGTTTTGCCATAATCGCCACGCTTGGCGATCGCAGTATGGTTGTTACAAAGGCACAGAGAACGCTGCTGCCCATTCTCTGGTAAGTCCCTTAGTCGCCTCTTACGACACCAACGGGAAGATATGGGATGGTGCTATTCTTTACGTCCGACACCACACGGACGCAGCAGCAGGCAATCGCTCCTTATAAAACACTGGTATTCTGCTGCAGCCAGTTTAACAGGAAGCCGACAAACAACACGTCTTTTTCTATTCTATCCTATCAACCGTCACTTCTGTTTCATATAATCCTTCACCCAATCTATCCATCGATTTTTTTATCTTCCTCTCAATCCATCTATATTTAAATTCATAACTCTATTGGTCACATGCCTTTCATCTCTTCTCTTCACATGCCCATACCAAGACAAACGATTGCCTTAGAACTTTTCTGTCAAAGTGTAAAAACGAGACCCTATTACTAAGACTCCACAGTCCGTCTGTCTGGCTGTCTGTCACTAGGCTGTATCTCATGAACCGTGTTAGCTAGACAGTTGGAATTTTCACAGATGATGTATTTCTGTTGCCGCTATAGCAACAAATGCTAATAAAAAAGCAAAAAATCACGTTTGTTGTATGGGAGCCCCTTAAAATATATTATGCTATTGCTCGATGTCTAATGTTGTATAGATAATGGTACGGAACCCTTCGTGCGCGAGTCCGACTCGTACTTGGCCACTTTTTGTAACTAGTCCTAGGTATGCACAAGCAGCATGGTTCCACCAGCGTGCAAAACAAACAAATAATCGTAAATGATAAACAAATAAACAAAACAAAAAGTACTTGCTTGTGATTTGGCATTGAAGGATTACGAGTAACTATTATTTTGACTTGAATGTTGAAGATGGTAGCGCACGTAGACCGTTTTGTGTTCAAATAAAATGCGATCAACGTGTATTTATTTATTTACTAAAGTGTCTATGTTACGAGTCGTTGACGTATTTAAATGTATTTTTTTAGAAAATTTATTATTCCATTAAAAACCTTTTTTTTTTGTAAATAGTGCAAGTGCTTGTAATAAGATTATCGTTTTTATTTCAAGGATAAACTTAAAAAAATATATTATTTAAATAAAAAAATATTTTCTCAGTGTGAAGATTTAATAAAATACCTAACGATGTAAAATTAAGTTAATTTCATGTCACAATATCGGTGCCGTTAATTCACCTGAATAAATAAACTAGAAGAAAACAAACTTGAATATACAGCATGTTTCAAAAAAGCAAACTATTAAAATCTGTATTGGAGTACATGTTATACGGTACTTATTTAAATTGTAATCGTCTATATAGTGCTTATTGACTATGTGTAAACTAGGTCATTAATAGAAACAAATTGGCATCATTGGACAATACAATATTCAACTGTGTGCATCATGGTGGTCAAAGCATAATAGACAATGTCTTATTGTTGGTGTTAAATTGATAACAATTCCACGTCATCTTTGTATTCACTACAATTCGATAAACTCTATATTATTTATTGCAAGGCGGGTATTCTTATCTTTTAAAAAAAACTTGTTAGTACATATTTATATTTCTCCACCGGTTATTTCTCAATCCCTGATTATTTTGGTATTTCCTTATCATTGGATATCGTACTATCGTCGATCGGTTGACTGTTACCTATTTCGATAACACTGACACCCATATTCAAAGTCAAAACCGCATAATATTTTCTCTACAAGACTTAAACTCTCTTAGGTGGTATATTCGTTATTAAAATTTTACTCCTCACCTCGGACACCGTATTCTTATTTTATACGTTGTAGTCTTAAAGGCTCCTCGACTCACAACTCATTGGAGGAGGCTTCAAAGCGTGTCTCACAAGACCCTCAAAATCTTCTCCTCTCCTCAAAAGATAAAATTAGGAATCCACCACCAATATCAACAATAGCGTTATCAAAAAAACTCAGCACAATATTAGAGATCTTTAGTGAAGCAAAATCTAATTTTATTTTAAATTAGTTTTCAGTTCAGTTTCAGTAATCGTATTAATTATCGTAAAAATATTTAATAACGTCTATAAAAGACATTATGCAATCGAATAAACCACCCGTAGTTTTAATAATTAAAGTTCCTTGATAATTTTTACAAGGTGGATGCCGAAGTGCGTTTGATTCCTCTTCTGTTTGGTTTCTCACCTCGACCGAGGAAACTCAGATGAGGAGTAAAATTACAACTATGAGTATCAAACTACCTAAGGTTGAGTCAAGAGATTTTTACTTATGATAGTACCTAGAGCAGGCGATGGAAGTTAAGTTTACTAAGAGCTTAGTCTAATTTTAACTCCGTGAAATTATAGCAAAATTTGTGACAAGACACAAAAACTGTGTTGTCTCCACGCGTGCTTTAATTACATTCGCAATGTCTATTATTACTGACACTTACTAAAACATCCGTTTTCAGAAACACCCTAAATAAATTAGCAGAAAAAAAATATTACTTAATGAATAAATTATTTTCTCATAAAGAAGCGATGCGAGAAGAGTACCTAATACAAATATTGTGACGTAGTGTGTGTGTCAGTATGAACCAAATAATACTTCCTATAACGCTCCAGTTGTTATGAACAGAAGTCGCGCAAACGTTTTCATATTTACAACCACTTTTATATCTTACTGATCGCACTTGAAATAAATTGTATGGAAACATATTGACAAGTCTAATTGTAATAAAGTACAAGTAGTGTAGGGTCGCGTCGACGACTCGTCGCGTAGATACGCTGCCGCGAGCAGTCTATGATAAAAAGAAATATTTAAAAAATATATTTGAGCGTAACTATACTGTTAAGCCATGTATAATATGCTGCAGGCAGAAGGTCGGGTGATGGGTCGACGTTTCTTTTTAACGCTGGTGATTGGGATTTCTGCTGGATTTAGTTTTGCATACATATTATTAACATCGACTGGATTCTCACGAGACACTGCTTGGCATAACTACAGGTAAAACTCTATCTAGAATTTTGCATGTCGCATGGTGCCCTTTTCTTCTTTTCTTTTTCTTGTTGCTGTTTGTGTGCTATTTTAGAAAATGTGCATTTTTTTTTAGGATTATTTTGTTGGGCTAATTTAAAATGTTGTTAATTAAGTGTTAATAAAATTAATGTGCAAATACTAAACTTATTGTTAGAAAGTAGGCGGTAAACTCATGCTTGAAACTTACATTCGATACAAATAATATTCGCTAAAACTTAGGAAATTATTTTCAGAAAGAAATATTTTCTGGTCCCAAAAATACAGATACTTAACTTATTTGCACTTTCTGTTGTGTTATGAGTACCGAATATTATTAAGTACTGGATATTATTATGAAATGCTATTTGATTTATCCTGTAACCCGAAACAAGTGTACAAAAGTGAATCTCTTTTAAAGTACTTTTGAAAATCTTTCATCACGTAATTTTTTTCGGCAATGAGCATTTGACCGTAATCCGCCTATCCTTACGTAGATTGTAATGATTGGCTCAATTTATTCAGACTATAGATAATATTTATTATTATCTAAATATTGATTTTCGTCGATACGATTATTTGTGTTACTGATTGTGGTATGTGGGTACTGTAGGTATCGTTATGGGCATACATTGTTTTTACATTTTGACTGATGGGAACAGACAACAGGTTTACCAAAACTACCTTGCAAATATAAGATAAAAATACCTAGAGTGCAGTATAGAGTATTAAAAAGAAAACGTTTCAATACAATGCATTTTTTGAGTATCCATTACTTTTTGTACTTAATTCTTTAGTAAACATTATGAGGAAAGACTCCTTGTGAAAAAAAAATCGCTTGGGTATGCCCTATATTCATCGTCTTTGTAGCCTGCAGAAACATCCAGGGAGTATTTTTATTTTTATTATTGTTATGACATTAGAGTCTATAAAATAAATCATAATATAGAGTAGTTTTTATAATTAGATGAAAGGGTTAAAATCGATAATAAAAAGGGAATAAAAATATGACTGTAACAAAAAAGTTATTTTTTAATATGTAAGAATATACAATGACCAGCAAGACTATCAGCTTTGTTCGCATTTATTACAACAGAGTAGGTACGCATTTATTTAAATTTACAACCGTTCTTTAAACAAAGTGATAGCATAACGGGTTTTTAATTATTTTATAGGGAATGATAACTGGTAATTTCGAACTTCTTTTTTGACAGTTGCCTTGCTAGATAAGCTATTGTTAACCAATTAAATTAATCGTTTTTTCATTTTTATTGTGAACTTAGGACATAATGCATTATATTTGATAATACCAAATAAAGAAATGTAATATACTGAAAAAATTAACATTGACTCTTGTAGGCATCTAAACAATAATATTTATAATTATGATTAAAAACTCAGGTAGGTACCTACTACCTAGTCTCCTTTAATTTTTGGCAGTCTCTATGTTTTTTTTGTGCGTACCTCGTCCAGAAGGCCAATTCCCGTAATTAAAAACGTTCAAAATCGTGTCGCTATCTCATCTCTGCAACAGTCAATGTCAAAAACTTTTCAAATGTAGGTATTATAAATACATTTTTAGCAGATTGATGACCAAATACTCAAACGCTACTCGAGGTTAAGATGCCGTTAACTTGTCTCGTGCTGGAGACAGCACGCAAATACTCAGTAAAGTCACTTTGACATAAAGTGATAGAGATGTCACTTTATGTGAAAGTGACTTTGCTGTTTACTGAGTATTTGGCCATGAGGTTCCTCAGTCTTAATCTGAGAACGTTCGTACGAACGTTAAAGTACGATAATGGCACTTCAGGTGTCTGGTACTTATAAAAATATCGAATTGTCCTCCAGTAGGTATTTAAGGTAGCCAGACACTAGGAATGCGTTTCACAGACCGCCATATTTCCGACTTCTCCGCCGAGGTCTGTGGCGACGACCCCGTAACTCCCCCCTTCCGACCTTTGCTCGTGCCAGCCCGCGCCGCTGAACCTTTAGCTTGCCTGTCCCTTTGCTGCCCTGCCCCAGTGACACCCTAAGCCAAGGCTCGTACCCCGCAGGGGGTGCCCTAAGCGTGTAGTCACTTAGTTTATAAGTCTGCCCTGGCTGGAGGCCCCAATAATAATGATTTTTAAGGCACTACAGGATAGCCCGGTTAAGCAGCCATCAACCTCATAGATGTCAACCTATGTGGTGCCTTAAAACGCTTTTTTTTCTGAATGGCATCTCGCCGATCACTGCGAGCGAAAAAGCGTTCATATTGAAATGAGCTAGTCTATTTTTGCCACAAGCCTATTCGCAGATGCTTAACTTCAATTTTTTTTTAACTTGTTTAAAACAAATTTTTGGCCGCGCCTTCGTCCGCATGGAAGTCCAATATCCCATAAAATATATTTTATATAGTGTAGCTTTCTATCAAGTCAAATATTTTTTGTAATAGGTTCAGGAATTTCGGAGTCAACCTCCTACATCCAAAGTTACAAACGTTACAAAATTCGGATAGAAGCTTGAAATAGAAATACGGGAAGTGACATTGTGACACAAAACTTTAACCATGATTCTAGACCCCCCAGACCAGAGCTAACATTTTCCCCCGGTTATTAAAAACAAAATATCCTCAGTTCCAAACATTTTGTCCATATGTAGTTCGACCGACAAACATTCGAAGGACGAACCGACGAAACATTGGGAGTCTATAATCTTGATGCCATCGGTGCCATGAAGTTCTTTCCAACTTTTAGTTCAACCTTGGGAGGTTGACATTCACTGGTTGCACTACCTATTCATACTCGAGTGCGCAGTATCAGCTTTGAGTTACGATGTCCGGATGAACACTTAGCTACAAGTACTTAATAATAAGTAGGTACTTAGACTAATCCTTCACGATCCTAGTGGAATGGAAGAATGTAACAGGTGACCTCCTGAAAAGTTCGAAGTTTTTGTTAGACATCAAAATTTAAAAATAAATTTTAAATATAATAATATAATATGTGGGAACATTTTCACACACGGCCATCTGACCCCAAACTAGGGAGACCCTGTACTATGGGTGTCAGACAGCTGATATACATACACAAATACATTTTTTTTTGTAAATACATACATATATAGATAAACAACACCCAGACACAAAGCAAACACAAGTGCTCATCACACAAATGTTTACCCTGGGCGGGAATCGAACCCGCAACATAGTATCGGTAATCCGTTTATAAAAAGGTTCCTACTTTTTCTCATAGCTACTTTCCCACCGTTGGGCAAAAAGCTCCCTACCCATAGCCTCTACCATATGCGTTGCTTTTTCTAGCCAAGCCTCACATCTTTGTTTCATGGCCCTGCCAATGAGGGAAAAGGTTTATAACCCTCTAATGTGTTAAGTCCAGAACGCACTTGGCCAGTAGTAGGTGCTAGCAAAACACGTCAAACGCGTCTTAGTCTAAGAGTTTTAATGTAGGAACGATGTACCTACATAATAATGTACTTGATTTAAAAGACGCCGGATGCATAACCATCCGCCTTCTTCAAAACCTGATAAAGATAGCTGAAGACTTGGATATGATGCGGATGCGTATAGAACTTGATATTTGTATCTAGGTATGTCACGATACGGTAAGATAGTGGTAATAAATAAAACTGTTATTGATCTAACACGTCACCGGTGAAATTGGGACGCCCAGCCCAAAAGTTATCGATGCTAGACCAAAATGTCTCGGAGATAATGCGATTGCTGTTGGGTAATGTCGCCGATTCCAGAATGATAAATCCCGCTCCTCCTCTTTAATTTAAAGTTTTGTTTAATATATTAAAATGAACCTAATTACTTAGATGGTTGTAAATAGTTGATTATCGTAGCACATCCGTAACCTTTAAATTAATCTGTAATCGTTCATGATAATCTATTGTCAACTAAAATGTTATGATTAATCAATTGTTCAGGCGTACACGCTGCTTTGACAATTAATCATATTTTATAATCAAGAACCAATAAATAATCAATAAATAATATGTCATTAAAAAAAAAATTGATCCTTCCTGTTGTGTGATTCCTGATAAGTCTGATAAATAAACGTTTGTTAGTACATAATTCAAAATATTTCTTATGCACCGTGCAAGTACCTACCTACATTATTTATCTTCTCACAACGGCCTGTTATATTATGTATCCGGTCGAAGATTATTTAAAAAAAATAATTGTTGAATGCTTATCGCTCTGTACACGTTGTAAACAAGGAAGAATTGCTTATTTGGCATAGTCCTACCTTATTATAGTAAAAAAATACGTTAGCCAGCCAATTAGTTTGAGCTAAAATGCTTTTTTGATATTATGAAGGCATTTATGTAGGTAATACATTTTATAACACATTTGCTCGTAAAGGGTCTCTTATTTTACCAATTTCAATATCGTATTGTATGTCATTACGTACTAGTGCGTTATTGTAACGTAAAACGCACGAGTTTCTTTTTAATAAGGTTAAACGTACGGTTTATCAAAATGCTCCGTCTAAAACGAACGATACTTTTTTAACTGGTGAAATTGTAACTAATAATAATTCCTTGACAACATTAAAAATGCCAACTGGCAACGTAATAATCAATTTTACAAATTGTTCAAATTTTTCTAACTGCTTTAACAAGTGATTAAAGATTTATTCGCTTAAGAAAGGCCGAGTTTTATTTATTTATATACGTGCGATTTGATAATAGGGTATTTTACACTATACGAGAAAAAAACTATAAATATGTTATTGAGACAGTTTAGGCATAAAGCAGTCATAAAATAACAAAACAATTTTTTAAATTCAATTCAAAGTTTTCAGTATTTTTAATCTGTTATAAAACACCAACCACCATGTTATTACGCCGTACGGCTGTGTAAACAAAAAATTGACAACTGTCAGTTAACCGATTGGCTTTGTACTTTTATTATTTTCGTAACCAACGTATTTTTTTCATTATTACACCTATTACGAAATATGCTTTTAATTATTTTTTAATTATATACAATAATCATATTTAATATGAGCTCATATGATACTAAACGAACTGACGTCATTTACGCTGTACAATATGGCGTCCAGTAAGAGGCGTTTTCGTCAAACTACGCGCGAAATTTGAAAATTTAAAATTAAGATGCATTTTTAGGGCACTTCTCGATTGAATAAAAATTTTGTGTTTTTTTTTGGTGGCATATTAGCACTACAGAATTTCATTAAGACACTTTTCAAAAATGGGTGTAATACCCTATTACAGCCTCTGCTTTCTTGTAGCCCTCGCCTACGGCTCGGGCTAGCAATATCACCTCTGCTGTAATTTTCAACTTGAATCTAGAACAAGGATCGATGCAGCTGCTGTATTGTAAAATTCGATATTTTAATATCGGTAAAATTTAACAATGTCAACTTAGTTGACATCTTGGCGCCTCGGCGTTGGACCCTCAAATGCTGTGTGGTCATGCATTTGACCGCCACAGTCATGTATAGATGACAAACTAAAATGTGCCCAGTGCGCCACGGTCACGAATACATGACAGACTTCTATTCGTAATTCCATGGCGCCGAGGGCACGTTTTTGCTTTTTTGACGTAGCGGTCTAATGGTTGAACGAGCGTACTCTCTTAGTGCATCCAAAGAAGCAAATGAATGAAAAAAAGCTTTTTACAAAAAAGACAACCGCCTTCAAAAAGTGATAAATAACTTTAGCACAGAACACACATTGACTTTAGTTTCGAAATTCAGTGGCTTTGTTCTGTTTGTTGTTTTGTATTGCCACCGACTTCCGAAACTAAAGTCAATGTGTGTTCTGTGCTAAAGTTATTTATCACTTTTTGAAGGCGGTTGTCTTTTTTGTAAAAAGCTTTTTATTTTCCGCTTTTTAGTACCTCCTTCTCATCCAAATCTATTAAGAAGAGATTGAAAGTTAACTACTACAAAGATTGATGAAACTAAAACGTCGTCTATGTAAAATTTTTGGGTATTTGTTGATTTTTCAAAAAGTGCTGAATTAATTTCGATAAAATTTATATGGGACCACCCTTGAAGCATACCCTATCCATAAAAAAAAGAATTTTCAAAATCGGTTTACGTTTGCCGGAGAAATCGCGTAACAAATCGCGCACAAACTTAATGCAAATTTAAGACTTATACGGTTTTCTCATGGATGCCATTGTCAGAACTGGACCAAAATAAAATGGGACCACACGGGAAGCACTAGCTTCCAAATAAAAAAAGAATCATCAAAATCGGTTCACCCAGTCCCGAGAAATCAGGTAACAAACATAAAAAAAAAAAAAAAAAAAAAAAATACAGACGAATTGATAACCTCCTCCTTTTTTGAAGTCGGTTGAAAAATGAAAATGAAGTGGTGAAAGCATGTTAAAAAGTGTTGAAACCCGTACCAATACGTTGGCCATACCAATTCGTTTTTTTACTTCACTATTTAAAAGCTTTATAATAAACAAGGGCATTAATTGAGATAGATCTATGTGGGGAAGTCTGAAACAGTTACAAGTAGGGAAATCTGATCCACGTTGTCGATTTTGAAGTGAACAAAACTTGCATTAAAAGTTTTTACAACAAAAAACAGACCCATGACAATGAGTCATCTGATATAGTTGGATTATAGATATTGTATGACTGCTCTAGTTAATGTTTTTAGTCGAAACTTAGATGTTATTTGTGTTAGTAAGTTTTTGTTATGTATCTAAGATTATTTATGTTTTCTCACGCAATATCGTTGCTGGATTTTTCGCCTTTTACGTATCTGGTCTGTATGCAAATGTAGTTAATTCTTAGTCTTATCTAGCACATAGTGGTAGCTGGTATTCTAAGTTTTTGTTTATCATTTTCATGCTTTTTGAATGGCTAGGCCGCATTCAAGCGCTTGCTGGATCATTTATTCATGAATGATACTTATTTTTTATTTTAAGTTGTAACTATTTATTTTATCGAATGGAGTGTTTAGAAAATGTAGACATACAAAGAGTTTCGTATGAGGAAGTGAATTGTTTATAAAATGACACCACCAATCAATTGACACACTGTTTATGAACTGTAAAAACGCGATTCTGCCATACATTTTGTATCGCAATTTATACTTATGACGTCACTTGTAGGTAGTCACAAACTATTGGTTGATTTTAAAGCAAATAAAAATCTAATTTTATAGTCAATTTAATCGGGTTTTCAGGGCTAAAATCAAGCGTATTTTTATAGAACTTCTTTCTTGAAATTATTGATAATGTTTATTTTTAACATGGATTATTGGTTAATTCTGTCATCTTGGTTTATTCAGTTTTCAACATGAATCGGGTAATTCCCTTCAAGTATTACTCGTCTTTCTAATATAACGATGAAGGACTAGAAAATAATCTTTATAAAATATTTGATTTGCTACAAGTACCTACCTACAATGGTTTATTTCATGCCTTGAGTAGCAATTCTCGTTAAATTCGATAATCCACAGATATGTCATTTTGTTGGCAGAATATTAGACATAATGTAATAGATTATGTTTATATTTGTTTTTTGAATAAATACTTTTTGATTCTGTCACTACTCACGTTAAAACCGTTATCCAAATTTTATGTATTTTTTTTTATAAAATAGAAATGAAATAATGTTATTTTTAAATACATATTAGATTTAAAAATAATATTAAAGTTACGAACTACTTATGGTGCCAATTTTTAATGTAATGAATTACCTTTTGTTTAAGACTTTTTTGATTTAGTTATCTATGAATAATTTTGCAATAGATAAAACGCCTAGATTTGAGTAAAACTCAAAAAAACAAAAAGATATGCAGATACCGAAATCATTATCATGCTATATAAACCAATTAGGTTAATAATGTTCTTAGAAGTTTATTATTCATTTGTTCACTTTACGTAAGGTACTATTGAATTTTAGGCCATACTCAATTTCTTGATTTGGTTGGCAAATAAATAAATCTGAATCCCGTTTTCGTTAGAAAAACAACGCTCCATTCGATGTTTTCCAGTCACTTAATCTAAAATATTGAAAAAAAAAATGTGAAGCAGTCCTTATTTCAAGAATATCGTAGCAAAATTCCCCTTGCATAGAAACGAGATCAAGACCATACATCAATTCACCTTGCAATTCCAGGGAAGCGGTAAGGGATTTGGACAAACACCCGATCATAGGTGGAGGTGAACACAGCCTCGATGAGCCGGCACATAGAGATGAGGACAGAACCGTGGCTGACGAGCTGTTCAAAAAAGTCAGGGTGCTATGCTGGGTCATGACGCAGCCTAATAACCACGAAGCTAAAGCTAAACATGTGAAAGCTACGTGGGGCAAGAGGTGTAATAAACTGCTGTTTATGAGCAGTACTGAAGGTACGTGAATATTCTCATTTTTTATTTTTCAATCATTGATATACCTACCTAGTTTTTGTTAGAGTGCGGACCCACCGTACCACTGGCCATACCCTGGTTGGTATGGTGGGACCAAGAAGCTTATAGATAAAAGTGGAGGCAACACTCTAAATACCTAAGTGAAGCCAACTGTGGGCAGACGCTCTCTTTCTAAATGCGTACATAAGATAAAGAAAATATATATCAGTGTCTCGTTCTTATGTATGCATTCAGAAAGAGAGCATCAGCCCACAGTTGGTTTCAAGCTTTTGTTCTAAGTGTTGGCTCCATTTATACCTATATCTTCATGGGTGGGACTAATACAAAACCACTGAGAAAATCGTGTGGGTTAGGTTAGGTTAGAACGGTGCCACGGTAGCGGCCGCCGAGCGTCAGATCCCCTCTATTGTTGGTGAATCATTTGGGTTAGGTAAAGTGAGTAGTAGAATTCGCCGACTGCCTTCTGATATTATGTGGTCACCGCTACATATAGCCATCTGCAATACTAGACTTGCCCTCCCTTGCAATGCGTTGTTTGACTCCATAACCTCTTGGCAGACATGTAAGTACATTTCTTCGCCGATTTTTCACTTTCACATAAACTCTATTTCATATTACTGTCTATAAACCGATAGCCTATAGTAGAGTCGCTATAGTCTACAAAAACTAAACTTACATGACTTTGCATCAAGCTTTGTTCTGTTTCTTTGGGGATATTATTATTTATTTTTTATTTAATTCGAACACAAGATTCATATTTTTCAACCGACTTCAAAAAAGGAGGAGGTTATCAATTCTTTAGGTTTTTTTTAATGTTTGTTACCTGATTTCTTTGGACTGGGTGAACCGATTTTGATGATTCTTTTTTTATTTGAAAGCTAGTGCTTCCCGTGTGGTCCCATTTAATTTGGTCCAGTTCTGACAATGGCATCCATGAGAAAACTATAAGTCTTAAATTTGCAATAAGTATGTGCGCGATTTGTTACGCGATTTCTCCGGCAAACGTAAACCGATTTTGAAAATTCTTTTTTTTTATGGATAGGGTATGCTTCAGGGGTGGTCCATATAAATTTTAACGAAATTGATTCAACACTTTTTGTGAAATCAACAAATACCATAGAAAATTTTACATAGATGACGTTTTAGTTTCATCAATCTTTGTAGTAGTTAACTTTCAATCTCTTCTTAATAGATTTGGATGAGAAGGAGGTACTAAAAAGCGAAAAATAAAAAGCTTTTTACAAAAAAGACAACCGCCTTCAAAAACTAAAAAGTGAAAAATAACTTTAGCACAGAACACACATTGACTTAATTTTTGTAAAAAGCTTTTTGTTAGTAACACTTATCAAACTATGTTAGTAACATTTCTTACAACTAAAACAAAAAGCAACTAATTTAAAAACCTATAACTATGTCCGCTTCCCGCCGCACCAGACCCGATATGATGAGCCATTGCATGGCAATCAAATATCTTCATGTAACTTAAAGTTAGGTATCTCTCCAAATTTCATGTGGTGTTTTCTTTGACAGTGCAAAATTAGATGAGCAGTTTACCATATATATACTGCTGTGACCACTGCTTCATCCCAAAAGGAGTCCTGTAATTTACCATTTAAAATCATACATTTCGTACGCTCTAAGTTCTATTCCTTGGTTCACTAAGGCCACTTTGTTCTGGATGTGAAGTGTAAGGGTTGGATGTTTGGTGTAATTTTAATTACATTTCAAATGTATTAATTCTATATTCTGTACCATTATTTGATTTTACTTTTTATTTAATTTATTTTCTACCCTGGTTTTAAATTCTAAAAAATTTGCAAAAACTTTATTATTAGTTATTATAAAATAATATATACATGTACTTTACTTAACTTATCATCTACAATGTAACCATGTCCCTGGCACCTCTAATAGAAGTTGGTTTCATCAGTCCACACACGTCACTATGGATCAGCTCTAGCAGATTGGTTGCACGGGAGCCACTGGTAGGAAATAGTTGTCAAGTCTGCTTACCCTTCCCTACCTTCGGCTACTGCTAGGTAATCTATACTAATATTATAAAGCCGAAGAGTTTGTTTGTTTGTTTGGTTGAACGCGCTAATCTCAGTATCTATTGGTTCGAATTGAATAATTCCTTTTGTGTTGGATAGTTCATTTATCTAGGAAAGCTATAGGCCTTCCTAGATAAATGGACCTTATATGCGAAGCCGGGTCGGGTCGCTAGTTTATTTATATGTAGGTATGAAATTAAGTTAACCCCCTTTATTTGGTGCCAAAATTCAGCATCATCGTTAGTCTCTATGGCCATAGAATGAATTGCTTTATTGTTTTAAACGCTCAATTGGTAAGTATCATTTGTAATACATGCTTTTGCTACCAATTTATTATTTCGATTATATATCGAACGGCAGTTATCATTAGAATTGATTTTGTAGCCACTTATTATTATTTTGGTCTCAGACACTTTATTTCTGGGACATATAAAACATTTCTTATAGCTGTATAGCTTCGTTGGGCCATCTTCTGCTTGATGCACGTGCATCAGTTCATGTACAGACGCCAGCATATCAGGCTATACCAGACTGTCAAATTTTCTCAATTGAATATGAACCTTATTTCTTTTGTTATAAAATTGAACATCTTTCAAATAAAATTGACAGATTGTTGTAACTTAATGTGCTGGCCTCTGTCTGCACTTTTTGATTTGTCTTTTTCTTTATTAAACCCACAGTTCTTACTGCGATGCCTGTAATTGTTGCACCTTGTGGTGGTGTAATACGTTGGGCCTTTTTTAATACTTTGCTAGTTATCTTTTGACTGATTATTTTTATTATAAAATGTCTGTATCTGTTTTTATGCACCTCTTGTCAATTTATCATTTATTATTTATTTTTATCGAAATAATCAACATTAATCTTCATCAATAATCATCCCGGAACTTTTTGGTTCATTATGATCACTTTGTATAGACGCCAGCACATACCAAACCACAGTATAGTACTACCGTACAGTAGCGACACGCTCCGCCCCCTTCCGAAACACTGTTCCTCACCTCTTCTCGCGTGGAACGTGCTCTCGGAACTGCTTTTAGTTCTCGCGGCGCGTAGACACGTACACACACACACGTATTTGTACTGTCTATTATTTTGGTAGTAGTGTAGGCAATTATATCGTTTCGTTTATATGGAGTTTCGTGGGTGTGCCCAAACTGTCAAATTTTCTCAATTGAATATGAACCTTCTACTTTTGTAATAAAGTTGAAAATCTATCAAAGAAATTACAGATTGTTGTAGCTCGATGTGCTGGCCTCTGTATATATCTGGCAAGCCCGCCAGCGTCAGTGTGTCTTCTTACGTTAACAAGTCTATCCACACTTCCTTCAGGTGGCCGCTGTAGGACCTTTATCCACACTTGTCTTGAGCATCGACGCCGAGTTGCTGGCCTGTCGGTTTTCTATCGGTTGCATTTTGGGGAGTGTGCGACGGAATTTCATAATTTAATTCCGCCGAGCCCGTTCCATCATCGGACCACAAGACGTACGGCGATGCGCCACCGGTAGATGGTGGACATCCCACCCACACGCACGAAACGTTTTGGGAATACACTCATTGTGCGTACTGCTAAGTGGTGGAATTCCCTGCCTGAGTCTGTGTTTCCTGATAGCTACAACCTGGGAGTCTTTAAGTCAAGAGTGAATAGGTTACTTCTAGGCAAACGTGCGCCATCTTAGACCGCATCATCGCTTCTCATCAGGTGAGATAGTGGTCAAACGTATGCCTATCAATAGATTAAAAAAAAAACTTAACTTTGGGAAAATTTAAAAAACATTTAACAGAATTCATCATCATCATCATTTCAGCTGAAAGACGTCCACTGCTGGACATAGGCCTCCCCCAAGTGTCGCCACATTGATCGGTCCCGTGCGACTCGCATCCAGCGGATCCCTGCAACCTTTACCAGGTCATCGGTCTACCTAGTGGGAGGCCTTCCAACGCAACGTCTTCCGGTTCGCGGTCGCCACACCAGAACTTTTCGGCCCATCGGCCATCCGTTCTGTGAGCAATGTGCCCTGCCCACTGCCACTTAAGTTTTGCAATTTTTCGGGATACGACGGCAACCATGGTACTCTTGCGGATATCCTCATTTCTGATTTTATCACGCAAGGAAACTCCGAGCATAGCCCTCTCCTGCCCTTTGGGTGACTTTAAGCCTTCTGATGAGGCCCATTGTGAGCGACCACGTTTCGGTCCCGTATTAACAGAATTACTGACAAATAAATGTTATTACACTGTGCAGGATTTCTTGGACGATAAGTTCCTGTAATTTCTAACCTTTCCATGATAATTATATAGTATCACATTTGCATGCCGTCTTAAGGCAGAATGTACAAGGATTCTGTATGTATTGCAACAACCAATTTTATGTACTTTCATTCTGAGCAAATAAATACATATTCTATTCTTTCCTATTGTCCGTCATCTCTACGCACAATATGCCCATAACCTATGTGTAATACCGTAAATAGGTACAAACTAAAGACATAAATACAATAAACCACACATCACACAAAACACTCAAAAACCGTCGTTACTGCTACAATATAAAGGCGCTTTCAAAGTCAAAGTGTGGACTATTATGTCAATAGCAAATTTATCTGGGTTCAGTTAGGGCAATAAAAAAATGTGTATTATAAACAATTAGCATTGTTTACTTAAAATGGTGTGAAATATACTGCAATATAATATTTAAACATAAGTGCGTTAATTAGTTATGTATTTAAACGTAATTAACCTTTTTGTTGTTTAAACACTTGTTCGAAACAACATTCATTTTATTCTGTACTTTCAAAATGTCAACAGTGTCATTAGTGTCAAAGAAATGTAAGAATATCAATATTTAAATAAAACCTTACGTGTAAAACAGATGTCATAGAGCAAGTTACTGCATTAGTTAAACAAATACTTCTTGTCTTTCTTATATCAATAGTAGATATATATATTAGTATATTTTAAATGAAAATTCGTTTAATCTTCTAGATGAATTTGTTGAAAATTACATTTTTATGTGATGACGACATCAGAATTTTAATAAATTATTTACCTCAATGATTTTAATTAATTTACGCTGATTTTCCTTGAAAACGAACTTAATATTTTACGATTATAAATTGGAATATTTATAATATAAATTCAAGGAAATTATCAATAAACAGTTTAATACTGAGAACAACGGATTAACTCACTGTGTTGTTCGTTTCGTTTAATGAAAAAATAGTTTAATACTGCTTTGTTTTTGATCTTTGACACGTTGGTAATCCATACTATGCATACTTTAATACTTTATTTTATTTTATCCATACTTCCAAACTTCCATACTTAACATTATAAATGCGAAAGTAACTCTGTCTGTTACGCTTTCACGATAAAACGGCTGAACCGATGTTAATGAAAATTGGTATAAAAATAGCTTGAACCCTGGGTAAGGATATAGGCTACTTTTAATCCACATTCACGCGGACGAAGTCCCGGGCAGAAACTAGTTGTATTTTAATTACTGATTATTTACTTTCAGACCCAAACCTACCGACTGTAAAGCTTCCAGTGGGTGAAGGAAGAGATTTTCTGTGGGCGAAGACAAAAGCAGCCTTCCGTTACGTTTATGAACATCACAGACGAGAGGCAGACTGGTTCCTTAAAGCTGACGATGACACGTAAGTTTACTATCCAAAGACTTCTAGCAGTCGCGGTCATGAAACGTGGGAGTAGGACATTTTATTTTATTTATTAAGGGATTATACACAACTACAACATAAATACATATTACATACATAAGGTTAACAAACTTTTAGTAGCAAAGTTGCAGTCCACTGCATTATCCTCATATAAAACATATTAAAAGATCAATGGTTACCACTAAATAAGCATTACCAACTTTGACAAATATTTTAAAATAAATTAATAAGTTACTATAAAGCTACAAAACCAAATCAGGAACACAAACAATTTCATTTACTTAAATTATACAATAAATAACTAATTGACATTGTCATGCCGTCTCGCTCCTCCTTTTTATGCCCGTGTCTGAGTTGTACGTTAATGTATAAAGCCGTAGCTACTCGGTGCGGGAGGGGTGACGGTTGTCACAAGTTGACGCATCAGTGAGCTCTTTCGTCACGTCACCACACCCCTCCCACACCGCACAGCTACCTCAGCAACGATTCCATTTAAGCGGTTGGTCTATGGTATTTAATCATATTAGGATGCCATGTGGAATGAGTGGGTGTCTTATCTGTAGTTCTCGAAATAGATATCAACGGATAGATAAAAAAAAAATATGAAAAAGGCCGTAATATAAGCTATATCGGATTGCTAATTTGTATAATATTTTAACAAGTTAATGACTTCGGATTATTTTTTATCCTTACTTCAGAGAATCTTAAGAATACCGCCGTTAACCTAGAAAACATTGAAGCTACGTATTGTTTATCAAAACCAAGGAGATGCATTGTACAGAGAATTTACATATGAAAACCATTGCACCCTTTTTAGATACGGTCGTGGTTACCTAGTACTGACGTGTCTATTGTAGACAAACGTAATAATATGATAATACGTTTGTCAAGGTTTTCTGATAGTATTAATTGTTCCTTTTCCAAACAAATAGAAAATAAAGACGAGTAGTTCGTATTTTTTCTACTGATTACAATAAACAACAGTACAACACTGTTTAATCTAAGTGGCATTTGTTCGTAAATTTTTATCAAGCCACTGTTTCTGTAAATTTATAATCTACAAGCCATGTACAGAGGCATCAAGCTACTACAATCTGTCAAATTTCTTTGATAGATTTTCAACTTTATTACAAAGCCATAATGTTCATATTCAATTGGGAAAATTTGACAGTTAGGTGTGGCTTGATGTGCTGGCGTCTGTTCCTACTTACATATTTAATTTAGATTTGAAATATTTTATTCCGGTGATTTCACTGTAGAATCTACTGACTTTTTTCGATGTCGTGATTTCCCAGTGGCAACCAAGTACAGAGGCCAGCACATTAAGCTACAAAAATCTGACAAATTTCATTGATAGATTTTCAACTTTTTTGCAAAGTGTTAAGGTTCACATTCAATTGGCAAAAATTTACAGTTTGGTATGACTTGTCTGTACAAACAAACGTCAAAATCGTTTTAACCTCTTTACAATATTTTCAGATATAACATAATCTATCACGTATGTAACATTACAATTAAATTGCTTAGTCTTTTAGACTAGATCGTAACTAATTATTACGAATTTTGTTCGTACCAATATAGTATCAAAAAGCCTCACACACGCACGCCTCTCGCATGGTGTTGTTTGTAAATGTTTGACTGTCCAACTATTTATTGTTCAATAAATAAATCTTAAACCTCTTTACAATATAAATACTTTTTCTATTATGATTTTATCGCAAAAAAAATGAAAAGTTTTTGATATGGAGTAAAGTCAGGCTGAAGTTGTGACAGGTGTTTGTTTACTCGGGGGGGGGGGGGGGGGGATGTATTACGTACAGCGCATTGGCAATAGAATAACGTTAGTGTTATTAATGTTTATTCAAGATTACGGTATCATATGTAAAATTCACTTGCACAAATATACAAACTCTTGACACAAGTGTTAGTCACAGCATAAATGTTTGTACAGAAACTAGAATGGAATCAAAAAAGATTCATTACTCGTAGTTCAGTAGTTTGAAAAAATAAAATGAACCATTTGTTTTCCGTTACGGGACCCCATGGCTGAACCTCCGCGGTCCGTCTGTCTGTTTCTCAGCGGGCTACATCTTTTGAATCGTAAGGTAGACACTTGAAATTTTCACAAGGTATTTATTACTATGGCTGCAACTACACCAAAAAATAAAATTAAAGGGTCCCATATAACAAACGTGTTGTTATATTGAACATCATCATCTACCTGGTCTTTTTTGGGGTCGGCTTCCAGTCTAACCGGATGCAGGTGAATACCAGTGTTTTACATGGCGATTGCTTGTCTGACCTCTACAACCCAGTTACTGGGTACCACGATACCCAATACTATCTGGTTTGTGACTACCCATAACGATTGTCAAAGGTCTACAGCCAGGACTAACGGCTTTATTATACGTACTTTCCAAGAACGGTAGAGCTATTCTGATACAATCTCCCACAACAACAACAACAACAACAATTTTTCTTTCTTTCTTTTCTTTCTCGGTGAACACCTACGTGAAGTGAGCTGTCATCCGTCCCAATGCTAGGGATTGAAAAAGCAGACAGACGGATGACAGTTCACTTCACCTAGGTGTTCACCGAGTGACATTGTTACAGAATAGACATACTGGTCTCGGCATGAAATGGTTGGTCACTTCACCCCGGGGGCAGTTTTTGGGCCCCGGCTAATACTACTTAAGGGCCCTGGTTAATTAATCAACTAATTGTCCTTTCGTCAAAAACCTGTTTTCGATAATTAATGTTTGCGATGTTTATTTTATATTCGTAACATGGTCCACTGTCTTCAATAGGTGCTGAGGGCCCTATATATTCATGGAGCCCAGCCATATACCTAGATCCGCTCCTGTACTCACCCATCTACTAGTAATACTCTGCACAGCTATAAACAGAGTATAATTATTATCTAATTTAGCCGTGTTATCTATTTATAGAACAATCAGATGAGCCACGCTCACAAAAAATCACGTTATTTTATGCCAATTTCCTATACAGCAAATATTTTCAAACGTGCATGCCTACCCTTTCCCCTGCATTATTTATCTAATGAATATGTTGCATTACCGCTATTCGTAATTTGTTCTACAGTTATAAATGTGACAAATCGTTGTCCCATTGTCCATGAACACCGTAGTAATTTCCGTCCGATTCATTTGATAAATTACTGTATTACTATGCACCACAATACAGGTGTTTTTTTAAACTTTTGCCATTTAACTGTAGTAATAAAAATAGGAAATATGCATATGGTTCAAATAAGAATTTCGAAATTATGCGTCCATCAATATTTTTAATTAAAATTTGCTTTTGAGCAAGAAATTGTTTTTTTTTTAAATGCAATACTTCGGGAAATTCACATATTTGAAAACGACGCCATTGGTCAGAACGGATGTGACGTGAAAGTCTATGACCAAAAATGTCGATGTCACTGAGTGCGTAAACTAAACTCACCACTTGTTTGTGGTTATAGAGTATGACGTCACATTAAACGCACCAAAATTTTAAATTGGTCGATTCAATTGGCTATATTAAACTTATTGTTTTGTGGTGAATTCTTTTTTTTTGTATTTTAAGTGATGTAAGCTAACGACTAAAAATAAAATAATGTATAGATTCTCTATTATTGTAATTTCAAGGTGATTTCTTTTGGTATTTTATTCGATCTGATTTCATATCACGCTTGCTCAAGGCTAATTTGCGATTTCAGACTTCCAATTTATAAGTTCAGATTTCCTCACGATGTTTTCAATTACCGATATCAGAGATGTCTAAAATCTTATATATAAAATTCTCGTGTCACAATGTTCGTTCCCGTACTCCTCCGAAACGGTTTGACCGATTCTGATGAAATTTTGTGTGTAAATATAAAATATAATAAAAATATAATACTTACATATGAAATAGAACACTTCATTGGTAACACAGTAACAGTGTGAGTTTAAAAACATTATTTTTAAACTGTTTTTTCAGGTACGTGGTGGTTGAAAACCTGAGGTATATGCTGGCAGACTACGACAGTTCGGATCCGATATACTTCGGCTGTAGGTTCAAGCATTTCTCCCCTCAGGTATGTATTTGTACAATACAATTTATTTATATTTGAAATTGGTAAAATACTCTAATTAATATTTACCCCATTACCCCATTTCTACTCGTGGGATATTGACCAGAGGATGGGCAGCAGCGTCATTCTGAGTACCATAACACCTACTGCGATCGCCAACATGCTTCGGCCAAGCATGGCGATTACGGCTAAACTCCCCTCCTCTTGGGGGAGACCTATGCCCAGCAGTGGGCATCTAAAGGTTGACATGATGATGATGATATACTTAATAAGTAATAATTAGGGAAGTGAAAAATATATAAAAGGCGTAACGTCAAATACGCAAAACCTGAAAATAGTTTGATTAGAATAACGAGCAGAATCAATTGAACCATTTTAATATAGGTCACATTTTTCAAAAAATCTTCATTATACATGTTGCCCTGTCTATTTATTAATAAGTCAAGCCGTCACGTGCGCAAACCTGCCAAAATAGGTAAACAAACACAAATGGTTGTCGTTCAATTTAAATTTTTTCATACGCGTGATAATAATAGTTCTTATTTCAATGCAAATACGAGTCTTGGTAAAACTAAAACAGCACATAAAACCTTAAATTTTTTTTAAATGTTTTTTTTTTCTGTCATTATTAGGTTAATTGAATTAAAAAACATTTGGGGTGTCTGAGGTTTTGCGTGTTTAACGTTACACCTTGTATTTCTTACTCTTCTGTTGTTATTTTCTGGTTAATTTTGTTCGCGATCTTAAACAGTTGTAAAGTTTCTCTGGGACTCGTCGAGCTTCATTGCTTCGGCGCTTTTCTGGTGACCGCCACTGTTTATTCTGGCTTTCAGGAGTAGCAGTGGTATGGGAATAGTTTGGCGAACTTGTCCCAAAAAAAGTAATCATTAACAAGTACTAAGAAATAAGTGGACGGCAATTGGCTGATATAATGATGATGATGAAGTTAAATTAACGAATGTGTATCTCTATCTTATCCTAGTAATAAAACAAAATCATATTATTATATTGATGACACGGTTGGCGCAGTGGTTGAGCGATCGACTGCTGCGCTGCGTGTCGCGGGTTCGATTCCCGCACGGAACAAATATTCGTATGGCCTACAGATAGTTGTTCCAAGTCTGGCTGTTTGTGTATGTGAGTTTATATGTTTGTAAACGCACCCACGACACAGAATAATTCCTAGTGTGGGGCGATGTTTAAAAAAAAAAAAAAAATTTGTTTTCGTAAGCGCTGGTTTTTTCCGATACCAAAGTTCATTTTATAGTAAGCCGACATTTGAAGCTCAGGTTAATATGCATCCGATTATCTAATCAATAATGATCGGTATACGATACCTAAACTGGGTTGTAGAGGTTAGACAAGCAGTCGTTCGCATGTAGGTGTTGCTTTTGTTGTTATTTTGGTCATGTATAATACTGGTATTTAACTGCATCTATACCCTGATCACAATAAGATTAGACATAATCACAAACCTTTTTTACAGTCCCTTCAACCGATTTTGACTTCTATTCCGTAGGCTTAAGGATGACATTAGAGGCAAAAAAGTGGTTACAATAACAACTGTTTACTGCAGTTGCCATTTATCATATCAATATGAAAAAAATAATAATATGTAATAGAAGTCAAAATCGGTTGAACGGACTGTAAAAAAGGTTTTAGTAAATGTCTAATCTTATTGTGAACAGGGTATAGTTAGACTGGAAGCCAACCTCAACATATTTAAAAAAGGTGAGAATCTAACTGAGTAATAAAGGGTCAAAGTTAAAAAAGGAGTGCCAGGCCAGCACATCAAGCGATACCAAACTGTCAAATTTTCCCAATTGATTATAAACTTTGTTCTTTTGTAATAAAGTTGAAAATCTATCAAATAAGTTTGTCAGATCATTGTAGTTTGATGTGTTGACTTCTGTACTTTCTCATGAGAATTGATGTGTAAACATGGGAGCTCGTATCAGCACCAGTCTCACACACACATTAACAACAAGTCTTACGGTGACGTCATCTGACGCTTGAAACTTCAGCTAGTCTACTGTGTACTGAGCGCTAAGATGTTTACACATCATCATCAGCCTTTTTCCAAATAAGTTGAGGTCAGCTTCCAGTCTAACCAGATGCAGCTGAATACCAGTGTTTCACATGGAGCAACTGCCTATCGGACCTCCACAACCTGTTACTGGGTAACACGATATCTCTTGGTAAGACTGGTTGTCAGACTTTCTGGCTTCTACCCTTAACGACTGTCAAAGATCTACGAATGACAGTCGGGACCAACGGCTTTACGTGCTTTCCGAAGAACGGAGGGAACTCTGTATGAAATGGATGGTCACCCATCCACAGACTGACCGCGGCAAGCGTAGCTTAAGCTTTGACCGATCGATCTGTACGGCATTTACTTAGCCATGAGCTCCTCTTGACAAGATGTTTACACATCAAAAACAAAAAGTGTTTACGAAGTAAGATATATATATATATATATCTTACGGCCTTATCACAATAGCGGTTTGCGAGCGGCTGTGGGGCGGGGCGGGCGCGCATCAAATTAGTCGCGGGACGTAGCAAATGACAATTCCAGATCCTGCCTCACCCATGTACAGAAAAAGTAAATTAATGAAAATAATAGGGTATTACACCCATTTTTGAAAAGTGCCTCAATAAAATTCTGTAATGCTAATATGCCACCAAAAAAAAAACACAAAATTTTTGTTCAATCGATAAGTGCCATAAAAATGCGTCTAAATTTTAAATTTTCAAATTTCGCGCGTAGTTTGACGAAAACGCCTCTTACTGGACGCCATATTGCTCAGCGTAAATGACGTCAGTTCGTTTAGTATCAAATGAGCTCATATTAAATATGACAATTGTATATCATTTAAAAATAATTAAAAGCATATTTTGTAGTAGGTGTAATAATGAAAAAATTACGTTTGTTACGAAAATAATAAAAGTACAAAGCCTACATTACGCCAATCGGTTGACTGACAGTTGTAAATTTTTTGTTTACACAGCCTTATGGCGTAATAACATAGCCGCTACTATTTCACGGTGTTTTAGAACAGATTAAAAATACTGAAAACTTTGAATCGAATTTAAAAATTTGTTTTGTTATTTTATGAACTAAAACTTACATTTTCCGACTGCTTTATGCCTAAACTGTCTCAATAACATATTTATAGATTTCTTCTCGTATAGAGTAAAATACCCTATTGTAATGAATATATAGAACCCTTCTATACTAAATTGTTTTTCTTTAGAACTTGCGGATTACGAAATACCTACCCACAAAATACAAACTCATTTTACCTAAAATACAATTTTACCTATAATCAATGTCATTATTGTTTTTAGATTTAATCGGAAACCGCAAGTTCTACAGTCACTAAGACTAATGTTTAGTTATCAGCAATAAATAAACAGTAAGATGCTACATATTGCACATGACTTTTATTGAGTGGGGCAAAGTTCTATAGAGTTTCTGGCATTGTCTTTCGCAACGTTTTCGTCGCATGTTTGTAGCAAGTTAACGACGTACAATACGCTGCTATTCGCGGCGATCTCGCTGCGCGTCCGCAACAAATTAACTGCACATGCGCCGCGTGTTCGTTGCGCGCCCGCTCCGCTTTGAGGACGTTTGCAATCTGCTAGTATGATAAGGCCCCTATCTTTTAATGAATTTATTTATTTATTTTTAAATTATTTATCTTGCAGGGTTACATGAGTGGCGGCGCGGGGTACGTGTTAAGCAGAGAAGCGCTGGATCTGTTTGTGAATAAAGCGCTGCCCACGCCGACACTGTGTCGGGAGGGGGACCATGGGGCCGAAGACGCGGAGATGGGTGAGTCTTATAAAAAATCCTTTGGATAAAATAATTGAGAACATTTAAAAACTGACACGATCTTAAAACAAAAATACCATTTCTTTGTTCTGGTATCCCGAGTCCAAATATTATTTTTTTATTTTTTATTTCAATGGTTTAGATGAAAAATTAACGTCCAATAAGACACAAATGTCAATGTCACATATGAAGTGTAAAAATAATGATAATAGTTTTTTTTTGACGGGTCACGGTGAAGCAAAGGATAAAACGCTGTTCTATCGTAAGCATGACGTCATATGGCGCTTACATCTTTTTAGAATACACCTAATTTCAAAGTTGAAGTTATGAATGAAAGGTACATAATTTCGAAAAACGGTTGCCTTTAGATTTGTATTTACTTTGAAATAACTTTAAAATTAATGTAACAGCACATATTTTAGGACCCATTCAATAATGTTAATTGTAATCCGTGGTGCTTGATAATTAGGCTTTTCACAGGTGGAAATATCCCTTTGTGTCTATTGGCCTAGTTCTTTTCTGTCTCATGCTTTATATAAAGGAAAGTGAAAATTATGTTTTTCTGATTTAATTAATTGCGGGTTTGAATGTTTGTAACCACACTCACGATACAGTAGAAATTCCTAAGGTTAAGCAGTTTAAAAAAGACTTATTTCATGTAAAGTTGCTGAGCCCCCTCTGTTGGGTTGGGTTCGGCCCCTGGTACGCTTTCCAAAAGTCCGGGACCCCAGAATCTCGAGTTCTCGAGTACATTATTATTATTTTATACTTTTTTAGTATAAAATAAGGAAAAGTATGTAGAGCTGACTGCCAACCTTCGTAGTTCGGAGAGCACTAAAAGAAGAAGAAGAAGTGTAAAATAATAATAATAATCTATAGTAATATCAAAAATACGAAAATGAGTTTGTTTGTTACGCTTGCACGGCTGAACTACTGAACCAATTTTCATAAAATTTGGTACAGACAGACTAAGCTTGGACCCCAAAAATATAGGCTACTTTTTAATCCATATTTTCGTCCGATAACCGACATTCACGCGGACGGATTCAAGGGCAAAAACTAGTTAAATAATACAATTTCAGGTAAATGCCTGGACAAGATCGGTGTCCGTGCGATGGACTCCCGCGACGAACATCAGCGAGGTCGCTTCTTCCCGTTCGTGCCAGAACAGCATCTGTTCCCGAACAAGGACAAAGACTTCTGGTACTGGAACTACATCTTCTATCCCACTGATGAGGTTCGTATACTTAACTCATCATTATTTGTATGCCCTGCAGATAGTTATTCCGGTTGTTTATGTATGTAAGTTTATATGTTTGTAAATGCACTTACTATACAGGAGAACTTTCTAGTGTATAGATAGTGCCATCCGTCCCACCCGTGGGGCGTCCGGGCTAGAATAGCACCCCCCATTTCATCCCGAGGGTGTCGTCGAAGGCGACTAAGGGAAAATTCGGAAGGCGAACAGGAGCGGCTTCTGTGTACTCAACAACTTCACTGAGATCCCCAAGACGCCTGCCAAGCGTGGGGATTATGGCACTCCCCCTCCCCCTGGGGAGGTCTTTGTTCAACAGTGGACGTTTCCCGGCTGATGATGAGATAGTGCCATCCACAAAAACGCACCCCACTTAATTCCCTAATCAGCAGTGCTATTCTGTTACAATCTACCTATGTGAACATCTAGGTGAAGTGAGCTGTCATCCGTTCCGAGACTAGGGATTGACAAAGCAGACGGACGGATGACAGCTTACTTCACCTGGGTGTTCATCGAGGGAGATTGTAACAGAATAGATGTACAGATCGTTAATGCATATAACACTCACTTTATGGACATATTTGCTCTTTCCAAATATCGTTTCAGGGCAAGAGCAACAAAGTTATTAACTTCTTAAAAATAATCTTTAAAACAAAAATATTTCCCTACTTCCTAACAGCATTTTATGATGAACATTGTTTTCTTTTAACTTTTTGTTTGTTAATTCGTGGACAATGGTGTAGGTTATGTGTGTAGTAACATATAGATTATGTATGACTATATTTCTTAGTATCATGCTAATTTAAGAATTTTTAGTTAATCTTGGCATGTTACTGTTTTAACCTAACAAATAATAAAAAATATAATCACTTACAGTGCATCGTTTTGTTAGTGTTGTGGTTCTGTCAAAACGTACGAATTGTCTATGAATGCGCACGCACCCCACTATGAAAGCTCTGATCAAACTACCCCGCGGCCCCCTCGACCAATAAATAGAGAAACACGTCTTTGTGGACGGGACTATCTGTAGGATGGGCAACGTTTACAAAATACGTCTTGTTTTCATTATTTTATATAGTTTTGTGTCCCACTGCTGGGCAAAGGCCTCCCCTTTCTCCCTCCAAAATTCCCGATCTTGTGCGATCTCTGCCCACGTTTGCCCCGCAAATATGGTCAGATCGTCACACCACCTTCATTTCGGATCGTCGAAAAATACTAACAGTTTTTAAACATCTTTCTCATTCTAGGGCTTGGACTGCTGCTCAGACCACGCAGTTTCCTTCCACTACATAAGTCCGCAGTTGATGTACGTATTGGACTATCTAATA
The DNA here is from genome assembly GCA_947361185.1 of Charanyca ferruginea. Lineage (NCBI taxonomy): Eukaryota > Metazoa > Arthropoda > Insecta > Lepidoptera > Noctuidae > Charanyca > Charanyca ferruginea. Next base: position 4,868,759 of record OX376070.1, read on the forward strand.
TACCATTTGCGACCATACGGCATCAAGACAGGCAGCGGTACCCTGCCCAAAATACTGCGAGGGAACGAAACCAAGGAGATCGAACATCGCTAGCTTTATAATGCTGAATATAATACGGTTGATGGATACCAGTCGGGCTAACCGCGATAATATCTCGCAACACAATTGGGAAGTAGGCACAAGATATAACTGCTCTAAAAATCCTTTATTTTAGCCCTAAAAACCCGATTAATAAAGAATCATGGCGAGATCCATACATTCAATTGTATAAAAAAAAAATAATTTAGAGGGTTTAAAATATTTCCAATGTGAAGAATACATTACCAGGAGAAGATTGATAGCATATTTTTAAACCCCCGCTTAATTAAAATGTTACGAAATGAAAATAACATTTTTGTTTCATCTCAATGCTCATATTCAGTTTATAAGAAAAAGAAAGTTACAAGCGACGTTAAGGGATCTATCAAATTGGCAGACAAGTAATGTGACAAGTGTGTAGAAAAAAATAATCATTATTTTGTGATATTATTTCCCATAAAACGATGCAATTTCCATGTAAGAACTGCGAAACGGCGGCTGTCAGTGTTACTGTTACTGTAGGTCGCCGTTTCGTTCTGAAATAAAGAACTTTTCGTTGAACTATTAACTTTTTTTGCGGAGTTTTAAAAATATTGTAAAAGCCTGAGGATACTCTTTAGGTACCCAAGAATATAAGAATTAGAACTTCAACTTCTCTAAACATCTTACTTTTTTTTGTACAAATCTCGCCATGATTCTTTAGATTTTAAGTTTCTTTGGTATAATTAATTGACTTGACAAAAATCGCAATTTGACAGCTTAAAGTAGTAGCAGCATTTTTAACGCCAAAGAAATTTAAAGTGTTTAAAAAAAACGTTAAAAATAGCCAACGTACCGGGCACTATAAACGCTCTCTGTGGTGCTTAGTGTGACGTCATAGTCATTCAGTGACATTGACATTTTTGTCATAGAGTTTTACGTTACATCCGCTCTGACCAATGGCATGGCTATTCAAATATTTAAATTTCCTATAGCTTTTAAGCACTTTTAAAAGATTACTTTCTTACTCAAAAGAAAACTCTTCATATTCCCTTAATCATTACGCCATACATTAAAAAAAAAACATTTTAATAATTCCTCAAAAGCCTGTTATATTCAGTAAACAAAAAGAAAAACGATTCGTTGTTAAAACTATTTCATAACATTCCAAGAACGACTGCTTTCGCCTCAAGTCTGAAAAAAATATCTAAATGGTTAATTGTAGATAATTATGTGTATAATGTATATTTGGGAGATTTTATTGTAAAATATTAGAAATTAATATAAGAAATAAGTTACCAAAACGGCATAATATTTGTTACGATAGATACAGTTGGGTGCAAAAAGATGTTTACAATTAGCGGAAGATTAAGAGAATTTCTTCTATATTGCAACAAAAATCTGTCGACAATATTTTTGCACATTACTGTATAACTGCTATAGTTTGTATGACATTTGATTAGTAAGTAAAATTGTAACCTTCCATACGGCACACTTTGCTTTGTTGAAGCTATATAGTTATAAATGTTAGCATAATATTATTTAATAGCGCAAGTTACATTTCCCACTTACTAGAAATGCGTAAAAGATAATTTGCGAAAGACACTGGATGATTCAACTTTCTAGTCGACGAGAACTTATGCCAGTTTCTGAATTTTGAACTTTAGATCTGTTAAGTTACAGTTCTAAATACAATAACTGGCTTTAGAATGGTGCCTAAGTGGTCAATTCTGCGATATGAACTTTACCGCCCTCGGAATTAAGTTTAAAATACAAAAATTAGCTCGAAACTTTAGTGAAAAGCTGGATGGGAAATAAGCTTGCCCTGTTATATGCGCTGCTATAAAAAAAAACATTACAAGTTACGGTGTTGCCATCACAATAATTATCAATAATAAGTAGTAACAAATTATTAAGATCGGATAATTATTATCAAGTTTTCTTGCCATAATATTATATAAATTATTTTAAAATGTCATTATATTTTTTTTTATATCAGGGTTTTTTGGCATTTATAAACGAGTTTTATTTAATTCGATTTATTTATACATTATATTTAATTTATATGATTTGCGCTCATTTGTATTTCGAAATTAAAGCTTTATTTTTAAATAGCTTTCGAAAAGGGTATATTTTAAAGTTACTGAGTACTGACGCGTTTGAGTTATATGTAGCTTTTTGAAATATCTTATAACGTGCAACGTCGCAAGTTTTCCAGCTGTCATTAGTAGACCTTTAACAGTCGTAAGGGCCGCCTTCAAATTAGTCGCGCGCCAGAAGCGCGACGGCAGCGCTGCTTTGTAAATCCATACAAATCAAGTCGCGCGGCGTCAGCGCTGCTGTCGCGCTACTGGCACGCGCCTAATTTGAAGGCGCCCTTAGTGTAGTCAGAAGCACAATGTACGTAAGTAAGCGCTATTTTTCGCACTCACACATTGAGATTACGTTTATAGGCATTCTCAAGCAGTTTCAAGAAGACTTCAGTCTCGACTGTCTCGTGTTTTCCAAAGTGAATAATGAGAGACATTGACATTTCATGACGAAGAGGAAAATTTTGTTCTAAAATAATTGCAAAGAGTTCCAACCAGTGTTTGTTGTTTTCGCGCTGCTTCGCGTTCGCCGCGAACGTAACGAACCGCCTACGTAAGACGCCGCGTTACATCGCAGAGCTGGGGAACGGCTAGACATGATCAGTCAGATAGTGTCCTGGTTTTCTACTTCCGTTGATTTTTTTAATACGACATTGCCTCATTGCAAATTACAAAACTATTTGTATTTTTTTTTTGTATAGACCAATATTTCAATATACATATTATATAAACTCGAACGCGTTACCAGTGGCTATTAAATATTATAATAAAAGTAAGTCATAAACGTTCCTTATCATAATTTATTTAAGTTAAAATGTGAATTAATCTGTAAATGAATGCTTCAGCCAAAGTAGTGTTACATTAAGATAATTACCTATGTACACACTATATATAAGTGTGGCTAGTCTCATATACGGGATGTGTTTTCATGCGAAAAATAATTTTGTAAAAAAAATATAAACTATACATTTTCTAAAACAAGTACTGCCACTTAGAAGTACTTAATAGTTTTTTGAAATAGTTTACTGTAAACTGGTAAAAGATGATACTAAGACGTAAAACTTTTAGTAGACCAAAAGGCTAATTCCCTAATTAAAAGTCGCAATCTTATTCCAGCTAAAATCAATGGCATGTCAAAAAAGTGGATAAACTAGAAGTATTTTTGACATCAGAATGCGAACGTTCTTAAAATACAGAAATTGCCCCTATCTATGAAACTGAAAGAGTGCGCTAAAATTGGGCGATCAAATCAAAGAAAACTTTGACGAAGCAAACTATACGTAAAGTTTGTAATGCTGATTATCTTTGATGATACTAAGCAAACTATACGTGAAGTTTGTAATGCAGATTATCTTAAAATAATAAAAACCCTTTTTAAAATAAAACTTTTTTTGAAATGAAAAATACATGATTATTTTGAGATAAACCGCAGATTTGTACAATTTTTATTTGAACTAATTACAATACCTACAGGTGTAAACTTCAAGGGTTATTTAAAAGTTAATTCCCACAACAAACCACGAAAGAAAAAGATATATCATTTTTGATTGTCTACTCAAATAACCAGGAAATAATGCTCACACATCGCTTCCATTAGGTGGTTTTGTAAAACTTTCTACCATACTTTATTTTAACGTAAGTTAACATTTATAAGTGAAATGGCAAAGCCGAGTTTAATAGAGACAAATATTTCCAATCGATGACAATGTTGAGGCCTAAGATTTAGTATGAAACATACCTGTAACGTTTACCAAAGAATCTTAATAGATTTAGGAGTAAAATGTAGAAACACTGAGAATGCACGGCAGTAGATAATGATATCACTAAGTTACCATTATGAATAGGTGTATTACGGAGTAGTAAGTAATAAATTTGTGAACATTACATTGAGTTACTAAATTACAAATAAAAAAAAAACCTAATCAACACAATTTACAAACAGCGTCATCAACTGGTTACGCTGTCTGTACTAACATTTAATAAAATATAGGTGTACACCTAATTATAATTTGCGGTCTATATATATCCAGTGGAGAGGTTTGAACTGGCAGTCCGTTCATCGATGATCCATGTGTCGTAGCGTTATACCACTTGAGTTGTTAAAAATCGTAATACTATGCTAGTCTACCTTTCCGGCAACATCAGATCCTTTTCACCTTGCGATCTAGACCGATTCAAGAAGTTCAAACTTTGTATTCTGCGATTAGTACCTAAACCATTTTTTATACCGTCGTTTTGTTTCAAAATATATCTTCCTCATGAGCGCTGGATAGTTTTGGGTAAAAAAGTCAATGACACCAAAAATTTGTAAGTGTATACGTTAGTCATAACCGAAATCAGTGTTTATTGTAAATGAGTTATTATTTTAACTATACTAGAACATAGCTTACTGCTCCGTTTATTGTGTAAAACATATTGTATTTGTTACATTCATTCTTTTCTTGCCCTTCTTGCAATTATTACTTGTGTGCGGGCGCCCTATAAGCTCTTTTCTTCTATGCATCTATTGGCCAAATACTCAAACGCTACTCCATTTTAAGATGCCTTTAAGTGTCTTATTCACTTTGACATAAAGTGATAGACAGCACCAGACTTAACAGCAATGAGGGCTACCGTTTTTATGCTCACCAGTTGGCGCCACTGTCGAGTAAGGTTCTAAAGTTTGCTATTACGAGCGTTAAACATAATCCTGAAAACGCGAGAAATCATATTTAAAATCGTACCGTAAAAATTCGAGCATGCCGTAGTGTTTCGCAGTCCTGTTTTTTCGAAAAAGGGAAGAAGGATTTTAGTTTCCAAAAGATAAAACTGTCTCAAAGCATTGACGTTCATTGACCCGTAACTCATATTTCTCATAATAAATCTCAGATATTGCAAAATATTCACAACGTTACTTTAATTAGACACAACTCCGCGTTGCCCACTCACAAACAGTGTCATTTGACATTTCGGAGACCTCACACTACACTAGCGCCTCTAGCGGCGAATTCAACCGCGACTCAATGAGGGCTCTCATTGAGTAGCGTTTGAGTATTTGGCCATTTGAGTCGTAATCTCAGCGTTTACTTTCTTAGTTACTGTTATTTCATTTATTGCAGAAACTATTCATGCTTCTTTTCTCTTCTGGTCTGTCTCTATTCTTTATTTTTAGGAATATCGATAGAACATATCGATATTTTTGTAATGTTATTATTTATTGACAACATAATTTGGTCAAACAAAAATTACGTATAAGTAGATTAGAATAAAATTACACTTTTATAGAAAAAATATATCCAGTGGCATGATTGGCTATGACTAGTTTTATGTAAGAAGTTATTAAATGTAAGTAATTTGGCTGTAATTTATTAAATTGATTTTTGTATGAAGCTGAATATTCTGCATATTTATTATAACATTTTATATTTATTTAACAAAAAACAACGTGCGTATCCACTACGTTATTATGATTTATCAAATTATTTGCTCAATGTGTTTTTATTTATTTCTGAAATAAACAACGTGAAATTAATTGGAATTCGTATTTTATTTACATCACCTATACTTAATGCATTTTTTTTTATCTTAAGCATTATTTTCATTCGCTGTAGAACATTGTGTGAAAACCTATCATCATCATCATGCCAACCTTTAGACGCCCACTGTTGGGCATAGGTCTCCCCCAAGGGCCCCCCCTTGGGGGAGAGTTTAGCCGTAATCGCCATGCTTGGCCTATGCATGTTGGCGATCGCAGTAGGTCTTATAGTACTCAGAAGGACGCTGCTGCCCGTCCTTTGGTCTATATCCCTCTGTCGCCTTTTACGACACCTACGGGAAGAAATGGGGTGGTGCTATTCGCGGCTGGCACCACACGAGAGAAAACCTAGACTTGAGTATTATTATGTTTGAAATCGCAAACACATTATGCAGTATGAGAAGGTCTTTGCTCTGCAGTGAGTCAATAATAGAATAATATAGTTGTTATAAATATAGGTCCGAATGAGAAAAACACAAAAATATAATTAGACAAGTTTATTACATTTACAGTCAAATATTACAGACTAATTACCTAATTAAATATCTAACATAGGTACAGCATACACATTTCTAGTGTAACTAAAATACTAATCTGTGACTTAGGCATGAGGTTTCAATCGACCGAATACCGCAGACATTTTTATATGGCCGACTAGACAAAAAGTAATAGCCAAAAGAAAAAAAAACTTATGAAGTTTTAGTTATGAGGTAAAATTATAATAAACAAAATAGATGCATCAAAGAAAAATATGTCGTGAGAGCTTATCGATGTCTCGGAATTGTAACTAAGTTTGAAAAAAAAAACGAAGTTTTTATTATGAAATCTTAATAATGTAATACTAATTACACTAGTATCCAATGTAGATTATACAATTGTTCCCAAAACCTGTATACAAAATATGAACAACAAATATAAACACCTTTCTACTGTGTCCTCTAAGCAAGCTGCAGACCAACTAGATTGCGGTCGATTGGTATCTTAGAAATCTATCGCTCGATCGATCCAGTGCTTGGTAACTGGAATTCAATCATAGCTCAACCATGGATTTACTTGTAGCGAACAATATCGACTATAGTACGTGCGGAATTACTTAGCCGCGCCTTACCCGTTGTCCTACGTGAACGACAAACGCAATAATTTGACGCGACGCGTAAATGTCAAATAGTCGTTTGTCTGTACTTGTGGCCTACGTAGTCGCCATAATCAATGTGCGACCCAACGCGGCAAGTGCGGATTTGGTTTTTGCGCGACGAGACGCGACACAACAGTTTATTAATAATTAAATATTTACTATTATAAGTACCAGTGTTTTTTAGTAAAGTCAATAACAACCTCTCCTCAATCGAAATAGGATATTGTTAGGTGCATTGGTAGGTGCGCGTCGGATCGCGTTCGGTTGCTCAACTACGGCAACGTCTTCGGTATGTGAGCGGTGGGACGGGGGAGGGCGCGTTTGACAAGATGCGGCGGTCGACTGCAGACTGAGTATTATTATTTATTTATTATTATTATTTAGTCTACCTCGCCCGTCTCACCGCTCACATACCTAAAGCGTGGCTAACTAGTTCCGCGCGGACTCTAGCGTTCGCTAGTCGACCGCAATCTGGTTGCACCAAATAACTAAATGTTTATGGGGCAAATTAGGATGTCCTAAAGAATCCAACAATTCTTATTAGTAAAGTTAACTAAATTTAAATCGTTTTTATGATAATATTAAAAAAAACAAAGGTAAATAAAAATGTGTTTCTGCCTCAACAAATAAGTTCTGAAGACATCCAAAACCAAATCTTTGTTTACGACAAGCGAAGTTTGTTTATTTTAAAATTATTATAAAAAACGATTTCCAGGTAATGCTGATTTCGCATTGTATAGGATTTCCGTAAAATGCGAGGTCAGCTAATACCGGAATTGTACAGCTTGATATGTAGCCGTGTGTACTACGCTGTGGAAATATAATTATACAGGCAGACTTTATATTATACATTCATTGGTCATTTTATACAGTAAAAGAACACATGAATATTAAGAACAACTTTTATAATGGGACCTGACTAAAAAAAAACTGTACCTATAATAATACAACGCGATCAAAATGTATATTACAGCAGATTTTATTTTAATATGTCAGACTTGATCCCATAGTAAAAGTAATTCGTATTTATGCCTTGCATCTCTTAAAAAATTGCCAGTACATTAAAAATCTTATAGAATCGAAATTACTCAGGATAACAGACTCTAACGCTTTGCAAATAGCGCTGTTCACGAGCTGACAAAGAATTACAGCCTGGTTTGGGCTTACAATGACAAGCCGGGTTAGTAAAACAGGGAATTCTTAGGTACTGCAGGTCAACTCCGTACAACTAGCGAGAACGCACACATATAGACCCGCGTGTGCTTACAGAGAGTACGCAAGCCTACTCGCAACTATAGCTGCGGCGTTATATCAAGGGAATAACGGACATTGCCCTTTTTACCCGACTACGGCAAAGCCAAAGGAGGGTTATGAGTTTGACAGGCTATGTATGTATGTATGTATGTATGTATGTATGTATGTATGTATGTATGTATGTATGTTCATCTGTACGCGCATAGCTCCTAAACTACTTATCAGAACTGAACAAATGAGGTATCGTTAGAAGCGTCTTGATCGTCCGCTGGTTATAGGCTATATGACGTATCACCGAATACAATACGGCGCCCTCTGGCGGACAAAACAAACAATATTAAAAAAAAAAATTAAGACAATCATACCGTGTTTGGTATCATTGGAAAGGGGTTCACTAGTACATTTCAAATTTATATAATATTTAGTGGTAATTTGTCACAAATTATTGTAAAAAAAGGAAAGATTACCAAATAAAGTAAGATACGCATACCGTGTTTAGTATCATTGGAAAGGGGTTCACTAGTACCTATTAAATATATAATACTTAGCTGTGACTCCAAAATGGTTTAAATAAAAATATAAAGTTTAAAAACTAAAACCCGACCACAACAAAAAGTGATCTAAAAAGTACAAAACAAGAAAATATTTCACACAGAAATCAAGACATAGGTACAAAATGGTCAAGGTAAGCCGTGGTTGCATGCCATTATATTCATGTTCATCGCACTCATATGGGATACAGGCATGCAACCACGGCTTACCTTGACCATTTTGTACCTATGTCTTGATTTCTGTGTGAAATATTTTCTTGTTTTGTACTTTTTAGATCACTTTTTGTTGTGGTCGGGTTTTAGTTTTTTATTAATATCTCTTCGTAGGAAAATGAACAAAAAAACCTTATCGTTTTTCATTAGTGAAACATGTCGGATATGATAGATATTGATGCAAGGCATTAACTATCATTATTTCCAATTTTCAAAAAACGAATACTAGAAAATGTAGTTGGGTCAATGTTCGCTTTTGTCATGCTAAAACGCAACTAAAACAAACGCTAACAACGCTTAAAGCTCTAAAGAGCTTAGCGCGTCAATAATATTAATAGACGACTCCTTAATCAGTTACATGGTAATTGTGTACATTTGCGAATTTGGTGGCAGAATGAGTTTTGTAAGAAATTATAGGTATCTTTTTTATCTGTCGGGCTTGCCCTAACGCAACAATAACTATACCCTGTCCATTGGGTTATTGTTTTTTTGACAGCTGCCTTATAATGTAATTATTCCCGATTACCTTAAGTTATTTTTTTTTTTATTTGCTTTTTGCGGCTGTGATATCACTGCGACCAGTTTGATCTATTGTGATCGCCGCTTGTGTTGGTTAGATATCGCCGCCGAACCCTGCAGCTGTTATGAACTGCAGGATCTGCTTTGGGGCGATCTCCATTAGTTCATCCGGGCTTAACAGGTATTTGCCCAGATGATTGTTGCGCTTGTGCATTAGTGCTCCGCATTCCCCCAGAAGGTGAAGTGGCGTTTCATCAGCCTCATTACAGCGTCTGCAGGTTTGCGTAGCACTTAACCCCAGGTGGAACATGTGCTTGTTTAAGCAGCAATGTCCTGTAGTGGCTCTAGCTACAATGCGCAAGTTGTTCCTACTGAGTGCTAGGACTTGGTTACTAAGCCTTCTGTCATAGGCTTTGATAAGTGCTTTCGAGTGTAACATGCCCGGAGACTCCTTCCATAACTTTCTAGAAGCTTCGAGGCATGTTTTAGTCAGGGTGCTCTGAGCTAGGCTTTTCGGTATACCACAGAAGGGCTCCGGACCCTGTTGCGTGATCTTAAGTTAACTTTACTGCTTAATCTTGTTGGATTATCTTATTTATGACCTCTTACAGACATTATATACAGGTATGCGTATCAGTTTTTACAAAAAACATAAATATTGTTCACTAGTTGCAGCTGTCAAAAAACGATTAAACCAGTGGACAGAGTGTAACGCTTCTATATGCGGGTACGCAAGTTTACGCTAGTTGTATGGAGCCTTTAGTACCCATTTTGTACTACAAATAGTTCCACAAGGTTACAATTAAATAGCTATGTAGATAAATTACAAAGTCGTTTATCGTAGGCGGTAGCGTGACGTCTCGATAACGGAAACAAGAACTTAATTAATTTAAAGTAAAGTAAACGAAACTAACACTACGGTCTTCTTACAGATAACTTTATGATTCGTTATTAAGTTGTAAAGTTTTAACAAAGTAAAATGTAACTCTTCCGACCGAATGTCGGTCACGGCGGCCAACATCAATGGAGATCAGCCAAGTGAGAGTAGCCATGAAGCTTATAGATAAAAGAGGTGGCAACAATCTAAACACCTATACCCTGTTCACAATAAGATTAGACATAAACACAAACCTTTCCTTTTTTACAGTCCCTTCAACCGATTTTGACTTCTATTCCGTAGGTTTAAGGATGACATTAGAGGCAAAAAAGTGGTTACAATAACAACTGTTTACTGCAGTTGCCATTTGTCATGCTACCAACGCAATAGAAGTCAAAATCGGGTGAACGGACTGTAAATAAGGTTTGAGTAAATCTGTTCACAATAAGGTTTGTCTAATCTTATTGTGAACAGGGTATAAGTGAAACCAACTGTGGGCAGACGCTCTCTTTCTGAATGCATACATAAGATAAAGAAAACATATCACTGTCTCGTTTTTATGTATGCATTCAGAAAGAGAGTGTCTGCCCACAGTTGGTTTCACTTAGGTATTTAGTGTTTCTTCCACTTTTATCTATAAGCTTCTTGGTGCAAACACAGGTGCACTCTCTCTCTCTTCTCTCAATCTCATAGTCCGGTGGGACGGCAAACCGACACGATCGGAGAGAGATCAGGCGCAGGACCAACGGCTTTACGTGCTTTCCGAGGCACAGAATAACAAAGAACAAAATAAACTCAGGGTTCTACCACAGGGTAGGTAAGAGATATTAAATAAATTGTGCGCCTATATGGTTCAAAATTGATCTGCTATAAGAGTTTGAATCAATAGTTCTTAATTGAAATATTTTTGGTAAAGAATATTATGTTCTATTTTAACCTTTAATATTTCTAATGAGCTTTTGATTATTTTCAAACTCTTTCTGTTTTAGAGCTTACTAAGGCGTTCTCAAAATGTTTGTTTTCATCATAAAGTTACCTGTAAGAATAAATTATAGAGAAGGTACCGAATTAATGTATGAATACAACAAAATTTTATTCACTTTATAAATAAACTATCAAAGAAAAATTAAGTACAAAAATATTAAGTTTTGAGATTGTTTCTTAAAAGAAAACTCAACTGTTTAATACTTGTTTTTGGTAAAAAACAAAAAATGCAATCCCAACACTTATTGGCAATTCTACTCTTTAATAAAGAAAGAAGTTCCATACCTCAAGATTATGTATTTACTAATGAACTTATTAAAGAAAACATAACCGAAAAAAACGAAACTAAAACCTAATTTACAGAAAATGTCACTAAGCTAATAATGATCTCTATAACTTAATTTAGTCAAAATTATATTAATTAGTAAGAAGAACTAAGTTAACTAAAAATATTGTTAAGTTATAAATAAGAAATTAGAATTTACAAAGGTAATGGTTAACATAAATGTTCTCTTATACGAACAAACAAATTATAACTCTAAAGCGCTAACAATATGGCTGAAGCTTACTAATGTCACTGGAAGTAATTCCTCTTTTTTCTGGATACGCTGCAAGATGGAGAAAAAGGCGTAAGTAATAAATATAGGCGATTATTCGAAGTCAACTTTCCCTTCAAAAAATTGTAAGGGACCAGACCAATCCGTCGATCGACGGCATCGATCGATGGTAGAATGGATTAGTCGACGTCGATCGAGCTGCTTGATTATTATTAGCGATTGATTGTAGTCGGAGTTTATCGATCAACGTCGACCGATGCCATCGACCGGCAATCGATCGATTAGTTAGTCGAACGGTAACCGTCGATCAGCCAAAGGTACCACACCAATCCATCAACGTCGATCGATGTCGACCGATGGCATCGATCGATGATCGATCGATTGGTGTAGTAATACCCTAACTTACCCAGTATCTGCCGGTGAGAAGAAGAATCCCCGAGGACGTGTGAGTGTGCCGGTCACAGGTGAGCCGGCGTCGGTGTTGGGACACGCCCATTGTGACCAGTAGTCGCTCGGCAGTCGCAGCAGTAGCTGCATCACCTGCATTATGAATTAACGTTTATTATTATGAAAATCTCGTCTCCCTCCCGGACGTCTCCCAAGCGTGGAGATTATGATATGCCCCTCCCTTATGGGGGGGGCCTTGGTTCAACAGTGGACCTCTTCCGGTTGATGATGATGTTGATTATGAAAATATCAGTTTTTGAAACGAAGTTCCTTAAGAGCGCCCATGCCGTCATATTTCCCATACAAACGCTCGTACGCGATTACGGCGTTATAACAAATTATTTCCTAAATATTTTTAACACCCAGGTATCTTGTGGTTAAAATCTAGGTTTGTATGAAGCCAAAAATAAACTTTATTGAGAAACGAATTCAGTAAACACGTCCGAAAATCAGCTTTTTTGCACAATTTTATCTGAACTTTGGCCGTTCATAATGCACTCATACATTGAAAAAGTAAACAAACAGCTTCATACAAACCTTGCACACGTAATGGTGATTACTAACATTATTAACAAAAACCTGTAAGGCTTTTTCAAAAACACGTATGTCCTGGAACAAGTTTTGTGAAATTACCGCCCGCCAATTTTCCCGTGATGTTATCGCGTTCTTACTCACTCGTTTGTTTTCGAGATTTGCGTTGGTTGAAACAAAAAAAAAAATCAATCACGCTCGCGTTGAAATTCGTTCGATGGGGAAGGGCGCTCTTAACGCGTCTTGCGGTAGGTGTGTTTCGGGAGAAAATGCAATGTCACGTAAGATTTTTGGGTTATACGTATACGCCGCTCCCGACGTCTTTCTCTTTTATTCATGTATCTTTCTATGAGTAGGCGTATACGTGCTTACACATTCAAGTGTATCTGCGTGTGTGCGTGCGAGTATGAAAAATGCGTAAAGAACTTCATCTGTGTGTGTGTATGTGTGCGTGTGTGTGTGTGTGTGTGTGTGTGTGTGTGTGTGTGTGTGTGTGTGTGTGTGCGAGTATGAAAAATGCGTGAAGAACTTCATTCCCTGACCGCACACGTTTATTAGCGCAAGTGTTTAGCTGACCCTGTCGTCTACCAATTACATTTTTTTTTTTTGCGATAACAAGTAATTATACACAAGTTTCCTAATTCAGTCATTTTCATAATTTTACATCGGACCGTAAAACATGTAGTTCGAACGCTCGTGCCGTTGACATTAAAGTGATACTTGCGCCTTGCAGAAAACGTTAAGCAATATCTGGGCATTCGCGAGTGAGTGTTTGTAAAAATTCAATTCTTCTGGTAACTTACACTGAACATCTGCGTAGTAGCGTTGTACATCTCGGTGGGCTGTGACATTAGGCCGTATCCTATGAGTGTAGGACCGAATATCTTGGCGAGGTTGTCGATACCCATCTCACACTCCGCGCTCTCTGCAACCCTGAAACAAAGCAATTTATGTCCAAATGAAACATGTACCTGTCCAATCTTGATTCCATTTCATGACAGCTGCATTTTGTTCTATTTTCTATCCGCGAATCATTAACTTAACTCTGCTATTAAAATATCAGTGAATAACTAGATTTTTATTAATAGGAAAGTTTCATTAAGTTTCTAGCTTGTTCTTTTCTCTAGTAAGCTACTGTTTGGAGCTTTAACTTTCTTACTGCCCGACTCCTTGATAATTCAAGTGCCTGTAAATGTTTTACTTAATGGAACTGACACGCGTAAAACTATCTTTTATAAACAGAGGTCAATCCTAATCTATTCTAATACTATTTTCCTCTCATATGCCCTGTAAATGATAATGGTAGCCCTATTTCTACCCGTGGGTGGGCAGCAGCGTCCTTCTTGCGATCGCTAACATGCATCGGCCAAGCATGGCGATTTCGGCCGAACCCTCACCCCCTACGAGTGAAGCCCACACTGCTCCGTTGCGTTGCATTACGATATCGCAGCGCAAGATTTGAACGCACTGCATGTTACACTGGCTTGTTGCGTTGTCTTACGCTGCGCACGTGTATTTCCTCTGTCAGTACGAAATTAATTACGTCACCGCTCCGCATTACCTCCTTTCGCTTCGTTTTAGCGACGACGCAACGCAGCGCCACGGAGCAGTGTGGTATCGCTCTTAGCGAGGCCTATATACTGAACTGGGCGTCTAAAGGTTGACATGGTGTAATGATGATAACGGTAGGATCTCAGTTGCGGATCATCATCATCATCAGCCGGAAGACGTCCACTATTGAACAACCTGCCGCTTGCCTCCACCGGTTACCCGCGACCTTAACGATGTAGTCGGTCCATCTGGTGGGAGCCCTACCAACGCTGCGTCTTCCGGTTCGTGTTTGCCACTCGAGAACCTTTCTTTCCCATCGGTTATCGGTTCTTCGAGCGATGTGGCCTGCCCACAGATATAGATAGACCTAGATAACGCAAGAGCAACAGCTACTTTGCGTGCGTAACTTACGATAAAAAATCGTAAGTAAAAAAATAAAGTAAACGTTTCCTTCCATCGGTAAGTCATTTTGTGATAATTATGCGTAATTAATTAAAAAAAACAATTATTTTTAATCTAATACCCTCAGTAATACCTGGGAATACCAAATTTAGGAAAAACAAAACATTCGTATTACACTGTGACGTCGAAAAAATGGCACGCTTGGTTTTCATAAAGATCGGTGATACTTGCGTTATCTAGGTCTTTCTATATCTGTGGGCCTGCCCATTGCCACTTTAACTTGCAAATTTTGAGATCTATGTCGGTGACCTTTAGTTCTTCGGCGGATTTCCTCGTACCGGATTTTTTCGTCGGATACTTGTAGACAATAGCACCAACTCACTTCTGTAAGTGCAGCACTAGGAAGGCGAGCGTGTCCCTGTTGGGCTGCGGCAGCTGGCTGACGGCCTGCACCACGGCGGCGCTGGCGTCGCTGGGCTCCCGCGCGCGCGCCGCACACATGAAGTCGCTCCACAGCGCGGTGCTGACGAGAGGCTCGCGCAAGCCGCGCAGGAAGTCCTTGATGCAGCCGCACAGCACGTGTATGTCCTCGCCCGACAGAGATGGAGAGCCACAACCGCGGAGGAAACGCTCCTGGAACAAGAAGTTAACAAAAACCATTGACAAAAAAACACGACACACATACGACGCAAAAAATATTCCTATACAACTGAATATAGTCAACGTTAATATACCATTACGCGCGGCGATAGCAGCACGTAATATTCGTAGACCGTGACCGTCGTTATGGGTTGTCAGTAGCCAGAAAGTCGGACAAGCAGTCTTACCAAGAGGTATCGTGTTACCCAGTAACTGGGTTGTAGAGGTCTGACAGGCAGTTACTTCATGTAAAACCACGGATATCAAGGGATGTGGCATGAGGGGGCGTGGAACATGTCGTCTGCATATGCTCGAACTGACCACAAGCTCGCGACGAATTAGTGGTGTGCAGCGTGGACAGTGTTAAAAGGATAGATAAATAAATAAATTACCAACTAACACTTGCGTAATAATATAAAAAAATATTATTATTTTGGTAATATATATTTCCATAATAGGCTAATCGAAAATATTATACAGTATTATTTTTAATGTTGATTGAAAAATGGTTAATGAACCTGTTTTATTTACAAATACTAATACATTTTATTTCAGTTTCATAAAAGATACAGAAATTATTACAAACTCACAAATTAATTATTCACTTTAGATATTAAGTGTATGTGAATGTGGTAATCTTGAAATAGCAACAGTAAGATTATGTATTTCAATAGTCAAATTTCTACAAAAAAAGAAATACGCTATTTCGTTTTGTATTAAATAAGTAATAATTGATAAATATTTATAGTCTATCAGACTCCAATTAAGTAGACTACTTTGACCCAAATTAGAATTCCCTGTTAGTACAGGGAATTCCAATTTAATTTTAATTAATAAAAAATATGTGAAAGTAGATACTTCTTACTTTCACATAAGTATATTTGACATTGTACCAAAATTGGTAGTCTTTGGTTAACCTTTCATAGCGTATCTATAGGTAGCTCTCATATTACAATAAACATGACAACAAATACACCCAAAATACACTTCTCTTTTTTATAGTCGGCTTACATCGATATTTTTATCGATGAAATATTTATACCAACCTCTCTTCCCTATTTCAGACTAGTGCTGCGTGTGTGAATTCAGTGCCTGTATCTATACTTTCTAGTGCCCGTTCCTTTCCAGCATGTTGCCAACACACGTGTTGTCTTACGCATATTTTATTTGTGCGTGCGAAAAAGTATCATGTGTGTGTGTGTGTGTGCTATTTCTTTTGGTTTTGTGTGAGTAAAAACTAAAGACAAAAACTGGCGATACATTTTTTGAACAAATTTAGAATGAAGGCATATAGGGTTCAAAGTCCAACAGGAGAGTAATATTGTATTAACTGAAAAATCTATTTGAATTGTTGTGTCATGTGTTAATCAACTGTTTATTCTTTATACTTTTTGATAGCCTCTTATCCCACGGCTGGGGAAACGCCTTCCTCAATTTTTTTCAGGTAATCAATTCTTATGCCGCCTCGAACCAGGCCCCGCAGTGCGCGTTTAGGTCATCTCACCACCTCTTCCTGGTCCAGTCTCGGCCGCGCAGAGTCATTTTTTTTTTTTTTTCTAAATTGTACACTATCTTTATAGGCAACTTCTCAATACGATAGTGCCGAGCTAAACTGTACAGTTGGTAAAAAACAATAATAATAATATGAACGAGAAACTATTTTATATATAACACAACACATGTAATGTAACATTCGTGAACTCACTCAGCGAACACGAGAACAAGTCCACTCTCTCGGAAACTAGATTATTGATGAAATTTATTTCTCTCTCCACAAAGGTTAGGTTATTGATACCTTAGGACTATACAATATGGTAATGCAAACAAAAGCACCTTTGCGGAGAGACTGGAGTCCGTACTAGGGAAACCCTGTGTTACAGATCTCCAGGCTCCCACCCCCGTGATTAAGTGAAGTAACGTTACATTGCAAAAAGTTTAAGGTTAAACAAGCCACAAGTAATTTTTAGACTTCTATGGAAGAGAAGCAAAAAAAAAAGAAAGATAAATGAGTTTAAATACTTAAATATTAAATTAATTGGCCATGCATAAAAGGTGATGTGTGAGTGTCAAGTGGCATTGTGAGTGTCTGTCACGGCTGAAGTGACTCACGCAATCCCACTTGACCTGGGCAGCCTTTTTGCCCACGGGTATGATCCAAGTTGTTTTATTATATTTTATTCAAAAGTATTCATCACCAACTCAACTATATCTGACGACTCTGGTTACTTATCTATCTACTTTGGTGACCATACCTTGAGTCGTTTGACGTCCTTGTCGGTAGCACTGATGCGGTAGATGCCTTTCTCGTTGAGTCCTCGCTTTTCAACTTCGTTGATGCAGTGGACCAGCAATGCCGGGACCATCGGAGGTGTAGATGGAGCGTAGTCCGAGATACAACCCTCCTGAGATAAAAGTTATTTGTAAATTGATTATATTCATTTACACTTTATGCACCAAGGCAGACTGAATACATAGGCCCATATTCTTTACTAGTCAACCAAATAGGGGTGAAGAGACATTATGGCAGGTGCTACTATTGTAAGGAAACAACGTGAAAAAAAAACAGCTGTTCCAAACATTTTGGCCGAGTAATTATTGCACTTCTGTATGGAACAGCTGTTTTTTTTTCGCGCTGTTTGATTTGGTCCATAATGAAAGTTTGTGGTCTGAGTTACGGTTTATTAATGTTTGCCATAATTTTATTTGCCATTTTTTCATTAGAAATAATGCTTCAGTTGCTATTATCGTTAAATTACATAAAATCATTTTCACTAATTCCATTGGTCATAATCGATCAAGTGTCATAATAATGTTAATTCATACATTTATTTGCTATAATTTTTATTTTCAATAATTTCGTTTTCCATAACATTTATTCACCATTGCCCATACTAGTACAACAATACTAGTTCAGTACGAGTACAACCGCCTGCAATGTTGATGTTATGATCATGATAACAGATACAGATTTTTTAATCACAAGGAAACCTAAAAATAAACCTTCTCTATCCATTTGCATAACTTAACGTACATTTGTTTCTCCTAATTATATTTTTGCAATAACATTATTTACGTATAACGTATATAAATAATGATTAAGCATAACATTCTAAAGCATACATTTATTTACGCATAATGATATTAAAACATATTTTTACCGTGCATGCAGTTACCAAACATGTAAACCAGCATACACCATGCATGTAGCAAGCAAGCATGCAGCATGCAAGCAAGCATGCAGCATGCAACATGCAGCAGGCATGGTTTCTGTCACGGCTCCGGCGCTGCGGGGCTCCGGCGGTCCCTTGCGAGCTTATCGTTGCAGATGTGTTTTACGCTCACCACCGCGGCTTCGGCTTGCTGGCCGGCTGGGCCGGCCAGCCTCAGCCACGGCGGCGAGCGTTAAAACCACCTGCTCCTCAGCTCGCGGGCCGCCTCGCCCCTCCGCGCCTTCGCGGGCTTAGATTACACTCTAGTTGTAGGGCAGATAAGCAAGTGGCAAGGCATATTATGAAAGTGTACACAATACCCACCTGTGGCGCGTTGACCCGCCTGGCGCCGGGCCCGGGCGGCACGCACGGCAGCGGCAGCAGCGAGCGGCACTCCGGATGTGCCTGCGCGCGGCACGACTCGCACCGCACGCCTAGCTTCGCGAACTTTATACTGAGAAAGGAAATGGAAAAAAAAAAAGTTAACATAGTGCCATGTTGCTGATCTATGCGTCATTTTCGTGAACGGGTGCCATCAGTTTGGGCTCTTAGGGCTGGTTACGTCTTAGATAAATTTTGATTTAATAAAATTACCTCAACCTCACTTGTAAAGTGAGTAGTTTTCATATATTATCCATCAATTCAACTTGAATTAAGTACACAAAGTAATTTATTTTATTTTAAAGGATCATCTATAAAGTTTCTTGCTCATTGTTCTTCATTGGAATCTGTTTGGAAAGCAACTAGCTTCAACTTTCTGATTGAATTCCTGACAATTCTAAAGTGTGTGTAAAATGGTCTATTTAAAATAAGTTATAAATTTGAAATTCAGTGCATGTTTTCCCTCGCGACAATACTCACGTCTTCCCACAAGGACCGCAAGTCTCCCGCTTGTAAAAGTTCTTAGCTACGAAGTTGTGTTGCCTCGGTCTTCCGCGCGGAGAGTTGCCGTACACCGCCGACACCACGGACGGGGTGCGCTGAGGGGCCGCGCGGGGGGTGTCCGTGCCTGAGTCTGTGTCTGGGAGGAAACGGAATTAAAAGGCTTTTCACAAAAAAGACAAACGCCTATAAAATCTAAAAAGTGATAAATAACTTTAGTACAGAACACACATAACTTTAGATTTGGAAGTCAGTTTCGGTTCTTTTTTGAAGTCGGTTGAAGACTACTTATATTATTCTTATTTATACTGCTATCATGTCAATCTTTAGATGTCCACTGCTGGGCATAGGCGCCAAGCTTGGTCGATGCATGTTGGCGATCGCAATAGGTGTTATGGTACTCAGAAGGACGCTGCTGCCCATCCTCTGGTCAATATCCCTCATTCGTCTACTACAGTAGGTAATTTGTGCGAAGCTAGATCTTCTAGCTATTTTAGTTTAGTATCTATACTATAGTAGTCTTAGCAAAGATTAGATATTCCTTATGTCACTTTATTTTATCTTACAAACATTAGTATTTTCACTGATGAAATAAAATATGCGGATATTACTGGCACATTGGAGTTTTAGGCCTCGTTTTACGGAGACGCAAGGCGTAGCGGTTGCGATTTAGCGTTTCGCGCCATCGCAAAAACACTCTCAAACAACGCAATAACTATATTTAAATTTAGAGCGGGCCGCGCCGCCTAACGCGACGTGTGAAGCGTCGCTGTAAACAGCCTTAGAAAAAGAGCTATGTGTATGAGTATTATCCGTATCACGTCATCATCATCATCATCATAATATATCAACCTTTAGACGCTTATTGCTGGGCATAGTCCTCCCCCAAAGACCGTTCACCCGTAATCGCCATGCTTAGCCGAATGCATGTTGGCAAATACCTCGTACATAACACAAATCGACACTAATCCAATAAAGAGGTAAACTTTGGATGTAGACTCGCGTTCAGGACACTACGTCCTGAACGCGGTTGTAATTACAGATTTATTTGTTATCTATGGTAATAATTCCCCTTAAAATTTTCTGGCATATATAATATCTGTGTCATGATGTGATTTAAATTGTATCTTTTTTTTTAATATACGTTTTTGCGTACAGTTATAACATTTAATTTTGTTCTGGATGGCCCAGGACTGTAGATGATAATGGTTGAACCCCACTCTGATTTGATTTCAAAAATCTGTCAAAGTTTACTCGACTTCAACGCAGAATCAAGTTTTAGGATAAAAGCTCACGATGCGGTTGTCACCCGCGTCCGCCTGCGGTTGCGGGCCCGCAGCTTCTGTAGAATGCAGATATTTATGTTAAAAAAAAATAACAAAAAAGACAACCGCCTTCAAAAAGTATAAAATAACTTTCATTTCGCAAGTCGGCGGCTTTGGTTTTGCTTGTTATTTTGTATTGCCACCGACTTGCGAATTGAAAGTTATTTTATACTTTTTGAAGGCGGTTGTCTTTTTTGATATTTTTTTTCTTTTCGCTTTTTAGTGCCAACTTCTCATCATAGAAATTAACTACGAAACGACGACACTAAAAAAAAATCTGACATCCCTTAATTTTCAAATATTTTCTTTTTGGAATATTTTCTTGAAATTTTTATGCGACTAAATTTAAGGTATACACTATCAATTAAAAAAAGAATCATCGAAATCGGACTACACTGAAAAAAGTTATGCATGGTCAAACATACAAATAAATATATTAAAAATTAAAAAAATGTTCATAAAATGAAAACTACTGGGCTAAATAATGTTAAATTTTATGGGACCAAATGGCAACAATTCCCAAAGCCCAACCAAACACATTTCACGACGCGGTTTACGCCCGCGGTGTGCGCGGTTGTTTGCGGCTCACGTTGCGGGCGCGGGCGAATACCGCGTCGTGAGTTCTTAGCCAAGTGTCTCACCAGTGCGCGGCGGCGCGGAAGGCGTGCACTCCACGTTGACGTCGACGTGGGCGAGCTGCGCGCGCGCCGACAGTCGCGCCGACGACTTGCGCTGCGGGGGCGCCTCGTCGCTGCTCTCTGATATCGGTTGCTGCATCACAAGTCATCTTATCAGTACATGATGGCACATAGATTGATCAAAAAGCTTCCCCTTCATCTTTCATTCAAGGAGACGATATTTGAGTTATCAATTCAATATTTTTTTACTTTTAACCAATTTTTAATCTATACATACCACTTGTAATAACGCTATCCTTACATAGTATAAAACAAAGTCATAGATTGATCAAAAAGCTTCTTCTTCTTCTTTCATTCAAGGAGACGAGGGATATTTGAGTTTTCAATTAAAATATTTTTTATTTTTACCAATTTTTAATCTATACATACCACTTGTAATAACGCTATCCTTACATAGTATAAAACAAAGTCGCTCCCGCTGTCTGTACGCTTAGATATTTTAAACTACGCAACAGATTTTAATGAGGTTTTCATCAATAGATAGATTTCATAGATAGATTTCATACATAGAGTGATTCAAGAGGAAGGTTTATACGTATAGTTTGTACATTGTGTCTGTGCAAAGCTGGTGCGGGTTGGCTTATAACTAATAAAAGAGAGGAAAAGGTAGACCGCAAACTACCTGGATGACAAATTGTCGTCGAGCGTGCAATTCCGCGTAAATAAAATTTTTAAATACCGCGGTAGTACACTTTCGCTGATTTAACGTAAGGTCGAAATTTGCGGTATTCAAAAATGTTAGTCTCGCGAAATTGCACGCTCAACGACGAAATGTCCAGCAGGACTTGTAAAATCTTGGCCTTACAAATGACGATGCTTTTCAGCGAAGTGAATGGCGCCGAAAGATTAAAAAACCCGACACCGCGAAACGGGAACAGCCGAAGTCAAAGAAGAAAAAGATTTATAACTGATAATAATATATCATGACAACTGTTCTATTTTCATGTGTTTTTAATTTACATAGATTAGTATACTTGATAGTGGTTAAGCTGTGGTTACCTATAATTGATGTGCCTTAACTAGTAGAATAATGCAGATGTTTATTCTTTGGGAAAGACTTTTTGAAGGTTCGTAATCCTTAAAAAAAAAAAAAAAAAAACTGTCAATCAGGTCAATGGTAGCAAGGCCTGCTACGTATAGAACAGTCAGGGAAATGTATTCGTTTTGGTGTTGTGTTACCGTTCATACGTTACGCCATATAGGAAGAAATTTCTTGTACCTGTACTGAGTAATTTATAATACAAGATCATCATGCAAATAGGAAGCATATCATTCGCCTATGCAAATAAAAGACATTATCTTCCTGCCCTTGGCTTACGTTAATTGGGGTCGGCACAACATGTTTTCTTCTCCCATTTCGTCCTGTCATGCTTTCACTGGCTACCTTTCATTCATTTCATTCTGCAAACAATTCATCCATCTTTACTTTGGCCACAGATTACTTAATTACGTACAGAAAGGACATTCCCTTCCCCGCGCTATATCAGATACCGCACCTCCCCCCGCACTTCGAGGTGTACTTCGCAGACTCTTTAGCAAGGGCGCTCAAATCGTAAGAACTGCAGCGCTGTAGGTACTGCTGACACAAACACACAATTTTGCGATTAATTTATTTTTCAACTTTTCTTCGTTTTATAATACAATTACAACCAATAATTACAACCACGGAATAATAAAAACAAGTGGAAGTGCCACGCAGCCATCGAACGTGTGGCACAATTATGTGGAAATGATCAACATTGGTCCAGTCGCGATCAACTACTTGCTGCGACGTGACATATCGCACGTAAGGAAAAAAAATACAACCATGCCTTACTGTGCAATTTTTACATGCAAAAATGATAGCAGGTCAAAGAATGTTTCTTGCAGAGGTATAT
Organism: Charanyca ferruginea; assembly: GCA_947361185.1. Classification (NCBI taxonomy): domain Eukaryota; kingdom Metazoa; phylum Arthropoda; class Insecta; order Lepidoptera; family Noctuidae; genus Charanyca; species Charanyca ferruginea. Next base: position 4,892,071 of record OX376070.1, read on the forward strand.
CGTATCACCAAAATGTATAAAACTTTCATATATTTCATTATAATCGATTTTTATTGACAATACCATATTTTTACTTTGATGCGAACTAAAAAACTACCTTATGTCCATTCATTAAAGTCTAAATTAGCTTGCTCGCTGTCTTGACTGTAATCGTTTTACGTGGCATAAATTCTAGAAACTTCGACGCTACTCGTTTAGGGATGGGACACATTAATGCAAATAGTTCGTGTCGATAAAACAATAACATGTATGTTTTTAAAGTACTAACTTTTTTAAAAAAAATAAAAGTATGAGTTTGAAAGAATGAGTTTTAAAAACCTTATACTACCTATATTCTGGCAAATAGTCATTCATTCGCGGTTAGACGTGGGCCTGTAAATATTCTATATACTATGTACTTGTAACACTTATAGTTTATCATCATATACAAAAATTCAGATGTCAATTATGTTTTTAAAAGGCTGTCACGTATTTAAAAAAAACATTGTCATGTCTAAAATAATGCGTCATTTCATTGGGACGTCAATCATCGCAGAAAAATATGTCAATATATGCATACATCATTAATTATTCATAATTTTTGATCCATTACGTAGGTACATTAAAAAGATTAATTTAAACAGTGTAATTATATTTCTTACATTGTACAAATTATCGATAACTTGACCACATCTCTCATTGAATAGAAAAATAAATAACAGTTGCATGCGAAAATAACATCTATTTATAGTAACAATAGATGTCATGTTAAGTAATTTGGTAACAGCGCTCTCTAGCGTCGAATAGCTGAACTCGTTGGACATTGCTCGAATTGGATTGTTAGATGGAAAAAATCTCTTTAGTGATTTTGACATGTAAAATAATAGCAACGTTCGTCAGTTGTGATACGATTTAATTTCGAACAACAATAAATAAGCTTTTCGCCAAAGTTGCGTTTATAATTTGTAGCCAATTATATCATCGTTTTCTGTGTATTGCAAGTACATTTTAATTTGCAAATGTGTGAGTTTGGCGACACTGGATCCAGTATTAAGTAAGACTAAGGGCACTTCCTCTTGTTTTTATTATTGCGTGATTACAACATTACCAACTATGAATGATTGCTCTCTCTCTTTATTGTTTTAGTTAGGTCTCTTTCTTTGACGTTCTATTCATTCTTGGAATTAAAAAGTAGTACGCACTAACTTTGTCGCGTCGCCCATTGCGTTGCCGCGTTATGGTGCGGGGCGTCCGTCGGTGTCGCGCGTCGTCGTAAAATCTATTTTTTTTTTATATTTATGTACTTTAATTTGTCATTATTGATTGAATAAATAAACCTTTTCTACATAACAAATATTATAATATTATTTTTATTTCATTACTAATTCGACTACATAAAATAAATAATTGAACGCTCGTACAAGATCACTTCATAATAATGCTCGAAACGTTCGGGCAGCGCCGTCGTTCGGTTCGCCCGAAGTAAATTGCTGCACATTTCGCGCCACTTTTTTTTTACGCTACGCACGACTTTCAACCCTACTATAATTAACGCACACATTTGCACGTGTACAAACGTCATTTGGTTTTGTAGTAGTAATAGGTAATTATTTTGCGAATGTTGTATGGAGTGTCCGAGGTGTGCTTTGGCCCCCAATTTCTCTCTCCAACCATCCACACTTATATTTATTCTTTCTTGTCTTCTATTCTTTCTCTTATGCAAATAAGAGTTTTTGTTGCTGTTGTTGTGTGTGTTTGTTTGTTGTTGTGTTTGTTGTTGTAATAACTTACGAAGTTGATCGGCGGTTTGAGGTCATGACTGGTGGGCGCGCGTTCCAGTGTCAGGGTCGTGGTGGCTGTGGCCAGCACTTTACCACCTTGGAGCTCCACTGTCTGTTACACAACATAACAGATGTAAAAAGACAATACGAACTACTAACAAAGTCAAAAGTTTTATGTTCTTACGTCAGATTATGAAACAAAAGGCAGATAGACCGCGCGGAACACTAGGAGTGAAGCCAAAAAAGAAAATACAAATTCTAAAACGAATACCTACAACGCGCTTCGTACTGTACTGACACGAGTTAGTATAACACGAGACGTCGCATCGTTAAAAAAACAAATAAAAATACAAATACAAGTTCAAAAGCGAATACAATCAAGAGATTGTAGGCACGTATTCGCTTTTGAATTTGTATTTGCTTTTTTGGCTTCACTCTCAGTGTTCCGCGCGGTCTATCTGCCTTTTGTTTCATAATCTGAGGTTCTTACTACGATTGCAGTATTTTTTAAGGTCTAGATCATTCCTGGGAACTTTCCTGGGATATTGAAGGTTCCAACCTTTTGACTGCCTCGTCAAAAACGTGCCCTCGGCGTCAAGTTACGAATTACATTTATATTTAGCCTGTACTGTCCCACTGCAGGGCAAAGGCCTCCCTCCATTCCTTCCATCGGTCTCGACTTTTAGCTATGTCTTGCCAATTCTTAAGGAAGCTATCCAAGTCATCCCGCCATCTCTTGGTCTACCGCGGCCCCGTCTCGTCCATTTAGGGCACCAATTTTGGGATTTACGGGCCCATAGGTCGTTTGGCATGCGGCAGACATGTCCAGCCCAGTCCCATTTAAGCTGGGCAGCCTTTTGAGCCACGTCAACGATCTGTGTTTTGGAGCGTAGTATGGTATTACGAATGCGATCGGTTAATTTAACACCAAGTATACTGCGCTCCATAGCATAGGTTAAGTTAGTTTGAAGTAATTATCAGCAACATGAACTTCTGTTTTTATATAAACAGGTTGGATTTTTGAGACGGGGCAGTAAGGCCAGGTACCTTAACCATTATAGTTACAGGGAAACGTTCCTAGCAGTCCATCCATAACTTTATAAGATATTCTGTACTGCTTTCACAGATTTCGCAAATGTAGTCAGCGAAAAAATGCTAAAATTATTTTCTTTTTGCTGGCTGCACCTGTTTTCCTGTAACTATATTAGTTAAGGTCATATTAACTAAAAATACTACTAAGGTGAGTGTTATCCATATATAGGAGCACTCACGTGACGTTCAGCCTCTGGTAGCATAGTCCGACTACTATTAAACTGTCTCTACAAAGAAACAAAAGGTAAAATGTTATTGTTTTATAAGTTTAGTCAAAAATGCGATAATCAGTGCGTGCTATGGCGTAGTCTAGTGGACACATCAGACGCAGCTACAGAATATATGCGACGAAAGTTTAACGTGTTCGATCTACGATGCTTTTTAAATTGCCATCATCATTTGTTAAAACAAAAAGAATGGAATGATACCCCTGTAGGGTAGGGTAGGGTAGGGAGATGCGGCGTAATATTTTTACATAAGCGCGTTAGTACACTCGATGCACTAACAGTTGTGTGTGTAATGCTGACACTTCATATGGCGTATTTGTATCAATATTCGCCTTATTAGGATAATACAAAATATACCCTATTTTTATAGACATAAAGTCGATTTTGTGTTATCCAAATAAGGCGAATATTTGTAAAAATAGACCATATGAAGTGCCCGCAATTCGTTGTTTTATTGTCTATTTGACTGTCCTGGCATTACACGACCGATGACGCGCAGCACATTGTCCGTCAAATATGCGTCCACCCTAAAGGTGCGTACGGATTAGAGGCAGTCTCGGGATGCGCAGCCTCGCCACGCACGGCTCGTGAAGGCACGCCTCGGGGCTGAGGCGCGTACGCACTAAAGGCAACAGGGCGAGACGTGCGTGCCTCAGGCGAGGCTGCCTCTAATCCGTACGCACCTTTAGCTTCGTCGGGCAAAAGTGACGTCAGTCTGTTGTTTTCACAACAAGACATTGCAAAAGAGTGTAAGATCTCACCTTAGTAGCAGAGGAAGTAGAGGAGCGTCGTTTCTTTGTAACGGGCGCGTTCTCCCTCGCGTTCCACCCGCCGCGCGCGACCCACGAGCGACGTGTCGACGCGAGAGACAGATCCAAGTCGTCTTCGGAACGAGAGTATGACATCTCCGATAGGAGTGTACCTGAGACACGTACAAGTACTTATGTGTGTATGGTAATATTAAACATGCATTTAAGGCTAACACATCAACAGAAAAATTCGCAAATGTCAAGGATCATGCGTCATTTTGGGCACAATTTATATCATTGTTTAACAGTCATGGGTATCATCACTCATGGACACAGTTGAAAAGTAGGCCCAGAGTATACTGGTAATGTTTTTGGACTTGGAACACAACGGAATGAATCTTTATTAATTCCATTGTAGCTACTATACAAATTACATAAATGATTTTTATTTGTAGTACTTTTACTTTCTTAAAAAAATGGTTGGTTAATTGAGAATACAATATTTTGGTTCTTGCTCTGATTGGTTTAATTTGACTAGTTCGAAAGCGCCAATTGGAAGCAGGTACAGAAGTGGTATGATCATGAACAATGGTGGCGAGAAAACCAAGTCATTCTCAGGAGGTGAAGCTGCACTTGGTTGTCTTGGTTGATTATTTGTTCAATGGCAGAGCTAGTAACATGTCACAATAATTGTATGTTAGTGTTAAATAAATAGTTTCCGACTACCTACTCTCGAGTTTCAATAGGGGATATTACTGCAATGTTCTGGCACCAGAGTGCAGCACTAGCATAATCCGTAAACAGTTTATCGACGAGTCGTTCATAGCGTGAAATTCTGCCTTTAATTGAGTTCAAAGTTGGCAAGTGTGTTATATTATACAATAATGTGTCAGTGCTGTGTATTTCGATGAAGAAATGAAGGGAATTATTCATTTTCAAAAGAAGAAAATGTTCGAAAACTTTGGGAAGCAGCTAAAAATCACTCTAAAATATGTTCAGGTAAGTATTCAGGTGAGATAGTCGCATTTACAGAATAACGTTAATTACATAATATAACAAGAATACGAGGTTATGATTTACGGAATGTGCTAGTGGCGCCCTCTGCGCAGAGTATCGCGTAATGTTCCCTATTTTTTTGAATTGGTTTATCCCATAATATTAATCATACAAAAATTTTATAAGGCTTAAGGGCGCATATTCGATTTAGCGCAACTCAAAATCTAAACGAGTGCTAGAACGGCGTAGCAGCATGGTCTGTTTGTGTGCATCAGAAAAAAAAATATGCACGAAATAAGCACGAATCATAGGGTATTTTACTCTATACGAGAAAAAATCTATAAATATGTTATTGAGACAGTTTAGGCATAAAGAAGTCGGAAAATGTAAGTTTCAGTTCATAAAATAACAAAACAAATTTTTAAATTCAATTCAAAGTTTTCAATATTTTTAATCTGTTATAAAACACCGTGAAATAGTAGCGGCCATGTTATTACGCCATACGGCTGTGTAAACAAAAAATTGTCAACTGTCAGTCAACCGATTTTCGTAATACAGGCTTTGTACTTTTATTATTTTCGTAACCAACGTAATTTTTTCATTATTACACCTATTACAAAATATGCTTTTAATTATTTTTCAATGATATACAATTATCATATTTAATATGAGCTCATTTGATACAAAACGAACTGACGTAATTTACGCTGAGCAATATGGCGTCCAGTAAGAGGCGTTATCGTCAAATTACGCGCGAAATTTGAAAATTTAAAATTTAGATGCATTTTTATGGCACTTATCGATTGAATAAAAATTTTGTGTTTTTTTTGGTGGCATATTAGCACTACAGAATTTCATTGAGACACTTTTCAAAAATGGGTGTAATACCCTATTGAAATTGATCGGCAAACGACAGCGCGCGATGTTTTACAGTGCTTTTTAAAATAATTGTCTAAAATAAATGAGCTCGTACAACGGACTGAAAAATATTCTGTATATTAAGCATAACATTTACTTTCACAAAATAAATATACCAGTTATGTTTTTATTCAAATACTGGTGAAAAAAAAATGGTCAAAGTGAACCGATTTTATACTTTTTCAACATTGTTTTTTAATACATAATAGTAATATTTTCGTAATTTTGGCTCTTTAGCTGTCTTTATGACTGTGTATACTGTTGGAAAAACGCATAAAACAAAATATTTTGGCATATTGTAATGGTTGTATTCGTCCTGAAAGTTAACTCTGACGTCTATTTTCATAAAACGATATGAAAGAATTGTCTTCGCTTTATAAAACCATAATTAAAAATTATACTTTTACTCTGTAGCTGTCTAAATCAAGACTTAATCTTTGTAAAACTGTAAATTGTCTTTAAATAATCTGCTCACATAATTACGATATTGCTCTGGGCAAAACGAAAAAACATGAAGATTTCGTCACAAATCAAATACGCGTTCTTAAAAGTAATTTAAAAATAAAAGTAGTTGCATGAAATATTTACCAGTAGAATTAAGCTCAGGTACACAATTGAGCTTAGCATTGTGGTCTTGCTGAGCAGTTCCATTAAGGAAGGCTAGTTTCTGTAGAGTCTCATCATTCAGTTTAGCCCGGTTGTCATTGAACAGTAAGTCACGAGCCATGTCCAGAAGCTTGCTCTGAAAAAATTGATTGAAATAATTATTTCTGGCTAAAACAATGACCTTTTTCTAACCAATTCGTAAAGCCAAGCAATGACAATATATTAACATGACATATAAAATAAACACAATATTCTTCTTGGTAATTTCTATGACTTGACTGTAAATTTATTTCATGAGTGTTTGTTAGTTTACACTGTAATGGCTTATAATTATACAGCCTTAGCTGTGGGCCCATCAGTAACATTCTTTTAATGGCGAAAAATGCACATACTGTCGTTGATAGTTCAATTTCGCGTAAAATTGTCGAATATCGCGAATTTGGACGAATTTATTGCAGTATTAAAAAATGTTAGAAATGCGAAATTGGACAACATTGTTTTATTGTCCAATATCCTGTGCAACAAATCCATAGATAAAATTTAGGAAATCATAACAAAAACATACCAGTTCATTATACTTCTTCAGCACAATATTCCTCTCTCTCTTCTCCCCATCCAGCAGTTTCCTCACATGGGCAAACTTGGCCTCCCACTTGGCAAGTGTGCGAAGAGCCTCATCTAACTCTGATTGTATTCGAGCTGCTTCATTCTCGGCTGCGGCCCATTGGCCACGGACCCATTCCATTTGTTTTAAGAAAGCAAGGAAACCTGTAGTGTTCAATTATAATAGAAGATGATAGATCACATCAGGTCAGGAAGTTTGGATGGAGAAAGGGGAGGCCTTAGCCCAGTAGTGGCTAGTATAAAAATATAAAACATGGTAATAGTAAGTAAGTTAGATATTTTCGGATTAATATAATAATTTACAAAATATAACAGTCTTTGTTATTGTGTGTGCAAAGTTGAAAATTGTGTGCAAAATATTAAAATTAAAGCAGGACATAATATTAACTTACAGGCAATTGTGCTATTTTCAAGTTTATTTCTGTTCTCTTTTAGTTCTTTATTGATACATGAATGAAAGCCGCTCAAGTATTTTATTTTAATACAATATGAAAAACAAAGAACAAAGATAGAAATGTTATATTGTACCTACAATTCGTAAACAATCTTTCATTATTAAATGAGCTAGTAGGTACACAGTGTTAGATTAAACTTGACAAAATAGAAAATCAAAGTCTCTTCTCTCTTAAACATGTTGTTAGACACAGAGTTACCAAGATATTTTAATCCCTGGGAGACCACAGTATCTAATAATATACTTAACTAATGAAAGAAAACTTTAAGCTTAACTTCAAATAACGCAGTTCCTAAATAATTATGAATGAGATAAGCCTCAGAAGAAATTCATTGTTTCTTCTTTGAATATATTTTCAAGGTCAAAGGATGTAGGTAATTGAAGTAGATTCCTACTATGTAGTGATTCATATAGAATAAAATTTAAGTAATATCACTTCATGTTTCACAATGAATTTCCGGTGTTTATGACAAATGAATATTTGACCAAACTAAAACAAGTGATTAGATAAGTGATTTATTGGAAGTTGGCGGTAGCTGCAATAGCAGATAATGTAGGTGGTAGAAAAGTGAAATTAGATAGATCTTGGTCTTGGTCGGAAGGTTGCCTCTCTATTCTAAACGGTTTTTTAACCTTAATAAAAGACTGAATAGGTATTGGAAACTTACATTCTTCAGCTGCTCCGTCGTTGAGGATACCGTTTAACCGATTTATATCATCGAATTGAGCCACCAATGATAAACCCATACCGGCACCCGAATCTGAGTTTTCTGAACTCATTTTGTTTAAATTTCTTGCTAAACACACGAATTAATACAAATAATTCAATAATCTTACAAATGTTTCACATTTCAGTTTGCAAAGAATAGCAAAATAATTTGTCAACCGCAAAACACTTGAAAAATAACGGCTTTTGCTTGGAAATTCAAAGAAATGGCTGACAGCAGAGGCAGACAGATGAGATGCAAACAGGTTTCGTCCGAAAAATATGAAACTATAAAATATGTTCTCAGACCAGTTAAAATATTGTAATATTTTTAATCAAACTAAAAATTATAATTGAGTGTGGCTTCTGGTATATTTTCCATGTATTTATATTTATTTATAAAAGTGGGTAATTAAACAGATATGAAAACGAGAGACCACTATTTTTATTTATAATAGTTTTCGAACGAACTGTGCTCTTAATGTTGCCATTCACGAATCAATAATCTTCATTGGTACATTTGATAATTAACCGATTATAACCGACAAAAAAAAGGAAACTTTCACAGAGTAGTATGATTTTCAAACCGTACGTTTGTCTCATTTAAATTTAAAAATAATAAATCCACTCCTAAGGGTAGCCAAATGGGTAATAATTGACGGTGACGCACTAATTTGTACAGAGTTATTTGATTTCATTGATAGCTTTTTAGATTAATATTCTAGAAAAACAAGACAAAATAAGGGTTTTCTCATTTACCTACTGTATTTGCTTAAATTTAACTAATTTTGTTAAAATTTAGCACGTATTGTGTTTGTGTGAAATTCAAATGAAACTACAACGTAATCACAACACGGATCCCCGTGTTGAGGTGATGATGCAGACGAAGAACAGTTGAGGAAACTCCTCTTGCGGTTGGTTTTTTTCTTACAATTTCCAACTTTGTAGTTATTAGCAGATTCTGTCCTTTATGCCTACTTGTGAATATTATGTTTATTATACTACATATCATTAAAATATAAACATAAAATTAAACTGATGGAAAATAAACTGAAATGCGAAAAATATACATAGTACAACTTTTAATCAAAATAAAATAAATAATGTGTAGTAGTAAAAATCTCAGTATGGCCACTCTGTCTACTAATTTCACTTTGACAGTGACAGTTCCTCTCATTGACAAATCGCGATGACGGTCCGTTGAGAGCGGTGGTTAGTTCGGGTGGGCCGTGCTCTCTGGCGAATATTTGTGAGATAATTATTATTTCCGAGTTAACCGGCGCCCTAGCGATCGCGGGTAGCCATGGCGGACGAGGAGAATAATTGTGATGACGGTGGTGGTGAATATAAAGCAGGGCAGGCGTTCCGTTTGCGAGGCCGCAAGGGTGCGCTCAAAAAGAAGAATGTTTATCTGATAAAAGACCACAAGTTCATGCCGAGGTTCTTCAAGCAGCCTACGTTCTGCTCCCACTGCAAGGACTTTATATGGTAAGTTAGTAAACTTGTATTGTAGTGTGTAGGCTGTATGTGGGGTAATAAAAATATAAGAATTAAAAATACACTACTATTTGTTTACAATAAGAAGGCGCCTTGTACGGCTTAGCTTTTTTTGGTTGTGACTTGTGAGGCGATGATAACAGGCGGTTCAGCCTAACGATCATGGAGTTCACTAATAAAGTAGGCTGTATGTGTGATTGGCAGTGCACTTACCTTCCTATTTGGTTGTGTATTGTTTGGGATGACCATGATAACATGTTTTCCTGTTAGTGTATTAATAATTTACTTACATGTTTTGATAATTTTAACAATGTGGGATGGATTACAGCTAGATTATTATTATAAACACAGTAGGTAATATTATTATAATTTATTAAAATACCATCAGGATAAATTCATACCTATTATTCTAATGTGCCTGGTTTTAAAAATAACTCTGAATAAAATGTAAATAAGTTTCCATTTTCAAATTAGATTATAATTTGAAAATGGAAAGTTATTTGGTATGAAAATCTTAGGTACTTACATACCCGAATCTTTGAGAAATTTATTTTTTAAATCAAAAGTCTAATACATGTTTGAAAAATCATCACAAAACTGTGTTAGACTAGTTTAATAAATTAAGCCCATACATATTCATCAGATTGGCAAAGGTTCACATCATTAGATTTTTGTTTTATTACCAACAAATATTTCTAAACTCAGTAAACATAAACATGTCCAATTCTGTTAAACTACCTAGGTACTCATAAATATCAAATATTAAATGCACAAAATATTTTCAAATGTACTTATTTTATTTTATCCTGTACAGGTAATTTCTTTCAAAATGCCATCATTATGATCATAACATAATGTAGTACAAATTGTAATCATATAAAATTTTAATACAATATTCAACTGCAAAAGATGATTAAGGAAATAAATATTTCTTCACATGAATAATAACAGAGCAGATTAACTGATTTAAAATTTAAAACAGTTATATTACCTTTTTTATATTCTAATAGGCTTGCGTTTGACTGCAATACTTACCAGAAGTTTTTGTCAGACCTATGATTTCTGGGATCTTTACAGGCGGTCCCATTTAACATCCAGAATTACCTAACCGCTAGTAATTTTCTGTATCACACTCAGATTTTAAGTGTCCTAATTTCCAGTCATATCTACCCAAATGTTTATTTTACCTGACTATGGTACTGTATCAATATAATATGACTCAATCCTAACTCCCAGCTCTCGAGACACATGTTCAAATAGAAATACTAGAAGCCGGTAACATTGACACACATGTCATAACAAGACACTGTAAAAATACTGAGATACGGAATAATAATGCTGTTTAGATATTTTTGTAGTTTGACTGGGCTGTTTTCTAGTGGGTGTGTGTCAAAAGAAAGCAGATTTAGGTTATTTAGATATTTAATTGTATGTTTATGATTGAGTTTGTTGAACTCTTCAGTTCTTTTTAAGCCAGAGCTTTTACAAGTTACAGATCATTCTTCATACTTTTATTATAGAGTGGTAAAGTTTGGAGGAGATAACCTCCAGAAGTATTAGTCCGATTACAAATATTCTCAACACAGGTAGACTAATTGATTCATAAAGAATTATGTATAATACATTGTATACAAATAAATAAAATTGAAGTGTCTGTTTGTAACATCAAAATAGCTTTTACTAAAGACATAAGAAAGTATATTAATTAAAAAAAAAAAAAAAATTGTCTGTCTATCTGTCTGTTTGCTCCGGCTAATCTCTGAAACGCCTGGACCGATTTTGACGGGACTTTCACTGACAGATAGCAGATAGCTGATGTTATAAGGAGTAACTTTTATTTCAGAAAGAAATAGCGTTCCGCGCAATAAAATTAAAAACCTCGCTGATGACCGACGATCACACGGACGAAGTCGCGGGCATCAGCTAGTATATAATCCAATTTAAATTGTGTGATTTTTATTGCCATCTATGAGAATAGAAAACAATTTATACGTTAGGGAAGGTATTTGGGAATAGACTTGATCGATGTATTCAGGTGTAGTTGAAGGCCCATTACAGACCGCCGCCGCCGCGGAACTTGTCGGAAAAGTAGTTCGTTCACATTGCATAATGAACCTTATGTAGATTGTTTAATGTGCAAATGCAAAAATGTGATCCCTTGTCTTCCGATGAATTGTCACGGATTCCGGACAATCCTATGAAATCCAACAAATTAGCACGCAACGAAGCTTCCGTTCCTTTCCTTTTCGCAGCGGTGTATTTTGAGCCTAACGCCAAAAAAGAACAAAATACCTACGTTTTATCGTATCATAGAGGGTTTACGTGGTATCGACCTTTTTTTGAGCCTTTGACCCTCACGAAACGACTGATAGATATTGCCCATTTGTCATCAGAGAGGACACGGCGTTATTGCTAGACCCGCATATACGCTATCCTGCGAACTAATGTTTTGTAAATAACGGTCTTCACCTTCAGAAAAACACCAACCAATTAGGGTTTTAGAAACCAGGGATAGACTACAAAGATTAATAACGGTCAACATAGACATAGATTGATTAATTGATATTGAATTAAACACAGCGTGTTTAAAGTTGAATATTGCATGATTGCGTTGCGAGCAAGACAATTAGTGGTGGCCAGAATCTTGCACACAACTTTTAACTGTATTTGTAATGCCTGTTAGTTCATTGTCAATTGATAAATGAAAATTCGGGCATATTATTGCTCTCATTGCGTTCACTGCTATTGATCCTTGATTTTTAGTCTATTCCCGATTTCTGAAACCCTAATTGGCAGTTGGTGTCTTTCTCTACTAGACAATTGGTATCATATATATCTGAAGTCTTGTTTTGATGATGATTAGAAATCCTAAAAGCCCAACCTCACCGGGGCAGAAAACTTACGGCCGCGGTCGCTTTAAGGCGCTTCAAAACGCAGCGCTAGCCGTTTTTGGTTCAGTTTTTCGGACCTAAATACATTATCTCCAAAAGAAATATCAACAAATAAAAAATAGATTAAATTTCTACATAATCTTGACTCCAAAATGGTAGATCTCATTTTTGTTTACAAAGTATAGTCATTTAACTAATCTCCTTACAACGAAACCACAGAAATGAGAAATAATTATTGAAAACATGCATATCCTCGGCAAGTACCCATTAATTCGATTTTTTACCAACACTAATGGATAGGCAATTTATGAATGAACATTTTGGTAGAATTTTTGTTTTCAAAATCCCAAAACGTGATTTTATAAAGATTTAATTCTAAAATCTGAGCGTATTCGCTACTGTACTTATGTCTTGCGCGGCGAAGAGGGAACGAATGCTCAAGGTACCGCCATAAGATACTGCAATAGTATTTCTGACAGCGGTAGCTCGCGTTGGTGTGGAACCATCCATTGAGATCCGATCCAGCCTGTCCCTTTTCTGTCCTCCCCCAGCGACGCCCTAAGTCGAGGTCCGTACCCCACATGGGGTGCTCTTAGCGTGTAGTCGCTTAGTTTATAAGTTTTTGCCCTTGCTGGTGGCCTTAAATCGTCTTTAAAGCACCACGGGAAAGTCAGGTTAAGCAGTCGATAACTTTCTAGGTTGAACTACGAGATGCAATTCAGAATAAAAAATCCCCGCTCTTGGTCGCAAGTTGTCCGTTTTGGCCGACGTGGCCAGGATATTACTACGCCTGTTTAGTGGTGGCAATCGGTTTTTGAAACCTTAGTTTATTAGCTGTTGATGATTTGGTCAACTACTTTGAAAACACGACCAGCCAATTAAAAGTAAATAATAACACATTACACAATAGCTAAAATGAGATGTGAATTCATTGACTTTCCTTGAATCGGTTCAGAGGTGAGTCAATGTGTATAAATATACATTACTAACCTCTGTCCGCGACTTCGTCCGCGCATATGTAAAATATACCATAAAATATATTATGATACTCTGCAATAATGCAGCTTTCATACAGTGAAAGAATTTTTGAGATCGGATGAGCAGTTTCGGAGATAACGTCATACAATTTTACCTCTTTATAATATCAGTGTAGACTTTAGATTACGAAATGGTATAAACACATGGTTTGTTTGTTATATTGTGAACCTGACACGAATCCCCACGAGTCGTTCCACTCATAATATCTAACGACTTAACAAACCCATAAAATAAACAATAAAAGGAAACAGAGTCTATTTATAACTGTTGTTATTTATATTCTGATTCAATTCAGCGCAGTTTCGTAACTGCAAAATCTCGGCGGTAGTTCTAAATTAATCATGTCATGGATGATCTTGCGCATCCAAACATTTGTTGTAGCAACTCAAGGGGATCTTTTGTTATATCTATCTCACAACATACAGAACATTGTATTTTTTTGCTAGCCTATGCTATCCTAGTGTTGGGCAAAGGCTTTCAAGTCTTTCTGAGACCTTTTATCCGGTGCCACCGCGTACTAGCCCTGGTAATACGCGTCCAGGTCATCTCTTTCTTGACCGGTCTCTGCGACGCTGTCCATCTTCAGGTACCAATTGCGTGGAGACTTTTCTCCAGCGATCACGATTGCAAGCGGCTAAAGTAAAATAAATTCGTCAGTGAAAAACAGTACGTCGGGAGTCATTCCCTATCTTAGTTTTCAATAGAACGTGATGGCGAAGGTACGATCTATATTAAACCGACGCCGAGTATTTTAACAGGAAATTTTACTATGTCTTTATGAAACTAAATATAACTGGACTGTGTTGATTTAGAGCGAACGTGCCCTGGGAATTTTTATCGCACTATTATTTTATCGCAGAACTGTACCTACATTTGAATTTATAATGGTGTTAAATCATCGCTACGATAATGTAGGTACTAAAAGAAAGAGCGCTTACCGTAAGACTGCAATGCCATTTTTACGGCACGATTTTGAAATCGCTTTTTGGAACCCACATTTTCGTTGCGATATTTTAAAGCCTTTGCACGTTCTCACGTTCTTCCTTCCAAATTCAAGTCATATTTCTGCGATAAAATAATCGTGCTGTAAAAAAATCGGATCACTTTGTGCTTACTCTTATTAACGCTATTTTTATATCAGAATGTTTGTGCAAAACATTTTGTTGCACAAACCGCACAGCGGTGACATGCTCTTGGCTCCAGAATAATATTAATTTATTGATTTTGCCCACTTAAATGTTATATTATTAACTGGGGAATAATGTTGCGTTATATTTGAGGACATTTATTGTGTAAAGTTTGAAATAAGGCCAAGGTAGTGATGTCAAGCGGGCGGGTAACAGGTTAATTTCGATTTAGCGATTGTGGTGTGATAATCTGAAGATGTGAGTACCCATAAATTAATCAGTCTTATCCGTTTAGAGTTTAAACTTTGATTGATGTGTCAGCTTAGCATGACAGTGTTATAATATTTGTTATTCGTTGGTGCGGTATCGTACCTAACCTACCTGTATATTATAGTGTCCATAAAAAATACAGTTTATAACAAGAGTAATAAAACAATTAAGTATGCTGAAATTTACACATTCTTTCTTTCATTGCGATGTATTTTTTCTTCTTGACCATAATTATCTGGGAACCTTCTGGTTACGGGAATATGGGATTGGAAGGTAAAAGTCCCAACTGATTTTTCACATTAATCATTTTCTTTTATTTTTTTTAACGTTGCCACACACTAGGAATTTTTCCTATATCGTGGGTGCGTTTACAAACATAAACTCACATACACAAATTGCCAGGCCAGACCTATAACAACTATCGGTAGGCCATACAAATATTTGTGCCGTGCGAGAATTGAACCCGCGACACGTAGCACAGCCTGCGCAGCAGCCAATCACTCAGCCAATGCGCCAATCGTGTCGTCGTCGTGTTGTCTTTAGTCCCGGCTGTCATCCTTAGATCTTTGACAGTCGTTATACGACGTCTGAAGCTATAAAATTTGACAGCCAGTCCCTACCAAGGGGTATCGTGTTACCCAGCAACGGGCTGTGGGTCAGATAGGCAGGTCGTTCCATGAAAAACACTGGTATTCAGCTGCAGACGGTTAGGCTGGAAGCCGACCATAACTTACTTGGGAAAAGGCTAGGCAGCTAATAGACTAAGAAAAAATTGACGCTATTGGCGATTATGAAACAAAAGGCAGATAGACCTCGTGGAACACGGAGAGTGAAGCCAAAAAAGCAAATACAAATTCAAAAGCGAATATCTATAACGCGCTTCGTGCTGTACTGACTCGTCTCAGTACAGCACGAAACGCCCCGTATCGTTAAAAAAATAACAATACAAATACAAATTCAAAAGCGAATACAATCACGAGATTGTAGGTGTTGTTTTTGAATTTGTATTTGCTTTTTTGGCATCACTCTCAGTGTTCCGCGCCGTCTATCTGCCTTTTGTTTCATAATCTGAGGCTTGGGTATTTACTCGACACACAACGTACTTACATGAGAGTAAGAAGATATATTATTCAGTAAGAAGAAATAAAAATAAGGATAATGCTCTAGGATTCCCTATGCCGCGCGTGGGTGCCATAATAAATACAAACCCAATCGCAAACAGTCAGACGCGACAAACAATTGTTAGACTATGCAAATGTTTGTCCGTTGTGGGAGTTGACATTCAGTTCTCGTTGTTAGCATAAAGAATAATCTTTATTAAACATAAAAATATATCTTTATTAAACAAAAAAAAGAGATCATTATTTTATAATAATGATCTCTTTTTTTTGTTTAATTGATTGATTTTTGTCAATAGCGTGTATCTGTTATGAAGGCCAGTTCTACTAATTAAACAGATTGACCGAACTTCCTGTTACATCATCACATCCTCTTCAGCGTTTGTCTACTAACTCCCCATCTAGACAATCTAACGAGTCCAAACTTGGTGGGTTCACTAGTAAGGCACTAGTAACCATCTTCCTACTCTATCGAGACCAATTACATGAGACAAACACGATACTTCGACTGTAAATTGTTGAGGAGTTACAGTATCAAGTCAAGTTTAACATATTATTGCAGTGCTAAGGAATTATTGCAGGTATGTGTACCTTCATGTTACTGTGCTCACTACATGAATTATGAAAGAGCTGATAAAACTTTTAAATGACTGAGCAGACTCATGAAAAATACTGATTAAACTAAATTTCTAATTGGACGTTTCGGCGCTACGATGCCAGGGTCAAAGCCATGGCAGTTAAGAGTTGAACAATCTGTACTGACAGTGCCCGTTCAGCACCATTCAGCTCAACCATTTTGAAGGGAGGTGAATGATCCAACGTTCGCGCCACCATCAGTGAGACATTTGAGTGAGCATGACAATGCTCTCAACTGCCATGCTCATTTGTTGCTCGTTGGTCTTGGCTATCATTCGTAGGTTTTTGACAGTCGTTATATGTCAGAAGCTAGAAAATCTTACCAAGGAGCATCGCAAGGAGCATCTTTACTGGTTGTGGAGGTCTGAGAGGCAGTCGCTCCATTAAAACACTTGTATTCAACTGCAATCGGTTTGACTGGACGCTGACCCCAACTACCAACTTAGTTGAGAAAAGGCTAGGCAGCTTGTTCATATCTTTTTCGTTAAATAGGTGAATTGAGTCAATTGTCATGACATTGGAATTAATAAAAAACCTAATTGTCTTTGCGGCGTGGCAAGGGGGCAAAGAATCTCCGGAAGGGATCCGGCTGCCTACACAGACCACTTCACCTGGCAACATACAACACGCGTGCCTCCCACTAGGTGGACCGATGATCTGGTAAAGGTTGCGGGGATCCGCTGGATGCGAATCGCACGGGTCCGGTCAATGTGGCGAGACTTGGGGGAGGCTTATGTCCAGCAGTGGACGTCTTTCGGCTGAAATGATGAAGATGATTATGATGATGCAATGGTCTAATTAGCTCGGGCCTCTACGGCTGATTATAAATTAATGCGTAAGGTAAAATGTAATTTGTTTTGTTATGTACTCCGTCTTTCTCTAACCTGTGATAAAACCTTGTTGCGGTCTTTGTCTTAATTAATTGCTTACTCCTTAGTTTATTCTTGGGTTCTCTGGAATAGGGAGATTTTCTTGCAGTGTTTGCGAATAAATTGTGGTTTGAAACAGGGTATTTACTGGTAGCTGGTACCTGCGACTTTGCCCTCTAATTTCAACCTTTGTAAGTGCAACCTTGTACCTTCTATTTCTTTCTATGCTAAGCAAAAATGTGTGTGCGATGTCTGTCAGCCAATCATAAAACTATATTATTCCATTTGATTAATAGCTTACGTTTTGAACTGACAAGTACAAAAACACTCGCCACACAAACAGACACGCCAAATTAGGACTCCGTGCAGGATGTTTTCATCTGCAGTTTCATAAGATTTTTCATTACTTACCATTGAATGAAAATCTTACTATTGGTTACTATTGGGTGGGCAAAGAACTTCCCTAAGTTCATCCAGGAACTTTTAGTTTTTTCCTGTTAACTATTTTCATCATTTTGTAAATGTTAAACAAGCTGTGTATAGATCTTGATCTTCTCTTTTTTATACCGTTTGGCGTTTCCATGAGGTTAATTACGACTGTTTAAATTCTAAAGTCTACGCAGGCAACGTCGAAGGCAGTAACTAGTAACAATGAATACTTACGTAAATGAGTTTGAGATGTTTTATTTCTTAAATAGCTTGTGACATATATATGAATTTTATTAACATGTTAAATGTCGTATAAAAAACTTATTGTTGTGGTTTTCACTTGTTAAACACGTTTTACTTGTTCACATAAGTAATGTTTTGACGTCAAAGTGAAGGTTAACATAAAACATATATTATAATGGACTGGGATCCCAAAGTAGCCTAACCTACGTCATTTTAGCATACGATTTTTTTGTTTTGTATATACGTACTTTGAATAGCCCGACCGCTTAACTGAGACCGTTCCTTTGGTAGCTGCGCAGTGCGGGAGGAGTGACAGTTGTCACAAGTTGACGTGACAACTGTCACTCCCGACGTTTTCAACATCCTGTATAGCAAATATCATCAAATATCATCATAAACAAAATGCTGTCACACTTGAAACTTGTACCTTTTGTACCTGAAAAAAGGGTCTAGCATTGAATCTAGGAAGTACGTGTACATTCTTAAATAGATAATATTCATCGTTCTGTTGCGGGCCTGTTGGTCTAGTGGTCACTGACCCTGACTGCTAAGCCGGAGGTCGTGGGTTCGATTCCCACCCAGGACAAACTTTGTGTGATGAGCATGATTGTTTGTTCTGTGTCTGGGTGTTTATCTATAATATGTATGTATTTATAAATTATATAAGTATATATATCAGTTGTCTGGTTACCATAACACAAGCTCTGCTTAGCTTGGGACCAGATGACCGTGTGTGAGTTGTCCCAAGATATTTATTATTTATATTTATATTCTATTTTTTTAATTTATTTCAGCGATGTTGAAATGATGTACGTTGGCGACTATGGGATCTTGTAACATTACGTAGGTAGTTATTCAAAAATAATATGAATATGGAAATACCCATTCCTATAATTATATGGAATGCGTAGTAAAAATCTTTAATAAAAAGTTCAGGAAAGAAGTCGTGGAAATGACGGAACTCATTAAATAATTAGTTAATTGATGAAGTAAATTAATAAAATCTTTTGATACCACTTACCTATAATTAAATTATTTGATACTGTTACATCGGCTGTTATTGAAGTACTTACTCATTTATTGAAACGTTCTTGAAGTACCAATCTACATACTTGAAATTGAAATATTTTGCACAAATTATAATCCTACTAATTATGAATTCAAGGTCTGTCTATACAAAAATTATTAAGAATTTGTTTATTTGGACGTTGGAGGTAATCTCGAAAACTACTCATCCGATTTCAAAAATCTTTCACTGATATAAAGCTACAGTTTTACCGAGTGTCAAAGGATACGTTTTATGGTATTTTAGACTTCCACGCGGGCCGCGGGCAAATACTAGTTTATCAAATAATTACACAAAATACTGTCATCTAAAAAAATAATTTGCACAGTTATACATAGAATTTGAATCACCAATCCTCAACATCAGAGTTAGAGTAGCTTTAAAAAGTACAGCCCGATGCAATCTTTATGACAGCTCTGTGGGCTAATTCACGTAACTAAAAAAGTGTTGTTGCAGTGCAGTTGCAGTTAAGTTTCGATCAAAACAACGCTTTTCGTATTCTCTACCGCTGTCAGACACGCTCGCGTCAAGTTCGCGTCACGCGAGCGCAATAACGGCTTTCTACTGTTGCGCGTCTTCGGAACGTAACATGATCGGCATTCTACTATTCGTTTGACGTCTTAAAATGACAGTTAAAAAGCACAAAAATCTGTACTGGGGTATTATTTTAATATTATAATAACGTCATATTCAGATTCTAATTATTTAGTGAGTAATATTTTTTCTCTCATGTGGCTACACCATAAGTAAGTTTGGTAGAGTTTGGTTGTCGTACAGTTGACGTGCAGTTCACGCACAGCTTATGCACAGTTTCAAGATTACAAGAATACCGTTTATCACTCAAACCTGAACTTAACTGCAACTGCACTACAATTTCATCGACGCGTCATAAAATTACGTGAATTAGCCCTCTAAACACGAGTCAAATTGCTGCGCAGTAATTAATTCATACGTCAGCGGGGTAAGGGACAGGGTACCGCGAAGTATGCCGCCTTCTATACGAGAAGGCTCATTATATTATTTAAAAAACGTTCGAAATCTAGTCACAATCCCATCACAGCAACAATCGATGTCAAAATCTCAGACAGATTGAGAACAAAATTAGAATGCGATCGTTTCTTAAAGTCTGTGGTCAGGACGTCAGAACAAACGCCTTGACGTTTGTTTAAAATATCCATATAAAATTACCCACCTTTCTATCCTTTCCCAGGTTATCTTGAAACCTCAGAAACCTCGCACCGCAAGCCTATCCTATCCTGAATGAAGATCCTAACGAAAAGTAACCTTCGTCAAACCTTGAAACCTATTTTGATATTAAATATTCCATGTTGATGTGATTATCATGTAAAGCTTTGAACAATATTGTACATTATTTGTTTTAACCGAACCTTTAATAAGCACTTTTGACAAGTCTTTTTTTTTTTTTTTTTTTACTATTAAATAGGCTTGCGTTTGACCGCAATTCACCTGATCGTAAGTGATAATGCGGCCTAAGTTGGAACACGCTTGCCTAAGATGAACCGCGCTTGCCTAAGATAACAAGAAGAAGATGAACCGGTTCACTCGTGCCTTAAAGATACCCAGATTATACTTATCAGGGAACAGAGAGGCGGGCAGGGAATTCCACAGTCTGGCAGTTCGCACAATAAATGTGGAGTCAAAGCGCTTGGTTCGAGACCGTGGAACTTCAACCATATAGCGGTGACGCTTCGCCGTATCTCTGCTCGTCCGATGATGGAACGGGGATGGGGGAATTAAATTGTGCAATTCCAAAGCACACTCTCCGAAATGTACCCGATAAAAGACCGAAAGGCTAGCAACGGTGCGGCGATGTTCAAGGCTCTGGAGCTTAGCCCTAACCAGGGAGTCGTTGTTTATGAGCCTCTTGGCACTAAGTCTAAATGTAAAAAGAAACTTGAATTAATCCCAATCCTGGGCAAAACATTTCACAAGCAGGAGCTTAAAGAATGCCTAAATGTCATAACCATGAAGAAGTCACTCCACATCAAATAAGCGATAACATAATAAAATGCAAACTTCCAGCTTGTCATTGTGCAAACTGTTAAAATGTGCATTCCTGGCTTTAAAACGTTTGCAACACCAGTTCAATAAAGTCGGCAATGCCGTTAGAAAAAAATCTTTAAGCATTCTTACATCGGAAAAGAAGTCAGGTCAGTCAGTCGTTAACGTTTCAATAAATACAATATGAGAAACGCCTGGATCCAGACTCTGATCAAACGTGCTCTGTATTCTATTGAACTCCGCAATCGAGGGTTCTAGATATAAATATTAGGTCCATATTAGAGTACAGATGGGTATGTAAATAATCAGCGATTCGAGCCTTGCTTTACGGCTGGGAGAGCACGTGAACCGTCTGCCCCAATTAACTCCGGCAAGCGCTGATCGCTCCCAGCCTTCATCATAATTTCAGAATGTATTCGGAATATATGTTACCTATTTATTTGCGCCAAATTGTTTTCTTTCGACGACTGAACATAATCACCGCTTAGTGGCACGTGTAAGTTATTATAAATGAGGAAAGGGAATTTGCTGCTAGCTCTAAAGATCTGAAGGTAAATCAACAAGTATCTACCATTTGTATAATTAATTAGCAGATTTTAGCGAAGTAGGCTGTCCCATCAAAGGGTCAATTCTCAAATTTACAGGAACGTTTGCGTTCTTATCTCAATCTCGTCGTTGATAGTCCAGTAAATAACTTTGTTAAATACCGTGAATTTCGACCTTATTTTAAATCAGCGAATGTGTAAATTCGCGATATTTAGCAATGTTAATTACGCGGAATCGAACTGTCAACGACGATATGTCAAAAATATCTCCAATTTTCATTTACATTTTTGACATTTATTGTCGCTAAATCGCTACCGTGAATTTCGACCTTATTTAAAATCAGTAAAAGTGTAAATTTGCAATATTTAACAATGTTACGCGGAGTCGAACTATCAACGACGATATGTCGAAAATATCTACAATTTACTTATTTATAAATTTTCGCCATTGATTGTCACTAAGATGAAAGACCTTGAGAAGGCCAATTCTCGTAATTAAAAACGGTCACAATTAACTCGAAATCTCATCTCGACAATCAATGACAATCTTTGGCATTTTTGACTGCGAACGTTCTTAATAATTTGTGGTACTTACTCACCTCTCGCTCACTTGCCATAAATTTACCGAGGGAGATCATTTACAGGATAGCACTGCAGAATTGCGTATGATCTGTTTATTTTCTACGAAATACGAAGGACGCAAGGAACCATGAAGGCATGAAGCATGTTACACATAAAAGGAGGCCTAGCAGTGGGTGACTCCTAACTACAATGTTTTTGATGGAAAATATCTATGATGAATCTATTTTTTTAAATCTCTGTAGTCCTCATTGTATCATAAGACAAATATCGTTTAAACTTCACGATCAATATACAGCAATATGAACCACTTGATATTTACATTAAAAAATATCACTAAAATGCAGTTATTTTAATACAATAACCTAATAAAAGCAGTGTAGCCGTGTGGTGCCGGCTGCGAATAGTCCAGACCATTTCTATTTTACCCATGGGTGTCGTAAAACGCGACAGAGGGATATTGACCAGAGGATGGGCAGCAGCGTCCTTCTTAGTAACATAGCACCTACTGAGATCGCTAACATGCATTAGCCAAGCATGGCGATTACGTCTGAACCTTCCCTTGGGGGAGACCTATGCCAAGCAGTGTGCGTTTAAAGGTTGACATGATGATGATGAACCTAATAATAGGGTATTACACCCATTTTTGAAAAGTGTCTCAATGACATTCTGTTGTGCTAATATGCCACCAAACAAAACACAATTTTTTTATTAAATGGATAAGTGCCATAAAAATGCATCGAAATTTCAAATTTTCAAATTTCGCGCGTTGTTTGACGAAAACGCCACTTACTGGACGCCATATTGCTCAGCGTAAATGACGTCAGTTCGCTTTGTATCAAATGAGCTCATATTAAATATGATAATTGTTTATCAATTAAAAATAATTAAAAGCACATTTTGTAATAGGTGTAATAATGAAAAAATTACGTTGGTTACGAAAATAATAAAAGTACAAAGCCTATATTACGCCAATCGGTTGACTGACAGTTGTCAATTTTTTGTTTACACAGCCGTACAGCGTAATAACATGGCCGATACTATTTCACGGTGTTTTAAAACAGATCAAAAATACTGAAAACTTTGAATTGAATTTAAAAATGTGTTTTGTTATTTTATGAACTAAAACTTACATTTTCCGACTGCTTTATGCCTAAACTGTCCCAATAACATATTTATAGATTTTTTCTCGTATAGAGTAAAATACCCTATTGTCATTTGGCCGCTTTTTACCTAATGCAATAGCATACACGTAGCACAGTAATAAATAATAGAATACTTGTTGCTAATGTTGGAATTTAGTCGATTTTAATGTCAAAAAATTAATCGATTCTTACTTTTTAGTATTGGCAACACAGTCACTAACTGTCACGAACGATTAATATAAAAACCGACAACTACCCTCAGTTAGACTTGCCCTGGCTGGAGGCCCTAAAAATATTTTTTAAGGCACCACAGCAAAATCCGGTTAAGCAGCCGACAACCTCCTAGGTTGACGTGCGAGATGCCAATCAGAGAAAAAAAAAAAAAAACAGTTAGACTTATTTTTTCGACTGTGCTAGGAGACAGACATAAAACCTTCCCTGTGAAACGTTAAAGTAAAATATAATGAACATTATTTAAATCTATAATTACTGCATTTTAATTCACATCCGTAACCTGATTTCCTATAGCTAATGCGCTTTCATCGGCTAAACCTCTTTGATATGCTCGCATTTGGCCTTCTACAATACGGTCAACGTAACTTGGCGCGTCTGAAGTTAGCTGTTTGGCTGCGCAATGGAACTTTTAGGAACGAAATTGTCTACTGCGCAGCTAATCGGCTAACTTCAGACGCGCCAAGTTACGTTGACCGTACTGTTAGATTGTCAGTTAGATAGACCCATCTCTCAACGAGGTTAGCGCAATTGCATAGCTTGCACACAAAGCCGTAGCATCGACGAAGCACTCTGTTCCAAACCGCGGTAATGGATTGGCCTTTACTCTTTGATATTCGATATATCCTGACTGGTTTTACCGTTCCTATCCTCGAATCCGTACCTACAATGATAAGGTGTAGTAAAGTTGCCTACTCAAGATTCGAACTTTGAAAATGGCGCACTAACGCGCGTCATAAATAACGTAGGTAATTATGAAGAGGAGAACTATCTCATATGGGAGGAAAGTTGAAAAAGTATCCAGCTGTAAGCAGTAAATAACAGTTCCAAAACCCGCCAAAATGGCGCTAACTTAGGCACAGGGTATGGTATGAATGTAGCAATTGTTAACGGATTGAAGTATGCCGAGTTAGAAAATTTTTACCCGGTCGCGATTGTAGCGCCACATTTATACCTACACATTTTAACGGAAACGTTTTGATACTAATATCACACTACAAAAATGTGACACTATATTATATGTCAAGAAAATCTGTCATAGATTTCGAGATTGTCGGACTCAGAAAACGTCATTTTCGGTTGTTTTAGCGCTTAATGACACTTGGGCCACAACATACTGTTGAGGCCGACGCGCCTCTAACTCAAGTGAGCTAATTAGCATAGTTTTAATATACCAGTCGCGGAGTGCTTATCTACACCATTTTATTTGTAATATCGTTGCGTACCTAATAGAATATTCGTCTTCACTATGATTTGTGCTCTGTATCTTATGAAACACGTTGTGACTAAAATAGGAATAGATGAATTTCTTCAAGGCCCTAGTGCCCAAAAGCCCTTAGGCCGCATCATCACTTAAGATCAGTTGAGTTGCAAAGGTAAGCTTAGAAAACTATAAAAAAAAAATGTGGATGGATGGAGAGAGAGTAGGAGGGCAAAAAAAAGATAGATGGATTCCAATTATCAAACATGTGTATGTACATAATAAAAATTACCGTGACTGTAAAAAAGGTATAATAGACTGGCTAAGACCACTTACCTATGAGGAAACCGAAGCACTTCTGGTTCACGGTGAGTAGCTGAAACTCTTCAAATATAATGTACTATTGAATAAAACACCACACCCATCACACACACAACACTACACCACACATCTCATCACACACCACTTCACACATCCTTCCACACAACACACCACACATCACTTCACATACAACTAGAAATTGTAAAATCTAGCGTAACTTTAATTATCAATAAAATTTAATTAGAAATCTTTTACTAAGTTACAGCACCTTAAGTGAACACTATTTTTATTTTATAGTATTGTAACCCACAGTTAGTATAGTATAAAACTGCAATAATATGGAAGAGCGGAGTCTCCCAATACAGGCATTGTTTGCTTAAAGGGCCTCCCTTTAACCAAACAATGCCAAACACGTCTTAATATGTATTATGCTAATTGTGAAATAAACTATTTTAATTTGGATTGCAGTGGCATGCCTTCCATTAAAGCCCAAAAGCCAGGCTTTGCAATCAATAATGCGAGACAAAAAAAATCATAGAAAGCACCAAAATAAAATATCTCTAAGTTGATATTGAATCATTATCTCATCTGTCGGGCCCTAACTTTGACCCCTAGACCGCCACTGTTGGATTGTGTGAAGAATAATATTTAAAAGAAAGGGGAGTCAATGATAGCATGACGGTTGACAGAACGGAAAAAGAAACTTGTTGCCGACCCCAAGTAACATGAAACAAGGACAGGAAGACCTTTCTATAACTACATCATCATCATCATCAGCCGGAAGATGTCCACTGTTGAACAACGGCCTCCCCCATATCCCCATGTTCCTCTGGAAAGGGTGAGTCAATTTAAATACCTGGGCCATATTTTAACTGTTGACCTCAAGGATCATGCAGACATGGAAAGGGAGCGGAGGGCGTTGTCTGTTAGAGCGAATATGGTCGCCCGCAGATTTGCGCGGTGCTCGAGTGGTGTAAAGATTACGCTCTTTAGAGCGTACTGTACATCGATGTACTCATGCGCTCTGTGGGCGCACTACACTAAGAGAAACTACGACGCGTCCAATACAATAACGCGTTCAGAGCGGTGATGGGGTTGCCCCGATACTGCAGCGCCTCGGGGATGTTCGCAGAAGCGCGCACAGACTGCTTTCACGCGACGATGCGTAAGCGCGCCGCGTCCCTGGTGCGCAGAGTACGGGCCAGCTCCAACACCGTTTTGGCGATGATTGGGGGTAGGTTAGACTGCCCTTTCATCCGGCATTGTTCCGGCAGACATGTAGCTGTGCCAATGCCGAAGCGAAAATTGTAATTTTATTATTTTATTTTATGATTTATGTATGTAATTCTGATTCAATTTTTATTTGCATTTTAATTTAAATTGTATTGTATTGTATTTTATTTTATTTTGAATTTATATTAATTTTATAATAATTTAATTTGATGATGTTATTATTTTTATAATTATGTTTGTTGCTGTATATGGGTTAACTTGCCTGAAATAAATGAATTTTAATTTTTTTTTAATTTTTATAAGGGAAAGGTTTGCCATAATCCCCACGCTTGGCAGGCGTCTTGGATCGCAGTCAAATTGTTGAGTATACGAAGCCGCTGCTGCCCGACTTACAGATTTTCCCTCAGTCGCTTTTACGACATCTTCGGGATGAAATGGGTAGATGCTATTCTAACCCGGACATCCAACGGGATATACTATACCACTCTGTAAATACATCCATATTTTATTCAAGTCATCACAATACGATGAGCTGAAAAATTTTGTTCCTTACTTGAATTGTAACAATTAAAATGATGCCATATAATATTTTTATAATAATTGCCAGCTACTTCTTTTCTACCAGAAAAAGGTCATAATGAATTTCAACGGAAAGGTTTGATACGGTACAATAGCTAAATCGATTACGCTAAAAATGGCGCCAGACAAAGTCCAACATTGATGCATTTTCAAACGAGCATTCCATTCAACCTTGTAGAATAAGTTCTTAAGTAGATAGGAAGCCATCAATAACCAATGCAAATGCCAAGCCTGGCCCATTGTGAAGACGCAAGGGAGGAGAAGTTTAGTGTTATAATATTATACTTACATTTTTCAATCCATAATTTTTTTTCTTTACTACAGTTTAAAGGAAGTTACGTATTTTTACGATTGTTAGAAAGATACACACCAAAAATGTACTAAAATCTTACTTACGTCATTATCAATTACAAAAACTTCTGAGAAATAAATGTGATCCATATTTAATAAGCCATCTAGGAACAGCTGAGGACGTTAAAAAAAAAGCTGAATCATGGTTGCGTAAAAGGTTATTTTTACCAAGGTAATAAGTTGAATATACTATTAAGACTGGGGTTCTCCGCGATGAGTAATAGTAAAAAAAACTACATGTCAAGTCCTCAGATGCTATTAATGACGTCACTATGTCTGGCGGCGGGAACGTTTTATAGCTCAGTATAAACAAATGGTATTCAAAAATGGAATGCAATTGTGACGTTCATCTTAGTTTACTACCGCGCCTGCGTGTGATCGCTTGATCTATTCTGCTCTGTGGTGATTATCATAACATTGTCTTTATGAGTCAACTGAAGTCATCATTATGAACGGACTATTCTTAATTCATACTGGTACAAGCCAAGAAAACATTTCATCATACCCGTCTGTGGACAAGTTCCACAGTTTTTATCCCAGTATCCTATCTTACTATTTCATCCTTTATAAACGTAAAAGTTCGTGTGGATGAATGAATGTTTGTTAAGTACTCTTTCACGCTTGAATTGGTGTATGGAGTAAGCTTTTTTTAAACACGTCTAATGAATCTAGCTGAACACGTCATCTTCCTCTGCCTAGCCTTTTCCCAACTATTTTGGGGTCGGCTTCAAGTCTCAACGGATGCAGCTGTATATCATGTTTTACCTGCAGCGACTGCCTATCTGACCTCCACAAACCAGTTGCTGGGTAATACGATGGTTTAACAGACCAGGATCATTTTTACTCGGATTTTGTTTCCGTGGGGTAATTTAAGACTGGTTTAACTCTCAAGTCTACGTAGACACGGTCAGAATTGTCCTTTAGGTATGTTTTCTACCGAGTAAGCACCCCAAAATAATCTTATCTCCGTAGTCTACACGTTCACTACTAGGGGACTAGAGTATTTTTCAAGCCTAATACTTTACTCCACCTGTATGAGCGCCGAGCTGACCTAGTTTCACAGTAAAAATACGTTTGCGACGTACCTACCAATTGAAATTTCCTGCACTAGGAGTGCTACAAATTGCCCAATCAGGGCTGGATGACATGTTATGGAGCTGTTTAAACGTGTACAGTCGGCAAAAGAGATAGGTAAGTATATTTGTTAGAGGCTAACTTCAACTGCGTTTTAACTAGCGTGTCATCATCATCATAATTTCAACCTTTAGACGTCCCCTGCTAGGCGTAGATCTTCCCCAAAGATCTCCACCTGAGTTGGTTCCGTGCCGTCCGTTTTAACTGGCGTGTACTGGGGAGAAAACTCTTTTAAAATATCGTTTAGTCTGTGTACTGTAAAGGCATTTATTTAACCTGCACTTTAACTCTTTTGCTAACTATACCAT
The DNA here is from genome assembly GCA_947361185.1 of Charanyca ferruginea. Taxonomy (NCBI): domain Eukaryota; kingdom Metazoa; phylum Arthropoda; class Insecta; order Lepidoptera; family Noctuidae; genus Charanyca; species Charanyca ferruginea. The sequence continues at coordinate 4,921,036 of OX376070.1, forward strand.
GAATTGCCAAGTTTCCGGAGACGCAAGGAGTTGAATTGCGCGTGATTGCACCTAATCTAATCTTTAGAGTGATTGGCTTAAACCTCAATACCGTAACGGCTTTAGTTTTTTAAACATAAGCTTTAAAAGGTAATGCATACTTTTGGAGCTTTATTATTTTTCGGTGGTTCATATTTATGTAAATAAAAAGCTTTTACGAAGGTACAGTTTTGCGTGTTGCTTTCTAATGATTTTATATTGCGAATAGTGGAGAAAGGTCTCAGGTCTTTTTGTAAAGCTTTTGGTGTGCTAGATCGCGGCGTAGAAAAACTTAAACGTCTACTTCTAACTCATATATTATATTGTTTGGCTGTTTGGGTCACAATGAGGTCCTCAAAATGGGTGACATCTTATTTATACTGATATTATAAAGATGTAGAGTTTGTTTGTATGAAGTATTCTCTGAAAGTACTGGTTCAATTATAAAAAATCTTTTACTGGCAGTAAGCTTTACTATTGCCTGTTATTTGAATGTTATCTGTGTTTATGTGTTATGGTATACTAAATCCATAAGTACTGTAGCGACTAGGCTACACTTTGTAACGTACTCGTTACAGTACCGGGGTCTAAGCTACGTTAAATGAAAAGTATTAATAACTTTCAGAAGACTATATTGTAATAATTATCAGCGAGAGGTGATTTACATGACCAGAGCTCTCGAGTCGAGCCGTCGGTCTGACAGGCTTGTCATTGTATAAAAACTACCTTCTACGCTTTGAAATACTTCTCGAAGTATCTAGAATGTTCAGCCATAGACATATCATCTAATGGCTATTGCATCACAAGTGCCACAGTACTTCCATACTCCATACTTATATTATAAATGCGAAACTAACTCTGTCTATTACGCTTTCACGATGAAACGGCTGAACCGATTCTGATGAAATTTAGTATGAAAATAGCTTGAACCCTGGGGAAGGACATAGGCTACTTTTTCTGCATCCACGATAACCGACATTCACGTCGACGAAGTCGCGGGCAAAAGCTAGATATAAATATGTGTGTTTAATTGCAGATAAATCTTATCTTAATCTCTCTCACTGTTCCTCGGATTGTTATCTGCAAGTTCTAAGTACAGGCTATTAAAAATAGATCCCGAAAAGTACGTGAGTTTCATTCGTAATGAACAAGGTCTAAGAGAAACTCGTCGATGTCTCCACCGTCGACACAATGTTCTTAGTTAGATATTCCTTCCACATTAATTATTGGTGCTTTGTGCCCTCGGGGATAATCTGCCTATAATCTGCGTGTAAACAGGAAAATCCCTATATTTTCTCCTAACGACAAACCATTAGTTGGTAACTACTTTTTCTCGATGGAGGTCAGTTAAGTTGGTAGGAACTCGCGAGTGCTTAATGGTTATTGGCTGAATCAGCACCTTTTAGCTGGTCGCTCAAGTGCCTATCAATTTGGGACGGGAGGAAATAAATTTCTGCTTTGTCATAATTTTTTGTCGAAATTATTGTCTTGTGTTTACGCTTCGTTTTTACAAGAAACATATAATAAATCTGGAGAGAACACGTCGTGGTAGGGGATGCCATCTCTTTCACTTAACACTTAACAGAAAGAGATAACAATACCTGCTTTAAAGGGGCGCACAGCTTTGAGAGATAGCAATACCTGCTTTGAAAGCACAGCTTCAAGGTCTCCAAATCTTCAAGACTCTTTGTCTTGTCCAAAATATAGGTAAATTGAGGCGTTTTTGCCAAATTGAGCCTGAGATATCAATGCGAACGTTCCTAAAAGTTACTAGAATGGCCCCCTGGTTTCAGTTCAGTGCCGTCTATTTAGTGGTTAATGTGAGTGCTAAACTTGTGTACCAAGCTTTATGTATATTGTTCTTTAGGACCCGATGAAGTTCTGTTTCGTTCGTAGATTCGTATTTATCGGCAGAGTTTAGAAACTTGGTAGTGTATTTCCGATTTGATCCTATAGGTTGGTGGCAAAAAAATATTCCTGTTACTTACATGTCTTTTTTATTTGGAAAACTGCGTTATTTTTATTACGGTAGTAGAGGTAAGGTGTAGGCCTGTACTAGTCTAAAAATCACTTCAGGGTAAAGAAAACTGGATTAAAATCCGGATATTTATAAACATTGCAGAATTTTGACAAACAATCTAGAAACAGGTCTTCGTGTGATACGAGTTTGTTCAAACCCGGAAAATATCGGAATGGGTATTGAAACGATTTCCATGCTAGTTCAACACGTAAAATGTCAACATTCCACATCATTCATGCTTATTAGAACATTTACAAAGTACCTACGGTTTATTTTTATCAACGAGATTTGTGGCCTATTTTTACACACAAACAATGTGACTTTCATTACACCAGTTTATCAAAGTTTTGTAAACAAATCATGTTTTGTCATCGCGCGGAAGCACTGCATCCGAAGAGATTTATCTCTCACCTAAAATAAATATCTCGAACAATGGAGTGATGTAATAAAACAAACAGTTTTGTGATTCATTGTGATTCACTCGTGCACTCGGTCAGTGTCACTGTCATATTATTGCAAAAGCATACGAGTTGTTCAAGATTAATTTAAAATTTATAAGACCCACAAAACTCGATCAGACCTGTAGATAAGGCTCAAATCCATTAACTAGGAGCTCAACTGTCTGTGTTAAACAATGACAACATAACTCCAACAGTCTTGTCAACAGTTAATTTAAGAGGTAAGAGGTAAAAAAGTCTCACTTGTGAACATCGCCGCATCGTTGCCAGTCTATCGGTATTTTATCGGGTACGTTTCGGAGAGTGTGCTTTGAAATTGCACAATTTAATTCCCTCATTCCCATTCTAAAATCGGACGGCGACAGATTCGGCGAAGCGTCTTCGCTATATATGATTGAAGTTCTCGAAACAAGTGCTTTGATTCCACACTTATTGTGCAAACTGTCAGACTGTGTAATTCACTGCCTGCATCTCTGTTCCCCGATAAGTATAATCTGGGTATCTTCAAGGCACGGGTGAACCGGTTCATCCTAGACAAGCGTGCTCCATCTTAGACCGCATCATCACTTAAGCTCAGGTGAGATGCGTTCAAACGCAAGCCTATTGGAATAAAAAAACACCATCCATTATTACTCTTGCAAAAAACTACAATAATTTCCCAAAATATCGTTCACCAATATCCCGCCCGATTACAGAATAACACCTCGAAACTTTAACTAGATACGGTAAATCGTTCCTAAACTCCAACACTATTGCGTTGCGAACCAAAGTTCAAGTGGGACTTTTTACAAAGTATTAGAAGCTGTGCAGGTTTTCAAAGCATCCCTTATTGAGTAAGGGTGTTACCAGACCAATCGATCGACGGTATCGGTCGATGGTAGAATGGATGAGTCGACGTCGATCGATAGTTTCTACCAGACCAATCGATCGCTCGTCGGTCGACGGCAGAATGGATTAGTCGACGTCGATCGAGCTGCTTGATTATTAGTAATGGATTATAGCCGGAGTTAATCGATCAACGTCGACCGATGCCATCGACTGGCAATCGATCGATTAGTTAGTGGACCGGTATTCGTCGATCAGCCAAAGCTACCACACCAATCGATCAACGTCGATCGATGTCGACCGATGGCATCGATCGATGATCGATCGATTGGTGTAGTAACACCCTAACAGGTTAGTATTCTGTCCTCGTATGCTCCATACAAACATCTACCCCTTTTCAAAGTTTTCAATATCTGAAAGTTATTTTCGATTTTGGGTAAAATATCATCATCATCATCATTTCAGCCTAAAGACGTCCACTGATGGACATAGGCCTCCCCAAGGGGGGTTTTGCCATAATCGCCACGCTTGGCAGGCGGATTGGCGATCGCAGTATGGTTGTTACAAAGGTACAGAGAACGCTGCTGCCCATTCTCTGGTAAGTCCCTTAGTCGCCTCTTACGACACCCACGGGAAGATATGGGATGGTGCTATTCTTTACGTCCGACACCACACGGACAAAATATCAAAATATCACGGGTAAAATATAAAAAAAAGAAAATTCATAACATCTCTCCGTTGAAAATAAAATATCTCTAAGTTGATATTGAATCATTATCTCATCTGTCGGGCCCTAACTTTGACCCCTAGACCGCCACTGATGGATAGTGTGAAAAATAATATTTAAAAGAAAGGGGACCCCAAGTAACATGAAACAAGGGCAGGAAGATGATGACCTTTCTATAACTACATCATCATCATCAGCCGGAAGACGTCCACTGTTGAACTAAAGGCCTCCCCCATAAGGGAGGGGTTAGCCATAATCCCCACGCTTCGCAGGCGTCTTGGATCGCAGTCAAATTGTTGAGTACACGTAGCCGCTGCTGCCCGACTTACAGATTTTCCCTCAGTCGCTTTTACGACATCTTTGGTATGAAATGGGTAGATGCTATTCTAACCCGGACATCCCACGGGATATACTATACCACTCTATAAATACTTACATTCATATTTTATTTATTTATATTGTTTTTCAAGTCATCACATTACGATGAGCTGAAAATTGTTGTTCCTTACTTGAATTGTAACAATGAAAATGATGCCATATAATATTTTTATAATAATTGCCAGCTACTGTCTTCTTTTCTACCAGAAAAAGGTCATAATGAATTTCAATGGAAAGGTTTGATACGGTACAATAGCTAAATCGATTACGCTAAAAATGGCGCCAGACAAAGTCCAACATTGATGCATTTTCAAACGAGCATTCCATTCAACCTTGTAGAATAAGTTCTTAAGTAGATAGGAAGCCATCAATAACCAATGCAAATGCCAAGCCTGGCCCATTGTGAAGACGCAAGGGAGGAGAAGTTTAGTGTTATAATATTATACTTACATTTTTCAATCCATAATTTTTTTTCTTTACTACAGTTTAAAGGAAGTTACGTATTTTTACGATTGTTAGAAAGATACACACCAAAAATGTACTAAAATCTTACTTACGTCATTATCAATTACAAAAACTTCTGAGAAATAAATGTGATCCATATTTAATAAGCAATCCAGGAACAGCTGAGGACGTTAAAAAAAAAGTTGAATCATGGTTGCGTAAAAGGTTTTTTTTACCAAGGTAATAAGTTGAATATACTATTAAGACTGGGGTTCTCCGCGATGAGTAATAGTAAAAAAAACTACATGTCAAGTCCTCAGATGCTATTAATGACGTCACTATGTCTGGCGGCGGGAACGTTTTATAGCTCAGTATAAACAAATGGTATTCAAAAATGGAATGCAATTGTGACGTTCATCTTAGTTTACTACCGCGCCTGCGTGTGATCGCTTGATCTATTCTGCTCTGTGGTGATTATCATAACATTGTCTTTATGAGTCAACTGAAGTCATCATTATGAACGGACTATTCTTAATTCATACTGGTACAAGCCAAGAAAACATTTCATCATACCCGTCTGTGGGAAAGTTTCACAGGTTTTATCCCACTATCCCATCCTACTACTTCATCTTCTAAGAACGCGAAGGTTTGTGGGGATGTATGAATGTTTGTTACTCCTTTACGCTTGAATTGGTGAATGGAATAAGCTTATTTTAAACACGTCTAATGAATCTAGCTTTTACACATCATCATCATCTTGCTAACCTTTTCGTAACTATTTTGGGGTCGGCTTCAAGTCTCAACGGATGCAGCTGTATATCATGTTTTACCTGCAGCGACTGCCTATCTGACCTCCACAAACCAGTTGCTGGGTAATACGATGGTTTAACAGATCATGATCATTTTTACTCGGATTTTGTTTCCGTGGGGTAATTTAAGACTGGTTTAACTCTCAAGTCTACGTAGACACGGTCAGAATTTTCCTTTAGGTATGTTTTCTACCGAGTAAGCACCTCAAAATAATCTAATCTCCGTAGTCTACACGTTCACTACTAGGGGACTAGAGTATTTTTCAAGCCTAATACTTTACTCCACCTGTATGAGCGCCGAGCTGACCTAGTTTCACAGTAAAAATACGTTTGCGACGTACCTACCAATTGAAATTTCCTGCACTAGGAGTGCTACAAATTGCCCAATCAGGGCTGGATGACATGTTATGGAGCTGTTTAAACGTGTACAGTCGGCAAAAGAGATAGGTAAGTATATTTGTTAGAGGCTAAGTTCAACTGCGTTTTAACTAGCGTGTCATCATCATCATAATTTCAACCTTTAGACGCCCCCTGCTAGGCGTAGATCTTCCCCAAAGACCTCCACCTGAGTTGGTTTCGTGCCGTCCGTTTTAACTGGCGTGTACTGGGGAGAAAACTCTTTTAAAATATCGTTTAGTCTGTGTACTGTAAAGGCATTTATTTAACCTGCACTTTAACTCTTTTGCTAACTATACCATGAATTGCCAAGTTTCCGGAGACGCAAGGAGTTGAATTGCGCGTGATTGCACCTAATCTAATCTTTAGAGTGATTGGCTTAAACCTCAATACCGAAACGGCTTTAGTTTTTTAAACATAAGCGTTAAAAGGTAATGTATACTTTTGGAGCTTTATTATTTTTCGGTGGTTCATATTTATGTAAATAAAAAGCTTTTACGAAGGTACAGTTTTGCGTGTTGCTTTCTAATGATTTTATATTGCGAATAGTGGAGAAAGGTCTCAGGTCTTTTTGTAAAGCTTTTGGTGTGCTAGATCGCGGCGTAGAAAACCTTAAACGTCTACTTCTAACTAATATTATATCGTTTGGGTCACAATGAGGTCCTTAAAATGGGTGACATCTTATTTATACTGATATTATAAAGATGTAGAGTTTGTTTGTATGAAGTATTCTCTGAAAGTACTGGTTCAATTATAAAAAATCTTTCACTGACAGAAAGCTTTACTATTGCCTGTTATTTGAATGTTATCTGTGTTTATGTTTTATGGTATACTAAATCCATAAGTACTGTAGCGACTAGGCTACACTTTGTAACGTACTCGTTACAGTACCGGGGTCTAAGCTACGTTAAATGAAACGTATTAATAACTTTCAGAAGACTATATTGTAATAATTATCAGCGAGAGGTGATTTACATGACCGGAGCTCTCGAGTCGAGCCGTCGGTCTGACAGGCTTGTCATTGTATAAAAACTATCTTCTACGCTTTGAAATACTTCTCGAAGTATCTAGAATGTTCAACCATAGACATATCATCTAATGGCTATTGCATCACAAGTGCCACAGTACTTCCATACTCCATACTTATATTATAAATGCGAAAGTAACTCTGTCTATTACGCTTTCACGATGAAACGGCTGAACCGATTCTGATGAAATTTGGTATGAAAATAGCTTGAATCCTGGGGAAGGACATAGGCTACTTTTTCTGCATCCACGATAACCGACATTCACGTCGACGAAGTCGCGGGCAAAAGCTAGATATGTGTGTTTAATTGCAGATCAATCTTATCTTAATCTCTCTCACTGTTCCTCGGATTGTTATCTGCAAGTTCTAAGAACAGGCTATTAAAAATAGATCCCGAAAAGTACGTGAGTTTCATTCGTAATGAACAAGGTCTAAGAGAAACTCGTCGATGTCTCCACCGTCGACACAATGTTCTTAGTTAGATATTCCTTCCACATTAATTATTGGTGCTTTGTGCCCTCGGGGATAATCTGCCTATAATCTGCGTGTAAACAGGAAAATCCCTATATTTTCTCCTAACGACAAACCATTAGTAGGTACCTACTTTTTCTCGATGGAGGTCAGTTAAGTTGGTAGGAACTCGCGAGTGCTTAATGGTTATTGGCTGAATCAGCACCTTTTAGCTGGTCGCTCAAGTGCCTATCAATTTGGGACGGGAGGAAATAAATTTCTGCTTTGTCATAATTTTTTGTCGAAATTATTGTCTTGTGTTTACGCTTCGTTTTTACAAGAAACATATAATAAATCTGGAGAGAACACGTCGTGGTAGGGGATGCCATCTCTTTCACTTAACACTTAACAGAAAGAGATAGCAATACCTGCTTTAAAGGGGCGCACAGCTTTGAGAGATAGCAATACCTGCTTTGAAAGCACAGCTTCAAGGTCTCCAAATCTTCAAGACTCTTTGTCTTGTCCAAAATATAGGTAAATTGAGGCGTTTTTGCCAAATTGAGCCTGAGATATCAATGCGAACGTTCCTAAAAGTTACTAGAATGGCCCCCTGGTTTCAGTTCAGTGCCGTCTATTTAGTGGTTAATGTGAGTGCTAAACTTGTGTACCAAGCTTTATGTATATTGTTCTTTAGGACCCGATGAAGTTCTGTTTCGTTCGTAGATTCGTATTTATCGGCAGAGTTTAGAAACTTGGTAGTGTATTTCCGATTTGATCCTATAGGTTGGTGGCAAAAAAATATTCCTGTTACTTACATGTCTTTTTTATTTGGAAAACTGCGTTATTTTTATTACGGTAGTAGAGGTAAGGTGTAGGCCTGTACTAGTCTAAAAATCACTTCAGGGTAAAGAAAACTGGATTAAAATCCGGATATTTATAAACATTGCAGAATTTTGACAAACAATCTAGAAACAGGTCTTCGTGTGATACGAGTTTGTTCAAACCCGGAAAATATCGGAATGGGTATTGAAACGATTTCCATGCTAGTTCAACACGTAAAATGTCAACATTCCACATCATTCATGCTTATTAGAACATTTACAAAGTACCTACGGTTTATTTTTATCAACGAGATTTGTGGCCTATTTTTACACACAAACAATGTGACTTTCATTACACCAGTTTATCAAAGTTTTGTAAACAAATCATGTTTTGTCATCGCGCGGAAGCACTGCATCCGAAGAGATTTATCTCTCACCTAAAATAAATATCTCGAACAATGGAGTGATGTAATAAAACAAACAGTTTTGTGATTCATTGTGATTCACTCGTGCACTCGGTCAGTGTCACTGTCATATTATTGCAAAAGCATACGAGTTGTTCAAGATTAATTTAAAATTTATAAGACCCACAAAACTCGATCAGACCTGTAGATAAGGCTCAAATCCATTAACTAGGAGCTCAACTGTCTGTGTTAAACAATGACAACATAACTCCAACAGTCTTGTCAACAGTTAATTTAAGAGGTAAGAGGTAAAAAAGTCTCACTTGTGAACATCGCCGCATCGTTGCCAGTCTATCGGTATTTTATCGGGTACGTTTCGGAGAGTGTGCTTTGAAATTGCACAATTTAATTCCCTCATTCCCATTCTAAAATCGGACGGCGACAGATTCGGCGAAGCGTCTTCGCTATATATGATTGAAGTTCTCGAAACAAGTGCTTTGATTCCACACTTATTGTGCAAACTGTCAGACTGTGTAATTCACTGCCTGCATCTCTGTTCCCCGATAAGTATAATCTGGGTATCTTCAAGGCACGGGTGAACCGGTTCATCCTAGACAAGCGTGCTCCATCTTAGACCGCATCATCACTTAAGCTCAGGTGAGATGCGTTCAAACGCAAGCCTATTGGAATAAAAAAACACCATCCATTATTACTCTTGCAAAAAACTACAATAATTTCCCAAAATATCGTTCACCAATATCCCGCCCGATTACAGAATAACACCTCGAAACTTTAACTAGATACGGTAAATCGTTCCTAAACTCCAACACTATTGCGTTGCGAACCAAAGTTCAAGTGGGACTTTTTACAAAGTATTAGAAGCTGTGCAGGTTTTCAAAGCATCCCTTATTGAGTAAGGGTGTTACCAGACCAATCGATCGACGGTATCGGTCGATGGTAGAATGGATGAGTCGACGTCGATCGATAGTTTCTACCAGACCAATCGATCGCTCGTCGGTCGACGGCAGAATGGATTAGTCGACGTCGATCGAGCTGCTTGATTATTAGTAATGGATTATAGCCGGAGTTAATCGATCAACGTCGACCGATGCCATCGACTGGCAATCGATCGATTAGTTAGTGGACCGGTATTCGTCGATCAGCCAAAGCTACCACACCAATCGATCAACGTCGATCGATGTCGACCGATGGCATCGATCGATGATCGATCGATTGGTGTAGTAACACCCTAACAGGTTAGTATTCTGTCCTCGTATGCTCCATACAAACATCTACCCCTTTTCAAAGTTTTCAATATCTGAAAGTTATTTTCGATTTTGGGTAAAATATCATCATCATCATCATTTCAGCCTAAAGACGTCCACTGATGGACATAGGCCTCCCCAAGGGGGGTTTTGCCATAATCGCCACGCTTGGCAGGCGGATTGGCGATCGCAGTATGGTTGTTACAAAGGTACAGAGAACGCTGCTGCCCATTCTCTGGTAAGTCCCTTAGTCGCCTCTTACGACACCCACGGGAAGATATGGGATGGTGCTATTCTTTACGTCCGACACCACACGGACAAAATATCAAAATATCACGGGTAAAATATAAAAAAAAGAAAATTCATAACATCTCTCCGTTGAAATAGAACATCAAATTGGTTTTAAATTTAGAATACAATCATAAATGTTCTAATGACGGCTATTCCCGATAATCACGATTGCAAACATACTTCTATGGTTTACGTATGAACTCAATATGGCCGCGTGTTATCCTTTCGTCACGCTTAGCACGCCACTACTAGTCGCTGCGTTGGTGACAGAGAATTAAATTCACACTTGATTTAATGGAATGTGTAGAGCTAGGTATAGCGTGAGTGCTGCATGTCATCTGAATTGAATTGTTTGTTCGGTCTTCGACAAAGATATAATAATAATAATAATAATAATATGTGGGGACATTTTCACACACGGCCATCTGATCCCAAACTAGGGAGACCCTGTACTATGGGTGTCAGACAGCTGATATACATACACAAATACATTTTTTTTTTTTTTGTAAATACATACATATATAGATAAAGACATACATATCTATATATACATATATAGATATGTTTTTGTTTTACATGGTATTTTCTTGGCTAAATGTCTTTTGTTTTTTAGGGTTTCGTACCTCAAAAGGAAAAAACGGAACCCTTATAGGATCACTTTGTTGTCCGTCTGTCTGTCTGTCTGTGAAGACCCTTTATCTCGAAAGCGTAGTGGTATCGAGTTAAAATTAAAACCATATAGGTACTCAAGTCTACGGTCTCTTGATGCTGTAAAAAAATCAACCCTCTACGTTAACGTGAAAAAAAGATACGGCCGTTTATGTCGCAAATAACGCATTTATAAAATTAAGATGATTAAAGTATGGTTAGTAGGTATGGATTAGTATAGAAGTATGGATATGTACCTACAAATATGTACGGAACCTTCGGTGGGCAAGTCCGACTCGCACTTGTCCGGTTTTTTTTATTGTGTACTAGCTACCCGCCCCGGCTTCGCCCGGGTGCAATGTAGATGTAGTGTCACACAAAACAATATCAAACTATACTTATAAACCTTCCTCTTGAATCACTCTATCTATTAATGAAAACCGCATTCAAATCCGTTGCGTAGTTTAAGAGATCTAAGTGTACAGTTAGCGGGAGCGATTTTGTTTTATACTATGGAACTGGAAAATTCCTAATAGACTTTATCCCCCTTTTGCATTGATTTTTTGAGTATCGTACCCATAGGGTGCCAACGGGACCCTACAATAACTAACATTCTGCTGTCTGTCCGTCCGTCAGTCATAGGGCATATACAGGGCGTCCCACGGATATGCCACATGAAGGGAAAGTACCTTGAATATTGTAGATGGAACATTTTACTGAAAGAAGACTTTATTTGAATTTAAAAAACAATTTAAACTGCATTCATAGATATTTAAATAATTACATGGTTGAACCGGGAATCGAACCCGTTACACGAGAAAAATAATCATCCTGTAGCTTTATCATATCGATCGAAAGGCTTCATCATAAGGATTATTTTTTGCTAACTAACATAGTGTCAGAAATAAAAGGAAGACCATGAATTTTAACATTTGTATTACAAAATTAATCAATTTATTGTTGAATACAAAGTCGCACTTTTTTGATTATTTCCCTCGTCGATGTTTTGATTAATTAATTACGTATCTCTTTATCATTTTATCATGCATTTAAATTATAATAGGGAAATGATGCATACTTTTCAAGTGGGTACATTTATTAGTAATAGGTACTTATGATAATATCAGTTGTACCTATGTCCTTACGGCATTGTAAGCTTTCATTTTTCTGAACAAAATTTCACGTCAAATGTTTTGATGAATGATTTATATATAAATACGTTATCACGTCAAAAAATGATCATTCATTAAATCGTTTTTGTCAGAAATGGAATAAAACCAATAATAGTTTAAATTCATGCCATCCTTTACATTTTGTATTAAAAAGAAAGTACACAGCATCAATTTAAAGTCTCCGTTAAACTAATGTAGGTTTCTTGCAACTCACCGTGAGATTAAGATTAGAATAGGAACTATTCTAAAACTTAACAGATTGTCCCCCTGATATTATTTTCAAGCAGCCTTCTAAACGTACTCGGATTTAGCGCCGGAAATTGGTGCGAGACCTACGCTTTACGTTGACGAGCGGTAGTGAAGTGATTGATTTCATAAAAAAACATCCCTTCTATTTTGTGTAGGAAATGTGCATAAAAACCTGTTTTTTTAAGGCAAACAGTTTTTTTAAAAGAAAGTATTCGTTTTGATTTTGGAAATAAGAAAAGAAACAAATAAAATAAGTAATATTTGTTTAATAAGGCAATACCCATGTAACATAAAATAAAATAACAATACTGCCACACAATAAATCAAAATAACAATGTTCAAAATTGTATAAATTAAAAAAGTCACAGAATTAGAATGAAAATAAAATATCAATGCAAATAATAAAATAAAACTAATAAATAACACTGGTCAACAAAAAAAAAACATTTTTTTGTTTCATGTGACTTTTTTGTTGTTTCTATCTCAAATTGTCGCGTATTTATTAAATATGGCAACTATTTTTCTCTAATAAGTTTTGATTTTGAGTTACAGCTAAGTACCCTTGTTAGTTTCCAGGATCATCGATGGGCCACAGATGCAACTCGTAAAAGATCCTAATTTTGTCAAATCAATGACTAAAGTTGAATCCAAATCTTGGAATTAATTTGTTTTGGTTATAAGTAATTTTTTAGACAAAAAGAAATCTGACGACCCCGTCGAGCTTGTTGATCTTGAAAGAGCTAATATCCAACTTGAAAGAGCTACGGTGCAACATGAGCCTAAAAATCCACTTCCTGCACGCGCAGATCGATTTCCACAAAATCTGGGTGATTTTAGTGAGGGTCAAAGATTCAAAAGACATTGGAAGAGCGTTATCAGGGGCGGTGGACCTCACATATGATGGCAGAGTACTGCTGAAGTTTGCAACGAGATCTTTGTAAAGTCATTCATTAATGGAAATCTTATAAAAGATAATTTCATTGTGTTCAATAGAAATGTTAACATAATGTATAATTTTCTGTATTTTTAGGTCAAAAAAATAAAACTGTATATTTCAAAAAGTAAAGCTGTTGCAATCTCCCAGTATTTTTTTATAGTTAGGGCAATGGAAATACCCAATTACAGAAAAAAAATAAAGGAAACAAAACTATGGTTGACCAGTGTAATACATACAAAGTACATATAAATTGAAGACTTACCGGATCGGCGTACCGTGGTGACGCGTCACCACGCCAGGGCCTCAAGTCTGCTATTACAATAGTCTCAGAATGGTCTATCATTGATTTCATAATTGTTGATTTTGACAAGTTTGGTAATCTACTAATATAATGGCGTCATTATGACTTTCCAATGGTCAACCAATGACAGTCCATAGAAAGAAATGCTAAAGAATGGTAATCTCGTACATAATGACAAATTAATGACTGACTTTGTTTACGAACTACTTACTACTTCAGATTGCTTATAACACTTATAAATAACTAGCACTTTCCCCGCGACTTCGTCCGCGTTACAATATAGCCTATGTTACTCAGCGATAATGTAGCTTTCGATTGGTGAAAGAATTTTTGAAATCGGACCGGTAGTTTTTGAGTTTATTCATTACGACTGAGCCGCGCGGGTACCTTACTCATAGATCTAAACTCCCCTCCCGCACGCGCACCCCCGCCTTGGTGACGCCCACTTCGCAACGCGCCGTGCAGCAGAAATCGTAATAATTATTTTAATTTCGCCATAACTTCAAAACCAAACGTTCAATTTTAATCATTCAAAGACCAAATATTATCTAAATAAACTGTACTTAGTGATGAAATAAATTATTTTGATAAGGATTAATAGCATGACTAAAATAAACGCGTTTAAATGTAGTCCAAAAAAAATCAAGATTTTTAAATAAAAAAATGGTTGTTGTGCCTCACTCGACATAGATAGATATAGTGTGTCGCGGACTTTTTTGTAGATATTTATAAGATCAACAATTAATTAGAACATTTTATGGTTCTATCTTTTATAGTTTAGGCAGCGTACGCAAAATAAGTAACTTTTCTGGTTGATTTTTTACACCTTTTGGCCGAAAAACCCAAATATCTTACGGAACCCTTTTTTTCTCCAAAATAAAATATAGCCTATGTTACTCGTGGATAATGTAGCTTTCGAATGGTGAAAGAATTTTTAAAATCGGTCCAGTAGTTTTTGAGCCTATTCATTACAATCAAACAAAGTTTTCCTTTTTATAATATTAGTATAGATATGTAAAAATATATATAAACGAAATCTGGCATGAATAAATGTTCAAATTTGTTGACAATGTCATTATAACACAATTCTATTACGAGACCATTGACCGACCAATGATCGGCCATTATGGATTTAGCAGATTACGATCTTTTAGCAAAATGACAATGGAATCGTGTTGGAATGACGAAATTATAAAAATAGCAGACTTGGCCCCCAGGTGACGCGTCACCACGGTACGCCGGTCTGACATCGCATTAAATGTTTCACATCGAAGTAAAAGCATTTATTTCAATTAACAGGCAATTTTTAATTGTCAAGAAATCTGTTAGTCTGAAAGTTGAAAGTTGCTCGTTCCAAAACGCAGGTAGGTCTCTATGGAGAAGAACGAGCAAGTAACTCTACAGACACTCTTTAAAATCAAGTCAGCATGAGTATGCCGAACTGCGTGGGATCGATATAAATTAGAATTACAAAGCATTGCTCTGCTTAGCTTGGGACCAGATGACCGTGTGTGAGTTGTCCCAAGATATTATTGCAGCTTAACATCAGTTTTGGTTTTTCAAGACAAACAATATTTTGATTCGAATCATGTCTCATTTTTTTTTACGCTTTCCACTCCGGAAATTAGGAAACTGTAGGTACAGCACTTCAAGCTACTACAATCTGTCAAATTTCTTTGATAGATTTTCAACTTTATTATAAAAGCATAAGGTTCATATTTAATTGGGAAAAGAACAATGGCGAAATCTTAGCTGACTTAAATTTGAGCGTCTAAAAGTGACTATATACGAAAGAAATTCCTTCATTTTTCTACGATTTTTTTAAAGTATCACATTAACCAGTTAGGGCCGGGTAAAAAAAAATATATTAAATGAAAACTTATTTGAATTTTTCATTAAAGTTTCGTGTTGCCATTTTATATTTATTCTGCCAAGTGACAGCAAGTACAGTATAAAAGTATTGTAATCAGTTTGTTATTACAATTAAACGGGGTAATTGAATTAACAATACAGTTTATTTATAAGTGTAATTGTTTTTTGCAGGTAGGTAAAAATACTGTGGTGTAAGATAAATAAATTAGTTTCGATTGATGACCGGCAAAAAGACTAGTAACCAAAATCTAAAACAAATAGCTTGGTAATTGACCAAGAGCCGTAGACAGATCTGTCAGCGACACACAGAGTAAAAATAATATTATTGACAACTGTTGATTAGTTGAATAGTTGATATTGATGTTCATGTTGCATTACAACTGGGATTACCAACCTTATACAATATTTGTACAAGATATTTCATTCTGAATTAACTAGGTAAAGAAAATACTATTGCGATATTGCCCTTTTACTACGTCAATTTGGATTATAAAAGTTACCATAGACATAACCTACAAAAGTTCATGACCAAACATCTATTATTCTCGGCCTTCTCGAACAAAAAATCTTGCACAAACTAGTTCAGAAGGTGACGCTGAGTTAAATAGGATTTTTTTCATTTAAATACGTAGGAATTTAATCTCAACTAAATCAATGTATGGGCGGCTGCCATTGTTCTTTGACAGTTAGGTATGGCTTGATGTGCTGGCGTCTGTACCACCACAACGCGCTCCATACAAAAGTAGTCATATTTTGACTAACAAGTAATTAAAATCGATAGGGCTCTAATTTAAGATGTTTAAATCTCGTACAAGATTTTGAATTACCTACGTATCATTTGAAATTCAATTATTTGACGAACAACTGACTAATCTCGATATTATCGCTATTTATTTTCTTATTTTATTTATTACTTAATACACCGAAATCTAAACAACACTACAAAACTACAATAATGTGAAGATAAATAGTTAGATAGCAATTCTCATTTATTCATTAACTTTCTTAAATATTCGATTAAAAATAAATACACTTCAAAATATATAAAAAATTGTAACATTATTACAGTATACGATAATTCTGAGCTTTTTTCAGTTCAGTCCCCTGAATACCCACAAATTGGTCTATGAATTACCTACTTACCATAGCCAAGTACTGGAGTGAGCCAGCCAATCAGGATACAGTATCACATGTCGTTTGTTACTAACAACATAATGTGTGTCGATGTCCGTATGTTTGAGTGTTGATCGCTATAATGAATCTTTCACAATTTCAGTTTACAATCCATCACTGTCCAACTTCAATATTTGATCAGACGATTTTGAATCTTATGTCTTAATCTTTTAGGTGTTTTATGTTTTGATTGCCCTACCCATTCAAAGAACAAGCAATGAAAACTTGTTTAAGTATAATGATTAATGTCTATTATGTAACAATAAAATGATGTAACTAATATTATTTCCTCAATTAATCTACTTAGGTTCGTTGTTTTTTATATTCCTCGTTTGGGTAAAACCAGTTACTCATCAGCTATTTCTTTAATGAAGCGTGAAGCGTAAACAAAAGCATACCGAAATATAATTATAATAACAATTCAATACCTAATAAAACATATTATCTTATTATGTTAATATCAATAACAAATATCAATGATATATTAAACACTTAGATGCGTTATGCGTATTAAAGCATGGCAATTGCCGGGGTTTCACTTAGTCACGTACCACCCAGTGTCGCGGCTATACGTCAGTATCGCTCGTAATTCACACATTACTGACGTAACAAAATATGTATGTTTATCTTTTTCTAACAGGTATACGCTGTATGCTTCTGTCCTTTTCTTCGCACTATATAATTGCGCCGTTTTAAAGTGCACTAATGTTCGTGTATGACGCGTCTATTTATAATATGTCATTGACAAATATCATCTTTTTTTTTAGAAGCTAGCAATTTTTTTTGTAATTACGTATTTACCTAGTTAAATAATTTACTTTTACCTGCGACCGCACGAATGTCTTTATATATATCTATTGTGTAGGTACTTATACTAATATTTTAAAGAAGTAAAATTTGTTTGTATATAGGGGGTAATCTCCGGAACTCCTCATCCAATTTAAAAAGTTCTTAGTGTTCGGTCCGGATCCGTTTTTCACGCGGACGAAGTCGAGGGCAAAAGCTAGTAAAGAAGAAACTACTAAACATAACTATCATATACATAATCTAGTTTGTATAACCGACTACCTGTCGAGGATATTTAAAAAAAAATTAACACAAAAACCTCTTTAACAGGTTTTTAAACATTACATAATGTAAATAATAGAAACTTGTATAAAAAGTTCAAAGGTATCTTATTTGGTTTGAAAAAAATATCAACGGCAATTTTTTAACAAAATAACTGGTTTTTGTTCGTGTTATCACGTAAATTAAGTGTTATATTTTTAAATTACATACCTAGTAATATTTTATAATTTAGCGTGAATGATGTTTAAAACACATATTGTACCAATAGTTAGGATTTTCTTTTTCTTCTAGGACACCCCTGGGAATCCACCGGTTTAGGAGATACTGAAGGTTGACAAAGCTGCATTTTTTTTTGAGTTTTTTACAAATATGTACGTTGTATTCCAAGCTGTCATTATTAAACTTCTTACAAACAAACAAATATAATTTTTCTTTAATATCTCTAAAACCAATAGATTCCCATTGGGGGAGACCTAAGATCAGCAGTGGGCGTGTTGACATGATGATGGGAACGATAAACCTATTTAAAATTTCCAGTTAATTCAAGTACAACCTGTATAGTGCAAAGAAAGAGCTAAATAAAATTAAATAAATCTTCTGTCTCTTCCTCGTGTAATAGTAAGCGGTTAATCTCCACCATGACCCCCAGGGGGCGCTGCTAAGCGGTACTAATGAACTCGCCAACTGAGTCGCTTAATGGCGTCTCTTTATCGCGACAATTTAGTTTTAGCTCGGCAACTGCATTGACATGAATGGTTTTATGCGGTAGGTAATTAATCAGAAGATATGATCTGGTGATAAAACTGGTTAGCTATCTTTATAAATAACTAGCAGGATCTTACGGATCCCTAATTTTTTAATAATGAAATAGCTTATACCACTCTGAGACGTAGCTTTTCCTATTGGTGTTTTTTTAATCGATTTTTTCTATTTATCTTATTACAAACAAACATACAAAAAATCTAATCTGTTCTCTTTATAATATTAGTACAAAAAATTAATTTCCGCAAGTGTAAAAGGTCAGGTTTTATGAAAACAAACAAGAGTATTCATAAAAAACATTTTGTCGAAAAACCTACCGGCGCGTTTTGGTATGAAATACTTATTTAAATAAATGTGATATTTAGTAAATTGCACCCGCACGAAACCGGGTTGCTATGCTACTATTAGATATTCAAAAATTATATTGGCACCTCTTGGCAACACTGCAACTGCGTTTGTAATAACTGTAATAAAAAGTATGTAACATTAAACAGACACAGCGTAAAAATAATTTACAGAAAAAAAAAACATATCTTGCAGTCGCAAGCCAAAAACCGTGCTTATTCATTGGGATGCATAGGCAGACTCTGCACAGAGAACTATCAGTGATACCTAAGGTGTGAAAGTGTTTGTTCAGTGAGCAGTGTCCGGTGATGGTCCCCGTCACCAGCCGCAAGCTATCTCTGTCCAAGTGCAGAAGGCGCTTGGTCAGCTTCGTATTCAGGGATGGCGTAGCATCTTTGGATTGCCTGCACCCTGGTGTCGAGGTCCACCATTTCTCCGCTTGTGTTTGTGTGTAGACCAAAGCCCTTTTCTGTTAGCATTAACGCCAACGGAAAAATGAAATTGTATGCAGTTGACATATCTGCATCACGTGACATCTGGTAAGCAAACGTTAACTCCATACAATTTGATTTTTCCGTTGGCGTTAACGCTAACGGAAAGGGATTTTGTCTAAGGGTCTGGAAGCGAATGACGCGAGCGGCGTATCAAGACTGCGTATCATGATCGCATGTCATCACCCGTCGGGATACGGATACGGTGATAGGATTGAGCAAATGATCAAGCGTATTCGATTCGTGTCGAAAACTTTATGTTTTTGCGTTTTGCCCAGAGCAATATCGTAATTATGTGAGCAGATTATTTAAAGACAATTTACAGTTTTAGAAAGATTAAGTCTTGATTTAGACAGCTACAGAGTAAAAGTATAATTTTTAATTGTTTTTTTAAAGCGAAGACAATTCTTTCATATCGTTTTACGAAAATAGACGTCAGAGTTAACTTTCAGGACGAATACAAGCATTACAATATGCCAAAATATTTGGTTTTATGCATTTTTCCAACAGTATATACAGTCATAAAGACAGTAACAGAGCCAAAATTACGAAAATATTACTATTATGTATTAAAAAACAATGTTGAAAAAGTAGAATATCGGTTCACTTTGACAATTTTTTTCACCAGTATTTGAATAAAAACATAACTGATATATTTATTTTATGAAAGTAAATGTTATGCTTAATATACAGAATATTTTTCAGTCCGTTATACGAGCTCATTTATTTTAGACAATTATTTTAAAAAGCACTGTAAAACATCGCGCGCTTTCGTTTGCCGATCAATTTCGATGATTCGTGCTTATTTCGTGCATATTTTTTTTTCTGATGCACGCAAACAGACCATTGTATTGTACTAGTGTGTGTCAATGCTGCTACGCCGTTCTAGCAATCGTTTAGATTTTGAGTTGCGCTAAATCGAATACGCGCCCTTAATACGCTGATGGCAGTCCCTCCGTATAAAATAATCATATAAAATAATCTCCGCTGCATCTGGATAAACTGGAAGCCGACCTCAACATAGTTGGCTAGCCCGACGGTGATGAATTAGATATTTTAGATTATTCGCATACACACAAAAGCAGTTTCGTGGCAAAAGTGATCTTACAGTTTCAAAGCAACAAATCTCCATAATATTACGTAATAGGTCGTATTATCGTATAGTACACATCTGGCAGATGTTTTCACAGGTGCCACACATTACTGGCCATCATAATAGTTTTGCGGAATTCCATTGATTACACAAACTGTCTTTGTTATTGTGGTCTTTGGAGATTTGGAATCTATGGATTTGGAGTTATGGTTTTTCCTTATTATTTTAAAAGAACTGAGTTTTATTTAAATAAAGTTTCATGCAGTTTTTTTTTGTACATTCTTCTCCATACGAAATTACCTTTTGGAAGAGGCGGAGAGAGGTTTAATTCTTGTAATGGGCGTATAAAATGCTCTGTAGTGAACTAATTGACATAACTTGTATATTCTAACTATTATTTCCTAATTAACTTCGTTGTGGGATCTATAGTTTCTCCGGGTCGACCTTTCATGCCTCGTCGCTTTTTCGAAGGTTGCTGCTGTTGATTCTGGCTTTTAAGAGTTCCAGTGGTCGGAAATAATACGGGTTAGCTCTTTGGCGATTCGTATGCAAACTGTGGAGATTAGAGTTTTTGATCCGAACATTTATCCGAGGATATCCGAGGTGGAAAGGAGGAAAACTGGCCAAGTGAGAGTCGAACTTGCGCACGAAGAGTTCCGTACCATTTATCTTTACATCATTAAATATCGAGCAAAAAAAACGGCCAAAAATTACGTTTGTTGTATGGAAGCCCCCCTTAAATATTTATTTTATTCTGTTTTTAGTATTTGTTGTTATAGAGGCAACAGAAATACATAATTTGTGAAAATTTCAACTGTCTAGTTATCGCGGTTCTTGAGATACGGCCTGGTGACAGACAAACGGACAGACAGCGAAGTCTTTGTAATAGGGTCCCGTTTTTACCCTTTGGGTATGAAACCCTAAAAAAGAACCGTTAATGGCTTCTATTTCTCTGGTCATGGGAGGTCTATGTTGGTACGGACTTCCCTGAATATGCTTACAAAGTCTCGTTTTAAAAATCGACGGCTTATAGGTAAAAGGTAACTTTTACTGAGTAACCTACATTTCAGGGGTCTGTCCGAAATTGGATGTTACCGTTACTCTATTTTGGGATCAGATGTAATGGATCTGTTTTTGGACTCGAAAGGTTTTTTATGACTATTGTTAGATATTTTTCGCTTCTGTTGCTGCTAGCTAAAAATAGAAGGGTATTTCCTCTGGAGTGTTGAGCTATGAAGTGTATCGGTATTGTATAATCGAACAGCGACCTTTGTATTATATAAATAGAGTTCTTGTTTATGATTAACTAGTTTCTGCCTGCGACTTCGTCTGCGGAGACTTCTGACTTTCCTAAATTATTCCATGGGAACACTAAAGGGGATAAAAATTAACTTCGTGTTAATGTTAATCTTATGTGTTAAGCTAGATCGAAGTCTATGAAAAAATGAAAAAAAAAAGGTGTGCTAAAAAAGTGGTGATAGGAGCCACCTTTTAATCGTATAAAGCCTGTATTAGGAGACTCCGCTCGTCAATGCATTAGTAATATTCATAAAATACTTGTTTATTGATATTTTACTATTTTTAAGTAGTTTTAATTTATTTTATTTCTGATTGATTTAACCCAGTTGTTACTGAAACTTTTTTTTATCTCGTATCACAGTATTTTTTTAGTATTGTTTCCTTGATGCATATAGTAAACATGGAAAAATACCAAATAAAATCTGAGTTTTCAGGAAAACTCGGAAAATGCGGATCGTTTTAACGATCGGTAGTAATTTGGGGATGTATTTTGGCTTACAGACACAGAAATGCACAATAAACCTAAATATTTTCTCTCAATGAAATCATTGACGAATTAATTCAAGAAGAACAATTAGATGATGATGCCCCATTTCCAAGAAATATAACCTATAAAATTTTGTTCTAAAAAAATTGCAAAGAGTTCCATCCAGTTTCAATAAAATTTGATATTGTCACAAATAAAACCTACAGAGTCAATACAGTAGCAGCCCTAGTTAGTCTGGCAAGTTTAAGTCATTATTTTTGAAGATGGCGGGAACGGTCCTTCTGTAATCTTTATATTTTGTGACATCAAGCTACAACAATCTGTCAAAGAATCATGACAGAATTTGTACAAAAAAATTAAGATGTTTAGAGAAGTTGAAATTCTAATTCTTATAGTCTTGGGTAACTAAAGAGTTTCTTCAGGTATTTACAATATTTAAAAAAAAAAGTGAATAGTTTAAAGAAAAGTTCATTATTTTAGAACGAAACGAAGACTGACAGTAACAGTGACACTGACAGTCGCCGTTTCGCTGTTCTTACACTTAAATTGCATCGTTTTATGGGAAATAATGTCACAAATAATGATTATTTTTTTCCACACACTTGTCACATCACTTGTCTGCCAATTTGATAGATCCGTTAACCTCGCTTGTCACTTTCTTATTTTTATAAACACGAAATGGGCATCGAGATGAATCGAAAAAGTGTTATTTTCATTTCGTAACAATTTAATTATGCGGGGGTTTAAAAATATGGTAAGTATATCAATTTACTCCTTGTAATGTATTCTTCACATTTGAAAATATTTTAATTCCTCTAAGTTATTTCTTTTTTTCATACAAATGAATGTATGGATCTCGCCATGGTTCTTTCTTTTATTGATTTTCTACTTAATTACAAAAGTTTAAAGTTCATATTCAATTGGCAAAATTTTACGGTTTGGTATGGCTTGACACGCTAGCCTGTCTGTACTTGAAGAACTTACTTTCAGATGAAATAAGCTCAAATCGCTGTATGTGACGAAAAAGATCCAACTATTGATTTGCCCACTATAAATATTATCACTCTTTAAAAAGAAATCTATACTCCTGACCTACGTCAAACGTAAAGAAGTATTTAGGTCAAAAATGCCAGCTGTTGGTAATGACAATCAGATGTTCGCTTTTTATAACATTAGTGATAACATACTCAACTAAGCATTGACTGAATATTGATTTTAGAAAAACTTGGATAGGTACTTAGTTAAGAAGACACCGATACCCAAAATCGAAAATAACTTTCAGATATTGAAAACTTTGAAAAGGGTTAGATGTTTATATGGAGCATACGAGGGCAGAATACTAATATGTTACTCAATGGGATGCTTTGAAATCCTGCAAGGGTTTAGAGTTCTAATACTTTGTAAAAAGTCCCACTTGAACTTTGGGTCGTAATAGTGTTGGAGTTTAGGAACGATTTACCGTATGCCTAGTCAAAGTTTCGAGGTATTTGTTTCTGTAATATTGGTGAACGATATTTTAGGAAATTATTGGAGTTTTTTGCAAGAGTAATGGATGGTCTTTTCTTTTTATATTCTAATAGGCTTGCGGTTGGCCGTGCGGCCTAAGGTGTAGCATGCTTGCCTAGGATAAACCGGTTCACTCGTGCCTTGAAGATACCCTGATTATAATTATCGGGGAACAGAGAGGCGGTTAGGGAATTCCGCAGTATATATAATAGTAATAATAGTCTAACGTTTATCGAAGCAACATGAATAAAGCAACCAGGTGTTTGTAAAAACTTGATTGTAAAGAGCATTCGTAGAGTTTCTTGCTCGTTCTTCTCCATAGAGACCTACCTACGTTTTGGAACGAGCAACTAGCTACTAATTTCGTTTTAGTAATAACTTCAAAAATGAACAGCTTCATGCGCAAGCGATATCTAATTGAATTTATTTCCAACGTCAAAATTTATTCAATTAAATTCAAAAATAGAACGGTCGTCATTATGAGGTGAAACAACATTTGAGCAAACACAATTGTATCGTCTACCGCTAGATGGCGTTGAAACGTAATATCATTACCGGTCGACAGCCGTCACTGGCGTCTTATCTCACAGTCGCTTTTGCCTGTATAATATCTGACGTCCCCGCTTCGCTTACAAACAGAAGTTGAATAGTTGAATGAAAATGTATCTACTCGATGGAAAATTTTATGATCTTTCGTTTTGTTGTAGTCTGAAATGAAGCCGGACTTTTTAATACTTCACAAGTGGATTCAGAAGTCGTCTAGATAGATTGGTTTCTATACTGTCATAATTTAGAATGCTAATTCCATGATACTTTCAGTGTTTCTCTTATCTCATATGAAACATGTTTTGTAACTTTCATCAATAATGGCGCTGAACAAAAGTCGAATATAATGGGCCACGTTTCAACATAACCATTTTGGTACGAGTATCTACGTTATGTAAGTAGAAATAAAGTAAGAAAGGCAGTGGTTTAGGTTACAAACATGCGGGTAGTAGGTAGGGTAATTTTTTGGCGCCCAACGCGGGTCTGTGTGTCCAATAGTTTTAAGCTAGGTCAGTATCTATTTGTGTACCGAGTTTAAGCTAATTCCGTTCAGCCTTTAAGAGTTAGTAACAAACATCCATCCGTCCATCCTCACCACAATTAGGTATTACACCCATTTTTTAAAAGTGTCTCAATGAAATTCTGTAGTGCTAATATGTCACCAAAAAAAAACACAAAATTTTTATTCAATCGATAAGTGCCTTAAAAATGCATCTAAATTTTAAATTTTCAAATTTCGCGCGTAGTGTGACGAAAACGCCTCTTACTGGACGCCATATTGCTCAGCGTAAATGACGTCAGTTCGTTTTGTATCAAATGAGCTCATATTAAATATGATAATTGTCTATAATTTAAAAATAATGAAAGGATATTTTGTAATAGATGTAATAATGAAAAAATTACGTTGGTTACGAAAATAATAAAAATACAAAGCCTATATTACGCCAATCGGTTGACTGACAGTTGACAATTTTTTGTTTACACAGCAGTACGACGTAATAACATGGCCGCTACTATTTCACGGTGTTTTATAACAGATAGAAAATACTGAAACTTTGAATTGAATTTAAAAAATAGTTTTGTTATTTTATGAACTAAAACTTACATTTTCCGACTGATTTATGCCTAAACTGTCTCAATAACATATTTATAGATTTTTTCTCGTACCTATAGAGTAAAATACCCTATTCGCGATTATTAGTGTAGTAGAATGTAGCTTATTTTGCGAAACATTGAGTTTATATATTGGAATACAAAGATTTTCTAAAGTTCTTGAGTTCCTTACAAATAACAAGAGCACATCCATGGCTACAAAAGACTGACCACTCTAAAGAAAGATTTAAGTAGATCTTCAGTCATTAACGCTAAAACGAATCACAAATGTGGAAGTGCCATTACGAAGGACTAATGAAGCGCTACCTGAACCCTTTGTGATGAGCAGGAACGTACCAAAGAGAATAATTTACATTTTTATGATTAACCTCACTCAGGCGCGTTCACTCCGCCTCTTGTTTGGACGGAATTTGGAATCATGTTACCTACGTGTATTACGGATGGGATGGTTCGTAAAACTGTTTGTTTGTTGAAAAAGGGACGTAAATTGAAGTTTTTGAAGGACACCTGAGTATTTTGTCGAGCATTTCGATGTAATGTAACGTTCTTACGAATGAAAAAATACAATTAAAGCTTAAGTTAAAAATGAAAACAAATGAGTGCCAAGGTGCCGAGATGAGTGCCGAGAAATGATGTGTATACGTGTGAGCTCGTATCAATACCAGTTTCACGCACACATGAACAACAAGTCTTCGGTGACGTGATCTGATGCTTACGCCTTACGCGTCTGATGCTCGACGTCTCAGCTATTACCGAATACCGAGCGCTAAGATTACACATGTAGCACGTTTACACATCAAAATCATTTTCATGTAAGTAATGTAATGTTCCTGCGAATGCTCGACGCGATGTTCGATGTTACCTGTAACATTCTCCCTTCAATTTTGAATTTACTCTTCGTTGAAATGTCGGATCTGTAGGTCGATGAAATGTTACACGAATTCGCTCGTTTGTTAATAAAATTAGGTTGTAACAAAACAAAGTGTCGCGCTCAATGTTCGGTTCGCAACATGGTGACACAGAGCAGGGTTTCGCAGTCACGGACCAGTTTCACAATTTAAACAATTCCACAGAGCCCTGTCAAAGAATACTTTAGGAAAAAAAAACAAGCTTTATTTATAGGTATTAAATTACTTTTATTGGCGACGACGCGGCCGATAAATGCTGAGTTTACTCAATTTCTTAATAAATATCGTAAGTGTTAACCGACCTACTGCGGACCCCTGATACACATACATCACTACCACTAAAGGGTCCGTGGACCCCACTTAAAGAAACCCTGCATCCGAGGGACTCGATGTTCTGTTACATTAAGTATGTAAATGCTCTTCTAGTGTATTCTCACCTCAATACATGCAGATGAAATACGCACAGTTTTTGTGTCACACGTTCAACATTTCAATTCATTGTTCAAAGTTTACATTGTGTTTTTGAGGTTGTAAAGGTTACCTACTATTAGAATTTGTACGAAAATAGAAACACAACAGCCCACGCACTAATCTTGATGTTCGTGATGTTGTACTACGTTGGGATTTCCTGCAATGTGTGTGATTCGTACTACAAAAACAACACACATACCTAACACAAAGAAAAAACAAAACACATACGAATCACATTTTTGTTTTGGGTCAAACCCGCCACACTATTCACAAACCACTGCACCCTGCACTGATCCTGTAAGCCAGAATCGACAATGGCGACCTACCAGAAAAGCGCCAAAGCAATGAAGCTCGACGAGTCCCAGAGAAACGATTCAACTGTCATAAATTGGATCCCGCAACGAAATTAATCAGAAAAGAACAGCGAAGGTGTAAGAAAAAAAGATATTTTCCACTTCCCTCATTGTCAAGCAGGAGACAGAACAGAACTAGGCCAAAAGTCACAAAGGGACGTTTACAACTAAAAGTCACACGTAGATTCAAAATAAATATTCCAAGTTGATTAAGATAATTATGGTTATGAATTTACAAAACAAATACATCTATCTGTCTACAATAAAGCTTATGCTATGACTCGACAATAGTGTCTCTGTGTTCCATCAGTTTTCTTTCATCTTACAAACAAACAACCGCATAATATGTATTAGTCTAGAAGTAGAGGTAGGTATTGTTATTGAGTAAAGTAATAGTATTGGAACGAAGTTCCTTATCGTGCGTTGCGAAAGGGGGCTAGACGGAAAAATTAAGACCAAAAATTGTAACGACACTTTTTGCTATAGTTGTAAGCCGTGCGGCGTGCGCGTGTTTCTCTGTCTGTCGCTCTCTCTCTCTCTCTCATAGAAAGCAAGCCAGTTTTTTCGTTAAGTTCATATTACATTATATTTGTTAATAATAAAAAAAAAATATTATAACCTAAAAAAAAAATATTACAATTCCTTCACTAATTAATCGAAAGGAACTTCGTTCCATCCGGGTGTCCCTTTACACCTCTCAAGTTTTTTTTTTAAATCTGACTTGGATTTCAGTTCAGGGGCACGAAATATAAAGTATACAGAAGGGCCGCTCCCGCCATTTTCGAAAATAATTACCTAAACTTGACAGACTCATAGGGTTGCTACTGTATTGACATTATTGAATTTTATTGACACTGGCTCAGATTATGAAACAAAAGGCAGATAGACCGCGCGCGGAACACTGTGAGTGAAGTCAAAAAAGCAAATACAAATTTAAAAGTGAATATCTACAATCTCGTGATTGTATTCGCTTTTGAATTTGTATTTTTATTTGTTTCTTTTAACGATTCGACGTTTCGTGCTATACTGACTCGTGTCTGTACAGCACGAAGCGCGTTGTAGGTACTCGTTTCTGAATTTGTATTTGCTTTTTTGGCTTCACTCTCAGTGTTTCGCACTGTCTATCTGCCTTTTGTTTCATAATCTGAGGACACTGGTTGAAACTCTTTGCAAGTGGTTTATGACAAAATTTTCCGGTTTGTCATGAAATGACAATTACATCATTTTGATCCCACCAAAAAAAATAATGTAAATAGGCGCGAAGTTCGGCGAAAAAGAGTTGAGATTTATTATATTAATAAAATAATAATAAACCATTTATTTCGGGTATCAAAGACCCATAACATAAATACCTTACAGACTATCATACGTATGTATATGTATGTATTATAAAAAACCACAAAAAATATAATTAAAACTATTGAACACAAAGCGACGGCGTCGTGTTGCGCTGCGTGGTGTGGTGTGCGTTATAGAAAGTGTATTCAAGTTTAAATAAAATGAAAAGTCCTGACTGGCTGACTGACTCATCAACGCCCAGCCCAAACCCTTGGACCTAGAAAGAGTTTTTTTAAATATGTGATCTTTCTTCAAAAGATTATTCAATACTCTACAGTTTATATATTTATTTAAAAAAAATAAACCGAATTTATCTTCCATTGCTTCTACAAATTGCACACAATTATCTTCCGGTATAATTAACAAATAATAATAACAACCAAATACACTGCAACCGTAATAATACCGCTAACTCATTTTGACAACACGTGTCGCTAGTCGAGACACTCGAGACTGAAGTCTTTGAAACTGCTTGAATGCCTATAAACGTAATGTCAATGTGTGCGTGCCAAAAATGACTTTGACAGTTTGTTCTAAGCGGTCTCTCTGCTGGGGGCGCGCCGCAACCTTAGGTACTTTGGGTCAGGGGTATAGAAGTAATATTCTTTACAAAATAATCCTACTATAATCAAGATTTGAAAAATCTCTGTAACAACCCAAGTTTGCTAACTAGCAACAATATCTCTATGATTACGCAGTGTTAGCAAACTTTAGCTACAGCAAACTTACGAAGTTAGTGAATAATATATAGTAGTACGTAAGTTGCTCTGAAATCATTGAAAGTAGCACATCAAGACTAAGCGTTTTCACGACCTAAATTATGTACACATTTCTCTCTGAATTCTCACATTTTAAACTGACGGACCGAATAAAAAATCATGGCGAGATCCAGACATTCATTTGTATGAAAAATAAAAAATTCAATCTATTTCTTTATCAACCATAAGACGCCCATTGCTGGGCATAGTCTCCCTCAAGGGGGGTTCAGCCCCCTTTATCAAAGCCAGCTTTATCAAAAATAATTAAGAGGGTTTAAAATATTTTCCAATGTAAACAATACCTTACCAGGAGTTGATTGATACACTTAACATATTTTTGATACCCAGCATAATTGAAATATTACGAAATTAAAATAACGCTTTTTCGTTCCATCTCGTTGCCCATTTTGTGTTTATAAAAAAAGAAAGTGACAAGCGACGTTAATGGATCTATCAAATTGGCAGACAAGTTATGTGACAAGTGTGTGGAACAAAATAATCATTATTTGTGACATTATTTCCCTTAAAACGATGCAATTTCAGTGTAAGATTTGCGAAACGGCGTCTGTCAGTGTCACTATTACTGCCAGTCGCATTTTCGTTCTAAAGTAATGAGTTTTTCGTGAAACTATTCACTTTTTTTTTGCGGGGTTTTAAAAATATTGTAAATGCCTGAAGATACTCTTTAGGTACCTAAGAATATAAGAATTGGAATTTTAACTTCTCTAAACATCTTTACTTTTCCAATACCAGCCTATAATAATATTACCCATAATATTACCAATAATATTACCAATAATATTACCAATACCAGCCTATCCTACTGCAGGGCACAGGCCTCTTCTCATACAGAGAAGTCACGAACATTGATCACCACGTGCACTCAAGGCGAATTGGCGATTTCAGACTTATATTCATTACTACCTGACCCGACAGACGTTGTCCTGTCCTGATTTTTCATTTTTGTTACCGTTTGAGCCTTCCCTGTACTTCTACAAATATTTAAAGACTAAAATTAGCCAAATTTGTCCAGCCGTTCTCGAGTTTTAGCGAGACTAACAAACGGCAATTTATTTTTATTATACGTCTATACTCCATTTATTAAATAATAGCATTATAAAAAATTAAATTAAAAATTTAAAAAAACCCCCAACGCAAAACATAAAAGCGATTATGTAAAAAGTAAAAAATAATACTTTTGTTGAGCCATCAAATGTTTGTTCGTTGAAATGGCGCTATCATGTCGCGGCGGGGTACCGCTTAAGTAAGTCAGTCCCTCAATTTCATTCATTGTCTATTAATTTACCAGCATTTCCGACCAATTTGCTTCGATATTATCAAATTTTTGTTGCTAATCTAGTTGTTAATCTTGTTGCAAATCTAGTTACCATCAGTTCGCTATTTTAGATATTTAGTTATTGCTTTAAACTTAGCGGTACCCCGCCGCGACATTATAGCGCCATTTCAACGAACAAACATTTGATGGCTCAACAAAAGTATTATTTTTTACTTTTTACATAATCGCTTTTATGTTTTGCGTTGGGGGTTTTTTTAAATTTTTAATTTAATTTTTATTTTAAATTTTTTAAATGTAATTTAGTTTGGTTTTGTGTGGTCAGTGTGGTCACCTATAATAATATGTTTGAAAGCAAAGTAAACATCCGGTATGCGTCTAAGATCCCTACCGCAGCACACAAAAGAGCTGATAACTTTAAAACTGCTGAACCGATTTTAATGAAACATGTCTAAGAACCATCGCTAGAGAATCTACTTTCAAATAAAAAAAACCGCATTCAAATCGGTTCACCCGTTAAAGAGCTACAGTGCCACAGACAGACACACAGACACACAGACACACAGACACGTCAAACTTATAACACCCCTCTTTTTCGTCGGGGGTTAAAAAGAAGCTCATAGAAGCAGGAATGCAAAACATTTTATTTCAAAGATAAGTTAAAACAATTTTAATTAAACTTATTTTAACATAATTTTGATAGATAGATCTAAGATAATACTAAATATGGACGTATAATAATATAAACAGAATAAAAGTCTTTTAAAGATTAGGTAACATTTTAAATTTGGTAGAATTACCGTGAAACGAAATACGTTCCAGGTATTGTTCATCCCTGCTTCTGTTAGGTTTTTAGCATTGACACTGTCATTTTAAATTGAAATTAACTAACCAACTAAATGAAAGCCACATAATTTTAGAAGATAAATTATTGAAATGGTTACAAATACACGCGACAGCTACTGTAAAAATGGATTATAATAAATTCGGTGTCTATCGTAAAATTAACATTTTTATTGTACTTTTAAAAATAACCTTTTTTAACTTCTGTCTAATGCTATTGAAAATGGAGTATAGGTTTCCTCACGATGTTTTCCTTCACTAATGACAGTGATGTCCAAGATAGTACAAATGAAACTTAGAAAGTACAAATGAATTGAAAAGTTTTCATTGGTAGGTACTTGCCTGGTATCAGACTCGCATGAGAGAAGGCATACGTATTTTAAATTCTTAAAAACAAACGACTTCATTTATTATTATTTAGAATATTATAATAATTTAAATAAATTATTCAAAGAACATTACCAGCTTGTAGATCCATATTTAATGAGACTCCTCGTTTTGATGTTTGTTTTATAATATTAATAAATCTTTAAGACTAAACCCGCAGAAGACATTAACATAAGTATTATAATAATGCTGGCCAACTATTAGGCAAGAGAATGCGTGAATGAAAAATGGCGTCAGTTTGTTAACATAGTTTATTTGATTTATTGCAGGCTGAAAAAGAAAACTAATGTTTTGCATGTTACAAAAGAAGTCATCTGTGATTTATTGTTATGTTAATTATTTTTAGAGACGGTGGCTGAGATGGTCTTGATGATGGTGGGCAAAATCATAATTACTAATGCCGTACCAAATACGATATAGGCGGTGTAAAATGACATTTAAAGAAGCCGAAATCTACATGTAAACGGTATTTTTTACACCAAAAATAAAAGTAGTTTTCTATCAATAATTTTTGCTCAGTTTCTAAGTTTGTTGGGCATTATGCGTAGTTATTAGCTGTGTCCTTTTACACGTCGTATACCTAATATATTAGGTCCTTACATATGAAATTGCCGATACTTAATACTGGCAACTTTGAAATCAAATATTTTGTGTTTGATTAGGAATTCCAAATTCAAAATTATTTCAAAATAAAGACTAAAAAATATTGTTTTAAAATTCGTGTTTCATTTGTTTTCACGTCATTTGTTTGGGCTTGAAAATTGCTATAGCAACAACAATGGAGAAATTAAAAATTCGCGATATTTACGAATATGAGTTCCACCGTGGCACCAGTGCAGCAGAAACGGCTCGAAGGATTAACGACGTGTACGGGCCAAGCACCGCTAACGAACGAACGGTGCGTTTCTGGTTTCAACGTTTCCGTTCTGGAAATTTTGATTTACAAAATGAACCTCGTGGACGACCGGATACTCAAATGAATAATGAAGAATTAAAGGCGATAGTTGAAGCGGATCCATCTCTAACCACTTCTGAATTAGCAGCAGCCTTTGGAGTAAGTGACAAAACAATCTTTATCCATTTGCGTCAAATTGGAAAAGTAAAAAAGCTCGAAAAGTGGGTACCGTACGAATTGACTGAAGCACACCAACAAACACGCGTCGGTTGCTGCGCTTCCTTGCTCAATCGTCACAATAATGAGGGAATTTTAAATCGTATTGTCACTTGTGATGAGAAGTGGATCGTGTACGATAATCGCAAGCGATCATCACAATGGCTTAACCCTGGAGAACCGGCAAAAACTTGCCCCAAGCGAAAACTGACCAAAAAGAAGATTCTAGTTAGTGTTTGGTGGTCCTGTGCTGGTGTCATCCACTACAGCTTCTTGAGATCAGGCCAAACGATTACTGCAGACATGTATTGTCAACAGTTGTAAACAATGATGGAAAAGCTCACCATTAAACAACCGAGACTGGTCAATTGCTCTAGCCCATTGCTCCTTTAGGATAACGCTTGACCACATACTGCACATCAGACGGTCCCCAAGTTAGAGGAGCTGCGACTGGAAACTCTGCGTCACCCACCATACTCTCCAGATCTTGCCCCAAACGATTACCATTTATTCCGAAATTTGGACAACTTTTTACAAGGAAAAAAATTCAATTATGATGAGGCAGTTAAAACAGCCTTCAAGCAGTTCATCGATTCTCGCTCCCAGGATTTTTTTACCAAAGGGATCAATGAGCTCCCGATAAAATGGCGGAAGAGTATCGATAACAATGGTGCATACTTCGATTGACTAAATATATAATTTCTTTAAAAAAAAGTAGTTTTAATTTTTTGATACCGTTCGGCAATTTCATATGTAAAGACCTAATATAATAAGATACATAAGATTAAGGGCCCTTTATCAAATCCCCATCTCTTAACGAGAGACGCTAAACGCAGAACTTGTTTTATAATATATATTTCAAACATTGTGCGGGATATTTGAAATTGGGGCGTTTGGTTAATGGGTTTTTAAGTGAGGCGGGGCAGGTTGGATGTGACCTTGATGCCCACGGAACAATTTCGCGCACACACTGCTGACTGAGTTGTTTCTCTTCATTTTTAAACTGCCACTGTAAGGGTGCGCCCTGTCCGGTGTTAGGTAAGCTTTATAAAAATTCGTTTTTGTTGTAATTCTTATGGTTTTGATAACCCCCTATTAAGGTATTTTATCTCTCTTTTGGTATCTGGAAGAGAAGAAATAGTTATTTGTTATACAAGAGTGCAAAGTTGCTTTTTAACCGCGTGTTCAATTTTAATGACCGAGTAAGCGAAGGATTCTAAAATTGAATCACGAGCGCAGCGAGTGATTCAAAATTAGAATCCTGAGCGTTTCAAGAGAGAGCGCGAGAGCGCGAGGGAATCAAAAGAGCACGAGGTGAAAAATCTTTGCACTCGAGTGCAACACGTAACTTTTCATTCCACCTCAGCGAGGAAATGACTAAATGCAAAAAAAAAACGTTTACAAAGTCTGAGTTTTTAACAAATTAAAAAAAAGTTGTATGATATATTCGGCACCATAGAGGTAGCAGTAAATAGGTTTAATGTTTTTTTTTAATTCACAAACTTAGTGCACACGATGTTCTAAATTCAATTTACTTTATCCTCTAGAGAATAAAAACGGGTTTTCCACTCAGATATTGAAGATAAATTTACTTTATCCTCTAGAGAATAAAAACGGCTTTTCCACTCAGATATTGAAGATTAAAAATACTCTTTCCGAGATGGTGGGATGAAAAAGTTTTTATATTCCATGTTTTTGCCCACTATTTCATCTGCGCGAATATTCAGGACCCAAGTAGTTAGTTCCCAAGATATGCGCGTTCATACAAACTTTTCAGTTTTATAAAATAACCACTTCTGCTCAAGACTTCCCCCGCGTGAAAGTCAAATATTGCCTTAAAACATAGGTATCTTGTGATTGTGACACTTGGCAATAGTGCAGTCTTCTAGTGAAAGTATTTTTGAAATCTGATAAGAAGTTTAGAATATTACCAGCTACGCCCAAACTTGCAAACTTTACTTCTTTATAATATTAGTATAGGTAGTTTAGATTATCTGTACTACCTATACAAGTATCAAATAATAGACTATATCTATTATTTGATACTTGTATAGGCAGAACATTACAAGACATATTTAATATCGAGCGCCTATCTATCAAAAGACTCGACATTACTAATGAATTTTTAGTTCTGTTTCTACGAACGAAATACGAAATAAATGATGTCATTAAGTAAAATAGGAACAGAGAAACGAGTCCTCAAATAAAATTTAACTGCATAAGAACAAACAAAGGAGATGCGGGCACGATGTTCGTATGACTACGCGACGTCAAAAGTAAAATGAGCTTGGTAAACGTTTCCTTTGGTATTTCATTTCGAATATAAAATTCTGGAAATTTTATATTTGAGAGAAGTGCGCGTTAAATGACGAATTTGTAATTTTATGGGTTCATTTATGGATAGGTTACCAGAATAATTTCTACTGTTGTAATGGTAAGGATCATTACGTCGTCAATTTAAAAATGGCTGCGCTGCGAGTTTGTTCGAAATGTTCTTTCTTTTTAATTTGCCTATTTTTGTGTCCCAGTGCCGGGCAAAGGCCTTCCCTTTCTTCTTACAAACTACTGGATCTTGTGCGGTCTCAGCCCACGGTTGGCCTGCAAACATGAACTGTCTACAATCCTCTATCTGGGTTCAACCCTTTGTTGTTGAACATGATACTATAATGATTGTACTAAGCTAACAGTTAAAAAACGTTTGCGTGCCCATGTAAGCAGAATATGGAGAACTTTAAACAAATAAGCATCCTATACAATGTGAAACACTTATGTATCTAATTTAGGTACCTATATTTGCAAATAAATAAATGATTATATTTGATTTTCTTGATGTAGTCTCCTCCTGTAGAAGCAGTAGGTATAATTTTTACCAACTTTTTAAATGATAAGTATTGATAAGGGAAAAAAGAACTTCCACCAAAAAGTACCATATTATAAATATTCATATGCAACAAACAGACACTTCAATTTCACTTAGTATGTATGTATAGATTGCTCGCCTCCCCAAATCCACATATTATAGTAATTCATTATATCTTGCCAAACAATTTAACGCTAATTAGAAAGCTTACCCTCAATTTCGTGCAAATGATATCACAATACCCTTTTGTTCTAATTAAAATGACGCGTTCTGAAGTTGCTCTCCTCATAATTTCGTATGTGTTTCGTATAATTATGTAACGTACAGGCGATGTTTTGCTTGTTATAATAATATGATTCTCTTTTGCAGGTAAGTCGGCTGAGTTTTTGCTAAATTGAGGAGATTTTTATGTAAGTAACCTTCGTTGTTGGCATAAGGATGATTTACACCAAACGCAGCGCTCGCATCGCATCGGATCCGAACGGATTTTTGAGCTGGAGAAACGCCGTTGACTTTGCATCGGGCGCTACCGATGAAAATGCCCACGCACGCATTTTGCGAGTATAATGATGTAAAAAATCGTTTAAAACTAAGAAAGTTATTTCCAAAAATAAGCTGAAGGTTCCCTTGGTGTTGTACTATATAATATGCTGATGATTTTAAAAAAAATCTTGAGATTGATAGGTTAGGAGAAAAAAAAAGGTAGAAACTACGAAAATAAATGTTACTTTGCATATTTATTCTTGTAATTTAAAATATTTTTTCAATATTTTGAACCGAAGAGAAAATGCCTTATATGATGTAGATATGATAATTCCGGAGAAAAAAGATTTTGATCTAAGTACCCCTAATGAATGATGAAGCTCAATTCACGTCCACGCCTTAAACGATATTAATTCGTATACACAACTAAACAGTAGCCTCCGTTCGATTTTTTCCGATCCGATGCGATGACATTAAGCTTGCATCTGATCCGAAATGATGAATACAAAAGGTATAGGCTAGGTATGGGACTGTAAAAAAACACTTAATACTTAATCCAGTAATCGTGACAACATATCGACGTTACCGATAAACCGTTAAATGCCGATAATCGTTATTTACCTTTATCGTTACATCTCTACTAAAAAAATGGCTTTTAAACTTCAGTTAATACCCATTCATAAATACATTAGGCACTATTCATTGACAAACAAAACACGGACGATAATAAAACAATTATAGTGTCACCGGTGTATCACTAATCATTTTAACACATATTTGACAGGCCCTAGTTTAAGTACGAGTAGGTAATTTCAGAATGAACAAGGGTATACTTAATTAAAGATTCTATGTTCAATAACTTGTTGTTTGTTTTTTATTAATACCAGATTACTATTAATATTGAGTTGTTATATTATTACACAAGAGGACCTTGTGGCTAAGTAAAAGCAGTACAGATCGATCGGTCTGAATGGTTAAGCTGCGCTTGCCCCGGTCGGTCAGTGGATGGGTGACCATCCATTTTATACCGAGTTCCCTTCGTGGCGCGGAAAGCTGTTGGTCACGGCTGTCATTTGTAGATCTTTGGCAGTCGTTTTGGGTTGTCGGAAGCCAGAAAGTCTGGCAAGCAGTATCGTATCTTAGCTTACCAAGAAGTATCGTATCTTTCATCTTTTTACCAGCTTTTTATTAGCTTCACCTTTGTTTGTAACCGACTTCTTTGGGCGCGATTTTGACCCACTTTAAACGGCCAGATTTCGTTCAAATTTTGTAGATTTATCGAGGACCGATGACAATACACTAATTTGATAAAATTATAAAAAAAAACAAAAAAAAAAACATAAGTCGTTCAAAATTAGTTGCCGAAAAAACAGCTATTATATACTAGGATGGTACTGCACAAGCGCCCCTGGTAGAATAAATGTACATAATATTTATAGATATAGATATAACCAAACTAAAAAGTAAAAAATAAATAATAGTTAAAAAAAACTAAAAACACGCTTTTTATAGAAAACCAAACTAAAAAATAGAAAATAAATTTTAATAAAATATTTTATTTTAAAAAAAGCGTGGTGTGCATGGTGTCAATAGTTATAAATATTTTATTGACAGATATGAGTAGAGTGATTATCATTTTGATAATATCTTATAAAGCACCCCACGCTTTTTTTAAAATAAAATAATTTATTAAAATTTATTTTCTATTTTTTAGTTTGGTTTTCTATAAAAAGCGTGTTTTTAGTTTTTTTAAACTATTATTTTTATACCTTATGTTTTGTCCGTATGGTGTCGGACGTAAAGAATAGCACCACCCATATCTTCCCGTGGGTGTCGTAAGAGACGACTAAGGGACTTACCAGATAATGGGCAGCAGCGTTCTCTGTGCCTTTGTAACAACCATACTGCGATCGCCAACCCGCCTGCCAAGCGTGGCGATTATGGCAAAACCCCCCCCTTTGGGGGAGGCCTATGTCCAGCAGTGGACGTCTTTCGGCTGAATTGATGATGATGATGATGATGACCTTATGTTTTTAAGCAAATCATCATCATCATGCCAACCTATAGACGCCCACTGCTGAGCATAGGTCTCGCCCAAGGGGAGGGTTCAGCCGTAATCACCATGCTTGGCCAATGCATGTTGGCGATTGCAGTAAGTGTTATGGTACTCAGAAGGACGCTGCTGCCCATCCTCTGGTCAATATCCCTCTGTCGCCTTGTACGACACCCCCGGGTAGAAATGGGCAAAGCAAATGGTTTAAGCAAATAAATAGTAGGTATAATTCTATTGTATTCAATTCTGATTCATCGAGGGATTTTTTACAGAATAATACTACAGTTTTATGTGTTTTTTTTATGTCATAATTTACATACTACAGTACCTAATGAGATTACTTTGTAAAGATTACAACACTCACTAGCACAACTAGTAAATAATTTAAAATAAAACTTTAAAATTCTTTACTCGTTGGCGAAGGAAATGAATTTAATATCTAATTAAAATAAATAAATTGTATTCCTAATTTCAATCCGTAGTCCCAGTTCGCTGACTCTCCAGAGTAAAATACTTACATAAACAGAATTGATTTCGTCGTTCCAGTTTCATGGCACACAAACAAATTAGGTAACAATGACCCAATTCTCGTTAACATGAATTACAATCGCTGTGGATACATTTGTGATGTAACCACCAACGCACCAATTACTTTGATCAATGAAATAGCCAATGACGGCAATTCTTCGTTTAGTCAATTATAGTATCTAAAAAGACGCTTTAAATTGAGTGACCGAGACCAGACGATTCATTCAAGGTCCTTCGTAATTTAATGACTGGCAACTCCTCTCATAGGCGCCCATCTTTATAGTTTGACACATGTCAAAAGTGACACCAAACACGACGTCTGAGTGACGTCTGAATCCTAACCGATAAGGCAATCTTTCATCCTATTACTCACACGTCGTCTCGCGAAAAGTAATCCGATATACCTATTTTTTTACTCAAAATCAACGTGTGAACCTAAAATGAACTGTGACCCAAATACATACGGCATAAAATCGTTTATTGCGCAACATGTCATTAACGAACCCTTGATTAGTCAGTGAAAGTTCGTCCTTGCCTGTTTTGTGCTTTTGTAAGCTTCATAATTAGGTGCTGCTGATGTATTTTGAGGCTTAGGTGTTGTGGTTTAGGTTGAAAATCGAGGGGTTTAAGTAAAATGTGCTGCTGGCCTGTACAGGTGAAATCTCAGCGAAAATTTAATGTAACGGCTGAGTTTCGAATAGGACGTGATCTTTTACGGCTTGAATGGACTTTGTAAATAGCTGGACGTATAATCAGCGCCATAAACGTGTTAGTGACTGTACCTTTTTGTCGGAGAGACTGTAATTAGGTTGAGGTTTTGTTACTCAACGTTTAATTTTCAGTTAGGGCCTTTTTCGGAGTCTGTATTAAAAACCTTTCAGTTTTTAACGAGTCTTATATACTTACCAAAATATACGGTGACTTTTATTTGATTCACTTCAATTACTATTGTGTGCATTAAAAATAATTAAAATAATTCATCTATTATCTCTTGTCTGGTACGGCATGCCAAACGTGTCATGGGAACTACCCAACTAACTAAACATAAACTTCGTTGTTGTCGAAAATGGCAACTTTCAGCTATTGTCTACGACTGTCGAACTCTATAAATAGTTATTTAATGACGGAATAACCATAAACAATATAGGTAAATTACGGTCAACACTGTCCGCAAACAGTGTCATAAAATTAACATTTCGCAAACAGAAGACGACCATAGAAATACCACTGACTTGTATCTATGGACGGGGACACAAAATGGCCGCCGAATATTACGCGCTATAAGCGTTTAGTACGAACATTTACCTTATTACATATATTTTATGTTTAAAATTAAAGAAATATTCCTTTAAGTCATACATGCTCACAAAAATGGTAAATGTATCCACTGCGATGACAGCCTAACCTAACGTGATACTTAAAATGGCAGTCGTGCCAAGGGCATCTTCACAGGTATATCTCTATGAGAAATACAAATGGCGGGGGAGTTGCATCCCGTGATCCGTAGTGCAATCAGCCATGCGACGCGATCACTGCGTGATCTATGTATAGACATGTGACTTGTGATGCATATGACATTGTTTACCTTTGTATATCTGTTAATGTTCTTGATGATAGTGGTTTATCTCACACAGTGTAGCAGGGACCGCGGCTCCACACGTGTATTTAAAAAAAATGTAATTTGCAATGATTTCAAAAGGAAGGATACGCCAATTAGAACATTTTATACAAACGTTCATGGAACAAGCAAAAGTAGTGACACCTGTCAAAACTCATACAATGTCGACTGAGTCGCGTTGCCCGTTGGCCCTAAACTGTCATTTTTAGGGCAAACGCGCTGGTGCCATTTGGTCGTGCGGTTAACTTGGTCCTTACGCAGTAATATATGTATATGTCAATGGTAATTTGTATTAATAATTGTCGAGACCATAGATCTCAGTTGATTGACCTACGTCTTTTTAGTATGACTGAAGTTTTGAAAATAGATGGAGGAATAATTTTCTTTTTCTTTTCGAATCGATGGTTTTTATTTATCAGACTACTTGGACCCAGTGGGTAGCCACATTAACCGCAGCATTAGTAGCGTTTTTAGTATCTTCTAAGGTGCAGGTGTAGTGCCCAAAGTGCTCCTAACACTTTGGGCACTGTAGTATGTGGGCGCAACGAAATACGCAACGAAAGCTCTTTGGAGCGATTATTAGTACAGGGAAAAGTAGAAGGTCAACGATCTCGCGGCCGGTTACCCACAAGATGGACAAACCTTATTAAATCGACGACAAAGTGTTCCCTGATCGAGTGTACACGCAGTGCCGTGAACAGAGAGAGATGGAGAAGTCTCGCAAAAGCCGCAACCAACCACTCAGACGAACCATGACCACGACCACTCCGCCAGGAGTGTACGACTGAGAAGTAAGTGGGCCATTGTCTAGTCAGGAGCACCGCACTCATACTGAGTATCGGTGGCATCTATACCTAATCCCCCATTTTGCTAGGTTGTGTTTGCAGCGGCCTACTTAGGAGCGCTGTCTATTGAGCGTTTTTGATATAAGTGGGCCACTGCAAATCACTT
Organism: Charanyca ferruginea; assembly: GCA_947361185.1. Taxonomy (NCBI): domain Eukaryota; kingdom Metazoa; phylum Arthropoda; class Insecta; order Lepidoptera; family Noctuidae; genus Charanyca; species Charanyca ferruginea. The sequence goes on from OX376070.1 coordinate 4,962,387, forward strand.
CCGAGTGGCAGGTGTTCCTCCCGCAACTTACGTCTCACCGTACGTGGTCGATCCTAAAAGGTGCTGCCAAGAAATTTTTCCGACTCTTAAGTCTATCTGGAACTGTCTAATAATGTCCTGTAAAAAATGTGTAAAAAAGACGACTCGGTTGGCGCAGTGGCTGAGCGATCAACTGCTGCACTGCTGCGCTGCGTGTCGCTGGTTTGATTCCCGCACGAAACAAATATTTGTATGGCCTACAGATAGTTGTTCCGGGTCTGGCTGTGTGTGTATGTGAGATTATATGTTTGTAAACGCACCCACGACACAGAAGTAATTCCTAGTGTGAGGCAACTTTTTATAAAAAAAAAGACTTCTTGATCGTAAATAAGTAAATTACTTTTGATACCAGATGCCTGAAGACGGGCCCAGCATCGAAACCAGCAAGTTACCAAACATTCTTACCGCCATATTCGTCTGTCTATTCTCAAAATGTCAACCATGCCAAAATGGCGTAGGTCTGTCGACTCTTGGGTCGATACCCAAGAGTCGCCACCATCATCCATCCATCACCATCATCATTTCAGCCGAAAGACGTCCACTGCTGGACATAGGCCTCCCCCAAGTGTCGCCACATTGACCGGTCCCATGCGACTCGCATCCAGCGGATCCCCGCAACCTTTACCAGGTCATCGGTCCACCTAGTGGGAGGCCTTCCAACGCAACATCCAGCCATACTTTATCCAAATCCAAACTTCCAAACTAAATTATAAATGCGAAAGTAACTCTGTCTGTTACGCTTTCACGACGAAACGGCTGAACCGATTTTGATGAAATTTGGAATGAAGATAGTTTGAACACTGGGGAATGACGTAGCCTACTTTTCAATCCACGACTTCATCTGCATCGGCGATAACCGACATTCACGCGGACGAAGTCGCAGGCAAAAGCTATTACTAAATAAATGCGAAAGTAAGTTTGTTTATTACGCTTTCACGGCTCAACTACTAAACCTATATTGATGAAATTTGGCGCAGACTAAGCTTGAACCCTATGAAAGGATATAGGCTTTTATTTTAGACTTTTATTCCGTCGTCTGCATCCGCGATAACCGACTTTCACGCGGACGAAGTCGCGGACAAAAGCTAATTTCGCCATATTTATGGATGTTTGTGGTGATAATTAGATTGGTTATGTTACTATTGTATCAAGAAACAATTGAAAATATATCGTTTGAAGGTATTGAGGAATGTCCACCAGTAAACTATTAAAAATAACAGTATTAATAAATAAATATTTCCATGCAAAAATCATGCACTTTCCATAAATATAAATGAATAAAGACTGCATTCAATTTATCTTCCATTATTCTTAAAGAAAGAATAAAGTATAAATAGAAACAGACGTCGTCATAATAAAGTCTTTAAATCCACAGAGTAAATAAAACAAGAGTGAACGTAAACATAGGATAGTTATGTTGTAAATAGACTAGTTATGAGTTGTACCTACTTATTTATTTGCGCATTTACCTTCAGAGGTGATCGGAATTTACTGTAAACTCTTTGAGGATAATTAAAAGCATATAATTGATAGTAAACTTTGTCTCTCTGTACCATTTATTGCATTTCGGAATGTGAAGCCTATTTTCAACCGACTTCAAAAAAGAACGAGGTTCTCAATTCGACTGTATGTTGTATTTCTTTTTTTTTTATATTTGCTACGCGATTTCACTCGCAAATCTGAATCGATTTTGATAATTTTATCGAAATTGATTCAGCACTTTTTGAAAAATCAACAAAATCCCAAAAAAATCTACATAGACGACGTTTTAATTTCTTCAATCTTTGGAGTACCCCCCTGTTTTAACTGTGTTGCTGGTTCTTAATGGATTTATCACATTTTAGATTTTGAAGGCGGTTGTCTTTTTAGGGTTCCGTAGCCAAATGGCAAAAAACAGAGCCCTTATGGATTCGTCATACTGTCTGTCTGTCCGTCCGTATGTCACAGCCACTTTTTAACGAAACTATAAGAACTATACTGTTGAAACTTAGTAAGTAGATGTATTCTGTGAACCGCATTAAAATTTTCACACAAAAATAGAAAAAAAAACAATAAATTTTGGGGGTTCCCCATACTTAGAACTGAAACACAACAATTTTTTTTCATCAACCCATACGTGTACCCATACGTGTGTTCCATCATCTATGGATAGGACTTCAAAAATGATATTGAGGTTTCTAATTTTTTTGTTTCTAAACTGAATAGTTTGCGCGAGGGACACTTCCAAAGTGGTAAAATGTCCCCCCCCCCCCCTGTAACTTCTAAAATAGGAGAATGATAAACTAAAAAAAATATGTGATGTACATTACCATGTAAACTTCCACCGAAAATTGGTTTAAACGGGATCTAGTAAGTAGTTTTTTTTAAAATACGCCACAAATCGTAAACCGCAATTTACCTTTCATTCAATCAACTCAAATATAAAAATAAAAAACTTTTATACTATGTTACTTGCTGCTACGGAACCCTTCATGGGTGAGTCCGACTCGCATTCGGCCGCTTTTTTTTTTTTTTTTGTAAAAAATCTTTTTTTATTACATACTTCGCACGCTTCGCACGGCTGCAATGTAGATTAAAAGGAGTTGTTTCAAAATGTATGGAGCCTGGGCCCAGTCCTTGTACACCATATTTAAAAATAAGGAAACACATTTTAAATAGTTCTCAGTTGTCCAATTACTTTAAAATAGCTTTGTGAGCAGGTAAAATACAAGAAATTGCACTTGAAATTGCAACACACAACAAACACAGTCATGGCGGTAAGCTGTCATTTTGATTGATTAATGACGTTTGACATTTATAATTCTGATTTTCTGCGTCGATTTGTGGCTACCCAGGTAAACAGATGGGAAAGAAACGGTGTTAAATTCAAAAAACGAAAAGGAGGTTGTTATAAAGTACTCTAGTAACTAGAAACAAACCGAGACGAAAGTGACTGAAGTGACACTGTCAGCTGACAGATCTCTTTCTATTATCAATGGTCGATCTATGGTTTATAGAGTAGCTAAATCGGAGTGACGCCATGTTGAAAATCCGTAAAAAATATTATTAAATTATCAATTTACTACCACAACAGTATACATTTAAATGAATTATCTGTATTTTTCCCGGATTCTACGGATTTTTCTCTTTTTTTTGAAGTGGTGTACATAGACTGGGCCCAGAATGAAACATGTCCTTTACCTAAAAACCTTCCTCTTGGATTACTCTAACTATTGATGGAAACTGCATTCAAATCCGTTGCGTAGTTTAAAAGATCTAAACGTACAGACAGCGGTAGCGACTTTGTTTTATACTATGTAAAGAAGAAGTATTCAAAATCAAAGAATTTATTTCAATTAACCATTTATAGGCGCAACGAGTCGGCCAGTTAGAAAGTTGAATCTAGTTGGCCGTTTCAAAACGTAGGTTGGACTCTATGGAGAAGAACGGGCAAGAAACGTGGACATTCTTTTTAATCCAGTTTTAACAAAATCTTAGTTAGGTACATTATTCTTGTTGCTTCTTATAGATGTAGGTAAAGAGCAAAATAAAACAATTCTCAAAATAAAAATATAAGCTTTGGCGATTAAATAAATGAATAAAATTCATTTATTTCAGGCAAGACGCCCATACGACAAGTTACATAAAATTGAATTGAATTGATTAAGACATGACCAATCTGACAACACTCGTTTACGAATGACGCGTGAAATCGCAGCATCATTTAGCTCAACAATTTTAATGGGAACGAGCGAAAAACTCCACGGACACTCTTTTGAGTCAAATTTTAACAAAGTCTTGGTCACATTATTATTTCATGTTGCTTTCAACATTATCAGCCGGAAGACGTACACTGTTGAGCAAAGGCTTGGCAGGCGTCTTGGGGATCGCAGTGAAGTTGTTGAGTAGGTACACGGAAGCCGCTGCTGCCCGACTTGCAAATTTTCCCTTAGTCGCCTTCCACGACACCCTCGGGATGAAATGGGGGGTGCTATTCTAGCCCGAACACCCCACGGGGATGTTGCCTTAAGATGTGACAACAAACGTAAGTAGGTACATAATGCAATAATATCAGGATTTAAATTAATTCCGGGATCAAAATGGAAAATGCCAAGCGTACATTTTAATTGACCTTCTCGTCACAAACAGTAGTTCAAGGCAATGATTTTTTTTAGTCTGTGTCTGTGCCGCGGTATTTATGAGTTATTGTGTAACCACTTCCTTAACGCGGAGACTGCGGTACGGTGTATTATATCATCATAATGTGCTCGGGGATAGATAAAAATGATAATAATAGTTATAATTATTTATGACATTAATTGGATGTTTGTTTCGAAATTCCTTTGTTAAAACATACCTAAATCTTCATCAGCCGAAAGACGTCCACTGTTGAACAAAGGCCTCCCCATAGAACGCCATACCTTCGTAGTAAATGGAAAATATGGTCTTACTTTACTATGCTATATTTTTAACCGACTTCAAAAAGGAGGAGGTTCTCAATTCTATTGTTTTTTTTCTATGTATGTACATCGATTACTCTGAGATTTATGATCAAATTTACGTGATTCTTCTTTAATTTGATGCGGAATAGTTGCTTTTTTGTCTCATAGTTACAACATAGTTTGGCCCAGTAGTTTTCATTTTTTGAACATTTTTTTTTATGTTTGACCACGCATAACTTTGTTCAGTGTAGTCCGATTTCGATGATTCTTTTTTTTATTGATAGTGTATTTGGTCCCATATTAATTTCAAGTATTCCATTTCCCAAATATTCCACCCCTAAGGGTAGAAAATTAAGGGATGACTGAATTTTTTTGGTGACACCGTTTGGTAATTAATTTGTATGATAAGAAATAGGCACTAAAAAGCGAAAAAAAAAAGCTTTCAGAAAAAAACTTTTTATCAAAAAAGACCAAAGAAGACAAAAAAGCCATCAAAAAATAAAAAATAACTTTTAATCCGCAAGTCGGCGGCTTTGGTTTTGCTTGTTGTATTGTATTGCCACCGATTTGTGAATTGAAAGTTATTTTTTTATGTTTTGAAGGCGGTTGTCTTTTTTGTTAAGACGTTTTTTTTTTATTAATTTTGTTGCGGTATCCAACCAAGACCGTTGTAATGTTTTTCCGGGACTCGTCGAGCTTCATTGCTTTGGCGCTTTTCTGGTGGTCGCCAGTGTTGATTTTGTCTTTAAGGAAGTATAGTGATTTGGGCGTAGTGTGGCGGGCTGGTCCCAGAAAGAGAAGTAAGTACCTACATAGTTATTTTCTTTTGTTACTATTCTTACATAAGAATTAAGATGACGGGGTCGCGACAGGCCACGAAGGAGATGGCGAGAAGAACTGGACGGACTCCTCCAATACTAGTAGGATGAAGCACGGGAAAGATGGAAGCCAGCCATGGAGGGACCTTTGCCCAGGAGTGGGACAGAAAAGGCTACAAACAAAAAAAAAATCTTATATACGCTTTAATGCTCAATTAGGTACAAGTAAAATGACGTGGTTTCTCTAGTTGCCCCTACCAAAATGTAGTTACATCCCCATCCCTATCTTCTATCCCTGATTGAAGTCTTCAGAGCGACTAAATTTAATCAGGCAGGCCTGCACTTGCCGCGCTAGTTTGATTACTGCTGATCCAGTTAACTCGCTCGCATCTATTTGATACGCAGATCTCATTTCCTGCAAACTTGGCTCACGAGTGGAACAAGTTTAGTACGAACTAGCGGTGCGATATGTCGAATGAGGTGGAAATAGGTTTTGCTATGTGGTCTTGTTCAAATTGACAAGCAATGATTGGATAAGTCAGCTCTGTGTTGCGTTGCTAAATATTGATCTTGTTGTTGGGGAGCTTGTGACTAAGAAAAAGCTGTACTGATAGACCAGTTATCATGGTTAAGATAAGCTTGCTGCGGTCGGTCCGTAGATGGGTGACCATCTATTAAGCCGTTGAGAAAGCACGTTAAGCCACGAACGAACGAACGTAATGAACGTCTCAGCTATCATTCGTAGATCTTTGACAGTCGTTATAGGTAGTCAGAAGCCAGAAAATCTGACGATCAGATCAGATTTTCTGGCTTACCTAGTAACTGGGTTTTGGAGGTCAGATAGGCAGTTGCTCCATGTACCACTAGTATTTAGCTGTATCCGGTTAGACTGGAAGCTGACCGCGACATAGTTGAAGTTGGAAAGGGGTAGGCAGATGATGATTGATCTTGTTGAAGCATCAAAAGCAAAGAAATGAATAGGCCGTACAAAAGAATCCGAGTCTAAAGAATATAAACTTTGATAAATTCAAAAGACAAATCGAATACGTCGACTCGCTTATGTATATTTAATAAGAATTATTGATTACTGAAATAAGGTTATTTGTAGTGCATGAAGTGCTGAAGAAGTATCTACTTATGAAAAACAAAACTAAGAATGTTTTTTACACACATATATTTTATTTTTATTTTTATTTTTATTTTTATTTTTATTTTTATTTTTATTTTTATTTTTATTTTTATTTTTATTTTTATTTTTATTTTTATTTTTATTTTTATTTTTATTTTTATTTTTATTTTTATTTTTATTTTTATTTCTATTTCTATTTCTATTTCTATTTCTATTTTTATTTTTATTTTTATTACTTTTAAGAAGGCTTACAGACTAATTACATAATAATAGGTAACTACAATAAATTATCAAGTTGCTAATAACAAGCCTCCACAGATGAAGCCCTGTTCTCCTAGCTAGATCACAAAGTAATCTGTGTTAATGCGCTATTAAGCGGCTTTTACAGCTGACAATCACGTCAAAATGAGTAGTGTAAATAATTTGAAAAAAATATAAGTATGTTAAACTAGAACATTATCTTAATCATTTAATATGTGAATATTTTTGATTAAGTTTATATTAAATAGCTCGACGTCAGACACAACTCGTGAAGTTGTGTCTGACGCGGACAAAACACTGATAATCACACATCGAGATGAAATTCTACCAAGTATATTTTAACGAAACTTTCACTATCTTACAGACAATTTTATTATCTATCTTTTAGTATACGCCTTTTTATGGTAAAGAATAGGTACTATGTTTTCTTTATTTTTTCGAGTAAACTTTGAGAGTTTTGGACGCAGCGCATACGATTCTCCGGTCGTTCAAGGTCGCCGGTGTATATCGTCGATTCCACTTCCTAGTGGGTTAGTAATAACACTCATGCGTTCATGTTTCTGATCCTTTGTACAATAAATACATGGGCAGTACACAATTCCGCCACACTAATCCCAAACCACCGCTACTTCTGAAAGCCAGAAACATTACAATAAGCCCGCAACGAAATTAATCAGAAAAGTACAACGGAGGAGTAAAAAAAACATATTTTCTACTACCCTCCAAATCAAGCGGGAGACAGGACAGAATTAGGCCAATGGGCACAAAGGGACGTTTACAACTAGGGGAGGCAATCTAGGCAGTACAGTCAACCATATGTATTACAAAATCTATATTACAGCAACTTGCCTCATCCACAAAAGATCTCTTTACTTTACTGGAATCCAATTCCACGGTTCATAATGTAAGATTTAATTTTAAATCACGTTTATATTCCTGCGTTTGCGAATTACAGGATTGTACAGGATACAACTTTTAATTAGCGAAATCTCCTGAGATTGAAAAGGTAATGAGGGTGGGTACTTCTGTTACGGATTGTTTTATAAAATATGAATACTTGTTCTTTTATGCTAAGCTTGAGTTACTGTTTGTCTGTGTAAATGCGGGTCGCGTTGGACCGGCTGTTGTGACGGTGTTTGGGAAACTTGTGCGTGTGTGAAACCAAATATGTATATGTCTAGCAGTCAGGATATCTTTTAGGATAAATGACGAGGATTATAGTCCAATGATTAATCATCTGAGTAACTTTTAGTTTATGTTTTCGGAAGAGATTAGTACATCATAATTTTTAAATTAAGTTGTTTGAAACTGGCGAAATCATACAAATTTGTTATTAGAGACAACATGGTACAAAGTTAGTATACATAACTTTAAAACTATTGTTAGTACATATACTATCTTAAGAACAACACTCATTTATTGTGTAACCCTTCAAGTTAAAATAACTACAGGCCTAGAAATTTCATGGAGATTAATTACTTATTGACCAAAAAAATCATGGCATGATTTGTACAAAAAAATTAAGATGTTTAGAGAAGTTGAAATTCTAATTCTTATATTCTTGGGTACCTAAAGAGTATCTTCAGGCATTTGCAATATTTTTAAAACCCCGCAAAAAAAAGTTAATTGTTTAACGAAAAGTTCATTTTTTTCAGAACGAAACGGCGGCTGACAGTAACAGTTACACTGACAGTCGCCGTTTCGCAGTTCTTAGATTGAAATTGCATCGTTTTATGGGAAATATTAAAAAAATAAAGTGACAAGCGATGTCAACGGATCTAAAACATTGGCAGACAAGTGATGTGAGAAGGGTGCGGAAAAAAAAATCATTATTTGTGTTAATAAACACAAAATGGGCATTGATATGAAACGAAAAAGTGTTATTTCATTTAGTAATATTTTAATTATGCGGGGTTTTAAAAATATGCTAAGTATATAAATGTACTCTTGGTAATGTATTCTTCACATTGTAAAATATTTTACACCCTCTAAATTACTTTTTTTTTCATACAAATGAATGGGTGAATCTCGGCATGATTCAAGACTAATTTACTGTTGTATGGAGTGCGTAAAAAGAAAAGCAGTTTTTCCATCAAGCAAAAATGTTTTTCTTTTTCTAGTTTCAGTGACGATTCAATCGAATCAAATGCCAAGAAGTGTTCTGCCAATTGCCTGCACTGTTGGAGTTTCGGATATCAAATGCGGCAAGATGTGTCGCGGAGGAATTGGATTTATTTAAAATGTTATTTGATTTGGATCCGGTCGGATCTGTGATCCGGATTCGGTTCGGTAGAGTATTGAAGTGTTGCTGTTGATGCTACAACATGAACACACGTGCAGTTTCATTGTTTTGTCAACACTAACCCGACCGGTCTAATTTAAGGATAGGTAGGTACTAAAGGGAGATAATGTCAGGTAAACCAATAAGGTTTACGCAAATAACACAATGTTATCGGCACTCTTTTGTTAAGTAGCGACATCGCCGGCGCATCCTACTAGTGGGTACACACGACATGCTCGATACACTTGCTCGATCTCGAGCAAGTACGAACGTGTGTACCATGCAAGTCTCAAGACAAATGCTCGAAGCCAACCAAAATGTTCGATTCGAACAAGATTCAAACGTCCATAATTCTTGCTCTATGTTCGAACCAAACATGTTTGTACGTTTAGCCGCAACGTCGAACATGTAAGTAGTGATTGATATTTTTGTGAAGAGGGTGTGAGTGCGCAGCTAAAATGACGGACTTTCGTTTATTTTCTCGGGATTTTGTGGAACAATTATTTATAAACATGTATCGGGAGGAAGAATGCTTGTGGAAAACTACGTTAAAAGAATATAGTGATAAGAGTCACCAAACACAACAACGAATTGTCTATTGCGCGAAGAGTTTCAACGCACACAAAAATGTTCTTGGAGCAAGCTTTTTACGTGTAGACGCAAGGTCGAGCATGCTTGTAGATAGCCATGCTCGGATGAAACATGCTCATCGAGCATGTAGCTGAGTGAAGACCCACCATACCAGAGCCATGTAATATCACGACGAAAGTAAACTACGCAACAACGATTAAACATTTTACGCACAAAATTATTGAGTGGGACGAATGGCACTAATCTAGAACATATTCCCATTCGTCCCTCTAAAATCACGAATGGGACGATCAGGAACAAATTTAATATTATTGGAACGAAGTCCCTTTACGCGGCTTATGGGTAGTGCGAATTAGTAGAAATCGTCACGTAACGAAATGCGTGTGTGTATGTGTGCGTGTATCGAGCCGCTGCGCACTCGCCTGCTCGTGATGTATTATTATTTTTAAATATTTTTTTTACGTGCGTAAGAAACTGCGACAGTAAGACAGTAAGACGGCGTCGCGGCAGGCCACGAAGGAGATGGCGGGATGAACTGGACGGATTCCTCCAAAACTGGTGGGAGGAAGCAAAGAATCGGGAAAGATGGAAGGCATGGAGGGAGGCCTTTGCCCAGGAGTGGGACAGAACAGGCTAACAAAAAAAAAAAAAAAGAAACAGCGGTCCTTACGGGGTCCCTCGACCGCACAAGTTTTTAATTTTTGTAAATTTCCAATTTTGAATACACGACTGTAACGGCTTGGTACAGTATGTCTATTCTGTTACAATCTCCCTCGGTGAACGCCTAGGTGAAGTGAGCGCAAAGAAAAAAAAAAAGGTGAAGTGAGCTGAGCATTGGGACAGATGACAGCTCGCTTCACCTAGGTGTTCACCGAGGGAGATTGTTACAGAATAGCACTGCTGATGCGCTGTATTCAAAGCCATATTAAAATTCAACGTCTAACCTTTTGACCGCCCGTAAAAAAGCAAAAACTTGCCCAATTACACATAGAAGTCTGTCATGTAGTCGTGACCGTGGCGTGCTGGGCACATTTTGGATTGTCATCTATATGTAGGATCGTCAGGTGCGATCGAGGAGGAGTGCCGAGCGGTATAATACATCGTCAGGAGTATGGGCGTTCCCATTATCCCATTAGGGATAAACAACATACCTGTGAAAACAATTACACACTATTAGTAAAGAAAACACAATACAAATGGTAATCAGTAACAAGAATAAAGTAAGTTCAAGGTACAGCAACAATACAGTTAATCGAACAGACCATTAAGGTCCCACAGTTCGTACAGTGGCGAAGCCACCCAATGATAAACGAACAAACCCTTAAGGTTTATAGTTCGTACAGCAGCCTAAGCCACCCAATGATAAACGAACAAACCCTTAAGGTTCATAGTTCGTACAGTAGCATAAGCCACCCATATACAAAGTGTATCGCTCGCTAGTAGCAAGCCTATACAGCTATGTGAATATACAGCAGCGCTGTACCAGGTAAACCGACAGTATTGTCGGGAGCAGGAACTTTTTACTGAGTCGAATCCGAGGATCGACTGCCATACTTACGGAGTGCACGCTCTTTTATAAGGCGATGGCCCCCACCTTGCAACCTCTCCATACAAGTCTGCCCATGCGCACGGAAGTGCGTCACGCGTTTACTTGATACAAAACACTAAAATGTGCTGAATCTAATAAGATCTGTAATCAAATAACACAATAATAATTGTCATGAATAAACAATAGTGATTTCATAAAGTAATTCGTTTTACATTCAAAGTAACGTGTCAACAATTGTTTTGAATAAAACCATCGATAACAATTATCGAAATAAAGTAACCACAAATCAGTGTGCACACACAATTAATCATGTTTCGAATTAATAGACAATAATTGATAGTAAAATCACATAAATTAACAATAAGAAACACAAATCATAACAAATTTAGTTAACACCCACAATGTGATTAATAAACTGTCTCCGACACGGCCAGACTGACATTCTACACGTCCTCGTGTAGTTATAAAGTTCTTGGTAAATATCGATCGGCCTTTCTGACAAAAAGCTTTAATTAGCAAAAGGTATGTTGTAAAGAAAAATCCTGAATTAGTCCTAAAGTAAAATCATTAGCAAAATTTGCATCATAACCAGTAAAAATAACCATACTGTTACAGACAATACATAGCTCAACAAATCAGCCGAAATCACACCATGGGATTCGACAAGTAACTTGAAGTTGAATAGACAACCCGCATAGGCGTCAACATAGACAACCCGCATAAGCGTCAAGATCAACATTCAAATACAAACAATAGTCAACATAGACATCTCATTTCAGCTATAGTATGTCAGCAGCAGATGAATCATAATCATCATCATCATCATCATTGTCAACATTGACATCATTAACAGTTACTGATGGACATTCAGGTATTTTTCGTACATTGTTACTCAAAGATTTTATCAAATAATATTATTTTCTACAACCAAAGTTTTCAACAATAAAGTAGCCAACAAAATAAAGTAGCCAACAAAATAAAGTAGCCAACAAAATAAAGTAGCCAACAAAATAAAGTAGCCAACAAAATAAAGTAGCCAACAAAATAAAGTAGCCAACAAAATAAAGTAGCCAACAAAATAAAGTAGCCAACAAAATAAAGTAGCCAACAAAATAAAGTAGCCAACAAAATAAAGTAGCCAACAAAATAAAGTAGCCAACAAAATAAAGTAGCCAACAAAATAAAGTAGCCAACAAAATAAAGTAGCCAACAAAATAAAGTAGCCAACAAAATAAAGTAGCCAACAAAATAAAGTAGCCAACAAAATAAAGTAGCCAACAAAATAAAGTATTGAACATCAAACTTTCGGCTCCCAGGGCTGTTTGCTTTCTTTCACGGGACAGAGTTTAATTTCTTACTCCACATCAACAGTGTTACGGCAGTCCTGCATTTTCACACGTTCTTGGGTAAATAGTTTATTATTTATTCTCATCATCTGTAAAAAATTAGAAAAGAGCTCAAGTAAACAGCTTATCGTTCGGTCATTCTGGTCAATTTAAATCAAACACTACAGACCTGATAACATAAAACAAGTTTAGTTCTTTACCACACATGTGATTACCTTACCACACACGTAATTACCTTACCACACACGTAATTACCTTACCACACACGTAATTACCTTACCACACACGTAATTACCTTACCACACACGTAATTACCTTACCACACACGTAATTACCTTACCACACACGTAATTACCTTACCACACACGTAATTACCTTACCACACACGTAATTACCTTACCACACACGTAATTACCTTACCACACATGTAATTACCTTATTACCACACATGTAATTACCTTATTACCACACATGTAATTACCTTATTACCACACATGTAACTACCTTATTACCACACATGTAACTACCTTATTACCACACATGTAATTACCTTATTACCACACATGTAATTACCTTATTACCACACATGTAATTACCTTATTACCACACATGTTATTACCTTATTACCACACATGTAATTACCTTATTACCACACATGTAATTACCTTATTACCACACATGTAATTACCTTATTACCACACATGTAATTACCTTATTACCACACATGTAATTACCTTATTACCACACATGTAATTACCTTACCACACATGTAATTACCTTACCTCACAATACATGTCATTACCTTACCTCACAATACATGTCATTACCTTACCTCACAATACATGTCATTACCTTACCTCACAATACATGTCATTACCTTACCTCACAATACATGTCATTACCTTACCTCACAACACATGTCATTACCTTACCTCACAACACATGTCATTACCTTACCTCACAATACATGTCATTACCTTACCTCACAATACATGTCATTACCTTACCTCACAACACATGTCATTACCTTACCTCACAACACATGTCATTACCTTACCTCACAATACATGTCATTACCTTACCTCACAATACATGTCATTACCTTACCTCACAACACATGTCAACAATCAGGGGGTACACAGTTACTTTTCAGATAAACTATCCCTCAAACCTCAGAATCAAGCTACCTATTTGTTTAGCTAAAAACCAACTATTTGACATAGTTGTATTATCACTGATTTATATTCAGATGGAATATCAGTATCAATTTTATTCGGAGTTTCAGGAATAGAGCATAGCTGTTACAATCTCAACTTTCGTAATGGTAACAATACTTTCGGTTATAATAACCCCAAAATCTAAATTTAATATCTCACGGCATAATATGATACTTTGATTTGAATAAGCATTCGGTATTACATGAAACTTCACTATATATTGGCCATACAAGTAAGTTTGCCACACATGTATCAGTAATGAAAGTAGGTACATTCAAACCCAGAGTCATAACAAAATGGAAGCGTCTCACCAGATAGTTGTAGAACATCATTGGTAAGTACATCACAGACTTAACCCATCACGGATGGTTGTCTCGAAGTCTCGAAGGCTGACTCACAGTATCTTCACTCGGTTAGTCCCGCCACGCTCCAGTTAGATGTCAGGAAAGTGACCTGTCGACTGGTATAAGCGGTTAAGGATTATCCCTGTCATGGTTGACAATTATGAAGGTAAATAAGGGTAGCGGTAATGGAGTATGTAAAATCAAATAACTAAATGAATGTGGGTAGGTGATTTATGAATGCCATTAAAACAGCCTTAGCTCAGCGCTAGGTAATCCCGAGAGAGGAAGCTGTCATAACAAAAGAGGTAGAGACATACGATAACTAGGGAAGCCATGCGGAAGCATTAAGAGGCTATCCCACTTCTGATGTAGGATCGTCAGGTGCGATCGAGGAGGAGTGCCGAGCGGTATAATACATCGTCAGGAGTATGGGCGTTCCCATTATCCCATTAGGGATAAACAACATACCTGTGAAAACAATTACACACTATTAGTAAAGAAAACACAATACAAATGGTAATCAGTAACAAGAATAAAGTAAGTTCAAGGTACAGCAACAATACAGTTAATCGAACAGACCATTAAGGTCCCACAGTTCGTACAGTGGCGAAGCCACCCAATGATAAACGAACAAACCCTTAAGGTTTATAGTTCGTACAGCAGCCTAAGCCACCCAATGATAAACGAACAAACCCTTAAGGTTCATAGTTCGTACAGTAGCATAAGCCACCCATATACAAAGTGTATCGCTCGCTAGTAGCAAGCCTATACAGCTATGTGAATATACAGCAGCGCTGTACCAGGTAAACCGACAGTGTTGTCGGGAGCAGGAACTTTTTACTGAGTCGAATCCGAGGATCGACTGCCATACTTACGGAGTGCACGCTCTTTTATAAGGCGATGCCCCCCACCTTGCAACCTCTCCATACAAGTCTGGCCATGCGCAAGGAAGTGCGTCACGCGTTTACTTGATACAAAACACTAAAATGTGCTGAATCTAATAAGATCTGTAATCAAATAACACAATAATAATTGTCATGAATAAACAATAGTGATTTCATAAAGTAATTCGTTTTACATTCAAAGTAACGTGTCAACAATTGTTTTGAATAAAACCATCGATAACAATTATCGAAATAAAGTAACCACAAATCAGTGTGCACACACAATTAATCATGTTTCGAATTAATAGACAATAATTGATAGTAAAATCACATAAATTAACAATAAGAAACACAAATCATAACAAATTTAGTTAACACCCACAATGTGATTAATGTGTATGAGTAGCGAATATAGTTTCGGGATTTTGGTGGTTTTTGAAATCCGATAGGAATTCGCGACGTGATTGGAAAATGGGATGTCCGTCATGGTTTCTACTTAATTGTAGTGTATAAAATGAGTGCATATTATTATACAACCTTAGTTTTTGTTTACCATAAACCTGAAAAGTGTATGAAACTGATTTCTTTTTCGCAATTTCCAATTGTAAAAGTTGTTCATAATAATGATGTGCCTGTTCACGTATGCATGCATGCATGTCTAATGTATGTACAGAAGCCAGCACATCAAGCTACAACAATCTGACAAATTTCTTTAATAGATTTTCAACTTTATCACAAAATAATAAGGTTCATATACAATTTTGAAAAAGACAATGCCAGAAACTCTATAGAACTTTGCCCCACTCAATAGAAGTCATGCACAAACTTGCAATATGTAGCATCTTACTGCTTATTAATTGCTAGTAACTAAACATTAGTCCTAATGACTGCAGAACTTGCCGTTTCTGTTGAAATACAAAACTGTATTTGTTTTCCTCTTAACATTGATTTGTAATCCGCAAGTAATAATAATGTTGTTTATTTGCCAAAAAAAGTTCTTGACATTTCCTTATAGTCTACATTATCAAATATATTCTCAAAAAAAAAAAAAAGAAAGCATTTTGCTAATGAACTCCACACAACTCCACACTCGAGCCTGTAAGATTCTTTAATCATTACAATAGGGTATTACACCCATTTTTGAAAAGTGTCTCAATGAAATTCTGTAGTACTAATATGCCACCAAAAAAAACACAAAATTTTTATTCAATCGATAAGTGCCATAAAAATGCATCTAAATTATAAATTTTCAAATTTCGCGCGTAGTTTGACGAAAACGCCTCTTACTAGACGCCATATTGCTCAGCGCAAATGACGTCAGTTCGTTTAGTATCAAATGAGCTCATATTAAATATGATAATTGTATATCATTTAAAAATAATTAAAAGTATATTTTGTAATAGGTGTAATAATGAAAAAATTACGTTGGTTACGAAAATAATAAAAGTACAAAGCCACGCCAATCGGTTGACTGACAGTTGACAATCTTTTGTTTACACAGCCGTACGGCGTAATAACATGGCCGCTACACGTCACGGTGTTTTATAACAGATTAAAAATATTGAAAACTTTGAATTGAATTTAAAAAATTGATTTGTTTTTTTATGAACTAAAACTTACATTTTCCGACTGCTTTATGCCTAAACTGTCTCAATAACATATTTATAGATTTTTTCTCGTATAGAGTAAAATACCCTATTATTTGATTAATTTACATTTTCTGTAAAGGGGTGGGGCGGGATCTGGCATTGTCATTTGACAATTTGGTATTTCTTGATGTGCTGTCTGTACATAAACTGCTAAAATTATTATCTGCCTTTTACCTTTGCCGTAGTCATGTAAAATCTTCAGAATCACGGGCCTCATAGTTACCGGAAAGATCATATCCAAAAGTAAAGTACGCCGTTTCGCGACACATTTTCCCAGAGATTTATTTGCCATTTCCCCGCCAAGCTGCAAATAAACATAAAAGTTTACCCTTTTACCGTATCACGGAGGTTCTTGGGCAAAGATCGCCTTTATACCCTCACGTAGGTGAAACTGTCCGTATAAGTAAATAATATTTACAATAGAGACTTACGGTGAGCAGAGAGTGAACAGCAATATAATCTAGCAGTTTTTATTGATAAACGGACAACGAACTAAAAAAACTTTTAAACAGAAAAAACAACCGCGCTCAAAAAAAAACAAACGGAAACATCAACAAAGTCCTTATTCCACCCTTCGAGATGAAATATATATATTTTTTATAATTTATTTGGGATCAACTTTGAACTTATCCATTAAAAAAAGTATAATCGAAATCGGACTTTATTGCAAAGACATATGCGTGGTAAAACATTTAAAAAAACAAGCCGAATTGAGAACCTCCTCCTTTTTTGAATTCGATTAAATAACAACAGTAACAGAGTTGAAAATTGCGTAAATGCAAGTAAGATAATAAATGCACGAAATTATATCTTGCACTTAATTTAAACTTTATTCGAAACGATTTTAGTTATTTATTTGCATGGTCTACAGGGCCTCAAGTCTGCTATTACAATAGTGTCAGAATGGTCTATCATTGATTTCATAATTGTTGATTATGACAAGTTTAGTAATCTACTAATATAATGGCGTCATTATGACTCCATTGGTCAACCACTGACACGCCATTGAAAGAAATGTTATAGAATGGTAATCTCGTACAAAATGGCAAAAGAATGACTGACTTAGGCGGTAATCTGCTAAAATGTTGACAGTTCCTTTGATCAGTGACCTACCATTAGAACGACATTGTGCAGTCATTGCTTTTAATTCGACCGACCAATGATCGACCATTATGAATTTAGCAGACTACGAACTTTTAGCAAAATGACAATGGGATCGTGTTGGAATGACAAAATTATAAAAATAGCAGACTTGGCCCCCAGGTAGTAAGTTATTACGTGTCTGGTTGTATGTGACTTTATATGTTTGTAAACTCACCCACGACACAGGAAAACATCCTAGTAAGTAGGTATAGGGTAGTTTAAAAAAAACTTTTTTTTTTCATTTAGTCACCGTTTCAAATCAAAAGATCTATCTGTTCTATAAATTATTTGATTCTATCGGTTGATATGAAGTATGTTATTATTATATGTATATTGATATTATATATATAAAAACCGCTGATTTGTTATGATATATTACATACGCGACCTTTATACAAATCAGAATGGTTTATACGTCTCAACCACGTATTATTGTATTTATACAGTATATTATATGCCAGTCCTTTTGTATTCCAGATACAAACATAATATTAAGAATACATTTCGTACAGAAATGTAAGTCATACGTCGAATATTTTGAGCGCAAACATTACTTAAAATACATACATATTAATAAATGTTGGTTTTCTTACTTGTAGGATTCTCGGATTGGTGGGGTTCAATTAGGCACTTTCATATTGAGCTTAAATAATATGTATTTTAATTAGAAAAAAAAAACAGGAGTCAAAATGAGTTTTCTTAAACTGTAGGTATAGAGAGCGTTCAAGGTTGAGTGTTTATATTTTGCTCAAAAAACATTCAAACTCGATTAAGTTTTCTAGATAGTACAAGGATAGTAGTAAGTAGTCAGTTTCCCGTGAAATAATTTCAAAATGAAACGTAAAACTACTATGAAACGAAATTCGCATGAAATTTAAAAATCATAGCAAGTGTAGATTGTCTTAACTACAAAATTTCATCAACTTTAATATCTGTTATCCAAAATATGTCGAAAAAGAAAAGTAGTAGACTTGTATGGACTAAAAGAAGTAGACCAGGACGATGACAAATTCTTTTATTATTTTATCTGTACAACATTTTCAAAAGGAATGCTTTTTCCCTTAAAGTAATAAAAAAAACGGACAAGTGCGAGTCGGACTCGCCCACCGAGGGTTCCGTACATATTTGTAGGTACATATCCAACTTCTATACTAATCCGTACCATACTTCCACTATCCATACCTTAATCTATTTAATATTATAAATGCGTTTTTGCGACATAAACGGCCGTATATTTTTTTCACGTTAACATAGAGGGTTGATTTTTTTTACAGCACCAAGGGACCGTAGATTTGAGTATATGATTTTAATTTTAACTCGATATCTCCACGCGTTCCCGAGATAAAGGGTCTTGACAGACAGACAAACGGACAACAAAGTGATCCTATAAGGGTTTTTCTTTTTGAGGTACGGAACCCTAAAAACAGCTCTTGTCCATAGTAAACACCGGTTTAGTATGGAGATGCGTATGCATCCGTCCAGCTTTCCGCGTCTGAACCGATACGATACACAAGCCCTTAATCTAAAACTCTATCACTTTAAAGATGAAATCTGTTTTGTCTTTGAGTGTTTGTCACAAAGACTGGATAAATTCTCTTTGGCGTGTTTCAGAAAATAATAATAAAATTCCTTTTAAATATACAAACTAAAAATGAAATATAAAATATAATACAATCGAATTGAACAATAAATAAAATTCCAATGAATCGTTTGTTTTCAATAGAAAGGGTTTCATTTCAAAGCCATTATAAACTTGAAGAGTGACTCAAAGAATTTGTTTCTATTGTGTATTGTTACGGGTTATTTAAATACGGATTATAGCACTTATTCTTTGATATAATAAAATAAAATTAAACATTTAACCTTTTCACTGCTACGTCCAAAAGCAAAAGCGTGCCCTCGGCGCCACGCTAGTGGGTTGGATTGGTTGGTATAATATGTGGGTGGTTACTCTAGCCGGAGATAACTCTTTAAAATAATGGCAGGTGCTTTTTATTCCTGGAACGAATTCAGAACAAGGAAAAAATATTTTGGGACCCATTAAGAGCGCCCATTCCATCATATTTCCCATACAAACGCTCGTACGTGATTACGGCGTCATAACAAATTATTCTACAATTTTTTTTAACACATAGGTATCTTGTGGTTTAAATCTAGGTTTGTATGAAGCCAAAAACAAATTTTTTTGAGAAAAAAAATTAGTAACCACGTCTGAAAATCAGCTTTTTTGCACAGTTTTTATCTGAACTTTGGCCGTTCATAATGCACTTAAACATCGAAAAAGTAAAAAAACACCTTCATAGAAACTTCATAGAAAATGACGCCATTTATTAGTAGATTACCAAACTTGTCAAAATCAATGATAGACCATTCTGATACTATTGTAATAGCAGTTTTGAGGCCCTGGTCCCATGTTACTTGGGGTCGGCGGAAAACGCTTTCTTCTTCTTTCCCTCCTGTCTACCTTTATGATATAACTGACTTCCTTTTCCTTCATATCATTTTTCACACAATCTATCCATCTTTCCTTCGGCCTTCCTCTGCCTCTATTCATTTACTTATAGGCACGGATAAATCTATGCTTATTGTAAGACGCTTTTGTTTTTGTCGGGGGTTAAAAAGTCAAAATATTTCACCTTCCTTCAAATAGTAGCATCTATGGGTCAGCATAAAAAGAACAACAATAATCAATTTATAAAATGTGTTGGATCATTCGGCTCCCTTCAGAATGGTTGAGTTGAATGGTGCTGATCCACGCTTCATGTTCGTGAACGGGCGCTGTCAGTAGAGATTGGTCAACTCTTAACTTAAGCTTTAACTTAACTTTATCTTAACTTTAACTTTATCTTAGCTTTTATCTTAATTTTTTTTATGTTTTGTATTGTTCTTTATCTGCATTGTTTTCACATAAGCAACAAGGTTAATTTAACCAATATTTTGTAAAAACTTGATTTAAAAGAGTGTCCGTGGAGTTTCTTGCTCGTTCTTCTCCATAGAGATCTACCTACGTTTTGGAACGAGCAACTAGCTTCAACTTTCTGACTAACTGAACGACTCCTTGACAATTCAAAAGTGCCTATAAATAGTTCAATTGAAATAAATGCTTTGACTTTGATATTGAACTAAAATACGTTACGAATATGGTTAAAAATTGTGTGAAAGATATATATTTTTTCACACTATCATAATTATTATTATCTTTCATATTATTCTTCACACTATCCATCCGCTTTTCCTTCGGCCTTCCTCTACCTCTCCATCCATTTACTTATAGGCACGGATATATCTATGCTTATAGGTATATTTATTAAAGGTTTTTTTTAAATAAATTTACATAGATTTGGGATCATTTATTACGGAAAGAATGGAGGTAGCTGTGATGAGAATGTACTGAAGTGGAAAGATATGGGTAGAGGTTGTAAAGATAAAGATTTTATGAGAGGATTAAATTGAAATTGGGACATGAGCGCACTTTACTTGGTTTTTAACTATATGATGAATCGTTGTTGTAGATGTCCTTTGACGTTCTTTATCTGGAACAGCACTGTGAAGGTTATTATGTTAATGCAACCTTGCCGAAGCTGTTGTGATAATCAGACGTGGGTATTCCAGTGGTAGTCTGAAGATGCAGGCCAGCTGGGAGATAAAATGTATGATCTTTAAACTGAATTGTAGTTTGCAAGGCAGTTATAGATAAGTTTTATTTTTAGGGTTCCGTACCTCAAAAGGAAAAAACGGAACCCTTATATGATCACTTTGTTGTCTGTCCGTCCGTCTGTATGTCTGTCAAGAATTTTTATCTCAGGAACGCGTGGAGGTATCGAGTTGAAATTAAAACCATATACTCAAGTCTATGGTCCCTTGATGCTGTAAAAAAATCAACCCTCTATGTTGGCGTGAAAAAAAGATACTGCCATTTATGTCGCAAAAAGCGCATTTATAATATTAAGTAGATTAAAGTATGGATATTAGGTATGGATTAGTATAGAAGTATGAATATGTATCTACTAATATGTACGGAACCCTCGGTGGGTGAGTCCGACTCGCACTTGTCCGGTTTTTTTTTTTAGAGAAACAGACTACAGTTTCAATTATATAGTGCGCTACGGTCGGATATAGCTTATAAATGAAAACGTGCTAAACACGCCACTGTCTGCTATAGACAAGAACGGTACACTTTAACCTTTCTGTGTTTTTTTTTCCTATTATTTAAAACTATATTAATGAAATTTTGTTTAAAAGGCACAAAGATACAATTTAGTTATTTCCCTATTTTATTTTGTTGGTTTTTGCGGTGAATTCTGGCCTAACGTGGAAGGTACGCGCGAGGGTTTATGATCTGGCGGTCTAAAGATTAAAAAGCAGGTAAAAAAAATAAAAAATCTGAAACACGCCTTTCCCACATAAATGCCGGCGACCGCTAACCTTAATTAGTTAAAAACTTTAGTCAGTTACCAACCGAGCTCGTGTTTTAAGGATCGTTAATTCTTTTCAAGTATAAATGTAAAGTTCTGGATCCCGATTAATTTTCTAGCAAAACTTCGAAACAGATCCGATCGCGTTCGAAAAGTTCCGTCGAGTTTTCCTTTTTTAATTTGAACAAAAGATCGAGACCGTTAAACTTGATCGGGAATCGTTGAGAACAAATATTTTCTTTAAAAAAAAAAATAAGTTGGTTTGAAAAGTGTGCAGACGCAGGGAAGCGTGAATTGTTAGAATCTTTATTGTTTATCTCATCGTCTTGTTATTTTTATTGGAATCGCTTGCCGTTTTCAAATCGTTTGATCCTCAAGTATTCTTTTATTATACAATCTTTCCAAAATTATTAATGATGTCAGAAACAGTTTCATATTTCTAAAACCACGGCTTCGACAAGAACTTAAGGTAAGCAACAGGGTAGCACAAAATAATTTACATAACTTATATAATGTTACTCCATTATAAATTTTAAATAATGTATTTTATTGTTAAATTCTAGTTTCGTAGATATCTTCCTGTGTATTTGTAAATTTGCATGCCTTATGGTAGAATATGACTAATGGACTCTATTGTTTGTATAAGACCTTTTCTTTTGTACCCATATTTGCAAATGAATAAGTAAATGATTATGATTAGGTATGAAAATTCAAATATACTTACATATTTCGCAACTGTCAGCCTAGTATCTGATTCTATATTAAGGATAATTTTTGCATTACCACAATCCTGATAGGTACTGAGCTGCAAATTGCAAAAATCGACAGAAAAATTGAATTTCGCTGGCTTTCCTGACGCATCCCCCTTAAGCGCAATAGCGTTTGCGTCTCTTAAGGAGTGACATAATGTCTGACATAATTATGTCAGATATTGCAATTATGTTAAACTGACAAGTGACCGCCACCGCGGTTGTCCGAACGGCGGCGTTTTCCGAGACGAGGTCCTAAAAACAATTGACAACATTTCAAAACTGACACGACCTTAAAACAAAAATACCATTTCTTTATTTTCGTATCCTGAGTCCAAATATATATTTTTTATATTTTTTTATTTTCTAATTTCTGAGAAAAATAAGTAAAATCAAAAAACATGACATGTGATGACGTCACATAAACGGTGGAATGAGGTAGTTACCTTTGCATAAGCATTTCAATGGTTTAGTTAGATGCAAACATTAACGTCAAATAAGACACAATGTCAATGTCACATATAAGAAGTGTAATAATAATGAAAACAGTTTTTTTGACGGGTCGCAGTAAAGCAAAGGATAAAACGCTATTCCACCGTAATGACGCCATTTCGCGTTTACGCCTTTTTAGAATACCTACTCCTAAATTCAAAGTTGAAATTATGAATGAAAGTACATAATTTCGAAAAATGGAAAAATACGGGTGCCCTAGATTTGTATTTACTTTTATATAACGTTTTATACATGCATGTTAAAAAAATAAAATGTTGTCAATTGAGCATTATTGATTAAGTAATCACTTCTTTCTTCCCCACTGCATACCTTTTTGAAGGAGATAAAATGTTTCTGTCCAACAATAACCAACGAAATTGAGTTCTTTAATTTACAGATACTTGTATCATATCTAGAATAAGTACCTAATGATTACTTCTTTTAATCCGAGGGCCGCGACAATAGATGTGGAGCACTAGCAATGTGCAATGGATCGAAAAGAATTAATGATTTCATTCAGTATGTCTATTCTGTTACAATCTCCCTCGGTGAACACCTCGGTGAAGGGAGCTGTCATCTGTACCGATGCTAGGGATTTACAAAGCACACAGCTCACTTCACTTAGGTGTTCACCGAGGGAGATTATAACAGAATAGCACCGCCGATGACATCTCACTTCACTTAGGTGTTCGCTGAGGGAGATTGTAACAGAATAGCACTGCTGTTCGGTGTGTTACTTATCTTGTTTTTATTAACGTGGGAAAACCTAGGTTTAGGCTGCGTTTCCACCAGAGATGTGCGAGGATGCGTTCATACGCGCGGTGTCATTGGTCATTATCATTAATGACCAATGACACCGCTTCATTGTCATAAATTGAACTAAGCTAGCGCTGTAATTGGTCATTATCACATCCCTCGCAACGTATCCTCGAAACCGTACCACCCGTCCCTCCATTCATCCATGCTCACCAACTTTGCTGTTATCCATACTAATAATTATCATAAATGGGAACTGGGCTGGTGGAAGCGCAGCCTTAATCCTGCTTTTGACAAGGAAACCTTAAGTCACTATTCAATTAGTATTAGGTCACTATTTAAGGGGCCGTCTCCACGAGCGAGAGAATCGCGACGATTCCGCGCTTCTATCGTTGGGTAATCTGGGTCTTAGGGGCCGTCTCCACGAGCGAGTGAATCGCGACGATTCTGCGCTTCTATCGTCGGGTAATCTCGGTCTTAATAGACGGCGATACGATGACTTTTCGCTCGTACTCAGCCACTTGTCGCATCGCCGCGATAACATCGCCGTGTGTAGACACGTCCTAAGAGAGTGTATAGAAATACGTGGCACGACGATAATATCGCAGCGATTCTCTCGCTCGTGGAGACAGCCCCTTAATAGACGGCGATACGATGACATTTCGCTCGTACTCAGCCACTCGTCGCATCGCCGCGATAACATCGCCGTGTGTAGACACGTTCTTAGAGAGTGTATAGAAATACGTGGCACGACGTTAATATCGCCGCGATTCTCTCGCTCGTGGAGACAGCCCCTAAGTACTTTGAAGACATTTGTAAGTAGATGTTTTCATAATATTATATTTTAAACATTGCTCCTTATTTCTCCCTAGCATTTTCTCCTGTATCGTAGGTACGTTTACAAACAACTAACAACCAATATTATCATAGTTCTACATAATCTACTATCACATGGACTCGCTCATTATATTGAATTAAAATAATTATCATTTTATCTTGGAAATTAGTAAATGCAGGAAATAAAAGCTACATTAAAAAAAAAACAGTTTTTTTATCTGTAGTTAGACAATAATAGACTGGCTTTTATTGTCCTATTGCAAAGCAAAGAAGTCTTCTTATACAGAGAAGGCACGAGCATTGATAACCACGTGCGCTCAAGGCGGTTTGGCGATTTCAGGCGTATCCATCCATGCTTCCATATTATACTAATATTATAAATGCGAAAGTAACTCTGTCTGTTACGTTTTCACGATGAAACGGCTGAACCGAAGTTTTTTTTTTTAGTTAATAAAATATCGATACAGAGGTGTTAGGTTAGGTTAGGTTAGGTCTAAACTCGCCAAACTTTTACGTTTGATGGCGAGAGGCGCTCTTTTACAGTAACAATGAACCACCTTATGTTACTTACATAGTAGATTTTTATGGTTTACATACAATGTATTTAGTTCTGTTTGCAAGTTTTTTAATTTCGTCTTAAGTGATCCTTTACTAATTTTTACATTTTCTCTTAATAAATCTATTTTGTTAAACACTTCAGGCACCAAATACTTAACTTACTTACTTTAATACTTGTTGATGAAATTTGGTATGAAAATAGCTTGAACCCAGGGGAAGGACATAGGCTACTTTTTAATCTGCGACTTCGTCTGCATCCGCGATAACCGACATTTACGCGGACGAAATCGCGGGCAAAAGCTAGTATTAAATACTTGCGACCGGCCCGGGCTTCGCACGGGTCTCTTCTTCTTTTCGAATCGATGGTTTTTTTTTATGCTAGACTATTTGGGCCCAGTAGGTAGCCACATTTATCGCAGCATCAGTGTCGTTTTTAATGTCCTCTAAGGTGCAGGTGTAGGGGCACTTTTCGCACGGGTGCAAGTAGATCAAAATATACGTATAAACCTTCCTCTTGAATCACTCTATCTATTGCTGAAAACTGCATTCATATTCCTTGCGCAGTTTAAAAGACCTAAACACACAGACAGCGGCAGCGACTACTTACTATGTAAAGAAAATAAGACTATGTTTCATCACGATGTTTTCCTTTAGTGAAGTCCAGGATAAACCTTCATATATCTACACACATTTCCACATCGTTAATACATTTTTAAAACACATTATAAACGTAGTAATACACAACACACCCGGTGGTAGGCGGCATAATTAATTTGCAATCACATACATACATTTACATATGTATGAGTCTTGTAATCGGCTTTAGAGGTACTATGTAAAACAATAATGCTTTGTTCTCTTGCTGATTATAATCTGTGCAAAAAGCTCTCGTGGTGAGCGATGGTGGAATAACATGGAACACTGTGTATTAATTGTTTTGTAGGAGTATTAATTTGGTTATTTATTGGTATTTAGTGTTCAAGGTGATCTTAAATGATGATGCGGCCTAAAGTACCGGTTCGTCCTAGGATGAACCGGTTCACTCTTGCCTTGAAGATACCCAGATTATACTTATCAGGGAACAGAGAGGCGGGCAAGGAATTTCACAGTCGCCGGACTGTGAAATTCCTTGCCCGCCTCTTACAATAAATAAAGTTACAATAAATGTAGAAGCAAAGCGCTTGGTACGAGACCAACCATTCAACCATATATATAGCTATAAGGCTTCGACGTATCTCTGCTCGTCCGATAATGGAATGGGGATGGGAAGAATACACATAAATAATTGGTAGGATACCTATGTAAACTCCTATTATGTATATTTAGTGCCTATGGAATTTTAACATAAACTCAAAAGGAAAGGAAAAAGAACTTATTTATTTATTTCAACATCGCAAATAAAAGATACAAAGGCAAAACCAAAGGGGCAGGATAACATGACAGGTGCAATTTACCGTGTAAGCGTAAAATATCAAATAGTAAATTAAAAAGCAATAAAACTACTTAGGAAAGTGAAATGTATAAAATAATTATCCCACAGTCCGACCCATAAATTTTCCTACTCACTAAGTATACAATATTTATTAATTTAATGCTGGAAGCCACGAAAGGATCCCTTAATCGACCCTTTTAACCTTGATCGAAAAATCTCATTAATCATACAGGTAGGTCGCCCCCTTATTGTACAATACCTTAGGGATAAGATTGGGCTTGCGTTAGTCGACGTGGGCTAAGAATAGGTTACACATGATATTGTTCTATTTATATCAGTGTGTACACCCACTAGTGGGCATGAACCTGTCAATGACAATTCCCTGTACCTGTCAATTCTAATGTTTTATTTTTTTTGTTTAATTTTTAATTCTGTCAGATTCATATGATTATATATATTTTTTTAATTCGAATTGATATTTAATAAAAAAAAATATTATTCTGTTTTTGATATTATAATGATAATTTATAATTGTAATTGTTGAATCTCTGCACGTGTTAGTAATTGAGCTAATAAATAAATAAATGACTGCTATAATTAACAATGTTGCCAATTCTGTTGTGTACGAGCTAAACTTATTATAAACTATTAATATCTCTTTATCTCCAATAAAACAAGAAAGAGACAGATATTAATAAGAACTGTCAATTTAAGTTGATCTAAATTGTTCATACAATTATAGTTATCATTTCAGCACCTATTGATTAAAAAAACAGCGAAGTTTAAGTATTAACTAATTTGAAGTCTCTAACTCAGTTCTTATCTGTCGCCGTTTTTTTCTTCAGCTGCCTGGCAGTAAGAGATGCCAATTGTCTAATTTTAGTTTAGTTTTTGAACGAGGGAATTGGCGCCAATTTTGGTGGATTCCGCCGTAATTTTTAATTTGACATAATTATTTTTAGGTTCCTACAATCTGACATACATATGTTATACTAACTTTTGCCCATGACTTTGCCTTCGTGAATGTTTATACGAATCCCTAATTATCTATACTAATATTATAAAGCTGAAGAGTTTGTTTGTTTGGTTGAACACGCTAATCACAGGATCTACCGTTTCGAATTGAAAAATTATTTTTGTGTTGGATAGTCCATTTATCGAGGAAGGCTATAGGCCCATGCGAAGTCGGGTAGGGTCGCTAGTTTGATAAAATTCGGAGTATAACACTCAGATTGCTTTTAATTGGCAAAATAATTTTCATGGAACCTTTAGTTACGTAGATTAGCGCATTCAATCAAAAAAACCAAAAATACAAATAAACGCTTCGGCTTTATATTATTAGTATAGATTAATAATAATAATAACAATAATTACACTGACAACACTGTAATGTCATTTTGCAATTTTTCTTCACTCCGTTACATAAATTATAAAATCAACATAAATTTGGATCAACAAACGAATTATACCATAATAAACAGCTATTAAGTCACCCCAAATATATTAAAAACGAAATGGACCATTTATATGCAAGCAATAGTAATTGAAAATCATTTTTAAATTCACTGACATCTGTCATGATGTCAGTGTTCACAATGAAAATACGTATACAGTATATGGATGATGAAACGTAACATAAAGTAAGCAAAGGATGATAACAAGGTCAGCAACGCGAAGAGCACGCCCACCACCACCGGACTCGTCGCTCAGCTCCGCCTCGCCGCCGCCGGAACCCAGCCCCATCGTGAGTAATGTGACACCGGCCTCGGCAGTTGCGTCGAGCTCGAGCGACGAGTATTTCTCTCCGCCGACGACGCCACCACCTGTGCGCCGGCGGGGAAGACGCCGGCCGCCGGATAGTTTGGAGCCCCGAGACCCACCGGTCTCTGATAGGGTCCCCGCTTCCGGCGGAAGTGTGCAGCGCATGAGATGGACACAAGCCACCAACGAAAATGTCATGCGCGCATACTATGGGGCTACAGAGGGGGGAAGTAATCTGACCGCGTACCGTGTTCGGATGCTCTCTCTGTTTCAGGTGCTTGAGCCAGCTGTCAACGTTTCGGCACAACGATTATCGGATCAGGTGCGGGTCATCCAGCGCAATCGTATGTTGGATGACATTGTACTTGATCGCCTCCGAATTGAAATGCAGAGAAACCATGTTACTGCTCCCCTGCCGCAGATTGTGGAAGTGGCACAACCACAGCCGACCGCAACACGAAGCCATGTTACTGATGGGAGTGATGACATGGTTACACAAGTAAGTACTCAGTGCAATGATGAATTGAGGAGCGCTTTGGAGGGTGCGATTCGAGAATATCGATTCATTTCGCCTGAGCTTAGACCACGTTTACCTCGTTTGCCCATGCATAAAAAAATAGGGTGCTGGTGTGTGCTCTGGATTCGCAGTTATCAAATTATTTTGATGGTTGCGAAGACCTCACTGATGCGCATTCGATTCTGTATTGCGCGGTTGTTGCGGCATGTCGTGTGGCTCACGTCAAATTTCCTAATGATGATAGAGCTACACGACCAAAACCTGCCGTACCGGCGTGGCAGTGCAGAATTGAGCAGCGTATTAGTGAGCCAGAGCCAGAGTGCTCATCGGCAAACTTATCTGCTTTAGGGAGGGCAATACTCGCCCTAGAGTGATGCGCTTTGTGAGGCGGGCATTCTCGGGGACTGATATCAGTCCTCGAGACTATATGCCCTGGGTCACAGAGCGCATCGACTTCCTGAAGCAGAAGGTTTATGCATGGGCAAACCGTATTCGAAGGTATAAGCGGCGGGTGGAACGATACACTCAGAATCGCACATTCCAGAGCGATGAAAGGTGGGTTTATAGGACTTGGGAGCGACCGATTCAAAGTGTGACTGATACGTACATACATACATACATACCTGCCGGATGATGACGCCATGTGTTTGTTCTGGCGCAACATCTGGTCGGTGCCTGTCAGTCACACTGAGGGTGATTGGACTCTGGAAGTCGAACGAGCGTGCGACCCGATACCAGAAATGGGGGCAATCATTATCAGCCCCCATGATGTAGCTCGTGCAGTCCGTCCATTGCCTAATTGGAAGTCTCCAGGGTCGGACGGGCTGCACAACTTCTGGATAAAATGGTTTAGAAGGTCGCACGTTTGTTTAGCGTCTCGGTTCCAGTCAGCCTTGGAATCAGGATCGTTACCCCAGTTCTTGACGACAGGAATAACCCACCTGCTCCATAAATCAGGTAGTACTGCGGAGCCTGCAAATTATAGACCGATCACATGTTTGCCGACGGTCTATAAAGTTTTTACATCTATTTTGAGAGCGAAAATTAACCAACACATAGACAGTAACGCTATCATGTCTCCCTCTCAAAATGGATGTAGGAATGGGTCCCGCGGTACTAAGGAGCTGCTCCTGATTGACATGGCCATTAGTCAACAGGTTCGCCGATCCCGAAGGAATCTGTCGACATGTTGGATAGATTACAAGAAGGCCTATGACTCTGTGCCGCATACATGGCTCATGAGGGTGCTAGAGTTGTATAAGATAGATACCACTCTGCGCACCTTCCTGATGTCATGTATGGGGCAGTGGAGGACGGTCCTTCGCTATCCAGGATGTCGACATATCCGGAGGAATAGTGAACCGATAAGGATTGAGCGGGGTATATTTCAGGGCGACAGTTTGAGTCCACTTTGGTTCTGCTTAGCCTTGAATCCTCTAAGCACACTGCTGGAGAATTCAAGTCTAGGCTATAGATTGAAGAGAGGAGGTCAGGTAATATCTCACCTCCTTTACATGGATGACCTAAAACTCTTTGCCACCAACAGTTCACAGCTGATGGAGCTACTGAAAGTAACAGAAACTTTCAGTAGCGCCATCAGGATGGAATTTGGCGTGGACAAATGTGCGGTCATGCATGTCAAGCGAGGGGAGATTGTGGAATCTGAGGGAGTTCAGCTTTCGGATTCCATAAACCTTAGATCCCTCTCTTCAATTGAGACCTACAAATATTTGGGTATGGCGGAAGCGTTGGGCATCAATGCTGCTGTCATGAAGCAATCGTTGAAGGAGCGCTTCTTTGGCCGCCTGAAGAAAGTATTAAATAGTCTTTTGTCAGGCGGAAATAAGGTGCGCGCCTTCAACGGGTGGGTCATGCCAGTCCTGATGTACTCTTTCGGCATACTCAAATGGACTCAAACGGAACTCGATGCCCTGGATAGAAGAGTCCGTACATTGTTGACAGCGTATCGGATGCATCACCCACGGTCATCGGTAATGAGACTGTATATCCCACGGAAGTGCGGAGGTCGTGGCTTCTTAAATGCTAAGACTCTGCACAACCGTGAGATATACAGTCTCAGGGAATATTTCCTTGGAGCCGACGTGGGGATGCACCGAGATGTAGTTGCAGTGGACAAAGGCCTCACCCCGCTCTCCTTGGCTAAAGAGAACTGGTGCAAGCCTGTAGTGCTTGAGACTAATGATCGCGAGGAGGTGTGGAAGAGTAAGGAGCTTCACGGACGCTTTTTCCGGGCCCTACACGGGCCCGATGTGGATTTCTTAGCGTCCGTATCCTGGCTACGATTCGGTGATATATTTGGAGAAACCGAAGGTTTTGTGTGTGCAATTATGGACGAAGTTATTTTGACGAATAATTACCGGAGATTTATTGTGAAGGATGGCACGGTTGACATTTGTCGGGCATGTCACCGGCCGGGTGAATCAATCCGTCATATTATCTCTGGATGTTCTCGTCTTGCTAACGAAGAGTACTTGCACAGGCACAACCTTGTGGCCAGGATTATCCATCAGCAACTTGCTCTGAATTACAACCTCGTGGAATCAGAAGTTCCATACTACAGGTATGTGCCCGATCCAGTTCTTGAAAATGGCAATGTCACATTGTACTGGGATCGATCCATCATCACTGACAGGACTATTGTAGCCAATAAGCCTGATATAGTGGTGGTGGATCGATTGGAGAGGCGCGCAATGATTATTGACATAGCTGTTCCTCATGACGAGAACCTCATGAAGGCCGAGAAAGACAAGCAAATAAAGTATCTTGACTTGGCCCATGAGGTTGTCGACATGTGGAATGTGGACTCAGCGATCATTGTGCCGATAATTGTTACAGCCAATGGCTTAATTGCCAAGAGCCTCGACCAACATCTAAGGAGGCTCTCGTTAGACGGCTGGATCAAGGGCTTGATTCAGAAGGCAGTACTTCTGGACACGGCCCGCATTGTCAGGAGGTTCCTCTCTCTGGAGCCCTGACCGCCGGTAGCTTGGACCCTGTTCTCGATACCGGTGAGGTACTATTTTTTTATATTTTTAAATGTTTTTGTTTTTATATGAATATTTAAAAATGTAATTTAATATGTATATAAAATAAATGAATGTGAATAATAATAATATGTGGGGACATTTCCACACACGGCCATCTGACCCCAAACTAGGGAGACCCTGTACTATGGGTGTCAGACAGCTGATATACATACACAAATACAGTTTTTTTTGTAAATACATACATATATAGATAAACAACACCCAGACACAAGCCAAACACTAGTGCTCATCACACAAATGTTTACCCTGGGCGGGAATCGAACCCGCAACACGCAGCGCAGATTAGTACAATAATGTCAAACTGATAAGTGACCGCCACCCAATGACAGTTTATATAATGTCTATGCCGCCACCGCATCTGCTTTTGAATTGTCAAATAGTCAGGCAACTAGCTTCTACTTTCTGTCAGAAAATAGAAACTAGTTGCCCGTTCCAAAACGTATGTAGGTCACTATGGAGAAGAATGATCAAGAAACTCCAGGGTTACTATTTTAACACTTTCACTGTCCGCAAAGCAGACACAATAGGGTATTACACACATTTTTGAAAAGTGTCACAATGAAATTCTGTAGTGCTAATATACTACCAAAAAAAACACAATTTTTTTATTCAATCGATAAGTGCCATAAAAATGCATCTAAATTTTAAATTTTCAAATTTCGCGCGTAATTTGACGAAAGTGCCTCTTACTGGACGCCATATTGCCCAGCGTAAATGACCTCAGTTCGTTTAGTATCAAATGAGCTCATATTAAATATGATAATTGTATATCATTTAAAAATAATTAAAAGCATATTTTGTACTAGGTGTAATAATGAAAAAATTACGTTGGTTACGAAAATAATAAAAGTACAAAGCCTATATTACGCCAATCGGTTGACTGACAGTTGTCAATTTTTTGTTTACACAGGCGTACGGCGTAATAACATGGCCGCTACTATTTCATGGTGTTTTATAACAGATTAAAAATACTGAAAACTTTGAATTGAGTTTAAAAATTTGTTTTGTTATTTTATGAACTAAAACTTACATTTTCCGACTGCTTTATGCCTAAACTGTCTCTAAATAACATATTTATAGATTTTTTCTCGTATAGAGTAAAATACCCTATTGTGAACAATTAACTTGAATCGTATGTGACTCATGGGACAGGGAAGGGGTTAAATTATGTTAGTACTTGTGTTGTACAGGGCACGGCCAAATACCAATGTGACTTTTTCTATTTCATGTGTGCTCTCTCAGTTAAATTGAACATCACTGACATCGGTAAAGGCTCAGATTATGAAACAAAAGGCGGATTGGCAATTTGAGACTTTGAGAGAGAACAAAAGGCAGATAGATAGACCGCGCGGAACACTGAGAGCTAAGCTAAAGCAGCAAATACAAATTGAAATTCGAATACTTACAATCTCGTGTATTATTTTCGCTTGTGAATTTGTATTTGTATTTGTTTCTTTTTTTTCGTTTCGTGCTATGCTGACTTGTTTCAGTACAGCACAAAGCGGGTTGTAGGTATTCGTATTTCAATTTGTATTTGCTGTTTTACCTTCACTCTCAGTGTTCCGCGCGGTCTATCTGCCCTTTGTTCTCTCTCAAAGTCTCGAGTCGCCAATCCGCCTTGAGCGCACGTGGGAATCAATACTCGTGCCTTCTCCGTATGAGAAGAGGCCTTTTTTTTAAAGACGTTGTCCCCACTCTGGGAATTTCTCCTGTACCGTGGGTGCATTAACAAACATGTAAACTCACGTACACAAACAGCCAGACCCGGAACAAATACCCCTAATAGGCCATGCAATTATGTGTTCCGTGCGGGTCTGAATAGGGTCCTGCTGGTTTGATAAAAGTTTTGCAGGGCTATTCCTCATTAAATAATAATTATTTTTAAATTAAACTAAGGTATTTTTATAGTACTAGTACACCGCTAAACGGGATATAAGATTTGTTTATAGCCCTTCAAACAGCGGCTTAAGATTTCGCTGTAACAATTAAGGTACTATTTTTAAGGTTCCGTACTTCAAAAGGAAAAAACGGAACCCGTCTGTCTGTCGGTCTGTCAAGACCCTTTATCTCGCAAACGCGTGGAGGTATCGAGTTGAAATTAAAACCATATACTCAAGTCTACGGTCCCTTGATGCTGTAAAAAAATCAACCCTCTATGTTAACGTGAAAAAAGATACGGCCGTTTATGTCGCAAAAAACGCGTTTATAATATTAAGTAGATTAAAGTATGGCTAGTAGGTATGGATTAGTATAGAAGTATGAATATGTACCTACAAATATGTACGGAACCCTCGGTGGGCGAGTCCGACTCGCACTTGTCCGGTTTTTTTTTACTTATACGATTCGGAAGGTACTAAATACTAGGCACGTTTCCATTTAACTTTCAATCGGATTAAACGTAGGGTCCTGCTGGGTATACAGACACTCGTTAACCCACTACGCTAGCCGTGTCTTGTCCAACCTTTGCCCTACAGTGGGACAATAACAGCTTGGTTTTATTATTATACTTGTTTACTTCTACGACACCCAACAGATGAAGTAAACATTATTCCTTGGAGGGAACTAGAACCTATTTACTACTGAATCTCTTTGACAATATTTCCTTTGCAACACTGTTTCGTTCACCGTGAGTGCAGTCTGATTCATTTTATAATAGAGAATCGGTACAATGGGTAGTGCAATGTTGTGTGTCAGTACGTGTTTGAGACCGAGTGTTGGACATCTCTGAGAGTTGTCGGCAAACTTGTGAGAGACGTTCACGGGGTGTCTGTGTCTATGGGGCATGGTATGAGTGAAGAGCGAGGAATTTCTGTTTTCCGAGTATCGGATGGGGCTATTTAGACTGTGGGGTAATTCTGACGAATGGGTACAATGTTGTGTAGCATTTGTTCCAAGGATCAATCGAATTCTGAACTCCAATTTACCTCCATTTTTGGCAAGTTTCAGCAATAAGTTTTCTGAAATCAAATCATTGTTCCGTCGCATCAGAAATAGCTCGAATACACCAATAGTTTACATTTCTTGAATTTTAATGATACCTACCTCAATTCAGCTTTAAGTCAATGGCTTTCTGTCTCTCTCTCATTACCGCCTTACATTTCACGTCTAAATTAAAATTTACCTGTCTCACTCTCGTAGCCTTAAGTCAATGGCTTCCTATCTCTCTCTTTATTGCCTTACATGTTTTGCCTAAATTAAAATTTACCTGTCTCACTTTAGTAGTACAGGGAAAAGTAGAAGGTCAACGATCTCGCGGCCGGTTACCCACAAGATGAACAGACCTTATTAAATCGACGACAAAATGTTATTACAATATTATTTTAACTAGACCATTAAAAGAATCTTTGTAGTTGCCTCTTTCTAAAAGGTATTTCCGTATGGACAACCCACACCTTAATGCATGCTAGGCGGGCGCCTTAACCATTGGGCCATCATGACAGCACGACAGTGATTATTGATTTATAGAAATCTCTCCTGTCTTGCACCACACACGAACATCTATATGTATAATTGTTTCGTCACATCACAAAGCGCGCCTCCGCCATTAGTTTCCCTCTGTTAATGCAGCCAGCCATTGTTATTAACGTCTCATTCTGTTTTCGGATACACGATACTGAATATCA
The DNA here is from genome assembly GCA_947361185.1 of Charanyca ferruginea. Taxonomy (NCBI): domain Eukaryota; kingdom Metazoa; phylum Arthropoda; class Insecta; order Lepidoptera; family Noctuidae; genus Charanyca; species Charanyca ferruginea. Next base: position 4,998,267 of record OX376070.1, read on the forward strand.
TATGTGTGCTTGAATAGCTTGCACATGACTGGGTTTTCCTTATAATGTATTTTATTCTCTGTGGTCGTAGGTATATTTTTCAATGTACGTCGTTGCGATCATTATCATCCATCATTTGTTTTTATATATTAGCTTTTCCCGCGACTTTGTCTGCATAGATTTCTGAATTAAGCCAAAGGAATTGTGTCTTTATATTATGCAGACAAGTTATATAAACCTTAGGCCTGGTTTTCACAGGCCCAGTTTCTGACCACCCAGTAGTCAGCAACTGTACATTCTGCTGTCTAAACAGTACTGTCACTTCAGCAGTATACAGCTAACTACTGTGCTACTAGTTCTGGGCTGGTGTTTCTGACCCATTGAGTTTTTACAAGGCTAACAAAATGGCTGATCAGTGCGATATAATTAGATTTTTTTTACGACTATTGGCATTACTCCTTGGTGAATATTTGATGGAAATTCTCAAAACCCAGAAGAGGAAAAAAAGAAAAAATATATGGACAAGGTGTTGGTTAACACTTTAAGCGCCATGGGGGACACCGTGTGTCCGACGCTAGTGGAGGTTTTACCTTTAACGTTTTTGACCCGGCAGTTAACGTATTAATGAGGGAAAAAAATTGGATCAACTTCTATGATTATGAGAAAACTGCGCACTCATGACAACCATCCTAATAGAAACAAAAAAAAAATAAGTAGCAGACCGACAGCTACTGACTGGTCAGTACTGGCTCAACTTTGTTATCACTGACACAGTAGCTGCCAGACAGTAACTGTCCTTCACTGTCCGCCAGTTACTGGGCCTGTGAAAACTAGGCTTTAGTTGTTTCGTCATTCAGTCATTCAACTCATCATCAAACGATTAACTATAGAAACAACGGTTGTACGTTGTTTCATAGCTAATAGTTTAATAGAATTTCGTTTCAAATAAAAATTTTCTAACAATATCGTTTCATAGAATAATCAGTACGCAGAATACTTACTTTCAAGATTTTCAAATCATTGATTTTCGTTTCACATAAAGTTTATTGTTAGAATTATCATATCATAGAATAACAAATCAAATATTCTTTATCCTTATATTTTTTATTTAATATAAAATTTATTCCCAAGAATGGGTCTCTCAGTTCTAACCAAACCAACTGCGCGTGCGTGCAAGCAACCATGCAGCATGCAAGCAAGCACGCAGCGTACAAGCAAGTATGCAGCATGCAAGCAAGCATGCAGCGTGCAAGCAAGCATGCAGCGTGCAAGCAAGCATGCAGCGTGCAAGCAAGGATGCAGCGTGCAAGCAAGCATGCAGCATGTAAGCAAGCATGCATCATGCAAGCGAGCATGCAACATGCAGCAGGCATAGTTTCTGTCACGGCTCCGGCGGTCCCACGCGAGCTTATCGTCGCAGATGGTATTCACGCTCACCACCGCAGCTTCGGCTTACTGGCCGGCTTAGCCGGCCAGCTCGCGGGCCGCCTCGCGGGCCGCCTCGCCCCTCCACGCCTACGCAGATTTAAATTACACTCTAGGTGTAGGGCAGACAAGACTACGTGGAGTCGGTTTCGCAGCGATTCGTTTCTGTCATTAACTTTGGTAGCACAACATATTGAAAGACAGCATTTTTGTTTTTGTCTATTTTTAAGACAACATTTTTGTTTTTGTCTATTTATATCTATACATTTTCGTTGAAATAGTTAAATTCCATGGAAAAATACAACAAACAAACAATATTCGTTAAAAAAGAATTCTACTTTTTGATAAGTTTGTTACACAAAAAAATGTGATTAAAAATTCATTAATTTGTGTTTCTGTGTAATATTTTTAATTGAAGTAAATAGTCTTTGAAACAATAATAGTCGAAATAAAAATACGAGAACCAAATATTATGTTAAACATTTTCTGGGAAACGAAATTCTATGAAATTTCTGTCTGCGAAACAAGGGGACACCAGAAACAACACCGAAATCGCGAAAAAAAATCAACTGATCTATAATTTGTGTTCTCGATAAAATTTTCGCATTTTAAACTGCCTTTTTTATATTGGTTTTCCAAACGTGTTAATCACATTATAAATGAAAGTCCTCCACCGCGAGTTATTGTTCGTTCTGACTAATGTTAAAAACTACTACACCGATTTTCATATGGTTTTCACCAATATAAAAAGGAATTATCTAGGAAGGTTATATGCTATAATTTATTAGTGATTCCCGTGCGAAGCCGGGGTGGACCGCGCTAGTATTTAATAAAATCATTAAAAAGCTTTACTTTGTGCTGTGTAAAGAATTTATCAAACAAAAAACACACTTTAAGATATTAAAATAACAGCAACAATAAAAATTGTTTTATTTCCCAACCCATTATTGAACAATTTTGAATACAACAAAGTATTGTATGTGATTGTGAGCCACTCGGTCGACTGAGTAACGTAGGCTGTCGAACAAATCGTAGCTACGTGCTACGACTACGCTGCTACGACGCTACGCTCGTAGCGCTACGAGGAAGTTAGGTACCGAGTTTGTCTGAAATATTCATTGGGTATAGTAACGTATTGAACACAATGGTTTTTCATGAAGATAAATAGTTTTTCCTTCGAATATAATATTTTATGAGTTTAGTAGAATGGGGTTCTTTTTTTAGCCGGGTTTTTCTTTTCTCTTGAGCACTTTTCCTATTGAGAGCAATTTCGATCTATGAGACCCCTCCCCTCTTTGTACATAATATTTATTATTAATTATAAGTTCTGTATATATTTAATTACTGTGTAATCATTGTACTTTTAATATTGTGAAAATAAATAAATATTGCCTTAGAAATGAAAGTAAGACTGAATTTTGTTCTGTAGTAGATAACTATAGAGTTTGTCGAGCTTTTTATAGTGTCATGGATTGTTATCTATATACTATTATCTATATATATACCTATATACTAATATAATGAAGCTGAAGAGTTTGTTTGTTTGGTTGTACGCGCTAATCTCAGGATCTACTGGTTCGAATTGAAAAAATATTTTTGTGTTGGATAGAATGCGAAGCCGGGTCGGGTCGCTAGTTGTAAATATTAATGCCATCAAGTGTAATGGATAACAATAAAGTATTATTATCTACCGACCATTCCTGAAGTATGAAGAAAAATCTTTAGTGCTCAATCCAGAAATGGTTTAAACCTGCCGATTGCTAGTTTGTAAGTTTGGATGTAGGAGGTTATTTCCGAAACTACTCATCCGATTCCAAAAGTTAATAATAATAATATGTGGGGACATTTTCACACACGGCCATCTGACCCCAAACTAGGGAGACCCTGTACTATGGGTGTCAGACAGCTGATATACATACACAAATACATTTTTTTAAAAATACATACATATATAGATAAACAACACCCAGACACAAGGCAAACACAAGTGCTCATCACACAAAGGTTTACCCTGGGCTGGAATCGAACCCGCAACACGCTGCGAAGCAGTCGATCGCTCAGCCACTGCGCCAACCGTGTCGTCGTTCTTTAATTGATAAAAAGCTATAGTAATGGCGAGAGTCATAGGACATGTTTTATTGACTGTTTTGTTTTGTTGTTTTTTTGACGTGCCTTTCACGCGGACGAAGTCACGGGCAGAAGCTTACTGTTGGCCAACTACGCAAACGCTACTCAATTTTAAGATGCCGTTAACTCTCGTACTGTCACAGTCACTTTGACATAAAGTGAAAGAGACACAAGACTTAAGAGCGCCCATCCCGTCATACTTCCTATACAAACGCTCATACGCGATTACGGCGTTATAACGAATAATTTTCCAAATATTTTTAACACACAGGTATCGTGTGGGTTCTAGGTTAGTATGAAGCAAAAAAAAAACTTTTTTGAGAAACAAATTCAGTAAACAAGTCCGAAAATCTGTTTTTTTGCACAATTTTATCTGAACTTTGGCCGTTCATAATGCACTCGTACATTGAAAAAGTAATAAAACAGCTTCATAGAAACCTTGCAAATGTAATGGAGATTCTAAATTACAAACATTTTTACCAAAAACTTGTAAGCCTTTTTTAAAAACACGTATGTCCTGAAACAAGTTTTGTGAAATTTCCGCGCGCCAATTTTCCTGTGATGTTATCGCGTTCTCACTCACTCGTTTGTTTTCGAGCTTTGTGTTGGTTGAAACAAAAAATGTATCAATCACGCTCGCGTTGAAGTTCGTTCGATGGGGATGGGCGCTCTTAACGGCTTCATAAAATTGAGTAGCGTTTGAATATTTGGCCATTCATTATCATTATCTGCCTAGCCTTTTCCCAACTATATTGGGGTTGGCTTCCAGTCTAACCGTATGCAGCTGAATACCAGTGTTTTACATGGAGCGACTGCCTATCGGACCTACACAACCCAGTTACTGGGTAACACGATACCCCTTGGTAAGACTGGTTGTCAGATTTTTTGGCTTCTGACTACCCATAACGACTGCCAAAGATCTACAAATGACAGCCGGGACCAACGGCTTTACGTGCTTTCCGAGGCACGGAGGGAACTCGGTATGAAAGGGATGGTCACCCATCCACAGACCGACAGCGGCTAGCGTAGCTTAACCTTTGACCGATCGATCTGTACGGCTTTAAATTAGCCACGAGCTCCTCAATAATATTGTATATTGAGAATATTTGGCCATTATACAAGTTAATACTTCAATTTATCAAATGATGTTTATTTAACACGACAACAAGAAGTTTTCAATGAAAAACTAATCAAAAAACTTGAATTTGTAAAACACAGCTAACATCAGACAACTTTCTTACAACACACATTAATTAAATTGACTCATAGCCGAAAAAAAAAACAAATGAAACACGGAAATAAAAGACAGTCAAAATGTTTCTTTATTCAAATAATTTGTAGTTGTAAAGATGGCCAGTGCGAAATGAGGTCGTATAAAATATTATTTCACCTTTTTTTATGTTCCTCTAAATATGTCCATCAGTAAAAAAGTTTTCTTGCTTCAATATTATGTAAACTATTTTCTATTTATTAAGGCACGTCGACAGCACGCCCTTTATTCTAAGTAAATTAACTACGCTTTATATACAAAGTGAATATGACAACACTAAAATGATCGTACGTAATGCCTTTATAAAGTATTCTCTTTATTCGTCGTAAGTTACGATTGTCTGTAAACATGTGACAATACAAATGTTTCTTTTCGATGGAAACAAAGGGTAATATAAGTTAAACCTGTGTATTTCTGTGTCTGTTCCCCGTGGAGTGTCTGAGCTAGAATAGCACCCCCCCATTTCATCCCGAGGTTGTCGTAGAAGACGACAAAGGGAAAATCCGGAGCTCGGGCAGCAGCAATTTCACAGCGATACTGAAAAACGCCTGCCAAGCGTGGGGATTATGGCTATCCCCTCCCCCTCCCCCCGCTATGGGGAAGACCTTTGTTCAACAGCAGACGCCTTTCGGATGATGATGATAATGATTTCTGTATCTGCCTGACATGGCGTTGTATTGAAAAATTTAAAATTTGTTTCGGGAGTATTTATTAATGTTGAATTTATATGTGGCTGGATAGCTGAACAAAAATTCTTGAATCATAGCTAGACATACTCGATCAAGTCACCTTTGAAACAAAACAAAAACTAAATCAAAATCTGTTCAGCCATTTAGGAGCTACGATGCCAGACAGACAGATACACACGTTAGATTTATGACATCACTCTGTTTCATCAGGGGCTAAAAGTAAAAGTTTTCCCTTCTATCAACAACATTCATTACCCCTATCATGTAACCACTATATCACACTAGACTTCATTTGTCGACGCACCTGTTAGGGCCGGATTAAACTGGATGTAACCAGTTTTATCCGGCCGCCCGATCTCGCCAGCTAATTATATGGATTACGTGGTACTTGAACCGGGTCATTTTGTTCGGGACTATGTTATACAACTTCATTTAGGATAATGTTTTCTAAAATTGTGAATAATTCTTGTTAGGGAGGGATGGTACTGGTTTTTTAATATACTAGCTTCTGTCCGTGATTTGTCCGCTAGTAAATTAAGTATACCGTAAAAATATTATGACATTTAGCAATAGTACATTATTGCTAAAATACTTTTTTTAATCGGTCTAAAAGTTACCTCTCAAAAAAAAACCAACCTTTTTATAATATTAGTATAGATTTATAGATATCCGAGTATGGATTTATTTTTGTACAGGATCATTGACAACGACTCCCGGGTTAGGGCTAGGCTCTAGAGCCTTGAACATCGCCGCACCGTTGCCTACCTATCAGTCTTTTGTCAGGTACATTTCGAGAGTATGCTTTGGAATTGCACAATTTAATTCCCCCATCCCCATACCATCATCGGACGAGCAGAGATACGGCGAAGTGTCACCGCTTTATGACTGAAGTTCCACGGTCTCGAACAAAGCGCTTCCATATTTATTGTACAAACTGCCAGACTGTGGAATTCACTGCCCGCCTCTCTGTTCCCTGATAAGTATAATCTGGGTATCTTCAAGGCACGAGTGAACCGGTTCATCTTAGGAAGCGTGTTCCACCTTAAGGCATCATCATCACTTAACATCAGGTGAGTTGTGGTCAAACGCATAGGTTCACCAATTCAGAAACCTTGTGATGTACATAACAATTTACCGAAGTTTCATTGCAATCGAATGACAGGTACAAACAAAAAAAAATATTCATTTTTGCATATATTGATCATCTTACAATTAGGGCTCGTGGCTAAGTCAAAAGCTACGCTTGCTTCGGTCTGTCTGTGAATAGGTGACCATCCACTTCATAACTAGACCCTTCCGTGATTCGGGAAGCACGTAAAACAGTTGGTCCCGGCTGTAATTCATAGATCTTATCAGTCGTTAAGTGTAGTCAGAAGCCAAAGCCATAGTCTGACAACCTGTCTTACTAAAAGGTATCGTGTTACACAGTGACTGGGTTGTTGAGGTCCAATACTCCAATTGGCAGCCGCTCCATGTAAAACAGGTATTATAATGGTAATATTTATATAAGGAAAACGCTAAGCAGATAATAATCTTATCATCAGACTAGCGACCCGACCCGGCTTCGCATGGGCCTATAGCCTTCCTCGATAAATGGACTATTCAACACAAAAATATTTTTTCAATTCGAACCAGTACATTCTGAGATTAGCGCGTTCAACCAAACAAACAAAGAAACAATCTCTTCAGCTTTATAATATTAGTATAGATAAGCCACCCGTCGATCCCGTCACTTACAAAAATAAATGACAAAATGAAACAGACTAAGTATTCAATTACTTATTACCCAAATGCGGCGAAACCCCAAAAGGAGGGTAATGTTTTTAGCTTTAATAGATTCCCAGCATCGTATTTCATATTCCATTAACTTAATAACATAGGAAAGCTTTTGCTATTCATACGGTACCTCTAATATCAAATGCCCTTCTCCTTATAAAGCGTCCCTCATATGAATGCTCCTATACATATGAGTTCCCACTGAACATTTATCAAACCTTTCTCTTAGGGTTAACAGTTAATTAACATTTCTTACTGAGACCCTTCTTCCTTAATTAACACAGAATTGATATGTACGGGTGACTGCGTTTACACGTCTTATCGTAACCTTATTCAGGGTTGTCACCTTAAATATTGTAATATATGGAATTGCCGTGTGAGGGTCCTAAATAGACCTTTTGTGATGTGAAAAGAGAAACATTGCTTCTCACACTTTGTTCTGGTTTAACAGTAATTTAGCTAGTTTATGTATTAATATTACAGTTTTATTGAGCACTTATTGATCATATTATTGTGTGATGCACACGATAATATCGTAAGGAAACCTAGAATTTTTAAGGTTGCTCTGACACATCTACATCTACAAGTAATCTAAAATATAATTCTTAATTTATTTTGTTCTTTTCAGGTAAGTTCCGGTCCTTAGCTTTCAGAAAATCGACCTTTCACGTCAGCAGATAGTGAGTATACGAGTACTTTTGTTTCTTCAAAGCCTCTTACACCATCTTATAATTTCATACAAAGTTTGTTCCATTTTCAAATACTTTTTTTACTTGCCAAGTATTTTTAAGCACAATTTATGCATAAACAAAATTGATAGTGATTTCAAATGCAGGCTGTATTTCTGTTGAATAGTAAACCGAAACCGAGTTATTTGTTTAATAATCTGAAGGCCATTTCTACTGATAAAAGCTTTCACAATCTAGCCGCAATGTAATAGTAGCGACAGTCAATGTCTAAATCTGGCCAAAAATGTAAGTAAATAGACGCGTTTTTGACAGATGGAACAGAATTGAATGTAAAGGTTCTTAAAAAAAGAATTTCCCCCCATAGTCAAATGTGAATTAAAAAAGGCGGTATTTGTGAAACGTATAAACAATATACTGTTTAATGAAATGTAAGAACGGCACGAAGACCACAACTACATTAAAAAAAACCAGCCAAGTGCGAAACGTACTCATACAAAAAAAAAAATCGATACTACACATGTAAAACACGTTTCTTGTATGGGGATCCCCTTTAATTTTTTTCTTTATTTTATTTTAATTATTGGTTGAAATAACGCCTATAAAAAAACAATTATCCATCTACACCAAAATACAGCCTAATGGACAGACAGAACCTTAGCAATCGGGTTCCGATTGACGCCCATTCAAAGTCAAAGTCAAATCATTTATTTCAATTAGACCATTAAAAGGCACTTTTTGAACGTCATATATAAAAAAATATAAAGTTGATTCTAGTTGCCCATGCCCATTGGTTGCGGAACCCCAAAGTCTGCCAGTAAACAAACCCCTAATAAAAATAATTGACGCGGCGGCCATTAAAAGATTCGCGGGGCCGCGCTCGCGGTGCTGACCAAACAATCAGCTAACGATTCCATTTGCATAATGGCGAATAAACAAATGTTAAAACAATATCACGAGTACGGTCACCCACACCTTCATGGCCCATTTCAACAATTTTGACTTTGAGAACGCCTTTATTACGTAGCTGTAAGGGGTGTATTCGGTTCGGTTCGGTTAGTTCAAGTGTTACGTATTACTGTACATTTAGGTACCGATAAAATTATAATTGTTTGGTAAACTGAGGGCTTTTACGTAACCATATTTTCGTGGATTGTTGATTTTAATCAACGGAGAACATGTTGAAATTTTCAGCATAATGTTTTATAACCTTATGAAAAGGGTGTTCAATAAAGAATCACGGGTTTATCTACAGTGTGTGTGATAATTCGTAGAGTGTAAAAATCTGCCTAGCTTTTTCCCAAATATTTTGGGGTCAGCTTTTATTTAGCCACGATCTACATCCTATGCCACTCGGCAGTGCAGCTTTCTATTGGTGAATGAATTATTGAAATCGAATGAGTTTTGGAGAACACCTCCTACCTTCTATAATTTGAGTATAGACTACCTGATACCCGCGAATTCGTCTGTGTGATTGTCAGTTAGCAGCATGTTTCTTTTTGTGCGGTACTCACTTTTTTTTTTAAATAGCCCAAATTACTCCTTATATCTGCTAGTGAAAGTCTCGTCAAAATCGGTCCAGCCATCTCAGAGATTTACTAGAACAAACAGACAGACAGACAGAAAGCCAAAAATAAATTAAAAACCTTTTGTTATAATAACCGTATATAATTTCATATGCATTTGTACGGTATTGTACCGTGCAGCTTTTACTGATAGGATGCTATGATATTAAATGATACGAGTCCATGAAGGTTCAACAGTTTATTACACTAAGTTAACACCAAAGCTCAAATAGAGATAGACTTTAAGAATAAATGACAAATGATACTGATATGATATTGATACGTGAGAACACACGGTGCGTTCGATGACCGGTAGTGAACTAAATTGTAAGTAAGTGAAAATAAACAATTAATGTTGGCGGATATGCTGACGCGGTATGTACAATAATTTCGCAATGTACGGTTGCACCGTACAGCATTATTCTAATTTTCTTCAGCCAATACGAAACGAGAAAAACAACAGAATATTGACAAACAATACGAAATCCAAAACCCAATACGTAATGGAAACATTCGATATTCCGGCACAGTAGCAAAATTGCGTCGATTTGAAGCCCTCACTCATATCAATGCATCACAATGCGTCGAAATTCGACGAAAAATTGAACCAATTCTTTTGAATATTTCATATCGATAGTCGAGAGTTGAATCTGTTATTTTGTTGTATATTTTTTAGTTTATGTATTCAGATATGGGAATAGTATGTATAGTACATAGTTTTACTCTCACTGAATTAATGTCACGCAAAAAAGTGGCAATGTTAAGAAAAGAGAGTTCATGCATCTTGTGTTCTATTATTTTTCACTTTGCCAATCTCTTCTCTTATATTGTTTGCCAACATGGGGCGGCGCTTGCAAATCACACTTTCTAAAACTAGAAAGGGCCCAGAGGGCTGTTCTCAAAGTTATGTTTTGCAAGTCCTTCAGATACTCAACAATGTGTGAAAATGTCCCCACATATTATTATTATTATTCTCATTTATTTATTTTATTTACATATTGTATTATATTTTTAAATATTAGTAAAAAAAAACATAAAAACATTTAAAAATATAAAAAATAGTAGCCCACCGGTATCGGGAATAGGGTCCAAGCTACCGGTGGTCAGGGCTCCTGAGAGAGGAATCTCCTAACAATACGCGCCGTGTCCAGGAGTACCGCTTTCTGTATCAAGCCCTTGATCCAGCTGCCCAACGAGAGCCTCCTTAGGTGTTGGTCGAGGCTCTTGGAAATGAGTCCATTGGCCGTAACGACTATCGGCACAATGACTGCTGTATTCACATCCCACATGTCGACAACCTCGCGAGCCAAGTCAAGATACTTAATTTGTTTATCTTTCTCGGTTTTCACGAGGTTCTCGTCATGCGGAACCGCTATATCAACAATCATTGCGCGACGCTCTAATCGATCTATCACCACTATGTCAGGCTTATTGCACTATGTCAGTTATTATTATTATTATTAATGGAACTTTTTAGGGAAAGCAAAGTATTGTCAGTGAGAGGACTATATGTGTTACAGTGTGTACTAAGAAGACATCGACTCCCACATCAAATAAGTACCAAACGTCGTGCAGATATTGTTATCCCTCCAGTAAGACATAAGACCACCTTCGCAAAACGTCAATTCAACTACCTCAGTTATAGTTTATATAATCAAATTATTAAATTTCTCCAGGTGCATAAATTGATTTACCATCAATGTAAAAATACGGTAAAAATGTGGCTGATGGATCAATCATACGATGAAACAGAAGAATTGCTTGTCACCCAATCCTAAGCAACTTCAGACACATTATATACGCCTCATGTCCTCATATCACACACACATACACGCACACACACACACACACACACGCGCGCACACACATTTTGCTTCTATTATAGTTATCCTAATGTAAATTGTTTTGTAAATTGTAATTAGTTAATAAGTCTATTAGTAGGTATATTGTTAGTTTATGGAATCACTGACTCCCAATTCACAGGCTATAAACCTAGTTTGGGAGCCAGAAGAATTATTATTATTATTATTTAACGATTTCATGACAAACGAAACAAAGCCAAAGTCATCATCTGCCTAGCTTTTTCTCAACTATGCAACTGAATACTAGTGTTTTCTGTGTTTTATATGGAGCGACTGCCTATCTGAACTCCACAACCCAGTTACTCGATACCCCGATACGATAGTAAGACTGGTTGTCAGACTTTCTGACTTCTGACCACCCTTAACTACTGTCAAAGATCTACAAATGACAGCCGGGACCAACAGCTTTACATGGTTTCTGAGGCACGAAGGGGGTTCAGTATGAAATAGATGGTCACGCATCCACAGACCGACTGCAGCAAGCGTAGCTTAAGCATCATGACTGGTCGATACGTACGGCTTCTAGTTAACCACAAGCTTAAGATGAATACAAAACATTTAAAAGAATGTCACTATCACTTGATGTGGTTGTAGATATCTACGATTAAAATCTTTGGTTCAGAAAGGAAAAATACTTTCACGGAGGAGTGTACACCGTGACATAAGTATGTACAGACGCCAGCACATCACGCCATACCATACTGTATTTTTTTCCAATCGAATATGAACCCTATTCTCTTGAAATAAAGTTGAAAATCTATTAAGAAAAATTTACAGATTGTTGTAGCTTAATGTGCTGACCTCTGTACTATAAATGCAGTACATGATTCTAGACCCCCAGCATTAAATAAAAATACAACTGTTCTATACATTATTATCGTACATTTTCGTATGAAATCGATGATAATACTGGGGGTATGACCCCCTTCCACCCTATATTTCATAACCATCCTGTTAAGTAACGAAAATATCATAAAACAAAAATTCTACCCATCCATGCTTCTTAATCCCATAATCACCATTTACCACAAAAAAATGGACGAACAAAAAGTTTTTATTCTCCTTTAAAAATAAACAAGTGACACCAAAGAGTTTTTCTACCATAAATCTCGAGCAAGCTTGCGGACGCTTAACCGAATTAATTTAAATAATTTAACTAAGCGGCTGTATTAAAAGTAAAACATTGTGCCGCGAAACGAGGCAACTCAGAACTTTGGAGTTTACTGCTACGCCTCGTAGCCTTCTCGTAGCACTTATTCCGCTACGTGCGTAGCGCGTAACAAGTACGTAGCACACCCTCTACGTGAGCGTAATGTGAAGGTTTTCAAGTGTGGAATGGATTAAAGATTAAAGTCAATGAACTTTTAAAGTTCTTTTCTTAAGAATCAAGAAGAATAGTAATAATATGTCAAATAAATCACAGATGTTTTACATATTCTTAGATTAGTATAAAGGATTTTAAACTACATATACCCAGTGTTGTGCAAAATGTAATCTAACTACTGATTTCTAACTACAACTACATTTTGTAGTTAGTAATCATAAATAGATTACATGAAATAATCGTAGTTAAAAACGTTGATCACTAAAAAAAAAAAATTGAAATTAAATTAATTATTATTAATAATTATTAATTATTAAATTGTAGTTGCAATCACGATTACGTGATTACTTTTTAACTATACCTACGTTTTTTGTGTTTTACTTGCAAACAATAATTGTAGGTACCTACAACATAGTATGATTATTTTCTATTAACAAATTTAAATTAAAATATTTTATTTTCTATTAGTAATTTGTTTAGATTGACATTTTAAAATTCGTTTTTTCTTTCTTCTTCTTCTTCTTCTTTCTTTCTTCTTCTTCTTTCTTTCTTCTTTCCTTCTTTCTTATTCGTTATTCTTTATTTCTTTCTTCAATTTGCTAATTGATTAATTAGCAAATTGATGAAATTGATTCTTAAATGTATTAATTAACGAATACTCGTAATATTAACTTTTAAACATATTCACTTACAATACAAGATATTCTTAGAACTAAAGTAATCAGTAGTTATAACTACTTGATTACAGTAATCCTATTAACGATTACTTTATGTAACTTGATTACTGTAGTTAGATTACATGTAATCAAACAAACATGTATTCATGTAAACTGCTTTTCTACTCGGTGACTTTAATTCACATCCCAATGAGCAATTTTATAGTGAATTGGTTTCTTTTTGTCGGGAATCTGAATTATTATGTGCTGATGTAGAACTGTTAGGAGTAAACTCTGACACTTTTACTTTTATTAGTGATGCGAACGGCTCGAGACGTTGGCTAGATCACTGTGTTGCTACGAAAGCAGCCATGTGCACTATTATTAATGTAAATGTTAAATATGATGTACTTTGGTCCGACCACTTCCCTCTTATAATACAATGCAACTTAAATGAAATCAAACCAAAATTGTGCAATTCAAGTAGTAATAAAAATCTGACATGTAATAAAATAAAATGGGGTGATAGAAAACTTAAGCAAATTGACATTTATACTAAATTTTGTAATGATAATTTAAAATACATTGACTTTCCAATTGAATTGAGTGCATGTTGTGACTATGTTTGTAATAATTTGGACCACAGAATTATTATTGATAAAATGTATAATGACATTGTTGATATTTTATGCCAAGCAGCTTCTGAAAGTTACAGAATAAATCATGTGCAAAATAAGAAGACAGTAGTGGGGTGGAGTAAGCACGTCGGTGATGCTCACAGGCAGGCCAGGCTAAAGTTTGAGCAGTGGGTGTCTAATGGTAGACCGCGTGAGGGTCGTGTTTGGGTTGATATGCAAACAAGTCGAAAAACCTTTAAGTCGCGCTTACGATGGTGTCAGAACAATAGTGACCAAATTAAAATGGACATGTTGGCGTCGCATCATTCTAAGGGCGACTTCTGCAGTTTCTGGAAGTCCACCGATAAACTCAATAGTAGGCCGGGCCTGCCGGTGAGTGTCAGCGGCGCTGCTGATGTCAGAGGGATTGCCGAGATATTTAAGCAGCACTTCGCTGTTTCTTCACCGTTGGGACCGTCACAGTTTACAAGCAGTATTGGTTGTAGTGGTCAGGAGTCTAGTGTCCGGTTTACGGCAAAGGAAATAAGACATGTTATTATGTCTATGTCGAGGGGCAAGTCTCCAGGCCACGATGACTTAAGTATTGAACACCTTAAACATGCTGGTCATCATCTGCCCAGAGTCTTAGCGATGTTCTACTCCTTATGTATAGGACATTCGTATCTGCCTGAACGAATGATGAAAACTGTGGTGGTGCCAATTATTAAGAATAAAACCGGTGATGTTAGCGATAAGAACAACTATAGGCCTATTTCATTGGCCACTGTTATTTCGAAAGTGCTTGACAGTTTGCTTAACACTCAGCTGGATAAATACTTGCATTTACATGATAACCAGTTCGGTTTCAAAGCCGGTCTCTCTACAGAAACAGCTATATTGTGTTTAAAGCAGACTGTCAAGTACTACACTGATAGAAGTACACCTGTCTTTGCTTGCTTTCTCGACTTGTCGAAGGCATTTGACTTGGTCTGCTATGATCTGCTGTGGCAAAAACTGCAGCAAGCGTCAGTGCCAGACGAACTGATCAGTATATTTAAATTTTGGTACAATAATCAGGTCAATGTTGTTCGATGGTCGGGGGCTTACTCGACCCCATACAGGTTGGAGTGCGGCGTGAGGCAGGGAGGGCTTACCTCACCGACGCTCTTCAATCTGTATGTTAATGCGCTGATAGAGAGGCTCAGCAGCACGCATGTCGGTTGCCATATTGGAGGTGTGTGTCTAAACAATATTAGTTACGCTGACGACATGGTGCTGCTGAGCGCCTCTGTCTGTGGTGTGTCAAGGCTGATTGGCATCTGTGAAAAGTATGCTGAAGAACATGGTTTGTTGTATAACACAAACAAGAGCGAGTGCATGGTCTTTCGGGCCAGGAGGAGGTGTCCGGATTACTTACCAGCAATTAAGCTCAACGGATGCCCACTTAATAGAGTTGATACGTTTAAATATCTTGGACATTTATTAACCTCTGACCTGGAAGACGATGCAGATATTGAAAGGGAGCGTAGGGCGCTGTCTGTTCGTGCGAACATGATAGCCCGCAGATTTGCTCGGTGTTCGAGGGGCGTCAAAATAGCTTTATTCAGGGCATTTTGTACGTCCTTCTATACTGGTAGTCTATGGGTGGATTACACGCAGAAACAGTACAGCGCTCTACGTGTCCAATACAACAATGCGTTCAGGGGGCTCTTGGGGCTGTCTCGCTTCTGTAGCGCGTCGGGGATGTTTGCCGAGGCGCGTGTGGATTGTTTCCACACAATCATGCGCAAGCGGTGCACATCCTTGGTGCGTAGGGTGCGGGCCAGCCCCAACAGTATCCTGAGCGCATTTGCAGAACGTTTTGACTGTCAGTACGTGAACCACTGCTGCATGGTTCACTTACAGACTAGGGTTCATTTATTATTTTAATTTTGTGTTTTATTAATATTATGTAGAATTTCCAATTTCAATTTAAATGTATTATGATCCATAGTTGATTGAAATAAATTATTATTATTATTATTATAACTACTTGAAGTTACTTGTGTACTTGATTACTGTAGTTAGATTACATGTAGTCATAACTACTTGTAGTTAACTACTTTTAGTCGTAATTGGTAGTTAGATTACAAAATAGTAGTTAACTACGCCCCACACTGCATATACACCTGCCCTACACCTGCCCTACACCTACCCTACACCTACTCTACACCTACCCTAATTTTTGATGAAGATTATTTTTTTCTGATTGCAGAACGACATATTCGCCTTAACAAATCAGTTTCTTTTATTTTGTCCAGTTTTCTATGTCTTATGGTATGACTTCCACGCAGACGGGAGTCGCAGGCAGAAGCTAACTTAGGTAGAATATTTTATTCTCGAATTTATACAGAATAAGCTTAGTATCCTTTCAAACATTTTATTTCTACTGTCTCAAAGAGCTAGACAGAAGTACAATTTATTTACGTCCTAATAAAAAAGTGTCACACGATCTCATGTATCTTCAAAGCCCTATAAATACCATTAAACATCTTTTTACTGCCCATACAAATTGTAACGCGACCATAACACGATGTAACTATAAACCAAACATTGCCCACTAAAACACGGCCTATCTAAATTGATCGTGTAAAAGAGGTGCGTTTGAATTTTCACGAGCGTTTCGCGTGGGTCTTCAATATTTACTGACTATATTTTCGGTTGGCGGGGTCACAATAAATATTAATGGTTTGACCTTTGGTCTTTGTGAGTGGCCCTATCTAGAGAGCCAGACGTTATTGAATGATGTTCTAAAATTTTATTTGAAACTAGCTTTTGCCCGCGACTTCGTCCGCGTGAATGTCGGTTATCGCGGATGCAGACTAAATTGCGGATTAAAAAGTAGCCTATGTCCTTCCCCAGGGTTCAAGGTATCATCATGCCAAATTTCATTAAAATCGGTTCAACCGTTTCATCGTGAAAGCGTAACAGACAGATGCGTACTTTCGCATTTATAATATGAAAATAAATAAGTATGGATTGTTTTTCCTGAATGTCATGATAGTCCAGTGTGTACCAAGTACCAATGTGAATTTTCCTATCCATTTTATTTACTTTTTAAGTTTATTTTGGATATCATTGATATCGGTGTATGAAAATGTCGTGAGGAAATCTGGAATAATAGTAAATAAATAAAATAAAAATATAATTAATTTATTTCAGGTAAGCACCCATATTCAGTAAAACAAAGAACATAAATTAAAAATTCATCAACTTTAACTATCTTTAAGTATTATAATTATCTTTAAGTATCAAATTTATTACACATTCAAATTAATTAATTATCACGCCAAAAGTAAATGTCAATAAAATATCATAGTAGTATATAGTGTATATTTGAAATCACCAATCTTACTTGAGCAAGTGTGCCGATCAATGCTTATGACTTCTTTGGATACGAGGCCTTTGCTCTGCAGTAGAACAAGTGTAGATACTAATGTGGTGTCATCGTTAAATTTCAACAAATGATCATTATCATCATTATCATTATCAGCCTGAAGACGTCCACTGTTGAACAAAGCCTCCCCCCATAGGAGGACGGGGGGTTGCCATAATCCCCACCCTTGGCAGGCGTCTTGGGGATCGCAGTGACGTTGTTAAGAGTGCCCATCCCCATCGAACGAACTTCAACGCGAGCGTGATTGAAAAATTTTTTGTTTTAACCAACTCAAAGCACGAAAACAAACAAATGAGTGAGAACGCGATAACATCACAGGAAAATTGGCGCGCGGAAATTTCACAAAACTTGTTCTAGGACATACGTGTTTTTGAAAAAGCCTGTTTTTGGTAATAATGTTTGTAATTTAGAATCTCCGTTACATGTGCAGGGTTTCTATGCTGTTTTTTTACTTTTACAATGTATGAGTGCATTATGAACGGCCAAAGTTCAGATAAAATTGTGCAAAAAAGCAGATTTTCGGACGTGTTTACTTAATTTGTTTCTCAATAAAGTTTATTTTTGGCTTCATATAAACCTAGATTTAAACCACCAACCACAGATACCTGTGAGTTAAAAATATTTGGAAAATAATTTGTTATAACGCCGTAATCGCTTACGAGCGTTTGTATAGTAAATATAACGGGATGCGCGTTCTTAAGTACACGGAAGCCGCTGCTGCCCGACTTCCGGATTTTCCTTTAGTCGCCTTCGACGACACCCTCGGGATGAAATGGGGGGTGCTATTCTAGCCCGGACACCCCACGGGCCATTCGCCATACGGGCAACAAATTATTATAAATCAATATCAAACCTTCCTCTTAAGGGGCTATTAAACGACTTTTACAGATTTTAAACTGACAATCACGTCAAAATGTGCAATGTAAATGATTTGAAAAAAAATATATGTTAAACTAGAACATTCTCTTAATCACTTAGTAAGTGAATATTTTTAATTATATTCATAGTTTAATTAATACGTGAAGTTGTGTCTGACGCGGACAAAACATTGACAATCACACAAAATCTACCAGGTATAATTAAACGAAACTTACACCATCTTACAGACAATTTTATTATCTATCTTTTAGTATACGTCTTTTTTTTTAATTTTGAAAGAATACTACTTTTATTTAATTTTTTCGACTAATTTTTGAGAGTTTTGGACGCAGACGGCGTCCGTTCTGCATCAATTCTGCGTCCAAAACTCTCAACAACTCTCTCACTTACTATATGATTAAGAGAATGTTCTAGTTTAACATATATTTCTTTCAAATCATTTACATTGCACGTTTTGACGTGATTGTCAGTTTAAAATCTGTAAAAGTCGTTCAATAGCCCCTTAAATCGTTCTATCTATTGATGAAAATTAAAATCCGCATTAAAATCCGTTTCGTAGTCTAAAAGATCTAAGCATAGAGAGAGATAGACTGCGAGAAGCAAATTTGTTTTATACTACGTAGAAAAGTAAACAACAGTATGTCTGCCCTTCGAATAACCAAACCCTTCCTTCCAAACCATTCCATGCAAATATTTCATTCTCATTCGTAAGACCACTCGTACTTTTAAAATCATTATCCTTTTTTTGTACAAACCAATTTCACCTGCGCAGAATAGCTAACGTATCGGGTGTATCAACCCGGGTACCCCGACCCGGGTATCCGGGTACCCGGGCAGGGCCAAGGACCCTTGATAAGTATGTCTGCGATTTTGATAAAGCCTCTTTAACCCAGATTTCTGACAGTTCGTATTTGTTCCGTTACTTTTATGTGATACTGTTTCGAGATGTTGAAATGTGGTTTTGTTATTTGATTATGTTGTCCTAGTACCCTTTCTGTGAGTATATGACCTTATTTTGTGACATTTGAACCATGTTAGTAAGATGGATCCGCTAAGCTCGTAAAATTCAATTTACGTTTAGAATTTTAAAAATATAATACGCGACAAATATTCTTAATTTCTAAATTTTCCCACACCAACACAAAATGCTCGTAGAATTAGCAAGCTGAAGTGGCAGTGGGCTGGTCACGTCTGTCGCTAGTACTTGTCCTAGAGTGGAGACCGCGAATCGGTAGACGCAGCGTGGCCCTCCAGCCCGATGGACCGATGACCAGAAGAAGGTAGCCGGTGGTGGCTGGATGCAGAAGGCAGAGGACCGGGAAAAATGGCGCGCCATGGAGGAGGCTTATGACCAACAGTGGACCAAAACTAAGCTAATGTGATGATGATGAACACACAATGAAAAAAAAACCTGTACGAAGTAAAAGTCTTATGTTTTAAGCTAGATCAATAACTAAAAGTGCTGAATTTCAGCAAAATCTGTTTAGCTGTTTAAACGTGGAACAGTAACACAAATCCAGTCATCCATCCATCCTTATGGATATTTCTTAAGTTTTGAAATATTAAACATCAGCAGATTCAACGAATCGTGACAAGTGCACAGGTAATAATATTTCCCTCGAATTTTAATTTTGCAATGCGCGTCTCTGTCATCGCAAAGTTGCTATAGTACTGAGTATAGTGTATTCGTCTGCCAAGCTTGAACTTGCCGATGTACGGGTTCTGGCGAACATCCCCCCCCCTTCCTTAGATCCGGGGCTGCTTCCAGTCGAACGTGAACAGATTACTTTCCCGCTCCACACCGCTTATTAAACTTTATCTCATTCCGTTATGGACCAAAACCACCACCACCTGGACAAAAATCGAGAAGGGAAAATAGTGGGGGATTTAATAATAATAATAATAATCCATTTATTTTCAGGCTGCATAGGCCCATAGATAAATACCTTAACCTAAACATACATATTTTATAATTTGGAACTTTTGTTAGTAGTAAAGACTTAAGACTATTGTTAGTAGCACTTCACTTTGCACTAAATTGACTTTGTGCTGTCCTGTGGCACTTGTCCGCGGAAGCGACGGAACACCATGTCCTGCGGCCAAAAGTCTTCTTCCATGACGAGGGGCAGGAAACAATTCGGTACTCGCACCACAAACGCCTTGAAGTTAACGTTGTGGCGCGACTCCAGTAACTGCACCCTCGGCGTGTACTTCGTCTTTCGGCGCACGTACTCCACGATGTCCTCCGCCTTAGTGGTGTAGTGCAGGCGGGAGATATACACCGGAGTGTTCGGCTTAGCTGCACGCAGACTTACATCGGGCTCCGTTGATGCTTTGCCGCAGCGGTTCGCGTTCTTCCGTGATCGGCGTTTCTTTCTTTCTTTCATTTGTGATGGAGATGGAAAACATCGTGAGGAAATCTGGACTTATAATTGATATAAGTAAGTCTGAAATAGCCAATCCGCCTTGAGCGCACGTGGTGATCAATGCTCGCACCTTCTCTGTATGAGAAGAGGCTTTTGCCCTGCAGTGGGACAGTTATAGACTGGTATTATTATTATTATTTATATTAATGGAGAAATTAAAAAAAACTTTTTTACGAAAAAGACAACCGCGCCTTCAAAATGTAAAAAAATAACTTTCAATTCGCAAGTCGGCGGCTTTCGTTTTGCTTGTTGTTTTGTATTGCCACCGACTTATTTACCGTTTATTTTTCGCTTTTTAGTGCCTACTTCTTATCATATAAATTAATTACGAAACGGTGACATCAAAAAAATTCTGTCATCTCTTAATTTTCTACCCTTAGGGGTGGAATATTTTCTTGAATTTATATGGAACCAAATTTGAAGTCTACACTATCAATAAAAAATAATCATCGAAATCGGACTACACTACACTACACTGAAAAAAGTAATGCATGGTAAAACATAAAAATAAATATGAATATATATAAATGTATTATATTTAAATATTTTATATATATATAAAATAAAATGTTCATAAAATGAAAACTACTGGGCCAAACTATGTTAAATTTGATGGGACCAAATGGCAACTGTTCCGCATCAAACTAAAGACGTAACGTAATTACGTAAATCGGATCATAAATCTCAGAGTAATCGATGTACATACATAAAAAAAAACAATCGAATTGAGAACCTGTCGAGGATCGAATTTTTGAAGTCGGTTAAAAATATATTATTTATTAGTTGTATCTTCTCGACCATACTTCAGTTCCATTATCTACTTAAAATGTCTTGAAAAACGATACCTAAAATGATAGATATTTCTACCTGTCATATCTCAAACACCTTGACAGGCAAACACAACGGCCTATTACTTAAAATAACATTATTTTAGTCACAAAGCAATTGATTTAACGTCAGTCGACGATCGACAATTTAATATAGTGAAATGTTTGTTTAACCGGTGAGAAAGGCAATTATGAATTCAATTAGGTATGCCGCGCTTCAAATAAATTACCTTGGTAATATGAATTGTTAAGTAAGTACTTATGTAGTGTTATTGATTATTACATACATTGATTTTAGGTTAACTTAACTCATATGGTCACTATGAAGTGAGCATGTTGTAAAAAAGGCGAATTTGGTCTTCTAAATTCACCTTTTTTATTTTACAGCGTTGTACTGCTGTTCAGGCTAGCCAGTACACTTCGTGCAATACCCCATAGAACGGTTATGTTTGACAATGGTGCATTTTGTATGGGTCCTAGAATTTATAATAAATTACCCAGTAATATAAAGGATGCTGAGAATATCATATCGTTTAAAAATAAATTAAAGACGTATCTAATAAAGCCTATTATAATGTAAATGATTATTAAAACGAAAAAATGTGATATATAGATGTACGTAATATTAAATTTTGTAATGAATGATTAATGGTGAATAATATTTGACATTTGCATTTTCTAGATATTTGCGCACCTGTTTAGGTAAAATATGGAATTAAGAACGTCTGTTGTTTGTAACACCTTATGTACCCATATTCCAGCAAATAAATGATTTGATTTGATTCTCATTCGCTCTTGTTCACGAACAGAGAGAGATGGAGAAGTCTCACGAAAGCCACAACTAACCTATTAGACGATTCATTTCTATGTCCACGCCGCCAGGGGACTGCACTTGATCTCCTGTCGTATCAGATTGCCGTCTTATCGGACTGTGAGACCGATGAGTGTACTTGTGTTTCCTCACACACTTGTACACTAAAATATTCCCTTGGTACTTAGGTCAAGGGTAAGGGGTCGGAGGGTAGGGGTCTTGGGTTAAGGTATTTATCTATGGGTCTTTGTAACCTGAAAATATGGTTTTATTATTATTATTATTAGGTAGTATTCATTAAATTGGCCACCGTGACGGAATATCGGTTTTGTTAGAATATTTATTTAATAAAGTATACCAACAACACACAACCTGCACCTGCCATGTTATCTCTTCACCAGCCTTGGTTGACTGGTAGAGAATGCCTAAGGCATTTAGTCCGCCTTTGTACCTTTGTGCATGTAAGGTAGTGTCGCCGAAGATGGCCCGGGTCCTAGGATAGCCCACATTTAAAAAAATACAGTTATGATTATTCGAAACATTTGAAATTTCGTGGGTGTATGCTATTGGTACTATAGACAATAGTGCAAGTGTGTTTCATTACCGGCGCGTCGCCATTTTGGAGACTGATGGCAGTTTGCTTGTTCATGTCAAGACGATACACTTTTTATTACCTGCATTATCTAAATCCTTTTGAAAATTAACGAATTTAAAACAAATCTCTTTGCTCTAAAATGTGAAAATTCATATTTAATCTATAATAAATAATCTATAAGCGAATTACAGGTGAGTGTTACTATTTTATTTCCTTTTTTTGTATTTTTACGAGATTATACTCAACCCGGGTGTAATTTCCTATCATGGCCCATAGTATAATTCCCTTAATGAATGACATCAAAAAAATAAATTTTAGAAAAAAAATCTTAAAAGTTAAATAATAATTAAATTATAAATAAAGTTAAATTTTATTTTATTTAGTGGTTTGTTTTTATTTTATAGTTGATTTTCATTTTGATAGATTTAAGATAGCCCACATTTAAATTTTTGGTTGATTTTTTTTACCTTTTATGAATAATGTTGTGGGAAGTATGTTTTTATTTCGATGTTTTATGTTAAAAGTGTTTAAGAGTTTATAATGCATATACTTTCATTAATATTTTTCGGGCCATCTTCAGCGACCAGCTTCCCAAGATAGCCCAATAACAAGTTTCTAAAAAGTGTTTACATTTGTGTTAAAATGCCAAAAACTGTACTACTTTTTTAGATATCTTGTTTCTCAAATAAATATATTACAACTTCCATTATCTTTTTTCTCTACTTTACTTATCTGCAAGATTTTACGAGGTTTTGAAATTAAGCGGGCCTTCATCGGCGCCTGTACCTTAGTATAAATAAATAATAACAACATATATCTACATTCATCATTGGTTTACAGTAACTTAAAGAAGTGCATTACTTCTAATGTATACAGTATACACCAATATACGTATACATAACATTCCCAAAAGCATACATAGCGACAGAGCTGCTAAAAAGCTGAAATTAAAAACAAAGATAACATCAAAACTAAATAAAATAAAATACAAATTAATGAAGGGCATCGAGAACATGTCGGGAGCAATAAGAAAACAGAGTATACAACTAAATATTACAACAGAAATTAGGTAACTGAGGCAACATTATAACTAACAAAGTTTTTTTTCAAAATCCTGCAGATATTTCGACCCAACACAACATTCAATTGCAACAAAATTTGTCTGGCTCCTGACCTCCTACCACAGAAAACACATACTTAACGTTATTGAGATGTTAAGGATAACGTTTGTGTTAGATTACGGCAAAGCTCTCATTGTTTTCTATTATCTTCAGGCCCGTAACGGTTCGGGTAGGTTATTAATAATAACAAATGTTTTCTCACTTCAGGTTAGGGTGCTATTATTGGCACAGGCCAAAATAAACTTACTGTGGAGACCTGCTTAATATGTGTACCTATGTAGTATGTTGCTATATATAGGTAGGTATGTATTATAAACACACAATCAGCCGAAAGTTGTAGGCTTTGAAAATCAAGAAGAAAATACTGGCCAAGTGACGAAAGACATTGACCACAAAAAACGACAAAAAATCACGTACCTATGTTATATGGCACCCCCTCTAAAAAAAAAATATTTTATTCTGTTTTTAGTATTTGTTGTTAAAGCGGCAACATAAATACATCATCTGTCAAAATTTCAACACTTCAGCCTGCTCACAGACAGACAGACGGACAGTGTAGTCTTAGTAATAGCAATAGGGTCCCGTTTGTACCCTTTGGGTATGGAACCCTAAAAATGAGACATGATAACCAAACAGCATCCACATACCATCACACAACTAATTATATTTTTATCTTGTAAATGACTAAAGTACTTTCGTACTACTTACAATAATTTTTGTCTTTACGACCGGCCGTTCGAACAGACAAACTGTTCTTAATCTGGACTTCTGTGGTTAAGATTATGCCGACGATCAGTACCAGTTGTGGTATACTGAAGGTAATTTAAGAAACAAAACAAACTGCCAAGCCTTTTCCTAACTACGTTGGAGTCGACTTCCAGTCTAAACGAATGCAGTTGAATACCAGTGTTTAAATGGAGCGACTACAATTTCATTTCAGTACATTATATAATTCAACACAATTATAAATCTCGTTTCGGACTGACATGACTAGTCTGGGGTAAGATGGCTAGTCTACGGGGTTATTACGAAATATAATTAATTGGGAAACGCAAGATAAGAATCTCAAAATGAAACCAAAATGCTTAACTGCACTGAAAACCTAGTTCTAGCCGATGATAAATAGGATACACCTAAGTTTAAGCGCCGGTGTGCGGCTGCACCTAGTTCTAGCCGATATGATGAAGCCTAAACCTAGTTCTAACCGAAGATAAGTAGGATACACCTAGATTTAACCAACTGCTACCGGCTACATCTAGTTCTAGCCGGTTAGAACTAGGTGTAGCCGCACTTCGGGTTTTAGCCGTAACACATATAAAGGCAATGAAATAATTATTTATCACTGTAAATATGATAAACAAATTAACATTTCCATTGAAGAACTAGAAACCCCTTGGTAAAACTGGTTGTTCGCCTTTTATTGGTTTCGACTATCCATAACGACTTTCAAAGATCTACGAATGACAAATGACCAACGGCTGTATGTGCTTTTGCGTGGGAGGGTTCTCGGTATAAAGTGTATGGTCACTCATCCACGGAGCCACCGCAGCAAGCGTAGCTTGTTTTAACGTGATAACGTCTTATAAATGAACACCGTGTGTCACGTTCCGCCTGAGCCTGAGCGTGAAAGCGAGAGCGCGGAATAAGCGATAGAGAGACACTATCGGCCCAAGCAATAAGCTCCGCCCACCTCGACGGAAGCCATTATTTGCTTATGTTATATATGTTAGCCATTATGTTTCTTTATGACGTTATCACGTAAAACTATCCCGTAGTAGGTAGTCCGTAAGACAACCAATTTTTTACTTACATTTTAGGAAACATGAAACGGTTTTAAAACGTGAGCTTTAAAATCGTAATATTTTTGCCTCTATCTCAAAATCTTTGCTACCGTACTACGGATTACGTTGAGTACATAAGCCGGGAATATATGAAACAGGAATACCTATTCCAACATCATACCGTGCATCGCCTGCACGGTTGTGGGTTTACTCAGTACTTACTTACCCGTTCTTATCCAGCTACGTTTTAATCTAAGCTGTCTCGCAAGTAATATTTTGATATTAGATACTTGCCACAGTTTCTTGGAGTACGGAGAAGATTAATTGGATTTTGCAGTTCTTGATAAGTGCAGTTAGAAATATGTGAGTGAAGTTATCGTATTTCGCATTTCAACAAAATGTTCCAGTGACTTGAAAACGGTACTTACCAATTGTCCTAAGTTCATTTTTTTTTCTTCATTTTCTTTGAAACTACAAACATTAATACGAATAAATATCAAAACATTTCAATTAAGTATATGAATTTATTTTCAAACCTAAGTATAAGGGTGGACTGATAATTATCTGATGGAGGATACGCCACGGATTGTTAGTCGCGTTACCCCAGGGGGCCAAGTCTGCTATTTTTATAATTTCGTCATTCCAACACGATCCTATTGTCATTTTGCTAAAAGTTCGTAATCTACTAAATTCATAATGGTCGATCATTGGTCGGTCGAATTAAAAGCAATGACTGCACAATGACGTTCTAATGGTATGTCACTGATCAAAGGAACTGTCAAAATTTTAGCAGATTACCGCCTAATTCAGTTGTCATTTTGTACAAGATTACCATTCTATATCATTTCTTTCAATGGCGTGTCAGTGGCTGACCATTGGAAAGTCATAATGACGCAATTATATTAGTAAATTACCAAACTTGTCAAAATCAACAATCATGAAATCAATGATAGACCATTCTAAGACTATTGTAATAGCAGACTTGAGGCCCAGGATAGTCGAATAGATCATAAAACATGTAACCGTACATACATATCTGCTGATGCGACTTGAGTCGGTACAGTCGACTCACACATAACGACGAGTCATCAGATATTCATTTAAGGAAAATTCCTAAGTTTTCTTTCATCATTTTTTTCTCTCACTGACCATAAAACCCCAACGTATACTGATTATTCTTCATGCCAATAACAATCCACAATTCACACAACACTCAACAAGACTGCACACAAACCCATTTATTTATATAAATATTACATTTCACTCGTATGTACAAACCTGTAGCACTGAAAGCCCTTTTGTTAGCGAACCACTGCTCTTTTAATCAATATTCTCTGGGATTTTACACGTAGCTGACGACCTAGATTTATTAATTGCACGTTGCATCCCAGGCCCCAGGCATAGCCACGTGAGTTACAGTTAAAACCGCCCAGTACCGGTATGACCCGGTTAATAACCGCCGTGAACCGGTTCAAATTGCCTTTGTTCGGTAATGAGTGGAAATGTTTCGCCGAATTATTGCGTTCGATTTTTAATTTGTATAATTAGTATTGCAATTTATAGAAAATACTTGCGTTTGTTGCACATGATTGGTTCTACTAATTAATTTTCGAATGTTTCAAGTGGTTATTTGCTGAAGTATTTACTTTTTATAGGTAAGGACGCACACTTCGCACGGGCTCACTATGTGTAATCTTGCTATATATGACTAGAAAAAGAATAACTTGCAGAATACCAGTATAACCACCCTCTACAATAAAACAGACGAACAAATGTACAAAATGGTACATTAGGTACTTATGCTCATTCACATCTGCTACGCCTTCAAACCATCTAAAATACACTCGGAGAAAGGTCAAAACCATTCCAGGACGATGATTAACCAGTTTGAACTGCTTTCGGCCAGTAATCTTGGAAATTATTCCACATCGCTGACTAGTTCGTCCGACAGTCTGATTCCGAAGGACGGCATTAAAAGGAGTCCAGATATAAAATCAAACTTTTGTTTAATTTCGTCTTTAATTGAATTGATTAATTAAACGCTGTCCGGTTTTGTGTATTGATCTTTGGGATTTAATGGAATTGTTTGTTGTGTTAGAGAAAATATATTTAGACAATAAGGAATTATAAATTCTGATGATTTTTGCGATTGATGATGCTAACAGGTTGTATTCAAAGGCCGTGTTAATATGACATGAAAAGTTGCCATTTCAGTTTAAAGAAATATTTCTTAAAAAAAGAACATTACGGTTCATTTACATAGAATTGAAAAATATTTAGAGACGATGCGATAGCGATGTGTGTGATGTGTGCGTTTTGTGTGTGTGTGTGTGTGTGTGTGTGTGTTTGTAATATAATGTATGTTTATAATAAAAGTAGATACAGCGTAGATTAAATCTATGAGATATGAGATACAGTCTCTGAACACATACCTACAGTTCTACAAAACAACAGAAAAGATTGAATAGGCGACCTTCGGTGTTAGTACTTCGTTCTAACGTATTCTTCTAAGGCTTTTTTTATATGTACACCATCTGTTAATGTTCAACAGATCATCAGGCATTTTGAAGCTGATACCGAAAGCCTTCTTATTGAAGCCTAATTCTACTACACTCGGCGTCACAAAAATCGCACCTCTTTAAGAATTCCCTTCAAAGTCATTTTAACCCTATTAATCAATGGTATACATATGACTATAAGGTATAATTGGAAAGGCAATTTATTTAAATTTCAGAATAAATCAATGGATTTGGTTTTTTGTTTACCAGGGAATAAAAAAAGCAAGCTAATGCAAATGATTAAAAAGTTAAATTTTATTTTATCAGCAAAAATTACAACAAAGTCCTTAAAACTAACTTAAAACCTAGTGTTACCCCCCCTAGCCCTGATGACTGCTTCCATGCGTTCTCTCATGGACCTTATTAATGTGACAACAGTCTCTTGTGGAATGTTGTCCCATTCTGCAACGACGGCATCTTGAAGGTCTTGGAGAGTGGTAGGGGCAGGATTTCGTGCCCGTACTCGCCGTTTCAGTTCATCCCAAAGGTGCTCAATAGGGTTCAGGTCTGGACTTCGCGCCGGCCAGCGCATAACAGGGATGCCAACTTCTTGCAGGTAGTCTCTTACAATTAAAGCGGTGTGACAACGGGCGTTATCGTGCATTAACGTGAACCCACTGCCAACAAAACCCGCATAAGGGACAACCTGCTCCTCTAAGATCTCTGTTATGTACCGAGCAGCAGTCAGCGACCCTTGCCCGCGAGCACTTCCAGTCCGAGAAACACACACAAGGTTCGTTTTACCGTCGATTGACATGCCGCCCCAGAACATGCACGAGCCACCCCCGTATTCCACTGTCTCTTGAATACAGGCTTGTGCGAATCGTTCCCCTTGCCTCTTATACACTCTTCGACGCCTGTCGTTGCAGAAAAGACACACCCTCGTCTCATCCGAGAAGAGCACAGCCCTCCATTGGTCTATTGTCCAATCCACATGGTCACGGGCAAATTGCAACCGGTCTCTCCTATGCTGTGCAGTCAATTTGGGCCCTGTAGCAGCCCTATGAGCTGCAATTTTCTTCTCCCGCATTCTTCTTCTAATCGTGGAGACGCTTACAGAAGTTCTGCGAGCTGATCGCAGTTGTTGTTGCAGCTCAACAGCATTGGAGAACCGATTACGTAAAGACGTCGAAACAATGAAGCGATCGTCTCTTTCGGATGTGCACCGTTGTCTTCCAGATCCACGTCTTCGGATATAGCCACCAGTCTCTTGGAAACGTTGGAACACTCGTCGAACGGCAAAACGACTCAAGTTCAGTTGCCGAGCAACATCACATTGCCGCATCCCTGATTGCAGTAGTGCAATGACTTGAGCGGCTTCATCTGCAGTGGTATCCATCTTCTGGGGTATTTTTCTTGCTGTAGCTGTTCACGTGTGTTCACTTCAAAGGTTGAATAGCGAATGACCCACATTTAACCCGGGTCGCCCGTTTTATACCCTTGTAGGGAGGTGCAATTAGTGGCCGTTGTAATGCGTATTTTGACAACATTTTTTTTAACGTTACGTGCTAATGAGATCTGTTGTGTTTAGGAATTCTAACTGTTGTTAATTTAAAGGTCGTTAAACATACTTTTAATTGATACCAATATTAATTGGGTTTAATGTATTCGTTACTGGCGGGACATGTTTTAAACTTATTTTCGAAAAGGTGCGATTTTTGTGACGCCGAGTGTATTAAAACGTTCAAAATAAAAATAAAAAAAAAATAGTGCTCGAGAATTTGTGTATTTCAGCGACGATTAATGTCAAAATCTTGTCAAAAATATTGGAAACAGAGGTAGATTGACAGTTCCTAAAAGTTAGTTTAATTACACCCCGGATGCAAACACTTAGAACACAACACACGACGAATTAAAATGTAATTACTTGGGGCTACTCAGTCCTATGTCAATGTTAACAATAACAAACGAACCGCCTTTTAACTTGTTATCATTTCATTAATTCCAAAGTCGCGGGGCCTCAAATATTATTACAGTTGCGGCATTTTAGCATTGCCATAGAAGTCATTGCCCTTTCCTTAATATCTTAGGAAAATGAACAAAAAATGATGTATCGATTTTAATTTGTAAAAACATTGATTCATACTATAGTTAATAATTTTGGACGTTAAGAGGGCCCTTTCCGGTCCGTCTATCGTTAACGCGAGCATTGTTGATTTTTTTTTGTTCCACCATCGCAATGTTGGAAAGACATCGCACAAAAATGGGCGTGCGGATTTCACAAAACTTGTTTCACGAAATACGTGTTTTTGAAAATTCCTTTTGGTAAAAATGTTTGTAATTTAGAATCTCCATTATATGTGCACAGTTTCTAGAACAATGTTTTTTTACTTTTTTAATGTATGCGTACATTATGAACGGCTAAAGTGATTTTTAGACATTTTTACTGAATACGTTTCTCAAAAAAGTTTATTTTTCACTACTTACGAGTAGACACTGAGATATAAACCACAAGATACCTGTGTGTTAGAAATATCTGGAGGAACATTTGTTATAACATCATATCACGTACGAGCGTGTGTATGGGAAATATACGTTGGCTGCTCTTAACGTTTTTTGTTTCCTTTTCTCAAATAAAGAATGCTAAAAAATGTAGGGGGGGGGGGGCAATGACCGATATTACCACGTTAATATGATTTTACTATACCTAGTACAAGTTTACTAAACTCGTACTCAACAACATATTATCGGTTTAAATGGCGATGTTATTTATGGTGTTAGTCCCGTATTCATGTTAATAAGGATATAGTTAGCGACGAGTGCTGCGCTGATGTCATTCACAGATGAGTGGTTCAAGTGATGCTCTGATTTGAATGGCAGGAATTTGAGTGTTAATTTGTTTTGAAATGTTGGTCTTAAGGTTGAAGTTGCTATGGAAATTTGACAATATTGGTAAACATAATTCTTTACAAACAAAAAATAAAAAAATATATCATGCCCCGAAAACAGCAGCAATATGCACTAACATTATTCGATGATTAATTTATAATGAACTTAAACCTAACAGTAATAGATTTAGAAATTGCGTAATGATGTGCAAGATATATCTAAAATACTACTACTCTAAATTACATTTTGCGCACAATTTTCAACTCTATTTACGACGTGTTTTAGTTATAAATTAAAACTGCTGGAGCATACATATTTCATATAATATCGGTTGTGTTTGACCGAAGATCCATTTCTGACCGAAACCGAAGCCGAAGCCACCGATTAATCGGCCATCATTACAACCTTTGGCCGAAGCCGGAACCTTAGAAACCCTAAGAAATTCAATTCAAGATTGCCCAAATACTTAATAATGTAAATGATTATAAACTTTATAACTAAAGATTTAGATTTACTGGATAATATAAAAGGTAATTTTAATCATCTCTAGAACTTGATCTAGAGATGATAAAAATTACCTTGCTCGGTGTGCGTCCACAACGCAGTGAACCCCCGCACGTCACCACGCTCTCGCTCATTCGCAACAGTTCGTTTAATTTCGATGCGTGCTAGTAACCTTCGGCCAAGACTTGCGCCCATTTTGGCCGAATCCAAATCTTCGGTCGGACACTAAATATCGGACGCAGACATATGGGGTCATTGACACGTCATAATATATTTCAGCAGGGATATTTTTTAACTGTACCCAGATGTGTCGGCGACAATAACTTTCAGCTGCCAACACAATTTGATTGATTGATGGTTCTGTAGATTTTTATGGACGTCTAAAAATGAACCCGTGAATATGTGTGCAGAGATATTTTGCGCTCCTATCATCGTGTGTCATGTGGATATTTGTAACACTGCTGGGAGGAAACAACTGAATAAATTATTTGATAATGTCGAAACGGTGTGAAATTATTTTTGTACCAAAGGACCAAGTACGAACAAAGCGCGAAAAGTATTCCCTTCAAGTCGACTTTCGAATTGAAAATACGGTAACGTATTATAATTCTAGTTTAAATTTTGAATACAATTTTATTAGCTTCACCTGTAACTAACTCATCATTCAAACAAACTAACTCTTCGGCCTTATAAGATAGCTTCTGCACAAGACATCGGCCGCGTGTAGCTTTTTATAAATGTGAGGTATTTTGAAATCGGATTAGTAGTTTCGGAGCTTACCTCCTTCATCTAAACTTACAAAATTTACCTCTTTATAATATTACTTATATAGTGTAGATACAGACACGAAATTACTGGCAATAATTAGCATAGAGCGACTACCACAGGGATAAAGCAACTCGCCATTAGCGAAAGCATTAACAGAATTGGACCACTCGTCTAATTAAATCATCATCATCATCAGCCCAAAGACTGTTGAATATAGGTCTCTCCTATAGAACGCCACAACGAGCAGTAACCTGCCGCTTGCATCCACCGGTTACCCGCGACCTTGACGATGTCGTCTGTCCATCTGGTGGGAGGCCTACCAACGCTGCGTCTTCCGGTTCGTGATCGCCACTCTAGAAGCTTTCTTCCCCACCTAAACTTTGCCAACTAAATAGATCATCATTTCAGCCGAAAGACGTTCACTGCTGGACATAGGCATCCCCAAGGGGGGGTTTTGCCATAATCGCCACGCTTAGCAGGCGGATTGGCGATCGCAGTATGGTTGTTACAAAGGCACAGAGAACGCTGCTGCCCATTCTCCGGTCCCTTTGTCGCCTCTTACGACACCCACGGGAAGATATGGGATGGTGCTATTCTTTACGTCCGACACCACACGGACTAAATAGATATTACATGCGAAATATGTATCTCTTAATTTAAAACTTGATTGAATTCATGTTACGTTTACTCCACACGCTCCTGGTATTCCCTCTGGATATTGAAAACGTAGTTACGTCTCAATATCCGACCGTAACACATTCTATAATCCCAATTCTGTTCACGATTCGTCAAAAACTCCTTTTCACTCATCCCGAAAACTGTCAAACGTGATCCAAAAACGTCGAAAGCAATAACACTTGGTCCTCCCGCGATAATATTGACTTATCACCGAGCAATATTTGGGAATCCCGGAAGTGGCCATTAGGTGCGGAGTTGCGGACACAGAAATCAATTGATGATGCTCGTACGTTTGTTTAACGGACTGATACAATATTTTTGGGAGAAGATATAGCCTTTATTTGGTGTTTTGAACGGGTTTCACTTTAGATCTTAGTGGCCAGCGATGTAAGCATGTGGCCAAAAGACCGGAACGTTTGCACTATTGACCATAAAGTTTGGGAAAGTCTCGTTTCAAATAGGTCCTTCAAAAAAATAAAAGATTGGAATTAAAACAATTCGGTACAATAAACAAAAAACGCCGTCGAAAATATATGAGCACTATGTATTTATGAACATCATTTATCTGTTATTTCTTCGTTTGTAATATTTTTATCTATTCTAGTATAGTGGTTTTATTAAAAATACGTCATCTTCACCATTTAATTGTTGTAAGTACTTATACAAAATATTTTAAAACATTTATTTAAATCTTCCTTACATATATAGTATAAAACATAGTCACCGACATGTATGTACGTGCGTAACTTCTAAATGACTACACCAAATTGGATAATTATTTTTTGTTGTGTTCGGTATGACCAGCACAATTGGTTTGAAAAATTAAGGAAATTCGACAAAAAAAATTAGCGCCCATGCGAAGTAGGGGCGGGCCGGTAGTTTAGAATAAATGTATGTTTATGTACTTACTCAAGTAGGTATTGTGTTACACTTCCATGGTTAACATTTTTCCCCGTATACCTTTCGGAAGGGGCAACTAACTTTAATTCTTGTTTCTTGTAAATGAAGTTCAAAAGTACCTTTAAATGGTCTAAATGAAATCATTTGCCTATGACTTACTGAAAAGGCCGACCATCCAACTAATAAAATGCAACGTCCTTTTTATAAGCTATAATATTACTTACAAATTGAGTAGAACCCGAAGGTTTAGCGAACCTGAATTAAACCGGGTATCATCCGGTAATACCGCAAAGCAATTCAGTATCTGAATCAATTCCGTTGATCCTATTAAATGCGTTATTCGGACTAATATCGGCTTCAACTTCCCAAACGAATTAGTATTCGGAGTGTTGAAATTTTGAATTGTTCTGCTTGTGAAGTTTGAATGGTGTTGGCTGGTATGTCGGTTTGTTTTGGTCCTTTAGGCCTTGCACGAGCGTGCGAAAAGTTAGGTACCTAATATATTTTCATAGTATTTTAAATGGGAATTCTTATACACTGAGAAAAACGGATTAACTCACTGTGAATGTAGCCGGGGTCGTCCGACTAGCTACGATGGCTTACGGCCATTTTTTCCTTTTACTCTTTCTTCTTTTTTTATCCATTTTTCTTATTATAAACTACATCTAAACTACTTCTTGTTTATTTATTTAGTTTGAAGGCTTTATTCATAAAAACGGTTTGTCGGTTTGTCGTATAAAATAAACCAAAACAATTTTGCCTCAGCTCGCTTGGTCGCCTCGTTCGCCCTCTGATTTGCGAATAAGCCAGAATGCATACGAGCTCTTTCTCTTGGTGACCGAGATTTTTAACGCACTTATTTACTGCGGTCATTTGCTTCCTTCCTAAGGCTATGAGCGCACTCGGCGGTAAAGGCGGTCAACATTTTAATTATCAACATTTTAAGTGAGATCTTGCTGTTTGTTCATTTAGCGACAGGCGGCTAATGCGCGCGATATTTAAAGTTGTAACAAATAGCTAGATCTCACTGGCCGCCGCGACCTGGCTGCCGCGACCTGGCCGCCGAGAGCACTCGTAGCCTTAAAAATAAACATTGAACATACATTGTATATTTTAACTGTTTTGGAATATATTGTTTTGCCATTAAATTTGGCTAAATTAGGAAGGTACCTCGAATTTGGAGTTTACTGCCACTTGATCTATTTACGTTGGTATGGTGATAAGCTACTTATCGAGATCCGCGGCAACGATCCAGATAATATAAAAAGAAAGATGCCAAATAAATAAGGCGCCGCGAGTTTATTAATTTTACATCTTGGTACTCAGGTATCTACTTGAAATTACTTAAATGCCTTAATTTCCATCCCTAAAGACTTTACTACCAAAAATACTTGGTTTTAATCCAACGCCCACATCCTTAACTGAAATGACGAAGATAAATTACCATTTTTTACTCAAAAATGTACTGTAGGTAATCTTGGTAAGCCCAAAGAAAAAAAATGTGTTAAGTCCAACTTTTGCATAGTAGTTGCTTTTAGGCTATGCTTTTAAATATATTCACTCACTCAAATTTTGTGACATTGACATTGAATGATACAAAATCATTATTATTAAAAGTACGTCACAGAGCCAGCCAAAGAATCAATGGTTTAAGAAGTCCCAAAATAAATATTGAAAATGAATTAGCAATCAAGACGAGATTTTATAAAAAAATTGAGAAGACTAAACAAAAAATCCGATCCCCAGAATACTATTAAATAAAAACCGCTTCCGTCTCAGTTCAAACACTTTAAAATCTCCACCCATTCCTATCTCTAAAATCGACAGCCATAAATAAAAAAAGGCGTGAAAATAACGAACTGGGGTGCGATTAAATTACGCAAGGGGACAGAACCGATCTGTCAGTGGGGCTGCTGGGGCTCAGTTAATCCTAACAAATCGAAGGTAGAGGTACCGACTGCCGTCCGTAACCCAATGTTTTATGTAAACAAGGCGCCTTGTAAATGTTGCCACGCTGTTGGGTGGCACCGCAGAATTTAGGAACGACCCTTGAAAAACCTTTGTATCTGCGATCATTACCACTAAGGGAGTGAAAGGTTTTAAGCTCGTTTTCACTAACCTTAGTGTAATGGCTAAATATTATTGCTCGGTTGGATTTTCAACTCTCGACACTGAGCCAAACGTTGAAAATGGAATAGTGCGTTTTTGTTTTGGCATTATACTTAGGTGTCGCCTAGTGTTAGTGAAAATGAACACACAGAGAGAGAGCAAAGAGTAACACAGGTAGATAGATAGATATAGAGATAGATTAGCAAAAATCTTTAAGGCATTAAGTCTGCCTATACCAAAATAATAATGTTATTAAAAAAAATATATTGTAGCTAATTTAGGTATGAGTTTGTGTTTGAAATGGAAATTCCGCTGATGTCCAACACTCTATGTAATTCAGTCTATTTTTCCGCTTTGCATATTTTCAGTAGTAGTTACTTTCGGTATTTCATTACATTCTGAACTGACACCAAACATTTTTTATAAACTGCTTTCAACCAAACTTCATCGAACACATAATTTGGGCCCTGTTCTAGCGTATTTCCATTGGAATAAAAAAGTTTCCAAACGTTCTCTTTTCAAAATAAAAAAGCGCGCGTGTATCCACCATTTTGTTAGTTTTTTTTTGTTGTGACGTCACGGTGCACAGACGATGCTTTGTTCCAGTTAATTTCCGTCGCGGAAGGCCGTAGCGCAACCTTTACCGATCAATGTGATTTTTTGCCCATGACGGTTCGTTAGGATCTACAACGTTTGAGGAAAAGTTAATAATTCCGGTTTTTTTGACGTAATTTGTTATATCGGATGCTGTTTGAAGTAAAGCATTGGGTTGGGATTGAGAATGATTGGACTTACTCAAGATTTTAGATTTTTTTTTTGTCTACCACAAAATATACGAATAATAAAATGAAACGCATTATTCCCAAAAAAATATTACCAACAAAAATGATGCTCTCAAAACAAAGTTAAAAAGTACCAACTCGAAACTCAAACATTAATAATTTTGTTGGAAACTCCATAAAAGATTTAAACTCGGCACGTGAAGTACCAGGGAGTAAGAAAACAAAGGAGGAATATTTTCATTTACCCATCAACCTGTTTTGCAACGAATATGAACCGAAACTTATTACACAATATGGACTATTTTATATTGGAACGCATAATAAAGGGTAAAATTAAAAACAAAATTACTAACAAAATATTTTTTGTGATCCCTGAACACTACAGCAGTAATTACTTCATAATTAGCTGGCTCAAAGGTGGCATATGGGCACGGATATATACCCTAAATTACCTATGAGAAAATTTTTAGAAGACTTTCTAAAATTCTGTAACACAATTCTAAAAGAAATTATAAAACAGGAATATTTTGAGTTGAGTTTATATAAAACAAGCTCGGCTTTTTGACTCCATAAAATAGCAAAAAACCAAGCCGTAATAGAATACTATACGAATTTAATACAGCTTTCAAATATAACAGAAATATTTATATATCTTTCCTCAAATGTAGGCAATAGAGTGGAAAAATGTGATTAATAGAAAAATCTATTGAAAAAGACCAATATTTTGCGACCAATAGGACAGACGGACGGTCGATCGCATTAGCGAGACGGTTCTGAACCATTGGAGCGTGGGCTCTGCCCGGCCGGAATTAGGTTACATTGTATATGTATGTATTAGTGTATTAGTTTTTGATGCTAGGTCAATTGGCACATGTAATCTGTCCGGTTTTTGGGTTAAAGGGAAGAGTTTTTGGTAAATAGGTAGTAGTTTCCATTACATATCTTGAATAAGTACTGAGTAAAGTAAATTGGTTTTTGGATTATGTGTGATATACATATGATTATTTATGTTATCGATAACCGGTAATCAGTTTTCCATTGTTCTAGCGGTACTTTCACGAGCATTTCAATATTTGGTCCTTCTTAATAGATTAATGAATCTATTAAGAAGGACCAAATATTGAAATGCTCGTGAAAGTACCGCTAGATCAATGGAAAACCGATTACCGGTGAAGAATGTTGACACGTAGTCAACATTCTTAACTAATATATCCAATATAGACTAGTCAATTCAAACAATATCATCGTTATCACAATCTCATATCAAAACCAATTCCAAAGCGATATAGACGCATAACAGTCCATAAAGTTAATCACTCTATCAATCGTATTGACATCGGCAATCATCATAATGTTTCAATTCAAGCATATTTCGACCACATTTCGTGATTCCCGGACAATCGTTGCAATTTACCAGTGGAATACATAGTGATGTCAAACCGCGGGACAAGTCTATCATCGCGGGATCCCGGTTTTTAAGGGACGGATTAATTTTAAGGGTATCGTGTCTTGGCAGCCTGTAGGCGATTGACCCTTCTCAAACAACGTCATGTCTTATACAAATATTTTCATTTTGAGAAGAAGTTTTTTTTTATCTAACGACGTACTTTGTGGGAGTTTTTACGATAGGAACATCTGGTGAGTCCTGTCCTGTGGGCCTAGATTTATTACAGTTCTTAAATAGTGTGCTTACAGATTACAGGGTTCCGTACGCAAAGTTTCAAACGTGACTTTATTTCTAAGACTCCGCTGTCTGTCTGTCCGTTCGTTTGTCATAGGGCTGTATCTTTTGAATTTTAATAGGTAGACAGTTGAAAACGGAGCATTCTTGGTATAAAACTGCAAGACCGGGTTAGGAATACCACCATCCGTTCCATTACAAAGATAACTGACGTCACTCTGAAAGCTGTCATGCTAAAATGAAATTGGGCTGGACACTGCCGCATGTCAGACGATCATTGGGCAAAACGCGTGACCCAAACGTCCCTCTACATGGCAAGCGACATCGCAGCAGGCCCAGGCGGAGATGGCGGGATGATCTAGACTCTTTGGACAAAGACTGGTCCCAAATAGCCCTTTATAGAGTGAATTGGAAGGAGAGTGGAGAAGCCTTTGCGCTGCAGTGGGATAATTCTGGCTGAAAATAAAAAAGGCGTTTCCCATATAAAAAAATGTGTTTATATTGATAAATAATAAATGCAGGTACCTTCGTATGTAGTCGCAGCTGACCAGTTTCATAAATTCAAATTGCGTCAGATTACATTTTCCCGAATAATTTGACTCCCACTTCTCATCCTCGCGTACCCCCGGGATATTCTATCCCGGTAAAATTATGTCATATTGACAGTACTATTGAACGAACATTTTATGACATGGGGTAAATTGGTCCGATTCACCGTAAAATACGGCGTCCCATGTGCTTTGATTAATGTCCTGTTTGCATCGGATTTCATTTTATTTTACCTGAACTAAACTATTTCTCTTTGTTAGACGTGTAGGAGGTTCTGTGAATGTTTTGTTTTTTCGTATTTATTTAGTTTTAGAGCTTTAAAGCCCCGGTAGTCGTGTGGGTGTTTGTGTCCGTGGGATGATACAGGCAGTGTTTATTTAGTTACTGTTTGATGTGGGAGTGAATTCAGGAATCTCTGGTTCCTGGCACGTTTTAATTTAATTAATGTTGTTATTGGTGATTTTACTGTCCTTTAAGAATGTACGGATATCGAATTCATTTTAAATTAAATACTTTAAATTCAGCGCTCCACTCATCAATGACATATTCCATCTAGAATATGTAACTTTCGGTATAATAATTTGGCAGATATTGGTGCCGACTACCT
This sequence comes from Charanyca ferruginea, assembly GCA_947361185.1. Lineage (NCBI taxonomy): Eukaryota > Metazoa > Arthropoda > Insecta > Lepidoptera > Noctuidae > Charanyca > Charanyca ferruginea. Next base: position 5,038,084 of record OX376070.1, read on the forward strand.
TGTTCACAAACTAAACCAAAATTAGGCATTTGGCATCTCTTACTAACAGGCAGCTAAAGAAAAGGACAGCGACAGACAAGGACTAAGTTAGAGATGTCAAATTAGTTTTTCCCTTGAACTTCGCAGTGTTTTTAATCAATACGTTCTGAAATGACAACTATAGTTGCATGAACATGTTAGATCAACTTAAATTGACAGCTCTTATTAATATATGTCTCTTTCTTGTTTTATTGGAGAGAAAGAGATATAAATAGCTTAAAATTAATTTAGTTCGTGCACAACAGAATTGGCACCAATAACTTGCTAATTTAGTGTTTTTTGTTATATTTAGATAATTCCTATCTAGATCCTATAGCAGTGCCTAAAATGGTAAATAAATACGCACCTAATAAAAACAGAAACCTTTCGCCTTCAAACATTTTTCAAACTAAACCCGTATTTCAATCTTATTCCATTTTATTTACTTACTTGAAGATACTTGAACAGATTCCCGATATAACTGATACGGAGATTCGATTTGTCAGGCTTTCCGTTTGAATCGATTTGATTTATTAATCGCTAAGACGGGTAAGGTTAACCCTTACCACTTCCATTGTTCTGAAAATGTATAGTTTAAAACCGTTGTTTGATTTGGACCCGGATTTCCGTGACGTTATTGTGGGTGAAATTAAAGGATAACAGTCGGCCATTTTGTAATGATTAAGAGCTTGATGAACTTGAAGGTATTTTGTTTACAAAGAAACTCCTGAAATCTTCTTTTATGATGACCTTTTTATATTTTTTGACACAAATCCTGAGAGTTTATCTATCTATAAATATATAAAAATGAGTCTTCTATTTCCCTTGGTAACGGCATCACGCGTGAGCGGCTGGGCCAATTTTGCTCTTTTTTTGTATTTGTTATTGTAAAGAGAAGAAGAATATGAAAGAAAAAACTAAAAAAGTTGCGCGGAACATTAAAAAAATCAACGAATCTTCTTTTTAACCGACTTCAAAAAGGAGGAGGTTATCATCAATTCGGATGTTTATATATTTTTTTTTATGTATGTTCGGGCATAACTCTGTCATATATAGACGGATTTGCAAAATTCTTTTTTTGTTCGAAAGAGGTTTATTCCGAAATGGTCCCATATAAATTTTACCAAAATTGATACAGCCCTTTTTGAGAAAATCAACAACATACATAAATGACCAGTGCGTCTCTTATAGGCTGCAAGTCCTAAGTCATCCTTTAAAATACGCGACATGGTTCTGGGTGCTATCTTCATCTCCCGAGATAAAATCTTTTGCTTTTGGACAGGATTTCTTCGAATTCTTTCCCTTACTGCTTTGACCATCTTTTTCGTACGAACACTACGTGGACGGCCAGATCTTTTTCTGTCACAAACAGAGAAGATCTCATTGTACCTATTAATAGCCCGGTACACAAACATTTGACTAATACCAAGCGTATGGAGAGTTTTAAAAATTGCATTTGGCTCCATACGAACTTTATGTAATGCAATCACAGCAATTCGGTTCTCTTTCTCACCCCACTCCATTTTAATATCGCAAAATATTGTACAATGTATTGGCGCCAAAATTAGAAAACTCAATGAACAATAGCATAAAAATGACAGATTCCAAAGTCAAATGTAATATCTTTCTTATTTTTAATTGTGACAGTATTTATGGCCAGACTAAGTAGATAAACTCTCAGGATTTGGGTCAAAAAAATATAAAAAAGGTCATCATAAAAGAAGATTTATTCGTTTTAGAAGACGTATTCGTTTCTTCTATTTTTGGAGGATTGGTACAATTAGTATAGGTAGGGTATGTAGGGTAGGTAGAGTATGTAGGGTAGGTAGGTTATGTAGGGTAGGTAGGGTAAGTAGGTAGGCTGGGTAGGGTATGTAGGGTAGGTAGGGTAAGTACGGTAGGTAGATAGGGATAAGACAACGTCTGTCGGGTCAGCTAGTTCTGATATAAATATGGTTTTTTAGTAGAGAAAGCTTAAAGCTCTGTTTTATTGCCAATAGGCCTGTTTAATGTCGGCTGAAAGTGACAACAAAAAGGATCTAATTTATTTCTGGTAAAAAATCTTATTCTGGTCCTGCCGTTTCAGAGATTAGTCGGAACAAACAGACAACAAAAATTTATTAATATGTTTTTTTTTATATAAGAACCGTGTATACTTGCATATGTACAGTCAACAGCAAAAGTAGATGATCAAAATCAGAAAATCATATTCTTTTGAAACATTTCTACGCCACAAAATTCTGACGCGAACTCCGTTCATTAGTATTGAATTTCTGATTTTGATCTTCTACTTTTGCTGTTGACTGTACATTTAGTAAAATGCTGTTATTTAAACATTACAAACAGACACTTCAATTTTATTTATTTGTATGTATAGAAGATGTATACTTAGATGGTGTTTAGTACCTACCCAATTGGTCTTTACATCTTTTTACACAATTACAAATTCAAATTACGTTACGTCACATTACTTTTTCAATTCTAAGAATAAACTCACAAAATCATTCTGATAACACATCGCGATCAAATCTGTTCTAAACAAATTCTCGTTTGAATATTTTCGCTCGGCGCATGAGGGTGTCGGTTCAGTAGGTCGGTTCAAAGCGGCTGATATAGCGCCTAGCTATAAACGTACCTCTGACGTCAGCCATACTGTACGTGGGTATATGGAGCCTGTTTCGGATCTCACTGTTTTGTACTGAATATTGCTGTTTAGGTTGTTTTGTCTTAGAATAGGTGTTACAGGTACTGTGACGTATTTTGCTGTAATGTCGACTGTTTTGATAAATTGGCCCAAGTCTGTAAATGTATGCATTATACATGTTCTGGTTGGCCTCCGTGCCTCGGAAAGCACGTAAAGCGGTTGGTTCCGGTTGTTATTTGTAAATCTTTGACTGTCGCTATAGGTAGACATAAGCCAGAAAATCTGACAACCAGTCTTACTGAGGGGTATCGTGTTACCTAGTAACTGGATTGTAGTGGTCAGACAAGCAGTTGATTTATGTAAAACACTGGTATTCAGCTGCATGCATCTGGTTAAACTGAAAGCCTACCTGAACTGGGAAAAGGCTAGGCATATGAAGAAATGTTCTTGTCGTGAATTCATACAAAATTACTTGTTTTACGCCAATAACACCATGATTTGTATCCTACATTCATCGCAAATAAATGACTTCTGATTATTTCTTCATTGACTTTGTTTAATTTTACCGTCTTACTGATTTTTTCGTAAATATATGTTCGTAGTTAAGACACAGACTACAGCTGTGCGCGGTGACTATGAGACCGCATCGAAAAGAAAAAGTCGCACGATAGAACAAAGCTTTTAATTTCTTACAAAAGCCTAGGGGTCAAGTTTAGGGCAAGCTCGATAGATTTTTTACGTAGTCAAATAGTTATTGTTTAGGTCATGTTATGCTAATTAGTGCAAGCCCGGCTTTTCGGCTTGTATGAAGGTCCCGCCACTAGTTATTGTTATGAATTTTTCTAACGTACCTACATTGACACGGTTGGCGCAGTGGCTGAGCGATCGACTGCAGCGCAGCGTGTTGCGGGTTCGATTCCCGTCCAGGGTAAACATTTGTGTGATGAACACTTGTGTTTGCCTTGTGTCTGGGTGTTGTTTATCTGTATATGTATGTATTTACAAAAAAAAAAAAATGTATTTGTGTATGTATATCAGCTGTCTGGCACCCATAGTACAGGGTCTCCCTGAGGTCAGATGGCCGTGTGTGAAAATGTCCCCACATATTATTATATTATTATTATTATATTATTATTATTATTGACAAATAATCATCATCATCATGTCAGCCATTAGACGCCCACTGCTAGGCCATAGGTGTCCCCCAAGGGGGGTTCAGCCGTAATCACCATGTTTTATCATCATCATTTCAGCCGAAAGACGTCCACTGCTGGACATAGGCCTCCCCAAGGGGGGGTTTTGCCATAATCGCCACGCTTGGCAGGCGGGTTGGCGATCGCAGTATGGTTGTTACAAAGGCACAGAGAACGCTGCTGCCCATTCTCTGGTAATAAATCCCTTAGTCGCCTCTTACGACACCCACGGGAAGATATGGGTTGGTGCTATTCTTTACGTCCGACACCACACGGACCATGTTTACCCGATTCATATTGGCGATCGCAGTAAGTGTTATGGTATTTAGAAGGACACTGCTGCCCATCCTCTTGTCAATATCCCTCTGTCCCCTTTTGCGACACCCATTGGTAGAAATTGGGTGGTGCTATTCGCGACCGGCACCTCACGGCTAAACTCAACACATTTGGCGTAAAAACATGTTCCAAATAAGTCTATTTGGTAGATCTGGTTCTTGTCAGCGCCTTAAGCGTAAACAATAAATGTGTACTAGGTATACTATACATAGATACTAAGGCAATAATCTGGCGTATGAAATGAAGCGGTCCGAATCACGCAGCTAATCAAATCCGGTATGCGATCGCTCGCTTATCCAATATTCGGCCGAATGTATGTCAATTGACCTGTAAACTTAGGCAAACTGTTGTTATATCAATGACCCGTACATATTATAAAGAGGTAAACTAATTTGTTTGTTTGTAACAAGTAATCTTTGGAAATACCGATGCGATTACTATTTTTTTGTTTCACAAATTGAAGTATACTTTAGTACCATAGGATATGATTTATAATCACTGTCATTTTTATCGTTATTATCATCTCAGCCTTTAGACACACCTACGACACTCCATACAAACGAAACGATTTAATTACCTACACTACTACCAAAATAACAGACTGTGCAAATACGTACGTGTGTGTGCGTGTCTACGCGCCGCGAGAAGTATAAGCAGTTTCGAGAGCAGGTTCAACGCGGGAAGACGTGAGGAACAGTGTTTCGAAGGGAGGCGGGGCGTGTCGCTACTGTACGGTAGTACTAATACTTATTGTCGCTGTTGGGTAAAATTCTATAATAACAATAATAATAATAACTCTTTTATTTCAGACGAATGTCCATTTGGTTAGTACAATACATAACTTAGAAACTAGTGTTAGCACTTACATCTACCAGGAAAATAAAACAATTAAAACTATTATTAAGTATACGCCACAGTGGCATGTAGGCGTATCCAATGCCCCAGTATGGGACTGTCCCACCTGCCCGCTATAGTGCTCAAGATGCTGTTGGGGCTGCCGCGTACCCTGCGCATGATGGAGGCGCATCGCTTGCGCATGATGGCGTGAAAGCCATCTATAGGCCTCACCCAAAGACCTTCACCTGTGTCGGTCCCGCACTGCGGCTTCTCGCGGCTCGAACCAGTATGTCTATTCTGTCACAATCTCCCTCGGTGAACTCCTAGGTTAAGTGAGCTGTCATCCGTCCGTCTGCTTTGTCAATCGGATGACTGCTCACTTCACCTAGGTGCTCACCGAGGGAGATTGTAACAGAATAGCACTGCAGGTCGTCGGTCGACCTTGTGGGGGGGACACTGTGTCTGCCGGTGTGGCCGCCACTCCAGCACCATTGTGCCCCATCGGTCATCGGTTCTACGGGCAATGTGCGCAGCCCACTGCCACTTAACCTGGGCCATTATTTTTGCTATGTCGGTGACTCTGGTTCTCCTGCGGATCTCCTCATAAAAACACTAAAATCACTACATATTTGTAAATCAAGTCCAAGTCGTAACGCCATGTCAACGTATGTAAGTAAGTACCTTTACTAAATACACCATTTCCTTATCGACTTCCACGCGGACAAGACGCTGGCAGGAGATTTCATTTTTAGAATAAGGCTAACTTGAGCCTTAGTAACAAACTCTTTAGTTTTATTGCTGCGTATTGGGTTAGTTAGTGTGGTCATATTTTTTTTCAGCCCAAAGACGTCTGGACATAGGCCTCTGGTCATCTCAAATAATATAGTTTTCTGTTGTCAAAAAATAGTTCCCAATGGGTTCGTATTTGCAGATCTTTTACAAACGATATCGCCTTCGAAAGCTGGAGGAGACCTATTACCCTTCTGAATACGTACCGAGGGAGGCAATTCCATTACTGAATGCCTATTCCGATCACAATTTGCTTCTAAACATCACGCATTTGGATTGGACTCTTTAGAATTAGATAGATGGATCAGGAATGGCCAACATTTATATCTTATTTTTTTGTTAGTCCTGTTGTCAATGCTGTAATAAATAAGTATTAACTTAAAAAGGAAACACGAAAAATTTGGAACAATAGCTATTGATGAAGTTTATTGTTATAAAAAAAAAGATTTTAACGATACTTAAAGCGAAAAATCGCTAAGTCGCTGCTCTAATTGGGTCGTAAAAAGGTTCTTTATCTAATCCAATTAAATGGAAGGTATCATTAGGGATGCTCCAACTACCCAATGGTTCCTGTTTTCCCTACTTTACCGTCTATTCTTCGACTTTACTGCATGGTCCTTCGAGTCGGATTATGAAAGTAACATGGAATTTATGTTGGCTGGCTGGACCTTGGAAATTTCAATATGTCTGAAACTTTTTTGCACTTACAGGAAACATGGATAGAGTGAGAGAGAACGTTATGTTGCCATAGCTTTAAAACTATTAATGTTGGAGTTCCAACAGCTGGACACAAAACAAACTATATATTACTATGAAATTCACCATGCACCTTTGTAAAACTTTCCTGGCATGTTGTGTAATATATTCCGACAATATACAATAGCGTGCCTCAGGTCCACAAACCCTGGCTTAGACAAATGTTTCGCGCCACGTGTGCAATTTGTTCTTGAGAATGAATAGCGTATTAATTCTAACCTTTTTGGATGTATTCGTTTTAAGAAATCAATGGAAGGACCGATGTTACTGGACTTGTGTTTCTCTTTATTCACTTTAAATATTGCTGTTGCGTTTTATTGAAAAGTTACAGTTAATTGAAGTATTTCGGTACGGTCAGCAACGAAAGTCGATTAACACTTCAGATTTTTTAATCATAATTCTTGAGCAGAAGGAAATACGGACAAGATAGAAAATCCAGATAAAATGAACTCTTGACTATGACCTGAAATACTGTGAAGTATTAGTTACAAGGAAACCGAATATAATAACTTGTATTCATCTAAAAACGTCAGCACCCTACGAGTGCCAGGGAAACAATTGCATTGATATAAAAATAAGCATAATGTTTCTTATTTCAAACTACGTCTAGAATAAATTCAGCTTAAGAAACATTTAGTCCAATGCTTTCGATTAAGTTGCATTACACATACAACCTTTACAGTACCAACCCGGTACCAAACTCGCAATCTTATGATTTGGATCCTTTAATAAGAGCAAAGAGAATTCTTCTTTTTTGTAATTTAGCCTATCAAACGTTCTTAGTTTACTTGTCCTCGTTAAGGAAGCAGCTCTATCATTAACTACTGGTCCTTATCATTATCTAATGTTTATACCATCATTTAGCCCATAAAGGTATCCTTTTCGCTAAAGTTACCGTTAATGTTGCCATACATCACTTGTTGCATTATTACTCTCATTCTGCTGATTAATGAACCTAGGGGTTCGAATTTAATATATTCTTACTTAAGGTCTTGGATTAAATTACATTCCTATTCGGTTTTTGGTTGAAAAAGAGATTATTCCTAGTAATCCTCTCTTAGTAAACAGATTAGCAAATTATGAAATTGTATGCTAGATATAATTTTAGATAGTATAAAGTATATAGTATAGTTTCACATTTATAATATTAGTATGGATGTATGGATTGTACATATTCCAAAACCAACATGTACTGAAAGATTAAACAAGGTATAATTAATTATAAACATTGTAGCCGGCTGCGTATTAAGCTGTGCCGAGGGCATGTGGGGCTTCCGAAACCTTCAGTCTATCCACTTATACACCGGCTTTGCCTTCACCTACTTACCTATGTTTTATGGCTTGTTGTTAACTAGGATACAGGACAATTAGGCGACACTAGTATTAAAAACGACGTTAATATTTAAATTGGATTATACGCGGACGATTTTTTGCTGGTTGTGATTCCTTTTGAAGTTGATTCAAAAAGTCAAAGTCAAATCATTTATTTCAATTAGACCATTAAAAGGCACTTTTGAACGTCATAATGTAAAATTTGAATCTTGTTGCCCATTCCAAATGGTAGTTTCGTATGGAGAAGAATGGGCAAGAAACTCCATACATACTCTTTTAAAAAAGGGTGTTTACAATATTTTCATTTACAAGAATGATTATGTTATGTGAATACGATGTATCTTGTATAAAAATCACTATATTTGACTAATAGTTACTAACTAGTTTTGCCTAAATTATCTCTAGACTGGATATTAGACTAATTCCAGCCTGTTTTTTGTCCCACTGCTGGGCAAAGGCCTCTTCTCTTACAGAGAACGCACGAGCATTAATCACCACGTGCGCTCACGGCGGATTGGCGATTTTAGTCTTATATCAATATGGACTTATATTAACATAACGTCGGGGATAGTGCAAAGCCGCGAGTCTACCATACGTAAACTGCGCGTATCTGCACTACGTCTAAGTTTACAGGGGAAGGTTAAGTGCGGTGTGGATACTTGCCGGCCGTAGACAAGCGGTATTGTTATTGGGCGATTCCTTGCATTCTATAGGTCGGACGAAAATCACGTCAAAGTTGTGTCTGCCAATGACGATCGTGCGTACATTGCTCGCGAAATTTTAAATTGGCTACATTTGTCAGATACGCAGAATTATCCAATGCTAGTTACGCGGATTTGCACTATCCCCGACATTAAGTCGAAAATCGCCAATCTCTTTTCTTCTCTAATCGCTTTTGTCAAGATGCTTTCTTTAGTGATGTCCAAGATAAACTTAAGAAAAAAATGTAACATGTGTTAGAATATTATACATTAGCTTACCATGCTAGTCGGATGTAATTATGATTAGAGCTACATTTTTTTGACAGTTTCATCAATATAAATAAAAATCAGTTGACGCATGTGAAAAGTTACCGATTTGGCTGATCTATTTCTTGTGATCATAGTTCTGAGGACAAGGTTTGTACGAATCCATCAGAGAAATCGGAAATTCGGAATTAAGTTGCATCCGTGCAAAGACGGGGCGCGCGGGCGGGTCACTAGTTATTGAATAAAAAATACGAGTTCCTTTCGAATCTTGCACGATTATTTTTCTCCATATTCCGAAACTTTGCACTAAATCCGATAATCTTCTAAAAGCAGTCTGCGTCACAGTCTTCCCTTAACCGGCAAGTACATATACAAATATTGCAAAAAAATAATTTGTTAGATCCCGACATGATGGAGAAATTCGGTTGAGCTACATTCTTCAGACTTTATTGCCAAATTCTTCCCGTTGTCCTAAACATTAGCCGCTTTTAAGATACAGAGGCGAACACATCAAGCTACAACACTTTATTACAAAAGAATAAGGTCTATATTCAATTGGGAGAAATTGATAGTTTGGTATGGCTTGATCTGTACTAGGTAAGTAATTAAAATTTAGTGTAGTCATATTTTGGTCAATATGTAATTAAACTAGTCGAAATTTGGAAGATAAGATAAAAGCATTAAAATCTAGGTCAATCATCAAACTTGGATTTTCCATTACCTATGATTTTTCCACTTTTTATTTGAGCGTTTCGATGGTAAACAATTCTACGGCCTATCCGGTGTTATTTACTTACCGCTGCATATAAACATAATTGACAACATTTCAAATTTTTAACCTGCAAGTATTATTACGTTATATAAAAGTTAATACAAATCTAGGGCACCCGTATTCTTGCGTTTTTAGAAATGGTGTACTTTTCATTTAAAATGTCGACTTTGAAATCAGTTATATTCTAAAAAGACGTAAGCGCCAAATGACGTCATACTTACGTCATACCCGTCAAAAAAATTATTATCATTTTTATTACACTTCATACATATGACATTGACGTGTGTCTTATTTTGACGTTAATGTTTTCATCTAAACCATTGAAATGCTTATGCAAAGGTAACTACCTCTTTCCACCGTATATGTGACGTCATCACATGTTTTTTGATTTTATTTATTTTTCTCAGAAATGAAGACATAAAAAAATATATATTTGGACTCAAGATACAAAAATAAAGAAATGGTATTTTTGTTTTATTGTCGTGTCAGTTTTGAAATGTTGTCAATTATGCAATACCAGAGACCTTGCAGATGCTTTCATCATCATCATCATTACTTTATTAGCCAAGTGCCGTCCACTGCAGATTTTATTTATACATGGTAATTGAAAAAATACCTAAAACCACTTAATCCTCACTTCGTATCATCACCCTGAACAATATTTGTTCTACGACTTTTCAAAATTCGAAACATTTTTTTTCCATTCAAAAAATATAAACACACTTGAAATTTTGCATAATATTTTTTTCCGACACGGCCGACAAAAGGCCTGCAATCAGCTGTGCCTGTCCATTAGCCTACCTACTATCTACATCATATTCGCTATCATATGGGTGCGCGCGCGCGTAGTATACGTACATTTTACATACTTCAAATAAATTGTTTTTGGTTACGTTATTTAGTTGAGGTCAAAGTCGTAGAACAAATGTTATTCAGGGTGATGATATGAAGTCCAGATTAAGAGGTTTTGGGTATTTTTTCAATTTCCCTGTATAATCATGAACACATACATTTGTTTTAACAGGTAAGACCCAAAGGGGGCCATCATGTGATTGTAATAACATCAATTATACTTAGATATAAGTATCCAGGTCGTCAGAAATAGTTGAAGTTTACATAGATAGAAACCGATGGATGTTTTCGAATGAACAATTAAATCATTGTACTGTTTACTCTCTATTAATTTTATTTTATTTTATTCTATCATCGGTTTAGTAAACTTCAACTATATCTGATGACTCTAGTTACTTATCCTTTTTAGTGACTATAGATTGCGATCTGGTCATTTTCCATCTAGGAAATTTGGATACCTAATGAAAAAGGTCCCCTAATTGCCAGGTGTATAACAAAATCGAAGATGTCCAACATTTGCTAATGGAATGTGAAAAGAACAGGAGAGAGAGAGAGTTAGTGATGCAGGAATTAAAAGTCAATATGTATGATGTTGGGGCTTTCATTAGAATATTATCTATACCTAGTGCGGGAGAAGCGAAACTGGTATACGAAATGGTTGCTGCATCACTATCCCCTTCGCTTACGCAATTATGTACAAATGAATAATATTATAAGTGTAATAAGATAATTAGATTAGGGTATGATGAGGCTGACATACCTTTGTAAGGTGAAAGCCTCTAAATAAATATACCTAGAATAAAAAAACAAAAACCTACTGTACCTACTTCCGAAGCCTGAAGGCTGCTAACAATATCGAAAATCGACTCACTGCCACAACATTTTAAAGTAACATACAACTATTATACTGTTCTAGAAACTACAAGAACAACAGTAGCATTAAACATTAGCCATTCTAGAGGTTTCCCATTATTGTGTGGAACTAAGTGAAGTTTGTCGCTCACAGAACTCATTGCTAAACAATGTGTGTAGAGTTTGGTCCTGTTTTGTGAATATTAATTTCTGTGCCTTGATTGGTTTACGTGTTAGAGGTCATTTTGGGTTGAAATGATTGTTTGAAGGTTTCTTTCTTTAATTTTTTTTTAAAAAACGTTGCCCCACACTAGGAATTACTCTTGTGTCGTGGGTGCGTTTACAAACATAAAAACTCACATACACAAACAGCCAGACCTGGAACAACCATCTGTAGGCTATAAAAATATTTGTTCTGTGCGGGAATCGAACCCGCTACACGCAGCGCAGCAGTCGATCGCTCAACCACTGCGCCAACCGTGTCGATCCGCCGATCGTGTCGTGGTGATCGATATTTAGGTTCAGTCTTAACTTAGAACCACGTTACGCCAATTTATTTTCCATTTTTAGTTTTTAATTTAATTTGGATAAAAAAAAATTTCTTTATTTATTTATTTGTTAACATAGGTAAAGATATACAGGTCTTATGTTAGATGAACAGAGCGCTATGTTATGCCTGGAGGCGTACAGTCAACAGCAAAAGTAGATGATCAAAATCAGAAATTCAATACTAATTTACTAACACTAATTTATATAATTGATTACTAGTTTATTTATAAAAAGTATGTGAATGTCACACACATATATTTGGATCACTTCGACGCCACACAGTTCTGACGCGAACTCTGTTCATTAGAATTAAATTTCTGATTTTGATCATCTGTTTTTGCTGTTGACTGTACAAATATGGTGTGCAAATCTAGCTGACAAATTGAAATTAACTTAAAATATTTTAAGATCGTGCATAATTATAGCAATAAATTAGAAAATAAGTAAAACAATTACATATTATTTTAAAATTCTTATTATGTCAGACCTAAATGAGAAATTATTAAAATGTCAGAAAAAAAAAGAAGCTAAGTAGGTATGTCCAGATAATTCAAATGTCAATATTATTTTAATTCTAAATTAGTTCGTTATTTAAGTATTCGTCAATAGTGTAATAGCATTTATCAAGTAAGAACAATTTCAGACTGTAACTGTCCCACTACAGTGCAAAGGCTTCTCTTCTCATACAGAGAAGGTACAAGTATTGATCATCACGCTTGCTCTAGGCGGGTTGGCGATTTCAGTCTTATATCAATTTATATAAGTCCTGGTTTCCTCACGATGTTATCCTTCACCGATATCCGTGATGTCCAAGATAAACTTAGAAAGTGAATACGAAATAAAAATCTGGCACTATGAGTAAGTGCCAGACTTTTTAAATTTCTTATGTACTTTGCCCGAATGCGAAGCCCCAACCTCATACGTGAGAGGTTGTTGTGGGTAAGGAAAGGACCCATTTTTTTATTTTTTTTTGTTTGGTTTTGAAAATCCCCATGGATGTCCTCCGCCCTGGGGCGGGCGGAGGGGTCTGTCAGACTCTTACTGACTAAAAACCACCCTGGTGTCCCATCTCACATCTACGTCGGGGGTCGCGGGAACTGGTGATACTTCCGCAGCCCCAGCTAGTGCGAGCCACTTCTCTGATCAAGGGGGGGAATGAGGTGTTAGACTCCCCCCCGGACGTCTAAGAGGGGCGCGCGTGGAACACTACGCGCCACCTCGGGTCCTGATGAATGTGGGGGGCGACCGACGTCCCCGAGTCTGCCGCCCCTGGACCCATTTAGGGGGGCCGGAAGAGGGCGTTGTCCGCCAATCCAGATCATCTCACACTTATCTCTTTTGCTGACTGTACCTACATACATTGAACTTAAATTGCTGGATAGTAATTCAACATATTTAATTAGATTGACATACGAGATGAGATAGTGTGTTAGCTTGCTTTGATAGAACTAAACTCATCTATAGTTGTGGTGGGACCTGTACTATGTCTAAGATTTTTAATTAGGTAAGTAGGTAAATAAAATCAAGGTCGAGACCGATGGAAGGAATCGAGGGAGGCCCTTGCCCTGTAGTGGGACAGTACTTTCATACTAATATTATTATATATATGCGAAAGTAACTCTGTCTGTTACGCTTTCACGATGAAACGGCTGTATCGATTTTAATGAAATTTGGTATGAAATAGCCTGAACCCTGGGGAAGAACATATACTACTTTTTAATCCGCGACTTCATCTGCATTCGCGATAACCGACATTCACGTAGACGAAGTCGCGGGCAGAAGCTAGTAATATAATAAATAAAATTTGAAAGGGCTCTTTTAATAGAAGACATTAACATAATGGCCGCTTACGTCCCTATTATCATCATCATCATTTCAGCCGAAAGATCCACTGCTGGACATAGGCCTCCCCAAGGGGGGGGTTTTGCCATAATCACCACGCTTGGCAGGCGGATTGGCGACCGCAGTATGGTTCCACTGCTGGACATAGGCCTCCCCAAGGGGGGGGTTTTGCCATAATCACCACGCTTGGCAGGCGGATTGGCGACCGCAGTATGGTTCCACTGCTGGACATAGGCCTCCCCAAGGGGGGGGTTTTGCCATAATCACCACGCTTGGCAGGCGGATTGGCGACCGCAGTATGGTTGTTACAAATGCAAAGAGAACGCTGCTGCCCATTCTCTGGTAAGTCCCTTAGTCGCCTCTTACTACACCCACGGGAAGATATGGGATGGTGCTATTCTTTATGTCCGACACCACACGAACCGGACCTGTATGGAGCTATTTTGTAATTTAACCGCATGTCAGCAACTAACTCTTAGTTACATTTTTGACGGTTAGTGAGCCTACGTGGTTTAAAAAACAAGAAAATGACTTTGTTTATCTGATGACATTTTTACGAATAAAGTTCGTGAAACTGCCCGTAACCCGATCTTTGGCAGTCTTTATGGGTAGTCAAAAGTCAGAAAGTGTTACCAAAGGGTAACGTGTTACCAAGTAACTTGGTTCTGGAGGTCAGATAGGCAGTCGCTCCATGTAAAACACTGGTATTCAGTTGTATCCGGTTAGACTGGAAGCCGGCCCCAACATAGTTGTGTAAATGCTAGGCCGATGATGAGTTTTACGAATAAAGTTGAAACTTGTGTTTAATTCTGCGCTTGAATGTATTATTATTGTACGCAATTCCGTGGATTTCAACTCTGTATCTGTACTATTTAAGTTTAATATTAAATAATCAACGAACTGAATCATATAGCTTCTCTGTCTGCTGACCGTAAAGGAATGACATCAACAGCAACGTTGATTAAAACAATGTCCGAAACAATTTTCATTTAATCCAATTACTCGACACTGAATTTTACACGAACACAACCGACATGCCATCCCCATTCATTCACAAATTGGCACAGTGTCAAACTGCTATCCACATTCCTATCCTCAACACCATTCAGCCAGATCAATAAAGGTTTTAAATTAATGGTAGCAATTACAACCAGAATCCGCTTTTGGGCCCACGCCTTGATGAAACGGTTTCTGTTCTGGCCATTTGAGATTCGCGTCCGGTTCCCTAAGGGTGCGGTCTCAGTGTCAACTATAGATTGTGTATTAGATTGTCACATTCATTGGTGAGCTAATACAAATCTAAAGACTGAATACACACCTGGAACTATTAACCCCGGTATACTAGTCGCTGTAACTGAGCTACTGCAATTGGATCTACAAAGTTTTGTACATCAAATTACAATTTCTTCATAATCATTATCAGTTAGAAGACGTCCACTGTTGAAAAAGACCTCCTCAATAAAAAGTCACAACGAGCGGCAACCTGCCGTTTGCATCCATCGGTTACCCGCGACCTTGACGACGGTCTTGACGACTTGTCATCGGTCCATCAGGTGGGAGGCCTACCAACGCTGCGTCTAAATTGCAATTTAGTTAGCTACTAGTTAATTGCTTTCAATAAGACCGGGCCCTTCAGATGAATATATACCTGAGCATTTTCTTCAGTATTCGATGTAATGTTAAGTTCTTACGAATAGTGCAATACAATTCAAACCTCAAAACAGCGTTTCAAATTATGAATGCTCGCCGCTGTATTCCACATCATGCTCAAAGCGACAAAAAATGTGAGCATTTACCAGTAAAATTCCTTTCTATTTTGGATATAATCTTCGTTGAAATTTCGGTTTCGGAAAAATCATGTCTTTGTTCGATGAAATGTTACACAAATCCGCTCTTTGTTTTGTAAAATCAAGTTGTAACAAAACGTCGAGTGTCGTTCTTAATGTTCCGTTCGTGAGAAGGTAACACATTAGAGAGCAACTCGATGTTCTGTTACAAGTAAACGCTTAAGTGTATACTTGCCTTTAAGTAATGAGCGATTAACAACACACTTCGGGAAATGTATTGACTGGGGATTAGCACTGGTCCTTTTACCAGTTAGGACCAAATAGTTAGAAAGTAAATACGGTAATTGGATTACGTTGTATGTCGTAATTGAGTTATTTACTCAGCTTATGAGCTGCTGTTATTTGGTGTTTAGGTAATGCCTAAGGGCGGGTTGTTTCAAACAGTCGGTTAACGTTACATACGGACGGTTAAAAAGTTACTATGACTGATGATGTTTAACGTACGTTAAATGTAACGGGTTGTTTCATGACATAAAAATCCGTCAGTTAAAGTTATTCAAAAAGAGATTCCATAATATTTTGACGTTTGATTGAAGTAGCTGTTTGACAACACAAAATTACGATGACTGGTCGGTTATGGTAATAGTAACTTTTTGACGTATGATTTTGTGGAACAACCCGTTTTGTTGATTTGACGATAGTTAGCGCCATTTTTGACTATTAATGTTGTTTTAATGAAGCAACCCGACCTAAGAGTTGTCAAAGATTTATGGTATGTTTATGCTGCTCTCTGCCTGCGAGGAATGTATTTTTTTAATATTTTAGAGTCGAAAGCACCTTTTTATTCCTGTGTTGATCGTGCACCTACTTTGTTGATTTTCAAATGTTTGATTAAGGGAACTGACTTAATAATTAGTGCTTATCCTATCTAGACCCTGTTCACAATAAGATTAGAAATATACTCAAACCTTTTTTACAGTCCGTTCAACCAAATTTTGACTTATATTGCGTTGGTAGCATGACAAATGGCAACTGCAGTAAACAGTTGTTATTGTAACCACTTTTTTGCCTCTAATGTCATCCTTAAGCCTGCGGAATAGAAGTCAAAATCGGTTGAAGGGGCTGTAAAAAAGGTTTGTGTTTATGTCTAATCTTATTGTGAACAGGGTATAGAAAAATATCTATTTGAATTGACTTATATATGCCTACTATTTTCGTATGTAGAGTGCTGCCGGGGAAGTCCCATTTTTGTTAACAAACTAAAATAAAAGCCTATAAAATAAAGGTGAAGGGCCAAAACCATTAAAAAAAGTATCAATTTCGGTGCCCCTGTTGTACTCTCAACACCTTTTAATTTTGTAATCGATAGACAAAGTTCATTCCTTAAAAATGTCCGCGGAACAAAATTAATGGACTTTCTAAAACCGGGGTAGGGTTGCTAGTATAAAATAAAAAAAATCTTCTTTATGCTTTTTAACTTTATGAATAGAAAAACAAGGTAATATTATTTATTCAGGCAATGTTTAAATCATCAATCTTTTTAAATATTTTAATTAATTTTGTAAAGCCCTTTTTATATGTTTATGGTAATGCCAGAATTTTGTGTTTGTATTACATTGGCAGCCCTAAGTGTCTGTTGAATTTAAAATATCGGGTTTAGATACTCACAGTTCAAATTAATTTTGTTTATTATTGTTACGGGAGATGTAATCTATCTATATTGTCAGCCAAAGATATAAATCGTTAGATGTGACAATGCCGTGGTAAATGAAATGATGAACTTTTCTTTGTTTTTTTGTTTTATTTCTCTATATGAGTGGAAAATTAAGGAATGACTATATTTGGATGATAAGTAGTGGGCACTAAAATGTGAAAAATATAAAGCTTTGTTGCGGTGGTTGTCTTGTTTGAAAAAATATATTTTCTAATATGTAAGTGAAATGTAATGTACTTTTCTAAAGAAATAAATGTCTATACCTACTTAATGTGTAAAACCGAAATGTTTTATTTTAGCCTCATATGGGTAAGAATAGAATAGAATAGTTCTTTATTTGCATTGAAAGTAGGTACATGTTATGTTATAGATGTTTAGTTTTGAAAGATCCTTGTACTAACTACCTTTATCTAAGGCATGCAAACAGTTTTAGCTAATGTAGTAGTAAAGACACATTTAACAATTTAATAAAATCAATATGAGTTCACCATGTCAAGATGAAATTCAGCTAATAATTTAAAATAGGCAAAACAATACATAATGTCAAGTTTAATAAAAATGTGATTATAAAATTTACAATTTCGAGGTCAATACAGTTAAAAACTATCATAGATCTAGATTAAGTATGAGTCAGAAATACAGTCAATTATATGTTAGGAATCATAAGTCAATTATCAAATTAATTTTTTATCGGTCACAAATTCGCCAATTGAGCAATAACATTTATAAATTAATAGTTCTGTCAATTTCTTTTTGAAAACAGGAAATATCTCATTTTTTATTTCATCGGGTATTTTGTTAAATATGATCGGACCCATACAAATAATACTTTTCTTTACTAGGGCGGTATCGGAACCACTAACAATTAACAAATTTTTATACTGTCTCCTGATTGGCCGGTTTCTATTTTCAGACATTTTGTTAAAAAGATGCGTATTTGATTTGACAAAAACAGCCACCTCGAAAATATAAAGTGATGGGAATGTTAGTAATTTTAGGGACTTAAATACAGGAACACAGCTATCTGTTGCTATTAATAATAATAATAATATGTGGGGACATTTCACACACGGCCATCTGACCCCAAACTAGGGAGACCCTGTACAATGGTGGCAGACAGCTGATATACATACACAAATATATTTTAAATACATACATATTAAAATGACACATAGCCCTTATGCAGCGTTTTTGAGCTTTGAACACCTGTTCCCATAGACTACAATTTCCCAATTCTGTGCGGTTTTCTGTATTGTTGTAGATAAAAATGATAAGGTCACTTTCTGACAGTATAGTTTTTGTAAACATTAACAATTTCATAATCAAATTCAAGTCATAAAAAAATTGAAACATCGGGCAAGAGTTTGAAACTAATCCATCACTTAAAAGAAAATATTCACGAAAAACCCGAAACGGACAACCTTTGGCTAAAATACAGGCCTACCATTTTTGGATGAAAATCGACAGCTTATCCGACCCAGTTTATTTCCATCCATCATATTTTTTTGGCAACGACACGAAACGTGGAAGAGGAAAACATAGATATAAATATGTATTACCTGTGTTTTAGGGATGTGAGGCACAGACAAATATTTCGATACCGATGGTGGTGGACCAAGCAAGTTACAAGCAGTAAGTATCTCATAGAACCTTAAAAAATAGCTTTCAATCGCTCTGCATTAACAAAACCTTAAAAAAATATATGTTTTTTTTTTAGCCATGGTATATACCTTTCGTATAAATATCAAGTTCAATTAAAATCAGTTCCTTCGTTATTTTCCAAGAGTTTGGACTTGAAAGATTGCATGCGATACTTTGCGGTGCGGCGAAAACACCATTAAGGGCGCGTATTCGATTTAGCGCAACTCAAAATCTAAACGATTGCTAGAACGACGTAGCAGCATTGACACACACTAGTACAATACAATGGTCTGTTTTTGTGCATCAGAAAAAAAAATATGCACGAAATAAGCACGAATCATTGAAATTGATCGGCAAACGACAGCGCGCGATGTTTTACAGTGCTTTTTAAAATAATTGTCTAAAATAAATGAGCTCGTATAACGGACTGAAAAATATTCTGTATATTAAGCATAACATTTACTTCCATAAAATAAATATATCAGTTATGTTTTTATTCAAATACTGGTGAATGAATGTTACAGAATCGGATCGGTATCGTATTCCTAGTGTAGGACAACGTTTTTAATAAAATAAAAGCATGTTTTTTCGTTGTACTAGAACATAACCATCTGCTTATTATTATTTATTATTATTTAAGCCTTTTATTTCCCAAAGAAACAGTGCCTTATATTAACTTATTTGTTTAAAAACATGCAATTTAATTACAAATTATGTCGATATGATTAGATTAGGTACCATAATAAAGATTATGTAAAAGTTCAATAGTTCATAAAATCATAGCATATCTCATATCATATCTCAAAAATAAAAATAAATAGATTTACTCTGGACATAACAAAAATTGATTAAATAATTCATTCATTAATAGTGTAAACATGCAATTAAAATAATAATTATGATTAAAAAATAAGGTCTAACAATATCCATTCTATTATTAAGTATTTAAGTTATATTGTAGCATTGAATAGGTATTTGTTTTATGCAGTTATTTATTGGGTACCCATTTAAGGGCGAAGGCCTCCTCCAACTTTTTCCATTTCTCTCTATCTTGTGCTAGTCTAGTCCAAGTGGGGCTGGCTACGGCCACAATGTCATCGCACCACCGGCCCTCTGCTTATACTGTTTTTTAAATCGACGTCTTCTACGTAGGGCGCGTCAGGTAGGCACCTACTTCACATCATGACACTTAGTATGTTATCCACTGTGTAACTTCTACCCAGACCTGTTACTTGGGAAATTTACAATTTATGACTACTTTTGTTAGCTTGGGTTTTACCTGTAAAAACAAATGTATGTGTTAATGAATGTAAATAAAATAAAATAAATAAATAAATCATTACGAAATTCACACGTAGAAACAAATGTCAATCAAACTTTAAAACAAATTGTTCGAACAAATTGTTCGCATTGTGTATTTGTAATGAATACGAATTTTTGTACGAAACTTAACTGTCTTGTTACGATCCTGGTAAATTACTAAACTATAGCATTACGCTTTTACATGTAACAAAATAGCTCATGATATTTTCACCAAACTCCCTTGCGGATGCCCTGAGAAGACTGGCAAGACCGATCTACTTCTGGAGGGAGGTGAGGTTGGAATAACTGCCGCCATGGCTCACATCATTATCGCTCAATGTGGCGACACTTGGGGGAGGCCTATGTCCAGCAGTGGACGTCTTTCGGCTGGAATGATGATGATGATGATAATGATGGCTCACATACAGTGTACTAACGACTAAGTGCGGAAACCGAACCCCCCTAACATAGAAAATAGCTCATGATAATAGTCCCTGCTGAATAAAAGCTATAAAAGTCTTCCAACCCTACCATATGATTGATTGTACACAAATTCTTTATGTAATTTATCGCAGCTATGTACAGAGAATCTGGTCGGTATTTCTACTTGTCATCATCTGCCTATTTCTCAACAATATTGGGGACGGCTTTCAGTCTAACCGGATGCAGCTGAATACCAGTGTTTTACATGGAGCGACTGCTTGTCTGACCTCCCCATCCCAGCTACTGAGTAATACGAAACCCTTTGGCCCCTTTTTGTCTGACTTTCTGAGAGCTACTGTGAGTTTTTATTCGAACTCGATCGCATTCGCGGTCGCAGACGACACGGTTGGCGCAGTGGCTGAGCGATCGACTGCTGCGCAGCGTGTAGCGGGTTCGATTTCCGCCCAGGGTAAATATTTGTGCGATGAGCACGTGTGCTTACCTTGTGTCTGGGTGTTGATTATCTATATATGTATTTAAAATGTATTTGTGTATGTATATCAGCTGTCTGACACACATAGTACAGGGGGAGACCCTGTACTATGTGTGTCAGACAGCTGATATTTTTTGGGGTCAGATGGCCGTGTGTGAAATGTCCCACATATTATTAAAAATATATATATATATATATATTAACTTAAAATATCGCTAATGTCAATTTGTATGGAATATTTGTGGTTCCTATTGTTGCCACTAGACTGCGCTGTACCAATTTCAATACAAATTGGAGTTTACGTTAACGTGATCGAGTTCAAATAAACGTCACACACACTAGGCTATCTGGCTTCTTACTGTCAAAGATCGACGAATGACAGCCGGAAACGACGGCGAGGCACGGAGGGGTCTTGGTATGAAATGGATGGTCACCCATTCACAGACCGACCGCGGCAAGCGGAGGTTAATTTTGAACGATCGATTCGAGCCAGAAACCCCTCTCGTCGGTATTACTTCATGTAAATAAAGGTTTTCACTTGTCCGAACAATTTAATTATGTTATTCCTGTATGTGGTTCGTGCAGTTATGTAATTTGGGAGTCGGTGAAGCGAATTCTTTGTGATACGCTCGGAGGCTGAAAAATTTTGTTTTTAATTTTGTTTATTTTTGGCTCGTATCCTCTATTAATACCATCCCGGCTGCAAGTTTATGTTAAAAGAGCTTATGTTAGGGTTCCGTAGCTCAAAAGGAAAAAATGGAACCCTTATAGGACCACTTTGTTGTCCGTCTGTCTGTCTGTCAAGACCCTTTATCTCGGGAACGCGTGGAGGTATCGAGTTGAAATTAAAACCATATACTCAAGTTTACAGTCCCTTGAAGCTGTGAAAAAATCAAAGTTCCAAGTTATTGTGAAAAAAAGATACGGCCGATATGCTGCAAAAAACATACTTATATTTCGATACCCTCAAAGGAAACCAACTTCCCGTTGACCTAGAACTATGAAATTTAGCAAGCAATATCGTATTATACTACAAGTTCACTGAAAACTATACATTTGTAATTAAATCATAAAAAATGTAGTCTTTATTTACAGTACGTAATCAATTATCGAGGTATGCGCGGTCATGATGGTATGAGTAACCAAATCACGGAATTTTAACGGAACCCCCGGTGGGCGAGTTCGACTCTCACGTGTCCGGTTTTTTGTACAACCTACCCACTTCCCGCGACTTCGTCTACTATACGGGAATCTATATATATAAAAGAAAGTCGTGTTAGTTACACTATTTATAACTCAAGAACGGCTGAACCGATTTGGATGAAAATTGGTGGGGAGGTAGCTTAGAAACTTTTTTTTTTTTTAGGTGTAGGCTATGTGTAGGGTAGGTAAATAGGCAGGTAAGTAGGTAGATAGCGACAGGACAACGTCTGTCGGGTCACCTAGTAGGTACATAAACGGCATAACAATATCCAATGTGTTAAACGAAATCAATATCTAAGTGTGTGCAAAATTTAGTTCCGTTCAGCAGTTTAGGCATGAAACAAACATCCATCTAGTAATAGGATAGGCAACATTTATTTTACAAGTTCTAAATTCAATTTTTACAAATTATTGCGTTAATATAAAATATACCCTATTTTTATTGAAATGTTTTGTATCATCCAAATAAGGCGAATATTTGCACAAATACACCAAGTGAAGTGCCAGCATTACAAGATGCTGTTCTCTCCACATTCAATATTCCGCTTTCCGAACGTGTCCTTGAACTAGTTCCTCCCCTGTCCGACACGTTGCCCCAAATACTCCCCTGTCTCCCCTAGCGCAGGCCTAATGGTGTTGAACGTTTACCGGCAAAAACTGGGGAGAAAGAACCCCTGAAAAATGTCACATCGGGGAAGTGTACCAATTAATAATGTAATAATGATTGTTAGTCTTCTTGTTCATGGTGTTATGTTAAGACTGAGTTAGTGGAAAATTTTCCAATAAAAGCCATCTTATATTTTCAATTTGAGGTAATTACTTGTTAAATTTTTTTTTGCCGCGTGCTTCTGAGCACTATATCAATACCTATAACACCTATTGCGATCGTTAAACATGTATCGGCCAAGCATGGCGATAACGGCTGAACCCCCTTTTGGAGAAGACCTCATTATGCCCAGCAGTAGGCGTCTAAAGGTTGACATAATGATGATATTTATTATTTTTATTTAGTGTTAACATTTGGTCGACCGAAATGTTAACTATAGTATGACCTCAGATTATCAAACAAAAGGCAGATAGTCCGCGCGGAACACTGCGAGTGAAGCCGCAAAAGCAAATACAAATTAAAAAACGAATACCTACAAATCGCTTCGCGCTGTACTAACACGAGTCAGTACAGCACGAAGCGAAACATTGTTAAAAAAAAAATACTAATACAAATAAAAATTCAAAAGCGAATACAATCACGAGATTGTAGGCATTCGTTATTGAATTTGTATTTGCTTTTGTGGCTTCACTCGCAGTGTTCCGCACGGTTTATCTGTATTTTGTTTGATAATCTGTGAGTGTGACAAACAAATTGTGTAACATCTGTGTTATACTTACAATCATATATTCTTGCAAATGAAGCCATCATTCATTCATTCATTACTCAATAACTTTATTGTATAATTACCGGCACGTAAGTTGACCAGAGATTTTGTAGTGGGGGAAGTTCGCGCATGTAAAAATGTATGAAATTGTGCGTGCGCGAACTTCCCCCACTACAAAATCTCTGGTCAACTGTAAATCGACAATAATATGAGACTGTAATTTTGTCCTTACATAACTAATACCATTTATAGACGTTCTCTAAAACAGAAAAATAATCAGGTTACCTAAGAGAAGTTCGGTTCATTACGTCCAAAATTATCTTAGAAACTACTATTTATTTCTAGGTAATTGCTAAAGTCATGTTACCTAGACTGGCAATAATGTTTATTGGTTTTTCTTTCTTACGTTATTATAACTTTTCGTTTTCTGTGAAAAATATCTATACAAATCTAGTAGACATCTGTACATATACAGTGTGCCAGTGTAAACACTATTTTCACTCAAACTACGGGTAGTTAATAATATAATATAAAAATACTAGCGGGCCCGGCAGACGTTGTCTTGCCCTGAAAATAATAAATCCCGACTACAGCGCCACCTACCGGGTCAAATTGTGAATCTAAACCATTCACGGATCCACTGGAACACACACAACCGGTTTTATCAAAATCGGTCCAGCCGTTTAGGAGGAGTTCACTTTCATACACACGCACAGAAGATTTTTATATACAAGATGTGACTTAAATCTATACTAATATTATAAAGCTGAAGAGTTTGTTTGTTTGTTTGGTTGAACGCGCTAATCTCAGAATCTACTGGTTCGAATTGAAATAATATTTTTGTGTTGGATAGTCCATTTATCGACGAAGGCTATAGGCCCATGCGAAGCCGGGTCGGGTCGCTAGTATAAAAATAATATGACAAAGTTAATATAAAAATTGGTTAGTTTCACTTAAAGTAATTAAAAGGTTTTTACTCGACATCGTCCGTAAATTCACGTAATGACAGCAACAGCAACAACATGAATAACCGCAACACAGTGAGTTAATCCGTTGTTTTGTTTCTCAATTTATTATACACAAAAGTATTTAAAAAGTTAAATTTCCAAATTTTTATCTGCTCTTATATTTACCTCAATCTCAAAAAACTGAAAAAGGGCCCAGCATTGAAGCTAGCAAGTAAGTAAGCATGGTTCTTCATCTTCAAAATGTCAACCATGCTAAAGTGACATACACATTAGTAGGCCTGGCGACTCTTAAGATCTTGACACATCAGATACCTAAAACAGAGAAAAGGTGGGTCCTTCTATTTCCGACCATCTATTTCTGTTCATTCATTACATATTTACGACAACCTTTTTAGCGTTATTTACCTTTTCATTACTGTTAAAATAACACAACTTAGGGCTGAATTTTCAATTGTCAGCAAACTTTTACGAAATACGAAACGAGGTAGACGCGGCTTCAGGGAAATAGGCTTCCACTTCTTCTCTGTCGAGCACAAGTTTGTGATCTTCGTTCGGCATCTGGTATTCTGATGCATCCGACCAACATAGTTGGGAAAAGCTTAGGCAGATGTTGATTTATACTTCATTCACAGAGGTACAAAGGCGGACTTAATGCAGACGAAGTCGCGAATTGAAGAGTAGCCTTTCCCGTAATTCATGCTTAGGCTAGTCTAACTGCATCCTGGCTGTTATAGCAGACAGAATGGATACTGATTATGTTCAGCACTGGATAAATATCCATGTTATTAAATAAGGTCTTTCTTTACTCACATTAGATTTTACGATTTCTTTGTACCTACTAACATTCTATGAATTATATATGATCTGAAATAAAACTTTTTTTTTATAACACCAAATTTAATCAATATCAGTTTAGTAGTTTAGCCGTGCAAGCGTGACAACTGAATAAACTCACTTTCGTATTTGTAATATGAGAATACACTAGTGATCCGCTCTGGCTTTGCACGGGTGCAATTTACTAAACGTCACATGTTTTAATGCAGATTTTCGGACGAAGTCTCGGGCAAAATCTAGTTTAAAGATATGTCCAACGGCCATATAAAAGTTATCTAAAGATTGGAAAATCAATCTTAAATATTTAATACTGTACCCCGGTCTAGCGAACAATTCTCTATTCGTCCACGCTCTCCAGAAATTCGAAACGTTTGGTATCACGGACCAAAGCGTTTTATTATTGATACTGTAAGGTTGTGTAGTGAAAGTTTTGGCCGTCCAAAGTTCTTGGGTCTACTAAAGTTAGGCATTCCATGTGATCCTATGTACATACTTAACGTTACGATGTCAGTCCGAACCACTAAACTGTAATTTTGAAATTGAATCAGTTTAAGGGTCAAGTCACACCGGAATGGCAGCGCAGCGGCCGGCAGCTTGCCTGCAAACCATTTTCAACTTTATCTCTAAACGTCAAGGCATAGTATCGTTTCGGAGGTCATCGGCTCGCAAAGCCACGCGGCGTCACGACTGCCGCTCGACGCATGCAAACCTTTAAGCGATACTATGTCTTGATGTTTTGAGATAAAGTTGAAAATGGTTTGACAGCAAAACTGCCGGCCGCTGCGCTGCCATTCCGGTGTGACTCGGCCCTAAAACTAGACCAACTAAAAAGGAGAGGGGCGCGTGGCTAAGTAAAAACCATACGTACGTATAGATCGGTCAAGCTACGCTTGCCGCGGTCGGTCTGTGGATGGGTGACCATCCCTTTCATACCGAGTTCCCTCCGTGCCTCGGAAAGCACGTAAAGCCGTTGGTCCAGGCTGTCCTCCGTAGACCTTTGACAGTCGTTGTGGGTATCGTGTTACCCAGTAACTGTTGTTCAGCTGCATCCGGTTAGACTGGAAGCCGACCCCAATATAGTTGGGAAAAGGTTAGGCAGATGATGAAACTGGAGCTTTTGCGTGGATGAAGATAAGTGTCGGTAAATTGTTCACTTACATTTGTGTCCAATTGAGTTTAAATGGTACCCATTATTTTAATTGGGTCACAAACTGTCATGGAGGACAGGTTTTAAAATGTTTGTAAATGTCGTGTAGCCCAGAGGGTAAGAAGCCCGGCTTTTATGCGCGAGGTTGTGGGTTCGCAACTGAGCACGGGCAAGTACCAGTAGGACAAAATCAAACTGATTGCTAATTAAAACTACTTAATTTAATGTAATTTAATATTTACATTTTATTTCATTCTTGCTCTGGTTCACACACTAGTTCATAGTTTGTTGAAATGTAAGGAGTGGTTGTCTACTTTTTCAATAATTGTAAATAATAATATGTGAACACTATGTATCTATGTATACAACTTAGCTGTCATTCTTTATCTTGTACTACTTTGTACAAACTTCAATATAGTGTTTTTTTATGCAAGGTCCATCGTATTCACGTATAGTTATATAACTATAAACTGTAAATGCAAAATATTGTACACATTTTTTTTAAAAGAGTAAGTATGGAGTTTCTTGCCCATTCTTCTCCACACGAAACTACCTTTTGGAAGGGGCAACTAGAATTAACTTTTTTTTTTGACGTCCAAAAGTGCCTTTTAATGGTCTAATTGAAATAAATGATTTGAATTTGACTGGGACTATCTTCTATTTCATAATTATGTACTTTAAGGGGTATCGTGCTACCAAGTAACTGTGTTGTAGAGGTCATATAGGCAGTCGCTCCTTGTATATCACTGGTAGTCAACTGCACCCAGTTATAATGTAAACTGACTCCAACATAGTTGATAAACGGGTAGGCAGATGATGATGTAGGTACTCACTAAGTTTGTCTTGGACATCTATGAAAATGAAGCAAATTAACTAATTATTTAGCTTGCACCAAGAACTTAACTCAAAGTTATTTGCTAACACGAGTTTAAAAAACAAAACGGACCCCTGTTAACAGCTAACTATGAGTTAAAAGATAACCCTGGCGCAAATGGGTCTTAGATACAACTTCTAGCTCCGATAAAAGCCCGTTCAAGAGGCAACATAATTAGAAGACGCTTCAACAATAATGCAATTAAGTAAAACTTCACTAATGACTTGATATTCTTTTAGAACCGTCTTCAATTCTGTGAGAGAAATATGAATCAGTAAATTAGACCCAACGGTGTCATAATAATATTCTTTCAAGTCCCTTTCTCCGTTAGAATTTTGAGAGATCGGTTTGAAGTGTCGATCAGGGACCATTAAATAAATGTGTATGGGTCTGGTATTGTGTGTTTGTTTACGTATTGATCCGTATTGAAAGGGTGAGGAGAATCGGTGAACTGTGAATGTATTTACGATTGTAATAGCTACCCGCTGGATAATCTCTTGAGTATAGAGATGTCGGTTGTATTTCGGAAGTATACTTACCCCCTGTATTTAGGCTTGTGAAAAGCCGTGCGAATCGATTGGTATAGCTACGCTTGCCGCCGTCAGTCTGTGGATGGGAGACCATCCTTTTCATACCGAGATTGCTCCGTGACTCGGAAAGCACGTAAAGCCGTTGGTCCCGACTGTTTTATTTATTCATAGATCTTTGACCGTCTTTGAACCGTGTGGTTCCGGCTGCGAATAGCACCACCCCAATTCTACCCGTGGGTGTCGAAAAAGGCGACAGCGATATTGACCAGAGAATGGGTAGCAGCGTCCTTCTGAGTACCATAACACCTACTGCGATCACCAACATGCATCGGCCTAGCATGGCGATTACGGCTGACCCCCCCCCCCCCCCCTGGGGGAGACCTATGCCCAGCATCTAAAGGATGACATGATGTTGATGATGAGATCTTTGACGGTCGGTATGGGTAGTCAGACGCCGTAAAGGGTAACACGATAGTGTTACCCAGTGGCGTGCCTTCCATTAAAGCCGAAAAGCCTGGCTTGCTGTATCAATAACGCGAGGCGATAAAAAACAAAGAAAACACCTCTAAGTCAGTCATTATCTCATAAGAATTGATAACAATAAACATTTTAAATTGTGATACTGTTAGCATGAAAATGTGATGTCGCGGATCGATTAATTTTGAAGAAATTCATCGGATTGTTATTCTTAAATCTGTTGGGCTTGCCCTAACTTGGACCCTTAGGCACACCACTGGTGTTACCCAGTGACTGGGTTTTGGAGGACTATCTCGTCGCTCTATGCAAGACACTGGTATTCAGCTGCATCCGGTTAGACTGGAAGCTGACCCCAACATTGGGTAAAGGCTAGGCAGTTGATGATGGCTGATACTAATTGTATAAAATTAAATCTGCTTTACCCAAACCTTTTTACAATCAGCTGTCTATTCAAAAGTTCTCCAGTTTCAATGGTGTAAACGTAGGGGTCGCTGGGAACCTTGGTTTAGTCTCATTAAATATTATTTTTCTCGGACGGTACACTCCAGACTTGGGTATACAGACCCCATAAACGAAGCCTGCAAATAAACAGAGCTTGCAAAACGGGCGTTTCCAATTTAATAAATAATAGTTTAAAAAAACTAAAAACACGCTTTTTATAGAAAACCAAACTAAAAAATAGAAAATAAATTTTAATATTATTTTATTTAAAAAAAAGCGTGGGGTGCTTTTTAAGATATTATCAAAATGATAATCACTCTACTCATATCTGTCAATAAAATATTTATAACTATTGACACCATGCACTCCACGCTTTTTTTTAAATAAAATAATTTATTAAAATTTATTTTCTATTTTTTAGTTTGGTTTTCTATAAAAAGCGTGTTTTTAGTTTTTTTAAACTATTATTTATTTTTTACTTTTTAGTTTGGTTATATCTATAAATATTATGTACATTTATTCTACCAGGGGCGCTTGTGCAGTACCCTAGTATATAATAGCTGTTTTTTCGGCAACTAATTTTGAACGACTTATGTTTTTTTTTTTAATAATTTTATCAAATTAGTGTATTGTCATCGGTCCTCGATAAATCTACAAAGTTTGAACGAAATCTGGCCGTTTAAAGTGGGTCAAATCGCGCCCAAAGAAGTCGGTTACAAACAAACATACAGGTGAAGCTAATAAAAAGCTGGTAAAAATCGATTACGTTGACCACACGCTCGCTAGGCTCTCCGTTTTAAAAAGACGTACAACGACACTAACTACATTTAGCAAAATAATGAGGCTAAGTATCTCAGCTTAGAAACCCTACTTTCACCTGAAACGCTCGTCATGTAGGGTTTCTGTGGTTTTCACAACATAGTATAAGTACAAATTCAAGATTTTGTATGTAAGTAGGTGTTACTTATCGGAAATTTTGAGCGCTTGTAATATCTTCGTTTTGCCATAACAAGCCAAGCCCCATTCCAATAATGTATTTAATTACTGGCTTTTGCTTTTTCAACCGCGTGAATGTCGGTTATCGCGAATGCAGACGAAGTCGCAGATTACAAAGTAGCCTATGTCCTTCTCCAGGATTCAAGCTATATTCATACTAAATTTCACCAAAATCGACTTAGTCTTTTCATCGTGAAAGCGTAATAGATAGAGTTACTTTTACATTTATAATATTAAGTATGGAAGTATGGATTAAGTATGGAAAGTATGGATTAGCATGGATTTACTAAACATGCAACACACATACAAAGACGGACTCTCTTCCAGTCAAGCAAAGGTGGTAAAGACATAACATAGGAGAAGGTCTTTATTAAACATGTAATCAACTAACGAATGAAATTGAAGTACTTAGCTTGAAAAAATTCAATGTCTAATCTAGACATTACTCTCTAGGGAAATCAGAATCATCACAGTTTCACGAAAGAATTCGTTTCTTTTCACAAATTGGGGCGTCTTCATTTGTTTGATAACCAGGGATTTAGACGTGAATGAAGAAATATGCGTAATTGTATTTGTAAAGTCGTGCTCTTTTCGTTTAATCCCACTGCTGGGCATAGGTCTCCTTGATCTTATGTGTACTTAATGTTACAGAGTTTCCACTCCATTTTTCTTGACATGTAGGTATTTATTTTTTATGCACAGAGGTAGAAAGCCGGACTTAATGCCTTAGGCATTCTCTACCAGTCAACCAAGGGTGATAAAGAGATAACATGGCAGGAGCTTATTAAAAAAGTAAAAAAAAAAATTGAAGACATAATATTACAAAAATAAGATAAGTAAAATACACATATAACATACTAGCGACCCGACCCGGCTTCGCATGGGCCTATAGCCTTCCTCGATAAATGGACTATCCAACACAAAAAGAATTTTTCAATTCGAACCAGTAGATCCTGAGATTAGCGGGTTCAACCAAACAAACAAACAAACACTTCAGCTTTATAATATTAGTATAGATACCCGTAAGTATATTTAGTAAAGAAAAGAGATGCGATGTCTGCTTATTTGTGTTTAAAATAAATGTGCAATTTCTGCTCAAACGCATACCAACTGTTGACCGTCCTGTTATCTACAGGACCCATTTTGTTGCAGTACGTTTCATATTGCCTCTGTTTCATCACTTTGTCAAGATTTTTACCCTAATCAATTTTTATTTAAAAAGGTAACACGACTTTTCGTGGGTGCCGTTTAATTTAAGTTGTTTTATTTGTAGATTTTTAAATTATTTTCCTATAATTCTTCAATGAGACATTGACTTCTTCAGCGTAAATCACCAGAAACCCATTTCTACCAATTAAAAACGTTTAAAATCTAGTAGCAATTCCATTTCAGCAGCAATCAATGACAAACATGTAAATAAATAGAGGCGTTTATGCGAACATTCCTAAAAGTTAGTTAGTAAAATGTCTCCCAATATTACATAAGGCAACCACCCAAATAAATAAACATGTTCGATCTTGTAATAAAATACATCATTACTTGTGTATCGTTCTTAAATATTTTTTTTTTCTATTTATACAATTTCAATATAATTATATATTTTTGCATGCAATTTTGTAACTGACATTTAGTTAATGTTGTGCATGTCTGTAATAGGTATAAACACTAGCCTTAAGTCCACTCAAATGTTAATATAATTATTTGTGTTTATATTGTTGACGTGCCGTGTTTCAAATAAATAAATAAATAAACATGTTCGATCTTGTAGTAAAATACTTCATTACTTGTGTATCG
This sequence comes from Charanyca ferruginea, assembly GCA_947361185.1. Taxonomy (NCBI): domain Eukaryota; kingdom Metazoa; phylum Arthropoda; class Insecta; order Lepidoptera; family Noctuidae; genus Charanyca; species Charanyca ferruginea. The sequence continues at coordinate 5,069,821 of OX376070.1, forward strand.
TTCTTGTACGTTCGTTTCGTAGATATGAGGATATAATCCACGTCCCATGGGCATCATTGGAGTCACGCGACCCAACAGCGCGCTGTCATTACCGTAAATAACTACACGTTACGGAAAGAGTGTTCCTTATTGGTTAATATAGTCTGTGGGCCTAATATGAGCATACTAATGTAAAAGAATTCCATTTTTGAATTGAAAAAGCGAGTATCCTATTGCATTGTATTTGACAAGCACAATTCGATACTAATTGACAATTTGACACCACTAGTCAATCGACATACTTTTTATGAGCTGTCAAAACGCGATTTTATCATAGATTTTGTATAGCAATAGTAAAATATGACACCATTTATTGGCCAAATCAATTGACTAACAATTTATTGATTTCAAATTCAATTGATTTTAATTATAAATCGATGAAGGATAGGTGTACGGTGCAACCGTACATTGCGAAATTATTGTTCATACCGCGTCAGGATATCCGCCAACATTAATTATTCATTTTCACTTACTTACAATTTAGTTCACTACCGGTCATCGAACGCACCGTGTGTTCTCACGTCTCAATATCATATCAGTATCATTTATTCTTAAAAACTATCTCTATTTGAGCTTTGGTGTTAACTTAGTGTAATAAACTGTTGAACCTTCTTGGACTCGTATCATTTAATATCATAGCATCCTATCAGTAAAAGCTGCACGGTAAAATACAGGCGTTAATAATTAAATAAATGATTTACACGTAATGTTTTGCAGGGCACAAACAGGTTTCAGACACACAAAAACAACACACACACACACACACGTGTGTGCGTGTGTAGTGAAATATTGTTTGTAATCGGGTTAGTAATTCCAGAGATTACCCCTACAAACAAAGAAACAATTTAACCTTTTTATGACATTAAGCGTTGATGTAGCAAGCATTTTAGCAACACACACATGAAACCCAAATCCGCCAAAACCATTCCATTACTGCCCTAATAAGCCTACTAACGGACATCCGTTAGTATGTACTTCTACTGTTTAAATAGTATACTAAATACGTTCCCTAGCGATTGTGGCGCGGCACGCAACGTCATGTTACCGCGAATTAGCGCGAATGGCCGGCCGGCCGCCATTTTATGTCATACAATGTTAAATTGTTTTTAATGGAGCTGTTAAAGCCGTTAAATACGGTCCGTTCTTTTCAGGACAGTTATTATCAAAACCTGTTAAATTATTAAAACATGATCCATCCATACTAATATCACACCTACGACACTCCATACAAAACGATTTAATTACCTACACTACTACCAAAATAACAGACTAAAAATACTTGCGTGTGTGTGCGTGTCTACGTGCCGTTCGAACTAAAAGCAGTTTCGAGAGCACGTTCCACGCGAGAAGAGGTGAGGAACAGTGTTTCAGAGGGGGGCGGAGCGTGTCGCTACTGTACGGTAGTACTAATACTTATCACTTCTTCTCCTTCCTTCTTCTTCTTTCTTCTTTTTTCTTCTTTCTTCTTGTTCTTCTTTCTTCTTCTTCTTCTTATCTCGTCACTTCCGTGTGAATAAATGGATTTTCTTTCTTTCTTTCTTTCTTTCTTTATACTGTGCTAATATTATAAACGAGTAAGAGAGAAAGTAACTCGTTTATTTATTTATTTATTTATTTACACTTCATGCACAAACGTACAAAGGCGGACTTAATGCCTTAGGCATTCTCTACCAGTCAACCAAGGGTGGTGAAGAGATAACAAGGCAGGTGCATTACAAAAAGTAATAGACGTAAGTAATAAACATTACACACATGTAATAGACGAAAGTAATAGACATTACAAAAAGTAAAGACTCGTTCTGTCTGTCACGTTTTTCACGCCAAAAAGTATGAAGATAGATTAAACCCTGGTAAACGATATAGGCTACTTTTTAACCTTTTAACCACCCGACTTCATATCAGTTGTCGTGCCTCCAGCGCCCGGCACAGTGAATAATATTAGTAATTCATCTAACTTCGGACATTCTTTTTAGGACTTCTAATTAAGAGACTAGGGTGTATTAATGATTACTTAGTTAACTATTTACCTAATATAAACATCTTCTTGATAGAATACAGCGTAATTAAATAAAAAAGCAGACTTAACGAGCTGTGGTATTTGGTCGGAAATATACAACACTAGCGTAAATTAGAAATAAGTAAAACAATAAAAGAATAGCTAGTTATGTGAAGTAAATTAATGAAATTAGTTAAGTAACTCAAAAAAACAGTGTAAAGTAATATTAGGAAATAAAAGGCTTTTTTATTTATTTATTATACGACACTCTTGAATGGACACAAACATATTTGTCAGATTAATCCGACGACGACATCGTCTGCATTCGCGATAACCAACAATTACGCGGACGAAGTCGCAGCAAAAAGCTAGTAGGTACTTTATAATACATCAATCACTATCAAAATATAGTACACCTACATAAGAGCTTTTTGTGAACGAGTCGTCCGGGGAAGTAGTAGTAAGTAGTGTAGGAAGAAAGAACGAACAGTTCATTTGAAAGAATATAAGTAGTACAATATGGTGTTGCCATTGTCATAGTTCCCCGTGGGTTGTCCGGGCTAGAATAGCACCCACCCATTTCATCCCGGGTGTCTTAGAAGGCGACAAAGGGATATTGACCAGAGGATTGACCAGTAGAAATGGTGTGGTACTATTCGCGGCCAGCACCACAAGGCATTGATTTCGTTAACACGAGTACAAAAGCCTAAAACATCTCGCTGAAGACGTTTAACCGAACCAATGTAGCAGTAAATGAAGAGAATCGAGAAGAAACTCCATCGAACGAAAGTAATCGAAAGATTACACAAATGAGACGTGGAAGTAAATGAAATGACGTAATCTGCTAGAAACGGTGACATCAATTGTTTGTTGGAAGTTTGGTGAAGAAGACACAATTTGTGTCATTATGTCTTTAATCCTTTAGGTTGACTGTACTATTGGTCTCGTGGAAGTCGTTAGTTTGAGTCCCAAAGTAGGGCAAAGAGTTATTGTTTTTTTTTTCATTAGGAAGTTCACTACAAACCCAGAGTTTAGAAGTTTGTGGTGTGCCCCGTACATCGAAAAGCACGTGAAGCCGTTGTCGTCTCTTCTCGGTCGTGTCGGATTGCCGTCTAAGGGTGCTTAAATAAAGAAACAGATTCAAAGTCAAAGCATTTATTTCAATTAAACCATTTGCAGACACTTTTGAATTGTCAAAGAGTCAGTTAGATAGTCAGAAAAATGAAGCTAGTTGCTCGTTCCAAAACGTAGGGTAGGTCTCTATGGAGAAGAACGAGCAAGAAACTCCACGGACACTGTTTTTAGTCAGAAACAGATTGAGAGAGTGAGGAAAGAGGGAGTGGACCTGTGTTTGCGTACACACTTCTACACTACAATACCTTCTGCCTACGTCCAGTTCAGCAAAGATAACAGGCGTTTAATGCCCATCATGGAAAGAAAAAGCTTTAGGGAAAATAAAAGGTAATTTTCCTTAATAACTTCTGTTGTAAGCTGCGGCCATTTCACTAACAAAGAAATTGCCCCATCATCATAATGTAACGTTATTGGAACGACAGGAATACATGAAAACTTTATTACCTACTGTAGTTGCACTATATCTTTCATAATAGTTTACGAAATTATATGAGGTCAGTGCGAATAGCATTTAATATTTTGGTTGGATATGTTTGAGACTGTAAAATAAAATAAAAAAAGTGTGAGTGTCAAGACTCACGAGAATTGATGTGTAAATATGTGAGGTCGTATCAGTCTCACGCAATCATGAACTATAAGTCGGTGACGTCACCTGACGCTTACGCTTACGGTGACGTCATCTGACGCTTACGCGTCTCAACTAGTACCGTATACCGAGCGTTAAGATGTTTATAGATCATTATGTAGTACTTGATAATTGAGCTTAGCTCGGCTAAAATGAGCCAATACACAAACTCTTAATACTTACCTAATTCAATTAATTACGTAATTTTAAGTCAATTTGCCATATGTAATACAGTACTTTCCAGCAGTAACAGGTCAATGTACAGCGGCCAGCACATCAAGGTACAACAATCTGTCAAATGTTTTTAATTGATTTTTCACTTTATTACATATGAATATAATGTGCTGGCGTCTGTACATCCAAAAGTTATACTTAGAATAGATTTCAAATTGATCAGCATTAAAATATTCAAAATTGTTATTATTCTGCACCAATACAAGCACAGTAAGGAAGCTCTTAGCAAAGCCATTTTTTGTTCAAGATTGAACGAAATTAAACAATATTGGTGTTGAGGATATGTAAGGAAGTCATACAGTCTGTCTCTCTCTGTACTGTCTTATACTGTGAGGAAGTCATTATAATTTTGTATTTATTTGTGGAGGCTTGTAATTAGCAATTAAGTTATTTATAATGTTATTAGCCGGTAAGCTTTCCTAAAATAAAATAAATAAATATTACAATTATCACAAAAAAATGGTAAAAATTGTGATATGGATTGGTTTGTTTTGGCAGAACCAAAACACTTGTAACTGTGTCAGACATGTCAGTAACCTTGGTTCTCCTGCGCTCTTCATGTATGCGGTTAAATAATATTATCTTTCTGCCCTTATCCCATGTTACTTGTGGTCGACGCAACATGTTTTCTTCTTCCATTCCGTCCTGTCCAACGTCATGCTTTCACTGACTCCCTTTTCATTCATATCATTCTTCACACAATCCATCCTTCTTTTCTTTTGCCTTCTTTTTCCTCTCTATCTATCCATACTGATATTGATACTTAACTATTTTGGTCACATGTGTCATTCTTTCTCTTTACATATCCATATCAAGACAAACGATTCCCTTTCAACAGTTTCAACTTTTCTGTCACTGTCGTCACTCTTCTTCACGTAACCAACTATACCTACTAAATGTACTAAGTAGACTCTGGTTTTCCTTCATGACCTTTTCTTTCGGGTGGTTTAAAATTATGTTATGCCAATAAAAATGTGTCAGGGAAAGCAACAGCTTACATACTTATTATATTGAAACATATTTGGCCCCTACATATATAATAAGTTAAATAAAACTCTGAATATATATCCACTAACCAAGAAATTGTGTAAAATTAAAGTTAGTGAGTATCTACAGAAACTCACGTACGAGGAGACAGAAGATTTGCTTGTCATACCAGCTTAAATTATATAGTAAGTAACACTGGTTGTACCTATTGACACTGCAGTTTAGTATCTCAGTAACATTTGTCTGATTAATCTATCCACTACACGATAAAAGTATACTCACAAATCCATAACTCAGAATTAACATGTCCACTCCTAAAAACCACATCTCACACTCACACTCAACAATGAAACCCTCTCACATACACTCATTCACCTTAGCACATTACACAAAGAGAGGATCAGACTACTCATTATAATAATAACACTAAACTAATTAAGTAATATTTAATAGTATTGTAAAATGCTAGCACTTAAGTAACCAGATCGAATGTTACTCGAGGGGGCTGGCGCTGTAAGCCGAAATACAGGTTCCTCCTAGTTTGGCTTCAGTTGCTAAAACTTTTGTGTACAAAATACTGTTATCATAGCATCTATCTGTAAATCTATTAAATAAAGATTATTATTATTATTATTATTATATGAAAATGTTCATGCTCACTGCACAAACAAACAAAACAAAATACATCAAATAAATCCTCATCGATTCTTATGTCACACGACGGAGCTCAAAGAATATTCCCACAGCGCAAAATCGCGAAATAAAATAAAAGAAACATTTTCCTTGAGTCCTCGCGACGCATCGATTGTTTTAAAATTCTACGCGACTAATGAGACAGAAAAGCCTCATGAATAGATAGACGACTGCGAACGAAGAATTTAAAATGGCGCGAAAATCCGCCATCTTGAACAACATTTTCTTTTGATCTTCTTTTTAAGACTAAGTGGTGTTGAATATTGTGTTACATTTTATTGCTTAACGACATTTGTAAGACGTAATAAGGTGATATAATTTTGAATTTTCTGAAAATATGAAATACTAGCTTTTGTCTGTGACTTTCTTCGCTTTGAAGTCTAGCACAGAGGCAAATAAAAAGCTACCCCAATTTGTCAAATTTCTTTTGTTTTTCAACTTCATTACAAAATAATAAGGTTCAAGTTCGAATGGGAAAGTTTGACAATTTGTGTTAGCTTGATGTGCTGGCGTCTGTACACCATAAAATATATCCTATGACTCTCAGCAATAGTCTAACTTCCTATCAGTGAAATATTTTTGTTATCGAACTAATACTTTCAGAGATTACCTTTAAAAGACAAGAAAAAAAATACCTCTTTAAAATATTTATATAGGTAATCTGTGGCAGATAGATTGGTCTGTTCCCCTTTTTTGAACCAATAGGGTAATTGACAGCTGGACGAACGGTGACATTTATCGTGTGCTCAATTATTTCCTTTTTCAGAAATTTCAAAGAAAAAAAAGGAAGAGGCTTTGAGAAAGGTATTTATTGACTTTAATTATATCGGTAGCACATCAATTTGAATAATTATAATCTTAACAAATAGTTAATCAAAGTACGCGGTGAGACGTGGAGTAGAGGACACTAGCCCGTTATACCATGCCATACCAATGCCACAAAATGTAAGACAAGGAATTCATTTAATGACAAAGAAAAAGGCAATCGTTACTTAAGTATATCCTTCTCACAGAAACTCAAACACAAATGACATCGAAAAAAAATTAAGTGGACACAACCCACAACCCTTATTTTATTCCTTCAAAGGTTTTCCCTTTACACATAGGTAAGCACACCTAAAAAGCCGCGGCTTTATTTTGTAAAAGCCGTTCAGATCGATCAGTTATGGTTAACCTACGCTTGCCGCGGTCAACCTGTAGATGGGTGGGATGGGTGGTCATACCGAGACCCCTACGTGCCTCGGAAAGCACGTAGGTAAAGCCGTTGGTCCTGGATATCATTCGTAGATGTTTAACAGCTGTTATGGGTAGTCAGAAATCAGGAAGTCTGAGAACCAGCCTTGCCTGGGGTATTCCCCAATAATTATTTGGGTTGTGGAGGTCGATAGGCAGTCGTTCCATGTAAAAGTACTGGTATTCAGCTGGATCCGGTAAGACTGGAAGCCGACCCCAACATACTTGGGAAAAGGCTGGGCAAACTTATTTACACAAGCAATCTGATTTTGATACCTAATTCAAACCAGCCCGATAATGGAAAAGTACCAGGCTTGCATACCAAACAGGAGGTAAACAAAAACAAGCAATTTGTATCAACCTATCAGGTAACGTTATCAGCAACATTACACGGACTTACGACAAGTATTTAAGTTAATGCCTCCTAAATTGTAACGTCTTCGGCACGTCTGATGGGTTCCGCCCGGATATTTATCGGAGATCCGACTGCGGAGAAGAAACTTTTTGACATCTTTTTCAGGAAAAATTTTCGTAACTTAATTTTGTAGATAGTAACTAAATTTTCATAATATTGTAGTACGATCACATCGCTCACTTTATCGTGAGCTTTTTTGGCGTAATTGAAATACGTTTTGGCTTGCATTACTTTTAAACGAACAATTCTTGTATATACTAAATAAATAATCTGTATCTCGGAAACGGCTCCAACGATTTTCATGAAATTAAGGATGCAGGGGGTTTCGGGCGCGATAAATCAATCTTGCTAGGTTTTATTTAAAAAAAAAACTCGAAAAAAATACCGAAAATACCGGTTACAATGTGTTTGTTAAATGTTAGTTAAGTATTTTTCTGTATTTTACTGCATTTAAAGTCTGTTTTTTGTCCATTTATATTTAAAATTAAAAAAAGTGCCTTTTACATATATATTTTTTTAACTACATGTACAAGAAGATTGTTTCCAGTTGTCCCTTTCAGAGCTATTTTTTAATTCTTAAACTTTTTAAGAGGTTTTTATCTACAGTGGCATGCCAGCTTCATTATAACTTAATCTACAAATGTGTATTTGGAATTATTAATGCGTAATACGTAAACAAATCAGACAGTAGATTTGCGGGCTCAGGTGTAGGTTGTGCTGAAAGATTTATATGTATATCGGATAATATAATTCATATGGAGAAGAATGGGCAAAAAAACTCCATGCTTACACATTATGTAAGTTCGACGCAATTTCGTTGTTGTGTACCGACGTATCCTAAAAAAGATTTTATTCTCACCGCTTGTGTATTGATATGAAAGCCAGAAGTAATCTAAATCGAAACGCGAGAAAGAATCGATTTCCCAAAGGCACAACATACAATACACAATCTGAAATGCGAATCCAACAAACATACTCCAGCTACCAACAAATTCGTAATCCAGGACATCAGAACAGTCTGCTAAATTGTAAATAGTAACCTTTCTACAATGTAGCACGTGTAATCTTCGTCATAATTCACGTAAAGCTCACTTGTGTTGCGAAACTACCTCGTTTGGAGCATAATTTTCTGGAACGACGACCATAACCCGTATATTTTGAACCTTAACCTTTGAACATTCAACCCATTTTTGTATAAAATACTCGTCTCTTCGTGTGTGGTTGTTGCTATTGCGTAATCCACGTTTCTCTCAGTGTTTGAGACTCGGGACAGGAATAAAATTGAAGGTTTTTTTTTCGTTAAGTATTCAAAATAAGGGGTGGCGATGAATTGATTTCGGAGATACGTAATGTCGAATGAAATGTGTGTCTTCTACATCTAAAATTATGTCCTGTGCATGAGAATAAACACATATACCTACTACAGGCAGTAATCAGTATTTTATTTAGCTATCTACGTAAAAGTACTGTCGTTGGATAGTAGGTACTAAAACATAAGTACAGGTATTGTGCTTAATATAATGAATTGTGTTATCTATCTATCTAATCTAATCTATCTATCTAATCTAATACCTCTAAACGAGCAGTTCTTGTTTGAATCTCAGAAACGTCTCCTCTTCATGAAATTTAGTAGGCAGGTAGTTTCGGGGGCGATAAATCGATCTAGCTAGGTTTCATTTTCAAAAAACACAAAAAAAGAAATACCAAGCCAAGCTCGGTCGCCCAAATCTTTAATAAATAAATGTGGAAGACGCAAACGACTGTGACATAGTTTATACTAAGTAGTATAGTCGTATAGTCTTCAACGTAAAACCATACTATACTAAACTTAATGTTATAAATGCGAAAGTTACTCTGTCTGTTACGCTTTCACGTTAAAACGACTGAACTGATTTTAATAAAAATTGACATGAAGATTAATTGAACCCTGGGGAAGGACATAGGCTATACTTTTTATCCGAGACTTCGTCTGCATCCGCGATAACCGACATTCACGCGGACGAAGTCGCGGGTAAAAGCTAGTACCTTAGTCATTATTAGTATTCATTGCCATGATTTTGTACATACACTGAGAAATGTGTAATTTATAAGAGTGATAAATAAACTATTCTATCTTAAGTATTATTAAGAGCGAACATTCGTTAGGATTATGATGAATATTTCACTTACAGAACTACACAGCACTTGTGTACTAAAGCGTTGTTCTAAATGTAAATGAACTCGTAGTGACATAACTAAAGATAAAGAAATATAAAAACAAACATAAATTTCTACGAATGAACATAGGCTCTTTGATTTTTCATTTCTCTTCTTTTTCTTATAGCGCTCATAAAAGGGCATAATTTTCCCGACAATGTGTGACTGTAATACATTGCCAGCCTTATTTACATGAAAGTTTCGTGAATTGAAGCAACCAATACTCGCTTCGTTGCAAATCACTGTTCAGATAGACTTGCCTTTACCTGCTTCCAAGTATCCCGAAACTCAACTACACTCGGCGTCACAAAAATCGCACCTCTTTAAGAATTCCCTTCAAAGTCATTTTAACCCTATTAATCAATGGTATACCTATGACTTTAAGGTATAATTGGAAAGGCAATTTATTTAAATTTCAGAATAAATCAATGGATTTGGTTTTTTGTTTACCAGGGAATAAAAAAAAACAAGCTAATGCAAATGATTAAAAAGTTAAATTTTATTTTATCAGCAAAAATTACAACAAAGTCCTTAAAACTAACTTAAAACCTAGTGTTACCCCCCTAGCCCTGATGACTGCTTCCATGCGTTCTCTCATGGACCTTATTAATGTGACAACAGTCTCTTGTGGAATGTTGTCCCATTCTGCAACGACGGCATCTTGAAGGTCTTGGAGAGTGGTAGGGGCAGGATTTCGTGCCCGTACTCGCCGTTTCAGTTCATCCCAAAGGTGCTCAATAGGGTTCAGGTCTGGACTTCGCGCCGGCCAGCGCATAACAGGGATGCCAACTTCTTGCAGGTAGTCTCTTACAATTAAAGCGGTGTGACAACGGGCGTTATCGTGCATTAACGTGAACCCACTGCCAACAAAACCCGCATAAGGGACAACCTGCTCCTCTAAGATCTCTGTTATGTACCGAGCAGCAGTCAGCGACCCTTGCCCGCGAGCACTTCCAGTCCGAGAAACACACACAAGGTTCGTTTTACCGTCGATTGACATGCCGCCCCAGAACATGCACGAGCCACCCCCGTATTCCACTGTCTCTTGAATACAGGCTTGTGCGAATCGTTCCCCTTGCCTCCTATACACTCTTCGACGCCTGTCGTTGCAGAAAAGACACACCCTCGTCTCATCCGAGAAGAGCACAGCCCTCCATTGGTCTATTGTCCAATCCACATGGTCACGGGCAAATTGCAACCGGTCTCTCCTATGCTGTGCAGTCAATTTGGGCCCTGTAGCAGCCCTATGAGCTGCAATTTTCTTCTCCCGCATTCTTCTTCTAATCGTGGAGACGCTTACAGAAGTTCTGCGAGCTGATCGCAGTTGTTGTTGCAGCTCAACAGCATTGGAGAACCGATTACGTAAAGACGTCGAAACAATGAAGCGATCGTCGGATTTCGGATGTGCACCGTTGTCTTCCAGATCCACGTCTTCGGATATAGCCACCAGTCTCTTGGAAACGTTGGAACACTCGTCGAACGGCAAAACGACTCAAGTTCAGTTGCCGAGCAACATCACATTGCCGCATCCCTGATTGCAGTAGTGCAATGACTTGAGCGGCTTCATCTGGGGTATTTTTCTTGCTGTAGCTGTTCACGTGTGTTCACTTCAAAGGTTGAATAGCGAATGACCCACATTTAACCCGGGTCGCCCGTTTTATACCCTTGTAGGGAGGTGCAATTAGTGGCCGTTGTAATGCGTATTTTGACAACATTTTTTTTAACGTTACGTGCTAATGAGATCTGTTGTGTTTAGGAATTCTAACTGTTGTTAATTTAAAGGTCGTTAAACATACTTTTAATTGATACCAATATTAATTGGGTTTAATGTATTCGTTACTGGCGGGACATGTTTTAAACTTATTTTCGAAAAGGTGCGATTTTTGTGACGCCGAGTGTATATCCATGTGTAGTGATGTATACCTACCTACTTTTCATTTCGTAATGCAGCGTCTGTCAAACAATATGAATTCATACGTAAGGACGGCCCGGGCACACACGTGCAGTTCGAGTCAAAGTCAAAACATTTATTTCAATCTATACTAATATTATAAAGCTGAAGAGTTTGTTTGTTTGTTTGGTTGAACGCGCTAATCTCAGGATCTACTGTTTCGAATTAAAACAATCTTTTTGTTTTGGATAGTCCATTTTTCGAGGAAGGCTATAGGCCAATGCGAAGCCGGGTCGGGTTGCTAGTTAAACCATATGGAACTTTTGAATTGTCAAGGAGTAAGTCAGTTAGTCAGAAAGTTGAAGCTAATTAATTGCTCGTTCCAAAACGTAAGTAGGTCTCGATGGAGAAGACCGAGCTAGAAACTCCACGGACACTCTTTTAAGTTTTTTACAAATTACTGGTTACATGATTCTTATTGCTTCTATATGGTAGGTAATTTATCAATACATATAAAAAGAAGCAAGATAAAATCCATGGCAGTTCAGAGCTGACCAATCTCTACTGACAGCGCCTGTTCAAATAGTTAGGCATTGACCAAAATACACGGACCGCTCGAACAGCCATAACCAACAGCTTGAAGCAGCCAATGATAACAGCTGCAGCCGTCGCTTTCAACTGCTAGATCAGTCACAGGGACCGGACCATCTCCCTCGGTGAACTCCCAGGTGAAATGAACTGTCATTCGTCCCGATGCTAGGGATTGACAAAGCAGACGGACGGATGACAGCTCACTTCACCTAGGTATTCACCGAGGGATATTGTAATAGAATAGCTCTACGGGATGCGCGCGACGCGAATGTGGGATGAAGAGCGCGGGCGGAGGGGAGAACTGCGCGAGAGCAGTCAGTGTATGCCTGGCAACTGCAAATTCGACGTGTGGTACTGTAGCAGTACACTTGTACCATATGTACGAATTACTCTACAGTAATTCGTAAGTGTGTAGACCTACGTCTAAGCTACGTTAAATAAAAGGTACGAATAACTTGTAGAAGATTATATTAATCAGATAAGCGAGAGGAAAACTTTATACCGCAGCTCAGAGCTTAGCTGGGACTAACTGACATCACATGTCATAGTATATAAAAACTATCTTCTACATCATTCAAATCTGTTCCTAAGGTATCCAGAAGGTTCTAACCATAGACTAAATAGTTATGGCTTCATCACATAAAGCCTCGTTGGCGGGCAAGTCTCTACAGTACGTTGAATTTTCACCTTGCTGCTGACCCCCCGAAGTAGTCGCAACTGCTCGAACGATTCATGTTTGTAAATAGAAGACTGTAGTTCACTATGCAGTCGCAGCAGTCGATCCTGATTTGTTCAAGCTGCCGGTGTATAGCCGGCCTAAGATGCCTGCACACACACTGGCTACAAATGCATACAATCGGTCATACGTCATGCATATATGCATACAAAGTGGGTGGAGAACAACGAGAACGAATATGATTTTCTAATGTTACCAATGATAACGTTCACTACATCATCTCTGACGCGCGCACTTCACACTCTCAACCTCATTGCAAGTGAGACTGATCTATTCTTTTGTACGCTGAGTGAATTCACAAGAAATGCATTGTTTATAATAAGTTATAGGTGTAATTAAGAAACTTTTATTTTATATAGGCGCATTTATCGCATTGGGTAAAAAAAAAAAACCTGTAATGATAGATGTAAGATGGAGAAAAATAAATAAATAAAAATAAATAAAATAAATAAATCATCCGCTTAGCCTCTTCCCAACTATATTGGGGTCGGCTTCCAGTCTAACCGGGTACACTTGAATACCAGTGTTTTACATGAAGCGAATGCCTATCTGGCCTCCACAACCTAGTTACTGGGTAACAAGATACCTCTTTTCAAGACTGACAGACTGACTGTTAGACTTTCTGGCTTCTAAGTACCCATAACGTCTGTCAAAGATCTACGAATGACAGCCGAAACTGGGACAGGGGAATAACCTACTCTAAAATTTTTAAATCGCTTTAGTAAACGAAAAAACAATTTTTTTTACGTGAATAACCCGAAAATATGTTTCAGTGTTTATGCCACAATAAACTTGGATCCTTTTATTCAACATGCGATCTTCAAATATTTGGCACTATAACGGTTTGATATGATGTAAAATTTCAAATTGATTGTATTCATTTGAATACAAAGGCATTTTTGGTAATACCTACATTATTATTTATTACGCGTAATACAATGTGTCACTGAATAAATGTATTGTTTATCGATAAATCATATTGGTTTAAGAAATCAAACTGAGCGAATTTTCTTTTTGCCTTTAGTATCGAAATTTGATATTGGTGCCAATTCTGTTGTGCACGAGTTAAACTTATTTTAAGCTATTTTTATCGCTTTCTCTCCAATAAAACAAGAATGAGACGGATTTTAATAAGAGCTGTCAATTTAAGTTGATCTAAAATGTTCAAATTATACTTGTAATTTCAGAGCATATCGGCGAAGTTCAAGAAAAAACTAGTTTGACATCTGTAACTTAATTCATATCTGTCGCCGTCCTTTTCTTCAGCTGCCTGATAGTAAGAGATGCCAATTCTCTAATTTTAGTTTAGTTTGTGAACAATCAATTTTAAAGAAAATGTTAACTTTTATTTAGACTGAATATTGTTATACGCTGAAATGTAAAGATACAAATCTAAGCTTGAAAAAGATTTAAACAGGTGGTATTTTCTGTAAAAATCTCTCTCGTTGAATTGTAATATTTTATTAATTTTAAAAGAGTGTTCGTGGAGTTTCTTGCTCGTTCTTCTCCATAGAAACCTACTGTTTGGAACGAGCAACTAGCTTCAATTTTCTGACTGACTGTCTTCTTGACAATTCAATAGTGCCTGTAAACGGTTTATTTGGAATATATGGTTTTGAGTTTGAGTTTATCTTGGACATCATTAACATCGCCACATCGGTAAAGGAAAACATCGCGAGACAACTTAGACTTATAAATAACTAGCTTCTGCCCGCGGCTTTGCCCGCGTATAGAAAACTGTTATCCATTACCGGGATAAAAAGTATCCTATGTGTTAATCCAAGAAATGGTCTTATCCATGTGCCAAATTTCGACCACATCTGTTTAACGGTTTACGCGTGATTGAGTAACAAACATCCAAACATCTTCACAAACTTTCACATTTATAATATTAGTATTATTATTAGTAGGATAAAAGTGTGAAATCGCTAACCCGCCTTGAGCAAGCGTGTTGATAAATGCTGTGTTAATAAAGAAATAGATGGATGGATGGATGGATGGTTATAGTCGCATCCGCGGCCAGCCCTGCTTGACGTCACGAGGCTGCCTTCCCGGCCAAGGCTCATCTCGCTAACTCTACCATTCATGCCTTCTCTGTAGGAGAAGAGGACTGCCCTGTAGCGGGAAAATAATAGACTGGTATTATAATTTCGCTACTTAAAGTGACTCAAGCTGAACCGTCGTACAACGAACTTACAGGAGAGTTTACCAACCAAATATACATAAAGGAACTTGAGAATTTGTAACTTAGTTATTGTTGTAGAGTTTTTTCTTACATAGGTTGCTTAAAAACTTCCGAGGTAAGCTCTCGAACGGTGTGAATGATAAATAACTTTAATAAAAAAATGTCGCATAAAAGAATTTATCTTTTTAACGCCGAACTTTTCGGGATGTGTTTTATGAACGAACTAGCTTCTGTCCGCGAATTCGTCTGCGTTCGATTCAGAATTAAACCTTAGTCCAAAATTATACTGTAGGAACACAAAACTGAATACACAAACCAAACAACACAAATACTAAATTTCATCGAAATCGTTTCATCGTAAAGGGTAACAGAGTTACTTTCGCATTTGTAATATTAGTATGGAAGTATGGATTTTACACTACAATTTTAGTCACTTCTCTGGCAACACAAATCCTCTTCTTCGTACAACAATACCGATAAAATTGATGTTTAATTGCTCTCAACATAAACAGATTTCGGCCAATCTCATTTATGACCAGTCTTCTTCAATTGAAGAATGTTAAAGGTTTATTTGTTCTAGAATTCTCATTAATTGGAATAAATGACTGATTTGTTTACACAGAACATAATCTTTTTAATGGTCGCAATGAGAGAAAAGTGGTCGTAAAAATGTTGATGGCTATTGTAGATACCTATGTTGAAAAGACTGCCTTCGACGTTTCATTCCGTTCATTCAATTGAGAGCATAAAAGCAGAAAATGCATTATACCCTTTGTTGTATCTTTGAATGGGGAAAGTCTGATTGGAGTAGCTATATTCATATAACATTAAACAAAAAAAATATTTATAATGTTAGCATGCTTTGTTTATCATTTATTTATTTATTTATACTTCATGCACAAAGGTACAAAGGCGGACTTAATGCCTTAGGCATTCTCTACCAGTCAACAAAGGGAGATGAAGAGATAACATGGCAGGTGCATATAAAAAAATTTATTAAAAAATTAGTTATTTCACGATATATTCAAAATCGTACTCATAGGTGTCATAAAAGGCGACAAGGAGAATTGAACCAGAGGCTGAGCAGCAGCGTCCTTCTGAGTACCATAACACCTACTGCGATCACCAACATGCATCTATATTTTATTATTAAAAAATTAGTGATCCGTAAAAATATCCCACGAATGCAGTCGCGGGTAAGTGCTAGTTTAAAATAAATGCGTTTGCTACATAAAAAAAAAACAGTTTTTTACTACTCTGCGTCTCAGCCTTTTGAACTTGAAGAAAATGAATAGTTGTCTTTTTCAAAGTGACTCATGTAAGAGGCTTATTCTGTACAATGCCTCACGGGAGCTTATTAGCTGGTAGAAGATATGTGCAGTTATTCTGGTTTTGTTTTATAACATTTATAAAATATTTTTATGATTCTTTGGTAGATATTTTTTATTTGTTTTACTCTACATTATCCCACTACAAGGCAAAGGCCACCCTTCTTTAAAATCCACTCTATCTTGAGCCAAAGTCGACCAGTCCTGCATGTAATCTTCAAGCTCGTCCTTTCGTCTTCGCTTGGGGTCTACCAAGATGTCGCTGAATGTTTTCCGGAACCCGAATTGTGGTTGATTTAGCCCATGATCCGTTCGACATACGACAGACGTGTCCGGTCCAGTCCCACATAAGCTTGGCTGGTTTATGGGTGAGGCGGGCTGTTAATCTGACTCCCAGAATGCTGCGCTCCATTGCTTGCTGGCAAACATCAAGCCTTGAATCTCTGCTGAACAGTCAAAGATTAGGTTCGAGAGCCCTATGTGAGGAAATGGAGATTATTTTTTTATTGTTGCTCCGTTACCCTATGAATTACTCCTGTGTCGTGGGTGAGTTTACAAACATATAAACTCACATACACGAACAGCCAGACCCGGAACAACTATCTGTAGGCCATACAAGTATTTGTTCCGTGCGGGAATCGAACCCGCGACACGCAGCGCAGCAGTTGATCGCTCAACCACTGCGCCAACTGTGTCGTCGAAGTATGCCCATGAATTTATGTTTATGGCATGAAAAGTCTCGTTTCATGACTCCCTTTGTAGACCAATAGTTCTTTCAAACGATTTCGGTACGTTTCTTTCTCCCATATAAGTCTAGTTCCAAAATTATAGACGGCCGTGGCTCACACACGACAATTGATTCATTGGCTTAACAACGACATTTATGTAAAGAATAAAAGCTGTTTCTTAACCAAAGCCAAATAAAATCCATTCACAATAATAAAGATGCCCGTCACTAATTCAAAGTAAACTAAAACATAATGATAAAACGTAAAGATTTACGGCACACGTGAATGTAAGCGCAACGCCTCGTAAACGGTTTATTGGCAACTGTTCATATACCCGCCGTCTCTGTCTGATACTGTAGCAAAGAAAGAGAGACGATAGAGTTTACTTGTTTATGATGTGATGTAATTGCAGATATTTGGTTTAGGAGTCGTGAAATAGAATTACTTGAAACTCAATTTTGGACTAAAAATGCTTAAAATTTGTTTGTTATTTAGCTGTTGTTTTGTTATTATAGCCGTGAATGAATCCTTTGTTTTTACCAGCTTTTTATTAGCTTCACCTGTATGTTTGTATGTTTGTTTGTAACCGACTTCTTTGGGCGCGATTTTGACCCACTTTAAACGGCCAGATTTCGTTCAAACTTTGTAGATTTATCGAGGACCGATGACAATACACTAATTTGATAAAATTATTTAAAAAAAAACAAAAAAAAGAAATTGTTTGTAACCGACTTCTTTGGGCGCGATTTTGACCCACTTTAACCGGCCAGATTTCGTTCAAACTTTGTAGATTTATCGAGGACCGATGACAAAACACTAATTTGATAAAATTATTAAAAAAAAAAAAAAAAAAAAAAACATTAGTCGTTCAAAATTAGTTGCCGAAAAACAGCTATTATATACTAGGAAGGTACTGCACAAGCGCCCCTGGCAGAATAAATGTACATAATATTTATAGATATAGATATAACCAAACTAAAAAGTAAAAAATTAATAATAGTTTAAAAAAACTAAAAACACGCTTTTTATAGAAAACCAAACTAAAAAATAGAAAATAAATTTTAATAAATTATTTTATTTAAAAAAAGCGTGGGGTGCATGGTGTCAATAGTTATAAATATTTTATTGGCAGATATGAGTAGAGTGATTATCATTTTGATAATATCTTAAAAAGCACCCCACGCTTTTTTTTAAATAAAATAATTTATTAAAATTTATTTTCTATTTTTTAGTTTGGTTTTCTATAAAAAGCGTGTTTTTAGTTATTTTTTAAATAGGTGATTCTAGAAAGATCTCGGATGCACAACCAAACTCTAGCTAAACAAAGATTAGTACACAAACCGACGTAAGACTCGCGGGAGTATCGTAATTATGTACAGTAAATTAAGTCTTAAGTCGATTTTCTAAACCTCTGAACATGATGACTTGACTTCGATTACTACTTAGTATTTTTTCCAAATATAAAACCGTTTTCTTTCTTTTTCAGGTAAGCTCATGATTTGAAACTGAACGAGTGGAGTTTTGCTACAACATTCGAACTATTGTTGGAAGTTACGGTATGATATTATTTCAATCTTATGCATCTAATTCTAAAGCGTAGTTAGTGAAGAGTTCCATGTTGCTTCGAGCACAAAGGGAAGACCTTCTAGTTATGCGGGAGATACTTCCTGTCAGCGTGTCAACTGTCAAAAAAGTTTACCCATTCTAATGTCAAAAAATGACATAAGGAGAAAATGGCGGCTCAAATATAACCAACCACAAAGTACCGCATAGATATACATATTTATGTAGGCAATAACTCGTGATTGATTGTACCAGTGACATTGAGGAGAACAAAGGAACATATTTAAGGAGGACTTTATGGAATAATGGTGAATGTGGCAGCAATTCAGACCTCTCTAAAATCTAGTCCGTTTTACGGTCATGCTAATACGGGTGGAAACACCATAAATTAATAATACCTATACGCAACTGCTCTAAATTAACACTTGAAACCCAGACGAATTTTCAATTAACAGTAAAATTCGATTTTTAGTTGCTTTAAAATCGTTCATGAATAAGTCAATTAACTTGGCAAATAAGTGATATCACAGTTGGTTACTGACATACAAAGTTTATGGGGTAACCCCGTTTTGACAGCTCATACAAAGTATGTCAATTGATAGTGGTGCTACTACACCATAGAGCAACGCGAAACACCGGCCGCATGCTCCCGGAGTCCACGTTGCTCTATGTACTACACTTTTAATTCAAGGCCACTCTTTCTTACGTCAATACTTATTCCTTGCTATTTGAATGCGTGGTACTAAACAGCTGTCAATCGCAACGTCATCCCCAAATATTTGTCAGATATGTGTGGTACCTGAGGAACACGGGTTTGTGGGACTTGACGAGCGTGTAGGCTGCATTCCACTGCTATCCAATTGTCCAGGTCCACTAGAGCATTACATATTGTCGTATCCATATAGCCGTTATATATTATGTTACAGTCAAAACTCTTAACCAGGCAAAACTACATTTGACTAGCTCCAGTCAAAACTTTTAATAAGATAAAACGCGATTGCGTTACAAAAAAAATACGAAATACCCTAGTTATAATAATCACTACAATACAAAAGTTTTAAAAGGGTCACAAAATAATATATTAAAAAGCAACCCACGCTTTTTAAAAATTTTTTTTTTTTTTTATTCACACTATTATTAATTTATATTTATTGAAATTTTTAACACTTTTCTTAATTTAAATTTATTAAAATTTATTTTCTATTTTTTAGTTTGGTTTTCTATAAAAAGCGTATTTTTAGTTTTTTTAAACTATTTTTTATTTTTTACTTTTTAGTTTGAAAAATTGAATAATTTTATCAAATTAGTGTATTGTCATCGGTCCTCGATAAATCTACAAAGTTTGATCGAAATCTGGCCGTTTAAAGTGGGTCAAAATCGCGCCCAAAGAAGTCGGTTACAAACAAACATACAAACATACAGGTGAAGCTAATAAAAAGCGTGTAAAAAAACCTACCAGCCTAATGGGTTTCTAAGTGTTAAGGATGAATTTAAACCGTTCAAAAGTACAGTTCGATTCAGTTTCATTAAGTTTAATGGAGCTGTGAAGTGAGCGGTTGGCTGCGCAGTACCCCGCCCCTCACCCCCGCTGTCACGTGAAATTGTTACTGCGCAGCCACTCGCCTCGTGTTCAGAGCCGCCATTAAGTTTGAATCGTGCTGTACTATTGACTGATTTTTGTAGTCAAAAGTAATTTTTACTGGTGAAGAGTTTTGACTCTGACATACACACACATTAGTGTACAGAAACGACACAATTAATTAAGCATAAACCGAGCATGCTCTAACTACGCTGGCCGTCGGCGCATTATTATTTCACGCGGTGTCACCCGCCCGTCTGGCCTTCGCCTGTGTGAATAATTACTGACGAGCTGAATTTATCACAGGCTCAGCCTAGGGATGGCACACTGACTACGCTCATTTGAAATTCTGTGTGACCGTTCAAGATTTCATTGATTTTTGGCGATTTTTTGATATAGGTAATTATTTGTTTTTATTTATTGGTCTTAAGGTATTGGACATTGCGGTTTTTGATTCTAATAGACTAAATTGACTTCGTCTATTTGCTTCCATCAAGTATTGGTTGCATTCGTTTCGAATCAGTTAAAAGTATAAGGTATAACTTCGAACATCATTATAACTTTTTGGCTTTCTGTCTATTTTATAAAAAAGTGCTGAGTCAATTTCGATAATATTTATATGGGACCACCCCTGAGGCACATCCTATCCATTAAAAAAGAATTTTCAAAATCGCTTCACATTTGAAGAAAGAAATTAAGAAATTAATAAATTTCTCGAAAATAAATGTATGTATTAAGTAGTATTTTTTTTCAAAAAGAGAGACATCATCATCGTCATGTCAAAATTTTAGACGCCCACTGCTGGGCATAGGTCTTCCCCAAGGGTTATAACCAATTAGTGTTATAAACAATCTTTGTATAAACTGCGGTATCCAAAGAAAGATTTAAGTTGTGTTATAGATACCAGCATTCCCCCATAACTGAAATACAGATTGATTCGAATTCGCGGGTGATTTCTTACCGAATTTCACTGCTGAACCCTAAAAACGATCTGTAGTAGTCTAATTGTTCCGCTTCCAAGTTCTTCCCCGAGCGGATTTCAACGATTCCGTTCTAAATAATCTAAGCTTCTGAGACCTGGAGATTACCTTGATGTAAATAATGAAGACGGCCATCCTTACTCGTGATTTGTAACATCGTGCGTCCATTAATAATAAATTTCTGTGTGCTACCATCAAAATCTTCACAGAAGGCCATGTTTTGGTTGAGTAAAGTTTTAATTTTCTGAAATGAAAGGTGACAGTGAAACCCTTTTTAGTTTGCCAATTATATCTGTGCCAAAATATCCAGAAGCAAAAGCTGTCTGTCTGTTGCATCTTTAATTTGGTCACACCTACGACACTCCATACAAACGAAACGATTTAATTACCTACACTACTACCAAAATAACAGACTGTACAAATACGTACGTGTGTGTGCGTGTCTAGGCACCGTTTGAACTAAAAGTAGTTACGAGAGCACGTTCGACGCGGGAAGAGGTGAGGAACAGTGTTTCGGAGGGCGTGTCGCTACTGTAAAGGAGTATTAGTGTTTATTCTGTGTAAATTTGTCCACCAAAGGACAAATTTTCATATTCACTAGATCAAAATATTTTAATTAGAGAGACTCGTGGCTAATTTATCAATCATGGTAAATTTACGCTTGCCGCGGTCAGTTCCATGGATGGGTGATTTCATACGTTCGGCGATTATTAATCTACTTTTAAAAATTGATGACTGCGACGTGATGATAACGACTTCGAAAAATTGATGAAATTTTCACGTGGGTTGATTCCTTTTACAGTACCAACTAATCCCGATTAAATTAGGTCCTTTCCAACAACTCGATAATATGGTTTTGTTTTCTCTAAGGGTGTTACTACACCAAACGATCGATCGGCGATCGATGCCATCAATTGACATCGATCGACGTTGATCGATTGGTGTGGTAGCTTTGGTTGATCGACGGATACCGTTCCACTATCTAATCGATCGATTGCCGGTCGATGGCATCGGTCGACGTTGATCGATTAACCCCCGCTATAATCCCTCGGTAATAATAATCAAGCAGCTCGATCGACGTCGACTAATAAATTCTACCATCGATCGATTGGTCTGGTAGAAACTATCGATCGACGTCGACTAATCCATTCTACCATCGATCGATTGGTCTGGTAGAAACTATCGATCGACGTCGACTAATAAATTCTACCATCGATCGATTGGTCTGGTAGAAACTATCGATCGACGTCGACTAATCCATTCTACCATCGATCGATTGGTCTGGTAGAAACTATCGATCGACGTCGACTAATAAATTCTACCATCGATCGATTGGTCTGGTAGAAACTATCGATCGACGTCGACTAATCCATTCTACCATCGATCGATGCCGTCGATCTACGATCGATCGATTGGTCTGGTAACACCCTAAAATCGTATTGGACGGAATGTAAGAACACTTGGTGCTAAAATAAGGATGATTTATTAACACTCAGTGAAACTTCTATTCAGCTCGTCACGGTGACTCCACGTAGAATGAGTTGATGGTTGCTTATCTCAGCGAGGCGGGCTTGAGGTCAGGAGCGAGAATATTTTAATACCAATGAGCTTCGCGATATTGTTTCAGCGGAAAAATAACTTGCAGTTTGAGACTGAAGAAGCTGTCACAACTGTTTTTCAATTCGTTTTGTTGGTGAAAATGTTATTGCAGCGTTCTGTAGAAGGTTTTTAGATGTCTTTTATACATCTTGATTTAGCATGAAGATAGCTTGAACCCCGGGGAAGGACATAGGCTACTTTTTATCTGCGACTTCGACTGCATTCGCTATAACCGACATTCACGCGGACGAAGTCGCGGGCAAAAGCTAGTTTCCCATAAAACGATGCAATTTTAGTGTAAGAACTGCGAAACCACGGCTGTCACTGTAACTGTCAGCCGCCGTTTCGTTCTGAAATATTGAGCTTATCGTTAAACTATTCACTTTTAACACCCATTTTAGTTGCGGAGTTTTAAAAATATTGTTAATGCCTGAAAATGCTCTTTAAGTATCCAAGAGTGTAAGAATTATAATTTCAACTTCTCTAAACATCTTTATTTTTTGTACAAATCCTGCTATGAACCTTTCGGTAACGGCGGCAAGTCTTAATAGAGACTAGCCGCTGGTGATATTATACTGCACAAGTGTGTATCCCATCACTGGTCTTCACCCCCTCTTCCCTCACTCTCACAGTCATCGAACGGCTGTCCGTCACACCAGGGAGAAAGCAGGCACAGGCTCAACGGTTTTGCGTGCTTTTTGAGACACCCGGGTGACACACCTGTAACTTCACGGTGAGAATCTTTTTGTTAATAAAAATAGCCAATGTGACAAAACTATATCAGTAAAAAACTGAAACTAGACTACGACGAAAACGTCAAAAACTTATAAATTTTTGAAATGTGCGTAAAAATCTATCCTCAGACAACGAACATGATGTAATTATTACGTTGACTGCCGAGCCAAAAATGTTGAAGGTAAAACCTCCTCTAGCGTCGAACACACGGTGTGTAGACTAATACGTTGGACGCTATGGGGGGCGTCTAACGTATTAATGAAATATTATTTTTAATTAACTGTTTTTAGTCCGCTGTAAGCCGCCATTTGAAGTTTCCGCCATTTGACGCCATATATAAATATTTAAGAGGCTATTTAACGACTTTTACAGATTTTAAACTGACAATCACGTCAAAATGTATAGTGTAAATGATTTGAAAAAAAAAATAATTATGTTAAACTAGAACATTCTCTTAATCATTTAGTATGTGAATATTTTTGATTATATTCATATTAAATAGTTTAATTAACTCGTGAAGTTGTGTCTGACGCGGATAAAACATTGACAATCACACAAAATCTCTTCTTCTTCTCTTCCCTGTCGTTTCGCTCTTGGCAGAGCGGTCGTGGTCACGTCGAGGCGTCCACTCCGGTGGTAGAGGTGGACACAGCTCTCCGCACGATCTCCCGCCATCTCTCCCTGTTATCACACTGCCTGGCGCATTCAGATACGCGGTTTCCTACTGCGGCTTTCACTTGGTCAGTCCATCGCATTGGTGATCTGCCGCGCGATCTGACTCCCTCCACTTTCCCCTGTACGACCAACCGCTCTATGTCGTTATCCCGTCTAGAGACATGCCCGAAGTATTGCAGTATGCGCGACTGTACTACGGTCGACAAACACTGCTTGATGCCGAGCTCCTGGAGTATGGACACGTTGGTACGGAACTCCGTCCACGATATTCCGAGCATCTTTCTCCAGCACCACATTTCAAGAGCATCTATCTTCCCCTTTTCCAACTCGCGCACTGTCCACGTCTCTGCCGCGTAAAGAAAAATGGGGAACACAAGTGTTCGCACGAGCCTGACTTTGGTGGCTTTGGTAATTTCGCGGTTCCTTAACTTCTCCATTGCAGTTCTAGTGATGGCCATACGTCGCTTTACTTCATCTACGCAGCCGCCGTTGTTTGAGATTAAAGCCCCAAGGTATACGTAGGCCTGAACCACGTCGCAGTTCGCGTTCTGTGTCCCTTCGGGCGAATTGCCATTGACGCGATCCACGATCATAATTTTGGTTTTAGATCGGTTTATCTTCAACCCAAACGTAAGGCTTACGCGCTCCATTTTGAGAAGTAATTCCTCCATAAGGTCAGCGTTACTCGTAAACAACGTAGTGTCATCAGCGTACCGCAGGTTCGAAATTTTGTATCCTCCAATTACAATACCATCGGTCCAGTCTTCGAGAGTGATTCGCATTATAAGCTCGGTGTAGATGTTAAAAAGCAAAGGTGATATTATGCATCCTTGTCGCACGCCTGCACTTGGATGGAAACTTTCTGAGAGGAGGTCATCTGTCCGCACTGAAGCTGTTCCCCCTTCATAGAGCTCCCTGAGCAGGTGCACGAGGTGTTGTGGTGTGCCCATGTCCAGTAGTGTTTTCCACAATTTTGGCCATTTCACGGAGTCGAACGCTTTGGAGAAATCAACAAAGCATATGTATGTCGGCTTGTTGAATTCTCGAGCCTTCTCAATGACTTGACGAACAATAAGAATTTGTTCACGGGTTCCCTTTCCTTTTACAAATCCGGCTTGTTCTGGCGCAATTTCTCTACACAAATGCTTCAGTCGCTCATTTATGATGTGTAGCATTATTTTGCTAGCGTGTGTTATCAGGGCAATAAGTCGAAAGTTGCTACATTTCTTCGTGGAACCCTTTTTATGAAGAGGAGCGAAGATTGTGTGAGTCCATTCAGAGGGCCATTTGCCGGTGAGCCATATCTTATTGCAGATGATGTGGAAGATATAAACGCCACGCTCTCCCAATGCTCGTATAGTTTCAATTGGGATCTCATCTTTCCCTGTGGCTTTCCCATTCTTAAGATGTTGAATAGCCGCTCTTACTTCTGACTCAAGAATATTCGGCTCGAGTTCATCACTCGCAGGCTCCGTGGGTGCGAAATTTTGCGACTGAGGATCTTGGAACAAGGACTGACAATAATTCCTCCAAACTTCCGAAATGTTGTCCAGTTCAGTGACTACTTGGCCATTCTGATCTTCTATAGCCCAGGTTTTGGACGGCAGCGTTTTCGTAATGAGGCGGATCTTGTGATACAAGTCTTGTGTTACACAAAATCTACCAGGTATAATTAAACGAAACTTACACTATCTTACAGACAATGTTATTATCTATCTTTAAGTATACGCCTTTTTTTTGAGTTAAAGAATACTATCTTTTATTTAATTTTTTCGACTAAACTTTGAGAGTTTTGGACACAGCGCATACGATTCTCTGGTCGCTCAAGGTCGCCGGCGTATATCGTCGCCTCAACCAGCGGAACATCGTGACGCTTCCAAAGATACCTTAATACAACGAATAGTGTACACATATGAGCAATATATACATTATTATACATACATACATAGGTACCTAGCCTGCTAAAAATCATTATAACCCTCCGTATTCGGTTTAAAACAGTACCGTCATTCAGTATTACCACACAATCTCTCGACTGCTCTAATTTGTCTCCGTCAGAGAACGCCCGACCTCCTGAACTCAAAAACAATCTAAAAAACATTAATTCATTTTGCGACCCGCAGGCCAAGCCTACACAAGTTTTGTGGACAAATTCCGTCTATTTTATCCTCGAAATTATTTCCAACTAAAACTTACTTAAGTGGTCTCTTTGTCCCAGATAAAAAATGTCGTTTATTTAATTTTAGGAGGTTCGGCTTAAATAAAATTGTAATTAAAGTAATAAAAACTAATTCAGTCTGTAATACCCCATTAGAGGACAGTTTGGTATTGTGAATTAAGAAGATTTTCTTCGTTGGCCGGTTTATATTTGTTTCTTAACAGCGGTTGGTAAATTCTGAATAAACTCGTTTTTTCGGGAATAAATACCTTAACAATGGTTCTTTTGGGGTGGTGTTTTAACAATCTGGGGCGTAATTCAAGTAGGTAGGTACTTAAGTTTTAAGATCGTACGCATTTTAATTTGTCCAAAATTCCTCTATTTTATTTACCTACATTTGAGATAAAATTTTGACACTGATGATGATCATCAGCGTCATAATTTGATAAATTTCGACTAAATTTTGAACATTAACCGACTTCAAAAAAGGAGAAAGTTCTCAATTCGATAATGTTTTTTGATGTGATACCGTCTTATAAATCGATGAACACCGGCTGCAGGCACGAAAAAGTGTCACGTTCTGCCTGAGCGTGCAAGCGAGAGTGCGGAACAAGCGATAGAGAGGCACGGTCGGCGCAAGCAATAAGCTTCGCCCACCTCGACGGAAGCCATTATTTGCTTATATTATGTATACAGGGTGTCCAGTAAATAGCACCACATACTGCAGGGGGTGATAGCTTGGGTCAATACCTGTCAAAACAACACAACACTGCAGTATGTCGTGCTATTTACTGGACACTCTGTATTATCAAGAGCCTTCCGTCTCCATCAGACCCTCGACCACAGTCATAACCAGCTAGGTTTAAAGTTCTCAACAAGACAACAGACCTGAAATAACTACATGCACTACATTATGTATGTATATACTAAAAACAGTTTCACAATTTCTCCGACAAATGTTGATCGATTTTGGAAATTATTTTTCATTCATGGGTAGGATATGCCTCAGGGTAGGTCCGATATATCGAAATAGATTCAGCACTTTTTGAAAACATAAAACAACAAAACGCAGTAAATTATACATAGATGACGTGTTGTTTAAACACGTCATTGCGTAGCACAATATTTCCATTAGTTTATATTTACGTAGGTACAGTGCAAAATTATAAGCTCTTATTATGGAACGTCGTAGCATTGCAATCGAACACAGAATATTAATGCTCTAGATTCCTGCTTCCATATTCTATTGATTCGTCGAACCATAATGCGAGGAATTCTGTCTCAGGTCAGGGCCTCAAGTCTGCTATTACAATAGTGTCAGAATGGTCTATCATTGATTTCATACTTGTTGATTTTGACAAGTTTGGTAATCTACTAATATAATGGCGTCATTATGAAAATCAATGATAGACCATTCTGACACTATTGTAATAGCAGACTTGAGGCCCTGATATTACACTTATTTGCAATGTACAGCCTGCTGAATACCTAGCTATAAATATAATAGTATTAAGGCGCTAATAAGAGACTTTTACAGATTTTAAACTGATCATCATGTCAAAATGAACCATGTAAACTATTTGAAAAAAATATATGTTATACTAGAACATTTTCCTAATAATTTAGTATGTAAATATGTTTGATTATGTTTATATTAAATAATTTAATTAATTCGTGAAATTGTGTCGAACGGGGACAAAACATTGATAATCACACTAAATCTACCAAATTTATTTTAGCGGAACATTCACTATCTTACAGACAATTTAATTATCCATCTTTTAGTATACAGCTTTATTTCATAGTTAAAGATAGAATACCATCTTCCTTTTACTTTTTCTACTAAACTTTGAGAGTTGGGAGGACGCAGCGCATACGATTCCCTGCCTAGGACTCCGGCGCTCGTTGTGACATACCGCGGAGTGAGGCGGGGGTAGACTGAAGACTAAAATTGTATCGGGCAGCAGGAACTGCCGAGGCGTGCTTTGTCATGCCGCGGCATGCCGTGGCAAGGCGCTGAAATGCCGCGGTATCTAAGCGGCTAGTGTGCGCTGACTGATGGCAAAATCCCTTGCCATGCCGTCCCGGTCTGCGTAGGCCTTAACTCCAACGGAAAAATCAAATTGTATGGTGTTGACGTTCGCCTACCAGATGTCACGTGATGTAAATATGTCAACTGCATACAATTTGACTTTTCCGTTGGTGTTAACGCTAACAGAAAAGGGATTTGGTCTACAGGCGGTCGCTCAAGGTCGCATATATCGTCGCCTTAATTGATATCCAGGGTTAAGCTGGACTATATTGAATTGCGGACCAATGAACAGTGTAGGGGAATATTGCAGTAATTCAAACACTGTAAACACGGTTGCTTGACTACCAGATTTGAAATTATAATATTCTCCCAATCGAATTTCGGTCACGGCAACCAATCTTAATCAAGTATAGCCAAGTAGTCACGGGATATTATAGTGCGCAAATGTGTGCGCGAATACATTGCAGGTACACTGGTCTCTTCCCTCACTCTCATAGTTCGCTGCGACGCGAGTACGCGACAGCAATCCTACACGACGAGCATAGCGGATATTAATATGGAGCTGTCTTGAGAAATTATGTTAAAATTTCTTGCTTTTGACTTCTTTAGTACACTCCTCTGTATAAAACAGAGACCCGTTTTACCGTTATTAAATCTCCTCGCAAAGGAGTACTAGTTTCAAGATCTTTTATTCTAAAAAATGTTCCAGAAAAATGAAGGTTTTCATCTAGACTAGAATGTTCTGACAAACTATTTGGTAGACAGGTATAATGTATTTTATAAAAAAAAACTAGGTTGTCCCACCGTCCAATTATGGTTTTATAGTTGTTTGTTACTTTATTTGTTTGTAAACGTACCCTCAAAACAAAAGAAAATTCCAGGTTAGGGAGCAAAAGTTATTTAAAAAAAATGTCGTCGCTATCAGCAAAAAAAAAAAACAGAAAAAAATACAAACGGGTCGAATTTGAAACCTTCCTTTTTAAAGTCGATTAAAATACACTCACATAGGCGATTTCCTAATTCAAAGTATGCATATGAAGACATATTAAGCATGTGCAATTGTGCAGCATAGGTACATTAATTTTTTGCTAACCATTACTGTCGTACTTCTGGGATCCATTTCACCCGATCTTGTAGCATATTTTAGATACATAAATATTAAATTCGAACTCAATGAAGGAATCGCTATTGAATTTGGCCCGCTGTGCAATGCTTTTTTGCACATTATTAAATAAGTAAAATTTACCTATTAGCTAAAAAGATCTCCATCTAACTTCACTGAAATAGGCAACAACCATCTCAAATCCTAACCATAGCCGTTTTTGTCCCAACATCTCTATAAGCAGCCGTCTCCACCGCACCTTTGTTCGTTCACAAATGCTTGGCTACGATTGTGGTCACCATTGTCTTACACCGTCATGGGATCAGTGAAGACCTTTGAGGACCGAGTTCATTATAAAGGATTCAAAGGGTGTTATTTAAGTTTGCAAGTTTGCCATCTAGTTTATTTACGGGTACGATGTTGGTTGTGAAATGAAGATGATGAATAGAGGTACGACAAAATAGAAATTCGAATTAGACAATGAGGGTAAAGGCGGATCCACAAATAATGATCATTTGGCCGATCCGATCACCGTATCCGTATAGCCGCTCGTAGCATGATCGCCTATCAATGGGCTAATTCACGTAACTAAAGAAGTGCTGTTGCAGTTAAGTTTCGATCAAAACAACGCTTCTCGTATTCTCTACCGCTGTCAGACACGCTCGCGTCAAGTTCGCGTCACGCGAGCGCAATAACGGCATTCTACTGTTGCGCATCTCTGGTGCGTGCTTCGGAACGCAACATGATCGGTATTCCACTATTCGTTTGACGTCTCAAAATGACAGTTAAAAAGCACTACAATCTGTACTGGGGTATTATTTTAATATTATAATAACGTCATATTTAGATAATAGTTTTTCTTTCATGTGGGCTGCACCATAAGTAAGTTTGGTTGTCGTACAGTTGACGTGCAGTTCACGCGCAGCTTACGCGCAGTTCAAAGATTACAAGAATACCGTTTATCACTCAAACTTGAACTTAACTGCAACTGCACTACAACTTCATCGGCGCGTCATAAAATTACGTAAATTGGCCCTCTGGACGGGTGATGATACGCAGTCTTGGTACACCGCTGTGATACACAGCGCGATACGGCCCGTTCCATTTCGAGTCGGTTTTTATCCGATCATCAAACAAGATACGGATACGGCTCGGTTTGTCGATACTTTTTCTTGAGGATACGACTGGGACTATACGGAGTGAAATAAAGGCATCCATAACTAGATACGGAGCTTGATACAGTACGACGAATGATATGGCGATACGGATAGGTACAGTCATGAGCATAAATATGTATACAGATTTTTTTTTTTTTATGGGACAAGCCCGCCACACTATTCCCTAACCACTGTAACTCCTGTAAACCACATATGATATGTATACAGATTGTCAAAATTCAAAGGCAATTATTTCGTGAAGTTACTGTTTCAACTTATAGATAAAACCTCAGATTATCAAACAAAAGTCAGATAGACCGTACGAGTCAAGCCACAAAAGCAAATACAAATTGTTTTGGTGGCGTCACTCTCAGTGTTCCGCACAGTCTATCTGCCTTTTGTTTCATAATCTGAGGATAAAACCTATTTAATAGTAGTTTGGGATCAAAAATACCCTATTCGTAACACGATAACATTTCAATCAATTGTTTAGGAGAAAATCAGTTTAGAATGAGACCAAACTGTTTACATGTTTTTGCTCGTGACTGAACAGCGTTTGGATCGGGCAAATGATCATGGATCCGCCTTAACATGACCTAACAATAAATTACACTTGATTCCATAGCAAGTTCTAATGTCTTCTGTTTAGCCTTTTCCCAACTCTGTTGGGAACTGAATGCAGCTGAACATCAGTGTTTAACATGAAGCGACTGCTTGTCTGACCTCAACGACCCAGCTTTTGGGCCATCATCATGTCAACCTTTAGATGCCCACTTCTGAGCATAGGTGTCCCCCAAGGGGGGTTCAGCTGTAATTGCCATGCTTGGCCGATGCATGTTGACGATCGCAGTAGGTGTTATGGTACTCAGAAAGACGCTGCTGCCCATCCTCTGGTCAAAATCCCTCTGTCGTCTTCTACGACACCCACGAGTAGAAATGGGGTGGTGCTATTCGCGACCTGCACCAAACGGACAATGAGCTTTTGGGTACCACTATACAACTTGGTAAGACTGGTTGTCAGACTTTTTCTGGCGTCTGACTACCTATAACGACTGTCAAAGATCTTTGGATGACAGCCGAAATCAACGGCTTTGCGTAGTTTCCAAGGCACGGAGGAATCTCGGTATGAAAGGGATGATCACCTATTAAGGCGCTACTTAATAAGAGACTTTTACAGATTTTAAACTGACAATCACCCTAAAATTAATAGTGTAAATAATTTGAAAAAAATATATGTTAAGCTAGAACATTCTCTTAATCATTGAATATAGGATCATTTTTGATTAATTTCAAATTAAATAGTTTAATTAACTCGTCTGATACAATTTAATTATCTATCTTTTAGTGTACAGTTTTTTTTTCAAAGTTAAAGATTACTATGTTCTTTTTACTTTTTCGACTAAACTTTGAGAGTTGGGGACGCAGCGCATAAGATTCCCCTGGTCGCTCAAGGTCGCCAGCGTATATCGTCGCCTTAACAGATCGAGCGCGGCAAGCGTACCTTATACAAGTTGATATTTAGACAATTTGTACTTAATTTAATTATTAATATTTTATTTATTTTTCTCTTTGATATTTCCTATTTTGAGATGTAGACAGTTTTTAATTTAGTTCATTATTTGACATGGGAATTTAATTATTTTGTTATTATTTTATCATTTTTAACATTAGTATTGTCACAAAACTTTGCATGCCGAAATGAGTAGGCGGAATATGTAGGACTATTGTGTATTTGTTATAAAATCTGTAAAATACCATATTTCTGGCAAATAAATGAATCTGAATCTGACCGATCGATCCGTACAGCTTTTTTTTAAATCAATATGAGACCAGTAGACTGAGACCCTTGAGTTTCGAAATTCGGTTAGGAGATTTTGATTAAAATATAGGTGTACTTTATTCCTACGCCTTCTGTCTACCTCTTAGAGAAATACAGATGTTATGTTCTACGCTATAAATATAATCTAAAATAAAATAACTACAAACTCAGTTCACCAATGTTCATGACTGTCCCTGACGTCAAAAAGAAACAAGAATTTTCAATTTCGGTAAGAGCTCGTGAAATAAACGAAATTGAACCGAGTTTATATGGAAACTTCTAGAAAATAATACTAATGGCGACCTTTTAGAGGAGTTTTTCTGATTGATGCATTAAAATAGCCTTGACTTCGAATGGCGATTAAAAATTTCGGAATTTTAAAGCGTATGGTTGAAGTTATGGGTCTGGAAGTGTTAGGCAATAGTTGATGTTTGTTTTTGACAACATCATGTAAAAAGAAAAATATCCTAATGAAAAACGCACTATCACAACTTTCAGCAGCCAGGCTTGCAACCACTGGGCCACTTGGAGAATTGGGTTGTTGACACCATTAACCAATAATTCCAAAATACGACTTATCTTAAAATACATTTTATTTTAGCCCGGAAAACACGATTAATTTTCAATTAACTGTAAAATTCGATTTTAAGTTGCTTTTAAATCAATTAATAGTTAGTCAATTGAGTTGGTAAATTAGTGACGTCACAGGCCGCTATTGTCATACAAAATCTATGGAGGAATCTCGTTTTGACAGCTCATAAAATGTATACCTATTCATTGACTGGTGGTGTCAAGTACCCAATTATGACGACATAGAACTCAATACATTTCAAAGTCAAACTTGGTCCGCGTAAAATAATAGGGGCAGCTAGTGAAGTAGATTTTATGTATAAAGTAGCAGCTTTATATTGAGTATTCGCCCTATGCCGAGGCTCGTACCCCACAGGGGGTGCCCTTAGCGTAATCACTTAGTTTATAAGTCTTTGCCCTGGCTGGAGGCCCTAAAAATCATTTTTTAAGGCACCACAGGATTGTCAGGTTAAGCAGTCAACAACCACTAGATTGAACTGCGAGATGCCATACTTACAGGAAAAGAAAAAAAATGAGTTGTAAGCTTTGTTTAAATTTAAATTGGCTGTAAAAAGCGATTTTGGTAGGGTCACAGTTCTAACTAACCTAACCTAACCATGTGGGGACTTAAGGGTCAAAAAGATTTAGCGAGCATTTATCCATTTTGACGTCAGTTAGACGGAGCCCCTGTGGGGCTTCTATTTCTGTCTGCGGAGTTTAAAAGAACCTAACTAAACAGAACCTCGGGGTGCCCGACCGTCTTCTTCTGGTTTTAGTCGCCAAGTCATGATTTATAGCTCCTCAAGTTATGTTATTAGTCACCTGGAAAATAATAAGCCAAATAAATATAAAAACCAGTCGTAATACTTGAACGTCAGTGAGATTTTTAATGAAGTAGGTATGGTGGTATTCTCGCAACCGAATTCTGCCACGGCGGTCAATCTCAATGGAGATCAGTCAAGTACGCAGAAGATATTATAGTGCACAAGTGTGTGCGCAAACACAGGTGCACTCCCTCTTCCCTCACTCTCATAGTCCGGTGGGACGACAATCCGACACGATCGGAGAGAGATCAGGCGCAGGACCACCGGCTTCACGTGCTTTCCGAGGCACAGGGGTGTCACACCACCAACTTTGAAAATCCGGGCTGCTACTGAGAATTTTGTAGCAGTCAAATGCATGGAATGGTGGTAGGTCCTTTCTGGACGAGTTGGTTCATAAAGAGCTCAAAAACATTTTTTTTTAAACGTTGCCCTACACTAGCAATTTCGCCTGTATCGTGGGTACGTCAATAAGATATTCAAGCAGTTACCCCAAAACAAACACTTGTAGGCCATACAACTATTTGTTACGCGCGGGAATTCGGAAATATAACCCGCGACACGCAACAACCGTGTCAACTTGGTTGGTCACTAACTCAAAAAGTAAAGCGTCTACTAGTAAGCGTCGACTATCGTATACAATCCATTTATGGTTTCCATTTCCACACTGAATCAAATATTTGCTTTGCTCACAGAATATCTGTTTCAATACTCGATGTTTGTACTGTTTGTGTGTACGATGTGTGTAGCCGAACGATACAGGAAATTCAAGGGGCTTATTATCAAAGCTTCGCTTTCCTTTCAAAGGGTCAGCTTTGCTTGGGCTATTTTGGATGTAAACTCTACCCATTTGCAAAGCATATACACTAAGTTAAATAACGGAGGCGTTGTCTTAAACCCGTTAATCTACACCTTAAATAATTTAAAAAATATATATCAGCATAAAAAATAAGTATTTACCTACTATTAAAAAACCCAAAAAATTGTTTCTTTTACGTATCCGATTTTGTATGACATTTACAAAATAAAACCTTTTTTATTTTTAATGGGAATATTCTTTTTATTATCTATATCTATAAATCTTTACCCGCAACTTCGTCCGCGTGTATTATTTTTCCAAAATATAGCATTATTTAGGGATAATGTTGTTGCATTCTAAAAGAGTTCTTAAAATCGGACCAGTAGTTTTTGAGTTAAATTGTAACAAGCCAACAAGCAAATCTTTCCTTTTATAATATTAGTATAGATAGAATATAGAAAGAAAAGATAGATCATTATGTATAGATGGACGATGTAGCATTACCAGTTAAAGGAAACGCCTTTTGTTAATTATTTGGGCTCATTTCTATTAAAAAATCGACTGTAATTATGATACTGATTTTAATAGGTAATCTTAACACTGTTGCGCAAGCTCAGACTTCATATTAAGGGCGCGTATTCGATTTAGCGCAACTTAAAATCTAAATGATTGCTAGAACAGCGTAGCAGCATTGACACACACTAGTACTATACAGTACAATACAATGGTCTGTTTGTGTGCATCAGAAAAAAAAATACGCACGCAATAAGCACGAATCATTGAAATTGATCGGCAAATGACAGCGCGCGATGTTTTACAGTACTTTTTAAAATAATTGTCTAAAATAAATGAGTTCGTTTAACGGACTGAAAAATATTATTTTCATAAAATAAATATATCAGTTAGATTTTATTCAAATACTAGTGAAAAAAAATTGTCAAAGTAAACCGATTTTTTACTTTTTCAACATTGTTTTTTAATACATAATAGTAATATTTTCGTAATTTTGACTCTGTAGTAGACTTTTAGGCTGTATGGAAAAACGCATTAAAACATAATATTTTGGTGTAATGGTTGTATTCGTCCTGAAAGTTAACTCTGACGTCTATTTTCGTAAAACGCTATAAAAGATTCTCTTCGCTTTAAAAAGCCATAATTAAAAATGTTACTTTTACTCTGTAGTTCCCTAAATCAAGACTTAGTCTTTCTAAAACTGTAATTGTCTTTAATTAATCTGCTCACATCATTACGATATTGCTCTGGGCAAAACGCGAAAACATGAAGTTTTCGTCACGAATCGAATACACGCTCTTCAGACATGAAAGCTTTGCCGAGAAAAGATTTTTATATTTTCCAGGTAAAAATGTTACTGCTTCTTCTTATTATAGGTACCTAAGCAGAACAACACAGTAATCTAGAATTACAGCAATATTATACACGTTTTCTTGAAGAAACGAATCCAGTATGAAATAAACATTTTAGTGCTGTTTATGATGTGTAGATATGCCGCGAAACTGCGGCGCGAATGACGACAGATAAAACAACCTGTAGATAGTTCACTAACCATATTTCGGCTCGGGTCTCATTCGTGTATTTTCGGATGTCAATTGCAATTTTAGTTCAGTGGACCTAGTAACTGGAACGTAAATTCGGTTTATTTATAATTGAAAATACCCAAAACAAAAAAGAAATGGTGAATTAGAAACATTTTTGATATAATTATTGATACTGATGGTGAATGTTTCGAAAAGTTACTAAAATTGTCTGGCCCTATTTGCAAGAGTAAAATCCCCGTTTTAAATGAAAACACTCCAAAAAAAAACATTGGTTCGAACAACTTTGACAAGTGATCTCCGGGAAGAATGGGAGAAATGAAGTCAAGCCTCGAATCGTTTCCTTGAACGAAAAACTTCGGCCAGAGTATGTCCCTCACCCCTCTGTTATTTGCTTTGTGGGCTAGTGATGTGCAAGACATATCGATGAATTATTTTTTTGTCTTTTCATTCAGGGCCATTGTGAACTGCTATGGCCAACTAATATAATATTTAATAAGTTACCAATAGACATTAAGAACCTAAATTCAATTGGTCTTTTTAAAAGAAACCTTAAAGACTTCCTGATTTAAAAGGCATTTTATTCTGTAAAAGAATTTCTTGAAGAGAAATAATTCATGAATATTAAAATGATTGTGATGCAAAATTTTGTGTGATATCAATACTAATATTATAAAGCTGAAGAGTTTGTTTGTTTGGTTGAACGCGCTAATCTCAGGATCTACTGGTTCGAATTGAATAATTCTTTTTGTGTTGGATAGTCCATTTATCGAGGAAGGCTATATGCCCATGCGAAGCTGGGTCGGGTCGCTAGTAAATTATAATGTAAGAATAGTCATTATAAGAATAATTAATTATGAAATATATGATTAATGATATTTTAATAAGATAACTTGAATAGTAAAATAACTGTATTTCTTTCCATTTAAATTGCAATGCCTTAACAGGCAACTAAGTTCTAAGAACAAACATATTATTAACATCCTCATAATGTATACACTTAGTTCGCAATAAAGAATTTGAATTTGAATGTGAACTAAAATTGAATGAGTGCCACAAAAAAGATTATTCTAACAAAATACAATTATTTATTTCAGATAAAAATTCATAGGTAAAAAAATAAATAGTTGATAATTACAAAGTTTTGTAAATAATATAAGTCAAAATTAAACCAAATAATAAATAAATAAAATTAAAAAAAAAAAAAACAGACTTGTATTACATTAAACTATAACTTTATTAATACATACATACACGTTATTGAAATAAATCAGCTTAAGAAACTTACAGTCAAAACCAACATGTTTGTTATTCCCTTCTGTTTTTTTAACTATAATTAGTG
The DNA here is from genome assembly GCA_947361185.1 of Charanyca ferruginea. Lineage (NCBI taxonomy): Eukaryota > Metazoa > Arthropoda > Insecta > Lepidoptera > Noctuidae > Charanyca > Charanyca ferruginea. Next base: position 5,107,316 of record OX376070.1, read on the forward strand.
ATTAGTGAAGATTAATTTGCTATAATTAGTGTAAAATCTTGCAATTAGATACTGTTATTAATTATCGATATTGTAATTAATGGCCATACCTATTCTTATCATTCGTTCGCAATATACGGACAATTTGATTGATTGATTACTGGAATTAGGAGCTGCAATACCACTATTTTTCACACTGTATGCGTGTTATATTATTAAAGTATAACACCTATTGCAAAATTGAATATCGAAAGGTCATTAGTTATCTTGTACACGTTCGAAAACAATGCACGAAATTCTTTAGAAGTGCTTAATATCGGTGTTACTTGAGAATCCTCTTACAGAATTCAATATTATACCTACGCTATTTACTAGAGTGAAAAAGTTTGCTTAAGCAAAACATTTATTTACGTTTAGATGTCATTGTGGAGGCACATACGTCGTAGAGGACATATTCAGTGTCTTTTACTTCTTTAATACTTCTCCTTAAACATAAGTGTGTGAATGTTATAAGTGTATTTCGTATTTACTATTCGAGGCACATTTTTTTTAATATTGAAATCTGAGTGCCGCCTCTCGTTTCGGCATTTTTGACAGATTAAGTCTGACGTTAGAATGCAAACGTTCCTAAAGTAGAATTGTCCCCCTTGGGGGCCAAGTCTGCTATTTGTATAATTTCGTCATTCCAACACGATTCCATTGTCATATTGCTAAAAGTTCGTAATCTGCTAAATTCATAATGGTCGATCATTGGTCGCACAATGACACTGTAATGGTAGGTCACTGATCAAAGTAACTGTCAAAATTTTAGCAGATTACCGCCTAAGTCAGTCATTCAGTTGTCATTTTGTACGAGAATACCATTCTATACCATTTCTTTCAATGGTGTGTCAGTGGTTGACCATTGGAAAGTCATAGTGACGCCATTATATCAACAATTCAAAATCAAATGAAAAAAATCAATGATAGACCATTCTGATACTATTGTAATAGCAGACTTGAGGCCCTGATCAGTAGCCACTGTGATCAAATAAATAACATCGCCCATCTATTTGCTTACAGCCAATTTTCAACAAAGATTCAACAAGCTAGCAATTGTTATTAGTCATTAATAAAGGAAAGTTCATAACCTCGGGCTTTAGTCCGTCCCTCTTCCACCATATTGTCTTGAAACTACAAGATATTACTTCCAAAACTATTCTGAAACGCAATATAAACTTTGCAAAGACAAAGTCAGGGACAGTGGAACAAATAAAGCGGAAATATTAATATTTTTTTATGAGGTTCGCCAATAATTATTTACATAGCAAAAATTACATGCAGTAACTTGACTGTTGAAGGCAGAACGCTTACCAGAAATTGACAAAAATACGTTGTGAGGTGGTGGAGTGTAACAATGAACGAAATTAAATGAACTTAAATAATGTACTTATAAGCAAACTTTTTATTTTAAATTTAATAACTTGTTTTAAAAACACGTTATACACTATACACACACATCATATACATCTATATCTATAAACTATTAAAGTGAAAAAAGTAAAATAACATGATTTTTATTTGGCTTCTATTAGAAAACAAATAAGGAGATTACTTTTATTAACAATTATTAATTGTTCTTATTTTCCACATCTTACATACGAGTATTTAAATTTTTATTTAAATTAAACTATTTTTATCATTCGTTCTTTACGCAAAATCATTCACTACCCCAAGACTAGAAGTTTTAGTATGGTAGCATTATTATTCTTTGAACTGTTAACTTACTGAATAGAATTAAAAGTCGATGTATAAAATAAACTTCAGCTATCTTATCTAAGAATAAGCGCTAATATAAAATATCGACACTGTCCCATCACTAGACCACTTTGACCGTTTGTTCATTTGGTATGCGAGATTGCAGCGCAGAAAGTCATTACTGAACAATGCTTGGACAATCCCTCAAATACCTCTGGATTGTGATTGGTGCTCTTCCAAACACGACGGATATCGTCTCAATGGATTCCCGATGGATGGCATGGAATGCCGTACGTTTCCGATAATCATTATTTGATTTTGTTTGGAGAAATGGGGAAGGGAACTAATAAGAATGAAGGGAATGTTTGTGTGGGTATACATTATAGAAGCTTAGTTTTTGTTTACCACAAATCTAAAAAAGGATCATTGAGTTGCACGAAACCAACATTAGTCTAACGGAGACTTAAATTCATGTCATCCTTTACATTTTGTATCAAAAAGAAAAAGACAGCATCAATTTAGAGTCTCCGTTAAACTAATCCAACACTTATTTGAGATAAATAAGTGATAAGTTATCTGACAATTGCAAAATCAACCCTAAAACACTAATACTTAAGTAACGTTTACATTTTTATAAGCTTTGTGAAAGGGCGTTAACCTCTAAACTTTTTAAAAGTAAACATTTAAACAAAATCAACTGAGACTGTTTCGCTTGGCAACATTCATTTGCACTTAATCGTGAACTGACTTGACTCTCATCTTGAGTCTTGAACCCGTAATGGAAAAGTCTTGTATGTACATTTGATGGGATTTTCCTTTACAGTGGTAAATAGTGACAGTTTCTTTTTTTTTAAATAGAAATAGTATTTGTTGCAACAATTTTGGTATTTGATAATAGTTGATCAGGCACTGGCGGGATCTTCATACAAGCCGAAAAGCCGGGCTTGCACTAATAATTTCATAACATGAGCTAATCAATAAAATCTGTTGGGCTTGCCCTAATATATTGCCTAATATACCCCTAGGCACACTACTGTGACAGGCTATAATGTAAAGGTCATGTAAAGGTCAAAAATGTCATGTGTGGTTTATATATTTGTAAGTTCAACTTATTTCTTTTTTGTTATGCTCCTGCCATGATATCACTTCACTATCTGTGGTTTACTGCTAGAGAATACCTAGGGTATTAAGTTCGCCTTTGTACCTTTGTGCATAAAGTCATCATCATCATCATCATTTCAGCCGAAAGACGTCAATTCACATTAACCGGTCCCGTGCGACTCGCATCCAGCGGATCCCCGCAACCTTTACCAGGTCTTCGGTGCTTAAAGTTTAAATCAATAAATAATCTCTATTGACAGCATTTCATCAGCATCTCATATAAACTATAAGTCCAACATTTTGGAAAGAGCAAAGTAAAGCAACAAAACTCTTTTTTTTAAATGACCTCAACTGACTCTTTAGACTCAGCGTCTTGTATCATACATAGGTATCAAGTTTAATTAAAATCGGTGCATTTCTTTCCAAGATTTTGCACTTGAATTAAAATTTGTATGAGAGACCGTAGGACGTACAGACAGCGTCATCAATTGCTTACCCCCCACGCGTCAAAATTTCTTCGCATAGGGGGTAAGCAGTTGATGACCCTGTCTGTACAAACTTAAAACGAAGATAATGTTTCTAGTTAATTCAATTTGCCATTGCGTACATACATTACTGATACGAATACGATCACAAACAAACTAAAAGGGTACCTATTCTTTATTTGCATCTGTGAGTGCTTCCATATACTTATGATAAACACTTTAAGTAACCATAATGTAAGGGTTGGTGTACACTTCACCGGGTCGGCCTTATTCGGTTCATGATTGTAAATGCAATCTTTATTAACGTGTGTTTAAAATGCAACGTTAATGCCCGAATGCACCGACGCCCTTGTGTATAGCGACGCTGAAGGTAGTTTTACACCGGTGAGGCGAGCCATGGATGGGATGGACGAGAAATTAAATCACACTTTACGTTCATTCACACCAGGATGGCAGCGGCTTGGCGCGGTGATCAGTCGCGCGCCGTTCTTTTATGCGGAAGTCATCGGCTCGCGGAGCAGCGCGGAGCCGCGCGGCGCCGCGAGCTACCGCGCGACTCATGCAAATCTTTAAGCAATATTATGCATTGAAATTAAGAGATAAAGTTGAAAATGATTTCTCAGTAAAACTGCCGGCTGCTCCTCTGCCGACCGCTGCCATCCCGGTGTGATTTGACTGTAACTCTTTTACACCGAAAAATGTCCATCGCTATACCGCACCGTCTCGCGATGACCAGTGCTGGCCGGTGCGAGATTTGTAAATCCATTTTACAAAGAAAATACTCTTATTCTTAAAGCAGTAAAGTTTAATATTTTACTAACAAATATTTCAATTTTCACCTTTTACACCAAACATAGGCACAGCGTGGTTTGAAATTTTGCCATACAAATTTCAATTCACGGCAATGCCATCCACGCCCCGCCTCAACGGTGTAAACCACCTTAAGTGTCATCTGTGATACTTGATCAGGGTGTTTTATTTAGAGTAAACAGTTTACATACACAAATGGTTGTTGTATGTGTGCGTCACTTTGTACTTCAGTAAATAGCTGTGGGATTTGAGTAGTAATGTAAGTAGGTATCAGTTTCGACACTTGATCACGATTACAGCTTTAAAGAAAATCTTTCTTTTGTTTTTTGTCTTTTGTTTTCATCCTCTTGGGGAAAGATAAGTTTTACTTGTATAAAAATAGCTTTTATGTATTTAAGTTTTTAGAGTTACGTCATCATCTTTCTTGGGGTCGGAACAACATCTTTTCTTTTTTTTACTATTAAATAGGCTTGCGTTTGGACGCAATTCACCTGATCTTAAGTGATAATGCGGCCTAAGTTAGAACACGCTTGCCTAGGATGAACCGGTTCACTCGTGCCTTCTTCTTCCATTCTGAGGCTAAGAACTCTCGATGCGGTTTTCGCCCGCGCCCGCAGCGGGAGCCGCAAACGACCGCGCACACCGCGGGCGTAAACCGCGTCGTGAAATGTGCTTTGATTTTTTACATATATATCTGCATTCTACAGAAGCTGCGGGCCCGCAACCGTAGGCGGTCGCGGGTGAAAACCACATCGTGAGTGCCTAGCCTGAGGGAATGGATCGCGTATCGGTAATCTCAATTTGTATGGAATAATTGTGGTTCCTATTGTTGTCACTAGACTGCGCTGGTTCAGTTTCAATACAAATTGGAGTTTACGTTAACGCGATCGAGTTGGAATGAAAACTCACACTAGGTCCTGTCCTCTCAAAAGTCATGCTATCTCGTCTGATTCCTTTTTCTTTTATATCATTTTTCACACCATCTATCCCTGTCTATTCATTCACATCTTTAAGCCCGTCACAGAGGTAGCTATAACATATATTTATATATTTCATAGCAAGGCATATTAGGCGCGTTAGGAATGCGGAGCTGCGCGCCAGGACACGGATCGCCGACGTCACTCAAAAAGCAGCCAAGCTTAAGTGGGACTGGGCCGGCCACATCGTCCGCATGTCGAACATATCATGGGCTAAAGCAACCACAATGTGGGTTCCGGAAAACGTCCAGCGACATCGAGGTAGACCTAGGCGAAGATGGCGGGATGAGCTTGACGCTTACAGGAGGGATTGGTTCACACTAGCTAGCCTATGCCCTGCAGTGGGACAATACCGGCTGAAAATTTATAAGGCATATTACAATAAATTTCAGACGCAGCTATATTATTTTATATTGTTTTAGCTATATTTATACTACGTCACCAAAATATGTGGACAGATAAAGCAAGGCATATTAATATACATTTAAAAAATGTGAAACAAACAACGATCGCAGAAGTAATAAGGGCGAAAATATATTGTTATATTATAGCTACAGTGCGTGGTGTGGTGGCTAGCTATAATATATATTATAGCTACGTATGTGACGGGCTTTATTCATAACTCTTTTAGTCACATGTGTTGCATACCTCCTCTTTACATGCCCTGCCAAGACAAATGATTCCTTTTTAACTTTTCTGTCACTGGCGGTTCTTTTAGGGTTACACCAATAGATCGATCATCGATTGATGCCATCGGTCGACATCGATCGACGTTGATCGATTGGTGTGGTAGCTTTGGCTAAACGACGGATACCGTTCGACTAACTAATCGATCGATTGCTGGTCGATGGCATCGGTCGACGTTGATCGATTAACTTACCTCAGTTGATTTGGATCCCTCTGTAATACACTTTTTGGGGGTGAGTTCACCATACTATCATCGCTAATAATAATCAATCAGCTCGATCGACGTCGACTAATCCATTCTGCCATCGATCGATCATCGATCGACAATCGACCGATTGGTCTGGTAGAAATTATCTATCAACATCGACTAATCCATTCTACCATGAATCGATGTCGTCGATAGTTGATCGATCGATGGGTCTGGTAACACCCTTAAACTGACTCTAATATGTATGTTCATTTACTCGTTCAAGTTTTTAGAGTAACTCAAAGGACCTAAGCAAATAGTTTTCCCTATAATATATCACGTAAAATGTTCAATAAATCTCTTCACAAAAAGATAATTAATTTAAATGTCTTTCTTAGAATCGGACTAGAAAATACTTGGGGTTGTATTTGAACGATATCGGACCATATCGTGCCGGACTGTCAAAACTTTTGGGTTACATAATTATAACAGTGTTTAAGTATTTAGAAAAGGTTATGAATTTATAATATGTTTAGAAATTTAAGGGTGAAGCTATTATTGTTTGTTTGTTGTACAAGCTGAGTTTGTATTCACTGAAATATGAAAATAAAATCAGCCATTTCCTACGAAAATGCACGAGGTACAACACGGAACATAATATTTGGACAACAGTTATTTTGCTTTTTGATATTTCAGAGCTGTTCCTGAAATAAAATACCATTATTTCAGAAACTGCTCTGCCCCTAACTTGCTGCGCTGCGCTTGCTGTTCCTATATGAATATGAACCATCATATTCATATAGGATTTATTCCGTGAATTAAAATCCATGTTGTATTAAGGCCTACGCAGACCGGGACGGCATAGCAAGGGATTTTGCCGTCAGTCAGCGCTCACTAGCCGCTTAGATACCGAGGCATTCCAATCCCTTGCCACGGCACAAAGCACGCCTCGGCAGCTCCTGCTGCCCGATACTTTTAGTACGCAAATGGTGTGCATTCCCCGCTTCTCTACCCCTGCTTCACCCCGCCGTATGTCACGACGAGCGCCGGAGTCCTTGGCATGCCGTTGGCCCGTTGCCTACCGCAACGGGCCAACGGCATGCCAAGTACGCCACGCAGTACGCCACGGCATCCAGCCGCGGGAGCCCGTGGCGCGTCTTTCAACGCCGTGCAATGAAATCCCTTTCGATGCCACGGCACCATTTTAAAGCATAGAAATTTATGTCGTATTTCCATACCGATACGTTTGAATGTCCATTAGTAAAAATTTAAATCCCTTGCCATGCCGTCCCGGTCTGCGTAGGCCTTTAAAGTCCAATGCTTTTTCAACGCTCGGCTTAGCACTAAGAGTTGAAAATCCGACAGTGCAATAAAATTTCGGCATTAAAACAAAAGCGTGCCTAAATAAAAAACACAAGAGCTTGTCAAATAAAATTGGTAGATACTACCCTGAAGCGAAGGTTACAGTTTCAATAAATCAAGGTTTGACGAGGGACAACTAAAGACCTCGTGGGTAGCTTCAAGACCTGTGACATACGACATGTAGTGATACATTTGAACCTGTCTAGGGTTGATTGAGATGGGCTGAGACAGTATTAGATGTTGCTGAAGTTGGCAAAAGGTGATTTATTTTGAGTTTTTTCCCAAAACTACGTGGGTAGCACAATTAAGGCCAATCAAAAGCTTTCACAGGTTCAAAATACATAGAAATAAGTACAAGAAAATAGAAGACAGCATAATTACAATAAACATGGTTGATAGAATAGGTGAAACAGAAGTAGAAAATTATGTTGTTTTCTAAACAGAACCTACACAGTGTTTTTTGAATTTCATACCGCTAGTGTTGAAATTTCATACCCTCGTTTGGTGCCGGCTGCGAATCGCACCACCCCATTTCTATCTGTGGGTGTCGTAAAGGCGACTGAGGGATATTGACCAGAAGATGGGCAGCAGCGTCCTTCTGAGTACCATTATTACACCTACTGCAATCGCCAACATGCATCGGCCAAATATGGTGATTACGACTGAACACCCCCCTTGGGGGAGAGCTATGCTCAGCAGTAAGGGTCTAAAGGTTGACATGATGATGATGATGAGTGTTGAAAATATCGAAGTCGACGCGGCATTGTACATACGACTCGCTTAATTAAATATCTACTAGCTTTTTCCCGCGACTTCGTCTGTATGGATTTTCATAACCGGATCAGTAGTTCCGGAGATTGTCGCGTTTAAACAAACTCTTCTCTTTATAGTATTAGTCTAAATGACCTTGATAATGGTTTTCATTGTTTTGTTGTAAGTACAGAAGGTCTTTACAATATTACGGGTTCAAAATCTTGATGTTTCAATGGAGATGATCAAATCATGAGAAAGTCTATCACAAATCTTTGTGCCTAAAATTCTCCTTATGCCTTTCTTTTAGCCATTTAACAGCCGCAAATATAGTTTTAAAACAATATTCTAGAACAAGGTTCTAAGATTACTTTGAAACTCAAACTTTTCGGCTCAAAAGACCAATAAATTTGTGTCAATGAGTCACTTACTCACAAAGTTAGGCCATCTTAGACAAATGAGTACTTAAATATCTACGCGATCCTTCTGAAGATGCCGTGACGTCATTAGGGGAATGATAGACCTGCCGCGTAAGTTGGAATACTACTTTAGTGAAACATTGTTCTGAAATATGGTAGTGTTACTATGTGAAATTGGGTGAAAATTGCAACTTAATGTTTGTCTGCAGACGACGTTAAGTAAAAATAATATCTTTAAATCGTCAAATAATTTCGCCAAAAAAGATGGTGGGAACTCTGCACCTATACCTACACATTTATTTTGAAGAATATTCGTTTCTCTGTTTCGTGACGATACTAGGCCTAACGTTAGCAATGACTTAAGATCGCAACAAGTCGCGATCAAGTAGGTGTCAGGAGAGGCGACCCCGAGTAGGGAAATGATGATAATGATTCGTTTGTTTGTATACATCCAGCATGTCTATAGTAGATGTCAATCTCATATAAGTTGGCCCAATTGTTTGGAGAACTTATATGAGAACAACAACAATATTAAAGTTTTTTCTACTGATAAAATTGAGTAGGCTTTCAGAATAAGAATTTGCTAATTAAATTTGAATAGTTTTACAATTTGCTTTCTTTCTGCCCTTGTCCCATGTTACTTGGGGTCGGCGCAACATGTTTTCTTCTTCCATTCCGTCCTGTCAACCGTCATGCTTTCACTGACTCCCTTTTCATTCATATCATTCTTCACACAATCCATCCATCTTTTCTTTGGCCTTGCTCTCCCTCTCCATCCATTCACATTAATATTCATAACTCTATTGGTCACATGCGTTTCATCCCTTTTCTTCACATGCCCATACCAAGACGATTACTTTTCAACTTAATTAAATGAAAAAAGGTTTAGTGGAATCAACAAGTCATCTACATCAGTGGTGATTGGAGCCTCCTTATAAGCGTATATAGCCTGTATTAGGAGACTCCGCTCTTCCATACATTAGTAGTGTTTATAAAGAACTTGTTTACTGATATTTTACCGTTTTTTATACATTAAAATAATTTAAAACTATTAGGGGTTACATTTAAAAGTTATGCAGAAGGTGCTTGACTGGAGTTGTGTGTGCGTGAGGATGTATGTGTGGTGTGTATGTGCATGTGTGTGCGATGTATACGGGTGAAAGAATAATGACGTGAGTGAAAGGGATTGAGCTTATGACTAATGATGGTGTGCATTTATAGCAATAAACCCTCTGTGTCTTCATAACTAAGTGGTTCCTTTCAGTTCGGACTTTTTTGCAATCATGCTGTTTTTTTATGTATATAAGTTTCTCCATTACATCTATTATAAAGCTGAGCACAGCGCTTTTTGCATTGGATGTTGGCAATTGGCAAATTTAGTTTTAATTTGTGGAACATCTGCTACTAAGTCTTTTCTTCTCTTTAAATTTAGTCTGGGGTCATAAGGGAGGGATTTGTGCTTCTTAAGTATAGTTTTAATAATATATATTTTTCTCACAGAGAGTAAGTCGCTAATTTGGTAGGAAATCGACTGTTCTTAAAATTCGTACATTAGTTTTATAAGAGCACGTTGTACTCGCTCAACGTCAATAAAGGACAATGCCAGAAACTCTTTAGAACTTTGCCCCACTCAATAAAAGTCATGTACAAGCTGGAAATATGTAGCATCTTACTGCTTATTCATTGCTGATAACTAAACATTAGTCTTAATGGCTGCAGAACTTGCCGTTTCTGTTTAAATAAAAAAACTGTATTTGCATTCCTTTTAGCATTGATTTGTAAGTAAATAATAATGTTGTAAAATAACAAGTAATAATAATAATGTTGTTCATTTGCCAACAAAAAAGTTCTATACATTTCCTTATAATCTACAATAGTCTACATTATCAATTAGGTTCTCAAAAAAAAACAAATATAAGACACAAAGGAAGCATTTTGCTAATGACCTCCACACAACTCCACACTCGAGCCTGTCTCGTGGAAACAAACCAAGAACGCAAGTTCGCAAAATCGCAAGTTCTAAAGCAAAATAATTTATTATAATAAGATTCTATGATCATTACAATTATTTTATTAAATTACATTTTCTGTAAATGGTTGGGGCAGGATCTGGTATTGTCATTTAGTTTTGGCTGCTCCTCCCCTCCTTTCTAAATTTACTTCGAAATAAATGATGCTATTCTATCATCAAAGTAGCTTTTGCTAATACGCGACCCAGCGAGTGAACGAATAGTGTGCTAAGTAAGTCATTAGTGCGGTCGACAGACGGATTAGATAGATAGTGGAGGTGAGAGATAAAACACCAGGGATGGAGACATAGGGAGGTTTTATCTAGTTAGCAGAGTAACGACTGAACTTGAGAGAACTTACTACCTACTACGCTCCAGACAAAAGCAATATATTCTTCAAGTATTCATATTTTCGTCAATGAATAATTTAACTCGCTGATTTTTTTTGGATGGAAAAGGAGTTATATGCTGTACCCTACATGCTCAACATTGCCTACATTTAAATAAGTAAAATTATTGCCGCTGAGAAACGTACGTGAGAAAAGAACAAAAATACGTAAAGTTGTACAAAAATCTTTAAAAAAATCTCGTATTTAGTTGAGTTTTGATAGTAAACTGTATTTTTTAAAAACTACAAATTGTAGTATGAATATTAAAGATCAATATGAATTCAAGTTTGTGAAAAAAAATACAGTTTACTATCAAAACTCAACTAAATACGAGAAATTTTTAAAGATTTTTGTACAACTTTACGTATTTTTGTTTATTAAATTAAACAGTATTCTTATTTTTTGCCAACGATAATCTGTTAACACATTCATTGTGGTATTCATTACATATTTTTTATGGTAATTATGGTAAAAGTATTGATTATATCACTTTAACAGTGACGACTGTTTTGAATTATTTTGCTCGGTGCAGTCTTAATGTGACAAATAGTCAAACGCATGTTGTTTGTCAATAATTCAATTAACCAATCGCAGCAACTTATGCGCGCTTGTCAGTTTGTCATATAAATTTTTCGTGCGAAAAACCGGCAGTAGGTCTTCCAAATATTTGAATATGTGACATACGTATGTACTGGTGGAAGGTAGGGACAGGTCCATTTTTGAAAGACAAAATTTGCTTTTTTGAAATCATCGGTAAAAAAACACGTTTCCCAAAACTACCTTTTATTTTTGAATTAGTACTTAGCGTAGATAATAAAAAATGGTTTGTACTTTTATGTAAATGTTGACGAAAGCTGACGAAGACATTCTACCTCCTTGGAATACCTTCGTCAGCTTTCCCCGATGTGCCATAAAGAAAATTCTAAGGTCTTCGTTACACACCTAACTTGAATACAATTCCTTACAGAATTTGCACGTTGGAACTCCTACTAGCTCAAAGTTTCTCAAATTAAAGCGAACCTCGTCATGGCTGTCTTCATTTTAGTTCGTATCACAAAAAAGGCTTAACGTAGAAGTTCCATCCACTATTAAGCTAAATGAACTATCTATTTCCATTCTAATATCCTTACTATCTTTATACTAACTAGTACGCGGTAGTAGTGTCCGTTTGGTGTCGGTTGTCCGTGTGGTGTCGGACATAAAGAATAGCACCATCCCATATCTTCCCGTGGGTGTCGTAAAAGGCGACTAAGGGACTTAGCCGAGAATGGGCAGCAGGGTTCTCTGTGCCTTTGTAACAACCATACTGCGATCGCCAACCCGCCTGCCAAGCGTGGCGATTATGGCAAAACGCCCCCTTGGGGAGGCCTATGTCCAGCAGTGGACGTCTTTCGGCTGAAATGATGAGTACGCGGTATGCGTTCTAACTACATATTCATCTATCTAGTCTCAAAATATCAGCCATACTAAAATTTCAGCCTCACTAAAATGCCAGCCACTCTATAATTTCACCAATGCTAAAGTGATGTAGCTCGGGCAACTCTGGGGTCTCAGTCCATTGCAAAAGATAATATTATGCTTAAGCAAAAAGCTTGCTTATATTCATTACCATTAGTGCAACAAACCTTCATCTTATGGTACTTCTGTATTCAAATTTTCAACGCCTCACGTGTACCTAACACTCCGATGCGATGTAAATTGCGTTGCGCGCAGTAGGTAGTTCGCGAGCTTTCTTAGGAACTCTTGATTAATTACATCAGCAGGTACACGAGTAATTCAGGCAGGTATAGATATAGGCGTAGGATGTCAAACGGATTTAATTGTATTTGCCGTTTTCAATTTATGTTCTGTGCAAGACTTAACAAAAGCTTGGGATATCCGTAAACAACTTCGTTAACATAACAATAAAATAATTCAAACATAAATCCCTCCTCCTCGAGTCGTAAGTTCACTACTAAGCGTCCTGATGTTCCGGTCCACTAGATTCTCCATGACAGAGCTGCTTCCATCTTCCTCAATCCATGGCGCGGTTTAGAGCATCTGTGATCGTCGTGTTTAGGCTTTTTGCTGTTTGGTCGGGCCATCTAGCTGGGCAGCAGCGTCCTTCTGAGTGATCGGAGGATGGGCAGCAGTGTCCTTTTGAGTATAATAACACCTACTGCGATCGCCAACATGCATCGGCCAAGCATAGCGATTACGGCTGAAGAGGTGGGCGTCTAAAGGTCGATATGATGATGATGATGACTCTAGTTGGGCTGCGTCCCCTAAGTCATTTTCCTTCTAACTTCCTCCTGACAATAAGTTTCTCCAGATTGTCGAAGAGCGTTCGGGCTATGTGGTTGAAGTATCGCAGCACTTTCCTAAGGCAGAGCTCGAGAAACTTTGCGTTATCTGCAGCTCTTTAAGGATCGAGCTCTTCGTCTTATGGGCTGTCCAGGGTATGCGTAACGCGCAAAAAACAATAACACGTGTCTAATTCACGTTCACACGTTCACGTTTCTAATCTATCCATCCACAGTAACTTACTAAACTAAAAAAAAATAATGCGTAAGTAATTCTGTCTGTCTGTTTTCACGACGAAACGTCTAAACAGATTTTGATGAAATTTGGTATGAGGATAGCTTGAACACTGGGGAAGGACATAGGCTGCATTTTAAATAAATAAATAAATAAAATAAAAATGTTTATTTCATCAACTAATATGTAAAAACACAGTTAAGTTTGGAGTCATCTTTTAAGCAAAGATTTGCTTGTATTAGGTGGTTCCGCTCCTCCAGTTTACATTAACTATACATAAAATGTGTGAGAAAATAAACCACAGATAATTTTGAAAGCATGAAAAAATATTTAACAATATTATACGAGTAGCAAAACAAAAAGAAGAAATTAAATAAATAAATAAAATATGCGCGCGGTTTTGTGTGTGAGTGTGTGTGTGTGTGTGTAGGGTTAGAGTGTGTGTATTGTTGTGGGAGATGTTGTTTTGTGTGCTGTTTGTTTTAGTCCAGTAGCAAATTGTATGTGTAGATAATCTGTATTTTGGGAATTATGTGATTGTGTGGAGTATACAAGTACAAGATATCTCTCCTGTTCGGTTTCGTTTAAACCTAAGACCGCCGCAGAGCGTCCCACACTACGCTGGCCCAAACGCAAGGTTCTTCAAGAAACTGATTTGTGATACAGCTTTTACCTATTGGATTTTCGGCAATATTTCAATAAAAATCAAGATAGATTTCTGATGAACACGATATTTTTATTGAGCACAAACGACATAGCATTTTGCAAAACAAAAGAGAATGAATCAGCGCCATACAAGTGACAGAAAAGAAACATTTATGAAGGCACTATTCAACAAAACGTTTACAAAGACATCTATGTTAAATCTTACAAATTTATATTTATTTAACACTCCCACTTAAATTTATAAGGTAAACATAACAATTTACTACATATGTATTTCTTTTACTTTTAACTTACATTTTTTGTTTCAACAATTTCAGAAATTAAACATGAAATTGATCTACATACATTAAACATTTCTCATCATCTTATCTCTAATTAAATTAAATTTATTTACCGGCAAAGATTTAGTCAAGAAATCAGCCAACTGATTTGAACTCTCAACATATTTAATATCAACAATTTTCTTTGCAACATTCTCTCTGATAAAATGATATCTTATATCTATGTGCTTACTTCTTCTATGAAACACAGGGTTGTTAATTAATTTAATTGCGCTCTGATTATCAACATTTAGAGTAATTGAGCCTTGTGACTCCCCAATGTCACATAGAAATTGCCTAAGCCATAAAATTTCTTTAGTAGCTTCACTAGCAGCCATGTACTCAGATTCAGTTGTGGATAATGCCACAGTATTTTGTTTACGGCTAGACCAAGTGACAGGACCTCCATTCATTAAAAATATATAACCTGTATTAGATTTCCTAGCATCCAAATCACCTGCAAAGTCAGAGTCTGAGTAGCCTACTAATTCAACATTACCTTTATAAACAATAGACATATCTTTAGAATTAATTAAATAACGTAAAATTCTTTTCACAGCTGTAACATGTGAAGGACCTGGGTCATTGACATATCTACTAACGACATTCACAGCATATGCTATGTCAGGTCTAGATACAGATGACAAGAATAGCAATGCTCCCACTGCTTCTCTATAAGGGAAATAAATAGGCTCATTACTTGTATTCTTAGATACATGTACATTTACATCAGCCGGAGTACTACTACTTTTAGCATCTGACAAATTAAATTTATTTATTATTGTTTTAATATACTGTTTTTGGCTTATACTTATACAATCTTTTTCTCTATTTATTTCCATACCAATAAATGAATTACAGTTTACAATCTTAATATCAAACTTTTGTTTAAGATTATTTAAAATATCAGACAAAACAAGTTTACTTTTGGCCAATAGCAATCCATCATCAACATAAAGAATTAATATTACTTTTACATCTTGAAAATATCCTACAAATATACAATTTTCAGATGGACATAGTTTGAAACCATAAGTAGTTAGAAAAGAACAAAATTTCTCATTCCAGCATCTTGACGATTGTTTAAGACCGTATATAGATTTAATCAACTTACATACTTTTGAAGACTGATTTTCTAATCCCTCTGGCACCTCCATGTATATGTCCTCGTGGAGCTCACCATACAAGAAGGCTGTCTTCACATCAAATTGCTCGATCTGAAGTTCGTCTCTCGCAGCGATGCTGAGCAGCACCCTGATGGAATCGTACCTGCTAGTGGGGGAAAATGTCTCATTATAATCCAAGCCCTTGACTTGTGTGAATCCTCGTGCACACAGTCGTGCTTTGAATCGTACTACTTCTCCATCTCTATTCTTTTTTATGGTGAACACCCATTTACAAGAAACAGGCTTCTTCTCAGTTCGATCAGTCAGTATCCAAGTTTGATTTTCTTCATGTGACTGAAGCTCTTCAGCCACAGCTCTCTTCCAAAGATGAGAATTTGGACTATTCATCGCTTCTTCATAAGTGTTAGGTATCTCCAACTCTGTGAAATTAGCTTCTAACTTATTATCTCGGCGAGGACGTAACGTGATGTTTCTCCTTTCTTCCTGTTCCAAATGTATACCTTTTGGAGGGATATAACTTTCATCTATATCTTCTAAACTCTTCATACTATCATCTGAAGAGATTTCTTCAGGTACACCACGTTGATGTTGGAACTCACTTCGTGGGGTAGACATTGTACAATGTTCTTTTTCTTCTTGTTCAACTCTCATTTCTACGAAACTTTGTTTTTCTTCTGGTTTACTACATTCATCAAACTTCACGTCTCGTGATACTGTAATCTTCTTGGTATTTTGATCATACATTCTGTAATTATCATAGTCATATCCAACTAACAACATCTTTACGCTTTTCTTGGCAAGCTTCTTTCGCTTTTCTTTTGGTACATGTACATAACCAATGGATCCAAATATTCTGATATGTTGTAAGTTAGGTTTTACTCCATGCCATAATTCAAATGGTGTAACATCTCCTGTCTGGCTTGATGTTTTTCTATTCAACAAATATATGGCACAGTTGACAGCTTCTGCCCACATATTTAAGGGGATGTCCTTAGCATATAACATTGTTCTTGCAGTTTCCATGATAGAACGCATCTCTCTTTCTGCTCTCCCGTTCTGTTGTGGGGTATATGGGGCAGTACGTTCATGCGTTATTCCCCTAGTCTCCAGAAATGATGTAAATTCTTGATTCACATATTCACCACCATTATCTGTATGTAGTATGTGCAAATCACTTTGAAATCTATTCTTTACAATTGCATTGTACTTCAGAAAACATTGAAATACTTCACTCTTATGTTTCATGAAGTAAACATGGCGATAGCTTGTAGCTCCATCTTTGAACAAAACAAAGTACTTCATACCTGACACAGAAGGTTCTTCTATAGGACCACACACATCACTATACACAATTTCACCAGGTTGTGTTGGACCTCGGGTAGATTTCAAAAACGGGCGTCTTGCTTGCTTCCCATATTGGCACGCTTCACACACAAAATTTGCATTTCCACTCAATGTTACTGGAATCACACCATTCTTACACATATTTTGTAGTTCTTTGACATTCAAATGTCCTAATCTCTCATGCCACAGTTTTATGTCTGTTTGCACAATATTACAACTTTCTTGTTTGATTGTTTTAACATTCAATTCATATAAATTATTCTTTGTTGATTGTGCACACATAACAACAATATTATTCTTCATTATCATTGCTTTTTCATAATTTTTGACTATTACATATCCTCTTCTAGTGGCAGCGCCTTCAGAAAACAGATTTCTTCGTAAATCAGGCACATACAATACATGCTCAAGTGTACATCTTTCCCATGTACCATTAACTTGTTTATCTATCAGTATAGTTCCTTCACCACATACTTTGATACTCTGTTTGTTACCTAATTTAACAGAATTGTTGTATTGAGACTCGTTATACTCACAGAAGTATTCACGCTTGAAGGTCATGTGCATTGAGGCTCCACTATCTAGTATCCATGCCTCTTCATCATGTTCTGATAAGTAACCTTCAGCACTGAATGCCAACATATTGTTAGGTTGCTTATCATTGTACTTTTTCTTTGGCATCTTGCAATCTCTAGCAAAATGGCCTCTTTTATTGCAATTGTAGCACATAAATCTATGACTTGTATTTCTTTGATCATTTGAAGTATTCTGTTTATTTCCATCTCTCAATTTGGAATTTCCTTTTGACGTCACTAACGCTGTCTCACTACTACTTGTATCATTGGCAAGGCTGGCTTCTTCATCTACTAAGCGAGAAGTGAGGTTTTGAATTGTTTGGCTATCTTCATTGAGTGACAACCATGCTTGTCTAAGCGAACGGTATGTTGATGGTAATGTGCTTAGAATCTTTGTCATTATTGCTGTGTCACTGATCTTCTCACCAGTCTCCCGTAGCTGCTTTGCTAAGCCTTCCACCTTGGACACATGCTGTGCCATCGTATCACTGGTACTATATGAATATTGGTAGAACTTCTCATGAATTAACATTTTGTTATATTCTGATTTCTGTTCATAGATTGCTTCTAATTTTGTCATGACTTGTTTAGCAGTCTCGCAGTTTTCTATAAGAGATATTTGGTTCAAGTCCATGGATGACGTTAAAATGAACATGGCCATGCCGTCATCTTTATCCCACTGCACTTGCGAACTGGTTTCCACGGGTCTCGCTTTTTCTATGTTCAATCCCTTTGCTCTTAATGCACATTTCACTTGGAATTTCCATTGTTTGAAATTTCTGCCATCAAACTTCTCAATTTTCATCGCGTTCGTAACCTCCATTGCGTAGGTTAATTTTACACCGGTTGTAATCTTGCTCTTAACTCGACTTTTCTTTATTGAAATATACAGAATATGTGCCTGGGCCCATAACCTATTGGATTTTCGGCAATATTTCAATAAAAATCAAGATAGATTTCTGATGAACACGATATTTTTATTGAGCACAAACGACATAGCATTTTGCAAAACAAAAGAGAATGAATCAGCGCCATACAAGTGACAGAAAAGAAACATTTATGAAGGCACTATTCAACAAAACGTTTACAAAGACATCTATGTTAAATCTTACAAATTTATATTTATTTAACATTACCTACTTATTAAAAACTAGCTTTTACCCGCGACTTCGTCCGCGTGAATGTTGATTATCGCAGATGCAGATGAAGTCGCGGATTAAAAAGTAGCCTATCTCCTTCCCCAGGGTTCATGCTATTTTCAACCAAATTTCGTCAAAATCCGTTCAGCCGTTTCGTCGCGAAAGCGTAACAGAGTTACTTTCGCATTTATAATATTATAGTAAGGACGTAAGGATAAGTATGGATTATTAACTGAGCTTTCCGTTGATATTGGCCGCCGTGGCGGTTTAGACAAGAGGATATTAAAATAATATCAGCCTATTAATGTCCCGCTGCAAAAGCCTCTGGTCGAACAATAAAAATACGAGTATCATTGGACTTGTTCCCTGCGGCAATTTAAGATCATTAAGTTCTGTTTTCTTTGCGATATTTTTCTTGACCGTCAAAGAAAAACCGGCCAAGTGCGATCCGGCTGGAACACGAAGGTTTCCGTACCACCGTAGGTACAATATTTAATACTAGATATAAAAAACACTTTCATGTAGGTATGGGGGTGCTTTTATTAGTAAAAAAATAATATTAATAAAGGTAGATTTATTAATATTATTTGTTGGGCCATAGTAACACACACTTTGTTAAAAAATGTAGTGTCTTACAGTCAATTTCTTCATCAACAACTAAAGTAAACAGTAAAAGTATTGACTTTTACTTGACCTTTACTGATACTACGGCAAATGTGTTTCTTCATCCGAGTTACAGCTAAAGTAAAAGTCAAATGAGTTGCCATCACATAAACGCCGTAATTTCTTCAGAAAACCGTGGGGAGCTTCGTAATTTCCCCCAAAATACTTGGGGAGCTTTTTTTACACATGGCAACACCACAATTTAAAGAGAATTTACTTAATTTTTAGGTTAAATAAAATAAATCTTATATATAAAAATCTTCTGTGCGTGTGTATGAAAGTGAACTCCTCCTAAACGGCTGGATCGATTTTGCTGAATTTGTTTGTTTATGTTCCAGTGGATTCGAGAATGGTTTAGATTCACAATTGGACCCGGCAGGTGGCGCTATAGTCGGGTTGCAGGACAACGTCTGCCAGGCCCGCTAGTATAATATAAATAAGAAACTTATTCCTCCCCCTCCTTGCGTCATTTTCCCACTGCTGGGGTCCGTGACCCATCCGGGAACCAACTTTCCACGGACGATGTTGCTCCATGCAACAACAACGCAACGCAACCAACCGGCACCGCAACCATTCAGCAACGTGAACCAATTCGGCAAACTGTATGTTGAGGAACCTATTACGGTTCATAAATGTATAGCTCTTGAATAGATATGCAGACAGACGGACGAGCCTTAATAATATGGTCCGTTAGCACCGTGAGTAAGGAACCATAAAACGGTACGGTTACGGTTTCTATGCGATTATACGCAAGAAAACCGCGTCGCTACTGAGGAGAGTGAGGGACAGTCAAAACAGCATCCTGAAAACTGTTGCAGAGAGCTTCGGCTCTCCGATTGTACAGCAGTTTGTGCGGAGGTTGATGTTTACTAACACTAGATGATAAGTTTTTCTATGTTACTAACATTCTATGGATCTTTGTTGTCCGAATTAAAGTTTTATTATTATTATAAAAGGCCAAAACGTTGAGTATACACTCATCTAAAAATTACAGCTATGTTCGCCGGTAAAGTAATTCTATTTCAGTTTCTCATCTTTGAAAGTTCTCGTTTCGCAATAACACTATACGAACCATTTTCAAATCAACTCAGTGACTTTAAACTCTCCCGCCCCCACAAACTTGGAACTTATAATAAACTCCACATATTCCAAACTTACCAAGAAGTTTTCGATCAGCAAAATCGATTACGGTTTCCATATCGCCCACAGAGTCAAATCGATGTCACGGTATGCTAAAACCGTAAAGTTCCGAAATTTAAATTCCATTGAACGTTATTAATTTAGACGGTTCATTCAACATGTCGATACCATCAGGGATCAATAAATTACGTCACTCGAGATGATGTTTTAAGTGGCTGTACATACTAAGAGATTGAATTTAATGAGAATCCCGCAATGATGGTTCAATTTTGATTATTTAGGAAGGTCTAAGCGCTCCTTCAACGAAGTATCTCGAAATTTAATTATAACGGTATTGATTAAATTGGGAAAAGCTATTACAGGATCCTATTACCGATATAACTAAACATAACGGATTTTTTTTTTATTATTCTTTTAATTTTATCTTTCCACTATTTTTGTTTAAACTAGCTCGATCATTTATCAGACAGGACAGAAGATATTTAAGAAATATAAATACAGAACAACATCTGCGAAACAGCATTTCTTAACTGTTGTTTAAATTATTCACTACTGTCTCGCTCGTTTGTCAACGACAGCTTTATTTTAACAGCGCGTTCAATTTTTACGCCATGAATTTTCAAACTTCATCGTTAAACAAATAGAGTTTATTTTTAAACGGCTACTACCTCTTGAAACATCTTCCTCAAAGTCACGTACTTCATGATAAGTGAAAAACTCGCGCCTCTATAAACTACCCGACCGGCAATAAATCAATTGGTAAGGTAAACGATCCCGAGTCGCGACTCGATTCATCAACAATCGATTCGGCGCAAACCATCGATTATCGGTGAAATGTGTCTATTTGTCGTTACTTACCGGTTTTTTGTTGTCGTATGATTCAATAGCTGATGCTGAGGTAATCATTTTGTTAGACTGTATTTTTTGCGCGCCAAAAGAAGATGAAGAGAAATGTCAATAAAAACATAAAAATGTTTGCCGTTTTTTTTGGAAAATACTTACTACGTTTAGATATTTTATTGATGTTATGATATTGCCATTTTTATGAGTGGTTGAAATGATCGTGTGGTCTCATTTATTTATTGGCATGCCAATAAACTATTAATCAACTCAGCACTACGTCTTAAAAAAAATTTGTACATAACATACTATTTCCATGCTTTTAACTCACATCATTGACATAAGCATGACACTGACAGGTAACTTTTGGTTTACAAACGTCAAAATTTTATCGATGCGTTTCCGACAAACTTGACCTTTACAAAACTTTTGCCCTCACATCGAGATATACGTAATTATGGCGGACACAAGATGGAGGAAGGAAATGTTCCACAAAAGAGGTGCCAACAAAGGTCACATTGCTCTCAGAAAAGGAACGAACCCATTATCGAGATGAGAAAGTTGGTCTACATCTTAGTTGTAAATAAGGAATTCTTTTGTCTAATTTTTTATAGAATTTGATGTGACTTACATGTTATTTAGTGTTGTGAATTAGGACGAAAAAGAGAAAAAAGAATATGCCTATTAGTGATTTTCCGGATCTATACTTGAGAGGCATGTGAAAAAAAATACATTTTGTTTTTGACCATTTTTTATATTGACCTTAGTTCAAAATGCCTCAAGTATAAACCTGGTCATCATCATCATCATTTCAGCCGAAAGACGTCCACTGCTGGACATAAGCCTCCCCCAAAGGAAGGGTTTTGCCATAATCGCCACACTTGGCAGGCGGGTTGGCGATCGCAGTATGGTTGTTACAAAGGCACAGAGAACGCTGCTGCCCATTCTCTGGTGAGTCCTTTAGTCGCCTCTTACGACAACCACGGGAAGATATGGGATGGTGCTATTCTTTACGTCCGACAAAATACGGACTATAAACCTAGTACCTAGTTAAAACCTTAACGTGTGTCTTGAACTGCACTACTGCAAGACATACAGCTTTGTCCATTTACTCCGACCCTATACCTGATTTGAAAATAGTACAATGTTTATCTGGGTTTTTAGTTACTAGATATTTGAATATCCTTTCATAGTATAAAAGAAACTCGCCGAAATGTCTGTACGCGCAGAACTTCGCACTAACTACAACAAATTGGATAATTCTTTTCTTGTAGTGTTAGATAATGCCAGGGCAAGTTTTGTATGATATTTTGTTTGATGTGCTTCGGAAATTCTAAAAAAATAGCACCCATGCGAAGCTGGGGCTTGTTGAATATAAAAAGAATTGAGTAGTTTCATAAAATCAGTAGGTATTTATTTAAAGACTACGCCAGGTATAATTGGAAATACACATATTATTTTAAACTGTTTTCCCGTGAACTTGAAAACACAAGTTACCTGAACATACTTCTGAAAAATATGGATGGGTACTGTGATCCCTGGAAGGAACTATTAGTTAATCTGTGTCGCTGGGCCATGATCACGATATACTGGGCGTACGTGTGTGTTTATGGGGGCGTATAATTATACTTGATTAAAAGGCACTCTACTCAATTTGAACTATATTTAACTAGAACTAATTTACGTGCGTTCAAGCGTTTTTGCCATACCTATTATTGGAATAATAATAATATGTGGGGACATTTTCAAACACGGCCATCTGACCCCAAACTACGGAGACCCTGTACTATGAGTGTCAGACAGCTGATATACATACACAAATACATTTTTTTTGTAAATACATACATATATAGATAAACAACACCCAGACACAAGGTAAACACAAGTGCTCATCATACAAATGTTTACCCTGGGCGGGAATCGAACCCGCAACACGCTGCGCAGCAGTCGATCGCTCAGCCACTGCGCCAACCGTGTCGAAATCAAATAAAACAGCTCACATTGTAGAACCCACTAATTAATTTGTAATCCGTGGTAAAAAAACCTAATCGCCTATTATTCTAAATATGAATTCCATCTGGAATTTACCTGCGTGTTTGGATAAAACTTCCAAAACATTTTTCAGCCAGTTTGCATTGGCATGCCAAAATTGGTGGCCTTTACAGTATCAAACTAATTTAAAAGAATCATGGCAGGATTTGTACAAAAAAAGTAAAGATGTTTAGAGAAGTTGAAATTCTAATTGTTATACTCTTGGGTACCTAAAGAGTATCTTCAGGCATTTAAAATATTTTTTAAACCCCGCAATAAAAATAGACGTTAAAAGTGAATAGTTTAACGAAAAGCTCATTATTTCAGAACGATACGGCAGCTGATAGTAACAGTGACACTGACAGCCGTTTTATGGGAAATAATGCTAAAAATAATGATTAATCGATGTACTTTTTCAACTCCGCCATTGTAAACAACGCTTCACATCACTTATCTGCCAATTTGATAGATTCGTTAATGTCACTTGTCACTTTCTTCTTTTTATAAACACAAAATGGGCAACGTGATGAAACGGACACCCTGTGGGGTGTCCGGGCTAGAATAGCACCCCCCCATTTCATCCCGAGGGTGTCGTCCAAGGCGATTAAGGGAAAATCCGGAAGTCGGGCAGCAGTGGCTTTCATGTGCTTAACAACTTCACTGCGATCCCCAAGACGCTAGCCAAGCGTGGGGATTATGGCAACCCCCCCCCCCCCTTATGGGGGAGGCCTTTGTTCGACAGTGGACGTCTTCAGGCTGACGATGATGAAACGAAAACTGTTATTTTCATTTTAAAATATTTTAATTATGCGGGGGTTTAAAAATACGGTAACTATATCAATCTACCCCTGGTAATGTACTCTCCACATTGTAAAATATTTTAAACCCTCTATTTTTTTTTATACAAATGAATACATTTTAAAGAACCATGGCGAGATGTATAGATCTCGCCATGATTTTTTTTATTCTTAAGAACACAATACAAAAAGTATCAACGCAAGTGGAATACTCATAAATATTATAATGACACTGTCACTCGGTCCGTCTTATTTATCTTATCAAAGGGAAATTCTCACGTTTTTTTCTTTTACAAAACACACTTTTATATAGATCTTTCAGTCTTGAATAAATGAGTATTTGTATAAGGCAGTGATTGTGTATTTCTTCCCAAATTTTTTTTTATTCCTTTTTTTTTTTGTTTGCGCTCCTTGTTTTGAACTCCTTGCGTAGGCCACGTAACTTGTAAATAATAATGTATTCCAATTCGATTTACAACCTCTTTCGTCAACATTTTTTTTTTGTAGCTATTTTAGTGAAACGATATATTGGAATATCCAAGTAAGTAGATAGCGTTTTATAAAATCAAAATCGTGCGCACAATTTGAATTTAGAATGCTTTTTTGGTTGATACAAAATCAAGTTATGATAAAGCTATGCTTACACTGTATTTACTCACTCTATGGAATGTAGCTCGGAGACTCAGTACTCGTTCGCTTGTATGAAAAGATGCATGAACGTGGAAGAAGTGACACATATGTAAAGCGACAGAGATGAAAAGCGTTGTAATAGAAGACGCCTTTCCTTCCGACAGAAAATTGTTTATTCATGTATGAAGCTGTAAACATGCAAGTACGAAAGTACCTACGATAGGAAGCAGAATAAAAGTATGTTAGATACTGTAAAGGTTGCTGGTCGAAACCATTGACTACATGTTTCGTCTAAACTCTCTGGATTCGTTCAAGAAGGTTTTCGTATTTAGAACATTAGTCTTATTTTTATATGACAAGTTGTTGTTGGACCTGAAGCCATCAGAAGCCGACGTGCTCTTTAAAATTTCAAGAACCATCACTAACGCAGTAAATTCGTACACCGATCTGTACCCCTAGCACGAATCACTATCGAAAAAACATTCGTATCGCCAACGTAAGCATTTAGTATGGAAACTTGAACAGCGCCTCTGGTGTCCGTAAATTAAACTAATTTTAAGAGCACGAACAAATACATGTAAGTTTCGTATCGTCATCGTATCGAATTCGTAAGGTAACTTGAGCCGTTTGTATGAAGATAGCTAGCACGAAGGCATAAAATGACGGATAGTATCGTAATTGTCGAAGGCTGGCTTGCGAGTTTCACGAATGTTTATTCACTGTAAATTTGACAGTGAGAAAACTTTCGTCGGAGTTTATTTTAAGTATAAAATTATAATTTAAGTGATTGTGTGGATATATTTTGTTAGAAAATGTTCAGAAGAAGCACCCCACGACGTAGTGCATTGTACTATTATCTTGCAGCGCGATTGATTATAATAATAGTAAGTATGTTATCTTTCTATTTTATACTGACATAATTGACAATACTTTGTTTTTACATACCTATTTCACATGACTAGCCTAATTCTTTATTTGCCTTGAGTATAAGTACAAATAAACTTTAGCTCTTATAAACTTTACAAAAACATATTCCAAATATCCCATTGAAACACTATTAAAATCAACATTGCTTAAGACAATAAAATCTTAAATGTAATACACTTACTTTTCCATAAATTCTATCATAATGGTGTACTGCGGGTGGCTGGTTCTCATTTTAAGAGAATAAAATAGTTTCAAAATTTTCACCAAAATCACAACAAAACACAAGTTCACTTTAAAACAAAGTTGACCTTGAATGAGCTTCGACTGCTTCGAGCACTCGTCGTTCGTTTAGGAATACAGTCAAACCAAACACAACGTTTTAGTAATAAGTTAAATTATTATACCATTTATCTAACTCAATATTAACTTTTTCTGCAGTTTCTTCGTATTGCGTCATAAATTGAACAGTATTAAAGTTTTAAAAGCCCTAAAATCACTAAATTATCCAGTTTCTGTACGAAACATTCATTCAATTTAAGATCATTCGTTCTATTTTGCCCATCTTTACTTACGTTAGTATGACGTCACCAACGTTATCGTATCGAGCTCTCGATACTATTTCGAAAGTGTTTCGTGCTTCCTACTTTCGTTGTACTCCGTTATCGTACCGAGAACTCGATACGTTTGCGATACGAAACCTACAAATATTCGTGCTAGGGGTACTGATACCGTAAGGGCTCTTGTTAACGAGACGGTTTCTACCCGGACCGGCGCCGGGTCGATGCCGGCTGAGCTTGTTCACGAGCACGCTAGCGCCGCGCCAGTGTCGTCCATAGCGTCCCATACCTAACTGACGACCGGATATAGACACGGTTTAAAACCGTGCCTGAACCGGCGGAAAACCGTCTTGTTAACAAGGGGTCTAAGACCTCAGCAGGTTTGAGCTCATACAGTAGATACTACCCAAATGGGTAGTTGACACCGTTGACATGATCATCGGCCCAAAGATGTCCACTGTTGAACATAGGCCTCCCTCATAGGACGCCACAACGAGCGGTAACCTGCCGCTTGCTTCCACCGGTTACCCGCTACCTTGACGATGTCGTCGGTCCATCTGGTGGGAGGCCTACCAACGCTGCGTCTTCCAGTTCGTGGTCGACACTCGAGAACTTTTCTTCCCCATCGAGCTTCTGCATGCTGAGATAGAGGCCTTTTGGCATCGTACAGGACCAATTTAGTTTTATTTTACTATAATAATCATTCAACCTTGTTATTTTTTGTGTGTTTTGTCCTGTGCGGGCCAATAAATGCTTTTTTTTTCTTTCTTTCCTTCACCGGTTATCGGTTCTTCGAGCGATATGACCTGCCATCATTATTCAATAACTCCAAGACTGAAGTTTCCTAAAAAAACACTTTCTGTTAACCATATAAACCCAAGTTGCTTTCTATTAACTATAACATCAGTTTTTTTATTGCTTAGAATTCAATAAATAGTCAATAGTCTACAATAAGTGACGTCACTGGTTGCTATTGCCATATATATAATCTATGGGGATTCGCATTTTGACAGCTCTGCTGATTTCTGGTGTCTTTAGCAAATCGCCTGTAAACTTACTTACCCACAAAACAAAACAGAACAAGTACTACCACTTAAGAAAAGTTTTTTCCGCCTAAAAACAAACGTTGAAAAAGTTTTTATTTAATCAATACCAGTATTTTCACTTCGCTCACGTCCCTAGAAAGTTTTTCACCAAGATCGTTAGTAGTAAACGGCTTCGGCAGAGCGCCCGAGCTTTTCCGAACAAATATTGTCAGCCCCGAAGTTATTATTTATAACAGATACATTTATTTACTGATTATTTGTCTCCGCAAATAATTTCCAGCTTGTCAGGTTTTCTATTGGTATTAAGTAATGTTATTGGCGTATTTTTGGAGTTATTTATTTCGGACACAAAATGTCGTTAGCAAACTGTGGGATAGATATTGACAACCAGTACATGTAGTGGTTACCAATCTCTATCCAGCAAGTTAATGAAAATCGTTACTATTTCTTTTGAAATTTTATTCTTAGGCAGGCCATACACGCACTTCTTGAAGCAGTCGGTATCGACTGCTTCAAGCTGCGACTGCATACTGAACTATACCCTATTCACAATAAGATTAGACATTTACTCAAACCTTTTTTACAGTCCGTTCAACCGATTTTGACTTAGATTGCGTTGGTAGCATGACAAATGGCAACTGCAGTAAACAGTTGTATTGTAACCACTTTTTTTGCCTCTAATGTCATCCTTAAACCTACGGAATAGAAGTCAAAATCGGTTGAAGGAACTGTAAAAAAGGTTTGTGTTTATGTCTAATCTTATTGTGAACAGGGTATATAGTCTTCTATGTACACACATACACGGAACCGCTCGAGCAGTCGCGAGTGCGTCATGCATATTTTTCGTAGAAAATAGTTATGGATGGCTCAATTTTTAGGGTTCCGTACCTCAAAAGGAAAAAACGGAAGCCTTATAGGATCACTTTGTTGTCCGTCTGTCTGTCTGTCTGTCTGTCAAGACCCTTTATCTCGGGAGCGCTTGGAGGTATCGAGTTGAAATTAAAATCATATACTCAAGTCTACGGTCCCTTGATGCTGTAAAGAAATCAACCCTCTATGTTAACGTGAAAAAAAGATACTGCCGCTTATGTCGCAAAAAACGCATTTGTAATATTAAGTAAGTAGATTAAAGTATGGATAGTAGGTATGGATTAGTATAGAAGTATGGATGTGTACTTACAAATATGTACGGAACCCTCGGTGGGCGAGTCCGACTCGCACTTGTCCGGTTTTTTTTACTATTTATTTGTTGTTATCGCGGCCATAGTAATACATACTCTGTGAACATTTCAAGTGTCCATAGACAAAACTATAGTTGTAACCACGAAATAAGATACTTCGTGGTTGAAAGTCAGGTTCAGGACTATAAATCTGTCAGCGCATTAAGATGTGTGGGCAAATGTATTGTGGTTCTAGGGTCGACATGAAGTAGGTAACCTTTAGGGAAATACTATGTGTTGAAAATTTATAGGCTGGACTGTATGTTTAGGTGTAGGTACATTGGTTACTGAGAACTAACATGTTAAGCTGGCACTTTACATGGCGTATTTGTGCAAATATTCGCCTTATTTGAATAATACAAAATCGACTTTATTTCAATAAACATAGGGTAAATTTTGTATTATCCAAATAAGGCGAATGTTTGTACAAATACGCCATGAAGTTCCGGCTTAAAATCTAAGGGCCGACACACTGTTAGGATTGCTACATTTTTTTTAAGAAATAGAGTATTATTGATTTCAGAGAATGTGAATAAAGAGCTTAAAAAACACTTGCCAAAAAGAGTACAATTATTTTATTCTTATATAAAAACTATTTCTTTTTTTTTATAGTAATAGTCACGAAGTAGGTAAGTATAATAAGTAATAGTACATTGAGTCATAACAATTTGTGACATTGACTTTACAATTATTATTTGAGGTGAGCAAAATGCAAAATGAGACAGTCGCAGTCGGTTGAATTATCTAAATAGGATAATAATTGTGTTAATATAAGTATACTCCGTTCAACAAGGATTTCCGCTACTCGATAACCTCGTATTGTATTTTTAGACGAACAAATGCGGGATAAGAGATGATAATAAAAATTAATGTTAGGATAGTTGTATTCAGTGAACGCTATGGGTAATGAATATTTAGGCAAGAACTACATTGGTAATCAGCAGAATAATACTTGTATTTTCGATTGGAGGGTATAAGCATGTAATCATCTCTGCTCTTCGTAGAAAATTACTGTGTATTTGACTTTCTTTTTCTTACATTTAGTGTAGATGAAACGACGGATTTTTTAATTTAACCTACTAAGGCCAAAACTAAGACCACACCCGCGACACTCCATAGAAACGAAACGATATAATTGCCTACACTACTACTAAAATATTAGACTGTACAGATACGTGCGTGTGTGTGCGTGTCTATGCGCCGCTCGAACAAAAAGGCAGTTCCCAGAGCAGTCGTTCGGCGCGGGGAGAGGTGAGGAACGGTTTCAGAGGAAGGCGGAGCGTTTCGCTTCTGTACGGTAGTACTAATATTTATACTGTGCTAAGACATTGGTGCAAATTCGGTTATACACGAGCTAAACTTATTTTAAGCTATTTATATCTCTTTCTCTCCAATAAAAAAAGAAAGAAACAGACATAAAAAAGAGTTGTCAATTTAAGTTGAACTAAAATGTTCATACAGAAATATAGTTATCATTTCAGAACGTATTGATTTAACAAATTTGACATATTTAACTTAGTTCTTATCAGTCGCCGTCCTTTTCTTCAGCTGCCTGGCAGTAAGAGATGCCGATTGTCTAATTTAAGTTTAGTTTGTAAACAAGGGTATCGGCTGCATTGTGTACACTAAAGTCGTCAAAAAACAGTTTTGAATTTAAACATCTTTGCTCGTTTAAAAAGCTGACTGACTAAAGACATACTTGAGTCTGGTCTGTACATAGCCTAATTTGTTTGACTATGCTACACGGGTCCTGCCTGTTTTAACATAAACGATACCCGTATTACAACTAACCTAACTTCTATGACAGTTATTTATGACCCATCAAAATATTGGCTTAACGCAAAAATCTGTCATGAATGTCACAGTCATAATTCCAAGACTCAACATCTCTAAAAACACTTTTTATTAACACTGAAAACTCGAAAGGTCTTCAACCAAATGTAAAATTTAATTTTTAGTTGCTTTGAAATTAATAAACAGTAAGTCAATTGAGTTGGCAATAAAAGTAACGTCAAATGACAATGCCAGATCCTGCCCCACACATGTACAGAAAAAGTAACCCCTGTACAGAAAAATAAATTAATGAAAATAATTGTAATGAATACTGACTTACCGATGGAAGGAAACGTTTACTTTATTTTTTTACTTACGATTTTTTATCGTAAGTTAGGCACGCGAAGTAGTTGCTCTTGCGTTATCTAGGTCTATCTATATCTGTGGGCACGAGACTTAAGGGCATCTTAAAATTTAAAAAAATAAAAGAACCTTTCTATACTAAATTGTTTTTCTTTAGAACTTGCGGATTACGAAATACCTACCTACAAAATACAAACTCATTTTACTTAAAATACAATTTAACCTATAATCAATGTCATTATTGTTTTTAGATTTAAACGGAAACCGCAAGTTCTACAGTCACTAAGACTAATGTTTAGTTATCAGCAATAAATAAACAGTAAGATGCTACATATTGCACATGACTTTTATTGAGTGGGGAAAAGTTCTATAGAGTTTCTGGCATTGTCCTTTTACTATTGCCATGTAAAATTTATGGAGAAATCGCATTTTGACAGGTCATAAAAAGTATGTCAAATGATTAGTGGTTTTAAGTACCCAATTATATGACAGTAATTTATGACTAAGGTAATTATCTCATTTGGGGGGAAAGTTGAAAAGTGTCCAGTTTAAGCAGTAAAAAACAGTTCCAAAACCCGCCAAAATGGCGCTAGCGTATGCACACGGTACATAATGTATGTTAGCAGCTGTTATTGACAGATTCAAAAAATTTTCACCCGGTCGCGATTTTAGCACCACACTTATTTAACGGACACTTTTTGATACACAGAGATAGTTATCCTTATCTCTACCCTCTATATTTATGACCCACAAAAATATTGGCTTAACGAAAAACTGTCATGAATGCCACAGCCTCTCTACTTAATATTCAATAGGCCTTCTTAGTCATATGTAAATATAATAGCTGTTTGGTACCAAGGGAGGATATTCAATATTCCTTCGTGCAAGCTTTAATATTAACTTGTCAACTCCAAGGTGCGTAGGCTTTGGCAGTTTTACGTTAACTTAATTTTCTTAATAATGTACGATATTTTAGTGTTTATAGTAGGCGGCATTGCTTTTGTTCGAGTTCGAGTCTAGCTGCTTAATTGCGTGACACACAATTAATGTCAATGCCTTTCATTTTGACATTTACAAAATATTAATTTCGATATTTATGTCGACGAATATACAAAGTTTTCAAACTTATAAAACAATGGATTATTTATAGGCTTATGTTTAACGAACCTCCAGATTTAGTAAATTATCACCAAAAATAGTAAATAAAATAAAACCAAAAATAGTAAATGATTACCAAAATTGTGTTTCCTACAGTATTGTAGAAATAAAAGCGATTTGGTTCTGGTTTGGGGGTCACAGTTCTAACCTAACCTAACCATGTCGGATCCGCCCCAGAGGGGACTTAAGGGTCAAAAAGATTTTGGTTATTTTGCACACTAAGATTTGGTGATCATTTACTACATTTGGTATTTAGTAAGTATTTTTAGTGGTCATTATATTTATTCCCTTATTTATATCCGTTATAATCTTTCAGATGGAGATAGCAAGTGTGCAAGTGTGTTTCGCAATTATCCTACTTTTACATAGGTAAAAGCACGTAAAACTATTGGTCCTGCGCCTGATCTCTCTCTCCGATCGTGTCGGATTGCCGTCCCACCGGACTGTGGGAGTGAGGGAAGAGGGAGTGTACCTGTGTTCCCACACACACTTGTGCACTATAATATCTTCTGCGTACTTGGCTGATCTCCATTAAGGTTGTCTGCCGTGACCGAAATTCGGTCGGAAGATTACATAATATTTTTTTTTACTTAGGTCACACGGCTGTCACCTTGTAGGTCTCATTTTTGTTTTGACGTCGGCGCCGATTCTCTTGTTCACAAACTAAATTAAAATTAGACAATTGGCATCTCTTACTACCAGGCAGCTGAAGAAAAGGACGGCGACAGATAAGAACTAAGTTAGAGATGTCAAATTTGTTTTTTCCTTGAACTTCGTCGTGTTTTTAATCAAAACGTTTAGAAATGACAACTATAAGTGTATGAACATTTTAGATCAACTTAAATTGACCGCTCTTATTAATATCGGTCTCTTTCTTGTTTTATTGGAGAGAAAGAGATATAAATACCTTAAAATAAGTTTAGCTTGTGCACAACAGAATTGGCTCGCTTATCTATCTATCTATAGTGGAGTGTCGCGGGTGTGGTATTACGCGCGATACTCCATAGAATCGAAACGGTATACTTGCCTACACTACTACTAAAGTTACTGACTGTACAAATACGTGCGTGTGTATGCGTGTTGTGCAGTTCCCAGAGCAATAGTTCGACGCGGGGAGGAACGGTTTCAGAGGGAGACGGAGCGTGTCGCTACTGTACGGTAGTACTAATATTTGTACTGTGGTAATATTATACTTAAAGCTAAAGAATTTGTTTGTTTGTTTTTATTTGAACACGCTTTGGTCCGAACCTACTAGTCCGATTCCGTAATTTTTTAACAGTAAACTAAATAGATTATCACTCACATTATGGTACATTTTATGTATTCCTTTCTTCCTTCTTCTTGCCCTTAGCCCATGTTAAGCCCTTATTACACTTGGCTAATTTAAGTCGACTGAATTCAGTCGCTACTGAATTCAGTTACTGCTTACTACTACTATTTTTTAACTGAATGCGATTACACTTTATTTCATTCAGTAGCGACTGAATTTAGTCGACTTAATTTAGCCAAGTGTAATAAAGGCTTTACTTGTGGTCGGCGCAACACGTCAACGTTCAACGTCTACCATTTCATTCAAATCATTCTTCACACAATCCATCCGTCTTTTCTTCCTCTCCTACGTTTTATGTATTACCAAAAAGAATTAGGGATCTGTAAGACAATTTACGCGGACAAAGTCGAGGGCAAAAGCTAGTATTTCTGCAAAAACATAATAAAAGAAAATGAAGGATCCAATGAATAACGTGAAAACGTTGACTTGACCACTAAATTCCAATAACGGTAATTGTTGACACTTTTTAATCGACTTCAAAAAAAGGAGGTTCTCAGTTCGACCCGTATGTTTGTCCACGATTATCTTCCGTTTGGCTGAACCGATTTTGATGCGGTTTTCAGAAAAGTGTTTGTTACATTCTGGAGAAGGGTTCAGTATACAACAAATAGAAATTTATTAAGCGCTTTTTAAAATAATCATTGTAGGCGGTTCTCTTTGTAAAAAGTTTTTTTATTCAATCCGCTTATAATATTGAAATAATGAAGATTTTGTTAAACTAAGTAAGACAAATCAAAATTCAATTAAAACAATAAATTCAAGTGTCACGAGAAATTTAATAACGTCGAGTGAGTCTTAGTAAAGATAATTGAATAACAAAACATTTTGGCAAAACATGTAAGCACTTTATTATAAATATTGTAACACCAACACCATGTATACCATGTTTTATGCAAATAAAGAAATTATTATTATTATTATTATTATTATTATTGAAGAGCAAAATAACTACGATTGTGTACACACAATCGTAGTTATTTTGCTCTTCAATAATCTCTCTCTTTTATTCTCTTTTATTGGTTGGTACACCAACCAATAAAAAATAACTGAAAACTTGAGTCATGCTAATCATAAAATAAATTAGGGTTGATGAGGAAGTGGTTACGAGGAAGAGGATGCGAAAGAGGAAGATAGAACCTGTGATTTGGAATTGAAATTTTAAATAAAAGAAAGATTGCGAATGGGCCGTTTAATATTTAGGAAGAAAAAAAAAACATTTTAATAGTCAAAATTCACAATAGGAAGGTTAAAAATGACAATTAACTTTGAAGCTGTTTCTCCAGATAGACGGTACTCCACTGAAAAGGCGCTCACTGGGGACACTTGATGGAGGGGCTGAAAGATACTGGCGCACAGCTCTGTAAAGTTCAAAATATTTGGGGTTCCTGCTCGCGAAAATACCTAATGCAGCGAGCAAAAGACGGAGATTACTTTTATTTACATTGATTACATCAACAACACTTCCTCATAAATTCCTCTTAATGAATGTGGAAGAGGAAGAGGAATATTTTGTGCCTGATTTTGGGGATGAGGATGAGGAATCGCTAAAAAATGAGGAACTTCCGCATTATGAGGATGAGGAAGAGGAATCCTCATCAGCCCTAAAATAAATCTATAATTATCCAAATTTTTATTTGCTTTTGCCCGCGACTTTGTCTGCGTGATATCCGTTATCGCGGATGCAGAGTAGCCTATGTCCTTCCTCAGGGTTCAAGCTATTTTCATACCAAATTTCATCAAAATTGGTTCAGCCGTTTCGTTGTGAAAGCGTAACCGACAGAGGTACTTTCTT
The DNA here is from genome assembly GCA_947361185.1 of Charanyca ferruginea. Taxonomy (NCBI): domain Eukaryota; kingdom Metazoa; phylum Arthropoda; class Insecta; order Lepidoptera; family Noctuidae; genus Charanyca; species Charanyca ferruginea. The sequence goes on from OX376070.1 coordinate 5,142,163, forward strand.
CGCATTTATAATATTAGTATGGATAATATACTAGCTTTTGCCCGCGACTTCGTCCGCGTGAATGTCGGTTATCGCGGATGCAGACGAAGTCGCCGATTCAAAAGTTGCGTCCTTCCCCAGGGTTCAAACTATTTTCAAACCAAATTTTATCAAAATTGGTTCAGCCGTTTCATTGTGAAAGCGTAACAGACAGAGTTACTTTCGCATTTATAATATTAAGTAAATATGAATTCGTATAAATAATTAGTGTTTTCGATTCTACTCTCAATTCTAGACAAATGATCAAAGTTTCATTTTATTAACGAGTAATATAATTGAAAAAACTATTCTTGTTATATGTACCTAATAAGTTAAGTGGTACTACAACTAAATGTATAAAATATTTCTTTCACTTCAAGAATTACTTCGCAATATTTCAGGGCCCAAATTGTAGGCACGGCAACGGTAACGTACAATTACTGTGGAATGGAGGTAAAACGTATGCTAATACACCCTTCCAAGTTACTGTATTCATAGAAAAGCAGTGCATTAAAGCAGTCGCTATAGGGCTGTGCCCTCTTTCTTACCTCACTGACGATGTAACTAAGGATTTATGTGAGCTCTTTTTTTCAAGTGGCAACCCTGGATTTTGAGCTCATGTTTGGCGTGTTACTCAGTACTCTTTTATTGACGTGATAACGTCTTATAAATCGATGAACACCGGCTGCACGCACATAAAAGTGTCACGTTCCGCCTGAACCTGAGCGTGCAAGCGAGAGCGGGAAACAAGCGATAGAGAGGCACGATCGGCCCAAGCAATAAGCTCCGCCCACCTCGACGGAAGCCATTATTTGCTTATGTTATATATATGTTAGCCATTATGTTTCTTGATGACGTTATTACGTAAAACTATCGTCCGTAAACCGACTTTACAGACCATTTTTTTTTTTAATAAGCTTGTTAATCAAATGTTTTCTATTGCCTTCTCACTTGTTTGACATTAAAATGTTACAGATGGGTATATGTAAATCCGTACCCAATGAAATAAAATTTTCATGCAGACTTGTGTTTATCCTCGTCTTTGTCTGCATTCGCTAGCTAGTAGTTTATAAATGAAACTTATTTGAAATATATTTATTGCAAAATTTCATAATTGATTCAATATCTGCATGCCAATTTGTGGCGAACTGTGTCTTTGCACTAACAATGTGCCTATCATCTTTTGTGTAACCGCATTTATGCAAAGTAATGTTTCGCGTTTGACCTTGACTTTCGTACGAATTGTCTGACAAATTCAGACACCACGAGTAAAACTCAAAATCATTTATTTCAATTAAACCATTTACAGGTACTTTTGAATTGTCAGAGTCAGTCAGTCAGAAAGTTGAAGCTAGTTGCTCGTTCCAAACAGTAGGTTTCTATGGAGAAGAACGAGCAAGAAACTCCGTGAACACTCTTTTAAAATCAAGAATATTTTACAAAAAGTTACATCATTCATGTTGAATCTAAGGGTACAATGTAAAAACAATGTAACAAGTCTTGCATGTTAAAAGAGGTCTAGAGAAAAATATAGTCATAATAACAATTCAATCCAAAATTTAAAATAACCGAGGCAGCTAAGAGATGACCAGTCCCAACTGACGGCGTCCGTTCACGAACATGACGTATGAATCGGCACCATATAGCTCAACCATTTTGAAGGGAACCGAATGATCCAACACATGCGCCACCGTCAGCGAGACATTCAAGTGAGCATGACTCTCTCAACCGCCAGGGCATATTCAAGTCATACCTCGTAAATGGTAGCTTTAAAGAACATAGTGCTCACATGTATCAATTTTGTTTGGGCAAATTATTATCAGAGATTTTCTGACAGGCTGAAATGCCTGTAAATTGCCTCTAATGCCTGTCCCGTCTAGTTTAAAACATCTACCAAGCTTTCCAAGCAAAACTTAAATTAAGTTTACACTTATATAAACACCGTTTAATATTCCAACCCTATAGAAAACCGAATGTCGGTACCACATGCTTATATTTAGACATCTGACATTTCTCGTCTCAAGTTTTCATTGTCTATAATATATACCTATATGTCTACAATAGTCTATTAAAATTACCACAAGACGGGGGTGGGTATATTTATAGATGTAATCACATTTCTCTTAGGGTCGCTTTATACTTAAGTGGGTCAACCTGTCCGGTTCACCATTCTAGAATAGAATAGTTTTTAAACGACTTAAAAAAGGAGGAGGTTATCAATTCGAATGATTGTATTTTTTTTTTATGTATGTTCGGGCATAACTCTGTTATATATAGACGGATTTGCAAAATTCTTTTTTGTTCGAAAGGGGTTTATTTCGAAATGGTCCCATATAAATTTTACCAAAATTGATCTAGCTCTTTTTGAGAAAATCAACGAATTCCCAAAAAAAATACTTAGACGACGTTTTAGTTTCTTCAATCTTTGGAGGATTTACAATTTCTTTTAAGTGTGTCGCCGTTTCTCAATGGATTTGGATGTTAAGGCAACACTAAAAAGCGAAAAAGAAAAAGTTAAAAAAAAAAGAAAACCGCCTTCAAAAGCTAAAAAGTGATAAATAACTTTAGCACAGAACACACATTACATTACTTTACTTTCGGAAGTCGGTGGCAATACAAAACAACAAACTGATGTGTGTTCTGTGCTAAAGTTATTAATCACTTTTTAGTTTTAGAAGCCGGTTTTCTTTTTTTTGAAAAAACTTTTTCTATTTGCTGATGGTGGCGCGTGCGTTGGTTCATTCGGCTCTCTTCAAATTAGTTGAGCTGAATGGTGCTGATGCACGCGTCATATTCGTGAACGGGCGCTGTCGGTAGAGTTTGGTCAACTCTTAACTGCTATGGCTTTAATCTTGATTCTTTTTTAATGTTTTGCATTGCTAGAGTACCTACCTACCTGAATGGGATTTTGCCTTACGTCATACCATACATCAAAATCTGACATCACGTTGTTTTCAACCGACTTCAAAAAAGAAGGAGGTTCTCATTTCGACTGTTTTTTTTTAATGTGTGTTACGCGATTTCTCCTGCAAATATAAATCGATTTTGAAAATTCTATTTTTAATGGACAGGGGTGGTCCCATATAAATTTTATCGAAATTGATTTAGTGCTTTTTGAAAAAATCAACAAAACCCAAATATTTTGCATAGACGACATTATAGTTTTCTCAGACTTTAGAGTACTTTCTATCTGTGATGTCCGTTTCTTAATTAATTCGGATGAGAGAGAAAGAAAAGAAAAAGCGAAAAATATGAAGCTTTTTTTCGGTCGCTTTGTTCCGTTTGTGGTTTTTTTTTTTTTTGTTATATTCCTTCCTGACGGAACAGGCTAAGGTCTGAGACCATGCTGCCTAGTCATCAGTTAAACTTTTTCTTGAGTAGTTTAGATCCAGTTCAATTCATCAGTATGTTTGTGGTTTTGTATTGCCACCGACATCCGAAATAGACCGCATCATCGCTTCCCATCAGGTGAGATAGTGGTCAAACGTATGCCTATCAAATTATAAAAAAAAAAACTAAAGTCATGTGTGATTTGTGCTAAAATTATTTTTCACTTTTAAGTTATTGAAGGAGGTTGTCTTTTTTGTGATAAATATCTGTGACACGCAGACAAACGCGCAAGTAATTTTACTTTTCTTCCATTTTTCTTTAAAGGTAACACAACCTTAAAACAGAAAATTTTACATGCCTCTCTCAGGGTTGGCAAACAAATCGTTTTGCACGATTCACCAATATATTTCTGAATGTAGTAAGTACTCCTAACCCAGTCGAATCGTCCCCTATACAATACTGAACGTGTGCCAGCCCTATTCTGTTCGAATGGCTTACAGAGCTAATGGGAGTCCCAGCGCTTGGATTTGCATCTGAATGGAACGGAATCGAGGGAATAAGGGAGCTTGGAACATATGTAAGGAGAATGTATGGATGAACTTAAGCCGTATAGTTTCGTACGCGTTGAATTTGTTTTTTACGGTTATTGGGAGAGAATTTAGTCATAATAATAATACCAGCCTATAACTGTCCCACTGCTGAGCAAAGGCCTCTTCTCATACAGAGAAAGCACGAGCATTGATCACTACGCTTAAGGCGGATTGGCGATTTAAGACTTATACAACACTTATACAACTTATACAACGTGACAGCATAGCGCCGTGAGTGCCTCGTGAGGTGATGGGGAGTTCAAAATGGCACATATCGTGGAAACAGTCATCAGTACGTCTATTCTGTTACAATCTCCCTCGGTGAACACCTAGGTGAAGTGAGCTGTCATCTGTCCCTAAGCTAGGCACAAAGCACTACAATCGGATGACAGCTCACTTCACCTAGGTGTTCACCGAGGGAGATTGTAACAGAATAGCACTGCTGTGCAGCTAATATAATTTGTTCAGAAACGCATTTGTTACGTTCATCCCGTATTACTTTTATACCTGATCTCCCCTACCTACTTAAAATGTTCCCTAATTTCAGTTTTTTTTTTCGTTCTCACATACCCTACTTGTTTTACAATTTAAAATTCAACACTAAGTTAAAAATAAAACTACATTTTCTAACGCTATGCATATTTTACCCGCTTCTTGCAATTTTATGCAAAATAAGTAATTGGCAGTAAGTGCTACACTATATAGACTGCATACGAGTACCACGTTAGAACTAGCTCAGATTTCGGCAAAGGTTTTGGCGCTGCCAAACGATGTAATAAGCCACTCATGTCCTCTCGAATATTTCATAAGGAACCACGCACTGGATTTTCTTCGGAGTTTCGTGTTTGAAAAGAGAACGAGTAAGTTCCTTCATCAATTATTATTTTTGAAATTTTTTAACCTTCAACGAAAACAAAGGGGTGTTTTAAGTTAAACGTGTGTGTCTATCTGTGGCATTATAGCTTCCAAACGGATGGACTGATTTAGACGCGGTTTTGGGGAGAAGTTTTTTAGCTGTGTACGATGTTCGATGGTCTGATGGTCGGATGGACCAGCAGTTCCGGAGAAAAGCGTATTCAAACGAACACACAAACAAACTTTTCAGCTTTATTATATGAGCATTTTTTTATTGTAATGAAAGGAGTTTTTGACACAAAAGTCGTAATTCTAGCTTAATTATTACAGTTACTTTTTATGTCGGAGGCTATTTTTTCTCTTTTGTCAACTTACCCAGCGAATTGATTGTTTGTTTGTAAGAGCTATAGTAATCGCTCTAAGTACTGGGCGGATTACGAAGAATCTTTCTCCGGCGGAAAGCTATATTAATGTCGAGTGTCATAGTATATGTTTGACAATATACCTGATTACCACGCGGTCGCGGGCAGAAGCTATTATGAATATTTTACAGAAAGTATAAAACAGTCATTACTATCGACGTGCGTGACTGGCTTAGTAACTAAAGCAATTACTCTTTACCACCATTTATCTTCGGAGCCTACAGTAGTCTGGAGACTAATTGATGTCTGTAGACATTCGACCTGTTTAATAAAAAAAATAAAACAAAATAGTACTAGGTTCTAAAAACACGAAAACTGGTGCGTTCGTTTCTCGTATTTGCTTAAATGGATTAATACAATAATCCATTACGTTACTGAGGGCCTTGAATACCAAATTGACATTGAAAGGATAAAGGCATTGGCGGTCAGAAGTAATATGCTAACCCGCAGGTTTGGGCGTTGTAGTGATTAAGTAAATGTCACACTATTTAGAGCCTAGTGTCAGACTTCCTACACGTGCAGTCTGTGGTTCAGGTATATGCAGAGATCGCTCAGTGCCCTACGTGTCACGCCTGTATCTTTCTATAACTTCTTGTATTCCATTTGTTCTCAATTTTATATTGTTCTATACTTAGATTATCATAGGTCTCTGCGCGCTCCTACTAGATACCGCCGACGTACTTGTTAAATGGGACCACAAATACTAAGCCAAATTTTGGCTTTTCCGAGCCTGTGTCCTAGCAACTAAAGTGTCAGGTAGTGTTACAGAGTATTTTTCATGCACAATTTTTCACGGACGCTAGCCTCCTTGCAATTTGTTTTATACACACTAAAATATTGGGTTGTCATTCACCATTCACGGACGGATTGAATAGGTCTAGTCGGAGCGCGCTTAGACCTAGACCTATCAATAGCATATATATTGTACTCTTTGATCTAAGGTTCTATATTTTATTGCTCGACCTGTCAGAATAATAAGTGAACTTGACGTCTGAGGTGTGGCCCTCGGACGTCAAGTTCCCATATTCTAAAAGAGTGTTCATCTCATACCATAACCAATTTAAACAAGGTTGTAATACGAAGTCTCTACAGTACGTTCGACGAAAATATCTTAGAAAATTTCCGCTTAACCTTTTCAAAAACATCATGTTGCCGAAAATCACCCTCTTCAACACCTTTCAACCTTTCGCCTAATACAATAAACACCTGCAGAACCCAAGACAAACATTCATCCTTGTAACGTAACGTTGCGTAGGTAGTCGACGTTCCTACACGCTCACGGAATGGCCCCCAAGGAATTTATATGAGGAACCCTGAGTCTAGCATTTTGTCAGCTAGGGGTCAATAGAATTTCTTATAAGTCGAGTGATGGAAGATGTTGTAATGAAATTCTGGAATTGTAGGTGAAAAATGATTGTTAAATTTGTAAATGACTCGCTAGAAAATACATAATTTAAAGGTCTTTAAATTGTACAATAATTGGATCCTTATCATCATATCCGGCTTTTTACAGGCTTTTATTTAAGTTGCAATTCTTGCAATGCACACTAAAATTAAAAAAAAAACTAAGAAGTACTCGGTTAGCCTAGAAACCGACCCCATCATAGTTAGGAAGGACTACGCAGATGACTTGGATTTTCCAGAATAGTCCTTCAAATTTCTTATTCAAATTTGACCATTACAAGCCTGGTTTGAAAGTCATAAATAAGAAAAAGAATCGAATGTAGTTTCCTCTTCCAAAAGGCAATTTTGTATGGAGAAGAATGGGCAAGAAACTCCTTAAAATTTTATCTTGCACTTATTTTTTCTGAATATAAACAATATTTCGCAGCAAAAAAATATTTTGACAATTACCTAAAATTTTAACTCGCAGCCGTCGATAAGATTGAAGAAACGTGCCATTGTTAAAATAATGTCATACCTACTTTATCGTGAAACCTCAAAACTTATAAAGAGAAACTTGGCAGCTACAAACTTTAGATATCAAAATTCGATGTCGACACCTTTTTCGAAATTCGATATCCTTCATATTATCTATATATTCAATGTCCACAATGACACGGTCTGAATTCGTTAGGAGGTACAATTTAAGGCTTAGTGCCAGCTTTTTCGACCCAGATCCGTTAATCAGGGTTGGCGGCGAATACACAAATACGGCTGAGCCTGGTAATGTTACAAAATGGAATGTTAACGTTATTGGAAAGTTTTTTTAAAGGCGTTATTTAGACTGTCGAATTTTTCTTTTGGTTATAGATTTTGAGAACAACTGGATTCGGTTTTTGTGTTTCGTTTAGAGGTATGAGGAACAGAGTGGAAAGTTATTCATCCTCCATTGAAAAGGGAGGATCCTCCGACCAGACGGGTGTTGTCAAGTGGGCTACTTCCAGAAGGTTGTAGTCGGAATTTTGTGTAGATCATGCTAATGTCGCGGAGAACTCTGTTTGCGCGATCTAGGAAACATCGGTTGTACCCGGTATTGGTTGAAACCGTTTACAGGCACTTTTGAACTGTCAAGGAGTCCAATTTAGGTTGAGTTCTATAAAAAAATTGGTTGTCTGTAAAGTCGGTTTACGGACGATAGTTTTACCTGATAACGTCATAAAGAAACATATTGGCTAACATATCATAAGCAAATAATGGCATCCGTTGAGGTGGGCGGAGCTTATTGATTGGGCCGATCGTGCCTCTCTATTGCTTGCCCCGCGCTCTCGCTTCATGAATCCGTTCTACAACTGACGTTTCATGAATTCATGATACATATATCATGTGCGATATAATGTTGATACATACGGCTCTCGATTTTTTGTTACTTTTACAAAATATAACCTCATTTTGTGCCAAAACGAAACGATATGACGACACGGTTTTGCACGACTTGACACTGCTGCGTGCCGCACGAAACAAATAATTATAACACATCGCACCTCTCCCATGGATCACCCCCGCATTTCATTTCGAGGGTTTCGTAGAAGGCGACTAAGGGAAAATCCGGAAGTCGGGCAGCAGCGGCTTCCGGGCGCCAAGACGCCTGCCGAGTCTAGGGATTATGCAACCCCCTCCCCCCGAAAAGTGGTAAAATCACATATATAGATAGACCTAGATAACGCAAGTATCACGATCTGTATGAAAACCAAGCGTGCCATTTTTTGGACGTCACAATGTAATACGAATGTTTTGTTTTTCCTTACTATTCCTTATTTCCTTATTACCAGGTATTACTGAGGGTATTAGTTTAAAGATAATTGTTTTTTTAAATTAATTACGCATAATATTAATCACAAAATGACTTACCTATGGAAGGAAACGTTTACTTTATTTTTTTTACTTACGATTTTTTATCGTAAGTCAGGCACGAAAATAGGCACGCAAAGTAGTTGCTCTTGCGTTATCTAGGTCTATCTATATCTGTGGGTAAAATACATATTATGACACGTTTTCAGCTTTTTTACAAATGATATCAAATAGCTATATTCAATGAAAAAACAGTTCTTGATTATTTAGAATAACAGAAAATATAGGTACACCATTATTTATAAGTATTTCTCTTATACGCCTTTAGTACCTACTAAAATTCAGCGACATTTAACCTGGAAACAGACCGTTCCTATGTCGGGGAAAAGCCAGGCAGATGTAATTATTGGTCTCTATATTTGGTCGTAAATTAACCATTTCTCTCCAAATATCACACTATTGTAACCTTGGCGTAACTTAATGTTATTACGACCTTTTGTGACTATTTCAGTCTTGACATTTACTATTGAGCAAATGTCAAATCGCAAATTGAGTTTAGTCCCAAATAAACATCGTATACTAGTCCACAGTTGTCTAAAGAAAAGTCAGAATGTTATAGCCAAAGCTTTTCTTTTAATTTAACTATTTTCAGACACTTTTGAATTGTGCACGTTTGCCCGTTTGGAAACGTTTCTATGGAGAAAAACGAGCACGAAACACCACAGACACCAACAGACACTTTTTCAATCTAGACTACAAAATCCCGGAAACGTTAGGTAGGTAAAGACCAAAAAAAAACAATTAAAAATATAAGTCATGGCAGTTAAGACACTACCAGTTTCAACTGACAGCGCCCGTTCTCGAACTTGACGCGTGGATCAACCCAAAGAGTACAATATCTTATACAGGATCAACCATTTGTTGAAAACCAACCGTATAATCCAACACACGCGCCACCACCAGCAAGATATTTCAGTGAGCATGTTGATAAAATGTAACGTTAGGTAGGTAAAGACCAAAAAAAAAACAATTAAAAATATAAGTCATGGCAGTTAAGACACTAGCAGTTTCAACTGACAGCGCCCGTTCTCGAACTTGACGTGTGGATCAACTCAAAGAGTACAATATCTTATACAGGATCAACCATTTGTTGAAAACCAACCGTATGATCCAACATACGCGCCACCACCAGCAAGATATTTCAGTGAGCATGTTGATAAAATGTAACGTTAGGTAGGTAAAGACCAAAAAAAAACAATTAAAAATATAAGTCATGGCAGTTAAGACACTACCAGTTTCAACTGACAGCGCCCGTTCTCGAACTTGACGCGTGGATCAACCCAAAGAGTACAATATCTTATACAGGATCAACCATTTGTTGAAAACCAACCGTATGATCCAACACACGCGCCACCACCAGCAAGATATATCAGTGAGCATGTTGATAAAATGTGTTAGAAGTAATTAAATTAACATTCTTTGTATTTGTTTCAGGTAAGAGTGGAGTCGTAAAAGTTCTTCGAGTCGTAAAAGTTCACGGCAGTAAACTTAGCGAGTTGTGAACTGTCCAGTCAGCGGGAGTGTGGTGCAAGACAGAAGAGGTGGCGTGGTCAGGTAGATTTTAAAAGTACAAAATAATATTCTCCGAACCGAATTTCGATCACGGCGATCATATTTAGCAGACATTAACGATGCACATATTATACTGAACAACGTAACTATGTGATCTCTCCATAGTTACTAGGGTAGGAGAATTTGAAAGAAATAATGATTTTCGATTCGGTATTTGAGGGTAAGGGGGAAATCTGCGAGAACTCGAAGAACTGTGGACACAACTTGAAATTGGATATTATTGTGTAATCTGCTCTTATGTGGAAAGCGGTGTTTAAGAGTTGGTATTCTCTTTACGTTGATCGAGACACCAGCACGGCGCGGCGTCTGTTTACAAAAGTGTGTAGTTAAGTCATGTTTTGGCCAATTTATTTTCCGTGAAATAACTTAATTTCAAAATGGTAATGGCAAGACCATTACCATTTTGAAATTAAGTTAACGTAATTTTTAATTTCGTATAATTTTGAAACGGCATCAAACTGAATATTATAATATTGGTGAGAGATTTACCTAATGGAGACTTCTTTTCAATGTGAAGGTCATAAAATAACCGCGAATGTGAAAAATAACACTTTAACTTTCAGCGGATTTTCCGCTGCCACTGATCGCTTTTACCATTCAACAAAGCGCTTCAGCAATACTGGAACGCTGTAAATGGACCGCAAAACGCAACCGGTTTTAATTAACTAACGGCCTCTAAATCTCTCTTATTTCTTCTTAGAAACTTAAATTAAATCACTTTTTTCCTCCTTCTTTTACCCTTCCGTGGAATTTGAATAATTCTGTTGAGTTGCGTTTCTGAATTTGGATTAGGTATTAATGCCGTACGTGTTTTGAATACGAATTATAAAAGTTTTGAGCTAATTAAGAAATTTTGAATTTGGAAGGTTTTTTTTTTGTTGAAGAAAGTAAAATGTAAAATTCTCGACCTCTTCGGTATATTTGTAAGATAACAGTGTTATTTAAACAAAGTCGATTCTCATTTCTAGGGCCTAGGGTCTAGCCTATTTATAGGGCGCTTTAGACTGTAGGTATGTTGCATAAAAATACTATAAACAAACTGTGTTTGTTCGTAATGTATAAACTCCAAAAATACTTAACCGATTTTAAAAATTCTTTCACCTATAGAAACCTATATTATCAGCGAGTATGCTATAGTTATTTGATTTCCACGCGGGCAGAATCTGGTCTTTAATGTACCAGTAATTAGGTAATATAACGCGAAGGGAAAAAAACACCTAAAATAAACTTTGACATTTTCCGTGAAGACCAGTTTCATTTTAACCCAGTTCGGAATAGGTACTACGCTTTATAAATATTTTAATAAAACTTTTACTTTGGCAAAGAAACGCCAGCGGTGCAGTGTTGCCAACTTTTAAGTCATATATTATATAACACATAAGTAGATTAAAATACACTATTGTTCCGAAAACCAACATTTGTAAATAATGTTTTATAAACTCATAGTCAGGTTTTGTTAAAGGGAAAATTTTAATTTCAATACAATCTTTCTTTTATTTTTTATATCGTGAAAAGCGAAAAAAATCAAAAACAAGTTAAAGCTTTTTAAGAGAAACGAAAACTTATTTACCTTTTTAGACGTGATAACGTCTTATAAATCGATGAACACCGGCTGCACGCACGTAAAAGTGTCACGTTCCGCCTGAGCCTTAGCGTGCAAGCGAGAGCGCGTAACAAGCGATAGAGAGACAAGATCGGCCCAAGCAATAAGCTCCGCCCACCTCGACGGAAGCCATTATTTGCTTATGGTATATAATATTAGCCAGTATGTTTCTTTATGACGTTATTACGTAAAACTATCGTCCGTAAACTGACACAGACAACCAATTTTTTCGCAAAACATTTTCAGGAAGAATGAAATCTCATTCTAATTTTCAACACAGCTTTAGGTTTACTTGTCCACTTTACTATTTCAATTACTTTATAAACTTCCAGAGTTTATAAACATTCGTAACAATACCATATTAAAGTATGTAAATCTTAAAAGGACTTTTATAATATTATCATCTTTTTGCGTCAAATCCTTTATTAAAACTGAAACATTTCATCCACGCCCCCGCAATTCATAAAGATTCATCAACGTAATTGATACACGGTTACGTCATTTTGTTCTTTTTAATTTAAATAAGTGTTCCATTTCCAACCGGCCAGTTATAATCTTCATAACAAGTCTAGTAGACGTTTCCACGACATAAAAAAGTACTTTAATTTTTTTTCTGGTGTTGAATAAAGAGACTTCAAATTGAAATGTACTGCCTCCGCCTCTGATGCTTATTAAATAAGGGGGAGTTTCGACAAGAGGAACATCGTGGCCAATTAGAATTATCCTGACGTGTATTGAATGCTTGATAAAGTTCGCCTGTTCTTTGTTTGTTAGCCGTTTGAGATTAAAAGGCCGTTTTCGGGGAATTGAAGTAAATCATGTGCACAGCAGTTTGTGTTTAGGTAACGATTTCCAGGAATACGGCTGTTTGATATTTGGTTTATTATGTAGGTATCACAGAATTAAACCGCTAATTTGATTCGTTTTGTAAAAAAAACTTAATAATTCGATTTTTAATGAATACCAGCTCTATAAGTTTAGCTTTATTAAAATATAAATGTGGATGGATGGAAAGTAAGAAGAAGGCCAAAGAAACAATGGATAGATTGTGTAAAGCATGTTATGAAAGACAAAGGAGTCAGTGCCAGCAACACTGTTTGACAGGATAGAATGAAAGAAAAGAAAAATATTGCACCGACCCCATGTAGCATTTCGAAGGCAGAAAGATGATGATAATTACGAATTAATAACTTTTATTTCTGAAAATAATTTCGAACGATGTCGATATTGTTATTTAATTTTACTCTGATCACAAGTAGGTTCAACTTACTGACTAACTTACTGGCTATTTGGCAATCCAAAAGTGCCTGTAAATGGTTTAATTGAAATAAATGCTTTCGATGTTTTCAAACGTTTCAAAAACCTTTTCATTTTGTCCCATATGTCAGAGTGATGTTAACATGACAATCTTTTGTACATTTATTTCAGTATTTCCATGTTCACTAAATCCCTTTGGCAATGTTCACAAAGTATGACAGTATCCCCGGTTAACCTTAACGGCCAAAACACACAATTTATTTGCTGGTACATTCGATTGTTGTGGCTTTCCAAGCCTTTGATGTCTCGGTTTAGTGTAAACCACACAAAAGGGATGGCCTGTTCTTCATGGAATAAACTCAAACCTTTTGTACTGCCTACGGATATTTTATGAGGAAAAACTGAAGCAAACACGTATATCTTGGAAGGAATAGTAGGTATAGTTTATAATATTTTGTCCTCTGAAGACAAAATTTATTGCGCATTTTCCGTATCTACTATTTGTATCAATTGCTTTAAGATTTTGCACAAGTAAGTTCAGGGCATTACAATATACGGTGTTACAAATAGATAGGTGATTAAATTTATTAAGTATTTTAAGTCTATCAATAAAAATCTTTCTTTGTATATTTCAGAGTTTATACAAAGACTGTATAAATCACTAATGGTTTCATAACTGTAAAACGATAATATTCTATACGCATGGTGTTTGCAAATGTGTGATTGTTCAACTATTTTTTGTTTAATAAATAAATCTTCAATCTTATTAATTTGCATAATTACTCGGTCACATTGTAACTAAATGAATGAATTGGGACATCCTTACCTTCATAGTGTAAGGTTCATAAATGAAGAAGATGATTTTATTAAATACTTTTTGTAGCACAGATGAAAATGACGTTGTCAATATTGTGACAGCTGTCAGTGACAACTTGTAGGGAGCGGGAAAAAATAGACAAGGCTATCGCGTCTGATTATGATATATTTATGAAAAAGTTGTATTAATACTGTGAGAGTATTTATTGTGGACACCAAATCAATGTTAACAGGCAATTAATGTTTTATAATATAGTATAGTTGAATAGTTTCTTTGTTTTAAAGTGCTAATCTCCGAAACGTTTTGAAAATAATTTTGGTAGTTAGCTATACTCTCTTTTTTATTAATTATTACTCTTTTTTTAGTAATATAGCGAATTTGCAGGCAAAAGCTAGTGGAAAATACCTAATCGGTTTATCCTTTTCATATGAACCTCGACATTAAAACCAAAATTGTGTCCTCACAACTAATCAGAAAGCTGAACCCATCACAACTTCCACCAAATGACAAGGACAAAACTAAACAAACAAAAGGTTCACTCAAAAACACCCAAACCTATACGCTCCGACATACAGAATCAAAGTAACTTTTAATACGAAATTCGTGTATTTACAAAAACGTTGGTTCTGTAAAACTGGGCCTACAAAGTTGGTTAATGGATGAAAGTGCAAAACTTAGGACCATTAATTAAAGTCTGTCGCACTGATTTATGGTCCTTTGGATCTGATTGACGCTTTTTATATTTTTATAGTAAAAAAAATAGGAGGAAATAGTTGGGAAGGTTTATGTACATTGATATACCAATTCTAGAATGGGAACTTAATCATTAACATGCAACTTGATCATGATACTGATAATTTTGTTATCTCAATTCATGTTTTCACAATATATGCCTTACACCCCATGTGAGAAAGTCTATTTTATCTTTTATAAAACTAACGTTAAATGTCTAAATTTTTACAATAGGGTATTACACCCATTTTTGAAAAGTGTCTCAGTTCAATTCTGTAGTGCTAATATGCCACCAAAAACTATACAAAATTTTTATTCAATCGATAAGTGCCAAAAAATGCATCTAAATTTTTAATTTTCAAATGTCGCGCGTACGTTGAAATATTAAAACTCCGTAAATGCACTGTTAAAAGTTAGACAATGTAGTTGCTCACTACTACTCTTCAAAGCACTTTAGTCTCTCTATAGAAGGAAATGTGCATTCAAAATTAAACACTTCATAAGACTTTATTTCAACACAGAGTCCATTCACTTTACAAAACTTTTACCGGTAAAGTTAAAATAAAATACCAGTACTCTAATGAGCTCTATTGTACTGAGAACCATTCAAAATGGCATCTCTGTGCCATTAGACGAGATAACACCTGAATGCTCGTTTAATACCTAAAGTTAAATGTTAAAACTCATTTAAAATGTAAAATTAAGCTCTTAAGGAAATCCCAGATTGTAATGTTCTCGAAATAATGTTTGTTGATAAGGCCTTGTTGTATTTGGCGTAATAATGTGAAATACGTGATGAGAAAAACTTGGCAAGGTTAAAGGGTTGGTAACCTTACTTTAAAAAAATATATTTATGATTTACATTGGTATGTAACTCAAAACTCAAACAGAAGAATTAACTTTCAATTTAAGTTGCTTTGAAATAAATAATAATAAATTGAGGGATTTGTAACCAATCGCATGCCTATTAGAATATATAAAAGAAAAGATTGCTAACGCAATATATTTGGTATCTATCTACAGATCAACCGTATCCACTATCCTGCGATCGCACGCGGCATTCAAATTCGTTTAGGAAGAACCCAGTAGTTTAATCTATATCATACGTGTAAGGTGAGGTACAGCGTTTAATATGTATTGGAATATATTTGAGTACAGTCGGCTATAGAAGGGTTATCATTTGTTAGCTTGGGTCTTACGTCTGTTAAAACAAAATGTATATGTTATGTGTTAATTAATGAACAAATAAATAAATAAATAAAAATCTAATCGCGTCATAAGTTCAAGAAAATTGTCTTATAAACTTTAACTTAACTTACTGATTTGAGAACCTATTAATTAACTGGTATTTTGTTGCTTGACAACTGGGTTCTTCTGTATGTATATTCTGATACAATCTCTCTCGGTGAACACCTTGGTGAAGTGAGTTGTCATCCGTCCGTCTGCTTTGTCAATTCCTAGCATCGGGACGGATAACAGCTCACTTCACCTGGGTGTTCACCGAGGGTGATTGTAACAGAATAGCACTACTGTTCTATTTCGTGTTTGAGTTGGAGGAAAATAGAAATAAAGTTTTTTCTTATTCGTGTGTCGCTCCTCTGTTGTGTAAAATAGGTACGTCACTGACAGCTTGGTTCAGTAGTGGCTGAGCAATTGGCTGCTACGCTGAGTGTCTCGAATTTGCTTCCCGCACGGAACAAATACTGTGTGTATGTTTCAACTTATGTGTTTGTGAATGCACTAAAAATTCATAATGTTCCCAATGTATAGAAAAAAAAAACTTAAGAGGTGTCAAGGGACACCCGGATGAAACGAAGTTCCTTTCGATTAATTAGTGAAGGAATTGTAATATATTTTTTTTTAAGTAATAGTAATATTTTTTTTATTGTTAACAAATATAATGTAATATAAACTTAACGAAAATAACTGGCTTGCTTTCTATGAAAGAGAGAGAGAGAGAGACAGACAGAGAAACACGCGCACGCCGCACGGCTTACAACTATAGCAAAAAGTGTCGTTACAACTTTTGGTCTTAATTTTTTCCGTCTAGCCCCCTTTCGCAACGTGCGATAAGGAACTTCGTTCCAAAAATCATCATTATCATCTGCCTAGGTATTTTTCGCCTATGTTAGCGGCGGCTTCCAGTCTAACTTGCCGGATGCAGCTGAAAACCAGTGTTTTACATGGAGCGACTGCGTAACACGATACCCCTAGGTAAAACTTGGTTGTCAGACTTTCTAGCTTCTGACTACCCATAACTGTCAAAGATCTACAAATGACAGCCGGGATGTATAAGAAAAAATAACGATTACTTTATACTAACTTATTGAGAGTTAAACTGTTGAATATTACATTGTGGTGTCGTCGACTGTACAGCTTTTAATATAGCAATGTATTCGTACTCCATTTCTTCATATTTATTCCATTTTCCTGTTTCGGGCTTCTCGGCTTGATTTAGGCTCTCTTGTTCAACTTACAGAGTATTTGTGACTTATGAAGCCAGACAGTTCTTTTTCTTCAGTTAAAGTCGTAACTCGTGTTTAGAACTAAATTTATTTGATGTTTTTTTCGTTTTATGGCGTAAATATTTCGTAGACAGGGCCTGTAGACAAAATCCCTTTTCTGTTAGGGTATTACTACACTAATCGAACGACCGTCGATCGATGCCATCAATCGACATCGATCGACGTTGATCAATTGGTGTGGTAGCTTTGGCAGATCGACGGATACCGTTCCACTTACCAATCGATCGATTGCCCTTCTATGGGATCGGTCGACGGTCAATTAACCGCAGCTATAATCCATCAGTAATAATAATCAAGCAGCTCGATCGACGTAGACTAATAAATTCCACCATCGATCTATCGTCGATCGACAATCGATCGGTTGGTCTGGTAGCAACCATCGATCAACGTCGACTAATCCATTCTACCATCGATCGATCGATTGGTCACCCTTAGAGTTAACGCCAACGGAAAAATCAAATTGTATGTAGTTGACATATTTGCATCACGTGACATCTGGTAGGCAAACGTCAACTGCATACAATTTGATTTCTCCGTTGGCGTTAAAGCTAACAGAAAAGGGATTTTGTCTACAGGTTGTATTATGTGATGTAAATAAAACTGAGTATTTGAACTAAATTAAAGTGTTCTAGTTTAATAAATATATTGTACTAGCTTTTGCCCGCGACTTCGTCCGCGTGATTGTCGTTTATAGTGGATGAGTCCCTGAATAAAAAGTAGCCTATGTCCGTCCCCCAGGTTCAAGCCATTTTCATACCAAATTTCATCAAAATCGGTTCAGCCGTTTCATCGTGAAAGCGTAACAGACAGTTACTTTCGCATTTATAATATTAATAAGTAAATAAGTAATAAGTATGGAATAAAGTAAAACGTATTTATTTGATACCTTATTTAGAACGAGTTATACTGTGGTACAGTCAACAGCAAAAGTAGATGATCAAAATCAGAAACTAATTTACTAACACTAATATATATAATTTATTATAAGTTTATTTATTAAAAGTATGTGATTGTCACACTTCTGACGCGAACTCCGTTCATTAGTATTGAATTTCTGATTTTGATCATCTACTTTTGCTGTTGACTGTACAGTGCTAGACTGCTGCAGCCGTGCAGTCAGTGAAAGCTGTACAGTCCGGACGGACGGTTGCCTTATTCATACAGTCATCTCTGCAAACTTTTCTTTTGCAACGTTCTACCTAGTTCCACGTTGCTCTGAATTTGTATTAGTGTGGTTTATTGAATTTAAAGAATTGAAAGTAGAGCATTTGAATTGAAAGATAATATAATGCACTACACTACCACAGTATAAATATTAGTACGGCGTACAGTAGCGATACACCCCGCCTCCCTCCGAAACACCGTCCCTCTTTTTTTTTTTTTTTTATATTGTTATAGTCTTGCGTTTGACCGCAACTCACCTGATCTTAAGTGATGATGCGGCCTAAGGTGGAGCACGCTTGCCTAGAATAAACCAGTTCACTCGTGCCTTGAAGATACCCAGATTATATGTATCGGGGAATAGAGAGGCGGGCAGTGAATTCCACAGTCTGGCAGTTCGCTCTTCCCGCGTCGAACGTGCTCTCGAAACTGATTTTAGTTCTCGCGGCGCGTAGACACGCACACACACGCACGTATTTGTACAGTCTGTTATTTTGGTAGTAGTGTAGGTAATTCATTCGTTTCGTTTGTATGGAGTGCCGTAGGTACATACACTAAACTAATATAGCAATAACTAACACTAATTACCTAGTTAATACCATATTTAAAAAATGTAATGCCTTAATCAGTTCCCTTAACTAAAACTACATCGTTTTGCCTATAACAGAATCTAAATAATAGTAATTTACATACCGAATGTGTTCGTTCAATGAAGTCGTCAACTCGAAATCGGACAGTAATGTCATTCAGGCATCTAACCTAGTTCTCTATAATTGAATTTTAGTATTTATGCTAGTTCTAGCTAGTACGAATCAAAGGACCATTCACCATTACTGTCTACAATTATCGCGGAACGTTTCCCACATATTAAGTGTTGCCAGTGGTCTTAATAGACATAGTTCGAATTTTGATTGTAAGTATCTGGCGTTGTAAGGCTGCGCGCGAGGTGTCGAATTTATCGATAATATTAAAAAAAATAGTCTTAACTAATATTATAAACAAAGAGAAAAGATTTTGTTTGTTACGATTTAACTCAAAAACGACTGGTCCGATTTGAAAAATTCTTACACCTTTAGAAGGCTACAGTCTCCTGAGTATACGAATTAACCATTTCTTTTACGAAATAACTGACACGACAACAATTTATTTATATATTTATGACAATAAGTACAACATCTTACAGATAATTGCAAGACGATGTCATACACATATATTAATCACTTACTATATGCACATATCTATATCCCTCATACAAAACCCTTAAACAATAATCAACATTAACAATAACAATAGTCAGTCAGTCAGTCAGTGAGTCAGTCATATTTGTATCCTATCTTCAATGCACTTTTGCGCTCCTGATACAAATTTCGGCAGGCTATGAAATATATCCACCGATGATATATTATTTATCAAACGTGCGGCCCTTGACAACGGAGCAAACTTAAGTAAATTCGTCCTAGACCTTGGCACCTCTAACAAAGCGGGGCGGCGGCGAGCCCCTACATACCCGTCCGGGACACACAGCCGCAGCGCCTCCAGCACATCTGGATGGTGTACCAGCCCGTGCAGCACCCTCGCCACGTACTTCACTAACGCGACGTCCCTTCTAACCGCTAGCCTTAAAACCATTTTTACACATCGAAGACAAACAAAAACACAACGACAATATTGATACGATATAAATATTCGACTTTACTTGTCTTCGCATCTTAATCGCACAATCGCGAGTTTGTTCCCATCCTTACAAGTAATAGGGTTGACAAACATGACCACTAATATCTTTTGACGCCGTTAAACATGGATATCTCGGTTCGTACATTTTTATGTTTTTGATTGCGCTCCTAAACCGGCCACATTTTCCCGGCAATCTGTGGCTGCAATCTATTGCCAGCAATGTTTTAAACATGGCCCAAATGTTGCTCAAATTCTCAGCAACTTCAACTTCGGTAAGTATTGATATAATAATAATTATGTATCTTTATATCCGATAGTGACAGTCCTTCATAGACAAACTTACACATACATTAAGTAGGCAAAAAACGCATTTATAATATTAGGTAGATTAAAGTATGAATAGTAGATATGGATTAGTATAGAAGTATGGATATACTCCCCTACTTTCCGACATGTATCCGTTCCAATCACTGACCAGCTTGAGCTTCTTGGCGTTACTTTGACGTCAAATCTTAACTTTGGGTCATTTATTGAATCCAAGGCCAAACTAGCTGCCAAAAAGCTGGGAGTCCTCGCAAAGGTGCGAAAGTACTTCACGTCGGAACAGCTGCTCAACTTATACCAAGCACAAGTTCGATCGTGCATGGAGTACTGTTCGCACCTTTGGGATGGATCGGCAAAATACCAACTGGAGGCATTGGAAGTCATCGATAGACGTGCCAAGAGGCTCATAAACAACGACTCCCTGGTTAGGGCTAAGCTCCAGAGCCTTGAACATCGCCACACCGTTGCTAGCCTTTCGGTCTTTTATCGGGTACATTTCGGAGAGTGTGCTTTGGAATTGCACAATTTAATTCCCCCATCCCCGTTCCATCATCGGACGAGCAGAGATACGGCGAAGCGTCACCGCTATATGGTTGAAGTTCCACGGTCTCGAACCAAGCGCTTTGACTCCACATTTATTGTGCGAACTGCCAGACTGTGGAATTCCCTGCCCGCCTCTCTGTTCCCTGATAAGTATAATCTGGGTATCTTTAAGGCACGAGTGAACCGGTTCATCTTAGGCAAGCGTGTTCCAACTTAGGCCGCATTATCACTTACGATCAGGTGAATTGCGGTCAAACGCAAGCCTGTTTAAAAGTTAAAAAAAAAAAAAAAAAAAAATATGTACCTACAAATATGTACGGAACCCTTGGTGGGTGATTCGTACTCGCACTTGTCCAGTTTTTTGCCTTTTTTTTGCTCGATGTCTTATGTTGTATCTATAGATAATGGTACGGAACCCTTCGTGCGGGAGTCCGACTCACACTTGTCCAGTTTTTTTACTTGTGATATCATTGGTTGCAGTTGCAATAATGTACATTGCAGTATAAGTATTTCCCGTTTAGTAGCACTTTTATAGAAATAATTTAATACCAGCAATCTCGTTTCTATGTTTGAAAATACTGATACAACACCTTGTATGTGTGTTAATCATGTTATTTGTACGACGTTGGATAAGAAAATCAATCTTGGTCATAGAATGAAACTGTTCGATGTAATCTTAATTGAAATAGCTGTTCTGATAGGTTGATAATGAAGTGTTATTTTACTTACTTACTGTAATCTGTTGGTTTCTTTAGATTGGTCTGATATGAAGGCCAACCCTGCTACATAGAAACGATAAAAAAAAACTTTTTTATAAAAAAGACAACCACTTTCAAAATCTAAAAAGTGATAATAACTTGGCGGCTTTGCTCCGTTTGTTGTTTTGTATTGCCACCGACTTCCGAAACTAAAGTCATGTGTGTTCTGTGCTAAAGTTATTTATCACTTAGATTTTGACGGCCACACAGAATAGAGATTGAAAGTACAAGGTTGGAGAAACTTAAAATATCATAATACTTATCAAATATCATAATTATTACAGTCTAAATAAATAAAAATATTGTAAAACTGTATTATGATGTGAATAATTTGTTGCGTTGACTGTACCTTTCGTCACATTCGACGTGGCAGCACCGGGCAGATTTATTTTTAATAAAAAGCATAAGGAAATATCAAAAGAACAAGTAGACGTGACGGCGACTCGACATGGCGGCGACTCGACGTGGTGCGGCTCGACATAAAGGGAATAAATTCATCTGTGCGAGCCTCCGCGAACATCCCCGACGCACTACAGCGCCATTGCAGTCCCAACAGCATCCTGAATGCATTATTAAATTGTACACGCAGGGCATTGTAGGCTCGGCGCGTACATGACACCCACAGGCCACTCGTGTAAAACGATTGACAGAACGCCTTAAAAAGAGTTATTGTTCTTCTGATTTATGTACAGTACGCAAAACAGATAAGTATCCATGTCGTCGGGAATAGTTAAAGATTTCTTAGAAACCAATGGGGGCTTTCAAATGAAATTTTATTAAATCATTGAACTGTTTATTCTCTATAAATTGTATTTTATTTTATTCATAAAAACCTATCGGTTTCTAAGTAAACTTCAACTGTTTCCGGCGACATGGATACTTATCTCCTTTGGTGACCGTACATCAAGCCAATGAAATAATCAATACAAGGTGTGTGTTAACTAAATCACATACTCGTACAATTCTGATGAAGAGATACTAAAAAAACCATTTCGATACAGTAATCTGTTAAACAAGTTAAATGGCGTTCGTAGTCATCATTTTCCTAGATTTTTCCTATGTTGGGGTCGGTTTCCAGTCTAACCGGTTGCAGCTGAATACCAATGTTTTTAACCGTCTTCAAAAAGGAGGAGGTTATAAATTCTTTTTTTTTTATGTTCGGTCATAACTCTGTCATGCATATAGACGGATTTGCAAAATTCTTTTTATGTTCGAAAGTGGTTTATTCCGAAATGATCCCATATAAATTTTGCCAAAATTCATTCAGCTCTTTTTGAGTGAATCAACAAAATCCCAAAAAAATTACATATCTAGATGTTTTAGTTTCTTCAATCTTTGGAGAACATACAATCTCTATTTTAAGAGTGTCGCCGTTTCTTAATGGATTTGGATGTTAAGGCAATGCCAAAAAGCGAAAAATCGTGCCAACGGTCCAACATGCATTTTGAGACGCGAAAATGTCTCTGTATGAAATGGATGAATGGATGGAGTGGATGACGCAGCCAGGACCGGTTGATCCGTGCGGCTTTGCTACGAGCTTCTTAATTGCGTAAAAGTTAATTAAGTAATCGGCTGACATAAAGGCTTTCGTACCATATCATACCATACCATATCACAGTCATACCGACGGACAGACGGACAGCGGAGACTTAGTAATAGGGTCCCGTTGGTTACCCTAAAAAAAAGGTCTGAAAAACATACTATACTATTTTTTATCTAATATTATAAATATTATATTTACTTTTTTACTTTTCTTTCTACAAAATAATTATAATAAAAAATACATTGAGATAACCTCTACCACTACAGTACTGAAGAAACCAACACAAGTTTTATTTCAGCCAACAATAATAATTAAATAAGACGAAAACACGTAGTATTCAGCCTAGGGGCGCAGACTGGTTCAAGTTCTTATTGTAGCCAGAAAAGCCTTAATTGAGGTTAAAAAAAAACAACCTTTGTTAAGTTCTAGGCTCAGTTTTCAGAACTAATTTACTATTTTTCTAGACAAAAGGTATGCCGAATTCGTAGAAATGTAAAAAAGAGGATGAATTACATGAAAATGCAATTGTTATTAGACATTGTTGATGAAGTAGGTATTTCGATCTTTTGAAATAAAATAAAACCTGAATTATAAAGATTTTTAAGTTACCTTTCTATTAGTGTAATCCTCAAAAAAATAGCACTTCAACTTTAGCAAAAAATACGTTTTCAATTATTTTAGTAATTTTTTTACAGGGAGATTTAAGTGTGTACATAAAAAAAAAATAAGAACGTGGAATGTGATAATAGGATATTGAACATTAATAATATGCTTTTAGATGTAGTTTGTTTCTCTTATTTAATGAGTTAATAGCCCCTGAATAACGAAGAAAAACGCACTTTTGGTCGAGGTAGCGACTTAACAATCCTTATCTATCTGTATCTAAATTGATATTATAAAGAAGTTTGTAGTAGGTTATCTCCGAAACTACTCATCTGATTTCAAAAATTCTTTCACCAATAGGAAGCTACGTTAACACTGAGTATGATGTGCTATATAATAAATAAAGACTATATACAATAAAGACTACACAATAAAGCTTTTTTACAAAAAAGACAACCGCCTTAAAAACATATCTTAATATATATAAATCTCCTGTCACGATGTTTGTCCGCGATGGACTCCGAAACTACTGAACCGATTTTAATGAAATTTGTACACCGTGTACAGTTTGATCCAACTCGAAAGATAGGGTAGGTGTAGGGTAGGGTAGGTGTAGGGTAGGTGTAGGGTAGGTGTAGGGTAGGTGTAGGATAGGTGTAGGGTAGGTGTAGGGTAGGTGTAGGGTAGGTATAGGTAAATAGGCAGGTAAGTAGGTAGATAGGGACAGGACAACGTCTGTCGGGTCAGCTAGTAGAGATATATAAAAGCGAAAGGTCACTTATTGACTAAACTTGAAATCTCGCAAACCACTTGAACAGTCGAACAAGCTAATTGGTTTACAGGTAAAAATATTCAACTTTCTACTATTCTCACAATATTTTAATTTATTAAATTTTCTTAACTCGAGCACGTAGGTATCCCTGGTACTTACGTACTAAAGATAAAATAAATAATTAAATAAATAAATTGTGAGTATAGTAGAAAGATGAATATTTTTGCCTGTAAACCAATTAGGTTGTTCGACTGTACCTACTCTAAAGCTGGAAGGTTTATTATAAGCAGATCAGCTAGATGCCCCAATTTTAAGGCATTTTGTAAATGTTTTGGTGCGACAAGGACAACCTAGGTTTAACAAATTTATTAACGTAAAGAACAATACATAGTTCACTTAATAATGAGCTTAAATAACTAATTATGTAACATTTAGCAATCAAGCCATTCTTGTAAATGTTATCGTAAATGTAATGTTCTAATCTGGTTTTAAACACTGCAAGTGATTTGGAATCCTTAATATTATTTGGTAAATTATTGTATACTTACAGTTGTGCTCCCTCATAGGTTTAGGTCTTTTTGCCGTAGTTAGTTCTATTTCTTCGTAATTCAATTTGGTTAGTATTTCTTAAGCCGTAATAAAATACTTTTTCAACACACTTGCTCATAAAATGGCTCTAATTTCACCGCAATTAGGTACATAATGACACCTGTAATCAAACTGTGACTTTTTCATTGCTATTATTCACAAGTGAGTTATAGGGGTTTTATTTTTATTTTATTGGTTGAGTTGCTTTGTTTTTAAAAAAGTTTCGATACAAAAAAGATCGTGTTCAATAGTACAAATAAATTAACGCACCTATTGCTTGCTCATTTCATGCAACTTCGTATTTAAATAGATGATTTCAACTTGTACGTTTTTAATAAATAAAACTTTCACTCAAATGAAACTTTTGTTTTCTCTGTAATAAAGAAAACTTACGTGGCTCGAACGCTATCCACGAAAAACCAAAAAAAAAAAGAAACCTCATTCTTTTAGTCTATGGCCGATCGCCACTTGTTTGATGCGCGCGCATAGGAAAGCTGATTAATGTTTCCCGCTATTGCGAATGTTTTTCACAACTCGTTTTCACTGTTGAAAATGATTTTTAAGTACCTACCTATTATTTTCTTCACAAGTGTGTTGAAAAACGTCGTATGATACACGTGTGTATTGATGATTACCGTCCTCGGCTTTCTTAGGACCCTCACCTAACGGTTTGGGTCTCAATGGCGCCTCAGCGGTAATCACCAACATTACACACTTGTACCATTTTAACAAGTTTTATGACACAGTTTTAAAACCTCGTCGTTCATAATTTATATGTCTGTTGTGTGTGGTTCTGTTTATGTTACTAACCCGTAAATTAAGGTTCTAATGTTACTAACAATTGGACCTAAGTAATCAAATAAATAGACGTATTATTATTATTGTTACAAGTAAAAGACGTGAAGAATTAAATAAGTATTTTGCGACAGGACCCATTAAAGGGTTCTTTGTCTTCCACGCGGACGAAGCCGCGGGAAAAAGCAAATTTTAATATAATGTAAAGAACAACAAGTTTTCAATAAAACACACCACTTGAAATAATTAATTATCATTGCGGATGATTTTTACGGTAGCAACATTGTGAATATTTAAAAGAGGTCTCTCGGGTCCTGGTTGAGCTTAGGCTTACGATCCAGTAGTAGGCGATAAAGAAAATATTTTAAAGCTATATTTGTTATGCATCGGTCGTAGTATAAGAGTATAAGAACTTTATCAAGTCAAATAGTTTATTTGCATAATACATAATACAACTATGTAATTATTTGCTTTTGTTTTTTTATTGATAATTTCAATAAGTCCAATGTCAATGATAATTTCTGTCTATTTCATTTTGTCTAGATTTGTCAGAGTTTTGTTTATAATTTTAATAATAGGATTTCTGTATTTTTAAGTTAACTTTATGAAGACCAATAACATTTGTGTGGTTTTTAACTGTTAATTCAAGTTGGTTGTAATAAATAAATATAAAAAAGAAATGTTCATAAGGTTTACAAAAGAATTTGAGGACCACTGTTTATAATCTAATGAGGTGTACCTGCAAATCCATATAATACAAACCATCATCTGCCTAGCCTATTTCAACTTTGTAGGGGTCGGCATCCAGTCTAATCGTATGCAGCTGAATACCAGTGTTTTACATGGAGCAACTGCCTGTACGACCTCCACAGCCCAGGTAATGAGTAACACGATACTCTTAGTAAGACTGGTTGTCTGACTTTAAGGCTTCTGACTACCCATAACAACGACCAATAATCTACGAATGACAGCCGGGACATAACGAAAAAAAGGATGAAAGCTAGGCAAAACTAAGGTCTGGGGTAAAGGGGGTCTGTAAACTAAGGCAGTGGGAGGCCATAATGCATTCCGTCAATTTCGCTCGTAATGACAAACTATGACTTTAATAAACATTAATAATCTTTCGAGCAACTACGACGTTAAAAATATTCTTGCAAGTAAGTCTTAATCAGACTTATTTGCAAGAATATTTTTAACGTCGTAGTTGCTCAGAAGTTTAAAAATATTCTTGCAAGTAAGTCTTGGTCAGACTTATTTGCAAGAATATTTTTAACGACGCAGTTGCTCAGAAGTTTAAAAATATTCTTGCAAATAAGTCTGACCAAGTGGTGATAGATCTGTTAGAGCGTCGCGCAGTAGTTGTTTATATAGCGGTTTGGCATAACGAAAACCTTGTGAGAGCATAGACAGATAAGCATATTAAGGCTCTTGATTTGGCTCGCGAGGTGGTCAACATGTGGGACATGTATAATAGCAATCATTGCGCGGATAGTCGTGACGGCCAATGGCATAATAGCCAAGAGCTTGGACAATACATGAAGAGGCTCTCCTTGGGCAGTTAGATCAAGGGCTCATAAAATTGTTGGATTTAAATATAATTATATGAATATACTTATACAAACATATCAGCATGATTATATTAACACTGCCTACTTTTGCCCCCACTGCTGGGCAAAGACTCTTATTTATTTGTTTATATTAGGATCTCCAACAAAATATATACACTAAACATTACATATTGTTAATGCCTAAATTATTTCACAGGTGTACTCCTTCAATAACAGGAGACCACAGCATGCACAATAAAGTCTCGATCTCGTGCTCTTCTCGTGTAGAGAAGGCATTGTTACCACTTTTTCTCAAAGTGGATTTAACATTTTAAACTTAAGTTTATTACAATTTTCCAGATTTCCTGACAATGTTTTCTTTCACCAATTTCCTTCAAGATTAACTACAACTACAAACTACATAATATATGAAATAGAAAAAGTCACATTAGTACCTACTTCCCGCGCCCGCGCACCCACAATCCTTGTGCATGAGAGGCCTCAACAAAGTAGTCATCAAGACATAAAAAACTTTAAAAAAAAAGAGAACCGCCTTAAAAAAAATCTGAAAAGCGATAAATAAGTTTAGCACAGGACACACATGACTTTAGTTTCGGATAGAAGAAACGAAAACGTCTTCTCGGTTATTGTTATTTAAAAAAAAGAAAAAAGCGCTGAATAAATTTCTGTTTGTTGTATACTAAAACCTTCTCCAGAATGTAACAAACACTTTTCTAAAAACCGCATCAAAATCGGTTCAGCCAAACGGGAGATAATCGCGGACAAACATACATACATACAAACATACGGGTCGAACTGAGAACCTCCTTTTTTTTTGAAGTCGGTTAAAAAAATAGCATCGCAATATCTCTCAAATGATCTTTAGCCTATCTTCCAGTGTAGCACAGTCTTAAGTTTCGTTAAAGCAACATTTTACATAATTGATGTAGGACTGAGAGAAAATGGTTCAAAGTCAGAGGTCATGCGGACATTTTAATCACATTAAAGTACATATTTGATGAACTAAACCCGTAAAACTGGTGCTATTTATAAGGAGTCTTTAGTATCATGGACTGGAAAAACCGGCCGATGTTACGGAATCGTGTGTAAGTTACAAAGGGTTCCGTAACGGAAAAAACTAGCAAAAAAACCGGTCAGGTGCGAGATGTAATCGCGCGCCGAGGGTTCCGTACAAACTTCTTAGTTTCATTTCATCATTTCATTTAAGCCAAAAGACGTCCACTGCTGGGGGGGTGGGGGGGTTGCCATAATCGCCACGCTTGGCAGGCGGGTTGGCGATCGCAGTATGGTTGTTACAAAGGCACAGAGAACGCTGGTGCCCATTTTCTGGTAAGTCTGTTAGTCGCCCCTTACGACACCCACGGGAAGATATGGGATGGTGCTATTCTTTACGTCCGACACCACATAAACAAATTTCTCAGTTTACCAACTGCAAAATAAGTTCGAAATTGAAAAACAATATTTAAAAAGAAACGTTTCTTTTTTACCCGACTACGGCAAAGCCAAAGGAGGGTTATGAGTTTGACAGGCTATGTATGTATGTATGTATGTATGTATGTATGTATGTATGTTCATCTGTACGCGCATAGCTCCTAAACTACTTATCAGAACTGAACAAATGAGGTATCGTTAGAAGCGTCTTGATCGTCCGCTGGTTATAGGCTATATGACGTGTCACCGAATCCAATGTGGCGCCCTCTGGCGGACAACAAAACCAAGATTTAAAAAAAAAATGAAGACAAGCATACCGTGTTTGGTATCATTTTAAAGGGGTTCACTAGTACCATTCAAATATATAATATTTAGTTGTGTTTTGTCACAAATTATTTAAAAAAAGAAAAGATTACCAAATAAATTAAGATACGCATACCGTGTTTAGTATCATTAGAAAGGGGTTCACTAGTACCTTTTAAATATATAATGCTTAGCTGTGACTCCAAAATGGTTTAAATAAAAAAAAATAGTTTAAAAACTAAAACCCGACTACAACAAAAAGTGATCTAAAAAGTACGAAACAAGAAAATATTTCACACAGAAATCAAGACATAGGTACAAAATAGTCAAGGTAAGCCGTGGTTGCATGCCTGTATCCCATAAGAGTGCGATGAACATGAATTATAATGGCATGCAACCACGGCTTACCTTGACTATTTTGTACCTATGTCTTGATTTCTGTGTGAAATATTTTCTTGTTTCGTACTTTTTAGATCACTTTTTGTTGTAGTCGGGTTTTAGTTTTTAAACTATTTTTTTTTATGTGATGTAACTACAAAGAATCATGGTAGGATTTGTACAAAAAAAAATAAAGATGTTTAGAGAATTTGAAATTCTAATTCTAATATTCTTGGGTACCTAAAGAGTATCTTCAGGCATCTACAATATTTTTAAAACCCCGCAAAAAAAGTGGATAGTTAAAGGAAAAGCTCATTATTTCAGAACGAAATTACGACTGACAGTAACAGTGACACTGACAGCCGCCATTTCGCAGTTCTTACTCTGAAATTGCATCTTTTTATGGAAAAAATATCACAAATAATTAATAATTTTTTTCCACACACTCGTCACATCACTTCTGTGCCAATTTGATAGATCCGTTAACGTCGCTTGTCACTTTCTTTTTTTATAAACTCAAAATAGGTATCGAGATGAAACGAGAAAGTGTTATTTTCATTTCGTAATATTTTAATTATCGGGCGGGGTTTTAAAAATATGGTAAGTGTATCAATCAACTCCTGGTAATGTATTTTTCACATTGGAAAATATTTTAAACCCTCTAAATTATTATTTTTTCCATACAAATTAATGTATGAATCTCGCCATGATTCTTTACGGGTTTCGATTTTTTTCCTTTACTTGTGCTACATGACGTTGCTTCTTGCCAAATTTCATGGTTCTAGGTCAACGGGAAGTACCCTATAGGTTTTGATTGCCTGTACTGCAAAATATGCAGCTTAAATGGAGCATAAACGGCCGTATCTATTGATTGCGTTGATTTAGAAGTTTGGTTTTTGCAGATTTTAGTACTTGATATTAATTTCAACTTGATACCTCCACGTGTTTTTTAGAAAAATAGTCTTGACAAACGGACAACGAACTGATCCTATAAGGGTTCTACTTTTTCCTTTTGAGGTACGTAATTCTAAAAAAACGCAAAAATTCCCCACCCTTCGAAGATACACATTCCTCCCTCCACTCAAAAGCATTATAACGAATATTTGATAGCGTAGCAGTTGTAGACAATAAACAACGTTAATTAACAGTCAGTAATAACATTTGTTAAAGGGTAATTAAAACATGGTTGGTGTGCATAATGGAGTGATTCTGACGTACTTACCTATAATCTGTGATGCAGATATTTTTAACCGACTTCAAATAGGATGTTATCAATTCGGATGTTTATATTTTTTATGTATATTCGGGCATAGCTTCGTTATACATAAACGGATTTACAAAATTCTTTTTTTGTTCAAAAGGGGTTTATTCCGAAATGGTCCTTTTTTAATTTAAATTTCATATAGATTTGATGACGCGATTACTGCTATCGCATAAATGTTTTTTCGCAATCACACAACATTAAAAAAGGAGGAGTTTTTAGGAGGTGTTTGTGTTTCAAATGTAGTAGCAACAGGTACGGATAGCTACATTATGTTTGTAGTACCTGCACAGGTGATGTAAAGGTAATAGTTATCCATTATAGATTGAGAAAAACGGATTAACTCACTGTGTTGCCGAGTTCGACCGACTAGACCGCTAGTAGGACGGACCCGACAACACAGAGTAAATCCGTTTATCTCAATCTATAATGTGTAACAATACTCACGTTTCGTTTAATGAAAAAAGTAATAATTATCATCTGCCATGTTTTTTCTATGTTTGAGTCGGCTTCCAGTCAAACAGGATGCAGATGAATACCGGTGTCTTACATAAAGCGACTGCCTATCTTTCCTCCGCAACCTGGTCTCTGGGTAACACGGTACCCCTTGGTAAAACTGGGTGTCAGACTTTCTGGCTTCTGATTACTTATAACGACTGGCAAAGATCTACTTATACATAATCTTAAACTGGTATGGATCCTTACCCAGTGGCACAGCAGCGGGAAGTTCCACCAGTCAGTTAAACGTTCAGGAATCTGTTGGTGGCTCTGGGTGTTAGTGATAGTAATATCCCGCATTGAATTTATATATTTTTTTGTTTTTGATAATTACCAATGGGGTCGAAAAATACCAATGAATGAATGAATTAATGTTTTAGCGCGTTGTGAAAGGGGGCTAGACGGAAAAAATTCTTACGAAAAGTTGTCACGACATGCTATAATAAGCTAAATTGAATCGTTGGAACTGTCAAATAGAGTTCATTATTAGTTGAATGGCGGCTTTTCTATGAAAATATTGGAGCGAATTAAAACCTTATTTTTGCTATTTTTATTACTTCACAAACGCAGACAATTCGAACAGAAAAATTGAATCGTTGGAACTGTCAAATAGAGTTCATTATTAGTTGAATGGCGGCTTTTCTATGAAAATATTGGAGCGAATTAAAACCTTATTTTTACACATTAACCGTGAAATTCGGTTGCACATAGCTCCTATTGTCCGGTCGGGCACCAGCCTATACGTTTCTCAGAATAATTTTATCATACCTAGTTTGGTAAAATTTCAATTTTTAACCGTTTACGTTTACAAAATAAAGTCCGAATTCGCTTTTCGTAGAATATGTTTATGTATTTAAAGGCGGCGCGGCGAACTCTTTGAACTAGGTACCTACGGCGATATGTTTAGTACCTAAGTTTATTCGCTCAAATACACTTATTAAGTTTATATAACATTATATTTGTTAATAATAATAAAAAATATTATTATAACTTCAAAAAAATAAAATTTTATTACAATTCCTTCACTAATTAATCGAAAGGAACTTCGTTCCATCCGGGTGTCCCTTGACACCTCTCAAGTTTTTTATTCACTTTAAAATTCCTCAAAGCTAGGTACATTGCCCCACAAAACTGCTTACGCAGTATTACTGTGAGATCGTTGAGTCTCTCTCAAATTAAACCTATTATCAGGTACATTGTAACCCATATAATATACTTAATTAGGTATTAAGTAGCTCGTAAACTTAAAAAATATTTATTAGATTCTATGTAAGTGCCTACACTTACATAGAATCTAATAAATATTTTTTAAGTTTACGAGCGAATTTTACTTTATTATCTTCTTGTCTGATGTCAGCAGGTAAAGTGTTCAATAAATAGGGAACGCGATTTTTTAAATGGGGTATCCTAAGGCTCTTTCCCGCTTTCCAACAAAAGGAAATCTCATATATTGGCTAACAAGTATCAAAGAAACCACGAAATCAAAATTGTAAAAAAAAATACAAACATAATAAGCTCCTCGAATGAAAAACGTGAATAGAAAAGAACATCTGACAATTTTAAAAATATATTTTACATTTACTGAGATTACCGAAGAAACGGCCATAGATTTAAAAAAGAAAATGAGACGCTTGGGGACGGCCATGATGTATAGCAAAAGGAAGGGGCACAAATAAAAAATGGATACTGAAACCTTTTTGCATCAAAATATTGCTGCATTTTTATTATTTATTCATATTTGCTTAAATGATTTATTGTTTTTAGGGTTCCGTAACTCAAAAGGAAAAAGGGGATCCGTATCGAACTACTTCATTGTCCGTCTGTCTGTGTGTCAGCTAGCTATATAGGGTGACTGGTAATTAGTGTACGATACTTAAACACGTGATTGTGTTCATGATAACAAACAACTTTCCCGAAGAAAAAAAAGTTTTTTGTACTGGTTCACTTTAGGTCACAGGCGTGCGCGCGCGTCAATTTCATACGGCTGTTGTGTTATTGTGATAAAACTGAACCAGTACAAAAATATTTTTTTCTTCGGGAAAGTTGTTTGTTATCATGAACACAATCACGTGTTTAAGTATCGTACACTAATTACCAGTCACCCTATATAATTTAACGTTAAAATCCTCTTTCAAGTTTCGTCCCCATTCACCCCTGCGACCCTATTTAGCCCGTTATATGGTATTCGTTTTCGTAAACACTTAGGAAAAGAATCTTAGACTCTTTTGATTTCTGTAACTATTGGTTAGGAACAAACAAACGTTATTTTGTGAATTGTGAGTCGGTAAATTTACTTTTTACAGAAACAGACAGCTCATTTTGCGTCGCGTATGAAAAGAAATACAGCGAAATTACACGACTCCAAAATCGTGACGCAAAAATTAAGTTTGAGTATGTGCGAATATTAAGCAGTAAGATTTTCACCTAAATCTATAATCAGCTTGAAAATATGCTAATGCTGTATTAGAGACCAAAATTATGTTATCAACTCGGCATTATGCCATAAACTTGCTATGATTCCCACGTAAGGTATAAAAGTCACATAAATCCGTATCTGTCAAATGAATATTATATGAATAATTCCTGTAATGTACAACCTACGTCGGAGTCGGCTACAGTCGAAGAACGTATTAATCAAAGGATTTTACGCGTATACCTACTGTGTTTGAAAACCCACGTTTTTGTGGGTGTGAGATTTACCTTTATGTTTAAAATTATTAAAAAAATGTAGGTTGTTTTATAAGAAAGTAATTGAGAACCGTTTGCGCTGGTACGGACGTGTGATTGGGCGAGGTGATGACCATATGACTAAAAGAGTCATGAATGCAGAAGACAGACAATGAGGCCGTACCGTACACCGATAACCTGGCTACAAACAATAAAAACGACATGCTAGCGAGCAGCTTAATCAAAGATACAATCCGCAACCGTACAGTGTGGCTCAAAAGTGCTAGGAGGGCTGACCCCAGATAAAACCTATCCCAGGTTATCCCAAGGATCCGAAAGTTGTGAAGCAATCTATGTGGCAGTAAATCTGTACATCATATCTTATGCGAGTGCATTCTTGATCTTTATTAGTAGACTAGCTGACCCGACAGACGTTGTCCTGTCGGTATCTTCCTACTTACCTGCCTATTTACCTACCCTACACCTACCCCACACCTACCCTACACCTACCCTACACCTACCCTACTCCTACCCTACACCTACCCTACACCTACCCTACACCTACCCTACACCTACCCTACACCTACCCTACCTACCCTACACCTACCCTACACCTACCCTACACCTACCCTACACCTACCCTACACCTACCCTACACCTGCACTACACCTACCCTACACCTACCCTATACCTACCCTACACCTACCCTACACCTACCCTACACCTACCCTACACCTACCCTACACCTACCCTACACCTACCCTACACCTACCCTACACCTACCCTACACCTACCCTACACCTACCCTACACCTACCCTACACCTACCCTACACCTACCCTACACCTACCCTACACCTACCCTACACCTACCCTACACCTACACTACACCTACCCTACACCTACCCTACACCTACCCTACACCTACCCTACACCTACCCTACACCTACCCTACACCTACCCTACACCTACCCTACACCTACCCTACACCTACCCTACACCTACCCTAGACCTACCCTACACCTACCCTACACCTATCCTACACCTACCCTACACCTACCCTACACCTACCCTACACCTACCCTACACCTACCCTACACCTACCCTACACCTACCCTACACCTACCCTACACCTACCCTACCCTACACCTACCCTACAAAAAAAAAAAAAGTATCCTATGTCCGTCTCCTGGTTCTAAGCTACCTCCCCACCAATTTTCATCCAAATCGGTTCAGCCGTTCTCGAGTTATAAGTGTTGTAACAAACACGACTTTCTTTTATATAATATAGATTACCAAACTTGTCAAAATCAACAATTATGAAATCAATGATAGACCATTCTGACACTATTGTAATTGCAGTCTTGAGGCCCTGGGCTTAGTCTGAAATCGCCAATCCGGCTTGAGCGCACGTGGTGATCAATGCTCGTGCCTTCTCTGTATGAGAAGAGGGCTTTGCCCTGTACTAGGACAATAAATAATCGACTGGTAATAGTATATAGGTACGTTCAAAACCATCTACCTATTTACTACTAACCTAAGAGATATCTCCTTTGTAATAGGGTATTTTACTCTATGCGAGAAAAAAACTATAAATATGTTATTAAAACAGTTTAGGCATAAAGCAGTCGGAAAATCTAATTTTTAGTTCATAAAATAACAAATCATTTTTTTTAATTCAATTCTAAGTTTTCAGTATTTTTAATCTGTTATAAAACACCATGAAATAGTAGCGGCCAATGATATTCTGCGGCCATGTTATTACGCCGTACGGCTGTGTAAACAAAAAATTGACAACTATCAGTCAACCGATTGGCGTAATATAGGCTTTGTACTTTTATTATTTTCGTAACCAACGTATTTTTATCATTAATGCACCTGTTACAAAATATGCTTTTCATTATTTTTAAATTATATACAATTATCATATTAAATATGAGCGCATTTGATACAACACGAACTGACGTCATTTACGCTGAGCAATATGGCGTCCAGTAAGAGGCGTTTTCGTCAAACTACGCGCGAAAGAAAATTTAAAATTTAGATGCTTTTTATGGATCTTATCGATTTAATAAAAACTTTGTGTTTTTTTTGGTGGCATATTAGCATTACAGAATTTTGTGGAGACACTTTTCAAAAATGGGTGTAATACCCTATTGTATTATTTAACTTACGATCTAAGTGCTAACTTAAAACCAACACCGACACTAAACACGTCTCCTAACACCACATTGCGGTTCTAATTAAAATCCAAATAATCCCATACATATTGCAACTGCAATAAATCACTAAGACATAAGGTACAGGTCCTAAAAAGCCGCTACTCAACTTTAATGATTAAAACACAATTTACTTTTGCCATATCTAGTGAAGTAGTATTCGTGTCGGTTGTAGCTCAAGGCGGTCGCCCGCTGAGTGTATCTTTATTTATGTACTGGCAGGTTTTTGTGCGTAGCTCCCTATGTAAAGATCGTATTTACTGCAAATTAATTGATAGGAAAGGACTATGATTTATTTGTTGAATATGTTACGGGCGGCTACAACAAGGTGCAGCCGGCCACATGCGGTTAAACTTAAACGTATCCTATTTATCTTCGGTTAGAACTAGGTTTAGCCTTTATCATAGCAGCTAGAATAGGTACAGCCGTACACCGACGTCAGGGCCACCCTGAGTTTCGGTTTGGTTAGGTTCCTCCGTCATGTTCGTGAACGGGCGCCGTTACTTGGGACTGGTGATCTCCTAGCTGCCTCGGTTATTCTAAATTTGTTGAATTGCTTAAGATTATATTTTCATCTAGACCTCTTTTAACGTCACGACACGACACGACTTGTTACATTGTTCTCACATTGTACCCCTAGATTCAATATGAATGATGTTACTGGAATTTGTAACATATTATTGATTTTAAAAGAATGTTCAGGGACTTTCTTGCTCGTTCTTCTCCATAGAAACCTACTGTTTGGAACGAGCAACTAGCTTCAACTTTCTGACTGACTGACTCTGACAATTCAAAAGTACCTGCGAATGGTTAATTTGAAATAAATGATTTTGAGTTTGAGTTTTGAGTTTAAACCCTGCAGACAGAAATAAGAGCCCCGCGCGACCCGTCGACCTGTCGTCGACCATCGTCTTCTGCTCAATAGTTTGGTGCCCCAAGTCCCGAGCTCACAGACTACACCTAAGTTTAACCAACTGCTACCGGCTTCTAGTTCTAACCGTTTCTAGCCGTTTAAAACTAGTTGTAGCCGCACTTCGAGTTTTAGCCGTAACATATATTTTTATAAGCTTATTATTATTTATTTAGACATATACTCAGATTATCAAACAAAAGGCAGGTAGACTGTTCGGAACACTGCAAGTGAAGCCACAAAAGCAAATACAAAAACGGATACCTACAATCTCGTGATTGTATTCGCTTTTGAATTTTTATTTGTATTAGTATTTGTTTTTTTGAACAATGCTTCGTTTCGTGCTGTAGTTACTCGTGTCAATACAGCGCGAAGCGAATTGTAGGCATTCGTTTTTGAATTTGTATTTGCTTTGGTGGCTTCACCAAAGCAAATACAAATTTTGGTGACACACAGTCTATCTGCCTTTTGTTTCATAATCTAAGGACATATATTAGAATAAACAACAAACTAGTCGAACGAACCCGGCAACACAGTGAGTTAATTCGTTGTTCTCAATCTTTAATATATTAGAAAGAGATAACGTTTGTTTGTTTGTAAAAGGTTATCTCTGAAAATACTGGGTCGTTTACAAAAATTATTTCACTGTGAAAAAGCTACACTTTTACTGTATGCTGTGTTTTAAGGTTTGTTTGATATTTGATTTTTACGTAGAAAAAGACGCAGATGGAAACTAGTGTTTACCAAATTAGCAGCTTACAACGCAATGATGTTCTACCTTTTACGATAGACGATTTTACATACAATCATAACATTACATTTAACTCCTTTGTAGCACAAACCTCTACTTAATAGCTTGTTTGACATTCCATTAACAATAAAAACTAATGCCTAATATTAAATTAAAAACTTTTAACAGCGCTCAACCCTCCATTACCGCTCAGCCAAGTGTTACAACCCTAACGGCTCTTAGGCAAGTGTTAACCCTTAAAGCCTCGCAAAGCAGGGATTGTATAGTGACTGAGTCTCAAGGGACTACCACAAGTTTGGCCAATCCTGTTCCCCACTGTAGTAAACCGGTTCACGAAAGATTCACGAAATGGTTCGAGCAAATATAAATATGGCAGCTTATTGTCGTCTTTATAGCGTTACTAAACTCTGTTGTTACCCGTTTCTACATAATTTTGCAATCGTATACTGCAAAATTGTAATAATAATTTAAGCCAAGTTTTTGATATTGCTCTGAAATGTTCGCAATAAATTATGGCATATTCAAATATTCACCACAAATTGTGAATATTTAATAGCATTATTTTAGGCCCTGTTTATGTCTTGCTCATGTACTTATCGGTAAACAAATCCTGTACTTAAATATTACCAGTACAATACCTACTTGTATACAGAAATGCATATTATGGATATTAAAAATTAAAAATTAATTTTAAAGGGTTGAAATAAAACATGGCCGCTATGCAGTTAGGTAGGTATATTTGAATAAAATAAATTATCTTACATATTTATTTACTTTGGTATACAATACATAACATTTAAAATAAAACTAATTTTACTCCTACGTTCTGAATAAACAATTTTACAATATAAATGAGACTAATTTAATGAAATGACATAAAAATATCGAGGGACATAAAAAAATATTTGGACACTAAACAAAATCAGTTATTCACGAGCAATATGACGCAAGGGTCTCAATTGAACACGTCTTGTAACAGCAGTCTTCGACAATCGCCCTCTTTCTTCTGCCGAACTCCAAAGCTCTTTGAGTCTCTATCCACGGCCACATATTCACGCCACCATAACGCGGCATCACAGCGCCCTCACTCCTTTTCGCCGTCATTCTAAGTGCAGCACAAATACTGGCCATTTTTTCTGCCAAAATCCGGCCACACCAACCTCTTTTGTTTATGGTTTCAGTGAAAACGGTACCGATGGAAATTAGTAAGATGAAAAATGTAACGGTCTTCATGGTAGTCATTGCGTCGAATGTGATGAAAGGACAAAAGCTGCGGCTTTTATAGTGGCGAAAGCTCATTAATATTCGATATTAATTCGATATTAATATGCATTATGTTGCACTAATGAGATGTCAATGTGTATAGCACGACACGATTTGGAAGTTGCGTCGATGTACAGCCAGCGTCTGCAACTAGTTACCCCCATACGCATTTAAATTCCTACGAAAAGCCAGTTGAAGTTGAAAACTAGTTGATGTCAATGTCCGTACAGTCGGTAAACCGAGAAAGTTTCCACCTCACCGAGTTGACTATAGGATGGATACACACTCTCAGTCTTACTAAACACTAAATCGGACGACCAAAACTAGGAATAAAAAATCTCGCATTTTTACTCTAGACACACTGTCAATTAAATCAAACAAGTCATTAAACGTTGTTGACTTTGTCAATTGGGTATTATGACACCCAACCAAATGTAATTCCCAAAGATTTTGTATGTCAATAGTAAAAAATTCCGTCACTTTAACAGTTAATTGAAAATTTATCGGGTTTTCATGGTTAGTATAAAGTGTTTTAAGAGAAATTGTGTCTTGAAATTATTGGTTGATAGTTTCAACTACCCAATTCTGACCAGAGACTTAAAGTTAAGCATAAGTTAAAAAAAGGTTTGTTAAAATATTCTGCCGATGTAAACTTTTAGTTGTGTCGTACTATACCTGCCTGGATCATTGACGTCATATAGGTTATCACAGATCAGTAAACACTCTATTAACTAATCCATCTAGACTAGCAGTATGACGACTTAATGATAGGTTAAATATATAGGTATTCTAGGTATTCTAATATCGTAAAGAGATAAAGTTTGTACGAATGTAACTGGAACTTCTCCGAAACTTCTCATTCGATTTCAAACATTCTTTCACCAATAGAAAGCTACCTTATCCCTGAGTACAATAAGCTTTATTTTTCTATCAAAAAATTATGGACCTGTAACAAAATTCACATACTTAGACGAAGTGGCGGGTATATGCTAGTAGGTAATAAAACAGATCCGCTATATGCTCGAACAGTTCTTTTATCAATAATGAACTGAAAACCGTCACATTTACAGTTGAAAGTTGCGTGCAAGAAATTAAATGCCGCGCGGAAATATATCTTCCACACAATTTTCAAGTCTAAAACTGCTCAAGGAGAATTATTGACACTTTCCTTAGACCATCAATTCAGCCAGATGGTTTAATGTTCCAAACTTGAAAGTGGCTGACTGAGGTTTTGGCTTTTTGAAAGTCAATGTCAGTCAATGTCAATGCTTTTTGTTAGTATCCTATCACCATCATCATCATCATCATGTCAACCTTTAGACGACCACTGCTGGTCATAGGTCTCGACTCTCCCAAGGGGGGGTTCTGCCGTAAGTGACATGCTTGGCCGATGTACGTTGGCGATCGCAGTAGGTGTTATGGTAATCAGAAGGACGCTGCTGCCCATCCTCTCATCAATATCCCTCTGTCCCCTTCTACGACACCAACGAGTAGAAATGGGGTGGTGCTATTCGCGGCCGGCACCACACGGCTATCCGTATATCACGGGTATCATATTTTAAAATTAGCCGTCACAATCAAAATTTCAGCCATGCTATTTTTTTTCTTAAATATTCTTATAGTCTTAAATATCTCAATACATTGCAGGCTGAAAATAAATGATAATAATAAATATTCTGCTAGCGTTTGGCCGCAACTCACCTGATCTTGTGATAATAATAATAATCATAATAGGGATTAGGTTAGATAAAGAAAGGAATAAAGGAAATGGGGATTAGGGTAAGGGAGTTCGGAGATGGAAAATGCTTCTGGGCTGGGATTGGATCAGTAGCAAATTTGTACCCCTCTTGGTCTGACCTCTCACCCTAGACCTGTCCGGCATGAGTGTTTCTGCCGGCATAGCTCTAGCGCTCATTAAGGCGCACAAGCCCCACCACGACGTCAACGTAGAGATACGACGGGGGGACGTAGAGATACGACGGGGGGATAATGCGGCCTAATGTGAAGCACGATGAATTAGGTCTTGCGACACTGAGATCTCTGATAATTTATTATGAATTCTTAAATGTCTTTTCTTTTTTTCTAACTACATAGTGGTTTTTAAAGGACAGAGATCACGGGTAAAGTTTCATGGAGTCAAGTTTGAGATTGCGACCAACCTTCATCCAGGTTTTAGAGGTTAGTAGTACTATACCTATTATACTTTTCAAATTACTCTCCTTACTCATTACCTGCTGTTTATCTTCGCATTTTTTACAATTGAATTCCAAAACATGTCCTTGTATTGTTGAAACATTAATTTGTCTGGAAAATATCGAGTGTAAAGCTTACGAACCTCCAGATGCACATGTAAAATGTTTTGCACTTGGCTCAATCCAATGCCTAACAAAACACGAATTTACGGGCAAGTATTATTTTTGGCAGTTTGTCAAAAAAAATACTTTACTTGCTTGTCAAAAAGTTGTCGTACGGTGTCAACATTAGAGTCTGTAACGACAGTCGCCGGCTGACCTTCACGTACCTCCTCATGGAGATGACCACGTCCACGTCTAAATTCTCCAAACCACGAATACACAGAGCTGCGACATGGTGTTTCATCACCAAATGCCAATTGAAGTCTCTGGCAACTCTCTTGTTGACTTAAGCCGCAACGAAAATCATACAAAATAATCGAACGTAAATGTTCACGAGTAAAATTCGTTTTGATAACGACACACAATTTTCGAAAGGACGTCACAATGAAAAAACAAGTGCCAGTTTTGCAAAAATAAAAAGTAACATCTTCCCAAAGAGGTCCATTTTCGAATTCCATCATTGTTTTTTTATTCTTTTATTGTAAGTGGCCCGATCCAGAAACTTTGACTATGCCCCGCG
The DNA here is from genome assembly GCA_947361185.1 of Charanyca ferruginea. Lineage (NCBI taxonomy): Eukaryota > Metazoa > Arthropoda > Insecta > Lepidoptera > Noctuidae > Charanyca > Charanyca ferruginea. The sequence goes on from OX376070.1 coordinate 5,184,057, forward strand.
TATCAATGTTCAATGTAAAATATCAATTCATATGTACGTTCTACGTCTATAAATTATAAAAATAGCAGACTTAGCCCCCAGGTTTCCTTTTGATCCCAAAGGAAACCTGGGGGCTAAGTCTGCTATTTTTATAATTTCGTCATTCCAACACGATCCCATTGTCATTTTGCTAAAAGTTCGTAATCTACTAAATTCATAATGGTCGATCATTGACTGCACAATGACGTTCTAATGGTAGGTCACTGATCAAAGGAACTGTCGATATTTTAGCAGATTATCGCCTAAGTCAGTCATTTAGTTGTCATTTTGTACGAGATTACCATTCTATATCATTTCTTTCAATGGTGTGTCAGTGGTTGACCATTGAAAAGTCATAATGACGCCATTATATTAGTAGATTACCAAACTTGTCAAAATCAACAATTATGAAATCAATGATAGACCATTCTGACACTATTGTAATTGCAGTCTTGAGGCCTTTGGGTTAGTCTGAAATCGCCTTTTCGCCTTGAGCGCACGTGGTGATCAATGCTCGTGTATAGAGATAAAGTTTGTTAGTTTGTTTGTTTGTAAAAGGTTATCTCTGAAAATACTGGGCCGGTTACAAAAATTTTTTCACTGTGAAAAAGCTACACTTTTACTGTATGCTGTGTTTTAAGGTTTGTTTTATATTTGATTTTCAAGTAGATAAGACGCAGGTGGAAACTAGTGTTTACTAGCTGGCAACGTAATGATGCTCTACCTTTTACAATAGACGATTTTACATACAATCATAACATTACATTTAACTCCTTTGTAGCACAAACCTCTACTTAATAGCTTATTTGACATTCCATTAACAATAAAAACTAATGCCTAATATTAAATTAAAAACTTTTAACAGCGCTCAACCCTCCATTACCGCTCAGCCAAGTGTTACAACCCTAACGGCTCTTAGGCAAGTGTTAACCCTTAAAGCCTCGCAAAGCAGGGATTGTATAGTGACTGAGTCTCAAAGGACAACCACAAGTTGGGCCAATCTTGTTCCCGACTGTAGTAAACCGGTTCACGAAAGATTCGCAAAATGGTTCGAGCAAATATAAATATGGCAGCTTATTGTCGTCTTTATAGCGTTACTAAACTCTGTTGTTACCCGTTTCTACATAATTTTGCAATCGAATACTGCAAAATTGTAATAATAATTAAAGCCAAGTTTTTAATGCTAATTATTCGCAATAAATTATTGAATATCCAAATATTTACAACAAATTAAATATATTATTATATATTATTATTTAATAGCATTTTCTTAGTCCCTGTCTAAGCCTTGCTCATGTACTTATCGACAAACAAGTTCAGTACTTGTATAATATATAAAAATAATTTTAAAAGCATAATTTTTTAATATGCTTGTTTCTACCTGCTTATATACAGAAATATGCAACTTTGTAATAAATTACAAAGTACAATACCTGCTTGTATACAGAAATATGCATATTAAAAAATTATGTTTTTAAAATTCTTTTTAGAGGGCAGAAATAAAAAACGGCCGCTATGCAGTTAGGTATATTTGATTAAAATAAATTATCTACATATTTATTTACTTTGGTATACAATACATAACATTTAAAATATAACAAATTTTAGTCCTACGTTCTGAATAAACAATTTCACAATATAAATGAGACTAATTTAATGAAATGACACAAAAATATCGAGGAACTTTAAACATTATTTGGACACTAAACTAAATCAGTTATTCACGAGCAATATGAGGCAAGGGTCTCAACTGTGCACGTCTTGTAACAGCAGTCTTCGACAATCCCTCTCTTTCTCCTGCCGAACTCCAAAGCTATTTGAGTCTCCATCCACGGCCACATATTCACGCCATCATAACGCGGCATCACAGCGCCCTCACTCCTTTTCGCCGTCATTCTAAGTGCAGCACAAAAACTGGCCATTTTTTCTGCCAAAATCCGGCCACACCAACCTCTTTTGTTTTTGGTTTCAGTGAAAACGGTACCGATGGAAATTAGTAAGATGAAAAATGTAACGGTCTTCATGGTAGTCATTGCGTCAAATGTGATGAAAGGACGAAAGCTGCGGCTTTTATAGTGGCGAAAGCTCATTAATATTCGATATTAATTCGATATTAATATGCATTATGTTGCACTAATGAGATGTCAATGTGTATAGCACGACACGATTTGGAAGTTGCGTCGATGTACAGACAGCGTCTGCAACTGTTTACCCTTACGTATTAAAATTCCCACGAAAAAGGGGTAACCAGTTGATGACGATGTCTGTACTGTCGGTAAATCGAGAAAGTTTCTACCTCAACAAGTTGGCTATAGGGTGGATCTTACTAAACACTAATTCGGACGACCAAAACTAGGAAAAAAAATCACGCATTTTTGCTCTAGACACACTGACAATTTAATCAAACAAGTCATTAAACGTTGTTGGCTCTGTCAATTGGGTATTACACGCGACCAAATGTAATTCCCATAGATTTTCTATGTCAATTGTAAAAAATTACGTCACTTTTACAGTTAATTTTATCATTTTAGAAAAATTGTATCTTGCAATTATTGGTTGATAGTTTTAACTAATCAATTCGTTGATTTGAAAGAAAAAAGGTTTGTTGAAATATTCTGCCGATGTAAACATAGTTGTGTCGTACTATACCTGCCTGGATCATTGACGTCATATAGGTTATCACAGATCAGCAAGCACTCTATTAACTAATCCATCTAGACTAGCAGTATGCTAGGACTTAATGATAGGTTAAATATATCTAGGTATTCTAATATCGTAAAGAGATACATTTTGTATGAATGTAACTGGAACTTCTCCGAAACTTTCCATTCGATATCAAACATTCTTTCCCAAAAGAAAGCAACTTTATCCCTGAATACAATAAGCTTTATTTTTCTATAAAAAAATTATGGAGTTGTAACAAAATTAACATAGACGAAGTGGCGGGTATAAGCTAGTAGGTAATAAAACAGATCCGCTATAATAGGGTATTACACCCATTTTTGAAAAGTGTCTCAACGAAATTCTGTAGTGCTAATATGCCACCAAAAAAAAACACAAAATTTGAAAAAATGCATCTAAATTTTTAATTTTCAAATTTCGCGCGTAGTTTGACGAAAACGCCTCTTACTAGACGCCATATTGCTCAGCGTAAATGACGTCAGTTCGATTTGTATCAATGAGCTCGTATTAAATATGATAAATGTATATCATTTAAAAATAATTGTAATAGATAAATAAAAATAAATAATTGTAATAGGTGTAATAATGAAAAAATTACGTTGGTTTTGAAAATAATAAAAGTACAAAGCCTATATTACGCCAATCGGTTGACTGACAGTTGACAATTTTTTGTTTACACAGCCGTTCGGCGTAATAACATGGCCGCTACTACGAGTATTTCACGGTGTTTTACACCAGATTAAAAATACTGAAAACTTTGAATTGAATTAAAAAAATTGTTTTGTTATTTTATGAACTAAAACTTACATTTTCCGACTGCTTAATGCCTAAACTGTCTCAATAACATATTTATAGATTTTTTCTCGTATAGAGTAAAATACCCACACAGAACAGACACAACAACACAACAGTTCAACAGTTCTTTTATCAATAATGAACTGAAAATCGTCACATTTAGAGCTGAAAGTTGCGTGCAAGAAATTAAATGCCGTGCGAAAATATATCTTCCACACAATTTTCAAGTCTAAAACTGCTCAAGGAGAATTATTGACACTTTCCTTAGAACATAAATTCAGCCAGATGCTTTAATGTTCCAAACTTGAAAGTGGCTGACTGAGGTTATGGCTTTTTGAAAGTATTTCGCAATGTTTGTTCTTCACAGTATTCTATCATCATCATCATGTCAATCTTTAGACGACCACTGCTGGTCATAGGTCTCGACTCTCCCAAGGGGGGGTTCTGCCGTAATCGACATGCATGGCCGATGTACGTTGGCGATCGCAGTAGGTGCTAGGGTAATCAGAAGGACGCTGCTGCCCATCCTCTGGTCAATATCCCTCTGTCTCCTTCTACGACACCAACGAGTAGAAATGGGGTGGTGCTATTGGCGGCCGGCACCACACGGTTATCCGTATATCACGGGTATCCTATACATATTTTAAAATTAGCCGTCACAATCAAAATTTCAGCCATGCTATTTTTTTTCTTAAATATTCTTATAGTCTTAAATATCTCAATACATTGCAGGCTGAAAATAAATGATAATAATAAATATTCTGCTAGCGTTTGGCCGCAACTCACCTGATCTTGTGATGATGCGGCCTAATGTGGAGCACGATGACTTAGGTCTTGCGACACTGAGATCTCTGATAATTTATTATGAATTCTTAAATGTCTTTTCTTTTTTCTAACTACATATTGGTTTTTAAAGGACAGGGATCACGGGTAAAGTTCTGTGGAGTCTACTTTGAGATTGCGACCGACCTACGTTTTGGTTTTAGAAGTACTATATTATACTTTGCATATTACACTCTGTAACTGTTTATCTCCGCATTTTCACAATTGAATTCCAAAACATGTCCTTGTTTTGTTGAAACATTAATTTGTCTGAAAAACCTTCAAAGATATTATCTTTTTTTCAGAACTTAATAAGAAATGTTTTTTCAAAAATGTTAGTAATAAAGTTTCTTATCCTAGAAGATTAATCCGTCTCGTTCTCGTTGAAATAACAGTAATCACAAAGTGATACACTGTAACTCAGGAACTTAAATTTATCTTTACGTTCTTTTAAATTTTACTGTTTTCTCTTTAATTGATTTAAGTAGGTATTTTAAATTTTATTGCTATTTATTATTAATTATTGTGTTATAAGTGTGATTCCTTATAGTTAATTTATTATTGTGCTTATTCCATTTAACTATTGAAAGTTAGCTGGCTTGAATACTAAATTGCAAACATTGGTATGCCCTCTTGCATAGCATAGCATTCTCTATTTTTTACATACTTATACTATCATCATTGTACCTATGTTAAACTAATTAATAAATGACTTATGAATTGTAACTTATGACTTACGAGTTTTTGAGAAAAAATTATATTATGAAATTAAATTATTTGACGGGAAACTGACCCATCTCAAGTCTAGATGTTGGTTTCTTTATCCTATCTACAAAATTGAATTGAATTTAATTACTTATTGATCAAATTATGATTGGACTGACTTAATTTCAAAATTAATGGGACGAAAAACTGATTAACCTCAATTCTTGTCTCTTATCCTAACTACAAAGTTTCATCGGGTCTAATCACTCAAAAGCCAACCTATGACTAGGACCAAACCCAACCAAACACTCGATCGCCTTTTAGAGCCTATCAACCCTCAAACATCGCTTACCACATAAGCAGATTTCACAAACATATCCATTTTCAGGTTGTGTCCACAATTCTTCGAGTTCACAAAGATTCCCGACCACATCTTTACTTACGATGGTAAAATACTTTTTGTCGAACTTTTGCAAAGAAACCCGGGGGAATTCTGCGGAGGCGATAAGTGGTATTTATCTCGGCTAAGTAATGCTGTAGGGCTGGCTAGACAAGTCTAGTTGGAAACTAATACCTTTGTAATGGAAAACCCATCATTGACACTAAGGAATGTTTGGTAGTCTGTTGATTAAATTCTTCTGTGAAACCGCTAGTTTTGTTAGGTATTTTTGCCCGCCACTGTTCTGTCGCCTGGTTGACATGGAGGGAAATGAAAAATATGTTTTCTTTTACTCGACCGCTGTTCTTTTCTTAGGGCGGGTTGCTTCAACTATAGATTACTGACCGGTAATAGTCAAAAATGGCGCTAACTATCGTCAAATCAAGAAAATGGGTTGTTTCACAAAATCGTACGTCAAAAAGTTACTGTTACCATAACCGACCAGTCATTGTAATTTTGTGTTGTCAAACAGCTACTTCAAACATCAAAATATTATGAAATTTCTTTTTGAATAAATTTTACTGACGGATTTTTATGTCATGAAACAACCGTCATTTAACGTACGTTAAACATCTCACATAATAGTAACTTTTTAACCGTCCGTATGTAACGTTAACCGACTGTTTGAAACAACCCGCCCTTAGCGGGATTAATTTCGTAGCAGGATTTAACACAATTGAACCGTTTCTCCGGAACTCGTCAAACTTTATTGCCTCGGCGCTTTTTTGCTGTTGCCACTGATGATTCTGGCTTTCTGGACTGGCAGTGGTTGAGAATGTGTGGCGGGCTTTTTTGGGACAAGCCCACCACACCTATAAATAAATAAACTTTTTTTGACGTGATAATGTCTTATAAATCGATGAACACCGGCTGCACGCACGAAAAAATGTCACGTTCCGCCTGAGCCTGAGCATGCAAGCGAGAGCGCGGAACAAGCGATAGAGAGGCACGATCGGCCCAAGTGTCTACAATAAGCTCCGGCCGCCTCGACGGAAGCCATTATTTGCTTATGTTATATATGTTAGCCATTGTTTCTTTATGACGTTATCATGTAAAACTATCGTCCGTAAATCGCCTTACAGACAACCAATTTCTTTTTATGTTCTTAGAGGCTTGCGTTTTGCCGCAACTCGCCTGATCTCAAGTGATGATGAGGCCTAAGGTGGAGCACGCTTGCCTAGGATGAACCGGTTCACTCGTGCCTTGAAACTATTCTCGAAGCACTGCAGCTCCTGAAAACCACCACCGCTTTTTTGTTAGATAGTGATATTTTGAGCCATAGCGAACTATTCTGCAAAAACCTTCATCGGTGAATTTAAATAGAGCTCGAGGTGAGTATAACATAATAATAATATAAAGAAGTGAAATTGTTTGTTAGAGTTAACCTCTGGAATTAATGGACCGATTGCAAACATATTTCACTGTTAGAAAGCTACTCTATTTTCAATGTCATAGGGTAGGTTTTATAGTATACCTGACTTCAAAGCGCCCGAAGTCGCGGGCAGCTTGCCATTAATTAAAGCTTAGTGGTAAATTGGGGTTCAAAAAGTGCTAATTTCAAAAACCTGTTTTTTTACTAGAAAAAATACAAAAAAAAAACAAACGTTAAAACCGCAACAAGGCCTGAAACTGTCCGGTGTACACTCAAAAACAAAATGGAAACTTACTCACGAGCGGTAACTTTACTAACCGAACTATGTTGAACATGCCCGAAGTTTTACAAATAAGATTCATTAACAAAGTTAGAGGTAGACTTCAGTCGTCACTACTTTAATTAGTAGGAAACTTCACATTTGTACAAGTGACATCCTTAAGCTCGTCACATACGTAGCTATAATATAATAATATATTTTCGCCCTTATTGCCACTGCGATCGTGATTTGTTTCACATTTTTGAAATATAAATGAATATGCCTTGCTATATCTGCCCACATATTTTGGTGACATAGTGAAAATATATCGTAATATGCTTTGCTATGAATTATATTAATATATATTATAGCTACGTCTGTGACGGAGTAACGCAGTGAGAACATCTAATTCTATTATCAAACTTCCGTTCCTATCATTTCGAATGAGATTTAAATAATTCTCACATCGGATAAGTTCGGTTATCTAATCGTAACCGAGGAGTTGAAAAAGGAATTTGTGATTTCAAACTTGGAACTTCGAGATTGATGTCTGAGATTTCTGATAAACTCTTTTACTTAGACCATTTGTACCATGGATCACTAAATACATTTAACGCTAAAAGTATTTAGAACATGACTGCATCCCTGTCAAATGTTTAAAAATCTATTTTTCAAGTCCAAAACAGTACAATCAAACGAAAAACAATATGTAAAATAAAAATAAAATATTTAATAAACATCCTTTGATTACCTTTATATCTTTAATTATTATTTTAAATATTTTTTCGTTTGACTGTACTGTTTTTGGCTTGAACAATAGATTTTTGTTATTCATTTATGCGTGGTCCCAGTCGCCCGCTTCCAGTCTACCCGGATGCAGCGGACTGCCTATCTGACCTCCACAACCCAGTTACTGGGTAACACGATACCCCTTTGTAAGACGGGTTGTGAGACTTAGTGGCTTCTGACTACCTATAACGACTGTCAAAGATCTACGAGTGACAGCTGGGACTGACGTCTTTACGTGCTTTCCGAGGCACGGAGGGAACTCGGTATCAAATGGATGGTCACCCATCCACAGACCGACCGCGGCAAGCGTAGCTTAACCTTTGACCTATCGATCTGTACGGGGTTTACTTAACCACGAGGGTCTTACATTACCTACCGTACCTTATTATACATACGAACACAATTATAAAGCAGCTTTTATTATATTTAGCAAGCTTGGGAAGATCATGTAGAATGAGTCTCTGTGGATCACGCCGACTCCGAGGATCAATATCATTGGCTGATTTAAACAGTCTTGTGTTTATTAACGAACATGCATATTTTATAAATGTATTAAAACCAAAATTATTATAATTAAACATTAAAAATAAATGTAGGAATGGGTCTCGTGGTACTAAGGAGCTACTCCTCATTGATATGGCCATTAACCAGCTGGTTCGTCGTTCCCGAAGGGATCTGTCGACATGTTGGATAGACTATAAGAAGGCCTATGATTCTGTGCCACATACATGGCTCATGAGGGTGTTGGTAGTTGTATAAGGTAGATACAACTCTGCGCACCTTCCTGATGTCATGTATGGGGCAATGTATGATATGTGAATACAGCAGTTATTGTGCCGATAGTCGTTACGGCCAATGGACTCATTTCCAAGAGCCTCGACCAACACCTAAGGAGGCTCTCGTTGGGCACCTGGATCAAGGGCTTGATACAGAAAGCGGTACTCCTGGACACGGCGCGTATAGTCAGGAGATTTTTCTCTCAGGAGCCCTGACCACCGGTAGCTTGGACCCTGTTCCTGATACCGGTGGGATTTTTTATATTTTTAAATGTTTTTATTTTTGTATTCATATTTAAAAATGTAACTTATATACAATGAATAAATGAAAATAATAATAATTATTTATTTCTCACCACAGTATAGGTACATTAGAGAGGTTTTAATACAAAATACATAAAGGTTATAATTTATACTGTGGGAGACTGGTGCCTAAAATAGACGTGAGGTCTGTATTTCAGGACAATACAACCACCACAAAAACACCCACATATTGTTGACCCACTGAACAGCTCAACCTCCAAAAACAATTACTCAAATTCATAATTAAAACAAAAAGCGCTTGATTAAGCGTCCCTCAAAAGACAATATAATGAAATTGGCTCGACTTTAAACACTTTAGGTGGCTGAGGGCGGCTATAAATCATCAAAGAACTTTCAATTCAATTATTGCCCCGAAAAGTCCCGTTGAATGGCCTTATAGCCTTATAGACTAAGAGCCAGCGAAGTAGTGAGTGACTTTATAGCATGTATGGTGCATTCATTCTTTTATTTGTTTACTCAAACTTAAAAGTACTTACATATTAAATTGAAAATGTTACGCAGTCGTAAAAGTATGCGCACTACGTTTTGCCAATATATGGCGTACAAAATCGACATAAACAAGCATTTACAATTAAGGTGGCATGTCAAAACATTACATTAGAGAAATAATTCAATTTAAAATATGTCAAAAAAGTAAACAGGTCATTACAATTTTAGACAAATACACACATTCGGTTTTTATTTCAATGGGTTATACTACTTGTGTTGTATCATCATAATATCAAAATTTAGACGCCCACTGCTGGGCATAGGTCTCCCTCAAAGGGGGAACGTGGGTTCAGCCGTAATCGCCCTGCTTGGCCAAAGCATGTTGGCGATCGCAGTAGTTATGGTACTCAGAAGGACGTTGCTGCTCATCCTTTGGTCAATATCCCTCTGTAGCTTTCTACGACACCCACATGTGGAAATAGGGTGGTGCTGTATACTGCAATACAATTAAATCAAAATACTATGGGATAGTCGATATCCGTGGATCGTTGTCATTTAATTTCAATCCGGTAATCCGACTCGAATGGAATACTTTTACGTTAGCTCGCTCGTGCTTGGTCTACTGAGTGATCTGTAATTTTTTCTTGAATTTGAATTTTTGAATTTCCGATCTTGAAATAAGCCTAAAATATGTAAGTTAAATTAGGCTTTTTTTCTTTACTTATGCTTGTACTGGCAGTTTTTATAATCGATACATTGAAAATAGTCTTGTTCTTTTCCCTGGCCTTATCCCATGTTACTTGAGGTCGGCGCAACATGTTTTCTTCTTCCATTCCGTCCTGTCCAACGTCATGCTTTCACTGACTCCCTTTTCATTCATATCATTCTTCACACAATCCATCCATCTTTTCTTTGGCCTTCCTCTCCCTCTCCATCCATGGAAATTAATATTCATAGCTCTTTTGGTCACATGAGTTTCGTCTCTTCTCTTCACATGCCCATACCAAGACAAACGATTCCCTTTCAACTTTTCTGTCACTGGCGCCACTTTCAAACTTCCTCTAATATATTCATTTCTCACCTTATCCATTCTGGTAACTCCACACATCCATCTCAACATTTTCATCTCCGCTACGTGCAATCTTTTATCATCCATCTTCTTCACGGCCCAACATTCCGATCCATACAGTACGACAGGTCTTATCACGGACTTGTAGAGTTTCCCCTTTAACTTGAGGGGCATCCGTGGGTCACAAGTTGTTCCAGTGACCTGTCGCCATTTCATCCATCCTGCGTTGATCCGGTGTGTTATGTTATGATAGACTGGAAATAGTGATGAACTTTTTTCAATAATATATAATACTTAGCGGGCCCGACAGACGTTGCCCTGTCCTGAAAATAATAAAACCTAGAACCCGACTACAACGCCACCTACCGGGTCCAATTGTGAATCTAGACCATTCTCGAATACACTGGAACACACACAAAATTTCTTCAAAATCGGTCCAGCTGTTTAGGAGGAGTTCAGTGGCATACACACGCACAGAAGAATTATACATATATAAAGACTAGTGACGCGACCCGGCTTCGCATGAGCCTATAGCCTTCCTCGATAAATGGACCATCCAACACAAAAAGGTGTTTTTAATGCGAACCAGTAGATCCTGAGATTAGCGCGTTCAAGCAAACAACAAACATACAAACTCTCCCACAACTCTCTCTCTCATAGATTTCACACACGGCCATCTGACCCCAAACTAGCTGCCTAGTTTCAGCAGTCAGATGGCCGTGTACTATGGGGGTCTATAATAGCCTACATGTCCTCCTTTTCAATTAAATTATGACTACAATACGAATTTTACATGTAAAATCACTGAATACGAAAATGAGAATCTTTACCCCTTTGGGTATTGTTTCATAATTTTCGGTTAGCGCACATTTCTAATTCGCATTTATATGTAAATTAAACCTTTTGTGGGTCGAGTTCATATGATCGCGATAAAGCCAAAGCTCTATTGCGTAACACACTTATGATGATAGTCATTTTTTTTTGACAATTCATCAATATCCATTGCGTTGTTTTTTGTTCTAACAGCGGTGTTATCTATTCATCTATACAAATAAATAAAATTGATGTGAAATTAATTCTTCAAATTGTTGTCTGACTGTCTTTTTGTCTATCTCCTTGTTCCAGCTTATCTCTGAAACGGCTGGACTCATTTTGACGAAATTTTCACTGGCAGATAGCTGATATTATAAGAAATGACGTAGGCTACTTTTATTTTTGAAATAATAGGGTTCCGCGAAAAAACATTAAAACGCCCCTGATAACCGAGTATCACGCGAACGAAGTCGCGGGCTTCAGCTAGTTCTGTAATAAGCTCCATTGGTTAATTTAGGTGAAGTGACCTTGAGGTGAGATGTAAATGCCGCCATAGCACATGCAATGGTCATCATCTGCCTAGCTTTATACCAACTATGTTGGGGTCGGCTACCAGCCTACCCGAATGCAGCTGAATACCAGTGTTTTACATGGCGCGACTGCTTACTTGACCTCCACAACCCAGTGCCCGGGTTGTGGAGCTTACAATACCCTCTGGTAAGACTGGCTGTAAGACTGCCTGTAAGACTGGCTGTAAGACTGGCTGTAAGACTGGCTGTTAGATAGGCTGTAAGACTGGCTGTAAGACTAGGTGTAAGACTGGCTGTAAGACTGGCTGTAAGACTGGCTGTAAGACACGCTGTAAGACTGGCTGTAAGACTGGCTGTAAGACTGGCTGTAAGACTGGCTGTAAGACTGGCAGTAAGACTGGCTGTAAGACTGGCTGTAAGACTGGCTGTAAGACTGGCTGTAAGACTGGCTGTATGACTGACTGTAAGACTGGCTGTAAGACTGGCTGTAAGACTGGCTGTATGACTGGCTGTAAGACTGGCTGTAAGACTGGCTGTAAGACTGGCTGTAAGACTGGCTGTAAGACTGACTGTTATACTTTCTGGCTTCTGAGTTTGACGTAACGTAACGACTGTCAAAGATCTACGAATAACAGTCGGGACCAACGGTTTTACGTATTTTCCAAGACACGGAGGGTTCTCGGTATATCATGGACGGTCACCCATCCACGGTCTGACCGCGACAAACGCTGCTTTACCATGACCGTTTCATCCATACGGCTTTATTCTAGCCACAAGCCTCTCCACCACCACACACAGCGGTATTCTGTAAAATCTTCGGTGAATTAAGATGAAAAGAATTTGAAATAAGCTACCAACTCGCAATATGCAGTCCATGCAGACTAATTTATTATTAAAACTAAGCAATATGTTATATTGATAAAAGCTATGTTAAATAATCGAAGAAAGCAATTGTCAATAGAAATATTGTACGTAATTAGGCTGCCATTTACAACAACTGTCCGCCTTCTACTCGATTATCCAACTCGTGAATATTGAAAAAATCGCCTGTTAAAGAATCGATAATTGGAATTGAACCACTAATTTATGCGAATCGTTTGCATAATTGATTCTCGATGGGTAGTCTCGGTAATGGCTATAACGATCGATGCTTTATTGGGAACTTGGAACGAGACTAGACTTTCCACGAATAGATTATTGAATGGTTAAGAGTTGAGATGACCGAGATAGCTTCTTGTGAAATATTGATATTCAGCTTTATCTTGTTGGATTCGGAAGCGACCCTAATATAATTGGGAAAAGGCTAGGCAGATGATTAATAGACTGTTTTTCTTTTGCAAGAATATACACTCTCCTATATAGGAGATAAGGAGCCTTTTGGCCTCATGCAGGACCAATTTTCGTTTTCTTGTTGTTTAATTTTTTATGTTATTTTTGTGTGTGTTTTTGTCTTGGGGGGCGAATAAATTCTTTTTCTTTCTTTTCTTTCTCTCTTCTCTACTTTAGGGTCTGTTCCACCACTTTCAAATAAGTTTCGTTTAAATTACTTAGCAGTATGTCTATTCTGTTACAATCTTCCTCGGTGAACACCTAGGTGAAGTGAGCTGTAATCCGTCCGTCTGCTTAATCCCTAGCATCAGGACAGCTGATCATTTTGTTTCTGTTTCATTTTTAAATATATCTGGTCAATAGTGTCTATTGAGAGGTGGTGAAACAAGCCCTTAGTCGATTTATAGGTCAATAAGTAACTCTATGAAAATGTCTAAATAGAATAATGACATCATAAATAGCCTTGTGAATATAGTCAGTTTTCTGTCAAGTTACTTAATTTTACGAGTACCTATCATCATCATCTTCCTAACCTCGTCTCATGTTACTTGGGGTCTGTAATCCAATCCATCCATCTTTTCTTTAATTTCCTTTCCCACTCCATCTATCCACATTAAATTCATAACTCTTTTATTGACATTTTATCTATATAGGGTGACTGGTAATTAGTGTACGATACTTAAACATGTGATTGTGTTCATGATAACAAACAACTTTCCCAAAGAAAAAATGTTTTTTGTATGGTTCACTTTAGGTCACAAGCGTGCGCGTGCGTGAATTTCATACGGCTGTTGTGTTATTGTGATAAAAGTGAACGAGTACAAAAACATTTTTTCTTCGGGAAAGTTGTTTGTTATCATGAACACAATCACGTGTTTAAGTATCGTACACTAATTAACAGTCACCCTATATATGTATGTATTTACAAAAAAAAAATGTATTTGTGTATGTATATCAGCTGTCTGACACCCATAGTACAGGGTCTCCCTAGTTTGGGGTCAGATGGCCGTGTGTGAAAATGTCCCCACATATTATTATTATTATTACATGCGTATTATTCCTACTCTTCACATGCCCCTACTAAAGCAAATGATTCTCTTTTAACTTTCCTGTCATTGGTGCCACTTTTAAACATCCTCTAATATACTTACTTCTCACCTTATCCTGATTACTCTGCATTCACCTATATAATTATATTTATTATAAAATTTTGCCCGTACTCGTCTACTGCAGAGTAAAGGCCTCCCTCCATTCCTTCCATCGGTGTCGACTTTGCGCTACATCTTGTTAATCCTTAGGAGGCTTACAAGAGCCAACTAGCGCCACCCATAATTTTATTTCTATAACTCCTAAATCAGATCAAAATGAAAAAATCTGAAACACTACTTAACTAGTAAATTACCTGAAGTATTTCTCGAGTGACTTTCCATTGTTTTGTAGATATTTCATAAAAATAATCGTTGCTTAACGCCAAAAGTGCCCACTTTTAGCGTTAAGCAACGATTCTTTTAATTTATGAAATACAAAACAATGGAAAGTTAGTTAGTTAGTTATAGAAATAAAATGATGGGTGGTGCTAGTTGGCTCTTGTCCCCCCTTAAAGAAGCCGTCCAAATCGTGCCGCCATCGCCTTCGTGATCTACTGCGGTCCAGTCTCGTCTACCTACCTATAAAATAAAAAAAATGCCCATACCATATATCTGCCTATACATTATCATCATCTGCACAGGTTTTTCCCTACTATGTCGGCTTCCAGTCTAACCGGTTGCAGCTGAATACTAGTGTTTTACCTGGAGCGACTACCTATTTGACCTCCACAACCCAGTTGGTAACACGATACCCCTTGGTAATACTGGTTGTCAGACTTTCTGGCTTCTGACTACCCATAACGACTGCCAAGGATCTACGAATGGCATCCGGGACTAACTGTATTTTCCGAGGCACATACCTGCGTATACATAAATCAACAATTTCAACAAACCTCATATCCAATCATATCGCGTCAGTCGACAGTCCTCAACACAGACTTTCATCTACTACCTTGTCAGTTAAGAAGACGACGTTAAGCCGAGGTTTATAACGTGAGCATCCTTGACTGACATCGCTCGTAAAGTCTTTGGTGAAGCCTTTTATAGTTCGTGTGTAAGTACTTTATTTTACATTGTAGGGTTTTAACTTTGTTTTAAATGAAGACAAAGATGGGCTACATTGCTCGGTGAGACACGTGCAGTAGGGATAGATGAGCGCAATTATGTTTTACGATTTTAGTTTAGGTGGTATATAGTTCGTGTGTAAGTACTTTATTTTACATTGTAGGGTTTTAACTTTGTTTTAAATGAAGGCAAAGGTGGGGTACATTGCTCGGTGAGACATGTGCAGTAGGGTTAGCTGGGGGCAATTATGTTTAACGATTTTATTTTAGGTGGTATAAACTTGAGGAACGTTGTGATGGACCAGTGGTTAAGGCCTCTCATGCAGGTGGGTTCGCAACTGAACTCGAGCAAGTTTATCTTGGATATCACTGATATCGGTGAAGAAAAACATCGTGTTGAAACCTAGACTTATAATTGATATAAGTCTGAAATCGCCAATTCGCCTTGTGCGCACGTGGTGATCAATGCTCATGCCTTCTCTGTATGAGAAGAGGCCTTTGCACTGTAGTGGGACAATTACAGGCTGGTGTTATTGTAGATAGATACATTATTTATTTAGTGCACCCAAAAGACATATCACCACACAAAAAAAAAAAAAAAAGTGCGAGTCGGACTCGCCCACCGAGGGTTCCGTACATATTTGTAGGTACATATCCATACTTCTATACTAATCCATACCTACTATCCATACTTTAATCTACTTAATATTATAAATGCGTTTTTTGCGACATTAACGGCCGTATCTTTTTTTCACGTTAACATAGAGGGTTGATTTTTTTACAGCATCAAGGGACCGTAGAATTGAGTATATGGTTTTAATTTCAATCCTATAAGGGTTCCGTTTTTTTCTTTCGAGGTACGGAACCCTAAAAACAAATCAAATAAGGGTTATACAAAGTGCGGTGTGCGTCTCAAGGTTGCACCAAATGGGAGTTCAGTAGGTCGATTCTGTAAAATTCAAACAACAACTCGCATTTTCACATCGCTATTCACTCTCACTTCCCATAAGGTTCAAAATGACCTTGATATGTTTGACACTTTGAATCGGGTTATAGTGCGAAGTGTGCGTCGAAGTGACGGAGAAATTACCTTACAGAATGCCACTTCTTACGTCATCTCATACTTTATCTGTCAAAATCTCCCTGTCAATTTAGTTCAACTCGCTGACACGCTCGCAAGGGTGGCACTAGTGAAAATTCTAATTGTCAACCGAGTTTTTAGAATGCCAATCCAGAAACTCACAGCGGATTCAGATTTGAAGTTTAGAATGAGGTCTTACAGAATCACACCCCAGCTCAGCATGTGTCAGGCAAATGTACCTGACGCTGATATTTTACTGAATCCCTGCAGTGACATACGGACGTCGAGCAGATAAGATAAATTGATGTTGACGGGTGTTGTGGCAAAGTTTTATGCAAAGTTAGTTTTAAACTTGAGCATTTAATTTACTTGTACAAGAACATCAAGCCGTTCTGTGTAACCAGCCTATAAACTGAAGATTAAGCAAGAGACTCGACTACAACTTGATTTTACAAACTAACGAGCGAATTTGTGTAACATTTGGTCGACCTGCAGATCCGACATTTCAACGAAGAGTAAATGCAAAATAGACGGGAATGTTACATGTAAATGCTTATTCGCCTTGAGCGTTACGTCGAATACAGCGTCGAGCATTTGCAGAGATGTTATATCATCTGTCTTGCCTTTTCCCAACTATGGCGTCGGCGTCCCGGCTTCCAGTCTAACCAGAAAACCAGTCTAACTAGAATACCAGTGTTTTACATGGAGCGACTTCTATCTGACCTCGACAACCCATGCAGTTACTGGGTAACACGATACCTCTTGGTAGGACAGGTTGTCAAACCTCCTGGGCCTCAAGTCTGCTATTACAATAGTGCCAGAATGGTCTATCATTGATTTCATAATTGTTGATTTTGACAAGTTTGGTATTCTACTAATATAATGGCGTCATTGTGACTTTCCAATGGTCAACCAATGACAGTCCATTGAAAGAAGTGATATAGAATGATAATCTCGTACATAATGACAAATTAATGACTGACTTAGTTTACGAACTTCGTACTACTTCAGATTGCTTATAACACTTATAAATAATATGTAAAAATATATATAAATGAAATCTGGCATGAATAAATGTTCAAATTTGTTGACAATGACATTATAACACAATTCTATTATGAGACCATTGACCGACCAATGATCGACCATTATGGATTTAGCAGATTACGAACTTTTAGCAAAATGACAATAGAATCGTGTTAGAATGACGAAATTATAAAAATAGCAGACTTGGCCCCCTGGTTTCTGACTGTGACTACCAATAACGACTGTCAAAAATCTACAAATTGTCATTTGTTTGTTGCCGGGACCAACGGCTTTACATGCTTTCCGAGGCACAGAATGTTTACATTACATGGGATTGTTTTTTTTTTATTTGAGCTTTTATTGGTATTGACCCATTCCTTTTTAAATGTCGCCAATTAACTATTGTGTCTGCTTAGCGAACAGTTAAACTCATAAGAACGTTATACATTACAGTGGAATGATCGACAAAATGCTCAGGTGTTCACCTCTTTATTCTCCGCCCAATTGAGTGCTTTATTAAATTCTGAAACGTTGAAGCGTTTCTCTGGGACTCGTCGAGCTTCATTGCGTCGGCGTTTTCCTGGTGACCGCCTCTGTTGCTTCTGGCTTTTAAATACTGGCTGGCTAGCTTTAATAAGTATTAGGTTGATTTTCTCCTGCACTTAAAGTGCAATTTAGAGTTGGTATTTTATCAATTTCAATTAGGGTAAGTCAACCCACATCAAAATCTCACAATTCTCCGGAATATATTCCATCTATCAAATTCTTACGCTAACAGGAAGCTATTGTTATTCGTGAGTGGTAAAGGCAATACTTTATAATACAAAATATTAGGGAGGGAAGCTAGTATCTATATTATAAATCAATAGAAGCTGGTACTCTGATACAATAAAAACAGAACATTATACAATGTCAATTTTATTGTAGGGCACATGAATACTTTAGTCGGTCCGGCGACATTTCAATATTCTACCCACGCTTTCACTCACTCAGGAGAAAAGGTCACAAATTAACTTTTATTTCCCAAATAAATGTCGTAGTTAATGTACGGTAGGATGTTTTTCTTGGTAGGGATTAAGGTAGGTAGTTCCTTCTTTTTCTTGTAATTGCGGAAAGACATTTATTAATTTCATAACTTTTATATAATAATAATAAAATATAAATGTTTTTTATTTTTTTATCAATATTTACAAATATAATTATATATGTATATACAATGAATAAATGATATTAATTATAATAATCATTTATTTCGAGCAACAAGACTCATAGTGTTAATAACAATATACTTACAAACTACGATAGTAACACTTACACAAACACAGAATCAGAAGCAATTTATAACATCACTGCCGCAAGGTGACAGGCCCAGCCGAAACCCTGCAGCGGTGATTCATAAACACACAATCAAGCCTACCTACTCGCTACCATACACATGATGCTGTTGGCGCTGCCCCGCACCCTGCGGACCAAGAATGCGCACCGCTTCTGCATCACCGAATAAAAACGATCCACACGAGCTTCAGCGAACATCCCTGAAGCACTGCAGTATCGGGGCAACCCCAACAACAGCCTGAAAGCATTATTGTATTGGACGCGAAGGGCGCCGTATGATTTTTGAGTATAATCATACGGCGCCCTTCGCGTCCAATACAATAAAAAACAAAGTAAAATTCGCACTAATATTATAAATGCGCAAGTAACTCTGTCTATTTTTCGTTTTTACGACAGAACAGCTGTCCTGATTTTGATGAAATTTTGTATGGCAGTTTGAACTCTGGGGAAGGATATAGGCTACTTTTTAATCCGCGATAACTGACATCACGCGGACGGAGTCGCGGGCATATCTAGTAAAATAAACGCAGAACTTATAATTAATTTTAAATTATTATGTACAATTAGTATAAGAGAGAAGGTGGAGCAACGACCTGGTCCGAGACGTGGGAACCCGCTGGACGAACGCGGCACGGGACCAATATAGGTGGAGGATCTGCGGGAGACCTATGTCCAGCTGTGGGCGTCTAAAGGTTGAGATGATGAATATAAGAGAGAGGGAGACCTCTTGGGAATGGGAATCAAAAATCTCGCCCACATCGCTGTCAATGGGAGAAGTGCCTAAAAAGGCTGGCAGCTTTGCCACGTTGTATGACCTATTCTTTGGCCCAGCCCGGGTCACGTGAAAACATAACTGTAATTTGAATGACATTTGCTGTTATTCAATGTTCAAATGTATCATAAACATCATAAACAGCCCAAAGACGTCCACTGCTAGACATAGGCCTCCCCGAGGGGGGGGGGGGGGGGTCATAATCAGGCAGGCGGGTTGGCGATTGATCGCAGTATGGTTGTTACAAAGGCACAGAGAACGCTGCTGCCCATTCTCTGGTGAGTCCCTTAGTCGCCTCTTACGACACCCACGGGAAGATATGGGATGGTGCTATTCTTTACGTCCGACACCACACGGACGGTATGTATGACGAATACATAACTATCATATTTAAATTATTTAATTCCAGCATAAAATTCCAGTAACAAATAAAATATCACGAACAGCTTTCCTAAAACAACCAGACTTTTGCGATTGCGAATTAACGTACATTTTATATTTGAAACAATTTTGTAGATTAAAATCTGAAAATTCGGACTCGTCAGATGCTTATTTTTGGAAACTAATTAAGGTTTCAAAGGGCATACGTTGACAGCCATAATTAAAACAAATAGACTGAGACCCTAGAATTGCCAGACCTGAGTAATTTTGGCAAGACTGAATTTTTGAGGATAGATAAAGGAATATGTCGGTCTTAAACCAAACGCTTTGCTTCCACATTTATTGTGCGAACTGCTAAACTGTGGAATTTACTGCCCGCCTCTCTTTTCGCCGATAAGTATAATCTGGGCTCAGATTATGAAACAAAAGGCAGATAGACCGTACGGAACACTGAGAGTGAAGCCACAAAAGCAAATACATATTAAAAAACGAATACCCACAATTCGCTTAGCTCTGTACTGACTCGTGTCAGTCGTGAGCGAAGCATTGTTAAAAAAACAAATACTAATACAAATAAAAATTCAAAAGCGAATACAATCGCGAGATTGTAGGTATTCGTTATTGAATTTGTATTTGCTTTTGTGGCTTCACTCGCAGTGTTCCGCACGGTCTATAATAATAATAATAATAATAATATGTGGGGACATTTTCACACACGGCCATCTGACCCCAACTAGGGAGACCCTGTACTATGGGTGTCAGACAGCTGATATACATACACAAATACATTTTATTTTTTGTAAATACATACACATATAGATAAACAACACCCAGACACAAGGCAAACACAAGTGCTCATCACACAAATGTTTACCCTGGGCGGGAATCGAACCCGCAACACGCCATTTATTTGATAATCTGAGAATCTGGGTATCTTCAAGGCACGAGTGAACCGGCTCATCCCAGGCAAGCGTGGCTTAGGCCGCACCATCACTTAAGATCAGGTGAGTTGCAAGCAAACCTATTAGAATATTAAAAAGTAGGTGCATATAGATCGATTTTATAAATGTTACTCAGAATATTGTTAAAAAACACTTTTCGTTATTGCTAGACACTTTCCGTGGGTAAATTTCTTTAGCCTTTTTAGTAAATTTATAGTGACCTTTAAAGCGTCTGGCTGAAATTGCGGCTTACGTCTATCGGTTTTTACTAATATCCTTAAAACCCACTTTAACATAAGTGACTTAAGTACATTTTTACTTGATAACTGAAAATTTTTAAAATCTGAAAACGGCGCCGTCTGTTTTCTCGCGTCACAAAAAAATAATACCTAGAAAGACTCGGGGGACGCCTCTGCCTAGAAATAAGGATATCAGAGGCTAGTTATAAAAAAACTTTCAAAGATAATTGCGTAATGCAAAAGAACAGCGGAGGAGTAAGAAAAAAAAGTAGAATAAAGATATGCGTTATATAGAGAACAATGGAGGAGTAATAAAATTAAAGTAAAAGGTACAGAAACGTCCACAAAAAGACATGGGTTATTTCTAGCTTCAATTCCCAGTATTGAAGCTAGAAATAACGCATGTCTTTTTAGGTACATATTCCTGTACCTACCTCTACTTTCTGGTTAATTTCGTCGCGTGATCCAAAACTGTTGCAATGTTTGTCAGGGACATCCTTACACTTTTTTAGTAGATCCCACTGTTGATGCTGGCTTTCAGAAGTTGCAGCGCCTTGGGAATATTGTGGTGGAATTGCTTCAAAAAAAATCTATACCTACCTATCCTCTAAAGTTTATATAGATGCACTTACTTGACGCAAGTCTCGTGACACTGAGATTTTTTCCCAAGAGTTAAAACTAGCTAATAGCTAACACTAAAGCTCTCAACTTCACTAATAAAGTCTGAAAGCTATTTCAGCTTTAGCGAAGTTCATGCTAATTTGTAATTGCATATTCGTAGCGTCCATCCCGGGTTGCTTTATATGGAATTGCACTTACTAAAGTACATGGTGAGACGACGGACGGTGCAGAGACCGATCACATCTATTTCTGTTTTTACAGTTTTAAGTAAATAGGTTTACTGTCTAGCATCCCGCCTCGGGTTCGAACGGGTAGCAGAGTATATAACTCTATTGTTTTACACGGCACACGAAAGTAAAGCTTCCAGCCGGCGTGAATTTTCCGACATCTTCAAAAATCATCGCCATTTTACACAAAACCTTATGAATTATATACCTACTAGCTTTTGCCCGCGACTTTGTCCGCGTGAATGTCGGTTATAGTGGATGCAGACAAAGTTGCGAATCAAAAAGTAGCCTATGTCCTTCCCCAGGGTTCAAGCTATTTACATACCAAATTTCATCAAAATCGGTTCAGCCGTTTCATCGTGAAAGCGTAACAGACAAAGTTACTTTCACATTTATAATATTAGTGAGTATGGATTTTAAACTACCTTCCTCATTAATTACTCCGAAAATCTGTTCATTCGTTTTTGTGTTTATCGCGTTCAGATAGATACACGCGACGTGGGACCCGAACAGGGGGAACGGAAGAACACTAAATGTTTTGTCCTTTTCGAATAGTAAGAACAAGAAAGAGTTATTTAATCTAAAAAAAGTAGGTTGTTACATTTTATAAGTCTTTGCAAGACCACAGTTACAGATATTTTAAACACTGTCTTTAAAATTTCTGCACACTATACCCTGTTTACAATAAAATTAGACATTTACAAAAACCTTTTTTACAGTCCGTTCAACCGATTTTGACTCATATTGCGTTGGTAGCATGACAAATGGCAACTGCAGTAAACAGTTGTTATTGTAACCACTTTTTTGCCTCTAATGTCATCTTTAAGCCTACGGAATAGAAGTCAAAATCGGTTGAAGGGACTGTAAAAAAGGTTTGTGTTTATGTCTAATCTTATTGTGAACAGGGTATAGGTACCCAAAATCTATCTCAACACTTATCCCAACTGTGATTGGCCTATGAACCTACAAATTAACATGTTCAATGAGATCCAAAACCCATTCAAAGTTTGTCCAGCCAAGCGATTCAATTCTAATCCATTTCAGCTTAGGATATCAATACGGAAATGTATATATGTACACCTTCTGAATCAGTGGGCTTCTGATATAATAATCTCAGTTGTATTATGGTAAACTAATCTGCAACCTATACTGGTGTAGTAAGGTTCTGATTTGTTTGACGTTGTACTAGAAATAAGAAGATGTTTACTGATTTGTATTTATGAAGTTTTTCTGTGGTTGGCAATGACAGCTTGTCGATGGCCTGTCATTGTTTGCTCCATTTATGAGTGTTTAAGTTTACGTAGTGTGTACGCTGAAAAGCGTCCAATCGATAACCGAGCCGCCATTTCATTGCGGTTTCACACAAAAGGTTGAAACTGAATTAAACAGAGGCTCATAAAAATACAAAAAAGTACGTAGAAAGCAAACACATTGGAATTCTGTAAGCAACAGGTATGCCAATTATTTTTGGCTACAGTCTTTGTTGGCAGACCTCAAACCGTGCCAGTAACCATTCTGCGTTTTATTACCTTTTGTATTCAAAACGATATTTTCACTCTTTTATATTCGGCACTGTATTCCAATTTTGAAGTATTGTCATTTATTTGCGATGTTTACGGCCTGCCAGTATGTATTCGGTTTTTAATTTGACATTACCACCTCATTGATCATTTATCTCTGGCGTATCTCTGGCGTATTTCAAAGTATTGTTTTTTTTTCTTTTTGGACTCTGAATGAATCTGTTGTTTTAAACAAATCCATTCTGTAATCTATCAATGGACGGTGTCAAACCAAAAAGCGAGTGTATTGAAGTAAAAAAAACAGATTACACACAGTTAAATTAAGGAT
This sequence comes from Charanyca ferruginea, assembly GCA_947361185.1. NCBI lineage: Eukaryota > Metazoa > Arthropoda > Insecta > Lepidoptera > Noctuidae > Charanyca > Charanyca ferruginea. Next base: position 5,207,831 of record OX376070.1, read on the forward strand.
ACAATAGAATTTTCAAAGTATTTGTCACACATTTATTATTATTTAAAGAAAAGTACGTTACGCCATCTTAGAGCTACAAGTAATTTCTACAAAACAACTTACATTATAATAATATATTTTTTTAACTTAATAATAAAATTTGTTTTTGCTATTTTAGATCAAAATTTAAATACCCAGTATAAAAAACATGCTTAAAAAATCAACCACACTTTTACTCAATATTTATTTATTTATACTTCATGCACAAACGTACAAAGGCCTTAGGCATTCTCTACCAGTCAACCAAGGGTGGTGAAGAGATAACAAGGCAGGTGCATTACAAAAAGAAATATTTAAAAAGTGAAAAAAAGATATATTTATATAAATATAAAAACTACACATACATTATTATATTATAGAATATATATACACCGAAATAAATATCAATATCTTTAATCCCACTAAAACTCAAGACAATATCTCGTCCCTAGCCACATGCTAACCCTCAAACATCTTTCCAAGACGCAATCATTCACAAAACATCACTTAATTAGCATGTCGGACTCCCGGGTCCCGTTCACCTGTTGCGGCGCGCGCACATCGACCGCACTGCATTGTGCCCGACGGTTAACCCTGCAAATGTGGGTCGGCGCTTGTTCCCCAGAAACACTTGACAGAATTGTGCCGATCGCTGCGCTTGTAATTTAATAATGGACTTCGAGATTTGGGAGGATTTTAAAGTTGAAATATAGTAGTGCAAATTTTAAAAAATAAATTTATATTAGGATATCTTACTTTTTTAATCACTGTAGAGCCTGGCTGGTTTAAATGTGGGTCGGCGCTTGTTCCCCAGAAACACTTGACAGAATTGTGCCGATCGCTGCGCTTGTAATTTAATAATGGACTTCGAGATTTGGGAGGATTTTAAAGTCGAAATATAGTAGTGCAAATTTTAAAAAATAAATTTATATTAGGATATCTTACTTTTTTAATCACTGTAGAGCCTGGCTGGTTTAACTATACCTAACCTTATTTATTAGTTTAATGAATATGAAATAAACTCTGTTCTAAATTTAAATTAAGACTTGACAGTCCGCCACAAGAGCGGGCAGAAGACAGGTTAAGAATAAAATAACATTCTTAGCTCAAATACGTATACGTGTTAAGACAAAATGAGTTCCAATCAGGTAAATTGTTTTCCCGATACCGAAACACGTCATAGTGTTTACTGTACCTACTATTATTTTATGAAGTTACAGACTTTTTAATTTTCTGCGTTATTAAAATAAAAAGTTATTAATACTGCATAAATTGTAACGATAAAAAATTATTCACTAGCTTTTTATTTTTGCTTTAAATATTGAAAGTATTTCGTACCTACCCTACCTACTTTTAATTATAGAAATGTCGGTTGAACCTGGGAGTCTGCGACACACGCTTTCGTACATTTTCAATATTCTCTCTTCCCTGACAATTGTTATTGAATTGACCTCAATATCAAACCTAGCAAAAAAGAGTCAAGAAAATTCTACAGCTATTTCCAACTCTCCAGAATGCTCCGTTCCAGAAATACTTGACAGAATGGTGCCAATAGTCGTCCAGTGTCGAAGTAATTCAATAAAGGGTCGAAGATTGCAAAAATACCAAACTAAAGGCACCTATGTTACTGCCAAGTGGTGGAAATTGTCGATATACTTACTCACTTGTCCCAAGACAATTTGAAATCAGAAGTTGGTAGGAGAAATTTGGCAATGGATTGAACTTTTCAGTGGCGTAAATTGCTCTCTGTAGCTGAAAACTAGCTTCGCGTAAATTGATCAAATGTGTTTTACCTTTTTGCCTGAAAACATTTAACAGAAATATTTGAATCTCGAATGTTTCGTTCATGAATGTATCTAATTAAATTCTCAAATTTGAACCTGAATCTAATTTAAAGCGCTGCGAAATATGGTAAAATTAAAAGGGTCAGAAGTTAATTTTAAACCATGACGAAAACAGAGAGGTCCTGTAAGGTGTTATCTATCTGTCTGTGGCATCGTTGCTCCTAAACGGATAGCCTGATTTGGACGCAATTTTCTTTTACATAACGCTGATCTATCATAGAAGGTTCTTAGCTACCTTGTAGGTACTATCAATTTTATTAAGATCGTAAAAGCCAATCTGAAGATTTTAGCATTTTTTATTAAGATGAAAGCAAATAATGTTCTTATACTTTGAAATGAGTTGAAGCGCTTAATATCGGCTGCCAAGTTGTGTCTCTAGGCGGCAGGAAATTTCGCAGTTAGAGTCCATCCATACATATAAGTCAGTGTAGCCTACCTAAAACACTTGACAGGTCACGTCGATAGCAGTTCAATAGAGGCTCAGTGATTGCAGGAAATCACGCCTTTGTACGGTGAAAAGCTTTGCCCTTGTATATTTATTTTTGCGCTTTGTTATAATACCTTTTTTTTTCCACGAGAGCTCATGTCGTGATAAAAGATTGGCCAGCCAGCAATTTCTTTTAATTAATCATGAGTAATGTGGAATGTCGTGCATCCGTAATGCGTCACACACAAAGGTGTAGTTGAAAAAGCACAAATTAATGGTCTGGCACACAACAATTTTTTTTCTGTTTTTTTTTGTATTGTTCACATGGTCTGTGCACAAAATATAAAGGGTACAGAAGGACCGCTCCCGCCATCTTCAAAAGTAATCTGTGCACAAAATATAAAGGGTACAGAAGGACCGCTCCCGCCATCTTCAAAAGTAATCTGTGCACAAAATATAAAGGGTACAGAAGGACCGCTCCCGCCATCTTCAAAAGTAATCTGTGCACAAAATATAAAGGGTACAGAAGGACCGCTCCCGCCATCTTCAAAAGTCATTACCGGGTAATTACTTTTGAAGATGGCGGGAGCGGTTCTTCTGTACCCTTTATATTTAGGAACTTGCCAAACTCACTAGGGCTGCTACTGTATTGACTCTGTAGGTTTTATTTGTGACAATATGAAATTTTATTGACACTGGTTGGAACTCTTTGCTTTTTTTATAACATTTTTTTCTGTTCGTCATGAAATGTCATGTCTCTTATTTATTCATTTAGACAAAACGTGACAGTCGAGACTGATGTCTGCTTGAAACTGCTTGAGATTGCCTATAAACGTAATGTCAATGTGTGCGTGAGTAAAATGGCGGTTTGTTCTGAGTGGTCTCTCTGCTTGGGCGCGCCGCAGCCTTAAGTACTTTGTGGTCTGTGTCAATAAACAATTTTTCTTTCTGCTTCTTTCTTCCTCTCATTCAGGAGGTTGTGGTTTCTAAACCGGGTACGAGCAAAATAATTACCAATGTGACTCTTTCTATTCATATATAGTTGAAGGGGTACATAATGAGCCTTTAAACGCTATTCAGTAGACAATGAAAACTCAAATTCTTGGTTATCTGTCTTAAGTAAGTAGAAAGATAAGTACACTTTTGATTAAGTGAAAATACAAATTCCATCCTTATTTTCTTGTCAATGAAACCCACTCTTTATGTCTTTGTGGACGAAATACGAGCGATGTAAAGACGCTTATCCAATAACTCGATTCGTTCATTCATAAAATCTGAGAATCCGAGTACACTACTCGGAATCACGAAATTCATAGTCGGGATTGAATTTGTTGGCCGTACCACACGGGAATTGAATCCGAACATAGAATTTTTATGGTACGATGTTTTAGGATGTAGAATCGATAGTTTTTTTATTTAGTTATGGACGCTAAAAGTAATGTAAACATAGGCGTAGCTCTGTAGTAATAGGCGTTGCCCTGTAGTGACTGGCGTAGCACGTAGTTACTCTCGTAGCAATCTAGTTACCGGCGTAGCACAATAGTTTCGGGCGTAGTACAATATTGACTGGCGTAGCATCATTATACGGAATGGGCTAGCCCTGTAGTGACTGGCGTAGCACGTATTATTTTGCGTAGCAATCTAGTTACCCGTGTAGCACAATAGTTCCAGACCGTAGCAACATGATGACTAGCGTTGTACTATACTGACTGGGCTAGCCCTGTAGTGAGTGGCGTAGCACGAAATTATTTACGTAGCAATCTAGTTACCGGCGTAACACAATAGTTAAAGATGCAGCACCATAATAACTGGTATAACGTTGTACTGACTGTCGTAACCCTGTAATGACTGGCGTAGCACATAGTTATTTGCGTAGCAAATTTGTACCGGCGTAGCAGAATAGTTACGGACGTAGCAGCATAGTGACTGACGTAGCCCTATTACTAAAGCGAAACACTAGATCAGATTGAAGTAATAAGTAAACATTGAACTTTAAAGATATTTTTTTCAACGATTTTTTCCCTTGTCTCGTTAAACCTTTAAATTAGACTATCAGCGATGTTATAACGCGGGGCTAAAACAAACGGCGATAAAACATGATAGGCTAAACAAGCCGTAAAAAGGTCGACAACCAAATGGAATGTAATCAAGTAATTTATTCTTTTGACGGCTCGACGGCCGAAGGAAACGTCCCGGTATTTTGTAGGAGATTTTCTTCTTTTTTTATTAGTCTTTGAGAATTTTGTCGTGCTATATATTTTGGTTATATTGATGATTTACTTGGTGTACCTACTTCCTAAGTTTATTTATTTATTTATACTTCATGTACAAAGGTACAAAGGCGGACTTGCCGATGATGGAAAGCATCGTGAGGAAATCTAGACTTTCAATTCATTAATACAAATCTATAATCGCCAATCCTATTCAATGTTCGTGCCTTCTATGTATCAGAATAGGCCTTTGCCCCGTTGTAGAATAATAAGAGGCTGGTATTAATAAGAGGCTGGAATTAATTTAATTTTATCATTCTTTCTTTGGCAGTTGGTCTTTGGTCATAGTTTATTAATTAGTCGCGTACTTGCGTTGCCTTCTGAAATGTATTTGTAAAACCTTGTTACAAATTACAAAGATGACGAACTGAATACTAATTTTTGTAGTCATTTTTACTTTATGTTTACTGGATTTAATGTATACTTAACAATGATAATATTATAAATGTGAAAGTTTGTATTTTTAGATGTTTCTTACTCAATCGCGCTTTAGCGGCTGATACACATATACAAATTGATTTAGCTTTACACATAGATATTTTTTGAGAAATAGAATGTTGAGATGGATGTGTGGAATGACCAGAATGGATAAGGTGAGAAATGAATATGTTAGAGCAAACTTGAAAGTGGCGCCAGTGACAGAAAAGTTGAAAGGGAATCGTTTGTCTTGGTATGGGCATGTGAGGAGAAGAGATGAAACGCATGTGACCAAAAGAGATATGAATGAGTGTGGATGGATGGAGAGGCAAAGGAAGCCCAAAGAATGGATGGACGGACTGTGTGAAGAATGATATGAATGAAAAGGGAGTCAGTGAAAGCATGCCGATTGATAGGACGGAATGGAAGAAGAAAACATGTTGCGCCGACCCCAAGTAGGTAACATGGGTCAAGGGCCGAAGATGATGATTTTTTATTCCGTTTTTGTATGGATACTTTCGGAATAACATAAAATATCGACTTCGAAGCGGACGAAGTCGCGGACAAAAGCTAGTAATAATAATAATTTCTTGATGTTTACCCACAAAGTGTGGAATACTCCTAATCTTTCAAGCTTGTATACAAATATACACCTACAAGTACATATACACAATACATAGTTTAGTTTGTAATCAACCTGTTGACTGCCTGATAAGCCCCAAGGGCTCACTACTGAAGTTTTGATCAAAGCTAAGTGTCTTAGCGAACAGTTAAGACTTAGCTAATAAATAGCCACAAACACAGTGTTAGCACGACATTTTGTTATACACACAAAGGATTTGAGAATCGGAGCTGGTTATAACATTAGAGGAAAGTATAATTTTTATTTTATTATTTATTTATCAGAGAAACTTAAAAATGTCTACAAAATAGAAAAATTCTCTCCCAAAACTGTCTAGACGGTTTGACTGGGGGATCAGACAGTTTATATGTTACATTTATATAAATCGTCATCATCATTCATCATTTCAGCCGAAAGACGTCCACTGCTGGACATAGGCCTCCCCCAAAAGGAGGGGTTTTGCCATAATCGTCACGTTTGGCAGGCGGGTTGGCGATCACAGTATGGTTGTTACAAAGGCACAGAGAACACTGCTGCCCATTCTCTGGTGAGTCCCTTAGTCGCATCTTACGACACCCACTGGAAGATATGGGATGGTGCTATTCTTTACGTCCGACTCCGTACGGAATATGAATAGAAATTTCAAGTTTAATAAATATTATGTGCGAAATGGATATTTTTAATTTGCATCGCGATGTCTGTCAGAAGGCCAAGCATAAGCGCATAGAAATACGATCTATTTGAAATAAGAATTACCCATTTTCCCGCCCTGGGTAAATATTTGTGTGATGAGCACTTGTGTTTGCCTTGTGTCTGGGTGTTGTTTATCTATATATGCATGTATTTAAAAATGTATTTGTGTATGTATATCAGCTGTCTGACACCCATAGTACAGGGTCTCCCTAGTTTGGGGTCAGGTGGCCATGTGTGAAATGTCCCCACATATTATTATTATTATTAATTAAAGACTTTGGTATCAACAGGTGTAACTAATTGTGAGGAGCGCGTGTCTAAGTAAAAGCCCTACGGATCGATCGATCAAGGTTAAGCTGCGCTTGTCGCGGTCAGTTTGTGATGGGGTGACCCAAATTTATATCGAGTTCCCTCCGTTCCTCGGAAAGCACTTAAAGCCATTGGTCCCGGCTGTCATTCGCAGATACTTGACAGTCGTTATAAGTACTCAGACGCCAGAAAATCTGACAACCAGTATTATCAAGGGATATCGTGTTACCTAGTAACTGAGTTGTGGAGATCAGATAGGCAGTCGCTCAATATCAAACACTGGTATTCAGTTGCATCCGGTTAGTTTTAGGTTAGACTGGAAGCCGACCCCAACATATTTGGGAAAAGGCAAAGCAGATGATGAGGTGATACTAGTTATGCTTGTCGCATAATTTCAAACTAAAATACTATAGAATCGTCGTGTTTTCCATTAGTAAATTGACTCGAATCAAAAGCTTTTACGTCAACGCTCTCGTGCTAAGGCTACCGTACGTGGTACAGTCGAGAAGAATAGAAATTTCTAAAATAGAAATAGAATGATTTTATTTGCATTGAGTGTATGTAACCTATACCTACATGTGACTCACACTCTGCACCATAGTGCAGAGTCACAATAAAAAGATTACAGAAGGACCACTCCCGCCATCTTCAAAAATAATTACCTAAACTTGCCAGACTCACTAGGGCTGCTACTGTATTGACTCTGTAGGTTTTATTTGTGACAATAAGAAATTTTATTGACACTGGTTAGAACTCTTTGCAATTTTTTTATAACAAAATTTTCCTGTTCTTCGTGAAATGTTAATTACATTATTTATTCGTTTTGACAACACGTGACAGTCAAGACTGAAGTCTGCTTGAAACTGCTTGAGAATGCCTATAAACGTATTGTCAATGTGTGCGTGCGAAAAATGGCGGTTTGTTCTGAGCGGTTTCTCTGCTCGGGCGCAGCCTTACGTACTTTGTGGCAGAGTGCTTTGTTCCCTTCCATTTGGCATGCAAAAAATTCTACTTTTAAATAACAATGTCAAAATGGTAACTCTATTTTGGTTACTTATTTGTATTATATTAAAGAAAGCTTAGCACAATTGCTAATTACAAAGTTCCACCGTCAAATAAAAAAATACAAAAGTGATACACGTTGACAATAGCTCTTTCTTCAGCTTCAGTAAAAACAAAAGAAAGAAAATTTTGTCGAGTCGTGCGATATTATTGTATGTATGACAATACTGTCTGTCAATAAGTATCTGTACTAATATTTAAAACAAACAAATATACACACAGATTGTAAAAGTAGTAATCGGATTGTAAAAGACTGGCCCCAAATAACCCTTAATAGAGAGAGTTGAAAGGAGAGTGGAGAGGCCTTTGCCCTGCAGTGGGAAAATCCAGGCTGAAATAATAATAATAAAATCTGATTACTACTATTAAAATCTGATACTGCTATTAAACTCAGATTACTACTATTCAAATCTGATTATTACTTTTAAAATCGAATTACTACTATTTCAATCGTCTGTCTACAAAATTATAAATTCGTAAACAGAAAAAATATCAAATATCAACTTGTTGGGAACAACAGTAACGAAAAATTAATTGGTCATTAAAAAACAATTCACTTTCCTGGTATGCCTCAGGGAGGGACTTCACTGCCCTAAAGGCAACAAAACAATTTACTAAAGAAAAACAATCCTGTATATTCCTGGTTTGTTTACTAAATTGTAAAGGCCTAAATTGGTGTCTGTTTACTATGTTTTAACTGCTGAACTACTGAACTCTCCGCCTTTCATCAGACCCATTCTGATGATTCTGAGGTACATAGCTAACTAAGTACCCCTTCTCCTTTGTCTGTTTGGCAGCGGTCCTTCGCGAACCTTCCTAGAAATTCTTGAACCGAATCGTAGCCCACTGTACTCTTGTGTAAGGTACCTTTTGTTCCGAAAAATGTCTTCTTAATAAGGGAAGGGAATTATGAATGGAAATGTACTTTATAAAATTTTCTGAACGCTTTCGTCGGAGCTTTTGTATGATTTGTATGGAGCTTTATTCTGAAATGTTTTACCTTTATTCCTTACACGTGGAAGATCAAATATGTCTGACTGAGTTTTGCATGGAAATGAGTCCCTCCCTTCGATATTATAGAGACGGGTTCGCTTGAAATATCTCTAGGTTGTTTTTATCATTTTTATTATTTGATTCAGTGTGGAAACTCTATTGCTTTTGCGTTCTAGGTTTTCTCTTACACATTTAACATAATGTTTTCCTATAAAGATGAGATTTTTTGATAGCCAATTTTATTAAATGGCTGCCTTAAAATAAGATTTTATTACAAAATCTTTTCTACATCTAAACCATTTCTAAATCTAAATGAGGCTATAAAAGAAAGAGTTTTATAAGTTAAAATATCAGATAATATTGATAATCTGTCTGGCAAACAGTTTCTTAACATTCTAATCTTAAAGAATCTCAAAACAAAAAATAGCGTTTTGATGAAAGATATCGATGTTTAATTCTCCAGTGATTCTTCCATAGAATTCATCTGTAAACCAAATTAATGTATATCTACTTCTATCTATACTTAATATGATAAAGAGGATAGATTTGTATTTTTGTATGTTTGTAACGAATAAACTCAAAAACTACTGGTCCGATTTCAAAAAATTCTTTTACCATAGAATGCTAGTCTATTCCTGAATAAAATAGGCTATATTTATGAATTGAAAAAATTAGGCATGCTTGATAAAATTCACGAGGACAAAGTCGCGAGCTAAGTGCTTGTATATTGTAAAGAGGTAAAGATTTTTTTTTATTATTTACTAGCTTCCGCCCGCGGCTTCGCCCGCGTAAAAATATCGATTATCCCAAGGGAACATATTACCGGGATAAAAAGTATCCTATATGTTAATCCAAGAAATGGTCTATCTATGTGCCAATTTTCATGCAAATCTGTTCAACGGTTTGCGCGTGATTGAGTAACAAACATCCAAACATCTTCACAAACTTTCGCATTTATAATATTAGTAGGAAGTAGGATAAAACGGAATCTCTGAAGGAAAATACTGCTACGGTTAGAAAAACTCTTGGACGCATAGAAAACTACACCTACACTATTACCGAGGGTCATAAGGTCATGTTTTGTCATATACTTGATTTTAACGCAGACGAAACCGCATGCAAAAGCTAGTAGAAAATAAGCTTCTATTAACAATTCAACCCTCTTCATTATCTTCGATGAGTAATTAATTGCTTATCGACTATCAGCTTCGTTTGCCTAAATTGGTTGTCTTAATTAATTTTATATTATTTCATCATTTGGAAACTACCTAAGCCTGTATTTTGCAAGACAATTAGGTAGAAAGGCCAAATTCCTGAAAAGTATTTTATAAAATATTTGACAGAGGTAGCCCAAATTCCTGAAAAGTTATTTGAAAATATTTGACGTAGGACGCCCGAATTCCTTAAGAGTTTTTTTTTAATATTTGACAGTTCAGTGATCGCTTTTCTGGATTAGCCGACGGTTAGACATGTAGGTATTATCGCGGACTTTTCAGCCTGCTCAGTTAAAAAAAAATCCCTTGGCGCCTGCGAAGTCAACGGGGCGGGCTAGAGAGCGCTTCCATCTTTTGAGTGCAAGCAAAAATGAATTTAGTGGTGGTCAGGCGGGTGTGTCCACGATAGTACCTAATGATTTTTTTCGTTGTTTCGGTTCAAGATACAATAATTACTTAATTTTATGTTTTTAAGATGATTGTAACTTACAGGCCAGCACAAACAGTGCAGCTATATGCTCTAAAAGTTTTCATTGATGGAATGATAATAAACCAAAACACAACAAAAATTAAAAAGTTGAAAATTACGTCCTGGATATAATGTGTAATGTGCGGAATTTATTATCTGAAGTAGCAATGTAAGGCGTTTACTTTTTTGTATGTAAAAAAGTATTTTTGCCATTTCAAGATTATCACACTCACATGTACTTACTTAAAATCTAAAATCAGTATGGGTACATAAATAATAATTTGTGAACATGGATTTGTGAATTTGTAGTAATATCTGGATCTTTTTGAAAACTGAAATAAAATGTGTTAGTTCTTATAAAACAGGTTTGTAACTGCAATTTCTTATTTAAACCTTTTTCAAACAACAAGGATTAGTAAAATAAAAATAAAAACATACAACCTCTTCAATTAGCCTATTATGGAAATATGTATTAGGTACCAAAATAAAAATATTATTTTATATTATTATACAAATGTTAGTTATAATGAAATCGTTCATTTCGTAAGAACAACAACAATTATTATCGATATCCATATGTCATCGTTGCACACCACTAGTGCATCGCTTACTTTTGGTCAGTTTGACCAAACGCAGGGGACATGTGCCACGCCCCCACGCCCCGCCTCGGTTCCAGGATCTCGACGTACCTAAGGAGTGATTGCACCTGTCATAGACCCCAGGCTCACGCATCAGCTGCGAATTAAGCGCGCGAGTAGTGCCACTAACCCCTGAGGGTCAGCAGTTAGTGGAATAAAACAGCTACTAGCGAAGGAACATAATATATTGGTTCTAGAACACTTCTCCGGTACTTGCACTTCCGGTAGGAGCCAAATTACGAAAGGGAGCACTGGCCTGACGTACCGCAGCTGACGTAGTGAGTTCCAGAGGTTCTCCGCCCCAATACGCGCGCTTAATTCGCCTTTTTTTGAGCAATTGAGCCTAGGGGTCTATGACAGGTCCAATCACTCCTTAGGTACGTCGAGAATATGGGCTGCCTTTCAGGCATTTTCAACAAACTTTAAGGGCGCGTATTCGATTTAGCGCAACTCAAAATCTAAATGATTGCTAGAATGGCGTAGCAGCATTGACACACACTAGTACAACACAATGGTCGGTTTGTGGGCATCAGAAAAAGAAATACGCACGAAATAAGCACGAATCATTGAAATTGATCGGCAAACGACAGCGCGCGATGTTTTACAGGGCTTTTTAAAATAATTGTCTAAAATAAATGAGCTCGTTTAACGGACTGAAAAATATTCTGTATATTAAGCATAACTTTTACTTTCATAAAATAAATATATCAGTAATGTCTTTATTCAAATACTGGTGAAAAAAAATTGCCAAAGCGAACCGATTTTCTACTTTTTCAACATTGTTTTTTAATACATAATAGTAATATTTTTGTAATTTTGGGTCTGTAGCTGTCTTTATGACTGTATATACTGTTGGAAAAACGCATAAAACAAAATGTTTTGGCTTATTGTAATGGTTGTATTCGTCCTGAAAGTTAACTCTGACGTCTATTTTCGTAAAACGATATGAGAGAATTGTCTTCGCTTTAAAAAACCATAATTAAAAATTATACTTTTACTCTGTAGCTGTCTAAATCAAGACTTAATCTTTCTAAACCTGTAAAATGTATTTAAATAATTTGCTCCCATAATTACGATATTGCTCTGGGCAAAACGCAAAAACATGAAGTTTTCGTCACGAATCGAATACGCGGTCTTAACAAGATGCCTAGTGATACGGATGACAAATAGAAGAATACTAAAATCTAAATTACTGTACCAAATGACGATATTTCGATGCCATGCCATATCCCTCGATATCCGTGGTTTACGACGTCATATTAAACTGTACTACCCAATTGCACAATAGTACAGTTATGTCGGTTATGTCATGTCACATAAAAACAGTCCGCCACCTCCTTTGAACGCACTAAACCAATGTTAATTTAAACTGAACAACTGAAGCCGTCCAAATTCCTAAAAACGAACTACCTCATTGACGAAAAGAAAACAACATCCTAAAAGCATCGCAGCCTGTTAACATCTAATAAATATTTATCAATACATCTCCTACCTCTGTTAATATATTAAAATTCCCTGCCAATCCAAAGTTTGGAGAGGAAATCGCAAAATGTTGTTCAAGTGTTTGTTTCGGCTGAAGATGGGTCTCTCGGGTTAGTTCGGAGAGCTTCGGCAATCTTCGGCTCATTTTCTTCAATATTCGGGAACTCGCAATTTGTTGTAAATTAGTGTAATTGTGCGAATCTCGTACCGCCTCCAGGCTAGCTGCTCATTCCACACTTTCTGTGTACTTCCAACTTCATTAACGCGTTCTACCACCGTTGATTAAGGTAATTTTCTGGTTATAAGGCTATTGTATCTATTGAATTGAGAATTGTGTTTAATGTTAATTAAATATTAACATTTAAAATGACAATAAATATTAACATTTAAAATGACAAGGGTTCTTAAGAAATACTTCAGAGAAAATTAAATTAATTTTCTGTTTCTTGAATGCTTTTAGTTTTGTTTGATCTCAATTTAATCTTACTACGGTAACTTATCCATCAAAGGTAGACGAAATGTACAGTCGTCGTCATCAATCTATGCTAATTTTATAAAGAGGTAAATTTTTTGTCGATGCCAGGGATTGACAAAGCACTACAATCGGATGACAGCATGTCTTTTTGTTACAATCTCCCTCGGTGAACACCTAAGTGAAGTGAGCTGTCATCCGTCCGTCTGCTTTGTCAATCAATCTCTCGAATTACTGTACCAATTCTCGAGTGTCATAAATATGTTATATACCTAGTCTTGCCATAAATATTGTCACGAAGAAAAAAAACTTTTTTTTTATTGCAAATAATATTTATTACTTTTACAGTGTGTTAGTTTAATACATAAATAAAAAACAATTAAAAATATAAAAAGCTTATTCGAAGTGGTCTCCATTGGCTGCAATACAGTCCTTTAAACGTTGAGGCCAGTTATCAATAGAAGCACGCACTCTTTCCATGGGAAAATTCTTCACTGCCAGTCGTATGGATTGTTTAAGGGACTCCAAATTATCATGGCGTTTAGAGCAAGCCGTACTCTCTAAAACTGACCATAAATCATAATCCAGCGGATTAAGATCGGGACTAGACGACGGCCAGTCTTCAGCTCTGATGAAGTCCGAAACGTTCACTTCCAACCAAGACTGCGTGGACCGAGCTTTATGACCCGGCGCCGAGTCTTGTTGGAAGAACCATACTGGGTTATTGAACAATGGTGTTGTTAAGGGGCTTAACTACCTACTCAAGAATGGTATCTTGATACATTTGTGCCGATGTTTTGATACCTTTTTCACAAAAATATGGCTCAGTCACTCCTTCATAGCTAACACCCCACCAAACCATTACTGAAGTCGGATAGTGCCCACGTTGCACTCTGTCGACTAATTGGGAAACTTCCTTAGAGCTTTGAGGTTAAATACGGTCATTTTGTTTGTTAAAATGTTTCTCAATTATCACGGTGACTGTCCGTCAAGCAGACACAATAGTTAAACAATTGCAATGCATTTTATGTAATTCATTGGACAGGGAAAGGGTTATAAAGATTTTCTCATCCGTAAACAAAATTTTTCTGTGACCTCCCTTTGCATACCGCTGCAGAAGTTGTTTCGATTTTACCACCCTATTCTTTTTTAAATTATCAGTTAAAAAATTACCAGTGCGTCTCTTATAGGCTGCAAGTCCTAAGTCATCTTTTAAAATACGCGACATGGTTCTGGGTGCTATCTTCATCTCCCGAGATAAAATCTTTTGCTTTCGGACAGGATTTCTTCGAATTCTTTCCCTTACTGCTTTGACCACCTTTTTCGTACGAACACTACGTGGACGGTCAGATCTTTTACTGTCACAAACAGAGGAGGTCTCATTGTACCTATTAATAGCCCGGTACATAAACATTTGACTAATACCAAGCGTATGGAGAGTTTTAAAAATTGCATTTGGCTCCATACCAACTTTGTGTAATGCAATCACAGCGATTCGGTTCTCTTTCTCACCCCACTCCATTTTAATATCGCAAAATATTGTACAATTGGCGCCAAAATTAGAAAACTCAATGAACAATCGTATAAAAATGACAGATTCCAAATTCAAATGTAATATCTTTCTTATTTTTAATTGTAACGGTATTTATGGCCAGACTAAGTATACTGTACAGATACACGCACACACCCCCACACACCACTTCCAATAAATATAATATAATAACATTAATAATTGTATCACTCTCTGCCAATCTTGTTTATTTTTCTAATTACTTGTGTACTTCTCCTAATTATGTTGGGGTCCGCTTCCAGTCTAACCGGATGCAACTGAATACCAGCGTTTTACATGGAGCGACTTCCTATCGGACCTCCACAACGCAGTTACTGGGTAACACGATACCCCTTGGTAAGACTGGTTGTCAGACTTTCTGGCTTCCGACTACCCATAACGACTGCCAAAATATCTACGAATGACAGCCGGGACCAACGGATTTACGTGCTTTCCGAGGCATGGAGGGAACTCAGTATGAAATGGATGGTCACCCATCCACAAACCGACCGCGGCAAGCGTAGCTTAACCTATTGATCTGTCCGGCTTTTTACTTAGCCACAAGCTCTTCCATTGGCGTAACGTTTATGTTACGCCAATGGAACGTATATAATTATGTTACACTTAACATGTCAGCTTTGAAGTCGCTTTGTTGTCAACATAATTATGTTTTTTTTTATCTATTGATAGGCATACGTTTGACCACTATCTCACCTGATGGGAAGCGATGATACGGTCTAAGATGGAGCACGCTTGCCTAGAAGTAACTTATTCACTCTTGACTTAAAGACTCCCAGGTTGTAGCTATCAGGAAACACAGACTCAGGCAGGGAATACCACTCCTTAGCAGTACGCACAATGAATGTGTTCCCAAAACGTTTCGTGCGTGTGGGTGGGATGTCCACCATATACCGGTGGCGCATCGCCGTACGTCTTATGATATTTGACTTCCAATTGAACGAAATCGCGGGCAGAAACTAGTTTAAATAGACCTATTAAAAAAATACAATAACCACCTCACCCCAACACTCGAACATAACAAAACAATACCAATCACATCATACATTGCTGGCACATACCCTCAGCGTACACAACAGATTGCCATCCACACCGCCATGTACACGTTTCAATTACGCAGCGGTCGCGCTGCAGACCACTCTGGCATTACTGGCTAACCACCGCGTCGGAATCCAAGACAAAGCATGGCGCCCAATAGCTAAAGCCGGCTTCACACTTGAGGTCTGAACAAAGCCCTTTGAGACCACGAAGACGTAATTTACAATGAAGCTAAGATTAACTATGAAACCTGAGAGGTTTTCATTTATTTGGATTACATAACTGTGTTAAGAGCGTTCATACGTTACTAACTAAAATAACTCGAAAAATGGCACTTTTGAGTATACTTTTCTTGTATGAAAACTTACAGTAATATTGTTTTTTTTTCAGCCATGCACTAGTAAATGTTATTGCTTTTTTAACAGTAATATTGTTAAAAGTTTGTCTTATATAGTTTCACTATTTTCTAGCATCCGCGTATACCATCGAGCGCTAGTTTAAAAAAACGCTTAAATAAAATCTGTTCTTATGACAAAACTATACGAATATTTGAAAATATTTTTCAGCCATGCACTAGATTATGAAATTCTCAATAATTTGACGTCAATATCTTATCAACCAATTAAACACATTATCGTTTTATTGTCCATCGGAAATCATCAATTTTGGCTTCAGCATGGTTTTAACGGATGAACGCTCTTAATATGGATGCTTAATGCTTTGATAAACTAATAGAGAATTATTTTTAAAACCAATACTTTATTTTTATCTTTAATAAATCATCATCATCTTGACTATCATCTCTATCTTGACTACTCTGTTGGTCTCGGAGGTCGCAAACGCAACTGCTGAGCGTGGTGGCTTTGATTTCCAGGTCGAGAAAAGTATTTTTGGATTTTTTTATGAGGAATTTCTTCTGGGTTTTAAAGTTGGCGGCATGGCACTCCTGTATCTCAAAAAGCACGTATCGCCGTTGGTCCTGAGCCTGATCTCTAATTACTGATGTTAATTCGGCCACCGTTTCATTACTATCTTTCGAAAACTCAATAAACCACTTTATTAATTTAAAAAGCGTACAAAAGAACGCTTAACGTATTTAAAAATTACCAGGTTGCGATGTTGACGTGGAATAAATAAAAGACTATCGAGTGAGAGTGCTAAAAGCAGCTAACTGCATTAATTACAGCGTCGAGCGCCCCTTGCGGAGGATTATCTAGTGATACTTCCGACATGACTCGATTTACTTGCGCATCCTTCTATGATATTAGCTGTGGTGTCAATTGAAAGCTCTTTTTACTTAAAATTATATTATAAATACTATAAATGCGATAGTGAGTTAATCTGTTTGTTTGTTACGCTTTTACGATTTAACTACTGAAATGATATTGATGAAAGGAGATGTTCGGAAAATGTATGGAGCCTGGGCCAGCACTATGTACACCATATGTAAATATGGCTACACAATATAGAAACCGTTTTATTATGGTGATTGTGTATAATTTTACTTCGTTTTAGTGTAAAAACAAATTAACTCGGCCAAGGAGAGCAACACAACATATAAATATGGCGGATCAGTATTATGCCAAATGACATTTTGACTGACAATGACATTTGATTAATGTGTCTACTGTCTACTGCGAAAAACACATGAATAATTCCAAAAATACTTGGGTTTTGAGATATAATAATAAAATAGTACTAGGTACAGAATGTTCTACTTGATTACGGCAGCAAATCTTATATAACCTATTCGAGCAGTTAGAGATTGGTTACCGGTGTCAAAAGGAGCAAACAAACAAGACTTGAACGCATTTGGTTTATCAAACTGTGTCCTTGCTGCTGATCAATATATTTTGGACTTCGAAGATTCATAGAATAGTGAGCTGTGCAGTACCAGAAAACGTAACAAGTTATTGTAAAAGTTGTATCTACATAGTAACAGCTGGGAAGACATCAATTGCTCTATTCCAACTAGACAGTAACTATTTTCAATCAAGTTCATGATATTTAGTTTCTAATATTAGCGACTTAAGAGGATGAGACATCAGTCATGTGAGGAATATAAATAAAACAACTTGTTAGGATTTGTGATTTTATTTTACGTATTCATTTTCTACATCACCCCATAATAATATTCCATTCAAGAATGACGCTAGTGCTTCTATGCTCTTTTGGTACCGCACCCAACCCAAATACCACACAATGGTCATTATATGAGCACAGCAACCCACAGTCCGTTTTCCCGAGATAAAACTACAATAATAAGTTAATTATTTTAATTAGAGACTTGATTCTTCAGATTTTAATATAATTTTTCTTAAATATTCCGGTACTCTATTTCGTTCTAAATTGGTACAAGCTGGCACAAAACAATGAGAACTTGTCTGTGTTGTGTGTGAAAAACAATCAAGTGTTATTGATGCACTTGGTGGCTGGATGTCAAGTTGCACTTCTTCTTCCATTCTTATATTGTACTGTACACGTCTCCAGCAGTAGGAACAAAGAAGCGCATGTTCTGGTAACTGAAACAATAAAATAATTTAGTTATAGTAGCAACAGAAAGGGTTGTTAAATATGTGTAAAAGCAAATAGGCACTGATATGTGTTAGCTTTAAGAATTACAATTGACTAATAGTCACTGGTTAGTCTTTCAAGCACACAATATCGTAACCCGTGTACAGTGCTTTAATAAAAAAAAATATTACCTACCTCATTTGGATAAATTGTTGCTGCAACTTCATCTCTCCATGGACCACTAGCCAAGTGTGTTTGCTTACGGTGCAGAGACATTCCACACCATGCACACATAGTGTTTTGATGAAGGTTAGATGGGCCCGGATTTTGCCGGTCATCCTCAGCCCTTGAAGCATGCTCAACATTTCTATGTGCTGCTACCCAGCAGCATAACAAACCAGTCCTCCTGGTGGAATCTAGATAAAACAAAAGAATGCATTATGTATTATTTATTTATATATACTTCATGCACAAACATACAAAGGCTGACTTAAAGCGGCTGTAGGTGTATAGGCTATTCGCACAATTATTTAATTCTAAAAGTAGGTAATTAAGTAAGCTGTTACTGTTACCTCTCTTGGATATATTCTTGCTGTGATTATGGTGCGTTCAGGTCCTTGTTGTATAGAGTGTCTGTGTGTATGGGTAAGAGACCGTCGGCACCATACACATGAATTTGTGTTAACTACAGGAGCTGCTACGATTCCTCTTTCTTGAATTATACTCCGAGTATGTACCCAACAAGCAAAACATATCAAGCCTCCCTCGGGTATCAATATAAAAAATATGAAATTGAGATATAGTAATATATTTAGAGTAATAAAATAGTAGCATAGTTTAAAGATAGTTATTTGGATAACTTTAAATGACTGTTCTTTTTTTTCTGCAATGTTGTTGTTTTGGATTATAATCAAGAAATATCTGCATTTGTTTTATATTTATGCCTGCCGTTTATAAACAAAAAAGGAAAATAGAAGAGGTGCTTACCTCTCTTGGAGCAATGGTTTCAGGAATATATTGTCTTACCCTCAGGAATAGAGTGAGCATGTCTATTAAACAAAGACTTCCTACACCTAACACAAACATTACTATCATGGCGATGCTGGAGTTCATGATTATCACAAAACATTTCTTGCATTATAACGTCAAAACATTGTGAGCACATTACCCCATTCATTACCCCAACCTAAAACAAATAAGAGGTTAAACAGTTTTCATAGATATGTTACAGAATAGAAATAAATAAAATGTTTTTACCCGATGAAGATACCGTTTGATGAACGAAATTATTTCGGGACCCATATCATCGGCAACATAATATTGTTCATTTTCATCTATTACAGAGTTGCATTATAGGCACGCCATTGTTAATAAACTGGATTTAATGAGTTAAAATCTGTTAGATTATGGAACAAGGGAAGAAAACATCTGATAGAAAATGGATTTAGAAAAAACAAGGCAATACATAGGTTATAGGGGACATAACTGAAAGAATATACTTACCATAAACGACGTAATTCAAATCACAGGCGAATCAGAAACTATATAACAAAGCCGGGGTCAACAGAGAAGTATTCAATCAATATCCGTAGTAGTAAGCTACAAAACAAAAACAATCACTGACAACTTCGAAACACATCCAAACCAACGCGCGCGAACACGACTCAATCATTCAAAGACAAAGTCAAAGAAAGTTGCTAATGTCACAAACTGTCAAACGTCAAACTGTCAAACACAACGTCATGGCTGTCCTAAAAATTGGGTTATCATATTAAAAATTCTTCCCAAATAATCATTTCTTACACCTAAACTCTTCTTCAAATTAATATGTTTTTATTTTAATGGAAATCCCCATATTTTTCCCTATTCATCTATGTAGTGTACATAGTGGTGGCCCAAAATCGAACAACTCCTTTGGTATGTACACACAGCTCCAGAGAAATCGCACCCTCTCCGGCTCATTATACTTATTTATGTATTACTAGCTTTATCTCGAGACTTCGTTCATGTCACTGACGGTTATCACGGTTGCTGATGAAGACTCAGATTAGAAAGTAGCCTATGATCTATCTTGGGGTTCAAGCATAGTGTGTACACACAGCTCCAGAGAAATCTCACCCTCTCCGGCTGAGATTTCTCACCCACGCCGCGTGAGATTTCTCTGGAGATGTGTGTCTTCATCAGCAACCGGGATAACCGACAGTGACATGGACGAAGTCGAGCTAAAGCTATTAATATATGAATAAGTATAATGAGGCGAACATTTACTACAATATTATGGTATCACTAGCTTCTGCCCGCGGCTTCGCCCGCGTGAAAAGAACGATTATCCCAAGGGAACATATTACCGGGATAAAAAGTATCCTATATGTTAATCCAGGAAATGCTCTATCTATGTGCCAATTTTCATGCAAATCTGTTCAACGGTTTGCGCGTGATTGAGTAACAAACATCCAAACATCTTCACAAACGTTTGCATTTATAATATTATATAGTAGGATTTATAGAAGTACACAGCAGTTACATACTAAAGCATTGTTCTAAATGTATATGTACATGTAGTGACATAAAAAAAATTATCAAACTATATGTAAAATAATATAAATATAAATCGCTCCCTTGAATCATTCTGTTAGTTGATGAAAACCACAGTAAAATCCGTTGTGTAGTTTAAAAGATCTACGGCGGTAAGCGACTACTAACATTGTTTCATACTATGTACTGAAATAAATGTAGCCTTGCGAGGTAATTACTGTTTTTAAAATAACCATGTATACAGTCAACAAATTAAGAGATAGGTAATCAGTTCGTCAGATATCTAAAGTTTTCTTAGAAACCGATCCAAGTTTTCGAATGTTTGATTTAATTAATTAACTGTTTATTTTCAATTTATTATATTTTTCATTCGATAACGTTCATCAATTACTTGCCTGTTTTGCTAACCATACCAAAAACTGAACTGTGTATTTTTATTGAAATTTTATTTTTAATCAATCTAGTAGATAAAATACTGCTACGTCAAAGTGCTACGAAGTTTTGCTACGGCTGCGTAGGCATTGCTACGAAACTAATGTTTTGCTACCCACGTAGACTTTGCTACGCGTTGAGATATACCTATTATTTTTATTAATAAATCATGCTCATCAAATGGCATTCAGCCAGACCCCAATTTCAATAGTTTATCCTTCTTACAACGAAAAAACACAAAGGTTTTGTTTAACAGAAAGCTCGTTCGTTGACCTTTTTTAATACCTTTCTCAACTCAATTAGAGCAAAACGCAGGTTGCAGACAAAAATACAGACAGTTATAGGTACCTCAGGTCACCAACATTACTCCGCTCAAACTGTAATCGTAAATACGAAATACGTATTGTGCACTAATTAGCACAAAGCTGCGTTTAATCTACGACACAAATTGCAGCAGGAGTGTCTGACACTTGTGAATAATTATACTCGCGCTGCACGGTGCAGTATTAAATTAAAGCATTATTTCTATAGACAGACATACCTACTACGTTTATATATATTGTGAGTTTGTTTGTTCTGTTTTCATTCTTCAGAACCTCACGTAAAGTTAAGGGCATCAGCTGGTATTTAATTAATTAATTGTTTTGTTAAAAGTTTGTGAGGATGGATGGATGATGATAGATGGACGGATGAGTGGATGTTTGTTATTCTTTCACGTTTAAAGGGCTGAGCAAAATTTTCTAACATTCGGCACACACATAGAGGTTTTAACTTATCACGTGATGTGTGTATATGGCCTCAGCTTAATTCTGAACCCTACGCAGACAAGACAAAGTCGCGGGCAAAAGCTAGTTATGTCCTAGAGTCTCATGCTATAGGGATCGAGCCTTATCGCCATGAACCCGACACAAATTCAAACAAGATTGCTATTGAGAATAAACAGATTGGCGCCGTGGCTGAACGATAGCACGGAACAAATATTTGTGTAACTTACATGTCGTTACAAAAAAATCGTTTAATGAATAAAAAAAAGTAACTCACATTTGCAATAAATATCTTCGAATTTAAAATAGAATACAGTTGCTCATTTGCCTGAACTAGATTGAACCTGGCTAGAAAGTACTTACTATGTATTACGATAAATGTACACTTAATTACAATAATAAACTGTTGTTCCGGGTCTGATTGTTAGTGTATGAGAGTTTATATGTTTGTAAACGCACCCACACACACATAATACAGAAGAAATTCCTAGTGTGGGGCAACTTTATTTTATAAAGAAAGAAAAACACAAGTTTGATAGACCTAATTGTTTAAATTACGACTCAAGCATGATGTAATAAAAGTAATATATGTATTTCTCAATAACGCGTAGCAAAGTCTACGTGGGTAGCAAAACATTTGTTTCGTAGCGATGCCTACGCAGTCGTAGCAAATCTTCGTAGCGCAAGTCATTTTGACGTAGCAGTATTTTATCTACTATGCTACGCATCCACGTCCAAGTTTTACGAAAAATGAAAAATAAATTTCAATTCTAGTTAACTCATAAAGACTCACAGGCAGGGATGCTACTGAGAATTTCGTAAATCTATGAATCCGTTTACACAAACATGAACAGTAAACAAATAATTCTGAAATCAATGTTTTATTTTCACAGTCGTTCGCAGCTTTCTTTTAGTAGGCGCATATCTTTTACGAGCATCGAAAAGTGCGTAAACCCGTGTATATATGAATGTGTGTGGGTGGGGAGTAGTGGGCTGAGATCAAGGGGACTTATTAGTAACGAAATAAAAGTTTTATTTGTAACTACCCAAGCTTAAACTGCTGCACTCTTATTAATAAGCGTTCTTTATTCAGAAGTATTTCATAGCTTATTCTCGAAAAACTTATTCCCCGAATAACCTCAGATTAAATCGGTCTTAAAAATGTTAATAAACTCCGAATAGTGTTGTGATAACTATACATTCCTTACAACGAAGAGTAAACGTGACACATGGCAAAAAAAAAAAATTAACTGTACCTGACTACCCTGGTTACTTATCTCTTTAGTTGACCGTACCAAAAACGAAATCTTTTTTTTAATTGGCATTTTTTTTGTCGCCTTCCAAATATTCGTCCGTGCCTTACTTTTAAATCTTCTTCCTAAATCTTTCACGTCATCCCAAGCATACGTCATCTCTCTCACACCTTATCATCTATCTCACTCCCACAGTTAGGTTTTCATCATCGTTCCATTTCTGCATGTATGTCACAGTTTCCTTAAACAGTAATAAGTATATTCCGTTTATTTTGTTGAGGAAATGAGAGGGAAACAGATGAACCAGTTTCTGTTGACGTCATAAAATTGTACGCGTAATAATCGAGTACAAATGTGAAAATGGAAATTTACGTTTCTTAGCTTTTATTTAGGAGATTTAAAAAGGTTGTGAGATAAGGATGGGGTGGTTTGTGTGTGTGTGTGTGTAAAGTGTGTGTGTATGTGTGTGGGAGTGTGTGGGTGTGTGGTGAGTGTTAGTGTGTTAGGGCAAAATCTGTGGAAGTAATTATCCGATTATAAAAACTGATAGATAGCTACAGTATTGCTAAGTCTCATAAAAGATGTTTATGACTTACCACGCGGACGCAGTCGAGGGCAGAAGCTAGTTGTGGATTTTTCGAGGGTCTGACAGGTGTTTACTAAATAAACGGGTGTCAAAGTACTCACGAAAATTGATGTGTAAACATGTGAGAACGTATCAATACCAGGCTCACGCACACATAAACAACAAGTCTTACGATGACGTCATCTGACACTTACGCCTTACTTGACTCTCGAAGTTTCAGCTAACCGTGTACCCTGTACTGAGCGCTAAGATGTTTTTTACACATCAAAAATAGTGAAGTAAGTATTCATGGTAGTGTTTGATCATTTATGGTATTTGGTTTTGAGAATCCAAGTAACGAGGATCGGTGTAGACGGATTCAAATGCCTGGACACAATTGTAAAGTATTAACACATTCCCCGCGACTTCGTTCGCGTGATGTTCTTTACGGATCCCAATTTTTTTGATAATAAAAAATATAGCCTATAGCACTCAGTAATGACGACACGGTTGGCGCAGTGGTTGAGCGATCGACTGCTGAGGGTATTAGATTAAAGATAATTGTTTTTTTGACGACACGGCTGGCGCAGTGGCTGAGCGATCGACTGCTGCGCAGCGTGTTGCGGGTTCGATTCCCGCCCAGGGTAAACATTTGTGTGATGAGCACTTGTGTTTGCCTTGTGTCTAGGTGTTGTTTATCTATATATGTATGTATTTACAAAAAAAAATGTATTTGTGTATGTATATCAGCTGTCTGACACCCATAGTACAGGGTCTCCCTAGTTTGGGGTCAGATGGCCGTGTGTGAAAATGTCCCCAAATATGATTAAATATTATTTTAAATGAATTACGCATATTATTAATCACACAATGACTTACCGATAGAAGGAAACGTTTACTTTATTTTTTTTACTTACGATTTTTTATCTAAGTCAGGCACGAGAACAGGCACGCGTAGTAGTTGCTCTTGCGTTATCTAGGTCTATCTATATCTGTGAGTATAATATACAGGGTGGAATTGAATTCATGAGCAAATTTGTAAGGAGTGACTCAGACCACGAACCTAAACAACTTCAATTATGGGGCCAACTCGCGAAAAAAAAATCAGCTGCTCCATACAGAAGTGCATCAAGTACTCGGCCAAAATGTATGGAAAAGCTGTTTCGTTTGCGCTGTTTGAGTTGGCTCCGTAAAGAAAGTTGTTCAGGTTCGTGGTCTGAGTCACTCCTTAAAAATTTGCTCAAGAATTTAATTTCACCCTGTATAGATATAGTAATTAATAAAACTCAAGTCATTGCTTTTAACTTTATTTTCCAGTTGAATTAACTCCTAACTACCTGTTTATTTTCTAAAAGTAACCAAAAACTCCTAAAATAGCAGCAACAATATCACGTAAAGAAATACAAGAAAACGATCCACCTCCTTGCGTCGTTTTCCTAATGCTGACCGTGACCCACCGGGAAAAATTTCACGAACGATTTACGCCATCTGTATGTCTATTCTGTTACAATCTCCCTCGGTGAACACCAAGGTGAAGTGAGCTGTCATCCGTCCGTCTGCCTTGTCAATCCCTAGCTTCGCGACCGAGTGAACTGCTTCGGCAATATTTAAGTGGAGTGTGGTGTGGATCTGATCATTTCAGCGCATTGTACTCCATCCTCTAGGTCGCTTGGCTTCCATTTTCCCGGTAACTATAAGTCTATAAGTTTTCGGAGGTAATTATCAGGCTTAAGAGCGATGTGACCAAAGTACTCAAAGGTTCTCAGCAGACATGAGTTGGAGAGACAAAAACTGCTCAAATGCGAGTCGGATTCGCGCACGAAGCGTTCTGTATCATTATTTATGCAACATTAGACATGAAACAAAAAAACGGCAAAAAACACGTTTGTTATATGGGAACCCACCTTAAATATTTATTTCATTCTGTTTTTAGTATATATGTTGTTATAGCGGCAAGAAAAATACATTATCTGTGAAAATTTCAACTGTCTAGCTATCACGGTTCATGATTGCCTGGTGACAGACAGCCAGACAGAGATGGACACTGGAGTCTTAGTAATAGGGTCCCGTTTTTACCCTTTGGGTACGGAACCCTAAAGACGATACTATTAAAAAAAATAGGTAAAATGAAGGTAGAAATATAAAATATCCGGTTTCATCTCCGCGAGCGAAGTGTATTTCTGTCCTAATCAGCTGTCAGTAGCAGACTGAATGGAATAGATTTATTCCACTTTGACAGGCCAATCAAAACTTGTATTAATTTCAATACAGAACACCTCTTAATACAATTTATTAAGGCGTAGACTTAAATTAATATTGTGATAGATAGTTTATGACAAACGGTAATTAATTACAAAGATTGGATGTAAAATATATTTGTATTAAAAAATACAGGCTTTTAACTGCAAAATATCGATTTCATTGTAACATTTTACATAATACCCCATAAAAGAAGTATGCACTTTTTAGCTAGGGTGAATGAACTCTGATAAAGATATCGCCGCTTTATTCCGCACCGCCTTGGATGGATGTAAGGCTTGGACCGCGCTCGTAACACGATCTTACAAACTTCCTTATATATCAGCCTATTGCCATCCACTGCTGAACGTAGGCCTCCCCCAGAGATCGCCAACCAACCCGGTCTTGGGCAACCCGCATCCATCCGCTGCCAGCCACCTTTTTTAAATCGTCGGTCCATCGTGCCGCAGGGCGTCCCACACTACGCTTGCCCAAACGCGGTCTCCACTCTAGAACGTGTCTGCTCCATCTACCGTCTGTCCGTCTGCAGACATGGCCGGCCCACTTCCACTTCAGCGTGCTAATTCGATGCGCAACGTCGGTGACTTTAGTTCTCTGGCGAATGACTTCATTGCGAATTCTATCCACCAGAGAAACTCCGAGCATCGCTCTCTCCATGGCACGCTGAGCAACCTTGAATTTGTGGACCAGGCCCACGGTGAGTGTCCACGTTTCGGCTCCGTAAGTCATCACGGGTAGAACGCACTGGTTAAAGACCCTGGTCTTAAGGGATTGTGGGATCGACGATTTAAAGATACCACGTAGCTTCCCGAATGCTGCCCAGCCCAAGCGTATCCTTCTGTTCGCCTCCTTCTCGAAGTTGTGCCGCCCCAGTTGTATATTTTGGCCAAGATATATGTATTCTTGCACAACCTCGAGAACAGCGCCATTTAAGACTACGGGTCTCGGGAGGACATGACCATTGTACATGATTTTGGTCTTATCTAGGTTCATCCCGAGGCCCACGCGTCTCGAAGAATCGCTTAGGCCGTTCAGCATCACTTCCAGCTCCTGCAAAGACTCCGCCATGATGACAATGTCATCTGCAAATCGTAGGTGCGAGATGTACTGACCGTTGATATTTATGCCCAGTCCTTTCCAATTAAGCGTCTTGAAAACGTCCTCCAACGCGTTTGTAAACAGTTTCGGAGAGATGACGTCTCCCTGCCTTACCCCTCGACGCAGTTGGATTGGCTTTGTGCTACGTTCTTGTACTTGGACGGTCATTGTTGCGGCCTTATACAGACACCTCAGCACTTCAACGTATCGGCAGTCGACAAGGCATCTGTGCATGGAATCCAGAACAGCCCAGGTTTCGACGGTGTCGAAGGCTTTCTCGTAGTCCACATACGCAAGGCACAGAGGCTGATTGTATTCCTCGGTCTTTTGGATAATTTGCCTGAGGGTATGTATGTGGTCTACGGTGCTGTAGCCTTTTCGAAACCCGGCCTGCTCCGGCGGTTGGAATTCATCGAATTTTAGAGCGAGACGATTCGAGATAACCCTCGAAAACAGCTTGTATACATGACTCAGAAGCGAAATGGGGCGGTAGTTTTTAAGGAGCGTGTTATCACCTTTTTTGAAGAACAGTACCACCACGCTCCTGCTCCATGCCTCCGGTGTAATGCCTGTGTGGACGACGGAATTAAATAACTTTACTAGCTCAGCCAAAACCGGAGTTCCTCCTGCTCTGAGTAGCTCAGTGGTAATCCCGTCATCCCCCGGAGCTTTGTAGTTATGAAGCTG
The DNA here is from genome assembly GCA_947361185.1 of Charanyca ferruginea. Classification (NCBI taxonomy): domain Eukaryota; kingdom Metazoa; phylum Arthropoda; class Insecta; order Lepidoptera; family Noctuidae; genus Charanyca; species Charanyca ferruginea. Next base: position 5,235,473 of record OX376070.1, read on the forward strand.
TCCGAGAGCTATTCTGATCTCACCCATGTCAATGTCGGGAAGCTCGTCTGTGAGGTGGCGTGTGAGTCTGGCTCGTGGATCATCCGCGCCGTGGGTCTGAGGTGGACAATTTTTCTGGGAGTATAAGTCTCCATAAAACTTTTCAACCTCAGCGAGTATCTCCGGCTTCGAGGTGACGGTGGTGCCCTGTGACGTTCTGAGTTTTGTCAGGTGACAACTGGAGGCGTCATGCTTGGCGAATACCTTCGAGCCATTGTTCCGGGCTATGGCCTCCTCGATGGCTTGGGTATTCGCGCGCCGATGGTCGCGTCTTATCAGCTTTTTTACCTCCTTGTTAAGTACCTGATACTCAGACGGTGTGACATGCGTTAGTTCTCGTCGTTTCCTCATTAATTCCAGAGTCTCGCTGGCGAGTATCGACTTACGTCCGTTTCTCACCGGTCGAAAGTATTTATAACCCACTTCGCGGATAACACGTACCAGGCCATCGGTGGCGTCGTTTCTGTCCTCTGTGGTTTCCAATGAGGCGAATCGGTTCTGTAGCTCCAGCTGGAAGCTTTCGCAGCCAGCCACGACCTGGGGCAGTGTTGGTCTAAGAGTCGAACTCGTTAGCCGCGCTCGTTCGATTTTAACATTTATATTCAGAGTGCCTCTTAACAGTCGGTGATCGCTTCCGGTATTGACCCTGTTTATCACGGAGACATCTCTGAATATCTGGCGCTTGTCAGACATAACGAAGTCGATCTTGTTCCTGGTCACGTTATCGGGGCTTCGCCAGGTCCATTTCCTTTGAGGCTTCTTCTGGAAGAAGGAGTTCATCAGAAAAAGCCCCTGAGCCTCGAGGAAATTTACCAGCATTTGCCCCCTGTGATTTCTGCGCCCATAGCCGAATGAACCTACTCTGGACTCACCACTCTCTTGTACTCCCACTTTAGCGTTGAAGTCACCCATGACAACAGTGTAGAATGTTTTGGTACGAGACATAGCTTTCATTATGTCTTCGTACATGGCCTCGACTTCGTCGTCAGGGTGTGCGGACGTTGGGGCATACACTTGGATAATTTTCAAGGAATACCTTTCTGTAATCTTCAATACAAGGTATGCCACCCTTGCCGACACACTGCCTAATTCCACAATGTTGCCCTTGAGTGACTTGTGGACTATAAACCCGACGCCACCCTGGGATGGTTGGTGTCCCTCTCGGAAGTAGAGTAAGTGGCCACTGTCGAGGGTTATGGTCTCCTCCCCCTGTCTACGGATCTCCGATAGTCCCACGATGTGCCAGTTGATATGACTTAACTCTACTTCTAATTCAGCGAGGTGTTCGTTCAGCCGCAGAGAGCGTCCATTGAACGTTGCCAGGTAAAAATTATGGTGTTGGTACCCTGCCGTCGCCCGGGGATTCTTCGCACCCCCCGCCACACCGTTACCGTGGCCGGTACCGTGGCCAGGAATAGTGCAGCTACCGGGAACTGGGGGCCGTAAATCTGTGCTGCTATTCATTGGGGGGATTTGCCATAGTCACCACGCTTGGCAGGCGGGTTGGTGACCGCAGAGCTGAAATGCTTTCGCTGATAATGCTGCTGCCCACTATCAGGTTTGGCATTTAGAAGCATTCCAGCATAATTCATGGTTATACCGCCATGTATCGGTTTCCGGAGCCAAAACGGATGAGAAAGATGTTGCCTCCTCACATTCCGGCTACTATCCTTTAGTCGCCTTCTACGACACCCACAGGAAGAAATGGGTATGGCCTATTCTACAACCCGGGACCACACGGGGTACCCGGGGTACCCGGGGTACAAACTTCCTTACGCGTCATTATTATTGAATAATATTTTAAATTATTTAAATGTTCATATATATTCTTTTTGTAACGAATGTCATTAGTAGTCATTCAATACTGCGAATTTAGAATTCAAATTAAAATGTTTCAAAGCCGGTCCAAAATGCAATATCTAAAGTCAATGAGTACCTGGAAGATAAATTGTATTTTAAGACATTTTTTTTTCATTTTTTGTTATTAACTTCATTATTTAATTTAATTTAATTTAATTTAATGTTCTGTTATTTGGTTGAATTTATTTTTATTAATGTAAAACAAATGATTATGTGACGATGCATTTTTAATTTGTTGCAGTTATAATTGATTTTTATGTATTCATTTTGAATGTTTTTATATTTTTTACCAATTATTTTAAATTATATAATAAATTAAAGTTATAATCAAAATATTTGTATGCCGCTGGCGGCAAGACATAGCGCTTATTTTATTAATTTTGACATCTTTTGTTTACCTATGTTCTACAAATAAAAATGTTTGTCTTTGTCTTTGTAAAGTCGTCAACCCCACCTAGACAAATTAAAATTAGCAACACCAACCTCAAGAGCGCAACCTCATTAACGTAACAGCTTCAGATACAGACAAGGCATAACACGAGGTCGTGTATCTTTTATTCCATTGCATAAGGTTCAATTTGCAATGTTTGACGCGCGCTTGTTTAATGCAACGACTGAAAATATGTAATAATAATTAGTCTACCACTTTGAACTGTAATTACCATTAAGAAAATAGTAATTTATTTGGCAAAACGCTTGTGTTTTTCTTACGACTATTATTCTTGTATCAACAGCATGTAAACATCGTTTGATGAAAAATAAACCAAGTTTGACGTCTTCGCCTTTGAGTCGGTATTGTGTACACAGCGATGGTAAATACTGTGTTCGTTAGTTTTGTGACGTATTTACACTTTTGTTGGCTTTCGTTTGTGGATTATTGTTGCTTATAATAAATAATTGGGACTACCCAATTATTAAAAAAAATATTAAAAATAAATAATATTAAAGATAGAGCATTAATTGATTGGTGATGTCTAATCACCAATCAATTGAAATACTCTATCTATGAGCTGTCAAAACGAGAATGTTTTATAGATTTTTTATGGCAATTGCAAGCTATGACGTCACTTTTTTGTCAACTCAATTGATTAACTATTTATTGATTTCAAAATAACTAAATCGAATTTTAAAGTTAAATGTAATATATTGGGTTTTCGTTAAAATTGTGTTTTTTATTTAAGAAGTTGTGTATTAAAGAATCATGGCGAGATTTTTAATTCATTTGTATGAAAAAAAAAATAATCTAGAGGTTTTAAATTATTTTCCAATGTGAAGAATACATTACCAGGAGTAGATTAATATACTTACCATATTTTGAATCCCCTGCATAATTAAAATATTACGAAATGAAAATAACAGTTTTTCGTTTCATTTCGATGCCCATTTTGTGTTTATAAAAAAAATAAAGTAACAAGTGACGTTAATGAATCTATAAAATTGGCAGACAAGTGATGTGACAAGTGTGACTATTTTTTTCCGCACACTTGTCACATACAAGTGTGCGGAAAAAAATAATCATTATTTGTGATATTATTTCCCATAAAACGATGCAATGTCAGTGTAAGAACTGAGAAACGGCGGCTGTCAGTGTCACTGTTACTGTCAGTCGCCGTTTCGTTCTGAAATAATGAGCTTTTCGTTAAACTATTCAATTTTTTATTTCGGGGTTTTAAAAATATTGTAAATGCCTGAACCTGATTCTTTAGGTGCCCAAGAATATAAGAATTAGAATTTCAATTTCTCTAAACATCTTAATTTTTTTTGTTCAAATCCTGCCATGATTCAATTCAATGGTAGGTATCTATAACCCAATGTTTGCTGTCGGACTATTAGCGATGTCTGACGACACGGTTGGCGCAGTGGCTGAGCGATTGGCTGCTGCGCTGCGTGTCGCGGGTTCGATTGCCACACGTAATAAATATTTGTATGTAATATTGTACAGATAGTTGTTCCGGGTCTGGCTGTTTGTGTATGTGACCTTTTGAAAAAAAAAACCTTTTTATTTTATTTTTTTTGAAGGCGTTTCTCTTTTTTCAAAAAAGATTTTATTTTCCACTTTTTAGTGCCTCCTTTTCACCCAAACCCATTTAGGAACGGCAACACGGCAACACAGTTAAAACAGAGATTGAAAGTCCTCCAAAAATGAAAAGATTGAAGAGATGAAAACGTCTTCTCGGTTTTTATTATTGTTTTTAAAAACCGCTGAATAAATTTATGTTTGTTGTATACTAAAACCTTCTCCAGAATGTAACAGACACTTTTCCGAAAACCGCATAATAATCGGTTCTGCCAAATGGGAGATAATCGCGGACTGTGAACTATCTGTGATCGTTTGTTGCTGAAAGCAATTTTCCAATACCAGACATGCTATGCTTTTCAATTCAATAAACAATTCCAACACAAAGACTCTCGAGTTTAAATTAAAAATCGATTGGAAATGCAAAAACTAATTTGAGTCGAGTAAAAAGCGATTGTATACTATGTCGATGGTACTCTCTAGGGCCATTGTCGAGTGGAACTGGCACGCAACATCCCCGCGCAACGTTCCACTTTTGAATCTGGAGAACCGAGGTGGTTTCAACGACTTTTTACGTTTATTTTTTTTATTTTACTTTTTTTACCGAGATTGCGGCCAGTGTTTTGCTGGAGTTATACCGTTCTGATTATTATGTTTGCCAGTATTACCTTACCTTTACGATTTCCAAACTCCTTTATTTCACGAACAATACTGAATTTGAACGTAAAGCCCTTTGTGTTGGTCGTTCTATAATCCCTTTAGCTTTGGAACCAAGGAAATATATAACGCTTAGATAAACAAATAAAGGACTAAGCAAAAGTGCAAAAGGCAATAAATGTCGGAGGTTTGATGAGCACTTGATTATTTCATGTTCCCTTTTCCCTAAAACTAATCCGGAGTGTGGGCGTGACATTCACACCTCTATACACTAATCTCAATTAAGGCTGGCCGAATGTTTATGGCGGTCGTTTCGCACTTGACCGTTTCCCGTTAAGGCTGGTCTTGGTGAGTGAGTACTCTCTTCTCACAAAACAATTTATGAGCTAAAACATGCGACATGTTGACCGACAATTGTGGTCTGAAAAAGAAAAATGGTGGAATGATTGTTGTCTGTGTTTGTGCGTTTATTTTTTTATTTATTCGTGTAGGCCATGTTGGATGACTGGTATTGGATGAATGTGAAGATTTACTCTGGATAGTTGTAATAGTTTTACGAGTATATTAGATTTCTTCATTAGACCAATAGCAGTACAAATGTATCTTAGTATATTTAAGTGATTTAGTATGGCATAAGAGATAAGGTACATACCCACATTATATTTGAAGCACAGTTAAAAAAATAGAACATTTTGGAGAAAACTGTTTGGAAAATAGTTGCAGTATAGCACTCAAGTGAATTTTCTGATCCGAATCAGGAGTTCCGGAGTTTAGCGCGCTTAAACAAACAAACTCTTCAGTTTTATATTATTGATGATAGATAGATGATATATAGATAAAATCATAAAGTCAGTCATTTCTAATATCTTATACCGGACGAACGGAAAGACGAGATATACTTAATACCTATCTCAAAAATAGTTAAGACAGAACTATAAAAAGTACATGATTATGTTTTATGGCTGTCACCTATATTCTGCAGGGCGATGACTTCTAGTTATGCTTTTTACTTTTCTTTATAAAAAATGTATTGTGTTGACATTTGCGCGCCATCAGGGGCGGATTAGGGTTTTTTGGGCTGCAGCCCAGGGCCCCGTGGCCCCCGAATATCTTTGGTAAGACTTACTGAACGCTTTGTTAAAATTTGACTACCTATTTTAATGAGACCTTATATAGGGCCCCCATTCCCTAATAAAGACGTTGGACTTATGAATATAAAAAAAGAATACTATCGTAAACGTCATTATCGAAAACAGTTTTTTTGACAAAATGGCAATTTGTTGAGCCAGAGCCCGAAGTAGTATTAGCCCAGATATTCTCTAACTCACACAACCTAAAGCTCGAGCAGCGGCGAGTTACATTTTCGTATTCATTAACCTTTGCTTAAGCAGCACTAGCGCCTCTTGAATTAACGGCTATTGATGGAACTACTCAAGGTTGAATAATTTGACACACTTGACAGTTCATAATATGAAAAACTATATTCGCTAAGCAAAAACAGATCGTCAATTTCACAGCTAACACGATATCGAGTTCGCCGTCGAGCACAGCCAGCAATGGTAACATTAGAGAATAGCCCAGCCCAACTATATGGGCCCCATAAACTCACGGTCGGCCTCTGCACGCCATGTATGGCAAGTTATGCTGAAATCGATCAGCAATATCTATTTACCATATTTTGCAAATAAATGTTTTTGATTTGATCTTTCGTTAGATACGTTTTGCTGATATACCTATCGTACTTAATGTAGATTGAGACTACCGGGGGCTCAATCTACTCTTTGATTGAACCACTTATTGATACTTCTTGTACGATTACTATTTGGAATATTAAATTAATTATAATATTTTTTTAATGTGAAGCCGCCTGCCAGCCTTCGTTGCGGACTGTCAAGTCCTTACTTTTAAATTTAGAACAGCGTATCTTATTACTCATCTAAGGTAATATTTTAATAACTTTCAAAATGGCTAAACCGGCCAGTGTCTACAGTACCAACAATTTGTTTGCGCTGGTCCAAAGAGGTTTTTTAACAAACAAACAAATTCATAAAACTATCTAATATTTTGTTTCAACTTTCCGACTCCTAACAATTTAAAAGTGAATTATTTAATTGAATGGAATGGACTCATTGTAAAGCTGAGATCACACTTGTTGCGAGCTATGCAATGCAACCTAATAGGCGCACATCAGAATTCGTGAAGGACAGGAAATCTGTCTAGACAAACAAAACACTCGCGTGACAGAAGACAGAGTCGAGACAACATCACGCAATTGCAACACACCACTCGAATGACTCCTTGTCTTGTAAATTTATTTCATCACGTCACTCGTGTACATTTCAACGATTTTCTAGCCAGCTTTCTGGCATGTAGTGTTAAAAATACGTTCCGAGCTTTAAAGTATAAGAGAATGACGTGCCGATAGGCGACACTGCAAGACAAGGAACTACTACTACTATTTAACGAAGCATAATATACCTTAACGTCATGATATTATACTTGAAATTTTAAACACCTACTGAAAGGACATCGTAGAGCATTTGTTTTTGTAAATACAACGATTATCACTGAAATTAAAACTGTAGTGTCATGACTTTAAAGTGTATTATACGCGTACCTACATAAAAATCCGTTATCGTGCCGTGCCTTCAACGGACGCAGGCCCTAAATAGTCCTTCGGGAAAGTCGCACGTGTGAGGTGTGAGGTGGGAAACACTGGTCTTGTCGCGATTACATATTAAATTGTGGTCAGGGAAAAGCGCGAAGACGCGAAAGTACCGCTGTGATATTTAAGCGCTTGTAATTAATTCAGGATTTCGCAATGCGTTGAAGACTTACTATCGTGTGTGGAGTCTGTTCGCAGCCGATAAAATTTATTATACTGAAGTTTTTTTTGTATTATCTTTTTGTAAAAAGTTGCTTCTTGTTTCAGCTGTTCCTTGAAACATATTTAACAAAGCGAAATTCAAAGGTTTCAACAAAAAGCAATCATAATTTAACCCCGCGTAAATGTCGGTTATCGCGGATGCAAACGAAGTACCGAACGGATCAATAAGTAGCCTATAGAGTTTAAGCTTAGTCTGTACCAAGTATCATCAAAATCGGATCAGTAATTTAGCCGATGAGCGTAATAAACAAACGAGCAAACTCACTTTTGTATTTATGATAACAACTAGCTAACCCGTCAGACGTTGTCCTGTCAAATGATTTTTCAATTTTCTTACCGTATAAACCTTTCCTAGACTTCCACAAATATTTTAAGACCAAAATTAGCCAAATCGGTCCAGCCATTCTCGAGTTTTAGCTATACTAACGAACAACGATTCATTTTTATTATATAGATAATAATGATAAGTATTTATTTCACAAAAAACATGAAACTTTGCACTATATAGGGTGACTGGTAATTAGTGTACGATACTTAAACACGTGATTGTGTTCATGATAACAAACAACTTTCCCGAAGAAAAAATGTTTTTTGTACTGGTTCACTTTAGGTCACAGGCGTGCGCGCGCGTGAATTTCATACGGCTGTCGTGTTATTGTGATAAAAGTGAACCAGTACAAAAAACATTTTTTCTTCGGGAAAGTTGTTTGTTATCATGAACACACGTGTTTAAGTATCGTACACTAATTACCAGTCACCCTATATACATTGTTTAAAAATGATATTTACATTGTGATGCAATAGTATACTCTATCTTTTAAACTAGGACTAGCCTGTATCTTAAAAGATAGGGTTCAGCCAAATGGATTCAGTCAACATTCACAACAGATATCAGTAAAAAAAAACGACGTCAATCATTTGTACTATCAACTGTACAGAAATAAAAAGAAAGAAAAACAAAATGTTATCCTAAGCATAACAAAATAAGTGTGTGTGGGGGGTGTGTGTATTTGTAATATCAGTATGGATATTTCAACCATTTGCATGGAAAAATAACACCACGGGGGTTATTTAACCATTACTTTTGACTTTGTTGTTGATTAAATGTAAGTGGAATCTATACAAATACGAGTCTTAACGTTTGTTATGCTGGCACTTCACTTGACATATTTGTGCAAATATTATATACAAAATAGACTCTATTTCAATATTCACCATAAGGTATATTTTATATTAACCAAGTATCGCAAACATTTGCACAAAATTTGTGAAGTTAAGTGCTAGAATTACATACATCATCGATAAGTTCAATCAAAGCGCGCCGATTCCGTGTTCTAATAGATTTTGTTTGTCCAGTTGAAGGCGCTTGGAAAAAGACCCAGTCTTTTTACCGGTCATTTGAAAGAAAATACCACTATAAAACCTGCGAACCTTTGAAAATAAACCTCCACTCATCATCTTTTCCCAACTATATCTGGGTCACCTTCCAGTTTAACCGGATGCAGCTGAATACCAGTGTTTACATGGAGCGACTGCCTATCTGACCTCCACAGCCCAGTTACTGGGTAACACGAAAGGGCGAAACCCTTTGGTAAGACTGGTTGTTAGACTTTCTGGTTTCTGACTTTCTATAACGACTGCTAAAGATTTACGAATATCAGCCGGGATCAACGGCTTTACGTGATTTCCGAGGCACGGAGGACACTCAAATGAATGGTCACCCAACCACGGACAGACCGCAGCAAGCGTAGCTTAACCTTGACCGATCAATCCTTAAGGCTTTTTACTTAGCCACGAGCTTCTCGGCGAAGATAAACCTCCACTATTTATAAAAAAAGATAAGAAAATAAAGCAAGAAATTTTCAGTACAGCGGGATAGCACGTACAGATGTGTACTCATCACACACGTTTCTAATAAATTGTCGGAAACTCGGAAACTGTTAGGACCCGCGCCGACTGACGCACGACAAGGGATTTTTATGTAACGCAGCATAATACACCTTAACGACATAAATGTATAGTATTTTTTTCATAATTGTTAATGGATTATTGACAGATATAGATAGACCTAGATAACGCAAGAGCAACTACTTCGCGTGCCTATTTTTGTGCCTAACTTACGATAAAAAATCGTAAGTAAAAAAATAAAGTAAACGTTTGCTTCCATCGGTAAGTCATTTTGTGATTAATATTATGTAGTAGTAGTCGCTACCTAACATTGTTGATTCCGATCCATCATAACTTGCACCAGTAATATAAATATTTTAGTTTTACTTTATTTTTAGGTATTATATTATGGAAATTATTCCTTCTGCTGACTAAATGTACACATTTGCAAACGTTATTATTTTTAATAAATAAAAACACGCACTGACACGACATCGTAAAATATTTGGTTTTGTAACTAAAACGATTATTATTAAAATTTCAACTACCTTTAATATTATGATGAGGTGTATTATGCTGCGTTACATAAAAATCCTTTGCCGTGCCGTGTCGCCAGTCGGCGCAGGCCCTTAAAGACTCTCCCACACAGGCGCGATTATCGGTCGATAATACCGGATGCGTTTTTGCGATAATGCGTCCCGATTCCTCCAACTTCTATTTCGTTGTTATTATCGCAGCAGTGTGTAACTTCGTCCGTCGCCGTCCTAGTACAAAATGTACTGAAAACAAATATATCGCAATAACGCAACCGATATTATCGGCCGATAAAAACGCTCCTGTGGGGGAGAGCCTTAAAACTACGGGCTACTGGCGATAATAATATTGCGACTACGAGTAACGGTCCGTACTACGCTCTGTAAAAATCCTATGGGACCGCTACCAACAGTTGTCGAATGATTTCTCGATTGAAATATCTGCATTTGAATACCATTTTGGGATATTGGTCGTCTGTGTATTCAGCGGAAAATGGAAGGGTATTGGTTTGTGTTTTGATTCGATTTTGGCTTGTTGTTATCAGTTTGATTTTAGATTCTGTTATCGCATTTTCGTAGTTGTGAGAAGCCTGTTACCGGATCAACTTTGTGTTGCCGAAATGATGACAAAGGTTTTTTGATGAAACGTCAAATGCAGTACTTATAGTACTTTTATATTTTTAGTTTTATCTTTCCTTATCCTGCGATCTGTCATACTCGACTTTAAATTTAACTGTAGATTACATAGTTAATTAGGTCGTGCATGGAACTATACCCATCGATATAATAAAACATAATTAATTGGTGAATAGGCTACTTCTAGGCTACTGCTAGGTGAATTATTGGTCAAACGTATGTACCTATCAATACTTAAAAAAAAAAAAAATTAAGATTCCTTATATTTAAGTACAATATTTCTAGTAACAATTACGTGTTTAACTTAAAAAAGGACAATCCAATTTGTCTGCAATAACATTATGTATGTAATATGTTACAGACCCACATTGTTGTTATGGTGTCTCATTTTGAAATAGGTAGCGTTCCGTGGATTTTTTCTCTATAAGTAATCTATGAAATATTGTGGTTGATACCTACATTACTCAGGGAATAAATATAATAACGTTACTTGATCGAAACCTTGACGCTTAAATATCTAATATTTACCTTCCATGTATCATGTACCTTCATAAATGTAAATATATCTGTGAGTCGTACTTATTTGAAGTAATATTACCATTCCTTCTGTAAAGTCAACAAAAGGAAACCTATCAGGGTCGTCAGACGTTTAAGTTTTCTTAGGAACCGATGGGTGCTTTCGAATAGAATTTCGTTTAATTAATAGAATATTAACAGTTCATTAATTAAAAGACTTTCTATCCATCTGTTTCATAGAAAATTTCCAAGTACACCTGGGCCTTATTTCTCAAAACTTATTAGACTAATAATATTAGTCCATGAACGAATATTTTTTACAAGTTTGCTAGTGTGCGTTTGTCGAAGCTACGGTAGTAAAAATGAGTTACTAGTTGCCAACTAATAAACATTGGTTAAAATTACCTGAATAAATTCAGTTTGGTTTCTAAGGTAAATGTGTTATCAAATACTCTTGTAAATTGCGCTGATAAACATTTAAGTCTCAGAAGGCTTGTAAAAAGATTTTCCAAAATTATTAGTGTGTGTTTGTTTTTTTATAATATTTTTTAATGTTGTAACATTTTATAAAATGTGGTCGCACACAGACAGAATGGTTCGCGTTTGTTTGTTTCGACGACAGGACTTTTCAACAATGGAATATTTGCCGTGCGATCGTTTTCTCTACGATTGTTTCGACATGGCTTTTTCACTATTTAACTACATAGCCACCAAAAACCTACTAGCGTGTTACAAAGACATGAAGAAAGAAAATGTTTTAATGTAAGACCGCCTTTACTTTGAATGAATGGTATTTATCTATTACCAACCATTATTATTCTATATTGTTATTGCAAACATTAGCTAGTAGGTAATAGTGAAAAAGCCATGTTGAAACAATCGTAGACAAAACGATCGCACGGCGAATTTTCCATTGTTGAAAAGTCCTGTCGTCGAAACAAACAAATGCGAACCATTCTGTCGGCGAAACATCCATAGGTGAAACGTTCTATCGACGAATCTATCAAAAATGAATCGTCCTGTCGGTGAACGAGAAACGACTGTCGGAGAATGCTTGCAGAATCGAGTGATATAGGGTAGGTATATTTTACTATAAAACAAATAGGTTCCGGTAAGAAAAATAACGCGGACGACGTCGCGGGACAAAGCTAGTTAATAATAAGGCAACCTACTCATTTAGTAAATTAGAGTATCAAAGACTAGGTATAAACTACGTGCAAAGGTAATTTATTATTCCACCAATACTCATTTGATCTTTAAACCTCATTATTCTGCAAGCTGAAGTCTTGTTACAAAAATATGATTTACGGTTATTATGCGCACTGTTATAATTTATTTGACACATTCGTGTCGCCTATAGTGGAGTACCTGGCGCGTTTCCAAACGAACTATTAATACGCCACAGATAATATATTTTATAGAGGTGCAACTGAATGGTGTTATTGCGAAAGATGATTTGGCATATTTTAATTGTTTTATTTTATACTGCTTTTGCCCGCGACTTCGCGTGATGTCGGTTATTAGCGGCATCATCATATATGTATTTTCATCAAAATCGGTTCTGCCGTTTCATCGTGAAAACGTAACAGACAGAGTTACTTTCGCATTTATAATATTAGGTATGGATGTACATATTGTTGTTTCCTTATTGCATTATTTTGTGTACTTTTTACTTGGTGTAATCTGTTAGGTATGTTAGCGTAATAATTATTAGCTCATCGAAGCCATAAAAGGATAAGCAAAGAAGCATAAATAAATAACGGAGTTTCTTTACTCTTGTCAACGTGCATCTAGGTGTGATGTCTGTGAATATTTTGATTCAGAAATTGAGTTATATTTATTGTGATATGACAGGTTATTAGGTGAGTTTGTATATTATTACTAACATTAATATTCTGTTAGTAATCTGCTTAATGCATCATGGAGTGTTAGAAAGAGTTAAAGCACCGGAGCGGACAACTTGCGGGCGAGGTCAGATACTGCAGTTGTATTTGTGACAGCGGCTGCCCACGTTGGTGTGGATCCGTCTAAACAAACTCTACTGCAGTATCTGACCGCGACCGCCGTGATTTCCGTACGTTCAAGCGTTTTTGCTATATCTATTATTAATCCCCCATCCCATTAAAATCCCATTAATTAGTGTTAATTGTAATTCATGGTGCTTGGCTTCCCCCAATTGAAAACATCACATTGTTCCAATTGGCCTAGTTCTGTTCTGTCTCCTGATTTGGAGGGAATTGGAAAATATGTGTGTTCTTTTCTGATTAATTTCGTTGCGGGATCCAAGACAGTTGTATCGTTTCTCCCAGAGATACGTCACAACGGCGCTTTTTTGGTGGTCATCACTGTTTATTCTGGCTTTCAGGAGTTCCAATGGTTTGAGAATAGTGTGTCGGGCTTGTGACCGCGACCTTCTCGTCTGCTCCGATGCGGCCGGGCTTTAAAGCTTTGTAGAAGGCTCTCACTAATAATTATCTTACAGTTTCTGCCAAAAAGTCTCTTAAGGGTCTTTGCCCACGTCAGACAATCGGTGACCGATGTTTTGTCGGAGAGAATAGAAACATATGAACTCCAGTATACCAACGCAGATGTCCCACAAAAAGTCGGTCTCACGAAACTATGAAATAATCGACCGATCCGATAATCGGTCCTACAAAAAGTCTGACGTGGGCGGGCAGCCTTATCAGGACATTTTTATTAATAAATATTTAGATGTATAAAGAACAGAGTGTAAAGTTCCTCGTCCTCCGTAGAAAAGGGAGGATCCTCCGACCAGACGGATGTTGTGTCTGGTGGGCTACTGCCCAACTGCAACGGTTGTTGTCGTTATTTTGTATGCAGGATAAAATTGAATTCATTAGCAAATTTTTAAGAAGTGACTCCAGAGTGAGTGAAGTGACCACGAACCTGTACAACTTTCATTATGGAGCCAACTCAAACAGCGCGTAAAAAAAACAGCTGTTCCATACATTTTGGCCGAGTACCTATTGCACTTCTGTATGGAATAGCTGTTTTTTTTCCGCGCTGTTTGAGTTGGCTCCATAATGAAAGATGTTCAGGTTCGTGGTCTGAGTCACTCTTAAAATATTGCTAATGAATTCAATTTCAACGCAACTGTATATTATGCTAATGTCGCGGAGAACTCTGCTTGCGCGATCTAGGAAGAGTCAGTAGTACATAGTTGTAGTTCGTCTATTGTGCGATAGATGTCGCTACAAATAAAATAAAAATAAGTTTAGGTAACTTACATCCGTCGACCTTTTTGTTTATGACTTAAAAACATGCTCCTAAAAATAACCGAAAATTTCCTAAAATAAAACGCATTTATGTCACAGTGAACTTGCATCGGACATCGTACCAAAAACAAGCTACTAATTCTCTGCATATCATTTAAATCTTCGGAACAGTCATAACCATAACATTTCATCTCTTATAAACATTTTTATCTCCTTATTTTTATAAATATTTTTTCCACAGCGCAAAGACCAAAGTTATGACGTAAGTACGCGAAGTTTATGACCTGGCTTTTGCTGCCATCTTTTCCCGTTTGTTATTTTTCTTGTAATAAGGAAAATAAAGGACTGTAGTAACTTGTTCTTCTAGATACACTACTTACTACTCTTAAACTTCGAATATATTAATTTACGTGTTCGAATCAGAAATGTCAATTTTCTCACGAGAACGAAGGTAGCCGCAGGACATAGCCTAAAATTTTTCCGAAGTGATAGTGGAATGGAATTACTTGCAGAACGAATGGCCGATTGAGCTGAAAGGGTACCGAGAGGGCAATTCGAGTTACTTGTAGAGTTTTAGGCGCTTTCGCATTCTAATGTTAGTCGTAATCGAATATAAACACGCTAATTAAATACATACAGAACTTATAAATAATAAAAAATATTATGCACAAATGGAGGGGGAAGCTCATACGACATTAAAACTTGTCCGCATCGCTCTCAATGGGTCAAGTGCCCAAAAGGCTAGCAGCATTACCACGTTGAATGGCAATGCTGATTCTTTGGCGCAAGAAAAGGCCAGCCCTCTGGTCACGTGAAGAGTCGACCAGTATCAACGTCCCTTAAGGCGCTACCCCGACCAAAAGTGCGTTTTTCTTTGTTATTCAGGGGCTATTATTAACTCATTAATTAAGAAACAAACCAGGTACATCTAAAAGCATATTATTAATGTTCAATATCCTATCAGCACATTTCACGTTCATTTTTTTTATGTAAGTACCCTTTATACACCTAAATCTCCCTGTAAAAAAATAACTAAAATATATAATATAATATATAATATGTGGGGACATTTCACACACGGCCATCTGACCCCAAACTAGGGAGACCCTGTACTATGGGTGTCAGACAGCTGATATACATACACAAATATATTGAAAAAATGTATCTTTTGCTAAAGTTGACATGCTATTAATTTGAGGATTACACTAATAGATAGGTAACTTAAAAATCTTTATAATTCACGTTTTATTTTATTTCAAAAGATCGTTTCTCTTTCTCTATAACAAAAAAAAACGAAAATTGTGCGAATTTCAATTCTGCGGCAAAGAGGAAATGTATGGTGAAGGTTATTTGGTCAGGGCCTTAAAACAAGGTGATCGGGCTCTATGGTCCTAGTGTTTCAACCCCTAACGGCTCAAACATTTAACTTCCAAGGTTTTTATATTTACGACATTTGAGGGTTTTTGGCACCGTAAAATTCCTTGAAAACATCCCTTAGTGCCAATTGGCCTAGTTCTGTTCTGTCTTAGGGACTCGTCGAGCTTCATTGCCTCGGTGCTTTTTCGGTGATCACCACTGCTGTTTCTAGCTTTTAGGAACTGCAGTGTATGGGAATAGTGTGGCGGCCTTGTACATGCTCCAAGCTGCCGAGTCGACGTCGTCAACGCCTGCCTTAAAGTTATTTCAGGTAGGATTCACATTCAATAATCTCTACTCAACCTGATAATTCAGTAACAATAAGGCTTATTTTCGGAGTTGTAATCCACTTGTGTCTAAAACCATTAATAAGATGAAATAAAGATTTTTATCAAGGTGTACGCACTGATCGATTTTTAATTTAGGCTTATTTATAAGGAGTCATCAACCGCTCCTGAAGATACCTATGGTTTAGAGCCATAGATATAGGAAAAGATCAAGGGATAGGTCTTGATTAGTTTTGATGTAGGCTTATTTACAAGGAGTCATCGACCGCTCCTGAAGATATCTATGGTTTAGAGCCATAGATATAGTTAAAAATCAAGGTGTAGGCCTTGATTAGTTTTGTTGATCCATCAACTACTGAAGTTGATGGATCGGTATTTGGGTTACAACGAATTTTATGTGAAGCAGGAGTTGATTGTAAAATCTACCTAATAATAAAGTTAGTGGTATTAAAATATTAACAAAGCATATTTCCCTGGCAACAGTTTATACTTGTACAGTCACGAGCACAAATATATATACAGATTACAAAATTCAAAAGCAATTTTCTCTTGAAATAACTATTTCCACATTTAGTTAAAACCTTTTTATAGTAGTTTGGGATCAAAAATACCTTATTCGTAACCCCATAACTTTGAGAGAGTTTAGGAGAAAATTAGTTTAGAATGAGACCAACTGTTAAGATGTTTCTGCTCGTGACTGTACAAAGTTATCGTGGGCGGATTATTCATAACGTCTTCATGTCGACAGGTTAGGCTGCTTTGATGTCGGCTCGCCATTAATTATTCGTTTTTATTTTGTTTTGTTTTAAAAAGAAAAACAAGGTGGAAATAATTAAATTGGATGTTAAAGATGTTTATAATAATAATATTGTGCGGCTTAGAATAATTTTGCAAATAATACAGTTCGAAAGAAAGAGAACTTCTTTCGAACTTTATAAAATGTATTATTTTAGTTTTCTTGTTGTTCGTTAATTATCTTTTGTTGATTATTTTAACGAAATATGGTTTTTTTATTTGCTTTTTTACCTTAGTTTTCTTTTCTCCTTTTAACTTATTACCTTCAGTGCAAAAATACATAAACAAAATTCGATATTTTTGTTGTGAAAACTTGGTTCGGTATATAGAATCTCCAATCAAATCATATGTTACCTGTTGTGATTGGTCTTCTCAAATAACAACCAATTAAATATTGACAAGCGGTTTGACTACTTGAAGTTCTAAAAACCATGATTAATTTCGTTAAAAATATTATGTAATTTATCTACATTTGACATTAATGGTCATAACAACAACAACAGCAAACAACAACATCGTCTACTACATGCAACTCGGTTTCGAAGGTTTTTAATTTTTTAAATCTACCTTCTAATCTTTGATTATATACTTGTCTAGATGACACATTGGCTGTACCAAACGGCTCAAATAAAGTCTACTATATTTGGTAGACTCGCTTTTCACCTACGTCACTGTAATTTAGATCACTAAGGGAAACGTACTCACGAAAAATAATTTATTATGGCGGTTTATTCTGTCAAATTGTGTCGCAATTATGTCGGAAAAGCGCATAATGACACCAAGATTAGTTTTCATCGGTAAGTTTTGTTATTTAATCACTATCTTTTTAGAAAACACGAATTTATAATTTCATTCTATAGAGGGAAGTCTGATTAGCCGGTGTTATCAGTTTATTACTAGGGAGATTTGGCGAAACTATGGGAGATAAATTACAAATGGAGATGCATTCAAGACGCATTAAAAATTTGTAAGGTTTCTGAATACGTAATTAGAGACTTTATAAAACAGGGCCATATAGTAACATCGTCCTCTGATTATCAACAGATAAGTCTTAATTAATATCGGTGATAGTTGTCAACGTCACCAAACACGCCTGATAAAACTAATAATAGAAAAAAAAATATTTGCAAATTACATGTCACCATATTATATTATTTGTAAATCAGATAATGTAGCCCAGGCAATAAAATCAAAGAGAAAACTATTCCGAATACAAACACAAAGAGATGGCTTTTGACCTACATACAACTGTTTTTTTCATCATATTTTTATTTTTATTAAATTAACTAAAAAACAAATCCACAAAACAATTACCTATTTTATTTAACCTATTTTGCTTAACCTTCATCTTATTCAATAATGGAAGAAAGGTAAGTCAATAATAATTATGATGTAGGCATCCCTAAACACGCACACTTTGACAGTTTGACTACAATAAGTACACGAGCGGTACTCACACATAATCGGAAATTGGAGACGTTTTTTGCGCGTCGTTTGTTTTGCATTGCTCTATCTAGACAGGTATATAATCAAAGCTTCTAATCTTTCTACCGTCCAAAGAAAAACTTAAGCTTTTCCTTACCTCTAGTAGCCAAAATACTTTTCCACGTAAACGCTTTCTATTTACTCAATACTTACATATTTCAACCACGCGCGCATCGTTTGTCTACCGTATACGCACAAAATATATTATCTCTCGGCCATTGTTGCCGAGAAACACATGTTGTGATATACGATGGAGACAGTTGCTTCTTTTGTATCTCGATGTGGTCATAAAAGCTTATCTTTTACGCTGATCTGAAGGTGAAAGAATACAGGATTGTGTTTTGTTTATTATTCAGTGTGCAAGGTTACTGGGTAAAACCACAAAATATAAAGGGTACAGAAGGGCCGCTCCCGCCATTTTCAAAAATAATTACCTAAACTTGTCAGACTCACTAGGGCTGCTACTGTATTGACTCTGTAGGTTTTATTTGTGACATTATGAAATTTTATTGACACTTGTCTTTGTATTTTTTTTCTGTTCGTCATGAAATGTCAATGTCTCTTATTTATTAATTTAGACAAAACGTAACAGTCGAGACTGATGTCTGCTTGAAACTGCTTGAGATTGCGTATATACGTAAGGTCAATGTGTGCGTGAGTAAAATGGCAGTTTGTTCTGAGTGGTCTCTCTGCTCGGGCGCGCCCCGCAGCCTTACGTACTTTGTGGGTAAAATGTTACAGGAGTCTGGTTGTAGACCAGGTTACTTCGCAGTGTGCGGGTGGAATTTTAGTCTCTTGAATGCAAATTAAACGCAGAATAACGGCATTAAAGATTTACTTTTAACAGAGTACATTGTAAAGTTGTAAAGTTGTAAAGTTGTAAAGGTGTACAGTTGTATAAATCTTTGTAAAAAATATAATTAAAAGTTGTATGCGCACACGACTTTAAAGATGGTGTCGTAGAGAGAGTTGTTCGGCGCGTCGCCGCCAGAGGGCGCTCCCGCGCTTCCGTTCCACGTCGGTCACTGCGATGCATGGAAAGCGTATGTCCCAAGTATGGCATACGCAAGTGCGTCAACAAGTTGCCCCCCTTGGCAAAGCCGGAACATTGGGTAGCTGATACTCTTCCACTGGTAGCGGGCACAGTCTGTTGAAGGCACGTCGCACAGTTCCCGAAGTTGTCTTCACGTCGACGACCCTGGTCACACTGTCAGAACCAGGATATATATAAGTGATACGCCCAAGCAGCCATCTGTTGGGAGGCACCCGATCGTCCTTGACCAGCACCATCATACCCAAGTGCAGGTCTCTTCCTTGCTTGCTCCACTTCTGCCGTTTCTGTAACTCTGATACATATTCCTTTCGGAAACGAAAGAAATGGGCCTTTAGTTGTTCTCGCATAACGAGAAAATGAGCTTCACCTAGAGCTCTTTTGGGCTTTAGGATAAGGTAAGGCGGTTAAGGTTCGTCTAAGGAGGTAGTGTGACGATGTCAAAGCTACTCAATCTGAAGGATCAGAGGACATTGGAGTTAAAGGCTTTGAGTTCAAGATCACCCCTATCTGTGTGAGAACCGTGTTCATTTCCTCATACGTAAAGTTGGCAAGAGCAAGTATACGTTTTAAATGATGCTTGACTGATTTCACAGCACCCTCAGCTAAGCCATTAAAGTGCGGGCTATAGGCTAGTGAAAATTTAATTTTTATTGATAAAGTTGAAACATAAGAACCTATATACTCAGAATTTAAATTTAAAAATCTACTGAGCTTATTACATGCTCCTACAAAACATGTACCACTGTCCGAAAGATGTTGACAGGTTTTCCCCTGCGAGCAGTGAATCTGCTTAAAGCAGAAATAAAGTTTAAAAGAGCTTAAGTCGGTTACAAGCTCAATATGTATTGCTCTGACAGATAGACATACAATAATGCATATGTATGCTTTATTTATCTTACTGCCTAAACCCTTTCGGTTCAGCATCACCACTGGTCCTGCATAATCTACTGCGGTGTTAATGAATGGGCAGTCAGCATGCAAGCGCTGTTCAGGAAGATTGCCTATTATTGGCTGTATAACTCATCCTGAAAAACTACAACATGTGACACAATTATGTACGGTTTTCCTAGGAATATTTATACCGTTTAAAACCGAAAACTTATGATAAACTTTGACAACAGTAATTGTGGACCAGCATACATGAGTAATTTGTGATAGTATCTAAAGTTGAGTACTGTAATGTGGTGAGATGCATGTAACAATATTACATGTTTAACATCATAAATATCTATAATGTGAATTAAAGTCTACCTCCAACTTGAATAAGACCATCAGAATGTAAAAACAGATATAACAAATTAAATAACTTACTTTTTAATGACAATTGTGTTTTGTTTATTAATGATTTATACTCCTGATGGAATGATTCTTGTTGTGAAATGTAACATAAAGTAATTAATGAAGAGTTAAGCTCATGTAAAGTTAAGAACCCTGTATGTTTGTTCTGTGGAAGACGACAGTTGTGTATAAACCGCTGTATGTAGGCTGTGACACGTTGCAGCCTACCAAGATCAGAGAACCTATGTCAGCAGGATTCAACTTCGTAGGTACATAACGCCAGGTGTCTGGTTCTGTAAGAGACTTAAGTTCATGAATTCTGTTATGAACAAATGGTTTTAATAAGTTGGCCTTGGAAGTATTGATCCAAGCCAATACAATGGTTGAGTCACACCAGTAGGTACAACTGTAAGTTCCTATTAATGAGGATTTAACTTTGTCAGCTAGACGAGCTGCAGACAGAGCCCCACACAATTCTAACTGTGGGACTGTCATGGGTTTAAGAGGAGCTATATGGCTCTTTGCAGTTATTAAATGAACTGAAACTTTATTGTCATGTGAAATAGAACAAAGGTAAACACATGCACCATAGGCTAGAATTGATGCATCGCTAAAAGCATGAAGTTCACAAATCACAGACTGATCACATATAACATGCCTTGGGATTCTTATATTATAAAATGTAAAGATTTAATAAAGTTGCACCAAGTTGCTTGAATTTCACTGGACACATTTTCATCCCAAGTTATTTTTAACGACCATAGCTTCTGTAGAATTTTTTTAGCTTGTAAAATGCAAGGGTTAATGAGTCCAAGGGGATCAAATATTTGAGCCATTGTGGAAAGAATTGTGCGTTTTGTAATGTGTTCAGGCGATGTAATGTTTACTGAAAAAAGCAACACATCTTCTTTACAGGCCCAAAGTAATCCTAATGTCTTTGAATACTCATGGCTACTTAAATTAAGATATTCATCTTTGCTATTTTCACCTATAAGTTGTTGTATGATGCATGGATTATTTAAATGCCATTTTCTTAACGAAAGCTGTCCACTTTCAAGTTGGTTAATGACGCCTCTGCAGATGTTTACCAGCTGGGATATGTCATTTTTCCATAAATAATGACATTAACATAAAGCCTTTGATGATAGCATCTGACACTGCTTTGTCAGTGCATTCTTTTCCCAGTTGCATTAAACATCGTATAGTAAGGTATAGTGCAGATGCGGTACCAAAATGACAGTTATATTGTTTGAGGTGTGTGACCTAATGACGTGTATTCCTTAATGAATTCAGCATATTGCTGCTTGAATAATGGGTCACGCTTAAACCTGTGTTCTAATGAGTATGAACCTAGAAAGAGCTTGCTCAATTGATCTTAAAGTTGATCATTAAATTGAGTGATTGCAATGGACTGTATTATTATTATAATGTAATGACTCTGTGGGTCCAAATATCAACCATCCAAACTTAGTTTCACTTAATGAAGGTCTATTTTTACCTAGTGAAATGTTGTTAGACAACAATACACTTCAAAATAAGTCCGCTCCAAGCAACATATCAACTTGGGACGGTGTGTGGAATAAAGGATCCACTAATGTAATATTATGAGGTATGTCTAACATTCTATGATTAATTTGTTTGGAAGGCAATGCTAGAGTAATGTGTGGAACCACAAAACAATTAATGTTTTCAGAATATGAATTAATAAGTGATGATATAATGACATCACATCTTTTATAAATGCAACTAGATTGACCATTTAACCCTTCAACTAATGTTGATGTTGAATGAGTTGACAATTTAAGTTTGTCACACAAGTTCCCTGTAATAAAGCTAGATGTGCTGCCATTATCCAATAAAGCACGAACTTTGTGTTTATGGCCAACATGGTCAGTAACATGAACAATAGCCGTTGACAACAACATCACACATTAGGTATTATGAGTACCTAGCAGACAAAACCACATTGTCTTGAGCACTTCTTAATGTCTGTGTGCTTGACTGTGTTGTACAGAGTGTTACACTGCTAGTACTAGTAGTGTGTTGTGTTGACCTTGGCTCCGGAGCAATGGATAGCTCTCCTAAATGTAACATAGTGTTATGTCGCTTATGACAGTGTGCACAGCCACCCATCTTGCATGTGAATGATTTATGACCTTGTCTATCTCTGTAGGTAACTTAAGTGTTTTCAAAGCTCTTAAGTTACGATTGATTGTGTCAATCATGTTGCGCAGAGCTTTAAAGGATTCCTTTGTCACAATTTCCATATTAAAGAATGCCTGAATATGATTGTAAACTAGAAGCCATTTGTTTTTGTAACGGTCAGATAGTAGCTCCCATGCAACATCATAATTCTCTTCAGAGAAGTCGAGTGTACAAATGATTAGAGCAGAACTATCCTTTAAAGCTGCACACAAATAATGAAACTTACTTATTCTCAGAATACTGTCATTAGAATGTATTAACAATGTGAGTGTGTCACGAAACTCTAACCAGTTGTGATATTGACCCGAGAAGGTAGGCAAATGTATAGTAGGTAATTTAAGTTTAATCCCACCTTTATGTCCAGAACCCGTACCAGAGCCTGCAACCGACTCACCACTCACAGAGGTCTCATGTTTCCTCAACAGTTCTCGGGCAGAGGCAATAGCAGCATAGTATTGATTCTCATACGTTTCTCGTTCCTGGTACTGTTTCTCTGGAATTTCAGACAGATTTTCTATGTTAAATTGTGTGCTGTCATACTCAGAATACATTTCTTCTATTTTAGTTAATCTAAATATCAACTCCCTAACCTGTAAGGTACTTAATGCATCACCTTTTATTACTGAAAGAAATTATCTAAATTGGGTTAGCTTAGCCTTATAGCTGCCACTAACGACTTGCAATCCATTATGACAGTTAACATGACTTTGAGTCTTAGATATAAAATAAAGAGCGACAAACAATACTTAAAGGTGTAATGAAGCAGCGAGGGCGCTTGCGAAACAGTCAAATACCAAGCATAAAGCAAGCGAGTGCAGCTCGCCAGCTAGCGCTCCACGCAAGCGTCGTGGAAGGCCGACACGTGGGCAACAGCGACCCCAGTCTCACCATGCGATTATAGTGCACTGTAAACACAAAATAATTAAGATACGGACACAGTATTCACACACACAGGGGCAATTCAAGATGCTTAAAGCCTGAGTGGGGAATATGTACTAGAAAAATATGAAGAATTCGAGGAAATTCGTAAAATAAGGTTAAGTTTTTAAGTTTAAAGTTTTAGGGAGCACGTGGAATGAAAGGATAATGGGATCACGATGGCACTTCTCTGTCTTGTAAATTTCCTTTAGGTAATGGCCTCCTTGATCTTCCTTCTATAACGTGTTCCACGTCTCTGTTTTAAAGTATTGGATATTCTTCAAATTTGGATTCCACGTAATGGCCGCAACGCGTGCTCAGTAATTTCCTAGATCTTGATAGCCGCTTTGTTTCCAAAATCCGGGTCGATGGACCAAAATGTAGACCAGGTTACTTCGCAGTGTGCGGGTGGAATTTTAGTCTCTTGAATGCAAATTAAACGCAGAATAACGGCATTAAAGATTTACTTTTAACAGAGTACATTGTAAAGTTGTAAAGTTGTAAAGTTGTAAAGGTGTACAGTTGTATAAATCTTTGTAAAAAATATAATTAAAAGTTGTATGCGCACACGACTTTAAAGATGGTGTCGTAGAGAGAGTTGTTCGGCGCGTCGCCGCCAGAGGGCGCTCCCGCGCTTCCGTTCCACGTCGGTCACTGCGATGCATGGAAAGCGTATGTCCCAAGTATGGCATACGCAAGTGCGTCAACACTGGTATTGTAGACTACTTCCTACTACTTTTATGAACGCGAATGTTATGGAGGATGATGGATGGATGTTACTCTTGAAATTAGCTAACATTTGGCACACAAAGTTGTTGATATAGCTTTATCATCATCATTATCAACCGAAAGACGTCCACTGTTCAACATAGGCCTCCGTCATAGAACGCTACATCGAGCGACAACTTGCCGCATGCATTCACAGGTTACCTGCGACCTTGACGATGTCGTCGGTCCATTCGATGGGAGGCCGATCAAGATCTAGATCTAAGATTCCATCAGTCGACATCGATCAACGTTGATCGATTGGTGTGGTAGCTTTGGCTGATCGACAGATACCGTTCGACTAACTAATCGATCGATTGCCGGTCGATGGCATCGGTCGACGTTGATCGATTAACTCCGGCTATAATCCAGTACTATTGATAATCAAGCAGATCGATCGACGTCGACTAATCCATTCTACAGTCGATCGATGCCGTAGATCGACGATCGATCGATTGGTCTGGTAACACCCTTAGTCAGACAGGCAGTCGCTCTACTTATGTAAAACACTGATATTCGACTGCATACGGTTAGACTTAAAACCGACCCCAACATAGTTGGAATAAAAAGCTTTTTTTACAATAAAGACAACCGCCTTCAAAAACTAAAAAAGGGAAAAATAGCACAGAACACACACATGACTTTAGTTTCAGAAGTCGGTGGGTTTGTTCTGTTTGTTGTTTTGTATTGCCACCGACTTCCGAAACTAGAAAAAAGTCATGTGCTGTGCTAAAGTTATATTTCACTTTTTCTTTTTTGTAAAAAAAGCTTTTTATTTCCGCTTTTCAGTACCTCAGTCTCATTCAAATCCATAAAGAAACGGCAACACAGTAAAAACAGAGATTGGAAGTAACTACTCCAAAGATTGAAGAAACCAAAACGTCGTCTATGTAAATATTTTGGGTATTTATTGACTTTTTCAAAAAGTTGATTTACAATACCCTACCACTATACCCTATTCATCAAAAAAAAAAATTCCAAAATCGATGTACAGACAGCGTCATCAACTGCTTACCCCCTATCCGAAGAAAATTGTATGCGTGGGGGGTCAGCAGTTGACGACGCTGTCTGTACATTTGCCGGAGAAATCGCGTAACAACAATACAAAAAAAAAAAAAAACATACAGTAAAATTGAGAACCTCCTTCTTTTTGAAGTCGGTTGAAAAGGCTAAGCACTATATAGTGCGCAGAGTGCGAGGCAAATAGATTGGATTGGCCGTACATACATCCATCCGGCAATGCTGTAGTAGACATATTGTTACTCGTTAAGCGTTTGTCTGTTTATCTCTTGATATTTTAGTTTTACTATGAAACCTCTTGAGTCTTGTCTCGAAATATTTTTTAAACAGATGATTTTATTAGTCAGTTTCCTGGCAAGTAATTTTATATTACTTGCCGAGAAATATTTCAGAATGCAAAAGGTTTTTCATCTCGTACGAAATTTTAAATTACTCAAAATAATATGACTAGAAATGTGCTGTCGGAAAATCTCTGTTAATTATTACATGCTAACATTGTTTCTCCTCAGCCTTAACGCGAATTTACTCAAGTCAAATGTAGACAGAACTCTAAATTATTTATGACTTTTGGTGGAGCCATGATACTATGTAATTAATGGATATGACCCTAGAGAGTTGCCGCGGAATAGATAATTTAGGATGTCAAGTCATGTATCCCTTAGCCAGGGATACCAAAGTCATGAACCTAATTTAGATACATTATTATTATAATTATACGTCCTTGAACTTAGGCCGTGTGACAAAAAGTAGATTTTGACAGGGTTGACTAAAAGAATCATGGCGAGATCCATACATTAATTTATATGAAAAACATAAAAATATTAGAGGGTTTAAAATATTTTCCAATGTGAAGAATACATTACCAGAAGTAGATTATTGTACTTACCATATTTTTAAACCTCCGCATAATTAAAATATCACGAAATTAAAATAACACTTTCTCGTTTCGTCTCGATGCCCATTATATGTTTAAAAAAAAAAGAAAGTTACAAGCGACGTTAACGGATCTATCAAATTGGCAGACAAGTGATGTAACAAGTGTGTGGAAAAAAATAATCATTATTTGTGATATTATTTCCCATAAAACGATGCAATTTCAGTGTAAGAACTGCGAAATGCGTCTATCAGTGTCACTGTTACTGTCAATCGCCGTTTCGTTCTGAAATAATGAGCTTTTCGTAAAACTATTCCTTTTTTTTTTGCTGGGTTTTAAAAATATTGTAAATGCCTGAAGATACTCTTTAGGTACCCAAGAGTATAAGAATTAGAATTTTAACTTCTCTAAACCGGTTTCGGTGTTCCTTCGGTGTATCTTTATGGTGTACCACTAAATAGAGTATCGCAGTTTAGGTACCTTGGCCACATAATAAATGAGCACTTGAATGATTAAGGCATTAAGTCCGTCTTTGTGACTTTGTGCATGAAGTAGAAATAAATAAATAAATGATGATAGTGATATCGAAAGGGAGCGAAGAACGTTGTCGACCCGATGTAATATGCTGGCCTGCAGGTATGCACGATGTAATAAGGAGGTGAAACTTACTTTGTTCAAGGCGTTTTGCCAGTCTTTTTACACGTGCAGCCTGTAGGTTAGACATACGCAGAGGGCCTACAACGTTCTTCGTGTACAGTACAATAACGCCTTTAGGGTGCTGTTGGGGTTTCCGCGGTTCTGTAGCGCGTTAGGCGCTGAGGCAGACACAGATAGCTTTCAAGCTATAATGCGCAAAGGAACGGCATCCCTGATGCGAAGGATTCGGGGAAGCACCAACTTTATACTATGCCAACAGCACTTTAAAGGTGATAGCGAATAAGCCTGATTGCCCGTTCCTGGAGCACTGGACCTATATGCACGCCTACGGGTCTGGTGCGGCGGGAAGTGGACATAGTTATAGCTTTTAATTTGGTTTTAGTTGTAGGAAATGTTACTAACATAGTTTGATAAGTGTTACTAACAACAATATGAATCTTGTGTTCGAATTAAATAAATAATAATAATAAACATCTTTCCTTTTATTGTACAAATCCTGCCATGATTCTTTCTGTTATTGCTTTAATAATATTTTTTCGCATTTTAATTCAGACATCGGTTAAGGAAAACATGGTCCTTGAATGAAGTTTGTTCTTCTTTCATTTGGGTTTAAAATAATATAAGTCTGACATCGCCAATGCACCTTGAGCAAGCGTACCTAGTGATCTACGTGCTTTCTATGTCCTGTACTAGACAATATTTATTATTTATTTATTTTTACTTCATGCACAAAGGTACAAAGGCGGGCATTCTCTACCCCATCCCACCCCATCCCTCACCATTATATTTCACTGACGATAGTCCAGCGATTGAGACACGGTCTGACGATTTGGAGGTCGCAAGTTTGATCCTCATTAGTTGCAAGTGTAAACTATATTGTTATTAACCAGAACATCATGCATTATCTATAGAAAACAAACCATATTGTCGCATAAAAAATACTGTATCAAGTTCTACATAACAACAGCAAAATTGATTTAATTTTACGAAATTACAATTTTTTTTCAAACATGGAACACTCCAATCTTCAGTAAATAAATAAATAAAACCTTTTTAATATAAACTCAACGCCCACAGACTTTCGTTCCATTTTTTCTTCCATTGTGTTGCCAACATAAAAACTCCAATGGCAGCGCCAATGAGGGGCGGAGGCGGTGCAGGGGTGCCAATTTTACAGCCCAATGGCGCGAGAGAGCCGATTGGAAAACGCTGATGACTATGTAGTGATTATGCTTCGTGTTCTAATTTTGTGCGCGTGGTCCGATATTATAATTTTGAGCATTTACGGTTTGTTGAAGGTAGAAGGTTGTAGGTATAGGTAATTTGTATAAGTAGGGGCGTATTCCGTACTTTATTTTAAGGGTGCCTAACAAAACTCTACTACCGCTGCTCGTCCGTCTGTCTATCAGCTGTAATCTTTTGACCGGTATAACAATTTTCATAGTGTGTATTACTAACCACAAAATAAAACTACAAAATAGGTATAATTTTGCATTTCAATCCAATCAACCAAATTCAATCGATTTCAAATCATTTTTTTTAGTGGAATCAGAAAATTCGAATTCGCAGGTGATGTCTTACAGAATTGCACTGCGGCTCGTACGCTCATAATTTGCTCGTTCACTATTTATGCGAATACACTGCCTCCTAAAATACAGGATCGTCCTAGTTTAGGAGTCAGGGCTCAAATTTTGTATTAACCGTACTGTTTCCATCTCTCACACACTATTTTTGTAGTAAGTACCTAAATTATGTCCCCTAGTGATAATTATGTGTCAAACTTGTACTTTTTTTTCCTAATAAACTATTATTATTATAATAAAGTTAAAAATGAAAGGGGGTTTTCCATACTAGAAACATGTTTTTTTCGTCGTTTTTTTGCGCGATCTTTTGGTTTAGGTACCCATAATGTACGCTGGCATAAAACGGAACCTTTCATTTGCGAGGTTGACTCGCATTTGTCCAGTTTTTTTTTTCAATCGAAAAATAAGTTTTATCTGTAGAATAAATACACAACACATTTTTGAGACATTTTCTATACAAAAACTGTTGGCTATTAAATTCATTCTTCAGATAAAACTTGATACCGTCCAGTTATCTGTTGATTGAAAAATCAGCCAAGCGGCCCCAACAATGGAATTTAAACAATATTCCTTATTTAAATTCCATTCACTGTGACCTCTAAGAGATACCCAATGTCAAAGTTGAAAATATTTAATCTGTGAAATTAAACCCGAATTAAATACCTATGTATTTCAATTAATCCATACAAAATATTATAAATGCGAAACTAGCTCTGTCTGTCTGTTACGTTTTTACGACGAAAAGCCAAACTGATTTTGATGAAATTTGGTATGAAGATAGCTTAAACGTGTAATTTTTATGCTAAAGCCACAAGATTAACATAAAGTCCCTAAAATAAGGTAAAATGGGTGTATCAGTGAGTATAACTTTGCTGTAAAAGCTAGTGAGCAATATTTGTCTTAAAGTACTATTTGTTTATTATTTTCAAAAATAAATACAAATATTCTTGTAGTATGACGGAAGAGACTGGACCTCACGACTCAGGGTATCCTAGTGTGGGGTCCAGAGTAACTTGTTTTAGAATGTACCAACTGTTTCATTAAAGAATATTATTATTATTCTCATTTATTATTCATACACATAATTTACATTTTTAAATATTAAATATAAAAAAAAACATTTAAAAATATAAAAATAGTAGCCCACCGGTATCGGGAACAGGGTCCAAGCTACCGGTGGTCAGGGCATTATTATTATTATTTACCAATTAACGGGTTCACTAAAGATAGGCACTCATTTATTGAAACACACGAACATTAAGATTGATGTGAAAATTAAAGCCTGACGTTCGGAAACACCCGACGCGTCGCGCGACGGTTTGAAGTGAATGACGTTACGACAAGAATATTTTTTTTATCAAAGTGAATCGGCTTTTAAGTTCTTGTGGAAGAATATTATTCGTTTTTTAGTTGCATTGGGTGGCGTGGGACGTCTTCTATTTTAGCCCTACATTATTATATGCAGCTTGCTATAGTCCTTCGAATTTCTGGGGTGCAATGCCGATTAGTAGATACAATATATTTATCGGGGAATAGTATGGGGTTTCTTAGATGACGCCGTTCTTCAGTACCTATGCGGCGTCTTCCCGCAAACCATGGCCCACCTTTTATCTTACGCTGCATGTCCTGTCACCTGCACACCTGAGGACTTGCGACATCAGATAGCGTTGCCGTGGCAACTCAGCCACGGCATACAAGCAGAAATTAAAATGGTCCATTTCCCGCGGCAGGACGATTTGCCCTCAGTAGTATCTAGTACTCTATCTCTAGTAGTAATCTATCGATTCATAGAGTTAAACTTAAAAAATAAAAATACATTTATTTCTCAAATAATTAAAAAAAATATGCATTAACTCCTTTTATAACAGTCCTAAACCCGTGAAGGTGTGAAGGGAATATTGGAATAGCTTTTAGGTATGTAGGTATTGTGTTTCGTTAACATATGATCCCGCGCAGTCAGGTCGCTAGTTTTCCACAATTCTAAATCTGCCGTTTTCTAATAATTTATATTAATTTTTTTATTAATCGATTGTACTACCAAGACAAAATCATTTCGCTTCGGGAATTTAACCACTAAAATTTCAGCGTGTATAACAAAACATAGGTATCTACTTATATATATTTATATGTATTTATAATCGATTCGCTAAGAAGACTAGATGGGGACTATTTTTTTTAATGCCCCTTTCTAGGAATTTCTCCTGTATCGTCGGGTCTGTAAGTGCGTTTACAAACATATAAACTCAAACACAAATAACCAGACCTAATTAAAAATCTTCCAGAACTCTACACTCCGTCGCCATTACAAAATTCACTGCGACGAAACAAAGCGTAATCACAAAAAGCTTCCATTCAAAACTATCGCCGAGGCGCACTATTCACGGGGCGATATTATCGCGACGTTGCGTTGTCGCTCTGTCGCGTTGTCGCGACGCTCCATCCGGCGTGTGTCGCGGCTGCGCGCTCAAAAGACGTCATCTTGTTGTTTTGTGCGCTGATACAAGGCGCAGTCTATAGGAAGCTTTAGTTGTTTCGTAAATATGGTGCACTGTTTTAGTATGGTTAGTTCCTCGTGACTCTCAGGGCCGGATTATCCTTAGGGAACTGCCTAGGGGCCCCGCTCACCGGCAAAAAAATATTGGAAAATACTAAAAACAAAAGAGTAATGCAGTAAAAACATAGCGTACTTTTATATTTCATTTATTGTGGTAGAAAAAGTATGTATTTTTTGCATTGCCTAGGGGCCCCGACGTGGTTAATCCCCATAATATCCCCACTCTGTATATTAGAAAGATTATTATAGTCATTATTTGTATGTTAGAAGGCACTTATCCACTAAAATAAAACCTAGTAAGAAATAAAAATCTAAAACCACAGTCAAACCGATAACACGGTTTTGTGGGGCTGTTGTTATAATGTAACCTGATCAATTAAGTAAATAAATAAAATAAATAATAAATAATAATAAAGAAAAATAAATCAAGTAGCCATCTTTGAATATGTAAATTGGTACAGACGCCAACATATCAAGCTACAACAATCTGTCAAATTTCTTTGATAGATTTTTAACTTTAACGAAAAAAAAAAAGGTTTGGTATAGCTTGATGTGTTGGCGTCTGTACATTGGTCATATCCAGTTGTGTGACGAACTCAGAATCACTCAGGGCTGTCAAAAATATGAATATTCATCACGAACCAGTATAGATTATACTGGAACCTATTAATATTTATGATTGAATAAATATACTACAGAATTCACAGATGACTAGCAAATATGGCTGTTGCTCGCAAATTAATATTTCAGTACTTTATTAATTACAACTGTTATTTGAGTTTAGTTGTGCCAAAAGGACCCAAACCACAATATCTCTATAATTATTTAAAACTAGATCTTTTCCACGACTTTGCGTGATTTTTCTTAAGGATTCCTAATTTTTGAAGTAAAACTTCTTTACGCACGCTTGACTTGGCGAGTAAGCTGGTGAATGCGTGACGAAAGCGTTGGAAAAAGTGGGATCGGGCAAGGCGAACGGAAGTTGTGAGTGAGATATAAGTTAGTAAAGATAGAAAGAGAGAGAGTTACGTTTCGTATATTACTGTAGGGGCAAGAGAGACAGCTAGATGCGAGCACATATTTTCTTTCTCTCTTTCTCTCTTATCCAGTTGCAAACGGATACATACTTATTAGGGCCTTATCGTCCGGTCGCCAACCGGCACGATGGTACATCCCGGGATTTTTATATTATTAGCTCAAATTATGTGTCAATTTTGAAAATATTCCAAATACACCATTACAGAAAATTATCATTTAAACTTCAAATTTTGATTAGGGTCCTTTAACACAGACCGGCTCGGAGAACATCGGCCGGAGCTCTTCTTTTCACACAGATCGGCACTACAATATAAGTATTAGTACTACCGTACAGTAGCGACACGCTCCGCCTCCCTCTGAAACCGTTCCTCGCCTCTCCCCGCGTCGAACGACTAGCTCTGGAAATTGCGTTTTTGTTCGCGCGGCGCGTAGACACGCACACTCACTCACGTATCTGTATAGTCTATTATTAGTGTAGGCAATTATAGTATTAGTGTAGGGAATTATCTCGTTTCGTTCCTATGGAGTGTCGCGGGTGTGCCGGCACGTTTCCGCGCGAGCTCGGAAGAGTATGTCATCAGAGGCAACCGGTCGGCTCCTCTTATTATTTCACACCAAGCGCGTTTGGTTTGCTCTCAAGCATTCTCAATTTTCTCAATAATAAAAGGAGTAACACGTAAAAATAAACCTTGTTAAAATGATTCAAAACTCTGTTTTAAACGTGATAAAAAACTGTTCTTCTCTCCGAGCCGGTCTGTGTGAACGGACCCTTACTCAAAAATGACATTTTGTGGGTTGGGTCCTTTCTGCTAAACTACGTACAACTTCAATTCATTTATGAAGTGATAGTGATTCAGCAGTAGGTACTAGACTAGACAATAGATTTTTCTACCAACGTGCAAGGGTCGTATTCCTACATGATACAAAACTTGTACAGTAAATTCAAGCTGGGTCTGCTGTAGTAAGTTTGTTTTTACTCGCAATTTACTATCTGAGAGTTTTGTCGGAGATTTCTTGCAGAATTCACTCTGCACACTTACAATGTAAGCAAGACCGCATCTTGATTTCAAATTTCGAGTAGGTAAATGATAAATAAGTAATTTATTTATTTTAGGCTACACATTCCCTTATATAAATACCTTAGTCTAAAGATAAGTACAGTAGAACCTCGATTATGCGAACTAATTGGGACCGGCACTAGTTCGGATAATCAAAAGGTCGGATAAACGAAATGTGGGTTTTTTGGGACAAAATGAAACGAAAACCACACCTTTTTACATTAAAACACGTTTCTATCTGCGCGACGATGTAAGAAATCTAGATAGGTATCACACATATACAAACATACACATACATTAAAATAGGTATACATACATTCAAATTGCGCGCCGAATCTCCGTGGCGAACTAACAACTTTCGATGAAATAAAATTCGCGCCAACGTTCGGATATTTGCGTGTTTGGATAAACTAAGTCAGCGTTCCGATAATTGAGGTTTCGGATAATCGAGGTTCTACTGTATTGTATAATTTAAAACTTATGTTAATAGATAAGACTTAAGAGTACGTTAGTAGTACCTAGTACTTCACTTTGCACTACATTGTCTTTGTGCTGACATGTGGCACTTGTCCGCGGAAGCGACGGAACACCATGTCCAAAAGTCTTCTTCCATCAAACTAACTCAAACTTTCTACTATCATAATATCCTGCTACTTCCTACTATTTACTGTTATAAACGCGAAAGTTGATGACTTTTTCACGATTTAACAGCTGAGCGAAATTAGCTAAAATTTACCATACATATAGATATTGATGTAGCTTAACACACAGTCACACAGGAGGGTTTTTTATCCCGTTTTTGTGTCGACAAGGAATATTTTAGGACTTCGGCATAATTCTGAATACTACGCAGACAAAATCGCGGGTAAACGTTTGTATTGTTTTAAGTGGGTGTATCGAATTATTGTATGAATACTGCAGATTAGAAAATTAATGAGAAAATTCCTAATTGAAAATGGAACTTTTATTCTCCTGTAATGTAATAAGGATACCTACAAAATTCCTGAATCAACAGTGAGGTAATATTGGTTAATAAAATACTCTCAGACGTTGAAATACGAATATTATTATGATAATGTAATTTCTCGCAATGGTCGGAATATTGCCTTCCATTATATGACTCCAATAACGTTGTCGTTATGAAAACGTTTTTAATCTGTGACCGAGACGCCTTTTGTGCGTGTGACGAAATAGGAAATTAGGTCTTCATCAGCGTTAACCATTCATTCTAAAACATAACAAAATGAATAATTATAATAAACTTACAAAACAACAAAAATAACTTACAGAATTTACACATAGTTTTGATCATGCAGGAACCATAAAGTACCTAATGATCCACACAGTTAGGTACTAACAAACAAACCTTCGACCGAATGCCCTCAGGATACCGTAAAAGCCGGCCCAATTTAGTTATTTTGATACAGTCAGGTACAGATAATAAGTCACGAATGTACCTGTTATTCACGAATGTACCTGTTATTCACGAATGTACCTGTTATTCACGAATATACCTGTTATTCATTAAGTACCTACCTAAAGTCCGCGGCGTATTAATGTACCTACGCACTACCTTGGCCTAGACCTTATAGTTGTTTCGAATACTCTACCGTATATTATTCATAAGTAGTAGAATGTTGGCAAAAGTTAGCCCTAAGGTACTTGTTGATACTCAGAATTTATTAACTTTGTTATTGTGGTACACAACAATGAAGGGTCAAGCTCAGCGTAAGGTTTCAATAAAAATATTTATAATCAAAGTAATTTGCTTTCAATCTAGCAGAAAATAACAGCACAAATAAATGTAGAAAAGAGAAATTCAATTAAATTCCTACCATTAGCCTGTTGATGGACCATTTACTGTGCGTCCAAAGCGAGGAGCAGGTGTAGTTTAGCACTGATTGTAGAAATAGTGAGCAGACGATGCAATAAAGAGAAACTAAAGTAGATGGCAGAACCTCAGTTATTTCAACCAATCAGAACCCGTTCAAATTTAGTTGTACAATATCGTAGTAATAAACATAAATAACACACAACATAAGTAAACATAAAATAAAAAAATATGCACGTTAAGTTGGCGTAAAATCGCCGAATTAGCAGTTATAAGCAGCCATTTGTATTATATTGCTGCCAATCCAATGTAGTAAAAAGTGTATTCCAATTTCATATCAAATTCTATTGTCGTCGCGCGTCGGTACTCGGTAGCCAATTCGTCCATTCACTGTTTTCAATATAATATCGTCGCAGGTGTACATTCGCGTACAGTCGCACTAATTGAAGTAATCGCATTCTGCAAACTGACGATCGATTCAATTCCAAATATTCCAATGCGCATCCTATTTAATGAGGTACTCTCGGGCGGTAAAGTACTAAATGTGGTTCGATTATTTTGGAATTGAAAATGTTTTTTTATTTATATGCCTGCAGTCATCTTGCTTGGGCATAAGGGTTGGATTTCAGTTTTGTATGGCCGTTTTAATCTTTGTGTTGATCTGCAATAAAATAAACTCCACGAATGGGAATACTAAAAGCGTTGAAAAAGCCGAAAAAAACAATTTGTTTATAGCGTTCAACGCTACACACACACGACGTTTGGCATGATCTTACAATCAATATCAGAAAAATTAGTAGATTCTTGTTAAGATTTAACAAAATTCGAACTTTTACAGTAACATAAACATCACTCCTTTGCCTCCCCCTGTGCCGTCCGTCTCTTCCCGTTTATTCTGTTTGTTGTCGGTCCTTCATTCACTCACTCACTTCCCCGTCGCTCACTCGCTAATTGTTTGCTTGCCCTGTATGTTTAGGAAACCATCCTTCAAACATTACGATATCAAATCTTTACCAAAGTTTCGTGCACGAGTGCTCAGATTTCAATATTTCAATTACATTTACATATTAATGATTTTTAAGCTTAAATATCTGGATTTTTGGGAGTTTGGGGAGATTTATTTATACTTAAATGTTCTCGCTGCCAGTTTCAAGGAATTTAGAGAGATTAGATTAGATGACCGTAATTAGGTAATTTTGCATTGTCTCTTTTTCTCTCTTTAAATCAGTCTATTTATGACTATTTTCGTATCCAATCTATTGACAATTACTGCCAAGACTTTTAAGGAAATTAACAATTTAATTATTTCTCCCCACATGGTTAATTTGTCGATTAAATTACAGCCATTTTGTGCCGTCAATTTGCTGTTGAATACGGCACTTTATTTTAATATTAGGAAACAAATTCTGAAAAATGGACTCTGTGATGAATGACGTGATGATAATTAAAAAAAAAAATAGTGGGTGTTGTTTACGAAATAATATTTTTAAACAAGTGATGTATCAAAAGAGTCATCACTGTATTTTTCGTTTTCAGATTGAGATTCTTAAATTGTAATGAATTGTGTTTAAATGTAGATTTTAATTTTAAAATTAATCTTTCTCACCCCTATGGTAGCTTAAGATTTCCTTTAATTAATTTTAGTTTATTCAAAAACATCCATCGATTTCTAAATTAACTTTAACTATTTCTGACGACCCTGCATACCTTTCTCTGTTGCTGACTGTACCTACGTTTTTTTCTTTATGACGGCAGTACAGTACATTCCAATCGCCACTGTAATATCACATCTAGTAACTCTATCGGAAAGTAACCCAAAGGCAGAGCTTATGTCTTTAGCTCCATTACTCGCAAACGTTCAATATTCGAGCACAACATTCATTGTTTCGTTCAGCCTTGTCGGAATCGATATGGCCTGCTCCTGTTACACTACAAGATTTTGATCAAAGCTGGTCTTGCCGTGTCGTTCTTTGTGGAGACAGCCTTTTGTAGTTCACTACTGGATGTAATGTAGGGCAATCGTATCTGAAGCACACGGTAACTGGATTCAATTATTATTTTATGACGTTTAACAGTACCTTATAGTTATGCTTATAATTGTCTGATTGAAGTAAATGATTTCACTTGACTTGATGGTACACACGCCTACACATCAAACTATACATTTCCAGTTAATACTGATCTCGCATTGTGTAGGATTTCCGTACAATGCGAGGTCAGCTTATACGCATCATACGTCATCATATATCGCATTCGCAATGAAATAAACGATATTAACAAAATAAATTGAACAGTAGGTATTTACTATTATTATTATTTAAGCTCTTGTGGCCGACTGTCAAGTCTATTCTAATTTAGAACAGAGTTTTGAGATTTAAAATAATATTATATTAAGAGAAAAGATTTGATTGTTTTTATATTTGTAATGAATAAACTCAGAAAATACTTAAGGCTGCGCCGAGCAAAATCATTCAAAACAGTCGTCACTGTTAAAGTGATATAATCAATACTTTTACCATAATTGCCATAAAAAATATGTAATGAATACCACAGTGAATGTGTTAACCGATTATCGTTGGCAAAAACTAAGAATACTGTTTAATTTAATAAACAAAAATACGTAAAGTTGTACAAAAATCTTTAAAAAAATCTCGTATTTAGTTGAGTTTTGTTAGTAAACTGTATTTTTTTTTCACAAACTTGAATTCATATTAATCTTTAACATTCATACTACAATTTGTAGTTTTTACATTTTCGAAATGTCGCTTAGTTATTTTGTTATTAATTTTTGTTTTAATTGACGCGCTGTTTTGAATCATACATACATACGTTGCGTATGATTCAAAACAGCGCGAAAAATTAATAATAAAATAACTAAGCGACATTTCGAAAATGTAAAAACTACAAATTGAAGTATGAATGTTAAAGATTAATATGAGTTCAAGTTTGTGAAAAAAAAATACAGTTTACTAACAAAACTCAACTAA
Organism: Charanyca ferruginea; assembly: GCA_947361185.1. Lineage (NCBI taxonomy): Eukaryota > Metazoa > Arthropoda > Insecta > Lepidoptera > Noctuidae > Charanyca > Charanyca ferruginea. Next base: position 5,273,546 of record OX376070.1, read on the forward strand.
ATACGAGATTTTTTAAAGATTTTTGTACAACTTTACGTATTTTTGTTTATTAAATTAAACAGTATTCTTATTTTTTGCCAACGATAATCGGTTAACACATTCACTGTGGTATTCATTACATATTTTTTATGGCAATTATGGTAAAAGTATTGATTATATCACTTTAACAGTGACGACTGTTTTGAATGATTTTGCTCGGCGCAGCCTTAACCGATTTTGAAAATTCTTTCACCTATACAAAGCTACATTATCAGCAAGTAACATAGGCTATATTATATTATTAAAAAAATTGGGTGTGAAAGTGCTAGTTTAGGTGAAGTTAAAGACACTGGCTGGCTGGCATATTCAGCCTTAAAATGGGGCTGAATATGCCAGCCAGTGTCTTTATAGTACCCACTCCACAAAATGAATTCTCCAAAATTCCCAAAAGACATTGTATTAATTTCAATCTCTCTTTTGTTTCAGGGGCTTTGGAAAACAAGGATACCAGTGTCAAGGTAAAACTCACAAAGAATGGTAATTGTTAGGCAAGGTCAGCAAGTAACGAGCAGCTTTTCATTTATTAATTGATAATGGACTAAAGTGTAATGGAAATAAAGTTGTAAATGGCGTAATTACGTTCAAGTACATGCCACGCGAAATGTTATCTTGTGCACAATTTGAAATTGTATTTCTTAATAGTTAATTTTAATAAAAAAATGAAAAAACCCAAGTAGTTTTTTGGGGATAAATTAATATTTAAACTAATTTACAAATTAATTAAAGTTTCTAAATAGCGGGCAAGAGATGTTGTTTCATTCAGTCTATGGTTTTCAACATTGTTCTCGTACCAGTAGGGACAATTGGGTGGATGACAGCATCAAGAAAAATTTCAAGACAGGTCTTTACTTGATTTTAGCCCTGAAAACCCCATTCCTTTTTAATTTACTGTAAAATCAGATTTTTTAATTACTTTGAAATCAATTCATAGTTAATCAATTGAGTTGTCATACAAAGGACGTCATAAGTACAAATTGACAGCTCATAAAAAATATGTCAATTGATTAGTGGTGTCACCAAGAAGCTTATAGGTAAAAGTGGAGACAACACTCTGAACACCTAAGTGAAACCAACTGTGGGCAGACGCTCTCTTTCTGAATGCATACATATGATAAAGAAAACACATATCACTGTCTCGTTCCTATGTATGCCTTCAGAAAGAGAGCATCAGCCCATAGTTGGTTTCAAGCTTTTGTTCTAAGTGTTGGCTCCATTTATACCTATATCTTCATGGGTGTCACCTACCCAATTCTACCAACTTTTAGAAACGTTCGAATTCAAATCTGTCTGTGTCAAAACCAAGAAGCTTATAGATAAAAGTGGAGGCAACACTCTAAATACCTAAGTAAAACCAACTGCGGGCAGTCGCTCTCTTTCTGAATGCATACCATAAGATAAAGAACCCCGATTTTAGGAAGAACTAGTTTCGCCTAGGAAAAACCAGTTCTCCCTACACGCGATAGGACAAACCAGTATAGCGTAGGCCAAGCTCGTTCATCCTGTTAGCGATAGGATAAACCTGTATAGTCTAGGTCGAGTTCGTTTATCCTAGTTAGAGTTTACATGCTTTAGGATAAACTACTACGTCCTAGTCTGAACTAATTTTGCCTAGTCAGAACGCATGTCACTGCCGGTGCGAACGGGAAATTAATGCTGTTATAAGAAAAACAAAGTACTCTGCAAATCTAAGTGCCAGAGTAAACCTTGAAAAGAAAAGGTATATTGCAGATAAGGTGATTTCTGTGGATGAATATAAGTTGATCTAGTGATAGATGTGAGATGTGACATTACTGATTAGTTAATAAAGGGAATAAATATAATGACCACCAAAAATGGTAAATGATGACCAAATCTTAGGACCCTTAAGTCCCCCCTGGGGAGGATCCGACATGGTTAGGTTAGGTTAGGTTAGAACTGTGACCCCCTAAGAACAAAACCAAATCGCTTCTAACAGTCAAACTCATACATTTCTAATTTATCCTAAAGCATGTAAATTCTAACCAGGATAAACCGATTCGACCTAGGCTGAACTGGTTTATCCTATCACTAACAGGATGAACGAGTTTGGCCTAGGCTCTACTGGTTTGTCCTATCGCGTATAGGGAGAACTGGTTTGGCCTAGGCGAAACTAGTTCATCCTAAAATCGGGTTAGGCCGGTAACATATGCATTCAGAAAGAGAGCGTCTGTCCACAGTTTGTTTCACTTAGGTATTTAGAGTGTTGCCTCCACTTTTATCTATAAGCTTCTTGGTCAAAACAGCCTCTCTTTACCTACATTTTTGATATGATTTTGACATTGATTGTCGCTGAGACAAGATTGCGACTATATTTTGAACGTTATTAATTAGAAGAATTGACCTTCAGTAATCGAGAACAATAATTACGAGATATAACGTTCCCGATATTTCGGGAATTTTAATTAATACGTCTCATAAAATTGCTGAGTTCGATACCAATAGACTGGAAAAAATATGGGCTTAGAAATTCTTTCGAACATTTTCTTATCGTTTATAGTCTTAGAGCTAGTCGGGGATAGATTTAACGTCATCTCTTCTGTATCTGTGTGCAGTGTGCAGTTTTGTGGTCCACAAAAGATGCCACGAGTACGTGACGTTCACCTGTCCCGGCGCCGACAAGGGGGCAGATTCCGACGTAAGTATTGCGTATCTTTTTTGTATCTCTCTAAACGGTAGAACGTCAAAATTTTACCGTTGATACAGTTTGATCCAAGACCTGAAAGCGTCGAAATTTATCGTCGGGTATTCAAAAAAATCATCTGTTTCATTCTAAAGTGCAACACCTGTACCGTCTAAATGTATGGAATGGATTTTTTTTTAATTACCAACGAAAAATTTCAGGTTGTTTCCACCGTATAGGTACTTATATCTGTCGCAGGTAAATTGTACAGAGGCCAGCACGTCAAACTACAACAATATGTCAAATTTATTTGATAGATTTTCAACTTTATTACAAAATACTAAGGTTCATATTCAATTGGGAAAATTTGACAGTTTGGTATGGCTGTGGATGTGCTGGCGTCTGTATAATATTATAAATTCCCTAAGGGATTTCGTCAAATCACGGCAGATGATACAATCAACCACTCTGTTGGGTCATTTCACTGAAGAACGTTAGTGATTTAATCAAAATATGATAGAGCTATGCAAGTACTCGTTTCATCATTTCACTGCAACAATTTAGGTATTTGATCAAATCACAATTCTTTAGGAATATTACCCAACAGCGTTGTTACTGTATTAAATGCCGTGATTTGACCAAATGCCTTAGGGATTTGATCAAATCATTGTATAGACGCCAGCACATCAACCCAAACTAAACTGTCAAATTCTCCCAATTGAATTTGAACCTTATTCTTTTGAAATCCAGTTGAAAATCTATCAAAGAAATTTGACAGATTGTTGTTGCTTGATGTACTGGTCTCTGCACCATTTTCCTGCGACATATCGATTATGAAAAAGATATTAATGATACTGAGAATAAGAAGTTTAAATGTTCAATTATTTCTGTTAAAACTTTAAACGTTATTATTGTAATTAAATGGTTATGAATTGCAAAAATAAATAGTATTATAGTACTTACACAAACAAAAATGTTATAATTATCTAAAATTTTACTAATTGAACATTGGCTTTTTACTTATCCCAAATTACTAGTAATGTATCAACAAAATTAGAAATTCATTTATTACTTATTTTGCTGCAAAATTATTTATTGCATAAATCAATCGTACATTTCTATCTACAAGAATAGGGTATTTTACCAAAAAAATCTAATTAGTCCGTCAGATAGATTTCCAAAAAATATTGAACACGTGTTTTTTCTTTTTTTACGTTAACAAAAAATTAATACGATACAGTGCGTCGAGAACTCGTGTGTTTTACTGGCGAAGTGACGTCACAAACCCCCACTCATGCTCTTTGGTGCGTTTTACCTTCGTCAGTTTTTATTGATTTGATAAAACAAAAAATACGTGTCCAATATTTTTCGATAATCTAACTGACGGACTAATTAGATTTTTTTGGTAAAATACTCTATTTAAACAATTCTCAAACTACTGCTTCGTCAAAAAAACAAAAACGTGCCCTCGGAGCCATTGTGAATTACTACTCTATGGAACTACGCTTCTATCTGTCATTCCATAGAGTAGTAATTCGTCTGTCATGTCGTGACCGTGACGTGCGGGGCACATTTTGGTTTGTCATCTATCCATGACTGTAGCAGTCAAAAGTTTAAACCAAATTACATTAAAACAAACATGATGGAAGGGATATCGTGAAACTAGCATTTATCTTGGATTCTAAGACTCCTTGACCTCATGGTTGCAAGCGCGACTTCAGAGCCTGTGATCCTGGGTTCGATTACCAAGTGTGGCAAAATGGTATTGGGGAACACCCAATTTAGAAGCCCGGAATTTAGAAGTTGGTGGTGTAACACCCCCGTGCTTCGGATAGCATGTAAAGCCGTTGGTCCTGCGCCTGATCTCTCTCCGGTCGTGTCGGATTCTCGTCCCACCGGACTATGAGAGTGAGGGAAGAGGGAGTGCATCTGTGTTTCCGCACACACTTGTGCACTATAATATCTTCTGGGTATTTGGCTGGTCTGCTTTGAGATTGATTACCGTGACTGGAATTCGGTCAGGAGAATGTTACATGATTCTAGACCGCACCAGCGTCAATGATCTTCAAAAAATGTGATAACATATTTCAAAGAACGTTTAACATTTCAACGTTTATTTTACGACTGTAAAATCATGTACCTATTAGAAAGAAAGAAAGAAAAAGCATTTAAGTTCCCTCCAGGACAAAACGCACAAAAATAAAATAATTTAAAAAAAAAAAGAAAATTTGGTCTTGTGCGAGGCCAAAAGGCTCCTATCTCAGCATGGTGCTGTAACATTAAAAGAGCCCAAAGTGATGCCGTATTGAATCCAAGGTAAAAGCCTGTGTCACAATGACCCTTCTATCCTATATGCCACAAAACATAAATTACACATCACAAAGTACTTTCAATTACAATAAAGACAACGTTTTCTGTTATACAGTAATTATTGTATAACAGTTTGCGTGCACGCCAACTCGTCGGGGCTCGGTCGTCAACGAATAGATATTGCGCCCTGCACTCTAACATAATGAGATTCGGTTTTATAAATACAGTCGCTTACAAACATCGGAAAAAGGAAAGAGACAATCGACTGTAATCTGTTTTGTGTGCATAGCGTTGTCACTGTCTGTCTCTCTGTATTTATTTTATTATACTTCATGCACAAATTTACAAAGGCGGACTTAATGCCTTAGGAGGCATTCTTTTCCAGCCAACCAAGGGCGGTAAAAAGATAAAATGGTAATACAGAACAAAAAAAAAAAAAATGTCTCTGTCAAGTCGCCCTTTGTTTAAACCAACTACACTTTCATATTTAGTGACAATACGGGTGTAATCAATATTTCCAAAACTTCTTAAAAAAAAACACTTTATTTTATTCCTGAAAACTCTTATTTTCAATTTATCAATTTAATTAACTGTAGGTAAATTAGATTTTTAGTAGCTTTGAAATCAATAAAGAGTTAGTCAATTGATTTGACAAATAAGTGACATCTTACCCTATTGTCACACAAATGTATGAGGGTATCACATTTTGACAGCTTATATATGTCAAACGATTGGTGGTGCTTACACGTGTACCTATTTATATTCTTAATAAGTTTTGGATTGACAAAACATTGACCACGAGTCTACTATAGTTGATACAAAATAAACGGTATTGAAGTATACAAAATTGATCCTAGCTGGTCGTCTCTTTTTTCACCTCAATATTTTTAATAATAACTAGTATATTATACTGTCGGGCACTGTACCTACATTAACATTTATGATTTGGTTATAACTCAATGGATATAATATAGCCGGTGTGCAGCTCTGGGACTATGTGCCAGAATATCATATTAAAAAGCATTTTGTAATCCACTTCGTTCCTTAAATTGACTTCCACTCTTCATTAATTAAAACCGTCTGGAAACTTTTTTAGAATTTAGGCGAAAGCTACGGAATATTAAAAGTGAATTAATTTTGAGTAAACAAACAAAATACCAAACAATAAATCTGTTATAATGGAGCACGTAATATGATTTCATTATCCATTACAAAAATTAGACGTAAGTAATATAAAACAATTTTTAAGGAAAATTGCTTTTCACGAAAATCCGCAGCGTGTAGTTTCATTACAAGCTAAACCACGCTATCACAGAGAAAGGTTAAACGAAAAAGAGCCTTATTCCCGAAAACATAATAGAAAATCAGGTTACGCACATTAAAATATCGTGTCTCAAGTACAAAATTGTTTAATAACGGTTCATCACTTCAAATAATACGTTATTAGCAACAAGCGGCCATGTTGAATTAATTGGCGGGAATGAGACACCGCCATTTTGTTACGTTTGGAATAGTTCACAATTGGTGCAATTTGCTGTTATTAAATGGGTGTAATTATGATTTCAAAAGCACCGAGGGACTTGTGTTGTGTCGTAACGTAAATTAAAAATTAAAACATATTTGGAATTGTATAACAATAAGATAGGAACAAGTTAAAATTAGAAAAGTAAATCCTTACAATGTTAAAATGACTGTAGTTTCTACAGTTCCTGACTTGTTTGTGGAAGTATTAAAAATATATTGTTTTGTTTTTGAGCAACTGCCTGGCTTCTAGACATTACCAAAACAGAGTCCAAATTTATCCATTTTGAACTTGCCAAACGTAATTTCAAACACTGCTTTTTGCAGACACAATGTTTGCTCTGTTTGTGACTGTTAATGGAAATGTGAGTTTAAATGTATGCTTTATCGCGTATCAAGCTTAGAATAATAAAGCATAGAAGGACAGTCTCTATACGAAAAATGTATGCTGCATTAGTAGGTTATGTGTAAGTGACACGCACACAGACGTAAAAAAATGTTGCTAGGAAATATCATATTCCCTAAAATCGGAGAAAAATTAATGCATTTGGGCCATAGCACGATTGCATATGAAAAATGTTACATACGTAATGTAAGTTGTTAATGTGGTTTTTTATGTTAATTAAAATACAGTCACATCTACTTATCGTTATAAAACGTTATATAAGTTTTAATTGTTGTTTTTAACGTAACTCGTACTTATACTTAGAAATTCATTTGTGAGTCCATGTCTCGTATCTATTTAAATTAGTTTAAATGTATACGCGCCAAACATTTTAATATATAATAATATCTTCGATGTCATCCCATCAAGATATTATTTACAGTCGTATACTTACTCGGATTACTTGGTAACTAAAAAAGTACTCCACATAGCATACCTATAGCATAGATATCCGATATTAACCGGATACAACAAAATTACATTATTTACGCTTTCAGTTGTCGAAATTATTCAAGGTAAAATAAAATTCAGTAAAAACCTGAATATCGCCAAAAAAAACAGCAGACCCATACCTACATTCATAAATAATTTTATTTAATTATTTATTTATCAGGAACAATTTACATTGTGTTTGATACATAACATACATCATTATAAATATTATTAATATAATAATCTAAAAGCGTACAATTATTCCGAGGTATACGAACATATATGTATGGATCAGCTGTTGGTTTTTACCAGAATAATACAGTAGACTCCAACAGTGTTAGGTTTATAATTATGGGTAATTTTTCCGTACAACACTGGCAACACCTTATTGTAATAAATTAGGTTATGAAAATTTTTATTTGGAGATCGTTTTATGTATAAGTAATAGATATAATGTTACTATTTACATGTGAAATGTAATTTTATCACATTTATTATGTTTACCGGTGGTGCTATGGCAGTATTTTATGCCACAATCCGTCATTTTTTAAATATCTCTTGCGAGCTGTGTTCAACGGAGCGTGACCTTGAGCACTGCCGGCTCGCTGCGACTACTAGACCATATAAGGCCGAGTATGAATACTCGTACTTTTGATGCTCGTACTAGGTTTCTATGCGTTATTATTCTAAGGTATCAAGAGTTATATCAACAAATTGACGAGTAGTTATTATATCGGGGGTGGGTATTATTTTTCTTCATTTTAAGAGGGTTAGGTACTTAGATACCCTTGTTGTCATTCAACATTGTTCTACCCACAGTACAAGAGGGTTAATTAAGTTAGGAAAGATAACATTTTTAAGTGTTTTCTTAGTACTTAAAAGGCATTGTTTGTCTGACAAGAATTAAGTACCAAATTACAATTTGTTACAGACAGACTAGCTTTTACTAGAAAACTAAATAATTTATCCGTTGAATTATTTGAATAATTCACTCTCAACTATTCTAGAAATTAGAAATATTTTTTGCGAATGTTTTTCTTTCTTAATCGCGTTGGAGTAAATATTTTAAAAGCTGACTGTTGAGGTCGGGACTTAATATTTGTTGTTTGCCTCAAGCGTTCATTTCCAAAGATGTTTTTGTTCAATTTACTTAGAGTAAGGTCACGATATTTTAAAATATTTTTAATTTGTCGACCTTTATCTTCTAAAATGTTTATTGCTTAAATACTTCCAACTACCTACCTACGTCTATTTGTATTAGGTACGACATCATTGATTCTAGATATCTGTAGGTCAGAACATCAAGCCTTAGGTACCAAACTGTCAAATTTTCCCAATTAAATATGAACCTTATACTTCTGCTATAAAGTGTAAAATCTATCAAAGCAATTTGACAGATTGTTGTAGCTTGATGTGCTGGCCTCTGTACCTGTTCAAAATGTTTAGATAAACAGCTCAAACAATTCCGTAGGGTACAACGCTACAACAGATAGTCGAACAAAACAACGTGAATAGTTGACTTGATGAAGAGTGGAATTCAATTTAGGCTTGGCAACACTCAGGTCTTTTTAATGATTAGATAATTCTCATCGGAGGAATAAAAATGCCGGTGTCTCAGCTTTTGTATAGAATATGTATCAAAATGTCATGTTTACTTTTTAGATAAAAGTTTTGTGATTATTGAAGAATCAGTCCTAAGTAAAGTAAGAATTAGGTGAATACTTTGGGTTACACTTCACGGCAAGATTTCTGAGCTTCGATTAGAGAAGTATACGGAATTAGGATGATAGACAGGTACAAACAAAACCAAAAGTTTTCTAAATGCATAATTAAAAATAACATAAGTATTATCAAAATTAGTGGCGGCAATTTTGAATCGAGCAACAAAGTCGGCTCTTAAATGCGGATTATGTAAATAGCACTTCAAAATGTGGGTACTCAATAAGTATAAGTAAAAACCCCAATCATAATTTGTATGGGACACAAAATTATTAAACTCATTCAAAGTGACTATAATGAAGCTACACATTCTACACAACAGCTAGTAGTTATATTGTACAGAAGAGTGGCTGTTCTCGCTGGAGGATGCAATATATCTGATATAGTCTATGAACACTGATGACAGATATAAAAAAAAACAAAACCAAGTGACTATAACATAGACAAACTGACCAACAGGATACACGCACGAAGCACAACTTCCGCAACGCCACATACTCGTCCCCGACGTTCTGCGACCACTGTGGCTCCCTCCTGTACGGCCTGATCCACCAGGGCCTCAAGTGTCAAGGTACCAAGCGAACCGCGGACATACCCACTAACGCTTGGACATGCTTCGGTGTTTTAGATCTTTCTACTTTCAGATTGGTGATGGTGCTTTCTGCTAATGCTTTTTTTTATTAACTCTTTCATGTCCGTAGACTCTTTAGGTTCCTCTTCTCATGTAGGAACGCTCTCGCTCTCTTCGGGTCCCTTTTTATTTGTGCTTTTATTGATAATGATATGTTTGTGATTACAAAGGCGGCGTACGCTCCTCACAAATGGAACACATGGACGTTCCTTGCGCCAACTTTTTGTGAACACTGCGGTACATTACTCCATGGTCTCGCACACCAGGGATTAAAATGCGGAGGTATAATATAGAAGTATCTATAGAATGACACTAACAAGAGGAAACTAGTTCCTGGATAGCGAATGCTTTAACACGAGACGACTGTATGCCTTTGCAACTAAAAAAAAATATATGTTGTCAGCACAAGAAGGTTCCAAGTCCCAGGTATCAGCTCCCATTTAGTGAGACAAGGAGGTCCCTTTGCACGAAATGTCTGGATCATGAGTATAATTATGTGTCTAATAAAATTGTCTGAATTATTAAAATCAAAGTCCCCTCGTAGGTTCGTTCAACGAATTGAATTTGCTTCTGTTTCTTTTAATTTGTTTGCTTGTTAATCCTCCTGTATATAACTCTGTCTATTGCAGCCATGTTTGTTTGCCGAGTATGAGAGCATGTCTTTGCATTATAGGTTCCAATGCACGTAGTTGTAGTTGAGTTATTGTTGATTCATCGGTTGTAAATGGAGCATTGACAAAGGTTTTAACAAATGCTATTATTACAACTTGTTGTGGGTCTTACACTTCTTTGTTTAGATTGATACGGTTATGAGTTAGTCTTTTATCTTTGACTGTTTGATACGCTAGTTGTACATTATTAACTAGTTGCGTACCAAACTAAGTACTCACTGTATATTATGAATGTACTACATGGTACCAACCGATCGATGTCTATGTTCTTTCTTTCTTGATTGAATTTCGCATGCTCCTTATAATTGATTACTGCTCCTTTTCCTTATTTTCTTACTCCTCAATACATACTTTCTTCTTAACTTTCTTTGAACTTTGCAATTGGTTGCATAAGGTAATTTTTTTTTCTAGCCTGGTATTAAACCTATGAAAGACAATAATTCCTAACTGTACTAATCAGTTTTGTTCCCTCATTTCAATAGAGATAGTGTTTATATTCAAACATTATCTCAATATTGATTGTAATTTATTTAAAAACAGCTATGCCTTTATCGAAATGTTGATCCAGTTTCCTTCCTGAATGTTACTTGTCTCGTATCTTACCCTTGTGTTGTATTATTAATTACCCCAGAGGTGGTAGCACACTACCCATTAATATTATAATTACCCATAACAATTACTAAGGTAAAGACGAGGTCCCATTGACAGCGATTAACTATAAAACTATTACATAGCCATATTTGTCTAACTTTGTACATCAAATTGCAATTTAACTCTTCTAGGACTACATAATTGATCCTTGTTATTAGCTCTCACTGGGACCGCGCCTGTAAGTCGCTAACTTCTCGTTTTAACCCTATTCCGCCATTTTTTGTTCTTATTTTCTTCAAATGCATGTTTGTCCTTGTAGCTTGATTGATGTTATTGCTGGAAAAACTGAATGTTTGTAAAATATATGCTCACAAATCATTCTCAATATGAATGAATATGTGATGTTTGAATTTCTCATAAATTTTAATGATTAATATTTTAGTATTAATGGAGTTATTACGAGCAAACACGTTTGATATTAAGATCTTTGAACTGCACTCAGCATGCATGAGGGAATGAATCATTAAACGCTACTGTTGCGAATGATTTACGATGTTATTGCGTAAATTTTTCAGTTTTTTGCTGTGAGGTAAAATTACATTTAGAGACTTAATGTCCCGAGAATATAACCCCGGCATTATTTATCTTAATGAAACTTTATGATCCAAAATATTTAGATATTCTATTTCAAGCTCATATCAAGCCGCATCTAATGGTATAATACCTACTGAATTTTAACATGACAAAATCTTATATTTATGAACTGAAGTGGAAATTTAGAACCCTTTAGTTAAAAAAGTAAGAACGAAGCACGTTCTGCGGCAATGAGGACTCCATCAAATTTCATCCCCTGCATACCATTTGCTTCAAATTTTTTTGGATTTTTAAAATCAAGAGAATTAAAGGTATTATTGTTATTATAGTTATTATATAAATACATTGAACATGTAGCATGTGACATGAACGTCCACAAACGTTGCGAGGAGTCGGTGCCGAATCTGTGCGGCTGCGATCACACTGAGCGGCGCGGGCGCATGCAGCTCTCCGTCTCCTGCCAGGGGAACAAGCTCACTGTTGTAGGTAATATACAATTTGATGTAAAAATAATCATATTAATCTTTTGCCTTAGTCTTACTTTTGGGAATATTGGCGCAATTTACAGTCACTAAAAGAGATAAGTAGGTATCCATGTCGTCGGGAATAGTTGAAGATTTCTTAGAAACCAATGGAAGATTTCAAATGAAAATTAAATCATTAAACTGTTTATTATCTATTAATGGTATTTTATTTTATTCATAAACACCCATCGGTTTCTAAGTAAACTTCAACTATTTCCGGCGACATGGATACTTATCTTTTTGTTGACCGTACATTTCTTCGTCATATCTTTAAATCGTCGATCCCACAATCCCTTAAGACCAGGGTCTTTAACCAGTGCGTCCTACCCGTAATGACTTACGGAGCCGAAACGTGGACTCTCACCGTGGGCTTGGTCCACAAATTCAATGCGCGTGCTATGGAGACAGCGATGCTCGGGGTTTCTCTGGTGTATAGAATTCGTAATGAAGTCATTCGCCAGAGAACTACCAACATTGCTCGTCGAATAATTGCGCTGAAGTGGAAGTGGGCCGGCCACGTCTGCAGACGGGCAGACGCTCTAGAGTGGCAACCGCGTTTGGGCAAGCGTAGTATGGAACGCCCTGCGGCACGATGGACCGACGATTTAAAGAAGGTGAATGGCAGCGGATGGATGCGGGTTGCCCAAGACCGGGTTGTTTAGCGATCTCTGGGGGAGGCCTGCGTTTAGCAGTGGACGCCAATACGCTGATATGATGATAATGGTAATTTTTTTTACATGTCGATATTATATGTTTTTACGATAGAATCGACATTAGAAAGTGTTGGTAAAAAACGGTTTCTTGGAAACTGGAACTGGCGTTATGTTGCAGGACTTGAAAGAAATGGATGGAGGTGTGAATAGAATCTGTACATCGTATAACACAAAGTCGCTTCCGCTAACTGTACACTTAGATCTTTTAAACTACGCAACGGATTTTAATGCAGTTTTCATTAATAGATAGAGTGATTCAAGATTAAGACTACGTATACCTACGTTTGATCTACCTTGCACCCACACGTGCGTAGCCGGGGCGGGTCGCTAGTAGAATATAATAGAATATTTGTATACCAAACAACTAACAAATTTTAATAAGAAATAGAGCAGAGGCATTTGTCCAGAATGAACATGTTGGAAAGCGGTTCATTTCTACCTGCAACATTGAGGGTTTGTCGATGCGTTGTGGATAAAGTTGCAATCGAACTGGGACTTAGCAATTTTGGTTTGCTGAATAAGTATGATAGGAGAAGTATCTTAGACGAGCCCTTTTACAAGCTCTACTACTAACAATATAAAGAGATGCTAATGCTTCAACTCCAGCATAAGTTGCTGAAGTTTTTCTTCTATCGCAATCTACAGACAATTTCGCCTTCAACGTCTTTTTCTGTACAGTGATACAAGGCCGCAATCTCATCCCAATGGACCCCAATGGTTTGTCGGACCCCTACGTGAAGATGAAGCTCATCCCAGACTCTGACAATGTCAAGAAAAAAACCAAGACGATTAGGAGCACGCTTAACCCCGTGTGGAACGAGACCCTGACCTTCGATCTGAAGGCTGAGGATAAGGACCGGAGGCTTCTAATTGAGGTAGGCAATAGACACCAGATACGAGCAAACAAAGAGGTTTTCGTCTTCGTTTGTTCGTGACGGGCTTAAAGACACGTCACTAACAGGGGCGGGTCGTGATTTTGAGGCACAAACTCGGAGCCCAGCTTAATGAATTAACTAATTGCCATTTTGTCAAAAAACTGTTTTCCCAGTATAGTTTTCTTTTATATATTCATAATAATATTGTCCATTGTCTTCATTAGGGGCTGGGGGCCCTATATATTCACGGGGCCTTGGACTGCAGCCCAAAAAGCCCTATGTAGATCCGCCCCTGGTCACAACGCCGTACAGCAACGCATTCTAGAATGATATGGGTAGCTCGGCGTTAAGACAACCACACACCTCACTCAAAATAATAATTCTTAATTTAAAAAATCACTTGAATCTAACACGTTTACGTGCATTCGAGCTTTCTCTCTCTATAATACACATGGCAGACTGTACTGCCTATGTACCTTTATCTTAGACTCAGAAACATGAACGCAACAGTGTTTTTGCTACCCCACTAGGGAGTGGAATCTTACTTTGTAATCTAGGAGAACAGGGCTTCACCCAACAATTTATGTACACAACACTTAGTTTTGTTTTTATTATGTCGATACTTTCTAAGCACTTCATGTACTACAAATAACCTTGTATTATCAATAAATTATTATTATTATTATAACTACTGGTCAACAGGTAAAAAAAATAAGCCCAGGAAACCGCCACCCAATACTTGGAGGCATCATGATGCATTTAATATTTCCAGATCTGGGACTGGGACCGTACCTCCCGCAACGACTTCATGGGATCCCTATCCTTCGGCATCTCCGAACTGATGAAAGCCCCGGCAGAAGGCTGGTTCAAGCTCCTGACCCAAGAAGAAGGAGAGTTCTACAACGTGCCAGTACCTGAGGAAGGCACGGATCTGGCTCAACTGAAGAACCAGATGAGAGCGACCAGTGTGGGGGCACGCAGGCCTCCGCCCCCACCGGATAGGGAGGTTCCGCATAATATGGCCGCTGCTGACGTTATTAGGGCCTCTGATTTCCACTTCATCATGGTACTTGGAAAGGGGTCTTTCGGAAAGGTTTGCAACCAATTTGTAGTTTTTTAATTACGCATAAACAAATTATATTAGTATAGTGCAGCGAATCCAAGCCAATGGTCCGAAAGTGAAATACTATAGCGAATGGCATTTTGATGCTGCCTCACGAGTTCTTAATGGATTTCAATGGAATAATGGAATTCATGTGGATTCAGTGGATCATTTTGCTATGATTGCATAGTAAAATGTGAAGCTAGGGACCCATGATCAAATTAGAATAAATATTAACACAATTGCTATGTATAATCAAAATTTTAAATTTGAATACATTTGTATTAAAGGACATTTGTCCTTTTTATCACCTGGCTATATACAAATTTAAAGTAAAAATACATGATGAAAGATGAGGGAATATTAGAAGAATCGTAATGAAAGCACTGGGTGAGTGAGTAAGACTGGAAAAAGAGATAGAAGGAGGATTTATAATGTGATTGTAATAAAGTGGTGGTCTTCCTAATCCAGCCTCTTTTACCCAGGTCATGTTAGCTGAACGTCGCGGCACAGACGAGCTGTATGCCATCAAGATCTTGAAGAAGGATATCATAATTCAGGACGATGATGTGGAGTGCACGATGGTCGAAAAGAGAGTGCTGGCTTTGAGCAGCAAGCCGCCGTTTTTGGTGCAGCTGCATTCTTGCTTCCAGACTATGGTGAGGAGTTTATTTTATTAACATCTGTTGTGATTGGGTAAAGGTTGAAGATCTGTCTTATGCTTATCTCTATGTATTGCTTGCGTTTTTGCTGCTTGCTTTCTGTTTATGAAGGGTTACAACTTTTGTTTCATGTTCATCGTGCGGTTTGTTTGTGCGGAAACCAATTTTTGTTTTTGTAGATATTAGCTACGGCCAATAAAGAATTAAAAGCTTATTCATTTTATTTGCCTATCTTCTTTACTTCATCATGTCAACCATTACACGCCGACTGCTGAAACGTCTCCCCCAAGGGCTGTTCGGCCGTAATCGCCATGCTTGGCCGATGCATGTTGACGATCGCAGTAGGTGTTGTGGTATTGAAAAGGACGGGGCTGCCCATCTTCTGGACAATATCCCTTTATCGCCTTCTACGACACCCACGGGTAGAAATGGGATAGAAATCTTCGTTACTTGCTTTACATCAATAGTCTATTTCTAGGCGTCGCGTCGATAACAACAAAAATAGCTTGCTAACTGATTTGTCAAACATTTTCAGGACCGTCTGTACTTCGTGATGGAATACGTGAATGGCGGAGATCTCATGTTCCAAATACAACAGTGCGGGAAGTTCAAAGAGCCCGTTGCCGTGTAAGTATACTTACTTCTAATGCTGGATCTTTAAGGGCGCATATTCGATTTAGCGCAACTCAAAATCAAAACGATTGTAGAACGGCGTAGCAGCATTGACACGCACTAGTACAATACAATGGTCTGTTTGTGTGAAAAATACGCACGAAATAAGCACGAATCATTGGAATTGATCGGCAAATGACAGCGCGCGATTTTTTACAGTGCTTTTTAAAATAATTGACTTAAATAAATGCGTTCGTATGATGGACTGAAAAATAGTCTGTAAATTAACCTTTATTTTCATAAAATAAATATATCAGTTATGTTTTTATTCAAATACTAGTGAAAAAAAACTGTCAAAGTGAACCGATTTTGTACTTTTTCAACATTGTTTTTTAATACATAATAGTAACATTTTCGTAATTTTGGCTCTGTAGTACACTTTAAGACTGTTGGAAAAACGCATAAAACATAATATTTTGGCGTACTGTAATGGTTGTATTGGTCCTGAAAGTTAACTCTGACGTCTATTTTCGTAAAACGCTATGAAAGGATTGTCTTCGCTTTAAAAAACCATAATTAAAAATTATACTTTTACTCTGTAGCTGTCTAAATCAAGACTTAATCTTTCTTAAAACTGTAATTGTCTTTAAATAATCTGCTCACATAATTACGATATTGCTCTGGGCAAAACGCAAAAACATGAAGTTTTCGTCACGAATCGAATACACGCTCGTTTTTTACGAATGGACTACGAAATCTTATTGCTAACCGGCAAAGCACTCTCAATTATTGCCCTAGTCATGGTCAAAAAGTTCATAGATATGTTGACTGTACCTACTGTTCTAATTGACTTTGTAGACTGCCCCGTTAACCTCGTGGTTGTAAGCACGACTACTGAGTGTGGAGTCCCAGTTTCGACGCCTTTGCATTAGAAGTTTCTCATTCGCAGCCCGGAATACGAAAGTTGGTAGTGTGACGCCCTCGGAAAGGACGTTCCGCCGGTGGTCCTGTGCCTGCTATGCTATTCTCTAACGTTACCATTCGTGGCTTTGCTCGACGGAGAACTCGATATCGTTTGTGCCGTGAATCGACGTCGAACTCAGCGACTGTTTATGCTTAACTAATATCGATTTTTTATGAGAGTGAGGGAAGACGGAGTGCACCCATGATTGAACACACGCAGAAAATGTTATAGAGTGCTCTATAACATAGGCCCCGCGTAGGTACTTAGCTAGTCTCGATTGAATTTGACCGCCGTGACCATAATTTAAAGAAGTTTATAGATGTGCTGTAGTCTATACTATTTCAAGTACTTACTGGTTTCATAACCGCCTTTCTTCCCAGATTCTACGCCTCAGAAATAGCCATCGGACTATTCTTCCTGCATTCCCGTGGCATCGTGTACCGTGACCTAAAACTAGACAACGTACTCCTCGACCAAGATGGCCACATTAAGATAGCAGACTTTGGCATGTGCAAGGAAGGGATAACAGGCGACAAAACTACCAAGACCTTCTGCGGTACTCCGGATTATATCGCGCCAGAGATCATTTTATACCAACCGTATGGGAAGTCTGTTGATTGGTGGGCGTACGGTGTGCTTTTGTACGAGATGCTGGTTGGACAGCCGCCGTTTGATGGGGAAGATGAAGAGGAGTTGTTCGCTGCTATCACTGATAACAGTGTGTCTTATCCGAAGACTTTGAGTAAGGTTAGTGTGGTTCACTGTTCTGGAACTTATTCCATACGAATACAGACCCAGACTGAGTTTGAATACTTGAGTAAACGTAACGTATGGTATCGAATACTTTTACTTTAGAGCGCTCTTGCTGGGCCTACAGCTCGATGCGAATAAATTTCTGTATTCGTTCTGCAAAACTGTTCTGATGTTGATGACAAAAGTGGTTTGTACTGCATTTGAATGGAAATCAGACCAACCGCTCTTTCCGTCAAGTGGTTTCCCAAATCTATGTCTTTTACCGTAAAGTCTTGAGTAATGTAATTAAAGTTCTTGGTATAGATCAAAGGTTAGATAATACATTTTCTAAAATACATCTTCCTTGCTTTAAGATGGAACAGGATCCTGATTTCTGCCAGAACGTTTGGAGTATAGTGAGACGAGTGTGCGAATGTCTTGTAATTCTATAATAATATATTTAACTAATGTACAGACGCCAGCACATACCACCAAACTGTCAAATTTTCTTAATTCAATATGAACCTTATTTCTTTGTAATAAAGTTGAAAATCTATCTCAAAGTTTTTGACATATTGTTGTAGCTTGATGTGCTGTTATCTGAACTTGATTGGCCAAGGCTATTTTATGTTATAGTAAAAAATTAAAATAATGATAAAAAAGTAGACAATTTATGAATATATTTTATATTTCACTCGCTTTTGCCCGCGACTTCGTCCGCGTGAATGTCGGCTATCGCGGATGCAGTCGCGTGTTAAAAAATAGCCTATGTCCCTCCTCAGGGTTCACGCTATTTTCATACCAAATTTCATCAAAATCGGTTCAGCTGTTTCATCGTGAAAGCGTAACAGACAGAGTTACTTTCGCATTTATAGGTAGTATTAAAGTATGGATTTTTTATTTATTTATAGGAAGCCAAAGATGCATGCAAGGCGTTCCTCATAAAGAACCCGACGAAACGTCTCGGATGTAACGCACGCGGCGAGGAGGATGTGCGCACGCATCCCTTCTTCAGACGCATCGACTGGGCGCGCATCGAGGCTAGGGATGTGCAGCCGCCATTCAAACCTAAGATTGTAAGTATCGATAAAAATTAATGTCGATTCTGGTTTTGTTCAATGTGTTTTGAAAAGGTTTCTTTGAAAGATAATAGTGACAATATAATGTTTCCACAATTGGTACGGTAACTTTCATGAGTACAAATTATGTTTGAAAGTTAGATTTTCTCAATTTTATTGAGATTGGCAATCCAATTTGATAGTCAACCTATAGTCACAAAATATAGAGGTTACAGAAAGTCCGCTCCATTTCAAAAATAATTAGTTAAACTTGCGAAACAAACTAGGGCTGCTACTGTATTGACTCTGTATGTTTTATTTGTGACAAAATGAAAGAATCACGGCAAGATTTGTACAAAAAAACATTAAGATGTTTAGAGAAGCTGAAATTCTAATTCTTGTATTCTTGGGTACCTAAAAAATATCTTCAGGCATTTACAATATTTTTAAAACCCCGCAAAAAAAAGTTAATAAGTTTAACGAAAAGATCATTATTTCAAAACGAAACGGTGACTGACAGTAACAGTGACACTGACATTCGCCATTTCGTAGTTCTTACATTGAAATTGCATAGTTTTAAGGGAAATAATATCACAAATATTGATTATTTTTTTCTACACACTTGTCACATCACTTGTCTGTCAATTTTATAGATCCTTTAACATCGCTTGTCACTTTCTTTTTTTTATAGACACAAAATGGGCATCGAGAAGAAACGAAAAAGTGTTATTTTCATTTCGTAATATTTTAATTATGCGGGGGTTTAAAAATATACTAAGTATATCAATCTGCTCCTGGAAATATGTTGTTCACATTGGAAAAAATATTTGAAACCCTCTAAATTCCTTTTTTTTTCATACAAATGAATGTATGAATCTCGCCATGATTCTTTTATTGCTACTGGTTGGAACTCAATTTTGCAATTTTTTATAACAATATATTCTTGTTTGTCGTAAAATGTCAATGTATCTCATTTATTAATTTAGACAACACGTGACAGTCGAGACTGAAGTCTGCTTGAAACTGCTTGAGAATGCCTATAAACGTAAGGTCAATGTGTGCGTGAGTAAAATGGCGGTTTGTTCTGAGTGGTCTCTTTGCTCGGGCGCGCCGCAGCCTTACGTACTTTGTTAGTTAGTAAAAAAAGGACGGAGCAAAATTAAAGAATAAAAATAAATAATAGTGATATGAACAAGAGTGCCATATGAATTAGTAGTTTATTAATAAGTTTTCAGTAAAATATATTTTCAAACAACGAAATACAAATGCAAAATGATTTTGTGATGCAACTTTGTTTTTATTTTAGTATGTGTTTTATATGGTGTATTAATACTGTACATATTTGGCAATATTAAATACATTAAAGTTATATTTAAAAAATAACAGCAACTTCTAAATCACTTCCCCCAATTCTCCACAGAAACATCGCAAGGACGTGTCGAACTTCGACAAGCAGTTCACTCAGGAGAAGACCGAACTGACGCCCACAGACAAGCTGTTCATGATGAACCTCGACCAGACCGAGTTCATGGGCTTCTCCTTCCTCAACCCCGAGTTCGTGCAGCACGTCTGAACAAGCAAGGTATATATTGTACCAGTGACGTCATTAATTAATGTGTCCTTTTGAAATACATCTTGGGCATCACTGGCATCGGTGAAGGAAAACATAGTGAGCAAACCTAGATTTAGAATTAATATGTCTGAAATAACCAATCCACTTTGACAAATCGTGGGGATCAATGCTTGTGTCTTCTCTGAGACCTTTGCCCTGGTGGGGCAATAAATGGCTTGCATTGTTAGTGACGTCATCAAGATATACAAAACCGTTCAGTATGAACCACAACCAAACTAAGGACCTACCGATCTAACTATATACAAGGTGTAATTGCATAAACTGAAAACCCGAAATCTGTTAATTGTACACACCATTTTTGACACATTTGGTGCATTAATTGTTGAGCGATTGACTGCTGCGCTGTGTGTCGCGGGTTCTAGTCCCGCACGGAACAAATATTTATGTGACCGTCTATTGTTCCGGGTCTGGCTGTTTGTGTACGTGAGTTTATATGTTTGCAAACGCACCTACGACACAGGAGAAAATCCCAGTGTAGGGCAACACTTTAAAAAAAAGAAAGACATTTATTATGAGTTCAATCCTGAAATCTTGTAAAAAAAAACGGCTGGTCCATCCATTAGGTTGAGCTACGTGACCATAAATACAATGGGCCAGCAGCTTTCTTTACACAAATAACACATGTATAAAACCCTACTGTCAATTGCCGGCTCTCCAGCCGCTTATTCAGGACGTATCTCAACTTTTTTTGTAATGATCTATTGTAAGCACAAAGAAAAGCACAAAAAAGTTGCGTTAAGATAAACCGGAAACTATCTCAATTAAACGTACATTTTTCACGTTCCAGGGTTGAATTTCTCCTCATTATTGAAGCTGACTGCGTGGTGGGGCCTGACCCCGTTGCGAGTCAGCACTTCACTCCATCTGTCGACTGTCTCTGTCACTCATACGGCGCGAGTCGTTCGCTGTCTCACTCTGCGTTAAGTTCCAACGGTTAGCTATCATTGTATCGTTGATTCTTGAGGGAATGCCATTCTTAGGCTCTTCGAAGGACGTTTAGGAGAAGTATTTGCTCATTCCCGTTAATTTTACTACTCTTATTTTAAGTCGATGATATTCTACATACCATCCAATACGACATGACCTAGTTTTATTTAATTTATTACGTGTTTCACTTAGATGCTTGGGAGATTTTCTCACAAATAATTTGGTAAATTATTAAATCTTTACCAAACTATAGTGTTGCAAACTTCTTGGTATCAAAGTTAAAAAAATGGATCGTTATTCTAAGAGTAGTCATTTTATTTAAGTATAATTTTTGCAATAATTAATTAATTAATTTAACTTCGCAATAATATTTTATTCGGATATGTAATCCAACGAATTTCGCTAAGCAATATTTATTGGAGTAAAAACTTATTGTTGAATTTTTGCTCTCTATGTATTGGCAATATTTTTTTCGGCCTTTTTAATGTTACTTTATTTGTTAATTACTAACATGAGAATCATATTCAGAATCTCGACACACATGGCAATCTCTAATATCATGAACTTGGGGCCACTTGATATAATAAATGTTAATCACCACTCAGTATTTATACTTTCTGTCAAAATATACTCTATTAGAAGTCGTTAAAGTTTATAATCGCTTGCAATTTTGACAGATCGCGTCAAACTGTGTGGATGTTTTTTGTTTAATTTTCACGTTTTTATCACATATCAGTGTTGTTTATATGTAAATACTGTCGTGTCGTGTGGATGGCAATATTGTTAAGCGTTTTAGATGTCCAAGGAGCTTAAAAGAAACATATTTAGCATACGCTCAAGTGATTGCTTGAATGTCTTTTTAGATCTTCTAGCCTTTATAAAATTTTAGAAACACTAATAAAAAATTAAAGCTAACGCATTTAAAGACGTGAGTATTATGTAAAATGTTATCTTGATGAGCGAATGGGTGTTTAAAGTTAATAATATTAGATTTGGATTAAATGGTCCTAGCGTAAGCTAAATATGTTTTTTTTTTATGTTTTTCACAATTCTTTTTCGCTCATTATTATTTGAATCTCGTGTCTACTTACATAGTTAGTGATTACAGATTTATCGTTGACTTTAATCATTTTTGGGCGAACTTATATTAAATAATAATAATAATAATATTATAACTACTCTTATGAGCCCAAAGATGTCGTGTTTTGTTTATCATGTACCTACGACTGACAGGAGGTCGTACGATTAAGTTTTCATTGTCTATGGTAAAAAGTTGTTTGTTTTTAAGGTTTTTCAGTGTCGTAATCGCATTTTATGATGTATGAATGATCTAATCGTGTATCGTATAGCTTGTATGTGTGTGAGTATGACTGTTCACTTGTGTGTGTGGGCGTGATTTCGTTTCGATTCGATTTGTATCGATATTATGAGGTTTGGACATCACTATTTTTGTCTTGGAGTCTCAGGAAATTCAAAATAGACCTTATTCCTACTCGTTATAAAGTTTATTTTTACAATCTAACAGAAATTGATAGAACCCGACAGTATTTACACCATAGACTATCTTATAACTTTACCAATCAACCTTTATAATATCGTTACAAGTTGTTAACAGCAAATTAGCTGTTAATAATCGTCTACTAAAATAGCCTTACTAACTTAATTAATAATTAATCGCTAATAAAATAAATTTTAAAATCGTATATAAACTCTTGCTAGATTAATTGATGTGGATTAAAAAATGAAAAAGAAAGCATTTGATTCTAAATTGAAATGTAATAAAATGACATTTAGGTGTTTTTGTTTTTATTTAATAATGGTACTTTTAGCTTAATTATAATAATTGATTATCTTTAAATAGTATTCTCGATTTGCCGCGCATTCCCAATGCGGTTTTGCTAATCATAATTAGGTATAATAGTAATTTTTAAATTCTTTTAGTAGGCATAAGTATTAATTTAAGGGCGCTGGCTTACTTTCACTTCTTTGACATATTTTATGACTACATTCTATTAAAAATCATTGAAATACTAACTTTATTTTTTTACATTTTATTTTTATATGAATATGAAATTTATCTTTATATTTTTTTATTCTAAAAAGTTTTTTGTATTTACAAATATATCATAGAGAAGACATCAACCAATTTTTACATTGGCAACATTAACACAACGTTCTTAATTCGAATTTGACAGCATTAATTTCATGGCCGTTATGTTTATTGTTGTTTTATGTGTGAAATTGAGCCAGCATCGTAGGTTAACAACAGCTGGAGCGGGAGACAACGTAGCGGGCGCACTGCGCTACCCACACCCAATCCCTGTCCTGTACACATAGCACGTACAGATGACACAACCCCGTGACCCCGTCTTGTTATAAACACTTTTAAAATAGCACCTCATTATTAAGTATTTTAATTATGTATAATATTGAGCCGTTGGTCCCGACTGTCATTTATAGGTCATTGGCAGTCGTTATAGGTAGTCAGAAGCCAGAAAGACCAGTCTTACCAAGGGGTATCGTGTTACCCAGTAACTGGGTTGTGGAGGTCCGATAGGCAGTCGCTCCATGTAAAACACTGGTATTCAGCGGCATGCAGTTAGACTGGAAGCCGACCCCAATATAGTTGGTAAAAGACTAGGTAGATGACGATGAATTTTAATATACTCACTGTAAATTAAATAAAATAAAACACTTAATACAAAGATTAAAAATAATACGATAACCTCTTCTTTCTGCAAAATGCTTTTGCTCTCTTGTGCAAGTATGCCTATCAACGCGCGGGTAAGAGCCCATCGTCTCAAGATATTAACATTTTTAACGCACCAACCTTTTGTACGGACTACTTAAATTAGAAGAAAATTAGTGTACTCTGAGGACCAGCATAGCTGTGAAGCCTGTTCACACTAAAATTTCGTTTCTGCGCCTGCGCAGCTTTTAGTCATACCCACGACACTCCATATAAAACGATATAATTGCCTACACTACTACCAAAATAGACTGTACAAATACGTACGTGTATGTGCGTGTCCACGCGCCGCTCGAACTAAAAGCAGTTCCCAGAACACGTTACACGCGAGAAGAGGTGAGGAACAGTGTTTCGGAGGGGGGCGGAACGTGTCGCTACTGTACGGTAGTACTAATAAGTGCTTATACTGTGCTTTAGTATAGAGCGGCATTATTGTAACTTATGGAATTTACTGAAACTAAAAACAGTTTTACAAGTGTTTATAACAATACAAGACTAAATCCTCCACCCAGCTAATATTTCTTTATATTTAGATTTAATTAGCGAAACTTTTCTGTTTTGATTTCGAGTACCTACCTATCTAGAAACAAAAATATCTTTGTTTTATCTATGACACTATTACAGATTTCTTTTTCGTTCATTCTGACTCTGCATAAAAAAAAACAAACCAGACCCATAGATAGACATTGTCTGGACGTATTAATAAGAATAAATTCAGTAACACCAAAATATAACATCTATTCTTGACGCCAATTTTATGCATTTAGGTACTCGATAATTGTTTTATTATTTTAATTAGTGTCTGCTAGCTTATGCCTTGTACACCCTATTTTATTCTGACTTGGTCAATAATAGATATATAATATTAAATTAAAAAGTTTATAAAACTTATAGTACCTAATTTATTTATCTAACCGTTATTGTAAGATCTCACTTGTAAATATGGCATAGTAAGGACTAAGCCTTCAAACACGCGATTTTCGTTGCCTGTTAACGACAGAAAAAAATAATCTCGAAAATCTCGAATTGTCGCGTGAGTGAATTTCACCTTCTGGTCATAATATTAAGTCATTTCCATATTAACCGTTGAATATTAAATTTTAGCGTAAGATGTATAACTTTTAAGCCATAATATCGTGTTTCCAAATCTGTCTTAGGCTTGCTTTATATGCTTTGACATTTTACTTTTAGTGCTGTGACGTTAACCAATGTTTTTAAAACCGATTCTACTCTAATATCCATCACTAGTTTCTCGTAAAAAAATGTTTGACGATATTACATTTCTGGGTAACAATGAAAAAAGAAATTTATGAATAGTAGGGACTAGGCAATGGATTGAAAGGGTATGAATACCCAGTGAAGTCAATCGGGGGTAATTTTATGACATGTTAATGCCATCATGGTTCTGTTGGGAAGAAAGGGATGGCGATATCGTTCATGTATAGCTTCGTCTCTCTCTAACACTGTAAAAATGATAACATTATCAATTCAAAATGGCGGCCCCTGGAAGGTATGTTTAAAATGTTGAATAGTTAATGTATGTGTTCAGTGAGAATTAGTTTTAATATCTTGATATTATTTAGCATAGAATAATATAATATCGTGTTAGTATTAGGTTGCTCTTCCTGACAGTCCCTAAACCTTACGCATACTTCGGCAATGTTTGCTAGTAGGTACAGAAATAAGTTTTCAATATGGCGGACATTACATGAATTATTTAAATGTATTACAAGCGTTTTGATTTTTAAATTTTGCAATGCTAACTCATTCAATATTGTGTTTTTTTATTATTTTCGTGTAATTAAGATTGTCATTTGTATATTTTGAGTGACACAATTAAAAACTTTATCAAACGAATTAATTTCTTAGGAAATCATTTGTGATGCGAGGAATAATAAAAATCATGAAAATATTGTCTTTGATTTGAGATATTCTTTTTTATTTTGTTAATATCTCATCATAAATAGGCCTAAACCTTTCTATAGATTAAGCCCGTAGTTGATACAGGTCTTAGTATACTTTTGAAATATTTTACTAATGGATAATCAAGTGTTTAAAATTTTACAAAGACGATGTCGCTAATTTGCACCATCACCTGTGCCAAAATTTGTAAATATTTTCCATGATAAATTAGTATTCTATTGAATATTTGTAACCAACCATTTTTATCTTGTTACCTATTTTTGCGACTCTTTATTTTATTAATGGCCATACTTTAAAAGCAAAAAAAAGTATTTCTCGACTGGTAACACTAACACTCAAATTCAACTTTTGTATCACAAGGCAGCATTTTAAAGCTGCACACTGGTTTCAATATTATTTTTTTTCACTTGATGATACCTTATGAATATTATGTATTTATTATAAGATATGTTATACCATTAATGAAATAAAGAAACAATCACTTCAACTTCTACTATTTTTGCACTTTATCCAATTATGTAAGCAAAATATAATAAAGCACTATTTTATTAACTTATAAGCATACACTGTTATTTTATTCCTTACATAATTTAATCGTTGTTTAAAGTTTAATCTATTAAATCAGTAATAATTATAATCAGCTATACTTTGTTTCTGGTGTAAATTTTTAATAACTCCTTTTTCGGAACCTTTCTGGGCTTTTTGCAAAACAATGCACCAAAGTTTCATTCCAATGGTTTAGGAATGCATATAGGACAGACATACATTTTTATTGATATAGATATTGGCTATGAGATTATATTGGGATAAGGCTCGTTAAAATTATTATGTAATTATTAAACTTTAAACAATGCTTTATGTGGAATTTATAAAATCATTTTAAATTATAAATAAATATTATACAAGAACTGTTTATATTGTTATACCTACATTAACTATTATTGCAATTCTTCAATGTATTTTTAAACTACTCTGCAACTATTTCTGTGATATATCATCCTTTCACAAGGTGCGGGGAGAGTTGTTTAGAATTGACGTTTATTAATAATTATGATAATAAGAAAATATTAATTGACATTTTACATATTCTTCATTATTTATTCTAAGAAACCATGTGCCAAAATGTTCTTTTCATCTATTTAAGTTTCCAAGACCTAAAAGTCTAAGCAACTCTTCTAAGCAGGTTTATCAGTCTATTCAAATTAGCGCGTAATTATTGTCTACGGCAATAGAAAAGCGCGCGAATTTGAACAACGGACGCCATGTTTGAAAATACCTATTTTAAAATATGTAAAGTGCACTTTCAATTTCCTTTAGTCTACCGTCGTCGCCTCTCACTAGGATTAATTAATAATATTATTATTAAAATTTTGAATTTTAACCAATTTGCGATGATAAAAGATGGTTGTGTGCGGATACAGCTACTAAAGTATCACCCGTGAGTGTCTGCACGCGATCATGTTTTATAAGATTTTATTGCATATTCTATTATTAAAATATCGATAGTGTAGTAACAGTATTTCGATTTGTAGTATTAAATTTGTCATTTTCAAGGATTTTTGGGGCATGTAGCCACTTGTTGGGGAGTGTAGTCACCCACGGCTGGGGAGTGTAACCACGTGAGTGTCTCACTCGGATCTGTGACTGGGATCTCTGGTTGTTTGTATGGATTTTCTCGAAGGTGAATGTCGATTGTACTCAACAATATAAATTTCTAATCCATTAGATTTTATCTGTGTTTTATTTATGAATAATCCCTTAAAACTAGTTCCGAGTTCGTTTACTTACAAGAATTTACAAAATAAGTAAGTAACTTCCATCATACAATAAATGTAATTACTTATAGTGTAACACTACACTATAATTTGATATCCTTTTCTCCTCGCATCACTTGGCTGAGCATCTGGTTGCAGAGAGCTGCATACGGATTTAGTTCCACTACCTGCAAATATGAAGATAAACTAATTATAAATAACGATCTCTGAAGAACATAGGTCTATACCTATGTTCTTTTCTATTACCGACATCTATATGTCGGTAATTATGTAATAAGTTGCTCAATTGAGTAATCGGAACGCAGTGCCATGTAGCGGCGCGGGCGCTTGCTCGACAGAGTCTACGGCTAAATTTGATTGTTGATCAGTGGCGGTTGGGCAGTGAACACGTTTTAGAAACTGTCGCGAATTGTCGTGATCTGTTTGATTTGTATTGTGTGTTGGATAATAATTTCACTTAAAAGTGATACAGTATTTTTATTGCGTGTATCGCTAGTGCGACCACATCAGCTAAATATGGCTGATGACAATGAGAACTCGATACTTTCTCTGCCATAGATAAGTTTAGGTGCATGTCTTTTATGATAAATTATTTAGTAGGTAAGATCCGATAGTAGATCCTGCAGTTCTACTTTAATTTTTTCTTATGTCAGAATTATCTCGATTCAACCACAAGTAGGGGCCCCACCAATGCTTGTATCAGGTATCGGCACGCCCCGGATATTACCGATATTCACATTTTCACATTATGTAGTAGTTAATAGTAGGTACAAGAGCGTCGCCAGCTGATGGCCTGGGGGGGCAAGATGATATATGGAGGATAGGAAAAGCATGAATTTTAAATACGGTCAAAGGCACATTAACTTTTTCGAATCCAAAAGGGGGGGCAACTGCCCTCCCAGCTCCCCTTGGCGACGCCCTAGCCTAGCACATACCATAATTGACCAACTTTCGCCAACTGCTAACAACAGGTTGAATGCCAAATTATTTAGTCCCAACCTGTTTCTTAGCAAAGCTGCTACCGAGTTTAGCAGCCTCAGTGAAGGCGGCGCGCGCCTCGTCGTCGTTTCCTCGCTTGCGCAGGAGCATACCGCGTTGACATAGAGCCAGGGCGCGTGCGCGGGATTGCTTGCCTGTTGTTAGCTCTAGGGCACGGTCGATGTCTGACATTGCGTCTGAAATTTATAGAAACGTAACATGCGTCATCATCATCATCATCCATCATCATCATGTCAACCTTTAGACGCCCACTGCTGGGCATAGGTCTCTCCCAACGGGAGCCGAAAACGCCATGCTTGGCCGACGCATGTTGGCGATCGGAGTAGGTGTTATGGTACTCAGAAGTACGCTGTTGCCCATCCTCTGGTCAAGATTGCTCTGTCGCCTTCTACGACACCTACGGGTAAAAATGGGGTGGTGCTATTCGCGACTGGCACCAAATTATGACGGCTAATTATATCTATACCACTTAATATTACCTATAAATGCGAAAGTAATTCTGTTTGTTAAGCTTTCACGAAGAAGAAAACATGTTGCGCCGACCCCAAGTAACATGGGATAAGGGCAGGAAAAAGAAGAAGAAGAAGAAGCTTTCACGATGAAACGGCTGAACCGATTTTTGATGAAATTTCGTAGGTATGAAGAATTGAAGATAGCTTGAACCCGGGGGAAGGACATAGGCTACTTTTTAATTAGTTTCTTTGTCTGCATTCGTCCTGCAAGTAGGTACTATTTCCTATCAGGGATGTTGCAAATATTGGCATTCGCATCCGCAAATGCGGAGCTTGCGCACTGATTTTGAAATCTGCATCCGCATACGCATCTGTTATAATCATTGTGGATGTTTATACGGAAGCAGCGCACGTCGCGACAAGAAAGAAAATCCCCCTGGAAAGGCGGTAATATTAATATTTATTAATCATAACGCTCCCATTTTTAACTTTAATTACTAAATATTTGATTAAAATATTAATAATTAGGTACTCTCTTATTATTTTATTCTACCACCCATATACACTCGGCGTCACAAAAATCGCACCTTTTCGAAAATAAGTTTAAAACATGTCCCGCCAGTAACGAATACATTAAACCCAATTAATATTGGTATCAATTAAAAGTATGTTTAACGACCTTTAAATTAACAACAGTTAGAATTCCTAAACACAACAGATCTCATTAGCACGTAACGTTAAAAAAAATGTTGTCAAAATACGCATTACAACGGCCACTAATTGCACCTCCCTACAAGGGTATAAAACGGGCGACCCGGGTTAAATGTGGGTCATTCGCTATTCAACCTTTGAAGTGAACACACGTGAACAGCTACAGCAAGAAAAATACCCCAGAAGATGGATACCACTGCAGATGAAGCCGCTCAAGTCATTGCACTACTGCAATCAGGGATGCGGCAATGTGATGTTGCTCGGCAACTGAACTTGAGTCGTTTTGCCGTTCGACGAGTGTTCCAACGTTTCCAAGAGACTGGTGGCTATATCCGAAGACGTGGATCTGGAAGACAACGGTGCACATCCGAAAGAGACGATCGCTTCATTGTTTCGACGTCTTTACGTAATCGGTTCTCCAATGCTGTTGAGCTGCAACAACAACTGCGATCAGCTCGCAGAACTTCTGTAAGCGTCTCCACGATTAGAAGAAGAATGCGGGAGAAGAAAATTGCAGCTCATAGGGCTGCTACAGGGCCCAAATTGACTGCACAGCATAGGAGAGACCGGTTGCAATTTGCCCGTGACCATGTGGATTGGACAATAGACCAATGGAGGGCTGTGCTCTTCTCGGATGAGACGAGGGTGTGTCTTTTCTGCAACGACAGGCGTCGAAGAGTGTATAAGAGGCAAGGGGAACGATTCGCACAAGCCTGTATTCAAGAGACAGTGGAATACGGGGGTGGCTCGTGCATGTTCTGGGGCGGCATGTCAATCGACGGTAAAACGAACCTTGTGTGTGTTTCTCGGACTGGAAGTGCTCGCGGGCAAGGGTCGCTGACTGCTGCTCGGTACATAACAGAGATCTTAGAGGAGCAGGTTGTCCCTTATGCGGGTTTTGTTGGCAGTGGGTTCACGTTAATGCACGATAACGCCCGTTGTCACACCGCTTTAATTGTAAGAGACTACCTGCAAGAAGTTGGCATCCCTGTTATGCGCTGGCCGGCGCGAAGTCCAGACCTGAACCCTATTGAGCACCTTTGGGATGAACTGAAACGGCGAGTACGGGCACGAAATCCTGCCCCTACCACTCTCCAAGACCTTCAAGATGCCGTCGTTGCAGAATGGGACAACATTCCACAAGAGACTGTTGTCACATTAATAAGGTCCATGAGAGAACGCATGGAATCAGTCATCAGGGCTAGGGGGGGTAACACTAGGTTTTAAGTTAGTTTTAAGGACTTTGTTGTAATTTTTGCTGATAAAATAAAATTTAACTTTTTAATCATTTGCATTAGCTTGCTTTTTTTTATTCCCTGGTAAACAAAAAACCAAATCCATTGATTTATTCTGAAATTTAAATAAATTGCCTTTCCAATTATACCTTATAGTCATATGTATACCATTGATTAATAGGGTTAAAATGACTTTGAAGGGAATTCTTAAAGAGGTGCGATTTTTGTGACGCCGAGTGTAGTTCCTTATAATAAATCTTAGGACCCACATCCGCGGAACTGAAAAAATCTGCATCCGCAACATCCCCGTTAGGCTGCCCGCCCACGTCAGACTTGTCGGTAGATTATTTCAGTTTCGGTAGACCGACTTTTTGTGGGACATCTGCGTTGGTATATTGGAGTTCATATGTTCCATTTCTTTCCGACAGAACATCGGTCACCGATTAACTGACGTGACGTGGCCGTACTTAAATACACAAAAGTATGTGAGTTTGGATAGATGGATGGATTTGTTACTCTTACGGCTGAACGGAATAAAACGGAAAGGCAGTTGCTCCATGTAAAACAATGGTATTCTACCAGCTACATCAGGGCCTCAAGTCTGCTATTACAATAGTGTCAGAATGGTCTATCATTGATTTCATTATTGTTGATTTTGACAAGTTTGGTAATCTACTAGTATAATGGCATCATTATGACTTTCCAGTGGTCAACCACTGACACGCCATTGAAAGAAATGATATAGAATGGTAATCTCGTACAAAATGACAACAGAATGACTGAATTAGGCGGTAATCTGCTAAAATTTTGACAGTTCCTTTGATCAGTAACCTACTATTAGAACGTCATTGTGCAGAATGATCGACCATTATGAATTTAGCAGACTACGAACTTTTAGCAAAATGACAATGGGATCGTGTTGGAATGACAAAATTATAAAAATAGCAGACTTGGCCCCCTGGTTAGATTGGAAACCGACCCCAACATAGTTTTTATGAAAAGGTTAGGCAGATGATGAGTAGGTAGTACTTCAAGCCTTACCATTGTCCTTCAACATCATCCGCAACAGCTGTGCCCTGTCGTTGTAAGCAGCCGCCCTCTCCGGTGCGGCCTGCACACCTCTGGTCATGACTTCTAAAGCCTCGTCTAGTTTACCAGCCTCCGCTAACCGGACTCCTTCGGCGCATAGCGAGGTCGACTGCTTGTAAGCTTCGGTGGTGGGCTCTGAAATAAGTAAAGAGGCAAAAATAGTATTATTTAAAATGGTGAAACAGGTAGATTATTTATTTTGAAATACTCGTAATCTATATTATCCTACATACCTATTCTGCGGTTGATGCTACAATAGTAGTTAGGTACCAATCAGCAGAGGAACGCATAGCAAATTATTCAATTAAGTAAGTAACCTAATCTATATTATTTTTAAGTTTAAAGTTTATTCACAATAATACTGTTTCAATAAAAGTTTATATTATGACATTAACATGTCGGTATGCATTTAGTCAGTATAGTTAACTCTATTATATGTTTTTAAGATAGATATTTGCGCCCGAACAACTTACCCCCGGCACTTTTAGCACCACTCTCCCGTGGTTCCTAATTCTTAGGGTTACTAAATTAAAATATTACTTAACTTAGTTATTTTCACTTACCAATATTTTTGGGACTAACTAAACTTAGGTAGGTACTATCTTATCTATCAACTTGTCACGAAAAAATAAATAGGTAGGTAAGTAGGCCTGCTTAAGTACCTGCCTACCTAAAATGAAAGTTTTACCACCCTGAAGGCCAATTCTAGTAGGTAATTAAAAGCTTTCAAAATCTAGTTGCAATCTAATCTCGACGACTAAATCCAAAAATATTGGTAGGCTAATTAGAGACATTTTTGACAGATTATAATGAACGTTCCTAAAAGCCTATTTTTTTCCCAACTACATACCTATCCTGGCCTGCCTGTCTGACCAGTGCCGGGCCGAGTCAAGTTTTAGGATGTAGCGAGATCCAATGTTGGCGCCCCCTTTTTTTTCGGAGTGCTATCTCGCAGGGCAACCTAAGAGGTTCCCGGCTGCTTGACCGAACTTTCCTGCACGCGTAGCATGACCACGCTATGTCTACGTAAGAATAGACATACTGACAGGAAGAATAGACAAACTGTACTGACTTGTCTATTCTTGCTGTCAGTAAGTCTATTCTTCCGTAGATATACCGTGGCCATGCTACGCGTGCTGAATAACGAAGTAAAACGCACTTTTGGTCGGGGTAGCGCCTTAAGAGGAAACACAAGGGCCGTTTTTCCATACAAATTTAGTCCCCTGTTTCCTCCCTGGATAATGCCAGTAGATCAATATTTTTTTTTTAATATCCATGGTTACTATTGGCATGTCCCTATGTTTTCCTTTTTCTCATAAATTTATTATTAAAAAAATTTTTAGGTTTTTGAATATTCATATCTCATATTCAAAAACCTAAAAAATTTGCATGATTTTCCGCTGTGTTAAAACATTCAGAAAACAAATTTGACTTGATTATATAAAAAATAGAAAACATAGGAACACGGCAAAAGCCTTTCTTTATTTTTTTATGAAAAAAGCAGTTAAATCGGTTAAGTTTTGGAGAAGAAATCAGGGGACTACGAATCATTGATTTTGTGTACTTTTAATAGGTATTTTCGGTCAAAGCTGCAGTTGTCTCTATCGCGCTCTGCGGTTCGTGTTCGGGCATCGCGCGACAACAATAGATTTTACAAATACCTAATTTTAAATTCTCTAGCCCGTGGTATTTCCTCTTAAGAAATGGTCATGCCCTTGCTAGTCAGGTAATGACCGCCGACTTTATCACAACAACCCACCCTGGCCAGTAGACATTGCGGTGGTCAATGCTATGGCTATGCGTGCTGTAGTGCCTTATAAGTGAATTTAAGACCTCCAGGCAGGGCAAAATACATTTAAACTACACGATTGGGGCACACCCTGTAGGATAACCAATCGATTCGAACGGATTTTACTTTAATCCCCTCGATTTGTTGAGGTTGAAAATAAATAAACAATTTTCTAAACAACATACCTTCATCATCTTCAATGAACGTATCCCCTGCTTCCTCAAGGACATCAGCAGCAATGGTCGCCGTCGGATCAAAGATACTCCGAAGCACTGCCTTGTCTCTGTCACTGAGATGATCGAAAGCTGCCATAGCTAAGTTATGAACACGACTGTACCGACGTAAACCTTGCTGACAACTGGAATGTGGAACCAGTTTTGTAAATTAACGATGCTGTTTGTGACTGCATGTTGTTCTATGGGTTTGTTTGCTCATTTTTGTGTAGTAGCTAGAGGGCAGGCCATGCCGTGAGTTCCTACAATATCTTATTGGGGGAGTACCTAACGTTAGGTAGGTACTCAGTTTGCATTGAATAATTTCCAAACTAAGTACCCACCGTAAAGTAGAAATAAAAAAGAAAGATTGACACACCAGACACCAGATAGGCCTTGATGAGTATCTAGGTTCTCTTTTTGACGTGATCTTATAAATCGATAAATACCGGCTGCACGCACGAAAAAGTGTCACGTTCCGCCTGAGCTTGAAAGCGAGAGCGCGGAACAACCGATAGAGAGGCACGATCGGCACAAGCAATAAGCTCCGACCACCTCGACGGAAGCCATTATTTGTTTACGTCATTTATGTTAGCCAGTATGTTTCTTTATGACGTTATCACGTAAAACTATCGTCCGTAAACCGAATTTACAGACAACCAATTTTTTTTAATTTTAGGCTGATTTACAAAACCATGGACTAAGATTTTGATTACAAGAATTAAGTAAGTATTTAGGTATTACCAGGAAGAAGATACAAGGGTAAGTAAGTAGAACTACCCCTAAAAAAAGTCGCTCCCGATGTAGGTATTTAGATCGGGAGAAATCTAGGCGTATCTACGCCTAGATCTTTTAAACTATGCAACGGATTTTAATGCAGTTTTCAGCAATAGATTCAAGAGGAAGGTTTGTAACATAAATCCTATATAGTTTATCTGTATTGCACCCGTGCGAAGCCGGGGCTGGATTTGCCCTGGCTGGAGGCCCTAAAAATAATATTTTTTAAGGCACCACAGGAAAGTCCGGTTAAGCAGCCGACAACCTCCTAGGTTGACTTGCGAGATGCCAATCCGAAAAAAAAGGCTAGGGCTGGTCGCTAGTAGGTAATCAATAACTTACAAATACACACAAGAACTTACGTTTTTACAGCATGAGATAAAATTAGACTCGCGAGATTGTAGCAATACTAGCAATAGTCAAGTATTCTTACCAATCAACATTATGTAAATTATAAAACTGGTTACTTATTTATTTTCTGCGCAAAATGTAATCAGACCGACAAAAGATAACAATCTCAGAAACATTTTAATATAACTCTGATGACATTTTGATTACGTATTTACTAAAAGCTGTCTCTCTAAGTTGCCCAGTTCCCACGTTAAATGAATATCTTTGATATCAACTAAAACAGTGCCGTGGATGTCAGCCGTCTGGGGCAGTAGAAAAATTTGCCGCCCTTAATTATTTCAATTTAAAAGACTAATTAAAAACATTGGATATAAAGAACACAGACTCTACACACATAAAAATAAAATAAATGAAGATAGACGATGATGGTGGTGATGGTATTTTTTTCTAATTATACATTCAATAATATACCTACATATTGGGAATTCAGCGATTTCGTTACAGAATCGGTTCGATACAAATCGTAAGTGCAATAAAAATATGGATTAGGTATTTAAAATGGTTCAAATTTTTGTTTTGTTTTTTTTTTTTGTTTTTGTTTGTTTTTGCCGCCCCCTAAAAGTGACGCCAGAGGGCGGGTTACACCCCCATCCGCTACTACCTACGTTACGTCACTACATTACCGTGGTTTTCGAGCAGCAACCTTTGAAGGCATTTACGTCCTAATTGAAAAAAAAGGAGAAAAATTAAAAGAAAGGAGGTTCTCAATTCGACACTAAGGGTAATACGAGCGGCATGTTGTCAACGGGAAAGGTAACTGCTGCCGTCGACATGCCATTGCCAACTTTAAAGATCAGCGGCAGCCGTCGTCATCGTTCTTTGAAGTTGGCATGTCGATGGGATGGTTGCCGAACACAGGTATAGCTATCTATATCTGTGTTGACGAACATGTCGCTCGTGTGAAGGGCCCTTTTACGCTGGCATGACTTTGTAGTCCGATTTCGATGATTCTTTTTTTAATTGATAGTTTATACCTTAAAGTTGGTCCCTTAAAACAAAATATTTTCCATGAAATATTTCATGAAAATATTGACCCAAGGGTAAAAAAATTAAGGGATGACTGTTTTTTTTTTGGTGTCACCGTTTCGTAATTAATTTGCAGGATAAGAAGTACGCA
Source organism: Charanyca ferruginea (assembly GCA_947361185.1). Classification (NCBI taxonomy): domain Eukaryota; kingdom Metazoa; phylum Arthropoda; class Insecta; order Lepidoptera; family Noctuidae; genus Charanyca; species Charanyca ferruginea. The sequence goes on from OX376070.1 coordinate 5,310,178, forward strand.
CTAAAAAGCGAAAAGAAAAAACATTTTACAAAAAAGACAACCGCCTTTAGAAAGTGAAAAAAAGTTTTTTTAAATAAAATAAAACCGCCTTCAAAAACTAAAAAGTGATAAATAACACACATTTCGAAAGTCGGTGGCGGTGGCTTTGAGTTTGTTGTTTTGTATTGCCACCGACTTCCGAAAGTAAAGTAATGTGTGTTATTTATCACTTTTTAGTTTTTGAAGGCGGTTTTCTTTTTTTTGAAAAAACTTTTTATTTTTCGCTTTTTAGTGTTGCCTTAACATCCAAATCCATTAAGAAACGGCGACACACATAAAAGAGATTGTAAATCCTCCAAAGATTGAAGAAACTAAAACGTCGTCTAAGTATTTTTTTTGGGAATTTGTTAATTTTCTCATAAAGGGCTAGATCAATTTTCGATCAATTCGGAATAAACTCCTTTCGAACAAAAAAAGAATTTTGCAAATCCGTCTATATATGACAGAGTTATGCCCGAACATACATAAAAAAAAAAAAAAAATACTTATAAACATTCGAATTGATAACCTCCTCCTTAATGAAGTCGGTTAAAAATAACTTTATATTCGCCAGTCGGCGGCTTTGGTTTTGTTTGTTGTTTTGTACTGCCACCGAACTTGCGAAATTAAAGTTATTTTTTACTTTTTGAAGGCGTTTGTTTTTTTTTTGTAAAAAAGTTTTTTCTTTCTTTTATATTATCTTCATATTTTTTTTATTTTTTATTTGTTACTTGTTTTTCTGGTACATACATATCATTGTAAATCCCTAACAACCACAACCAGTCTTACCGAGCGGTATCGTTTTACCCAGTGACTGGGTTGTGGAGGTCCGATAGACAGTCGCTCCATGTAAAACACTGGTATTCAGCTGCATACGGTTAGACTGGAAAACGACCCCAATATAGTTGGGAAAAGGTTAGGCAGATATGATAATGATCATTATAAATCCCTACTTTCGATTCACAAACGAAGTAAAGAAAGGGACCTCGCAAATATCTGCCGTCTGGAGCCTCACAAAGGTTAAGGGTAGGTATATAAGTAGGTACCTAGAGGCAAGGGTGTAGCGAGGTAGGTACAGGCAGGGCCCTTAAGATAGAGGAATGCTCACAAACCACAAAGTAATATTACGATTTACTTAATTTTAATCAATAAGCCGAACTATGGTATAAAAAAGGCAGAACAAGGGTTTGTTCAAGAGGTTTTTAATTTTTAACGTAACCTGTCCCCCATTGCTCATGCAGCATTTACCTTAGATATATTCTTGGTTCGTCTATAAGCAAAATCCTGGACCCCCTTGCCTCCTACCTAATGGAATATATTTGGAGATAAGATGCTCCAGTATTTTCGACGTAGTGGTCGCGGATTGACTGTAGAGTGTAGGTAGATGTTACAAAAAAAACATGAAGGGTCTTTCTGTCTACCGCACCTACTGGCTGGTAGGTACTCGATAAAATGTCATAGGTACAATATAATATGCATTGGTGCTGCCAAAAATACCACTAAAATAGAAATGTCCCATAGAACACACGAAGGGTTTTCTGTTTTTTTATTCTTTTTGTTTGTACGTAGTTAGGTTCTTATTGCCAGTAGGTAATAATCACGCAATGTAAGAACGAATTTCATCATTGGTACATTTTATACCACCATACATAGTGCTAACAATTAAATGTCTCTAAAATATAAGTTTTTAAACAAAAGACAAACGATAGTCTTTTGTTTGAATTTTTCTTTTTGTTAACGAATAGCTCGCACTTTAGTAGATTTCTTACAATTTTGGCTGTTGTTTTGTGGTGTGTGTGTGTGGTTTTCGATATAATGATGTAGAAAATTTCCTTGTAAATAATTAGTTAATATTTAAAAAAAAAGTATGTATATTCTGGTGAATTTCATCAAACTTTAATTCCTAATTTGTCTTATCTGTGGTGGAATAAAATTAACGTCTGAGTATTTGTATGGAAAAATTAAAAGTTAATTCGGTATTTTTTCCATACAAATACTCATCTGTGGAATGAGTCACGGATTCCACAGATGGGAATAAGTAGTTCCATTTTGTTAGTGCGAATTAACTTTTAATTTTTCCATACAAATACTCAGACATCAATTTTATTCCACAGATAAGGCAAACTAGGAATCAAAGTTTGATGAAATTCACCCGAGTATACATCCTTTTTTTAAATATTAACTAATTATTTAAAAGGAAATTTTCTACATCATTATACCGAAAACCACACACACACCACAAAACAAAACAGCCAAAATTGTAAGAAATCTACTAAAATTACGGCTGTAGAGGAACAAAAAAACGAACATAAGATGACTAATATTTTATTTTAAAATAAATTATTGTTACAACAATGTATCATGACAAGTTTGTTGTTCTAGCTTGCGTCTCGATCAGCAGCTAATATGCACATATTCGGTTGTATAAAAACTTTATTTAATATACTAAAAATAAAAGACACAGTTGGTTCTTCACTATTTTTTTGTAACAGGCTAGAATCACCGGCTAGGGTGCTTTTACCCTTAGCTTTAAGGCTTAGCGCTTACCAATCCGCTTGGTTGCTTAATTCGGTCTCTACGGGCATTACCCCCTATAGACTTTTAGGCTGCAGTAACAATATTCATAAGAAACGGTAAAATACTTCAAGTTCCATACTTAATCAATGGACTAGTTACATACTGATTCCATTTTCCTAGTAAATGTACAGTTCAATAGTTCCACTTTTACAGTGAACATCCGAGTGTAACATTATTCAGTACAAAATACTAAATAACAGAGAATCTTATAAATAGGCGCTTCGATAAAAGTATAAATAAATGATTATAATTTCAATTAACACTTCTATTTGATACATGCGTAAGTTGAAAATGAAATTGAAAATGTATGGCAAGGTACACAATGATGGCAAAATCGGTGTATATTATGAAATCATATAAAGGATTTTTTGGTGACAATAATATAGGTAGGTACTTTATTTTTAGTAACAGAAAGTGTAGTTTAAAGAATGTTTGTACAGAGACCAATTCAAAGACAGAACTTCTCTTGCGAGCACTTAATTTTAGCACTGAAAACCCGAAAAATTATAAATTTTCTGCAAAATCCGTTTTTTAGCTGCTTTGAAATCAATAAATGGTTCGTCAACGGAGTTGGCATGACTACCTACAAGTGACGTCATAAGTATAAATTGTCATACAAAATGAATGGGGGAATCGCGTTTTGACAGTTCATAAAAAGTATGTCAATTGATTGTTGTGTCATCTACCCAATTTTTTTTGTATTAATTTTGGCACCTAATAAAGTTGGTCAAGGTAATTTTTCGATTATTTTTTGGCTATCTCATTAGCGTTGGCACTGGTTCAAAATAACACATTGTGCATACAGAAAACCTATTAAATGTATAGTTATGAGTATTTAGTAATTAAGATGAGAAGTTTTATGCAAGATCTTGAATATTTTTCAGTGTCCACAAAACCAGAGGGGTGCTATAAGTCTTATGTGTGTATCTGTCTGTCTGTGTGTGTGTCTGCCTAAACGACTATGTTCTATGTTAGGGGGGTTCGGTTTCCGCACTTATTCCTTCTCCTAAACGACTAAATCGATTTTGATTTAGTGTTCTTAGATATAATACAAGAAATACTGGTCACTTATTTAAAAATGTTAGCTCTTTCGATGTGAGTTCTTTCACAGGTCGAAATGTTTGGGTCGAGGGTTTTTTAAATTCATAATATTTATAGCCATTCTATAGGTATAGAAACATTTCTCAGCTATACATTTTCAATTCCATTCTTCATATTTTCAACTAAATTATCTTGGTCATACAAGATGTTTAGTACAAACCTGATAAGCTACCCCTATACTTCTTATAACGAGTCCAACATTAAAAGTACATGTCAATTAATAAGAGTGTTCTTTCGTATTCTGTAGTCAACTTCAAAGTTGAATAAAGGTTTGCAATAGACAATTATTCTATATCACAATCCTTGTTATAATATGTAGACTTACACTAGCGTTGGTTTGGTGCGACCGCAATAATTTTGATTATATTTATTTTAATTTAGTATTTACCTAGCGTATTAGCTAAAATTTGACTACACTGAAAGTACCTCGACATTTAATTAACATTTTAAGCTACTTTTCATCCTAGCTAGGTAGGCCCAGTGAGGTCATAGCAGTCTTATCGAGACAATATTTATAAATAATAAATAATATCGCACAAAATAATTATAATCAAAATGATATCTGGTCAAATCACATACACACAATATCAGTCACACTTTAAATGCAATTTCACAAAGTTTGTGTAAACTCCACTGCTTCCATTCCAATAAGTCAAAAGCTCGAAGCAATTTAAAGCTATTTTGAGTATGACATTAGTAATAATTACCTACAGGAAAGACTGAGGACACTAGTTCATCAGATTCCAGCGTAAAATACGTCACAGCATGCCAGAATTGACACAAACAATGTGCAAGCATTGAAAAACTTAACATAGTAAAATAATATACTATAAATATACAATTAGCAATATTTTATCCTAAAAATACGCTATACATGTAGAAAAACTGTATATAAAAAGTTTAATGCTAAAACTTTGAATTTTTTGTAATATATAAATCGTATTCACACAATGGTAATTAGTCATTTTCCTAAATTCATATAATTTTGTGGTTAAATGTAATTTTTAAAAATTTGAAAGTAACTATAAATTATGCTCATATATTATGTTAAAATATATGTAAATGCACACTTATACAATTTAGTCAAAGTGTTTGTTTTATCAAATCTCATTATGAATCTATTGCAACATTATGTTCTATACAAACGTTTATAACAATAACATTGTTCCCTGAAATGAGCACTCTTCAATTTTTCAATATTATTTCACAATTTTTAATTCATTTATTAGTGTTAATTTACGTCAATTTTACAAAATTGGTGTTTTTGATTGATAAAATACAATTGACACTGGCATCGATAAATCTTAAGCCTCATTTACATAGTACAATTTAGTTGCCTGTAAATGCAATAAGCTGAAACAACAATGAGAGTTGCAACATCAGAACAGTGTTTAGACGATGCAAGTAATTGATTGCTTTAATTTAATAGAATGCAACAGGCAAGAAACTTGGATCATGTAAATGGCCCTTAAAGGTTATTTACACTTCTATTAATACACAATGTTATTCTGTTAAAAACGGTGAGCTTGATGGGTTGTAAATTCCAAACATCAGTGGAATGACAGCTTACCAGCTTCAAGTGGCTTTTAAAGAATGACATAGCCGACTACTAAATTGGAAGAAAATCAGCTGCTAACTGCACAACCACTGGTTTCTTAAGCAATAGTACATTGCTTAAGAAACCAGTGGTTGTGCAGATATTACTTTTCAAAGTGTAAATATGCCTTCACTGAAGCATAACTGTATGTATGTAGATCAATTTATTGGAGACCTTAGCAAATGTTGCGAACATCCATAATGTATGATAAATCAGTTTGCCTCAGTTGTAAAATATGCATAATTAGTATTGTTTTAGATTTCTAACATGATTACTTTGTGAATGCGTGACTTACGGAGTCAAGACAAGCAATATACCACCCACTACTCAAATTGAAAATTAAAGTCTCAAATTGTCAAGCGTGTAAGTTGCTGTGACTGATTTGGCTGACTGATTTTATCATGTTTAGTTTACATTTCTTTTCATTCGAGAAAGTGGGGGTAAGTTTTTAATTCCACTTAACATCACACATTTGACACAACAGACTACAATCCAATTTAGACTACACATCAAAACACACTGTTATAAATTAATTAAAAACTGTGAAACAAGTATTATGCTAATATCAATACAGCAGCACAACTGGTAATTGAACATGACATGGGTAAATCGAATGGATGGAAGTGAATTACGTCTTTGTGAGTTTACTGATTCTTCAAGTCGGTGGTGCTACCTTTTCTGGAACCCTTTTGTGCCATCTGGGCCCCTCGGGGTGCGGATGACGAGGACCCCGCGGGGTGGAGGAGAGGGGAACACCCCTGAGGCTGTGGCCCCAGGTGGCAGGCGGCTGAGGACTTTCCGTTCCCTTCCTTTGGTATTATTGTCACTTTGAGGAGATTTTGTCTTATTACTATTATTTTGATTGTCATTGAGATTGTTTGCTTGCAGCTTGTCTTGGAGCCGGCTGAGGCTGGAACAGAAAAAATAATTTATTAACAATAATAATAAATTCATTTATTTCAGGTAAATAACACACACACACACACATTGCCAACAATAAAATAATAACAAACACCTGGATTAATATCTGGATTTTTTTAACTAGACATAGGTCCTGTTTCGTTTTTCCTGTAGTACAGATAATTTGGCAACTCTTTCAACGGTTTACAAATTGAAAGCCCAAATCTAAGTAAGACATTTTAAACAAATACATTCTAAATCATAGTTGAAAGGAGAAGCTTTATTTCAACAGTGATTCATCACTAATTACTTATTAATGCTGTGCTTCAGCAGACTAATTATTTATTAATTACAATAATTATCAACATCACCTAAGCCTGTATCTAATACTATATCATAAAACAAAAAGATGACTAGCTTTTGAGTGAAATATAGACTATTTTAGTTAAATAATAGACTATTTTCAATGACAGCATGCAGCAATTTACAAATAACATAGGTAAATTATTTAAAATTCTCAACACAATACATTTCAGTAGCACACAATGCACCCAACAACTATTGGCTTCACTTAAAGCTTATTAATGAAAGTGAAAAACAATTTCAATAAAAGCATGATTTAGAAACTCTTCAGTTAAAAAAAATATTGTTGATGGTAAGATTTTCTCATCATAGTATTTCTGAGCTAGATTTATGCCTGCAATGGTTGATGGCAACTTTTTTCTCATCTCTCATTACATACATAGGACATTGTAACAGGTGTAGAGACCATCTAGCACAGGGTTTCCTAAAGTAGGGTCAGTAGCATGTGAATCAGGAGTCCACAGTAGGTCAGTTAACTCACAAAACATTTATTAGCAAACTGTGTAGTAAACTCTGTATTTCTCGACCAAGCCACAAACGCGAGTAAGGCTTGTTTTCTTTTTCTAAAATATTCTTTGACAGGGGTTGTGGTATTGTTTAAATAAATTGTAAAATTGGTCAGTGAATACAAAAACTTTAAGAAACCCTGATTTAGCATAACAATGTATGCCTCTCCAAAGCTTGTTTCATAGACTTTTAAGTTGTTTGTGAAGAATATTTGGTGGACAGTCATCCATCTGGCTTGGTCTGCCCATTACAGGAATACTGGTGTAATATCATGTCATGTAAAAAGTTGTTGAAGTTACTTGATACCTGTATCATACAGCCCAGAACTTGAGCATAGGTATCCTAAAAAAATTATTCAAGAATAAGTTAAAAATTAATATTGCCTTACGGCCAAACCCAATTACCTATTCTATATCCAATTTTGACATACTGGTAATAGAAAAACCTATCTGTCTGTGGCTATAATGTCTCAATTATTTGTTAGAGAGTAAGAAATCTTACCGGCACATGATATCTATCGATGAGAGGGTCTGTGGCTTACTACGGTTAACTATTTGTATGAAAAAGTCAAAGTATGTGTCCCAAAGACGTGTTGACAATTAAATTTTGATAGGATGGTAACTAACAGACTTGTTGATCCGCCGAATTCTAGGAATAAATGGTTTGCTTTTAAAATAAACTTTATTTATAATCTCATGAAACCTGTCCAACTCAAGTTAAAGTACTGATTTTGAAATAGTACCAGAGTTGTCCCACAAGGAAATTGCTTTTGATGTCCTATAACATAGAACCAATAACAAACAATAAAAACCGTATTGATTGTATGAGCAAATTAACTTGTAATGAATTTACATATAGATTCCATTTAAATAAATTAATAGCAAGTTATTTACTCAACGATACAATTACAAAAAAAAAATATTTTTTGAGTTTTAAATTGTCAATTAGGTACATTTAATTCCTACTCTCTAGCCTTACCGCTTTGTTTAGAAAATGTAGTCAAATCTTCTATATTATGTTTGAGTTACCCGCAGAGTTTAATATTTTATGTAAACTATAACTAAATCCAGTTTAATACTTTAAACATACAAAAGTTTTTTATAAAAATCACGTTGTTTATGATGATGTTGGTTGTAACTAAACGCACGGGAGGGACACCCCTATCTATTGTTTCCGTCACATAGATAACCGTTATTGATGAATGTGAGAAACCGATCAAACATAGATAGAAACATATGGTCTTTCAGCGGTAGTGATCTACATTTCAGTGAAGGTAGGTAATTGGTTTCAGCCGTTAATCAGCATAAATTGGTATCCAATGAAGACTTGGTAATCTATGTATTACCTGATAAATATATACTGATGATAAAGCAATTATTATTATGAAGATGGGAAGTTGATATAGATGCTTAACACAGAAACATGGCAATAGATTTTCATTGATGCTGAAAATGTAGTTATAAAGACAGTTTCTTGACCATACAGTTGTAAAAAAGTAGTAGTTATAGGTACATTACTTCTGTACCATAATGAACTAGATGAGTTAACCAACTCACTGGTTAAAGTACTGATATCTATGATGCAACTTGTCAATATTAAAAGTTGTAATCATAAATTACTGTTGGCCATCAATAATATTCCCAAGGCATTCTGCTTGATATTTGATTACATTCCAGTATAATTCATAACTCAAGACAAACCTCTGACACAAACATGGTGTTATGTAAAACAAAAACACAGTGTTTCATAAATAAAACCGGCCTTACTTGTCGTCAATGACGTCTTCGGGGCTTCGAGCTTCTCCCAAAATTCGCAGACGAGCCTCGGCGTACTCCTTCTGCCTTTGTTCAAGTGTTTTGACCGGGCGCGCGCGACTTTCGCCATTTAGCTGGCCGCTGGCCGAGGACGACGGCCTCTTCAGGATACGGATAGCTGGCTCCGGCATCACGCACTGAGATCCAATACACGCGCTCTCTTCAACAGTAACCTTGCAACCTTTGAGTGAAGTTTGCACTGGCGCGCAGTCAGTTGACATCAGCCTGATCTTCTGGTCCAACTGAAATAGACAAACCCACATGTAAGTAACTCCACGGCGGCCAGCTCCGGAGTGGGAAACGTCCAGGTTTGGCTTTCACAGTTACACTTACGCCAATTTCGTCCATATCCTCCCAACTTTCACATACGTCAACTTCATCTTGGGCCGCCATGTTGACTGACTGAAATGACGTTGCCACATGAAAAAAGATTTAACGTTTAGAATGTAACTGTGTTTCGCAAGTTTCGGTTTTGGATTACGGTTGAGAAAAAGCCATTTTGTTGCTAGAATAAATAAATGTTTTGACAGTCACACTTGACAGTGACACACATTCAAGTCATTCAACCAAACAAAATGTCATAACAACATGCGTGAATGCTAAAAACGTGAAAAAAGATTTGTGTATTTCTTTTTGTCTATTTGTGTAATTAACTGAATATATTTGTACCGTATTGGGTATGCTTTAGCCTGTAAGTACATTAAACTGGTTACCTAAATTCATCTAATCTTATCATATCGAAATATAACATCATATTTTTTTGCGTTTGGTGTAGGTTATGTTATCATGCCGTATTTATTTACTTACAAGACGTATTTATGTTATTTCAGATAATTAGAGATTAAAAATGGCTTTCAAGTCATCGTTCAGCTCGTCTGTGTCGGGTCTGAAGGCTGTTGACCCTGAGTATGTCCAGTTCCTGATGTTTTCTGATGAAGATGTCAAGAAACTTAGTGTATCGAAAATCACAAATGTTCAGTGTTTTGACGCCATAGGAAACCCTACGAAGGGAGGCCTATATGATTCCGCTCTAGGTCCTCTGAGGGACAGGAATGAAACTTGTGGAACATGTAACAATGTGTTGTTACATTGTCCGGGACACTTTGGACACATAGACCTACCACTAGTTGTCATCAATCCATTATTTATCAAGAATATCTATTCACTCTTCCGTGTGAGTTGCCTAAAATGTTTCAAAATTCAAATGAATGATAGAATGAAGTTCATATTAAAACTTCAGCTAGAACTTGTTGATGCCGGCCACATAACAGCGGCATTAGACTTGGACAATTATGTGGGAGATATAGGCAGCAACAATGAAAACTCACCTGACAAACCTAATAAAGTTATTAGGAAATACCAGAAACTATTGAAAAAGAGAGATCCTGTTGTAGAAACATTTCAAAATAAGAATGTAGACAAATTAAGAGCAAAGTTTATTAATCAATATTTTAAAATTATCAATACAGCTAAGAAATGCGCCTTTTGCTCTAGCAAACTTATTAAAGTGACAACTTCAGAGAATAAAATCATGTATAATATGAGTAGCGAAGGCGCAGAAAAAGGAACCAAAGGAATCAAGATTTTAATGCCAGATGAAATCAAACGTTTTTGCACAGCAATCTCTCAAAATGATGAAGATATCCTAAAACACTGCTTTCCAGTTCTGAAATATTCTAATGTGCAACCTGTCACTAATGCCTTTTTCATGGACCTTGTTCCTGTCTTACCTCCTTGTGTAAGACCTTGCAATGTTTTGAGAGGCGAACTTATTGAACATCCTCAAACCAATGTGTATAAGACCATACTCCAACATGCTTTTGCTACAAGAGCAGTTTTACATGTGCTATCATCTTCAGACCAAAAGAAAGCAATTGACTGCCTTGATCAAGTACCCAGACAGGCTTATGAGGCTGTACAAGGCAAATCACCTCCAGAAAAACTTCACGTAGTTTGGCAAGAGTTACAAAAGAGTATCAATAACCTTTTAAACTGTGAAGGTCAGGGATTATCCAGTCAGGGTCTAAAGCAGATTATTGAAAAGAAAACTGGTTTGATCAGAATGCATATGATGGGCAAAAGAGTTAATTTTGCTGCTCGATCTGTCATCACACCTGACCCTAATGTAGATATTGATGAAATAGGCATCCCAGATGCCTTCGCAATGAAACTAACATATCCTGTCCCAGTCACAGAATGGAATGTTGATGAATTAAGAAAAATGGTTATCAATGGACCTAACAAACATCCAGGAGCTGAGAAAATAGAAATGGAAAATGGAAGAGTGATTATAATAGCTCCAGACTCTGTACAAAAGAGAAAGAGTCTTGCCAAAAGGTTGCTAACGCCTGATGAATTTAAGGTATCTGGACTTAAAACTGTTCACAGACATTTAGTAAATGGTGATGTCTTGATTTTGAACCGACAACCTTCCCTTCATAAACCCAGTATGATGGCACACAGAGCACGAATTCTGAAAGGAGAAAAAACGCTCAGGTTGCACTATGCCAACTGTAAATCGTACAATGCCGACTTTGACGGTGATGAAATGAATGCCCACTTCCCACAAAATGAGATTGCCAGAAGCGAAGCCTACAACATAATGTCTGTGCGGAAACAATATCTTGTACCTAAAGATGGTACGCCGTTGAGTGGATTGATTCAAGATCATGTTATTTCTGGTGTGAAAATGTCCCTTAGAGGCGCATTTTTCTCAAAAGCTGACTATCAACAGTTGGTCTTCCAAGCCTTGCCTAATCATAAAGGACCAATTAAGCTACTTCCACCTACCATATTAAAACCACTAGTACTTTGGTCTGGAAAACAAATACTGTCAACAATCATTATAAATACAACACCTAAAGGAAAGCCATGCCTTACTTTGATTGGAAAAGCGAAAATTAGTTCAAAGGCCTGGCAAAAAACGCCTCCGAGACCTTGGAAAGCTGGTGGCACTCCTTTCAATAATCCTAACACAATGACAGAGGCAGAAGTCATTATAAGAAAAGGAGAACTTCTATCTGGAGTACTGGATAAAACCCACTATGGTGCTACACCATACGGTTTAGTCCATTGCATGTATGAACTATATGGCGGCGACAGTTCAAGTGCCTTACTAAGTTCATTCTCAAAAGTATTTACATTTTATTTACAATGGATTGGATTTACGCTTGGAGTCAAAGATATTCTGGTAGTAGAAGAATCTGATAAAAAGCGCGATGATATTATTTGTTTGGTTCGTACTGCTGGAAAAGCTGCAGCTGTGAAAGCCACTGACCTGCCCGCCGATGTCGATGACGCGAAATTAAAAGAAACCATTGAAGTAATGTACACGAAAGACCCAAAGTTTAGAGCTAATTTGGACAGACAGTATAAAAGTATGCTTGACTCTTACACAAATAACATAAATACAGCTTGTTTGTCTGAAGGGCTGCTTGAAAAGTTCCCTTATAATAACTTGCAATTGATGGTCCAGTCCGGTGCTAAAGGATCAACTGTCAACACTATGCAGATCTCATGTTTACTTGGCCAAATCGAGTTGGAAGGTAAACGGCCGCCACTTATGATATCTGGTCGATCACTGCCCAGTTTTCCACCTCACGACGTTTCGCCAAGAGCTGGTGGATTCATTGACGGTCGATTCATGACCGGAATACAGCCCCAAGAGTTCTTTTTCCATTGTATGGCTGGTCGTGAAGGTCTAATTGATACAGCTGTTAAAACCAGTCGTTCGGGTTACTTGCAAAGATGCTTGATCAAACATTTGGAAAGTTTAGCTATTGCCTATGACCATACAGTTAGAGATTCTGATGATAGCATCATCCAATTTGCTTACGGAGAAGATGGCTTAGATGTCCTCAAATGCCAATTCCTTAGACAGGATCAGTTTCCATTTCTTGACGTAAATTCTAGCGCGGTAATCAGCGAATCTGTTATTGATAAACTCAAAGAAGATGAGGGCTTAAAAGACGTTGCGAAATCAATTAAATCTTTGAAGAAGTGGAAGAAAAAGCACGGAAGTCCATTCGAAAAAGTCCGTACAAGTGGCTTTGTTCAATTCTCTGCCCTCGAGAAAAAAGAGATTGAGCTTGAGGACTTACCAACAGATAGAACGAGAGATCCATTCTATTGGGAGCTAGAGAAGAAATGGCGTGCTATGGATGAGGAAGAAAGACAACAGTATTCACGAAAAAAATGTCCCGATCCCATACCAAGCAAGATGTCCCCTGAATATAAGTTCGGTGTCATTAATGAACAATTAGATAGTCTTGTTCAAAGTTATTTGAAAAAACGCCATTCTAGCGTGTATGAGGAACATACAGCGAAACGAAAGTTCGTGGATGTGATGAACGCTAAATATCTTGAATCAATGGCCGCTCCTGGTGAACCCGTTGGTTTGTTAGCCGCTCAATCTATAGGAGAACCATCTACTCAGATGACACTGAATACTTTCCATTTTGCTGGTCGTGGCGATATGAACGTAACCCTTGGTATACCGCGTCTTAGAGAAATTCTAATGACAGCTTCAGCTAAGCTCAAAACCCCGAATATGGACATACCATTCCGACACGACATTCCAGATTTGACCAAGAAATCTGAGAAACTACGGCAAAAACTTAACAGGGTCACAGTGGCTGATGTGTTGGAAAAGATTGACGTGCAATGTCAGATAGTGATCAGACCTGATAGGCAGCTGAAAACAACAATGCGGTTCCAATTTTTGCCATATTCCCAGTACAAAACGCAGTACGCGGTAAAGCCTTCGCAAATAATAAAACATATGCAGAACAAATTCTTTGAGGAAATGTTCTCGACGGTCAGGAAACAAGCCAAGGCAGTAAGTGGCGTGGTATGGTCGTCGGAAAAGAAAAAGAAACGGTCTAAAGGGGGTGATGATGGTGAGGAAGATGATGCGCCTGAGCCGGAACCTGCTGCTAATGTGGATAGTTCAGACGACGAAGCTCCTAATGAAGATGATGACAATACTGACGTAAGTTTAAATTACAACGTATGCTCGTATGTGTGTCGGTAGTCAGATAGCTATTTATAACTTTTTGATATATTTCTCAATTCCATGCAGAGATGCAGACCTTTAAAATCAAACTATAAAAGTCTGTTACGACTTCCACTATCATTTGGATACCACAACACTATTTATGTGTGTATCTGTTTGTGCTTATATTTTCTTTCAATCTTTCTTTTACAGGCCAAAATTCGCAAGAAGAGAACAGAAGAACAAGAGTACGAAGATCCTGAGTCAGGGGAAGAAGAGAAATCAGATGACGAAGTGGAACTCAGCGACGAACAACCTGCAGATAAAGAGGAAGATGTACTAGACGCGACTATCGCTGACAATGACGCAGAAACTAGCAAAATTATGTCCGACGTAGTTTCCAACTTAAAAGAAGCAACAAATTACTCGTTTGACATCAAACATCACAAATGGTGCAAATTGACTGTCCTCTTCCCAATTTCCTTCTTAAGAGTAGATTTATCACAAGCTCTCCGCGAAGCCGCAATGAAATCTGTGATCCACGAGATCAAAAACATAAAACGAGCGATCACCAACAAAGAAAAGAACGTACTTTTCCTCAAAACTGAAGGAATTAACATTCTACAAATGTTTAAATACAACCATCTTTTAGATTTGAACAAACTATACAGTAACGATATTCATGCTATCGCTAATACTTACGGCATAGAAGCCGCAAATAAAGTGATAATAACAGAAATACAGAATGTATTTAACGTCTACGGTATCACAGTAGATCCTAGACATTTGTCTTTGGTTGCTGACTACATGACCTACAACGGTATTTTCGAACCTATGAGCCGAAAAGGAATGGAGGCATCGTCTTCGCCATTACAACAAATGTCTTTCGAGTCTTCACTGATATTTTTGAGGGAAGCGGTTTTAAATTCGAAGAAGGACAACATACGGTCGGCATCTAGTTGTCTTATGTTAGGGCAGCCTTGTAGAAGCGGCACAGGCTCATTTAGTTTACAACATTTCAGTAAAGTTATTAGCTGAAAAAAATTAAATCTTTATTATGAAATTGAGTGAAGTCAAGTGATTATTGTTTAAAATAATAAATATTTTGTTTTGAAATGAATAATTTTTTACAACCTTTTTCCTCAAATATCCTAAAAACTAGACGTCTGAGGTCAAAAATAACGAAATTTTCATCATTCCAATTAAAAACTCATCCGTCAGCAGGCGGTCCACCTGAGGGGGCTCAGGTGGACCGCCTGCTGATTTACGGATGACATTTAAATTTTAACTTATAATTTTTAAATTTAAACCTTGACCTTGCTCAAAATTTTGGTTTTACAGGGCATGTAGCTGTGTCAACATAGGTAAGTACATAATTATATTTGAAGGACTGGCGGGAATGAATTGTAAATCTGAAGTAGGCAACTCAAACTCAAAATCATTTATTTCGAATAAACCATTTACAGGTACTTTTGAATTGTCAGAGTTAGTCAGTTAGAAAGTTGAAGCTAGTTGCTCGTTCCAAACAGTAGGTTTCTATGGAGAAGAACGAGCAAGAAACTCCATGAACACTTTTAAAATCAATAATATGTTACAAATTTCGGTTACATCATTCTGAATATTGAATCTAGACAACATTGTAACAAGTCGTGTACGTTAAAACAGGTCTAGATAAAAATATAATCTTAATAAACAATTCAAAATAAATTTAGAATAACCGAGGTAGCTAGAGATGACCAGTCCCAACTAAAGGCGCCCGTCGGCGGCGCAATTAAGGCGTCAAGGCTTGTATTAGACCTCGCTTGGAGTATAGACACTGTATTGGTAAAATAGAGTTTTAAATAGATCTGCTGTTAAAGTGAAAAGGAAATAAAAATAAAAAACCATAGGTCGAACGTAAAGCAGCATTCTCAAGCAGTTAACACTGATTGTGGTAACTAAAATTCGACAGAAATAGAGTTTAAGATTGCGTAGTTGAGTGCAAGATAATAACAGGTTTGAATTATAACTGGTACACAATTCTCGACTCTATTTGTGTTACAATATTATGTTCATAATCAATTAAATATTATTTAATTTGAATTTGATAGTCTGTTAAAGTGCTATGATATTTATTGTAGGAGCTGTTTAGTGGAACAGCGCTTTTACTCATAGAAAAAATAATCACAATGTACAATGTGCTCAATCGTGTAGGTAACACTAAATCCATCAGTCCTACCTAATTGATGATGTAGAATGAAAGCAAAGCGGTTTAGTGCAAATTACATGCAATGTATTTTTAACCGCTGACGAGAAAGTGGTAGGTATTATAAAGGTGTGTCCAAGGCGAGCGCCATATATTATATTAACCCTAGATAGCTAACCTTCTGGCGTACCCTATTTAAGCTAACCATCCGTCGATACGACGGGCATTTGTAAAACTATTATTTTACCATAAAAAATAAACTTAATCATATTGTTGTTGTTATTGACAGTTAATACTACATAGGTTTAGCAATAAAAACACGTTTTCCAAATTGGCCTGATTTATTTACTTTTATTACTAAAGTAAATTTTCTTAGAACTTAAAAAAAAAGAAAAAAAATCGAATTAAAAACTTTAACTTGCAAAATCAATTCAAAAATATAGCATAACATTAATTTTAATTGTTATACATGGTATTTAGGAACGTAAGTAATTATAAAATAAAAATAATTATTTGTCTTTCAGACATGTGCCACAATAGTTATTTGTTATACAAGAGTGCAAAGTTGCTTTTTAACCGCGTGTTCAATTTTGATGACCGAGCAAGCGAAGGATTCTAAAATTGAATCACGAGCGCAGCGAGTGATTCAAAATTAGAATCCTGAGCGTTAGCGAGGGAATCAAAAGAGCACGAGGTGAAAAATCTTTGCACTCGAGTGCAACACGTAACTTTTCATTCCACCTCAGCGAGGAAATGACTAAATGCAAAAAAAAAACGTTTACAAAGTCTGAGTTTTTAACAAATTAAAAAAAAGTTGTATGATATATTCGGCACCATAGAGGTAGCAGTAAATAGGTTTAATGTTTTTTTTTAATTCACAAACTTAGTGCACACGATGTTCTAAATTCAATTTACTTTATCCTCTAGAGAATAAAAACGGCTTTTCCACTCAGATATTGAAGATTAAAAATACTCTTTCCGAGATGGTGGGATGAAAAAAATTTTTTTATTCATCGCTACCTTACATTTTGTGCATTTTTTTTTTAGTCATGCGCTTTTTCTTGTGGTTGCACATTCCACACGTCTAACTTTTCCGTTTTTCTCCTCTTCAAGAAGTTGATGACTTTTCTACATCAAGAGAAGCTTGGCGTGATGGCTGCTGGTCTTGACTGGTGATTTGGTAATCTCCTCGTAAATTTTATTTGTAATGAACGTATCAAAGCAAGATAGTTCATCTGTTAATCGTCTACATGAATGGCCAGGTCCCCTTGAAGTACGCACGATGTTTCTCGCCAAGGTTCTAGTTGAAAGGTTCACTTTACTCGTAGAATAAATGTACCGATTTTTACATCGCTTGTGTGTTTCCTTGACTAAGTTGGCTAAAAGAGCCAAGTCGTTCAGGCAAGTGTTTAAAAAGTGACAGCGTTATTTCTTTGCGCTACCCGTCGATTCGACGGAGGTTAGCTATCTAGGGTTAAAATACGTCCACACACAATCACCGACGAACGAACGGTAACACCGTTCGCGCGCGGCAGCTAGTTCGCGACGTCCGCGCGCGCCTGTCGTCCAATCATAGCGCGGCAAGAAGCGCGCGGCGTGCCGCGCACGTTTGCCGCGCCGTGTTTGGACACACCTTAAGTTTAACGAGTGTATGTCTTTCTGTTGCACCGTAGCTCCCAAACGGCCGAACTGGTTCTTATTTGGTTATTTTTGTCTAAAAGAGGATCGACTGTTCGCTATGATTCAAGAAAATCTTTCCAGCCATTTAAAGAGTACTATTAGCTCTTTTCTAGTTGATTAATTAATGTATGTGAGGGTCTTCAACAAGTCTGATCAGGTTTTTTGTTGGGGGTTTTTAAATTTTTTCCAATTACCCGTCCGAATCTGGGACCTTCATTGCGGAAACTGTCCGCACTTTACATATTATCTGCGAATTAATGTTGTATTTCAAAACAGTGAGGCATTTTTTAAAAGTATTTTTATTGTGGGGAGGGTACTACCCGCGATGGTCCCCCACGCCTCTTTCTCGGGGAGTATTATACCCGCGGAAGGGTAAGAGGTAGCTTACAATGAATGACAGATGTGAACGCAAGAGGGCGCCACGCTATATTTGTCCGGTAAAGATGCAGTTTGTTATTACTATTGGAGATGTCTAGAGCTACATAAAAAATAGATACGATGCTCCAAGAGGTCTTTAAATCGATTAATGGAAGCTAATTTTGAAATTATGCGTGAACACAGTCAGTGATCGATAGGTACCTAAGGTAGGTACATAACAAAATCAATGAAACTACAAAAATGTTTTAGAAATCATTTTGTATTTGTCGTATTACAATAGAACTTATAAACGATTATTAAAACGTCTACGTAGGTAATTAATTACAGCGGTGATGGATATCACCTGTGTGTCAAACACACTGTAGGTAATCCTTCAATTGTACTCTTTTAACAAGGCACATAACATTGTCACAGACAAGAGACATGACATTTTTACGGAAATGGTAAAATCAACAATATTTCATTTATTCTTTCAAAACTTGTGATTACGTACTAAGTTTATGTGTTAAACCACTTACAAGTTACAGGAATAAAAATGTTACAGTTTACTATAATAATCTGTACGCGGTCTAAATTATCTATAGCTTAACGTTAACTTAGGTATAAACAGAATGATCACATATGCTCCTGGGCGTGTAGCGTTTTGCAACGTTACATGAAATACAACTAATCCATAAATACTACAATAATCTTGCACAGAAAACATAATAAAACCACTTATTTAATGCAACAACATCCGCTTTAAGCGAACCATAATATGATTTTTATAAAATCAGAATTCACAACACAATATTACCGTTTGGCACTAACTCGAAGGCATAGACTGAAAGGAATTCGCGGGAAAACCCGCTGGCGGCAATTTGATTTCAGAAGCTCAAGAATAGTGTAGCACGTTCGTCTACAAGTCTTGACTCTAAAAACGAATAAAATTAACCGAACTCAGTTGACAATTTAAACTAATTAGATTGAATATTCCTGATAGTCTATGACAGAGATTAGTGAAAAATATTTTACCAGTTGATTTAATTTCGGGGTCTGCGACATAGTTTCAAATGCTTTGATGGCACTATTTAAACTGTTAGGTATTATCATTACTGTCTTGTGAGGATATAAAAGTGTAAAAGTCACTGGCTAGGACGGTAACAATAGGTTTCATTTGGACCACAGAATCGCTTCTCCACTTCGCACTCATCTTCAACTTTTCAATATATTATCTATAAAATAACTATGGACAATACTTGAATGGTATTAATTAATCTAAATATTATAATAAATAGCAAAGTTAAGAGTTATAAATTTGACCAAACACGAGTTCGTTGTCGTATCATACACAAGATACTATCACAGCCCTATTGATGTGCGTCTCGTCGTATTTTAAAAATACAGTAGACAGGTGAAACAAATGTAGATTAAAAAAAGTTATATTTTATTCACGATTTGTAATTAAAAACATTATCAGCCATATCTAAAAAGTTCATTATTTCACAAAAAATACTTAATATCAATAAAAAAGTAATAATTTGCAAATACACAGTCTCACCTTAAAAATACGTTGAACTCGCGTTTGGTCGGACAAAGCCAACAAACACAACCGCCATTATAAAACGCGCGGGAAACAATATATTATAATACTTTTTTTTAAAGAGAATCAACACGTGAGCCGCTCGATTCATCCAATATTTACAGTTTTATTTAACACATTACGTTTTGCAACTGTTCTACCCCTAATTCAACAAATATTTTAATTAAAACATGTTAGGGAGTAATGTTGCAATGCGTATTGAGTCAAAATTTTACCAGTTGTATTCGCTGTTGGTTCTCAACTTTGTAACCCTTATTGCGCTGTTTCCGCTTCGCTCTGATTCTTGGCAGCTTTTTTCTCTTGTTTGATGGCTTTCTTGTCGGCTGCTTTCTTGGCATTAGCCTCGTCATCGGCAGGGTTGTCCCAATCCTGTCTTCTGCCTGAAGCGAACACGTTGTAGAATGTTGCGCAGAAAATGTAGATCCCGCCCGCGATGTAGAATACTTTTTTCCATTGTGCTTGTGTGGGCTGTGTAAGAAAAGTATTTCAATTAGCAATGTATATATTTTTAATTATCCTGTATTGTCCCAGTGCTGGGCAAAGCTCTCCTCCGTGGTCTTCTACCCCTCTCTATGTTTTACCTTCTCTGGCTAATCCCCCGTCTAAGTCATCACACCAGGTTTTCCTAGGCCTCTCCAGCGACACTCGTTTTTCCGCCAATTAGCTTAGGTAAGAAAAAACTCCTTTTACGAAGCTGAACTTACCCTGCCCTCAATAATGTACCCAGCGACGATGGGTGCCAGGAGACCAGTCAGGTTGGCCAAACAGTTGGTGAACGCCATCAGAACACCTGCGAAACGCGGTGAGAGGTCCAAGTGGTTCACCTGAAAACAAAATAAATAAATTAAGTTTACTACAGATTGGGTACGGAGAAATACGGAGGCTTTTATTATAATATAATCAGTTTAAAGCACTGTAATATAATTATATAGCTCTCCTGGTTTTATCAGCTGCTTCATTGAAGATCCTAACGATTCTACTTTTTTTTAACTTTTTACACATTACAAGCCGGTTTTTCTTTAACACAACAGACCTCTACACGTAGAGGTCTGTTGTGTGTGTTTCCCGAAGGAAGGATGGCAACAGCGTGAGTATGTTTTCTGTAATGGTCATCTATAACAGTGGTAAAGTGGTTCTCAAAGTAAATGAAACGGCGACTCAACTAACAAAGATTTTATAGAGAAAAAAGGCATAACTAAGTATCTCAATGAAGACTATTCTAAGTATTCAGTGCAATTTATAACCGAATTTTTAATTGTTAATCAGTGACCAGAAGTGCTATTTCAATGAAAATGTATTTGTTTTCTATTTTTTTATGTGTAAACATCTTAGCCCTTCAGTACACGGTAGGGGGGCTACCTGAAACTTCGACTGTCAGATGCGTAAGGGGTAAGCGTCAGATAACGTCACCGTAAGACTAGTTGTTCATGTGTGCGTGAGACTGGTACCTACTGATACAAGCTCACATGTTAACACATCAATTCTCATGAGTACCTGGGCACTGACACCCGTTTTTTGTCATTGTCATGTCATCTTTCAGACCCCATCCAATAGAACCCATACCCATAGTTTGGGTCATGGTGATAAAATAAATAAAGTTTGAAGAATTATCCTTACCTTGAAACCAGAGTAGATACCACCGTTGAGACCAACACCAACGGCTAAGATGGCGACGGTAGCCGCAGGGTTGCAGCCAGTGTTTGCGGCGATAAACAGACCGCACGCCGGGCCATATTGACCTGGAAGGATAAGGAACCTTATGGATATTTGGTTCATGGCAATAAAAAGGGTATTTTGAGAGTTAAAGGCACAATATCGGAAATTTTCGGGTTCTGTAGTCAACCTGAAGTTCCGGCAAATATTCGCTATTGGATTCAAAGTGATGCTTACATTACACGAGCCTTATTAAACCACACATATTGCATGACCTGGCCACACCCACGACACTCCATATAAACGAAACGATATAATTGCCTACACTACTACCAAAATTGTTATTTTGGTAGTAGTGTAGGCAGTTAGTCTGTTGACTGTACAAACACCTACATTTGTGTGTGTGCGTGTCTACGTGCCGCTCGAACTAAAAGCAGTTCCGAGAGCACGTACCACACGAAAAGAGGTGAGGAACAGTGTTTCGGTGGAGGGCGGAGCGTGTCGCTACTGTACGGTAGTGATAATATTTATACTGTGACCTGGACTCCAAATTTAGGACTATTGTGCGCTAAGAAATTCAATAAGATTCCGGATAAAAGGCGAACCCGGTCTCTCTCACCATCCTCAAGTATTAAGTTCTACCAGTCTGTAAAAACTCAAATGAAACTCACCGATACTGTTGATGACCTTTCTGACTTGCGTGTGGTTGAAACGTCCACTGGACAGCATCCAGTCGGCGACCACTGAGATGAACATAGAGAACAGCCACATGCACAGGTATGGGAGGGCAGACACGAATCCGTTCTGCAAGGAACACATAAAATATTGTTAGATAATCATCCACCATAAGTGGATTTAGATAATCATGACCAGAGGATGGGCAGCAGCGTCCTTCTGAGTACTATAACATCTACTGCGGGCGCCAACATGCATCGGGCAAGCATGGCGATTACGGCAGAACCCCCCCCCCCCCTTTGGGGGAGACCTATACCCAGCAGTGGGAGTCTAAAGGTTGACATGATGAAGTGGATTTAGATAATCATGACCAGAGGATGGGCAGCAGCGTCCTTCTGAGTACCATAACATCTACTGCGATCGTCAACATGCATCGGCCAAGCATGGCGATTACCGCTGAGGGAGGCCATGCCCAGCAGTTAGCGTCTTAAGGTAGATGAAGAAGCAGAAGATAATCATCATCATCGTCGTCACCAGCCAGAAGACGTCCACGTTGAACAAAGGCCTCCCCATAAGGGTGAGGGGGTTGTCAATTTGTTATCCCCACGCTTGGCAGGAGTCATGGTCCGTTGCTGCCCGATTTCCGGATTTTCCCTTAGATTTTTACGACACCCTCGGGACGAAATGGGTGGGTGTATATTCTGGCCCACGGACACCCCACGGGACGTTCAGGACAGCTTCATTACGTTGTTAGATAATAACAAGATCAAATACGACTGGGACTTCTAGGCAAGCATGCTCCATCTTAGACCGCATCATCGCTTCCTATCAGGTGAGATAGTGGTCAAACGTATGCCTATCAAACGATAAAAAAAAAATACGACTGGGATACGTTTTCTTGCTATAGAGTTCCAGTGCATACCGTACAGGTTCATCACCAGACGTTGAAAATCAATCATAGTAGTTAGAGCACATGAAGAGCGTGTGGCTAAGTTAAAAGCCGTACAGATCGATCGGTCAAAGGTTCGGTCTGTGGATGGGTGACCATCCCTTTCATACCGAGTTTCCCCCGTGCCTCGGAAAGTACTTAAAACCGTTGGTCCCGGCTGTAATTTGTAGATCTTTGGCAGTCGTTATGGGTAGTCAGAAGTCAGAAAGTCTGACGGATTGACCGCGACAAGTGAAGATCATGAGCCAACGAATCTTAAGTGGGCTTTTTGACTTTTGACCTAGCCACAAATTCCTCCAAACAAAATCAATCCAATCTGACCACAGCTAAATTAAAGCTGAAAAATGCCGACAAATCTTGTCGTCAATCCTGTAACCTACAATATTGACCGATCGTGAACTCTTGACCCGGCGCCCGGCGGCGACGGCTCTCGACGCGACAAATGAATAATGGCCTGAACGATCCAAATTGGAGCACCTCCTCGACTTGATTGCTAAATTACTATTATTGACTAAAGTGGGCGGGCGTTTATTTATTTTGTATGGGTTGTTTTTTATGTGTTGATCAAAGTGATTTTATTCGGAACTTTTCTGGTTTTATTGAGCTTAGCTAGTTTTACCAAAATGAGCTTTACAATCTCTTAACAATTTAATTAATCACGTATTAGTAGTACGCAAAATACGTACATTACGCATCTGTTAAATTTCTATGTTAGATTTTCAACTTTATCACAAAACTGTAAGGTTCATATTCAATTGGAAAAATTTGACAGTTTAGTATCGCTTGAAGTGCTGGCGCCTGTACATCTCAAACTGATGCTTAGAATAAATTTAAAATAATCAGCATTAAATATCCAAAATTGAAACAATTAAATTACTTCGAAAAATGAGACAAATGTGTCGCTTTGACAGAAAACAAACTCAATTCACTTTTTTGTCTTTCACATAAACTATTCTCGAGTAAATACAAATAAATCGATACTTACATCCTTGATAGAGAAGTGCAGCACTTGTCGCATGAAGGTTGGCAGTTCCGTCATAAGGGTCTCGTAACCGTAGTTCTGGCCCATGTGTGCCAACATAATCGCCCAGAACGGCGTCGATAGAAGGATCTTACTCCAAGGGATCGGTGGCGACTGTAATAGAAAATTTTAGTTAAGAAGTCTTCGATCAAATCTTAAAATTTAATGTCTGACTGACAAAAATTGTCAGCCTCTACTTAGGCCTAAGTTTATAGAATTACTTAGTATGAGTACCTGCGTAGTTGCTTAAACTTTGACCAAAGGCGTTTGCAAATTATTGAAATCTGCATCTAATAAGTCCAATCCTATACTTCCTAAGGGTCATTTCTGGGGACCTGCAACTACACTGGTCTTTGTCCAATCCTAATAAGATTCTAAGAGGCGCTTAGGGCGTAAAATAAATTCATACAAAATACTCACGCTGGAACCAGCAGTACCCCACAGCGAGCTCAAGATATACTTCTTCTCAGCCTCCTTGATGCTGGGGCACTGTTCCGGGTCTTCGGAAACCATGAACAGGAAGGCGAGACACCACACGGTTCCGACGAGACCAAACACGTAGAAGATGGAAGGCCAGCCGCCTGAGAAGCCGTATGCTGACAAAAGGCCGGACAGGGGCATAGAGATCACCGTGCCGAATTGTGCACCTGTACATGGAAAGGTAAAAAAACTAAAATTTAACAACCCACAGCACAGACAATACTTGATCAGACCTGTAGAAGATGCTGACATCAACTATAAAAGAGCTGATAATCTTCAAACGGCTGAATAGATTTTCATGAAGCTAACTAAGAACACTCGATCAAGTCATCTTTCAAACAAAAGCCGTTTGGGTGCTTTGATGCCACAAAAAGACACACATTTAAAGTTAACGCCCTTGCGTTTTCGTCAGGGGCTAAAAATAACACTTAAAAAAAAACCGAAGTGAATCTTATTTTTTTCGTAGGCACCATAAATATCTATCTCGAGTACAAAGAATTTGAGAACTAAAAGGTTTAAGTGTCGTGTACCAATCTGTTTCTCAATGATTCTACGTAGGTAATGGACTGCGGCGTAAAATCTAAGCCGTATGGTGGACGCACATCTGGCGGAAGATGCGCTGTTCAATTTCAGTCGTATCGAACGCCAGAACTATCAAATAGATAATATAAAATATTCAATCTTATATAACCAATGATGCGTCTGTGCATTCATGATATAACCGATGACGAGTTAATGCGTCAATCAAGTATACTAACGACAATACAATTTCTGTCAGGTGTGCGTTCATAGTCTACGCCGTAGACCATTTACCATTGAGCCCTGTAGACTCTAAATGAAAGACATAACAATGTTTTGTCTCCGTTTTAATTACGGTAGTTAGTGTCAATATCTTACCGGCATATACGGCGGCTCCCATTCTACTCCTCTCGTTGGGTGGAATCCATTTCGCCAACATAGCGTGAGTGCACGGTACGATCGGTCCCTAGAAAAGTAAAACAAATTATAGGCCACAGTCAAAGTTATCATTCATAAGCACGTTTGAATTGTCAAGGAGTCTGTCAGTTAGAGTAAGAAAGCTGAAGCTAGTTGCCCGTTCCATGCTACCCAAGGTAGGTCGACTGGGGAAGAACGAGCAAGAAACTCCACAGACACTCTTTTCAATCGAGTTTATAAAATCTTGATTACAATGTAACTATGTAGAACAAAATAAAATAAAAATATAAGCCGCCCGTTCCCGAACATGACGCCAATATAGTAAACATAAGCAACACGACAGGTAGGCAATTTGGTGTTTTAAATGTTGTCTATATTAACGTATCCGGCGACTTTAACTGAAGATCAAGTCAAACGTTTTGACATTGCCTTTATTAGATAGCTACTTGGAGGTCGAACAGGACTAAATTCTACTAAATATTGGATTTAATTACTAGAATAAACTATTTATCAGTGGAACACTTTAGGTTACCGTATAAGCAGATGGAAAGACTCACCTCGCCCAAACCTTGGATGAATCGGACTAAGATGAGGTACTCGTAGCCAGCCTCAGCGGCGACCGGTACCAGAAGACCAAACACGGAGTTGACCAACATTCCAATACCCAGGAAGTAACGGGCTCCGAACCTGATGAAACCAATTAAAATAAACATCTTTACTTACATGGACTAGGTACACGGTACAAAAGGAAATAATAAAGGTAATAGAAAAAAAGCTTATTAAATTATCATGACAATTATGGTTCTCTTGACGGATTAGGTGCTGTAATTTCCTCAAAATTGAAAATGATTTTCATTGAAAATTTTGTAAAATGACGCTTTGTAGGTTAACGAAACATTGATTGTATAATTTTATTGAAAAAAACATGACGTAGACATTACGTAAGTAAGTCGCATATAAATACCTAATTCAATTTACCATTGTAGTACCAAATTATCAACCAGAAAGATCAATACTTATTGCAAACAAGACAGGGTACATATAAAATGCAAAATCTCAAATCTAAAGGAAGAGTGGACCAAACATCGGCCCTTGGGGTATTCCAATGACCCACAGCATAATGTAAAGTCACGTACATACTATATTTTAAGGACTGAGTGGGGAAATCGAAACCCTAACATAGAATATAAAGCAATTCAGGTGTTATGGTACAAAGTTACAAACCTTTTAGACAAGATTCCGAAGGGTATCTGCGTGATGACGTATCCATAGAAGAAAGAGGATAAGATGTAACCCTGCAGTGTCGAACTCCAAACGAAAGCACCGTCTTGTGTCGACGCCTAAAACCAATTAAAAATCGTAAACGTTACGATACTTATCGTAAATCTTATCTTAAACGAATTATTGTGACAATCGCCAAGATTTAAATCACACGCTTTTACATTATCCCAAATATTTCCTGCTTGTCAGTTTTTCAAGGATTGTGTAATTGGCACAAAATTTTCAATGCAATGCTTTCATGCCAAGACTAGATCTTAAATGTGGAACCTGAGAATGCGGACAACGGCTGCCTGCGTTGGTGAGAACCATAGAAATATACGTATTTATAGTGAAGGCCCTTCTACACAAATACTAGTATAAATGGAAGTTGTCGGCTCCGGTGTGGACGGGTTTTAAATGCCTAACTAGGAAAACATCTTAAAATTAGAAAGTACATAATTATGAAATTGATAAAGTATGTACCAACCTAACATTGGTACTTGCTTGTGCCCGGTAGCTAACCTTCGTGCATGAGAGGCGGACATCTTAGCCACTGGGCCATTGGTCAAATACTCAAACGCTACTCAATTTTAAGATGCCGTTAAGTCTTGTGCTGTCTCTGTCACGTTATGTAAGTGACTGTGACAGTACGAGACTTAACGGTATCTTAAAATTGAGTACCGTTTGAGTATTTGGCTTTTAGACTATTAAACGATAAATTACTTAAACTCGAGAAACTTTTAATAAATGTATAGAGAACACATCAGGAAATGCTATCTCTGTCTAATAACCTTTACCAGAAGAGACAACATTCCCTGTTGCGAAAGAAAAGGACAAGGTCTCCAAAATGGAGACTAGACTCTTTTCTCTCTTCTTGTAGTATAAACTCAATTTCACTTACACTGGTCTCATTGCCAATGGGCACTCCACATTCAGTGTCCGTCGGCTCCGAGATGACAGGGAGCGCCGTGTGGTTGACCATGGCGACGATGGCAACAGACATGTTGGTCCTCATGATGTAGGCGTTTGCCATGCCGAGGAACAGCATGAATGTCACCCAGTGACGGGTGCCGAGGCCACCTGGGACAAAGAAAAAAAGTTCGTTGTTCATAAAACATGTACGGACTTCGTATGTTGTAGGTAGGTTAGTTTTCTAAGATGTTGCGTGCTTTAATAAATTTGTGTGTAAACGCAGGCTAGGACAATATATTTTCTTTTTCTTTAGAATATGGTAGGTAGCTTGTGTCTATTAGCTGCTCTTTGGATACGGGAGATATTCTTATAAGTACTGAGTGCTTTACTGGCAAGTGCTATCGAATTGCTGCAAGAAGATTAATTTAGATAGAGCTTTCTAAAAAAACGCAGTCGCATTGTTTTGAATCATAATTTTAGTGGCAGTAAAAATAGACTAGGTCATCTTATAACAATTCAAATAATTTATTTTAAAAAGTAAGTAAAGTCGCGGTCAAAAGCTAGTGTTTACTTGGTTGTTATTAAATGACTTCATAGATTTGCATGAAAAGAAGCAAAAGCCCAGATGAAGTATGTGTACGGCAATAACTTTCCAATAGATAAAATTGAGATAGTAATAGATAGATATAATTCTACAACACGATTGGATTAAACGCATTAAGATAACGCCTGGTTGAAAATTAGATCGATAGAGTGATAACTCCATGACGCTGCGGCATCGGCACTAAATAAAGACGAGTAGTAGGACCACTCTAAATCTTGCAATATTAGTCAGGTCGATAAATATGCCAGGGAGCCACAAAGTAGCAGTGTCAGTGCAAACAAAACAAAGCTTTTACGTTTGTCAAGAGGTAGTTATAAGTAGATAGGTACTTCAAACAAAATGGAAAAGCTGTCACTGTTAATACCCTTTTTTTTTTTGGTACGGGGTGGAAAATCCTCATGGATGTCCTCCGCCCTGGGGCGGGCGGAGGGGTCTGTCAGATTCTTACTGACTAAAAACCACCCCGGCGTTCCATCTCACACCTACGTCGGGGGTCGCGGGAACTGGAGATACTTCCGCAACCCCCGGCTGGTGCCGGGGGGGGAGTGAGGTGTTAGACTCCCCCCCGGACATCTTAGAGGGGCGCGCGTGGAACACTACGCGCCGCCACCTCGGGTCCTGGTTGTTTAACCTTTTGACCGATACGTCAAAAAAGCAAAAACATGCCCTCGGCGAAAAGGTACGATTTTTTTACGAATTACTCTATGGAATTAAGTTTAGAAATCTGTCATGTGCCCATGACCGTGGCGCGCGTGCTGGGGTGTGATTTTGTAAGACCTCATTCTAAACTTCGAATCTGAATCCACTGTGTGTTTCTTGATTGGCATTCTAAAAACTCGGTTGACAATTAGAATTTACACTAGCGCCACCCTTGCGAGCGTGTCAGCGAGTTGAATTAAATTGACAGGGAGATTTTGACAGATAAAGTATGAGATGACGTAAGAAGTGGCATTCTGTAAGATAATTTCCCCGTCACTTCGACGCACACTTCGCACTATAACCCGATTCAAAGTGAAAAAAAAAATCAAGGTCATTTTGAGCCTTATGCGAAGTGAGAGTGAATAGCGATGTGAAATGCGAGTTGTTGTTTGAATTTTACAGAATCGACCTACTGAGCACCTTTTGGTTTGTCATCTACACATGACTATGGCGATCAAAAGGTTAAGGACCTGTGTGAACTAGAGTTCAAACAAAACTTTGAACCATAGATGGTTCAAAGTGTTTAAACAGGTAAACGCAATATTATCTTCTTACTCTCTGTACAGCGGTATCTTGTTTTCTGTTGTTGCATATTATTAGTTAGTTTATTCCTCTTTTATTTCCCTATTATATCTATATCACTCACAGCAAGGCAAATAACGTACTGATCTCGAATATTGCTAGAGAGAAAAAAAATGGTCCTTCTGTCCGTATTTTTATTGTGGTTCCTACTCATTCACAGACGTCATTTTATACTCACATTTCGGCACACCAATTCGTGATTTATTGGCATGGCTAACCGTAGAATGTTTTTATGTTTGTTCATGTTGCTTGTATATGTACCTACTATTAAATAGCAGTTCGGTCGTGGTCTACCGATTATTTGGCAATGCACACCATGATGACACATAGTGTGCATTAATGATAACGTAACTTTTGAATCACCGCATTATGTCAGCTTTTAAAAGTAGGTACCTACCTAACAGATACAGGTAATTACATACCTACAGTTGCTTTTATCAAAGTACATTATTCTCGTAACTAAAAACGTTCTAAATCTAGTCACAATCTCTCAATGAAAATCAATGTCAAAAGCTTGTCAAAAGTGTAGAAAAATCACAGGTATTTTTGACAGATGAATGAATGAATGCTAAGATTATAGGAGACGCCAGCACATCAAATTTTCCCAATTGAATATGAACCTTATATTTTCGTAATAAAGTTGAAAATTGATCAAAGAAATTTAACAGATTATTGTAGCTTGATGTGGTGGCCTCTGTACATTGTTTATAGGTAAAATTGACATAAGGTTTCACTAAAATTATTCGACTTGTCAATAGGGAACATTACGCCAAATTCGGCGCAGAGGGCGCCACTAGCACATTCAGTAAACCTTAACCTCGTATTCTTGTTATATTGTGTTATTATTTGTAATAACTAGGTATTTTATATCAAAATTGTTATTAATCTTGATTGTACTTGACGGCAACATACGGCCATTTGAAAGTGGATTCTAGGTTAAGCTCAGAATAAAATCATATATTCTACATGATAAAAGTGAACGTTATTCCGTAAATACGACTATCTCACCTGAATACTTAACCTGAACATATTTTAGAGTGATTTTTAGCTGCTTCCCAAAGTTTTCCAACATTTTCCTCTTTTGGAAATGAATAATTAATTCCCTTCATTTCTACATCGAAATACACAGCACTGATGCATTATTGTATAATATAATACACTTCCCAATTTTGAACTCAATTAAAGGCAGAATTCACGCTTTGAACGACTGTTACTGTTTATGCTAGTGCTGCACTCTGGTGCCAGAACATTGCAGTAATATCCCCTATTCTTCAGACCGAGAGAGATACGGTACCTAGGTAGGTAATTGACCCCCACATATTGGTAGAGCGGTAAATATAATAAGGAGAATACAAAGTAATACCAGTACCATTTCATATTACCCCCGATAGATAAGATACGATATGATACAGGGTAATCGAGTTAACACTGGAATATTGTTCAGCAAATACCTACCTATAAGATAAAACATTGCTGGGTGTGTTTGATTGGCAGCTATCGCCATCATGTCTGGCTGTCATGTCGATTGTTGTCATAATGTTTATTGAGCATTAATTGCACTTACCAAAGTAATATAGGTACAGTCAGCAAAAGAGTTAGGTATGCGCTTATGCAGGTCATCGGAAATGGATTAAGTTTATTTAGAAACCGATGGATGTTTTCGAATGAAATTTAATTAAAGCATTGAAATGTTTATTCTCTATTATATTTATTTTATTTTGTTCAAAAACATTCATCGGTTTTTAAGCAAACTTTAACGATTTGTGACGACCCTGCATACCTATCTCTTTTGCTGACTGTACTTACATATAGTTAGAGTAATTTATTGCAACCTATTACGTCGCTCCTTAATATTATGACCAATCGCCTTATTTTTCGGCGGTACACATGGACCATATTTTTTTCCGACAATGTGTGGCTGCAATATATTGTCAGCAATATTTTAAGTAGTGTAGTCGGGCCATACTCAAAAATTTTGCTGTAAGCATCCCATGCCCATGATCACAGAAAATTATACCTGAAAGTTGTTCTGAAGTCAGATATTGACTTTTGCGTTGTTAGTACAAAAAAAAATGTACATATGTGTACTTGTGTACTTTATTAAATAAATATGGGCTCAGGCTTCGATTTACGTACCTATCTGTCTATTTTCAACCGACATCAAAAAATAAAAAATACAGACGAATTGATAACCTCCTCCAGGTTATCAATTCGTCTGTATTTTTTTTTTTTTTTATGTTTGTTACCTGATTTCTTTGGACCAGGTGAACCGATTTTGATGATTTTTTTTTTTATTTCAAAGCTAGTGCTTCCCGTGTAGTCCCATTTTAATTTGGTTCAGTTCTGACAATGGCATCCATGAGGAAACCGTTTATGTCTTAAATTTGCATTAAGTATCTGCGCGATTTGTTACGCGATTTCTCCGGCAAACGTAAACCGATTTTGAAATTTTTTTTTTATGGATAGGGTATGCTTCAGGGGTGGTCCCATATAAATTTTATCGAAATTGATTCAGCACTTTTTGAAAAATCAACAAATACCCAAAAAATTTACATAGACGACGTTTTAGTTTCATCAATCTTTGTAGTAGTTAACTTTCAATCTCTTCTTAATAGATTTCGATGAGAAGGAGGTAGAAGAAGAAGAAGCAGAAAATAAAAAGCTTTTTACAAAAAAGACAACCGCCTTCAAAAACTAAATCGTGAAAAATAACTTTAGCACAGAACACACATTGACTTTAGTTTCGGAAGTCGGTGGCAATACAAAACAACAAACAGAACAAAGCCACTGAATTTCGAAACTAGAGTCAATGTGTGTTCTGTGCTAAAGTTATTTTTCACGTTATAGTTTTTGAAGGCGGTTGTCTTTTTTGTAAAAAGCTTTTATTATATTTAAATAATTAGCAACATGTTCCATTAATTATAACCCTTCTGTTAAATGTAAGTTTTATAAAATGACTAATGTACGTCTTCAGCTGTTCCTCCGTTGAAGGAAATTGATACAATAAATGAACATTAATCAGAAAATGTTATGAATAGTGGGGACAAGTCATAACCACCATTCATAAACCCAGGAAAAAGAAACAACTGTCGTCGCAACTTACCAGAAAGGAAGTAGGTACTTATTTTGTATTGTGTCGATACTACCACCAATACCTACTTATCACTATCACTACATAGGTATTATAAAACAAAATCCCCCGCCGCGTCTGACCCTATGTATGCTTAGATCTTTAAAACTACGACGATTTTGATGCGGGTTTTTTTAATAGATAGAGTGATTCAACAGGAAGGTTTATAGGTATAATACATGCTTATAGTAGAAGAAAACCGAGAATTTCCAAGATGTGAGGTCGTAATAAACATATTTTTGTGCGCTTACATTGCAAACGCTGGCTAAACCTTACGAGATATATCAAAATAATGTAGTACGGAATTGTATATCTTAAAAAGATCGTTAAAAAAGTCCGCGATGGTATATGTTTATCTCTTAAGGATAACCCACAATAACCATTTTTATCTTTTACATATTACAAATAAGATATGGGTTACTTACTAAGCTATTTTAAACAATACAGTTTTATTCCTAGATACGTTTACGATTACGTAAATGTCTTAGATACGTTTTGCATTTCATGTAGATCAAAATTGCCCTTTACAGCATATTATTAAAATCAATATATTAGAAGATAACACAGTGTTAAAAAGCGGGGGTAGAGCGGCTGGCGCTTAGATTTGTTGTTTACATGTTTGTGTTGTCTAATGACAAAAAAGCTGTGAACGTTTTATTTAAAGACATTCTGTAGTATATTTAGTATCACCATTGCACCCGTGCGAAGCCGGGGTGGGTCGCTAGTTTACAATAAACTACGTATAGGTACTCAAGTACAATACGGTCAACGTAACTTGGCGCGTCTGAAGTTAGCTGTTTGGCTGCGCAATGGAACTTTTAAGAACGAAATTGTCTACTGCGCAGCTAATCGGCTAACTTCAGACGCGCCAAGTTACGTTGACCGTACTGTAGCTAGTGTGAATTTTATAATGGTGACACTGATGCCGATTGCCTTGTTCACAAACTAAACTAAAATTAGGCAAATTATATATTCTCTAAATATCTTAATTTTTTTGTACAAATCCTGCCATGATTCTTTGGACATTATTTAGAAAATTCAATAATTGTATTAATGTAGGTAGGTACTTAGTGCTATTTTAGGAACAGACAGTCACATGCTACAAATTAAAGACGTAGGAAAATGTAAATCTATGGTGTTACTACCGCAAACTTGGCAATAATAATTCTAGTAAGAGCCAAAATGTCAGTTTTCCTTCACCTTACATTATGTACTATTTAATATTTCGCTAATTCTGTGCAATTAGAAACATCGATGTAAAAATGTCATTAAATGAATGGATAAAGACCTACGTTTTTATGTTCAAAATTGTACCTAGGTACAATACGCGCCACGAAAGATGAGACTTGACACAGACTTGATTTGACTTGCGCAGTACTCGATTCAAACAAGTCTGTGTCAAGTCTCATCTTTTGTGGCGCGCAGTATACGTAGTACCTACCTAAATATTTTCCGTGCCATTTTCCCGCCCAAAGCAAAAACTATAAACAAACGAAAAAAAATGGTAACCAAAGAGTTTAACTATGCACGCAAACGTTCCAAACCAAACAAACAAGTGTAAGTACTTACTACTTACTTAGTTTAGACTTTTAGACCCATAAGACAAGTAGGTACCTAGGTATGTCTTTGTTTTGAGAAAAAAGTAAGTAGGTACCTACCAACCTATTACAAAGGAGTACTCTAAATTTTAAGAGACAGTAATGATCGGTTGTTTTGTGGCTGTGGCTTTTGTTAATAACAGCACTCTTAGTCATCGGAAAATTATGGACATCTTATTAGTAAAGGTGGTAATGGTTGTGGTAATGGTTGGGGTTGTGGTGGTAAAGATATCTAATTTTAGATAGGTATTACACCAATAATTAAGTAGGTAGGTAGAAAAATATTTGTTGATAAGATATGGGGACATATAAAGGGTGTTAAAGAAATTGCGTGCCATAGCTTCAGGATGAGTTCAGTATCGATAAAGGAACCCGTAAAAAATAAAAAAATACTTACCTAGGTACCTTTAAAAAAAGTTAAAAGAAAAAAGTGAAAAAGAAACGCAAATTATCATAAAGTGAACCTAACATAGCTTCAGGATGAGTTCAGTATCGATAAAGGAACCCGTAAAAAAATACCTTAAAAAAACGAAAATTATCATAAGATGAACCTTATAACATATTCAGGGTGAGTTCAGTTTCGATATAGGAATTTGAATTCTAAACGATTGCTATTTTAAGTTAGTAGGTACCTACTAAATTAGGTTGATCTTGCAATTTTGTTTTCCTTGATTAAGCTATGCCATAGCTTAACCAAGGAAAAAATAATTTCTTTAACATCCTGTATAATACGATGTATAATAACTATTGAGCTTAGCTCTGCCAAAACGAGTCATCCCACAATCTCTAGTCATTTTAATCTAATAACAAATAAAGGACGCGGTCACACCAAAAACGTAACAGTCATTTACGCTAGACTACACAAACTTTACGCTAGCGTGAACGCGGCCTAAGAAGTATACTATCTGTAACATCCAATATCACGAACTAAGCTCGAATTGAAACATGACCAACCAAACATTGACGGAAGCAAAAATATCTCCTCAACTTTCATGTACGTAGTTGCCATACCTACTTACATAACTAGGTGGCAAGATAGTTGCATCGCAGCTATATTTAAAACCGGAAAGAAACGTGAGCCATTTCATAGACAGTGCGGCGCTGAAAAATTTGATGTTTGTAGAATTCGAATTATGAATTTTAAAATAACGTGTTTAGGAATTTGGTCCTTTTATCCGCAAAATACCTTTTGCATAAGTATTTGAGAAAAAATGGTTAGGTAATGGGGTTTTCATCATAAAGTCTTCATGTCAACTGTATTAGCGCCACTGTTGCCAATTTTGACATGGAAGCTGGCAAAATCCCGTGTCCGAAACTTGAATTATTTTTGGTATGACAGGACCAGCTGTATGAGAAAATAGTTTGCAAATACGTAAGCAGCTGTTAAAATAAGATGATTTAGTAGACAACGGAATAAACATTTGAACATGTGTCAAAGTCATAATTATAAATGTCGGTACGTGTTGATGTTTGTTTAATCACAACGCGGGTAGTTTAACTAATTATACAGAACAATAAACAAACGTTGATTTTATGGTAACTAAAGGTAAAAACATATCACCTAAGTATAATAAATTATCCCCCAAGACTGCTGTAGTGCTATTCTCTAAGTAACACAACCTTAAGCTCGCTTACATTTTCGTATTCATCAACCTTTGCATACACAGCGCTACCACCACGTTAATTAATGGCTTTTGGTGGAATTACTCAAGGTTGAATAATTTAACACTTTTGACAGTTCATAATATCAAAAAAGAAATTCTCTAAGCAAATACAGTCGCTGACTTCAACGTAGATATCACGGCTGACACGATGTCGAGTTCGCCGTCGAGCTCAGCCACGAATTGTAACATTAGAGAATAGCATAACTGTACCGTTACATGCACTCGTAAGAACAATGCCCTACAATAAGCTTTTTGCATCAAAATCGTTACCCCCAACCTAAATAAATATACAAATAAATATAATTCTAAGAAAAAGAGAGGGGGGAGCTAAAAGGGCATCAAAAAACTCGTCCACATCTCTGTCAACGGGACACGTGCCCAACAGGCTGGCAGCATTGCCACGGCAATGGCAATGCTGATTCTTTGACTCAAGAACAGACGCAGCCTTCGGGACACATGAAGAGTCGCGTACAGCCGCTTGTCGATGGCCAAAAAACAAGATAGGCAATAGGACCAAGGCCCTAGAGTTTCCACCCTAAACCAAAGGCTAGAGTGGGAACAAGCCCCCGGAAGACCCGAAGTCGTACCGGCGGAACTACTACCATCTTTGGGGAAATTCCTGGAGCGCCTAATCGTTCCACGTTTGCTACCCGACGGACCAAAATTTCATACTCGTAATAATCAATTCGGTTTCACAAAAGGGAAGTCTACCGTCGACGCGGCACTATCTGTAAGGAAAATTGTTAATTCGTCCGAACATAAATACGTCAGGGTATATCTCAGGGGCTTTTGATAACGCATGGTGGCCAATGCTACTAGTTAAAATGAAAACCCGTGGTTGTTACAGAAACATCTATACTCTTGTTTACTCGTACTTTTTAAACGGCTCCGCGAAGCTCAAACTTGGACATCATTCTATGTCGAAGGCTCTAACCATGGGATGTCCTCATGGTTCAGTTATCAGTCCATATTTCTGGAATTTAATTTTTGATGATTTGCTTGCGATTCCGCTTCCTTGCGGCTGTTCATTAACCAGTTACGCGGACGATGGCCTTCTGCTTATTCAAGCAAGTACTCGGGCTGAACTTGAGAATTTGGCTGACACTTGCCTTCGTTTAATATCTCAGTGGGGAGACCGAAACCGTCTAACCTTTGCACCTCACAAAACCTATCAACTTATTTTGAAAGGTAATCTTAAATCATGGCCTAGTATTAAATTTAATAACGTTCCCATTAAAAGAAAACAATCAGTGTGCTACCTTGGTCTGGTCTTAAAGAAAAACTTTTCATTTATTGACCACATAAAAACAGTTGCGTGAAAAAGCTAAAAATAACTTTTATGCCTTAACGAGTACCTTTATACCCAAAAGCCACTTGGGGTCTATTATTTTTAACTTTAAAAACCATATTATGGGGCTAGTTACCTATTTGGGATGTATGTGCTACGGAGCACCTGTTTGGGCTGATAGGGCCACCATAGGGGCAGTACGACGTAAATTGCTTCAAAGTCAACGTTTAGGTTTAATATTTTTATGTAAAACCGTTAGTACTGAAGCCCTTCCGGTTCTAGCAGGCGTGTTTCCAGCCGATCTTGAGGTGCAACGAAGTGCTGCAATGTACAAATGACACGTGACCGCGCTAAGATCTAGATTATTTAAACCGCAGACTGACGTCTGGGAGGAATTTTTATCCGAGTGGCAGTGTAGGTGGAATGATTCCAGCAAGGGCAGCATTCCGGCACCTTCATCAGTTCTTTCCATCCGTTCGTGAGCGGCTGGCCAGGACATGGCTGGAAGTGGACCACTGTCTTGCCCAATTTCTAACAGGTCATGGCAACTTGAAAAGTAAATTATTTTATTTCAAGCTTGTTGCTTCGCCTTTGTATCAATGTTCTACATCTGACTGTGAATACGAACAATCTGCACATCATATCTTATGGGAGTGTATTCTTTGGCAGAAAGAACGCAATATTATGTTGGATAGTGTACAGGCTACATCCGGAGCAGTTTATTATGCGGACCTTGTAGAAACTAGAACAAATTTCCGTGCGTTCAAGCGATTTTGCCATGCCTAATACTGGAAACAAATTTAATGTAACAGCTCAATTTTTAGGACCCATTAATTTAGCTTAGCAACTGGGCTTCTCCCAGTTGTAAACGTCACTTTGTGCCTATTGGCCTCGTCCTGTTCTGTCTCCTGCTTGATTTGGAGGGAAGTGGAAAATATGCTTTTCTTACTCCTCCGCTTTTCTTTTCTGATTCATTTCGTTGCGGGATCCAAGACAGTTGAATCGTTTCTCTGGGACTCGTCTAGCTTCATTGCTTTGGCGCTTTTCTGGTGGTCGCCATTGTTGATTCTGACTTACAGGATTTCCAGTGGTTTAGGAATAGTGTGGCGGGCTTGTGTCATTAAAAAAAAACCAAAGACTATACAATCGTTACCTATCTATTTATTTTTACTCTTAGTTTAACTGGCAGTATGCGTAGTAAACGATTATGGTGATGTGTCTTTGTAAATCCAGATCTTCAGTTTTTTCGTACAGAGGCCAGCACATCAAACTACAACAATTTGTCAAATTCCTTTGATAGATTTTTAACTTTATCACAAAAGTGTAAGGTTTATATTCAGTTGGTAAAATTTGCCAGTTTGGTACGGCTTGATGTGCAGGCGTCTGTACTTAGCTCAAATAGCGTCAGTGCTATTTAAAGTTAGGTACTCTAATGTTAGACGTTCATCCCACACTATTTAAAAAACGTGTGCAACAGACGGAGTGTTCCATAAATTAATCTGAAATTGGCAAGATTTACGCGTTGCGTTGAGCGTCAAAGGCCCCGCTGTCTGCGCGTGCGACTTGTTACGAATGTTACGATAACAATCTCTGGCATTCTTGTTTATGCTTATCAAGACATTTTAGTTCTCTATAATTATACAGAACGCGTCATCAAGTGGGTACCCCTCATCATCATCTGATTAGCCCTTTTCCCAACTATGTTGGGGTCGGCTTCCAGTCTAATCGGATGCAGCCAAATAGCAGTGTTTTACATGGAGCAACTGACTGCCTGACCTCCACAACCCAGTTACTGGGAAACATGATACCCTTTGGTGAGCCTGGCTATCAGACTTTCTGGCTTCTGAATACCCATAACGACTGTCAAAGATCTACGAATGACAGGAGGGATCAACAACTTTACGTGCTTTCCAAGGCACGGAGAAGTCTTGATAAAATTCCTTTAAAAAGGAGGGTGACGATGCCGTACCTACTTAAATGAATACATTAACATTTACTTAAAAATAATAATATGTGGGGACATTTCACATACGGCCCATCTGACCCCAAACTAGGGAGACCCTGTACTATTGGCTGTCAGACAGCTGATATACATACACAAATACATTTTAAATACATACTACATATCGTCGCCTTAGAGTGAAAACCTCGTATATATGCGAAAGTACTAACTTTACTTGAGGGCGAAAAAACTACGCCCTGTAAAATATTAAACCTTATTAGCTTTATTAAAGTTAGTGTGCTATTCTAAAATGTTTTCAGGTGCATAAGATAATTTTTTTCAGGTTCATTTCTGTCTAAAAATGTATTTAAATGAAACTGATCAATATTGCATTCCCAAGCTTTTCACTCTAAGGCGACGATATGTAGATAAACAACACCCAGACACAAGGCAAACACAAGTGCTCATCACATATTTACCCTGGGCGGGAATCGAACCCGCAACACGCTGCGCAGCAATCGATCGCTCAGTCACTGCGCCAACCCATATAATTGCATTTTCGTCTAGTTTATCAACCGACACACTAAAGAAATAAATTATCAAGTTTTACTCTTGACTCAAAGTAAAAGCATTTATTTCAAGGAAAACCATTAACATGCATGAAATGTCAATAAGTCTGTCAGTTAGTCAGAAAAGTGGAAGCTTGTTTGTTGCCGGTTACAAAAGACCTACCTCTTTACGGAGAAGAACGAGCAAGAACTCTGTGGACTGAAACGGAGTACTTACAGAATTTGCAATAAGTACCTAAGTATACTTGCAAAGATGCCAATAAACTATCCTAAAACTATGGGCTTCAATTTAAGCATTCTCTAGGGGACTCTTATATTTTTTCCCAATTTATTTTATTATACGATCCACGAATAAAATTACTTATTTGTTGTTGTAGATGATAGTAATAAAAAATTCTGTGCACTTATAAAGTTTCTTTCATTAATGTTTAAGGATGCCGTATGCATGTCAGTCAAATGTCTCCGCAACGCAACGACCGCGACGCGACGTTGCATTTCAAATGCTTCCCTTTGTGAATAACTAGCTATGATTAGGTGTATTGTGTTCCTGTACTGTATATAAAGAAATCTTTGATTGTTTCCACAGATATATTGTAGACCAGGGATAGGATTTAACCACAAAAAAGGGCTCCGTAATTGGGTTAGGTCTCGGCTAAACAAACCAATAATACTTATTGTCTCATTTTTCAAAGTACCGTATTTTGATGATTTTGGACATTAAAATTGTAAATCTATGCATACGTTTTGGATGTATAGTGACCTAGTTTTGCTGGATAGTATTGACCAATTACTAGGCATATTGAATTAATTTGACATAATTATTTGAATTATGGACTGATTATGTGTTAGTTCCAGACCAATAAGGTGTTATAGCTCGCTAAGCTTAATTCATCTCTTTTAATGTACAGATTAAAGACTGAATGTAATCGCTAAGGCTGCATAGAATATTGAATTTTAGTGACTCTTTCTGAAATTATTTTATGACGAGGTTTTATCAAATCATCTTCCGCCAGAACGTAAATTGTGTAATCTGTGCTCGTCATCAAAACTACATAAACAGTTTTCTTGGAAACATTTTGAAATAATTCTAGCTGGCTGGAACACGACTTACAAAAAAAAATTGGCAGTCTGTGGCTACTTCTTTTGGCGCCAATTTAAAACATAATCATGGTACTGTTTAAAAATAAATAAATATGTTAAAAATGGAAACAGCTATGATACTCATAGTCACATGCGTTAAGATATTTTACTAAGATCAGGTACAGCCAATTCCTTGCTGTCTTCCCTCAAAGACGTTCTAAACCGAACTCCGTATCCCACAGGGGGTGAACTTAGCACGCTAATCGCTTAAAGCTGGAATACCCAGGTTGGTGGCCTTAATTTGTTAGGTCACCACAGAAAAGTCTGATTAAGCAGACGAAAACCTCCTATGTTGACCTGCGAGATGCTATTTCCAAAAAAAAACGTAGTTATCAAGAAACTAGGACAACTTATAAAACGTTTAACAAATTGCATAAAACATTTTCGAGTATTTATTTATTTATTTAAACATTTCGTAGGTAGGATCTATAATATACATAATTATATAGGTAACAAACCACATAAAAATAAGAATATTTCAGCAATTTCAGTCTACCAACAAACGGACACGGCACGCAAGATATCAAGAAGTGACGTCATAAGCTACGTCAGAACCCAGTTGACGCGGTGATCTTAAAACAAGCTGCAATGAAGAACAAGGCTACAAATCAAGGTCGTTTCTGAGGAACTTGATAATGAACGATAATAAATAATATTGTGAACCATTTTTTTGGGAACTCACGCTTACACCTGTTAACTTAAATAGGTTGGTAATTTGGTATTGTACCTACTTATATTTTAACTAACTTAAAACAAAATAGATACCTTATCATTTAGTATTTAATTCAGTTGCACAATATTAATATGTTTGTCTTTGTTGGCTTCTAAACAGCAGTGCTATTCTGTTAGGTGAAGTGAGCTGTCATCCGTGCATGGACGGATGACAGCTCACTTCACCTAGGTGTTCACCGACGGAGATTGTATCAGTATAGACTTAAAGGTGTGTCAAATTTGATAGAGGTGTATGTTTGTCTACGTATTTCTCAAAAACTATCACAACAGTAACAACAGTGCAAGTTTTATCAAATTCAGTACAGTAATTTTTAAGATATGTAATAAAAAACGGACCCTATTGTAGTTCAATGCTTGCTGGCAGTAATAAAGTAATGTGCAAATTCGACAATGTCTGTAGATATACAGCAGTTTATGGGGAACAATAACAGTTTAAATAAAATTGCAGTCACGTTGGTCAGAGAGGATTGTCAGCACACCGCATTGCAGTCATTACAGCATCCTAACTACAGGATTGTGTTCAAACACTGTGACCGTGTGTGTGAACACAATAAAGCCTTTGTGAACACGACCTTCGAAATGGGATTATTACTGGTTAGATACCTATTACTGCAGTCATTCTTATTTAAACCACAAACAGAATTCTATTGAGAATTGAGATCAGCTCTAACGAAAATTACTCTCTAGGCATATAATAATATGGTAAAATTATGGCTTTGTTAATTGTTATTTCAGAAGTCACAGTTTTTTAATTATCATTAAATTGTTATGTGAAATTTTGTTACCAAGGCAATACAATATAAAAAGTAATAATAAGCAATATATATAAATAGTAGTTAGCTACATTTAGCGAATCGTGCCAAAGTTGTCGTAATCAGAAATATTATAAATGTTTGATTCAAGGAACATCTACTGCAGTGAATAAATTCAGCAAATGTTTTCTGATATTATTTTTATGAAGCTTGTCTAGCAGCAATCTGATCAAAATATCTTCCAAAAGTAATTTTTTTTAAAAGTTCATTCCCGATCGCATTTCGATCACGCCAGCCAATCGCAATGGAGACTAAGTGGGGGCCTAGACAAATCCCTTTTCTGTTAGCGTTAACGCCAACGGAAAAATCAAATTGTATTCAGTTGACATATTTACATCACGTGACATCGCGGAAGTAACCGTCAACTCCATACTATTTGATTTTTCCGTTGGCGTTAACGCTATCAGAAAGGGATTTTGTCTACAGGGTCAGGAACGCAAGAGATATTGTAGTGCACAAACACAGGTGCACTCCCTCTTCCTTCACTCTCATAGCCCGATGGAAAAACTTTGTAATAGTGACATGTTCTTCACTGCAACGAACCCATGTTTCAGTTTTCAGATTCTTATTCGTAAAAAATGGCATAAGTACGGTACTTAGGTATAGTTATCTACTTACTAACACGTAAAAGTCAACTTCGTACAGTTTCCATTAATTAGGAATGCTTTGAATGCTACGTATGCGTAAGTACCCACGCAATTACGCATAACAGTTGTTTATTATTGTATCAAGACGTGAATTTGCTTCTCACATGTATAAACACCTGCTTTAGTTCTAGGTGTAGATAAAATACAGTTCTATCTGCTATTTATTTGTCTAATTGCTACATATTCTTGTTGACGCAATTTATCGCTTGTCAGATTTGGATATTTGGAAAACAGAACACGTTACAGGCACATGCGGATCATAGGACCAATTTTACTAAGGGTGGACGCATATCTGACGGAAGTACCGTTGCCAGGTGTCCGGATAAAGCCAGGCTTTTTGGTTATGGGTGTCCGGTGTGTCCGACTTTTGTTAGGTTTTTTTTTTAATTTTATTTTTTTCAGCCTGTATTTTTCCAACGCAGCGCAAAGGCCTCTCTACTCTCCATCCACTTATTTCAGTCAAGGGCTATTTGGAATCAATTTTTGTCAAAACAATCTAGATCATTATTAGACCATTTTTTACATTTGTCATGTGTTATCCGCTCCATTTTGTATCGCTAACGCAAGCGAGCGAACAAGCAGTTTCCTCCCTACACCCCCACACCACCCCGTTTTGAAAAAAATGACCGGCTAAACTAGCTGGCCTGTCCGGCTCGGCTTTTCGGTTTTAAGAACTTGCAACCCTAGACGGAAGATGCGGTGCACTTTGTCGATGGAGTAAAGAACTGTCAAAATAAAACATTCAACCTTACACACACTTAATCGATGATGCGTTAATGCGTCGAATATTACGACACTTCAGACGCATCTGCCGTCAGCTTGTGAGTTCATCCTAAGTATTAGGTAGTAGGTACTTTTAAGATTTCCATTATCACACAAGAAAGCCTTCGATTGAATAGGAAACAAGACCAAACAACAGAAAACGTGATTTATTTTCAATTCTAATTTTACAAAATGTATTTACCGAACAGTTTTTTGTAAAACTTTGGTCTAAGACTTGAAATCAAAATTTATTTTCAAACTAGCCGACTTTAGAATTCGAGGAAAGCTAACCAAGGACTACAAATAAAGAATACACTTGACAATAAAGTCGCTTTTTGCTTATTTAGCAAAATTTCTTGTCATTGTAAGCTGACGAGTTTTTGCATCAGCTATTTGACACTTTATTTCCTACTTACTATAGGTTAGGTAAGTACTCTTTTGCTATCAAAGATCACGTAGGTAGGTGTAAGGTACTTACAGTGTGAAAGAATATAATTAATTAAGTGGTCATAAACGAAATGAGAACAGAGATAGAGCGAGGAGAGGGAGAAAGATACGGAGAACAGAGGGGAAACAATGGTACACATTATGCCATAAAAAGTATGCACTTCGAAAATGTTGGTATCTTCGAACGAAGAATTTCGCGCCATAGAGTTATAACCCCACAGAGTTTAAAGTTTTTAAGAAACCACTCCTTCCATGGTTGTATTATTATTAGATTTTATCATTCTGCGTTCGTATATTATCCAAAGATAAACGATAACTGCCGAAGCGCACACATCTTCTATTAGATGATCTACTTCTTTTAGCAGAAATTTCTCATTTTTCAAAGCATTTCCAGCCGCTATTTTTAGATCGCTGGTTTAAGATCGTTGACTGATTTTCATCAAAATCCATGAAGAGATGTTCGCACATGCCAAAAATAACCAAAACGACTGAAGTTTTTATTGCCGCATGAATGTTCATAAATAGTCTTGACTACGAAATAAGTCTGTATTTTCCTTCTGTACACCATTCAAGAACTAGTTAAATGGTTTTGGTGGTGAAATTTTGTCGAGTGTATCACGATTGCCCGCAGAACGTTTGACGATCGTTCGTCGTTTGTGCATTCTTATCTAGATGTAGGCAACATAATTATTTACTCTCTGCGTCCTATACAACACGGTTGGCGCAGTG
Source organism: Charanyca ferruginea (assembly GCA_947361185.1). NCBI lineage: Eukaryota > Metazoa > Arthropoda > Insecta > Lepidoptera > Noctuidae > Charanyca > Charanyca ferruginea. The sequence continues at coordinate 5,355,104 of OX376070.1, forward strand.
GCTGAGCGATCGACTGCTGCGTAGCGTGTTGCGGGTTCGATTCCCGCCCAGGGTAAACATTTGTGTGATGAGCACTTGTGTTTGCCTTGTGTCTGGGTGTTGTTTATCTATATATGTATGTATTTACAAAAAAAAAATGTATATGTGTATGTATATCAGCTGTCTGACACCCATAGTACAGGGTCTCCCTAGTTTGGGGTCAGATGGCCGTGTGTGAAAAATGTCCCCACATATTATATTATATCATAGTTATATCATTAAACATAGCCATATAACACGCGGCAATAATATAGCTTCGGTCTTTTATCAAGTGGGTACATTTCGGAGAGTGCTTTGGAATTGCACAACTTAATTCCCCCATCCCCATTCCATTATCGGACGAAGCGCTTTGCATCCACATTTAATGTGCAAACTGCCTGACTGTGGATTTCACTGCTCGTCTCTCTGTTCTCCGATAAGTATAATCTGGGCATCTTCCAGGCAAGAGCAAACGAGTTCATCCTAGGCAAGCGTGCTCTACCTTAGGCCGCATCATCACTTGAGATCTGGTGAGTTGGGTCCAAACGCAAGTCTATAAGATTTTTTTTAAAAGCTATGTACCAATGAAATACTATTTGTAATCGGACATGACTTCTTACTTAAGGTGTATATTGCACCTACTTGGATGTCTGCGGATAAATTTAATAGGTAGACCCATGAGACGCATGTTGTGCATGGGTTTCATTAATCAATCTGTCGCGTAATTCTTGGATAAGATCGATTACAACCTCGTTCAAAAGAAATTCTATTCTTACATGTAGAGTTTGTTTCCAATATTTATTGCAAGGAAATCATCTTCAAGATTGTGGTCGATCGTAGCTATGTATTTAGGCTATAAGTTCAAGATCTAGGCAAATCATCCAATTGTTTTCTAGAGATAGTTTTTCATCGACTCTTTTGTTGGATTATCTTCTCCTAAGTTAAAAACAGAAGAAGATTAAAAAAATACAATGTTCACCTGATAGTGTATCCCATTTTGTTTCAGTGTTTATATTGAAATTGGATTTTTAAGTTCTTAAGAGTCAATATTATTCATCTTCATAAATTAGAAGCATTGTTTGTAGTACTATACCTATTCATTAAATAATCTTAGAAAGTAATTAATTCAAAATTAATTAATTAATATTAGAGATAAGATCCAAAACAAATGACGTTCTATAATTTACTGCCAACATTATTCATAACGAAAGGAATCTCAGGACGTTGGCTTTTAATTTTATAATGATGATGATTGCTAGACTAAACAATACTGTATGTTTAAATATGCAATAGAAGATTATTAGGCACGTAGGTAGGTGATTAAAGTCTTAAAGTGATGAAATGTAGGAACGTAGTAGGTACTACCTATCCATTTGCCATATAAACACCTAGGTACTTCGGGAAACCTGAAGCGAACAGAATGTGCAGGTGCAGATAGGTACCCCCAAACATTATAATGCTAGCACTTCACATGGCGTATTTGTACAAATATTTGCCTTAATTGGATAATAGAAAATTTACCCTACTGTTATTGTAATAAAGTCGATTTTGTATTATTCAAATAAGGCGAATATTTGCATACATCAGCTTAACATCAATACTCATACAATGACCATATTATAAACAGAGCCTCAGAGACATTTCATCAAGCTTATCACATCGTATAAACAGTCTCATCCCGCTGTCTGTCCACTCCCTATGTACGCTTAAATCTTTTAAACTACGCAACGGATTTAAATGCGGTTTAATTTCATGAATAGATAGAGTGATTCAAGAGGAAGGTTTATACACGTATAGTTTAATATTGTTTTTTATTAATTTGTTAAAATATGACGATGATTGTAAAAGATGTCGTAAAGAATTATGTCGACTGGGTGCTTTGTTTTTGAGCCTACCCACTACCCGTGCGAAGCCGGGGCATATCGCTAGTTATCAATAAGGCACAAACGTGCAAGTTAAAGAAGATTCCGATTACATTCTCAGGAACGACCACAGCGATGCGTGTTCCATTGATAATTATCAAAACATTGCATCCAACGATGCACAGATTAAAGTTTTTCTCACGCTCTTAAAATCTGTATCGTACGCTAATCATGGGGCACGGGAGTAACCATTAAGTAATAAAGTACTTAATGGTTACTCCCGTGCGTAAAAGTACGGTCGGCCTTGCCCGTGACGTCATCACTGTAAAAGTGTAGGAGTCAATACAACAGAGGGACGCCTTGAAGCAAATAGTAAACAATCGCAAAACTCACCGGCCTTGCTTCCAGGACGCTGATCCTCCAAACCAGGCTGTTCCCACACCAACACATGGGCACCGCGAGTTGACGAAACCATTTTTAGCAATCAAGAGAAAACCACGTAAAGAATCCCTAATTTAACTAACATAGAATCTAAAATAAATAAAACTAAAGTTCGTCCTCTGCGCTACCACCTACGTGACGTTGGTGAGCGGGCCAACGAGTGGTTGAGAGTGACAGAGGGTGGACATCGCGAGGGTTGGTCACGTGACGTTACAGGAAGGCTCTGCTGAAGCAGACTGTTGACCGACTGACGGTTGTGAGGCGACGCGACGCGCCGGTAAATATAGAGGTAAGCGGGGGCCGCGCGGGTCGCGGTGTGTCGGCGCACGCGCTTAGAGCATGCGATGACGTGAGCGGCCGGTTCAACTTTTTTACTGAACGCTGAAATCAGTAATAGGAATAGGTACCGCTACGCGGCGGGAGTTCAAGGCGCGGCAAGCCGGCAGCTATGATGACGTTAAGGACATGTATTCACTGAGAAACACTGTTTCGAAAACAAAGTTTCTGAGTTATTTGCAGAAACCATGTTTCGGAGATAATGTCATTATAATATTACTAGCGACCCGACCCGGCTTCGCATGGCCTATAGCCTTCCTCGGTAAATGGACTATCCAACACAAAAAGAATTTTTCAATTCGAACCAGTAGACCCTGAGATTAGCGCGTTCAACCAAACAAACAAACTCTTCAGCTTTATAATATTAGTATAGATAACTAGCTGACCCGACAGACGTTGTCCTGTCCCGATCTACCGAACATTTGGATGGGGGATGAAAAGGGGGGGAAAAAGGGGGATGAAAAATAGATGTTGGCCGATTCTCAGACCTACCCAATATGTACACAAAATTTCATCAGAATCGGTCAAGCCGTTTCGGAGGAGTACGGGAACGAAAACTGTGACACGAGAATTTTATATATTAGATAATAAATAATTGATTTCGCTTTCAAAGTACAACAAACATAAATTACACATCTTTAAAAGATCTTTGATGGTTGCACAGCAGCACACACGCAATATAATTATGATCTACACACTCTCAAACTAAGTCAGGTTTGTATTTTGGAAGTTGGTGGTTCATAAGAAGCAAGGCTATACACAACCTTGTAGCCTAGGAACTGAAGTCCATACACTTAAATATTGTTTCAGAAACACATTAATTTGATCCACAAACACGTAGATCTAGTATCTGAAACAGTGTTTATAAACAAATGTTTATCAGTGAATATAAAGGCTAAATATTCTGAAAAAGTGGTCTGGTATCAATCCTGAAAAGTGGAACGTTGCACGACTGCAGAAAGTCTGACTGACAGTTGACATGCGTTATTGATCGTCGGTTCTAAGCAGCACTATTAGAGCGCTAAAAGCTACTTGAAATTCACAGCGGGATATCGCAATCTCAATTGGTTGATGATGGAATTACTTAAGTAGTTTCTTATTTTATGGTATGGAAACATCAAATCAAGTATATGACAAAGATAAAAGAAACTAGTTAAATATATCTAAACTAAGGTAAAAAATAAACAAACGGCCACCGACTGTTTTGTAATCAGTTATCAACTCACACCGAAATGCGACGCTGTGCTCACAAAGCAAAAACGGGGGTTACAATTTTGGCATTATGTGTGAATACAATGTTTAAGTATTCCCTTATGACGTATAAAGTACTTATCATAATTTGACAAATGGGGTATCGTTGGATGTCACATTAAATTGAATGTACGCCATATTTAGAGGACCCGACTACTCAACAATCACTCAAAAATGTAATACAAGAAGTTATTGTCTCTAGAGCATGAATGCATGATTTTTCACGTACTTAGTTGGGTTTTAGTTTTTGAACTTACGTTTTTTAACATTATTATATTTAACTCGTACTGTCCCACTCCCACTGTAGGACAAAACCCTTCCTCCATTTTTAACATAGCGATACAATATTATCGATCTTAATTACTACATGCTTGTACACGATAAAAGGAACACCGTTACAAAAACTTTTACCTTTGATTCAGTTCCTAATTCTCGACCCCACAGGGTTGACATTTATCGTCAGTTGTTACAATATAAATCAGCTGTTCTATACAAAAGTGCAACAAATATACGTATTTATAAGATGTGTTTTGTCTCTTAAAGTCCCTTGCCAGTTGCCATGCTGCTGTGCCGCTAGTTTGCGAAGGTTCTGCGGAACGCCAAGTAGGCGACTTGCAAAACAATATTAAATGAATGAAACGCCTTTTAGATTACAACAATGTAACAATATTGACAATATAAGCATCGTTTATATTGTTTGAATCTAGCTGATACATGTCCGTATAATTTCCAATGAAGGCTTTGTTTGTTTACCTATACAAAGTTTAAGAAACAACGTTTCCTTGGCTTATGGCCAGGATGCGTTGTGATCACAGATATAATCTGTGGTTGTGATAAAATATTCGGCGGTCATTCATTACTCATTTAGTACCTGAATACCAAGGGCATTACCATTTCCTAAACCAATTATTTTGTTTGAAGCCCTCAAAAATGTAGCTAGAATAGATTTTTGTAGTAGGTGTCTACACAAATCATTGCTAAGTATAAATACATTGCGCGTTTTGTTACTTTCAGTTTTGTATTACGTTTGGTGATGACAGCAATGTGTTAGTATTGTATCGGGCATTTAAATTCTTCTTGTAAGTGTGTGAGTAATGTTTGGCATAATATTTGAACTGTTAGCAGCTCTGTCTTGGAGTCTCGTTATCTAGAGACAAATAAATTATCACCTTCCGCTTTAATCACGGTTAGCGTAGTAGGTAATACTTAGCGTTGAGGCTCAGCTGATGGGTTTTTCAGGCTAGGTTGATGTCTTCGGCCAGGCTAAGTCAGCTGAACAAGCTTGTCTTCGCCGCATCTGTGTCACGAATTCTTTGAGGTTTACTTCGATTGGGGTTTAGTTTTGCCAAAAAGAAACAATCTACCTCAAAATATCTCCCATTATTCAACGTTTAGATCAGGGTCTCTTAAAGTGGGGTCGTCAGACCCCTTGCGGTTCCGTAGAATGTGTATCAAGGGTCCGGAGTAAATCAGTTAACTCACAATATATTTATGAGGAAATTGTGTTGTAAACTCTCAAGTCATCATCTCGGAAAGGTTTGTTTTCTTTTCCTAAAATACTTCACCCTCCTTTCAAAGGGGTCCGTGGAATTGTTTAAATTGTGAAAGTGGTCTGTGATTATAAAAAGTTTAAAAAACTCTGCATACATTGAACTGTTAATGCTGAATACGTTTACATTAAGTCCAATCAAATATGCCGTGTGGTGTCCGCGAATAGCACCACCCCATTTCTAACCGTGGGTGTCGTAAAAGGCGACAGAGGGATATTGACCCGAGGGTGGGTAGCAGCGTCCTTCAGAGTACCATATCACCTACTGCGATCGCCAACATGCATCGGCCAAGCATGGCGATTACGGCTGAACCCCCCCTTGGGGGAGACCTATGCCTAGCGGTGGGCGTTTAAAGGTTGACATGATGAAGTCCAATCTACCATTATACTGACTTACAACAAGCTTGCGTTAAGACCGTTCTGAAGAAGATACTTACGACTACTTATTTAATTGTGTGTGTGTGTGTGTTTAATTGTGTGTCTTTTGGTCTAAGGACGTCGTGGCATACTTAAGGATCCCACGGCATAGTTACCGATAGAGTGCGCTTACATGTAGGAATGCCAAAGGATCCCCAGCCGAGCCGTGCCGCGAATGTGCGCCGGGCCTAAAAGCGCCAATCCGCTTTGACCAAACGTGGTGATTAATGCTCGTGCCTTCTCTTGAGAAGAGTCAATTGCGATTGTAATGCTTTGTCCCTAGCACCGGGTTGGATGATAGCCCACTTCACCTAGAGTTCACCGATGAAGATTGTTATAGAATAGCACTAGAGGCTCACGCGTGACTGTGATGAAGCGATCATGATTTCCGTGATAGAAATAATTGACATGCCAAGCCAAAATGTTCAATTCTGTGCGTAGGTGCAATGTTAATAATTACCTAAGTATATCTATTGTGGTAGTTCATTCATGTTAGTATGACGTACTTCGACACTTACCTAAGTGATACGTCAGTACGTTAACTGCCACCAAAACTGTAAAGTAGAAACTCATCTGAGATTTTACCGAAAAAGTAGGAACCGAGTTCGTGGTTTGATAGGATAACGCGGGCTTATTTCATTTTTACCGATATCAAAAAAGGACGAAGGAAGGAGTTTTTTTTAACCTGGGTACAATAAATGTTTCTATATAAGGCACCTAGGCAGGTAAGAAGGAGTATTACCTAGATACTTTATTTACAATGTGCGTAAAATAAGTAATTACCTACGTCTGTTTAGTTTTTAGTTTTATCAAATTTCTTTGGAGAAAGCTCTGAAAAAAATGGAAAATGGGTAATTTTTTACAAAATCTGCATAACATCAATGGTAGGTAGGTAAATGCTTCTCTTTTCCTTAACGTTCTGTCTTCCTTCATCAAGCTTTAGTCACACATATCGTTTAATTTTTGCGAGTTCAGGAACACGCAACGGTGCTGCCATCTAACGAACGAGCTTTCAATATTTAACTACATTCATTCTCTTCATCAAACGTTGACAATCGTAAAAAAAACTTTCGTTATAAAATGCCTATTACCGCAACTAGAACAAAAAAATAACCGAGACCTTGACACGAATATATGCATGTCTAATTAAGTCTACAACAGGTTCAATAAATCAATACCAAATGTGGTAATTATATGAAAAGTTGGAGCTGATAAAATATCGTGGTAGTAAAATGAAGAATCTGATAGGATTGCTACTAACAGCGCCATCTAGCCAAATATTAAAAAGCTATTTAATTTGTGAGTAGTGTTGTCTGTTGAATACATAGTGAACTTGACAGATTTGTACAGAATGTACAGCGATCTTGTAAAGTTAGGTTTGTTTTAAAATAGAGGGCGCTTGAATGTTTTAAGAAAAAACTACCTAGCTACTGCCCGCTACTTCGCTCTCGGCTTGTTTTTACTTTTTTTTGGGCCATGAACCTTCCTTCGATCACTACAATTTTCTGTCACACTGATGACACACAAAAATTTGATCACAAACTCGGATTATCAAACAAAAGGCAGATACACAGTGCGGAACACTGCGAGTGAAGCCACAAGAGCAAATACAAATTAAAAAACGAATACCTACAATTCGCTTCGCGCTGTACTGACACCAGTCAGTACTAACAGCACGAAGCGGAGCATTGTTTAAAAAAAAAACAAATATAAAAAACAAATACAAATAAAAATTCAAAAGCGAATACAATCACGAGATTGTAGGTATTCGTTATTGAATTTGTATTTGCTTTTGTGGCTTCACTCGCAGTGTTCCGAACGGTCTATCTGCCTTTTGTTTGATTATCTGAGGATAAAACTATTTTTTTTTTAAACCTTCCAATATTTTGCGTTGCGATTGCAATGCTTTGGGAATCCCCAAAAATATGAACCCTATATTGTATACGTACTTAAATAAACTGTTTACGACATAAATTCCTTAATTGACAGGTATTGTCATCTATTGAGATCCTAAGTGCTATTGTGTTAGAATTGAATAACAGCTGAATAACATAGTGACCATTGTAGCATTTCATTGTGTGACGGATGTGACCGTTTAGAATTAGCCCACGCCCTCATTAGGGCTGGCCACCTGGGGTTTTCCAGAAATGTCCAATTGATATTAACTGGTAAACTGGTAGAGAATGCCTAAGGCAGTAAGACCGTCTTTGTACCTATATTCATCAATGCATGAAGTATCATCATCTGCCTTGCCTTTTCCCAACTAGGTATATTGGGGTCGGCTTCCAGTCTAACCGGATGCAGCTGAATACCAGTGTTTTACATGGAGCGACTGCCTATCGGACCTCCACAACCCAGTTAATGGGTAACACGATACCCCTTGGTAAGACTGGTTGTCAGACATTCTGGCTTCTCACTACCCCTAACGACTGCCAAAGATCTACAAATGACAGCCGGGACCAACGGTTTTACGTGCTTTCCGAGGCACGGTAGGGAACTCGTTATGAAAGGGATGGTCACCCATCCACAGACCGACCGCGGTTAGCGTAGCTTAACCTTGAACCAATCGATCTGTACGGCTTTAACTTAGCCACGATCTCCTCCACGAGTTCCACGAGCTCCTCGAGCATAAGGTTCTAAATGACCTTAACATATTTGACACTTTGAATAGGGTTCGAGTGCAAAGTGCGCGTCGAAGTGACGGGGAAATTACCTTACAGAATGTCACTTCTTACGTCATCTCATACTTTATCTGTCAAAATCTCCCTGTCAATTTAGTTCAACTCGCTGATACGCGAACATTTCTCAAGAATTTCTCAGTCATCATCATGTCAATCTTTGGACGCTCACAGCTGGGCATAGGTCTCCCCCAAGGACCGGTCAGCCGTAATCGCCATGCTTGACCGATGCATGTTGGTGATCGCAGTAGGTGTTATGGTACTCAGAAGGACGCTGCTGCCCATCCTCTAGTCAATATCCCTCTGTCGCCTTCTACGACACCCACGGGTAGAAATGGAATGGTGCTATTCGCGACCGGTACCACACGGACTGTGGGCTAATTCCCGTAACTAAAGAAGTGCTGTTGCAGTGCAGTTGCAATTAAGTTTCGACCAAAACAACGCCTTTCGTATTCTGTACCGCTGTCAGACGCGCTCGCGTCAAGTTCCCGTCACGCGAGGGCAATAACGTCATTCTACTGTTGCGCGTCTTTGGTGCGTGTTTCGGAACGCAACTTGATTGGTATTCTATTATTCGTTTGACGTCTCAAAATGACAGTTAAAAAGCACTAAAATCTGTACTGGGGTATTATTTTCATATTATAGTAACGCCATATTCATTGGAATGTAATCGATTCTATTCAATAATTTAGTGAGTAATATTTTTTCTCTCATGTGGCTACACCATAAGTAAGTTTGGTTGAGTTTGGTAGAGTTTGGTTGTCGTTTGTCGTACAGTTGACGTGCAGTTTACGCGCTGCTTACGCGCAGTGAATACCGTTTATCACTCAAACTTGAATTTAACTGCAACTGCACTACAACTTCATCGGCGCGTCATAAAATTACGTGAATTAGCCTTCTGATAGTTATCTCTCTCTGGTCGTGTCGGTTTGCCGTTCCACCGGACTATGAGCTTGAGGCCTGAGGGAGGAGGAAGTGCACCTGTGTTTGCGCATACACTTGTGCACTATCTACATCTCCTGTGTACTCGACTAGTCTATATTGAGACTGCACCGGTAGGAGCCCGGCCGTACGCTACAAGTACAGTCGAACAAGCTAATTGGTTTACAGGTAAAAATATTGATCTTTCTACAGTTACTACACTCACAATACTTAATTTTATTCCATTTTCTTATCTCGAGCACGTAGGTATCGCTGATAGGTCTACGTAATAAAGATAAAAAAATAAAATAAATAAATAAAATGTTAGTGTACTAGAAAGATGAATATTTTTGCCTGTAAAACACTGTCTTGTTCGACCTTACATAGCGTACCATGGAGCAACGCAAGGATGTTCGATGGAATATCCAACGAACCTCCTCGGGTTGCTCCACACTATACATAGTGTTTTCTTTACTCTTCAACACTGTGACGAAAGAACTAGATGCCTTATGCTGGCAGTTCACATTACAAAACAAACGTTATTGTAATGGCACTTCACATGGCGTATTTGTGCAAATATTAATCGCCTTATTTGGTTAATACAAAATCGACAATAAAACATCGACCTTAGGTTTGATTTTCAAATAGAAAATGAGATATTTTAAACTTTTTCAAATTAAATAAGACTGCGTTTTATTATTATAACGTCTACTTTGTGCCTCATCATTATTACTATAAGTTTCTTTATAATGGTAGTTTTGTTGAGCAGAACAGTTAATCTATTGTTTATTCAATTCCCACGAAAATGCCTTCTTTATCTAACAAACATTTTAATTCAAATTTGGGGGAATTTCAACTCCCAAAGCACGTCAATATTTTTAGCCAACCCTATTGAACCTAGCGTGCACAGCGTGGAATACTACCCAACCTGAGTCATCATTTTCTGGCGCGTTTGAAGGAACCACTTATCAAATTGAGGACTTACACATGCGAACATTTATTACCAATTCGAGGATAATGACACAATGCAATGCTAGTGAATTTCAAGCAGTATTCTTCTTTCATAAAGGATTGAAGTTTCGATCTGCAAAAATGAGGAAACCCACAAAATGTTTTAATGATAATAAATCTATATATTTCAGGTCAATTATACACATATGAAGGAAACATTAATATATAGGTACCTTCTACAAATAAATACAGTAATAATTAACATAAAATTTAGTTTAAATTTTTTATAAATAAATTTAAAGTCTTTTTTTTAACTTTCGTCAAATTATCTACTTAATGCTAATGCCAAATGTGTCAGATAATTATAAAATAATAATAACAGTATTAGTTGTAGTTGCAGTTCAATAACAATTCAATGTAGGTACCTACTTACATTGAACTTTTTAAGTAGGTAAATACGTTCTAAACTTTGTCCTTAGTGGGCTGGTTCATTTTAAAAGACCTAACTTTCAATTATCAGGTTACCTACATTGCACATTATTCACCCCCAAGATACAGACAAACGTCTAATTTGGGGATCACCGTTAAATCTACTTATATGTAATGTACTTGATTATTAATAAATAATTTGAATTAATTTGAATTGCTAACATTTAACAAACAGGATTAAACAATTGGGTTCTTGACACCACAAGTCAATTGACATACTTTTTATAAGCTGTCCAAACTTGATTCCCCCGTAGAATTTGTATGACAATTATAAAATGTGACGTCACTCAATAATATAACTAAAAACCGATTTTAACAGTTAATTGAAAATTAATCGGGTTTTCAGGGGTTTTTTTTAGAGAAAATGTGTCTTATCATCATTGGTGTCAAATAAGAATAATATATAACGTATTCTAGGGGAGTCAAGTACCCATTCTAATTTGAATTTAGAATGGCGCATTAATCAGGGAGAAGGGGGCAATTCTCGTTTATTTTAGAAACGCTCACATTCTAATCAGTCTCATCTGTCAAAAACGATCCTCAGTATTTTATTTAGCTACATTTTTTACAAGTTTTTGACATTGACTGTCGTTGAGATGAGATTGTGAATAGATTTTCAAAGTTTTTAATTATGAGAATTAGGTTTTAGGTTCTGGTTATCTGGTTTGTAAACCTAATAGTAATAAATAAACGATTTGAAAGTCGAAGGCAATCATTTATTTCAATTAGACCATTAAATCGCACTTTTGGACGTTTTCATTATGTAAAAATTTGATTCTAGTTGGCCCTTCCAAAAGGTAGTTTTGTATGGAGAAGAATGGGCAAGAAATTCCCTTTCAAAAATGATGTTTACAATTTTTGCATTTTACAAGCATTATACGTGAATACGATGTACCTTGCATATACAATGAGTAACGGAATTGACGCAAGACCTCACACACCCCCATTAGAATAGGTATTAATTTAGAAGACTAAAATAACGTCTGTAATTGAATTTAGTTGAACCACAGATAATTATTATTTATAAAATAGTTATCCTGACTAAACGTCAAGCGTTTGAACACACTACTCGATCTCTACGCACACTAATAGCGCACCGCACACGGAAATTTATGCCTTATCTCAAAGGAACAAAGCCTATTCAAATGCACGACCGAATTTGCAATTCCTTCATAGCTATCCTATGTGCAGTGGTCGTTAAATGAAAACGTTAATTTAAGGAAGCTTAATCCTTATGTCATAGTAATACCACAAAATATAAAAGTTACAGAAGGACCGCTCCCGCCATCTTCAAAAATACTTACCTAAACCGGTCTGTGTGAATGGACCCTAATAGTATTGTCCCTTCCAAAAGATAAGTATCGTAAGGGAAAAAAAATGACCTTTAAAATCAACACAATGATGACAACCTAATGACAACATACATCAAATCAAACGGTACCAAAACAATAGAAAAGTGACATACTAGGACACGAGTACCGTTCTGAATGTCAATGGCGGCGTGCACATGCGCATTAAATACCTACCTTGACATTGTCCTACACAACAACACGGTCATTTGATATTTGAAGAAGCCGTTAGCCTTTTGACGACGTTTTGTAGCTGTTAAATTAGAATATTGAATTGATTGATGAGATGGGACCTACGCGTATGTATTGTGTTATTTTTAACGGTAATTCAAGTAGGTGAGTCACATGATTATTATTTTGTGGTCCTTCTAGAAATGTCCATGAGACTAGGTAGGTACCTTTGGATATACAAGCATAATTCGGCAAAATGTAAGAATCTACTGATTTATTTTCGCGATTTCAATAAAAAATAAAGCTGTAGGTTATCTAATAATCTAATTCTTGTACATATATTTATTATTATTTATTTTTACAACGACTGTTGACCAATTACATTAGTTAATAGAAAATAATAATCTGAATCTCGAAAACGGCTCCAACGATTTTCATGAAATTTAGGGCGATAAATCGATTTAGCTAGGTTTTATTTTTAAAAGCACGCCAAAAAAAAGGTCGCCCACCCAATAGTATAATTGAGATGTAAGTACCCTAACTATACATTGGTAGATAACCCCGAGTGTAGGTACCTACTTAAATTACGCAAGCATCATAATTATAACTATTGAAATCATCATAAATGTCGACGAAGGCGACAAAAAAATGGGGCTACTAGTGTAGATGTTCAAACAAATTGCAGATTTAATTAAAAAATGGATATAATAAAACTAGACCCTGACTAGTTTCAATTTGTATAAATGAAGTGGCAGACATTAATTGTCGGCGCGTGCGTTAACCATTTAATGATCTTGTTTTACGAGACAGTCTTGACCTACGAAATCGTAAAACAAGATTTTAAGACGTTATTAAGTCTGCATATGTGATTTTAAGACGATGTTATTACGCCTGATGTGTGTTAATGTGCTTTTCAACCGACTTAGTCCCCTCAGGTACTATTAAAATTAAAGAAATCACGTAATCATAAATAAAAACGTAATTCTGATACCCTCGTCCCTAATATTATACCTAATTATATGCACATGATAGGTGTAGTGTACAATCAGGGAATCCCTGGTTTGACATTAAAAGCAAACGCAAAGTATTTTTCTCTTCTCTTAGATCAAAAAGAAGTACCTACATATTCGAAACTCTTGAAGGACTTAACTCTTTGCCAAAAGAGAGAATAATAGAGAGAGTATGATATAATATAGGTATAGTGTGTTGGGGTAAGATCGGCGCTGGGGTAAGTACGTAGAAATCAAATATCCCCGCCTCGCAGTGACCACCAGTCGCAGCGACTGCGGTTAATGATGTGGCGTACGCAATGTGGCTAGCATTAAAGAATATAGCCAAATAAGTGGGATATTTGATTTCTACGTTCTTACCCCAGCGCCGATTTTACCCTAACGCACCTTAACCCATAGTAAAGACTAGAACTAACTAATCTCTAGAAATTAACCACGTGGATCTAGCAATACTTGAGATACCAGTCCAAATGTGACAAATAAAGACGCGTGCTTCTGTTTATCAAGAAGTGGTTGCTGATACTTCAATAGCCCATACTGAAATAGGTGTAATAAGAGCGGTGCATCTGATCTTTCGACATAGCGGTCGATCTGCAACAGAGATGGTGACTCAATATAGGTGCACATTGTACCGTGAACCTTAATTTCGAATGAGACTCAGATTTGGCCCTAAAAGAGTAAGCAAGCCACTAGCTGGTTGAAGAGCCAACATCAGTCGGGTCAGATCATGCGTAAAGTGAAGGTGTACGGGGCTCTAAACTCTTGGTAGCAGAAGGAATTGTGGGGTTTTAGTCGATAAGAGCATGTCCGTCCGTGTCGTCCGGTGTTTCCCTAGACGAACCATATCCCATCAGGATTTTTCCACGCAAAAAAAAGGTCACTAACTGTTCCGGCTACCAGGGGGCCAAGTCTGCTATTTTTATAATTTCGTCATTCCAACACGATCCCATTGTCATTTTGCTAAAAGTTCGTAATCTGCTGAATTCATAATGGTCGATCATTGGTCGGTCGAATTAAAAGCAATGACTGCACAATGACGTTCTAATGGAAGGCCACTGATCAAAGGAACTGTCAAAATGTTAGCAGATTACCGCCTAAGTCAGTCATTCAGTTGTCATTTTGTACGAGATTACCATTCTATATCATTTCTTTCAATGGCGTATCAGTGGTTGACCATTGGAAAGTCATAATGACGCCATTATATTAGAAGATTACCAAACTTGTCAAAATCAACAATTTTGAAATCAATGATAGACCATTCTGACACTATTGTAATAGCAGACTTGAGGCCCTGGTCAAGGTAGCTAGAAAGAAGGTAGCAAGGTAGTTAATTTTGTTGCCGGATCCAAGACAGTTGTAATGTTTCTCCGGGACTCGTCGAGCTATATTGCCTCGACGCTTTTCTAGTGGTCAACACTGTTGATTCTGGATTGAGACTATGTGTGGGCTTGCGGGATTGTAGCTAGAAAGAGTTGAAAAGAGATGTAAGAGGAAATAAGACCGGTAAAAATGGCGTGCAATGAAGAAGACCTACGTTCAGCATGTAGTAGATATTGAGCGAGACGGGAGCCACCCATCTACACTGAACCTATTATCTTGAAGATCGTAATAAACTAAGTAGATGAAAGATTGTATCGACTCGTTGATGTTAAGTTAGTTACGCCAATAACTAACATCAACAAGTCGGGAATCTTGTGAATTCTATTGAGCATGACTTATGCTCAATTGAATTCAAAAATAAACTTATAATTATGCAGTTCATTCATGTAATTATCTACGAAGAGCAATTATTCTAAATATACTTACGTTTGTATCGTGAAAAACATAGGTTCACAACCTTTAAAATAATCTGACTAATGACTAATGACCTCCATCTGATTTTTTTACTTTTGAAATCCCGTTTTTGGTTGTTTCAACTTTTTCACACTGATGAGATTAAATTCAGTTTTTGCGCAAATTAATTTTTTTCTTAACGTAGTTTTTACAGACGTCGCACTAATTGGCTTGTTATGTAAACTTACCATAAAACTTAAGAATTTCGGAAGCACCTACATCTAAGCTAAAAATCGCGTGTTTGACTAGCATTTAGTCGATTTTTACATACCTACCTAGTTCTATTTCCCGTGGCGTGTTGAATACAGTTATTGAGGTTCTAGATTGCTGAAACATTTAGGCATCATGCTATCGCCACACGCTAAGAGAGCTATGCAATTAATAAGACCCACCTTAATTTAGCATGATTTTTTTGACTGATACATAATCACCACTTTCACTAAACAGATAAGTACGGTCACCAAAAGACATAAGTGACCGGGGTCGTCGAACATAGTTGAAGTGTACTTAGCAAACAATGGATGTTTTAGAATAAAAAATAGAAAAATATTCGCCATAAGTGATGGTACAATTTCGGTCTTAAAACAATATGATTCATCAGATCCATAACATTTAGTCATATAAATGTGACATGCAAACACATGGGTTTATACTTTTCAAACACAATTAAAATTGAGTAGCATATTTGCAATAATTATTACATACATAAAAAAAAAATACTATGTAGTAGTCCAAGGGTTTTGATAATGATTTGAAAACATCCATCGATTTCTCAGTAAACATCAACTGTATCTAACGACCCTGCTGACTTACCTCTTTTGGTTACTGTACCTACTTACTTAACAATGTTCTGTAAAAGTGTTAGACTACCTACACAAGCTTAGGTATTTTTTGTTTGCCAGAAACCTGAAAAGGGTCATTGTACTCAAAATTACGAACTACTTTTAGTATGGAATCGCTAACATTTTGTCGAGGCGAACATAAAGAAGCATGGCGAGATCCATACACTCATTTGTATGAAAAAAAAATGATTTAGAGGGTTTAAAATATTTTCCAATGTAAAGAATACATTACCAGGAGTAGATACTTACCATATTTTTAAACCCCCGCTGATATAATTAAAATATTACGAAATGAAAATAACACTTTTTCGTTACACTTCGATGCCCATTTTGTGTTTATAAAAAAAAGAAAGTGACAAGCGACGTTAATGGATCTATCAAATTGGCAGACAAGTGTGTGGAAAAAAATAATCATTATTTGTGATATTATTTCCCATAAAACGATGCAATTTCAGTGTAAAAACTGCGAAACGGCGGCTGTCAGTGTCACCGTTACTGTCAGTTGCGGTTTCGTTCTGAAATAATGAGCTTTTCGTTAAAGTATTCACTTTTTTTTTGCGGGGTTTTAAAAATATTGTAAATGCCTGAAGAAGATAGAAGAATTAGAATTTCAACTTCTCTAAACATCTTTATTTTTTTTTTGTACAAATCCTGCCATGATTCTTTATGAATCAGCTGTTTTTGTTCGGTATTTCAGGTTTGGTCCTACAGTAATGCTTATAATGAGGAGTACATTGACCGCTATAGGCGCTATCCAGGTATCTGATAAACTTAAAATAAGTTTGTTTTTCTAAATAAACATTGAACCTTTTTACAGTGTCAAAATAATTATAGGTTAGCAAGTATGCCTAGTGTATCTACTTAGGTATAGGTAACTAGGTTTTGCCCGCGACTTCGTCCGCGTGAAAGTCGGTCATCGCGGATGCAGACGAAATCGCGAAGCCCCTTTGCCCCACTACCCCAGGGTTCAATCTATCTTCTTCATACCAAATTTCATGAAAATCGTTTTAGGCATATCGTCGTAAAAACGTAATAGACAGAGTTACTTTCGCATTAATAATATAACTAACCTTTGCCCGCGACTTCGCAGCTTCGTCCGCGTGAATGTCGGTTATCGCGAATACAGACGAATTCGCGAACTTAAGGGGCTATTAAACGACTTTTACAGATTTTAAACTGACAATCACGTCAAAATGTGCGATGTAAATGATTTGAAAAAAATATATGTTAAACTAGAACATTTTCTTAATCACTTAGTAAGTGAATATTTGTAGTTATATTCATATTATATAGTTTAATTAACACGTGAAGTTGTGTCTAACGCGGACAAAACATTGACAATCACACAAAATCTACCAGGTATAATTAAACAAAACTTAAACAATTTTAATATCTATCTTTTAGATAGATATTAAAATTGTCTGTGATGTGTAGTATACGCCTTTTTTTTAATTTTGAAAGAATACTACTTTTATTTAATTTCTTCGACTAAACTTTGAGAGTTTTGGACGTAAAACTGATGCAGAACGGACGCAGTCTGCGTCCAAAACTTTCAATATTTAGTCGAAAAAATTAAATAAAAGTAGTATTCTTTCAAAATTAAAAAAAAGGCGTATACTAAAAGATAGATAATAAAATTGTCTGTAAGATAGTGTAAGTTTCGGATAATTATACCTGGTAGATTTTGTGTGATTGTCAATGTTTTGTCCGCGTCAGACACAACTTCACGAGTTAATTAAACTATTTAATATGAACTTAATCAAAAATATTCACTTTTTATATGATTAAGAAAATGTTCTAGTTTAACATATATTTTTTTCAAATTATTTACACTGCATATTTTATCGTGATTGTCAGTTTAAAATCTGTAAAAGTCGTTTAATAGCCCCTTAATAGTAGCTTATTATGTCATTCCCCAGGGCATAAGCTATCTTCATAGTAACCATTTTTTTTTTCAAAATATTTTTTTCCATCGTGAAATTGTAACAATGTCAATGTCAAATCATTTATTTCAACTAGACCATTATTTTATGGCACTTTTGAACGTCAAATGATAAAATAATGATCCTAGTTGCCCATTCCAAAAGGTAGTTTTATATGGAGAAGAATGGGCAAGAAACTCCATACAGACAGAATTACTTTCGCATATTAATTATTTTAGTATGGATTATTTGATTAAATTATATTATAATATTTACTATGAATGATAATAACATAGCCCTTGGCAATTTAGCTATTAAACCTAGATTTGAACTATAAAATATTTTATAATCTGGGTATGAAATCAATTGTTAACGATCCTTTGTGATTGAATAAAGATAAAATATGTATTAGTATAATAACTGTGGCCTTTATTTATCTATCTACAATAATATTATAAGGAGGTAAAGTTTGTAAGTTTGGATGTAGGAGGTATTCTTCGAAACCATTCATCCGATTTTAAAATTTCCTTCACCTAGGAAGCTGGTATCTTCGAGTTCTATGGGCTATATTATTATCAAAAAAATTAGGGATCCGTAAGATTCTAGCGGGCGAAGTCGCGGGCCAAAGGTTAGTTATATTATAAATGCGAAAGTAACTCTGTCTATTACGTTTTTACGACGATACGCCTGAAACGATTTTCATAGCAGAGGACGTCTTTCAGCAGTAATACTAATTACTGCTGAAAGACGTCCTCTGCTGGACATATGCCTCCCCAAGGGGGGGTTTTGCCATAATCACCACGCTTGGCAGGCGGATTGGCTATCGCAGTATGATTGTTACAAAGGCACAGAGAACGCTGCTGCCCATTCTCTGATAAGTCCCTTAGTCGCCTCTTACGACACCCACGGGAAGATATGGGATGGTGCTCTACTTAACGTCCGACACCACACGTACAATTATTTATATTTCCATACTTATTAAAAATTATAAATGCGAAAGTAACTCTGTCTGTTACGCTTTCTCGATGAAGAGGCTGAACCGATTTCAATCTGGGGAAGTACATCTAATAGGCTACTTAAAATGTAGTCGTAAGTTCCGCAACCTCGTCTGCACCCGCGATTACCGTCATTCACGGGGACGAAGTCGCGAGTAAAAACTAGTCTAGTTAACAATAATCTGAACTAATATTGCTGTTTTTTTGTTGGAGGTAATTTCTAGAAAATTACAAAAAGAAAATCATTGATCGAAAGTTACAGTTATAAAAAGTGACATAGGATACCTATTTTGTTTTGTAATAAGTAAGAAGTATCCTAGACTCGTATTGATCGAAGTCGCAGATGGATGCTAGTTTTTAGGGTTTCGTATCCGTACCCAGCCTATAGGTACCTATTACTAGGACTCCACTATCTATCTGTCACAGATAGGGGGGTGTACCTCAAAACGTACCCATTTTGAAACGCACCCAACGAAGCGCACCTAAAGTATTCCTCGAAACGATAAATAAATAAATGACATTTTTACATCAAAGAGCTTTTTTCTTTTATTATTATATTAAAGATTTTTACGTTGGACTGTACTGTTTTTGGCTTGAACAATAGATTTTTCTTGTTCATTTAAGGTCCCAGTTGCCGGAAGAAAAATATTAAAATTAAATGGATCCGGCAACTGGGACTGTCAGTTAATTGTGGTCCCAGTCGCCGGAAGCCTCCATTCATACCTACGGGCTCAAGATGAAAAAAAAAATAAAAAAAATTGGTTGTCTGTAAAGTCGGTTTACTGACGATAGTTGAACGTGACAACGCGAAAGAATCATTACCTTTATCGCTGTAATTATCGTTGCTATAAACAATTGACACCACATTCACTTTTCACTTGGAACGCCTCAGAGCGAGGTAACGCCGCAGAGCGAGGTAACGCCGCATGACGTCATGTAACGCCGTAACGCCGCATGACGTCATGTTTTTTCGTGCGTGCAGCCGGCTCTATCGAATTATAAGACGTTGTCACGTTAATATTGTTAGTGTAGTAGAAAGATGAATATTTTTGCCTGTAAACCAATTAGCTTGTAGGTAGGTACCATAGATTAAACTAAACACAGACATTACCATAAATCATTTATAATTATGACAAATCTGTGTACAGTGTGGATACGTGTGTGTGTTAAATTTACTATTGTTTTGTTCACTAGGACAATGTGTTATTAAATTATGGACAAACGGTCAAATATATCATCGGTCATGTCATCATGTGTTTACAATCTTTTGTTTGTGTGATAATATTTAGTTCGTGCCAATGTTAAATTGAACAAAAACGTGGATATTCTGAACAGTATCTACCTACACTGCGTAGGTACCTACTTTGCGAACCTTCCTACTAAGCGAATACAGCACTAAACGATGTAACATAGGCCTGCTGTGTAGTAAATAATGATAAATTTCCTAAAGAGTTTAGTCATCGCACACTCTCAGTAATACATTAAGTATTACTAAGGAATGTTCAAATTATATTTACATAGCACTTTCCCCGCGACTTCGTCCGCGTGAATTTTCTCAAGGACTCCTAATTTATTAATAATGCAATATAGCCTATCTTACGATTGGTGAAAGAATTTTTTAAAGCGGATTATTCGTTTTTGAGTTGTTTCGTTACATACAAAAATACAAATCTTTCCTCTTTATAATATTATTATTATTTCCATTTATTATTCCTATATACATATAATTTACATTTTTAAATATTAATAAAAAAAAAACATTAAAAAATATAAAAAAAAAGTAGTCCACCGGTATCGGGAACAGGGTCCAAGCTACCGGCGGTCGCGGCTCCAAAGAGGGAAACCTCCTGACAATGCGGGCCGTGTCCAGTAGCTTCGGCTTACTGGCCGGCTTTGCCAGCCTCAGCCGCGGCGGCGGGCGTTAAAACCACCTGCTCCTCAGCTCGCGGGCCGCCTCGCCCCTCCACGCCTACGCAGATTTAAATTACACTCTAGGCGTAGGGCAGACAAGACTACGTGGAGTATATTTCGCAGCGATTCGTTTCTGTCATTAACTTTGGTAGCACAACATGTTACTTTATTTACCGACGAGTGTAGTGAATTATTAATAACCACTGCTAAAAGTGATGAATTTTAATTTTGTATTCACATTTACCAAATCATGAGGTAATTATTAATAATGAAGGAAAAATATTAATAATTTTCAATTAATCACACTTACCGTAACATATAAAATATACTTATACAAGAATTGCTCGTTTAAAGGTATTAGTAAGGAATGTCCAACTAGATAACGAGTCATTACATAAGTTGACGAAAAATAAAGCATTCGTTTTTTAAAATATGACGACTCGTGTTACTATTACGGTCGGATTACCAACAACTGGTTTCTTTAGCAATGATCTTAATCACATCTAGCCGTATTTATAGACTTAATAAGTACCTTCAAAATTATATTTCGTAACATACCTACTTATAATACAATGTTCATAATCCATTGCAAAAAAAAATTACAATAGTTATGTTTGCTTGAATTTAAAATCAACGGGATTTTTTGTTTCTTTTTTTATCAATTGAGGCATTACTCTAGATACCTACACTTTCACTTTAGTAAACACGCTAATATTATTAAGTACCTAGGCAATTGTTCTTCTGACTTATCCTGTCGATTTTATTGTATTGGACACGCAGACCAATAAAAAAGTATTGACACACCCGCGACACTCCATAGAAACGAAACGATATTGAATACTAAAATAATAGACTATACAGATAAGTGCGTGAGTGTGCGTGTCTACGCGCCGCGCGAACAAAAACGCAATTTCCAGAGCTAGTCGTTCGACGCGGGGAGAAGCGAGGAACGGTTTCAGAGGGAGGCGGAGCGTGTCGCTACTGTACGGTAGTACTAATACTTATACTGTGGTATTGGTCTGAGATTGGACACTAGCTTTGCTCGTAACTTCATCCGCATGAATTTACTAACGAATTCCATTTTTTTTTTTAAATATAGGATATAACACTCAGAGATAGAGTGGTTTTGGAGTTTATCCCCTACACGCAAACCAACAAATGTTGTCTCTTTTATGTCTTAGTATGGATTGTACACAGACTTATATCTAGTGTTATAAGTTATAGCGAGTTAGCGAGCTCCTTTGACGCGCCACATAATGCCAACAGCAATATTAACAATATCCAAGAGTTGTCACAAAAAAAATGTATTGTGTGCAACTTCAAGAATCGAACCCACAACACGCAGCAATCGCTCAACCACTACTCCAAAAGTGTCGTCGTTATAATTACCAATCAATACAGCCTGAAAGATAGTTATAAACTTCATTATCTAGTTAATTGTTACTGACACTAAATTAGTCTGCACGGCAGCGATATCTTACTAAATGTAATTAACATGAATCATTATTAAACCGTCATTCTGTGTTATCTCCTTCAAGCGATTGACAAAACGTTTAAAAATTAAAATAGTCACGACTATTGGTACTCAGGCGCAGCCAAGTTATCGCTTTACTGAATGGCTTATATTTTTTTACCTCCGTGCTATTCGAATTTTAAATTCACTTATCATCCGCCTAGCCTTTTTTCAACTATGTTGGTGTCGACTTCCAGTCGAACCGTATGCAGCCTGTGTTTTACATGGAGCGACTGCCTATCTGACCTCCGGAGGCTTCCGGCGACTGGGACTGCAATTAACTGGGACTACGGTCCCAGTTGCCAGATCTAAGTAATTTAAATATTTTTCTTCCAGCGACTGAGACAACGCATAAATGAATAAAAAAATTATATTTATATAAATAAAATGGAAAAGATGAAAACAACAATATTGGTGCTGTTAGTGACTTACTTATCTAATCTTAAAACAAGTATTGGCCATTGATCGGAGAGATTACGATGACCACTTAATTCTATTTTCTCATTTATAAATAAATTATACTTCTAAATCAAAGAGCCTTTTTCTTTAATTATTACTATTTTTAATTAACATTTTTCGTTTGACTGTACTGTTTTTGGCTTTAACAATAGATTTTTCTTATTCATTTAGGCGTGGTCCTAGTCGCCGGAAGAAAAATATTAAAATTAAATGGATCCGGCAACTGGAACCGTAATCCCAGTAAATTGCAGTCCCAGTCGCCGGAAACCTCACCTCCGCAACCCACTGGGCAACACAATATCCCTTGGTAAGACTGGTCGTCAGACTTTCTGGCTTCTGATTACTCTTAACGACTGTCAAAGATCTACGAATGGCAACCGCCGGGGACTAACGGTTTAAGGTGCTGTCCGAGGCACGGATGGATCTCGTCTTGGCAACATTTTACATGGACATGTTTTTGGTGGGTAATTCTTTCCTAAATAAGGATATTTTGTTTAGACTACTTTTAGTATTATGACTCCTAACTGGAGACTGTAATAGTAATTAAATCTAAATAGAAATTCCTCATAAGCAGTACTGCCTAAATGAGATATTACAAATGATTACATAAATACAAATAACATGGCCTATGTAACCTTAAAAATTATCTTATCAGGCAAGTGCGGCATAATAAAAGACAATGTATGAGAATGAGTATAGGTACACACCATAGCATAATATTTGCTTTGCATTAGTTCATGCAGTGTTTTCAGTTTTACGTTTCATTTACTTTAAAGAGTGATTGTTTAGACTTCCGTAGTCATTATTGCCGTTCTTATTAGAGCCTTCGCCTCCACCATCGCCTTGACCGATTATTTCATGGTTTCATAGGACCAACTCTGGGGGATTTGCGTTGTTATATTGTCGGTCACAAATTAGCTGACGTCAAGAAAGGTTCTCGAGTGGCGACCATTGGTAAACCTCCTACCAGATGGACCAACGACATCGTCAAGGTCGCGGGTAACCGTTGGATGCAAGCGGCAGCTCGTTGTGGCGTTCTATGGGGGAGGCCTATGTTCAAAAGTGGACGTCTTTCGGCTGATGATGATGATGGTCCTATATCCTGGTATCGATCAGTAAAATAGTTGGTAAAGATCTAACCCCGGTTTCCTAAACGAAAAATTTATTTGACAAATTGTCAAGCGCGCGTTTTTTTAGAATATAAATATCCACTTGTTTTAGGCTTCGTTTTACAACAATATTTATATAATATGTGCGTCAATTTCTCGTGAATAAACATTTTTCTTTCTTTCGTAAATTTTTCGTTCGGGAAACCGGGGGTAAGAGACTGATAATGTGATAGATCTATTTACTTTAAGCTAGGGGACCCCCCATTGCAAAGTTCAACTCTCGTAAAGTCATGGTACCTACCAATATTTAGGCGTAAACACATTTGCAATTTGCATACGCGATTTCCAAGAATGAAGCGATTAAAACCTCTACATGTGTACAAAGCACTTGTACCCGCCTGTTCGCCCAAATATATCAACAAATGTTAAAACTTGTGTAAATAAAGGAGTCTCCTAAGGTGCGTTAAAATAGCTTGAGTAAATATCTATGATTGCTAAATTTGCATTTGAAACAAAAAAGTGGACAAATTCTAAAAATAATATAAGGACCCTGTCTATGATACATGGAATCTTTTAGCAGCTAACATTACAAACACAGATACACAATGCTAGGCTAGTAATCAATACTGAGGTAGGTATGGAGGTGAATTATTTAAATAAGTACTTAAAAGTATCCATAAAATCAATATACTTAATCTGAAATTCTCAGAATAGGCCCCAAAATAATGGCCCAAAATTGACCCAATAAAAGATGATGGGAAGAGTAAGCGAGTCAGACTTCTACCACAGAATACTTAATAGTACAACTTCTACTAAAGAATCTCAATGGGTAGGAAGGCGAAGGGTAGTAAGTCCTAGAACGAACACGCGGAGTAAACATAACATAAATTCGATCTTATAGGTAGTCTCAAATCAATTGTAAGCTCTTATTATAGTAATGTGAGTTAAGAGTTAATATAATATAATTTTATATTCCAAATATCCTAGTTTAGGGCTTGATCATATTTAGTAAGTATACCATTTGTCTTGTGTGTAAAACTTGAGGTCGGAAAGTAAATTATCCAAGTTTGTAAGTATTTTGTGCACTTTTGTTCATTTCACTCAGCTATCCCTGTTGTGGTTTCAACACTAACCGCAAAACAAGATTGTAGGTAATTTCTTAGGCTTTGTACAGACTTCGTCGATGCCATTCTATTCAAATATTGCCACATGTTTAGTACCTGCAATGTATTCAAGTTAGCCATAGAATCACCTGTACGATTATGACTATTGAAATATGAATAGTAGACACTTGTATATGAGTTTAGTTCCCTATTTCTACTTTAGAATTGGCATCAATAAATAAAATTAATAACATGAAACTAATTCAATGTGTCAAATGTGTAACATTACTGTCTAGCAATAACAGTTACAAGAGTAAATTGGCAGACTTATGCTTAGAATAGATTTAAAAATAATCAGTGTGGATTGTTTCGTTCTTACAGAACTAACCCCATATTTACGTACTTAGTATAGATATCTTAAACAGTGGTACTGATATCTTAAACACAGTGTCTTATCCAATATGACTCTTAGTTACCGCTTTTTAATCATCCCTAATTTTTTTTTTCATTGCAACATTTAAATCCTATTATAACATCTCTCTAACAAGCAATCATTCTTTACACATTTCAAGAATAACTATTTCAAACTATGCATGTATAATTTGAGAACTTTGTTTATTTATAATATTACCATTTGTTTACCAGAAATCTGAAAAGGGGGCTTTGAACTCATCATTATGAACAACGTTTATAAGGACCAAATCACATCGGAAAATAGCCCTATAACAAAAGTTAATTCATAATCATGAGGACAAAGACCCCATTTCAGGTTTCTGATAAACAAAAAATAAGCTTGTATTTCGCAATAGCAAATGAAGATGTTCATTATCATGAAATTAGCATGCATCTATTAACTTAAGGTAGTCTATTTTACTTACACGTGCTACCGTGACTAACGTTATTTTAGATTGTCTTATTAAAAAAGGTAACATAAGCTGTCTGTTGATATAAGAGTGGTCAATCTTTCTAGAGTGCTTTATCACTTTAAAGATATATCTCAATTATTGATATAAGCAAATCCAATTGATTGCTAATTGTATAACATAAAAATAAAAATATTTTGAAAATAGCTCCCTGCGGAACTCCACCCTTGTAGATCTGACAAAGGCTTTTGACAAAGTCAGCACTAAGATATTGACGACGAAATTATACATTAGCGTCGGATCACATCGCACTATGTATATCCCGCGATGCAAACAATATTGTAAAAAATCTTTAATATATGTTTATTAAAACATCAATTAATCATAGCTCCCTCATATATTTTTATAAAGAAATATACTTTGCTTTTTATGCTAAAGAATAGCGCAATTATAATTTCTCAGTTCTCAGTCAGAATTGACCTTGTGCGTGTCTCATTGTCTTCGTTACCGACTAATAAACATGATAAATAAACACCAGGGACTGTAGATAATACATAAAGAATTAAAATATTATTAAATACACACAAATAAAAACGGAGGAATTTTATTCGTATATCTCTTTGTTAACAAACTTAGTTATGCCTTTCTGAGGGCCGAAGCAATGAAAACTACCTTGACAAGACAATGTAACATTGCATCCTCTTTCACCAAATATTATTGAATGCTCTAGACGTGACAATATTAATTCTCTTTTTCCTCCATTTTTTCCATGTCACTTACAGTTTCATCAAATACCTGCATAATTAAGGCTAATAACAGTTTAATTGTCAATTAGCAACTGATTAGGTTTCTTCACAACAATCGTTTTGCTATTGTCATTTGTGAACCGATTACCTTATGGCGTTGTGTTGTAACGTATTATTTATTACACGTATTTCTGTGTGTGTAGTTATGTATTCGCTCGAGTTCCCAATTGAGACTTTTATCTGAGTACTTATGCTATTAACGTTATCAAAGTTGTGCCTTTCCTTGAATGTATTTCCGATCTAGTCAACTCAAATGAGTTTAGTACATGGACTACCTGTGCTGAACAGGGTTTGATAATATCAAAGTATAATTCATGCAAATAAAAAAAAAATGTAATCAAGTAATAACTAAATTTCATGGCCCACGAACACGTATTCGTGATTATTCACAACAAATTGCAAGACCTTTGAGAAAACACAGTGCATTTTTTTAAATTCATTGAATACAAAATTGTTTCTAAAACAATTAGGAACACTTTTGAATTTTATGCAACCATTAATAACTCTATAGGCACTAATTATTCTTAATTTGCACGTACCCACCTGTACCTACCTGTTAGCTCGAGGTATGACCAATATTCCAACCATCAAAAACATTTTCGTCATCAACAAAGGACTTACCTGAAACAAAAGCAGTTTAATTAGTAAACAATTTACAAATGACATAATAATTCGATAACAAAGTAAATGTAGCACAATTAGTTACATAATAACTTAAATAATAATCGAT
Organism: Charanyca ferruginea; assembly: GCA_947361185.1. Lineage (NCBI taxonomy): Eukaryota > Metazoa > Arthropoda > Insecta > Lepidoptera > Noctuidae > Charanyca > Charanyca ferruginea. The sequence continues at coordinate 5,382,633 of OX376070.1, forward strand.
AACTTAATGTCTATTAAAATAACATTAGGGAATTTTAATGTTCCAGTAAATCTCGGAGAGATCTTAATTCAGAAAAATTACATAAATTGTATAAATTTTTAGGTAAGTATGCATTTTTGGCTATTAATCTAGGACAGGCATAATTTCGACAATTAGTGTAAAAGTAAACGAAGGCCAGTTGATGGAATGACTGACTATTCAGCATAATTTCACGAAATATTCGTAAAGAGAGTTTGTTATCGCAAAGGCATAGTTGATATTATGGTTCGATAGGAAAAAACGGCAGCAATTAATGTTTGTGTTTTAAGTGGGTAATAAATTACTATCTACAATGCTACCAAAAAACCATCCAATCCAAAAAATATGTAGATGTCATGATGTAATACACTGTAGTAAGAGCAGAATACACTGTAGTAACTCAAAAAAACATGCTAAAAATTAGACTGCAGATCAGCATAATTTTGGTAATTGGGCCTGTTATTAGCAATTAAATAAGTGGGCAAGTCAACGACGCGGCGTTCCCAATAAAAAAAACGGCTTATGTTTCTATTTAAAATTAGTTGAGTTATCAATGTTAATTTAAATCGGTAGACATAACCATAAAAATTTAGAGCCGAATTTAAAAATGTAGAATTTTAAATACCTTTTCGATAAGAATATAAATACTTTTAACTGTTTGAAGGATACATTACTTATTTAATCTCCAATTTAACGCATATAAAAGAACACACATCTCGTACTTGTTCACAAATTTTGAATTGTTACACTTTTTAATGTTTAGAACATCTTAATTTAGAATCTAAATAAGTATGAACCTAATGAATATTTAAGCTTTGTAACCATATACGGGTCATAGCATTTATTAGTTATGCAAGCCACGTCTTCAGTCGTGACAAATCAATCGACTTAATGCATGCTAAATCAATTAAAAACACGATCGCGGGCTGTCGCCAATATGTCTGAGCGCGCTCTAAGAGTTAAACGTGTATCGAAAGGCGTTTCTAATAGGATTACACTTATAACCAAGAGAAAATGTACAAAACAGTGACTGAAGTGCGTGAAGAGACGGCCTGTAAAGCCACTACAGCTGTGATATACTGTTAAGAACTCCCTGATTAAAATTAGGTGAAGTTGTCAATCGCTGGCATCAGGGCCTCAATTCTGCTATTACAATAGTGCAGAATGGTCTATCATTGATTTCATAATTGTTGATTGTTGTTTTGGTGATCTACTAACATAATGGCGTCATTATGACTTTCCAATGGTCAACCACTGACACGCCATTGTAAGAAATGATAGAATGATTATCTCGTACAAAATGACAACTGAATTACTAACTCAGGTGGTAATCTCCTAAAATTTTGACAGTTCCTTTGATCAGTGACCGACCATTAGAACGTCATTGTGCAGTCATTGCTTTAATTCGACCGACCAATGATCGACCATTATGAATTTAGCAGATAACGAACTTTTAGCCAAATGACAATGGGATCGTGTTGGAATGACGAAATTATAAAAATTGCAGACTTGGCCCCTAGACGGGATAATAGCTTACATAACCTAAATTCACCAAGAGATATTTTTAGGAGAATAGGTTAGCAGATCCCTTTCAGGGATCAACTCATCAACCCTATGTTTGTTCTATTTCAGACAATGGCTTCTATTAACCATCAGTCGAAACATAGATAGGTAGATATAATATCAAATAAAACATTCTATTAGTTCTAAACTAATGTTTGTGCTAATAGATAGATTTATGGTGAAATGGATATTTCTGTAATCAACCGTTTCTATAATGATACAATATCAATAAAACGTCATCAATAGGATATAAATAGTATTTGTCATCGGGAAGACCGAAAGAGAGATGGACAGATGAGATAAATAAAGTGGCTGGTAAAGACTGGATTAATAAAAAGGCAAATAACAGAGAAGTTTGGAGAAAAATGGAGGAGGCCTTTACTCGTTGAGAGGTCCTTAAAAATATTAACTAGATACATGAAAGAAAATGCATGTTATTAATAGAAAATAACTAACTAATATTAATAAATAAATAATAATAATAAATAAATAATCACGTGATAATCTTAGAATTATATATTTATAATAATAAACATCATAGAATTAATAGATATTTGTATGATTTTAAATGTTAAAATTTTAATAATTGATTTAAATTAATTGAAATGTAAAGTCAAATTTTAATCGTGAATAAATTTTAAACTATTTACATTTAGTTAATTAATTGTTTATTTATTTTAACATCATGAAATTAATAGATACTTATTTAGTTTTATATGTTTGAATTTTAATTATTTATTGTAGGTAATGAATTGTAATAAAAAGTCAAATTTCTAATGCATGTTTATAAATGTATCTAATGCATGTTAATTATAAGTGCAATGTATTTAATTATTTTTAAGGAAATAAAAGGCTATAATAATAATAATAGTATTTGTCATCATCATCATCATTTCAGCCGAAAGACGTCCACTGCTGGACATAGGCCTCCCCCAAAAGAGGGGGGTTTTGCCATACTCGCCACGCTTAGCAGGCGGGTTGGCGATCGCAGTATGGTTGTTACAAAGGCACAGAGAACGCTGCTGCCCATTCTCTGGTGAGTCCCTTAGTCGCCTTTTACGACACCCACGGGAAGATATGGGATGGTGCTATTCTTTACGACCGACACCATACGCACGCGATAGTATTTGTGACTTGTAAATATACATATTAATAGCCTAACAACGCTATCCGTAATCTAGATGTTTTCTGCAAATTCGGAACGAACCCAATAGGATCGAATAAATTATCGAATTGTCTAGGATTTATTGCGGATCTAACTGTATAAGATGCGGCACCGGTTCACTAGCTACGAAGGTTAATAGCTTCAGGCTTTACTACGTTTTACAATCATCGTTAGTTTTTACTATTTTGTTATTGAATACGAGAACGAAATGTTTATCTAAATAATTATGAAGTTTACATTAGTTGTAAGGTCTTTAAAACTATTTAAAATCTTTACTAAACCAGCTTGAACTTTGTGACTGACTAAAAATGACTCCTTGACAATTGTAAAGCCTGTAAATGGTTTAATTGCAATCAATAGTTTGATTTTGACTTAAATAATTATTGATGTTTCTCCATTGTTCTACTTTATTGTCTCTGTGTCTTTCTTTTTTCCAAAGAGTGGACATAATATCAACAAATCTTTGTGATCTACGTTCTCCTTGAATAGAAAACACAATTTAAGAATTTATGTTATTACAATGTCTAAATTTCTGACCTCACCCTCTACAAAACCTTCGTGGTTAATGCTAATCTTCCATGTTTTTATAGCTGCTACAAAATATTATGAATTTCTACGCTGACGTCAGAAGAATGGAAAAATATTTCTTTTTCCAGCATTTTAGGTACCTATAACTTGAGCATGTTGATATTACCTACATCTCACAAAAAAATATCTACATTAATTTGTAAATGAGTTTGCCTAATGAAGAAGGATATGCAAAGCCAGTTGAGTAGGTGACCTATCAGAGGCTAATAGATTTAGAATACGCTTAAAGAGTAAATTAGAACCCTTGTTAGTCGAATACGTTTTTAAGTTTGCTTATTATAAATGATCCATCAGCGCTTACTGACTCTTGAACAAATTGGAAAAAAAAATGACATTTGAAAATTAGAAGGTACGGGGGCTGCTTACATTATGTGGCCCTGGACTCTGTACTAAATTGTAGAATTGAGAGAAGAAAACACGAATGAAATCAAACAAGTCAAGTCAAACACTAAAAAATCTGTGATTCTAATCATAAGAGACCATCCCGGAAAACGGTAGAACGAAGGAGGCAACTGTGCAATGTTCTCAGAATATGAACAATTGACACTAAACTAGCTAGATGATGCCCTGATAACTCTGAGAACAATAAAGTAGGAACTGACCTGATGACGTAACCAGGTAGTAATAAAACTAGATAAAACTATCACATATTCAAATAAAAGTCTACTTTAGTCCCACGACACTGGACTCTAATTGCAACACCCGACAGGTTACCCACGATCCTTGGAGTCGGTATAGAATACTGTAGTGTGAAATTACTGGATTGAAGTGGGCGCATCCCGAGGATGTATGTAAGTGGATTCGTGGTAATCTGGGCACTTGAAACAATCATTGTTATCTCTCTAGATGTGTCAAGTGCAGCATGGGATATCATTGTACCCATTCACGTGTGTAAACTTATTAGATCTTTATTTGCATAAGTTTATAAATGCAAAATATGATCAATATAAAAATGTTTATTAAGGGCGGGTTGTTTCAAACGGTTAACGTTACATACGGACGGTTAAAAATTACTATGACGTGAGATGTTTAACGTTCGTTAAATATAACGGGCTGTTTCATGACATACAAATCCGCCAGTCAAAGTTATATTTTGATGTTTGACGTAGCTGTTTGACAAAACAAAATTACGTTGACTTGTGGATGAAGTATCGGTTATGGTAATAGTAACTTTTTAACGTACGTTAAGGCCACCATTTTGTGAAACAACCCATTTTTTGGTTTGACGATAGTTAGCGCCACTTTTGACCGTCAGTAAAGTATATAGATGAAGCAACCCGCCCTAAGTCTTCAAATTGCAATTATTGACTTCCCTTACATATTGACAATCAGCCAAGGATTGAGCAATCATAGGGTAAAACAGAATATTGCCCCAGGGGTATAGTTGCCTGTATTCTATTCGTGGATGAATCACATGTAATTTTATTTATCTATCGTAAGACTCTACCGCTACCATTTTGCTGACCGTGTTGCATTTCTCTGTGCCGTTGCATGGGAAGGCAAGGTGCGATCAAAGTTTTTGCGAGATAAATGTACCCTTTAAGGGTTGTATACATGCCAATAACCTTGAGCATTTGACCCGTACTGAATTTGTGGACAAGTGCGGGGGTGATGTAGACGCAGTCTTTAATCGGACGCATTTTTAATTTATTGTAATAAAAATAATACATATTTGTAAAAAGTAACAAAAGCAAATCATTTTCCTTTGTATTGCAAAGCAGTAGATATTCTTTTTATATTCTTTTGATAATAAATTAAGGAATAAAATGGTTTCATCTCAATGATTTGGAGGTGATTTGACATTTTTTTTTCTTAATATGTGATACCGATAGAAAAATTGTGACTAAACTAAATTACGTATCATATCATGTAGATTACTAACAATTTTTTTTAGATGTTATTTCTCAGTAAATGCCGGCGAAAAGTTGCTTCATCTGCATGCTTCTTTCAAGCTTTTTTCGAGAGAGCAGTCTTAAAATAATTTATATGGACTAGGCAAAAAATTTGATGTTCGCATAAATTTCTAATAAGTACGGTACTCTGGAAATATCAAAGAATAATGTTTTTTACTTTCACAAATCCACCCGCTTTACAAATAAGATATTCTGCTTTTTGTACTGAGAAATATAAAGCAATTTCAAAAAGTGTGGAACTATCCGATTTTACTTCAGGTACTGTAGACATACATAATCATCCATCTAAGAGGATATCCAAAGGATTCCCCTTCAGTTGGCATTGTAAGCAAAGACGACATGTTTTAATACTTAAAGAAGCAATTTACATTAAAATGTATTTAACTCAGTACATTTTCTAAGATTGCTCGTATGCCTTGAATAAATGAAGGAAATCGCACAATTATCCCTAAGAGTTGAGGTCAACAAGTCAACAACCCTGCCTGCTCAGGTGGTCAATTTTGATAAACTAGAATAAAACGGCACTAGAAAACTATATAGGTATTACTTAAAGTGAATATTATCAGTGCGTTGTAAGGCCCAGGTCGAAAATATCATTAACCTAAAGTTGGTTTACGGACGATAGTTTTACGTGATAACGTCATAAAGAAACATAATGGCTAACAAATATAACATAAGAGCAAATAATGGCTTGTGTCGAGGTGGGCGGAGCTTATTGCTTGGGCCGATCGTGCCTCTCTATAGTTTGTTCCGCGCTCTCGCTTGCACGCTCAGGCTCAGGCGGAACGTGACACTTTTTCGTGCGTGCAGCCGGTGTTTATCGATTTATAAGACGTTATCACGTCAAAAAAGAAAAAACGTGCTCTAGGCGCCAAGCTAAGTTACCTATGGAATTAGTCTGTCATGTAGTCGTGACCGTGGTGTGCCGGGCACATTCTGGTTTGTCATCTGTACATGACTGTGGCTGTCAAAAGGTTAAAGACAGCAAGTGGGATGGATGCTTCTGATGGCGCCGTACTCGTAGTTAACATCATCATTATAATCAGCCCGAAGACGTCCACTGTTGAACAAAGGCCTCCCCATGAAGGGGGGGATCCCCACGCTTGGCAGGCGTCTTGGGGATCGCACTGAGTTTCCGGATTTTCCCTTAGTCGCTTTCGACGACACCCTCGGGATGAAATGGGGGGGTGCTATTCTACCCCGACACCCCAGTTAAGTTCTGGGCAGACTCAATATACCCTCGGATTTTCGAACGCCCTTAAGCTGCTATGATTGGTTGATGATAATTTACTCAACTAATTTAATAACTTACATGCGTTTGAAGATGTGTCACGTAATTTTCCGTTCGAAAAATTGCCACGAAGAAGACTAAAATTGGACTTGAAAATTAAACGACGAATGATAACTCAAAGTCGCCCCCGCTATCTGTACGCTTAGAACTTTTAAACAACGTATGGGCACAGTATAAGTATTAGTGTATGGGATTTGAATGCGGTTCTCATCAATAGATAGTGATTCAAGAGGAAGGTATAGTTTGATCAACATTGCACCCGTGAAAAGCCGGGGCGGGTTGTTAGTTTAATTATATTATGACGGATCTGTAATAAATCACCTTCCAAAACTAAGAATAGCTACTGTAATTTAGTTTCCAAATATAACAAAACAGGTTTATTACCAAACATACAGATTCATGTTATAAAATTATCTACATGTATACTAACCTCAAGTTTTTTTTTTTCAAAAATCCTGTTTTAATGGCTGATGATGACTTTTTCTATCTATAGAAATCGAAGAAAAAAATAAAATGGAATTGAAGAAAAAACTAACTTTAGCCGGTCCTTAGATGAGAGACAAGATCTAGATACTGATTAAAAGGTAACCTAGAAAGTATAGGAATTACAAGAAAGAAGCCACTAGAAGGACCCACTTTACTTTTTAGGGTTCGGTGAAGCAAACTTGGAAAGTTACGGGACCCTATTACGGAGACTTCGCTGTCAGTCAGTTCATCTGTCTGTCAGACCGTCTGTCACAGGGTTGACAGGCGGTCTATCTATAGAACCGTATACACCAGATTATTTTTTATTTTGAACATTTTTCGTTGTGTTTATGCGGCCGTTATAACAACAAATAATACAAATAAAGTTAAAAAAATAAGATAGGGGCCCATTCGAGAACAATTCTCACTCAAAGTTCAGTCTAATCCACTGTTGCATTCAGTTAAGCTCTGTAAGAAAATAAATAAATAAAGAAACGTGTTTTACGTGCTTGACACAGAACTCTTCGTGCGAATCCAACTCACACTTGACGAGTTTTTACGAGCAAAGATCGTTAGGGCAGGGCTATACCTGTCAATCATTACCTTAGATATTATGATTGATTGATATCTTAACCTCTAGTAATGTAAATTAAATGAAAACAATTGCCATTGTTTACATTAATACATTTCTTCTATGTGACTGCGGTTACATCTCAGTTTGTCGTTCGTAACCGCAGGGGCATACTTACTCCTAGATGTTGTCATTCGGGATAACATGCAATGATAGAATTGAAAACCTAATGTTGTTAGTGAAAAGATTGTTATGGAGAAGTGGTTTTAAGACGAAAAGGACTGAAAAATTCATACCAATATTATAAATGTGAAAGTAACCGTCTGTTACGCTTTCACGATGAAACAGCTGAACCGATTTTGATGTGATATAAAAACAGCTTGAACCTTGAAGTTGGACTACTTTTTAATCCGCGACATTCACGCAGACGAAGTCGCGGGCAATAGCGAGTAGGAAATATTTAGAAGTCGGTTGACCGCGTTAAAATTTCTCCTATTTTTAAGTCCTTTCTGTGTTTTCTGATTCATTTTAAATCGAATCTAACCATAACAATAGCCCCCGTTAAGGGGCTATTTAACGACTTTTACAGATTTTAAACTGACAATCACGTCTAAATGTGCAGTGTAAATGATTTGAAAAAAATATATGTTAAACTAGAACATTCTCTTAATCATTTAGTAAGTTTTTTAAAGAATAGCACTGCTGGATAGGGTTTATTGCTTGTAGCATTTTAAACAACATGATATGTACTATCGCGGACTATTCCGCCTGCTCAGTTAAAAAAAAAATCCCTTTGCGCCTGCGAAGTCAACGGGGCGGGGTAGAGAGCGCTTCCATCTTTTGAGTGCAAGCAAAAATGAACTTCATGGTGGTCAGGCGGGTGTGTCCACGATAGTACTTATAATATTTCAAATATGAATGACGCATGTAATAACAAATAAACAAAGCCTACAATTTAAGGAACAAAAACTATTCAGGGCTTGAAACTGGGAGTACTTAATAAAATTTGCATTTTACAATTTACTTGCTGCTAGTTCATTGCATTCATTTAGGTACAAATTGCAATGCCACTCAAAACATTACTTACTTTATAAAAAACAGACGTCAGCAATTTTTGAAGACTAAAAGAATATGTTTGTGTAATAGATGAGTAACATTATTATTTAAAATGACAGAACTTTGCATAATTATGATTGTTAAATTTAAGGTGGTTGATCTTCTATTGTTTTGTTTCCGGCTAATTTACATACAACGTGGACGTGGTAATGAATACCTACCTAATTAAATTTTTGTTTGCAGTATTCTTCATTTTAATAGACACAACTTTTTTTTTCGTAAAAATAATGCATAAATATTACTCGGTCCGCAGCGAGGTGGTAATTTGATTTGCAAGCTGACGGTGGTTAGGGAACCAAAATGAGGAACCTCCTCATTAATATATTTTGGATCTCCAACAAAGGACACACACACACAATACATGCCATTCAGTGCCTGAAGCACTTACAAATTGTTTGAGTTACATGTGCTCAAAGAGAATTTATAGTCTTATATAACTAGGTAAATAGTAATATTACTATAAATTACATTATAAACTAAAAGTAAATTATATTGCGTGCTGTGTCCAACAATCGCCTTCTGCATTTGACTCATCTTGACCCAGCCAATCAGCGATCGATAGTGTTTCTCTATGTATTCGAAAATCAAATTTTAATGCTTTCGCACTCTGACAGCGTAAAAATCACGCATCAGGAAATGGAAAAAAGTTTGGACAACATTTCCATAAAGACAAGCAGTGACTAATAAGTGGGGTAGGTGTAGGGTTGCCAACCCTACTATATAATATAGTATCCTACTATATTAGAGGCCCGACTACTATATTTTTGAAAAAAGAATATAGTAGGCGAAACTACTATATTTGAAAGGCATCAAACTCTAAGCAATAACATTCGTTTCAAAATGTGTAAACGTAAAACTAATCGTCAATATCTAAGTATTTCTTGTAGGCAGAGAAGCAGGAAGCTGAGCGAATGGTATTTTGTAATTTAAATTGCAATACTTAGTAGTTTTGAGGCATTCCATAAAAAAATAAAGGCTAAAACTGCAATTTTTTTTTCTTTTAAGCAATATAGTAAGTACCTATTTGGAACCTACTATTTTTTTTATCATATTTTCGTTATCTACTATATTTTTGGGTAATAATTTTAGAACTACTATTTTTGACCGACAAAGAGTTGGTAACCCTAGGTAGGTGGCTCTTCGCCATCAAATAATTTACGACGAATTTTTGGAAGTCGCTTACGGTTATTAAGATTTACACGCGTTTGCATTGTCATATCAATATAATATCCTTGAAATATAATTTCAATTAGGTAGCTACATACGTAGCTTAGTGTTATGATCATAATACCGGTTACCTATCATGATACATCTACGATTAATTAAATATTTTATAAAATTTAAATAGCTACCAACATTACGACTTGAATTTATAATGCAAGTAGGTAACTAGGACTCGATTTAAAGTATCTAATTATTTTAAATGTCAGCAGGTGAAAAATAATACAGATCTTTTAGAAAAACTGGTAGGTACCATAGTTAACGCAGCTTGCATTTTCCTCGAAGTTAACCTAGATTTTGAGAAAAACCTAACTAGATTGGAACGATGTTTTAAAATACCATTCCATTAAAACTACTACCAGTACCTACCTACCTACCAAATAAGCAATTTTGAAATAGGAATTCGCAATAAAATTTTATGAAAATGCAAAACCTAATGATAATATGATAATTCAATGAAAAACCTAAATCTGTAGAACATAACAATGGCGTTTGTATTGATGTGAAAGTTGTGAAACATCTATAGCCGCACGTAAAACCGATTTCTGGCGTGGCGACGCATGCAGTGGCGACGCGTCACCACGCTATATGATGGTCTATATGCAGTAGTGTGTACGGTGTGGCGACGCGTCGCGATGCGCAATCGACTGTGCGATTACCGAAGTCACTGATTAAACGAATAAAGTAGTCACGATTTGAAATAAATTCGTAAATTTTTGTATTTAATGAAAATAAATGTTTATTCAATAAATAGTCATCGTTATCTGGAAAAAAAATCGTAATATTTTATTTTATCATTATGACATATTTAGTTCCTTTCACAATCTGTTCTTTTCTGCATATTACTTTTACAAAATAATGTCGATGTTTCACATCTGCCAGGCGTCCCGTGACGGCTCATTTTTTTTTTTTATCAAAACAATTTAGGAATTCGTAAGAAAATTTACGCGGACGAAATCGCGATCAAAAGCTAGTTATAATAATTAAACAATAAGTATAATAATTATTGTTTTTATTTCCTTATTGTTTTGGGTGTATTGCTGTTGAATGCCCAAAATCAAAATTTCAAAATAGAACAGCGCTAAATAGTGTGAATGGCTTCAATCGCTTTATCGTTCAACCAAAAAAGCGCCCCACAAAATGATTCAGCGCAAAAAGCGCTATATGTTCATTGATAATATTATAATGTTTATAGTTTATACCTACATAGATTAGTTTCGTAATCACTCAATGGTGAAGGTTTAAACATTTCTTTGATTGTTTTTTTCACGCTGAAGCCGTGGCTGACAAGGTTACCGATTGGCTATGCTTTAAATATAAGATTCAGAGTCGAATTTCCTACTCTTTGGTATGTTAGTAATTTGAAGAATTAAGAAAACGTCACTAAGCTGTATTTGGGGTATTTGGTTCTATTTTCAGTAAGTGTTGGAATGTTGGCACTATGTGAATTTTCTTTGTTCTGTTGTCCCGCGGGCCTGTGCCATCGCATAGAATTTAAGTTTTTTACAGATTTTAAACTGAAGATCGCGTCAAAATGCGTGTGTGTATTGTAACGTACTGCGTTACACCCGGATCGCTAACTACGTTAAATAAAACGTATTAATAACTTTCAGAAGACTATATTAGATAATTAGCGATAGGTAAGACGCTTGACCGTGCCTGACGGCGGCTGGTCTGATAAACTTGTCTTAATATAAAACTATCTTCTACGATTTGAATTTATTCTAGAAGTTTGCTGAGTGTTCTAACCATAGACTTGATAGCTAAGGCTATCAACCTTCACAGTATCTAGTAAAAGTAGGTTAAATACCTATGTGAATATTAAATAGCGTAGTTAACTCATAATAAATAGTCATAGAGTTCTATTTAAAGCGAACAAAAAAACTAAAATCAGAAAAGATCAGTATCAGGCCTATTTTTGTGAAACTTGCAAGATCTTACCTGCAGACAATTTCATTATTTAGAATAGGTATTTTAGTTACTAACACTATGAGTCTTAGAACTTGAAATAAATGACTTTAGTCTTAGTACCTAAGCATCTTATGACAAGTTACTACAGACTATTTTAGCGAGAATGGACTGCAGAAGCCTCTTCATCATTTAATGAAGACTTCATTCTCATAGCTCTTCAAATCTTCAATGAAATTCTGAAGTGCTAATATGCCACCAAAAAAAACACAAAATTTTTATTCAATCGATAAGTGCCATAAAAATGCATTTAAATTTTAAAGTTTCAAATTTCGCGCGTAGTTTGACGAAAACGCCCCTTACTGGACGCCATATTGCTCAGCGTAAATGACGTCAGTTCGTTTTGTATCGAATGAGCTCATATTAAGTATGATAATTGTATATCATTTAAAAATAATTAAAAGCAATTTTGTAATAGGTGTAATAATGAAAAAAATTACGTTGGTTACGAAAATAATAAAAGTAGGTACAAAGCCTATATTACGCCAATCGGTTGACTGACAGTTGTCCATTTTTTGTTTACACAGCCGTATTGCGTAACAAGATGGCCGTTACTATTTCACGGTGTTTTATATCAGATTAAAAATACTGAAAACTTTGAATTGAATTTAAAAATTTGTTTTGTTATTTTATGAACTAAAACTTACATTTTCCGACTTCTTTATCTCTAAACTGTCTCAATAACATATTTATAGATTTTTTCTCATATAGAGTAAAATACCCTATTTCCTACTAATCGCTAACTTTTCCATCCACTATAAGCAGGTACCTACCTACTATGTAAAACGCTGTCCAAGTATGTCAGTTAAGGCGTTAACAGATTGTCGAAGAGACGCTAATTGTTGACGCACGAACAGGTTTCACTTTAGCTGCATTGTTTACCCTAAGTGATGCAGAAACGAATCCTCTAATGAGTTTTTAAATATCCGGTTGACAGATGAAAAATCTCCGGCTTCAACAGTCAAGAAAAAAAACAGGGCTTTTTAACTCATTACAAGTTGCGGCCCGCTAATTATTTATAACAATATCGCCGCCACATCCGATCCGCCAGTCGGCCGCGCTTTACAACCCCTGTGGGACTTGTACCACCACACTCAGTGGGAGTGGCGTTAAGCGATATCTGTCATACAGATTGCGATAATTAAGCAACAGTCGCTATTTTGAGACGTTATCATAATATTTATCAACCCTTACCAACCAGACTTTAGACACTTACAACAACCAAACCTTACCAAACTGGCTAAAACTATAGTATTTTTTTCCATTATGAAATAAATAAATTGATAATTAATAATAAAAATTAAAATATTAATAATAAAAAAAGTAATAATGTTAATATTAGTAGTAGTAATATTATTAATATTTTTAAAATTATTTATAATAAGTTATAAAATTTCTCAGAGAAATTTTGCAAGTTGATGGTTTAACACCAGAGTGGCTCGGTAAACACGTAAAGTCGTTGGTCTCGACTGCATTTGTAGATATTTGACAGACAGAAGTTAGTCAGAAGCCCGAAAGTTTGAAAACCAGTCTTACCAAGGGGTATCGTGATGTCCAGTAACTAGGTTGTGGAGGTCAAATTGCCAGTCGCTCTATGTAAAACAATCCGGTTAGACTGGAAGCCAAACCCAACATAGTTGGGGAGTAAGGCTAGGCAGGTGTTAAAAGGTATTAAGGCCTTATAAGGCCTTATATACCTACTCATAGGCGGTAAGGTTAGGTGTTTTATTGGCTTCTCATGAATTCAAAACCGCCAAACCGTTGAAACTAAGGAAAATGCTATAGTAGGCGGAAAGGGCACCACCGTTTCCTCCTTTCATTCATGAGAATCCAATAAAAAGGGTTATGTATGACCAATATAAAAAATAAATTCAATACGTAGACTATTAGTCATATCTAAAGAAAGAGCTAACAACGGCAACTTTTGTGTAGATGCTCAGGTTATTTTGACTGTGCGATACATTTATTGCAACGAATGAAGACTGCTATTAAGGCGTTACCCCGACCAAAAGTGCGTTTTTCTTCGTTATTCAGGGGCTATTAACTAATTAATTAAGAGAAAAAAACTACATCTAAAACCATCTGATTCATGTTCAATATCCTATCATCACATTCCACGTTCTTATTTATTTTGTATGTACCCTATATACACCTAAATCTCCCTGTAAAAGAAATGACTAAAATAATTGAAAACATGTATCTTTTGCTAAAGTTGACGTGCTATTAATTTGAGGATTACACTAATAGATAAGTAACTTAAAAATCTTTATAATTCACGTCTTATTTTATTTCAAAAGATCGTTTCTCTTTTTGTATAACAAAAAAAAAAACCCCAAAAATTGTGCGAATTTCGATTCTGCGGCAAAGACGAAATGTATGGTCAAGGTTATTTGGTCAGGGAAGCGCCTTAAGTAATAATTAAACTGTTATTTTACTGTTCCCATGATAACAAAAGTAAAACTATAGTTTTCAAGTGTTTTTTAGTTCGTTAACGTACACGATCTTATGTCAATTTGGATTTGATGGAATGATAAGTGTTTCCTATTGTTGTCACTAGACTGCGCTGTTCCAGTTTCAGTACAACTTGGAGTTTACGTTAACGCGAACGAGTTCGAATAAAAACTCACACTAGGCCCTCAGAGGGAAACTCCAATTTGTATTGAAACTGTAAAAGCGCAGTCTAGTGGCAACAATAGGAACTACAATTATTCCATAAATTGACATTAGCTATCGTTTACGTTAACGCGATCGAGTGCGAATAAAAACTCACACTAGGCCCTCAGAGGGAAACTCCAATTTGTATTGAAACTGTAAAAGCGCAGTCTAGTGGCAACAATAGGAACTACAATTATTCCATACAAATTGACATATTAGCGATCGTTTACGTTTTCGCGATCGAGTTCGAATAAAAACTCACAACTGAACAACGCGGACACAGGCGCAAATGTCTGATTAACAAATCAAAAGAATTCCTAATTCGCATTAGTCATGGTAATATTGAGCCTATACTTATAGTTAGTTGCCTACGTTAATCTCTACACTTGATCAAATCTACATTTTATTTGCCCTATGTTCAAATACCGAGACCGAATCTGCATGACAAAGTCGCTTCCTACTATTTTTTTTATTTACCTTTGCCAAATGTTTGTTTGTTCATGAATAATCAAAGCTGTTTTATTTTTCTATGGAAAATAATTTGGCAATGTTTGTTCAAATGTTGGGCGTCAGTTACGGAATATATAATTTCAAAAAAATATTTGTTTAACTCTAGTATTGAAAAGAAGACGGGATCTTTTTCGTAGAAAATACCGGAAAACAATTATACCTTACGTATAGGTTTATCCTTTTTTTTTACACCACTAATTTACGTCATCTGACTAATTCTGCAGACGCCATCTTTTCTGTTGTAATAATGGCGGGAAGTAATTAAACATTATCCAAGTTCAAAAACCTTACATTCTAGAAAACGATTCTATGCACCCAGGCTTCTTTCGCAAATAAATTACTTAACTACCTAGTTACACTAACAAAATCTTTATAAATATCTATGTATGTAAGTAGTTAACCTTTACATCACATAATTGCGCGTAAAGTGACGATTTGTTTCGTTTCAATGTAGTATTATGCGGTTTTTAGTAAGCAATCGGATTTTACATGCGCATAATACATAAATACAACGTGACTTTTTATTATAACATACTATATTAATATTACAAATGCGGAGAGTCAGTTTGCTACGCTTTCACGGCGCTTGAACAGAATACTTATTATATTGATAAGATTTGGTACAGCCTACTACTGAAGCTAGAAAGGATATTTAGGCTACTTTTTAATCCGCGACTTTGTCTATAACCACGCGGACGAATTCGCGGACAAAAACTAGTTAATAATAAATCCAAAATAATTGTTTTATTTGGGTTGCTACGCATTCTTTCTCAATTATTTTATTTGTGTAAGTTTTTATGCCCGTTTCTTTCAGCATGGTTAAAATTAACATTTTAAATGGAGCTGATTCTAATCGACTGATTCCTTCCATCTATTATTTTCAGACATTATTACTGGCTGGCTGGCTGGTACAACATAATATCGTTAGTAGTTAGTACTTAAGAATTAGTACTTATATCTATAACAATTTCAAACAGCTTGAGGTCTATACGACCTCAATTTTGCTCCGGTTACAGATGTCAAGATACATGTTCGGTTTAAATTAAACTGGACTCTGATATATCACATTACAATATTAATGTTTTAGGTATGATTTTGATACGTAACTATTTCAAACTGACATACATTACACTCAAGTCTATCAAGTCTACAGGTTTTTTGAAAAACACTAATTACCTCTCGGACAATTAACACAGATTAACTAATAGTTTCATTTATAAAACTAACATCATAAATAAAAACTCGTTCTACGAAAACTAAAAACGCGAAACCAAAAATCCAGTGAACGTACAAATAAAAAAAAACCCCTGTAGTCTAGTACTAATATTTATACTGTGCTATGAGTGTCATTCCTTTTTAACCTCTTTATAACGGAATCATTGATTTAAAAGTTTTTCTCTGTCAGTATAACTGCCGTTATTTTACGTCATTAAAAATGTAAATTCATAATTGATAATAAAGGCTTGGGAATTTTTAAGAAAATTGTACGCACGGATCCCGTCAGGGTGTCAACCATAGATATCCGAATGTCAACTAATTACTTAGGCCCGCGGTTGCGGCAAAATCTTAACTCTGAATCAGTTGCGAAGACAAGGTTAAATTACAAATTTAATTATGTAACTAACATATTAGCAACTTAGTTTTTGGCGCAAATGAGCCTTAGTAAAGCTAAGTTGTGCTATTATCATTGACAAACATGCATGGTCAAAATACAGTACAAACTATTTCCATGCATGGTCATTAGCTCTATGGTCATTAATCAAAACGCAGATGTCAAATCAAGGTCACACCATTGTGTTGACGTGTCAAATGCAAGCGAGAAAATTATGGCAGTGTCACGGTTATGAGTTATGTCAGAAGACCAGGGACTGTCAACCTTTTGACAGCATTACGCTTCTTATAAATACAAAATACAGACTCGAATTTACATTAACAGTGATCATGTTACGCGAACCGTAACGAAATACCGAAATAAACTATTGTGGTCGAAATTAGAAGCAAATAAACATGAGTCAAATATTTGATTGAATTACTCTCGGTTGACTGGGCATAGTGGGTATTTGGTGATTGAATGCCTAATTTTACGATTGTAGTAACATTTTTAGTTATCTATTAAGACAATTAGGTATGCATGTAGTAAAATGTACTTTCTACCTACGAAGCTAATGCAATTTGTCTACCTAACCACACATATTATTATAAAAACAGAATCCAGAATTAATACAAAAAGTTGATTACAAAACCCGTTTTATATTTTATCGAAAATCGAACACTTGAAATTGCATTTAAATACAGGAAGCATTTAAATGCAATTTCAAGTGTTCGATAATAAAAAAACGAACAAAAATAAAATAACGTATGTATGTACGTGTTTCGCCATGCCTGACATTATCTATGACAGTATTGACGGTGGAACATTTCGACATAAAAATATATAACGCAGTTGCAATGTAACTTTATCTATTTCCAAGTAAGTAGGTATTTCTACTTATTACGACAATGTTTCAGTTAAATAACTGACTATGAACAATTCTTAGAAAAAAAAGGCACTACTTTATCATTTTAATAAAAACATTTTACATTATTATTATATACTCGCGGTGGAACTAAACAAAAAGATTAGAAAAAAAAATGGGAAGTAGAATTTGTCGATACTGTTTTGAAACTTTATATTAACAAAGTTTGACATATTATGATCTGATCTTCACAAAAAAAACATTATTTGGACTTTATTTCAGTAAGAGCAAGCATGTTTTTAAATCCAGTTATGAACGCCACAGTCACAAATCCAAATCACTTCAATATAATATCATTGCACTTGATGCAATTTCCTTACAATAGGGGATATTACTGCAATGTTCTGGCACCAGAGTGCAGCACTAGCATAGTCCGTAAACAGTTTGTCGACGAGTCGTTCAAAGCGTGAAATTCTGCCTTTAATTGAGTTCAAAATTGGGAAGTGTGTTATATTATACAATAATGTATCAGTGCTGTGTATTTCGATGAAGAAATGAAGAGAATTTATTCATTTGCAAAAGAAGAAAATGTCCGAAAACTTTGGGAAGCAGCTAAAAATCACTAAAATATGTTCAGGTTAAGTATTCAGGTGAGATAGTCGCATTTACAGAATAACGTTTACATTTATCATGTAAGACAACCAAATATTATTTTCCACTTTCAAATGGTCGTAGGACGCCTTAATATGGTTAAGTTCGGTTAATTAAAACTTTGATATATTTTCACAAAATACCTAGTTAATACAATTAATAACATAATATAACAAGAATACGAGGTTATAATTTACGGAATGTGCTAGTGGCGCCCTCTGCGCCGAATTTCGCGTAATGTTCCCTATTGTGCAACGGCCTCATGTGTTCAATAAAGAAGACAAGGTTGACATTGCAATAAACCAACAAATAGACAAACAAACAATGTACTACTAAATAATTGCGGCTTCCGACTTAGACGCAATATAAGCATTGTTTGTTAATCAAAATTGTGCGTCATCGCTGAAAGGATAAAGGCCAATTAATAAGGGCTCGAAGTAAAAAAAAAACCGGACAAGCGCGAGTCGGACTCGCCCACCGAGGGTTCCGTACATATTTGTAGGTACATATCCATACCTCTATACTACTATCCATACTTTAATCTACTTAATATTATAAACGGCCGTATCTTTTTTTCACGTTAACATAAAGGGTTGATTTTTTACAGCATCAAGGGACCGTAGACTTGAGTATACGGTTTTAATTTCAACTCGATATCTCCACGCGTTCCCGAGATAAATGGTCTTGACAGACAGACAGACAGACGGATAACAAAGTGATCCTATAAGGGTTCCGTTTTTTCCTTTTGAGTCTAAAAAAGTATTTTTTGTAAGTACTAGCACTTTTTTTGTCCTAAAAAAAAATGCACCCAAACATGTATTTAGGTATTTGTTCGTTGATATATTTATTCCTTTATCCCCTCAAATAAATGATGATGAATTAGGTACCCACTACAATTATATAAGCACTTATCAAGTTTCTGTCCACCAGACTAATGACCAAAAACCACTTTATTAACTGCTGTAAATATGAAGGCTTTCGAATTAATCATGAATTTTGACAATCGTCAAACGTGTTTGTGACCACTGGCCGATGAGTCAACGTTGTAATTTTATATTTTTGCAAAGGTTGAAAATGTACGGTAGGTGTTAAAATTATTATGTATGTAAATCTTTATGTAAGTAAAACTCCACGTTATTGTTGAATGTAAAATTAATGCCTTGTCAAATTATTTATGGACTGCACAACAATGTAAGTAGCAAGTATGGACATAGTTATCAATTGGTTACCCCTTTAGCAGCAGTATTGTAATGCATGAGGGGTTGGTACCCCTGCATGTTTATTTATTTAGATAAGATAAAGATAAAGACTCATTTATTTGCAAAAACATGTGTAGATAATATACATGGTGTTTATTGCATGTGTTGCAGATTCTTTGGCACAACATGTTTGACCATGGCTGGTGTTTTGGTCTGTTTGGTCGAAAGACTATAAGATTTTTTTTTTAAATAAAATAAAGAAAATTACACAAGGTTACATAATCAAAAAAAAAATCAATAAAATAAAATAACAATTAACATTAAATAAAAAAACAAATAAAATCAAAAATTTATTTATTTATTATTAATTTATATGTTCATGCAATTCAAAATCAATTTAATAAATTCAGTCAGTTACATTACATTATAGCGATTTGTCATTTGAAAATTCATTGACATTATAGTACATTATAGTATAGTATGCCTTTCCTGTCAGTATTTTTTTCAATGTTTTCTTAAACTGGCCAATATTTCGTTTTTTTACACAGATTTTTTTTTTTTGTTTGGTGGCTGCATGGTGACTGCATGCATTAAGACACTCAATTAATGCAGCTACCTGTACGTACACGAAGTTAAAAGACATACACATTCTAAATATTTTAACTAAACGCTTTAAAGTATACTATAAAAAGACAACAGCCATAAAAAACTAAAAAGTGAAAAACTTTAACACAGAACACTTAAGACATTAGTTTCGGAAGTCGGCGGCAATACAACAAACAGAACAAACTCGCCGTCTGTGTATATTTTTTTACTTTTTTGTAAAAGTGCTGAATTATTTTCGATAAATTTATATGCTTACGCCAGAGGCACACCCTATCCACAAAAAAATTACAAAATTGATCTATGCAATAATTGCCGAAGAAATCGCGCAACAAACATAGGTAAAAATAAAAGAAGATTTCACTTCACAGTATATATATTTTTTAAATAGATATTAAATCTCTATGAAATCGTTTCGTATAGGTAGTTATACGAAACCTTTTTATATTCATTTCCATAGGCAGCTTCATAAACTTATTAATATTTAAAAAATAATCTTCTACTTTATTCTTAAATTTTTAATTAAGTATTTAATTACTACCTATATACGTAATTATACGAAACAAGTTTCATTAACCTTTGTTATTGAAGATAAAATCCTATTTTTGTTTATAACAATTTGCATTTTAAACTCAAATTGTTGTAATTATTGTTGTATAATACCGGTCTAATTGAATGCTACGCATTTTTCTACCTTATCTATAATTTTCCAGTTATTAGATTTGGTTGCACATTTTATACTTAGATTCACGGTTTAATTTGAACTACATACTTATTTTAATAATTAATTTCCGCGTGAGTTATTATTCATCATCATCATCAGCCTGAAGACGTCCACTGTTGATCAAAGGCCTCCCCCATAAAGAGGGAGGGGTGCCATAATCCCCACGCTTGGCAGGCGTCTTGGGGATCGCAGTAAAGTTGTTACACGGAAGCCGCTGTTGCCCGACTTCCAGATTTTTCGTTAGTCGCCTTCGACGACATCCTCGGGATGAAACGGGGGGTGCTATTCTAGCCCGGACATCCCACGGGCAACCATTGTAAGTTACTGTTATTATATTTATATGTAGATACTAATATGTATTATAAAAATGAAGGGTTTGTTTATTTAAACGTGATAAACGCCGGAACTACTCGTCCAATTATGAAAATTCACTAATAGGCAGCTACGATCCCTGACTGCTATATGCTATATTATATAACCACAAAAATTACGGACCCGAAAGAAAATTCAGGCGGACGAAGTCACAGGCAAAAGCTACTTTTCTATAATTTTCCAGTTATTCCATTTGGTTCGCATTTTATACTCAGACTCTGGTTTATTCGAACTATTTTAATAATTCACATCCGCGTGAGTTATTTTAAAATAAAATTGCCTACTATCATAAGTACTTAAGTAATGATTGGTATGAGGAAGGAAGGCCCTTAAGTTGTTAATAAAAGACAGAACTTTAAGTGGTATTATTACCTGTATTAACACTGAATCAATTACGGTTTTTTCTTTTCTTTACATCTTAGCAGGTGTAAGATTGTCCTTGTGGTGTCGTACGTAAAGAATAGCACTATCCCATATCTTCCCGTGGGGGTCGTAAGAGGCGACTAAGGGACTTACCAGAGAATGGGCAGCAGCGTTCTCTGTGCCTTTGTAACAACCATACTGCGATCGGCAACCCGCCTGCCAAGCGTGGCGATTATGGCAAAGCCCGCCCTTGGGGAGGCCTATGTCCAGCAGTGGACGTCTTTCGGCTGAAATGATGAATGATGATGAGGTGTAAGCTCGAACAGTTATTATTATCAGCCTGTATTTCCCCCACTGCAGGGCAAAAGGCCTCTCCTCTATTCTCCTTCCAACTCTCTCTCTATTTAGGGCTATTTAGAACCAGTCTTTAACGCAGTTATCATATTAATTAAAAATAAAACAGAACTGGAATACAGCACAAAATCATTTTTACAAAGAAGACAACCGTTATTTTGTTGAGTTTCTTTTCAGTTTTTGAAGGTGGTTCTCTTTTTTAATAGATAGGCAGTAGCAAAGCAAAAAAAAACTTTTTTGCTTTGCTACTGCCTATCTATTTCTTATCAGCCAAATTAGAAACGATAACACCAAACTAATTAAGTTTTTTTTTTTTACCTTTATAGGCGGAATATATTCTTATTGGGACCAACTTTATGGTACATACGGCTACACATCAACCTATGCAATTCCAGTATAAGCTAATCTCTAATTTTATGGAAATTCTATACAAAGCGAGTTCAGCGTAAACTGGAAATGTATAGCTTGATGTGTAGCAGTGGCGTGCCTAGGAGTCAAACTTAGGGCAAGCCCGACAGATGTCTGATGTCAGATGAATAGCTACCTACTTAGAGTGAATAGGTTACTTCTAGACAAGCGTGCAACATCTTAGACCGCATCATCGCTTCCCATCAGGTGAGATAGTGGTCAAATTTATGCCTATAATTGATAAAATAAATATTTCATTTTGTGCTGTCTTTTTATTGTCTCGCATTATTGATTGCTAGCCTGGCTTTTGGGCTTCAATGGAAGGCACGCCACTGATGTGTAACCGTGTGTACATAAACACTCTCCATTAAAAAAAGAATCATCGAAATCGGACTACACTGTAAAAGGTTATGCGTGGTCAAACATAAAAAAAATATATAAGTACGTGTGGATTTGAGAACCTTCTCCTTTTTTTAAGTCGGTTAAAAAATTGCATATTTATATCGCGTCGAATATATCTTGCACACGAATTCTATTTATTAGTGACGTGTTTAGTTCATTATCAATGAATCAATTAAACTCTGCACTAAACTATGCAGTACCTACTTATGTTAGTTTCAGGATTCCGTATCTAAAAGGAAACACGAAACCTTTATAAGGTCACTTTTTGGACTATTGGCTATCTATAACAAATGCCTATAATATAAAAAAATACTTAATCCTTAAACCACGCGCCCGTATTCCCGCACAATAAATAAAACCCGTAATATATTGTAATTAATGCAAATGTACTATCAACAGCTCTATAATCTTTAATAAATAGCCCATATATCTATATTATTACATAATTAATTATTAGAAACTGTACAGTTAATTACTACAATTTTAAAGTTATAATCGTATATCCCTCGGTTATTTGTGGCTTGTTATGACAACACTGAAGCCTCGCGTTCAAGAAAACCGGTGTTCGGTTGGCAAAAAATGGAAGAATCGTTATCTTTATTGCGTATTAGCCTGACGGACATAATAATGTTTATGATTGTGTAGGTACAGACAGCGTCATCAAAGCTTACCCCCCACGCATTAAAATTTCTTCGGATAGGGGGTAAGCAGTTGATGATGCTGTCTGTACCTAAGATTTGGTACGTAGTACTATACATAATTGCTTACCACTCAGCGTTTGACATGGAGCTACTAGCTACCTATCTGAACTCCCCAAAACCAGTTACTGGGTAACACGATATCCCCTAGCAAGACTGGTTATCAGACTTCCTGACTTCTGATTATCCATAACGTCGACGACACGATTGGCGCAGTGGCTGAGCGATCGACTGCTGCGCAGCGTGTTGCGGGTTCGATTCCCGCCCAGGGTAAACATTTGTGTGATGAGCACTTGTGTTTGCCTTGTGTCTGGGTGTTGTTTATCTATATATGTATGTATTTACAAAAAAGAAAAAAAATATTTGTTTATGTATATCAGCTGTCTGACACCCATAGTACAGGGTCTCCCTAGTTTGGGGTCAGATGGCCGTGTGTGAAAATGTCCCAACATATATATAAATCCCAACATATAACGACTGTCAAAGATCTACAAATGACAGTCGCGACCAAAGGCTTTACGTGGTTTCCGAGCCACGGATGGTTCTCGGCTTAGCTTAGCCATTACTGGGGTGTGATTCTGTAAGACCTCATTCTAAACTTCGAATCTGAATCCGCTGCAAGTTACTTGATTGCAAAAAAAAAAAAGATTATTCTAATTTACACTAGCGCCACCCTTGCGAGCGTGTCAGCGAGTTGAACTAAATTGACAGGGAGATTTTGACAGATAAAGTATGAGATGACGTAAGAAGTGACATTCTGTAAGGTAATTTCCCCGTCACTTCGACGCGCACTTCGCACTCGAACCCTATTCAAAGTGTCAAATATATTAAGGTCATTTAGAACCTTATGCTCGAGGAGCTCGTGGAGCTCGTGGAGCTCGTGGAGGAGCTCGTGGCTAAGTTAAAGCCGTACAGATCGATTGGTTCAAGGTTAAGCTACGCTAACCGCGGTCGGTCTGTGGATGGGTGACCATCCCTTTCATAACGAGTTCCCTCCGTGCCTCGGAAAGCACGTAAAACTGTTGGTCCCGGCTGTCATTTGTAGATCTTTGGCAGTCGTTATGGGTAGTCAGAAGCCAGAAAGCCTGACAACCAGTTTTACCAAGGGATAACGTGTTACCCAGTAACTGGGTTGTGAAGGTCCGATAGGCAGTCGCTCCATGTAAAACACTGGTATTCAGCTGCATCCGGTTAGACTAGAAGCCGACCCCAATATACTTGGGAAAAGGCTAGGCAGATGATGATTTAGAACCTTATGCGAAGTGAGACTGAATAGCGACGTGAGATGCGAGTAGTTGTTTGAATTTTACATAATCGACCTACTGATCGATTACAGCTTTTACTTAACCAAGACGACCTAAACTAAAACTTTAAAGTCATGATCAAAACAAAACATTAACAAAAAACAAAATCAACAAAAGAAAAAGATTACGTAAAATTGCATCTAGATAAACAGTTTTGCACATAATTATGGCAACCAATTACGACCTTGACCGTCAGAAACCAGTTGCTGGTGAAATTTTGGAGACCCGCAAAGGTTGAATGACTTGTATTTTGAGACTTGTTTTCAGTTGTCTGAACTACAGTCTTCAGTTACTATTTGCAATTTTTAACCGACTTCAAAAAGGAGGAGGTTATCAATTCGGATGTTTACTTATATATTTTTTTATGTACCTATGTTCGGGCATATCTCTGTCATATAAAGACGGATTTGCAAAATTATTTTTTTGTTCGAAAGGGGTTTATTCCGAAATAGTCCCATATATTACCAAGATTGATACAGCCCTTTTTGAGAAAATCAACAAAATCACAAAAAAAATACTTAGACGTCTTAGTTTCTTCAATCTTTGGAGGACTTACAATCTCTTTTAAGTGTGTCGCCGTTTCTTAATGGATGTGGATGTTAAGGCAATACTAAAAAGCGAAAAATAAAAAGTTTTTTCAAAAAAAAGAAAACTGCCTTCAAAAACTAAAAAGTGTGCCTTCAAAACAAAGACGGCAATACCAAACAACAAACACAAAGCCACCGCCACCGACTTCCGAAAGTAACGTTCTGTGCTTTTATTAATCACTTTTTAGTTTTTGAAGGCGGTTTTCTTTTTTTTTAGTAAAAACGTTTTTATGTAGTCTTAACTAGAAAAATATTGGGTTTGTAATAAAGTACCTTTGCTTGTTTGTTACGCCTTCATGGCTAGATTACTGAACCCATTTAGATAAAATTTGGTAAGTAGGTACAGAATAACCTTCAACCGCAAGAAAAGACACGACTTCGTCTACATCCGCGATGACCGAGATTCAAAACGCATTCATTCATTCGACGAAGCTAGTTTTCCTAATGCTTCGGCCGCATCTGCGTGTATCATCCCGATTTAATGTGTGGAAGCTTCGTACGGTTTACCGCGATAAAAGCAGTGGTCACATTAGCGGCTTCGATATTTTGCATGAACTCGTGCAATAATCCAAGATGGCCGAAATCATTTCCAAACGTTTAACTATGGACGACGGCTATATTTACTTCTACATGTTTTGACCACCAAATGGTTTTTTGTGATTCATATTTTTTGGATCCTGTGTGAAGCTGAGCCCCAGCTTCATAATTTATGGAGGAATTCCAGTACTATTTCATCGCTCAATTCCATTTTTACACAGCCACCTGCCACCAGAACAACGCTAGTCTGACCACACAGCGCGATATGTTAGCGCGCTAAAACCCTTTCAGGTACCGCCACCCGCGCGATAACACACACGCAGCCCGAATGTTCGCGACGATAGTCGATAATGGCCGGCCGGTGTATCGTGTCATGGCGCGAAGCATCGTGACGATACACGCAGATGCGGCCTAAGCATAAGACCTATGACGTTTTCACAAGTTACTAACTGGTAAAGGTCTAAAAAACATGTTTACCAGAATAACACTATTAGGCAAAAATTGAGCTATCAAATCTAGGTTGAAAAATATATGCACGGTGAATCAAACTTAGTATGAATTCAGAACCTACATGATTTCAGACCCCCCTAGCGGCAGCGTTAACATTTTTCGTCTATAATGAGTATGAAACTATGCTGCACTTACTAAAGTGCAGCAAAAAAGCAGTAAAAAAAAATCGGCGGTTTCATACTAATGAAACCGCCGATTTTTTTTTTCATCAACCATCAATTATGAACTAAATCCTAGGTACTATCGCGGACTTTTCCGCCTACTCAGTTAAAAAAAAAATCCCTCGGCGCCTGCGAAGTCAACGGGGCGGGGTAGAGAGCGCTTCCATTTTTTGAGTGCAAGCAAAAATGAACTTAGTGGTCAGGCGGGTGTGTCCACGATAGTACCTATAATACCTTCAACGCACTTGCGGCCGGATGCAATGCGGCGTGCCGTTGCGGCAGGCCGCATTTCAATTTGTATATGAAACCGCAAGATATCAACGCACTGACTTGCGGCCAGTCGTCAACCGCTCCGGTTGTCTTGGAGTTGTGGTGGGAAGCACATATACAGTACGGTCAACGTATCTTGGCGCGTCTGAAGTTAGCCGATTAGCTGCGCAGTAGACAATTTCGTTCTTAAAAGTTCCATTGCGCAGCCAAACAGCTAACTTCAGACGCGCCAAGATACGTTGACCGTATTGTACAGACGCACAGCAGCTCAAGCCATACCTAACTGTAAAATTTTCCCAATTAAATATGAACCTTATGCTTTTATAATAAAGTTGAAAATCTATCAAAGAAAGGACAATGCCAGAAACTCTATAGAACTTTGCCCCACTCAATAAAAGTCATGTGCAATTATGTAGCATCTTACTGTTTATTTATTGCTGATAACTAAACATTAGTCTTAGTGACTGTAGAACTTGCGGTTTCCGTTTAAATCTAAAAACAATAATGACATTGATTATAGGTTAAATTGTATTTTAGGTAAAATGAGTTTGTATTTTGTGGTATTTCGTAATCCGCAAGTTCTAAAGAAAAACAATTTAGTATAGAAAGGTTCTATATTCATTACAATTATTTTCAATAATTTACTTTTCTGTACATGGGTGGGGCAGGATCTGGCATTGTCATTTGACAGATTGTAGTAGCTTGATGTGCTGGCTTCTGTACTATTGTTATGAATTTGTAATTGCTGTCGCATAAATTTGAATTTATGGCTTTATCCGACAGCAATAACCATCCGCTATACTATTCAAGTCAATTACAAGCATTTCTTTTCTGTATCCATTGAAAAGAAATGCTTGTAATCGACATGAGGCGAACGGCAGTAAGACCGAGACGATACGGTTACCCGGAATACATTAGCCCATACATGAATATTTTAGCGCAACCTACCCCTGACACTGCAAACCTCCTATCTGATTTGTTTAAGCATTGTATGTAGAGATAAGATAGTTTAAGGTACGATGAGGCTGGCATGCCATTGTGGATAAAAGCCTTCTACAAAATTTAAGAAAACTAATAAAAAAAGTTTTGGAATTACTTTTTGTCATTTTCGTTCTACTTCAGAAATTTTGGAAACTAATAGTTTACATCTCTTCTTCTTTGCCCTCGTCTCTTCTCGTTGTACGGGGTCAGCCTTCCATTCACTTCGCTGAAGCATCGTCATCCTTAAGGCCAAGCTTTTGAATGTCTTTCCGGACATTTTTCATCCAGATTCTTTTCGTTCTACCTCTCCCACTCCTTTTGGAACCATTGAAAACTAATACATCTGGAAAATTTCAATATCGTTTCACTTATTTCCGAAATCAAAACACTACACACGCAATAACTCAATGAAAATTATAGCTGGGTTTAGTTTTGCAATGACGAACCAGTAGAAGTCAGTTTCGCCCATTTTTCGAAGTAATTGTTATGATTTTAGATAGGTACTTAACGTTGATTAATTTTAAATCTATTTTTAGCATAACTTTTGGTAACTGTTCATCATCATCATCATTTCAGCCGAAAGACGTCCACTGCTGGACATAGGCCTCCCCCAAAAGGGTGGTTTTGCCATAATCGCTACGCTTGGCAGGCGGGTTGGCGATCGCAGTATAGTTGTTACAAAGGCACAGAGAACGCTGCTGCCCATTCTCTGGTGAGTCCCTTAGTCGCCTCTAACGACACCCACGGGATGATATGGGATGGTGCTATTCGTTACGTCCGACACCATAAGGACAATCTGAACTGTTACTGGAAAGTAATTTATTTTATTTATTTATCTTTTACTAGCGGCCGAGGCCCGCCCCAGAATCCTACGGGTGCATTTTTATTGTGTAAGGATTTCAGGCACTTAAGGCCCATAAAACACGATACATTTAATATCTATAAATATAAAAACGATTATGGCAACCTCCCCCCACCCCTTATGGAAGAGGCCTTTGTTCAACAGTGGACGTCTTCAGGCTGATGATGATAAAAACAATAACTATAAATTAATACATAATGTAACACGTACCAACTACCTAATACATAATTTAACACATTTGAAAAATTGAATTAGTTCGACGTAATCAATTGAATTACCTACTGAAAGATTGTGTACCTGCTATTGCTCGACTACGAGGTCTTACTGCCGTTCGCCTCATGTCGATTACAAGCATTTCTACAGAAAAGAAATGCTTGTAATCGACATGAGGCGAACGGCAGTAAGACCGAGACGATACGGTTACCCGGAATACGGCGTGCAAGTACGTTGTAGGTCAAACTCTTTGTCACGATGTTCCTTACACCATATACATATTTGTTTACGTATACTTAAAGGTACACACTATGTATTTACACAGCAATTTTCCCGATAACCCCGATTGATGACAAGTGGTAGGTGTGCGTGATAAAAAGTAAACACAGGTGTGATTGTTACGCAAACGTTAAATGTTACAATTTTATTGTTTCAGACCGATAAAGTACAAAATGTACGTACATATTTTTTTATGTTCTCGGAGTCGAGCAATAATAGGTACACAATCTTTCAGTAGGTAATTCAATTGATTACGTCGAACTAATTCAATTTTCAAAATGTGTTACATTATCTATGTATTAATTTATAGTTATTGTTTTTATCATCATCAGCCTGAAGACGTCCACTGTTGAACAAAGGTCTCCTCCATAAGGGGTGGGGGGAGGTTGCCATAATCGTTTTATATTTATAGATATTAAATGTATCGCGTTTTATGGGCCTTAAGTGCCTGAAATCCTTACACAATAAAAATGCACCCGTAGGATTCTGGGGCGGGCCTCGGCCGCTAGTAAAAGATAAATAAATAAAATTACTCTCCAGTAACAGTTCAGGTTGTTCTTATGGTGTCGGACGTAAAGAATAGCACCATCCCATATCTTCCCGTGGGTGTCGTTAGAGGCGACTAAGGGACTTACCAGAGAATGGGCAGCAGCGTTCTCTGTGCCTTTGTAACAACGATACTGCGATCGCCAACCCGCCTGCCAAGCGTAGCGATTATGGCAAAACCCCCCTTTTGGGGGAGGCCTATGTCCAGCAGTGGACGTCTTTCGACTGAAATGATGATGATGATGAACAGTTACCAAAACTTATGCTAAAAATAGATTTAAAATTAATCAACGTTAAGTACCTATCTAAAATCATAACAATTACTTCGATAAATGGGCGTAACCGACTTCTGCTGGTTCGTCATTGCAAAACTAAACCCAGCTATAATTTTCATTGAGTTATTGCGTGTGTTGTGTTTTGATTTCGGAAATAAGTGAAACGATATTGAAATTTTCCAGATGTATTAGTTTCCAATGGTTCCAAAAGGAGTGGGAGAGGTAGAACGAAAAGAATCTAGATAAAAAATGTCCGGAAAGACATTCAAAAGCTTGGCCTTAAGGATGACGATGCTTCAGCGAAGTGAATGGAAGGCTGACCCCGTACAACGAGAAGAGGCGAGGGCAAAGAAGAAGAGATGTAAACTATTAGTTTCCAAAATTTCTGAAGTAGAACGAAAATGACCAAAAGTAATTCAAAAACTTTTTTTATTAGTTGTCTTAAATTTTGTAGGAGGCTATTATCCACATTGGCATGCCAGCCTCATCGTACCTTAAACTATCTTATCTCTACATACAATGCTTAAACAAATCAGATAGGAGGTTTGCGGTGTCAGGTGGAGGTTTGCGGTGTCAGGGGTAGGTTGCGCTAAAATATTAATGTATGGGCTAATATCATATTCATCTTGTTTATAGTACTCATTAGGATCTCTCTTTTTTTTTCTATTGTTTTTAGTACATTCCATTAGTATATGATGAACATTTTCAATAGTTCCGCATGTTTCACAATTAGGTGAATTAACTTTTTTCATCAAAAAGCCAAACTTTCGAGCTGGGTAGTGACCAAAACGTAATCTGTGAAGCAAATTCCAAAACTTTGAAATGCTCAATTGTGAAGCAGTTATTTACTTAGGGGAAAATATTATAATATTAATTGTATTATAATATTATATCTAAATAAAGCTATTACGGCCTACCTACCAATGACTACCAGTTGTGTGAACGAGAACAAAAGTATAGTAAATTCCATCGAAAAACTAAGTAGAAACTTAGAAGTAAGTACAATGAAACTTGAAATAACATTCATCGTATAAAAGGTAAATCTTAATCGCTTAATTTTAACGCTATGTATTTTTGGACGCACGTCCAAAATGC
The DNA here is from genome assembly GCA_947361185.1 of Charanyca ferruginea. NCBI lineage: Eukaryota > Metazoa > Arthropoda > Insecta > Lepidoptera > Noctuidae > Charanyca > Charanyca ferruginea. The sequence continues at coordinate 5,413,527 of OX376070.1, forward strand.
ATTCTTACGTCCTCCATTCATTAGTGTGCTTTTGACTCAAAATACAGTTTTTGCATTCTCAAAGACCATAAAATTATGTAACAGGAAAACCAAAAGACCAGTTTTCTAGATCGACAATTTGACCTTCGAAATTTGTACCCCGATACTCATGCTAATTTGACCAAAATAACAATTACCAAAGTAGTATGCATGACGCACACTATGGAACACAATTTTGAAAAACAAAATAAGTCAAACAGGATTTTTAACGTTTTTGAGTTTCCATCGTAATTTAGAACAGGCTTATAACACATAATTTTTTTTAAATGATGTGATTATAGAATGTACAGTCACCAAAAGAGATAGGTAAGTAACGAAGTCGTTGGATATAGCCGGAGTTTACTTTAAAAGTGACAAATGTTTTCGAATTAAATTAAATTAATTTATTAAACTGTTTATTCTCTATTAATTTACTTCGATTTTATTCGAAAACATTCATCGGTTATGGATTCTATACTCCTTTTACAGAACATAAATGACAGTTTTTTTTTTTTTTGATGATTTCATTATTGTTTGCATTAGACAGAACTTGAAAAAGGTTATTTATAATGCACACTTTTCTAACAAAACTACAATAAACATGTTACAGTTACGATAGACGCCGAATTTATTATAATCTATTTTTACAGTAGTTGTCGCACGTATTTGTAACCGTTTTTATAATTTATCTTCTAAAATTATGTGGCTTTCTTAATTCCAATTTAAAATTACAGTTTAATGATAAAAACCTAAAAGAAGCACAGATGAACAATACCTGGAACGTTATTCGTTTCACTATATAATTCTACCAAATTTAGAATGTTACCTAATCTATAAAAGACTTTTATTCTGTTTATATTTTTAGATTATTTTAGATCTATTTATCAAAATTATGTTAAAATCAGTTTATTAAAACTGTGTGTCTTTGAAATAAATTAAGATGCATTTTTATGGCACTTATCGATTGAATAAAAAATTTGTGTTTTTTTTGGTGACATATTAGCACTACAGAATCTCAATGAGACACTTTTCAAAAATGGGTGTAATACCCTATTAGTGTTATTTTAGATCTATTTATCAAAATTATGTTAAAATCAGTTTATTAAAACTGTTTTAACTTATCTTTGAAATAAAATGTTTAGCATTCCTACTTCTATGAGCCTCTTTTTTCTAATAAATGGAGTGTAGGTAAAGTTTAACTATATACGACGACCCTGGTTACCTATCTCTTTTTTGGCTATTGTAGCCCATGTGCTTCTGGACTGCCTTGAGGTCGCTTCATAGAGGGCAAAGTACTTCAGTAACCCACCTACTGGTGATCCCCAGTAGCGTCAAGGCGCTGCTGGATTTTCTCTAAGAAGTTGAGGTACATCGAATGATATACTTTCCACCTGTACGCAAAATACGCGCTGAGACGTGGAGTTGCGGACACCAGCCCGTTATACTATACTATGACGATGATGTCAACCTTTAAACGCCCACTGCTGGGCATAGGTCTCCCCCAAGGAGGGTGTAGCCGTAATCGCCGTGCTTAGCCAATGCATGTTGGCGAGCGCTGTAGGTGTTATGGTACTCAGAAGGACGCTGCTGCCCATTTTCTGGTCAATATCCCTCTGTCGCCTTCTATGACACCCACGGGTAGATATGGGGTGGTGCTATTCACGGCTTACTATAGACCTTCGATATTGATGAAGGAAATCGAAACTGAAGTCCTTGCCCTTACTAAAAATCTCTCTTTTCCAATTAACCGTCAACAACTGACCGTGCGGTCACGTATTGGTTGGCCAACAACCAACATTGAAAACATTCTAGTACATGATACGTGCCTGAGCAACCTCAATCATCCAACGATACCAATAATGATTTTCTATATTGAAATGGCCCTACGGAATAATTACTTTGACTTGTCTATAATTATTTCACGAATGCTAAGCGGAGTTGCAGCGCGTGTTTTGACGAAACCGCTAAGGATACATAAGCGGGTCGACCTTTTCTAGTTCAGCATTCTCATAATAGATAAAACCTTGAATTGAAAGTACCGAATCGTATGTGGATTATAAAATGTGATCCATTTTCGATGCTTCTAGAATAAGGTGTTATTTTTAACATCAAGGAAGTGCAATTAAAAACGAGTTACGCAAGACCGTCTTTAATGTCAAGTGGTTTACCATGACGTCGGCAGCTTTTAGAAAGCATCTAAATATTTTGCAAGAACATTAAATTTATCGTGTAACTGAATTAACTGAAAACTTAAAATGGGATAATTTAACTCATCATTATGAACGACTTTTACTAAGGGATCGACCTTGAAATCGCGAAAAAAATATTCAGCCGATCCATAGGTATGTATACATGACAAATATGCATTAAAGTTCACTTAGTTCGATAAATTGTATGGATCAACGAAAACTTTTTCGTGATTTCATAATTGGTACTTACTGTACTTGGTACTACTACCTTTAAGTACGTGTTTTCATTCAATTGAATTACACGTTTTTAACACACCCAAACTTTCCTATTTCTCGAGATCCCTATGTAAAGTTAGCGTTAGTTTACAGCAGTAGGTGTAATACGAAGGGATGATTGGAAGGCTATGGGGATATCTTTGCCCAGCTGTGGGACGACACCGGTTGGTCGTGCTACAAATTAAAAAGTTCCAGTGAATAGTGCGGAAGCTACTAAGACAATAATACTCATAGTTATACACCAAGAATACTAAGTGCTATCAAGACGGTAGCAACAGAGGAAATATCCGTCACGATGACGTGATCTGCCACTGTTTATAAGAAGGAAAACCTTTATTCTTATTAAAAATATAAACTACTAGCTTTTGCCCGCCACTTCTTCCGCATGGAGGTCAAAGATCCCATCGGCCCTGTCGCAAAATACGTTCTTAGACGTCTCCTACATATAAACTTACCTTCCAGCGAAACGTCACCGTCCGTACGGTTGAAGTTCTGCGGTCTCGAATCCGGCGCTTTGCTTCCACATTTTATTGTGCGAACTGTCAGACTGTGGAATTCACTGCCCGCCTCTCTGTTCCCCGATAAGTATAATCTGGGTATCAAAGTCAAAGTCAAAGTCAAATCATTTATTTCAATTAGACCATTATAAGGCACTTTTGAACGTAAATGAGGAAAAAAAATTGATTCTAGTTGCCCATTTATCTTCGAGGTACGAGTGAACCGGTCATACTAGGCAAGCGTGCTCCATCTTAGGCCGCAATCCGTCCGTCATCATTTATCTGACGGATTTTTACGTTTCTTTCAATTGTGTTTCCTATTGTTGCCACTAGACTGCGCTATTCCAATTTCAATACAAATTGGAGTTCACGCTATCGAATTCGAATAATAACTCACACGAGGCCCTCAGAGGGCCTAGTGCGAGTTTTTATTCGTACTCGAACGAGTTAACGTAAACTCCAATTTGTATTGAAACTGGAACAGCGCAGCCTAGTGGCAACAATAGGAACCACAATTATTCCATACAAATTGACATTAGCGATAGTTTACGTTAACGCGATCGAGTTCGAATAAAAACTCACACTAGGCCCTCTGAGGGCCTCGTGTGAGTTGCGGTCAAGCGTATTAGAAAAAAAAAACAAAAAAGCTTTTAGTTTCATAAGTAGTTAGCACCCACATTTTTGGTTTTAGTTTAGTACTACCTATGTATCAGCGGAAACTTGTAAATGGCCTTCAATTTTTTTTATTTTTAACGAGCACTGTTTTACTCTAGCTTTAAGTTTCCTGAATAAAAAAACGTGTACAGTCAGGGCATCCCCCTCAGTAACCTCAGTAACTTTACGCACTTTTTAACTTCGTATGTAAGGAATTCAAAATAAGATCTGTGTAGGTCTGCATGATTCTCACAATCTTGACACTCACACACACACAGACAGAGAAAGAAAAAGAAAAAAAGAGTGCACATGAGAGACAGGGAAAGGCGTATGGAGGGGGTATAAGCAATAATCTTACGTAACACATTTTGTCCCGAATTACACCTACCGCAAGCTGCGTCCTTTTGATCGCCACAGTCATATTTAAATGACAAACCAAAATGTGTCCGGCCAGCACGTCACAACTACGTGACAGACTTTTATACGTAATTTCATAGAGTAATGTAACAGCCTGGCGACGACGGCACGTTTTTGCTTATTAACGTGGTGGTCAAATAAAATATTATTTGACCACCACGTTAATAAGCCGTGCCGGACCGTGCCCTGCCGTGCTGGACCAAATTATTTTAATAAGGGTTATTAAACAAAAGGATAACTTATGGTTAGCTATGATAGTATTTCTTTTTATTTCTTTTTTTTCACATTTTTTTTTATATTTAAAATAGACTATTAACTTATGAACGTGATATCAGAAAATTTGAATCTAGTTGTATTAAATAAATCCACAATACCATTTTTTGATTTATCATTTAGTGACATATAATAGACAAGGCAGATGGTAAAATAAGATAAAGAAATATCTGATTTTCTGTACCAAAACCTATTCTTCTAAAACTGGTAATGTATGACAGAACATGTGTTGGGAAACAAAATCTTGTCAGATAAATAAATATTATATGTAGTACATTTATTATCTTAATCTGAACTAATATAAATAAAGGCGTAAACTTGTTTGTTTGTGACAAAAATTATTTCACTGAAAGAACGTTACTTACTGACAAGTCGAAGAAAAACTGCTGATTTGTCAAACGGTTTGAAATAATTTATTGCAAAAATAATGAGTTCCGCCGTCATCCTACAAGCTAGTTAATTTACTGAAAAGTCTTTTTTTGTCATTTATTTAATTATTAATATACATTTTAACTGAAGATCTACTGGTCCAAGTATGAAAATTCTATCGCTAATAGCGAGTGCTTTAGGCTATATTTTATTATTAAACAAATTCAGGACACGTAAGATACACGTATAAATAGATTACAGATATATTATATTAGACGAGCGTAGATGTAAATAATTATGTAGTTTATAATAATAACTTTTTAAGTTTAAAGCTTTTTAACTTTTGTAAATATTTTGTTTTTGTTATTCACTTCTCTTTGCCACCCTTGGTTGCCTGGTGGTAGAAAATGCCTAATGAATTAAATTCACCCATGAAGTATTAATAAATCATTAAAATTCACACGACCAAGTCGCAGGCAGAACGTAGTTATTTCATATGACTAAAGACTGTTGATTCATATAAATAGTATCAGTTTCGCCATTAGATCTTTTATCATCAACAGGAACGTCTCAAATCTTATCTGAACTTGTTTCACTTTTGTCAAGTGTCTACTGGACAAGTGGATAACCTTCGATTGTCTGATAACATGTCGGTCCTCTATAAAGTACTTTCGCTTAGTACAAAGTTGCGTTATGTATGGACGTGTGCAGATTTCTTCATCTTCACCGTATTGAACGGGTAATTACCAATGAACAGTTACCCCAGCAAAATACGTGCCAGGACTCACCATACTACTGGTCATACCACTGGTGATATGGTGGATCTAAAACTATACCAATGAATAAAAAGTTTTTTCAAAAAAAAGAAAACCGCCTTCAAAAACTAAAAAGTGATTAATAACTTTAGCACAGAACACACATTACTTTACTTTCGGAAGTCGGTGGCGGTGGCTTTGTGTTTGTTGTTTTGTATTGACACCGACTTCCGAAAGTAAAGTAATGTGTGTTCTGTGCTAAAGTTATTAATCACTTTTTAGGTTTTGAAGGCGGTTTTTTTTGAAAAAACTTTTTATTTTTCGCTTTTTAGTGTTGCCTTAACATCCAAATCCATTAAGAAACGGCAACACACTTAAAAGAGATTGTAAGTCCTCCAGTGATTGAAGAAACTAAAACGTCGTCTAAGTAAGTTTTTTTGGGAATTTGTTAATTTACTCAAAAAGGGCTGTACCAATTTTGATAAAATTTATATGGGACCTTTTCGGAATAAACCCCTTACGAACAATAAAAGAATTTTGCAAATCCGTCTATAGGCAGAGTTATGCCCGAACATACATAAAAAAAAAGTTGCCTCCCCCCCCTCCCCCCTCCTAGAGATTCCAAAAGCTTCATGTGCCTTTGACTGTATTTTTAAAATTCATACTTTTCCTACTCACAATCATAGTATATCAACTTGCCCCCCCACCCCCCCGCCTAGGCCATCAGCTGGCGAGTCCTGGCGACGCTCTTGGTGAGTGGTATAGTTCTAGACCAGCATAATGGTAGGTCCGCAATGCAAGATACGACCACTGCAGTGCTATTCTGTTAAAACCTCAATCGGTGGATTTAGGTGAAGTGAGTTCAAGGTGAGCAGTCAATCCCTGGCAGTCGGTGATGGAATGTCCGCTCACCACAAGCTCGCTTAACTTAAACTCAACGAGGAAATTCTAAATCCCTTTAAAATCGGACAAGCCGTTTCGGCGATTAGCCGGAAAAAACAGACACGCACAATGACAAAAAAATTAAAAATTGTTTTCTAACTTAATTGTTTTCTCTATTGTTTTAGTAGGTACCGTGTAAACATTAACTTCTCGAATGTCACATAGTTATATAGGCATTTAGTAAAACATAGGTAAGTACTTTTTTGGCATTACAAACGGACACTTCAATTTTATTGATTTGTACCTACATAGTATAGATTTTTCCTCCATAGTGAAATGTTGTTTTTTTTATTATATTAAATATAATTAAAAAATGTGTGAATAAAAACCGGTGTAATATTTATACGTACTGCGTCATTAGTGTTTAGTAGGTACTTTCTATTCATTTAAACAAAAGATTTTACATAATAATGTTATGGCAGCGTAAATCAACGACAAAAGAATAAATGATTCTATTCTATTCTATTGTCGTTAACTCGTTACGCACAAAATAAAACTGAGGTACTAACCTACCTACCTAGATCATCGTCTGCCTAGCCTTTTTCCAACTAGGTATGTTGGGGCCGACATCCAGCCTAACGGGATGCAGGAATTACCAACAATTTATTTTTTTCGTTCGTTTCGCATAATTTAGACAAGAATAAGAGGATATTTAACCTTCACGATTTTCTTAAAATTTAGAAACATAACATAGGTAAGTACCATAAAATAGGTAATTAAAAAATGACTGTAAATATTGCATAATATTATGCTTATTTTTGATTGACTATTTCAAAATCGAATGAACAGTTAGTTAAATCGAAAAAAAATCGCTAGATACCTATGTTTAACTTTTTAATTGGCCGGCTATACAGCCGGCCTAAATTAATTAATTCTAGACTAATAAAATACTTCAATAAAAATAACATTATCGCTCAAAATCAACATGGTTTTCGAGCTGGAAGGTCCACAGAAGATGCAGTTTTGGACCTTACAGACACAATCACCTCTAGTTTTAATAAAAAACAAAAAAAATATTGGAATATTTTTAGATTTATCCAAAGCTTTTGACACTGTTTCTATCCCCTTGCTTCTTAATAAGCTAGAAACTATTGGCATTCGTGGCACTGTTCTTGATATGTTTCATAGTTACTTGACGAATCGTAGACAAGCTGTTCAAATTGGTAACCACCTAAGCGTCGAAGAGGAATTAACTTTTGGCGTACCCCAGGGTAGCGTGCTTGGGCCCAACCTCTTCCTCATTAATATAAATGACCTGTGTCGGTTAGCCCTTACAAACACCAAAATTATTGCATATGCCGACGACACAGTTCTTTTAACTCAAGGCAAGCACTGGACTGAGTCTTTCAAAGCTGCTGAGAACGCCCTAAAGATATATATCATGAAATAGCTTACTATGAATCTTCTCACTCTTAACGTTAGTAAAAGTAAATTTACTCCCTTCACTCCTGGCATTGGTAGCCAACCACCAAAATCTTCCAAAATTAAAGCACACACCTGTCTCAACAGTATTACTTCTTGTGATTGATTTCCCATAGAGCGAGTACAAAATGTTAAATACCTTGGAGTGTATATTGACAATCTTTTAAATTGAAAAATGCAAGTTGAAATATTGCTAAAGTTTGTGAGGATGTATGGATGTTGGTTAGGTACTATTAGCTAAAATACACATTTATTTTTATCCCGTTTAGTGTGATAGTTACCTATTTAGGATTTTGGCTAAATTCTGAAGTCTACGCAGGCGGAGTCGCGGCTGAAGCTAGATATTTATAGTTACCTATTTATTTATAGATAATGTTATAAACAAAAGTTATTTTGTGCTAAAAATAGAAGCCGCCAATAGTGGTATGGCTATAGTTCAACGAACGAAAAAGAATCTGTGGCAATAGTTCCGCATGTTTTACAGCCTTGTAATAAAATTTTAAATTCATCGAACGGTTTAAATGAATGGAAAAAAAATATAAAAATGATTCTCGTTTTTACGTTTCTTACTTTACCTTACTTTTAATGCCTATGTGTCAAGGGTTCGCGGAAAATTAAAAACCTCCGAAGTACCTCTGCAAAGAAAACAAGAAATACAGTTTATGGAAATTGATTAAGTGTTGCATAGATTTTCAAAAATTAGCAAAAACCCGTTACTCCCTAACTTAGGTACGTATGCGGTAAAAAATAATTAAAATTGAAAAATATTTTTCTCTCGAAGGTTATTGAACCCTCAGTGCGCGATTTCGGTTCAGGAAAATCGGTAAACGAAGAACCAATAACAATACACAACATGCCTCTATCTTTAAATACGAAGTTATGCTCTAAAACCGACAATTCCTTTACAAATAATAAAAAAGGTCCACCTCATAACTATAAAAAGCAATATGTCAGAATTTTATTGTCTATGACATTGTTGAGATATACTCATAAATTATTAACTTCTTATCACAGGGCCAACTGAAGGTACATTATCTTGTACTCGTATCATTCTGAAACAATGTATTCACAATGCATTTATTTACCTAAGTACACCTATTTCAGCTGGTTTGATTCATACGAACACAATCGCTTTGCTAATGACGACCAAAGCCATTTACATTTTAAATCTACCTACTGGAAGTCATTACCACAGAGTACAAATACTGTGCCATTACTTTCAGAAAGAAGGAAGTCATTCTTTATTTATTGTAATGCTTAAAATAACCGGCAATAATATTCTCTGTATTTTTATAATTTAGATCATTTTAGGTTTTTAAAGCGGTTCTTATTGGAAAATAAAAACGTAACTGTACGGAAACATAGGCTGAAAGACAAAGAAAAAACTCATGGGTCAGTTTTGTAATTTTCATTATCTTCAAATATTCTCTACCGCACGAACCTTGCAATTCAATTAAAATATCTTTGCAGTTAGAAAATGTGTGTATCTAAATATTGTATACCTACTTACATCAGTTGATTTCATTAAAAAACATAGTATGTCTGTACAAAGTACAAGTAGTAAGTACTTATGTAATTATTTTATGAAAACCTACATCATAAATGCCTAGAAAATATAAAAATAACTTAGTAATCTAAAACATGAACCTCTCCAAAAGCACCCTAATCATGCCTTAATCGTTTTTATTGTTCTAGAAATAGGTTTCTATTCAAAAGCACCTAGGTACTATAAACCTAACTAAATGGTTAGTGCGACTATCACGCACAGCCAATTAAAAGTACGAATTAGTGAAACGAACCCTTAAATAAAAGGGTCTTTACACTTCACGTGACATACACGAACGTGACATTAATTTGAAGAGGTCGATTTACACATTCCGATTTCGCAATAGTGATGCAGTTTATAGTGATGTTTCGATTTGACAATAACGGAAAGGTGGGAGGGACGACAATCACACAATACTATTGCGAAAAGTATCCGATAACTCGATTCTAGTAATGGATACCTATCCTTAATTAGAGTCACGCATGACTGGATTCACAAATTATTTAGTATCGGTAATTTGACTTACGTAGGTAGCAAGATGAGCGTGTAAAATAACTTATGTAACTAATAATTTATTGATTTTTATTGAATGAGGTTATTAAGCATAACTTATCAATTATTCACAAGTGACCTATAATTTATATCTAGGTAACTAACTTGGCTGTGTTGCGCCACCTTAAAAACGTTTCCACCACAGAATAGGTAAATGACCTATACACCACTACATAGAGACATAGTAAATACATAATTTGAAAAATATTTGTCTAAATATTATACAAAAGACAATAACATTAAAATCTATGGGCACTTAATATATTTTTTTTCCTTTGTGTTGAAAAGTAATGCTGAAGCCAAATACCCATCGTAATTCGTATGGCGCCATCACAATACTACCTTCTATTACAAACAAGTACCTATGGTAATTAGTTAAAGCGTGAATTCAAAGGATACGATACAAAAAAAGAAGACGTTCTATATTTAGTGAAAGTGCGTTTGACATTTAACAAAAGCATTCTCTGAAACCGTTATCTTTTGTGACATTGGCTAATGAATAATGATAGCCCATTGAATATAGTCTGTAGTGTGCATCTTCTTAGTAGTATAATATCTAGTTCATTTTGCCTGAAGTTGGGTCAACATACAGTAAAACCTTCTTATTAAAACTTTTTCGGATTCTGATCTAAACAAAACTAGTACAGAAATACATTATCTGTGAAATTGAAATTTTCACAGATAATGTATTTCTGTTGCCGCTATAACAGCAAATACTAAAATATTTAAGGGGGGCTTCCATACAACATACGTTTTTACCGTTTTTTTGCTCGATGTCTAATGTTGTTTAGATAATGGTACGGGACCCTTCGTGCGCCAGTCCGACTCGTACTTGGTCAGTTTTATATTCATTTTCAACCGACTTCAAAAAGAAGAAGGTTGTCAATTCGTCTATAGATATGTTTTTTTTTTTTTTTTTTGTATATTTGTTACGCGATTTCTCCGGCAAATGTAAAGCGATTTTGAAAATTCTTTTTTTGATGGATGGGGTATGCCTCAAGGGTGGTCCCATATAAATTTTATCAAAATTGATTCAGCACTTTTTGAAAAAATCGACAGAAAGCAAAAAAATATACGTGGATGATGTTGTAATTAGGGAATGCAATCTCGTCTCGCCGAGATCCCGATCTCGCGAGATCCCGGCCATATTTTACGAGATTGTATCTCGTCAAATTTCGTACGAGATCTCGCGAGATAACGAGATCGACAAAATCAGAAGTCGTCTGTCAGATGATACTCTCGACATGATGTGTTTTTTGAGAAGCCATTTTCAGACAAACTAACTTGCCTTTCCGTACCTTGATAACTTCATCTGACTTCTACTTTAAACTTCTTTTATTTGATTAATACGATCTCACAACATTTATTTAAGAACTTGTGAAGTTAAGTTTTTGTTTTGTTGTATTTATTTACCATAAGTAATGTTCCTATTACTCTTAATTATTGAAACTAAAGTAATAATTTACAAAAGACTAAATATTGATAATTATTGTTTTGTTACCAATATTGTAAGAATTTGAACTGATTAGCTACAGTAGGTATAATAATTATAGACATAAACAAATGTTATTAGAGTTAGAGACAAAATAATAAGTACTATGTTGATTTTTAAAAGAAAACTTAGATTATTTTTATAACTAAGGAACGCAGTTTCTATTTAATTACATATCATGTCAATTACTAGTTCTTAAAACAAGCATTTGCATATGTTTTAATTGCGATTCTCCCAATCTCGCGAGATCCCGTAATTTGCGAGATCTCGCGAGACTGGGTTTTGAGTCTCGCGAGATCTCGCTAAGCGGAAATCTCGCCTTGTACTTTCAATCTCTGTTTTGACTGTGTTGCCATTTCCTTAATGGATTTGGATGATAAGGAAGTACTAAAAAGCGAAAAATAAAAAAGATTTTTTACAAAAAAAGACAACCGCCTTCAAAAACCAAAAAGTGAAAAATAACTTTAAAACAGAACACACATGACTTTAGTTTCGGAAGTCGGTGGCAATACAAAACATCAAATAGAACAGCCAAGCCACCGACTTCCGAAACTAAAATCATGTGTGTTCTGTTTTAAAGTTATTTTTCACTTTTTGGTTTTTGAAGGCGGTTGTCTTTTTTGTAAAAATGCTTTTTTTTGTAGGTTTGAAATATTAGAGCATATAGCAAACTTCTTAACAACAGGTCCAAATTCGTACGTAAATACTCAATACTCAATACTTATACTCATGTATGAATAACACATTTTATTATTTACTTATAGGCAGTTCAGTAAATGTAATTTGCATAATAATACACATTATAATAAATGTTTTTTTTTATTATTTTTTCTTTTTTGATATATAGGTAATGAGGAAGAAAATCTCTACAACCGTGGCCACTACTAAGTTCGTAGCACCAATTTGTTACCGCTCATTTTTTTTAGAACTCCATTTAAATTTTGCATTGCTATAATTAAAATAATTAGTTGAACGCACGTTTTAACGCTGAAGAACCAATGAATATTAATGTTTACGTTACATGCCGTGAGAAAATAATATTTATCAGCCTTTCATGACCACGTGCGAGTCAAAACCTTGACATGCATTCATACATATCAATTGAAAATAATAACAAAAAGATATTTCGCAACCTATTATCGACATAATACTAAATAATATCTTCAATTTACCGAATAACAATAACGCTACAATGCCATGCATTATGTATGTCGGTAAAAAACCGAAATTGAAATTTCGTAATGAGAACGTACGTGGACACGAGTAGAAAAATCGATAAAAAAGGTTTTGTTATTGTCATTTCATAACCGGTATTGTAATAGACTGATATGTAAACCGGTCAAGTGTGTGCAATGGCCTTAGAACGCAACAATGTAACATTATCATAATCACTTGCTTAATTTTTAATTATAGTGAGTGATAATTATTGCAACCGGTTATCGTTCTTTACTGAGTCATCAATTCCGTACTTCAACTTGTAGGGGCGCGGGGGAAGAAATGGCTTTGATTTTTAAAATTAAGTACTTGTATAACTAGCTGATATCCGCGGCTTTGTCTGCGTGATTGTCGTTATCTGGGGGTTTTACTTATTAAACCCTAATTATTATATTACTCCTTAAAACATCAGCTATCTGGCAGTGAAAGTCCCGTCAAAATCGGATCAGACGTTTACGAGATTAGCCACAAAAACTGACAGGAAAAAAAATTTAAATAATAAATTTTTGGTAGTAGTAGATATTCTATAAACATTTATATAAATTAGGTATGCATTTAGTAAAAAGCTGGTATTTTGACATTATATACAAAGACAGAGAGACACTACAATTTTATTTATTTGTATTTACAATACATAAATACCTATCACTATTTAGTAAATTACATCAAACAAACAACAATCGACAACAAACGTCAACATTCGTCATTATATTCAAATCTCAGTCTAAAGTTTCAAACTGTCAAAAACGTCTCGAATTACCTTTATGACCAAGAAAAGGAGGCTGTTCCTGCGATTGAGTGCTGCTTCACGAGGCAAGCCCTCCGACTGTCCAAACAACAGCTACGTGGGGTCACAGCCGCCATAACTGGCCAATAAACATCTTTTTGTCAAAGTGATCACAGACAGCCCTCTGTGCAGAGCCTGCATGGGGGCAGCCCAGACAGCAGCCCATGTGCTTCTAAACTGCCCTGAGGTCACTTCATACAGGGCAAAGGGCACTTCGATAACCCAGGTAATCTGCGGGAGATCGCCAGCGACGTCAAGGCGCTGCTGGCCTTTCTTGGGGAGCTCGGGTGGATCGAATGATAGCTACTTCCCACCTGTACGCCAAATACGCGCTGAGACGTGAACTTGCGAACACCGGCCCGTCATACTACTACTACCTTTATGACAAGATTTTGATATTGATTGTCGCTGACATGAAATCGCGACTAGAATTGAAAAATTTTAGGCCTTCCATCTGAAGCCTAACTCTACTTTTAAACTAATTTGGTACTTTACTCAGATAATTATGTAAAGAGGTGACAAAGTAGAATCAGCCTTCAAGTTATACCTCGCATATTAATCTCTAAATTCAAATAAAATTACGTTGAATACCAACATTCACGCGAAAGAAAAACGAAAACGCGGGCAAAACCCACTAAGATAATAAATGCCACATCACGCAATTTTGCACTCTATTTGTATAGTTTCTAGTTCATTATCAAATAATCAATGAAAACTGTTCAAGGATATTGTTGCTTCATTAGCGTTGACCCCGAGAAAATTCACCAGTGTCAATGTCAATATTATGCCCCGTACACATTGTCTGATGTTGCTTCAACTTTCATTGATTGATTACTAATTAATGATTCCATTGATTACTCGGCTTGTTTACTAACAAATCGACTCTCGTGAAGTGAAAATGTGTTCAATGAACGTCAACAGAACGAGTTGGCGTTAAATAAAGCAAAATCACTTTTTTTGACATGATGACCGATTTATATAATCGAGTTCTAATACAATCGATCAACACCGGCTGCACGTACGAAAAAGTGTCACGTTCCGTCCAGTTATATTCCGTTCGTTTATAGAATTAAGTAGTATTAATTAGTATAGATAACACTCAGGGAAAACGTAGTTACCTATTAGTGAAATAATTTTCAGCACCGGACCGGCAGTTCCCGAGATTTGCGCATTCAAACAAACACACAAACGGAGAAACACTTTAGCTTTACAATATTAGTATTATCGCATTGAAAGTATTGAATTTTAATAAATCTTGTTAATAAATATCAAACTCGCGTAGAGCACTCGGATGAACAAGGTAAGACCCATTAATTTTATTAACCCATTGTTTTACTGCAACATGCATTTAAATGGCTTATTATTTCCTAATTCCTTTTCTGTGTTCGATAAAGCATTGTCTTTGCCCAACGTCATTCAGAAATGACGCAGTAGTGACAGACCACAGATTATAATCAAAAAGATTTTCTTAGTTTGAAACGTAACGTAGGTATCTATGTTTGTATGTTCGTTCAAATAAATCAGAAGAAATAACCTAGGCGACTTTTCCTTTGAGGAATGAGGAATAGGCATGTCTTATCGTGTAAAAAAAGTTTTTGTATGAATGTAGCCGTAGTTTTTAGCAGTTTTTAGCCACGGCTTAGCAGCCGTGATTTTTCATCGATAGAGGGGTAGAATCATAGGGCGTTCGCTGAAAGATCAGAGCCGGCAGTGTGGGATAGCTTTATGAAACTGCATATTTTAAGAATAAAATTATTTTTTATGATGAATTTTAATTGCATGATACATAAATACATTTTGACGTGATAACGTCTTATAAATCGATGAACACCGGCTGCACGCACGAAAAAAGTGTTACGTTCCGCCTGAGCCTGAGCGTGCAAGCGAGAGCGCGGAACAAGTGATAGAAAGGCACGATCAGCCCAAGCAATAAGCTCCGTCCACCTCGACGGAAGCCATTATTTGCTTATGTTATATATGTTAGCCATTATGTTTCTTTATGACGTTATCACGTAAAACTATCGTCCGTAAACCGACTTTATAGACAACCATTTTTTTAAATTGAATTATTGTACCGAGTTGTTATTTTTGTGATCAGCATTAAGGAGGAATGCGCTGGACTGACCAGATCCACATCACACACAACATAAATATTTGCGCGGTTCACGTAGCTGAAAGCCGGAGCCGCAGATGGCGCAACATCGTCCTTGGAAAGTTGGTTCCCTGGTGTTGGATCACGCACGACCCCCAGCATTAGGATAGGAACGCAAGAAGGACGAAAAGTTACTCATATTCAGTAAGTACTTTTACCTGATCCTGAAAGTCAGTTTGTATAGATAAGGGTTTGAGAATGAACAGGAAGGAGGTAATTTTTACGAAGTCGCTCTTCAAATCACGAGTACTGTTATTAAGTACCTAGTTTTATTGAACACATGTTTGCAAAGAAAACAATAAAAGCCAAGGTAAATAGCATAAACTGTTACCTACGTAGTTACTACAGCTGGGAGCCAAGTCTGCTATTTTTATAATTTCGTCATTCCAACACGATCCCATTGTCATTTTGCTAAAAGTTCGTAATCTGCTAAATTCATAATGGTCGATCATTGGTCGGTCGAATTAAAAGCAATGACTGCACAATGTCGTTCTAATGGTAGGTCACTGATCAAAGGAACTGTCAAAATTTTAACAGATTACCGCCTAAGTCAGTCATTCAGTTATCATTTTGTACGAGACTATCATTCTATATCATTTCATTCAATGGCGTGTCAGTGGTTGACCATTGGATAGTCATAATGACGCCATTATATTAGTAGATTACCAAACTTGTCGGATAGACCATTCTAACACTATTGTAACAGCAGACTTGAGGCCCTGGAGTAGTGACACACAGACTCACATATGAATCTAATATCAATACTTTCCAATAGCAGCGCCCTTATTTCGTTAGATACGCCCTTTCTTTCCATAATTAAGGCCAACGCAGACAGAGAAGAAAAACGTTGGAATATGTTCTTGACTGTCAAGTTTTAAGTCTTTAAGTCTTTCAAACATAATAAACTCAATTTTTTTTACCAGTGATAGGCATACGTTTGACGATTTGACCACTATCTCACCTGATGGGAAGCGATGATGCGGTCTAAGATGTTGCACGCTTGCCTAGAAGTAACCTATTCACTCTTCACTTAAAGACTCCCAGATTGTAGCTATCAAGAAACACGACTCGGGCAGGTAATTCCACTCCTTAGCAGTACGCACAGTGAATGTGTTCTCAAAACGTTTTGTGCATGTGGGTGGGATACCCAACATGACCACTCACATACACAAACAAACAGACCCGGAACTTCTAACTAGATAGAGATAGAGAGAACTAAATTCAATCGCACGATTGACGACTGCTCAACCATCTTGCCACTGTCTGTGCTGACCCTAAGGTTCTATTTGGGTCGTGTCATAAATTCGACATTGTATTGTGGGTCATGCGTTGCTTAACTACCTTGATCATCACATAAAGTCCCAGTTTTTAATCGATAATGTACTTAAAATCTTTTAAGTGAAGGATCAAAATCTATTCAGCGTTACGAAATAAAAGTTACCTAATGCGTTCCGATCTAGAAAGAATCCGGATCTTAAACTCAAGGAACAATATTTCTTTTTCCTTCTTCACTACATAAATTCATGTTAGGTTTGTGTACCTTGGGGCTAATCTCTAGAAGTACCTACTGGTTCAATTCTGTAAATTATTTGTCTAATAGGTAGACCCATTATCCAAGGCTTCTATATTTTATTCTTATTCTTAATTCTTAAGTACAACCTGCCTTCTTAGCCGATTCGCAAAAAAAAAATATCTGTGATTTATAAAATATCAGGTTCTTGTTACCCAGTAACTGGGTTGCGGAGGTCCGATAGGCAGTCGCTCCATGTAAAACAATGGTATTCAGCTGCATCCGGTTAGACTGGAAGCCGACCCCAATACTTGGGAAAAGGCTAGGCAGATGATAATAAAATATCAAGGTAAGTTGACTAATAATAATGTTACATTAGGTTCGCGCTCTCCTCTTGGACATCAAGATCCCCTCTCTCTCCCCCTCTCAGTCCCCTCTTTGACCTGAGGAAACCCGCAGAGGCCACCAGTTGGGGATTGCAGAAGGACCTATGCTCCCGGGATCCCCGTGTCGCGGAAGGAACTCCTGGGCCTGTAGACAAAATCCCTTTTCTGTTAGCGTTAACGCCAACTGAATATGAAATTGTATAGAGTTGACGTTTGCTTACGCGATGTCACGTGATGTCAACTGCATACAATTTGATTTTTCCGTTGGCGTTAACGCTAACAGAAAAGGAATTTTGTCTACAGGCCCTGGGCGGTTTTTATTCAGTAAGAGTTTAATAAACCCCTCAAGAGACGGAGGACACCCATTCGAATTTTTCACCATGGCAAAAAAAAAGTTAGCTAAGTAAAAAAAAATTAAGCCCACTGCCCAACCCTTTGGGGAAAATAGGCATAAATGTTATGATTACATTGTAAAAAAAACACATTATAAAATAAACATCGGATATACAAAGACGAAGGCTATATTAAAATATCGGAACGGCGATTATAACAATGATTTTATAAGTGGACAAAATCATTGCCAAACATTAATAGATGTATTTATCATTTCGTATCGGGAAGGACATTTAAGTAAAACGTCCTATGAGCACAATGTCCTAAAAGCAAAAAGACCTGTGAGCTCTGGAGAAGGTTTTAGTATATACAACTAGAAATTTATTCCGCGCTTTTTGAAAAAATCAACAAAAACCAAAAAATATAAGTACATAGAAGACGCTTTCTTTTTTTCCATCTTTGGAGGACTTTCAATCTCTATTTTACCTGTGTTGCCGTTTCTTAATAGATTTGAATGATAAGGAGGCATTAAAAAGTGGAAAATAAAAACTTATTCTAAAAATAGAACCGCCTTTAAAAACTAAAAAGTGATAAATAACTTTAGAACAGAACACACATGACTTTAGTTTTAGAGGTTGGTGGCAAAACAAAACAACAAACAGAGCCACCGACTTCCGAAACTAAAGTCATGTATGTTCTGTGCTAAAGTTATTTATCACTTTTTAGTTTTAGAAGGCGGTTGTCTTTTTTGTAAAAACTTTTTTCATTCATATCATTTTTTACACAATCCACCTATCTTTTCTTTGGCCTTCCTCTCCCTCTCTATCCATCCAAACTAATATTTAAAACTAACTAACGTAATAATCTCTATGCTATATACCTATATTTTATTAACAAAATAATTATGGATCCGTAAGAGAATGACGAGGGCGAAATTGCGAGCAAAAGCTGGCGAAAAATAAAGTCCGATATTTTGCTTGATAATAGAAAAATGTGATCAAAAATTATCACGGAATTAGATCACTTAGCTGCCTAAATCCATTTATTTCCATTGTATATTGTGTAAATATGTCGATCACGATTTTTAAAAAACATAATTTTTAACGCATTGTTACGTCAATCGAAATTATCACTATGCATACGACACCATATCCTCGCAGAGAGGTCCTAAAGTCCTAATTACTAAATAATATAAATATATATTTTTAAATATTAATGTTTTTGGATTATTTTTTTTATTTCTTTGTTTTAGCACTTTTCGAAACAATGTAGGTATTATTATTATGAAATAAATGACAGGACTTATGATTAAAAACTAAAAACAAAAAAAAAAGTCGAATTAACAGTACCTACATTGGCTACATTAATCCATTCAATGCGAAGATGAGTTGTTTGTTTGTTACGCTTTCACGGCTAAAATACTAAACCGATTTTGATGAAATAGGGTATTTTACTCTATACGAGAAAAAATCTATAAATATGTTATTGAGACAGTTTAAGCATAAAGAAGTCGGAAAATGTAAGTTTTAGTTCATAAAATAACAAAGCAATTTTTTTAATTCAATTCAAAGTTTTCAGTATTTTTAATCTGTTATAAAACACCGTGAAATAGTAGCGGCCATGTTATTACGACATACGGCTGTGTAAACAAAAAATTGTCAACTGTCAGTCAACCGATTGGCGTAATATAGGCTTTGTACTTTTATTATTTTCGTAACCAACGTAATTTTTTCATTATTACACCTATTACAAAATATGCTTTTAATTATTTTTAAATGATATACAATTATCATATTTAATATGAGCTCGTTTGATACAAAACGAACTGACGTCATTTACGCTAACCAATATGGCGTCCAGTAAGAGGCGTTTTCGTCAAAAGACGCGCGAAATTTGAAAATTTAAAATTTAGATGCATTTCTATGGCACCTATCGATTGAATAAAAATTTTGTATTTTTTTTTGGTGGCATATTAGCACTACAGAATTTCATTGACACACTTTTCAAAAATGGGTACAGTACGGTCAACGTAACTTGGCGCGTCTGAAGTTAGCCGATTAGCTGCGCAGTAGGCAATTTCGTTCCTAAAAGTTCCATTGCGCAGCCAAACAGCTAACTTCAGACGCGCCAAGTTACGTTGACCGTATTATATAATACCCTATTTAGCACATACTTAGCTTGAACCAAGAAAGAACGCAAGGCTACTTTTAAAACCGCGTCTACGCCTGCATTCGCGATTTACGCAGATGAAATCGCGGGCTAGTACCTACCTACTTAATTAAGTAATTCATGTAAAGCTACTATTTTAGTTATAAAAATATTATTAGGTAGGTATGTAATATGAAAAAGAAAATTATAATAAGGAAAAATAAATACAAAAAAAATACAACATGTCTGTGCACTTGGCAGCCAAATGCATACAACATTTTGAATGATGATAAGGGTCACGATATTCTTACATTTTGAAGGACAAGTCTCAATGTGTAAATGCGGATATTGTTGTTTTAAATACATAAGTAATTATAGCCATTTACTTAAGCGTTTTTTATTTAAGTATCAATGATTCTTAATGCATGTAACATAAAGAGAATAAGTCTGATGTAACAGTATGAATTGTCACTAGGTATAGGTACCTACTATTCGATATTGATTCGAGGAAATTCTGTTCTTAGAGAAAAATGGCGGCCAAATATGGACCTTAGCTAAGCACATGTTTATAGCTGACATTTAATTGAAGTACATAATTTATTTAACACACTGTATCATTCCTCTCTCTCTGTGGTTTTCTTTTTCTTTCTTTTATTTGCCTATTTTTAGGGTTCCTTACTAAAAGGGTAAAAACGGGACCCTATTACTAAAACTCCACTGTACGTCTGGCTGTCTGTCACTAAGCTGTATCTCATTAACCGTGATAGCTAGACAGTTGAAATTTTCACAGATGATGTATTTCTGTTGCCGTTATAACAACAAATAAAAAACAATAAAATCGCGCTCCCATTCAACAAACGTAATTTTTTGCGGTATTTTTCCTCGATTTTAAAAACGGTTATACTACGGTGTCACCGGTTATAAGATGGTGTAAATGATGTTGATAAGATGATGTAAATGGTGATGGATGGTGATGGTGAAAAATCTAGAGGAAGCGACCCGACCCGGCTTCGCATGGACCTATAGCCTTCCTCGATAAATGGACTATCCAACACAAAAATATTTTTTCAATTCGAACCAGTAGATCCTGAGATTAGCGCGTTCAACCAAATAAGCAAACCAACTCTTCAGCTTTATAATATTAGTATAGATAATAGGAACTAAAGTGGACATTGGATTAGGAGGAATTCATCATCATCATCATTTCAGCCCAAAGACGTCTACTGCTGGACATAGGCCTCCCCAGAGGGGGGTTTTGCCATAATCACCACGCTTGGAAGGCGGATTGGCAGTCGCAGTATGGTTGTTACAAAGGCCATTGCCCATTCTCTGGTGAGTCCCTTAGTCGCCTCTTACGACACCCACGGGAAGATATGGGATGGTGCTATTCTTTACGTCCGATACCACACCGACGAGGAGGAGGAATTATCTTAATGCAATGTGAATGGAAAACTATAAGTTATTTTACGTGCATTCATTTTATACTATACAAAATTTCCTAAATAAATCTATGCATATTTATTGACTTGTCTGCGCAGCGGTGACACTGTTCTCAAATAAATTAATCAAAGTGAATAAATAAAAAAAACAAGCAACCTAGTATTAAATAATTCAACGTTATCGTCTAAAGTAAATTATTTATAAGCTAAGATAATAGCTTTATTACAAAATTATAGTTTAAACAGATACATTATACCCTCAAAACAATAATGTGAATGTAATTGTTTGCGCGAAAATTACAGACTAAAATGAAACATATTTTAACAATAAACAACAAATTGCAATTGGTGTACAATAAAATACATAAACATTAAACTTTATCAAGCTATTAAATATGTCTTAGCAAAAAAAATCAAACTCATGGTAATAAACGAGAAATTTTCAGAAAATTTGATGATAGTTTCCCTTGTAAATAGGTGCAGTAAATACTACTTTTTTGCTTTTTGTTAGATTGTATAAGGCATGTTTTATTTATACCTCATAATTTCTCGATAGGAACGGATTTTATAAACGTCACTTTTTATCACTCCACGCGTGTAACAGGATCGTAAAGTCGTAATACAATCGCCTGCGGAAAATTCTATAAAGCGATTCTATAAGCAATAACTAAATTGTTTTTACCGCTGCCTTTTTGAAAATAATAAATAAGGTACAGGCGCCGATGAAGGCCCGCTTAATTTCAAAACCTCGTAAAATCTTGCAGATAAGTAAAGTAAAGAAAAAAGATAATGGAAGTTGTAATATATTTATTTGAGAAACAAGATATCTAAAAAAGTAGTACAGTTTTTGGCATTTTAACACAAATGTAAACACTTTTTAGAAACTTGTTATTGGGCTATCTTGGGAAGCTGGTCGCTGAAGATGGCCCGAAAAATATTAATGAAAGTATATGCATTATAAACTCTTAAACACTTTTAACATAAAACATCGAAATAAAAACATACTTCCCATAACATTATTCATAAAAGGTAAAAAAAATCAACCAAAAATTTAAATGTGGGCTATCTTAAATCTATCAAAATGAAAATCAACTATAAAATAAAAACAAACCACTAAATAAAATAAAATTTAACTTCGAGACCAATATTGAAAGTAACTTATCAAAAATAAAAATAAATCAGATTTTTTTTCTAAAATTTATTTTTTTGATGTCATTCATTAAGGGAATTATACTATGGGCCATGATAGGAAATTACACCTGGGTTGAGTATAATCTCGTAAAAATACAAAAAAAGGAAATAAAATAGTAACACTCACCTGTAATTCGCTTATAAATAGATTAAATATGAATTTTTACATTTTAGAGCAAAGAGATTTGTTTTAAATTCGTTAATTTTCAAAAGGATTTAGATAATGCAGGTAATAAAAAGTGTATCGTCTTGACATGAACAAGCAAACTGCCATCAGTCTCCAAAATGGCGACGCGCCGGTAATGAAACACACTTGCACTATTGTCTATAGTACCAATAGCATACACCCACGAAATTTCAAATGTTTCGAATAATCATAACTGTATTTTTTTAAATGTGGGCTATCCTAGGACCCGGGCCATCTTCGGCGACACTACCTTAATATTATAATGAATTGAATTTATTTGTACCTACAGTGAAATTTATCAAGAAATCTAAGTAGTAATTATAATTTATTGTCTGTAACTACATAATAATATTGTTGTAGTTGTAATTTACAGGTTATTTCAGAGGTCATGAAAATTTACGCAGTTTGTAACGACAAGAAAATAATTTTGTACAAAAGAAAGCTATAAATTATTCGAAATTCAAATCGATAATGGAAAATCGGAGGGAAATAATGACCTATCATCAATCACGATCATAATGAACCTGGTTTTTATGACAGGAATCCCTCTAAGCGAGAGTTTAATATTAATCACTTAATTTGAATAAAAAAAGGCAATACGTTTGTCAGCTGAAGCATTTTTTTTTTCATCTACCCTCGCTTATTAACGTATAATAAATGATGATAGGTACATAAATATTAATTAAATAATGTTAATTTAATTTATAATAAACCAACAAAACAAGAAATAATAGTTATGTGTCCAACCAGTTAATATAAAAAAACAAAATAATAATAAAAAATTGCTTAATTGAATCTAGATTTTAGCTTGAATGTTCATTGCGTCTATACTATTAAAATTACATTTAGAATTTTAGTAAGATTGGAATATATTTAGTACACAATGAATTATAAATAGATATAATGTGTGCACCTACCTTCATTTGCAAAAACAAGTCTAACGGCTCAATTAACTTATCGATACTTAACACCCATAGAAATGTTCACTTTCACGTAATAAAAATTATTTAGATACTAACCTGGCTTATCCAAGGAGTCCTCATCCATGATCGCCATTTTGCTCGGCCTTTTATCATCTTCAGACTTCAAACCCATGATCACTGCAACGCCGGAAAATAAAAAAAAAAGTCAAAAAAGGTTCGCGATGTTTTTATTCGCGTCAATCACTTGCACAAACTAAATTATATGTTTATTGCAGGCCTGTATTTTTTTATTGTAATTATAAAATTAGAAGTTTATTTTTAAATTTCGAATTATCGTTGATTTTATTTTTATTTATTTAATACGCGCGCGTCAAATCGCCATGCTCGCGACAGGTGAGCGTGGCCGCGTAGTTCGTCCGCGAAGGTTAGTATCGACTGTCACGGTACAATGGACTAGCCTTGTTTTTATGGCACGCGACTTGCCGCTTGCCGGCACGCAGCTGACTCGATCGCTCGCATGTAGGTAGGCTCGGATCAGTGAAATTTACATTGTAATTGACGCGATCGCGAAGATGAAGGTTGATCGAGATTATCCTGACTCCATTTTTTTAGCATTAGACAAAAATCTATTAAATAATGATAGTATTTAGGTTATGTTATTGAATTAAGTGCATTTTAGTACATATTTTTAATGTACGGTCAGCAACGAAAGTCGATGAACACTTCAGATTTTTAAATCTTAATTCTTGAGCAGAAAATCAAGACAAAATAAACTTGACTGTGATCTGAAATACTGTAAAGTATTACTGACATCGTATTTGTTTTTGTGTCGTTTTAGAGGATATGAAAATATAATGGTATTAATTTACTTTTGTTGCTAACCGTACCCGGTATAGGTGTTAATTGCGTAATCATTGGAATAACTATAGCGTCTAATGACGCGATCAATGATTGATTAATGATTGATTAAAGTATAACATTAAACAAATATGGTAATCCATATTTGTTTAATGTTATACTTAATTACTTAATGAAGACTGTATCGAATTTTAGATTTTATTTTCACAATGAAAATATTTAATTTAAAAAATTGAGGATTATTATTTGTTATACAGTGTTAAATATGTACCAAGATAATGTATTTTCGGCCTCATCTTTACTAATTTACGCTGAATTGTTTTTATTTGAACACGCTAATCTCAGTTCAGTTCTGAAAATTATTTCACAAATCAAAGTCAAGGAGGTCAAAGCATTAAGGTATTTCAATTAAATCTTTAGCAGGCACTTTTAAATTGTTGAGGATAGATTATATTATATTTTACTAAAGTTTTCATCACGAGAAGATAAACATTTTGTAAACACACATTCAAAGGTTCGCAACGTTTAGATCAAATTTAAAAAAAAACCGTTTTGTAATGACTTTTATTTTTATATAGAGATATAATTATGTTAACACACACATCTAATTACTATCGTCATAATTATGATTCCGAGTAAGTATTATGTTTCAGAATCAGTTACAGATAACAAGGCTGTCTACCGTGCTATCTATCCTTTGATCAATCCTTTCACCAAATGTCTACATTCTATGAGTCAGATGCGTTCCGGCACCACAAAACATCAGACGACAGTGCTTTATATCGCTAAAATATAACCCGACGAAGTAAAATTGATCGTTACACGTACGTTGATTACACGTAATGTTAGTTTGAGTTGATTGAATTTGGCATTAATTTTGTTGATTGAATTGTCGCTACCAAACTTAGTAGAAGTTCTTTATTTACAAAATTTAAAGATTCTCGCGACGGAAACTTTAAAAAAAAATGAGGTTCGTAGGAAAATTTACGCGGGTAAAGTTGTGGGCAAGTTAATAATACAATACCAACAGTCGATAGGTACCCAGCTACAGTAAAAAGGAAGCTAATGATGGGGTTTGCCCTTTGATATAAAGAATAAGAACCGAGATGAATGCCCTGAACGTGCACAAGACAAAAAGGTAGAATGAAATTTTAAAAAACATTTTTCCTTTTTTTTGTTTATGTTCCATTTATAACTGACAGTACACAACATTTATCCCTTGACAAATTAAAAAGAGTTCCTAAACACTGCAAATCCTTTCAGCCGAGTTCATTCAAATACATTGAATAGCATCTCGACTTAAATAAAATAAAAAGAAGTCTTATGGTATTCCAAATTCAAATAAGTAGGTATTTACGATTCAGTTTGCCATAAATCGGTTGATTTATTTCATAATAATTCTGTGTTCTAACGTTAATTTCCATAAGTACTGATAATGGCAATGTTTTTGTTTTACTCACGACGAAACGGGGAAAATGTATTCGTACAACCTTGTTTGTGTTTGTTTGTGCACACGAATGTTATCTCCAGAATGCTATGACCATTTCAAATTTAATTAAAAAAAAAAAAAAAAAAAAATTAAGAAATTAAATTTGCAATCGGACCAGCAGGTACAGCCAGATATAAACTCTTACAAACAAACAAACTTTGCCTTTTTATAATATTGACATCAATTAGAAAATTAGGAAGGAAAAAAATTAGGAAGATTCTGACGTAAATACGAATCCAGTATTCGCCGAACTTGGCTGACACACTACCGTGTACCCTACTTCATTTCGACGTATGATCAAAAGGTTATTGATAAAAAGGGGATATTTGGTGGTGATTGAATACCTATATTTTTTAATTTATTTAATTTGTGGTCCATAACACTCAGGGGTAACGTAAGCCCTATAGCGCAATTATTTAGAGAATCAGAAAAGTACTTTCGGAGATTAGCTGGAACACAAACTCAACTTCAATTAAATATAATATAGGTATAAGATATTTTATTTGTAAGAAACTAAAAAGTAAAAAAATAACTCTAATTTCGAAACTTTTGAAGACTGACATTAAAAAGCGTTAATTTCCCACCCTTATGACCAACTTTGAGGTATCATCATATCAACCTTTAGAGGCCCACTGCTAGTTCTCCCCCAAGGGGGGTTCAGCCATAATCGCCATGCTTGTATACCTACTATCCATTAAAGAATTATCATGTTATGACTACACTGTAAAACGTTATGCCTGGCTAAACTAAACATAAAAAAATATATTGTCCAATTGATAACCTTCTCGTTTTTTTTTTTTTAATTCGGTTAAAAACATGTAACAACAAGTATGTATACACAGGTTTATAATTTTAGATGTTGGGGTAAAATAACTTGGTCTACATATTTCAAAAAATAGTATTATGTAGTGATAATGAAGCAAAATTTCACTTACAAGCTAAACACCAAATCTCGGAAACTAATAATAGGTAGAAGATATTTTATGTCATCTTAAACGAATTTGACTTTGACGCAGGCGATGTCGTGGGCTAAAGTTAGTTTATCTACCTATCTACCAATATAAAAATTAAGTCACTTTATACAGATGACTTATATACGAAATCTTGACAACTACTTGACGCAATTGGTACGACAGGATCGAAATAGGTCTTAGAATTGAACGCGGACGAAGTCTCGGGTATACTTAAGTATTTTCTAAATAAAAAAGTATAGCTAATATCCACAGTGTTTAGCCCGCTAGGAGTTGACAGTTGTTTAAGATCAAGGTACCTGGGGGTCAAGTCTGCTATTTCTATAATTTCGTCATTCCAACACGATCCCACTGTCATTTTGCTAAAAGTTCGTAATCTGCTAAATTCATAATGGTCGATCATTGGTCGATCGAATTAAAAGCAATGACTGCACAATGACGTTCTAACGGTAGGTCACTGATCAAAGGAACTGTCAAAATTTTAACAGATTACCGCCTAAGTCAGTCATTCATTTGTCATTTTGTACGAGATTACCATTCTATATCATTTCTTTCAATGGCGTTCTTTCAATGAGTAGTTGACCAATGGAAAGTCATATTGATGCCATTATATTAGTAGATGACCAAACTTGTCAAAATCAACAATTATGAAATCAATGATAGACCATTCTGACACTATTGTAATAGCAGACTTGAGGCCCTGGATTTTATGCCAAACTATCTTTTACCTGCAGCAGCAGCACCCACGAAAATGTCGCGGAAACAGACGAAATCGCAGATTAAAAAGTAGCCTAGGTATATCCTTTCTTAGGGCTTAAGCTCAGTCTGTACCAAATTTCATCACAATCGGTTTAGTATTGTTTAGAAAGCGCAACAAACAAACGAACTCTCTTTCGCACTTATATTATTAAGTATGGATAGCTTCTTCGGCTGTACAATTGTTCTTTATACATCTAGTAGGTAGGAGTCATACTTAGATACAAGATGGTATACATAGATGAATTATTTATAATGGAGGAATATTTATTTATATAAATCACGAAGCATTTTAAATGCAGACATGAGATAAGTATGAAGACTTATTACGGTATTGTGTTAGACGGTAGACCACACATCTCTTAGTACGACTTTGTTTTTATTCATATTTCTTTACGTTTATTTACATTCCAGGCATATAAAAGATGTCAGAAGCTTTTTTACAAATAAAGACCATCTTCAGAAACGAAAAAGGGAAAAATACATTACTTTAGCACAGAACACGCATGACTTTAGTTTCGGAAGTCGGTGGCTTTGTTTTGTATTGGCATTTATGGCAAGCGTAGTGTGGGACAGCCTGCGGCACAATGGACCAACGATTTTTTTTTTTTTTTTTTTTCTGTGTGGCATCTCGCAGTTCAACCTGAGGGTTGGTTACTGCTTAACCGGACAATCCTGTGGTGCCTTAAAAGTGACTTTTAGAGCCTCCAGCCAGGGCAAAAACTTATAAACTAAGTGACTACGCTAAGGGCACCCCCTGTGGGGTACGAGCCTCGGCTTAGGTCGCCACTGAGAGAGGGCAGCAAAGGGACAGATGGATCGGGTCTCCATTAATTAGGGGCTATTTTAAAGCTAAGGGCTCAGCGACGCGGGCTGGCGCTAGCAAGGGTCGGGGGGGGGGGGGGGGGGCGTTACGGGGTCGTCGCGAGGGACCTCGGCGGCGAGGTCGGAATGAAGGACCAACGATTTGAAGAAGGTGGTTATAAGCGAATGTAATAGGGCTGGGTTCGTTGGCGATCTCTGGGGGAGGACCCTCAGCAGTGGACGGTAATAGGCTGATATGATGATGATGATATTAAAGTTATTGTTAATTATTATTGTTATTATTTGGCGACACGGTTGGCGCAGTGGCTGAGCGATCGACTGCTGCGCAGCGTGTTGTGGGTTCGATTCCCGCCCAGGGTAAACATTTGTGTGATGAGCACTTGTGTTTGCCTTATTGTGTCTGGGTGTTGTTTATCCATATATGTATGTAGGTATTTAAAAATATATATATATATACTTGTGTATGTATATCAGCTGTCTGACACCCATTGTACAGGGTCTCCCTAGTTTGGGGTCAGATGGCCGTGTGTGAAAATGTCCCCACTGTATATTATTATTATTATAGATATTTAACAATATCATTTATTTATAATTGAGAGTTAGGCAGATATCAGATATCTACATATTAACATTTGTGTTTTGCGGAAAACATGGTAGGTACATTTTGTAGGTATGGTAGGTATTGACGACACGGTTGGCGCAGTGGCTGAGCGATCGACTGCTGCGCAGCGTGTTGCGGGTTCGATTCCCGCCCAGGGTAAACATTTGTGTGATTTGTGTGTCTGGGTGTTGTTAATCTATATATGTATGTATTTACAAAAAAAAATGTATTTGTGTATGTATATCAGCTGTCTGACACCCATAGTACAGGGTCTCCCTAGTTTGGGGTCAGATGGCCGTGTGTGAAAATGTCCCCACATATTATTATTATTATTATTTTAAATAGAGTATCATTTGGCTTCTCTGAAAATGGTTGTACCATAATTATTTAAAAATATTTCAGCTTTTGTCATCTTTGCAACAATTTTACTTTTTTGCAGATACTTGTTCATTTACAAGACGATGATTTTTCTTTTTTTTTTAACCGACTTCAAAAAGGAGGAGGTTATCAATTCGAATGTTTATATTTCTTTTTATTTTGTTTATGTATGTTCGGGCATAACTCTGTCATATATAGACGGATTTGCAAAATTCTTTTTTTTTGTTCGAAAGGGGTTTATTCCGAAATGGCCCCATATAAATTTTTGCAAAAATGATACAGCCCTTTTTGAGAAAATCAACAAATTCCCAAAAAAAATACTAAGCGACGTTTGAGTTTCTTCAATCTTTGGAGGATTTTCAATCTCTTTTAACTGTGTCGCCGTTTCGTAATGGATTTGGATGTTAAGGCAACACTAAAAAGTGAAAAATAAAAAGTTTTTTCAAAAAAAGAAAACCGCCTTCCGAAACGAAAAAGTGATAAATAACTTTACCACAGAACACAGATTACTTTACTTTCGGAAGTCGGTGGCAATACAAAACAACAAACACAAAGCCACCGCCACCGACTTCCGAAAGTAAAGTAATGTGTGTTCTGTGCTAAAGTTATTTATCACTTTTTAGTTTTTTAAGGTTCTTTTCTTTCTTTTTTTTAACTTTTTTTCAGCCTAAACTTTCCCACTGTGGGGCAAAGGCCTCTCTACTCTCCTTCCACTTCTCTCTGTCAAGGACTATTACAGACCAGTCTTTGTCAAAAGAGTACTAGATCATCCCGCCACCTCCGCCTGGGCCTGCCGTGATGTCGCTTACCATGTAAAGGGAGCCATGATTTAGAAGAAAAAATATCTAGAATATTAAAACATGGGTTAATTGAACATGATGAAGTCTTAAGAAAAGAATGAATGAAAAACAGCGGTAGAGATGCAAAGGCTGTACAAATAAAGATAAGAAATAGGTGAGTACACATTATGCAGACAGAAACGTCAGGTACTTAGTGCTCACTAAATAAATATTATTTTTAGTAGGAACGCAGGTTTTAAAGATACCTAAGACCAAAGTAGCTTCAAACATTATTTACACGACCGCTTATAAAAATGCTACATCAGCATAAAAAAATGCGTGGAGCTCGTGGTTAAGTAAAAACCGTACAAAACGACCGGTCAAACGTTAAGCTACGCTTGCCGCGGTCGGTCGGTGGATGGGTGACCATCCATTTCATACCGAGTTCCCTACGTGTCTCGGAAAGCAAAGAAAGCCGTTGGTCCCGGCTGTCATTCGTAGGTCTTTGGCAGTCGTTAAGGGTAGTCAGAAAAGTCAGATGACTTACCTACCAAGAGATATCGTGTTACACAGTAACTGGGTTGCGGAGGTCTGTAGGCAGTCGCTCCATGTAAAACACTGGTATTCAGCTGCATCCGGTTAGACTGGAAGCCGACCCCGTCATAGTTGGGAAAAGGCTAGGCAGATGATGATGATCATAAAATATTGCATATACCTAGGTACAGTACGATTCAAACTTCATAGCGGCTCTAAACACGAGGCGAGTGGCTGCGCGGTAACAATTTCACGTGACAGCGGGGGTGAGGAGCGGGGTACTGCGCAGCCAACCGCTCACTTTACAGCCGTCATTAAGTTTGAATCGAACTGTCAGTTCGATTCAAATTTAAAATGGCGCTGTGAAGCACGCCACTACCTGCGCAGTACCCCGCCCCTCACCCCCGCTGACACGTGAATTTGTTACTGCGCAGCCACTTGACTTGTGTTCAGAGCCGTTTGAATCGTACTGTAAATAGATACCTATCCACATTCATTTTGAAGATAATCGTGGGAAAACCATAAACAGCTTTTAACAGGTAATTTCTTAATATTGGTAGATATTGACAGGAAATTAAGAAACTAAAATCATATATGCGCAAAACAGTGTAATTTCTTATGGTGATTTGTCAAAGGCGACAAGGCCATTGGAATTTTTAATGTTTAGTTAGATAGGTAAATAGGTATAATGTAGCTTTCGAGCTCCGAGAAATTGGGTAGATGGACATCAAAAATATCCTCAAAAAAACACTATATTTTAGCCCTGAAAACTGATTAAAATTAAATTTACTGAAATATTCGATAATTTGTAGTTTGAAATTAATAAATAGTCAATCGAGTTAGTGGTGTGAAGTACCCAATAGGGATGACAGCTCACATCAAGCTCATTTCACCTTCAGTCAGGGATATTTTTACGGTACCAATACCGATACGTATATAAAGACAGTTACATACTCTATGCCAAAATATCGACCGTACGTTCCACGTTTAAAGATTCCTAAAGAAAGTGTTGTGAAAAATACAAAGCGAAATCTTCGTGCCAAACGTCCACAAGAGAAAAGTACATAAGTAATTAACAAAACAAACACTTCATTACGAAACAACAAACAAAAACAACTTTCAACTTTTGTTTTAAGCAAACAATTTCGCTTTTCTGGGTAGGTAGGTACTTGATTGTTTTTCATGTTTACGTGACGTAGATAATTAAGGCCAATTGATTTTAGTTCTGCCGTGGTTCTGCCATAGAGAACTTAACTTACAATCTTTTAATATTAATTAAATATGCTAGATAACGCACATTTACGACAATAATGTTATAACTCAAAAATAGGGTATTTTACTCTATACGAGAAAAAATCTATAAGTATGTTATTGAGACAGTTTAGGCATAAAGCAGTCGGAAAATGTAAGTTTTAGTTCATAAAATAACAAAACAAATTTTTAAATTCAATTCAAAGTTTTCAGTATTTTTAATCTGTTATAAAACACCGTGAAATAGTAGCGGCCATGTTATTACGCCATAAGGCTGTGTAAACAAAAAATTGTCAACTGTCAGTCAACCGATTGACGTAATATAGGCTTTGTACTTTTATTATTTTCGTAACCAACGTAATTTTTTCATTATTACACCTGTTCCAAAATATGCTTTTAATTATTTTTAAATGATATACAATTATCATATTTAATATGAGCTCATTTGATACAAAACGAACTGACGTCATTTACGCTGAGCAATATGGCGTCCAGTAAGAGGCGTTTTCGTCAAACTACGCGCGAAATTTGAAAATTTAAAATTTAGATGCATTTTTATGGCACTTATCGATTGAATAAAAATTTTGTGTTTTTTTTGGTGGCATATTAGCACTACAGAATTTCATTGAGACACTTTTCAAAAATGGGTGTAATACCCTATTGCGATTTCTTAGTCAATAAGGACACTTAAGGATCCCTTCCCAGTCGGATCGGTCTAACTTCAACGACAAAAATTTTGTTTCATCCAACGCAATGTTTGAGAACGCGTTATAGGTGCCGATTTCCTTGTTCATAAACTAAATTAAAATTAGGCATTTGGCATCTCTTACTACCAGGCAGCTGAAGAAAAGGACGGCGACAGACAAGGACTAAGTTAGAGATGTCAAATTAGTTTTTCCCTTGAACTTTGCAGTATTTTTAATTAATCAATACGTTCTGAGAGGACAACTACCTATAATTGTATAAACATTTTAGATCAACTTAAATTGACAGCTCTTATTAATATATGTCTCTTTCTTGTTTTATTGGAGAGAAAGAGATATAAATAGCTTAAAAATAATTTAGTTCGAGCGCGACAGAATTGGCACCATAATCGCATGAAAATAGGCGCGCAGATATTTAACAATACTTGTTCCAGGAAATACGTGTTTTTGAAAAAGCCTTACTAGTTTTTGCAATAAATTTAGAATCTCTACTCCATTACATGTGCAAGGTTTCTAAAGGTGTTTTTACTTTTCAATGTATTGGTGCATTACATGAATAGCCCAAGTTCAGATAAAAATTGTGCAAAAATGCTGATTTTCGGACGTCATGTTTACTGAATTTGTTTATCAAAAAAGTTGTTTTTCGTTACATAGGAACCTTATTAACCACAAGATACCCGTGTAAAAAACATTTGAAGGAAAATTTGTTATAACGCCGTAATTACGTAATGGTGCGAGTGTTTGTAACTATGGGCACTATGACGGGATAAACGCGCTTAACTTCAGCAATAATTCCGTACAACACGCCATTTCTCTAAGAGTTACATATTACGTCTTATTTTTGTATTTAACTTTTAATCAATTGCCAATGATTACGAAAATACTTAAAAAATGCTCTTCTGTAAAATCTCCTACATTTGGATTTAAATGTCATTAATGTCGCAAACTCGCAAACAAGCAACAACATAATATATCATATTATGTTACATTACTCCAAGGGCGAACCTGGGAAAACCGAAAAAATTACGAATGGGCTGTATCACTGTATGAATAATATGGATGGCAAGAAAGAGGGTTACTCTGGAGATTACGGCTAATAGAGTAGTATGGGAGACGAAGACATGTTGCGGCAAATAAATTGGATAAGCGTAGGAGGACAATAAAACCCGCTGCACACTTGTAGTAACACCCGACGCTACTCCATGCGTGCTCAGGTACTAGCCAAATGACGAGCAACTTCAAAAGATAGAAAATTGAGCCAATAAGTACGCTTCAATGACGTAGCGTGACTTGCCGTGTTATAAGTCCGTTTCCGCCTTTAATCTTTCGAACTCAAATTTGAAAAAACTGGCTCGAGATTCGAGAATATTTGAAACGACAAGTTTAAAACTTTCCCAACGGCAAATTGCACTACCAGTTTTCGCGAGCATACACCAAAAAACAAATGATGTATTATTACAGTCCCCCAAAATTATGTCTGATTGGTCATTCGTCCTGATTGCATGTCGAACAAAAAGTAATACCAGAGGGCTTAGCGTGACCAACGCCAACCGTGGCAAACTCGATCGATTTTTTTATTGGAAATACCCGTTTCGAATACAATAATTCTTTAGTAAAGTTTTATTTATACACACTTATGGGTGATACCGACTCTGAGTGTGTTTTTTATCATATAAAATTGTACCAAAATGCTAAACAATAGTTGTATTTCCAATTACTAAATCCATTCGAATCAATTACATTGGCGTGCTGACAAACTAGGCCCACGAGTTGATGAGTCACCAAACTTGGGATGTCAACTACACGTTGGGTGAGGTCACAGCCACAACATAGGACATAGCAGCAAAACAATTAAAATCTATTGCAAAGGGTACACACGTACCACAACCACATAACACAGCGACAAAAAGATGGCGAGTAGTGGTACCCTGTAATTCGTTTCGCTACAGCTTCTTGTAGAAAGGTTCAGTTTCTAATCTAAAAGTTGACACGATAAGCTTCATATAGATACGTTGTGGTTATTAGAATTTAACGTGTCTGCGATATAACTGTGCCTGAGCGACAACGCTTCTTCACTGTAGCGCTAGTTAGTGGTTGCGTTGTGGCTGCAATGTGGTGGTTATCTTTCACACGGTTGATTTTGACGACAAAATGTGGTCCGTGTAAGATATACTATGTATTTCTTTACAAACTAGCGCCCGCCCATGTAATGACGTTATGCCGTGATTGAGGCTTTGGTGTGGTTGTGATGTGGCTATGGCGTAGTTGTGGTGCGTACGCCGACGACTTAAGAATGAAGCGATGAAGAACTTTACACTCTATTCCTCATACCTCTAAAAGTGCAGTTAATTAAGAAATACAATTGATTCAGTTAGTTACACGTAAACTAAAGTAACGTTTTCTAAAGTGAGTAGGAAAAAGAATTGAGAAATGAGAATGCGTCACAATAAGGACTTTTGACGCAATTTAACCTTATAGTTACTGACGTAGTTTTAATTTTACGTAAGCACTGACGGCTTGAGAGGCCTTTAACAAATCAAGTGGCTTTATTGGTTTAGATAATTAATAACTACGTTAATTCGCATTTATTAATAAAACAAACTGAATTATTTTTTATGATTATTTCTCCACCACTCACGGCCTAAACTCGAAGATACTACAAGCACCGTATGTGTCGCGTAGGGGAGTGAGTAATTCGAAATTGTACTTCTTTCGCTAAGTCTGAGCAGCCCCCACATCAGCTGTTATAGGCTAAGTATGTACATATGTACACATCACGCACGAGACCTTACGATCGTATTCATGTAGCATGGAAATGATACAATTAGGGATTTGACCAAATCCCTAAGGGTTTTGGTTAAATCACGGCAAATGTCACAATAACAACTCCGTTGGATCATTACGCTGATGAAAGTTAGTAATTTGATCAAATTCCTTAACTGGTTCAGTGAAATGGTGAAATAATCAACTAAGCCAGTTTAGGGACTTGATCAAATCACTAACTTTCATCAGGAAAATGACCCAATTCATCTGCCGTAATTTGACCAATTGCCTAATTATACCATTTTCCTGCGATATTCATACCAGTAATGAAATCCGACGGCTATAGGGTATTATTATATTATAGGGTACTTCCCGTTGACCTAGAACTATGAAATTTGGCAAGTAATATCGTCTTATACTAGAAGTACAGGGAAAAGTCTGAAAACTATATATTTGCAATTAAATCATAAAAATATAGTCTTTATTTGAAGTACCTACGTAATCAATCATCGAGGTATGCGCGGTCAAAATGGTATGGGTGACCAAACTACGGAATTTGAACGGAACCCTCGGCGGGCGAGTCCGACTCGCATTTGTCCGGTTTTTTACATCATGTCCTGCCCTTATCCCCTGTTTCCTGGGGTCGGTGCAACACGTATTTTTCTTTCTTCCCGTCCTGTCAACTGTCATGATATCACTGATTCCCTTCTTACTCATATCATTCTTCACACAATCCATCCATCTTTTCTTCGGCCTTCTTCTTCTTCTCCACCCATACACATTTTTATTCATAACTCTTTTGATCGAATGTGTTTCCTAACCTCCTCCTCCTTTTCCGATCTTAATATTGTGCTGTGGTACGGAACCCATGTGCTAGTCCAACTCGCACTTGCCTGGGTTTTTTGCCATTCTAATAATATCTCCATGATACTTTGTGTTCTAGATCAGCACCATTGTCTAGACAATCTAAAACTGTTAACTTTTTCTTGCAAACGATCTAATGCAGAGATCGCCAACAGGTTGATCGCGTTTGCAGACGCACACACGAATATAAGTTGATACCAAGAATAATCTACCATTTTGTCGTGTTCCCCTCTTAATAAAATTAAAAATACTATACTTCATTTTACACTGCTTCATTGACCCAGTTAAAATTTCATGTAACGGCTACATATCAAGCAATACATTTCCAGTATAAGCTAATTTCGTATTGTATAGAATTGCCATACAAGAGGTCAGCAGTAGGTCGATTCTGTAAAATTCAAACAACAACTCGCATCTCACATCGCTATTCACTCTCACTTCGCATAAGGTTCAAAATGACCTTGATATATTTGACACTTTGAATCGGGTTCGAGTGCGAAATGAGCGTCGAAGTGACGGGGAAATTACCTTACAGAATGCCACTTCTTACGTCATCTTTATCTGTCAAAATCTCCCTGTCAATTTAGTTTAACTCGCTGACACGCTCGCAAGGGTGGCGCTAGTGTAAATTCGAAATTATCCACCGAGTTTTTAGAATGCCAATCCAGAAATTCACAGCGGATTCAGATTCGAAGTTTAGAATGAGGTCTTACAGAATCACACCCCTTATACTAGAAGTGTATCGCTTGATATGTAGCCGTGTATACATGTTTTATTTGAAATACGATTCAATGTTAAGTTTATAAGTTAATATTGATTATGTTATTGGTGGATCGTACAGAGTGTAAACAAGTTGGCTACCCCTGATCTAGTGCAACAGAACAGTCTATTTGAACTAAGAGAACATCATAACCTGACGTAACAACATAAATGGTTCGTGAGAGGTGCTATAAATAGGATACGGTTAGTCGGCTGACCATATTTAGTTACCTCACTGAACATTACATCAATTGGCAGTGACCAGCAATTTGAGTGATGGTTTCCTTTTTAAAAGATGAAGTTATTGCGAGGATATTGCCAAATCTTTGCGAAATCTTGTACGAATGATCGTGTTTTGCGTGCCAATTATCTTTCTGACGGATAGAACCTAGTTACTAAATAATATATAACATGCATACACTTGGATTTGGTGCTAAATTAACATTTAGCAGATAACAGCGCTAGTTCCGTTTTTTTTCTGTAATTACTAACGTGCGCCGGACGGTTCTCGCCGATAACTTAATTCAATCTTGGCTCCCCTCGTCACAATATACTTCCACAAAGAATTGTTAGGTGATGAATCGCGACTTTTCCCTTTCACCTTCACACAAACATGTCTATTCTGCCAATGAATTATTTCATTGGAATATTTTTCATATCCCGTATTTTCTTTCCTGCTTTTTTCGTTGGTGATTTTTCTGTTGTATTGTTTTTATAAATGGATTTACATGCTTACTTGCTTTTTTGAAGTATCGCCACCTAGTTTTTCAAAATCGTCGTCGTGACCTGCAAAAATCTCCCATGGTTAACTCTAGATGAAGTGAGTTGTCTTCAGAAGAAGCACAGATTAACTGTGCGTGTTCGCGTTAACGTAAACGATCGCTTATATCAATTTGTATGGAATAATTGTGTTTCTTATTGTTGCCACTAGACTGCGCCGTTGCAGATTGAATACAAAGAGTTTACGATAACCGACGAGTCCGTATAAAAATTTGCACTAGGCCCTCTGACCCGATACTGAGGCTTGAAAAAGCATTACATTTTATATTCATTTCTGCTATTTTTAAACCAACTTCAAAAAAGGTTCAGAATTCAACTCAAGTTTTTTTTTGTAGGTTTTTGAATATATTCCACCACACACCACATAAACCGAGTCGCTTGAGCCGTGTGTGCACGAGCATTGTCTTGCATCAAGATGAATCCAGGACCCGCTCGCTGTGCAAATGGGATCACATGTGGTCTGACTACTTCCTCAATATACCGCTGAGCAGTAACAGGACCCTCATTTAAAATAGCGATCTCAGTTTTGCCGTGTAAGCTTATCCCGCCCCAAATCATTACATTTGGACCACCAAAACCACGACTTCATGGATGCAGGCTTCTGAAAATATCTCGCCGCGTCTTCTCCATACTGTAATACGCCGATCGTCGTTAAAAAATTTAACTTTGCATTAGTCTGTGAAGAGCACCATAAAAAAAAATTACACCAAAATGAAAAAATACCTCATGGCCCTTATTTTGTTTTGAGTAGTATATATACGGTACCTCGGGCGCGACGCAGCCTTACATACTTTGTGACGGTACTATTACGGCAATCACGAGGACGAAGTCGCGGTCATAACCCAGCTTCACTAATATAATTTGTGTTTTCTACGAGTTTATTCATAACAGGTAAATGATCTAGTTTTGAAATTGATTCATATTCTGTTTTGTTTACATTTTCCCTGTCACGTAGCACGTGACGTAGTACAGTCACGAGCAGAAACATGTGAACAGTTGGCCTCAATCATTATAAACGGTTTCCTAAACTATTGATTGAAATGTTATAGGATTACGAATGTGGTATTTTTGATCCCAAAATATTATAAAATAGGTTTAATCTAGATGTTGAAATAGTTATTTCACGAGAAAATTGCTTTTTAACCGACTTCAAAAAGGAGGAGGTTATCAATTCGAATGTTTATTTTTTTTTTTATGTAGGTATGTTCGGGCATAACTCTGTCATATGTCTATATATGACAAAATAATTTTGGATTTGCATTCTTTTTTTGTCCGAAAGGGGTTTATTCCGAAATGGTCTCATATAAATTTTACCAAAATTGATCCAGCCCTTTTTGAGAAAATGAACAAAATCCCAAAAAAAAA
Organism: Charanyca ferruginea; assembly: GCA_947361185.1. NCBI lineage: Eukaryota > Metazoa > Arthropoda > Insecta > Lepidoptera > Noctuidae > Charanyca > Charanyca ferruginea. The sequence continues at coordinate 5,452,877 of OX376070.1, forward strand.
TACATAAACGACGTTTTAATTTCTTCAATCTTTGGAGGACTTGACAATCTCTTTTAAGTGTGTCGCCGTTTCTTAATGGATTTGGATGTTAAGGGAATACTAAAAAGCGAAAAATAAAAAGCTTTTTCAAAAAAAAGAAAACCGCCTTCAAAAACTAAAAACGGATTAAATAACTTTAGCACAGAACACACATTACTTTACTTTTGGAAGTCGGTGGCAATACAAAACAACAAACACAAAGCCACCGCCACCGACTTCCAAAAGTAAAGTAATGTGTGTTCTGTGCTAAAGTTATTTATCAGTTTTTAGTTTTTGAAGGCGGTTTTTGAGTTCAATTGTTAAGTTGAGTTGCAATCCGTATACATATTTATGCTCGTGACTGTACTACTGGTCAAAGTTTACAGGGCTCAATGTTTTTCCACACCTGTTTGGGTTTTAATACTTGATTAAAATCATTAATCACTGGAAAAAACCTTTTCTCGCAAACATATTGTCAGGCGAACTAAAGAAACTATTAATTTCCGAGCTGTCAATGTAAAACGAAATTAAACCTACAAAGAATAGAATAGAAAATTTTTGTTCTACTCTACTGCTTTTAAAAACATGATAGTTTATGAAGATAGATGGATGGATGACAATTATTTAATTAATTTATGATAATTTTTTAAATTAAACATAGATCCTACATTAGTAATTTAATAATTTCAGAAATCAGAGATACCTCTCTCCTACACCATTGCTGTGCCTGACAAGATTTATAGTGATCCTCAAAGTCAAAAGTCAAAGTCAAGGTCAATTATACCTTGCATAAAAACCACTAGTAAGCACTCTAGAAATGACAGCTAATTTATGTATACACTAGCTGACCCCACAGACGTTGTCCTGTCCCTATCTACCTACTTACCTGCCTATTTACCTACCCACCACCTACAAAAAAAAAAGTATCCTATGTCCGTCTCCTGGTTCTAAGCTCCCCACCTATTTTCATCCAAATCGGTTCAGCCGTTCTTGAATTATAAATAGACTAACACTAACTCGACTTTCTTTTATATATATGTATGTATAGACCTACTAGTCCTACCACCGAAGCATAATATTATACTTATGTAGAAGAGATAAAGATATTGAGTATTCGAATAAGTTGAACTTTAGCACTAATATAGAGATACTAACTTTTTCCCGCGATATTGTTCGTGTGAATGTCGGTTACCGCGAATGCAGACGAAGTCGCGGATTAAAAAGTAACCTTTGTCCTTTCCCAGGTTTCGCGTTATCTTCATACCAAATTTCATCAGAATCGGTGCTGCCGTTTCGACGTGAAAACGTAACAGACACACAGACAGAGTTACTTTCGCATTTATAATATTAGTAAAGTATGTATTGATATTTCTTAACACAAAGGATATTTCGCACGCTCAGTAATAAACTGACCGATTATACGCTAGGTTCAAAGTGAGTTAAACAAAAGACCTACGTTTAAATACCATCAATATTTCTATCTCGGATCTTGCTCCTAGACGGAGTTTCAACATTTCAACAGTTTCAACACACACAAAAAACAGCTTCATAGAAACCTTGCACATGTAATGGAGATTTTAAATTACAAATAATGTTTGTTATTTAGAATCTCCGTTACATGTGCAAGGTAATAAGGTAAGGTTTTTTTTTAATTTTTCAATGTATGACTGCATTATGAACGGCGAAAGTTCAGATAAAACTGTGCAAAAAAGCTGATTTTCTGACGTGGTTACTGAATTTGTTTCTCAAAAGAGTTTATTTTCTGACGTGGCTACTGAATTTATTTCTCAAAAAAGTTTATTTTTGGCTTCATAAAAACCTACATTTAAACCACAAGATACCTGTGTGTTAAAAATATTTGGAGAATAATTTGTTATAACGCAGTAATCACGTACGAGCGTTTGTATGGGAAATATGACGGGATGGGCGCTCTTAAGATCACATGTTGAAAATCAAAGCAACAATTTACTGCAAAAATCTAACTCACTGCAAGATATTATCTTTAAAATGACAAAACAGATAGTTTAGTTTCTAAGATCAGTACAAACACTGGAGCAATCGCTTATCTATTGAGTTAGACAATGATTAGATAGACAAGGCAGTAAACATATCTACAGGTTCGATCACCGCTGAGGAAATGTATCTCTCTCTAGAATTCTTGCGTAACAATTTATTGAACTGAGGTGTCAGAGATTTAGATTTAGGACGACTTAGAACGGGTCCGTGCCCACTCCACCCGCTTAGACTCGACCCGAACAATAATACCAAATGTTTTACTACAATCAGTATAATTTGTACAGACAAGACAAGTGATATTTTAATTCTAAATAAAGCTTATTATACAAAAAAATATTTAATATGATACATAATTTAATTTCCTAGGCAAGCGTGCTCTACCTTAGGCCGCATCATCACTAAGTTCAGGTGAGTTGCGGCCAAACGCAAGTATATGAAAAAGAAATATATATATCTGTGATTTATACTACAAAGTAAAAACCGCATATTTTTTTATTAAAATTGTTTCATTATTGACATTATTTAAATTTTACACTCTCTGTGGTGCAAGCGTTAAATCAAAACTTTTCTGTCTGACTGTACCTACATCGATGTTGTTACGCCTACCAAAACAGAAATATTCAGGTATTATACTTCGGGTCGAGTCTAAGCGGGTGGAGTGGGCACGGACCCCTTAGAACAGCCTAAGTTTTATATTTTCTGGAAAGAGGTTTCAAATAATGTGCTGGCCTGCTATGGATAGCGCGCCCCTTGAGAGGCTTCGCCAAGGGGGTGCAGGGAGGGACAGCCCTACAGATGCTAAAAGCTTCATGTGCTTTTGACTGTATTTAAAATTCATACTTTTCCTATCCTCCATATATTAATTTTCCACCCCCTCCCCCCTCCCCCATCAACTGGCGACAACTATAAATAAAATATACCTCGCATAAATTCATACACTTGCTTACTTAATATTTGTCAGCTAAAGAAATCAAATATTTGAAATCATTCATTTCCCCAACTGCAGTGCTATTCTGTTAAAATCTTCCTTTGTTGATTCCATCCGACTGTAGTGCTTTGTAAATCCCTTGCATCGGGACAGATGGCAGTTCACTTCACCTAGGTGTTCACCGTGGGAGATTTTAACAGAATAGACATACTGTTCTATCTATATGACCTAATACCTTAAAACGAGCAATTCTCGTAGGTATATTATATATACCTAATCTGAATCTCGAAAATGGCTCCAACGATTTTCATGAAATTTAGTGTGCAGGGAATTTTGGGGGCGATAAATCGAAGTAAGAATAGCTTGGTTACATTTAAAAAAAACACGATAATGATAATAATAATACCGAGCCTAACTCGGTCGCCCAGATTAATGTTAATAGGATCACTTTCGATTGTTAAATAATGTGTATGCTTAACCGTCAGTTGTTAGAGCTACAACGCACTAGCGACTGGCCGCAATGCGGCGTGTCGTATGTCGTCGTCAATTACAAGCATTTATTTTCCATTATATTAACGGCTATAAGCGACAGCAATTACAAATTCATAACAATAGATGTGCGGACCGCCACTGCTCCAAGACAACCGGAGATGTTGACGGGTGACCGCAAGTCAATGCAAAATACGCCCTTATCCCTTAGGCTAAGAACTCACGACACAGAAAACTTAACAGTACTACGTACTCACGATGCGGTTTTCGCCCGCGCCCGCTACGGGAGCCGCAAACAACCGCGCTCACCGCGGGCGTAAACCGCGTCGTGAAATGTGCTTTTGTTTTTTACATATATATGTGCATTCTACAGAAGCTGCGGGCCTGCTACCGCTGCCGGACGCGGGTGAAAACCGCATCGTAAGTTCTTAGCCTTAGCCTGTATCTAAAGGCTATATTTTAATATTTCAAAAGAATGACAAATTCGTGAGAAAATGCACGCGGACGAAGTCGCGGAAGAGACTGCTATGATTAAACTACATGCATTCAACAATGGGCCCAACCTCCAAAATCAATTATAATAATCATGATGATGGTACATAAAGAATCTATTACACATTGCGATATACTGAAGTGTCAGCTTAGCTAAGAAGGGTGCTTGAGAACTAAGCGCATCGTAAAGATAGGGTATCAGTATAGTACACTGTTTGTGCGTTCAATTGCATGCTATGTATGCTATCACTCGTACTGCTTATTTGATAGGGATGTCTGTTAATGACGAGGGTGTGTGTTCATAGGGTTCGACTGTCACGCTGCAATTTTATTCTGTAAAAATCTCCCTTGGTGAATTTAGGGTCTCATGTGAATGAGAACCCAATTTATTCGTTCATTCATATCAACCGATTGTCGACCACTGCTGAACACAGGCCTCCTCCAGAGATTGCCAACCAATCTGGTCTTGGGCAGCACGCCTCCATCCGCTGCCAGCCACCTTCTTCAAATCGTCGGTCCATCGTGCCGCAGGGCGTCCCACACTACGCTTACCCAAACGCGGTCTCCACTTTAAAGTGTTTCTGCTCCATGCTCACTTCATCTTAATTCAGCAATGGAAATTTTCACAGAAAAGACCGCCTGGTGGAATGACACTTCGCTTCACAATCACCCAAGAAAATATTTGTTCTGATTCCGAAACGCATCACATCACAAATTCCCTTAGGACTATATACAGGGTATTATTTGAGATGGAAAATTTTAAAGAATACCGATTTCGGGGGACCTTAAACTCGGCGGAGAAGTCGCTCAGAGGACAATGGAAAGAGCTAGATGCTCTATGAAAACCAGAGTCACCGACATAGCAAAAAGAATAGCCCAGCTCAAGTGGCAGTGGAGTGGGCACATTGCCCGTAGAACCGATGACCACTGGGGCAGAAAGGTTCTGGAGTGGCGGCAGGTCCACAATGTGGACCGATGACCTGGTCAAAAACATAATTCGTCGTATATTTAAAAAAAAATGTTTTGTGCAAATCTGTTTCACAATGTCACTTCCACCGTGTATTTTTGATTTAGTCCATGTAACCTCCTTTTTACCTTCGTCCATGTTGAACCTCTAATTACATGTCATGTTGTCCCTTTGTCAAAATGTCGCTATCTCAGATAACTACCCTAAATATTTCTATAAAGTACCTCCATGGTCTGTGTGTGAACCGGCAAAGTTAACTATGTAATAAAATGTATCTATTAAAAACAGTAAATCAAGATTCTACAACATCTAATACAAATATTACTCCATGGTAACAAACAATTGTGTTTCAGTAAAGGAGTGAGCTGTCATCCGTCCCGATGCAGCTAAAGATTGACAAAGCAGACGGACGGAGGATAGCTCACTTCACCTGGGTGTTCACCGAGGGAGATTGTAATGCTGGCACTTCACATTCACATGGTGTATTTGTGCAAATAATTGCCTTATTTGAATAATACAAAATCGACTTTATTTCAATTACTCTGAGGTAAATTTTGTATAATCCAAACTGGCGAATATTTTGTACAAATACGCCATGTGAAGTATACTAGTAACAGAGCATACATGATACTTTTGTGCGTGCGCCGTGCGCGTGCTAAATTCATTGTAAACTTGACATTAGCAGTCGGTGGCTGCGTGGGGACTGACGTTGTCTCATTATCTTATCAAACGTAGGCCGAGATCTTTACACTGAAAAGCACGTGAGACCAAACTCCACGTTTATTTTTATAAATTTGCCTCACGTTTTCAATTTGCCTTGAGTTGACAAGCGTCGTGATCAATGCTCGTGGTTGAGAGACCTTTGCTCTGCAGTGAGACTATATCATTAGGCTGGTATAAGGTATGCCGAAGTCGTGTTCGCACCACCCCATTTCTACCCGTGCGTGTCGTAGAAGGCGACAGAGGGATATTGACCAGAGGATGGACAGCAGTGTCCTTCTGAGTACCATAACACCTACTGCGATCGCAAACATGCATCGGCAAAGCATAGCGATTACGGCTTGCCATAGGGCATAGGTTAGGTTACGGCCGGGCATAAGTCTCTCCCCCTTGGCAGAGACCTATGCCCATCAGTGGGCCGTCTAAAGGTTGACATGATGATGATGGCATTATTTAGATTTAGAGTTTGACGCAAAATTCAGCACTACTTACCTACTGACTGTCCTACGAGTGTACAATTTTGTATTTATTAAATGATAATTATCAATATCTAAAACAGGTTTTTTGCTTTCTTAACGAGAGGTTTTGGGAGTTGTAATGTTTGCATTGTGTGTGCATACAACAAGGTACTCGAGTATTACTTGTAATTATCCTTATTTGACAAGATGTTAAAACACATGTTATGGTCACTGGGAATCAATATTCTGGTTACAGAGAATTTTATTATTTATTAAATCAAAATCTTTTCCTGGCTTTAATAGAATAAGTATTTAGGCTGATGAAACGCCACTTCACCTTCTGGGGGAATGCGGAGCACTAATGCACAAGCGCAACAATCATCTGGGCAAATACCTGCTAAGCCCGGATGAACTAATGGAGATCGCCGCAAAGCAGATCCTGCAGTTCATAACAGCTGTGCAGGGTTTGGCGGCGATCTCTAACCAACACAAGCGGCGATCACAATAGACCAATTCTGGTCGCAGTGATATCACAGCCGCAAAAAGCGAAAAAAAAAAAAAAAAAAAAAAAAAGAATCATGGCGACATTTATTTGTACGAAAAAAAGTACTTTAGAGGGTTTAAAATATTTTCCAATGTGAAGAATACATTACCAGGAGTAGATTGATATACTTAGCATATTTTTTAAACCCCCACATAATCAAAATATTACGAAATCGTTTCGTTGTACAATTTCGTTTCATCTCGATGCCCATTTTGTGGTTATTGAAAAAAAGAAGAAAAGAAGAAGTGACAAGCTATGTTAACGGATCTATAAAAAAAAAAAAAAAAAAAAAAATTGGCAAGTGATGTGACAGGTGTGTGAAAAAAAAATATAATAAAACCCATAAAACGATGCAATTTCAATGTAAGAACTGCGAAACGGCGCCGGTCAGTGTCATTGTTACTGTCAGTCGCCGTTTCGTTCTGAAATAATGAGCTTTTCGTTAAACTATATTAACTTTTTTTAACCGGGGTTTTAAAAATATTGTAAATGCCTGAAGATACTCAGTCACCCAAGAATATAAGACTAGAATTTCAACTTCTCTAAACGTCTTAATTTTTTTTGTACAAATCCTGCCATGATTCTTTAAAAACCATAAAAATATCTCTGTGGATCGACCGAACGACCATCAATTTTATATCGAGACCCCTCCGCACTTAGAAAGCACGTAATAAAAGCCGTTGGTCCCGGCTGTCATTCGTAGATCTTTGACAGTCGTTAAGGGTTTGACAACCAGTCATACCAAAGGGCATCATGCTACCCAGCAACTGGGTCAGATTCAGAGCAGCCGCTCCATGTAAACACTGGCATTTATATAGACCGAAAGCCGACTCCAACATTGCTAGGAAAAAGCTACGCAGATGTTGATTTTAAGTTTATAAAAAATAAACCACACATTGTCATGATGACTCGTAAGACATTGCTGGCAAAGGTAGCAATGATTAGATAGGTAATAGTGACACCGAGCTCGTTATCTCAAGTCCAGCATTGCACCACACACAAAGTTCTATCTGTTCAAATCGTAAAACACAACACCTATCCTGCACCTGCCCTACACCGACCCTACACCTACACTACACCTACCCTACCCAAAATTTCGTTATATACAAATCTTCTGACAGTATCGACCCCAAAAAAAAAAGAATTTTCCAATTTGGTCCAGCCGTTCAGAAGTTATGCGCTTACATACATTTCGGCGATTCATTTTTATACATATAGATAATCTTTACATAGTTTTTTGTCTGTACTTTAAGATCTTTTAAACTACACAACGAATTTGAATGCAGTTTGCAGCAATAGATAGAGTGATTCAAAAGGAAGGTTTATACGTATAGTTTAATTTACATTGCACCTCGTTTGTAACTAGTTTAATATAAATGCTGCTGTACCTCACAGGGTTCACAGTAATGCCTAACTTTAAGCCATTGTATGAAAACCTTACATCATTGTGAAATGGTATAAACGGAGTATATAACAAAAGTGGTTATCTGGATATTAGTAATCACTGACATTGTTATTGTGTAACATCAAAGATGTTTTCTAAATAAAATGGTTGATTGACATTGGTTCAAGGAACGCACAATACCCTGAATCAAAGAAGTTTAAGTAGAGGCTCGTGTCGTGGCTATATAACATCCGTATGTCGTATCTGCGAAGTCCCTGGTGTCATAAGAATATCAATTAGAATAACAGACGTATCAACCTAGGTACTGTAGAGAGTTGCCCACCAGGGAGGCTTTATGTAATAAAGCCATAACTATTTAGTCTATGGTTAGAACCTTCTGGATACCTTAGAATATATTTGAATGATGTAGAAGATAGTTTTTATACTATGACATGTTATGTCAGAGAGACCCAGCTAGGCTCAGAGCTGCGGTCTTGTAAATCTTACCTCTCGCTAATCTTATTAATATAGTCTTCTGAAAGTCGTTAATACCTTTCATTTAACGTAGCTTAGACTCTCGGTCCCTATAGTACCTACATCTTCTATACATCTATATCTTCTATACATAAACACACATACAAATAAATGAAATTGAAGTGTCTGTTTGCAATGCCAAAATACTTACGATATCTAACTATATACAAGGTGTTGTAACGTCAAATACGCAAAACCTGAAAATAGTTTGATTAGAATAACGAGCAGAATCAATTGAACCACTTTTTAATACAGGTCACATTTTTCAAAAAATCTTCATTATACATGTTGCCCTGTCTATTAATTAATAAGTCAAGCCATCACGTGCGCAAACCTGCCAAAATAGGTAAACACACACAAATGGTTGTCGTCCAGTTTAAATTTTCTCATACGCGTGATAATAATAGTTCTTATTTCAATGCAAATACGAGTCTTGGTTTTTTTTATTTTATATTGTTCGCTCGCGTTTGACCGCAACTCACCTGATCTTAAGTGATGATGCGGCCTAAGGTGGAGCACGCTTGCCTAGAATAAACCGGCTCACTCGTGCCTTGAAGATACCCAGATTATATGTATCGGGGAATAGAGAAGCGGGCAGTGAATTCCACAGTCTGGCAGTCCAAAACAAAACATTTTGGTAAAACTAAAACAGCACATAAAACCTTTACATATTTTTTTATGATTTTCTTTTTCTCTCAGAATTAGGTTAATTGAATTAAAAATCATTTGGGGTGTCTGAGGTTTTGCGTGTTTAACGTTACTCGTATATCGAATATCGTATTTCGAAAAAATCAATTTTCGACATTTTTATCTGTCTGTTTGTTCCGAAATCTCTGAAACGGCTGGACCGATTTCGACGGAACTTTCACTGACCGTCCCCAACAAAGTTAGAAATAGGGTGATATATGATGGAGAGATCTGATGGCTCTACGAGCGAGAACAATAAAATAGCTGATACAAACATTAATATTCGTAAAACTCAACAAAACGTTCAGCAGATTTTATTCGCGATTTCAAGGTTGTCCTAAAGAAAAAGCTGTTTATGATTCATTAATAATGATGAGTAAGTACACTGACCCCGTTTCAGGTTTTGCAGTAGACAAAAACTAAGGTCGTACACCTACTCAAAGTTACGTCAAAGGTGATTGGGGACTTGACTGTACAGAAATAAATAGATAAACTCACGTTCAGTTCAGTTTTTTAGATTTTAGTTTTTGATTGAGTCAGTATAGGTACCAGTAGGTACAGACTAAAACTAAAGTCGGAAAAAATACGGCTATAAGTATTATTATTACTTGACAAAATTCACGCGGATGAAGCCGCGGACTAAGTGCTAGTTTGTAAAACAAAATTACATAGTATGTTACTTGTTTTTTATACACCCTTTTATTTAATTTTATCTATTTTATTACCAACATGAAACAAGCTTTACAAAATGATTGGGTTACTTTTGTGTTTGTTACATTTGTGTTAGCGTTACATAAAAGTTCCTGAAAAAAAAGATTTTATTCACATAAATATTTTTTTACACGCTATGTTTACCTCTGTCAAACTGCAAAGCAGTGTGTGTGTGAGAGTGTGTGTGTGTGGGTGTGTGTGTGTGTGTGTGTGAGTGTGTGTGTGTGCAGTGTGTTAGAAGTGGAAATGTTGGCGGCCTTATCCATATATAATTTTTAATATTAACTTCTTAATCAGTAGTGCTAAATTATTCTGTTACAGTGAAGTGAAATAAGCTGTCATCTGTCCCGATGCTAGGGATTGACAAAGCAGGCGGACGGATGACAGCTCACTTCACCTAGGTGTTCACCAAGGGAGATTGTAACAGAATAGACATACGGATTAACATTATTACCTTTTAATTACATTGCGCCATTAATTATTACTGTTAACAAGTCTAGTCTAATAGTAGTTATCTAAAGGTATATATTGGTAGGTTGGTATAAGGTTATGTAATTGTATCGTCTAGAAAGGCCGTCAGTGCATCTGTTTGTTCTTGATGTTTGGCTCAAGATAAAAAATAAACCATGCTGGTTATAATATACAAACCGCAGATCGAGTAGCAGATACTAACATAACGCTGTAATAATAATTATTGATTTAATTCATAATTGAGAATGTGTCAGAATATCTCGTGTAAGGGTCCCTTCACACAAGCGTCTGTCCAGCGCATACGTTCATCGAACGCCTACTCTGGAAGTCTGGATTAACGCTAGTGTGAAGTGGTCCTAAACATCGATTTTTATTGACCGGTTATTATTTTTTAATCCCATCGTTAAATAAAAAAAAAGAACATGAAATTAAAATTGCGGAATTCAACACTTTAAATCTAGTTTCGTTTTTGTACGCAATTCGGAACAAACCGGGTCAGATTACGCCCAATTACCTTTTATGCAAGCCGTTGACGACCAATACGGATGTAAAATCATAAAGAACAAGATCGTTTTTATTAAAATTACTAATATACACAGTGGAAAGCAGACATCGAGACACAAATACGATTCTGTAAGTACCAGCGGGGTTATGGGTTGCCAGCGTAAATATATCCCGTAGATCAGCATTTACCAAGGTATGGGTCGCGGCTCGCGACCCACTGGTGAGTCACGAGCGAATATTGGGTGAGCCCTGAAAATAATAACAACCGGCCGATGTTGAAATATTAAAATTTCCTATTGGAATTGCTATATTATGTTCTTCTCTTTTTAACAGTCATACAGTTATGCCCCATACAGGTAATTGTAGTATAGTGTGTGTAGTATGTATACTCACATAGTTATATTCTTTTCAACCGACTTCAAAAAAGGAAGAGGTTATCAATTCGTCTGTATTTTTTTATTTTGTTTTTTTTTTTTTTTTTTTTTATGTTTGTTACCTGATTTCTCCGGACTGATTGAACCGATTTTGATGATTCTTTTTTTATTTGGAAGCTTGTGCTTCCCGTGTGGTCCCATTTTAATTTGGTCCAGTTCTGACCATGGCATCCATGAGAAAACCGTATAAGTCTTAAATTTGCATTAAGTATGTGCGCGATTTGTTACGCGATTTCTCAGACAAACGTAAACCGATTTTGAAAATTCTTTTTTTTATAGTTAAGGTATGCTTCAGGGGTGGTCCCATATAAATTTTATCGAAATTGGTTCAGCACTTTTTGAAAAATCAACAAATACCCAAAAATTTTACATAGACGATGTTTTAGTTACATCAATCTTTGTAGTAGTTAACTTTCAATCTCTTCTTAATAGATTTGAATGAGAAGGAGGTACTAAAAAGCGTAAAATAAAAAGCTTTTTACAAAAAAGACAACCGCCTTCAAAAAGTGAAAAATAACTTTAGCACAGAACACACATTGACTTTAGTTTCGGAAGTCGGTGGCAATACAAAACAACAAACAGAACAAAGCCACTGAATTTCGAAACTAAAGTCAATGTGTGTTCTGTGCTAAAGTTATTTTTCACTTTTTGAAGGCGGTTGTCTTTTTTGTAAAAAGCTTTTTTTTATTCATAATAACTAAGAATTGAGTCCCGAGTAGGGAAGTCTTTGTTGGGTGGGTCATTATTTTTTTTAAATCTGCTATTTCATACTTGTTAGCCGTATAGGTGTTGCAAATTTGTATTAAACATTGCTTTCTTCTTAACTGATGAATAATTTCAACACTGGGAAATCTAGAATAATGGTAAATTATGGACCGAATCCACGTTAAGAGTGTATATCACGACCCACTGAATAAAAAAAAAGTGGAAATGCTCAAATACCTATCCCGTGTGTGTCGCAATTATGCGAAAAAATATGTAAAATAATAACAAACTTCGTTTGTTGTAATAAGTCTTAACTTTGTATGAACAACAAATTCAACTTTGACGAAAAGCTTATTTCTTGTTCATACAAAATTAAGACTTGTTACAACAGACGAAAGTTGTTATTATTTTACATATTTTCCGCAAAACTACGACACGAGCGGGACAGATGCGTGTCACTTCCACTTGATTTTTTAATTCCGTGTCACGGAATTAACTCACCATATCCCTTGTATCGTATTTAATAGGTACCGTACCTACTTTATTAAAGCCAATGACAAACCTGTGTCACGTAATTTCCTCATTAAGGAACATCAATCGTTTAACACTGTGAATCACACACTTGAATTCTAGTGATTCACACTAAATCTAAACAAACGACGTGAGAGAATTTAAACAGTTTTTTATCTAGGAAAAAACATAATAATATTCCCATACATTTAGGTAGGTACCTACTTCTTAAAACATATTCATGTTTAAAAACTACTAAGTATAAGTACGAAGTGCAATTTATGTAAACTATTGTAAACTAGCTGACCCGACAGACGTTTTCCTGTCCCTATCTATCTACCCTATCAAACTACCAACCTACCTATCCTACCCTACCCTACCTACCTTACCCTACCCTACCCTGCCTACTTACCCTACCCTACCTACCTACCTACCTACCTTTCTACCTATCCTACCCTACCCTACCCTACCCTACCTACCTTACCCTACCCTACCCTGCCTACCTACCCTACCCTACCTACCTACCTACCTACCTTCCTACCTATCCTACCCTACCCTACCCTACCCTACCCTACCCTACCTACCTACCTACCTAATTGTAATAAAATTGTATTAGATTTAAGGAACTGTAAAAGATTAAATCATGTCTTTGTAAAATATTTCCCCAGCACAAAGCAGAAATAAATAAAAAGAGATATTATAATTAGAAAAACAGAATAGAGTAGACAGTATATATATGGGAGTCCCACAGACTCCGATAGCGTCATGGAAGGACAAAAAAAAAAAAAAAACTACCTACCTACCTACCGACCTACCTAGCCTAGCCTACCCTACCCTACCCTACCTACCTACCTACCTACCCTACCCTACCCTACCAATCTACCTACCTACCTACCCTTCCTACCTAAAGTTTTCTTAATTTAATAACGAACACAACAAAAAAAGAATTATTCAATTTGGTAGAGCCGTTCGAAAGTTATGTGCATACATTTCGGCGATTCATTTTTATATATTATATAGATTGACCATCCATTTCATACCGAGTTCCGTGTCTCGAAAAGCACGTAAAACCGTTGGTCCCGGCTGTCATTCGTAGAAATTTGACAGTCGTAGTCGAGTCGTTGGGTAGTCAGAAGCCATATAGTCTAACAATCAGTCTTACCAAGAGGTATCGTGTTACCCAGTAACTGGGTTGTGGAGGTCCGATAGGCAGTCGCTCCATGTAAAACACAGGTATTCAGCTGCATCCGGTTAGACTGGACTTGACGTTTCCCAGATAACTATGGAACGGAGCATTCTGGGCATAAAATTGCAAGACCGGCTTAGGAATACCACCATTCGTTCTACCAAAAAAACATTTTACTAAAAAGAGTACCGCCTTCAAAAACAAAAAAGTGATAAATAACTTAAGCACAGAATACACATGACTTTAGTTTCGGAAGTCGGTTGCTTTGTTCTGTTTATTGTTTTGTATTGCCACCGCGGCGACTTCCGAAACTAAAGTCATGTGTGTTCTGTGCTCAAGTTTTTTATCACTTTTTTTGTTTTTGAAGGCGGTTCTCTTTTTTTAGTAAAAAGTTTTTATTTTTAGTACCTCCTAACACCTAAATCCATTAAGAATCAGCAACACAGTTAAAACAGAGATGAAAAGTTCTCCAAAGACAGAAGAAATGAAAGCGTATATGTAAATTTTTTTTAAAGCGCTGTATAAATTTCCAGTTGTAAAACCTTTTCCAGAATGTAACAAATACTTTTCTGAAAACCGCATCAAAATCGGTTCAGCCAAACGGGAGATAATAACAGAGAGAAAACATACTTGTGTTTGCCTTGTGTCTGGGTGTTGTTTATCTATATATGTATGTATTTAAAATATATTTGTGTATGTATATCAGCTGTCTGACACCCATAGTACAGGGTCTCCCTAGTTTGGGGTCAGATGGCCGTGTGTGAAATGTCCCCACATATTATATTATATTATATTATATTATTATACATAGAAACATACATACGGGTCGAACCGAGAACCTCCTTTTTATAAATCGGATAAAAAATAGCCGACGTCACTCGGAAAGCTGTCACGCAGAAATGGAATTGGGCTGGAGACATCTGCCGCTTGTCAGACGATTATTGAGACAGGCGTACCTACTACTCAATGGGTCCGTCTACATGGTAAGCGACATCGCGGCAGCCGAAGATGACGGGATGGTCTGGAATCCTTCGACTGACTGACAGACTGGTCCCAATTAACCTTCAATAGATAAATTCGGAAGAAGGCCTTTGCCCTGTAGTGGGGCAATTCGGACTGATAATAATAAGGTTCTACAAGGTAGTTATTGCGTTATAAATGTAGACATGTTTCGCAAAAAAAATACCTACACATGATATTTTCTATCCAAATTGTTTCAATATAATTAAATGCGTGCATGCCAGGTCGCTTGGATCATACGTGAAGACGTGACGGGTTAAAAGATCAATATCGTGCAAAAATCGGGATACATTGGCTGGTTAGGGTTAGACCTGCCTGCCTGCCTTTTAACTTGAAGATGAGACAGGCCTGAAGTATCGTCTATACCTACATACAAATTAATAAAATTAAAGTGTCTGTTCGTAATGCAAAAAAAAACAGCTTTTTACTAAACGTATAGGAAACTATATTAAATAACGTTACGCTACGTTTATTTTCTGAAATAACGTATGGTATTGGGTATTTATTTATAATAAACTAGCGGGCCTGGAAGACGTTGTCCTGCCCTTAAAATAAAAAAGTTCTACAACTCGACTACAGCGCCACCTACCGAGTCCAATTGTAAATCTGAACCATTCTCGAATCCACAGGAATACACACAAAAAAAAATCATCAAAATCGGTCCCGCCGTTTAGGAGGAGTTCACTCTCATATACACGCACAGAAGATTTTTTTATAGGCTTATGTTTAACGAACCTCCAGATCTACTAAATGATCACCAATAATAGTAAATAAAATAAAACCAAAAATAGTAAATGGTCACCAAAATGGTGTTTCCTAAAGTATTGTAGAAATGTATGAGTTTGACTGTATAAAGCGATTTGATTCTGGCACAGGGACGTACAGGGTCACAGTTCTAACCTAACCTAACCATGTCGATCAACCTCAAGCAATATAACAATGTATGCAATGTTAAAAATAGAAACCTGGACTTGGTTCTTGTAGACCTTCTTGAATGTAAGGTGACTGAAGCCCTTAATAGTCTGGCAAAGATTGATCCATATCACCCTCCTCTTGAAATTTCCCTTTGCCTTAAAGTAAATAATAGCTTAAAACCAGAACCTAACATTAGATTAAACTTCAAAAAAGCCAACTACTCTGCTATTAAATCAGAACTGGAAAATACCGACTGGTATGCATTACTCTCGGATACAGACGACCCCAGTATAATGACGGAACGGTTCTATACGGTGCTTAATCAGGTCATAGAACGGTTTGTCCCATCGACCTTAGTGAAAGGTAATTCCCGCCCACCATGGTACACAAAAAAGCTGGAGAGACTGCTCCGTGAAAAAAATAACTTAAGAAGAAGGTATGGTACGTACAAAAACCCTATGGATAAGATATCCCTTCGTTGGTGTAGTAAGCGCTGTGACAGATTGGCAAGAGAATGTTACAACTCCTATATAAATAGCATTGAACAGAAAATAACAACGAATTCCAAGTTTTTCTGGTCCTACATTAAGTCTAAACGGGGTGTTGCTAATGCCTATCCAGCCTCAATGTCAAATGGCGGCAGCGAAACTGGTGATGGCAATGTGATGTGTAACATGTTCGGGACCTACTTTTCCTCAGTGTACAGTCCAGCTGCCCCTGCCTCCAACGTAGTTCAAACTTCGCCTTTTTTCAAAAGCCTTCTTTGCCATTCCGACAGCTTTTCCTTGATCCAGATTCCAGAGGATAAAACAGCGAAGCACCTCAAAAGCTTAGACATATCTAAAGGTTCCGGCAGCGATGAAATTCCCCCTAACTTTATCGCAACTTGCGCTGACCAACTGGCAACCCCCCTATGTTTGATATATAACAAATCTCTCAGCACTGGTATTTTCCCTAAAAAATGAAGGCTGGCCAAAGTGGTACCGATTTATAAATCAGGTGCTAATGACTTGGTAAGTAACTATCGTCCAATATCCATCCTCCCGACATTTGCCAAGGTTTTTGAAGCAATAGTATGCCCTGACATACAAAACTATTTCAGGAAATATCTATCTGACCACCAGCATGGCTTTACTGCTGCAAGATCCACCTGCAGTAATCTAGTAGCTTTTGTTGAGGATATTGCAGCTTCGCTTGACTCGAACCAGCAGGTCGACGCTATATACACTGATTTCAGCAAGGCTTTCGACACAGTTCCTCATGAAGTGCTGATTCAAAAACTTGCTGCGTACGGTTTCTGACAGCTCTTCTCAAGTGGCTGCACTCTTACCTAACAGATAGATCCTTTTTTGTCGTGGCTAATGGCTATAAATCAGAAATAATGATCATAACCTCTGGTGTTCCGCAGGGTTCCCACCTGGGCCCTGTAATATTTATTATATTTGTAAATGACCTTCCTTACTGCTTCCTTGACTCCACGCCATTCCTATTCGCCGATGATTTGAAAATAGCCCGCGTTATAGATTCTTTCGTGGATTCAAAATTACTTCAGGATGACTTAAACAGACTTTTAGACTGGTGTAATGATAATAATATGCAACTTAATGTAGAGAAATGTTCCCAAATTACGTTTACTCGCAAGGCTAACTCCATTAACTTTAAGTACAGTATGAATGGTACGTGCCTTAGTGAAGTTGATGTGATCAGGGATCTGGGTATTCTTCTTGATAGTAAATTAACTTTTATTCCCCACATAGTTAGACAACATTATTACAAAAGCTTCAAGGATGCTCGGTTTTGTGTTACGTAATGCTAAATGTTTTCGCAAGCCTAGAACCAAGATCTATCTTTTTAACTGCCTCGTTCGTACTGTACTGGAGTACTGCGCGGTTGTTTGGCGTCCTCACTATGCAACACATAGTCTTAGGTTAGAGAGGATCCAGAAAAGATTTTTATACCATCTTGCCTACTCTGCGAGATTAGACAAAAAAGTTCCGAGCTACGCAAAACGTCTTGAAAAATTTGGCATGACTTCACTGGTAAAACGAAGAGATAATATAGATTTAATTTTTCTTTTTAAAGTTCTTCAGAATAAAATTGACTGTCCTCTGTTGTTACGTAAGTTTAGCTTTAACATACCCCACAACTATCCGCGTCACCCTATCAAACTTTTGCGTCCCCCATTCCGCAAAACTGTATCTGGGTCTAACTCCCCCATCCCCAGAATTTGCAGACTTCTTAATAATTGCGATGAATCTGTAGATATTTTTTCCACAACGCTTCAAAAATTCAAGAGCCAGGTCCATCAAAACTAACCACCATATTGCCTTTTTTTTTTACCTTTGTCATTTTTGTATCTGCTGTGTTTCTTTCTATCCACTTTTATATCTACCCACTAGCTGTTGAGTGTTATTTCTGCACTATTATTGTATTTTTATTATAGATGTAATACTTTTGTTTTTGCATGCTGTGTCTATCGCATCATATTGTACACTATACTTGTATCACATTGCTTGTATTATTAGGATAAACAGTGTAACAATTGTAGATAGACCATTAAATAAATAAATAAATAAATAAATGTCGGATCCGCCCCAGGGGGCTCAAAAAGATTTTGGTTATTTTGCACACTAAGATTTGGTGAACATTTGATATAATTTAGTATATTTTTTTGGTAAGGGAGCTTAAGATCCTAAAGTACTTTTTGGTGATCAATATATTTATACCCTTTTATATATATAACACAATAATTTTTTGTCTGTGTTTCTGTCTGACTGTCGGTTTGTTTCGGCTAATCTCTGAAAGCGCTAGACCGATTTTGACGGAACTTTTTCATTTTAAAAATAAATTAGGGTTCCGCGCAAAAAATATTAAACGCCGCAGATAATCCACAATCAGGGGAATAAAGTTTTCAGAACCATTCTGTATTAAGTAAGATAGTGGAGGTGGATTCAACTGAAATAGAATACGCGACAGCAATTACAAATTCATAACAATAGATGTGCCGCCCGCTGCAGCTCCAAGACAACCCTCAGTGCGTTGATATCGTGCGGTTTCATATAAAAATTGAAGTGCGACTTGCCCTGCGGTAGGCGCCGCATTGCGGCCAGCCGCAAGTGCGTTGTAGGTCTTACATTCAACTGTGACGGCTGGTTTTTACATTACTTTTACAGGATATTGTTAAAAACCACCTTACGTTATTGCCAGACACTTTCCGTGGACCATAACTTCAGGTCGGAACATTACAAATGCCTGTACTGAAAAACGCCGTATGCCATCGAAACTAGTCGGAAGAACCCGGCAACACAGTGAGTTAATCCGATGTTCTCAATCTATATTTTATACTAAGTTTTGCCCGCGACTTTGTCCGCGTGGATGTCGGTTATCGCGGATGCAGACAAGTCGCTGATTAAAAAAGAGGCTTATGTCCTTCCCCGGGATTCAAGCTTTATTAATACCAAATTTCATGAAAATCTGATCAGCCGTTTCGTCGTCAAAACGTACCTAACAGACAGAGTTAATTTCGCATTTATGGATAATACAATATAATATACAATACAATATAATACAATAAATCTACGACGCGGTGAGGAATCGTGTTTAGTGTTAGGGTCTTCGCCCACGTCAGACAATCGGTGACCGATGTTTTGTCGGAGAGAAATGGAACATATGAACTCCAATATACCAACGGCGGGCAGCCTAAAGGCTGCCCGCCCACGTCAGACTTATTGTACGACCGATTATCTAATCGGTCGATTATTTAATAGTTTCGTGAGACCGACTTTTTGTGGGACATCTACGTTGGTATATTGGAGTTCATATGTTCCATTTCTCTCCGACAAAACATCGGTCACCGATTCTCTGACGTGGGCGAAGACCCTTATCGTGATGGTGAATAATGTTTTGTCTGGCACACATTGGCAGACAAAACAGTATCCACCATCTATTTTCACAATTGGTAAAATGACATAGGTCTGGGAACACTCTAGGATCTAAGTTCACTATCATCGTTCGATCCTTGTTACCTCCGATTTAAATATTTGGCTATCATAACGTTCGCGTTCTGTATAATAATGCTTTCAAGGTGATGATGGGGCTCCCTTGCTTCTGTAGCTCATCAGGGATGTTTGCGGGACTGCTTTTATGCATTAATGCGTAAAAGATCTGCGTTCTTGGTACGCTGGGTGCGAGCCAGTTCCAACAGCATCCTAGGCAGGATTGCTAACAGGCTGAATTCCTGTATCTTAAATTGTTGCTCCTGTATCTCAGCTGGTATACTAATACTATTTACTCTACTAATTTGTTGTGTGTGTGTTTATGTAACTGTTGCTGTTAACACAGTTATAAGTTTATTTATTGTTACTAACACTATAGGTATTTATGAATCTCATTGTTACTTTCAATAAATCATTGATTATTGATAGAACCTTGTTCTCCGATAGATCTATCATCCCCACTGCTGGGCATACGTCTCCCCCAATGGGGGGTTTAGCCGTAAACACCATGCTTGGCCGATGCATGTTGGCGATCGCAGTAGGTGTTATGGTACTCAGAAGGACGCTGCTGCCCATTCTCTGGTCAATATCCCTCTGTCACCTTCTACGACACCCACGGGTAGAATCGGAGTGGTGCTATTCGCGACCGGCACCACACGACTAGGATTGGCCGATGGATTCACTTAAAACAACTATTACAATTTTAAGTTTCTTACTTGGACTTTCACTTGGTGTCCTGTTATGCTTTTCTGAGGTTCTAAGTTGTATATTCTCGCCTTCCCCAAGCATCTTGGTTGAGAGAAATGTGTAATATCTACGGTGGAACATCAGCAACAAGCAACACGATATTACAGAACACGCAACGCAACACGATACTATCAGTTATGACGTTGACGTTTACCTTTTTAAAATTAGAAAAGAGAATTTAAGAGTAAGTAGATATTATTTTTGCACATTGCAATCGTAATCCGTTTTCTTCCCTACCGCACCTGCATATATTATACCTAGATCTTTAAAAGAATTTTGAACTATTTTACAATAATGTACCTATAACAAATAATCTTTAATAACTGTTCTAGAGTGTCGTGATGACACATTTTATGCATGAAGTTGCGTCTTTGATGCCGGACAAGTACATTCAGTACATACCAATGTGACTTTTACAATCCATCTTAATATATAAAAATCTTCTATGCGTGTGTATGAAAGTGAACTCCTCCTAAAGGGCTGGGCCGATTTTGATGAAATTTTTTGTGTGTGTTAAAGTGCATTCGAGAATGGTTTAGGTTTACAACTGGACCCGGTAGGTGGGGCTGCAGTGGGGTTCTAGGACCTCTTAGATCTATGCGACCCTCGTACTAGGAGCGCATAATTTAGTAGTAATTATCTTCTTTAAATATAATTCTTCTAGATAGGTAGGTAGAGTAAGTATTTAGGTAGGTAGATAGGTTGGTAGGTAAATAGGTAGGTAGTTCGGGTAGGCTGGACTTCGATTTTTGTTCGGATTTTCAGGGCAGGACAACGTCTGACAGGCCCGCTAGTATATATATATTCTAATGTATATAAATCTCCTGTCACAATGTTTGTCCGCGATGGACTCCTAAACTACTGAAGCGATTTTAATGAAATTTGTACACCGTGTGCAGTTTGATCCAACTTGAGAGATAGGGTAGGTGTAGGGTAGGTGTAGGGTAGGTGTAGGGTAGGTGTAGGGTAGGTGTAGGGTAGGTGTAGGGTTGGTGTAGGGTAGGTGTAGGGTAGGTGTAGGGTAGGTGTAGGGTAGGTGTAGGGTGGGTGTAGGGTAGGTGTAGGGTAGGTGTAGGGTGGGTGTAGGGTAGGTGTAGGGTAGGTGTAGGGTGGGTGTAGGGTAGGTGTAGGGTAGGTGTAGGGTGGGTGTAGGGTAGGTGTAGGGTAGGTGTAGGGTAGGTGTAGGGTAGGTGTAGGGTAGGTATAGGTAAATAGGCAGGTAAGTGGGTAGATAGGGACAGGACAACGTCTGTCGGGTCAGCTAGTATATATATATAATACCTTAAGTCTTATTCATAATAATAAATACTTAACATTTCATCTTAGACCTATCTGACTGCAGTGAAGGAAAACATAGTGAGGACACTTCTACCAATATATTTTTTTTTTTTTATCTATTTATAGGCATACGTTTGACCACTATCTCACCTGATGGCAAGCGATGATGCGGTCTAAGATGGAGCACGCTTGCCTAGAAGTAACCTATTCACTCTTGACTTAAAGACTCCCAGGTTGTAGCTATCAGGAAACACAGACTCAGGCAGGGAATTCCACTCCTTAGCAGTACGCACAATGAATGTATTCCCAAAACGTTTCGTGCGTGAATTAACTCTGAAATCCCCAATCCGCTATGAAAAAGTATGGTGATCAATACTCGTGTCTTCTGTGTATGAGAAGAGGCCTTTGCCCTGCAGTGACAATAATAGGCTGGTAAAATATATAATATTTATCTGTTATAGCATGAAAGAGTACTTAATTAAATTTCTGCTTGCCCTGCAAGAAATAATAAGCTTCCCTGCACCTGCTTTTATAAAAGAGGATGGGTTATGAGATAGCCTAGTCTGTGCCTGATGAGCTGAGCTGATACCAGTCAAACTAAACAGTCAAAGAATCATGGCATGATTTGTACAAAAAGAAATATATGTCGGATCAGTCAGGATTTAGTCCGTTAGATTTAGTCATCATGTGGGCAGAATATGGGTTTCGTGCAATGAATACACACTGGGTATAGGGTACAGTACACGGCGTTTATTAAAACCACAATTTACCACAATTAATTTGAAATAAACTCGGACACTATAATTAACATAGGCATAGGTTCACTTAGACATAGGCACTTCACTTCAACAACGAATCGTAAGTACAGTTTCGGGACGTATTAGCTCCGTTGCAAACAGACACTCGATTCTGAATGTCTTCCTCGCTGTGGGCTGAAAACATCACGACTCTGTAGAAGCGCGCCAAAATGGTGGTGGTTGATCACGTGTTCTTGATAATGGCGCGCTTGTGATCCGTTTCACCATAGACTATTTATTGTCTTTGCGTTTCACGTTCATACTATTGACCGGATTCGACATATAGATGTTGAGAGAAGATGAAATTCTAATTCGACTTATACTCTTGGGTAGGTACCTAAAGAGTATGTTCAGGCATTTAAAATATTTTAAAAACCTTTAATAAAAATGAATGTTGAAAGTGAATAGTTTAACGAAAAGCTTATTATTACCGAACGAAATGGCGTCTGGTAGTAACAGTGACACTGACAGACGCCGTTTCGCAGTTTTTACACTGAAATTGTTCGTTCATCGTTTTGTGGGAAATAATGTCACAAATATTGTCACATCACTTGTCTGCCAATTTGATAGATCTTTTAATGTCACTTGTCATTTTTTTTTTATAAACAGAAAATGGCCATCGAGATGAAACGAAAAAGTGTTATTTAAAAAAAAAACACTTTTTGGGGTTTAAAAATATAGTAAGCATATCAATCTACTCCTGGTAATGTATTCTCCACATTGGAAAATATTTTAAACCCTCTAAATGATTTTTTTTCATACAAATGAAAGTATGATCTCGCCTTGATTCTTTTCCCAATTGAATATGAACCTTATAATTTTGCAATAAAGTTAAAATATGTCAAAGAACATATTGTTGTAGCTTCATGTGCTGGCCTCTGTACTTCTGTACTTCAAGATAGCTGGTAGCATTTCCTCCATATTATCTCTCATCGTGATCATCTGTCACTTGTCACTTCCTCAAACGCGTGGTATCTCAGTGATACCACAGTGCTCTGGTATCTCATTGTAACTGCGAACTGATATCGTTATTTCTTCATATCTTTTGATGCTGTACTTATGCGTGTTGTGCTCAGTTTTATCAGGAGGATTATGTGTATTTTGAACTGTTTTCTATCTCAGGCCAATTTGCTCCTTTGATTCTTTCTTGTATTAAATAGATGGAAAAAGATCTCGATTTATTCATATTTCTCTTTAAAGTCCAACAAGTCTATGATATAAGGTACATATCTTTCCCGACCAAATATGTGGATTTATTTTCAGGATCATTTATTTGATGTGCAAAAAACATATGATTATTTTTAAAAGTACAAAGTAGGTAATTACTCAATGTTAAGATGATTGTATAAACCATTGTTTGTGAAGATTTTCTCCCATAAACCATCATTTCTTATTATTTTAAAGTTAAAATAAGCTATAAGTACATAGATATGTATGTGTGTTAATGTATTTGTGTATGTGTAACAGCTGTCTGACATCCATAGTACAGGATCTCCCTAGTTTGGGGTCAGATGGCCGTGTGTGAAAATGTCCCCACATATTATTATTATTATTATTCACATTTATTCTTTTTTTATACATATTGTATTACATTTTTAAATATTAGTAAAATAAATAAAAACATTTAAAAATATAAAAAAAAATATTATTGTTCACATTCATTTATTTTATATACATATTAAATTACATTTTTAAATATTCATATAAAAACAAAAACATTTAAAAATATAAAAAAATAGTACCTCACCGGTATCGGGAACAGGGTCCAAGCTACCGGCGGTCAGGGCTCCAGAGAGAGAAACCTCCTGACAATGCGGGCCGTGTCCAGAAGTACTGCCTTCTGAATCAAGCCCTTGATCCAGCCGTCTAACGAGAGCCTCCTTAGATGTTGGTCGAGACTCTTGGCATTAAGCCATTGGCTGTAACAATTATCGGCACAATGATCGCTGAGTCCACATTCCACATGTCCACAACCTCATGGGCCAAGTCAAGATACTTTATCTGCTTGTCTTTCTCGGCCTTCATGAGGTTCTCGTCATGAGGAACAGCTATGTCAATTATTATTATTATTATTATAGATGCGCGATATCCAACATGCACGGTATCTAGCTATTAAAAGCTAGTATTAATTATCTATCACTTGATACCACACATGCTTGCAGTTGTATTCCCTGATTCATTCAAAATGGTACCAGAAAAACATTAATATTTGCGAAAAAAACTAACATGGAAAAATCCTTACTGATGCTTAAATAAAAGATTAGTTATTTAGATTTTTTTACTATTTCGCTGTCTTCCCACTGATGAAATCACCTAATGGGTCTCACATAAGTATTCATTTCCTTTGTGTATTCTTCCAATTGTATATTACAATCGTAAGCTGCATTATTACTTATGCGAAATTATTATCGCGGTTATTTATCAACATCGAGGTACATAAACTACTCTATTATAATAGCTAAACCGCGAATATTGTTCATTTTTTGTTGAAACGAATCTATACTTGAATCAACTATTCTTATAGAACTTAAAACCACAGATCATGACTTCCTTCCGGTCTATAAAACCTACTATAATATCTTCCTTCTAATTCAATTGCTCCCGTAAAGTGTAGATGGAGCAGACACGCTTTAGATTGTCCTCCAAAGATTGAAGAAACTAAAACGTCGTCATAGTATGTATTTCTACTGGGATTTTATTGATTTTTTCAAAAACCTTCAATCAATTTTGATAATATTTATACGGAACCATTTCGGAATTAAACCCTTTCGAATAAAAAAAATCGCAAATCCGTCTATACAAGGACTAACGGAATTAACGCAAGACCTCACAGACCCGGCTTCCAGTCTAACCGGATGCAGCTGAATACCAGAGTTTCACACGCAGCGACTGCCTATCGGACCTCCACAACCCAGTTACTGGGTAACACGATACCCCTTGGTAAGACTGGTTTGTTTTTTTGTTGGTTTTTTTTTGTTGTCAGTCTTTCTGGCTTCTGACTATACCCATAACGATTGCCAAAGATCTACAAATGACAGCCGGGACCAACGGCTTTACGTGCTTTCCGAGGCACGGAGGGAACTCGGTATGAAAGGGATGGTCACCCATCCACAGACCGACCGCGGTTAGCGTAGCTTAACCTTTGACCAATCGATCTGTACGGCTTTAACTTAGCCACGAGCTCCTTTTCGAGTTTTAAAGAACAAACATAAAAGTGAGTTTTGTTTGTTGGTTACAATTTGGTACAAACTATGCTTGAACCTTAAGAAAGGACATAGGCTACTTTTTAATCCGCGACTTCGTCTGCATCCGCGATAACCGACATAAATACGGAAGAAGTCGCAGGCAAAAGCTAGTATAAAAATATTCTAATGGATATTCTATTCGACCTGCCAAGTCGCCATGATGCGCTGAACAAACGATAAATTGACAAGATAAGAAACAGAACTATTAGAAAGAAAACGGTCAAAGTGAAAAAACTAAAATGGAGATGGGCAGCTCATACTATAAGGGGAAAGGGCAAGTGGACTAGAGCTGTGACAGAGTGATATCCAAGGGATGGGAACCGCAAAAGAGGGAGACCGTTTAGAAGATGGGTAGACGAGATTAAGAAGGCAGTAGGCAACACAAATATATGGACAAGGACAGCAAAGGACCGAACAAGGTGGAGAGAGTTGGAGGAGGCCTTTGCCAAAAGGCAAACAGACAGTGAAACTGAAGGAGAGAAATAGATTAATATAAACTAATATTTCTGTAACTAGTATTGTCTGAATACAAGGCTATTTTATTTATTTATTACTAGCTGACCCGACAGACATTGTCCTGTCAATCGATTTTTTATATTTTCTTACCGTATAAACCTTCCCTGGACTTCTTCAAATATTTCAAGACAAAAGTTAGCCAAATCGGTTCAGCTGTTCTCGAGTTTTAGCGAGACTAACGAACAACGATCCATTTTTATTATATAGATTTATTCTATTCGACCTAGTAACTGTAGTAGTGTTATCATGAGGAAAACGGTAAAGTTATGCCTGATACGCTTCTTAGCTAGTTTATATTCTTTGCTTAACACAGCACTTCTGCAATGTTTTCCCAGTAATTCTGTTGATTAGGAAATATCCGCTTTGTTTTCTAGGAATTTCTAACACCTAACTTTGCCTGTCATGTTGACCTCATGGTCACCAGTACGTCTATTGAGCATTCCCTGGGTTCGATTTCGAGGTCAAGCAAAAAAGCTTTTAACAAAAAAGACAACCGCCTTCAAAAAGTGAAAAATAACTATATCACAGAACACACATTGACTTTAGTTTCGGAAGTCGGTGGCAATACAAAATAGCAAACAAAGCCACTGAATTTCGAAACTAAAGTCAATGTGTGTTTTTATTTTTCGCTTTTTAGTACCTCCTTCTCATCCAAATCTATTAAGAAGAGATTGAAAGTTAACTACTACAAAGATTGATGAAACTAAAACGTCGTCTATGTAAAATTTTTGGGTATTTGTTGATTTTTCAAAAAGTGCTGAATCAATTTCGATAAAATTTATATGGGACCACCCCTGAATCACGTAACAAATCGCGCACATACTTAATGCAATTTTAAGACTTATACGGTTTTCTCATGGATGCCATTGTCAGAACTGGACCAAATTAAAATGGGACCACACGGGAAGCACTAGCTTTCAAATAAAAAAAGAATCATCAAAATCGGTTCACCCAGTCCAAAGAAATCAGGTAACAAACAAAAAAAAAATACAGACGAATTGATAACCTCCTCCTTTTTTGAAGTCGGTTGAAAATATACTTAATCGGATTTTAATTAAGAACTAGCTGACCAGACCGACGATGTCCTGTCAATCGATTTTTAAATCTTCTTACCGTTTAAACCTTTCCTGGACTTGGGGAAATCGGTCCAGCCATTCTCGAGTTTTAGCGAAAACTAACGAACAACGATTCACTTTTATTACCTACCTATATAGATTTATTAGTAGTTTAGAAGTTGATGGTGTGACATTGGAATGAGTCCCGTACCTTGGAAAGTACAAAAAATCGTTGCTCATACGCCTGACCTCTCACTGGTCCTGTCGGATTGCCGTTCCATCGGACTATAAGAGTAAGAGAAGAGAGTGCACCTGTGTTTGCAGGCACTCTTGTCCACTTTAACTTTCTTGCGTAATTATCTAGTCTCTATCGAAATCACTGTGACCGAAATTCGAATTTATTAAGCTTTTAGAGCATCAAACGACACGGTTGGCGCAGTGGCTGCTGAGCAATTGACTGCTCATTGTGTTGCGGGTTCGATTCCCACCCAGGTTAAATATTTGTGTGATGAGCACTTGTGTTTGCCTTGTGTCTGGGTGTTGTTTATCTATACATGTATAATGTATGTATTTACAATGCATTTGTGTATGTATATCAGCTGTCTGACACCCATAGTACAGGGTCTTCCTAGTTTAGGATCAGATGGCCGTGTGTGAAATGTCCCCACATATTATTATTATACAATTACCCATAATTTATGATGCATATAATTGTGTTAGCTAAACTATTAGATAGATTAGAATATAAGCGAATCAGTCATACAACATTTTGAACATTTTTCTCATTATATGTCAATATTATTAACCTGTACGATAATTTATGAGTAGGTACCATCTTCCAAGTAGATTTGTTTTATAGGCATATCACAAAATCACCGTAAGTGCCTAATTAAAAACATGACGAAAGCTTTCCTGATCTTAAAGTAATTCCTTTATTAACATAAATTACTGTGCAATTAAGACACTCCATAATTACATGCAACACTGTAGAGTCATCAAATACCTACACTTATATAGATAATTAATAAGATAACACTGGGATTGGAACTGGGGTTTAGCGAAGAAATTATTCAGATAAATAATAAATTTTATAAATAAACAATTACAAATATTACCCGCCATTATAGATTCCGCGACGGGCGGTGTGTCATCCTGTGGGAACTCCTTGAGAAAGGTGGCCGTATGCCATCGAAACTAGTCGGACGAACCCGGCAACACAGTGAGTTAACCCGTTGTTCTCAATCTTTAATGTGTTAATACTCACGTTTCGTTTAATAAAAAAATTAGCAACCATTGCTCATTAGAATGTAGAAAAAATATCGGAGAAATGGTTACACAGAATTACTTTTAATTAACTGCGCATCTTTCTTCTTCTTCGTCTTTTTAGTCTTTCTAAACTAATATTGTAAAGAGGAAAGATTTGTTTGTTTGCTACGATTTAACTCAAAAACTCCTGGTCCGATTTAAACAAAAAAAACACCTTTAGAATGCTACATAATCATTGAGTAACGTAGGCTATATTTTTAAAAATTAACGGTAAAAAAATATTTTAAAAACAAGCTTTTATTATGCACAAAAAATTAAAAAAATAAACTAAGTCATTCATAAAATTCGTAGTTTCTTAAACTTTACAAGTAACAACCTACAAAAATGTTCAGTTTAACTGTTCGATACAATTAGTGTCATCAGTAGAAGTGTGATACATTTAATATATTATCTATAACCAGTATATTAATATTCTTACGCGATTTAAAAGCTTGTCGCGGCCGAGGACTATGCGTTAAAGAAATTGCGCGACAAGCTTTTAAATCGCGTAAGAATATTAAAATACTGGTTATAGATAATATATGTTTATGTATCATACTTCTACTGATGACACTAATTGTATCGAACAGTTAAACTGAACATTTTTGTAGGTTGTTACTTGTAACGTTTAAGAAACTACGAATTTTATGAATGACTTAGTTTAATTTTTAATTTTTTGTGCATAATAAAAGCTTGTTTTTAAAATATTTTTTTACCGTTAATTTATTTTTAACTTTTTAGTTGGACATATTCATTAGTCTATCCATTTCCATTAACGCTTCATTGTTACAAGGTCTCTTTCCAGTTAATTTTGTGCAATCTAATTCTTCAATTTGTAGACCGTCTAAAGACTTAACTCTACTCAGAGCTACATACGCTTGTCCAACAGCGAAGAGTTTTGAACCCAAATATACCACGGCATGTTCAACAGTGCTCCCCTACATTTTATATACTGTTGAAGCCCAGCATAATACTATGGGTAACATAAACTAAGACATTCATAAAATTCGTAGTTTCTTAATTTTTTATGTAACAACCTACAAAAATGTTCAGTTTAACTGTTCGATACAATTAGTGTCATCAATAGAAGTATGATACATAAACATATATTATCTATAACCAGTATATTAATATTCTTACGCGAACTGAAAGCTTGTCGCGGCCGAGGACTATAACTACACAACGTTACCAAAGTAACTTAGGTATACCTTAGTTCAGCACAAACTGTCCACGCGAAGTGGTGTTCCTATGACTATATTCCATCTCCATCATCAGAGCAGCTGCATCGTACCATAATATTATTGTATTGTTATCAAATTTCCGTAAGTACATCAAATTTCAGATTACTCGGTCCACGAGAAGTGGTGACCCTATAAATACCGTCCAACTCCATCATCAGACCAGCTCCATCGTACCATATTATCGTATTGTCAACAAAGTTACGCAAGTACACCAAATTTCAACTCAATCGACCTACTGGATCTGATGTTCCTGTGACTACCCTGCAACTCCTCATGACACCAGGTCAATGATACCTTGTTATTGTATTGTCACCAAAGTTACGTAGTCATATCGAAATTCAACTCAATCGGTCCATCCATGGGAACTAGTGTTCCTATGGGCACCTTCCAACTCCTCATGACACTAGGTCAATGATACCTTGTTATTGTATTGTCACCGAAATTACATAGGCATATCAAATTTTGGCACAATTGGTCCACAGGAATCGGAGTTCCTACGGGCTTCTTCCAACTCCTCATCAGATCAGCTCCATGATACCATATTTTTGTATTGTTACAGAAATTACGCAGACATACAAAATTTCAGCTCAATTGGAACACAGGAATAGGACTTCCTATGGGCATCCTCCAACTCCTCATCAGATCAGCTCCATGATACCATATTTTTTTTTGTATTGTTACCGAAATTACGAAGACATACAAAATTTCAGGTCAATTGGACCACAGGAATCGGAGTTCTTATGGGCATCCTCCAACTCCTCATCAGATCAGCTCCATGATACCATATTTTTGTATTGTTACCGAAATTACGAAGACATACAAAATTTCAGCTCAATTGGACCACAGGAATCGGAGTTCCTATGGGCATCCTCCAACTCCTCATCAGATCAGCTTCATGATACCATATTATTGTATTGTTACCGAAATTACGAAGACATACCAAATTTCAGCTCAATTGGACCACAGGAATCGGAGTTCCTATGGGCATCTTCCAACTCTTCGTCAGATCAGCTCCATGATACCATATTTTTGTATTGTTACCGAAGTTACGAAGACATACCACATTTCAGCTCAATCGGTCCACAAGAACCGAAGTTTCTATGGTCACCTTCCAACCTCATAATCAGACCAGCTCCATGGTACCATATTATTGTATTGTCATCCAAGTTACGTAGGTATACCAAGTTTCAGCTCAATCGGTCTATTGGAAGTGGTTCAAATCTTCCTTGCAAGATTTGTAAACATACATACAAAAGTGAAGTTAAATAAAAGCGTGTAAAAAAAAATAGGGATCCTTTTACTGAGAAATTCGTAATGGAAACCTCAATAACACTTTGCCCGACCAGGGAATTGAACGCTCAGCAGTCGCGCTTGCGATCACGAAACCAATGAGGCAGCCAAACAACTATATTACTGTGCCAGCATGTCTTCAAACTTTCTTCTTTCAAATCAAACGTTGCCCCATACTATGAAATTTTCCGATACCTATCGTGGATGCGTTTAAAACAAACCTTGGTTGACTGGTAGAGAATGCCTAAGGCATTAAGTCCGCCTTTGTACGTTTGTGCATGAAGTATAAATAAATAAATAAAAAACATAAACACACCTACACAGAGCACCAGATCCGGAACAAATACGGGAATTATGTTCGGGAATCAAATCCTGGCCACGCAGCGCTCTCTCTCGCCTACCGTATGGCCAAACTATCATGATTTTCATATCAATCGTTTTTTCAGTGAATATGTAAAATGACGACGAGTCCATTTTTATCACGTAAAAATTCTCGTAGATACCCTGCTTTTTAAGAAGACGGACAGAAGTTTGGAAGACCGATCACCAGTTGCAAGCCTGCACTACTTCCTGCCTTGTCCCAAAAGATATCTCTATCTTTACAGGCAGTTACGTTTCGCAATACATCATTATGTCAACCTTAAGACGCCCACTGCTGGGCATAGGTCGCCCTCAAGGAGGGGTTCAGCCGTAATCGCCGTAATCGCATGTTGACGATCACAGTAGGTGATCTGGTACTCAGAAGGACGCTGCTGCCCATCCACTGGTCAATATCCCTCTGTCGCCTTCTACGACACCCACGGGTAGAAATGGGGCGGTGCTATTCGCGGCCGGCACCACACGGCGAATTGTTTGTTGTTTTGCAATACAACAACGAAGAATTCTTAGTAAGCACCCTATCTACTATGAAATTCACTTCAAAAACACACACAATCTGATTGATAATGTCTGTTTGTTTCAATGTTTGTCTGCACTAAACATAAGACGGTCATACACCGTTCTTAGTTCCAAGTTTCCAAGAAATAATGTCCAACAAAGTGACTCATGTTCAACCTATGTTATTTGTAGTGTGAATGTTTAGCAATCTCAAAACAAATGAACATCATCTCTTGATTCATCTTCCAAGTCCTTAAGCCCGTCACATACGTAGCTATAATATATATTATAGCTAGCCACCACACCACACACGGTAGCTATATATAATAATATATTTTCGCCCTTATTACGTCTGCGATCGTTGTTTGTTTCACATTTTTGGAATTTATATTAATATGCCTTGCTATATCTGTACATATATTTTGGTGACGTAGTAAAAATATATATTATAGCTGATCGTAATTTGCCTTACGTCTGACGTATAATAATATATATTATAGCTACGCCTGACGTATATTAATATATATCATAGCTACGTCTGCGGCAGGCTTTATGAATATTTGGGGAACACGCGTAGAAGATGCTCGTTCCCCCTTGTTGCACGAGGACGAATAAAACTTGCACGAATAATTGTTATACGATAGTTTAATACACATTTGTCACTGTACGTAATTACACATATAACACAAGGATGCGGACTTATACGTGAACTTGTGAAATCCTGTACAAAAGGCTCACGACTCTCCGTCTGGACCTCTCTGCCATGTTTTTTCACCCTCCGTGGAAAAACCTCTCACCATAGAGTTCGTCCGTATGCTTTGGTGTTGCCAGCGCTTACGGGTGCGTTCATAAACGCCACACCACCCCCCCACGGAGAAGGACGAGCCGATTACTCGAAATCGGAGAGATCCTTAAATTTAACTCGTCTACCGGACCGCGTGGTATACGGCAGTTTTGGGGCCGTGTCTGTGTATTTTGCAGGCCCTGTGGGTCTTTTTGGGAGGTTTTGGGTCGTGTGTGTCGCAGGTTCTGTGGGCCTGTTTGGGAGGTCATGGCTGGTATGAATTGTGTGATCCATGTGTGCTGGTTTGATGCGATCTACACTAACAGTCACGGTTTTGCGGTTGATGTCCAAAGTCATAGTTTTGCCATCACTGGCACGATCTACAACTTGGTACGGGCCGGAATATGGTGGCTGTAAAGGCCGTCTGACGGAATCATCCCGTAGAAATACGTGCGTTGCTGACGAAAGATCCTTAAAGATAAAGGCAGATGGCTGCGTATGCCGAGATGCCGGGATAGGTCGTACAGTCGACATTTTACGCCGAAGCTGTACAACAAAATCTGCCGGGTCATCTAAACTATGTGGTCCGTCGCCCGCGACAAGCAATTCACCGGGCAACCGAAGAGGTTCCCCGTACACCATTTCGGCAGCAGTGGATTTCAAGTCTTCCTTGAAAGCTGATCGCATGCCAAGGAGGACAAGGGGCAGTGCGCGGACCCACGAGTCCTGGTGGCACATGAGCGCAGCTTTAAGCTGGCGGTGGACGCGCTCAATCATGCCGTTAGCGCAGGGATGGTAAGCCGTTGTCCTAGTTTTAGTGGTGGCGAAGTGTGTCATAAGTCGGCGGAACAGATCAGACTCAAACTGAGTTCCTTGGTCTGTTGTAATGACTGATGGCACGCCGAAACGAGCAATCCACTCCCGTGTCAGGGTTTCTGCTACCTCTTCTGCGGTGATGGATCGCATTGGCCATACCTCAGGCCATTTAGTGACTCTGTCAATGGCAGTCAAGCAGTACCGATAGTCGTTACAGATCGGCAAGGGGCCGACGATGTCGATATGGACGTGTCTGAAACGGCCAGGTGGTAGGTCGAAATTGCCTAGAGGGGAAGAATTATGGCGCGATACTTTAGCGCGCTGACACGCTAAGCATGTTCGTGCCCACTTTTTGCAGTCCCTATTGACAGAGGGCCAAACGTAGCGATCGGTTATGAGACGGGTGGTAGCTCGAGCACCGGGGTGGCTTAAATTATGCAGCTTGTCGAACGTTGTTTTTCGGAAGGAAGGGGTCAAGTAAGGGCGAGGCTTGCCTGTAGACGTATCACAGGTGACAAGGATGTTAGTCCCAGGAATGTTTACGTTGGTTAATTGAAGGCTGGAGCCTTGCTGCTGTAAGTTTGTTAACTCCTGGTCTGTTTTCTGTGATTTGGCAAGTGCTTGCCAATCCTGATCCAGAGCGATGGCGTCTACACGTGACATGGTGTCAGCGACCACATTGTCCTCTCCCTTAATATATTTTATATCAGTTGTAAATTGGCTGATAAAAGACAATTGATTCAATTGTGCAGGGGGGAGCTTTTCCCGGCGCTGTATGAAAGCATAGAGTAGCGGCTTGTGGTCCGTATAAATGGTAACGTGTTGGACCTCCAGAATGTGGCGAAAATGTTGTACGCTTTCATACACCGCCAGTAATTCGCGATAATAAGCAGGCCACTGCGTTTGCCGATCAGTCAGCTTTTTGCTGTAGAAAGCAAGAGGTACCCACTCGCCTTCTATGTGTTGTTGTAGGCAGGAGCCGATGTGAACGCTGGAAGCATCGGTAAACAGTCCAAGAGGGGCGCCGTTGATCGGGTAATGCAGCAGAGTGGCAGTCGCTAAACTCTTTTTGCAGGCTTCTAATTGTTTGAGGAGCTCAGGTGACCATATAAATGGTTTTGCACCCTTGCCTTTGGTATCAACAACAGCTTTGATTAATGGAGCCTGGAACAATGCAGCGTTAGGTAGGAAACGGCGGTAGTAGTTTAGCATGCCGAGAAAACGACGTACTCCCTGGACAGTTTTGGGGGGTGGGAAATCGAGGATGGTTTGAACACGATCCTGAGGAGGCCTAGTGCCCTTGGGGCTGATGTGGTAGCCTAAGAATGTGACTTCCCGTGCGCCAAATACACACTTGGAAGGATTTATAACCACCCCATAGTCACGTAGGCGTCTGAAGAGGATGCGCAGATGCTCGCCGTGGAGGGCCTCGTCTGTAGAATGGACGAGGATGTCATCCACGTAAGGAAAGCAGAAATCAAGACCCCGTGTGACCTCATCGATAAACCGCTGGAAGCTCTGGCCAGCGTTACGAAGACCGAATGTCATAAAAGGAAACTCGAAGAGGCCAAACGGAGTAATGATGGCGGTCTTCGGAATGTCCTCTTCAGACACCGGGATCTGATGGTATGCCTTCACAAGGTCAATGGTGCTGAAGATTTTAGCACCAGTGAGGTTGTGGGCAAAGTCGTTTATGTGCCGGACTGGGTATCTGTCTGGTACAGTTCGGGCGTTGAGCGCACGGTAGTCGCCGCAGGGACGCCAAGTGTTGTCCTTCTTTAGGGTCATGTGCAACGGAGACGACCACGAACTTTTGGATGGTCGTGCTGTGCCAGACTGAACCATTTCCTCAAATTCCTTTTTAGCCGACACCAGCTTTTGAGGAGCTAGACGGCGAGGACGGCAAGAAATAGGGGGCCCGTCCGTTGTCTTGATGAAATGCACAGTATCGTGTTTCATAATCCTGGGAAGGCCAGGTGGACGAGTTATTTCAGGGAACTCTGCTAGCACTTGTGCGAAAGCAGAATTCGATGGGGCTACGGCCTTGACACTTGGTTGCTCTGACGTCGCGGTAGAGGCAATTGCTGAGAGATTGGTGACGCCATCTATCAACCGCTTGGTGCGGCAGTCTGGCAGCAGGTGATAATAAGCCAGAAAGTCCGAACCAATGATGGCATTATTGACGTCGGCGACGACGAACGTCCAGGTGAAATTGCGACGGAGACGAAAGTTGAGCGTCAAGGTAATTGTGCCGAAAGTCTTTATGGTGCTACCGTTAGCAGCGCAGAGGTCATAATCGGTAGGCTTTCTTCGATCAGAAAGCCAGCGATGAGGGTAGCAGCAAAGGTCCGAACCAGTGTCTATTAAAAATTGCCGTTTAGTGACTTGGTCGGTTATAAAAAGGCGACGGCTGCGGGATTGGTTGTTTTCACAATCAGTCGCCGTCGCTACTGACTGCTCCCTGGGTTTTCCGCCAGCCATTTGCATGGTGTAATGCACTTTTTTGCCTTAATACCATATTTTTGATGGTACCAACAGAGTTTTGCAGTCCGGTCCGGGGTGGCGCTACGCGAGGAACGTCTGCTACTGTTCCGAGATCGGGAGCGTTCGGTTGTCAAAGCAGCAACCTGACTGCTCAACTTTTCTATCCGCTCAATCAGACTGGTAAGCGTAGGGGCACTTGCTGCAGCAAAAACATTTGTATGACTTGGCTGGGCCTCAACAATCTTGTCAGCAATGTCAGCTATCCTGTCCAAACTAAGGTCGGCTTGGGCTGCCAAGATACCTTGTACATGCTGAGGCAAGCGGCGAAGCCACAGCTGGCGCAGGATGTTGTCGTCGGACAATGTATTTCCTGCTAGGGACCGGAGGTGACGGAGGAACTGGGATGGTTTTCTGTCCCCGAGTTCCTCATCACTGAGCAGCCGTCTTACTCTCTGCTCTTCAGACGTGGAGAATCGTTTAATCAAGGTGTCCTTGAGAATTGCATATTTTCCCTCTGCGGGTGGGTTGGTAACAATGTCTTCTATTTCGCCAGCTACTTTATGGTCAATCTGGCTGAGAACATAACTGTATTTAGTCACATCCGTATTAATGCCAGCCAAAACAAATTGAGCTTCCGCTTGTGCAAACCACACCGCTACCCGATCCGGCCAAAACGGTGGCAGCTTCACGGCCACTCTGCATATGGCAGCTGCTATCTCAGGCTTAGGTTGAGCATTAGCTTGTTCATGCTGGGCCCGAAGGGCAATATTCTCAGCTTCAAGCATATTTAAGCGTGCTTGAAGTTCATCGGCCATGGTAAGAAGGCTTTAAAATGTTATTGTAACAAAGAAATCAAGCAACCACACAAAACCCCAAACCTTAGTAGTAGTTATCTTAATTGTGGGTGAGTGGTGAGGCAAGCTCATAAATATGACCATACAAATACAAGTTATTATACACAATTGCAGAGAACAGAAAAAAAAATAAATAAAAATTAACAGAATAAACACACAAAAAAAAACAATTTAAATGGACACAAAAGGGCCAATAAAACCAGTAAACACACAGATATCAATTAAATAGTAATTATAAAAAAAAAATATTAAAACAGTTACTTAGACAGCTAAAGAATGTCCATAGAATAATACTAGTTTTATTATTATATGTATGTGTAAGTCTTGTATGAACTTGAAACAAGATTTGAAACCTTTAACTTTGCAAAATCAGTATTATTGATGGTGAGTCTACAAGTTACAAAAAAGAAAATGTACACACCTACTTCACAAAAATATTTAACTAAAAAGATATTAATAACGTACTCGGATATTCTGCAGCAAAACAATAGAGCAGAAAGAGAAAAAATAATAAAAAAAACTAAATAAAGGAAATAATAATAATTAATGTGACTGCGTTAAGTTTTTGTTAATATTAAAATATAATATATTTACAAAAGTTATGGCAAGGTGGTAAAAGTAAAAGTCGGTAACATAATAATAACACAAGAATTGTCCAAATAAAGTGGTTTAACATGCGGTACTTGCGTGAACTGGAACGTCAGTTGATGACAGCTCTGATAGTCGTCACTGGAACGTCGAAATGTCGTCGTCGCTTTAACGATAGGGGGCGTTCAATGCGCCCATAAATCGACTTAGACGAGTTTGAACCTTTCGAAACTACCTAATCGAAACTGATTCGCACTTCGAAATGAGTACACATGCACTTTTTATGGATGTATAATCGCACTGGTAGGTAATTACGATCGCCAGGCGCACTGATAACTATAAGCACTGGTATACACGGCCGGGAAGCGGGAACTAATACCACGATGGCTGATGCAATATAATGTGCCGAAGTCTCGTGGTCGATAGGTCAGCTCGTGTTGTCAGCGGCAGTGTCCGTATTATGGAGGTACGGTACAATTCGTGTTACGAGTTACGACGACCTGTAACTCGCGCCGTCCGAAACAGGAACTCGCCTCGCGTTGACGCAATGACGCAATCTTGTTATATCACGTCGGGGTCACCACTTTGGGGAACACGCGTAGAAGATGCTCGTTCCCCCTTGTTAAAAGATTGCGGCACGAGGACGAATAAAACTTGCACGAATAATTGTTATACGATAGTTTAATACACATTTGTCACTGTACGTAATTACACATATAACACAAGGATGCGGACTTATACGTGAACTTGTGAAATCCTGTACAAAAGGCTCACGACTCTCCGTCTGGACCTCTCTGCCATGTTTTTTCACGTGTATGTCCGCATCCTTGTGTTATACGATAGTTTAATACACATTTGTCACTGTACGTAATTACACATATAACACAAGGATGCGGACTTATACGTGAACTTGTG
Organism: Charanyca ferruginea; assembly: GCA_947361185.1. Classification (NCBI taxonomy): domain Eukaryota; kingdom Metazoa; phylum Arthropoda; class Insecta; order Lepidoptera; family Noctuidae; genus Charanyca; species Charanyca ferruginea. The sequence goes on from OX376070.1 coordinate 5,491,356, forward strand.
AAATCCTGTACAAAAGGCTCACGACTCTCCGTCTGGACCTCTCTGCCATGTTTTTTCACCCTCCGTGGAAAAACCTCTCACCATAGAGTTCGTCCGTATGCTTTGGTGTTGCCAGCGCTTACGGGTGCGTTCATAAACGCCACAAATATATACATTCGGTCACCAAAAGCGATACTTAAGTAACTAGGGATGTCAGATGTAGTTGAAGTTTACTTAAAAATCAATGGATGTTTATGAATAAAATTAAATAAAATTAATAGAGAATAAACTGTTCAATGATTTAAATAAATTTCATTTGAAAACATCCACTGGTTTCTAAATAAACTTCAACTATTTCCGACGACCTGGATGACCTCTTTCGGTGAGTGTACCACACGTAACAAAATAATATATAATCATCATTATCATCATGTCAACCTTTAGACGTCCACTGCTGGGCATATGTCTCCCCCAAGGGGTGTTTCAGCCGTAATCGCCATGCTTGGCCGATGCATATTGGTGATAATCAATAAATGTATACTTACTATAAAATCGAAATACCACTCACCTATATTTTTTTATTTATTACTAGCTGATGCCCGCGACTTCCTCTGCGCGATTGTCCGTTATCAGCATCGATTTTTCAAAGTTCCAGGGAAAAGTAAAAAAGGGCGTTTTAACGACGCCCTTTTGTGTGATGTGTGATCCAGTAGGTAGTGTGTGTATGGTGTGAGAGTTGTGTGGTACAGTGTGTGAATTATTTTGTAGTGTTCACTAAAATGGCTATTGATTCCAAGCTACTAAAGTCTCAATTTCGTCGTAGGTTTTTCTTTAGCCATTCCGTCACAAGTTTTTTAGTCTCGTAACTTCAGAGAGTATACCTATACGTATTTCTTTATTGACATAGTTGTAGGTACAAACAAGAAGATTGCGTCGCATACTGCCTTTTTTAAGTGTAAAAATCTAATTTAAAAGTGAATGGTTTATTTTCCTTTTTGAGTATATAGATAGCGGGCCCGGCAGACGTTGTCTTGCCCTGAACATCGGTACAAAAACCTGGTCTAGCCTACCCTACCCCACCTACCTACCTACCCTACCAAACTGTACCTACCTATCTACCCTACCAACCTATCAACCTTTAATTAATTGGTAGGTTGATAGGGTAGGTAGGTCTACCCTATCAACCTACCAATTAATTAAAATATGCAGAATAACTTCCCAGGCCTCTATCCTTAGATCTATGCTACCCTGGTACCTCTTCACTGCGAAGAGAGCTACCTTGCCGTTCTCGAGTTAGCGCATAAGTTATGCGCTAACTCGAGATACATTACATTGAATACATTTCCAGTATAAACTGACCTCGCATTGTACGAAAATCCTATACAATGCGAGATCAGCATGCTTGATGTGTAGCCGTGTGTACCACGGTGACAGTTGTGCGCTCCTAGTACCAGGGTGACATACATCTTAGAAGTTCTAAAACTCGACTGCAGCGCCTCCTACCGGATCCAATTGTGAATCTAAACCATTCTCGAATCTACTGGAACACACATAAAACAATTTCATCAAGATCGGTTCAGCCGTTTAGGAGGAGTTCACTTTCATACACACGCACAGAAGATTTTTATATATAATACTAGCTGACCCGACAGACGTTGTCCTGTCCCGATCTACGGGGGATGAAAAGGGGGTGAAAAATGGGGATGAAAAATAGATGTTGGCCAATATGCACAAAAAATTTCATCAGAATCGGTCAAGCCGTTTCGGAGGAGTACGGGAACGAAAACTGTGACACGAGAATTTTATATATTAGATTAAACAATACAATATGTATTACTGATAGGTTTTTTTTTAAATTTCAGATTAAACAAATTTATGACATGTACTCGTATACAAATCTTAAAAATCGAAATAATAATATTATGTACAAATACAAGATACAGGCAGGGGAGCTCAAAGGGCATCATAAAACTCGTCCACATCGCTGTCCGCTGTGCCCAACAGGCTAGCAGCATTACGACGCTGTATGGCAATGCTGATTCTTTGACCCAAGAATAGACCAGCTTTCGGGTCACACGAAGAGTCGGCCCACCGCTTGGCAATGTCCCGAAAAACAATATGGGCACTTGGACCCCATGTCCCTAGAGTTTCCATCCCAAACGGCTCAAATATAAATAGCTTCCAGAAGGCTATTATTACATTTGCGCCGTTTGAGGTTCTCAGCACGTGCGGCAGCCGCCCCAGCACAACACGTTAATTCAAAATTTATCAGGTTTTCAGGACTAAAATCAAGTGTTTTTTTAGAGAAGTTCTGTCATGGAAATCTGTCCTTCTTGTTTTTCTGAAATCGGTTATTGGTGTCATCACCCAAGAATCGTAAAAAAAATGCCGAGCAAAAATACGAAGTATTTTGTACGGTAGGTGTTTGTATTATTTTTTAGATGTAGTTCTAGTAAGACAAATGAAGATCAAATTTGTCACCTTTGCTTTATTATTTATGAAAAACAAATTACATAGTACGTGCGTCCTGACTCCTTGCAAGCAGTGTCTTCAACGTGATTAAATATCCAACGATGACATTAGCGTGATCAAGAAATCCGAGCGATCTCTTTTTCAAGTCCTTCGGTTTTCATATTTACGATTTCAAGATCCTAAAGTATTCATTTTCGTTTTTATTTGTAATCCTGCTAGCATTTTTAGTAAAGTTTAGCTAATGAACACTATCTGTCTTTATACCTACTGTTCATCTAAAACATAACGTGATTTGATTTCTTTTATTCATAACTTATAAATCAACCCAGTCTAAAAATATTAAAATAACAAAACAGGGTAAAGCAAGTGTATTCAGCTACATTTGGCTTGACTGGAAGTCGACCCCAACATTGTTAAGAAAAAGCTAGGCAGATGATGAATATAAAAAGGCGGTATCTCATAAGGCATCAAAAAACCAATCGCATCGCTTTAAATCGGACAAGTGTCCAAGAGGATGTTGCATTGCCACGTTGTATGGCAATGCTGATTCTTTAGCCAGTAAATGTAGAAGTATCGGCCAACGGCTTGGTGATATTTTGAAAAAGCAGTTCAGCACATGGCCCTTTTGTTTCAACCCCAAACGGCTCAAACATATAACTTCTAATGCTATACTTACAAAAATAATAAAACAGGTGTTCCTTTAACTATGAAAAAAATTAAAAAAAAACTAATACCATAAGGCATCAAAAAATTCCCTCACATCACCGTCAACTGGGTATGTGCCCAAGAGACTGGCGGCACTGCCACGTTGGATGGCAATGCTTAACCCATAGATAGAAAAAAGAATTAACCTCTGTCCGAGGTAAAACCCAGCTCTTGGGTCACGGGAAGTGTCAACCAACCTTTCGGAAATTTCCTTGAATGACCCCTCGGACTACTTTTTAAGAACAACTGGTCCGGTCGGGTCGTGAAGTCCGACTCAAACCCCACGACCCGAGGGTTTCAACCCCAAACGGCTCGAAAATATACACGTTATCACTTAGGATGCTATACTTTCGCCAATTTTCTGCAGCCGCAGCAGCAGCAGTACTTCTAATAAGATTATTTTCATCTTGCCTCAAGTCTCAGATTATGAAACAAAAGGGTTTATTCCTAACCAGCTATGTTATTCTGTAAGAACTCGCTCGTTCTCACTTCTGATTCCGCGGTGAAAACTGTTTTAGGTAGTCTGTAACTCGATGAAAACTACGCTAGCGTTACTAAGTGCTGGCATAGGTGAAGCGAACTATTATTTCGTTACTATTTAATCGAAAACCAAATACTTTTCACTTCTAGTAAGTGAAATCGCAAATGAGATAGGATTCGAATTCGCGAGTGAATTCTTACAGAATTGTACTGCTGACCCGAAAATCTTAACCCGATTGCGGGTTAACTACTTAATAATAATATTAACAGCAGTGAGACAATAATAGACTGTTATTATTGTTATTAAGTAGGTATATCTCTATTATTTTAATAAATTAACAAAGCTCATTCCTGAAACGCGTGTCGAGACGGCGGGCGCGTTTAAAAAACGTAGTGTGCTTAGACAGATAGACCGCACGGAACACTGAGAGTGAAGCCAAAAAAGCAAATACAAATAACATTACAATGCCATACTGTGAGTTCAGTTGGAGTGGAGTCGACGTTGAGTTGGTGTAATGTGCTATGACCTTAAAAACACCTCCTACGTCAACATCAGCTCCACAGTAAGCATGTTCGCATTCATTAGGAACCACACCTTTATCTAAATCCTCTCGACACACCTAATCTCCCGACACACTTCAACTGATAAAAACCTTCGTAGTAACTGCAACTTTCGTCAGCCAATGAGAGCCTCGCATTTATTCACGCCCTCGTCTCATGGGTGTCATGAGATCTCGCGGTGCGGACCATGCCTCTCTCACAGTCGTGTCACAGAAATATGATAAAATGATAAGTAATATCTTATTACTAATGCCATGACAAATATGAATCTAAATCCTTTGTAGCCGTGCCTCCGTGTTGTTTGTGACATAGGGTTAGCACATGTGTTTTGTTTAGTTTTGAATAATAATTCGTTGGAATCGATGATGAATTTGTTGATCAGGGAGAAAGTGGGATACAATTTTTGCGTCTCCTAGTCTTCATAGTTTCCTTCATTGTTCTTTAGCTTCGTAAGGATCCAAATGCACCATGAAATTGACATTATTTACAACTCAACCTTATTAAAGAAACAATAACTCTCTACTCGTCCACATCGCTGTCAACGGGACACGTGCCCAACAGGCTGGCAGCATTGCCAATCGCCACGTTGTATGGCAATGCTGATTCGGAATCTAAGTCTGATGACCCAAGAATAGACCAGCCTTCGGGTCACGCGAAGAGTCGACCAGCCGCTTGGCGATGTCACGAAAAACAATATGGGCACACGGATCCCATGGCCCTAGAGTTTCCACCCCAAACGGCTTAAATACCATATAGCTTCCAAGAAGGCTATTATATTGACATTTGGATATATTAAGAGGTCTATGTTTGAAAGTTTGGATGTAGGAATACAATTCCGAAACGTCTCATCCGATTTCAAAAATTCTTTCACTAAAAGAAAGTTACAAGTATTGCCGAAAATCTTAGGATAGTATTTTACGATATATTTGACTTGAGTAGCGTTTATACAACCTTCCAGCGCCACCAACAACTTGCATAATCCCCACGCTTGGCAGTCGTCTTGGGGATCCCAGTGAGGTTGTTAAATACACGGAAGCCGTCGCTGCCCGACTTCCTGATTTTCCCTTAGTCTTCTGCGACACCCTCGGGATGAAATGGGTGGGTTACTATGGCCCGGACACCACACGGGACTTTGCTTTACCTGTTTTCCTGGCAGAGATCTAAAATTCCAGATATATCAGGAAAATTCCTATCATCTAGATCCCTACTCGTGAAGTAACAAACATGCTAACATTGATATAAATTTAACCGTAAACCAGTAGGCACCATACACCCGAAGACGCAATTGAGGTTTTTAGAGTTGGCAAGTTATTTTTTAAATGAATTGGACCACAGAACTCTCAAAAGGTGCTGTGGTCCAACTATTTTTAAAGTTGGACAACCGCCCCTAGTAAAGACCCATGGTCCAACTAGTTGGACAGAGCCGTTGGACCACTGCCCCGGACTGATGGTTATAACGTTATTATTCTAATGCTCAAACAAATAGAGGTTAAGAGTATGAAACTCATAAGTAAGGTTATGTAGGTAGGTAACACTTATTAGTAAAGGTCTAGTCTGGTCTTAGCCCACTGGTAACCACTACATCCGGCCCGTCTCGAAGGACCATGTAAAACCCTCCACTTTTAAGGGTTTGGGAACTGGGTTGGGGGGGTGGGTGAATGAAATAGACCCCAAGTTCCAAGTTCGATTTATTTATTCACAGATGTATAGTGAGTTAGTGTAGCCATAGTATACATGGTTTTTAGGTTAACAAAAATATCTAAATCTAGGTACTTATACTAAATCGCGGAGGATCTTAAAGGCTCCCCCACACAGGTGCGTTATTACCACCGATAATATCGCATGCAGCGTTTTTGTGATATTTGTTTTCAGTACATTTTGTACTAGGATGGCTACGAAGTTACACACTGCTGCAATAATAACGACGAAATAGAAGTAGGTACGAGGAATCGAGACGCATTATCGCAAAAACGCAATGCGATATTATCGGCGATAATAAGGCACCTGTGTGTGACCGCGATGTAGAATTCGATCTCAATTGTACAACGCCATCTAGTGACGCGTAAATAAATAAATTCTAACAATTGTCATTCGATTGCGTTTACCCCGACAATACCATCAATATGCGGTTAACCAGGTTATATTTTCGAAGTAGGTAGATCCAATAAAAATGTCATGAAAACCGGTCAATCCCTCCGTGTTGTTTGTTAACAGAAGGTGTGTCAGTTGCATGGACGGAAATAAATTTGCATGAAAAACAGTTCCTATATTGACAAGTTTTCACCTGTAGATGTTTCATGTTTTTCGATTGTACAATCAAACTTATGTCTCTAGGTATAAGGTATCTTTGATTTTTGACAGTTGACTGACAGCAGTGAGAGTCAGCGCAAACAGAGCACCAGCAATATCCTAAAGCTGTTTTAATTTTATTAAGTAACTGATATTAAATAAAAATGTCGGGATGGCCCATTAGGTAAGGTCTCATGCACGAAATTTGGAACCAGACATTGAACTTACTACGTTTTTATTATTATTATTTTTGCACCAGCATCCTTTTGCGTTCTTACGAAGAACAACCCACCAAAGTTTCATCACAATCGGATGAATGGTTTAGGCATGCATAGAGGACATCAGACATACAAACATTTAATTTTATTTATATAATACTAGTTTATGCCCGCGACTTCATCCGCGTGAATGTCGGTTATCGCAGATGCAGACGAAGTTGCGGATCAAAAAGTAGCCTATGGCTTTTCCTAGGGTTAAAGCTGGTTTTAATGGCAGAGATCCTAAATTCTGAATATATCAGAAAAAATCCTATCATCTGGGTCCCTACCCGCTTGTTATATGTTTTATATTATTTGTATTTTTATACCAAGATAAGTCATAGCATATTCTGTGTCATAGCAGTGTAGCAGATAAAATAATGAAAGTCATGACAGCTCTAATCTTCAACACAGGGACATGCAGGAAATACCAAATACTTTAGAGTCGATCACTCTATTGCTAGATAACTCTTTAACGGAAATAAATTAAAGATTATTTCGAGTGAATAAATAGATTCTTTCAAGGTTTATTTATATTATAATAAGTTCAATTAGTGGCAAATAAAATAGTCTATGTTATATGTATTATGTATGTAAGAAAGACGCCGTCAGGAAAATTTTTGAAGCAGGAGAATCGCATATTCTTCAACACACGAAAAGTATTATTCGCTTATTTGCAGTCTTCAGAAAATATGAGATAATTGGACAAATGTTCTTATATTTTCTGGGCTTAGTTAAAGTTTTTGCTATGGTAAAAAATAAACAGAACCTAACGAAGGTTTTCGCGTTAAGTTTTTATTCAAACAGAGACTTCATAATAAAATACTATATCTTTTTCTGTATTTTCTCCCTGGCAAGGGGGTGCACCAGCACCCCATTGAACAGTAAGTCTCTAATCAGTCAATTGGTGCATGAAAGGAACTTCCATTTGTGAAGCCTACAACATCAAATAGTTCATTAACAAAACAGAAAACCAACATTGTCCTCAGAACTGAACAAGCATGCAAAAATGCGTAAACTTAAAGGAAGTCGTTTAAAATCAGCTTGCAAGATTTCATCGTATGATACAGCCAATTAACTATTTAATTATTAAAATATCTTAATATTTTTTAATGTTCTATTTCCTGTGTTATCTACTATGTGTACAGTCGAACAAGCTGATTGGTTTACAGGCAAAAATATTCATCTTTCTACTACACTAACATTTTATTTATTTATTTATTTTTGTCTTTAGTACGTAGGTACCAGGTATACCTACATGCTCGAGATAACAAAATGGAATAAAATTAAATACTGTGAGTGTATTATAAAGAGTAATATTTTTGCCTGTAAACCAATTAGCTTGTTCGACTCATAAATAGTAAAATAAATAAATAAAATACATGTGTGTGAACATTGTTGGATGGCCCAGGTTAAGGCAGCCGGCTTCTTATATAAATGAGATTACGGGTTCGACCTGGGCAAGTATCGATGTGAATTTTTCAGTCCATTATGTACTTTTTAAGTTTATCTGTACATCACTAACATCGGTGAAGGTAAAAACTGTGAAGAAATCTTGGGTGTGATTCTGTAAGACCTTATTCTAAACTTCGAATCTGAATCCGCTGTGAGTTTCTTGATCGGCATTCTAAAAACTCGGTTGATAATTCGAATTTATACTAGCGCCACCCTTGCAAGCGTGTCAGCGAGTTGAACTAAACTGACAGGGAGTTTTTGACAGATAAAGTATGAGATGACGTAAGAAGTGAAATTCTGTAAGGTAATTTCCCCGTCACTTCGACGGTTGTTGTTTGAATTTTACAAAAATCAAAGTCAAATCATTTATTTCAATAAGACCATTAAAAAGCACTTTTGAACGTCATATAAAAAAAGTAAAAAGTTGATTCTAGTCGCCCCTTCCAAAAGGTAGTTGCGTATGGAGAAGAATGGGCAAGAAACTCCAAACTTCCTCTTTAAAAAAAAATGTGTACAATATTTTGCATTTACAGTTTATAGTTATATACGTGAAAACGATGAACCTTGCATAAAAACACTATATTGAAGTATGTACAAAGTATTTTTCACTTCTCTTGCTCAAAAAGGCCGTCATTGTAGCATACCAGAGCGGGGATAAAATAGCATTTCATCCTCTAGGGGAAAAAGTTTTTTTTTTTTAATTTTTGTGTGTCAAATATGACAATGAGCCTACAAAAACGAAAAAGTCTTTAGTCATAAGTAGAATAATCATGAATAAAGACTCGACTTATTACTGTTTCATAAAAACAGAACCTCATTTTAATTTTGAAAATGGAACTAAAATCGGCGTTTGTTTTATTTTCTCGCAATCGTAGTGAAAAGTATAGTGTATAACAATCTACTATTAAACCCACGCACCAAACCATCCACCCACTTGTCTTATTTCAATATACTTAGTTCAATATAAGTCTGGAATCGTGAAACCGCCTTGAGCAAACGTGGTGAACAATGTTCGTGCCTTCTCTATATGAGAAGAGGCTTTTACCCTGATATTATTATTGTATAAAAGCTGTCAATCATTCAGCCCTACCCATAAATTCACTTCCTAGTTTAAATTAGAGCAACAGCATCACAAAACGGTCTAACAAGGCCTAACGAGTGTATTGATGACCAATTAGCATCAATAACACGTAACAACCATTTAGGAGATTATGTATGATAATTAGGTATTTTGGTGACAAAATCGTGATTGCTACTTAGCATACCCATGACAATATTGTTAGACTAATTTACAATTTTGTTAAATCATGATGAGATGGTGTGCGGTCTTGAGGCCATCACTGACAAAACTGTTCCGAAAGTGCAAATAATTTGCCAAGCAAATTAGAGCTTTAAAACGTGTGCATTAAAAATTATAATGGCTAGATAAAAAAGGTGGCGGTTTGCGGCAGCTGGCACAGCAAAAGTTCATTAACAACGACTCCCTGGTTAAGGCTAAGCTGCCCTGAAGCCCTGAACATCGTAGCACCATTGCTAGACTATTGGTCTTATAACGAGTACATTTCGGAGAGCGTGCTTTGGAATTTCAAAACTTAATTCCTCCATTCCAAATACGGCGAAGCTTTAACACTATACGGTTGAAGTTCCACGATCTCGAACCAAGCGCTTTGCTTCCACATTTATTGTGCGAACTGCCAGACTGGAATTCACTGCCCGCCTCTCTGTTCCTCGATAAATATAATCTGAGGATCTTGAAGGCACAAGTAAACCTCCCCCCCCCTCCCCGCTCGCGCTCCTCTCTCCTCTCCTCGTTTATTCTTTTTTTTTTGTTCCGGGATGGAAAATTCCCGCGGACGTCCTCCGCCCTTGGGTGGTACGTCGGAGGTCGCGAGAACTGGAGATACTTCCGCAACCCCCGACTGGTGCCGGCCCGCTTCAGCGGGCCACCTCGGATCAGGTGGGGGAGTAAGGTGTTAGACTCCCCCCGGACGTCTAAGAGGACCGCGCGTGGAACACTACGCGCCGCCAACTCGGGTCCTGATGTATGTGGGGGGCGACAGACGTCCCCGAGTCCCTGAACCCATTTAGGGGGGCTGGAAGAGGGCGTTGTCCGCCTTCCGCCGATGCCCGATGCGTCCGCTGTGGGCCGGGTGAAAAGTAGTCGAGGAAACCACCGCGTCCCAGGACTTAACCACGGCCGGCAGCGACAGGTCACTGCCTACTTCAGAGACGAGAGCACGGCGCGGCTCCTCCCTAACGGCACACTTTGCAAGCTTATGCCGCCTGTAAATCCTGTTTACTCTAGGTAAACGTGCTCCATCTTAGGCCGGATCATCACTTATGATCAGGTGAGTTGCTGTCAAACGCAAGCCTATTAGAATATAAAAGCAAATAATTTTCCATTAAAGTTAGGCTTTTATATCGTGTGTGTTAAAAGAAGGTGCAGGCTCGCGGGCGGCGCACTTGCAGCTAACAGTTAGATTATTCGACGGGGTTCTGGCCGCGTAGCCGTTCCGGAGCGGTGCTGTGAGCGATGACCTTTATTTTGTTCGGTCAGTAAAGGGGAAGTGCTAAATTTTATATTATACTAGCTGACCCGACAGACGTTGTCCTGTCCCGAGGGGATGAAAAAAGGGTGAAAAAAGGGGATGAAAAATAGATGTTGGCCTATTCTCAGACCTACCCAATATGTACACAAAATTTTATCAGAATCGGTCAAGCCGTTTCGGAGGAGTACGGGAACGAAAACTGTGACACGAGAATTTTATATATTAGATTTCCTCTGACGTCATTCTCGTGCTTTAGTTATTTACTCGAACATGCACGTGAAGCATACGTGTTATTTTACAGTAAGAATTCTCCAAAGCAAACTCAAAATTGTCTACAACTCTGCGACATCAAAAATATTACACCACTTAAATTCAATTTAAGTGAGATTGGGCGGGTCACGTCAGCCGCATGCACATTGACCGCTATGCCAGTTTCCACGCCATGAGTGCCTGACGATGAACGACGTCGCCGAAGACGGCTCAGATATGGGTGGCGCGATGACCTTAATCCGCTCCAAAGAAGACGTTCCACGAAGTTCTAAAAATGACTTGAGGGTGGCCTTTGCCCAGCAGTTGGACAGCTAAAGCTAGATAAAAAGAACGGTCAAGAGCGAGCCGTACTCGCGCAGCGAAGGTTCCGTACAAACTTATATAACAGTTTTTTTTGTAATGTATCTACAAATTTTCGGTTTTCGGATTTTTTCCATTTGTGCTAGAAATTACATTGATTCTTACCACACTTCATGATTCTAGGTTAACGGAAAGGAAGGATAGCTTTTGATTCCCTTGTGATTATGGCGCTGTCTTAGAACTTTTGACATTTTCACCGCTCCAAGCACAGATATCAATGGCTTCAAGGGATTGCAGAAATTACTTAGTATTTCACCCATCCCTGAGAAAAAGGGCTAGTTAGCTTGACAGACGGACAACGAAGTGATCCTATCAGGTTCCGTTTTTCCTTTTGACGTACGGAACCCTAAAAAAAGGAAATATTGGATACGACGATGACTCGGAACAAGAATTAAAAGAGATAAGGACCAAACGAAGCATAATGGGAATAAATATATGCAAACATTCCACACTTATCATCGGATATAATAAAGTAAATAACTGCCAATTTTAGAACCCCTCGAATTAGGTGGTAATTCTGGGGGGAAAAGACATTTAAAAGCGACTATCTACCTGCCTCTGACCTCGCCCATTTGGAAGACAAGTGTACCTACCAAAATGATATAAAACATCGCATGTATAGTAGCTGTCAATTAGTGTCTTTTTGTGAGAAAAAAACAATTTTACTCGGAATTGGTAATGGATGAACATAAAATTTCAGACCCTCAACGAATCGCTGAATGGTTTAATGACTACTATGCTGATATAGTTAAACCCCAAACTAGTACTACGGGTAATATTAGGTCTTTACATATGAAATTGCCGTTCGGTATCAAAAAATTAAAAATAACTTTTTTTAAAACAAATTATATATTTAGTCAATCGAAGTATGCACCATTGTTATCGATACACTTCCGCCATTTTATCGGGAGCTCATTGATCCCTTTGGTAAAAAAATCCTAGGAGCGCGAATCGATGAACTGCTTGAAGGCTGTTTTAACTGCCTCATCAGAATTGAATTTTTATCCTTGTAAAAAGTTGTCCAAATTTCGGAATAAGTGGTAATCGGTTGGGGCAAGATCTGGAGAGTATGGTGGGTGACGCAGAGTTTCCAGTCGCAGCTCCTCTAACTTGGCGACAGTCTGATGTGCAGTATGTGGTCGAGCGTTATCCTGAAGGAGCAATGGGCTAGAGCAATTGACCAGTCTCGGTTGTTTAATGGTGAGCTTTTCCATCATTGTTTGCAACTGTTGACAATACATGTCTGCAGTAATCGTCTGACCTGATCTCAAGAACTTGTAGTGGATGACACCAGCACAGGACCACCAAACACTAACTAGAATCTTCTTTTTGGTCAGTTTTCGCTTGGGGCAAGGTTTTGCCGGTTCTCCAGGGTTAAGCCATTGTGATGATCGCTTGCGATTATCGTACACGATCCACTTGTCATCACAAGTGACAATACGATTTAAAATTCCCTCATTATTGTGACGATGGAGCAAAGAAGCGCAGCAACCGATGCGTGTTTGTTGGTGTGCTTCAGTCAATTCGTACGGTACCCACTTTTCGAGCTTTTTTACTTTTCCAATTTGACGCAAATGGATAATGATTGTTTTGTCACTTACTCCAAAGGCTGCTGCTAATTCAGAAGTGTTTTGAGATGGACCCGCTTCCACTATCGCCTTTAATTCTTCATTATTTACTTGAGTATCCGGTCGTCCACGAGGCTCATTTTGTAAATCAAAATTTCCAGAACGGAAACGTTGAAACTAAAAACGCACCGTTCGTTCGTTAGCGGTGCTTGGCCCGTACACGTCGTTAATCCTTCGAGCCGTTTCTGCTGCACTGGTGCCACGGTGGAACTCATATTCGTAGATACCGCGAATTTTTTATTTCTCCATTGTTGTTGCTATAGCAATTTTCAAGCCCAAACAAATGACGTGAAAACAAATGAAACACGAATTTTAGAACAATATTCTTTGGTCTTTATTTTGAAATAATTATGAATTTGGAATTCCTATTCAAACACAAAATATTTGATTTCAAAGTTGCCAGTATTAAGTATCGGCAATTTCATATGTAAGGACCTAATAATATCTCACACCTGAACCACTCTACTTGGACGTATAATTCACCGAAATAATTTTTTCTTAGTCCCACTAGTCCCTTGGATATCTATACAATTAAAAAATACTAAGAGCACTGGTTTTGATGACAGTGTATTGGTAATAAAATCTGTATCTTACATAATTGCACCTATACTGAGCCATGTTAAAACATGTGCTTCGAACAGGGAATCTTTCCATCTGTGTTAAAAACTACTATAATTAAACCGCTTCATAAAAAGGATGTTAAATCAGATATAAAAAATTACAGACCTATAGCCTTAACTCCAACATTTTCCAAAATAATTGAGAAAGCCATATATAATAACTTGTATGATTACTTTGAAAGGAATAATATCTTTACGCCGGATCAGAAAGGTTTTCGTAAAAATAAGTCCATAAATTTTGCTATATATGATTTTTTAAGTTTATTAAATCCTAGAGTTGATAAAAGACAGCCTGTCTATGCTTTGTACATGGATATGTCAAAGGCCTTCGAATACGTGGATCACAACATACTGCTGAGTAAGCTGGAAACGTATGGTGTTAGGAGCAACACTTTAAGACTTACTAAAATCATACATCAGTAATAGAACTCAGATTACGAGTATTGTCAAAATTTGTCCTAATACGAAACACGAAATAGATTATAAGTCCATGAGTAGAAAAATCAAATATGGTGTTCCACAAGGTAGTGTTTTGGGCCCACTACTTTTTATTATCTACATCAATGACTTGCCGAAATCCACTATTGATCGCATGGTACTATTTGCTGACGACTGTACTGTTGTATATAATGACGAAAATATTATAAATAGTAGTTTAAATTCAATAATTCAATGGTTACAAAAAAATAATTTAATAATTAATATCGATAAAACTAAATTAATGCAATTTAAACAGAGAACCAAAACCAATTTACGAGCTCGAATAGAATTTAACAGCCAAAAAGTTGAATTGACGACTACAACAAAATTTCTTGGCGTACACATAGATGACAATTTGAAATGGCAAAGTCATATAGAGTTTGTATGCAAAAAAGTGTCACAGTCATCTATGGTTTATATAAGCTAGCAAAAAAGGTAAATCTCAATACATTACTCGTAGCTTATCATAGTAATGTTGCTTCTAGACTCAGATATGCAATCATATTTTGGGGAAATGCTACTAATTGGCATAAGAGCTATGTGTGGTCTCAATAGAACAGATAGCTGCAAGGAATACTTCCAAAAATTAAAAATACTTACCATGCCATATCTATATATTTTTGAAATGGCCTTGTTTATTAGACATCATCCATCACTATTCACATTAGAGCTTAAATCCCGCAATAGAAGTCACTTGTACAATAACCTTACCAGACAGTACAGAACTACCCTCTTTGGGAAAAGTGTGTTTGCTATGGCCACAAAGATCTACAATAAGATCCCTAATTACATAAAAGAGTGTCGCAATATTAATGTCTTTAAAAATAAATTGTTCCAATTTCTTATAGAAAATTGTTATTACTCGATTACTGAATTTTTATCCACTAGATCTTTTTAAATGTTTCAAATCTGCTTGACGATAATTAGTTGTTGTTTATTGTTTTGTATCTGTCATGACTAGTAGTAATAGTAGCATTTATATTAAATTTTCAATGGAATTTATATCAAACCATTACAATTTCATAAATTTTATTATATTCTTCAATAATTTGTATGCCCAAGTGGCTGATCATGGAATGAACATTATATAATTATGTTATAAACACATGTATGTAACCCATGTATCACAAATAAACGATTTGATTTGATTTGATTTGACCAGTTGCCAAAAAAAAAGAAAGTTCTTCCAAGTATTAGGTAGGTACGTGTACCTACACAAAAACCAAAACAAAACATCATTGTGTGCCCCACAGTAGAGCCAAATAGGCCGACTTCAGCAAAAACGCCACACCATGCCGCAATACGATTTTACCTACCAGAAGTTGCATTTTGTTACGTCATCCTGCCGGGTTATTCCCTGAGTACCCCGATCCCCGAAATCCCCGTCCCGGAGGACCCCGAATATGATAAATTTTATATGATTACATTTCTTTTTCCTATTGTTTTCAATATGTACGGTCGACATAAAAAGTGGTTTAAAATGCATGTGTTTGAAATACATAAGACGTAAGTAGTTTATTTGTAGAAAATACTTTTAATGGAGGCAATTACAGTTAGAATAAAATGTATCAAAAATATAAAATAAAACGTTAAAATAGGTATTATCAAATCATACTTAAAAATATATATTTTCAAAGCCTATAATACGCCAATCGGTTGACTGACAGTTGACAAGTTTTTGTTTACACAGCCGTATGGCGTAATAACATGGCCGCTACTATTTTACGGTGTTTTACAACAGATTAAAAATACTGAAAACTTTGAATTGAATTTAAAAATTTGTTTTGTTATTTTATGAACTAAAACTTACATTTTCCGACTGCTTAATGCCTAAACTGTCTCAAAAACATATTTATAGATTTTTTCTCGTATAGAGTAAAATACCCTATTTATGACAACCATAATTATTTCGCATTTGTGATTTTAAAGTTAGTACAAAAGTTATACTTAATCAATTAGCATTTTTGATTTCCTGTAAGTATTATAAAAAAAAATTAAAGTTAGCCTGATTTTGCATGTTCAAAGATAACTATAGTAAACTATTTTCTATGCCAGTTTGAAAATTTTCGCGTTTTTTTTCAATGATATTCTAATAATTTTTTTTAAATTATCTATGTTAAATGTTCCATGTAGGTATTTTGATTTTCTGTATTGAAAAAGGAACTATTGTGATAAAAATTAAAACCTGTGACTACTCTAGGAGACCTTTTGTATTCTTTATTTATAATATTTACTTTAACCAAGCAAGATTTTTTCCTAAACCTTGAAGTTAAGTATTTCGTTTTGATAAGTATTAATATTTTATTGTTATACCATCTGCTGACAGTACTTTTAAGCTAAACTAACTTTTAATTGAGTTTATCAAGATAAAAACAAATCGGGATCCTCCGGGACGGGGGCCTCGGGGATCGGGGTACTCAGGGAATAACCCATCCTGCCGGCAATATAGAAATACTTATAGAATGTTTATGGTACCTCAGCAGGGCAAACTCGCCCGTGGGTTGTCCGGGCTAGAATAGCACCCCCCCCCCCACCCCCCATTTCATCCCGAGGGTGTCGTAGAAGGCGACTAAGGGAAAATCCGGAAGTCGGGCAGCAGCGGCTTCCGTGTACTTAACAACTTCACTGCGATCCCCAAGACACCCTCCTCCCTCCTCTTCTCCTCCTCCTCCTCCGCCTCTCCCTGAGGAGGCCTTTGTTTGAACAAAGGCCTCCTCAGGGAGAGGCGGAACGTCAACTGTTGACTGTTGACGTTTTCCGGCTGATGAAGAAGATGAAGAAGCAGGGAAAAGTCCTCTTCAAATCATATACTTACCTACTTACTGAAAATTTAAATAAAAAAACGAAAGAATATTTGAATATCACCGGAATCTGCACGGGCTACCCTGGCGGGATTACATTGCCCGACTATCTTGAGGATGAGGGCACGCACTATGTTTAAGGGTTACTATGATTAGATAGGTACCTATGATAGCAACGACACTTATTCATGGTTCTGCTTGCCTACTTATCAGCTAGATAACATAGATTAAATGTGTGTACCTATGTGTACCTATTCCCTCTTAGTTATCTCAGCGTTGCCATTCATCAGATAACCTAACTAGCGGCCTGCCCCAGCTTCGCACGGGTGCTATGTTTTTTCGAATTTCCTAAATATTATTTCATACAAACCTTGTAACTAGCAATACCGAATACAACAAAAAAATAATTTTTCGATTTGATGCTGTCATTCGGAAGTTATGCGCGTACAAACATTGCGGCGACTTTGCTATAAACAACGCTCTATAGTTTTTATTATGTAGTTTAAACGTATACTATGTAAATGTAAGAAAGTATGAAACCACGCCATCTATCGTATTTTTTCAGCAAATAATTTAAAGATATTTCTAAATACAAGTAACAACAAATTGGGCTGCTCGCCTCGCGTTGAGATACCAACTTATCTATGAAATGGTCGTTTTTGGAACTAATACTTTGTAAAAGACAGAAACTTTATTTTTAAGTTTGTTGGCAAATGGCGCCACCGCTCATTTCACAGATAACTTAGATGGATTGTATTTGTCAAAGTCAAAACTCTACCAATCAAAACTACTTTTGACTAGGTACAAAAATCAGTCAAAACTACTTTTGAACGGTTTTTTATCCTATCCTACTTTTTTTTCTTTTCCTTTCCTTTCCTTTCTTTTTCCTCCTTTTTTTTGTCATTTTTTATATTTTTTTTGAGTTGACATTTATCTTTCGTAAAATATATTTTTTTAAATTTGATTTTAGAATTGAATGATAATTGCATGCCCATGCGACGGTCGAATACGGAGGACTTTATCATGTAAAACAGAACATCTATGTACTAATTACCCATGTTTGCAAATTAATTTGATTTGATTTAAACCCACTTTTAAAAAAACCCATTAGCTGTTCACGTTCACTGCCTAGTTATTTTTAAGAAAAATCTTTGTTTTTTTGCAGTGTACACTTATCCATCAATGCTACCATAGCCAAAAAAAATGACATAGGATGTAAACTGTACCAACTGAAACTATTAATATATATTTGGTTTTCAATTTCAATAAAATAAAAGTTTATAAAATATTGATCCCAATAATTCCATTTTCTTTTTCTTTATATTATAATAATATTTGATGCAATAGTCAGAAAACCGGTATTCTCACTAAGGAATAAAAACTCAACTCAAAGCATAGACTGTGATTCCTTGATTTCCTTCCTTGTCTATGATGCACAAAGCTGGCGTGGCCTCGTTGACGTTCGTTAACGAGTCGCCATTTTGCGTTGCTTTTTCCTTTGCAATCGTGTGGCCTGTTGTAGTTTTAACTAAAATAATAATTCTTTTGTTATAGCGAAGCTGTGATTGTTAGTAACTAAGTATTGTAATATATATCTAATTCTTTTGAACTTATTGTATTCTAAGTTTTCGTGTATTTTACGTTACAATGGGCAGAAAGAAGAAGAAGGCATCTAAGCCATGGTGCTGGTATCCTTTTCCAATAAATACTAAATGGATTACGAAATTAGATTTGTACACGACCTTCGTAATTAGGTCAAATGCTAATATTACTTGTTTGTATGATGTAGCATCACAATAAGTTTCCTTAGCCATAATGCAGGTACTGCAACAGGGAGTTCGACGACGAAAAGATTTTGATCCAACATCAAAAGGCGAAACATTTCAAATGTCACATTTGTCACAAGAAACTGTACACGGGACCTGGACTGTCGATACACTGCATGCAGGTATGTGCGTCAGTGCCATAGTTTTGGCATCCGCCTCGCCCGCCCACGGCCAACGCGCCGAGTGCGCGTTGGCCGTGGGCGGGCGAGGCGGATTTTCTTTTTTTAACTCATACATATATCTATACATATTTTGGCGCGACTTGCGGGCCCAATTCTGCTCCCATACTAGTACTACACAAAATGTCTTACCCTATTTTCACTTGGGTGGGTAGATCTAAACGAAAAACATTCAAAATTGTAAAAAACATAGCATGTCTTAAAATACCAATTTTCAATTCTGTTTCAGGTTCACAAAGAAGCCATAGATAAAGTACCAAATTCATTACCAAATAGGTCAAATATAGAAATAGAAATCTATGGCATGGAAGGTATACCGCCAGAAGATGTGAAGGAGCATGAGAAACAAAAGTCAGGTATACAAACTTTTTTATTTGGCCTCCAACAGAACAACTTTGGATTGATGTATGTACTATTTTTTTTATTACGCTTGGGACACTAGATATAATTGTACATAGGTGTGTAGTTCGTAAATTGTTCCAACATGAGGTAGGTCATTTGGTGAGGTTTTAGTGAGTGAATAAGTTTTATTATTTGTGGTTATTTGTACAGGTGGCGGTAAAGGGGATGATGACAGTGACGATGATGAGCCGGCTGCAAAGAAAAAAGCGACACCAGCACTGGTAAGCATGCATCCTGATCTCCCTGTTAGTTGTTACCCCAGGCAGTCCAAATCATTAAAAGTATGGTGCTGTAAGGCTGCAATTATACCAGAGATATGCAGAAATGCATTGCCAAGGATGTGTGTATAAATGACCAATCACATTGCTTCATTGTTATAACTACAAGCTAAGCTAGCCCTGTAATAGGTTAGTATCACACACATCCCTTACTATGCACCCTCTTAGTCTTTGGTGGAAATGTGGCCATACCTTAATGAGGTAGACTTTTGTTACACTCAAAATAGCCGTTCAATATTACCTTATCAAGTACATACTTATTTTTGTTCTTATCAACAACACAAGTTATCTCATAGATAATATTATCTGCCCACAAAGTAATTTGTTTTTTTTTTTTCACCAAACAGCTGGGACCCGGCCCATCACAGGTGACACAGGGCATATTGCCCACACCTATGGGACCAGTCCCTCCTGGAATGTACCCTGGACATATGCAGATGCAAATGATGCCTCCATTTATGCAGGCACCTAGGTGAGTTGGTAACTTCTTTTGAAGAGAATATGTTAACTGATTCACATTAGAAATACTAAGTATAAACAACCATGAATTCTGTTGTTTCTGTCTCACAATGCAGGGTTCCGTTTTAAATAATATTTTCTAAAGTTTAGTAAAAACATTACTTAACACGTTGGACGCCATGGGGGACACCGTGTGACCGATGCTAGTGGAGGTTTTACCTTCAACATTTTTGGCTCGGCAGTCAATGACTTAATATTCTAATGCAGGGTTCCGTTTTAAATAATATTTTCTAAAGTTTAGTAAAAACATTACATATTATTCTTTGAGTGCGTTTTACTAGGTGTGCACACTAAATATCAAGTTCAAATGATCTGTGCTGGTTTAGGTAGGTACAGGTTTGATGCATCAACTTTTAAGTATGCTGTTCACCTTGTACCAAAACCACAGAATACTTAATAGCTAAAACTGAACCACAAGAAGGTGAAAACTTGCATAAATGAATCATATTTTATGGTACATAATGACTTGTTGTTGTTCTATATTATCATGTGATTGTGTTTATTTTCTTTAACTCCTGTGAGATAAGAATTCGTAATTACGGATTTGATAACATTCGTAATACATACTTACATTATGTATTATTAAGTATATTTGTTATGTATTAGGCAGTAAACCCAATTACCTTATCCACCTTTGCATAAATAGTTGAGATTTTCTACAAAACTAATCAACAGAATTTTATAAAGTATATTTTACTAGCACTTTCCCCGCGACTTCGTCCGCGTGGATTTGCAATATAGCCTATGTTACTCAGCGATAATGTACCTTTCGATTGGTGAAATAATTTTTGAAATCGGACCAGTAGTTTTTGAGTTTATTCGTTACATACAAAAATACAAATCTTTCCTCTTTATAATATTAGTATAGATTTACTTTGCTCAAACGATACAAAACAACAAACAGAACAAAGCTGCCAACTTACAAAACTAAAGTCATTTTTTTAGTTTTCGAAGGTGGTTCTCTTTTTTCAAAAAAGTTTTTTATATTCCACTTTTTAGTGCCTTCTTATCACCTAAATCTATTAAGAAACGGCAAAACAGTTAAAACAGAGATTGAAAGTCCTCCAAAGATGGAAAGATGGAAGAAACGAAAACGTCTTCTCGGTTTTTGTTGTTATTTCAAAAAGCGCTGAATAAATTTCTGTTTGTTGTATACTAAAACCTTCTCCAGAATGTAACAAACACTTTTCTCAAAATCGGTTCAGCCAAACGGGAGATAATCGAGGACAAACATGCGGGTCGAACTGAGAACCTTTTTTTTAAGTTGGTTAAAAAATATATAAAATTCTATTGATTTGTTTTCTAGAAAATCTTTATAATATTAAGTATGGATATCACATGATCATAGAAACAAAGTTTTAAATAAAATAAAACAAATTAGAACAGCTTCAATTATACTTTTATCCAAATGATTTAAAAATAATGTAAAACCTAATTGTTTCAGGATGATGATGCCAGGAATGCGGCCACTGTTCCCGGCGGCAAGTATGCCCCCCACGTCGACCAGTAAACCGACGTTCCCCGCCTATAGGTATGTCAGCTAATTATAACTAACTTGTTAAACTAACTAGGTATATTTATTTATAATATGTGTATTTATGGCCGAATACTAAAATGCTACTCAATTTTAAATTAAATTTTTGTGCTATCACAGTCACATTGAAAGTGAGAGAGACACCACAAGACTTAATGGCATCATAAAATTGGTAGCATTTGAATATTTGGCCAAAACACGTCTAACCACTCAAGAATTCTGGCTGTGAATTAGGTATAAATATTTCATCTTTACTATGACTGAAAATTTTATGATACAAAATTATTTCTAGTAATGTAACATAGACGGAAATTATTCGCGATATTAGAATCACGCAGAGTTGTCATCAAATAATTGTACTGAGGTTACAAAATTGTCAAATATTCCGAGGTAAACGACGTTTTACTACTTCGCTGTACATAAATGGCACTTAAAACTATTGTTTATAACATATTACGAAGTATAAATGCACAGCAAATGACTAGTTTCAGAATGTTACAATATTTTGGCACCAAATGTCTGCCAACAAACAGTATTTGTCACACAAAAGTACCAATTTATAACACAAAATAGTTAGTAATTACATTTGTAAAACAACTGTGTTAATTACATGGACAGTTATTGAAACAAATGAGATTATCTAGGAATTTGCTTAAAAAAAATTTATACAATAGATAATTAATTCTCATTGTTTATTTTCCTTTGTGTGAGTCATTGTTGCACATACATCAGCAGTTGTTCACGGTTTTACTTGTATCCTAGTCTATGGGAACTTATTTATGTACCCTGTATCCTTCTCTATGACATGCTTAAGCACTGTACCAAAATTAGTTGAAATCTACATAATAAGTAGGGACATGAAGCTCTAACATGCTTCATTACGAGTTTGTTATTTACGTTAAAAGGAATAAGACAGTGTAAAATTGCGCATACAATTACATATAATAGCGTCGTTTACATGTAATGTAAAACTGTTGTAACGCAAAAAGTATGATAATATCTTCACATTAGAATGATAAACATGAAAAAATATTTTCTGCCAAAAGACTAGCAATTTACTAGTAGATAAATATAAGTCGCGTTTTAATATTCCGTATTCGTAACTTTGTATTAGTCACGCTTATTGCAAAATTTATGACGACAGCAAATTGGCTCTCATAGACATCAATTGAGGCAGACAAGACATTTACTTATATGTATGTAAACATTCAAAACATTACACCAATTATATTCCATTTGAACTCCCACCTCAGTATTTATTCTGGATCAAACACTACCACTACCTACTACAGCAACGCAACGATAAGTGCACCGCCGACGACGACAACGCCATCTAGCAGTTCTGAGCACAAAGAAAATGGGGATGTGAAACCTCCAGCGGCGAACGCTTGTCCACTTGTCACGGCTACGGGGGCTGGCTCCAAAATCATTCACCCACCGGAAGACGTATCACTAGAAGAAATAAGAGCTAGGAGCGTCAAGTACCGAGCGAAACCCAAGCCGGACGCGCCAGCCGCACAGCCTGCGCCCGCGCCAGCGATGATCACTCCCAGTACGAGTCAAGCAGAGGTATGGGTTAGTGGTATTTTTATATTTATCTATTTATGTTGTTTGAAGCACTTTGATGTAGTTTGCTCACGTTTTTTTCACCTGATTTTTTTTATATTTTTGCTGCTCTGCCTTTTTAAATAATTAACGCACAACTAGCCTGTCAGTGATTAAGCAATAAACTGTCCCAGCTTCGTAATACTTAATACAATGCAAATTAACTATAATCCAATTTATCCAATTCACAAAGATATTTTGTAATCTAACAGCACCTGTGTGGAAATCTTAGTTGGAGTTCTCAAGATGTTTATAGTATGTTAAAGATACCTGACATTTTGTTTATATAAACGCACGCACTTATGTTTTTTGTGTGAGTGCCGATTATCCAGAATAGTTAGTTCCAATGTTTATTTTACACAAGGAGAAATTATTAGTTTGCTGTAGAGACTAAATGCTTACATTTTATTTATACGCTAAAATAAGAAGTTCCGCAATGTTCTAGTCATATGGATGTTTTCTGATAATCGTATGGTCAACTTCAGCTCCATATCCTTTACCTCTTGAATCAAAGCTAACTTTTTAGGGTTCCGTACCCAAAGGGTAAAAACGGGACCCTATTACTAAGTTTCCATCTACATCTGTACTATTATAAAATGAAAGTGTTTGTTCGCGTTAATCTCTGGAACTTCTTGTTCGATTTAGAAAACGTTTTGCTAATAGAGAGCTACATTATCCTAGTCCTACATTTTATTATCAAACAATTAGGGATCCTTTAGCAAATTCAAGCGGACGAAGTCGCGGGCAAAAGGTAGTAATTGGGGCCTAGTTACTTAAACAGTTTTGTGTGTAAAATGATTTAGATTTTTGATTAAATTCTTTTTCGCAAATCGACAATAGCCCACAGTCTTTTAACTGTGACAAAATGTTTTTTTTTTTAAGTATATTATTCAAGCAAACTATACCTAAGTGTAAAGGCTAAATTACACGTAGCAATTCAACAAATTGAAACAAAAATAAAAGTTTGAACTGTCCAAACTACATTTTGTCACAATTTTATAGCAAGAAACATCGTGTAAATTTGTCGTTACACACACGAGGTGCTAGTAAAATTCCCCAATAGATTGTAAGAGGTTTATAGTTAAGCAACCCCATGCATGTGTACTAACATGATCATTTTGTCGGTGGCAGGTGCAAGCACATATGAACGCGGCGGTAGCGGCGGCGCGGCAGCAGCAGGCGGCCGCGGCGCTACGTCGCGGCGTGCTGGGCGGGATGGGCAGCATGGGCAGCATGGGAGGGATGGGCGGGATGGGGGGCATGGGAGGCATGGTGGGCATGCTGCCGCCCGGCGGGATGGTCCCGCGCGTGCAGGTCCCTCACGTGCCCGTGTCTGTGGCGCAGATGCCGCCCGTCATGCCCATGCTGCCCGTGATGCCCCAGTTCAACCTCGTGCGTCAGCTGCAGCCCGGTCAGTACCCGCACTATGCGCCAAACGAGTACCCATACCGCTAGACCTCTAGCGAGCCCACTTACCGACAGCCGGCATTTGCAAACTGCGGTCAATTCGAGGCATTTGCAAGCTGCCATGTTTGAACTCTTTCTTGGCTCGTTTTCGACTCTTAGTTGATTGACGTATCCGAAATTCTGAAACCAGTGCCCGTATTTCGTTAAGTAACCTAAGCATAATATTAGACTGAGTGGTCATAAAGCATTTTGCAAACGCCCCTGGCTGCATCTCGAGCGCCTCTCGTGCTCAACGACTCCTGAGGATATTCTGTGAAGTATGATAATGTTTAGACATTGTTTAATAATGTTTACATTCCCTTTTTATCATGTTTACCAGTGTTCCTTGATGAATTATATAAAAGTTCTCGTTATGTGCTGGTTAGATGAGCTGCTCGTATGTTTACGACTGCTGTCCTTTTCTTGTCCGTGTTTAAACCTCTGATGTCCTTTCAGATGACCCCCCCAATGAACAGTATTATGATGTATTTGTATGGATATGATATACTCTAACGTAGGACATATCAAAGTATTAGGTAATTCGTAATGATATATTCTCGTTGTCTTTGATGTTGCACATTGAACATGAAGTTAAATGTATTTACTTGTAACAAATTGTATTTTTTGATGTTGAAATGGTCCAAAGCCGAGACTCGTTGAAATTTTTTTGTACAATGTAAACCAAAGAAATTATGTAATGTTAAAGGTTAGTTAAAAGACTGGATTTTAGTACATTCCGATTGAAAACCCACTATAGTCGTCCATATTTTTATATTCGCATAAAATATTGACAAGAACACAGTTCACACGTTGAATGTAGCTCTGTAACACTATGACACATGGTATTATTTTTGCATTTATTGAACTTAAGAATAATATAGAATGGGTGGTTTTTTTTAGTAATAATATTGCTTTACGATAGTTTAGTATAAGAAGACAGTAAAACAATTATTGTTTTGAATCGTTTTGTTACACACGCGACGCGTGCTTTTTACAATATACGTGGAAAATGGAGTGTCATGAATATTTGATCACCGAATAAAGTACATTCACTCGACTGATTTTATTTTCTATTTTCCACGACAACATGTATGATCTAATTAAGACTTGACTGAGTTTATTTTTTGACTGTGTGTAAGGAAAATGATCGCTTGTGTTTTAAGAGCGTGGAGCAGTTGTCCACTTAGTTCGCTAAAGTTCGAAGGCATCACAAGACACCCAGTGCTTGGCTTTCAGAGCAGGCTGCGGTCATTGTCGCTCGGTGGGTGCCACTTGATATTATTTTGATAGCACTGGATGATGTTAGCTCCGGTGCCCGCGACATACACGATATCTGTCTCAGTAATCTAAACACATAACAGCTTGTCGATACTCACCCCTAACGCCCACTAACTCGACCGACCTCTCACCCCCCTAGTACAGAGCCACTCGTCATAGACTAAACACTGTCAAGAGCTAAACTGTGATTTTGATGTGCCATCCGCACTATCGGAGGAACGGAATGAAAATGAGCGGTAATTTTATTCACATTCCTTAATGGATTTGCTTATTGTAGTAGCTCTTATCTTATTACTGTCTCGATTTTCTCGTAGTGTCATATAAAATATGACTTTGTCGGTTTACGGGTGGGTACACTAATATTATATTTACGTACAGTAGTTTTGTCGCTTTACAATGTGCATGAAAAGAACGAGTTAATAGTCGTTGGCTGAATTGGATTCTACGAGCAACCATTCTCGGATCACACTGAAACATGCATGAACTACGGATATTACGATTATTACATCGCCGAGTATTTTGGAAGTGTGATTTTTCATGTGAATTATTTATCCTACCTACCTGTGTTCCTTTGCTTATACTGCACCTTATCAGTCGCCAAGCTCGCTGCGTGAACACGCGAGCGGGCCGGGCGCGTCGGGTGACAGGCGATTGTTCAGCAGTCACAACGGCCCAGCCGTGTGTTGGACCTCCGCGGTCCCCTGTTGCTTCCTCGCCTCGCTACCCGGCGCCCTAGTGAGCGAGCCTTTGTGTGTGCAGGGATGCTGCTGCCGGGGGGCATGATGCCGATGGGCGCGATGTTCCCGAGCGGGATGGTCATGCAGCCGCGCTACCGGTAGCTTCGCGCCGGACCGTCGCCGCGCCGGCCCTTCCGCCGCCGCATTAAACCGATCCTATCTGTTGACAGAGCCGGCCCGGCCGCCCGCCGACGAGCCCCGGCCCCGAGCGAAGGTAGGCGCTCGTTTCGTAGTAATCGTTATATACGTCCGCTTGACCGGTTGTGTGTCCGAAGCTCGTTGCTAAATACGCGGTGAGGGGATACTAACGACAAGGTAAGGCGGCGGCGGCGCTAAGTGCACGTCGGACAGGTGACGGCAGTCGCCCGGCAGTCACCCGGCAGTCGCCGGTAGTCGCCCGGCGTGCCGTGGTTGGGCCGGCAGTTCCCTGCGGGCGGCCGCAGGCGACGAGTTCCTGTCACAACAAGTGTTGTTGGATTGGCGGCCCCCTGTCCCTTAGCATAAGTCATTATATTCCTACCTTACCACTAAGCTCTCACATAGACTGTCAACAGCAGATTTCAGTAGTGAATTCCGTTCTTAATTAAATTTCTGGTGTTAAGAGATGTGTGTAAGATTAATAATAAAATAAATGTTATCTGCCTTGATGATTCTTTAAGCGTTTCCACATTAAAGTTGTGACGTTTGCCTACTCTTGTAGAATTTTGACTATTTTACGCAATAAATACTCTGGACATGATAATTATGATACCTTTGTTTTATTTCCCTTGTATGTAGGTATATTCTAAGATCCTTTGACAAGCATTTTAAATAGGTACACCCACGAAGTAAGTTTGGTACAACTTATCTATTGGAATGATACAATGAATAAAATACGATCTCAACTGAATCACGGCCTGAATTGCCTGAACACAGAAATAGCGAATAATAGTTTTAAAACTACGATATTTGTAGAAACTTCGAACGAACTAGTCTTTGCAAGATTACAGATGATGACGAGTTATGGAACTCGCCAGCTACAAAGTACCCATGTAGGAATACTAATAATTCTGAGATACTACTCTACAAAGCGGTCGCTACTAAAGAAATTACTCTTGTGTAGCGTAGGAAATTTGTAATTATAAGAATCGTGTGATCGACACTGGCTTTACCACCAGTTTTAATACCTAATAACAATAAAAAAAATTGTCGCCAAATATCAGATTTTGTCGGTCACTGGTTCAAAAGATATAAGAGTGTTTATAGGTGGCCGATCTGGAGAATCTTCCCAGCTTGGCCACATTTATATCTCAAAAACCAGGGCTCCTAGCGAAGATCTGTGTTGTTCCAAATTTAATTGAATCGTGTCTTAGTTTAGAAGAAGAGTTCAATTAGTAAGGTAAAGTCCAAGAGCTTCGAGTTTAGAGTTTACGACAATCTCTTCTATTTAGCCTCCTACTAATTGAACGCATTTTTTTTTGTCTATTTTTGTGTCCCACTGCTGGGCAAAGGCCTCCCCTTTCTCCTTCCAAACTTCCCGATCTTGTGCGATCTCTGCCCCAAGTTAGCCCCGCTAATATGGTCAGATCAGGTGTCCAGCATTCGCGCAACGCGGCCAGCCCACTCCCACTTCAGCCTGGCTGTTTTTTCTTCAACATCTGCCACTTGAGTTATGGAGCGCAGGGTGGTGTTTCTCACGCGATCCATTTGCTTGACACCTATTAGACTACGCTCCATTGCTCGTTGGAAAATCTTGAGTTTGGACTTCTGTTGCTCCGTAAGTGACCAGCTTCGTGCACCGTAGGTTAGGACGGGCAAGATGCACATGTCGACGAGTTTTCTCTTCAGCGTCATTGGCAGACTTCCTTTCAAGTGTCCTTTAACACGTTAACTGTCCCCATACAAACTTTTTCGACAACCCCATATGTCCAAATCATTTTTTGTAATATTCTGTCTCAAATCAATACAAAATAACTAGTTTTGGATAAATATGCCTAATTAATAACAAATCACTCGGTTTATCACACTTTTTACCCGTGTACCGTATTCAGTACACGGACTTGTCGAGTTGAAGCGGCGTGTACCGTGGACTTGTGAACGGCAAATTATTTAAAAAAACACCGTTTTTATTACTATTCTAGTTTATGGTCACAAATTGACATTGAGAGAAAGTAAAAAAGACTTTTAAATTCTGTCAACTGTCAAATGGCTAAAGTGAAAACTCACATTCAAAGTTTTTGCCCGTTTGCGCGCGAATTTTTTGTTGTGTGAATAAATAGTAAATATGCAGAACTTTAACGTCTTCAATGTTTTTCTGAAGTTCCTTTGCATAAATAAAGCCTTTTTTACTAATAAACAATTGTTTTTTTTATCCACTAACCACACTGAGAAAAAAAAAATATGTCATGTTTTCCGTTTTTTCTATTCATTGGTGTCCTGTTGACAAGTCCTGATAAATAGAGCAACATAGCTCACAAGTCCATGAAGTTAGAGCGCATAGAAAGAGATAAGGGCGAGTGTACCATTTACGGTACACGGACGTGATGGACCCTCGCGGCGTGTACTGTATTCGGTACATTGGACAGCTAACGTGTAGGGCCCAGAAGGTCTTCCAGGCATTTTGGACTTCTTCTTTCGACTTCTTTGTCTTGCCGGTTTTTAAAAGACACTATCTGGCCCCGCCATCCATCCGCAGTCTACCATTTGCAAGCCGATTATAAAAAGATCCCAGTCATCATTTCAGCCGAGACTTCCACTGCTGAACATAGGCCTCCCCAAGGGGGGGTTTTGCCATAATCCCCACGCTTGGCAGGCGGGTTGACGATCGCAGTATGGTTGTTACAAAGATCCCAGTCTATCATTATAATTTCACTCGAGCACTCGACCGAACTGCATTAATTCTACACGAAGTCTGGACGGAAATAGTAGAGACAAGTCGCCACGGCAGCCTCGGGGAGTCGCGCGACTTCGTGAGGCGCAGCTCCGCTCTTGCACGCCGCGCGTACCGGCGATGCACTGCTGCGTCGCGATGCATCGCTCTACGCCAAGAAAACTTTAGTTGACGATGGCGTCTCACATTGAGTTGCACGATACCAACATAGTTTAACCACAGTATAAGAATTAGTACTACCGTATAGTAGCGACACGCTCCGCCACCCTCTGAAACCGTTCCTCAACTCTCCCCGCGTCGAACGACTAGCTCTGGAAATTGCGTTTTTGTTCGCGCGGCGGGCGCGTAGACACGCACACTCACGCACGTATCTGTATAGTCTATTATTAACGGAGACTTTAAATTCATGCCATCCCCTATATTTTGTATAAAAAGAAAGTGACAGCATCAATTTAAAGTCTCCATTAAACTGATGTTAGTTTTGTGCAACGCACTGCCACGCGACCGTTTTGCAACGTGGTCAATGGCGTTCTATTGCTATAACATTATTGTGTAAGACAATGAGACTGTCTAATCCCCCAGTGAAACCATCTAGACGGTTTTGGGAGATATTTTTTTATTTGTATGTTTCTCTTTTTCTTCTTTCGTAAATAAATAATGGCCGCGAGGTCGAAAGTTCGAAACGTAGAGAACCGCGCGGCCCACCCATTATTTTTTGCTAACCACTGATACGATTTCGAAGAAAATGTAGACAATGGATCTAGCTTAACACAGGACATTTTTTATTTTATTTGTGTTCTGTTTCTGTAGGAGAACAATATAGGATTGGCTTAATTTTGAGCTCTACGCAGATGAAGTCGCGGGCCGTAAATAAATGAAACAAAAGTTGCATATAATAAAGCTGTATAATGAATTATAATAATAAAGGTTCTCGTCTGTACACATAACACATTTATACATGACAACTATCTGCTAAATCGTTATTAGAAGAAATATTAATACCATATCCTAAATACATGAATTACAACAGGCTTAATTATATAAAGTAATAATACAATTATTGCATTTAACTAGTATCACCATTAAACGATTCGTTCAACCCAATTAAATATTTTAGTAAATAAATTCACAACATTAATTAATTTAAAAATAAAACAAATGATGCTATTTTTTAAAATTAATTTCACAACAAATACTTAACATCTATTTATGGCAACATTAAAAAACGCAATTTAAAATGCAAAAACACCTCGTAAACTTGTAAGGGGCATCGATTACTAAACTATTGTATAATTAATTATCTGTTTTGTAACATCTAAGCTAAGCATTATACGCTACTTGGTCAGACGAAATATAGGTTTACAATTCACTGCAAGTTTACGATTTAGTTACAAAACTACAAAATTTGAGCTTTCCAAAATCACTAAATGTGACCGAATAATGTGAATGCTTCGAAAGTTACGATTATACTCCTAATGGCCGCTAGCCCGCGAATATTGACTTCCTACTTTTATAATAAATGCCCTTACGTGGCTACATACTCGTACATACATACTAGAGCTAAACAACCAACCTTTGTCGATATGTAACTGTTCATTTAATTGCGACCTGACTGACGAGGCTAAGGAAATTAAATCACAACCCTTCTGCTAATTGCGAACACACCATTAATTTGGCACGTTCGGACTATTACAATTCTTGTTTTAATTATCAACGTGGACTAGCAACGATCGAATACGAAACGAATACTGATTAATGTTATATTAGAGGTTATAAAAATGTTATCCAGTCACATAGTTATCTAAAGTAAATGGCGCTAAACTGGGGAAGTTTTAAACGCCGCGCTTCCTCTGAGGTCGACCTTATTTGCTTCTCTTTACCCTGAAACTTATCGATCTATAGAAGGCATTTAAACCATCCAAATAATCAGCCTAACAAATCGGCACGGGATGCCTTGTGGTCACCGTATCCAATAGTATCCATACTGACCACCCAAATCTAGCTTAGATAGTGCCTAGCAACTGTCACTTTAGAGCTGACAGACAAAAGAGGTGCGGTGACCGCCAGCGCCGCCCATTTCGGCGTTATGACGTCACACACATCCAGCAACGTTCACGATCACCTCACGGTGCGGTAGTGGGACGCTTACTGTTCAGAACATTTGCCCTATCCTAGTAGATCAGGCGACGGCGTCGTCCGAAACACATCAAGCGAAGGCGACGTGGAACGCGCGAGTTCCGGACACGGCGTGTTAGTGCGCGTCATAGACTCAAACCTCTCCCTCATAGCGGCAACGTGTCCAGCTACAGGCACAACCTCTTTCTTTTCCTCTTTATCCCTAACTTCAGGCGTCGCGTCTTCATCTACTGACGGCCTTTCGGGCAAGTCCAAATCAGATAGTAAAGACACTTCGGACGACGCGGTATAGTACATTTCGCTGACTGGTTCGCATGCTGCGTTCGCGGGTTCAGTATCTGAAGGAAACGTGTCCGTTTCGTCGGTAGGTGGCGACACGAGCGCATCACTCCAGCGTTCGGCACGGTACGCTTCTATGGTCCTTATCGACACTTCTGATGGGCTTATCAGCTCTGTGTCGCACTCTACGACTTGCGCTACGTCAGCTGCAACGTCAACCACGCTGATCGTCTCAGTCACACTGACCGCGTTGCTACTGATCGTATCTTCTACTTCTACATTATCTTCCTCAGGCGAGTCTTCCGCGACTTCGTCATACGTGGAAGTCCTCATCGTTTCACATAATCTATTGATGGCGTCAAATACGTCTTTCAGATCGCTGACGCCATCAGTTGGCATCATGGGTTCTTCTATGGGCAGTATGTCGAAGTCTGTGCTGGGTTCTTGTACGCAGGCGGGCAGGAGAGTGGCGGCGAGGGCATTGGCGGGGCACAGCAGTGCGTGTGCGACTGACAGTAGCGCGTGTGCCGGGGCTGACGCCGGCACCAAGTGTGCCGTGCTGCCGGAGCGAGCGGGAGGAGCGTGAAGGCCGCGGGGCGCGGGGGTGGGCGTGGCCGAAGGGGGCGGAGCAACAGGGGTCGATGGCGGAGCTGTGGTCGCAGGTGTCGGTGCCGTGGTCGCAGATGTCGGAGCGGTGGTCGCGGGTGGCGGGGGGGCGGGCGCCCCCCGGGCTCGCTAGCAGGCGGAGGAGGTCCGCGTCCAGCCCTCCACCGGGACCGACAGCGGCGGAGGCGGCGCTTGCGCCTTACTCACTGCCCGACATATAAAGAATATTAGATAATGATATGAGGCCTATATTATCACCGATTCTCTTAGGAAATCTAGCGTTCGGAGACTTCAAAACCGGAGTTTTAAAAACCTAGACAGTGCCATTTTTAGAAATGTTATTTGACAAATTAATCTATCTATATATAAATGAAAAGTCTTGCTAAACACTCTAGAACAGCTGGACCGATTTGACTTTAAAATATTTGTGGAAGTCCAGGGATAGAGACAGGAAGACTGGTCAGAGATAAATGGGACTGGCGATAAACACACAATTTATAGCACACCTAAGTTATTATTTCATACTGTTTTGAAATTAACTGTCTAGGTTCTCATTTCCAAAGAGAATAGATGCTAGATTCTAGTGTATAATACAGATTGTTAATGTTTCTTTTTATTTATTTTTTGCAGCCTGTTTTAAAAGTAGTCACAAAATAATTTGGTTTTTTTTCTGTAAACATTTTCTAGTCAGGTATTAATTATAACTACAGAACAATATTTTCATATCTGTTATTCTGTTAGATCCCCGAACCATATTTAATTAGTAGTTCTTATTCCATGCAAAATGTGTACAATCTGTGCTAGCCAGAATAAGAGTCCTTTTCAATTTAAATAAGTTTATAACTTTGACTAATATACAAAGGACAATGCCAGAAACTCTATAGAACTTTGCCCCACTCAATAAAAGTCATGTGCAATATGTAGCATCTTACTGTTTATTTATTGCTGATAACTAAACATTAGTCTTAGTGACTGTAGAACTTGCAGTTTCCGTTTAAATCTAAAAACAAGAATTACATTGATTATAGGTTAAATTGTATTTTAGGTAAAATGAGTTTGTATTTTGTGGGTAGGTATTTCGTAATCCGCAAGTTCTAAAGGAAAACAATTTACTATAGAAAGGTTCTATATTCATTACAATTATTTTCATTAATTTACTTTTCTGTACATGGGTTACTTTTTCTGTACATGGGTGGGGCAGGATCTGGCATTGTCATTTTCTATTCCAAACAAAATATATATTTACTCCCCATTTACCGCTAAATGTATCAAAAAGGACTCTTGGAAGGTACGTCCAGTATATCACAACAAATAGCAAAATACTAATACTTTTCAAATAAGGTACAATAATATACCTTCAAAACGAAAATAATATTCTGCACGTACTTTATGGTGCCAGAGATTGACCCCCAAAGCCATATATTCACTTGGTGAAAAATCAATCAGTTACCAACTCGATATTCAGAGCTATATCTAGGAACCGGCTGAAAATTTAAATTACCATTTATCATCAGTGAATAAACAGCCTATATCCTCCGAATTCTCAAACGTTAGCTTTAAAACGTTCGACGACTTAACGGCCACATAAATAAAGTTACGTTTGCGAATTCGGTCGTATATCATGCAGTGAGCTGACGAACTATTAATAAAATATCCATGCAAAATGCTCCATGCAATATTAACGACTATGTATAGGTACATGAAGATGGAAAGCATGCTTGAAATAATAATTAGGAACTTACCCATTTGACATGCAGAACAAATGATTGCGGACCACAATCATACACTTTAACCTAATACTATGATTAAAACATTGACCACGAAGACTTGTTATACTTTCATAACCAAATTAACTACGGAATTATTCACGCTATTCTGCTATTTCATACGAAGTTTGATAAGAAAGTCTTGTTACATGTTTTGTTTTCTAAAGTTCGAGAAGTCTACTTAGAGTAAATGCAGAAGAGGTTCTGGTCAACTATAGAAAAAGGGAAATTAATTTATTAATAGTATTTTCAGAAAAATCTTTAAAGACATCATTACATTGTGCAATCCACTACATCTTGAGTACCTAGGTGAGTACGTGCATATTATATACTGCTAATATCTTTGTAATAAATAAACATATTTCATCTTTTAGGTCGAATAGCCTTTCAAAAATTGAAACTATTTAGCTTTATAGATTCTGTTTTATTAAAATGATTTATCATGAACTCTACGTTAAAAGTTAAACTATATTACGAACGCCGACGTACAAACAAGCATATACGACAAAAAAATGTTAGGACAATAAAATACAGGACAACTGATTGGTAATTATTACTCTTTTATTATCGAAAAAATAATAATAATATAAATACTATGAGCGTCGTACACATCACTATCACAATACCGGTTGCGTTTCAATACATAAAGCGTAACGTTGGCCCATCACTAAATTTCTTAACTGCGAAAACTGTAAAATGTCACGTATATATGTTAGTTTGGCTAAACGCGATGCCTCAGTATTGCAGTCTATTCTTCTATGCACACTAGTATTCGTCGATTATTATAAGCCGATTTTAGCTGAGGTTTTCATATAAAAAATGAAGCGCGTTTTTTACCCGAACCAGCATACC
Source organism: Charanyca ferruginea (assembly GCA_947361185.1). Taxonomy (NCBI): domain Eukaryota; kingdom Metazoa; phylum Arthropoda; class Insecta; order Lepidoptera; family Noctuidae; genus Charanyca; species Charanyca ferruginea. Next base: position 5,526,574 of record OX376070.1, read on the forward strand.
CGTTGTGAATGAAATGTATCGTAACACAGCCAACATCACTATTTAGCAGTTAAGCAATTTACTGAGCAGCTTTTGAGTGAAATAAAATGGGCATGAAGCGATACAGGTACAATAATAGCATAAAAAATCTGCAGTAATGGCACCTCACTATATTTAAAAAAAAAGAATCACAACATAGTTCTCGTCTTAACCTTCCAACATTGCTAAATCGTGCAAGCATTTGATACACGAACAAACAACCGATCCAGTATGTTATAAACTAAATTATAATATAATAATAAAAATATAATTAAATATAAATATTCTTAATGACTCAACGCGATACATTGGTAGAAGTCCTACGTACTACTTCACCAAGAATATTATACAGCTGATAGTTAGTGAAAACACAATTGCTTTAAAAAATTATGGGGGTTGATGTATTGAGGTAATAAAAAAAAAATAGGTACAAACTTTTTAATATTTTTTTTTTCTACCTGGTAACGTCAGTGCCCATTACCCTTTAAATAAATAATGACAACTGACAGTTGGCTAGTTTTCATAGTGAAGTAGTATTTAATTACTAAATAATGAACAAAACACTTCGTGTTTAAAATAAGCGGCTTACATAATAATATATGAATATAATTTGGTATTTAATCAAATGGTTTAATCGATAAGTGATATTGATAACGAATGTTTTGCATTGGTATGTGTGGTGAATCAAAATACTGACACAACTTTTAAACACCTACATTAACATTTGCGATAAGATTAAGACCAGAATGTTTTATCGGTCGAGAGTACAACCATCGACAAAAAGATAAAGAGAAGCCATGACGAGGATTTAAAAAAAGAACCACGTAATTATTGAATTCTTTTTTCAAGTGACTTATACATCGATTCCATATCTTTAATAAAATTATTGAAGTATCTTTTATATGTGTTTGATCGACATTTTGGCTTATCAAACATTTTAAAACTATTTAGAAGTCTGCATGGGAACGCTTTTTTGTTTTTCAAAATTATGTTCGCCCTTTTTTATTGCTCGATAAACCCGAAAGAAAGGAGGTTATGTAATTATGCATTACATCTTAAGTTCTATTAAAGTGTAGTCAGTATTTCGGCAAAAAAAATGTCACTCATTTGTTATGTTAGTAACATGGAACACTATGAAATAAATTACCACGACCATGATTTGATAATATTGCATTAGACTACAACCAGCCAAAAATAACACCAATGAATTCCTGGAATGACATATTAAATGCGAACTTTTTGGATAAATAATCACTGTACTTTTTACTGAATTAAAATGTTCTATAAAAAAAACAATTTCGAATACATAATATTACTTGTAAGCATAGAGTTTAACTAGTCTATTACTACTATGTGCAGTGTCTAGCAAAGTAAAGTTCAGTACAAATAAAAAAGTAGAGCGCAATTGTGATTTTTTAAATTAAATTATTGTGCAAAAGACACACTAAAGACCTCAAGACTATTTATGTCAATTCATACTTTTATCGATATCATTCTATTGTCGATAAATCTTCGCTTCGGTAAGAAATTTTATGAAGTGCAAATAATTTGTTCATTATAATGACGACGGTCTACATTCAAAGGTCCATGAACACTTCAGAATTATTCATGGTTTATTTTTATGCTTTGTACTAAAGCGAAAATATATTATAATAGGGATGGCCGAAATGTGAATCGATCTTCGAGACCACAAATCAACAATTGCGCGCTAACCTTTAATCCAATTTCAGTCTCTATATAAAGACACTTAACCATACGTCATGCGTTCATGCACGTAAAAATAAACATTTTAAATAACAAAAATAATACTCAATAATATTTTAACAATTTTAATTTTCGAACCGAAATTCAATAAAATAATCATGACTATAATAATTTTACTTAAATATTATGCTTGTCAATTTTGACTTGTACCTATTGCACTTAAAGATAAGTCTACATAACTAGATAAACTACGTTAATATGATATGACTAAGTAGAGCATGCTTGTGCGTTTTGCTCTAATAAATATCTTTAAGAAAAATAAAAAAAATATCGATACTATTTGTAATCTTTGTTTTTAAGCAGTATCGATACTCAATCGAAAATATCGATGTTGAAAAGCGCATCTCTATTCATATTTTAAGCAATTTTTCTTATTTGTTAAAATTGCAAATATTGTCATGATGACAAAATCAGAGTACTTATTTTAGTACAATAAAAATACTTGATTTTTTGCGTCAGGGTGTAGAAACATTTTTAATTAAAATAATGACATTTATATATTTACTGTGATTTGATCGCGCACTCAAAATTATTTGCAAAGGACGTTCAAATAGAAACAAATGGAGCTGAGGGCACCATTTTGCACTTGTATAAAATACTAGTTTAGAGGACAGACTAAACTGTTTCTATCGAACATTCAACGCGCCACTACATCATCAAAAACTAACCAAAAATTTGGACAGACCGTTTAAAAAGAATTCCACAACCTTAAATAAAGACTTTTTGAACGATCGACCAAAAAAATTGATTGAAAATGGAAAGTTCGTGTGGCGCCCTCTAGGCACATAACCGAAAGTTACCCAATACCGTTCACGAGTACTTACCGGCGACAGTGGCGCTGCTGTAGCCCTTCGCGATGCGCATGAAGGGATCCGGTTCGGGGAAGCGGGATGGATGCTGGAACAGGTCTGCAAAGCGAGCCTCCAGGTCTAAAGACCTCATGGAAGAGCCGCGTACAGGTGGAAGAGGCGCTATGCCCTCGTCGCCGTTTATACTCTGAAAATTATGGTAAATCTCCTTTATATCGAAAGTATATTCAAAAATGCTGTTGAATAGCAAACAACGCATGATGAAACTAAGTAGTGACCGTAGTGTATGGTCATTTGCAATACCATAATAATTGTAGAAGCCATCCCAGAGACAAATTTGACTATTTCTGGACCTGTAGACAAAATCCCTTTTCTGTTAGCACTAACGTCAACGGAAAAATAAATTGTATGCAGTTGACGTTTGCCTACCAGATGTCACGTGATGCAAATATGTCAACTGCATACAATTTGATTTTTCCGTTGGCGTTAACGCTAACAGAAAAGGGATTTCGTCTACAGGCCCTGTACTTCTCGGCGGTAGAAATAAGTAAGGTAGTAGTACAACAGACAAGATCCTCCACAAAGAGAGCAAGTGCTAATAAAATACTCTTAATATTTGTCCAAATTCAGAAGCAGGTACTTACAGATTGTCGGTGGTGTGGCGGCGGTGGTGGCGGCGGCTGGTTGGCGTGGCGCGAGGGAGGGGGCGGAGGGGGCGCGCCGGGGGGCGGGGGCGGACATATCCCCGGGGGGCGAAGACCACGCGGGGCGCGCAGTGTGCCTGCAGGTTGCCAAAACTTGATATTAGAACTCATGTTCGAGAAAAAGGTGTAGACTGATTTAAATTAACATTTTTTTTTCTGGTTGCCATTTCTGACTGTGATGTGTTCGCGGACGAACAGAAACCTTTTCAATATTTTAACAGTATTGTTAGATAAGCGTGTGAATGTCGTGTCATTCTATAACAATCTCTTTAACTAATGTAATTGGCCAATAGACGTTTTATGTTGAATAAAAAATTATATAAACAGCGACTATAGTTATCACTAGCTGATTCCCACGACTTCGTCTACGTAATTGTCCCTTATCAGCGGGGTTTTAATTTTTTCCTAAAATAAAATCTGCCAAGTGCCAATGAAAGTCCCATCAAAATCGGTCCAGTCCTTTTTTTTACTATTTATAAGCATACGTTTGACCGCTATCTCACCTGATGGGAAGCGATGATGCGGTCTAAGATGTTGCACGCTTGCCTAGAAGTAACCTATTCACTCTTGACTTAATCCTTAATCCCGATTCAGGGATTTAGGGATAAAAACTGACTTACCGAAATGTGAAGCCGGATTCTTAGTACCAATAGGTGGATTTAGAGGTGCAGGAGGCAGGTTGAACGGTCGCCCTCCAGCCGTTTGTGGAGACGATGGTGATGTCGGCGGAGACCTGAAGGATTATTAATTTATTATAAACTATATAGCAGCTCGCCCCGGCTTTGCGCAGGTGCAATGTCGATACTAAATTAACACAAAACCACATCAAACTATAGGTATACTACTCTTGAATCACTCTATCCTATTTACAATCCGTTGGGCAGTTTAAAGGACCTTACATAGGAATAGACGACAGGAAGCGACTTTGTTTTATACTATGCAGAGATATGGTATAAAACAAACAAACAAACAAATATATCACACATATAAAATATGTGTGACATATCTTATCTTCTTCCATAATTAACCCCCAGTTTCTCGAACTGACAAACACGCTGCTGTGATTGGTTGCTGAATTGTCAAACGTGCGTAAGCTGCAGTGATTGGTTGACTGAATTGTCAAACGTGCGTAAGCTGCAGTGATTGGTTGACTGAATTGTCAAACGTGCGTAAGCTGCAGTGATTAGTTGACTGAGTTGTCAAACGTGCGTAAGCTGCAGTGATTGGTTGACTGAATTGTCAAACGTGCGTAAGCTGCAGTGATTGGTTGACTGAGTTGTCAAACGTGCGTAAGCTGCAGTGATTGGTTTACTTAATTGGGTAGATGATGCCACCAATCGACATAGCTTTTATGAACTGTCAAATCACGATTCGACGAGGTATTGTATGACAATTTATACTTATGACGTCACTTGTAAGTAGTTATTTGCCAACTCAATTGACTAACCTATTTTATTGATTTCAAAGCAACTTAAAACCTAATTTTACAGTAAATACCTGAAAATACAATAAAATACCTGAGTAAAGCCCTGAAAACCCGATTCATTTTCAGAATCGGGTTTTCAGGGCTAAAATCACGTATTTTTTTAGAGAAATTTGGTGATCTACCCAATTATCTAAAACCAAACATAGAAGCTTACATGCGCTTGACAATAGGGTATTTTACCAAAAAAATCTAATTAGTCCGTCAGTTTGATTATCGAAAAATATTGGATACGTATTTTTTGTTTTATCAAATCAATAAAAACTGACGAAGAAGAAACGCATCTAAGATCTTGAGTGGGGGTTTGTGACTGTGACGTCACTTCGCCAGTAAAAGTGTACTGACTGACAAGAGTTTTCAACGCACTGTACAGTCTTCATTTTTTGTTTACGTGATAAAAGAAAAAACACGTGTCCAATATTTTTTGGAAATCTATCTGACGGACTAATTAGATTTTTTTGGTAAAATACTCTATTTTTCACATCCAGGTGCATCGTTTCTACCCTTAACCTTTTGACCGCTACAGTCTTATTTAGATGACAAACCAAAACGTGTCCAGCACGCCACGGTCACGACTCACGACATAACAGACAAATTACTACTCTATGGTATTACGTATAGAAACGTAACTCCATAGAGTAATACGTGATTCGTATCTTGGCGCCTTTTTTGACGTGGCGGTAAATTTCTTGTGTTGTTCACAACATTAGAAGAAGAAAAAAAAATTATGTAATAGGATTAGAAATTAGGAATTAGACATAAGCTTAGATGTAGTATAGTATAGTCTAAAAAAATACCATTTCAACTAGACTTACCTAGTCATCCTCATACTCTGAGTCCTGCCCGCTACCTTCCCATTCATTATCAGCTTCTTTGGCGGTGGCGAAGGCCTAGTTTCGCTGGTGGGCGGCGCCGGGGCCAACTGTGGAGGTTTCGGGGCTAGGTTTGGCTTGCCGTGGCTCACTCTTGTGGGCCGTTCACAGAGGTCTGATGTGGAGAGGGAAGACGAAGGGGCAGGAGACGGCGACGCGGATGACAGGGAGGTCATGCTACCACCTGCAATTGTAACATTGTTAAGTTTTATCTTTACAGTTTGTATTTATGCACCATGTATCAATATAAACGAGAAGGAGGTTTACGCTCAACATTGAACGGCCATAATCTATAAACATAAATAATTTATATTTTATTGCTTATTGTTTTTTCCTAAGCATATTTCAAACACAATGTAAATGTTTTATCAATAAATAAATAAATAAAATGCCTATAATGGTCCAATTCAAATTAATAATTTGACTTTGACTTTAAATTATTTAGTGTGTATATTATATGGCCAACTAAACGGCTCAATAGCCGCCTTTAGTTTAATTAGTTTTGATAAACACGCTATATTTTCTAGACTAATTGTATAAATATGGAGATTATGTTTGTTTCTGCGTAAGAGATAATCGCTGGAACACAGCTACACAGCTATTGCTGAGTGCCATGGGTATGTTTTGTGGTAGACGAAGTTGCGGGCGGTATAGTATACAATATGCGGCCATTATGGAATATAATACAAGTCTGTTTAGACTTAAATTATGGCATTTTTACTTGATAATAATTATGCCATAATGCACACCGTGTGGGAACCAAATCTCATTTTTTCCCAACATTGGGCCAGAGCGTGGTAGATTATGGACATAGTCCACGGAAAGAAGCAATGTTTTGTGACCTTTTCATTTCGTATACACTTAAAAGTATTTACCCAGCGCACCCTGTCCAGTGGTATGGAGTGAGCTCTTGTTTCTGTGCAATGTAGACGCGACATGTGGAGTGAGTCCCTGGTCTGAAGTTTGGTGCTGAAGGTTGCTGATGCGGTCAAGTATGGAATTCGTCGTCAGCACGGAATCTGAAGAACTCTGCAACAAATAAAATAGAACTTAATAACTCACTAGCTTTATTGCTTTACCATATATATAAACTTAGGTGGTAGGTGGTGTTTATAAGATCATTGTGGACCCTGTCGGGCACAGCAAAAGGGTAGATAAGAGAGAGAGCTGTTTTAGGTAATTATTATACTTAAATAGTAACTTATTATTTATATGCGATCGACTGCTGCGTAGCGTGTTGCGGGTTCGATTCCCGCCCAGGGTAAACATTTGTGTGATGAGCACTTGTGTTTGCCTTGTGTCTGGGTGTTGTTTATCTATATATGTATGTATTTACAAAAAAAAAACAAATGTATTTGTGTATGTATATCAGCTGTCTGACACTCATAGTACAGGGTCTTCCCTAGTTTGGGGTCAGATGGCCGTGTGTGAAAATGTCCCCACATATTATTATATTATTATTATTATTATTATATTTATCATTTTAGTATCATTTTATTTTTTATCATTTACGAAATAATGACATTCATTTACAGACATTTCTAAATCTTTTTCAAAAATATTTTCCTTTTCTTCTTTCTTTATTATTTCAGGTAGTTTGTTATACACTTTTATAAATAATACATGAAACTGTAATATACTTATATGTTTAGTCTAGAAGTTACTAAATTTAACCTAGATCGGTGCCTGAGTGTGGCACCTATGAAGCTTGGCGAAAAGGAAAGTGGAAAATTGTTATAGGGATGTAGCAAATTGGCAGCAGTAGTTAAGTTAGTATCAGTAACAAATAGACAAAATATTTGGAGGAAAACTTTAGTTTTATATTAATAGGTAAAAAATGCATTCGCGTGGTTGCATGTAACCTCATATTGGTATCACGTCCACAGTGACACATGCAGCTTTTTATTAAGTTTCTTTAACAAAGCAATAGGTATTCTATGTGTCATCTGTAACCGCATAAAACACAGGCTTACTTAGAAAAAGGTTCTTGACTAATATTGGCAGGGATCCAGAAATCCGCCTCCACTACAGGAACTGATGTAGGTCTGCGCGAAGTTCAAGCATGTTCGCTTATGTCTGCATATTATAGTTTCGAACGATAAAAGCGATACCATCGGTTGTGAGCAAGGAGGTTGAAGGTTTCCAAAACGTATAAGGATAAAATGTAGTATCTGTTATCAGGAACAATGGATCGTTAGTTTCGGGTATAGTAGGTAGAGGTAAGGCGTATGAGGAATTATTTTTGTGGCCCCCCTGACAGATGATTGGACAGCGCATTTAGTTTCAAAAGACTGTTTGTTATTTTTTGGGGGGCGGGAGGTCTATGTATAGTAGTGACTATAATCTATTTGTGTGTTTTACTGGTGAATGTTAGTATGATCCGATTTGGCCAATACCGCGTCTACCCTCTTCCGGTTCTTCAAAAAAATTAATATGACAAATTGTCAAGCGCGCTTAATTAAAGCTACTGTGATTGGTTTTTGATAATTGAGTTAACCAATCACTGCAGCTTATGCATTGTTTTTTAATTATTGGGTCAAGAAACTTGATCATTTCACGAGTTAATTTATTTATACTTTACTAGAAATTCGCCCCGGCTTCGCACGGTTACAATATAGATTATTAATGATGGATGATTGTTAATCGGTCAACGTCGACCGATGCCATCGACGGACAAACGATCATTTGGTTAGTGGAACGGTATCCGTCGATCAGCCAAAGCTACCACACCATCACCAATCGATCAATGTCGATTGATGGCGTCGATCGACGATCGATCGATTGGTGTAGTAACACCCTTAGGCATTCTCTACCAGTCAACCAAAGGTGGTGAAGTGATAACAATCCATCATTATTCTTTCCATATTATACAATATGTTATCGCGCAAAGAAACTCCGAGCATAGCTCTCTTCATGGCTGGCTGCGTGACTCTGAGGCTGAGCGTCTCTAGGACTTAGTAGGCCAGCAGTTAATACGTTAACTGCCAGGTCAAAAACGTTAAAGGTAAAACCTCCACTAGCGTCGGACACACGGTGTCCCCCATGGCGTTCAAAGTGTTAAGGACCACGTTTCTGTGCCATGTGTTAAAAAAATATATCAGCATAAAAAAATCTAAACATGTAGTGTTTCTGTTGTGTTCCGATTTTGTATGAAATTTAAAAAACAAAAACTTTTTATTTTGGATAGGAATATTTTTAAGTATCTATGGACAATGTTGTATTACCGGTTAAAGGGACGCTTTTCGTTAATAACCATAATGTATGCAGGATAGTATTCTCTGATACATAGGTACCCACTTAAATAAACCTAAATTTTTTTTGGCATATGACATTATCCGCAATAGTTCGCGCGTCATGGGGTTTTAACTGAATCATAGCGAATTACGTAAAAGGCCACAACCAGCTATAAATAGGAATAGTTACCACTAAACACGGAAATATTGAACTTATTGCTATGTTCCCGATTCGCAATAATATCGATTATGAGCAATTACGATGGTAAATAAACAATGTGCTGATATACACTCGGCGTCACAAAAATCGCACCTTTTCGAAAATAAGTTTAAAACATGTCCCGCCAGTAACGAATACATTAAACCCAATTAATATTGGTATCAATTAAAAGTATGTTTAACGACCTTTAAATTAACAACAGTTAGAATTCCTAAACACAACAGATCTCATTAGCACGTAACGTTAAAAAAAATGTTGTCAAAATACGTATTACAACGGCCACTAATTGCACCTCCCTACAAGGGTATAAAACGGGCGACCCGGGTTAAATGTGGGTCATTCGCTATTCAACCTTTGAAGTGAACACACGTGAACAGCTACAGCAAGAAAAATACCCCAGAAGATGGATACCACTGCAGATGAAGCCGCTCAAGTCATTGCACTACTGCAATCAGGGATGCGGCAATGTGATGTTGCTCGGCAACTGAACTTGAGTCGTTTTGCCGTTCGACGAGTGTTCCAACGTTTCCAAGAGACTGGTGGCTATATCCGAAGACGTGGATCTGGAAGACAACGGTGCACATCCGAAAGAGACGATCGCTTCATTGTTTCGACGTCTTTACGTAATCGGTTCTCCAATGCTGTTGAGCTGCAACAACTGCGATCAGCTCGCAGAACTTCTGTAAGCGTCTCCACGATTAGAAGAAGAATGCGGGAGAAGAAAATTGCAGCTCATAGGGCTGCTACAGGGCCCAAATTGACTGCACAGCATAGGAGAGACCGGTTGCAATTTGCCCGTGACCATGTGGATTGGACAATAGACCAATGGAGGGCTGTGCTCTTCTCGGATGAGACGAGGGTGTGTCTTTTCTGCAACGACAGGCGTCGAAGAGTGTATAGGAGGCAAGGGGAACGATTCGCACAAGCCTGTATTCAAGAGACAGTGGAATACGGGGGTGGCTCGTGCATGTTCTGGGGCGGCATGTCAATCGACGGTAAAACGAACCTTGTGTGTGTTTCTCGGACTGGAAGTGCTCGCGGGCAAGGGTCGCTGACTGCTGCTCGGTACATAACAGAGATCTTAGAGGAGCAGGTTGTCCCTTATGCGGGTTTTGTTGGCAGTGGGTTCACGTTAATGCACGATAACGCCCGTTGTCACACCGCTTTAATTGTAAGAGACTACCTGCAAGAAGTTGGCATCCCTGTTATGCGCTGGCCGGCGCGAAGTCCAGACCTGAACCCTATTGAGCACCTTTGGGATGAACTGAAACGGCGAGTACGGGCACGAAATCCTGCCCCTACCACTCTCCAAGACCTTCAAGATGCCGTCGTTGCAGAATGGGACAACGTTCCACAAGAGACTGTTGTCACATTAATAAGGTCCATGAGAGAACGCATGGAAGCAGTCATCAGGGCTAGGGGGGGTAACACTAGGTGTTAAGTTAGTTTTAAGGACTTTGTTGTAATTTTTGCTGATAAAATAAAATTTAACTTTTTAATCATTTGCATTAGCTTGCTTTTTTTTATTCCCTGGTAAACAAAAAACCAAATTCATTGATTTATTCTGAAATTTAAATAAATTGCCTTTCCAATTATACCTTATAGTCAATGTATACCATTGATTAATAGGGTTAAAATGACTTTGAAGGGAATTCTTAAAGAGGTGCGATTTTTGTGACGCCGAGTGTAATTGTTATCAGTGTGAGTCAGTGCCTGCGAAAGTGTCCGCCCGACGAAACCTGCCTACGTAAATATGAAGAGGCTGTGGCACGTTTGATAGCGGATCTGCGGAGAGTAGACAGTCAATATTGTACAACCTATAACATGATTTGTTTTTCGAACAATTATTTATAATATACTAAATTTTGCGCAACATGGGCTAAAAGAACCACAATGTGGGTCCCGGAAAACGTCCAGCCACATCGTGCTAGACCTAGGCGAAGATCGCGATGCGCTTGACGCTTACAGGAGGGATTAATCCATACTAGCTCTGGACAGAGAGGGTTGGAGGAGAAAGGGAGGCCTTTGCCCCGCAATAGGACAAAACAGACTGAAAATAAATATAGATTTCGCCAGAGACTTCGTCCGCCTGGAAATACCTAATTCGGCCCTGTTGCAAAATCCGTTCCCTAAGGGCGGGTTGCTCCAACTATACATTACTGACCGGTAATAGTCAATAATGGCGCTAAGTATCGTCAAACCAAAAAAATGGGTTGTTTCACGAAATCGTACGTCAAAAAGTTACTATTACCATCAGTCATCGTAATTTTATGTTGTCAAACAGCTACTTCAAACATCAAAATATTATGGTATGTTTTTGAATAACTTTATATGACGGATTTTTATGTCATGAAACAACCCGTTACATTTAACGTACGTTAAACATCTCACGTCATAGTAAATTTTTAACCGTCCGTATGTAACGTTAACCGACTGTTTGAAACAACCCGCCCTTAACCTGGCAACATTTCAGCTTCATAGGTCAAGAGGTTTTTGCTATGTTGTGTTTAGTCAGATAATTAATGATTTTTCGCTTTTTAAATATACACATAGATAAATCTACTTTAACAGGTGCACTAACAAGGAACACATCTAACGTGAAACTACATATCAAACCTATACAGTTACTAACTGTAAAAATATGTTCAAGACGGGTATTAAAATTGAAACAAATCATGAAAGCGGTTTCTTTTCTCCTACATTAACATTATTAATTTTATAAAAGTCTTAATAATTTTTTTTTACATTAACATCAAGCATAAAAACGTCATACATTTTACATGACTGCGGTTAAATCAGTCAGGACTAGAGAATTCATACTATTGTTTTGCACATCGTGCCAACTTCAAATAAAAATAGTGTTCAACTATCCTTTAAAGGACGGAAATACCACAACAATTCATACTTTAATAAACCATAAACGATTCAAACATCATTATGCACACAGCGACCCGCTTGCGGTCGAACCTAACCTCGTCCTACCCTGCAACTAATTACCAATCCTAACACAATCACACAAGACATGTTTTCCGGTGAATCATTGGCGGTAGTACCTAATGACTCAGTGATGACTCAAATGAATCCTTATTGACACTGTTTACGAGTGAAACTATACTAATTGCACAGGTTACTTTAAATCAGGGTCTTGTATGTGGTAATGGTGCTGAATCACTTTACCTGCGACCTATGGAACATTGACCACATATACCCGGAACAGAAAACTTCCATAAGAGATGATAATTTATTGCATTTGTTCTCCATTCATTGAGTGAGATGAATCAGAAAACGTAACTCGAAACAGCTGCTGGTTCAAAGAACTTAATTTATCTGTATTAACTATGGATGACGAACGTAATAATTACATTACTACGCCATGTGTCTGAATCAGGAAATATGTTATCGTGCTTATCTAAATTGAATTATATTATCAAGTTCTTAAGATATGGTAACGTGTAACGAATGAAATAGTTTTTGTCTAATGCTCTGTGTTTGATAAAACCGTAGTAGGCTTATACATATTTCATGATTAACAGAAATATATTTTTTCGTATCTTCATTTGATAAAACCTCTTCTTTTTGGTCTTCATGGATCAAAAATTATTCTGTGTAACTCCTTTTCTAATTTATTTCTAATATCAAAATACAGAAAAACGCAATCTCCTTTGCAAAACCACGAACTTTAGCGTCGATTTTTAAAATGTCGATACAATTTCGAAGCTTTGATATCAGCTATTCGCAATTTCGGCAATGGAAGCGTTTGGACGGACAAGGTGAACCGGCGTTATGTAACGTCCTGCCAAATGTATGCCGAGAGGCTGTTGACATAACGTTAATAGGCACACGGCGTTAATGGCATTCGAAATTACGACCCACACTGTGGGCCATAGAACTGGACTCTAGTTTATGAGAACATCAGACCCACCTTGCTCAAAAGGTATTCGTTTGTATCTTTTAGTAACTTCTGCCCGCGAATTTTCGGTGTGAATTTTTGGAACGAAGTTCCTTGACGCGTTTACGGGTAGTGCGAGTTAGTAGAAATAGTCACGTAACGAAATGCGTGTGTGTATGTGTGCGTGTATCGAGCCTACTACAAACAAATGAGCACACGAGCCTGCTCGTGTTAATTTTAAATCAGGAAAACATTTATAACCTAATACAGACAGGAACTTCAGAGGGAAAACCAAAATGATTTAAATAGCATAGTTATCACGAAATTGTTGTATTCAATTTGGAAATTACGGAAACTGTAACCAATTAGGTAGGTACCTACTGCTTGCATGACCAAAAATATCATAATTTAGGCATCTGTGTCATAAGACAATAAAAAAAACATTTATCTTTCAAACTGGCCATTATTTGCAACTAACTGCAATATTTTTGGTTTCGTCATAAAAAAAAACATTAAAATTTTGCTCAAAAAAAATAGTCACACTTTGCCTGAGACAACTTCGGTTTAAATGGTCATAAATAGTCTATACTAGCTCCGCCTTACAGCTTTGCATCGATCTACCAAACACCCTGTATACAAATATTGTAAAACAAGAATTTGCTTGTTTTCTTGTTTGAACGCGCTACCGAAACTACTGTTCCGATTTTGAAAATTGCTACTGGCTACTTGGTCTCCTTGAGTAGTATATTTTATTACTAGAATAAATTAGGGATGCGGTAAAAAAATCAAGCGGGCGAAGTCGCGTGATAAAGCCAGTATTTGATAATTTTTTAATACGCTTTAATAATTTTCGACGTTTGGTAGTCTATAGTCTAGATTTATGTACTAAATGTGCGTCAATGTATATGAATAGATCATGCATTGGGTAATGAGTTCGTAAAAAGATTACCCAGTGAAAAATACGACCATGGTTGGGCTAACCGCCCAGGGTGCACCAGACGTACTTTTGCGTAGAACAGAAGTCACCTGTCAAAATGACTTCAGTTCTACGCAAAGTAGGTTCGACATCACAAATACCAATACGGCCAGTAATTCCTACTCTTAGGTAATCCTTATTTTGATCGCATACTATTGTGATTCACAATCATTGATATTCACGGTCAGACATGACTACCTGTGACAGTGACTAAGACTTATATCTTTGTCTTTTTATTAAATTGTTCTAAGAAGTTGTCAGCTGTGGAATTAATTATAACTTTGTTATCTTAAAAATCCTAGACCTTTGTGGGATTCGAAAGATTCTTCTCTATTATTATTTTTTATTCTAGTGGCTTGCGTTTGGCCGCAACTCACCTGCTCTTAAGTGATGATGCGGCCTAAGCTGAAGCACGCTTGCCTAGAGTGAACCGGTTCACTCGTGCGTTAAAGATATCCAGATTATACTTATGGGGGAACAGAGAGCGGGCAATGAAATCCACAGTCTGGCAGTTCGCACAATAAATGTGGAAGCAAAACGCTTGGTTCGAGACCGTGGAACTTGGTTTATTCAAGTCTTGATAAACCGCGAAGGTCCGAAGAAGATGGATACAAACGACGATTTTAGAAGTAGTAAAGCTCTTTGTCGTAAAGTAAAGGAACTGGTCCGGGGAAGTACTACCACCATGTGATCCATTTCTGCCACACGGTATCGTTGCTGTGTTCCGATTTGAAGGGCATTTATATTAATTACAGGCACATGAGACATTTCAACTTTGTTTCTGGAGAGGCAATGCATCTGCAAGCTCTCTGGTATTGCAGAAGTCTAAAGGCAGCTTTGACCACTGAACATCAGACGGGCCGTCGCCTGTTTAGCCATTAAATGAGATAAAAAATAAGACAGCAATGTTTATATGGCACGACGTTGAAGAGAACTGAGCATAACAGCGACGTCTTCTTCTAATCTTCTTCAGCAAACAAAGAAATCGGGATAGATTTCATTGTTTGGAGCGAAGGACCATTTTTGTTGGCATGACGAAATGCTGGTAAAACGGGATGATTGCCAAACCAGGCAAAAAAAAGATGTTTATAAATGATGGTGTGACAACTAAAGCGGATGCAGTCGCGTATTCAGAAAATAAACCAAATACCAAAACGATGAGGCCTTATACTTAGCTAAGACCACACGGCTAAGTCTAAAATAAACATGACGTCAGCTTTAAAGAGTAAAGGAATCGCACATGTCAAATATTTATCTACAAACCGAAAATACTTTCGAACTATGTATGTCAAAAAGTGCAACCTCAAAAAGATCGAAAATTGTGTGTACTTAATGTATCACCTAAAGAGTCATCAGTTCTTCATATGTAAAGAAATCTATCACGTCCAAGAAAGCATACATAAATATTTATATTTTAATCGTAGATTACATCATAAACTACTCAAGTATTTAGCACTATACGCAATATGGTAATACTTTTAAACCAGTATAATAAAAAAAAGAATCGCCTCTTCCTCATTTAATATTCCAGATGAACATCTGGCAAAGTATTTAATATTGGCAACTCACTCTGCCTTTTATGAATCTTGTAAATGCGTGATGAACCGGCTTGAGCTGGCCATTTACAAATACAGCTTTTAAAAAAAGAAAGCCCTTTGCCGCGAAATGTGACATTCGGTTAAAAAGTTTAAAACCGAATTTCAAAATGGCGCGTGACTTGTCATTCTGTCCTATTGAAAACCGGCCAAGTGCAAGCCGGACTTGCACACGAAGGGTTCCGTACCACCGTGCCATACTACTAAAACAAAAAACATTACCCTCGTACTCTTCCAGCAGTCGGGTACAAAAACACGTTTCTTGTATGTCAAATTAAAAAGGGTTTTCTAATTTGTAACCAAAAATGTATTTATATTATTTGTTGTTTAACGGTCATAGTAATACACACTCGGTAAAAAAAACTAAATTGTAATAATATTCTATAATCCAAAAAATACAACCCTGTTACAGACGGACGGACGGCGACAGCAGAGTCATAGTAAAAAGATCCCGTTTCACACCCTTTGGGTACGGAACCCTACAAAACGACAAGCAAGCGACTGCACGAGAGAAAACTTTCAATTTCAACAGATGTACAACTAATAATACTCACCAAAACCAATTTATCTGGTTTAATATTATCAAACATTTTTCGCGCTTTATCATTCTTATCAAATATACATTGACATTGATGTTGCTTGATGAAATCGGAGCAAGGTGGCAAATTTTTTTTGAAGATCAGCATCATTCACGCTTCTGTACTTACGCCACGTGATACGATGAGCATTTGCATGTGTATATTATGTTAGGGCTAATAGCCGAAGTGTGGCTTTGATTAGGGACCAACACTACAAACTCAAGTGGCAAGTGGGCTGGGCACATTGCCCGTAGTGTTGACAGACGACAGGGCACAAAGGACCTTGAGTGGCAGTCTCGCAACGAAAGACGGTAGGATTGGTAGGCTTCCTTCAGCATGGACCGATGACCTAGTAAGACTCACGGGAAGTCGCTGGGTGCGAATCCAGGCGCAGGGCGCTGGAAACCCTTGAGGGAGGCCTATATCCAACAACGGTACTCTTTCTATTGACATGATGATGATAACTGCCAAGCGCTGCCCAAGACCGGGTTGGTTGACGATCTCTGGGGGAAACCTACGTTCAGCAGTGCAGCAGTATTTGTAATTATTTTTTAATTCATTTTCAAATAAAAAAATTAAAACTGCTCAAGTATATTGCTGCTGTTTGCATATTTTCCAACTGTTTCCTACGCAGATTTACGAGCTGTAAAATTAATCGCCTATGACATAAAACAGTGATGGAGAGTAATCATTTTAGCAGCGCCGATGCCCTATTTCTGTATCATATATTGTTTTGAAACGCGGTCAAAGTGTAACGTCCCGGAAAACTAATCAACGGAATAGTTTTATTTCAGTTCTACGTTACGTATATGAAATGCCATGTTTTTCAAACAATGTGGTTACAATTATGTCATAAAACGTGATTAACTTCGTTTAATTACTAGTGTGAATCTGAAACCTTTGGGGCTTCGTCAAATAATTACAACGTAATTAGTAGTAAGGTTCATTAATTATTACTGGAATTAAGCGTGATTCTGGTAAATAATTATTTCTGCATTGTTACTGACAATAATCTTAAACCAACTACTACTATTGCAGTGGACGCAAGATCGACAGCAGGAGATATTGTTTTAATTTTATGTGTCCAATTTTATCATGTTTTGATTTTAATTTTCTAATTGCTGCTAAGACATTGTTAATATTTTTTTTTTTTTATTTTTTTTTCCAATTTTTTATTTTATTACCAAATGTGTTTTGAGTAGAATTTTTATTTTAGTTTTTGTTAGCTTAGTTATACATTTGCATGCTGTGGTCTCCTGTAAGTGAAGGAGTACACCTACACGGTACTTTTGTCGTTGATAATTTATTTCATGTGTTTGTGTATATCCTTTGTTGGAGATCCTAAATAAATAAATAAAAAACTGAAGTGCTTTTTATATTTTGAAAATATTCGAATAATATTCGAAAAGCACTGAAAAAATATTCGAATATTCGAAATTCAAAACTATCGAATTTTTGCAACCTCTAGTCACGACTACATGACAGACGTAATTCCATAGAGTATGTACCTAACTTACGCTTGACGCCTAGGGCACGTTTTTGCTTTTTTAACGTAAGATATACTGAAAAAGTGTAGAACTAATAACTATGTAACTAACAAAAATAAGTAGTTCGTCAATACAAAATTGAACTAAAAAAAATCTAAGGCTAGCTAAACGTTTGTTCGAATACCGCTAAAAAAGTTATTCCTGGTGCTATCCCCTACACGTCATTACTCTTGACTCTAAAGACCAACAGGAAACCATCTACGATAACGGTATACTTTAATTACAGAAAAACACCTGAAGCTAAACATATAACTCATTAATGAAGGCAATGCAATTTCTACGAAATGATTCAAGACTCTTTGCATCACTTCCTGAACCTTGACATAAATACAGGTATGACGTCGACAGAAATAATATCAATAACATTACGGACTTTCCTTAAGTCCACAAGCATTTTGGAATGTATATTAATTAATTTAATTATTTAGATTTAGAACACAAAACAAAATACAGATAATAAATTGTATAAGTAACAGCAAGTATTAAAGATCAGGTCGAGACTGTAATTCTAAATAATATATGTGTACACAGTATGACTATAATATAACAAAGTAGGTAAATCCGAATTTAAGAAATACTTTTCCTATATATTACTATTATTCCTATATATCCTATATATTGTTATTATTTTATTTTTATGTACAAATTGTTTGTTTTTTTATTGTGTGTAAGAGGTATTCTCTGGAAGTACTGGTTCGATTACAAAAATGTTTCACAGATGGAAAGCTACCCTATTGCTGAGTGAATTAAGTTATGATTTGTGGTACACTTGATTTCTAAGCGGACGAAGTCGCGTGCAGAAGCTAGTTAATCATATTTTTATCAAAATCTGCTTACGTCGTAAGGTAATTTCCATGTACAAATTTCCATTCCTAAAATATAGTCTTTTTTTTTAGACTAAAATATCTGTAATATCAGCTAATAGGAAAAAACAGTATGAAAAATAAATGAAAGCGTGCACATAATACGTGTTATTGATAATTATCAGATAATACTCGAGGCAGCTAACGGGCAAAATGATAACAATTCAATCTACTGATACTGTGGTTTTGTGTAATAACTATAAAATAACGGAGTATTTTCTTCATGCAAGCAGTATGGAAAGATCCAATTATTACAGTATTTTTCCTCTCTCTAGCTGTGTGGTCTGCTGTTAATTATAGACTAATGCTCGCCCCGTAGATCCAAAGACAAGAATAAGTAAATATTAAGGCGTAAATACACTTGGCTGGTTTGTGCAAATAATAGCCTTATTTGGATAATACAAAATCGGCTACATTTCAATAAGAATTGGGTATATTTTGTATTAACAAGTAACGCAATTATTGGTTCAAATACGTCAAGTGAAGTGCCACCATTAGCTTAGATGTTTTATTCAGTATGACTCCTTTGAGATTCTCCCCTTTTTAATAAATTGTACATCATCTAATAATATTTTTATTATTATTTATCAGTTTTGTGTAGATATTTAATTATGGAGTTAGATATAAGTTGTAAAATAAATCCCATCAAAAACATTTTCACGTAAAATGTTGCCAAGACGAGACCGAATGGCTCGCACCTCTACTCGTCAAACCCTAATTTCACAAACTCTACAGCTTAATCAAAATATGTGACTTGGCCGTTTCGCTACCGTCACATGGGGTGTAAAGTGAAAAATGTATTTACTGTTCATTACTTTTCCGTTAAACAATAATAAGTACTTGTAGTAACGAAACAGCAAAGCCATTATTTTGATTAAGGTGTAGAGTATATATTTTATTAGAAGTAGACATGTTATTAGAAGTTATGGCACCATGGCATACAAGCTACCTGTATACTTTTGTGCAATTGACAGGTATGTATGTGTATTTGTGGCTTTACACAAAATACCTAAATAGTAATACTTATCTAAATATTGATAGTATCTCGCGAAATTCTTTGTTCTGATTAGGATTACGCATGTCAGCCATTATGTTTTTAGCTTTTCCAAAGAATCCAATTCTAAAGGGCTCCCGTGCGGAGCACAAAGATCCCGTAACACTAAATTATTAAGCTCCTTATTTATTTGTGCTTAATGTAACAAACAAGGTACAAAGGCGGACTTAATGCCTTAGGCATTCTCTACCAAACAAGCAAAGGTGATGAAGAGATAAACCCTTCCAAATTACCGCTACACAATTCCCTTGCACAAATCCTTTCCGTTAAAGAATAATAAATTGAATACCGACCACGCCCTATTTTCCCCGTTTGACCTCAGTAATCCCTAGCTTGTACCGGAAACATTTTGAATACATGACTGCATCATTTGGTGCGTCCGGAACAATCGCGTGTAATGTGTATGTACTCCTTTATGGTCCAACTTTTGATTATAAATTCTCATCTGATTAAAAGTTACGATGTTGGTTTGGGAGCTTGGGAGGCTGGGATGTGTCGTAAACCATAATTGAATTAACTGAAAACCCTGAAAACAGGTAATTGTACTCATCATTAATTAATAAAAACCTAAGCTTAAGTTCGAACAGAAATCTGGCGTCTAAGTATTTGGTTGTTGTGTTTACCTGTATTTGGCATATACCATTAAAATGGTACCCGATGTATCGTGTGTATGTGTATATAGGTATGTGCAGTAAGTGAACCTAAAAGTAAATAAACAAATAATTAATAATTATGAACAACTTGTACAGTAGGAACAACTCTGACAAAAACATTTGCTGGTCCATATTTTATGTCCACGTAACTTAACATGTTGAATCGGCTGATGATTTTTTGTTTTAAAGATTTTCATAATGATGAGTACAATAACCTGTTTTTAGGTTTTCATCTAATTACACCTTGTATAATAGTGACTTTCGCATCACCTAAGGAGACAAGGGTCACTAAAGACACTTCGAGTACAGATGGACTTTTTTTATTTTTTTTATCAATTGATAGGCATACGTTTGACTACTGATGAGAATCGATGATGCGGATCTCACCTGATGAGAAGCGATGATGCGGTCTAAGATGGAGCGCGCTTGCCTAGAAGTAACCTATACACTCTTGACTTAAAGCCTCCCAGGTTGTAGCTATCAGGAAACACAGACTCAGGCAGGGAATTCCACTCCTTAGCAGTACGCACAATGAATGTGTTCCCAAAACGTTTTGTGCGTGTGGGTGGGATGTCCACCATGTACCGGTGGCGCATCGCCGTACGTCTTGTGGTCCGATGATGAACGGGCTCGGCGGAATTAGATTATGCAATGACGCCGCAAACTCCTCAAAATGCAACCGACTTGTCAATTTTTAGCCGGGTCTGATCGTTATTTATTGGGTTTATTTCTTTTTAAACATTGATATACAAAATACCTAAACGCACTGTTCCTTACAAATCTCACAATAAATAATGCCGTGGATGATTAAAATTAAACATAAGTAATTTATCTTGGACATCAGACATCGGTGTAGGAAAACATCGCGAGGCAACCTGGAATCAATGCTTGTGCCTTCTCTGCATGAGAAGAGGTCCTTGCCCTGCAGTAGGACAATAGGTATTATTTATTTTAAACAATTTCGACCTTATTTATGCCTTAAGGCCCTTCGATAAAGTTCATTTTACGCTTTAAACATTCTCGGATTTGTTTGTGCACACTTTTTTTGGGGAAGTTTTTGAATAACTGTGTACGTACACACAGAGACTCCGATTTGGCAATGGCTTTAAAGCAATAGGGTATTACACCCATTTTTGAAAAGTGTCTCAATAAAATTCTGTAGTGCTAATATGCCGCCAAAAAAAAACACAAAATTTTTATTCAATCGATAAGTGCAATAAAAATGCATCTAATTGTAAATTTTCAAATTTCGCGCGTAGTTTGACGAAGACGCCTCTTACTGAACACCATATTGCACAGCGGAAATGACGTCAGTTCGTTTTGTATCAAACGCGCTCATATAATTGTATATAATTTAAAAATAATTCAAAGAATATTTTCTAATAGGTGTAATAATTAAAAAAATACGTTGGTTACGAAAATAATAAAGGTACAAAGCCTATATACGCCAATCGGTTGACTGACAGTTCACAATATTTATTGTTTGTTTACACAGCCGTACGGCGTAATAACATGGCCGCTACTATTTCATGGTGTTTTATAACAGATTAAAAATACTGAAAACTTTGAATTGAATTTAAAAAAATATTTTGTTATTTTATGAACTAAAACTTACATTTTCCGACTGCTTTATGCCTAAACTGTCTAAATAACATATTTATAGATTTTTTCTCGTATAGAGTAAAATACCCTATTAGTGAAGTCTGAGGCTAACAACGCCGGACGCCAGATGGCCAACTATAATTATTATAGTCACTACCTATAAAATTATTCCTATAAGTAGTTTGTATTTCAGGTCTAATTCAGGTGCTGTTTTTTAAACTGTTTTGACGACGATTTTAATACATGTTGGTCATCTTAAAATTTCCCTAACTGCCTATAAAATTGACATATCCATAGGGACAGTTTGCATTATAGAAATCTTAGTTCTAATCCTCGTAACATCAGCAATCAATCAACCATCTTATGTAACATCAGCTAAAAAAAGCGATATCCTAATAATACTAATCAAATAAAAATGGAGGGACCACCAATATTTTTGTCACTTATGGCTCATTTTAGGAGCTTTTGTTCAGTATTAAGAGGGCAGAAATATCTTTATGAATCATCACTGCAGTGTGTTTAAAACAAGATATTACGTGACCGGATTACTAACCTCACAATCTCGCCAACGGGGCCGCTATCTAAATAATTGAGATGATTACTATTATCAGTAATTAGCACAGCATCGTAACCTTCGCTGATGACATTACAAGTATTCATTTTGTAATTAAAAGGTTGAACTGAAGCCATACTATTGTCTGTCTGCTGCTTTTTTATCACGAGATTTTTTTTATGTGTTGAAGCCCATCCAATCCAATCACGTTAGTAAGGTGTTTGCCCTAACAGTTTTAAATTAAAAGTGCATGAAAAATTAAACTGTAAAGGTAGGTAACCGTAAATTCGCCCCCAAAATAATTGACAACCAATCCAGCCTGTCGCTTTGCTATCCTCCCCCGAGATGCCCTATGGCGAAGCCCGTAACCCACAGGGGGTGTCCGTAGCATCTTTGGCTCTTAATGGAGGCCTTAAATTAACTTTAAGGCACAACAGAAAAGTTCGGTTAAGTAACCTAAGTTGATATGCAAGATTTGGCAAGACGCCATACCGAAAAAGCACCCACCGTCAGATCCGGTCCAATCTATCCCCTTGGTGATATGCTATCTGAAAGCGGATCCACATATGATCATTTTCCCGATCTGATCACCGTATCCGTATCGCCGACGCATAGCATGATCGCCTATCTGGATAGGTGATGATACGCGGTCATGATACGCCGCTGTGATACACAACGCGATACGGCCCGTTCCATTTCGAGTCGGTTTTTGTCCGATCATCAAAGAAGATATGGATACGGCACGGTTTGCCGAAACTTTTTCTTGAGGATACGGCAGGTACGATACGGAGTGAAATAAAGGCGTCCATAACTATAATTATACGGAGCTTGAACGTAACGAATGATACGGCGATACCGATTCGGTGATCGGATCGGGCAAATGATCATATTATGTAAATCCGTCTTAAGGTGATTTGTTATCTAACAGATACAACGTTTGAACGTAGCACTTAACACGATTCCTAGTGCCTAACCACTTAAACTTGAAACATCGCATCGAGTCATTTGGCACACAGTTGGTGCCTAGTTTGTTACTTCAATTAAAACTCCGTCGTTACAATTTGATAGCCTATTTGACTGCAAGCAGTAGAACCGTCTTTCGTCAACGATGAATGATTTCTGGAGGTGAAGAAGGCTACAACTTTTGAGCAATACAACATTGAACATCAGCATGATTCTATACTAATATTGGCTTTTAGGGTTCCGTAAGTCAAAAGGAAAAAGAAATCTTACAGGATCACTTCGTTGTCCGTCTGTTTAATCTGTGAAGCAAGACCCTTTTTCTCAGGGACGAGTGGAGGGCTTGAAATTAATATCAAATACAAAGGTCTGCAATCCCTTGGAGCAGTAAAAAAACAAACTTCTAAGTCAACGTGACTTCTAAGTCAATCAAAAGATGCGTTTATGTCATGCATATTTTGTCATCCGCAAGGGAATCAAAACTTATAGGGTACTTCTCGTTGACCTAGAATTATGAAACCCCTTAAAAACAATTTCATGTAGCACATGTAAAGGAAAGGTAGTAGGTACTGACATCCCCCATGATGAACGAACTATTTACATGTACTTAGTTGTGTAAATAGTTCATCATAAGAGTCAAGTTTGTACGGAACAGTCGGGCGAGCCCGACTGGCATTTCACTG
This sequence comes from Charanyca ferruginea, assembly GCA_947361185.1. Taxonomy (NCBI): domain Eukaryota; kingdom Metazoa; phylum Arthropoda; class Insecta; order Lepidoptera; family Noctuidae; genus Charanyca; species Charanyca ferruginea. Next base: position 5,550,630 of record OX376070.1, read on the forward strand.
ACTTTTTTGTTGTTGTTTGAACGCACTAAACGCCGGAATTACTGGTGCGATTCTTAGTGCTGTAAGCTACAAAAAATGTTGTGTTATAAAAAATAAAAGCTTCGAAAGAAAATTCACGCGGATGAATTCTCTGGTAAAGCTAGTAAGAATATATACGAGTAATATTTTCCCTAGCGAAGTTACTAACAAACTCAGCAGTACGTAAACTTTAGCAATGAATCCAAAACATCTAGCAACTTCCATAGGGCTTGGAAACCATCGCTATACCAATAAAACTGATCTTAGCAAACATTCGATAAGTCCTTGACATTACCAGAAAGTTGTTTTCCTTAATAGGACAGTCATTCAATTATAATATCAACAATTACAATAACGACTTAATAGGTCTAAGTCATGAGAGACAACGAATATGAATGAGAAGATTCGAAATACAAATACAAACTAGGTATTTAACTGAGATTAGTCAGCTCTATTCTTGAATGGCACTATTCATAGAGATTTTTTTTTGTTTCTTACCCGTTTGGAGGCCGACGTTTTGAGACGCAGATACAAGGATTTTTGGAAATTCCACCCCTAAGGGGGTTAAATAGGTAGGGAGTTTGTATTAAAACTATGAAAATTGGTATTTGGACTTTTGATTAAAAACAATAAAATACAGGTTTTGGATTTTTTGGAAGTTCTAGACTACCTACATTAGACGATGAAAGTTATTTATTTCATTTAAAATCAGTATTTTTTTTAATTATTAAAATAATAAATAAATCAGTTTTACGATTTTCGAAAATTCTACCAAAAAACATTTTTCAAAAAAGGTGGTTGTCTTTTATTTTTAAGTTTATAGAGTATCACCTTAACATTCAAATCCATAAAGAAACGGTGACACAGTTAAAACAGAGATTGAAAGTACTCCAAAAATTGAAGAAACTAGAACGTCTTAAGTTTATAAATTTTTTTGGGATTTAGTTGATTTTTTCAAAAAGCATTGACTGAATCAATTTTGAAAAAAAATTATATGGGACAATTTCGGAATAAACCTCTTTCGAATAAAAAAAGAAATTTGCAAATCCGTCAATATAATTATGACAGAGTTAGCCGGAACGTACATAAAAAAAAACAGACATCCGAATTGATAACCTCCTCCTTTTTGAAGTCGGTTAAAAAGCAGTAGATAAATAAGAGAAGAAATTGTGTAAGAGGAAAGTACGACATTTACGCAAACAAAGAGGCTTTACTACATGTGAGTGATGACAGTCTATGATGAATTGATGAGTCAAGCGAAAGAGAATATAGTCTTTGATAACCGCAGACAAAGTAAGAGACAGTCACTGGTATTAATAATTTTATTACATTAGTGATTAATCTGCATGTCAAAAGGTTATGTATAAACAGCGATTAAAACTATGATTAATTCAACTTTTACTTTCAAACAAATGGCTATGTTCGCGTAAACGTAGTGTTTGCGATTGCGACTTGCGAGTTTCACTGATTATTTTTATATTTTTTTTAGGGTTCCGTACCTCAAAACGAAAAAACGGAACCCTTATAGGACCACTTTGTTATCCGTCTGTCTGTCTGTCTGTCAAGACCTTTTATCTCGGGAACGCGTGGAGGTATCGAGTTGAAATTAAAACCATATAAAGTCTACGGTCCCTCGATGCTGTAAAAAAAATCAACCCTCTATGTTAAGGTGAAAAAAGATACGGCTGTTTATGTCGCAAAAACGCATTTATAATATAGAAGTATAGAAGAATGGATATGTACCTACAAATATGTACGGAACCCTCGGTGGGCGAGTCCGACTCGCACTTGTCCGGTTTTTTTATTATATTATTGTTGCTAGCGTTTATCAATTTAACAAATCTATTTTAAAAGGATTTTAAAAAGATTACTTTTAAAATATTTTTAGTAGCCAGATTTAAAAAATTGAATAATTTCCTCCGGTTTATCGAACGTAAAATTAATTGAAATGAACGACAAATTGTCAATAGTGCAGCATACGCACTATTGACAATTTGTGCTTGTATTGGTCGTTGATATTTCACAGAAACTTAATTTTACTTTCGTAAAACCGGTGGTTAGATCGATTATAACAGCAGTATACTGTTTAGTATGGTTTCATGACATGATTACTAATAATAATAATTGTTTGTTCTTATCTCTCCTAAATCTCCTGAACTACCAACCCGATTCTGTAAATTATTTTTTTTTAATTATTTTTCTTTATCTAACAATAAAAAAAAAATTTGATCGAATTTCGCAGTCGACAAAGTCGCGGGCGAAAGCTAGTTGATGATGAAGGGCTACGTCATCTGCGACGTTTGCCCCTGTAGAAACACTCTCTGTCAAACATCTTTCATCAGCTTCCTACTTCTCCTCTTCTAGATCTGGCAGCTTAACTGACGACGTGATTTTTGACACGGCAAAATAATAATACTTTTACGCCAGTACATCAAGCCACACCAAACTGACAAATCCCAATTGAATATGAACCTTTTACTTCTGCAATAAAGTTGCAAATCTATCAAATAAATTTGACAGTAGCTTAATGTGCCGGCCTCTGTACATAGCGGATTATGATGAAATCTTTCATAAAGCAATAAACACACATCTGTCGGGTATGATAACCCTGATGTTATCAAGGTTATGAGCGCTTTGACCCTCGTAGCGAAGTCCGTGACAGAACAACAAGAGCACGAGCAGACCTTTGACACGATAAACATCTGATCTGGACAGATTTTCTCTTACAAACAAAACAAAAGATTTCTTTTATTTATAACGAGCGACTCGCTTCGGCTTCGCACGAGTTTTAACGTCACATTTCAACCAATTTAGACAAAACCTTAACAATTTATACACCAAAACCTTCCTCATGAATCACTCTGTCTATTGCTGAACATTGCATGAAAATACGTTCGTTAGTTTTTGAGTTTTTTGCGAACAGACAGACACGAGGCGGTAAAAAACTTGATTTAAAAGAGTGTCCGAGGAGTTTCTTGCTCGTTCTTCTCCATAGAGACCTACCTACGTTTTGGAACGAGCAACTAGCTTCAACTTTCAGACCAACTGACCGACTCCTTGACAATTCAAAAGTGCCTGTAAATGTAAAGGTTTAATTGAAATCAATATTTGACTTTGACTTTTATAACATGTAGTTAAGTCGAAGAGCTTACAGAATTCTACGGCAGGCAACATATTCTTCTGTCGGGGGAGCGGTGAATGCTTATGCGAATCCCGAGTCCCCGGCCATAGGCAGGAACGCCGCGGTGGTTTTAGCCGGTTAGAGTCCGGCATGCCCCTTCGTCATCCCGACGATGGAGGAAGTCATTAAGGTATTCCACCGCGCAACAAAAAAAAAGACAACAACGTAGCATATGAAAACAGGGGACGACAACACAAAAAAAAAGGTCAAATAAGAATTCGATATTTAATTAACTCTCCCTTTCCACGTAAAATACACTAATGAGTTTACTTCTTCCAATCTATACGTGTATTCTTGCCATGCACTAAAAAAGGTTGAAGTATAAAGTTTGCAGTGGCACATCTTGCGCACTGGCACAAAATAAACAAGTTACCAAATCCGTTCGGAATCCTCCCACGTGGCATTATTTTAGTTTTTTTATTGCGAGTTTGCGACACGTGCCCGTCATCCCCGGTTAGGATATTTTTACATTTACAACACTTGCGTGGGTGGAAAATATTATTTTAGGCGAAGAAATAATATTCGGTTTTGTTTTCACTGTCAAGTTTTATAGAGATTATTATTTATTAATATTATTTTCAGTCTGTATTGTCCCACTGCAGGGCAAAGGCCTCCCTTCTCCTTTCCAACCCTCTCAGGGTTGAAGAAAGCCAGAGCCAACCCAGAGCTAGTGTGAACCAATCCCTCCTGTAAACGTCAAGCTCATCCCGCCATCTTCGCCACGGTCTACCACGATATCGCTGGAAGTTTTCCGGGACCCACCATTGTGGTTGTTTTAACCCATGATCTGTTCGACATGCGGAAGATGTAGTATAGAGACGAGTTAGAAACAAATCAAGCAAGCTGATTTTTAGAGATATACAGTACAACAAAAATTAGATCAGCTTCTTTTTAGCACATAATTCCCATTTTAGGGAATTTAGGGTTTACCCTTTGAACTCGACTTATAATACTAATTAAATAGAGCGCGTTCAAAACCTTTCCTTTGTCTTTGAAGCTATTGTAACAGTAAAGGTTGTTCGGGGTGCTCATAATTAATTTATATGGAGCTCCCACTTGTGCGTAAATTAGGCCGGAGTCATTTATTAATTCAGCAGAAGCTTAGTTGGTTAATGATTTTTTCACCAGTTTTCGGCACGAGCAATTTTGTATAGAGAACTTTGTATTTGTCGGCTTACTCGAGTTAATAAGAGTAAAGCCTATCATATCAGCCTAACTGCTGAACGTTGGCCTCCCCCAGAGATCGCCAACCAACCCGGTCTTGGGCAGCCCGCATCCATATGCACCACTAATGAATATATTTAACGCGAAACGTATTTAACACATCATTGTGTCTCTGCCAACTTCAAACAATATAAATGATTATTTTTTTGGGTCTTTGTAAAACAGCTGTAAGTAAGCAGGAAGAAGGTAGGCAGTAAGATACCTTATAGACTAACAGCATAACAGTGCGTTGCACAAAACGCAACATTAGTTTAATCACAGTAAAGATATCTATATCTTTACTGTGGTTTAATGGAGACTTTAAATTGATGCTGTCACTTTCTTTTTGATACAAAATGTAAGGGATGGCATGAATTTGGTCTCCATTAAACTAATATTGGTTTCGTGCAAATCCGCGTAACATTCATAAACAACAAACGACAAATAATAATACAATACACACATAATATGACAGGGATGCAGACTGAATCCCTGTCAAATTATGTCATCTCATGTAATAACTGTCAAACGGGGTGAACAGCGATGGAGGGGTGAATCGGGACGAAACTTTAAAGGAGATTTTAACGTTGAAATAAAACAATTTATTCACAAAAATGACTCTAATGAATGACTCAATAATAAATATTTCTTCCTAGTGTCCTTGTTGGCAACAAGCTATATTATTTCAATGTTAAAAATAATAGTTTAAAAAAACTAAAAACACGCTTTTTAAAGAAAACCAAACTAAAAAATAGAAAATAAATTTTAATAAATTTAAATTAAGAAAAGTGTTAAAAATTTCAATAAATAGGTATAAATTAATAAGTGTGAATAAAAAAAAAATATTTAAAAAAAAGCGTGGGGTGCATGGTGTCAATAGTTATAAATATTTTATTGACAGATATGAGTAGAGTGATTATCATTTTGATAATATCTTAAAAAGCACCCCACGCTTTTTTTAAAATATTTTTTTTTTATTCACACTATTATTAATTTATATTTATTGAAATTTTTAACACTTTTCTTAATTTAAATTTTTAAAATTTTATTTTCTATTTTTTAGTTTGGTTTTCTATAAAAACCGTGTTTGTTGTTTTTTTTTAACTATTATTTATTTTTTACTTTTTAGTTTGAATAATGGAATAATTTTATCAAATTAGTGTATTGTCATCGGTCCTCGATAAATCTACAAAGTTTGAACGAATTCTGGCCGTTTAAAGTGGGTCAAAATCGTGCCCAAAGAAGTCGGTTACAAACAAACATACAAACATACAGGTGAAGCTAATAAAAAGCGTGTAAAAACCAATTTTAAGTTTCGTCCCGATTCACCCCTACCACAGATTAACTAATAGTTTCTTTCCCCTGCATCCCTCCCTATTCACCCCGTTATATCGTAATGTTCTAAACGAGCAAAATGTTTAGAATTCATGGTGCGTCTAAAAAGGCGTGCCTAAACATAAATTATTTTTTAAAATTCATTAAATATCGCTAGAAACATCTTCTATATTAATATTGACATAACTCAGCACAGCTAATTCTTAAGCACATTTAATCACGTATATTTTATGACGTAACCAGCGCACAAATATTATAACGACGAAGTTCTAAACTTTCTCCACGAGTCGACACGTCTGATGATGTAAATAACAATTGAACAAGATACTTTGGTTTATTAAAACATTGTTTTTACGATACCCAATAAGGATGTTATAGCCTTGATATATTTGATTGCAGAATGGCGAACGCTTGACGTCATAACGCCATGTTTGGGAAAGAAAGGAGTTCTTTTGTAATTGGAGCTCCTTAGATTGTTTTCGACGGATTGGCTCTGGCTTTATTCCTAGTGTTTACCGGCTGTATATTCGTAGAACCGTTCAAAACAAGCGTTTCAATTAATCAATGGATTGAGGCTATCGCAGCATCAAGACAGTACCACACAAGACAAAGGCCCATTTCAGGGCGAAGTAATGCCTGTTGACACTTCGCCGGGTAAAGTTTATTTAGAAACCCACGGAACCCGATAAGTGTGGGACCAACTCAACGTTTTTAAAATAGGTACTTATTTAGCATCAACCTAATTTTAGGTTCAGAAATGTCATTCAACCTTAAACAACATTCCAACTAATTATCACAGGCACCAAACAATGAGAATTCTTTTGGTGTCTACTACAAAAACTAATTATATTTCTTTATATTTTACTGACATTGTTATCAAGAACAATCGTTTTTATGAGCGTATTTAATCAGTTACCATATCGGAATTTATAGCAAACTTCATGAATGATGATTATGTATTTCTAATTAATCATTTTAGGACGTAGTAGAATTTCGATATTTCAGGGTTTTCGGTAATAAGTCTACAAAAAAGGAAACCTCAGTGTGTTTACAGATAGAAAGAGAGATAGCTATAGTTTATGGTTCAATGAAAAACTAGTTTTACATTCCAGGCATTGTTTAAAAATAGGTGTAACCTAAAGAAACACAGTTTAAAGTGCAATAAAGATTAAAGACACTTACCAAAGGCATCATTTTCTGCGTAGGCGGCTGTGGTGGGGGCCCTCTTGTCCTTATGTCACTCGGTTGTCTTCTTACCGCGGGTCTCACAGGGGGTTCTCTAGGGACCTCTCTGGATGTTTCTCTAGAATGTTCTCTAGAATGATCTGTGGTGCCTCTGTCACGTCCTGCCAAGGCTTCTGATAATGCCGCAGATAATGCTCCGACGTTGCCCGTTGGGGCGGGAGGCATCGCTGGTCGGACTTTGTCTGGGGAAGACCTCTGTGGTGGTTGATGTGGTTGTGGCGGTGGGAACCGCGGTGCGTCGGTTTTGACTTGCCCATTAGGTGTGGAACCTGCGAAGTTTTATTGGTTACTTCTCGTGTTGAATTCTAGGCAAAAAAAAGGAACTTTTATTTTTATCTATTTCAATATGAGCACATTTATGTAATAATTACACCCATTTTGTCTACATACACAAAACAATAATAACTATGTTACAAGTTACAGCTAAAGATAGGTGTGAAAATAAACTTAAATTAGCCGGATAAACTGAAGTTTATTTTCGGGGAAAGGCAAAATGGCACATAAATGTTAATCATTTGCGATAAATTATTATTTTCGTTATCCTGCTAAACTGCACATTAGCCTAAACGCTAACAAAAAAAAATCTAATGGTGGTTATTTTCGCACCTATTTTTAGTCGTAACATATAAATATATATTTTAATAGCTTATTTATTTTCCCCACAGCTGGACAAAAGGCCACTCTTTTTCCTTCTAAACTTCTCTATTTTGTGCGCAAATGTAAACAGATCTTCACACCACCTTCGCGGCAGTCGACCTTGACGGCGGTGGCGATGTTCTCAACATTTTTGTATTAAACATAAGTACTTGAAAATTCATATTCATCGAGAATTGGGTACTTTGGCGGCAGGTGTCCATAATGCTGGCACTTCACTTGGCGTATTTGTGCAAATGTTGGCCTAATTTGGATAATACAAAAAATGTGCGGGTGCACATGCTATGAAATAAAGTCGATTTTGAACCGTCTTCAAAAAAGGAGGAGGTTATCAAATCGACTGTATTTTTTTTTTTGTTATGTTTGTAACCTGAGAACTTTGGACTGGGTGAACCGATTTTGATGATTCTTTTTTATTTGAAAGCTGGTGCTTCCCGTGTGGTCCCATTTAAATTTGGTCCAGTTTTGACAATGGCATCCATGAGAAAACCATATAAGTAGTAATGCTTTAGGGGTGGTCCCATATAAATTTTATCGAAATTGATTCAGCACTTTTTGAAAAATCAACAAATACCCAAAAATTTTACATAGACGTCGTTTTAGTTTCTTCAATCTTTGGAGTAGTTCACTTTCAGTCTCTGTTTTAACCATGTTGCCGTTTCGCTTTTTACAAAAAGGACAACCGCCTTCCGAAACTAAAGTCAATGTGTGTTCTGTGGTTATTTTTCAATTTATAGTTTTTGAAGGCGGTTGTCTTTTTTGTAAAAAGCTTTTTGTATTATCCAATCATGGGCAATACTTGCACAAATACGCAAAGTCATAGAAGTAGTGCGTAGCATAAATATAATAGGGTATTACACCCATTTTTGAAAAGTGTCTCAATGACATTCTGTTGGGCTAATGTGCCACCAAAAAAAACACAAAATTTTTATTCAATCGATAAGTGCCATAAAAATGCATCAAAATTTTCAATTTTCAAATTTCGCGCGTAGTTTGACGAAAACGCCTCTTACTGGCCGCCATATTGCTCAGCGTAAATGACGTCAGTTCGTTTTGTATCAAATAAGCTCATATTAAATATTATGATAATTGTATATCATTTAAAAATAATTAAAAGCATATTTTGTAATAGGTGTAATAATGAAAAAAATACGTTGATTACGAAAATAATAAAAGTACAAAGCCTACATTACGCCAATCAGTTGACTGACAGTTGACAATTTTTTGTTTACACAGCCGTATGGCGTAATAACAGCCGTATGTTGTTTTGTTATTTTATGAACTAAAACTTACATTTTCCGACTGCTTTATGCCTAAACTGACTCAATAACATATTAATAGATTTTTTCTCGTATAGAGTAAAATACCCTATTATGGGTTTCATCGATGCGCCAAGTGAAGTGCCGGCATAATGTGTGACTATTGGCAGTCTAAATACGAACGGGTGTAAAAAGGGTTTGTCCTTTAGTAGATAGTGAGAAACGCCTGAAGTCAACAAAGTAAATGTTATGATTCTCATTGAAAAGTGTGAACGGGAAAAGAAGCAGTTTATTATATTCTACTATTGTATTTTTTCATTCTTAATCATACTCATAATAACACTATTCAAATAAACGTAGTTTATGTCTATAATAATAACTTATGATACACAACCGTGAACAAGTAACTCTATCAGCTGTTACGGCTGAATGAAACAAACTTACCGATAGCAGTTTAGTGTGGGGTTATAGTGATACTATATATGTATCAGGTATACTAGATAATATGTCTACAATTTTAGTACTATGTTTGAGTACTTTCCGGCAAACTACACAATTGACGTTATTATTTTAAATTGGCAACACTTTTGTTTACATTTTTGTGATCTCAAATTCCATTTCGGGGTATAAGGTAAGACACACCTGTAAAACTTTTAGAGGACTTTTTTTAAAATGGGTTCGTTGTTAAGTAATTTAAGCCATATCGATCGATCGGTCATGGTTAAGCTACGCTTGCCGCGGTCGGCCTGCGATTGGGTGATCATCCTTTTCATACCGACACCGCTCCGTACCGTACCGCTCGGAAAGCACGTAAAGTCGTTGGTCCCGTATGTCATTTGTAGTCAGAAGCCAGAAAGTCTGACAACTAATCTCACTAAGGAGTATCTTGTTACCCAGTAACTGGATTGTAGAGGTCAGACATGCAGTCGCTCCATGTAAAACTCTGGTATTCAGCTGTATCCGGTTAGACAGGAAGCCGACCCCGACAGTTGAGGATGTCCCTACGGTATAGCGAATCACCCTTCGCCGATGGTACGGTTCACCGAAATCACTCATAGTCGACGGTTGGTTCCACGAATAAATCCATAGACTAGGCAGATGATGACCCTTTTAAGTTTTTACAGGATCAATTTAGAGGGTGTAATAAATAACCCTTTACTATTAGGTAATACACATTCATTACAAATGCCTAGGTACCTACGTAAATGCTCCCTAGGACTTAAATCTTCTATCGATCTAGCAGATTTGTGGCACTTTATTATCACAGCGTGAGCTAGGCAGGTATTTAGATCGTGACACGAAACAAGAGACCTTTATAACCAAAATTGAACTTTGTCCGCAATTTCTTCCGCCATAATGGTCTTGATGTCAAAAATAGGGATGCAATCCAGGATGTATATTTCCTCCGTACTTATCCAAATTCGTTCAGCCGTTACGACGTTGTTTGGCAAGAGACATAGTCATACATAGATATAAACTTTCGCATTTATACCTAACTAGATTTGGCCGGCGACTTCGTCCGCTTGAAACTCATCATCTAGGTACCTGGTCTTTTCCCAACTAGGTATGTTGCAGCTGAATAATCGGATGCAGCTGAATACCTACCAGTGCTTTACATGGAGCGACTGCCGGTCTGTCCTCCACAACCCAGCTACTGGGTACCTAACACAATTGGTACCCCTTGGTAAGACTGGTTGTCAGACTTTCTGGCTTCAGACTACCCATAACAACGTTAAGATCTACAAATGACAGCCATGACCTGCAGCTTTACGTGCTTTCCGAGGCACGGAGCGATCTTGATATGAAATGGATGGTGTAGCTTAACCATGATTGATCAATACATACGAATTTAACTTAGTCACAGGCTCCTCCACTTGGAAGGCAAAGACCACTTTAATTTGACCCATGCATGATACAAAATTTGTCCTTAACAGGCTGACGTCTGCTACCTATTAAGTATATACCTGCCAAATTTCACCTTCATAGGTGAAGTAATTTTCCAGATTACGTGTTTAGTCAGTGAGAGAATGAGTGGTGTGACCTTTCAATTTCATGTATACAGATTATACTAGCTTTTGCCCGTGAATTTGTCTGATGTTGGTTATAAAGACCTTTCCCAGGGTACAAGTTTTTTTTCATACCAAATATCATCATAATCTGATCAGCCGTTTGTTGTGAAAACGTAACAAACAAACAGACAGAGAGTTACATTCGCAATTTATAATACATACTAGCTTTTGCCCGCGACTTCGTCCGCGTGAGTGTCGGTTATCGCGGATGCAGACAAAGTCACGGATTAAAAAGTAGCTTGGTTTAAGCTATTTTCATCAAAATCGGTTCAGCCGTTTCATCGTGAAAGCGTAACAGACAGAGTTACTTTCGCATTTATAATATTATATTAGTATTAGTAAAATTAGTAATATTAGTAATTAGTAATTTAGTAATTAGTATTAGTATGGATAAGTATGTATGGATTAGACAGATTTTGGTGGCAACAATTTATGTTGTGCAAATATGTATGTTGAGTATTTTTTTATATCAATAACATATTTTTTTCAACATCAAAGCATTTATTTCAATTAAACCATACACCACTTTTGAATTGTCAAAGAGTCAGTCAGTTAGAAAGTTGAAGCTTGTTGGTTGTTCTAAAACATAGCATATTTTAAGCCGAATTTCCAGATGACAGTAATTTCATCTGTGGTCAAATCTCATGTCAAATTATTTGATTAGCTGTTGTGATTTCGGCCAACTATAGGATTATGAATACTGCTATGCTTAAACTTTTAGACACAAGGAGTAATAATCTAGTTCAACGCATGATTGTTGGCTTTGAATTTCATAAAAGGTCACAAAACTAAACATACCTAGTATGTCATACATATTTAATCAGTTTTAAAATATAACATACTAAATGTATCAATAGTATTGTATTTTCATTTTACCTAAATGGAATGATTTCGAATTTTAATGTATTTTTCCTTTATGATGTCTGCGGTTTGAAAATTTAAGTAATTATATCATTTGAAAATGGATTGGTATCTTATTATTAAAACAAATGTAATTAAATCAGATAAATCTAGGTATATATAAACTAGTTGTAAATAACTTTAACTAGTGACAAAGAAATTAAGTAATTGTGTATCAAAACCTTGACCTAATTAATATTGTACAATTATTGAGAGTTGTGAGATACAAAACTAAAACCATTAGTAAGAAATAACAAAACCAATTGAATTTGTTTCTTAATTTGTTACTTATTATTCATTGATTGAAGATTAATTTATGACTTAAAATGGACATGATCATACTTACAATATTAATGTTTTAAATTATGATAAAACTTAAATCATGTAAATATTTAATGTTCTACCAATTTGACTATTAAATTAATGTTAACGTATGTAGGTTTATTGTGCCAGCACCCAGCCCATTTATGAATAAACGGAAAAAAATATTATGATAATCATGCATTATGATAAATATGCTAGCACCATTATTTCATTAAAACCGTTCTTCATATGTTTTTATAAACCCTTATTTGGAACACAAAAACTTACTTTGGACATAAAAATTGCCCCTAAAAAAAACTTATAAAACCCAATGTCTGGTAAATAAACTAATTTTTATAATATTAGCTTTTGCCCGTGACTTTATCCATGAATGTCAGTTATCATGGATGCAGATAAAGCAAATTTCATAAAAATTGGTTCAGTTGTTTCATCATGGAAGCATAACAGAGTTACTTTCGCATTTATAATATTAGTATGGACTGTTTTACATAGGAATATCACAAGCAAATAGAGATCATATTGCACTAAAAAATATTCATATAAGATGATGGTTGTTGTTTGTTGTGGATGTTGTTAATGTTTGCTTCTTCCTTCTCAATATCCCAGATCATTAGTAAGTGCCTACTAGTACTTTAGTATATCTCTACAATGTGTACACCTGTTCTTTGTCTAGTAATTGGTGATAGTGACTCAGGTAGTTTGTTTTTTACAGGTTTCAATTTTCTGCAAATACTTTAATATGTAAGATAACAATATTATGCTCATCAAAAATGTTATCCTTAAAATTTTATGCAAAATTTCACATCTGTATAAGTTTCAGATTACTGCTCCATGTGTGTTAACAGTTGTACCTCTAAGATATGAAACTTGTAAAGATAAGAGGGCAGCTATCTCTAAATGACAATGAAATTGTATGTAGGTTTCATGGAGGAGTCTTACCTGCTAGTTTACCAGTAGGTCTCAGTTTGGGCATTCCACCTGCAAACAAGCCACCTAGCCCAGGTGGGGCGCCGCCGCCGCCATTCTGCAGGGGCGCTGCACTTCTCGCACTGCCCCCACTCGGGGAACCTCCACCAGACACATTTGACACTTTCCCAGGTATATACGGGCCACTTTTATCTACAGTCTGTGTCTTTTTCAACTTTGCACCCTGTCTAATAGAACTCAACAATGCATTTCTGTCGTCAGCCCCACCACCCTTCGAGCTGCCTCCAAATATTGGGGGAGGCGGCGGGCCCGGAGGAGGCGGAGGCCCAGGCGGTGGCGGAGGCTTCGGTCCCATGACGACACAATACTAACAGACACTGTCACCAAATGCCATCAGGTGCAAACAATCAAATTGCAAACGTCGTGATACCAAGCAATTCAATATTCAAGTGACGATCCTTCAAACCTTCACAAGTAGTCTCAGTGTACGTTCTCGCACGTGACGACAACACTTAATGCACAATACGTCACTGTACACCAATGCATACTAATTTACATAAAATATTGAAGAACCTTGCCCCAAAAGATTAAACATTGTAGGAAGTACGTAGGCACTACAATAGAAATTGTTTTTACTTGATTTAAGTTCAACTGGTCATAACCAACTACTTTTAGTATTTCGGAACATCGTTTATTATTCTTCTGAAGCTTCTAAATAGAACAGAAACGAGTTCGAGAGAATTATATTTGCTAAACAAACGGCCACCACACAATGTGCTAAAACCAAACGGAACCAGACAGAATGAACCCAATGAGTCTGGTCGTCTGGAGAAGAGACTTTTCGAAAATTCATTCACAAATGGCCGACTGCAGCTAGGAGAACTGTCAGTCAAAAATACAACACAGATAAAAAAGTGAAAAATAATTGCCATTAGAAAAAAAGAAAGATATAGTAGTTTTTGTGGTGTCCCCTTGTTTCGCAGACTGAAATTTCATAGAATTTCGTTTCCCAGAAAATGTTTCATATAATATTTGGTTCTCGTATTTTTATTTCGACTGTTATTCTTTCAAAGACTATTTATTTCAATGAAAAATATTTCACATTCACATTTTTTTGTTTAACAAACTTATGAAACAATAGAAATATTTTTTAACGAAATTCCATGGAAAAATACAACAAAAAGTATTTTTCCAAAGAATTTATAACAACGAAAATGTGTATAAATAGACAATAACAAAAGTGTTGCCTTAAAAGTCAATATGTTGTGCTACAAAAGTTAATGACAGAAACGAATCGCTGCGAAACCGACTCCACGTAGTCTTGTATTATTTAAATCTGCGTAGGCGTGAAGGGGCGAGGCGGCCCGCGAGCTGAGGAGCAGGTGGTTTTAACGCCCGCCGCCGCGGCCGAAGCTGGCCGGCTAAGCCGGCCAGTAAGCCGAAGCTGCGGTGGTGAGCGTGAATACCATCTGCGACAATAAGCTCGCGTAGGACAGTCGGAGCCCCGCAACGCCGGAGCCGTGACAGAAACTATGCCTGCTGCATGTTGCATGCTCGCTTGCATGATGCATGCTTGCTTACATGCTGCATGCTTAATTGCACTCTGCATTCTTGCTTGCACGCTGCATGCTTGCTTGCACGCTGCATGCTTGCTTGCATGCTGCATGGTTGCTTGCACGCTGCATGCTTGCTTGCACGCACGCGCAGTAGGTTTGGTTAGAACTGAGACTCCCATTCTTTTGAATAAGTTTTATATTAAATAAAAAATTAAAAGGATAAAGAATATTTGATTTGTTATTCTATGATATGATTATTCTAACAATAAACTTTATGTGAAAAAAAAAACAATGATTTAGAAATCTTGAAAGTAAGTATTCTGCGTATTGATTATTCTATGAAAAGAAATTATGAGAAAAATTTTATGTGAATCGAAATTCTATAAAACTATTAGCTATGAAACAACGTACAACCAGTTTTTGTAGCTTAAGGCCAAGAAGGTCTAGGTCATAACTCGAAACTGTAATTACATTGCAAAGGATTTCACGATTTCCTAAAAATGTACTGTAATCAGTTATATCAATCAAAAGCTATACTATTCTACACCATACCATAACATCATCTGCTTAGCCTTTTCCCAACTAGGTACTTGATAATATGTTGGGGTCGGCTTCTAGTCTAACCGGATACAGCTGAATACTCGAGATTTACATGGAGCGTCTGCCTATTTATCTTCCACAATCCAGTTAACTACTGGGTAACATTTTGGTAAGACTGGTTGTCAAACTTTCTAGCTTCGGACTAATACGGCAAAACGAGCGATATTAGTATGAGACAAACCCTGCTGGCTGGATTAGGATGACGACTTATGAGACTTCTATAGGTGGTTTCCATTTTCTTTTAGTTTTAGTATTCCCAGTGACGTGGAACATTGGACTGGTGACCAATTTTCATAAAAGCCCACTTTTGATAGGGTTTCGGGACCACCAAACCATTAACAATTATTATTATTAATATTATTGCTGTTCATTTCCGTTCACTGGTTCATTGCATTGTTCTGTAGCCACCATGCATCAGAGCACACGTTTGATTGACATTTCTGCATAAAGAAACATTTAAGCAACCAGCTCTGAGCAGAACTATAACGTTTTGACATTTCTCGTAAAAGAAACAGAGTATAGTTCTGAAAAGAACTGCTGTTATGTTTTTTTCTTTATGCAGAAATGTCAATCAAACGTGTGCTGTGATGCATGGTGGCTACAGTTCTTTGTTTGGTCTGTGTCGAACTTCAGCGAGGACGACATAGCTGGTGCGAAGCTGCTGCAGTTCCGGTCGCTTAATAAATTCGACCGATCCTGACGACGACGTGCCGACGTGTATAGAGGAAGTTTGAGACATCTCAGAGTACCGACGCAAGCATCGTCTACACATCAACTAGACTAGTCTTCAAAGACACAATGTCCTTCAACAGGCTCGTAACGTTGACGTGGTCGAATGTTACTGGAGGTAACTTGTCCACAAACGTCAGCACGTCGCGCATCGTCTAGATCGGTAGCGGCGGTCGCCGCCGCTCAGGTCGGTGGCGTATCCCAGAGTGCACCGAACTCGATGAGTTGCCCAACTATGTGGCGTTAATTGGGTCACTGGCGCGTGTAAACAATGTAAACATGTGGTGATGCCGACTCGAAAGTCGAAACTCGTGACCGACGTGTCTAGTACCCGTTGGTCACAAGTTTCGCGTCAGCAATTTTGTCGCCGGTGCAGATTGCAGAGTCTACGTTTTGCGCCGCAAGCGTGCCTCGTGCCTGCTCCTGTCCCGCAGCTCCTCCTCGCAGCGCTGCCCTGATTATTTGACCCGTTGGTCATTGTGAGTACGCCTACTACTCCCCCCGTAAAGCTCGTGACTGTGAAAGAAAAGAACCGGGCGGATGATGACGGGTTCGCGACGGTGCAAAGGAAGAAAGCGCCGACAGAGTAACTGTATGGTTGCATTTCCATCAAAGACATGCGAGGATGTGTAACGAGGGATGTGTAAAACTAACCAATTACAGCGCTATATAGTATGTAGCGGTAGCGCGACCTCTGCGCGCCGCCATCCTGAAAGCATACACATGCGTCCTTCCGCCACGGAGCGCGAACGCAGACTAAAGCGCCCCTTAGAAGCGCGGGATATTTATGGTTTGACCCGCGGAGTGAATCGCGACCGCGATCAATCTAAATACTTCGGAATCCTGCGCTCTGATTGGTTGTACATATTTTAGCATTTAGGTATATCACTACGCATAGGTTTAAGTTTGTAATATAATAGGGCTCATTTTATTTTAATAAATCACCATTCCGCTCTCGCCTGCTGTTGAGTGCACACGTGCTCCCATCTGCTACGCCGATCGCTCCCGCGCACCCCGCGCCCACCCGACGTCTCCGTAGCGCTACGCCGTAGCGCACGGCTACGCCACCGCACCCCGCGCCGCTGCCGCCGGCTCGTAGCCGGTCGTCGCGTCACCGCCTCCTCGTAGCGCAGCTACGAGTTCGGATACATCGTAGCAGGTCGGTTACTAGTGTGCCCATACTCACGCGTAACTTATCTGCTACGATCGCGTTTCGCGCGCCCCGCGCAACGGTTTGGTCCCTTAAGGATTAAAATCCACTGGTTTTTCGGTGGTACTTGGAGGATACCTAACGGTGACAACGATCCCAAGTGGGTGGTGACCCGCCTCACCCGCTGACCCCCTTTAGGGGAAAGCAGTTAGTCGGAAGGGCTCCGACCGCGGCCTTGGGGGGACTCCTAGTCGCGGTCTGGTAGTTTGCTAACCCCCTTTTATTACAGCTGCACCCGGGACGTCTGGGTGTCTCTACCCCAGCGGCCCGGATCGGTCGCAAGACCCATAGGGCCCTACCGCACATTGTGATTGGCGGTAGGTACTCAAGCTTAGGGCTCACCTTAGGCACACACCTCCCTGACTATCCCGTCAGGGAGTGCACTCATCCCCGGGTTATCCCACCCGGGGAGTTAGGTAGTTAGGTTTTAGGCCCCTCAGGCATCAGACAGCTTGGTAGCTGACGAGTTTGTTTTCAGGACTTTCTTCTCGTCAGTGGACCAGTAGGAAAGTCTTGCGGGTAGGGAGTTTTTTGTGGGCACTGTCTGCCCGGGGTTACACGTGTAACGTGTCTCCCCGGGGCGTGGTTAGGAGTTTAATCTCCCCCCCCCCCCACTTTGTTATCTTATAATCATTGGGCCCACAATATGTCGGTCCAAAAGATTATAGAATTCCTTGTCAAGGCATTCAGTGAGGACCCGTACCTCCAAGAAAAATACGGAGATGAATTCAATGCAATAAAAATGGCGGCGTTTGAGGACCCCGTCTCCTCTCCCGCTTCTTCCGAAGTGTCGAAAGACACAGAGGAACAATCGGACATGGACACAGTCGTCTCCGAAGGTGAGGCGACCTCCTCCCCCTCCACCCCCGCATCGTCCTCCGAGGATGACTACCAATTTGTTGGTAGTAAGGGGAAGAGGAAGAAGGGTAAGTCCCCTTCCTCGGCCAGCAAGGCCAAGAAGTTGGTGGTGGATACTGCCACCCCCTCTCCTCCCGGCGAGACAAACCCGCGCCCCTCTAGCGCCAGCCGTCCGCCTAGCCCTATGGCCGTAGCGACCCCGGCTATTGCCACTTCGGTTTCGGCCACCCCGGCCTTAACCCCCCAGGCTAAGACCACCCCGGCGGCGGCCACCTCGGCTGCCCCCGTTAAGAAGACCCGACCCCCTCCCCCCTTGTTCATTCACGACAAGGCCAAGTGGCTGGAGGTTTCCAAGGCGTGTAATGAGCGCCACATTAACTATACAAATGCCCGAGCCGTCCAGCTGGGCATTAAAGTGACACTCCCCACCACCAACGATTTCAGGGAGTTGAATAAACTCCTGTGTGGAAGGAACATACCGTTCCACACATATTCCCTACAAGAAGACAAACCCGTCAGGGTCGTTGTGAAAAACGTCCCTATAGAAATCTCCACCTCGGAGATTCTCAGTGACCTCGAGTCACAGACCATCCCCGTCGCCGAGGTGCACCGCATGCACCGGAAGAACGGCGACTCATATAATATGGTACTGGTGGTGTGTAATCCCACCGAGGGGCACCACCCCATATTTCAGATCAAGAGGATCTGTGGCCTTTCGGGCCTTAAAATCGAGAACCCTCACCAGAGTGGTGAGATGTCGCAGTGCCACCGCTGCCAGTTGTACGGGCATGCCCAACGCAACTGCCACGGCAAACCCAGGTGCGTCAAGTGCCTGGGGGATCACGGCACTGCCGATTGCCCGCGACCTAAAGACCGCACCTTATGCACGGAGCCTCCCTGCTGCGTGCTGTGCGGCGAAGCTGGCCACCCAGCTAATTACCGGGGGTGCCCCAAAGCCCCCAAGTCGTCGGCCCCTAAATTGGCCAAACGTAGCCAGGACAGGCAGCAGAGGGAGCGTCCCGACGCTTCGAGGAAACTCCCCCCTCCCTCGGGTGCACTCCCCGCCACCCTCGCCCCCCAGCGCCCCAGCCCCTGGAACGCGCTTAACCACCAGACCCACTTCCCAGCGCTGAGACCCACTCAGCCGCTGGCAGCTCCAGCCATCCCTGCACTGATGGCAGTGCCTATCCCTCCCCCCTCTCCCCCTAGGCCTATTATCAAAGCGGCCGCGCCTTCAGCACCCCGCTCCCAGGCCATAGCCCCATTCGCCTTCTCGGCTCCCCCTCCCTCCCTTGCGTCCAATCCCCTCCGCCCTCAAGCCGCGATGGACCCCTTTGACCCCTTCAGGGTCATCACAAGCACATTCGGGGTTTTCCATAGCCCTCGCGGTGTGCAAATGTCGCGTGAGATAATCGCCTGCAAGGGTGATTTCATACGCCTAGCCCAAATATATGATGCGTACCCGGACGTTACGCTTGCCCTCCGAAACCTTCCCCATAACAATCCGTAATGGATAAAACTCCCCCAACGAGGCTCAAACCTAAATCCCTAAAGATAGGGACTTTTAATGCTAATAGCCTTAATGGCCAACGTGATGAGATCGCCAACTTCCTCCGCGACCATCACCTAGACATTCTTCTCGTTCAAGAGACATTCCTTAAGCCCCATCAACGTGACCCGAGAATCGCCAATTACCGGATTGTTCGTAATGACAGGACTCGGTGTCACAAGGGAGGCACTCTTATATATTACAGAGCGGCCCTCTACTGTATTCCTATGGACCCTCCGTCCCTCTCGAACCTGGAGGTCTCTGTCTGTCGGCTGGGCATGACAGGCCATCAGCCCATCACTATCGTCTCGGCGTATCTCCCCCCTGCCAACGCCAACCCCACAGAGGTCAATGCCTCCTTAAGAGATGACCTCACGGCCCTCTTCGGACTAAGTGACTCCGTCCTTTTGGCGGGAGATCTTAATGCCAAACACCCCTCTTGGAATAGTCACACGGCTAACTCCAGAGGCAGGGTACTGTTCGATCTCTGTAGTTCCCTTAGTTTTGATGTCATCGCCCCGATGCATCCGACTCACTTCCCCCTCGATCCTAGTCATCGCCCAGATGTGCTAGATGTCGCGCTTCTGAAGAATGTAAACTTGCGATTACATTCTATAGAGACGATCGACGAACTTGATTCGGACCATAGACCAGTGGTCTTGGAGCTCGCGCCCAGATCCGGTCCCTTCGATCCCACTCAATCCCCCCCCTCTAAAGTGATCACGGACTGGGGGAAAGTAGGCGTATTGCTGAAATCTACTGAGTCCCCTCACTTAGACCGAATCCCGGACAACATCGAGACTGTAGCGGATGCGGAGGCCGCGATCGGCTCGTTCGCAGAACACGTGCAATCCGTCCTGAACGAATGTTCACGGGAGGTTCCGGCGGTGGATCATCGCTGGAATCTTCCGGACGATGTGCGTGATCTCGTGACCGAGAAGAACGCGGCCATCCGTGCCTACAGAGCTTTTCCCTGTGACAGTAACAAAGCTTTTATGCGATACTTACAGCGTAAAGTAAGTAGACGCGTCAAAGAGTTGCGTGACGATCAATGGGATAAGATGCTCGATGGACTCGTCCCGACCCATCAGGCCTTCTGGGATCTGCAGAGGAAACTACGCTCCTCTGAGACCACCTCCATGCCCCCTCTTATCCGACCCGATAATAGCGTCGCCTTCGACGACGACGCCAAAGCAGAATGTCTGGCCGACAGCCTAGAGTCCCAATGCTCCCCAAGCACCCAGCCAGTAGACCCAGCCCACCTCGCTGAAGTGGACGCTGAAGTCGAACGCAGATCCTCACTCCCTCCCGTAGAGGACCCGGATGATCCCCTGCCCCCCGTCACTCCTGACGAGGTGGAGGAGATCATAAGGGGTCTCAAACCTCGGAAGGCCCCTGGCTCAGACGGAATCACCAATAAGGTGTTCAAACTCTTCCCCCCCGCCCTGATTTTGTTAATGACCGCTATCTTCAATAGCGCTCTTTCGAACAATATGTTCCCACAATCGTGGAAGCAGGCTACCGTCATCGGTATTCCCAAACCGGGCAAACCTAAATCCTCCCCTAGCAGTTATCGCCCTATAAGTCTCCTCAATGTCATGGGTAAGATCTATGAGAAACTTATTTATAAGCGACTCAAAGATTTTGCCGAGGCAAAGAGCTTAATTCCTATAGAGCAGTTCGGATTTAGGTCCAGACACTCTTGTGTCCAACAGGTGCATCGTATAGTCGAACATATCAGCGACCGTCGCCAGCGCGGCCTGATGACTGGCGCCCTGTTCTTCGATATTGCGAAAGCATTTGACAAGGTATGGCACAACGGGCTGATATACAAGCTATATCGGCTCGGTGTGCCAGACCGTCTCGTTCTCATTCTTCGAGATTTTCTGTCGAACCGCACCTTTCAATACCGCATTGATGGTGCGCTTTCTACCCCGCACCCGATACGTGCAGGAGTCCCCCAGGGCTCCGTGATATCCCCCTTAGCCTTCACGCTATACACTAGCGACATCCCGAAAAGTAGAACGGCGCAGTTAGCCCTTTTTGCTGACGACACCGCCATATACTATTCGGGTCTGAGTCCAAATATTATCGCCCGCACCCTCCAAAAATCCGCAACCGCATTTGGCGATTGGTCCCGGAAATGGAGAATAGAAGTCAATCCCGACAAGAGTCAGGCGGTCATTTTCACAAGACCCAGAGTCCGCCTCCCCCCCTCTCCTAGCCCGATCACCTTGTTCGGCAAGCCGATCCCTTGGGAGAAGCAAGCTAAATACTTGGGGGTCATCCTAGACCGGAGATTATCCTTCGGGGAGCACATAAAGACGGTACGTTCGCGCGCCGCTTTCGCCCTCGGCAGGCTCCACTCTGTGCTGAATGCGCGCAGCAAATTGTCACTTAAGTGCAAATTGCGTATTTACACCGCGTGCATTAGGCCCATCTTGACCTACGCTTGCCCCGTGTTCGCACACGCCAAGCCCCACCACCTACATAGGATGCAGACCCTTCAAAACCGATTTCTCCGAAATGCCACGGGCGCCCCGTGGTACATTAGGAACGAACGACTACATGTCGACCTGAAAATCCCCACTATCAAACAGTGCATGAAACGTCTTACCAAGCGTTTCTTTGACTCAGCCGAGAAACACCCCAACCCCCTAATTTCTTCGGCATCCCGGTACGTCCCATCACTAATATCGAAGATTCGCCGTCCAAGGCATACCCTCATCGAACCCGATGATCCCATCACCCTCATCCAAGAGAGTAGTAGGGAAACCAGTACGATCCGTAGTAAGTACAAAAACAAATACCGACCGCGACTCCGGCCCCGCCGCCGAGGCCCTCCGCGACCCCCCGTAATATCACAGACCGACTCTTGCTCGACGAGCCAGCCCGCGCCGCTGAGCCTGTAGCTTTAAATTCCCCTAAATAATTTCGACCCAGCCTGACCATTGCTGTCCCCTTAATGACGCACTAAGCCTAGGTTCGAACCCCGCAGGGGGTGCCCTTAGTGTCTGTTCATTTAATAAATATCCTTAGTTTGTAAGCCCTGGCTGGGGGCCTTAAAGTAATTTTAGGCCACCACAGGATTGTCCGGTTAAGCAGCATCAACCTCAGAGAGTTGTTGCGCTGCGAGTGGTCATATCAAAAAAAAAAAAATAAAAAAAAAAAAAAAAAAAAAAAAAAAAAAAAAAAAAAAAAAAAAAAAAAATTTTAATAAATCATTCCATTTTCTACACTCGCTCGGTGTTGTCATTTACCCATAAACTTTATACTAGAGGACACTCGCCTCTAAATTGGTGACCCGACAATCCTGAATCAAGACGCCTACCTTCAGATACTTCTAACAGTGAAGAACCGTCAAGATAAAAGCAAGAACAAGAAGCATCATTTCAATGGATCAAGCTGAAGATTTCTGTGACGCCCAAGCTACCGTGACAGCGAAGAGCGACGTGGCTACGGTATCACTACCAGCACGTATACCACCATTTTGGCGCCAAAACCCCCGTCTCTGGTTCGCTCAATTTGAAGCCGCCATCGCCGCTAGCAAAATTGGAGAAGAACAGAGATTCAACCTCGTCGTCACACAGCTGGGCTACAACGATTTAGAACAGATTGGCGATATCATCCTCAATCCACCTAGTTCTGGCAAGTACACCGCACTCAAGAACAGGCTGATATCAACATACCAGGAATCAGACCATCGCCAGCTACAGAAATTACTCGGCGGCCTCGAACTCGGCGACCAGAAACCTACCCAGCTACTTCGCAAGATGCGTGATTTGAGCGGGAAACTCCTAACAGATGAAGCACTCCAAGTCATGTGGCTCAACCAGCTGCCCACGCAAGTCCGCGCCGTGCTCTCTGTGAACACCGAATCCACGCTCGAGATACTAGCTGCAATGGCCGACAAAATGATGGAGCACTTCGAGCCAGCATCAGTCGCCGCAGTCTCCACCGCAACCACGTCAAGTCAACGCGAAAGCCAACAGAATGCTGCATCCATGACGAACCTACATGTCGATTTGTTATCAAAACAAATCGAAAAATTATCACTCGAGATCGCTGACCTACGCACGAGTCAACAACAGCGCGCGGCGTACCCCCGCCGCCCTCGCCCCCGTTCCCGCCACCAGTCCGCGTCGCGGCAACGCAGCGGTTCGCGCCAAAATTCCCGCGCGCCAAGCAAGCCGGGCGACGCTGATTGGCTGTGTTGGTATCACCACCGATTCGGAGAAGAAGCTCGCAGGTGTGAGTCCCCGTGTGCAACAAAGAAGCGGGAAAACTAGAACATACATCGACTGTGGCGGGAGTCGATGTTAATCAACGAAGCCACCGCCTATGCATCACCGACATTAACAACAGAGAGAAGTTTCTTGTCGACACCGGAGCCGACATATCTGTGTTAGCAGCAAGAAACAAACAATATTTGAAGCCGACAGAAAACACCTACAAATTATTCGCAGCGAACGGCACAGAAATATGTACCTACGGAGAGCGTACACTCGAGCTCAACTTAGGTTTACGTAGAAAATTCAGATGGACATTCGTCGTCGCTGACGTGAAGACATCGATACTGGGCGCAGATTTTCTAGTAAATCACAAATTACTAGTCGACTTACATCACCGAAGACTAATCGACCGCGTTACCGATCTCAGCGTTAACGCCGTCCAAGTACAGTCAACTGAAGAAACCGTCTACATAATCGACCGTAACCACGCCTATCATGACATCCTGAAGAAGTATCCAGACATTCTGCGACCCATGTCACTCAAGACTCCGGCTAAACACGACGTAACACACCGCATAGAAACAACAGGACAACCTATTTACTCGAGGCCACGCCCCCTTCCTCCGAACAAATACAACGCCGCAAAACTCGAATTCGAAAAGATGATGGAGATGGGTATCTGCAAACCTTCGAAGAGTCCATGGGCCAGTCCACTACACGTCGTCAAGAAAAAAGATGGTTCACTACGTGTATGCGGCGATTACCGAAGACTTAACGCCGTGACTGTACCCGACCGCTATCCAATTCCGAGAATTCAAGACTTAACGTACCAACTACACGGGAAAAAAGTCTTTTCAAAACTGGACATGAAGATGGCATATTTTTCTATACCAATCGATGAAAAAGACGCTGCAAAGACCGCCATTATAACACCATTCGGTCTCTTCGAGTTTAACTGCATGACGTTCGGCCTACGCAACTCAGGTCAAACGTTTCAACGTTTCATGCACGAAGTATTACGTGGACTCGATGACATAGTATTTTGTTTCGTCGACGATTTACTTGTTTACTCAACGAATGAAGAAGAACACCAGCGCCACCTACATCAAGTACTTGAACGATTGAACAACTATGGTGTCACACTCAACATCAATAAGTGTGAATTCGGCACGAACAAAATACAATTTCTCGGATACGAAGTCACGCAAGACGGAATCAAACCCACTGAAGATCGCATTCAAGCAATAATCACCTATCCGAAACCAACTACAATACAAGAACTCAGAAGATTTTTAGGCATGATCAACTTTTACCGCAGCTGCCTACCTCATCAAGCCGAACATCAAAACCTACTAAACAAGTACCTACACAATAGCAAAAAGAACGACAAATCACCAATCGCCTGGACGCCTGAAGCCGAACAAGCCTTCGAACAATGCCGCCAAAGCATACTCGAGGCGACCGTTCTGACGCATCCAATACAAAACGCTCCGCTTTGTTTACTTACCGACGCATCTGATACCAGTCTCGGCGCCGTACTTCAACAGAAGGTTGACAACGTGTGGAAACCACTCGCCTACTACTCCAAGACAATGAGCGAGACGCAGCGAAGATACAGTGTGTACGACCGCGAACTACTTGCGATGTACACAGCTGTTAAGAATTTACGTCGACTGATAGAGGGCAATGACCTCACGATCTGCACCGATCACAAACCTCTAACGTACGCGCTTACAAGAACGCCGAGCAGTACCGACACACCAAGAAGAGAGCGACAACTTCACTACATAAGTCAATTCTGCACAAACATCAAATACATTCATGGCGATAAAAACGAAGCAGCTGACGCGTTATCACGGATATCAGAAGTCGAACTACTGAACTCAACTATCGACTACAACAAACTCGTTCAAGAATATGAAAACGATGCTGAGTTACAAGCTTGCCTGAACAACCCCAAACTCAACTTTACCCGACTGACTATGCCCGGAGTTCAACGACCTATACTATGCGAAACATCTACAGCGAACATTCGACCTTATTTACCATCAACTTATCGTCTTGCCGCCTTCAAAGCGCAACATGAATTAAGTCATCCCGGAGTTCGAACATCAAGAAAAATCATAGCAACGAAGTACTTCTGGCCTTCTATGAACCGGGACATAGCTACATGGGCAAGGGCCTGCATCGGGTGTCAGCGCGCTAAAGTTCATCGACACGTGAAAAGCCCACTCGGTGAATTCCAAGAATCTACTAGGTTCGCACATACTCATCTGGACCTCGTCGGGCCACTGCCGCTATCTAATGACTATAGATACCTAGTCACGATGATCGACCGCTGCACCAAATGGCCCGAGGCGATACCTACGCGTGACATCACTGCTGAAACAGTAGCGAAAGCTGTGTACGACGGATGGATATCGCGATTCGGCTGCCCGCTACGAATTACTACGGACCAAGGACGACAGTTTGAGTCTGCACTGTTTACGTCGCTGATGAAGAAGTTTGGTGTCACTCGCATTCGGACCACTGCATTTCACCCGCAGGCAAATGGTCAAGTCGAGCGATGGCACCGAACACTAAAGTCCGCGTTGATGGCGCGATCGGCCTCAACACGCTGGAGTGAAGAATTACCTACAGTTCTCCTAGGACTTCGCACCGCACTTAATGAGAACACCTCCGTCAGCCCGGCCCAGATGACATACGGTACAACAATACGCATCCCGTCTGATTTCTTCGTGCCTACAACGCCGAATATCGAAGACGCCGAGTTTGTTCGCCAGCTGACTGAAACAATGTCGTCGTTGTCGCCTGTGAGAAGAACGCACTCAACGAACGCGAACACATTCGTGTACAAAGATCTCGCAACCTGTACACATGTGTTTCTGCGCAACGACACCGTGCGCAGACCGCTCACGCCACCCTACGACGGTCCGTTTGAAGTACTACACCGCAGCGAAGATGGAAAACTATTCACACTGCAACTACCGTTACGTACCGCCGTTGTGTCAGTCGACAGATTAAAACCAGCACATCTATACAACGAAGACAACAGTGACAACACACAGACTACAGTAACGCCACGCTCGTCGCCGCCGTCGCCACCGCCGCCGGCACCGACAGCGTCAGCAACACCGCCACCGATCGCACCGATGTCGACTCAAGCTAATTCCAACTCATCAGCTGCACTTCATCCATCGAGCTCAACGCGCAACAACACCTACGTCACAAGATCCGGCCGCAGAGTGAAAAATAACGTACGCTTCGCTTGAGGGGGAGCTATGTAGCGGTAGCGCGACCTCTGCGCGCCGCCATCCTGAAAGCATACACATGCGTCCTTCCGCCACGGAGCGCGAACGCAGACTAAAGCGCCCCTTAGAAGCGCGGGATATTTATGGTTTGACCCGCGGAGTGAATCGCGACCGCGATCAATCTAAATACTTCGGAATCCTGCGCTCTGATTGGTTGTACATATTTTAGCATTTAGGTATATCACTACGCATAGGTTTAAGTTTGTAATATAATAGGGCTCATTTTATTTTAATAAATCATTCCATTTTCTACACTCGCTCGGTGTTGTCATTTACCCATAAACTTTATACTAGAGGACACTCGCCTCTAAAAGTACATGTTATGACAATAAAGCCGTACTATTATTGGTCATTATCACACACATCCTTCGCTACGCATTCTTGCACATCTCTTGTGGAAATGCAGCCTAAGAACCGCTACGGCGCAAGACTCCTACAGAGCCCAACGAAAACCTGGCTGCTACGAAGCCGAATACCCCGGTGTATATTTCCCGTCTCCACTACACCGACACGGAAGACATCATGAGGTACGTGCGCCAAAGGCTGCAGCTGACTCGGACATAATAATTTTTATTTTTCCTTTTTTGAATTTAGGTACTTGTTTAGTTTTCAGCTTAATACCTATTGTTATACAATATGTGCGCCGCCGTCGCTTTCGCATTAATAAATTGTTTTTCTTTCTTTATTTCAAGTACGCGCCGAGAGTGCAGCTGCTGGAATCGCATGGCAACGTCAACTTTAAAGCATTTGTGGTGCTCCAACATGGTACCTGCATCAGGTGATGGAATAAAGCTTTTGGCCACAGGTTGTGGAATTCCGCCGCTTTCGCAGGCAACTGCCACTGGAACGCACGAAGAATTAGCGCAACTAAGTGATACTAATGTATTTACTAACACAATTGTTATATATGTATACTTAGGCTAAAGTATTTATCTATTGGCTTTTGTTAATTGAAAATAAATGGTTTCTATTATTATTATTTTATTGTATAGAAATTGTAAAAGATTGTTTTGGGCAACGCGCGATGAAATGATTAAAGTTTATTCGCGTAGCGAGTGTTGTGTTGTGTAGTGATTTTATACTGATGCCATGGGTGACTTCAACGATATAAAGCGGGAGTACAAGTGGCGAGTCTCAAGTCGGTCCATTCGGCTTTGGCCGCAAAAATCACAGGGGACAAATGCTGGTAAACTTCCTCGAGGCTTAGGGGCCTTTTCTGATGAATTCGTTTTTCCAGAGTCTTTAAGGATAACGTTTCCAAGAACGAGACCGGCTTCATTATGTCTGACAAGCGCCAGATATTCAGAGATGTCTCTGTGATAAATGTCAAAATTAACCGAGCACGCCTAACAAGGTCGACTCTTAGACCGACAAAGGTCAAAGCTGGCAGCGAAAGTTTCTAGTTAACAGCTTCTTCTTCTTTTTGAATTGATGGTTTTCCTCTTTTGTTAGACTACTTGGGCCCAGTTGGTAGCCACATTTATCGCAGCATTAATGGCGTTTTTAATGTTAACAGCTACAGAACCGATTCACCTTGTTGGAAACCACAGAGGACATAAACAAGGCCACCGATGGCTTGGTACGTGCCATGAGTCATCCGCCAGGTGGACTTTCGACCGGTGAAAAAATGGACGTAATTCGATACTTACCAGCGGGAATAAATGAGGAAACGACGAGAGCTAACGCATGCCACACCGTCTGAGCATCAGGTACTTAAGATGATCAAAAAGCTGATAAGATGCAACAATCGGCGCACGCAAGAGCCAAGCCACCAAATAGGCCATAACCCGGAACAAAGGTTCAAAGGTATTCGCCAAGCTTGATGCCTTCAGATGTGAAGAAACTAGGAACGTTACAGGGCACCACCGTCACCTCAAAGAAGGAGATACTCGGTAAAGTCGAAAAGTTTTATGGGGACGTATACTTCCAGAAAACATGTTCACCTCTCATGTCACCTCTAAGACAAATTATCCAAAAGACCGAGGAATACATTCAGCCTCTGTGCCGACACCGTTGAGACCTGGTTAGTGATGGATTCCATGCAGAGATGCCTCGTCGACTGCCGATACGTCGAGTTGTTGAGGTGTATAAGGCAGCAACAATGACCGTCCAAGTACAAGACCAAACAAAGAACAAAGCACAAAATCTTTTGAGCAAGCGTAGTGTAGTTACGCCCTGCAGCACGATGGACCGACCATTTGAAGAAGGTCAATGGATAGATGCGGGCTGCCCAAGACCGGGATAATTGGCGATCTCTGAGGGCCTACGTTTAGTAGTGGTCAACATGAGGCAGATATAATGATGATGATGACATGAAACCTAATATAATCTTAATCGTTAACCAAGTAGTAAAACCAACCGATTACTTTGGTAATATCTTCTTTTATAACTAAATAAAGAAGTAATAGTACCTATGTTGAGAGAGAGCGAGAGAGATTTACCATGTTATTTTAAGACTACGGGAATTCTTTTAAGTTTTTCTGTAATTTTTAAGTAAAAAGCTATTTACTGTATTTTTTTTTAATGTTCAGTAGTTTCGGAAATTCGCAGGTAAGATGGAGCTCCGTCAATTTTCATCTATTATCTCTTTCAGCGAGCATAACTTTAATTAAGTCGGTAACTTTTTCCATAAAAAAAGGCCAAGGAAAATCTTATAATATTTAATTGAAATACAAATATAATATACTAGCTTTGGCTCCCGACTTAGTCCACAAGGACCATCCGAACGTAGTCGTCCTTTCTTGCGGTTCAAACTTAGTCTGCGCTAAATTGCACCAACATCGGTTCAGTAGTTTAGCCGTGAAATCGTTACAAACCAACTAACTTTCGCATTAATAATATAGATACAAGAGGATTAATACAAGTTAACTTCTTCAAAATAAATTTGTGGAATCTAGTTTAATATGTGAGATATGTTTTTGTGAATTTCTTCTTTAGATTATTTTGTTGAATTAGCCCCCTCCCTCTGAAACTGGTTCGTCTGGATACATTGAAGTGTATTCCACCAAATTAGAATCATAGCTAGCCTCACTACCTCCTTGTGTCATAGCCTCCATGGCCAATCGTTCAGCTTCTGCGCGTGCCTCAGCGGCTAGTATTTCCCTTTCCACGTCTAACTGTTCTTTTTCCCGTGAGCGTTTATCTTTGAGCTCAATATTTTCCCTAAATTTAACAAGAGCCATAGCAAGATACTCTATTGGATCTGCGGGCTGGTGTAGTAAAACATTGGCAATACATGCGCGTAACGCTGGCCCGACTGCTTCTTTTAAATATTTAAAATCTTCTGTCACATGCGTGTCTTCAGGGCAAGGTTGAAAAATGTCTAATTGACTACGAATACGCACTATGTTTCCTAATTCATCGCTCTCGTACTCACTTAAATGACCTTCCTCGTGATAAATATGTTTACCTTCCTCATTAATGTAATAGCGACCACATTTATCATAGTAATATACAGTTCCATCTCTTACCTCTTTTACTTTTAATAACATTCCTGTTGGGTCTAGCCTATATTCACTAGCAGCACCATGAGCTTTATAAGTCCTTTCCCTCGATATGGGGTCAATATAGTAACGCCCACAGTCATCATAGTGATAAATGTGATCAACATCGTCTGAAAGAGGTACTAGCTCGTGACTCTCATTGGGCTGCAGCAACAGAGTTTCATTATCTGGTGACTTGTATATTTTCCTACTGTATGCATCTATAAAGAAGGTACCAAGTTCATCAGTGTATTCTTCTTTCTTATTATCAGCGGTTAGGATGGGAATTATAGACTGGCGACTTCTTTCACCAAAAACAGCTAAATCCCATAAAGCACATAAATCTGTAACTAAGCGTTCGCGGCTTTCTATTGGAAGTAAGTGATTAAACACATTCAGTTGATAAAAATCAAGACATATACATAACTTCTTGTCATCCTTTATTTTAATACTTGTTGAATTTTGAATGGTTTCTAAAGTAGTTTTTAAATTTTCAATTTTAGCTGTTCTGTTTTCCAGATATTCCTTCTTATGTTTCAATGCCTTAGCGGGAGGACTATCTGGTTCAGTTGCCAGACTGTCAAGCTGATCTTCCAGAATATGAATCTTCTCAGTTATCTTGCGAATTTCAAGACTGTGATTAACAGTACGTCGTATCAACGACCCTATATCTTTACCTTTCTTTTTTAATTGATGTAACATTTCTGCAGTTTCTGGTTTGGATTTATCAATAAGAAGATCATCAACGATTTTTTGAAGGATGTTTGACAAATTGTCTTTTAAATTTGGTACATGCATATAATTACTCACTCTAATAGCCAATCCATCATAATTTTTATCCAACCAGTAAAGTAATTCATCAACTGCCTCATTTATTTTGACTTTAAATTCATCGAAACAAACGTTACTTTTAAAACACGTTAAGCTATCTGTAATATCTTCTATAACTTCTTTGTGCATCTCTTCTACTATTTCCAAATCGGTTTGAAGGTTAGATTGGTCTTCATTGGACAGACCAGGTCGATACTTTTCCATATACAATTGATAGTACTTTAAACGTCCGTCCAAAGCTCCTTTAGTATAACAAATAGCCTCGTACACGTCATCCCTTGAGCTATTTTCTGTGAAACCATTCCTAAAATGTTCAATTTCAGTTATCGCTAATAACCATTGAAAATGAAACTCCACTATGACATCAATAAGACGACTCCTGTCCCAATCCTTTAAAACTGTGCGTATAGTACATAGCGCATTAAATATTTGATCGGAGAAATCTTTTCCGGTAATAAATATTACTGAGGTCCCGTAAAAATCTTTTATTTGATTTGTAATTTCAAACAAAAGTTCTATATCTTCATTTGGTTCTAGCATTGTGATAAAGTATAATTATAATATATTATTTATCTATAATTGTAATGACAATAAAACATATAAAAATCACAGATAACCAGATAACCTTGTTAGAGTAATTTCTATACAACAAGCAAAATTCACATTAAATTCAAATATTGTTCCTTAATAATTTTGACATCCGTATCTTTGTTTCTTATTAATTAGTGGCAGTACCTACCTACCTACTTATAGTTTTTATTTTTTGCAAAAAGATCTGAGCAGTTTGAGCTTTGACACGGCCTACTATTTTTGTGGAATTAGTGGAATGCAGCTTAGGCAGCGCATATAAAGGAGAATGACATGAATCAGAATAAAAGATCTAAGATAGTCTTTAGAGTTTAGAGTGTCTTTAGATGATTTTTTATTCATTATTTTGTGATTCCGTAAATACCATCTGTTAGAAACACTAGGTATGGTCAGAGTAGACAATGTTTTTCAAAATTTTCAATACCTACGTAAGTATCACTATTGTCGAAGTTTTGAAAGACCGAAGCTACTTTTTCCAAAATATTAAGTAAGTACCTACTAAAATTACGTTTTTAGTGCGAAAAACAGCAGATAAGTGCCTTGGTTGATTTATACATTTTATTGAGTTATGCGAGAACACGAATGATTAGGTACTTACCTGATTTTATTTTCGCAATTTCTGGGACTCACATCAAGTTTATGATGACCAAAAACTATAACAGACATTACATAAATAAATATATTCAAAGTCAAAGTCAAATCATTTATTACAATTAGACCAATAAGGCATTTTTGAACGTCAAATGAGGAAAAATTTGATTCTAGTTTTCTAGTCCATTATTAATAAAGGTAATCACAAATTCACAATGATATTCTTAATATCATTGGGTAATTATACATATATTTTAGCGGACTTTTAGAACATCAAACCGTTGGATCAGCCCACGCCGATAAAGCTGGCAATGAGATAATATCTTTAAAAAAATATAAGAATCGTACGCATCGTGCAAATACACGAACAAAATGTTCTCGTGTCTTGGATGACAAGTGACAATAGCTGAGCGACAGGGTTGAATCTGGATGTGAAAATTCAATGCCGCTCACGATGCCGTTCTTTGTTTCTCTTTGTCATTTGGGGTGTAACTGGCCGCGCGAGGGACGTCAGAAGTCGAGATGAAAAACGGATTTTAAACGATTTAAAGCCAGACTCAGCGGTTTATTAATTGCTTAAAATGATTTTCGAATATAATGCACTGAGGCATCATACGAAGTGATCTAGACCACACCTACTCCCTGATTTAGGATCATAGATATAATAAGAAAGAATAAGAGGTAGTAGAAAATTGGAACTCCGTGTCTCCGGTTAGGCCTTTCATGCAATTCAGTAAAAGTCATAAACACGCAGTTGCCCACACACTCGCATTTCATAAATCAAAATCTACTACACAATCATATATTATAAACGTAATTCCATCACAAGCAGCGTTAATTCACCATGCACCGTACGACTTACTGTACTCACACGAAAACATCGGACGCAATCGTGGTGCTGTGCAATTTTACGTATACCTACCTAGCGTACTAGTTTATTGGTTTCTGGTTTAGCGAATAAATGAGAAAGTTGGGTCATCAATAATATTTAGAGGAGAGTGTCCTCTAGTCAAGAGTTCACGGGTCAAATAAACACAAAGTAATTCCAAACACTCGGTATGGAATTAATATTTATTAAAAATGATCCAAAATATATTACAAACGTAAACCAATGCGTAGCGTAGTGCTGAAACTAAAATATGTACAGCCAATCGGAGCGCAGGAGTTTGACGTATAAATATTGATCGCGATTCACTCTGCAAGCCCTCCCCGCAGATCGAACTCCAACCTGGAGGTTGTCGGCTGCTTTCCTATGGTGCCCTAAAATGAATTTTAGGATTCCTGTCAGAGCAACAACTTATAAACTAAGCGCTAAGGGCAGCCCCTTGCTGTGGGGTACCCCGCAGACCACGGCTTAGGGCGTTGCTACGGGAGGGCAGTAAAGGGACAGGTTGTATCGGATAATGATTATTTAGGGACGAATTTAAACCCATTGGCTCAGCAGCGTGAGCTGGCTTGAGCAAGGGTCAGAAGGAAGGATCAGAGGCTCGAAAAGTGGAAAGCAATTTGGTTGCGCCACTTTATACCACAGCAAATGGAGCTAGAATTCTGTTTAACTCAGCCTTTTAACATTATTAAATTTTATTCTTCAGTTAGTCCTTTATACGTTAGGTTATAAAATATTTATATTTTCCTTTTCAAGATTGTACAACAATCAATTAATCAATTAAAAATTAATTAATCAAAATTAAAAATCAAAATTATAACAAACTAATGCGCTACTAACTAATTCTCATTTTCTACCAACCATACCATACCGAAGACTTTTGGAACATAAAACTGGCAACCCTGTACGCGTCTACGATTTGTTTCTGAAGAGGTCGTCGATGACTTTGCGATTATACAAAATTACAAAGAAAAAGTGTGTCTGCTGTAGTGCTATTTTACAGTTTATCTACGTTTTTTAGTGTAAGCATATAAATACACAACATGGCAGGAGCGATGTTATTCGAGAGATCGCGCGTGTCGTCGTCGACAAACAGAGACGAGGACGTCCGCATGACCGACAAAATGGTTAGCACTGGCGAGGTTCCCGAAGACGACGAAGAAAACATAAGAGCCAAGGAGCAGGGAATCCTGAACCTCGGCGAGAAATACAAGAAGGAAGGCAAAGCTAAAGAACTAGCTGAACTGATCAAAGCTACTAGACCTTTCTTAAGCCTGATAAGTAAAGCGAAAGCAGCAAAACTGGTGCGTTCTCTCGTTGATTTCTTTTTGGATTTGGAGGCAGGCATCGGTATTGAAGTTCAGTTGTGTAAAGAGTGTATAGAATGGGCCAAGGAGGAGCGTCGTACGTTCTTGCGACAGTCTCTCGAAGCGAGGCTGATCGCACTCTACTTCGACACGGGTATGTACACAGAAGCCCTGGACCTCGCCACGGCTTTGCTCAGAGAGCTCAAAAAGTTAGATGATAAAAACCTACTAGTAGAAGTGCTTCTTTTAGAAAGTAAAACTTATCATGCCCTTAGCAACCTACCTAAAGCCCGTGCCTCGCTTACATCGGCCAGAACTACCGCAAATGCTATTTACTGTCCACCCAAAATGCAGGCTGCCCTTGATTTACAGTCTGGTATACTCCATGCTGCTGATGAACGTGATTTTAAAACTGCTTACTCATACTTCTATGAGGCATTTGAAGGTTATGATGGTGCAGACAGCCCTAAAGCCTTAACCGCTTTGAAATACATGTTATTGTCCAAGATAATGTTGAACAATGCAGAAGAAGTAGGTTCAGTTTGTAGCACTAAAACTGCATTGAAGTATGCAGGAAAAGAACTAGAAGCAATGCGGGCCGTTGCTACAGCTTCCCACAAGAGGTCCTTAGCAGACTTCCAGGCGGCTCTCAAGACTTACAAACCTGAACTGGAAGAAGATGCTGTGGTAAGAGCTCACCTCGGAGCTTTGTATGATACTATGTTGGAACAAAACCTTTGTCGCATTGTTGAACCATATATGCGAGTCCAAGTTGACCATGTAGCCCGTTGTATCCGTCTGCCTGTAGTACAAGTTGAGAAAAAGCTTTCCCAGATGATTTTGGACAAGAAACTCAATGGTATTCTTGATCAAGGTGAAGGAGTTTTAATTGTGTTTGACGAGTCCCCTCTTGAGAAGACCTACGAGACAGTCTTAGAGACGATTCACCACATGAGTAAGGTTGTTGATACTCTTTACCAGAAAGCGAAGAAACTCTCATAGACCCATCTGTAAATTTGTTGTAGCATTAAAATAATGTATATCAAAGTAACCATAAATTTTCAGTTTAAAGTATTTGTAAATGGAACTATTTTTTGAATGAATTCCAAATTCCATTATTTGTATCACAATGTTATAAGTGAAATGATAATTACAGAAATGTTTAAAGAATGTAAAAAAACAGTCTAGACAATGGGGAATTTCTGCAACCCCAAAGTATAATAAGGGCTATGAGGATTCTCATGTTCATTGTGTCAATAAACTGTGACACTTAACTATTACAAATGTTACGCATTTTAAATATACCTACTAATCTTTGATTTTGATTTAACATTTCCTTTTTTAACATAAGCTAGTGAAAAAATTATAATATTCTGTTTTATTGAGATAAATAAAAGGTGTTCTCCAATGGGTTGTTTGCTTGACCTCACCACCCACACAGTATGTTTAGCAAGTCATGTTATTTTAACTTGTTGGCACACACTGCAGTGAATCACTGCATATAAATAAAATACAGTTCCAACATAAACAAATGTTTGTATATCTATTTTAGACTAACATTTTAGCATTTTCATAGGGATCCCTAATTTTCTGATAATAAAATATATAGCCTATAGTACTCAGGGATAATGTAGCCTCCTATTGGTGAAAGATTTTTTGAAATTGGATGAGCAGTTTCGTATATTACTCCCTACATACATACAAACAAGTACCTCTTTATAATTTTAGTATAATTATTTATTTTATTTCCAGTAAAATATGACGGCATTTGGGAATCAATAAATCTTTGTGGTACATACTGTTTACTAAAGGTAATAAATAAAAATCTTGAAGGTTCCAGATTGTGCTTGATGCCAGACAAGGGCACTATGAAACAGCAACAGCTGTAGTATTGCTCAATTAAGTATTCTTTACCTATGACTAGTGGACCATATGAATGCAGCTTTGCATTCTCAAATAGTAAGATCTAGATATTTCTAATAGCTACTAGCTACGACCTTATTCTCCAAATCTGGCAGTGGTTCACATTGAAACATAACAGTAGAAGGGCACAAACAGCCGCTAGCACCCTTTGAAATCAGCAGATGTTTATTTGTTTTTATAACCATAGTTTAAAATACTGCATAATTTTATAAATCCTACTGATTTATTCCAAATTTAGGCGAAAATGAAACGAAAATTTATTTTATCTTTTATTACATAAAAAAAAAATAGACAATCTGCCAATCTACTTAATCTTAAATAAGTATTTACAAAAAAAATAATTAAATAACATTTTATGACTATGTAGATAATATGTTACCCACATTTAAAATGCCACTTTCCCTATTTACATTACAATTAAAATCCAAGTTTAAATTAAAACTAATAAGGTAGTCAGTTAATCAAGATTGACTATTCTTACTTTTCCAAACGTAAATAGGGTAACATCATTGATGATAGTGTAGGCAATTTTGGTCCCTAACATTACAATCACAGTGTTTTTATTGAATTGAACATAATATGTAAATACAATATAATTACATTTTAAGTATTTTTAATGAAATGTGAGTGTACCTACACAACTTTGCCCAATCATAATTAATCAATCCATACTTCCTTATTTAGGTCCTTACTTTAATATTACAAATGCGAAAGTAGGTATAACTCTGTCTGTTACGCTTTCACGATGAAACGGCAGAACTGATTTTGATTAAATTTGGTATGAAGATAGCTAGAACCCTGGAAAAGGCTACCTTTTAATCCGCGACTTCGTCTTGACAAAGATTAGCTAATAGTTCCTTTGGGTCTATATCCGCGATAACCGATATTCACGCGGACGAAGTCGCGGGCAAAGCTAGTTTAGAATAAAATACTCGTTTTACGAAAAGCCTTTTTTCTAATGTAGGTACCTGCGACGCAGTACATCGTTGTTTTAATAATACTACAGTTATATGACGTCATCATTGGGTACGGTCGGCGAGTCGGTGAGTGATATTTATCTCGTTTAAAACTAATACGATAATACTACCACGTCAATGGTTGTTTATAGTGATTTTTTGATAGATAAAAAGCGAACTGACTTAAAAAAATATTGGTTTTGTAGTATGAAGTTACTTTTACAAAAAGAACAAGATTGAACTTTCAGAAATTGTGACTATTTTACATCACAAAGTAAATTCTATTATATGTGTATGTAAAGTTAGTGCACGTCAAAGGTCGTGCTATTTATGGCCACATCTAATGTCATTCGTCGCCTACTGTTTCTCACATAGCAACACGCACGTATGGCACCAATTGTGGCTATGAAACACAACAGCTTAACCCTTTAACCTCTTACGTCGGATTAATCCGGTGTCCATTACGCCAGCGTCGTATATTTACGACCAAATACCACAACTCGTTAAGTCTGTTTTTTTATTTGATTAGGTATGCTGTACCTACTCTATCAAGAGGATGTTATATTAGGTAAATAGTTAATTAAGTAATCATTTACAATTTAATACACTTTAGTCTCCTATCTAAGATACTTTATATTATATACTAGATTTTGCCCGCGACTTCGTCCGCGTGAATGCCGGTTATCGCGAATGCAGACGAAGTCGCTGATTAAAAAGTAGCCTATGTCCCGCCCCAGGGTTCAATCTATTTTCATACCAAATTTTATTAAAATCGGTTCAGCCGTTTTTTAATGAAAACATAACAGACAGAGTAACTTTCGCATTTATAATATTTAGTATTGATTTAGGATATATACTTTACTATATAGTTTAGGAGTCCTAAAAATAATATCCGAAGTTAAGTAGATGAATTACTAATATTGTTCACTGTGCCGGGTGCTGGAGGCACGACAACAGATATAAAGTAGGTTAACCTAACTGACCTTACCTTTTCAGTGCCACGGTCGGATATAGCCGACAAACATTGAACTATATTACTTTGCCGACAAATGAATACGTGCTAAACAACCCGCCGTCAGCTAAAGCCGACAAGAAAACTTTACACGGAACATTTTTAAGTACAAAGTCATCATCACCTGCCTAGCCTTTTCCCAACTGTGTTGAGACAGCTTCCAGTCTAACCGGATGTGGCTGAATACCAGTGGTTTACACGGAGCGACCGCCTATCGGACCTCCACAAGTGTCCACAACCCAATTACTGGGTAACAAGATACCCCTGATAAGATTGGTTGTCAGGTTGTCAGACTTTCTGGCTTCTGACTACCCTTAACGACTGCCAAAGATCTATAAATGACAGCCGGGACCAACGGCTTTACGTGTTATCCGAGGCACGGAGGGAACTTGGTATGAAATGGATGGTGCCCCATCCACAGATCGACCGCGGCAAGTGTAGCTTAACTTTTGACCGATCCATCTATACGACTTATCTAGCCAGGACTGAGCTCACGAGAGAGCAATTACAAGATAAATATACTAAGTTTTCTGTTTCTTTTTATTTGAACTTCGAACTTCCATTAATGAAATATGCATTCTTAATAAACATGTACACACGACTACACATCAAGCTATACATTTTCAGTATAACCTGATCGCGCATTGTATAGAATTTCCATACAATGAGAGGTCAGCTTATTCTGGAAATGTGTAGTTTGATGTGTAGCCGTGCGTACTTACCTATAGACACTTAGATATGAACAGTACGGAAACTAGGCCTATTTGTTGAAATAATTACCTGGGTTGTCACTGTAAAATTTATGTGTTTTATTGTAACGAACTTTTTTGACGCGTTTAGCGGTTAGGATTTGGCTGGTTATCTTTCCCTCCTTCCAGTCAAAATGTAAATCCAAGACGGCGGCTGTCATTTTTTTTTTTATTTGTCATGGGTGTCATTTTCGTAGTTTTTGAGGGTGCTAAAGCCAATAGTGAGGTCAAAATGTAAATCCAAAATGGCGTCTTCAAAAACTTTCAAATTTTTAGTCATGGGT
Source organism: Charanyca ferruginea (assembly GCA_947361185.1). NCBI lineage: Eukaryota > Metazoa > Arthropoda > Insecta > Lepidoptera > Noctuidae > Charanyca > Charanyca ferruginea. The sequence goes on from OX376070.1 coordinate 5,590,399, forward strand.
ATCGTTTTCATAGTTTTCGTGGGTGCCAAAACCGATAATGAGGTCAAAATCTGAATCCAAGATAGAGGCTGTAATTTTTTTAAATTTATTTGTCGTGGGTGTCGGTTTCGTAGTTTTCGAGGGTGCTAAAGCCAATAGTGAGGTCATAATGTAAATCCAAGACGCCGTCTTCAAAAATTTTGTCATGGGTATCGTTTTCATAGTTTTCGTGGGTGCCAAAACCGATAGTGAGGTCAAAATCTGAATCCAAGATGGCGGCTGTGAAATTTTTCATTTTTTTTGTCACTGGTGTCGTTTTCATAGTTTTCGTGGGTGCTAAAGCCGATAGTGGGGTTAAAATGTAAATCCAAGATGGCGACGACGAAAATTTTAAACTTTAAACTATAGATACAAAATAAAAAGGTTACAGAAGGACCGCTCCCGCCATCTACAAAAATAATTACCTAAATTTGCCAGACTCACTAGGGCTGCTACCGTATTGACTCTGTAGGTTTTATTTGTGAGAATATGAAATTATGACACTGGTTGGAACCATAAACCAACGCCGAACACCGGCCGCACGCGTCCCCGGAGCGCGTGCAGCCAGAGTTCCGCGTTGCTTCATGGTTGGAACGGTTGGGACTCTTTACCTAGCTTCAACTTTCTGTCTAACTGACCGACTCCTTGACAATTCAAAAGTGCCTGTAAATGGTTTAATTGAAATAAATACTTTGACTTTGACTTTACAATTTTTTTATAACAACATTTTTTTTGACGACACGGTTGGCGCAGTGGCTGAGCGATCGACTGCTGCGCAGCGTGTTGCGGGTTCAATTCCCGCCCAGGGTAAACATTGGTGTGATGAGCACTTGTGTTTGCTTTGTGTCTGGGTGTTGTATATCTATATATGTATGTATTTACAAAAAAAAAATGTATTTGTGTATGTATACTTATCAGCTGTCTGACACCCATAGTACAGCGTCTCCCTAGTTTGGGGTCAGATGGCCGTGTGTGAAAATGTCCCCACATATATTATATTATATTATATATTTTCCTGTTCGTCATGAAATGTCAATGTCTCTCATTTATTCATTTAGACAACACGTGACAGTCGAGACTGAAGTCTGCTTGAAACTGTTTGAGAATGGTGTATAAACGTACCTAATGTCAATGTGTGCGTGTGGAAAATGGCGGTATGTTCTGAGTGGTCTCTGCTCGGGCGAGCCGCAGCCTTACGTACTTTGTGCCTCTAACGTCACGTGCTTAAAATTGTTAGGAAATATAAGCTGGCACTGCACTTGGCGTATTTGTGCAAATATTAGTGTCATGTCGCTAAAAAAATTAATTTTATTTCAATGCATGTAAGATATATTTTCAATTACCCCGAACCATAGGCGTAAAGGCGTCTCCTTTTAGAGGGAACAAATTTACAGATGCATGAATTAATAATAAGGGCTACCGTTTTTGTGCTCAACTGCCAGTGCCGAGTAATAAACCAAAGTATGGCTGTCAAAGTTATTACGGGCGCAAAAACAAAGTTTACATTTAAATCATATTTAATACCTTAAAACCGTATCTTAAAAAAATCAATATAATTATAATAATATTTAAAATAATAATATACCTCTTTGTCTTAGCTCCTCCTTTAAAGCACTGACATTCATTGACCCGTAACTCATATTTACTATAATATTGATCCCAAGTGTTTCAAAATTATCACAACATTATTCTAATTAAAAATAAACCCGCTTATTCCACTCACAAACGGTGACATTTGACATTTCGGAGATCACGCTACACTAGCGCCTCTAGCGGCGAATTCCTATGCGATATAACTGGCACAGCTTGATTCAAACTTAATGGCGGCTGTGAAGTACGCTACTGACTGCGCAGTACCCCGCTCTCACACCCGTTTACACGTAAAATTGTTACTGCGCAGTCACTCGCCTCGTGTTCAGAGCCGCCATTAAGGCCTAGAACTTTTAACTACAGTATCATTTTTAGGCATTGTTCACACCAAATGTATTGTAAGCCGCTAACTGTGAGCGCAAAGTTGAAAATGTATGAACAATCAGAGTCGGCCGGCGACTGACTGCTGATTGTGACGGCTGACTGTAATCTACTGTTTCGTTTGGTGTGAACAATGCCTAAAATTACTGCTAACACCATCAAGTTGAGAATAACAGAAATAGTTTCAACGCAATCGTCAAGCTACATTATTCTTTCTATTAAACTCCTCAGTATTTTCGGGTACATTCCAACGAGGGTTCCAGAAACCAGCCGGAGTCTTCGGCCGGTCGGTGGGGTTCTGTACACCTCGGTGATGAGAACACTCGTTTATTTTCTTCGCTAACATCTCTGGATTATCCTTGTATAGCTCGCCGAAGAACTGGAAATTTGGAATTTGTGTGAATCTCATGATGTTGAAGCGGCTTATGGGCTGAGGTTAATGATATGAATTAGTCAGAAAGTTAAAGCTAGTTGCACGGTCCAAAACGTAGGTAGGTCTCTATCTCTATGGAGAAGAATAAGCAAGAACATGTAAATATAATACTAGGCTAGGCAGATCATATTATTAAGTTTATTAAGGCGCTACCCAGACCAAAACCTTTCGATAGTGTGTTTTTCAGCCTTATTCAGGAGCTATTAACTCATTATTAAGAGAAATAAAGCACATTATTAATGTTCAATATCCTATCATCACATTCCACTTTCTTATTTTTTTTTTGTGTCATAAATACATTTAAATCTGCCTGTAAAAAAATGACTAAAATAATTGATAACATGTATCTTTTGCTAAAGTTGACGTACTTTTGATTTGAGGATTCTAATGGATAGAAAAAAATCTAAATAATTCACGTTTTATTTTATTGCATAAGATCGTTTCTCTTTTTTTATAAAAATAATTCCAAAAATTGTGCGAATTCTGATTCTGCGGCAGAGGGGATGAATGCTTAAGAGCGCCCAACCCGTCATATTTCCCATACAAACGCTCGTACGCGATTACGGCGTAATAACAAATTATTTTCCAAATATTTTTAACACATAGGTATCTTGTGGTTTAAATCTAGGTTTATAAGAAGCCAAAAATAAACTTTTTTGAGAAACAAATTCAGTAAACACGTCCGAAAATCAGTCTTTTTCCACAATTTTATCTAAACTTTGGCCGTTCATAATGCACTCATACATCGAAAAAGTAAAAAAAACCGGCTGCATCCTTGCACATGTAATGGAGATTCTAAATTACATACATTTTTACCAAAAACTTGTAAGGCTTTTTTAAAAACACGTATGTACAAGTTTTGTGAAATTTCCGCGCGCCAAGTTTCCTGGGATGTTATCGCGTTCGCACTCACTCGTTTGTTTTCAAGCTTTACGTCGGTTGAAACAAAAAATTTTTCAATCACGGTCGCGTTGAATTTCGTTCGATGGGGATGGGCGCTCTTAAGGTTATTTGGGTTACCAGAATGGATAAGGTGAGAAATGAATATATTAGAGGAAGTTTGAAAGTGGCGCCAGTGACAGAAAAGTTGAAAGGTAATCGTTTGTCTTGGTATAGGCATGTGAAGAGAAGAGACTAAACTCATGTGACCAAAAGAGCTATGAATATTAGTTTGGATGGATGGAGAGGGAGAGGAAGGCCAAAGAAAAGATGGGTGGATTGTGTGAAGAATGATATGAATGAAAAGGGAGTCAGTGAAAGCATGACGTTGGACAGGACGGAATGGAAGAAGAAAACATGTTGCGCCGACCCCAAGTAACATGGGATAAGGGCAGGAAAAAGAGAAGAGAAAAGAGAGCGCCTTAATAACCCATGCTGTTCCACTGCTGGGCAAAGGCCTCCCCGAAGTCCTTCCAGGAACTTTAGTCCCGCGCCACCTCGATCAGCTCAGGTCTCGCTCCTCTTTCCGGATTATCCTCGTTGACGACGTCTATCTTCAGGCACCAATAGCGTGGAGACTCGCCCAGCGGTCACTCTGCATGTGGGTGACGTGACCCGCCCAATTCCACTATTATTAATTAATAATATTAAATATACTTACGTCTTTGCATTCCTCACAAGCCCATCCGCGTAAGAGACGTTTCTCTGCTTTTGTCATTGCGGCAGGTTTGTCGTACTCCATTTCAGCAAATTCTGGGATGTTCCTGTAAAACAAAAAAATATCATGAAATTACCGTGTCCTAAACTTGATAAATTTTAATAGACTGATTTCTGAAACGGAGTCAGTCTACAACAACGGACAAACGGAACATGCAATTTTCTCATCCTGGTACAATACGCGCCACGAAAGATGAGCAGTACTCGATTTAAAGGCTAAGATACCTTTAAATCGAGTACTGCGTTAGTCAAACCACGGTCTGTCAAGTACATGGTACCAAAACATAAATATAACCCAATGTTTATAACCCCTGTTTTCTCGAACGAAAATGAGTGTGCCAATTTGCCAAATTGTCAAGTGCGTGTATGCTACTGTGATTGGTTGTGGAAAATTCAGTCAACTAATCACAGTGCTCGACTGACACAGGGGTATAACACAACTTACCTTTTCACATTTTCCACGGCCTTTTTGTTAGCTTTAGTTTCTCGATGTAGCACCGACATACTTGGCTGAATATCGTCATCGTCTTGTATATTCGTTACATTTATGTTCTCAGCTAGAGGCTGTTTTGTGGGGCTGAAATATAACCCAAATTATTAAAATCTTTACAATATTGGAGGACTTGGGAGCGACGTCGACAGTAACTACTCAAGCAGTAGTCCACTAAGGGAGAATTCCACCAAACTTTTATACTTATACTCCATTTACAATTGCATTAGACAGAAGTTGAAAATAGTTATTTGTTATACAAGAGTGCAAAGTTGCTTTTTAACCGCGTGTTCAATTTTGATGACCGAGCAAGCGAAGGATTCTAAAATTGAATCACGAGCGCAGCGAGTGATTCAAAATTAGAATCCTGAGCGTTAGCGAGGGAATCAAAAGAGCACGAGGTGAAAAATCTTTGCACTCGAGTGCAACACGTAACTTTTCATTCCACCTCAGCGAGGAAATGACTAAATGCAAAAAAAAAACGTTTACAAAGTCTGAGTTTTTAACAAATTAAAAAAAAGTTGTATGATATATTCGGCACCATAGAGGTAGCAGTAAATAGGTTTAATGTTTTTTTTTAATTCACAAACTTAGTGCACACGATGTTCTAAATTCAATTTACTTTATCCTCTAGAGAATAAAAACGGCTTTTCCACTCAGATATTGAAGATAAATTTACTTTATCCTCTAGAGAATAAAAACGGCTTTTCCACTCAGATATTGAAGATTAAAAATACTCTTTCCGAGATGGTGGGATGAAAAGGTTATTTATAATGCATACTTTGGTACAGATTTTGTAGTGGGGGAAGTTCGCGCACGTACAATTTCATACATTTTTAAAACTTACCCCACTACAAAATTTCTTGCCAACTTACGTGCCGGTAATTATAACAAAAGTACAATAAACATGTTCCCGACAGACGCTGAATTTATTATAATTTATTTTTACAGCAGCTGTTGCACTTAATTGTAATCATTTTATTAATTTATCTTATGAAATTATGTGACTTTCATTTAGTTGTATTATTTCATATTAATCTAAAATTACAGTGTCAATGCCAAAGTCATAAAAGAAGCAGAGATGAACAATACTGGTTTATTCGTTTCACTTTAATTGTACCAAAATTAAAATGGTACGTAATCTTTAAAATCGTCCATATTTAGTTCTATGTTAGATCTATTTATGCGAAGTTATGTTAAAACAATAGGGTATTACACCCATTTTTGAAAAGTGTCTCAATAAAATTCTGTAGTGCTAATATGCCACCAAAAAAAACGCAAAATTTTTATTCAATAGATCAGTGCCATAAAAATTCATCAAAATTTTCAATTTTCAAATTTCGCGCGTAGCTTGACGAAAGCGCCTCTTACTGGACGCCATATTGCTCAGCGTAAATGACGTCAGTTCGTTTTGTATCAAATGAGCTCTTAATAAATATGATAATTGTATATCATTTAAAAATAATTAAAAGCATATTTTGTAATAGGTGTAATAATGAAAAAATTACGTTGGTTACAAAAATAATAAAAGTACAAAGCCTATATTACGCCAATCGGTTGACTGACAGTTGTCAATTTTTTGTTTACACAGCCATATGGCGTAATAACATGGCCGCTACTATTTCACGGTGTTTTATAACAGATTAAAAATACTGAAAACTTTGAATTGAATTTAAAAAATTGTTTTGTTATTTTATGAACTAAAACTTACATTTTCCGACTGCTGTATGCCTAAACTGTCTCAATAACATATTTATAGATTTTTTCTCGTCTATAGTAAAATACCCTATTGTCGAAACAAAATGTTTTGTACTCTACGAGCCTCTTTTTTCTAATGCTATTATATAAATAGAGTATATATAGCCATTGTGTAATTTAACCTCATGTCAGTAATATTTTGGCTTATTGAAGATTCAGACACATTATATTCGGACACTGTAACTTCCAACGAACGAAATCCGTCTTTCGCCCAGCCCATAGTTGTAAAAAAACAGTTTTTAACTGGATTTTACTGTTGGAAGTTTTTTAACTGAATACAAAACAGCTTTTTTATTGGTGTCCGAATCATCACTCAAAAAAAAAAATCGTATCGGACACTGTCTGAATATATTGTGTCCGAATCTTCAGTAAACCAAATTTTTTTGGCACAAGTGGGCAATGGACCTAACTGCCGCACTCAGAGACGTCACTTAATAATAATGAATCATTAACTTAAATTGACCAACCTAACTTGGCTAATCAATATGTCATATTTTTGACTGACAGCGTTCCAATTTATGTTGGCCGATTAAAGTTAATGATTCATTATTATTAAGTGACCTCTCTGAGTGTGGCAGTTTGAGTGTTTAATTAAACCTTACCTGCATTCATTACCATCTCTATGAATGCTTCTCGCCAGCTGATCAACATGACGTAAGAGGGATATACTAGCCTGTGTGTCGCAGTATGTCTCATCGTTATTATGTTCTACTTTCGTGGGCGAATGCTTGATGAAGTTTTTGGGTAACCTGTAATTATTTTTTTATTAATAGGGTATTACACCAATTTTTGAAAAGTGTCTCAATGAAATTCTGTAGTGCTAATATGCCACCAAAAAAAACACAAAATTTTTATTCAATCGCTAGGTGCCATAAAAATGCATCTAAATTTTAAATTTTCAAATTTCGCGCGTAGTTTGATGAAAACGCCTCTTAATGGACGCCATATTGCTCAGCGTAAATGACGTCGGTTCGTTTTGTATCAAATGAGCTCATATTAAATATGATAATTGTATCATTAAAAATAATTAAAAGAATATTTTGTAATAGGTGTAATAATGAAAAAATTACATTGGTTACGAAAATAATAAAAGTACAAAGCCTATATTACGCCAATCGGTTGACTGACAGTTGTCAATTTTTTGTTTACACAGCCGTACGGCGCAATAACATGGCCGCTACTATTTCACGGTGTTTTATAACAGATTAAAAATACTGAAAACTTTGAATTGAATTTAAAAATTTGTTTTCTTATTTTATGAACTAAAACTTACATTTTCCGACTGCTTTGTGCCTAAACTGTCTCAATAACATACTTGCAGATTTTTTCTCATAAAGAGTAAAATACCCTATTAATGAGGGCTAATTATTTAAGATCTTTAATTGTACATAGCTATGTTTAACATTTAAATTACAATTTATTATCTATATAATAAAAATGAATCGTTGTTCGTTCGATTTGGCTAATTTTGGTCATCAAATATTCGTGGAACTCCAGGCAAGGTTTGAACGGTAAGAAAATTGAAAAATCAATTGACAGGACAACGTCTGTTGGGTCCGCTATACCCTGTTCACAATAAGATTAGACATTTACAAAAACCTTTTTTACAGTCCGTTCAACCGATTTTGACTCATATTGCGTTGGTTGCATGACAAATGGCAACTGCAGTAAACGGTTGTTATTGTTACCACTTTTTTGCCTCTAATGTCATCCTTAAGCCTACGTTATAGAAGTCAAAATCGGTTGAAGGGACTGTAAAAAAGGTTTGTGTTTATGTCTAATCTTATTGTGAACAGGGTATAGTTTTAAATAAAGAATGAAGAAAAATTTGGGTCGTTTTGAATTGATTGACAGTAGTGCTGATCAAATGTTATTTGATGTCATTTACTAGCTTCGTCATGCATTTATATACACCTACTTTTAAATATCCTACGACACTCGGCAGTAATGTAGCTTTCTACTAATTTAGGATTATTTATGATTGGATCAGTATTCCCTGACATTATCTTTTACGTACAAACATACAACTTTTTCTCTTTAGATTTTAAATATCCACAATTCATAGTTATAAGTTTTAATGTAAAGAGTTGTTGTGATGGCCCTGCCATTAAGGCGTCGCCTTTCATGCACGAGGTTGTGGGTTCGCACCCGGGCACAAGCAATACCAATGTGATTTTAACAATCAAACTGGGGGCCAAGTCTGCTATTTTTATAATTTCGTCATTCCAACACGATCCCATTGTCATTTTGCTAAAAGTTCGTAATCTGCTAAATTCATAATGGTCGATCATTGGTCGGTCGAATTAAAAGCAATGACTGCACAATGACGTTCTAATGGTAGGTCACTGATCAAAGGAACTGTCAAAATTTTAGCAGATTACCGCCTAAGTCAGTCATTCACTTGTCATTTTGTACGAGATTACCATTCTATATCATTTCTTTCAATGGAGTGTCAGTGGTTGACCAATGGAAAGTCATAATTACGCCATTATGTTAGCAGATTGCCAAACTTGTCAAAATCAACAATTATGAAATCAATAATACGCCATTCTGACACTATTGTAATAGCAGACTTGAGCCCCTGGTCTGATTATAAATATATTTTCTGCGCCATCATGAGCCAGGCTTTAGTACTAGATCATCTCACCAACTCTATCTGGGCCGGCTTCAGCGACGCTGTCAATCTTCAACAATAGGGTATTTTACTCTATACGAGAAAAAATCTATAAATATGTTATTGAGACTGTTTAGGCATAAAGCAGTTGGAAAATGTAAGTTTTAGTTCATAAAATAACAAAACCAATTTTTAAATTCAATTCAAAGTTTTCAGTATTTTTAATCTGTCATAAAACACCTTGAAATAGTAGCGGCCATGTTATTACGTCGTACGGCTGTGTAAACAAAAAATTGCCAACTGTCAGTCAACCGATTGGCGTAATATAGGCTTTGTACTTTTATTATTTTTGTAGCCAACGTATTTTTTTCATTGATACACTTATTACAAAATATGCTTTTAATTATTTTTAGATTATATACAATTATCATATTTAATATGAGCGCATTTGATACAAAACGAACTGACGTCATTTACGCTGTGCAATATGGCGTCCTGTAAGAGGCGTTTTCGTCAAATTACGCGCGAAATTTGAAAATTTAAAATTTAGATGCATTTTTATGGCACTTATCGATTGAATAAAATTTTTGTGTTTTTTTTGGGGTTATTAGCACTACAGAATTTCATTGAGACACTTTTCAAAAATGGGTGTAATACCCTATTGTAACTGAATAATTACCTTTTAGGATTCAAAAGGTTAATAGAATCATCTTGAGTGAAAGAAACACTATTGTTCATATTTGCATCTATCATTAACATGTTTTCCGAGTTTTGTTCCTGTTTTATTGCCGCTTCATTTGTATCCTCATTTTTATTAGGAGTTTTCTTTTCAGTCTTAGTTTTCAAACTTAGAGTAGGTTTCTTGAATTTTATTGGACTATCTTTACGCTTGAAGCTGTGGAAATAGAAAATAATGTATTAATTTCTAGATAACATGGAATTAGGGTCAGATTTTCTACCATTTTTCGAAGTAATTTTAAATTCGAAGTTTGGAATGTACAGACGCCAACACATCAAGCTATGGCTTGATTGACAGTTTGGTATGCCAAACTGTCAAATTTTCCCAATTTAATATAATAATAATAATATGTGGGGACATTTCACACACGGCCATCTGACCCCAAACTAGGGAGACCCTGTACTATGGGTGTCAGACAGCTGATATACATACACAAATATAAACCTTTTCCTTTTGGAATAAAGTTGAAAATCTATCAAAGTTGAGAGATTGTTGTAACTTGATGTGCAGGCCTCTGTACATTGAATTGGGCAGATGACACCACTAATCAATTGATATACTTTTTAAGAGCTGTCAAAACGCGATTCTATCCTAGATTTTGTACGGCAATTTATAGTTATGACGTCACTTGTAGGTTATTTACCCACTCAATTGACTAAGGGCGGGTTGTTTCAAACAGTCGGTTAAGGTTACATACGGACGGTTAAAAGTTACTATGACGTGAGATGTTTAACATACGTTAAATGTAACGGGTTGTTTCATGACATAAAAATCCGTCAGTTAAAGTTATCCAAAAAGAGATTCCATAATATTTTGATGTTTGAAGTAGCTGTTTGACAACACAAAATTACGTTGACTGGTCGGTTAGGGTAATAGTAACTTTTTGACGTACGATTTTGTGAAACAACCCATTTCTTTTATTTGATAATAGTTAGCGCCATTTTTGACTATTACCGGTCAATAATGCTTAGATGAAGCGACCCGCCCTTAGTGATTTCAAAGAAACTAAAAATCTAATATTATAGAAAAAATAAAATTAAACAGGTTTGGGCTATGTAATCAAGATTTTTTTTAAGTTCTGTCTTGGAAGTAATGGTTAATTGTGTAATCTACCCAATTCTTGCTGGATAGTAATGTACAGAGGCCAGCACATCAAGCTACAACAATCTGTCAAAGGACAATGCCAGAAACTCTATAGAACTTTGCCCCAATAAATAAAAGTCATGTACAAGCATGCAATATGTAGCATCTTACTGTTTATTTATTGCTGATAACTAAACATTAGTCCTAGTGACTGTAGAACCTGCGGTTTCTGTTTAAATCTAAAAACAATAATGACATTGATTGTTAGGTGCAGTTTATAATTGCTATAATAAATTATCGGTGTGTTATTACCATGTACTGCTATTACAGAAACTACTTATTTACATTCTGTCTACAGTCCGGTTACAATTTATGCACCACAATATCGTACAACAAATCATAAGCAAAGATCGGAATCCGTGGTCAGCAGCGCAAAGTCAACGAGTAAGCGAGAATCGAGATCCTTAGTCAGAAGCAAAACTCATCGGTAGGGAAAACAATAAAAAGCACAGTAAAATAAAGTAAGGCGCGAGCACAAACAACAGGAATACAGAGAGCGAATGAATAACATTGACATACACGCATCAACAACATTTCGTTACACATAATTCATGAACCGAAATTATGATTATATTGCAACTTATTTGAATTTATATTTTTATAATTTTTTGCATAGTACTCTAGAGCAATTTAAACAACATATTACCTATTATACGTTACACATTATTGTTATTATTAGGTCTTTCCATATGAAATTGCCGATCGGTATCAAAAAATTAAAATTACTTTTTTTTAAAGAAATTATATATTTAGTCAATCGAAGTATGCACCATTGTTATCGATACACTTCCGCCATTTTATCGGGAGCTCATTGATCCCTTTGGTAAAAAAATCCTGGGAGCGAGAATCGATGAACTGCTTGAAGGCTGTTTTAACTGCCTCATCATAATTGAATTTTTTTCCTTGTAAAAAGTTGTCCAAATTTCGGAATAAATGGTAATCGTTTGGGGCAAGATCTGGAGAGTATGATGGGTGACGCAGAGTTTCCAGTCGCAGCTCCTCTAACTTGGGGACCGTCTGATGTGCAGTATGTGGTCAAGCGTTATCCTAAAGGAGCAATGGGCTAGAGCAATTGACCAGTCTCGGTTGTTTAATGGTGAGCTTTTCCATCATTAATAATAATATGTTTACAACTGTTGACAATACATGTCTGCAGTAACCGTTTGGCCTGATCTCAAGAAGCTGTAGTGGATGACACCAGCACAGGACCACCAAACACTAACTAGAATCTTCTTTTTGGTCAGTTTTCGCTTGGGGCAAGTTTTTGCCGGTTCTCCAGGGTTAAGCCATTGTGATGATCGCTTGCGATTATCGTACACGATCCACTTCTCATCACAAGTGACAATACGATTTAAAATTCCCTCATTATTGTGACGATTGAGCAAGGAAGCGCAGCAACCGACGCGTGTTTGTTGGTGTGCTTCAGTCAATTCGTACGGTACCCACTTTTCGAGCTTTTTTACTTTTCCAATTTGACGCAAATGGATAATGATTGTTTTGTCACTTACTCCAAAGGCTGCTGCTAATTCAGAAGTGGTTAGAGATGGATCCGCTTCAACTATCGCCTTTAATTCTTCATTATTCATTTGAGTATCCCGTATCACGATGCTCATTTTGTAAATCAAAATTTCCAGAACGGAAACGTTGAAACCAGAAACGCACCGTTCGTTCGTTAGCGGTGCTTGGCCCGTACACGTCGTTAATCCTTCGAGCCGTTTCTGCTGCACTGGTGCCACGGTGGAACTCATATTCGTAAATATCGCGAATTTTTAATTTCTCCATTGTTGTTGCTATAGCAATTTTCAAGTCCAAACAAATGACGTGAAAACAAATGAAACACGAATTTTAAAACAATATTTTTTACTCTTTATTTTGAAATAATTTTGAATTTGGAATTCCTAATCAAACACAAAATATTTGATTTCAAAGTTGCCAGTATTAAGTATCGGCAATTTCATATGTAAGGACCTAATATAATCCTTAAATTATATTTTAGGTAAAATGAGTATGTATTTTCTGAGTAGGTATTTCCTAATCCGCAAGTTCTAAAGAAAAACAATTTACTATAAAAAGTTTCTATATTAATTACAATTATTTTAATTCATTTACTTTTTCTGTACATCTGGCATTGTCATTTCTTCGATAGATTTTCAACCTTATTCCAAAAGCATAAAGTTCATATTAAATTGGGAAAAAATTGACAGGTATGGCTTGATGTACTGGCGTCTGTACCTATATTGAGACATTGAATGAATGAAGATCAATTAACAAAAGAGATAATTAATATGGCAGTGAAATACAATTTTGGCACTTTATGATATACTAGCGACCCGACCCGGCTTAGGCCCGAACCAGTAGATCTTGAGAGCGTTCAACCAAACAAACAAACAAACTCTTCAGCTTTATAATATTAAGTATAGATTTCTATCGACAAAAGCTGAATGATGAAGCTCATGCGTGCGGTCTTTGTTACAGTTTGACCGAGTGTCTTACATTTAAATAGTTTTTATTTATCTATGCATGTAATATGATGTCTATGCCTACATAGTGCATATGCACAGATTTTCATTTCTGGGTTAGTTTCCTATTTATTTTAAACGCTGTGCATGTGATAGCAGTTATAAATAAAAAAGTTGGTCTTACTTAAAATTATTTGGTCCACTTGTAGGAGAAGGCAAAATGGTGTCGTCATTTTCTAACGATTCTTTCTTGATGAGTGGCTGTAAAATAAAATGAATAGTTCCAGTTATCATACAGAAGTTTTTAAAATGCACGGCCTAGGTATTGCAAAGGTTGCATTTGGCAGGCTGGTCGAAACCATTGACTATATAACTTCCTCTAAACTCTACATTCTTTTAGAATAGTTTTGTAATTAGAATGTTAGTCTTATTTTTATTGTCCAGGCAGATTGTCTAGTCTACAGCTATAATGATAATGCCGATAGTCGTTACGGCCAATGGAATAATTTCCAAGAGCCTCAACCAACAACTGAGGAGGCTCTCGTTGGGCAGCAGGATCAAGGGTTTGATACAGAAAGTGGTACTCCTGGACACGGCGCGTATAGTCAGGAGATTCGTCTCTCAGAAGCCCTGACCACCGGTAGCTTGGACCCTGTTCCCGATACTGGTGGGCTACTATTTTTTATATTTTTAAATGTTTTTATTTTTTTATCAATATTTAGAAATATAATTAAATATGTATGGTACAATGAATACATGAAAATCTTCTTCTTTTTCCTGCCCTTATCCCATGTTACTTGGGGTCGGCGCAACATGTTTTCTTCTTCCATTCCGTCCTGTCAACCGTCATGCTTTCACTGACTCCCTTTTCATTCATATCATTCTTCACACAATCCACCCATCTTTTCTTTGGCCTTCCTCTCCCTCTCCATCCATCCAAACTAATATTCATAGCTCTTTTGGTCACATGAGTTTAGTCTCTTCTCTTCACATGCCTATACCAAGACAAACGATTACCTTTCAACTTTTCTGTCACTGGCGCCACTTTCAAACTTCCTCTAATATATCCATTTCTCACCTTATCCATTCTGGTAACTCCACACATCCATCAATAATAATAATTTATGCACATAAAAAATAATACACAAGCCCTATGAAGTCTCTGACTCCTGAGCTAGGTTCAAAGACCTGTGTTACAGGAGTCAGTGTCCTCTTCCAATAGCTGTCACGAACGCAAAAATAAAAGTAGTTACCAAAAAAAAAGATGGAATGTGTTTATATGTGGAGTGTTAGTGTGTAGTGTGGATGTAGGAATATGAATTGTGTTTTACGATAATTTATGTGTGGACGTGAGTATCAAAGGCAAGGCAATGATAGCTGTCAAAGGCACACGTATAATTCTAATACAGAGCGATTATAACGAGAAGTCTCTCTTTCATTGATGTATCCCTCCTCACTCCACAGTCTCCTGACAAACAAAGTGGACTACGCTGGAGCGGGTGTGCCGAGTCGCTTCTTAGTCGAAGGTAAAGGCGTGGAAGGTCCTCGTCGCAGAAGGAAACTGTTTGCCAACGGGAGTGCGCACTCGTCGAGCTGCAGCTGCACCCACAGCCCAAACTGTCGCACTGCTCAACTCTTTGCTCACCCAGCACATATATCTGGATATCTTCCATGATAAACCGTATTACGTGTGTAAATGTTTATATTTATTCTTAAGTAGTATCATAAGTTAGTTAAGGCTATTCATAAGATAGTTAAAATGTAAGCAATTTGGTCGCAAGCACTGTGTGTGTGTGTATGATTTTAAATAAATAAATTAATTAATCCTTTTATATTATACCACGTCCCGGGAGGTACTGGTGAGTGCTTGTCAAGCTGAGCTCTAACAGTACTAGAAGTCTGTAAATGAGCCCAGAGGGTTAAAATTATGAATCAGTATAAAGCAGGCAGTATCTAGGTGTTCGCTCAAAGGTAAAGGGGGAGCGGGTCGATCTTATAATTTCTCTCGGAGAGGGGGGGGGGGGGGGAGTTACAGGTATAATTTTTATTTTATTTTTTTATTATCATTATCGGTTTGGTCCAACCAAATCCTGTACCCATTATCCTCTGTATGCGCGCCTGGTACAGTTTGATTCATACTCAATGGCGGCTGTGAAGTGCGCCACTGCCTGCGCAGTATACCCGCCCCACCCCCGCTGACACGTGAATCTGTTACTGCGCAGCCACTCGACTCATGTCCAGAGCCGCCATAAAGTTTAAATCGTACTGTATTAAAAATAAGATAAATAATCTTACCGCTACTTTTTCATCACTCTCATCCCTTTTACTTCTGCAGCCGCCACTAAATTCCGGAGAACACGTAATATCTATAATATTGGTTTCTGGCACTTTGACTGTGTTCAGCCGAGTTTGCCGCAGTCTGACATTCTTTTTACCAGTTGGTGTAGACGTTAGCTTTACCATTTTCGCTTCCGGAACGCTTTCATTCCTATCAAAGAAAAAATTGTATTAGAATGCAGGGAACAGTTATAGTAGCACACACTAAAATTCCTCAATCTTTGAGTTTAAATTATGTTTCAAAATGAATAACAGGCAAAGTAGAATTTGACAACATTATTATTTATTATTGTTAGTCGTTATATCTTAACAACAGATTTACTTAATTATTATTAAGTTGTTGTAATTTAACAGATTTATTACAACAATAAATCAATTTATAAAACACTACAATAGATTTGATTAATTGATAAGTAGCCGTTTATTTTAAGAAAGATTCAATTCAAAGTCAAATCTATTATTTCAATTAGACTATTAAAAGGCACTTTTGAACGTCATATTTTAAAATTTGAATCTAGTTGCCCATTAATTATGGGCAAATAATTATCAGTAGCAACAGGAGTCCGTAGAATGGGTCAAATGTAAGTAAAATATTGACCTCTTTCCTTGTTGAGGTAAAAAGGAGTGACAAAACGTAGATAAAAAAAAATCGTCTTTTACTCACCAATTATCCGGACACTTCTTCTTATCTCTTATATCAGTTGACAGTATCAAAGAACTTTTCAGTTTCTTCGTCGGGATTATAGGACTAGTACGTCCCGTTGTCGGTGTGCCTTCGATCTCAGACACAGACTCGTCTCTAAAGGACAAATCCTCTAAAGGAGAATGAACTTCTTTCTTAATACTTATAGTTGAAGTTTTGTTTTTAATATCCTTACACTTTATGTTGTTCTGGTTCAATGGCACAGGTGCTGAAATTTCTCCAAATAGTATTTTAAATACTTCATTTATTAATTTTAAGTCTTTTGTTTCATTTAATCTAGTTAATGTTGAAGCTGTAAAAGAATTATGGTTTAATAACAAAAGATGTTTAAAATGTATATATCTAAATGTATACAAAAAATGATTAGTTGTTTGTTAGTGTCACTAAAACTCAAGAACAGCTAGACTGATTTGACCTATTTTGGTTTTTAAAATTATTAGATTTGTCTATGCCTCAAATAGCACGTATACTATTTAAAAAAATCGGAAAAAATCACAAAAAAAAATGGTAGGTAGGTTTGTAAGGAGGTAGACAGGGAAGATAGGTGTAGGTAGGTAGATTATAATAATATAGCTTAGCTAGCTAGGTAGGTAGGTAATTAGATAGCTAGGTAGGTAGGTAAGTAGATAGCTAGGTAGGTAGGTAAGTACACAGCTAGGTATGTAGGTATAGATAGGTTGGTAGAGTAGCCGTCTCTTTTGATTACCAAACAACTACAATTTATGGCCTTTTAATTACCACACATTCCATACTATTGGATGTTTATTAAATTTACTTACCCACTAATTGTATGATATTATCCTTAGATTCGATAATCCTTTTCAAAGCTTCAGAACTGCTGCAACTATTGCTGTAAATTAAAGGAATTATCTTAAATGGTGACCAATTTAGGCAATTGCATAGCTTCAATGTACTACGTAAAATAAAGTGGTTTACTGGAGAAGTTGCGCGATGGAAATTATGCAAATAAAGAAACTTTGACAATCAGTTCTACTTGGAGGTACCATGTTACCCAGTAACTGGGTTGTGGAGGTCAGACAGGCAGTTTCTCTATGTTGTATCCGGTTAGACTCGAAGTCAACCCCAACATCATTGGGAAAAGGCTCCACCCCTAAGACGACCCACTGACCGGCTGGACAGTTTGGTTTTTGGTGTCTCATACACAATTGAGTCTGTGACTTTATAGCTTCATTGAGTCAATTTAACATACCTGTTACATTTTTCTTGTTGTTTGATAAATTGTGTTCTGTAATTATCACATTCAATGTGAAGCTGCTCAAAGTCTGACAAAAGTTCTGAAAACAAATTATAATTGCAACATTAAAGTCCATAGAGGGAGATGGATGGATACTCTTATCATTATATCAGCCTATTGCCGTCCACTGCTGAACGTAGGCCTCCCCCAGAGATCGCCAAACAATTTTGCTGCCTTAATATTGGCATTATTTGTTCAAGGATAAACACACTCAGTCATAACAACATTACCTTTAAAGTCCTGTAGACTTTGAGACAGGGTTTTATCTAAGGCTAAAACTTTTGAATTATTAGAGAGCACCGGTGAAAATGAACTAGCTATGTTGATCAAAGTCATTGTTACAAGATTAGATAGAAATAGGCTAAGCTTATATCAAAATTTAGCGCCAATTGTTATCATATTAAATAGACGATTTGTTTGTATCTCGCGTGTATGCGCATCGCAGCAAGCGTTATCAGCTAGACTGTGTATTCTGCTTTTTATTTACAGAATGTTTTAAATGAAAACTCGTCTTATTATCAAAATTAAACTAATTATTCACAAAACATTCAAGTCTCGTCTTGATCAAAAATATTATTATTATTATTTCCAACTTCCAAACTTCAAACTTGTCAAATGTCAAGCGTGACTGCGTGGAGCATTTGTCAATGTCAACTAATGTCAAGCATAATGCTAATTTTTGTGTCAAACCAAATACGACATACTTTTTACGGTTCGGACATACGCAACGAAAAAGCGGGAATCAAAAAATATTGTCTGCCAGTTTCCCAGTGAAAGCGAATTACAATATAAACCATTATGAGTGGAGTAGAAAAACTGAGCCAGAATAATTTCGTATTTTTTACAGTTTTTGGTAATAAATTCTTCAAACAAATCACCATTTGCATGAAAAACCGGATAACCGGTTCACCCATTGCCTAAAACATGTCTTTTTAATCTGCTGCATTCAAGTCAAATTGTTAAACTTAAAAGTCAAGTCAGGCAAAGGAATAAAAATGGATATCGTATGATATTGTTGACTGTTATAGATTTCTTGCGAATTACTGTGGTGTTTGTTTATTGAGTTTACAACGTGTATTGTTATTGAAATTACTAAATAATAGGTTGGTTTAGCTTATTATTTTTATCTTGCTCTAAGTATGTAGTTACTTATTTCTAGGTTTTATAACGGAAGACCTTTGCATTTTGCATTGTTGAATAGTGAAAAAAAATCGGTGGCGCTCGTCGGGGTTGTCAAAGTTATTTGAAAATATTTTGTAGATATTAAATTTTATAAATGGTTTCAATCCCTCCAATATTGTTTTATTTTCAGTTTTTTAATATACGAAATCGGTTGATATTTTATAAGTCATGGAGGCTGAAGACGAAATGATTGTTTTGGTTGTTGTCGACGACGACGAGCAAGTAAAGACTTCAGAAAAGGATTCTTCGCTTTCTGAGCCCTCCGAAGACTCTAAGGAAGTGGTAAATATTATGGAAACAGCACGAAAACATGGAGAGTACATTACAATAAAGTTGGAGCCCGAAGATGATGAGTACCAGTATGATTATCTTGAAGATGGAATGACATCTGAGGTAGCATACTTTATTATTATTTTTGTAATCACGCTAGCGCTATGTCGTTTGAAAATGATATTTTTTAGTGCAACTTCAAAATATGCCTAAGACTACCCACTGACCATGTTTCCTTCTTCCATTCCGTTCCGTCCTGTCCAACGTCATACTTTCGCTGACTCCCTTTTCATTTAATTCATTTGTCACAATTCATCCATCTTTTCTTTGGCCTTCCTCTCTTTCTCCATCCATCCAAACTAATATTCATAGCTCTTTTGGTCACATGCATTTCATCTCTACTTTAAACATACCCATACCAAGACAAACAATTCGGTTAGGGGCGGAGTCCCTTTCAACTTTTCTGTCACTGGTGCCACAAAACTTCCTCTAATATATTCATTTCTCACCTTATCCATTCTGGTCACTCCACACACCCATCTGATCATTCTCATCTCCATCCATCCATGGCTACATGCAATCTTTTTTCATCGATCTTTTTTACCACCCAACATTCCAAACCATACAGTACGACAGGTCTTATCATGGACTTGTAGATTTTCCCCTTTAACTTGAGGGTCACCCGTGAGTCACAAGTGGATCCAGTGACCTGTCGTTATTTCATCCATCCTGAGTTGATCGGGTGTGTTACATCTTGGTACAATAGCCATTCAAAATATTTTGACAGCCCATTGATAAATAGTTTATCTTTGACAGACCAAATCGGATCCCCTGACACTAATAAAAGAAGAACCTCAGGAAGAGGACATGCACCTAGATGATGATGAGGAATACACCCCAGTAGATGAAAACAAACCTTCTCAACGCACTGATAGACACCGATTTGCCATGCTAAAACCTTGGCAGCAGCAGTCATTTGTAGCAGAACTGAGGGAACAGTATGAGGAGTTGCGGGATGATGAAGAGTTACTAGTCAATACTTTAGGACGGATTATGCGGACAGTAAAGCCACCTCCTTTGCCGCAGGATTACTACGTCATGACTGGTATTATGTTAGAGTAAGTATGGTTTTTATTTGTAAATTGTTTCTTTATTTATTGTCTTATGATCATAAGTTACTGGCAAGTAACGTAAAGTTTTTCAGCTGCTTTAACCTTTTGACCGTCACAGTCATGTATATGTAGATGACAAACCAAAATGTACCAGGCATGCCATGGCCACAACTACATGACAGTCTTCTATACGTAATTCCATAGAGTATGTAACTTACCTTGGCGCCGAAGGCATGTTTTTGCTTTTTTGATGTGGCTGTCAAAACGCGATACTAGCTAGCTCACATTCTACATAAATATTTCTTGGAACTACTTTGTATTCTAATAATAATGACGAACTATCCTTGGTTCCAGATGTATACGCTGCGGATATCTCTCAGACACAATACCGGCCGCTAGTAGACATTACCACGAAAAACATGGACAGAGATATTTAGTGTGCTATGCATGTGGTGTCGATTTTAGAAGGTACCACGACGAACCATTTATACATATTTTAAGATGCTATTTGATGAAACGTGTAATGCACTGTACTTGGCGTAATAGGGTATTTTACTCTATATGAGAAAAAGTCTATAAATATGTTATTGAGACAGTTTAGGCATAAAGCAGTCTGACAAAATAATGATTTATAACAAAATAATTTTTTAAATTCAATTCAAAGTTTTCAGGTTTTTTAATCTGTTTTATAACACTGTGAAATAGTATCGGCCATGTTATTACGCCGTACGGCTGTGTAAACAAAAAATTGACAACTGTCAGTCAACCGATTGGCGTATATAGGCGTTGTACTTTTATTATTTTCGTAACCAACGTATTTTTTTAATTATTACTGCTATTACAAAATATGCTTCTAATTATTTTTAAATTATATAGGTACAATTATCATATTTAATATGAGCGCATTTGATACTAAACGAACTGACGTCATTTCCGCTGAGAAATATGGCGTCCAGTACGAGGCGTTTTCGTCAAACTACGGGCTTTTTTTTGGTCGCATATTAGCGCTACAGAATTTTATTGAGACACTTTTCAAAAATGGGTGTATTACTCTATTGTCTGAATATTTACATTAATTAAACCATGCCTACAAAGCGTGTTGTGCTGGCCCAAGCAACATGGGATAAGGGCAGGAAAATGGTGATGATGAAACGACACTTACTATGTTAAAAATACACCAAGTTTATCAGCTTGAAATTAGATAGATATTATTGGAATTATAAGAACTGCAGCTACACAACACGCATAGAAAAACTGCATGCATGTGCTCACAATAAGATTGACTATTTCATTGATTTCATTGTTTGGGACTCATTTATGGGAACTCTCTCCTTTTCTAACCTCTCAGCACTACAAACCTGTACAAACACGAGAAGCGCTGCATCGCCCCGGACGCGGAGATAGTACTACGAGCGCGCGCCGTGTTCCTCGGCCGTAAGGGACGCGGCCGACCCTTCCTTACGCTTAATAAGTTTTCTACTCAGCGCAATAAGTAAGTCTAACTGCATTGCTGCTGTGTTTGACGACACGATTGGCGCAGTGGCTGAGCGATCGACTGCTGCGCAGTGTGTTGCGGGTTCGATTCCCGCCCAGGGTAAACATTTGTGTGATGAGCACTTGTGTTTGCCTTGTGTCTGGGTGTTGTTTATCTATAAATGTATGTATTTACAAAAAAAAAATGTATTTGTTTATGTATATCAGCTGTCTGACACCCATAGTACAGGGTCTCCCTAGTTTGGGGTCAGATGGCCGTGTGTGAAAATGTCCCCACATATTACATATTATTATTATTATACATAATAATATTTCATTTGTATTCCGCAATGGGGGACAGAGCATTAATTAATTATATTTTTAAGTCAACCTGTAAATGAGGGCGAACTTCATGTCATTAAATTGACCACAATGTTACTAAACATATCTTGCAAATCATTTGAAGTTAATTTATTTATTTATACTTCATGCACAAAGGTACAAAGGCAGACTTTCATCTTTCATGTTCCCATGTAAAAGTTTAAGTTATAACTTATCATAGGCTTTTAACTATGTTTATGTTCATTATTAATTTATTACACTTGTTTTATAAGTACACCAGAGTAAATGAGTCATCTAGTTCGGCCTTCAGACTTATAATTAGAACGAATTCAGATAATTAGTATTAAAAAAAACAGATTTCTAAATATGTAGAAATTGCTAACACTTCGGGTGTTCCGCAAGGTTCAGTTCTAAGTCCAAATTATCCTTTTGGATTAATTTTTGTTTAAAATTAAAATAAAAGCTTGATTCAGAATTAGACCAATAGTTTTTATATAAATTTCGACTTCTCCCTCTACTTAAATCAATGTACAAGGTTATTACCTTCAAGGTTCCCCTGCTCGCTGTGTTCAGCGGTGTTTATAACTAAGAATAACTTGGAGTCTCATGAGAACCTGCACCGCGGCGAGCGACCATTCCGCTGTCATGCCTGTCCATGCGCTTATACGTCTTATTCTGCACTGTCGGTAAGTTTAATAATAATAATAGTGCTGTAGGAAAATACAATTCAGATCATTATCATCTGCCTAGCCTTTTCCCAACTATATTAGGCTTGGGGTCGGCTTGAAATACAATACACAGTAATATGCATACAAATAATCACTGGTACACAACACTAAATGGTTGAGGTACTGTCTTGTTAGACAGGTTACATAATAGCCATAATTTTTATCATGTTTCACTAAATTTATTGATAGTTACGTCAATTTTTTAAAAGTTTCTTAGGGTTTCAATTCGTCCTTACAATAGGGAATATTACGCGAAACTCGGCGCAGAGGGCGCCACTAGCACATTCCGTAAATCATAACCTCGTATTCTTGTTAAATTATGTTATTAATTGTAATAACTTGGTATTTTGTGAAAATATATCAAAGTTTTAATTAATCTTACTTACCGAACTGTACTTTAACCATATTATGGCGTCCCACGACCATTTGAAAGTGGATTCTAGGTTATGCTCAGAATAAAAAAATATTTGGTGGTCTTACATGATAAATGTGAACGTTATTCTGTGAATGCGACTATCTCACCTGAATACTTAACCTGAACATATTTTAGAGTGATTTTTATCTGCTTCCCAAAGTTTTCGAACATTTTCTTCTTTTGGAAATGAATAATGCCCTTCATTTCTTCATCGAAATACACAGCACTGATACATTATTGTATAATATAACACACTTCCCAATTTTGAACTCAATTAGAGGCAGAATTTCACGCTTTGAACGACTCGTCGATAAACTGTTTACGGACTATGCTAGTGCTGCACTCTGGTGCCAGAACATTGCAGTAATATCCCCTATTATATAAATTTTTCCATTTACTTCATATTTCTGTCATGTATATTTTTTAGACCGGGTTGGTGATCTTTGGGAGGCCTACGTTCAGCAGTGGACGATGTTTTAATGTTTACGAAACTACGTTACCTTCTCTCTGTATTCTTCTCTTGAACTATTGGAATTCTATGTTAATGATGTTTGGGTTCCAGCGTCATGCCAAGAAGCACACTGACATAGAGTATATCTGTGACCACTGCAGCCGCTCATTCAAGATCAAAGCCGCACTAGTGGCCCACATGGACACACATAAACGTAAGTATATCATAGGTTTGGGGCGTCCGAAGATTCGCAACAACTAGAATCAACTTTATATTTTTTTATTATGACGTTCAAAAGTGCCTTTTAATGGTCTAATTGAAATAAATGATTTGACTTTTGACTTTGACTCGATGTGGGAATAAATCGGTTTAATTAAAATAGCGCAATTAAACTTGGGTCATTCGTCTATATTCGATTACCATGGAGCTCAGCCAAAAGGGGGCTTGTTGGGTTTGATTTCAACCCCAACGATAGCAGAGAGGTTTTATAAGTTTAACGTGTGTATCTGTCTGTGGCATCGTCGATTTGGAGTATAAAATAAAAATTGATAAGATGCGAGACAAAATATACCGCTCAAGAAGTATTATTTTTCAGTGTTGTTGGTGGGTATAGTTCACTAACCTCTTGGGTCCACTGACGCGAAAACGACCTTTGGTTCATAATATTAACTATATATATAAAATAAAGTAAAAGGGCCACCAAGCGCATTTCACTTTTTTACTTTTTAGATTTTGTTATGGAAATATAAAATATATATATTTGGTTTTGGAAAATTGGTTATTGATAGTTAAATAATAGGTTCAACAGCTGCAACAATATAATCGAAAGTGCTTGGTAATAAGTCACCACAATACTTTTTAAATAAACATGGATTTAGTTTCGGATATAAATGATGAAACTCTCCAAACTTATTTCTTTCTAAATAAGTACAATACAAATCTATAACGTAGGACACACGTCGCGTGAAGTATTGGCCGCATTAAGCAAAAATGTGTCCTCGGCGTCAAGCTACGAATTACGTATACAAATCTGTCATGTAGTCGTAACCATGGCGTGCTGAGCACGTTTTTATTTGTCATCAATTGGTGATCAAAAGTTTGAAAAATACAATACAATAGGGTGTTACACCCATTTTTTAAAAGTGTCTCAATGAAATTCTGTAGTGCTAATATGCCACCAAAAAAAAAACACAAAATTTTTATTCAATCGATAAGTGCCATAAAAATGCATCTAAATGTTAAATTTTCAAATTTCGCGCGTAGTTGACGTAAACGCCTCTTACTGGACGCCATATTGCTCAGCGTAAATGACGTCAGTTGGTTTTGTATCAAATGAGTTCATATTAAATATGATAATTGTATACCATTTAAAAATAATTAAAAGCAATTTTGTAATAGGTGTAATAATAAAAAAAAATTACGTTGGTTACGAAAATAATAAAAGTACAAAGCCTATATTACGCCAATCGGTTGCCTGACAGTTGACAATTTTTTGTTTACACAGCCGTATGGCGTAGTATCATAGCCGCTACTATTTCACGGGATAAAAAAAAACAAAGATTGTTGTAGATTATTTATTTTATTGACAGCTATGCGTAAATACGGATGCGAAGAGTGCAATCGTCGTTTCGCTCAGAAGTCGGCGCTGATGCTCCACGTGAACAGAGTTCATAGGAACTTACCGCCACCCTGCGCATGCCAGATATGTCCGAAGAGGTCAGTATTCTGCTCAGTTCTAAAAACCCATTTTACTAAAAACCCATTTTACTAAAAATAAAACAGCAAAGTCGCAATCTCATCAGATACAATCTTTTCAAAAATGAAGGTACATAGCCGTGTTGTGCCGGTCGCGAATTCGCCCATTTCTACGCGTGGGTGTCATAGAAGGCGACATAGGGATATTGACCAGAGGATGGGCAGTAGCGACCTTCTGAGTACCATAACACCTACTGCGATCGCCAACATGCATCGGCCAAGCATAGCGATTACGGCAGAACTCTCTCCTTGGGGGAGACCTATGCCCAGCAGTGGGCGTCTAAAGGTTGACATGATAATGATGAGGTACATAGAGGCATTTTTTGACAGTAATTTCAATGTGTTGGTAGAATTGCCTCCCTGACTGCTTCTTTTGGTATGGTTAGCAATTGGTTTAAAACAGCAGCCTTGTTTTCCAGATACCCACGAATGTCTTTACTCAAAGCACATATGAAAAGGGCGCATGGGATGTCCATAATAACACGCAAGGTAAGAACTGAGGGTCAAGTGTGAGTTTTGCGATCGAGTTCCAATAAAAACTCACTCTAGACCCCTTGGAGGCTAATTCTCAGAGTAAAAAAACGCCCAAAATCTAGTCGCAATCAACGACAATCGAGGTTAAAAATGTAAGCGGATTACAGGTATTTTTGACAGATTGACAGTGAGTTGCACAGAACCAACATTAGTTTAATGAAGACTTTAAATTGATGCTGTCACTTTCTTTTTGATACAAAATGTAAAGGACGGCATGAATTTAAAGTCAATTCAATTCAATTCAATTCATTTATTCAATAACGATCTTTACATCGTGTCTGAATTACTATAACTAAATAATATTATAAGAACCATCATGCATGCAATCCATTTTTGAATAATTACAATGATCGAAATAAAAATTTAATCAGAACAATACATAATAACAAAAAAGAAATCCCATCCATCATCCATTAAACTAATGTTTGTGTCGTGCAACTCAACGTGGGACTGAAATTAGAATGGATGTTCTTAAAAATACGGTTTCCCCCCGATTGTAACAGTTGGGCTGAAAAGTTCGTAGGCTAGCATAGGAAAAATCTTTTTTTTGTTAGAATTTGATTTTATTATTCAATATTAGTTACCTTCGAGGGCGATACAAAGATTATAGCAGTCTTAAAATTTTTCGATACCATTTTTATAGTATGATTTGTCTTTAGCCTCAAAATTGGCCTCAGTTTCGGCGATTACCTCTTCATCGGCGCAAAATTTCTGTCCAGCGAGCATCCTCTTGAGGTCTGAGAACAGGAAATAATCGCTGGGGGCTTGATCTAGAAAATACGGTGGATGCAGAAGCAATTCGAAGCCCAATTCATGCAATTTTGCCATCGTTTTCATTGATTTGTGACACGGTGCATTGTCTTGATGAAACAGCACTTTCTTCTTCTTCAAATGGGGCCGTTTTTCCGCGATTTCGTCCTTCAAACGCTCCAATAACGCTACGTAATAGTCGCTGTTTATGGTTTTTCCCTTTTTAAGATAGTCGATGAATATTATACCATGCGCATCCCAAAATACCGATGCCATAACCTTGCCAGCCGACTTTTGCGTCTTTCAACGCTTTGGAGTCGGTTCATCACGTGCAGTCGGCAGTGCACTCGGCTGACTGTCGATTGGACTCCGGTGTGAAATGATGGAGCCACGTTTCATCCATTGTCACATATCGACGCAAAAATTCGGGTTTATTACGATTGAACAGCTCAGAGCCATCAATTCGTCGTTGTTTTTGGTCGATTGTGAGCTCGCGCGGCACCCACTTTGAACATAGCTTTCGCATACCCAAATATTTATTCACGATATATCACAGTCTATATGATTTATAGACTGTGATATATCACATGATATACAGTCGTCCGACGAAGACGTCTAGACAGGGCAATCGTGCGGGGCGTGAGGGGCGAGACGGGGGAAGAGCGCTCCCGAACTGCATACGCTACCGTGTTAGTAGTTCGGGAGAAAACTTTCAGGGCTATCATGTGTCAGTTTCTTTTTGTTTTAATTAATGTAAAGTAATTTTATTAAAATGGTGCATACGACGTGTGTTGTGAAAGATTGCAAGTCGTCATCTTCCATTAATAAAGAACTGCAATTTCATCAATTTCCGCGCACGGATGAAAGGTAAACAAATAAATAAAATATTGTTTATTTGATAGAAAGAAAATACTTGAAATTATCCTGAGCCCTTGCCGCCAACTTGGTGGCGCGACGTGTAGCCGACATTTATTTATTGTGCGCCGGCCAAGATGGCGCCGACGAAAATTTGCAAATTTTCCGTCATGGGTATCATTTCCATGGTTCTCGAGGTCGCTAAAAACGATTATGGGGTCGAAATTAGAATCCAAGATGGCGTCGACGAAAATTTGCTAAATTTACGTCATGGGTGTCATTTTCATGGTTTTCGAGGTCGCTAAAAACGACTATGGGGTCGAAATTAAAATCCAAGATGGCGCCGAAGAAAATTTGCAAATTTTTCGTCGTCATGGGTATCATTTTCAAGGTTTTCAAGGTCGCTTAAAACGATTATGGGGTCGAAATTAGAATCAAAGATGATCCAAGATTTAAAACCATTTTTTACTCAATTTTGATTTACAAGTTTTTAGTTTTGTTCCTTTTTAAATCTGTCAAAGCATATTACAGCATTTTGTTGCTCAAGCCCTTTCATTTGATGTCCATATTGAAGGGGTTGTGAAAAGAAAAATGGGATTTAAATCTTGGATTTACAATGAAACCGAATGTATTAAATTATATTGTCATGAGAACTAAAGGTGCATAACAAATTTCAAATAAATCCGTCAACAGGAAGGGGGTCAAATTTCAATTACTTGATTTGATCCAAACAAATAAATAAACAAACAGGGCAAGCTAAATAAAACTGTTTAAAAAACGATATTTTTGATAATGGTTGGTGTTAATAATAATGTTGATCTAAAATAAATTCAAAAATATTGTTTACTTGAGACAACCCTAGCTGTTGCGACAATGTCTACACGTTGTCGGCATTTACAAGAAGATCAAAGGCGTCGTCCTACTGTATGTTTTTATACTGTAGATATATCCAACACGTTCCTTTGATATCTTTAGGGTAGTTGGCAGCTATCTCAATCAACTTCACTTTACGGTTATCCAGAATTATTTTGTAGATTTTTTTGATGTTTTCGTCGGTAACGGCCTCTTTGGGGCTTTTGGCGTCCACTGCGTGCATCGTCTTCGGTTCTCATTTCGCCCCGTTTAAACTTAGCAAACCACTTCTCAACGGTTGATTTTCCTGGTGCAAAGTCCGAATAATATTTATCAAGCCAAGCCTTGGCTTCAATAGTATTTTTTTTCGCCAAAAAGCAATGCTTTATAAACACACAAAATTCCTTTTTATCCATTTTTTCAAACTAAAAGTTGCTTCACTCAAAATGCTATAACTCACAAACTAATAGTATAAGAGCTGTCAAATTTATACATGCGCCATTTGAAGGTTAGGGCTAATTCAAAATCATATGGATTTAATACTAGTAGCGCCATCTATGTGTAACTTAGTTTGAAACAGTTATTTCGAAATAAACATGTGTTAAAATAGCCAGGTTACGTTATGATTTAAAAGAAAATCTCACCTTAATTTTCTTCTTCTTTGTCATTATCAGCTATATAGATAGAAGAAATAAAAAATCTTAGAATACAAATTAGTGTTAGCCTACGAAGTTTTCAGCCCACCCAATAAGTAATGTTACTTCTAGAAACAGCCAGAATTTTGTTAAAAAATCTCGAAAGGAATAAAAGGTTATAGGTTAACGAACTATAAGTAGCTTTCCAAGTAGAATCCGTAAGTAGCTATATTGCCCGTGATTTTTAGTGTTTTTTTTTACCGATCCCAATTCTTTTTGATAAGGAAATATAACGAAATTATCTTCTGAATCGTACCAGTAGTTCTAGAGATTAGCATTTTTGAACAAAATACAAACAAATTCGACAGCTCTATAAACAGTACAGATAACTCTTTTCTTTTTAGATGTTCTTCAAAACCCTGCCAACGATGACAGAATTAGAGATAAAAGAATCTAAAATCATCCTCAAATATGACGAAAACGAAATGCTTGAATTCCCACCACCACCGATCAAGACTGAACCAATTACAATACAAAATTACGACCAAGATTACACTGAAGATAATAATGAAATGGATGATGAACAAATAAAACCAGAAGAAATCTCAATGGATGATTTCATGCAATACGTGACACCCAGCAGTCAAGATGCAGGTACAAATGCAGTTTATATACAGAATGGGGAAGTAGTACATAATATAGATACTGAATATAATATGCCACGTAATGATAAGTTGATATTAGAAGTTGAAGCGATAGTTAATGGGCAGATTGTAGTCAGACCTCTGTCTGATGATAGAAACCTAGGTAATTTAGTTGGGAATAATCTTTAGTAGTACACAAGGTCATTTGGAAAACACTAAAAAAAATTGTATTAAAGTAATACTAATAACCACGCGGGCTGGTTATTAGTGTTTTAATATAACACTGTATATTTCTTTGACATCCATAAGTACAGTTTGATTCAAACTTAATGACGAGTGTGAAGTGAAAGAAGAAAGAAAAGAAAGAAAGTGAGAAAGTGACGCACATTACAAGTGCGCTACTGACTGCGTAGTGCCCAGCTCCCTCACGCCCGCTGACATGTGAAATTGTTACTGCGCAGCCACCCGCCTCGTGTTCAGAGTATAAAGTTTGAATCGTGCTGTAAAGTACCTTATAGTAATCGGACGCATGCGCATTGGGTATCTATAGTAGTACTGACCGTGATCGTGATCGCTTAGGGCTCGTACGCACTATGCGGGTAGCCGTGCGGCTGACCGCAAGCACGTAATATTCATTTCTATGCGCACTACGATGCGCCTACGGCTACCCGCAGACCGCTCCGGTCGCTCGGAGGGCTGCGGCCCGAGTGACTGCCAGCCGGACGGTTGCTATGCGCACTGTGCGGCTCAGTCTGCGGCTGCCCGCCATTAAGTGAAAGTGTGTGCACGCGTACGTAAATGTTTTAAAATGTTCAATAATCTTTCAAACGTTTTTATGCTCTTTCCAGTAAATCCGAAAAACTAAACTATCTTCATATTTTTTTAGTTCTTCGAAAATTATTACAAAATGGTTCCTTTCATCTCGTGTTTGCAAATAAGGATGCACCCAGTACTTTCTTTGTTTTTCCTTCTTTACGTATTTACTACATTTACATACGTTACGTAAAGAAGAAAAAGCAAAGATAGAAGTACTGGGTGCATCCTTATTTGCAAACACGAGATGAAAGGAACCATTTTGTAATAATTTTCGAAGATCTAATATGAAGTTAGTTAAGTTTTTTGGATTTACTAGAATGAGTATTAAAACGTTTGAAGAATTATTGAACATTTTAAAAACATTTACGTGCCACGTGCACACACTCTCACTCAATGGCGGGCAGCCGCAGACTGAGTCGCACAGTGCGCATAGCAACTGTCCGGCTGGCAGTCACTCGGCCCGCAGCCCTCCAAGCGACCGGAGCGGTCTGCGGGTAGCCGCATCGTAGTGCGCATAGAAATGAATACTACGTACATAATTGTGCTTGCGGTCAGCCGCACGGCTACCCGCATAGTGCCCTCGGCGCCAAGTTACACACTCTATGGAATTACGTATAGAAGTCTGTCATGTACTAAATTTAATATCTTTATTGCTTTTCCATAAGTACAAGTCGTGTAGTCGTGACCATGACGTGCTGGGCACACTTTGGTTTGTCATCTATAAATGACTGGCGGTTATGATTGTGGGGTGGTTAGTTTTAGTATTATATTAACAAATACAAACGTGATGTTAAGTTTATAATGAATATTAATAATTATTATTTTTAAGACAGGTGAATACAGTGAGAAATATTTTATAGAAATGTATGGGTAATGCTCTTTATGGAAAGAGGCTTATGTCATTGAAAAGTTATAGAAACTGTAATAAGACTGAAAAGTTCTGTTTAACACGAGTAGGTAGTGTTTAGATGGTGATTCATCTTATTTATTAATATATCTAGAGAATAAAGTATGAACTAGTTGATTTTAAAATGACAATTGCTTGGAATTGTCACAAACGCACAAGTAGCGTTCGCTATAGCAAAGAATCATGGCAGAATTTGTACAAAAAAAAATTAAGATGTTTAGAGAAGTTGAAATTCTAATTCTTATATTCTTGGGTACCTAAAGAGTATCTTTAGGCATTTATAATATTTTGAAAACCCCGCAAAAAAAACTTAATAGTTTAAAAAGCGCATTATTTGACAGCCGCCATTAAGCAGTCCGTTAGTGCGTCCGGCAGTTGTTACATTGAAATTGCATCGTTTTATGGGAAATAATATCACAAATAACGATATTTTTTTCACACACTTGTCACATCACTTGTTTGCCAATTTTATAGATCCGTTATCATCGCTTGTCACTTTCTTTTTTTTTTTAAACACAAAATGGACATCGAGATAAAACGAAAAAGTGTTATTTTCATTTCGTAATATATTTAATAAGCGGGGTTTTAAAAATATGCTAAGTATACCAATCTACTTCTGGTAATGTATTCTTCATATTGAAACATATTTTTAAACCCTCTAAATTTTTTTTTTCAAACAAATGAATGTATGAATCTCGCCATGATTCTTTGATTGCACATCGAGTCTCCGGCAAACATCTTAAACTATGATGGCACCAACTGCGCTGGTCTCCCCCCCCCCTCCCTCCTTCCTATTTACCTTGTATGGAGACGCGTCTCCGCACACGTTTTACTGCTAGAAAATTGAATTTCACATCGAGACAGCAGCAAATATCTTGAACTATTATGGCGCCGACTGCGCTGGTCCCCCCTCCCTTATTCTTGTCCATTGACATTTTTCGCGCATGCGCACTATGTTTGCCAGTTTTTATTCGACAAGAACAGTTATGTTATGAACTTATTTATAATGTAGATATGATGTGTATAAACTAATTTGATTATCCTTTTGTTGATTTTTATAGATTTTATTTTGATTTTTTGATATTTATTGACATTGATTGTGTGTTATGTGCCGAAGGAATATCTAGGATAAGCTAATTGAATAACATGGTTGAGAGTAACAAAGGCATATAATTATATACAAGGAAAATGGTATAGATAGATCTTCAAAATGGCACACTAACGCACAGCATAAATAACGTTATATTGTAATGTTACATCACATTATGCTGGCACTTCACATGGTGTATTTGTACAAATATTCACCTTATTTGGATAATACAAATTTTACTTTAACGTTATTGGAATAAAATCCATTAGATGACGTGAGAAACTTCATAGATTAAGTTTATCGGTAACGTCATTTTTTGTTTTTAGCGCATTCTGAAACTCGGGAAACAATATATCCGATGACCCCGACTTGACTCTGAACTTAAGTGAGCTAATTATTTGCATAGTTTTAACGTGCCACTACAACCTTTTACTTGTAATATAATTGTATAGGATTTGTTTTCCTGACATAATAGTATAGGAGATAGCCTTACTTTTGGTTACTATCGCTAGGAAAGCTGAAACCACGGAATAGCACGCAACTGTCCCGCACGTGTCACAATTATGCGGAAAATATGTAAAATAATAACAATCTTCGTCAGTTGTAATAAGTCTTAATTTTATATGAACAATATACAACACACTTTTCGTCAAAATTGAATGTATTGTGCATTTAAAATTAAGACTTATTACAACTGACAAAGGTTGTTATTATGTTACATATTTTTCCGCATATTTGTGACACGGTATACTGGCGTGGGCACTTCAATTTGTTTTTTTTATTCCATGACTATTCTAGGTTAATTTTTTATGTACATATTTGGACAAGGGTACGATGGGACTGGCATACGATGTGCGTAAAAGTCCCTTAAATAAATGCAGTATAAAATGTTAAAAAAGACGAGGTAATTCAAATACTGTTTCAGCCTGTCTTGCGATAGTTACCAAAAGTAAGACTATCTCTTGTAATTTAATAAATAGTTTGTGATTGTCTGGTGTAGAATGTGGATAATTTCTCCTGAGTCTTAAACTTAAAGGTGATTTTGTTATTAGGAACAGAATGCGAGTGGATTTTAATTTATTGTTACACAAAAATAAAAATGCCAAAGTATTTTTTTTAATACGAAAATGTGTTTTATTACGCACTTATTATTTCAACCAAATATGTTTACTCATCTATAGCATAATGCGTACACAATCGTAAGAAGACACCACGAATTTTTTTTTATTATAATGCATCATTACATACTAGGAAAATACAAAAATATTAAGCGGTTTCTTGGTTAACAACTACTCGGGATATCTTAAGAATATGCGAAATGTACACATACTTAATGAAATGCACCATTTTACATTTAATACGCTGATCATTCACCTTGGTCATTAGTTAACACTCCAAGACCTTTGTTTCTGGGCTTTTAAAACATGTCAATATTGATAACAAGAAGAAATGAGAACCTCTTAAAGAAAAAGACGGTATTCTTCATGTAATTGCTGTGGAATCATTTGTGCAATTTTCGGTACAAACAAAAATGGTCCTTAATACCCCATACGAACCACTAGAACAAAAAGTTCTGTGAAATATCGATTTAATATTTGTTATGAAACCTATATTGATACGCACTTAGGTTTTTGGTTGACATGACATATTTTAGAAGCCCTAAAAACTATACGGTAAAGTGTATGGCTGCATTGTTTAGAGCTAAAAGCGCTTTTCTATTCTCGACAACAACAATCACTTCGACCAACAACCACAAAAACTAACATCAACTCTTTTATCTCCACTCCACAATACTGATCATAGTTTTATCTTAACAATGGTCCAAAAATATCTAGTAGCATTCCTAAACGATCAAGTAGAAAAATACTTTTAATTATGCCTCACAGAAATCTAGCTTCTTTTTTTCCCCCTCACTATCATCAAGATATAATTTCTTTTTATAATTATTTATTTTCTTCTGTGTCATGTCGAATTGCGTCAAAGAATACGTCGTGGGTCTAAGAGTGTTAATTTAAACTACTGTGACAATCTCGACAAGTTCCGATTATCGTGTTGCATAATGTTCACGATGAAAATATTACATCATTCAGTATAAAACTAAACATTTATCGATATCGATAGATAGAGTGGGGACTTAAAGCA
Organism: Charanyca ferruginea; assembly: GCA_947361185.1. Lineage (NCBI taxonomy): Eukaryota > Metazoa > Arthropoda > Insecta > Lepidoptera > Noctuidae > Charanyca > Charanyca ferruginea. The sequence goes on from OX376070.1 coordinate 5,624,928, forward strand.
TTTTTTTTCTTACAATTACCCTCTATATATCGATATTCGATTGAAAATCCACAGCATCGATATATCTAGATCTATTCTAGAGCTTTTTTCCTAGAATAATGCTCCCAATCTTTCGAGTTTCAAAACATTGCGTCTATTGTTAGCGTGTCAGTCGAAACATTTCGTCCAGTATAATAGTAGTGATCTCTACAGCTTTTCACAAATAACTTGAACATTTAATAACAATACGTTGACAATTACTTAATAAAAAATGTTACTGCCTTGTTTATACATAGTCAACACCAATGTGGTATTAAAGTCAAGAAAAACCAAGGCATATTTTTTTTTTAACATGACATTTCTAGCGTGTTCCTCTTAGATAAATTCGTATACTCGTGAAAAAAAGAATACCTAATATTGGTGGGGCGGCAAAATCAAAAGTATGAAATGTCACAGATTCTATAAATCAATATTCTTTCACATAACAGACCACACCGTCGAACATGTCTTTATACAAATGGGGTTTTTGTCTATCCTCTAGCACTCAGCCTCAAACTTTTTCATTGAACATTGTGCATCAAAATCTTAACATTAACTCTATGATAACAGTTAACACGATTACATTAAACAGACAATATTGTGAACTTGTAATGCATTATCGTTTGACCTTATTTTAATGTTGAAAAAGTTTTTTATCAAAAAGACGTATCTGTTGTGAAGAGTTGATGAAGAATTCATAGAATTTGGAAAATGTCGTCCAATATTCATAAAAACTGTCTGCACTTTTTATGGTAATATTTTCTTGGATATCGGGTAGGTAACTAATTTCTTCATTTATGATTGGTCGAATTGTCGGGTAGTTAAAACATTTGAAACCTTTAAGTGTCAGTACTTCAATTAAACAGTACGAGACCAGTTCGTTAGAACGAGTGGACGACACAAGTCAGTACTTCAAATTGTAAAAATAAATCTTTAATTGAATATTTAGACAATAGCTATCATTCGTTTAGGGACATCTTACATGGTATTTTTCATTATGGCCCCTGCGGAAAGATGTAAGCTTCAGTCACAATGATAATAAGATATTATAAACGTAAAATTCAAAATAAGAAGAACTTAAAACAACCTTCACAAATACGTCTTTTGAAACATAAAATGATAATGGTTATTCGATAAAATAGTGTAACCAACTATGTTGTTTTTCTGTATAAATATGTTCTACGTAAAACCTTTGTCTGACATACATAAAGATATCACATTCCGATTCCGATTGCATAATCGAGAAGAAATAATCTCTTCTTCATTAGTTACGTACGTTCAAGAAACTTATAATAAAAATGGACAGAACTCGGCAGGCAGGAGTGCCATCTCTTTCTAGTAAGGGTTACCAGACAGAGACGCCATTCCCTGGAGCGAAAGAGACACTACTTTTTGACGCGTTCTCTCTACTTTCATTATAAGTTGCTTGGTACAAACGGCACAGTCAAATGTTTTATACGAATGTTGAGTCAGGTAAAGCTTTTAAGGGGAAGAGTTCACTATCACCTTTGTGTAGAGTCAGCATTGCAAGAGTGTTGATGTTAATGACAAATACGGGTGTACAATCACGAAACAATTGACATACTTTTTTGTACAGTCCGCGAACGCGTAATGCCAGCTACGCACGTAACGATCTATCGCAGCGATTAAACTGTGCAAACCGATCTGCGCAGTTTTATCGATCGTGTGTATGGTAAATCGTTGTAGATTATCGATTATAAGCTGAGCTTTGCATTTGTGTAAGTGTACATAGACGGTGTAGGTGCGACGTCGGCCTAGAGCGCAACGTGTCCTTTGGCTTAACCCTTTAACCGCTTACGTCGCCGACAAATATGTGTGTGCCCATTATGCCAGCGTCGTATATTTACGACCAAGTACGCCCGCGCTCCTTAAGTCTGTTATTTTATTTAATTACGCTGTATTCTATCAAGAAGATGTTTATATTAGGTAAATAGTTAAATAAGTAATCAATAACAATTTAATACACTTTAGCCTCTTAATTTAGAAGTCCTAAAAATGTCTGAAGTTAGATGAATTACTAATATTATTCACTGTGCCGGGCGCTGGAGGCACGACAACTGATATGAAATCGGGCGGTTAAAAGGTTAAACCGGTTTATACTGTTTTTACTCTTGTTTTTTGATGATCACTCGCACAAATGCAAAGCTCAGCTTGAGCCTCGCGATCTATGCAGTACGGCTGACGTATCTTGGCGGTCGTGAAGTTAGGCTATTAGCTGCGCAGTAGACAATTTCGTTCCTAAACGATCCATTGCGCAGCTAATCGGCTAAATTCAGGACCGCCAAGATACGTCGGCCGTACTGTACCTCCATAGATTTTGTGTGGCAATAGCCAACTATGACGTCACTTGTTTGTTAACTCAATTGAATAACTATTTATTGATTTCAAAGCATCTAAAAAAAATATTTATGCAATTAATTGAAAATTATTCGGGTTATCAGGGCTGAACTAAAGTATTCATTTTTAGAGACATTTGGGCAAATACTAAAACGCTACTAAATTTTATGATGTCTCGTACTGTCAGTCACTTTGACATAAAAGTGATAGAGACAGCACGAGACTTAACGGATCTTAAAATTGAGTAGAGTTTGAGTATTGGGCCAATAGTGTCTTAAAATCATTGGAAAGTGATGTTCTTCTACACCCGTATTATCCTCAATGCTGACTCTGGATGTTAAGATAATTCTGGACAAATTTAGTGAAAATATTGCCTTCAATAATTAAATTCCGTGTTTCTGTACACAATATATAATAAGTCGTAATTGTTTTTGAGTATAATTTAACTATATATATGAAATTACATTTAATCCGTTGTTGTTTCATGTTAAATGTGTCCAGAAACAACACATTATTTCGATCAAACGAGCGTTCACTTAGTTTCTATTATATTTATGTATATTACATTGTATAAACTAGTGGCAGTTATCAACGCTCTTGATATCAACTGGTAGGCTAAAAGCTCACTAAGTTCGTTCACAAAATGCTTTATTTATATTTACTGAATAGTTTAAGGCCTTATAATTGGTTAAGAAGGATAAAATATGGAAGATTGTAATGATTTTTGAGCTAGTTAACTTTAGGCGGTATCAAAAAAATGTTTTTTCTAAATAAAGCTTAAGTCTTGTGAGTCGAATCACCTAGTGAGCTTCTACACTTATTGCGACGGCAAAGTCGTATATTACAAATACAAAAAAGTACTTCCAATTACATCACTATTGAAGTCGGACGTCAAGTTAGTCGATTATAAGTAATTATTCATCGATTTCGGGAAATGATTCAGTGCGTATGAGTTTACGATCGATTGCCATACACATAATCATAGATAATCGAAGCTCATGCAATTTCTTACAATGATAAGTTTATACAATTATAAATGAAGTACCACGTGATTAAGATAAAGTATAAGGGTACAAGGTATCTAATTGATAATAGTAAATGGAAACAATAAATGAATAATAAAACCGTCCGATGGCTAACTCATCGCATTCGTTCATATAAAAAATGAGCTCAGATTTCGTTTGTCAAAACAAAAAAATAATAATTTTGAGAAAACGATTTTGTGTAAAATAAGTATTCAAAGATACACGAGGAATAGTCGAAAAAATGACACGATTATTAACTAAAAATCACTAATTCAGGCGCAAATTAAAATAAAATGGAAATCATCTTCCCACAACACATCCAAGTTTCGACTAGTTTCCTCACAAAAACATAAAATAAAACAAAATAAAAAGCAAATTGTACAGCTGAAATCATTAGGAACATACAACTGACATTATCTGAGCAATTTCTTGAAAGAATACGTTCAAGAAATTCAAAATTTCTATTACTAACATACTTATCACAGGTTAAAAGGGACAAGAGAAAGTATTAGTGTTCTCTCAGTACAGTACATACGTAGCTACATAATATAAAAACCTAAGACAACTTACGATGTACTAACGGCCGCGCCGACGCTACGGCGTGAATGAAATCGTTTTTAAAATTAATAATAAAGTCTAAGCCCATTGCCCCTTACGTGGGGCGGTTGAGATCGATTACTTACATTTATAACAATATTACATTACGTTGACTGGCGGTGCCAAAGCGCTGAAGCCGATTAAAAGTAAAAGAGCACATAAGGCGATATCCTCACTGCGTTTAACAGTCGATCGCGCTGCGCAAACCGGTCAGCTTCAATCTCCCAATAATAATTAGTTGTGATAATAAAAATAATATGCAATCGAACCTAACCGATTCACGCCACGGCTTTGAATCTGTACAGCTATAGAAGCTTTAAAGATTGTACCCTCTACGCCAAAGACTTTTATGTCTCGGTATAGTTTTAAGTGAGCTTTGGCGCAAAGGGTTGACTGTTCCCGATCATCCCTTGGAGTAAGGCGAGCTTTACCGAGCAACTCGCCTGACACGTCATCACGAAGGCTCTATCTCGCGGCGGGAGTTCATCGTTGCTGGCCTATCGAGGCCTTATGGCCGTAAACGAACACTCGTGGTGCAGGTCAGATGTTTGTGGGTAATTGACGCTTCGGAAAGTCTTTTTTGTAGTCGCGCCGGGTTTGTGTGGGCTTCCATCGCTTGACCACCAATCGTATCACAACAGCACTGTAGTCACTGAGGCCTAAAGTCCGGCCCGAAACACTCGTAGGTTGGCGCGCGGTCAGGGGGACCGGGACCGCGCGCCTAGTCCCACCCGTTCTCTTTCACCATATGAGCCAGTTCTATTATGAACTTGCCCTCTTTATATTTCTGACTTGATTCAAACGCGTGCTCCTGTAACAGAAAGGTGACATTGTATTAACAAAATGGACACACGATAAACATGTTTAAGCGCGTTGCTTAAACTCACGATTTCAATATCAGTGGCACCATTGGTATCAGGCACGTGCCCTACGGCCCATTCCCTACCTCAATGGATTTCTATCTGAATGTAATTCAATGAAGATTTAAAAGGGATGGGTGAGATGAATTCAAATGTTCTGTCTACCGGCGTGGACTAAGACGAATGATTTTGTGGAACCAGATTTATACTAATATACCTACTCATATGTATAATACATATTATGAGTACTTAAACTAGCTGATGCCGGCTACTTCGTCCGCGTGATTGTCGGTTATCAGCGGGGCTTTACTTTTTTGCGCGGAATCTTATTCTTTTTCTTAAATAAAAGAAGCCTAAGTTACTCCTTATAACATCAGCTATCCAGCCAGTGAAAGTCTCGTCAAAATCGGCCCAGCCGTTTCAGAGATTGAACGAAAACCGCCTTTTGGAAGGGGGCAACTTTTTGTCTTTTTCTTGTGAATGAACGTTCAAGGGAAGGTACCTGGGTCGCATGGTCTAATTTAAATTACTAATTTGATTTTAGTCTGTGGTCTCCAAATAACAGACTTTATTTATAGGTACTATTAAAAACTTGATATTCTGGACGATTACATTTAGAAGTTATTCCTTTATTCGCAATTATAAGTAGGTACTTTGTTACATACTTCATGTGCACGTTTAAGAGCGTGTATTCGATTCGTGACGAAAACTTCTTGTTTTCGGCGTTTTGCCCAGAGCAATATCGTAATTATGTGAGCAGATTATTTAAAGACAATTCCAGTTTTCGAAAAGATTAAGCCTTGATGTAGACAGCTACAGAGTAAAAGTATAATGTTTAATTATGGTTTTTTGAAGCGGAGACAATTATTATTCTTTCATATCGTTTTACGAAAATAGACGTCAGAGTTAACTTTTAGGACGAATACAACCATTAGGTACAATACGCCAAAATATTTTGTTTTATGCGTTTTTCCAACAGGATATACAGTCATAAAGACAGCTACAGAGCAAAAATTACGAAAATATTACTATTATGTATTAAAAAACAATGTTGACAAGTAGAAAATCGGTTCACTTTGACAATTTTTAATCACACCAGTATTTGAATAAAAACATAACTGATATATTTATTTTATGAAAGTAAATGTTATGCTTAATATACAGAATACTTTTCAGTCCGTTATACGAGCTCATTTATTTTAGACAATTATTTTAAAAAGCACTGTAAAACATCGCGCGCTGTCGTTTGCCGATCAATTTCAATGATTCGTGCTTATTTCATGCATATTTTTTTTTCTGACGCACACACGTATTGTACTAGTGTGTGTCAATGCTGCTACGCCGTTCTAGCAATCGTCGAGATTTTGAGTTGCGCTAAATCGAATACGCGCCCTTAAGACGGAAGAAGGCTTAATCAAAATATCTAAATCGGATGTACGAATGACGCAGTACGTTCGCCTTATGCGATTTGCGCCTGAGAAAACAAGATAGTTTTACTAAATTATTATAACTCCTACGTAAAAACTAAATCCGTATTTGATCATTACGATATCAGTTCGGTCCATCGATTGGAATGATCTCTGCTATAAAATTTTACTTTCATTAATACATCAATTGGGTATTAAAAGGGAGGACTATATTTACATTGTGGCATGAAAATTGAATTTATTGAAAGTTAAAATCGTTTTTTAGTTTTTTATTATCTTAGGTAATTAGAGACGAAGAGAAAAAGAATTAGTTGTACCGACAACAGGCTAAATAAAGGCTTGCCGCTCGCGGAAAAGTTTCTGAAAAGGTTCTAGAATTACTTGTTTAAAGTTTAAATTAGTCAACAGTTGGGCGAATTTATAAATTGGTAGGTAGGTACGCATACGCACCGAAGGAAAGAGAGCACGAGGTCAGTCGCCAACACGATGGTCTGACCAAGTAAAAGCAGCTACTTACTACTTATAAAAATATATGTTAAGTTGTGTCTGACGCGGATAAAACATTGACAATCACACAAAATCTACCAGGTATAATTAAACGAAACTTACACTATCTTCCAGACAATTTTATTATCATCTTTTGATATACCTACGCCTTTTTTTTTTTTAAGTTAAAGAATACTATCTTTTATTTAATTTTTTTGACTAAACTTTGAGAGTTTTGGACGCAGCGCATACGATTCTCTGGTCGCTCAAGGTCGCCGGCGTATATCGTCGCCTTAAGCAAATTTTATTTGGTGATGGCAAGTTTGGACCGGAGTTGATGGAAGCAGATTATCCGCTTAAAGGGGTCCAGTGACCACGGTCCTCAGGAATGAGGGACCGATTGAAGATGATGATTATAAGCTAGGTACTGAGTTACAAGACTTAACTATTATTTATATCGATTCGTGTCATTTGCTTGTGAAGGTCTACAGGCCTAAAAGCTAAACATGAATCCTCACGTAAAATAATAATCCCACCAAAAACATTTTCATGTAAAATGTTGCCAAGACCACCACCACCATACCATGTGGCCATATGGGTCGTACTGTCAAAAGGTTATCAGATCTCATGTAGATCCAAGCTTCTAACTCTACAAGCCCTAACTTCACAAACTCTACTCCTTAGTCAAAATATGTAGCTTGGCCGTTTCGTCATTATAAGAACTATTGTACATCAGAAAGTAATGAACAGTGATTAAATTTTTCACCTTAAGCCCATAGCGACGATAGCGAAAAGGCCAAGCCACATATTTTGACTAAGGAGTAGAGTTTGTGAAGTTTGGGCGTGTAGAGTTAGAAGCATATGGATTAGAACCATTGGATCTACATGAGAGCTGATAACTTTTTGACAGTACGAGACATATGGTCTCGTCTTGGCAACATTTTACATGAAAATGTTTTTGGTGGGATTTCACTTCTTTTTGTAAGTTGACTAAGACAATTTTTTTTATTTTGTAATTTTTTTCTAGTTTTATAATTTATTTGTTGTTTGTGTACTAATACTAGCTTACATACCAAATTTCAGCTTTTTAGGACTTCAGGCAGTACCCTAAGAATTTTGATGATCATCAGTGAGTGAGTCAGTGACGAAATCGGGGTTTTTTAAATATAAAATTTTTAGATATTAATAAGAGCTATGCAATGTTTAATAAGTCCACTGTAGACATCATATCCTGAGAATTTTGTTTATCTGGTATAATCCAAACCCAAGTTATGAGGGTTCAAAAAAACGACGAAGAGCTTCGAGAAAAGGTAGGTAGTGCCCTTGCGCTTCGCTTTGCTCGTCTTGGTGGGGGCACTATCCCGACCGAAATTCGTTCGGTCACAGTCTACAGTGTAGAGTTTATAGTGCACAAACACAGGTGCACTCCCTCTTCTCTCACTCATAGTCCGATAGGACGGCGGCAATCCGACATGACCGGAGAGAGAACAGCGCAGGATCAACGGCTATACGTGCTTTCGTTTATATATTTTTTTAATAATAATAATAAAGTTTATTGTTTCACTAAGACTAGATACATGGTGAGGTAAACAAAGGATAATGATTGCCTTACATCTAGTTAGTGGGAGGATTACTGCTCTCCTAGATAGGCTACAGGGTAGCCTGTGTTTAGAAGAAACAGTTCCGACCCCCTGTCGTAGTGGGTGAATTAGAAAAACACGTGTACATATTTTTTGTATAAACAATAAATAAAAAACAAAGATCTAGGTGTGTAGTGTGTACGAGTAAGTGTGTGTGGTCTGTGGTAGTGTGAGTATTTAGTGTAGTGTGTGGTGTGTGTCTGTGTGGTGTGTGATGTATGAATGTTGTAATCACTTCTTTAGGAATTCTTCAGTATCGTCGTAGCTTAGAGTTTGAAGAAACGTCCGAACAGTCTTTCTGCAAATAAGAAAAGTTGAGCTAAAGATAGCAGTTTTCTTATTAACTTTATTGTAAAGAGAAGGGCCGAGGTAGATAGCGAATCTTTTTATAAATGATGTGCGTGCAGACGGAGTAGTGCATACTATGTCCTTACGGCGTTTGGAAATATAATAGGCTATACATGTCGTATAAGTTTGAGGAAGGGACTCGTGGCTAAGGAAAAGCTGTCCGAATCCATTTGTCATGGTTAAGCTACGCCTGCCGCGGTCGGTCCGGGGATGGGTGACCATCCATTTCATACCGGGACCCCTCCGTGCCTCAGAAACCACGTAAAGCCATTGGTCCAGGCTGTCATCCGTAGATACACGTTGACAGACGTTATGAGTAATCGTCAAAAGCCAAAAAGTCTGACAACCAGTCTTACCAAGAGCAATCGTGTTACCTAGAAACTGGGTTGTGGAGGTCAGATAGGCAGTCGCTCCATGTAACACTGGTATTCAGCTGCATCCGATTAGACTGGAAGCCGACCCCTATTTGGGAAAAAGGCTAGACAGATGATGATAGGTCGTAAACATCCATACTAATATTATAAATGCGAAAGTAACTCTGTCTGTTACGCTTTCACGATGAAACGGCTCAACCGATTTTGATTAAATTTAATTTGAAGATAGCTTGGACCCTGGGGAAGGACATAGGCTACTTTTTGATCCGCGATAACCGACATTCGCGCGGACGAAGTCGCGGGCAAAAGCTAGTTTATAATATGTATTTGGCACTTAGCTCTAACTCTATCATCTTCGTCAACCTATCTACCTGGGATTACTCATGTACAAAAAATAGCCAATACTAGGTGTCCTACCGTAGGGTGGCAAAAGTGTCTCCTCATACAGAAAAAGGAACAAGTATACCTGCTATTGGCTATGGCAGATCATTACTCTGCTTGTACTACTGTAACTATACTTTAGTTATACACCATGGAAGGCATTGGGACAAACTATTACCATGGATTCAGTAGTGGGTTCTAGCCGTCTCAGGGAAAACATTTTTCGTCGATTATTAAAAGAAAAAGTCAGCAGTGTTATATAAAAGTACAACACCTACGTGGTCAAAATGTATAAAATACTGATGGCCCAAAAAGAGATGGCGAGAAGACCTGGACACGTACAGACAGCGTCATCAACTACTTACCCCCTATGCGAAGAAATTTTGACGCGTGGGGTAAGCAGTTGATGACGCTGTCTGTACCCCAGGGCGGGTTCAAAATGGCGCGGGGAAAAACTTTCTGGAAGGACTTGGGGGAGGGGAGGCCAGTCTAGGACAGCATTATCCCTTCGTCTCTCCATAAGCCAAATATTGGTTACTTGTGATTGTTTAACTATTGTGTCTCCTAATTGACAGTTGAGCTCATAGGCTAAAGGACAAAAATGCGAATTTATGCCCTGAGACATTAAGACGGGGTCGCGGCAGGCCACTAAGGAGATGGCAGGACGAACTGGATAGATTTCTCGAAAACTGGAGGAATGAAGCACAGGATCGGAAAAGATAGAAGGTATAAAGGGAGGCCCAGGAGAGTGACAGAATAGGCTAACAAAAAAAAAGGTATGTAGGCTGTTTTTTTTTTGGTGTTTTCAGTGTTTATAGAACTAAAGTTGTTCATGATAATAATATTGTCCTGGGAGGCTATTAGTGTTTTATAAATAACCCTGTATGTAATCCGTATTTTATCTAACGCTTTAGTTACATTAGACCAGGGTCGATAATTTTTGAAAGCAAAAAAAATAATAGTAGAATGAAACCCATATTGATATGATGATGAGATGATACCCACACCCGTAAATTATGTTTCCTTTCATTTTTGTTATATTCTCTTCCTTTTCCAATGGGTTCATTCTACTATTTTATATTTTTCACTTTTTACCATTTTCAAAGGCTTCAGCCCTGGTCTACATTTCCTTTCATTACTTTTATATGAGCGGCACCCGCACAATCTTATGCAACGGTATTTGAGGATCGCTCTCACGGAATATTGGATGTCGGACACTGATATGGCTTATACTTATAGATACTTTTCGATTTGAAACAACGGACGATTGTTATTGTAGAACTAGCTTTAATCGCGGCTTCTTCGGCTCCGTCCGCGTAAATTTTGTGACGGATCCCAAATTATTTTGTTAATTAAATATAGCCTATAGCACTCAGACATAAAGTAGTTTCTTATTTGCGAAAGAGTTGTAAGAGTCGTACCCGTAGTTCCGGAGGTAAGGACAAACGAACATAAACTCACCGCAGCGGGAGACTTGAACGTAATATACGATAATACCTAGGTATCTAGTGATTCATAGATTTTATAAAAATATACCCCTATGTAATCCTAGAATGTATTTCGTGTATATGTATATATTACAGACTTTTGACTGGGTTTAGTCAAAGCCCTTATTAAGATAAAACGCGTTTGCGTTACAAAATCAAAAATACGGAACGCCTTAATTATAGGAATCACTACAAAACCAAAGTTTTAAAACGGTCACAATAAAAAACCTACCAACCTTTCTTTTCGTTTCTAAATATTAAGGATAAATTTAAACCGTTCAAAAGTAGTTTTGACTATGTATATAGTATATCTATATACATATAAATATACTATGATCAGTTTGCTAAGAAAGCGTCGCAAACTTAACAGTGCAATAGAACTATAAGGGAATTTTAAGATCTCTCAAGAGCTGATATTATTATGTGTGCTTAGGCTTGCAAAAATAGATCTTATATCTTGCTAACACTATTGTAAACGCCAAAGTTTGGAGGATAGATAGACATTAAACTGGTGGATGCTGATATTGATCTAGCTTAACACATACTGCGACACCTACAAGCATGAACATAATAACTCACTTTTTAAAACTTTCCAGGAGAGCGCGTCAAAGATTGCAATAGTCCGTCTACGTGTATATAAAGTCCAAGTGTGAAATAAACTTGATATTAGTAATTAGTAGGGTCATATCTAATAAAAGTGTTTATTTGTTGCAAAATACTTGCCCTTCTTTGTTTTTTGTGAGTTACCATGAGTTTTTTGTGAGTTATTACATACAATATCCGAAATGTGTTATGATTGGGCTGAATTGAGTTCGTAACTAAAAATACATTAAAAAAAAATACACTTGGTGGACCATTACCTACTTACAATTTTTTAAACTCTGTAGGTAAATCGTAAACAAAAAGACGTACATACTCGTGAATTAGATCAAAAGAAAAAGAATTTAATTTTAAATTGAGTTACAATGGAACCTTAATTTGGTTAAGAAGTGAGTTACCATGTTCTTGCTTGCAGGTGTCATTAGGTTAATTTTTATCCCGTTTTTGTGTTCCCGTGGAATAATTTTGGACTTTGGCTTATTTCTAAAGTCTATGCAGAAAAAATCGCAAGAAGGATTTAGTACTTACATATTTCCATCCGAGCATCGTCTTGCAGCACTCGCAGTAGATGTCGGCGACCGCGTGCAGCCCTGTCAGAAGCACACGCTCCTCCGCCGGTCCGCAACCCACGTTTACACTGGAAAATTAGAGATAAAAACCTTTTTTATACAAACTCCTCAAATACAGGAAGAATGTCAATTCAATTTGTATAAAAAAATAGTAGCCATTGACTTGACATTTATAAAAAAGAAAAAAAAGGTAATTTTATTCCTTTTTCAAAATGCATTTGTTGTACAAAATATTCCCGCCATTTGCCGCGTCACTATTTGCGTCCATTTTTGGTAGTAATGGCTGGTAAAATATTTGGCAACGCATTTGCTTTTAAAATATCAAGTGTACATTCTAAAAGCCTAAAATGTTCAGAGGACCGAAAGGTACAGTTACTCACAAACACTATCTGTCTATCTCAAAGATTGTAGGATAAATATTTATAAAAGACGTATAATCGAACTGAGCTGACCGTAACACATACTAAGTCACATTTTCGGGAAAATAATATAAGTAATAATTTAGCAATACCGTTGAAGGTGACACAACGGAAAATCAGCTGAGTTGCAGTAATGCACTCTGTTGCACATAGCGAAGGACGTGAATCAAATTTCAATCACTTAGCAATAGAACCGTCAAGTGCGAATATAATCTCGATAACGGGTTATTTGCTTACAAAACTCACTTTAAACGCCGTGGGAGTGGTAAATATGCTATACGGGTGTTGAAATCCTAGTAGCGTGCAGGCTTACATGAAATATGCATGACTAAAGTAGAAAATATAAAGTGACGTTGATATTATTATACTCACACTGAATTGAAAAGGTACGCGCGCCCCTGGCTGCCTTGAAACGACTGGAAAACAGAAACATAACATTTTGTTAATATTAAATCTTATTAAAATTGAGGGCGGTCATGCAGTTTGAGAAGAAAAATATATTCTTGTTGAAATAGTGTAATTGGAAAATGGTTTCAGCATAAATAAGTAACAGCTTTTGAATGGCGGTCTGTAGAAGCAACAGGCTTTTGTTTTAATTGAAAAGTTATGGAATAAAGCAAGCCTTTTATTGAAGAGAAAGTTATATTAAAATTATTTTCAAATAGTACTCACTGAAAAAGTAAAGGTAGACAATGAAAATGTAAACGTAAAGAGAATTTAAAGGATGACATTAAATTAGGGATGACTGAAATGAGCGGGTCTAGTGTGTTGACCCAATTAATAAACATTAAACTGTGTAGGCCACAAAGCACTTCATAAAATGAAGATTAATTACTGTTGTTGATATCAATTTGAACAAAGAGTTCACGAGCTATTTCTGTTGGTGTCAATAACAGAATCCGGCAATGAATGCGCGAATATGAAAATTAGTCTCGTACATTTAAAGAAATGACTCAGAGGAGAAAAACAATGTTTATAGTCTATAGTACAGACGCTTGATTACTAAAATAAGTAATCTGGGAAAGCTCCCAAAACAAAGAAACTGATTTCAAATGAGAATCTGCAACGGGACTAGTTGGAATTTTCAACATTCAGTAGTTTGGAAGTTAAAGGCCATAATGCTTTTATAAGAGGACTTAATGTTAAATTAATTACTAGGAAATGAAGAAGACTATATAAAAGAGACAATAAAAGGAAAGTTAGGAGTAATATGTGTCTTAAATTTAAAAGAGATAACGATTTGTGGATGATATACCATGAAATGAAAGTTACTCAGACAGTTTGAGGAAGCAAAACATAACGTGACGCTAAGTGCGCTAACTAAGAGAGGAAAGAGAACAGTTCGAAGATAAAAAGTGCTTAATACCTTTGATATAAGCTCGTCATGGCTGGCCAAGTGCGCGCGGCAGTGTATACAGCTGTAGGTGCGATGCGCCGGCGGCAGGTACGCCTGGAAGGTCTTCACGGGAGTGCGCGCGGCCGTGGCGCTGCCGCCGCCCTCGCCTGCCACCCCGGCTCGGTTAGTCACCCCGTCACGCATGAGTGCCTGCTAGCTACCAACATACACCGCCGTCAGCTACTGGCGGGCGCCCTAAGTGCACTATGAATGGCCGCCATGGAGACATCACGTAGGTACTCTTTGTGTTTCAGTGTTGAGGGTCGTTTTTAGCTATTTTTGCTGGCTTTGAATGGGGACTTGGTAGAAGTTTTGTGTAACGAGGTAGAAATTGGTAGCTTGAACCTTGGTGGACCTGAATAAATGTTATTTCTATTACTTATCTATTACAACATATAACTGGGCCTCACTGCATGTTGTGAAAAAAGTTGAAAAAAGAAGAAAACTGGACAAACTACATATTTTATCCGGAAAAAGAATGGAAATATGACTATAATTGGAACAAAATTAGTTTCCCGACATTGCAAAAAGGTCGTTGATTTTGGGAAGGTGAATATCGCAAAATGTATGCGCAAAAGTGTAACATTTGCCAACACTCAAGATTTGGAACCGGTCCAAAAGTATGACCATCGTGTTGTAAAAGAAAATGCAATTTACCAAAGGCTTTACTTTCATCAAGGCGTAGCTTAGTATATTCTATTTTGAAATAGGCGTTGGTTCACAAAGAGTCAGTATAATAGAAAGAGCACCCATAAAAGTGAATCATAATATTGTTGCGAGTAATGTTAGAAGAGCAAGTTAAAGTTAACTCGGGATAACTTTCGAACACAGGAGTTTCCATGGTCACAGTTCTAACTTAACCTACTCGCGAGTGCTCTGGTTAGCTCAGAATCAGATTAGAATTGTGACCACAACAGAGGCAGCATTCTAGGGTGAACTTACTCACAATGGCTTTCATTTAGATAATTAGGTAACATCCATTGCAGAGTGTGTTCGGAAAATCCATAACACTATATGGACATTGTTAAACTTTTTTAATATTAATGTGTAACAAATTGTAGCATTAGAAGTCCATGGTGAAGTAAGGTTACCCCGCACAAAGCTAGAGTCACTCAAACTTCTAACAGACACAAAAACTGTTTTTGAAGGCGAATGTAATCCCAATAGCGGCCATTAGAGTATATAGTGCACGTGGGGCGAACAGTAACAGCACTCATGGGACAGTGTATTACATTGAATTTTAATTAGATTCCAACCAGCTATGTGTGGCTGCCCATTTTATCTATATCTCTAACGTTAGGTCATAAAATGACGTGTGCTATGCGATCAGGCAGCTGCGTCTTACGTCTGTTAATAAGAAGATTGTTATCAGCGAGATGTTGGATAAACAAAGTTTGTATCGAGTTGTTTTGGACGAGTATAAATTATACATAATTTTGAAGGGACTTATTTTTACTTTAATGAGTCAAATTATTTTGCTACTCATGAGAGAATTTTTATTTTGTGAAAATTTGCTTTGAATAAAACTACTCCAATTTTTTTTTGTTCAGCAAAAATAGAGCGGTATTTTACTAGTTAAGTATACTCAAAGTCATTAATTAGCTTTTAATTAACAGCTGTCTTCATTGTTACTGGAGCTGCGAAGAAGTCTGGCTTTGATTGTTTCTGACCATTTAGTTTTAACGTGACTTGTTTGCTCTGAACATTTGCAATCAAAGTGGAACTTCCAAATTCAAAGTAATTCCATTTTTTAATATAACAAAGGCATTCACTAATAGGCATACTCGTACCTCCCTAGATTTAGATATCGTTATTTTCGGGCACAGAAGGCTAAACTCGTATTCGTCTATAGCTCGTTAAATACACAGATTTTTCCTTGTTCTGTGTTGTCGTCTCATGCAGAGATAACCTGAATTTCGTCGTCATGTAGATAAAGCCTTTGCATTTCAACTTGATAGCATAGCACTCCGTCTCTTACATCATCTGAATTAGACTAAACTGTCAACTGTACAACGCCGGCTCGGCTTTGGTTTCATCAATTTCAAGCTGGAATGGTAATACCTATATCCAATTACCAGAGCCAACTAGCATTGTATAGTTCCAGCACATCTTTTAATACATATGGTAGTCAGTTTTCCTTCTCTACACCAGATACATCTACCGCATCATAATTGCGTAGAATACATGCAATCGTAATTGAACCATTCATCATCATCATCATCATTAGCCGAAAGATGTCCACTGTTGAATATAGGCCTTCTTCTTGCACCCGCGACCTTGACGATGTCGACATCGGTTCATCTGGCGGGAGGCCTACCAACGCTGCGTCTTTTGGTTCGTGGTCGCCAACTCGCCACTCGAGAACCTTTGCCCATTGGTTATCGGTTCTTCGAGCGATGTGGCCTGCCCATTGCTACTTCAACTTGCATATTCAGAGAGCTATGCCGGTGACCTTAGTTCTTCAGCGAAACATTACTTACATTTGGAAAGTTCGTCTTCAACCAACTGATTGCTGAGTTGTCAAGAGCGATTGCTTGTGTCGTACGCAATTAAGATGCTGGTCCTGTTATGATAGTAGATAGTTTTAGACACAGACCTGCCTGGCGCGAGCAGCAAGCGCTCGCCGCCCACATCAGCCGGGAAGACCGTCGGTCACCTGCCGCGCGCGCCCTCGCACCGCGCCGCGCGCACGCACTTTGATCCCGCCACCCTCTGTGGACAAAGAAAAGACTATTAAGAATTTGAAGCAATTAATGATTTTTCACTGTTTGGAACGAGCTTCAACTTTCTGACTGACTGACTCTGACAATTCAAAAGTACCTGTAAATTAATTGAAATAAACGGTTTTGAGTTTCAGTTTCAGTCACTTTGGAATTGGACTTTTTTTTTTTGGGAAAATCCCGTCACGGTACTCCCGAACGGGAACACGCAAATATTCCGAAATATTTTATTCCGAATTTCGATATTCCGATTTTCAAAAGTCCGAATTTCATAATACCTAAAAATTATAATCTCTATTATTTAAAATCACGAAAGTTATTTTACCGAATGTCGTAAATCCGATTTGTTTGTTTTCCGATTTTCATATATTCGAAGAATCAAATGCTCGATGAGTTCTCGGTCCGAAAAACGAAATTCCGAATTTCAATATTTCGAATAAACTGTTAAAATTAGGATTCTGATTCAATTCAGCTACGCATATATATTCAAAGTGGTGTCCCCTTGTTTCGCAGACAGAAATTTTATAGAATTTCGTTTCCCAGAAAATATTTCATATAATATTTGGTTCTTGTATTTTTATTTCGACTATTATTGTTTCAAAGACTATTTACTTGAATGAAACATATTTCACAGAAACACAATTCAAAGAACTTTTAATCACATTTTTTTGTTTAACAAACTTATCAAACAGTAGAATTACTTTTTAACGAATATTGTTTATTCGGTGTATTTTTCTATGGAATTTATTTCAACAAAAATATATAAGTATAAAAAGAAAGACAATAACAAAAATAATCTTAAAAAGTCAATATGTTGTGCTACAAAAGATAATGACAGAAACGAATTGCTGTGAAACCGACTCCACGTAGTCTTGTCTGCCCTACTCCTAGAGTGTAATTTAAATTCGCGTAGGCGCGTAGGGGCGAGGCGGCCAGCGAGCTGAGGAGCAGGTGGTTTTAACGCCCGCCGCCGCGGCTGAGGCTGGCCGGCGTAGCCGGCCAGTAAGCCGAAGCTGCGGTGGTGAGCGTGAATACCATCTGCGACGATAAGCTCGCGTGGTAACGCCGGAGCCCCGCAACGCCGTAGCCGTGACAGAAACCATGCCTGCTGCTTGTTGCATGTTCGCTTGCATGCTCGCTTGCATGATGCATGCTTGCTTGCTTGCTGCATGCTTGCTTGCACGATAAACGATTGCACGATAACGATAAAGATAATCGGAATTTTAATAATCGGAATTCGTATTTTTGATGTTCGGAATTTTCATTATGTCGGACTTTTTGTTATTCGATCTTATGAAACTCGGTATTTTGAGAATAGTAATTATAAACGTTCGGAATTTTGAAATTTTAGTACCTATTATAAAAATAGGATGAATGATAAATCGGAGTTGCCATATTAGGAATTTTGAACTATTCGGAATTATGAAAATCGGTATTTTGAAATTCGTATTTCTGACTTTCGGAATAAAGTTTTTCGTATTTATGTAGTGTACCCCTCCCGAACCACTGCAATTTTTGAAAGAAAAAAAATTCAACGAGTCGCGTGGAAACATTACAACTGTCTTGGATCCCGCAACGTTTGGACGAAATTTTATAAATTTCTGGTGAGCATTGCACGTATGAAAAGGAAACATTAAAATTGCCGTTACCTACATCTATGGTGCGGAACGTAGGCCTCCCATAGAGATCGCCAATCATCCCGGTCTAGGCAATACGCTGACATGATGAAAATGCAGATGATATCTATACTAATATTATAAAGAGGTGTAGTATGTTTGTTTCTTTTTGTTTGTAGGAGGTAATATTAGAGTAAGTACCTACTTACTTGCTCCGATATCACAATAATTTATTTCACTGATACAAAGCTAGATTAAGTTACACTATTGCCGGTTTTATGATTTACCTACTTGACTTCCAAGTGGACAAAGTCGCGGTTAGAAGTTAGTACAGACGCCAGTACATCAAGCCATACCAAACTGTCAAATTTTCCCAATTGAATATGAACCTTATTATTTAGTAATCAAGTTGGAAATCTATCAAAGAAATTGATCAGATTGTTGTAGCTTGGTACTTGGCTTCTGTACATAAAATACCAAACCAAGTCGGGACAGTGAAATTCCAGATTCACTTTCTACTAACAAAATCATGAAAGTCAAACTTGCTGCAGTAATATAAATAGCAGCAGGCAAAACAATATTAGGCAAGCAGTTTGTTTTACTTTTATATTTAAAAACGCAGCATTGGCGAGATGCCAGCTTTTAAACGAATTCCATATTTGTAATTGCATTATTTACCTAAGCTTCAATGCTAAGTGAAATGCAAATTTCTTTATGCTAACTACGATTTACACAAGACTTTTTAGGATTCCGTGTCCAAAGTTCAAAAGGATCCCTTTTGCTGTCGCTCATCCGTCTGTCCGTCTGTCTGTTCCTCTGCCACAGGACTGTATCTTTTGAACCATCATCATCATCATGTCAATATTTAGACGCCCACTGCTAGGCGTAGATCTCCCCCCAGGGGAGTTCAGCCGTAATCGCCATGCTTGGCCGATGCATGTTGGCGATCGCAGTAGGTGTTATGGTACTCAGAATGACGCTGCTGCCCATCCTCTGGTCAATATACTTCTGTCGCTTTCTACGACACCCACGGGTAGAAATGGGGTAGTGCTATTCGCGGCCGGCACCACACGTCAGAATAACCGAAATAGGGATTTTGAACCATAATACTAATTACTTGATTTTTTTTAGTATGTATTACTATATGGCCGCTGTAACCACAAATAATAATAATAAAAATAAATTTATTTAACTTTCAACTTTATTACAAAAAACGTCTCTTTTTTTGTTCTTTTTTTTTTGCTCGATTTTAATAGTTAACATTGTCCAGCTACAGTAGTACGGAATCCTGTCCAAAGTCCGACTCGAAGTTGCCGGTTTCCAGTTTTATTTTAATTATAGGTACATTTGTGATGTTATTCAACGAATCTTATTTAATTCGTAGATCGTTCAACTGTCTGCAAGGTAAACGATCAAATACAATTACATAATTACAAAATACAATCACGTGCTTCAATGCTTTGAGCATATAGTAGGCTTAGCACAAGCGCGCTTACGTAAAAGTATTTGATTTGAGTCGAAATTTGAATTAGAAATACATCATCCTACACCAAACGAAATAAGTATTGTGTGTGAAACGTATAATTATTATTGATTTAAAAATTGATCGGGTATATATTTCACTGGGTAAATTAAAACCACTGAGAAACAATGTTTTTGATAAAGTATGTAAAAAAATCACATTAATGTTTACATACGATGTTTTTTTGGTTTGTCGTAGAAAATACCGTCCACGTTAGTAGTCGTTTAGAATATTTATGTCGCCTAAGGAAATAATGTTGTGCTGCGTACAGTTATTTTCATAAGGTCAGCCGCGAAAAAATCATAATACACACACACACTAACTACCGCCATGTTTAGAAACATGCGTCTACATTTGTACACCGGTTGCTCAAAATGAGTTGTTTCGCTCCCCATTGCCAGCGGGGAGCCCAGAAACATGATGGTAAATACGTAGTGTTTATCACAACAAATGAATATGTTTCAGAAACATATTTAATTTGTTTCAGAAACATATTAGTTTGTTGCAGAAATGTATTAATTTGTTTGTAACACGTAGATTTCGTTTCTCAACCTGTTTATAAACCAATGTTTCTCAGTGAATGCATGGGTTTACTCCGCGCGCTCAAACTAGGCTTCTGACAGTGCCTAGTAGGCTGTGGCTCGTTTCGAGCATCGAAGCGACAAGGCCGACGCGTTCTGCTCGCTACTTCGCTAGAACGTTGACCAGCGGGTGAAGAACCCAGATTGTCCATGGAACTGTATGCCGCTTGTGAACAGACTTTTTGTCTATTGGTTTTGTAGAGGTCTATGTTGTTTGTAGTTTCTGAATTAGTGTAGGTAAGTGTAAAAACGCTACTTTATTGTGATTGCTAGGTGAGAATGATTCGTTTGTTTTGTAAGCAAATTCTCATGGTTAGGTAATCTAAGAAGGTTGTAAAAATCATAGCTGTTAACTACGCATAGTGTCCAACAAACTAAGTAATATTGAGAAAAAAATGATTGCTGGGAAATGAATTTTATATTTGGTGTAAAAGTTTGCGGACACGATTGCAACTACTTAATTGAATTTACCAAAACTCTTGTAATTTTTCAATGTCTTTTTAAAATGTTTGTGACCTCTGCATTATCGAGACAGACAGTACCGAACCAAGTTCTTGGTGGACTGGTGGTACCTGCAAAACATATGCTTTTTTTCAAAGTCAAACCATTTATTACAATTAAACCATTTACAGGCACTTTTGAATTGTCATGGAGTCTGTTAGGAAATGGAAGCAGGTTGCTCGTTCCAAAACGTACATCTATAGGTCTTTATGTAGAGGAACGAGCAAGAATCTGCAGGACACTCGTTAGCAGTTCACCTAGAAAAACAATGTACGGACGCTCTAATAATAATATATGTATGACTTATTCCATCCATCAACGTTTTAATAGCTTTTATTTAACATCATTGGTTTTGATTGAAACATAGATACTTAATTTGAATCTAGGTCTCAATTTAGAGCAATGCACTCTATCTACTAGAACGTTCGCCATGTCATTTTAGTCTCTTCAATATAAAGCTAGGTATACACTGTGCAACAATTACTGTGCTCCACCTGCATCTGCTTGGTGTGTGCATAAAAACATGTGACAGCCGAGCAACAAGTCACCTTAGAATGGTTCTGTTTTCAAAAATGGTCACCACGGCAAAGCAGGTGCGCGGAACACTGTTGGTGCGCGCAAACATAGTGGATACTCAGCTTAAATGACTGTATGGTTCTAAGAATGTCTGGTATCTAGTAATGTGGGCACTCAGTAACGCATTGTTGATCGGCTAATAACCCCTGATCATCATTGACGATAAACTTGACCGAGAATGCACGCGGATATGACTTTGAAGTAGGTAGGTAGTAACGTTTTTTTTATATACAGTGTGATTTTTTTGAAACAGCGTTTTATTGCATTTACTTTCGCGTTAGATTTTTTTTCACTTATTTGACTCGACTAAACGTTTGTACCTTACTAAATATTATCCTGCAAATTATACTACACTATTCACTCGACAATTGTCAATCGTATTTTTTAGGGATACCTGCAACGTCGGTAGTTTTTTTTTATTACTCATTGAAAAACCTAGTTTTCTATAAATAAGTAAACAATAAAAAATGTAATTAGTGTAGCGTGCCGTGCCGTAGCTAATCGCAAGAGGCATATCCGTGTATTTTTATTACCATTGCTATTTATTATTTAGGTTTATAAAATATGAATGAAAGATAATTACACCTTTGCCAGCTGTTGATGTTCCCTAATAATAAAATCAATACACGCAGACTATAATTTTATCATAATGTGGTGAAAATTATATGAGATAGGTAGTACCAACATTATTTTAGCATTGCACTAAACGTCTAAAATACAACATCGATCAAAAGAATACTCTACGATCCATCAAAGTAGGTTAAATAAAAAGTAGATTCTATTTATCTAGCTTTTTATAAAATGTATTCAAAACACAAGTGGATTAAAGTTCAAATTGCAGTACATAATACAAAAAGAAAACATTTTTTTCTACTTTGTAAGAGAAATGTTCAGCTTAATAGCGTTCGACGGTGTGTAACACTTCAATACTTCGTAAATCCGGTGTGCTAATGTTGTGCTACTTCCCATGCAAAGAAAAAAAACAAAAGGAAGTTATTAGAGAAATAATAGCAGTATGGGAAATTATAACTGTTGATGTTTTAGAATTTTGTAGAACAGACCAATATCTCATAATTAGTGCGAGGGATTAAACGGTAAATAAATATTAATTAGTCAGCATAAATTAGGTGACCAAACAACAAACTTTCTCGTGCATTTGATAAATTCTCAAAAAGAGGTTAGAACAACTTAAATATAAAAACAGGTTGTATAATAAGCAGGACAAAACCGCTAACATTGAAAATAGAACAGACATTTATTTTCGTCTGTGGCAGCAGTTTCCAAAGCCTGACCCGCGACCAATCTAACACAAATATCTAAATTCGGAACAACCCTCATGGCTGTTAAACAAAAAAAAAAAATCAGTTCCTTACAATAAAAAATTTGAATACTTCATTTTATACAAAGAGTGGTATTGCAGGGGCCATCTAATAATTTCTTGCGAAATACCCCAGTTGGTCGCTACCCTTGATTTGAGAAATGCTGGTCTATGGATTTAATTATTACTTTTTTTGTCTAAGTATCTACAAAAGGAATACTCACCTACTTAAAAAAATTGAAGTCGCTAAAATCTATAAAATACTTAGGCTTCCTGTTTTAGATAAAAGACAAAGGGTAAGACTAGACTATTGTACGTTTAGTATTTTATAAAACAATGTCATTGTGTCACTTATTACTGCATAGTTTACTTTTAACACTCATTCACGAGACAGTCGTGTTTTATATTTGTTCACGAGTTCATTCTATTACCGAATGTGTTACAGTTAGTGTTCTAATTATTTGACATAATTGTACTGAGCTGTCATTATTATGTTAGACAGTACAATTATGTCAAACTGACAACTGACCACCACCGCCACCGCCTCTGGGGGATGCGTCAGGATTCGAAATTAAAATTTTCTTACGTTTTTTAAATCTGGTAACATTTAAGTATATTTCAATTTCGCGGGCTATCCTGGCGCTTTCATCTAACAATTGTTCCAAAATTGAAAATACAAACCTAAATAAAAATTAATAAATAAAGGAAAAAAGTCTCGCTATTTCTTTGGAACATCAGATTCCTAATGAATAACAATAATATTATCCTTTTCAAAACAAAAACGTACTGTTTAACAAATGATTTGTGTCAATGTCAACATGAACCTCCTACATGCGCCTGCGCAGTTAGTGTTGGTAATCGTTTTATTTACGCGCCTTTTATTATCACTTGCCTGTGGCCACGATCGCTTCAATAATAAAAAGTTTATTTTGTATTCGATTTAGTTATTGGTATAGGTAGCCAACGTTGGGCCATGTTGTGATATTACATTTTCAACATCATGTACCTACAATCTATGCAAATAAATAAACTTTACTTTACTCTAACAAGTACAATATTGTGATAAGAAGTCAAAGTTCTACAAATATCGTACCTAGATATAAATTAGCAGTACTAAATATCTCATCCAATATTGGTCATACAACTGCCCCAAGTTGCGCCTATACTCAATACAAAATTTGTCATCAAACATTACTATGCTAGGCATGTTCCAAAGGAAAATCTGGCCAATAAATCACAAGTCATTGTTTCATTTTTGTACCAATATTGGAGCCAAAGTTCAGTGCTACATGCGAAGAGTATTACTCATACAAAACACATGATCTTCATAATTTATTATCCTTTTATGAATCTCAACCACGATTGAGCTCAATTAAAGATGATACATGTAATTGAAATAATTTACAACAAAGTGCAACTGCGCAAAAATGTATCAAGGAATAATCCTCAGTGAATTTAAGACTAGCATCGGTGGGACTTACTTAACGACCTCACTGCGATCTCCAAGACTAAGCGTGGGGCTTATGGCGAAGGAATATTAACTTTGGAGAAGGTCTTTGTCCAACTATGAACGTCTTCCGGCTGATGATGATGATGATCGATGGGATGCTAGTGTTAAGGCGGTACCTTGAGCAAATAACTTTGAACATTCGTTCCCTCTTCGCCGCGCAATGGATACAGTAGCGCATACGCTTAGATTTTAGAATTAAATCTTTATAAAATCACATATTGGGATTTTGAAAAAAAAATCTACCAAAATGTTCATTAATAAATTGCCTATCCATTAGTGTTAGTAAAAAATCGAATTAATGGTTACTTGCCGAGGAGATGCATGTTTTCAATTCTCATTTCTGTGGTTTCGTTGTGAGGAGATTAGTTGAATACTATACTTCGTAAACAAAAATCAGATCTACCATTTTGGATATTTTTTATTTGTTGATATTTCTTTTGGATATATAGAGTATTTAGGCCCGAAAAACTGAACAAAAAACGGCTAGCGCTGCGTTTTGCACAGGGACGCGCCTTAGATGAGAGGAGCAGTCTAAACATGGAGGTGGCTGGCAGCGGATGGTTGCGGGCTGCCCGAGACCAGGTTGGTTTGCGAAGTTTGGGGAAGCCTATTACCGTTCACTGCTGAACGTAGGCGTTCAACAATGGACGGTAGGCTGATATGATCGGTGAGATAACGGCTCACTTCAAACTCGCTTGAGTTAGATTTTTAAAAGAATAACACTGCTGGGTGAGCTATTGAGTGAGTAAGAATAGGGGTTTTGTGTTCTTCCATATAACTTCTAACTACGATAATTGTGTCGTATGACTATAAAAAATCCTTTTTGTTATTGATGATTTCAGGCAATGGGTGGACTAATATTGATTGATGTCAACCTTTCTTTTCTCCATCATTGATAGAACAAGATGAAGTTTTTTAGCACTGACAAGTCTAGATAGAGCCTTTGATAGTTTCATAATGACCCATAATGATAATACTTAAAGTGTCCCACTGCTAGGCAAAGACCTCTTCCAAGCCCTCCCAGACACTCTTTCCCCGCCCAACCTTTAACCAGTCATTGACTCAATTATTTTATTTACCGTACCTCGAAAAACTAATTTATGGCAGCTAAAAACAAAAGCACATTCCGCTAATGACTCCAGCTCCGTTTCAATGTACGGATTAGCAGTTAAGCCTGACTATATCTGAAATTTTGGAATAAATCCAGGTGACCTACATTTATGTACTCCCGATTTGGAAACGGTTGCATACATAACTTTAAAGCTTGAAACAACGGTTGAATTTCCTTCTGTTTTGGAGTAAACTTCAGCAGATTTAAATAAAGAACAAAAATAGAACTATGCTTGCTTCTAAAAGCTCCATAATTATATAGTAGATTAACGGTTTTGGTTTAGAGAAATATCAACCGCCAATCACGAAACAGACCGATATAAGAACAGCTAGTTCTCATGACATTTGACCAAACATCCAATTGATGTGCTCAGAAAGAAAGGCCTAATTGCATCGCTAAACATTAAAGAGCTAAACGTATTTAGAACATCGCTGCATCCCTGTCAAATGATTTTAAGTTGGCAGAGACAGAACAATGTTTTAAACACGTTGAGCTCTAGACGTATTTAGTGATTTGTAATGCAAGTAGGCTTAAGAGTTCTCTAGTTTCGTCTGGTTTCCACTTGAGTTGTAAAACTAACAATCATCATTATTCACAACCTTCAACATCGTTCAGCTGGTAACTAGCTACAATGCCGTATTCCAATTACAGTTGGAATGGGCTGGAACTGTTTGTGTATTGCACTGATTGACACAGTTCACGCTAGCTGTCTCATTGTGTCCTGTCTGTGTCATACTTTGAACAGATTATTTTGGTTTCGTGTGTTGTGACTTCGAGATAAATTTTAGTAAATATAGGAAGAATAATAATATTTTAATTTTGACACTTAAGTAAAGGTTGTACTACTATTTTTAGTACATTGATTAATAATAACGTTGCTTTAGATATAACACTTGCTAGGTATGTACCCTGTACAGACGCTAAATATTTGTATAGCAGATCTGAGAAATATCGATAAACTTAAAATAACGTTCAGCTAGATTTATTTCAGGTCAAGAGCGCTAAATGCGTGTATTTTATCAGAAACATAGTGCTCTTCGCACAAAATAAATGTATGTAGGATGAAGCTATTACAGAAAATAATAGATCTAGCAGAAATGATGGATAACGATCTGAAAGAAATAGATTGAATTATAAACACTAATCTAAGAAATTTACGATGGCATAAAAAATGCGAAAATGAACATTTTTGATTTCATTTCAAGTAATCTCTTAACAGATCTTGATTTTATTAATGCGTTATTAAAGATAGAAGTAAACGAAGGAAATATTCTAGATATTACATAAGATGTAAATGAGGAAGATGAACAGACATTACTGTGAATCAAAGGAGCTATTAGAACAAACATAAGAACTTACAGATGGATAATATTTGCATACATAAAAGTACAAATAGAGCATGATTGTGTTGTGGAACTACAACTATGTAAAACAACAGTCAGTAGAATCATTCTCCCATCGTTCCACTAAGTGATTATAATCACTTATGATCATAAAAGGATTCAACAAGAATACTAAGGCATTACGAATCAATTTGCCATCCATCACAAATAGTGTTTTAATAGATTTTGTTCATTTATCAAGTGTTATTTATACATTTTGCACGGTACGAACACGAGTTAGATACGATTGGATCTGGTCACGATCCGGATTTAGTCATAGTTAAGACTTAGTTTATGTTCATGTATGGGTGCCTCTTTGTTCAAATCTCACGGAGGTTGTAGATTGATTTATTTACTCAAGTATTATGTTTTTGTCATATGTTTAGTAGGTTGCTGTATCCTCATTAAACTTTGTATCATCTACGAAATAGTTTTTAATTATTTGCTTATTCGTCGTTCAGTTTGTCTTTGTTTCTTATTGTATTAGCTTTTTAGATTTATTCTTTATTGTGCTCCATGTATCACATTATCATTTCTTAGAACACAAGTAATTACGTAATTGTAGTTCAGTTTTCAACGCCTACTTGCTCTACTATATTACAATAAAAGCTCGTTCGGTCTCTAGTACCAGCACTGACCTCATAATTTACTTCCGTCTCATTAAATAATGTTCATTCACCTTTCAGCTTTAATCTCATTACTTTCATCACTATTATTCTTACTGCTGTCATTAACATTATATGAAAATAAAACGTCCTTTTGTTTAATTGCATTCGATTCAAAATTGTATGTCTCATTAGTAGGTAGATACATAGTTTTGGTCAAGTTTGTATTTACATCTGGCATTATGATTAATGCTAGATCATTAGCTTTGCTCAAAAAACATTGTTAAAATCAAATAATTGACTTGTTTCAGTATAAAAACTTACAAAGTCGTCTCAAGTTCAGTCTTATCATTGAGTAACGTTATTCTTTGTACTAAAATGATGCTAGCTGATAAATTAGAGATCGCACGAGTAATTTAGAAGACCAGCATTAATTATAAAGCTTAATATCTTCATATTTGATTGCTGAAACCCACACTGTTGATTAAGTCTCTACGGGTCGTGGGGTCAAAGAGAAGTTAGATACTCGTCATAATACGGGTGAATAATTATATTAAACTAGTTTACAAACAGTAATTACGAAGCATTTCAACAACTGTCTACTAATTTTTAATTCAAATTATATCTTGTGGCGTTAGACACAAAGCAACAATCACGATCGACAATTACAAATGTCTTCCATATAACACAATAAATCTACTTCGGAGTCCTTTATTTGTTTGATAAAAGCTAGTAATTCACCTTCTACCAACTATTATAGATTTGGTGTAGAAACTGTTGCGAAATTCGAGCACACGTGCACTATTGCGAGACCAATGGTCTGTGTTTAGTGTTTGTGTCCCTATTTGAGCATTGAGCTTACAAATACTATTGAAATAGAGTCCGATTGACTCGATAGCCTGTTTCAATGGCTTGTTACATTTGCATGTAATATGCGTTCATTGGATTAATTGTTAACTTGGTTTGTGATTGTACTGTTTTAGGTAAATTTTGGTTTGGATTTTATCATTTTTGACTAACTGCAATATATAATCTTTACTATCGTCATCATTCCTTATTCCTGGAAATTAGTCTGAAACATTGATTTATCAGTATGCCTGTACTAGTATTATAAAGCTGAACAGCTTGTTTTCCTTTGTTTGAAGGCGCTAATATCCGAAATTGCTGGTCCAATTCTGAAAATTCTTCCGTTTATAGGAAGCTACGTTTTTCCTGAGTACTATATGTTATCACCAAAATATCTGCGGGCAGTAGCTTCTTATTGTGTATTCATGTCTTCATCTAATTCTTTTCTGACGGCTTTCAATATGATTAAGTATAGGATAAACTTTTCTTCGTCCTACTTTTTTTTCTAAACAATGTACTGTAAGATCCTGTTTTTTATTTTAAACCGTGCCTTCTACAGTTGATTATGTACATTGTATTGCCGATTGTCTTGCTGTGTCGCAAGTCTTAACTGGGGGCAGCGTGGTATTGTTCGCAAACGTTGCTGCAATACCATCAGAAGCGTCTATCTCCACAATGCATATTGTTCGTATACTAAAGACGCTTGGGAAATTATCACTTTACATTGCGACATCCCTTGTTAATCATCTAATGAATGTTAGATAAATTATTTTTGCTGTTTTGTTTACTATTTAAGAAAGAAAAGGAAGAAAGAAAAGCCATTTATTCACGCGAAAAGCGAACAATATTAACTTAAAACTAAATATGTAAATTAAAAAAAAAAAAAGTTTGTCGCGACGCTCAGCATAATGCCCTGGCCCGCACAGCAAGGCACGAACCACGGTGCTGGTTTTCAGCGTCGGCCGTAATTGCTTTGCAGGTCTTGGACAATTTTAGTACATGTGGAAAGATTTAAAAATACATGTATCTTCACCAACATCACATCATCATCATCATTTCAGCCAAAAGACGTCCACTGCTGGACATAGGCCTGGTTGGCGATCGCAGTATGGTTGTTACAAAGGCACAGAGAACGCTGCTGCCCAGTCTCTGGTGAGTCCCTTAGTCGCCTCTTACGACACCCACGGGAAGATATGGGATGTTGCTATTCTTTACGTCCGACACCATACGGAATACGTCCAACATCACATCTACTACCCTTTTCAAACTATGTTGAAGTTGGCTTCCAGTTTAACCGGATGCAGCTGATTACCAGTGTTTTAAATGGAACGACTGCCTCTCTGACTTCGTCTCTGACAACTCTGTTACTTGGGTTGTGGAAGTCAGAGAGACAGGGTAACACGATTCACCTTGTAAGACTGGTTGCTTAGCCACGAGCCCCATAAAGATTAAAAAAAAGATCATAATTATTTTACAAATCACTAGTAACCTGTATGCCTATTCTGTTACAATCTCCCTCGGTGAACACCTATACTCCGTTCACAATAAGATTAGACATATACACAAACCTTTTTTGCAGTCCGTTCAACCGGGTTTGACTTATATTGAGTTTGTAGCATGACAAATGGCAGCTGCAAAAAATAGTCGTTATTGTAACCACTTTTTTGCCTCTAATGTTATCCTTAAACCTACGGAATAGAAGTCAAAATCGGTTGAAGGGACTGTAAAAAAGGTTTGTGTGTATGTCTAATCTTATTGTGAACGGAGTATAGGTGAAGTGAGCTGTCATCCGTCCGTCTGCTTTGTCAATCCCTTGCATGGGATCGGATGACAGCTAACACCTAGGTGTTCACCGAGGGAGATTGTAACAGAATAGCACTACTGAAAGCCAATTCTACCGCATTCTCATATCAATCAATGTCAAATACAATAATTGACAAAAATGTAGGTAAATAGGGTAATTTTTTACAGATTGTGACTGATATATTTGGGTGCAATCGTTCCTACAAATTAGTAGAATTTTCCCACTGATTACGTCGGGATTTATGAGTTTATAAATCTGATTATATGCATGCTAATAAGTATAAAAAATTCGTTAGAAGAGGTCGGTGACCAATACAATTATTTTTTGTAAAATCCAAATAATATAGTATATCTAACTACTAAAAGATACTTGAAACTGCAATTAGATTGCTTATTCATTTTCTATCTAGATTAGATTCCAATCAAGTTTTTATAAAAACACTATTACGACTGAAGTTCAACAGAATTAAATTCTCGTATTTCGGTTCTTTACCCCTAGGTTACCAACACCAAGGTCCTATATTCTGTAAAACATTCTAAAAATATAAAGAGAAGCTAGTGCTTCTGCCCGTGACTACGTCCGGATGTAGATAGAGTTGCGGATTAAAAAGTAGCTTTGCTTTCTTGTGGTTCAAGTAGGGTGGCCAACTCTTTGACGGTCAAATATAGTAGTTCTAAAATGTTTACCCATAAAAATATAGTAGATAACGAAAAGATGAAAAAAAATTAGTAGGTTCCAAAAATTAGGTAGGTCCTTATTTTTTTTAAGAATATTTTGTGAATTATTGAACGCATCTGTCAACTTGACATTCCAGAATCGTTAAAAATAGGTATTGACGTTTTGTTTTACGCTTACACATTTTGAAACGAATATTATTGCTAAGAGTTTGACGACTTTAAAATATAGTAGTTTCGCCTACTATATCTTTTTTTTTAATATAGTAGTCGGGCCTCTAATATAGTAGGATACTATATTATATAGTAGGGTTGACACCCTAGGTTCAAGCCAAGTCGGTACCAAATTTCATCAAAAACGGTTTATTAGTTTAACTAGAAAGCCCTTTCCCATTTTTGATATAGGTACTAGCTTTTGCCCGTATTTTCGTCTGCGTAGACTTCAGCTTAAGTCCAAAAGCCAAAGTCAATAATCCTAAATCTAACGCCCAGTAGGTATGTGTATTCTGTTACAATCTCCCTCGGTGAACACCTGGAGTCCTAGATGAAGTGAGATGTCATCCGTCCGTCTGCTTTGTCAATCTCTAATAGGTATGTGGAGGAAGATTGT
This sequence comes from Charanyca ferruginea, assembly GCA_947361185.1. Taxonomy (NCBI): domain Eukaryota; kingdom Metazoa; phylum Arthropoda; class Insecta; order Lepidoptera; family Noctuidae; genus Charanyca; species Charanyca ferruginea. Next base: position 5,656,289 of record OX376070.1, read on the forward strand.
AAGAGAATAGCACTCTAGGTCCTTAACTATCCCACGGGAAAACCAACACTGGATAAAATATCCTATATTTCAGAGGGCTAATTCAAGTAATTTTATGACGCGTCGATGAAGTTGTAGTGCAGTTGCAGTTAAGTTCAAGTTTGAGTGTTAAACGGTATTCTTGTATTCTTTGAACAGCGCGTAAGCTGCGCGTGAACTGCACGTCAACTGTACGACAGCCAAACTCTACCAAACTTAGTTAATATTATGGTGTAGCCACATGAGAGAAAAAATATGACTCACTATATAATTGAATAGAATCAATTACATTTCAAGGAATATGACGTTATTATAATATTAAAATAAAACCCCAGTACAGATTTTAATGCTTTCTAACTGTCATTTTGAGACGTCAAACGAATAGTAGAATATCGTTCATGTTGCGTTCCGAAGCACGCACTAAAGACGCGCAACAGTTGAATGCGTTTATTTCGTCGCGTGACGCGGACTTGACGCGAGCGTGTCTGACAGCGGTAGAGAATACGAAAAGCGTTGTTTTGATCGAAACTTAACTCCAACTGCGGTCAGTACTCCTCTAGTTACGTGAATTAGCCCACAGATCAATATCTACATGTGTGCCAAATTTCACCAATTTTTTTTTTTTAATATTTTTATAGGCTTGCGTTTGACCGCAACTCACCTGATCTTAAGTGAAGATGCGGTCTAAGGTGAAGCACGCTTGCCTAGGATAAACCGGTTCACTCGTGCCTTGAAGATACCCAGATTATATGTATCGGGGAATAGAGAGGCAGGCAGTGAATCACCTAATTTCGTTCAGCCATTTAAGCGTGAGAGTCACAAACATCCATTAGTAGGATTACTAAAACAACTATACCCCGTTCACAGTAAGATTAGACATTTACTCAAACCTTTTTTACAGTCCGTTCAACCGATTTTGACTTATATTGCGTTGGTAGCATGACAAATGGCAACTGCAGTAAACAGTTGTTATTGTAACCACTTTTTTGCCTCTAATGTCATCCTTAAGCCTACGGAATAGAAGTCAAAATCGGTTAAAGGGACTGTAAAAAAGGTTTGTGTTTATGTCTAATTTTATTGTGAACAGGGTATAATAACTACTATTACTAACTTTTTACTCATTTGTTTTTGTAAGTCAGCGCGAGTGTATAAATGTTGATGCACTTTGTTTAGTCTGATTAACAATTTAATTTGAGTTACATTGTTGAAACGCTCGTAAATTACAAACAACCTCGCTTTTTTGTTCTGTTTAACAAATATCACTTGACAAACATAATAAGGGTGAATGTTTTTCTTTATTGTACAAATATTGAGTTAGTGAAAGAACGTAGTATTATGTCGAGTTTGTTGTAATACCAAATTAGAGGTTGTTTTTATGAAACAGCAACTTTTTGTTTTACGGTGTAATCACCGGTTTTTTTTTAAATATTGTTATAGGCTTGCGTTTGGCCGCAACTCACCTGGGGGCCAAGTCTGCTATTTTTATAATTTTGTCATTCCAACACGATCCCATTGTCATTTTGCTAAAAGTTCGTAATCTGCTAAATTCATAATGGTCGATCATTGGTCGGTCAAATTAAAAGCAATTACTGCACAATGACGTTCTAATGGTAAGCCACTGATCAAAGGAACTGTAAAAATTTTAGCAGAGTACCGCCTAAGTCAGTCATTCATTTGTCATTTTGTACGAGATTACCATTCTATACCATTTCTTTTAATGGCGTGTCAGTAGTTGTTCAATGGAAAGTCATAATGACGCCATTATATTAGTTGATTACCAAACTTGTCAAAATCAACAACTATGAAATCAATGATAGACCATTCTGACACTGTTGTAATAGCAGACTTGAGGCCCTGATCTTAAGTGATGATGCGGCCTAAGATGGAGCACGCTTGCCTAGGATAAACCGGTTCACTCGTGTCTTAAAGATACCCAGATTAAGACAAAAAGTTGCTGTAGTAAGTATCGGATACTTTGTGTGCTTGAGGATTTTTCTCTTTTCTTTTTTATTAGCCTATTCTGCATTTCTGCCCCATTTCTGGGCCAAGACCTTAATACCTTGTGACATCTTTCGCGATTCTGTGAATCATCCCTCCAGTTTTGAAAGAATCCGTCCAGTTCGTTAGCTCTCTTAATCTGCACAAACTTGATTTAAAAGAGTGTCCGTGGAGTTTCATGCTCGTTCTTCTCCATAGAGACCTACCTACGTTTTGGAATGAGCAGAGAACTAGCCTCAACTTTCTGACTAACTGACCGACTCCTTGACAGTTGAAAAGTGCCTGTAAATGGTTCAATTGAAATAAATACTTTAACTTTGTCAATATCTGTACAAATAAATAAAATTTAAATGTCAAAATAACAGCTTTTTACAAAAAAGCAAATTATTTTTGGGTATAAATATAATGATCACCAAAAAATACTTTAGGATCTTAAGCTTCCTTACCAAAAAAATATTCTAAATGACAATGCCAGATCCTGCCCCACCCATGTACAGGAAAAGTAAAACATGTACAGAAAAAGTACATTAATGAAAATAATTGTAATGAATACAGAACCTTTCTATACTAAATTGTTTTTCTTTAGAACTTGCGGATTACGAAATACCTACTCACAAAATACAAACGCATTTTACCTAAAATACAATTGAACCTATAATCAATGTAATTATTGTTTTTAGATATAAACGGAAACCGCAAGTTCTACAGCCACTAAGACTAATGCTTAGCTATCAGCAATAAATAAACAGTAAGATGCTACATATTGCACATGACTTTTATTGAGTGGGGCAAAGTTCTATAGAGTTTCTGGCATTGTCCTTTTACCAAATGTACTAAATGGTCACCAAATCTTAGTGTGCAAAATAACCAAAATCTTTTTGACCCCCCTGGGGCGAATCCGACATGGTTAGGTTAGAACTGTGACCCCCTACGCACGAGGCGAGCGTGCCGCGGTAGCGGCCGCCGAGTGCCAGAATCAAATCGCTTTTTACAGTCAAACTCATACATTTCTACAATACTTTAGGAAACACCGTTTTGGTGACCATTTACTATTTTTGGTTTTATTTTATTTACTATTATTGGTGATCATTTAGTAGATCTGGAGGTTCGTTAAACATAAGCCATTATTTTTTTTGTCTATCTGCCTGTTTGTTCCGCCTAATCTCCGGAACGGCTGGTCCGACGGGACTTTCACTGGCAGATACATGATGTTATAAGCAACACATAGCAACTTTTATTTTTCGAAAAAGAATTAAGGATCCGCACAAAAAATTGAAACCCCGCATATTTATTTATTATGCGGACGAAGTCGCGGGCATTTTTATAGTTAGCTAGTAGTGTAGTTTATTTGGAATTGTCAATAAAAAAATAGATTTCAACACAGAAAGCCAGAAAAAAAATAATTTCGTAAAACAGTTTACTTAGAATTTTACTACGTAGGTACTGCACGTACATACAGTAGGTCCAACAATTTTCTTCTACTAACGAGAATTAAGTATCGCAAATTCTATGAAACGAAGGTAATTTAATCCAATGTAGTAGCTAGTTAAATTCACATCACGTTTCGGGTTTTTTTTTGCATCGCAATAATTAAATAATATGTTTATAGTATCGCGGCTCGTCTAGACGCACTAACTGGCAGACGAATTAGTCATGTATACTCATGTTAAATATAGGTAGGTTTGAAAAAGGTTGGAAAAAGAAACAATCCGGTGCTGGTGCTAAGAAGCTTATAGGTAAAAGTGGAGGCAACATCTAAGTGAAACCAACTGTGGGCAGAAGCTCTCTTTCTGAATGCAAACATAAGATTAAGAAAACACATATCACTGTCTCGTTCTTATGTATGCATTCAGAAAGAGAGCGTCTGCCCACAATAGGTTTCACTTAGGTATTTAGAGTGATGCCTCCACTTTTACCTATAAGCTTCTTGGCTGGTGCTATGGACGGTAGAGGGAAGAACTACCTATCTCTGTGTATCAAAAAGTGACCGTTAAAATGTATTAAATAAGGGTGGTTAAAATGTATTAAACAACTGCTACATTCACCATACCCTGTGCCTATGCTAGCGCCATTTTGGAACTGTTATTTACTGATTATAAACGGATTAACTCACTGAGTAGCCGGGTTCGTCCGTCTAGTTTTATGGGATACGGTCACCTTTCTCAAGGAGTTCCACAGGATGACACACCGCCCGTCGCGTTTCAGCGGACACTGCGGGACAACTGCGGCGGTGGCGGGGGTGGCGCGGGCGACGGTAGAGGTGGTAGAGGTGGCGGAAGACTATCTTGCTTGAAACACATACACACTGAGCTGACCACATCATCACTTCTTAGTGGCCGTGGCCGTAAGGTGGCCGTATGCCATCGAAACTAGTCGGACGAACCGTCGTAGCGTGCCTAGGGGTCAAGATAGAGCAAGTCCGACAGTTTTTTTACGATTAAGAAAACACCAGCGAGTTGCTCAGTTATTGATTAGCTCATGTTATGATCTTATATTGCAAGCCTGGCTTTTCGGTTTGCATGAAGATCCCGCCACTGCCCTTGTCTTGTCTTACTTTGGGGTCGTTGGAAGTTCCCTTCTTCCATTCCGTCCTGTCAGTCGTTATGATATCACTGTCTCCCTTCTCTTTCATTTCATTATTCACACAATCCATCCAATTTTTTCTTCGGCCTTCCTCTCCCTCTTAATTATCCGAGCACCGTATGTGAATGTGTGGATTGAACCTACAACGCATTTGCGGCACGCCGTATTCCGGCTTACCGTATCGTCTCAGCTCTATTGCGGTCCACCGCATATCGTCGTCAATTACAAGCATTTCTTTTTCATTATATTGATGACTATATGCGACAGTAATTACCAATTCATAACAATAGACGTGCGGCCTGCCACAGCTTCAAGATAACCGGGGAGGTTGACGGCCGCAAGTCAGTGCATTGATACCATGCGGTTTCATATAAAAATTGAAATGCGGCCATCGTAAGCGAATAGCGTCCCTGATGCGGCGCTTGCGGGGCAGCCCCAACAGCTTCTTGCAAGTCATTGCGGAAAGAATGTGTGAATGTGTGTGTGTTGTGTGTGTGTGTGTGTGTGTTGTGTGTGTGTGCATGTATTATCGTTATTATTATTGTATGTTTTATGATTGTTATTTATTAATTAATGAATTCATCCAATTATGGATAATTTATATTTGACTTACGTGATTTATATTTAATCTGAAATAAATAATTTGAAAATTTGAAATTGCTGCCCAACAGCTTCTTGCAAGTCATTGCGGGAAAAAATGGACACTGACGGTCCCTTCATGTAGTACTGGACGAAACAACATGTCAGGCGTTCCTAATTTAGTGTGTATGTGTGCATGTATTATCATTATTATTATTGTATGTTTTATGATTGTTATTTATTAATTCATGAATTCATTCAATTATGGATAATTTATATTTGACTTATGTAATTTATATTTTATCTGAAATAAATAATTTGAAAATTGAAATTGCTGCCAGCCGCAAGTGCGTTATAGGTCCAACCACCTTTGAACTCACCCCTGACCCAAGGAAGAGATATGCCCTGACCCTTGCCCACAGTACACAGTTAAGTCGTATATTACGCACAAAATAATTAGAAAATTATGTCAACAGGGAACAAAAACAGTAACCGATAACAGCGTCCTTGCCGGGACGATAGTTTATCAGCCATATCGGTCAACGGTACATACGTACGTACATACTTTGACCTACATATAATAGACGGTATTATTTTTATTTTTAGGCATCATTTACATTGTATTGTATGTAAATCGGTGGGTAAAATTTACCGGTTCCTATATTTACAACGGATCGTTAATTTTACCAGTCGTCGCTACTGTTATTATGACCGAAATTGTATTTTAAAAATATTATGAATACAATTCTGTAACGGGTCGTTTGTGAATATTGAATCACTAGCTTTTGCCCGTGATTTCGTCTGCATGACAGTCTGTTATCGCAGATTACATGACAGACTTTTTTATACGTAAAGTAAGCTCATAAAACAACCTTGTTTTTTATTTCCTTTGCTAAATATGTTACTTGACTCATTTCATCTTATTTATACTATTAGGTGAACTTCATTGTTCATATTTCACCTTTTTTAGTGTTCCGTACCTCAAAAGGAAAAAACGGAACTCTTATAGGATCACTTTGTTGTCCGTCTGTCTGTCTGTCAAGACCCTCTATCTCGGGAACGCGTGGAGGTATCGAGTTGAAATTAAAACCATATAATATACTCAAGTCTACGGTCCATGATGCTGTAAAAAAATTAACCCTCTATGTTAACGTGAAAAAAAGATACGGCCGTTTATGTCGCAAAAAACGCATTTATAATATTAAGTAGATTTAAGTAAGGATAGTAGGTAGGTATGGATTAGTATAGAAGTATGGATATGTACGAAACCCTCGGTGGGCGAGTCCGACTCGCATTTGTCCGGTTTTTTACTCTTGATAGGCATACGTTTGACCACTATCTCACCTGATGGGAAGCGATGATGCGGTCTAAGATGAAGCACGCTTGCCTAGAAGTAACCTATTCACTCTTAACTTAAACTCTATATTAACATAAGACAAAAAGTAATACCAATTATAAAAATAGGTATTAAAGGATGAATCGTAGCATGGCGCCGAGGCGAGGCCCATTTTTTCTTTTTTGACGTAGCAAAAAGAAAGAAAGAAAGAAAGAAAAAGCATTTATTAGCCCGCACAGGACGAAACACACAAATAACAACAAGGTTTAAAATTATTACAAAATAAAAAACGAATCGGTCGGGAAAAGTGGCCTATGTTCTTTTCAACCGACTTAAAAAAGGAGGAGGTTATCAATTCGAATGTTTATATATATTTTTTTTTTATGTATGTTCGGGCATAACTCTGTCACATATCCTATACGGATTTGCAAAAATCAACAAATTCTCAAAAAAAATATTTAGACGACGTTTTAGTTTCTTCAATCTTTGTAGGACTTACAATCTCTTTTAAGTGTGTCGCCGTTTCTTAATGGATTTGGATGTTAAGGCAACATTTTTTTTGGGATTCAAGTTTAGTGTACCAAAGGTCATCAAAAGCGCAAACTTGACCTAGACAGGCGGTAACTCAAAGGAATGTACCAAAATTAATTATTAGTTTATTAATTAGTAAAGTATTCATAATAAATCTTGTCTATACAGGCAGTAGGTACTTTACTTCTTTGGAATATAATTATATCGGAAGCGGTAAAAAAATAGATTAAGCGGTAAAAAAATAGACTTATTTATTTTACGTTATCTTAATAAATTAATTATTTATGTTATCAATTAATACGGCAGACAAACACATCGTGCTATGTAAGTAAGTCTGGATATTTAAACCTTTTAAACCAACAAACAAATTACAAAGATACACGCTTGAAAAAACAACACAATTACCGACTTCCATCATCTGCCTAGTCTTTTCCCAACTATATTGGGGTCTGCTTCCAGTCTAACCGGATGCAGCTGAATACCAGTGTTTAACATGGAGCAACTGTCCATCTGACCAACACAACCCAGTTACTGGGTAACACGATACCCCTTTGTAAGGCTGGGTGTCAGACTTTCTGGCTTCTGACTATCTAAAACGGTTGTCAAAGATCTACGAATGACTGCCGGGACCAACGGCTTTACGTGCTTTCCGAGGTACGGAAGGGTCTCGATATGTAATGGATGGTCACACATCCACATATAACAGATAATCCATAAACCTTTTAGTTTGCCACGAGCCCCTTTTTACCTACTTGCCAGACAGAAAATTTCTTAATGAAGGCGCAAGAATAACGAAAAGCTTTCTGAAAGCACAGATCGGGTAAGATATAATCTGCACTGCTATTGTGTAAAAACCTTTCTCGGTTAATTTAGGTGGAGTGGATTTGAGGTGAGCTGTCCTATCGCACCTAATGCTAACTTCACTTAAGGCGCTAACAAGCGACTTTTACAGATTTCAAACTGACAATCACGTCAAAAACTGTAGTATAAATGATTTGAAAAAAATATATGTTAAACTAGAACATTCTCTTAATCATTTAGTATGTGAATATTTTTGATTATATTCATATTAAATAGTTTAATTAACTCGTGAAGTTGTGACTGACGCGGACAAAACATTGACAATTATTACACAAAATCTACCAGGTATAATTAAACGAAACTTACCTATCTTACAGACAAATTTACTATCTATCTATTAATATACGCCTTTTTTTAAGTTAAAGAAAACTATCTTTTATTTAATTTTTTCGACTAAACTTTGAGAGTTTTGGACGCAGCGCATACGATTCTCTGGTCGCTCAAAGTCGCAGGCGTATATCGTCGCCTTAAAAGAAAAGGGTAGACGACCTACTACTGACCTACTCAGTAGTTCAATCACCGGAAAATATTAAACAAAGAAAACAATAACAAATCCTAATCACTATCTAATCGATATTTTATCTTTAAAGAATAACAACATAAACAATTACGTAGGCGATAAAGACAGGAAAACACATTAGTCGACGGCTTTCGTATAAGAATGACCGATTTGTGATTGTCGATAAAAAAAATCGGTATGTCTTCATAATGGTGGTATGTGAATTCCGCTCCAGTAAGACTATACTTCCCTACTACTAAGCCGTGTGGTGCTGGCCGCGAATAGGACCACCCCATTTCTACCCGTGGTTGTCGTAGAAGGCGACAGAGGGATATTGACCAGAAGATGGGCAGCAGCGTCCTTCTGAGTACCATAACACCTACTGCGATTGTTAACATGCATCGGCCAAGCATGGCAATTACGGCTGAACTCTCCCTTGGGGGAGACCTATGCCCAGCAGCGGGCGCCTAAGGGTCGATGATGATGATGATGAAGACTATTATTTATGCCTTTAATATACTTAACTGGGCTAAACCATATAATCTAAGAAACCCCTAAATATCAAATACATCATACAGCATATTGGGTGGTTAAATGAGATCGATGTTATACATTTTGATGGCTAAGGGCATCCTAGAGAGTTAGATATGAAGTTACACGTTATCAAAATTTAGTGCACACTGCACATGACATCGTGACATGATCATTATCGATTGTTCGACGACGATAGATGGTATCTAGTTGAACCTTAAATCAGTTCAGTATTGGCTCATTCGAGGAAACTAGCTGAATACACCAGTGGCATACTATGAACAACATGGAGAGTTGGCAACAATGAAGGTAAGAATCAGTAATCTTTACATATAATTACAATAAATCTGTTTACAATGCTTTTTACATGCAAATGCAACTGCTTTGCAAGCCCATGTATAAAAGGTATAGCATTTACGAGAATTCGCGACAGGTTTCCTGAAAACTTAGAATGTGACGTAAGGGAGCTTTCTTAAAATTCTATAAAAATTCAGTAAACGGACATGTGAATGTAATAGAATAAATATATATTTTGAACTACTAGCTTCAAATGGATTAGCAAAGGACGACAGAGTGAAGATGAACCCAAATGAAAAAAGGAGGACGGATAAAACGCATTGAATACAATCAAAGATAAAGGTAAGACTGACATAAAGAAGGAGAATTGAACAATAATGATTATGATATAATCGATGATAGTGTTTACTATCTATGTAGTGCAACCAACATTCAGAATTTCGTTTATTTGTAAGCCAAGCCAGTACTGACGTCCACATTTTTTGTGACACTCCACGACGTATAGTCTGGTAGTTGGCAAACGCTCTGCCAAATGCTAAGATTAGTCGTTTGACGTACTGATTTGGTACCACGCCCACGTACTATGAGGGACTGAAGGGATTTCCTACATCGAGAAGATGGACCGCCTCCACATCCAAGAATCGGACCATTGTTAACAACCAGTTCGTCATTCGTCGTGAATTCGGAGAAGATATATGTGAGAAGAATACCAAGGACTGTATGCTCTCGACTCTTGAGATTACATGCTGCAATAAAGAAGTTGTTAATAAAAGTGAAGAGGTCACGTCAAAGAGTCTAGGGAAACGCTTTGGAGACCTTAAAACTATTTGTCTCTTTCGCAAGAGGAATTGCTATCTCTTTCCGATAGGACCAAACAGAGACGGCATCCCTCTCGCTAAGCTATATAAGCTAAGATCCGGTTCAGACTGTCACTTTGTTGCCCTTCACCAGCGACGCCCTAAGCCAAGGCCAGTACCTCACAGACACTGCTGCCCTTAGCGTGTAGTCGCTTAGTTTATTAGTTATTTGCGTGGCCTGGAGGCCTTTAAATTCGCTTTAAGGCACCACAGAAAGAGCAACTAAGCAGCCCTGCGATCTCCGAGATGCGATTCCGAAAAAACGGCATTATCATTAATTCTTCTCTCAATAACTGCACGTTATTCGATCTTCTTTACAATCTTGTTTGTTCTTCGTATCAACGAATTAGCTGCTAGTTTAAAAGTACCAAGCTTACTGGAAAAACTGTTTCTAGACAAGGACTTTGATAAAAGTTACACAGATAATTCCGACAAAAGACTTGCAAGTACATATGCTTGTAACAGGAAATATGACATTTCATTAAATGATTATTTACACTGTAATGCAAAATTTTCCTCTACCATTTTATAATTGTACCTGTTTGTAATCAATTATGAAATAAACTGCGGTCCCACGCTATTTGAAGGTCACGGATAGAAAGACTAATCATGCAAATTATATGAATAATAGTATTGTCATATGATATTATTTGTGTTCACAGTATGTAAATTGATAGTGTTTATTCATTTAGACAAGTAGGAAAAATATAAAGGAAACAACTATTGAATTTAAACATGGAAGAAGACAATGTAGAATTGATGATACAATGGAAAATATTACCCTAAAAATTACCAACAATATAATGTAGCACGGCAGTCCTTTACTGAAATTATTATTTTACGTTAGATTAATCGTTGGTCGTAACCCGAGTGGTGCCGGCCGCGAATAACACCACCCCATTTCCACCCGTGGCGCGTGGGTTAGAAGACGACAGAGGTATATTGACCAGAGGATGGGCAGTAGCTTCCTTCCGAGTACCAGAACACTTATTGCGATCACCAAAATACTCCGGCCAAACATGGCGATTACGGCTGAACTGCCCAGCAGTGGGCGTTTAAATCTAAAAGTTATCATGATGATGATGATGGTGGTAGAAAACCAGTAACGACAGTAGCGTGGGCATTATACAGATACACAGCCTAGAGCGGCCTATACCTAGCAGAGTAGTCAGGCTATAGATGATGAAAATGATGGTAGTAGACCGTAGGATGAAGATAAGACGATTCAGAAATTAAAAATTCCCCCACCTGTGAAAGATGCTCACATCCATTTATCAACTAGAAAGTGCTGATTATCTTCAAACAGCTAAACTGATTTGTTTGAATCATAGCAAAAAACACACACCAAGAACAGCAACTTACCTTTCAATAAAAAAAAAACTAAATCAAAATCGGTTTCAGGTGTTGGAAGCTACTATACCCTGTTCACAATAAGATTAGACATTCACTCAGATTTTTTTTACAGTTCGTTCAACCGATTTTGACTTATATTGCGTTGGTAGCATGACAAATGGCAACTGCAGTAAACAGTTGTTACTGTAACCACTTTTTTGCTTCTAATGTCATTCTTAAGCCTACGGAATAGAAGGCAAAGTCGGTTGAAGGGACTGTAAAAGAGGTTTGTGTTTATGTCTAATCTTATTGTGAACAGGGTATAGACACACATACTCGTAAATAGATACACATGTTAAAGTTATAACATGCTTGTATTTTCGTCAAGTGGTAAGAAGGAAAATTGAAAATAATATAAAGATATAAATAGCGAAAAGCACATGGAAAATACCTTACTAAGAACAGAACAACAGTATGTAAATATTGACACAATCGTTTATTTATTTATGCAATTTGAAAGTGTAAACGACTTCCGTTTGCTTCATTGTGTTTTTAATGTTTTCTGAGAATTGCTGTTTAATAGCTAACCCGCCATAAATGCATTGTCAATTACGTAGGTATATCAATCGATGGTTTGAGTTGCAAGGGATTGTGTTGAATACAAATTATGCAACGGTGAAGGGCAAAGACAAACTAACAAATATTAAGGCGGAAGCGCTAAGGAAGTCCACAAAATTAAAATATTTATAGGTTTTAGTAATTTTCAGCCCAGTATCTGGTTATTGGTAATAAAAAACTTACAACGCGGGAGTAATAAATATGTATTTAGGACAAATAAAATAATTAAAATACACACCATAACTCTCCAAAATATGACGTTTACGAATTATGTTTACTTGGAAAGTTATATTGATGATGTTATGTTTTTTATTACCATACAACCTGATACTGAGCAGCAAATTGCAAAAACGTAAGAACATTTGAATTTCGCTTGCTACTCTGGCGCATCCCCAAAAATAAAATTTGATAATAACCACGCCTAATCCTATAAATTGTTGATCGCAAGTTCTCAACAGATTTAATTGAGCTTAGTTCTAACTGGTGCTAAGAAACCGAGTCAAACCACAATTAATCACTAATTGGTAAATCAATATGCCAAAGGTGTTACAGTAAAAAAACATACAAAAAAAAAATCTCCCATCACAAACAAAAACTCCTCAATTTACGGTTACTATGTTCTTCTAATAACATAAAATCTGTGGTAGATGCTCAAATCCATTCATCAACTAGAAAACAGCTGATAATCTTCAAACGGCTGAGCACATTTTCTTGAATTATAGCTAAAAACACTGTCGACCGTTCAAACACAAAAAAGTTTTTTCAAAAAAAAAAGAAAACCGCCTTCAAAAACTAAAAAGTGATAAATAACTTTAGCACAAAACACACATTAGTTAATATATAATAAGTTATTTATCACTTTTTAGTTTCTGAAGGCGGTTTTCTTTTTTTTTGAAAAAACTTTTTATTCTTCGCATTTTAGTGTTGCCTTAACATCCAAATCCATTAAGAAACGGCAACACACTTAAAAGAGATTGTAAGTCTCCAGTGATTGAAGAAACTAAAACGTCGTCGTCTAAGTAAGTTTTTTTGGGAATTCGTTGATTTTCTCAAAAAGGGCTGTACTAATTTTGATAAAATTTATATGGGACCTTTTCGGGATAAACCCCTTTCGAACAAAAAAGGAATTTTGCAAATCCGTCTATATATGACGAGAGTTATGCCCGAACATACATAAAAACAATATATATATATAAACATTCGAATTGATAACCTCCTCCTTTTTGAAGTCTGTTAAAAAGAATATAAATTCAAATCGGTTCAGTCGTTTGAGAGCCATAGGTTGCCAGTGCCACAGACAGACACAGATTTGTACTCAGATACACACGTCAACACCGACCACCACCACCGTAGCGTTGGTAAACCTCCCACCAGATGTACGGACATCGTCAAGGTCGCGGGTAACCGATGGATGCAAGCGGCAGGTTGCCGCTCGTTGTGGCGTTCTATTGGTTCTATGGAGGAGGCCTATGTTCAACAGTGAACGTCTTTCGACTGATGATAATGATGATGATGACACACGGCAAACTTATAACAGCTCTCTGTTTTCTTTGGGCGTTAAAAATCATTATTTCAAAGAATGGGAGAAACGTTGACGTGTATTGGTTCATTATGTCAAAACGCATCCCAATTAAGTATACTGTTGAAAACAGTTGTCTTATGTATCATTGGTTGACGAACTAGAAAACGGGTATTGATCTTGAATGTTAAATTACTGCCAAGGTTGTTTGAGAAGATCATCTATGTTCCTAATTATACTCGTCTAAATTTAGACTAGGCGTTGGCGAATTTGCTGCATCGAGATAAATCTCTCTTTGCAAAGATTTGCGCTACATTTTTGAGAACTGAAGATGATTTATGATAGTGCATTACTGGCTTTTATTAGGTTATCTTTCTCCGAGATTTCGCTGGATATCTATCAAAATTATAGCTCAAGTTTAAGACATGAGACGTGATTTTGAAAGAAAGTGTGATATCGTACCAATACCTATATTTTATAGTATGGGATTTTATTTTCGAAGGATGTTAAAATGGTGTCATTTTAATTTGGTACGATTCAAGTTATTACTGAAATAATCAAACTGATCATCATCTCCCTAGCCTTTTCCCAACTATATCGGGGTCGGCTTCCAGTCTAACTGGATGCAGCTGAAATGGGTTGAACGACCCAAATTTAATATTGGTCAAAGCTGTAGTTCGTCAAATCGTCTGTTTGTCCAATTTGTTTACCAGTGTTTTACATGGAGCGACTGCCTATCGGACCTCCACAACCCAGTTACTGGGTAACACGATACTCCTTGGTTAGACTGGTTGTCAGACTTTGTAACTTCTGTCTACCCATAACGACTGCAAACGGCTTTATTTGCTTTCCGAGACACGGAGGAAACTCGGTATGAAAGGGATGGTCACCCATCCACAGACCGACCGCGGCTAGTGTAGCTTAACCTTTGACCGATCGATCTGTACGGCTTTAACTTAGCCACGAGCTCCTAAGAAATAATAAAACTGATAATTATTTTTAATCTTAACAGAAACCCACCAACCTGGGATCTATTATCATGATGTTGTCTTTTATTGTTGAATCACCTGGGGGACTCATCTCCCGTTCGTCAATCTACAGTGTAAATCACTTCAGGAGCACACTTTCTTCTACAGACTTAGCATTGGACTGCTGTATAACAATCGGTTAAAATTAGGGGTTTCATTAGATCCTCTGTAACTGTTTTTTACTTTCGAGAGTATTTAATAGAAGACCTTCAATAATCTATACTTCTATACTTAATATTATAAAGCTGAAGAGTTTGTTTGTTTGGTTGGTTGAACGCGCTAATTTCAGGATCTACTGGTTCGAATCGAAAAATGTTTTTTGTGTTGGATAGTCCATTTATCGAGGAAGGCTAGTCGCTAGTAATTTATAAATTTACACTTTTACACACAATGATGGCACATAATACAGGCACATAATACAGGCTTAATGCTATAAGACATTACCACATCATCATCATCAATATCAACAGAAAGACATGCATGCTAACTAATATCTACCTAATTCTATGGGAAATACAGATGCAATTTGTTTACTTTCTTCATAATGATCTGTTTCATCAAGAATCAAGAAATGTTAATTACGAAGTTATATCATTTATATACTATCGTCTATTGTCGTATACTTAGGTTCTATAAATGGCTACAAATGTTGTATGTTTTCCTCTTTATTGCAATTATGACAATCTGCCATTTACTGAGCTCAGAAGTTAATTGCAACAGAAAAGTTACCGTCCCATATCAGTCTTACCGATAATTTCTAAAATTTATGAAAAAATCATTCATAATAGGTTACAAGCGTATTTAAATTCTATAAACTTTATCTCCAAAAATCAATATGGCTTCCGACAAAAATCAAACACACTATCCGCGACTATCGATCTTATCACCAACCTAAAAACTAACATTGACAAAAAACAAATTGGTCTTGGGATATTCATTGACTTAAAAAAGGCTTTTGACACAGTAAAAAAAAAAAAAAAAAAATTAATAAAAAAAAAGTAATAATATTAATGAAATCGGTCTTAAGGGGAATATCTCACTGTATGCAGACGATACTAGTCTGTTTTACTTTGGTAGTAGTATTGATCGAATTATAAAAGAAGCACAAAATGATCTTGATAGACTGGCTATCTGGTTTCAATGCAATTTACTAACTATAAATGCCAGTAAAACCAAATACATTACATTTTGTGCTAAAAATAAAAAACTTAATACACACGATGAATTAACTATTAATGGTCAAACTTTATTAAAAACAAATACAGAAAAATATTTAGGTCTTACGTTAGATGAAAAACTTACAATGAAACCCCACATTGAGAAAATAAGAAAGAAGATAACATCCCTTACAGGTGCACTTAGAGGAATTGTCCGATGTCTACCGTTAGAGGTCAGATATATTATTTATAACTCCATGGTTAAACCACATCTCGATTATTTAATCGAAATATGGGGAAGTGCTGCTAAAACTAACCTTAAAAAACTACAAACATCTCAGAATAAGATCGTTAAAGTTTTATTTCATTACAATTTTTTGACACCCTCTCAAAGGGTTTTTAAAGAAACAAAAATAATGAATATTGAACAAACGTATAAATATAACACTTGCGTACTTGTGCGTAGAATAATAAATAGAAACATACATTCACAAATAACATTTACTAAGAGAATACAAGTTCAAAAGCGCATAACTAGACAGGCTAACCATATAATTTTAAGAGCACCGAGAACAAATTATGGCAGAAAGACTGTTGTGTATGAGGGAGCACAGCTTTATAATCAATTACCTAAAGTGATCAAGGAATCAAAATCTCTTCCAACTTTTAAAAGGCTATTAAAGCACCATGTCTTGCAAATGTTACCATAAGTTTTTATTATTGTGTTTTTACTTTTCCTCATAGAAGTGAATATGTATTATTCTTTTTGAGTGAAATAAAGCATCTTAAACCGTAAACCGTAATGCAATCGATGAAGGTGTAAGTCGTTTGACGTTGGACACAAACAGAAAAAAATATGAACTGTTTTCTATGACGTTAACAGGTCACTGTAATGCCGTGGATTATTTATTATTGTCGTTCTTACTTTTACCTAGGTTCAGTGATATTGGTTTTGATATTATATTATTTGATACAAGGCATGTTGTGCGTCGAGTCCAGCGGAATCTAATTTAGAACTACAGTTATCGCTACCGAACGATTCTTTCGACGTATCACTAAAACAAACAAGTTTCACAGATAAATAGATTGATAGCAAAAGTCTTAGTATTATCGATAGTGAACTTTCTCCAATTCCGACAGATAAGACCGACGACAGAACTAAAAACATCCGTCGTCTGAAATGTTTATCTCTTACAAGTTGCGATAACACGCATACCGCGCCAGTATTTCCTGAAATTCCCTTCTTCTATTAATAACGCACTGGCAAATCCACTGTTTACCTGAACGACTTGATTTATATCTATCGAAAACATGGGAGCAAAATCGCGATCCACACCGAAGGCGGAAACGATATTTTTCTCCTAGTACTTCTTTGAGAATTCGCTCGAACTCAGGTATTTTGGTAAATATTTCCGCGGATCCAATCTGTTTATTATTACGATTAATATAGTTTTCCGTATAATCGTGCACAACGTATCGACTCGGGTTCAGAGCGCAATTGCGTCAGATAAACACGCCTGAACAACAACTGATAAAGACAATAGTCCTCGCTCTTATGCAACCAGATAACGTTGGCTGCGCATTAACCCCAGTGCATACTATTATGATCCCTATATCTTCATTATACGGCACATAATCAGCTGGAACCGACGATAAATACTTTTACAGAGTAGAGCACGCTGGCTCACAGCTGTGTAATGCGTATGCCATTTACATAATCTGGACGAAGCGAAACCGGCTGTGAAGATTATTGGCAATCAATTTTCAATCAAAGTGCAAAGCAATAGAGTATATTTTGTATTATTTGCTACAAAGGCGTATGTTTCCCTTGATTAGCGTGTGCAAACAGTTGCAGAGTCGACATATAGAAACAACTTCCGCGGCAATAAGTAAGTTTCTACTTAATTATTAGGTATATGACGATGGCTGGCATTTAAGATTTACCACAGACAACTGAACAAGGAAAGTAATTTTCAATCACTAGTTTAAGAGTCGATTTCTATACACTACGCGTGAAATGACGTCGTTTGTTTACGTTTTGCCATCGTAAAAATGAAAAGATCATACAATCAAATTGTGCAACGTAACTCACAGAATAAGTTTCGAGAACGTGTTTATTCCGGTCTTTTATGAACACTGTGCGATTTCCCACCATCACAACAATAATTTAGAAAATAGAAGCCGACTATACCTTATCAAACTAGACAGAGTAGACAGACTAGAATTAGGTACTAAGTATATACAACTTTGGTTACTCACCTAAGTTTTATCAGAAACATTTTCTTATAGCCAATAACTGAATATTTTCGCACAGCATTTGCCGATGGAACACGTCTAAGAAGCAGAGGGGCATCTACTATAATGAGGACATACGCGGAATAATTTAATGGACATACGATCGTGTAGAGAATTGATACAATTGGAAGAAACAAGTTTGAAACATATATGTATGTTGAATCTGTAAACACACAGATTTCATGCATTGGTACTTATTATGATTCGTTTTGCTCTGTCTCCTGCATAAACAAAAACGGTTTAGTGTCTCAACCACGGATATCGAAAGGGAGCCTTGCTATATACTTTACTAACTTTTGCCCGCGACTTCGTCCGCGTGAATGTCGGTAATCGCGGATGGAGACCAACCTACGACGATAACCTATGTCCTTCTCCAGGGTTCAAGCTGTCTTCATTCCAAATTTCACTAAAATCGATTCAGCCGTTTCATCGTGAAAGCGTAACAGACTTACTTTCGCATTTATAATATTAAGTATGGAGTATGGATTAGCAAGGCAATATCTTCAAATTCAAATTCGTTTTTTCTTGGATCTTGAGCATTCTTGCGCTATAATTATCGCTATAAACAACACATCACATTTAAAAAGTAAATATAACCAACTATGCGCCTGTTATGTCATCTCTTCACCTCCCTTGTTGACTAGTAGAGATTGCCTAAGGAATAAAATCTGCCTTCGTACTTTTTTTGCATTCTAAATAAATAAATTAAAAGACGAGAGCTAAAAATGTGGTGCAGTTTTCCTACTAATTATGTACTTTTGTGTTTAGAAGTATCATGTCATATCAAGTTCCTGGAGGAAGCACCTACTTGATCCAGTTTAACCACCTGACCTTAGACAAGTTAACTACCCAGTTTGACAAGTATTCATACTTCTTGTCTAGGTAACATAAAAAGGTAGCCAAAAAATACGAACACATAAAATTCAACATCTTAATACCAAAAACATGTTTTTTTTCTGATTTGTGCAAAATAGGAAATCTCAAGGCGTGCCCCAGTCCAAACGCTTTGAAGCATGAACATATGAACCGATCATTATTTTGAATAACCGATTCTCCGCGCCAGATCCGACACGGAAATAAAAACAACGATATTTATAATGCGCACGCGAAATGTCAATGAACGTAGGGCTGCAACTTGTGCCAAGAATGCGCTAATTAAGACATAAGCAAGAAAATGTTTCACGCCAACGCTTTGACCTACGGAGACGATTACGATGATAATAATTATCGAAGTATTGAAATATGTGGTAATGTTGAAGAAATTGAAGAAGCGACTCTAATTTCTGCTGTAACTGTTATTACTAACTGGATAATTTAACGAAATTTCAACAAAACAAATCACATCTCATGCTTAAGAAAAAAAAACAGTTAACTTTGGACTCGAATGTACAAATCACTTATGAATTCACAAGAAAGGCAAAAGCCGGCTTTTAAAAGAAACTGTTTACGACCGACTTTTGTGCTATATTTAGCACCGAAACAGATACATTCAAATTATACCGTTTAAATCATCAAGAGTAACTCCATGTTGGACGATATGCGTATGTACGACTTCCGGCTGAGAGTAAGTGTCATAAGGACGGGCAGATGCATCCTCCTGTAGACCACTAACCTAATAAGATAGTTACTGATATTACCAATTCGTTGACCAGGTGCGGTGATAATGACTATGACATGACCGCATAAAAAGTCAATGTAACGGGAGTCGACGTAGAAGGAGTTATTGATAGACTATGGTACTTTTTAAAGACTGGAGAACCACAAACACACAAAGGCGAAAATGAGAGGACTCACTTGACTCTTAATGAAAGGACTAGCTCCTATTTGCAAATAACAAAAATGTGAAGAGGGAGAGGGAGATATTTGTCCTGAAGTGGAACAATACAAGCTAGATAAAATAATGAATATTAACGGGGCGATTCAAATGAATGCAGATGTGCTAGTAATTTTTAATATTGCAGATTGTGGGTTGAAGAAAATCCTGCCTTTGTTTGTATACCTACCGTTTATTGTACGCATATTAGCTATCGACATAAAATATCAACTGATAAAGAATGCTACGATGGTGCTTGAGTAAACTGCGTAGTGCATGTAACATTTCGAGTAGAACAAAACAAGGTATAGCAATATATTTCGCATTAACAATGTTTTTATCATATGAAATATTTGCCTTTTTAATTGTTTCAAATTACCTCGAACTACGCGGATATCGTGTTGTGTTTTATACAAGTGTTTTGTGTGTACGTTGCTCCTCCACAATGTCTGAACTTGTTCGCCTAACGCGCATTGAAGTTTTAAAGTAATAAATAAACATTCATTAGGAATATTAAACACCGATTTAAACACTATTGTCTATTGGCCTATATAACTGGTTGCAAAGTTTTGTGGCAATGGCTTCACGGTTGAACTGACTTTGTTAACAATTTTATTGCTGAAGAAATGCTTCTTACATATGGTTACATTATTATAACGTAAACCTTTACGGTTTTCTCTTGTTCAGCCTGTTTTACTATTATTTTCCATACAACCACCATACAATTTACCGTCGTTTATTAAAAAAAAATCTGCTGTGTATTTTGACTGTGTAGGTACTTTTGTATGGAACTGGTGTCTTTTTAGGACGATAATGATATGTTAACGCTGGAGGGTATATTATCATGTACTGATTTCATAATATAAGTTTAATTCACGATCCACAATATATGTGCTAAAACATGGATCAAAAGACAAACTAGTTTGAAAACAAAAGTGTTCCCATCACAGTGGTAACTTCCAAAATGATGACAGCTGAGTCATTTTAGTAGCAATTAACTTAAATACCCGTATGTGTGTTTATAACGGATTTAAATACATAACTGTATAATATGTAGACAAACGACCTTGTGGCTGTGACCTCTAAGGTATTTAAATAATTAACTATTTAGTATTTCGCAATAACAATATTTGCTTTCAAGATAGGGTCATTGTTTTGTGATAGGAATGTAAACACGTTTTCATTGTTAGGGAAGAAATAATACTGGATACGAACGACAAAGGATCAGGGGGTCTACTCTTATTCAACGAAAAACGAAGTTTCGATCGAAATTTCGCGTGTTTCCTACCACGGTTCCGTTCGTTCCGAAATTTCGTTCCGAACGAAAATTGATTGACGTTTAGAGTCTCTAAACCTACTCTAATTCATAAGTATTCCGACCGAAAATTTCATTTTGACAGATGATTGTTCGGAATTTTAACCTCAAATTGACGAAACCAAAAGTGTTACCTTTTGATTTTCGTTAGCGTACATTTGGTAAGAAAATTGCTTGAAATGGCTACAAGAGTGCTTTTGATCCAAGCTGCTCTTCGTGCAGAACGCGTAGAGCGTAAAAGAAACCGGCGCCGCCTGGACAATCAATTTAGTATTAGGTACTTAGTTGAATTCCTGACTTAGAGTTTGTAGGAAATATATAGCCATTTTAAACTAAAAAGATGTAAATGGTTATTATTAAGAGTAGCCGATACAGTGTTAGTAAAAATAATTATAATGCATTTAAATGTTATTATATTATGTTATTTAAGTACTTACAAAGTTTTAAATCCAAAACAAAACTTGTAGATTGTACCTAATATTATGTGTATCGCGATTGCGAAGTAGGTATGTAAAAAAGCACTTGGAAACATGATTTAATAACACAGCTCGAATATCTATGAACACAACACTTGAGAAACAAACTTAAGAAAAGTTTTAAAATAATTGAAACAAAAATCTCAAGTTGACATGTGATTAGATTGCGCGTGAAGTGTGAATATACGGATATTTTTGGTTGTCATACGTTACTGCCCATCGTTGCCATCAATTATTACTCTTCAAATTAGTCGGATAACAATGACCGTGAAAGGGTATTGTAGAGTATCTCGGTGAATTTCGTAGAAACTATAAATTGTATCTGTATATTTATATTTTCTGCATGAATATAACAAAGAAATATTTAATAAACCACCTTTTAAATATAAAATGCAAAAATAAAGAACATCTTATTTCTATTTTATCTTCCATTCATTCACGAAAATTGTCTATGAATCCGAACTTCATATGCGTGTCCGAAAATAAAATAGAGTAGGGTCAGTAACGAAATTTCGTTTATATTTCGTTCGTTTGCGAAGTTTCGTTTCGAAGAAAGAGAGTAGACCCCCAGGTACTGCGTCGCAATTTGTTTAAGTCTTACATCTAGTACTTGTCTGCGACTGTAACAAGCTAAAATATGCTATATTGATTGACTGATTAAAATGCACTTTAATACTAAGCCTTGCTTGTCCTGTCGTACTGCCAATCAAACTAACATGCTTTACGACTGCATCCTCATCATTGTTTAAGGACTTGATTTTGACATTTGACAGATGGCAGAAGCAATATATTATGCAAATGATACAGAATATTAAGTATCCGACGAAATAGTATGAAGTAGAATGTTCTATGAAGTCAAGTACCAAAGCAAGTTGCCGAAACATTCACAATGTTGAAAATGAAGAGTGACAATACAATATTCGCACAAGTAGGTGTTGTATATGGTTCCGACACCACGATACAAAGATGGACATAAACTAATTAGAGGGTTACTTGAACCTAAGTGTCTTTTGGATTGCTCTTCAGGTACATTGTTTGCACATAGAGAAGTAACATGAATAATGTAACAAAAAATTCTTAGATTAGGAAACAAAAGGCAGATAGACCGCGTGGAACACTGAGAGTGAAGCCAAAAAAGCAAATACAAATTCAAAAGCAAATACCTACAATCTTGTGATTGTTTTCGCGTTTGAATTTGTATTTTTATTTGTTTTTTTTTTACGACGTAGCGTTTCGTGCTATAGGTACTTATTTGTGCAGCACGAAGCGCGTTGTAGATATTCGGTTTTGAATTTGTATTTGCTTTTTTGGATTGACTCTCAGTGTTCCGCGCGGTCTATTTGTCTTTATTTCATAATCTGAGCAAGATTTTATAAAAACTTGATTAAAAGAGTGCCAGCGGAGTTTCTTGCTGTTTTGGAACGAGCAACTAGCTTAAATTTTCTGACTAACTAACTGACTCTTTGACAATTCAAAAGTGCCTGTAAATGCTTTAATTGAAATAAATGCTTTGACTTTGTAGTAAAAGGAAACACTGCGAAAGTAGTCTGAATAACATAATTTCCATAATAGTGTCTCTCATATTTATAGCAATCACAAAAAGGACATTCCATGATACTGTCGCCAGTGTAACATGGAATGTTCTTTTTGTACACTTCTTCAAGCTGAAGTGAGATGGAGGTGAATTGTCAACACTATCATCCCAACTAATGCTAGGAATTGGCACTTCACTTTAATTAAATGAGGGAGATTTGAACAGAATAGTACCGCTACTGTACGAGTGTACGTAATATGAGAAATCGAGCTATACAATTCAATAATAAGCTGATGTCGGCCTCTGAGGATAGCCCACCACACAATGCGAAGACAGATTGTACTGGACATGTAAAGTTTGATATGTGATGTCATATACCTTTTCCGACATTTGTATCGCTCTGATATTTGTTCTTCCTCTCAAATCTATACGCTTTAAAGATTCTGTAGTCCATGTTTTTGTGGGACTAGGGAGTGGACTGAGATCAAAGAGAATATATATACAGTTTTAAAAGATTCCTTCAATCGAGAGTCCTTCGTCTTTCTCCTGTCTTTCCTCTGTCATCTTTTCAAATCTTCCTTCTAAATATCATTCAAGTCATCCCACGCATGCTTCTTTAGCATACGTCATATATCTCACTCTCTCGTAAACATCTATCTCTTTCACACAGAATCATGCAACGCAACGTTCCATTCCTACATACTATATATAACAATTTGAATTAATTCTATCAATCATGGTTACTGATCCATCAATCAATATGTAGAGGATTATAGCTGGTGCTTCCAAATTCGATTAATCCCTATTTTCGGCACATAGGATGATAGGACCGTAAATATTTGTATTCATACGTCTACTGGCACGTTGTTTTGTTTACTTGAGCAGAATATTAAGTATTATACATGTTTCTTTTTTTTTATAGTTGCTAAGGTCAAGCTTTATTCCATTCTATTAATATATCATTATGTCAAAACGATCTAACCTACGCCAAAATGTCTCCCAGTTTTCGTAGCAATTGTAATGTTCTTCAAATTCAGTTTAATCATTTCACTTTCGTCATTCTCTCAGATATATTTTATGTTTTCTGTCGTAAAAATATTTCGCATCAATAGTCTGTCAGCCATATGGCAATGTTCTGACACAAAGGCTTAGGAAACTGAAAGTTTATTAAAGTCATCTTACACTCAATTTGGTCCCAATCGAGCGTGAATGAGGGACCAAGGTGAAGTTTTTTCTAGAATTTTGAACAAAGCGAAAATATTGTTGTTTTACCTTAAAAGTAAAAGATATTACAAGGTAGAGAGTAGATATTTTATTTTGTGTTTATGTTCTATTAATTGGCATCTCCTTTGTGACAGATCTTAATTAGTAGTAGCGGAGTAAAATTAAACGCGTGTCTATTTCTTATGTTCTGTGAGAAACAGTATGCGTCCACTGTTCCATGTTTGTAAGTAGTAAATAATTGTTAAGACATAATATTTTGTATGCATTGTATAGTGTAATGACATTAATATTTTATTGAATGTTTCTACGTCAATTAATGTAATTGGTATTGTACCGTGGTAGTTAACTATAAATAAATTAATTAATTAATCTATTATCTCTTTTCCAGGCACGTTTAGTTTTTAATTATCGGTTACATATAGAAAATGCTTTGTCTTTAGGCTGTAATGATGTTGATGATATAGAAAAGCCTAAATATAGACTGGGTTTAGCGAGAATATAAACCAGAATTGAGATGCTCCAATTCCTTTCGAGATGATTCGATTAGTGTTTAGATTTTAACAAGGTTCCATGCAAAATTGAGACCACGTGTAATACTACTGTCTCAAGAAAGTATCGGGAATTATTCAATAAAAAACAAAGTATGTATTAAATATCTAGATTTATTGTATAGCCTTCAAAGTAGGTTCATTCCGTAATAACACAAACATTTTTTAGACGTACTTTTTGGAATCGACTTCAGTAGTTGCCGCGAATTTTCTTTTACATCATCTTTTTTCAGTTAGGCGGCGCCATTCCGATTCTTGTTGACTGCTTTGCATGTCAAACTCGTAAACCCATGTCTCGTCACCAGTAACAATGCATTTTATGAATGTGGGGTCGGAATTGACTCTTTCTAACACGTCGTCAGCAACGTTTACGCGATTGAGATTTTGCAGACGATTCAAATCTTTCGGTACTAGTCAAGCGGCAACGCATTTCATGCCAAAATAATCGTTTATTATAACGGTACAAATTGATTCTTGAAATACATAACTTTCAGCAGCGTCTAGACTAAAACGACGATTTTAGTCACCATTTCCTTTATTAATATATATTATTATAATAAACGACCAAACTCAATCTCAAATAATTTATGTTTTTATATAATAAACCATTTACTTTTATATAGTCAGGGACTCGGTCCGTCAGAAAGTTGAAGCTAGTTACTCGTTTCAAACAGTAGGTTTTTGGACAAAACCAAAAAAGAAACTCCAAGGACACTCTTTTAACATCAAAAATTATTACCAGAAATCATTGTCACATGTTGACGTATCAGTGAGCTCTCGCGTCACGTGACCACAGCCACACCCCTCCCGCACGCTTGTTGTAACGCCTATTTATCTCAGTTCTACTGTTGGGTCAAACCTTTACTAAAATTTCTTAGAAAATCTGTCCGGTTTGAGATGAGTTTCTCATCGAGCTGTCTTAACTCTTCTCTGTCTCATGAAATTCAGCAAATGCCTAATATAATAAATTTGATTCGATTCCAGTAGACTCGGCCAGCGAGTGTAAACAAGAATGTTGACCTTTCACAAATAAAAAGAATTTGTGTCGCTTGAATCTATGATAGGTAACTTAATGTCTACGTCTACAGCAGATGGTATTAAATTAATGTTAAATTGACATTTGATATAAGTATCAAGTGTATTGTCAATATTATTTACAAGGATTCTGTTATAAATTATTTTATCCATTTCATTGGAGGTAAGGCTTTCGTTTATTGTTGTTTAATTGACGGTGTCTTATCTTAAGCTTGTCAATATGCTAAGTCAAAGAAAGGAGTTTAATCTACAAAGAGGGGCTTATAAGAAGATTATTGCATTTGCTTACGACTTCACCAACTTTCTGATGGAATCGGCTTTCAGATACCAAACGTTTATTGCACCAAGAACACTCTTATCTATCTAAACTCTTATCTAGAAATTGCGACAAACATTTCTAGTTTCTTTTTCTGTGTTATTTCCTTTTCCTAATATTTGTCAATTTAATTTTCCTCGTAAACATCCTCGACCCGTAACTGTAAGCCCTTAATCCGAATCTCAATTACGCGATAGCCCAGTTATATTAATCTTTATATTTGCCGACACATTCGTATGTTGTGATAACGCGATCGCAGACTGACACGAGGTAATATCGTGATAGTGATAAGATACTGGGAAAGCCTTTCATTATATGATATTGAATAATACATTTTGTTTTATAAACAGTTATGCAGTTTATTAATGTGAAGTACATAATGTTATGTCAGATGATAGTGAAATTCTCAACAAAAGAAATTGCATAACTGAGTTATTTAATTAATATTCAACTAAAAAAACTAATAGAAATTATTAGAATCTGGCTTAAATTACAGCATCATCATCTGACTAACTTTTTCCCAACTGGTTTGGAGTCGGTTTCCAGGCTAGCCGGATGCAGCTAAATACCAGTATTTTACATGGCATGACTCTGCCTATCTGACCTCCAAAACCTAGTTTCTGGGTAACACGATACTCCTTGGTAAGACTGGTCGTCAGACGGTCCACGAATGAAAGCTAGACCAACGGCTTTACGTGCTTTCCGAGACGTCAATGGATGGTCACTCACCCACATTCCAACCGTATTAGCAATGATTCCGCATGATCTTGGATTTAAAAAATTAAAGATATTTTTTAGAAGATTAACCAAGAATTGGAATGTTTTATTGCGGAACTGTGTACAATTAGAACTTATAGTATAGCACCACCAGAAGCGTTTAATCTCCTTTTCATAAAATACAGTTAAACAACTATAATATCGAAATCGCTTTAGCCATCTAACAAATAACAGTTGCTACGCTTACATCGATAAAGGATAACATCGTGTTCGCATCTTAACTCCTATACTTTCCATGTTCCTATCTGGTCATATTCGTAGTAATAACAGTAGAAAACCAGCAAGCACAATCCTCTTCGTAAAGGGAACCAATGTATCGTGCGGTTGGTCTTCCAAACTATTGGTCATTCACGCAATAGCGGTCCACAATGGCAGATACTGGCTCCATTTTTCACTCGACTACGGCGTTATCAAGATAGGGGTTTATAATTTCATCTGTTTCCGCATATCTCCTAAACTTCCTATCTTAATTGGACAAATGAGGTATCGTTAGAAGTGTCTCAAAAAACCGCTGGTTATAGGTTACGTGACGTCATTATAAGTTCAAAACAGCGCCCCCAAGAGGACATAAAGTCCCGTATTGAAAAAATGTCGTTCTCCGATAGTTCAGTGAAGGCAGTAACTTAGCGATGGATATCAAATGTCTATAACTGGCCTTTTGTATGCCAAAGCCGTTAAACTCCAAGGAGGTCGATTTGACCTTACAGTTTTTATTTAAACTTGTGTGATGTGTATTTATAAATGTTGATTTAGTGTTTGGCGTGTTTGTGTGAAAATGTACGGAAATTATTGAATGTGTGCGTGGGGGTTGGGCATTGGCCTGATTCTGAACTTTTGTGGGTAGATATCAGCGGTTGAAAAAGGGTGTAAATTTCAGCCGCATGATGGTCTATTAATACGAGACCCATTTTAGAATTTCAAGGTAACATAGGCCTTATAATTTGCGTATTATGTATGTATATGTCAAGTAAATAATCTAAGAGTAGGTAGGATAATGTTCCATGTTCCATCTCCAACCTTTTAAGACTGCACAATGACCCAACCTCCCAGAACTGTAGCAAAACAAAAATACACGTTTCATGAGTCATCCCATCTGCTCAAGATAAATTGCTCTAAAACGTAATAACACAAAGTACAAAGAAATGTTACGCAGTTGTTGTCAAAACTGTTTTAGCGTATGTTTACAAAGTGATTGTGAGTTATCACTTATCAGGCCACGTGTGAAACTGAATGTGGAACGTTCGGGAAATAGGACAGAGATAGCCATGTTTTATTTGTGATAACGTGAAAAGGAAAGATATATTGTTGCAGGTCAAGTTAAAAGAAGGTTTTTGAACCAGGATTTCGAAAAACTTGCTTGGAAAGAGTGTCCGTGAGGTTTCTTGCTCTCGTTCGAACAGGCAAAACTAGCTTCAACTTTTTGTCTATTCGACCGACTCCTTGACAATAAAGGGCCTGTTTAATTGAAACTAATGCTTTGACTTTGACCAGAGACAGAATCACGATTATTGTGGGTTATACAAAAAAATTATAGAGTCGAGGTATTTCGGACTACACTTCATTGTTCAACATTGGAATCAAAACAGTTTTTGACTGAACATGAACGACGTAGAACGATTGGGACCGTGTTGGATCTTCTACTCTTGTGTCGGAATGAGAGTGAACAAGGCAAAGGTTGACTGGCAAAACTTGGGAGGTTTTTTTGATAATCCCCAAAACGGAGGATGTAGTATGAAAATTAAACAGCTACTGTTGATTTTTGTTTGTTTATTTTGGACTAGCAACCCGACCCGGCTTCGCATGGGCCTATAGCCTTCCTCGATAAATGGACTATCCAACACAAAAATATTTTTTCAACTCGAACCAGTAGATCCTGAGATTAGCACGTTGTCACCAAACAAACAAACAAACTCTTCCGCTTTATAATATTAGTATAGATGTTCTTAATTGCAATAAAATACTTTAACGTCATGATAAACTTCGGGGTCAAGGTGAAAATATTTTTTACATTTTTGAGCGTTAAATTTTTCACCCAGTTCAGAGAATTTGTACATTATTTAAAAGCGGCCCTTCTGTTCTTCGCTGAAAATTTATGTGTAGCCTAGAATATCATACACCACACGTGCAGTTAAGACGGCAAAGTTACCGGTAAAAGGAAAAAACAAACCGGTTTTAAATGGTAAAATGATATCTGGATTTATTTGGAGATACATAAAAACCGGTATTGGTCGTTAATTCCGCATCTACAAGTTAATGTTAAATGATAAAAAACATTCAATTTGTAATTATTTAAGTAAATAATTGTAATTTATCAGTGACGTATTTTCTGACCGGTTATTTGATCTGGCCATATAAAGTATGTTTATGTGTTATGCGGTCAAAACAATTATGAGCTGATATTTATATATTTTTTTTATATTTTTTTGGGACGCTGTTTTTTAATCTATTCATAGATAAGTTATGCAGCTTACTGATAGCAAGAGCAGCCAGGATTCTTGTTTCTCACGAAATGTTGGTAATTACCTGAAAACATAGAAAAACGAAATTAATTCACATGACCTTAAAAGTTGTAATCACAAAACAGTTTTTATAAATTTAATTATAGATTTTATAACAACGGCATAAAAACAAAAGTCGTTTGCAGATGGGGTTAGTTGGTCAGCTGATCGGATTGACCACAAACATAACCGACCGTGAACCCTTTATGACAGCGGTTATGGATTACTTATAGCCAAGAACTTATAGGTAAAAGTGAAGGCAACACTCTGAACACCCAAGTGAAACCAACTGTGGGCAGACGCTCTCTTTCTGAATGCATACATAAGATAAAGATAACACATATCACTGTCACGTTCTTTTGTATGCATTCAGAAAGAAAGCGTGTTTTATCTATAAGCTTCTTGCTTATAGCGAAGACATTCGTTAAGGTTTTCGAGGAGGTTTTAGAGTAACAACTCTATGGTTTAGCGAAGTTGTTTGTGGTTCATTCGACCAATGTTATTGACAATAATTTTATTATTAATTGCTGATACATTAACAAAATATCTAGTTATAATTAAATCTAGTTGTAATTGAATTCATAGAAGGAGTTAGAGGATGAAATGGTATGGTTTTAGTTTTAGTGGGCCACACCTTTCTTTATTTTTAATTAACCTGTATTGCCCCAGGGTTGGGCAAAGGTCTTTCTCTAAGCTTTCTTCCCTTTAATACGATTCTTCCTGTGATAATATGATTTAGAAAAGCAGTTATTTAGGTGAAAGTTTTTAATTCAAATCTTAGGTGATATTGAACTTTCGTAATTGATACATTTATTTATAATTGAATAATGATCAAGGTGTCAAAGAGAAAGTGAAAGGACGAAATTACTAATTCGAATAATTTCTGTACGCAAAAAAAAAAAGCAGAATTGGTTTGAACAACATCGAATAAGTGTCAGCGAAAGTCAGTGTTTTTATGTAGGCACGAGACAATGAAAGGGCGAAAATATTAATTCGACTTATTTCTGTATGCAAAAAAAAAAACAAAATTGGTTTGAACAACATCGAATTAGTGTCAGCGATGGTCAGTGTTTTTATGTAGGTAATTAATAAAACATATCATAATTATAATAATATTAGACGACAGCCAATTATAATTCCATGCCTTTGACATACAAAGTGAATTTTAACAAAAAAATGTTCACCATTTTTAATAAGAAAATTCTCGAAATTAATTTGCATTAAATTCGCGTGAAGTATTTACATAGCTTTCGAGAGCCCTTTGATCCATTTAAAATGTATTAGACAGATGGAATTTTAAGAGTTCTAGACCTCTAAGAGCAGCTAATTAATAATGCCTTGGTTTTAATAATTAATTCAAAATAATTATTGTAGGGCAAGGTTTTTTAACTTTTTATATTTTTCTTTCTCGATTCGATATTATAACTTATAAGTAGCTAGTGTTTTAAATTAGAATATAATAATTGCATCATTATTGCCAGGGTATCATATTGTATTTGTATCATTTTAGTAATCATTATTATTTTATAATAAATAAACCTATACCCTACTTATCCTACCTACCTACCCTACCCCTACCCTACCAAACCAACCTACCTACCTACCTACCCTACCTCTGCCCTACGAAACCAACCTACCTACCTACCTACCCTACCAACCTACAATTTTAATATATACAAACCTTCTTCCTTCAAGAGATATTAAACAAACATCAAACAATCAAACATAATATCTCTTGTTAGTATTCCACAAATAAAAAAAAAATGATTAAGTCTTTTGTTTTGAGACTTGACAAATGGCGTACAATGCGACGTGCAACAAACTTTATCAAATTCGAAGCTGAACATTCGTGTGCAGAACTCATAACAGGCGTTTACACTTGTCTTCTTGACTATTGTCGTCAAGCGACGGTTTTCCATGCCGAGTCAGAATAAACTGTTTAAATAATAATAATCTAGAGTTTATTGGGCGTCAGGAAGGCTCTAGCTAGACTTAAGACTGGTCTAACCGGTTTGTTAGTAAGTTCTAATGCCTTCCGCCTGCTGCACGTGTATTATCGATAGTACTGACACAATTATACAACTTGTTACGAAATAATTGTTGAACTTAGTTCTGGTAAAATGGAGCCAATACACAATCGCTCAATAATTAAATTAGGGACGTCAAATTAATTAAATCGATACATGCCAAATGTCATGTGATTTCTCGTGGTGTGTTCGGGCAAGAATAGTACCCCCATTTCATCCCATGGGTGACCAAATCACGGAATTTGAACAGACCGACTCGCACTTGTCCGGTTTTTAACCGACTTCAAAAAGGAGGAGCTTATCAATTCGATTGTATGTTCGGGCATAACTCTGTCATATATAAACGGATTTGCAAAATTATTTTTGTTTGAAAGGGGTTTATTCCGAAAAGGTCCCATAAAATTTTTATCAAAATTGGTACAGCAGTTTTTGAGAAAATCAACAAATTCCCAAAACAATTACTTAGACGACGTTTTAGTTTCTTCAATCACTGGAGGACTTACAATCTCATTTAAGTGTGTTGCCGTTTCTTAATGGATTTGGATGTTAAGGCAACACTAAAAAGCGAAAAATAAAAAGGTTTTTCAAAAAAAAGAAAACCGCCTTCAAAAACGCACATTACTTTATTTTCGGAAGTCGGTGGCGGTGGCTTTGTGTTTGTGGTTTTGTATTGCCACCGACTTCCGAAAGTAAAGTAATGTGTGTTCTGTGCTAAAGTTATTTATCACTTTTTAGTCTTTGAAGGCGGTTTTCTTTTTCTTTTTAATGTGTTGTATTGCTCATCACCTCCCTACATTATTTTAGAAGCAACAAGAATAATGTAACAAGCATTTTGTAAAAACTTGAGATAGCCGGAAGTTTTTTGCTCGTTCTTCTCCATAGAGATCTACCTACCTACTTTTTGATAAGAGCAACTAGTTTTAACTTTCTGACTACCTAACCGACTCTTTGACAATTCAAAAGATTTTTGATAACAATATTTTTTTTAGTTATGGACTATGTAGTTATTACCCGTTAAGAAAACACCTTTCGTTAATAACATACTGTATATAAAACCGCGCCGAGGACCTCGTGGTTAGTAAGTTGAAGTCGTACAGATCGATCGGTCAAAGGTTAAGCTACGCTAGCCGCGGTCAGTCTGTGGAAGGGTGTCCATTCCTTTCATACCGAATTCCCTCCGTGCCTTGGAAAACACGTAAAGCCGTTGGTCCCGGCTGTTATTTGTAGATCTTTGGCAGTCGTTATGGGTATAGTCAGAAGCCAGAAAGTCTGACACCCAGTCTTATCAAGGGGCAAGGGACAGTCGCTCCATGAAGCTACGCTAGCCGCGGTCGGTCTGTGGATGGGTGACCATTCCTTTCATACCGAATTCCCTCCGTGCCTTGGAAAGCACGTAAAGCCGTTGGTCCCGGCTGTCATTTGTAGATCTTCGGCAGTCGTTATGGGTATAGTCAGAAGCCAGAAAGTCTGACACCCAGTCTTATCAAGGGGTAAGGGACAGTCGCGCCATGTAAAACACTGGTCTTCAGCAGCATCCGGTTAGACTGGAAGCCGACCCCAATTTACTTGGGAAAAGGCTAGGCAGATGATGATTTGTATGAGATAGACAATTACTCCATGTAAAACACTGGTATTCAACTGCATTCGGTTGGACTCAGCTGACCCCAAAGATGGGAACAGGCTAAACATATGATGATCTATAAGATAGTAGGTAAGTGTCATTCTCTCACGATCTTTTAGAAAAAATGTGCTAGGTGGTGTCGTACATTCGGATAGATAACTAACCATAGAATTTAATTTGCATGCTTACAGATCTTACTAAGACACCAACAAAAACTAATAATTATGAAGGTGACCAGTCAATGAGTTTAAAAACAAGTCGAAATGAACGTAAATGTTATGTGAAGGTAAATAAACGTCATACATAGTAAATAAATAGTTTACGGGTCAATGACTTCACGTTATTACGTTCATTGATAGGTATTTTCAACCGACTTCAAAAAAGGAGGAGGTTATCAATTCGTCTGTTTTTTTTTTATTGTTGTTACCTGAGAACTTTGAATTGGGTGAACCGATTTTGATGATTCTTTTTTTATTTGAAAGCTGGTGCTTCCCGTGTGGTCCCATTTTATTTTGGTCCAGTTCTGACAATGGCATCCATGAGAAAACCGTATACGTCTTAAATTTGCATTAAGTATGTGCTCGATTTGTTACGTGATTTCTCCGGCACACGTAACCCGATTTTGGAAAATCATTTTTTTATGGATAGGGTATGCTTCAAGGGTGGTCCCATATAAATTTTATCGAAATTTAATCAAAACTTTTTGAAAAAATCAACAAATACCCAAAAATACATAGACGACGTTTTAGTTTCTTCAATCTTTGGAGTAGTTAACTTTCAATCTCTTCTTAATAGATTTGGATGAGAAGGAGGTACTAAAAAGCGTAAAATAAAAAGCTTTTTACAAAAAAGACAACCACCTTCAAAAACTAAAAAGTGAAAAATAACTTTAACACAGAACACACATTGACTTTAGTTTCGGAAGTCGGGGGCAATACAAAACAACAAACAGAACAAAGCCGCCGAATTTCGGAACTAAAGTCAATGTGTGTTCTGTGCTCAAGTTATTTTTCACTTTTTAGTTTTTGAAAGCGGTTGTTTTTTTTGTAAAAAGCTTTTTTCGGTGGCGAGTCGGATATGCATGGTGGCCATCGTTTCAGGAAAAAAATTACAGACTTGTAAAGTTCATTTGCGCAGAGCCAGCTAACACGAAGTTTAGTCGCATGAAAACTTTTTACAAAGTGAATCGACTTCTTTGATCAACAATTGTTCGAAGACTGCCTTTAAAGTCTGCAGGTCGAAGGATTACTTTTACTTTCGGAAGTCATAAGGATTAATATTACTTATTGTTCCGTGGGGAGTCCGGGCTAGAATAGTACCCCCCCATTTCGTCCCGAGGGTGTCGTCGAAGGCGCCTAAGGGAAAATCCGGAAGTCGGACATCAGCGGCTTCCGTGTGCTTAACAACTTCACTGCGATCCCCCAGACGCCTGCCAACCGTGGGGATTATGGCAACCCCCTCCCCCTTATGGGGGAGGCCTTTGTTCAACAGTGGACGTCTTCAGGCTTATGATGATGATTGGCCAAAATAGTCATATTTAAATACCGCCCCGGCTTCGCACGGGTGCAATGTAGACTATATGTATTGTATAAACCTTTCTCTAAAATCGCTCTATCTATTGGTGAGAACCGCGATAAAATCCGTTGCGGAGTTTAAAAGATCTAAGCGTACAGGGGTGTGATTCTGTAAGACCTTATTCTAAACATCGAATCTGAATCCGCTGTGAGTTTCTCGATTGGTATTCTAAAAACTCGGTTGATAATTCGAATTTAAACTAGCGCCACCCTTGCGAGCGTGTCAGCGAGTTAAACTAAATTGACAGGGAGATTTTGACAGATAAAGTATGAGATGACGTAAGAAATGGCATTCTGCAAGGTAATTTCCCCGTCACTTCGACGATCACTTCGCACTCGAACCGGATTCAAAGTGTCAAATATATCAAGGTCATTTTGAACCTTATGCGAAGTGAGAGTGAATAACGATGTGAGATGCGAGTTGTTGTTTGAATATTACAGAATCAGTCTACAGACGGCAGTAGCGACTTTGTGTTTACCCGACTACGGCAAAGCCAAAGGAGGGTTATGATTTTGACAGGCTATTTATGTATGTATGTATGTATGTATGTATGTTCATCTGTTCGCTCATAGCTCCTAAACCACTTATCAGAACTGAACAAGTGAGGTATCGTTAGAAGCGTCTTGATTGTCCGCTGGTTATAGGCTATATGACGTGTCACCGAATCCAATGTGGCGCCCTCTGGCGGACAAACAAACCAAGATTTAAAAAAAAAGTGAAGACAAGCATACCGTGTTTGGTATCATTGGAAAGGGGTTCACTAGTACTATTCAAATATATAATATTTAGTTGTGACTTGTCACAAATTATTTAAAAAAAGGAAAGATTACCAAATTAATTTAGATACGCATACCGTGTTTAGTATCATTAGAAAGGGGTTCACTAGTTCCTTTTAAATATATAATACTTAGCTGTGACTCCAAAATGGTTTAAATAAAAAAACTAAGTTTAAAAACTAAAACCCGACTACAAGAAAAAGTGATCTAAAAAGTACGAAACAAGAAAATATTTCACACAGAAATCAAGACATAGGTACAAAATGGTCAAGGTAAGCCGTGGTTGCATGCCATTATAATTCATCGCACTCTTACTATGTATAGATGACGTTTTGTATGGAGCGAGCTGACGGTAAAATCATTTTAGTATTTGCTTCAAGAGTATATTATTTAATACATTCGATAGAGTTCATAGACCGATAGGTACAAATGACTGGGGTATTACCCTGATTATGCTTAGACTAGAACTGATGACGAAAATTTCTTTAGAATTCAAGATATTTTAAACGACATTGTGGTTTTACAACTTAAGTAGATGCACGACCAGTTTGTAGCAGCATAATTATTCTAAATCCATCAATAAGCAGGTCTTTCAACAGTTTATAAATATTAATAACAACGCGACCTTTCAAGGTTCTTGTATTAATTTTAGATGGCGCCAGATTTTAAATTACCCAGTATTATTAACCTTGGTAACGATGTAGTCTATTTTTTTAAGTATAATTAAAAAAATTGACTACACAGGTATCTACTTATATAATTTGAGGATTTAATATGTTAAAAGATGCTATTAATACCGCACATTACCCTACTTGCGAAATAGCCGTTGGGAGTTACGTACGATCATATGATATAAAGTGCTGATGTTTTTAAGAATACAAAAATATATACACACATACATGTCTGTCAAAGTTGAATTTAATTCAAAAATCTTCGAGATACATCAGCATATATCCGTTGAAACGGAGAAAATAGATCTAATGCTAATGAACTCTGAAGAAAATATCATCGTGTGTTTATCTTAGCTGTAATCTTCAGGTCTTAAATTAGAACGTCTAGATTCAGGGCTTCATCACGATGTATTGGTCGCGAGTTGAATTAATTAAGGTATCGAAATTGATGATATTACACTAGATGATATTATGCTTTTGAATGACGAGAAAGGAAAGCTGAGAAGGATGAATTTTGCAGAGTGGCTGGTGAAGGTAGGATGACCCTAATCAAGGCTTAAGCTCTATGGTGTGCAATTAGAGAAGTCCAGTTCCAGCTTTTGACTGCTATAGGCTGAAAATAATGACGAGAAATCAGAAGTTTGCTAGAAGCATTTAGAAAGTGTGAGTATCTTTAGACCTAGCACTCTTTTTATTATAAGTGCATCTGCAAGTGAAAAGCTAGGTGCTAATTGCAATCGTAAACAAGTCATCAGTGGAAGAGAAAAAGTTCACAGAATGCGTAGTGGCTGACATTCAAACAATCCCACGCTTGATTTAGCGACCGTAAACAGTTTTTGCAACAACAAACAGTCCGGAGTTCCATTGAATTGATTGACGCTCTATCTTCGAGGGAAAGAAATATTTCTGTAAAGATTAGTGGTATCTGTTCCGTTGATTACTCTTATCGATGATTGAGATTTGATATTAAGCGTATTGAAATGTAATGTATATTTATCAAATATTAAGTAATTACACTAACAAAATAAAAAATCACGTTGTGAAATTCAATTTTACAGAAACAAAACATAAACAAGTCAACTGAATGATGTCTGATAGCTGATGCTACAAGGATTAATCGATCAACACAATACGATAGCAGTTTTACTAATACAGTCAACTAATCTAATCTGTCTAATAATGATCCATTAAGATTTGAAACTATAAAAGTAAAACACAATACTTATAAAGTCAATGGTGAGGATAAATGTCTAGTAATTAAAGAATAATAGGAGCATCAATTTAATTACTACCGACCAAATCCCAGGTTTACAAACGCAGAACTGAGTAAACACATCGACAATTGTTTTCGAATTCTAGACGTAGATTGAGTCTATATTAAGAGAGTTAACAACCTCACGTAACTTTGGGGGTTAATAGTGTTATTCAAATTCTCCATGAATCCCTACTGATGTATCAAGTACATTGCTCCCACTTCGATATATCGGTGTATATGTGGGGTGAATGAATTCGAACAAACGCAGCAATCGATTGACGACACGGCGTTGGCGGGTCATTGAATCGAACCGCCGGCTCTATGCAAATTAGCTGTTTGAGTAACGCGATCGTGACGATTTTTAGATCACACGCGTTTTATAATGCTTTGTGTGTTTATTAGTTACCTTCACGCAATGAAGGTCTTCCGTTTCCAGCAACAAAATCTGTGCTGACGACGAAATCTTAAAGGAATACATTCTTCTGTTATTTTCCTTTGTTAAATAACATGTCCTATTTAACAGCCGGGTGATTTGAAATTCAGGACTATTCTATCTTATACATCTTTCTCCATTTAAGAGTGTGCATTATATTTATATTATCCAGTGCAGCATATCAACAGTATAGTACAAACTATGCTGTTGAGATAAATAAAGATTTTTGATTATGATTACTGTTTCTGCTATAAGCTGTTTCGATCCGATCTGTTCTATCGTTGTTAAACATGAAACTTATTTTCTTCAGATAGTTTCTTTGATCTGTGTCAATCTTTTGAAAAGATTTGTAAAAACATTTATGTTTATAATCAGAATTCTTTTAACCAATTATGACAGCAGTTACAATAAAAAAGTGCTATTTATTTATCAGAAGATGAAAAAGGTCAGGATAAATAATATCAATTTATTCCGGTCCAATGACTTTACATTGATAAAAAGCTTTTTTTACGGCTCCTTTTATAAAAAAGTTAAGTACATAACAAGCTTCTTGTAGAAAAAACGTACATGTATGTCAGTAAGTAATTGACAAAATCTTATGTCGGTTTTCGTAACAACATCAGAGACGAGACTTACGTGTTTGTTATTTTAAAAATAGATGTGTCTTTTTATGGTGGACGTCTCTTGCGCCAGACTCGAATAAAGTTGTCAATCATCACATTGGAAAACTTTGGGCAATCACTATGAGTGAAAATAAATCGAATTTACGACATTTTAGCTTTACAAATTTGTTGTCAGACTAAAAGCAAAAAATAAGATAGAATCGAAGTTTAAACCTAATTTCATGTAAATATAAAGCAAGTTGAGTTAAACAGTTCTAGAATATTGAAAAACTATTCTTAAATAGTTTAAACTTGGTAAAATAAATTTTAGCTAAGGTTGTACGAACTATGAATACAAAATAGGTAACAGTGACCTATTACGTTTTATATCTGTAACGCTTTAGTTACAAGTAGTAGAGACTACAATTTAGCAATTGTCAATATTCTGCAATCAGCGAATCAAAGACGCTATCAGATGCTGAGTCCGTCCAGTTTATTCCAGATCTGTCAACCTTGTTCGAAGTACCGTCGGTTAGTGCCCCCGAAATCTTTCAGTCAACGGTCTTTACGCCTTAGTAATGTGAATGAATCATCAGATTTATATCTCGGACGTGTTGAATAAAAATATACTGGAATTTATGTCGAATTGGGTTAGTGAATTGGGTATTATTTTGCAAGTCTTATCTGAAGATGGTACAGTTTAATTTTGAAGTTGTAATTTATATGAGTGATGAATAAGTTAAGGCTGGTGTATTACGTTTTCCGTTATTAATAAATATAATTGATAGATTTCTAACAGGTCATCCTTCCTTATTTATTTTCACTTAGATAATGTTTATGATAATGTCGTGGAAGGATAACTGTACTTATTTGTGTTAAAAGTAACTCCCTAATGAATATTTCATTGAATGTTCAAACAAAAAACAGTACGAAAGCTGGTATTAATATCATAAAGGAAAAAATAATGAATAATAATTAGACCTTCTCGTCAGCAAGTAGCAACAGACTATTATTTATTACTACGTAGTAAAGTCGAGAATTGTCTATGATAATATAAAAAAAAGAATGACAATGATAAATCTTGTTACGTATAAATTAACTGTTGCATACACCAGTAGGTAACCTTCAACACTGTTGTTTGGTGGTACATACCAGTTACCACTAACCACGGAAGGCACAAAGATGAACTATCATTTGGTAATAAGAGGCCAAAAATACATACTTATAGCCTGAGGTGGTTTTGAATCCGAATGGATCAATTGAGTGAAATATGATGTAGCAAGATAAGAGAAAAATACAGAGATGGCAGCCGAAAAAGGTGTATGGAATAAATTTGGATTAAGGCAAGAGGATGCAGGTTATGTCAAGCAAAACCATCGAGTTATCAGGTTTTTCAGCAGTATATCTTGATGGAGTTTGGCCTGGTATAAAGTAGTACTTCTGTATGTATAAACATAATATTTGTTGCTGTCTGATTAAAGCACTTGTAACAACAACTAATAGATAACCACCTAATTAGTGCTCAATATCTACATAGGATATATTAAAACACATTATAATAACGAAAATGTATCCTCCATTACAGGTGAAGGATATGTAGTAAGTAGCATACATTAAGTTTTTATTGAATATTGAAGTGCTTCGTTACATAACAACGGTTAATGCAAAATATTAAGTATGTACTGATACTTTTTGTGTTCTTCATTAAAATAAGGATCACGTTTAAAACCAAAAATAAAACCGACAGACTATAAAAAGTATTGTATAGTCGACCACTAAAACAAAAAAAAGATTATATAAAAAACGAAAGCAGTCCAAAACAGAACATCAAAATGTTAGATGAAAGCCATGAACTAAAACAATTGTCTCATATTTTATAATTCCTAAACTCACCAAAACAGAGTTAAGTGGGATTGCGCCATTTATAAACTGCGGCCAGTCAACGTCTGGGTTGCACGGAGACGCAAATTATATCTAGCGAAGTGAATTAGTCTGCAGCGAAGATTTAGAGATTCAAAGATACGAAGCGAAGACGATTGCAAAACAAAAGACTCGTAAAATGAACGAGGCAACTCCAATATTTAAGAAAACCTAACACCAAGCAACGACGCCCCGAAAATCCAGTTAATAAACATCAAGTACTGTGAACTCTTTAAGCGAAAGAAACTAAAATAATTTTGAATTCTTAAAGTTGAGTTAGGGATAAGGATTAGTTTAAAACAAAACACGATTATAGAACGCTTTCAATGATAAAACAAAAAAAAACTTTCGAAAAACTAACAAAAGAACATTCAGAATTACAAGTCTAGAAAAGAAAGGAAGAAACTAAATATGCCAAGACAGAGCAGGTAAAAAGGTCGAAAGAGAAACAAAAGGGAACGTTCAGTAATATACGTGTAGTCTCTCAACAGTCCAAGGACTGGTTAGATATTATTACAGAAGTTAGCCGCCGGCTAGACAGGAGGACACATTTAAAATAACCGAACGCTACGCGCGTCCCGTTTTATTGCTTAAACTTAGAAGTCAATACACACGACGAGGAAGCAGAATATAATAAAAACTAAATTGAAAACTGTCCAGACGATGTTTCAACACTATATCCTTTTGCTGCAGAAAATAAGGAGCGCAACTTCGATGCAGACGGGGGAAAGGGAGATGCAGTTTCAAGTTTAATGCACGCATGTCTAGACGGGAGAATGCAGTGAGAATTTATTGTAACAATATTATGTAAGTATACCCCACTGTCTGGGTATAAACTACGTCAATATGGGTTTTACGGC
The DNA here is from genome assembly GCA_947361185.1 of Charanyca ferruginea. Lineage (NCBI taxonomy): Eukaryota > Metazoa > Arthropoda > Insecta > Lepidoptera > Noctuidae > Charanyca > Charanyca ferruginea. The sequence goes on from OX376070.1 coordinate 5,697,604, forward strand.
AAAATGGAATTGCCTATTCGACGGTAGGTAATAAAAATGCATTTTATTTCGCTACCAATCGTAACGTTCTTCGAACTTTTGATTCATCTACAAATTCTCAGAAACACTTAGATTTACAGACAACAATGAAATAAATTGCACTGTTTACTTACCACGTTCTTGTTAAAAGTGACGTAACAAGAGGTAAACACTGCACTGAAAACTGAAAATGAAACAGGATTATAAGTAAGAGACATTAGAGTGTAGACTAAGACACGAATTAAATTTTATTACAGCACTGTTTGTACAAAACTGCGCTGGATTAGACTTAATAAGGACACAGTATTTTCCCTAACTACAATGAAAATTTTAAAGTACTACGTTTTAAAGATTTGAGACGCAATAGTAAAGAGTAAGTACGTAGTTACATTAGAACAAAGGGTTTAGGTATTTCAAGTCGCCTTCATGTAAATATTTTCCTTAAACTCGTTGGATAGGAGCCAAAATTACTGAGACGAAATTATTTCTTTAAATTGCTTTATTTAGGCAATTATTTCCCTTGCAGTGCAACGGTATGTGCCTGTGTACCCGTTACAGTAATGAAGGACCGGTTACTTGAGCAGATTTCACTTTAATTACATGAATTTATGTAGTTCGGCAGTTTGCGAACAATGTCAAGTGTAGTTGTTTTGTTGGGAATAACAGAGTCTTGTATGAAATGAATTTTGTAATCAATTTCGCTGCATTTTGCCGTCACGATTTGTGAATTACGCAACTCTGCTGTGATAAAGATACAGCAGAAAGATGCAATGATTTTCTTCTACATTATTTAGATACCGTTCGACATATATTATATTTTGTAAATATGTGGGCACCATGTGTCTATGACCATAATTTAGCTGTACATCATTTCTTAATTTGTAATTGTTTTAATAAGGTACATCGACTTCACGGGTAATATGATGTTAACCAAATATTGCGCAACATTTATTTTAAAAGAGAAAGTATGGAGTTTCTTGACATTATTTTCTATACGTAACTACCTATTGGACAACTAGATGCAAATCTTTTTTCTTATAAATGTCGTTCAAAAGTGTTGTGTTATTATGGTCTAATATGTTTTTCTTAAAAAACTTTGCCTCACTCTAGGAATTTCTCCTGTATCGGTGCGGAGACAGGTGCGTTTACAAAAATATAAACTCACATACACGAATAGCTAGACCCTAGGTCTTTGAAATATTTGTTCCGTGCGGGATTCGAGCCCGCGCCACGCAGCGCAGCAGCCAATCGTTCAGCCACTGCGCCAACCGTGTCGTCAAAATTAATTGAAATAAATAATTTGACATTGAAATTATTTTCTTAAGTTTGCGTATGCAGTGATAAAGCCGCTAGAGTGACAACTTGAGTAGCAACTCGTAATTTATGTACACAGGCCAGCACATAAAGCTACAACAATCTGTCAAATTTCTTTGATAGATTTCCAACTTTATTCCAAAAACATAAGGTTCATATTCGATTGGGAAAATTTTACAGTTTGAAATGGCTTGATGTGCTGGCGTCTGTACCAAGTAACAACAACTTCCTTATTGTCTCAGATTATGAAACAAAACGCAGATAGACCGCGCAGAACTCAGTGAAGCCAAAAAAGCAAATACAAATTCAAAAACGAATATAGTAGCTATTCGTTTCGCGCTTCATGCTGTACTGACACGAATCAGTATAGCACGAAACGCCGCATCTTTAAAAAAAAAGAAACAAAAATACAAATACAAATTCAAAAGTGAATACAATCACAGGATTGTAGGTTCTTATTCACTTTTGAATTTGTATTTGCTTTTTTGGCTTCACAGTGTTCCGCGCGGTCTATCTGAATTTTGTTTCATAATCTGAGCTTATTGTATTGATAAGTTAACACAGCACGGGATAATCTGTTACATCAGTAAGTCTCAACATGATACTGAATATCAGGTAACCGCTCTGTTTCTGCCGTATTTCATATCCCCAAGGTCATCCATGCTTGCAGATGGAATATTAAAGTTTTGTCTGCAATTTCTAGCTCCCATAATAACTTGTCTGCGGTTTTATAGTTGAAATAAAGTTTTTATGAAATTGTTTTCTGTTCTACGTATTTTCTTTTGACATCTTTTGTTTATGGTTTAGGGCAGTTGAATAACCTTATGTCCCCAACAGTAAAAAATAATAGGCTTGCTCAGAATAACGTTCCTAATCATCATCATCATGTCAACCTTTTGACGGCACGGTTGGCGCAGTGGCTGAGCGATCGACTGCTGCGCAGCGTGTTGCGGGTTCGATTCCCGCCCAGGGTAAACATTTGTGTGATGAGCACTTGTGTTTGCCTTGTGTCTGGGTGTTGTTTATCAATATATGTATGTATTTACAAAAAAAAAAAATGTATTTGTGTATGTATATCAGCTGTCTGACACCCATAGTACAGGGTCTCCCTAGTTTGGGGTCAGATGGCCGTGTGTGTGAAAATGTCCCCACATATTATTATTATTATTATTATTATTAAACCTTTAGATGCCCACTGCTGGGCATAGGTCTCCCCTAAGGGGTTCAGCCGTAATCGCCATGCTAGGCCGATGTATGTTGGCGATCGTAGTAGGTGTTATGGTACTCAGAAGGACGCTGCTGCCCATCCTCTGGTCAATATCCCTCGGTCGCCTTCTGGTTGTTGTGTTCCGTGGTCGCCATCTACGACACTCACGGGTAGAAATGGGGTGGTGCTATTCGCGGCTGGCACCACACAGCAGAAGCCCGTTAAGTTTTAATAACTTTCTAAAACTTTATAAACAACCATAGCACAAAGTTTAGGAACGAAAACATTGGAAGGGTGAACATAAAATCCAGTGACAAAGATCACAGAGACTCATGTTCACTTCCTGGTTTATGTGTCTGTGAATCAGCAGACCGGCTGCCAAGACTTACTGCCAAATTACCGACTGTCGCCGCTCTGGAAGTCCCTTAGTATTCTGTAGGTACTCTTATGCAAGGTTTAGATACTCGCTGAGCACGTACAAATATGATCAAGTACTAACCTCCAGGAGCAAATACAATCGTACATATCGTTCTATGTACGTACACGTATTCGTATATAATCGACAACTACATAAACCTTGTAAAGTAAAGATCACCAACTTAAAGAGAGTTCACTGTACCTGTCTGGAAGATTTTCTTTAAATTTTACGAACTACGAGGGACTAAAAACTTTTACGACTGATCACTTAGCTTCTAAGTTACCGAGACTTGTGAGTTCGTACTCTAGTGACTATGTTACCGTATCTGTGGTTGCACAATTTACTACAGTTAGGATCGTCAGACAAGAGGTGATCTATCGTGTAGTCGTGCATTTCGGTCGTTCTGCTGCAGTCACGATCCAAAGATAGCCGAGATTAGCTTTGTGGTTTATTTTATGGGCCTACGAATGCTTTGACTGTTTTGACTGCATTGGATTGCGTATCGTTAGCAAACGAATTTGTATTTGTTGGAGCTTGTGCTCTAATGGTATTTTAGTTATACCTTCCAATTTGATTACTTTTGTCAAATAATTACCTGTCTTTATTTCTTCTTTACACTTACAGTTGAATTTGTTTACACGTGTCTATTACATCACTGAATTAAATTACTGTTTACTTCTTATAACACGCTTCATTATTTAATACGTTGGTACAAGTAGTAGTTGTACTGTCGTTAATAACGCAATAATCATCAGGCTAAACAAAGAAAGACAATGTATTGACAAATGTAAATACAAAGACAGTACGTACTAACAAATAGTCTCTATGACTCATCAACGTAAAGTAAATCACCTGTAATTTCATCAAGATGTTGCATGAATCCATTGTTGCGCGAACTCTGGTTAATTACAAAAGATTTAGTATATTACAAAGGCGCACACGTTCTTTGGATTATGGCCAACAGTATAAGAAAACGTATAAAGTACCGAGCAGGAACTTTTAATGTGAATCAGAGTTTTGTCGACCTGACCATCACTCTTTGTGTGACTCACTAGAAATGGAAAGATGCTGTGGAGTCTGTTTGGAGCTAAAAGGAATATGAGCGTATAGTGGAAGACGATGTAAATTATCAAAATCTTTACCATCCAAAGCGTCTAAGTCTACATACAAATTGACACCGCCAAGAAATCAACACTGTTGAATTTTGACAGCTCTTTTGAAGTCTATTACTACATCTTTAGCCTACCTGAATCCAATACAAGTCTATAAGATCAGTGGTTAAGCAATTTCGCCAAGGCAATTGGCAATGAGCACTATAAACAGTGGCTCTTGGGAACAGAAGCAGAACTGTCATTAAGTAATCTGAGTACATCATTGTGCGTGACATGAATGAATAAGAGACAAATAAGAGGCTAAAATTCAGTCTAAATAATAAATATTGAAAATTCATTTACTAATGGGTGCTAGATTGCACAATGTTTAAGTGCATTTCCTGAGAGTGGTTCTATCCTTTTAATTTCCGGATTCATTCGGAAATCTCTCCCTTATTTATGAAGCTTTGCATTTTTAGAATAATCTTTTCTTTAAACCCAAGTGTGTTCACGGATAGTGCCAGTATTAGATCTACTTTGTTGTGTGTGCGAGTGTCGTAACACTAATTTCGTCGAGAGCGTTATAAACTCTGTGTAGTACTTAATAATACACTTGGTTTTGATTGTAATGGTCGCTGAAGTGGCCATACAAGTTTTACTACATCTAGAGACCATTTTAAGGCTGCTTACTAAATGTGTCGCTCTGGGTGCTGTAAATAGTGCAGTTATAAGAACTGAATCAAATTGTCAAACGTATATTAGTCAAAACGGAAAAAATACATATGATAGGTACACTGCCACATTCATTAATTAATTAGCAATAGATAAAATTTCACTCAGGTCATTGTAGTAAACATGATAACAGATAAGAAGTCTTTTTCCGTAATTGCTTTTTACAACATCGATGTATGAAAATATGTTTTTCTTTTGCTCAGTTTTCAGCATGTAAACATAGACGCTACTACTGCGCAGTTTCGCATTATCTATAAATACAAAGTTGTCTATTTTCCTCGACTATACGACAATCAGCTGACAGTTTCATATTTGTTATTCTCCGTTTATAAAACTGTCACAAACAAACTGTTTTCGCCAAAAAGCGTTATAAAAACACACAATATTATAATAATGATCTTGAATATTATTCAAATACGCATTCAACTTTCACTTCAGATTATTTTTATTTTATCGCAGCAATCGTGGCTATAAGAGGTCAACAGTCGAGGACGAGATAAAATTCCTTTACTGTTTCAAACATTTTAAAACTATGAATTTGAATCCCACTAAGCGCTCGAAATTACTTAAGGAGAATTTGGACAAGCTCGTAAATAAAAAGGGTGTTTTGTAAAGCAATAATTTAATAACAGAAAATAATAATTTAAGATGTTCATGCGTCAGTGAGGTCTTGTTTCTCATGTCCAGATCAATATTTAACTTGTGATTTGTGTAATTAGATGTGACTATAAACGAGGCTGACATGTTCTACCAAGAATAAAAGCCCCTAAAACAAATTAATAAAAAAAAACAATAGTGAATAGGCAAACGACATTCATTGTAAATCGTGTTAAATAGTGAAGAAAGTCTTTTGAAATAAACAGAAAAGAAAGTAGCACTAAGTTCGGCTTCATTGTATGTAGATATTTTACCTGAAAAGGTCTTCTACAACTTTGAAAAGCGAGCGACAAAACTATGTATTTTACGACTGTTGGTAATTAACAACGAGCGTATTAATACAAAACATTTCGACGAACTGCATTTAAATGAAGTACCCACTTCGCTTATCTCTGTTGTATTATGCACATAATTATTGTAACTGACAAGTTCACGACTTGTAAATTATACGATAAATGTAATAAATAAACAAAAGAGGACATTACTTTTATGACCTTTTAATGACATTTACTGTAACATTTCTATCATTATTGTAACAAGGAACACAGAACCCAGTACACTTCAAGTTCCCACAAATGTTTGTTGACAAAATTATATCATACCTTTGTTTACTAATAATAGGTCGTAACTGTAAGTTGACCGCTTCTGTGCCATACGGTTCAGTTGACCGCAAAATTGAATCATCGTGTCACTAGTGGTACCTAATTGTTTGTTTGTGTATATGTGAGAAACTACGTACGGTGCAATAAGTTTACCGTTGCTCAAGAGACGAGTTACCGGGCCACCAGGCGACCATAAGATACCGCTACACGCCTTCTACGGCAACCGGCCAAATTATAACTGTATCTAGTCGCAACAGAAGCAGTGGATAATCGCAAGTCGCAAGTTCGTCTTTTAGTCGCTCGTGTGCAAGCATCTAATTTGCGGTGAAATCGTGCGGTGCCACTTTTAATGACCATGTCGGTACTCACTTTCCAATCCTTGTCCTGACTGACATTTTACGATGATCAAACGACTAAGTACACTGTATACCAAACAAGCAACAAATGCTTGTTTAAAATACGTCGTCGACGTTATGAGCAACGCACACATTTGCATTCAAAGACATCGATATGCATTGATGTGCTGCTGAGTCCACTGATACTATAAATTCGCTTCACTCCCGATATAAAATGATAGATTATAATCTTTCTATGAAGTACCACTCCGCGATTACCGCATATAACGTCCAATATCCAAGAAAATAAAAGAAACAAATTACCTTTTGGCACAGTGGCGAATGCGTAATTTTAGATGTGGTAAAAAATCTTCGGTACAAACGCTGACGGATCAGAGCTCCACAGCACAACACTTCACAGTAATATTGCGCAGAAGGGGAAAAAATCTTTAAAATAACTGCACTAAATTTAGCCGATATACGCGATAACACGATAGCTCTAAACAAAGTAAGCGTCGACGCGGTGCACGTCCGTCGCGCACGAAGTCCATACGCGAATAGAACAGCTTGTTGAGTCGAGCACTCCGCTTGTCAACAAACAAAGAGGGCTCGATCGCGAGCGTTCTGCGCAGGCGCAACGTCGCCACACGCACACAATACAACGCGTGTGAATGAACACGTAAACATTGAGTAGATTAGTAGATTTCGCTGTACTCAATTTCGTTATAAAATTAGAAGAGTCGCGCCCAACACTTCAAACAAATTAAAATGGTTTGTGGAAAAGTTTTTGAACCCTTTTTAATCGCAAGGTTTTCGTGTAAGCCGAGGGTGTTTCTCTGAAAATGTATTTTCAATACAAGTCTGATGAAGGCCATTGTTGAAGCTATGAGAAAAAAAAGAGGCGAAATCGAACACTTCAGAAGAAGTGAATGCGTTGGTTGTGTCGATTAGTCTGTAACTGATGATGTCGAACTATTTGTAATTTTAAGTAAGATTAGTGACACTTCCGTAAGTGACATATTATGTTTTTATTGACAATATATTTCTTTAAACCTATTAAGAGCACATTAAAACAACCATCAAGGCTCGCGCCGTATATCGACAGCGGTAACACAATTCCTGGTTAGGAACACCAGAGTCTAGACACTTCGACAGCTGAGCTTCCACATACATAATTATGGGTAGTTTAGTAGTTAGAAAAGTAAATCGTGAAAGGTCACGAAACGGTTCTAATGTTGGCACGCGATACGTAAATAACTAAGTAGGTAGCCATGAACCTGAAGATGTGCGTTAGTAAGAAACTCGGTCCAAACGCGGGGGCGGTTAGGGAACAGAGATCGCGAGAAATAGTACGGATAATATAGGGGAATATATTTGTTGTATATGTTACCGGCAATCTGTATAATTCAGGTATTCTATACAATTCCTAGGCAATGTATAGAATACCTGGGGCGTTCAGGCAATGTATGAAATATTATGAATATTATTGTGCATTACATACTTTACTTTACCTAGGTAATGTATACAATTCCTAGGGATTGTATAGAATACCTGCTGGTCCACCGGCAATGTGTAAAATAAATAGATTTTGGTCTATATTTATCAATGTTAACCGGCCTACCGACGACGATAAAATGACGGGCAATGACTTTTAGCATAATAGTATTTAGGCATACAATTATTAGAAACTTCTTATGCCCGCGACTTCTTCTGCGTGAATGACGGTTATCACGGATGCAGATAAGGTCACGGATTAAAAAGTAGCCTATGTCCTTTCCCAGGGTTCAAGCTATTTTTAAACCAAATTTCATCAAAATCGATTCAGCCGTTTCATCGTGAAATCGTAACAGACAGAGTTACTTTCGCATTTATAATATTAGTATGGATATTATGGATAACGGAAACAAATTTGAGGTGTGACTGACGCTGGCTTGGCCACTAATTTGGCAATTTTGATAACACAAATAATTGCCGCTAATTAATAGAAATTTGTCGCCAAATATCAGAATTTGACGGTCACTGGTTCAAAAGATATGAGGGTTTTAGGTGGCCGATCTGGAGGGAGTCTCCCCAGCTTGGCCACATTTATATCTCAAAAACTAGGGCACCTAGCAAAGATCTGTTTTGTTCCGAATTTGATCGATAATTAGTCGCAATTTGTCGTCAAGTCACAGATTTAGTCGGGTCTTAGTTTAGAAGGTATAGTCCAAGAGCTAGATCGAAGAGTTCACGACAATCTTTTCGATCTAGCTCTTGGACTATACCTTACTTGTCCGCAACGCCGGAGTCGTGACAGAAGTCAATCAAATCGACTCGACAGACTCCTTTCCTGCTCTCGTCTTTTACACACATTATCGGCTGCGCATTCGGTATTGTATAGAATACCTAGGCAAAGTAAAAAAAAAAAAAATTTCATACATTACCTACCCGTTTTAGGCATTCTATACATTGCCTAGGTATTGTATAGAATATCGGATTATACCGATTGCGGGTAACATATACATAATATCATTAGAGTTTGAACGCATTAAGGTTGCTCTCTCCAAAAAAGCTTGAAAAAGCATGCAGATGAAGCAACTTTTCGTCGGCATTTACAGAGAAATTACATTTGAAAAAATTTCTTATCAAGAGTATAAGAAAAATATCTACTGCTTTGCAATACAAAGGAAAATGATTTGGTTTTGTAACTTTTTACAAATACGTACCTATTATTCTTATTACAATAAATTAAAAATTCGTCCGATTAAAGACTGGGTCTACATCACCCCCGCACTCGTCCACAAATTCAGTACGGGCCATAGAAATCCTTATATCTATGGTACGGGCCAAATGCTCAAGGTTATTGGCATGTATACAAGCCTTAATCTCCGTAACTACTAATCCGATTCTGAAAATTATTTCGATAATAGGAAGCTACGTTATCACAGAGTGTTAAAGGCTATATTTGATTACCAAAAGATTTGGGATTCGTAAGAAAATTTACGCTTCCAAAATCGCTGACAAAAGCTAAAAGTTATACATGTAAGCAATGCATCGAACAGCTTTTACAATGCGATTTGATAATGGCGGCTTGTATCTGCTAGCTAAACAATAGATCTTCTTGATTTAAATACAGAGATACTAATTCTGCTTCAATTATTAATTTACGGCGACGATATACGCCGGCGACCTTGAGCGACCAGAAAATCGTATGCGCTGCGTCCAATACTCTCAAAGTTTAGTCGAAAAAATTAAATAAAAGATAGTATTCTTTAATTTAAAAAAAGGCGTATACTAAACGATAGATAATAAAATTGTCTGTAAGATAGTGAAAGTTTCATTTTAAAAATATTTGGTAGATTTTGTGTGATTATCAATGTTATGTCCGCGTCAGACACAAGTTCACGAGTTAATTAAACTATTTAATATGAACTTAATCAAAAATATTCACATACTAAATGATAAAGAAAATGTTCTAGTTAAACGTATATTTTTTTCAAATCATTTACACTACACATTTTAACGTGATTGTCAGTTTAAAATTTGTAAAAGCGCCTTAAGTGAAGTTAGCATTAGGTGCGATAGGACAGCTCACCTCAAATCCACTCCAAATAAATTAACCGAAAAAGATTTTTACACAATACCAGTGCAGATTATATCGTACCCGATCTGTGCTTTCAGAAAGTTTTTCGTTATTTTCGTCATAACGATAGCATTATAGGAATTGGAACACTTATACTGTCTCAGAAATCTTGGTCGTCCTACAAATGTCATCAGAGAAAACTGCGCACTACAAGTCAACGACTGGTGTACCTACACATTAAGCTAACAATATTTGATCTAGTTAGTGCAGACATCGATGTGAAGGGCCACACCTAATTGTTTTGAAGGAAATGGATGAGGCAATTTCTGATGAGTTTGGTCCTAAGTGCGAGTAGGACTATTTAGAAGTCTGAAATTGGACTTTGGACTGAAAAAGGCTTATGGCAATTTCTAATACTCTTCTGGAAATAATATAAATGATTATAAACCACACGAGAAAAGTGAAAAAAAAAACAAAAGTGTTAAAAAAAGCTCAATGTTTTGAAGCTCGTAGCGTAGGCCGTAGCTTCTCGTAGGCCTGACATAGAGGTTCGTAGGCCTATCGTAGCGGCTCGTAGGCCCAATACAGTGACTCGAAGGACCAACTCAAAATTCCGAAGCAAAGTCCGGAATGTGATTCAATCAAGCCAACGCACTCGAACGGACGGAGATGTACTTCAAGTTTCCAATAATTTGATAAATAGCCTTTCTTGCGTCAAGGTGACGCAGAGTTGTGAAACGACTGTTTATTTTGAATCAGTGATTTTATTTACATCACACAGGTGATTTACGTGACATATATTTTACACAGCTAGGACAATTATATGTTGAAGGTGCCTTTCTTCGAATCACGTGATTTTCAATAGAAATTGCGATTTTAAAATATTCATTTCGGTGAATGGTAAAATAAGGTGAGATTGTTTTGTCATATGGGTGAATTCCGTATATAATATATAACGCGTATAAAAAACATTACGTAGTTGTGAAATACGTGATCGCAAGTCAAAAGGATAAATTATTTTGAGCTACATTAAAAGATGCGTAAAACGCAGATTGAAAAAAAAATGTTAAGTAGGTACATCTCTCAGATTTTGAAGCTGAGTGGTAATGCATTTAAGTAACAACATACATACATGTTTACAAATATTGCTTAATATTCCACTCACTTCGTAAATGTTACCATGACACATACATGCATTATCGTTGAAGATAGCAAAGTCACTACGTTGCACAAATTAGTATAAAGTAAATAATTAGTACGAAAAACATTGAAATCATGCATCGTTATTCGAATCTTTCCAAACGACCTTTAAGAAAGGACAATGCCCCGTATTTAAAGAATTGATTCGTTTAAATTAAGAATCGATTTCGAATTTAGAATAACAAGCAATTTTCGATTGATGTTCTAGAGATATTATCGGGAGCAGCGTGTTGCCTACAATTCCCCCTGCCCGTATCATTATAGTGAACTAGCTTTTGCCCGCGACTTCGTCCGCGTAAATGTCGGTTATCGCGGATGCAGAAGAAGTCGCGGATAAAAAGTAGCCTATGTCCTTCCCCAGGATTCAAGCTATCTTCATGCCAATTTTTATCAAAATCGATTCAGCCGTTTTATCGTGAAAGCGTAACAGACAGAGTTACTTTCGCATTTAAAATATTAAAGTATGGATAAAGTATGGATAAGTATGGATAGGTATTTTCAGCAACTGGTTTATTTTGTATACAAGTGAGTGTCTAATTCATACGTATGGTGATAGAAGGGATTATTTGTGCTTTTAGCAAACACGGGTAATCAATAATGTTATCTACTAATGAGTTTCGTTTTCATATTGCCAATTTTGCAGGGAAAACAGTCTTCCAATTAAAGGGTTTTGAACCAGAACTTGTGCAGTGCAATTCACTTTCAGAGACAAACTGGTTACTTATCAGGAGCCGGATTTTGGCGCATTTAAATATAACCTGTTCTTTGATTTCCGATGTTTAAAAAACTTTTTATAAACCAACCCAATTTAAAAGGATCAAGTCCTTTGATGATCTTTTGTTTTTAAGTAATTTGAGCAAAGAGGCCACGACTTTTAAAACAGATAAATGTTGCTGCTCTATAATAATCTGTTGTATCTGGCCAATATCTTATATTGTCAAGGATCATGTGACGTCTTTTGATTGGCTTTTGTTTTCATTGATTTGATCTGATTTTGATTTGGTCCGGCCAGTGCTCGAGCGCTGGCTCGGGAGAAGGTACTCCCTGTCGTTTCGGGTGACGCAGGTGCTCTCGGGGCATGGTTGCTTCGGGAAGTACCTGTGTCGCATAAACACGGAGCCGGACGCTCGGTGTCACCACTGCGGGACTGCCGGGAGGACACGGCGCGGCATACGCTGGCAGAGTGTGCCGCTTGGGAGCCCCTCTAAGACGTCCGGGGGAGAGTCTAACACTTCACTCCCCCCCTGACCAGAGAAGTGGCCCGCCGTAGCGGGCTGGCACCAGTCGGGGGTTGCGGAAGTATCTCCAGTTCCCGCGACCCCCGCCGTAGGTGTGAGAGGGAACACCGGGGTGGTTTTTAGTCAATAAGAGTCTGACAGACATCCAAAAGGATTTTCCACCACTACCAAAAAAAAAAGGCGTTGAAAATCCAAAGCGCGGTAAAAAAACTTCTTGTATACTTCACTGCTCGTGCAAACAAGCGTTTCAGTTTGTTCATTAATCTTTACTGACCTCTCAAGTAGTTTTACTAATTCGAGTATCAGAAACAATCCTAATGTCCGTGTTACATAATGTAAATAATGTGTATGGGTATCGGTCATTTTTTTACTTATCTGTCAAACTATCTACGAACTGTTATACAATTAGGGACGCCCTTTCCTCTGTGTGGTGGTGTCAGCCGCTGTCATTTACATCATCTATTACTTTTTTTGTCATTATCAGGCTTTTGGCAACTTATCGTGCAAACTTTTTCTTTTTTAACGATGTTTCTTATTATAGACAAGGGCTGGGCTTTTCATAAACAATTAAAGGATAGTGTTTGTTTTGACGTTCTATTTGTTTACGCGTGTCTATTGGGAACTTGCCTCGTATTTCTTTAGTATAGTCTATCATGGTCTACGGGGATGTTTAGGGTTTGATTTGGTGTAGTTTTCACTAAGTTTTTAAGTAAGATATTTTCCATCATTGCGATCATATTTTTGTCTGGATCATACCTTGGAAGTTTAGCAAATTCGTACGTGACAGTCCCATGGTATGCGGGCGACGGGGGATGTAAGACAGCGGGGGTGGTGACACGTGCGCGCGGGACGGGGTTCGCCCGACGGGAGCGTCAGTGTACCGTCACTGTAATAGTAACGTACCCGGCCACCCGCGTGGACCATGGGAGTCATCATCATCATCATGTCAACCTTTAGATGCCCACTGCTAAGCTATAGATCTCCCCAAGGGGGGATTGAGTCGTAATCGCTATGCTTGGCCAATGCATGTTGCCGATCACAGTAGGTGTTATGATACTCAGAAGAACGCTGCTGCCCATTCTCTGGTCAATATCTCTCTGTCGCCCTCTACGACACCCACGGGTAGAAATGGAGTAGTGTTATTCGCGGATGGCACCACACGGCACAATGGCCATGACTATGACAGTGTCATGTAGGTACTTTAAGCTATAGTATTGAAGGTCAAAATTACGTTGTTTTTTTTTTAAGTTTTATTACGAACACAAGTTTTTGATGTTCCAACTAAACTTTAAATACCCCCAGGCATAATTTCTGCTTAAATTTACTTAATTTTATGAAAGATGGGATGGCTGTGTGTTTAACGGGTATATGAAGTGTTATTTTACAACCCGTAATAAAAAAATACATTTTCATTAAAAAATCCTAGCTATGAGACGCTGAAAATGATTTATTAACTTTTACAACTTAGTTGTGTTTTAATCTATCTCAAAATTAAATTTCATTCTCCAGGATGTTATGAAATCAAAGATGGGTGATACCGTTTTATGTTTGGAACGATAAATATCACAAAAATATGAAAATAATATTAAGCGCGATACGGCTCGAAGGTGTCTTTTTTATCTGTCTACGTACGGTTAGTAAAATACATGAAGAGTATTTTACTTAGTATTCCAGTACCTATTACTCAATGATGTGCTAAATGTGCTTATATAAAGTGTCTCCGATATTATCTATACTAAGATAAACAAGAGAACAGAGAGACAGTATCACAAAAGTATAATACTCGTTACGTCGATAAATCAAAGAAAAATTAAGTTTCAAATGGTACAATTAGCGTGCACCTTATAAGTTGTTTACTTACCTACTTATATAATCTTGTAAACACAAATGTTGACTTCTCGCTGTTTACATTTCATATGAATTAGAAAACGCATGAAGATTGTATAAAATGTAAGATAGTAGTAGTAATATAATTTAATTGATATAAGCATTCAAAAGAATTAAATATGTACAAAGCTTAAAAGTAAATTAAAAAAATATATATATATTATGTACAATGACGACACGGTTGGCGCAGTGGCTGAGCGATCGACTGCTGCGCAGCGTGTTGCGGGTTCGATTCCCGCCCAGGGTAAACATTTGTGTGATGAGCACTTGTGTTTGCCTTGTGTCTGGGTGTTGTTTATCTATATATGTATGTATTTACAAAAAAAAAAAAGTATTTGTGTATGTATATCAGCTGTCTGACACCCATAGTACAGGGTCTCCCTAGTTTGGGGTCAGATGGCCGTGTGTGAAAATGTCCCCACATATTATTATTATTATTAATGGACGGCTTACAGGGCATCGAACAACTCCTCCGCATCGCTCACAATGGGACAAGTGCCCAGAAGGCTAGCAGCATTACCACATTGAATGGCAATGCTAATTCTTTGGCCCAAGAAAAGGCCAGCTCTCTGGTCACGTGAAGAGTCGACCAGCCGCTTAGAAATGTCATTAAAAACAAGGTGAGCACTCGGACCCCATGGCCCTAGTGTTTCAACCCCAAACGGCTCAAACATATAACTTCCAAGAAGGTTGTTATATTTACGCCGTTTGAGGTTTTCGGCACCTGCAGCAGCCGCCCCAGCACAACACGACGTGCTAGGAAGATGGGATGGCGCAAGGGTGTCGACACAAGTTGCATCCCACACCAAAGGTCTACCCAACTTCCACGGCATTATGGTCATTCCATCTGGTCTCTTACCATCGTCACGTGCCAAGCCATTAGGTTCTAACACAGCTGGCACGCCGGCGGAGGCCAGAGCACGACGGATGATGTCATTAATGCTGGCGTGCCGTGCTATCCGGCCTGCGCTTTTATAGCAGGAAAGGCCATGGTGACCGAGGCAGTCGACAACTTCACCACATTGACAGCGATGCGAGGCCCCGCAAGGAGCGCCCAGACGTAGGCATGTAGCGAGCCGGAATGTAGAGTCACTGAGCATAGTACCTATGTTAGGTGACGGCAGTGCCTGAAGCCAGAGGCCCGACTTCCACTCACCCACAGCCAGCAAGCGGGCACGCTCAGCAGAATTGGTGGACGTTCCGTACCAGCCTGCAGAGCGGCTCATCCCACCGTCTCTGTGAAGATGGGTTCACGGGCCGAACCGTACTTGGGCAAGCCACTTTCCAGGCGTTCACCGCATCAGTTAAGCACGGCACTTCAAAGTCAACCAGTGACGAGAATAAGAATTTTTGTGGTTAACTTTTCGGTGCTGTTGACGGAGGACAGGAACGCCGGCAAAGTAACACTGGAAATTTTGCGGACCCCGAGACCACCAAAACGAATGGGCAGTGTGGCCAGTCTGTGTATGAATAGTTCCTCAAATTTCTACCCCCACGCTTTCACGAACCGATGAAAATTGTGGGAAATCACCCATGAACAAATTAATTACATCAGCCAATGACGCAACGTACGATATTTGAATTTTTCCCAAATAACAAGCATGAAGTCTGTAAAGGGTAAGTGGAATCACTGATTACTTTTATTGAGTGATTCGAAGACTACCGAGAGAATAATACAGATAGGTATAGAATATTTCAGCGCATGGCTTTAAACGGCTACAGGTTATAACTTATCAAAAAAATTTGGTCCTTCGGGACTTAACTTCAAAATAGTCAAGGTTGGTCCTACGACCCGCTATTCTACGACTATCCTAACTATCAAAAAAATAATGGAATGGTGTTGTAAAATAAAATCTAAAAATGCAAACGTTCCAAGTTAAGCTTTGGCACATATTGTAACTGCTCAACAAGACACGATTTTATGTATTCATGTAAAAAGAATGTGTAAACTGTCTGGAAGTCAAGGACAGAACGGAAAATAATAACTTTATGCCTATCCATATTACCCGTGGGCTTTATAAAGGCTCTTCTACACCATGCGCGTGCAGGCAGGTACTCACTCTGGTTTTAATAAAATAAAATATAATAGATGAATGGTATTTATAAACGTTGCCAATCAATGCAGTATATTACAATGGAGGTATTGGCTTGTATATTCAAATGCCAAAAAGTTAAGATTTAGGCATAGTGGTCCGGTGCGAATGTTCGTCCATCGCATTCAAGCTTAGGATGTGGCAGTCGAAAGGACATGACGAAATGAAAAATTATTTCTTACATATTCGACTGCAGAATATTAAAAATCAATGACTGATAGTCGAATTAGGTTCGTATGCATGTGTAGGCGCGTCTTTACTCGTAAGTGGTATTTTGCTTATACTTTGAAGCCTTTGTGTCAAAGTGCGTAACAATGTCAAGCAGTTTTTGCTTATAACATCAACGTTGCGTATGACAGTTCGTAAATAAGATATAGGCACGCTGGGAAAGCTTCGCGATTTTCCAGACATTTTTTTGACAAATAACTTTAATAGATATCGGTGAAGATAAAAGATGAAAGCATAATCTAATATTTTCGGCAAAAAGATGTAGAGGATATCTTAGTTTACAAAATACCGAACTGACTCAAAGACACAGGTTGACTTTCAATACTCGTACACAGCGCAGATTTAAGAATTGTTCTCATAATAAAATTTGTTTATATTCATGACTATACTCACTCATCCCATGAAAAATCGCTTATGAAAGTTTCTTATATACTGTTACTATACTGCAATAAACAAGGTACTTTAAATATCATGCATTAAGGTACAGAACAAAAAACCAAACAATAAAATCTCATGTCACAGTGTTTGTTGTCGAACTAATCCGAAACGGCTTGATCGATTACTATGATTTTTCAAAATCTATTTGGTAGGTCTGAGTATAGGTCATAGGTTATTTTTATACCCTTAGGTGATAAGAAATACATTATATGGCAAAACAACATTTAGCTAGTCAAAACTATATATAAAGGGTGAAGATTTGTATTTTTGTTACGATTTAAACAAAAACTCCTCGACCGATTTAAAAAAATCTCTTCACCATTAGAAAGCTACATTATTCCTAACCAACATGGGCTATATTTTGACAATTCACGCGGACAAAGTCTCAGACAAAGTGCTACTACCTAATAGATATAAATCTCCATCAAATATCACTGATGTGTATCAAGATTGCCACACTCTCGCGAGACTCAACTGCAGTCGTATCATCCAGATAAATCGTATCAATTTAAAACACTAATGCGGATGAAACCGATATCAATAACGCAAAACAACATCCAATCATTCTTTGACAAGTTGTAACGAAGATTTAATAGGAAGGAAACCCCCAATCAGTGTATCACACCTTGACCCATGCTATCTGCTGGTAAGATCTGGTTTAGTCCTTGACACGAGTAGCGTGTCAGCCAATTGTGCTGTGTTGTGTGTAATCTGATCGATTTGTGCCGTTATGTGGCTATAGTAAAAGTATGGAAATTTAGGATGGACAGATTCAAACTAGCAAGACTATTCTCTAAAATGCTCCCTCGATGAATTTAGGTGAAATGACCTCAAGCTCACTGCACCTACATTTTTTTTGTTAATATATTGATACAGACTTGCGTTTGGCCACAACTCACCTGATCTTAAGTGACAATGCGGCCTAAGGTGGAGCACGCTTGCCTAGGATAAACCGGTTCACTCGTGCCTTGAAGATACCCAGATTATGTCTCGGGGAATAGAGAGGCGGGCAGTGTATTCCACAGTCTGGCAATTCGCACAATAAATGTGGAAGTAAAGCGCTTGGTTCAAGACCGTGGAACTTCAACCATTTATCGGTGACGCTTCGCTGTATCCGCTGATGCTGCTCGTCCGGTGATGGAATGGGGATGGGGGAATTAAGTTGTGCAATTCCAAAGCACACTCTCCGAAATTCATCGAGAACGATTTTTATAGAACAGGCGCATGACATTTCACAAATGGTATATATTTGCAAGGCTGACAACCACACAACTACTTACCTTGAATATCAGGCAAAATATCGTGGGATTTGCTTATACTAAAGGAACAATCTTCTTCCTCTTCATCAGCCGGAAAACGTCCACTGTTGAACAAAGACGTCCACTGTTGAACAAAGGCGTCCCCAGCGGGGGGGGAGGGGTTGCTATACTTAATCCCCACGCTTGGCTGGCGTCTTGGGAATCGCCGTGAAGTTGTTAAGTACATGGAAGCCGCTGCTGCCCGACTTTCGGGTTTTCCCATAGTCGCCTTCGACGACACCCTCGGGATGAAATGGGGGGGTGCTATTCTAGCCCGGACACCCCACGGGCGAGAGAGAGAGAGGAACAATAATATGGGAAATTAAAAAAGTGGTATTTCCAGCCACTGAATAAACTAGTCCTTCATAGCCGAACGGAAAGGACCAGTTTTGAAGATGTATCTTGATTTTCAGGTTCCCTTCCTTGATATCAAAACAAGTTCTTTTATCTAGTAGACTATTAACTCAACGACTGTCGGGCGAAAGTGTTGAAGGTCGAACCTCCGCTGCTTATGTCGGACTGTGTAACATAAGACATTCGAAAGGATAAGTTATATTGTAATATTTTTGTCTTGATAGTAATCTGTTAAAGATATCTTGCGTGTTGTTCGTAACTGGTATTTTACGTAATCTTATTCGTTATTTACTTCCATTTAGATTACATTCCTGAAAGCATAACGTGACATGGTCTGATATACCAGGAACTGAGATGTTAGAATTACTTTAAAGATAATTCCTTTTCGTAAGCCATATTCTTTACCTAAAATTCGAGACAAAACTCAGTTTCAAATGGAGAACAATAGAATCAA
Organism: Charanyca ferruginea; assembly: GCA_947361185.1. Classification (NCBI taxonomy): domain Eukaryota; kingdom Metazoa; phylum Arthropoda; class Insecta; order Lepidoptera; family Noctuidae; genus Charanyca; species Charanyca ferruginea. The sequence continues at coordinate 5,716,730 of OX376070.1, forward strand.
CCGTTGGATCTACACGCAAGAGGATTACCGTAGTCTAAAATAACACTGGCAGCTACTATATTTTGTACGCGTTCGCTTTTCAAATACATAATTTAAAGACCGTTGGAGGAAAAAAGAGGTTTTAATTAGACGTCATTCTCCCACAGTACTGATTCGGAATTTTAAGTTCTCGCGAAAATGTTTTACAAAAAACTGCGAAACAGTCACTTTAATGGATCTATGAGTAAAAACTGGGGCATGTCGAGTGCAGAACTACGATTCACATTCATATCATATCGGTCACCAGTTGTATGTAATTATGAACACTTGACCTCATTCTGTGGCAAATTTTCATTCAGAATTTATTTTTAGAGGTTAATTTGCATAGCAATAGCAAACAACGACAGCTAACGGCCTTTTCTATGAGCTTTTGTAGTTCTATTTTTGTTAAATTACTTTTTTTATACATACGTAAATACATAATGGGCCATGTGCACCTATATAATGTATTGTCTGCTGAGTAAATTAATCATCGCTTGAATTTTCCTGTTTTTTCCGGATGTTTTTCTGCTCGGATCAGTGTTACGCCTACTTTAAAAGGTAACCATTAAAGGTATTTGGGCACTTTGTCCTGGTCCTAAGGGAAGACAATATTGAGCGCTACCAGTACGTCATTAGAGACAGATTGGTCAGTTGCGTGATCGGTACCAGGTTTAACCTTTTACTAATCACATTACGTAACTAAACCTGATTTAGTAGAGTACTGCGTTTACAAATAACGGGCAGTGTTGATTGAGAAATCAATCAAGGAAATTAAAATTGAAATAGGTGGCTTAACAGCAATTAATAAAGCGGATTGTTATTGGACGAGATTTTGAGAAAGAATCGGGCTATTGCCGTTTTGAATTTTAAAGATATTTGGAGCAAAACGCAAGGCTCGATAAAATGACTTGTGTGATGTGATACTGGTAACACGTATCGCTAGATACTTAACAGTGGACTGAACGAATTTGATTTTGTTATCTCGATCGGAGCGTAGTTGGGATTGATTGGAATACGTTGCTTGATTGATTGACAGAGGCCAACGAAAGTATTCAAAGGTTAAGTTAGAATACTAAGTCGGCGTGACATACGAAGTTATTAATAACTGAGTAAGCGAAAATCGATCTTAAATCTTTTAAGTAACTTGACAAGATTTACAAAATCACTTGTATAAATTGGATAATTTATTAAAACATTCCAAACAAATACATGGCCATAGAAAAAGGTTAGTTTTAGTTAACGATTTATTTTTTTAATTTGGATAACCTTGATAAAACACTGATTAATAGTGTCTGAGACGCAAATAAGCTTTATGTCTACAACTACATGACTGACAGTCAAATAGTTTAAGTAATCAAAGTAAAAAGAAAGGCCAAGTTTAGATTAGAGCCTTTTTCTAAGTAAATACTAAAAGAGTAATGATTTTCTTATTTGCTTTTTTGTTCGTAAATTTTTTGAATTGGACACATTAGGAAAGTCAATAAGAATGGTTTTATTATCATTAAGAAAGTATTTTAATTTGGAAAACAGTTGATGTGACCTCTCTAGCAGATTACCAGCTACCAGCAGTTGGCAATAGGGTAAAATAGGGTTTTAATGTTAAAAAAAAAGTTGGTCTTTGCATCCGGAATTCCAAATCAGAAGTGTAGTTACTTGAAGCAGTAACTTTTTAAAATTATACAGAAAATACATATCTGTTCAAATACAAATCACAACAGACTTAAGTTCTCAAACCTCGTTTTTACTGACACAGGCCGTTGTTAATCACGACATCAGAAATCGATGAGTGACGTCAAACGATGGAACCACCGATATGTACCATTAGTGTCTGACATGCACGACAATCCTATAGGGAAATATGTGTGTAAGGGAATGTTTATTTTTCAAACAAGGTGAAGTAAAATACCTACTGTGATTTGGGTTCTCTATCGGTCAGGTTTCACAGTACGTTGGTGGCCCGAACGTGAACGCCCGATATTTGTGTGAATTTATTCGTAAGGCAAAACTGTAGTGTTTAAGTTTGTTTGTTAAAGTTCGCGTTCATTGCCCTTTTTTGGTTCCGTTAGTAGCAGTTCAGTTACAACAAGGCATACACAAAGAAGAAAAATATATACCTACAAAATACGATAGTTCTAGGGTGTCCGTAAATTTAACCAGTCTGCCTGTTCAGGTGGTGACAGCAGTAGGAGGGGTAGTGTAAGTACCTACATTAATAAAGGTGCGTTTAGATTACCATCAGGCTACAGCACAATAAAAGAAAAACACTTAAAAATAATAATTAACAATGATAAGAGAGGGGCAAAGTTTTGGAACACACGTATACACTTGACAGGTCTTCCAAAGATAGGTAGATAGCAATTTTTTATTAAAAAAAACCAGTTAGTCAAGAAAAGCAGAATAAGTAGGTTTACATACAAATCAATGAGTAAGTTTTTAGAAATGCCGAAATATGTTTTTTTGTCATATTTTCACAATGAAACATAGATACTTGGCTCCCTTCCTAAACGCTTTTAAGTAATTCTGAATTAGATAAAATATTGTATGACTCAGATGGAATGTGTTCGTCACTTTTTTGTTTTGTTCTTGTTACTCTAAACGACTTACGGTATTTTATTTAAAAAAAAAATTGTTTATGACGCTAAAATTCGTCCTTTGGAATTCGTTACTCAGGCTCAAAAGACCAAACTTAGAACTCGAAGCGTGAATGAGTACTACAGGGTGAAACTGCTTCACTTATGTGTATTGCGTTCTGATCTTGAGAACTTTCATTAAAAAACATCTGGGTTTTGCCGCCGGTGGAAATTACCCTTAAATTCTTTGATGGCTGTTCCGCGTGCACTTTAACTACTGCCTATAATTTTTCTTTCATCAACTTTTTCCTTATCAAGCCGATTTCTTCTTACAATTTACTTCGTGAATCAATACTTTTGTTTGAATATTTGTCTACACATCTTTGGCTCTGAATTATCCGATAGACTAGATTAAAACCTCTATAGTTACCTACTCAAATTACTAAGAAACTTCAAAGTTTCAAATAACTTTAATTTCAAGTTTATTTAGGTATTTGAAAACTGATATTAAAGTAAAATTTTGTTGTGATTATAAATTGACTTTAGAAGAAGAACAACAATTTAATAATAATTTAGATAATGTTACCTACTCTAAGATGTTTTATGGAAATGAAAAGGGTACTTTACTTAATTTCGGCTAGTAGAAAGACAGAGTAATTCTGTTATCTGAATTATTTGAATATTTAAAGAAAAAAAGTAAATCTACGCGCTTAATCTAGGCCTATGTCCAGCAGTGGACGTCTTTCGGCTGAAATGATGATGATGATAATGACGTGCTTAATTCAAAACCTGTTGGTTATTTAATTTCTCATAGTCATTAGAACTCTAAGGTTTCACAAAGTTAAAAACGTATCAAGTATTTAATTGGAAATGGATCCCCGAATCTATGAACAAGTATTTCTAAACAAACTTTGCCGCGTAAAATTTTACCAAAACGAAACAATGTAAAACTTGAACAAACGTACAATACCGCAAAATTTCAAACATTTCTAAATAAATAAACGTTTAATCAACCCACCTCTTTGTGGGGCGGAGCTAACAATCCGTCAGTTGAAACACAAAACTACGAAGAAAAAGCACAAACTTTTTGGATGAGCGATATTACACGACGGGACACTTTGGGTACACGACACTCGCGAGCGTCCGGCCAGGGCAGGTAACATTCACAACTGAGTGTGCAAAGTGCAATGTGCAGCCAGAGGTCCTGCACTCCGGCTCCGTTACGATACGAGACTGTGAAGTCAACCAGACACATAAATTCAACAACCTTCGCAGTACCAACGTCGCCCATGGAAATTATGTAAATGTCTGCTTCATTGCGCTAATATAGGTACTCGTTGGAAAATATTTTTTAATGTTTTTCGTTTTTTTTTGTTTTGTTTTTTCATTAATGCAGTTAGGTACAGTTGTTTTAATAATGGAAATATTAAAATAAATTAAAATTACACGTGTCGCCCGTTTCGATTGAACTATTATCACAACTTAATTATCGACGACGATAGTCAAAAGAGCTTTGTAATTAAAATGAAAGCTTTTTATCTAAGTTTACGCGTTAAATTTCGTGTTACTTCGTTGTCTTTTGAAGTAGAAAAGCTTTATGCATCTAAATGCCAATTTAGTTAATAAATTTAAAGATTCTAAAATAAATATTAATAAAACACAACAGCCAAAAACAATACCTTATGCTATCAAAAGAATAAATACTTTTAAGGACCAAAAATACAACTTCAAACTTCCTTTCTCAAAATTATTACTATATGATTGTTGTAGTAAAACCAAAACTAATCTATTGCCTTGTATTAAACAATTTTTTTGTATATCTTTACAAAAATAAACTTTCGTGTTAATAGATCTTCAATAGGCAAAGACCCAATATTAAAAAAAAAACACTTTTGTCTTTAGTCTACTACTCTTGCGTTTCAATACAAATGAACCGCATCCACAAATCGCTCACTTCCTGTCTATTCCATGTTGGCTACACAGTGCAGACGGGTTGCACTGTATTCGATCGGTGCAAGACAAAGCGATGTCAACGTCCCGACGAACGGAGCGGCGAGCGATGACCGCGCAACGGAAACTATCCAGGTAGCATACCACACCGCGGGCAAAATGTGTCAGAGTGTACCAAAAGGACCAAAAGTTACGCTAATTAATAGTATCTCTGAAATGGTTTATGTACTATTTCTACTGAAATAATAATAAAATTGTAATAACGATAAAAATATAATTATTAGAACTATTACAATTTTTTTCACGTGTCAGAGTGTACCAAAAGGACCAAAAGTTACGCTAATCTGTCATTTTAAGTGTTATGAATCTGAAGGGAATAAATAAATTTGAATTTGACAATGAAGTTAGCTAATTTTCTGTATTAGAACAGTGTTTACCTTATTTTAAATACTAGGAGCCTACGAACCCTAGGTAAAGTAGTAACAGAGTTTTACACCGAAACATAAAAAAATGACAATAATAATTAAGAGCGAAAGCGAATAATCTTTTGGTGACAGAAATGCTACAGGTAGCCAGTATAAGTAGACTGTGGATAAAACAATGGATATTATTATGAAAAAAATATACCATAATAGAAAGTAATAAGTAAATCTCTACAAAGACCAACATTGTAAACCAAAATGCGTATACGAATATATTACAACTCTCATAAAAATCTGGCCGAGAACGCTGTGTTTGGAATATTGCTTTAGGTCGCTCGGGCGACGCTTAAGAAGGTACCTATCGATGATGAGGTACCTTTATTAATTAAACTTTTTACCATAACTACGGCAATTCTCAATGGCCCTCGGATGATAGTGGCCAATAAGACCAGTAAAAGTTCAAGTAAATGTGAAAAGGACCACAAGAATCTTAAGAATCTGCAACGTGAATAGGTACGAGTCAAGTATGACAGGAAACGTGACTATGTATTGATTTAAAATTCCATACATTTCATCTCCCATCAGAATTTGTTACTGTCAAAAGGCATCTAAGGTAAAAAAGGTAAAGCACATATATATACTCATTAAAAACTTCAAATTCGTTTTCAGAACTGTTATTTAAAGCAAATCTAAACAAGCTATCAACAGACAGAATTTGAATTTAAAATTAGAAAAAAAGAATGCCCATTCCTACGTCAAGAGTGGTCAGTGCCAACAGCGAAGATGTCCAGTCACAAGCAAATATGGTTTTATTACACCGCAGTTATCTTTAATTTTTTTATTGACGTGATACCGTCTTATAAATCGATGAACACCGAGTGCACGCACGAAAACGTATCACGTTCCGCCTGAGCCTGAGCGTGCAAGCGAGAGCGCGGAACAAGCCATAGAGAGGCACGATCGGCCCAAGCAATAAGCTCCATTATTTGCTTATGTTATATATGTTAGCCATTATGACGTTATTACGTAAAACTATCGTCTGTAAACCGATTTTACAGACAACCATTTTTTTTTAACGCACAACAATGTAGAATTGGCGAAACAAGTAAAACAAAAAATATGTCCAAAAGTCAGTTTCCATTAAGAACTTATAACTCGTGAAAAGTTAGCGAACCTGTGTGAAATGCTAACGTGATTAGAATAATAATGTGTTAGGAAAAACTTTGAAAACTCATTAGATTATTTTTTAACAAAACTTTTTCAGCATGATCGCATTAGTGTTTGCTAAAATAATATTACACGGAGTCTTAAAGGACACTACACACACATATTGAGTAAAATATATTGCTGAGGAACGATGTGAATAATGTACAGATGCCAGCACATCAAGCTACTACAATCTGTCAAATTTCTTTGATAGATTTTCAACTTTATTACAACAAAAGCATAAGGTTCATATTTAATTTTAAGTATGGAGTTTCTTGCCCATTCTTCTCCATACGAAACTACCTTTTGGAATGGGCAACTAGAATCAACTTTATATTTTTTTATTATGACGTTCAAAAGTGCCTTTTTAATGGTCTAATTGAAATAAATGATTTGACTTTGACTTTGAATTGGGAAAATTTGACAGTTAGGTATGGCTTGATTTGCTGGTAGGTCTTAGGTACACACCACTCTCCACATCAATGTAGGGCATTGATCAGACTCAAAAATAAAATCGTGGGGCGTAGCGCAACTGCAAGTCAATATGTAAATAGCATTTACAAGCGGCTGATTGTTGTTAGAAACGTCACGCGCCCCACGATTATAATTATTATATACTGAATATATTAAATTGTATTGTCATTAGAGCCAAAGGTGTGTACCAAATATCAGATCAATCTGTCAACAGAGAAGAGGTACAATTTCAATTAGTAAATTTGACCCAAAAACAAACGGGGCAAGCTAAACAAAACTGATAAACAACAATGTTTATGGTAGCGCGCAATGTAACGCACACAAAATATTATGCTTGAATACATCGAATAATGTAAGAGATGTGGAGGTATTTTTTAAAGTTTAGTAAGAATATAGAAATTAGGACTTTGACATGCGTTGGCTTTGACATCCCCGTAACCTGTAGGTTCTTGGGGATGGTCCAGAAAAACAAAATATCACAATGAAGGAAAGGACACGTAACTTCAGGTTTCGTTTGGTGTGTTTTTACACCCTTTACTTGGAAGTGAAGAACCGAATCCATTATACACTCGGCGTCACAAAAATCGCACCTCTTTAAGAATTCCCTTCAAAGTCATTTTAACCCTATTAATCAATGGTATACATATGACTATAAGGTATAATTGGAAAGGCAATTTATTTAAATTTCAGAATAAATCAATGGATTTGGTTTTTTGTTTACCAGGGAATAAAAAAAGCAAGCTAATGCAAATGATTAAAAAGTTAAATTTTATTTTATCAGCAAAAATTACAACAAAGTCCTTAAAACTAACTTAAAACCTAGTGTTACCCCCCCTAGCCCTGATGACTGCTTCCATGCGTTCTCTCATGGCCCTTATTAATGTGACAACAGTCTCTTGTGGAATGTTGTCCCATTCTGCAACGACGGCATCTTGAAGGTCTTGGAGAGTGGTAGGGGCAGGATTTCGTGCCCGTACTCGCCGTTTCAGTTCATCCCAAAGGTGCTCAATAGGGTTCAGGTCTGGACTTCGCGCCGGCCAGCGCATAACAGGGATGCCAACTTCTTGCAGGTAGTCTCTTACAATTAAAGCGGTGTGACAACGGGCGTTATCGTGCATTAACGTGAACCCACTGCCAACAAAACCCGCATAAGGGACAACCTGCTCCTCTAAGATCTCTGTTATGTACCGAGCAGCAGTCAGCGACCCTTGCCCGCGAGCACTTCCAGTCCGAGAAACACACACAAGGTTCGTTTTACCGTCGATTGACATGCCGCCCCAGAACATGCACGAGCCACCCCCGTATTCCACTGTCTCTTGAATACAGGCTTGTGCGAATCGTTCCCCTTGCCTCCTATACACTCTTCGACGCCTGTCGTTGCAGAAAAGACACACCCTCGTCTCATCCGAGAAGAGCACAGTCCTCCATTGGTCTATTGTCCAATCCACATGGTCACGGGCAAATTGCAACCGGTCTCTCCTATGCTGTGCAGTCAATTTGGGCCCTGTAGCAGCCCTATGAGCTGCAATTTTCTTCTCCCGCATTCTTCTTCTAATCGTGGAGACGCTTACAGAAGTTCTGCGAGCTGATCGCAGTTGTTGTTGCAGCTCAACAGCATTGGAGAACCGATTACGTAAAGACGTCGAAACAATGAAGCGATCGTCTCTTTCGGATGTGCACCATTGTCTTCCAGATCCACGTCTTCGGATATAGCCACCAGTCTCTTGGAAACGTTGGAACACTCGTCGAACGGCAAAACGACTCAAGTTCAGTTGCCGAGCAACATCACATTGCCGCATCCCTGATTGCAGTAGTGCAATGACTTGAGCGGCTTCATCTGCAGTGGTATCCATCTTCTGGGGTATTTTTCTTGCTGTAGCTGTTCACGTGTGTTCACTTCAAAGGTTGAATAGCGAATGACCCACATTTAACCCGGGTCGCCCGTTTTATACCCTTGTAGGGAGGTGCAATTAGTGGCCGTTGTAATGCGTATTTTGACAACATTTTTTTTAACGTTACGTGCTAATGAGATCTGTTGTGTTTAGGAATTCTAACTGTTGTTAATTTAAAGGTCGTTAAACATACTTTTAATTGATACCAATATTAATTGGGTTTAATGTATTCGTTACTGGCGGGACATGTTTTAAACTTATTTTCGAAAAGGTGCGATTTTTGTGACGCCGAGTGTATTTATAACAATTTTTGAGGTCAATCTTCATAGTAGGTAGGTACATTGGTGTAGTCCGCCAGTTCAATCTACTAAATTACGTTAAATATCACGTCCAAAAATTCGCCCTTTTATTTGGTCCTTGTGCACACAAACCACCAACCAAGGACCAAATATTTTCACATGCTATTGACAGCTGTCAGTTACCATCTTTTATGAGCCAATTTTGTGAGCGCAGATATATTTACAGGAGCGACCCAACACCAAATTTATTAGATTTTTCTCACTTTGAAATAAAATTACATCTATAATACGAGCAAGAATGGAGTTGAGAAGACAAAAATATTGAAACTGACAACTTGCTTACGTCCTCGCATTATGGTCTTTTGGGTATGAGCAGAATTTCAAGCAGTTTGTGTGAATTTCATTAATCCGATTTAATGAATGTCAAATCAAGGTTTTTCTACAAAATGAGTGAAAAAGGCATGTAAATAGACGAGACACCAGTTTGTGAATAGCCCGTTTTACTGTTAAGTAGGTACTTCTGAATAAAAACTATTTCTTTCTTTCATACCTTTTCTTAGAATCGACCGGGACATACCTGTAACAGAAAAATAAGTTTAATTTTTTAACATTTAGGATTCAAAACCAGTAGTCATTTTATTTAATAAACGCAAGCCAGATTTATTTTGAACTACCATATTATTGTGATAGCTAAGGTCCTACTCTCATGCATGAAGTTGCGCGTTCGACACCCGGCAAGTACACACGGCTACCCATCAAGCTATACATTTCCAGTATAAGGTGACCTCTCATTGTATGGAAATTCTATAATATGCGAGATCAGCTTATACTGGAAATGAATAGCTTGATGTGTAGCCGTGTGTACTTATGCGACTTTTCAACTCATATGAACTTTGTAAGTTTATCGGAGACATCACTGTCATCGGTGAAAGAAAGCTTCGTGAGAAAACCTGCTGTGGACTTTTAATAAATACAAGTCTGCAATCTTCAGACTACTCCAAGCAAGCGTGATGATTAATGCACGTGTCTTCTCTGTATGAGAAGCGGTATTTGCTCTACAGTGGTTCAGTAATAGGCTGATATTATATTCGTATATTTTTATTATTTTAGTAGTCGCCCAGTGGTCGAAATTCAAACGTATTTTTTTATTATTTTAGCTTTCTGCACTCCTTTTCCATGTAAACTTTTACCACGCCTAATCTCATACTTCCCCGTGTGCGCAATATGCTTAAAAAAGGGCACAACGTTTTCTCTTTGGCATTCCTCTGGTACTTTACATCATCAGGTTAACAACCCTAAAGAAAAGCACATAATCCACGATAGCGCCCGAAGTTCTCCGAAGCATCACGAGTAGCATCAATGTAGACTCGAAAGGATGGCACGATTGTGTTCAATATCCTATCCATCCCGTGCTATCCCCCGGGGGGTGGACAAATGGAATACTGGTACTTGCTAGTGCGATGGAAGGAGTCCTGTTTATTTTCGATCGGGGACTTTTCCGACTGAAAATGTAGCTTTTCAGTCGTAAAGTTTACGCGTTTTAGAAATGTGATAGAAGTTGAGTAACTAAGTGATAAACATATTTATACATAGTTTTGTTGAAAAGATCTGTACGTTACGCATAATTATTTTGTTTAATTGTATAACTGTATGTAATCAGCTGTTTCTTAGAAATTAATACGAGTAATAAAGCCTTTATTCTTATACTGGGTGGCGCAAAAGTAAAGACCCTATTTGGTTCAGCTATAACATTTTTTCTAAATTAGAAAACTAGATTTAGATTTTTTTAAATGTATATTTGTGCCATTAAATTTCGTACCATTAGGATTTAAAGATGATGTCTTTTAAATGGTGACCTCCAGAGTTGATACACATTTGAGCCCTATTTATGACATTTTGCATAACTTGCCGTAACACTTCCTGCGATATGTTCGTTATTTCTTGACGAATGTTTTCTTTTAGAGCTGCGAGAGTCTGTGGCTTGTTCACATACACCCGAGATTTCAAAAAACCCCAAAGAAAGAAGTCTGGACTGGTCAGATCGGGTGATCTTGCAGGCCAAGGCAAATCGCCAAAACGAGAGATAACTCGGCCTGGAAAAGCGTCCCTCACTAAGTCCATAGTGTCGCGCGCTGTGTGTGCCATAGCGCCGTCTTGTTGAAACCAGATGTGCTCCAGCCCCAATTCGTCCAAACTGGGTATCAAAAACTCACGTAACATGGTTCTGTAGCGTTCTCCAGTGACAGTAATCGCATTGCCTCCAGCGTCTTCGAAAAAATAGGGTCCGATCACTCTGTCAACACAGATGCCACACCATACAGTAACTTTTAGTGGGTGTAGAGGTGTTTCTTGAATAATGCGCGGATTATCAGTGCCCCAGAACCGAGTATTCTGCTTATTGACATGCCCTGAGAGATGGAAATGCGCTTCGTCACTCATAACCAATTTTGAAGGACTCAAATGTGTATCAACTCTGGAGGTCACCATTTAAAAGACATCATCTTTAAATCCTAATGGTACGAAATTTAATGGCACAAATATACATTTAAAAAAATCTAAATCTAGTTTTCTAATTTAGAAAAAATGTTATAGCTGAACCAAATAGGGTCTTTACTTTTGCGCCACCCGTTATAACATGCATATCAGAAGAAATTACCAGGTAATTAAATACTAAGTAGCTAAAATTTAGATAATACAGTAGGGCCTCGTTAATCCGGACTCCCGCTTGTTCGGTGATCGCTGTAATCCGGCCGGGCAATGGGGTTCGCGTGGGAGGTGGATGTGGTGCGGGCTGCCATGAGCCAACCCATCGTCAGTCTTTTGTTCATCGCCTTCCGGCTCCAGTGTCAATTTAGCGCGCTCGCTAACATCATGGCGCCGCGCCGCCACGTAAACATTCAACATTAACATTAAAAGACAAATTACGGATTATAGAAATGTTAGATAAACATGTGTTTTATTACCAATAAATATGGCATACTATAATCCGGACGCCTCGATAATCCGCAAAGGGTCTTGTTTTTGCCTCTCCGGATTAACGAGGCCTTACTGTAATATGTTATTTATTTGACACCGGGAGATCGTCTTGCGTAGGTACTCCCCTAGAGCTCGCTCTCACACTTGTAGATCTTGAGCCACTGCTATTGTCTAATATAAGAAAAAGAAAGCGGTTACCATAGCAACGTAACAAACATTCTTTTAACCGACTTCGCCACCGGCAGTTGCCATGGAAACCAGAAGTAGAACGTCTAAAATCTAGACTCATAGGCCGCTCACCTAACCTTGTACATTCAACACTTAAATATCGAAGTCTGTACGAAGTATATATCTATGAAACTTCGCCCTGACACCGATATAGAATAACGAAACATAACCAAGAACGATTTGCAGTAGCAGGGCTGGTACATGGCGTGATTTACTCTTGAATTTATTTATCTACGATCGCCATTTCATTTTAAGGTGAAATCCCCAGGGTAGCCTGCGAGACTTAAATATTCTTACGTGTTTTTGCAATTTTCAGCCCAACATATAGGGCGGGTTGTTTCAAACAGTCGGTTAACGTTACATACGGACGGTTAAAATGTTACTATGACTTTATGATATTTAACGTACGTTAAATGTAACGGGTTGTTTCATGACATAAAAATCCGTCAGTTAAAGTTATTCAAAAAGAGATTTCATAATATTTTGATGTTTGAAGTAGCTGTTTGACAACACAAAATTACGATGACTGGTCGGTTATGGTAATAGTAACTTTTTGACGTATGATTTTGTGAAACAACCCATTTTTTTGATTTGACGATAGTTAGCGCCATTTTTGACTATTACCGGTAAGTAATGGTAAGTTGAAGCAACCCGCCCTTAGTTGTCATCATCCTCAGCCGGAACATGTTTATCATCATCATCATCATATCAACCTTCAGACGCCCACTGCTGAGCATAGGTCTTCCCCAAGGAGGGGTTTAGCCATAATGGCCATGATTAGACCATTATCAGGCACTTTTAAGTCCTTCCTGCTCCTTCCGTTCGTTCTTTAAGTTCTTCTCCATAGAGGTATCTATGGAGAAGAACTTTACAGAGGTTTACATAACAGCCTCCAAGTATTAAGGTTCCTAGGTTATGTCTTTTTACCATAAATAAATCATTATTATTTTGTATGCATAATGATTAATGACTTTTGTTATGATATTTTACTAAACTTTTGAAGAAATGGTAATATGACCGAACTTGGTCTTTTGGTCCATTAGGTATTTTTTTGTCAGAAAAACATTTTCATTTTGTTTCAATATTTAAACGGAATCAGTGTTTCGTGCTATAAAACGTTCGTAACATCAGAAGGATACTTAATCAATTAAAGCGATATAATCCGTTTCATGTAGGTAATCGGATTTATTTTGAACAAATAGCCAGCAAATATCTCGAAAAATGCATGAAACGCATATATGAATATTTATCAACATATACAAAGTTAAATCAGCGTTGCCAATTGCAAAAATCATATGGAATTTTGAAATTCGTGGTCTATCTATTAACTAATTAACCTTTTGACCGCCAGAGTCATGTATCGATGACAAATCAAAATGTGCCAAGCACGCCGAAGTCACCTCTACATGACAGACGAATTACTACTCTAGCCCTGACGAACCCCGGCATTTATTGCCATTTGATCTGACGAGCTGCCATCGATGACTACTCGAATTGACCGATCACTCAGGAAATCCGATATCCATGCACAGAAACCAGCGGGCAAGCCATATGCTGGAATCTTGCTAATAAGGCCGTCATGCCATACCCTATCAAAGGCCTTCGAGATGTCCAGGGATACGGCAAGTGCTTCCCCATATTTCTCGATGGCCTCACTCCAGATGTGAGAGGCGTACGCGAGAAGATTCCCAGTGGAACGATTTCGGTGAAAGCCATACTGACGATCACTGAGGAGGTCATTAGCTTCAAGGTACGCCAGGAGCCTGTTATTAAGGACACGTTCCATTGTCTTGCAGATAATGGACGTGACCGAGATGGGCCTGTAGTTAGTAGGATCGGCATGACTACCTTTTTTGGGCACGGGCTGCACGTTGGCAAGCTTCCATGACTTCGGCACTAATCCAGTCTCGAAAGAGAGCCGAAAGAGGCGTGTCAGTACAGGAGACAATTCAGGTGCACAGGTCCTCAGAACTATAGCTAAGATACCATCTGGTCCATTGGCCTTGTTCACATCAAGATTGCGTAACGCTTGACGAACCTTCTTTTGGCGAATGCTAATATCAGATATTGTAGTCGTGTTGCCAGGTAAAGTCGGGAGAGTCGCGTCACCTGCATCAAGGTGCGAAGATTCTGAAAATAGAGAAGCAAATAGGTTTGCTTTCTCTTCTGCAGTGTGAGCCAGAGAACCATCAGGTTTTAGCAGTGGAGGCAGTGAGGGGCGACAGAAGTTTGACTCGACCGATTTAGCTAGGGACCAAAAAGCTTTACTACCCGCAGGGTACGAGGCTAGTTTGTTTCCTATTCGACTAATGTGGTCTTGTCGAGCCCTCTGTAGAACCTTCTTGCGGGACTTGGCAGCTTTATGAAATGCTGTCTTCTTCTGGCGTAAATCCCTTGCTTTACGGTGACGAGCGTCAACCCAGGCTAGGTAAGCCTCATGCTTCTGCGCTTCTGCGCGTCTGCATTGAGAACTAAACCAAGGGCGAGCTTTGCCGGACAGAGGGTCGTTATATGGGATAAAAAATTCCATAGCTTGACGCAGCACTTCCGTCACGGTATCCGCGCAGTTAGCGGGATCACCAAAAATAAAACAGACCGGCCGCCAAGGGTAAGACGCGAAAAAACAGCGTATCTCATCCCAGTCTGCTGACTTGTACCGCCACATCCGCCGGTAGCCGGTAGGTAGTTTTTCTTTTATTTTTCTAGAGTAGTCATGAGCACGTCAACTTTCACTTAACGTGGAATTTTGGAACACGTTGTATATTATGTTATTCTATAAAGTAAATGAATAGGTATTTTAATTATTTTGTACTTTGTAGGTATATTTCCATTAATTTATAGATGTTGTGCTTTTTAATTTCAAATTTTGTTGTTTATGCTCGCACAATGATTTGCACCTGCCCTGTTCTCTTCGCCACCTTTGCTTGACTCGTAGAGAATGCTTAAGATAATGTCTTAAGCATTCTCTTGGTCGGCCTTTGTATTCAAATTTAAATTAATTTATTTGCTAGAATGTAGGTACAAATGAAGAACTTATAAGACTATCGTGGCCCAATTACATTCTACCATAACATATGGTGTGCAAATATGTCATATTATTTTTAAATAAAATAAAATAATAATTAAAATTCGTTAGCGTCAAAATAGGTAAATTAAAATGTCAAATTACGAATACAATGCTATATCAATATTGCTGCAAGGTCTGCTTCAATATTATTTCGTTTTTATCTTCTGCACGATATGACATAAATTCGTTTAAATCATAAAAACAATGTTTATTTAACCACTGTGTCAACATTTTTTTGAACATAGTCAAAGGTAAATCTTTGAAGGCGTCAGGTAATTTATTATACACCTTTATTGCCGTTATGTAACAATTTCTTTTGTACAATGCTAGCCTACATTGTGGTACACAGAGCATATGTTTATGCTTATTTTTATTCCTAGGAGCTACATTTCTTTTAATCACATCTTTATACTTCTTTCTATTTTTTGTTGCATAAAGTTTAACCTATTGACCGCCACTTCAAAAAAGCAAAAACGTGCCCTGGGCGCCACGCTACGAATTACTACTCTATGGAATTACGTTTCAATACGTAATTCCATAGACTTTATGCAACAAAAAATAGAAAGAAGTATAAAGATGTGATTAAAAGAAATGTAGCTCCTAGGAATAAAAATAAGCATAAACATATGCTCTGTGTACCACAATGTAGGCTAGCATTGTACAAAAGAAATTGTTACATAACGGCAATAAAGGTGTATAATAAATTACCTGACGCCTTCAAAGATTTACCTTTGACTATGTTCAAAAAAATGTTGACACAGTGGTTAAAGAAACATTGTTTTTATGATTTAAACGAATTTATGTCATATCGTGCAGAAGATAAAAACGAAATAATATTGAAGCAGACCTTGCAGCAATATTGATATAGCATTGTATTCGTAATTTGACATTTTAATTTACCTATTTTGACGCTAACGAATTTTAATTATTATTTTATTTTATTTAAAAATAATATGACATATTTGCACACCATATGTTATGGTAGAATGTAATTGGGCCACGATAGTCTTATAAGTTCTTCATTTGTACCTACATTCTAGCAAATAAATTAATTTAAATTTGAATACAAAGGCCGACCAAGAGAATGCTTAAGACATTATCTTAAGCATTCTCTACGAGTCAAGCAAAGGTGGCGAAGAGAACAGGGCAGGTGCAAATCATTGTGCGAGCATAAACAACAAAATTTGAAATTAAAAAGCACAACATCTATAAATTAATGGAAATATACCTACAAAGTACAAAATAATTAAAATACCTATTCATTTACTTTATAGAATAACATAATATACAACGTGTTCCAAAATTCCACGTTAAGTGAAAGTTGACGTGCTCATGACTACTCTAGAAAAATAAAAGAAAAACTACCTACCGGCTACCGGCGGATGTGGCGGTACAAGTCAGCAGACTGGGATGAGATACGCTGTTTTTTCGCGTCTTACCCTTGGCGGCCGGTCTGTTTTATTTTTGGTGATCCCGCTAACTGCGCGGATACCGTGACGGAAGTGCTGCGTCAAGCTATGGAATTTTTTATCCCATATAACGACCCTCTGTCCGGCAAAGCTCGCCCTTGGTTTAGTTCTCAATGCAGACGCGCAGAAGCGCAGAAGCATGAGGCTTACCTAGCCTGGGTTGACGCTCGTCACCGTAAAGCAAGGGATTTACGCCAGAAGAAGACAGCATTTCATAAAGCTGCCAAGTCCCGCAAGAAGGTTCTACAGAGGGCTCGACAAGACCACATTAGTCGAATAGGAAACAAACTAGCCTCGTACCCTGCGGGTAGTAAAGCTTTTTGGTCCCTAGCTAAATCGGTCGAGTCAAACTTCTGTCGCCCCTCACTGCCTCCACTGCTAAAACCTGATGGTTCTCTGGCTCACACTGCAGAAGAGAAAGCAAACCTATTTGCTTCTCTATTTTCAGAATCTTCGCACCTTGATGCAGGTGACGCGACTCTCCCGACTTTACCTGGCAACACGACTACAATATCTGATATTAGCATTCGCCAAAAGAAGGTTCGTCAAGCGTTACGCAATCTTGAT
Source organism: Charanyca ferruginea (assembly GCA_947361185.1). Taxonomy (NCBI): domain Eukaryota; kingdom Metazoa; phylum Arthropoda; class Insecta; order Lepidoptera; family Noctuidae; genus Charanyca; species Charanyca ferruginea. The sequence continues at coordinate 5,733,871 of OX376070.1, forward strand.
GTGAACAAGGCCAATGGACCAGATGGTATCTTAGCTATAGTTCTGAGGACCTGTGCACCTGAATTGTCTCCTGTACTGACACGCCTCTTTCGGCTCTCTTTCGAGACTGGATTAGTGCCGAAGTCATGGAAGCTTGCCAACGTGCAGCCCGTGCCCAAAAAAGGTAGTCATGCCGATCCTACTAACTACAGGCCCATCTCGGTCACGTCCATTATCTGCAAGACAATGGAACGTGTCCTTAATAACAGGCTCCTGGCGTACCTTGAAGCTAATGACCTCCTCAGTGATCGTCAGTATGGCTTTCACCGAAATCGTTCCACTGGGAATCTTCTCGCGTACGCCTCTCACATCTGGAGTGAGGCCATCGAGAAATATGGGGAAGCACTTGCCGTATCCCTGGACATCTCGAAGGCCTTTGATAGGGTATGGCATGACGGCCTTATTAGCAAGATTCCAGCATATGGCTTGCCCGCTGGTTTCTGTGCATGGATATCGGATTTCCTGAGTGATCGGTCAATTCGAGTAGTCATCGATGGCAGCTCGTCAGATCAAATGGCAATAAATGCCGGGGTTCGTCAGGGCTCAGTACTCTCTGAAACCCTTTTTTTGCTGCACATCAACGATTTGCTGAAACCTTTGGGTACGCAGATGACAGCACGGTTGTAGAGAGTTACACATCCAGCGCACGTGCCAGTGCGGCTGAAATCCAGTCGTCCAGAGAGTCCATGGTCGAACGCCTGAACTTGTCCGTCAAGGCAGTCTCCGATTAGGGCGATGCCAATCTGGTCAGGTTCAATGCAGTTAAGACCCAGGCTTGTCTTTTCTCTGCGAAGAAGAGGCCTTTCCATCTGGCCCCTACTTTTCGACATGTATCCGTTCCGATCACTGACCATCTTGAGCTTCTTGGCGTTACTTTGACGTCGAATCTTAACTTTGGGTCATTCATTGAATCCAAGGCCCAACTAGCTGCCAAAAAGCTGGGAGTCCTCGCAAAGGTGCGAAAGTACTTCACGTCGGAACAGCTGTTCAACTTATACCAAGCACAAGTTTGATCGTGCATGGAGTACTGTTCGAACCTTTGGGATGGATCAACAAAATACCAACTGGAGGCGTTGGAAGTTATTGATAGACGTGCCAAGAGGCTCATTAACAATGACTCCCTGGTAAGGGCTAAGCTCCAGAGCCTTGAACATCGCCGCACCGTTGCCAGCCTATCGGTATTTTATCGGGTACATTTCGGAGAATGTGCTTTGGAATTGCACAATTTAATTCCCCCATCCCCATTCCATCATCGGACGAGCAGAGATACGGCGAAGCTTCACCGCTATATGGTTGAATTTCCACGGTCTCGAACCAAGCGCTTTGATTCCACATTTATTGTGCGAACTGCCAGACTGTGAATTCGCTGCCCGCCTCTCTGTTCCCTGATAAGTATAATCTGGGTATCTTCAAGGCACAAGTGGACCGGTTCATTCTAGGCAAGCGTGTTCCAACTTAGGCCGCATCGTCACTTAAGATTGGGTGAATTGCGGTCAAACGCAAGCCTATTAATTAATAAAAAAAAATAAAAAAAAAGACTGGAGCGCACCGCTCGTTGCCCGTCCCCGCGCTGCTGCCGCGCCGCCTCCCCGCTGCCCGCAAGATTCGTGGCAGAGGCCTTAGAAATCCCAGAATGACTGAAGTTTTTACACAAAAACTGTTGCACTGTTACTGTGAACAATAATAATAATCAGTAGATTTTTTTAAGATTTTCTTCTTTCACTTATCGTGGTGTAAAAGCAACTAGCCAAGAATCCAAAATGGTATAACACGCGATTTCAATATTTTTATTTATAATTAAAAAAAAAACACATACAATGAAGGAATCACCTTAAATTAGATGACCGCTCTCGTAGCAGCCCTAAGTTCCACATTTATACAAAGTAACATTACACTTGATTAAATAAAAACGCGCATTGTGCTCATTTTAACTCCAAGCGTGACATAACTAATAAAACTAATAAAAACATTGTGTCCACCACACATAAACAATACAATAAAATTGACGATGACTTTTTAATTCTTTACAACTAAAACTTTTGCCCAGTTCTATCCAAAAACCAAAAAAAAAAGATCATTAGGCCCAACACGAGTTTCGAGCAAAAGTTTTCAAATTAGGAATACCACTTATCTTATAGCATTGTGGTGTAATTTTTTACGATAAACACAATAGTAATAAATAGCAATGGGTGATATTGTTATTTATTCATATATCTATTTCAGTGTCAGTAAATCCTAACATCAGCTTACAGATCTAAGATATCTTTCGAAGTGTACTGTAGTACCGGGAATGAAGCGCTCCTAGGCAAACTAGTTTTTTTTTACGTATTTGTATATTTTCCTATTTGTTATATTACCACAATTAATGCCAGGCATAACCTTTTTAATTCCTATTCCTCTTTGTTTACTTAGGATTGGTAATTTAATCATTCAGCACCATGATGTAAGAGTTTGTTAATATATCGCTAATACTGTTGACTCCAAAATAATAATAAATTCGTTATAGATATATTTTTTTATTTAAACAAAAGTCTTATGCGCTTACTTGTGTTACAGGAGCCAGTATCTCCTAATTACATGAGTCGAGTTATTTTGCAACAACAATAAATAAGGTGAAGTATTATCGAACACTGTTGGAGCGCCAATCGTGCTATTCGATCCACGGTTCCTTTTTTCCATGTCATACGGAACAAAGGACCAAAAAAAATTAGGCACATATTGATATATTACTAAACCCGTCTGGAATAATAATCATATCATCCATGAATATCGCGTCAACAACAATTGATTTTACACCACGCCGACATCCGGGCGTTTGTCATGCTGCTAAATCATCGACTGTTCTGGCAGCTGGTGTGACTACTGTCACGGTGTCACGTATTATTCGTCATGTCGTGATAACTATACATACGAACTACTACATATTATAGATGCGAAAGTAAGTCTGCCTGTCAGTCTGTCACGCTTTCACGGTTACACCACTGAATAGATTTTAAAAGACGAAGTACACGCCGAGGTTGCAATTACTGGAGTCGCGCCACAACGTTAACATCGAGGCGTTCAAGGTGCGAGTACCAAATTGTTTTCTGCCCCTCGGCATGGAATAAGACTTTTGGCCGCTGTACGTGGTATTCCGTCGCTTACGCGGACAAGAGCCACAGGACAGCACAAAGACAATTTAGTGCAAAGTGAAGTGGTTCTAACATAGTCTTAAGTCTTCTCCGTTAATACACGAGTTACAAATTAAAAAATATGTATGTTTAAGTTAGTTATGGTTGGTTATGATTGGTTAGGTGTGTTAGTTATGTGTGTTATCTCTTCACCACCCTGGGTTGACTGGTAGAGAATGCCTAAGGCATTAAGTCCACCTTTGTACCTTTGTGCATGAAGTGTAAATAAATAATTAAGTTAAGGTTCTAAATCTATGGGCCTATGCAGCCTAAAATAAATAAATTATTATTATTATTAATGACATTTGCTATGGAGTAAGTTTGCGCATCAAGAAAGGATATATGTTTACTTTTTATTTCGCGACTTCGTCTGTGTCGGGGATGATCGACATTTTTATGCGGACGAAGCCGCGGGCAAAAGCTTGTAGCTAATATGTCTTCCTAGGTCAAACAGATGTTTCTCGTGCGGTGGCAAAGTGGCTTTAATTGTAATTGAGCGGATCAAAAGACCAAACTGTAAGTCCTGTGAACACTAGGTAATTTAGATGTGTTCAGACTAACAGAGCTCATCTAGCATGATTCAACAAATCAACACAAAAAAAAAATGGAATTTCATCGTCTCATCATCTCTAAGCAGACAGGATTACAAGGAAGAAGTTCAAACAGTGAAATTCCTAGAAACACGTCAGAATTTTGGTCACGGCGTCCAATCTCAGTGGAAACTAGACAATTACTTACACAGGAAATATTGTGCACGCAAACACAGGTGCACTCCCTGTTGACTAAAAAAACACATAGCGACGCCTTAGAGTGAAAACCTCGTAAGTGTAAAAGAGGTAACTTTTCAGGAAGAAGAAAAACTGCGTACTGTAACATTTTTGTACGGCGTCTTTTATGTTTTATTATTAATTAATATCGAGATTGAACCCGCTTTTATATCCAGAATGGTTCGATCAATTTTCGAATGAGGAACGACACGTTCGTTGCAAGGTATTCACGCCAAACTGACAGATGCGAGTATTTACGAGGTTCTCATTTACTGTCATAGATGGCGCTATGAGTATCGAATGAACAAATGAGTCGGATCAGGACGTGCGTAGCGAGGTTTTCTTCCTAGAAACGCAATAAAATAAATTTGAGCAAAAATGCATTCCCGAAGTTTTCACTCTAAGGCGACGTAAGGTACTTACTGACAGTCCAACAGGGGCGGCCCGTGAGGTTGTGGGGTACTGGGCTCAAGCTACTTGGGGCATTGCTTAATGAATGAAGTAATTGCCATTTTGTCAAAAATACTGATTCCGATAATAACGTTTACGATAGTTTTCTTTTTTATATTAATAATTGTCCAATGTCTTCAATAATTCTGGGGGCCCTATACAAGGTGGCAATGACAATAGCACAAAAAAGGATCATGGCAGGATTTGATCTTCTTCTTAGCGTGTCGATAGCAAACACGGAAGTGTTACATGTGTGTGTATGTGTGCGTGTAAATGTGTGAGTGTGTATGTGTGAGTAGTGTTTGTTCTTGTCAGATTCCATGTTTGGCCCAGAATTCAGCCACGGCAACGCCATCCGGTGACGCAGTCATTAAGTCCGCACATGAGCAGGTGACAGGGCATGCGGCGCAGGATAGTAGGCGGGCCATGGTCTGCGGGGAGACGCCACACAGGCACTGAAGATTGGCATCATCTAAGAACCCCCACCTTTGAAGATTCTCTTTGCTGCAGCCAACCTGGTTTCGGAGGCGGTTCAGAGTTTTCCATATCGGCCACGGCAATGCATGTCCAGAAGAGAGGGTCTCCGATGGCTCCATGAAATTTTCTGGGCGATTACACCTATCGCGCCTAAGATCGCATCTCTCTGAGGTGTTGCCATCAGATGGACTTACGCATCTTATAAAACTTCTCCGGCTTTTTAGTTTGGCTTTGCAGGATTTGATAATTTGGTGTAACTGTTTTTATTGAGCATTAAGTAATAATATTAAATTATGGCGCCACAAGTTGCCGTTCTTCTTACAAGTAAACCAATATTTCAAATGGTGTTCTATATTGGTTACATTTATATCCTCTTTAGTATGTTTGTTTTATTTTTAATTTCTGTGATAAGATTTATTTGATAGTTTTAAAATATTCTTATGAACTAAAAAATACTACTACTACTAAAAACACCAGTATATTAATTTTATAGCGTATTGTCATCCCCGCCTTGTATATTCACGAGACCCTGGGCTGCAGCCCAAAAAGCCCTTATACATCCGCCCCTGCAGCAAAAAAAAAGAATAACCTCGCAAAACAAATTGTATCAACCGTCAAAATGAAGTTTCCTCTAAATATAACGAGTAGGTATCATAATATTTAACTAGCCACATTCTGTGTCGGGGAAATATGTCATTGTGCTCGTAACTTCAAAACTACAGATTGCGTTATTGAAGTCAGTCATAACAAGATTTAGCGAGAAATGGAACAATTCTAGAAAGAAGACGTGGGTAATTGCATGTATTAAGGTGTCTCATCATAAGAGCTATGTTATCACCAGGGCGGCAATGTCGCAGGCGAAACAGAAATTGTTACACGGATAGATATTTATCGCTAGGGTGATAATAAGGATCGTGTATGGGGATGTCTTTTCACTACAGGTAGTTAGAGATGCCAAGGGCTAGGACGAATTTACTCAAGTTTGCTCACGTTTGATAAATAATAACAATATATTATTAAATAAAGATATATTTCATAGCCCGCCGAAATTTGTATCAGGAGAGCCAAGGGCCCAAGGGCTTGGCAGGCGGGTTGGCGATTGCAGTAAGGTTGCGAACTGCCAGACTGTGGAATTCACTGCCCGCCTCTCTATTCCCCGATACATATAATCTGGGTATCTTCAAGGCACGAGTGAACCGGTTTATTCTAGGCAAGCGTGCTCCACCTTAGGCCGCATCATCACTTAAGATCAGGTGAGTTGCGGTCAAACGCAAGCCTATAACAATATATAAAAAAAAAAAAGGTTGTTACAAAGGCACAGAGAACGCAACGCCCATTCTCTGGTGAGCAGATAGGCAGTCGCTCCATGTAAAACACTGGTATTCAGCTGCATCCGGTTAGACTGGAAGCCGACCCCAATATACTTGGGAAAAGGCTAGGCAGATGATGAATTGGTGGCTTTTAGGTCGAATCACGGTCAAAGGGTAAACTACAACTTGTTTAATCACAATCAGAGGGTAGTTTAAGTTAACCTTACAGCTGGAGGTTGACTTCAAGGCGAACCTTGTATCAAGGGAAGGAGGTAATTTTGCAACTGCAAACCTATTTTGGTATTGAAGGTAAACGTTGACTTATGAACAAAATTATGTTTGCCGTTTAAACTGTATCAAATACCATTTTTGCGTGAATTTTCTTGCGGCTTTTAAATAATATAATATAGCACTTAGGGCGGGTTGTTTCAAACAGTCGGTTAACGTTACATACGAACGGTTAAAAGTTACTATGACGTGAGATGTTTAACGTTCGATAAATATAACGGGTTGTTTCATGACATAAAAATCCGTCAGTCAAAGTTATTCAAAAAGAGATTCTATAATATTTTGATGTTTGACAACACAAAATTACGTTGACTGGTGAATGAAGCATCGGTTATGGTAATAGTAACTTTTTGACGTACGTTAAGGCCACCATTTTGTTTTGACGATAGTAAGCGCCATTTTTGTCTATTACCCGTCAGTAAAGTACCTATAGTTGAAGCAACCCGCCCTTAGGGATATCGTAGCTTCCCATTAGTAAGAGATTTTCTGAAAGAGGAGCCGTTCGGATTTACCCCTTACATACAAACGTATATACAAACAAATTAGACACAGATATAGACTACCTATTGCCCGCGGTTTTGTCCGCGTGATTTTTATGACGCGGAACCCAATTTTATTTTTGCTAGCCCCTCCGGCTAGTTTCTGGGCATTCCCATTCCCTCCATTTCTCTCGATGTTGTGCCTCATCTTCTTGTACGATGAAGGAAGGTGCGAGGAAGCCATTCAAGGCGCCCCGCCATCTTCTCTATCAAATTATTAGATAATAAAAAGCCTGGAACACTCTGGGATAACGAACCTTCCTTTATCAAAAGGAATTTCAAAAGAATCGGACCGGTAAAATCTTCACTTTTACAATATTAGTGTATATTTAGTAAGTATAAATAAAATGGCATGTTAGGGCTGTTTTCAGTACATGCATCTTTTCAACATTATCTGATCAATAATGTTCAGCGCAAAACGAGTAGCAATATTATGTTACAAAAATGCAATAAAAAATGCAACGCAACGTAAATGCTTTAGCTTTAAATAAAAATTGATAACTAACTAAAAACATCAATAATAGAGTTGAAAATTGAGTAATTGATACAATTTTCAAATGATCAATGAAAACTGGTCTGTCTTTGACTGCGCCGATCGTAACGCATCATCAATTTTCTAGTTCCTGCAGGTGTCCGATTGAAACCGTACCTATGAACCGTGTAATTATAAACATTTCTGGTCCTTAGAGACCAAGGCAAATTAGACTCAGTTCTCAGTGTCATACAGAATATAATGCAAGACAAACTATCAGAGCAAATGTCTTTTTGTCGTTTACATCATTATCATTCTCATTATCCGCTGTTAGTTTTATGAATTCAGTGACATTCATTGTTTTGTCACGTAATTTATAATAGTGCTGTTCATTATTCTTGCTTGTTCATAGGGATGTTGATTCCAAGACGAAACTAAAACCAACACTTTATTTTGGCTCTGAAAACACTATTATTTTCAATTCAATAAAATTTGATCTTTAGTTGCTTTGTAATCTATAAATAGTTAGCAAATAAGTGATGTTATAGTAGCATATTGTCATATTAAATTGGGAATAAATATAATGACCACCAAAAGTAGTAAATGATCATCAAATCTTAGGACCCTTAAGTCCCCCCTGGGGCGGATGGTTTTGAGGCAGTCATGTATAGATGACAAATCAAAATGTGTCCAGCACGCCACGGTCACGACTACATGACAGATTTGTATATAATATATACGATATGTAATTCGTACTAAGGCGCCGAAGGCACGTTTTTGCTTTTTTGACGTGCGATCAAAAGGATAAGGGGGAATCGCTTTTGACAAATCATAAAATGTATGTGAATCGTTTGGTGGTGTCTACCAAGCATTGAAACTGTTCCTCAATCATCATCCTGCTTTAAAGCACAAAGTACGTAAGGCTGCGGCGCGCCCGAGCAGAGACCCAGAACAGAGACTCAGAACAAACCGCCATTTTTCACACGCACATAATGACATTACGTTTATAGGCATTCTCAAGCCGTTTCAAGCACACTTCAGTATCGACTGTCACGTGTTGTCTAAATGAATAAATGAGAGACATTAACATTTCATGACGAACAGGAAAATTTTGATATAAAAAAATTGCAAGGAGTTCCAACCAATGTAAATAAAATTTCATATTGTCACAAATAAAACCTATAAAGTCAATACAGTAGCAGCCCTAGTGAGTCTGGCAAGTTTAGGTTTATTTTTGAAGATGGCGGGAGCGGTCTGTAACCTTTATATTTTGTGTTTAAAGTGACATAACTCAGTAAACTGTAAAAAGGAAACAGTTTTGTAAAACAAAATATTAATGAAAGCAAGACAAAATTGTTTTATGAACTCAATCACACTCAAGACACTATGAGAACAGAATCAGCCGGGATTCGCAGAAACACTCGTTAATAAAAAACAAAGAGCTTTCAGACGTATGGTCTCTAATCAAGTGATTCACTCAATCATAATATAAATAGTTAGGGGACACCTAACAGGAATGTGCAGAAGGACCAATTGGTGTAAATAATATGTATTTATTAAAGATCGTTCACAAAAGTGTACATAATCAAATCTTAAAAATTTAAATAATAATATTATGTACAATTCCAAGAAAAAGGCAGGTGAGCTCAAAGGGCATCAAAAAACTCGTCCACATCGCTGTCAACGGGACACGTACCCAAGGCTGGCAGCATTGCCACGTTGTATAGTAATGCTGATTCTTTGACCCAAGAAAAGACCAGCCTTCGGGTCACGTGAAGAGTCGACCAGCCGCTTGGCGATGTCACGAAAAACAATATGGGCACTCGGACCCCATGGCCCTAGAGTTTCCACCCCAAACGGCTCAATTAAATAGCTTCCAAGAAGGCTATTATATTTGCGACCTTTGAGGTTTTCGGCACCTGCAGCAGCCGCCCCAGCACAACACGTTGTGCTAGGAAGATGAGATGGCGCAAGGGTGTCGCCACATGTTGCGTCCCACACCAAAGGCCTACCCAACTTCCAAGGCATATTGGTGAATATTGTAAAAAAACGGTTTATTTAGGTGAAGAGAGTTTGAGCTGTCATAACGTGGGATGGTAGCTTACCTCAAACTTAAGAGGACTACTGCCGATCCGCGGCGCGAGTAGGTATTTCCAAAAATTCCATCTGTTTCATATCGCCAGCTCTGCCTCCATCCGGGTGAACAATACAAATACAATATGGCCCTGCCCCCCGACTCGTATCGTGCGATAGAGAGAGTTGCAAGTCTAGGAGGCAATTACCTACATTTCCTTTTTGAAATATGGTTTTGGCGATAACGTTTTTCCTCGCCTAAATCTTCACGAAATGAGACAATTTTGGTCTCATTTCGTGAAGGTTTAGGCGTCTATCTAGGTCTGTACGTGTTGTTTTTTAAGTAATTCAGTAATTAGTAATTTAGTAACACTAGGGCCATGGGGTCCGAGTGCTCACCTTGTTTTTAGAGACATTTCTAAGCGGCTGGTCGACTCTTCACGTGACCAGAGGGCTGGCTTTTTCTTGGGCCAAAGAATTAGCATTGCCATTCAACGTGGTAATGCTGCTAGCCTTTTGGGCACTTGTCCCATTGTGAGCGATGCGGACGAGCTTTTTGATGCCCTGTGAGCCCTCCATTGTACATAATATAAATATTTTTTTAAATTTATTATTAAGCTTTCTAGCGTATTAAATAAATTCAGTATAGTTTAATTAAAAAAAAATAAAAACGCTCCAGGAAGTTTTTAAGTCAAAAATGTAGATATTTAGATGAGCGTTCTAGCATTTATATTTCTTTTAAATACAGACATTTATAACCATATTATATTGTAATGTTTCTTTCTTCTTTTATTACTTATTTCAACTTTAACAACTTTATTATTTTCTACTACTTTTTATGTTTTATCCTTGAATATTCACATACAATGTCAATTGTTTTCGATTAAAAGGAATTGATAGGTCTTCCGTAGCTATTGTGTCTGTACTCAAATAGTAGCGCGTCCTACATCAAAATCTTGGTGCTAAATACAATTTCGAAACGCATATACACATAGGAGATACATTTGTGTGTAACTTTTCATTTGTTTTTACATTGTCTGACTCACTAGTAACTCCAGTCGCCAGTGAGTGACACAGAGTGGTCCTTCTGTAAACTGTATTCTTTACGTAGGAGGCGAGGACCTGCTGCCCTTGAGAATTGTCTCGGGTTGCGGACCAAAGGACCGGCGCGGACGGCGGCGGCGTGTGAATCGGTCAGCATCTGATTAAGTAAACTGTTTGTTTTCCTGGAAACGTCTGATATGCATACCAACTCATTTTGGGAGTCACATGTTATCCGTTTAGGGAATAATGTAACTAAACTGCAAGATTTTTACTGTTTTATGTATTTCAGTTGTGTCTTTAGTACGCAACAAGTTTGTGTCGATATACACAAGTGCGTGTCATTGGCGATGGGGCTATAAGAGAAAAGTTTTAGAAAAAATCACAGCTATGTTTCAACAACTCTGAATTCTCAAAGGACACAACTGTAAGACGTTATTATAAGTTTTTCAGTCTTAGAATAACGTCTTCTGCCAAGCCGTTTCCCAATTATGCTGGGGTCGGCTTCCAGTTTAAGCAGATGCAGCTGAATATGTCATGTTTTACATGGAGCGACTGCCTGACCACAATCCAATTACCTACTGGGTAACACGATTCAGGCTTAAATTCAATTCAATTCAGGCATAACGACTTTCAAAGATCGACAAATGACAGTCGGGACGGTTTTATGTGCTTTGCGAGGCACGAAGGGGTATCGGTATGAAATGGATGCAGGTCACCCATCCACAAACCGATCGCGGCAAGCGAAGCTTATCCATGACTAGTCTAAGGTTTCTACTTAGCCACGAGCACTTCTTGGATGGTCTTAGTGTGACAAGAAGGCGTAAAAAGTAGCGTTTGAATTTGTTTCACACTTTGCATCTTTCTAAATGTATCTAGGACATCATTGACATCGGTGAAGGAAAACCACTTGAGAAAACCTGGACTTATAATAGATATAAGTCTGAAATCGCCAATCCACCTTGAGCGCACATCAATGCTCGTGCCTTCTCTGTATGAGAAGAAGCCTTTGCCCTGCAGTGGGACAAATTATTATAAAAAATAAAATAAAAATAGCCTTTATTCTTACTACTATTCGAACTTACATAAAATTTGTCAAGTTAAATAATACTATAAGTAGGTACTTAAGGTTACTATTATATATTTATGAATAATATTAACTTATATTAGCAATATAAGCGTGTTGCGGGTTCGATTCCCGCCCAGGGTAAACATTGGTGTGATGAGCACTTGTGTTTGCTTTGTCTGGGTGTTGTTTATCTATATTTTATTTTATTTATTAAGGTATAATTTATTAAGGTATATATGTATGTATTTACAAAAAAAATGTATTTGTGTATGTATATCAGCTGTCTGACACCCATAGTACAGGGTCTCCCTAGTTTGGGGTCAGGTGGCCGTGTGTGAAAATGTCCCCACATATTATTATTATATTAGTAGAAGTCGCCTCTGCGGCGTAGGCCTCTCCTAAACCTAGGCTTTCCACACATCTCTTTGCCGCGCTTCTCGCATCCATAAGGGTTATTCACCCTGAAACCCTGAAAAACCCTGTGGAGAGACATCTGTCTCTCCACCTTTTATTTGGTGTCCCCTTTTCTCTTTTCCTGTCTCCTTAAAATCCATTCCGTTAAACGTTTTGTCCATTTGTCATTGTTCATCCTACATACGGGACGGACTATTATAAGCTAGTATTATTGTTATTTGCATCTACAATATTACTATAGAGCATTATCTACAGACACCTGTTAGAGCTTCTTAAGCTTGCAGGCTCTCGGCAACGTGCAGTATAGTAAGTTACTTGCAAACTCAAGTAGTACTTGACAACCTAGGTAGATAAATATACTGTTTAGGTTTAATAGTGTACGTACATAAACTCCTAAATTACGAGACGGGCGGATCGAAGTTGCTTGGGCCCTGAGCAAATACTACCCTGGGGCCCCGATTAATGAATCAACTAACTACCATCAAAAATATGACATTTACTATAGTTTTTTTTATGTTCATAATATGTATTGTCCATTGTCATCAGCATGGCCTGGACGAGCTCGTGGTTAAGTAAAAGCCGGACAGATCGTTCGGTCAAAGGTTAAGCTAGGGTCGTTCTGTGGATGGGTCACCATCCATTCCATACTGAGTTCCCTCCGTACCTCGGAAAGCACGAAAAGTAGTTGGTCCCGGCTGTCATTCGTAGGTCTTTGGCAGTCGTTATGGGTAGTCAGAAGGTAGAAAATCTGACAACCAGTTTTATCAAGGGGTATCGTGTTACCCAGTAACTGGGCACTGGAGGTTCGATAGGCAGTCGCTTCATGTAAAACACTGGTATACAGCTGCATCCGGGTAGACTGGAAGCCGACCCCAACACAGTTGGAAAAAAGCTAGGCAGAGGATGTCCTCAACTTGGCTTGGGTCCCTATATATTCACGGGGCCCAGGGGTGCAGGCCAAAAAGCCTTATTTAGATCCGCCTATGTTTAGATTGCTTGTGAAATAATTTAATACAGGGTTTAAAAGTCAAATCATATACCTGTTAACTACGTATTCTGTCCATCTAATGTCTATCTCTATTCATCTATGTCATCTGTGTTGTTGTTCTATGTTCTGTCTGTTCTGTGCATTTAAGTAATATTCAGCACAAATTATTACTGGGAAAGAATTATTATTTTTAGCTCTAAAATTGATGTGTAAACATCGTAGCGGTCGGTACACAGTAGGGGCTACCTGAGACTTGGAGCGTCAGATACGTAAGGCGAAGCGTCAGACTGACAGACGTCGTTACCGTAAGACTTGTTGTTTATGTGTGCGTAAGACTGGTAAGTACACAGCTTACATGTTTACACACTAGTTTATTTTAATTTGGAAATTCTGGTCGTTAGTTCAGACTTTTTAGGTGAACGTGGAAATTAAATAATGAAAAAAATAAAAAAAATAAGCGATTATGGCAAAACCCCCCCTTGGGGGAGGCCTGTGTCCAGCAGTGGACGTCTTTAGGCTGAAATGATGATGATGAAAAAAATAAGAAAGAAGAAAAAAAAAGGAAAGAAGAAGAATAAAAAAAAACTTACATTTCTTTTATTCTTTAGGACTACAAGTTTTAGTAGACAATAAATTCGAGAAATTTTAATGATAAATTGGATATGTGTTATTTATTATGATGTGCAATAAAAAAAAAGGCCCTCCCGTCAAACCAGATGCAGCTAAATACCAGTGTTTTACACGGAGCGATTGCCTATCAAGATACTGGGTAACACGAGAACCCTAGCCAAGACTAGTAGTCAGACTGTCGGGCTTTTAACTACCCATAACGACTGTCAAAGATCTACAAATGACAGCCAGGGCCAACCGCTGTACCTGCTTTCCAAGGCACGGGGATGTCACATCACGAAAGTTTCCTGATGGAAAAACGCTCAGCAACAATAATAATAAAAATAATAATATGTGGGGACATTTCACACACGGCCATCTGACCCCAAACTAGGGAGACCCTGTACTATGGGTGTCAGACAGCTGATATACATACACAAATACATTTTTTTTTGTAAATACATATATAGATAAACAACACCCAGACACAAGTGCTCATCACACAAATGTTTACCCTGGGCGGGAATCGAACCCGCAACATGCTGCTCAGCAGTCGATCGCTCAGCCACTGCGCCAACCGTGTCGTAATATACCTGATGTAACACAACATAATTTAATTTCCAGTTGGGAATGTGAACGATACATGAGGGACAAGACGTGGCCCAACTTATTCAAATGTGCTGAATACATTTCTAGGGAAGCGGTTAGTCAGATTGTATGAATAATTTAATGAAATGGGTAGAATTTGCAGTGGTGGCGCAATCCATAGGAGTATTGTAGTAATTCTAGTTGATTGAGAGAGATATTCGGGACGGCACGGTTTTTTTGTGATGAAGTATAGTTCGGCTTCGATTACCGCCCCGGGTTAATATTTGTATGATGAGCACTTGTGTTTGCCTTGTGTCTGGATGTTGTTTATCTATATATGTATGTATTTAAAATGTATTTATGTATGCATATCAGCTGTCTGACACCCATAGTACAGGGTCTCCCTAGTTTGGGGTCAGATAGACATGTCTGAAATGTCCCCACATATTACTACTATTACCATTACCGTAAATAGTCAATATTTCAAACACCACACAAGAGATCGCATAGCACTTCTTTTTGAAGTTACGACGATTATTGAAATTTCATCTGTAGCATCATTTTGAAATTTATATTATGCTGCGTCACTTAAAAATACCTAAATACTCTTATCGATATCGTACATATAGTGGGCGTTCGATTCCGGCTGTCACTTGTAGATTTTTGACAGCGTTTAAGGTAGAAGCTCGAACGACGATCGATCGATCGATGGTAGAATAGATTAGTCGACGTCGATCGAGCTGCTTGATTATTATTAGTGATGGATTATGGTCGGAGTTAATCGATCAACGTCGACCGATGCCGTCGACCGGCAATCGATCGATTAGTTAGCCGAACAGTATCCGTCGATCAGCCAAAGCTACCACACCAATCGATCAACATCGATCAATGTCGACCGATGGCATCGATCGATTGGTGTAGTAATACCCTAACAACTAATCTAACCAAAGAATATCCTGTTACCCAGAACTGGGTGATGGAGGTCAGATGGAAGAGAAGAGATTCAGCTGTATTCGGTTAGACTGTAAAGTCATTTACACAGCGCAATTTAGTTTCCTGTTCAATGGAATGGAAGTTCAAGCAACAATGAAAGTTGATCGTTGGAACAGTGTTTAGATGATGCAAGTAAATAGTAGCTTCAATTTAATTGTACTCTACAGGCGCTAAACTTGCATCGTGTTTATGGGGCTGTAAGGTTAGAATTACAGTTTACACATTATTTTCAAATTATTTATGATCCATTTTAGTTCATTGTCCGTTAACCTGCAAATAGGTACTTCAAGTAACTCATCCTATGTCTCCCCCAAGGGGGGTTCAGCCGTAATCACCATGTTTGACCGATGTATGTTGGCGATTGCACTAGGAGTTATGGTATTCAGAAGGACGCTGCTGCCCATTATCTGGTCAATATCCCTCTGTCGCCTTTTACGACACCCACGGGTAGAAGTGGGGTGGTGCTATTCGCGGCCGGCACCTCACGGCTTAGCTTGAAGTAACTATGGGTGTGGTTGTGGTATGGCTTTAGCAGTCAGAGGTAACATGCTGGCCCGCAGATTCTCCTGCTGCTCTGAACCAGTGAAAGTAACCTTGTTTAATTAGGCCTATTGTCAAAGCTTTTATACGGGAAATCTGTGGGTCAGTCACACCAAAAGATCGCTGGATGTACTGCGCGTCCAGTATAATAATATCTTCAGGATGATGTTGGGTCTGCCTCGCTTCTGTAGTGCATCGGGGATGTTTGCAATGTATCGCAGTGATGGTTTATAGTGCAATGTGCTTGAACTTTGTGGTAATAACCAATTTATTATTATTATTATTTTATACTATTCCGATTTCACTTTTTGACGTACGAAACCCATTTTGAAAAAATAAACAATTTAATTTAATTGTGAAATAAAAACCGAATTCAAACGGTTCCCGTACCACCGTACAATATTTTACACTAAATACAAAAAAAAACCACTTCTTGACCCCCTTTAATTTATAACTTTATTTTATTTTTAATATTTGTTGATATTACCAAAAATAAACAATTTGTGAAAATTTCAAATATCTACTTCGCACGGGTCAAAACATCGTCATCATTGACATCTGCAGACATCTTCAAGTTTTATAGCCAATTTGCTGGAGTGGATAAATAAAATTGCATAGCACTATATAAATCTAGAACCCTCAGCTACAGTGAAACATCATTAGGTTGTTCAACTTATATTATCTTGATTTATAGAAAAGGACTGTCTACTGATTTTCAAGTCTGTAATCGTTAGGGCTTACACAAACGAACACAAACGACATACTCTTTTTTTACGATCGCGTCCACGACCCCCAGTATCTCTAGAAGAATCTATGAAGTCTACACATTTTTTGCCATAATTTTTACATTTATTGTGATTCAAAAACTTTATTTTTCTCATAAAAATTAACAACCTAATTATATCATAATGATAAAAATTAGCCGTGTGGTGCCGGCCGCGAATAGCACCACCCCATTTCTATCCGTAGGTGTCGTAGAAGGCGACAGAGGGATATTAACCAGAGGATGGGCAGCAGTGTCCTTCTGAGTACCATAACACCTACTGCGATCGCCAACATGCATCGGTCAAGCCTGATCATCACGGCTGAACTCCCCCTTGGGGGAGAGCTATGCCTAAAGGTTGACACAATGATGATAAAAAAAAAAAAATATTTACTTTTTTAATCATTTTTGGGAATCAATAATTGTGTTGCGAAATGTCTCATAAAAGCAGGTCGTTTGTTCGTCCCACACACGTTGGCAGACTGCGTAAGTCCTGGCAATGACACCTCTCATATATACAAAGAAGACAGCAAATCGAACATCCACACAAACCACACGTTCATAGCGAATCGTACGAAATCGCTGAAACAGCAAAATATTCCAATTTGCGCTTTCCGCGAGGTCAAGAGAAATGCTTTACACACAAACACAATCACATCACATCTACACTGCACACATCCATAATCCATTTATTATACTACTAGCGAGCCGCCCCGGCTTCACGCAGGTGCAATGTAGATCAAACTATACGTAGGTACTTTTTGTTAACCTTCCTCTTGAATCACTCTATCTATTCATGAAATCCGCATTAAATTCCTTTACGTAGTTTAAAAGATCTAAGACTACAAAGCGGCAGACGGCGCAAAGCGACTTTCTTTTATACTGTTACTAGCGGGCACGACAGACGTTGTCCTGTCCCTATCTACTTATTTACCTACCTTACACCTACCCTACACCTACCCTACACCTACCCAACACCTACCCTACACCTACCCTACACCTACCCTACACCTACCCTACACCTACCCTACACCTACCCTACACCTACCCTACACCTACCCTACACCTACCCTACACACCTACCCTACACCTACTCTACACCTACCTTACATCTACCCTACACCTACCCTACACCTACCCTACATCTACCCTACACCTACCCTAACCCTTAACATTTAGGGGGATGAAAAATAGATGTTGTCCGATTCTCAGACCTACCCAATATGTACACAAAATTTCATCAGAATCGGTCAAGCCGTTTCGGAGGAGTTTAACTACAAACACCGCGACACGAGAATTTTATATAGGTACTAGCTGACCCGACAGACGTTGTCCTGTCCCGATCTACGGGGGATGAAAAGGGGGTGAAAAATGGGGATGAAAAATAGATGTTGGCCGATTCTCAGACCTACCCAATATGCACAAAAAATTTCATCAGAATCGGTCAAGCCGTTTCGGAGGAGTACGGGAACGAAAACTGTGACACGAGAATTTTATATATTAGAGATTAGATTATTATGATTAGATAAAAAAAGTCAAATATCGAATTCTATGGGGTTATATCGTTGAAATAATTGAATTATAGTGTTATTTTTTAAATGTAAATGGCAAAGAATCATGGCGAGATCCATACCTACATTCTTTGTATGAAAAAAATAAAATCATTTAGAGGGTTTAAGCGATTTTCAAATGTGAAGAATACAGGAGTAGATTGATATACTTACCATATTTTTAAACCTCCGCATAATAAAAATATTACGAAATGAAAATAACACTTTTTCGTTTGATCTGGATGCCCATTTTGTGTTTATAAAAACAAGAAAGTGACAAGCGACGTAAACGGATTTATCAAATTGGCAGACAAGTAATGTGACAAGTGTGTAGAAAAAAATTATCATTATTTATGACATTATTTCCCATAAAACGAAGCAATTTCAGTGTAAGAACTGCGAAACGGCGACTGTCAGTGTCACTGATACTGTCAGTCACCGTTTCGTTCTGAAATAATGAGCTTTTCGTTAAACTATTCGCATTTTTTTTGCAGGGTTTTAAAAATATTGTGAATGCCTGAAGATACTCTTTAGGTACCCAAGAGTATAAGAATTAGAATCTAGCTTTTACCCACGACTTTGTCCGCGTGAATATTGATTCTCGCCGCTGCAGACTGAAGTCTCGGATTAAAAACTTTTTTGAAAAAAGAGAACCACCTTAAAAAAAACTAAAAAGTGATAAATAACTTTAGCACAGAACACACATGACTTTAGTTTCGGAAGTCGGTGGCTTTGTTCTGTTTGTTGTATTGTATTCCCACCGACTTCCGAAACTAAAGTCATGTGTGTTCTGTGCTAAAGTTACTTATCACTTTTTAGTTTTTTTTTTGAAGGCGGTTCCCTTTTTTCAAAAAAGTTTTTATTTTACACTTTTTAGTGCCTCGTTAACATCCAAATCCATTAAGGAACGGCAACACAGTAAAAACAAAGATTGAAAGGTCTTCAAAGATGGAAAGATGGAGGAAACGAAAACGTCTTCTCGGTTTTTGTAGATTTTTCAAAAAGCGCTGAATAAATTTCTGTTTGTTGTTTACTAAAACCTTCTCCAGAATGTAACAAACACTTTTCTGAAAACCGCGTCAAAATCGGTTCAGCCAAACGGGAGATAATCGCGGACAAACAAACATACAAACATACGGGTCGAACTACCTCCTTTTTTTTTAAGTCGGTTAAAAAGTAGCCTGTATATCCTTTTTTGGGATTCAATTCAGTGGTTCAGCCGTAAAAGCGTAAGAGACTAACTCACTTTCGCATTTATAATATAAGTATGGAAGTATGGATAACGGAGCTTATTACATGCTAGAATAACGATGTTTGTATAATGATATTATAATAAATGGAATATAGAAGAGACAGATCCAATCCCTAAGCAGTGTAATAATATAAATATAAACGCACAAGCACTGGGATTTCAGAGAATAACCACTGATTTACGATAGCAGTGGCTCGGCAGACGCCATTTTGTAATATTAACGGATTTTTCGTGAGCCCCTAGGAATAAAGAGTATTAAAAGCAAATTTAAGGAATATCAAGCTTTTCGTTGCAGTAAACAGAACTCATTTATCATTTAAGACAACGTAAATTGGTGTTAATTCTAAACGATCTAAACCGTGTCAAAATTAACTTCCATTTTTCAAAGTAATCGTAATGAATTTGGAAATTTTATGCTGACTATCAGAACTGCCCAATAAAAATTTCATCACAATCATTTGAAGGGTTTAGGAATGTATAGAAGCCAAAGCGATTTCTCGCAAAACTTAATTCAAAAATTATTCGAATGCATTCTATAAATCAGTTTCGAAATTATATCAATTGAATGCAATTATGTCAATAATCTTACATTTTCAAGTATTAATGTCTTATGACCTTATTTTGTTGTTTTTCTTCACCTTGCTTGTCGAGGTTTTTGAATAAAAATAAAAGGTTTTTGCATAATTTTGTTGTGGACACAATAATGTAAAAGCTGCTCATTACAATGAGTGACGATTTATTTGGTGTCACTTTGCAAAAAGCGTTGTTTTAATGTATATTTGTGTAGGTAAATAAGAAATTATTTACTTCACATCTTTAGGTCTTAAGTATAGTTGTGAAGTCTTTTAAGCACAATTTTATTTTTGTTTCGTTTTCCTGCAACTCACCGATCTTTTTACCAGTCAAAGCCTTTTACCATTTGAATTTATATTTTTTTCGACACTATGAAATGTTTAATTTATATTTTTTTTTTTGTCTAATCTTTTACTCAATTCGATATACGAATTGCATACTTAATAAATAATGGACTGCTCTAACTAAAAAAAAATATTTTCGGGAATCACTCTATTAACCTTTGGGCAATCAGGACTTGCCTCACGTTATGGTTTATAATGTTACTAGCTTTTGCCCGCGACTTCGTCCGCGTGATTGTCGGTTATCGCGGATACAGACAAAGTCGCGGATCAAAAAGTAACCTATGTTCTTCCCCAGGGTTCAAGCTATTTTCATACCAAATTTCGTCAAATTTGGTTCAACCGTTTCATCGTGAAAGCGTAACAGACAGAGTTACTTTCGCACTAATAATATTAAATAAAGTATGGATAACTACAAAAACAATCCGTGTTAGGAAGATGGATGACGTTAAACGTAGCTTGTTTGAAACTCGTCAGCCGGAAGACGTCTGCTTTTGAACAAAGGCCTCCCCCATAGAACGCCACAACGAGCAAAACCTGCCGCTTGCATCCACCGGTTACCCGCGACCTTGACGATGTCGTCGGTCCATCTGGTGGGAGGCCTACCAACGCTACGTCTTCGGGTTCGTGGTCGCCACTAGAGATCCTTGCTTCCCCATCGGTTATCGGTTCTTCGAGCGATGTGGCCTGCCCATTGCCACTTCATATTCTGCATATTCTGAGAGCTATGTCTATCTATATTACACGCTTTTTATTAGCTTCACCTGTATGTTTGTATGTTTGTTTGTAACCGACTTCTTTGGGCGCGATTTTGACCCACTTTAAACGGCCAGATTTCGTTCAAACTTTGTAGATTTATCGAGGACCGATGACAATACACTAATTTGATAAAATTATTCCATTTTTCAAACTAAAAAGTAAAAAATAAATAATAGTTTAAAAAAACTAAAAACACGCTCTTTATAGAAAAACAAACTAAAAAATAGAAAATAAATTTTAATAAATTTAAATTAAGAAAAGTGTTAAAAATTTCAATAAATATAAATTAATAATAGTGTGAATAAAAAAAATTATTTTATTTTAAAAAAAGCGTGGGGTGCTTTTTAAGATATTATCATAATGATAATCACTCTACTCATGTCTGTCAATAAAATATTTATAACTATTGACACCATGCACCCCACGCTTTTTATTAAATAAAATATATTTTTTTTATTCACACTATTATTAATTTATATTTATTGAAATTTTTAACACTTTTTTAGTTTGGTTTTCTGTATAAAGCGTGTTTTTAGTTTTTTTAAACTATTATTTTTTAACTCATTTCGGACCTAAACGGTAATCGGTCAGTTTATTACTGAGCGTGCGAAATGTTGTGCATATCTGTAATTGATATAAACACTAACCCTAGTCCACTGAAATGTTTATTGTCCTTGTTTACGTTTATGTTGTTGACGTGCGCCATTTTTAATTAATCTTTCCTAATAGCTAGTGTTTTTTATTTGAGTACGCTAATATTCGGGACTACTCGGTCTATTTCTAGAAATTTTCTCTCTATGTTATCCCTATTTTAGGAACTATCACAATCATGTCTTTTATTTATTTCTGTTTTTTTTTTTTTATTTAACAACCTTTTTTTGTGTGCACATGGTCAATGTAAACCGTGTGTAGAAGGCGACAGAGGGATATTGACCAGAGGATAGGCAACAGCGTCCTTCTGATTACCATAACACCTACTGCGATCGCCAACATGCATTGGCCAAGCATGGCGATTACGGCTGAGGCTTGGAGGAGACCTATGCCCAGCAGTGTGCGTCTAAAGGTTGACATGATGATGTGTCAGTGTCTATAAATATTTTTTTCCGTTCTTTCACAAATCGAGTGATTTGTAAGATCATTCACGCGGACAAAATCTAGTAATAATAGTCATGAATAAAAAAGACGTATTTGTCTTAAAAATCTTTTCTATTTTTACTCCGACCGCCAATTAACTAAAATTTCATGACATATTTAATTATAGTGTACCTTCTATCTACATATAACAAAAATGCATTCCAAAGCCACTCAGAATACAAACATAATAATTCCCCACTACCAAGAATAATTGCAAACTCAGATTTATGTTCTCGCAACAGATATGTACTTGTACTATCCGATACGATACTCTGATGTCATTCAATACTGCAGCTACATCAGCACAGCGGGGCGTACACTCACCCACGCAGCTTCAATTATATCTTTATTAGATGCAGTATAACCGAGATGGATGCACTTGTGAGGAGGGTGGTTGAACTCTGACCACGAATTGTGGGTGTCCAGCTTGTTATCAGGTTAGCAAGTCGATTGACGCTAAGCCGTGTCAGGTTATTCGCTGACAGGAGTTATAAAGGCTCCCCTACATAGGTGTGTTATTAGTACCGCCGATAATATCGCATGCGTTTTTGCGATATTTGTTTTCAGTACATTTTGTACTAGGACGGTTACGAAGTTACACACTGCTGCGATAATAACGACGAAATAGAAGTACGAGGAATCGGGACGCATTATCACAAAAACGCAATGCAATATTATCGGCGGTAATAATGCACCTGTGTGGGGGAGCCTTTAAACGAGGCCTAACCTATATCCGAGGCACTTTTAAAGTTGCTCATAAATATCATAAGTTGCAGGGAGGCCGGTTACGCTGGTATGGTCATGTAATGCGCAGGGATGAACACCACATGACGAGACGAGTGATGCAAAAAGATGAGGGCAAGAGGAGCAGAGGTCGCCCTTCAACTACTTGGACTAGAACCATCTCCAAGGACATCACGATGCTAGGCCTAACGCCAACAATGATCCAAGATCGCAACAAGTGGCGATCAAGTATCAGGAGGGCCGATCCCAAATAGGGAATGCGCCAGGGAATGATGATGAACGTTGAGTAACGTCGAAAAAATCTGTGCAACTTGCTGAACAAATCTAGAACTTACACGTCTAGTGTATATTTTGGTCAGTAAAGTCGATGCAATTTCATAGATAGGACGAAATGGAAGAAGGAAATGTGTTGTGCAGAAAGTAACATGGCACAAGGACATAAAGATGATGGTGAAGTAATTAAATTCGATAAAATTTCGTAGCTAGGATAAAGCTGCCTGTGCATTGGGGCAGCAGAGCGAAGTTGCAGACTATGCGAAGCTTTCCCGTGCCACATCCGCGTGGTACAACAAACATGAATAATTAGCGAAAATCCGCGATGAGAGCCTCGCAAACAGTTGACGTTCAATGACATTTGACATTTCTAGAAACCTTACTAGCGCCTCTTGCGGCGAATTCAAGAAACTCGGTATTTATACTTATTAAGGATTAATATAGTAGTTCAATGGTTTAACACATTGCAATACTCAAACATAGATTCCTTCTTGATTATTTTTCTTTTATTTCTTTTATGTTGATAGGTATTTGTTTTCTATAATTAATGGAATATTGTTATTGTTACCTGACTAAATATTGTTAATTGTTAATTGGCTTCTCTACACGTGTTAGTTGCGAAACTGTTGTAAATAAAGAGAGGATCTATGTTTATACGAATACATTTTGTAGAACTCCTATTGTACAAGATTTTCATAATAAAATAGTTAGCCAAGTATTTAAAAAATCTGCTGTTTCATACACCTACACCGTGTAGGTGTTCCACTTGTAGTTGTAACAACTTTTTTAGGGTTCCATAGCCAAATGGCAAAAAACGGAACCCTTATGGATTCGTCATGTCTGTCTGTCCGTCCGTATGTCACAGCCTCTTTTTTCCGAAACTATAAGAACTATACTGTTGAAATTTGGTAAGAAGATTAACTCTGTGAACCGCATTAAGACTTTCACACAAAAATAGAAAAAAAAAACAAAAAATTTAGGGGTTCCCCATACTTAGAACTGAAACTCAAAAATTTGTTTTCATCAAACCCATACGTGTGGGGTATCTATGGATAGGTCTTCAAAAATGATATTGAGGTTTCTAATATTATTTTTTTCTAAACTGAATAGTTTGCGCGAGAGACACTTCCAAAGTGGTAAAATGTGTGTAACTGTAACTTCAAAAATAAGAGAATCATAAAACTAAAAAAAATTTATGATGTACCATGTAAACTTCCACCGAAAATTGGTTTGAACGAGAAGTAAGTAGTTTTTTTTTATACGCCACAAATCGTAAACCGCAATTTAAAAAAATACACTATTATTAAAACATCGATCAACGAACTACAACGAACTACAAGAACTTTTATATTATGTTACTTGCTGCTACGGAACCCTTCATGGGCGCGTCCCACTCGCACTTGGCCGCTTTTTTAAAACTAAGGCTGCGTTTTCACCAAAGATGTTTGGGGATGCGTAACGAGGGATGTGAGTGATAAAAACCAATGATAACGGTTCATTGTCATTAAGTTGTACTAAGCTAACGCTCTAATTGTCTAATTTCACACACATCCCTCTCTCCACATCCTCGCACGTCTTTGGCGGTAACGCAGTCTAATTTGCAAATCCCTGTCCACTGAAGTGAAACGGAGATTTTATGCAATCATAAGTCATAAGTTGTACTAAGCTAACGCTCTAATTGTCTAGTTTCACACACATCCCTCTCTCCACATCCTCGCACGTCTTTGGCGCTAACGCAGTCTAATTTGCAAATCCCTGTCCACTGAAGTGAAACGGAGATTTTATGCAATTCAATCATAAGTCATAAGTTGTACTAAGCTAACGCTCTAATTGTCTAGTTTCACACACATCCCTCTCTCCACATCCTCGCACGTTTGGCGGTAACGCAGTCTAATTTGCAAATCCCTGTCCACTGAAGTGAAACGGAGATTTTATGCAATTCAATCATAAGTCATAAGTTGTACTAAGCTAACGCTCTAATTGTCTAATTTCACACACATCCCTCTCTCCACATCCTCGCACGTCTTTGGCGGTAACGCAGTCTAATTTGCAAATCCCTGTCCACTGAAGTGAAACGGAGATTTTATGCAATTCAATCATCATCTGCCTAACCTTTTGCCTGCTATTTTGGGGTCGGCTTCCAGTCTAACAAGACGCACCTGAATACCAGAGTTTTAAATAGAGCGACTGCCTATCTGACCTCCACACCCCAGTTATAAGGTTACACAATAATCCCTGGTAAGACTGGTTGTCAGACTCTCTGGAGTGTCAAAGATCTACGGGAAAACAGCCGGGACCAACGGCTTTACGTGCTTTCCGACGAGGGAACTAGGTATGAAATGGATGGTCACCCATCCACAGACCAACCGCGGCAAGCGTTGCTTAACCATGACCGATCGATCCTTTCTCCATTCGGCTTTTACTTAGCCACGAGCTCCTCTGTTTTATGCAATTCCATTGGCATCGTTTAATCCACAGCACAGCACAGCTCCGCTCCGCTCTAATCAGTCTAAGGGCACTAATATCTAGGCTTCTCATTAGTCAGTATGTTCTTTTACCTAGCTTAAGGACACACGGCTACTGTATATTAAGCTATACATTTCCAGTAAAAGCTGATCTCTAAGGTCATTGCACATTACACCAACTCAACGTCGACTCTACTCCAACTCAACTCACAGTATGGTAAATTCACTCGTACTTAATACGAAATAAAGCTTACATTTCAATGCCAACCTTAAAACGATTAAAAAAACGTCTGACAAGAGAATTTCGAACACCCGCCATTTTCGTAATCGCCGGATTCGTAATCCTGATTTACTTGCAACGTCTAAACCCACCAAGTTCCAAGAGAAACCCTACCACAAGAATAACGTAGGCGTAAACATTATTATGCAACACAATCAACACTATAAATAACTACTTTCAAAAGATAAAACCATGCGGTAAACAGTAAACACTTGGAAGGAACCAGTTTAAACAAAGGGACTCGAGGTACGTAAATAAACGTGTTATGAAACCTTAACGATTTGTTGTTCTAGGTCTTAGAGCCCCCGCACATTGAGCCACTAGTGGCGACCACATTAGAACGACTAGTGGCCGCCACAAGTTGCGGACGCGTTTCTCCATACATTTTGTATAGCATTGGCGCACACCGAGCATTTGAGTGGACGCCTCCGAGCCACAAGCTGCGGGAGTCGACCGCGCTCGCTACTTGTGGCCGCGTTTTGTCGTTCGACTCGCGCGCACACACGACCACAGTCGAAGCAGAACGAGAGAAGAACCTAGTATCGCTGATGAATTGGACGTCGTCGATGGTTCTGAATTCTGCGACGTTTTCTACGTCTTAGTATAATAAGCAACAATAACGAAATCAAGAGTGCGTCCATTTTTGACAAACACACGTCCGCCTCTGTCGAGTACCACTTGAACAACTGCCGCAAGTGGCAGCCACTGAAGGCCTCATCCAGCCACCAGTGGCTGCCACTGGTGGCGGCGTGTAGTGGTCTGACTGAATCACTGGTGGTCGCGTTTAGTAGCGGCGACTGGTGGCCATAATGTGCGGGGGCTCTTAAACTGACCAGAGACCCTAGTGTGAGTTTTTATTCAAACTCGATCGCGTTAACGTAAACGCCAATTTGTATTAAAAATCGAACAGCACACTCTAGTGGCAACAATAGGAAACACAATTATTCCATACAAATTGACGTTTGCGAACGTATACGTTAACGCGATCTAGTTCGAATACAAAGTCATGCTAGGCCCTCTGGGGTTGGCACCTGGCAGTAAGAGATGGGCCAATGTGATTAATCGATCGTCATCTTCCTTCCCTTATTGGCTGGTAGTCGTAGATCTTTGGCAGTCATTTTGGATAGTCAGAAGCCAGAAAATCTGACCACATGTTTTACCAAGGGGTATCGTGTTACCCTGTTCTGTTAGTGTAGATCCGATAGGCAGTCGCTCCAAGTAACTTAAAAGTAACACTGGCCTCGAAGCCGACCCCAATATATTTAGGAAAAGGCTAGGTAGATGATGATCTTTCTGCCCCTGTCCCATATTACTTGGAGTCAGCGCAACATGTTTTCTCATTCCATTCCGTCCTGTCAACCTGCTTTCACTGACTCTCTTTTCATTAATTTCATTCTTCACACAATCCATCCATTTATCCTTTGGCCTGCCTCTCCCTCTGCATCATCCACGCACATTAATATTCGTGACTCTTTTGGTCACAGGCGTTTCCTTCTCTTCACATGCCCATACCACACCCGCGACACTCCATAGAAACGAAACGATATATTTGCCTACACTAATACTAAAATAACAGACTGTACAGATATGTGCGTGTGTGTGCGTGTCTACGCGCCGCTCGAACAAAAACGCAATTCCCAGAGCCAGTCCTTCGACGCGGGGAGACGTGAGGAACGGTTTTAGAGGGAGGCGGAGCGTGTCGCTACTGTATGGTAGCAGTTACTAATATTTATACTGTGCCCTTAACAAGACAAACGACTATCTTTCAACTTTTCTGTCACTGGCGTATTACAGAAATAATTTTTGTCATCGGAGTCTCTTACAAACAAACAAAAGAACCGCCCAAGTGCGAGTCGGACTCGCCCACCGAGGGTTCCGTTCAAATGTCATGGTTTGGTCACCCATGCAATTATGGCCGCGCATACAGGTACTGACACACATGCATTACTAGCATGCTCAACCCGCATTGAAGCACGCGAAAATCAAAGTTACGTGAGTTTCACGTACTCCAATTGGTTTGAGCATGCTTAGTAATGGGCAAGTGTGTCAGTACCCTTACTCGATGATTGGTTACGTACTTCAAATAAAGACTATATTTTTTTATGATTTAATTATAAATGTATTGTTTTCAGACTTTTCCCTGTACGTATAGTATAAGATGATATTACTTGCCAAATTTCATAGTTCTAGGTCAACAGGCCCAGGTACCCTATAAATTTTGATTCTCTTGAGAATGTAATATACGTTTTTTTGCGCCATAAACTGCCATATCTTTTTTTCACGAGACGCGTTTTCACGGAGTTTAATTTTTTTACTTGAGTATATGGTTTTAAATTAAACTCGATACCTCCACTCGCTCCTGACATAAAGGGACTTGACAGACGGACAGACAGACTGACAACAAAGTGATCCTATAAGGGTTCCGTTTTTTCCTTTTGAGGTACGGAACCCTAAAACATAAACAACTTAATCTCTATATAATCCATACTATAAAAAACAAGTAACCTGTGTTTATATGTCTATAATATATATTATGTCAATCTCCAAAACTACTCACGCGATTTCCATACCCTTGTGCATATAAATAAATTGTTTCGTCAATAGGAAGCAACGTTATTTCTGAGAGCTATAGGCTATATTGCATTGTCAAAAATTAGGAATCCTTAACTACTAAACGAATTTACTAAAGTTTGCTCCATTGTCAAGGGCCGCACGTTTGATAATAATGTATCAATAATTCATAGCCTGCCGAAATTTGTATCAGGAGCGCAAAAGTGCATTGAAGATGGGAGACAAATATGACTGACTGACTGACTGACTATTTTTATTGTTAATGTTGATTATTGTTTAAGGGTTTTGTATGAGGGATATAGATAATGTGCATATAGTAAGTGATTAATATATGTGTATGACATCGTCTTAGAATTATCTGTAAGATGTTGTACTTATTGTCATAAATAAATAAATAAATAAATTCACGCGGACAAAGTCGCGGGCAAAGTGCTAGTACAATATAGATTAGTCTGGTCCAAAACCCCAGTCTCTTAAAGCTGGGCCCTAAAGCCCTAAGCAACCGATATTTAAATAGCTAGATTAAAATTACAATCCAATAAAAACTTGCAAACTTTCTGCATGAATATAAATGAGCTTTATTATAAAATTGTTCAAACTATTCAATAGTTCAAAAATCAACATAGTTTTGAAGGAATTTCTAACAAAAACCCAACAGAACTTGTACCGAAAACATTTGTATAATTTAAATGTTAATACGACATTTCAGGGGATTCGTTGTGCCGTCGACAAAAAGTTGATTTATACGGCGAGCCCTATTACACAGGTGACATGCCGACGGAGTGCAGAACTGCAGACAAAGGATAGGTACTCTCGTCTCGTACGAGTATAGGAAACTAGCGTACACCATTATTTTAGTAAACAGCTCAGATTATAAAACAAAAGGTATGAGAGTAAAGCCAAAAAAGCAAATACAAATTCAAAAGCGGATACCTACAGTCTCGTGATTGTATTTTTTTTGTATTTTTATTTGTTTTTTTTTAATGATTATTCGTGCTGTACTGATTCGTGTCAAAACAGCGCGAAGAGAATTATAGGTATTCGTTTTTTAATTTGTATTTGCTTTTTTGGCTTCACTCGCAGTGTTCCGCGCGGTATATCTGCCTTTTGTTTCATAATCTGAGGTAAACAGTATGATTTAGTTTTTATTTTGAAATATCTTCGTCTGATCTTTCAATATAAAAAAATCTTGTGTCATAGTGTTTGTTATCGACTTCCTCCGAAACGGCTTGACCGATTTAGGTGTATGATATTTTTTGTGTGTATTTGGTAGGTCTCAGAATAGGTCGTAGGCTATTTTTCAACCGACTTCAAAAAAGGAGGAGGTTATCAGTTCGTCTGTATTTTTTTTTTTTTATATTGTTTGTTACCTGATTTCTTGGAACTGGGTGAACCGATTTTGATGATTCTTTTTTTATTTGAAAGCTAGTGCTTCCCCTGTGGTCCCATTTTGTATAATTTGGTCCAGTTCTGACAATGGCATCCATGAGAAAAATGGTCTCTGATGTGAATGATGGGGCGGATCCGACATGGTTAGGTTAGGTTAGAACTGTGACCGCCTACGCTATGCCAGAACCAAATCATTTTTTTACAGTCAAACTCATATATTTCTACAATACTTTGGGTAAATGTTGATGATCATTTACTATTTTTGGAGGTCATTTACTATTTCTGGATGTTCGTTAAACATTAAGCCCGCCTTTGTACCTTTGTGCACGAAGTGTAAATAAATAAATAAAATGGAGTTAAATGTTGGTGATCATTTACTATTTTTGGAGGTAATTTACTATATCTGAAGGTTCGTTAAACATAAGCCATTTATAATTGTTATTGTTGAATGTTCACTATGAAAAACTCAGAACTATACCTATTTTATTAAACATACAATTCTCAGATTATGAAACAAAAGGCAGATAGACCGTGCGGAACACTGCGAGTGAAGCCACAAAAGCAAATACAAATTCAATAATGAATACCTACAATCTCGTGATTGTATTCGCTTTTGAATTTTTATTTGTATTAGACACGTGTAAACTAGTACAGCACGAAGTGAATTGTAGGTATTCGTTTTTTAATTTGTATTTGCTTTTGTAATCATGATCATTCATACACACACTTATACCCACACACACCCCACACACTCACCCACACATATACACACACACAAACACTATACGTTAACTTGACCATGCTAAAACAATCTTTGTAACATCCTAGTACCTAAATCTTTTGTTATTATTTATGTCTCAACATTGTAGCTAGTAACCCACGGAAAGCTGCGAGGCATCCCCATCGCAAGTATCTTTATAACTTAACGGGGTTACCTCAATATTGTGTTGTAAAACAAATGTAGGTATGAGAAACAAAAAATATTTTATTTTTATTTATTTTTTTGTGGCTTCACTCTCAGTGTACCGCACTGTCTAGATCTGCCTTTTGTTTCAGTATAAAACATTCTACCTTTTTCCTAAGACGCCAACCCACTCCACAAGATTTGTCGCAGCTAACAATGCGTTGATTTATTCGTCGAGATTTACTTCCGACTACCCCTGCAGACTGCAGTTCCAAGATGGCGGTTGCAGACTGCAGAAGTGCAGACAACAAAGAGATGACGTGATTAATTGACGGGGCAGGGACCTCCACACCCCTATGTAGTTAGCGAAAGGGGAAAGAACTAGGAAACCGTTGAACGGAATTAAAAAGTAGGTTTTCGAAACGGACGAACGTTAAAGAAAATTCCTGATAAAAAAATCATCTTGTTTTTTTTTGTTTTATCACGTCTTTGCAACATTTGATCCTTATCAGCAATATTATCGTGCAGTATATACAATAAGAACATAGGTAAGTAATGGTTTTGTTTTTGCAAAAAGCAAAATCTATTAGTTTCTTTTGATTCCCCCAAAATCGCGATTTTGGTTAAACGTGAATTTGGAGATTTCAATTTTCATGCATGTATCATAGTTTAATTTAATTTTGCCGATCTGCAAAATTTTTTACCTGTAAATCGACTTTCCAATAAAAGTGACCAAGGTAAAATAAAGAAATACGACTGATATTGTTCATCATGCGAGGCTATAAGTACTAACAAGTAATATTATAAAGTTGATGAATTTGTTTGTTTGTTTTTTGTTTGAACGAGCTAATCTCCGGAACTGCTGCTCCGATTCAGAAAATACTTACGATAATATTAAGCTACGGTATCCCTGAGTGACATAGCACAAAGTACGTAAGGCTGCGGCGCGCCCGAGCAGAGAGACCGCTCAGAACAAACCGCCATTTTTACCACGCACACATTGACATTACGTTTAAATTAAAGGCATTCTCAAGCAGTTTCAAGCAGACTTCAGACTCGACTGTCACGTTTTGTCTAAATTAATAAATAAGAGACTTTGACATTTCACGACGATCGAGAAAATTTTGTTGTAAATTACAAAGAATTCCAACCAGTGTCAATAAAATTTCATATTGTCACAAATAAAACCTACAGAGTCAATACAGTAGCAGCCCTAGTGAGTCTGGCAAGTTTAGGTAATTATTTTTGAAGATGGCGGGAGCGGTCCTTCTGTACCCTTTATATTTTGTGGACATAGGCTCATCATCTGCCTAGCCTTTTCCCATCTATTTTGGGGTCGGCTTCCAGTCTAACCGGATGCAGCTGAATACCAGTGTTTTACATGGAGCGACTGCCTATCGGACCTCCACAACCCAGTTACTGGGTAACACGATACTCCTTGGTAAGACTGGTTGTCAGACTTTCTGGCTTCTGACTACCCGTAACGACTGCCAAAGATCTACAAATAACAGCCGGGACAAACAGCTTTACGTGCTTTCCGAGGCACGGAGGGAACTCGGTATGAAAGGGATGGTCACCCATCCACAGACCGACCGCGGCTAGCGTAGCTTAACCTTTGACCGTTCGATCTGTACGGCTTTAACTTAGCCACGAGCTCCACTTGTGGACATAGGCTATAAGTTATTATAACTAGCCCGCGACTTTGTCGGCGTGAATTTTCTTAAGGATCCCTAATTTTTGCACAATGCAAAATAGCATATAGCACTCAGGGATTACGTAGCTTTCTATTGGTGAAAGAATTTTTGAAATCGGATGAGTAATTCCGGAGATTACCCCCTACATTCAAACTTACAGGCAGACGAAATCGCATGTAAAAGCAAAATAACAACATAAAATCCATAACCAATATTTCCGCAATGCTACTAATATTTATATAACACTCCTGCCAGACCAATAATACCTCTATTCACGTACATTTATGTCAACATTAAACCATTATTGGCTGCACTGGTGCAGGGTGCAGGCAGACAACAAAGGAACGCGACGGAATCACCGACCCCACGTGATTGGCTGTCGAGACACCCAGTTACGAGTATATAGCGGCGAGACTGTGTTATGTAAAAGCGGTAAAAGTACGGTTTAGTGGAGTAGACAGGTGTGAAATTAGATTAGTGGAAGGTGTATGATAATCGAGTTAAGTTAGCTCCGCCAGAACCCTAGCATCAGCAGAGTTATTCTATATACAAAATGAGAATCTTAATCTGGATTTCTGGGTGTGAATGCTTAAGGCATAAGTAAGGCTTTTGTAGATTTTTGCATGAAGTCTAAATAAACCTCCTCTAAATAACCTCGTGTCGATAGCAAATTTATTTTTGTTAGATTTTATGTTTAGCCCAGGAGCTCGTAGCTAAGTTAAAGCCGTACAGATCGATCGGTCAGAGGTTAAGCTACGCTAGCCGCGGTCGGCCCCTGGATGGGTGACCATCCCTTTCATACCGAGTTCCCTCCGTGCCTCGGACAGCACGTAAAGCCGTTGGCCCCGGCTGTCATTTGTAGATATTTGGCAGTCGTTATGGGTAGTCACAAGCCAGAAAGTCTGGCAACCAGTCTTACCAAGGGATATCGTGTTACCCAGTAAGTGGGTTGTGGAGATCCGATAGGCAGTCGCTCCATGTAAAACCCTGGTATTCAGCTGTATCCGGTTAGACTGGAAGCCGACCCCAATATAGTTGGGAAAAGGCTAGGCAGATGATGATGTTTAGCCCAGTATTCAGCTACGGCAACGCCTTCCGTCCATCCATCGCTGTGAGGTGCCGGTCGCGAATAGCACCACCCCATTTCTACCCGTGGGTGTCGTAGAAGACAACAGAGGGATATTGACCAGGGGATGAGCAGCAGCGTCCTTTTGGCTTGGCTTTACGGCTGAACCCCCCCTTGAGTGAGACCTATGCCCAGCAGTGAGATTTTTGCACAACATACAAAGTACCTAAGTACCCTGGAAATTTACCCGCAAAAACATTTACCGGCACCACTTTCGTCTGTAACTTCTTCCCGCATTAGCAAACAGACACAAAATATTTATTTTCAGGCCCTTTTCTTTGTCCCATTAAAGCAAAGAGAACATAGCTAAAGCAACTCTCTGTACCGACAGCGGGCTTCATACAAAAGTAGTCTGAAGCTATAGAATAATTTAAAGTCCAAAGTAGTCTAATTTGATACTAAACATCATTAACCAATGATTGCAGAACACAACTTCTCTAAAAAAACATTTTATATGAACACTGAAAACACGATTAATTTTCAATTAACTGTAAAATTCGGTTTTTAGATGCTTCAAAATCAATTAATAGGCAGTCAATAGGGTATTTTACCAAAATAATCTAATTAGTCTGATAGATTTCCTAAAAATATTGGACACGTGATTTTTCTCTTTTCACGTAAACAAAAAATGAAGACAGTGCGTCGAAAACCCGTGTGACATCACTATGACTCAGTACACTTTTACTGGCGAAGTGACGTCACACCCCCACTCATGATCTTTGATGCGTTTTATCTTCGCCAGTTTTTATTGATTTGATAAAACAAAAAATACGTATCCAATATTTTTCGATAATCTACGGACGGACTAATTAGATATTTTTTTGTCAAAACCCTATTAAGTTCGCTAATAAATGACGTCACATTTTACTATAGCAATACACCTATGGAGTGTCGTGGTTTGACAGCTCATAAAAAGTATGTCAATTGACTAGTGTCAAGTACCCAATTGTAGATTAGATTGGATAAGGGCACGGACACTAATATGAGACGTGTTATTAGGCAGTTTTTCGACCAGAAATTTTTAAGTATCGTATCATTTTGAAATTATTTTAGTTTATTTGAAGGGAAGTTGATCCATATTAGTGCTATCCCTACTCTTTCTACAATCTTTCCTCGAGACTTGACCAAAATATAACTAAAATATATGGAATGTCTTCTAATGGAACCTAGCATTAACTCCTCGAAAAAGGTAAGTTATAATA
Organism: Charanyca ferruginea; assembly: GCA_947361185.1. NCBI lineage: Eukaryota > Metazoa > Arthropoda > Insecta > Lepidoptera > Noctuidae > Charanyca > Charanyca ferruginea. Next base: position 5,768,718 of record OX376070.1, read on the forward strand.
ACTTCTTACTGTAGAAGTCAACAAAAGAGATAGGTAACCATGGGTGGTCAGATATAGTTGAAATTTACTTAGAAACCGATGGATGTTTTTGAATACAATTAAAGTATCCGGTGGTTTCATTTTGAGGTTTATGCACTTAAACCAGTGACTTTAAATATAACCCCACATAAAAAAGTCGGGACTGATCAGATCAGGCGACCAATGCAAATTGTCAAAACGGGAGATAACTCGACTATGTCTACGGAAGAATAGACATACTGACAAACTGTACTGACTTGTCTATTCTTGTTGTCAGTATGACTATTCTTCCGTAGACATAACGTGGTCATGCTACGCGTGCTGGAAAAGTGTCATTCAATAAGGCGATGGAATCGCGGGCTGAACGTGCAGTGGCACCGTCCTGTTAGAACTACATGTGTTCCAATCCCATTTTATTCGGTTTGGATATTAAAAAAAAACTTTTTAACAAAAAAGACAACCGCCTTCATAAAGTAAAAAATAACTTTCAATTCGCAAGTCGGCGGCTTTAGTTTTGCTTGTTGTTTTGTATGGCCACCGACTTGCGAGTTGAAACTAATTTTGAACTTTTTGAAGGCGGTTGTCTTTTTTGTAACAAGATTTTATTTCTAATAATACAAATTAATTACGAAACGGTGGAAACAATGGAATTATTTTTGCTCTACCCAATACTGTCAATGCCAATGCCTTTAATTTTGACAATGAGCAATAATTTAATTAATTACGTCAATCTAATACAATATGCGAAACGTGTTACATTATTGTTCAGCAACCACAGGTCAATGTCGATCCAAAACTTGTGTCTAGAATAGATTTCAAATTAATCCGTGTTGAATTTCCAAAATCATTACAATTACTTTGAAAATCGCGAGATGTGAAAACATATTCATTGCAATATAGATAATCTCAAGCAGACTTACTTTTCAAACATATAAAGCAATGTGTTATTAATTACCATCAAAATTCTTCGCATTTCAATTACAAATATCTGTCCAACACTAATTTGTAAGAATCTTTCTCCGTGTCGCTGTCATCTTACTTACCTACAACAATGTTATTTTGTAAGACAAACTCAGTGAAAACTGTATTTATCTAATATAGTTTTGTGGACAGATATAAGTATAGTTACTTATCATCAAAAATTCTAAACCGTATACGCTAACATAACCCGGTCAAGTTAGCTTCAAAAATAGGGATAAGGTTACATTAATACACATAAGCAGAAAACTGGTATGAATATTGGGAACACCATAATATAAAGATGATGTTCCCAACATTCATAATATTATAAAGAGGTAAAATTTGTTTGTAAGTTTGTATGTAGGGGGTAATCTCCGAAACTGCTCATCCGATTTCAGAAATTCTTTCACCGATAGAAAGCTATGTTATCCCTGAATGCTATAGACTATATTGCATTATCAAAAAGTTAGGGATCCTTGACCAAATTCACGCGGACGAAGACAAATAAATTGTCATAACTTGTCCCCATCGAACCGACGACGTACCTATGCAAAAAAATATTCAACGTCAAAAATCGTTTTATAGCATTTTTCAGCTAAACGGGTTTATCATAAAAATAGGCAGACAAAAATTGTTGATCATGCAATTATCTACAAAAATTGTTCTATAAGGGTGTTACTACACCAATCGATCGATCGTCGATCGATGCCATCAAAACCGACATCGATTGACGTTGATCGATTGGTGTGGTAGCTTTGGCTGATCAACAGATACCGTTCCACTAACTAATCGATCGATTGCCGATCGATGGCATCGGTCGACGTTTACCGATTAACCCCAGCTATAATCCATCAGTAATAATAAACAAGCAGCTCGATCGACGTCGACTAATTAATTCTACCATCAATCGATGCCGTCGATCGACGATCGATCGATTGGTCTGGTAACACCCTTACTTTTTCTTAAGAATCACTATTTCGGAGATACAGCGATGCAAAAAGTATAAAAATTGTTTGCACACTTTAGGTCAATGGGGCCTTTTGTCAATTTATTTGTAAAGGTGTTCCTAACATTAATAGAATTTTCAGCGTTATGCGAATTAATGTAACCTTGAATATCTATTTTGACCGGGGTTAACAGTAGACAAGGAAATAATATGCACTTTGTCTTTCAATGCAATTAATCCTATTTTATTATGTAAATAATAAATAAAGATGTAGATTATAATGTGTGTTTGTTTATGTATTTAATTTAACTTTATAATTCGACCTTCTTTTGTCTTCCTTCCTTCAATTGTTTACACCGGATACATGTTTGTTGAATGTTTACCTGAAAACAATAAAAATATATTTTAATCATCATGTCAACTTTTAGACGCCCACTGCTGGATATAGTTCTCCCCCAAGGCGGGTTCAGCCGTAATCGCCATGCCTGGCCGATGCATGTTGGCAATCGCAATAGGCGTTATGGTACTCAGTAGGACGGTGCTGCCCATTCTCTGGTCAATATCCCTCTGTCGCCTTCTACGACACCCACGGGTAGAAATGGGGTGGTGCTATTCGCTGCCGGCACCATACGGCCACGGCACGCGGTTAATCATATATATTATAAAAATTAAAGTCGCAGGCGCGCGCCGCGCTGAATTTGTGATGGTTCGATTTTGACATTTTTGACAGTTTTCACTAATAGACACAGGAATAATCGAAGGAGGTTACAGGCTATAGTTTAGTAGTTCTACCTATGCGAAGCCGGGGCTTTTCTTTTTCGTATGGCATCTCGCAGTTCAACGTAGGAGGTTGTCGGCTGCTTAACCGGACTTTCCCGTGGTGCCTTAAAAAAGATTAGTTTTAGGGCCTCCAGCCAGGGCAAAATAACTTACAAACTAAGCGACTACACGCTAAGGGCACCCCCTGTGGGGTACGAGCCTCGGCTTAGGGCGTCGCTGGGAGAGGACAGCAAAGGGACAGGCTGGATCGGATTTCAACGCCAAGGCGATTCGCTAGTCGTAGATAAACAAAAATACGGTCCATATTATCCGGCGTGTGTGTGCGTGTCGACGCGCCGCGAGAACTAAAAGCAGTTTCGAGAGCACGTTCGACGCGGGAAGGGGTGAGTAACAGTGTTTCGGAAGGAGGCGGCGCGAGTCGCTACTGTACAGTAGTATAGTACGCGCTACGAAAGACGAGACTAGGCACAGACTTGATTTGACTTGCGCAGTACTAGATTTAAAGGTAAGAGACCTTTAAGTCGAGTACTGCGCAAGTCAAATCAAGTCTGTGTCAAGTCTCATCTTTCGTGGCACGTACTATACTTACTAATATTTATACTGTGACAATAGTGTCTGCTTTCTATCAGTAAAATAAATTTTGAAATCGGATAAGTAGTTACGGAGTTTACCTCCTACATCCAAACTTACGAACTATACCTCTTTATAATATTCATGTAGATAGTCCAAGTTTCATCACGTTTTCCTCAAACTAAAACCCACAAACCATCTTCTCATTAACATGCACGCAGCAATGGACGAGTGCAACCGAAGTTCATGGCTCCTCATTCGATATTCAAATTACGTTTAAATTAAAACAACGCGACGCTTGCTCAACACAAAAGCTTCATTATTTATTCATTAAATAATCATTCAAGGTCCTATAAAACGGTTCGGTTAAGAAAAAAAAGGTCATTTTTTTTAACCTAGTTAAGTAAATACATAAGTTATGTATTCACAACTTCACGGATATAAACATCACGCCTGTTTTATTTTATTTATTTACTGTATTACATAAAACAGTTACACAGTACAGTCACTAGCATAAATATGTATACTTACAGATTGCAAAATTCAAAAGCAATTTTCTCGTGAAATAACTATTTCAAGGGGAACCGATCACACACAATTATTTTTGTCCGAATTTCACTTTAACGAAAACTATTGACCAACGTCTTTTTTGTTATATTATGCATTATTTGACATATTTTTAGATCATCGAAGTATCGTGTGTCGTAGGTATTATTTTACCGAACTATGTTTCTCCGATTTACAAAATAACTTTTTCCTATTGGCCGAAGCCTCTTTTGAATTATTTTCATTTGCCATATTTTCACACCGTCAAAACAACATTTTACGGAATATTATTTAATCACAAATATATAGCCGGTTACTAGGTAGTATTTTCAATATTAAATTAAAATAGTGTCATAAAAAGTCAATATGTTACAAAATTTAGTGACAGAAACGAATCGCTGCAAAACCGACTTCACGCAGTCTTGTCTGCCCTACCTAATTTAAGAACGCGTAGGCACGGAGGAGTGGGGCGGCCCGCGAGCTGAGGAGCAGGCGGTTTGAAGGCTCGCCGCCGCGGCCGCGGCTCGGCGCCGGCGGTGCCGGCCAGCAAGCCGAAGCTGCGGGGGTGAGCGTTAAAACCATCTGCGACGATGAGCTCGCGTGGGGCCGCCCAGACCCTGTAGTGCCGGAGCCGTGACAGAAACAATGCTTGCTGCATGTTGCATGCCTGCTTGCATGTTTCATGCTTGTTTGCACGCTGCATGCTTGCTTGCATGCTGCATGCTTGTTTGCATGCTGCATGCCTGCTTGCATGCTGCATGCCTGCTTGCATGCTGCATGCCTGCTTGCATGCTTGAAGCAAGAATCTTTGTTTGCAAGCTTCTTACTGGGACCACCTGTTTTATTAAGTGACATTTAAATAATTAATGAAACAAAATAGTAGGAAACTAATCTGAAATTAGCTCTCTATAACACCAGTGTAATAAATACATTAGTTTTGAAAGCTGTTTCAAATATTTAATTTGACTCAAATTGTCTTTAATTTTCAAGTTTTTGACTTTTCGTTTCTTTAACGACGTATTTTTTTTTTCTTGTGGGTTACCGGTTATACCGAAAACTATTGACCCAAAATCGATTGACTCAATATCAGACATATTTACTTCTAGGCGTTTGGTGAAAATTGGTAATTAAAACAGTGGTATAACGAATGTTCGAACAAATGTTATTTCGGCTAAGTGTAACTTCGGTAAAAAGTTTTTCGACCAAATGAAACGTCGGAGCAACGACAAAAATCGAATTGATAATAGGTCAACTGATACAGAGGCAGACGTGACTTCGATGAAGTAAAAAAATACGAAACGAGAAAAGTTGAAAAGTTTTAGGTGAAATGAAATTCGGTCAAATATTTTTCGACCGATATTTTTATGATAGGTAACCTATTTCAAGTTATAGTAACTAGTTATTTCACAACTACAATCAACAACCTTCTTCCGGCTGAAATGATGATGAATGATGATGAATGATGATGAATGATGATGGGATGATCCCATCATCATTCATCATCATATGGTTTTATCTATAACTTGAAATAGTTTGGTATTTCACAACTATTTCAAGTTATAGATAAAAACTATTTTATAGTAGTATGGGATCTGATCGGATTGTTCGTGTGGTGTCGGACGTAAAGAATAGCACCATCCCATATCTTCCCGTGGGTGTCGTAAGAGGCGACTAAGGGACTTACCAGAGAATGGGCAGCAGCGTTCTCTGTGCCTTTGTAACAACCATACTGATCGCCAACCCGTCTGCCAAGCGTGGCGATTATGGCAAAACCCCCCCTTGGGGAGGCCTATGTCCAGCAGTGGACGTATGATGATGAATGATGATGGGATCAAAAAACCCTATTCGTAACCCCATAATATTTCAATCAATAGTTTAGGAGAAAATCAGTTTAGAATGAGAACAACTGTTTACATGTTTTTGCTCGTGACTGTACATATCACAAAAAATGAGTATGTCACTAAGAGAGTGATGAACGTAGTAGAAGGAAAAAGAGGCCGTGGACGACCACCAATAATGCGCCTTATTCACCATCCATCTTGCTGTACGACCGTGAATAAGCTTGCTGTACGCCAATAATTATTATTAATTGTTTTTATTTTCACGGTACTTTTGCATCGTGCATCGTGTATGACCTTGGCGGGACGTACAGCAAGATGAATGGTGAATAAGGCGTTTAACCTGGCTACAAACCATTAAAGACGATATGCTAGCGAGCGGCATAACCCACCAGACAACCGTGTGGCGCAGATATAGTACCGTAAAACGGGGCTATTTGGGTTTCGGGGGGTTATTTGGGACAACCCAGGTTTTCGTACAAAAATATTGATAACTTTCGTTTGCTGTTTGGTAGGATTTGTTTTATGAACTCTAGCAACACATTTATAGTTAACGTCATAATTGTCAACTGTCAATGTCAGTATATTAAACAGTTTAGTAACAAATTTTGGTGAAAGAGTCAGAGACCGTTTTTTACGTCAAAATTTAGGCGGCAAAACTTCTCGCACAGCGCAAAATTCTGAATAGTTTTTGAAAAAAAAATTTTCTTCTTAAAATTCTACCAATCCCTAAAACAAAAACATTATTTTATGTAGTTTTTGTCAGTCTTTGTCCTAAATATCGATAGACTTGTTGAAAGTGGCTGTTTTGTCTCAAAATATGCATTTTATATCGGTTTTTCAGTGCTGTCCATAATAGCCCCAAATATGCGATATTTGGGACAGCCTCATTATTTTTTTATTTTTCTGTTCCTGTTACATGTAGCTACTTCAAAAGTATGTCTGCAGAAGTAAGGAGTTCTCCGACACCCGTACAATTTTTTGGGTCCGTGGGTTACGCCCCCGGTGTGTTTTGCCCCCGTGGTGGAAGCCCCCGATTTTAAATTAAGTTATTATAGTTGATTTCGCCGAAATAAAAATATTTTTTACTAGATACAGACGATGAAAAAAGTGTTTCGGAACCAAATACGTAGACAAACTTACTAAATAAGTATTCTAACTAACACAATATTGGATACTATAAACATGCTACAAGGATATTCACTTTATTACTATATTACAATTATTTACTTTAGATGCATTACTTTGTACTTTGTCTAAACGAGGCGCCCGTGCCCGGCCAAACTGGTTTTACACAATAGCCAGATCGAATTCTAAAAGAAAGAGATAGGTAGTCAAAGAAAGGGAAAGATAGGGTTGAAAACAATAGAGTCCAGGGTGACGGACAGTGAAAATAGCAAACATAGCGATGGGCACTATTTCTATCCCTTTCCCACATAGTTGCAATATGTTACTGATAAGAAAGTTTAGTCGGTCATGTTAACTCAAAATGGCAAGTCCAGGTCCTTCACGGGGTTTAGCACAAACCAATTACAAAATAATTTCAAATAAACTAGGTGGAAGAACGTTACTACATGTCGGATTTGCTTATAATCTTCATAGGAAAAATAATAAATCGAGTGTGTGGACATGCGTAAATAAAAGACATGGCAAGTGTAGTGGTTCTATAAAATTAAGTGAGGAAAGTGACAATGTACAAATCCAAAAGTGTCATAATGCTGAGTGTCAACCTAACTTAATGAAAAATGAAGTTAGAGTTGTTATGGAAAAATTAAAAAAGGAAGTGAAAACGAGTTTCTCGAGCTCTATACAACAAAAATTTGAAACAAAATTTGCCGAGTTAAAAAACACAGACACAGCCTTCGATGAATACATACCCAAATTCAATAATATCAAGCAACAGTTATACAACTCTCGAAAGAAAGCCTTAAATGTAGAAAAGACACAGTTTCGTAATCCAGCTGAAGTCATTATACCTGAGATTTTTCAAAAATATCTATTAGTTGATTACTGTGAGAACGACAACAGAATTATAGTATTCGTATCAGCACAGGCTTTAAAACACATCAAAAATATACAACACTACTTCGGGGATGGTACATTTGATTGTTGTCCAGGTCCATTTTACCAAATATTTACCATTCATGGAGATATGGGAAGTGATGCACAAGCAACCAATATTGTGCCTATATTTTATGTGCTACTAGTTAATAAAGAAAAAAGTACATATGAAGTCATGTTTAAAAAAATTAAAGAAGCTGTGCCGGACTTCAGCCCCATGAAATTCACTGTAGATTTTGAATTAGCTACAATGCTGGCAATAAAAGAGGTATTGCCAGCGGTCACAATACATGGCTGTAATGTTCACTTCCAAAGAGCCATTTACAGAAAAGCGAAGTCTTTAGGTTTATTGGCACACGAAGAAACAACATTGTATGTGAAACTGTGCACCTGTCTAGCATTTCTTCCTAAAGAAGATATAGAAGATGGTTGGCTTTCCGTAATGGAAAACAGGTAATTTTAATTTTCATTTTATTTTAAAGTTTTAACAGCTCATAGATTGTTTTTATAAGTACGCAAAAATAAAAATAATGCTTAGGTATATACGACATGTCATATATATCATAATTTTTGTTTTCAGTATTCCCGATGAAAAAGTCACCCAATTCAACGATTATTTCGTTGAACAATGGCTTGAGCCTCCGGGGATGATCTCAAAGTGGTGTTGCTATAAAGAACGACATAGAACCACAAATTTAGTGGAGGCCTGGAATCAACGGCTTCAGTGCTATCTGGGCCGAAAACCATCATTATTATCGTTTTTGGAAATTATAACAACTGATATTTCTACGTATAGCACAGGTCAAGTGAGGTAAAATGCTGATTACTTACATAACGCTTAATATATCAGTAATTCATTTTTTTTACTCTTAGTAAATAATCTTTATCTTATACTTTCAGATTACGAAGAAATGACAGTCCTATATGTAAAAGGAAAAAATCTTCAATAATTAATGACAAACTCATTGCTAAGCTGACAGACAAATATGAAAAGAAACAAATTACAATTATGGAGTTTTTGGAACAAATCCGTCCGTATGTGCAAGTCAAGCAAAAATAATCACCTACTTACTTAGCTTAAAAATAATGATTTTGCATGTTTATTGTTACATAATTACTACATTTTAATTTTATATCTATATCAATGTTGTAACCTCCATAGTCACTGCATATAAATGACTTAAATTACATAATTTAATTACAAAGTTCAAATCATCCTAATATTTTTACTATGTTTTTCTTCTTTTGTTACTTTTGTTATCTGTGATTTTAAATGTTAATTGTTTTTATTATATTTTAGTGTTTGAACATTCTGTTACCAATCTTCTAAATATTTAAGTAGATGCCTACCTATATACTTAGTACGTAAATAGTATATAAGTACTTAAAATAATCCTAATTTTAAACTGTGATTTTTAATTTCGTATCTGTGATTTTGCATGTTATTGTTGCTTTATTTTAATGTTTGGTTTTATTTGTTATCAAAGTTGTATTTACGTAGATACCTATTATTATTTATTAGACTTTTAATTTAATTTTTATTACATATTAAGTACCTACGTATTACCTATTATTACCCATTAGTACCTATTATTAGATAAGCAAACGTTTGTTACACCGACATTGTTAATAAAGATTTATAATAATAAACTATGATTTTGATTTTAATAATGAACCATGACTTAGACATTTTTTATAATAGGTTACACTTTGCTATCTGACTGTACTTTTGATAAAAATATTTAACTAATAAATATTATAGTACTAAAACGAAATCGGGGGCTTCCACCACGGGGGCAAAACACACTGGGGGCGTAACCTACGGACCCAATTTTTTCACCATAGTATTTTATGTGAAATAAACAAGATATTTGGTAAAGTGACTCAAAATATGTCCCGAATAGCCCCGTTTTACCGGTATATCTGGAGGAAGGCTGACCCCAAATAAATTGGGATAAAAGCCAGGAGAGAGAGAGAGAGTCACAGTTCACACTAGGGTTGCCAGGTTTTTTTTGATCCTGTAAGGGACAAAATAATGCTCATTTTGGCAAAAAAATACGGGATTTTAAATTTTTCGCCGGGACAACATGAATAGTATGTATTTTACGTTGTTTTTATTGCTAGTTAATAGTAGGTATATTTTAAAGAAGCGTGAAGGTTTACGTAATATAATAATTCAATGCAGCTATAATCATAGTTGAAAACGGTCATCAATTCGCTTTTTATTAAATCCGGAGTACCTACGTTCGTTGCGCACATCAAAATCCTCTCTACAAAGCAGTAAAAAAGTAGTTTAGGAAAATGTTAGGAATTTCGAAAAATCTTTCCATTATTTTCTTCCACTTTTCAATACAACCCATGCTTTTGTCATCAAAAGACGTTGCAATTTCCAGGCTTTTTTTAATAATTAGAAATTCTAGAAATTCGCGACGCGGGGTAATCGAAAGATATTGAAATACGGGACAGAGTCTGTCCCGGGAAATACGGGACATCTGGCAACGCTAGTTCACACAGTACATATATCGTAAAGTACCTGTTGTGGCCCAAGACTTCGTCCGGAGAATATCTTGTCGCTGATGCAGACGAAGTCCAAACCAAGTCCAAGTATTGACTGTACCAAATTTCATCAGGAGACACAGAATCCTAGATCCCAGTTGTGAACTGCTGTAGTTCCGAGTTAATTAAGACCCTATCAAGCCAATCACTTAGAGAATATTAGTAAAAGTTTAAAGGCTAAGCTGCAAACTGGGTACTTTTGAATGATTTTGAAAAGCTTAATGCGAATGGCGCAATTTAGCGCAAAAATAATGTGCTTTGGCAATTTTTGTTAAAAAGGATCCTCAAAATATCAGCAACCAAAGTGGAGTGCAGTCTTATCGAACGTGAAACTTTTTTATTTGTGATCAGAAACTACTTCGGATATAGATTTGATATAAAGCGCGCGCCACACCGAAGGCGTGATGGCGCCGTGCCAATGGTTTACGGCGATATTTAGTACTCCAATTTTAGGGTTCGATTTGCCACGAAACTCCCTAAAACTTGAGGGATACATGGTCCCAAAGAGACCACACAGTCGAAGTATGTATCTGGATACTGGATGGGTGTGAATTAGTATTGGCAATACGAGGTGAAAGTCCCTATCGTGACACAAAAAATTACCATGAATTTACATGATTCTAGACCCATCAGAGTTAAACATTTTCGTCGGTCAAACTTCTTTACATTACGGATCAGACATGGTTACGTTAGAAGGTGGCCATTTGTTTTTTTTTTATCCTCGAGGCGGATTCGACTTGATTCAACTTTCGCGACCACGTACCGTTACGTACGTTTGACCACTATCTCACCTGATAGGAAGCGATGATGCGGTCTAAGATGTTGCACGCTTGCCTAGAAGTAACCTATTCACTCTTGACTTAAAGACTCCCAGGTTGTAGCTATCAGGAAACACAGACTCGGGCGGAAGGGAATTCCACTCCTTAGCAGTACGCACAATGAATGTGTTCACAAAACATTTTGTGCGGATGGGTGGGACGTCCACCATGTACCGGTGGCGCATCGCCGTTCGTCTTGTGGTCCGGTGATGGAACGGGCTCGGCGGAATTAAATTATGCAATTCCGTCGCACACTCCACAAAATGCAACCGATAGAAAACTGACAGGCCAGCAACTCGGCGTCGATGCTCGAGACTTTGGGAGTTTAGACGCGACGAGCCAATGATCCTCTTGGCTCGTTTCTCAATTGACTCTAAGGCATCAAGCTGGTATCTTAACTTTTGTTAGTTAACTTTCGCAGTAAAGAATTTTCGCAACAACGAACGTCGCAATGGTAAACTTTCGCGGTAACGTACATCGCTGTAATGAACTTCGCAACTATGATTTACACTCCAGTAACTTCGCAGAGAAAGCTTAGCCACCAAGCACGATTCCAAACTTGACTTGGCGCCTGAAATGAGTATACGACGACGACGGCAGAAAAGCGGTATTCGGATTCCAAATGCTTACAAGAAACTAATAATACTGATATGTACATCTCCTGAAATCAGTATTTTCCAACACTCATTTACCTCATACCAGTTGGTCTCATGGTCACAAACGCGGCTGCTGAACCTGGGGGGTCCTGTGTTTGATTCCCAGGCCAGCGTGGAGTGCATGGTGTCAATAGTTATAAATATTTTATTGACAGATAAGAGTAGAGTGATTATCATTTTGATAATATAAAAAGCACCCCACGCTTTTTTTTAAATAAAATATATTTTTTTTTATTCACACTATTATTAATTTATATTTATTGAAATTTTTAACACTTTTCTTAATTTAAATTTATTAAAATTTATTTTCTATTCTTTAGTTTGGTTTTCTATAAAAAGCGTGTTTTTACTGTACTTTTTAGTTTGAAAAATGGAATAATTTTATCAAATTAGTGTATTGTCATCGGTCCTCGATAAATCTACAAAGTTTGAACGAAATCTGACCGTTTAAAGTGGGTCAAAATCGCGCCCAAAGAAGTCGGTTACAAACAAACATACAAACATACAGGTGAAGCTAATAAAAAGCGTGTAAAAAAAGCTTTTTACAAAAAAGACAACCGCCTTCAAAAAGTCAAAAATAACTTTAGCACAGAACACACATTGACTTTAGTTTCGAAATTCGAAGGCGGTTGTCTTTTTTGTAAAAAGCTTTTTATTTTCCGCTTTTTAGTACCTCCTTCTCATTCAAATCTATTAAGAAGAGATTGAAAGTTAACTACTACAAAGATTGATGAAACTAAAACGTCGTCTATGTAAAATTTTTGGGTATTTGTTGATTTTTCAAAAAGTGCTGAATCAATTTCGATAAAATTTATATGGGACCACCCCTGAAGCGTACCGTATCTATAAAAAAAAGAATTTTCAAAATCGGTTTACGTTTGCCTGAGAAATCGCGTAACAAATCGCGCACATACTTAATGCAAATTTAAGACTTATACGGTTTTCTCATGGATGCCATGGTCAGAACTGGACCAAATTAAAATGGGACCACACGGGAAGCACTGGCTTCCAAATAAAAAAAGAATCATCAAAATCGGTTCACCCAGTCCGGAGAAATCAAGTAACAAACATAAAAATAAAAAAATAAAATAAAAAAAAAAGCTTTTTACAAAAAAGACAACCGCCTTCAAAAAGTGAAAAATAACTTTAGCACAGATCACACATTGACTTTAGATTCGAAATTCAGTGGCTTTGTTCTGTTTGTTGTTTTGTATTGCCACCGACTTCCGGAACTAAAGTCAATGTGTGTTCTGTGCTAAAGTTATTTTTCACTTTTTGAAGGCGGTTGTCTTTTTTGTAAAAAGCTTTTTATTTTCCGCTTTTTAGTACCTCCTTCTCATTCAAATCTATTAAGAAGAGATTGAAAGTTAACTACTACAAAGATTGATGAAACTAAAACGTCGTCTATGTAAAATTTTTGGGTATTTGTTGATTTTTCAAAAAGTGCTGAATCAATTTCGATAAAATTTATATGGGACCACCCCTGAAGCGTACCGTATCTATAAAAAAAAGAATTTTCAAAATCGGTTTACGTTTGCCTGAGAAATCGCGTAACAAATCGCGCACATACTTAATGCAAATTTAAGACTTATACGGTTTTCTCATGGATGCCATCGTCAGAACTGGACCAAATTAAAATGGGACCACACGGGAAGCACTAGCTTCCAAATAAAAAAAGAATCATCAAAATCGGTTCACCCAGTCCCGAGAAATCAAGTAACAAACATAAAAATAAAAAAATAAAATAAAAAAAAAGCTTTTTACAAAAAAGACAACCGCCTTCAAAAAGTGAAAAATAATCAAAATCGGTTCACCCAGTCCCGAGAAATGAAGTAACAAACATAAAAAAAAAAAAAAAAAAAAAAAAAAAAAACAGACGAATTGATAACCTCCTCCTTTTTTTAAGTCGGTTGAAAATACAGACGAATTGATAACCTCCTCCTTTTTTGAAGTCGGTTGAAAATACGGAGCGCCCTAGTTATAAGAATCACTACAAAACAAAAGGGTCACAAAAAAGCCTACCAACCTAATGGGTTTCTAAGTATTAAGGATAAAATTGAACCGTTGAAAAGTAGTCTTGACTGATTTTTGTAGTCAAAAGTAGTTTTGACTGCATACGAGTTTTGACTGTGACATAATATACATGAATAATTTACAATCGTGGTGGAGAGGAACTAAATAATATACTATTAAATAAGATTGTCTTGGTTCTATTAAACTTTTGACCACAACCTGACACGCTTACCCAGATTAAGTATTCCTATGCTCAGCGAATCCGAATGATTAATAACAGTTATTTAAATATTTATCTTGACGCTGATATTCTTCATCATAATTTAAATAATAAATAGTTATAGTAATCTGGCAAGAGAAGGGTATCTGCCTCGGCGAAGCGAGGTTGTCATCTACGTTTCGCTGACGCCATTGTCCTTTTCTCTTCAACCGCCATGGAACTGGAAAAAATGCTGCATGAACTCAGCAATGCAAGCCTTGTGGTTGGACTGAAGATGAATATGTCAAAGACTAAGCTTATGACCAACAGCTCAAACATTAACGTGCATATAGACGGATAGAGAATGCACTATGTCCAGGAATACATCTACTTGGGCCAAGTGGTCTCCTTCCAGGCAAGGCAAGATAAGGAAGTTGCCAGACGCACGGATAATGCCTGGAAGAGCTACTGGTCCATGAAAGAGCTATTTAAGGTTGATTTACCTGTCCCCTTAAAACGCAAGCTAATGGACATGTGCATTCTCCCCATCTTGACTTATGGTGCACAGACTTGGTCTTTGACGAACATCCAGAAGTCCAAACTCAAGGTGTTGTCTTTGACTTGTCAACGAGCGATGGACCGCAGCATAGTTAATGTTAAACTTACAGACCACATACGAAACACCACACTGCGCACCAGAACGCAAAATGTCGACGTAGGTCAAAAAGCATCTAAACAGAAATGGGACTGGGCGGGGCATGTCTGCCGGATGCCAGCTAAGCTGTGGGCCCGCATATCGCAAGACTGGAGCCCTGACACAGTCAGGCGGGGTCGCGGTAGACCAAGAAGATGGCGGGACGACTTGGATGGCTTCCTCGCGTATTGGCGGGATGAGGCACAACATCGAGAGAAATGGAGGGAATGGGGGAAGGCCTTTGCCCAGGAGTGGGACAGCAAAGGCTAGCAAAGGCTAAAAAATTGTAATATAATTATATTTTTTTTAGGTTGGTAACTGAATTGCGTGTTGTTAATAGATTAAAAAACTTGAGAGGTGTCAAGGAACATCCGGATGGAACGAAGTTCCTTTCGATTAATTAGTGAAGGAATTGTAATAAAATTTTATTTTTTTAAAGTTATATATATATAGGGTGACTGGTAATTAGTGTACGATACTTAAACACGTGATTTGTTCATGATAACAAACAACTTTCCCGAAGAAAAAATGTTTTTTGTACTGGTTCACTTTAGGTCACAAGCGTGCGCGGGCGTGAATTAATACGGCTGTTGTGTTATTGTAATAAAAATGAACCAGTACAAAAAACTGTTTTCTTCGGGAAAGTTGTTTGTTATCATAAACACAACGTGTTTAAGTATCGTACACTAATTACCAGTCACCCTATATATATATAACTTAACTTGACCTTTATAAACTAGAGACTATAAAGACTAAAAAAAAAACCCCTAACCAACCCCCCCCCCTAACTTAACCCCACCCCACTCCCCCACCCCCCTAACCTAACCCCCCACCTCCCTACGACTTATGACGTATTAAAAAAAAACTACTTACTAGATCTCGTTCAAACCAATTTTCGGAGGAAGTTTACATGGTAATGTGGGTACCTACATCATAAATACTTTTTTTAGTTTTATAATTCTCTTATTTTAGAAGTTACATGGGGGGGGGGGGCACATTTTTCCACTTTGGAAGTGTCTCTCGAGCAAACTACTCAGTTTAGAAAAAAATTATAGTAGAATCTTCAATATCATTTTTAAAGACCTATCCATAGATAACCAACACATATGGGTTTGATGAAAAAAAAAATAAGTTTCAGTTCTAAGTATGTGGAACCCGCAAAAATTGTTTTTTTCTATTTTTGTGTAAAAATCTTAATGCGGTTCACAGAATACATCTACTTACCAATTTTCAACAGTATAGTTCTCATAGTTTCGGAAAAAAGTGGCTGTGACATACGGACGGACGGACAGACAGACAGACAGACATGACGAATCCATAAAGGTTCCGTTTTTTGCCATTTGGCTACAGAACCCTAAAAATGAACACCAGGAACGAAGTCGCGGGCAGCAGTTAGTTTGATATAAATAATTTGAGTTTGTGTAGTGCATTGCAGAAAAGTTAAAACGTTCGGTGCACTCGATGGTAACGCAAAACAATAACGGGCACTGCGCACAAGGGATAATGTTTTATAGTTAAAGAACCTTTATTGCACAAATTAAATTCATTACAAATTTGATTTAGTGACGACTACACTAACACTTTATTACGATCTTTATTAGTGACAATGCAGAAAATAATCGCGCATTTCATTATTCTCGGATAATTAGAGGCTATTTTATCCAAGCGACACATACCTACCATGTTTACAAAATCAAACAAAAGCTACCATTCAATTTCCCACCAATCAGTTCACATTTTTTTTTTCATTCTTGATTAAAGTCCAAACGTTACAGACCATTTCACAGACAAAAAGTCTTTCAGGACGACGAATTGAATATCGATAAATCGGAATGATTGATTGAGTTCGAGCCGGTAAAGAATTAAGATTGCGATGAGATAATTCAATTCATCAACCGGTAAACGACTATTACAGAACATGGCCAGTTTAATTAATGCTCCGTAGAAAATCATATTGCGATTATCTGATTGGGAAGAATGATTAGCGATCGATCGACGTATTTTATTTAAAAAATCATGAAATCAGAAAACATGGCCTCCCATATAAAGGGATTGCCATAATCCCCACGCTTGGCAGGCGTCTTGGGGATCGCAGTAAAGTTGTAAAGTACACAGAAGCCGCTGCTGCCCGAATTCCGGATTTTCCCTTAGTCGCCTTCTACGACACCATCGGGATGAAATGGATGGGTGCTATTCTAGCCCAGACAACCCACGGGGAAATGGATGAATACTAAGAGTTATCGTTCTGTCGCTTAGTGCACTTACACTGTACAGCAGGTGCTTAGCATAAATACACATTCAGATTTTAAAATTAAACTCTTTATTACCACAAATGACTCCATACTTTTCCCACTTTATTTCTACCAGCACGTCAACATGTCGTTTGTGTATCATTAGTCAACGCTAACCTACTTGATTGACATTACAACAGTACTTGCCATTACTCTCTTACATGTGCCGTGATGCGCCGTTTAATGTCATAACGGGGTTCAGTATTAAGTGACTAATTCTGAGAATAAGGTGACACGATAAGAATATTAATTATTATTTCATAATACAAAAATGGTACTTACTACAGTGTCTAAAGCTGTTGGTCCCGGCTGTCATTCGTAGATCTTTGGCAGTCGTTATGAGCAGTCAGAATTCAGGAAGTCAGACAACCAGTCTTACCAGTAACTGGGTTGTATAGGTCCGATAGGCAGTCGCTCCATGTAAAACACTGATATTCAGTTGTATCCGATTAGACTGGAAACCGACTCCAACATAGTTGGGTAAAGGTTAGGCAGATGATGACTGCAGTGTCTAAAGTCCTAACTAAGTATATTGGTGTACGTACAGTACGCAAAAGAGATAAGTATCCATGTCGTCGGGAATAGTTGAAGATTTCTTAGAAACCAATGGGGGCTTTCAAATGAAATTTTATTAAATCATTGAACTGTTTATTCTCTATAAATTGTATTTTATTTCATTCATAAAAACCTATCGGTTTCTATGTAAACTTCAACTGTTTCCGGCGACATGGATACTTATCTCCTTTGGTGACCGTACACAGCTTCATATTTGTACTAAACAAACAATATATTAGCGATGACATGTAGTGCCGGCCGCGAATAGCACCAACCCATGTCTACCCGTGGGTGTCAGAAGGCGACAGAGGGATATTGACCAGGGGATGGGAAGCAGCGTCCTTTAGAATACCATAACACCAACTGCCATCGCCAAGATGCATTGGCCATGCATGGCGATTACGGCTAAATCTCCCGTAGGGGGAGACCTATTCCCAGCAGTGGGCGTCTAGAGGTTGACATGAATACTAGCGAGAATAAATAGATCAGCTGATGTATAAAGGGCTATGTCGTACGGAAAAGCCGTACGGATTGATCGGTCATGTCTAAGCTGCGCTTGACGCGGTCATTCCGTGGATGTATGACCAAATATTTCATACCGAGACCTCTCTTTGCGTAAAGCCATTGGTCCCGGTTGTCGTGCGTTAATTTTTGACAGTCGTTATCAAAAATAAAAAAAATCAACAAGATTTTATTATTTCTACAAGTTCTTACATACAAACTAGTGATTGGAGCCTCCCCCTTTAAGCAAATAAGGCCTGTGTTAGGAGGCTCCACTCTTCCATATCATATAGTGCGAATACCTGTCTTAAAAAATTAAGATTTAGGATTCAAGTTTAAGATTACAAATGACGTTATGGGTAGTTATAACTTCAGAAGCTAATAAGTCTGACAACCAGCCTTACCAAGGGGAATCGTGTTACCCAGTAACTGGGTTGTGGAGATCAGAGAGGCAGTTGCTTCTTTCAGAACACTGGTACTCAGCTGCATCTAGTTAGACTGGAAGCCGATTCCAACATGGTTGGGAAGGCTAGGCAGATGATGATGTACTCGTATTTAGGAGTAGTGAATTTGAGGCGAGTTGCCATCCCACCATGATAGGGATTAACAGTGAACACTTTACCTAAATCAACGAGTGCATTTTATTCCAGAATAGCACAGCAGACATAAGAGATGTGGATTCCAAATCTACAATTTGATTGTTAATAGGGTATTTTACTCTATACGAGAAAAAATCTATAAATATGTTATTGAGACAGTTTAGGCATTAAGCAGTCGGAAAATGTAAGTTTTAGTTCATAAAATAACAAAACAATTTTTTAAATTCAATTCAGTGTTTCAGTATTTTTAATCTGTTTTATAACACCGTGAAATAGTAGCGGCCATGTTATTACGCCATACGGCTGTGTAAACAAAAAATTGTCAACTGTCAGTCAACCGATTGGCGTAATATAGGCTTTGTACCTTTATTATTTTCGTAACCAACGTAATTTTTTCATTATTACACCTATTACAAAATATGCTTTTAATTATTTTTAAATGATATACAATTATCATATTTAATATGAGCTCATTTGATACAAAACGAACTGACGTCATTTACGCTGAGCAATATGGCGTCCAGTAAATTATCATATTTAATATGAGCTCATTTGATACAAAACGAACTGACGTCATTTACGCTGAGCAATATGGCGTCCAGTAAGAGGCGTTTTCGTCAAACTACGCGCGAAATTTGAAAATTGAAAATTTTGATGCATTTTTATGGCACTTATCGATTGAATAAAAATTTTGTGTATTTTTTGGTGGCATATTAGCACTACAGAATTTCATTGAGATACTTTTCAAAAATGGGTGTAATACCCTATTATAACAGCCAGATTAATCTTGAGCAATCATGGCTTTCACTTAGCAGGTCGCCCCATAACCAACATTTTATTTAAAAAAAAAAAGGAAATGCAGCTGAGGGGCTAAACATTCCACGATTAAAGATCGTATTGAGAGGGAGATATCAATATAACCATGTAATCATGTTACCATATAAACTTGTGTTCTTTTGTAATAAAGGTCGAGTATTGTATAGCATTCGTTGTACCATTAAGGGCGGGTTGTTTCAAACAGTCGGTTAACGTTACATACGGACGGTTAAAAAGTTACTACTATGACGTGCGATGTTTAACGTACGTTAAATGTAACGGGTTGTTTCATGACATAAAAATCCGTCAGTTAAAGTTATACAAAAAGAGATTCCATAATATTTTGATGTTTGAAGCAGCTGTTTGACAACACAAAATTACGATGACTGGTCGGTTAAGGTAATAGTAACTTTTTGACATATGATTTTGTCAAACAACCCATTTTTTTGATTTGACGATAGTTAGCGCCATTTTTAACTATTACCGGTCGGTAATGGTTAGTTGAAGCAACCCGCCCTTAGTCATCATATCGCCCATCCGTACAGTATTGTCACTAGGTAGATTGTTACCCCCCAAAGATTTCATGCAAAAATAACTTTCACCAGAATTTAGCACCATGTATTAGGCAAATAACATTCGTATTGGAACAAAGGGAAATAATAATTATACACGCGCTAAGGAGAACGATTCAGCAAATGCGGTTGCAGAGCGGTGTGCACCACTGAAAATAAACTCTGCATCGATTGAACCGCTGAAGTGCGGTTATAAAATACACATAAGAGCTTAATGTGATTAAATTAAGTTCTATTTTTGGATGGAGAGTTATAGTTATTTGTAATTATGCACTTTACTGACTAAGCGCCTATTCATTTCATTCGAGTCGATATCACCCATTGATAATATGAACTTTCAAACTAAATAAATGCTATGTTCAAAACAAGTACCTATATACAATTCAAAAATCGACCTAATTACGTTGTTATTTACCCTCAGCTTAAAAAAAGATTTTCATGACTATACTCTTTAAAAATGTATATGGTGGCCCTACAACTCATTATACTAAATTATGATCTTTGCGTCCTACCTACGTATTTACCTACATTTCCTAAATCAAATCCACCTAAAAAAAATACACTTCATCATCTGCCTAATATTTTCCTAACTATGTTGGGCTCAGTTTCTAGTCTAACAGGACAGTCTAAGAGAATGCAGTTCACTGATTGTCAGACTTTCTGGCATCTGACTACACATAACTATACATTTTTATTTTATGATTTTAATTTAATTAAATTACATATTTCAATTTGATATTATGATTTTGATTTGAATTTTATAATAATGATTTAATTTTAATGATAATATTAATGATTTACTTTCAATGATAATAATAATGTTTATTTTATTTGTGTTACTTGATTTATTATATGTATTTTTTTATTACTTTTTATTTATTTATTTACTTACTTATTTAGTTTTAATTTTATTTTAAAATGTAATTTATGATCTGAAATTGGTTGAAATAAATGAATTTGAATTTGAATAACGACTTCACAAGATCTACTAATGACAGACGTCCAATTGTGCTCCTGAAGGCACGGAGGGGTTTCGGTAAGAAATGGATCACCCATCCACGGACCGACCGCGGCAAGCGTAGCTTAACCATGACCGATAGATCCGTACAAATGTATTCAACCTCTTTAAATTTCTGGAAATATCAAGTAGATAAACAATAGTTATCTACCTCATTATCTAAGTATTGAATAATTCTAATAATTTTTAATTTGCCGTGTAGCACCACCCCATTTCTACCCCTGGGTGTCGTAGAAGGCGACAGGGATATTGACCAGAGGATGGGCAGCAGCGTCTTTCTGAGAACCATAACACCTACTGCGATCGCCAACATGCATCAGCCAAGCATGGCGATTACGGCTGAACCCTCCCTTGGGGGAAACCTATGCCCAGCAGTGGGCGTAAACAGGTTGACATGATGATGACGAAATCTAATAATCTTACTCAATAATTATATTGAATGATCCTCAGGTCGTGGGATCTGAGTGCTCATCTACTTTTACA
Source organism: Charanyca ferruginea (assembly GCA_947361185.1). Taxonomy (NCBI): domain Eukaryota; kingdom Metazoa; phylum Arthropoda; class Insecta; order Lepidoptera; family Noctuidae; genus Charanyca; species Charanyca ferruginea. Next base: position 5,790,208 of record OX376070.1, read on the forward strand.
CCTTTGTAAATATTGTATTGAAATTAAATCTTAATAATCTAAAAAATAACAAATTAACCCCTTTTAACCGATTTAAAAAAAAAGGAAAGGATTCGACTATTTTTCTTTTTCGTATGTTTGTTACAAGATTACTTCGGCAATTGTAGATCGATTTTGAAAATTCAGTTTGAATTTTGCTGCCTCCCCCGTGTCGCTTTCACCTGAATGACCTAGGTTAACGTGTTTCGTAAAGGGCAGAATAATTATATCCAAGTGAAATTTCAACCCAAATAAGTAGGCGCAACTAGAGCTGAGACAAGATAACATTTTTGAAATATCTCCTATGCTAGAGACCCGTCCCGGATTCGTAAGAGTATTTTCGTCATATTTCAACTAATTTAGACAAAACCTTAACAAATTATACACCTACGTCTTCTACACTAACGTTTCTCATGAATCACTCTATCTATTGATGAAAACCGTATGAAAATAAATTCAGTAGTTTCTGAGTTTATCGCAAATATAGAGACAGACAGACGCGGCGGGGACTTTGTTTTATAATATGTAGTGATGATAGTAAAACAGCAGTGCAACAGCAAAACAGAAACGAGCGTAAGTTTATTTATTAGCACGACCGAAAGGATGAAATTATTAAAAAAAAAAATGTTTTGCTCCAAATACAACCTGTATTCTTGGAAAAAAAGTCAACATTCATTCAAGTCTTAAAAAGTATGAAATTGACGTTCAGAGACTTAGGGACATTTCGCATCCCTAGCAGACGGGGTTAATGTCTCGTCTGTCCTTTGCAACTGAGATTTTACCTACCACCACCGGTCCTCAGGCCCACAGGTCTATTAACAAAAGATTACATTAGCGTACATCTGAGACTTTTGATTTTCAATAAAACTTATTTGAAATTATTTTAATGTATTTAAAAGTTCGTTTTGAAAGATTACAACGTATTTTTCTCTAGTTTTCATAATTTCGAATGTCAGCATGGTTTTTTTGGAATCACATTTAGTAACTTTGTATCTAATGATAGTTATAACAGATGTAAGACGGAGCAGATTATGAATAATCATAATTGTTTAGGAGTACATTATGTACAGACGCCAGCACATCAAGCCATATCAAACTGTCAAATTTTCCCAATCGAATATGAACCTTACCATTTTGTAATAAAGTTGAAAATCTATCAAAGAAATTTGACAGATTGTTGTAGCTGATGTGGAGTTCTCTGTACTTACACCAACAAGGAAAACAAATACTGTAACTTCCTGTTACAATTTATCCATCGACTTATTGTCAAATAAATGTTTTTTTTTTGCAAAATATCAACTTGCAAATCAAAATAAAATATCCATAATCCATATCCATATTTCCATACTAATCCATACTATATCCTACTAATATTATAAATACGAAAGTAACTCTGTCTGTTACGCTTTCACGATGAAACGGCTGAACTAATTTTGATAAAATTTGGTATGAATATAGCTTAAACCCCGGGGAAGGACCTAGGCTACTTTTTATTCCGTGACTTCGTCTGCATCCGCGATAACCGACATTCACGCGGACGAAGTCGCGGGCAAAAGCTAGTAATATTATAAATGCAAAAGTAAGTTTGTTAGTTTGGAAGCCTTTCACGACTAAACTACTGAACCGATTTTGATGATCTTTGGTACAAACTAAGCTTGAAGCTGGAGGATAAAGGCTATTTTCAACCGACTTCAAAAAGAAGGAGGTTCTCAATTCGTCTGTTTTTTTTTGTATGTATTTGTTACGCGATTTCTCCGGCAAATGACAAGCGATTTTAAAAAATCTTTTTTTATGGATAGGGTATGGCTCAAGGGTGGTCCCATACAAATTTTATCGAAATTGATTCAACACTTTTTGAGAAAATCGACAGAAAGCAAAAAAATATACATGGATGATGTAATGTTCTTCCAACCTTGTACAGACGCCAGCACATCAAGCTACTACAATCTGTCACATTTCTTTAATCGATTTTCAACTTTATGGTTAAAACCTAAGGTTCAAGATTGATTGGGAAAATGTGACAGTTTCGGGTAGGTTGACCTGCTCTTACAATCTCTGTTTTGACTGTGTTGCCGTTTCTAAATGGATTTAGATGATAAGGAAGTACTAAAAAGCGAAAAATAAAAAGCTTCTTTACAAAAAAGACAACCGCCTTCAAAATCTAAAAAGTGATAATAACTATAGCACATAAATAACACACATGACTTTAGTTTCGGAAGTCGGTGGCAATACAAAACATCAAACAGAACAAAGTCACCGACTTCGTATTATGTGCTAAAGTTATTTATCACTTTTTAGATTTTGAAGGCGGTTGTCTTTTTTTTAAGCCGCAATAACCGTCATTTACGCGGATAAAGCAGCCGGCAAAAGCTAGTAGCTTATATATAATAAATAAAATAACAGATTAAGCTGCGTCATCCATTACGAAAAAAACGTTTTTACAAAAAAAAAGAAAACCGCCTTCAAAAACTAAAAAGTGATAAATAACTTTAGAACAGAACACACATTACTTTACTTTCGGAAGTCGATGGCGGTGGCTTTGTGTTTGTTGTTTTGTACTGCCACCGACTTCCGAAAGTAAAGTAATGTGTGTTCTGTTCTAAAGTTATTTATAACCTTTTAGTTTTTGAAGGCGGTTTTCTTTTTTTTGTCTTTTTATTTTTCGCTTTTTAGTTATCCAAATCCATTAAGAAACGGCGACACACTTAAATAAAAGAGCTTGAAAATCCTCCAAAGATTGAAGAAACTAAAACGTCCCAGTAATTTTTTTGGGGTTTTGGTTGATTTTCTCAAAAAGGGCTGGATCAATTTTGGTAAAATTTATATGGGACCATTTCGGAATAAACCCCATTCGAAAAAAAAAGAATTTTGCAAATCCGTCTATATATGACAGAGTTATGCCCGAACATACATAAAAAAAATATAAACATCCGAATTGATAACCTCCTCCTTTTTGAAGTCGGTTAAAAATGCACTGTACACAAATACTGCATCGCGATGAAACATAAATTAAACTATAAAGCCCACGTCAGAACGACGTATTTGCATTTTTATTGCGACGAAAGTAAGTAAGTACAGCAATATTTTACCCATTTAAAACTTCCGTAAAGTTACCTCTCAAAAGTTTTAAGTAAAAATAAAAAAACTATTTTCAGTTGAAACAGATGCGAACACGCAGAAAATACAAATCAAGTTTTCTATTCTATTTACGAGAGATGAAATCAAGATCTTTCACGATATTTGTATTTTGACGTAAGTACTACGACATAGATTATGTTTCCCTCTCACTGTAGCGTATCATTGAAACTGAGGTGCAAAATAATAGAGTAAGTAAATTGGGTTTTGTAAAAATCAAATAATTTCTACCATTTTTCTAATTTATTCTAAGCATAAGTACTGGATTTTGGGTGTCCATTGAACTGTTATTCCTGGATAGTAACACATTCAGCATATTGACTTACTGGCTTGACATAGTTAATAATTTAATTATTGAGAGATTGTGGTCACATGTATTTTGTTTGTATTAGTATTGTGCTCCCTCTTATTATTTTGTTATATCAGTTTGGGATGGAAGTGTTTAGTAGATTAGATAGATTAGATATTCTATCAGTACTGATATTTATGACACGTTTCGTTTAATAAAATTATACCTTGTTTACATTACACTGGTGATGTAATGAAAACATTTTTTTACGACCCATAAACCAAGTTTTACACCTTTCATGACGTAAAAAAAACGCGATACAGTAATCTGTAATTTCATAGAAAAAATTACACAGAATGATTATCAAAGAGTTTGAACATCAAAGTGCCACCACACGTAAAACAAACAGTAAAAAGTTGAATGTGACGTTATTTATTTAAAAATAAAAATTTAAAGCACAAATTACTAAAATAAATATCAAAAGCATTACACAATGCATTGCAATGCAATACTACTAAAAATAAAAAACAAAAACTTTCTCAAAGCACACTATGTGACAGAAACATTGTCAAAAACAAGGCTAGTTAGTCACAAAGCATAGCTGGGCCATTGTGGACACACTCATAAAGGACAATTCTGATTGTATCCCGATCAATTTACAGCATTTCAGCGAAGGCTTTTGTTCATGGGTACTTACATGACGCCCAACTAACGTATATGATGAAATGTTACATGATGTGGGAACAATGAGTCGACTGTACGGTGTGTACAAGTATCAAATAGAAGTGGCACTAAGGAAACCTAATGATTAAAGCTAATAAAGAGTAAATTTTCCGCTTATCTAGTTAGGCTATATCTGCTTATTTTCGACAGAAATCTACAAATACAATAACGCTTTCAGGGTATTGGTGGGGTTGCCCCGTTTTTGTGGCACATCGGGAATGTTCGCGGAGGCACATAAAAATGGATTTTACGCAACGATGCGAATGAGGAGTGTATCCCTGGTGCGCAGAGTACGGGCCAGCTAAAACAATATCCGTGAAATAATCGCGAGCAAGCTCAATAGCATTTACATGAATCAATGCAGTGCTATCTCCCACCCATGTGATATTATATAAATTAAAATAACCTAACATAGCTCTTAAGTTTACTAACACAATAAGTCCTTGTTACTTGAATACTACTACTACTATATCAACCTTTAGACCCCCACTGCTGGGTATAGGTCAAGGGGGGGCTCAGCCGTAATCGCCAACGCCATGCTTGGCCGATGCATGTTGACGATCGCAGTAGGTGTTATAGTACTCAGAAGGACGGTGCTGCCCATCCTCGGGTCAATATCCCTCTGTCGCGTTCTACGACACCCACGGGTAGAATGGGTTACTTGAATAAAGAGAATTTATTATTATAGGTACTTCTATCTACTGGTGTCTGATTTTTTGTTTGTTAAAGGTATTTGGGTAACCGGTGGATGCAAGCGGCAGGTTGTGGCGTTCTATGGGCGAGGCCTATGTTCAACAGTGGACGTCTTTCAAGCTCGGCTGATGATCATGAAGAGGTATTCTCTGGGAATATTGGTCCAATTACAAAAAATCTTTCACCGATTGAAAGCTACGCTATTGCCGAGTGCCATGGGCTATGCTTAAGTAAGTACTTGGCTTTCATGCAAACAAAGTCGTGGGTATAAATATTATAAATATCAGTACTACCGTCTGTACGCAAAATACGAGCTGAGACGTGCAGTTACGGACACCAGCCCGTGATACTACTACTAGTACTACCCTCAGACCAATAAAAAACTATAGACGGAACATTGCGCCCACAAAAGTGTGACACGTAATATGAAGACGATTCGGTCATATGAAGACGGCCGCTCGGTAGTCAGCCGCGAGTGAGTGAGAGCGCATGACGTACATTTGGTGAATATAATAATTGCGAAATTATGCCATCCTGTTGTATAAACTGCTGCAAAAACAATTCATGTTGTCGTAATAAGTCTTCTGGGGTTACTTTTCACAAGTAAATAACCAATTTTCTGCATAATTTAAACAAAATCGCGAAATGTTTGACATAATTTCTTGGAATACCAATTCTAGACGTTATTGTCTCAGTGTTGCAAGTTAAGAACATTACCTTATCCCAAAAGTAAGCAGTCTGCAGTAAGCAGGGCAGTTGAGAGTTTAGTTCAGACACGGTTCACCTAAGTGTTTTTAATCAGCATAATGCATATTTAGTTTTCGAGTACATTAGGTATGATATTATGACATGACATGTATGGGATCGTAAGTATTTATAAAATATATTTCAATAATTATTATTTTTGATATGATATTTTTAGTTCCGTACCTACCCAACCAGCAATTCAGTCCTATTATTTCAGCTCATAACTCTAAAAAGCTCTATAAATGATTTATTAAGGTTTTAGCGGTGCCAGAGTGTTGTATAAAAGCGTTCGACAGTACATTATTGCTCTAAATGCTTATAGAGCTAAAAATAATTATAAACAAAGGATGTAAACGTTTACTACGCCATTTTATACAATCGTTATAGTCAAGTACTATAGCAAGTTCTAATACAACTAGTACATAATAATATTGCTCTATAAAATTGTTAACAGGTGCCTTTATTTATCTGATTAGCGTAATAAGGGTTCTAAACGAACTGCAATAGTAGTCACGTTATAGCAGCGATGAACACTCAACTACAGGGCGATATTGTGATATTGTGGATATTCAGATCGCTGCTATAGTACGTGTGCGTTAGTAGTCACAAAGACTTTACAATAGAGTGTTTTTGTGCTGTAGTCTAATTTCAGATCACGCTAATAGGACGTAAGTGTACTATAATGGTTTTTAGATGCATATTATAATTTTATCGACAGACACTATAATAGAGCAGAATTATTGTATAACAACTTTTTTGGTGCCTAGCAATGCGCTTGTTAGTATTATCTATCACTATAATGACGCAAAAGTGGCACATACATGTAGATAAATGTTTCTATTAAATGACAGTTAAGTCCTAAAAAGGATTATTGGCTCGCTTTTACAACAATACTCAGACATTTTGATACGAAATTAATGCGACGTGCATTCTGCCCCAAAAACAAAAAAAAATGGATTTTAAGAATTGGAAAAGATATAAACGCAGTGGAACTTATAGAAGAGAAGTGAATAGACGTTTTGAAAAGCAGCTTCGTCATCATCAAACAATCAAAGCAGTAATAGTAGCCAAAATCAAGTTGGAATCACAATTACGGGAAACGGTTCCGTACAAAATGTGTCTTACAAAGATCTTATTTCTGAAGGGAGAACCTTACTCCAGCGATTTTTCTGAATCTTCAAGCCCGAATGCACGAAATTGTTGGTATTTTTCGAATGTTGAATCATTATTCAACATTCTAAAAATACCAACAATTTCGTGATGGCGTCAAAAACTGGGCCATTAATTATAATATTTCGCATGAAGCAACAAAAAGTTTAGAACGATTAATTAACAATAGAATACCTAATATGTACTTTACCTTACCAAACTTATTTTATGCCATTATTACATACTGTATATTAAAGACATTTTACTAATTCCTAAGGTTATTTACGCAGATGGTTTATAAATAAAAATCTTTATTAATTAAATGGTTCTTTATTTTGAACTAAAAAAGAAAAACCTATTATTTAAAAAATAGTAAAAATAAACACTGGGTATTATATATTCAGTCATGCTCACACAGAACCCCAATTTCAGGTTGAATCCACGATGACTGACAGTGAAAACATTATCACGGCAAGTACTATAATGGCTCTTAGAATATCGAAATCACTTTATATGATAAATATTTTAGTAAAAACTCAACGATTCGAGGGGGGCACTTTAAATTCATGGTAAACCTATCCCTAGTTTATCAGTAAAGCTGCAGTCGCACATCATTTCCACCGTAATAGACTAATATTATAATAACAAAATAAAATCTTGCTCAAGTTAGATTGCTTATGTCCTTTTGTAAAATTATTTTAATTATTTTTTGCACCCTACACTATCACGAATGTAAAATAATGAATGGTGAATGAAAAATGTGAGGTAAAGGAAACTAAACTCTTGTATAGTATGAAAAAGTACTATAAAAGGTCCTAAGTAGCCAGTACATCATTATTTTGAGACCTGCATCACTGTTACATAGATTTTATTGGACTGTTTCGTCATTTGGAACACTGCAATACAATTATTTTGTCACTGAACAGAGATCTAAATGCGCCACTTCCGAATAAAAGATACGTTCTTTGGGGCTTTATAGGACCAAGGATAGTTTTTTACAAAACGTTCTATGGTCTTTTATAGTACTAGTTTTTGCTGCTTGGGTACCTCAAAAGGAAAAACGGAACCCTTATAGGATCACTTTGTTGTCTGTCTGTCTGTCTGTCCGTCCAACAAGAAACGTTATTAAAGCAACATATGGGGCATTAATATAAATAAGCTTTATTTTTTGGTAAATTAATGTATACGATACGAAAATAAATTACTCTAATTAAAATAAATTTTCTTTCATTTCATACAACCAAGACAAATTAAACAATACTAAGTACCTAATATTAAAACTTTTCACCAAAGTATATCTCTCGCACTTGGGAGACGCAGCGCAGCGCTTGCAACATTATTCTCTAGCACACATGCGCAAATCTGCGATATCTTACACCGAGTCACGCACACATAGCCGACTTTTGGTTTCACTTCTTTCGTCGCGATTGTTTACGACCGCTCCGTCTATAGTTTTTATTGGTCTGAGGTACTACCGTACAGTAGCGACACGCCCCGCCTCCCTCCGAAACATCCTCCCTCCCTCTTAGCGTGGAACGTGCTCTCAGAACTGCTTTTAGCGGCACACACGCACGTATTTGTACAGTTTGTTATTTTGGTAGTAGTGTAAGTAATTAAATCGTTTTGTTTGTGTAGAATGTCGTAGGTGAGATAAAACAAAGTCGCTCCCGCCGCCGTCTGTACGCGTAGATCTTTTAAACAGCGCAACGGATTTTAATGCAGTTTTCAGCAATAGATACGAGTTAATTTGATCAACATTGCACCCAGCGAAGTCGGAGCAGGTCGCTAGTATGACATAACCAGCAGTCGATAGTTATGGGTGTACTTCGAAGTTAGAATACAATTTCAAGTCTGGGGTCTTGTTTTTATATGTAGGTATACTAGTTTCTGCCCGCGGCTTCGCCCGCGTAAAAAGCACGATTATCCCAAGGGAACACCATTACCGGGATAAAAAGTATCCTATGTGTTAATCCAGGAAATGGTCTACCTTTATGCCAATTTTCATGCAAATCTGTTCAACGGTTTACGCGTGATTGAGTAACAAACATCCAAACATCTTCACAAACTTTCGCATTTATAATATTAGTAGGATTTTATTTATGCACAGTCACGAGCATGAACAATGTATGTTTATACTTACTTAGCAAAATTTTAAAGCGATTTTCTCCTAAAGTTTTGATTGAAATGTTGTTTTGTTAGGAATGGTATTGGATTGCATTCTTGGGAAGTAGACATTTTCTCGTAATTATTTTACGACAAAATAGTTTTTGAATTTTATGTAGTAACCCTACATAACATTTTTAATTAACTTGGTAATACCTAAAAAAAATAGTATTACAATAAAAAATTGTAATCAAACTTTTAATTTTGGAATAATTAATTATTTTGACTATAATATGAGACGTGGTTATCTTAATAGGAACTAAGGATACAATTTAATATTTCTTTTTAATTAAGGTGTTTTGTAGTGTGATCCTTGGCCAATACGACTCACTTTTTTTAACGAACTTCTGATCGCGACTGTATGTCACATTAATATTTAAAATTGCCCTCATAAGCGCCAGGCGCCTTTTCACGAATATAATAAGTTAATAACAAACAAAGGTTGTCCTTGTAACATATCTATTATATAAATATATTAGAATAACGTTTAAACGTACCAAAACATATTTTATTACTTTACATTTGAGTATAACATAGATTATGTAGATGGCCAATTACAATTGTCCACTTATAAACAATATGTATAATATTAACAGAACAGCATTGACAGCAACACAGCATGAGAATCCATTTATTGACAATTTGACATAACAATTTCACGCACACATCCGATCTGATCTAAAACTTTTATATTATTAATGCAACTTATTATTTAACTCTACTTTGTTATTAATTCTGTAAACATACCCGTCATTGCATGCCATAGTTGTAAGATATCAACTCTCCTTTTGTCTACAATGCTTCTTTAACATGAACCCTGTATATTGAGAGGTCTGGCTCTTGTGATACAGGAAATTCTAGTACATGAGCCAGGGCTACACTGAAGATCGTGTCTTGAAGTGCCAATAAATTATTATTATTTGCGATCCGATCCGATACGTATACCTATCGCGTCAGTGGTCGATCACCTTAATTTACAATCAATAATCGTAAGTCAAGTGTATTGCAAAGAATAAATGAACAATTAAGTACATCGCTTCCCGCTGCGCAAACCTGCATATTTTATGTACCTAATTAAGCCATTTACATACAAATATGCTATTAATAAAGTAATTAATTTATTCTGTAGTTATAGTGATACTCTTCGATTATTCAATTAAAATTTACTTAAAAAAATAGTTTTATTTGACATAACAATGAAATAATTATGTCAATTTACTGTTGTGTCATTTAATGGTTTGATAGGGAGTGGTTTCGACCAACATCTAGAGAAACTTTCGCTCAACGGCAGGGTCAGCTTGCCGCTGCCGCCGAAATAACCACCGGCCGCTTGGGTCTCTTACCAGCTTACTGCGGGAGCTGAGGGATTTTTATATAATTTTAAATCTAAAGTGCGGTCATAAAAGTAGATTGATCAATTAACTATTCCGACTGGGTCCATATTTTTGTTCATATAAAAATCTCGTGTCATAGTATTTGTTATCGAATTCCTCCGAAACGGCTTGACCAATTTTTTTTGTTATGTATTTATATTTGGTAGATCTGAGAATAGGTCGTAGGCATTTTTTTATGTGGCAAAACAACGTTTGGCCGGTCAGCTAGTTTGTTCATATATTTTATTGCCATAGTTTGAGACAGTTGTCATGAAAACTAATGTTTTATCAGTGGAAACTTGTTATGGCGCTAACAAGCAACTTTTGCAGATTTTAAACTGACAATCACGTCAAAATGTGTAGTGCAAGTAAATGATTTGAAAAAAATATATGTTAAACTAGAACATTCTCTTAATCATTTAGTATGTGAATATGTTTGATTAAGTTCATATTAAATAGTTTAATTAAATCGTGAAGTTGTGTCTGACGCGGACAAAACATTGATAATCACACAAAATCTACCAGGAATATTTAAACGAAACTTTTACTATCTTATAGACAATTTTAGTTTCTATCTTTTAGTATACACCTTTTTTTAGTTAAAAAATACTATCTTTTATTTAATTTTTTCGACTAAACTTTAAGAGTTTTGGACGCATACGATTCTCTGGTCTCTCAAGGTCGCCGGCGTATATCGTCGCCTTAAATGGAATTCAAATTTGAATTTGTCACGAGCACTGTTTTTTTAGGTCTCTGTCATGCGTGTAAAGTTTGCATTTTATCAAAATCTAACGTTGTGCCAACCATCAACTTTCTGCGTTCCATACATATTCACAAAAAAGGCTTTGTGATATTGAGACAGACGGTTAGTAAGTGATCTTAATCTTTTATTTATTACCTAAGTATGCCAATAACTACTATACATATTAGGTCTTTACATATGAAATTGCCGCTCGGTATCAAAAAATTAAAAATAACTTTTTTTAAAAGAAATTATATACCATTTAGTCAATCGAAGTATGCACCATTGTTATCGATACACTTCCGCCATTTTATCGGGAGCTCATTGATCCCTTTGGTAAAAAAATCCTGGGAGCGAGAATCGATGAACTGCTTGAAGGCTGTTTTAACTGCCTCATCAGAATTAAAAATTTTTCCTTGTAAAAAGTTGTCCAAATTTCGGAATAAGTGGTAATCGGTTGGGGCAAGATCTGGAGAGTATGGTGGGTGACGCAGAGTTTCCAGTCGCAGCTCCTCTAACTTGGCGACCGTCTGATGTGCAGTATGTGGTCGAGCGTTATCCTGACGGAGCAATGGGCTAGAGCAATTGACCAGTCTCGGTTGTTTAACGGTGAGCTTTTCCATCATTGTTTGCAACTGTTGACAATACATGTCTGTAGTAATCGTCTGGCCTGATCTCAAGAAGCTGTAGTGGATGACACCAGCACAGGTCCACCAAACACTAACTAGAATCTTCTTTTTGGTTAGTTTTCGCTTGGGGCAAGGTTTTGCCAGTTCTCCAGGGTTAAGCCATTGTGATGATCGCTTGCGATTATCGTACACGATCTACTTCTCATCACAAGTGACAATACGATTTAAAATTCCCTCATTATTGTAACGATTGAGCAAAGAAGCGCAGCAACCGACGCGTGTTTGTTGGTGTGCTTCAGTCAATTCGTACGGTACCCACTTTTCGAGCTTTTTTACTTTTCTAATTTGACGCAAATGGATAATGATTGTTTTGTCACTTACTCCAAAGGCTGCTGCTAATTCAGAAGTATTTTGAGATGGATCCGCTTCCACTATCGCCTTTAATTCTTCATTATTCACTTGAGTATCCGGTCGTCCACGAGGCTCATTTTGTAAATCAAAATTTCCAGAACGGAAACGTTGAAACCAAAAACGCACCGTTCGTTCGTTAGCGGTGCTTGTCCCGTACACGTCGTTAATCCTTCGAGCCGTTTCTGCTGCACTGGTGCCACGGTAGAACTCATATTCGTAAATACCGCGAATTTTTAATTTCTCCATTGTTGTTGCTATAGCAATTTTCAAGCCCAAACAAATGACGTGAAAACAAATGAAACACGAATTTTAAAACAATATTCTTTAGTCTTTTTTTGAAATAATTTTGAATTTGGAATTCCTCTTCAAACATAAAATATTTGATTTCACAGTTGCCAGTATTAAGTATCGGCAATTTCATATGTAAGGACCTAATATTTATTTGTATACTAGGTTTATAATATATAATCAGTCTCAGACTTATAAAGATCCCGTTTTTCTTATTATTTATTTATACTTCATGCACAAAGGTACAAAGGCGGACTTAATGCCCTTTCAGGTAACTACGTATCCCTTTAAAAGACGATCCATCTATCTACGCATCTAAACGCTCGCATCCAGTTACCGAGACTAACTAGGTCAGTTTTAATGGGGCCGTGTCACTGAAACCAGTTCAGTGCAGTATTTTATAATGCACTCTTTTTTGCTTTGAAAGCGAGACGCATCCGCAACCCGCCGAAAATACTTTTACGGAATGAAAAGCGTTTTTAGCTCTCTGGTTTTATTTTTATACAGGGCAGGGTGAATTGAAAATGGCACTAATGTCGTTCGAATGTACATTTTAAAAATCAAAAATTGAAGTTTTACTGCACTATATTCTCATAAACAGATTAATTACGCCACACTAATTCAATATGCTAACATATTTTTGCATATTGATTTAGTTTGACGTAAATTTTACTATCAATCAATAACAGTAAAATGTATTTAGATTTAAAACTCTTGTTTGGTATTTAAAATAATCAGCGTTAAATATGGAAAATCATTACGGTTCTGTCAAAAAAATGGGAGAAATTCTGACAGAATTGTAATGTCGTTGTAACAGGGAAGCATAGCTGACTGACAAGTTTACTTTCGATAAACAACAAGGCTGGCAATTATGACTAATCATGAATTACTGTATCATTTTGTCCTAAACCTAAAACAATTAAATCGGATTCTTTAAACCTTGTAATTAGTTTTTCCGTTGACTTGTTTAATGCGTCAGTCAAGGTTAATATCTACTTCGGGAATCGCATTATTTGCCAAAAAGAAAAATAATATCCGCTTTCTTTCTAACCGACATCTGGATCCTGTGTAAATGTAATTCTAAATTTAAATCATAAAAACAATGCAATAAAGAATGTTTGCAGACACGCTTACAAATGGCGCGACCTATATTTAGCGGAGACTGTTGACCCCGTGCCCTCGCCCTGCATCTCTGTTGACGGAACGATATACTTCCTTCGACCTATGCGAGCCTGGTACTTATTGATTTGAGTTCGTCTTAAGATAGCTTTTGTTCTTTTCTTGTAAGAGAACGAGTGAAGTGAATGATTTCTTCCGGTTTACTTTTTGATGGAACTTAGAAAAGTAGCAAAATAAAATTGTGTCCCAAACAAAGACAGGGTTATTTTACTACACCCAGTTTTGTAAAAAGTTTATAACTGAGATGGTAAACTTTGTTCCTACTTCATGCGTATCCTAGCATAGGCAGTGATCTTTTTTCAAGGTAATCGTATTCACGTGTAATTATTATAATTGATGTGTAGGTACAAGATATTGTAAAAAAATATTTTTAAAGATTAAGTAATTATCGAGTTTCTTTCTCATTCCTTTCTATACGAAACTAGCTACCTTTTGGAAGGGGTTTTTTAGCTTTAGTTGTTGTAAATAGCGTTCAAAACTGCCTTTTAATATAATTTGGAGGTGAGGTAAACTGAAGTAAAAAAAATCCCGAATTTGCATCTGAACTTTAACAAAAAGTCCTAAAGATCCCTAAAAACGAGAAGAGAGTAACGAGAGTATTCGCAATTCAATTAAATATAAAAGTATTGGTATGTGATACTATTGAGTAATAAAGTTACAGTAAAACCTCCATCGGGAGTCTCACCCTTTCATTAAAGTAAAGACTTGACTACTTATTCCGTGGAAAGATAAAAATATTCAGTTTTCACATTCATAAAGCAAGTACTCCTCGCCCTCATTGTCTTTGAACAGGAGTAAACGACCTCCTTGCTTGTCTGCAACCCTAGTCCGCTTGAGTCATAAAAAGATGAATGACGCGAAATGCTGGCTTGCACAATCAGCATTTGTTTTTATGAATACTTGTTTGTTGATCCCTGTTACTGGCGTGCCTAGGGGTCCAGGTTAGGGCAAGCCCGATAGACATGTTACGATTAAGAAAAAATTCGGTCAAGTGCGAGTTGAACTCGCGTGGAGAGGGTTCCGTACAATGCAAATTGATACAATTCTTATAGGTTTTCCTGTAATCTACAAGCAATGAACTATATTTCGTAATTTTTTCATAATTTTAGACTCAGTAGTTTCGGAGATCAGGGGGGGGGGGAATGGTAAATTTACGACTTGTTTCATGACTAAAATCAACACTACCTATTTATTTTACAATAATAACCAAAATATATTTGAGATCCTCATAACGAGCCTTTTCCATTTGATATGCGGCACAGTAAGGTTTTGCAAAACATTTTTTTTAATTTAGCTACCTACTAATTTACCTACCTACTAACCTAGTTTGTGCCCCAAAAATGAGCTTTTGTACGAAACCCTAAAAACAGCAAGTCGCTCAGTTATTGATTAGTTCATGTTATGCTGATTAATGCAAGCCCGGCTTATCGGCTTGTATGAAGGTCCCTCTCTCTGTATTCATTATTAACATCACCTGCCTGCCTTTTCTCAACTTAATAAAACTGGTTGTCAGACTTTCTGGTTTCTGACCACCCATAATGACAGCTGGTACCAACAGTTTATCGTGGTTTCCGAGGCATGAAGGGGTCTCGATATGAAATGGATGATTATAAGGATCGACCGCGGTAAGCGTAGCGTAAGGCTTTGAATTAGCCACGAGCTTCTCCATATTCATTAATAATAGATACCTGAATAGAACGTCGATGCACTACGAAATCGAGGCAATTGCAAGACCCAATTAGAATTGTGACAGGCTGTTGATAAAGAGTAGAAGTTATAAAACTGTAATACATAGTTGCAAAGGTTATAAATCTCTGCATGAGACTTGCCATAATTTAGTTTTAAATGCTATAAAAAGTTAAGTCTATTTTATGTAAGAGAATTCGAAACTTTCAATCTTTGGTGGCAGAGAATTAAGTAACATTCAATTCACGTTTTACTGCAGAGAGAGAGAGAGAGAGAGAGACCATCAAGTATTTAACGATTTTCAAAGGATGAAGTCGTAAAACCGACTGCAACATAGTATGTTGCTTGAAAGCATTTAAAATAACAAACGGAAACGGATTCATGCAATTTATACCACCTTCTCTGTTGCATAAATTCGATCAGTTTATACGGAACGCCCGAAGCAGTCTTTGAGGTTGAAAACATACCTGTAACAAAAAAGAACTTTGTTAGTATTAGGTCATTACATATGAAATTGCCGCTCGGTATCAAAAAATTAAAAATAACTTTTTTTTAAAGAAATTATATATTTAGTCAATCGAAGTATGCACCATTGTTATCGATACACTTCCGCCATTTTATCGGGAGCTCATTGATCCCTTTGGTAAAAAAATCCTGGGAGCGAGAATCGATGAACTGCTTGAAGGCTGTTTTAACTGCCTCATCAAAATTGAATTTTTTTCCTTGTAAAAAGTAGTCCAAATTTCGGAATAAATGGTAATCGTTTGGGGCAAGATCTGGAGAGTATGGTGGGTGACGCAGAGTTTCCAGTCGCAGCTCCTCTAACTTGGCGACCGTCTGATGTGCAGTATGTGGTCGAGCGTTATCCTGAAGGAGCAATGGGCTAGAGCAATTAACCAGTCTCGGTTGTTTAATGGTGAGCTTTTCCATCATTGTTTGCAACTGTTGACAATACATGTCTGCAGTAATCGTCTGGCCTGAACTCAAGAAGCTGTAGTGGATGACACCAGCACAGGACCACCAAACACTAACTAGAATCTTCTTTTTGGTCAGTTTTCGCTTGGGGCAAGGTTTTGCCAGTTCTCCAGGGTTAAGCCATTGTGATGATCGCTTGCGATTATCGTACACAATCCACTTCTCATCACAAGCGACAATACGATTTAAAATTCCCTGATTATTGTGACGATTGAGCAAGGAAGCGCAGCAACCGACGCGTGTTTGTTGGTGTACTTCAGTTAATTCGTACGGTACCCACTTTTCGAGCTTTTTTACTTTTCCAATTTGACGCAAATGGATAATGATTGTTTTGTCACTTACTCCAAAGGCTGCTGCTAATTCAGAAGTGGTTTGAGATGGATCCGCTTCAACTATCGCCTTTAATTCTTCATTATTCACTTCAGTATTCGGTCGTCCACGAGGCTCGTTTTGTAAATCAAAATTTCCAGAACGGAAACGTTGAAACCAAAAACGCACCGTTCGTTCGTTAGCGGTGCTTGGCCCGTACACGTCGTTAATCCTTCGAGCCGTTTCTGCTGCACTGGTGCCACGGTGGAACTCATATTCGTAAATATCGCGAATTTTGAATTTCTCCATTGTTGTTGCTATATCAATTTTCAAGCCCAAACAAATGACGTGAAAACAAATGAAACACGAATTTTAAAACAATATTCTTTAGTCTTTATTTTGAAATAATTTTGAATTTGGAATTCCTAATCAAACACAAAATATTTGATTTCAAAGTTGCCAGTATTAAGTATCGGCAATTTCATATGTAAGGACCTAATATAATAAACTCACACTTTACCTGCGATTTCGTCAGAGTGAATTTTCTTTGTGATCCAAAAATAATATGTCCTTCCCCAGGGTCCAAGCTATCTTCAATCATACCCAATTTCCTCTAAATCAGTATAGCCGTTTTATCGCGAAAGTGTAACAAACAGTTACTTTTGCGTTTATAAAATTACCAGTTTTTGCCCGCGATTTCGTATGCGTGAATATCGGTTATCGTTGATTCAGACGAAGTCCCGGACTAAACAGTAACCTATGTCCTTCCCCATAGCCATAGGTTCAAGCAATCTTTAGGTATAACAAATGTCATCAAACTCGGTTAAGCCATTTCAAGATGAATCGTGAAAGCGTAAGGGTGTTACCAGACCTATCGATCGATCGTCGATCGACGGTATCGATCGATGGTAGAGTGGATTAGTCGACGTCGATCGATAGTTTCTACCAGACCAATCGATCGATCGTCGATCGACGGCATCGATCGATGGTAGAATGGATTAGTCGACGTCGATCGATAGTTTCTACCAGACCAATCGATCGATCGTCGATCGACGGCATCGATCGATGGTAGAATGGATTAGTCGACGTCGATCGATAGTTTCTACCAGACCAATCGATCGAATGTCGATCGACGGCATCGATCGATGGTGGAATGGATTAGTCGATCGAGCTTGATTAGCCGCGCCGCGCGCCGTCCGCTCCTCACTATGACCTGCTGCCCGCCCGCGCCCCGCGCGCGTTTGCGTCTCCGTAATAATAGTACGAGCAACATCGTACTGGCCAACAATAACGCGTCCTCTTGTGAATACATTTCGAAAGAAACTGATGGAATATAGCCGAGGTTAATCGATCGAGTTAGTCGACTGGTATCCGTCGATCAATTAAAGCTACCACACCAATCGATCAACGTCGATCGACGTCGACCGATGGCATCGATCGCTGATCGATCGATTGGTGTAGTAACACCCTTACAGACAGAGTAACTTTCGAATTTACTATATTAGTAAGTAATTAAGTAAGTACGTATATGTAGAAAATAAGTGCGAGGTATGTAATTATGTATGTTACTTGCTAGATCTTATTTTTTAATCGGATTAGTATTTTTTGAGTTTTTCCATTATAAACCAATAAACCAACAATCAAATATTTTTTTACTCCCAGACCTAGACCCCATTTCTACCTGTGGGTGTCGTAGAAAGCGACAGAGGGATATTGACCAGAAGATCTTTTTGAGAAAAAATACACCTACTGCGATCGCCAACATGCATTTGCCAAGCATGGCTAAACCCCCCCTTGGGGGAGACCTATGCCCAGCAGTGGGCGTCTAAAGGTTGACATGATGATGATGTACCTAGACTAGCTTATACCCGCGAATTCGTCCGCATGAAAGAAAAGTGTACCATAAACAGATAACACTCGGCAATTTTGACTTTTTGAGAATATCTCTCACAAACAACAAACACATAATATTATATATTTAAATATGTATTTACAAAAAAAATGTATTTGTGTATGTATATCAGCTGTCTGACACCCATAGTACAGGGTCTCCCTAGTTTGGGGTCAGATAGCCGTGTGTGAAAATGTCCCCACATATTATTATTATTATTAATCCTTTATTCCAGGCAACTAAGGCCCATAAAATACAATACATACATAAGCATAAAAACAATCATCATTTCAGCCGAAAGATGTCCACTGCTGGACATAGGCCTTCCCAAGGTGGGGTTTTGCCATAATCGCCACGCTTGGCAGGCGGGTTGGCGATCGCAGTATAGTTGTTACAAAGGCATAGAGAACGCTGCTGCCCATTCTCTGGTAAGTCCCTTAGTCGCCTCTTACGACACCCACGGGAAGATATGGGATGGTGCTATTCTTTACGTCCGACATCACACGGACACATAAAAACAATAATTATAAACTAATACATAATTAATAATAATAATACAACCCATAAAACACAATACATACATAAGCATAAAAACAATAATTATAAACTAATACATATTTATTGATTTTATTTATACATATTTTATTTAAGTATACACAAACATTTACTAAATCCGCCACCACTAATAACAGTCGAAACCGATTTATCGAACATCGCAGTCTAACTTTGCCTTGTGAGCATCGTGTATAATGCAGGGCGGTTTATTTTGGTAGCTCTATCAGTAGTACACAAGCAGTAGCCTGTGACCCAGTTAACCGGCACATGACCCGAGTTGACCTCGCGGCCTAGGTCACCGTTCGCGCTGCCCGCGTCCCTCTTGCTACCGCCAGACCTATCTGCTCCAATCTCCACCCGTTCTTGTGATCCTAGTACTTCAGTCCGTTGGTACGACGGAAATCTTTTACGGTTTCGGGGATTTTTCGGGGTAAACTTTTTTATTTCCTCTCGATTTTAGCATATAAGGATTTTATCCAGATCCTTTGATACTAAAATCGTTTTTGTATTATGGCAGGATGTTTTTGTTTAAAAAGAAACAAACTGAGTTTTTATTTAACTTAGATTAGTCGGAAATTGTATTGTTTACACATACACACACACACATACCTGTACAGCAGATTTGTCTTTGTACATTTATAAATGCATTGCAAAGAGATTTTTTTTAAAGTTAACACGGCACTCAATTCAATTTCATAAACAGTAATAAAACACAGAATTACGGATTGGTTCAACATTATTGTTTGTACTTTACAACGGCTGCGGTTTACAGGTAAAATTATGTTAATTTTTAGGGTTCCGTACCCAAAGTGTAAAAACGGGATCCTATTACTAAGACTCCACTGTCCGTCTGTCTGTCTGTCTTGCTGATTGTCACCAGGCTGTATCTCATAAACCGTGATAGCTAGACAGTTGAAATTTTTACAGATGATGTATTTCTGTTGCTGCTATAGCAACAAATACTAAAAACAGAATAAAATAAATAGTTAAGCGGAGTTCCCATACAACAAACGTGATTTTTTGCCGTTTTTTTGCTCAATGTTTAGACAGCAGTTGTATAGACAATGGTAACCCTTCGTGCACGAGTCCGACTCGCACTTGGCCAGTTTTAAATTTCCTTTAGCCTGAAGTGTAAGATTCTTAGGCGGTCATCACACTGTATCGTGCTCCGTCGTGTAGAGCAGGGTCGCAGTCCAGTACATCAAGCTACAACAATCTGTCTACGAATCATGGCAGGATTTGTACAAAAATAATAAAGATGTTTAGAGAAGTTGAAATTCTAATTCTTATATTCTAGGCTACCTTAAGACTATCTTCAGGCATTTATAATATTTTTAAAACCCCGCAAAAAAAAGTGAATAGTTTTACGAAAAGCTCATTATTTCAGAACGAAACGGCGACTGACAGTAACAGTGACACTGACAGCCGCCGTTTCGCAGTTCTTACTCTGAAATTACTTCGTTTTATGGGAAATAATATCACATAAAATGATTGTCACATCACTTGTCTGCCAATTTGATAGATCCGTTAACGTCGCTTGTCACTTTCTTTTTTTTATAAATACAAAATGGGCATCGAGATGTAACGAAAAAGTGTAATTCTCATTTCGTAATATTTTAATTATGTTGGGGTTTAAAAATACGGTAAGTATATCAATCTACTCCTGGTAATGTATTCTTCACATTGGAAAATATTTGAAGCCCTCTAAATATATTTTTTTTTTCATACAAATGAATGTATGGATCTCGCCATGATTCTTTCTTTGATAGATTTTAAACTTTATTACAAAAGAAAAAGGTTCAAATTCAATTGGGAAAATTTGACAATTTGGTATGGCTTGATGTGCTGGCGTCTGTGCACTTTCGCTGATTTTACATAAGGACAATTCGTTATTTGACAATTTTATTTACGCGGAATTGGACTATCAACGACGATATGAAAGAGAGCTGGAATATATAGAGCGAGATAGAAACTATTAAATTGAATCTGAAGGCCAAACAATTTGACAGTTACAAGTCATTTCGCAGCGGAAAAGCGATTCCTATAAGCGCTGTAAACGACGCCCTCTTTTCCAGCTTATATAAACTCCAAAACCACTTAAATAATTTATCACTACAAGAATATTTTCGTAGTTCCCCGAAACTACTTCCATAAACACAACCAAAGTGGTTCGCGAAATGTTCTGTTGCAAATTGCGTCCTAGATTCTAGTACATACAATAGTTATTCTAGTTTGTTTTAATGGTTCCGTAAGCTCTGATTGCACATGACGCTGAAGCACAATACATGTCCGCTATATAATTCAAAATTTCGTACGTAAGTTAAACCCATTACCGTTTAGAAATTAACCTATTTGACTAGACACTGACTAACTCTCAAGCCTCGATCACTACGACACTCCAAACAAACGAAACGATTTAATTACCTACACTACTACCAAAATAAGAGACTGTACAAATACGTGCGTGTGTGCGTGTCTACGCGCCGCGAGAACTGAAGTTTCGAGAGCATGTTCGACGGGAGAGTGTTTCGGAGGGAGCCGGGGGGTGTCGCTACTGTACGGTAGTACTAATATTTATACTGTGCATAGATACTGATGCCGATTCCCTTGTTCACAAACTAAATTAAAATAAGGCATTTGGCATCTCTTACTACCAGGCAGCTGAAGAAAAGGACGGCGACAGACAAGGACTAAGTTAGAGATCTCAAATTAGTTTTTCCTTGAACTTCGCAGTGTTTTTAATCAATACGTTCTGAAATGACAACTATAATTGTATGAACATTTTAGATCAACTTAAATTGACAGCTCTTATTAATATATAATGTATCTTTTTTGATTTTTTGGAGAAAAAGAGATATAAATAGCTTAAAATTAATTTAGTTCTTATTATCCACGCTCTCATGAAAGAAGACGAAAATACCGTGTTGCACCAGTAGAATTTGTTAAAACTGCTTATGCCAAAAGACAATTCAACACAAATTCGGCTGCCCTTTATAATAAAATTAATAAAATAATAAACATTTATCCCATGAATATTAAAGACTGCAAAAAGGCAATGTTCAATGGCTAAAACATAAAAACTATGATGACATTGAATTATTGCTGCAAGCATCGTCAATATGACTTGCAAAGAACACACACGCGCGCGCGCGCTCACACACACACACACACATATCACTCACACACACACATATACACTCACTCACTCACACATACTACTTTTAGGATATATCTCTAAGTTTTTTTCATTTAATTTTTATTATTATTTTTTATTTTTTGTATTTTATTTTTGTTTAAGCCTCATCTTGTTAAAATTATTTTCTTTTTGTACACCAGTTATGCCATTTTAACAACTGTCATGGCGGCGGCAGAGCGGGGCCTCCTAGCACAGGTATATCTTTTACTTAAAAGGAGGTCCCTATGTAAGATTTACTGTAAAAGTTGTACATGTTTTTGCAATAAACCTTTTTATTTTTATTTTTTTTTTACAACAGAATTGGCTCCAGTGTCTTATTAAGTTTAATTACTTTTTAACTTTTTGACACTACGTCAAAAAATCAAAATCGTGCCCTCGTCGGCGCCAAGTTAAGTTACATACTCATTAATGTGTCCTGTACCCTGTACAGCGTACAGGGCACATTTTTATAACTAAAATATAACTACACTATTTCTAAATGCGCTGTCAATACAGTCGCTTTACGAGAACGATAGAGGAGCATCGACCGCAGTAGTTTTACTAGGTAACTTCAACCCAGAGCAGTCGTATAACTCAATTAAAGTAATAAAACCCCACCCTTAATATGCTAATTTTCTTTATTATTCGCAACTTGGACGGATGGAGGTTCTAGTAGAAAACGGTTTCATACAACCAAGAAGGTTATGATAAAAAATCCTGGTTTTAAACGTTTTATTATTATTATTCTATTTACTTATTAGGTCTATTATATTATTAAATATTGGTGAAAAATAAAAACATTTAAAAATATAAAAAGTAATAGCCCACTGGTATCGGGAACAGGGTCCAAGCTACCGGTGGTCAGGACTCCTGATATAGGAATCTCCAAACAATACGCGCCATGTCCAGGAATACCTCTTTCTGTATCAAGCCCTTGATCCAGCTACCCAACGAGAGCCTCCGAGAGCTCGAGAGATGTTGGTCGAGACTCTTGGCAATTAAGCCATCACGACTATCGGCACAATGGCTGCTATACTCACATCCCACATGTCGACAACCTCACGAGTCAAGTCAGTCAAGATACTTAATGTTTTTTCGTCGCGCGTTAAAAGTCGCGACTGCTGAGAGTGGGAGTCTAGATTCAAATCCCAGGTCAGGCAAAGTATTATTGGGGAATTTCTCAGTAGCAGCCCGAAGTTTGGAAGTTGGTGGGTCAGATTATGAAACAAAAGGCAGATAGACCGCGCGGAAGACCGATAATGAAGCCAAAAAAGCAAATACAAATTTAAAAGCGAATACCTACAACGCGCTTCATGCTGTACTGACACGAGTCAGTATAGCACAAAACACCGCATCGTTAAAAAAAAAACAAATACAAATTCAAAAGCGAATACAATCATGAGATTGTAGGTATTTGCTTTTGAATTTGTATTTGCTTTGGTGGCTTCTCAGTGTTCCGCATGGTCTATCTGCCTTTTGTTTCATAACTTGAGGTTGGTGGTATAACACCACTGTGCCTCGGAAAGCCGTTGGTCATGCGCCAGATCTCTCTCAGATCGAGTCGGATTGCCGTCCCATTGGACTATGAGTCAAGAAAGAGGGAGTGCATGTGCACCATGTTTGTACACAGATTTATTTAACTAAAATATCTCCTGCGTACTTGACTATTCTTCATTAAGATTGGCTACCGTGATTGAAATTCAGTGGGAGAAATTAATCTATATCTATACGAGTACTAATATTATAAAGAGGAAAGATTTGTATTTTTGTATGTAACGACTAAACTCAAAAACTACTGGTCCGATTTCAAAATTCTTTCACCATTAGAATGCTGCATTATCCCTAAGTAACATAATATGGGCTACATTTATCAATTAAATAAAGGACAATGCCAGAAACTCAATAGAACTTTGCCCCACTCAATTAAAGTCATGTGCAATATATAGCATGTAAGATGTTTATTTATTGCTGATAACTAAACATTAGTCTTAGTGACTGTAGAACTGGCGGTTTTCGTTTAAATCTAAAAACAACAATGACATTGATATTAGGTTAAATTATATTTTAGGTAAAATGAGTTTGTATTTTGTGTTACATATAGAAGCAACAAGAATAATGTAGCCTGGATTTTGTAAAAGCTTGATTGAAAAGAGTGTCCGTGGAGTTTCTTGCTCGTTCTTCTCCACAGAGACCTACCCTACGTTTTGGAACGAGCAACTAGCTTAAATTTTTTTGACTATTCAAAAGTGCCTGCAAATGGTTTAATTGAAATAAATGCTTTGACTTTGACTTTGACTTTGTGGGTAGGTATTTCGTAATAACTATCCGCAAGTTCTAAAGAAAAACAATTTACTATAGAAAGGTTCTATATTCATTACTTTTCTGTACATGGGTTACTTTTTCTATACATGGGTGGGGCAGGATCTGGCATTGTCATTTGGGATCATTAAGAAAATTCACGTGGGCAAAGTGCTAGTAAAAAATATATTGCGCCAGGGGGAATGAATACACGCGTATGAATTGATAATATGAAAAAAAAAACACGTATCTCTTGGAACAAGTTTTGTGAAAACCCCGCGCGCCAATTTTCGTACGATGTTATCGCGTTCTCACTCACTCGTTTGTTTTAGAACATAGCGTTGGATGAAAACGAAACAAAACATTTTCAATCATGCTCCTGTTGATAGCCGGACCAGGAAGGCCGTCTTAAGGTTTCCAAAACGGGACTTTCATTCAGTGGCGTAGCTTGCTCTAGAAGAGCCCTGTATCAAAATTTGTCGGGTGGGGGCGGCCTGCTATCCTATACGGCGAAGCCCACATGCAGGGTGCTTTTTGTATAAAATAAATAATTATACATATTGATTATAACTAATTACTGACAAATAATTATCGTAGCGTGCGAGACAAGTTTGAGTGAGATTGTAACATTTTATGAAATTTTGGGGCCCCTGTAGCCCGGGGGACTCGTATCATTGATGCGACTCATACGGCGGTAGCTAAGCTACGCCCCTGCTTTCATTAAATTCTTTGACGTGTCTTCTCCATTTTTATTTAAAACCTCTTGCAAACAACTGTTTACCGTGTATCTACAAATCAACGACTGCAATGACAACACAAAGATGTCTAGTATCCTCAATAATATGTCCTTCTGTAAGGTAATTAAACTTAACATAAACAGTACTAATTAAATAGACAAACGTACAATCAGGAATGAATACAGCGTAAATTGTTTACACAGCAGCACTTACGACAAAGGAAATCTTCAGCGATTTATTTTCCATATGTTTATTTGTGAGACGTTAATTCAAACGTTATATTACCGACCGCCATTCTACGATCTATGTGCGCCTAGTACTCATCTGCTAACCCAGAATAAGATAAATCGTAAATTGCGAGAAAAGTTCCCATGAATTAAAAAATTGTGTACGTTTACCGTTCCAAATAAGGCGGAATTACATAGTTGTGTCAAGACAGTTATTTCTCAGAGCTGATGACTAACACCCCTTATGCGTGTAAACTGTAGGACAAAGAACCGTACGCAGCAATTTGAACGTGAATCACACGGCTGGCCGAGTATACTGACGACCTTGTCAATGAGGACGACTTTTCAGATTTATTTAAAGATTTTTCACGTTTATTTTTAAACCCTTTTAATTGATGAAGATTGGGCATCTTTAACAGCCTTTTGTTTAAATAATTATCATTGGTATAAACGAAATCAAGGTGTGGCTGTGTCGTGGACACGGCAGTAGGTACGCGTGTTTTACTATTTTCTTTAAGTGTATGTGTTTGTAAAAAAAAATATCCATTAGCTATCGAGTGGTCTAATCAAATATAATAAATATGTAGGGACAAGTACCACACTGTTTCGCCCGATTTTGTTATCATCAGTCTAATGTAATCATGGCTGTCGAGATAACCAAGAGCAGATATGTATTTTTTCTTTTTATTATGTATAAAAAAAAAAATCGTTGCTCCGCTCTAGGAATTTCACCTGTATCGCGGGTGCGTTTACAAACATTTAAACTCACATACACAAACAGCCAGACCCGGAACAACTATCTGTAGGTCATAGAAATATTTGATCCGAGCGGGAATCGAACCCGCGACACGCAGCGCAGTAGTGGATCGCTCAACCACTATATATATATATAATATGTGGGGACATTTTCACACACGGCCATTTGACCCCAAACTAGGGAGACCCTGTACTATGGGTGTCAGACAGCTGATATACATACACAAATAATTTTTTTTTTTGTAAATACATACATATATAGATAAACAACACCCAGACACCAGGCAAACACAAGTGCTCATCACACAAATGTTTACCCTGGGCGGGAATCGAACCCGCAACACGCTGCGCAGCAGTCGATCGCTCAGCCACTGCGCCAACCGTGTCGTCAATATTAAGTACTGTCTCTTTTCTTTACAAGCATCTTGTATATATTTTTCTTTGTTTTGTGTAAGCGAGCTAGAAGATGACCAGCAGTCTACAGTGCCTTCTCTGTCTACGCTTTCACACCTGCATCAAAGTAAGCGCATCTTCCTAAGTTTTACGTCACACATTCCATAAATAATGCTGTGCTGGTGAACGTCAACATGCAACAATTGCTACACATTCCACCGTCGTGTGGCAGGGCCGTAATTGGAACGGGATTTGATTTATGTATTCAGTTGTCAATTCAGTTTAGTTCTAACATAATGAGCCAATCCACAATCTCTCAATCATCATCTGCCTAGCTTTTTCCCAACTATATTGGGGTCGGCTTCCAGTCTAACCGGATGCAGCTGAATACCAGTGTTTTACATGGTGCGACTGCCTATCTGCCATCTACAACACAGTAACTGGGTAACACGATACCTCTTGATTGTCAGATTTTTTGGCATCTGACTACCTATAACGACTTTCAAAGATCTATGAATGACAGCTGGGACCACAGATATAGATAGACCTAGATAACGCAAGAGCAACTACTTCGCGTGCCTAGTTTCGTGCCTAGCTTACGTACAAAAATCGTAAGTAAAAAAATAAAGTGCACGTTTCCTTCCATCGGTAAGTCATTTTGTGATTAACATTATGCGTAATTCATTTAAAAAACAGTTGTTTTTAATCTAATACCCCCAGTAATACCTGGTAATACCAAATTTAAGAAAAACAAAACATTGTGACCTTATAATAGGTAGTCAAAAATGGCACGCTTGGTTTTCATACAGATCATACTTGCGACATCTAGGGTCTATCTATATCTGTGACTGGGACCCACGGCTTCACGTGCTTTCCGTGGCACGGAGGAGTCTCGGTATGAAATAGATGGTCACCCATCCCCAGACCGACCGCGGCAAGGGTAGCTTAACGATTTTACTTAGCCAAGAGCTCCAATAATGAAATTGGTTAAAAATATTGCAGGGACGGATGCAAGCTGCTCAAGACAACCCGGTCTTGAGTGGAGACCGCGTTTGGGCAACCGTAGTGTGTGACGCCCAGAGCGGCAAGATGGACCGACGATTTAAATAAAGTGGCTGGCATCGGATGGATGCGGGCTGCCTAAGACCGGGTTGGTTGGCGATCTCTGGGGGAGGCCTACGTCCCAGCAGTGGACGGCAATAGGCTGATATAATGATCATGATTACTGGGTTACGACTCTTATTTTTTGGTGTGAAAATTCACTGTTATGGTAGCGTACAATGAAACGAACGCAAAACATCTGCTTACGAGCGCATGCAACAATACAGAAGTCGTAGGGGAATTTAAATTTAGTTATACTATTTTTTCATAACAAAACCTTTGATATCTCTAGTTAGTTATAAGGAGAGGAAGGTCAAAGAAAACATGTATGGATTATGGGAAGAATGATACGAAAGAAGAGGGAGTTAGAGATAAGAATGACGGTTGACAGTACGGAATGGAAGAAGAAACCGTGTTGTGCCGACCACTAGTGTCATGGGACAGGGGCAGAAAGATGATAAATATCTCCAGTTCACAGGTGTGGTCCAGAACAAAAAAAAAAACAAATGAGTGCCAACGAAATGACAAGAATTGATGTGAGCTTGTTAGATTTATACCGATGTAATTAATATATAACAACGTAATTCGTGTTGTAATATAAAGTAATAATTAATTTCTGATTAAATGCAGTAGAAGTATAGTAAATAACATCATTTTTAATAGAAATAAGTGTGTTTAAACTTTGGATAGCAAATAAGTATGAATCACATTTGCTTGTCATCGTTCTTCTCCCATGAATCATACTTGTTTATCGCCGCTTATAAAAGCGAGTGTTCCGACTTCATAAAGACTTTTGATCGAAACGTTGATCGGTACGGAGCTCTCGAAGAAAATAATAAGATAAGTATAACTATGATGATAACTATGAAAGGCTATGTATATGTATAATTTTAATATTAAATTATATGTACCTAGTTGTTATGACATGAATGATGTAACCTAAATTTGTAAAATATTACTGATTTTAAAAGAGTGTTCATGGAGTTTCTTGCTCGTTCTTCTCCATAGAAATCTACCCCTTTGGAACGAGCAACTAGATTCAACTTTCTGACTGACTCTGACAATTCAAAAGTACCTGTAAAAGGTTGAATTGAAATAAATGATTTTGAGTCTGAAATATTACAATAAAATATATGTTTCCTAAACAAAGTATTTTCATTTCACTATTCTGTTCTTAAATAATAATATTCTTTGAGTATATAAGTATGTGTATTTAATATAGAGCTACCTAATTGCTTTTTAGTGTTGCCAATTATACCCTTTATTCTGACATCAGAAGTGGGATGCCATGTGCTAAACTAATCTTACTATATTTTCAGGGTTATTGTTGCTACCGAAATGGAACCAGAGATTCAACTAAAGCTGCTTACTACTATCAAAGAAGCGTTGTCCAGTAAGAATCAGCAGGATGGCGTGGCTCTCCCGATATTCGATCCCGCCACCACTGACAGCGGCGTAGTGGCATGGTGTGCAGACAATGACAAGCTTGGAGAAAAGTTTGGTTGGAGCGACTTAACTAAAGTCGCAAAGGGAGGTAAGGCCCCCAAGGGCTCTGCTTTAATATGGTACGAGTCCTGACAACCCCAGGAAGGTCGATAATAGGAAAATTTCTGTGCTGAATTAACTTGAATGTACCCACACGAAAAAAAAAAATATCTCGGTTTGTATAAAGCTGTAATTTATGGTTCAGACTCGTCAACATCAGAATTTTAGTTTAGTTTTCTGCTTACGTAGAGACTAAAAAGCGACCATTAGATCAATTACCTGAGAATAAGTTGTATTTTTAAACGTGTAAATTCGACCAAACAGCAATTAAACTTTCAAAGATCAATGACTAGATGTTCGAGTCAATACTTTATGCAATGTTTTAAACTTTAAGCCTACTGACGTTACCATTCGCAAAATGTCTATTGACTTTATTGTCGACACAGGAGTAAGTTGTAGCATTATACGGGAATCTATTGCCAAATGACTAAATTATATATTTTTCTATACTCAATATAAGTACGTTAGTGGAATAGGTAACGGTAAAATACATATTTTTGCAACTATCACAGTGACAGTTAAATTTGAAGATATTTGTTTATAACTATATTTACATGTGGCCCGTGACCAAGATTTTCATATGATCTTATTGGTAGGAATGTGGTTAATTATCCTGACATTCAAATCACTGTAGATTCTGAAGAGCTAGCATGGAAAAATATTTTTCCTGTTGGCACTGAATTTAGTTTATTCGTTATTTAGAGCATCACATGCCAAAAGTTACGTCTTAACCGTAATCAATATGTTAGCTACTAGGTGTGGTAATGTGTCAGACTGGCCGAGCGTTTTGTGGAAAGTCCAATTGTCCATACATTACTGTACAGCAATCAACTGGTTTTTCACCTATTAGGCTGCTTGTTAGCAGAAACTCGAACATCCCGTGTATACAAGCTCGATTAGATGAGGTAATACAAGATAGTAATATAAATATTGACGTAACGACCGATCGTCAGTTAGCACATCGTCTTAAAATTGTTGCCGATACATTCAAAGACCGCTTTGACCAAACGCGTAGAGATAACATAAATTATAGCGTAGGTGATACTGTTTATGTAAATCAAGACCATAGGCGACATAACAAACTAACAGCAAAATTTTACGGACCCTACGAAATTATGAACATATTAGATAATAACAGGTTCTCATTAAGGGGTATTGGAAATCAGAGAAATACAATAGTTGCAAAAGAAAAAAAAATAAAAAAAAAAAACCGCCTGTGGCC
Source organism: Charanyca ferruginea (assembly GCA_947361185.1). NCBI lineage: Eukaryota > Metazoa > Arthropoda > Insecta > Lepidoptera > Noctuidae > Charanyca > Charanyca ferruginea. The sequence continues at coordinate 5,820,617 of OX376070.1, forward strand.
TGGATAGTGGACTGAACAAAACGCTGTAGTACATTTATTATAATATTATTTTAAGATATTATTGTATTATGGATGGATTAAAACCTTAACTGTGGTATATTATGACATTCACTGGCTGCGGGTGATTAAGCTTCACTGACTGCGGGGTGTTTGGTCTACCCAGTAAGGTCTGATTATTGATTATACAATGACGATTATGAGACGATTACTGATATTGTAATTATATTAGTATATATGACATGATTGTATTATTATGGATGGATTAAAACCTTAACTGTGGTATATTATGACATTCACTGGCTGCGGGTGATTAAGCTTCACTGACTGCGGGGTGTTTGGTCTACCCAGTAAGGTCTGATTATTGATTATACAATGACGATTATGAGACGATTACTGATATTGTAATTATATTAGTATATATTGTATTAATATTAGTTTAAGACATGATTGTATTATTATGGATGGATTAAAACCTTAACTGTGGTATATTATGACATTCACTGGCTGCGGGTGATTAAGCTTCACTGACTGCGGGGTGTTTGGTCTACCCAGTAAGGTCTGATTATTGATTATACAATGACGATTATGAGACGATTACTGATATTGTAATTATATTAGTATATATGACATGATTGTATTATTATGGATGGATTAAAACCTTAACTGTGGTATATTATGACATTCACTGGCTGCGGGTGATTAAGCTTCACTGACTGCGGGGTGTTTGGTCTACCCAGTAAGGTCTGATTATTGATTATACAATGACGATTATGAGACGATTACTGATATTGTAATTATATTAGTATATATTGTATTAATATTAGTTTAAGACATGATTGTATTATTATGGATGGATTAAAACCTTAACTGTGGTTTATTATGACATTCACTGGTCGCGGGTGATTAAGCTTCACTGACTGCGGGTGTTTGGTCTACCCAGTAAGGTCTGATTATTGATTATACCATGATGATTATGAAAACGATTACTGATATTATGTAAACAAAATGTACTTTTATGTAATAAGAATATTGTGTTTGTACTTCGAGAGCGAAGTACTTGTCAGTATGGCCGTGTTAGATTTATACCGATGTAATTAATATATAACAACGTAATTCGTGTTGTAATATAAAGTAATAATTAATTTCTGATTAAATGCAGTAGAAGTATAGTAAATAACATCATTTTAAATAGAATAAAGTGTGTTTAAACTTTGGATAGCAAATAAGTATGAATCACATTTGCTTGTCATCGTTCTTCTCCCATGAATCATACTTGTTTATCGCCGCTTATAAAAGCGAGTGTTCCGACTTCATAAAGACTTTTGATCGAAACGTTGATCGGTACGGAGCTCTCGAAGAAAATAATAAGATAAGTATAACTATGATGATAACTATGAAAGGCTATGTATATGTATAATTTTAATATTAAATTATATGTACCTAGTTGTTATGACATGAATGATGTAACCTAAATTTGTAAAATATTACTGATTTTAAAAGAGTGTTCATGGAGTTTCTTGCTCGTTCTTCTCCATAGAAATCTACCCCTTTGGAACGAGCAACTAGATTCAACTTTCTGACTGACTCTGACAATTCAAAAGTACCTGTAAAAGGTTGAATTGAAATAAATGATTTTGAGTCTGAAATATTACAATAAAATATATGTTTCCTAAACAAAGTATTTTCATTTCACTATTCTGTTCTTAAATAATAATATTCTTTGAGTATATAAGTATGTGTATTTAATACAGAGCTATTAATTGTGCTTTTTAATGTTGCCTTTTATTACCTTATATTCTAACAAGCTCGTATCAGCACTAGTCTCACGCACACATGAACAACATGTCTTACGGTGACGTCATCTGACGCTTACGCCATATGCGTCTGACGTTCAGCTAGTCTTAGCTCTAGTCCCTACAGTGTACCGAGTGATAAGATGTTTAGTTTACACTTCAATAAATATCGTAATGATGGGAAACATATTATGTATCTATCGCCTGTATTTATGTAATATTGTTTTTTTTTTGTAATTACATATTAATAACGGTTGTACATGTTATTACTAATATTAATTGACAGCAAATTGATGGAGTAGCCTCCATATAACATCAATTTAAGGCAACTATATTACAATTTCTACCACGAAATTTCACCCTTATAATGACAGGGCTATATCACAGGCATGGACCCTACAATATTGAAGGATGAGTTATATTTATATTTGATAGACAGCGTGCGTCATAGACTATAGTTGTGGCCTTTTAGCGTGGCAATAAAGGTCACTGCCCTTTCATTTTGTAGGAAACTGAACAAAAAACGATTTAACGTTTTTTTTTGTAAAATACGTTGACGAATACGATAAAATGAAGAATCAAGGCGAGGTCATACAATTGTATGAAAAAAAGAGATCATTTACCAGTATGTCTATTCTGTTACAATCTCCCTCGATGAGCACCCAGGTGAAGTGAGCTATCATCCGTCCGTCTGCTTTGTTAATCCCTAGCTTCGGGACGGATAACAGCTCACTTCACCTAGGTGTTCACCGAGGGTGATATTGTGACAGAATAGCACGGCAGGAGTAGATTGATATACTTACCATGTTTTATATATTCAAAATCCCTTATAATTAAAATATTTCTAAATGAAAATAACAGTATTTTGTTTCATCATGTTGCCCATTTTGAATTAATGAAAAAGAAGAGACAAGTGACATTAACGGATCTATCAAACTGACAGACAAATGATGTGAATCGTTGTCTACAGTGGCGGAGTTGAAAAAGTACATTGTTAATCATTATATTTGTTACAATATTTCCCATACAACGATGCAATTTCAGTGTAAGACCTGCGAAATGGCGACTGTCAGTGTCACGTTACGGACAGCAGCCGCCATTTTTATTGCGGGGTTATAATATATTGTAAATGCCTGAAGATACTTTTGATGCACCCAAGATTACTGCCATGATCCTATACGACGTTAATGGCCTTTGTTTCTGTTTTTGAAATGAAGAATGCTAGATGGTGTAGGTAGGTAGGTCACTGATCGTTTTTGCCACGTTAAAACGATTCTACTATAAACTTTCATAGAGTAATGATACGTTTTCTATTTCGGTTATAATGAAAGGTTAGTTCCAGTGAATCAGAATGTCACAATATCTATGAACGCCCACGTCCATTGTATCATTTTCTCGGTAGTTATAATGTTAGGAACTGTATTGATCGAAGATCATTAGGTGATGTGTTTCTCTAATGTCTGTGCCCATATATAGAGGCTAATTAATCACAAAAATCATTTTAATAATCTGAATGCGTTGGTAAGTAGTACTTTATCAACGCCACACTGCTATACCATTTAAGCTAAGTTCTTCCAAAACGTGTTAACCGGCTATCTTTTAATAATTAAATGAATTACGAATCAATATGCGATACTGTGTCAGCAGCCAAGCTTAAGTGGGACTGGGCCGGCCGCATGTCGAACGGATCATGGGCTAAAGCAACCACAATGTGGGTTCCGGAAAACGTCCAGCGACATCGAGGTAGACCCAGGCGAAGATGGCTGGATGAGCTTGATGTTTACAGGAGGGATTGGTCCACACAGGAGAGGGATGGAAAGTAGAAAGGGAGGCCTTTGACGCAGTGGGACAATAATATAGGCTATGAATATTAAGAATAATAATTCAATATCTCAAATGTACAGATCCAACAATAACAGTAGTTCAATGAACCTTCCAATATTTTGCTTAGAATAATTAATCAGTACCTACTAAATATCGAAAACTACAATTACGCACTCATCATCTGCCTAGCCTTTTCCCAAGTATATTGAGATGGGCTTCCAGTCTAACCGGATGCAGCTGAATACCAGTGTTTTACATGGAGTGACTGCCTATCGGACCTCCACAACCCAGTTACTGGGTAACACGATACCTCTTGGTAAGACTGGCTGTCAGAGTTTCTGGGTTCTGACTATACCCATAACGACTGTCAAAGATCTACAAATGACAGCTGGGACCAACGGCTTTACGTGCTTTTCCGAGGCACGAAGGGAACTCGGTATGAAAGGGATGGTCATCCATCCACAGACCGACCGCGGCTAACGTAGCTTAAACTTTGACCAATCGATCTGTACGGCTTTAACTGAGTCACGAGCTCCTCCTACTACAATTACGTACTAATGTAATGGGAATACCACCATTATATGGTTTGTTTACGGTGATTAATTACGAGCCAAAAACACTCTGGCATCTTAGCCTCTTTGCCCCAATTTTCTGTCAAACTCCGACACGTCAATAAGGTATATGGGATGCGTTCGTGCCATTCACAATTTTTCTTTTACAAAAAGGCAACTGTCAACAATTCGGTGGCAATACAAAACAACAAACAAAAACAAAGCCGCCCGTTGTGAAATTAAAGTTATTTTTTACTTTTTAGTTTTTGAAGGCGGTTGTGTCTTTTTAGTAAAAAAAGATTTTTGTTTTCGCTTTTTGGTGCCTATTTTTTAACACCCAAATTAATATACCTAATAATAATAATAATAATAATAAATATTTATTTGTACACAGAAAAAACCTACATAAATACACAAGGATTAAAAAAAAAAGATTGTACAATAGGGTCACATTAAAGGGTAAACTAATTACTCCTAAACTAGGCCAAAAGCCTGTGTTCTAGGAGTCATAGTTCCTCCAGATATAATGGCATACAAATTAAGCGTCATGCAAGTACTTATTTAAACAGCAGCGTAAATTAAACAAAAAAGCCTTAAATTAAATACAGTATTTAGTTACACTATGGTACAATTGCAATACGATTTTCGGTTTCTTCATACGTCAACTTCTGCAACCAACTTGTTAGTTTGATTTTAACTTCATGTTTAGTCAGGGGGTAAATAGGCATAAGTTTATGTATTCTATTATACAATCGAGATAATTATTTAAGAAACGGTAACACACCAAAACAATTAAGTCATCCCTATGTTTCCAGGTTTCCACCTTCAGAGGAAGAGTGGTCCTCCTTATAATATTTTCCTCCAATTCAAGATAACATTAAAGACTTTATCATCATTGTAATTAACTAATGAATGAATGAATAATGGATGAATGTACTGGACATTCATCCATTATTCCCAAAACCTCATAAAACCATGTCATAAAAAGGAAGCCAGTCATAATTGATGGACAAGATACACAAACTCGGCTAACTAAGTCAATGCGTGTCAGTAATGGCGGTGCATAATATCCTGTAACATTCATTTCATTACCAGTGGACATTAGCTCTCGTTATTTGCTTGTTGTATGATGAAACATGGCTTGTTTACATAGACTCTATGTGTTTATAGTTGTGTCCGACCGAACATTTGGTTTCGGTTTCAGCCTAGTTTCGGCAAAAAAACGAGTTTCGGCTGCCATCCGGCCGAAAATACAGCCGAAACCGTTCGTTTATCGCGTCTGCGGTCACAGTCGTGTCAAAGGTCATGACTTGCTTTGTTTGTTTAGTGTGAAATTGCGAGTGATTATAACATTATTTCGTATCAAGTAATTTTTTAAACTGATCATCTCAGATTATGAAACAAAGGCAGATAGACCGTGCGGAACATTGAGAGTGAAGCCAAAAAAGCAAATACAAATTCAAAAGCGAATACCTACAACGCGCTTCGTGCTGTACTGACACGAGCCACTACCTATAGCACGAAATGCCGCATTGTTAATAAAAACAAATAAAAATACAAATTCAAAAGCGAATACAATCACGAGATTGTAGGTATTCGCTTTTGAATTTGTATTTGCTTTTTTGGCTTCACGCTCAGTGTTCCGCGCGGTCTATCTGCCTTTTGTTTCATAATCTGAGCTGATCATGATGTTTACTTTATTTTTCCCACGAAAACATGACTTTATATATAAGTATCGGTTTCGGCCGAAACTCGGTTTCGGCCGTAAAGAGTTTTGGTCAGACACTAGTCTATACACACGATAGATAGACGAGTGACACGTGTATGACATGAAGGACTTCATTAGTGGCCTTTGTGGAACAGACAGCACAATTTTACCATAATCACGTAGGTACTATGATAGACCATCAAACGCTGAATAGAAAAATTTTGTACTAACTTCTGTCCGTGACTTCGTCCGCGTGGAAGTGAATTATAAGCATAACATGGATTATGATACTCTGCTTTAGTATAACTTTCTATTAGTGAAGAAATTTTTATAATCGGACCTACTACTATATTACTACATATTGGTTCCTTCTCTCCAATAAAACTAGAAAAAGACATATTAATAAGAACTGTCAATTAAAGTTGATCTTAAATGTGCACACAATTATAGTTGGCATTTCAGAATGTATTGATTAAAAAGTTCAAGGAAAATATAATAATTCTTTAATTCAGATCATTGATCCATATAGTGTTAGTCACATCTTAACCTAATGTTAGTAAATAATAATTTAACAGCACAACTAAACTTAAATTAATTAGGGACATGTACATCTGTGCGCACATGTCTACCCGCCCAGTGCTTTATGAATGGCCCGACAATTTTGTCCGCCAGTGTAGCTAGAATATTGTTAGGACTACCCCTGAATCGCCACAGCATAGATGCACATCGATTGCGTATGACTGCATAAAAGTCGTCTATTCGCGCTTCAGCCAACATTCCCGATGCGCTGCAAAACCGAGGCAGTCGCAACAACATCCTTAGCGCATTATTATATTTAACACGCAGAGAGCTGTTACAACTAATTTGACATTTCTAACTTAGTTCTTTTCTTCAGCAGTTTGGTAATAAGAGATGTCAATTGTCTAATTTTAGTTTAGTTTCTGAACAAGGGAATCGGAGTCAATAATGAAAATTCTGTTGTGCTAAATTAATTTTAAGCTATTTATATCTCTTTCTCTCCAATAAAACAAGAAAGAGACATATATTACGTATTGATTAAAAACACTGCGAATTTCAAGGGAAAAACTAATTTGACATCTCTAACTTAGTCCTTGTTTGTCGCCATCCTTTTCTTCAGCTGCCTGGTAGTAAGAGATGCCAAATGCCTAATTTTAATTTAGTATGTGAATAAGGGAATCGGCACCAATGTTTGGTTTTGTAGTTTTAATCTATTAACATTTTTATTTTGTTTTCGTGTACCACATGGGCTGGGTCAAATCGTTCCAGTTTTGGAGAAGGAGAGAGATATTCAGCTATTCAATTGTAAACGTCAAAATACAACATACGTATAGTTCGCATAATTCGCACATTTTCCAATAGACTGCAGATAGGTTCCATGTCAATAAAATGATTGCTTAGAATCTCAATTAGTTAATTGCTAATGCAACTACAGGTGGGAGTCAATACCGATCTGGGGTAATCGGATTCGATCCCATTGACTGTTTAAACTAATTTATTATACCAATTTCGTTCTAGAGGGCAATAAGCAAGGATGTCAAGTTTACTGTGTTCTATTTCACAAAAGTAATTTGAAAAGAGATTTTTAACAGAGCCTTAGAGGATATTTTTTTCCTAAAAATGCAATACCCCTTGGTAAGACTGGTTGTCAGACTTCCTGGCTTCTGACTACCCATAACGACTGTCAAAGATCTACAAATGACGATGAGACCATCCATAGTTGGGTGACCGTCACCCATCCACGAACCGACCGCAACAAGCATACCTAGATTAACCATGATCGATAACAATAAGGGCGTCGTTGTCTGTCTTTCCGTCTGTCTCAGGACTTAATCTTTTGAACCGTAAGACCCGGTATGACACTGAAGCTGAAGTGGTCCAGCCACGTCTGCAGACGGACAAACGGTAGATGGAGCAAACACACTTTAGAGTAGAGACCGCGTTTGCGCAAACTTAGTGTGGGACGCCCTGCGGCACGTAGTTGGACCGACGATTTGAAGAAGGTGGCAGAGGATGGATGTGGGCTGCCTAAAATCGGGTTGGTTGGCGATCTCTGGGGGAGGCCTACGTTCAGCAGTGGATGGCAATAGGCTGATATGATGATGAGGTATGATACTCTACATTTTCACAGCGTGTGAATGACTATAAAATAATAATAAAGTTAAACGTTAAAGGGGACTTACAATAAACGTATTTTTTTACCCGAGTGTTCGAAGAGGAGGGTATTCTTTTTTCTATGTAGGATTATGAAATATTGTACGACGCTACCTCTTAGTATTCGATTCCAACTCGCACTTGCCCGTTTGTTTTGTTTGGATGTGTGTTTATAGTAGATACTAGTAGATATATTCTTCATTGTGTGTGGTTTCGGAGCTTAACAACGTTGTTAATTAATCATACCAATTAAGTAATTAACAATTTACTCATCAAATGTAGCGTGTTTTTTTCTATGTATATAATGGGTATTACGTATAATAATGGGAATTGAGTCCCGTAATAACCTATGAAACAATGGTAGTTCATTCAACTTTGAAAGAAAAAAGTGAACAAGGTAATCATAATAATCGATTTAAGCTTAGATGGTAATCTCAGTTGATTACCTACCGTAAATTAATAAGAATTCTTCTTGATAATTACAGTTGAAAATGACGAACAAAAATACGGTGTGAATGCACAGAGGTCAGCCACATCAAGCTACAACAATCTGTCAAATTTCTAACTTTATTACAAAACAATAAGGTTCATATTCAATTGGGAAAATTTGACAGTTTGGTATGGCTTGATGTGCTAGCGTCTGTCCACGATCCTTTTATTTTTATGCACAGTTTACATTATTTTAGTCCAGTAATCATCCGTGTGGTGTCGGACGTAAAGAATAGCACCATTCCGTATCTTCCCGTGGGTGTCGTAAGAGGCGACTAAGGGACTTACCAGAGAATGGGCAGCAGCGTTCTCTGTGCCTTTGTAACAACCATACTGGGATCGCCAATCCAGGCGGATTGGCGATCGCCACAACCATACGACAGACGACACCATACCATACTATGCCCATGGCAAAACCCCCCCTTGGGGAGGCCTATGTCCAGCAGTGGACGTCTTTTGACTGAAATGATGATGAATCGTAAAAGTATTGTGTGAATGTGCATTGATAAATTTCTTACTAGCAGCCCGGAGTTTGAAAGTTATTGGTTGTGTAACACTCCCGTGGTTCAGAAAACACGTAAAGCCGTTGGTCCTGCGCCTGATCTGTCCCCAGTCGTGTCGGATTGCCGTCCCAACGGCCTATGAGAGTAAGGGAAGAGCGATTGCATCTGCGTTTGCGCACACACTTGTGCACTATAATATCTCCGGTGTACTTGACAAGTCTCCATTGAATTTTTGTTTAGTTATTAATACCTCGATGTATAAAATTTGTTCTGAGACAGTAATTAGCCAACGCAATAGGGTAGATTATCGAAAAATATTGGATACGTATTTTTAGTTTTATCAAATCAATAAAAACTGACGAAGATAAAACGTTTGTGACGTCACTTTGTTGGTAAAAGTGTACTGACATAGTGATGTCACACGAGTTTTCGACGCACTGTATCGTCTTCATTTGTTGTTTACGTGAAAAAAGAAAAAACACGTCTAATATTTTTTGGAAATCTATCTGACGGACTAATTAGATTTTTTTTTGGTAAAATACCCTATTTCGAGGTGAGAGCCTGGTGATCCATTACACAGGGTATCCTATTATGGACTCCAGTTTCTTACAATGGATCATGTTTAACGCATTCTAATTCTAGTTAATTAATTTGTATTTATACTTATCTTGTGCACATACGTGAACCTTTGTGAAGAGTGAAATAAAGATTATATTACATACCAGCGACCCGACCCGGCTTCGCATGGGCCTATAGCCTTCCTCGATAAATGGACTATCCAATACTAAAAGATTTTTTCAATTCGAACCAGTAGATCCTGAGATTAGCGCGTTCAACCAAACAAACAAACAAACTCTTCAGCTTTATAATATTAGTATAGATTATTATTTTTATTGAGATTGGCCACCGTCACCGATATTCGGTCGAAAATTATTGTCATTTGCTTTTCAATCATGAAATTTTTTTATGGAAACTTATCCAATTTTCCAGTACATCATCATTTGCTTACAACTGCGCACATTTTACACGAATAAATAAAGTGATTACCGTCTAATGATACACGTTCTCTACAAACAATCGGTTCACTGACAAACGTCGTGCAGTGCCTAATTGAGCCTAAGTTTCGATGTCCGGCGCATTACCATCGTTTGTTTAACTTTCCGTATTTACAGTTAAACCACTGTTTAGCATCCAGTTTATCTTGACACTTCACAACTACGTAAAATTCAGCGTATCATTAACATGACACCTGCAAAACTATTCTGTAACAATCTGATCCTCACGGCAAAATGAGCAGCATTACAATCTTATTCGATATTGTATATTTTTATTTCTGCTATATTTATCAACTTATTTTATTGTTAGAATTATTTAAAAGCACACTACAACTTATGAGGTTTTATTAAAAATCAAAACTTAAAAAATAGCAGAAAAACAAATAATAAATATCGATTGTGATAGTAGAGCTTTCTCAATCCCTAGTATATCGGAATGGATCATGGATGGCAGCTGACTTCACCTAAAGTTTACCGTGGAACATTGTTACGCAGCTGCAGCAGTTAGCACGTAGGTATAGTGATTTTCTGTAAAAAAAAGATTGGTTGTTTGTAAAGTCGGTTTACTGACGATAGTTGAACGTGACAACGCGAAAGAATCATTACCTTTATCGCTGTAATTATCGTTGCTATAAACAATTGACACCACATTCACTTTTCACCTGAAACGCCGCAGAGCGAGGTAACGCCGCATGACGTCATGTAACGCCGTAACGACGCAACGACGCATGACGTCATGTTTTTTCGTTCGTGCAGCCGGCTATCGAATTATAAGACGTTGTCACGTCAAAAAATCCCTCGGTGAAAAAAAAATTTTTATAAAACGTAGTCACACGTCATCGAATAATATTATTTCGTCGGCCAGTACATTATAGTACGAGAGAAAGCGTACCTAGTAGTTTTCATTCCTTCATTGCCATCGCAGATCAAATATGTTCGGCATTATTGTCCATGTTCTTGCAAACATAGACACGTGTTACCTTTATCATTTTACGTTACACTTCGCGTAACAATTCGCGTGATATGTCAAGTTGGTATTTATTTATATACAGCACGCGACTGTTTTGCGCTGTTAAGACGCAGACCAGAGCTGAATGACGGTCACTGTCAGACTGCATAGAAATGAAAAAGTTAAAGTTAAAATTTCGGCGAACATACGGCATTCTGTAAGATCTCATTCTAAACTTCGAATTTGAATCTGTGAGTTTCTTGATTGGCATTCTAAAAACTCGGTTGATAATTCGAATTTACACTAGCGCCACCCTTGCGAGTGTGTCAGCGAGTTGAACTAAATTGACAGGGAGATTTTGACAGATAAAGTATGAGGTAATTTCCCCGTCACTTCGTTCGACGCTCACTTCGCACTCGAACTCGATACAAAGTGTCAAATATATCAAAGTAATTTTGAACCTTATGCGAAGTGAGAGTGAATAGCGATGTGAGATGTGAGTTGTTGTTTGAATTTTACAGAATCGACCTACTGGTCTGGTCGTGTTGGCAAACAGGTGGCGGGATTCTCCACTGTAGTTTCTCCAGTGTTTAAAGATCTTAAATTAAATAAATAAATTGTACTAACACTAGGCTAAGTTTATTGTTACTAAAACCTATGGATATAATTTTTAAATCCGAAATAAATATATATGATGACTAAGATGACCCGACAGACGTTGTCCTGTCAATCGATTTTTTTAATTTTACCGTATAAACCTTCCCTGAACTTCCACAAATATCACAAGACCAAAATTAGCCAAATCGGTTCAGCCGTTCTTGAGTTTTAGCGAGACTAACGAACAACTATTCATTTTTATCATATAGATTTGATTTGAATACAAAATATGAAGCAATTATCGGTATAATTCAATGTAAGCTAAGAAATCGAGCATAAAATACGATCATTATGTTTATTTGTTACTAGCTTCTGCCCGCGACTTCGTACGCGGATCCTGTTGCTTATGCCAGCGACAGCGGGGTCGGTAAAATTGAAGATCTGAAACGTCTGATGTCGAATTCTAAGAGCCCGGGGACGGGAAAACAATGGGATGCGCGAGATGATTCGAGACGTTCAAAAAGTACAATTTTGAATCATACCTCCGATGGCGGAATATGTGGCGGAGTCAATCATAGGAGTATACGTAAATGAACTCCGTTCCTTACCAACCCAAGGAAGGTCGCCATGACCTACGGCTATATTTTGAGACACATGATATCGACATTCTGTTCAGAGAATGTCGAAGTCGATCAGAATTCAAACGTTCGTTGCGCTCTTCTTCTGTCTCTTCATGCAATTCTTTTTCTCTCACTTTCTAACTGATTATGAATATTTTGTTGTGTGCGTGTTCGGGACAATCTATACTATGATATTATAAAGCTGAAGCTTGTTTGTTTCTTTAATAGAACGCGCTAATCTGAGGATCTACTGGTTCGAATTAAAAAAATATTTTTGTGTTGGATAGTCCATTTACCGAGGAAGGCTATAGGCCAATGCGAAGCTGGGTCGGGTCGCTAGTGTATGATAATCTCGATCAGCAGTTAGTTGTGCATCACGTTCATCATTCGGTTCAAAAGACCTGTTAGTAGATGTGCGAATACGCTGAGAACTCAAGCGTGATTCTGTATCGGTAAACGTTTCCGATTCGCGAGACAATGTATGACGTTCACGATCGCGCATCATACCCTTCACTGGTCTCTAGAGACCTGGATGTAGATGCGTAAATACGCTGAGAACGCAGGCGTGCTTCGCGATCTGAAGAGGTTTCCACGGAGCGAGTTGCAGCCTGATGTTCTCGAACAGCATCAAGTCTCTCCTGACGCTCTTCGGTAGATTCTTGGGATCTGATGATCCTCAATCTTTTAGCTCCTTTGGAACATTGGGAAAGATTTGACCTCTTTTTAGGCATGGTTATAGTTTTATTGTAAAGAAGATACCTGATCAATTAAAATCTAATTGACTGCTCCCCTGCGTTACCAGGTAGACTACCGTGTCACGAAGATAAATGGAAAAGGAAATTAAACTTCCAAATAACATAAGCCCGAAGGCATCTTTATTCGATAAAATATAATAAAAAATGGGAATTTTGGCCAGTAGAGTCAAATTTTCAATGATATACCATCGTCATTAAAAATCAGTCCTAAACTGTTACCGCCTTCACCGCGTGGAGGTACTCCCAGCTTATGTTATTTTATAAGATACAGTGAAATTAATGATAGCTTTGATTTTCACATCATATGTTTCTGATCTTCGATTTTTATAAGTCAACAGGAAATGCCCATCAGACCGAACAACTTTTGCTAAGACGTCATTCCTATATGTGTCATGGTGTAGCTGGGCTCTTGGAGTTCCACATCAGGTGTTCCAGATCTTCAAATTTATTCTCTCAGCAGGAAATGCTCATCACGTGGAACAATTTTTGCTATGGTACCATTTTTGTATCTCTTATAGTTTAGCTGGTCTGTTGCGGTTCTGCATCAGGTGTTCAAGTTTCCAAGATAAATTATAGCCTATATGTTGCCCAGACTTAATACCTATACAACAAAAGAAAAATCATTCAAATCCGCCCAGTAGTTCCGAAGATTAGCGTGTACAAACAAACAGACAAACAGACAGAATTTTTTTTTTGGATTCGTGCTCTATTACTGTTCCTAAACCCCCCTCAATTTTTTTTTTTTTAATATATTCAATGTACAGACACAGTTTTGTTACTGTTGTATTATATGTATAGATATAGATATAGATGTTATGGTTCGGAGGGGCTCATGGCTAAGTGAAAGCCGTACGGATCATGGTTAAGCTACGCTTGTCGCGGTCAGACCGTGGATGGAAGACCATCCATTTCGCACCGGACCACTCCGTGCCTCGGAAGCATGTAAAGCCGTTGTTATTGGTAGATCCTTGACAGTCGTTATTCGTAGTCAGAGGTCAGAAAGTCTGACAACCAGTCTTACCAAGGGGTATCGTGCTACACAGTAAGTAACTGGGTTGTGAAGGTCAGACAGGCAGTCGCTCCATGTAGAACACTGATATTAAACTGCATCTGGTTAGACTGAGAGCCAAGCCCAACATAGTTAGGCAATGTCATTGACATACCTAAGTACAGGAACTTACATGGCAAGAGAACGTTAAAATATATAATACCCGACCTTATAAATCATCTACCAGCAACATTAAAGGACGTAATTACCCATAAAAACATAAAATATAAATTAAAACAATACTTCCTTCAAAATTTTAATAATTAAACTAATATTAATCATAAGTTAAAAAAAAAAAAAACACCTATTCAATCATAATAATATATCGTATTATAGCATAAAGGAGCAACCTGTATCTCCAAATACATTCCTCAACTACTATAGTGAGATAAGCGGTCACTAGTCCGCTTGGTTGCCGATGTTCGCCCGCCAGTATTACATACTCAGTAGTACGTAGGTACCTGTAATTTGCTTATACCCTCTTTGATTAAATATTACCTACCTATGTTTTAGTTTTAGCTCATGTAGTCGATGATTTTGATGCACGGTAAAACTCTAATGAGTTTATGTTTGCATCATCTCAAATATGTAATACCTTTATGTAATTTTAATTGGCAAATAAAAAATAAAAAAAAAAAAAAACCGCACGACCAAACGGCACCAGCGCGTTGGCCCTAAAAATGACAGTTTAGGGCCAACGGGCAACGCGACTCAGTCGACATTGTATGAGTTTTGACAGATGTCGCTACATTTGCCTGTTCCATGAACGTTTGTTTAAAATTTTCTAATGGACGTATTCTTCCTTTTGAAATCATTGGGAAATGTTTTTTATTAACTTTTCCAACGTACGTTGATAAATAAAAAACATATTATTATTTTGAATTAAAGGTTAAGGTTAGTTTACTGTTCTTATATCGTCTTTACCAAATTTATTTTGTAATCACCTAATCACTCAAAATTATGTTTAAGATTAAGAAATATTTTGCGCTACCACAAATTAAATAGATTTGGCTAAAAACGCGTTTCAAAGACGGGTTTTTAGGTCTTGTTAGATAAAGTTAAAAGTCAAAGGCACTCAAGCAACTTTATCTGCAAATGTTCTTACACCTGGTCCGGCATAGGTACCTACCATGTGTACTTGCACCTTGACAAGGATATTAAAAAACCCACATATTGTCATTTATCTCTATCTGTACGTATTTAAAATGTATTTGTGTATGTATATCAGCTGTCTGTCACCCATAGCACAGGGTCTCCCTAGTTTGGGGTCAGATGGCCGTGTGTGAAATGTCCCCACATATTATTATTTAGTAAGTTTAATGTTGGTTATAAGTTTTGTCAGTTATTAATTGAAACAGGTGACATAATCAAAAACGTGAAAGAATACACGGTGGAATCGTGACACTGAATTTTGCCATGGACTCACTTGATAATCTTATATATAAAATTCTCGTGTCACAATGTTCGTTCCCGTACTCCTCCGAAACGGCTTGACCGATTCTGATGAAATTTTGTGTGCATATTGGGTAGGTCTGAGAATCGGCCAACATCTATTTTTCATCCCCCTTTCCCCCCCCCCCTTTTCATCCCCCATCCAAATGTTAAGGGTTAGGGTAGGGTAGGTGTAGGGTAGGTGTAAGGTAGGTGTAGGGTAGGTGTAGGGTAGGTGTAGGGTAGGTGTAGGGTAGGTGTAGGGTAGGTGTAGGCTAGGTGTAGGGTAGGTGTAGGTAAATAGGCAGGTAAGTAGGCAGATCGGGACAGGACAACGTCTGTCGCGGGTCAGCTAGTAACGCTATAAAAAAAGTTGTTCCAAGCACATGCGCAACACCTAAGTAGGTACGCGGTGAAAATGTATGAAACATCAGATTTGTTTAATACCCGGCGAACTATTTTATCATGAAAATCTTGTCGAAACTTTTGTAAATAAATAGATACATATACATATAAGAATACATTTTGTAGAACTTATATTGTACAGTCGAACAAGCTAATTGGTTTACAGGCAAAAATATTCATCTTTCTACTACACTAACATTTTTTTTTTCTATCTTTAGGACGTAAATACCAGGGATACCTACGAGCTCGAGTTAAGAAAATTTAATAAAATAAAATATTGAGAGTATAGCAGAGAGATGAATATTTTTGCCTGTAAACCAATTAGCTTGTTCGACTGTACAATATAAGTTCTACAAAATGTATTCTTATATGTATATGTATCTATTTATTTACAACAGTTTCGCAACCAACACAGGTAGAGAGCCAACAACTAACAATATTAAAACATTCAGCCAGGTAACAATAACAATAATATTCAAAAATTCCATCAACTATAGAAAACAAATATAAACAATCGTTAGATTTAATATAAATAAATAAAGAAAAACAATCAAGAAGGAATCTATGTTTGAGTCTATAATAATGCAATAAACCATTTTAACTAGTACCGAGTTTCATGAATTCGCCGCAAGAGGCGCTAGTGAGGTCTCTAGAAATGTCAAATGTCATTGAACGTCTACTGTTTGCGAGCTCATCGCGGATTTTCGCTAATTATTCATGTTTGTTGTAAATATTTTGCCATTTCTGATTATACGGTAGGTTCAATGCGGTTCAATGAAAACGGATTTTTAAAAATTTCAATTTGTGCTGATCAATAATTTATTAATTTGGTATTTCTCAATTATTTAAAATAAAATGCTGGAAAATTCCGCGCTGACAATTATTATTTTGATTATATTACATTTATTGGCCCTGCCTTATGGTGAAAGCGCCAGCCCGCGAAATAAAAATATCAACGATAGCGATATGACCTTACTTGCCAGTGGCGCCAAATCGTGACGAATGAAACGCCGCAGAAACATTATCAACCGTTTAGACTAATACCAAAACAAATTAAAACCAGACAGTCGCAAATAAACACAAGGATACACACACAAAAACAGATGAATACCCTCAACACAGCATCACAGTGTAAACTAAGCTTAAGTACACCCATACATTAGTCCGCCCACACTATTTTAGAGCGATAAGTACTAGCTTACACAGAGAGCTAAGTAACAAGAGTAGGTGAAGAACGCTTATGAAGCAGTTTACAAAGAATAGTTTTAAGAACGAAAGCCAAGCTGATTAGGGGTTATGTACGACCTAGGTCTTGGAGCGGGTTAGGTTTCCAATTAATGTGGAAATACGGGGGGAAAAGTGCTTTCTTGTTGAAGATGTATGAATAGTGTAGCGTTCTGGATGAAAATACTAATGAGTTCATGTAACTGCATGGAATCGAAAAAGTTGCAACGGTGAAGCGAAATCCGTAAAGATTCGACGACCGGGCACAGTACAAATATTAGTAAATTAGTACGACCGGTCTTAGTATCTGGTTGTAAGTTCCATCCCCTATTACTATAATAGTACCTGTTGAGGATTTAGCATCCATAGCTAATATAAAAAAAAACATAATATAGTATCTTTGTTTCAGGATACACCAACTTATATAGCAAGTTTCGAAAATGGAAGGACACTGATATTCATTCCAATTTTTCGAAAATTTAAAAATAGAACTGCTGTTGAAGACATTAAAAACTCTAGAAATTATTCAAACAGTGTGATGACGTTCGAGACTCGGGCTACCCACCATATGTAAAATTCCTCAGACATTAAACTACTGAAGAGCTGGACTCAACTATTCGTAGAACCACCGACAGCTACCTGTGACTTACAGCGTAATAACTGAACTTTACGGTTGAAAATCAAAGGGTGATGCCCGTTTTCACCAACACTAGATGACACCTAAATGTTATTGCACCGTCGGGTTTTCAACTCTCAGCAGTGATCTGAGCTTTGAAAATCCAATAGCAGTATAACATAATGGTATGAAACCAGCAAGTTCAAAAGTATTCAACTATTCATGAACATTGCTAACCTTTAGGCGAGACTCGTCAAATACATACCTAAGCGTTTGTGGTACTTGTTCATTAGGTAGATACATGTTAGATACATGTGTTTGAGGTAATCTTACCTAATGTGCCAAGGTGTTTCAGAAACATGTTTTGTGGGGATCGAATTCATTATGAAACATAGCCTGGCAACAAAATTGCTTAACTTATTGCCAACTTTGTATTTCAATCAATTGTGTTACATCACTATACCCTGTTCACAATAAGATTAGACATAAACACAAACTTTTTTTACAGTCCCTTCAACCGATTTTGACTTCTATTCCGTAGGCTTAAGGATGACATTAGAGGCAAAAAAGTGGTTACAATAACAACTGTTTACTGCAGTTGCCATTTGTCATGCTACCAACGCAATATAAGTCAAAATTGGTTGAACGGACTGTAAAAAAGGTTTTTGTAAATGTCTAATCTTATTGTGAACAGGGTATAGGTAAATGGAAAAACATGGAAATGTTTCTAAGTACAAAAATTGGAAAGTGTAGTAAAGGCATAAGGGTATAGGAGAATAAACATCGAATACACAAAGTCTTCTCTGAAAAGAAGGCCTTTTTCAAGTTTTATTTTATTTTATTTCTTGGGGAAGATAACAAGTTGCACATTACATAATTATTACAAGTATTAAAGTAATCACAGAAGATGGTTAAATGTGTAACAAACGGCATTTTTTACAGAATATAGATAAAACAATTTTTTTTAAAAACGTCATCTAGTGAATTGAAAAATGCCTACTAATAAAAAAAAACTTGACAGTAACAATTTACAAAAGAAGTTTAAAGAGAATCGTTTGTTTTGGTGTGGACATGTGAAGAGGAGGGATGAAACGCATGTGACTAAAAGATAGATGGAGAGAGAGAGAGAAAAGAAGGCCAAAGAAAAGATTGCTGGATTGTGTAAAGAATGATGTGGAAGAAAAGAGAGCAAGTGACATCATGACAGTTGACAAGACGGAATGGAAGAAGAAAATGTTGCGCCGACCCCAAGTAACGTGGGTCAAGGGCAGGACGAAACTTGTGAAGATGGTTTAATGTCAGATATTAAAACCATTTAAAGTACACAATAAAGTGTGGCCGTTTACTTACAGTAGCACCCTAAGTAAATATGGGAACAATACGTACTTCACATAAACCAAGTGCCATGTTGGTTAAGTTGTCATAACTATCTTTGTCAACACGCTTCTAATTTTAACTCCATATCAGACACACTAATCATAGTGTAAATAGAGTTAAAGGGATCAGTAGTGCTATTCCGTATTCTCCCTCGGTGAATATAAGTGAAGTGAGCATGAAGTGAGTTTGATGTGACCTGTCTTTCTCGATCTTAAAATCCCTACCATCCAGCAGTTTTTGAAACGCACCTCCAAGCGCGTTTTTGACTCTGCTGAAAAGCAGCCCACCCCGTCGATCGTATCGGCCGCCCGGTACACTCCCATCCGCATGATTAGAACTTAACGACCGAGACAACTCTGAACGACCCTGACGATGCTCTAACTCTCCTCCAGGAGAACAATAGGGATACTATCACATTAAGAAAACACAAATAAATACAGGCCGCCGTCATTCCGTCCTCGCCACCGATGCCCGCCGCTACTACCCCGTACGTCCCCTCCCCGACCCTTGCTCGTTCCAGTCCGCGCAGCTGAGCGTGTAGCTATAAATTCGTTCTTAAATAATTAAGATCCGATCCAGCCTGTCCCTTTGCTGCCCTCCCCCAACGACGCCCTAAGTCGAGGCCCGTACCCCACAGGGGGTGCTATTAGCGTATCGTAGCTTGTTATAAGTTTTTTGCCCTGGCTGGAGGCCTTAAATTCACTTTAAGGCCACCACAGGAAAGTCCGGTTAAGTAGCCGAGATGTCATTCGGAAAAAGACAAAAAAGTGATCTGTCAATAAATAACTGAACAGTTCACTTATAGATGTTCCGAATAGAACGACTGTTCTGTGGTTTGTACAGCTGTAATAATAAAGCAAGTGGGTAGGTCTTCATATATGGATTCAAGGTTAGCCTATAAACATTTAAGAATACATAAGTTAAATATGTTGTACGTAGGTACTACAAATTATACTGATCGACTTCGTGTAGACGAAGCCAGTCAAAAACTAAAATAGTACCTACACGAACTACTTAGGGCTGTGGTTTTTTAACAGACTTCAAAAAAAGGAGATTAACAATACGACACGTAGGTATGCATGTTATATTATTGGAACTGCTCTATATTCACATTTATGATAAATCTATTAGGGATAAATTTGTAGTTATTGGTAGTTAGAAGTCAGAAAGTCTGACAACCAGTCTTACCAAGGGGTATCGTATTTCCCAGTGACTGGTATTCAGCTAGATCCGGTTAGACTGGAAGCCGACCCCAACATAGAAGGGAAAAGGCTTACCTACTTCAAACAACCAGTCCAAAAACCGCCGACTTCCGAAACCTAAATCATACGTGTTCTATTCTAAAGTTATTATCTATACTTTCTAAAGATGATTGTCTTTTTTCTAAAAAAGTTTTTAATTATAAATGGTTTGTTTTTCCTTTTGAGGTACGGAACCCAAAAACAAAGGAAATAAATATTTGAGTAGTCATGCCGTCTGTGTTTGTGATCCATCTTTAGGTATTCTAATCACTTTTATCTACACCTCGGCATACCATTTAAGCGCAATGTGACTTGTAACAAAAAAAAACGCAGATTCAAAAGCACTATACAAAAAAAGCACTATACAAAATAACACAATGTAAGCCAGACGACACGACGCAACATTATCCACCCGCACCTGATTGGCTAACGCTAGTCGTCTGCGGTCCTCTAATTGGCATAAGCAGATCGGTGAGTTTGCGGATTGGTTAGTAAATGCAGCTTGCCGTGCGTTATCTAACAAAAGGTTGCATTGCATGTTGCATAAATGTGAAGTTTGTAGGCAAGCCCGTTACTTGATCCTATCAGTTTACGTGGAAAGACAGCTGATAAACTATAATAGCTGTAAATTGCAGTTAATTAAAAAAATATTTACGATGGAAAATTAATTAATCTAAGTGCAAATTATCTTCTAGGGGAATTAAATTGTGACTCTATGGCATAAAAATAGATATACCTACTAAATAGAATAGCAGTAGGGTTATAAGTACACAAGTAATCTGCGAGCATACATGAAAAAAAAAGATTTCGACGAATTGAGAAGAGATTTTTTTTTTAAATCGGTTAAAATAACAAAACACAAACAAGAGACTAACATTAAAACGGCGTGTTCTGATGCAATGTAACGCTTTGCCGGGTCCTAAGTAGTAAGTCAGGTAAGTAGGTACCTAACCTACCTATACAGGCTTTTCTGATTGGCTTAGCTCGACACGCGACAGATCCTGCTATTGTAAGAGCCTTGGCCAACAGCCTCTTTGGTTACGGAAGGCATCGTAACGTGCTTTCTAAGATCCAAAGTCAAAGCAAGCAATTTATTAAGAAGACAGGATATAAGAGCGTATGGGAAATGGTCCTCTGTCAATTGTTTTATATTTCTTTTGTAGTTACAGAAATTTGCATCTGCTTTTACAATTTCCTCAATATGTAATATGTATGTGTGTATGTAGCTATAATGTTATTTTCTTAAGAAATAAATGTCATGATTATTTTTCTCTACACAAGTTATGTACTTAATGCTAACAATAGTACACGAACCAGGAGCTAACTTTGTGAGAGACTGGTGCCTGAAGTAGGTTTATATACAAACCTGTATTACAGGTCACCAGGGCCCTCCCGCGGCTAGATGCCTTCTGTGAATTTGGACCATCATAACAATGTAGTAAACATAACTAAGGTATAATTCAAAAATAAAATAGATAAAAATACAAACATTCGAATTAATATATAGATAAACAACACCCAGACACGGCAAACACAAGTGCTCATCACACAAATGTTTACCCTGGGCGGGAATCGAACCCGCAACACGCTGCGCAGCAGTCGATCGCTCAGCCACTGCGCCAACCGTGTCGATATGTAACTATCTCATCTAAAATGAATCTATTAGCTACAAGAAAAAACAATGGCCTAGCTTAGCTAGAACCACATGACTCTATAAATCCATAAACATTCCAATATCAGACGATATTTATACAACAAAAAAATAATGTCTATAAAAAAGAAAAGAAAGAAAAACTATTTATTCACGTGAAAATGACGCACACATACAAAAACTGTTGTTTATAAAAGCCTAAAACAAAACAACAGGTGTAACACGGCCTTAAATAAACGTGCAACTTGTGCTCTGACGTCCCCTTAAGCGCGGCAAAATCGAGTTGACATAACACCCAGCGTTGCCAACTCTACGTCTTTTTACGTAGATCTACGAACTTTAGGCCTTTTCTAAAAACCTACGAACTTCAGTCCCAGAATCTACGTATTTTCTATCAAATTGTACAAACTGGTAAAATAACATAACTCAATAGGCTGAATGGGCATAACTTCCTTTTCATTTGCGAAAAAAGTTAATTATCGTTCCGTTTCATACTAAATCAAATCAAAAATCGCTTCCGCTTTAAAGATGAGCACAGACAAAGGCTGAAAACTTATGGTATACAAGCCCTGACACATTGCTGGACCCAAATCCAAATCGTTCTGGACCATCTATAGCTCAGTTGGGGCAAATGCTTCCAGGTTTTTATTTTCTCATTATTTTTTTTTTTTATGTATCGAGTGAGAGTCTGCTGCACTTTAACGTTTTGATTTAATTTGCTTAATTTTCAGGACTATGTCCAACAAATTTGACGGCTTACACAGGAAATGGAGGACTCTAAAAATTATAAATCTTCCATTTGAAGAAAAACAGTTAGCAGACGAGTTTTGGCATCATAATTCAAAAATAAGAAAGGGTGATTCGTCTCAAATGTAGGAAACATTTGATTTTGAATTTTGGCCCAACTTGCACAAAATTTATTAACATTGCCACATAACAGTGCCAATGTCGAGCGACTGTTTTCTGTGATCAATTTAATGAAAACCAACACTCGTTTTATTCAGTTTTACCTACCCTACCCTCTTCATTTTACTCGGAAAAAAAGTACGTAGATCTACGAACTTTTCGGACGTAAATTTTACTAATTCTACGTACTTTTCTAATATGGGCTACGTCTTTTTCAAAATCCTAGTTGGCAACACTGATAACACCCCCGCGCCCCCGCCAACGACAGTGGACTGCTAATCGCCGGCCGGTTCGTACCATTTGCCGCGATACGCATATAATTTTGTCATATTACTGTTTTGTATTGTTTGTGATTCCTAAAGTGTGTTGTAACGTCCAAATATATATAACTTTTACTGTTAGTCGTGCGTCGAATCATTGAAGTACTCCCACAAACGCCCCCGAGAGAAATACCTACCTTACAAAGGGTATGTTTTCAAAAAAAAAATATGTCCTAGACGGAAGTATATGTACATACCGTATGCGTATGCGTGCTATACATATCTTTACCTCAACCACATGAATCCTTATGGTAACTAAAAGAAAAGAAAATGTCCCAGCAAAAAACCACGTGACTCCATACTAGCTACAAATCCATCAATCTACAAAACATTCCAATATCGGGCCAACAATTTTGCATATTCACAAAAAACGGCCAAAATGGCAGTCGACGTATTTTGAAATATGTCGGAAAAGGGAACGGACCTTCGTCAGGTTTGTGGCCTACTTCCTTTACGTCACATGTTGAATTATACATCGTGTTTTGGCAAATGTACTGAAATACAGAAATAAACAAGAATTTTGTTTACGGACTTAGGTCGAGATTTAACCAAGAAGTGTCGTGTCAGTTGCATTAATTATAATGAATCAAATTACAAAGAATGAATTAATACTACTATGATTTTAAACAAAACGACTCCAGAACAGTACTTCCTTAAGTGGCTATTAAACGACTTTTACAGATTTTAAACTGACAATCACGTCAAAATGTGCAGTGTAGTGTAAATGATTTGAAAAAAATATATGTTAAACTAGAACATTTTCTTAATCATATAGAAAGTGAATATTTTTTATTAAGTTCATATTAAATAGTTTAATTAAGTCGTGAAGTTGTGTCTGACGCGGACAAAACATTGACAATCACACAAAATCTACCAGGTATAATTATCCGAAACTTACACTATCTTACAGACAATTTTATTATCTATCTTTTAGTATACGCCTTTTTTTTTAATTTTGAAAGAATACTACTTTTATTTAATTTTTTCGACTAAACTTTGAGAGTTTTGGACGCAAAACTGATGCAGAAAGGACGCAGTCTGCGTCCAAAACTTTCAAAATTTAGTCGAAAAAATTAAATAAAAGTAGTATTCTTTCAAAATTAAAAAAAAATGCGTATACTAAAAGAAATATAATAAAATTGTCTGTAAGATGGTGTAAGTTTCGTTTTATTATACCTGGTAGATTTTGTGTGATTGTCAATGTTTTGTCCGCGTTAGACACAACTTCACGTGTTAATTAAACTATATAATATGAATATAATTAAAAATATTCACTTACTAAGTGATTAAGAGAATGTTTTATTTTAACATTATATTTTTTTCAAATCATTTACACTGCACATTTTGACGTGATTGTCAGTTTAAAATCTGTAAAAGTCGTTTAATAGCCCCTTAAGGGGGCCTGGTTAAGCACCAGTCTTACACAAAAATAACTACAAAACTGTATGTATAGGCTTATTTAACTTAGAGCTGTAATTCGTTAAATACTTAATATAAATTTATTCTATGCTAAGTCTTCCACAAAATTAAATACAAGATTGTATCTATCTAAGACTAATTTAACTTTAAGTTGTAATTTGTGGTAAGATAATAAAAATCTAGACTATGTTATTCTATTCGTTCAAGATCTTTTGGTGTTGTTGTCAATACAGTTTTAGTTAAGACTTAATGAACACAGTCCTTAATTAATTACAGTCCTAAATTAATTAAGGACTGTGTTCACTTACATTTAATCAAAAGATTACATATTAAAAAAATCCTTTTGAATATTTAAATAAATAATAGATTTTTAATTGACAAACCCCAGCATAAGGCCTTTTCCCAATATTTTCCACAGATTATATATGTGAAACAAGCTTGAGGTTTGTAACAGTTAAACTGTACAGAGGTCAGCACATCAAACTACAATAATCAGCAATTTTCTTTGATAGCTTTTCAAGTTTATTACAAAAAAATAAGGTTCATATTCAATTGGGAAAATTTGATAGTTTGGTATGGCTTGATGTGCGTGTCTGTACAATTTAATCTCTTTATTGAGATGATGCGGTTGCCATTGCAATAAATAAGGAAGAAAGAAAAGAAGAGGAAGCAAACAATGAAGGAAGGAAGAATAAAAACCAATGGAGAATGAGATTAATCCATACTTTAATATTATAAATGCGAAAGTAACTCTGTCTGTTACGCTTTCACGATGAAACGGCTGAACCGATTTTGATGAAATTTGGCATGAAGATAGCTTGAACCCCGGGGAAGGACATAGAGCTAATTTTTATCCGAGACTTCGACTGCATTCGCTATAACCGACATTCACGCGGACGAAGTCGCAGGCATCCGCATCAGCTAGTTTCATATAATTCTGCGAGTTCACTACCCACAGCATTCACGTAAAGTTGTTGATCCAATATAGGATCGTCAACTATACCCTGTTCACAATAAGATTAGACATAAACACAAACCTTTTTTACAGTCCCTTCAACCGATTTTGACTTCTATTCCGTAGGCTTAAGGATGACATTAGAGGCAAAAAAGTGGTTACAATAACAACTGTTTACTGCAGTTGCCATTTGTCATGCCACCAACGCAATATGAGTCAAAATCGGTTGAACGGACTGTAAAAAAGGTTTTTGTAAATGTCTAATCCTATTGTGAACAGGGTATAGAGAGGTAATGGATAGGACATCGATATCTCTGATGGATAATGTTGTGCCGTATGGTGCCGATCGCGAATAGCACCACCCGATTTCTACCCGGGGGTGTCGTAGAAGGCGACAGAGGAATATTGACCAGAGGATGGGCAGCAGCGTCCTTCTGAGTACCATAACACATGCTGCGATCGCCTAACATGCATCGGCTAAGCATAGTGATAACGGTTAAACCCCCCCTTGGAGGAGACCTATGCCCAGCAGTGGGCGTCTAAAAGTTGATCTGATTACGATTCCTTGGGCATCCGTGTCACAAAACTTAAGTCGTGAATTACAAAAATAAAAAAAATACCAATCGAATTGACACCCTCCTCCTTTTTGAATTCGGTTAAAAATACAGCCAGACAGCAATAGGGTAAAGTATGTCAATTGATTGGTAGTACCATACTTTTTCTGAGCGGTCAAAACGCGATCACCCCCATAGATTGTGTATGGCAATTTATACTTATGACGTCACTTGTAGGTAGTCATTTGTCAACTCAATTGACTAACTTGTTATTGATTTCAAAGCAACTAAATATCTAATTTTACAGTTTTTTTGAAAACCAATGGCCCGCCCCAGCTTTAGTCGGGTAGTGCAATTTTTTTTCTAATTTCCTAAATTTAATAAATAATTAGGAAATTTTTAAATTATACAAACCTTGTCCTGGCAAATACCGAACACAACAAAAAAGAATTATCCAATTTGATGCAGTCATTCGGAAGTTATGCGCGTACAGACATTTCGGTGACTTTGTTTTATACTATGCAAGGATTAATCGTGTTTTTAAGACCCAGGGATCAAGTGTATTTTTAACCGACTTCAAAAAAAAGGAGGTTCTCAGTTCGACCCGTATGTTTGTTTGTCCGCGATTATCTCCCGCTTGGCTGAACCGATTTTGGTGCGGTTTTCAGCAAACTGTTTGTTACATTCTGGAGAAGGTTTAAGTATACAAACAAATGTGTTTAACGCTTTATGAAAAAATCAACAAAACCAAAAAAATATTCATAGAAGACGTTTTCTTTCGTTTCATCCATCTTTGTAGGACTTTCAATCTCTGTTTTAACTGTGTTGCCGTTTCTTAATGGATTTAAAGAGTCACTAAAAAGTGACAAATAAAAACTATTTTATAAAAAAAACACTTATTACTTACACTTTTTAGTGCCTCCTTATCACCCAAATCCATTAAGGAACGGCAACGCAGTTAAAACAGAGATTGAAAGTCCTCCAAAGATGGAAAGATGGAATAAACGAAAACGTCTTCTCGGTTGTTGTTGGTCTTGAAGGCGGTTGTCTTTTTTATAAAGTAGTATTTTATTCAGAATGTTCCTTCTTTCACCTCTTCCAAACAGATGGTTCTACAGGCAATAATCATTATTATTCACAATTTCACAAACTAAGAACTTACCTAAATAAAATAAGTTCCTAACATTGAATTCTCGGTCATAAAAGCACACCCTAAAACAATAAATTCTGGCAGCATCAAAAGTTTTAGAATTTATCGCTGTCCAAAAACAAATAATTGAATAAACTTACTTACTCATTATATCTAAATAAGTAGGACGGTGAACTATTTGTAAAATATCTAAGTTTCCTAAAGACCTGTAAAAGTTTTAGTAAATGAGATCTGAGGTCTGTACTTCAATAAGTTAGTAAATAGAATTTAATTTCTCAAAATACGCTAAATGAATTTGTAATGATGAAAACAACTAAGGGTGTTATTACACCAACCGATTGATCCTCGATCGATGCCGTCAATCGACATCGATCGACGTTGATCGATTGGTGTGGGTAGCTTTGGCTGATCGACGGATACCGTTCCACTAACCAATCGATCGATTGCCCGTCGATGGCATCGGTCGACGTTGATCGATTAACCCCAGCTATAATCCATCAGTAATAATAATCAAGCAGCTCGATCGACGTCGACTAATAAATTCTACCATCGATCGATGCCGTCGATCGACGATCGATCGATTGGTCTCGTAGAAACTATCGCTCGACGTCGACTAATCCATTTTACCATCGATCGATGCCGTCGATGGACGATCGATCGATTGGTCTGGTAACACCCTAAGGTATCTTATTTGTGGTAACTTAGAAAGTTTATTTTACCAAAATCTAGTTCTAATCTACGTGTCACTTATGTACCTATTTTACTTGTTGTTACAACAGACCAGGATCTAGGAGACATTTTCAAGGCTGATGTCCAACCTTAATTGAAGTAATTATTGATGAGAAGGAGGATAGAGAAGAAGACTTGATATAAATTCGTTTTGAATTCGAAATATTAATTATTAACCTTTCAATCACCTACATCATTACCATTACGTTTCTGCATTATCGATTATCAAAGAATTTCAGTTAAATCCCTCAAACAATGAATGTGGACTAGCTTAAAGTACAGAAGAAGAAAAGGCTCGATAATATGATGGATGATATGGCTAGAAAAGAAATATTATTTATAATTAGCTATCGGCAAACGCGAACGGAAAAGAAGGACATGCTGCGTGGTTGCGTCGACCCCAAATATAATAAAAATAGTCTTTTTCCGGGGGAATTTTCTCATGGATTCCTAATTGTTTTGATGATATATCCTACCAGCGAAAGAATGAATCAGAATCGGACTAGCAGCTCCGAAAATTAGCGCATTCATACAAATAAACAAACAATCTCTTCATCTTTATAATATTAGTATAGATATTACATAAGGACAAGAGCTGTATACAAATTACATGAAGAGACGTGGAGTTGCGGACATTAGCCCCGAGCCCGATATACAATACAATGCAAGGGCAGATAGATGACGGTACAAAATCAAACAATATTCTGTAATACAAAATAGGACATAGGTAGGTACCTACAATAATAAGGTTTACTGAAGATTCGTACACAATAAATTCGGACCCAGTGTCCAAAGCGATATTTTCGTGATTGATAATTCGGACACCAAAAAAAAATTTTTCAATAAAAAGAAAACCGCCTTCATAAACTAAAAAGTGATAGGTAAATAACTTTAGCACAGAACACACTTACTTTACTTTCGGAAGTCGGTGGCAATAGCAGCTTTCAAATCATCAGTCACAAAAATATTTCGGACACTGTGTCCGAATATATTGCTCGAATCTTCAGTAAGCCAACAATAAAAGCACAATTACACGACCTAGAAACAACGCAGCTTTTCACACAAACATTTAGACGCATCATTTCACAATGTTTATATGTAAATGCAAATAGATACAGTGACTTGGATAATCCATCAGTTAACTGATGCGTCTAAATTGGGCCAGATGGAGCGTTGCGTGTCGAAATTCTGTCGAATACGGTTTTCGCTCCAGGCTTGCGACATAGCGTAATCGTGTAAAGTTCCTTAATCTGGTTAAAGATTTCGTCATAGGAAGTTTGGACGGCTTAGAATAATAAATTATGAAACATTTTGGCTGTAAATGGGTTAGTTAGGAAAATAGGAAGAGGATGTGTCTTCATTTTGAATTTTTAGATGTTTATACGCTTGAGATGGAGTGTTAAGCGCTTTGTGGTTTAAAAGGGCTATTCTTAGGTTGTCATAATGGATGTGATACCAGACACCGATGATAAATTGTATTTTTCAACCGACTTCAAAAAGAAGGAGGTTCTCAATGCGTCTGTATGTTCTTTTTTTGTATATTTGTTTCGCGATTTCTCCGGCAAATGTGAAGCGATTTTGAAAATTCTTTTTTTGATGAATAGGGTATGCCTCAAGGGTGGTCCCATATAAATTTTATCGAAATTGATTCAGCACTTTTTGGAAAAATCGTCAGAAAGCAAAAACTAATACATGGATGATGTTGTAATGTTCTCACCTTGTACTTTCGATCTCTGTTTTGACTGTGTTGCCATTTCTTAATGGATTTGGATGATAAGTAAGTACTAAAAAGCGAAAAATAAAAAAGCTTTTTTACAAAAAAGACAACCGCCTTCAAAAACCAAAAAGTGAAAAATAACTTTAAAACAGAACACACATGACTTTAGTTTCGGAAGTCGGTGGCAATACAAAACAATAAATAGAACAGCTAAGCCACCGACAAATGCAAAATATTGTACACATTTATTTTTAAAAGAGTAAGTATGGAGTTTCTTGCCCATTCTTCTCCATACGAAACTACCTTTTGGAATGGGCAACTAGAATCAACTTTATATTTTTTTATTATGACGTTCAAAAGTGCCTTTTTAGTGGTCTAATTGAAATAAAAGATTTGACTTTGACTTTTTTTACTTTGGAGCCTACTGTTATAATTAGCCGCCACTTCGTCTGCGTAGACTTAAGATTTTTTTTTTTTATATTGTTAAGGCTTGCGTTTGACCGCAACTCACCTGATCTTAAGTGATGATGCGGCCTAAGGTGGTGCACGCTTGCCTAGGATAAACCGGTTCACTCGTGCCTTGAAGATACCCAGATTATATGTAGCGGGGAAACGAGAGGCGGGCAGTGAATTCCACAGTCTGGCAATTCACACAATAAATGTGGAAGCAAAGCGCTTGGTTCAAAACAGTGGAACTCCAACCGTATAGCGGTGACGCTTCGCCGTATCCCTGCTCGTCCAGTGATAGAATGGGGATGGGGGTAATTAAATTGTGCAAGAATTAAGTAAAAGTCCTTAATTATCCCAGGGGAACACAAAAACGGGATTAATCCTATGTGTTAAGTCAGATCAATATCTATATGTGTTCCAAATTTCATCTAAGCCGTTTAAGAGCGCCCATCCCCATCGGCCGAATTTCGACGCGAGCGTGATTGAAATTATTTTTGTTTCAATCAACACAAAGCTCGAAAACAAACGAGTGAGTGAGAACGTGATAACATCGAAGGAAAATTGGCGCGCGAAGATTTCACAAAACTTGTTCCAGGAATATGAAATACGTGTTTTTGAAAAAGCCTTACAAGTTTTTTGGTAATAATGTTTGTAATTTAAAATCTCCATTATATGTGCAAGGTTTCTATGAAGCTGTTTTGTTACAGGTAAAAACTGTGCAAAAAAGCAGATTTTCAGACGTAGTTACTCAATTTGTTTCTCAAAAAAGTTTATTTTTGGCTTCATACAAACCTAGATTTAAACCACAAGATACCTGTGTGTTAAAAATATTTGGAGAATAACTTGTTATAACGCCGTAATTACGTACGAGCGTCTGTATGGGAAATATGTAGGGATGGGCGCTCTTAGGGCCTAAGCACACCGCGTTTTTGAAACGCGCCGTCGACGCGCGTTTTCGGAATAACCTTCGTTAATTTATTAAAATAATAGAGATATATCTACTAAATGATAATATTAATAGCAGTGGGACAATAATAAACTGTTATTATTGTTAATAAATAGGTCTATCTCTATTATTTTAATAAATTAACGAAGCTAATACCTGAAACGCGCGTCGACAGCGCGTTTAAAAAACGCGGTGTACTTGGATCTAAGACAGTTGTAATGTTTCACCAGGACTCATCGAGCTTCATAGCCTCGACGCTTTTCTAGTGGTGTGATTCTGGATTTCAGAAGTTGCAGTGGTTTGGGAATAGGCTTGTTTCAGCCGCTTAAGCGTGAAAGGGTAAATAACATCCATATCATCCTCAAAAACTTTCGCATTTATAGGTAATATTACTTAGTAGGATTTTAGTAAATTGGTTGTCCAACTGAATTATAAGTCCACCACACCACAAAGTACGTAAGGCTGCGGCGCGCCCGAGCAGAGAGACCACTCAGAACAAACCGCCATTTTACTCACGCACACATAGACATTACGTTTATAGAAACTCAAGCAGTTTCAAACAGACATCAGTCCCGACTGTCACGTTTTGTCTAAATGAATAAATGAGAGACATTGACATTTTATGACGAACAGAAAAATATTGTCATAAAAAATATGCAAAGAGTTCCAACCAGTGTCAATAAACTTTCATACACATACGCATATTTAATACAGTAGCAGCCCTAGTGAGTCTGGCAAGTTTAGGTAATTATATTTGAAGATGGCGGGAGCGGTCCTTCTGTACCCTTTAAGTTATATTTTGTGACCACACCTACGTATATTTACCTCATCAGTGCTTCGTCCACACTTTCAACGCCGTTCGAAGCTAAAATAAAATGTTTTACAATAACACGTGCACATCATCAATTAAAATGTATATTATTTTACTTTCACTGGAAGGCTGAAACCGCTCGTTACAATATAAATATCAGTCTTTCAGACGACCTGGATCTTGATACTTTATACTAAACAGATCACGTACTGTAGGTACCTATTTACACATCTTCTGATAAACACCCATTCACTTACTAGTAGGTATCTAAGTACTTACTCTTATAAATAGGGCTGCCTAGTGCCTAAGTACTTTCAAAGTGTGTCATTAATCTTCAGTCGTATATGTATATATCGGCATGGGGAACACCTACTGCGATTGCCAACATGCATCGGCCAAGCATGGCGATTACGGCTGAACCCCCCTTGGAGGAGACCTATGCCCAGCAGTGGGCGTCTAAAGGTTGACATGATGATGATGATGTTGGGGTATATATGAGGTATATTAAATGCTGTAGTGAAACGATTATCCACTGCGCTGGTACAGATTCCCTTGTTCACAAACTAAAATAAAATTAGACAATAATTGTTATCTCTTACTATCACGCAGTTGAAGAAAAGGACGGCGATAGTTAAGAATAAGAACTAACTTAGAAATGTCAAATTAGTGTTTTCCTTGAAATTCGCCGTGTGTTTAATCAATACGTTCTGGAAATGACAACTATAATAGGGTATTTTACCATAAAAATCTAATTAGTCCGTCAGATAGATTTCCAAAAAATATTGGACACGTGTTTATTTTATTTATTATTAAGGGTTTGCCAACAGCTTCTGTATACATTACATCTTGGTACAATTTTTAGAAGTAACGGACTTATACAATCGCCAATTACAGGCCAACCAGCATGTTAAAAATTTAGACAACACTAATAAAAATAATAATATTTCAGAAACTAAAACTATTCTAGAACTTAACTTAAATAGTAACTGAATACTTAAAAAAATTAAAAAATTAAAATAACACTAATAATAATACTTCTGACACTAAAGCTATTCTAGAACTTAACTAAAGTTATAACATTTTTTCTTTTTTCACGTAGACAAAAAATTAAGAAGATACAGTGCGTCGAAAACTCGTGTGACATCACTATGTCAGTACACTTTTACTGGCCAAGTGACGTCACAAACCCCCACTCATGATCTTTGATGCGTTTTATCTTCTTTAGTTTTTATTGATTTGACAAAACAAAAAATACTTATCCAATATTTTTCGATAATCTAACTGACGGACTAATTAGATTTTTTTGACCCTATTGTATGAACATTTTAGATCAACTTAAATTGACAGCTCTTTTAGCCAAATGGCAAAAAACGGAACCCTTATGGATTCCTCATGTCTGTCTGTCTGTCTGCCCGTGTCACAGCCACTTTTTTACGAAACTATAAGAACTATACTGTTGAAACTTGGTATGTAGATGTATTCTGTGAACCGCATTAAGATTTTCACACAAAAATAGAAAAAAAAAAAAATATTTTGGGGGTCCATAAGTACTTAGAACTGAAACTCAATTTTTTTTTTTTCATCACACCCATATGTGTGGGGTATCTATGGATAGGTCTTCAAAAATGATATTGAGGTTTCTAATATATTTTTTTTCTGAACTGAATAGTTTGCGCGAGAGACACTTCCAAAGTAAGTGGTAAAATGTGTCCCCCCCCCCCCACTGTAACTTCTAAACTAAAAGAATGATAAAACTAAAAAAAATATATGATGTAAATTACCATGTAAACTTCCACCGAAAATTGGTTTGAACGAGATCTAGTCTGTAGTTTTTTTTAATACGTCATAAATCGTAAACCGCAATTTACCTTACTTGCTGCTACGGAACCCTTTATGGGCGAGTCCGACTCGCACTTTGCCGCTTTTTTGATGTGGCGATCAAAAGGGTAAGACCTAAACGCACTTGCGGCTGACCGACCTAGAATCATTTTTTTTTCTCATTTTACGTTCAAAAGTGCCTTAAAATGGTCTAAATCAAATAAATGATTTGACTTTGACTTTGACAACCGTCATCGTTGTCTTGGATCTGTGGCGAGCCGCACATCTATTGGCCTATCTATTGGTCTAGCGGCCTACCGCATTGCGGCCAACCGCAAGTGCTTTGTAGGTCTAATAATTGACTAGCTTTAATCGACTTCATCCGCGTGGAAGTCCAGCAGATCATAATGCATACTAAGGGCGGGTTGCTTTAACTATAAGTACATTACTGACCGGTAATAGTAAAAAATGGATTTACTATCATCAAATAAAACAAAATTCACAAAATCGTACGTCAAAAAGTTACTATTACCATAACCGATCAGTCAACGTTATTTTGTGTTGTCAAACATTATACTATTTTATTTGTTGTTAATGATTTTAATCTTTTAAATGATTTGATATTATAATGTATGGACTATGTCTGAAATAAATGAATTCATAATAAAACAGCTACTTCAAACATCAATATTATGGAATCTCTTTTTGAATAACTTTTACTCACGGATTTTTATGTCAAGAAACAACCCGTTACATTTAACATACATGAAACATCTCACGTCTTAGTAACTTTTTAACCGTCCGTATGTAACGTTAACCGACTGTTTGAAACAACCCGCCCTAAGCAAAGCACTCGGCAATAGTGTAGCTGTCTATCAGTGAGTATTTTTGAAATTGGGTGAGTTGTTTCGGAAATTACCTCCTGCTTTATCTCTGTATACTGTAGAGGGGTAGATAATGAACTTAAACGCCTTACAAATAGAGTAAAAAATTCTGTGCATGATCTCATGTCGGGCAGCGTATATTATCTTGCACGCAAGTAATTTTCAACTCTATTTTTGTAAACTTTTAGTTCGTTATCAATTAATCAATGAAAACTGCGTTGACCGTAATGCGTAATAATAACTAAAAGTAGTAAATACTTATCAATATTTGCATGAAACCCAATATGACACACTCCAAACCATTTCTTCCTAACTAAAAAATTCGCAACAGAATTGAATTTCTCGGTGGGAATATTTCAAAATCAATTCCCTCTGAAATATAGCCACTGTAAGTAATTCTATTTCAATCGCGTTTTACTGAAATGAATTCCGGTCTGAAATACCACAGTCTAACTGCAAACAGTGAAGCGCGAACGTTTTCGCAATACCATTGGTTTTGCCCAAAGAAATCTTTGCCATAGACATTCCTGATAATATGAGCTACTTATTTTTCCTGCGTATTGTTTGAAGTCATTCGTATTCAATGTTGATGCATGCCGATAGTAAAAGAATTTAACAAGTAAGTAAGTAAAAAAGTCTGAAGTCGCCAGTCCGCTTTGGGCAAGCGGACTGGCGACTTTATCCCGCGCCAACCGTGTCGGCATTGGTTACCATTAACCAATGCTGACAGTCCCAGTGTGGAATAACGTGTTAAAAAAAAATACGAGTGTGCTTTTGACCACACGACTGAAGTAAAACTTCTTTAGCTCCATCTATATATGTACGTATGCATCCGTTTGCAACTGGCTATGAGATAAAGACAGAAAGAAAATGTGTGCTCGCACCTCTCTCTCTTGCCCCTGCAGTAATATACGAAACGTAACTCTGTCTCTTTCTATCTTCACTAACTTATGTCTCCCTCTCAACTTCCGTTCGCCTCACCCGATCACACTTTTCCTTACGCTTTCGTCACGCATTCACCAGCTTACTCCCCAAGTCAAGCGTGCGTAAAGAAGTTTTACTTCAAAAATGCTGCTTCTCTGTATGAGAAGAAGCCGTAGGTCCACAGGCAGGATGACAATTATAGGCTGGTATTATTATTACGGGAAAGAAAATCTACTGTTACTAGGCAATGACCTAAGCCTGTGCATTGACAGACTGCTTGTAATTTTGTACTCTGTGATAACATTGTTACGCAGATACGTCAACATCTGGCAACCCTGCGTATGTAGGACATCTAATCTGTGAGTTCCTCTTGCAACACAGTCAAGCTTGGTTACCACAGTTAGTTTACAAGTAGTCGTAAAATTCGTGTGATTTAATAGCCGCGTGGGTGTAAAGTGGCCGCTATTTGGTACGCTCGAAGATTCTATAGTTACTTTGTAAAAGGTTGAATAATGTTAAGGCTTAACAAAATGTAATGGAATAGATAATGTTATTGGTTACGTTCAGTTTCATTATTAATTAACGATGGTGGTCCATTATTTATTCCGTCACTTTAGTGTTTGTAACATTTCGCCTTAAACTTAAATAGGACAGTGACGATGTTTCCAAATATCGTTGGCATAGAAAAATAACTTCTGTGTTAGCATTAAGGCCAAACGCTTAGTACAAAATTATATAGTAAGCAGAAAAACGAACGAATAGATTTTGCCTTGGGCCTCTAGCATGCTACTTTTGAGATACTGGTATGATAGATTCTCAGATACTGGCATGCTAGATTCTGAGATACGGGCATGCTAGATCGGCAAAAGTCTTTTGCAAAAAGTGATGACAAAATGGATGCTCCATTACAAAAAGATCAAAACGGAACCTCGACGTTCGCCTAGCCCAAAGCCAGGCCCGCATATTAAAATGTAATTCAGACTCCTTACAAGTATACAAAGGAATAAAATCGTCTTTATTAATATACTTAATACAACTATTCCTACTTTTACAAGATTGTACATTAAAACGTGCACCATTTAAAAAAATACTGACGTAACTTCACGAAGCTAAAAAACAATGCAAATGATACTTAACTTACTCTTGTAAACGTTCGGGACTCCTCTAATGCAACCACAAATGTTAAATTATCTTCAAAATAATCTAATTTAAAACACTACTGTGAAGCTAAGTTCTAAGATAAGTACTTAGATTCGAAGTTTATAAACACTGGTGAGTGGTGGGTTTCTACATCATCCACGGTTACAAGTAATGTAACATGAGTGACTATAAGAGTAAATAATGCACACAGGGGCATTTATCTTCGCTGCTACCTTTCCGAATAGCTATACTCCATTTACAATAAGATTAGACTTAAAAACAAACCTTATTTACAGTCCCTTCAACCGATTTTGACTTCTAATCCGTAGGCTTAAGGATGACATTAGAGGCAAAAAAAGTGGTTACAATAACAACTGTTTACTGCAGCTGCCCTTTGTCATGCCACCAACGCAATTTAAGTCAAAATCGGTTGAACGGACTGTAAAAAAAGGATTGTGTATATGTCTTATCTTATTGTAAATGGATTATAAGTTAATCTTTTCACCTGAAGGGCTGAACTTTTTTATGTAGCTCATTGAATGCCAATGACAAAACGTGTCAACCAAAGACAACCGCCTTCAAAAAGTAAAAAATAACTTTTAATTCGCAAGTCGGCGGCTTCGGTTTTGCTTGTTGTTTTGCATTGCCATCGACTTGCGAATTAAAAGTAATTTTTTACTTTTTGAAGGCAGGTTGTCTTCTTTATTAATTTTTTTTTTCGCTTTTTATTGCCTGCCTTTCTCATCATAGAAAAGAATTACGAAACGGCGACACCAAAAAATATCTGTGCACCCTTAATTTTCAACCCTTAGGGGTGGAGCATTTTCTTGAAATGTATATGGGACCAAATTTGAGGTATACACAATCAATTAAAAAAAGAATCATCAAATTCGGAGTACACTGAAAAAAGTTATGCGGGGTCAAACATAAAAATAAATATATAAAAAATAAAAAAATGATCATAAAATGAAAACTACTGGGCCAAACAATGTTAAATTTTTATGGGACCAAATGGCAACTATTCCGCATCAAACTGAATAAGAATTACGTAAATCGGATCATAAATCTCAGAGTAATCGATGTACATACATAAAAAAAACCAACCGAATTGAGAACCTCGTCCTTTTTGAAGTCGGTTAAAAATGCGCAGACATGGCAACTACTTTCATTCGGCCTAAGTTTGCATACGTGTTTTGCAAATATCTCGGTTTCATTTAAGACCAACAAGATCTAAATGGATGACACAGTTGCTATGGTATCGGTTATCGTTCAATTTGCGGACGAATTGGAGCCAATTGGCATCGGGCAGCTGATTAGTGCATGACGTTAGACAGGCGCGGGCGCACGATGCAGTTTGTAAGAAGAGCTCTGTTTGATTTGCGATTACTCACTGTTGGGAGGGAGCTGATCGAAATGCGTCCGTTTCTTGTCTTGATTCAGTAAATGGTGTGTTTTTTTTTATTTTTTTGCGTAACCGATCATTTATAAATTAAAAATTACTAGCGATCCGCCCCGACTTCGCACGGGGAGTGGGTAACTCTATTGGTTTACACGAAGCACGCCAGTAAAGTTCCTAGTCGGCATGTTTTTTCACGACATTTTCAACAAACATCGTAATATTTCAACAAAATAATATGAAACTATACATATAAACCTTTCTTTTGAATGACTCTATCTATTGCTGAAAACCGTATTAATCCATTGCGAAGTTTAAAAGACCTAAGCGTGTAGAGGGACCGACGGCAAGAAGCGATTTTATTTTATTATTTTTAGGGTTCCGTAGCCAAATGGCAAAAAAACGGAACCCTTATGGATTCGTCATGTCTGTCTGTTTGTCCGTCCGTATGTCACAGCCACTTTTTTCCGAAACTATAAAAACTATACTGTTGAAACTTGGTAAGTAGATGTATTCTGTGAACCGCATTAAGATTTTCACACAAAAATAGAAAAAAAAAAAAAACAATAAATTTTGGAGGTTCCCCATACTTAAAAACACAATTACAAAACATTATTGTGTGCCCCACGGCTGCGCCAAACAGGCCCAGTTCAGCATAAATGCCAGATCACTTGTGCCTGA
The DNA here is from genome assembly GCA_947361185.1 of Charanyca ferruginea. Lineage (NCBI taxonomy): Eukaryota > Metazoa > Arthropoda > Insecta > Lepidoptera > Noctuidae > Charanyca > Charanyca ferruginea. The sequence continues at coordinate 5,859,426 of OX376070.1, forward strand.
CCGCTGGTTTTTAGCCCGTTTCTGCCTGCAACTCCTTTTTTTTTGTTCCTTGGTGCAAATCCTATCCTCCACCCTGAGACGGGAGGAGGGGTCTGTCAGACTCTTACTGACTAAAAACCCCGGTGTTCCATTTCACACCTACGTCGGGGATCGCGGGAACTGGAGATACTCCCGCAACCCCCGACTGGTGACTCGAGGCAGCCCGCTTTTGAGGCCATTTGGGGTCAGGGGGGGAGTTAGGTGTTGGACTCCCCCCCGGAAGTCTAGGAGGGGCGCGCGTAGAACACTACGCGCCGCCACTACGGCTGCCCAATTCGGAGGTTCAATGGTGTTCTAAGATTTAGTTAGTATATCTGTCTTTCGAATTTTTACTATAAATTGTTTATTGCATGAAGAATAGCGTGAACTGTCACCTGTATATCGATAAACATAAACGGCCCTGAAAGGGTAATTTATGTTAATAGTTTTCAATATTATCGATAATAGCGTTATTAAACCATAATACTCATGACATATTCGTGTAATGTGCCTGAATAAATGATTTAATAAAATGTATGACAGATGGAAGTGTTTTCATGCATGGATAACATTTGAAACAAAAGGTATAATGTTACCTATTATTAGTCAAAACAATGGGAAAATCAAGTAAACCGCTTTAGGCCATACCAGCCTATTTATGTTGTTTATATATGTATGTATGTATGTGTGTATGTTTATCAGCTGTCTAACACCCATAGTACAGGGTCTCTCTAGTTTGGGATCAGATGGCCGTGTGTGAAATCTTCTTCTTTTTCCTGCCCTTATCCCATGTTACTTGGGGTCGGCGCAACATGTTTTCTTCTTCCATTCCGTCCTCTCGTATGCGAGTACAACTTATCCCACTTCTGATGTCCAACGTCATGCTTTCACTGACTCCCTTTTCATTCATATCATTCTTCACACAATCCACCCATCTTTTCTTTGGCCTTCCTCTCCCTCTCCATCCATCCAAACTAACATTCATAGCTCTTTTGGTCACATGAGTTTCGTCTCTTCTCTTCACATGCCCATACCAAGACAAACGATTCCCTTTCAACTTTTCTGTCACTGGCGCCACTTTCAAATTATCTCTAATATTTATTCATTTCTCACCTTATCCATTCTGGTAACTCCACACATCCATCTCAACATTCTCATCTCCGCTACGTGCAATCTTTTTTCATCCATCTTCTTCAAGGCCCAACATTCCGATCCATACATTACGACAGGTCTTATCACGGACTTGTAGATTTTCCCCTTTAACTTGAGGGGCATCCGTGGGGCACAAGTTGTTCCAGTGACCTGTCGCCATTTCATCCATCCTGCGTTGATCCGGTGCGTTGCGTCTCGGTCTACATCGCCATCCCCTTGGAGGCTTGGACCAGCGACCCGAGGTACCGATGGCCGTGTGTGAAATGTCCCCACATATTATTATTATTATTGCAAGGCCTCTTCTGGTACAGAGAAGGCATGAGCATTGATCACCACGCTTGCTCGAGGCGGATTGGCGATTTAAGACTTGGTTTTCGCACGTTTTCACGCTTTTAGACACGAGCGGCATGTTGCCAACGGCAGAGGTAACTGCAGCCGTCGACATGTCAACTTCAAAGATCAGCAGCCGCCATCGTCGTCTTCGTTTGAATTTGGCATGTCGACGGCTGCAGTTACCTCTGGCGTTGACAACATGAAACTAAGAGTTCTAAGAGAATATCGCGGGTCCTGTTTTATAATTTCCTAGAGAACGGATAATAAATGAATAAGAACAATTTACATGGTAAACAAAACAGTATTATTCTGTGTTATAATTATAATATGCAAGATATTAAGTTAACCGAATCTTATCAGCAGGACGGTGTGAAACACATGTTAAATGTGAAATTTTTAAGATATAAACTTACACAATTAATTCTCGAACGCCTATTAGAACTGGTACCAAGAACTGATATCATATCAGTTCCTGTTAGACACACTGTTACGCATTTCTAATGAATACATTAAATACTAGTTAAATTTAATTTATTTAACAGGAAGCCATTTATTTCCACTTCAAGTCAAAAACTTGTTACAAGCTATTTGTAAGATTATTCTGTCACTTGTACAATTTGGATTAGTGAGGAAATGGTATTTACTATGATAAAAGTGTACGAGAGCTCTGTCGCAAGTATTCACTTCGAGTTATTTTCTCGATTTGGAAATACGATTTTGTATAATAAGACTTACTTTTTCCACGCGAATTCTCTTACGGATCCCTAATCACTTCATCTGGGTGTTCACCGAGGGCGAATGTAACAGAATAGCACTGCCGGTCACAACTTATACAGTAAAGTTGGCCTGCAGATTTGAAAATAGATATGGAAGTACAAAATACAAAGTAACTGAAACCCAATAAGATGATTGTAACCTTGCTCTTTCCAGCAGACGAGTAAAGTAAGCTAGTACAGTCTTCAGCCAAGTATTATATTCAGTCAGTATTGTCCCATTGTCAGGCAGACCCGACAAGGGCTAGTCTCCGACCATTCCGTATTGTTGGCTTGGGGCCATTCTTTGTTCAAGGTGTCGAGCTTCCGACGGAAAAGTTAGGAAAAGTATTCTTATTGAAAAAATGTTCCAGATTTAAATTTTATAGCCAGTTCTAGTCGTTGCATTGAAGAAATGTTACAGATTTTGATTTCATAGGCGGTTCTAAAGAGTAAAATAATATGTTACTTGATGATGCCAATGCAATGGTCAAACAAATAATACATTTTTCAAAAACAAATTTTTCCGTTATGTATGTAAGCGTACTTACGGATATTATCCTTCACTATTTGTATCGGGAATGGTCGGCTTTGATACTTTACAGCTGAGGCGTAAACAAAAGCATGTTCTGCATTACTATCTGTTATTGGGCAATAAGATTGATAATCCGTCAGTGCGAGAGCATATCCATCTGTTTGTTTCGCAGCAATATATGCGTGGCATAGGACGGCGGCAACATCAGCTTCTCCCATGCCCCCCGGCATGGCACATACGCCAGGCCGATAACAGTCCAACAGCAAGAGCGATTACTTTAATTAATCACTATCTTGACAGCAGTCCTGAGTCCTGATGCCGACATATTGGTTGACAGCTTAAAAATTTTTAAGAAGTGTTGATATTCCTTAACAAATGATTTTCTTGTTTTTATTTTTTTTCCATCTAATGGTTCATTTTATTTTTATTCTATTTTTTTGACAATTCTTGTAACTATTTAAATTAATTTTGTGACTAATTTAATTACTATGACATTAATTTATGATTAATTGATTAATACAAAATCCATAAAAATAGTAGTGTGATCCGTATGAAAATTAACGCGAACGAAGCCACGGGCAAAACCTACTCACCTATATACGTTTGGTTTCAGATTCAGACCGACTGACTGGCTAATCACGCCACTTGAATGGAGATCGAAATCGGTTTTCATTTGGCCTTTGAAAACGACAAAATGGAACCGATTCCAATTATAACTGGAGTACTGGAGCTACATGGTGGAGCGAGTGTTTGAAACGATTGTGAGTGCAACGCCAATGTGTTTCTGATTGTACAGACGCCAGCACATCAAGCTACAACAATCTGTCAAATTTCTTTAATAGTTTTTCAAGTTTATTGCAAAAGGATAAGGCTCATTTTTAATTGGGAAAATTTGACAGTTTGACATGACTTGATGTGCTGGCCTATTCTATGTTAGTAAGGTTATTTTTTAGGCACAGAAACTATGTTGGTAGGTGGACGACACAGTCGGCGCAGTGTTTGAGCGATTGACTGCTGCGCTGCGTGTCGCGGGTTCGATTCCCGCACGGAACAAATATTTGTATGGCCTACAGATAGTTGTTCCGGGTCTGGCTGTTTGTGTATGTGAGTTTATATGTTTGAGAACTCACCCACGACAGAGGAGAAATTCCTAGTGGGGCACAGTAAAAAAGAAAACTAAATGCAATGAAGAAGCAAAATGAAAAAAAAAATTGCTAAAACAGGCTCAACTTTATCTTAGAAAGAGATGACGGTAAAACGACTTGAAATCCATCGCAGTGTGATAAGAATATCAAGAGAATATAGGTACTTAATTTCGACGACTATCATAGTACTAAAGGGCTCCTTGATAATATAAAAGTGCCAGTACCTAAATGGTTTAATTGAAACAAATGCTTCGACTTTCCCTTAACCCTTTAACCGCCTACGTCGGATTAATCCGACAAATATTTTCGTGTCCATTCCGCCAGCGTCATCAAGAAGATGTTTATATTAGGTAAATAGTTAATTAAGTAATCATTTACAATTTAAAACACTTAATTCTCTTAATTAGAAGTCCTAAAAACAATGCCCCAAGTTAGATGAATTGCTTATTTTATTCACTGTGCCGGGCGCTGGGGGCACGCCAATAGGGTATTACACTCATTTTTGAAAAGTGTCTCAATGAAATTCTGTAGTGCTAATATGCCACCAAAAAAAAACACAAAATTTTTATTCAATCGATAAGTGCCATAAAAATGCATCAAATTTTAAATTTTCAAATTTCGCGCGTAGTTTGACGAAAACGCCTCTTACTGGACGCCATATTGCTCAGCGTAAATGACGTCAGTTCGTTTTGTATACATTGAGCTCATATTAAAATATGATAATTGCATATAATTTAAAAATAATTAAAAGCATATTTTGTAATAGGCGTAATAATGAAAAAATTACGTTGGTTACGATAATAATAAAAGTACAAAGCCTTTATTACGCCAATCGGTTGACTGACAGTTGTCAATTTTTTGTTTACGTACGGCGTAATAACATGGCCGCAACTATTTCACGGTGTTTTATAACAGATTAAAAATACTGAAAACTTTGAATTGAATTTAAAAATTTGTTTTGTAATTTTATGAACTAAAACTTACATTTTCCGACTGCTTTATGCCTAAACTGTCTCAATAACATATTTATAGATTTTTTCTCGTAAAGAGTAAAATACCCTATATACCCAATTGATATGAAGTCGGGCGGTTAAAAGGTTAAAATGTCCAACGATGACAATTTCATATTGTGAGGCTACTTGCTTGAGTTTTTTGGGTTATTCAACAATGTATAAAAACAAACTACCTAGGCTTTTCCCAACTATGTATGTTCGGTTCGGCTTCCAGTCTAACCGTATGCAGCTGCATGCCTGTGTTTTACATGAAGCAACTGCCTATCGGAACTCCACAACCCAGTTCTGGGTAACATATTACCCCTTGGTAAAACTGATTGTGACTTTCCAGCTTCTGACTACCCATAACAACTGTCAAAGATCTACGAACGACAGCCAGGACCAACGGCTTTACGTGCTTTCCGAGGCACGGAGGAACCTCGGTGTGAAATAGATGGTGACCCATCTACGGACAGACCACGGCCAGCGTGGCTTAACCTTTACTGCACGGTCAGTACGTTTTTTACTTAGCTACGAGCTCCTCAACGGCAACAATTGTCTACTATCATCTGCTTGCCTTTTCCCAACATGTTGGCGGTACGGCACACGGCATACGGTTAGTTAGTCTAACCGTATGCAGCTGAATGCCTGTGTTTTACATGAAGCGACTGCCTATCGGACCTCCACAACCCAGTTACTGGGTAACACGATACCCCTTGGTAAGACTGGTTGTCACTTTCTGGCTTCTGACAACCCATAACGAATGCTAAAGACCTATGAATAACAGCCGGGACTAACAGCTTAACAACAATGTACCTAGGTATACTATTTTATCTCAGATTATGAAACAAAAGGCAAAATAGACCACGCGGAACATTGATGGTGAAGCCACAAAAGCAAATACAAATTCACTATAGCACGAAACGCCGCATCGTGAACAAATAAAGATACCAATACAAATTCAAAAGCGAATACAATCACGAGATTGTAGTTATTCGCTTTTGAATTTGTATTTGCTTTTTTGGCTTCACTCTCAGTGTTCCGCGTGGTTTATCTGCCTTTTGTTTCATAATCTAAGTATTTTATATAGTTATCTGATACTAACATCAAAGAATTGTCATGGGCAATGCGCGTTCATGGCGCATGACTAGCATGCCAGTCATTTGCTGGCAGTCGTGAATTCGCGCCAGGTGGCACTCACACTCACATCGTGAGCGTGACTGGTCAAGTGTGAATCAGACTTTATTTTTGTATTCAGACTATTATGCGGACATGACTTTTGTTTTTTTTTTTTTTTTTTTTTTCTGAATGGCCTCTCGCAGTTCAACCTGAGGGTTGGTTACTGCTTAACCGGACAATCCTGTGGTGCCTTAAAAGTGACTTTTAGGGCCTCCAGCCAGGGCAAAAACTTATAAACTAAGTGACTACGCTAAGGGCACCCCCTGTGGGGTACGAGCCTCGGCTTAGGTCGCCACTGAGAGAGGGCAGCAAAGGGACAGGCTGGATCGGGTCTCCATTAATTAGGGGCTATTTTAAAGCTAAGGGCACAGCGACGCGGGCTGGCGCTAGCAAGGGTTGGGGGGGGGGGCGTTACGGGGTCGTCGCGAGGGACCTCGGCGGCGAGGTCGGAATGACGGTAATTTGTGTCTGTGTTTAACTAATGTGCATGACTTTTGTCGCAATTACCAGCCATTTATACTATCTACGCGAATGACAGCCGAGACGGTTATACGTGAAAGGTACAGTCAACAGCAAAAGTAGATGATCAAAATCAGAAATTCAATACTAATTTACTAACACTAATTTATATAATTTTTTACTAGTTTATTTATTTAAAGTATGTGATTGTCACACACATACTTTTGAATCACTTCGACGCCACACAGTTCAGACGCGAACTCCGTTCTGTAGTATTGAATTTCTGATTTTGATCATCTACTTTTGCTGTTGACTGTACCCAAGGCACGCAGGAGTTCTCAGTATGAATTGGGTGGCCATCCATCCAAGTACCGACCTCGAGAAGTTATCCAAAAGCAAAAAGTAAAATTTTCTAACACACACAGTAAATTAAAATTTTAACAGAATACCACTATCATGTTTCCACCAACAGAGTCTAAAAAGCAAAGATAATACCTATTCACGAAAAATTCAAAATAAAATGCGACTACAGTATCAACGTGAAGCCAAGTACACACGCGCGATTAAACTCATAACGGTCCCCTGCATTGTGAATTCAAATGCAGAATTTGACCACACCCCAAAAAAAAATAGAAATAAAGTCTCTGATCTTTTCAGGGTTCCTTAACAAAAAGGTGCCAAACGGGACCCTTTTATTAAAACACCGCTATCTGTCAGTCTGTTACAAGGCACTGTCTCATATGGGGGAAAAGTTGACAAAGTGTCCAGCTCTCAACAGCAAGTAAGAGTTCCGAAACCCGCCAATATGGCCTAGTGTAGGGACAGGGTATGGTATAGCAGTAACAGTTGTTGACAGATGCAAGTATGGCCAAGTTAGAACATTTTTACTCATACTTAGCATATTTTAGCAGACACTGTTTCATACACAGAGATGGTGCTCCTTACCTTACCAAGGTAGGAGCACTATGTCTATGAAAAAGTGTCTACCCTCCAAACGTAATAAGTAGAACCTTGAAACCACAGTGTATAATATTACATAATAGCGACCCGACCCGGCTTCGCATGGCCTTCCTCGATAAATGGACTATCCAACACAAAAACAATTTTTCAATTCGAACCAGTAGATCCTGAGATTAGCGCGTTCAACCATACAAACAAACAAACTCTTCAGGCTTATAATATTATAGTATAGATAGATGGTATAACAACAAATAAAAAAATAAAAAATCTAAGTACATAAAAAAAATTGTTTGTAGTCAAATCGCCTTGAGCGCACGTGGCGATCAATGCTCGTACCTTCTCTGTAGGAGAAGAGGCCTTTGCCCTGCAGTGGTACAATAATTTATTTTTATGTATTGTTAAATATTATACAGTAGTACGGAACCATTCGTATAGGAGTCCGACTCGCACTTGATCGGTTTTTGTTTCTTTTTTAATGGGGTTAATGGTCGTCTTTTGCATTTTACATTTAGTGAGTATTACGTTGAAGGGCTTTTAGAATGGTATCTACGAAGTTTCGTGTGATGAGAATGCATTTTATTTTTGTACATTTGAATTCACGGACGGTCGCCATTCTGGATTCATTGAAAAGAAAGCGGGGCTTCCAACTAAAAGTCTGGGAAATTGTTGGCTATGTAATGTTAAGACACATTTTTTACTACCTTTACTATCAAATACAGACTATGTCAGTGCCCTTTCTCCCAAAACCAATGTAGGCATAGGTTCGTCAATATTGACCAATTCTCCTTTCAATTTCACATCAAAACACTTCAATGATATTTTCATGTAAGTTATCTCTCCGTCAAGGTGGAAGATACTCGTAGCCTCCGTAAGCTTTGAGGGATTATCTATCTAAAGTTTGCAGCCAGGCCACTGGCATCATAATGCACTAAGTACAAGACACCGGCAGAGTAATAAATAAACTGGCAACACTTGCGCTCGTTTTGTTTCCAGTTTTGCACCAAAAAGGTTGAATGCGTCAAAGATTTGACAGTTGTTCAAACCTTTTTGGTGGTTTATAATAAATTTTAATTTAAGGTGTCCCTTTAGAAGATGTCGAACAAAAAAAAAGTCACTAAGTGGACGTTATTGTTTTATTATTGGAAAAATGTAACAAAATTTATTTATGCGGCCATAAATACATTTATTTATTACTGTTTGAAAGAAGCCTGTGGCTGCATAATTCTTTGTCTGTGCCAAGAAACCCATTGTTTTCGGAATGATCGAATAAAAAATACCAATTTATTTCGAAGGTGAATGATATTATTGTTATGTAACCCAGTTTATTTACAAGATGAAGTGCGATCCATCTAAAGTCTAATCTCAAAATATCTTGTTCTTAAAATCATAAAAATAGAGTGCTCATTGAAATTCCCGTGATTTTGGTTTGTTGAAGTAGGAGCAGACAAAAAAAAGTATTTTGATCAAGCAAGTGTAAGAACTTGATTCCTTCGACAGAGACCAGATCCGGTATCCAGATTCGAGGAAGGCTATAGGCCCATGCGAAGCCGGGCCGGGTCGCTAGTCTAATATAAACGTCTTAGTTTATGTCGACTAAAACAGTAGCGTTATGTGTTTATCTAGATATGAATGTGAGATGGGAATATTATTCTTCCCACTATTTACTAGCAGATTTAATTATTCATAACATATCATTATTTATGTTACGGAGTTTCCGCTTTATACTCTACTAAAGAAATAATCCCCCTCCCGTTCCCCATGGGGTGTCCGGGCTAGAATAGCACCCCCCATTTCATCCTGAGGGTGTCGTCGAAGGCGACTAAGGGAAAATCCGGAAGTCGGGCAGCAGCGGCTTCCGTGTACTTAACAACTTCACTGCGATCCCCAAGACGCCTGCCAAGCGTGGGGATTATGGCAACGCCCGCCATTTATGGGGGAGGATTTGTTTAGCAGTGGAAATCTTCAGGCTGATGATGATGATGAAAGAAACAACACCATTACAGAAATAATGATATATGTATGTATGTAAATACACTATTTACAGACGCCAGCACATACAGCCACACCAAAGGTTCAAATTTTCTCAATTGAATATGAACCTTATGATTGTAAAATAAAGTTGAAATTCTATCAAAGAAATTTGACAGATTGTTGTAGTTTTATGTGCTGGCCTGTGTACCTACCAACTGCATGGCTAAGACTTATTTTCACATAGACGGAACGAGTAATAATCATTGTTCTCGGCGTGATTAGGAATTCAGCTAGCATTTTTTCTTCACCGAGACTCGAAAGTGTCCAAAATTGAAGTCAAGGAACCAAAAGCATTTCAATCAATTCTTTTAAATTTTATAAAAAATATCAGCACTTTTCACTCCTCGGACACTGGGAGCTTTACTAAACAGGTTTTGAAATCACCTCTCGGCAACAATAGAGTATGCCACCACGATTGCTTCTTCAATATTCTGTACTGTCAGCACGTTTGCAAACAAAACAGTTACCACAAAAAAATAGCCCTACAAACTCCACGTGCCAACCATCAACAATAAAACGACCCTTTACAACCCGATTGACTTTCCCCTATCGCTGGCTGCATCTCCGCATAGTGACGTCATGCCCTACATAGCCGGTGCGGGTCAAATGAGTTGCAGCCCGGTATTTGGGTTACAGTAAGGTCGAAATCTGTGGCTTAGTTTCTGTAACGATGAAAGTTCTGAACTTTCGCTCGGATATTCTCGAAGGGTAGTTTTTGTTTGGGTGCATTTGTGTGATGAGAAAATGTTTCCAAAATGTTGTTCATGTAATTCTTTTAATTTTGTCTTTCTATTTACAATTATAGCTTCATCATCATCATTTCAGCCGAAAGTTTGCTACTCTTTAACTTTTGAAAATCGCTACTCTTTAACTCGATTCATTAAAAAAATTACAACCTGTGAGATGGCACGCATAGACTATCGTTCTTCTAAATATAGAATCAGTTGCCCATACCACAAAAATGGATAATCCCACGTCAAGAAAATTATGATAATACTCCCCTCATGAGCGATGGACCCTAGATGAGATAATATTTCACCCCGCAGGCCGCAATTAACATTAAGAAATTCTTTTCCTGGTCCATCCTTTCACATCTTGGCTTATAAAACAGCCCATTTTCACTCTCATTTATCACTTTTATTTCGACGGCGTTTATTGCAGATTCTTTTGTGACAAGCGCTACAAATGTTTTAAAAGAAACATTCATAATAATCATTGTGGGTGACGAAAAGCTCTTGATTTTATTTTTCCTTAAATTGTTGCGAATTTTTTTTAGTGCTGTATTGTTTCACCCCCTTTTTTGTAGACGGTTCGTCAAAAGAGCCCAAATACATTAATTTATGTAGTTTCCTTTCATTCATACGTTGTTTCATTCATTGTATCGTTGACGAATATAGAACTGTTTTGTTTCAGTTCTGCCCTTTTTATACTTAGGCCGATTTACAAAATGCTAAAAAAAATCAGACTTATTATTCTTCAGATGAAAAAAAAATTAATAAAAAAAAAATCTTAAAAAAATAGATAAATCTTATAGATGATAAAATTAGAATGAGTATTAATAATAATAATAATAATATGTGGGGACATTTTCACACACGGCCATCTGACCCCAAACTAGGGAGACCCTGTAGTATGGGTGTCAGACAGGTGATATACATACACAAATACATTTTTTTTTTTTGTAAATACATACATATATAGATAAACAACACCCAGACACAAGCCAAACACAAGTGCTCAGTATTATTTAGACATTAACAACATAAACACCTGAAATGAAAAAGTTGACAGTTACGTCAACTAAAGTTGCTCCGACTGCATAGCGCCTTCAACTTCCCAACTAATGCTGACTCTGGTTCCAGTCTAACCCTCTTACACTTTTCGTTATTAAGGCCTATTTACACGGTGCAATTTAGTTGCCTGTTCAAAGCAATAAGTTGAAGCAACAATGAAAGTTGCACCGTCTGAACGATGCATGTTGCAATTGGTTGCTCAATAGGGTATTACACCCATTTTTGAAAAGTGTCTTAATTAAATTCTGTAGTGCTAATATGCCACCAAAAAATACACAAAATTTTTATTCAATCGACAAGTGCCATAAAAATGTATCTAAATTTTCAATTTTCAAATTTCGCGCGTAGTTTGACGAAAACGTCTCTTACTGGACGCCATATTGCTCAGCGTAAATGACGTCAGTTCGTTTTGTATCAAATGAGCTCATTAAATATGATAATTGTATATCATTTAAAAATAATTAAAAGCATATTTTGTAATAGGTGTAATAATGAAAAAAATACGTTGGTTACGGAAATAATAAAAGTACAAAGCCTATAATACGCCAATCGGTTGACTGACAGTTGACAATTTTTTGTTTACACAGCCGTACGGCGTAATAACATGGGCGCTACTATTTCACGGTGTTTTATATCAGATTAAAAATACTGAAAACTTTGAATTTAATTTAAAAATTTGTTTTATTTTATGAACTAAAACTTACATTTTCCGACTGCTTAATGCCTAAAATGTCTCAAGAACATATTTATAGATTTTTTCTCGTATAGAGTAAAATACCCTATTTCATTGTATGCTACAGGTGCAAAACTTGTATCAAGTAAGGCTTTAGCCAATTAGTGGCTACAGCAACTGATGTCCCCCAACCCATTCTATAGAACTTTGCCCCACTCAATAAAAGTCATGTGCAATATGTGGCATCTTACTGTTTATTTATTGCTGATAGCTAAGCATTAGTCTTAGTGACTGTAGAACTTGCGGTTTCCGTTTAAATCTAAAAACAATAATGACATTGATTATAGGTTAAATTATATTTTAGGTAAAATGAGTTTGTATTTTGTGGGTAGGTATTTCGTAATCCGCAAGTTCTAAGGAAAAACAATTGACTATAGAAAGGTTCTATATTCATTACAATTATTTTCATTCATTTACTTTTCTGTACATGGGTGGGGCAGGATCTGGCATTGTCATTTGGCACAGTTAAAAAAAATGCTATTAAATCAATGTTTTAAACATTGATTTAATAGCATATTTTTTAACCCGTTTTGTGTTCCCTTGGTATAATATAGGACTTTTGTTTAATTCTGAAATATAAAAATAATAATTCATAAATTAAAAGCGTTGTTATGATTTGTGTAGGTAGGTAGGTACTTTTAGAGCTGATATTAATAAAATTACAATTTATTAGGTTGCCTGTTTACGACATAGCATACATTTATATAAGTATTATTTTCTCGTAAAATTGAAATTTTTCTTGCGTAAATGTTACGAGTGTATCTTTATTATGTTTACAATTATTGTTTTTTTTTAAGTACGTACCTACTTTAAGCAATAAAAAAAGGTTATTAAAAAAAAACCAATACAACCTACGTACTTACATACCTTTTTCTGATTGATGATTTTCTTAGTAAAAGAGAAATATCCACTGTAACTAAATTGTACCACCGCAAAACATTAAAACTTCAAAAGGCTTCTATCACCTCCAAAACCAATTTGATGTCTAGACGGTCATCTAGATATCGACTATCTATCTATGTACCTAGGTGTAAGTACCTAGATATGAAATTCTATTATAAACCAAAGAATCTGTCTACAAAAAACATCAGATCTTTTTATCCTAACAAGATCTTTCCACTCAGTTTTAATTTTACTGACAGGTTACATAATATTATTTACGGTTAATTTCCCATTTATCAGATAACTTTAATCCGAAGAATAATATATACTGGTGCCGATTCCCTTGTTCACAAACTAAATTAAAATAAGGCATTTGGCATCTCTTACTACCAGGCAGCTGAAGAAAAGGACGGCGACAGACAAGGACTAAGTTAGAGATGTCAAATTAGTTTTTCTCTTGAAACACTGCGAAGAGTGTTTTTAATCAATACGTTCTGAAATGACAACTTTGTATGAACATTTTAGATCAACTTAAATTGACAGCTCTTATTAATAAATGTCTCTTTCTTGTTTTATTGGAGAGAAAGAGATATAAATAGCTTAAAATTAATTTAGTTCGTGCACAACAGAATTGGCACCATTGACGTGGTTTGACAGCTCTTCTTCCATCCGTACTAATATATAAATGCGATAGTGAGTTTGTTTGTTACGCTTTTATGGCTCAAATACTGAACCAATTTTGATGAAATTTGGTACAGACTGAGCTAAAATCCAAAGAAAGGATACAGGCTACAATAATATTATTAATATTTCATTGTTTTAGGTCAACACTCAACGGAAAGTACCCTGTAAATTTTGATTTCCTTGAGAGTGTGCAAATATACGTTTTTAGCGACCTAAACAGCCGTATATTTTTTTTTACGTTAACGTAGAAGTTTTGGATTTTTACAGCTTCAAGGGACTGAGCACCTGAGTATACTTATGGTTTAAAGGACAATGCCAGAAACTCTATAGAACTTTGCCGCACGCAATAAAAGTCATGTGAAATATGTAGTTACCTACTACTAGTCTTACTGTTTATTTATTGCTGATAACTACACATTAGTCTTAGTGACAGTAGAACTTGCGGTTTCCGTTTAAATCTAAAAACAATAATGACATTAATTATAGATTAAATTGTATTTTAGGTAAAATGAGTTTGTATTTTGTGGGTAGGTATTTCGTAATCCGCAAGTTCTAAAGAACAACAATTTACTATAGAAAGGTTCTATATTCATTACAATTATTTTCATTAATTTACTTTTTCTGTACATGGGTGGGGCAGGATCTGGCATTGTCATTTCAACTCGATACCTCTACGCGTTCTCGAGATCAAGGGTCTTGACAGACAGACAGACGGACGGACCACAAAGTGATCCTATAAGGGTTCCGTTTTTTTCCTTTTGAGGTACGGAACCCTAAAAACGTGAAACGGTCGTATTTATTCTTCAAATAAAAATTAACTGACGATAGAAAAATTATCCTAAATTTCTTACAATAGAAACTTCCAACCACCTTCGAAAATAAAGGCATACTAACTTAAAAAGATCGTAGTAATGCACAGCGTTCGTTTAATCTGTAAAAATGTAAAGTGCTTGCATTTGAATAAGTTCTCACTCAGAATAGAATGGAAACTCAATTAGCTATAAGAAAAGACTCCATTGAGCGGTATAGGTGAAGCACTGACAGTCAAAGTGCATAATATATCTAGTTTTCTAACAAAGAGGTTTGATAAGAGCCGTTAGAGGAGCGATACGAACGCAAACGTTTGAATTTATGTCAGAAATTAAATCTTTGATACGTGCACCTCTAGTTGATAAATGCACCTAGTTTATGGAGGGTAGATCTCATATGGGGAAACTTGAACAAGACCCTTTATCTCGGGAATGCGTGGAGGTATCGAGTTGAAATTAAAACCATATACTCAAGTGTACAGTCACTTGATGCTGTATTAAAGTCAACCCTCTATGTTAACGTGAAAAAAAGATACAGCCGTTTATGTCGCAAAAAACGCATTTATAATAAAAGTAGATTAAAGTATGGATAGTAGGTATGGATAGTAGGTATGGATAGTAGGTATGGATTAGTATAGAAGTATTGATATGTACCTACAAATATGTATGGAACCCTCGGTGGGCGAGTCCGACTTGCACTTGTCCGGTTTTTTTCCCGGTCACGATTGTGGCGCGTGGCCTTATGTGGCACATAGTAACGGACACTTTAATACACAGAGATCGTACTCTTTACCTCTACCACAGTATAATTATAAGTACTATCGTACAGTAGAGACACGCCCCGCTTGCCCGCTTGTTCCCTCCGAAACACTGTTCCTCACCTCTTCCCGCGTCGAACGTGCTTTTAGCTCAAGCGGCGCGTATTAGATATACACGCACACACTCGCATGTATTTGTACAATCTGTTACTTTGGTAGTAGTGTAGGTAATTAAATTGTTTCGTTTGTATGGTGGGTGTGTCGTAGGTGTGCCTCTACCTTCCATAATCTAGGTAAGAGTTGCTCATAAGATAACCTAAGAACAGAACTACAAAATCTAGAACTAATAAATCTTTCCAACAGACATACACTTAAAACAACAGTGATTATTGGCATTTAGTAGCAACGCAGGAAAACTCCCATCTGTTCGTACGCTTTTAGCAGCATTCCCAGCCAAAACATAATAAATCATTAGTAATGCTTGTTCACTTATAACAAGCAATTACACAAATCCCAAAACATAACATCAAACCTTGTTATCATAAACCAACATGAAGACAAGAGACGAACTACTTTTGGAAACTTTTAACAAGCATAACGATAACATTTTCTTTTACAACGCTCTTCATTTTATCGCTCATCTCCATCGCTCACTTTAAGGCCCACGGTAACGAGACTGAAGTTCATCGACCAGAGCTAAGCATTACCATAGACACAGAATGTATAGATACGATACTCATGCTTGCTTCTTAAATCAATGAAATCAATGAATATCACGAAACAGAAAAATCAAGTGGAAGGCCCACGCAACTAACTATACCGCGCGTGTCACAATTATGCGGAAATATATGTAAAAGAACAACAACCTTCGTCACTTGTAATATGATGATTTTATATGAGCAATACATTAAATTTTGACAAAAAGCTTATTTGTTGTTCATACAAGATTAAGACTTATTACAAGTGACGTAGGTTGTTATTATTTTACATATTTTCCGCATAATTGTGGCACACGCGAGATAGCTACGTGGGCACTTCTACTTCTTTTATCTATTCCGTGTTCAACATGGTCAGGACTGTGTTGTCGTTTGCGGACCACCCTGTTACGGCTTATTAGGCACAGGTATAATATCACGTTATCGTCGAAGTCACGCGAAATACCTAGACGAGGGACATAAAGCATATGGCAGAAAATACAGGAGTAAATACCTTTTATACCCCCCAGTGGGTGATTCTGGGCGGAAATGATGAGAAACGGCGCATGCACAAATTAAAACGCATGATGACTGTCACATCTATGCGATTTATTTATTCTATGGCATTCCCTTACATTATTATAATATGGCAATGGGTGAACGGGATTCGTATCTCTGATCTTGATATACTAGGTTGTTTCTATGCTTTTTTACTTTAAAGTGGATTTTATGAAATAGTACTAGCTAAACGCGGCCAAGCTCCGCTGTGACTATGTCTGACATTTACTTTTTTTCGGAATAAAAAGTAATTACAAGCACTCTTCTGTTAAATGCAATGTTGTGTAAAAATTTCAAGGCAATCAATCGACTACTTTCCGTTTTTTGTGGCCACAAACATATGGAACCTACCTTACCTATACATATTTGTGTTGAGAATTTTAAACAGTTGATGTGTCAGATGAGGTAAAAGGTTTAACCAAGATAACTATTTTTCTGACCCTTTAAAGAGAACAAATAAGGAAACAGTTATATAAATAATAAAACGATAGACACATCAGAAAAAAACATGACTACACAATCATGCCAATAATCTAAAACTGCAGCATTCACATCGCACACTTTCGCCATTACATTGTCATGAAAATATTCAAGCATATCGCATCCAAGCAGAATTCACAAATTGCTGCAGTTTCCAACTTTTCACAAGTTTATGCTTATTTATATTCTATGCGAATTCCTCATTCGTCTGAAAACTTGCTCACGATTCTAGTACCTACCAAACTTTATAATAACAGGTAAGTGCAAAATAATTTCATGACTAACATTAAAAGGATCACTAACGAGGTTATGGTACAAAAAGGTCGTAGTAGAAAGACAATCTAATAAAAACTTCGTGTCTCGTCTGGTACTTACAACTTTGCAAGCAGACCGAGCAGTAACTAATTTCGTCTGCTCAATTTAGCAGAGATTAGAACGTTGTAACTTCGAATAGTTCGAATCTAATCTGGAGTAAACCTAAATACTAAATAGACTTTCTAAATCTGGATCTGGACTGTACGGATCAGATGGAATGTAGTGGAGACACGGTTTTCCATTCAAATCAGTTTTGTGCCATTGAATACTGGAGAGTTGCAGAATGGTCTTTGAAATTGGATCGTTAATTTCGCTGTTACATTTTCTAAATCTTCCTTTGACTTTGGTCTTTTGATGTAACCTACTGCCCAATGGATGGATTTTGTCTTTAAATTTCTGTGTCGTACGAAACTTCTTGGGTTCAATAACCCAAGCCAATAGTCCTAGACGGATGCACAAAACCCATCACAAATTCAAAGGCCAGATTGCTAAACCGCAACCAACAAAACTGTAGGATCAGTAAAACGACATTTAATACTTACGCAGCAGAGCGATGCACGCACAATACTATCAAACAGAAATAGTTTCATTCAGAAAAGGTTGTTGCACTTTCTACAACAGGTACTGGTAACAATAAAGTGTTTATTATGGGTAATCTGAGATGACGTGCGTGCTTTCAAACGCTGGAGTGACTGTGGTTGCAGCTAACCGCATAACATTCATTGTCGATTCAAACATTTTGTGGGACATTTAATTTGCGGGAGGGGTCTAATTTCCCTGGCGGAAGATTGCGGTTGCAAATGGCTGATGCTGTTGCAGAAAAACGTGGAAGATTTGTTAACGCGTTCACAAATACGGATATTTTTTGTTAAATTGTTTACAAAAGTTTGGTGGCATTTTAATAATGAAATTGATACTTTTTAAAGTACATCATTATGAAAAATGATTATCCATACCTCAGATTATGAAACAAATAAACTGAGATCCAATACTTAATATTACAAATGCGGAAGTAACTCTGTCTGTCAAGTTTTCACGACGAAACGACAGAACCGATTTAGATGAAATTTGGTATGAAGATAGCTTGAACCCCAATAATGTACATTGACTACTTTTTAATCCGCGACTTCGTCTGCATCCGCGACAACGCGATAACCGACATTCACGCGGACGGGTTATTCCCGGTCGTACCCACCCCGTAGTCCCCACTGGGGACGAGTAGGAAAAAAAGTTTCGTTCGTCCCCAGTGGTGACGATTGCAACTTTTTATTTCCCACTCGTTCCGCTATAGACCGAGAGTCAAAATGCAATAATAGGGATTTCAATAAGAATTCTTAAAATGTTTTAATTACGACTTTCTGTGCAAGAGTGAACAATGTGTTTGATTAAAAATAATTTAAAAAGACTGAGGCAATTAGACATGTGATTCACAAATAGTGCACTAATTGCCTCAGTCTTTTTAAATTATTTTTGATTAACAATGTTTTTGATTAAAAATCATTTTTGCGACTATGGGAATATCCGGAAGTCGGGTAGCAGCGGCTTCCATGTACTTAACAACCTCACTGCGATCCCCAAGACGCCTGCCAAGCGTGGGGATTATGGCAATGCCTCATGTTAGAAAAAATACAAACATTAACACATGGGGGAGGCCTTTGTTCAACAGTGGACGTCTTCAGGCTGATGATGATGATTGTTCACTCTTGCACAGAAAGTCGCAATTTTAAAACATTTTAACAATCCGTGAAATCTCTTATTGAAATCCCTATTATTGTATTTTGACTCTCGGTTTATAGCGAAACGAGTGGGAAATAAAAGTTTCAATCGTCACCACTGGGGACAACCGAAACTTTTTTTTATCCCACTCGTCCCCAGTGGGGACTACGGGGTGGGTACGACCGGGAATAACCCGTCCGCGTGAAACTTGGTTATCCAATAACCCACGCGGACGAAGTGGTGGGCAAAAGTAAGTTAGAAATATTTGAATCAATGACTTAAGTACTCGTCACTCAATTAGGTAGGTTTCCACTCCCCTGCATCTGCTGCAAGTACCAGAAGATAAATAATATTACATAAGTACCTATCGGAAACCTTGAAAACAACTTTCCTAAACCGCCATTCCTCTAAGTCGCAACATTTGATTTGTTCGACTCCTGCGTCTGAATGATGGCTTTTAGGAAGAATGGTCCGCATCATATTTCATAGCTTATTTTTTTTTTAAGCACTAGCACTTTATTCCCAGTTAATGAACGTCTGAAACCCAGGATCAGCAGTGTCGACTACCAGAGAAGCGGCAAGACAATGAAGCTACATTGATTCCACAACGAAATTAATCAGAACACAGCGGAGAAGTAAGAAAAAGCATAATTTCCTCTTCCCTTCACTTTCCACATTATCGATATAGTTACGTACAAAGTAGCTTCTTGGCAACTAACCGCTGGAAGTCTACCAAGATTAACGAAATTTTATTGTCTTGCTTAGTTATGGTTTAACCTTTGTCTTTTGACTTTATGCTTGCTGTCTAGTTTTCATGTATGGTTTAGTATACAGCCTTCGGGTATACAGCCTTAGTATTTCATAATTTTTACTGAAGGATTTCTTTAATTAAGGTACCGTTGGATTTATCTTTTCGCTTTTCGATCAAAAGCAAGTAGGTATACTGTAATTGATCGAAAAGCGAAAAGACAGTTAATAATTCGGGGGATTGTTATACTTTTCTGATGAATTGTATAAGACTCGTCTGCGTCCAGAGTTGAAATACTTAATGATATTGACTAACTGCCACACTCAGAAACTTCACTTAATAATAATTAATCATTAACTTTAATTGACCAACATAACTTGGCACATGTCAACCACAATATTTTTGACTGACAGCGTTCCAAGTTATGTTGGTTAATTAAAGTTAATGATTCATTATTATTAAGTGACGTCTCTGAGTGTGGCAGTAAGACACTGACTACACTTAATCAGCTCATTTCAGTTTTTTTCCCATTGATTCAGCTTTCCGCGTCTATTCTTGGCGGAACGGATGCAAAACTAATGTGTTCTATGGACAAAAGGTGAATTGAGTTGAATACTGGTAAGTATAGTTAGCACCTAAACGTGCGACGAAATTTTACGCTCAGCCAAGATAGACCAAAACAGCAAGACATACCATAAATAAACTAATATCGAAACTACTCCAGAGAGACTAATACCAAGCTATTATTACAAGTATCAATAGCCCGATGTTCAGTCAGGTGCATTGCAACAGAACTGGGTTACCATAGCTCAATAATCTCATATAACTAGTGACAAGGAAGTGCTGACATAATGGCTTTACCTATATTGTGACGTCACAAGTAGGTGTATCTCATTACTGGCCGTTATGGAAGCCCGACCGATGCATACTTATTATGAGCCGGCTTCTGTAATACCTATGCATTTGTTGTTCTCTTGTTTCTATGCTGATTAGTTGGTAATCCCTGGGCAAATGTGGGGCAATAGTAACTTACAGTACTGTTGGGTGTCGAAATTGGGTATCTCGGTTTCTTAACATACGGCCTTTTTTTTTTGTTACCAAGGAATCAGTCTATCTTCCCGATACGGCAGGAAAATCATCGTGCGACCCAAAATTAAAAATCATCTCGTAAAAAATGTACCTGTACAACTTATGTACGCCTTATTAGTTTACATTGAATTTCTTTTGATAATTGGACGGAGAATTTTAATTAGCATATTAACTGTCCGCGACTTATTGTAGAAGTCAAGTAGTTACCTAAGCATTATCATAGGTACAGACGCCAGCACATCAAGCCATACCTAACTGTCAAATTTTCCCAATGAAATATGAACCTTACGTTTTTGTAATAAAGTTGAAAATCTATCAAAGAAATTTGACAGATTGTAGTAGCTTGATGTGCTGGCCTCTGTACATACACTAGATAGCAGGACAGGCATCCTCTAAACTAGAGGATCGGCAGCAGCGTCCTTCTGAGTACCATAACACTTACTGCGATCGCCAACTTGCATCGGCCAAGCATGGCGATTACGGCTGAACACACTGCTGCCCACAGCTGCGCATACCCAGCATTGGGCGTCTAAAGGTTGGCATTGGCATGATGATGATGATGTGATGATACACTAAGCATTACCGTAGCTTTCTATCAATGCAAGACCTTCTGTAATCCAGAACTTGCTGAAATTACTTCTTACAAACAAACAAATAATTTTACAGTACGGCCGACGTATCTTGGCGGTCCTGAAATTAGCCGATTAGCTGCGCAGTAGACAATTTCGTTCCTAAAAGACCCATTGCGCAGCTAATCGGCTAACTTCAGGACCGCCAAGATACGCGGCGTCGGCCGTACTGTACTTGTGGATGAAATACCTATAACACAAGACCAACTTCAGACGTAAACGAACGCGCGTATCATCTACTTCTCACGAAACAAAGGATCTAACTTTACTAATGCATGCTCAAGTATAGTCTATGGCTTTGTTAGTAGGTACGTCCACTAGCTAAATGGACGATACGTAAGATACGTTACTGGTAGGGTTGCCAACTAGGTATACTGTTAAAAAACAGTATTATTACTGTTTTTTACTACATTATATTTTTTACTGTCGGACAAAAAAACAGTATAAAAATACTGTTTTTTACCCTTACCCTTGTTTCAGAACGAAAACGCATTTCTAAAAAAATGTAGGGTTTTAAATTTGCATAGACTCTAATGCAAATTTAAATGACCTACTATTGTATTGGCTTGGATGATGTAGAAAGTTAGCGTTATCCGACGCTACGACGCTACTTTTTGGGTTGGTTGTATTTGGTTAGTTGGACTTGATATCGAAATAGAATGGTTACTGGTTTAATGATACGATATTATATGGTTTAGAAGGTTATATTGAACACTACAGCTACAAATGGTCAGTACTTAGTTTAGCACTATAAAGATGATTTGATTTGGTAATATTTGGTTACTGGTTTGAGTTACGCGATCGCTGAATACGTACTAACGCGTAGCGCTTTGGATCGATGCATTTATTAAATTGCGTAAAGACAAAAGTGCTGAGCTGTTCGGTTGCAATATTGCTCCGAACAGATGATTTATATTCAGAATTAGAATAGTTCAAAGTAATTTATGAAAGAGTATCAGAAGAAGACAAAAAATGTATCCAAATGAGTACTGGCGAAAAGTGGAAACATTAATTGATAGTAAACACTTCAGAAGAATTTAAAATATTGTTACTAGTTTCTGTTCCCGCCACAGTAAGTTTTTCTGTCATGAATGCAAAGTAGCGGGCCGACAGAAATAGGTAGATCTTCCTTTTTAACAAAAAATGAGCTCCTCATGAAGCCTTCAGAAATGACACTAAATTGCTAAGTTGTGCGAGAAGCACCGAGAAATATGTTTATAAAACATTTAAAAAAATTAAGTAGCTAGGTACCTAGGTTCTGTTTATATTATTGAAATACTGTTGATTTTCTTTCTCCAACCTGAATAATACTGTTTTTCTTGCAAAAAAAGTTGGCAACCCTAGTTACAATATAAAGGACCCTAGGACAATTAACAATATAAAGTTTCAATTTGATGAGGACCTTCTCGTTAATAAATGTAAATAGGTACTTACCTACTTAATTTGCTCAAAAACAAACACTGGTTGCGGTTTTAGCAGTATTACCTATAGGTACCTACCTAACTTACATTTAATTTGACCAGGTCTAGACCTGGTCAAATTAAATGTTAAACCTACCTACCTACATCATGTATGATCTGTAGGTATGTATGAACTTCTCAAAATATTATGATATTAATTACCTACCTAGTAAAAGTTCAAAACAACTTGTATTTTTCATTCCAAGAAGATAATGACAAGAATATGAATGAAGTCGCCCAGTGTATTGTTGAGGATTCAACAATTCTACTAGGTACCTACCTACTTATAAAAAAAACAACAAAATAGCATGCTTTTACGAAATGCTTTTACGAGTAAGGTACCTATAGTGTTGTTGGCAAGGCCCCAGCTTTTCCTAAACGTTGCGTAGGTAGGTAGATACTCGCCTATTACAGATACAATCTATACCACTGGAAGGCTACAAAGTAATTCGCGCTAGGTACCTACCTGGTTTCTTTATCAAAAACTGCTTCATAAATATTTATTGGTAGCGCTCGCGTGCTCTTTTGATGTTATTATTCGTGAAAAAAAGTCCTTCGACCATTAATTTGATCAGTAAAGGGGTTTGTTAAAAGGAAGCGTGTTCTGTGTTTTGCAAACGAGGGGAGGATGGGACATTCGGACGGCAAGAATAATATAATGCAATGCAAGCAAGGCGCGCGCGCGGTACCAGTCCGACCAGTTGCTCGCTCCGCCCCGCACTCCCCTCGCGAACAGCTGACAGCTCCGACAACAAAGAACATCAACCCAACCCACACAAACATAACACACTACGTATGATCAGGATACATTATTATTATTTTCAATCATACACGCGACTCACCGACTTAGGTACGTATTGATTGAAACCCTTCAACTGCTATTAGGTAGGGAGGTTCAATTAATAATAACGGTGAGTCGATATTTTACGAAAATCACACCAAATTGGTTAATTTCTATGCTAAATCAAGGTCGTCTTCTATCAAGCCTTTGACGTCACAATCTTACATTATTATAGCATAGCTACATGACAACGGGCTTACGTATTGAGTAAACAGTGTTGACCATGAATATCAGGTCCTCCTACGTGAAAGGTGAATAGATACGACCTAACAAAGGGCAACTTAGTACTTGCCTTTCTGTTCATCCAATACACGAAGGCCCGCGAGTTGTGGCACTCCGGTGAAAAAGCGTCTCTTTACAAAACAAGATTTGTCTATTTATTATGATGATTTATCACGGCATAATTGTGTAAAACGCGACGGTCACTAGTTTTTTTTCACTGTTCGGTTGCTATGGTGCTGTGACCTATCACGACACTTCATTCAGAGTCTTTTTTCATGTAAATCTGTCCTGTTGCTGTAAGTACTTTACGTGGTTAATATTTACGATGTATTACGTTTTATGTATTATTTACATCACTATTTAGGGGCCTGCGAACGTGATAATCGTTGCACTGCCTGCGCACTTTATTTGCTGCGCTTCTGCGTCAACAAAACAGTCTCTCGGTATTGTGTCGGGCAAAATCGCCGCCGTGCTCGGCAGAGGTCTGTCCTCTCATTCGCTAGTCTAGGAGACCTCGCGGTTTTGTCCCACTCTCACATTTGACGTTTCGTCGGCTGGGTTGCAGCGTTTTAATTTCTGACGTAGAAAGTATTTCGTCAAAAATCTTACTAAAACAATTTAGTTTTCTAGCTGAATATTATGTTTCCTTCATGAAAGGCGTTGCCTTGCCTTGACTGGTTCGATTAACTCTAAAATAGATTAAAAAATTGCGCCTGATAATTTATTTCGGCAATGTTGTAGCTATGCTTTTCTTGTATGTTCATTTCATATTTATCGTAAAGGATTATAGGAATATATATTATCATATCACATAATTATTCTATTGTGTATTGTAGGGTCTAGAGCGCCGTTCAAATGGGTTCGGTGTCGGTCACTTGTCATTTTGCCGTTACTATACTACTGATAGGTATTCCATATGTCCGAAAATGTCTGATCAGTCCAATACAAGCGCCTGGGCTGAAACGACATGATCACTATTTTATTTTCTGATAAATCTACACTAATATTATAAAGAGGAAAGATTTGTATTTTTGTATGTTTGTAACAACAGCTATGCTAAGAACGAAATACATAAGACCCAACGAGCTATGGGAAGGAGCATCCTGAATATTAGATTGAGGGATAAACAAAAATCAGAAAATATACTCAAAAAGACCCCACTGACTGGTTAGGTCCAAGAGGCAAGAGAGCCAGAGGACGCCCTAGAGAACGATGGCTAGACGAAATTGCTGGAGAAGACTGGATAAAGAAAGCGTAGACAAGGAAAACCTAGATACTGTTGGAGAAGGCCTATACCCGCCAGGAGCCGTAACTTAAACTGTATTTTATTAACTTATTCAGTGTTGCAACTAATTGTTGTTGTGTTGTGTTTTAATTTGAATGTTAGGGAAATAAAAAAGGGCCTTATTACTGTTTGTAACGAATAAAGTCAAAAACTACTTTCACCACTAGAATGCTTATCCCTGAGACCCTGAGTAACCATAGGCTTAAAGGATCACCACAGAGGGTATATTTATCAATTTAAGAAATAGGAATCCGTGAGAAAATTCACGCGGACGAAGTCGCAGGCAAAGTGCTGGTAAGTAAAGATACCAAAATTATAGATGTGGGCAGTTCTTGAACTTTTACATTTCACCATAGACGAAACGCGACTTTCTTGCCATGTTCATAGACAACGTTTTCTGGTATGAGCTATTTGGTCATTCATTCTTTTTTGTAAGCACTAGATTTTAGTTTTTTTATATACTGACGTGGATCGAGAAAATAAATCCTCAGTCAGAAAAACTTAACCTAGGAAAAAGAAACGATCTATCGAGAGCATACTTAAGAGTTTATTAACAGTATCACAAAAATTACAATAATTATTATTTTAAATATCTATGATTCCAGGTTGGCAGCATTATGTGTTCTTCTGCCAGAACTTGGCGGCGTTGCGGGGCGTCTTGCCCTTACCCGAATTCTTTTTTGGCGCAGAATGGGTCTCGCTACCGCCGCCAGCGGCCGTCTCGTCGTTCTCGGCTTGCGATTTCAAAGTTTTCTTTATGTACAGTATCTGAAAATGTATTAAGATAAGGTTTATAATTTGATTGATAGAACATTGTAACATTACATTTTTAAATGATGCACTAGAATGGCAGAAATTATAAAAAAAGGCATCTCATATTTCACTGTTGATAATTTGCTTGGTTCTGTAAAATAATCCCTTGGTGAATTAAGAGAGGTGAGCTAAGGCTGTGTGGTGCCGGCCGCGAATAGCACCAGCCCAATTCTGCCCGTGGGTGTCATAGAAGGCGTAAGAGATATTGACCAGAGGATGGACAGTCCTTCTGAATACCATAACAACTACTGCGATCACCAACATGCATCGGCCAAGCATGGCGATTATGGCTGAATCCCCCTTGGGGGAGACATATGCCCAGCAGTGGGCGTCTAAAGGTTGACATGATGATGAGCTAAAGGAAAGTTGTCATCCGTCTGTTGCTAAAATCATTTCAAGCTCACTTAACCTAAATTATCAGAGGAAGATATTAACAAAATATACTGGCTGATCAACATCATGATAGGCATACGTAAAAGACCATCATTGAAAAATGATTGCCTTTTATTATGCCCATTGTGTGATAGAAAATGACTTTAATTTATTTCTATGTAGGTATGTACTTTAGTGGCAAACAAACATGCATAGTTTACAGATTACTTATGCCAAATGTCTATGCATATTGGTCAGCCGTGTGGTGCCGACCGCGAATAGCACCACCCCATTCCTGCCCGTGGGTGTCGTAGAAGACGACAGAGGGATATTGACCAGAGGATGGGCAGCAGCGTCCTTGTGAGTACCATAACACCTACTGCGATCGTCAACATGCATCGGCCAAGCATGGCGATTACAGCTGAACCCCCCGCTTGGTAGGGACCTATGCCCAGCAGTGGGCGTCTAAAGGTTGATAATTATGATGTATATTGATACACCACTCTTGTGTTCTCAAAACATGAGTACAAACCTCCTGCTCAATCGCTTGTTGATGCCGAATAGCCCTCGTTTTATGATGATTAGCCCGTTGTATGTGCCTATCAACTGAGCTAAGGACTGCCTCGCATGCGTTACACCAATCCGCAAGCACGTCGGCGATTGACGAGGCATCCTCGAGACGGGCGTCGCGACCTAAAGCGACGTCGACTTCCACTCGCTTGCATTCTTGATCCAACTTGCCATGGATTATGTCTGGAAAGTTTTGGGTAAAGATGTAAGACATGTGTTGACTTTGATTTTTCATCGACTTCAAAAAAAGGAGGAGGTTCTCAATTTGACACATGTGTACAAGACTCCCCCACACAGGCGCGTTTTTATCGTCCGATAATTCTATTTCATATTCGTGTTTATAATTGAATATGAACCTTATTCTTTTGTGTTAAAGTTGAACATCTATTAAAGAAATTTGACAGATTATTATAGCTTAGATACCGGCCCCCACCACATTTCATCGTTGACGTAATAATGATCTTGCAGCTGTGTGTGGAATCGCATGCGACCCAGTACAAATGTTCTAAGGGCTTATATCGGAATATCGCAGCATGGATAAACGCAAGCATTCTACTTCTATTTCGACGTTATTATCGCAGCAGTGTGTAACTTCGTAGCCGCCCTAATACAACGTGTACTGAAAACAAATATCGCAAAAACGCATGCGATATTATCGGCCGGTAATAACGCGCCTGTGTGGTCCAGCCTACAGGAAGACTATCATGTTCCAAGTTTTTTCTAGGAATTAGGTATCACATATTCAAATTTGGAATGTGATAAAAAGGTCGTATTGTATATCTGTTTTATATGTTTGACTACATATTATTTTCTTGCTTCCTTCAGAATGCTACTGGAACTGAACTTTTTTTTACAGTGGACTTCGCTTTCGAGGATTTTTTTATTTAATTTGTATTATTAGAAGTAGGCAACAAACTTTTTTACAAAACAACAACCACTAAAAAAAAAACTTTAATGAAATAAACTTTTTCTTTTTCTTTACATAATTTTGTGACTTTGATTCTTTTTGTTGTTTTGCATTGCCACCAACCTACGAAATTAATGTTTTTTTTTTTTTATAGTTTTTAAAAGCAGTTGTATTTTATTAAACAACTTTTTTCAGTACAGTAAAATAATCATATTAAGTTAACAGCCAACAAAGGGAATGTGAAGTAATAATTTAAACAAGTACTTAACCCAAGTATACTTTTAAAGACAATTTTATTTTTTTGAGATTTACAGATTTGCAATTCAGTATATTTTTAAACTTTGATTTATGCACAGGTCAAAACAGAGAGAGTAAACAGGTAAATTCAAGGGCAAGGTTCAGGTTTAAGTAGAGAAACACTGTTGGACAAATTGGAAGTATAAAGTACAGTTTATCATTTATGTAACAGTCTTTTCATCATGTTTAAGAATTTTACTTATTAGGAATAATATAATATGTGTCCACATATTATATTATTATTAACTTAGAACTATTATTATTCCTTGTTTTGTAAATTGCTAGCATTTAAGAACTCTAATTTAATGTAACTCGAGGGGATTGGCGCTGTTAGCCGAAATACAGGTTCCTCCTAGTTCGGCTGCAGATGCTAAAACTTTTTGTTGTACTTCTGTTTTTAACATAGCACTAAACTGTAACAAAATCTAAGTACTGTTTTTATGAAATAAAGATTATTATTATGGGAGCTAGGAACCTCTGTGGAGTTAGATTCAGATAATCAGAAAGCAGCTTTATTTCAATAAAAAATCTATGGACTTCATCTCACCTGCATAAATAGCTTCTATAATAAGATCCTCCAAATCCCTCACATTTTTGATATCTAATTCTTTCAACAAGACGCTATAAGGAATGCACTTCTCTTGTGTGGCTAGTGAAGCAATAGTCAGATGTTGCAACTTCTTGCATTGAGCTGGAGTCAGTTCTAGATAATCAGACTTATTTTCCAGGTACTCTTTGTATGTGCCATATGCAAATAGATTTAGAGTCTTCAGGTGGGTGACATAGGGTCCGGTCTCCAACTGAAATGATAAAATGTCTTTTTTGTAAAATTTAAATTAATAATCAGAAGTAGAAGTCAATTAATTTATTTCAAGGCTCATTAAAAGCCATTTAATTAAGCTCATAAAAGCATGGCTCGCATTAGGCTCATAATTTTTTTTAATCTTGCAAACTTCTTTTTCAAAAGGTAGTTTAGGAGAAGAAAAGGCAAGAAACTCCATATTTACTCTTTTAAAAGTTCTCAGGTAACAAACATAAAGAAAAAAAAAATACAGACGAATTGATAACCTCCTCCTTTTTTGAAGTGGGTTGTAAATAATTGTTAACTATATTTTGTATAATTACAGTAATGTTAAATGACTACAATGTACCTTGCATTAAAACCACAGCTATGTTCATTGTGTTTACATATTTTCAAATATTGAAACTATAGGTGACCACTCCTCATGTTGACAAGCAGTGAAATAGTGTGTGAATCAGAGTAATCAAGAATTACAAAAATACATTAAATTAATTAGATTGACAAGCCACTGAACATACCATCACTTTGCTTTTGCCTAGACTGTAGATTGTCCTAAGGAGCTGTTTGATAGTAAACATGTTTTCCAGAATTCTTGGTCAGTGGGTCGTCTTAATCATTTAAATTATAATAGGCTTGTTTACAAAGTGTACTTTTAATTTAATATAAATGTTTTAAATTTTGTTTCATTTAGTTTTAATTTTGTTGTCACTGTACTCCAAAAAAGAAATGTACCTACTTCAGGCAATTTAAAACATGGTCGATTTAGATACAGCAGGTGTTTAGAACATGATTTGCAGTGTCATAAGCGTTGCGAAAGAGTACTAAAGACACAATTATTATACTACTTATTAAGTGTTTCTAAGTTCAATAGTAAAGGATATTACAAAGGAACGGAATAATATAAACAGACTGACTTCTAACCTCTCTTATATTCGGCATTTCAAGAAGTTCACCGAAAACATGGACTCCTGGTGCTTCTAACACCTGTTTGATGAGTTCCGCACATGCTGATCCTTTAGCTCCTTTTGCTAACAGTACAAACTGCTCCAAAGGGTGGTTGGTGGAAAACGACAACAATGAAGAAGGTTCATCTCTGTCCATTGACATCGGATTCATGGTGAATGTTTAAAAATTATTTGCTTTCTTACGTAAATTAAACAGTTATCGTTTTCTATAATCACTAAGTAGGCAGTGCACGAATTTTATGAATTAAGTACAACTTTTTCTATTTTGCAAAGATCGAAGAATGAATTAACAACTTGACTTGATGCGAATGATATTTGCGATTGACAATTTGACAATTTACAATTAGACAAAATTTTGACACATTGCGTCGCGTAATCGCGTTTAGTTCCTCCTAGTTAAGTTTTCTAATTTGTCCGCTACCTATTTTCATGTCCTAATTTACATAGTTTATGTAAGCGTCTTTTTTAATTTCGTGATTTCCATGACTTTCAGAGAAGTGTCTTGCTGATAATGATTAATAATTTATTCACCAATGTCATACTACAAGTTTTATAGTGTCTATGTGTACTACAAACTACAAACAAAACGTTCTTATTTTTTTTGGTTGTTTTTACCCTTTTTACCCAGCTTTTGTTTTGCCATAGATCATTTCATTTGTTTTTCACCTGTTCGAGTTATGTATTTGTCCTAAAGGAAAAGAGTAGGTTAATTGTTGTCCTCGTTTAGTTTTATTAACTAAAATAATGTTACATAATTGAACAAAATAACAACATTCATCAATATTTAACCAGAAACACTTCAACTTTGAACTTGATACATTGTGTGATTATCAATGCTACGTGAATGAGTTGAATTTAAAACCCATAATTGACCATAAACAATAAAATGGCGTCCGGTTTTTTGTGTGTGCGATAAAATTATTGTTTTCATGAATTCAGGAGATTTATCTAAGTTTTCGCTACATAATTTAGTTTATTAGTATTTAAATACAAATATGAATAGTACTAGTGTGCCTCATAAACAAAATCACGCATCGTTTGTTGAAAATAATGTGCGTGTCAATCCTGCTCATAGCGTCGTTGTCCTATGCCGCCTTTTATATTGAGTTGATTAGATTAATTTACGAGGATTTCTTCGTGTAGAGTGGTGTTCGTCAGTCAATAAAAGCATCGTTAACTATGAATTTACATAGATAGTACAATTTTGTCGGCATTGTGATCGATGAGTGCGTTGTGCGTTTGTAGTAGTGAAAGCGTACATACATGTTCGCAATGATAAAACTGTCATGAGGACTCTTGTTTACTATCAAATAGCGGATTTGTGTTAGTGAATTAGTTTTTATGTTTGTAATGAATTATATTTGTTGTTAAAAATGTGTATGCCAACTCCTAACAATGTTTCGGGCTTCGGTTACTCGTGGGGCTTCACAAGTTCTGCAGACCTTACGAAGGGTGAAGTGGAAACGCCGAGTAGTTTAAGCTATACCTTGGGAAATACGGTAAGTGTAACAATTAAATTACTTAAACTTTTAATGTCGCCAGAACTCCTTACAAAGTGACGATATATTTGTATAGGAATTCACTTTTACAGTAGAAATCTAAATTAGTCTGGGGGAATTCATTTTCTCTTTTTTTTTAAGTTATTTGTCATATAAATTCGGTTTTAATTAAGGATTGTAGAAAAAACCAAATCCTAACATGTTATTGTTATTACATGCATGAGTTCACATTGAGTCTTCTCTTTTTACATTTTCCTTTACTGCAATTAAATTTATTACTATTAAGTAGTATATATAGTATATTAGTTAGTGTAAACATTATTTAAATGTTTGATTAACCCTATAGTGGCCACATTTGCTGTTTATAAATTCTGTGAGAAAATAAGTTTAGGATGATTGTAAATGGTTTTAAATGTCATTTGAGTCAGACATACAGATAGATAGATTTTAATGGATAGATTTAAAATGCTATTGGAATTGTTTGATTACAAATTGTTACAGTATTCTTTATTTTTACAAAAAGCCTATTCAACCTATTACAATTGTATATCATATTTTTAAGCTTGCAACATAGAATTTGGTTGAATAATAATGTTTGTTTTCTTCCAATCAAACTCAAGTCATTAACCTTTTGACCACCACAGTTATGTATAGATGACAAACCAAATCTCCCCAGCATGCCACGGTCACAACCACATGACAGGCTTGACAGAAAAACTACTCTATGGTATTACGATTAGAAACATTAATCCATTGAGTAGTAATTCATAGCTTTTTGCCGAGGGCACGATTTTGTTATTTTGATGTGGCAGTCAATAGATTAATAATAATATAAAATGATTGTCTAAGCTTCAACAAAGTTCATGAGACTCCTATTTAAAAAAAACAATGAATTGATACTTTATAAAGGCCAGATTGTCAAGTGGTCAAACTTTAAATGGTACAACCCTGTAGTGCCTTAGGAAAGACTTTCACTAGCTTCTCTTTTTACAGATCAATGGCATTGATTTCTTTTACAGGTTTCCCCAGAGACCACACTGACAGTCATGTCCCACAAGACACCACAAGTGCAAGAAAAAGTTGGTGCAGTTACAGTAGCGGTGTCAAATGCAGGTGCACAGCTGACGAGGGTTGTTACTACGGGCACACCAGTCTCTGGAAGACGAATGTTTGTAGTGAATGATGCCGCAGCTCATACATTGAACAGGGTGGCACAGCAGAATCAGACTGCTACTATACATAGTGAGTGTAAAAATCTATCTTGTAATCTAAATATTTTTGAAACATGACTTGTATAAACAAAACATAAATTTTTATATATTGGCTTTGTTATGTCAAACTTATTTACTATAGCATAAATGTCATGCCAGATGTTAGCTTACCTGTCAGATCAAGGACAGTGACAGACTACAAAAAATATAGAACATCCCAGTATCACCAGGAAACTGCTGGGTCTTATTTTCTCTTTCAATTCTACTGCATAACAGCTCAAAAAGTTTTATTTTATCTATATCCAGTCTCATGTCTTTCTTTCTCCCTTAGAATATAGAATTATGGACCACAATTTAAAGTAGCAGTGTCAGGTGTATTTTTTTTTTTTATTTGGAAAAATAAAGATATTACATTACAACCCTTCTTCTGTCCAGAAGCCAAATATTGGTTGCTTGTCATTGTTTAACTATTGTGTCTCCTGATTGACAGTTGAGCTTTAGAACACTAATCAGTAAAGTACCTATATAAAAAACAAAATCAATGTAATAACTACAACATTTTCCACATATTAGCTAAGAGATATGCTATGATGATACTCATCGGTAAGCTATTTATTATTCACATTCAAGCAAAGATTTTATATCTTTACAAACTAGTCAGTTATGCTAGATCTATCTATCTCTGTATTTAATTTATTCAAGAGTTGTGCACTTTGGTTGGTGACAACTTATTCTAGTATGACCAGAAATTGGATAGATGCATATTTACATAAACTTCAGGTGTTGGCTTAGAATGGACTATTTTATTGAAAAAATACCATAATTTTCAGAATAAAATCATAAACATGGGATTTTATTTTATAATTTTATTAATACACATTATTTATCTTTGTAGGTACCTTTCAATATTAAAATACTTAAAGCACTAAAGACTTCTATGTTCTATGTTAGGGGGGTTTGGTTTCCGCACTTAGTCCCTAAATGTGGACCATTGTATGTGCACTAAAGACTTAATTAAAGATATAGGTTCTTTTATGTGAAAACTCGAAAAGCGTGATTCATATGAATTGTATAAAAATCAAAACAAAAATTGTACCAAAAGCATTTGATTTGTTGTGCGGAACTCAGGTATTGTTTACTTCAAATCAATTATTCTTATGGCATGGCACTTCACAAGGCGAATTTGTCCAAATATTCGCCTTATTTGGATAATAAAAAATGACTTTATCATTTCAATGACCATTGGATAAATTTTGTATTATCCAAATAAGGTGAGGGATGCAATTTGTGTCGACACCCTTCCGCCATCCCATGTTCCTAGCACGTCGTGTTGTGCTGGGGCGGCTGCTGCAGGTGCCGAAAACTTCAAACGGCGTAAATATAACAACCTTCTTGGAAGTTATATGTTTAAGCCGTTTGGGGTTGAAACACTAGGGCCACCTTGTTTTTAGAGACATTTCTAAGCGGCTGGTCGACTCTTCACGTGACCAGAGGGCTGGCCTTTTCTTGGGTCAAAGAATTAGTATTGCCATTCAACATGGTAATGCTGCTAGCGTTTTGGGCACTCGTCCCATTGTAAGCGATGCGGACGAGTTTTTTTGATGCCCTGTAAGCCCTCCACTGTACATAATATATATATTTTTAAATTTATTTTTAAGCTTTGTACATATTTAATTCTTTTAACAAATGATTAAATATAAAACTTACAAATAATATAAATATTGAAAAAAAATACGGCGAATATTTGTTCAAATACGCCATGTGAAGTGCTAGCATTAGAAGTCGTATTCATACTTTCTAAGAAGCGAAGAATGTACTTAATTAACGTAGTTACGCATTCGATTATTCGGTCCCTAATTATCACCGTGGACCACCATCATCGTCAACTGTCGTCGATTATCATCAACTGCAGTTAACGAAGAATCTGCAACACTATGTATGTAGGTAGGTATCATACAAAGCGAATCGTCCGTCAGATTTGAAATCGTTAATGAACAAAAGCCGACCGAGATCGAGTCGACCGTCAAACAATTTTATTCTCGTACGCTTGATTGCACAATCAGCCAATAATTACCTGTTATATGGTCTAGATGTGTGATGAAAAAGAATAGATTAGAGAGAACATCGAATATTATTACAATGACATGTAGAACACTGTTGATAGAACATTAAACACAATTAATTCATGGTTCTACCATCGCTCTTTTGCCAATTTATGCTCATTCATTCATCATCTATCCTACCTTGTTAACTATTTAATATGTATTTTTAGCCTTTCCTTACCACAGGATAAAAGTCTCCGTTGCTTTATTCTAGTCATCTTGACCTTTAGGTCAAGCTTGATCTTGTGCTCAAGGTCAGTGCCATCAACCTATTCTAAGTAACCTTTAACATTTCTTTGCAAAAAAACAGTTATTCTTATTTAACTAGCTTTTGCTCCTAACTTCGTTCGTGTGTATTCTCTCTCTAATCTTACTATCCCTACTTTTTTGGTAAATTAAATATCGCGAGTCGCCGCTCGGTGTAACTACCGTTAATCCCCCTGTCCCCGTCTGTCGCTACTGAGTAAGAGAGGACATATTTCTCTCCTCGATCCTGCGCGATGACGCGTAGATGCCTACAGATACGGCTGTATCTGTAGGCATCTAAGCGTCTGCCTGCCTGCATGCCTGTTACACAAAGACGAGCTTCTGCTTCCTAGCGCCGTCAATGTTTTCGCGCTTAATTGCCGCACCAGACTTGAAATTATCGGGAATAACGTCCTATTAACAAAAGAATTTCCAGAATCGGACCAGAAGTTCCAGAGATTTGTGCATTTAAACTAAAAATAAAACCAACAAACGTATAGATTCGTCAAGTATTTATCAGAAGACTGAATGGATTGATTTCATATTTTTCACCATATTTAAATAATGTCAAGCATGTATCATTTACAGCGAACTTAGCAGCTAAGCCGTTTATGACACCGATAGGTCCCATCCAGTTGACTGCGGAAGAATGCAACGAGATATTGATGAAGCGGGCACTGCAGGCTCAGGGCATCGCCACTCCGGTCATAGACGCGTCGCAGCTCAACCACACGTTATTAAACGGAGGCCTGAAGAGTCTGGCAGAGGCGACGGTTCAGCAAACGCAAGCGGAAACCATTCAGACGACGACAGTACATCAGCATCACTTGTTACATACGAAGCAGGAACCTGGGACGACTAATAATTCGCCTAAAGTAAGTTTTAGACTTCTCATTTAGATATTGAACGTCATTTATAAGTAAAATAAAATACACTTTGCAAAAGGTAATTTCGCATGGAGAAGAATGAACAATAAACTCCATACTTACTCTTTAGGACAACTTCGATAAGGCTTGTTCTTCATAAATATAACATGTAACAATGAACCAAATCTGATGAGGATCCGAGAATGATGTCTTAAGTGTTGGGAAAATTTTGCATAAAGTCTAGTTGCATGCAACTTGTAAGTCACTGTCTACTTGTCACTGATTATAAAGCAGTTTGAGGTTTTCGTCTCCCTACAGGCCCTACTCATACTCTCAGTACTTACATGATCAAACCAGAGTGACTGATTGTAAATAAGGCCTCTCCCAAAACGTATGTGGGTTCTCCACAACCTAGTAACCACACATAAAACACCTGCAGACAAGGACCTTATAATAAAAATGAAGACCTTGAAACTGTGTTTATAGGCAGGAAATGCTGTCCCTTTCCAATAAGGGTTACTAGAACGAGATAGCATTCCCTGTCTGTAATGTTCTCTCCACTTATCTGCATAGTGTAAAATAAAGCCACTTCTGTCCTATTTTCATCAAAAGATAGAGTGATTCAAGAGGCAGCTTTATACATATAGTTTGATATAGTTTTGTGTTGAAATATTACGACAATTGTATAGACGCCAGCACATCAAGTCATACCAGAATAAAATTTTCCCAATTGAATATTAACTTTATGGTTTTGTAATAAAGTTGAAAATCGATCAAAGAAATTTGATAGATTGTTGAAGCTTGATGTGCTGGTTTCAGTATGAGATGTCGGAAGAAATCATGCCGACCGAGAGCTTTCATGAAAAATGCTGTCTTATTCTTTTGAAATAAATCATTCCACACATCAGTGTGGAATGATCAATTTCATCATTAATTGTGGTATCAACCACATTACGCCAGTGCGAAACCGAAGGAGGTCGCTAGTTTATTATAAAGCTCCTTATCTGCAGGTGTGTCTCATATAATAACGTTTTGTTAGGCGGTATATTCACAGACCGAGCAGGTGATGAATACCAACTCTTTGATGACGACGTCGCAGCCAGCCGCGGTGAAGGAGCGTCCTTATGGCTGCGACGAATGCGGCAAATCCTTCCTCCTCAAACACCATTTGACGACACACGCTAGAGTTCACACAGGTCAGTGTTTGTTCATTATATATATGTATTTTGACTTTGTATTAACGGTTTCTTTTCGGTGCGGTCCAAATAATTGAATTAATAATAATCAAAATCGCGCAATTTAATTTGTATAAGGAGTGCTAAGATGTATTGAAGGAGGTATACAAATTTGAGTGATCATTATTATTGCTGAATTTTATGCTTTTAATATGTGCATATAACAACGTCTTGGAGTAGTCTGTAAGATGTTGTTCTTATTATGAATAAATTAAAATAAATAAATGTTTTCGTACTCAAACGAACATCGTTTGAGTACGAAAACATTGATGCGTGATGAGATTTACAATAAGAGCTCTGTTCGACATTGAAGGTAATCCTGAAACAAAGACGTTGGTAAAACAGTAAACATATATAAACCTCAGAATATATTTTGGTAATGGAGATTTAAAAACAGCTGACACATGCGGAACTCGAACCCACAAAATCAGTTTGCGTATTTTGTAAATGACAGACTACAATTGCGACACCGCGCAAAAGTAGTTAAATGATATCACAGACTAAAACACACTATTTAAATACAGGAAAACTGTTACAAAAATAATTTATGCGGTTTAGGTGATAAAATGGTAATGATATGGATAGCATAGCTTATTTAAGTATTTTATAAATCAGTCAAACAAAGTCCAAGGGGTATCGTGTTACCCAGTCACTGGGTTGTGGAACTCAGACAGCCAGTCGCTCTATACATATAAAATTCTGGTATGCAGCTGCATCCATAAGACTGGAAGTCGACTCCAACATAATTTGGAAAAGGTTAGGCAGATGATGTGTCTGATTTGGAGAATTTGTCCTATACTTAGAACCCCCGCACATTATGGCCACCAGTCGCTGCTACTAAACGCGACCACCAGTGGTTCAGTCAGACTACTACACGCCGCCACCAGTGGCAGCCACTGGTGGCTGGATGAGGCCTCAAGTGGCTGCCACTTGCGGCAGTTGTTCAAGTGGTACTCGACAGGGGCGGACGTGTGTTTGCCAAAAATAGACGCACTCTTGATTTCGTTATTGTTGCTTATTATACTAAGACGTAGAAAACGTCGCAGAATTCAGAACCATCGACGTCCAATTCATCGGCATTACTAGGTTCTTCTCTCGTACTGCTTCGACTGTGGCAGTGTGTGCGCGCGAGTCGAACGACAAAACGCGGCCATAAGTAGCGAGCGCGGTCGACTCCCGCAGCTTGTGGCTCGGACGCGGCCACTCAAACGCTCGGTGTGCGCCGATGCTATACAAAATGTATGGAGAAACGCGTCCGCAACTTGTGGCGGCCACTAGTCGTTCTAATGTGGTCGCCACTAGTGGCTCAATGTGCAGGGGCTCTGAGTATTTGATGTCAGTTGACCTTTTGTAACTACATTTTTCGTTAAAAGGTATTAGAAAATTCTAGACACACTTACCCGGCACTTTTGAGCCGTTATTCATAATTCCTTCTCAGTCATAGAGAGAGATAATATTTTTTTTTGTGAAGTGGCGTTAGTGTACCTTTGTACGCCCTCTGTGTAAAGCGATCCTCATTTCTATGAACGTCTATTAAAGTTTTAAGTTTCTAGTCTCAGGAAACACGGAGGGATTCGCATATTAATACTTCATTAGTGAATAATAGACACCATGACGACAGTTCGTTGACATCATAGTTATTTATTTCCTGTTTAGCATCATTTTTTACCAAAGGCAGAGTTAGGCATATTTTCCTCTCAATTTTCGGGCGTTAGATACTAGTATCTAACGACTGCTAACGTATCTAACGACTGCTAAACCATACTAATCGTGTTAATTTATAGGCAAAGTCCAAAAGTATAATTTGCTTAAAATTACTTTTTGAATTCATCCATTTAAAGTAGTAATACATCCTAGTCGTTCAGGTGTCCAAAACCCTGTTGCAAACTTAATTGAAATTGGTTCAGTAGTTACGGCGCCAAGAAGACCCAAACACACTCCCGGATTTTTAAATGTTGCGAAGTAACTGGCCTTTAATACTTAAATGTTTCTGATGCATGTTTTATAGCTGCATAATATATCAACAGAGCGCAGACGAATTTACGAGTTATATTTAGACAAAGTAATAAATACCCGTATTAGTTGCGACGAACAGACAACGAGCAACGACCCAATTATTTTTATGACTTGACTGACAATGTCGAGAGACCAGTGGTATTTAAAATAAGAACCTTTTTGCGGGTCATTTAATGGGTGGTCTTCATGGCATATCGTGATTTGTGAAAGGAAAAAAAAAATACGTGTTTCTTAACAGACCAATTGTAAAGCAATCGGTTTTGGAGACCATTATTTGTTCTATGGGGGCAATTTCCGTATTTTTCCTTTAGAACGTTCCCATTCTACTCTCAGGCTTTAATCTGTCAAAAATAACTGTAATTACCCCGACTGCAAGGAAAAGGTTATGTTTTTCGCGCTTGTCTTTGTATGTAATATTCTTTATTACCTGATATCTACCAAACTACTGAACGGATTTATTTCATTAAGGTATCGTTTGATTCGTGTCATTAGTCCAAGTGTTCTTTGATAGACTATACCTATACTATTGGAATAAAAACCACGCCAATAGCGATTTCATCAGTCGGGACCCATTATAATCTAGAACGGCACAAAGGACA
Organism: Charanyca ferruginea; assembly: GCA_947361185.1. Lineage (NCBI taxonomy): Eukaryota > Metazoa > Arthropoda > Insecta > Lepidoptera > Noctuidae > Charanyca > Charanyca ferruginea. The sequence continues at coordinate 5,899,179 of OX376070.1, forward strand.
ATGCCAGAAACTCTATAGAACTTTGCCCCACTCAATAAAAGTCGTGTGCAATATGTAGCATCTTACTGTTTATTTATTGCTGATAACTAAACATTAGTCTTAGTGACTGTAGAACTTGCGGTTTCCGTTTAAATCTAAAAACAATAATGACATTGATTATAGGTTAAATTGTATTTTAGGTAAAATGAGTTTGTATTTTGTGGGTAGGTATTTCGTAATCCGCAAGTTCTAAAGAAAAACAATTTACTATAGAAAGGTTCTATATTCATTACAATTATTTTCATTAACTAACTTTTCTGTACATGGGTGGGGCAGGATCTGGCATTGTCATTTTCCCGATAATGGGTTCCGAACTCCCGAAGTCCCGACTGATGAAATCGCTATTGGCGTGGTTTTTATTTCAATAGTATAGTTATTGAACATTACTAAGCATAATTCTAGACTACAGGATTTGTTTATTTCTTTTCAGTTTTTATTTAAAGTTCACTTTTTACGCAGTCGGGTTTTTTATTTTTCTATTTTTTTTTTGCCGACTAGATTTTGAACGTTCATAGTTATGGGAATTGGTATATTGCTCGGAATCTATTGGACCGATTAAGTTGAAATTTGGTACATATATGAATTTCAGTGACCGAAACACGGACGCATAACGAAAATAAATGAATTTTGAACAGTGAGGAAATAAGGAACCGTGTGACAAACTTACATTTGCAGTTTCAGTTTTCAGAAAAACATATTGGTGCCGATTCCCTTGTTCATAAAATAAACTTAAATTAGGCAATTGACATCTCTTACTACTAGGCGGCTGAAGAAATGGACGTCGGCGGTGACAGATAAAAACTAAGTTACAGAATACGTCAAATTAGATTTTTCCTTGAACTTCGCCGTGTTTTGAATAAATACGTTGAAAGGACAAAATATGTAATAATTTTAGATCTTAGCTCTTATGCATATCTGTCTCTTTCTTGTTTTATTGGAGAGAAAGAGATATCAATAGCTTAAAAATAAGTAAAACTCGTGTTTAACAGAATTGATACCATTGTTTTCTAACTGCAATGGTAAGTTTGTTCTTGAGTTATTTTGTATGTAGTGTTAAATATTGTACGGTGGTACGGAACCCTTCGTGTGCGAGTCCGGCTCGTACTTGACCGGTTCTTTTTTGCTCATAAAATATCTAGGACGTCTCACATATAAAACTTTTATTACGATATGCAAAGAGTATGAATGACTGCTCTGAATCGGTGTTTTTCTCAATGACTTCTGCACAGAAAATATAAAACGTGTACTTAAAACTAAAGTTTCTAATGCCATAACACCGTTTTGTAACAGCGTCCAAAAAGGGATCTTGTAAGGGTTCCGATTAAAATATTACGTTATTATCCTTTTGAGGAACTTTATAAAAAGAGTTAAAAGAGTTAATATTTATGTGAAACAATTATTCCATGAAAACTTAAGTAGGTACTGTTCATGTAAATCTGTGTCGGTGTTTCGACCAGGATTATATTTTAGAAATGAATGCAAGACATTAAACCATTTACATTTAACGAAAAACACCAATTAAAAAAAAAGTCTTAAAGTCTATGTACTACTGAAGATGAATAAAATAATGTAAAAAATAAATAATAAATAAATAAAAGTCACTTTAGTGAGTGAGTGAGTGTTGTTAGCCTTTTTATCCTATGCTAATATGCTTTTAAAAGCGCTAGTATTTACTGATTATAATCCAGGATGCTGTTTCAGCGGCATGAATGTATTGACTCTTGAGTTACAACATAGTTATAACATTAATTTTACAATTTCCTAACACAGAACTCGTTTATCATATTGCTGTGCTCGTAGGGTCCATTGATCCTAATATTAAACACATCCCACCTAATCAGATTTATACTTATGGAATAGCAATAGATGTATTAAGTATATTAAAATAACGTTAGTTAGTTGAACAAGCACTTCCGTGTCATATCCCCAAACCCCGCCAAACCCGACACAGTTGACGCAGTGGCTGAGCAGTAACTGCTGTACTTCGTGTTACGGGTTCGATCCCCGTACGGTAGTTGTTCCTAGTGTATGTCAGTTTATGTGGTTGTAAACGCACCCACGATAAAGGAGAAATTTGAAGTGTGGAGTAAGGCCCGGCGCCTGTTGTCGGCATCGACATGCCAAGGTATTTTTAGGCGCCGAATAAAAATATAACTTAATGGTATTGAAATAAAGTTAAAATTTCAATGTTAACCGTCGTAAGCACAAAAACAATACCGCGGATGTTTAGGCATGGCGAGTCATCATCATCATCATTTCAGCCGAAAGACGTCCACTGCTGGACATAGGCCTCCCCCAAGCATGGCGAGTATTGCAACATTATTTCCATACTTTTAAGTTATATTTTTATTCGTCGCCTAAAAATACCTTGCCATGCCGATGCCGACAATGGGAGCCGCCGGGCCTAAAAGGGCAAAAAAAAAGTAAATTAAAGGTGAACGCACGTTTATGGTCGAACCGAACGCGTCGGAACGAATCGAAGTCAAGGAGGCCTCGCACACATCCGCATCCGCACCGAAAGAATCGACCGCGCCGAAGAAATCGTTTCTATTTCCTTTACGCCTGTCGCACTATTATTACATGTGAATCGTAGTGGATCTTGACGAGGTTTGTGGTGCGAATTGCGATCGCATAAGCCGCGCCAAATTAGATGAAGTCATTCGAATTCATCTAGGATTTCTGGGATTCTTCCAGATTCGGACGATTCGACGCGGGCAAGTGTGCGAGGTGTCATAAGATTTCTTTTATACAGAATTCAAAAAATCGTTTCGTTCGATGCGTTCGAAACGTTCGGCTCGGATAATTGGGTATTTGACACCACCAATCAATTGACATACATTTTATGAGCTGTCAAAACGAGATTCCTCCATAGATTTTGTATACAATAACGCCCTGTGACGTCACTTATTAACCAACTCAATTGAGTAACTATTAATTGATTTCAAAGCAACTTAAAATCAAATTGTACAGTGAATAAAAAACAAAACGGGCTTTCGGGGCTAAAATAAAGTGTATTATAAGATAAGTTGTATTTTGGAATTATTGGTTAATGGTGTCAACAACCCAATTGTGCGTTCACCTTAAAGTAGATAGTCGCGAAGTGCACGTACCGATGCGGTCCGCTCTGTTTCAGGTGAGCGACCGCACGTGTGCGTACACTGCGCCAAGACATTCGCGCACAAGCATTGCCTCAACACCCACCTCTTACTGCACTCTTCTAACCGCCCGTACCGCTGCCCCGAATGCAAGAAAACCTTCACGCTCAAACACCACCTTCACACACATTCACGGGTAATACTAATCATTATTCTCTTTTAAATACGTTTCGTAGGTGAACGGCCGCATGTGTGCGCGCATTGTGGGAAAGCGTTCGCGAGGAAGCACTGTCTCAACACGCATTTATTGCTGCATTCGGCCGAGAGGCCGTATAGATGTCACGAGTGTAAGATGGCGTTTACGTTGAAACATCATCTTGTCACACATTCTAGGGTGAGTCTGATTTTAGTTTGGTATAAATAACATTTCAATTTTTGGCCTATAGCCTCCTCGATAAATGGACTATCCAACACAAAAAGAATTTTTCAATTCGACCCAGTAGATCCTGAGATTAGTGTGTTCAACCAAACAAACAAACAAAGAACCAAACAAACTCTTCAGCTTTATAATATTAGTATAGATAGGAGCATTTCTCTGCGCTGAGGCGCAGTTTAGTACATTCAAATCCACATCAGTATTATAAGTACTGGTATAGGTTAGGTTATTAATTGGGTACCAATTTGAATAACGAAAACAGCCCTTATTGCCCTTATTGCTTTTATGTAAAGCGGTTGTCAATGTCAAACTTTGTTCACAATGACATTATCATTACTCAACTGCAAATAAAGAATTTGTTTTTCATTTCACAAGCAAGACAAGAAACCTTTTCCATGATAAAACAAAATAAAAATAATATTTTTTGAGGCCTATTATGTATTTATTCTAGTTATGCTTGTTATTATTTTAATATAAGTAACAAACAAATAGCGAAAACATGTAGTACCAAACAATGGACTTGGTCTGACAAAAAATGAATTTTTATTTATTTTTTTATTATATTTCAGGTACACAGTCGAGAACGGCCATTCGTTTGCAACGAGTGCGGTCGCGGCTTCCCTCTGAAGCGCCACCTGGTGACGCACAGCAAGTACCACGCGGGGGAGCGACCTTACGTCTGCAGCGATTGTGGAGAGAGCTTCGCGCAGAAGGTACGTGGTTGTTATATAAAGTTAGTTGCTAGGCAACATTTGTAGGTAGGGATTCAGTGATGGTACTGATTTGAGCTGTTGGTGCTGTACAACCCATTCTATGGCCCATCTCACATCGTGTCCTGCGTGCCGTAGCAGCTGCACGCAGAAAGGTTTAATGGCTGCCGCCGACAACACAGTCAAAGTGGCCAAGCTTTAATTATAGTTTGTCATCAAAACGCCAAGAAGAAAATAATGCAAGTACAGGGTACAGCTCTGAATAATTAAATTCTGCCAGAACGAGCGAACCCACAATCACTCAATAATTAATTGATTATGTCAAACTAAACGTGTTACAATACTATACAGTATACAGCAACAACAGTTCAATGTACATTCAAAACTTATGCATAGAATAGATTTAAATGTAACCAGTGTTCAATTTATAAAATGATTTTAGGTCGAAAAATTGAGAAATTTTAGCATAACTAACCTTTTTCTGCTTCTGTACTTCCTTTATGAACTACACCTAATTTCACAATGGTAAAACAAAATATATAAAATAATAATAATATCAGCCTATAATTGTCCCACTGCAGGGCAAAGCCCTCTTCTCATACAGAGAAGGCACGAGCATTGATCACCACGTGTGCTCAAGGCGCATTTGCGATTTCAGACTTATATCTATTACAGTACGGTCAACGTAACTTGGCGCGTCTGAAGTTAGCCGATTAGCTGCGCAGTAGACAATTTCGTTCCTAAAAGTTCCATTGCGCAGCCAAACAGCTAACTTCAGACGCGCCAAGTTACGTTGACCGTATTGTACACAAGGTGTAGCGTCAAATACGCAAAACCTGAAAATAGTTTGATTAGAATAACGAGCAGAATCAATTGAACCACTTTTTAATATAGGTCACATTTTTCAAAAACCCTTCATTAAACATGTTGCCCTGTCTATTTATTAATAAGTCAAGCCATCACGTGCGCAAACCTGCCAAAATAGGTAAACAAACACAAATAGTTGTAGTCCAATTTAAATTTTCTCATACGCGTGATAATAATAGTTCTTATTTCAATGCAAATACGAGTCTTGGTAAAACTAAAACAGCACATAAAATAAAACCTTTAAATAAATAAATAAAAAAAAAAAATAATTTTTTTTTTTTGTTTTTATGTTTTTTTTTTCTCTCAGAATTAGGTTAATTGAATTAAAAATCATTTGGGGTTTGGGGGGTTTGGGGTTTTGCGTGTTTAACGTTACACCTTGTATAAGTCCAGGTTTCCTCAAGTTGTTTTCCTTCACCGATGTCAATGATGACCAAGATAAATTGAGAAAGTATGTACAGTACGCAAAGGAGATAAGTATCCATGTCGCCGGAAACAGTTGAAGTTTACTTAGGAACCGATAGGTTTTTATGAATAAAATAAAATACAATTTATAGAGAATAAACAGTTCAATGATTTAATAAAATTTCATTTGAAAGCCCGCATTGGTTTCTAAGAAATCTTCAACTATTCCCGACGACATGGATACTTATCTCCTTTGCGTACTGTACATATGAATTGAAAAAGTCACAATGGTATCTGCCTGCATGCATGAGAGGCGGACGCCTTAAGTTATTTAATTATTAATTTTTGCTTTAATTGACGCGCTGTTCACAATATCAAGCAGTGCAGATATTTAACAAGTTACCTGTAGACTTAAAAAGCTTGATTCACACATCCTCGTTTAAAGCAAAGCTTCAAGCATTCTTATTGGATAAATGTCTCTACTCAATTGACGATATGTGATATTACCATGCGTTTTTCATAATTCAATTTTGTAATTACACCGTTTTGACATATTCTTGACATTATCGTAGGTATTTTAGCTATAAGACATTGCCTGAGTTGACATTTAATTTATTGTATTATTGTGAATCTGTTATTATTATTTTTAAATGTATAATGTATTACCTATTATTTGTACTATTTATTGAATTGACATTGAATTAATATTATTGTTGTACCTATGTTCAAATGGAAATTGTTATGTTTATTTTTTATTTATTATGAATGATTTCAGACACAATGTAAATTGTTATTGAATAAATTAAATTGAAATTGAAATTGAAGCTGTTTTGAATCATATACATACGTTGCGTATGATTCAAAACAGCGCGAAAAATTAATAATAAAATAACTAAGCTTTGGTTTATCAAATTAAACAGTATTCTTATTTTTTGCCAACCATAATCGGTTAACACATTCATTGTGGTATTCATTACATATTTTTTATGGTAATTATGGTAAAAGTATTGATTATATCACTTTAACAGTGACGACTGTTTTGAATTATTTTGCTCGGCGCAGTCTTAACCATTAGGCCATCACGACACTCGATTACATACTAACATGATATTGTAATGTTCCAGGAGCACCTAGTAATGCACAGTCGGTTCCACGGCTCCCTGTCCCCCTACGTGTGTCCGGACTGCGGCGTGACGTTCGCGCGCAAGTTCCAGCTGGTCAACCACGGCCGAGTGCACGGCAGAGTGCCTCACGCCTGTCCCGTCTGCGGGAAGGAGTTCCTACAGAAGAGAACGCTTGTCGCGCATATGAAGTTAGTAAGGTGTTCCCTTATCATTAGTGTTCAGCCGAAATACTTCTACTGGAGGAGGTATGCTGCTTCCCAGGGCACAGAATACTCAGTTCTCCGCTTTTTGGGTTGTCATGATAAGCATATGACTCAAAAAGCGGATCATCATCATCATCATCATCATTTCAGCCGAAAGACGTCCACTTCTGGACATAGGCCTCCCCCAAAGGGGGGGTTTTGCCATAATCACCACGCTTGGCAGGCGGGTTGGCGATCGCAGTATGGTTGTTACAAAGACACAGAGAACGCCGCTGCCCATTCTCTGGTGAGTCCCTTAGTCGCCTCTTACGACACCCACGGGAAGATATGGGATGGTGCTGATCTTTACGTCCGACATACGGACCAGCAAAAAAGACGGATGGAGCAGAAAAAGCGGATGACAATGGCATATTGGTCTGTCATTATTCTAATGCTTGATAAAGGTTTCATTTCTTACATAGAAAAAAGAGAGGAGAGAGGAGAACTCTTATGCTTGCTCATTGGTGCTGGCGATTCCAAATTTAACTCTTATAAATAACTAACTAGCCTTTATCCATATCTTCCCGTGGGTGTCGTAAGAGGCTACTAAGGGACTTACCAGAGAATGGGCAACAGCGTTCTCTGTGCCTTTGTAACAACCATACTGCGATCGCCAAGCCGCCTGCTAAGCGTGGCGATTATGGCAAAACCCCCACTTGGGGAGGCCTATGTCCAGCAGTGGACGTCTTTGGGCTGAAATGATGATGATGATGAAATAACTAGCTTATGCTCGTGACTTCGTCCGCGTGAATGTCGGTTATCGCGGATGTAGACGTAGTCACGGATTAAAAAGTGATGATGTGAGTGATGAAATGTCCTTAAATCTTAGGACCCCCTGGGGCGGATCCGACATGGTTAGGTTAGGTTAGGACTGTGACCCCCTCAGGGAGCCGGACGCCCGGTGTCACCACTGCGTCGACTGCCGGGAGGACACGGCGCGGCATACGCTGGCGGAATGTGCCGCTTGGGAGGGGCCGCGTCGTGCCCTCGTCTCAGAAGTAGGCAGTGACCTGTCGCTGTCGGCCGTGGTCGAGTCGATGGTCGACAGCGCAGAGTCCTGGGACGCGGTGGTTTCCTTCTGCGAAAGTGTCATGTCGCAGAAGGAGGCTGCGGAAAGGGAGAGGGAGATCTCAACCTCCCACTCTGCCCGCAGCAGGCGCACCGGGCGTCGGCGAAGGGCGGACAACGCCCTCTTCCGGCCCCCCTAAATGGGTCCAGGGGCGGCAGACTCGGGGACGTCTGTCGCCCCCCACATACACCAGGACCCGAGGTGGCGGCGCGTAGTGTTCCACGCGCGCCCCTCTAAGACGTCCGGGGGGGAGTCTAACACCTCACTCCCCCCCCTGACCCGAGAAGTGGCCCGCTGCAGCGGGCCGGCACCAGCCGGGGGTTGCGGAAGTATCTCCAGTTCCCGCGACCCCCGACGTAGGTGTGAGATGGAACACCGGGGTGGTTTTTAGTCAGTAAGAGTCTGACAGACCCCTCCGCCCGCCCCAGGGCGGAGGACATCCATGAGGATTTTCCACCCCGTATCAAAAAAAAAAAAAAAGGACTGTGACCCCCTACGCACGAGGCCCCTAGGGTTTGAGCTATTTTTATACCAAAATTCATTAAAAACGGTTCACCCGTTTCATCGTGAAAGCGTAACAGACAGTTACTTTCGCATTTATAATATTAGTATGGAAGTATGGGTTTACACTCACGAAGGAGCTCTTGAAGGTAAGTGCTGACTTTAACCTTCATGGAAAAGCTTGTAAAAAGACACATATACCAATGTCCATCAGATCCGTCATCCAGGTCCTTTAAAAGTATTAAATGTAAATTTCAATAAATTCTATTTTATATATCTTTCAGAATACATACAGGAGAGGGTGCAGTCGCGTGTTTAGAATGCGGCGAAGCCTTCAAATGCAAGTCAGAATTGCAGCAACACTGCAAAATGACGCGGCACTGTCTACAACCAACGCAGACACAGCAGCAGCAGCAGCAGCAACAACAGCAACAGCAACAACAACAACAGCAGCAACAACAACAACAGGTTAGTTCCAAATGTTTTTTTGACGGATATCACAAAGTTACAGTCTTCTTCTTTTCGAATCAATGGCTTTTCTTTTTGTTAGACTACTTTGACCCAGTAGGTAGCTACATTTATCGCAGCATACACTACATACTCAAAACGCCACTAATGGCGTTTTGAGTATCCTCTAAGGTGCAGGTGTAGGGGCATTTTGGGCACTGTATTAAGTGGGCCCACAGATATAGATAGACCTAGGTAACGCAAGAGCTACTTCGCCTGCCTAGTTTCGTGCCTAGCTTACGTACAAAAATCGTAAGTAAAAAAATAAAGTATAGGTTGCCTTCCATCGGTAAGTCATTTTGGGATTCATATTATGCGTAATTATTTGAATTAACAATTATTTTTAATCTAATATCCTCAGTAATACCTGGTAATACCAATTTAAGAAAAACAAAACATTGTGACGTCATAATAGGTAGTCTAAAAATGGCACGCTTGGTTTTCATACAGATCGTGATACTTGAGTTATCTAGGGTCTATCTATCTGTGAGTGGGCCATTGTCTGGTCAGGTTCACCGCAATCACACTGGATGTTAGTGGGATCTACAATCCCCTATTGTGCTAGGTTGTGTTTGCAGCGGATTACCTGGATGCGCAGTCTATTGAGCGCTTTCCTTTATATGCCACTACAAATCACTTCCGAGTGGAAGGTGTTCCTGGGGTTGAACGAGATTGGGTGGTGGTGGTTGCAGTGATTGTTGCAATACATCATCATCATCCTGTTCTCTTTCATGCATAAGAATTGACAATTGACAGTCATCGCAGGACATTTCAATTCATAAGACATAAATGTTAAAACTTTATAACTCAATAACAAATAAATATAAATGTGGATTTGTGTTTTATTATTTAAACCTTTATTTGGTGCATAATAAAAAGTATTCCATCTATCTAGCAGCAGCAACAAGCGCAACAACAAGCACAACAACAGGCTCAACAACAAGCACAGCAACAAGCACAGCAACAAGCGCAACAACAAGCGCAACAACAGCAGCAGCAACAACAACAGCAACAAGCAACCGTCATAAAACAAGATGAGTTTAAACCGCAAATTGTACAGGTAAGATTTTATTTCTCATCTACCCTTTTATGTATTCTAGTTGGTTGTACGTTGTTTCATAGCTAATAGTTTTATAGAATTTCGTTTCAAATAAATTTTTTCTAATAATATCGTTTCATAGAACAATCAGTACGCAGAATACTTACTTTCAAGATTTTCAATTCATTGATTTTTGTTTCACATAAAGTTTATTGTTAGAATTATCATATCATAGAATAACAAATCAAATATTCTTTATTCTTATATTTTTTATTTATTATAAAATTTATTCCCAAGAATGGGACTCTCAGTTCTAACCAAACTTACTGCGCGTGCGTGCAAGCAACCATGCAGCATGCAAGCAAGCACGCAGCGTACAAGCAAGTATGCAGCATGCAAGCAAGCATGCAGCGTGCAGGCAAGCATGCAGCGTGCAAGCAAGCATGTAGCGTGCAAGCAAGCAAGTAGCGTGCAAGCAAGCATGCAGCATGTAAGCAAGCATGCATCATGCAAGCGAGCATGCAACATGCAGCAGGCATAGTTTCAGCCACGGCTCCGGCGTTGCGGGGCTCCGGCGGTCCCACGCGAGCTTATCGTCGCAGATGGTATTCACGCTCACCACCGCAGCTTCGGCTTAGTGGCCGGCTACGCCGGCCAGCCTCAGCCGCGGCGGCGGGCGTTAAAACCACCTGCTCCTCAGCTCGCGGGCCGCCTCGCCCCTCCACGCCTACGCAGATTTAAATAACACTCTAGGGGTAGGGCAGACAAGACTACGTGGAGTCGGTTTCGCAGCGATTCGTTTCTGTCATTAACTTTGGTAGCACAACATATTGACTTTTTAAGACAACATTTTTGTTTTTGTCTATTTATATCTATACATTTTCGTTGAAATAAATTCCATGGAAAAATACAACAAACAAACAATATTCGTTAAAAAAGAATTCTACTTTTTGATAATTTTGTTAAACAAAAAAATGTGATTAAAAATTCATTGAATTGTGTTTCTGTAAAATATTTTTCATTGAAGTAAATAGTCTTTGAAACAATAATAGTTGAAATAAAAATACGAGAACCAAATATTATGTTAAACATTTTCTGGGAAACGAAATTCTATGAAATTTCTGTCTGCGAAACAAGGGGACACCATTCTAGTTAGATCATTATTATAAATTATTTATTGCTTAAATAGAACTGGCATTATTATTTCTTATGGCATTTGGTTGAATGTTAAAAGAATCGTGTTACTCTCTCTCTTTCCTGCTGTCAAATGTGACACGTTTTAACTTTTTAGTTCTTTTTCAACAAAACGAAAGATCATTTCAAAAAAATCTTGTATATTTATTTCAAATGGCCACCCTAGTCTTTAACGTGATTGTATAAACTTATCTTACATTTTTATATGTAAAGATTTGTTATCAGGTGATTGGTGCAGACGGCCAAATAGTGTCGGAGAAGGCGACACCGGGCTACGCGTGTCCAGAGTGTGGTTCCTGTTTCAATACCAAGGTTTGTGTCATTTTATTACTTACTACCACTTTGTCCGCGTAAATTTTCTCAAAGATCTGTAATTTTTTGATAATGCAATAGCCTATAGCACTTAGGAATAACTTAGCTTCCTATTGATGAAATAATTTTTGGAATCGGATGAGCAGTTTCGTAGATTACCCCCTAGATACAAACTTATAAACTAACTGACCAATTTTTCCTCTATAATATTAGTATACATAAGCAACGTCCGAGTTATGTATCCAATAAAACATAGCATATGACATTTTGAAGTGGAATTGGGCTGGACACATCTGCCGCATGTTTGACGATCAATGGGCCCAAACACGTTCCAATGGGTCCTTTTATATGGCAAGCGATATTGCGGTAGGTCCAGGCGGAGGTGGCGGGATGATCTAGACTCCTTCGACTCTGCTTTATTCAAATTCGACCTCAAAACATGTCTTGTTTTTTTCTTTCCTTGGACCATTTTTGTACAATAGATTGAATAGAGAACTTAGTATTTATAACTTAAACTACTTTAGCTGTAAAAAAAGAATATTTCAATACTTAAAAACTACCTCTTATGAACAGTCAGAAGACTTACTCGTAGTATGTAAATAAAATTGTTAACACGCGGTACCTTTAGTTTGATGCGGAATAGTTGCCATTTGGTCCCATAAAATGACAGATTTTTTTTGGTGTCGCCGTTTCGTAATTCCTTTCTATGACGAGAAGTAGGCACTAAAAACCGAAAAAAAAAAGTTAACAAAAAAGTCAACCGCCTTCAAAAAGTAAAAAATAACTTTCAATTCGCAAGTCGGTGGCAATACAAAACAACAAGCAAAACCAAAGCCGCCGACTTGCGAATTGAAAGTTATTTTTTACTTTATGAAGGCGGTTGTCTTTTTTGCTAAAAATTTTTTTAGAAAAAAGTTTTTTTTTATATTTTTGATATATATTGTAAATGTGACGTAGTATTAAATAAACGATTATTATTATTTTTATTAATAATATTTGTAATCGGTCCAGTATTTTAGAGATTATCTTGTAGCTATTACTACAATCTCTTACAAACAAATTCATTTCTTAACAATATTAGTGTAGATAGATTAATAGCACCATCCCTTGCTGGACCCGCATGGTAAATTATGACAATATCTAATAATATAATATGTGTCTAGTAATATAATATGTGGGGATATTTCACACACGACTATCGAACCCCAAACTAGGGAGACCCTGTACTATGAGTGTCAGACACTAGACAGCTGATATACATAAACAAATACATTTAAATACATACGTAAATAGATAAAAAACAACCAGACACAAGTTTACACAAATTACATACAATTTAGTTCACACAAATGTTTACCAAATGTATATTCTAAGTATATCAAAATTAATCTATATCTCTATTCTAAAATAGGGTATTACACCCATTTTTGAAAAGTGTTTCAATTTAATTCTGTAGTGCTAATATGCCATCAAAAAACACAAAATTTTTATTTAATCGATAAGTGCCATAAAAACGAATTTAAATTTTAAATTTTCAAATTTCGCGCGTAGTTCGACGAAAACGCCTCTTACTGGACGCCATATTGCTCAGCGTAAATGACGTCAGTTCGTTTTGTATCAAATGAGCTCATATTAAATATGATAATTGTATATCATTTAAAAATAATTAAAAGCATATTTTGTAATAGGTGTAATAATGAAAAAATTACGTTGGTTACGAAAATAATAAAAGTACAAAGCCGCCAATCGGTTAACTGACAGTTGACAATTTACACAGCCGTACGGCGTAATAACATGGCCGCTACTATTTCACGGTGTTTTATAACAGATTAAAATTACTGAAAACTTTAAATTGAATTTAAAAATTTGTTTTGTTATTTTATGAACTAAAACTTACATTTTCCGACTGCTTTATGCCTAAACTGTCTCAATAACATATTTATAGATTTTTTCTAGTATAGAGTAAAATACCCTATTATGTTCTGTCTGAAGGTCATAATCTCGGAAATACTTGGTCTGATTTCAAAACTCTTTATAATAGGATACTACGTTATCCTTGAGAGTTATGGGTTATATTTTATTGTCAAAAGAATTGGGGATCCGTAATGCTATACTCAATGACATATATATTACTGCGTAAGGACCTGGCCAACCGCACGACCAAATGGCACTAGCGCGTTGACCCTAAAAATGACAGTTTAGGGCCAACGCGCCTCAGTTGACAATGGTCCGCGCGCCGCGCACGGGAGAGAACGAGTATTTTTGACAGATGTCGTTACATTTGCTTGTTCCATGAACGTTTGTTTAAAATGTTCTAATGGGCGTATATCCTTCCTTTTAAAATCATTGGCACAAAATATAAAGGGTATGAAGGGTTGCTCTCGTCATCTTTAAAAATAATTAAACATGACGAGAGATAAACTTGCCAGACTCACTAGGGCTGCTGCTGTATTGACTCCGTAGGTTTTATTTGTGACAATATGAAATTTTATTGACACTGGTTGGAAGTCTTTGGAATTATTTTACAAGAAAACTCTGCTTAAAACTGCTTGAGAACGCCTAAATAAAAAGAAACCCGAAAAAAAAAAAAAAAAAAAAATGGCGGTTTGTTCTGAGTGGTCTCTCTGCTCGGGCGAGAGCCTTACGTACTTTGTGTCATTGGCTATAGTATAATCCCTCCCGTGTTCCTCCCCCAGGAGGCGCTGTCGCTGCACGTGCGGCTGCACGCGGGGGACCGCACGTGCGTCACGGACCTGTGCGCGCTCACGGCCGCGCTGCAGCCCGGGCTCGTCGCCGCGCACACGCAGCACAGTATGTACACACCACAGATATAGATAGACCTGTGCGCGCTCACGCGGGCTCGTCGCCGCGCACACGCAGCACAGTATGTACACACCACAGATATAGATAGACCTGTGCGCGCTCACGCGGGCTCGTCGCCGCGCACACGCAGCACAGTATGTACACACCACAGATATAGATAGACCTGTGCGCGAACACGCGGGCTCGTCGCCGCGCACACGCAGCACAGTATGTACACACCACAGATATAGATAGACCTGTGCGCGCTCACGGCCGCGCTGCAGCCCGGGCTCGTCGCCGCGCACACGCAGCACAGTATGTACACACCACAGATATAGATAGACCTGTGCGCGCTCACGCGGGCTCGTCGCCGCGCACACGCAGCACAGTATGTACACACCACAGATATAGATAGACCTGTGCGCGCTCACGGCCGCGCTGCAGCCCGGGCTCGTCGCCGCGCACACGCAGCACAGTATGTACACACCACAGATATAGATAGACCTGTGCGCGCTCACGGCCGCGCTGCAGCCCGGGCTCGTCGCCGCGCACACGCAGCACAGTATGTACACACCACAGATATAGATAGACCTGTGCGCGCTCACGCGGGCTCGTCGCCGCGCACACGCAGCACAGTATGTACACACCACAGATATAGATAGACCTGTGCGCGCTCACGCGGGCTCGTCGCCGCGCACACGCAGCACAGTATGTACACACCACAGATATAGATAGACCTGTGCGCGCTCACGGCCGCGCTGCAGCCCGGGCTCGTCGCCGCGCACACGCAGCACAGTATGTACACACCACAGATATAGATAGACCTGTGCGCGCTCACGCGGGCTCGTCGCCGCGCACACGCAGCACAGTATGTACACACCACAGATATAGATAGACCTGTGCGCGCTCACGGCCGCGCTGCAGCCCGGGCTCGTCGCCGCGCACACGCAGCACAGTATGTACACACCACAGATATAGATAGACCTGTGCGCGCTCACGCGGGCTCGTCGCCGCGCACACGCAGCACAGTATGTACACACCACAGATATAGATAGACCTGTGCGCGCTCACGCGGGCTCGTCGCCGCGCACACGCAGCACAGTATGTACACACCACAGATATAGATAGACCTGTGCGCGAACACGCGGGCTCGTCGCCGCGCACACGCAGCACAGTATGTACACACCACAGATATAGATAGACCTGTGCGCGCTCACGGCCGCGCTGCAGCCCGGGCTCGTCGCCGCGCACACGCAGCACAGTATGTACACACCACAGATATAGATAGACCTGTGCGCGCTCACGCGGGCTCGTCGCCGCGCACACGCAGCACAGTATGTACACACCACAGATATAGATAGACCTGTGCGCGCTCACGGCCGCGCTGCAGCCCGGGCTCGTCGCCGCGCACACGCAGCACAGTATGTACACACCACAGATATAGATAGACCTGTGCGCGCTCACGGCCGCGCTGCAGCCCGGGCTCGTCGCCGCGCACACGCAGCACAGTATGTACACACCACAGATATAGATAGACCTGTGCGCGCTCACGCGGGCTCGTCGCCGCGCACACGCAGCACAGTATGTACACACCACAGATATAGATAGACCTGTGCGCGCTCACGCGGGCTCGTCGCCGCGCACACGCAGCACAGTATGTACACACCACAGATATAGATAGACCTGTGCGCGAACACGCGGGCTCGTCGCCGCGCACACGCAGCACAGTATGTACACACCACAGATATAGATAGACCTGTGCGCGCTCACGGCCGCGCTGCAGCCCGGGCTCGTCGCCGCGCACACGCAGCACAGTATGTACACACCACAGATATAGATAGACCTGTGCGCGCTCACGCGGGCTCGTCGCCGCGCACACGCAGCACAGTATGTACACACCACAGATATAGATAGACCTGTGCGCGCTCACGGCCGCGCTGCAGCCCGGGCTCGTCGCCGCGCACACGCAGCACAGTATGTACACACCACAGATATAGATAGACCTGTGCGCGCTCACGGCCGCGCTGCAGCCCGGGCTCGTCGCCGCGCACACGCAGCACAGTATGTACACACCACAGATATAGATAGACCTGTGCGCGCTCACGCGGGCTCGTCGCCGCGCACACGCAGCACAGTATGTACACACCACAGATATAGATAGACCTGTGCGCGCTCACGGCCGCGCTGCAGCCCGGGCTCGTCGCCGCGCACACGCAGCACAGTATGTACACACCACAGATATAGATAGACCTGTGCGCGCTCACGCGGGCTCGTCGCCGCGCACACGCAGCACAGTATGTACACACCACAGATATAGATAGACCTGTGCGCGCTCACGGCCGCGCTGCAGCCCGGGCTCGTCGCCGCGCACACGCAGCACAGTATGTACACACCACAGATATAGATAGACCTGTGCGCGCTCACGGCCGCGCTGCAGCCCGGGCTCGTCGCCGCGCACACGCAGCACAGTATGTACACACCACAGATATAGATAGACCTGTGCGCGCTCACGCGGGCTCGTCGCCGCGCACACGCAGCACAGTATGTACACACCACAGATATAGATAGACCTGTGCGCGCTCACGGCCGCGCTGCAGCCCGGGCTCGTCGCCGCGCACACGCAGCACAGTATGTACACACCACAGATATAGATAGACCTGTGCGCGCTCACGGCCGCGCTGCAGCCCGGGCTCGTCGCCGCGCACACGCAGCACAGTATGTACACACCACAGATATAGATAGACCTGTGCGCGCTCACGCGGGCTCGTCGCCACGCACACGCAGCACAGTATGTACACACCACAGATATAGATAGACCTGTGCGCGCTCACGCGGGCTCGTCGCCGCGCACACGCAGCACAGTATGTACACACCACAGATATAGATAGACCTGTGCGCGCTCACGCGGGCTCGTCGCCGCGCACACGCAGCACAGTATGTACACACCACAGATATAGATAGACCTGTGCGCGCTCACGCGGGCTCGTCGCCGCGCACACGCAGCACAGTATGTACACACCACAGATATAGATAGACCTGTGCGCGCTCACGCGGGCTCGTCGCCGCGCACACGCAGCACAGTATGTACACACCACAGATATAGATAGACCTGTGCGCGCTCACGCGGGCTCGTCGCCGCGCACACGCAGCACAGTATGTACACACCACAGATATAGATAGACCTGTGCGCGCTCACGGCCGCGCTGCAGCCCGGGCTCGTCGCCGCGCACACGCAGCACAGTATGTACACACCACAGATATAGATAGACCTGTGCGCGCTCACGCGGGCTCGTCGCCGCGCACACGCAGCACAGTATGTACACACCACAGATATAGATAGACCTGTGCGCGCTCACGCGGGCTCGTCGCCGCGCACACGCAGCACAGTATGTACACACCACAGATATAGATAGACCTGTGCGCGCTCACGCGGGCTCGTCGCCGCGCACACGCAGCACAGTATGTACACACCACAGATATAGATAGACCTGTGCGCGCTCACGCGGGCTCGTCGCCGCGCACACGCAGCACAGTATGTACACACCACAGATATAGATAGACCTGTGCGCGCTCACGGCCGCGCTGCAGCCCGGGCTCGTCGCCGCGCACACGCAGCACAGTATGTACACACCACAGATATAGATAGACCTGTGCGCGCTCACGCGGGCTCGTCGCCGCGCACACGCAGCACAGTATGTACACACCACAGATATAGATAGACCTGTGCGCGCTCACGCGGGCTCGTCGCCGCGCACACGCAGCACAGTATGTACACACCACAGATATAGATAGACCTGTGCGCGCTCACGGCCGCGCTGCAGCCCGGGCTCGTCGCCGCGCACACGCAGCACAGTATGTACACACCACAGATATAGATAGACCTGTGCGCGCTCACGCGGGCTCGTCGCCGCGCACACGCAGCACAGTATGTACACACCACAGATATAGATAGACCTGTGCGCGCTCACGCGGGCTCGTCGCCGCGCACACGCAGCACAGTATGTACACACCACAGATATAGATAGACCTGTGCGCGCTCACGGCCGCGCTGCAGCCCGGGCTCGTCGCCGCGCACACGCAGCACAGTATGTACACACCACAGATATAGATAGACCTGTGCGCGCTCACGCGGGCTCGTCGCCGCGCACACGCAGCACAGTATGTACACACCACAGATATAGATAGACCTGTGCGCGCTCACGCGGGCTCGTCGCCGCGCACACGCAGCACAGTATGTACACACCACAGATATAGATAGACCTGTGCGCGCTCACGGCCGCGCTGCAGCCCGGGCTCGTCGCCGCGCACACGCAGCACAGTATGTACACACCACAGATATAGATAGACCTGTGCGCGCTCACGCGGGCTCGTCGCCGCGCACACGCAGCACAGTATGTACACACCACAGATATAGATAGACCTGTGCGCGCTCACGGCCGCGCTGCAGCCCGGGCTCGTCGCCGCGCACACGCAGCACAGTATGTACACACCACAGATATAGATAGACCTGTGCGCGCTCACGCGGGCTCGTCGCCGCGCACACGCAGCACAGTATGTACACACCACAGATATAGATAGACCTGTGCGCGCTCACGCGGGCTCGTCGCCGCGCACACGCAGCACAGTATGTACACACCACAGATATAGATAGACCTGTGCGCGCTCACGGCCGCGCTGCAGCCCGGGCTCGTCGCCGCGCACACGCAGCACAGTATGTACACACCACAGATATAGATAGACCTGTGCGCGCTCACGCGGGCTCGTCGCCGCGCACACGCAGCACAGTATGTACACACCACAGATATAGATAGACCTGTGCGCGCTCACGCGGGCTCGTCGCCGCGCACACGCAGCACAGTATGTACACACCACAGATATAGATAGACCTGTGCGCGCTCACGGCCGCGCTGCAGCCCGGGCTCGTCGCCGCGCACACGCAGCACAGTATGTACACACCACAGATATAGATAGACCTGTGCGCGCTCACGCGGGCTCGTCGCCGCGCACACGCAGCACAGTATGTACACACCACAGATATAGATAGACCTGTGCGCGCTCACGCGGGCTCGTCGCCGCGCACACGCAGCACAGTATGTACACACCACAGATATAGATAGACCTGTGCGCGCTCACGGCCGCGCTGCAGCCCGGGCTCGTCGCCGCGCACACGCAGCACAGTATGTACACACCACAGATATAGATAGACCTGTGCGCGCTCACGCGGGCTCGTCGCCGCGCACACGCAGCACAGTATGTACACACCACAGATATAGATAGACCTGTGCGCGCTCACGGCCGCGCTGCAGCCCGGGCTCGTCGCCGCGCACACGCAGCACAGTATGTACACACCACAGATATAGATAGACCTGTGCGCGCTCACGCGGGCTCGTCGCCGCGCACACGCAGCACAGTATGTACACACCACAGATATAGATAGACCTGTGCGCGCTCACGCGGGCTCGTCGCCGCGCACACGCAGCACAGTATGTACACACCACAGATATAGATAGACCTGTGCGCGCTCACGGCCGCGCTGCAGCCCGGGCTCGTCGCCGCGCACACGCAGCACAGTATGTACACACCACGGATATAGATAGACCCTAGATAACGCAAGTATCACGATCTGTATGAAAACCAAGCGTGCCATTTTTTTACTACCTATTATGACGTCACAATGTTTTGTTTTTCTTAAATTTGGTATTACTGAGGGTATTAGATTAAAAATAATTGTTTTTTAAATTAATTACGCGTAATATTAATCACAAAATGACTTACCGTTGGAAGGAAACGTTTACTTTATTTTTTGCTTACGATTTTTGTACGTAAGCTTGGCACGAAACTAGGCACGCGCAAAGTAGTTGCTCTTGCGTTATCTAGGTGCTCTTGCGTTATCTAGGTCTATCTATATCTGTGGTACATACTCTTCATGATAAACTCAATATTTTTTCTAAAAAACTCCTCCATAAGGACCATCCATAAAGTACGTCACACGTTGAGAGGGGGGGGGGGCAGGGGGTTGAAGAAGTGTGACATTGTGTGACAAGGGGTGGGAGGGGTCCTAAGTTACGTGACGTCACATTTCGCAAAGATTCGTCCGCAAATAATTGCTGCTAGACGTGCCAGATAAATTCTTTGTGTGGATGATGACGATGATGATATAATTATGATTGAATGAAAAATATGTTGACACATCGAATGTTCCTGTCACTAATGAATTATCTGTCAGTATTGTCTGCTAAATATTATTCACATTTCGGAACTGCTGTTTTAAGTTAATAATTTCTAGATGTAAAGTTGCAAATTATGTGAGGTCACACTAGGAAGGGGGGGGGGGGGGAGGGCGGTCTCACAGGAAATTAATGTGACGTACTTTATGGATGACCCTAAATATCCATACACACCTGTCATATTTAAAGTATGATTTAAGGCAGCAAGATTTTCAAAACTTAAACTCAAATCATTTTATCATCAGCCGAAAGACGTCCACTGTTGAACATATAAATAAACCATTTACAGGCACTTTTGAATTATCAAGGAGTCAGTTAGTCAAAAAGTTGAAGATAGTAGCTCGGTCTAAACATTAGGTTTATATGGAGAAGAGCAAGCAAGAGATTCCATGAACACTCTTTTAAAATCAACAGAATGTTACTTTAGGTTACATTATTCATGTTGAAACTACGGGACACAAATGTGAGAAAAATGTTACAATCACAATAGACTAGCTAGCTATAACTTGTGGAGGGCCTGGGACTTCTCCCTTATTAAAAAAAAAATCACTCAAGTAAAAATGCTGTTCCCTTTTACGCCTACATGTTTTGAATGGGGAATTTCACCAATTTAAATGAATCATTTATTTAAATTGGTGAAATACATTGTTCTACAATACTGAATACTATTATAAATTTAATGTTTTCCTATTTGCAGGTTTCATTATTCCAGATCAACCTAATATACAGATAATTTCCTCGAATTCAAACAACGTTGGACATGCACAAGTGATAGCAGCGGTGAGTTACCATATTTTTATAAATATTTTAGGATTATCTACAATATAAATTATTATTATGTGTGTGGACGTCGGCAAGAGAAGGAATATTATTGTAGTAAAAAATGCAAAAAAAAAAATGAAAAATCTTATAAGAAGTCGCGGACGGAGACAAAGTCAGGGATCCTATGTCTTCCCAGATCCCAAATTACCTTTTTATTACGTTCGATTCAGTAGTTTAGCCGTGATAAGAACACAGACAGACTGACATTCAGATAGTTACGTTCGCATTTATAATATTACTGTGGACGTAAATCAAATATCTAAGAACGCTAGTAAGTCTAATAAATAAAATAATACAATACTACGAAAACTTAATTTCACAAATTGTTTCTTTTATATTGCAGAATCATCAAATATCGGCTCCGAGACCGAAGGTTCACTTCTGTAACGACTGCGCGAAGGGATTCGCGGCTAAACATGGTCTGTTAGCGCATCAGAGAAGGTATGTTGTGTTTGTAACGTTAAGTACAGTATGGTAGAAAAAAAATTTTTTCTCGAGCGTTTGTCGTGGCCATTGACACACAGTTTTTGGTTATTGAGAGAGAAAGAGAGGGAAGAGCTGGTCTCGTATTGTCTTAGGGTGCTACTACACCAATCGATCGATCATCGATCGATGCCATCGGTCAGCATCGATCGACGTTGATCGATTGGTGTGGTAGCTTTGCACAAACGGTTCGGCATTTAAAATACAACATTATCCAATCAACCTGAATAGGGTATTTTACTCTATACGAGAAAAAATCTATAAATATGTTATTAAGACAGTTTAGGCATAAAGCTGTCGGAAAATGTTAGTTTTAGTTCATAAAATAACAAAACAATTTTTTAAATTCAATTCAAAGTTTTCAGTATTTTTAATCTGTTATAAAACACCGTGAAATAGTAGCGGCCATGTTATTACGCCATACGGCTGTGTAAACAAAAAATTGTCAACTGTCAGTTAACTGATTGGCGTAATATAGGCTTTGTACTTTTATTATTTTCGTGACCAACGTAATTTTTTCATTATTACACCTATTACAAAATATGCTTTTAATTATTTTTAAATGATATACAATAAAATTATCATATTTAATATGAGCTCATTTGATACGATGGCGTCCAGTAAGAGGCGTTTTCGTCAAACTACGCGCGAAATTTGAAAATTTAAAATTTAGATGCATTTTTATGGCCATATCCATTGAATAAAAATTTTGTGTTTTTTTTTTGGTGGCATATTAGCACTACAGAATTTCATTGAGACACTTTTCAAAAATGGGTGTACCCTATTGCATTATCGGTTCAATGCTGAACCCGAATGTCCGACCCGCTCATTTGAGTAGCGGCCCTCCCTGTCCCGTGACTACGGTACCTTTGTGCATGAAGTATGAATAAATAAATAAGATAAACACTAAAACCCAATTTCTCCTCAGACATCCAGACGGCAGCTGTACATTACGTACACACGTGTGCGATCAGTGCGGCAAAGCGTTCTTCCAAAAGAACCATCTCATGCTGCATCAGAGACAACACATGGACCTACCGCCCAGAAGTGTAAGCAAATACCCTAACCTTTACGCCTCTGCTCCCGCCAAGGTAAGCAGAGATAAACGTAGTATTGTTTACCAAATTGACCCACTACGTAAATTTTCCGTGTTTTCCATTTCGTAAATAAAGTATTTAAATACGCAGACAATTTAAGTTGATGGTCAATTTGGTAAACAATTTGTTTCTTTGATTATATTTGTTATTATACACCTAAAATATCATGTCTACTTTTATCAGTGTATCTTCGACAAAATATTCGACGTGAATGTATTAAGAAGTGCAGATGTATGTTATTAAGATATTCTGTCGCAAATCGCAGTGTGGCAATACATATATAGGGCGACTGGTAATTAGTGTAAAACACGTGATTGTGTTCATGATAACAAACAACGTTCCCAAAGAAAAAATGTTTTTTGTACTGGTTCTACTGGCTAAGAGCTGATAGGTCAAAGGCGTGTTCGCGCGGCTGTTGTGTTATTGAAATAAAAGTGAACCAGTACAAAAAAATAATTTTCTTTGGGAAAGTGGTTCGTTATCATGAACACAATCACGTGTTTAAGTATCGTACACTAATTACCAGTCGCCCTATATAAAAGTGAATGGTCACTCATTCACTCACTGACTAAACACGAAACAAGGAACTTGACAATGTAAATATGTATATCTGTTTGGGATGGCCTTCGAGAGTGGACTGTAATTTTGACTGAATACACACACAATGGTTTACACACACAATATAAACTGATCAAAAATGATTACGCTAGAAATGATTTTGTCCTAGACCGTTGGTTTGGTTGAAGTGAAGTGAAGCGCTGGCGACGATCGCCGTCTCGTTCGTTCTATTCGTTCTCTCACCGCTCCGTTCCGCTCGCCATTGACGTGGACAGTGGCTCCACCCCAACGCGTGGACGAAATCTGTTTGCCATCAACACGCTAAAGAAAAGAACACGAAGTCTTGAGTTTTGTCATAGATTTTTGTGAATGATAGGAGACGTCAGCTAATTTTGCAACATGGCCGAATTAAAGAGGTCTTTGACTTCCACGCAGACAAAGTTGCAGTCAAAGTATATAATATCGTCGTTGATACTGCAATTCCGCGTAACTAACATTTTGAAATATCTCGAATGTACACTTTCAATAATTTGACTTAAGGTCGAAATTTGCGGTATTTCACAATTTTAGTTACGCGGAATTACAGTATCAACGACGATATGTCACTCCACTCCCTTCCGTCCACACAATCACTGTAGATTGCACAAAAAACAGTCGCGACTGTGGAGAGTTAATTACAGGTAGTCTTTGTTTAAATACCATGTTACAAAAGGGTACTAGAATGGTTTTTCCCGTGTGTAAATATACTTCGAGATAAGTTATACTGACTGGTCTTCAATAGTGCATGATTTGATGCCGCCAATCGGTCTAACTTCAACGCGAGGATGTTTGATTTTTTTTGTTTCATCCAACGCAACATTCGGAAACAAACGAGTGAGTGAGAACGCAATAACATCGCACGATTGGCGTGCAAAAAACTTGTTCCAGGAAGTGTGTTTTTGAAAAAACCAAAGGTTTTGACAAAAATGTTTGTAACTTAGAATCTCCATTAGGTACATGTGCCAGGTTTCTATGAAGCTGTTTTTACTTTTTCGTTTTACTTTTTCAATGTATGAATGAGTGCATTATGAATGGCCAAAGTTCAGATAAAAATCGTACAAAAAAAGTTGATTTTCAGACGTGTTTATTGGATTTGTGTCCCAAAAAAGCCTTTTTTGCGTGTCAATAGGATACCGGTGTGTTAAACATATTTAAAGAAAAATTAGTTATAACGCCGTAATCACGTACAAACGTTTGTATGGGAACTATGACGGGTTGGATGCCCTTAATCCAAAAAAGAAACGATTTTTTTCTGTTAAATGTTTGCATAAGTATATAGATTCGAGTGTAATCGCAAAAATATAATTCCAGAGTCAACCCGTAACGCAACAAGTCTCGCAACAGACAGTGCAACAGGCGGCGCAGCAGGTGCAACAACAAGTGCAACAGCAGGTGCAACAGCAACAACAACAGCATCAGCAACAGGTGCAACATCAAAATAGTCTGGAGTTGGAACAGGATCATCAGGCCACGCACATACAAGTTGTAAGTTTAACTACAGTGGTGATCAGTATGGAATGGACATTTGTATCGAAAAAATCCCGCGACTCCGAAATTATCGTCGATTTTTTTTTTTACAAATCAATGTTTTCTATCCATTCGCATTCGTATCCATATTTTCCTAGCGGACGATATGTATCCAATTATCTGATTACTAGGGAGCGATGAAGTTAGGTAAAAGTCATGAGTGAATGAGAGCAAAAGAGACGGGTGTGTCGGTAATAGCGGCCAACTCATAATTCTCACACAAACGCTCGTACATGCCCGTTATAACAAATGTTCCTCCAGATATTTCAAATACACGGGTATCTTGTGATTTATATCTAGGTTTCTATGTAATAAAAAAAAGAAATATTTTTGAAAAACGAATTCAGTAAAGACGTCTGAAAATCAAGAAGAGATCTCTCTCTTTTCCCCCTCGCAGCGTTTATCTGAACTTTGACGGTTCAAAATGTATTCATACACTGAAAAAGTAAATAAAACATCGTCATGCAAACCTTGCATATGTAATGGAGATTCCAAATTACCAACTTTGCTATTGCCATAGAAGATCTATGGGGTAATCGCTTTTTTTATAGCTCACTAGCTGACCCGAAAGACGTTGTCCTGTCCCTCTACCTACTAACCTGCCTATTTACCTACCCTATAGCCTATGTTACTCAGCGATAATATAGCTTTCGATTGGTGAAAGAATTTTTGAAATCGGTCCTGTAGTATTTGCGTTTATTCGTTACACTATGAGTCGCCTTTATATTTATAATGAAGTATGTCGGGCAAGAGCTCCTTTTTTGTTCTGTGGTGGAAAATCCTCATAGATGTCCTCCACCCGGGGGCGGGCGATGAGGTCTGTCACACTCAGGCCTCCGCCACACTTGACGTAAATTCTGACGCCGAATTTCTGTTGCGGACAGACCCACAGAGCGAACGGTCCACGACGGAGCGACCGATCTTCGGCGCAGTGTGCCCGAACTTTAGTCATTTATGTGCAATAACATGTTTAGGCGTTCGGCCGCGGATGTTGGGCGGTGAAATTTCAATTTTTTTCAAAAATTCCACCGCCCGGGTGGCATCGGGTACGCGGCGTACCCGATTTAGCGCAACTCAAAATCTAAACGATTGCTAGAACGGCGTAGCAACATTGACACACACTAGTATAATACAATGGTCTGATTGTGTGCGTCAGAAAAAAAAAATACGCACGAAATAAACACGAATCATTGAAATTGACCGGCAAACGACAGCGCGCGAGGTTTTACAGTGCTTTTTAAAATAATTGTCTAAAATAAATGAGTTCGTACAAGGAACTGAAACAAATTGTTTATATTGAACATAACCTTTATTTTCATAAAATAAATATATCAGTTATGTTTTTATTCAAGTACTGGTGAAAAAAAATTGTTGAAGAGAACCGATTTTGTACTTCTTTAATACTGTTTTTTTTATTTTTAATAGTAATATTTTCGTAATTTTGGCTCTGTAATCTACTTTGAGACTGTTTATCCTGTTGGAAAAACGCATAAAACATAATATTTTGGCGTACCTACTGTAATGGTTGTATTCGTCCTGATACTCTGACGTCTATTTTCGTAAAACACTATGAAAGGATTGTCTTCACTTTAAAAAACCTTAATTAAAAATTAAACTTTCACTCTGTAGTTCCCTAAATCAAGACATAATCTTTCTAAAACTGAAATTGTCTTGAAATAATCCGCTCACATCATTACGATATTGCTCTGGGCAAAACGCGAAAACATGAAGTTTTCGTTACGAATCGAATACACGCTCTTATGTCAACAGCCCATGTGAACTGTATGAAAAAAGACAACCGTCGGTGTGCAGAGCGACACCCGCACTGCTCGACGTTCGCCGCAGCAGTCCAAACGTTTTGAAAGAGGCCTATTTTCCAACATTATTTCTCAGTTAACACATTCCGGCGCGGTAACGGCTGTAACCGTATTTTAAACCTTCGTGAAATGACAGTACGGCGACAGCCGTTTTCATATATGTAGTAATATAGTTACTTTCTTTACGTCATCCACGGCTACCGCAGCGTAAAATTTATGTGCTTATTGTATAGACTTTACGCTCAAAGCAATAAGGCTGAGATCACGTTGATTTACTGTCAAAAACAAGTGGTTTACGTGCCCTAAAAGTGTCCTGTGCCCACACATATAAACAGATTTTATCCATAACGCTAGTATTGCCACAGCCGGATTGGTTGCTATGAAACGTAATACTGCTGAGAAGTCAGTGTCACGCGAGCGACGGTTAGAGTTTTTTTCATACGATTTCATGCGACCCTGCCCGTACGCCTACATACGGGTACGGTTATAGCCGTCTACCTAACTAGGTAAACTATTTGATTTTCTGTGATATTGTTGGTACGGTTGTGACAGTATTATGATTTTGTATGAAAAATTCTACTGTCTTTCCCTAATAAAGGACCGCGCCGGAATGTGTTAAACACTTATTTACCATAAACGTGTGTCCTAGGTAACGAACAGATCGGGACAGGTGATCGGCAACCAGATCGTGGTGGGGTCCCTGGGCTCGCGCCGGCTGGTGGCTCCCCTGCACCTCGTGGGGCGCGACATCAAGCCCAACATCGCGCATCTGACGCACAAGCAACATTCGCGACAGCATACCACCAGGTACGACTGTACTTTAACTTGACGCTATTGTCCACCGTTCAGCCACAGCGCCAGTGTACTGCTGTATAATTTAAAGAAAATTCTGATACCTGAGCTTCTTCTTTGTTTACATACAGCATAAAGTTTTCAAAGAAATTACTGTTAAACCTCCTTTCTTCCACAGCGGTGACGCAAAAGAACTTGGCGGGCTTGTCCTGTCAGCAGGTCGAACAGGCCTCATCAAGTACGAGATCTCCCTCCCTCCCCCCACGTCTGTGGTCCAGGTGCAACAGCTGGACTGAGTGAAGCGGGAAGCAGACGAACCTATGGTTGTCTGTCTCAAGAAGTGATAGTGTGACACTCTAGTGATGTGTGGACAGTATGCTTGTACGGGGTATGGGTGTAAGTGTGCAATAAGGAGGTGTCTCGAATGACACAGTAAGGTAAGGGACGCATAAGCGGTTCGGCATATTCGGTTCGACATTAGAACCGTATTTTCCGGTTCGGCATTAGAACCGTAAGTTCCGGTTCGGCATTAGAACCGTATTTTCCGACCCGCTTCTGTGTATAGCGACTACATTGCGATTACATTGGTAAATCGACAATGATAGTTACAAAATACTGTCATTGTCTAAGTATAATGCGTTTACTACCATTAAGTATTAAGCAATTTGTTTGATGTTATCAGTGTGGTTTTACCAATGTAATCTCAATTAAAAAGTAAAGGAAAATCACTGCCATGTTTATGTGATACGAAGAATTGTAATATAAATGTTGTAAATAGTTCATATTGTCTTCAAAAATCAAGGAATGCTAGTCTTAACGGTATTTGAATACAATATTTGTTGATTGGATAAATTAGAAAGTACAATATTTGGCAGTTGAAGTACCATTTGGCAGTTGAAGTACCATTTAGCAGTTAAAGTACCATTTGGCAGTTGAAGTACTATTTAAATACAAAATTCAGTAACTGAAGAAAAAGTTTTGTACTGCTTGTAGATAATTATTGGAGGATACAAATAAAACATACCTTATGTACATTTCTCAAGCTCATCAAGATATTACACCATATTGCTAACAGTAAAGTATGAGGCCAAAAAAGCTTAATATTTTGAGTTTAACATCCAACTGAAACTCACAACTCATTTTGCGGCCGCCGTGTGACACAAATAAAACTTTTGTTTGAAATGGAACTCACAAACTTACGTTCATTTGACCTCACACTAAACACCAGGATCCAAAAGTTCTTGGGTGTCCTGCGATTTCGATCTTTATGATGTAGGCAATTCGTTGCAAAATCATTTGAAATGGTCGTGTGCATCCGTCATAGCGCGCGCTGGCAAATACTGCAAGAAAGAAATGAACCCAATTCATGTTAACAAAATAGTGCAAAACATTTTCATCAGTGAAATTTTTAAGGTACAATAAATGTAAAGAAAAGCACCAAGTTTTACTCGAGAAGGAATACAAGCATACTTGACACACAAATTTAATTGGTACATTTTGTATAAAGTGAATGAAGATAGTGCGACTGAGTGCGAGTGTAAATATAGAGTATGTGCAATGAACAGTGCTGGGTTGTTATTGGGTCATTTCGGTTTACGACTGCAGGTGAGGGTTAGATATGCGCATTGTTGGTATGTGTGAAAATTAGGCAGTTTTTTTTTAACAGAGGCCATCACATCAAAGTACAGCAATCTGTCAAATTTCTTTGATAGATTTTTAACTTTAATTCAAAACTATAAGGTTCATATTCAATAGGGTATTTTACTCTATACGTAAAAAAATCTATAAATATGTTATTGAGGCAGTTTAGGCATTAAGCAGTCGGAAAATGTAATTTTTAGTTCATAAAATAACAAAACAAATTTTTAAATTCAATTCAAAGTTTTCAGTATTTTTAATCTGTTATAAAACATCGTGAAATAGTAGCGGCCATGTCATTACGCCGTACGGCTGTGTAAACAAAAAATTGTCAACTGTCAGTCTACCGATTGGCGTAATATAGGCTTTGTACTTTTATTATTTTCGTATCCAACGTAATTTTTTCATTGTTACACCTATTAACAAAATATGCTTTTAATTATTTTTAAATGATATACAATTATCATATTTAATATGAGCTCATTTGATACAAAACGAACTGACGTCATTTACGCTGAGCAATATGGCGTCCAGTAAGAGGCGTTTTCGTCAAACTACGCGCGAAATTTGAAAATTGAAAATTTAGATGCATTTTTATGGCACTGATTGGATAAAAATTTTGTGTTTTTTTTTGGTGGCATATTAGCACTACAGAATTTCATTGAGACACTTTTCAAAAATGGGTGTAATACCCTATTGGGGAAATTTGACAGTTTGACTGGTAAAGCAATAGGTCTAGTTTTGGTGTGCAACACTCATTATTCAGTTCGACATTCTCATTAATGCAGACTCACTTAGTGTGCAGCATGCCTTAAGTCCCGTTTCCACGATGCAAGCTTCACGCCTGTAGCATACAATGAAAAAAGCACTAATTACTTGCATCATCTAAACATTGTCCAGATGGTGCAATTTGTTTTGTTGCTTCAACTTATTCCATTGAACAGGCAACTAAATTGTACCGTGTAAATGGGACTTTAGAGTAAAGACTGCTGCAGACCTGCGCGGGTTTGCCACAGATAATCAAATATCAGCCTTGTGAGTATTTTAATAAAATCGTTTATTAAAACAAGTGCTACTAGTCCACGATAGCAATAAAGAGAACAGAGGAATGTGTATAAGTATTTTCGAGTTTATATCAATAAGTACAATGTTTATATTGGTTTGACTGTGTAAACTGCATGCGTTTTGTCAGGTTATGGATTAAAATAATTATTTCCTTTACTTCAGATAAAAATAGCTTGCCCATAATTAAGTACAAAGGCAATTCCTAGTCTTATCAAGCCTAATCAGTAAATTAGCTGGCAAATAATTACCATGTTACCTAATTCTGTTTGGTGGATTAAAATAGAAATTGGTTGACTTAAGATAAAACAACATATTTAAATCTGTGGTTTTCAAAAAATGGGTCGTGGGGTGAATTCGATCAAACTTTTATACCTAGTATAAATAACCTGTGATTAAATTTTTAATTTTTGAGTCATTCCATACAAAAACTTTCAAGGTCGCTGTAGCCGTAAGCGGTTCGGCACATTCGGTTCGGCATTTTCAATACAACGTTATCAAAGGTTGTATTGACTGAGCAACCCACATACGTCAATTTTATTCCATGGTTAAAAGATTTATAAAAGTTCTCAGTAGAGTTAAATCTAGATGTCCTGATATAGAATTGCAAAAACAATAATTTATTACAAAACTTCTAATATTCACACATACTAAAGCAAAATATCCGTTGTCAACATATTGGACTAAAAATAAGCCTAAACTAAAAAAATATAATGCCAATAGATTGGAAAGCTTTATTTAATGTTTAGATGTCTGCCTTACAATAGAGCCTTAATTTTATCGTTCTTTCTCGTATAGATATAGAGAACAAGGGAACTACTTAATTTCGATGGCAATAATGAAAACTGAGCGATTCATTTGTGTATAAATATTGTTATAGATGTTCTAAAATTTAGGACATTGGTGTGTAAAAGACAAGGTATAGGAACCATGTTTTTGTGTATAATAGTCTAGTTTTAAGGGCAACTTACTATAATTAGTAATTTCCTGTACATATCAAAGTTTTTACGACACCGAATGGCGGATTTTGTAATAAAATGTACAATCTCTTCGTAGGTTCCAGCATTTAAGTTTGTGGTTAAAAAGTTTCTTATTTATTAGTGTGTTACTGGTTATTCAATAATGGTTTTGTAGAATATGATGTTTTAATTTTTCCCCCTAGTACCTAAGCCAAATTTAGATTTGACAAACTATGGTTTTATATCTTCGCACAAATCGTAGGCAGTAGCAAAATATTAGTAGTCAAAATTGCTAGTACCATATTTTTAATTTTCAATTAGTCATTTATCATTCTATAAATTTTCCATCTTAATGAATGGCCTATAACATTACTAATACATATGATGCAACCGTTATTATATTTTAGGCGAATAAGCTTTCTTTAAGTACATATAAATAATCAGTTTATTTTCCTTTCTTTTGTATAGTTATGGCAGTATGAGAGGCGAGTGATGTGCAATCAAAATTCAAGATTAGATAATCTTATAGATCTGAGTTTTTATTTTAAAATATCAAACGAACTCTTTTGATGCGACTTGGCTGGACGAGCTTAAGGCCTTTGCTTAACAAAGGGAATATAAAAATATATTTGAATTTGGTACTTACAGTTCTGTTTACACTGGTGTTATAGAAGATTAGTATTGATTGCTAATTGACATCGAACTGCGAACGACAAGTTGCAACAAAAGGTCAAACGAAAATAGACTGTAAGCTTTGCTGTTTAAGGTTCCAATTGTATTTAATGTATCACACATCTAAATATAACCAAAGTTTTATTGGAAAAAAAACACGCAGGAGGGATAGTCATTTGAATTCTATTTTTATATTTTTTTATTGACACTTCAAGTTAAAGTAGCTTAAAACTGTACTTAATAGTTTGGATGTCCGTATCCCAGAAAAAAAATGTCCAAGCATGAATATTTTAATGTTGATTTCCAATAAAAAAGGGTGCATGTGCTGCAATGTCTTCCGTAACAGCTGGAACCATAAATAACATTGCGAATCTTTCCAGAAAACTAAACTAGAAAAATGTTGTCTATTATTTTTGGTGTCTAAATTGAGTATCTAGTCTGTGATAGGGAATCGTGTCTATTTCTGTCCGTAACATGTCTACTGTAATAACACTGATGGATAAGACGTCGGTTAACATATATCTGACGGATAAATTCATGCGAATTCTGTTCAATTCATCTGGTAGATAGTGCCACCTACTCTGAATAAGGACGTTATTGTTATATTTTATCCTTGACTCTCGAAACATAATTAAAAATAGATTAGATTTTTCAATGCTGATCAAAAAATGATATTTACTTTATTTTGTATGAACATCAAATTCAATTGACGACGCTAATTTGTTGTTCAAACACAATTCTACTCAGACGATACAATAACAACTCTATTGGGTCATTTCCCTGAAAAAAGTTAGTGATTTGATCTAATCCCTAAACTGTTACAGTGAAATGATGAAATAAACAAGTCGGGACTCTCATAGCTCTATCATATTTTGATCAAATCACTAATTTTCTTCAGGGAAATGACCTAAAGTCTTGTTATTATATCATCTGTCGTGATTTGACTCCAAATCTCTTATTTTATTGTACCTTTTCCCTGCGGCATATACAAAGCAATATGAAAGCTGTATACTTTTAAATAAAAATTAAGTAGGGTAGCAGGTAACTTCATTATCACTCTGTTAATATGTGATTAAGTTTTTGTTCTTGAGTTGAGGCTTTAAGAAGTCTGTTACAACAGTCCAAAAACGTCGTAAGCGGCAATCATCGCCTTATCATAGAGATTGATTCACTTACTGAATAATGAATTCCTTGTTGTTAACTATTTTACTACCCCAATCTTCCATTACAACATAACTTCCATTTTTAATAATATTTATCACTTTTTACCTTTTAAAAACTTTTATGAACAAAAATAAATTGGACATATTACGGACAGAACTATCTTAAGAAGTCTGCTTAAAAAATGTATGTACACAGTATTATGTATAGAAAATCCATTTAATAAAAACCATCTGGCAACCCAGAGTGACTACTTCCATTGTACGTTTCTTTTTTATATTTTAAATCTTGACAAGTTGTTTGCCATTAACTTACATGTAAATATTATAGTGTATATCTATAATTTTTATATTAAATGAGAATATACATACCGTAAACAAGTTTTTTCTTTCTAATTATTTTATTTATATAGTATATCGACATATTTCAACCAATTTACATAAAACCTTAACGAATTATACACCTGAACCTTCCTCTGTGTATTAGTGAAAACGGCATAAAAATCCGTTCAGTAGTTTTTGAGTTTATCGCGAACAGACAGACGCGGCGGGGGATTTTACTCGGTAAGTATGTAATGATATCACTTCACTACTTAAGAAGAAACAAATACCGGCTTTGGTGACGCAGGTGCCATAGGCATTGGCTTACTCAGTGTGACTGACACTGGCTTGGCCACCATCAGGGATTTAAATTTTGATAACACAAAAAATTTGTCGGTCCTGGTTCAAAAGATATAAGGGTTTATACGTGGCCGTCTCCCCAGCTTGGCCACATTTATGTCTCAAAAACTAGGGCACCTAGCGATTTTGTCGCCAATTAGTCGGAATCAGTCTCCAAGTCGCAGATTTTATCGGGTCTTAGTTTAGAAGATAATAATCACTATAACAGCACCGCTCCATTACAGCAACTAAATGCAACGCTAGTTAGCGCTTTAGGACATATAGGTACATTTAAAGGTGTTTTTATAACGACAAGGAAAAAGTCGAAGGTTTGAGGGCGGTGTGTTAGCTACCGGTTGGATTTTGCGAGGCGGTTTCGGCTAGGCCATTGCCGTGTCGTAATGTTGCTTGTACTGTTAGATTACGAGCATAAGGCTGAGCGCAGACTTACTCTAGTTTTAAGACAGACTTGATCGTTAAGCAATAATATATTGCAGTGCGTCTTCATATTTTTTGTAAAGCATTATAGTCTGCCTTAATACTATCGTGACTTAAGTCTGCGCTCAGTCTAATTGTTTGTATTACTTCTGCAGACTGCTGTAATGCTATTCACCGTACTGTAGGCTGAAAACGGATAAGGTACCCCTTTACCATAGATTCAACAAAGAGGTCAAAATTTTACTTGAAGGAATACATTATTTGTCCATATGGTTGGAGCAGTGGCTGCGCGATTAGCTACTGCGCTGCGTCTCGTGGATTCGATTAAACAAATATTTTTGTATACCCCCCGCGGGAAGTTGTTTGAATAAGTATGTGAGTTTAAAAGTATGCCTATAACGAACGGTACTCACGATACAAGAGGCGTGCCTTGTGTCCGCATACTATATACCTCTGTTTTTTAAAGAGGAGTTTTTACCAAGTGCGGAGCAACTAATACCAAACTGTTTTGAGAAGAAACATCTGTATACCTACAATAAATTACAATGCTCCCAACGCTTTTGATCAAAATATAGTAGGAGAGGAATCTAACTCCCTACCTTGGCATCGCTTACGGCAAACGGCAAAACGAATAATTTTCTTTTATGACTTAAGCCTCATTGGGTACCTACTAAAAAATGAAGAAATAAAGCCTACCTCTCACGTAGTAACTCGACCTTTACTTAGGCCATTAGACTGAGGGTTGAACACTTTCAAATATCCCTCGAGATCCCAGGGGGCTCTTGAAAGAGGTCTTTTTTACCGACGAAATAAGTTTCACAAGTGTCCCACATTCTGGAAACGTTTTGTGAACATACATTTTTCAAAACTTCGGCTCGTCCACGCTGTATCCACTTGGGTCCTATAAAGTTGGAGTATATTCAGTTGTCTAAATTGTTTCGTCCCTTTAGTACGTTTCGCGAGATTGCCAGCGTTTTTTATGAAGGATGGTAAATTGGTGTGCAGTGAATGCCCGTAGAGAATTGTTACATGTATGTCGACATAACGTAGATTGCATGGTTGCGATTGATTTCGTTGTGATTGGTTCAATATTGGCATTTGTGGGTTGGGTAGATCGTCTTTCGAATAAGAAAAAATCTAGGTACGCTCGCCAGATTTGGCTTAAGAGCGCGTATTCGATTTGTGACGAATACTTCATGTTTTTGCGTTTTGCCCAGAGCAATATCGTAATTATGTGAGCAGATTATTTAAAGATAATTTACAGTTTTAGAAAGATTAAGTCTTGGTTTAAACAGCTACAGAGTAAAAGTATAATTTTTAATTATGGTTTTTTAAAGCGAAGACAATCCTTTCATATCGTTTTACGAAAATAGACGTCAGAGTTAACTTTTAGGACGAATACAACCATTACAATATGCCAAAATATTTTGTTTTATGCGTTTTTCCAACAGTATATATAGTCATAAAGACAGCTACAGAGCAAAAATTACAAAAATATTACTATTATGTATTAAAAAACAATGTTGAAAAAGTAGAAAATCGGTTCACTTTGACAATTTTATTTCACCAGTATTAGAATAAAAACATAACTGATATATTTATTTTATGAAAGTAAATGTTATGCTTAATATACAGAATATTTTTCAGTCCGTTATACGAGCTCATTTATTTTAGACAATTATTTTAAAAAGCCCTGTAAAACATCGCGCGCTGTCCTTTGCCGATCAATTTCAATGATTCGTGCTTATTTCGTGCGTATTTCTTTTTCTGATGCACACAAACCGACCATTGTGTTGTACTAGTGTGTGTCAATGCTGCTACGCCATTCTAGCAATCATTTAGATTTTGAGTTGCGCTAAATCGAATACGCGCCCTTAAGCAAGCTCCTATTTATCTTAAAATGGTGAATAAAGACCCGAAAGATATCTACCGTAACATCTAAATACTTAGATCCAAACCGATTTCAAATAAACAAAAAACAAATAAAAACAAAACATATAAATAAAAATTAATTAATTAATAAAATGTAAGTATCTGTTTGTAATGTTAAAATAACAAATTTTAACGAAATGCACATGAATGTTTACACAGTACTTAATTTGTACTTGTAGGTAATTGCTATAACGAATTTATTTGGAACGGCGGGCGCCAAGAGTGCGAATATGCTCGCCCCATGGAACTTTTTTTTAAACATTGCCCGGCACTATGAATGTCTTATGTATTGTGCTACAATACATCTGGTCTGATTGTTAGAGTATCTACACTACCAACCAGACCCAGATCAACTACCCATAAAAATATTTGTTCCGTAGGAGAATCGAAACCGCGACACGCAGCGCAGTAGCAAATCGCTCACTCACTGTGCCAACCGTGAAATGTGGATGATATAAGCACCGGCTGCTCGGTTTAACCCTTCGGGGAATCCTACTTGCTGTTAGATACTATTATACTTAAATACATAAGTTTGTGAGGATGGAAGGATAGATGGACGTTTGTTACTTTCTTGGAATTAGCTTAACACGAATATAAATTCTGCTTTTGTTTCCCCGTTGGCTTAATTGGGTAGGTAGTTGGCACCATTAAATAGTAATTAAGAGACGTAACTTCTCTAAAAAATCACTTAGTAATATTAACCCTAAAAAACCGATTATAACCCTGTCCATTGGGTTATTGGTTTTTTGACAGCTGCCTTACAATGTAATTATTCCCGATTACCTTAAGTTAACTTTAAAATATGTTATAAAATAAATATATAAACTGCCCAATCTTGTTGGATTATCTTATTTATGACCTCTTACAGACATTATAATACAGGTAAGCGTATCAGTTTTTACAAAAAATCATAAATATTGTTCACAGTGGACAGAGTTGTAGGTAATTTTCAATTTACTGTAAAATTCGGTTTTAGTTGCTTTTTCACTAAATAGTAAGTCAGTTGAGTTGTCAAATAAGTGACGTCACATTCAAAATATACTACTCAAAACAAAATACGGGCCACAAGGTATTTTGTCTGTACCATGAAAATAATGACACGGACGTGACATGACGTGACATGACGTTGACGACACGGTTGGCGCAGTGGCTGAGCGATCGACTGCTGCGCAGCGTGTTGCGGGTTCGATTCCCGCCCAGGGTAAACATTTGTGTGATGAGCACTTGTGTTTGCCTTGTGTCTGGGTGTTGTTTATCTATATATGTAAGTATTTACAAAAAAAATGTATTTGTGTATGTATATCAGCTGTCTGACACCCATAGTACAGGGTCCCCCTAGTTTGGGGTCAGATGGCCGTGTGTGAAAATGTCCCCACATATTATTATTATTTTTTTTATAATAAAACCAATATATATTTTTTTCTCCATAACGAAAACTAATGTTGTTTTTACCATGTAGACCAATAAATTTATTCAAATAATAATGATTAAAAAGTTTATTTGCTTTTGAAAGAAAAAACACATTTTAGGTTAAAAACAAAAACAACGTAAAGTTACTGAAAACAAAAGAAAATACTCCATGCTCATCTTTTAGTAACGGGTATGCCCCCCTCGTTTAGCTACGCACTCCTGAAGCCTGGAGTGCATGCTCTCAATCAAATGCCTGACATTTTCCATTGGAATCTCTTCCCAGGTCCTTTTCACAGCGTTGATGAGTTGCTGTTGGTTGTGGATTTCCTAATCACCGTCTCTAACTCTTCATTTCAACTGATCCCACATGTGCTCTATTGGATTTAAGTCCGGACTGTTCGCCGGCCACGGCAAGACTTGAATTTGAGAGTCTTCCAGTACAAACCGAGTCGCTTGAGCCGTGTGTGCACGAGCATTGTCTTGCATCAAGATGAATCCAGGACCCGCTCGCTGTGCAAATGGGATCACATGTGGTCTGACAACTTCCTCAATATACCGCTGAGCAGTAACAGTACCCTCATTTAAAATAGCGAGCTCAGTTTTGCCGTGTAAGCTTATCCCGCCCCAAATCATTACATTTGGACCACCAAAATGATCGACTTCATGGATGCAGGCTTCTGAAAATCTCTCGCCGCGTATTCTCCAAAATCTAATACGCCGATCGTCGTTAAAAAATTTAACTTTGCATTCGTCTGTGAAGAGCAGCATGCCCCATTGGTTTATGGCCCAGTCCTTAATGTTGACGGGAAAATCTTAAACGATTTGCACGATGATTTCTGGTTAATGGAACACGGACAACTCGCCTTTTTGATGCCTGCTGGTCTTCATGCAATCGATTACGAATAGTTTGGTCACTGACACGAGTACCCGT
The DNA here is from genome assembly GCA_947361185.1 of Charanyca ferruginea. Taxonomy (NCBI): domain Eukaryota; kingdom Metazoa; phylum Arthropoda; class Insecta; order Lepidoptera; family Noctuidae; genus Charanyca; species Charanyca ferruginea. The sequence goes on from OX376070.1 coordinate 5,937,745, forward strand.
TGTCAGCCGTAAACGATTTTACAGCTTGCGGGCCGTCGTTGTGCGATCTCGGCGCGCACTTAATCGAATGTAACGATCCTCTTGAGCTGTTGTAATGCGAACTCTGCCCGAACCAGGTCTTCTTCTAACACTGCCGGTTTCTTGGAAACGATTCCATAGATTTAGAATAGCTCTTCGAGAAAATCCCAATTGCAAACACACAGATCGCTGCGAATGACCTTCTTCAATCATCGTAACGGCTCTGGTTGCTGTCAGCGACTCCATATGACGCCTGCGTGCTTGTGGCATATTGCAAAAGATGTTTCTGACTCGAGATATCAATGAACTCTGATAATTTCTAATAAACCAAGAAGCTAAGGAAAGCAAAACGTCAAAGAAAATGGAATCAAAATTTTCAAAAAGGATTTTAAATCAAATTTTATTTAAAATTGTTGCCAGCATTAGATGAATACTAGAGTATTAAAAAGTTTAGGTATCAAAGAGTTTGTATACTCAATATTTTACTACTTTCAATATGTAAATGTTTAATAAATTACACCAAAATGAAAAAATATCTCGTGGCCCTTATTTTGTTTTGAGTAGTAGGTATATATAGCGGAATTTATGCTTTGGCAGCATATAAAAAGTCAATTGATTAGTGCTGTCAAGTACCCATTTCTGCCGTCTATGCAGACGACGTCGCGGTCAACAGCTAGAAAAAAAATACTTCTATGGGCTGGTCCACATTGTACCAACACCATTACAAGAACCCAACGTCACTCGTCAAAAGAATCGTCCGAAAATAAAGTGGTCCGTTCGATACAAGACTATTTACAGTAGGAAACGTCGTAAGGGATCGGAATAAAAAGAGACCTTGTTTATTGGATGTGGACGTTATTGGAACTACTTACGGGAATGGACGTAAGGGTCCTGGTCGTGATCAAAGTTGTTATGGTTATCGGGAGCGCCATTTTATTGGTCGTTGCATGGAGTACCTGTGGTTGGATGGTACCTATCTACAGCTATATGTAAAAGCTAAATGTTAGGAGTGAGGAAGGACGCACTTGTTCATCATCATCACCGTCATCATTTCAGTCGAAAGACGTCCACTGCTGGACATAGGCCTCCCCCAAGTGTCGCCACATCCATCCTCGACGCACTTGTTTATTGAAATTAAAAAGCGACATTCTTACGAAGGTAAAACTTATTATAATATAGTATGGTATATTAAATGAAGGTCTAGTGATCAAGTGGTGTTACGCTTTTGACTTTTGACTCCTCGTCGACATTGCGACCGCGTACAGCCCAGGAGTGTTATTCTGTAAGACCTCATTCTAAACTTCGAATCTGAATCCGCTGTGAGTTTCTTGATTGGCATTCTAAAAACTCGGTTGATAATTCGAATTTACACTAGCGCCATCCTTGCGAGCGTGTCAGCGAGTTGAACTAAATAGACAGGGAGATTTTGACAGATAAAGTATGAGATGACGTAACAAGTGGCATTCTGTAAGTACGGTAATTTCCCCGTCACTTCGACGCTCACTTCGCACTCGAACCTGATTCAAAGTGTCAAATATATCAAGGTCGTTTTGAACGTTTTATGCGAAGTGAGAGTGAATAGCGATGTGAGATGCGAGTTGTTTGAATTTTACTGAATCGACCTACTGAACGTGGCGAAGAGCGCTGAATGCGGCGGAACAGTGCTGTACCAACACGGATGGTTTTGATGAACTCTATCTATAGCATTCGCATGATAAAAACACATTTGTCCTCATTTTATACCAGTTTGCTGCGAAACCGAATAGTCGCGGAAAGCTGAATTGATGCGTAGGTACTTCGCATTGCCATACAAAATCGTTGTTTTCTATGAACAGAAGCTGAACAGAGCTGAATAATTGTGTTTAGTCCCATAATAAATAGTCTTTAATTCCGCCTTTGTGCCCTATTTCATTATATTCATGTGGTATCAGTAGGTACTGTGAAGATTATGATGCAATAGCCATTAGATAATAATATCTATGGTTAAACCACTCAGCAGGCTTCTAGAATAAGTTCAAATCGTAGATTTGTATTGTTTTAGATTAGGGATTACTTAGCCTGATCTTGTCACGGGCACACGTAAAAGTATCTTAATAATAAACTAGTTCCAAGTATCAGTGGTTTCATTCTGAGTATATATAAAATAAACCTCTTACATTACGCCATAACGCCGGTGCCAGTAAGAAGCCCCGCAGTTGGACTTCTTACAGTACTTAAATAAATAAATTTGCAAAATTTTACTGCGTTTATTTACTTATTTCCTAAAATATGACTTGACTACTTATGTATGGAGAGTGCTGTGGGTAGGTAAGATAGGTAATTTGAGCCTAATTTAATTAAGTCTCAAAGATTAACAACTACACCAGCAACGTTTTCACTAACACAATTAGGTGCCTACCCTTTTTAAGTTCAGCTTACAAAACCCTAAAAATGAGATTTATTTTCCCGACATTATCAGGGTCCAATGTCCTTAAAATATTAGGCGAGTTATTTAATACTTCTCTGAGTTAGAACAAAGACTGTAAAAGACAAAAAGTTTTGCTGTAGAATGTTCGAGAAATAAGGACAAAGGGATGACGGGTAGGTTTTGTCTTGATCTACGCGCTGAGGACAATTGTAATAAGTTTGGGCGAGCGGTAGCGATACCAGAAGGAAGGATTTATGTGGTAAATTGAGTACCTAGGTACTGTGATCACTCTGATATGATCAAGGTACCTAACCAACCAAAAACAGAAACAACAACAAAACCAAAAACAGTTTGTATTAAAATACAAACTGTTTTTTTTCTGATTTTGAAATTATGAAACGGACTAACTAAATGTTAAATAAACAAATGACAATGCCAGATCCTGCCCCACCCATGTACAGAAAAGTAAATTAATGAAAATAATTGTAATGAATATAGAACCTTTCTACAGTAAATTGTTTTTCTTTAGAACTTGCGGATTACGAAATACCTACCCACAAAATACAAACTCATTTTACCTAAAATGCAATTTAACCTATAATCAATGTCATTATTGTTTTTAGATTTAAACGGTAACCGCAAGTTTTACAGTCACTAAGACTAATGTTTGGTTATCAGCAATAAATAAACAGTAAGATGCTATATATTGCACATGACTGTTATTGAGTGGGGCAAAGTTCTATAGAGTTTCTGGCATTGTCCTTTTCATCGAGTATATTTTGGTATTTACCCACTTATTGTTCAACATGCTGCTGTGTATGGGGTCCTGGATTCGATTCCTAGGTCGGGCAAAAAGTGTTTTTAGGTTTTTCCATTAGTTATTTCTCAATGGCAGCCATGAGTTTGGAAGTGGGTGGTGTGACACTCTCGTGTTTCGGAAAGCACGTTAAGTCATTGGTCACGCACATGATCTCTCCCCGGTCATGTCGGATTGCCATCCCAGTAGGCTATGAGATTATTATTGTTCAAAATATGACTAGACTTTATGCGTATGGAACATGCAACACCATGTCTCGAAGATCATCATCTGGCTAGCCTTTTCTCAACTATGTTGGGGTCGGCTTCCAGTCCAACCGGATGCATCTGAATACCAGCGTTTTATATGGACACACCCACACAACTCAAACACTGACGGTGAGTTGCACAAACCCAACATTAGTTTAATGGAGACTTAAAATTGATGCTGCCTGCCACTTTCTTTTTGATACAAAATGTAGGTACCCAAAGGATAGCAGTAAGTGTCCGTTAAACTAATGTCGGTTTCGTGCAACTCAACGTGAATAACATATTATGATACCCCTTTTTAAGACTGGTTGTCAGAATTTCTGGTTTCTGACTACCCATGACGAATGTCAAAAATCAACGAATGACAGCCGGGACCAACAGCTTTAATTGCTTCCCGAGGTTCGGTGGGTTTCGGTATGAAATAGATGGACGCGGCAAGCATAACTTAACCATGCCCGATCGATAAGTACGGTTTATTCTTAACCACGAGCGCCATATCTCGAAGATACTGACACTAATTCAATCTACCACACGTCTTGCCTTCCGTGGCTCAGTCGCCTTATCCAATTTACTAAGTTTAAAAGCTCGTCGCAGTTGTGGCGTCTCCACCAGCTCACATTAGAATCGCTTGTCATCCATTAAAGCGCAGTTTTTGTGATTAATGATGTCAGGGAGGCTGTGGTAGGTAGGGGACTCCGCCCTTATCCATCTATTGTCACATGATCCTTTTATTCACGAAGAAAGGACACATTAAGGAGTTCCAAACTGAATGCGTTGTAATGTGAGTGTGCGATTTGCTGTGGAGCCCTGGCGATGTTCGGTTCATTTATTTTTGGAGGCTTTGCTAATGTGGCTAAAGTGAAACGTTTCTAATTCATATATCTACTCAATTATTCAATTATTATTCAATGGAGAGGGCTATGCTCGGAGTTTCCTTGCGTGATAAAATCAGAAATGAGGATATCCGCAAGAGAACCAAGGTTACCGACGTAGCCCGAAGAATTGCCAAACTTAAGTGGCAGTGGGCAGGGCACATTGCTCGCAGAATAGATGGCCGATGGGGCCGAAAAGTTCTAGAGTGGCGACCGCGAACCGGAAGACGTTGCGTTGGAAGGCCTCCCACTAGGTGGACCGATGACCTGGTAAAGGTTGCAGGGATCCGCTGCATGCGAGTCGCACGGGACCGGTCAATGTGGCGCCACTTGGGGGAGGCCTATGTCCAGCAGTGGACGTCTTTCGGCTGAAATGATGATGAATGATGATTCAATTATTTTTGAAGGTTCTGCCCTTAATTTCGTCTGCGTAAACTTCAGAATTATATTAAAGTCCAAAATTATTCCATGGGACTTCCACAAAAGCGGAATAAAAACTGTCCAATCGTTCAGCTAATTCCATTCAGCAGTTTAAGCGCGAACTCTGTCATAATACAAAACATATTTGTATTCGTTTTTTTACCGACGAAGGAAATAGGAGGGAGGAGGTTCACAAGTCAACGCATATTATTTTTGAAGAACTTTACTGTCAGAATAAGGTTCGAAACACAAAAACTATGTTGATGGTTTAAAGTTAGTCTAAATAATAAACTTTGTGTTGTAATAAGACAATACCTAAAATAATAGGTAGGTACATACCTACTAATATCAAACATTTCGTCGGTCCCGGATTCCACTTAGCACCTATATATACAATAATTATTTTTGAGTATTAGTATTTTGGGACCACAAGAAAAAAAAGTTAAAATAAAGTTAACAAAAAGCAGACATCCATACTAATATTATAAATGCGAAAATAATTCTGTTTGTTACGCTTTTATGATGAAACGGCAGAACCGATTTTGATGAAATTGGGTATGGGGATAGCTTGAACTCTGGGGAAAGACATAGGCTACGTTTTAATCCGCGACTTCGTCTGCATCCACGGGGACGAAGTCGCGAGCATAAGCTAGTATTATATATTTTGATGAACAATAAGCGAGCATGATCACCATTCAAGTTCCCTTAAACGCAATATTGACATAGAAGACGAAATATTATATGAAGGTAAATAATTTAAGAAATATACTTTCCTAGATAATTACACTTTCTTTAGGAGAAAACCATATAATAAAATCCGTACAGAAGTTTCTAAGATTAGACCGAACGAAAACCACCACAGCGAGGGACTTTCATTTATAATATGTAGTGATAATTTAACATATCCATATTAAATCTATATTAAATTATCACTATGTTCTGTGAGAAACCACAAACAAACACAGACAAACTCGTTATGTTCAGCAGCACGACAAATGTCCTTAGTTACTTAGTTATTTATTTGAACAACGTTACGAATAAATATCTGTCCTTATGTAGGCGTAATTAAGCTCATTACCAAGAGACATGTCACTTAGTTACTACCTACAATAAACTGACAAATAAGCTCTTAGCATATTAGTCTACTTATACATGGTATTAGACAATGTATGTCCTAAACGGGCCATTTCCCCGGCATGTGTAGCCGCAGTACATTGCCGGCCATACTTAAAATGTTGTTCAAATATTCAGTAATATTTTCAGTGTGGTCTACTCTGGTTATAGTATACCTATTTCTGCAACGCTTTTTTAAATGATCACTCCACGCAGCAAATTTTTCGGTGGTCCGTATTTTCAGTAGTTATATAATGGATAAGGTGAAGAATGATTAAGTATATTACAGAAAGTTTAAAAATGGCACCGTGACGAAAATGTTAAAACTCAATCGTGTGTTTTAGTATGGGCATGTGACGAAAAGGGATGAAAAGCATGTAGCAAAAAGAGTTATGAATATAAATGTGGTGGATGAAGAGGGAGAGCAAGGTCAAAGAAAAGATGGATGGATTGTGTCAAGAATATAAAGAAAGAAAAGGGAATCAGTGATAGCATGACGTTTGACAGGACAGAATGGGAGAAGAAAACGTGTTGCGCCGACCACAAGTAACACGGGACAAACTCAGAAGATGATGATGTGTGATTGCAATAATTATATTGCACGTTCTAATGTCTATGTGTATGTGTCTATGTTAGAATATGAATAATATTTATTGTTAATCGTTACAGAAATTACTTAACTTTATTAGAATATCAACCTTAATAATAAGAGCTTATTATAGTGGTAGGTTTACAGTAATTATTTTACTACCTAATTACAATTTTTGTAGCGGTCCCCAAACTCGGCAGCGCCTGTATCTTGGGGGCCAGAGCTGTGCTAGTTTATTTTGTATCAGACATTCTAAAATGGTCATCATCATCATCCTGAAGACGTCCACTGTTGAACAAAGGTCTCCCACATAAAGGGGGGAGGTTGCCATAATTCCCATGCATGGCAGGCGTCTTGTTAATCGCAGTGAGGTTGTTAAGTACACGGAAGCCGCTGTTGCCCTACTTCTGGTTTTTCCCTTAGTCGCCTTCGACAGCACCCTCGGGATGAAATGGGGGAGTGCTATTCTAGCCCAGACACCCCACGGCCATTAAAATAGTCAATAATGAATAATATAACTGAACTACAAAAAAAAAAACTGTTAGAAGTAATTATTACAAAGTGTCAAAGTGTTGCGTCAACCAAATGCAGTAAAACTGTTGCCCGTTTAGTAACACCCTGACGTTTTCACTAACACCGTTCTAGTCATAACTCATGCATGACAAGACGCTTTCAGGAATTAATGTCGCCGCTAATTTTCAACGCTTGGCTTGGAGATATAAGCACCTCTTTATGTGGTGATGGTGATTTTGAAATAATAATGGCTTTTGTATCGTATACCTTCAGGTACTAAGTGACTTCTAATTAATTGGTAAGCTTTCGGGGGGTGTAAATACTTATGAATCCAAACAACTTTTGCTATGGAACCGACCCTGATCGTGAAATCATCAGCTGTGGAGATATAAATAAGTAAAGATCTCCAGCTTTAAACTTCATCACTTTAGTGAGGTTTGAAGTGAACGTTTCTGAAAAGCAATAGTTACGGTGCTGCCTTCACAGTTGGTGCCGTAGTTTAGTGATTGGTTGCTGCGCAGCGTGACAAGAGTTCGATTTTCGCGCGGATCAAAAATGTCTATGGCCTACAAAGGGATGTTCTTGGTGTAGTAGTTTATGTGAATATGATGAGAGTTTAAATATTTGTAATTACGCATTAAAAGACAATAAAAGGGTAGAAAGATAGAGATTACGTACCTTCATTTCATATCCCTGTGGACCCAGCAGTCCAGCACCTCTCACGCAGTCATTACTTGGAAACTGCCTTGGTTTTCAACACCACGTTGCACTCTGACCACTGATAGTGATACCTAATCATCTATAGGTTCCTCATTTATTTTTGCATTAGACAAAAGCGGCTAAATAACATTAGGTTGTTAGGTTACGCTGGCTGGAAATAATTGAATTTTAGCACTAAGGTATTAGGGCAATAAGGAATATTAGTGATATTTTTAATGGTAATTGTATAGGGCGACTGGTAATTAGTGTACGATACTTAAACACGTGATTGTGTTCATGATAACAAACAACTTTCCCAAGGAAAAAATGTTTTTTGTACTGGTTCACTTTTATCACAATAACACAACTGAACAGCCGTATGAAATACACGCGCGCGCACGCCTTTTGTGTTATTTAAATAAAAGTCAACCAGTACAAAAAAAACATTTTTTCCTTGGGAAAGTTATTTGTTATCATGAACACAATCCCGTGTTTAAGTATCGTACACTAATTACCAGTCGCCCTATATTAGTTTTCAATGATCTGTATTTATCGTAAAATAACGGATTCTATTACATGCTGGCATTGACAAAACTATACTTAGTATCATAAAAAATATTTGACTAATATAACTATCTAATAATGAATAGAGTACTACTAAAATCTACAATCCGTGTAGACTGTAGAAGCGATAAACAATTGATAATCAAAAATCATAAGATTTATCGAGTTTACCAGGCCTAAAAAAAGTGCATTTTTACTGAAGTTATGTCTTAGAATTGTAGGTTTGTGGTGTGAACTACCTAATTCCTATTTCAAAAATATAAAATTAACTTCAGAACGCGTTCGATCAAATTATACCATAGACAAAACCTTTATACTTAGCATTGTTAATGGCCAGTAAATCACGAACTTATGAACTCATTTTAAACCTCTTTACCATACCCAAACGCCTTCAAACCACTTAAAACACATTAGTTACATAGTTTTAGTTTCCCCGCTAACCATTGAACCCAAAAGTTTTAAACTGTTTGCTGCAACAAATTGAGTCTGCTTTTAACTTTTGTATTCACTTATGCTAAAAAGGCAACAAAACCTTGTTTTAAGTTATTCACGGTTTAGTGAACAAACAGCAATGCTTAGCTTAATAATGAGACAGGGTCTTTTGTGTTGATTGGTTGCTGTAGGTACCTATCTAAAGCGAGCCACACACACAACGTTATACTTGCACAAGTATGCATTAACGTGTGAAAGATAAATTAACGCAACCATTCATGGGTACAATGGCGTAAAATTGACTTGTGCAAGTCTGCGCAAGTTCATTGTAACGTGTACAGGCTACTATTAGAGTTATTATTATTCATATGTAACTAACCTTTTTAGGGTTCCGTAGCCAAATGGCAAAAAACGGAACCCTTATGGATTCGTCATGTCTGTCTGTCTGTCCGTCCGTATGTCACAGCCACTTTTTTCCGAAACTATAAAAACTTTACTGTTGAATAATAATAATAATATGTGGGGACATTGCACACACGGCCATCTGACCCCAAACTAGGGAGACCCTGTACTATGGGTGTCAGACAGCTGATATACATACACAAATACATTTTTAAATACATACGTATATAGATAAACAACACCCAGACACAAGACAAACACAAGTGCTCATCACACAAATATTTACCCTGGTCGGGAATCGAACCCGCAACACGCTGCGCAGCAGTCGATCGCTCAGCCACTGCGCCAACCGTGTCGCCAAAAGAGTTTTCCAAGTTGAAACTTGGAAAGTAGATGTATTCTGTTAACCGCATTAAGATTTTCACACAAAAATAGAAAAAAAACAATTGGGGGTTCCCCATACTTAGAACTGAAACTCAAAAAAATATTTTCATCAAACCCATACGTGTGGGGTGGGGTATCTATGGATAGGTCTTCAAAAATCATATCATTTCTTATAGTTTCGGAAAAAAGTGACTGTGACATACGGACGGACAGACAGACAGACATGACGAATCTCTAAGGGTTCCGTTTTTTGCCATTTGGCTACGGAACCCTAAAAATAAAAAAAACTTTAATATTGTTACTTGCTGCTACGGAACCCTTCATGGGCGAGTCCGACTCGCACTTGGTCGCATTTTTTAGCAATTTTCAGCCAGTATCTAGTTGTATAGTATTAAAAAAATATTCGCGGGAGTTACGACGTTTAGGAGCTTTCCAAACTTGGAGGGTTATATTGTTAATTTAAATTATTATAATTCTGTAAATGCACATTCAAAAAAATAAAAATTAATAAAAATGGAATTTCGCGCGCTGCCCTGGTGCATACCCCTAATGCTGTTTAGGCGACTCGCACACTAGACTGTCATGACCACGATCGGTCGTGGCCAATTGCCAACCTGTCGCCTAATTCACGTAACTAAAGAAGTGCTGTAGCAGTGCAGTTGCAGTTAAGTTTCGATCAAAACAACGCTTTTCGTATTCTCTACCGCTGTCAGACACGCTCGCGTCAAGTTCGCGACACGCGAGCGCAATAACGGCATTCTACTGTTGCGCGTCTTTGGTGCGTGCTTCGGTACGCAACGTAATCGGTATTCTACATATTCGTTTGACGTCTCAAGATGACACTTAAAAGTATTAAAATCTGTACTGGGGTATTATTTTAATATTATAATAACGTCATATTCATTGAAATGTAATGGATTCTATTAAATTATTTAGTGATAATAAATTTCTCTCATGTGGCTACACCATGTAAGTAACTTTGGTTGTCGTACAGTTGACGTGCAGTTCACGCGCAGCTTACGCGCAGTTCAAAGATTACAAGAATTATCACTCAAACTTGAACTTAACTGCAACTGCACTACAACTTCATCGGCGCGTCATAAGATTACGTGAATTAGCCCTCTGGTCGCTGCGACCACTGGCCCGAGCCGTGGTCGACTAGTGTGCGGGATGCCTTAGCGTATAATTTTTGAACTTGGTGATTGATGAATAAATAATTACCTATCTTAATCAGGCTTCTAAATATAGTAAATGAAACACAATAAGTATTTATTTCTGTGTTGTTTATTATTTAAAGCTTAAAGCAACGTCTTATTGGTAATTGAAAGACAATAATAAAGGGTGAAATTTAATACATACCTAATTAGGATCCATAGAAATATATCAAGATTTAAACAAATAAATGTTTCAAGTACTTAAATTATTTAAAATTGGTACCTACTTATGTAAAATAGACACCTAATTAAAGGCTCTTTGTTGTAAAAGTCTTTTGATATACCTACATAAGTAGGTACCCGCTCATCATTTACGTAAATAATTATAAGTAATAATAATTCGCATAATTTTCAATCATAAAAACTGAATCAAAAATACCGTCTAACAAAGGAACTTTTAATAATTAAACATTAACATACTTTAATTACAACATAATCTTAATTTTAAATTACAATAATTATTTGATACTGAAAAAGATAATAATATAGGAAATAATATAAAATAGTAACTTTGATAGCATAAAGCACTCAGGGATTACGCAGCTTTTTATTGGTGTAAGCATTTTTAAAATCGGTTGATATTTTGCATTACAAACAAACATGTATGAAAATCAAATCTTTTCTCTATACAATATCAGTTTAGAGAACGAAATATCTTTAACCCTTTCACAGCTACGATTCTCTTAATTGAGTAACCTAGAAAACTTTAAGTTCTTTACTGGATTAATTAATCTTTTGTAGCTTGTTTGAAATCTGTCTTAATCAGGACATTGCTGAACTGAATAAGGGTTGGCATCCATTGAGGCGTAACATGATTGATTGACTCACAAAATTGTTGGTCATTTTTAGAGAAAGGAGGAATTTGGAAGTCGGTTAATGAGACCAGGTTCATAAAAATATTCGAGATTTCTTAAAGTAATTTGCTAAAGGACCTGGGTTTTTGAGATTATGGCAAAATATATGTGTGATAAATTACAATGACATAAAGTTATGTGGGCTATGTTGATATATGAAAAAAAATGCAGGAAGGCGGAGCAATACTTAGATTTAGCAACTCCAGGTAATTGGAGTCCACATACAAAAAAATAGCCTTTTTTATGGTACAGTCAGCAAAAGATATAGGTATGCAGGTCATCGGAAATGGTTGAAGTTTTCTTAGAAAGCGATGGAATTTTTCGGATGAAATTTAATTAAATCATTGAAATGTTTGTTCTCTATTAATTTTATTTTATTTTATTTAAAAACATCCATCGGTTTCTAAGTAAACTTTAACTATATCTGACGACCCTGAATACGCTCTTTTGCTGACTGTAGGTACTTAGATTTTTTTAATGGGATACCCAATGACATTCCTAAGAATACCTACAGAATCACTGGTTTCTAAACCAACCTTAAACTAACTTATAACTAAAATATCACAATCAAATTCAGGCAGCATTCTGCAATACAAAATAATAAGGTGGATGCAATCTGTTGACCCCCACTGTAGCCATGGTGGGCATCGGTCCATGCCACTCTAGTCTATACTTGTCTAAAACCCTGGTAGTTAATGAAGCCAGCATTTTTCCAACTACCCCAGTACCTGAAATGGAGTTAAATTGTAAATTAATAATTTAGTTTGAAATCGTGCCCTCCGTGCCTCGGAAAGCACGTAAAGCCGTTGGTCTGGGCTGTCATTTGTAGATCTTTGGCAGTTGTTATGGGTAGTCAGAAGCCAGAAAGTCTGACAACCAGTCTTACCAAGGGGTATCGTGTTACCCTTTAACTGGGATGTGGAGATCCGATAGGCAGTCGCCCCATGTAAAACACTGGTATTCAGCTGCATTTGGTTAGACTAGAAGCCGACCCTAATATAGTTAGAAAAAATCTAGGCAGATGATGGGTTTGAAATCGCCAATCCACCTTGAGCAAGCATGGTGATCAATGCTCGTGCCTTCTGTGTATGAGAAGAGGCTTTTACCCTGCAGTAGGGCAAAGGTTTCCATTCCATCATCGGAAGAGCAGAGATACGGTTGAAGTTCCACGGTCTCGAAACAAGCGCTTTGCTTCCACATTAACTGTGCGAACTGCCAGACTGTGGAACTGGCCACCTCTCTGTTCCCAGATAAATATAATCTGGGTATCTTCAAGGCGTTCGGAAAGTTGCGTGGTAACTTCTCGTCCAACTTACCGCAGTGTCTCAAGACGAAAGTATATGACCAGTGTGTGTTGCCAATGATTACATACGGGACCGAAACGTGGTCGCTCACAATGGGCCTCATCAGAAGGCTTAAAGTCACCCAAAAGGCAATGGAGAGGGTTATGAAATTTAAGTGGCAGTGGGCAGGGCACATTGCTCGCAGAACGGATGGCCGATGGGGCCGAAAGGTCTGGAGTGGCGACCGCGAACCGGAAGACGTTGCGTTGAAAGGTCTCCCACTAGGTGGACCCATGACCTGGTAAAGGTTACGGGGATCCGGACGATGTGAGTCGCACGGGACCGTTCAATGTGGTGACACTTTGGGGAGGCCTATGTCCAGCAGTGGAAGTCTTTCGGCTGAAATAATGATGATGATGTTCAAGGCACGAATGAACCGGTTCATTCTAGGCAAGCGTGCTCCACCTTAGGCCGCATCATCACTTAAGATAAAATGAGTTGCGGCCTTTTTTTTGTTTCGCTCCGTGGTGGAAAATCCTCATGGATGTCCTCCGCCCTGGGGCGAGCGAAGGGGTCTGTCAGACTCTTACTGACTAAAAACCACCCCGGTGTTCCAACTCACACCTACGTCGGGGGTCGCGAGAACTGGAGATACTTTCGCAACCCCTGACTGATGAGTTGCGGCCTCACGCAAGCCTTATTCTAATACAATATAAAGAAAAAACAGCTTCATGCATACGACGCCTTAACCACTAGACTATCACGACACTCTAAAACTAAGTATGACTAAAAAAATATTGAAGCTAACAAAGTACCTGGACAGGCTTCTCCAAAAGGCAGGGAGGCTAAAGGATGGGCTCTCGCAGCTTTCAGAGGCTCCCAACCTTCGTTGCACCATCTCTCAGGGACAAAGGCTTCTGCTCTGCCCCATTGCTTCTCTGATTTGCTTGTGATGCCGTGTGCTAGGACTATGTCGACCTGGTGGGAAAATTGTGGAGTCAGTTTGGGTGTAATTCGATGAAGATATTTAAGGAATAGATAGGGTACGGGGTATGTAGTGTTCTTATAGCTGTTAGCTGGACACTGGGGTGCTACAGGGAAAATCCAAATGGAAATATCCAATCTAGGGATCGAAAACAAAACCTCATGTTTCGCAGTCTAGTTCGAAACTAGAGGACAAAGGGGTAAAGTCTTGATTAATCATAATCATCATCTTCCTAGCCGTTTTCCAACTATTTTGTGGTCAGCTTCCAGTCTAATCGGATGCAGATGAATACCGGTGTTTTATATGGAGCGACTGCCGACTGCCTATCTGACCTCCACAACTCATTTTTCGTCTTAATGAAGTATACACCGACTAACAAAAATTCTATCCAACTCGATCTGATCTCGAGGGGTCATTGCACTCTTCATTATTAAAGACGTTTACTATGAAACTAACTGAAGTTAAAAAAATATAAATCATTTACAATTGTATGGAAACCATTTGATTAAATAGAAGTGCTTTGAGTGATATCAAATTGCTTTCCCCATTTTGTTAAAAACACACAACAGTAGTTGTACTTTATTGTGAAATATAAAACAAAACATGATACGTGGAAACTCTATTATCTTTCATATCATAAATGCAAGAGAACTGTAGTAATTGAAGGGAGAATTGTTTGAAAGACGGTCGCTGTATTCGGGTGTCTTGATATAATATTGTAGTAGTGAAATTGCATCCTTAAGCCCCTGCTTAAGGATGCAATTTACTATGCGTGGAAATTATTACTTTTGCGAGCTTCTCTTTATGTTTCGACTCCCTAGTCGAAACATAAAGAGAAGCTCGCAAAAGTAATAATTTTGTTTTATTATGAAATGAATGAGCTTCTTCATCTTTATTCTTGGATTATTCAAAATCTGTGACAAATGAAGTCACACACTGAAAATACAGTTACCTACAGTAAAAAGAACAAATTAATGCTTTTTTTGAGTGTCAGAAAGAAAGAAAGAAAAATCACTTATTGGCCCGCACAGGACAAAACACACCAATAACAACAAGGTTTCATTATTATTATAAAAAATAAATTAAACAGCTGCAGCAGCAGTGTATTTCCAATGTTTTTCTACTGACGTGTCCATCCCAAGTCAGTAGGTAACCTTGAACAGTTTTCTACTTTATTTAGGTCACGTTATTAATATTTAATTACATACAAATACAGAGAGACAGAGGTTAAGCATTGCCCAATTAAATACCGATTTCCGATATTGATTGGCTTGAAACAAAAGCATCAGAAATAAGAAGATAATCAAACTCACCCCAGCAGGAATTTCATAACCTCCAACGACAATATCTTCCCTGTTCCGTCTGACCACTCCTCCGGTGGCTGGATGCAGTCTCATAGCTTCTCTCGCACAGGCAGCCACATAGGGCAGCTCTGTGCAATCTGCGCCGGCTTCCCTGGACGCTATGGACCAGTGGACCTCGTCATGGGCGCGTTGCTGACGAGCTGCGTGTAGGGAGAGCTGGTAGAACATGTTGATCGCTGTTTGGGCAAGCTGTAGGAGATAATGATGGGTTGTTCAAGCTTCTAAATTCTTCGTTGCATGTAGGTTTATTACCAGTAAGTTTGTAATAAAAATGCTGGTTATTAGAGCTATCCCAAACTGTAAAATTATCCTAATTGAACATGAACCTTGTACTATGTAATAAAGTTAAAAAACTATCAAATAAATTTGACAGATTGGGGTAACTTGATGTGCTGGATTCTGTACTTTGTGATTACCTTGACGGATCTAAAGTAAGGACACCAAACTACGATTAACACTGAAGACTTTTTCTACAGTACTGGAATAAAGACGTTCACGCCCAAAAATAAATACACCCATAATTATCCCGTCGTCTGTCAAGCGACCGTATTACGGTCGCGTATTTTGGTTGTCAGTGTCAGTCCAGTTTTCCGTATATCTTTGATTTTAGGGTATCGGTACTGCTCTAACTTGCACAAAATGTAGAATGAAATGACAAGGATGGCATACTTAACGCTGGGACGACACTACGATACGTCAAATATTTTAAATCAAGTTTCAAAAAATGACGTATTTCCAGTCTGTCGGAAAACGCGGAACGGTGCCGTTGTCAGTTGTTTTGTAAATAGTGTTTGTGTTTGTGCGTGTTTAATATGGATTCCCACCAAGAAGAGTAAGTAACAAACAGTTTTTTTTTTTTTAGTTATTTAGCATAGATTGTGTATTTGGTAAAGATTTTAGTCCCAAATAGTTAGTTCAACAAACATCGTTAGCCGTTTTGTACGCCATGTTGGCGCGCATGCGTGATGCGCGTGTATTTTACCGCGTATTTACGAATAATAATTATTAAACTGTTATTACGTGTGTTATTAATCATAGTTTTGTTACTAATAATTGAATTATAACGTGTAACGTGGAGAGTCAGCAAAATTGAAATTTAAAAATTCGCAGGTCGAAGTCAAGGTCATTGACCTTCTATATTTTATTTTTGTTTCTTGATTTCTGGAATGTTTTTGTTTAGGCAGCATGCCTTTTATTATGTTTTCGATTAGTAAATCTATTCAAATTGTAGAATGTTCATGTATATTGGCTATTTTTTTTATTTATAGCGACCTAAGACCTAAGACATAACTTTTACGCAGCTCCCATGTATAACTTAAAAGATATCGTCGATTTTAAAAACCGGGGTGTAATCGGGGCGTGACCGCAGCGTAGTACTATGACAGATCCGCCATTTTGAAAAAAATGGGTGGACAGACGGAGGGAGCCAAACATCCATTTTTTTTTCAACCCTCTTCTGAAATCCGCCTTAGGCTTAGCACGCACTGACAATAAACGCGAGCGATTTAGTAATACCTAGCTGAAAACGCCACAGACCGCGACTGGCGTGTTGCTTAATTTTATTTAAGTAACGCCATGGATTTCTGGCTCTGGCTGGAAATAAAAAAACTGCGCTCGCCCAGACGCATAGTGTGTAAGAACGCAGTGCGTGCGCCACCATACTATTACAATTGAACACAAAAAACACAAACACAAAAAGTTGCGTATTTAAAATCAGTCACTGAATAAAATCAGCTCCGTGCGCTTGTGTAGAAAGATAGGTGTTAATTTTTTTTTCGGTTTCAGATCTGCAAAAACGCGTGCAGTTGATCGCAGCGTGTGCTAAGCCTTAGGGCCTTTGAACGCGAGTCTTAGGAATGCGCTTCGTTCATTTATTTAAATATTAGAGATATCCCTACTTAATAATAATAATAACAGCAATGGGACAATAATGGGCTATTATTATTAT
Organism: Charanyca ferruginea; assembly: GCA_947361185.1. NCBI lineage: Eukaryota > Metazoa > Arthropoda > Insecta > Lepidoptera > Noctuidae > Charanyca > Charanyca ferruginea. The sequence goes on from OX376070.1 coordinate 5,954,871, forward strand.
TAAGTACGACACGACGGCGCGTAGGTACCTACCTATAAAATAAAAAATACGCCGTGTGCAATGGCCCTTAGTGTTTGGTTATAAATCTTTTCGGCCAGATTACATTAGCATACAACCTTTACAGTATCAAACAGACAGGCACCACAGTAGTACCTATATTATATTATTATGTCTCCTTATATAATAGTTACCTAACCTAAAGGATATTGAATTTTCTAGAAAATAATTGTTTTCCAATAAGGGGTCATCCATAAACTACGTCACAATAATTTCCTGTTTTTTTTACCCCTCCCCCGTCCCTGTCACAGTTGGTCACATTTGTGGGACTCCCCCCTCCCTAGTGTGACATGACATATTTTGTATATGCAACAGCAGTTCCGAAATGTAAATGATATTTAGCAGACAATACTGACAGACAAATCGTTAATGACAGGAACATTCGATGTGTCAACATCTTTTTCATCCAACCATATAAGTGGGAACACCCAAATATTCCGAAATATTTTATTCCGAATTTCGATATTCCGATTTTCAAAAGTCCGAATTTCATAATACCTAAAAATTATAATCTATATTATTTAAAATCACGAAAGTTATTTTACCGAATGTCGTAAATCCGATTTGTTTGTTTTCCGATTTTCATATGTTCGAAGAATCAAATGCTCGATGAGTTCTCGGTCCGAAAACATTGAGTTATATGTACTACGTACTAGAGAAGACGCCTCAACTCGATAGTTTGTAACATGAGTTAGAGTGCACGCACTCCAACTCACTTAGTCTGCGCCCAGCGCTTGCTGCAACGTGACACGTTTGAGCGCTAACTTGTGTTTGTTAAAATATGCCTTCGTGTGCATTGAGATTGTTCAAACAACTCGAGAAACATAAGTAAAAGTCAAGGAGTGACTTTTCACCAGTAAGTTCAACATATTCTTTTTATTATTATTTTTTAAAACATAATTTAATTATTTTGTAAACCCTGGCGTAGTATCAACTCGGCGGCGGCCATGTTGAAGTGAATTTCAAAGAGTAATAACATTTGTATGCGCAGAGTTGACACTATTGACGTGTATGCTAAACAATTACGGACAATAAAATAATAATATAATACATAATCATGATAAGAAACGTATTAAAATTCAGATATGTTTTTTATTGATATTTATTATTATTAATAATTTTACATACATATAAATTACATTTTTACTGTTTAGACTGGAAGCCGACCCCAACATAATTGGGAAAATATATAGTTAGTTATTATTAATATTTTTTCTCTATGAATTCAAAGGTGGTGGATTAAATTTGTTCAGAAGAATCGCAGCGAAGTCACGTGGTTACCGACAGATTATTCAAGTCTTTGATTCACGTATATGTTCCGTGCATTTCAAAGAAAACGACAAAATATACACCACAAAGACTGGAAGAGTGTACTTAAAAAAATGAGCATTATATTATTATATTATTTGTTTCATATATTATGTCATAGAAATTAAAATGGTGTACAGTTTTTTTTTTATTTATCCCCAGTGTAAATACACAGTATCAAGTAGGCAGAATAATACAAAATATGTCGCATCTGCGTGCATTGATCTATGGGAACATAACACCCTCCCGCTTGCACCGCGCATGCCCCGCTGTCATCAAGCTGCGCGACACCTTTTGTTTGAAAGAGCTTCTCTAGTACGTAGTACATATAACTCAATGTCCGAAAAACGAAATTCCGAATTTCAATATTTCGAATAAACTGTTAAAATTAGGATTCTGATTCAATTCAGCTACGCATATATATTCAAAATGGTGTCCCCTTGTTTCGCAGACAGAAATTTCATAGAATTTCGTTTCCCAGAAAATGTTTCATATAATATTTGGTTCTTCTATTTTTATTTCGACTATTATTGTTTCAAAGACTATTTACTTGAATGAAACATATTTCACAGAAACACAATTCTAAAAAATTTTAATCCAATTTTTTTGTTTAACTAACTTATCAAACAGTAGAATTACTTTTTAACAAATATTGTTTATTCGGTGTATTTTTCTATGGAATTTATTTCAACAAAAATATATAGGTATGAAAAGAAAGACAATAACAAAAATAATCTTAAAAAGTCAATATGTTGTGCTCCAAAGTTAATGTCAGAAACGAATTGCTGTGAAACCGACTGCACGTAGTCTTGTCTGCCCTACACCTAGAGTGTAATTTAAATTCGCGTAGGCGCGGAGGGGCGAGGCGGCCAGCGAGCTGAGGAGCAGGTGATTTTAACGCTCGCCGCCGCGGCTGAGGCTGGCCGGCGAAGCCGGCCAGTAAGTCGAAGCTGCGGTGGTGAGCGTGAATACCATCTGCGACGATAAGCTCGCGTGGTACCGCCGGAGCTCCGCAACGCCGTAGCCGTGACAGAAACCATGCCTGCTGCATGTTGCATGTCCGTTTGCATGCTCGCTTGCATGATGCATGCTTGCTTGCACGCTGCATGCTTGCTTGCATGCTGCATGCTTGCTTGCACGATAAACGATTGCACGATAACGATAAAGATAATCGGAATTTTAATAATCGGATTTTTAATAATCGGAATTCGTATTTTAGATGTTCGGAATTTTCATTATGTCGGACTTTTTGTTATTCGATCTTTTGAAACTCGGTACTTTGAGAATAGTAATTATAAACGTTCGGAATTTTTAAATTTTAGTATTATAAAAATAGGATGAATGATAAATCGGAGTTGCCATATTAGGAATTTTGAACTATTCGGAATTATGAAAATCGGTATTTTGAAATTCGTATTTCTGACTTTCGGAATAAAGTTTTTCGTATTTATGTAGTGTACCCCATATAAGTACCATCATCGTCATCATCCAAACAAAGAATTTCTCTGGCACGTCTAGCAGCAACTTTTTGAGGATGAATCTTTGCGAAATGTGACGTCACGTAACTTAGGACCCCTCCCACCCCTTGTCACACAATGTCACACTTCGTCGACCCCCTCCCCCCCTCTCAACGTGTGACGTACTTTATGGATGGTCCCTAACTTGATTTTTAAGATCGTGATGAAAATTCGTGGCTTTGAAATTAAATGCTATATTTTTGTACATGAGTTTCCTTATAATTACAAAAATATAATTATGTTAGTAAAAACGTGGTAAAAACCCATAGATATTATTGTTAGGTAGGACCATAGAAATAAGCGTAATATGAAAGAGATTAGTAATGTATGTAGATCAGGGGCGTACCATACACTTTCAAAATATTTTGCCAAGTGCAGGGCAGTTCAACTCAGCATGTTAACCTTACAGGTTTTGTGTTGGTACCATGTGCTTTCCCCGCAGACCTGCATCAGGTCAACTTTTGGCCTATTACTTATTCTATGGTCAGTAAGCTATGGTACCTAAGTTGAATAACGACATTATAAAAAAAAGATCGTCTAAAGTCGTTTGGAAATGCCGAAAACAAGATTCTATTATCGTATATACCTACAAAACTAGCGACCCGCCCCAGCTAAGCACGGGTGCAATCAGGGGCGTGCACAGAGTTTTTAGACAGGGTAGGCAGAAAAAAATAGGTATGCAGGGTCGACAGATATACCTAGTTAAAGTTTACTGAGAAACCGATGGATGTTTTTGAATAAAATAGAATAAAATAAATAGAGAATAAACATTTCGATGATTTTAATAAATTTCATTCGAAAATATCCATCGGTTTCTAAGTACAATACGGTCAACGTAACTTGGCGCGTCTGAAGTTAGCTGTTTGGCTGCGCAATGGAACTTTTAGGAACGAAATTGTCTACTGCGCAGCTAATCGGCTAACTTCAGACGCGCCAAGTTACGTTGACCGTACTGTACCTACCTAAACTTCAACAATTTCCGATGACCTGCATACCTATCTCTTTTGATGACTGTTCCTACGTGATTTGCCACCTCAAATGACCAAACCTAGTGACTGAATTTATAGACATCAATTTGTTTTTTTGCTGCCGTAGAAAAAATATGGATAGGTCTGTATCGATGTAATGCCTGGTTTCAGGCGATTATATTATTTGAAAATAGTAGGAAAGGTAAACAGAACAACCGCTGTATACCTACCTACTCAAGCGTCAGGCCCGCGTCACAGAGTAGGTAGGTCTACCTCCTACCTACATTATAATAAGCTTTAGAACGTTTCGGTGTTTCCCGCCCCCTAGCAAGAGTAGGTAAAGAAAAAACTTAGAAAAAATTGCAGAAATACAGATCAAACCATCATACGAACAGATGTTTTCTATATTTTTTAATCGATTTTACGATAGGAACTCAAAACAGAGTTAAAATAATATTCGTAGAAGAAAAACGTTTTGCAATCTAGGTACTAAACAAGGAACAATTAGGTACTTACCTACCTAATGTGTTTTTTTACCAATAAAATAATTTCAAGTTCACAACTTACTAGAATTAGGTATTACAAGTAGGTACCCTTTTCCCTTTCTTGTGATGATGAGGTGATTATCTATCTTAAATTGAGTACCGAAACCTTATCAAAATGTAGGCATTTTATTCGGGTTCGGTCCTACAACAAAATCTCGTCACATCTAATCGTAAAGCACGAATCTTCTACTTTATTTTGATGTAATAAAACAAAACTGTACCAACCTCTTACGACATAATCGCATGGTTAGTTTGTATTTATTGCAAATCTAGCAGCTATCCTCGATCAGTCTTTTTTCACAGAAGCCGAGCAAAAGTTTTGAAAAGTAATCATTTTTTAAGTATTGTCTGTACACAACCACCACCAAACTTTCACAGTGAAGTTATTCCATTTTACACACTAGTAACAACGTTGAAATCATTTATAAATGCATTCACAAAACCATTAAACAAACCAAAACAAAAAAAAATGGCCACTCGAATCATTCACGTATATTTTGTACTACACAATTGTCGTATTCCGTCGTGTAAACTCGTGTTAACTCGTGTGGTAAAATCTAAAATGTTTAAAAGGCAATGTCTTCAGTTTGCGATGTGTGCGTGATTTCTGACATTGTGTGTCATGTACAAATAGAAATGCACACCACTGTGTACACGCGTGACTACGAGCCTGTCATGAGGCACACATCCAGACAAATATAAAAATCTAGGCAAAAATATTTGTGTCTTTCCCGTAGGGTCCTAGCGGCGCTAGTGCAGCGCGAAGCGATCGAAATGCGCGGACTAAGGCGCAAACGTATCGATGAGACTTCGTGTTACCACCGTTACGCGACAGATGGAGCCGATTTAAGTTTTTTTTATTTATTGAGAGTAATTAATCGTGTTTAAAATATTAGATATCAAAGTAAATTAAAACAAGATAATACATATTTATCTGAGTTGTAGGGTAGGCAATGTCTATGTGACTGTATGAACCGCACGCCACTGGGTGCAATGTAGATAGATACTAATGTGGACGAGTGTGAAGTGATTAATAATATTATGATTACTTAGTACAAACATTTATCTTGAATCAAGCTACGAGTATCTATTGCGAGTACAACCTGCATTAAAATCTGTTGCGACTTTATTTTATACTATGTATGACTCGGGCGCGACGCAGCCTTACGTACTTTGTGGTAGAGATATGAATAATAGTTAAAAATAACTAAAAACACGCTTTTTATAGAAAACCAAACTAAAAAATAAAAAATAAATTATAATAAATTTAAATTAAGAAAAGTGTTAAAAATTTCAATAAATATAAATTAATATTTTATTTTAAAAAAATCGTGGGGTGCATGGTGTCAATAGTTATAAATATTTTATTGACAGATATGAGTAGAGTGATTATCATTTTGATAATATCTTAAAAAGCACCCCACGCATTTTTTAAAATAAAATATTTTTTTTATACACACTATAATTAATTTATATTTATTGAAATGTTTAACACTTTTCTTAATTTAAATTTATTAAAATTTATTTTTTATTTTTTAGTTTGGTTTTCTATAAAAAGCGTGTTTTAAGTTTTTTTAAACTATTATTTATTTTTTACTTTTTAGTTTGAAAAGTGGAATAATTTTATCAAATTAGTGTATTGTCATCGGTCCTCGATAAATCTACAAAGTTTGAACGAAATCTGGCCGTTTAAAGTGGGTCAAAATCGCGCCCAAAGAAGTCGCTTACAAACAGGTGAAGCTAATAAAAAGCGTGTAAAAATCAAAGCATTGTTTTTTAATAAACTATTACAGGCCCTTTTGAAACTACTCCTTATTCAATCAACCCTGAAAATAAGGTGAATATTAAAGACTGCTTACAGGGTGAACTCCAGCCAGTAGAGTGTCGGCAGCCAGTGGTAAAATCCGCCTCTGTAGTGGCCTCAGCTTGTCCAATAAGGCTTGTTCAGGCTTCAGCTCACCCGAGTTCAGAGAATTCAGTGCTTTCAGTAAGAAGTGTTCTGTGAGACTGGAAAAAAAATACAAAATCTTTTTTGTTAAGAGCTCAACTGTCCAATTAGCAGACACAATAGTTAATATACAATCGCAATATGACTCCAACAGTCATGTCAACAGTGACAAAAAATGGAAAATTAAACTCATACTCAAAACCATTGATTGCAAATAAACCATTTACAGGCACTTTTGAATTGTCAAGGAGCCAGTCAGTCAGAAAGTTGAAGCTAGTTGCTCGTTCCAAACAGTAGGTTTCTATGGAGAAGAATGAGAAAGACTCATTTATTTAAAATCAATAAAATATTACTATAAGTTACATCATTCATTTTAAATCTCCCGTAGTTACAATGTATATATTTATTTATGGTTCCGAGACAACGGCATCCCGGCCAACGCTGAAAATCAGCGCCGTGGTTCGTGCCTTGTTGTGCGGGCCAGGCATTATGCGTTGGCCGTTTCGCGCGGGGCTGACGCATGTCTTTTTTTTTACAATTTACATATGTAGTTATAAGTTAATACTGTTATATATTAAGTGCGTCGCTTTTCGCGTGAATAAATGGCTTTTCTTTCTTTCTTTCTTTTCTTTCTATCACACCTGAATACTTTCCAATTTCAATGAAATCTTTGGATTTAAAATGTGCTGAACATATTTTAGTGTTTTTTAGTTGGAAAGTCTTTACTACGTGTTGCTGCTTCCCATAGTTTTCGAACATTTCCTTCTTTTGGAAATAAATGATTCCCTTCATTCCTACATTTAAATACACAGCACTGATGCATTACCTATTGTATAATATAATACACTTCCCAATTTAGAATTCAATTAAAGGCAGAATTTCACAATTTTTATCACGCTTTGAGCGACTCGTCGATAAACTGTTTACTGTTTACGCTAGTGCTGCACTCTGGCGCCAGAAAATTGCAGTATTAGGTATCCCCTATTCTTTCGCACATGGCATGCCATTCCTGAGTGCTATATTTTCTTTAAAAAAAAGTAAAAATATCACGCGGTCGAAAACATGGGCAAAACCTAGTTATATAAAAGTGAAAGGAGGCTTAAATAAATCTTATTCACTCACTGCGATAAAGCCGAATTAAGTCGAAAAGGATAATTATTAAATACTTTTTACATTAACTATTCTTATCTCATCGAGCTTTTTGATCCTTTGGTTACTTCGATCGGTTTACTACTTATTTTTATTGCGCTTTTTCATGCGTACAAGTTGTATCCATTTATTAACAAAATAATGTCCACGCCAGTGTATTCTTTCAGACGAGGTTTTTAATTTTATTGTTCAAGTTACCGATGTTAGTTTACATGATTTGAGATTGGCAAACTGGTTTGTCGTTCAGAGTAACCTGAGATATTAAAGAACTTTAAAGGTACACATTTTATGTTTTTTATTTTTATTTTATTTATTTATTAAACTTTATGTACATAAAAAAACACTGTACAAAGGCGCACTTAATGCCTTAGGCATTTTCTACCAGTCTACCTTAGGGTGAAGCTGAGACAAAACATGGTAGGCGTAACGAAACTTATTATAATAATAAAATAATAAATACTTACATACATACATACAAATAAAATATAAAGAGTAGAGAGCTAAAATACATAGATAGAGAAATACAACAAATTAAGAGTGGGACGAGTCTGCCAAATTTTTAAGAATGAATTCGCGAGCTTTTACTTTGAACGTGAACCGACTGGTGGCCGTCCTGATATTCTGAGGAAGCGCATTCCAAAGGAAAACCGCCTGGACAGGAAAAGAAGATCTAAGAAAACCAGAGCGGTGAGAAGGACCTATTATTTTTATTATTTAAGTACTTATAAATAAAAATACCCAAGCTTTTGCCCGCGACTTCGTCCGCGTGAATGTCGGTTATCGCGGATGCAGACGACATCCCGGATTTAAAAGTAGCCTATAGCCTTTTTGAGCTTCAAACTTAATCTGTAAGTACCAAATTTTATTAAAATTGTTTCAGTAATACAGCCGTGAAAGAACAGCAAACAAACAGACTCACTTTTGCATTTATAATATTATTATCATACACGCAAACCTTCTTAAGTGTTGGGTGTAGCTTGTAGAGGAGGGGGGGCATGTTGACATATAGAGGATTGGAAAAGTATGAATTTTAAATACAGTTAAACGCACGTGAAGCTTTTGCAATCTCTAGGTTGCCATTTCCTGCCCCCTTGGCGACGCCCTTGTTGTAGTAAACTTTGATATGACAAAGACTTATTCATATAATTTTAGTTAAGGCCAGTTTATTAAAGATCAGTTTCTATGCAACACACAGCTTCCATATCCAATAGTTGAACTCAAGTTTGATTAAGCTCGATATGTAGCTACATATCGAGCCTTTTGGGGTTGGCTTCCTGTCTAACTGCATACAGCTGAATACCAGTGTTACATGGAGTGACTGCCTATCTAACCTCCACAACCCAGCAACTGGGCAACAACCTTTGGAAAGACTGGTTCTTAGACTTTCTGTCTTCTGACTACCCATAACGACTGCCAAGGGTGTACGACGTTGCGGTCTATGACAGCCGGGACCAACGACTTTACGTACATTCATCATCATCAGCCGGAAGAGGTCCAATGATGAAGGGGTTGAGGGGGTTTGCTCTAATCCCCACGCTTGGCAGGCGTCTGAGGATCGTAGTGAAGCTGTTTATTACACGGAAGCCGCTGCGGATTTTCCCTTAGTCGCCTTCTACGACACCCTCGGGATGAAACCATCATCATCAACCTTTAGACGGCCACTCCTGGGCATAGGTTTTCCCCAAAGGGGGGTTCAGCCGAAATCGCCATGCTTGGCGATGCATGTTGGCGATCGTAGTAGGTGGTATGGTCCCCGAAGGACGAAAAAGAAGGATGAAATGGGTGGGTGCTATTATAGCCCGTGGGGTGGACACCCCACCACAGCTGTTAGCTACAATGAATTAACTTTTACTAACAAGATTCACCGTCCATAATCCGGTTCTTATTAAAGTCTTATGTAGGTTATGTATCATCCTAAAGTTCTTCCTTTGACCTTGTTCTCGGTACTTAAAGTAGAAATACGGTAAGTACTAAATGCTAATTTCATTACTGCGCCGCTCTCAAATACTGGTTATTGTTGGGTTTATCATAACGGCGTATTTTAATTTGCTTTTAAATCTTAATGACAATGTCATGTTTCTTTATTTTCAGGGATATTAAACCGCGGAACAACACTTTAGCTTTTATCTTTTCGTTTTCGTAGAAATAATGCTGTTGTATTTCTTTTTTGGGACAATATTTTTGGTGTCGATAATGTCTAAAAGAGCCTCTTCGGGTGTTGGTTAAGGTTCTAGGTTTTAAGGGTAGGTACTAGGACTAGTCTTCTTACAAAATGTCATCAATAATAGATGGTGTATCTTGCTACTACTAGTCAAATACGACAATGCAACTACAGGATGAAATTGAATTCATTAGCAGATTTTTTTAAGAAGTGACTCAGGCCACGAACCTGAACTACTTTCATTATGGAGCCAACACAAACAGCGCGAAAAAAAAAACAACTGTTCCATACAGAAGTACAATAGGTAGGTACTCGGCAAAAATGTATGGAAAAGCTGTTTTTTTTTCGCGCTGTTGGAGTTGACGGTCTGAGTCACTGCTTAAAATTTTGCTAATGAATTCAATTTCATATTTTAGGTTTGCACTATGGCGACCCGCCCCTGCTTTGGGTGCATTGACATGTCATAACATCGAAAATTCTGATAAATATGAAAGTAGGTAGGTAATAGCATTAAAAATCCAGAAGAAATTATCTACATTATTGTGTAAACCAAATCAAAATTCGTGGTGTAGCTTAGAAGAGCGAAGGGAACGTAACACATAGACATGAAAAGCGACTTTCTTTTAAACTATTTTTAGATTTACTGAAGTTAATGATGTATAAAAAGGCAGTAAATGATATCATGAAGGTTGGAATGTACTCCAAGTAAATCAGCACACGAGCAGGAAGATGACGATGACGGCGGATTAACGGAATTGCATCATTAAAAAGTGGTACCTACCACTAAACGATTTGACACTGGCTATGAATTAATAACGGGCCATTATGTGCAGAATATGTTAATTTGGTCACCTGTGACAAGTATATTATCTACATAAATCAAAATTATCAAGAATCGGTTTCCACGTGCACATCCTATGCACGTTACACGTGTATGCCGTGATAACCACGATGCGTGCAGTGAACCTGATCATGATTCCGGCGGGTGAAGCACACAAAATTGAACTCAATAATGCATACAAAGTTAGGACATTACAATGAATCGAATACATTCTAGAACATGCACTTTTTCTTTTTGTTTAAAATAAGATTCAAAATTGTTGGTACACGACGTAATTATGAGCGAAGTGTCCAAACACAGGCAATTTTTGTCTAAAAGGTCACTTCAACCACTAGATGTAGTACCTACATAACTTGTGAAACAAAACAAAGTACTTAAATTATTTGTATTGCTTCAAAATCAGTTGTTTGGTGTTTCATAAATTGTAACATGTTATGAAAAAAATTCAAGGCGTTCAAGTCGCAGAAACCGGATGTCGAGGGTCTTAGGGAGGGTTTTGCAAAAATGGAAGCCAAAATGAAACTATATTGGCTAATGATGATGATGATTCTATAAAAAATTTGGGATACGCTCTTCTGGAAAGAACGGAGTATTATGTCGGACTCTTACCGACTAAAACCCCAAGGTTCCTCCTTCTACTATGAGTTGGGAGCCTGGTATTTGGGTAATTAACGTATGATCCGCGCCCCCGACCGGTATTGGACCGCAATAGAACATTCGTCTACTTAAATACATCTCTCAAACTTGCAGCAACTCACCTAAAATGTCTGTCAAAGGCTTTGAGCGCACTGTTAAAGGTCGGGTTTTCAGGGTTCAGAGTGCCTTCACTCCTCACCAGGTAGCTTCCATCAGCGATGTCTCGGCTGCACCGGACCAGACGTTCTGCTGGAGTCAGCTCTTCCAGGGAACGCTTGGAGAGGGAGCAGAGGTCGTCAATCTCATCGTCCAGGGAGGTTTTTTCTGGTTTCCTAAGGAGCAAAAAACAACAAATGATCATTATGTTCTAAGAAAATTCAAACTTGGGTTTGCATAACATTTTTGCTAGCATATCGTCGCTAAAATGCAAGATTTTCTACTTCGACTTTGCTGAATGAAACCGAACTTGATCTAATACTTAAAGCATTGGGATTGTCCAACTGTCCTTTACGGTGTTATAGTACTGAAGGAATCAGATGAATTTTGGCTTTTGCTTTTTATCAATATGACACGTACTATCCGTTTATGCACATTTTGTAACGCATGTGATAAACTGCCGAAAATATCAAACCAACAAGGTCTACTATGAGATGTTACTCATTATCAATTTTACCCTAACATGGGGTAGTTAATAGGCCCTTTATGATGGATGGATTTTAAAGGATAGAATTTTTTTATTATTAATATTATTCAAGACATGTTTAATACAATTACACTGACACGAAAATTAGCCGTGATATATTAGACACATCAACTCGGCGCACTTCAGATGTACAGTCAGCAAAAGAGATAGGTATGCAGGTCATCGGAAATGGTTGAAGTTTTTTAGAAACTTATAGATGTTTTCGAATGAAATTTAATTAAATCATTGAAATGTTTATTCTCTATTAACTTCATTTTATTTTATTCAAAAATATCCATCGGTTTCTAAGTAAACTTTAACTACATCTGACGACCTCTCTTTCTCTCTGACTGTACTTACCAACACATTCAATTCTCAAATATTACAAATTCGGGTAATGTTTTTTTAATACTATTTTACCATTACCTTGTTTATAACATTTATGCATAGGTGCTTACCGGCTATGTGATATATCTTTTTACATTCCATATGTAATTGATGGCGAACCTATTGGTGTTACCTGGGCACTCTAGGCTGATAGAAAGAAACCCTAATGGAAATATTCAGTCCAGGAATCGTATTTGGAAGACCAACAAAATGTTTAAGCAAACTTACTGGTTATCAGCAGTAGGTATATGCACAGGGCCGTCGAGACAGCCCAGTCGTATGCCGAAGATCATCATGCCGATAGTCTCGATGGCCCAGCGGTAGATTTCCGTCTCCAACTCATCGTTCAAAGCATTTTCTGCATGGCGTAAGTCTCCGAGTCTGTGAGAATAGATAATATGAAAATAATAATGATAATACCAGACTGTTACTATCCCACTGTTGGACTTTTTCTCATACACAGAAGGCACAAACATTAAACCATACCTAAAAATATTATTAGTAAATGAATTGTGGGTGTCTATTTTTACATGGATACTACGGTATCCATAAATACTTCAGCAGGCTACTTCAAGCCTGAACTAATGAAGCTACTTGAAGCAATGCTTTATATTTATATTTTTGTTGAATTCGTATAATAACTCTTAACCAACTTTAAAAACAAATAAAATTAGCGTATCTCAGGTATGACGTAGCTTCTTCTATTGGTGAGAAAAGAAAGAATTTCTTTCTTAAAACGGTTTAATATTTTTTAAGTTTACTAACAAACATACTAAGAATCTAATCTTTTGTTTCAATAATAATAGTTTAGATTTAAATATAAATAATATTATTAGTACCTAGGTAAAAATATTATAATTCAATTGATTACAATTTACCCCATCCTGTTATTTTATGTTAATATTCATGTTTTGTTTTTTTTTTACCGGGTTGGTTGGCGATCTCTGGGGGCGGCCTACGTTCAGCAGTGGACGGCAATAGGCTGATGTATATATAATCATGTTTTGTTATTATAACATTGTCCTTGAACACGGATGTTTATGAAAACCAGCAGATTTTTTGTGCAAACAAAATCGTGTTATTTATCTTAAGTAGATAAATAACACGATTTTGTTTGCACAAAAAATCGAATTCACACTACCAGTCTATAATGTCGTGATTTTATGAATAATTCATCTAAAAATTAGCAGATGTTTGATAGGTAGATTAGGTAGGTACACATTCGTCACGATCACTGTGAATAACAAATTTCTGTCAAATATCTATTAAATATTTATCTGGAAAATAATATAAGTCTCATAAAACAACGTCGGTCATCTCGAATACAGACGAAGTCGCGGATTAATAAGTAGATAGCTTATGTCTTTTCTTGGGGTTCAAGGTTAGTCAAATTTCATAAAAATTGGTTCAGTAGTTTACCAACAAACAAACTGACTTTCGTATTTATAATATTAATTAAAATTAACTCTAGCTTCAGTAATTGATACCTAATTCTCGGTTGAAAACTCACATATTATTATTTTTGAGAAGTAAGTTTATAAACAGTTACAATAATTACGCTAAACTAGTTTTATACTTATGCCAAATGTGTAAGCTATATTACTACATTTACTATTCCAAAACCATTACAATTATGCACCTATGTGGACTGGTTCGCTTTTGCAGAATTAATTAAACCTTATGCTAAATCTTTATTCAAATAAATAAAGATAAAAAGCTTTATTGACACAGAAAATAATGTACACATTGTTGTGGGTAGTGTTGCCATCCGTCCGGATAATGCCGGACAGTGTTAGGTTTTTTGACCTCTTGTCCGGCCAAATTTAGCTGCGTCCGGCCCGTCCGGGTTTTGTTAGGCTTTTTATACAATCGTTCGTCAGTCAGTACCGAACGAGCGAGCGAGACGAGATTTGCTGACTCGCAACTAAACGCTTCTTATAAAGTACCTAGCTACCTATGTGTTTTCTTATTTTTTTGTCAAAAATCCCTTTTTATAGCGTTCGGCTTTGGAATTCAAAAGTCCGGCTTATAAATATGAGTTTTATTCAATATTCTTGATGTCCGGCTTTCGGACCCAAAAGTCCGGCTTTTTTGACGGGTTAGTCCGGCTTTTTGATATTTATAAATGGCAACGCTAGTTGTGGGATACAATTCATCATGTCAATCTTTAGGCGCCCATTATTATTATTATTAGTAGTAGCATTATTAGTAAATAAATAATAATAATAATTGCTGGGCATAGGTCTCCCCCAAGGGGGTTTAGCCGTAGTCGCCACGCTTGGCCGATGCATGCTGGCGCAATACAATTACAATTATGTATTTGATCACAATTCCAAATGACTAAATGACAATTTAAAAAGTCACATTGGTATAGTACGTTCCACGAAAGATGAGACTTGACACAGACTTGATTTGACTTGCGCAGTACTCGATTTGAAGGTCTCTTACCTTTAAATCAAGTCTGTGTCAAGTCTCTTACCTTTAAATCGAGTACTGCTCAAGTCAAATCAAGTCTGTGTCAAGTCTCATCTTTCGTGGCACGTACTATACCTACAGGCCTGTACCTTTGTCGTTAGAAAAAAACAAACACGTGAATAAATAAAAACAAACGATAATAAAACTGTTTACTATTGACTTTATGTCCCCTTTCGCCTTCTAGGTCATTCATTCATTCGATTTTGTACAGTTCATTCAATAATCTGAGGTGACTAATAATATATGAATAAAAAATGCTTATCGTGCGATCAATGACCTAAGAACGTCACATATTTTGGTTTAAACGTTTCGTTTGGTTTGCGAAAGATGATTGTAATGTGAGGAAATGAGGTATTTGTTTGACTTGCAATTATTTGACTCATGTTGGGCTGTTTTGGTCCTTTTGATTGGCTTTAGTTTTACCAAAATGAGCCAACCCGCGGTTAAAAGAGTGGCCTATGTCCTTTGCCAAGGTTCAAGCTATTTTTTTTTCTACCAAATTTCATCAAAATCGGTTCAGTCGTTTCATCATGAAAGCGTAACAGACAGAGTTTTTTTCATTTAAAATATTATTAAGGATCTTTTTTTAAGCATACATTGTTATTATATATTATTAAAGTGTGGATAAATATGGATTTCATTAAAATTTGTTAAGCCGTTTCATCATGAAAGCGTAACAGATAGAGTTAGTTTCGCATTTATAATATTAGTATGGATTTATTCTAAGCATAAAATAGATATGTATTCGCTGGATATAAAATGTAACACATTTGGCATGATAATTAAATTTATTTAATTGTAAACTATAATTTATTAAATTGTAAACTATAATTTATTTAATTGTAAACTATATTTGTATTAATTGTAAACTATATTTTTATTTAATTGTAAACTATAATTTATTTAATTGTAAACTATATTTTTATTAATTGTAAACTATAATTTTTATTTAATTGTAAACTATATTTTTGGGGTTTAGGCTATTTACATATTTATTTATTTTTTATGGCACTCCCACAACAAACTATGCTGCTATGCGGCTATGACACAGTTGACATAAAATTTTGATTGTTTTGTCCCGTCTACCAATTTATTTTCCGTTTGCCTATGCTGTTCCTCTACTGGGCAAAGGTTACCCACACCTGGGAAAGGACTTGACATTTCAGGAACCTTTCTACCATACCACCTAGAACCAGATATGATGGTACGCGTCCAGGTCATCTCCTCACATCTTTCTGGGCTATTCTCGGTGACGCTGTCCATCTTAAGGCACCCATTGGAGACTTTTGCACAGTGGTCACTGTAAATGCGGGTATCGTGACCCACCATCATCAACATCATTTCAGCCGAAAGACGTCCACTGCTGGACATAGGCCTCCCCCAAGGGGATTTTGCCATAATCGCCACGCTTGCCAGGCGGGTTGGCGATCGCAGTATGGTTGTTACAAACGCACAGAGAACGCTGCTGCCCATTCTCTGGTACGTCCCTTAGTCGCCTCTTACGACACCCGCGGGAAGATATGGGATGGTGCTATTCTTTACGTCCGACACAATGCGGACATGACCCGTCTAATTTCATTTAAAGGTCTTTACAAATCTAGTTACCTTCTAGTAGTGTCAGCTGCAATATCGTCGAAAGCCTGGTCGTAACATTTAAGAAGTTTGCCGTCTTGCAGGAGTGCGCTGATAGAAGCCCATATCGCTTTTGGTTCATCACTGCAAAGAAAATACATTGTAAGAAATCAAAGTCGAAAACATTTTTTTTAAATAAATTAAACTATTTATAGACACTTTTGAACTGTCAAGGAGTCGGTCAGTTAGAAAAGTTGAAGCTAGTTGCTTGTTCCAAAATGTAGGTCTCTATGGAGAAGAACGACCAAAAAAATTCCACTGATTCTTTTTCCAATCAAGTTTTTACAAAATGTGGTAATATTATTCATGTTGCTTCTACGACTGAACCAGAGTCATCTTAATTGGTTAACAGAGCCTACATATCTGTTAGGTGGGTGGTTGCATTGTTTGCTTTCCTTCAAAGCTTGTCGATGACTATATAAACAAGAACTAAGCTGCTGGCGAGTTTTGCCGGATCAGCCGTGCGATTGTATAAAAAAATCCTCGCTGAATTTAGGTCAACTCAAGGTGTAGCTGTAAATTCTGCATCTTGGTGGATAGACTACTCACCTCATGCTCATTATCAGTGTGCCAAATAAAAGCTACAGATAGTTGTAGACCACACTTTATTGAACTAAAAATAATGACATTTCCATCTCTATACGCATTTGAAGTAGCAATGTTCGTTAAAAAGCACTTCGGTTTATTTGAAACCCTGACTAGTAAACGTCACCGGGACAAAATTCGCGTTAGGCCTCATAAAACAGCATTATACGCAAAAAGCTTTCTGGGAATGGCCCCAAAAATTTATAATATGATACCCAAGAATATAAGAGCTGAGAATGATGTTAATAAATTTAAAAGAATGTTAACAGACTTTATGGTTAATAAAGCGTACTATTCTATTGGTGAACTTTTAACAGACAATTTTAATAAATTATAATTAGTTAAGTCGTTGTGTGAGTCAAATGTCCGATTTATTTAAGTTCAATTCTTTAAAATGGTATTAATATTATAATATATAACTAAATAATTTAAATTTATCAATGCATATAAATAATAATTTAAAATTAGTATTATAATAATAATGTATAATTATATAAATGTATCCAAAAATTTGTATGCCTATTAGGCTGAACATAGCGATTCTAACACTAAAAATACACTTCTGGACACATCTATTGGCCCACCTTAGAGTTTAGGTTTCGATGGCCCCTACCGAAATATGATTGCTAGATTGAACAAAAACTGTTGATGCAGTTTTAAACCTGATACATTTTACCATCTTTTTCGATCGTATTGTTTTAAATTTGAATTCAGAATACCATACGACATGGAGCTACGCCTAACAAGTCGGATATGCGCCTTGTTAAAGGCAATTGATTTTTGAATAAAAAACATGTTTTATCAAATAAAGGTTTAATTTAATAACGCGTGTTGCCTCCATGGGCATCTACCACAGCTCTCATACGATTAGGCATAGAGTTTATCAATCGCTCTATGAAATTTTGAGGGATCATCTCCCATTCCTCTTCTATGGCAGTTTTCAACTCCTGCATCGTCTGGGCAACTGGCTGACGAGCCCTAACACGTCTTTTTAGCTCGTCCCACATGTGCTCAATGGGGTTCATGTCTGGGCTTCTGGCTGGCCAGTCCATAACTGTGATGTTCACATCCCGAAGATATTCCCTGACGATGCCGGCCGCATGGGCTCTTGCATTGTCATGCATAAAAAGGAAATTTGGGCCCACATAGTCCGCGTATGGTATCACGTGAAGTTCTAAGCACTCACGAATGTACCTTTCAGCATTTAATGTTAGCAGCCGTGGTCCTGTAACAACCTCAAGTTGAGTTTTGCCGCTCGCGGATATACCGCCCCAGACAGTCCATGAGCCACCGCCATAAGCAACCCTCTCTTCAAAGCAGCATTGTGCGAAACGCTCTCCCTTACGTCGGTAGACCTTCTTCCTTCCATCATTGCCATGTAACATAATTTTAGAGTCATCAGAAAAGAGTACACGGCTCCAATCTTGCTGTGTCCAATTTAAATGACTGCGTGCGAAATGAAGGCACGCTGTTCGGTGGGCTCGCGTTAGTTTGGGCCCATTAGCTGGCTTGTGTGGTACCATATCGCGTTCTTTTAACCTTCTCCGAACAGTTCAAGCGCTCACAAATACTCCGTGGAAGTCGCGAAGTTGGTTTTGTATCTCAATGGAGGTAAGGTGACGATTTCTCAAGCTGGTCGTCACGATGAATCGATCCTGCCTTTCAGTTGTGACCCGAGATCGTGGCCTTCCTTGGCGGCGAACAAAGCCGCCAGTCTCTAGGTACCTCCGATAAACATTTCGGACCGCAGATCGACTTAAATTAAGTTGAGCACTCACGTTTCTTTGGCTGTGTCCGGCCTGAATAAGTGCCACAGCTTGGGCGGCGACTTCAGGTGAAGTATCCATAGATTATTGATAGAACCTCACCTTAATGTTAAGAATAAGTAATGTTTGTTGCAAAACCAAAGATATCAATCACTTTTTCAAGAATTAAATCCAAGTAAACCAATAAAACCAAGTTTTCTTAGTATTCGATTGTTTGATATCAACAAACAGGCTCCAAATTGTCTTTTGTTTCTTTAAATTCTGTGTTCGAAATTCAAAAAAAGACTATTGAATGAAATTGTGAATGAGCCAGGTTCAAAACTGCATAAAAACTTTTTGCTCGACCTAATATAAAATTTTAGCTAGGACCAAACGAAACTGAAAATACAAGGTGGGCCAATAGATGTGTCCAGAAGTGTAGATCTTATTACCTGTACTGTACCTATGTTTACAAATAAATAATTTGAATTTTGAATTTGAATCATCATCATGTCAACCTTTAGACGCCCACTGTTGGGTATAGGTCTTCCCCAAAGACCTGTGTCGATGTCGATCCTGCGCACTCAAACAAAATTCACCGAAAGACCGGCAGAAGTCTACTAGTTTCTGTATCGTAAAGGTATCAGGACACTCAGGACATAATGTCGAATTACGATTGTCTATTTAAAAAAATATAATAATAATACTTCGATATTATCGATTTATTGTCAAAACAGACATCCTCGTTATCGATAACAATTCGGTAGTTTAATGCACCTCTAATCGTGTGATAAGTAAATGGACACTTTGGAACAATAAAACCGGTGATAAAGGTTTTTTTTTCATCGATAAGAAACACGTTTGATTAGAGTGGTTCTCACGCTGACTGCATACACAATGCATGTCAGTCTGATATATTATGCTAAAAATGTGTCATTGTACACACTCATGTTGTATTGTATATTATTTTGTTAGGCATGATATTTTTAAGTGTAATGCGTCACGTCTTTAGATTCGTAAGACCCGGTACTATTATTTAAGTATTGAATTTCCAGTACCTAAATGGATACACAAATACCTATGAAAACGTGATTTAGAAAAAATCGTAACGTTAATTCGATTTTTTATCCATTTCTAAATTATCGGACTGATTTTTAGAGTAGCTTTGTGTAGCTTTTTGTATTACAAAGTTGTTCTTTAACTGTCTTTTTTAAGCGAATGACCTGATGAAATCCCAGTTATAAATACTACTAATACTTTTATCAACTACTTGTGTAAATTAAAACATTCTTCTGTGCTTAATTTGAATGAAAAGTACAGGAAAATTTCCACTCGAATCGGTCCAAAAGCCTGTCTACCTATCTTTTATCTATGTGAATAAAAATCAATTTCCGGATGATAGATCATCACTTTACAACGGATCGATTTAAGTTTCTTTTTTGAAAATCGTAGATATTTCGTATCATCGTATTGTATTTTTGTACGATGAAAATCTCAACAAAAAAAGCTTTTTACAAAAAAGACAACCGCCTTCAAAAAGTGAAAAATAACTTTAGCACAGAACACACATTGACTTTAGTTTCGAAATTCAGTGGCTTTGTTCTGTTCGTTGTTTTGTATTGCCACCGACTTCCGAAACTAAAGTCAATGTGTGTTCTGTGCTAAAGTTTAGTACCTCCTTCTCATTTTAATCTATTACGAAGAGATTGAAAGTTAACTACTACAAAGATTGATGAAACTAAAACGTCGTCTATGTAAAATTTTTGGGTATTTGTTGATTTTTCAAAAAGTGCTGAATCAATTTCGATAAAATTTATATGGTACCACCCCTGAAGCGTACCCTATCTATAAAAAAAAAGAATTTTCAAAATCGGTTTACGTTTGCCTGAGAAATCGCGTAACAAATCGCGCACATACTTAATGCAAATATAAGACTTATACGGTTTTCTCATGGATGCCATGGTCATAACTGGACCAAATTAAAATGGGGCCACACGGGAAGCACTAGCTTCCAAATAAAAAAAGAATCATCAAAATCGGTTCACCCAGACCCGAGAAATCAGGTAACAAACATAAAAAAAAAAAAAAAAAAAAAAAAAAAAAACGGACGAATTGGTAACCTCCTCCTTTTTTGAAGTCGGTTGAAAAACAATGTCACGTAAGTCACGTTGACTAAATTGCACCCGGGCAAAACCTGGGAGTGTCGCTTGTGAAATTAAAAATAGAAGTATGCATACCCGTGCACTGGACAGTGGCCCGCTCCCTTCCTATGTTGATAAAGTGGCGATTTTTGGAAGCGTGGCGGTTCAGTCGCGTAACTGTCATATACCTGTAACAATACAAAAGTGTGTGTTATAACTTGGCGAGTTTCGTATGTAAATATTATGTACACTCAACAAAAAATATAATAGGTAGGTAACCAGTGTCGTCAGATATAGGTAGTTGAAGTTTCCTTTGAAACCGATGGATGTTTTCGAATGCAAAATCAATTTTCTATTGATTTAATTCAAAAAATTAAATTCATCTGAAGACATTTATTTCTTTCTAATGCCGGCACTTCACATGGCGTATTTATCCAAATATTCGCCTTATTAGGATAATACAAAATGTTCCCTATAGTTATGGAAACAAAGTAAATTTTGTATTATCCTAATAAGGCGAATATTTGCATAAATACGCCATGTGAAGTGCCAGCATAAGAAAACATGGGAGCCAATTCTACTAACCTTTGGGAACATTCGCATTACAATCTCAGACTTAATCTGGCAAAAACGCCTTTATTTAGGCAACATCTAGATCTAGACCTACATTCTAGGCAAGATTTTGACGTTTGCCTACAGATGACCCTGGTTACATGTCTCTTTTATTGACTGTACCTACAACATCTACAATCACAACAATACACCAGTAGAGACATTGTTCCTCCTTCCTGGTATAAAATATTCTTTGTCCACCCACTCTTTGTTCTTTATGTCTGCAATGGACATTGACTGGTGGATGACGTCAGTTCAACGGTGTTTCAATTCAAAGAGTTATGATCGGGAGTGGATGATGAAGTGGATGTGACAAGCTGCCACAGTCAGACTTTGGCTGTAAATCTGTTGTACGATGATGCTTGAAACATCGCCTACGTGGAAGGACCAGAGAATTAATGTTATTGCAGAAATGACAATGCCAGATCCTGCCCCACCCATGTACAGAAAAGTAAATTAATGAAAATAATTGTAATGAATATAGAACCTTTCTATACTAAATTTTTTTTCTTTAGAACTTGCGGATTACGAAATACCTACCCACAAAATACAAACTCATTTTCCCTAAAATACAATTTAACCTATAATCAATGTCATTATTGTTTTTAGATAAAAAATAGATAAACGGAAACCGCAAGTTCTACAGTCACTAAGACTAATGTTCAGTTATCAGCAATAAATAAACAGTAAGATGCTACATATTGCACGTGACTTTTATTGAGTGGGGCAAAGTTCTTTAGAGTTTCTGGCATTGTCCTTTAGAAAAAATAATATAATATTCTGCCGAGACAATTTTTCCCAGTAATGTCGGGATCCCCTATCCCCGTGGCTGTCGTAGAAGGCGACAAAGGGATATTAACCAGAGGATGGGCAGCAGCTTCCTTCTGAGTATCATAACACCTACTGCAATCGCCAACATGCATCGGTCAAGCATGGCGATTACGGCTGTCCCCTTGGGGGAGATCTATGCTCAGCAGTGGGCGCCTAAAGGTTGATATGATGATGATGATGTCGGGATCAGCTTCTAGTCTTACCGTATGCAACTAAATACCAGTAATTTACTTGGAGTGACTATGCCTATCTGACCTCCTCAACCTGGTTATTGGGTAACACGATATCTTTTGGTACGATTGGTTGTCAGATTTTCGGCCTTCTGACTTCCTGTAATAACATCAAGTTCTGCACATTAGTTTAAAAACGGAGCTCTCACCTGGTTCTTCAGTAAAATAGACCAATAGAACCGAGACCGGTTTTTCTTACATCCAATTCCTTGCAACCAAGGCAGCACTTTCTTTAACGAAGCAATCGGAGCGTGTAAATGGTCCTTCGGAGCCGTGAAATAAAATAGCATAGTAACGGCCAACCTTTGCAACGCCTAAGGGAATCCGAATGAATATAATAATTTTCAATCAGTAGATTCCGGACATTGCTACCAAAACTGTAAGGTGAAAAACTTACTCTCGATCTTGGTAATACGGTCTGATTTAAAATTTTATGACCGGTTTTCAGAGGGTTAAAGAATACGAGCAACTTTTATTATAGAACTAACCCTGAAATACAAAAAGGTAAAACAGCTTTTACATACTATTTTGATCGTGTTGCATCTAGAGATTTGTTGGTAAGAATTAGTCGTTTTTTTCATATTTCAGATATTAAATTATTATCCGTGTATTGAATGAATTTATTGGTCACCATCGTCTGCCTAGCCTTCTCTCAACTGTGTTAGAGTCGGTTTACAGTCTAACCGGATGCAGTTGAATAACAGTGTTTTCATGGAACGATTGACAACCCAGTTACTGAGTACCATGTCACCTTAGTATAGTAAGGCTGGTTGTCAGACTTTTGCTCTTTTTAACCCCCGACGAAAAAGAGGGGTGTTATAAGTTTGACGTGTCTGTGTGTCTGTGTGTTTGTCTGTGGCACTGTAGCTCTTTAACGGGTGAACCGATTTGAATGCGGTTTTTTTTATTTGAAAGCAGATTCTCTAGCGATGGTTCTTAGACACCATCATCATCAAAATCGAAATCGGAATCGAAATCGAAATCGTTTCATCTAAATCGGTTCAGTAAATACCCCGCCGCGACATTATAGCGCCATTTCAACGAACAAACATTTGATGGCTCAACAAAAGGTATTATTTTTGACCTACATAATCGCTTTTATGTTTTTATAAATTAATTTTGTATTAATTAATTGATACTCTTGGTCTGAGTTGGTACCTAATGAATTGAAGGTCAGCAGTATATAAACCTACATATGTCTATTAAACTTCAGTAGAGTGCGGTTTTTCAAACGAAAATCGACCTATAATTAATGGGACAAGCTTTCAAGCACGCGTAAGCTGCTCTGTGATTGGTTGATGAAAATTCAGTCAACCTTCAAATTATAAGGTGCAGCCTAGTTGGCACAAGCAGATTTGAGCGGCCTTAGTAGGACTAAAAGTCGCTTCATAATTCAGTTTTTTTCTTTCTTGCCTTTCATAGTTGCAACAGAATCCAGGCCTTGTAAACGGTTAATAATAAATGAAAGAGATTAATGCTAAAGAACGATAATGATAAGGAGGTATTTTGAAGAGAGAACCAAACACATTTGAGGTAAATATAATATCGATGCATTTGAATATGTATTTTGTAAATGATGTAAGAGTTATTATACATTGTTTCGCGAATATCTGCCGGAGGAAGTGGGACCGTTTTGTATACGGTAACATATAAACCACGAATATAAACATTAGGTACATACATACGGAACAATGACACATGAATTGAGATAAGTAAACACTTACAACAGCACGTGGTCGCGGCGTGTACGGCCGCCTGTGACACCGTTACGTAACTTTGTTGTGGTTTTTTATTATTCTTACGTGACGATAGTGAGTTGAGAATAAGTGTACATATTGTATTATTATAGTGTATTATTTGTTGTGAAATAAATGTATTTTTTAGCTGAAAATGACTAGTTAGTCATCATATACAAATCATAAAAATCAAAATAATAAAATTATTTATAATTCTGAGAAAAAGGCAGGGTGCTCAAAGGGCATCAAAAAACTCGGCCACATCGCTGTCACTGGGACACGTTCCACGTGCATTGCCACGTTGTATGGCAATGCTGATTCTTTGACCCAAGAATAGACCAGCCTTCGGGTCACGTGAAGAGTCGACCAGCCGCTTGGCGATGTCACGAAAAACAATATGGGCACTCCGACCCCATGGCCCTAGAGTTTCCACCCCAAACGGCTCAAATATATAATAGCTTCCAAGAAGGCTATTCTATTATATCTGCGCCGTTTGAGGTTTTCGACACCTGCAGCAGCCACCCCAGCACAACACGTTGTGCTAGGAAGATGAGATGGCGCAAGGGTGTCGACACATGTTGTGTCCCACACCAAAGTCTCTAGTTAGTTAATATAAATAGTTACTTGTTAAAATTTCTTCCAGTTCTTATTGCGCAGATCTGAATTAAGGTCGAAATTCAGACTATCGCTGAACTGACTGAAAATAATAATTAGACTGTGCAACAAAATAAAACCTATTTTGGAACTATTTTCTGAACACAGCTTAAGGCTTAAGATGTTGAGAACATTAAAGTTACAATCTGCTTGAAAAATATAAAGACAAAAATCTTATCTAAACATAGAAATTGCAAGTCAATTGAGGTTACATTATCATTTGAATTTGACCCACATTATCGGTCACAAGCATAATTTTGTCGTAAAATTATATTTGTAAATAAATTCTCGAACTCATTATAAATTGAGGCATTGTGTGTAAAACGTCAGAATATTTGATGAGTCAAAGAAAAAGAAAAATGCAGTCTTGATGATGTCATACTGGCTAATATTTTGGTGACGTTAATGTTACGCTTAGTGACGTTGATAAGAGGTTGACCAGACAGGGCAGCACATAGGGAAGAGTGGTAGGCTGTATGAGGGACCTTTGCTCAGCTGAGGGACAACAAAGGTTTAAAAAAAAGATCGAACGTCACGATCATTTAAAAAAATCAGTCAAGTGCGAGTCGGACCACCGTACAATATTCAGATCGAGCAAATAATCGAGGAAATGTATGGGGATCCACTTTAACTTTTAGCTTTATTTGATTTTTATTAAGTATGTACTAGCTTTTGCCCATGACTTCGTCTGCGTGATTGTCGGTTATCGCGGATGCAGGCAAAATTGCGGATTATAAAGTAGCCTATGTCCTTTCCCAGGGTTCAAACTATCTTCATACCAAAGTTCATCAAAATCGGTTTAGTCGTTTAATCGAAAACATAATAGACAGAGTTACTTTCGCATTTATAATTTGTTATTATGCGGTCATAAATATACTGTTTTTTTTTTCTATTCGCGCTTTCAAGTAAGCCCGTGAGTATTTCCTACACTCAACACGGTGTGAGAGTGATTCTATGCAAACGTAAACATACTGGTTTTGGCAAAATATGACGTATATTATATGTCAGCTTCATAATTTAAACATTTATACAGTGATAATGACACTCTACCTACTTGACCTAACCTAATATTTGATTTACCAAAGAGAGTATGTTTACAATGGCGTGTAAATATTTTTGGTATTTCAGTAGCATAATGTATTTTATTTATAGGGTTCTCGTGGGTAAGTTAAAGCCGTACTCATCGATCCATATCATACCCAGTTCCCTCCGTGCCTCGAAAAGCACGTAAAGCCGTTTGACCCGGCTGTCATTCGTAGATCTTTAACAGCCGTTATGGGTAGTCTGGTCTGGCCTCCCCAAGTGTACTCAACATCGATATTCCCTTGCTATCCTCATCCAGCATGGTCCTACTACCTCCTTGATATCATCCTCTCATCTTCGATTCTGCCTGCCTTTACTTTTCTTTTTATACCTATACCAAAGAGCAAGACAATCACGGAACCGGTGTCTAATACAAATAATAACATTTAATTACGTTGCTTTCATAAACAACCATGTTTAACATTAGTAGTACATAAGAAGTTTTAAGATGATATGTAACATATAAGATTGTTAATAAAGGCTTTATTATTATTATATGGGTAGTCTGACCACCAGTCTTATCAAGGAGTATCGTGTTACCCAATAATTGGGTTTTGGAGGTCTGACAGGCAGTCGTTTTACGAAAGAACTGGTATTCAGCTGCATCCGGTTATACTGAAAACCAGATCCCAACAGTTGGGATAAGGCTAGGCAGATGATGGCTACCATAATATATTCAGGTTATTGCTTGGAAATATTTTAAGCAGATTATAATTAAGGCAAGTAACATTATGGAAAATGAATCCCATAATATTTATTACAATCACAATACTAGATAGACATATTATATGTATATGTATATTGAATTGCTTTGACTCTTCCCAGTGGCGTGCTTTCCATTAAAGCCGAAAAGCCAGACTTACTATCAATAACGCGAGACAACAAAAAAAAAGCAAAGAAAAGGCCTCTAAGTAGGTCTTGAGTCATTATCTTATAACAATTGATAACAATAAACATTTTAAATTGTAAAATATTGTACACATTTTTTTTAAAAAGAGTAAGTATGGAGTTTCTTGCCCATTCTTCTCCATACGAAACTACCTTTTGGAATGGGCAACTAGAATCAACTTTATATATTTTTTATTATGACGTTCAATACGCCTTTTTAATGGTCTAATTGAAATAAATGATTTGACTTTGATACATAAAAACTGAGATTTTGCGGAATGATGAATTTTGAAGTAATTCATAGGGTTTTTATTCTTAAATCTGTCGGGCTTGCCCTAACTTTGATCCTTAGGCGCGACACTGCCTCTTCCTCTCTCCTAATTTTGCTGTGCCCGACAGGGTCCAAATTCACTTTTTTCTTTGTTATACCATCTATTAATTAATACATATGGAATGCAATAATTGAATATTGAATTATGACATAGATTGTAAAATATTAATAATAAAATTATCCCGATCGATTTTTATGCACGTGGTTTCAAACTCTAAGCTGCTAACGAGAAATTTTTAATAGAAAACAACACTAACACTGCTTGAACTGGGAATCGAATTCAGGACCCCACCACGCTCAGCAGCCTTGTTTGCAACCATAAGACCGACGAGGCAGTCAAATCTAAAGGCAGTAAAGAGTAAGAATGGAGTTTCTTGCCCATTCTTCTCCATAAAAAACTACCTTTTGGAAGGAGCAGCTGGAATCAAATTTTCACATTCATAAGAAGTTCAAAAGTGTTTTTACCAGGTAACACGGTACCCCTTGGTATAGGTCTAATTGAAATAAATGATTTGACTTTGAATCAGAAGGAATTATATACTTAGGTTACTAAGCCCATGTAATTAACTATTTATGAGTGGATTGATAAATAAATACCTATATGAACATAGATCGAAATGGTTATCTTTAATGGTGGGGTTATCAAAAAGGCTTACAATAAAAGCTAGTGTATTACATGAACAATAAATAAATATTTAATGTCACTCTTTGCTAATATTATATCAGTTGATTAATGACTAAGTCATAAAATACACCTGATGATATTAGAAGCTATTGTAGTACTAAACATAATAACTCAATAAGCATTTGCCCGCGTTCTCGTCTGCTTAGACTAAAAATCAGAAATAGAGAAAGTTCCTGAGGTAACTCATGGGAATACAAAAACGGGATTAAAAGTATCCTACATGATAACATGCAGGAAGGCAGGTTACGATGAACACCAACTGACGAGACGAGTGATAGATATAGACCTGGACCTGGACTAGAACCATCTCCAAGGACATGATAACCATCTTCGCAGCACACAGGCCATCCAGGACAAACCACGTATGACGAGGCGGAAGTTGTGGAACACCGCTCACCCATCCAACTTCGTTCAAGCACAGGAACACCTGCCAGTTGGAAGCGGTCTGGAGTGGTCTACATGGTAAGTGCTCATCGTGCTGAACAGACTGCGCTCAAACACAACCTAGCAAAATGGGGGCTGAAAGATCCCACCGATAACCAGTGTGAGAGCGGTGTACCTGACCAGCGACCGCATGAATGTTGCCGAGTAAATTTGAGTTCTTGAGTATCTTTCTACTAGTTCAATGCGGTCATTCTATATAAAAAACGCATAGAAAATATTAATAATAATAACAAGAGTGATACCAAAACAACTCCACCAGTCCCTAGGTTCTCTGAACCTGCCCTCTAACACCTACCACCTGCTGCAGAAGGCAGTGATACTGAACACGTGCAGACTGGTGAGGAAGTTACTGCAATGTGAATCAGACCCGCATCAACATAGGTATCCGTTTAAACATACCCTCATCTCTCTCTCAAGCTACAATGCAAAACCGTTTTCTCCCTATTACTACCTCTTTAACTTATAACCCAGCTGATAATCACTTGGCTTAGGCCCGTGCTATCAGTACTTTCCGACTACCCGACAAGCCGAGCATTCTATATATGGCATATCATAACATATCACTAGTTTATATGGACGCGCAGAAACCCAAGTAACTTTAGAACAGAATAATGATACCGGTAGCATAGATAATACAATACTATCGTTCTGGTAGGTATAATTACGCTTCTGATAAAGGTGCTTTTAAACGAGCAATACTTTTATTGTAATACTAGCTGACCCGACAGACGTTGTCCTGTCCCTATCTACCCAGTTACCTGCCTGTCTACTTACCCTACCTAGCCTACCTACCCAAAATACACTAATAGGGTATTTTACTCCATACGAGAAAAAATCTATAAATATGTTATTGAGATAGTTTAGGCATAAAGCAGTCAGAAAATGTAAGTTTTAGTTCATAAAATAACAAAACAAATTTTTAAATTCAATTTAAACTTTTCAGTATTTTTAATCTGTTATAAAACACCGTGAAATAGTAGCGGCCATGTCATTACGCCATACGGCTGTGTAAACAAAAAATTGTCAACTGTCAGTCAACCGATTGGCGTAATATAGGCTTTGTACTTTTATTATTTTCGTAACCAACGTAATTTTTTCATTATTACACCTATTACAAAATATGCTGTTAATTATTTTTAAATGATATACAATTATCATATTTAATATGAGCTCATTTGATACAAAACGAACTGACGTCATTTACGCGGCGCAATATGGCGTCCAGTAAGAGGCGTTTTCGTCGAACTACGCGCGAAATTTGAAAATTTAAAATTTAGATGCATTTTTCTGGCATTTATCGATTGAATAAAATTTTTGTGTTTTTTTTGGTGGCATATTAGCACTACAGAATTTTATTGAGACACTTTTCAAAAATGGGTGTAATACCCTATTTGCGCCAATCCTCCAAAAAATTAAGAAATTAATACGTCATCTATGTATAATTCTTTGGAGAAGAAATTAATATGTCATTCTACGTATTCCTTTTTTGGTTTTTGGTGATTTTTCTTTCCTTGATTTGGTAATGGCATTACGTGGTCTTTTTCTTCCTCGAACACGTGACAGCAATTTCACTATCATAAAATTTTCATCTCCAACATGAAAGTGTTTTGGTATCAACGTTTTCGGTAATAATTATGTTTCCTACATTTTGTAATATTCATTGCTGTATCGTAGTGTAGTTAATTGTATTGACCTTTGCGTGCGTCATAGATGTAACTGTTTTGTATTAATAGTTTGGTGATAATGGATAAAAAATTTAAGTACTGGCATTTTATGGAGACTTGTGTCCCTTATCGAATGGTCTTATATTATTTCAGTAATCTTATTTGAATTAGGATGGCTCAGATCATGAAACAAAAGGCAGATAGACCACGCGGAACACAACTAGTAAAAATACAAATACAAATTCAAAAGCGTATCTACAATCTCGTGATTGTAAACGCTTTTGAATTTGTATTTGTATTTTTATTTGTTTTTTGCGGCGTTTCGTGCTATTCTGATTCGTGTCAGTACAGCACGAAGCGCGTTGTAGGTATACGCTTTTGAATTTGTATTTGCTTTTTTGGCTTCACTCTCAGTGTTCCGCGCGGTCTGATCTGCCTTTTGTTTCAAAATCTGACTAGGATGGTATAAGAGGTCTTTCGTCGAGATTTATGTCGTGATGGCCCAGTAGTTAAGGCACTCGTTTCGCATTTACGAGGTTGTTGGTTTGCAACCGAGCACGAGCAAGTACTAATTCGACATTTTTAATATCATAATATGTACTTTCTAAGTTTAACTTGGACGTCACTGAAATCGTGTTAAAGGAATACAACGTGAAAAACTCAAACTTAAAACCATGTAATTTAAATAAACCATTTACAGGTACTCTTGAATTGTCAAAGAGTCTGTCAGTCAGAAAGTTGAAACTAGTTGAGTAGAAAACCTAGATTTATAATTAAAATAAGTCTGAAATCTATATATAGTATATACTCTATATAAAATTGGTCAATAAGTAATTACACTCGATGTTTGTGGATAGGATAAAGGTTCACACATATCTATACTCCATTTACAATAAGATTAGACTTTAAAACAAACCTTTTTACAGTTCCTTCAACCGATTTTGACTTCTATTCCGTAGGCTTAAGGATGACAACAACTGTTTACTGCAGCTGCCATTTGTCATGCCACCAACGAAATATAAGTCAAAATCGGTTGAACGGACTGTAAAAAAGGTTTGTGTTTATATTGTGTAATCTTATTGTAAATGGAGTATAGAAAGGAGGTTAGAAAGTTTACCATTTAATAACTTAATAAAGAAAGAAAGAAAGAAAAAGCATTTATTGGCCCGCACAGGACAAAACACACAAATAATAACAAGGTTGAATTATTATTGTAAAGTAATAAATATAAGAAACGTAATCGGTCCTGTAAAGATACATTTTTATTTTTTTTTGTTTTCTCGAGAATCTAACTACTAAAACAATTTAGTCTTGATCGGTATCGGTACGTATTTATTTTTTAAAATGCATGGAGTTGGCAAAAACATAAATCAGTTTTATCGGTATTTAAATATTTTTTTAAATCTGTCTCTTTAATATGTAGTCCCCACCCACACGCACGAAACGTTTTGGGAATACATTCATTGTGCGTACTGCTAAGGAGTGGAATTCCCTGCCTGAGTCTGTGTTTCCTGATAGCTACAACCTGGGAGTCTTTAAGTCAAGAGTGAATAGGTTACTTCTAGGCAAGCGTGCTCCATCTTAGACCGCATCATCGCTTCCCATCGGGTGAGATAGTGGTCAAACGCATGCCTATCAATAAATAAAAAAAAAAATGTAGTCAAACTTATTTTATTTGTTTCAGAGACTTTTAGGTATTCTCAACGATCTTAGTTTCAAGAGTATTTTATGTTTCTGAAACTTCAATACATCTTGAGAGCTCTAAAAATAAATGTTTCCTTTGAATCGCAATTTAGAAGCAAGATTTAAAAGGAAAACATATAAAAAGTACTCACTATCAGCCTGAAATTCGTGTCTGGCCGAAGTAATACGTAAGTAAGTACCAATCTCCGGTTAGAAGTTTAGAGGGTGGTTTTCAGTCTAGAATATATATGGGAGCTAATAAATGATAGAAAAAAGTTTCATAAAGAATCAAAAAGAAAATCAAGAGGAAATAGAATAGAGAACAAATCGAAGTCAAAATGGAAAGTATAAAAAGAATATTTGGACCGCATACGTATGAACAACGAATCTATACTTACATATTATTTATGCATACTTAATATTATAAAACTGAAGAGAGAGAGTTTGAATGCGCTTATCTTCGTAATTACTGGTACGATTCTGAAAATTCTTTCGTTAATAGGAAGCTACGTCATCCCTGAGTTAGCTAAACACTATTATTTCATTATAAAAATAGGGATCCGTACGAATTCACAGGGTCGAAGTCGGGGTCTATCATTTAGAAACATTACCGCAACGTAACGTATAGTTCGTAATGAACAGTGATCCCACGGAAGCGACCACTGGAATAGATAGATTCATGACTAATGCCTAAATCAGAAGCTGATATAATATACCATGTATACCTATATGCCGTGTCATACCGGCCGCGAATAGCACCACCCCTTTTCTACCCGTGGTTGTCGTAGAAGGCGACAGAGGGATATTGACCAGAGGAAGGGCAGCAGCGTCCTTCTGAGTACCATAACACATACTGCGATCGCCAACATGCATCGGCCAAGCATGGCGATTACGGCTGAACCCGCCTTGGGGGAGACCTATGCTCAACAGTGGGCGTCTGAAGGTTGAAATGATAATGATGATGACCCATATATAAATAAATAAATAAAATAAAATAAAAAGCCTTTTTATTTCCAGTAAATTTACATTTCTTGAGATCTATGTGTTAGTTTTATTTAGTTTATTGTATGTTATTTATATTTTCTTTTATTTAATATAATTTTTATGTATATCCTATGTATTGTATCACAGTATTTTTTTTTGTGATGACCCATATATGCTAGCTTAATTAATTAATCAAAATTGCTTTAGTTACCCATTTATGAAAACTAATTTTGATTTAATTTTTTTTTTAATAGAATAAATTTTCTTTTACAAAATCTGGCAGACGTCAGTTTTATTCAACGGATAATACTTATACCAGATTTAAAGTTTGTAGAAATTCGCCTTAAGCGTCTTATAGATATTGTCATACTACTATTATACTATATTATATATATAGATATTGTCGTACTTACGACGTTATGTATAGTTTTGAAAGTGAATAAGTGACCTCAAAAACTGCTAAATTTTGCGCGACTGTTACTGTACGAGATCTGTCTGTTTACTTTCTAACTTTGGTATTAAAGAAAGTATGATCCGGAGTCATAAGCAGTCGCCTAACCATGTGATGTTACGAAGTTGTAGACGCGTTATTGCCTAGCAAGTATTGTATCCATCTGACAATTTTTATTTGTAAACCTTGCATTTGTAATATCCGCTAAATTTATTTTAATTTTTTGAGTAAGGTGGAGTTGCTGACTCCAGCCAGTGATACTACTACTATTACTAAGTATAGTAATTATTTAATTAGATTAACAATAATATAAATATTTGCACACCTTATTATGTAATGATACGGAGTACTTTACATTTATTTGAAACATCTGTTTATATTTATACCTACCTATCATTTATTTGCTTAATACAGGATTAAGCAAATAAATGATTTGATTTGATTTATGTGTATGATTTTTTTGATGCTTTAATATACTTATTGGTTTTTTAGTTTCATAGTTATCTTTTGGTTATCTTTTTCATTACCTATTCGTGTAAATATTGTAAATAAGTACATCAAAATTAATAATTCTTTGAAGAAGAAGTAGAATCGTGAAAAATGGTAAAAGGAAAGACCTATAAGTTCCAACCGAGATATCTGGTCGACATGATGATGATTTGATTGGCACTTTTTTTTTTCAATTTCAAATTTGGATAAAATAAAAAAGTTTATTCTTGTTAGTTGGGTAAAACAATCTTTCCTAATTACTAATAATAAAAAGTTTGACTGTTTTTTTGTTTGTAAATGGTAATTTCTAGAGGTACTGGTACAGTTAAAGAAAATATATTTCACTGACAGAAGGTTAAACTATTGTCGAGTACAATAGGCTGTTTTATGGTATAGCTACCGTACGGCCGACGTATCTTGGCGGTCCTGAAGTCAGCTGTTTGGTTGCGCAATGGATCTTTTTGAAACGAAATTGTCTACTGCGCAGCTTATCGGCTAACTTCAGGACCGCCAAACTACGTCGGCTGTACCGTACTTGATTGAGGTTACAATGTATTTGATCAAAATGAAACTGTATTTTTTAGCACTTTATTTTAGTCATATATCTGGACCACAGACAGACAAATAAATTCTCCATGTAAGTAAAGTATGTAAGTAAATATTCTTACCAAATTGTTCATTCACGAAATCACGACTCAGGAAAAAATCGTGAGGTATGCGCAAAAAATGCGCTGAGAATTGAGATGTAATACAAAGTTGGAAGCACAAGATGTCTTGAAAGAGGTTAGTAAATGTTGAGAGCAAAAAATCATTCAACTACATAGTGACGTGCAGACGATGTGAAACTAATTAGACTAGTTTTGAGTAGTTTTTATAGTCTTACAGCGTAATAGTGAAAGTAACACAAGTCGTGTTTATGAGAAAAGTTTTTATTGTTTAGAGTTCACACAGAAGCCGGCCGGTTTTATTGCAATCAAAGTTAAAGAACTGCCGTTTTGTGTTCTTGAAGTACAAGGTTTTAAGTACAATAATTATAAAGTAATTACTAGCTTTTGCCCGCGTCTTCAGCCGCTTAAGAAGTCAAAGGCAGGGGGCGTTGTCGCAAAATCCTGTCTTTGCCGTATTACGTACCTGCCTAATTAGTTTTCAAGAATTCGTTTAGTCTGTAAGTGTATAAGTGACCTTTTGCTTTAAAATTGTGTTTAGATTAATCAATAATATTACTCACTAAAGATTCGAAATAGGGGTAAGTCACAATATTTTTTGCAATAAACAACGAAGTCTGAAAGTAAAATTACTGTCTTCCAAATCTAAAGGCCTATTCAAACCTGAGCGATATTCGCTGCCGCTGTGGGTAGAGGTACATACCGCGCGGGTTTCGCTCAGGTATTTAGTATCAAGTACCACGGCTAGAGCGACCTGAGCGATATTCGCTGCCGCTGTGGGTAGAGAGTACATACCGCGCGGTAGCAGCGGCATGCATCCCGCCCCTCACAACTCAATACCGCTTAGGTCTGAACAGTAATATTACCGCATACCCACTGGGTTTTCGCAGCCGCAGACGGTAGCGAATACCGCTTAGGTATGAATAGGCCTTTAGGCTTCCAACACTAAGCTCCGTGCTCCAGAGCCTTGAACATCGCCCCACCGTTGCCAGCCTATCGGTCTTTTATCGGATACATTTCCTAGAGTTCCTTTGGAATTGCAAAACTTAATTCCACCATCCCCATTCTATCATCGGACGAGCAGAGATCTACGGTCTTGAACCAAGCGCTTTGCTTCCACGTTTATTGTGCGAACTGCCAGACTGTGGAATTCATTGCCCTCCTATTTGTTCCCTGATAAATATAATCTAGGAATCTTCAAGGCGCAAGTGAACCGGCCCATCCTAGACAAGCGTGCTCCACCTTAGGCCGCATCATCACATAAGATCAGATGAGATACCTATATAAAAAACAATTTTCTCGGATCTTAAATATCTATATTATATATAAAACCTCAAAACCTTAATCTCCGAAAATAATGCCTTATTATGCAACGTAAGTAACTACCTACCTAATTAGATTTTAATTTAAATGGTAACATTAATATCCAAAACCGAAATATCAAATTTGGTTTTATTTAGTTTGGGGTCAGATGGCCGTGTGTGAAATGTCCCCACATATTATTATTATTATTATTTCTGGCGCAAATTAGATTTATATTAATAGCCACGTTGTTAATAAAAATGACCATGTGATCAAAACATGCAGTCCAGTTTTCAACTGCGCAGTTTATACATGGGTACGGTCACCGTCAGAAAGATAAACAAGTTCCATAAAAATATCCACAATCTATCATCTGCTAAGCCTTTTCTGCACTATTTTGAGTTCGGCCTCCAGTATGCACTTGAATACTTGATTACATACAGTGTCTGCCTATCTGATCTCGACAACCCAGTTACCAGGTAATAACTCCAGTCAACGTTTTACCAGGGTGTGAAATTGGGCTTCACTATTCCTAAACTACCACAACTTCTGAACGTCAGAATCACCTGTGGCGACCACTAGGAAAATTGACGAGGCAATGAAGCTCGACGAGTTCCAAAGAAACATTAAATCTGTCTTGGATCCCACAACGAAATTTATCAGAAAAGAACAGCGGAGGAGTAAGAAAAACATATTATTTCCACTTCCCTCCAAGTAAATCAAGAAAGAGACAGAACAGAACTAGGCCAATAGGCACTAATGGACGTTTACAACTGGGGAAAGCCCACTTGCTAAGTACCATGGATTACAATTTATATTATTTAATGGGCCCTAAAATGTCAGTATTTGATTCCATGGGGTATCGAGTTAACTAGTAACTGGGTTGTGGAGGACAGATAGGCAGTCGCTCCATGTAAAATACTAGTTTACTCTGGAAGTCGACCAAAAAAAAGAAGATAGATGACTATATTATTTTGGTGTAGGTAATGGAAGCAAATATTTTAAATAAAACTTGTTATCGTTTACATCTTTTTGAGGGCGATTGTACTTAGGTACTTGACGAGTGAACTGCATATTAAGTAATATCAATTAATTAAAGGTGTAATAAATATAACACATGTTTTCCTGTCTGTGTTACACGTGTTCGGCTTGGAAGCGGCACGTGCAGACAGAATTGATATTTTTTCATTATCTGTATTAACATTATTCGGATGCGTGGGTCTCTTGGCAAGGTAAAAGCTGTGCGGATCGAACGGTCATGGATAAGCTATGCTTGCCGCGGCCGGTTTGTGGATGGGTGACCATCCATTTAATATCGAGACCCCGCCGTGCGTTGGAAAGCATGTAAAGCCGTAGGTCCTTTGTCATTCGTAGATCTTTGATAGTCGTTAAGGGTAGTCAGAAACCAGAAACCAGAAAATGACATCCAGTCTTACCAATAGGTATCGTGTTACCCAGTAATTATGTTGTGGAGGTCAAATAGGCAGTCGCTCCATAAGTATAAAGCACACTGGTATTCAGCCTGCTGAATCCGGTTAGACTGAAAGCAGACTCCATCAAAAGTTGGGCGAAGGTTACGCAGATGCTGATGAGACATTATTTAGAACATTCTCGAATACTCCCCAATGATGACGCCCTGGAGACGGAGGTGACAACGGCTACATTAAATATTAGGAACATTAGCAATTACATTATGTGGCTGCATGATCAACTTACTAGGCTAATTATGAAACCTATATTTGTCTAACTTTAACTTAAACTAGGCCAATTAACTGCTCCGTTGGTCTCGCAGTAGCACGACTGCTGAGCTTGATTTCGAGTCTCAAGTATTATTCACTATATACTCGGGCAAAGCATTATCGGGTTTCGGGGTTCGGGGGTCGGGTCGGGGACGACAACACGGTTGGCTCAGTGGCTGAGCGATTGATTGCTGCGCAGTGTGTTTGCCTTGTGTCTGTATTTAAATGTATTTGTGTATGTATATCAGCTGTCTGACACCCATAGAACAGGGTCTCCCTAGTTTGGGGTCAGATGGCCATGTGTATTATTATTATTATAAGGAATTTCTCTGTAGCAGCCTGGGGTTTGGAAGTTGGTGGGGTGACTCCGCCGTGCCTTGGAAAGGACGTTAGGCCGTTGGTCCTGCGCCTGACCTCTACTCGGTCGTGTCGAATTGTCGTCCCTTAGGACTATGAGAGTGAGGAGAGGCGGAGTGCACTTGTTTGCGTACACACCTGGGTACCATCATATCTTGTGCCTACTTGGGTGGTCTCCATTAACATTGTCTGACGTTTATTTGTTTGTTAGTTGGGATTTGGTTGTTAATATTCATCAAGCATATGGGTCATCCTGATTAATTGAGTTACTTTACTATAGTTAAAACGAGTCAAAGGTTAGAGTGAAATTCAACCTCATGGAAAGAATGCTTAAACCTTGCAGTCCTCTTCTAGAAAAGCCAGAAGATTAAAAATAGTTACATACTTCCTAATTAAAAGTTCTGTACCGTATTTTAAGTGGTTAACGCTACAAAGAAATGTATGAGTTGGTATTGCAAATTATCTCTTATTAGTCGCCGAGGTTGAAATTCGGTCAAACACCTAGGACGATGAAGACAATCCTGTTCTTAGCAACTCCTTACGAGGCTTTTGTGAGCCATAGGGACTTTTTTAAAGTAACTATATCGGAAACTGGTCTATGGTCTTAACGATGTACTAAAAAGATAACCGCCTTAAATTACTAAGGTAAAGTGAAAAATTACTTTAGTTTCGTAAGTCGATGACTTTGGTTCTGTTTGTTGTTTTGTATTGCCAAAACTAAAGTAATTAATTAATCAAAATTAATTTTTCATTATCATTTTTCCTTCAATTTTTCATTATGTACTTAGATCTTCATGAAATTAATATGGATCACTACAGTAATAAGTAAACAGGCGCAATGTATTGACTAAAATATTGATGAACATAAATAAATAACAGTCGAAGATACAGACCTGTAACCTCCTTTATTTTTTTGAAGTCAGTCAAAAAGAAACAATACTGCGCAGCTTGTTTGTGCATAGTGGCTTTGATGAATCAGACTGCATATTAATTGAACATGTTTTAAACATTATTATGATCTATAGCGTTCTCAGAATGCATGTGATTGGAATTACATAATTCGTTTTTTTTTATTTATTTATCCTGACTCACTGTGGTTATTAAGTGTCTACCGACTAGTTTTTTAAAGTGTTAGTTTGTTTTTTTGCTTGAAGGTGCTAATCTCCAGAACAACTACCTACTTCGATTCTTCTTTTGCTGATAAGAAGCCACGTATCTTATGTATATGTTACAGACCAAAATTCTTAACCCTTATTAAGATAAAATGCGTTTGCGTTACAGAAACAAAAATACGGCACGCCCTTGTTATAAGAATCATTACAAAACAATAGTTCTAAAAGGGTCACAAAAAGAAAACCTACCGACCTAATGGGTTTCTAAGTATTAAGGATAAATTGAAACCGTTCGAAAGTAGTTTTGACTGATTTTTGTAGTCAAATGTAGTTTTGACTGGTTAAGAGTTTTGACTGTCACATATACACACGCCCTTCTATTAATAAACCCTGAATAAAGTTACACCAAGAGTATTCCTCAAAAAATGTATGGTTAAACCTACGATAAACGGTGGTGATAAACAACCGCGTTTATTAATAGGAGGCATCAAGTTTAATTGAAAAGGATTCATATATTTCCAAGATTTTAGACTTTAGTTTATTTGAAATATCATGAGGTGTAATAAAGCTCATAAGCGCTATACATTATTCTTATTCCTTACATATTCTTCCGTATGGTGTCGGACGTAAAGAATAGCACCATCCCATATCTTCCCGTGGGTGTCGTAAGAGGCGACTAAGGGACGTACCAGAGAATGGGCAGCAGCGTTCTCTGTGCATTTGTAAAAACCATACTGCGATCGCCAACCCGCCTGCCAAGCGTGGCGATTATGGCAAACCCCCCCCTTGGGGGAGGCCTATGTCCAGCAGTGGACGTCTTTCGGCTGAAATGATGAATGATGATGATGACATATTCTTCAATCCTTTTTCTAAACCGCATGTTTACTTTTTTAGAAATAGGTACTTAGTATATTTGTTTTTAAATTAATTAGTTATAATTAATTCTTAATCTAATTAATTTATGTACCGACACCAAACCCATTTCGGGCCGAACTAGGCTGTATTTCAGCCCTCAGCGCCGATCTCCTTGAGTTAAGGTAAATCGTAAGTATGCATTTGTCATTCCAGAAAACTCTAAGAACTAGGAACTAACCTCTCTCATCATTTCAGGATCAAAGACGTACAGCACTGGTCTAGACCTGGATGCCTTCGCCAGTCGCACTAAGTCGCCATACTTAGCATGGAGACCTTCAAGCAAGCCGAGACCAACGGTGTGATGGTAGCTACCTGTTGAAGAGATAAGAATTTTATTGAGATTTTTTTCTTCAGGAACATAAAGATTTGGTGGTTGGCAAAACCACATCCGCGACACTCCATAGAAGCGAAACGATATAGGTAATTGCCTACACTACAACTAAAATAACAGACTGTACAGATACGTGCGTGTGTGTGCGTGTCTACGCTTCGCTCGAACAAAAACGCAGTACCCAGAGCAGTCGTTCGACGCGGGGAGAGGTGAGGAACGGTTTCAGAGGGAGGTGGAGCGTGTCGCTACTGTACGGTAGTACTAATATTTATACTGTGGCAAAACTAAACACCAGCTACGAACTACAAAACATCGACTTTAATTTCTTATACTTAAGAGGTCCCTTCCCGATTGGTATAACGTCACCGTGGGCATAGTTGATTTTTTTTTTGTTCCAACGTAATGTTCGAAAACAAATGAGTGAGTGAGAAGGCGATAACATCGCATGAAAATTGGCGCGCGGGGATTTCATAAAACTTGTTCCAAGAAATACGCATTTTTTTGAAAAAGCCTTAAATTGTTTTGGTAAATATGTAAGTATGTTGATAATTTAAAATCTCCATTACGTGTGCAAGGTTTCTATGATGCTGTTTTTTTTTTTACTTTTTTAATGTATGATTGTATTATGAACGGCCATAATTCTGATAAAAGTTGTGCAACAAAGCTGATTTTCAGACGTGTTTACTAAGCTTCTCCAAAAAGATTCTTTTTTTCGTCACCTAGGAACCTAGATACAAAGCACAAGATACATGTGTGTTAAAAATATTCGAAGGATTTTTGTTATAACGCCGTTATCACATACAAGCGTTTGTATGGAAACTATGATGGGTTGGCCGTCCTTAAGACCGAAATTTGACCAGACTTTATAAGGACCGCGCTGTTGATAAAGTCCAGTAATGAGTCATCTGTTAGGTACGCGGTGTCGCCAGTCGTTATTTTTTTGCGTCAGCAGCTGAAAGTGACCGGTTAGTTTCTTCACCACTTGGTTTAACCTTGAAATATTATAACTGTTGTCTGTCTTTTGTTAGCTTAGTGACGTGTCGCAACCTGTTGTGTTAATCTCTTAAAATCTCCCTTAAGAGAGAGTTTTGGAAGCAAAACTGATGCAGAACGGACGCAGTCTGCGTCCAAAACTTTCAAAATTTAGTCGAAAAAATTAAATAAAAGTAGTATTCTTTCAAAATTAAAAAAAGGCGTATACTAAAAGATAGATAATAAAATTGTCTGTAAGATGGTGTAAGTTTCGTTTAATTATACCTGGTAGATTTTGTGTGATTGTCAATGTTTTGTCCGCGTTAGACACAACTTCACGTATTAATTAAACTATATAATATGAATATAATTAAAAATATTCACTTACTAAGTGATTAAGAGAATGTTCTAGTTTAAAATATATTTTTTTCAAATCATTTACACTGCACATTTTGACGTGATTGTCAGTTTAAAATCTGTAAAAGTCGTTTAATAGCCCCTTAAACGACACATTTGTTAAGTTCTGGGCTATGAGACAAAGCATTGCCTCAAGACTGTGGGAGGACATAAAAAAGGTACCTTGAACATTGTTTATATTACATTAACAAACACATTAATAAATGCATCAATTTGCTGAAATAAGCCTAGTAGGTATTGGATGGAATAAAAGCTTACCTTATAGACAATAAACGGGCTGAAACTCAATATTAAAAAGTGATAATTTCTAAAGCCTAATTATTTTCTCTGAAGATTGCACTAATATTCTAAATAAAACAATACCCTCTGTTACGTACATACTACATAAAGAATCTAATGCCACCAAATTTGCAGATGTTTTACCGTTTGGTCCTACGGTACAAAAGTTCCGTCTCATAGGACCAGTGACAAAATCACATCTGGTACAATTTACGCCTATCTACCTTTAGTAGGAATCTATAAAGTGGCGTAAACGATATAAACTGGAATGAAAGTAGGTCCAAGTCTATATTTGGACGAAGCGAAAGTACGTTTGGGATTGGTACTTAGATTTATTGCTTTTGGGGTCTATAAAGTTATATAAATGTTAGAAACACGTACAATTGACTACATATCTGTGTAATATTAAGAAAATGAA
This sequence comes from Charanyca ferruginea, assembly GCA_947361185.1. Classification (NCBI taxonomy): domain Eukaryota; kingdom Metazoa; phylum Arthropoda; class Insecta; order Lepidoptera; family Noctuidae; genus Charanyca; species Charanyca ferruginea. The sequence continues at coordinate 5,996,920 of OX376070.1, forward strand.
AGGTGTGTATAAGACTTGTGTTTACATAAATGAACATGAAAATGAGAACATATAAAATATTCTTACAATAAGAATAAATCAGGAAACCAAGAGAGCGGTTTTTGTTTTACAAATTTATGGATTTCATACTGAGACAACATATTTAAATTAAATAATAAGTCAAACCAGAATGAATAAAAATAAAAATCGAAGATTACGCCTACGATATTTAGGATCGATGAATTGAATACATGTCAATTATTATTTTATTTTTTTTAATAATTAATAACACGCACAGATGAACTATATTATATAATTCATCTGTGCGTGTGTATGTGACTGAACTCCTCCTCAACGGCCGACCGATTTTGATGAATTTTTTTGTGTGTTTCAGAGGATTCGAGAATGGTTTAGGTTCACAATTGGACCCAGTAGGTGGCGCTGCAGTTGAGTTGTAGGACTTTTTTTATTTTAAGGGCAGGACAACGTCTGCTGGGCCCGCTAATATGATTATAAAGAGGTAAATTTTGCTTGATTTTGTTTTTAATTTGTAAAAGATTATCTCTTGAAGTAGGTACATGGATTACTAAAATTCTTTCACTGTTAGAAAGTCAACCTATTTCCGAGTGCCATAGGATATATGTTTTATTGGTATACTTGACTTCCACGGGGACGAATTCGAGCGTAGAAGTTAAAAGTTAAGGCCGGGCCAGACTGTTATAAACAAGCTTCCAACACGGGTCACCTTGGTGGGAGGCTTGTGGAGCCCACGGTTGGTGTTTGCGTCCACACTGGTTTACAACAAGGCTCCCACCTCTGTGTGTTGTCGACTCTTTGTTTACAACGGCGGTATCCACACGCGGTTAACAACGCGCGTCCGTCCACAGAGGTTGTTGAAGGTCAAAAGAATTTTTGTTGCAAACAAGTGTTTACACTGTTGTAAACCGCCGGTGGAGACCGATGTGGAGGGCTTGTTTACAACAGTCTGGCCGGGGTTTTAGTATGAACATGTAACGACATTCTCAGAAGTTACTTTACTTCTTATTCATCATCTAGCCTTTTCCCATGTTGGGGTCGGCTTCCAGTCAGTAGTCAGTATAAGTATGTATGTATGATGTTTTTGTTTTTGTGTTTTTCTTTTTTTAATATGGTTGTTTTATCATGTATTTTATGATATTCTTTGTGCGCGCCGTGCCGATCAGTCTTTTTGTGTGCCTCGGAACTATGAGTGTATGATATATATTTATAGTTCCGAGACAGTGTCATGCCGGCCAACGCTGAAAACCAGCGCCGTGGTTCGTGCCTTGCTGCGCGGGTCAAGGCATTTATGCTGAGCGTTGGCCGTTTCGCGCGGTGGTGACGCGTGGTTCCGTTAGGGATATATTTGTACTAGCTTTTGCCCGCGACTTCGTCCGCGTATATGTCGGTTATCGCGGACGCAGATGAAGTCGAAGTCGAATAAAAAGTAGCCTATGTCCTTTGTTGGGGTTCACACTTACCCTGTACCAAATTTCACACAAATCGGTTCAGTAGTTTGGGCGTGAAGAAAAGACAGACAGACAGACAGAGTTACTTTCGCATTTATAATATTAGTTAGGATTTTTTTTTTTTTTTTTTTAATTTAATTGTTTAGTTTTAAGCTTGTTATGTAAGTGCGTCACTTCCGTGTGAATAAATGGATTTTCTTTCTTTCTTTCTTCTTTCAGTCTAACCGGATGCAGCTGAATACCAGTGTTTTACAAGGAGCGACTGCCTATCTAACCTCCACCATCCAGTTACTGGGTAACACGATACCTCTTAGTAACACTGGTTGTCAGATTTTCTAGCTTCTGACTACCTATAACGACTGTCAAAGATGTATGAATGACAGCCGGAATCAACAGCTTAATAAGGAGGGGTCTCGGTATGAAATGAATGGTCACCCATCCACGGAGCGACCGCGGCAAGCTTAGCTTAAGAGGAAACACAAGGGCCATTTTTCCATACAAACTTAGTCCCCTGTTTCCTCCCTGGATAATGCCAGTAGATCAATTATTATTTTTTTAAATATCCATAGCTACTATTGGCACGTCCCTATGTTTTCCTTTTTCTCATAAATTTATAATTAAAAGAGATATGAACATTCAAAAAACTAAAAAATTGGCATGATTTTCCGCTGTGTTCAAACATTCAGAAAACAAATTTGACTTGATTATATAAAAAATAGAAAACATAGGAACACGGCAAAAGCCTTTCTTTATTTTTTAATGAAAAAAAGCAGTTAAATCGGTTAAGTTTTGGAAAAGAAATCAGGGGACTCGAATCATTGATTTTGTGTACTTTTAATAGGTATTTTCGGTCAAAGCTGCAGTTGTCTATATCGCGCTCTGCGGTTCGTGTTCGGGCATCGCGCGACAGCAATAGATTTTACAAATACCTAATTTTCAATTCTCTAGCCCGTGATATTTCCTCTTAACCATCTTGACCAGTCGATCCTTACAGCTTTTACAAAGCCACGAGCTCCTCAAGCGAAGTTAACTTCTTATTTAATAGACTGGCCAAATACTCAAACGCTACTCAATAATTAGCAGTCACTTTGACAAAAAGTGATAGAGACAGCAGTATCTTAAAATTGAGTATCGTTTGAGTATTTGGCGTTATAAGCAAAGCAACAAATCCAGCCAAGCAAACAGTGTCTGGCGAGTCTTATTTACAAACATTAGTCGCGGTTTAGCTCGCTAATGAAACTTAATGTGAGTCATTCTCACAGTCTCACTGCAGCTGAGAAACTTACAGAACGTGTTGACTGTATTTATTACAGTCTTTGGTTTAAGCGAGCTGCTTATTTATTTACTTAATTATTTATTTGTTGAATTTATTGTACACCACAAGGTACATACAGGATAAACATTAAATACATTATGCAATGTAATAATACTATTAATACTTCTAACAATATCACGACACGGTTGGCGTAGTGGTTGAGCGATCGACTGCTGCGCTCCGTGACACGGGTTCGATTCCCGCACGGAATAAATATTTGTATGGCCTACAGATGGTTGTTCTGGGTCTGGCTGTTTGTGTATGTGAGTTTATATGTTTGTAAACGCACCCACGACACAGGAGTAATTCCTAATGTGGGGCAACGTTTAAAAAAAAAGAAAAGAAAATATTAACGAGATTTTTTACATATTAACGAGGTACTCATGTATGCATTTTGTGCCTCGGAGAGCACGGAAACATCACCTTAATTCTGAAGTTTCCTAGCAACCGTACATTTTCTGCAATGTTGATGGTTAAGCCACCTACTTTAAACATTGAGAAGTAGCCTCATTGACACTTGGGTTAATGGGTATTTGTAGATATTAATAGTGTTTGTGCACATAAGTAAATGACAAATTGAAAGTAGCCAGTCCTAATCTATACTAATAGGTAAAATTTGTTTGTAAGTTTGTAAGTATGTATGTAAGGGGTTATCGCCGAAACTACTCATCCGATTTCAAAAATTCTTTTACCAATAGGAAACTACGTTATCCCTGAATGCTATAGTCTATATTTATTAAAAAAATAGGGATCTTTGAGAAAACTCACGCGGTTGAAGTCGCTGGCAATCTGATCTTCTGGTACATAGATGGCCTGATGGCTCTATGTACCAGGAAATCAGAAAATAAGAGGTAACATTTGTTTGTTAGTTTGTATGTAGGGGGTAATCTCCGAAACTACTCATCCGATTTCAAAAATTCTTTCACCAATAGGAAGCTACGTTATCCCTGAATGCTATAGTCTATATTACAAATCAAAATTAGGGATCCTTGAGAAAATTCACGCGGACAAAGTCGCGGGCAAAGTGCTAGTTTGCAAATATAGCGGAAACTGGCGCGCCTAACGACGCGACAGCCGTCTGCACGACTGCGCCCGCGCACGCCACCGTAAAAGGATGCGAATACACTGTCGGGTTCCCATAAAACGGGTATTGGGACTTGGTTTTATTTTTAGCCACAAACTTGTTGCTTGGGAACGTTAATTGTTACTTCTTTTTGTTTTTATTCTTTTCTGGATATTGGTTCGGTTGCTTTATTATATGGAAACCTTAGAAGCATTTTCTGGTTTAGTTGCAGATGGATTATAAACCTCGTTTATCGATACTTGTGCTAAACAATTAATTCAATGAAATAAGTTTTATTTATATTAAGTATGTTTTTTTTTCTTAGAATAATTTAGTCATTTGATAGCCACTTATAAGAATGAAATATGTACAAAGCTTAAAAATTAATTAAAAAATATGTATATTATGTACAATGGAGGGCTCACATCACAGGGCATCAAAAAACTCGCCCGCATCACTCACAATGGGACAAGTGCCCAAAAGGTTAGCAGCATTACCACGTTGAACGGCAGTACTAATTCTTTGGCCCAAAAAAAGACCAGCCCTCTGGGCCTCAAGTCTGCTATTACAATAGTGTAAGAATGGTCTATCATTGATTTCATAATTGTTGATTTTGACAAGTTTGGTCGTCATTATGACTTTCCAATGGTCAAACACTGACACGCCATTGAAGTATGATATAGAATGGTAATCTCGTACAAAATGACAACTGAATGACTGACTTAGGCGGTAATCTGCTAAAATTTTGACAGTTCCTTTGATCAGTGACCTACCATTAGAGCGTCATTGTGCAGTAATTGCTTTTAATTCGACCGAACAATGATCGACCATTATGAATTTAGCAGATTACGAACTTTTGGCAAAATGACAATGGGATCGTGTTGGAATGACGAAATTATAAAAATAGTAGACTTGGCCCCCAGGCCACGTGAAGAGTTGATTCGACCAGCCGCTTAGAAATGTCTCTAAACACAAGGTGAGCACTCGGACCCCATGGCCCTAGTGTTTTAACTCCAAACGACTCAAACATGTAGGTAACTTCCGAGAAGGTTGTTATATTAGGTCCTTACATATGAAATTGCCGATACTTAATACTGGCAACTGTGAAAACAAATATTTTATGTTTGAAGAGGAATTCCAAATTCAAAATTATTTCAAAATAAAGACTAAAGAATATTGTTTTAAAATTCGTGTTTCATTTGTTTTCACGTCATTTGTTTGGGCTTGAAAATTGCTATAGCAACAACAATGGAGAAATTAAAAATTCGCGGTATTTACGAATATGAGTTCTACCGTGGCACCAGCGCAGCAGAAACGGCTCGAAGGATTAACGACGTGTACGGGACAAGCACCGCTAACGAACGAACGGTGCGTTTTTGGTTTCAACATTTCCGTTCTGGAAATTTTGATTTACAAAATGAGCCTCGTGGACGACCGGATACTCAAGTGAATAATGAAGAATTAAAGGCGATAGTGGAAGCGGATCCATCTCAAAATACTTCTGAATTAGCAGCAGCCTTTGGAGTAAGTGACAAAACAATCATTATCCATTTGCGTCAAATTGGAAAAGTAAAAAAGCTCGAAAAGTGGGTACCGTACGAATTGACTGAAGCACACCAACAAACACGCGTCGGTTGCTGCGCTTCTTTGCTCAATCGTTACAATAATGAGGGAATTTTAAATCGTATTGTCACTTGTGATGAGAAGTGGATCGTGTACGATAATCGCAAGCGATCATCACAATGGCTTAACCCTGGAGAACTGGCAAAACCTTGCCCCAAGCGAAAACTGACCAAAAAGAAGATTCTAGTTAGTGTTTGGTGGACCTGTGCTGGTGTCATCCACTACAGCTTCTTGAGATCAGGCCAGACGATTACTGCAGACATGTATTGTCAACAGTTGCAAACAATGATGGAAAAGCTCACCATTAAACAACCGAGACTGGTCAATTGCTCTAGCCCATTGCTCCTTCAGGATAACGCTCGACCACATACTGCACATCAGACGGTCGCCAAGTTAGAGGAGCTGCGACTGGAAACTCTGCGTCACCCACCATACTCTCCAGATCTTGCCCCAACCGATTACCACTTATTCCGAAATTTGGACAACTTTTTACAAGGAAAAAAATTTAATTCTGATGAGGCAGTTAAAACAACCTTCAAGCAGTTCATCGATTCTCGCTCCCAGGATTTTTTTACCAAAGGAATCAATGAGCTCCCGATAAAATGGCGGAAGTGTATCGATAACAATGGTGCATACTTCGATTGACTAAATATATAATTTCTTTTAAAAAAAGTTATTTTTAATTTTTTGATACCGAGCGGCAATTTCATATGTAAAGACCTAATATTATGTTAATTATTTTAGATTTATTTCTCACTCGTGGCTAAGTAAAAGCTGGACAAATCGGTCGATAATGTTTAAGCCACGCTTGCCGCGGTAGCTCCGTGGATGGGTGACCATCCATTTCACATCGAGACCCCTTCGTGCCTCGGAAAGTATGTAAAGCTGTCAGTCCCGGCTGTCATTTGTAGATCTTTGGATCGTTATCCAGAGTCAGAAGCCAGAAAGTCTGACAACCAGTCTTACCAAGGGGTATCGTGTTACCCAGCGACTGGGTTGTGGAGGTCAGACATGCAGTCGCTCCATGTAAAACACTGGTACAGCTGCATCTGGTAAGACTGGAAGCCGACCCAAAGATAGTTGAGAAAAGGCTAGGCAGATGAAACGATGATTTTAGATTTGTTTTAATATAAAAAAGAATAGAGCCGCCATTATGATTTTATTTATTATAGTACAAATTTTTGCATGTCAAATGGTAAAATGTTTCTAAGTCAAAGTCAAAGTCAAATCATTTATTTAAATTAGACCGTCTTATGGCACTTTTGAACGTCAAATGAGAAAAAAATTGATTCTAGTTGCCCATTCCAAAAGGTAGTTTAGTATGGAGAAGAATGGGCAAGAAACTCCATACTTACTCTTTTAAAAACGATGTTAACAATATTTGCATTTACAGGAATTATATAATTATCGTGATACGATGTACCTTGCATAAAAGCACCCCCTATTTTTTTTTCCTAGAACAAAAGACTGTAACATCTCACCCGGTAAATCTAAATTCAATGCAAACAAATATATTCTACTAGCTCTTACCCGCGACTTCGTTAGCGTGAATGTCGGTTATCGAGGATGCAAACGAAGTACCTAGCGGATTAAAAAGTAGCCTATGCCCTTCCTCAGAGTTTAAGCTGTCTTCAGGCCAAATTTCATGAAAATCGGTTCAGTCGTTTTGTCATGAAAACATAACAGACAGAGTTACTTTCGCATTTATAATATTACTAGCTGATGCCCGCGGCTTCGCCCGCTTGACAAATTATATACTAAAACCTTTCTCTTGAATCACTCTATCTATTAAAGAAACCTGCATCAAAATCCGTTGTGTAGTTTTAAAGATCTAAGCATACATAGGGACAGACAGACGCGGTGAGGGACTTTGTTTTTAACCCCCGACGTAAAAACGACGGGGTCAAAGTCAAAACATTTATTTCAATTAGACCATTAAAGGCACTTTTGAACGACGGGTGTTATTACAATATGTAGTGAAAATGAAGTAAGGATTCTTCTCTATTCCATTCAGCCATTTCTCAAAACAAAGGGGTTGTTTCTTTTTAATTATCCTTTGTGTAAAGAGCATGGGTTGCCTTTATTAATTCCTGCCTGAGGTTATTTTTAACTTACTTATAATTGACATTGAAAACCTGTTTGTTTGTTTGTGGTACGAAACAATAGCTACATCCTTTTTCGTCCCTTTTAGGGTTTCGTACCCAATTGGTGGAAAACAGGGCCTCAAGTCTGCTATTACAATAGTGTCAGAATGGTCTGTCATTGATTTCATAATTGTTGATTTTGACAAGTTTGGTAATCTACTAATATAATGGCGTCATTATGACTTTCCAGTGGTCAACCAATGACAGACCATTGAAAGAAATGTTAAAGAATGGTAATCTCGTACATAATGACAAATTAATGACTGACTTAGTTTACGAACTTCTTACTACTTCAGATTGCTTATAACATTTATAAATAATATGTAAAAATAAATATAAATGAAATCTGGCATGAATAAATGTTCAAATTTGTTGACAATGTCATTATAAAACAATTCTATTATGAGACCATTGACCGCCCAATGATCGACCATTATGGATTTAGCAGATTACGAACTTATAGCAAAATGACAATGGAATCGTGTTGGAATGACGAAATTATAAAAATAGCAGACTTGGCCCCCAGGACCCTATTATATTTACTCCGCTGTCTGTCTGTTCGTCTATCTGTCACAGGGCAGTTAGTTTTCGAACCGCAATAGATAGAGGCTTGTTTGTACAGAATGTGTAATACAACAAATAATCCATACTTCCATACTTATATTATAAATGTGAAAGTAACTGTCTGTTACGCTTTCACGATGAAACGACTGAACCGATTTTGATGAAATTTGGTATGTAGATAGTTTAAACCCTGAGAAAGGACATAGCCTACTTTTTATTCCGCGACTTTGTCTGCATCCGCGATAACCATAGAAATATACTTATATCTATGGCGATAATCGACAATCACGCGGACGAAGTCGCGGACAAAAGCTAGTAAGTAATTTAGTTTTAAAAATTAAAGGAGGACTTTTGACTAGACACACGGAGCTCCTTATGTGCGAATAACACTCATACTTAGGGTTGGCAACCCTACTATATAATATAGTATCCTACTATATTAGAGGCCAGACTACTATATTTTTGAAAAAAGGATATAGTAGGCGAAACTACTATGTTTAAAAGGCAGCAAACTTTAAGCAATAATATTTGTTTTAAAATTTCTTGTAGACAGAGAAGCAGAAAACTGAGCTAATGGTAATTTTTAATTTAAATTGCAATAGTAGCTACTTATTGGGCAATTGGACATTCCTTAAAAATAAAAACAAATATTATATAATGCAAAAAATATTCTTTTAAGAAATAGTAAGTATTTATCTATTTTGGAACCTACTATATCTTTTGTCATATTTTTGTTGCCTGCTATATTTTTTGGGTAATAATTTTAGAATTACTACTATTTTTACCGACAAAGAGTTGGCAGCCCTACTCACACTTGGCCGGTTTTATTAAAAGCCAGGCTGGTGTGAAGATAAGCGTCGCCATTTTTAATTCATTTGTTTATTACTTACACACACTGAGGTTTATGCGTAAATCACAGTATCGTTGATACTTGGCAAGTAATTATAGACTAACAAGGACGTCATACCGCATAACTGCGGTTTGTTGACTCCAAGTGACGCGTAAATAAAGACATGTGCTTAATAACTTAACAAACACAAGGTAAGTTATGTGTTAAGCTCCCCCCCTCCTTTTTTCTTGAAATTGTAACTAATATTATTATTTTTATTTTTAAGTTCTGTAGGTAAGTTATTAAGTAGGTATGTATTGTTTTTAACCAAAAATTGGTGCCTGGTCGGCTGTTCATAAACTAAACTAACATTAGAGAACTGAGATTTATTTTTGACAACTAACTAGCTAAATAAAAATACGGTGACAGATAATATCTAAGTTACAGATGACAAATTAAGTAATTTGTCTAATATTAGAGAACTGACATTTCTTTTTGACAACTAGCTAAAGAAAAATACGGTGACAGATAATATATAAGTTACAGATGACATAATTAAGTAATTTGTGTTAAGCGCCGTGTTTTAAATAGGTACGTTCTGACATGCCAACTATGTTTGTATGGAAGTTTCAGATTCATAAATTGAGAGCTTTTTATGTCTGTCCTTTTTGTGTTTAATAGAAGTGAAAAAGATAGAAATAGCGCCAAATAAGTTTAGCTCCTATACACCAAAATCAGCACAATTGTCGCATAATATTTTTACTGGCAAGTCCTTCATCAATATCCTAACTAATATTATAAATGCGAAAGTAACTCTGTCTGTCTGTCTGTCTGTCTTTTCTTCACGCCTAAACTACTGAACCGATTTGTGTGAAATTTGGTACAGGGTAAGTGTGAACCCCAACAAAGGACATAGGCTACTTTTTATTCGACTTCGACTTCGACTTCGTCTGCGTCCGCGATAACCGACATATATGCGGACGAAGTCGCGGGCAAAAGCTAGTCCTTTATAAATTGCTGAAATTGGCTTATTAACTGAATAATTTAATTTAAAGCCCTTACAAACAAACAAACCTATAATGATAACAAACCAAAATAATTTGTTAGTATGCATGCATTAATTAAACGTATTTTCAATACGCTGGCAACCTTGATTGTTTTTGCACCCATGAAGATATCTATAAGCTTCTTGCCTGTACCTACGTAATCATGTAAAACCACAGATATAGATAGACCCTAGATAACGCAAGTATCACGAACTGTATGAAAACCAAGTGTGCCATTTTTTGACTACCTATTATGAGGTCACAATGTTTTGTTTTTCTTAAATTTGATATTACCAGGTATTACTGAGGGTATTAGATTAAAAATAATTGTTTTTTTAATTAATCAATCACAAAGTGACTTACCGATGGAAGGAAACGTTTACTTTATCGTAAGTAAAAAAACTTACGATTTTTGTACGTAAGCTAGGCACGAAACTAGGCACGCGAAGTAGTTGCTCTTGCATTATCTAGGTCTATCTATATCTGTGTATAAAACAGATAGGTACTTATTTTTAAACATAAATTAAAATGCCTTCGATTTTGCTTGTACAGTCAACAGCAAAAGTAGATAATCAAAATCACAAATTCAATACTAATGAACGGAGTTCGCGTCAGAACTGTATAGTGTCGAAGTGATTCAAAAGTATGTGTGTGACAATCACATACTTTTAATAAATAAACTAGTAATAAATTATATAAATTAGTGTTAGTAAATTAGTATTGAATTTCTGATTTTGATCATCTACTTTTGCTGTTGACTGTACACTATGTATGTGAGAATACTTATTTCATATGCCTACTGTACATACATAATTTCGTAATTAACATTTTCCTGTAGATACCTATCATTTTCATGTAAACAATTACATTGTGAGAAAAACAGTACACGATTATCAATGCCATGGTATTTGTTATTTCCCGCAATTGGAACACGGATATGGGTCATTATGGTGTCAGAGGGGAAGAGTTATCTGTTGAACTAGTTCATACTAGTTCACAGTTATGAACTTTGAACTTTATGCACCAGTACACGTGGTAGATAATAATTCTGCTGAGCAAGTTTGCTGGGGGCCTTTATGTAATCTCCTGTATAATCATTGGAACTCTGATGAATCAAAATAATTTGTACATGTACTTGAAGTAACGAAAATTACCTACCAATTGCTTTTTTTTTTAATAGCCTTAAGGCATCCGGTGATTTATCTAACCTGCCTGAGCGCTCGAGTTCCTCAGAAATAGAATTCAATTTTGGCGTCGATAATGTGGATATAGGTACGTGAGTTGGGCTTTATTAGGGGTAGATTAAAACCAATTTTCTACGAAATTTTCATAGAAAAAAAACAATAAAATTTATCTTAATCTACATCATAAACTAAAAGCATTTTCTCTTCGGTTTAAAATATTAAAAAATATTTATTTTTATTATATAGAAATAGTCTCAAATAATATACATACATAGTTATGTCAGTCATGTTTATACTGCAATCTAGATAGGGGCATTCCAGTCAAGGTTTTTTATCAGATCTAGAATGCGAACACAAATAGTGGATTCTGCGAATCCACAATGTAGGTCTAGTAATGTGGCTTATGTGACATGTGTGCAATACTTCACACATTTGCAATTCCACAGTTACAAATACACACGTCATTGGTACCATCGACCGGCCTACGAAATAATATGTGACTGCGGCTTTAAGAAAACAATGCTCTTTGTATAGAGACATTGTTTTATTTTATTTAATGTTTGCGATTAAATTATAACATATACATGTACCAATTTCAAGTATTGGTAATACTTGCCTACACTACTACTAAAATAACAGACTGTACAGATACGTGCGTGTCTACGCGCCGCCTACGAAATAATATGTGACTGCGGCTTTAAGAAAACAATGCTCTTTGTATAGAGACATTTTTTATTTTATGTAATGTTTGCGATTAAACTATTACACATAAATGTAACAATTTCAAGTATTAGTAATACTTGCCTACACTACTACTAAAATAACAGACTGTAGGTACAGATACGTGCGCGTCTACGCGCCGCCTACGAAATAATATGTGACTGCGGCTTTAAGAAAACAATGCTCTTTGTATAGAGACATTTTTTATTTTATGTCATGTTTGCGATTAAATTATAACACATAAATGTACCAATTTCAAGTATTGGTAATACTTGCCTAGACTACCACTAAAATAACAGACTGTAAACATACGTGCGTGTCTACACGCCGCTCGAACAAAAACGCAGTTCTCAGAGAGAGGTGAGGAACGGTTTCAGAGGGAGGCGGAGCGTTTCGCTACTCAACGGTAGTACTAATATTTATACTGAGAGGCCCTTCCGAAGCGTTCTAGTGTCTCATATACATCATAGACCTATACAGGCATCCATACCCATCAAATCAGCGATGCTGCATTCATCATCATTATCATAACAACTTTTAGACGTCCACTGCTGGGCATAGGTCTCCTCCAAGGGGTTCAGCCGTAATCGCCATGCTTGGCCGATGCATGTTGGCAATCACAGTAGATGTTATGGTACTCAGAAGGACGCTGCTGTTCGTCCTTTGGTCAATATCCCTCTGTTGCCTTCTACGACACCCACGGGTAGAAATGGGGTGATGCTATTCGCGACCGGCACCACACGGCACCGCTGCTGCTTTGACGCAGAAATAAGTAGGTATGGTATGGTCAGCAACAAAAGTCGATTAACACTGTTACATTTACATAATTATCAACAAAATGACACAAAATAATACGATACAATACTTTTCAGTATTTTAGGTCATAGTCAAAAGTTTATTTTATTTTTCATTTTCCGTCATTTCCGTATTACATTTAATATCCTGCTCAATAATTGACACGGTTGGCGCAGTGGCTGAGCGATCGACTGCTGCGTAGCGTGTTGCGGGTTCGATTCCCGCCCAGGGTAAATATTTGTGTGATGAGCACTTGTGTTTGCCTTGTGTCTGGGTGTTGTTTATCTATATGTGTATGTATTTAAAACATGTATTTGTGTATGTATATCAGCTGTCCGACACCCATAGTACAGGGTCTCCCTAGTTTGGGGTTAGATGGCCATGTGTGAAATGTCCCCACATATATTATTATTAATGATTATGATTAAAAATCCGAACTGTTAATCGACTTTGGTTGTTGACCGTACCTATGTAAACTATTATGGATTTTAATCAATAAAAAGCACTCACCAATCCTAGGCAGTACATGCGCGGAATGCCTCAGCATGGGCAAGGCGATTGGTCCAGGGATCTCGTTGAAGGGCCTGGCAGCAGCTGTGGCCAGTTTCGGAGCCGCCACATTCCGGCGCTGTGGTGACGTGGATGTCTGCTGTGATGATGAGCCGGTGATGTGCCGTCGTTGGCGGTTGAAACTGGTAATAAAGATAAATGGAAGTTGTTTATGAAAGTATTTCTTCAAAATAGGTTTTATGCACTTCTAGATTGTCCAAAAGATATGTTTAATCTAGGTCCCAGTCCCAGGTACTTCTGCGTGCTAATCTTTCTTTAGGGTTCCGTACCTCAAAAGGAAAAAACGGAACCCTTATAGGATCACTTTGTTGTCCGTATGTCTGTCTGTCCGTCTGTCTGTCAAGACCCTTTATCTCGGGAACGCGTTGAGGTATCGAGTTGAAATTGAAACTATTATGTTTAGGTCCCTTGCAGCTGTGAAAAAATCAAACTTCTAAGTCAACGTGAAAAAAAGATACGGCCATTTATGCCGCCAAAAACGTATATTTCGACACTCTCGAGGCAATCAAAATTTATAGGGTACTTTCCGTTCACCTAGAACTATGAAATTTGACAAGTAGGTACCTACACTACTACAGGGAAAAATCTGAAAACTGTAGGTACATATTTAGACGGAACCCTCGGTGGACGAGTCCGACTCGCAATTGTCCGGTTTTTGTTTCATAATTTGAGTGGTTTTACTTTTAATAATTATTGAAATACTTAATTTTCCTTCAAACAATTAACGCGTTTTATTTTTAACATTTAGTTGTAATGATGCAGAAATTATAAAATATGTAATTTAGGGACCTACCTATAATAATACCTATGTAATTTAGGGACAACGTAGCTTAGATACTATTAGTAAAATAATAATTATTGAAATCGGTTACGTAGTTTTTAAGTTTATCTATAACAAACAACACACACAAAAAAAAATTAAGTCGTTATGAGTAGTCAGACCTCGGGGAGGTCGGGGCCTATTCAACATTGTGGGGCACGCACCCACCGTGTGGGATAGACTTGGACCGCCGGGCACTTCTTCTCATGCAACCGAGCGGGATGGCGGGTTGCGGTTAGCCTAGCACCGGATGTGCGACCGACCTCCGGACTGACGAGGTCGGTCCCACCTCCGGTGTGCCTAGTGTGGCCCCGGACAAGAGAAGTTCCCGAACGCCAAATCCCAGGCCTAAGGTAACCTAATTCCCCTTTTCCTGTGATCCTCTATCCAATTGAAGGGTTGAGTTGGTGAGGGTGTCGGCTGGTGAGAGGCTCTGGGTCGGTGGTGGTCGTCTAGGGGGCAGCGGATGGTCGAGCGAGCTTGCAGTTGAGGCTCGTAGTCTCTTTGTATAAACGTACCCTGAGATTGGGAGCTTTAGCTGCTAAGTTCGCTTGATCCGCTTTGTTTGCTGCTTCTCGGATGCCCATTGCCCGCTCGGAGCTGATTTTCGCTGGTTGGCACCTCTGCCCACTCAACCTTTCAATCAACCCAACTCCCTCCCTCCTTTTCCCCATTTTTCCCTTCGGTCCATGAGGAGGGGTAACCTCACATCCAAAAAAGCCCATCACCTACAACCCCACTATGTCGCAGAAGGAAAACATTTTTACCCAGGTGGGTCCCGGCCTTGCCGGGGAATCCCACACCGATCCGTCGGTCTGCCCCTCACGTAATCTGGGAGGGGGCAAAACTCTGCATAATAGTGCCGCGCCTTCTGCGCGGCAGGCTGCTTTAGCGCCCATAACACTGGCTGCGACTTACGCGCCACATGACACGACCACGGCTGCGACCTACGCGCCTAATGACACATCGACGGCTGCGACTTCCGCGCCTACCACCCCGACAAACGTCATACCTTCCACAAGTGCCTGGCAACAGAGCATCGTTCGGAATAGTATCACGAACAACCCCGACAATGACACCGACAACCCACAAATCTCTAGCCTCGAAGGCGAACTCCGCGCGCTGGCACTCCAGCGCGAGAAGATCGAAGCGAGGCTAAAGAACATAAACACCGAACACCACGGTACGGGAAAGGAAGCTGGATCAGGTAACTCTGGTTTTATCTCTGTGGACGAAGTACGCTCGCTGAAAGGAAAGCGCGGAAAGATCCGGAACAGGGAAAGAGATCTCAGCAACCGTTTGCGCAAAATCCGCGAAGGCAATAGCCAGCGCGATGCAAAAACGGTTGTCTGCAAGGGAGTACGCGACCAGCCGCAAGTACGCGAAGGGGACACCCAGCGCGAAAAGCGACCGGACGCGGAAACACATGGGCAGGGACCATTACGCGAAGGGGAAACCCAGCGCGAACCGTCACTGCCCATACCAGAGTCACACGGGGACTGCAACCAGAACCGTACCAACACGACCAACACAACCAACACGATACGGGACCAACTCCAAACCAGTAGAAAGCGAGGCAAGCGGTCTGGATTTCTGCGCCCGGTATCAACGGCACAGAACGCGTCAAACCCTTCGGAACCGCTACCTGGACCAAGTGGCCAGGGAGCGGCGAAGAGGGAACGTCCTAACGACACGGCTTCACCGAGTACGCTCCAGGGGGATGCCAAGCGTACGAAAATCCAGACCGCTCAAGGGGGACAAAAAACCTATGCGCGGGCCACTCAGGACATTCCTGCGCGGCTCGCCGTAGCGATTTGTCTCTCGCCTCCCTCTCGAGACATGACCCCTGACGAGGCCGAGCACATTAAGCTCAGCCTTGAAGACCTCATCATGGACGCTGATCCCTCCATTCCACTCCCGGCCTTCCGTGGTTATCCACGAATAGCGGACGGCACCGTACATATGTGGTGTGAGGATGACAACGCCCTGACTTGGCTGACCCTGAATGTGCCTAAAATTAAGATGCCCAACACCGACACAACACTAACAGTGATGAGGCAATCTGAAGTGCCGACCCGTGTCCGAGCAGCGCTCTTCGTACCCAGGTACAACGGAGACATAGCGCGGCTCCAGAGTGTTCTGAGACGTCAGAATACCTGGTACGACATCGGGAGATGGTCACTGTACAGGGCGACATCGGTCGGTGGCGATAACCATGGGACTTATCTAACCCTGGGTATCCCACCGGACGAAGTTGAAAAGGTCTTGGGGAGGGAGCGACATATATCGTATCTGCTTGGATCGATATACGTGCGCTTCTACCCCAATACCCGACCCTCAGTAACCCAGACGGAGACCCCAAGTGCGACACCAACACAACCGACACAGACGGCATACGACTCGACAATGGCAGAACTGGAGGAGGAGATGGCCAGAGCGGCGATGGCTGACGCGAAAGCAGAAAGGGCCCCACCCACATCACCGGGGTGGACGGAGCATCTGCTCGCCTCGTCGCCGGGCGACGACCAGCATGGTTTGGAGGGCGGGGGGGAACTTTCCGATGGATCGGTCTCCTCCTAACTTCGCTCCACTGCCATTGTCGACCAAGTCCAGCCCCCTTAACATCATCCAGACCAATCTCCAGCATAGCCAGACTGCCACGGCTTGCTTACGCAGGGCGCTGGAGGTAAAACCCCGAACTATTGCACTGATCCAAGAGCCGTGGATCAGAAACAACAGAATATGCGGCCTCAGTAACATCGGAGGTAAGCTAATTCTTGATACACAGAGCACAGACAAACCACGAACCTGTGTCTACATACCCAAAGATTTACCTTCCACAACACTCACACAATTCTGTTCCAGAGATCTGACAGCAGTCAGGCTCAACACTGACGCCGATACACCAGACATTGTTTTAGCCTCGGTATATATGCCAGGCGAACATGAAGACTGCCCACCAAAGGAGATGACTGACCTGGTGCAGCACTGCGAAGATGCCAACCTGAGCCTGGTCATCTGCACGGACTCAAACGCTCATCACCCGCTTTGGGGCTGCAACAAAGCCAACTCCAGGGGCGAGGTATTGTGCACGTATCTATTCTCTACTAACCTTAACATCGTAAATCGCGGCTCGGAACCCACTTGGGTCACAGCCCGCGGACAAACCATTATTGACCTAACCCTAGCCTCAGAAAGCGCAGCCAATATTATCTCCAATTGGCATGTATCCAACGAACCTTCTTGCTCTGATCATAGAAGGATTCGCTTTTCACTATCAGCTAACACAAAAAACCCCGAACCAAGGCGCAATCCACGCCGAACAAACGTACCTGGCTACAAACGACTTTTGGCCTCCCTGCTAGCCAGGCACCAAACACCTCTAAACATAACGGATCCCAAACAACTTGAAGACACAGTAACGAAGCTCTCAGAATACATAATTGAAGCCTACCACACCTGCTGCAAACTAAAAGACCCGAACGCCAAGGGCCAGGGAAACTCTTGGTGGAATGCGGAACTAAGTAAGCTCAGGCTAGCGGTACGCAAACAATTCAACAGAGCCAAAAATTCCAGGCTACCTGAGGACTGGAAACTTTACAAAGAAACCCAATATACCTTCAAAAAACAAATCAGGGCTGCCAGTAGAGCAGCCTGGCGAAAATTCTGCGAGAATATTGAATCACACAGCGAGGCCGCGCGGGTGAGGAAAATCCTATCCACCGATCAAAACCGCACCCTCGGGTCGCTGAAAAACCCTGATAAGACATATACGAAATCAGACTTTGAAACAAGCAAAGTTCTTTTGGAAACTCACTTTCCAGACTGCAGCCTCTCCGAGGACATGTCATGGACAAGTGAGCCAGACCGAGTAAGGTGGGCAATTAAAACCTATAAACCCTACAAATCTGCAGGCCTAGACGGAATTTTCCCAGCTCTACTGCAATGGGGAGTTGATCTACTCACATCATGGCTGGTCGCGATCTATCGTGCCTGCCTAGCACACAACTACGTACCACGTGCATGGCGAGAAGTGAAAGTTATTTTCATCCCTAAACCAGGCAAAACAGACTACACACAACCCAAAGCGTACAGGCCAATAAGCCTGAAATCTTTTCTACTGAAAACCCTTGAGAGACTTTGTGACCGATACATCCGGGACGGCCCCCTCCGGGAGCTGCCACTACACAAACAACAACACGCCTACTCCACAGGGAAATCAACAGAATCAGCACTGCACAGTGTGATTTCCAAGATTGAATGTGCGGTAGACTACAAAGGTTCCTCACTAGCGGCTTTTATTGACATAGAAGGTGCTTTTGACAAAACCATTTTCCATAGCATCAACGCAGCTCTCGAAGTGCACGGTGTGGACTCGACCCTGCGAGGATGGATCACCAACATGCTCAGACTGAGAGCCGTACAAGTCACGGTGAACGACACCACAAGAGCCATCGTGGCGAAAGGATGCCCGCAAGGAGGCGTACTCTCACCACTACTATGGAATCTCGTGGTAGATAGCCTCATAGGGCGCCTAAATGGTAAAGGCTACTTTACGGTGGGCTACGCTGATGACATAACCATAATAATAAACGGCACACATGAAAACACACTATGCAACCTTATGCGTCAAGCCTTGAAGATAGTAGAGGACTGGTGCAAGGAACACAGATTAGCAGTGAACCCTACTAAAACCGAACTTGTCCTATTCACAAAGAAAAGGAAGTTGGCAACCCTACAGTTACCACACTTCTTTGGAACCACGCTAAGCCTATCGACTGAGTCCAAATACCTGGGCATCTATTTGGACAAACAGCTGAACTGGGCTAAACACACCGACTACATCACCACAAAAGCCAGCATAGCCTTATGGCAATGCAAAAGACTGCTTGGCAGAAATTGGGGAATAAGTCCCAAAATCACCTACTGGCTATACACCACAGTCATCCGACCAATTGTCACATACGGTTCTCTAGTTTGGTGGCCCAGGACCAATCTGAGCACAGCCCAGAAAGAGCTGGATAAACTACAAAGGTTAGCCTGCGTAGCGATTACCGGCAGTATGAGAACGTCACCCACAGCGGCTCTACAGGCGATGCTGGGACTGCCACCTCTAAACCTTGTCGTGAGAGAGGAGGCGACCCTAGCGGCTTTTAGGCTGGATATATCCGGTACCCTAAGTAAAGATTCCAGAATCAAACATACACGGATAAAAGAGGATGCGATCAAACGACAGCCCATGATGGCATCACCCAACGACAGAACCTTGAAGATACACTGTTTCCAAAAACACTACAAAATAGAGCTCACAGCGGAGCTGTGTGACTACTCAGGCCCAAATGAGCTAAGGATCTACACCGATGGATCAAAGACCGACCTCGGTACTGGGGTCGGAGTCTTCTCTGAAGACCTAAACATTAAAATATCCAGACCCCTAGGAATGCTTAACACTGTCTACCAAGCAGAATGTGTAGGCATCATCCAGGCAGCACACGCCATTGAGGCCAGGGAGGTTACGGATACACACATCCGTATACTCTCCGATAGTGCCTCAGTACTTCAATCCTTAGAGAAAAACCAGATCACGTCGAGACTAATACTAGAATGCCATAATGCACTAGAACGTATTACGGTAGAAAACCGCAATACGGTGACACTACAATGGATCAAGGGGCACAGTGGATCACTGGGCAACGATGCGGCTGACGAACTCGCCAGGAGGGGCTCCAGCTCAAAAGCCCTCGGACCCGAACCCATTGTGCCAATCCCGTTCAATCAGCTAAGAAGTTGGGTAAAAGACTACACACAAATACGAGCGGAGGAATGGTGGACCTCGACACCAGGGTGCAGGCAGTCCAAGGAGGCTATGCCATCCCTAGATATGAAGCTGACCAGGCGCCTTCTGCACCTGGACAGGGATAGCTTGCGACTGGTGTCGGGGACCATCACCGGACACTGCTCACTGAACAAACACTTTCACACCTTAGGCATCACTGATAGTCCTCTGTGCAGAGCCTGCATGGGGGCGGATGAAACGGTGGCACATGTACTCCTTGAGTGCACTGGCGTCACCCAGATCCGCAGGGAAACCCTTGGAACACCAAACTCCCTTGCGGATGCCCTGAGAAGACTGGGAAGATTGATCTGCTTCTGGAGGGAGGTGGGCTGGTTGGAGTAGTCGGCCGCCATGGCTCACGTACAATGGTCCATATTTACGGACTAAGTGCGGAAACCAAACCCCCCTAACATAGAACATAGAGTAGTCAGAAGACAGAAAGTCTGACAACCAGTCTTACTAAGGGCTATCGTGTTACCTAGTGACTGGTTGTGGTCCGATAGGCAGTCGCTCCATGTAAAACACTGGTATTCAGCTACATCCGGTTAGACTGGAAGCCGATCCCAATGTAGTTGGGAAAAGGCTAGGCAGATGTTGATGATGACGTATGTCTATTAAACCAACTGGAATTAAACTGTTTTGTAAGCGAAACTCGGGACAAAAGATGTTCAAGTTCATTCAAAATTATTTTGAAAACGACACTAATAAGATGTAAATAGTACTGCTTTTTGCTCAATTATAAACTTGGGCTTTAATTAAAAGTTCACTATATTTTCTACAGTCGTGGCCTTACTAGTTGACAGATAATATTTTCGCACAAGTTTTACCAAGTCAGACTTGTTCGTGATAGTTGAATTGGAAATAATTAGGGATTTCATTAAAACGACGCGACCTCAAAACAATGGTTACAAAAAGCGAGGAATATATTTGTATTTTAAACAGTTGCTCCATTTTGTTTTTGTAGTTCAGTATATATTCTTTTGTTAATTATAATGGCTTTGTTTATATTTGAGTTGATAATTAAGTCCTTATTATACCTAGACCACTGACAAATGTTTTTCGTTTCTCTTACTATTTTGATCAGTTCTCGAATTTTGAGCAGGGTCTTAAGTCTGGTCTTATTACATTAGTGTCAGATTGGTCTATCAATGATTTCATAATTGTTGATTTTGACAAGTTTGATAATGGCGTCATTGTGACTTTCCAATGGTCAACCACTGACACGCCATTGAAAGAAATGATATAGAATGGTAATCTCGTACAAACTGACAACTGAATGACTGACTTAGGCGGTAATCTGCTAAAATTTTGACAGTTCCTTTGATCAGTGACCTACCATTAGAACGTCATTGTGCAGTCATTGCTTTTAATTCGACCGATCAATGATCGAACGTTATGAATTTAGCAGATTACAAGAACTTTTAGCAAAATGACAATGCTGTGATCGTGTTGGAATGACGAAATTATAAAAATGGCAGACGGCCCCCAGATTTGTTACAGGTCTATGTAAATCAGTGTCTATACTAACAAATGTGTCAATGGCGTATTATGGTTTAAGATCCAAGAGTTACCACACCTACGTATTCAGCCTGGATTTTCCCACTGCAAGGCAGTTGTACAGATTACAAAATTTTTTTTGAAAAAAGAGAACCGCCTTCAAAAACTAACTATAAGTGATAAATAACTTTAGCACAGAACACACATGACTTTAGTTTCGGAAGTCCGTGGCTTTGTTCTGTTTGTTGTTTTGTGCCACCGACTTCCGAAACTAAAGTCATGTGTGTTCTGTGCTAAAGTTATTTATCACTTATAGTTAGTTTTTGAAGGCGGTTCTCTTTTTTCAAAAATATTTTTATTTTCCACTTTATAGTGCCACCTTATCACCCAAATCCATTCAGAAACGGCAACACAGTACATACAAACATACATACATACAAACATACGGGTCGAACTGAGCACCTCCTTTTTTTTTGAAGTCGGTTAAAAAATATAAAGCAGACTCATTTACGTAATAAAATATGAGCGGCCAAAATTGTAAGTAACCGGGTAAAATAAATTGGGTCAATGCGTAAGTAATATGTTACAAAAAGCGAGCTGCGAATGCACTCGATTTAATTAAAACAACCGGGTTTTACCTGCACTAATAATAAATGCAGTATTGTGCCGTTATTCACATCTGCAAATACATTTATTGTTATTGCTGTAGTTTTATTTTTGTATTTTTTTTTAAATCTTTATGCCTTTATGGAATTAAGGTAGTTTATTATAACCTTACTTATTATAGTGAGGAAATACATGCAATGGGTATTTGGTTTAATAAAGAACTTGGGCCTGATGATATTACTTACTTAATCGTTTTTGCCCGAAATTAAAATTTTTATGACAAAATGCCCTCTTCTTCTAATTTAATAAACATTTAACTAACTATATAACAGAACTTCCAGAACTTTAATGGAAGCATATTATTATACTGTCGGCTTCATTTATGACGCAACTGTTTTATTTTATTTTTCGGCGACCAGTTTTATTTCGTAATAATATTTAGTTCGGCTTTACTCTAAAACGATTCCTTACAATGGACTCTATTCCTTACATTTAGAACTCCGATTTGCTCGAAGGTAATATGTGACATGAGCTCTTTTGTTTCATTATAGAATTCGCGAGAATGCAGCTGGAGTATTATAATGCGAACTTGATACAAAACGCACCCACGTACAAGTTCAAGGGCAGTAAAGTACCGTCGCGACTGCAATCCGATAGTACGGTATCCATTAACGTTCATAATGGTCAATTATAAACGTCTGGGATATATAAGAGCTACGTATGGTATTCCGAAATACCGCTCACCGAAAGGACGGTTTTCCGATAACACTCTACTCCGACGGTTAGTTGAACGAAAAAATTATTGACCGATGAAACGTTTCGCCGATAATATTATTCATCGACGGTTGGTAGTCCGAATGAATCCTTCGCCGATGTAACGGTTCACCGAAAACACTCTTCAACGACGATTGGTTAAACGAACGAATCTTTCGCCGATAGCACTCGTTGTAGGGGAATTCTTTTGCCAAATGGATAGTTTTTCTTTCAGCTTGACAACACCCTTAGGTCTTGTAGAAGTCATGTTAAAAATACAGGTAATAATAAAATAATACATGGAAGAGTGGCAATAGAAAAAAAAAACAAAGTTTTTATTTAACAATAAGAAAATTAATCAAAAAGGCAAATTTATGTTGTTTTTTACAATAAACAATATGATTATGATTATTATGATTTCTCTACTTATTAGAACTGCGACAATAGAAAAAAATTAAATAAACTGTGCGAACAAAGCAAAAAACAAATAAAAGTAACACAACGTGATAAATTTTTGAAGTTATAGTAAATTGTGAGTTATTATTATTATTTGTACTTATAATTGTTATAATTCTTTAATGATATAAAAAACATATTTATTTCTTGTTTTTCAGGTATAGAATATGGGCCAATCCACCTAAGAAAGATTCAATATTCATTTCACTCTTTTGTGATAAGTGTGTGTGTTAATATGATAGAGAAATCATAATAATCATAATCATATTGTTTATTGTAAAAAACAATATAAATTTGCCTTTTTCATTAATTTTCTTATTGTTAAATAAAAACTTTGTTTTTTTTTTCTATTGCCACTCTTCCATGTATTATTTTATTATTACCTGTATTTTTAACATGACTTCTACAAGACCTAAGGGTGTTGTCAAGCTGAAAGAAAAACTATCCATTTGGCAAAAGAATTCCCCTACAACGAGTGCTATCGGCGAAAGATTCGTTCGTTCAACCAATCGTCGTTGAAGAGTGTTTTCGGTGAACCGTTACATCGGCGAAGGATTCATTCGGACTACCAACCGTCGATGAATAATATTATCGGCGAAACGTTTCATCGGCCAATAATTTTTTCGTTCAACTAACCGTCGGAGTAGAGTGTTATCGGAAAACCGTCCTTTCGGTGAGCGGTATTTCGGAATACCATACGTAGCTCGATATATAACCAGCGATGTATAACGTAATCAGCGTTTTAATAGCATGCAGTAAAGCAAAAACGAGTTCTATAAGCGAATTTTTAAATAAGGAATTGTTTTTTCTTAATTTTGAAGATTGATTACTTCTGTAAGTCTTGTAGGTTTTATTACGACGAATTGTTCGTTTATAGTGTCGAATTGACGAGTGCATTGTGAATTTGTCTTTGTTTCATAAAATAATGACTCATTCGTATGGTAATTACGCCTAGATTGAATTTTATTTCCGACTAGATATTAGAAAGTAAACATCATGGTTACACTAGGTAGGTAGATCATAATATTATTAAGTATGTGAAAGTTTTCGCTTGGCGCTGCACTTTGGTTTTGCAATTACGCATTTTTTTTAAAGTGATAGATTTTGGGATTCTAAATTATCATAAAAAAAAATGTTTATGGCACAATTAGTCAATAACTAGTGAACTGAAAAAAAAGAAACAAAATAATGTACTTACTTACTTAAAATTTAAATTCCAAAAGTTATAACAGCTAAAAAAGTTATGAGAGTTCCATTCATGGAAATACTTAGTAAGTAGGTACGTACTTGCATAAAAATTGCTTTGTTGAAAACTTTGAAAAAAGAATGCATAAGTAATTCAGTTTTAAAATTCACAATACAAGTATATTTTTCGGCCAGTGTGCCAAGGTTCTTGAAGTATTGTTTATTTAAGAGCTCAAAGGAGGTTTTCATGCAGAAAATGCAATCCTCGGTGCACTGAGATTATATGCAGTACCAACAACGGAACAATGCTGTATGTATGTAAATGTCAGCAGTGGAACAATGTCGGTTACTTTGAGCTGGGTTTTAATTAATTTTAAATTCGGTGACTGTACCCTACTAGTGTTGACTTTGAATTAAACGAAACAGCTGTATCTAGCTACTGTATCATAATTTAGAAAAGTTTTAATGGTTTTTTTTTTATATTGAGTTTTATATTTATAATTAAGTAGTTAAATCAAGTAGTAGTTATCTAGTAGTATGACGAGCCTGGTGTCCGCAACTCCACGTCTCAGCGCGTATTTTGTGTAAGTACAGGTAAATCAATAAGCCTATATAAATAATATGTGATCTACATATCACTATACAATACTCACCTACTACTATAGTAACATGTATCAGGTATAGTAAAGGTAGGTAGGTATAAAAAAATAACTTGTTTGTCAAAACAGGTTTTGGAATTTAGACGCAATAAAGCAAAACAAAGACAAAAAAAATACCTAACTACCTACGTCTAATTTAAATATTTCTAATTTTAAGCGATCAAGATGAATGACTGTGAACGACATAGTTCGCCAGACAGATAAAAAATACAAATAGTTAAATACTTAAGGGTCCAATTGAAAATCTTCTTTTTCTGAAATCGGTAAAAAATGCTTACTAAGTCAGACTTATGATTTTGTTGTTAAGTTTCTGTTATAATAAAATCTATAAATAAAACTTAGACCTGACTGATCTTAAAATGGAACCCAATTAATATCAAGGTCACTACTCACTGTGACCAGGTCAAACCATTGAAGCTACACAAATTTATAGGACCTATGTATATGCTGGTTTTAGGGTTCCGTACCTAAAAAGGAAAAAACTGAACCCTTGTAGGATCATTTTGTTGTCCGTATGTCTGTCTGTCTATCAAGACCTTTTATCTCGGGAACGCGTGGAGGTATCGAGTTGAAATTTAAACCATATACTCAAATATACAGTCCCCTGAAGCTGTGCAAAAATCAAACTTCTAAGTTAACGTGAAAAAACGTATTTTGCGACACTCTCAAGTGAATCAAAATTTATAGGGTACTTCCTGTTGACCTAAAACTATGAAATTCGACATGTAATATCGTCTTATACTACAAGTACAGGAAAAAGTCTTAAACTATACATTTGTAATTAAATCATAAAAATATAGTCGTTATTTAAAATACGTAATCAATCATCGAGGTATATGCGCGGTCATAATTGTACGGGTGACCAAATCACCTGGTGAGGGGCACTCGCACACCGAGGGTTCCGTTCAAATTCCGTTCCATGAGGGTGCGATGGACTGACGATTTGAAGAAGATGGCTGGCAGCAGATGGATGCCAGCTGCCCAAGACCGGGTTGGTTGGTGATCTCTGGGGTAGGCAGTGGACGTTAAGCAGTGGACTTCAATAGGCTGATAAGATGATGGGTGCGTTAATAAACTCACATATACAATCAACCAGACCAGGAATAACTATCTCTAGGTTATACAAATATTTTGTTCGTCTAGGCATCGACCCTCAAGACGCGCAGTATAGCAGCCAATCACCCAGCTTCTGCGACAACCGTGCCACCGTGCCATACCTACTTACAAAACAATAAGTGTGTGGGTAGATTCCGTATGGTGTCGGACGTAAAGAATAGCACCACCCATATCTTCCCGTGGGTGTCGTAAGAGGCGACCTAGGGACTCACCAGATAATGGGCAGCAGCGTTCTCTGTGCCTTTGTAACAACCATACTGCGATCGCCAACCCGTCTGCCAAGCGTGGCGATTATGGCAAACCCCCCCCTTTGGGGGAGGCCTATGTCCAGCAGTGGACGTCTTTCGTCTGAAATGATGATGATGAAGTGTGTGGGTGTCATGTGCACATTAACTGTGCTCTAAGCACGTAATGGTGGCAATTCACTTGGCGTATTTGTGCAAACATTGGCCTTATTTGGATAATACAAAATAGACTTCAATTGATTAAGCATAGGATATATTTTGTATAAACCAAGTAACGCAATTATTTGTACAAATACGCCAAGTAAAGTGCTACCATCAGAGATGATAATTCGAAATTTAAATAAAAACGTACGTAGGTAGTTAGATGTGTTACGTACATTTTGGACATTTTAATGAGAAGGGAGTCGAATATATTAACCGACGAAAACTGAGGGGTTTTGTATATAGTTTAACGTGAGTACATGTGTAGCATCGAAGCTCCTAAACGGCTGAACTGATTGCGATTTATTATCTTTTTTGTTGGTTTGAAAAGTGATTTGGTTGAGAGTGTTCTTGGTGAAAATTTGTACAGCCGTTTGAAGATTACATTATCAGCTCTTTTCTGGACGGTAATTTTTAACTTCTCATTAAATGAGGAGAAATATCATGAAATATGAACGATGTCGGAAGAATCACTTAGTGAAGTGTATGTGACGAATCAATCTACAATTCTCAAACGAACAATGTATTTACTCCGTCCATATATAGAATACAGAGACACAATACTCACGTGGACTTTGAACTTCAATAAGTCATGTCAACTCCGATTGAGGGCCCAATGTACAGACGCCAGCACATGAAGTCATCCCAAACTGTCAAATTATCCCAATTGAATATGAACCTTATTATTTCGTGATAAAGCTGAAAATTTATCAAAGAACACAGACAGATTGTTGTAGTTTGATGTGTTGGCCTCTGTATTTCAATCAGACACATTACTTCCCATTCAAAGAGTCTATGTAGTTGAATGATGAATTTTATGATGGGTGACGAATCAATCATGCTGGTACGTTGATTCCAATCTTAATTGTAGAGAGTAGCCATGAAATCGTTTTGTGAGGCTCATTTCTAGGTTAAGCTCATTTCAGACTACGCTATAATATAATAGCTTAAAGCATATAGTTCATAGCACAACCATATAGCTCACCATACATATTTAGAACACGCATAATATTTAGTATAGCAAAGTGTGAATGTGTTCTAAATAAATGTATGGTGGGTGAGCGATATTGTTGTGCAATTAAACTATATCTACAATCTAGTATATTATAGCATAGTCTGAAATGAGCTTAAAGAATGTTCGGATGGATCGGTACTGGTTAAGCTACGCTTACCGCGGTAAGTCTGTGGATGGGTGACCATCCATTGCGTACCGAAACCCCTTTGCTTCGGAAAGCTCGTAAAGCCGTTGGTCCCGGCTACTTTCTCAGTCGATATGGGTAGTCAGAAAGTCTAACAACCAGCCTTACCAAAGGGGTATCGTGTTACCCAGTAATTGGGTTGTGGTGATCAGATAGGCAGTCACTCCATGTAACACTGGTGACTGCAGTTGCAGTTAAGTTTCGATCAAAACAACGCTATTCGTATTCTCTACCGCTGTCAGACACGCTCGCGTCAAGTTCGCGTCACGCGAGCGCAATAACGGCATTCTACTGTTGCGCGTCTTTGGTGCGGGCTTCGGAACGTAATTTAACATGATCGGTATTCTACTATTCGTTTAACGTAAGAAACTGCACTAAAATCTGTACTTGGGTAGTATTTTCATATTACAATGACGTCATATTCATTGAAATGTAATTGATTCTATTCGATTATTTAGTGAGTAATATTTTTCTCTCATGTGGCTACACCATTATGTAAGTTTAGTAGAGTTTGGTTGTCGTACAGTTGACGTGCAGTTCACGCGCAGCTTACGCGCAGTTCAAAGATTACAAGAATACCGTATAACACTGAAACTTGAACTTAACTGCAACTGCACTTCAACTTCATCGGCGCGTCATAAAATTACGTGAATTAGCCTTCTGACCTCCACAACCCAGTTGCTGGGTAACACGGTAGCCTGGGTAAGACTGTATGTCAGATTTTCTAGCTTCTGACAACCTATAACGACTGTCAATGATCTACAAAATGACAGCCGGGATAACGGGTTTACATGCTTTCTGAGGCTCGGAGGGATCTCGGTATGAAGTAAATGGTCACCCATCCACGGACCGGCCGCGGTAAGCGTAGCTTAACCCTCGATCTGTTCGGCTCTTACTTAGCCACGAGCTCCTCTCCTATTAGTAATATACTTAATATAATTTTATAATATAATATGTGGGGACATTTCACATATGGCCATCTGACCCCAAACTAGGGAGACCCTGTACTATGGGTGTCAGACAGCTGATATATATACACAAATACATTTTTAAATACATACATAGGTATATATATAAACAACATAGTGTTTATTTACTTTGTTTCCAAATATTTCCTTATGTAATAGGAAATAACTTCCTTTTTAAGCGGATAGCGTACATTCATGAATCAATACATACTGGATATTAATTAAAAATAAACAATATTACGACATGTTTTTAATTTTACGTGAAACCGCGCTCGTCCGTTGTTTTCGTAAACATCGGAGGTTTTTACGATGTTTTCATTATGTTAACAATAACTTATTTGATTAAGAAGTACTAGTTTCCATCGGCGACTTTATTCGCGTTGAAGAGTTGAAGTCAAGAATAATACATATAGGCACCTAGGTACCTACTTAGCACTCAGCAATACTCGTAGTGTACATTTCTTTAAGTGAAATTATTTTTGTCTTTGGGCAAGCACTTCCAGAAACAAACTTTACGTGTAATATGTATTGTATATAGAGAACTATAATAATAGATTTCTAAATTTTAATGAAAATATCTTGAATACTGGCCAGAGAATCAAAAAAATCAGGGAAGAATGGAAGGCCAGGAAAGACCTTTGCCTGGACAATACAGATTGCAACAAAAAATACTTATAAGTAGGTATATACACACCTAATAAGAAAAATACAAATTTTATACTACCTTACCTACCCGAAAAATATAATTAGTTAACGTGACATTTTTGTGTCGGAATTGCGCAGGATTCTTGTATTATTATGTTATTTAAGAATAGTAGGTACTGAAGTTATTACCCTCCTTTTTGTAGTCACAAGTTCCGTTCTTAATAAGAGTTTAAATGTGTCCTAAAGGCACATTTTACGATTCTTAGGAACTGGATCAGCATCAAAACTGAAGCAAGTAATAAAATGATCTGAACATCGCATAATAGGGTATTTTACCAAAAAAATCTAAATAGTCCGTCAGTTAGATTATTCGAAAAAATATTGGATACTTATTTTTTGTTTTATCAAATCAATAAAAACTGGCAAAGATAAAACGCATCAAAAATCATAAGTGGGGGTTTGTGACGTCACTTCGCCAGTAAAAGTGACTGACTGACATAGTGGTGATGTCACACGAGTTTTCGACGCACTGTTATCGTCTTCATTTTTTGTTTACGTGAAAAAAGAAAAAAACACGTGTCCAATATTTTTTGACACGTGTTAAATCTATCTGACGGACTTATTAGATTTTTTTTGGTAAAATACCCTATTATTCGTAAGACGGTAACTTGGAACGGTAATTTATATACTTTTACAAAGCATAAAACAAAGTCGTTTCCGCTGTCTGTACGCTTATAACTTTGAAACTACGCAACGGATTTAAATGCAGCAATAGAGTAAGTGGCAAGAGGAAGATTTATTTATTTATTTATTATTCAGAAAGCTTACAGACTAAGATTTATATTAAACAATGTATAATGGGCGCTGTCATTTGCCATTTAAAAGCTTCCACATAGTATAAGCTATTTTCTACTTACCTAAAGTTAACGAAGAAAAATAAATATATTAATAGGTACTTAAACTATACATTTTCATTAAAATTATATGAAACAAATCTTTTCTTTACATGAGAACACAATCAGAAAAAACAAAAAATAAAACAAAATAATTATTTCTTAGACTAAGACAAAATACATCCTAGTTAAAAATAAAACAAAATGAGACAAAATTGTGATTATATTGCGCTATTTAATTTAATGAGTATTTATTATGGGTGAGCTATTACGATCTCTACCAAAGAATTCTTTATTTATTGCTTGTCTTAATGTGCTAGGGCTGGTTCTAAATAGATCGACATTTAAATTAGAGGAAATATTATTAAAAATTGCTGCGCTTCGTAAGAAGAAGGCATTCCGTCGGTAGTTGGTTGACGCAAATGGAACGTGAAGTAGTGGCCGCTGTCTAAAGCCTACGTGTTGGGTTCGGAGTGATATGCGTGAGAGAAGTTCGGAACAATCAATAGAGCTATTGGCAATGTTAAGAAGAAAAGTAATATCGTTTACTTGGCGTCGGTTTTCTAATGGTAGGAAGTGGTATCTTTTGCAGCGTTGAGTGTAATCTGTTGAGCTTTGCTTTGTCTTGTGATCTAAGTATAATAAAAACTTTTTTTGGATGCTCTCGATCCTGGCCTTATACACATCATATTGAGGGTTCCACACTTGTGATGCATATTCGAGGTGACTGCGTACGTATGAACAGTAAAGTACTTTAAGTGGTTTTAATGAGCTGAAGCATGTAGACGATCTTATTATAAAACCTAGGGATTTAGAGGCTTTCTTTACAATTTAATTTATGTGCATTTCAAATATAAGTTTGCTGTCCTGGATAACGTAATAATTTAATACGTATAGTATGATCTACATTCACCCGAGCGAAGCCAGGGCGGGTCGCTAGTTACGTACCTACTTACCTATATAACTTTTACTTACTGACAGTTTTATGACTAAAACGTGTTCTATTTTAATATAAATTACATGAAAAGTATTGTCAAATTGTGAATATAATTCATACTAATATTATAAATGTAAAAGTAAGTTTGTTTGTTTGTTAAGTACACTTTCACGGTTTGTTAAAGTAAGTATTAATTTATGACTAAACTATGAAAAACTATTAAGATTAACCAACATTTACGCGAACGAAGTCGCGGGTAAAACCTATATAGTCATATTATAAAAACTATGAATAATTGACTTTCAGCGTAACGTATCGAAAAATTTAAATAAACAATGACGGTAGAAACAGAAAACAAATAAACTCAAAATAATAAAAACAAAATACTCACAGAGATTGTCGAATCAAAAGAGTTGATTTAGACATTTTGAAACAAAACACTTTTCACTCAATAAAACAAAAACAAAAAAATAAATTGTTCAAATAGTCACTTCACACGTTCGCAAACATTTTGTTTACACAGATAAAATTACCCAATTTTTTTTTTAATCTTTTATTTACGAGGGACAGTGTTGTCGTATGCCCGAGCTAGTCGATAATGCATTCAGAGATCGTACACCCGGCGTCTATACGATACTGGTTTGAGTAGTGATGTGCCGCAATGTCGATAAACTGTAAATTTTAATTACCACATTGTACTTTCATTCATGTTGTACTCACGTTAATGTTTATACGTTTAACGTAGTTACATTATTAATACGTATTGTATTTAAAACCTATTGTTTTGTGGCTCAGGTTAAAGTGACATTTTGAATTATTTTACTTATAAATGGAAGATTATTTCTGTAATACTGTTTTCCTGAATTGTTGAGCTATTGTTCAAGTGAAATAAATTGATACTTAAAATTAGGATTGTCATAATATTTTTACGTACCTACATTTTGTCGTAAAGGGTGAATTTGATGAACCATTACCTACATGATTCCTCATTTATGTATTATTTAGATTACTTTCTTTACTTGCAGTTACAACTAGCAAGTTTAAAAAGCCAAAAAATATTTTAATAATTATAATTAATTAATTTAAAGTTGTATTAAACGACTAATAGTGATTGATCATTAAAAACAAATTTCATATTGTTTTTGAAAGTTGAACTTTTCTACAGCAGTAATTTAAATTGAAAACGATAACAGTCATCATTTAATATCGACATAATATTATTATGACTTGAAGCCAACACTATTCTACGGTTTCTGCGGATCAACTTTATTAACTTTTGACTCGGCTGCTGTGTCTATCACTTGGCAAAATGTACTTACTTTCATTATAATGTCTCATCATAAGATATCTTATTTCGCTAAGTAGGTATGTTGTTTTGTGTCAAAACAATGTATGGGTCATTTTCTTATCAGTAAGTATGCTTTAGAGTGTGATGATAAATCCGTAGTACATACTTATCTTAATGTTATTACATTCTGTTAGTATGTTTTGATAGTAAAAACCAGATTGTATCAACGAAGTAGTTTTTTTTTCAAACGAATCTATCATTCAGTTTTAGTAAACTGAAAAGACAGATTACCAATTTCCAGTACAAAGTCAATGCCATTATAGTTTGACTGAAATGATTTACGTTCGATATCGATATGTAAACAAAACTGGGTTGATAAACTCATCACTAACGTCTGACCTTTTGTGTTGAATTTGATTTACGATTTGTTCAGCTTTTGAATAGTTAATAGAAAAATTGCGTGACAAATCATCTTTCTACAATGCGACGTCAATATTCACATTTGTTTACCACGGTGCTACACGTGATACGCGAATGTGTAAAGGAGAAGAATAGCCTTTCTTATTCTATAAAAATATCCCTATGTATGAATATAGGTGAAGTGCGCTTGAAGTAAATTATCATCCCACCTGTGCTAGGGCAAGCTAGAGGCTGACAGCAGTGACAGCTCACCTCAAGCTCACTTCATTCAATTTATCGAGATATATTTTTTTACAGAATAGCACTACCGTACCTATTTATAAAAATGTGTGAATCAGTGAACTAAATGTAGAGTTGGAGGTAGCCTGAGTAGGTTAAAAATACCTGTTATATTTTGTTCATATTTTGAATTAGACACATTCGTTAAGTCGAATTGGATCCGATAAGCTATTCCCAAATGATTTGAATGCAGCACATTGACATTTTACTATAGGAAATATAATTATTTGATTAGTACCTACATTGTATAAATTCTATCGATGTAATTCACAGTTTCATTTTCTTATTCCGATCCATCAATGGCCGTGCAGTCCGGTAAATGCACGAGAGTATTAAATATCGATATGTAAACAATATAAGCAAGATAGTCACATCACTACGTTGCGAACTCTGCCCACTGCTCCCCATCTTTGTTTACGTCCAACTCTGCCTTTGATTGAACAATTGGATTCAAGGATGAAATCAATTTGCAAATCGTATAGAATCTATATCATCAGTATTGTTGATCATTTTCTTTTGATAGCAAGATGTTTTTATCGAGTTAGTTTAGTAAAATGGAATTGTACGGTGGGTACCTATCTATTAGAATTATAAAAGAAAAAGAAACTAGTTAGTCACCTACTCCTCAATAAAAAAACCATGGAAGATTTAAGATAGGCTAATCATTAAGATAGGTGAACCTGTACCTAACTCATAATATTTTTTTTTATTGTCGAAAATATTTAGGAACGATTTATTCCCGGAAATATGCAAAATGCTATAGAATAACATAATTATTGCCTTCTCAACTTGATTTTTTTGTTTAATGTTTATAATTACCTATGTGTATTTTTTTCATATCTCATCTATGCTAATATTACTTTTTAGTAGATCCCTATTTATTTTATTCAAAATTTCCGCAGAATTTAATTCAAAATTCAACAATTTTTAAATTACTTATTGATAATCAAAAAGATCCGTGGCCTAACAACTAAGTAGCACCTTTAGGTACGTTTTTGTATAATTGATCTTAAATTACATGATGCACTTTGTGACGGTCGGTTACTCCATATCTTTGCTTCTAAGAATATGAGGAGTGTATGTGAGCCAGACCGCGTTCGTCGGTAGAAGAATTTTGGGAATGGAGTGCGTACGTGAGATGTTGAGCGTAGAAGCCGTTTACGTACTTGTGCAAGTGAAAGTAACAATTCTTATGACTAATCTGATGTTGCATAGATTAACTGTTATTTTTTATGATTTAATTTCGAATAGTTACTCTTATTTTTTACTAGCGACCCAACCCGGCTTCGCATGGGCCTTCCTCGATAAATTTACTATCCAACACAAAAATAATTTTTCAATTCGAACCAGGAGTTCCTGAGATTAGCGCGTTCAACCAAACAAACAAACAAACAAACAAACAAACAAACTCTTCAGCTTTATAATATTAGTATAGATGGATTTAAATTGTTTTCTATAGCATCGATGTATGTACAATTATTTTTTTATTCTTATGTTTCAATTATTGAAATTAATGGCTTCCAATATATGAAACTCGAACATTATGGTGACGAAAAAACGATCTCCTTCGACGTTTTAGAATATAATCAATCTTTAAGAAAGTTTTGCATATAAAAAATAACGCTCAATCATGCTTAGTTATGTGTACTTCAATGTAGATTTTAATTCATCTATTTAAATATCGACACTTTAAGTAATAAATGAACATCCCTAAATTACAATAATCAGTTTTCAAATTTCGAACTCTCGCGCCCTATTGTCCAACTGACGAAAAATAGTAAAGCCTGTCACATACGTAGCTATTTAATATACTATTCTATATAGTACTAGCGGGCCCGGCAGACGTTGTCCTGCCCTGAAAATCGGTACAAAAATCCAGGTCCTAGGCTGGACCTGAATTTTTGTACCGATTTTCCTAGCCCACCTGCCTAACATACCTACCTTATCTACCCTACTCCTACATACCTATCCTACCTACCAACCTACCATAACAACCTACCTACCTACCCTATCAACCTAACATTTCAATAATTCTTACAAAAATCCAGGTCCAGCCTACCCTACCCCACCTACTTACTTACCTACCCTACCCTATCTACATACCTACCTTGTGTCCATTCGACACGGCAATTTGGCTCTTCGCAATGGAGAGGTACCAGGGTGACATAATAAGTACTACTGAGTTATGCGCTCCTACCGAACCTACCGGGTCCAATTGTGAATCTAAACCATTCTCGAATCCACTAAAACACACACAAAAAATTTCATCAAAATCGGTCCAGCCGTTTAGGAGGAGTTCACTTTCATACACACGCACAGAAGATTTTTATATATTTAAGATAATATAGCTTGCCACCACACACGGTAGTTATAATATAATAATATATTTTTGCCCTTATTAAGCCTGCGGTCGTTATTTGCTGCACGTTTTTGAAATATGTATATATTAATATGTCTTGCTATATCTGTCCACATATTTTGATGACGTAATAAAGATGTATATTATAGCTACGTCTGTATCGAGCTTCAGTCTTCAAGCAATCGACAAACATTCCCAAATTTTAATTTTCGAACATATTTCCCAGACGTTACCTTGATTCATCGATATTACGTAACAGATAATATTGTAGTTGTTTCATTGGTCCTGCAATGCAACCAATGCAACATGCGTACGTGACGTATCACCACGTACTACTACGTTGTGCGGTAACCTTTACTTTGTCCCGCCTACTGTTTCATTGAATTGATGCACAGAATTACAATAGGCACCTTACAGCTGTTTTATATTTATTTTAGACTAGGTTTCGCGACTTCTCCGCGTGATATCGGATCCCGATTCCAAATTAACAAACAAGTAAACAAATTCACTTTCGCCAAAACACCTGAAACGGGGGAAATGATGGACTACTGCTGTTATTTGGTCAACAGAATAATGGAAATGTCAGTAGGTACATGATTTAAAATCTCGTATTTCTTACTACGACTAGTTGTCAGACGTTGGGGCTTCTGAACGGCGGCGCCGTACCATTGATTAAAAGTCAATAACCCCTACCCCTACCGACATTCAACATGTGATTCAACTGTCAAAGATCTACAGATCTACGAAAGAGTCTTGATGTGTATTATATGGTTTGCCCTACAGTAGGACAATAATGACCGGCGCAGACTAGCGGACGGAACGGCAGAGGATTTTAATTTTGTAAATTGAATTTTATCCTGGCCAATCGACTTGTAGCGACATCTAACGCACATAATACGAACTACAACCGACGTTTCCTAGATCGCGCAAGCAGAGTTATCCGCGACATTAGGATATACACAACACCCGTCTGGTCGGGGGATTCTACGGAGGATGAAGAACTTTACACTCTGTTCCTCATACTTCTAAACTGATGAACCCGACGTAATCGTCAACGCAGCCTTCGTGCACCTACATCACGAAGACGTCCCTTTTTTTTTTTTTTTTTTTTTGGTACGGGGTGGAAAATCCTCATGGATGTCCTTCGCCCTGGGGCGGGCGGAGGGGTCTGTCAGACTCTTACTGACTAAAAACCACCCCGGTGTTCCATCTCACACCTACGTCGGGGGTCGCGGGAACTGGAGATACTTCCGCAACCCCCGGCTGGTGCCGGCCCGCTGCAGCGGGCCACTTCTCGGGTCAGGGGGGGGAGTGAGGTGTTAGACTCCCCGCCGGACATCTTAGAGGGGCGCGCGTGGAACACTACGCGCCGCCACCTCGGGTCCTGGTGTATGTGGGGGGCGACAGACGTCCCCGAGTCTGCCGCCCCTGGACCCATTTAGGGGGGCCGGAAGAGGGCGTTGTCCGCCCTTCGCCGACGCCCGGTGCGCCTGCTGCGGGCAGGGTGGGAGGTTGAGATCTCCCTCTCCCTTTCCGCAGCCTCCTTCTGCGACATGACACTTTCGCAGAAGGTAACCACCGCGTCCCAGGACTCTGCGCTGTCGACCATCGACTCGACCACGGCCGACAGCGACAGGTCACTGCCTACTTCTGAGACGAGGGCACGGCGCGGCCCCTCCCAAGCGGCACATTCCGCCAGCGTATGCCGCGCCGTGTCCTCCCGGCAGTCGACGCAGTGGTGACACCGGGCGTCCGGCTCCCTGTTTATGCGACACAGGTACTTCCCGAAGCAACCATGCCCCGAGAGCACCTGCGTCACCCGAAACGACAGGGAGCCGTGCCTCCTCCCGAGCCAGCGCTCGAGCACTGGCCGGACCGCCTCGATGATGGCGAGGCCGGCGGTAGGGCGCGAAAGCCTGTCCCGCCATTCCGCCACCAGGACCTCGCGAAGCTGGGACCGACGCAGCTCCATGTGTCGCTGCATCGGTCGCTCGCCCCGCGCCCGCGCTTCCTCGCGCCACCGGTACAGTGACGCGAGTACCTTCGCCTCCAGGTCCCAGGGCGGGGATCCGGCCAGTGCACAAGCCGCCTCGTAGGAGATCGTGCGATATCCCCTGATGACTCTGACGGCCATCGCGCGTTGCGGCTTTCGCAGCACGGCGATGCTTCCGGCCGTCAGGTCTGCCGCCCAGATCGGGGCCCCATAAAGGGCCATCGATCGCACGATCCCCACGTAGAGCCGCCTGCAGACGGCGCTCGGGCCCCCCAGATTGGGAAGCAGCGTTGACAACGCCCCAGCCGCGCCCAACAACTTGGGCGCCAGCCGCTGGAAATGAGGGCCAAAATCCCATCGGCTGTCGAGCACCAATCCAAGGTACTTCATGGTGGACTCGACAGCTATTCTGGCCCCCCCGACCACGATGTGTGATCCCGGCGGCGGCGCCCGCCGGGGGCCGTGAAAGATCACGGCCTCCGACTTGTTGAGGGCCACCTCCAGGCCGAGGCGCCGGATGCGGCCCACCACCTGTGAGACCGCAGCCGTCGCCAGCAACGCTGCCTCCCTGTACGAACTCCCCCGGGCCGTGACCAGCGTGTCGTCAGCGTAACACGTCAGGTCCACGCCCGGCTGGAGCTCGCCCCTCAGCACCCAGTCGTACCCGATGTTCCACAGGGGCGGTCCTAAGACGGAACCCTGCGGAACACCGCACGACATGCGGCGCTGGTGCTCGCCATCACGTCCCACGTAGGTGACACACCTCTCGGACAGATAAGCCCCAACTATGCGGCGGAGGTAGGAAGGCACACGATGATACCGGAGTGCCTCCCGTACACAACTCCAGGGCAGGGCGTTGAAGGCGTTGGAAATGTCCAAGGACACCGCCAACATCACCCCGCCCCGGGACACCGCTTCCTCCGCCAGGACTCTAACCCGCGATACAGCGTGTATGGTAGAGCGCCCATGCCGAAAGCCATACTGGCTCTCGTCCAGGTCCGGCCCCTCTTCGCACAAGTGGCTGACGAGGCGGGCTGCGATTATCCGCTCAAACAGCTTTCCCACCTCGTCCAGCAGCACTATAGGCCGGTACGCGGACGGAGAGTCCGCAGGGCGCCCCGCCTTCTTGAGCAGGACCAGACGACCAGATTTCCACAATGTGGGAAACTGGCCCCGCTCAAGGCACGCTGTAAACAGTCCTCTAAGTTGGGGCTCTAGCTCCTTCAGAGCGAGGGCCAACACTAGGCCGTGAATCCCGTCGGGCCCCGGAGCCACGTTCTTGGCCCGGAGCCGCAGCACGGCCGCCCCCATCTCTGCCTGTGTCACCTCTGGGACGCTGATGGCGTTCTCCTCTGTGGACTCTGCGTCTGTGGGCAAAGCCATCGGCGGTGGAGTATGCTCCGCTCGTGCCGGGAAGAGGGCTGAGACAACCTCACGAAGACGTCCCTTCCTCAAGCTCTCGA
Source organism: Charanyca ferruginea (assembly GCA_947361185.1). Taxonomy (NCBI): domain Eukaryota; kingdom Metazoa; phylum Arthropoda; class Insecta; order Lepidoptera; family Noctuidae; genus Charanyca; species Charanyca ferruginea. The sequence goes on from OX376070.1 coordinate 6,036,057, forward strand.
GCAACGAGTCACACAGCCAGCCAGCATCCACGGCTTCTACGGATATCCTGACCACCAGAATGCAGCGGACGCGCGCATACCTGGTCATCACCCTCAGCCTCATCAGCAGCCTTGGCACAGCACACTGCACCTCGGCCGGTCAGCTCTCCTGGTAGACGCAGCAGCCAGCCACTACACAGCACTGCACCACTCCGACAAACTGGAGCATATGTGCAGCGATCATCTCGACTCACAAGGTTTTCACCGCTCACAGTTCCGATTCACCGTGAACTGCGGCATCCGGTTCCGACTCACTGGAACCCTCCACTGGCCCGGCATGCATCACGAGATGTACGGACGACTCATCGTGCTACGAGTATTGACCTCGGGTCTCGGAGGGGAGTGATGTAGCGACATCTATCGAACATAATACGAACTACAACCGACGTTCCCTAGATCGCGCAAGCAAAGTTATCCGCGGCATTAAGATATATAAAAAAAAGACCGATTACAACCGCCAGGCAGTAGCCCACCAGACAACACCCGTCTGGTCGGAGGATCCTCCCTTTTCTACCGAGGATGAAGAACTTTACACTCTGTTCCTCATACCTCTAAAGACTTATGGTATATACGTATTTAAATTCTCGATGATCGACCTCGGAGCATCGCAGCGCAGTTTTCTCTGGAGCATCGAAGACCACGCTGGTCTCTGCCAGGCCGCGTTGCACCGCGCGACGAATTCGGGGATGGTGCACAATTTCAAAAGCAACTTTTCGACTGCATAGTCGTTAGCTCGAGGAGCTCGTGGCTACGTAAAAGTCGTACAGAGCGATCGGTCAAAGGTTAGGCTACGCTTGCCGCGGTCGGTCTGTGGATGGGTGACCATCCATTTCATACCGAGTTCCCTACGTGCCTCGGAAAGCACGTAAAGCCGTTGGTCCCGGCAGTCATTCATCGATCTTTGGTAGTCGAAGGGTATTCAGAAGCCAGAAAGTGTGACAACCAGTCTCACCAAGGGGTGTCGTGTTACCCAGTAACTGGGTTGTGGAGGTCCGATAGGCAGTCGCTCCATGTAAAACACTAGTGTTTAGTTGCATCCGGTTAGACTGGAAGCCGAACCCAACATAGTTGGGCAGATGATGAGTCGGTAGAGGAATAAGCGAGCGGGTGGCTCCTCGAGTGGATACGGCTGCATACCGGCGGATGCTCCGGTAAGCTGGTGGACGCTCGCGGTATCTCAGAGGATTTTTCTTGTCAGTGTCACAGTATCCGTGGTCACAGTATAAATATTAGTACTACCGTACCGTAGCGAAACCCCCGCCTCCATGCACTTGAAACTGCTAGTTCTCGCGGCACGTAGTCACGTACACACACGCACGTATTTATACAGTCTGTTATTTTGGTAGTAGTGTAGGTAATTAAATCGTTTCGTTTGTTTGGAGTGTCGTAAGTGTGTCAGTGTGTTCTGGCGGATAGAGAAACCCTCTTCGATATTCTCTCCTGGGCCTCAAGTCTGCTATTACAATAGTGTCAGAATGGTCTATCATTGATTTCATAATTGTTGATTTTGACAAGTTTGGTAATCTACTAATATAATGGCGTCACTATGACTTTCCAATGGTCAACCACTGACACGCCATTGAAAGAAATGATATAGAATGGTAATCTCGTACAAAATGACAACTGAATGACTAACTTAGGCGGTAATCTGTTAAAATTTTGACAGTTACTTTGATCAGTGACCTACCATTACATTGTCATTGTGCAGTCATTGCTTTTAATTCGACCGACCAGTAATCGACCATTATGAATTTAGCAGATTACGAACTTTTAGCAAAATGACAACGGGATCGTGTTGGAATGACGAAATTATAAAAATAACAGACTTGGCCCCCTGCTGTCCACCAGTGTGCGCAGGTCATAATAGGTTAGTATTATCATATGTGTAGACTAGCAGCTATTTTTCAACGAATACAATGACCCTTTGTCATGTTTCTGATAAACAAAAAAATAAGCTTGTGCAGATATCGGTGGAATCGCTCACAATTTTGATTTGATCGGATTACCCTACGGCCCTTTTTTAGGGTTCCACGTCAAGATTGGATGAACAGCTTATTTGTAGATATTTGTCTCGTTAAGATATCTCAACCCCAATGTCAAAGGACTTGGGATGAATATAAAATGTTTTTTTTTGTTCAAAACAAATGGATGGTCTCTGGTTCCCTAAGGTTTTATTCAGTCTCCAAGTAATATTGAATGAACTTGTTATTTTTTGTTTTCCATTCTCTTTTCAAATAAATTATTTGTTAAATATTTAATAGGTTCATGCTCGCGACTTCGTTCAATTTTTTTAACTATCTTCTATATCTGTATAATAAAAATGAATCGTTGCTCGTTCGTCTCGCTAATAGTCGAGAATGGCTGGACCGATTTCGCAAATTTTGGGTTTTAAATATTTGTCCAGGAAGTCCAGGCGAGGTTTAAGCGGTAAGAAAATTTAAAAATGAATTGACAGGACAGCGTCTGTCGGGTCAGCTAGTTAATTAATAAATTAAAATAATACCAGCCTATTATCCTCCGACTGCGAGGTAAAGTGGTCTTCTCACTCTGAGAAGGCACGAGCGTATCTGATCTATGCTCGTGCGGTTATGCACATGCTAGCGTGGTGTTTCCACCACGCTTGCTCAAAGTGGATTGCGATTAGATTTATAATATTAATTTAAGTCCAGGTGTCCGCACGATGCGTTCCTACACCGATGTCAGTGATGTCCAAGATAAACTTAGACCGAAAACTAAAAACATACAGTCAAACGGGGTGAATAGGGTGCAGGGTTGAATTGGGACGAAACTTAGGGGATTTTAACGTTGAAATAATATAGTTTGTTGTCAAAAATGACTCTAATGAATGACTCCATAATATATTTTTTTCCTAATGTCCTTGTTGGCAACAAGCTATATTATTTAAATATTTTAAAACCACTTTAAAGTTTCGTCCCGATTCACCCCCGCACCCCTATTCACCCCGTTATATCGTAACATTGTTTTCTCTAACACAACATCTACTTTATAATAAGTAGGTTCATACAAAAATCGTCTTATAAAATGCCAATCTCCAACCAGTCGTACTAAGGCTTTCAGATGAATTCATTGCGACACGACAAAGCTTTCATGATTACGTTCACTTCATCCGACTCCAGCTTATAATAAACTGAAGCCAATCTCTTTAAGCCGACTTCCACTGAACTCACTCGATTCTTATCTCCCTCGATCAGTCTGATTCCAGTTTTGTGGCGATTTGAGACGTATTTATTGGGTTGTATTAATGTGATATTAAATTTTTTTTGGAATGTGAGTTGTGGCTTAGAACAATCCGCCTGGAGTTACAGAAAATATGTTTTAAAGTGGCAACTGCGGTAATTGCCCTTTCCTTAATATCCCTTCATTGGATAGTGAACAAAAAAACATTAACCGTGTTTCATTTTTATTGTTTAAACCATGTTCACGAATACGATGAATATCAATTTAGAATGGTAACGATCCATGTTTCCGTTTTTTTTAAATGAATAATGCTAGAAAGTAGCACAAAATCTACGTCTCTACGGAAAACTGCTATGACATGACAATACCAGTCGTAGACCCGACTGGTATTGTCATGTCATAGCAGTTTATCTTATGCACGGTCATTAATGTTCGTGCCTTCTCTGTATGAGAAGACGCTTTTACCCTGCAGTAGGATAAAAGTATGCTGGTATTATTATTATTGTGAGTAATTTGACTGTTATGTCAGCTACACACGTAACGATGTATCGTAGCGATTAAACTGTCCAAACCGATTTACACACACAGATTTATCGATCGTGTGTATGATAAATCGTTGCAGATTATCGTTCATCGGTGGCAGTTGCAATTTAACTATATTAGATAAATCGTTGTCGATTGCGTTTGCACAGTTTTATCGTCGCGTGTCGATAGCAATCGCTCATTTCGGCACGCCCGTTCTTCACGGAGCTCGCTTGGTTTCGTGAGTTACAAAGCAAAGCTGGCTTCAGAAGACCAAATCCAAGGATTACCATGATCGCGATAAAAAATGCCGCCTACGACAGACTAGTCGAAAAAATAATTATACCAATCTTTGGGAGCGAATTTCAACTCTTTTAATAAGTTTGTATGAGAAAATAACTTCCGTTTCATGAGCCAGTTTACACTACGCACTCCGCGCCTTTTATTCTTTCAACACATAACCAGGCGTAATATAGCAAGTGCATCATCAAGTTTCATCGTCGATGACATGTTTCTTGGGTGAGCTTCTGCGGAGAACTGACGATCGATGTCGATATCGGTGGCATGTGGAGGCACTAGGGACGTTCGATTTATCTGCATAGTTTGCAATCGCTACGATAGATCGTTCCGTGTGTAGCTGGCATTAGTTAACTTGTTTTAGCAGCACTATAAGCTCAATTTAGTTTTAGGCATCCTCAAACAAAATTGGATTCGAAATTCAAAATTGGTTGACGCTAACTTTTTTCTATTCCCCAAAGAAATTCATGTGAAATTCAATGTTCATCGAAACAAATATTTACCTAAATATAATATTTATATAAATTTTTATATTTTTTTTAAAAATAAAGAGATACAAACTCTTTCTTTTATTTTTTCACGAAGGTACACAAACGGTACCTACATATTGTATATTTTCCCACGAGTCAATCAACATGGCAAATATGGAAACCAAAACAAATATTTATTTTTTACGAAGCCGCGGACACTGAGTATTGTGGACAGATGCTTAAAAATGGTCTGAAAAATCATGAAGGCTTTTTTTACTTTTGCACAACCATAAATATTTTAAAGCACAATACAGATGTTGTCTTCAAAAGCAGAGTAAAAATAAAACCAAGCCTTTCATTTTTAACCGATTTCAAAAAAGTAGGAGGTCCTATGCTCGACTATCACCGTTTCGTAGTTAATTTGTATGATAAGAAGTAGGCACTAAAAAGCGAAAAAAAAACTTTTTTTACAAAAAAGGCAACCTTCAAAAAGTTTCGGCTTTTTATTTAACATACTCCTCACTAGGAATTTCTCCTGGCGTTTACAGTCGTATAAAATCACATAAACAAACAACAACTTCAACTCAACTTCAACTTGATCGCTTGACGAGACGCGAGACTAAGCGGACGTGTTTTGTATTTATTCCGTATAATGAAATAAACAACTACGACAAATAAATAATATAATTATTTGCGCCGTCAGTATTTTACTAAAGTGTGTCGTGTGTAAACTGTAGATTTTTCAAGGTTGTTTTACTGAAGTTGCAAAATGTACTAAATCATTTTCATAAACAATAAATAAAGTGTTTCGGGTAGGATGTCTAACCCAGGATCGAGCCCGTTTGGTCGTAGCCAACTACTGCGGCGAAGTCCCCCACCGACGCCGACGCCTACTGTACCGATACCCCCGAGTAACCCAATTCCACCAGCACCCGAAGAGAATGAATTGCCGAGTGAAGTCGTCAGTACGCCGGAGATCCAGAAATGGTTAGGATCTATAGAGACCATTCTTAACGAAGTTTGCACTATTGTCGCTGACGGAAAAATGAACTCAGACCAGAAGGTTCGTGTGACCAATCTTTGCCGGAGGGTCTCAGGTGGTACTTCTCAGATAGCCGTGTTGTACCAATCATTGAAGCAGAAAACAATTCATGCCTATACCACAATCCAGCACCTTCAGGAGCACCAGAACATTGTGAACTCTCTCCAGCAGGTTAAAGAGGTTGTTGAAACGAAAATTAATTCAAATGGTAATAGCTCTTATGCTAGTATGGTGAAGAAAGGTGCCGATAACTTCGTCCGTCCGGCAAATTTGAGCTCAGTCGCTATCTATCCCAGCGATAAAACCCAAACAAGTGACGACACCAAGTCACTTGTCCAAAAGATAATCTCCCCCGAACAACTTAAGCTCCATGCCCGTGGCTTGAAAAAAGTGAAAAATGGGGGCGTTCTGATCATCACAGAAAACCAAGGCGATATAGATAAATTAAAGAATTCAGACAAACTAGTTTCATCAGGCCTTAGAATAGAAGAACCTACAAAACGTCGCCCAAGGGTCGCTGTCATTGGTGTTCCCATTGCCCTTACCGAGAAGGAAGTATTAGACTGTATTTACGAGCAGAATCTTTCAGACAAGTTGCCAAATATATCTCGTGAGTCTGTCCTTGAGAGCATCAAATTGAGCCACAAATCAGGTAAGAAAGACCTTCCAACCTGTAACTATATCTTGGAAGTACCCGCTAGCATGAGAAAAATAATTATAAACCAAGGCCGGATATTTATAAATTGGACATCATGCCCTGTGAGAGACTTCACGATAGTCACCAGGTGCTTCAATTGCCAGCAGTTCGGACATGCAGCCAAGTTTTGCCGGGAAACAAGTCCTACTTGCAATCACTGTGGTGAGACTGGACACTCCTTCAAGGAATGCAGCAATAGATCTTCTCCCGCTCTTTGTGCGACGTGCAAACGATTCAAGAGGAAATGTGACCATCCAACTGGTGATGAAAGTTGCCCGGCGCGCAAATATGCAGAGCTTAACTATATTAACTCGATAGATTACGAAAGCGCCTAAGGGCGCTAACCTTTAAAACATAATACTTACTTACTATTGGAAAATAGACTTTTACCATCTCACTATCACCCCAATCATCAAAGCGGCTCAAACATAGACCATAATATTATCATTGTTAAATCAAATAACCCATCCAAAACATTGGTGACTAATTCTCCGCTTTCCGATTATCAAGATGTTACATTAGAAATAAGTTCACCTAGAAAATATTGCATGCGTAGCTACACTAAATTAAATATGAAAAACATTTTATTTACAATTTGTCATAATAACATACCGCTTACTAATCCAAACATTTCCGCACATAATTGTAGCAGTGTAAGTACGCTGACACTGCATGTTTTTGCACCACTTTAGCTAAATCTGACATTTAAAATATCTAGGTCACTTTTGACTGCAATCTAAATTTCCGTAAACATTACGACTTATTTATCAGCGATTTATAATAATAAGCTCAACAACTCATAGATAATTTATTCCCTGTAAGTATTTACTGTTGTATATTTACATAGGTTTAGTTTTTAGATAATAATGTTCAAAAATGCTTTTCTCAAAATTGTTAAGAGATTATTTTATATCAGTTTAACTTTAATCTTAAAAATGAACCAATATAATTTTAAACGTAAAGTGATGGCCTGAAACACAGGTTTGTAGTAACCTAGTTCAGGCGGGTCGCTACCTAACATTATAACTCCGATTCATCATAACTTGCACCAGTTAGGCATACCTACAAATATTTTAGTTTTAGTTTATTTTTAAGCAATAAACATATTTGTATGGAAAAATATTTCTACTATAGACTAATGTACACTTTTTTGTAAACGATATTTAATAAATACATTATTATTATTATTATTATTATTAACTTTGGTTTTGTTTGTTGTTTTGCATTGCCACTGACTTGCGAATTTAAAGTTATTTTTTACTTTTTCAAGGCGGTTTTTTTTTTGTCTTGCTTGCTTTATGTACAAATATGTATATGTATGTCATGTAACTACAACATTTTTTTTTGGTGTTCTCTCTCCAGGCTCAGACTATGAAACAAAAGGCTGATAGACCGCGCGGAACATTAAGAGTGTAGCCAAAAAAGCAAATACAAATTCAAAAGTGAACACACACATAGACATCTAGCGGCGAGGAGGAGGAACGCGTGGCTAAGTAAAAGCCGTACAGATCGATCGGTCAAAGGTTAAGCTACGCTTGCCGCGGTTGGTCTGTGGATGGGTGACCATCCATTTCATACCGAGTTCCCTCCGTACCTCGGAAAGCACGTAAAGCCGTTGGTCCCGGCTGTCATTCGTAGATCTTTGGCAGTTGTTATGGGTAGTCAGAAACCAGAAAGTCTGACAACAAGGCACGAGTGAACCGGTTCATCCTAGGCAAGCGTGTTCCAACTTAGGCCGCAATATCACTTAAGATCAGGTGAATTGCGGTCAAACGCAAGCCTATTTGATAATAATAAAAAAAAACAGTATTTCCAAAGGGTATCGTGTTACCGAGTAACTAAAGATAAAAGATAAAAATTATTTATTTTCCACCACAATTTATAAATTGTACAGATTAATTGTAACAGTTTCTACATAAGTATTGTAGATTATGGGGTGGACTGGAGCCTAAACTAGGGAAACCCTGTATTTCAGGCCTCCAGGACACTCACCCACGGTATGAGCACAATTTACAATGTTAAATACAAGTACAAAAATATAGTATGGGTATCGAAACTGGTAGAAGGAGAAAAATAGGAGAAAAATTATTAATCTAATATGTTTGTGTGTGCGTGTGTGTGGTGTGTGGTGTGTGTGTGTGTGTGTGTGTGTGTGTGTGTGAGTGTGTGAGATGTATGTTACTTTACGATAGTTATAAGGGATTCAGTGTCTTGATAGTTAAGTTTCGCAAGATGTTTTTTAATGATGTTTTTGGCTTCATGTGAGTTTTTAGGAAAAATGTGAAGCAGTGAGTTGATTTTATTATATATATACGGTGCAAGAAAACAGGATTGTCGTGTAAAGAAGGCGGTGTTGTGTAACTGGCTTGTGGAGGTCCGATAGGCAGTCGCTCCATGTAAAACACTGGTATTCAGCTGCATCCGGTTAGACTGGAAGCCGACCCCAACATAATTGGAAAAAGGCTAGGAGGATGATGATAGATCTAGTGAAGTGATCTAGCTTAACACAATATGGCAATGTTATATAATGAATGTGCCAACTTCACTGATTACCCTTTCGAAGTATTCTCCATGAGTTTCGCTTCATACAGACGCTCCCTATATAAACAGTGCGAAAGATGTACATAAAAAAAGAATAAACGAAAGCCCTACCAAAACCCCAAAACCAAAATTTATTATGTACCGGTAGTTTTAAAACCACGTTATTAAAAAAAAGTGTAATGTGCATGGCACCAGTAGTGTATAATAAGATTCTAGATGATATTAAGGTACAACCTTTAGGCTTAGCACGCACTGCGATTAAACGCCCGCAGTTTAGGAATAGCTGAAAACGCAAAAACGCGCTTCAGCACGCACTGCGGCTAGCGATTTGCTTAAATTTATTACATTTCACCATGGATTTCTGGCGAGCAGCATGTGTTGTAGCTTTGATATTGAAATTAAAAATGAAGATACATGGTAGATTAGATTTTACTAAGAATGTATTAATCTACCAAAACATAAAACGGTTTCAAAATAAGTATTATTAAAGACCTAATTTTGTGGGTCTTTCATACTTTTTTTAAATGTAGGCAATGTAAATATTTCTGCCCCGGGTACCTCTTCTACATTCGCCCATGGATACAAAGTTGACACCTCCTGGTCGAGACTGAATAAAAACCGAATGCGATTAATCGCCGTGCGTGCGCCACAGTACTGTTACTATGGGACACAAAAAACCGCGCGTTTTCAAACCGCGGTAAAAACGTAACAAGTTGCGTTTTTAAAATCAGTCACTGAAAAAAGTCACTAATGCGTGCACTTGTATAGAAAGCTATGTGTTACAGTTTTTTGCGGTTTCAGACCTGCGGTTAAACGCGGGCGTTTAATCACAGTGCGTGCTAAGCCTTAAGACTGTTAAAGAAACAACTAACATCCTTCCTAATAATTAAATGTTATTATTCCATAACAGATTTTTTAGCAGATAAATTGTAATATTTTTGAATCATTAGTATAGTACTTAAGAACTCATTGTATTTACCTACATTCAGTGCAAATAAATAAATCTATTCTATTCTATTCTTAAATTGTTTTGATTTTTTGTAGTGTTTCTGGATTTAAGTCTTCTGGACACACGTTTTAGTTTTTCGTCTTGTCTCTAATTTCTCATTTTGTCAATGTCATGCATTCTGTTATTTGCATGGTTACTGAAATGCTGATTTTATATGTTACTAGCGATCCGACCCAGCTTCGCATGGGCCTATAGCCTTCCTCGATAAATGGACTATCCAACACAAAAATATTTTTTCAATTCCTGACATTAACGCGTTCAACCGAACGTACGAACAAACAAACAAACTCTTCAGCTTTATAATATTAGTATAGATTATATTCGAATTGTAAGTAACAGTGCTGTTGGTGTGCTTATTATAAATAAATAAATATGGGATCATTTATCCTGTGTTTGTGTCAAGTATACGCAGACGACGTCGCGAGCAGAAGATCCTATATACTGTATTTTCATTTTTCATTAAAAGAAACCGTTGCATTAGCAATTTCTCCTGTTTCATTAGAGCATTTACAAACATACAAACTCACATACACAAACAAACAGACCCAAAACAACTAACTGTGGGTCATACAAACATTTGTTCCATGCGGGGAAGCCGCAACACGCACCTCTGCAACCAGTGTCAGAATAAACACAAACATATACAAATTTACATTTAGCTTTACTTACAAATAAAACACATGTGCATTTGGATTGAGTGATCTTTTTAGGGTTCCGTAGCCAAATGGCAAAAAACGGAACCCTTATGGATTCGTCATGTCTGTCTGTCTGTCTGTCTCCGTATGTCACAGACACTTTTCGTCTCGTCTTTTCGTTTCGTGTCTTCAAAAATAATATTGAGGTTTCTAATATCATTTTTTCTAAACTGAATAGTTTGCGCGAGAGACACTTCCAAAGTGGTAAAACGTGTCGCCCCCCCAACTGTAACTTCCGAAATAAGAGAATGATAAAACTAAAAAGCAAGCAAGTAGTTTTTTTGAATACGTCATTAATCGTAAACCGCAATTTACTATTAAAACATAGATCAAAGTTACAACAAACTACAAGAACTTTTATGTTATGTTACTTGCTGCTACGGAACCCTTCATGGGCGAGTCCGACTCGCACTTGGCCGCTTTTATTATTTCATGACAAAATCTGATTGTACATTTCACAATAAAAAATAGTCAAAACTCATATTTGTCACTCTCAAGGTTCTTCAGTTATTGCCCAAAATGTAGATCACTCAATTCAGACATTATGCAAAAACTGCTATGATTGCTTGGTATATTTTCCTAAACGAAGAAAACGTATACAACACAGATAAAGAAAATGTTACAGCAATTTCGAAGTTATAAACCCACAAGTATGTCTTCACTGCGTAGAACACTGTACCATAAACATTTTGTGTGAACATCTTTCTTTTTTTATTACATCATTCTTTCTTGAGTATCCCCGTCGCAAGCATACCTACATCATAACGAATTTAAAATATTCCTGTAAAGGGTGTAAAAAGACACATCACAATATTATAGCTGTTAATCTATACTTCCATACTAATAATATAAATGCGAAAGTAACTCTGTTTGTTACCTTTTCACGATGAAACGGCTGAAAGCCGTATATTTATTTATTAATAAATATAATAATAATAATAAATACAATATAATAAATAAATATTATAATATTATAAATATATATAATTGATAAAATTTGGTATGAATATACGTAGCTCAAGCCCCGGTAAAAGACAAGGCTACTTTTTAAGGCGACGATATACGCCGGCGACCTTGAGCGACCAGAGAATCGTATGCGCTGCGTCCAAAACTCTCAAAGTTAAGGCGAATAAAATCTTTTTACAAAAAAGACAACCACCTTCAAAAACTAAAAAGTGAAAAATAACTTTAGCACAGAACACACATTGACTTTAGTCGGTTCACCCAGTCCAAAGAAATCAGGTAACAAACATAAAAAAAAAAATACAGACGAATTGATAACCTCCTCCTTTTTTGAAGTCGGTTGAAAAATTAAATAAAAGATAGTACTCTTTAACCCGTGGGTTGTCCGGGCTAGAATAGCACCACCCCCATTTTATCCCAAGGGTGTCGTCGAAGGCGTCTAAGGGAAAATCCGGAAGTCGGGCAGCAGCGGCTTCCGTGTACTTAACAACCTCACTGCGATCCCCAAGACGCCTGCCAAGCTTGGGGATTATGACAGTGTCCCCCATTTATGGGGGAGGCCTTTGTTCAACAGTGGACATCTTCAGGCTGATGATGATTCTTTAACTTAAAAAAAAGGCGTATACTAAAAGATAGATAGTAAAATTGTCTGTAAGATGGTGTAAGTTTCGTTTAATTATACCTGGTAGATTTTGTGTCATTGTCAATGTTTTGTCCGCGTCAGACACAACTTCACGAGTTAATTAAACTATTTAATATGAATATAATAAAAAATATTCAAATACTAAATGATTAAGAGAATGTTCTAGTTTAACATACCTATATTATTTTCGAATCATTTACACTACACATTTTGACATGATTGTCAGTTTAAAATCTGTAAAAGTCGTTAATAGCCCCTTAAATAAGCGATTTCATCTGCTCACGCGATAACTGGCGTTAACGCGGACGAAGTCGTGGGCAAAAGCTAGTTAAAATTACAAATAGTCTTTTTAACCTCTTACCTACTAAATACATATTTTTGTCTACTTTCTATCTTATAGTTTACTTAGTAAAAATACTTATGTATCTATTTTATTCATCATCCCATTATCTTCCTACCCTTATCACAATACATGTTAATCGGTCGGCCTTGAGGTCGGCGCAACACGTTTCTATCTTCTATCCCGTTCTGTCAACCGTCATGATATCACTGTCTCCCTTCTTTATCATATCATTCTTCAAACAATCCATTTATCTTTTCTTCGATCTTCCTCTTCCTCTCCATCCATCCTCAGTTATAGCCATAACTGTTTTGGTCACATTCATTTCATTCCTCCTCTTCACATCCCTCCATTTGTTTCGGTCTAGCGCTATTCTTCTCCATCTCTTTGGTAGATCGTCCACTTTCATCTTTTTATCAGTCTCTCTCTTTTTCTCTTCCCATTTCTGGGGTAAAAAATAATATGAAATGGTAGAATATGTGAAACTACGTCGACCTTTGTAACACATGATTGTACTATATCAATCCCACAAGACCAGTGCGTCCTACCCGTAATGACTTACAGAGCCGAAACGTGGCCACTCGATATGGGCCTGGACCACAAATTCAAGGTTGCTCAGTGTGGTATGGAGAGAGCGGTAAGAGAGTTTCTCTGGTGGAAAGAATTCACAAAGAAGTCATTCGCCAGAGAAATAAATTCACCAACAGTGCTCGTCGAATCAGCACGCTACAGATGGACGGTAGATGGAGCAGACACGCTTTAAACCGCGTTTGGGCTAGTGTACTGTGAGACGCCTTGCGGCATGAAGGACCGACGATTTGAAGAAGGTGTCTGGCAGCGGATGGATGAGTGCTGCCCAAGACCGAGTTAGTTAATGATCCCTGGGGGAGGCCTACGCTCAGCAGTGGACGACATTAGGCTGATATGTTGATGATTGTACTATATTCCTACAAAAAAACTGTTCTTTTTTTGTTTACGCATTCTGTCCATTAAACTAAGTAATATTGGGTAAGATGTTTTGCTGGGAAACTTTAATTTTAATTTTGATTGTTACAGTTGTGAAATGTCACTGTTTGTGCAACACATGCATAATATGCTTGCGAGTGACTCGAACGAAATAGGGTACATATTTTGTATTATTCAAATAAGGTGAATACTTGCACAAATACGCCAAGGGAAGTGCCAGCATTACACCCGGTTATGTTTTAACATAAGTAACAAAGCGTTGAGAGTTAAAATAATTTATACCGATCTTGCTTTTTGTACGTTCCTACATTAGATATTCCTTGAGGAATGTGCGTCTTCAGATTTTATCTTCTTCATATGGTTGTGTCGTGTTATTAGTATTTCCTGTCTTTTGATGTGGTAGGCACATAAGTTTTGTGACTGGATTTAGTCAAAATGGGCGTAATATAGTCGCTGATTTTGCCTTCATTCCATAACTTTGTGGAGGTAGTAATCTGTGAACTATTTTTATTAATAAAAATAAAAATTGATTTCGCAGATGTCAAATGGTGTAATACAGGTTGACTTAATTCACTGAGGCTATCCTGAAAGATGTACGATGATGTCTTGGGTAATAATACCCATGAATATGATCAACTTTTGAGAGGTTCGTGGCTAAGTTCATGCCGTATGAATCCATGACAGAAAGTATTAATGCAAATTGTGTTTCAGTCAAGTAGATTGAACCTTTCAGTATATTACAGTACCTACCAAGCCGGATCAACTTATGTAGAACAACAAGAAGTGGGTAAATCAAGAATAATGTTTTTCATCTAATTTTCTTTTCCTCTGCGTTGGCTTAAGCTTGGATTTAAGAGTAACAGGAAAATTGTGTGTGTAATTTTCCTACTTTCATGGGATGCTAATTAATCCTGCTAAATTAATGTGTTGATTTTCAATTATGGATAAGACGGTATTAAGTCTTTACTCAGCAGGTAGAACAAGGCTGCCAAATGGCAATATCAGGAAATTCATAAGCTCGCTCACCGGTGGGTAGTATTAACAACCCAAGAACCCATAATAATAATGTACTTACAACTCGTAACCGTACCTAACTTTATGCAAATGAAACACAACCCTAAAACGCGCCAACCTAATTCTATATTCAATTGAACGTGCACATTAACAAATTATTCCATTAACAATTCTTCACATAACGCTACGTAGGGATTACATTGTTAGTAGGGGCAATTAATGTAATTACAGTAGATAACAGTCAGTTGAATTAACTAAATGTCTCATTTACACTAGGAGATTCACTCCAAGTGAAACTCTCTCTCAATTATGAGCTTATTGAAACGAGATGGAAACTATAGTTAACAGTAGTTAATGGTTACAATTTGACATAATACAGCTTCTTTATTTTGTAGCAGTACCTAGGGATGGTTTTTGTAGTTCTAGTATTATCTACTACTGACTTGTAAAGGACCTGGGGGCCAAGTCTGCTATTTCTATAATTTCGTCATTCCAACACGATCCCATTGCCATTTTGCTAAAAGTTCGTATTCTGCTAAATTCATAATGGTCGATCATTGGTCGGTCGAAATAAAAGCAAAGACTGCACAATTACGTTCTAATGGTAGGTCAGTGATCAAAGGAACTGTCAAAATTTTAGCAGATTACTAGTCAAATCAAAAAAATGGGTTGTTTCACAAAATCATACGTCAAAAAGTTACTATTACCATAACCGACCAGTCATCGTAATTTTGTGTTGTCAAACAGCTACTTCAAACATCAAAATATTATGGAATCTCTTTTTGAATAACTTTAACTGACGGATTTTTATGTCATGAGACAACCCGTTACATTTAACGTACGTTAAACATCATCAGTCATAGTAACTTTTTAACCGTCCGTATGTACCGTTAACCGACTGTTTGAAACAACCCGCCCTAAGTCAGTTATTCAGTTGTCATTTTGCATGAGATTACTATTCTATATCATTTCTTTCAATGGCGTGTCAGTGGTTGACCATTGGAAAGTCACAATGATGCCATTATATTTGTAGATTACCAAACTTGTCAAAATCAACAATTATGAAATCAAAGATAGACCATTCTGACACTATTGTAATAGCAGACTTGAGGCCCTGTAGTGTAGGTACCAATGTTTTGACATGTAACTACTTTATAGGCGACAATCGCCTTGACGCGAAACTTGAGTTGTCGAATGCCAGGACGAAGAAATCAAACTCAGTAGTATAATATAATTGCAGGTTAGGTTTTGTAATTCGCTCTTTCTTTTCGAATCCATGGTTTTTTTTGTTAGAAAATTTAGGTCCAGTATGTTGCCACATTTATAACAGCATTAGGTGTCATTAGTGGCGGTTTTAAGGTGCAGGTGTAGGGACACTTTGGGCACCACTGTCGTGAGTGGACCATTGTCCACCCATTGTGAGTGTGATGCTCCTGGCACCACACTCACATTGGGTGTCGGTGGGATCTATAATCCCCTATTTTGCTAGATTGTCTTTGAAGCAGCTTATTTGGATGAGCAGTTTATTGAACCTGCAAATCACTTCCGAGTGGCAGGTGTTCCTGGGGTTGAACGAAGTTGGGTGGTGGTGGGGGATGTTCCTCTCACAACTTATGTTGGCATCGTCGTCTTCATCGTCAACTTACGTTGTTATTCGCTTGAGTGTGAACAAAACATCATCATGTCAACCTTTAGACGCTCACTGCTGGGCATAGGTCTCCCCCAAGGGGGGTTCAGCCGTAATCGCCATGCTTGGGCGATGCATGTTGGCGATCGCAGTAGGTGTTATGGCACTCAGAAGGACGCTGCTGCCCTTCTTCTGGTCAATATCCCTCTGTCGCCTTCTACGACACCCACGCGTAGAAATGAAGTAGTGCTATTCACGACCGGCAACACACGGCACACAAAACATAAAAGTGCGATAATGGCCTGCCGAATTTTCTCGTCTCTCGAGGGCGAGAAACTCTCCACGTGTAAATGAGCTTTACCAGTGAATCGGATAAACTTAATGTGTGTATCCGACATTGAGTGACTAATGTGTTAGAAGATCTAGATAAGGAGGCGATAGTTCAAGTGATATCTCGGGGTTGATTGAATGATTGATAGTCTGTGTTACATGGTGGATCCCCCTTGCCCCCTCGCCTGGTGCGTCAATTCCCGGGGGGTTCTATAAACTTTTAGGAACGTTCGCATTATAATCTAAGTCTCATCTCTCTTGTTCACAAACTTAACTAAAATTAGACAATTGGCATCTCTTACTGCCTGTCAGCTGAAGAAAAGGACGGCAACAGATAACAACTAAGTTAGAGATGTCAAATTAGTTTTTTCTTAAACTTCGGCGTGTTTTGAATCAATATGTTCTGGGCCCTAGCCATATTACCCTAATTGACAATCTACAATCGATAACGCCAAGAGAAAACGAATCAAATGTATGGGAATGATGTCATCTCAACGATAAGTCACGTGATCGAAAATAAAAAATGGATTAGACGTTCATTATTGTAGAAAGAGAAACAATACGAAACGTGGCGAAACGGCTAGGGGTGCTGAAAAGAAAACTTTAGTTGTATAAACATTTTAGACCAACTTATTTTCACAGCTCTTATTGATATCTGTCTCTTTCTTGTTTTATTGAAAAAAAGAGATATAAATAGCTTAAAATAAGTTCAGCGCGTACACAACAAAATTGCCTCAATGGTTGTTTAGATGAGATTGCGAATAAATGTTATGCCGGCACTTCACGTGGCGTATTTGTGAAAATATTCGCGTTATTCGGATACAAAATACACCCTATATTTGTCTTAGTAAAGTCGATTTTGTATTATCCGAATAAGGCGAATATTTGCCTATGCATTAAAAGTTGTAAAATTCATTCTCTTCATAATTATTACCGAAATTAAAGCGTGTTACAATTTGACCGCAGGAGAAAGAAAGAAAGCGTAACACGCTTTTATTTTGGTAACAGAATTTCTTTGATAAAAACAAAGGAATTTTAATGTCGATCAAAGGTCAAAATGTGAAAAATTACTTGTTTATAGTCAACAAGTTTAGTTTTGACATTTTGGTTATTTTTAACAAAATAAAAAGCTGGTTTTTAATAAAAAATACCTACGATTATTTTTGTGACTTTTTAGAATTGGTCGTCAGAAGCCTGACCATTACGCCATGAATTACTGTGACCTCATCCCTTTTTACCTAACCGACTTCACTTTATTTATATTCTCCTGGTACTTGTTGAAGTATTAGTGTACCTACATAAATAAGAAAAAGCAATATAAGGCAATTTTTTGCCTAACTATTCAAAACCGTTTTTCATGACCTTACTGTAACTCATAGTAGGTATTGAATTCCGAGTCACATTCTTGAAAATACAGAAAAAGTAGATAGAGAAAAATGGTCATGTTTTGTGCTGTAAATAAATATTTATCTAGCTCAGTGGTTCCCAAACTTGATTTGACCGCGACCCATGGAACTTCTAAATTCGGATCTTACCTTTTAACTGTCATCCATACGTATTATATCATCTGTGCACTTACTACTTATCTTCTGTGTACCTACTTATCATTATAAATGCGAAAGAAACTCTGTTTGTTACGCTTTCACGATGAAACGGCTGAACCGATTTTGATGAAATTTGGTATGTAAAAATAGCATACCTAAACCCAGGAGAAAGGACATCGTCTGCATCAGCGATAATCGACATTCACGCGGACAAAGTAGCGGGCAAAAGCTAGTATTATATTATATGCGAAAGTGAGTTTGTTTGTTTGTTTCGCTTACACTGCTAAACTACTAAACTGATTTTGATTAAATTTGGTACAGCCTAAGCTTGATGCTCCAGAAAGGCTTTAGGATACTTTTTAATCCGTGACTTGGTCTGTTTTCGCGTTATACAACGTTTACGCGGATAAAATTGCGGACAACAGCTAGTGAAGAAATAAGGGAAATTACCATACGAATGAACAAGAGGAAAGATGGACGGATTGTGTGAAGAATGATATGAAAGAGGAAGAGGAGAGGAATCACTGATATCATTACGGTTGATAGGACGGAATAGAAGAAGAATACTGTTACGTAGGTCGACATCCTAGCACCACCTGTTATCGAATAGCAGATCTACAGTTCTGGAATCTTCGAGATGTTTAAGTTTCGTGTTGCAACATTCTCGAACAGTCCCGTGTTTGCTACAATATTCGAGAGTATGTCCTAAGTCATATACATATAAATAGCGGACTGCGAGGCGCGTGGAGTGAGTTAGTTTTTGGAAGCGAAACGGAAAACTGCGACTATTGCGATCTAAGTGATTAACAAGTGATTCTTTTAAGTGATTGATTATTGAGTTTGCGATTTTTTTAAAATAAAGTATTTGTGTTTTGTTTGGTGTAAATTATTTATCCCGAACCCCAGCTCGTAACAATACGTTTTGCACCAACCCCAAGTAACATGGAATAAGGATAGGAAGATGATGACTATATGAATGAAGGACTGTAAAATAAAAAAAAATATTACTATCGAAAATGGTAGGTATTAGGTACAAGTACAAGAAGTGCTATTTCAATGCGAAGTATGTATTTTTGTCATTGTCAAGTCATTACTCAGGGCCCATCCATTATTCACTCACGACCCACAGTTAGGGAAACGCTGATCTTGAAAGTAAAATACCCAAAAAGGAGGGACAAACTACTATCATTTGTTTTCTAACACCTTGGAATTACAGACGTTTCGCTTCGTGTTACGGCTGGTCTGTTCTATAAAAATCTTCCTCGGTGAATTTAGGTGAAGTGAAGATGAGGTGAGTTATCAGCCTAGCTGATGCCTGAACAGAGCTATTCTGTAAAAATCTCCCCCTGAGAGAGGTGCCAATCCCTAGCATTGGGGAAAGGACAGCTCACCTTGAGGTGAGCTAAAAAATCCTATTTTCGGGGATAAGTATTCAGCTGCATCCGATTAGATTGGTTTGATTGCAGCACAGTTGGGAAACGCTAGGCCATTTGTTTGTTTGTTATAAATGCAATCTTCGAACTAAATAAATAATATGCCAGAATCTTTTTTTTTATATATTTTAATACGCTTGCGTTTGACCGCAATTCACCTGGGGGCCAAGTCTGCTATTTTTATAATTTCGTCATTCCAACACGATCCCATTGTCATTTTGCTAAAAGTTCGTAATCTGCTAAATTCATAATAGTCGATCATTGGTCGGTCGTATTAAAAGCAATGACTGCACATGACGTTCTAATTAGCAGATTACTGCCTAAGCCAGTCATTCATTTGTCATTTTGTTCGAGATTACCATTCTATACCATTTCTTTCAATGGCGTGTCTTTGTTTGACCAATGGAAAGTCATAAGGACGCCATTATATTAGTAGATTACCAAACTTGTCAAAATCAACAATTATGAAATCAAGGACAGACCATTCTGACACTATTGTAATAGCAGACTTGAGGCCCTGAGACTTGAGTCCACTTTACCAAAATACACCGAAAACTTTTTCACAAAATAGCACTGCAGATGTCCTTGATGATGGTCCCACTATCCATCAAGTGAACTGTTCGATCAGCTTCCAAACCACACATAAAATAGGGGTTCCTTTTTACCACTTCGTTTGTAACCCTAAAAACCAACAATTGTGATTAATTTTCTAAATAGGAAACAAATAAAAAGGACTGCTAATAGAAGTTCTTATAACTTTGAGACAAAAATAAGATTAAGAGATCTTTCCGATCTTTCCGTTAATAGGGTTATTAGCAGAAGAAATAAAGTTTAAAACTGCCCATTAAACCTAAAAATATAAAGTGAAGAGTGTTGCTACAGCTTTATTATTACGACTTGCTATAAAACGGGTAAGCAACGACGCTGAGTATGGCGTTATGATCGTAAGAGAAGTATAGATGGTGACTACAATGGAGTGTACTTAGTCTGCAGATGCCCGCAGTTTTATTGCTAGATTTTATTTGTGGTACTTAGATTATGTGTGAAGAGGAACAGCTACAGTCTTTTATTCTCTTACTTCAAGACTTTTTAGGGTTCCGTACCTCAAAAGGAAAAAACGGAAGCCTTAAAGGATCGCTTTGTTGTCCGTCTGTCTGTCTATCTGTCAAGACCCTTTTTCTCGGGAACGCGAAAAAAATACGCGATATAAATATATCTTTTTTCACTTTTTAAATATTACTTTTTGTAATGCACCTGCCTTGTTATCTCTTCACCACCCTTGGTTGACTGGTAGAGAATGCCTAAGGCATTAAGTCCGCCTTTGTACGTTTGTGCATGAAGTATAAATAAATAAATAAAGGCATCGAGTTGAATTTTTTTTGAAAAATTATAATTGAAAATATCCATATACTTAGGTCCACGGTCCCTTGAAGCTGTAAAAAACTTTAATTTCTAAGTTAACGTGAACGGCCGTTTATGTCACAAAAAACGTATATTTCGACACTCTCAAAGGAATCATAATTTATAGGTTACTTTCCGTTGACCGTTACGTTCCGATGCAAGTAACATCGTCTTATACTACAAATACAAAGAAAAGTCTGAAGACTATACATTTGTAATTAAATCATAAAAAAATATTATTTATTTATAACGAGCTTTTGTCCGCAATTTGGTCCATGTGAATCAAAGACTATGTGAATGTCGGTTATCGCGGGTGCAGACGAAATACCGGATTAAAAAGTACTCTATGTGCTTTTCTAGGGTTCATGCTATTTTCATACCAAATTTCATCAAAATCGGTTCAGCCGTTTCATCGTGGCAACGTAACAGACAGAGTTACTTTCTCATTTATAATATTAGTATGGAGTATGGATATGTACCTACAAATTTGTACGGAACCCTCGGTGAGCGAGTGCGACTCAGACTTGTCCGGTTTTTTTTTAATTTTGTTTCGTTGTTTTTGACATAGTAGGTATACCTATTTGAAGATCAGTTACCTACATATTATGTAAATAGTAAATACTTACGTTAGGTAGGTTACAAGAAGATTTAAAGCAAAACTTAGTCCACGAAAAATCAGTAAATTGAGAAACATATAGCGAAAAAAAAAATTGTTTTACAAAAAAGACAACTGCCTTCAAAAAGTAAAAAATAACTTTCAATTCGCAAGTCGGCGGCTTTGGTTTTGCTTGTTGTTTTGTATTGCCACCGACTTGCGAATTGAAAGTTATTTTTTACTTTTTGAAGGCGGTTGTCTTTTTTGTAAAACAAATTTTTTTCGCTTTTTAGTGCCTACTTCTGATCATAGAAATTAATTACCAAACGGTGACACCAAAAAAATCTGTCATCCCTTAATTTTCAACCCTTAGGGGTGGAATATTTTCTTGAAATTTATATGGAACCAAATTTGAGGTATACACTATCAATTAAAAAAAGAATCATCGAAATCGGACTACACTGAAAAAAGTTAAGGGTGGTCAAACTTAAAAATAAATACATAAAAAAAAAACATAAAATGAAAACTACTGTGCCAAACAAAGTTATTTTTTTATGGGACCAAATGGCAACTCAACTATTCCGCATCAAACTAAAGAAGAATCACGTAAATCGGATCATAAATCTCAGAATAATTGATGTACGGTCACCAAAGGAGATAAGTATCCATATCGCCGGAAACAGTTGAAGTTTACTTAGAAACCGATAGGTTTTTATGAATAAAATAAAATACAATTTATAGAGAATAAACAGTTCAATGATTTAATAAAATTTCATTTGAAAGCCCCCATTGGTTTCTAAGAAATCTTTAACTATTCACGACGACATGGATACTTATCTCTTTTGCGTACTGTACATACATAAAAAAAAAACCAAGCGAATTGTAAACCTCCTCCTTTTTGAAGTCGGTTAAAAATATACCTAGCTTCTGTCCGCGACTTCGTCCGTGTGGAATAATATGTGCTATAAAACATATCTTAAGACACCCGGCAATTAGTGTAGCTTTTTATCTGTGAAATAATTTTTGTCATAAGACCACTTGATTACTTTCTGAAATTATGCATTATACGTAGGTATACCCGTTCATTGGCTTATTAGTTTTTGAGAGCTGCCTTAGAACGTAATTATTCCCGATTACCTTAAAGTTAAGTTTCAAATGCGTTATGAAATAAATATATACTGCTTTAACTTGTTGGATTATCTATCTTACTTATTACCTCTTACAGACATAATAATGCGTATCAGTTTTTACAAAAAACGTAAATATTGTTCACTAGTTCCAGCTGTCAAAAAACGGTTAAACCAGTGAACAGAGTTTATAATCTTTACCTCTACAGTATTAGTATAGAAGTATAGTTAGGTAAACAATTCGAACACTTCTGAAGAAATGAATGCGTTGAGTGGGTCGTGTTGCCGATAGATGTAATTAGTCTGTAACTGATGATATCGAACTTTTCGTTATTTTAACCTACATAAGATTATATTGTTCCCAGTATTGTTCGGTATTATTCCAATGTTATGTTTTTATTGACAATAAATTTCTTTAAAAATAAACCTAAGTAATCAATAAATCTAGCGTCAGAAATTGGTATGTAAGTACAGCTTGTCAAAGATTTATAGGATCTAAAAATAATAAGTAATATCAAAATACGTTGCATGTCCAGCTTTGTCTAATCCAAGTCCATTTTAAAGCGAAGATAGGAAAAATTGCGTGTTTTGAGGGACAGGCGTGTTAATTAGGAATTACCTGGGTTTGCTCCGATGGGTCCTTGGGGGTTTTTTGAGAATCTACGACCCTCGTCGGGACCCCTATCTGTCACGAAGCTACACTGAATTATACGATAACAGTGAACTTGCTGGTTTTGATACGTAAATTCAATTTAAAATCTTGTTATTTTAATAAAAACATTTATTATTTTTAAAGTCTACGCTTTTGTGTTTTAGTCTTTTGTTTTAATTTTAAATTAGATAGAATTACAGTGAAACGAATAACGTTCCTTCCGGGTATTGTTCATCCCTGCTTCTGTTAGGTTTTTACCATTGACACTGTACTTTTAAATTGGAATTAAATATACAACTAAATGAAAACCACATAATTTGAGAAGATAAATTATTAAAATGATTACAAATACGCGCGACAGCTACTGTAAAAATACATTATAATAAATTCGGTGTCTATCGTAACTTTAACATTGTTTATTGTACTTTTGTTACAAAGTGTGCATTAAAAAGAACCTTTTTTAACTTCTGTCTAATGCTATTGTAAATAGAGTATAGTTGAGATATACATAGTTAGTAGTTATAGTTGAGATATGTATAGTTGAGATATATATAGTAGTTAGAGTATAGTTAGAGTTCTTTTCGATCGAAAAAACCGAAAAAGTTTTAAAATAAAAAAATAATAGCAAAAAAGCAACATAAATGGTATACGTTATGACCACGGATTCTATGGCTATGATTGAGTCTGTTGGGCCTAGCATCTAGCACGAGGAATAGGAAATACAATTAGTTATCCTGTAACATTTTGATTTAAATTAATAAGAACAGCAGAATTAATATCATCCATTTATATGAACACATCAATCTAAGAGTGAGTAAACTGGCATCCTTAAATGCCTTAGAAAGCACGTGATGCGTTTTAACTACGCACCTGCCATGTTATCTCTTTACCACCCTTGGTTGATTGGTAGATAATATCTAAGGCATTAAGTCCGCCTTTATACCTTTGTGCATGAAGTATAAATAAATAAATAAAAGCCGTTGATCCCGGTTGTCAATCCTAGATCTTCCTTGTGAGTAGTCAAAAGCCAGAAAGTCTGACAACCAGTCTTACCAAGGGGTATCGTGTTACCCAGTAACTGGGCTGTAGAGGTCAGATATGTAGGCCGTGGCACCATGTAAAACGCTGTTACTGCTGTGTGCGTTACCCCAGCAAAATAATGTCGAAAATAGTAATTTAAATGTTACAGGCAATTAGTTGTCCAGCTTCTGTAATTGTTGCGCACATTTTGAAATTTGTTGCACATATAGATTTTGAGTTATTCCACAAAAACATTTCCTGCTGGGGTAACGTTACCGCAGCCAGACATTTTCTTTTATAATGGGAATATTGAAATAAATATTATCCATATAATTAGTAGTCTAGACAAGGTAAATGTTGCAACTTATTTTGTATTTGTTCTTCCTTCGACTGCGATGTTATTCAAGATTTTGCTGGAGTAACGTTTGTGGTTTTGCTGGATCTCTGAAACGGATAAGCAGATTCTTATCATCTTTTTTACATGATTTCTTAAGAATTAGTTTGAATTAGTTGGGTAATAAAAAACAAAATTAATGCACCATTCAAAGGTTATTTAATTAAATATAAAAACACTTCAATAGGTCCTAACAATTTGAATAAGAGCTCGAAAGACTTACTTTAAACGTTGTTTTGTAGTTTGTATCTGTCTTCAAATGTATGTGAAGTTTCATAAGTATCCTGTTAGTAATAAACAAATTATGATGAAATTCAGTTCTCCACTTTAACGTCATAATGCGCGCTTAGTTATTTGGCCTCCGATAACCCTGTATGTGAATATATAAACTAAATGATATATCAATAATTAGTTACTTTGTTCAGTTATATTCCTGTAAAAGTTCAGCGCAGTACATACAATAATTAACGAGATAATAAAATAAAAGCCATAAGGAAGCGCAACACCGTGATAACCCGACCATATTAAGGTGGTTACAAAAAAGCGACCGCGCTGTACATTATGCTACCTTCTTAAATATGTGGGATAGGTTTACAAGTTTAGTACGGATGTGTACACAAGTGTTTTGAATTTGTGTTATTAAATTTTATTTACAGGTAAAATAATCATTTCAATAAAACTTTCAAAATATTGATAAAACTTTAAAACAATCACAGGTAAACTGTTCTTCGGCAATACTGTTCTTATGGCATTTTCCATTACTTTTTAAATTTTACTTTACACTTTGTCTTTAGTAATACAAACCTTCACTTTTAAAATATAAATTAAGATTTAAAACCATCGCAGAAAATAACAGATATAGAATAAATGTTTTAATTTCACATTATGCCTACACTAATACTTACATATATCGTTTAAAAATCACAAAGTGATGGTAATATAATATAACATCACAATGTAAGTAGTAAAGTGCTTACAGTAAGCCCCACTGTTTTATAGTCTAATTTCAAATATCACAATAGTTTTTCCTAGCTAAATACGGATAGTTGTATTCTAAAAATGACTTAAATTATTTAAAAATCACATCGAATATTGAACAGTGTACGCGTCTGTACCGAACTTGTAAGGTGTATTATACTAAACATTTTAGAAGGTAGCATAATGTACTGCGCGGTCGCTTTTTTGTAACCACCTTAATATAGTCGGGTTATCACGGTGTTGCGCTTCCTTATGGCTTTTATTTTATTATCTCGTTAATTGTTGTATGTACTACGCTGAAATTTTACAGTAATATAACTGAACTAAGTAACTAATTATTGACATATCATTTAGTTTATATATTCACATACAGGGTTATCGGAGGCCAAATAACTAAGCGCGCATTATGACCGTTAAAGTGGAGAACTGAATTTCATCATAATTTGTTTATTACTAACAGGATACTAATGAAACTTCACATACATTTGAAGACAGATACAAGCTACAAAACAACGTTTAAAGTAAGTCTTTCGAGCTCTTATTCAAAGTGTTAGGACCTATTGAAGTGTTTTTATATTTAATTAATTAACCTTTGAATGGTGCATTAATTTTGTTTTTTTATTACCCAACTAATTCAAACTAATTCTTAAGAAGTCATGTAAAAAAGATGATAAGAATCTGCTTATCCGTTTCAGAGATCCAGCAAAACCACAAACGTTACTCCAGCAAAATCTTGGATAACATCGCAGTCGAAGGAAGAACAAATACAAAATAAGTTGCAACATTTACCTCGTCTAGATTACTAATTATATGGCTAATATTTATTTCAATATTCCCATTATAAAAGAAAATGTCTGGCTGCGGTAACGTTACCCCACCAGGAAATGTTTTTGTGGAATAATTCAAAATCTATATGTGCAACAAATTTAAAACTGTGCGCAACAATTACAGAAGCTGGACAACTAATTGCCTGTAACATTTAAATTACTATTTTCGATATTATTTTGCTGGGGTAACCACCTTAATATAGTCGGGTTATCACGGTGTTGCGCTTCCTTATGGCTTTTATTTTATTATCTCGTTAATTGTTGTATGTACTACGCTGAAATTTTACAGTAATATAACTGAACTAAGTAACTAATTATTGACTTATCATTTAGTTTATATATTCACATACAGGGTTATCGGAGGCCAAATAACTAAGCGCGCATTATGACCGTTAAAGTGGAGAACTGAATTTCATCATAATTTGTTTATTACTAACAGGATACTAATGAAACTTCACATACATTTGAAGACAGATACAAGCTACAAAACAACGTTTAAAGTAAGTCTTTCGAGCTCTTATTCAAAGTGTTAGGACCTATTGAAGTGTTTTTATATTTAATTAATTAACCTTTGAATGGTGCATTAATTTTGTTTTTTTATTACCCAACTAATTCAAACTAATTCTTAAGAAGTCATGTAAAAAAGATGATAAGAATCTGCTTATCCGTTTCAGAGATCCAGCAAAACCACAAACGTTACTCCAGCAAAATCTTGGATAACATCGCAGTCGAAGGAGGAACAAATACAAAATAAGTTGCAACATTTACCTCGTCTAGATTACTAATTATATGGCTAATATTTATTTCAATATTCCCATTATAAAAGAAAATGTCTGGCTGCGGTAACGTTACCCCACCAGGAAATGTTTTTGTGGAATAATTCAAAATCTATATGTGCAACAAATTTAAAAATGTGCGCAACAATTACAGAAGCTGGACAACTAATTGCCTGTAACATTTAAATTACTATTTTCGATATTATTTTGCTGGGGTAACGCACACGTTACTGCTGCATCCGGTTAGACTGGTTATACCCCAGTATACTTGGGCAATGACTAGGCAGTTTGTTTGCTTGACATGAATACAATCTTGGAACTAAATAGGTAAATCATTTGCCTGAAACATGAATTTTCAATTCGATCGATATGGTGTTGCTAAAAGCGATACAATTCTTCAAATTCATTTTAATGAAAAAACATAAATCTTGTACCTACATACTTCACAAACTCATTTTTTACTAAGTATATCCAATAATGCAAGATACAAATAGTGAAGAAAATCCATCAGCCATCGCCATCTTAAGTTCATACCCTTGACTTGTCTCATAACTTCGTAAGTGATTAAATTGGTAGGTACTACTTGACTCATATTTGACACAAGTCTTAGTGCAAAATCATGTACATACATTCTACATTGTAGAACTTAGTCAAACAATACTACCTAGACTCAAACAATATTAGATTTTAGCAAGTTTCGATATAAGCTTAGATTCGCAGGTTCGTTTGAAGATCGAAACTCAGAAAGTACTAAATAGCAGAATATGAATATATTGTTTAATTACTATTTGCACTTATTTCGATATTGAGCTGTTGTAAAGTAATGAGATATTAGGTAGGTACTACTTTTACGGTAGCTCGGAAGCCCGTGGCTATGTGAAAGCCGTATGGATTAACCGGTTGTGATAGGTACCTACGGTCGGTTTGCCGAGTGGTGCCGGCCGCGAATAGCACCACCCCATTTCTACCCGTGGGTGTCGTAAAAGGCGACAGAGGGATTTTGACCAGAGGATGGGCAGCAGCATCCTTCTGAGTACCATAACACCTACTGCGATTGCCGACATGCATCGGTCAAGCATGGCGATTTCGGTTGAACCCCCCTTGAGGGAGAAGTATGCCCAGCAGTGGGCGTCTAAAGGTTGACATGATGATGATGATGGATACGCTTGCCGCGGCCGGTCCTTGGATGGGTGACCAGCCATATTCATAACGAGACCCCTCGGTGCTTTGAAAAGCACGTAAAGCCGTTGCTCTCGGCTGTCATTCGCAGATCTTTGACAGTCGTTATAGGCAGTCAGAAGCTTGAAAATTTGACCACCAGTCTTACCAAGGGAAAATGTAGTATTCAGCTGCATCTGGTTAGACTGGAAGCCGACCTTAACATAGTTGGGAAAAAGTTAGGCAGATAATGATCAACACACAAGAAGTAATTTATGCGTAGGTCATACGCTAAAGATGGCGTCATAACGCGCCGCGGCCACACCACACTACTGCAATGAGAACCTAGCTTTATTCATATCTAAACGATATCATGGTTACTCTCTCTAATTATGATTTGGCTAAACGTCGTCGTCGTCGTTCGTCACCCCCATTACATTCATCATTCAACTCATCACTTCAGCTTAGTTTGGTCCACTGTTGGACATAAGCCTCCTCCATGGCGCGCCATTTTTCCCGGTCCTCTGCCTTCGGCATCCAGCCACCACCGGCTACCTTCTTCAGGTCATCGGTCCATCGGGCTGAAGGGCGTCCCACGCTGCATCTACCGATTCGCGGTCTACACTCTAGGACAAGTTTGCTCCATCGGCCGTCGGTCCTACGACAGACGAGACCAGCCTACTGCCACTTCAGCTTGCTGATTCTTTGAGCAATGTTGGTGACTTTAGTTCTCCTCCGGATTTCCTCGTTGGGAATTCTATCCCTTAGAAAAACTCCAATCATTGCTCGCTCCATTGCCCGCTGAGCAAGTCTAAACTAGTGAACTAGCCCCGCTGTAAGTGTCCACGTCCATCATTCAACTGAGTACATAGACTCATTTGATTGGGAAGTAATGTGTCTGAAAGCGCAATGGGCTCTCATTGGGAGGTTAGATAGACAGTCGCTCCATGGAAAAAAGTAGTATTCAGCTGCATTCCGGTTAGAGTTGAAGCTTAACTTAATATAATAATAATATGTGGGAACATTTCACACACGGCCATCTGACTCCAAACTAGGGAGACCCTGTAGGTTCTGTGGGTGTTAGACAGCTGATATACATACACAAATAAATTTAAATGTAATACGTATATAGATAAACCACACCCAGACACAAGTGCTTATCACACAAATATTTATCCTGGGCGGGAATCGAACCTGCAACACGCAATATACTTGGGAATAGGCTAGGCAGATGATGATGACGGGAGTCATTCTAATATATAGGAGGTTTTATAACCCCAGAGGAAAACAGAAAGGTGTTATAAGTTTGACGTGTGTATCCGTGTACAATATGTGTCTGTTTGTGACACTGTAGCGCCCAAACGACTAAATCGATTTCAATTCAACAACAAGTATTACGGTGACGCCATCTGACGCTTACGCCTTACGCGTTTGACGCTAGAAGTATCAGCTACCGTGAACCAAGTGCTGAGAAGTGTTTCCACATAAAGATGTGTGCGGTCAGGGGACTTCCATCAGGAACAAAGTTTCTCACACACATATACACACTAGATAGAGAAAGAGAGAGTGAGCAGTGCTCATAGAATGATAAACTACGAGAAAGAGAAAGGTGTATATATGTATAACGCAAAATCTGACATGACGTTATATTTTCTCCTGAATCACGCATCTAGCAAGCCGTGCTAAGGAACTTAGTTAAAAAAAAAAATTTTTTACCAAAAATTTTCATTTATCCCTTAATTTTCTACCCCTATGGGTGAAATATTTTGTAAAAAATTACGTAAGACCAACTTTGACGTATACACTATCAATTAAAAAAAAGAATCATCGTAATCGTACTCTGAAAAAAGTTATACGTCACACATGAAAGACAAAAAAAAAACATGCCGTTTTGAGAATCCTTTTTATTTTGAAGACGGTTATAAATGATCATCTCACGCTACCTACGTAGGACGCTTTGCGATGCGGCGCCACAACGCATCGATTAGCGGTGCGTTGCAGCACGGAACAGCCCCGCACCGGTTTTATGCGTGACGGCCAAAAGTGCGACTCTGTACGAACCGCCTGAAGCAAACTGACAGCTGTCATTCTAGGCTCGAGTAATTACTTGCCTGACAAATTAATTATCACAGTACACAGCAAAGATAAATTGTCTTTTTTTTTCTTTCTAATGATGAGCAGGCATTTTCGGATTGCTTTATGGCGATTAAAGAGATTAATCGGTCTATTACGTTTATGGTTCAAGATCCTGGGCTGAATTGAAACAGAATTTAGATGTTAGACGCTGATTAATTGAACATCTATTCCAGGTTTTGGATGTACAGTCACCAAAAGAGATAACCAGAGTCCTCAGATATAAGTAGTTGAAGTTTACTTAGAAACCGATGGATCTTTTTGAATAAAATAAAATAGAATTTATAAACAGTTCAATGATTTAACTAAAATATCCATCGGTTTCTAAGCAATCTCTGCTTTGACTGTATTGCCATTTTTTTATGGATTTGCATGATAAGGAGGTACTAAAAAGCGAAAAATAAAAAGCTTTTTTACAAAAAATACAACCGCCTTCAAAAACTAAAAAGTGATAAATAACTTTAGCTCAGAGACTTTAGTTTCGGAAGTGGTGGCAATTATACAAAACAACAAACAGAACAAAGCCACAGACTTTCGAAACTAAAGTCTCAGAGCTAAAGTTATTCATAACTATTTAGTTTTTGAAGGCGGTTGTAAAAAAGTGATAACTAACTTTAGCTCAGAGACTTTAGTTTCGGAAGTGGTGGCAATATTATACAAAACAACAAACAGAACAAAGCCACAGACTTCAGAAACTAAAGTCTCTGAGCTAAAGTTATTTATCACTTTTTAGTTTTTGAAGGCGGTTGTATTTTATTGGTCACGTTATGCGTTTCATTCCTTGTCTCCACATGCCCGCCCATACCAAGACAAACGATTCCCTTTTCTACGCCAGTTTTCAAAATAACTAGTAGAACTAATAATGTACCCTAACTAACTACATAATAATAATATGTAACGGTAAATACAGCTATGTGACTAGACGGGCTAATTTTACTGTCTATTCTTTAATTAGATCTTTTATTAGATTAGATAAATGCGATCTTGTTGACGTGCATTTTGACTCATACGCCAAGTTTCATAGGATAACTTCTAGCAATGTGTAATCTATGTTGTTTTTTTTATCCTGTTTTACATTTTGTTGTGTCTGTATGTATTTAATCTTACTTTTACTATTTACTGTTATAAATATTTAAATTATACCTTTATTTATTTATGTTTGTTGACTAATTACAATAATTTAGGAGAAATTGTATGATCAAAAGTAGTTGTATTAACTTCATGTGATTGGTCGAGACTAATAGTTACTGACGACCAATCACATGCAAGTAAAATGGCGGGGAATAACAACAATAGTCAGCGGGCCTTTGGGGAGATGCCCACGATTACCTGGCCATTCGTGCTTCGACATCGGTGCTAGTGACTAGCACCGATGTCGAAGCATCGCTTGTAATGTATCGCCAAACCAATCTATATTAATGTACTGCTGTAATTATAGTAATAAAGCTGATCTTCAAAGTTCATAAAGTGTCTCTTATATTCAAAGTCCTTACTTCTGAGTTTTGAACCAGGTTGGTTCACATTACATTAGCTATATATTCCATCACATAAACTTGTTAATTTTAGTTATTATATAAGTATTAATGTTATAATTTAGTGCTTGTGGGCACATCTTTATGTTTATGGGGCATGTGGTGCTAACCTGTAAGAAATTGTTACACTTCCCCTATATAATGGTAAATATTAATTTAACTATTTACAGTGTATACAATTGTTGGTTGGCCAATAAAGGAAAAATAAAATAAATAAAATTAGGTAGTACGTATGTATTTTGTTTGAGATCAAAATGTCTATGGCCTCAGTTCCAATGATACTTTAAGGGCTTCAAACAATTAAAGCGTCTCATGTTTTTTTTGTATATTATTAAGTAAAAGCTGCAAGGATCGATCGGTCTTCAAGTTCACTTTACGTGCTGTTCGAGGCACGGAGGGGCCGTGCCTCGAACAGCACGTAAAGTTAATGAAGTATGTAGATCTTTGACTGTCGTTATGGGTAATCAGAAGTCAGAAAGTCTGACAACCAGTCTTACCAAGGGGTGTCGTGTTTCCTAGTAACTGGGTTGCGGACATCAGACAGGCAGTCGCTCCATGTAAAATATTGGTATTCAACTGCATCCGAATACACTGTAAGCTGATGATTTTTGTTTTTAGGTATTACGACATACTTAATTATATTTTTGTACTAGTTATATTAATAAAAAAAAAAAAAAGAAAAAGGAGGAGGTCATCAAGTCGCATCATTGTATTATTTATTTTTTTAAATTTATGTTCGGGAATAACTCCGTCATAAATAGACGGATTTGATTCTTTTTTTGTTGAAAGGGATTTATTCTGAAATTTCATCGAAATTGATTCAGCACTTTTTGAAAAAATCAATAATATCCCAAAAAAAATACATAGATGATGTTTTATTATTATTTATTTATTTATTTATTTATAGTTTCTTTAATCTTTGGAGGACTTTCAATCTCTGATTGGACTGTGTCGCCGTTTCTTGATGGATTACTAAAAAGCGGAAAACTGAAGAAAATGCCCAAGGCATTAAGTCCGCCTTTGTACTATGTTTTTTTTACATTATGTGCATAAAGTTTAATAAATAAATAAATAAATAAAAAAAACAGCTGCCTTCAAAAACTAAAAAGTGATAAATACCTTCAGAACAGAACACACATTACTTTAGTTTCGGAAGT
Source organism: Charanyca ferruginea (assembly GCA_947361185.1). Classification (NCBI taxonomy): domain Eukaryota; kingdom Metazoa; phylum Arthropoda; class Insecta; order Lepidoptera; family Noctuidae; genus Charanyca; species Charanyca ferruginea. Next base: position 6,069,177 of record OX376070.1, read on the forward strand.
CGGTAGCGGTGGCTTTGTTCTATTTGTTGTTTTGTATTGCCACCGACTTACGAAACTAAAGTAATGTGTTCTGTTCTGACGTTATTTATCACTTTTTAGTTTGTTTTTTTTAAGTTTTAATACTTATTTTAATTTTTTCGTTTGTAATAGGTAACCTCTGGAAGTCCTGGTACGATTACTAAACATCTTTTACTATCGCCGAGTGTGGCTATGTTTTAGGTATAACTGACTTTTGGGAGGATGAAATATCGTTCTGAAGCTAGCTCTTATTGAGTGTACATACAGTTGGTTGGGTTGTACGTTGTTTCATAGCTAAAAGTTTTATAGAATTTCGTTTCACATAATTTTTTTCTCATAGTTTCGTTTCATAGAATAATCAATACGCAGAACACTTACTTTCAAGATTTTTTAATCATTGAATTTTGTTTCACATAAAGTTTAATGTTAGAATAATCATATCATAGAATAACAAATTCAATATAAAACTACTGCGCGTGCGTGCAAGCAAGCATGCAGCATGCAAGCAACCATGCAGCGTGCAAGCAATCATGCAGCGTGCAATCAAGCATGCAGCATGCAAGCAAGCATACATCATGCAAGCAAGCTTGCAACATGCAGCAGGCATGGTTTCTGTCACGGCTCCGGTGTTGCGCCTCCGCGCCTCCGCGCCTACGCGGATTTAAATTACACTCTAGGCGTAGGGCAGACAAGACTACATGGAGTCGGTTTCGCAGCAATTCGTTTCTGTCATTAACTTTTGTAGCACAAGACAATATTTTTGTTACTATGTTTTTATATACATTTTCGTTGAAATAAATTCCATGAAAAAATAAACAAAACAAACAATATTCGTTAAAAAATAATTCTACTGTTTGTTAAGTTTGTTAAACAAAAAAAAATGATAAATAATTAATTGAATTGTAACTATTTTTGTAAAATATGTTTCATTCAAGTAAATAGTCTTTGAATCTATAATAGTCGAAATAAAAATACAAAAACCAAATATTATATGAAACATTTTCTGAGGAACGAAATTCTATGAAATTTCTGTCTGCGAAACAAGGGGACACCAATACTCAATACTCAATACTCAATACTTTATTACATTCCACATTTTATTACATTCCACCAGTTGGTTGTCGATCGCCGGAGAACTAAAGTCACGGACATTGCGTCTTCGTTCGTCGTCGTCAAGTCACATACAATCAGCCCGCTGAAGTGGAAGTGGCCCGACCATGCCTGCAAATGGAGAGACGGTAGACGGAGTAGACACTTGTTAGAGTGGAGACCGCGTTTATACAAACGTAGTGTGGGACGCCTTGCAGCACGATGGACCGACGATTTGAAGAAGGTGGCTGGCAGCAAATGGATTCGGGCTTTCCAAGACCGGATTGGTTGGCAATCCTGGGGAGACCTACGTTCAGCATTGGTTGTCAAGAGGCTGATATTATGATGATGATGATAATGATATACAGTACCTTCATGTTTTTACCACAGACGATAGGTTTTCGTACCAGCTATTTCGGTTAACGACTGTTTTTTTTTAAAGTAGAAGTTTCTTGTTCCCTTACTTAACAGAGGGAGAAAATCTATTAAAACTAGCGATCCGACCCAGCATCGCATGGGCCTATAGCCTTCCTCGATAAATGGACTATCCAACACAAAAATAATTCTTCAATTTGAACCAGTAGATTCTGAGATTAGCGCGTTCAACCAAACAAACAAACTCTTCAGCTTTATAATTTTTAAGTATAGACACTTCAGTTACCTGTCAGGAGTCTTAATATTTAGTTTTCGCAAATAAGATTTGAAATCCTTATACAAAGCTTCAAAATTTAATTTATTTAAAATACATTAAACTTCATTACCTAAGTATTTATCAATATTTTTGACATTTCCATAGACACCGAACTTTAAAATGTTTACAAAATTGGATTGACAGGCTTTTACAATAATGTCTTTGATGTCAATTAAATCCATATTAATATTTGAATGCGAAATTAACTCTGTCTCTTAACGCTTTTACCGTTAAACCAGTTAACCGATTTTGGTATGTACGGAGTAACTTTGGACCCCAAAAACCCACATAGACTACTTTTTAACTAACTTAAAGAAAGAGTTTTTTATGTATTTTGATTTCTCCGCCAATTTTAAAGTGGACCGATTTTCATAATTCTTTTTATAATGGAAAGAGTATGCCTCAGGGGTGGTTCCATTTAATTTTATCGAAATTGACTCAGTACCTTCAAAAATCAACAAAGTTGCCGTTTCGTAATGGATTTGGATTACGAGAAGGTACTAAAAACTGTTCTATGCTAAAGTAATTTATCACTTATTAATTTTCGAAGGCGGTTGTCTTTTTCCTTAAAAAAAAAGTTATATTTTTCGCTTTTTAGTACTTGGAGAACATTACAACATCATCCATGTATATTTTTTTTGCTTACTGTCGATTTTTTCAAAAAGTGCTGAATCAATTTCAATAAAATTTATATGGGACCACCCTTGAGGCATACCCTACCTCCTTCTTTTTGAAGTCGGTTGAAAATGTTATTTAATCCTTGTCTTTAACTGCGTCCGTGATTACCGATATTTACGCGAAGTTGCTGGTAAAAGGCAGTGTAAAATAAAAATGACATCGTAAACATCTGATTCTGTACATATATTTTTTACTGACTAATAATAATTTTACGACGCGCGACGGTTTAAAACAGTAATGTCGCAAAAATTACGGCTTACAATCTCTTACTGCATTCTCATTCAAAATGTTATGATGAGTTTTATGAAGGAACAAAGTACAAATTGAGTTCCCAAATCTTATAAGTATTACAATTTGTGATGCTTTGTGGAAAAGCTTCCTCCTTTCTTTTTACTTTTAGGAGATAACTTCTGGTAGAAATTGTTTGGTTACGTAAAATTGTACCTACTTACATCTTATTTGTACTAATCTTATTCAGATTGCCCGGGGTTTCAATCTAAACTGCTTTGAAGAAGACTTTTTACTCTGTGTATTAGCTCATTGAAATTAGGGCCTTTTGCCTTATATTGAGGTCGACTTGCAGTCTATCCGAATGCAGCTGAATACCATGTTTTACATGGAGCGACTGAATATCTGACCTCCACAACCAAGTTACTGTGTAACGCGATACCCTATACCGATTAACTGGTTGTCATACTTTCTGGCTTCTGACTACCCATAACGACTGTCAAAGAAAAATGGCAGCCCGGACCGACAGCTTTACATGCTTTCCAAGGCACGGAGGGGTGTCGGTATAAAATGGATGGTCACCCAACCACGATCGATACGTACGGCTTTTATTTAGCCACGAGTACCTCCTCATTTTAAGTAATCCATACTACCCATACTATCCATACTATCCATACTATCCACACTATCCATACTATCCATACTACCCATACTATCCATACTACCCATACTATCCATACTATACATACTATCCATACTATCCATACTATCCACACTATTCATACTGTCCATACTATCCATACTATCCATACTATCCATACTATCCATACTATCCATACTATCCATACTATTCATACTATTCATACTATCCATACTATCCATACTATCCATACTATCCATACTATCCATACTATCCATACTATCCATACTATTCATACTATACATACTATTCCATACTTCCATACTTTTTAATATTATAAATGCGAAAGTAACTCTGTTACGCTTTCACGATGAAACGGCTGAACCGATTTTGAATAAATTTGGTATGAAGATAGCATACACCCTGGGTAAGGACATATGCTACTTTTTAATCCGCGACTTCGTCTGCATCCACGAAAACCGACATTCACGCGGACGAAGTAGCGGGCAGAAGTTAGTAATTTATATAAATAAGGTGGTTTAAGTACCTACTTTTGACCAAGATAGCCGCAGCTAGGTGATTCGTGTCTGTCACGTACACTGTCTAGCTATGACAGTACCCAGATGGCGTAAGACACATTGGACAACAAGCCGAGCAGATGATCTACATCTATCAGATAAACTGGAGCATTTTTCTAAGGAAATTGTTACGTTTTTCTTTCTGTTGGGTCCTATAAAGGGAGGTCTAGGGATGATTTGTTCCTTGACCTTTTGTGATCAATGTTTTTGGGAAAAGTATTGTGTAGCTGATGTATAAGTAGGTCCAAGTTACGGAAGATTGGTATTGTTCCGTATTACTGCCCCGTTGGTGTCGTTGTCTTAATCGCGACTGCGAGGCGTGAGGTCCTGAGTTCGATCGACTTAGGTGACAACTCATCCGCAAAAATCTCTTCCTCGAATGAAACCCTTGTCGAAACGTTGGATGACGACTCATCCTCAAGTGGCGTCGGTATCGCATTAGTCGACCTAGTAATACTAGTGATGGTCTTTTCCATTCTTTAGTGCTATTTTTTTTAGAATGATTTTGTGGTTTTCCATTACGAATTTCTCAGTAGAAGTTTGAAGTTTGGAACTTGGAAATATATACTTACACATAATTTCCAACTGTATTTGAAATGTCTTTAATGACCAAATACTTAAACGCTAATAAATTTTAAGATGTCGTTAAGTCTCCTGCTGTCTTTATCACTTTATATCAAAGTGACTGTGACAGTGGTGCCGATTCCCTTGTTCACAAACTAAACTAAAATTAGGTATTTGACATCTCTTACTACCAGGCAGCTGAAGAAAAGGACGGCGACACACAAGGACTAAGTTACAGATGTCAAATTAGTTTTTCCCTTGAACTTCGCAGTGTTTTAAATCAATACGTTCTGAAATGACAACTATAATTGTATCAACATTTTAGATCAACTTAAATTGACAGCTCTTATGTCTACAGGTATTATGTCTCTTCCTTGTTTTATTGGAAAGAAAGACATATAAATAGCATAAAATTAATTTAGTTCGTGCATAACGGCAGTGCTATTCTGTTGGAATCTCCCTCGGTGGACCCCTAGGTGAAGTGAGCTGTCATCCGATTGTAGTGCTTTGTATTTCCTTAGCATCGGGACAGATGACAGCTCACTTCACCTAGGTATTCACTGAGGGAGATTGTAACAGAATAGACATACAGAATTGGCACCAGTATGAGACTTAACGGCATCTAAAAGAGGAAACACAAGGGCCGTTTTTCCATACAAACTTAGTCCCCTGTTTCCTCCCTGGATAATGCCAGTAGATCAATTATTTATTTTTTAAATATCCATGGCTACTATTGGCATGTCCCTATGTTTTCCTTTTTTTCATAAATTTATTATTAAAAGAGATATGAATATAAAAACCTAAAAAAATTGGCATGATTTTCCGCTGTGTTCAAACATTCAGAAAACAAATTTGACTTGATTATATAAAAAATAGAAAACATAGGAACACGGCAAAAGCCTTTCTTTATTTTTTAATAAAAAAAGCAGTTAAATCGGATAAGTTTTGGAGAAGAAATCAGGGGACTACGAATCATTGATTTTGTGTACTTTTAATAGGTATTTTCGGTCAAAGCTGCAGTTGTCTCTATCGCGCTCTGCGGTTCGTTTTCGGGCATCGCGCGACAGCAATAGATTTTACAAATACCTAATTTTCAATTCTCTAGCCCGTGGTATTTCCTCTTAACGTTTGAATATTTGGCCATTAGTAAATTAAAACTTTTCGAATAGGTATACTGTTTCTAGGCTTGCCTCACGGAATACAAAATCTTCCTATGATTGCTAAGACAAGTGCTGGTAGGGTAGAAGCAAGACGGACTAGAAATAGCAATATTTTTATAGGTATAAAATTGACTATAGACTACTTAGGTAGGTATTTGAAATAAAATGTACATAAACCTAATATCTCTTTACCATTATATACCTACTACTGAAAATAATATGCCTTTAGCTGCGCATGAAATAAACTGGACAAATTAAATGTTTTCATTGTGAAGATAAATAGTCGGTTTCAGGAAACACCACAAACAAACAATGGTATTAATTTGTGGTTTTTGTCAAACAAAAACACGTTTTTCTTCTACAAATGTACCGCAATTGATTATTCTACTGATATTTTCAAACATTAATTTCCATTTAAAAAAAAAGCAGGTTATCAGTTCTACACGTATGTTTCTATGTATGTATGTATGTTTGTATGTATGTATGTATGTTTGTCCGCGATTATCTCCCGTTTGGCTGAACCGATTTTGATTTGATTTAGATTTGACTTTTTAGATTTGACGGTTTTCACAAAAGTGTTTGTTACATTCTGGAGAAGGTTTTAGTATGCAACAACTAGAAATTTTGAAAGCGCTTTTTGAAGGAAACGACAAAAACCGAGAAGACGTTTTCGTTTCTTCCATCTTTCCATCTTTGGAGGACTTTAAATCTCTGTTTTAACAGTGTTGCCGTTTTTTAATGGATTTAGGTGATAAGGAGACACTAAAAAGTGGAAAAAAAAACTTTCTTGAAAAAAGAGAAATTGATTTGCTAAAGTTATTTATCACTTTTTAGTTTTTTTTTAAGGCATTTCTCTTTTTTCAAAAAAGTTTTTTTTTGCTTTGCTGTACGCAATGCTGTACGTAAATTCTTATGACCCAAGTGGCATATCAAAGTCAAATTAATTATTTCAATTAGATCATTAAAAGGCACTTTTGAAAGTAATTGAGGTACATGAAAATTCCCGCACAATTTCCAGTGTCAGTTTACGAGCTTTGCAATTCGTCCACAACACAAAAAAAAAAAATATTCCCTTTACTGGTTGACTTGGAAGTGCCGAGAAGAACGTTCAACGTTGCCGTGGAAGCTTGAATAGTGGCTTGCCCGGATACAGATCGGCTCGTGAACCCATTTTCACCCAACATAGGCACTACACTATGCTGGATGATACTACCTTCCGGCTCGCTACATGCCTGCGTCTGGGCACTCCATGCGGGTCTTCAAATCGCTGTCAGTGCGGTGAAGCTGTCGACTGCCTCTGACATCGCACGTCGCACGGCACGTCAGCATTAATGACATCATCTGTCGTACTCTTGCCTCCGCTGGGGTACCTGCTACTGTAGAACCTAATATGGCTCGGGACAATAGGAAGATACCTAATGTGTTGACCATAATGCTTTGGAAGTTTAAACAGAACATATATCGACAGCCTTGCGCCATTCCATCTTCCTGTTGCACGAGGTGTTGTGCTGGGGCAGCTTCTGCAAGTGCCGAAAATTTCAAATGTCGCTAATATTGCCTAAATAACTTTCTTGAAAGCGGCTCTTCGTGTGACGCGAAGGGTGGTCTATTCTTGGGCCAAAGAATCAGCATTACCACATACAACGTGGCAAAGCTGCCAAGCTGTTGGGCATGTGACCCGTTAACCGCGATGTGGACGAGTTTTTTGATGCCCTTTGAGCTCTTCTTTCTACCTTTTTTTGGAATTCTACAAAATATTATTATTTTTATTTTTTAGCTGTGTTTATATTTAATTGGGTTTAGTTGCCATCTCTCAAAAATATGTAGTTTCGTATGGAGAACGGGCAAGAAACTCCATACTTGCTCTTTAAAAAGTAGGTATAGTTTCACAACTTCAGAATATTTTGTAGATACACATCTACACTAACATTTTAAAGAGATAAAATGGTTTGTTTGCTTGTGAGAGGTAATTTTTTAAAATATTGCTCCGATTACAAATATTCTTTTACTAATAGGAAGCTACACTATTTCCGAGTGTCATAACCCTATGTAACTCACTTTCACACGGGCAGAAGCAATTTTATAAAGCGCGTGAAGATGATGTACCTTGAATAAAGTCATAGCAAACTTTGTATACATATGTACAAAGTAACATAGCCTTTGGCAACCTTATCATTGTCCCAGTTTTGTAAGCTGTCCTCGGGGACACGTCTGTCTAGTCTACTTCCTTCCTATCTTCACGCTTGTTGCCTCAGGGGAGGAAGTTCATAAATACTATGATAGCACTCTTGTTGAAATAGGGATGTCAAAAAGAAGCACTGCTTTACTAGTTTATTTTTTTATGCACAGAAAAATGTTGAGCTACTTACAGGGGGTAAGAAGCTCAACATTTTGTCGGTACATAAAAAATAACTGGTATAGTTTTAGACCATACCCGTTATTCGAAGGCCCCATGTATGTACAAGCCACGCCATATTGCTTTATTCCCGTAGTATTTCTCTTGAATTTGGTTTTTGAGATGTGAAATATGGATTGGTTGGGACTTATCAATTTGGCAATCTCTCTGTCTGTTTTGTTTTTATACATAACTAGCTGATACCCGCGACTTTGTCCGCGTGATTGTCGGTTATCAGCGTGGTTTACTTTTTTTTACGAGGAACCCTATTTTTTTCTAAAATAATAGTAACTCCTGGGCAAAACCTAACACCAGCTATCTGCCAACGAGCGTTCCGTCAAAATCGGTCTAGCAGTTTTAGAGATTATGAAATCGGAAAATCGGTATGAAATAGATGATCATTCATCCACGGATTGACAGCGGCAAGTATAGCTTAACCATGATTGATCCACGGATTTTACTTGGCCAGGACTCTTTCAATGAGAAAAACAGATGTTAAGGATTAATTGTCTGCTAAAAAATTAATTAGGGTTCGCGTAAAATGAATTGGAGCAAACATTTTGTGGCGAAAGTGACAAAGTAACGTTTTCAACCCAAAAAAATGATCTCTACATTGATTTTTAAAAAGCAACCACGAATTAACCCAGAATTCCTGATAGCTACAACCTGGGAGTCTTTAAGGCAAGAGTGAATAGGTTACTTCTAGGCAAGCGTGCTCCATCTTAGACCGCATCATCGCTTCCCATCAGGTGAGATAGTGGTCAAACGTATGCCTATCAACAGAAAAAAAAAAAAAAAAAAAAAAAAATTAAAACATTTCTAAAGTACTAAATTTTCTTGCGAAAAGTGACAGATTATACGCCTCAAGCTCTCCGAATTGGTGTAATCCGTAACCCACAGTTACGGATTAAACCATTTCGGGAGAGGACGTGATAAAGTTGCTTTATTTATCATTGTCTACCGCCTCAGGTGACGGGAACTGACGCCAATCCACTCGGTTACTGATCAAAGAGTATGGATAGATACTGGGATTATGTGTTTATGTGTTGCAATATTTAACGATGTACCCATAGATTCAATCTGAGTGTAGGAACCTTTTGTAATATTGTTTTTTAAGTGTACATGGTGTTTCTTGCTCGTTCTTCTACATTGGAACCTACTGTTTGAAACGAGCAACTAGCTTCAACTTTCTGACTGTCTGACTCTGACAATTCACAAGTATCTGTAAATGGTTTATATGAAAGAAATGGTTTGAGATTGAGTTTGAATTCTTTTCTGATTAATCTTGTTGCGGGATCCTAGACAGTTGAATAATTTCTCCGGGGCGGGACTCATCGGGCTTCATTGCCTCGGTCGTCACTGTTGATTCAGGAATAAAGTGGGGGCTTATTCCAAAAGATACTGCTGGGCTGCAGATATTGATTCTATTTTTATTCTGCAAAAGCGGGCTGTCAGAGCCATCTATATAATCTCAGCAGACGCAAATCTCTAAGAGAATTGTTTAAACAGATTGACATCATGACGGTACCTTGTCAATACATATATGACAACATTATGCATGGTCGAAAAAATCTTCATCTTTTTAATAAAATAAGTGACTAGTTTATACTAGAAATAGGAACAAATTAGATCAGCCTAGTTTCAGATTGTCAAAAGTTCATGTACTTCTTTCATGGGGTACTGTGTAAAATGTTATAATAAAATACCACTTGATATTCTACAACTGAATGAAAGACAATTTAAAACATGCATTAAACGCACACTATGTAGACAAGCATATTATAAGTTGGAAGATTATATAAATGATAAAAATGCTTGGCTTAATGCTGGTCCTGCTCCACAGCCAGTTTAGGGAATTTCCAAATTGGAAGAAGATGATGTTTCCTAACCCTTTTTTAACTGACTTCAAAAAGGAGGAGGTTCTCAATTCGGATGTTTTTTTTTTTTTTTTTAGGTTTGTTCGCGCTTAACTCCGTCGTTTGCCAACCGATTTGAAAAATTCTTTTTTTGTTGGAAAGGTTATACTTCCCAAATGGTCCCATGAAAATTTTATCAAAATTGATACAGCCCTTTTTGAGAAAATCAACAAATTCCCTAATAAATTACTTGGACGACGTTTTAGTTTCTTCAATCTTTGGAGGACTTACAATCTCTTTAAGTGTGTCGCCGTTTCTTAATGGATTTGGATGTTAGGGGAACACTAAAAAGCGAAAAATAAAAAGTTTATTCAAAAAAAAGAAAACCGCCTTCAAAAACTAAAAAGTGATAAATAACTTTAGCACAGAACACACATTACTTTACTTTCGGAAGTCGGTGGCAATACAAAACAACAAACACAAAGCCGCCGCCACCGACTTCTGAAAGTAAAGTAATGTGTGTTCTGTGCTAAAGTTATTTATCACTTTTTAGTTTTTGAAGGCGGTTTTCTTTTTTTTGAAAAACTTTTTTTATTGACATGAATAACGAATACTTACTAACGAATATTTATTATTTTTGTTTTTTTTTTCCTACTTATCACACGTTCGTCTGACAAATAGATACATTAAAACCTTAGTTTTGTATAATTTCAAGCTTTGTATTATTTCAATTTTGTGAATGTGAATACCATGGAGCCATTTATTAAGTAAAATATATATACTTATGTGTTTGACATAAATAAACATGGCGGTTGAGAGCATTGTCATGCTCACTCAAATATCTCGCTGATGGTGGCGCGTGTGTTGGATCATTCGGCTCCTTTCAAAATGGTAGAGTTGAATGGTGCTGATCCAAACGTCATGTTCGTGAACGGACGCTGTCAGTAGAGATTGGTCATCTCTTAACTGCCATGGTTTTTATCTTCAATCTTTTTTTATGTTTTGTATTGTTCTTTACCTGCATTGTTTTCACATATAGAAGCCACAAGGATAATGTAACCAATATTATAAAAAACTTGATTTAAAAGAGTGTCCGTGGAGTTTCTTGCTCGTTCCTCTCCATAGAGACCTACCTACGTTATGGAACGTGCAACTAGCTTCAACTTTTCTGACTAACTGACCGACTCCTTGACAATTCAAAAGGACCTGTAAATGGTTTTATTGAAATAAATGCTTTGACTTTGACTTTGACTTTGAAAAGATTAGATTGATAATCTAGTTTAACACGTAGAATCAATGGCCTTATTCTAAAGTCTATGCAGACGAAGTCGCGGATAGAAGCTAGTTATATATTAGAAGAAACCTAAGTGTACCTATTTATTACTAGCTTTTACCCACAGTATTTTTTTACAGCTCCAAATTTCTTTAACAATAAAATATAGCCTATAGCACTCAGGGTTAATGTCGCTTCTTATTAGCGAAATAATTTACACAATCAGTCCAATAGTTCCAAAGATGCGCGAACGATCACAAATTCCACTTTAATTATTATTTATAACTTTTGTCCTAAAGTACCAATAGACGAATATCCTTCATATTCATTATTCATTGTCAGACCACCTTGTGTTTAGAATAACTACTATTTATTTATATTTTCGACACGTTCAAGGTACAGGGCAACTTATCAGTCACGTAGGTACTTACTTTTTATTTTATTGTATTAATTACCTGTATAGTACTGTAAAGGTTGTATGCATTTGATATGCAACTGGCACCTTTAAGTATATGGTATCGATGGAACACTCTGGATGCTTCTAGAGATCTAAGTGTCATTCCATTATTTTAAATGAAGTAGAACATAGTTGTTTATATTATGACATGATTCGACTGACAGACAGCAAGTTAGCTTAGTTGTCGGATCAGTCAGGATTTAGTCCGAATCAGTCATCATGTGGGCAGAATATGGGTTTCGTGCAATGAAAACACAACTTTAACACAACGAATCGAAAGTACAGTTTCGAGACGTATTAGCTCCGATGCGATCAGACACTGGATTCTAAATGTCTTCCTCGCTGTGGGCTGAAAACATCACGACTCTATAGAAGCGCGCCAAAATGGTGGTGGTTGATCACGTGTTCTCGATAATGGCGGCTTGCGATTCGTTTCACGTTCATACTATTGACCGGATACGACATATATTTGATTCATCGTAGTTCGAGTCCCGTGTATACCAAAACCTCTATAGTACCACCTTCATCATCATGTCAACCATTAGACGCCCACTGCTGGGCATAGGTCTCCCACAAGGGGGGGTTCAGCCGTAATCGCCATGCTTGGCCGATGCATGTTGGCGATCGTAGTAGGCGTTATGGTACTCAGAAGGACGCTGCTGCCCGTCATCTGGCCAATATCCCTCTGTCGCTTTCTACGACACCCACGGGTAGAAATGGGGTGGTGCTATTCGCGGCCGGCACCTACACAGTACCTACTTATGCGTTGAACAATGGAAGGATGGAGGAGGTAAGGATGAAAAAAGATTGCATTTAGCGAAGATGAAAAAGTTAAGATGGATAAGTGGAGTGACCAGAAAGGGTAAGGTGAGAAATGAATATAGGTATTAAGTAGAGGAAGTTGAAACTGGCACCAGTCACAGAAAAGATGAAAGAGACTCGTTTGTCTTGATATGGACATGTGAAGAGTAGGGGTGAAAGGCATATGACCAAAAGAGTTATGAATATGTGGATGGATGGAGAGAAAAAGCAAGGCCAAAGAAAAAAATGAATGGATTATGTTAAGAATGATATGAATGAAAAGGGAGTCAGTGAAAGCATGACGTTGGACAGGACAGAATGGAAGAAGAAAACATGTTGCGCCGACCACAAGTAACAAGGGACACTGGCAGGAAGATGATGAGAGGTACCTATAAGTACCTGTATACCAGTTAAAGTGGTGTACATTGTACGTGCTTTACAACAAAATGACAGACAATTACTTCTAAATGCTCAAAAGTGGCAATTAGGTCGTTCAGTTAATTAGTAGGAATCTGAGAGCTTTCAATGTCTAAATAGTTCTTAATTGGATTTAGGCTTGTGTTTTCTTGTAATTATTCGTTTTCAAACGATTTGGATGTTGGCGTCGTTTAGCATTCTCAAAAAGTAGCTTTTGTAAAAAGGATGATTTAAATCATCTGCCTAGCCTTATCCCAACTATGTTGGTGTCGGCTTCCAGTTTAACCGGATACGACTGAATACTAGGGTTTTACACGGAGCAACTACCTATCTGACTTTCACAACCCAGTTACTGAGTCACACAATACCACACGGTAAGATTGGTTGTCAGACTTCCTGGCTTCTGGACACATGACGCCTGCCAAAGATCTACGAATAACAGCCGGGACCAACGGCTTTACTTGCTTTCGAGACAAGGCGGGTCTCGATATGAAATGGTTGGTCCATGGTGGTAACCATAGATATAATAAAGAAGGAAATATTCCCTAGTAGTCAAAAATGTATCTAACCACGATCTCCACTGGTTAGCCCTTCCACTCGTCAACCACTACAGCAGTTCACTAAAAGCAATAAATACACACACTCACACATACACCCGCATTTCATAAAGGGAATAAATATAATGACCATCAAAAATATTAAATGATCACCAAATCTTAGTCACCAAATGACCACCAAAAATAGTTAATGATCACCAAATCTTAGGACCCTTAAGTCCCCCCTGGGGCGGATCCGACATGGTTAGGTTAGGTTAGAACTGTGAACGTGCTGTGGCGTGAGCTGTGAGCGTGCCGTGGCAGCGGCCGCCGTGTGCCAGAACCAAATCGCTTTTTACAGTCAAACTACTATTTTTGGAGGTCATTTACTATATCTGGAGGTTCGTTAAACATAAGCCATTCATAAATCAGAACCTACTACACAATCCATTATAAACCTTATTTCATCACAAACAGCGTTCTTTTGCCATGCGCCGTACAACATATTCACACAAAAATATCGTTGTGCTATGCAAAAGCCATTTAGTTTACATATACATATACTCTAAGGATTGACTAAATCGGAAACTTACCGATTATCAATTTTATATTCAGAAAATCTATATAATTATGTACCTACGTAGAATAAATCTATAGAAAATATTTCCAATTCTCAAAACTGCAGAGTAATTACAGTTTTAATCAGTTCAGTAGTTCAAAAAACTTTATTTCTCACTCAAAGAAAACTTTTTCTTCGACACCGATAATTTATTATAAAGGTTAGAAGTTTGTCACAAAAATTAATATTAAGTTACAAAATATTTTCTGAAACTTCTTCCATGAAAAATGATAGCCTTCGGCAGTTTGGTAGTTTCAAAAAAATCACAGAAAATTAAATATTTTGGTATTATTTACTAGCTTAGGCTCGCGACTTCGTCCTCGTGAATGTTTTTACGGATTCCTAATTTTTTGACGATAAAATATATATATCTATCTAGCTATCCCAGGGATGCACAGACTTATTGAGACCATGGGCCACTTGGGCAAATGATGAACTAATGACGGGCCACCAGCACAAATTAAAAACATAAACGTAGCCAAAAATTAAATTAAAATAGCGTGGCACTGCATTGTGCTTACAATCTTTTTAACAATTGGCTCAAATTTACTTGTAAAACGCTACACGTAAAATTGCTTCCAAACTTTCATAAAAAAAAAAAACATGATCCATATGATGTTTGTAATACAGAACTTAAAAACTACGTTAGTAACAAAGAAGGCATTATTGTACTGAACTCTGAGGGCGTTGTATGCCTTTTGCGTAAATCGAACCCACAGAGTGCACGTGTACAAGGATTGACAAAAAGCCTTAAAAAGAGTTACCTTTACTTCTAGTGTACAACGTGCAAACCTGCGGGCCAACACATTGCATCGGACAGCCAACGCCCTCCGTTCTATTTCCATATCAGCATCATCTTTTAAGTCCTCAGTAACTATGTGCCCTAAGTACTTAAAATCTGGCACCCTTTCAAGAGCCACACCATTTAACATAACCGGTGGGATATGTGCTGTTTTTTTACGCTTTACCCTAAACACAAGTAGTTTGCTTTTCTTTTCGTTATAAACAAGCCAATGCGCTACTGCATACGTCTCACAGACAACAACTTCCTGAGTGCGCTAACTGACGGACTCAGCAGCACCATGTCGTCCGCATAACTAATACTATTAACACACAGACCGTCAATAGAACAGCCAACATGTGTGCTACTGAGCTCAACAATCAGCTGGTTTACATACAGGTTGAAAAGCGCTGGCGAGGTCAATCCACCCTGCCTCACCCCGCATTTGCAAGGTGGTTTCGATTTTTTGATTTATTATTACTTAATACCGAAAAAGTTTCTTCACATATACATATAAGTAGAACTAAATAAGCTGGCACATTTCAGCGCATTTGTGCAAAACTCTTTGTAAGTACATGGTTTTATCAATGCAGTGCAGCGGTAAAAGTTCAGCAAGTCCCCTTTATTGAATATGTTGCGAAAATCTTGATCGTTTTGAATATTGTTTAATTCTAACTGCATTGACTCCGGTGCAGTTTCAGCTGAAATGATGAAAGGATTGCTAAATATGTCCAATAGAAGTCTAACTATTTGAAACTCGGAAAATATTTAAACTACTTATTGTTAATCTCAGAAATATTTTTCCTTCAAATGTACGAGACGAGGGAATATTTTTGCTGGCGGGCCACTAGCATATTGCCTTGGGGCCGCATGCGGCCCGCGGGCCGCGGTCTGTGCTTCCCTGGGGCTATCCTATAGCACTCATGGTTAACGTAGTTTTCATTAGCGAAATAATTGACAAAATCGGACCAGTAGTTTCAGAGAATAGCCCGAATTAATAATAATAAATAATAATACCTAATAATAATAATATCATTTATTTAGGGTAACAAAAGACCCATAACATATATACCTTACAGACTATCATACATATTTATAATAAAACTCACAAAAATATTTCTAAACTATTGTACACGAAGAGACGGCGTCGTGTTGCGCTGCGTCGCGTAGCCTTCCGCGGAATCGCCGATACACGACTCCCTTGAGGAAGGTCTCAAGATAATGCGCCGGGACTCGCACCACCAAATGATTTGGAATTCGTATTGTGGCGCGACTCCAACTTCTCGACCCTTAAAGTCCTGGTGGTCTTGGCTCGAACATACTCCACGATCTCCTCAACCTTCGTGGTGAGATGCAATCGGGACACATAGAGCTGCGTCGTAGGTGTTGCCGGACGCAGCATATTGGGTCCTGCCAGCGCGGTTCCGCTCTGGTTTCGACTTAGAGGCATCTTCTTCAACTTAACTAGAATTTGTAATCCATAGTGATGATTATACGAGTTATGAAGTACGTTCTAGCTAAAGTAAAAAGAGAAAAAACGTAAGTTAGTTCTAGAACTAACTTGGACTCGAACTAATGGGATTCAAATTCGTGTCCCATTTCATAAAGTTCAGTCGATTCGCGTAAGGGTCAGTGCAAACAGAGTAGCAATTTAAATGCTCGTGGAAAAGTCCGTAAGGTCCCGCGGAATTACATTTATCACTGAATTGTCGTTCAAAGAAACAGTTCCATTCTGCACATTAAAAGTCAATTTAAAGAATGCGTGTGTTATAAGAAGAAAAAAAACTAATGAAGCTTTAATTCTTGTTTTAATTTACAATGTTTTTCATTTATGAACACTTGATGTGGAGTTCCATAAAGTAAGTGAGATTTTTTGAGTATTTCGTTGCCTTAAAAGTTTAGGAGGCGATACTCTAGGAAGTCAAGTCCCACATTACAGTGATGACGATTATTATTTACGTACGAAGTAAATTAAGCCAAAGAAAAATGTCGGTGACGACGCACCACAGATACATTAAAGGTGAGTGTACACTAGTAACTAGAGCATTTACTGGTTACAGAACATCGAACTGGGCTAATGTCACCCTTGCACGAACTGAACATTGATCATGACATTCTACTCTTTGTTACAACTTAATTTACCAACTAGCGAATATGTGTAACATTTCATCGTGCAGCAGATTCGACATTTCAACCAAGAGTAAATACAAAATAGAAAGAAATTGATCTAATAAGTAAATGCTTACTTGCCTTGAACATTACACCGAACACAGACTCGAACATTCTCAAGATGTACCTGACACATATTACATGGAAATGTTTATTAATTTAAGCTTTTGTTTGTACTGTTTGCACCTGATCTTAAGCGAGGGTGCGTCCAAATTGAAGCACGCTTGCCTAGGATGAACCGGTTCACTTGTGCCTAGAAGATATCCAGATTATTTATTTATCGGGGAACAGGGAGGCAGGCAGTGAATTCCGCAATCTGGTAGTTCGCAATATAAAAACAAATGTAGAAGAAAGCGATTGGTTCGAAACCGTATAACTTCAACCAAATAGCGCATTGTACTATTTGTAAGAACGTAACATTTCATCGTTCATCGATACATTGGCTATACCCTTGGTATCATGGTCGCCGACACGACTGTTGTGTATGGGGTTTCATTAGGAACTTCTCAGTACCAGCCCGGAATTTGGAAGTTGGTGGTGTAACACCCCCGTGCCGTAGAAAGCATGTCAGGCCGTTGGTCCTTCTTCTGGTCTCTCACCGGTCGTGGCGGATGTCTTCCCATCGCACTATGAGAGTGAGTGAAGAGGCAGCCTAGTGCACCTGTGTTTTGCGCATACACTTGTGCACTAAGTATAATATCTCCTGCGTAATTCGCTAGTCTCGATTGAAATTGGTCATTACTGACATCGGTGAAGGAAAACATCGTGAGGAAACCTGGACTTATAGGTATTTCATCATCATCATCATCAGCAGCCGGAAGACGTCCACTGTTGAACAAAGGCCCCCGCCATAGAACGCCACAACGAGGGGAAACCTGCTGCTTGCATCCATCGGTTACCCGCGACCTTAACGATGTCGTCGGTCCATCTGGTGGGAGACCTACCAACGCTGCGTTTTCCGGTTCGTGGTCGCCACTCGAGAACCTTTCTTCCCCATCGGTTATCGGTTCTTCGAGCGATGTGGCCTGCCCATTGCCACTTCAACTTACAAATTTTGAGAATTTTGAATATGAATCCGGAATCACGTGCGTGGTGATTAATGCTCGTACCTTCTCTGTATCAGAAGAGGCCTTTGCCCTGCAGTGGGACAATAACAGGCTGGTGTTTGTTAATTACCATCGTATTGCTCAAAGAAATGCCCTTGTGTATATTCACCTTAAGACAACGTATTAAAAGAAAAACATATTGCATGGTGAGCATTTCTGAAAATTAGGGGCGGTAATGACAGAAATGTACCCTGTAGCAAATGCAGGCTATTAATCAAGGGTGAGGGGCGTGAAAGTGGAAGATACTGGGGCTATGAAGTGATAGACATGAGATCCGAGAGTTGTCAGACCTGTGTCATTTTAGCATGGCTAACATTTTGAGGATATATTTAGATGTATTTATCTTTAAAAAAGTAAGAAAGAAAAGAAAGAACGAAAAATGTTTATTGACATAGACCATGTGCAGACAGTAATAAAAAGGTTAAATATTATAAATAAAATAATAGTACATTATGATATAAGTGCGGTAGGTTGAAAATTACAGCCGAGGCGATTTTGCTACAAGAAAGCAGAGGCTGTAATTATCGAAGCGCACGTATGTCATACGACGTTTTATAACATATTTGCGAGGAAATAATTCAAATAAAAACAATACAGCGACAAGAAAAAGCGCGCGGAATAATTTTTACTTGTTCACAAATTAGCGATGCGCGCGCATCAGCGCTTTTTTTAAGGCAAAGGCACAAAAACAGCCAGTATTACTAATAAAGTAAATTAATATTTTTTTGTTTTTGTTGCAGATAAATGGTTGTAATTTATTGTCAAAATTAATTAAATTAAAGAATAAAATGTTTATTTTTTTATATTTTATCTCCCAAAGTTAATTTTATTCATACAATGTTGACCACTTTTCTGACATAAAAACTCTTTGCTAAGATTTAAAAAAGTACCGTTCGTTTTAGACGGAGCATCTTGATAAACTGTACGTTTTACGAAACTCGTGCGTTTTACATTACAATAACAATAACGCACTATTACGTAATGCCATACATAACGATACTGAAATTGGTGTAATAAGAGACACTTTACGAGCAAATAAAAATCATTATGTGTGCCCCAGGGCAGGTGTTATGGTACTCAAAAGGACGCTGCTGCCCATCCTCTGGTCATCATACCTCTGTCGCCTTCTACTACACCCACGGGTAGAAATAGGGTGATGCTATTTGCGGCCGGCACCACCCGTCTGACAGCATACTTCCTTGCTTATAACGTTATGAAGAAGTAACACCTAGCAAACTGGACGGATTAAGTGGGACAGAACAGAATAACAAAAAATAAAAAACACGTAACAGGCTAAAATAAAAACACCCAACGCACGTTCTCGTATCTATTTATCACACATTTAAAACATGCATTAAACGCACACTATGTAGGCAAGCATATTATAAGTTAGAAGATTATATCAATGATAAAAATGCTTGGCATAATGCTGGTCCTGCTCCACAGCCTCTTTAGGGAATTTCTTAATTGCAAGAAAATTATGTTGCTCACCCCTTATTATTGACATGAATAACGTGTACCGTTATTATTATATTTACTTATTATATTTTATCTGTCGAATGACATACTTACATACATTGGAAATTTTAGCTTTGTATAAATTAATAGCATTATTTCAATTAATATGTAAATGTGAGAACTATGGATCCATTTATTTATTCAATGTGTTTGACATAAATGAGCATGGCAGTTGAGAGCATTGTCATGCTCGCTCAAATGTCTCACTGATGGTGGCGTGCGGGTTGGATCATTTGGTTCCCTTCAAAATGGTTGAGCTAAGTGGTGCTGATCCGCGCGTCATGTTCGTGAACGGGCGCTGTCAGTTGAGATTGGTCATCTCTTAACTGCCATGGCTATTATATTAATTTATTTTTAATTAGAATGTTTTGGATGTCTCTTCACTTACATTGTTTTCACATATAGAAGCAACAAGAATAATGTAGCCTGGATTTTGTAAAAGCTTGATTGAAAAGAGTGTCCGTGGAGTTTCTTGCTCGTTCTTCTCCATAGAGACCTACCCTACGTTTTGGAACGAGCAACTAGCTTCAATTTTATTTTGACTATTCAAAAGTGCCTGCAAATGGTTTAATTGAAATAAATGCTTTGACTTTGACTTTGACTTTGATACGTGTGGTTGAGTCGCCCACACGTGTAAAGAATACGGATAACAATAAATTTATTTACATTTACAGCCTTACTGGGCTATTACATCCACTATATTATTATACAATATGATTATTTAGTCACCGTCAAAATTGTTCAGGGTGATAGTACGAGTACCCGTGATATTGAACAACTTTCTCCAAGGAACATGGGTCGAAATATGAAAAAAAATCGGACCTTCCGTGCAAAATCAATAGTCAGCTGATCGATTTTGAATGGGAGGTCAGACTTTTTTTTTCATTTTTCTATATGACCGAATCCTTTTTGCATGTTGGCATCAAAATAATGATAGCGGTAAAACGATATTTGTCTAGTTTTATAATAAATGGATTATAAGTAACGAAAAAACTTACATTTAATTGCTTGTTTTGCATTAGGTAAGTAATCCTACTCAAAAGTGATTTTCGTGGCCCCAAAAGGAGGCCGCGTATAAATTGCCCACGCTGCATTTGACGCTAACGAAAAAAAAAAGTAAAACCCTTAGAGCTCTACTTTTGCGTAAAGAATGATTTATCACTCGTTTTACGCCATTATTGCAGTTAAATCGTTTGGATATTTTGTTTCTATCTAATTTATAGACCACGAGTCTTTGAGCAAGCTTAGTCATCAGGTTTAGGTATCATTGTTAAGTTTGTAAGTAATATTTGAAATTCAATAAAAACGTTCGAGTTATTTTTAGGGTAGATGCACATCTGACAGAAGACAAACTTTGTTAGTTTCTTCGACGCTCCAAAGCATAATCCGTAACGTCAGAGCTGTCAAAATATATCATATTGTTATTGAAATAAAGTCGATTTTGTATTATCCAAATACAGAAAAAATTTGCACAAATACGCCAAGTGAAGTGCCAGCATAAGACTGGATGTTTTATTATGTATTTGACAGCTCTGGCGACATGCGACCTACGATGCTCAGCGGAATTTACGTCAAAAATGTGTCCACCTACATTGATTTCATGTGTATCTTGTATAGGGTACCTACATTTCGGAAAGTGTGCTTTGGAATTGCACAACTTAATTCCCTCATCCTTATTCCATCATCCGACGAGCAGAAGGCAGTTCGATGGAAGGTCTAGAACCAAGCGTTTTCCACCCAGCATTTCCACCAAGCCTGCTCCACCTTAAGCCGCATTATCACTTAAGATCCGCAAGCCTATTAGAATTAATTAAATAAAAATAGATTTTCATCCTACCTAGGTAATAAACTTTAATTAAATACTTCGTAATAAAACATTAGGTATTTAGCCGTAAGTAATTACTAAGAGCATTTCACCTCGAAGAAAATTCAATGATTGCTCAGTAAAACTAAATACAAATTTTCGAAGAATTTAGTTTAGTACGTAATAAACGGCAGGTCACATTAAACCGGACACACTAAATTAATTCTAAAATTATCATAATCCAAAGCGATACAGAAGGTAAAGTTTGTATGTAGGAGGTAATCTTCGAAACCTTTCATCCGATTTCAAAAAATATTTCACGGATAGAAATCTACGTTGTCCCTGAATGCTATCCATACTAATCTATACTTCCATACTTTATCTATACTTATACTATACTTTAATATTGTAAATGCGATAGTAACTCTGTCTTTTACGCTTTCACGATGAAACGGCTGAAAGGATTTTGATGAAATTTGGTATGACAAAAAAAAGAAAACCGCCTTCAAAAACTAAAAAGTGATGAATAACTTCAGCACAGAACACACATTACTTTACTATCGGAAGTCGGTGGCGGTGGCTTTGAGTTTGTGGTTTTGTATTGGTATTGTATTTTTTTGAAAAAACTTTTTATTTTTCGCTTTTTAGTGTTGCCTTAACATCCAAATCCATTAACAAACGGCGACACACTTAAAAGAAATTGTAAATCCTCCAAAGATTGAAGAAACTAAAACGTCGTCTAAGTAATTTTTTTGGGAATTTGATGATTTTCTCAAAAAGGGTTAGATCAATTTTGGTAAAATTTATATGGGACCATTTCGGAATAAACCCCTTTCGAACAAAAAAAGAATTTTGCAAATCCGTCTATATATGACAGAGTTAAGCCCGAACATACATAAAAAATAAAAATAAAATATATATAAACATTCGAATTGATAACCTCCTCCTTTTTGAAGTTGGTTAAAAATAGCTTAAGTCCTGAGAAAGGACATGGGCTACTTTTCAATCCGCGACTTCGTCTGCATCCGCGATAACCGGTATTCACGCGGACGAAGTCGCGGGCAAAAGCTTGTAATAAAGTAAAACGATATTTCTATGTAACACCGTGTTCTATCAATTTTAGAGGTGTATCGCAACATGTTGGAATACAAAATAGGGTTGAGTTTTATTAAGTAGGGGTGAAACAGTTGGGGACTCAACCTACTGAGCAAATAATAAGATCCTGTTTTTTTTTTGTGGAAGAAATAATATGATACCCTTTTTTATAGAACGAGCAATGTTTACAATTGGGTAGGTGACACTCATAGATTTCTATGGTGACATCACTAAACAGTAAGGCCTATCGTGTATCAATTCGCCGCTAGAGGCGCTAGTGTAGCGTGAGGTCTTCGAAACGTCAAGTGTCACTGTTTGTGGGTAGGCTACGCGGGTTTATTTCTAATAAGAATAATGTTGTGAATATTTTGCAATACCTAAAATTTATTATGGCAAATATGAGTTACGGGTCAATGAATGTTAGTGCTTTGAGACAGTTTTATCTTTCGGTAACTTAAGTCCTCCTTTTTTCCGAATAAAACGGGACTGCGAAACAATATACAACTCAATTGACAAAGTATTTATTGATTTAAAAAAAAATCTTCGCGACTTCGTCCGCGTGAATGTCGGTTATCGCAGATGTATTCAAAGTCGCGGATCAAAAAGTAGCCTATGTCCTTTCCGAGGGATTAAGTAATCTTCATATCAAATTTCATCATAATCGGTTCAGCCGTTTCATCGAGAAAGCGTAACAGACAGAGTTATTTTCACGTTTATAATATAAAAAAAATAAAAGTAATAAAAAGTATGGATTAAAAATAAATCGGGTGTTCAGAGCTGAAATCACTACCCCAATTCTTGCTTAGGTACTACGTTGGTGTTAGAAAATTCAGCAATAGGTACTACAAAAAAATATATACATATTTATCTCGTGAAGAGCGCCTGAGAAGAATTGTCATTCCCTACATTCTTCTTCATCGGCAGTGCTACTCTGTAAATATATTCCTCGGTGACTATAGAGGAAGAAAGCGTGTTGCTGTGGTATGGTATAATGAGTTGGTGTCCGCAACTCCATGTCTCAGCGCGTATTTTGCGTACAGGTGGGAAGTAAGTCTTTTGATCCACCTCAGCTCCTCAAGAAAGGCCAGCAGCGCCTTGACGTTGCTGGCGATTTCCTGTAGTGTGGAAGTGAGCGTGTTACCCCGTTGGTTGTTTAGGTCAGACATGCAGTCGCTCTGAGTCATCATCATCATATCAACCTCTAGAGGCCCACTGCTGGGCATAGGTCTCCCCAAGGCGGGGTTCAGCCGTAATCTCCATGCTTGGCCGATGCATGCTGGCGATCGCAGTAGGTGTTATGGTACTCAGAAGGACGCTGCTGCCCATCCTCCAGTCAATATCCCTCTGTCGCCTTCTACGACACCCACGGGTAGTAATGGGGTGGTGCTATTCGCGGCCGGCACCACACGGTTACACGGTTACGGGTTGCTCTGAGTAAAACACTAGCATTATGAAATGACAGCTCATCACAAGCTCACTTTATTTAAATATACACCGAGGAAGATTTTTACAGAATAGACCGTTAGATAACTTCAGTTTCTCTTTCTTTGTCACGGCGATTTGGTTGACCAATTAACAGTTTAAATTATCTTAAGTACTTCTTACATAGTCATACTAAACATTAACAATATCATTATGATGTTACCATAAGATAATTGAGAAATAAATCATCGTCCAACCCTTGTCCCATGTTGTGTTTTTCTTTCTTGTGTTTTTCTATTTCGACCTGTCAACCGTCATGGACTAACTAACTACCTTTTCTTTGATATCATTCTTTCTTCACACAATCCAGCCTCGATGTCCGTGTGGTGTCGGACGTATAGAGTAGCACCATCCCATATCTTCCCGTGCGCGTGGGTGTCGTAAGAGGCGACTAAGGGACTTACCAGAGCATGGGCAGTAGCGTTCTCTGTGCCTTTGTAACAACCATACTGCGATCGCCAATCCGCCTGCCAAGCGTGGCGATTATGGCAAAACCCCCCTTGGGGAGGCCTATGTCCAGCAGTGGACGTCTTTGCACTTTATGATGTACATATATTGCACAAAACTATCGCTTTTCAGTTTAGGATACTCATAAAATCCTGACAATACTCGTAGTTGTTGAAAACACTGGTTCGTATTTTGCAGGATAAGGTCAATGATATGTAGGTACGAGATTTTATTCAAGTTTTTATACTTTTATTCTTACGTCTTGATTCCCAGTGCCAAATGTGTATTTTTGTATTCAAAATTATGTAAGTATTTTCTAACTTTATCTTGGACATCACTCACATCGGTGAAGGAAAACAATGTGAGGAAACCTGAACATATTAATCACCGTAATTTACTCTTTTAATTTATTAAAACGTACACACACTTCCCTTCTCTATTGTTTTAATATTCTAGTGTATGGCACTCGTGGGTTGTAGCTGAAAATCAGCGTCAGGTGGCGCACTGTGTGTTGTCATCTGACAATATGCTGAGCTGAAGCCTTTTTGGCATTATACTGTTTTCTGTTTAAATCACAGATATAGATAGACCTAGATAACGCAAGAGCAACTACTTCGCGTGCCTAGTTTCATGCCTAGCTTACGTACAAAAATCGTCAGTAAAAAAAAAGTAAAGTTTCCTTCCATCGGTAAGTCATTTTGTGATTAATATTATGCGTAATTCATTTAAAAAACAATTATTTTTAATGTAATAAGTACCCTCAGTTAATACCTGCTAATACCAAATTTAAGAAAAACAAAACATTGTGACGTCATAATAGGTAGTCAAAAAATGGCACGCTTGGTTTTCATACAGATCGTGATTGTTGCGTTATCTAGGGTCTATCTATATCTGTGGTAGTGTATTTTATTTTTAAAGTCAATAAACGCATATTTTTTTCTATTTTTCTTACAATATGAATCAGGAATCGCCAACCGCCATGAGAAAACGTGGTGATCAATGCTCATGCCTTCTCTTGACGAGTAGAGGCCGAGTAGAAGCACAGCTGCCAGTAGACCAAGGGTACCAAGGGTTAAGGGTACCAAAATAATTTTAGACCCTTTATTTATATTATTTTTGCTTGTCAAAATAGAAAAAAGCTCACCATTGTGTGAGCTCGGAACTTGGGGCACCCTGATTTCGAGAGGTTAGGTTAGAAGACCGGTACCACAGATATAATACTTTGGTGAGCATTTGTCCATTCTGGCAGATATTTTGAGTTGATTGGTAGTAAAATAGGTGCATTTCTGGTAGGCGTTTTATCACAAGCCAAGTTGTATCAATACTTTTATTTATTTTAATAAAAAAGTATTTTATTGGTCAGAGCTTGAACGAGTAAAATGTTTGCAAAAAAACACTAGCATTGCAACATTGCCATCATTATTATGACCACATTGGATATAGAAAACCTTTCATTCTCTAGCTAGTCTGATGCCGACGTACATACTACGAAGTACTTATGTTTGTATGTATGTACTTATACCCAATCTACAATCTCCGAAAAATGGGAAACCTTTTTTATTCCCGTGGGAGTCGTTACAAAGGGATTATTTCACAATGGTCCAAACATACATAGAACTTTATAATGAAATAACTTGTAATACTTTTAGGTAACTTAAACGTGACTGGCAAGTATGTATAATGAAAAATATTTCTAGAGTATTGTATATACTTAGACGATTTTATGATGTGTAATCATCTTAGTGGCGATTGACCGAACGTCGACCGACGAATTGAAGAAGGTGGCTGGCAGCGGATGGATGCGGGCTGCCCAATACCGGGTTGGTTGGTAATCTCTGGTGGAGGCCTGCGTTCAGCAGTGGACGGCAATAGGCTGATAATAATGTGATGATGAAGAAACATCTTATCACTCGGTAGGTACACGGTAGGCTAGCTAAAACTTCGAGCGTCAGACGCGTAAGGCGTAAGCGACAGATGACGTCACCGTAAGACTGATTGTTCATGTGTACCTGAGGCTGGTATACGAGGTCACATGTTTACACACCAACGCCTTTAGTACACCAACGCGTTCGTATGCAGCTGCGAGTCAATGCGGAACTACTGCGTAACGAAATATCTGCGGAATGTTAGTACACTGCAGGTTTTTCGCAAAGAAATGTCATTGTAATTTTCTCGCCTTTTCTTGAACTTTACTTCATGGCAGCTCTTATTTGTACGCATTTTTATAATCTGCGTGACCAACTGCATATAATTCGGGATAATTTTTAATTGTATTCAAAATATTTCAATATTTTCGGCTTCCATGGTGCGAAATTCTGTCCTCACCGACAGAACACACGCCTTGCGATGCGAAACACCACTAGCAAAACATCTGCGTCTGTGTAACGACGATTTCTGCAGTTCCTTGCGAAACAATACCGACACAGACGCAACTATTTCATGTAGCTAGTGCTAGAGTGAGATATAGCGTATGCGAAATTCTGCCATACTACTGACGGTTTTTTCGTTGTTTCGCTGCCGCATACGAACGCGTCGGTGTACTAAAGACGTAATCCTCGTGAGTATATTGGCACTCATTTGTTTTCCTTGTAGGCGAGTTTGTTATGATATCTAGTCGTTTTAAGAGTTCCGTACTCAAAAAGTGTGAAACGGAACGATATTACTGAGACTGCGCTGTTTCCATTGTTGTGTTTTTTTGTCTCCCCTTGTCTCTTTTCCTGTCTCTTGGTATCCATTCCGTTAGACGTTTTGTTCATTTGTCATTCTTCATCCTACATTATATGTGTTCTGCCCAATGCCATTTCAGTAATGGAAGTTATTAATTATGGGGTTTTTTTTATGTAGTGTAACTTGGTATGACACCCTGGTAGCCGTGGTAGCTGGTACGGTAGCCGTGTGGTGCTGGTCGCGAATAGCACCACCCCATTTCTACCCGCGGGTGTCGTAAGAGGCGACAGAGGGATATTGACTAGAGGATGGGCAGTAGCGTCCTTCTGAGAACCAGAACACCTACTGCGATCGCCAAGTTGCATCAGCCAAGCATGGCGATGACGGCTGAACCCCCCTTGGGGGAGACCTATGCCCAGCAGTGGGCGTCTAAAGGTCAACCTTTAGGCGCCCGCTGCTGGGCCTAGGTCTCCTGGTCTCATGATGACGATGACGATAACACCCTTCGTACTTTTTACTAGCTCAATAAATCAGTTAGACAAATAAATTTACTGAAAAATTGACCACACAGCACACACATTTACGAAAAATACGATTTAATTTAACATCACAATTCCTACTGAAGCCTAGTGTAGCAAAAAATCAAAACGTAGGGGATATATTATTCTGTGCACATAGTAATTTGATTGTACCCTTGTCATTTACGGGTATATCTCGAGCCGATCTTGGGAGACCTTGTTAGCCGAATTTAAACGCTATTCAGTTCTAAAGGCTACATCATACAGTCATGATGTTAGACGATATTAGGTTTTATTTGTAACACAATGACATGTCTAGTAAAAAGGCAGTATTACCGTTACATATTATTATGTAGTTAGTTAGTTATCTACATATTAGGTCTAAGGTCTAGGTGGTCGCTCACAATGGGCCTCATCAGAAGGCTTAAAGTCACTCAAAGGGCAATGGAGAGGGCTATGCACGGAGTTTCCTTGCGTGATAAAATCAGAAATGAGGACATCCGCAAGAGGACCAAGGTTACCGACGTAGCCCGAAGAAATGCCAAACTTAAGTGGCAGTGGGCAGGGAACATGGCTCGCAGAACGGATGGCCGATGGGGTCAAAAAGTTCTGGAGTGGCGACCGCGATCCGAAAGACGTTGCGTTGGAAGGCCTCCCACTAGGTGGACCGATGACCTGGTAAAGGTTGCGGGGATCCGCTGGATGCAAGTCGCACGGGACCGGTCAATGTGGCGATACTTGGGTGAGGCCTATGTCCAGCAGTGGACGTCTTTTTCTGAAAATGATGATGATGATGATGTTGGTCTAATAATTATTTAGTTAGCATGATATTAGAAACTGACAAGGAAAAGGGAATCGTTTGTCTTGGTATGGGTAAAGAGTTATGAATATAAATATTGATGGATGGAGAGGAAGAGTAACACCCTAAAGAAAATACGGATGGATTGTTTAAAGAATTATATAAAAGACTATCAGGCTTGGCAGACGTTGTTCTGCCCTTAAAATAAAAAAGTCCTACAACTCGACTTCAGCGCCACCTACCGGGTCCAATGGTAAATCTAAACCATTCTCGAATCCACTGGAACACACACAAAAAAATTTCATCAAAATCGGTGCAGCCGTTTAGGAGGAGTTCACTTTATAGATTAAAAACAACGGATTAACTCACTGTGTTGTCTGGTTCGTCCGACTAGTTTCGATGTCATACGACCACCTTTCTCAAGGAGTTCTACAGGATGACACACCGCCCGTTGCGTTCCTGCGGACACTTGTCGTGAAGCGGCAGATAAATAAAAGAATAGGTAAAGGTATAAAGGTACAAGTATAATTAATATAAAACATGATATAAAAATATAGAACTGATGGATTATTGATGAAGAATGAAGGATGTCACGAAGGTGCAGGTAGGTGTAGGTAGTATAGTAATGGGTGTAGATGGATTGTTGATAGAAGATTTTGGAAGACGACAGCAGATGCAAACAGGCCAATCAGGAAGGTGAAGGTAGGGTGTGAAGACGTAGGCGTGGGTCGACCGCGTGCCGCGAAGCTCAGGCCGCCGACTCCGGCTTCAATTCGGCGGACCTTGCGGGCTCCAAGGGTGCAGAAAGGTTGGCAATTGTAAGCTTCCACACCACATTTCTGTAGGCATAGTCCAAACCTTTTCAATAAAGACGCGATCAGTTAAAGTGTATGGTAAAATACCTTTTCCAGGCTCCAGGTCAGCTACATAAAAGTATAGTGCGTAGTACATAATTATATATTGACGGTCAGCTGCTTCTGATGCTTGTTTGTTAGTAGACATAATTTACGGCAATATAGATTGGTACTTTGAAAACTTCGTAATGTATTATGTACATAACTGATAATATTAAAATGAAATAAGTCTATGTAAAAATACTTTTTCACCATCAAAAGTCAGGGGAAAAGTCCAGTCCTTTCTTCTGACACCAAGATGACAAGCTTTCTTTTGTTTTGAAAATGGCATTGAAAGTTTTACTCTATGAGTAAAGAGGCCAGAACTCATATCGGTACCTTACGAAAAGGTCGTCAAGGGATTTAAACTTCATAGTGTTTAGAAATATGTTGAATGTAAGAAATATGTTAATAATGTATACATCACACACTGCGGGACAACTGCGGAGGTGGCGCGGGCGAGGGTGGAGGTGGTAGAAGTGGCGGAAGAGTATCTTGCTTGAACCACATTTACACTAAGCTGACCACATCATCACTTTTAAGTTCGTCATCTGTATCGGGTCTCACCATAAGTAGTGAGTTCACTTTCATACACACGCACAGAAGATTTTTATAAAGACTAGCAGCACCTTGCTGCTACTTCGTCCGTGTGAATTTTCTCTTACAATATATAGCACTCAGGGATAACGTAGCTTTCTGTTGGTGAAGGAATTTTTAAAATCGGATGAGCAGTTTTGGAGATTACCCCCTACACACAAACAAACCAATTTTACCTCTTTTTAGTATAGAAAAGGCAGTCAAAGATAGCATGGTGGTTGACAGGACGGAATAGCAGAACTAAACGTAACGAAAAGGGCAGAAAGATTGGTATGATGATTTGACTAAGTGTGGCATCCAATGAAAAGCTACGAATCATACGTGAGATTATGAAACAAAAGGCAGACAGACCGCGCGAAACACTGAGAGTGAAGCCACCAAAGCAAATACAAATTCAAAAGTGAATACTTACAATCTCGTGATTGCATTCGCTTTTGAATTTGTATTTGTATTTGATTTGTTTAACGATGTGGCGTTTCGTGCTATACTGACACATGTCTGTACAGCACGAAGCGCGTTGCAGGTATTCGCTTTTGAATTTGTATTTGCTTTTTTGGCTTCACTCTCAGTCTTCTGCTCGGTCTATCTGCCTTTTGTTTCATAATCTGAGCGTGAGACAATCTGCTCCTCTCTAACAGAATGACACTGCCTACTACTCTAGTGTCTATCTGCTAGTGAATGGCCTGACAAAACTGGACCAGCCATTTCGCAGATCACCCGGAACAAACAGACAGACAGCCAAATAATTTTTTAATTCGTTTCTGGTGTAATTCGTATATACAGGGTGTCCAGTAAATAGCACGACTTACTGCAGGGGGTGATAGCTTGGGTCAATACCTGCCAAAACAACACAATATATATGTTCAGCAAAATCTTACGGATTTACAGTTTTACAAAATTTTCCGAAATATCGAAAAATCTCTACCATGAAACAGATTTTTAAGCATCTCGTAATGAAAAATTCCTTTTCTAGAGTATTTTTTTTTGTGCATCTTATTCGTGAATAGTTACTTTACTCATTGATAAGTCTTTTTTTCTATCAAAAACAAAAATGTTTTCAAGAAATACAATTTTTTGTTCAAATTTTCACTGAACAATTTTCTTATCGTTTTACTTTAACCTACAGTGGTGAACAGAAATCCGTAAGATTTTGCTGAACATATATATTGTGTTGTTTTGACAGGTATTGACCCAAGCTATCACCCCCTGCAGTAGGTATGTCGTGCTATTTACTGGAGTACAGTAGAAGGCTGTTATTTTTAACCCCCGACGTAAAAACGACTGGGTGTTATAAGTTTGACGTGTCTGTGTGTGTGTGTGTGTGTGTGTGTGTGTGTGTGTGTGTGTGTTTGTGTGTGTCTGTTTGTGGCATCGTAGCTCCCGAACGTATGAACCGATTTTGTTTTTGTTTTTTTTTATTTGAGAGGTGAATTAGTCGGGAGCGTTCTTAGCTATGTTTGATGAAAATCGGTCCAAGATGGCCGCCGCTACAAAATAGCTAATCACATATTTTTTCACAACTCCATCAATATGGGTATCAAATGAAAGGGCTTCACTACTTAGTACAATACTTTACACTATGATAAATTTCAAAGTCTAGATGACCGGCACCACAAAACTTGAAAATTAATTTTCCAAAGCACCGGTTCCCTGCTGTTTAAACATAGGGTAGACTGGGTACTATTGTGCCAGAGTACGGTTGTGCCAATTGGACGTAGTTACGCAAAAAGAATCCAATCCACACTTTTTCCAAAATTCAATCTTTTTCCAAACGCATTTTAAGGGTGATATCATTAATATCAAAAAAGATCCATGTGACGAAATACAACTTTAGACGTATCTACAACTTCTCAAAACCAGACTAAATTACATTTAAAAACTTTCAAATAAAAATTAAATTAAATTAAAAATTTAAAAAACCCCCAACGCAAAACATAAAAGCAATTATTTAAAAAGTAAAAAATAATATCTTTTGTTGAGCCATCAAATGTTTGTTCGTTGAAATGGCGCTATAATGTCGCGGCGGGGTACCGCTAAGTCAGCAATAGCTAAATAGGTAAAATAGCGAACTCATGGATTTGCAATGAGATTTGACTTACGCGGTACCCCGCCGCGACATTATAGCGCCATTTCAACGAACAAACATTTGATGGCTCAATAAAAGATATTATTTTTTACTTTTTAAATAATTGCTTTTATGTTTTGCGTTGGGGGTTTTTAAAATTTTAAATTTTGACATTACATAAAGACACTTTAATCTTATTTATTTGTACATTCTAGGTTGCCAAAAAAAATATAAAGTTTAAAAACTAAAACCCGACCACAACAAAAAGTGATCTAAAAAGTACAAAACAAGAAAATATTTCACACAGAAATCAAGACATAGGTACAAAATGGTCAAGGTAAGCCGTGGTTGCATGCCTGTATCCCATATGAGTGCAATGAACATGAATATAATGGCATGCAACCACGGCTTACCTTGACCATTTTGTACCTATGTCTTGATTTCTGTGTGAAATATTTTCTTGTTTTGTACTTTTTAGATCACTTTTTGTTGTGGTCGGGTTTTAGTTTTTAAACTTTATATTTTTATTTAAACCATTTGGAGTCACAGCTAAGTATTATATATTTAATAGGTACTAGTGAACCCCTTTCCAATGATACTAAACACGGTATGCGTATCTTACTTTATTTGGTAATCTTTCCTTTTTTACAATAATTTGTGACAAATTACCACTAAATATTATATAAATTTGAAATGTACTAGTGAACCCCTTTCCAATGATACCAAACACGGTATGCTTGTCTTCATTTTTTTTTTTAATATTGGTTTTTTTGTCCGCCAGAGGGCGCCACATTGGATTCAGTGACACGTCATATAGCCTATAACCAGCGGACGATTAAGACGCTTCTAACGATACCTCATTTGTTCAGTTCTGATAAGTAGTTTAGGAGCTATGAGCGTACAGATGAACATACATACATACATACATACATACATACATACATACATACATACATAGCCTGTCAAACTCATAACCCTCCTTTGGCTTTGCCGTAGTCGGGTAACAAGCTTGGTGGCCGATGTGTTGGGATTGGTGGTCAGATGTGATATTGATTTTATTGGTGATTTCGATTACCACGAGCTAGACAATTAAAATATGTTCATTCTATGTAACTTTCGAAGTTCCTATTATCGGACTACAAAAATCGCAACATCGTGTGTGGTCCGGACCCTAAGTCCGCAAATATTAGGTCGCACTTAAAAGGTTTTTTGTGATAACTGTCTTTGAACAAGCATATTTAAAAAATCGCTGAAACTGTAAGATTTCTTTGATGATATTGCTTTTTATCTTGACTGCAAGGAAAGGGTTATGTTTTTTTATTGTTTTGGTGGGTTTCGCTCGGCACGCCGAATGTCAGTTATCTGGCTCCATCAGACAACGGCGGGCGTGATCACAAACGAGTCTTTTGCTTTACGGGTCAGCAATAACAAAAAATTGGACATTTTTAAATAGACTTGTAAGGATAGGTACAAAATCCTTTTTGTTAATATTCCCTACTCTTGCTTTAGGCTTACGTATATTCCTTAAATGTATTTAGTTTAATAGAAATCGGTTAATTAATAGTCAAGATTTGTACTAAAAATTTTGTATGAGGCACCGAGTGCCTAAGAAACTAAAATGGCTGGCGGCAAATTTTCATTTTTATATTCTGTTTATTCTATTTATACATATAAATTAAATTTAAAAAACATTAATATAATAGTAAAAACATTTAAAAATATGAGAAATAGTAGCCGACCGGTATCGAAAAAGAAGGACCGACCTTATTTTCCGATACCGGTAGGCTACTATTTGCTACAGGCTACAGGCGGAAAGGGCCCCAAAAAGAGAAACCTAACATTGCGGGCCGTGTCCAGGGGGCCAAGTCTGCTATTTTCATAATTTCGTCATTCCAACACGATCCCATTGTCATTTTGCTAAAAGTTCGTTATCTGCTAAATTCATCAGTGGTCGGTCAATGGTCTCGTAATAGAATTGTGTTATAATGACATTGTCGTATTGCCATTATTATGAAACCCGTTAGTAGAAATGATTTTCGAAAAACTACTACTTCATGTCAGATTTCATTTATATATATATTTTTACATATAGGTAGCAATAAGTGCAATCTGAAGTAGTAAGAAGTTCGTGAACTAAGGGCGGGTTGCTTCAACTAACCGGTAATAGTCAAAAACGGCGCTAACTATTGTCAAATAAAAAAAAATGGGTGGTTTCACAAAATCATACGTCATAAAGTTACTATTACCATAACCGACCAGTCATCGTAATTTTGTGTTGTCAAACAGCTACTTTCAAACATCAAAATGTTATGGAATCTCTTTTTGAATAACCATAACTGACGGATTTTTATGTCATGAAACAACCCGTTACATTTAACGTACGTTAAACATCTCACGTCATAGTAACTTTTTAACCGTCCGTATGTAACGTTAACCGACTGTTTGAAACAACCCGCCCTTAGTCAGTCATTCATTTGTCATTACCTATGTACGAGATTACCATTCTATATCATTTCTTTCAATGGAGTGTTAGTGGTTGACCATTGGAAAGTCATAATGATGCCATTATATTAGTAGATTACCAAACTTGTCAAAATCAACAATTATGAAATCAATGATAGACCATTCTGACACTATTGTAATAGCAGACTTGAGGCCCAGAAGTACTGCCTTCTGAATCAAGTCCTTGATCCAGCCGTCTAACGAGAGCCTTCTCATATGTATTTATTATTATTATCAGCCTGAATTTTTCAATTACAGGGCAAAGACCTGTTTACTCTCCTTCTAACTCTTTCTATTAAGGGCTATCTGGGACAAGTTTTGACGTGACAACGTCTTATAATTCGATAGAGCCGGCTGCACGCACGAAAAAACATGACTCATGCGGCGTTACGGCGTTACC
This sequence comes from Charanyca ferruginea, assembly GCA_947361185.1. Classification (NCBI taxonomy): domain Eukaryota; kingdom Metazoa; phylum Arthropoda; class Insecta; order Lepidoptera; family Noctuidae; genus Charanyca; species Charanyca ferruginea. Next base: position 6,104,020 of record OX376070.1, read on the forward strand.
TCGCTCTGAGGCGTTCCATGTAAGGCTTGAAGTGCAAGCGAGAGCGCGGAATGAGCGACAAAGAAGCACAATCGGCCTTTGCGTTCGGCAGCGTTCGACATCCGTCTCTCTCCTACTTGAGTGAGCGATGCGTCTGCGTGGACAGCTGCTATACTATAGTACATTTACATGTTTTGATCGAGTATCAAGTGCAGTGAAAAGTGAATGTGGTGTCAATTGTTTATAGCAACGATAATTACAGCGATAATTCTTTTGCGTTGTCACGTTCAACTATCGTCAGTAAACCGACTTTACAGACAACCAATTTTTTTTTTCGAAGGAGATCTAGATCATGCCGCGACCTCCATCTCTCAACAAAAACAAAAAAAAAAGCAAAAAATGTTAGAACATAAATTCTCGTATCTCCAATCGACACATCAGTACGTGATTGTTTCCCAAAAGATTTATACCAGTGTTGGCATTCTAACTGTAAAAAATAGGGTTCCTAGGTTGATACTGAAATAAATTGCTTCGAGTCTAGTTATAAAAGTAGAGAAACAGTGGTTTATTTTCTAATATCTTCTTATAAGGAGCTTCGAATGTAATTCTCAGTTTAAAGTGTTCTAGGAAAGTACTCGTTGATTAAAGTTTTGATTTATGTGTTGCTGGTGGAGAAAATAGTCGTAATTGCAAGCTTTTGAGGGATTTTTCCAAGAGATTTTTCTGCATACCTAAATGAAAATTGAGCATTGATTTTCATATTCATCATGACAACCTTTAGACGCCATAGGTAATGGGAGCCCAAGGGTGGTTTAAGCCGTAATCGCCATGCTTGACCGATGCATCGCAGTAGGTGTTAGGGTGTTACCAGACCAATAGATCGATCGTCGACCAACGGCATCAAACGATGATAGAATGGATTAGTCGGCGTCGATCGATAGTTTCTACCAGACCAACCGATCGATTGTCGATAGACGATAGATCGATGGTAGAATTTATTAGTCGACGTCGATCGAGTTGCTTGATTATCATTACTGATCGATTATAGCTGGGGTTAATCGAGCAAGGTTGGTTAGTGGACCGGTATCCGTCGATCAGCCAAAGCTACCACACCAATCGAGCAACGTCGATCGATGTCAATTGATTGAAAAATAAAGGGATCACTTGGACCTAGTATCGACACAGTATAAATATTAGTATGTATGGAGTTTCTTGCCCATTCTTCTCCATACGAAACTACCATTTGGCATGGGCAACTAGATTCAAATTTTACAATTTATGACGTTCAAAAGTGCCTTTAATGGTCTAATTGAAATAAATGATTTGACTTTGACTTTGACTTTACCAAGGGGTTTCGTGTTACCCAGTTACTGGGTTGTGGAGGTCTCAGCGCGTATTTTGCGTACAGGTAGGAAGTAAGTCATTCGATCCACCCCAGCTCATCAAGAAAGAACAGCAGCGCCTTGACGTTGCTTGCGATCTCCTGTAGTGTGGAAGTGTGCGTGTAACCCAGTCGGTTGTGGTGGTCATACATGCATTCGCTCCATGTAAAACACTGGTATTCAGCTGCATACGGTTAGACTGGAAACAGACCCCCATAGTTGAGAAAAGGGTAGGTTGATCATTGAAGATCACGGAACTATGTATAATTTTGAATGTTTTGTCAGATATAGGTAAAAGTACAGAATAATCTAATACCTTTCAACGAGCAATTCTTGTATATAAGTATTTATGTATATAGGGTGACTGGTAATTAGTGTACGATACTTAAACACGTGATTGTGTTCATGATAACAAACAACTTTCCCGAAGGAAAAATGTTTTTGTACTGGTTCACTTTAGGTCACAGGCGCGCGCGCGCGTGTATTTCATACGGCTGTTGTATTATTGTGGTAAAAGTGAACCAGTACAAAAAACATTTTTTCTTCGGGAAACTTGTTTGTTATCATGAACACAATCACGTGTTTAAGTATCGTACACTAATTACCAGTCACCCTATATATATAATCTGAATCACGGAAACGGCTTCAATGATTTTTATGAAATTTAGTATGCAGGGGGTTTTGCGGGTGAGAAATGGATGTAGCTAAACTTAATTAAAAAAAAAATACCAAGCAATGCTCGCTCGCCCAGGTACTTAATATATTGTTTAATATATGGAGGGTGGCCAGTGACTTTGACCCAAGAATTAAATAACACAAATTTGGGGCACTAAATCCAATAATGTTATATATTTAATCATTTAACCAACGTACTCAAACTAAAACATAAATAATTATGGAATGTAAACTAATTAGTTATTCTGTCTCACCGTCTACTGCGTTAACAACACTACAAACACAGCATATTTACATTTAAACTCATGCGTGAAATACATGTAATTGTTTTATTTTGAGTTATTTATTTAATTATTTATTATTGTTTGTATTAGGTACCTACCATAGGCATTAAAACTACCAATCTGCTGATATTATAAAAAGGTGAAGTTTTCAAGTTTGGATCTCAGATTAAGAAACAAAAGGCAGATAGACCGCGCGGAACACTGAGAGTGAAGCCAAAAAAGCAAAAATAAATTCTAAAGCAAACACCCATAACTCGCTTCGTTCTGTACTTACACGAGTCGGTACAGCACGAACCGCCGCATCGTTAAAAAAAACATAAAAATACAAATTCAAAAGCGAATACAATCACGAGATTGTAGGTGAATACCTACAATCTCTTTCTCGCTTTTGAATTTGTATTTGCTTTGATTATTTCAGATTTAGATTACAATCCATAATATTAGAACTTAGACAACTTAAAACTATATTAGTAAAACACTAAAACAAACATACAAAAAAAGATAATAAGATAAAGCATAATAATATGTGCTTGATTTTTACAATTGGTTTATTAGGTAACCAAGAGAAAAGAGATTGCCCATTTCAGGCCCTCCAGTGAACATTAGACTAGAGAAAAAATATTAGGTCCTTACATATGAAATTGCCGATACTTAATACTCGCAACTTTGAAATCAAATATTTTGTGGTTGATTAGGAATTCCAAATTCAAAATTATTTCAAAATAAAGACTAAAGAATATTGTTTTAAAATTCGTGTTTCATTTGTTTTCACGTTATTTGTTTGGGCTTGAAAATTGCTATAGCAACAACAATGGAGAAATTAAAAATTCGCAGTATTTACGGATATGAGTTCCACCGTGGCGCCAGTGCAGCAGAAACGGCTCGAAGGATTAACGACGTGTACGGGCCCGGCACCGTTAACGAACGAACGGTGCGTTTTTGGATTCAACGTTTCCGTTCTGGAAATTTTGATTTACAAAATGAGCCTCGTGGACGACCGGATACTCAAGTGAATAATGAAGAATTAAAGGCGATAGTGGAAGCGGATCCATCTCAAACCACTTCTGAATTAGCAGCAGCCTTTGGAGTAAGTGACAAAACAATCATTATCCATTTGCGTCAAATTGGAAAAGTAAAAAAGCTCGAAAAGTGGGTACCGTACGAATTGACTGAAGCACACCAACAAACACGCGTCGGTCGCTGCGCTTCTTTGCTCAATCGTCACAATAATGAGGGAATTTTAAATCGTATTGTCACTTGTGATGAGAAGTGGATCGTGTAAGATAATCGCAAGCGATCATCACAATGGCTTAACCCTGGAGAACCGGCAAAACCTTGCCCCAAGCGAAAACTGACCAAAAAGAAGATTCTAGTTAGTGTTTGGTGGACCTGTGCTGGTGTCATCCACTACAGCTTCTTGAGATCAGGCCAGACGATTACTGCAGACATGTATTGTCAACAGTTGCAAACAATGATGGAAAAGGTCACCATTAAACAACCGAGACTGGTCAATTGCTCAAGCCCATTGCTCCTTCAGGATAACGCTCGACCACATACTGCACATCAGACGGTCGCCAAGTTAGAGGAGCTGCGACTGGAAACTTTGCGTCACCCACCATACTCTCCAGATCTTGCTCCAACCGATTACCACTTATTCCGAAATTTGGACAACTTTTTACAAGGAAAAAAATTCAATTCTGATGAGACAGTTAAAACAGCTTTCAAGCAGTTCATCGATTCTCGCTCCAAGCATTTTTTTACCAAAGGGATCAATGAGCTCCCGATAAAATGGCGGAAGTGTATCGATAACAATGGTGCATACTTCGATTGACTAAATATATAATTTCTTAAAAAAAAGTTATTTTTAATTTTTTGATACCGAGCGGCAATTTCATATGTAAAGACCTAATACTTCATGGTTTAATTTTGCCATAAAAAAATATGTATTTACTTTCTTTTAAATGGGCGCCACTACAATTTACAACAATTAGTTAAAAAAAGTAATTCTATTGTAAAACAAGAAGTTTTTTGATTCTGACGCAGGCATAATATTGCCAGCATCAAAACCATATTACGAGTATATCATTAATCAATCGATTTGAATCGATTTATAAACAAACACAATAACCTCAACGGCATACCCACGAGACTTTACTGGTATTGTAATCAAAATTCCACTAAATGAAAACGTTAAAAGAATTGAATTGAATATGTATATAAAAACTAATGATGAAAATAAAAAAGTAATAAAGAATAACAAAAATAAATAAATTATCGGTTATTTAAAAAGGTAACCGACATATCGATTTAACGTTATTATTTTTTCGTTATTGCGACAACACTGAATTGAATCTGACTCTTCGCTTGTTGTCTATGTTGTTTATACTTAATGTGGAATAATCTGAATGTTTTTTATTTAGTTTTTCTTTTACGCACGTCATTGGCTTTGTTTTAATAATTTTGTAATCACGTTTGACGATAACTTTGACTCTAGAATCAAGGATCACGACTGCTTTCGATTTTAGATACTGATCAATAACGTTATACAATATTTGTGGTTTTAATCTGACCGAGATTCAAAATCATACCTTGGAACCCGAAGAAATAAGCGTGATACAACAGTGGGCATAGCAAGTAAATATTCAAACCATAACTTGATTAAGTAAATATTCAAATCATAACATGATTAATAATCATGTTATGGTTTGAACATTTACTTGCTAGCTATGCCCACTGCTGTATCAATAAGAAACAAGATTATCTGTTCACACCTAAAACGATATGATGACACTATGATGTAGGCAATAATAGTATTGCCTACATCATCCAAGTTACGTTTCTAAAATAGTGGCGTCAACTTGAATATATTTTTTAGATGTCTAATACTATTAAGATTTTGGAACACTCCATTTTTATAGTAATATTTGATGTCCAATCTTGGGCCTAGGACAGTATGGAGTCTAGGCAATCCCCTTTACATGGTAAACATATATATATGCTTATGGCGGTTTCAACGATCTGATAGGCGAGTGACATGACAATTTGACAAGACGTGACGGCTGATGTACTTTTTTTTGTCGTCCGCTTGGCACGAGGCGTTAGTGAATGCACATGCTAGGCCTTAACAATGTCATAATTCTTCTTAAATAATTCCATTATCATAAAGAAAACTTTTTAATTTAAGTCTTGTACAGACAGCGTCATCAACTGCTTACCCCCCAGCCACGCATACAAATTTCTTCGGATAGGGTGTAAGCAGTTGATGACGCTGTCTGTACAATGTCACTATCGCGGGAATTTCTCACATTCCTCTCAGTTGCTCTTAGCTCCTCGGATCCTCCATTTCCTGTGGGATCTCGTGTCCTCGCACAATATTCAGTAGACGTGTAGACTCGGGGCTTTGACCTATGGATAATGAGCGTGCAAGATTTTAAGAGGACTTACACCGCAGCATGTAATAATTAGCGAACAAGATATTGTTTCTAAAACATGTACTTCTAAATATTAATACAATATACTACACAAAACCCTCAACAACATAATATAAAAGCCAGCCGTCACACTTGAATAATAACATAAAAACCAATGACGTATTATAAATAGACGCGTCATACACGAACATTAGTGCACTTTAAAACGGCGCAAACTTTTATAACTACATACCAGTAGGCACATACAATTAAAAAAGCGCAAAGAAAGGGACAGAAGCATACGGCGTACTCCTGTTAGAAAAAGATAAACATACATATTTTGTTACGTCAGTTATGTTTGAATTACGAGCGATACTGACGTATAGCCGCGACACTGGGTTGTACGTGACTTAGTGAAACCCCGGCAATTGCCTTGCTTTAATATTGCCATTATTGAGCGCGGGTTTATATCATTGATAAAAATACAATAAAAATTAACTCTAGAAACGCATGTATTATCATAAGTGTCAAACAAACTTTTACAAACTTTAAAAAAGACAAATATTTATACCGTACACGAATCGAATCCGAATCACGCAGGAATTTGCCTCCTATCATTGGAATTCTATCATTATTTTTGAAGTTATACTTCTTTAGGCGCGTTATGAAAAAATGATGAGAGTGAAATTTTACGATTCGCGCATGCGCGCGCACAGCGTCACACGAAATTCTCACGGGAGTAATTGTAAACAACGCCATCTCATCAGCAGTAAGTAGTTCAGCATGTACGTCAGAGATGGCGTTGTTTACAATTCAAATTGTGCTTATATACTTTTTTAATAATGCCAAAGAAGTATAACTTCTCACGCTCGTACATAAGTACACGCACCCATTTTTTCCAAAACTTCGGTGTAACAAAAGGACTCATACTGAGTAAGGCTATATGTATACAAGCGGCTACCAGAACTGCCGAAGGCAGTAAGTAGTTCAGCATGTACGTAAGAGATGGCGTTGTTTACAATTCAAATTGTGCTTATATACTTTTTTAATAATGCCAAAGAAGTATAACTTCTCACGCTCGTACATAAGTACACGCACCCATTTTTTCCAAAACTTCGGTGTAACAAAAGGACTCATACTGAGAAAGGCTATATGTATACAAGCGGCTACCAGAACGAATGTGTTCATTTCACTTGAGCTTCCGCTTAGCAAAAGAGTGAACATTTTAGCCATCCCAATAAGAAGGAGCGTTAGTGGTCCCTGTCCTAATGAGGGCAAAAGAGGTGTTACTCAATACTGGTACCTACTGTTAAGTGTCGGAAGATGATTGGTACTTTTGTTCTGCGTAATAAGGGTAAGGAATTTTGGGATATCCTGTTCTATTGATAGGTGTTTCTCATCTTAACATTCCTCATAATTAAAAGCTTTTAATTAATTTGCAAGTTGAATTAAAACCACAAAAAATAAAAGCTTGAGGCGTAAAAACAACCTCAAGGTTTAAAAATAATCTTAAGTATAATTTTCCTTCATATCAGTTTTATTTTACACTTTTTGCCAAAAACATGTTTTTTTAAGGGTTTCCTTTTTTAATATGGACTTGTCTGAGAAAAAAAAGTTACTAGAAATAACAAATTAGTGATACAATCAAAGCGAAGATTCGTTCATTCCGTCCTCTCAACCGTCAAGCTATCACCCCCTTTTTTTCACAACCACACACAATCCATCCACCTTTTTTTTGCTCTTTCCCTCCCTTTCCATTCATCCACATTTATTTCATAAAGGCATTCGTACACCGACGCGTTCGTATGCGGTAGCGAAACAACGAAAAAACTGTCAGTAGTATGGCAGAATTTCGCATACGCTATGTCTCACTCTAGCACTAGCTACATGAAATAGTTGCGTCCTTGTCGGTATTGTTTCGCAAGGTACTGCAGAAATCGTCGTTACACAGACGCAGACTTTTCGCTAGTGGTGTTTCGCATCGCAAGGCGTCGTTGGCGGCGTCGCACGTGTTCTGTCGGTGAGGACAGAATTTCGCACCATGGAAGCCGAAAATATTGAAATATTTTTTAATACAATTAGAAATTATCCCGAATTATATGACAACTACATATAATTCGGGATAATTGTCACGCCGTTTACAAAAATGCGTACAAAAAAAGTACTTTTGGAAGTCGGTGGCGGTGGCTTTGAGTTTGTTGTTTTGTATTGCCACCGACTTCCGAAAGAAAAGTAATGTGTGTTTTGTGCTAAAGTTATTTATCACTTTTTCGTTTTTGAAGGCGGTTTTTTTTTGATAAAACTATTTATGTTTCGCTTTTTAGTGTTGCCTTAATATCCAAATCCATTAAGAAACGGCGACACACTTAAAAGAGATTGTAAATCCTCCAAAGATTGAAGAAACTAAAACGTCGTCTAAGTATTTTTTTTATGAATTTGTTGATTTTCTCAACAAAACAACAAAGGGCTGGATCAATTTTGGTAAAATTTATATGGCACCATTTCGGAATAAACCCCTTTCGAACAAAAAAAGGAATTTTGCAAATCAGTCTATTTATGACAGAGTTATGCCAGAATATGCATAAAAAACCAAAAAAAAAAATACAAACATTCGAATTGATAACCTCCTCCTTTTTGAAGTCGGTTAAAAAAGAGGTGGCATGGAGGGAAATTCAAGAAAAGACGGGATAATTACAGTTTTATTGGGAAAAAACTGCAGTGTACTAACATTCTGCAGATATTTCGTTACGCAGTAGTTCCGCAGTGACTCGCAGCCGCATACGAACGTGTCAGAATAAAAGGTATAATTGGCAACACTAAAAAGCAATAGATAGGTCTGTATTAAATACACATACTTATATACTCAAAGAATATTATTATTTTCGAACAGAATAGTGAAATGAAAATACTTTGTTTAGGAAACATATATTTTATTGTAATATTTCAGACTCAAAATCATTTATTTCAATTCAACCTTTTACAGGTACTTTTGAATTGTCAGAGTCAGTCAGAAAGTTGAATCTAGTTGCTCGTTCCAAAGAGTAGATTTCTATGGAGAAGAACGAGCAAGAAACTCCATGAACACTCTTTTAAAATCAGTAATATTTTACAAATTTAGGTTACATTATTCATGTCATAACAACTAGGTACATATAATTTAATATTAAAATTATTCATATACATAGCCTTGCATAGTTATCATCATAGTTATACTTATCTTATTATTTTCTTCGAGAGCTCCGTACCGATCAACGTTTCGATCAAAAAGTGTCCCGATGAAGTCGGAACACTTGCTTTTATAAGCGGCGACAAACAAGTGTGATTCATGGGAGAAGAATGATGACAAGCCAATGTGATTCATACTTATTTGCTATCCAAAGTTTAAACACACTTTATTCTATTTAAAATGATGTTATTTACTATACTTCTACTGCATTTAATCAGAAATTAATTATTACTTGATATTACAACACGAATTACGTTGTTATATATTAATTACATCGGTATAAATCTAACAAACGCGTCGGTGTACTAAAGGCGTAACCCTTTGCGTCGCATGCATTTGGATGCGATGGTTACACATGTACCTATTGAAAGACATTTTGTGAAAATATTTCCAACAAGGGTCGAATTAATTTCGTAATTTAAATTCGTATTTAATTGTACAGATATTGCTTACCAGTCTTATCAAAACTATTTTATGCTTACAAACAAGATAACCATAAAAACGAAGCACCTTTTTAACAGCTACTTAATTATTCTTTGTAATAAGAACACCTAGTCTTGTGTTCAGCGTAACGACAGTGGACTGGACTTAGATTGTTAATTGGACAAACGTGGCTCGCCACGACGACCAATTTATTTAATCTTTGGGACTGAGGGTCTAACACGAAAGCGTGGTTTACGTAATAGGTACCTTGCATTCATATCAAAAACAATATGAAAATTTCTTTACTTTATAACCTCATCACATACAAACCTTTTAGTCTAAAATGTTGGATTTAATAAACTGATTAAATTAAACTTCATGATGCTTATGTTTGATGGGGTTTCTTTGCTGGATAGAATCGCAATGAAGTTATTCGCCAGAGAACTAAATTCACCGACATTGCGCGTCGAAGTGGGCCGGTCACGTCTGCAGATGGACAGACGGTAGATGGAGCAGACACGCTCTACAGTGGAGACCGCGTTTGGGCAAGCGTAGTGTTGGACGCCCTGCGGCACGATGGACCGACGATTTGAAGAAGGTTGGCAGGCAAGGCTGGCAAGGAAGGCTGGCAGCGGATGGATGCGGGCTGCCCAAGACCGGGTTGGTTGGCGATCTCTGGGGGAGGCCTACGTTCAGCAGTGGACGGCAATAGGCTGATATGATGATGCTAATGTAAAGCCAATGTATAAAAATATTTTTTAATAACTCTATAAGACTTACGTACCTCAAGATTTCTAATATTTAGGACTTGAAAGTTTTGACAGTCATTATGAGTAGTCAGAAGCCAAAAAGTCTGACAACCAGTCTTACCAAGGGGTTTACTGGGTTTTAGAGGGCAGATCGGCGCAGTCACTCCATGTAAAACACTGGTATTTAGTATTTCAGTTTGAAGTCAACACCAACATAATTGGGAAAAGGCACATGATGATGGTAATTGTTAAACCAAGGTTATAATCCTTTAGTAGGATACTAGACCAGTAGGTCGATTCTGTAAAATTCAAACAACAACTCGCATCTCACATCGCTTTCACTCTCACTTGGCATAAGGTTCAAAATGACCTTGATATATTTGACACTTTGAATCGGGTTCGAGTGCGAAGTGAGCGACGAAGTGACGGGGAAATTACTTTACAGAATGTCACTTCTTAGGTCATCTCATACTTTATCTGTCAAACTCTCCCTGTCAATTTAGTTCAACTCGCTGACACGCTCGCAAGGGTGGCGCTAGTGTAAATTCAAATTGTCAACCGATCAGTTTTTAGAATGTCAATCAAGAAACTCACAGCGGATTCAGATTCGAAGTTTAGAATGAGGTCTTACAGAATCACACCCCTCAAGTTTGAATAAAAAAAAAGTTCAATAGAAATTCGTTCATTACTATTTTCCAAAACTTTGGACTTGAATGTTTGTATGAGACACCATGTCGAGTCATCATCTGCCTAGCCTGTTTCCAACTCTATTGGGCTCGGCTTCCAGTCTAACCGGATGCAGCTGAATACCAGTGGTTTACATGGAGCGACTGCCTATCGGACCTACACAACCCATTTACCGGCTAACATGATACCCCTTGGTAAGACTGGTTGTCAGACTTTGTGGTTTCTACCCATAACGACTAGAAAAGATAAACGAATGACAGCCGGGACCAACGGCTTTACGTGTTTTCCGAGGCACGGAGGAAACTCGGTAGGAAATAATAATAATAATAATATGTGGGGACATTTTCACACACGGCCATCTGACCCCAAACTAGGGAGACCCTGTACTATGGGTGCCAGACAGCTGATATACATACACAAATACTTTTTTTTTTTTGTAAATACATACATATATAGATAGAAATGGATGGTCACCCATCCACAGACTGACCGCGGCAAATGCAGCTTAACCTTTGACCGATCGATCTGTACGCCTTTTACTTAGCCATAAACTCCTCTCATAGAGATATCGTTCCGTGTAAACGTCCTTAACGTATCGTTTTGCCCTACTTGCAATTTATTCTTGTTAACAGATTATTCAAACGACAAATGTTGAACAACCATGCATTAACTTAATTGTGTTCTTCGAACTGTAATGAAACATTGATAGATAAACGAGTACTTTGTCTTTCAAATAATCGTCTATGAATGTGGAGTATGTCCATTCAAGATAATTATTAGATTGTTGACTTTAGAGACCATAATAGTTAGGTACTGGTGCCGATTCCCTTGTTCACAAACTAAATAAAAATTAGGCATTTGGCATCTCTTACTACCAGGCAGCTGAAGAAAAGGCTGGCGACAGACAAGGACTAAGTTAGAGATGTCAAATTAGCTTTTCCCTTGAACTTCGCAGTGTTTTTAACATGGACTCATGGTTTTTAATCAATACGTTCTGAAATGACAACTATAATAATTGTATCAACATTTTAAATCAACTTAAATTGACACCTCTTATTAATAAATGTCTCTTTCTTGTTTTATTAGAGAGAAAGAGATAAAAATAGCTTAAAATTTATTTAGTTCGTGCACAACAGAATTGGCACCACTGTAAGAGTAACTCTTAGTTCTGTTCAGACCATGCTGAACACTTACGGTACGGTATTATGTATTCTTGTGTTCTGGCGAGTTACGGAGTACTAGGAGTCGAAGGTTCTTTTAAATAAAGAGGGAAAAACGAGGGAAAAACTGTGATGAATAAATAGCACGTCGGCCTCTGACGGCGCCAGGCTAAAAAAAACCTTGTTAAAAAAAATAAGCCTAACGTTTCCAACTACAAAATATTTTCTAAAATAAATCCAGTGTTTAGACGTACACACACAACCTTTATAGTAGCTAGGGACTATGTACATTTGCAATAATTACGTAAACATGCATAATATGTTTACGTAATTATTGCAAAATTCGGAAGCAATTTTCTTGTGAAATAACTATTTCAACTTATAGACTCAGATTATGAAACAAAAGGCAGATAGACCGCGCGGAACACTGAGACTGACTGAGAGTGAAGCCTCAAAAGCAAATAAAAATTCAAAAGAGATACCTACCAAGGGTAGAGATACCTACCATTCGCGCAGTACTGACACGAGTAGTAGGTATGAAACCTATATACTGTAACAACTTGTAAACGACATGAATGCAATAAATGATGTCTATGACTATGAGTCAGTACAGCACGAAGCGCTGACACAAGTCAGTACAGCACGAAGCGAAGCATCGTTACAAAAAACCATTGCGAATAAAAATACAATTTAAAAGCGAATACAAATACAATTTAAAGGCGAATACAATCACGAAATTGTAGGCATTCGTTTTTTCATTTGTATTTGGTTTGGTGGCTTCACTCTCAGTGTTCCGCGCGGTCTATCTGCCTTTTGTTTCATAATCTGAGCGGATAACACCTATTTTATTTTATTAGTTTGGAATCAAAAATACCTTATTCGTGACCCCATAACATTTCAATCAATAGTTTAGGAGAAAATCAGTTTAGAATGAGATCAACTGTTTACATGTTATTGCTCGTGACTGTACAGAGGCCAGCGCATCAAGCTACAACAATCTGTCAAATTTCTTTGATAGATTTTCAACTTTATTAGAAAAGAATAAGGATCATATTCAAATTTGATATTTTGGTATAGTTTGATGTGCGCCACGTCTGTACTATAAGGTTTTTAATGAAATAAACAAACAAACTAACTTTTAAACGGAGTGGCTTTCATTAAATAGGTGCTTGTTTCAAATCTTTTTTAAAATTTGGTTTAAAATCGAATGAGTGGTTTCCGAAGGTTTTTTACATCCAAAGAATCATGGCAGGATAATATATGTACAAAAAAATAAAAATGTTTAGAGAAGTTGAAATTCTAATTCTCATATTCAGGCAGAATACGTTTATTGTGCGTGCAAGCAAAAGCTTTAATAAATTGTGTAATCAGCACGACTTCGATCTCTTCTCGACAAGTCTGTCTACGGTCAGAAGGTGCCTGAGCCTTACCTTTTTTACATAAGGTAATTATTGTTAAATATTAGTTTAATATATATTTAGTAATATATGGTATAATAATAAGTATAGTAGAGTAGTAGTGTAGTAGTGTGTAGTAGTATTGTAAGTGTAATATGTTTAAGTTTAAGCTTTGATATTATCCTGTTTATTTTTTTAATTTTTTTTTGTGTGGGCAGTACTGTGTTGTTCACACCATCTTTGCCAGTCTGTTTTTTATAAGTGAAGACTTGTAATTGGCTGTCTGTTTCACTTACCATTTTTATTCTGTTTTGTTTAGCTGTAAGTCTTCAATACTTCATAAATAAATAAATAAATGTTCTTGGGTTCCTAAAGAGTATCTTCAGGCATTTACAATATTTTTAAAACCCCCCAAAAAAAAGTGAATAGTTTAACGAAAAACTCATTTTTTCAGAATGAAACGGAGACTGACAGTAACAGTGACATTGACAGTCGCAGTTTCGTAGTTCTTACACTGAAATTGCACCATTTTATGGGAAATAATATCATAAATAATGATTTTTTTTTTCACACACTTGTCACACCACTTGTCTGCCAATTTGATAGATCCGGTAACGTCGCTTGTAACTTTATTTTTTTAAAAACACAAAACGAGTATCAAGATGAAACGAAAAAGTGTTATTTTCATTTCGTAACATTTGAATTATGTGAGGGTTTAAAAATATGGTAAGTATATCAATCTACTCCTGATAATGTATCATTGGAAAATATTTAAAACCCTCTAAATTATTTTTTTTTTTCATACGGTAGAATGTATGAATCACGCCATGATTCTTTAGAAACTTTACCTCTCTATAATATTAGTACAGATTTGTGGTATGGTATGGAGGTAAAATTCATTGGACACCGAAATACGGATCTTGACAAACCAGAAACTTAATTGCGTAACACAAAATTAAGGTCAATGTCAAATAAAAAAATATCTACATATTGCTTTAAGCGGCGTCTGCGGAGCGGCGTAATGCGAAGCGAACGGTATTGATATTTTCTCGCGAAATGTGTGCCGGCGGTGCCTTGGTTTGTTTTTGTAATGATGTCGGAAGTAGAAATTTTAATTAATTATATACAAGAACTTTCTATATTAGGGGATACAAGGAACAAAACTTATCACAACCGGTTAAGTATTATCGTACCACGAATGGGAGGCGCGCGGCGATCGGTTCGCGCACGTAGGACAGAGACGCGGCTTCGCATCGCATCGCGTTGAATTCGCATGTCACCGCTTAGCAAGGTTCTAGTATCTGAAAATAAATAAATCAAACAATTTTCTGAATCGCATCCACTTCCCGCCATCGCTTATCACGAACACCACGCCCCAAATACTATTCAAGAGGGCAAACGTTTCATGATTAAAATATGAATATTGATTCTGTAAGTAATGTCGCGTTCTCAACCGCTATTTACGTCTATACCACGAACTGGCACGGGCTTGAAAGTCGAACCTTGTACAATCAACTACACAAAGATTGTAACAAATAGAATTAGAAAGCGCTTTTATGTCGTAGCAATACCTAATTATAATAATAATTTATTTCAGGACATTCCCTTATACAATTGTTAGTAATACATACAACTGTGTTAGTAAAACTGTACTTATTGAAATAGATATGTTTGTTTTATATTAAAAAACAACAACAAAAAATAAGGCAGACATTTTGATCAGCCACATCACTGATTTTATGAAAACTTCACTGACTTACTCTTATGTTTTAGTCTATAGTTCTGTCCTCCTAGCCAAATTATCCACATTGACAATCTACAATCGATAACGCTAATAGAAATCGAATCAAATGTATGGGAATGACGTCATCTCAACGATAAGTCACGTGATCGAAAATAAAAAATGGATTACGACGAGTAGAAAGAGATACGATACGGAACGTTTGTAACTTGGCTAGAGGGGCAGGGTGTCTTATAATATACAACGCTTTATACATTAAAATCTTCTAAGAAAAATATGCAGTTGAATAGCGAAAACCCCATTCAAATAGGATCAGTAGTTTTTATGAAAATCAGGAACATACACACATTCATTTCAAACAGAGAACCATATTTTTTGAAGTCGGTTACAAAGGGCATCGCCAGAACCACCATTATTCCAATGCCTTACAAAAGGACAATCTACCCTATTCATATGGTATTCAGAAGGCTGTTGATGCTGCCACAAGACGCATCAAAAGGACCATCCTCTTTCGCAATAGTGCTCTCAAAAGCAAGTTTGCCGATTGGACCTTCATAAACATTAGGAAGGTCCAATCGACTTTTAATTCTGTTCAGTAACTTGACAGTTCAAAGAATAATAATGATACCATACTAAAACTATTAGTGTTGGGATAGTTTGGTTGGGGTAGTTGGTGGTTTGGTTTAGTTTTGCGCAAAGAACGAATGATAAAAATGGTTTAGTTTCCTTTCTTTTTCTTCTAATAGAAACAAAATGAAAATATACTATTTTACTTTTTTTTACTTTTGCCATTTAAATAGTGTACAGATATATATGGGTGTAATGTGTGTATAGACTTTTAATAATGTATATCGTGTTTTTAAGAAAAGTAATTAAAATTCAAACAAAATGCTTGCATATTTAAGTTCATTCAATTTCGTTCGTTCTTACACCACCTCACTACTTTTTTTTGTCAATTTCTGGTATCCCTTCAACTGTCAAGTTACTGAATATAATTAAAAGTCGAACCTTAGTTCAAACGGCAAATCCTCATCAAAACCCTCCATTAGGTACTATAGCGGAATTTTCCGCCAACGGGGCGGGCTAGAGAGCGCTTCCATCTTTTGAGTGCAAGCAAAAATGAACTTGGTGGTGGTCAGGCGGGTGTGTCCACAATAGTACATGTGCGAGGTTTTGATAAGGATGTTTTCTTAATTTTTTAATGTATGAGTACATTATAAGCGGCCAAAGTTCAGATAAAATTTGTGCAGGAAGCTGATTTTCAGACGTCTTTACTAAATTGGTTTCTCAAAAAAGATTTTTTTTATAAGGTAGGAATCTAGATAAAAACCACAAGAAGCCTGTGTTTAAAATACCTAATATGTAATAAAGCTATATAATATATCTATATACCTACTGAAATGCTTTTCAGCTTTTTATTAGTATAGATTTCCTTCAGCGGCGTGCTTAGGGGTCAAAATTAGGGCAAGTCCGACTGATTTAAGAACAAAAACACTATAAATATTCAATACCTATTTAGACGTATTATATTTTTGTGCTTATTTTTGCTTATTTTTGTTTTTATCGTCTCGCGAGCAAGCTGGGCTTTTCGGCTTCAATGGAAAGCATGCCACTGATTTTCTTGTTTGTTTGTTTCTTTGTTTGAGCGCGTTAATCTCCAGAACTACTCATCCGATTCTGAAAATTCTTTCGCCAATTGGAAGCTACGTTATCACGGTGTGCTATAGGCTATATTTTATTGTCAAAAAATAGGGATCAGTAAGAAAATTCACGCGAACGAAGTCGCGAGAAAAGTGCTACTTTGTTATAACGCCATAATCACGTACGAGGGTTTGTATTAGAATTATGACGTGTTGCTCCCACTCTTAAAGTTCCATGATACACTTACACGCGGTTGACTGTACTTTATGGTTTTCTTTAAAAATAAAAATAGGTAGTAATTTGGCTAACATAGCTAGGTACTTACTTGAATATAAAATGGCCGATAAGTACGTACTAATTTAATTTCTGATATTTCAGATTGGTTTGTTTTTTTGTAAACTGGTATTGAAAATAGGATTATTTTGAATTAGATATTTTCTTTTAGCTTTGTAAAATTATTTTTCAGGATTATTTTGTGGTTTGGTTAAGAGGCTTGCTGGATGGTTTTAACTGGAAATAGCTTTGTTGTATAGACATTTCTAAGAAGAATATTTTATTTATTTATTTATACTTCATAAAGAAAGGTTTAAAAGCGGACTTAATGCCTTAGGCATTCTCTGCCAGTCAACTAAAGTTGGTGAAGAGATAACATGACAGGTGAAAAATATCATGCTAGTGTAAAATAAGAAAATTAGAAATTAAAAAGTGTAATATACAGAAGTACGAAATAATGAAAATACCTATAAGTAGGCCTAAATTATGTATAGATTTATTATACTATTTTGGGGGTAAATTTGTCATAGCCCAACTTTAGGGGGTCAAGGGCCCAAAATGTTTCAATAGAATTTTTAAATCATGTAGGTTATCAATAACTTAATGTTTTTGTGAGGTCATGACCTCTGTTACCCCTAGTACCGCCACTATAAGTAGGAATGGTTTGGTTATTAAGTCCACCTTTGTACCTTTCTACATGAAGTAAGTATAAATAATATAATAATAATAATTCAATTATTTATTCGAGCAACATAACTCATAGTGTTAGTAACAATTCGACTTATATCTATGTTAGTAAACTAAATTTATGTATATATACAGATAAATAAATTAACCTAACAATAATGCACAACTTTATTATGCCGCAAGTCCAGCAGAGATTTTGCAGCACCGGTTAAGGATCGCGCAATCCAGTCGGCTGGAGATCATTTTTAAGATGCTGTTGGTGCTGCCGCGCACCCTGCGTACCAGGGATGCGCATCTCTTACGCATTACTGCATAAAAACAATCTACGCGGGCATCCGCAAACATACCTGAAGCACTACAAAAACGCGGCAACCCCATCAGCACCCTAAAGGCGTTATTATACTGGACTCGAAGGGCGCTGTATGTTTTCAGTGTAAATAAATAAATAAAAGGGTAGATAAAAAACTGGTTCGGTTATTACCTGAAAATAAATAATTCTGTTTCTTCCTCTTTTAATAAGGGTGTGCGACTTTTGCGTAGCGAATATCATTTTTCATGTATGAACTGTCAAGTTAGTGTCCTATCATTCAACCTTGAGTAGTTTCACCAAAAGCAATTCACGTGGCGTGGCGCTAGTGCTGGGTAAGCAAAGGTTCATTAATGAATGCGAAAATGTTACTCGCCGCTGCTGCAGCGTCGAGCTTTAGGTTGTGTTACTTACAGAATAGGACCCGCAGCCAAACGCTTATGCCACTGAAACCGTATCATCAATGTTATTCTTCATTTACTTAAGTTACGTTATGCGCCAGTTAGTTACCTACATACTGTAACTTTCAGTTGTTCTATAGTTTAGGTAAACTACAATTACTTGGGTAATATTTCAAGGTCTCATTACAAAGGAAGGCAACTCATACTACCCGACCTTAGCTAAACCTAAATGAGATGCCACGCAACTTGTTTTGTTACTTTGAACGAGGTTTTGTAATAGTTTAGGTTCAAAACTTATTCGTCATGTTTTATCGCACTGAAAAGCTGGTTTCAATGACATTATTCGGATTTTAAAAAGGCTTATGTGTAATGAACCTCCAGATCTAGTAAATTATCACCAAAAATAATAAATGATCACCAACATTTAACCCCATTTTAATGTCAAATTATACCTTTTTCGCCCGTGGTCCCGGTCCCTTGGTCATTGAAAGGGACCATGAGCATCACCAAATTGTGTTTGTAAAAAGCGATTTGGTTCTGGCGTAGGGGGTCACAGTTCTAACCTAACCATGTCGGATTCGCCCCAGTGGGGATTTAAGCGTCAAAAAGATTTTGGTTATCCATTTTGGTAAGCAAAAAGCCAAATTCTAAATAGCCACGAAGTATATATTGCTATTGTTTATTAATATTCACACTAAGATTTGGTGATCATTTACTACATTTGGTATTTAGTATATTTTTTTGGTAAGGAAGTTTAAGATCCTAAAGTATTATTTAGCATTAAGTCCGCCTTTGTACCTTTGTGCATGAAGTATAAATAAATAAATAAATTTTTGGTGGTCATTATATTATTTCCCTTTTAAAAAGACACAGCACGTAGCCGTAAAATACAAATATATATATTAGTGCCAATTCTGTTGTGCATGAGTTAAACTTATTTTAATCTATTTAAGTCTCATTCTCTCCAATAAAACAAGAAAGAGACAGATATTAATTAGTGCTGTCATGAAGTTGATCTATACTGTTCATACAATAGGGTATTTTACTCTATACGAGAAAAATTCTATAAATATGTTATTGAGACAGTTTAGGCATAAAGCAGTCGGAAAATGTAAGTTTTAGTTCATAAAATAACAAAACAAATTTTTAAAATCAATTGCAAGTTTTCAGTATTTTTAATCTGTTATAAAACACCGTGAAATAGTAGCAGCCATGTTATTACATCGTACGGCTGTGTAAACAAAAAATTGTCAACTGTCAGTCAACCGATTGGCGTAATATAGGCTTTGTACTTTTATTATTTTCGTAACCAACGTAATTTTTTCATTATTACACCTATTACAAAATATGCTTTTATTTATTTTTAAATGATAGACAATTATCATATTTAATAAGAGCTCATTTGATACAAAACGAACTGACGTCATTTACGCTAAACAATATGGCGTCCAGTAAGAGGCGTTTTCGTCAAAATACGCGCGAAATTTGAAAATTCAAAATTTTGATGCATTTTTATGGCACTTATCGATTGAATAAAAATTTTGTGTTTTTTTTGGTGGCACATTAGCACTACAGAATTTCATTGAGACACTTTTCAAAAATGAGTGTAATACCCTATTATAGTTGCATGTCAGAACGTACTGATTAAAACACGACGAAGTTTAAGGGAAACGCTATTTGGACATCCCGAACTTAGTTCTTATCTCATCATCATCATGTCAACCTTTAGACGCCCACTGCTGGGCATAGGTCGATGCATGTTGGTGATCGCAGTAGGTGTTATGGTCCTTAGTTGGACGCTGCTGCCCATCCTCTGTTCAATATCCCTCTGTCGCTTTTTACGACACCCACGGGTAGAAATGGGGTGGTGCTATTGGCGGCCAGCTGCACGTTCTTATTTGTCGCCGTCCTTTTCTTCAGCTGCCTCAGCTGCCTGGTAGTAAGAGATGCAAATGTTTTGTTTTTAGTTTAGTTTTGAACCAAGGAATCGGCGTCTTTGCCTATAAAACTAATTAAGGCTTGTATACATGCCAATAAAATTGAGCATTTGGCCCGCCCTGAATTTGTGGACGAGTGCGGGGGTGATGTAGACGCAGTCTTTAATCGGTCGCATTTTTATTTTATTGTAATAAAAATATTACATCTTTGTAAAAAGTAACAAAACCAAATCATTTTCCTTTGTATTGCAAAGCAGTAGATATTTTTTTTAATACACTTTTGATAAGAAATTAAGGAGTAAAATGGTTTCATCTCAATGATTTGGAGGTGATTTGACATTTTTTTTTTATTATGTGATACCGATAGAAAAATTGTGACTAAACCAAATTACGTATCATGTCATTCAGATTACTAACAATTTTTTTCAGATGTTATTTCTCTGTAAATGCCGACGAAAAGTTGCTACATCTGCATGCTTCTTTCAAGTTTTTTTCGAGAGACCTGCCTTAAAATTAAGTACAAATCATTATTTATGGTAGCGTGCAATGTAACGCATGCAAAACTGTGATTACGGGTGCATGTAACTCAGGTAAAGGGGTCGTAGGAGTATTTAAAGTTCATTTATGTATTTTTGACGGGCCTGTTGGTCTAGTGGTCACTGACCCTGACTGCTAAGCCGGAGGTCGTGGGTTCGATTCCCACCCTGGACAAACTTTGTGTGATGAGCATGATTGTTTGTTCTGTGTCTGGGTGTTTATCTATAATATGTATGTATTTATAAATTATATAAGTATGTATATCAGTTGTCTGGTTACCATAACACAAGCTCTGCTTAGCTTGGGACCAGATGACCGTGTGTGAGTTGTCCCAAGATATTTATATTTATTTATAACATTGAGAAATTGTTTTCGTAGAAAAAAGTAAAGAAAAGTGGGAACAATGACCCTCAGTTTCTCCGTAATCATAAGGTTCCCACGTATAATAATCATAAATAACGACAATAATTATTCAATTAATAAAAGACACATACAAAAAAAAAATGTCTTAAAATTTTCAATAGAACACAGTTGCTCATTTGCCAGAACTTGGCTGAACCTGTTCTTCAGGTTAGTAAGTGCTTACCATGTATTATTAATTAATACTATCACTAAATTACAATAAAAAACTTAATTAATATTAAAGTTAAACTAAATAAAGAAAAAAAAAGCATTTATGCCGCGTGTTCGTAATTTTATTTGCATGCTACAAGTAAGGCTTCTGTCTGTTCGTAAGAAATAGTTAAAAAGAAACAATGATAAAACATAATTAAATAATCAAACGTATTTTGCATAAATAGTGCTGCAGTAAAATATAATTAACAGTTATACAAATAATCACTGTTATAATTGAGATACTGTAGAGACTGGCTGGTTTACCAAATACTTACAAATACAACCTTATTTATTTATTTATTTACAAGAAACATATACACTTCTGGACACATCTATTGGCCCACCTTGTATTTTCAGTTTCGTTTGGTCCTAGCTAAAATTTTATATTAGGTCGAGCAAAAAGTTTTTATGCAGTTTTGAACCTGGCACATTCACAATTTCATTCAATAGTCTTTTTTTGAATTTCGAACACAGAATTTAAAGAAACAAAAGACAATTTGGAGCCTGTTTGTTTATATCAAACAATCGAATACTAAGAAAACTTGGTTTCATTGGTTTACTTGGATTTAATTCTTGAAAAAGTGATTGATATCTTTGGTTTTGCAACAAACATTACTTATTCTTAACATTAAGGTGAGGTTCTATCAATAATCTATGGATACTTCACCTGAAGTCGCCGCCCAAGCTGTGGCACTTATTCAGGCCGGGCAATGGTGGAAGGAAGAAGGTCTACCGACGTAAGGGAGAGCGTTTCGCACAATGCTGCTTTGAAGAGAGGGTTGCTTATGGCGGTGGCTCATGGATTGTCTGGGGCGGTATATCCGCGAGCGGCAAAACTCAACTTGAGGTTGTTACAGGACCACGGCTGCCAACATTAAATGCTGAAAGGTACATTCGTGAGTGCTTAGAACCTCACGTGATACCATACGCGGACTATGTGGGCCCAAATTTCCTTTTTATGCATGATAATGCAAGAGCCCATGCGGCCGGCATCGTCAGGGAATATCTTCGGGATGTGAACATCACAGTTATGGACTGGCCAGCCAGAAGCCCAGACATGAACCCCATTGAGCACATGTGGGACGAGCTAAAAAGACGTGTTAGGGCTGGTCAGCAAGTTGCCCAGACGATGCAGGAGTTGAAAACTGCCATAGAAGAGGAATGGGATCCCTCAAAATTTCATAGAGCGGTTGATAAACTCTATGCCTAATCGTATGAGAGCTGTGGTAGATGCCCATGGAGGCAACACGCGTTATTAAATTAAACCTTTATTTGATAAAACATGTTTTTTATTCAAAAATCAATTGCCAATTTAACAAGGCGCATATCCGACTTGTTAGGCGTAGCTCCATGTCGTATGGTATTCTGAATTCAAATTTAAAACAATACGATCGAAAAAGATGGTAAAATGTATCAGGTTTAAAACTGCATCAACAGTTTTTGTTCAATCTAGCAATCATATTTCGGTAGGGGCCATCGAAACCTAAACTCTAAGGTGGGCCAATAGATGTGTCCAGAAGTGTATAACATAACAGACAGAGTCCAAATAATTGTACAGGAAAAAAAAAGTATACATTTTCTATAAGAAAACATACGAGAGAAATAAAAAAGTAATAAAAGTAACAATATAAAAGTAAATAACAATGGGTAATATAAAATTATCGCAAAAAAAAACTCATTTTTTGTTCGTCATCTCACAAAATCTCAAACATTCACGACACACATCTATCCATTTCGCGGCAAACAAATAACACTCCGGCGTTGATGCCAGAAGAGCATTTAGCATTGCCAGCGCACGAACCAGGGGCGAGTTAAAATGCGAGACTGTTTGTGCGGACGGAACAGCTAATAAGTAGTTCTTTCGTAACCTAAGCTGGTGTTTAGGTACAAGAGGCATAAATACTAAATAGCCTCACAAGTTGAGCGGGTTGCCACAATCCCCACACTTGGGGCAGACGTTGAACGCTGATGCCTGACTAATAATAATAATAAAACTTTAATTCGGACAACAAGGATCCATAGAATGTTAGTAACATAGAAAAACTTATCACCTAGTGTTAGTAAACATCAACCTCCGCACAAACTGCTGTACAATCGGAGAGCCGAAGCTCTCTGCAACAGTTTTCAGGATGCTGTTTTGACTGTCCCTCACTCGCTTCAGTAGCGACGCGGTTTTCTTGCGTATAATCGCATAGAAACCGTCTGTACGGGTTTGCGCGAACATTTCCGACGCGCTACAGTAACGAGGCAGTCTCAACAACATCCTGAAAGCATTGTTATATTGGACGCGCAGGGCATCCAGCGATCTCTTAGTATAATTGACCCATAGATTGTGCTCGTGTACAGACTTTGGCAATAAGCCTTGAAAAGTGCTACTTTAACTAGGTCTGTACATCGCGCAAATCTACGAGACAACATATTACTCCGGACCGCTAGAGCCCTACGCTCCCTCTCAATGTCCTACATCGTCCCTGAGGTCGGCGGCAAGAAAATGCCCCAGGTATTTAAAAGTGGACACCCTATCGATTGGTGACCCGTTCACGAGCAACTCGGGTCCTTCTCCACGGCGTTTGCCGCCGACCTCAAAGACCATGCCAAAACAATAGACAACCTTATGTCTTTTACAAAGTCATCATATCAGCCTATTGCCGTCCACTGCTGAACGTAGGCCTCCCCCAGAGATCGCCAACCGGGGTTGGTTGGTCCCCGCATCCATCCGCTGCCAGCCACCTTCTCCAAATCGTCGGCCCATCGTGCCGCAGGGCGCCCCACACTACGCTTGCCCAAACGCGGTCTCCACTCTAAAGCATGTCTGCTCCATCTACCGTCTGTCCGTCTGCAGACGTGGCCGGCCCGCTTCCACTTCAGCGTGCTGATTCGACGCGCAATGTCGGTGACTTTAGGTCTCTGGCGAATGACTTCATTACGAATATAAAGTATTAGTGCCAAAAACTGCCATTTTACAGATAGTTGGTATCTCTGTGGATGTCTTCTTAAAAATGTAATTCTTCCGACCGAATTTCGGTCACGGCGGCCAATCTCAATGGAGATCAGCCAATTACGCAGAAGATATTATAGTGCACAAGTGTTTGCGCAAACAGTGCACTCCCTCTTCCCTCACTCTCATAGTCCGGTGGGACGGCAATCCGACACGACCGGAGAGAAATCAGGTGCAGGACCAACGGCTTTACGTGCTTTCCGAGGCACGGGGGTGTTACACCGCCAACTTCCAAACTCCGGGCTGTTACTGAGAAATTCTTAGTAGAAAAACCCAACAACATTTTGCCCGATTTGGGAATCCTCACGCTCACATTCGTGCTTGACCACAAGACCAACGAAGCAGTGCGAGGAGTGTCTTCTTACATTCTTTAGGTACCTATAGGAATTAAAAACCTGATGTTATGTATAGTAAAACAGTTCAACACAAGCTTTTACTAAAAAGGTTCAACAGATTTTAATACTGAATTATAATTTATGAAAAAGCCGGAGTTCCCCAATTCCGAGGGCCCCCGGGGGAGCTCGTCCAATTATCTCCTGTAACAATTCCTTAGAAGTACGTTTCCTTTGATTTTATATTGCGTGTAATAATATTGGTATACCTAGCGAGTAGCAAAGTCTCTGAAATTGTTTTTGTGTGTTTCTCATTATTTTATAACACCTAAATAATGTAGGTCCTGTGTGTAATAATTATGTGTGTCTGTTAGTTGAAGGTTGTATTTATAAATAAATAGCTCTCTAAGACTGAGGCCCTTCATGTGATCAGACGGCTTGTCTTTCCTTGGGCCGAAAAAGTAGCATTGCCATACAACGTGGCAATGCTTTTAGGCACTTGTCCCACTGAGAGAGATCCCTCTCGTTTTGTACGTAATATTTTTTACTAGCTTTTGCCCGCGACTTTGTCTGTGTGAATGTCGCTTATGGCGGATGCAGACGTTGACTGATTATGCCTACATCCTTCCCCAGGGTAACTAACTCTAAACTAACTGTCTGTTACGCTTTCACGATGAAACGGCTGAACTGATCTTGATCAAATTTGGCATACTATTTTTTTTCATTTTATTTATTTTTCACAGTTAGTTTCGCATTTATTAAGTATGGGATCGCCAGGTGCGATCGAGGACGAGTGCCGAGCGGTATAGTACATCGTCAGGACTATAGGCGTTCCCATTATCCCATTAGGGATAAACAAGATACCTGTGAAAACAATTACACACTATTAGTAAAGAAAACACAATACAAACGGTAATCAGTAACAGGAATAAAGTAAGTTAAAGGTACAGCAACAATACAGTTAATCGAACAGACCATTACGGTCCCTCAGTTCGTACAGTGGCTAAGCCACCCAATGATAAACGAACAAACCCTTAAGGTTTACAGTTCGTACAGCAGCCTAAGCCACCCAATGATAAACGAACAAACCCTTAAGGTTTATAGTTCGTACAGTAGCATAAGCCACCCAAATACAAAGTGTATCGTTCGCTAGCAGCAAGCCTATACAGCTATGTGAATATACAGCAGCGCTGTACCAGGTAAACCGACAGTATTGTCGGGAGCAGGAACTCTTTACTGAGTCGAATCCGAGGATCGACTGCGATACTTACGGAGTGCACGCTCTTTTATAAGGCGATGCCCCTTACAACCTCTCCATACAAGTGGAAAAAGTCGCTCACACCGAACACACATCAAATTACGAATACATTACAAGGTAAAACTATACTTAACCATATATCACCTGTTAGCAAATTTAATAGCGATTCCAATGATATAACTGGAAACGAGCTAACTAACGAAATTTCGGAGATATCGTCGTTTTAATCAGACGCGTCGGAACAGCATGCGGCCACCCCGTAAGGCCCCACAGACGCGCGCTTGCGCGGTTTTTAACCGCCAACAGATCAAGGGATAAAACCTCTCCATACAAGTCTATCCATTGGCGCACGGAAGTGCGTCACGCGTTTACTTGATACAAAACACTACAATGTACTAAATCTAATAAGCTTTAATTATAAAGCAATCAAATACCACACTAATAATTGTCATGAATAAACAATAGTGATTTCATAAAGTAATTCGTTTTACATTCAAAGTAACGTGTCAACAATTGTTTTGAATAAAACCATCGATAACAATTATCGAAATAAAGTAACCACAAATCAGTGTGCACATACAATAAATCATGTTTCGAATTAAAAGACAATAATTGATAGTAAAATCACATAAATTAACAATAAGAAACACAAATCATAACAAATTTAGTTACACCCACAATTGTGATTAATAAACTGTCTCCGACACGGCCAGACTGACATTCTACACGTCCTCGTGTAGTTATAAAGTTCTTGGTAAATATGGATCGGCCTTTCTGACAAAAAGCTTTAATTAGCAAAAGGTATGTTGTAACGAAAAATCCTGAATTAGTCCTGAAGTAATATCATTAGCAAAATTTGCATCATAACCAGTCAAAATAACCATACTGTTACAGACAATACATAGCTCAACAAATCAGCCGAAATCACACCATGGGATTCGACAAGTAACTTGAAGTCGAATAGACAACCCGCATAGGCGTCAACATAGACAACCCGCATAAGCGTCAAGATCAACATTCAATTATAGGAGTCAACATAGACATCCAAACAATAGTCAACATAGACATCTCAATTCAGCTATAGTATGTCAGCAGCAGATGAATCATCATCATCATCATTGTCAACATTGACATCATTAACAGTTACTGATGGACATTCAGGGATTTTTCGGACATTGTTACTCAAAGATTTTAATAAATATCATTTTGGATCTACAACCAAAGTATCCATCAACAAAGTATCCAATAACTCAGTATCCAATAACAGTAACCAAAACAGTAACCAAAACAGTAACCAATAACAAAGTATCCAATGATAAAGTATCATATCCAATGATAAAGTATCATATCCAATGATAAAGTATCATATCCAATGATAAAGTATCATATCCAATGATAAAGTATCATATCCAATGATAAAGTATCCCATAATAAAGTATGCAACTTTAAACTTTCGGCACTTTTACCAATAACCAGTACTGCTTGTTCTCTTTTACGGGACAGAATTTAATTTCTTTCTCCACATCAACAGCGTTACGGCAGTCCTGAATCTTCACACGTTCTTGGGTGAATAGTTTATCTCATCATCTGAAAACAATTAGAAAAGAGCTCAAGTAAACAGCTTAACGTTCGGTCATTCTGATCAATTTAAAACAAACACTACAGACCTGATAACAAAAAAACAAGTTTAGTATCTTACCACACATGTAATTACCTTATTACCACACATGTCATGTCATTACCTTATTACCACACATGTCATGTCATTACCTTATTACCACACATGTCATGTCATTACCTTATTACCACACATGTCATGTCATTACCTTATTACCACACATGTAATTACCTTACCTCGCAACACATGTAATTACCTTACCTCACAACACATGTAATTACCTTACCTCACAACACATGTAATTACCTTACCTCACAACACATGTAATTACCTTACCTCACAACACATGTAATTACCTTACCTCACAACACATGCAATTACCTTACCTCACAACACATGTCATTACCTTACCACACAACACATGTAATTACCTTACCACACACGTAATTACCTTACCACACAACACGTGTAATTACCTTACCACACAACACGTGTAATTACCTTACCACACAACACGTGTAATTAATCAGGGGCTACAGTTACTTTTCAGATAAACTATTCCATAAACCTCAGAATCACGCGGTTTGTTTAGCTAAAAGCCAACTATTTGACATAGTTGTATTATCACTGATTTATATTCAGATGGAATATCAGTATCAATTTTATTCGGAGTTTCAGGAATAGAGCATAGCCGTTACAATCTCAACTTTTGTAATGGTAACAATACTTTCGGTTATAATAACCCCAAAATCTAAATTTAATCTCTCATGGCATAATATGATATTATGATTTGAATAAGCATTTAGTATTACATAAAACTTCACTTTATATTGACCATACAAGTAAGTTTGCCATACATGTATCCGTAATGAAAGTACATTCAAACCCAGAGTCATAACAAAATGGAAGCGTCTCACCAGATAGTTGTAGATCATCAGTGGTGAGTACATCACACTTATCTTATGACGGATGGTTAGTTGCTTGAAGGCTGACTCACAGTAGCTTCGCTCGGTTAGTCTCGCCACGCTTCAGTTAGATGTCAGCGAAGTGACCTGTCGACTGGCATAAGCGGTTAAAGATTATTCTTGTTATGGTTGACAATTATTAAGGTTAATAAGGGTTGCGGTAACTGTTGGAGTATGTAAAATCAAATAATGAAATTAATGTGGGTAGGTGATTTATGAATGCCATTCAAACAGCCTTAGCTCAGCGCTAGGTAATCCCAAGAAAGGAAGCTGTCATAAAAAAAGAGGTAGAGACATACGATAACTAGGGAAGCCATGCGGAAGCATTAAGAGGCAATCCCACTTCTGATGTCGGATCGTCAGGTGAGCGATCGAGGACGAGTGCCGAGCGGTATAGTACATCGTCAGGACTATAGGCGTTCCCATTATCCCATTAGGGATAAACAAGATACCAGTGAAAACAATTACACACTATTAGTAAAGAAAACACAATACAAACGGTAATCAGTAACAGGAATAAAGTAAGTTAAAGGTACAGCAACAATACAGTTAATCGAACAGACCATTACGGTCCCTCAGTTCGTACAGTGGCTAAGCCACCCAATGATAAACGAACAAACCCTTAAGGTTTACAGTTCGTACAGCAGCCTAAGCCACCCAATGATAAACGAACAAACCCTTAAGGTTTATAGTTCGTACAGTAGCATAAGCCACCCAAATACAAAGTGTATCGCTCGCTAGCAGCAAGCCTATACAGCTATGTGAAAATACAGCAGCGCTGTACCAGGTAAACCGACAGTATTGTCGGGAGCAGGAACTCTTTACTGAGTCGAATCCAAGGATCGACTGCCATACTTACGGAGTGCACGCTCTTTTATAAGGCGATGCCCCCCACCTTACAACCTCTCCATACAAGTCTATCCATTGGCGCACGGAAGTGCGTCACGCGTTTACTTGATACAAAACACTACAATGTACTAAATCTAATAAGCTTTAATTATAAAGCAATCAAATACCACACTAATAATTGTCATGAATAAACAATAGTGATTTCATAAAGTAATTCGTTTTACATTCAAAGTAACGTGTCAACAATTGTTTTGAATAAAACCATCGATAACAATTATCGAAATAAAGTAACCACAAATCAGTGTGCACATACAATAAATCATGTTTCGAATTAAAAGACAATAATTGATAGTAAAATCACATAAATTAACAATAAGAAACACAAATCATAACAAATTTAGTTACACCCACAATTGTGATTAATAAACTGTCTCCGACATATAAATATATAATTATACTATAGCACGGATTTCAGATGTCAATTTTATTCCACGTTGGCTGTACAATAACAATATCCGGTAGCAATAATAAACCGGTAAATTGGAACAAACGGCTTATGACAATGAAGTTCAAAATTCTATCTAAGTTCAAAGGTTGTGTTAATTACAGACCAACTGTTGGCATCATTTAATTATCATAATATTTTGTTTTAGTGTGACAACACTCATTCGTTATCTGTGGTGGTTGCCTATGCTTTTATATATCTCGACGACACGGTTGGCGCAGTGGCTGAGCGATCGACTGCTGCGCAGCGTGTTGCGGGTTCGATTCCCGCCCAGGGTAAACATTTGTGTGATGAGCACTTGTGTTTGCCTTGTGTCTGGGTGTTGTTTATCTATATATGTATGTATTTACAAAAAAAAAAAATGTATTTGTGTATGTATATCAGCTGTCTGACACCCATAGTACAGGGTCTCCCTAGTTTGGGGTCAGATGGCCGTGTGTGAAATGTCCCCACATATTATTATTATTATTATTATTATCTGTGTCTACCGCCTTCTATATTATAACACTCTTTGGTGTCACCAAAGAGTCACTTTAATAAATGCCTTTGGTTCGCTCAATCGAGAATACGTAGTAGTATTTTAAAATATCCTTTACCTACTCTCGTCGATCAGTCACAAACCCCAACAACAGGTGAAAGTAATCAAAAATGAGGTCTCGTTCAGACGTCTAGACGGTCACCTGTGGTCACATAGTTACGTTAATTGCAAACATTAAAAGCTTTACTGCTGAGAACAGCAGGCTAGCTGCCAAAATTTGTGGTTAAAAGTAATCATAATTTGTAGTAAGTTTGTATGAAACTTAATTCCTTGATGACATTGTATTACTAGATTAGACGACACGGTTGGCGTAGTGGTTGAGCAAAGACTGCTGCGCTGCGTGTCACGGATTCGATACTCGCACGAAGTCAGCGAATGGCGTTGCTGTGGCTGATTTCTGGGCCAAACAAGGAATCTGACAAGAACAAATTCAACACACACATAGACACTCGCACATAGACACACTACATTCTACTTCATATTCATACACACACATGATACATCACCGTTTATGCCATCGACACACTAAGAAGAAGATTATTCTGCAACACCTTGAATCTTGGGTTTTTCTAGAAATACCTTAAAAAAATAACAAAACGTCTATTCATAATAAAATAAAAGAATGGATACTTTAACGAGACATTTCTATCTATTTCAATAAAAGTTATTTCATAACGTTAATTTATTTTGAATGAAGCGTATGACACATGTCACTTCACGCGATACGGTTAGCAAAAATGGTCGATGAATTTGAGCCTTTTCTGTAAACTTACGATCAACACAGCATATTACAGCGTATTACAACCCATTACAGACCATCTACGTTTCGAAATAGCCAAAAAAATGTTTTTTTCTATTATAAAGCTCTACTTTTGCAAATGAGGTATCCGTCAGAATGGCGGGTGTATGACTTCCAAATAAATAAAAAATAAACTATATAAATGTACGTTAATGTACTAAAATTAGTATAAATGTACGTGTCTGTATGCGTAGCAAACATCATTTTAAAGTGAGCCGCCATTCTGATATAAGGTCGGCGGGTGCAGTTTAATTCAATTAACTTTTTTCAAATTTGACATTAGGAATGAAATGTACGTCAATTGTACATACAGGAATACTATTCAAAAACTTCTTAAATGTTATACAAGCTCTGATATTGTACAACGCACGTGAGCCGCCACCCTGACTCCAGAATGGCGGGTTAATTCTAAACCAATCAAACTATTTTGATCAACCAAATAACAATTAAACGTCTTATGTTCTTGTCAGATAGTAAAACAAAACTCGATTAAATAATTCATAGCATGATTTAATCAATTTTATAACATTTGACCATAAATAATACAATGGGCAATCACCATTTCTGGACTTCTATTATTTTAATCTAGGCTTCAAATCATCATAGCACATCCATATACCATCACCCCTATATGAATGCGAATTATAGTGCCCAATTGCATCATTATTAGGAATTCCTAATAATGATGCAATTGGAATTGGTTAGCTTAATTAAGCTTGGAGGTACATATTCAAGGATTCCTTTAATATTATAAGTATTATTACCGTTGAGTGTTATTTCTAACAGAATATTGTCAAAACAGATAAATGCCGATTGACTATATTAAAAAAATATGATGTTTTGGGGTATGTATTCAAACAATATTTATATATTTCGATTACAAATTACCAAATTGCTGTCGCTGTGTTCTTGATATTTTAGCTGACTATAAAAAATCAAGAAATACGAAATACGGATGAGGGTTTCTGATGACGGATACCAAATGAGACCTAGGTATCCCATTTTTAAATAAAATTCAGTTAACTATAAACAATTTGTGTAAAATATTTGAAACGAATTAGGATGAGAAACTTGAGACTACGTTTTCCATTCCTTTGTTATTTTAATCCAACAACAACATTTCGTCCGAGACAATAAATCCTTGAAACGTCTCTAGAGTGCACTTGGTTATCATTTACACACTCCACTTCTCGATCCTGTCTCTTGCAAGAAATAAAGCAATATTCTTGCTTAAATGTCTCTTGTATCATAAAAGTGAAGGGCACTCGGTGACAAAATTACGAAATCACGTCAAGTACCTCCTATGAAGCTGGAATTTGGCAGAGTTTAAAGGTAGGAGCTAAGAATGAATTTTGCGTTTGGATCGAATTAAGGGTCAAAGACCCCTTAATTCGAACCAACTGCAAAATCTACGTATTATACGCCGATTACCGACGAAGTTGCGAAAAAAAACAAGCAATATTATTATATTCTCGCATTTAGTTATATGAATTTGTTTTTTTTTTGCTGACGCTACCGTTGAACGTTTGTTTAGATTTAAGTGAAATTGAAAATCAATTCCGAACTAGTTTTTTTACTAACTTTTTATTGGTGAATGATATCTTACTTATTTCGAATTAGAAAAAAAAAATGAAAATAATAGAGTTCTAGGATACATTTTTTTTTTATTCACGTGTAGCTATGTTATTCTGTAAGAACACACTCCAGTTCTCACTTCTGATTCCGCAGTGAAAACTGTTTTAGGTAGTCTGTAACTCGATAGCGCTATTAAGTCCTGTCATAGGTGAAGCGAACTATTATTTCGTCACCATTTAAGCGAATACCAAATACTTTTCACTTCAAGTAAGTGAAATCGGAAATGAGATAGGATTCGAATTCGGGGGGAATTCTGAGAATTGCACTGTAGGTACCTACCGAAAGATGAAAAAGAAAAAGAAAAGAAAAAGGAAAAAATATTTATTTGTACAAAAATATGCATTAAGCTCTAAATTACAGGTTCCCTGGTCCCCACACTAGGATTCCCTGTGTCGTGGTGACCAGTCTCTTCCTAGTAAAGTTTATATAATAATTTATTTTTTTATTGACAACCTGAATTTCTGACCAGAGTTTTTCTAATACTTCTTGGTTCAAAAAACCTTTTCAATCCTCATGTTCTGTTTCAATGAGTTAGTTATCCCTTGTATCCGTATGTCCCAAGGTTGAATATCACTTGAACGGAACCGTTGTCATTTACACACGCTCCTAACAATGAAGGATTAATTCCAATCCGAGTGTTGCCTGCCACGAATATTATTTTATGAAGCTACGATCTGGAAATTTGCGTGTATTAGTCAATCGGTGTTTGATAATATTATTGCGTTTATTTCGAGCGTATTTTATGTAATGATTTCGTTTTATATAAAAATAATAATGAAATAATAAAATAATAACGATTATTTCTTTACTAATCTCACATCGTCGTGTCAAGCTACAGGTCTGAGTTAAAATCGTTGCCTATTCGCCAAAGAGGAGTTTGTGTGCGTTTGTGCACTATACAATACACTAGTGATGTGCCGGAACGTCAAAAATGTATAACCGCGAACAGGGATCCGGATACGGATCTTTATTTTCTCACTCAATCGGTATCGGCGCGTGACCTTGAAACGATAGTTGACGTCACGCCCGCCGCAACGACGGGGACAGGTTTCGACTTGCATTGCATTGTAATTAAAGGTGCGAAATATTTGATTTTAAGAAATAAAAAAGTTTGTTTGTTTTTCATTTTCTTATATGTATGTCGCAGCAAGCGATAATTTAGCGATAAAGAGGATTCAAATTGATTATTGTAGTACCTACAGAAGAAATGGTAAACGCCGTGACGTCAGCTGTCGGTTAAAATGGCGCCATGTGGACAGAGTCGTGTTGGAGAGTGGGGACTGTGCCAAGCTCACTTTTGCTCGAGACACCAAGGAGGACACTCATCTAGTACGAAACTGTCGGTTTACCTATTTGAATTGTATTGTACGACCACATTTAATAAAGTAAGGTAGTTAGTACTGCATTGAATATTGTTATTCTACAATGAACCCGATACCACCGAACCCAAACGATGTCGGCGCTACCGCTCAGCCATACCTGTCGCCGACATGTATTTATAAAAGTAATGTCATAACTTTCTATGTGTAATAGTGATCTCATAAGATAGTTGATTTAGTATCTTTGAGTTATACATATACTATTGGTATGATACCTTACTATGTTTGCAATTAAAGGTGCCAAATATTAGATTTTAAGAAATAAAAAAATCTCTGGATTGATTTATTTTTTATACTACTTAATCATATAATCTAAGTTATTATGCAGCATTTTATCTTGTCAATTGAATTTGAAAATTAATAAAAGATCCGTAAAAGATCCTCGAGAAAAGTGACGGACACGGATACGGATACGGACACGGACCTCATTACTCCTGCGGATATCCGCGGATACGGATATCCGGAACATCACTACAATACACATACTAACAGAGTACATGTACCACATAATATACCTAAGTAAGGAAACTATCCTTTATAATAAAAATACAGTAAGTACCTAACATACGAGTGAATGAAAAACATGTCTAATTATTATGAAAATGCGAACATTTAAGTATGTTTCAGAACCTCTTTTCGGCAGCCTAATGGAAGTACTTACTCAGACGGAATAAGCACTTAAGACACTGCCTGCCATATGTTATTCCAATCTAATTTTGTAGGCTTTTGAGAAAGAAAATGTAACAGCTGTTCCACCGTTTGTTTATATTTTGTTGAACTCAAAGAAGGTTTATTACAATGTCATACACATTGCCACCAACACAGATTTGTAAAGTTGTACCTACTAGACTAGATCTATAGACTAGCAAAATATAATAAGAGCTGTCTAGCTATATCTGTACGGATATTGAATAATTACCAAATACTTTAAAAACGTTAAACTGTAAGCTATTTAAAGTTAAGTTGTATAAATGGTTGATTGAAAATATTTTTCATAGTGTTAAGCAATTATTGGAACAGACTGTAATATTCTTTTATTTATTATGTTTTTGTTTGTTCAATGTGTAATTCATAACGTTCGATTATGCCTATCAGGGGAGCGGTAAAAGCTTGTGCGAATCCCGCACATGTCGTGATTGGCTTAGCTCAGCCTAGAACATTAGGGCTTGAGCGTTTGAGCACTTGAGAATTTGTGGACGAGTGCGGAGGTGATGTAGACGCAGTCTTTAATCGGACGCATTTTTAATTTATTGTAAAAATAACACATATTTGTAACAAGTAACAAAACCAAATCATTTTCCTTTGTATTGCAAAGCAGTACATATTTTTTTTTACTCTTTTGATAAGAAATTAAGTAGTAAAATGGTTTCATCTCAATGATTTGGAGGTGATTTGACATTTTTTTTTCTTATTACGTGATGCAGACATAGACGTGGATTAAAATGTAACCTATGTCCTTCCCCAGGGTTCAAGCTATCTTCATAACCAATTTCATCAAAATCGAGTTAGCCGTTACGTCGTAAAAACGTAACAGACAGAGCTACTTTCGCATGTGAGCGAGTGAGGTGAGCCAGCATATCATTGAAGTAGTACCAAGTGAGCGAGTGAGATGAGCGAGCATATCATCGAGGTAAAATCAAGTGAGCGAGTGAGTTGAGCGAGCATATAATCGATGTAGTACCAAGTGTGCGAGTGAGTTGAGTGAGCATATCATCGACGTAGTGCCAAGTGAGCGAGTGACTCGAGCGAGCATATTATCGAAGTAGTACCAAGTGACCGAGTGAGTTGAGCGAGCATATCATCGAAGTAGAACCAAGTGAGCTAGTAAGGTCAGTGAGCATATCATCGATGTAGTACTAAGTGAGCAAGTGAGTTGAGCGAGCATATCATCGTAGCAGTACCAAGTGAGCGAGTGAGTTGAGCGAGCATATCATCGAAGTAGAACCAAGTGAGCGAGTAAGGTCAGTGAGCATATCATCGATGTAGTACTAAGTGAGCAAGTGAGTTGAGCGAGCATATCATCGTAGCAGTACCAAGTGAGCGAGTGAGGTGAGCGAGCATATCATCGAAGTAGTACCAAGTGACCGAGTGACTTGAGTAAGCATAACATCGAAGTAGTACCAAGTGAGCGAGTGATTGAGCGAGCATATCATCGAAGGAGTACCAAGTTAGCGAGTGAGTTGAGTGAGCATATCATCAAAGTAGTACCAAGACACTATAAATTATTAGTATGGATTAATACGATTTTCCTCTCGCCATATTGTGTCGAGAGTAATGAGTTCTAACTTGAGTTATGTTATTTTATTGATTCACTAGCTTTTTCCCGCGACTTCACCCGCGTGTTTTTTTTTACTGATCCCTAGTTGTTTTGATAATCCATACTTCCATACTAATATTATAAATGCGAAAGTAACTCTGTCTGTTACGCTTTAACCATGAAACGGCTAAACCGATTTTGATGAAATTTGGCATGAAGATGTCTTAAGCCCCGGGGAAGGCCATAGGCTACATTTTAATCCACGACTTCGTCTGCATCCACTATAACCGACATTCACGCGGACGAAGTCGCGAGCAAAAGCTAGTAAAATATAATACTTAGTCCGGCCATAAATACTGCTACAATTAAAAATAAGAAAGATATTACATTTGAATTTGGAATCTGTCCTTTTTATACGATTGTTCATTGAGTTTTCTAATTTTGGCGCCAATACATTGTATAATATTTTGCGATATTAAAATGGAGTGGGGTGAGAAAGAGAACCAAATCGCTGTGATTGCATTACACAAAGTTGGTATGGAGCCAAATGCAATTTTTAAAACTCTCCATACCGGGTCGCCGGGTGTACCGGGCTATTAATAGGTACAATGAGACCTCCTCTGTTTGTGGCAGAAAAAGATCTGGCCGTCCACG
The DNA here is from genome assembly GCA_947361185.1 of Charanyca ferruginea. Taxonomy (NCBI): domain Eukaryota; kingdom Metazoa; phylum Arthropoda; class Insecta; order Lepidoptera; family Noctuidae; genus Charanyca; species Charanyca ferruginea. Next base: position 6,141,318 of record OX376070.1, read on the forward strand.
TAGTGTTCGTACGTGAAAGGTGGTCAAAGCAGTAAGGGAAAGAAAACGAAGAAATCCTGTCCGAAAGCAAAAGATCTTATCTCGGGAGATGAAGATAGCACCCAGAACCATGTCGCGTATTTTAAAAGATGACTTAGGACTTGCAGCCTATCAGAGACGCACTGGTCATTTTTTAACTGATAATTTAAAAAAGAATAGGGTGGTAAAATCGAAACAACTACTGAAGCGGTACGCAAAGGGAGGTCACAGAAAAATTTTGTTTACGAATGAAAAAATCTTTACATTGAGCAACATTTTAACAAACAAAATGACCGTATTTATGCTCAAAGCTCTAAGAAAGCTTCCCAATTAGTCGACAGAGTGCAACGTGGGCATTATCCGACTTCAATGCTGGTTTGGTGGGGTGTTAGCTATGAAGGAGTGACTGAGCCATATTTTTGTGAAAAAGGTATCAAAACATCGGCACAAGTGTATCAAGATACCATTCTTGAGAAGGTAGTTAAGCCCCTTAACAACACCATGTTCAATACTTAGATACTTATTACTATAATTATGACATCTAATTGTTGACATCTTATTAATCTTGCTATTATTTATTTATTTTTTTAATGACATGACACCATTATCGTTGATCGTTAGTTTTTACATAAATTATTATTTTCAACCGACTTCAAAAAAGGAGGAGGTTATCAATTCGTCTGTATTTTCTTTATTTTTTTTTTATGTTTGTTACCTGTTTTCTCGGGACTGGGTGAACTGATTTTGATGATTCTTTTTTTATTTGGAAGATAGTGTTTCCCGTGTGGTCCCATTTTAATTTGGTCCAGTTCTGACCATGGCGTCCATGAGAAAACCGTATAAGTCTTAAATTTGCATTAAGTATGTGCGCGATTTGTTACGCGATTTCTCAGGCAAACGTAAACCGATTTTGAAAATTCTTTTTTTTATAGATAGGGTATGCTTCAGGGGTGGTCCCATATAAATTTTATCGAAATTGATTCAGCACTTTTTGAAAAATCAACAAATACCCAAAAATTTTACATAGACGACGTTTTAGTTTCATCAATCTTTGTAGTAGTTAACTTTCAATCTCTTCTTAATAGATTTGAAAGAGAAGGAGGTACTAAAAAGCGGAAAATAAAAAGCTTTTTACAAAAAAGACAACCGCCTTCAAAAAGTGAAAAATAACTTTAGCACAGAACACACATTGACTTTAGTTTCGGAAGTCGGTGGCAATACAAAACCACAAACAGAACAAAGCCACTGAATTTCGAAACTAAAGTCAATGTGTGTTCTGTGCTAAAGTTATTTTTCACTTTTTGAAGGCGGTTGTCTTTTTTGTAAAAAGCTTTTTAAATTAATAGAATCGTATTTAATTTTGTTAATTGCATTGTAATATAAATTTAAATTTTGACATTATTATTAGTATTTTTATGTTAAGTATTGCTAATTACTACATGTTACAAATCATGCATGCTAATGAAAAATCTAAATATTTGTACGGCAGAAATGCCGAATATAGGGAAACTCTCCTAATCTTAAGACCTATGTTGACTACCTATATTCATGCAAATAAATATATCATTCATTCATTCATTCATTCATTCATTCATTCAATAACCAAGTATGGTCCTTCCAACAAGACTCGGCGCCGGGTCATAAAGCTTGGTCCACGCAGTCTTGGTTGGAAGTGAACGTTTCGGACTTCATCAGACCTGAAGACTGGCCGTCGTCTATTCCCGATCTTAATCCGCTGGATTATGAGTTATGGTCAGTTTTAAAGAGTACGGCTTGCTCTAAACGCCATGATAATTTGGAGTCCCTAAAACAATCCATACGATTGGCAGTGAAGAATTTTCCCATGGAAAGAGTGCGTGCTTCTATTGATAACTGGCCTCAACGTTTAAAGAACTGTATTGTACTGTATTGAACTGTATTGCTGTATTGTACTTCGAATAAGCTTTTTATATTTTAAATTGTTTTATATTTATGTATTAAACTAACACACTGTAAAAGTAATAAATATTATAATGTAATAAAAAAAAAAATTTTCTTCGTGGCAATATTTATGGCAAGACTAGGTATATAGCACATAGAGATAACTTAGCTTCTTATTAGAGAAAAGAATTTACAGAATCGGTTCAGCAGTTCCGGAATATTTTATTTATTTATTTATCTTCTATTATAGTACAGGGTCTCCCTAGTTTGGGGTCGGATGGCCGTGTGTGAATTGTCCCCATATATTATTATTATTATTATTATATACTCACTTTAACATACACACACATCATGTGTGTAAGTGATAGTCATCATCATCATCATCATTATCATGTCAACTTCAAGAGGCCCACTGCTGGTCATAGGTCTCCCCCAAGTGGGGTTCAGCCGTAATCGCCATGCTTTGCTGATGCATGTTGGCGATCGCAGTAGATGTTAATGGTACTCAGAAGGACGTTGCTGCCTATCCTCTGGCCAAGTGGTATATATGGTAGGTAGTGATATACCTAAAAACAAAGAAAAAAGCTTTTATTTTTTATTGTTCTTATATACTCACGCATGATCCAAATTAGTTAACAACAAAAACACAAGACACATGAAAAATTTAATTAAACAAGTAGTCCAAAAATAATGGCATCAGCGGTAGCATTTACTCGTAGAACCGGGTGCTTAAATACGGGTATTTTTTGCTTAAAAGAAGGACTTGTAGTAAATGAAACAATGTTGAGTTTTTGACCGTTGATCTCGGCTGTCATTCGTAGATCTTTGACAGTCGTTATGGGTAATCAGAAGCCAGAAAATCTTACAACCAATCTTATTACCAAGGGGTATCGTGTTACAAGCAAACACTCCATGTAAAACACAAAAGACTGGAAGACGACCCCAATATGGTTAAGAAAAGGCTAGACACAGCTACACACATACAATTTAAGGTTTTATTAAACAACAATTCTACACAAAAGCAAAATTAAGAGTACAGTATAAGATACCTATAAATTATAACCACACAAAAACGTCTTCATACATAATGTGTATCAGATTTACGATCCATCTCCCGAACCAATCCGCAATCATGCCGTCAAAGTGCTTTTACGAAGCCCTTCTTAGCGTGTCGATACCAAACATAGATATGCATCATGTAATACTATGTGTGAGTACGTGTATGTGTGTGTTCCAATTCGATGTTTGGCCTAGTATTCAGCCACGGCAACACTATTAGTTGACGCAACCATTAGGTTATCACATGAACAAGGTAGGTACTGTGAGAGGTACTATAGTGTATTGTGTATTGTAAATGAAATACCGGTCAACTGCTGTACCTAACATTGCCTACACGCCCAACATTGCCTACACTCCAAAAAGCTCAATTATTGCCGCTGAGAAATATTTTTTGCCATACAGATAGCCAACTTGCTTTTAGTGTTTACTTTATTTTTTTCAATTTGAATTTAGGGATATATATACAAAACTTAAATCTAAATAATAATATTATATACAATTCTAAGAAAAAGGCAGGTAGCTCAAAGGGCATCAAAAAACTCGTCCACATCGTTGTCAACGGGAAACGTGCCCAACAGGCTGGCAGCATTGCCACGTTGTATGGCAATGCTGATTCTTTGACCCAAGAATAGACCAGCCTTCGGGTCACGTGAAGAGTCGACCGGCCGCTTGGCGATGTCACGTAAAACAATATGGACACTCGGACCCCATGGCCCTAGAGTTTCCACCCCAAACGGCTCAAATATATAGCTTCCAAGAAGGTTATTATATACTTGCTTTTAGTAGGTAATACCATACACAGCAAAAACATTTCTCAGCGGCAATAATTGAGCTTTTTGGAGTGTAGGCAATGTTAGGCGTGTAGGCAATGTTACAGCAGTTGACGGTACATTAAGACTTTCAATAAACTCTAAAGAATATTTTTTTAACCAGTGCGGAAATTCTAGAGATTGATTCTGGTGCTCAAAACCAACAACTTTTTCTATTGGACCAACATCGAAATCTCAAAAACAAATTTCACATCAACATATTCAATTGCAACAAATGATTTATCACTTAGTATGAAAAAGTTAATTTTTATTTTGAGATTTCGATGTTTGTCAATAGAAAAAGTGATTGTATTTGACCAAAATCAGTCCCTAGAATTTACGCACTGGTTAAAAATTTATCCTGTAGGTATATTGTAGATAAGCAAACAATACTACGTCTGTCTCTGACAGAGGCGAGTCTGTCAGTCGTGTCATATAATCACAACTATCTTCTAATCCATTCGGACTACGCTTACAACTCTCGAAGGTTCCAGAGTGTTACGACGATGCCATATAGTTAAATGTACCAGTATGCTAAATGCAACAGCCAGCATGTAGCCTTTACTATGACAAAAACTATGGCAAATACTAAGCTTTGATATACCTTTAAACATGAGGCTAATTTCACGCGTACCGCTTAACCCAAAGTTTTTTGGCGTAACCACACCACAACAACAACAAATTATGCGAATGCTACTTTGTATGAAAATTAATCAAGTCAAGTCAATGCATTTATTTCAATTAAACCATTTACAAGCACTTTTGAATTGTCAAGGAGTCGGTTATTTAGTCAGAAAGTTGAAGCTAATTGCTCGTTCTAGAACGTAAGGTAGGTTGACCAAGTTTTGACAAAATCCTGGTTACATTATTCTTGGTGCATCTATATGTGAAAACAATGTAGTAGAAGAGCAACCAGCCAAACAGGTAAGAGACGACGACGAAGGTTTCTGCACTATTTATAAAAAAAAACCATTTTTTTAAATGACTATGTCTGATGACGAGAGAAATTATCTATATCTGTGAGAAAAATCGATAAGTAGTGCACCAGAGTCTTGTATGTCCCTTGATAATAATGCATTCAAGCAAAAGCTGCAGATTTTTTAATTCAACAAATAGCAAAAGTTATCTCGAATCATAATCCTCCTTTCTTTTCTTTTATTTATATGATGGTTTATCTCTATCTTTATCCATACTATTTATACTAATCCATATACTTCTAAATATTAAAATATTTGATACACTTTTTATACTTATATATTTTAATATTATAAACGAGCTGACCCGACAGACGTTGTCCTGTCAATCGCTTTTTTAATTTTCTTACCGTATAAACCTTCCCTGGACTTCCACGAATATTTCAAGACCAAAATTAGCGAAATCGGTCAAGCCATTCTCGAGTTTTAGCGAGACTAACGAACATCAATCATTGTTGTTATATAGATGTGAAAGTACGTAACCCTGTCTGTTACGCTTCCCCACGAAACCGCTCAACCGATTCCAATGAAATTTGGTATGAAAATGGGTTGAACAATGGGGAAGGACATAGGCTACTTTTTATTCTGCGACTTCTTCTGCATCCGCGATAACCGACATTCACGCGGACGAAATCGCGGGCAAAATCTAGTACAGTATAAATTGTATAAAACAAAGTCGTTCGCGCTATCTGTACGCTTAGATCTTTTAAACTACGCAACGGATTCTAATTCATTTTTCAGCAATAGATACAGTGATTCAAGGGGAACGTTTATATACGTAAAGGACATGTTTCATATTGGGCCCAGTCTATGTACACCACTTCAAAAAAGAGAGAAAAATCCGTAGAATCCGGGTAAAATACAGATAGTTCATTTCAATGTATACTGTTGTGGTGGCAAATTGTTATTTAACAATAATTTTTATGGATTTTCAACATGGCGTCACTCAGATTTAGCTACTCTTTATACCATAGATCGACCATTGATCATAGAAAGAGAACTGTCAGCTGTCAGTGTTACAACAGTGTCACTTTCGTCCGTATGTTCTGTGCTTTCGTCTCATTTTGTTTCTAGTTTTTGGAGTTCTTTTTAGCAACCTTACATTCGTTTTTTTTTAATTCAACACCGTCTTTTTCCCATCTGTTTGTTTATCTGGTTATCGACAAATCGACGTACAAAATCAGAATTATAAATGTCAAACGTCATTAATCAATCAAAATGACAGCTTACCGCCCTGACTGTTTTTTTGTTGTGTGTTGCAATTTCAAGCGCAATTTCTTGTGTTTTAACTGCTCAAAAAGCCATTTTAAAGTAATTGGACAGTTGAGAACTATTTAAAATGTGTTTCCCTATTTGTAAGTATGGTGTACAATATAGTGTTTGGGTTCAACTCAAAACTATATTTACTTTTCATAAGCATAAAATCATTCATCGCACGTTATGTGTACATGTTATAATATTTGTTTGTTATTTGTAACTTGGAATCTTATGAATAGAATGTGTTTATCTACTTACGCTTTTTTATGCGGTTCCTGTCGTCATCCTTTGTAATTTATTCCTGTATAATTGGATCAAATTAATATTTACAAACCTGAAAAATAAATAATGTTTTGCTTTGACATGTCTGTCAGTGACAGTCGTCAAATTGACGACCGGCCAACATTTCTTCTAAAATAAGTTTTCGGCTACTAACGTAAAACCTCTATGTTGTATATCTTGTAAGCTTGTTTGTCTGTGTTAGATAGTAAACGGCTGAACACCCGCTGTATTATCGTGTGTTCCTTTAGATCTGATTCGCACTAATATTATAATAAAAATGACTAAAATAAATGGCATTCGACAATTATTGAGCCTGGCCGTTGCTATATAAAAAACGATTTGACCGTTCTAGAAAGAAGATTCATAATTGGATTTTTTATGAATTTTGGAAGAGCGGTCAGAAAAGGAACCTGTCAAATGAGTCAGTCTGGATTACGGAGCCGTTTGGTAAACACGCGGATTGCTGATACGCTTACGTTGCTGAGTCTAGTTCTTGGAGCCGTTTGTTGGACACGCTGATTGTTCCTACGCTTACGTTGCTGCAGTCTAGATCTCGGAGTCGCTGGGGTAACACTCTGATTACCCATATGCGTATGTTACTGAAGACTACCAGTCTACTTACTGAAGTCTACCAGTCTGCAACCGAGAGTCGGTTTAGAGGCTAAGTCGAGCTGTCACGAGCCTCTTGCTGCCCAGGGCTGGTCCTACTGACCGCCTGGGGGGGCCTCCGTCCCCGAGCTGATCGCGTCAGACTTCTCTTCGGCTGATCCTGTACGCCGGCCAGGCTGGGGATCATAATCCTCCTGGATACTGCCTTACCTTAGTGCGTTTAGGTCAGTGTTAACTTTTATACTTACAATTGTTTTTGATACTCATCACATTTTAACTTTCGTGTGAGAGCTATTAAATTCAATACGTACAATTCTGCATAGCCTTTTATTTCTGTTAAACTATCAGAACTGTTACATTTGGCGCCCAATCGTGAAATCAAAGCTAGCTCTCTCATTTTCTTCAAAATTCTAATCTTACTAGTTTATTAGTACTCTTTATTTCGACATTTTAATTTGGCTTAGATTCTTATGTGTGTAAAATCCTCTTCAAAATTCTAATCTTACTAATTCTTTAGTACTCTTTATTTCGAAATTTTAATTTGGCTTAGATTCTTTTGTGTGTGTGTGTGTAAAATACTAATATTTTCTCCTCAGCCCGCTTCGTCGTACTGAACATACTTACATACTGTACAAAAACTTACACTACATCCCCACACACAATCCTCTTGCTTCTGGCAATTGGCACCCATTCTGCGCTTGTGAGTTTTAAATCACTCGTTGGTTACTTACAAGTTGGGGTCTGGTTTACTGTACACGGCTATTAGGAGCATACCCTATAGTCGTTCTCACCTATACTTTTACTCTATACTTTACCACATTACGCTGCACCCCACACACGTGCACACCACAGCGCTTACCCTATGGTAACCGCACTCAGTCTTCGCTTGGGTGTGTTTTTAAAACCATCTAGTGGTCACTACTGAGTTGGGGACTGAGACACTTTACGATAGCTACAGAACAATATTCTGTAGTTGTTTGTACATACCTACACGATGATAAACTATACAGATGCTAACAACAATAAATAAAATAACAAATACTGTCTTTCATTTACTATACTTTATAAATGTTTTATTTTATTGAATAGGCTCAATGTCGTGGGCTCGATTTTAAAATATTATATTTCACTTTCGGCTTAAACTCTCTTGGTGAGGTGTATTACGTTTAATCCCTCCGGACGTCGGTCACTATTTGTTACTCATTTTACTCTTACGCGCGTATCACTATTTGAACCTCTCAGAGGTGTATTACTTGCTTGACTCTCTTTTGAAGAGGCTTAGTCACCCATGTTACCTCACAGAGGGTTGTCAGGTTGTCACTCTCTCAATCTCTTAAATCTTATTCACTCTCATTTACCTCCCCCAGAGGGTTGTCGCTCTCTTATCCTCTTGAATCTTATTTACTCTCATTTACCTCTCAGAGGGTTGTTACTCCCTTATCCTCTTGAATCTTATTTACCCTCATTTACCTTTCAGAGGGTTGTTACTCTCTTATCCTCTTGAATCTTATTTACTCTCATTTACCTCTCAGAGGGTTGTTACTCTCTTCCTCTTGAATCTTATCTACCCTCGCCTGACCTCTTAAGGCTAGTTACTCTGACCCTCTCAAGGCTAGTCACTTTGACCCTCCTGAGGCCACTCTGACCCTTTAGAGGCTAGTTACTCTGACCCTCCCGGAGTTTTTTTTTCACTCTTTATAACTCTTTTACTCTCTCAGCTTTTGCTTCTTGTTTCTTAAATATTATTTTTCCTCACTTATACTTTTCAAGTGTCAATTCTTGACACTCTCTGGAATCCTATGACTATTTTTATTTTCTTTTCTTTTGACTTTTATATTGTCATATATTACCTTTTTTTATAAATGGTTTTATTCATTACTCATGTCTATCGCTTCCTTCTTCTTACTATAGAGTTTTTAATCTTGACCTAATAAAACCTCTATAGATATTTATTTTCTTCATTCATCGGTTCTGAAACCAATAAGATTATTTTAATCTCTTTTTTTTAAAGAACTTAAGAAGTATTGTTAGGTACAAAGTTACCTAACCTTCTTATTTACTAACTCTTTGTTAGTTTTTGACTAATTAGCACCATCAACGTCTGCATGTTGATGGATTTTTGACTAATTAGCCACCGTCAACTATTGAGGTTGATGGATCTTCTATTATATCTATGGCTGTACTCTTATAGCCATAGGTGTATCTTTACGAGCGGCTAATAACTCGCCTTAAATAAGCCTGTATTAATATTATTTAAGGGCTATCCCCTTGATCTTTTTCCCCATATCTATGGCTTCACTCTGAAAGCCATAGGTATCTTCACGAGCGGTTAATAACTCGTCTTCTATAAGCCCTTATTGTAATCGATCAAGGCCTAGCCCTTGATATAAATCTTTATCTTAATAATGGGTTTTAAACGCGAGCGGATTACAACTCCAAAAATAAGCCCTATTGTTAATGAATCTTTAGGTTTGCGTGATGATCATTGAATGTGAATCTCATTTGACCTTAATTTCGTAAGATGTCGGTGTGTTTGTATGAGGTATGAAAGTTTGTGAATGCTGAAATATCTAACCTTCTCAAAATTTTTGTTCCAGGCCAAACATTTTTCTCGGGTCGTTGGGGATAATATAGTGTTTGGGTTCAACTCAAAACTATATTTACTTTTCATAAGCATAAAATCATTCATCGCACGTTATGTCTACATGTTATAATATTTGTTTGTTATTTGTAACTTGGAATCTTATGAATAGAATGTGTTTATCTACTTACGCTTTTTTATGCGGTTCCTGTCGTCATCCTTTGTAATTTATTCCTGTATAATTGGATCAAATTAATATTTACAAACCTGAAAAATAAATAATGTTTTGCTTTGACATGTCTGTCAGTGACAGTCGGTCAAATTGACGACCGGCCAACATTTCTTCTAAAATAAGTTTTCGGCTACTAACGTAAAACCTCTATGTTGTATATCTTGTAAGCTTGTTTGTCTGTGTTAGATAGTAAACGGCTGAACACCCGCTGTATTATCGTGTGTTCCTTTAGATCTGATTCGCACTAATATTATAATAAAAATTACTAAAATAAATGGCATTCGACAATTATTGAGCCTGGCTGTTGCTATATAAAAAACGATTTGACCGTTCTAGAAAGAAGATTCATAATTGGATTTTTTATGAATTTTGGAAGAGCGGTCAGAAAAGGAACCTGTCAAATGAGTCAGTCTGGATTACGGAGCCGTTTGGTAAACACGCGGATTGCTGATACGCTTACGTTGCTGAGTCTAGTTCTTGGAGCCGTTTGTTGGACACGCTGATTGTTCCTACGCTTACGTTGCTGCAGTCTAGATCTCGGAGTCGCTGGGGTAACACTCTGATTACCCATATGCGTATGTTACTGAAGACTACCAGTCTACTTACTGAAGTCTACCAGTCTGCAACCGAGAGTCGGTTTAGAGGCTAAGTCGAGCTGTCACGAGCCTCTTGCTGCCCAGGGCTGGTCCTACTGACCGCCTGGGGGGGCCTCCGTCCCCGAGCTGATCGCGTCAGACTTCTCTTCGGCTGATCCTGTACGCCGGCCAGGCTGGGGATCATAATCCTCCTGGATACTGCCTTACCTTAGTGCGTTTAGGTCAGTGTTAACTTTTATACTTACAATTGTTTTTGATACTCATCACATTTTAACTTTCGTGTGAGAGCTATTAAATTCAATACGTACAATTCTGCATAGCCTTTTATTTCTCTTAAACTATCAGAACTGTTACAACAAGGACTGGGCCCAGACTCCATACATTTTGAAACAACTCCTTTGTATCTACATTGCACCCGTGCGAAGCCGGGGCGGGTCGCTAGTTTTATATAAATATATTTTCACACCACCTGCTCGTCAATGTCAAATTATATGTCATGCAAACTAACATGCTAACCTAAAGTAAGTCATTTAAGGCCTGAGGTCTAGCAGGGCAATAATATTGTACTGAATTTCATAATGACCCGCTGGTCAATAATGTGATTTGAATTTGGAACATAAAGCAAAACTTGCATACGAACATTCACCATTAAGATCTGTCTCAGATTATGAAACAAAAGGCAGATAGACTGCGCGGAACACTAAGAGTGAAGTCAAAACAGCAAATACAAATTCAAAGGCGAATACCTACAACGCGCTTCGTGCTGTACTGACGAGTCAGTATAGCACAAAAAATGCAAAAGCGAATACAATCACGAGATTGTAGTTTGTAGTTTTTGAATTTGTATTTGCTTTTTTGGCTTCACTCTCAGTGTTCCAAGCGATCTGTCTGCATTTTGAATCAAAATGTGAGAGATCGGCACTAGAAAATAAATTGTTCGAAAATCGATTGGCCTCCACTAGAGTATATAAATAAAAGAAAAATAGGGTACAAATTAAAAAGAGGCGCGAATCTCAGATTATTAACGGTCGGAACATTGAGTGAAGCCAAAAAATCAAATACAAATTCTTTTGAATTTGTATTTGCGAATCCTTACCTACAATCTCGTGATTGTATTTGCTTTTTTGGCTTCACTCTCAGTGTTCCGCGCTGTATATCTGCCCTTTGTTTCATAATCTGAGGCGCGAATACAGAAAATTGCTTTGCTTTGTTATACAACAAATTACATATCAGCAAATTCTCACAAAAATGTCGAGTGACAATAGTGATTTGACTCCGGAGTACTTACATTAATTCCGAATTTAAGCCATTGGTATTACCAACAATCTACTCTCAATTCTAGTACTATTGTTTTTATTGTCTCGTAGATGGTGTGAAAAGTAGAGTATGCTTCTCGGGGATAAAGGTGCCTTCGTCTTGGGCGACCTTGAATCTCACGCTGCACTCAGGATTCTTGTCTTAACTCTCTCGCTGTGCTCGGGAGTTAAGCTAGAATCCTTCGTTTTCCTCGGGATTCAATACGGCGCCCGCTACATAAGACACTACTTTATCCCCTTGATGCATAATCTACTATTATGTTGTTCTATATAAACACGTATGTAAGTATCTATGTGTTTTAATTATTTTGTGCAGGTGTACATTTCACTTTATCTAAGTAGTTTTTTGTTTTTTCACTTTCTATCTAAGTATTTTGTTTTACTTTCGCACAAAAAATTGCACCTGCCATGTTATTTTTACGCCACCTTTAATTTGACTGGTTGAGAATGCCTAAGGCATTAAGTTTTGTACCTTTTCTTGCATAAATTTCGAATCGGAGACTTAATCGCTGACATCATTCTTTTTTTCATTTTACAGCTCTCCAAAACTACATCACTCTATGCTTCGATCTATGTACAGATAGCTAATATCTGGGAAGTGAACTACTATAAAATTTTATTTCTAGCAATATAAAAATGTTTTACGACTCATTTTATTACGTCTGATGCAGTCTGTGTGTACTGAGAACCATTTCAAATTGCTCAAATCGTAATGGTCGGTAAAATTCAAGCAATTTATTTATTTATTTATTTAATTTGGATCACCAACAGAGGCTACACAATTTCATGCATGATAACATAGGAATAGACAAAACCAGTGTGCGCCTCCAATTAAAGGCAACCACATCATTCACATAACTAAACAGGTAAAACAACAAAGGTTTGATAAGAAAGAAATTGTTAAAATTAATCTAAATACAATTTTTTTTAAATCCTAAATATGACGATTAAAGGTAAACGGTAACAATACGGGTATAAAATAATAATAATATAATATACCTAATACAAATTAATAAACAAATTCAAATTAAGTAAAATAACAATCAGTATAATCAATTAATAAAGTAGTCAATTGATTGGTAGGCAATTGATTGTATTACAGAAGTGTGAGTACCTACCTTCTATTTGAACGATACGGTTGGCGCAGTGGTTGAGCGATTACTGCTGCGCTGCGTGTCGCGGGTTTGATTCCCGCAAATAAAATAAAAAAAAATCAAATATTATTTCACACATTTGCCGGAAAAATCGCGTAACAAATTTACAAAAAAAAACCATACAGTCGAATTGAGAACCTCCTTCTTTTTGAAGTCGATTGAAAATGAAGGCTGAAGAAAAGACGGGTGAATTGTGTGAAAGAAGCTCCTTTCTATCACATAATCCACCCGTGATATCCTCCCCTTCAGTGATATCATGACGTTGACAAGACGAAATGGAACAAAACGTGTTGCGCCGACCCCAAATACCAAGGGCATGAAGACGATGATGTTCCTCTGTGTCGCATCGTCCAATTACGTCACAAAGTCACTTTCTTCTTGTTATTTGTTGAAACTCCAGTTAACAGTAAAGTAAAAGCAATGAAAACATTGATTACTTTCGGATCGGAAAGTTAAATAATTCAGTTATCATTGATTGGATTCGTACAATGCAAACTGACAAGATTGATAAAATATCTGATTTTAACGTGAACTTTTTAAGGCCTGGTTCCCATTTTTATTGTTTTATTTTTTTCTAGTTTTATAAAAACTTTTTCATTGCAGGTACCTACTGTAGACTAGAGTTTTTATATTATGTTAATTTTCTTTTACGTTTCAAGTCTAAATGATTGTGTTTGCATTTACGCCGTGTCACCTAATCTGAAGAAAAAAAGAACATTCGTTTTCTGTTTTGTTTATTCTGTTCTGCACGAGATAAACAGACTTATTTAGACGATTATTTTCTGTCTTTCTCTCTCTCATAAAACAAGAAAGGGACAAACAATAATATGAGCTGTCAATATACTTTGATCTAAATCTAAATACAAATATAGGTAGTTGACATGATAGAACGTATTGATATAAAACATGGCGTCTGAGGCGAAATTTATTTGTTTTAGTGATTTTCTTTCACCATTCTTTTTTTCAGCTGTCTGTCACTATGAGATTCAATTCTCCAACATTAGTTTAGTTTGTGAGCAAGGGAATTGGCACCAGTGTGCACTATCGCTAACATCTACAAATAAAGCGTTGGATATAAAATTGAAAAAGTTTTAATTGTTTCCACAATTGGCAATGTGCGCCATTCGATTCCACACTCACTTCTGAGAGCCTTGCATGAGTGCGTGATGATTTTCAAATTGGAAAAACTATTTTTTTTTGGCATTTTCGTTTAATTTTATACTAGAGGCACAATTAATACCCCCCATTAATATAAATAAGGCCTCAATTAAAACTTAATTTAACAACTCAATTGAATCAGCGAGTACTTAATTCTATTTAAAAACTCGATTGAAATTACGTTAGTTTTACACCGCCAGCTTGTGCTAGCCCCTCTGACAACTTAGGCAGTTTATTTATCAAAAAAACGTTTAGTCCACCTCCATGGATTCTTTTTTTGATAACAAAAGCTCTTGAAAACGGCATATTTGGTGTACAAAACCACCCATTTCGATATTTTGAAAAATCTGTTGAATTTCGTTAAATAATAAAAATTGGTAAACTATGCCATATTGCGTAGAATAGCGTATTTTATTACGTGCCAAGTGGTTTTAAGCATATTTTAAAATCATTTCTTAGTGTTTTAAATCCTGCAGCTACTTATAGCATCTTGAAAATCATAGGTTAGATTCGGCCAGTTTTCAAATTAGTTTTGTCACTAACACTGACGGACTGTTATTGTCTAGTTATTATAAAAAAACCTGTAATGTATCCACGGCGTGTCAATTAAATTGAAGATTCCTGACAACATTCTTAGTTAAGTTATGTATGCACAAAGCATAAGTTAATCATCATCTTTTTTTTTATCATTTGATAGGCATACGTTTGACCACTATCTCACCTGATGGGAAGCGATGATGGGGTCTAAGATGGAGCGCGCTTGCCTAGAAGTAACCTATTCACTCTTGACTTAAAGACTCCCGGGTTGTAGCTATCAGGAAACACAGACTCAGGCAGGGAATTCCACTCCTTAGCAGTACGCACAATGAATGTGTTCCCAAAACGTTTTGTGCGTGTGGGTGGCATGTCCACCATGTACCGGTGGCGTATCGCCGTACGTCTTGTGATCCGATGATGGAACGGGCTCGGCGGAATTAAATTATGCAATTCCGTCGCACACTCCCCAAAATGCAACCGATAGAAAACCGACAGGCCAGCAACTCGGCGTCGATGCTCAAGACTTTGGAGCTTTGATTCGACGAGCCTATCATTGCCAATGATCCTCTTGGCTCGTTTCTCAGTTGACTCAAGGGCATCAAGCTGGTATCTATCATCTGCCTAGCCTTTTCCCAAAGTAACTATGTTTGGTTCGGCTTCCAGTCTAACCGGATTCTAGTAAATACTACTGTTTTACATGGAGCGATTGCCAGTCTGACATCGACAACCCGGTAACTGGGTAACACGATACCCCTTGGTGAGATTGCTTTTCAGACATTCTAGCTTCTCACTACCCATAACCTCTATCAAAGATCTACGAATGACAGCAGGACCAACGGTTTTACTTGCGTTAATTTACGCAATAAAAATAAGAGAGTCAAGAATGTTACTGTGGATAGATGGAGAGGAAAAGGAAGACCAAAGAAAAGATGGATGGCTTGTGTGAAGAATGATATAAATGAAAAGGGAGTCAGTGAAAGCATGACGTTGGACAGGACGGAATGGAAGAAGAAAACATGTTGCGTCGACCACAAGTAAGGGTTCTTACACACGAGCGACGAGCTTCAAACGACGACAACGAACTTCAAAGATCAGCGGCCGCCGTCGTCGTCGTCGTTTCAAGTTGGCATATCGACGGCTGCAGTTACCTCTGCCGTTGATAACATGCCGCTCGTCTGTAAGAGTCCTGACATGGGGGGAGGGCAGAAAAATTATCATGACGATATTATATTTAAGTATAAGTTAAACGAACAGCTAATACGAATTAGTGTACTAGTCTCTTCTGTAGACATCTCACCATAAGCACAGTATAAATATTACTACTGCCGTACATTAGCGACACGCCTCGTTTCCCTCCGAAACACTGTTCC
This sequence comes from Charanyca ferruginea, assembly GCA_947361185.1. Classification (NCBI taxonomy): domain Eukaryota; kingdom Metazoa; phylum Arthropoda; class Insecta; order Lepidoptera; family Noctuidae; genus Charanyca; species Charanyca ferruginea. The sequence continues at coordinate 6,157,190 of OX376070.1, forward strand.
TCACCTCTTCCCGCTTCGAACGTGCTCTCGAAACTGCTTTTAGTTCTCGCGGCGCGTAGACACGCACACACATGTATGTGTTTGTACAGTCTGTTATTTTGGTAGTAGGTAGTGTAGGTAATGAATTGTGTAGGTATTACAAATAACTATGAGACTAAAAAAATACTAATACAAATTGTCTTAATTTTTTTGTGCCCTAGGCATCAAAAATTTCCCCCACATCGCCGTCAACTGAGAATATGCCCAAGAGACTGGCGGCATTGCCACGTTGTATTACTAATGCAGGTAAGTAATTAAACTGTTTTGTTTGTTAAAAACAACTGGAGTGTTGTGCCTTAAGTTCAATTCACCCAAATTCAACGATGGAAGACTTACAGAATTGCACTGCTGTATACACCTGTACAGTAACGATGATCGATGAATGTGTCAATATCATAAGTGCCACTATAGTTTATTGCCCCAGAAAACTGTCCCTAGCCTCTATTTCGTCGAATTGTACCTACAGTCGTTTACAGGCCATGCAACATGCAATATTGAATAGGTAGTTACTAGCTGTGGGCTGTAACGGCTTGCTTGGTTAGCGAAACGAAGCTATTTATCAAATATTCTACCTAGCCATTTCCCTACTTTGTTTTGATCGGTTTCTAGTCTAAGAGATAAAGCTAAATACCAGTGTTTTATATGGGGCCATTGCCTATCTGACCGCCAAAACCCAGTGACTGGGTAACACGACACCGCTAGGTAAGACTGGTTGTCAGATTTCTGGCTGTAGACTATCCGTTACAACTGTCAAAGATATTTGAATGACACATGGGACCAACAGCATTATGTACTTTCCGAGGGTTAGGGGGCAACTAGTATAGGACATTGTATTGTGTAATTAACTATGATTTCTACTTGAACGATTTATCACGCCTTTTGTTTTAAGATTTATAGTTTTGAAAAAAAAAAATGGTTTTATTCTGAACGATATTTTTTTATTATGGAATAACAAATAGGTCATGATTAGTGTGATTACATAAAACGAATGAGATCCACTAACCTTCGGTTATGTTTTATTTCCCTTTGCTACAGCCAGTATCACTTTATTGGGACCAATAAACCCCTAGAGAATATTCAGTAGTGCAATCGTCCCAGTACCTAAGCTAACGTGGGCCCAGTTGCCTATTATCAAATTACAAAAGGTGGAACTGGTCCCAGGTCCGAGTTTCGAAGTGGGACGAGTTGCCCCATAACCCTTTTCCGAGGCACGGAGAGATTTTGGTATAACATAGTCACCAATTCACGGACCGACCGCGGCAAGCGTAGCTTTAAATAGACCGATCGATCCGTCTGGCTTTTACTTAGCCACGAGCCCCCCACCCACCACGCAACCACAACCACATCATCATCATCATCATCATTTCAGCCGAAAGACGTCCACTGCTGGGCATAGGCCTCCCCAAGGGGGGGTTTGCCATAATCGCCACGCTTGGCAGGCAGGTTGGCGATCGCAGTATGGTTGTTACAAGGGCACAGAGAACGCTGCTGCCCATTCTCTGGTAAGTCCCTTAGTCGCCTCTTACGACACCCACGGGAAGATATGGGATGGTGCTATTCCTTACGTCCGACACCACGCGGACAACCACATATTTCTAAATAAAAAAAATTGAATGGCTATTATGCTGTTATACAGTTGCAATAACTATGTACGTTGCGCAACGACCCACTCTAATGGGTAAAAACTCTTCTATTAAACTTTGAGCACTAGTTCATGGAGCTAGTAATTGTGTGGCAACTAATTACCTACCAACTTTGTTGTAGTATACTATTGACAAGCACTCCAAGTTGATACCATACAATTATGTTGTTTGAGTAAACGTATTGGGTATGGCTTTCAATTTGATTGGTGCAACTATGAAAGAAATAAAAATAGTTTATTCTGCATAAATGAAAATAATGCAAGATAAAAAATGTACCTACTTTATATCTTCTATCTATCTAATACTTTGCATTTTCTTCTGCTTGTTCAATATTTGAAGAAAAAAAAATGTAATTTGTCTATTTGTGGTGCCGGTCATCTTGGATTTGAAATTTATCATAGTGTAAAGTATTCTACTAGTGAAGCCCTTTCATTTGATACCCATATTGAAGGAGTTGTGAAAAAATATGTGATTAGCCATTTTGTAGCGGCCGCCATCTTAGACCGATTTTCATCAAACATAGCTAAGAACACTCCCGATTAATTCACCTTTCAAACAAAAAAACAATATCAAAATCAGTTCATCCGTTCGGGAGCTACGATGCCACAGACAGACACACACACACACACACACAGACACGTCAAACTTATAACACCCCTTCGTTTTTACGTCGGGGGTTAAAAAAAAACAAAATCAAAATCGGTTCATCCGTTCGGGACCTACGATGCCACAGACAGACACACACACACACACACACACACATACACGTCAAACTTATAACACCCCTTCGTTTTTACGTCGGGGGTTAAAAAATAAAGAAAGACGCAACGATTACTGGAAAATATGTATATATGTGGGGACAGATTTTTTATTTTATTTTATTTTATTTGTTAGGGACAAAAAACAGTTACATGCCAAGCTTAACTAAAAATTCTTAAATTAGCACGATACTTAGAAATATAGTTATCTTACATAATCTGTTCCATATTTATGTTACTACACATGTAACCCACACCATTGTCCACGAATTAACAAAAAAAAGAAGTTAATAGAAAAAATTAAATAAAAAATTTAAAAAACCCCCAACGCAAAACATAAAAGCAATTATTTAAAAAGTAAAAAATAATATCTTTTGTTGAGCCATCAAATGATTGTTCGATGAAATGGCGCTATAATGTCGCGGCGGGGTACCGCGTAAGTCAAATCCATGATTTCGCTATTTTACCTATTTAGCTATTGCTGACTTAGCGGTACCCCGCCGCGACATTATAGCGCCATTTCATCGAACAATCATTTGATGGCTCAACAAAAGATATTATTTTTTACTTTTTAAATAATTGCTTTTATGTTTTGCGTTGGGGGTTTTTTAAATTTTTTATTTAATTTTTATTTGAAAGTTTTTAAATGTAATTTAGTCTGGTTTTGAGAAGTTGTAGATACGTCTAAAGTTGTATTTCGTCACATGGATCTTTTTTTATATTAAAGATATCACCCTGAGAATGCGTTTGGTATATATAATTCGCCATTTTGTGGTGCCGGTCATCTTGGCTTTGAAATTTATCATAGTGTAGAGTATTCTACTAGTGAAGCCCTTTCATTTGATACCCATATTGATGGAGTTGTGAAAAAATATGTGATTAGCTATTTTGTAGCGGCGGCCATCTTGGACCGATTTTCATCAAACATAGCTAAGAACACTCCCGACTAATTCACCTTTCAAATAAAAAAAACAAAAACAAAATCGGTTCATCCGTTCGGGAGCTACGATGCCACAGACAGACACACACACACACACACACACACACACACACACAGACACGTCAAACTTATAACACCCCGTCGTTTTTACGTCGGGGGTTAAAAACAGACATACAGTATGCATCATAAAAGACTGTTAAGATGAGAGAAATTTAAAAAAAAAAAAAAAAAAAAGATTACGCGATACTTCGCAGTGCAACACGACATCGTCAATTCTTGTGCCGTAGATTTTTAGTTTATGATTTATTATTATTATTAATGGTGTATGTATTTATTACCTATTAATTATGTACCATATATTTTTATGAACCCTTGTTGCCTGAAGTAAATAAATAAATAAATAGAAATAACGACAAGGAGCATAATAACAACACAAGTCCTTCCAGAAACTTCCAGCAGTGTTTAAAATAAGAAAAATAAAAAGGCCGAGATATATATTTTAAAAAGATCAAGTATCATCGACATGCCTACACCTTGTCAATACATAAAAAGCAACAACACCCGTATTTAAGATCCTCGAATAACGTCTATCATAAAACCCTTTGATGAAATGGCTTCAACTCGATTTGACTGAGTAAGTATGTGCGATAATATATTTTTTATGTGTCTACCTTACTGAACGAGCTCCATTTATAAAACATTCTGTACTTCCACGGTAGATTAGATGTAGGTTTTATAGTTAAACCGAAGAAATGAATCATCTACAGTAATTTTGGGCATTATGTAAGTTTGAATGTAGGAGGTAACATCCTAAACTTCTCATCCGATTTCAAAAATTCTTCACAACATTATTATTATAAAACAAAGTCCCCCCGCGTCTATCTGTCTATCGGTCTGTTCGTGATAAACTCCAAAACTACAAAACAGATTTAGATGCGGTTTTCACTAATAGATGGAGTGATTTATAAGGAAGGTTATTTAAATTAATTGTGGTCGAAATATGTCGATATTAACCGTGAGAAGACGGGGCAGGGGATATGTTTTATGGTATGTTTGATTTCCATGCGGATAACGGCGCGGGCAGAAGCTATACTTTATATTTCAGGAGCGACTACTAAAACAATTTTGAGTATTTAATTCATTTGAATCACCATCATCATTGTTCTATTATTGACCTGTGAGAATATATTACTTTCAATCAATAAACATTATCGTATGAAGACCGGTTTGTCAATCTCAGACGGGTTGATATAAAAAGGTTGCTAGGATAGAATGAGAAAAAAAAAATATGATGTGCATCATTTCTTTTTTCAAATATTATGTTATGGTTGCGGTTGGCCGCAACTCACCTGATGTTAAGTGATGTTGCGGCCGAACTTGTCAATTAAAAAGTTGGATAACATTTTGTGTATGACGTCAAAATTATTGGTTCACATATATTTTATGATGGCTTTATTATTGTTATTTTTGTGGGCCAATAATTTTGAAGCCACACACCTAATTACAATAAAATGTTATCCAACTTTTTACAACATTTACATTAGGTGTCATTACCGAGGACATGGGTTTCCACGAGGCTATGGGACACCATGTATTATTTTTGAAGATATAATAATAATACCAGTCTTTTTCTACTTCATGGCAAAGGCCTCTTCGCATACAGAGAAGGCTCGAGCTTCACCACACTTGCAAGGCAGTTTGGTGTTTAAAGACTTTTGTTTATACCTACATAGAAGTATAAAGTATATCCTGCTGTAAAAGCGCAGGCCGGATAGCACGGCACGCCAGCATTAATGACATCATCCGTCGTGCTCTTGCCTCCGCCGGCGTGCCAGCTGTGTTAGAACCTAATGGCTTGGCACGTGACGATGGAAAGAGACCAGATGGAATGACCATAATGCCGGGGAAGTTGGGTAGGCCTTTGGTGTGGGATGCAACTTGTGTCGACACCCTTGCGCCATTCCATCTTCCTAGCACGTCGTGTTGTGCTGGGGCGGCTGCTGCAGATGCGGAAAACCTCAAACGGCGTAAATGTAACAACCTTTTTAAAAGTTATATGATTGAGCCGTTTGGGGTCGAAACATTAGGGCCATGGGGCCCGAGTGCTCACCTTGTTTTTAGGGACATTGCAAAGCGGCTGGTGGACTCTTCACGTGACCAAAGGGCTGGCCTTTTCTTGGGCCAAAGAATTAGCATTGCCATTCAACGTGGTAATGCTGCTAGCCTTTTGGGCACTTATCCCATTGAGAGCGATGCGGACGAGTTTTTTGATGCCCTGTGAGCATTGTACATATTATGTGTTTATATTTATTTTTAAGCTTTGTATATATTATATTTAATTATTTTTTACATAGAAGTCCAAGTTTTATGTAAGGGTTTCCTCACGATATTTTTCCTTCATCGATGTCTGTGATGTCCAAGCTAAACTTAGGAAGTATGTAATATGACATAGAAAAAGTCACATTGGCTCACAAGTCATTTGCCCTTCCCCGATTGCGAATTCACAACGTCGTGAATGAGAAGCGCCTTGGCCAATGGAACTGAAAATGTGGTAAGCATTTTAAAAATAAACATTTTTACAAAAAAGACAACCGCCCTCAATTAATGAATACCAAAACAAATTAAGTTATTATTTAATTTTTCACCCTTAGAGGTAAAATATTTGCATTTTTATAGACCAACTTTGAGCTTTAAACCATTAAAAAAAATCATCGAAATCGGGCTACACTGTAAAAAGTAATGCGTGGTCAAACATGAAAAAATATACGTATCCAATTGAGAACCTCATCGTTTATTTGAAATCGATTAAAAAATAGTTTTTATTAAAAAAACTGTGCTAACCAGCTCCCGATTATAGCGTATTACGACATAAAAGACAAGATTAAGACGCGTCTTCTTAGATCCATCTTCAGGGATTTAAATTACAACAACCAATCCATATTCCCCGACAAATTACGACACGAAAATAAACAGATATCAAATGCTTTTCTTAAATTACAGTTCAGGGATTTGTTAGATTCAAAAGTTAATACGAAACATTCATTTTCTTTTGTAGTGAGCGATGATCGATGTTTGAGCTGTAGGCCTAGCGAGAACGTACTGATTTAAAAGTATTCGTTTGGACTCGATTTTCGCATTAAAAACTTTATTACAAATAAGACAACCGCCTTCAAAAAGTAAGAAAATAACTGTAAATTCGCAAGTCGGTGGAAATGCAAAACAACAAATAAAACCAAATCCGCTAACCTACGAACTTAAAGTCATTTTTTTTAGTTTTTTTACGCTTTTTAGTTCCATCTTACGAAACGGTGTCATCAAAAAAAAAAACATCAAATCTTCCCTTAATTTTCTACCCTTATGTGTAGAATTATTTCATGAAATTTATGTGGGACCAATTTTAAGGCATACACTCTCAATTAAACGCAAAAAATTATTATCGAAATCGGACTACACTGACAGAGGCGACATGCGTGGCCAAGCATAAAAAAAAACACACGTCGAATTGAGAACCTCTTTCTTTTCTTGAAGTCGGTTGAAAATACAACTATTTAAGGAAAAAAAATAGACAAACTGCCTAACCTTATCCCAAATATGTAGGGGTCGCCTTCCAGGCTAACCAGATGCAGCTAAATACTGCTGTTTTACATGGAGCTACTGCCTGTCTGTCAGAACTCCACCATCGCGCAACTTAATAAGTCTGGTTGTCAAACTTTCGGGCTTCTGCCAACCCTTAACGGCTGTTAGAGATAAACAAATGACAGCGATTTTAGGCGCCCCTGATCTCTCTTTGGTGGTATCGGATTGTGGTCCCGTCGGACTATGAGACTGAGGGAAGAGTGTTTGAGCACACACTTATGCACTATATCATCACCGTAATCGAAATTCGGTTGGGAGAATTTACGCAGCGCATACGTGCTAGGCCTTCTGAGTTTCGTTTGTTGATTGAAAAGTTGACTTCTGAGAAATGAAATGGGACACTGTCGTTACGTGATTGAGTAATAAAGGAGAAGGGAACGACTCCATAGTGTTTTGGGCCCAGGTGTTAACTCAATTAAAGTACCCTTATTTGTTAGAGGATATAATAGCAAGGCCTCACTATAAATTTGGTGAAATTTGGCTACCCAGGAATCAAGTTATACGAGGTATTATAAAAGTGAGGTTACATTATAACATAATAGTTTTTTGAGGTTATTTGCGAAATAATGTTTTGAATGGCTATATTGGTTATCAAAGAGTATAATAACTGTAAAGATGGCTACGGTTCTGTAATAATAACATAGTTGTTCGCTTGATACGCTAAAAGTTCGATTTGAATATGTACTTACAGGCTGAGATGAACGCCACTGACGAATAACAGATAAAATCGCCTTATCGTCCAAGACTCTTCTGCCAATAGAGTTACTGCGACCAGTCGCAATGGTACAATTCACCCAGCGATCCATGTCGCCCAAAATACAGAGCCAGATAGTTCGGAGCAGTAAGATCCGACGAATAGTCGTTTATAAAATGCAAAGCCGAGGTTGTGGGGTTATACATACAATAAAACATGGAAAATAGTGCGCACAGAGTACATTATAATATACTGATACTGATAGTGCGTACTCAGAACAAAATCATCTGTCAGGTCAGTCAATCGACGACCAGTGTTGCCACCTAAAAAAATTAAAGGAACTCAATTCGCTGTGAATCGATTCACGAAACGATTGATAAGCAGTCGTCACTCGTTTTTCATACATTTCTCCAGAGTTTTTATCGCTTTATTCATAATCGATTACTAAGAATTCAGATGTATTTAATCGATTGTTTGGTTTATTACATAATTTAACTTTTCTCCCTTCCTAAATAGAAAAATGGTACTGTATTTTGTGATTTCCTTTAGAAAAATATAACGGAATTTTAATTACACATTTCAACTAGTTAACTGCTGGGCCCAGAATTTCCCTTCTCCTTTGAGGTTTTTATTTAAGTTTACATGATGCATTTTTGGTTTTACGGTTGTTGAATGAATAGCTGTTGATCTGTTACTCAGATATTTCTATAAACATAAAGCGAAATATTTTTCACTCACTTACTAAATCCGAAATCTTGACAACCACAACAATACAACATATTATTATATGTACGTATTTTCCAGGTTGCCGCTCTCGGTCGCGCGATTGTCATTTGTTTCTCCAGCGCCATCAATCAGCCTATTGTCGTCCACTGCAGAACGTAGGCCTGCCTCTCCCAGAGATCGCCAACCAAACTGGTTTTGGGTAGCTCGCATCCATCCACTGCCAGCCACCTTCTTCAAATCGTCGGTCCATCGTGCCGCAGGGCGTCCCACACTACGCTTGCACAGACGCGGTCTCCACTCCCACACTAGTACCAATCCCTATTCAAGTATAATTATATGTATTCAAGTATAAACCTTATGTAAATCTAAAGTAAATACCACTGACATATGTATTAACCACGAAGCCTCGAAAACTACTCGACTCATGAAGCTGGAATTTGGTAAATAGGTAGGTGACGTCAGCTAAGAATGGATTTTGTGACAAGTCGGGGGCAAAAGCTAGCAAAGTAGAATTAGATAGCTGATAATTCCAAGACAACTTCTCTAAAAAAATACTTTATATTAACCCTGAAAACCCGATAAATTTTTCAGTTACCTGTAATAATTCGTTTTATGTTGCTTTGAAATCAATAAATAAAAAGTTAGTCAACGTTGGCAAAAAAGTGACGTCACATTTATCTAATGCTATGCAAAATCTATGTTGGAATCGCGTTTTGATAAAAAATATGTCAATTGATTAGTGGTGTCAAGTACCTACTGACAGAGGCCAGCACATCAAGCTACAACAATCTGACAAAGAATCATGGCAGGATTTGAACAAAAAAAAAAAAATAAGATGTTTAGTGAAGTGGAAATTCTAATTCTTATAGGTATTCTTGGGTACCTAAAGAGTATCATCAGGCATTTATAATATTATTAAAACCCCGCAAAAAAAAGTTAATAGTTTAACGAAAAGCTCATTATTTCAGAACGAAACGGTGACTGACAGTAACAGTGACACTGACAGCCGCCGTTTCGCAGTTCTTACATTGAAATTGCATCTTTTTATGGGAAACAATATCACAAACAATTATTTTTTTCTCCACACATTTGTCACATCACTTGTCGGCCAATTTTATAGATCCGTTAGCATCGCTTGTCACTTTCTTTTTTTTATAAACACAAAATGGGCATCGAGATGAAACGAAAAAGTGTTATTTTCATTTCGTAATATTTTAATTATACGGGGGTTTAAAAATGTGGTAAGAAAACCAATCTACTCCTGGTAATGTATTCTTCACATTGGAAAATATTTTGAACCCTATAAATTACTTTTTTTTTCATACAAATGAATGTATGAATCGCGCCATGTTTCTTTATTTGGTGGATTTTCAAGTTTATTTCAAAACAATAAGGTTCATATTCAATTGGGAAAAAAATACAGTTTGATATGGCTTGATGTGCGCCAAATCCGAGTATAGAACTATAGAAGTCATACTAAGTTATGCTACCAATTAAATTATTAAGTTATATAAGCAAGGTAAGGTAACTAAGTAAAGTCAGATTTTAGACACGAATGGATATAATATGCAGATGTTTCAGACTTAGTTAGGTTAATTTGGACACAAATTGGTTTCCATATTAAATTCTACACAAAACTGATGAATAACACGTGTAATTGTAAAAAGAAGCCTTTTTTACGAAAAAGACAACCGCCTTCAAAAACTAAAAAGTGATAAATAACTTTAACATTAATGAACAGTGACTTTAGTTTCGGAAGTCGACGGCTATTGTTCTATTTGTTGTTATGTAAAGTAAAAAATAGAACATACAATCGAATTGAGAATCTCCTCCTTCTTTTCGTAGTTGATTAATAAAAATAATCACTTATTTCAGGTTCGGAAGAATAAAACAGATTATTATATAAAAATCGGCCAAGTCTGAGACAACATTTAACTTACAAAAAAAAAACACGATTCTATTCGTATTTTGACTCCTTTTAATTTATTACGTTATTTTATTTTTATTATTAAAGCGGCTATAATAATAAACACACTGAAAATTTCAAGTGTCTACCTATTGCGGTTTAAAAGATACAGACCTGTGACAGATGTACAAAATGCGGAGTCATAGTACAGTCAACAGCAAAAGTAGATGATCAAAATCAGAAATTCAATATTATTGAATGGAGTTCGCGTCAGAACTGTGTGACAATCACATACTTTTAATAAATAAACTAGTAATCAATTATATAAATTAGTGTCAGTAAATTAGTATTGAATTTCTGATTTTGATCATCTACTTTTTCTGTTGACTGTACGAACCTTTTATACTCTTTGGGTCATCATCTACCTAGCCTTTTCCCACCTATGTTGTGGCGTCGGCTTCCAGTTTAACCGAATGCAGCTAAATATAAGCCGGTGCAATAGAGAAAGGAATCTAAAATGGCGGCATGTACTTGCGTTGACAGATAGTACAGTCAGCATATAAAATTTCAAGTTTAAGTTTTTTTTTAAATTAAAGATAATAATAACAAGACTGGGTCACATTAAATTTAAACTAGCTTCTGCCAACGGCAAACATCAAATATTCAGTTTACTTACATTTTCATTCTACTAATTAGCGATTATCTCATATACACTTGGACGGATTTGCATAATTTAAACGAATAAAATGGTTGTAGACCTATATCTTTTATTTGGCACCAAAATCGTTAAGATATCTCAACAAACAAAAAAACACATTTTCAAGTTCCATAACAATTTTAATTTTCTCGGTTGTTTCGTCTGACGGTACGCGCGAGAGTGAGTATAGACGGCACTAGTGTGCGAGCGAGAGAACATGATAAGCGCCGCCATTTAAGATTCCTTTCTTTAATGAACCGGGTTTTACCAGTGTTTTATATGGAGCGACTGCCTGTCTAACTTTTGCTACTGTAGATTTTCTAGCTTTTGACTATCTCTTATAACGACTGTCAAAGATCTACGAATGACAGCCGGGACCAGCGGCTTTACGTGCTTTCTGAGGCACGGAGGGAACTCGGTATTAAATGGATGGTCACCCATCCACAGACCGACCGCGGCGAGCGTAGCTTAAGGCGGTACCCTGAGCAAATAACCTTGAGCATTCGTTCCCTTTGCGCCGCGCAAGAGATACAGTAGCGAAATACGCTCAGATTTTAGAATTAAATCTTTATAAAATCACATATTGGGATTTTGAAAAAAAAATTCTACCAAAATATTCATTAATAAATTGCCTATCCATTAGTGCTAGTAAAAAAATGAATTAATGGTTACTTGCCGAGAAGATGCATGTTTTCAATAATTATTTCTCATTTCTGTGGTTTCGTTGTGAGGAGATTAGTTAAATACTATACTTAGTAAACAAAAATCAGATCTACCATTTTGGAGTCAAGATTATGTAGAAATTTAATCTATTTTTTATTTGTTGATATTTCTTTTGGACACAGAGTGTTTAGGTCCGAAAAACTGAACAAAAAACGGCTAGCGCTGCGTTTTGCACAGGGACGCGCCTTAACCATAATGACCGGTCGATCCCTTACAATACCATCCTTTTTCTCGGTACGAATCCTAAAGAATGGTACTAAAAATAATATGTTTTACTGTAAGTAACTTAGAATTTTTAAGTACGGTGTCAGAAAGTAGGAACGTAGTAAATGAAATGAAAACTTTGCAAATCAAAAGTAAATAGCTCGACTTCAGTGAGGCGAAAATAGTTGAGTTTTTCAGTCAATTGTCTTTTTTTTTTGTATAAAATAAAATAATATTTTCACAAACTTTCTTTACGGCTTCATGAATTTTATAAAACAGTGTGCCACGCCAGGGCAAGTTTTATGTTGGTTAACTAATTAAAAAATGCAGAATCTGCAGCATTTGGTTGGTAAATATTTTGCATAATTTTTATCTACTTAACTAAGCTGTACCTTATTATTTTTCATGTGGTAGAAGCAAATCAATTTATATTCTATATTATATAATTTTTCGTAGCACATACATGTGAGCACTATGTTCTTTAAAGCTACCATTTACGAGGTATACCTCTCATTGACTTGAATATGCCCTGGCGGTTGGAAGAGTCATGCTCACTTGAATGTCTCGCTGCCGGTGGCGCATGTGTTGGATCATTCGGTTCCCTTCAAAATGGTTGAGCTAAATGGTGCCGATCCATGCGTCATGTTCGTGAACGGACGCCGTCGGTTGGGACCGGTCATCTCTTAGCTGCCTCGGTTATTTTAAATTTTGGTTTGAATTGTTATTTTAACTATATTTTTCTCTAGACCTCTTTTAGCCTGCAAGACGTGTTGCATTGTTCTCACATTGTACCCTTAGATTCAACATGAATGATGTAACCTAAATTTGTTAAATTTAACTGATTTTAAAAGAGTGTTCATGGAGTTTCTTGCTCGTTCTTCTCCATAGAAACCTACTGTTTGGAACGAGCAACTAGCTTCAACTTTCTGACTGACTGACTCTGACAATTCAAAAGTACCTGTAAATAGTTTAATTGAAATAAATAATTTTGAGTTTGAGTTTGAGTTTTGAGTTTGATACGAGTCTAGCGTAAGGCGGAGAATTGATTGATCTTAGCTCCTTTAGAGCTTAGCCGGTATCATCATCTGCCTAGCCAATTCCCAACTATGTTAGGGTCCGTTTCCAGACTAACCGGACGCAGCTGAATACTAGTGTTTTACAGGGCGCGACTGCCTAACTGACCTCCACATCCCAGTTGCTGGGTAACACGATACCCCTTGGTAAGACTACATGTCAAAATTTCAACTTCTGATTGCCCGTAACGAGTGTCATATAGATCTACGAATGACAGTCAACGGCTTAACGTGCTTTCCGAGGCACGAAAGGGTCTCGGTATGAATTAGATGGTCACCCATCCACAGACCGATCGCGGCAAGCGTAGCTTAACCTTCATGACCAGTCGCTTTGTGCGGTTTTCAACCGATTTCAAAAAAGGAGGAGGCTCTCAATTCGTCTGTATTTTTTTATGTTGTGTACCTCAGAACTTTCTACTGGGTGAAACGATTTTGATGTTTTTTTTTTAAACTGGTGTTTCCCTTGTAGTCTCAATTTATATATATTATTATTTTATATTATATATACAATTTATAATTTTATAGAAATTGTCGCTTATTGAAAAAATCAACAAATCCAAAAAAAAAAGAAAAGAAAAATTCGTAGACGACGTTATACTTTTCTCAATCTTGAGTACTTTCAATATCTGTTTTAACTGTGTTGTGGTTTCTTAATGGATCTGGATGAGAAGGGGGCACTAACAAGCGAAAAATAAAAAGATGATTCACAAAAAAACACCCGCCTTCAAAAACTAAAGAGTGAAAAATAACTTTAGATTTTGAAAGCGGTAGTTTTTTTTTTGTAAAAACGCTTTTTTACATAGCCACGTGCTCCATCTATACATAGCCCTATAACTTTTAACAACAATAAATCAAATTCAAGACACACGAATTCACATATCAACAGAATCTGAAAACTTTACCAAATAAAACGAAAGCGCAAAGGAAATGGCCATTACCAGATATATATTTGTACACAAACTTTTGCGTCACGGTAAACAGAAGTTTGTATGTCATTTGTCAAACTTTTGTCACGTACAATAAAAGTTTACGGATTCTGTAAGTATGTCTCTATACTCCGTGTGTGTATCTGTGTGTCTGTGTAGTGTGTGTGAACGTGTATGTGTGTCTGTATAGTGTGTGTACGTGCGTGTGTGTGTGTGTGTGTGTATGTGTGTGTATGTGTGTGTGTGTGTTTGTGTCTGTGTGGTGTTGTTTTGGTTGACTTTCTATTCCCTGCGGTACTTTCAGAAGGCTAATTCTACTAATTAAAAACGTTCAAAATCTAGTCACAATTTTATGTCAGCGACAATAACAAAAATGTAGATTAAATTGTGTTATTTTTGACAGATTGAAACTAAAGTTAGGAAGGGAACGTTCCTAAAATGTTCCTATTCTGGCAGATCTCGTTTTTGGTTCAATAGTAAAACTTATGTGTATGAGAGCATTTATAGTCAGTCTGTACTCCGCCTTGAGCATCTAAGTTTTGATACAATAGTTGTAAATACGTCATCAGTTTTGTGGAACTCTAAAAATAGGCTATGTACCTAGTGATCTTCTCATTAGGAGCATCGAACTGGACATTAATAACATTAGCCGTGGTTTTCTCATGTTTAAAGGGTTTTGTGGGGTCACAAAGGTGGAAATGAGATAGTTACTTTAGGAAGTAACTATCCCATTTCCATATCTGTGACTTTTTCCTAGTCTTCTAAAATACCTGCCTCTAAGTAGGCCTAGAGGCAGGTATTCTAGAAGACTAGAAAAAAGTCATTTTTGAAGATGGTTTTTCGATAATTAATATTTTATCGGTCTCGGTTGCCATCTCAGGGGAGACTAACCCAATATGCAGAAGATAATATAACAATGCAAACTTAGATGAACTACTTCTTCCCTCACTCTCATAATTCGATAGGACGGCAACCTAATACGACCAGGGTGAGATAAAATTTTATTAAGCACCAAATATAAAAGTGTCCACTTTAGGTATACTTCTTAGTTCTTACAAGGGTTAAGAAGACAGATAGAAAAAGATTGCATGTAGCGGAGATGAGAATGTTGAGATAAATGATTGAAGTAACCAAAATGGATAACAACATCGAATACAATAAACAATCAAAATAAAATAAAGTTAAAAATTAAAGAGTCCCATGTTCTAGACTCCCAGTACAAAAATGTGTTTCTTTTTGTGTGTAATTTTTAATAACTGACGTCACTCGGAATTAAAGCTGTCATGCTGAAATGGAATTGGGGTGGACAAATCTGCCGCATGTCAGGCGATCAAAGGGTCCCTATACGTGGCGTACGAGTCCAACTCGCTCTTGAACGGTTTTTCTACACATGAAAACTACATTTTGAAATAAGCCTGCCTTTCAAAAGTGTCTGTTTATGATCTTCGTAATTTTCAAATACATAAGAGTGGTTGTAGCATTGGTCCGAATGGGACCGTCTCTCAAAACCACTTTACTACTAGTCCAAAAAAAACTTTATGACCACATCCAAGGTAAGGTATGTATAGCCAATATTTTAGGTCGTATCCACTCGTGTTTCAGGTACTTAACCTTGACATAATATTTCATACTTCTAAAATATAACACGCACAAAAGTTTGGAACAAACTTGTGCCAAGTTATAAATCTTGAACAGTTTTAACGTGCCGAATCCGGCTGTTTATCATTCACAGTTAACGCGTCCTTATCCGCATTGTGACTGCACTTTGTTGAGGTAAGCAGAGGAAGAGGTTTCAGGGGTATAAGGACATTGCAGGAATGAGGTAGTGGGTGTGATGCAACGATGTAACGCCATACATGGTACATCTTAGCTGAATCTTTTGTTTTCAGTAGATTGCATGGTAGTTTGTTGAAGGGTGTATAAGGAACGCAATAGCTATAATCAGAGCAAACTGGAATGAACTAGAGGAGGCCTTTGTATTGCAAAGACTTATATTGTAAGATTTTTTTTTTTATTCTGATATCTTTTTTCATCCATCTTCTTCACGACTCAACATTCCGATCTACGCAGTACGACAGGTCTTATCACGGACTTGTAGATTTTATCATTTAACTTGAGGGGCATCAATGGATCATAAGTTGTTCCAGTAACCTGTCGCCATTTCATCTATCCTGCGTTGATCCGGTGCGTTATGTCTCGGTATACTTCGCCATCCCCTTGGACAAGCGAACCGAGTTACCGATAGTCGGAGTGGGACAGGAACATGGCGGACTCTATAAAGAGACCGCAGAAATCGCAAATCATGTACTCCGTTTTGATTCTGCTCAATTTCAGGCCAACACTGTAGTCTTTGTTACCACACCTCCAATCTGCTCTGGACCTCTAGACCACTTTCGGCTACCAACACAATGTCATCCGCAAACAGCATATACCAGGGTGCCTCTTCCTGACTGTGGCGCGCTAGCGACTCAAAGTGTCCTTAATAATCATAAAGACGTAAGGGCTGAGAACCGACCCTTTGTGCAAGCCGACAGCCGCATTGAAGTTGCCAGTAGTGCCCACAGTAGACCGGACTTGGGCACTGAATCGACTCTACATTGCTCGAATCATCCGCACATACTTCCCAGGCATACTTTTCTCCTGGAGGGTCCACCACAAAACTTCACGAGGCATACGAACGGGTGGTCGTATGCCTTTTCGAAGTCAACAAACACCATGTGCAAGTTCTTATGCGCACTTCTGTATTTTCCACACAGCTCGCGGATAGCAAGAATGGCGTCTGTTGTGTACCATTATGTTATATACTAAATCTCACATGAAATGAAATTTGGTCCAAGCTCTATATCTACGTAATTTTAGCATGACTAAAATTTTAAAAATTGACAGCGCCATATATAGTTAAAAGAAGATATGTGTAATTGCCAACATGCATCGGCTAACTACGGCGATTACGGCTGAACCCCCCCTTAGGTGAGACCTATGCCCAGCAGTGGGCGTGTAAAGGCCTGACGATGATGATGATGGCATAATTGCTTAATTCAATGTTGTGTCTTTTTTAGGTATGTACCAGGAATAAAAGGTACCTCATTCACTTAGGTTTTAGTTTGATGGCTAGCTTTTGTACTTATATGTTTTACAGGATATATTCTCCTTAAGGACCGACACTTTCTGGGGGTCATAAAGTCAACCAGACATATTCAAGTTTCGAACTTCCGACCTTTAAATTGTGGAATGTTTGTTACAAGTATGAAGGTTCGTTGCGTAACAAAAGCTCGTACAATGACTGTTTGCAAACCGAATTCGCATAGGCAAGTATGTTCTTTAGCAAAAAAGTTTTGTCTATTACAAACTTAGGTCTATTTGACGACACGGTTGGCGCAGTGGCTGAGCGATCGACTGCTGCGCTGCGTGTTGCGGGTTCGATTCCCGCCCATGATAAATATTTGTGTGATGAGCAATTGTGTTTACCTTGTGTCTGGGTGTTGTTTATCTATATATTATTATGTATGTATTTAAAATGTATTTGTGTATGTATATCAGCTGTCTGACACCCATAGTACAGGGTCTCCCTAGTTTGGGGTCCCTAGTTAAGATGGCCGTGTGTGAAAATGTCCCCACATATTATTATTATTGAACTAAATACCTACATAGTTTTGTTACACTTAAATAAAATTGACGTAAAAGAGACACTAGGGAACTTAAAAAAACACTCTAAATCTGAAAAGTCCATTATGAATTTCGTTCTTATTTCAGTTAAACACTTAAACTGTCATACTAGACAAGGTTAATTCATCAAAAGTTTGGTGGTCACTGGCACCGTAACAGCTTTATGACCGACAGTTTATGTTTTATCGCAGTTTTTATTAATCTGGGATTACTAAGCTTAGATTGGCGAACTCTTTTCCCTTCGGGCCCAGGCTAATAAAAAGTTTTATTACGATACAATGAAAGTAGTGGCGAGTTCGGTTTAAAAGATACGTGTTTTAATTCCAGATTTAAGAGAGTTTGTAATTTTTTGATATGTAGTAATTATTGGGTCTCTTACTCGGATTTTTCAACATTTTGAAAGTTAAAATACAGATAGAAGACAAAATAGTAGTTTAAATGATGTATCAAAACTGTGTAAGCAGATACATTACTAATTTAATATTTTTAGGGTTCCGAACCTTAAAAGGAAAGAACGAAATTCATTTAAGATCACTTTTTGTGTGTCTATCAAAAAGGGGATTTTCTTAAGATCTGTGCAATAAAAAAAAAACAATTTGATTGTGCTATCTCGATGCACATGACCGTTTTTTTCTATGAACAAACATTTACTAAAACACCAGTTTCTACTTCCATTATGTACAAAATGAAGTTTTTTCCCATTCACTCATCCTTCTGCCATCATTTCAGTCTAACTAGATGCAGCTGAATACCAGTGTTTTACATGGAGCGACTGCCTATCGGACCTCCACAACCCAGTTACTGGGTAACACGATACCCCTTGGTAAGACTGGTTGTCAGATTTTCTGGCTTCTGACTACCCATAACGACTGCCAAAGATCTGCAAATGACAGCCGGGACCAACGGGTTTAATTGCCTGTCTGACCCCCACAACCCAGTTACTGGGTAACATGATACTCTTGGTAAGACTGGTTGCAAGCCTTTCTGACTTCTCACTACCCATAACGACTGTTAAACGACTGTCGACGACTGTCGACTGTGTTTTCTTAGTGTGGGGCAACGTTGTTTCTAAAACAAAAAAAAAAGATGTACATCAAAGATATATTTTATCTAAATATTGTATTTGCATGTTTCTAAATTTTAAGCAAAACATGTGTGCCATATTTAATTGTAAGTACTCTTTATACCATGTTTTATAGCAAAAAAATCTATTATGAATGAAAGTTGGGACCGAGGATGATTTTAAGTGCTTTTTGAGGCACAGAAAGGCCTCGTTATAAAATAGATGCTCACCCATCTACGGACAGATCGCGGCAAGCTTAGCTAAACCTTGGCCGATCGATCGATACGGCTTCTACTTTGCCACTAGCAGCTCTGTTTATTTCTACACAAACAAAGAAACGCAGTGACCCATTCTTCAAACAGGTCAAAATAACGTGTAGGCGTACACTTATTAAAATATTTACCTAGTCGTTAGTCATTAATCCACGTTAGAATTGTGGTGCAACCGGCTGTTGTAGCCTGCATCATTTATGAACTTACCGACCGACCTGTTCATTGATAAGTATCGATATTTTTTACACTGGCAATGACTTTCATTGAATGTCATTCTAACAATTAACTAATGTGAGTGTAAATCGATTATTGACAGTAGCACCCTATTTAGCTTACATATTTAATTTGTGTATAGACCAAGGAGTTTTCCCAGATTTAATGAAGTACAGTAAATTAATACCACTTTTCAAATCCGGCGAATGTAAGAACACGAATAATTAGAGACCCGTTTCGATTTTGCCGGTTTTCAGCAAAGTGTTTGAAAAAGTAATGCCTAATAAAATGCTCAGTCATTTTAATTGCAATAACATCCTACATGATCAACAGTATGGGTTCACCAGAGGGCGGTGTACTACTGATGCCGGTATCACTTTGATTAATTAAGCATATCTTTAACGCATGGGAGGAGTCACAGGATGCCATTTGATTGCGTAAATCACGAAACACTGCTTTTGAAGCTTGAGCATTACGGACTCGGTAAACTAGCGCTGAGATTAGTAAAATCGTATTTGGATGATAGGCTGCAGCAAGTTCAAATAAACGGTGTAAATTCATCGGGCTTGAAAGTAAAAATGGGAGTACCACAGGGTTCCATATTGGGTCCGTTCCTATTTCTAGTTTATATTAATGATTTACTGCATTTACTGAGAAATAAACCTCAAATTATGTTATTTGCTGATGATACTTCATTGACTTATAAAGTAAATAGACGGGCACAGCACTAGGATGACGTAAATGACGCCATGCTTAAAGTTCATAATTGGTTTACTGCAAATAATTTAGTGTTAAATGAGAAGAAAACTAAATGCATAAGATTCGCTTTACCGAATTTTAAAAGTAGTGAATGTAACGTTTTATTGAATAAGGACGTACTTGAATTCGTCGAAAAGACAGTTTTCCTAGGGATTACGCGTGACTCAAAGCTGCAGTGAGGTCCTCACTTAACATTTCTTGCAGGGCGGTTAAGTTCGGCCGCTTACGCTGTCAGAAAAATCAGGCAATTGACAGACGTGGATACCGCTAGACTAGTCTATTTTAGTTACTTTCATAGTATCATGTCTTACGGTGTTTCGCTTTGGGGACGGGCTGCAGATATAGATTCTATCTTTATGCTGCAAAAGAGGGCTGTCAGAGCCATCTATAATCGCAGCAGACGCGAGTCTCTAAGAGAATTGTTTAAACAAATTAATATCATGACGGTACCTTGTCAATATACAATATACGAAAACATCATGCATGTTCGGAAAAATCTTCATGATAAGTGACAGACATAACTTTAATACTAGGAATAGGAACAAATTATATCAACCATGTTTCAGATTGTCAAAAGTACATACTTCTTTTATGGGGTATTGGGTAAAATGTTATAATAAAATACCGCTCGATATTTTGCAACTTATATCAACCAAGTTTCAGATTGTCAAAAGTACATACTTCTTTTATGGGGTATTGGGTAAAATGTTATAATAAAATACCGCTCGATATTTTGCAACTAAATGAAAGGCATTTTAAAACATGCATTAAACGCACACTATGTAGGCAAGCATATTTGTTGAAAGATTATAATATCAATGATAAAAATGCTTGGCATAATGCTGGTCCTGCTCCACAGCCACTTTAGGGAATTTCTTAATTCAAGAAAATGATGTTGCTCACTCCTTATTATTGACATGAATAACGTGTACCGTTATTATTATTTACTTATTAAATTTTATCTGGCAAATGACATACATACATTGAACATTTTAGCTTTGTATAAACTAATAGCACTATTTCAATTATTATGTAAATGTGAGAACTAGAGAGTCATTTATTTATTAAATGTGTTTGACATAAATGAGCATGGCAGTTGATAGCATTGTCATGCTCGCTCAAATGTCTCGCTGATGGTGGCGTGTGGGTTAGATCATTCGGTTCCCTTAAAAATGCGTGCTCTACCTTAGGCCGCATCATCACTTAAGATCAGGTGAGTTGCGGTCAAACGCAATATAAAAAAAAAAAAGAAATCGTTGAGCTAAGTGGTGCTGATCCGTGCGTCATGTTCGTGAACGGGCGCTGTCAGTTGACATTGGTCATCTCTTAACTGCCATGGCTTTTATAATAATTTATTTTTAATTAGAATGTTTTGGATTTCTCTTACATTGTTTTCACATATAGAAGCAACAAGAATAATGTAGCCAGGATTTTGTAAAAGCTTGATTGAAAAGAGTGTCCGTGGAGTTTCTTGCTCGTTCTTCTCCATAGACACATACCCTACGTTTTGGAACGAGCCACTAGCTTCAACTTTCTAACTAACTAACTGACTCTTTGACTATTCAAAAGTGCCTGCAAATGGTTTGACTTTGACTTTGATAATAATTTTATAAGTTTTATAGGGGTTTTTTGGAACGATGTTCCTTAACGCGGCTTGTGGGTAGTACGAATTGTAGAAATCGTCACGTAATGAAATGCGTGTATCTATGTGTGCGTGTATCGAGCGTATTGCAAACAAATGATCACTTGTATATATACAAGGTGAAAAGCAAATTTTTAAGGAGTGACTCAGACCACGATCGTTTATAACTTTCATTATAGGGCCAACTCAAACACCGCGAAAATCAAATCAGCTGTTCCATACAGAAGTGATGATGATTTTTATTATTTACTGGCTTTTACCCACGACTTCATTCGCGTGAAAGTCGGATATCGCGGATACAGACAAAGTTAAGGAATAAAAAGTAGCTTGTCCTTTCCCAGTATTCAAGGTTCAGCCATCCGACAGAGTTACGTTCGCATTTATAATATTTTATTATAAGTATGGATTTGTTTGATTACTTTTATATTTATTATTAATTATTATTTTTTTAAATTAATTTTGTTATATAAATGCCCCGCAAAAAAAAAGGTGCATAAGACTAAACAGTTTTGTCGGTATTTTCTTTTTGATTTTATAGTTATTTTTTCTTAAAATCTTTTAGTATTCATTTTACACCCTGCAGAAACAAATAAGGTCATTTATTCTGGGAACTGTATCGAGAATGACAAAGCATTGTGTAATCTTATCAGATTCCCGAACAAAGCAAGTCCATTAGTAATTTGAATCAGCGACACACGATACTCCTAGTTAGGACGAACACTGTAATATTTCTCCGAAGGCTTACAACCGGCTTTGTCTATTTCGGTATCCGGCTTTCGATTCTAATATCCACCCTGCCTTCATCCCTTCGGCTTGTAATTTAATTCCAACCTTTGATCAAGGATAAGGTGAAATTATGTGCCAAAATTTAAGGGGAAGTGACTTTATTAAAGCCTTTTTACATATAGCAACCGATGCAGAAAAAAAGAATTCTGCTTCTATTTAATAATGAAATAGACAGAATTTTAATATATTTTCATATTGTACTCAAAAATTACAGCTGCGGTATTCGAAATTTAAATTAAAATAAACCCACGTTTGTACCATCCGACATGTCGCACGGTCTACGGTCCCTACGCCAGTGCTACGTCGACGGCCGGCGTAGCCACACGCTACGCTTCGTAGCCGCGCGCTACGATATTAGATACGAAAAATTCTGTGTAGTAAGAACATTGATAAAAAATATTGTAAAGTTTGAAAAAAAAATTGTTTGGTAACTTTAAGTCATAGTTAAGTGAAGTTCGGTTAACAAGTTATTAATTTATAACTTTTTAGTTCTTAGTAAATTAAATGGTTCAACTAAAATGAGTGTGGAATTTTTAAATTTATTAAAGTATGAAGGGAAAATTGAAACGGATAGTAAACGTAAGTTAATTTAATTTTTTAGTTACAGTTTATAAATCTAGCTAGTAAGACGGTATTAATTTAACGATAAACTATTTTAATAATATCGGCCTATTCTCATACGGTCAAGCGGATTGTTGATTTAATAATTTAAAACAAAAAATACCTTTTTATTTCCTACATAAACGGACTTTAACATAGCAACACAAAATTACACAATAATTTTCCCAATAGTTTAATTAACTTTACTTGTATAAACGCCACAATTACGGTCAGAGATCCTTGTCGAGGTCCTACGTAATATAACACGCACAATTGACGTATACCTAATATATAAAAGCACGCAATGGTATCATTAATTTATATTATATTATTAGAGTATATAAAACTTTTATAGTGCAATTAATGACTCAATGACCCCCCCATGACTTAGGAATTTGAATGTTTTAAAGGTCACAATTTTACAACGTCTGGCTCAAGTTATAGTCCATGGAAAGTGTCAGGCAATAATGAATAATGGTGTACAACAATATCTTGTAGTACATATTCAAAATCAGCCGTCACGCTTGAACGGAAGAGTAAGGTATAAAGGTATAAGGAAGAGTAGGATAGCATGTAGCGGAGATGAGAATGTTGAGATGGATGCGTGCAGTAACCAGAATGGAGGTCAGAAACGAATATATTAGAGGAAATTTGAAAGTTGCGCCAGTGACAGAAAAGTACAAAGGGAATTATTTGTCTTGGTATGAGTATACAAGGTGGGTATGGCAAAAAATTATCATGGTAGGATTTAATAATTTTGTGTAATTGTTTTTATTGAGCATTAATAATATTAAATTATGACGCCACAAGTTGCCGCTCTTCACACAAGTTAGAAAACCAATATTTCATACGGTGTTTTATTTTGGTTACATTTATATGCTCTTAAATATATCAGTTTTTTTATTAAATTTCGTTATAAGGATTTATTTGATAGTTTCAAAATATTCTTATGAACTAGTATTACCAGTATTTTATTTTTTGTCGCATCGTCATCCCCATCCTGTATATAAAGGAGGGATGAAACGTATGTGACCAAAAGAGCTATAAATAATAATAATAATAAAGAAAAATGTTTATTTCAACAACTCAAATAACTCACGCTACTACATTGAAGAGTATCCTTTTAAGCAAGTAGTTTGGTTGTGTTAGGATGCCCTGCCCTTCCCGAGTTATTTGAGTAACTAGTTATTTGGCTTAACTATTTAAGTATGCTTACAAGCTTACAGGAAACAAAAAAAAACAAAAATAAAATAATATGAAATGCTACATGTGAGAGGATGACATATGCGCGCTGCTGTGTGCGTGTGTGTGTGTGTGTGGATGTTATAGTGTGTTTGTGTGATGGTGTGTATGCGATGGTGTGTATGTGTGAGTGTATCTTTCCGAATTATGGTGACAGTGAGAGGGAGTATTGTGGACATGTAAACAATATTGATGTGAAATGTCCTAAATGTCATAAATATAAATGGGGATGGGTGGAGAGAAAGAGGAAGACCGAAGAAAAGATGGATGGATTGTGTGAAGATTGAAATGAAGCTAAAGGGAATCAGTGATATCATGACGGTTGACAGGAGGACAGGATGGATGAAATAAACGTGTTATGCCCTAAGTAACATGGGGTAAGGGCATTAAGAAGCTAACTAGTAGTACCTTCTTATGTAAATATTGCAAAGCAGGAAAAGTTCTCGTTTGTTTCCAATTCCATTGTATTTTTTCAATGTTCGCTCAGAAAGTTTGTTACGAATTTGCCAGCATGTATTTCGTTTTTTTTTTTTTCAATAAAACCCGAAAAGCAACGAAGAATATGAAAGACACGGGAAACAATTCTTGTTTTTTTTTTCAAATACGTAGGTACTTAGTTAAAATAACTAAGGATATTTATGATGCTTTAATTTTTCCATAATAATACGAAGGTACTAACAATACATCTTTAAAAAAAAAATCAAAAGATCAAACAAATAATTCGAAAGAATTCTGTTCCTTTCATTAGGATTATTTCTGTAATTTTTCTATGTAACATTCAGAGATTAAGCATTGCCATCCAACGTGGCAATGCCGCCAGTCTGTTGGGTACATTTCCAGATGACGGCGATGCGGACGAATTCTATGATACCTTATTGTGTTAGTTTTTTTAGTTTAATATTTTAGGTTTTCTTTTTTATTATTCTTGTAAATATTGTTGATATATTTGAAATTAAAAGAATTAAAGTATAGATTTTGTAACATGTTGCAATATGTAATAACTTTTCGTGATGTTTTTTTTCGGCAGTTTCAACGCTAATTCCCTTACGTATTCTTCAAATTTTAGCCACGCAATGACGACGGTCCGTCGACTCTGGGATTTTGTTTCTAAAAAAGTCGGGCTTGTTACAGTACCTTTTATATTTACAGTTGTATTATGCAGAGTCTAGTGACTTTTCCTGTGCTGTAATGTTTTATGTGCAAGCAATTTTGATGTCGGTCAAATGAGTAAAGATGGACATAAGCACATCTAATGGAAGATGCATTAGACGTTTCGCCGTTAGTACGTACAGTCGACGCACTAACGTACCGTTATTTATTTGTGTAAGGTTGAATGTTTTACTATCTATTTGACAGCTCTAACCAGTGATATGCAACGCATCTTCCATCAGAATATTATGCATCCACGCTAAACACGAAAATTCTGCTATCCTACTATTACAAACGTGAAAGTTTGAGTGAGAATAAATGAATGGATGTCTGTTTACCTTTCTGACTTAAACGGCTGAACGGAATTAGCTGTAATTTAGCACACATATAGATATTGAGGAGCTCGTGGCTAAGGTAAAGCCATACAGATCGATCGGTCAAAAGTTAAGCTACACTAGCCGCGGTCAGTCTGTGGATGGGTAACCATCACTTTCATACCGAGTTCCCTCCGTGCCTCGGAAAGCACGTAAAGCCGTTGGTCCCGGCTGTCATTTGCAGATCTTTGGCAGTCGTTATGGGTAGTCAGAATCCAGAAAATCTGACAACCAGTCTTACCATGGGGTATCGTGTTACCCAGTAACTGGGTTGTGGAGGTCCGATAGGCAGTCGCTCCATGTTCCAGCTTCCAGTTGCATCCGGTTTGACTGGAAGCCGACCCCAATATAGTTGGGAAAAGGCTAGGCATATGATGATAGATATTGAGCTAGCTTAACTTATACGACTAGTTGGATAATTTAGGACTTAGCTCCATTCGGATGTTAAGAAGCTAATTATATTAAATTATTGTATTTTTTTGTTTTCTCTACTTTTAATATCCTTAGCGGGTTTTGATCAAAACTATGGCCACCGTATTAGAAATCAACAAAAATTACACCAGATAAAGGATCTAATTGAAAAACCTAAATTGAAAAACCCAATATCGGCTAACAATACCCAGAAATGATATCAGTGTCAGTTGTCTGAACAAAAGCTTATGAATTCGAACAGTGAGGCTCAATAGCGTTACTGGTGTATGTTTTATTCAGAACCAATCGATACTATTGCCACAAGCTTTTGAATCGATTTAAGCGCAACCTTACCTATTGATATGTTCACAATCCGTCAAAGCCATCAATCTAAATGGAATTGTCTATGGTAGGCTCTTTAATGATTTAGTAACATTGATTTTGTGCGTTACATGACATGCGTGTTGATCAGATCGGAGTTCGATGAAGGTCAATATCCTTAATATAAAACTTTCGAAATCTACACTCTGTCCACTGGTTTAATCGTTTTTTGACAGCTGCAACTAGTGAACAATATTAATGTTTTTTGTAAAAACTGATACGCATAACTGTATCATAATGTCTGTAAGAAGTCATAAATAAGATAATCCAACAAGATAAGGCAGTTTATATATTTATTTTATAACACATTTTAAAGTTAACTTAAGGCAATCGGGAATAACTACATTATAAGGCAGCTGTCAAAAAACCAATAACCCAATGGACCGGGTATAGTTGCAATCTCCTATACAAATAAATGAAATTGAAGTATCTGTTGAGCAGCTTTTTACCGAATGCATTTGAATGTTTCATCATTTCAACCGAAAGACGTCCACTGTTGGACATAGGCCTCCCCCAAAGGGGGGGTTTTGCCATAATCGCCACGCTTCGCAGGCGGGTTGACGATCGCAGTATGGTTGTTACAAAGGCACAAAGAACGCTGCTGCCCATTCTCTAGTGCTTCCCTTAGTCGCCTCTTACGACACCCACGGGAAGATAAGGGGTGCTATTCTTTACGTCCGACACCATACGGAATTGAATGTTTACACGGCTATAAAGAAAAAAAAAAAAAAGTTTTGTCTGTCTGTCCGTACGTTCCGGCTAATGTCCGAAACGGCTGGTCTAATTTTGCCGGGATTATACCCAAGGAGTAACATAGGCTACTTTTGTTTTTGAAAAAGAATTCGGATTCCGTGCATATCAATTAAAACCCCATAGATAAAACCGAAATTCACACGGACGAAGTCGCCGGCATCAGTCAGTCTCAGATAAACAGTTAAGCATATTTTTTAGTAAGAGAATTTCAAGTAATTTTTTTGTGTCAAATGATAAAACATTGGTGCACATAATAATTCGGGTTCGATTCCCGCCCAGGGTATATACTTGTGTGATGAGCACTTGTGTTTGCCTTGTTTTTGGGTGTTGTTTATCTATATATGTATGTATTTAAATGTATTCGTGTATGTATATCAGCTGTCTGACACCCATAGTACAGGGTCTCTCTAGTTTGGGTCAGATGGCCATGTGTGAAATGTCCCCACATATTATTATTATTAATCAATAGAAATAATAAAATAAAAAAACTAAGTTATTCAATAATAATGAGACTGAATAATAGCAATGGTTGATTCATAAATTAATAATATTCAACTCAATTTTTATTCACGAATATCAGCCAGCTTCAATCTATGTAAAAATCAACCTTTTCGGATTGGTAAGGTACTTATCCCATTGACAAAGGTGTGGACGAGTTTTTTGATATCTTACGAGCTCGCCCCTTTATCCTTTTTTTAACAGTACAAAATATTTTGATTTTATGTACTTATACAAGATGATTTTTTATGCACGCTCCAAATTTCTCAGGGTGATAGTACCCATGAAATTGAATAACTTTCTCCAAAAATCATGGGTCGAAATATTAAAAAAAAAATCGGACTTCCCATACAAAATCAATAGTCAGCTGATCGATTTTGTATGGGAAGTCCGATTTTTTTTTTATTATTTCGACCCATGTTTTTTGGAGAAAGTTATTCAATTTCATGGGTACTATCACCCTGAGAAATTTGGAGCGTGCATAAAAAATCATCTTGTATAAGTTTTGTTAAGATTTAATTCTGCGTTTAAGTCGTAAATAATAAAAAGGTACAGTATTTATGTGACAAACATATAAAAATGTAGGTCAAATAAAGATATAATTAACAGAGACTGAGATTAAAATGCTAACGCTTTTTAACATAACCAGAATTGCCCCTTAGTATGTTTTAAAACATGTTGTGCTTCGAAAATAGTTTTTTGTTCGAAACTGCATTGGTATACAAAATTCAACTGTTATTCTCACTAAAGTCAGTTTGAGCCAGCCAGGATTATCATTATTATCTACCAGTTTTTTGCTAACAAGGCTTATTTTTAATTTAACTTCGTGGTACTTACCTATGTCGAAGAATATGGCTTAAACCTACTTCCAAATGTATTGCTATGCCTCAAGAAGAATTTCTTTTAAAAAATATGATATTATGCTTACGCTTGGCTTACAACACACCTGATCTCAAGTGATGATGCGGCCTAAGATAGTGCACGCTTGCCCTGAATCGGTTCACTTAAACCCTGTATAAACCCAGATTATACGTATCGGAGAACCGAGAGGCGGGCAGTGAATCGCACAACCAAATCGCAAAATTATGAATGCGAAACATTGTCTGTACATACTGACAAATTCTTTGCAGTAGGTACCTGCCGAACTAACACTGGTCTACGTTCACCAATTCGGCGAATAGCAGCAACCTATAATGAAGTATTCGAAGTTCGAACACATTGATATATTTTACATTACATGCTCTTTGATAAGGTTTCGTAGCCTTTTGTATGAGACACTTGAGCTATAGACTAATTGTTCATTGGTTATTTTTTATGTGTTGGTACTTAGTTTTCTTTTTTTTCCTTTTTCTTCTTCTTTAATGGTTTTTATAATATTTGTGTCATGCATGAACAGTTCACATCCACTTGATAGTTTTATTTATAAATGGTTATCTGTGAACAGCGTCGTGGGTTACATTATTTCGTAAGTTACTCGTGTTTTTTAACCGACTTCAAAAAGGAGGAGGTTCTCAATTCAGTTGGTTTTTTTTTATGTATGGTTACCGACTTACCGATTACTGTAAGATTTATGATCCGATTTACGTGATTCTTGTTTAGTTTAATGCGGAATAGATGCCATTAAAAAATTAAAATTGTTTGGCCCAGTAGTTTTCATTTTATGAACATTTTTAGCACGCATAACTTTTTTCAGTGTAGTCCGATTTCGATGATTCTTTTTTTAGTTGATAGTGTATACCTCAAATTTGGTCACATATAAATTTCAAGAAAACTCTGACTCATTTTTTTGGTGTCACAGTTTCGTAATTAATTTGTATGGTAAGAAGTAGGCACTAAAAAGCGAGAATAAAAAGCTTTTTAACAAAAAGACAACCGCCTTCAAAAAGTAAAAAATCACTTTAATTCGCAAGTGCCGCGGCTTTGGTTTTGCTTGTTGTTTTGTATTGCCACCGACTTGCGAATTGAAAGTTATTTTTATTACGCTTTTTATTAGCTTCACCTGTATGTTTGTATGTTTGTTTGTAACCGACTTCTTTGGGCGCGATTTTGACCCACTTTAAACGGCCAGATTTCGTTCAAACTTTGTAGATTTATCGAGGACCGATGACAATACACTAATTTGATAAAATTATAAAAAAAAACAAAAAAAAAAACATAAGTCGTTCAAAATTAGTTGCCGAAAAAACAGCTATTATATACTAGGAAGGTACTGCACAAGCGCCCCTGGTAGAATAAATGTACGTAATATTTATAGATGTAGATATAACCAAACTAAAAAGTAAAAAATAAATAATAGTTTAAAAAAACTAAAAACACGCTTTTTATAGAAAACCAAACTAAAAAATAAAAAATAAATTAGTTTATTTAAAAAAAAAGCGTGGGGTGCATGGTGTCAATAGTTATAAATATTTTATTGACAGATATGAATAGAGTGATTATCATTTTGATAATATCTTAAAAAGCACCCCACGCTTTTTTTTAAATAAAATAATTTATTAAAATTTATTTTCTATTTTTTAGTTTGGTTTTCTATAAAAAGCGTGTTTTTAGTTTTTTTAAACGATTATTTTTTTTTTTTTTTTTTTGAAAGCGGTTGTCTTTGTTTGTAATGTTGCATAAAATGAGCTCAACTGTTAATTAGGAGACCCAATAGTTAAACAAGGACAAACGACCAATATTTGGGTTCTGGACATTTAAAGGGATATAGCGGTTCGTTGTTCCTGTCTAATAAAATAAAAACAATGACTTTTCGGCCTATCTGTTCTGTTAAAATCTCGTTCGGTGAATTTAAGTGATGTGAATAGTTCTGCCATCGTGCCTAATGCTAGGGGGGATGCTACTCACTCCAAACTAACTTCAGCTAAAAACAAAAAAAATATAGAAGAACACTGTTGTAGCTGAGAAACGAGCCAGGAGGATCATTGGCAATGATAGGCTCGTCGAGTCAAAGCTTCAAAGTCTTGAGCATCGACGCCGAGTTGCTGTCCTGTCGGTTTTCTATCGGTTGCATTTTGGGGAGTGTGCGACAGAATTGCATAATTTAATTCCGCCGAGCCCGTTCCATCATCGGACCACAAGACGTACGGCGATGCGCCACCGGTACATGGTGGACATCCCACCCACACGCACAAAACGTTTTGGGAACACATTCATTGTGCGTACTGCTAAGGAGTGGAATTCCCTGCCTGAGTGTGTAATAAAAAAAAAAAAAGCTGCGTTCATAAATCGAAAATAACGAGCGCTTTGCTGCCATAGCAACTTTTGTATATAGGTTGTCTCCTAATTCCTAATCCCTCGTCTCAGATAAAAAGATGCTCAATTTCCTTTGAAACACACAGTATTTAAATTCAATATAAATCATAAGATGTTTTAGATTCAATGGTGAAATGTTATGCTATTAGTCGAAAAACTGACTGAAGATTTCTCTTTAAGTCCTTTCAAATTGGATAAAGGAATGAGACCCTCTTACTTATTCAAATTATTTAAGTAGGTTCATCATTTTACTTTCATAACATAAATTTATTTACTGTGTTCGTCTCGTAATTTTGAAATAGCATAAAATAAAATAACCTTCCGGTGTAGTCTGCAAAAAAATCTCTTGGTGAAATTATAATTAAATTTATTTATTATAACCAACATAGTATAAAACACACTCGCTCCCACTGTCTCTAAGCTTAGATCTTTTAAACTACGAAATGTATTTTAATGCAATTTTCAGCAATAGATACGAGTGATTCAAGAGGAAGATTTAGACGTATAAGTAGTTTGATCTTCACTGCACCCGTGCGAAGTCGGAGCTCCTCGCTAGTTTATACATAATAGGGTATTTTACCAAAAAAATCTAATTAGTCCGTCAGTTAGATTATCGAAAAATATTCGATACGTATTTTTTGTTTCATCAAATCAATAAAAACTGACGAAGATAAAGATAAAACGCATCAAAGATCACGAGTGGGGTTTTGTGACGTCACTTCGCTTGTAAAAGTGTACTGACATAGTGATGTCACACGAGTTTTTTACGCACTGTATTGTCTTATGTTTGTGTTAAAAATGAAAAAACATGTGTCCAATATTTTTAGGAAATCTATCTGACGGATTAGTTAGATTATTTTGGTAAAATACCTTATTGAAACAAAATATATTTTGTTTGCTAGCAGTTAATATCCCATTCCTACCCAAAGGCTTCCCTCCATTGCCTTCATTTCTCCCGATGTTGTGTCTCAACTTGCCAATTCCTGAGGAAGCTATCCAAGGCACCCCGCCATCTTCTTCTCGGTCTGCCGCGACCCCGCCTGATGTCGCGGCTCCAGTCTTGCGATATGTAGGCCCACTGCTTAACCGGCTTCCGGCAAACATGGCCCGTTCAGTCAGTCCCTTTTTAGTTTTACAGCTCTGTGACCTACAGAGGGATGTTGACCAGAGGATGTGCAGCAGCGTCCTTCTGAGTACCATAACACCTACTGCGATCGCCAACATGCATCGGCCAAGCACGGCGATTACGGCTGAACCCCCCCTTGGGGGAGACCTATCCCTAGCAGTGGGAGTCTAAAGGTTGACAAGATGATGATGATGACCCACAAAAATTACCTGCTTAAAATAAACGAGTGCAACTAATAATTAAAGGAAAACACCACGTTCACAATCCAATGAATCAAAAGGAAAACTTACAATAGCAAAAAGCGCTAATTATTAATACAATTGCATCAATGGTAACGTTGTATTTAGATGACCTGTCAATCCCTAGAACTGAGCACCCAAAACTTTGTACACTTAGCAATAATTAGATGGTGCCAGCAATTTATTCTGTATGTTTATTTCTGCTGCATGTATTATTATAGCTATTAAATTGTAATAATTTTGTATATTGTAAATAATGCAAAATGGTCTGTAAGGCCAGTTTAAATTATAAGACCTACAACGGACTTGCTAACCGTATCATCTCGGTTCTATTGCGGTCTGCTTTATGTCGTCGTCAATTACAAGCATATCTTTTCCAATAAATTGACGCCTTTAAGCATTCAAATTACAAACAATAAAAAAATATATATATATATAAATTATAACAATAGATGTGACAGCTGGACGCAAGTCAGTGCGTTAATATGATGCGGTTTCATACAAAAATTGAAGTGCGACCAGCCCCAAGTGCCTTGTAGGTCTAAGAAAAATTATCAAACAGCTGTGAATTTTGTGAATCTATCTATATAATAAAAACTAATTGTTGTCCATTAGTCTCGCTAAAACTCGAGAACGGTTGGACCGATTTGGCTAATTTTGGTCTTGAAATATTTGTGGAAGTCCAGGGAAGGTTTAAATCGTAAGAAACACACACAACAACGACAGGACGTTTGTCGGGTCAGTAAATATCGGTGCTATGACAGCTCACCTACAGCTCACTTCACATACACACCGAGGGAGATTTTGACAGAATATATAGACAGTGGCAGTTCAAGTTCATCTATTTATTTAGAAAAACCTTTGAAACTTGATATATTTTAAGCTCATGTCAAACCTCTATGCTTTTAGCTAAAATACTGATAATTTCTCGAGGGAGGTTTAAGGTTAAGAACTCACGATGCGGTTTTCACCCGCGTCCGCAGCTTCTGTAAAATATGTAATTCAGATATGTAAAAAATTAAACCACTTTTTTTTTTTAATCTATTGATAGGCATACGTTTGCCCACTATCTCACCTGATGGAAAGTGATGATGCGGTCTAAGATGGAGCACGCTTGCCTAGAAGTAACCTATTCACTCTTGACTTAAAGACTCCCAGGTTGTAGCTATCAGGAAACACAGACTCAGGCAGGGAATTCCACTCCTTAGCAGTACGCACTTTGAATGTATTCCCAAAACGTTTCGTGCGTGTGGGTGGGATGTCCACCATGTTCCGGTGGCGCATCGCCGTACGTCTTGTAGTCCGATGATGGAACGGGCTCGGCGGAATTAAATTAATGGAGAAGAACGAGCAAGAAACGTGGAGTTTCTTGCTCGTTCTTCTCCATAGAGACCACACTCTTTTTAAATCAGGTTTTTACAAAATACTGCTTACATTATTCCATTTTGATGCCATTTTGCAGTCACTTGTTTTTATTACTCGTGGCATCGTGACGTGTCTGTGCACATTTGTCAACAAACATTAGAAAATGGATATTGAAGTCGATCTATTTATTACTTTGGTGCAAGAAAGCCAGTGCCCGCCTTGAAACCGCCAGTCTTGCGATAATCGCCCGCCGAGAACCGCACAGAACTCCGGTTTCGTGAGTTTGGGCTATTCTTCCACCGCGGCGGGTGCGTGTGAAAACCGCATCGTGAGTTCCTTGCCTAAAACTACAATTTCTAGGTAGTCAAGCTTGGGCACGTCATTAGTAATTTCATCTGTAAAGTAAAATAATTAGTAAAGTAACAAGATAAGGTTCTGTATTCATTAGAACGTTATATCGTCATGTCTCGCCTAGGTTTTATTATAATTAAAAATGAGTGAAAAGGTCAAACAGTATTGTTGTGTTGAACATTTGAATTATCGAATGTTCGTCATCATAATCCATAAGTAAAAATTCACAGATTTCGTGCCTCACACGACTATCGAGCACATTGGAAATGAATCTACGGAATTCGAAAAGTGACGAGAAAATCGGCTGGCGGCTGGGTGGCGGGAAAAGGCTTCCCGATAATTCACAACAAACACCGATAACGAACTCTGCGAAACATGAAGTCATAAATGTCATGTGAAAAATGTGTTCTGACCTTTTGATTTTTTCCAAAAAGGTTAGGCTACAGGGCAAACCCTTAACCCGATCGTCTTTTTAGGGTTTATGAGCCAAATGGCAAAAAACGGAACCCTTATGGATTCATCATGTCTGTCTGTCCGTCCGTATGTCACAGCCACTTTTTTCCGAAATTATAAGAACTTTACCTACTGTTGAAACTTGGTAAGTAGATGTATTCTGTGAACCGCATTAAGATTTTCACACAAAAATAGAAAAAAAACAATACATTTTGGGGGTTCCCTATACTTAGAACTGAAACTCAACATTTTTTTTTTCGTCAAACCCGTACTTTTGTTGTATCTATGCCATGGATAGGTCTTCAAAAATGATATTGAGGTTTCTAATATTATTTTTTGCTAAACTAAACAGTTTGAGCGAGAGACACTTCTGTAGAAAACTTCTAAAATAAGAGAATGATAAAACTAAAAAAAATATCATTACCATGTAAACTTTCACCGAAAATTGGTTTGAACGAGATTTAGAAAGTACTTTTTTTTAATACGTCATGAATCGTAAACCGTAATTTACCTTTCATTCAATCAACTCAAATATAAAAATAAAAAAAAACTTTTTTATTACGTTACTTGCTGCTACGGAACCCTTTATGGGCGAGTCCGACTCGCACTTGGCCGCTTTTTTTTAGGCTCAAATTACTAACTGCCCTGGCTGACTAAATTGTCCTAAGGAATTTTCCTCCAATTTTTGATATCATTCTTCGTTTCAAAAATATCGAGCGCTAAAATCAAAAATCAAAATAATTTTTTTTTTCACTATTTCGGCCATAACTTTTTTCATATTTGACTTTTTCGAATAATTCTTTGCAGCTTACAGCTCTCGTGAATACGCGTCTTTTGAGCCTTTTTTTGAATATCATCTTTACAACTCTCCGAGATATAAGGGGATCGCACTTTTTCGTGAAATCGGACCCAACATTGGAGCGAACAAAAAGACATTTTCAATGTCAAAAGGTTAAAATATAGTAGTGTTGTGTTGAACATTTGAATTATCGACTGATTCGTCATCATCCATAACCCGACTTCACCCACAGCTGGGTACACATATGTCTTGTTTGTACCAATTTTCTCGTTTCTATGTCAGCTTTATCCAGTTTTTACCGCTATGGCAACAATGTCGTCTGCGTATCTCGCCGCCGCCAGATGGCCAAAACTCCTCTTCCTATCTATAGAGGCTACACTGTCGTACCTACCTAGGTTGTTCCAAAAAATTGTTAGCCAGAGAATATTCAATCTCTTTTTTTTACTATTTAGAATTGACGGCTAATTTCAATACAAAATCTCCTTGATGAAAATCATTGGCCACCTATGTGTTCTTCTTTTTTTTAGGAGTGTCCGTGGCATTATTTTGCACTAAATAAAGCGCCATACTCAGCTGTTATAACCATAAACTATTTGAATACTTCGGGAGTACAAATGTTACCCCAATCCGTACAGCCCAGATTTAGCTCCAGGCGATATTTTTTTATTCTCATGCTAAAAAATGAGCGCATTGGGGTTGGAGGGAAATATTTTCATAAAAATAGACTTCTTGCACATTCTAATTACTTTTAATTTTATTGGAAACAGCAAATAATTGAGCATCCGTACACATCTGGCTAGATTAGATACCTAATATAATAAACATTGGCGGGAATAAAGCTGGGTTCAGTATGAAGTATTTTTAAGAATTTTGCCCCACTCTAAGAATGTCTCCTATATCGTGAGTACCATTACAAACCGATAATTCACTTACCCAAACGACCAGACCCGGAATAAGTATACTTAGACCATTTATAAATATTTATTTCATGCGGAAATCGAACCCGCGACGCGCAGAGCACCTTTGACTAGCAGTTTGACGTTAAAAGCTATGATAGATAACAATATTCGATTTCACGTATCCGTCAGAATGGCGGGTGTATGTATTTTGACAATATTCCGTTAGAAATAACACTCAACGGTAATAATACTTATAATATTAAAGGAGTCCTTGAATATGTACCTCCAAGCTTAATTTCTAATAATGATGCAATTGGGCACTATAAAGCGCATTCATATAAGGGTGATGGTTGTGCTATGACGATTTGAAGCCTAGATTAAATGGAAGTCCAGAAATGGTGATTGCCCATTATATTATTTATGGTCAAATGTTATAAAGTTGATTAAATCATGCTATGAATTATTTAATCTAGTTTGGTTTTACTATCTGGCAAGAACATAAGACGTACATTTATTTGCTATTTGGTTGATCAAAATAGTTTGATTGGTTTGGAATTAACCCGCCATTCTGGAGTCAGGGTGGCAGCTCACGTGCGTTTGACAATATCAGAGCTTGTATAACATTTAAGAAGTTTTTGAATAGTGTTCCTTTATGTACCATTGACGTACATTTCATTCCTAATGTCAAATTTGAAAAAAGTTAATTGAATTAAAATGCACCCTCCGACCTTATATCAGAATGGCGGCACACTTTTAAATGATGTTTGCTACGCATACAGACACATACATTTATACTTATTTTAGTACATTAACGTACATTTACATAGTTTATTTTTTATTTATTTGGAAGTCATACACCCGCCATTCTGACGGATACGATTTCACACCCGTATAAGTATACGAGCGAATAATAGCTGTGTTATTCTGTAGAAAATCTCCCTTGGTGAATTTTGGTGAAATGAGAGTGAGCTGTTAGTCCTCGGCGTGGGATGACAGTTCTTTGAGGTGAACAGACATCCCATCAGAGACTCTAGTGTGAGTTTTTAAATTATTCGATCGCGTAACGTAAATGTTCGCTTGTCAATTTGAATGGAATAATAGTGTTTCGTATTGGTGCCACTAGATGGCGTTGTGCCAGTTTCAATACAATTTGGAGTTTTCGTCAACGCGATCGAGAACAAATAAAAACTGTTGAACTGTAAAAGGTACGTACTCGTACTTTACCTAAATTCAACGACTCGCTCGTCACTTTTACAAATTATATAACGGCGGAAGCAAAACTAGGTAATTGTGTTACGTAAATTGTTTTCATAGATGCAACAATTTTCCAAAAGTTCCAAAGACAATTCTGACTTAGGATTCCTATCGCCATTTCCATATTTTTTATTCCCCCCACTTATTTTTTCAATTAAACCCAACTATTTGAAGCGTTATCTCCATCAAAGGTCAATAAAAGTATGTCATGAATGCTTTAATTTGCGACCGCTTCCCATATTACATCATCTGGAAGGCATCCGCTCTCTGCCCTTTGTCGTAGGCTTCAATAAACAGGTCAGGGTCATGCTGGGTCAGCATCCAACAATCCTTCTATTGTGAGGTCGCGATAACAGTTATATTCGACCCTTTGATAAGTAGAAAAACCGATAGAAAAGGCATTACAACAAATTATTGAAGTATGTCAAAAAGAAAATTGTTATAAGTGTCTTTTTACAATTAAATACATAACAGCGCAGTTGTACACACACTTGTGCACCACTTTTTGATTAACTAACAAACTCCTTGACTATTCAAAAGTGCCAGTAATAGGTTTAATTGAAATAAATGAAAGAAAAAAAAGAAAAAATGTTTATTGACACAGATCATGTGCACACAAAAATAATATACTAAAAACAGGTTATTTAATAAAAAAGAAACAGAAATATATTTAAAATCATTTCCCAAATGCATTGCAAAATGCTTTGACTTTGACTATAACATCTGCGTAATGCCGGTTGCAGGCCAAGAGCTGATCTATACTCCATTTATAATAGCATTAGAAAAAAGAGGCTCATAGAAGCAGGAATACAAAACATTTTATTCCAAAGATAAGTTAAAATAAAATAATTAAACTTCATTCATTCATTCATTTCAGCCAAAATACGTCCACTGCTGGAAATAGGCCTCCTCCAAAAGGGGGGTTTTGCCATAAATTAAACTTATTTTAACATAATTTTGATATATAGATAGTAGTAGTAGTAGTACCATAGATAGTAGGTACTAAATATGGACGCATAATAATATAAACAGAATAAAAGTCTTTTAAAGATTAGGTAGGTAACATTTTAAATTTGGTAGAATTACAGTGAGTGAGTGAGTTCTGGGTATTGTTCATCCCTGCTTCTGTTAGGTTTTTAGCATTGACACTGTAATTTTAAATTGGAATTAAATATACAACTAAATGAAAGCCACCTAATTTTAGAAGTTAAATTATTAGAATAGTTACAAATACGCGCGACAGCTAAACTGTAAAAATAGATTATAATAAATTCGGTGTCTAGCGTAACTTTAGCATGTTTATTGTACTTTTGTTACAAAGTGTGCATTAAAAGATCCTTTTTTAACTTCTGTCTAATGCTATTGTAAATGGAATATAAGTT
The DNA here is from genome assembly GCA_947361185.1 of Charanyca ferruginea. NCBI lineage: Eukaryota > Metazoa > Arthropoda > Insecta > Lepidoptera > Noctuidae > Charanyca > Charanyca ferruginea. The sequence continues at coordinate 6,196,084 of OX376070.1, forward strand.
AGTTGAGCTTAGCTCGCATTGCTGACACAGTTTTTCATACTTGTTTACATAGTTTGCAGTCTGCACACACTTAGCTTAGCTCTTGGTCTGCAACTGGCATACATCTGCGTACTTAGCTTATCGCCGGCTAAGCCAACGTGCCCGAAAATCATTAAGAACGATATTACTTGATACACACGAATTAAATATTTGACATAATATCTGCACATAAAGGTGCTCCTTCATCTGTAATGTAACATTTCAGATTAGATTTTCAGCATTGTGTTACAATATTACCTCTCTGACTGACAAGCATTTACCTGTAATGTACCTAACATTAGATTCGATTTTGAGTATTTAGTAGATTCCGACACGACATGCTCATTGTTGTTGTTGTTGTATCAAAATATTACAAAACTTGATGATACTCTTCCGTCACCAAAGTAGTGCTCGAATTTGTAACATTACAGGTTGCACACTGTAATGCTCGGTTCTCCTCCCTCACTGCTCGACACTGTAGCGTTACATTACATGCGAATACTCCAAGTGAGGGAGCACTTAGGGGCTTACATGCCAATAACCTTGAGTATGTCTTTAATCGGACGCATTTTTAATTTATTGTAATAAAAATAATAATAATAATAATAATATGTGGGGACATTTTCACACACGGCCATCTGACCCCAAACTAGGGAGACCCTGTACTATGGGTGTCAGACAGCTGATATACATACACAAATACATTTTTTTTGTAAATACATACATATATTAGATAAACAACACCCAGACACAAGGCAAACACAAGTGCTCATCACACAAAGGTTTTACCCTGGGCGGGAATCGAACCCGCAACACGCTGCGCAGCAGTCGATCGCTCAGCCACTGCGCCAACCGTGTCGTCAAAAAATGATACATATTTGTAAATAGTATCAAACCAAATCATGTTCCTTTATATTAAAGCAGTAGATATTTTTTTTATACTCTTTTGATAAGAAATTAAGGAGTAAAATGGTTTCATCTCAATGATTTGGAGGTGATTTGACATTTTTTTCTTCTTATTATGTGATACCGATAGAAAAATTGTGGCTAAACCAAATTACGTATCATATGTATTTTGCAGATGTAATTTTTGTAAATTACATTCTGTAAATGCCGACGAAAAGTTGCTTCATCTGCATGCTTCTTTCAAGCTTTTTTCGAGAGAGCTGCCTTAAATAAAACCTTAGAAAAAACTATCATAACTTATGATTCATAAGTCATCTTAGAATCGGAACACTCAAACAATCTATACTAATATTATAAAGCTGAAGAGTTTGTTTGTTTGTTAGTTTGTTTGTTAGGTTGAACGCGCTAATCTCAGGATCTACTGGACCGAATTGAAAGATTCTTTTTGTGTTGGATAGTTCATTTATCGAGGAAGGCTATAGGCCCATGCGAAACCCGGGTCGGATTGATAGTTTAAAATAAAACTACCACTAGCGTTCTTAAACTTTTCTGTTTAAGAACAGAAAAGTTGCGCTGCTGTATATTCACATAGCTGTATAGGCTTGCTGCTAGCGAGCGATACACTTTGTATTTGGGTGGCTTATGCTACTGTACGAACTATAGACCTTAAGGGTTTGTTCGTTTATCATTGGGTGGCTTAGACTGCTGTACGAACTGTAAATCTTAAGGGTTTGTTCGTTTATCATTGGGTGGCTTGGCCACTGTACGAACTGTGGGACCTTAATGGTCTGTTCGATTAACTGTATTGTTGCTGTACCTTTAACTTACTTTATTCCTGTTACTGATTACCATTTGTATTGTGTTTTCTTTACTAATAGTGTGTAATTGTTTTTACAGGTCTTATTTATCCCTAATGGGATAATGAGAACGCCTATAGTCCTGACGATGTACTATACCGCTCGGCACTCCTCCTCGATCGCATCTGACGATCCGACATCGTTTAGTTTTACTAAAATGTTTCAAGCACTTTTCATTTTTCTAGATCCACCCGAAATCACGTGACCAGAATATTTGTTCCCAAGTCGTATTCCCAAACGCTATCAAAGTTTAGGCAAAGTTTAATAGAAAAAAAATCTGCGAAAAACGTGTGAAAGAAACTTAGGTTCCGTAGTAAAAGAATAGTCTTTCTTTTTTACTTTTAATATTATTGAGCACTAGTTTTTTCCCCGCGACTTCATTTGGCCTGGAAATCAAGTACCACTATAAATATATGTCATGTGTTTTAGTGAAATATGTTCTGTCATTAACAATGCGATTCTGTTAGAACTCACTTCAGTGCTCACTTCTGATTCCGCGGTAAAAACTGTATTAGCGCAACTAAGTGCGAAGATGGGTAAAATGAACTATTTTTTTCAGGTATGTCAAATTGGAAATGATATAGGATTCGAATTCGCAGATGATTTCTTAACAGAATTGCACTACTTACTAGTACTTCCAGACCTGTATAAACAGTAAATTTTTCCCGCAGTATTAATTATGAGATTTCTATTTTTAATCGCTCATATTGATTACAATCTTTGTAAATTAATAATTCGATTAATTAACTTAATACGTATACACAAGATACGAACGTAAGTCTACAAACGGGATTTAAATTATCCTATGTTTTGAGCTAGATCAAAATCGGTCTACCAAAGGATCATGGCAGGAACAAAAAAATAAAATTATTTGGAGAAGTTGAAAATGTAATTCTTAAACTCTTGGGTACCTACCTAAAGAGTATTTTCCGGCATTTACAATATTTTTAAAACCCCGCAATAAAAATGGATGTTAAAAGTGAATAGTTTGGATGTTAAAACTCATTATTTCAGAACGAAACGCCGTTTCGCAGGTCTTACACTGAAATTGCATCATTCTATGGGAAATAATATCCTAAATAATTATTAATTGAGGGATATTGACCAGAGGATGGGTAGCAGCGTCTTTTAGAGTACCATAACACCTACTGCGATCGCCAACATGCATCGGCCAAGCATGGCGATTACGGCTTAACCCTCCTTGGGGGAGACCTATACCCAGCAGTGGGCGTCTAAAGGTTGACATAATGATGATGATGGATACGCTTGCCGCGGCCGGTCCTTGGATGGGTGACCAGCCATATTCATAACGAGACCCCTCGGTGCTTTGATGATGATGATGAATGATTAATCAATATACTTTTTCAATTCCACCACTGTAAACAACGATTTACATTACTTGTCTGTCAGTTTAATAGATCCGTTACTGTCACTTGTCACTTTCTTTTTTTTATAAATACAAAATGCGCAACGAGATGAAACGAAAAACTATAATTTTAATTTCGAAATATTTTTATTATGCGGGGTTTTAATAATATGGTGAGTATATCAATCTACTCCTGGTAATGTATTTTCCACATTGGAAAATATTTTAAACACTCTAAATGTTTTTTTTTTCATACAAATGAATGTATGGATCTCGCCATGATTCTTTAAGCTAAATTCCTTCAGTCGTTTAAGCTTGAAAGAATAACAAAAATCCATCCATCCATCTTCACAAACTTTGACGTTTATAATATCATATAGTAGCATGTATGTCTTTGTACATAAGCTTCCAAGACATTGCACTTGAAGGTTTGTTTGAGATATCATGCGGCATAAAGATCTTCACTTCCTTAATTTAATACTAGCAACCCGGCCCGGCTTCGCATGGACCCATAGCCTTCCTCGATAAATGGACTATCCAACACAAAATATTTTTTCAATTCGAACCAGTAGATCCTGAGATTAGCGCGTTCAACCAAACAAACAAACTCTTCAGCTTTATAATATTAAGCATAGATTATCTTCCTTCTTAAAAAAAAACGTTGCCCGACGCTAGAAAATTCTTCTGTATTGTGGGTAGTACCACTCCATTTCTGTCTCCCCATAGGTGTCGTAGAAGGCGACAGAGGGATATTGACCAGAGGATAGGCAGCAGCGTCCTTCTGAGTACCATAGCACCTACTGCGATCGCCAACATGCATCGGCCAAGCACGGCGATTACGGCTGCGCCCCCTCTTGGGGGAGACAGATACCCAGCAGTGGGCGTGTAATAGTTGACATGATGATGCTGATGGTCGTGGGTGTGGGTACAAACATATAAACTTACATACACATTCACCCAACAAAACAGCAACATTGACTCAATAACATGTATAAACAAACATGACGAAACTGAAGTTGAAAGTGCCCCATATGTTTCTACATAACCCCAAAACCCTAGGTCAATGTTCACGGTAGAACTTTAATACAGCCACATCAACCTTTACGTCCCCAAAGTAACAACAAACAACCACGCCTCTGTTGATTCCACTTTTTGTCACTTTACCCAACTTTGAATAGTTGGCAAAGTTTTGGACTTTAGTTGGCTTTCATTGAAATGAAGGATCATATGGAATTGGGCTTGGATGATTTGTGATTGTAATTTGTTTTTTGTTTGTGTGTTTTACAACCGCGATTGTTGAACATAGTGGTTCATGGTTGGCCCTGCGTCATTTTAGCATCGCTTTAATTTTGAGAATAGATATGGGCCATAGAAGCTTTACCGGTCGGAACTTATAAGCGTCTGGCTGATGTTTTAGCCCATTGAAAGTGTCTGGTGATAATATATGTTAGTTATCTTAATGACGTAGTTTTTGTGCCAGCAGTTTTATAACTACATAATATTCTTCTTTTTGTTTTTAAAATTTGAGCCATGCTATATACAATTTCAATATATTATATATATATATTTTTTTGCATGCATTTTATAATTTATAAATGAATCAATTTTGCAACTGACAGTGCGATTAGTTAATGTTGTGCATGTCTGTAGTAGGTGTAAAAAATGTTAATATAATTATTTGTGTTTATATTGTTGACGTGCCATGTTTTAAATAAATAAATTAATAAATATACCTACATACCTATATAAATTACAGTTCAATTTTCAATAACGCCAAAAACCGCCGTTTTACAGATAAGTTGGTGTGAGGTTGGTACAAATACATTTTTTACAAGCATTTCCTGCCATATCATGGTGTGCAAATGCAATGTCAATAAAATTAACTACACTACACAATCGACTTACCTTCTAAAAAATTAATAGTCTATACTAGTAGGTAAAGTAGTTTTTGAATAACAAACGTATAAAGTTTTGTAAAGAGTGACCAAAGTAAAGTGCCCGCTAAATGTTTGCCAACCGCGTCCCCGACAGAGGTGACCTTAGTTAGCGACCGGCAGAGCTGTTTCAAAGGACATGTTTCATACTGGGCCCAGTCTATGTACACAACTTCAAAAAAAAGACAAAAATCCGTAGAATCCGGGAAAAATACAGATAATTCATTTTAATGTATACTGTTGTGGTAGTAAATTGGTAATTTAACAATATTTTTCATGGATTTTCAACATGGCGTCACTCAGATTTAGCTACTCTATAAACCATAGATCGACCATTGATCATAGAAAGAGAACTGTCAGCTGTCAGTGTCACAACATTCTCACTTCAGTCACTTTCGTCCCGTTTTGTTTCTAGTTTCTAGAGTACTTTATAGCAACCTCCTTTTAGTTTTTTTGAATTGAACACCGTTTCTTTTTCATCTGTTTACCTGGCTATCCACAAATCGACGCAAAAAATCAGAATTATAAATGTCAAACGTCATTAATCAATCAAAATGACAGCTTAACGCCATGACTGCTTTTTGTTGTGTGTTGCAATTTCAAGTGCAATTTCTTGTGTTTACCTGCTCACAAAGCTATTTTAAATTAATTGGACAGTTGAGAACTATTTAAAATGTGTTTCCCTATTATTAAGTATGGTGTACAAGGACTGGGCCCAGGCTCCATACATTTTGAAACAACTCCTTTGGTCGTAAACCATCATCTTCACTGTTGTAAACCTGTAAGGTCACCTGTCGGGACGCGGTTCGCGACCGTGTAGCAGGTCGCTTAAATCTTGGTCATCGGCATTATGCACAATTTACAGACTTGACCATACAGTTCAATCAATAAACAGCTGTAGCTGAATAGTACGTTCTCAAGCTTAAACAAACGTAACATGACATCAAAATAGTCTAGATTTCCTAGTACTTGCCCTCGTCTGAAGGTTTCTTATGTTTGGTTAAATGCGATTGAAATTATTCTGATTATTTTCACGAGGTAGGTTGTGTACTTTTTTTAGCATTTATATGGTAATGTATTTATGAATATGGTTTCCTTGCCTTGGTTTAATTTGATTTTATTAATTTCTAGATACGTTGTAAATGTTGCACTTTGCCCACGACTGCGCTCGCGTAAATTTTTACAAACTTTCAAATAAATTATACATCTTATTTTCTGGTCTTCTGGTACATAGGGCCTATGTACCAGGAGACCAGACCAGGAGATTGCCCGCGACTACATACGCGTGAATGTTATCAAGGATGACTATTTTTTTTTAATGCTGTATAGCCTACAGCATTCAGGGATAACGTAGCTTCCTATTGGTGTAAGAATTTTTGACATCGGATGAGTAATTTCGGAGATTTCCTCATACATAGAAACTTACAAACAAATACATCTCTATAATATTAGTATAGAAGTGTAGATGTATCATTACATTTGCACGTCATTCTACTTAAGGGGCTATTAAACGACTTTTACAGATTTTAAAGTGACAGTCACGTCAAAATGTGCAGTGTAAATGATTTGAAAAAAATATATGTTAAACTAGAACATTCTCTTAATCAGTTAGTAAGTGAATATTTTTAATTATATTCATATTATATAGTTTAATTAACTCGTGAAGTTGTGTCTGACGCGGACAAAACATTGACAATCACACAAAATCTACCAGGTATAATTAAACGAAACTTACACCATCTTACAGACAATTTTATTATCTATCTTTTAGTATACGCCTTTTTTTATTTTGAAAGAATACTACTTTTATTTAATTTTTTCGACTAAATTTTGAGAGTTTTGGACGCAGACTGCGTCCGTTCTGCATCAGTTCTGCGTCCAAAACTCTCAAAATTTAGTCGAAAAAATTAAATAAAAGTAGTATTCTTTACACAACTTCATGTATTAATTAAACTATATAATATGAATATAATTAAAAATATTCACTAAGTGATTAAGAGAATGTTCTAGTTTTACATATATTTTTTTCAAATCATTTACACTGCACATTTTGATGTGATTGTCAATTTAAAATCTGTAAATGTCGTTTAATAGCCCCTTAAGTGATAAACATGACTGTTACTTCTTATTTTGTCCTGCCATCTTGAATGCGTGTTTATTCCTGTACATATATATTATCTAATCTTAGTTTAGGTATATCTAATATATAAAAATCTCGTGTCATAGTGTTTGTTATCGAACTCCTGAAAACTGGCTTGACCGATTTTTATAATTTTTATAAAAATCGGTTACTTATTTATTTTTTTATTTATAATAATAACATAACAGAACACACACACATAGCAGAAAAGCTGTGAAAATATACAGACTTAAAAATAGAAATTAGTCGAATGTGGCGATTAAGTAGCGTTGCCATTATTCCTGTAGTGCTTTCAACCACGGGTGTCATTCCCAAGCAACTGCACCAATCTTTAAACATCCTAGACCTAGCTCCTTCCACTTTCCAAACCCTACAGAAACTTGCTATCCTAAACACTTGCAGAATTGTTCGAAAGTTCTTGCAAAACGACAATGACGCACAAATATCATTCACCACACGAAGACACACAGACCCATCGTCATTCGCCCCTATACACGGTGACAGACATGCAACGCAAAATCTCATCACATCACCACACCACATATTATCATCTACAACATAGGTTAGAATTTTTAGGGTAGCACTTGGCTTCGGCCCGTGTTGCCCTGTAAACCGGCACATAAGGGCCGAGATATAAAAATATATACCAACAAATAATAATAACAATATGTGGGGACATTTTCACACACGGCCATCTGATCCCAAACTAGGGAGACCCTGTACTATGGGTGTCAGACAGCTGATATACATACACAAATACATTTTTTTTTTGTAAATACATACATATATAGATAAACAACACCCAGACACAAGGCAAACACAAGTGCTCATCACACAAATGTTTACCCTGGGCGGGAATCGAACCCGCAACACACTGCCCAGCAGTCGATCGCTCAGCCACTGCGCCAACCGTGTCGTCAATTTATAAGGCAACACAACGTTTGGCGGGTCCGATGGGTAGAAAGGTTTTCTATAGAAATTTATTGCGTTTGGTTCTGCTAAAATTAACCTACCTATGTCAAAATGTCTCCCATTTTTCGAAGTAATGATTTTGGATACTTGACGTTGATTCATTTTAAGCATGTACTTTGAACTGTTATTGCTGTTAGTAATGCAACATATTTGGCATTTTTTTTATACGTTATTATTTTTTGAGTATTGTTTGTTGAGTCTTGGCTCGTTATTTCTGAACTAACCTCATATTAACGTAGATTTAATGACAGATGCACAGTACGTAGGTTTGTTTTTGTTTTTACTAATTTATTAATAAAAAGTCAATATTCAGAAAATAAATTTCAACGTGTGTAGTCCCTTCATCAATGACGTGTTTTATGAAATAACTGAGTACGTAAATTTGAATGTTTAGTTAAGTAACTACTCCTGTTATTAATTAATGTTGTCTTCACATTATCCCATGTGTCGAAATTATATAGTGAAGTTTTATGGGCTTGTAGCTCAGACCAATAAAAAGTTTGTTGACAGACCTCATAGTACTCTTAGGTATATTTCATTGCCCTTTATTTGTAACGAAAAACTCTCTGACAATCTTTGTTATGAGGAATAGCCTAACTTTCGCGGCCTATTCTCGTCTGAGGTCGGCTGGTGTTGGTGCAAGGGAAAAAGTCACTCCTAAACATACTAGTACAAAACGAATCCTGAATAAACATACTAGTACAAAAATAAAACTGATTTCTCATTTAATAAAAACATAATTATTAACGAGTAGGTCCCTAGTTGTAACAAATAATTAAATACTAATTTCTGCCTATAACCACACCTACGACACTCCATACAAGCGATACGATTTAATTACCTACACTACTTCCAAAATAACAGACTGTACAAATACGTGCGTGTGTGTGCGTGTCTACGCGCCGCGAGAACTAAAAGCAGTTTCGAGAGCACGTTCGACGCAAGAGGAGGTGAGGAACAGTGTTTCGGAGGGAGGCAGGGCGTGTCGCTGAACTTTACGGTAGTACTAATATTTCTGTGCCGTAACTTTGTCCGCGTGGAAGTCAAGAATATCATAGAATAGGTATATTCTTTGACACCGCAATAGCATTCTGTCAGTGAAAGAATGTTTGTTATCAGATCAGTATTTTCAGAGACTACCTTTTACATACAAACAAACAATTTTACCTCTTTATAATATTAGTAAATCGACTTCGACGACGATCAATATTTAACCAATATTTTTGTTGCCAAAAAATCTACATGTTGATTTATTTTTTGATATACATTAGATTAGTGCGTCAGATTTAGATCTAGTTGTAAGTAGCTACATAAGATTTCACTTACACAGTCCTTATTTATTTTTTGTTTTCACTGTTTAGACTATTCTACCTAGATGTACATATATAATTGTGGGATATTTTGGCGATTTGCGAATTAAAAACCCTCGAGTCTTCAAATTATTTTAATTTTTTAACCCCCACCGTAACCTCAAACCTTTGAATCAAACACACTCAAAACGCCATCTTAACCTATCTCTGTTCCTTTCATTCATCTCTCTCGCTTACTCATACTTGCGTTCCGTTTCATCCTACATAGGGTTTTCGATTTAGAATTGATAAAGACTCTTTATTGAAATGTCCTGCACTATACGCAGCAACATCTAACTCACAGTGGGCCTTTGACGAGCGCGTAGCGTACCTACTTAATAGTAATGCATTCAAGTCTATTTTCGAATTAAAATATGATTTCCCTCATAGTGGCAAATTTATACGAAAAGCACAATTAGTATAACCCATAAATTCGAATAAAGCCTTCACACTAAATAAATATTATGTCCAAAACATGTGTTCCAATTTTAAAATCGACCGAATTTACGTTCCATTTAGTACGCGCGCTCGCGCCATTGCCTCTGGTCAAAATATTAAGTTCTATAATTTCTCAGATCTGTAACCAAGCCTGGAAGGGTGCATTTAATTGGTGCGTACTCAGTTATGATACATTTCAGTACTTAAAGTACGGTTCGGGCCGTTTTCTGTACTTTATATTCATGGTTATGTGGGGCTTTCATGGGATGATTGCACCGTGACCTTTATTTGAATTTCGTGTTCTACATTTAAATGTTGGTAGGTCGTTGTTCTATGTAAGACATTTGAATGCTGGTTGGTTTATGAATGATTTGATGAATTTTTTTTTATAAATTCGTTCTTCAATTTCTTTCAGGATTCGGTGTTATTTCTCCAATACTATGGTATAAGATAACGTGATGCTATAGATTAGCCAGTAGTGTACTAGCTTCCACCTACGTCTTTGCCTGCGTTCGCTTCAGAATTAAGCCTGAAATTTTGAATGAGAAATTGAGTTTTATAGTTAAGAAATGTTCTAAATTATTCCAGGGGACACAAAAATTTAATAAATTTTGTATACTTGCCTTTCAGCTAATCCAATTCAGCCATCAAAGAGTGATTGAGTAACAAATTATTTTTAATCAAGCTTAATATTAATAATAAAATAAAAATTAATAATAGTAGTAAGGTTATAAACCTCACATGTGCGCCATACACCCTACCTGTTAGCTATTCATCTTAAATAATAATAAAAATGGAAAAGTTTTGATTAGGTACTTGTATGTTTGTTTGCAATGGGTAAACTCAAAAAATCCTTAACAACTACATTATCAGCAAGTAACATGGACTGTATTTTAGGATAATATACGAAATGTAAAGCAATGTGCTAGAGTTTATACAAGTATTTACCTACCAAAAACCCAAAACCAGGATCAAGCAGGTTTCGGCATGAAATCACCGATTTGAAATCCATTAATCAATTAAATAGACAGTACCTATCATACGAATAGGATTTTACGGAAAATATCCAAACTATTACCAAAATGGAACTGTCACAAACATGATAAATCTACTCGCTTGATGTGACCAAACACAAATAAAAATGGCTGACAACCGAATGAAAAGTTAAACGACTGCAAATCTCGAGATTCGATTAAAGGAATCAAGTCGTTTTTAAATCTCCGGTGGAATATTGAGGAATTGATTTTGTAGTAAGTACGGTAGATGAAGTTATTTGGTTTACAGGCAATAATATTCATCTTTCTACTACACTCACAATATATTGTTATTTTATCTCGAGCACGTAAGGTATTCCTGTTACACTAACAATATTATATTTTTCTATTTTCAGCACGTATGTAAGTACCGTACTTACATACGTGCTGAAAATAGAAAAATATAATATTGTTAGTGTACGTCACGGATATCTATGGTGTACGTCGTTCATTTTATACCTTGACAAAAACTTAGGTAATAGGTTCAAAATGGTATGTTTAGGGTTCCGTAATAGTTTGAATTTTCCGCTAAAATACACTCAGGGGTAGAAAAAGTGGCCCAAGTGCATAAAAAATTAAAGAATTTATTATAACGGATTATTAAAAGGAATTTATTTAAGCTATGGGTGTATGCCTGCAAATTAATAAATAAATAAAATTAAGAACAAAAGTTTACAGTGTATGCGCAAAATAAATCTAAAAACACCAAAATTGGATTGTGAGACAAATGTGTGTGCAATAGAGTAGCCCTAGATCCCACACTGGGATACTTATGTCGTGGGATCTAGTATCCTCGTAATTGATGACACATAATATAAGTGCAGGTAGTGGTTCACAGTTGGGTTCTAATTAGGTAACATAGTAATTAGTAAAAGAAAAGAAGCTTGTAAACAAACTAAGTGTTATTTATGAGATGTTTTGATGACGGCAGGTTTAAAGTGACCTGTTGAGTCCAACATAATAATAAATAATAATGAAATCTTTATTTCTAGCCATAGACTCATAGTGGGTTATTTACAGTATTTACTTAAAGTTATGTTAGGAAAATAAAAACTTAACACTAATCCTCAATCTACCCTTATCCAGTGATTCTGTTAAGGGCAGGCTGTTGCCATTGCTACGCAAGCACTGCGGTAGGGAAGCAGTTTTTTGCATTATTGCATAAAAGCAGTCAGTATGTGACTCCGCAAACATACCCGACGCACTGCAGCGCCACGGCAGTCCCAACAGCATCCTAAAAGCGTTATTATACTGGGTTCGCAGGGCTATCTAGGTTCGGATTAACAAAAAATAAAAGTACAAAATTAAAAGAGGTCCGATTAAAAGAAAAGCGTACGTGATGAAAGGAATCCTTTAAGTGCGAATCCGACTCGCACTTGACCGTTATTTTTTCTCTAATAGTTGTGAAAAAGACAAGCGATTTCAGTCAATATACACATGTCTTAATGATCGTATATATACTCACAAGAAAATGAACTACGAATAAATCTCGCAGGATCTTGTATGTTAAATCTATTTACATAATGTTCAACTTGGAGAAAATCATCAATTCTGTACATATCCTTGTAAAGAGACATGTCTCGCCATTTATCATTTTATGCATAACTTACCAGGGATGTGGAGCTCCAAAACAGTAACCGAATCTGATGTAAAGGTCTCGAACAATTTCGGATAGGGGCGATGTCTGATTAAATGAGACACGTTATGACAAGGTTTCGCCAGGCCAAGCTGACACACTAGCCGCGTTTTTTTTTAATGAGTATGTATGGAGTTTCTTGCCCATTCTTCTCCACACGAAACTACCGTTTGGAATGGGCAACTAGATTCAAATTTTATTATTATGACGTTTCAAAGTGTCTATTAATGGTCTTATTAAAATAAATGATTTAACTTTACGTACCCTTGCATTGTTTACATAGTTTTTAATTTCGTATTCTCCTTTTACAATTCCTTAAAAACTCCATACCTATCGGTAATTGAAACTATCGGGTAATTCAGAATAATTTCATATCCGTATCCGTATCTGAAACCCGAACTATACATATAGTCGTATCTAAATCCGAAATTTCATATCCATAACATCCCTATTACTTACCACATAATAAAATGCTAAGTACTATCGAGATTCTCGCTGGTTTAGTAATTTTCAACCTTATTTTAATGGTTTACAGTTTATACTAGCTTCTGCCCGCGACCTTGTCCTCGTGTCTATCAAGTATTCGCATCATGAAACATGGCTAACGACGTTTGCTGATAAAGTAGTTTGAGAGTGAAAACATTTTTGTGGTCGATTTCCAGGACGAACAAAGAACTACTTATTGAATTTTTCATTACGATTTTCTCAGTCACAGCCCGGAGTTGTAGTTTGGAAGTTGGTGGTGTAACATCCCCATACCTCGGAAAGCACGTAAAGCCGTTAGTTCTGTATCCGACCGGGAATAGAGCAGAAGCAGAACGATGAGATTGAGGGAAGAGGGAGTGAGAAAAAGAAAGAAAAACCTGGTATTCTCGTGAAAGCGACGCACATATTAGGTACATACACATAGTTATAAAACCTAAAACTGAAACAAGTGGAACTAAAAAAAAATAATGTGCACCTATCTTTACGCGCGCACTTAAATAAATAAAAAAAAACCGGACTAGTGCGAGTTGGACTTGCCCACCCATCCATGCTTCTTTACTAATCCATACCTACTATCCATACTTTAATCTACTTATTGTTATATAAATGCGTTTTTTGGGACATAAACGGCCGTATCTTTTTTTCACGTTAACATAGAGGGTTGATTTATTTACAGCATCAAGGGACCGTAGACTGTTTTAATTTTAATTCGATACCTCCACGCGTTCCCGAGATAAAGGGTCTAGACAGACAGACAGACGGACAACAAAGTGATCCTATAAGGGCTCCGTTGTTTCCTTTTGAGGTACGGAACCCTAAAAACAGCCATTTATTGTCCCACTGCTGGACAAAGGCCTCTTCTTATACAGAGAAGGTACGAGCTTTAATCAACACGCACGTTCGAGATGGATTGGCAATTTCAGACTTATATTAATTAGGGCCAGGTTTTCTCAGGATGTTTTCCTTCACCAATGTCAGTGATGTCTATGATGAAACTAAATAAACGGACACACTTTATGCACTATATATATCTTCAGCTGTATTGACCCGTGTTCATTGAGATTGGCCTCCGTGACTAGGGTTGCCACCTTTTTTTGAAACAAATAAAGTATATTTACTTTCTAAGGTAAAAAAATAAAGTACAGCATCTGCGAATAAATTAAGTATTATTTATGGAGGAAGGTTTATAGGGACCAAAAATCTGAACTAAATGTTTTGAATTTGATTTTTTTTTAATTTTTATCGATGCGATCCATTCTACATAAAACATTTGTTTTTACAAAAAAAAATCTTTCTTTAGTCAACTTTGGTTCTGTTTGTCGTGTTGTATTGCCAGCTACTTCCGAAATTAAAGATATTTTTTACTTTTTAAAGGCGTTGTTTTTTGTAAAAAAAGTTTTATTTTTCGCTTTTTAGAAAGAAGAGGTTCTCAACCTCTTCTTTTTTTGAAGTTAGTTAATAAAACCGGTAGGTAACTTTAATGTTTCTTTTATTGAATAAAACATTCGGAAAGTCCTAATAGGGTAAAATAAAGTATTTTCATGTACTTTATTCCGCTCATAAAGTATAAAGTACGTTTACCCGAAATAACGTAGGTACAATACTTTATTATAAAGCACGGGTGGCAACCCTATCCGTGTATGAAATTCGATCGGTGGAATATTATTTTATACTAGCTGCTGCCCACGACTTCGTCCGCGTGATTTTCGGTCAACAGCCGTTTTTTTTTGCGTGGACCCCTAATTGTTCTAAAATAAAAGTAGCCTAAGGTACTCCTTTTAAGATCAGCTATCTGCCAGTGAAGTCCCGTCAAAATCGGTTCAGCCTTTTCAGAGGTTAGCCCAAACAAACACAGACCAGATCAAAATTTTAAAAGGGAATTGCTTAGTTTGTTAGGGTACTCTGGCCTGGCGTAGACATTAACTCTAGAAATGAATTCTGGTTGTATTATTTTGTACTTTAAAGAAACAAAATAACATATTAAGGTTGCACGAAGTTGCAAAAATCAGCCTTTACTAGCATGCGAAATATTGTGATATTTTTTTAAATTTGTGCCAGATTTATCGTTTAGACCGGGTTCGAGGTCTAAAGTAGCGACATGGTCAATGTTAGAAGCAGATTCGTTGTCCAAGAGTAAGGCCAGGTCTTCGTGATCACACAATTATAACAGAAATAAACGACGTTGAAAAATAACCAAGAAGACATTCACGATACAAAGAAGCTAAGCGATTAGTAGTTTTGTTGTCATTGTTGGTTGACAGAAATCGTGGTCAAAAATTATGGATTTGATAATGAAATCGATAATCAGATTTAAAATGAAACTACATAGAAAATATCAATGTTTTTGTTTGTTTAAATCTAATTACTGATAAAAAGTATAAAATCTGTACCAAATTGTACATATTATATGTTTATATTTATTTTTAAGCTTTGTATAATATTATATTTAATTGTTTTATATACCAAAATACTTGATCAGTAAACGTTCTTAAGAAGATACCTATAAATATTTTTTACATAGTACTAGAAATCGATTTTTATTTTGAAATCGCATTGTTATTTATGTGGTTATGTGTAAGATTACTTATTATTACAACTTTTTTTCGGAATTCTTTCCTGCAACGAGGTTTGCATTCAAAATTGTTTCATCATCATCATCATCATGCCAACCTTTAAGCGCTCACTACTGGGCTAAAAATTGTTTACAAATTAATTATATCTATTCGTAAAAATATTTTTTACTGAGAAACTTGTCCACGCTAGGCCGAAATTGGCAATTCCCTTTGTGTTTTTGATATAAGTACCGTTTATACTTTCATATACATTAGTAAAAAGCTGTAATTTTGACATTACAAACAGACATTTCAATTTTATTTATTTGTATAGACTATAAAGGTTAATAGGTCAGCTATGTGTATCTGATAAACCTATATATACCCACGTAAGCCCAAAATAAGGCCTTGTAACTAGAGTAGCTCGGAAACAATGGTCGGTATTGACTATCATTGTAGTCTTGGCGAGCACATAGTAAATATAGGTTGGTACGTCTATACGTCGACTGTCGATACATCGGTACATTGAACGTACCTTGGGGAATTTTGAGTAGTGACCGAAGTTTGTTAGTAAAGGACGGTAGTGTTTAGTGCTACAATTTTCGATGTAAGGGCGTTTGTGCACTACAAGAAATTTTACTGTCCGGCAGTCCGATTTTGGAATTTAACCTAATCTGAATCTACGAGACTCTGTATCAGACCGTAAAAAATCGGACTGGCGGACAGTAAAATTCCTTGTAGTGCACAAACGTCCTAAGAGTTTAACTAAACCATTGTCGAAACCCATGCGGTATCATCGACACTTGAGAGGAAATAATTATCATTTTGAAATTAAGTTATTTAACGGGAAACAAACCACAAATCTAGACATTAGTGCCTTCTGTCTTAAAAATGACATTTATTTTCTTAGTAACCAGAATATGACAGGATTGCTATTGTATTTCGCACGCTGCCTTCATGATGATACTGTAAAAGTTGTATACTAAATGCAACCTGATCGAAAACATTTACCTAAACGTTTCTTCCAAACACTACAATTATTCTGAATTCGAATGTGGAAGTGTTATGCTTATTTTTATAGTAAGTGCTAGTATTTACTAGGAACAACTTGCGTATTGTGGCAAAAGCCACTACGAGACACTGCTGCTTAAACAAGCACATGGGGCTAAGTGATACGCAAACCTGCAGACGCTGTAAGGATGCTGATGAAACGCCACTTCATCTGCTGGGGGAATGCGGAGCACTAATTCACAAGCACAACAAACATCTGGGCAAACACCTGTTAAGCCCGGATGAATTAATGGAGATTGCTCCAAAGCAGATCCTGCAGTTTATCACAGCTGCAGGGTTTGGTGGCGGTCTCTAACCAACACAAGCGGCGATCACAATAGATCAACCCTGGTCGCAGTGATATCAGAGCCGCATTAAGCCAATAGAAAAAAAAATAAAAGCAGAAGTTTGCAGTCAGCTCGAAGAGCTATGACGTTTGCTTCTTAATACAACTCTTTTTTGTGGTTTCCCTCTTTTTTTCGCACACGAAGTAGTAGGCATAATATATTATTTATAAGTGTTATATGCAATCTGAAGTAGTAAGAAGTTCGTAAACTAAGTCAGCCATTAATTTGTCATTATGTACGACATTACCATTCTATATAATTTCTTTCAATGGAGTGTCATTGGTTGACCATTATAATAATAATAATATGTGGGGACATTTTTCACACACGGCCATCTGACCCCAAACTAGGGAGACCCTGTACTATGGGTGTCAGACAGCTGATATACATACACAAATACATTTTTTTTTTTTTTGTAAATACATACATGTTGTAGATAAATTGGAAAGTCATAATGACGCCATTATATTAGTAGATTACCAAACTTGTCAAAATCAACAATTATTAAATCAATGATAGACCATTCTGACACTATTGTAATAGCAGACTTGAGGCCCTGTTAGGCTGTTACAGTACAGTCACCAGATCTATTTTCTAATCCTTATCGAGATGACACAAAAACCGAACCCGCATCTGTGCGACACATTGTCTTGTGTGGCTAATCCCTTAGGCTTTTTACACATTTGTGAACCGACAGAGTATGAGTCCGACCATGAAAGGGCAGATAGTGGAAAATTAGCTATCTCGGCTCTTTGTATCACTTGTGCCAGTTATGTTTATGAAGGCTAGATAATTTAGAAAAATTAAAATATTATTCTGTTTTTTAAGGATTCAGTTTCAGAAGAAGACCTTGCCTCCTTTGGTTAGGCTTTATAAAACCTCTGCATTTCTTGATCACAAACTAGTTAAACCAAGTGGAAGAATATTATCTAAGTATAATAAATGCACTGAGATGATGTGTCTAATATAATCACGGTTAACCCGCGATGATTTGTGTGGTATATTTTTTGTTAATGAAAATGAATGAAAAATAAAAACCAAAAAAAAAATTAAAAAGAAAACAAAAATTAATTAAGTAAGGTTGGGGAAAAAGTTTCTTCGCATTTTATAAGAAAATTCAATTTTTTTTTTAATATACTTTATTTACATTTAACTAAAGTATGTAAATACCATTTTGTTCGATAACTTTTTGCCATCTTGTAGGTAGGGACATGATCCCATTGCTATAGAAATTTTGGGACTTCTGATCAAAATACCGCGACAAGTGGTTTTGGCAGTCCTCTCGTGATGTTAACCTGACACTGCCTAAAGAATTCTGAAGAGACCGAAACAAAACCTGAAATCTGAAGGTGCACGGTCAGGGCTATACGGCGGATGCATTAACACCTCCCAGCCAAACTTTCTTAATTTTTGCTGAGACCTCACACATCTTTAGCCAAGATGTGTGAGGTCTAGCGTTATCATGATGAAAAACCACACCCCTTCTGTTGATTAATTCCGGCCGCTTTCTCTCAACTTCTTGCCTTAATCTCATCAGTTGTTCACAGTAGAGTTCAGAATCGATGGTCCTGCCTGGTGGTAACAGCTCATAATGAATAATGCCCTTCCAATCCCACCACACATACAGCATCACCTTGTTGCGAGTTAACCCGGGTTTCGCCACAGTCTATGAAGCCTGACCGGCCTTTGACCACGACCTTTTTCGCACGTTCTTGTCGTTCGTGATCCACTTTTCATCACCATGCAGTTATCAGCTTCTTCAAAAATGGTTCGGTTTCATTACGTCGTAATAAAGAATCACAAATGAGTACACGGTTCATTAGGTTTCTTTCAGTGAGCTCGTGAGGTACCCAAATATCGAGCATTTTTGTGTACCCAGTTTTTTACAAATGCGCCAAAACTGTTTTGTGGTCAATTCCCAGTTCTTCAGCTACGTCGTAACTACTGATATGCCGATCCTGCTCCACTTTTTCAAAAATGGCATCCATTTTATCCGTAACAGGGCGACCAGAGCGACGTGCATCTTTGACATCAAAATTTCCGGATTGAAAACGCTTAAACCAAATTTGTGCTACTCTCACAGACACTGCACTAGGTCCATAAGCATCGCAAATTTTTTTCGCGGCGTGCGTTGCCTTTTTACATTTTTTGTAGTAAAATATTAAAATGTATCGAATTTCTTCATTAGATTCACTCATCTTGACATTACGAAGAACAAATACAAATCACACATTTTCCTAATTTGAATTTGGAATTATGTTCTTTAAAATTTAAACTTTCAATGATACCAAAACCAGCCAGATACAAATAGTATAGCCAAAGAGATTTTATTACAAGTTCATACATACTATAATGCGAAAAGACTTTTTTCCAAACCTATCATTTTAGACTTCATCAACATCAGCCAAAAACATCCACTGTTGAACAAAGGCCTCTCCCAAAGAACGCCATAACGAGCGGCAACGTGCCGCTTGTTTCCATCGGTTACCCACGACCTTGACGATTATACCTAGGTAAAATTTTAAAAGTTAGTACCATGTGTAGTGCATATATGGCGTAGGTATAATGTAAAGCTTATCTGGCCCGATTTGTTACCGGCGGCACCAGACGTAATTTTTGGCATGACTGAAGTTTTTCAGAGGAATATGTAGTCAAGAAGGTAGGTATGCGTACTTACTCGCTTGAATGCTGGGTCCTTTTTCAGGTATTAGGTACAAAAAGTAATATCTTGTAAAACAAACATAAAACGCAGCCGTCACACTTGAACCTGTGAGTGAGTTAGGAAAGGTACCTTTTTTCGATTACATTAATGTAACCAGCCGGGCAGCTAGTTTATTCTGCAAAATCTCAACTCAAGCTCATTTCACCTACATCTCACTGACTAACTGTGGAAATCTCTGCCCGCCTCTGTTCCCCGATAAATACAATCTCCGTATCTGCAAGTCACGAGTGAACGGGTTTATCCTAGCCAAGCGTGCTCCATCTCTGGCCGCATCACTTAAGATCAGGTGAGGTGCGGCCAAACGCAAGCCTATTAGAATATAAAAAAATCGGACAAGTGCGAGTCGGACTCGCTCACCGAGGGTTCCGTACAAAGTATAGGTACTCTCTACATATCCATACTTCCAAACTAACATAATCAATGAGAAAGTAACTCTGTCTGTTACGCTTCCACGATGAAACGGCTGAACCGATTTTGATGAAATTTAGTATGAAAGTAGCTTAAACCCTGGGAAAGCACATAAGGTTCTTTTTATTCCAGGACTTCATCTGCATCCGCGATAACCGACATTCACACGGACAAAATCGTGGACTAAACTTCATATAAATAAAAAATATATTTTTAATGATTTAATTATAAATTTTAATGTATAGTTTCAGACGTTTCCCTGTATTTATTGTATAAGACGATAATATTTGCCGTATTTCATAGTTATAGGTCACCGGAAAGTATCTTATATTTTGATTCCCTTGAGAGTGTCGAAATGTCCATTTTTACCGACATAAGCGGCCGCATCTTTTTTTCACGTAAATTTAAAAGTTTGAATTTTTCTAAGCTTCAAGGGACCGTGGACTTAAGTATATGGTTTAAATTTCAACTCGATACCTCTACGCGTTCCGAGATAAAGGGTCTTGACATACAGACAGGCAGACCGACAGACAGACAGACAGACGGACAACAAAGTGATCCTATACGGGTTCCGTTTTTTTCCTTATGAGGTACGGAACCCTAAAAAGTAGCACTGCGGTTTCAAAAAGTAGGTAGGTTAGGGAATGAATTTCGATCTTGAAGCTACGAAGACAGAGGAAACCTATTGAGTGAGAGTAGTCAGTCGATTGCTCGAGTCTTAATTGTTTCACAGGCAATTACGAGCTGTCTTGTGATCAAGTTCACATAGTGGCTCAATATTGCTTGTATTGTACAAACATGAGCAATAGTATCTTTATCAGAAAATAGAGAATAAACTCTACTACTAATAAAAACGAGACAGTTTATAAATAAAAGAAGTAGGAAGATGGAAGTAGTATGGGAATTATTTGAATTTACTCAAAGACACAGGGATATAAAGACCCTCAGTGTTTCTGTTATATGAACTATAAGTAATCATAATTTTTGAGTGCATGACAACTGTATCTATATTTAATATGAATTTGGTATGCCTCAATGGCGGGACATAGCTGAACTATCTATACCCATACACAACACCCTATGAACCTATGATTCACAATAAATGATTTTGATTTGAAGTTTGAGTTCGAACCGGACCGTGAACGCTTCTGGATCCCTTTAGTGTCCAAGTAAATCCATACTAATCCATACTTATATACTTATTATTATTTAATATTTACTTATACCATAACTTTAATATTATAAATGTGGAAGTAACTCTGTCTGTTACGTTTTCACGACGAAACGGCTGAACCGATTTTGGTGAAATTTGGTATGGAAATAGTTTGAACCCTGGGGAAGGACAGGACAAGTCGCGGGCAAACGCTTGTAGTTAATATTTATAAAATGATGAAAAGCTAGTAAAGTAGCCTCCTAATTAACTTACAAAGATCATTTGCAATTCACCAGTCTAATTTTAAATTCAAAGTTCGAATCGACATCTATTTAAATTCGAAGAGAGAACAAATCATTCGAATTGTCAAGTTCGGTCGCCGGTATCACGACTTTATTGGGATTTTCGAAATTCGAACACTGATGTAATGATTGTTCCAAGTTCAATCATTGAGTATGTTTATACGTATGTAGATAAAGTTGTTATTCGGCAATACATAAAAATATTAAACCTTAGTAGTCTGTGATTGATTAATTGGCAAAATAAGAATATCACATAGGTACTAATGGAATAATCTCCAATAGTTTTGATCTAGGTCGAATCTATAAGCGTCGTCAACGATTTGTAAACCTAAACGTGAGTATTATGTACACTAGAGTATTAGCTTGTAGTCCTATCACTCTCATATGAACCAAACCATAGATATCCGATGAGTCGAACATTGAGCACGACGCTCGACGCTTTGTTACACCTTGATTTTACAAATCAACGAGATTGTGTAACGTTTCATCGTGTAAAGATACGAGCGCGGGCAAAACGCGCCATGTGAACGTAGAGTAAGTTTAAACGAAAAGTAAATGCAAAATAGAAGGAATGTTATCGATAAATGCTCACTCGCCTTGAGTCACAGCGTCGAGAATTCATAGGAACGTTACATTATATAGAAATGTTTTTTTAATAGGTATTTGGTTTGTATTGTGCCATTCGTTGTTACCCGGTAACGGAGAAGAAAGGTTCTTGAGTGGCGACCACGAACAGAAAGACGCAGAGTTGGTAGGTCTCCCACCAGATGGACCGACGACATCTCAAGGCACTAGCGACCAGACCCAGCTTCGCATGGGCCTATAGCCTTCCTCGGTAAATGGACTATCCAACACAAAAATAATTTTTCTATTTGAGCCAGTAGATCCTGAGATTAGCGCGTTCAACCAAACAAACAAACAAAAAGACTCTTCAGTTTTATAATATTAGTATTGATAACCTTTATTTTCATAAAATAAATGTATCAGTTATGTTTTTATTCAAATTCTGGTAAAAAAAAATTACAAAGTGAACCGATTTTGTAGTTTTTCAACATTGTTTTTTAATACCTACATAATAGTAATATTTTCGTAATTTTGGCTCTGTAGTACACTTTAAGACTGTATATCCTGTTGGAAAAACGCATAGAACATAATATTTTGGCATATTGTAATGGTTGTATCCGTCCTGAAAGTTAACTCAGACGTCTATTTTCGTAAAACGATATGTCAGGATTGTCTTAGCTTCAAAAAACCATAATTAAAAATTATACTTTTACTCTGTAGCTCCCTAAATCAAGACTTAATCTATTCGAAAACTGTAATTGTCTTTAAATAATCTGCTCACATCATTACGATATTGCTCTGGGCAAAACGCGAAAACTTGAAGTTTCCGTCACGAATCGAATACACGCTCCCTTGAGCGACCAAAGAATCGTATGCGCTGCGTCCAAAACTCTCAAAGTTTAGTAGAAAAAATTAAATAAAAGATAGTATTCTTTAACTTAAAAAAAGGCGTATACTAAAAGATAGATAATAAAATTATCTGTAAGATAGTAAAAATTTCGTTTAAATATTCGTCTGGTAGATTTTGTGTGATTATCAATGTTTTGTCCGCGTCAGACACAACTTCACGATTTAATTAAACTATTTAATATGAACTTAATCAAAAATATTCACATACTAAATGATTAAGAGAATGTTCTAGTTTAACATATTTTTTTTTTCAAATCATTTACACTACACATTTTGACGTGATTGTCAGTTTAAAATCTGCAAAAGTCGCTTGTTAGCGCCTTAACAGTGGACGTCTTCCGGCTGATGATGATAAGGTACCGTTCGTAAGAACGTTACATTACATCGAAATGTTCGAGAACATGCTCTAATGTATTTCGAGAACATGCTCTAATGTATATATACCTTTACAAATATCTACTACGAGAACCAAATTAATAAACCGCAACGCTGACACTGCTCAGACGTTGCAACAATCAAATCGTTGATGAACAATTATTGTGGTTCTGATCATTGACATCTACAAAATGGCTGCTGAGAATCTAGCTCTCGCTTTGTAATCATATCGTCTTTGCTCCACAATTGTCGACTATTGTACTTGATACCATCATTGCCTTAAGTGGAAATTCTATACTAGGCCTTGTTAATATAGGGCCCATTTAGTCTATGTTAAGTTGACATAGGACAGCCCCGAAAATATTAGTTTCTCTATCGTAACGATACCGTGTTAATATTAGCACTGCTATTATCTTTAATTAGTAGGGGCTCTTGCTCTGAGGGGTACGTAAGTGTTCATGAATAATGGTAAGTAAAAGTAAGGGAAAAAAATAACAGTAAAGCTTTTTACCATTTTAGTTTTATCCGGGAACGGCAAAGAGATTTGAATGTAAAAGGTAAAATGTATTAGGGTGTTACTACACCAATCGATCGACCGTCGACCGATGCCATCGATCGACGTTAATTGATTGGTGTGGTACCTTTGGCTGATCGACGGATAGGTACCGTTCGACTAAACAATCGATCGATTGCCGGTCGATGGCATTAGTCGACGTTGATCGATTAACCCCGGCTATAATTTCCATCAGTTTCTTTCGAAATGTATTTACAAGAGAACGCGTTGACCAGTGCGGTGTTGCTCGTACTATTTTTACAGAGACGCAAACCGCAGAAGACACATAGACACAAGTAGGTCGATTCTGTAAAATTCGAACAACAACTCGCATCTCACATCGCTATTCACTCTCACTTCGCATAAGGTTCAAAATGACCTTAATATATTTGACACTTTGAATCGGGTTCGAGTGCGAAGTGAGCGTCGAAGTGACGGGGAAATTACCTTACAGAATGCCACTTCTTACGTCATCTCATACTTTATCTGTCAAAATCTCCCTGTCAATTTAGTTCAACTCGCTGACACGCTCGCAAGAGTGGCGCTAGTGTAAATTCGAATTATCAACCGAGTTTTTAGAATGCCAATCAAGAAACTCACAGCGGATTCAGATTCGAAATTTAGAATGTGGCCTTACAGAATCACACCCCAGGACCAGGTAGTTAACACGCGGGGCGCGGGCGGGCAGCAGGTGATAATGGGGAGCGGACGGCGGCGACGCGGCTAATCAAGCAGCTCGATCGACATCGACTAATCCATCCTACCATCGATCGATGCCGTCGATCGACGATTGATCGATTGGTCTAGTAGAAACTATCGATCGACGTCGACTAATCCATTCCACCATCGATCGATACCGTCGATCGATTGGTCTGGTAACACCCTTATTGATTAGCATTCGACAAACCTCTTCTGTCAAAAAAGTTTGAGTGGTATTTAAAATAAAAACAAATGCATGTTGCATAACATAGTACAATTATGAACTTTGTGTAGGACCATAATATTAACTTATGATACAAAATCTATATACTTACTAATACTAGCTGAGCCGGTATGTGTTTCGCCACATGAATAATAAAAGCAGCCAAGTGCGAGTTGGACTCGCCCATGAAGGGTTCCGTAGCAGCAAGTAAGGCAAATTGCGGTTTACGATTTACGACGTATTAAAAAAAAACTACTTCCTAGATCTCGTTCAAACCAATTTTCGGTGGAAGTTTACATAGTAATGTATAAGTATCAGATATTTTTTTTAGTTTTATCATTCTCTTATTTTAGAAGTTACAGGGGGGGGGGGGGGGGGACACATTTTACCACTTTGGAAGTGTCTCTCGCAAAAACTATTCATTTTAGAAAAAAAAATATTAGAAACCTCAATATAATTTTTGAAGACCTATCCATAAATACCCCACACGTATGGGCTGGATAAAAAACAAATTTTTAGTTTCAGTTCTAAGTATGGGGAACCCCCAAAATTTATTGTTTTTTTTCTATTTTTGTGTGAAAATCTTAATGCGGTTTACAGAATACATCTACTTACCCAGTTTCAACAGTATAGTTCTTATAGTCCTTTTTAAAAGTGGCTGTGACATACGGACGGACAGACAGACAGACTTGACGAATCCATAAGGGTACCGTTTTTTTTCTATACGGCTACGGAACCCTAAAAAAGAAAATGTCAACGACATATTCTCAGACCTACTAAATATAAAAAAGAAACATGAAAATCGGTTAAGCCTTTTCGGAGGAGGATAACAGATTTTTATAAATATATTAGACTAGATAGATTATGAAGATAAAGAGGTTTTTTTTAACGCGAATCTCTACAACTACTGATCCAATTCGATAATTATTTTTCTAATTGGAAACCACGTCACAGGGATGACGTGGTTTCCAATTAGAAAAATAATTTATAGGCTTCATTTTACTAACAAAAAAATAGGAGTTGGCTTTTTTTAATGAGACAAGCCCGCCGCACTATTCCCAAACTGCAACTCCTAAACTCCAGAATCCACAGCTTAGAGACCACCAGAAAAGCGGCGAGGCTATGAAGCTCGACGAGTCCCGGAGATTTTTTTTTCCACTTTCCTCCACATCAAGACAGAACAGGAATAGGCCAATAGGCACAAAGGGACGTTTACACAAATTAGGAATAAATAAGTTAATTCACGAGGAGGAAATCGCGGGAAAAAGTTGTACTAAATACAACTGGTTGGTTTAAATATTAATGGACAACGGACACCTAGGCGTTTCTTCATAAATTATTTCTATAAATTCCACTTGGTTTGAGGAGGAAGTAATTAGTTTCGTCCAACTTCTTCAGGCACATCATTAATTTGTATTGATCGTATCATTATTATATAGGACAATGCCTACATATTTTATAAGTAGGTAATTGAAATTTCAAACAACACAAGTGTAAACCAATTCCATGCTTATTAACGATTCTATTGTCTATTTCCGGTATTTGGTTTATTATTGGGGATTTGCTGATGTGACGTCACATAATAGATGGGAACAGAAGGTCAACACTAGTGCTTAGCAGAGACAGAGCAGTCATTTGCTCGTTTAGTTTTCATTGATTAATTAATAATGAACTGTAATTCGACAGAAATAGGGTTGCGTATAAATAGTGCCTCGAGGAATTACATCGTGCACACAATTTTCAACGCGTGGTTAAGTAAAAGCTGTATAGGTCATGGTTAAGCTACGCTTGTCGCGTCCAAAGTCAATGTCAAATTATACCAATTAAACCATTTACAGGCCCTTTTGAATTGTCAAGGAGTCGGTAAGTTAGTCAGAAAGTTGAAGCTAGTTGCTCTTTCCAAAATGTAGGTAGGTCTTTGTGGAGAAGAACGAGCAAGAAACTCCAAGGACACTCCTTTAAATCTAGTCAAAAAAAATACTGGTTACATTATTGACGACACGGTTGGCTCAGTGGCTGAGCGATCGACTGCTGCGCAGCGTGTTGCGGGTTCAATTCCCGCCCAGGGTAAACATTTGTGTGATGAGCACTTGTGTTTGCCTTGTGACTGGGTGTTGTTTATCTATATATGTATGTATTTACAAAAAAAAAATGTATTTGTGTATGTATATCAGCTGTCTGACACCCATAGTACAGGGTCTCCCTAGTTTGGGGTCAGATGGCCGTGTGTGAAAATGTCCCCACATATATTATTATTCTTGTAACTTCTGTAAGGGAAAACAATTTAGGTAAAGAACAATACAACACATCGTCTGTGGATGGGTGACCATCCATATCATACCGATACAGTTTTCATTCGTAGATCTTCTACAGTCGTTATGAGGAATCAGAAGCCAGAAAGTCTGATAACCAGTCTTACCAAGGGGTATCGTGTTACCCAGGTACCTGGATTGTGGAGTTCAGACAGGCAGTCGCTTCATGTAAAACCTCCTAAAGTAAAGCTTACGTGCGATTTTGATCCTTGTTTGGAGCGAACCTTCTTCCTATCGATTTTGTGGTGAGATGACGTGGAAACCTATGTAATGCGTTGCATTGTTCCAAAATTAATCTGACCGGGGATTGAATTGTTTCAAGGTTTCGTTCGGTTTATTCAATTGAGTGAATTCAATTTTAGGATAATATAGGCTATTGTTCGATTGCAAGCTGTATTGTAATGTTGTGTGTGATATGGTAACGTCAGGGTGTTTCATTTCAGGAGTACTATATAAATTAGTTATATATGTAGTAGTAGTATGATGGGCTGGTGCCGCAACTCCACAACTCAGCGCGTATTTTGCGTACAGATTAGTTATAATATGCCATCGAAACCTAAATTCACCTATATTCAACGGGGGAGATTTTTATAAAATAGACTGGCAGAACATTAAATGTATTTGTTTGATAAGCTTATGTTTTTCGAATCGATGATAGTCAGTCCTTACTTATTTTATTTTTATTAGAGTATTTGGCCAGTGGATTGCCACGTTTATCATAGAAGCGCAAATATTGCAAACTGGACTGTCCAAGCCCATGTTGTAGCTATTCAGACCAATTCAAATTATTTTAAAGAAATTATAGTCGCTAGTACTATACATTATTATTTTAAAACAATTGTATTTGCTAGTATTACTACATTATTATTTTAAAACAATTGTATTCGCTAGTATTATATAAAATAAATAAATAAAATAAAAAGTCTTTTATTCTAGCATAAAAGCCTATAACAATTTAAGCATATTATTTTGCTATCACATATTGGTTGGTACACAATTCATTATCATTAGTATTATAGTTTATTATTTAAGCTAAATTCCTATTTGTAACTGTATCGTTAAAAAACATTATTCATTAAATTATAACTATTAAATATAAAATAAAATATTATTATAGTTTGACATGCATGTGAAATTATTTATTTATGGAAGATTTTACGAAAGAAGTTTTATAGACTCGAAAGAACCTACAGTCTCAGCTGAAAGAGGAAAGATTTGCTAGTATTACTACATTATTATTTTAAGTAAGCGTGGCTAAGTAAAAGCCATTTGGATCGATCGATTATGGTTAAGCTACGCTTGCCGCTGACGATCCGTGGATGGGTGACCATCCAATTCATGCCGAGACCCCTCCATGCCTCGCAAAGCTATTGCTCCCGGCTGTCGTTATAAATCTTTGACAGTTCTTATAGTTCTTCAGAAGCCAGAATGTCTAAAGTATGCATCCG
This sequence comes from Charanyca ferruginea, assembly GCA_947361185.1. Classification (NCBI taxonomy): domain Eukaryota; kingdom Metazoa; phylum Arthropoda; class Insecta; order Lepidoptera; family Noctuidae; genus Charanyca; species Charanyca ferruginea. The sequence goes on from OX376070.1 coordinate 6,224,837, forward strand.
GTTCATCCCTTCATCCCTAACATAGGCGGGAAAAGGCTCGGCAGATGATGATTATTGAAGTCTTTTCGACGTTAAGGGGATCTCAGAACAAATCTTGTATTTATTTACTGGTACGAAATAAAATAAGTAATACCGAAATAAATCAGTTTAACTACTACAATTTCTTCTTAATGTGTATGGCTAAATGGTTTGTTTTTAAGCCTTATGATAGCAAAATACTAACACTTCCAAAGTCCCTAACAGCTAAGTACGTCCAATATGGCCGCCGGTTAGTGCAAATGCTTTTAATGCCCCATTTGTTCCGTCCCTAATTGCTGCGGTAGGCACACGAATGTATTGCAGCCAATTATCTGCTTTTAGAAATTGCAAAAGCAAATTGTGCAAATTGGACGTGAGAAGGTGAATCTGAGTGAATAAGGATTTTGCATAGAATTTTGGTAGCAGGATTATAAAGTAATGCAAATAGATTTTACTGAATTATAATATGGCATTAGAGAAAAACAGCTATGTTGAAGTGGAAGTGAGCTAGCCACATCGTGCGTTTGCATTCGGAAAAATGGGTGAAGATTATCACTTACTGGGCGTTTTAAGGAGGACATCGCCGTCAAGGTTGACCGAGGCAAAGGAGGTATGGCGAACTAAGGGGCAATTCTTGTAATTTTAAAAGAACGTTTGCACGTCTAACTCGCTCTCAATAAGTCAAAAATACATTTGTTACAAGTTTTTGACATTGATTATGGCTAAGATGAGATTGAGATCAGATGAGAAGCACAGATTCACGCAGCGACCTATGGAGAGAGCTACTGTCCATGTGTTGCTGCGTGACTCTGTGCTTGGAGATTTTTGCGCGATCCAATCCGGAGCGAGAAAATTCGCCAAAGAACTAAGCTTACCGACATAGCTCTTCTCGTTTCGACTTCAACTGGCATATTCTATGCCAGTTTAAGTGGTAACAGGCAGGCCACATCGCTCGAAAAAGAACTGATAACCGATGTAGACAAAAGGTTCTCGAGTGACGACCACGAACCTGAAGGCTCAGCGTTGGTAGGCCTTCCATCAGATGAACCGACAACATCTTCAAGGTCACGGGTAACCGGTGGATGCAAGCGGCAAGTTCCCGCTCGTTGTGGCGTTCTATGGGGGAGGCCTTTGTTCAACAGTGGTCGTCTTCCGGCTGATCATGGTGAAGATTAGATTGCAACCAAATTAACGTTTACGTTACTCGCAACAATGACTCCTTAGAGCGTCTGGTGATTCCGGGAAGGGTAGAGGGCACGAGACCACGTGGTCGATCGCCTACCCGATGGACAGACTCCATCAAATCTGCCACCAAGCTCCCTGTGGCAGAATGTGCTCGCCATGCAGCCAACAGAGACCGGTGGAGATGGATTGCTAAGGCTGCGACCGAAGTTGTGGGCGACGCCCCATGTCATGATCTGTCGAGAGTGAACGACTGAGAAGAAGAATTACGTGAATTGACCTCCAGATTATGTTTGTGGGTCAAATGTTGCTAAAGACCGCACAAGATAGAGTTTAGAAGAAGAAATGGATAGAAAAGGAGACCTAGCAGTGGAGTTATGGTCTATTAAAAAATCAGACAAGACTTTATGTAGTCTACGTGGTCTGGTGTATAAATTATTCGAGAACGCTTTCATTCAAATCTTCAATTCAAAGCCATTCGACATCTTTACTGAGGTTTATTGCTAACAATGTGAACGTTTCTTTTATAGTCAAGTCTACGAAATAAACTGTTATGTTCTCCATTAAAAAATGATAGGTACTGAACATTTCATGTTTTGTGATATTTTTAAAAAGTCGCTAGGCGAAATATTGTTGCCAGTATATTGTTGTTTTATATGAAGTGTAAATAAGAAGATTACGTACGTTATTTTTTACATGTATTTTACTGTTTGATAGATAAGTTACAGTCAAAACTCTTAAACAGTCAAAACTTCACAAATCCCTTATTATGATAAAACGCATTTGCGTTAAAAATACGAAAATACTGAACGCCCTAGTTATAAGAATCACTACAAAACAAAAGCTTTAAAAGGGTCACAAAAAAAATTCTACCAACCTAATGGGTTTCTTAGTATTATGGATAAATTTAAATCATTCAAAATTAGTTTTGACAGATTTTTTAGTCAAAAGTAATTTTGTTTGGATAAGAGTTATGACTGTGACAGATACACTACTAAAGATTTACTTGTCTACAAATTTTAGCATAGTTGTTCACTAAAACTATAAAATATAGCATTTAAACTCATTTTCAATTTATTTTTGTACTAGCATCTGCCTGCGACTTCGTTCGCGTGGATCTCGGTAATCGTGGATGCAGACGAAGTCGCGGATTAAAAAGTAGCCTATGTAAGGACATTATCTTTTTAATCCGCGCCCTTAAGAGCGCCCAACCCCATCGAGCGAACTTCGACGCGAGCGTGATTGAATTTTTTTTTGTTTTAACCAACGCAAAGCTCGAAAACAAACGAGTGAGTGAGAACGCGATAACATCACAGGAAAATTGGCGCGCGGAAATTTACGTGAACATCGCTATGGGCCTAGTGTGATTATTTAATAATGCTAAGATAAATACTGTAAAAATAATGTTATTCGAATTTTTCAATAACTTAACTAGGCCTCTACGAAAGCGGTTTTGAATTATTCGTATTATTTATATACTTTATTTAAGCTTAAAGTTGCGCTAAAATTTGCTTAAATACTCGAATATTTAGAGGGTCCTAACTTTCAAACCAACTTTTTTTATGGAATTCTGGCTTCGTACAGGCGTAGGCAATAACAAAACGAATTAATATCATCCTGATTTTCTAAAATACAACCTCAAAATCACTATTGCGATTGCTAGAACATCGTAGCAGCAATAACGCACACTAGTACAATACAATGGTCTGTTTTTGTGTGTTAGCGCGGAACTATGAGCACGAATCATTGAAATTGATCGGCAAACGATAGCGTGCAAGGTTTTATAGTATTGTTTTTAATGTATGGGTTACGACAAATATATTTAAATAGAAACTTTTTGTCAATAATATTTCTAGGTAGTGTATTATTTGTCATTTTATTAATTAAAAATTGTAACCTTTTACACTATTGTCACTATACATGCTGGGCTAACAATACTCGACTTAACATCGAGACCATAAGGCAGACTCGGCTGCTGGAATTACTTATTTTACTACGTACCAGTAAATAAACGCAAGGTTTTTCTGAGATCCTCTGAGCGTCGCAAAGACTTAAAAAATCATCATCTGCCTAGCGTTTTCCGAATTATGTGGGATCGGCTTCCAGTCTAACCGGATGTAGCTGAATACCAGTGTTTTACATGAAGCGACTGCCTGTGTTTTAACCATGACCTATACTGTATTTTACTTAGCCAGGAACCTGTGTATGTATAATTATACTGATTATACATATATAGTAATTAATACTAACAATAGTTTTTAAGCCCCCGATGAAAACAGAGGGATGTTAAGTATAACTATGACGTGTGTATCTGTGTACAAATCTGTTTCTGTCTGTAGTATCGTGGCACCCAAACGACTAAACCGATTGCTATTTGTTTTTTTTTTGTTGAAAGATGATTAGATCGAGAGTACAAAATATAAGGGAGCGCCGCAGCCGTTCGTCGTTTGAAAGTTATAGGCTGTTTGTTAGTTGATAAGTTTATTAAGGCATAACACAGGTCATATCAATAAATCAGAAGAAAGGTTCTTAAATTTTAAATGTATAATTTTTATTGTTCCCATCGCTTTCTTGTAAAGCTCATTTTAAATATTAAAACCAACGTTTTATGAATATGTAGTAAAAGTACACTAAATATGCTGAATTTCGTATGCTCTAGTAAAATCTATGTATGAAATTTTCAGTGCTGCAGACATCAAAGAGAGGCCTGTAAGCCTGCAAAAGACCGCTGTTTTAAAGCTCTAGACTTGCTAAAGCCTCGTCATGTGGAAAAGCTGGGCTTTTAAGTCGAATTATCGGATATTTTGTTATTGAAATAGGTTCAATAGGGGTCTATACATACCAACATTTTGAAACTAAGTATTTACAACTAAAAACTGGTTTGTTTAGTAAGGATGGTTTTACATAAGTTTTTCGGTTATGTTTTTTTTATTTAGTGGTATTATTCAGTAGTTTTAGTTATTACCTATTTTGAGACCATTATCCATCTTATTTTTATTTTTGTTTTCATCTGAAAAATAATTTTTCTTTTAATATAGAGCAGTGATTTCTAATTTTAAATGATTCAAAAAATTAATAGGTACTCTTTTAGAAATACAGGTACCTAGATTAATGAATTTTTTTGTCACTCAAAATAATGCATTTTTGGCAATATGCTTGATTTGAGTTTTTTCGCTCTACATAATAATATGTAGTTATTGTTTTTGTCATTATTAATAAATATTCACTGCATAACGTCTTTTTATAGGTGCCTCACAAAAATAAACCTCCTTTAGATCAGAATAATGTCTATTTTTGCAAATCAGTATAAACCTACTCACGTATTTTAACAATACTTCATTACCATCATCAATCATAAATAGGTTCTATGGGTCTTTGTTACCTGAAAATAAATAAATAAATGGTTTTATTATATTTTTAAGGGCTCATAAACTTTATGACCCTCCATGCGAACCAACATAAAATACAGTTCAAAAACCTTCGTTATGGGAACTTCAACCTTATTTATATAGTGTTATAATGCAGATATAGAAGAGCGACGTTTGCCAATAGTATTTATTTCGATTGGAGTATTACCATTAGATGATAGCCGGTTCGGTTCCAATAATGTTTTGTAGATTAGTGACTTTTATCGGTTATGTGTAGTGACACCAAAGGTTCTGATTTTGCAGGACTGGGAATCAGAGATTCGATTTGTCATTCGGGTAGGAACAGTTCAGCCAATACGAACCAAGACACGTCATAAAGTTAGTGTACTCTAACACCTAACAACTGTGCAAAAAAACAGTTTTTAATTGCTGTTAGATTTGGATTATATAAAAACACACTGAAAATGTATTCAATTCTGTATGAAACTTATCACACATACCTGCTCACAAACTAACCTACGTACATACTCGCCCCCACTCCCACAACACACACACACGCACACACGCACACACACACACACACACACACACACACACACACACACACATACAAATACTTGCTTTAATTGTTACTTTTTTTTTGTAATATTTTTTCTTTTTACCTTAAGGTTTGATTTGTCTTACTTTTTGTTTATTATTTTAATAAAATTAATACGATTATAATAAATGACGGAAGAGACTGGACCTCACGACACAGGGTATCCTAGTGTGGGGTCCAGAGTAACTTGTTATAGAATGTACCAACTGGTTTAATAAAGAATGTTAATATTATTACCTAAAAGGCACTGGCTGACTGCAATGCGGCTTGCCATATTCCAGTTAACCGTATCGTCTAGGTTCCATTGCGGTCCGCAGCATATCGTAATCAATTACAAGCATTTCTTTTCCATTATATGGCTATAATATGCGACAGCAATTACAAATTCATATCAATAGATTATAGATGTGTGACCCGCCACAGCTCCAAGACAACCGGAGTGGTTGATGACAAGTTTTGGCCTCAGATTATGAAACAAAAGGTAGATAGACTGTGCGGAACACTGAGAGTGAAGAGGTCAAAGCAAATACAAATTCAAAAACGAATACTTACAATTGAAACATCGAAACATTGTTAAAAAAACAAATACTTATATAAATAAAAATTCAAAAGCGAATCCAATCACGAGATTATAGGTATTAGTTATCGAATTTGTATTTGCTTTTGTGGCTTCACTCGCAGTGTTCCGCGCGGTCTATCTGCCTTTAATTTTGTTTGATAATCTGAGGGTTTGGCAAACTATGTTCAAGTCCACTATTATACTAATTATTATATTATACTTATTATACTGATTAGGTGTTTTATTTTTGTTTTTTATTTAGGAAAGTGAGTAGGTCTTAGTGACTCCCCCAGAGGTTAAATAAAAATATAATCAGGAAAATCGGTAAATAAGGCTACTCACTATAATTCGACCGCCTAACTAAGACCGGTCCTGAGGTAGCTGCACGGTGGGGGAGGGGTGTGGTAAAATCAAAAAGCTTATAGGTAAAAGTGGAGGCAACCTTCTGAACACCTAAGTGACACCAACTGTGGGCAGACGCTCTCTCTCTAAATGCATACATAAGATAAAGAAAAACATATCACTGTCTCGTTCTTATGTATGCATTCAGAATGAGAGCGTCTGCCCACAGTTGGTTTCACTTAGATATTTAGAGTGTTGCCTCCACTTTTATCTATATGCTTCTTGGGTGACGTGATACGAGAGCTCACTGAGACGTCAACTTGTGACAACTGTCACCCCTCCCGCACCCGCAGCTTCCTTAGGAACGGTCTCAATTAAGAGGTGGGGTATAGACACTGATTGATGTTAGCGCCTTTTATTGTGGTAATTTAATGTACTTAGGTACAGTTAGATGTGATCCTCTAAAAGCTGTGACATGCATGAATGCACCAGCAATTGGGCTTATCACTTCACGTTAAAATTTACTTAACTTTCCACAAATAACTAAACACGAGGAAGTTGGGGAGTTATTGAGGATAGCCCCCAAACCCGCTCAAGTTTGATCCCGCAAAAGGAAATAGGATAAGTCCTAAGGTCTTCAGGACTAAAGCGCAAGACACACAAAAGACGGATAAACATCGGGTGCGGGTCGAGTCTGTAGTACGGCGGTTGTATTAGCCATTGTTTATATGGTTGGGAACACATCAAAACGTATTTATATTTATTTATAATATTTATTATTTATTTATTTACTAGTTTTTTCCGCGTGAATGTTGGTTATAGTGGATGCAGACGAAGTCGCAGATTAAAAAGTAGCCTATGTCCTTCCCCAGGGTTCAAGCTATCTACATACCAAATTTAATCAAAATCGGTTCAGCCGTTTTATCGTGAAAGCGTAACAGGCAGAGTTACTTTCACATTTATAATATTAAGTAAGTAAGGAATATTAGTAAGAAAGTAAGGATTAGTATGAATTTATTTACTTAGTGACAACAAACAGCAGTGTAATATTAAGTACACATCGGTATTGTATTGTATGTGTGTATTTAATAAATAAATAATATTGGTAAATAGACCCGCATCTCCTCTTAACTTGACCCACACCCGACCCACAGCGGTCTTATGTATGCGGCGCTTAAATATCTATACTTTCTAATTAAAGAGACCAATCCCTAAATAACAGCAAACCATGTAGCTACGTTACTGATGTGCCACGTTGGCGTGACTAGCCTACATGATAGTATCAAAGGCCTCACTAATGATGATTTGAAGATGGCTTACTGTAGAATTGCGCGGTTTATGACCAGAGATGTGTAGTGTAGTAAGTTATGGTCGTAAGTATAGTTATGGTTTTACGTAGATAGAGTTTGTATTAATTCCGTTTAATTTAGCGTTTTTTATTCTAATAATATAGGCAATCAACCAGCCAACCAAACCACAACCAGAAAACCAGTCTTGCCAAGGGATATCGTGTTACCCGGTAACTGGGTTGTGCAGGTCCGATAGGCAGTCGCTTCATGTAAAACACTGGTATTCAGCTGCATCTGGTTAGGCTGGAAGCCGACCCCAATATAGTTGGGAAAAAGCTAGGCAGATGATGGTGATAGGCAATCTAAGGATAACCTGCACAAATTAATAGTCTAAACTCACTATCACGATGTTAAGATTGTTTATTTTTTCACCGACTTCAATAAAGAAGGAGGTTCTCAATTTGATACGTATATAGGGTGACTGGTAATTAGTGTACGATACTTAGACACGTGATTGTGTTCATGATAACAAACAACTTTCCTGAAGAAAAAAATATTTTTGTACTGGTTCACTTTTATCACAATAACACAACAGCCGTATGAAATTCACGCACGCGCGCACGCCTGTGAGCTAAAGTGAACCAGTACAAAAAAAAATGTTTCTTCGGGAAAGTTGTTAGTTATCATGAACACAATCACGTGTTTAAGTATCGTACACTAATTACCAGTCACCCTATATTTTTTTTCAATGTTTGACCACGCTTAAGTAACTTTTTTCAGTGTAGTCTGATTTCGATGATTCTTATTAAATTGATAGTGTATGCCTCAAAGTTGCAACATAAGTCCCATATATATTTTCTAAAAATTTGGGTAGAAAATTATGGGATGACTGATTTTTTTTGGTGTCACCGTTTCATTGTTAATTTATACGATAAGAAGTAGGCTAATAAGCTGAAAAAAGTTTTTACAAAAAAGTAAAAAATTACTTCAAATTCGCAAGGCAATACAAAACAACAAACAAAACCAAAGCCGCCGACTTGCGAATTTAAAGTTATTTTTTACTTTTTGAAGGAGGTTTTTTGTAAAAAAACGATTTTTTGTTGTTTGTAATACGATATTTAATTTTTTGAAAATAAATAGGTATTACTTAGGTAACTCACTGAAGATGAAAGTAGCTGAAATAATTTTAAATAGGAGGAAGAATTTTAAAATTCGGTTAAGTATTTACAAACAAATTTTGATAAACATACAAACAATCAAATCTTTTCTCTTTATAATATTAGTAGGTACCTACAGATGAAACACACACGTACAGCCAATTAATTGCGACTCTACGCGTTCAAAGCCATCAGGGTATTGTGGCATTGTTCCATTACTTTCACAGCGTGCCTGTGACATCTGTTTGTGGGTAACTAGCGGTTTGACAGTCGCCTAGCTTTTTACTACGCTGCATTTTTTTGTACTGTGGCCATGTTTTTTGTTCAAAATTCAGAATTTGGATTTTTTATAAGACGGGTTGTCAAACTCTCTAGTGTTAGCTTTATATTTCTAACGTCACTAAATAATACTGTTGGCCTGTGCAATTATGTTTTGTTTCGTTATTTGAATATTGAAAAGTTGATGCAACTGACTTCCGGTACCATAAATATCGTTTTTAGTAAACGGAAGTCGGTTGCAAACTTGATTATTATAATATTTAAATCTTCACATCCGGAAGTAGCTTTGAACGCCACCTGTCGGCAATTTTAGAATTAATAGAAAGGTATAAATACACGTGTTAGCACATTTTTTAGTTAGTTCGGTATAGAATAAAGAGCGATAACGTTACTCTGCTCATTTTATTTCCCAAACCTACTCTGATTTCCAATATCAGAAGTGGGATCGTGCTTAAAGTGTAAGTGACTAATTTGTTACTATTTTAAACTTTTTTTTTTTATGTTGAGTGTTAAATATGTTGAGTGTTAAATACTGACATTATTATACGCTGTACGGTGTGTTTGTGCGGTAAACCTAAGTATGCCGAAACATAGTCGTGATGTGCTTAGTGAATCTTCATCAAATGAAATAAGTGATTGTTCCTATCGTGAGAAACATTCAAAACGCCGAAAGAACAAAACGCTATCACACCGTAGCTGTCGCACTCGTACCCATGAAAGGAAAAATAAATCCAAAAAAAGGCGCCCAACGAGGGAAGGAAGTAAAAGACCGACAAGAGCAGAGGCTGGTTTGGAAGCTGTTGAAGATTGCTGTTTCGTTCGTGATCCAGGACACGCAGAAAAAAATAGAAACTATGCTGAGGATGCGGTTCAAGAGGCAGTGCCAGGATCTTCAGGAGTTGCAAATGGAGATAAGGGAAGTGACCCCATTAATTTGAATTTGCCAGTCAATTTGCATGATTTAGTAAATTTTATTTCTTCTTGTGTGAAACCTGATCATTCTTCATTAAAATGTGATAAAAACATAATTCCGGAATTCGACCCATCAGTTAAAAATCAAAAAATAGATAGCTGGTTAACTAAAGTCAACGAATGTGCTCATATTTATGGTTGGTCTGATCAGCAAACTACCCATTTTGCGTTGCCACGATTAGTAGGTCATGCCAAAAAATGGTATGAGGGGCTTAAAACTATAAAATTTACATGGTCAGAATGGCAACACAATTTAAAACGCGCGTTTCCTTCTGACACTAATTATAGTGCTCTGTTATTTGAAATGCTTGAGAAGAAATATACAGTAGGTGATTCGCTCGATGAATACTATTATGATAAAATGATTCTGTTAAATGCGTGTGATATAACAGGCAAGAAAGCGGTAGATTGTATCATTTTCGGTCTTGAAGACCGCACTATTAGAGCAGGTGCATCTTCAGCCCGTTTTGTTCAACCTGAAGATTTATTAAAATACCTAAAGGACATGTGTCGTGATCAGAGTGACGTAATGCCTAAAAATAACTCCGTTGTCGAATAGTTCTATTATTTGTAATATATGTAAAAAAAGTGGTCATCATGCAAACAAACCAGTGCAGGCAGTCTAATAATAATGCTTCAGTGTGCTTCAACTGTAAACAAGCTGGCCATAGAGTTTTACAATGTACAAAACCCATAATTAAATGTGAAAACTGCCAAAAGTATGGGCATAAAACTGAAGACTGTTTTTCCAACAAAAATATAAACTAACCAAGATAAACGAGTTTTGATGACCGCTACTGCTGGATTAGAAAGTGTACAACATAAATATTACAAAAGTGCCCTTATCTTATATATAAAAATGAATCGCTAAATGTGTTGGTAAGCGCATAACTTGCGAACCGCTTGACCAAATTGGATAATTCTTTTTTTATAATATTCCTTGAAGTACGAAGATGGTTCTTACGGAGAAAAAAAAAAAAAAAAAAAAACTTTTGTAGGGTAGGTGTACGGTAGGTGTAGGGTAGGTGTAGGGTAGGTGTAGGGTAGGTGTAGGGTAGGTGTAGGGTAGGTGTAGGGTAGGTGTAGGGTAGGTGTAGGGTAGGTGTAGGGTAGGTGTAGGGTAGGTGTAGGGTAGGTGTAGGGTAGGTGTAGGGTAGTTGTAGGGTAGGTGTAGGGTAGGTGTAGGGTAGGTGTAGGGTAGGTGTAGGGTAGGTGTAGGGTAGGTGTACGGTAGGTGTAGGGTAGGTGTAGGGTAGGTAAATAGGCAGGTAAATAGGTAGATAAGGTCAGGACAACGTCTGTCGGGTCAGCTAGTCTTATATATAGGGTGACTGGTAATTAGTGTACGATACTTAACCACGTGATTGTGTTCATGATAACAAACAACTTTCCCGAAGAAAAAAGGTTTTTTGTACTGGTTCACTTTTATCACAATAACACAACAGCCGTATGAAATTCACGCGCGCGCACGCCTGTGACCTAAAGTGAACCAGTACAAAAAAAAAATTTCTTCGGGAAAGTTGTTTGTTATCATGAACACAATCACGTGTTTAAGTATCGTACACTAATTACCAGTCACCCTATATAAAAATCTTCTGTGCGTGTGTATGAAAGTGAACTCCTCCTAAACGGCTGGACCGATTTTGATGAATTTGTTTGTGTGTGTGTGTGGTGTGTGTGGTGGATTCTAGAATGGTTTAGATTCACAATTAAACCCGGCAGGTGGCGCTATACTCGGGTTGCAGGACAACGTCTGCCAGGCCCGCTAGTTAATAATAGTTCTAATCCGGTCCAATGTGTTATTGACTTTGGGAGTCAACGCAAAATTATTAAAGATACGTTAGCACATCAGTACAATTTAATCGTTAATAGTGATAGTTCTTTACCTGTTATTAAAGGGGTAGGCGAGACTCGCATTGTAATAATGGGTAAAACTAAAAATATATGTTATTGACTGGAAGCTTTGATCACGACTTATGTTGTTGCAGCTGAACAGTTACGTGTACCTTTGTTAGTTTTTACCAAATTACCAAATACTTTAGTTATAAAGACCAGTATAAGTCTTGATATTTTAAAACGTGATAATTTCTGTACTGGGTTCTTGCCTGAAATTAAACACGAATATAGTAGCATTATTAAACTTACCGTTTGTTTGGATCGTACTTTTACTGGTACTGGTTTAATTAAATGTTACACATCTACAGACGAGTACCCCACGATATTTTTTTTTAGGTAGCTATCGTAATTATGATAGGTGTCAATATTGATTTTAAGAAAGTAAAATAGTAGGGAGTTGTTGTGATATTCATATAATAATTCAGAACGACGCAACGTTGTATTTGAAAAAGGACTTTCTTTTAGTTAGAGCTAGAAAAAAAAAATGTTTTATTGAAAATTTCAAGGAATTAAGTTGTTTTAGTGTATAATCAGATCTTAGTCCAATTAAAACTTGTGAGATTAATATTAATTCAGATTTACCAAAAGAAGAAATTGCTAAGGTACATAGTTTAATATCAAAATATTATAGAACATGTTTTGCTCAAACATTCGGAATCATTAGGTTGCTCTAATCTTGGTGAATAGGAAATTAAATTAAATGATAACACTCCGGTAGTATATAGACAGTATAGATTGAGTTATAAGGTGAGAGCTAGTATAGGAAATGGTAAAGGAATTATTAGTACATGACATTTTCGAGGAGTCTTCATCTTGTTACGCTAGTACAATCATACTTGTATAAAAGAAAACTAGGGGACTTAGTGAAAATTCAAAAACTGAAAACTCATAATGAAAGTCAAAGTAAAAAGCTATTGCCCGTATATTCAGGTCCTTACAAAATTTCAAAAGTTTTAGATAATGATAGGTATGAAGTCTTAAACATACCAGGAACTAACATGGCAAAAAGCAGTATTGTAATATTTGGGCTGTAGAACAGATACAACCATGGATTAGCACAAGTGTAAATGAATTAAGTTCAGAATCTGATTCTGAAAAAGAATGATTAAGGTGATTAAATTGATGAAACATAAAAGAAAAAAAATAATAATAATAAAATGTATGAAATTGATCATAGGAAAATTGTAATCCTTAGCACTAAAATTGTGTAAAAGTTGATGATTTACATTTCTTCGTTCATACAGTATACCTGAAATAAATAAAATTACAAACTAACAAAAAAAAAATGGTAATAATAAATAATAAAAGAATAACATGAATAATTGATTGATGCGATTTATAAATTAAGCTTTGGCTTGAAGGTATAGAGGAAATGTGAATTAGATATGATATTATCGATACGATTTATGACAACAATGTTGGATATGCAATGATTGAAATAATTATCGAAAATATGTTGTGTGGTGGTTGGCTCGATATTTAATGATGGCAAAGCTCATGTAGAGTAGTCAACCGCAGGCGAAGTCCTATGATCATATGATGCATCTCCCACCCTAAGCACAGGCCATGTATTGGAAGTCGTACAGTGGCTGACAAGTGAGAGTGCTTGATCAGTGAAGCTTGCGGTGCAATTAGTGGCATGTGCAGAAGGTTACTGATTGTTGTCCATAGTTAGGAGTCGCTCATTGGAAGTCGTACAGTGGCTGATAGTGAGAGTGCTTGATCAGTGAAGCTTGCGGTGCAATGAGTGGCATGTGCAGGAAGTTACTGATTGTTTTCAATAGTTAAGAGTCGATCATTGGAAGTCGTACAGTGGCTGACAAGTGAGAGTGCTTGATTAGTGAAGCTTACGGTGCAATGAGTGATAGATGTAAATTAGTTAAAAAAAAATGTTAATTAGATAGTTAGGTCACAATAAAATTGTCTTTCCTGGTTAAGTGTTTCAGTTTCGGAGAATTTTGCTAATTGATGTTAATGTTATAATTGATTTTAGATGTACAGTTTGAGGACAAACGTAATGTCAGGAAGGCCGAATGTTAGCTTTATATTTCTAACGTCACTAAATAATACTGTTGGCCTGTGCAATTATGTTTTGTTTCGTTATTTGAATATTGAAAAGTTGATGCAACTGACTTCCGGTACCATAAACATCGTTTTTAGTAAACGGAAGTCGGTTGCAAACTTGATTATTATAATATTTAAATCTTCACATCCGGAAGTAGCTTTGAACGCCACCTGTCGGCAATTTTAGAATTAATAGAAAGGTATAAATACACGTGTTAGCACATTTTTTAGTTAGTTCGGTATAGAATAAAGAGCGATAACGTTACTCTGCTCATTTTATTTCCCAAACCTACTCTGATTTCCCATACTAGCTTCTGACTACCCATAACGATACAGTGCACACACACACTTCACACACAGACACACACACACTTCACACACGGACACACACACACTTCACACACACAGACTTCTCATACAGTGACGGCACGAGTATTGATTACCATGGTTAGGTAATCAAATAAAAAAAAAAAAAAAATAAGTTAAATCCACAGTACTTTAAGGTTAAATAAATCGTATTCACGATTCACCTCCGTGTTTGCATTCTGCATCCAGGTGATGATAAGATGCAAAGCACGTGCTAAAAACTTAGAAACTTAACCAACTTACCTGCGGCACATTCCTAAGTTTTCAACTAACGTAGAACAAGATGTTCTAAGTTCTTAGCCTGTCCTCGGTTTAAATCTTAGATTATATTAGCATTTCACTGTTTTCGTAAGTACTAAACTAAGTTTATAAGTTGATGAACTAAGATCCTGGAGTCGTTAGACCTACGTCATCTTAGCATGGGTGAAATTTTGTGGATAGAGGAATATAATGCAGCCAGTGTATGTCAGTCGTTATTGACAGTCAGAAGCCAGAAAGCCTGACAACTAGTCTTTCCAAGGGGTATTGTGTTACCCAGTAACTGGGTTGTGGAGGTCGGACATGCAGTCGTTTCATGTACAGTGTTTTACATGGAGTGACTGAGTGTATTCAGCTGAATCCGGTTAGACTGGAAGCCGACCCCAACACAGTTGGGAAAAAGCTGGGCAGATGATGAGAGAGAAATTTGTTAAGAAGATAAAGCGTACATGCAAGCATACAGCAGCCTTCTCTGTGCCTTTGTAACAACCATACTGCGATCGCCAAGCCGCCTGCCAAGCGTGGCGATTATGGCAAACCCGGGGGGTGGGGGGGTTCTCATAATCGCCACTCTTTTGGGGGAGGCCTGTGTCCAGCAGTGGACGTCTTTCGACTGAAGTGATGATGACTTGCGTGCTTCAATGCTTTGCCCTTTTTCAGGTATCACTACATATTATAAAACAAAGTCCTCCGTCGCGTCTGTCTGTCCCTATGTATGCTTAGATCTTTAAAACTACGCAACGGATTTTAATGCGGGTTTTTAATAGAGTGATTCAAGAGGAACATTTTAGTATATAATTTGTGAAGCGGGCGAAGCCGCGGGTATTAGCTAGTTAGATATATAAGAAAGGTACTAACTTGGGCTGCGTCATCATCCACGTGAAGGTCAGTTATCGCAGATGCCTATGTCTTTTTTCAAGGTACAAGCTATCTTCATACTAAGTTTCATCAAAATCGGTTCAACCGTTTCGTGGTGAAAATGTTTCAGATAGACAGAGTAACTTCCGCATTTATAGTACAGTATGGTTCAGGATGTTGATGGGGCTTCCGCGCTTCTGTAGAGCCTCACAGATGTTTGCGGAAGCCCATATAGATGATTTTTATGCTGTTGTGAGGAAGAGGTCAGCGTCTATAATGGTCAGGTTGCGCAGGGGCACAAACGGCATCTTCAGCTCATTAATTGACAAGATGGACAGCCCTTTCATTAGCCATTGGGTGCGGCTACACGTGCCAGCATGTGCTAGGCCGCGTGTGTTTTAGTTTTCTTTTTTTGTATGTTAGTTTAAGAAAGAAAGAAAGAAAAAGCATTTATTGGCCCGCACAGGACAATAATAACCAGGTTGAATTATTATTGTAAAAAAAAGAAACGAACTTGTTCCTGTACGAGGCCAAAAGGCCCCTATCTCAGCATGGTGCTGTAACATTTAAAAAACGTCACAGCGCTGATATTCTGAGAGGGCCCAAAGTGATGCCACGGTCAGATACGGATATAATAAAAAAATAAATAGTGTAGTGTAGTTTTAGTGTTTTACTAATATAGTTGTTGTACATACTAATATTATGGATTGCACTAAATCTGAAATAAGTGATACACTTACGGCTGGTTTTTATTTAGGTTTTACGGAATATTGCTTAAAACCAACATCTAATATTGCCAGACATTTTCCATGTGCCATAACTTCAGCCAGACGCGTGTAAATGCACATTTTACCTCTAAACTAGTAATTACTAACCAAGACATTATTTAAAAACTTTACATAATGACGGTCTCAGTTTATGACGAGACTTATTATACATCTTGGTTAAGATATGCAGGGTGACTTTAAACAGGGATTATGGTGTCTTAGTTATGCCAACTTAGAGTTTTATAGACAGAGAAAAATGGCAGAGTCTTCTCTTTTCTCTTTCTCTTTCTACTTTTAAAAAACGTTGCCCCACACTAGGAATTACTCCTGTGTCGTGGGTGCGTTTACAAACATATAAACTCACATACACAAACAGTATCAGACCCGGAAAAACCATCTGTGTGTCTTCTGTCTATTTTTTAAATAATTCAGAAATTACATTATCAATTATAATGTTAACTATACTCCGTTCACAATAAGATTAGACATTTACAGAAACCTTTTTACAGTCCCTTCAACCGATTTTGACTTCTATTCCGTAGGCTTAAGGATGACATTAGAGACAAAAAAGTAGTTACAATAACAACTGTTTACTGCAGCTGCCATTTGTAATGCCACCAACGCAATATAAGTCAAAATCGGTTGAACGGACTGTAAAAAAGGTTTGTGTATACGTCTAATCTTATTGTGAACGGAGAAAACGGTTCGAACGGTTCGGTTGGTTCGGTTCGGTGAACGGTTCGTGGCTTCAATCACGTGAATCTAAGTGTGTCCTAAAGAAATAAGAATTGTATTATTTTAGTTTCCACGAATTTCTTGTAGTGGGTAATATTAATGACTCATAAGGTTGTTCAAAAAAAAAACACGTATAAAATTATTTAATGTAGACCATAATTTCGCCAACGCTAAGTTGCATTAGTTGAAGTATTTTTGTTCATTATTCATTTTCTAGCCTAGCCTTTTCCCAGCTATTGGGAGTTGGCTTCCAGTCTAACCAATGCAATGAAATATCAGTGTTTTACAAAGAGTGTTTGCCTATCTGACTCCCACAACCTAGTGGGTAACACGATATCCCTTGGTAAAACTGGATGACAGACGTTTTGACGTGACAACGTCTTATAATTCGATAGAGCCGGCTGCACGAACGAAAAAACATGACGTCATGCGGCGTTACGGCGTTACATGACGTCATGCGGCGTTACCTCGCTCTGCGTCGTTACCTCGCTCTGAGGCGTTCCAAGTGAAAAGTGAATGTGGTGTCAATTGTTTATAGCAACGATAATTACAGCGATAAAGGTAATGATTCTTTCGCGTTGTCACGTTCAACTATCGTCAGTAAACCGACTTTACAGACAACCAATTTTTGGTTAATTATTAATACTAACTTGAATAAAAAACTTATGTAATTTATCTCCATCAACACAGTTATCATTTCTTGGCAGAATCTACCACGGATCGCGCGTATACAAATTTTCACCTTCAAAATCCACTATGACAGTTTAACAACCAATCAGAAGTCGTTTGTGTGAACCAACCTGGTTCAAAACTCAGAAGTAAGGACTTTGGATACAAGAAACACTTTATTAACTTTAAAATCAGCTTTATTACTGTGATTACAGCAGTACTTAATTGGGACAAGCCCGCCACACTATTCCCTAACCACTGTAACTCCTGTAAGCCAGAATCAACAGTGGCGACCACCAGAAAAGCGCCAGAGCAATGAAGCTCGACGAGTCCCAGAGAAACGATTCAACTGTCTTGGATCCCGCAACGAAATTAATCAGAAAAGAACAGCGGAGGAGTAAGAAAAACATATTTTCCACTTCCCTCCAAATCAAGCAAGAGACAGGACAGAACTAGGCCAATAGGCACAAAGGATCGTTTACAACTAGGAGAAACCCAGTTGCTAAGCACCACGGATTATAATTGACATAATTAATGGGTCCTAAAAAGTGAGCTGTTACATTAAATTTGATTCCAATAATAGGTATGGCAAAATCGCTTGAACGCACGGAAATTAGTTCTAGTTTCCACAAGGTCCGCATAATAAACTGCTCCGGATGTAGCCTGTACACTATCCAACATAATATTGCAGCAGTACAGTATTATAGTTTAGTTTGGCGATATACTACAAGTGACTAGCACGGATGTCGAAGCACGAATGGCCAGGTAATGATGGGAATCTCCCCAAAGGCCCGCTGACTATTGTTGTTATTCCCCGCCATTTTACTTGCTTGTGATTTGTCGTCAGTAACTATCAGTCACGACCAATCACATGAAGTTAATACAACTACTTTTGATCATACAATGTCTTCTAAATTATTGTAATTAGTCAACAAATATAAATAAATAAAGGTATAATTTAAATATTTATAACATTTGAAATTCAATTGGTGGACTCTGTAAACAAAGGATACTATTGGACTTTAACGACTAATCAGAAACCACAATTAAAACTCAGTTGGTGGACCTTATATGCTGCCCGGTTGGAAATTATAGTTATCGCCGTAACTAGGACTAAAAAATGTCTGATGAAAAGAGGGTATATAATAAATACGTTAATACATTCACATAACATTATTATTATAAACTTCAAAGCTGCCCCATTTTATGCGAAAAACAATTTACATATTTTTTCATAATATTTTATCAACGTCAAGTAATACATGGCGAAGGCATTTATTAAATTCTTTATCGTATTAATAGCACAAAAGGCCGTACTTAATGGGTTTGGCTTAATTGGGTGGTTGTTTAAAATTAAATACTTTGTCGGCAGCTGCTGGTGGCCACTGGCTGAGACGGAAAGAAGCTCTTCGGGCGAAGAGAGGGAGACATGCTCCACACAGAGTTAGAGCGAGAAGACAGATTGGTAAGTTCAGTGTATATTATTTACATATTTATATAGGGAACGCAATACCGAATACAGGCAATACATTGCATAGGTATCACTGAGTATTAAAGTTCAGGTCGAGGTTTTATTTCTGAATATGTGTACACAGCCCACCGAAGGTTCCGTACATATTAGTAGGTACATATCCATACTTCTATACTAATCCATACCTCCTATCCATACTTTAATCTACTTAATATAATATTACACTATACATTATAAATGCGTTTTTTGCGACATAAACGGACGTATCTTTTTTCACGTTAACATAGAGGGTTTTTTTTTTTACAGCATTAAGAGACCGTAAACTTGAGTATATGGTTTTAATTTCAACTCGATACCTCCACGCGTTCCCGAGATAAAGGATCTTTACAGACAGACAGGCAGACGGACAAAAAAGTGATCCTATAAGGGTTCCGATTTTTCCCTTGAGGTACGGAACCCTAAAAAGTAAAGAAGACTGTGGGAAAAGTTAAAAATTAAAAGTAATTTATGTTAACATTTTAATTAAACTCAATACATGCATACCTGCGGAACAGTTTATACTGTATATGACAGTATATTTAAAAAGTGATAGAAGGAAAAGTGTTAAGTGCGAATATCTTCAAGTTTTTTTGTAAAGATTGAGATTCTTATATATGTCGGATCAGTCAGGATGTAGTCCGTTAGATTCAGTCATCATGTGGGCAGAATATGGGTTTCGTGCAATGAAAACACACTGGGTATAGGATACAGTACACGGCGTTTATTAAAACCACAATTAATTTAAAATAAACTCAGACACTATAATTAACATAGACATAGGTTCACTTAGACATAGACATAGGCACTTCACTTCAACAACGAATCGTAAGTACAGTTTCGGGACGTATTAGCTCCGTTGCGATCAGACACTGGATTCTGAATGTCTTCCTCGCTGTCGGCTGAAAACATCACGACTCTGTAGAAGCGCGCCAAAATGGTGGTGGTTGATCACGTGTTCTCAATAATGATGCGCTTGCGATCCGTTGTTTCACCATAGACTATTTATTGTCTTTGCGTTTCACGTTCATACTATTGACCGGATACGACAATATATATATTTTTAAACTTCAACAACATGTAACGTTGTATGGTTACTTCACCTGAAAACAATTAAAATCACAACCAAATATCAACAATTAACCTCACCATAACAAATAAACGTCAAATCACAACAACAGATTATTATTATTTAGGGTCGTCCTAAGTTACTATTAGCTATAGTACTAGTGAAGTCCGCCTAATTGTTGTATCCGGACGTGTGAAATGAGGAATGTTATCTATGCCAATTACCGTATTTAAGCCACGACGAAGGACATGACAGCCCTTTTTTCGAATTCCGGCATCGGCAAAGATAGACAGAGGTACACCTGTTACCCATTAAATGTTCTTCGCCATTTTATTTGCCAGCCAGTTTAAATTGACTAATAATAGTCTAAAGTAATAGACGAAGTTACAAGAGGGGTATCAAAGACCATATCATGCAGATTTAGACGTTTATGCAGAGAGCTAGCAAGCTTCATAGCGGTGTTCATGTGGCTGATACTACGTTATAAATATAAAACTTTCTATCTGTACTCGCATTTACAGACTTTTACAAACGCAACTTTGTATTCTTTATTAGGTACTAAGTAGTTGGTATTATCGTCATGTAGATCTACTTTAACAATGTCAGATGGTGAGTTATACCGCGCCGCGTAAACCATCTTCGTTTACGCGACACGGTGGCAAGTATCACATAAATACTTTCCATAATTGTAATAAATCTTGGCAATTAATGAATCGATTTTAATTAATCTTGTAGATCCGTAAGATACATAAGTGTATCATATGTGTCCTATATATCTGGGGTGGATCGAATGATTTACTTTCCACCTGTACGCAAAACACGCTTTGAGATGTGGAGTCACGGACACCAGCCCGTTATACCATACCATACCAAGTGTAAAAAGACAACCCCTGGTAGACAGAAAGTCTGACAACCAGTCTTACCAAGGGGTATCGTGTTACCCAGTAAGGGTTTTGTAGATCAGATATGTAGTCGCTCCATGTAAAATACTGATATTCAGCTCCGCTTAGACTGGAAGCCGCAGTATAGTTAGGAAAAGACTGGGCAGATGATGACGTGCATATATAAAGACGACTCTGTGAATATAAGATTAGACTTTTCCTTTTCTTCTCCTTCAAATTCAAAGTACATATAAGTAAGTACCTACGCATCGAGTTTATTGAGTACCTACCTAACATAAATCGCACAGACGTTCAGTAATATCGTAAAAGGCTATAACATTCCGGCATTCGTGAACACATCTGTGTTAACTCGCGTCAATCACATACCTATTAGCTATTCACGAATAATGAGCTCTTTAAAAATGACGATATTTCTCGCTCAATGGATTTTTTATAGGGAATAAGTTTACTTCTGTGTTAACCGACCTAATATTAGGTAAATGCGAAAGTAACTCATTCTGTTACGCTTTCACGATGAAACGGCTGAACCGAATTTGATGAAATTTGGTAGAAGGATAGCTTAAACCCTGGGGAAGGGTATAGGCTTTTTAATCCGCGACTTTTTCTATATCTGCGATAACCATTATTCACATGGACGAACTCACGGGCAAAAGCTAGTAATGAATAAAGTTCATTCTTGAGAGTCAAAAAATTACATTACCGACGGCGCGCTCCATACAAGGAGGTAATACATACCTAAGTCATATTTTGGTCACTATGTGATTAAACTCGAGTTGAGCATGGTGGCAATGAACATGGTTAAGCTACGCTTACCGCGGCCGGTCTATGGATGTGACCATCCATTCATCCTTCCATGTCTCAGAAAGCACGTACTTACGTATAGCCATTGGTCCCGGTCCATCATTCGTAGATTTTTGACAGTGGTTATGGGTAGTCAGAAGCCAGAAAGTCCGACAACAAGTCTTACCAAGGGGTACCGTGTAACCCAGTAACTGGGTTGTGGGGCAGACAGGCGTTCCATATGATATAAAACACTGGCCTTTAGCTGCGTCCAGTTAGACTGGAAGTCAATCCCAGCATAGTTGGAAAAAGGCTAGGCACATGACAGTCAGATATTTTCCTACATTTATTAAACTGCCCACAATGTCGCTAACGCATTCAACGATCAATCACATAGAGCCTAACTGATCGTACTCCGTGGTTCGGTGTCATGCGATACGTCCGACATTACCGTGCGATTTATAACTTGTGTCGCTTCAATAGATCGTGCCAATGCTAACTTTTATAACAGATCTATAACGGGTGTCGTGATGGACCGGTGGTTGTGGCGCCCGCCGCCCTTGCATGAGGTTGTGGTTTTGAATCCGAGCTTGTACTAATGTGACTCTTTCAATTCATTTATGTACTTTGTATGTTTATTTTGGGAACCACTGATACTAGTGAAGGAAAACATCGTGAGGAAATCTGGACTTACAATTAATGTTCAAGGAAATTTATTCTTAACCAGATGTTGCACGCGAATTTGTCCGCGTGATAGACGGTTATTAGCGGGGTTTTAATAAGTGAAAATCCCGTCGTAATCGATCCAGCCGTTTCAGAGATTAACCGGAACTAACTGACAGATATAAATGTACCATATATACTTTCATATGCATTTAGTAAAAAGCTGCTATTTTGCAATTTATTACAAACTGATTGTTGGTGATACTCAGAGGTTTTATAAAATAAAATAGCGGACTGTAAAATAGGTTGGTTCGTATATTGAACATTAAGGACGCGCGCTTCTTGGTCCGTAGATTTTTGGAATATGGTCAGCGGCCCGTCGTCCCCCCGCTCGCCGCTGCCCCGCTCCCGTAGTTGCAATGGCGGGCGGTGTTACGTTTTGTCTCCAACATACTCCCCGGGTTGAAGTAGGTAGGTACGCAGCTGATTCAAGAAGCAGGTTCTGGAAGGGGACAAATGTTATTAAACGCCCTTCGAATTATGGTTCCTCCCTTGATCCTTATATCGGCGACTCGAGCGACTTGATCCTGAGCTCCTGGGAAAACGGCCACACAACGACCCAGGGCCCAACGTAACGGAGGTAACGCTTTGTCTTTTATAAGGACTAAGGAACCCAACTTGAGTTCGCTTGACGCAGTAGGCCACTTCGTCTTTTGCTGGAGAGTGGTTATGTACTCGTTGGAGAATCTTTTCCAGAAATGTTGCTTGACGAGCTCGATTCGTTTGTAGCGCTCAAGGCTTGTTATTCGTTCTGTCAGCTGTGGATGTGGGACAGACACAAGTGATCGTCCTATTAGGAAGTGAGCGGGTGTTAAAGGAGTAAAGTCTGTAGGATCGGAATTTAAGGCGGTGATAGGACGTGAATTAAGAATGGCTTCCACCTGAGTCAGACAAGTGTGCATTTCTTCATACGTGAAATGCGTGAGTTGCAGAAGCCTACGAAGATGAAATTTTGTAGAACGGACAGCAGATTCAGCCATACCGTTGAAATGGGGGGTGTAGCTCGGAATGAAGAGGAAGTCTATACCCTCTTGGGCGGCATCAGAACCAATTTGGGAACTTGATTCCTGTAAGAAACGATGTAACTCGTTACTTGTACCTACAAAATTTGTACCATTATCGGAGGTTATACTTTGAGGCTTCCCTCGACGAGCCACAAACCGGTTTAGAGCGGCCATGTATCCCTCTTTAGTAAGGTCTGTAACTAGTTCCAAATGTACAGCCTTTGTAGCTAAGCAGACAAAAATGGACAAGTAAGATTTAATTAGTTGGCAACCTCGACCTTTACGGTTGGCTATCATAACTAAACCTGCATAATCCACCGAACAATGTAAAAAAGGGAATTCCAGTGTAGTTCTGGATTCAGGTAACTGTCCCATTATGGGCTGAACATTGCTGGCTTTAAATCTAAAATTATATTATACAACGTTTCGTTATAGATTTAGACAAATTCCTTCCTCCTATAGGCCAAAAGGTTTGACGAATATTGGACAACAATAACTGAGGTCCCGCATGTAATAGCTTTAAGTGATGCATATGAAATATTATTTTCGTTAAATGATGTTTGCTACATAATAATATAGGATGTTTTGTGTCATAGCTATAAGGAGAATTATCAAGTCTACCGCCTACTCTCAAGATATCATTTGAATCTAGAAATGGCGTCAATGATATTAATTTATTTTTCTTTGGTAACGCGTGACCTGATTTTAAGATAAGGTATTCATTTGGAAACATTTCTAACTGTGTAGTGCGCATGATAAAATTAAATGAATTTTGCAATTCGTCACAAGAAAGATGATCGCAAAATCTGTTTGTTTTGTTTTTACAATTGTAAATAAATCTGTGTATATAGGCTATAACTCTTTGTAAACGTGTAAATTGTGAATATTTAAGTATAAGGTTTGTAAATAGTTTGTCGTCATCAGTCTTGGTAACGTCATTATTTATGACAAGACAAGGTTTGAGATCCGGTAGGTCCTGTTTCTGGGATTCATTAGGCATTTTAGGCCAACAATGATCAGACTCGAGTAAATACGATGGGCCCGACCACCACAACGAGGCGTCGCTGATAATATCAGCCTTCACCCCGCGGGAAACAAGATCTGCCGGGTTCTCCTTGGAAGGCACGTAGCTCCACGTGTGACCGCTGGTGCTTTCTTTTATTTCATTAACACGATTACGTACGAATTGGTTAAGCTGATTTGAAGGGGTGGACAACCACCCTAAGACGATCGTGGAATCGCACCAAAATCGACACATGTTAATGTTTAACGTAAGTGAATTTTTTACCCTAGTACACAGTCTTGCACCTAGTAATGCCCCACACAACTCAAGACGAGGGATAGTTCGATCGGCGCAATCTTGTTTTTCGAGATTAAGAGCTGAACACGCACATGCCCCGTATTACACACAGACCGAATGTAGACGCATGCCCCATACGCACTTTCAGATGCATCTGTGAATACGTGGATTTCAATCTTTACGCAAAGATCACTAAGAACCCATCGTGGAATTTGTAATTTATTAAGACAGGGTAACGTGTTAGCAAATGAAGACCAGAGATGTAAAATTTCTGTCGATACTTCTTCATCCCAAGAGCTCTTATTGACCCATAATTTCTGCATAATCAATTTAGCTTCAACAACGCATGGACCTACAAGACCTAATGGGTCGAATATTTGGCTTATTACAGAAATAATGTGTCGTTTGGTAACCTTATCATGAAGTTCAATGTTAATCGAGAAAGATAAGGTATCCTGCTGACAAAGCCAGTATAAACCTAAAGTTTTTGAAGATGTACTGTTGTTGTTATCTGATAGATCTAAAACTGTGTTTGAATCTATTGTTTTACCTGAGAACAACTCGTTAAGAATTAATGCGTTATTAGACTTCCATTTGCGAATATTAAATCTTGCTAAATTTAAGGCGGTAGTAATTCCCTTACATAACTTTATAGCTTCGCGTACAGTACTGGATCCACTTAACAAATCATCACAGTAAAAGTCGTGCGATATACTGTATTTGACGTTATTATCGTTGGTTGTGGATGCCAGACTACTCAAACATTTTGTGGCGAGATAAGGCGCTGAAGCAGTCCCCTGACAAACTGTGTTAAGTGTGTAGGTTTTTAAGCGATGAGAGGGATCATACCTAAATACTATTTGCTGTAACGAGCGTTGACTGGGTACTATGTCAATAGATCTAAACATTTTTTCTATGTCTGCCGATACTACAAATTTATGCTGGCGGAATCTGAGGAGAATCGATAAAAGATCGTCTTGGACAGTAGGACCGACCATCTGAATTTCGTTGAAAGAAATTCCTGAAGTGGTAACGGCAGAAGCGTCGAAGACTGTACGCAACTTGGTTGTTGTACTGGACTCCCGAAGTACGCCATGATGAGGAAGGTAGTAGTTGGCATTGTCACTGTATGGAAAAAGGGTTTTATTTTCAGTCATGTGACCTAACTGCTCATATTCTTTCATGAAGTCTTAATACTTTTCCTTGAATATTGGTTCTCGTTCGAATTTACGCTCAAGCGATAAAAAACGGCGCTTAGCCATCTCAAAAGAATCGCCTAAGACCTGAGGATCTTGCTTGAGAGGTATGGTGACGACAAAGCGACCATCGTCATTACGTGTTGTGTTGACAGTGAAACTATTTTCACACGCACGTTCCTCTGCGGATTGTGAATGTTCTTGAGAAATACTATCTACTTCCCAAAAACGAGTGAGATCAATATCAAGTTGACCTTGAGTTAATAGACATTGACTGAGTGTGCTTTTCGGACTCGAAATGTGACCAGTGACTATCCATCCGAACTCCGAACTACGTAACATAGGTAAATGCTTACCTAGGCTAATCTTTTTTGCTACCTAAAATATCCCAGAAGATATCTGCCCCGAGAAGAAGATCGACCTTAGAAGGAATATTATAAGAGGGGTCAGATAAACATAAGCCTGCTGGGATTTGAATGTGTTGTGTGTCAATGTATGTGATTGGTACTGCTGTAGTGACGTTGGTAAACACATGACAATCAATGTTAGTCCTATAGCTAGAAGTCAATGACTCAATTGTGAGATTGCAAGACTGTGTACTATTGGATACATGACTATTAAAACCTGTTACCGTGGAGCTTACGTCCCGCCTTGGCAAACCCAGCTTACTGCAGAAAGCTTCGGAAACGATATTTATTCCGCTACCGTTGTCCAAGATCGCCCTGGCGGTGTGTTTGCTGCCCTTGCCGTCAACCACTCTCACCAACGCTGTGGAAAGGAAAACACGCGTCGGGGTAGTTACCGGTAAAACATCAGTTGTCAGTACTATATCTTTTGAAGACGATGAAGGCGAATCACGAGAGGCAGATTGCTCAGATTTTTCTACGTGCAAAAGAGTGTTGTGCTTTTCTTTGCAATATTTGCAGTGTGACAAAAAACATTTCTTTGCTACATGACCGAAACGTAAACAGTTCAAGCACACATTGAATTCTTTTACTTTTATAATCCGAGACTCAAGTGGTAGGCTTCTAAACGATTCGCAATTGAACAGCTGATGTGACTCATCGTCACACAACGGGCATGATTTACGTTGGAATTTCTTATTTTTATTTTTGCTATTTGTATTACTATTTATTACTAAACTTTTCGCTTTTACGGGTTCTGATTTTAATTTATTATTTTTACTGTTCTCTTCCAAAGTTTCTAATAAGTCTGCTCTGTTATTTAAAAATGTTATGAACTGTGATAGGGTTGGGGATGAAGTCAATGTATTCCTATATTCTTCCCAGTGTCGACCCGTCACCGTATCGAGTTTAGTTGACATCATATAAATTACGAGCGTGTCCCAGTACTGAGTGGGTTCTTTCAATGATGTAAGAGCCCTGATGTTCTTGTTAGTTACATCAATAAGATACTGAATTGACTTACACGATTCTGATTGAATAGGTTCTACGTTAAACAAAGCTTGTACGTGGTTATTAACCAGTAAGCGACTATTATCAAATCGCTCGCACAATAATTCCCACGCAATTGTATAGTTGTCACTTTTAAAATCTATGTTTTTAATTATCAGAGCGGCACTTCCTTTAAGAGAAGCCCGTAAATAGTGGAATTTATTTATGTTATCTATGCATTCACTGTTATGTATAAGAGAAAGGAATGTGTCTTTAAATTCAAGCCAGTCTTGATAGCCACCACTGAAATGAGGTAAGTCTATTTTCGGTAGCCTAACTAAATTTCTCACTCGCCCACCTGTTTCTGCATCGCTGAACTCCAACACAGACCCGCTGGCCTTTCCTCCAGCAGGAAGCAGGCTTTTGGCTGTGGCCAACAGCAGGTAGTAATCGCTGTCAAACTGCACACGCTCTGCAGAAACTTCATCGGTTGGTGGCTCATCTGATAGGATCTCGATCTCAGTCTGTAACGTGTCGAATTCCTCGCATAAGGGCTCAAATTTTCGTAAGCGACACTCTAAATCTATGATTTGCAATTCCGTCAATGTTTTAGAGGTTTTAATTAATTTTAAATGATTGGCAAAGATAGTGAGCTTTGATTTTACAGCTGAGCGTTTTTTAATTAAAGTTCTAAGTTCAGACATGATCACAAAACGAACCTCAAATCACTATAAAGGCAACAGCTGATTTCAAAATAACAAGCGCGCACACAGCTACTTGATGCACCGTTATAAAGAAATGTGAACAATAATTATAACCAGGTAGCTGTGCTAATGACTGTGCGTATCGATTTGAAGTAAACAAGATGATTCATGCGATAGGCATTCAACGCTCGAGTTTTATGAATGCAAGTACAAAAAATTATCAATGAACTAAATTACTTAACTACAATGTTTAAGATAACAGGATATTTTATTATTTGAGTAATGTATTTACTACGAGTTAACGTATGAAGAATGCACAAAGCTCCGACTCAAGTTTTAGCAAAATAAGTATGATATTAAGAAATGAATTTTGGATTTGACTAATTAAGAGAAGAGGGAATAAGAGGAATAAATAGGAACGAACTCACAAGATGTCTTATCCTTTATCCAGCAACGAGACGGTTTGTTCGTCCTTCAAATGTCCTTCCTTGACCTCTACGAAATTCGTCGCGTAATGGCCGGCGCGTACGACTCGTCAAATTTCTTGATTATGGCACGGAATATTGTCCAAAATAAGCTTCAAGACGTCCTTAGTGTCCTTTTCCACGGTGAGAGGACCATATATGTTGGTGATACTCAGAGGTTTTATAAAATAAAATAGCGGACTGTAAAATAGGTTGGTTCGTATATTGAACATTAAGGACGCGCGCTTCTTGGTCCGTAGATTTTTGGAATATGGTCAGCGGCCCGTCGTCCCCCCGCTCGCCGCTGCCCCGCTCCCGTAGTTGCAATGGCGGGCGGTGTTACGTTTTGTCTCCAACACTGATACTTCAATTTTATTTATGTGTATAGATTTAAACATTTATTAAATACAGCTTCGCATGGGCCTATAGCCTTCCTCGATAAATGGACTATCCAACACAAAATATTTTTTCAATTCGAACCAGTAGATCCTGGAACCAAACAAACAAACTCTTCAGCTTTATAATATTAGTATAGATTATAACTAGATTTTACATACCCCACGAGCGCCTCGATAGATAGTACCTTCTGATGCATACACCATAATGCTTTGCGTGCGTTACATTGCACGCTAACGTAAACAGGTTTTTTTCATACCAATAATAAAAGTTATCCAGGAATAATTTACATTTTAGATTGACCAACAGACACAGAAAAAACATAATAGTAGATTGTTATACAAGGAGCTAAAATTACCCATTATATACGAGGTAGTTTTACTCCCGAGCTTTAGCGAGCGAGTAAATAGAAACCGAGTTTTAATGGGTTTTAGCGCCGTGTGTTACACTATACTTTTCACTACGATTGCGAGAAATTAATTACGGTCACTACCAATTCAATTTGCAATTAGAGAAAAATTATAAAGATTTCGCGCCAATGTCTTTTTTTTGTTTCTTCTGTAGCCGCAACACATTGTATGCATTCTACCAGAGATCGCCGATTTTAGTTCCATTTTCAAAATTAAAATGAGGTTCTTTTTTTATGAAACAGTAATAAGTCGAGTCGTATTCATGATTATTCTACATAGGACTAAAGACTTTTTCGTTTTTGTAGACTCATTGTCATATTTGACACACAAAAATTAAAAAAAAAAACTTTTTCCCCTAGAGGATGAAATGCTATTTTATCCCCGCTCTGGTATGCTACAATGACGGCCTTTTTGAGCAAGAGAAGTGAAAAAAAATATAAGTAAATAATACTCTCATAAGCATTTAGTAAATTGCTTAAATGTATGTAAAGATATAGATAGTGATATGAGTAGTGCATATCGGAGCTGTATTATAAATTGGTTTCTCAGATTATGAAACAAAAGGCAGATAGACCGTGCGGAACGCGCGGTCTATCTGCCTTTTGTTTCATAGTCTGAGATTGGTTTATAAATGCATATCGGTATGCCTAATCGAACTGTCACTACCATTTTACGTCATCAAATAGTTTGGTGTACAAAGAGTCGGTTAATATGCGCATTGAAATTGGGTTTCACTGACTGTTTTGATCATATTTTTGTTTACAAGCCGGAACCGAATGGAATAATCAACTTTCTTCCATGATTTTAGTTTTCGAATTTTAAAATATTATTGAATGGCTGCCTGAAGATGGTCGGCGCCGCCGATACCAGCCCAGGACGAGGTGGCGAAATAACATAGACGAGCATTACGTGGGCTGGGGGGGAGGCTTTTCTCAGCAGTGGGACTGTAGTATATTGTGATGTAAGAAAATATTAAATTACTGGTAACACCATTTTAATAGGGAATTCAAAAATGTAGGGCTAGCAACCCCACACACTCCATTTTTTCGTCCGCTTCACTGAATGTATAAAAAGTATCATTAAAACATATTTTCGTTATTCAAGTACCTATTTTATTTGGACAATATTGGTATAAACATCAGGGACATTGTTCATTGTTCATACAAACTAACAAAAAAAAAAGAATTGGCACTTTGTTCTAACATTTGCATGCCAAATGTATGTAGGTACTCGTATTATACTATCTTTTGTTTAACCACATTTAATATTCAGATAAATATTTTGATTTTGGTTTTGGCCAAACAAATGAAAAAGTAATTAACGACATGATTGGCGCACTGGTTTAGTGATTGGTTGCTGCGTTACATGGCGCGCGTTCGATTCCCACACGAAGCATATATTACATTTGTATGGCCTACAGGTTGTTCCGGATCCTGGTTGTTTGTGTATGTGAGCTGATAATAATATGTCTGTAAACGAACCCATGATACAGGAATAATTTATAGTGTGGGGCAACTTTAAAAAAATGTTTTTAGAAATTAGATACACAGATATATATGTCGGATCGTCAGAATTTAGTCCGTTAGATTCGGTCATCATGTGGGCAGAAGATGGGTTTCGTGCAATGAAAACACACTGGGTATAGAGTACAATACACGGCGTTTATTAAAACCACAATTTAGCACAAACTCAATTTAAAATAAACTAAGACTCAAATTAAAATAGACATAGTAACACTTAAACATAATGGATCGAGTACAGTTTCAGGAAGTCTTAGCTCCGATGCGATCAGACACTGGATTCTGAATGTCCTGCTCGCTGTGAGCTGAAACATCACGACTCTGTAAAAATAGTAAAATGTAGTGGTAGATTACATGTTCTCGATAATGGCGGGCTTGCGATACTTTGTACGTTCGTACTATTGACCGGATACGACATAGCTTATGCAAAATGCACACCAACACAACACACCAACAACAACAAAATCCAATTGGCTCCAATTGATATCCAAATTCGTCACTGGAACTATCCTTTTCTTTAGGTAGATACCTACCTATGTACAGGATTAATATCTATCTAGTAACTGCTTAGGTAGTTACTTTTTAAAGCTCTGCCATTCACAGGTAAAATTACAACCACGTTGTATTGTCACATGATATTTATAAAAAGCGCTGGAAGCAGCTTAAAATTCTGTGAGTCTGTTACCCTTTTCCGGATGCAGCTAAATACCAGTGCTTTACATGGAGTAACCTCCACAACCCATTGGTAAGATTGGTTGTCAGACTTTCTGACTTCTGATTACCCATAACGTAACGTCTGTCTAAGATCTAAGAATGACACCCGGGACCAACGGCTTTATGTGATTTCCGAGGGACGGAGGGGTGTCGGTATGAAATAGGTACTGTAGCTTAGCTTAAACTTGACCGATATATCCGTTCCTACGGTTCTTATTTAGCCACGAGCATCTTTTAGCCTTATAGCCTCTTGACATCTAAAAACTAGACTTCAAAATGGTTAATCAGAGCACTTAAGGTAACAATATTAATAATTAATTCCCAAACCACGGTAAAATATAAGCTGAAACATTGATTATAAACCCAGCCTTATTTTAACCCAATCCCGTTTGATACGGTTCAATTAACTTTGTTAATAAAGTAGTACACACATGAGCGAACAAATTGGCTGGTAACGCGTTTGTTGGCAACTTCCATCTGATGTGGTCTCCTGGGAGTCTGCACTAAGCTTTATCGCCTTTGTAAGTAGGTATAGGCACCTGTATTTTGCGTATTATGTGGAAATGATCAAAAACTGGTTATATAATAATATTAATAATAAATATATTTAATTCATAAGACAAGAACTTATTGCATTGTAGATTATAAATTTTACATTTTGTCAAAATATAAGCACAATATTATAGACTCTATCCTTTTAACTTGGTCTAGCAAACAAACAAACATTCGATATTTTGAACACTCGATGTATTCAGTATACGATAAATTAAATGGTCGATTTATTAACTATTCGATATTATGAACGATCGAGTATTTAGGCGCTCGATTTATAATGAACGATCAATTGATATTCGATTATTAGGCATTTGATTTCGCATAGTGTACGTATCTTAAGAGATAGGGAATATAATTAAAGTGTATTGATTAAAACCGTAGAATTAAGTTTAGTTAATTACATATTATATACGTAATAATAATAAAAATCTCAATTCGGTAGTAAATCAAATGTTAAATTAAACCGAGGTTTTAATAAACTTTCTTGTGTTTTGGGATTAAACCCCACGGATTAAATGAGAATTTGTTCATACATATATTATCAACAATTTACGTTTGAGCGAATTTCAGATTAACTACCATCATTGTAAACCAAACTTCGCAAATAATAAATGTGTTTTGATTTATTAAACCCTGAACAAGTTTTGTTATTGAAAAACAGGGAAGGGTTACTAATCAATTAACAATTCATGAAAACAGTCTATTAATTTCCTAAAACAGTGAATTCCTTGTTATTTTTTATTCTTATTTTTTATGGATTGCCGACAAGATATTTAATTTAATTTATTTACAACACAGTCGCTCCCGCTGTTTAAGCATGCTTAGATCTTTGAAACTACGCAACAGATTTTAATGCAGTTTTTAGTAATAGATAGAGTAAGATTCAATGGGAGTGTTCATTTGTATAATACACGCATATTATAGTAGAAAAAAGACAAACGTATTTTTGTGCGCTTTCATTGCAAACACTGGCTAAACCTTACGAGATAGATTAAAATAATGTACTACGGAATTGTATATCTTAAAAAGATCGACAAAAAAGTCTGCTATGATTGATATACTAAGGATAACCCACAGTTACCATTTTTATCTTTTACATATTACAAAAAAGTTACGGGTTATTTACCAAGCTATTTTGAATAATACAGTACTAGCTTTTGCCCGCGACTTCGTCCGCGTGGACGAATCGCGGATGCAAGCGAAGTTGCGGATTAAAAAGTAGCCTATGTCTTTTCTTCGGGGTTCAAGCTATTGTCATACCAAATTTCATCAAAATCGTTTCTGCCGTTTTATCGTGAAAGCGTAACAGATAGAGTTACTTTCGCATTTATAATATTAAGTATGGAGTATGGGTATGGATTATTCCTTATTCAATTTAATACACTAGATACGATGTGCATTTCATGTAGATCAAAACTGCCCTTTACATCATTACATTAAAATTAATATCTTAGAAGACATCAGAGTTTTAAAAAGCAGGGGCAGAGCGGCTGGCGGGCCGTACGTCCGTCCCGGTTGACAGCCGTGCCTATAAATATTAGTATCATGTATCTATATTGCACCCGTGCCAAGCCGGAGCGGGTCGCTAGTCTTCTACAAAATATAAACATGTACAAGTTACCATATACATGTCGTATTCGGTCAATAGTATGAACGTGAAATGGATCGCAAGCTCGCCATTATCGAGAACACGTCCTCTACCGATACTTTTGGCGCGCTTCTACAGAGTCATGATGTTTTCAGCCCACAGCCAGGAAGACATTCAGAATCCAGTGTCTGATCGCATCGGAGCTAAGACGTCCCGGAACTGTACTCGATTCGTTGTGTTTAAGTTGTATTGTACCCTATACCCAGTGTGTTTACATTGCACGAAACCCAACTTCTGCCCACATGATGACTGAATCTAACGGACTAAATCCTGACGATCCGACATACGACATACATAATGTACACTCAATTATAAGTACCCACAGCTTATATATTATACAGTATACATGCTGTAAAAACATGACTAGAATATCAAATAATTGGACTGGACTGACAATGGACTTTCTTGGCTACCTACACAAATACTTGTTTCTTGTTCTATAGGTAAAATTCGGATCGGCTACATAATCATAAACCGCAGTTAGACAAGTTTATATTTATTATTTATATATTTTTACTTCATGCACAAAGGTACAAAGGCGGACTTAATACCTTAGCCACAAACACCAAGTGCCAAGTTCCATTAAACAATAAACATTGGTGTCTTTATTCAGCTCTACGAAATCGGAGAAAATCTCGTTAAATACCGATTAGCCGTTTTTGCTTTCCAGTCGCAAATGTATCACTCAATCGAGAGTGTAATGTGATAAAATATAATGTCATTCTCTTTTTTCTTTATTTTATTTCATTTCACACATTACTTTACTTTATTACAAAGTAAAAGCCGTACAGATCAATGGTCAAGGTTAACCCACGCTTGCCGCGTTCGGTCTGTGGATGGGTGATCATTCAATTCATACCGAGTTCCCTCCGTGCTTCAGAAAGCACGTAAAGCCGTTGGTCCCGGCTGTAACTCGTAGTCAAAGTCAAAAGTCAAAGTCAAATCATTTATTTCAATTAGACCATTAAAATAAACTTTTGAACGTCATATTAGGAAAATTGAATCTAGTTGCCCATTACAAATGGTAATTTCGTATGGAGAAGAATGGGCAAGAAACTCCATACTTACTCTTTTAAAAGAAAATGTTTACAATATTTTCAGCCGACTTCAAAAAAGGAGCAGGTTATCAATTCGTCTATATTTTTCTTTTTTTTTATGTTTGTTACCTGATTACTTTGAACTGGGTGAACCGATTTTGATTATTCTTTTTTTATTTGAAAGCTAGTGCTTCCCGTGTGGTCCCATTTTAATTTGGTCCAGTTCTGACAATGGCACCCATTTTTTTTTTTTTTTTTTTACGCTGTGGAAATCCTCATGGACTTCCTCCGTCGTGGGGGTGACGGAGGGGCATGCCGGACTCTTACCGGCTAAAACCACCGCGGTGTTCCACCTCTGCCTATGGCCGGGGGTGCGGGATTCGCATAAGCATTCACCGCTCCCCCGACAGGCCATGATCTGCTGTTCGTCAGCAGGTCCCACCTCCCCGTGCGGCTATTTCCATAGCGGCCGCACCCACTCTCGAGTGGCGCGCGTGGAACACTGCGCCGCCAACTCGGGCCTATCTGGTCGGACGACGAACGCCCCTGGTCCGCCGCCCGCAGGCCACCTCTCATGGAGGTCGCAGATCGTTTTGCGCCCTTCTCGGGCGCCTGGTGCGTCTTCTGCGGGAGGGGAGAGAGGATACGGCTTCTCTCTCCCGCTCGGCTGCCTCCTTTGCAGACATGACCTCCTCACAAAAGGAGTCAACCCCGTCCCATGCACTTTCGCTCTCGACCATCGATTGAACGACGGCCGGGAGCGAAAGATCGCTCCCGCCTAATGCCGCAACGAGGTCGCGGCGCAGCCCTGCCCAGGCTGGGCACACCTCCAACGTGTGCTGCGCCGTATCCTCCGGGCAGGCAGCACAGTGGTGACACACCGGTGTCTGCTCCCGACCTATACGACACAGGTACTTCCCAAAACAGCCGTGGCCAGAAAGTACCTGCGTCAGCCGGAAGCTGAGGGCGCCATGCCGCCTCTCGATCCACGCCTCCATGACTGGTCTTACCGCCGCTATAACGGCGTGCCCCGCAGTGGGTTGCGCGAGTCGCGTCGCCCATTCCGCCCTCAGGGCCCGGTGGAGCTCAGACCGCCGTGCCTCGATAACCCGGGGCAGGGGTCTTCCGTCGCCCTCTTGCGCCTCCCCGCGCCACTGATATAGTGACGCGAGTGCTCTCGCCTCCAGGTCCCAAGGCGGGGATCCAGCTAATAGGGTGGCCCCCTCGAATGAGATCGTGCGGTACCCTCGAATAATCCTGACGGCCATCGCCCTCTGCGGTCTTCGCAAGATTGCAATGTTGCGGGCCGTCAGGTTGTTTGCCCACACAGGCGCCCCGTAGAGCGCCATTGACCGCACGATACCCATGTACAATTTCCGGCAGGACGTGTCGGGCCCCCTCAGATTGGGCAGCAACCGCGACAAGGCACCCGCGGCGCCCAATAATTTTGGGGCCAACTGCCGAAAGTGCGGGGCAAAGTTCCATCGACTGTCGAGGACGAGTCCCAGGTACTTCATCGTCGACCCGACAGCGATGGTAACACCTCCTACGATTAAGTTGGATCCTGGAGGTGGCGCACGCCGGGCCCTATGGAAACAAAGGGCCTCAGATTTGTTCAGGGCCACCTCAAGACCCAACCGCCGGATTCTCGCAACAACCCGCGCAACCCCTTCTGTCGCCAGTTGTGCTGCGTCTTGGTACGTACTCCCCCGCGCTGTCACCAGCGTGTCATCGGCGTAGCAGGTGATGTCAACACCATGGAGGAGCGTACCACGCAACACCCAGTCGTATTCGATGTTCCACAGGGGCGGCCCCAGTACTGACCCCTGTGGAACACCACAAGACACCTCTCGCCGACCCCATCCTTCTCGACTCGGGTAGATGACACTCCTGTCCGCCAAATAGGCCCCAACAGTGCGGCGAAGATGGTTCGGCACCCCGTGATACCTAAGTGCCTCCCTAATGGAACTCCAGGGCAAGGTGTTAAAGGCATTCGCGATGTCTAAAGACACCGCCACGACGACCTCACCCTGGGACACTGCTTCTTCCGCCAAGGCTCTTACGCGCATGATTGCGTCCACCGTGGAGCGCCCACGTCGGAAACCGAACTGGTTATCAGACAGGTCTGGACCCACCCCCGATAAATGTTGGGCGAGGCGGTCTGCAACTACTCTCTCAAAGAGCTTGCCCACCTCGTCCAACAACACAATGGGGCGATATGCAGATGGTGAGTCCACGGGGCGCCCCTCTTTTTTCAGCAGGACCAACTTGCCCGTCTTCCAACGTCGTGGAAACTGGCCCCGCTCCAAACATGCACTAAAGAGCCCTCCTAGTCGAGGCCCGAGAGCCTGTGAGGCCAGGACCCAAGCGCGGCCTGGAATGCCATCGGGCCCTGGGGCGGTGTTTTTAGCTTGAAGTCTCATCACCGCCACTTTCAGCTCTGCTGGGGTCACCTCAGGCACGTCGTCGTCTTCGTCCGCGCTTGGCGTCACAGTGGGCGGAAACATCGACGGTGGCGAGTGCTCCTCCCTTGACGGAAAGAGAGCATTTACCACGTTCTCCAGCAGGTCAGGCCGGAGACTCTGAGATAGTGGAGGAGCGAAGGGGCGAAGCTTGCCCCGCACGACTCGGTAGGGCCGCCCCCACGGATCGCGGTCCAGGGTCTTGAGTTGCTCTTCCCGGGACCTGACTTTCGCCTGCGCGATGGCCTGCTGGAGTGCCTTCTTCGCTTCCCTGTACCTCTGGTACAATTCCGCCTCCTCGTCAGTCGTACTCTGATCACGGCGACGCCTCCTACGCAGTCTGGAATACTGGCGACGAGCGGCCACACACGCAGCGCGCAGCCGCTCAATACTTGGCGACCACCAGTATACCTGGCGCCTTGCCGGACTGGACCGAACCTTAGGCATCGCCGCATCGCAAACGTGTGACATTGCCTCCAGGAACCATGCTGCCTCGTCGTCGACATCGGCAGGCCTGTCCGGTGCTGTCACCCAGGCTTGGACGATTGCGGCTTCCAGCAATGACTCCCGGTCCAACTGTTTCAGTGCCCAGCGCGGACCTACTTCTCCGGGGGCTGTTGGGGCTGGATTAGTGGAGGTTTGGGAGGAGACGTCGAATCGAATGTATCGATGATCCGACAACGTCTCCACCTCCTCCATAACGCGCCAGCCCTGAACACGGCGCGCAACAGCGGGGCTAGCGAACGTGAGGTCCACTATGGAGCCGCCCCGTTGACGCACGCACGTTTGGACGGTACCCCGGTTCAGGATGAGCAGACCGTTCTCCACAGCCCACTCCTCGAGCACCCTGCCCCGAGCGTTAGTCCTCGGGGAACCCCAAGCCGTGGATTTGGCATTGAAATCCCCAAGTACGACCACGGGGCGAGGGTGTCTGCGGCTGGCGACGGTGCCCAACTCGACTAGGAAGTCCTCAAATTCGGCGAGAGGCCTATTCGGGGAGAAGTAAACCCCAACAATGACTACCTCCCCGAACAGTGCTGCGACGTATCCCCGTCCTCTGGCCACGTCCTCAAAAGACGGGGAGCCAACTGCGGCTTGTGAAATTAAGGCAACTGAGGCGTGGACGTCACTCACCCAATCGTCCCGGGGTAGTACAAACCACGGCTCAGAGACCACTGCTACGTTTATCAACCACTGCGCCATACTCTGGAGCAAGAGATCCTGAGCGCGGGCACAGTGATTGATATTCGCCTGAAGGAAGCGCAGATATGGGGCCATCAATGACAGTCCATGGTGCACTCCCCTTCTGGCTGCGTCTCACCAGACGCTGAAGTTTGAGTTGGCTGCGAAGGAGCCGAGACTCCCTGGGCAGCGGGCCCATTCTTCCCCTTCTTCTCTTTGCCTTTCTTTTGGGAGGCAGCGCAGGGTTTGCTTCCCGCCTGATGTTCCGCCGGCTTGCCTGCCGCCGCACACAAAACACAGTGCGGCGTGGCATCGCACGAGCCGGCAATG
The DNA here is from genome assembly GCA_947361185.1 of Charanyca ferruginea. Taxonomy (NCBI): domain Eukaryota; kingdom Metazoa; phylum Arthropoda; class Insecta; order Lepidoptera; family Noctuidae; genus Charanyca; species Charanyca ferruginea. The sequence goes on from OX376070.1 coordinate 6,263,511, forward strand.
TGACCGGGCTGACCGCAGCGATGGCAGACAGCATCGCAGTTAACCCCCGAGGTGCACTGCGCTGCAACATGACCGTTGGCCAAGCAACGGAAGCATCTCGGAGGCCTAGACAGTAGGAGCTTCACCTGCGCCGACACCCAACCCACCAGCAGCCTGTGGCCGTTATCTAACTTTTTTGCTGCCGCGATAGGACAGCTAACTACAATGGATCTGATCCCCCGGAAGCCCGAACGGATGGTACCTGGTTTTACCAGTTCGGGAGAACAACCCCCGACACTCGCGACAGCAGCTACGACCTCTTGGACCGTTACGGAGTCGTCTAGGCCCACAATTCGCAAATCAGCGCGTAGCGTAGGCCTGGATACCCGGATCTCTTCCGCAGCAAAGGATGCTCTCAGCCTTTCAGCGAGGGCGTCCGCTTTCGGCCCGCTGGTGTTACCAGGGATCTCTAGCAGACGAGCACCCGTTGCAGTCTGCTTACATTGAATCCTCTCGATCCCTAGTTCTGCCAGGCTTATTTCGGCCTTAGCTTTGGCCAAAACCTCGCCATAGGTTAAGCCTCTATCCGCCGCCCCGGGTTGCAGTGTGATAACAACTGCCGTAGAACCGGGAGGGCGAAGTATGGCTGCCCTCTTCCTCCTGTCGGCTTCAGCTTTTTTGGCCGCCTTCTTCTCCTTTTTCTTCTTTTTACTCTCCGCCTTCTTGGCCCCTGCCGACTGCCAGGCTTCCCTTACTTGGCGGCGCTGGGATTCTACAGGAGGCTCCCGTGACTCTGCATCCATGGAGGTGAGCGCCGCCTTGGTCTTCTTCTTTTTTCTTCCTTTTTTGTTGTTTTCTCCCAAAGCCTGGGCCGAAGAAGAAGCCTGGGTCGAGGCATTAGCTTGGGCTGAGGAAGAGGCCTGAATTGAAGTCGAAACCTGTGCCGAGGGGGAGGCAAGGACTGAAGTCGAAGTCTGGGCCACTGCCGTGGGGTCTTTCTTTTTTGAGTTCTTTTTTGCCGCCACGGAGTTCTGAGCCGTTTTTTCTGCGTAGGTTGGCGCCGGCATATGTGCCAAGCTTTTTCCTGCGCCCAGGGGAGGTCGCAGAACTATGCCTTCCAGTGCCGAGAAGCGAGATGTTAGGCTTGCAATTTCCGATCGGAAAAGGCGAAGCAACTCCGACTCTTCGGGCTGGATCGGCCGCACCTGTTGTGTACTGACCGTGGTCCCGCCATTACAGCGCTCCTGGCGAAGGGCAGCCAGTTCAGCACGTATCTCTTCGTGCTCCTTTCGCAGCTCCACCATTTGTGCTGACAAGTGCGTGTTTGCTGCCTGAAGCCGGGCTGTCTCCTCCGAGGCCGACCGTGCTATAAGCGCCTCCGTAGCCTCCAGAATGGAGACTGAAGCCTTCTTTAGGGCTTTCTGGCAAGTGCCCTTAAGGCCCTTGGACGTTTTTGCGACGGATTGGATAGTCGCAACGGCGTCATGAAGCCTCGACCTCAGCTCCATTGCGGTTACTTCGTCTGCCTCCCTTTCCGCAGCCGATGGAGCGGATGACCTCTCCTCTACCATCCTCGCCTCTCTCATAGCATCCTTTTCAGCTACCGTCAGGTCTTTTTTGGTAGCCTGGTCACTGGTCTTGGTAGCCTCGGTGGTTTGCCCCGACACAAGTGAGTCGAAAGACATTTGGGACCCATCGGAGCCTCCACCGTTGCTCTCGCCACTAGGTCTGGGCGTGGCTGTGACGAGACGCTTGATAAAGCGCCCTTTGGTGTCCCGTGTTGCCCCGGCCGCTGCTGTCCGAGCTGAGGACGATCGACCACGTCCTCGCCTAGTCGTCGGCACTTTAGGAGCTGGCAGATTGTCCTCGCTGGACGAACCTTCAGACTCTCTCGGTACGACTGGTCGCTTTCTCCTCCAGTGTTTGGAGCTGCTTCTTGCCTGCTCTTCTTTCTGAGCCAAACAGCTACCTACTGCAGCTGGCTGCTCCTCACTGTGCATCGTGGACGTGGATAGGACAGAAATGCCCGTCGCCACATCCGCAGCACTTTTTTCCACATCGCAAATCGGTGTCCGTAATTCATGCCTTAAGTCATCATTGGTTTGGTTTTCGCCGTTTTTTATATTATTTTTGTGTTCCATTATAGTTCCCACGAGTAGTGAGGAAATAAAAGTCCACCCAGACAGAGCCTCATATCGTGGGTAAGCCTAATACTGCAAAGGGCGGCAGGTACTTTACAGGTGAAGCGCTAGGAACTGGACACCCTCCAGCCATTCATCCTCTCGCCACGCTTCAAAACTTAGGATTAGGTGATTTTTTATCTAAGAGGTAGCCTTCCTCTGGGCCAGGCAGTTAAGCCAAGCCCCCGACGGCGGCATTAGACATGCCTCCGTTCGCTGTCCGGCCAACCCGACTCAGCAAACCCGCCGAAAGTTCACTCCTATGAAAGAAGAGAACTACCGCCGCGTTGGTGCGCCTGCACCACAGCGGCGTTGGGCCGATCGGTGGTCTGCATCAGACCAGATCCGTCGCCCCTGTGAGCCTGCAAATCCCAAAAGACCCTGCAGGCTCACTCCTAGTAATTTTTTATAGAGGTTGTCTTCCTCGCGACTGTCAGCCAAAGCCGATGTCTGCTCAGAATAACTGAACACACTCGTCGCCCAGGTCGCATCCTATGCGTCGATCGACTGTCGTCCAGCGATCAGGAGCGACCATCGACTGTCGTCCAGCGATCAGGAGCGACCATTATGGCACCCATGAGAAAACCGTATAAGTCTTAAATTTGCATTATGTATGTGCGCTATTTGTTACGCGATTTCTACGGCAAACGTAAATCGATTTTGAAAATTCTTTTTTTTATGGATAGGGTATGCTTCAGGGGTGGTCCCATATAAATTTTATCAAAATTGATTCAGCACTTTTTGAAAAATCAACAAATACCCAGAAATTTGACATAGACGACGTTTTAGTTTCATCAATCTTTGTAGTAGTTAACTTTCAATCTCTTCTTAATAGATTTGGATGAGAAGGAGGTACTAAAAAGCGGAAAATAAAAAGCTTTTTACAAAAAAGACAACCGGCCACTGAATTTCGAAACTAAAGTCAATGTGTGTTCTGTGCTAAAGTTATTTATCATTTTTTAGTTTTTGAAGGCGGTTGTCTTTTTTGTAAAAAGCGTTTTTGTAGAGTTGAGTACAGAAAGTCTAATAACCCAATCTTACCAAGGGGTATCGCGTTACCCAGTAACTGGGTTGTAGAGGTCAGATAGGCACTCACTCCCATATAAAACACTAGTTAGACTGAAAGTCGACCCCAACAAACTTGGGAAAAGGCTAGGTAGATACCTAATATAATCTGATTGGACGGTAAATCCAATCAGATTAGACATTTCCAGTGCATTAAAAAAAACTTTCACACTAATCTTGTCCTGATAAACTACCAACACAATAAAAAATACGCCCAATTCCTCTTTTTCAAGTGATGATCTTTCATACAATGTAGCAATTGATTTTTATTTATAAACTCGTAGATATAGATGTAACAAAACATGTCCACCCACAGTAATAGAGGTTCGAGTAAACTAAATTGATATCCGCGGCCCCCGGGACGCGTGTCGACCTTGTACATACTTGATGAGTAATGTATAGTACGTATAGGTACATTGACAAAATAATTATTATTGTAGGTCACTTCCTATGTAGCCTACAATGAAATGTTCTGTTCAGTGACGAAGCATCGACCCTTCGAAGCATCGACCCTTCGAGAATGCGCAAAACCAAAGCCGCCGGTTTTGCTTGTTGGTTTGTATTGCCACCGACTAGCGAATTGAAAGTTATTTTTTACTTTTTGAAGGCGGTAGCCTTTTTTTTAAATCTCTTTTTAATGCCTACACCAAAAAAAACCAGTCATCCCTTAATTTTCTACCCTTAGGGGTGGAATATTTTCTAGAAATTATATGGGACCAAATTTGAGGATATATACTCCATCAATTAAAAAAAAATCATTAAAATCGGTCTACACTGAAAAAAGTTATGCGTGGTCAAACTAAAAAATATATTTTTTTTATCAAAAAATGAAAACTACTTGGCCAAGCTATGTAAATTTTTTATGGGTCCAAATGGCAACTATTCCGCATCAAACTAAAGAAGAATTACGAAAATCGGATCGTAAAACTCAGCGTAATCGGTGTACATACATAAATAAACACCAATCGAATAGAGAACCTCCTCTTTTCTGAAGTCATTAGCTGGAAGTTTGGCTGGTAGTTTCCCCACAAGACTAACGAGGCACTCAAATGCATACGGTCAGATAATGCAGTAGTAAGTAACATATGAATACTACTGCAGTATCTGACCTTGCCCGAGACCTCAAGTCTTCCGCTCCTTTGTGGTCGAGCCTTAAAATGACCAAAAACAAAACAATTATCTACTATCGACTAGGATCCCAGACTTGCCAGATCTTGTGCTTGGGTGCTGTGTGGCTGCGATGCCAGGAGGGGCTGGATACTGGTCCCAGTCGGCTACACCAGATGGTGCGCATGAAGTCCTCGGGTACGGTTGGTCCTTCCAATCCCTGCAGGTGGCGAAGGAACTGTGACGTTACTAAGATATTTTTCATCCCTTCTATTCGAAAAGTGTTTTGGTCCTCTTTAGGCTCCCGCCTAAAGAGGACCAAAACACTTTTCACACACAAAGCAAAGTAGCTCTTTTCTCCACTAGATTTTTTAGCGGGCAGTAATGACATTTGAATTTCGAACATGAATCGTTCATTGAAATCGAATGCAAATTGTATAAATTACTGACTGTAACAGTTGGCTGTACAGTACGGGGAGGGGCGGTAACTAAAAAAAAAACAAAAGCGCGCGATTTACTTCCCTGTTCTTGTAATCGGACTTTATTTTATTTCGCAAAAAAAAATGAGTTCTACGTCGAGTTCTTTACTTAAATGTGTCTCTTATTTATTTTCTCATAGAAGGAGATCAAAAGTAGAGTATATGACTCGAGAGCTTAAATATGTTTCCCTTTTCTTACTTTAAATCCTGAGCGTAGCGAGGGATTGAAAATAGCACCCTCGCCTTGAAAATATTATTTTGCTCCTTTGTCATACAATCTACTATTGAAGCGCCTGGCTGACATTATGTCCTACGGAAAGTGACTAACAATCACAAATATTAGTTTTTAACAACATCTTGTAAAACATAAATAGCAGACTTACTTGAATGTGTGAGATACTTTTTGGAACTGATGCCTAAGGGTGTTACCAGACCAATCGATCGATCTTCGATCGACGGCATCGATCGATGGCAGAATGGATTAGTCGACGTCGATCGATACTTTCTACCAGACCAATCGATCGATGTTAGTCGACCGGTATCCGTCGATCAATTAAAGCTACCACACCAATCGATCGACGTCGTTCGACGTCGACCAATGGCATCGATCGGTGATCGATCGATTGGTGTAGTAACACCCTAAAAGATCACGATTATTTATCTATAGGTTTCCTTTATATAAAAATACTAGCGGGCCCGACAGACGTTGTCCTGCCCTGAAAATCGGTACAAAAATTCAGGTCTAGCCTGGGTAGGCTAGACCTGTGACTAGTGGGCTGCAGCTGAAAATCAGAGTCAGGTGGCGCACTTTGTATTGTCATCTGATATCATGCTGAGCGGAGGCTTTTTTTGCATTTTAATAATTGTTTTCTGTTATTTATTAAGGTGTATTTTATTTTTACTAAATGCCAATAACGCATGGCTGCTGTATGCCTGTATTGTTTTAATGTATGCCTATAATTGAAGGAGTACACCTACAAAATACTTTGGCTGTTACACAAATGTTTTTGCTGTGACAATATGTTCTAATGTTTAGTGTATCTTTTGTAGGAGATCCTAATATAAATAAATAATAGGCTCATTTTACTTTCTTTCAAAAAGGGCCTAACATTCAAACGATAGAGATTTCAGAATTAATTTTCATTTTTCAGATTCCTATACCTATTCTCAAAACAGCCATGCTTAATTGACGTAAACATGTCGACTCAAGGTTCTCAGTATATTTCTTGTCTTTTTTTTTTTAGAGGGTCAATATTGAGAGCCCTTTCAAAACACTCTTTGTTATCTTTCAATTTCATTGATTGAAACTGAAAAAAAAACCTCGAGAGCTTCAAACGTTCTGGTTTAAAAGCGATCATATGAAGAGTTCAGTACAAGAAGACACAAAATTGTACCCTAATTTAATTGGAATCCTGGACCTGTTATTTTATTACATTGTCCAAGATGAACTTTGAAAATATTTTATCCTAACAAATAAAATATTTTCAAAGTAACCCTAACAAAAAAATAATATATTATTTAAAACATAAATATGAAATGTGCTTATCACATAAAATTATCTAACTAACATGCTACAGAAAGTTAGGGCAGTCGTATTTTCAATTAAAAATAAACTTGAATAGATTACTTCTACGATAGCGCGCTCATGTTAGGGCTCTTACACACGAGCGGCATGTTGCGAACGGCAGAGGTAACTACAGCCGTCGACATGTCAACTTCAAAGATCAGCGGCCGTTCGTCGTCGTCGTCGTTTGAAATTGGCATGTCACAAAGTACGTAAGGCTGCGACGCGCCCGAGCAGAGAGACCACTTAGAACAAACCTCCTTTTTTGGCACGTACACATTGACATTACGTTTATAGGCATTCTCAAGCAGTTTCAAGCAGACTTCAGTCTCGACTGTCACGTGTGGTCTAAATGATAAATGAGAGACATTGACATTTCATGATAAACAGGAAAATTTTGTTAGAAAAAATTGCAAAGAGTTCCAACCAGTGTCAATAAAATTTCATATTGTCACAAATAAAACCTACAGAGTCATACAGTAGCAGCAGCCCTAGCGAGTCTGGCAAGTTTAGGTAATTATTTTTGAAGATGGCGGGAGCGGTCCTTCTGTAATCTTTATATTTTGTGCCTCTGCCGTTGGTAACATGCCGCTAGTGTGTAAGAGCCCTTAAGCTGCAACATCGAAACCAAACGCAAGATAAATAATTTTAAATTATTACCGATCAAGTGCAAGACAGTCTCACACACACGTTGGTACAGGAAGTACCAACGTACAATACAAAAAGTTGGCACATTTGTGTATACCTCCTTTAATTTTTAACTTTGTTCTATTTTTGTTTTGCTATAGCGGCCATAGCAATATAATAATATCGTCGTTGAGCGTGCAATTCCGCGTAACTAAAATTTTAAAATACCGCGAAAGTACACTTTCGCTGATTTAACATAAGGTCGAAATTTCTGGTATTTAAAAATGTTACGTTTCGCGAAACTACACGCTCAACGACGATATGTAATCTGTGAAAATTTCAAGTGTCTACCTATTTCGCATCAAAAGATAAAGCCTTGTGATGGGAACACCCAAATATTCCGAAATATTTTATTCCGAATTTCGATATTCCGATTTTCAAAAGTCCGATTTTCATAATACCTAAAAATTATAATCTCTATTATTTAAAATCACGAAAGTTATTTTACCGAATGTCGTAAATCTGATTTGTTTGTTATCCGATTTTCATATTTTCGAAGAATGAAATGCTCGATGGGTTCTCGGTCCGAAAAACGAAATACCGAATTTCAATACTTCGAATAAACTGTTAAAATTTGGATTCTGATTCAATTCAGCTACGCATATATATTCAAAATGGTGTCCCCTTGTTTCGCAGACAGAAATTTCATAGAATTTCGTTTCCCAGAAAATGTTTCATATTTTAGTTCTTGTATTTTTATTTCGACTATTATTGTTTCAAAGACTATTTACTTGAATGAAACATATTTCACAGAAACACAATTAAAAGAATTTTTAATCACATTTTTTTGTATAACAAACTTATCAAACAATAGATGTTAGCGACGAACTATGAACTTTAAGTGAAATTGCTAAAGTGTTTCGATAACGAGGAAGTAGTGTTAGTTATGAACAGTGAAAGTACTAAGTGGCTATGTTTTATTAAGGTAAAATAGTGTTAGCTTTAACCATGAAATTACTAAGTGAATATGTTTCGTAATGCATGTAAGTAGTGAACATTAATAATCGTGCGATAACTAAGTGGAATACGTTTTGTTTGAATATTAAAGTAGGGCGCTAGCAATTAGATGTAATTCTGTTAAGCTATATGTGCTGAAACAATAAAGTAAATAAGGTGTAGTTGCATTCTTATAACTTTAAAGTGAATATGTATTAAAATAAGTTTTCAGAGGCTGATCTGTAAGAAATTAAGTGAATAAACTTGTTAGTAGTTAAGGCAAATATCGAATAAAGTGCTAGTTTTGTTTTGTAATTTATTTACCTAGAAGTTTAAGGGTTCAATAAAATAAAATAGAATGGTAGTTAGGAAAATCTAGGATTTACTAAGTTTTTATATGTACCTACAAATAAAGTGAGAATTTCCTGTGATTTTATTTCCACACACTTGGCGGCGAAGGGTTAAAATCTAGATATTGTAATAGGGTTTTTTGTAATTAGCTAGAGTAAGTTAATACCCACGCGCTGAAAATGTTTGTAACATTATAAGGTATATTTTACCACCAGAAATTGGCTGAAATAGTTTTCCCATACAAACGGCGACAATGGTGCCGTGTGCAAAATATTAGTGTCGAGTGCAAATTTGCAGGGCTGTGATTGGTCAGAACAGCCTATATAAGGAGGTCAATTTCGGTGGTTCGATGGTACTTAGTTTATAAGTTTTTGCCCTGGCTGGAGGCCCTAAAAGTCACTTTTAAGGCACCACAGGATTGTCCGGTTAAGCAGTAACCAACCCTCAGGTTGAACTGCGAGATGCCATACAGAAAAAAAAAAAAAAAAAAAAAAGTGGTTCGATGGACGAGACTCTTCGCTCGACGCTCGCCGCGCACGGACGTGTCGCCGCTTCGCTCCACGCTCTGCCGCTACGCTCGTCACCTGCTCTCGCTGCGCCCGCCGCAACGATTCCTGTAGTCAGCCGACTGCAACCAACTGTTCAAAAGTTGCCTTTTTCAAGGCGACGGCTGAAATTCATATTCCTTTAAACAGAGTCAGTCGTGTAGCTTCACTTGGCCCCTTCAGGGCAAAACCACAGTTTCGTGGTACTCGGTGGATACCTTACGGTGCCAACGAAGTCGAGTGGGTGTTGCCCCAATCACACCCGCCAAACCCCTTCAGGGCGAGGCAGTCAATTGGAGTCGGGAGCTAGTGTTTCGGCCTTGGGGGGTCTCCTAGTCGAACCTAGTCTCTGGTTTCCTTCCACAGCTACACACCTAGTGTCGGTTGGGCGTGTCTACACCCTTCGCACTAGACTGGCTAGGGCCCCGTTCGCACAATAAGACTGGCGACGGGTTTACAAGCTTAGGGCTCACCAATAGGTACTCACCTCCCTGTCTACACCCGACAGGGAGGGTTACACATCCCCGGGCCACTCCACCCGGGGAGTTAGAGTTAGGTGTTAGGTATAATTTAGGCTTCCCGGAGAGTTAAATCTCCCAAAATTCCCTCCCCAACTTAACTCTCCCTCCGACCATGTCGGACGCTGATATATTAGCGTACGTCAAGGCCCGCTTATGGCAAAGCGCCAAGTTCCATGCCGATCTGGACACATGGCTAGAGAACTCGTCCGCGTCCCGAAAAGCAGCCGAAGCTAGCGTCGCTGACTTCAGTGACATATTAGATAGCCCCTTTTCCCCCGATAACGCCAACGAAGGCACACATGTGGCGGCATCCTCTATGCCACCGCAAATCCCGTCCCTATTGTCAATTAAGACAACAAGCCCGTACGCGGAAACACCTATTGTTTCCGAACCCATTGTTTCCAAGCCCATTGTTCCCGCGACCATTGTTCCCGCGACCATTGTTCCCGCGACCATTGTTCCCACGCAGCTGCGCTCTGCGTCGCCATGTTTCTCAGAAACAATGGATACCTCTGTCCCTGTCTCTGAGCCATCTCACTCCGACTCTGAGGAAGCCCACTCTGCCTCCGCGTCCTCGGACGACGACTACCAACTTGTCGGTCCGGGAGGCAAGAGAAAGAAGGGTAAGAGTCCCTCTCAGGCCACCAAGGCCAAGAAAGCCGTAGCCGCGCCCACCCCCTCCTCCACCCCCTCGGTTTCGGCCCCCTCCGTCTCAGCTACCTCTCGTCCAGAGGGCAGCCGTCCCGCTAGTCCCATGTCCACTGCTGCCCCCAATCCTTCGGTTTCAAAAAAGAAACTCCCCGCCCCGCCTCCCTTGTTCATCCAGGACAAGGCGAAGTGGACCGACGTGTCCAAATTGTGTAACGATCGTAAGATCAAATACACAAACGCGCGCTCGACCCAACAGGGTATCAAAGTTCAAGTTCCCACGGTGAACGACCACAGGGAACTTACATCCCTGTTAAAAGTGAGGAACATTTCGTTCCACACTTATTCCCTGCCCGATGATAAACCCACCCGTGTGGTAATCCGACGCGTCCCCAAAGAAATCTCAACGGAAGAGATTCTCGCCGACCTTCAGTCGCAAAATGTCCCAGTATCCGCTGTGCATCGTCTGCACAAAGCTAGGGGTGCGATTGCATACGACTCGGTTCTTGTCGTGTGCGATCACACCGACGGCCACCATCCGATCTTTAAAGTAAAGTCGGTATGTCACTTGTCGGGCATCTCTATCGAGAGGCCTTATAAATCCGATACGGTTGGACAGTGTCACCGCTGCCAACTTTACGGTCACGCCCAACGCAATTGCTACGCGACCCCTAGATGCGTCAAGTGTCTGGGTGAGCACGCAACTGCTGACTGCCCCCGTCCGAAAGACCGCAATCTGTGCACAGAACCTCCCAGCTGTGTGCTATGCGGCCAATCAGGTCACCCCGCCAATTACCGCGGCTGCCCCAAAGCCCCAAAATCCTCTTCTCCCAAGTTGACCAAGCGTGCGAACGCTCGTCAACAAAGGGAAAGCCCCTCTGTTAAGATTCCCTCCTCAGAGATGCCCGAGCGTCTCAGCCCTCAGAGGCCCTCCCCATGGAACTCGCTGAATCATCAGAGAGCGTTCCCTGCATTGAGGCCCTCCCAATCTCTGCCCATGCCAGCGCTGATGGATTCGCCAGTCCCCGCGCCGAACCTAGCCTCCGCGACCACGCCCCCCCTACCTAAGGTCGCCCCCGCCGCTCCTAAAGCCGCCACCGCCGCTCCTAAGGCCGCCCTCGCCCCATCTAAGGCCGCCCCCGCCGTTTCAACCGCGCCCTCAGCCTCCCGCGTACCTGCATCTCTCCCTACCGAGAGGATAGGCGAAGTCATCAACCTCGCCTACCAAATTTACCGCAACCCCACTGCTGAAGCTATGGCTAGGGATATACTCGCGTGTAAAGCAAATATTAGCGACATCCTTAAGGTGTTCAAAGCGTATCCGGAGATTACGCAAGCCCTAGATAAACTTTACCCTTGCTAATCCAATGGATAAGGAAAGGCCGTGTACTAATAAACCCCGATCCCTTAAGTTAGGATTCTTTAACGCCAATGGCATTACTAACTAACGTGATGAGATCGCCAATTTCCTCCGCGACCATCAACTTGATATCCTTCTCATACAGGAGACCTTTCTTAAGCCCCATCATCGTGACCCGAATATTGCCAACTACCGTATAGTTCGCAATGATAGGTCTCGTTGTCACAAGGGCGGTACCCTAATATACTATAGAAAGGCTCTGTACTGCATTCCTATGGACCCTCCTCCCCTCGCTCGCCTCGAGGTCTCTGTCTGTCGGCTCGGCATGACCGGTCATCAGCCGTTAACTATTATATCAGCATACGTCCCTCCATCACCATCGGAGGATGATCCTATCCTCCTCAAGGATGACCTTTCTGCTCTTCTTGGCCTGGGTGACTCCGTCTTACTGGCGGGCGATCTCGATGCCAAACATCCCTCCTGGAATAGTAACAGGACCTCTTCCAGAGGTAGGATCGTGTTTAACCTCTGTTCTCAACTGAACTTCGACGTCATCGCCCCGATGACTCCCACTCATTTCCCCCACGATCCCAACCATCTTCCCGACATCCTCGATATAGCGCTGCTCAAGAATGTGAACCTCCGTTTGCAATCTATAGAGACGCTACACGAGCTTAATTCCGACCATCGTCCAGTGATATTAGAACTAGCTCCCCGTTCAGGTCCCTCTGACCCTAGCCAGCCCCCTCCGACCCAAATTATTACCGACTGGAGGAAAGTAAGCGAAAGCCTACAATCCACCACGTCGCCTCACTTGGACGCTATCCCCGACCACTTGGTGACAGTCGCGGACACGACGGGCGCGATCGACTCGTTCACAAATCATGTACAATCCGTCTTGAACGATTGTTCAAGGGAGGTTCCGGCGATGAGCGATCATCGCTGGAAACTGCCTGACGATGTGCGTGATCTGTTGACCGAGAAGAACGCGGCCGTCCGTGCGTACAGTGCCTTCCCCTGCGATGCGAACAAGGCTCACATGCGCTCTTTACAGCGTGCTGTAAAGAAACGCATCGAGGAGCTGCGCTCCAGCCGCTGGGACAAGACACTTAGCGAACTCGAGCCCACCCACCTAGCCTTCTGGGAACTCCAGAGGAAGCTCCGTTCTTCTAACGAGGCCTCCATGCCCCCTCTCATTCGTTCCGACAGTAGCGTCGCCTTCGACAACGATGAAAAGGCTGAATGTCTAGCCGACAGCCTAGAGTCTCAATGCACCCCCAGCTCTCAACCAGTAGACGAAGCTCACCTTTCTGAGGTCGACGCCGAAGTCGAACGTAGAGCCTCTCTCCCACCCGTTGAAGACCCTGATTATCCTCTGCCTCCTGTCACTCCCGACGAAGTGCACGATATTATCAAGAGGCTCAAACCCCGGAAAGCCCCCGGCTCTGACGGTATCACCAATAAGGTGTTCAAACTCCTCCCCGCCCATCTCATAATGCTAATGACCGCCATCTTCAATGGCGCTCTAAGCAACAACATTTTTCCTCAGGCATGGAAAGAGGCCACCGTTATCGGCATTCCGAAACCAGGCAAACCCAAGTCTGATCCCACCAGTTACCGTCCCATTAGTCTACTCAATGTTCTAGGCAAAATCTACGAGAGGCTTATTTATAAGCGACTCAAAGACTTTGCCGAAGCAAAGAGTCTCATTCCCGACGAGCAGTTTGGCTTTCGAACCGAACACAGCACGTCCAACAAGTCCACCGCATCGTCGAGCACATAAGCGCTGGTTTTCAGCGTGGCTTGATGACGGGTGCACTCTTCTTTGACATAGCGAAAGCATTCGACAAAGTCTGGCACAACGGCTTACTATACAAGCTTTACCAACTCGGAGTGCCAGATCGTCTCGTGCTCATCTTGTGTGACTTTTTGTCGAATCGCACCTTTCGCTATCGCATCGAGGGTGCGCTCTCTTCACCCCACCCGATACGCGCTGGCGTCCCTCAGGGCTCCGTAGTATCCCCCCTCATTTTCACGCTGTTCACCAGCGACATCCCCAAAGATAAAAAGGCTCAGTTGGCTCTATTCGCTGACGACACGGCCATCTATTACTCGGGTCGTAACCCAGACTGCGTAGCTCGTACCCTCCAATCCGCGGCAAAAGCCTTAGGCGCTTATTTCCGGAAATGGAGAATCGAGGTAAACCCCATCAAGAGTCAGGCAGTACTCTTTTCCAAACCGCGTTCGTCCCCCTCTCTGCCCAGTCCGATAACCATGTTCGGTAAGCCTATCCCTTGGGAGAAGCAAGCCAAATACCTAGGTGTGATTCTGGACCACCATCTTACTTTCGGAGAGCACATAAAGACGGTGCGTTCGCGCGCCGCTTTCGCTCTCGGTAGGCTCTACTTCATGTTGAATGCACGCAGCAAATTGTCACTCAAGTGCAAATTGCGCATTTACACGGCGTGCATTCGTCCCATCATGACGTACGCCTGTGCTGTATTCGCACACGCGAAACCATACCGTCTCCATAGGATGCAGACCCTCCAAAACCGTTTCTTGCGAAGAATCACAGGAGCCCCTTTTTACCTTCGCAACGAGAACCTCCATCTCGATCTAAAAATACCTACCATCCAGCAGTTCATGAAACGCTCCGCCAAGCGCTTCTTCGACACTGCTGAGAAGCACTCTAACCCGTTAATCGTATCGGCCGCCCGGTACACTCCCTCCCGTATTAGTAAGACTCGACGACCGAGACATACTCTGACCGACCCTGACGATGCTATTACTCTCCTCCAGGAGAGCAATAAGGCCACCAGTACAGTTAAGATACACAGACACAGACCGCCGTCATTCCGTCCTCGCCGCCGAGGCCCGCCGCGACGACCCCGTACGTCCCCTTCCCGACCCTTGCTCGTGCCAGCCCGCGCCGCTGAGCCTGTAGTTTTAAATTCGTCCCTAAATAATGGAAATCCGATCCAGCCTGTCCCTTTGCTGTCCTCTCCCAGCGACGCCCTAAGCCGAGGCTCGTACCCCACAGGGGGTGCCCTTAGCGTGTTGTCGCTTAGTTTGTAAGCTTTTATGCCCTGGCTGGAGGCCCTAAAAAATAATAATTTTTAAGGCACCACAGGAAAGTCCGGTTAAGCAGCCGACAACCTCCTAGGTTGACGTGCGAGACGCCAATCCGAAAAAAAAAAAAAAAAAAAAAAGAAAAAAAAGTTGGTTCGATATTCCGAATCCAGCAGTATTATAATAAAGAAGAAGTAACACTCCGAAGAAGCTTTCATTTCGCCTGAACGGTTACCGGCCCTTCCCTGATTCATCCCGCCAGCAAGCAATTCATATTCAAGCGCAACAATAGAATTACTTTATAACGAATATTGTTTATTCGGTGTATTTTTCCATGGAATTTATTTCAACAAAAATGTATTGGTATAAAAGGAAAGACAATAACAAAAATAATCTTAAAAACTCAATATGTTGTGCTACAAAAGTTAATGACAGAAACGAATTGCTGCGAAACCGACTCCACGTAGTCTTGTCTGCCCTACCCTAGAGTGTAATTTAAATTCGCGTAGGCGCGGAGGGGCGAGGCGGCCAGCGAGCTGAGGAGCAGGTGGTTTTAACGCCCGCCGCCGTGGCTGAGGCTGGCCGGCGAAGCCGGCCAGTAAGCCGAAGCTGCGGTGGTGAGCGTGAATACCATCTGCGACGATAAGCTCGCGTGGTACCGCCGGAACCCCGCAACGCCGGAGCCGCGACAGAAACCATGCCTGCTGCATGTTGCATGTTCGCTTGCATGTTGCATGCTCGCTTGCATGATGCATGCTTGCTTACATCCTGCATCCTTGCTTGCACGCTGCATGCTTACTTGCATGCTGCATGTTTGCTTACAGGATAAACGATTTTACGATAACGATAAGGATAATCGGAATTTTAATAATCGGAATTCGTATTTTTGATATTTCGAATTTTCATTATGTCGGACTTTTTGTTATTCGATCTTTTGAAACTCGGTATTTTGAGAATAGTAATTATAAACGTTCGGAATTTTGAAATTTTAGTATTATAAAAATAGGATGAATGATAAATCGGAGTTGTTATATTAGGAATTTTGAACCATTCGGAATTATGAAAATCAGTATTTTGAAATTCGTATTTCTGACTTTCGGAATAAAGTTTTTCGTATTTATGTAGTGTACCCCCTTGTGATAAACGGACAGACAAACGAAGTCTTAATAGTAGGGTTCCGTTTGGCACTCTTTGAATAAGGAATCCTAAAAAGTTTAGACAAACGGGTGGTTTCAACCGTAATCGCTATGCTTGGCCGATGCATGTAGGCGATCGCAATAGGTGTCTCGATAGGTAGGTGTATCTTCTTGGCATCCCTCTGTAGCCTTCTACAACTGCACCCACGGGTAGAAATGGGGTGGTGCTATTCGCTGCCGGCCCCACACGGCCCACAGTTTAATTTTGTATGAACAACAAATTCAAAATTAACGAAACGTTTATTTGTTGTTTAAAAAAAAGTGGTTATTGTGTGGTTGTTTTATCATCCCGTGTCTGTAACAGACGGACGGACAGACGGAGTCTTAGTAATAGGGTTACGTTTGGCACTCTTTATAAAAAGATCCCTAAAAAGTTACAGATCAGTGTATGTAAAAGTAATCATTCTTCGTCAAGAAAGAATCATGGCGAGATCCATACATTCATTTGTCAAGTATGAAAAAAAAAGATTCATTTAGAGGGTTTAAAATATTGTCTAATGTGGAGAATACATTACCAGGAGTAGATTGATATACTAACCATATTTTTAAACCCCTGCATAATTAAAATATTTTAAAATGAAAATAACAATATTTCGTTTTATATCGTCGCTCATTTTGTGTTTATAAAAAAAAGAAAGTGACATTAACGGATCTATCAACAAAAAGGCAGACAAGTAATATGAATCGTTGTTTACTTACTTGTTTACTCTGCCATTTAGTGGCGGAGTTGAAAAAGTGCATTGATTAATCTTTATTTGTGACAATATTTTCCATAAAACGACTGTCAGTGTCAATGTTACTATCAGCTGCCGTTTCGTTCTGAAATAATGAGCTTTTCGTTAAAGCTTTCACTTTTAACATCAATTTTTTTTTTGCGGGGTTTTAAAAATATTTTAAATGCCTGAAGATACTCTTTAGGTACCCAAGAGTACAAAAATTAGAATTTCAACTTCTCTAAATTTCTTTATTTTTATTGTACAAATCTTGCCATGATTCTTTAATAGTACGAGTACCTATCCTTCATTTCTCTATAACTTACCTACTCACCGTGTGTAACGGTCATAGCCATTGGGCTATGACCGTTACACACGCCTTCTATATTATAAAATATGGCTGCCTATCGATCTATGACGTCGTCTCCAAAGTGATATTGATCTAGTATAATAATAATATGGTCGAGTAGAACCTGCCTACTAAATTATTTTGAAGGCAGTCTGTTTGCTCATCTGTCTGTGTTTTGATGGTTTCAAGTGTTTGAGGCATTGAAGCCTAAACATGTCTGTTAAGTTATTTGACTAAGGGCTTTTGAGTTAACTGTCTACATCAGAAATGAAAACAATTATGGCCTCTACACTCGTTTATTATACTGTTAAAAGTCACTGTGGTGGCTTTCACTTGATAAACACATTTAACTTGTTCATTAGTAATGTTTTTATTTCTAAGTGAAGGTTCATCATCATCATCATCATTTCAGCCGAAAGACGTCCACTGCTGGACATAGGCCTCCCCCAAGTGGCGCCACATTGACCGGTCCCGTGCGACTCGCATCCAGCGGATCCCCGCAACCTTTACCATGTCATCGGTCCACCTAGTGGGAGGCCTTCCAACGCAACGTCTTCCGGTTCGTGGTCGCCACTCCAGAACTTTTCGACCCCATCGGCCATCTGTTCTGCGAGCAATGTGCCCTGCCCACTGCCACTTAAGTTTGGCTACGTCGGTAACCTTGGTTCTCTTGCGGATATCCTCATTTCTGATTTTATCACGCAAGGAAACTCCGAGCATAGCCCTCTCCATTGCCCTTTGGGTGACTTTAAGCCTTCTGATGAGGCCCATTGTGAGCGACCACGTTTCGGTCCCGTATGTAATCACTGGCAACACACACTGGTCATAGACTTTCGTCTTGAGACACTGCGGTAAGTTGGACGAGAAGATACCACGCAACTTCCCGAACGCTGCCCAGCCGAGTCGGATTCGACGATTGACCTCTTTCTCGAAGTTAGACCTATCTAACTGGACCGTTTGTCCCAGGTAGACATAATCGTCTACAACTTCGAGTGTAGAGTCTCCGATCTTGATAGGAGTGGGTGTTACATGGGCATTCAACATGACCTTGGTTTTGTCCATGTTCATTTTAAGACCCACTCTTTCGGAAGCTCTACTGAGGTCACCGAGCATTGTACTGAGGTCCTCCATGGTCTCAGCCATGACCACTATATCGTCGGCAAACCGAAGGTGAGAGATGTACTCGCCATTGACGTTGATGCCTAGCCCGCTCCAGTCCAGAAACTTGAAGACATCCTCCAATGTGAAGGTCCAGTGAAGGTTAACATTAGAAATATATTATGGACTGAGATCTCAGAGTCACCCAACCTGCGTAATTTTAAGTTATGACGATATATAGATGAATATGTTGTTTTGGATATCCGTATTTTCTAGCTTCAATGCCCTCAGCTTTGGTCTTTTCGGGTATTAGGTATAATATTATCTTACCCACTTGTGTTCAAGCGTGACGGTGAGGTCTCAGATGTTTAAAAAAGAAGCCAGAAAACCTTGACAAAACAGTCTTACCTAGGGGTATCTTGTTACTCAGTAACTGGGTTGATGAGGTCAGATAGGCAGTCGCTCCATGTAAAACCCTGGTATTCAGCTGCATCCGGTTAGACTGGAAGCCGACCCCAATGTAGTTGGGAAAAGGGAGATGTGACTCACGACAAAAGTATCATAGTCAAAGTTCAAAAAATCATTGATTGAAATGTTTATTAGTAGTCCGCTGACTACATCTTTGGGAGTATTCCTCGAAGTGCACCCATTTCAAAACGCACCCAACGAAGTGCACCTAAAGTATTCCTCGAAATGAACCCGTCAGGTGCGCTTCGAAAATTAAATTTAAAATATTGTAATCTTATTCCTCGAAACGCACCCAATGGTCAAGGTGTGGATAGGGACGGGTATGAGCGGAAAATATCGATAGCAAATAGTGCATTTAGTTGGGTGCGTTTCAAAATAGGTGCGCTTCGAGGAATACCCCATCTTTGTGATAAGACCCAAGCTGACGTTGGTTAGAGTTCCACCTCCACACAATGCGTGCCTGGTTTAGGTTCTTACAATAAATTTACTAAAAATGTCCATACCTTCTGCTGAAGTTTTTCAGGTAAAAACATACCGCATAACTATTTGACCACAATAATAGACCAATTACATTAATATTTGTAACGATTATTTTAACGATACGGGCGTCCACTAAGCGATACATAAACTGTTATTGTGATACACAGTAGTATCCATAATATTATACATTATGTAAGTATTTACAATACAATCATTGTGTTATATTTATGTTACAGTCAAAACTGTTAACCGGTCAAAACTACTTTTGACTGACTTCAGTCAAAACCCTTATTAAGATAAAAAGCGTTTTCACTACAAAACAATTTTTTTTTTCGGAATTGCCTACTTATAGGAATCACCACAAAACAAAAGTTTATAAACAGGTCACAAAAAAAGAACCTACCAACTTAATGAGTTTCTAAATATTAAGGATAAATTAAACTGCTCATATGGACTATTGACTTATATTTGCAGTCAAAAAAGCTATTTTACAAAAAGATATCCGTCTGGAAAATCTAAAAAGTGATGTGGCTTTGTTCTGTTTGATGTTTTGTATTGCCTGCCACCGACTTCCGAAACTAAAGTCATGTGTGTTCTGTGCAGTTATTTATCACTTTTTAGATTTTGAAGGTGGTTGTCTTTTTGTAAAAAAAGCTTTTTATTTTTCGCTTTTTAGTACCTCCTTATCATCCAAATTCATTAAGAAACGGCAACACAGTCAAAACAGGGATTGAAAGTACAAGGTTGGAGAAAATTAAAACATCATCCATGTATATTTTATTGCTTTCTGTCGTTTTTTTTTCTCAAAAAGTGCGGGATCAATTTTGATTAAATTTATATGGGACCACCCCTGAGGGATACCTTATCTATTATAAAAAGAATTTTCAAAAATGCTTTACATTTGCCGGAGAAATATACAAAAAAAAAACAAAAGCATACAGGCGAATTGAGAACCTCCTTCTTTTTGAAGTCGGTTGAAAAGTAAGAGTTTTGACTGTGACATATACAGGATGTTTGGTAGATCGATGCAAAGCCGTAAAGGGGAGCTAGTATAGACTATTTACAACCATTTGAACCGAACTTGTGTGAACTATTTTTTTTTAGCTAAATTTTAATAGAACATAATTAGTGGATTTGTGTGATAAGACAATTTTTTTCAGACATTTAAAGTCAAAGACATTTTTAATAATTTCAGAAATCTGTTTTTAGACGGCATGAAAAAAAATCACGGATGGTGCTTTTTTTGTTCAAACATTTATAAAAACATATCTGGTTATTGTTCTTTCTTCCGAGGTATCAACTACGCGGATAACTCACTAATTATAGAAATTATGACCTACAAACCAAATTGAGGGAGAAAATTAAATTTTTTAGGCGAATTATTAAAAAGACAATTATGATTGAAATCATTTATTATTCCTGTTCAAAATGTTCGCCGCAGTCTCTAACACCAACACGGGCCCGTCTTCACACTACTGTTGTTGTTATTTTTAACTTCATCTCCAGTATCATCGTTTCAAACGCTGAATTAATTCTCTCAATCAATTCTTATTTCCTGTTTATTTCCACATTCGTATAAACTAGTTCCTTGGCCAGACCCCACACGTAAAAGTCAAGCGGAGTCAGGTGGGGTGACCGGGCGGGTCAAGGGATCGGCCCGTCTCTGCCGATTCAACTGTTGAGGAAGAAATTATTTAAGTTCTCCCGCGTACCTTTAATGTCCAATGCGCTGAACAACCATCTTGTAGAAAGACTTTCCGGCTCTCTAGCCAATATCGAGGCCTCGAATCCAGACGACTTGTCGGTCTCTAGTGAATATCGGGGCCCGGATTCCTCTACAAGCAGGCTCTGGAAGATCATTTTGTTGGAATTCCAAATAATTGTTGCCATCCAAATTATCCGGGAAGAAATGGGGCCCAATCAGTGAAATAAGTATCTAGTATACTTATTTAACTTTTTTAGTCACTTGTTAGCGCTTTATATACAAAACTATGAAACTCAACATCGCACTCGCGTCGCTGCATGCAGGCTTCATGACGCCTGCCGTGCGCATGTCATACGGGCGTATATCGAGTGAAAGTACGTGGTATTTTTATGTAACAATGGCGGGAACGGCTGCGAAATTAGTTCAGATATTAGAAA
The DNA here is from genome assembly GCA_947361185.1 of Charanyca ferruginea. Lineage (NCBI taxonomy): Eukaryota > Metazoa > Arthropoda > Insecta > Lepidoptera > Noctuidae > Charanyca > Charanyca ferruginea. The sequence goes on from OX376070.1 coordinate 6,284,448, forward strand.
AATATGACCGTTGTCATCGACGACAGTAATATGCCAAAATAACGTCTTCGTCGTCCAACGGCATTGTCACAAATGATTGAAAACGTACGCGAGTAATATACCGTGTAGTCGCTGGACGGCTCAAGCTGTTTGGCGTATTTTAAAGCTTCAATGAAGCTACGCCTCTGTGGAGAGTGACACTTAAAGACACCGAAAGTTCCATGAATTAGGTATTATACCATTATTGCGAGTAGGCTATATTTTTGTACTGCATCATACCACTTCATGGAATCCTTCTGGTTACGGAGGTATTGAAAGTCAAACTTCCAATATTTTGTTATTGTATCGTGTATATTATATCGTAGTGACTGATCAACTGCTGTTCTTCGTGCCGCAGTTTTGTTTTCCACAGTATAATTATATTAATATCTAGGTACACAGCCGGTATGCATGTATAACTAACTACTTACCTTATCTGCGGCGCACACACTACATGCAGCCCGACTTAATTATCCAAATAGAGATTAAACGATTGTTTAGGAAACCTGACATGCATGAGGTAATATAGGGCAAGTACAAATGAAACTTCTTCTTCTTTCTCTTCTAATGTGAATTGAAGAAGTCACAGAGGCCAGCACCACTGTATAAATATTAGTACTACCGTACAGTAGCGACACGCTCCGCCTCCCTCCGAAACTGTTCCTTACCCCTTCCCGCATCGAACGACTGCTCTGGGAACTGCTTTTAGTTCGAGCGGCGCGTAGACACGCACACAAACGCACGAATTTGTACAGTCTGTTATTTTAGTAGTAGTGTAGGTAATTAAATCGTTTCGTTTTATAGTGTCGTAGGTGTGCCAGCACATAAAGCTACTCCAATCTGTCAAATTTCTTCGATCGTTTTTCAACTTTATTACAAAAGTATAAGGTTCATGTTCAATTTAGAAAATTTTACAGTTTGGTATAGCTTGATGTGCTGGCAAATATCTTGTTCAACGTCGTTCAAAAACGAATAGCCGAATATTCAAACGCTACGCAATTTTAAGATGCCGTTAAGTTTCGTACTGTCACAGTCACTTTGGCATAAAGTGCTAGAGACAGCACAGACTTAACTTTGACTATTTGGCCATTAGGAATCTACCGCTCACCTCACCTGGAGTTGGTTAAGTTACTAACGTGCTTTGCATCTTATCATCACTTGGATGCAGAATACGAACACGAAGGTGAATCGTGAATGCAATAAAATTTTAATAACTTAAAAGTGCTGTGAATTTAACTGACTTTTAATGTATCTTTTGAAATAACCCAGTTTTGTAGTGATGGTTAATTTATAAGAGTGTTTGGTGTAGTGTAGGTACCTATATGGTGTATAGTGTATAATATGGTGTGTAGTGTTTATGGAATGTGAGTGTGTAATGTAGGTATGTGGTGTGTGATGTTATAAATACGTGTACTTGTGTGGGATGTGTGGATTGCTTAAATTAAGGCGCCCGCCTCAAGAACAAATACCATTATGACTATTTTAATTTCATATGTACTTTCTAAGTTTATTTTATAATAATAATTATATGTGAGTACATTTCACACACGGTCATCTGACCCCAAACTATGGAGACCCTGTACTATGGGTGTCAGGCAGCTGATATACATACACAAATACATTTTAAATACATACATACTTAAATAGATAAACAACACCCAGACACAAGGCAAACACAAGTGCTCAACACACAAATGTTAACCCTGGGCGGGAAGCGAACCCGCAACACGCTGCGCAGCAGTCGATAGCTCAGCCACTGCGCCAACCGTGTCGTCCAATTTAAATCAGAAATCGCCAATCCGCCTCGAGCAAATGTGGTGATCAACAATCGTGCCTTCTATGTTCGAGGCCTTTGCCCTGCAGTGGGACGATAATGGACTGGTATTATTATATTATGAAGCAGAAGCTTAGCTTGTAGATTTAGATTGTGTGGCATTAACTGATTTATATACTGCCAAGATACCAGAGGGAGCTACATTAATTGGAAGCGTATTTACTCTTGCGATATTTGCTTTGTTATGTAACTAAATGCTGGCGCGGATTTATTTGTTTGAGAATGTGTGGACATTTCTATGTAAACGGAAATGTTGCAGGCTTCAAAAGACATGTGCAGACTTTTTTTTTTGTGGGGAATCCTGATGGATTTCCTCCATCTGCGGAGAACAGAGGGTTATGTCAGACTCTTATCGACTAAAACCCCACAATTCCTTTATCTACCATGAGTTGGGATTCTGGTGTTTGTTTGACGCATGATTCGCGCCCCCGACTGGGCATCGCCAGCAAACCGCGTGAATTTTCTCAAGGATCCCTAATTTACTCAATTGATAAATATAGCCTATGTTACTTTGGGATAATGTAGCTTTCAAATGGTGAAAGAATTATTGAAATCGGACCAGTAGTTTTTGAGTAAAATCGTAACAAAGAAACAAATCTTTCCTCTTTATAATTAGTTAAGATGGTGTTACGAACATAGAAGGTATTTTAGCAACGATTCTATTATGAAATAGAATATTTATGTTTGCTAATATTTTGAAAGCTGAAGAATTAATTTCTGTTTTTGTTTGACCACCCTAATTCTTTCCAGAATCGGACCAGGGTAGGGGAGTAGGGGTAGAGATCCGTAAGAAAAAAATCATGCGCACATAAACTAGCGTTTAATAATAAATAGCATTATCCAACTCAAAATGTAAACGGAATGCTAGAACGGTGTAGCAGCACTGACACACTAGTACAATACAATGGTCTGTTTGTGTGCATCAGAAAAAAAAATACGCACGAAATAAGCACGAATCATTGAAATTGATCGGCAAACGACAGGGCGCGAGGTTTTACAGTGCTTTTTAAAATAATTGTCTAAAATAAATGAGTTCGTACAAGGAACTGAAACAAAATTTCGTAAAACGCTATAAAAGGATTGTCTTCGCTTTAAAAAGCCATAATTAAAAACTATACTTTTACTCTGTAGTTCCCTAAATCAAGACTTATCTTTTTAAATCTGTAATTGTCTTTAAATAATCTGCTCACATCATTACTATATTGCTCTGGGCAAAACGCGAAAACATGAAGTTTTCTTTACGAATCGAATACACGCTCTTAATATTATAAATGCGAAAGTAACCCTGTCTGTTATGTTCTCACGACGAAATAGCTGAACCGATTGTGATGAATATAGCTTGAACATAGTTTAAAAAGACCTTATTTAAGGATGACAACTTTTAGGCACAGTAATAGGTCAACCTTTTTCACTAAACCTACTTAGATTGGAAACATCAGCAACAACTGGAGGTATCGAATAATTAAGCGACTTCGTCTGCATCCGCGAAAACAGACATTCACGAGGACGAAGACGTGGGCAAAATGTAGTGGATGTAGTAACAATCAATAATTGCATCAATTAATTGTATTAATTGCAAAAATTGCATTATTGATTGTTACGAATTTATGATCGTAACTGTCCCCACTCCAGAATCTGTCAAAGAAAGCATGAAAAGAAGTCGTACCTACATAAAACCAAAAACGAAATGAAACATGATCATAGAATCAAAGCTTTTAAAAAATCAATATTTGGTATATAAAATATAAATGTTTCTTCAAAACTTTCGATACGACACGGCACATTACGTAATTACAATAGTCAATAAATGCCTACCTCATGAAATGTAGAACTTAATTACAAATCAATAACGACTTAGTCACAGGTTTTCACGCAAGTGTGTGCCTATCTGTAAAAATAAAACCAACCTTAAAGGCTTTGAAATAAAACTCAAATTAAAAAAACAAATTCACTTTGTAAAAACGCCTGTAAACACGACGACACAGGGAGAAATTCTTAGTCTAAACCTCAGATTATCAAATAAAAGGCAGATAGACCGCGCGGAACACTGCGAGTGAAGCCACAAATACCTACAATCTCGTGATTGTATTCGCTTTTGAATTTTTATTTGTATTAGTATTTGTTTTTTTAACAATGCTTCGCTTCGTGCTGTACTGACCCGTGACAGTACAGTGCGAAGCGAATTGTAGGTATTCGTTTTTGAATTTGTATTTGCTTTTGTGGCTTCTCTCTCAGTGTTCCGCACGGTATATCTTTTGTTTCATAATCTGAGGTCTAAACGATGAAGAAATGTTGTCGCCAAGATGAGATTTTTACTAGATTTTGAAAGTTTTTATTTAGTATGATTGCCTTCGAGACATGTCTGCGGAGTAAACGCGTGACCAAAGATCGAACAACATGAAGTGAGAAAAGAGAGAAATACAACTTAATTTAACCAGACTAAAGTAATGAAGAACTTAATATACCCAATCAAAACACACAACAGTTATTCAATCATAAACATTTACACACACACTCATACCCACACACCCCGCATATTCATACTCACATACTCGTCAACTTGACCATGCTAAAACACCTTTGTCATCCCATTACCAAAATATTTTTTTAATAAATAAGTAATTATGTCTATGGGTAGCTGTGAGGTAGGTACCCCCATCACAAGTACCTATCCTTATGCTAGTTAACAGGGCTGCCTCAATTTTGTGTTGTAGAACAAGTGTTTGAGAATTTTGTTTTTTTTTTGAGTTGGTATGGAAAAATACGATACTTAACTAAAAAAACCGGACAAGTACAGTCAACAGCAAAAGTAGATGATCAAAATCAGAAATTCAATACTAATTTACTAACACTAATTTATATAATTTATTACTATTTTATTTATTAAAAGTATGTGATTGTCACACACATACTTTTGAATCACTTCGACGCCACACAGTTCTGATGCGAACTCCGTTCATTAGCATTGTATTTCAGATTTTCATCATCTACTTTTGCTGTTGACTGTACGAGTCGGACAGTCAGACTCGCCCACCGAGGGTTCCATACATATTTGTAGGTACATATCCATACTTCTATACTAATCCATACCTACTATCCATACTTTAATCTACTAAATATTATAAATGCGTTTCTTGCGGCATAAACGGCCGTATCTTTTTTTCACGTTAACATTGAAGGTTGATTTTTTTACAGCTTCAAGTGACTGTAGACTTGAGTATATATAATTTCAACTCGATACTTCCGCGCGTTCCCGAGATAAAGGGTCTTGACAGACAGACGGACAACAAAGTGATCCTATAAGGGTTCCGTTTTTTCCTTTTGAGGTACGGAACACTAAAAACAACGAAGTTATACCTTGACACACTTATGTCCGCATTAAGTTTCATGAAAGCAGTACCAAATAAAAATGGAAAAGGTATTCTTCAATTAGTCTGAATGCATCGCAATTGGCTTGCTTCCTGACATTTGGCGCAGTACGTGCATTGTTGTCAAGAGCCGAACTGGCGCCTGAACTTTTGGCGTTTTTGCCAAATATTTTGGCACAAATTCCTCAGTAAATATGCCAACGTTCGCACTAGTAATAGCTACGTGAAAGGGTCAGCGCAAACAGCAGTAGTTTACTCGAGCAGTTTTAATTTATAAAATGACTATCCTTTGTCCCCGGCTTCGTCCATGTGATATTTCTTACAGATTCCTATTTCGTCGATAGATAAATATAGCCCATATCACTCAGGGATAACGGTATTGTCTAACATCGGAACGGTAGTTACGAAGATTAGCTTGTTCAGTGAAAATAATAAGGCCTAAATTCAATTAAATTGAATTTAAAACGTCAAACATAGAGATGAAAATTGCGTGGAAGATAAAATCCCGCGTGGTATTTATTGTCTTACATGTAATTATGCAATTTTCAATTCTATTCCTTTTATGTTTTAGTTTATTCTACAACCTACCAATAAAATCTAATTAGTGCGTCAGATAGATTTCCAAAAAAATATTGGACACATGCTTTTTCTTTTTTCACGTAAACAAAAAATGAAGACTATGTCAGTACACTTTTACTGGCAAAGTGATGTCACAAACCCCCACTCATGATCTTTGATGCGTTTTATCTTCGTCAGTTTTTATTGATTTTATAAAACAAAAAATACGTAGGTATCCAATATTTTACGATAATCTAACTGACGGACTAATTCGATTTTTTTGGTGAAAAAAAATAAAATACGGGTATAATACCCTATTAATCTTTGAACAAATTATATTGAAAACGAACCGAATGTCTACCTACACCTGCTTATGTGTAAAGCGACCTTAATACTTCATTTGCAACATTCTTGGTAAAAGCATCATAATTTCTTGTGACAGTGTCTAGTAGCTATGCCAAAATCTAGAATCTTGTTTGCAGCGTACGGCTTAAATCAACATTGCATTATCCATTGCCGCATTCGTATGCAAGAGAAATACCAAAGCGGTTGGTATATTCTCAGTGGACGTTGTAATTTTGGGCCATTTCGTGCCACGCATAATTTTGTTGCACTACATGGGGATGGCCTTGCAATGTAGATATTTGTGTTTCGCTGCCGCAAAGCAGTCCTACAATACATCTGATTTTGGACTATTTTGAGGAATTTCTAAGCGTACATCGGAGGAACAGGGGTGAGGAGTCGGGGGTTGGATATTTTTGCCAAAATGCGTATAATATGGGTCAAGATTCCAATGTGGCCTAACTACATGATTTTAGCATGGCTGAATCCTCTAATAGAGAAGACATGCTTACTTACTCGCTTGGTTCATAATGCTGGCTATTTTTCAGGTATCAGGTACAAATTAAGGTACCTTCCTAGCTTAAGTTTAAGTGTGATGGTCGGGTGTTAAATATGTTTTACAGGATATTGTTAGTTGGCCATTGTTTTCCTTCAGTCAGACATTGATAAGTTCCGACCTTTAAAGCATCCGGTAGCATGTAGTAATGCCCCACGAAAAATGTTTGATAACAATGTAAGTCTTATAGGCATATCTACAAACGATTTGATACGGTTAAAAAAATTGATTCTTTAATAAAATCTGTTAGTAAAGTAATAATGAAAATATTGTACCAATATACTAAATAATTATTATTGCCGATAATATCACAAATAGTAACAGCTTTATGTGTTTCGTGTACATAGTAATTAAATTAATAGTCTGTGTCTAGACTTCTACAGTAATAAAAATAAACAAATTTAAAAAATACGAACTTTGTTTTTTCGTTATACCATCTCGCAAGTCAACCTAAGAGGTTACCGGCTACTTCACCGGACTTTCTTTTGGTGCCTCAAAAGTGAGTTTAAGGCTCCAGCCAGGGCATAAAACTTATAAACTAAGCGACTACACAACTACACACTGAGGGCTGCTGGGGCCTGTGTGGTACGAGTCTCGGCTTAGGGCGTCGCTGGGAGAAGGATCGAGGTGGGGTCGGGAACGAACGATGTTCCTCAAATATCGCACGCACACACGCACTAGCAGACTAGAAAGAGAAAGAAAGAGAGGGCGCGCAGTGTGTATATTATTATATACACGCTGATAGAAAGATACACTGAGAAGAAAGAGAAAAGCGTATGGAGTGGAGGGGGTATAACGCAAAAATCTGACGTGACGTTACATTCTCTCCCAATTCACACTTACCACAAGCGATAAGGAATTTCGTTCGAAAAAAAAGCGAATTTATTGACTTGTTGTACCTTAAGACCTAGTTTCACCAACTTTTAAACGGCCGTTAAAATATTAACCGGACGTTAAAGGTAGCGAGTGTTTCACCAAGCGCAAATCCATGTTTAGATGTCTTAATCAGACGTTATATTTAATTGCTGTTATGGTCGTCCGTTAACTTACTAACCGGCGTTTAGTCAGTTGTCAAAATTGTCAAAATGAATGATTTATTTTCGAAATCAAAATGTTTAGGAAATTTAGAACAATTTACAAAAGTTGTAGATGCCCTACACATCAGAAAATTCCCCTTCTTTTTCCCACAATAAGACATTATTATTCTTACACAAAACGATAACAAAACAAAATTAGAAAGTTACTATAGGTGTGTCCAAACACAGCGTTTCAATCATGCGCGGTAATTAATCGCTTTCAAATTTTGCATCCTCTGTTGATAAAGTGGTCGCACCCAATATTGTTTTTTTTTAATAGGCTTTCTTCTGTTTATTCTTCAACGCAATTATAGAATAATAGTAGAGCTACACACGCGGCCGCATTTATTGTGGTTTGAACGCGATTTGAGCGCGGCGTGCCTCGGATATACCACGCAAACATTTCTGGGTTTGTCCTTACTAGTCGCACGGTAGATTTGTGTCTTGGGAAAAAACCGCATGCAGCAGCGTTTTTTGCGCGCTGTGTTTGGACACATCTTAATTTGACATAATTATATACCGACAAAATGAAATGTTGCAAGAACACACTCATACTTGACTACACAACTGACATTTTTATTTAAGTAAGTATCAATCCCAAATTCTGTTGCGTCAGACTTCAATACATCCACACAGTCGTGAGGGAATTCGTGACGTAACAAAATATCATCACTTTTAATTAATTTTGTACAATGAAAACTTTTCCGGGAAAGTTAATTCCCCACTGATTTGTATGATGGAAAGGTCTGAACCAATTAACAGATATTTTTTAACTAACGGGCATGACTTGAAATGGGCAAGCGAACTCGTTATATTTTTAACTAGGTACATATAGCTGATGCTCGCGGCTTCGTCCGCGTTTATATTTTCAAGGATCCCTATTTTTTTTCAAAATATAGCCTGTTCCTCAGGAATGATAATGTAGCATTCTAATGGTAAAAGGTATGGTCCCATATCTTCCCGTGGGTGTCGTAAGAGGCGACTAAGGGACTCACCAGAGAATGGGCAGCAGCGTTCTCTGTGCCCTTGTAACAACCATACTGCGATCGCCAACCCGCCTGCCAAGCGTGGCGACTATGGCAAAACCCCCCCTTCGGGATGTGAATGGTAAAAGAATTTTTAAAATCGGATCAGTAGTTTTTGAGTTAAATCGTAACAAATAAACAAACTTACCTTTCCGTCTATAAAATATTAGTTTACACTAGCCTTTGGCCACGACTTCGTTCGTGTGAATATCGGTAACCACGGATGCAGTGGGATCAAAAAGTAACCTATGTCGTTATCCACATTCCAAGTTAGTAAGTAGGTACCTCGTTGTCAAGATCGGTGAAGCGGTTATGCCGTGATAAGATATCAAACAAACAGTGGGCTAATTCACGTAACTAAAGAAGTGCTGTTGAAATGCAGTTGCAGTTAAGTTTCGATCAAAACAACGCTTTTCGTATTCTCTACCGCTGTCAGACACGCTTACGTCAAGTTCGCGTCACGCGAGCGCAATAAAGGCATTCTACTGCTGCGCGTCTTTGGTGCGTGCTTCGGAACGCAACATGATCGGTATTCCACTATTCGTTTGACGTCTCAAAATGACCGTTAAAAAGCACTAAAATCTGTACTGGGGTATTATTTTAATATTATAATAACGTAATATTCAGATTTTATTCAATTATTTAGTGAGTAATATTTTTCTCTCATGTGGCTACACCATAAGAAAATTTGGTAGAGTTTGGTTGTCATACAGTTCACGCGTAGCTTACGCGCAGTTCAAAGATAACAAGAATACCGTTTATCACTCAAACTTGAACTTAACTGCAACTGCACTACGTAAGCGTAAGCTGCGCGTGAACTGCACGTCAACTGTAGGTACGACAACCAAACTTACTTATGGTGTAGCCACATGAGAGAAAAAATATTACTCACTAAATAATCGAATAGAATCGATTATATTTCAATGAATAAAATATTAAAATAATACCCCAATACAGATTTTAGTGCTTTTTAACAGTAATTTTGGGACGTCAAACGAATAGTAGAATACTCATAATGTTGCGTTCCGAAGCACGCACCAAAGACGCGCAACAGTAGAATGCCGTTATTGCGCACGTGTGACGCGAACTTGACGCGGGCGCGTCTGACAGCGGTAGAGAATGCGAAAAGCGTTGTTTTGATCGAAACTTAACTGCAACTGAACTGCAACAGCACTTCTTTAGTTATTAGACATCCAGCAAAAAAACGGCATAAAATCACGTTTGTTGTATGGGAGCCCCCCTTAAATATTTATTTTATTCTATTTTTAGTTTTGATGTTATAGCGGCAACAGAAATACATCATCTGTGAAAATTTCAACAGTCTAGGTATCACGGTTCATGAGATACAGCCTGGTGACAGACAGACAGCCAGGTGGACAGACAGACGGACAGTGGAGTCTTAGTAATAGGGTCCCGATTTTACCCTTTGGGTACGAAACCCTAAAAATGAAGGCCAATTTATTTTTAATGCACAAGAACTGCGCTATTATGTAAGTTAGTATAATTTTAGTTAGTGAATATTTTTTACGTAATTTAAGTTACGTAAAAAATATTCACTAACTAAAATTATACTAACTTACATAATAGCGCAGTTCTTGTGCATTAAAAATAAATTGGCCATAATTCTCAGGCGGAAGCATGTGTCAAAATACAGTTCTTTATTATAAATGGGGCGTGCATATAAAGGAAGATTTACACTCGGTTAGGTAATAAAGTCAGGTTATTGAACGCATTTACTTGTTAGGCACTATTTCTTGTTAATTAGTGCTTTGAGTTAGTTCAAGGCTAAGACTGACTTGTTAGAATGAAGAAGAATAGGTATAGGTACCTAATAATAATATTCTTCAGGCTAAAGAATCATGGCAGGATTTGTACAAAAAAATTAAGATGTTTAGAGAAGTTGAATGTCTAATTCTTATAATTTTGGGTACCTAAAGAGTATCTTCAGACTTTTACAATATTTTTAAAACCCCGCAAAAAAAGTAAATAGTTTAACGAAAAGGTCATTATTTCAGAACGAAATGACAGTAACAGTGACACTGACAGCCGACGTTTCGCAGTTCTTACACTGAAATGGCATCGTTTTATGGAAAATAATATCACAAATAATGATTATTTTTTCCACACACTTATCACATCACTTGTCTGCCAATTTTCTAGATCCGTTAACGTCGCTTGTCACTTTCTTTTATTTATAAACACAAAATGGGCATCGAGATGAAACGAAAAAGTGTTATTTTCATTTCGTAATATTATGCGGTTGTTTAAAAATATGCCAAGTATATCAATATACTCCTGGTAATGTATTCTTTACATTGGAAAATATTTTAAACCCCTTAAATTATTTTATTTTTTTCATACAAATGAATGTATGGATCTCGCCATAATTCTTTCGGTTAGGGCAGCTAATCTTAGTGGGGTGGGGACTAGTCCAGTAACCAAGAGATATTATAGTGCATATGTGTGTGAGCGAACGCGGATGTACTTCTTTTTACTTCACTTTCATATGCCGATGGGACAGCCAGCCGACATGACTGAGGAGAGATCAAACTCGGAACGAAATGAGTGCCATACCACCAGGTTCTTAGAGAATCTAGGAATAGCTCCTGAGAACTTTTTTATGAAAAACCCCGTAAAAAACTTTGCGTAGTTTGAGAATCGAGCAAAGGTAAAGCAGTCACATTTTCAATAACAAGGGTAATGGTGTAAGCACGTACTTATGACTATACATTGAAATATTTTACATAGCCTCCTAGCATACATGGGCGGTATGGACAACATCTCTTCAAATAAAAGAACAAGAAAAAGTGATTTTAGTTTATAGTAATGCCATTTTTTTATATTTCAAGTGTGCCAAGTGTTTTGAATTTTAGTCCAGATTTTTGAAGGACTAGATACAATTTTTACGTCTCTTTGTATAAGATAACATTAGCTTGACTTTAATTTAAGAACGCAGCAGAATGGTGTCAGTGTAAACCCACCCTTAAGTTCAACATGCAAGACAGCAAATTATGCAAAACATTTGAACTTTGAAAGTAACGCAATTAGAAGTCTTGCATGCTAACATGTGGCGAACAATATCTGTGTAATTTATAGCAATTAGAGCAATATGCGGTACTCACGGAATAATTTGGCTTTGAAGTATTTCAACTTCAACGAAACATATATTATTATGATACCTACATATATTTTCTTTCTTTTCTTCCTTTCTCGTCTGAAATAGAACAACGCCAGCTATCGAGCTTGGGAATAAACATTATACATTATACTATATTGATTTTAAGTTAATTAAAACGAATGACCCATTAAGATTGTAAATATTAATAAATCTACATATTATGTCTAATAAACAATTAACATATTATTAATTATATAGATACACTGCGACTATAATATGAGCAGTAAATTAAGTATATTTTCTTGGAAGAAAATTGAAATGGCTGATCGTATTTGTATACCAAGGAAAGGATTGAAGTAAGAGAGCATAAATACTTTTATCTACATTCATATTGTAAAGTTAATATTAGAAATAAAAAATAGTATCATAATGACTATTTTTATGCACGTTGAACTCCTATGAATTAAAAAGTGTTATAATAACACACTTACCCTAATAATGCTTTAAAATAACCACAGTTATGCTAGTTATATAAACGACTAATTTAATCAAAAGTATTAAATTTTTAAGGACATCTAACTATTTAATATAGGTTAGTAAATTAATATGTATAACAATACATAAAAAATAATTAAATTCCAAATGGTAGCTCCATTTGGAAATCATATACAATTGCAGATTTTATTCCCTGAAACACTGATGTAAATTGACAATAACTTTTAAACATTTATCCACTTACCAATCTAATCAATACGGCACAGTAATAAACTACGTGAATTATGCTAATTAATTAGAAATAATACATTTGGCGCGACCTTTCTGAACTAATACATTATGTTTTCGTGAGCTACATATACGAGTAAGTTCCCGACGAGTACTTTATTGGGAATAATAATATTCTTGAGTAACTAGATATTTAATAAAATACTAGTTTTTATCTCCGACTTCATTTGCATAAACTTCAGAATAACGCTAATTTCCTAACTATCATACGGTAACAAAAATGGGATAAAAGTTATCTTATGTGTTAAGCTAGATCAATATTCTACGTATAATTATGTATGCTTTGGACTTGCACAACCTAATTCCCCCATCCCTATTCCATCATCGGACGAGCAAAGATACGACGACGCGTCCCCTCTTTATGGTTGAAGTTCGGTCTCGAACCAAGCGCTTTGATTCCACATTTATTGCACGAATTGTCAGACTGTGGAATTCACTGCCCACCTCTCTGTTTCCCGAAAAGTATAATATGTCTTCAAGGCACGAGTGAACCGCTTCATCTTTGGCAAGCGTGCTCCACCTTAGACACCATCGCATCATCACTGAAGATTAGGTGAGTTATGGTCAAACGCAAGCCTTTTAGAATATTAAAATGAAACAAGAATTTATTTCAATTACATCATTTAAGAAGTTTTAATTGTCACGGAGTCGGTTAGTAAGTGAGAAAGTTGAAGTTAACTAGTTGCTCGTTCCAAAACGTTGGTAGGTCTCTATGGAGAAGAACGACCAAGAAACTCTAGAAGTAAGGTGACTAGTTGCTTAATGATTCTTTATTGTAACCTTTTTCCTCAGATTATCAAACAAAAGGCAGACAGACCGTACAGAACACTGCGAGTGAAGCCACAAAAGCAAATACAAATTCAATAACGAATACCTACCTACAATCTCGTGATTGTGTTTGCTTTTGAATTTTTATTTGTTTTAGTATTTGTTTGTTTTTTTTAACAATGCTTCTCTTCGTGCTGTACTGACTCGTGTCAATGCAGCGCGAAGCGAATTGTGGGTATACGTTTTTGAATTTGTATTTGCTTTTGTGGCTTGACTCTCAGTGTTCCGCACGGTCTATCTGCCTTTTGTTGCATAATCTGAGCCTTTTTGTAAATATTATTGTAACTTGCAAAACATAGGTAATGAGCAAGCGTAAGAGCATTAAATACCAAGTTTCAAATTGTAGCCCACAGGCAATACAACTTTCCGTACACCCCAAGTTGGTAACACGATTATAATATCATCGAAATTTCATGTTTCTGCATTGCTGTAGACTTTGCGTAGTATCTTTCACTCAGAGATCGGGTCATATAATGTGGCTAACATTATTAGCTTATACCCACAGTTTAGGTTGCGTTAATTTAGAATTTGACAATCAATTCGGGTTGTAAGTACCTACTCTGCTTGTAATATGTGGGGACATTTCACACATGGCCATCTGACCCCAAACTAGGGACACCCTGTACTATGGGTGTCAGACAGCTGATATACATACACAAATACATACATATATACATAAACAACACCCAGACACAAGGCAAACACATGTGCTCATCACACAAATATTTACCCAGGGCGGGAATTGACCCCGCAACACGCTGCGCAGCAGTCAATCGCTCAACCACTGCGCCAACCAATATATTTCAATCATGATTCGCAAGTTTAAAACCAGTGTGTGTTGCCAATGATGACATAATTATGGCACAGAAACGTGGTCCTTAACTGCTGGCCTCCTAGAGAAGCTCAGGGTCACTCAGCGAGCCATGGAGAGAGCTATGTTCGGAGTTTCTTTGCGCGATAGAATCCGGAACGAGGAAATGAGATGGAGGACCACCAAAAGCGTAGCCAACCTAAATGCGTAGCACTTAATTTCAATGCTTTCTTCATAATTTTACGGGCAGATAGGCAGTCGCTCCATATAAAAAACGGTATTCAGTTGCATCTGTATGCTGCTGATGTGTTTAACTTACGTATATATTATTTTAAAATTACGATTTAACAAGAAACTGACAAACCAGCCCTAATATTAGTGGTCTTTATCCTGTCTACAATATGGAGTTGAATTACTTTTTGGCCAAAATATAACTAGACTATGTTTTACCACGAACCGGGAGGCGCAGCGTTGGTAGGCCTCCCGCCAGATGGACCGACGACATTGTAAAAGTCGCGGGTAAACGGTGGATGTAAGCGGCAGGTTGCCGCTCATTGTGGCGTTCTATGGCAGAGGCCTATGTTCAACAGTGGACGTCTTTTGGCTGATGATGATGATGATGATGATTCGAAAGACACGTGGCGACATTTATTATCATAAGAACGTTATTGTGGTTTTCCCCGGGTACAGTTCTTTTTTCGGGATAAAAGGTACCCTATGTCCGTTTCTGTACACCTGACAACAATATAATATGCAAAATTTCAAGATGATTCATTCAGTGGCGTGAAAAGGTAACAAACAAAGTTACTCTAGCATTTATAATATTAACAGCTTTTGCCCGCGACTTTTTCCGCGTGAATGTTGGTTATCGTGAATGCAGCAAAAGTCGCGGTTTTCAGGGACCCAGGGCGCAAACTATCTTCGTCCGAAATTTTTATAAAATAGTTTATCGTGAAAGCGTAACAGACAGAGTTACTTTCGCATTTATAATATTGGTATGGACTAGGTACATAGAAAAAATCACCACGTAGATGACGTAGGTAAGGCGCTAACTTTTACAGATTTTAAACTGACAATCACGTCAAAATGTGTAGTGTAAATGATTTGAAAAAAATATATGTCAAAGTATAACTTTATCAGTTCATATTAAATAGTTTAATTAACTCGTGAAGTTGTGTCTGACGCGGACAAAACATTGATAATCACACAAAATCCATCAGGTATATTTAAACGAAACTTTTACTATCTTACAGACAATTTTATTATCTATCTTTTATTATATATTTTTTTTTAAGTTAAAGAATACTATCTTTTATTAGATTTTATCGACTAAACTTTGAGAGTTTTGGACGCAGCGCATACGATTCTCTGGTCGCTCAAGGTCGCCGGCGTATATAGTCGCCTTCCTTTTATCACAAAGAAAAAAGATAGAATTCGACGTAGGGAAGCATTTCTTTCAACTTTTTCTTTACTATGGGGTGTATTAACTAAATTAGGACACGCTTTGATAAATGCGATTGTTAAAAACCTTACTGCAAGTGGTACCGTACTAGTCCAAAAGTCCAGAGTCCTACGCCCTACGTTTTTTTTTTTTTTTTTTTATTTAATCCTTTTATTTCCCAAAGAAACAGTGCATTATATTAACTTATTTGTTTAAAAGCATGCAATTTAATTACAAATTATGAAGTTATAATTAGATTAGGTACATTATTAAAGATTATGTAAAAGTTCAATAGTTCATAAAATCATAGCATATCTCATATTATATCTCAAAAATTAAAATAAATAGATTTACTCTGGACAAAACAAAATTTGATTAAATAATTCATTCATCAATAATGTAAACATGCAATTAAAATAATAATTATGATTAATAGATAAGGTCTCACAATATCAATTCTATTATTAAGTATTTAAGTAATATTGTAGCATTGAATAGGTATTTTTTTTTTTTTTTATGCAGTTATTTATTGGGTACCCATTTAAGGGCGAAGGCCTCCTCCAACTTTTTCCATTTCAGTCTATCTTGTGCTAGTCTAGTCCAAGTGGGGCTGGCTACGGCCACAATGTCATCGCACCACCGGCGCATCGGTCTGCCTCGGGGACGTGGTACATCGCGAGGATACCAGTGAAGAACTCTCTCACTCCAGCGTCCATCTGTGGCTCTGGCTACATGTCCTGCCCATCGCAATTTCAACTTGCATGCTAGTTCTACAGCATCTATTATTTTTGTATGAAGTCTTATCTCTTTGTTTCTCTTTCGGTCTCGTAGTTTAATTCCTAACATACTTCTCTCCATTGCTCGTTGAAAAACTTGAAGTTTATTTGTAACTGTTTTCGTAAGCGTCCAACTTTGACAGCCGTATAGTAGAGTAGGAAGTATAATAGTGTCCATGGCTTTCTTTTTCAGGCGGATAGGAATACATGACTTAAATACCTCCTTCAGTGACCAATATCTTCTCCATGCGCTCTTTATTCTACGATCGACTTCATTTTCTGTTGGTTTGGAGAAACAGATGCTTTGTCCAAGATAAACACAGTTGTCTACGTACTCTATTGGTATGTCTTGTATCGTCGTTGGTATTCTTTTGCTGTTAGTTAGTAGACATGTTTTTTCAGCGTTCATGTAAAGACCACATTTTCTGCTCTCCCTATCTAGAGATTTCAGCATCTGTTCCAGATCTGCATGTGTTTCGCTTAAGAGGACTATGTCATCTGCGAAGCGGAGATGATTCAATAACTCACCATTTATGTTGATTCCAATATTGTCCCACTTAAGCTGTCGGAAGATATGCTCCAAAACTGCGTTAAATAAATTTGGTGAGATGGGATCTCCCTGACGGACTCCTTTTTGGATTTTAAATTGTTCACCCTTTTTCTCCAATTTAATCACTGCTCTGCTGTTCTTGTAAACTTCTTTTAGGATGTTAATATATTTTGCGTGGACTCCCTGTTCTTGAAGAAAATACCATAGAGATTCATGTGAGATAGAGTCAAACGCCTTGGAGTAGTCTACAAAGGCTATGTAGAGATCTTTATTGTGTTCATTAAATTTTTCTATTACCTGTGTGATTGTGAATATGTGGTCGTTTGTAGAGAAACCAGATCTGAATCCTGCTTGTTCTCTAGGTTGATTCTCGTCCAAGGTCTTTGAAATCCTTTTTAGTATTAAACTGGTAAATAATTTATATAGCGTCTGTAGCATACTCAGTGGTCTGTAATTGTCCATTATACCTGGATCACCTTTTTTATAGAGTAAGGTTATAATTGCAGTATTCCAGTCAGATGGTATCGATTCCTGTTTCAAGATTTCATTGAAAATAGTGGTTAGAATAGGTGTGATTGGCTCTCTGATCGCTTTCAATATGTCATTCGTTATGCGATCTTCTCCTGGGCATTTCTTCGTTTTTAGTTGTTGGATAGAGTAGCTTATTTCGGATTCAATAAATTCCGGGACACAGTTTGAGTCAAGTGGTTCGACATCGTGGTTCGAGTATTTGCGTTGGGTAGGATAATCATATAGTTTAGTATAAAATTCGGTGGCTATTTTTAATATTTGGTTTCGGTCCGTTACTTGATGTTTGTTTTTTGTAAGTTGTGTAATCCATTTTTTGCTTGAATCTAGTCTTTTATAGGCTCTTTTGACTGATGCAGTTTTCTCCAGTTCCTGTTCAATAATTTTACATCTTTGTTCTTTTAATCTTCGCTGTATTTGTTTTCTAATTAGTTTATATAATGCCGACAGATGTTTCTTTTCTATGATAGTTTTGTTTTTCTTTTCTTTTAGCAGAGATCTTTCTTTTATTAGTCTAGTCAGGTTTTCTTGAATGAGAGGTTCATTAAAACTTCTTATTTTTGTTAATCTTTCTGTAGTTTTTCTAATTTTTGTGACTATTTGGGAATAGGTGTGCTGTATGTCTGTGAACTCTATGTCTTTAATTTCCTGTGAACATACTTCTTTTAAATATTCTGTGTCGAGATGTTCAATACCAGTTGTACTTTTATCCTTAAAACGTTTTCTTGATGTAATGCGTTTACATTGAAGCAGTAGTGATGCTCGTACCAGTCTGTGATCGGTAGGATGTGAAGTTGGTATGACCTCCACGTTATGGATACTGTTATTACTTTTTGTTATTATATAGTCAATTTCGTTTCGTGTGGTGCCATTTGGGTGAATCCAGGTCCAGCGACGTTTCGGGTTCTTCTTGAAATAGGTATTCGTAATATGTAGTTGATGTTCAAAACAAAAATTTAATAGTATCTGACCTCTTAGACTCCGTTTGCCGTATCCCCATGATCCCATAACATATTTGTCATCTTTAGTGGGCAAACCAATCTGTGCATTGAAATCACCCATGATCAATGTTTCCCTATTTGTATTTTCCATCGCCTTCCTGAGATCATCGTAGAATTGGTCTATATCTTCTAATGATGACTGCTCGGTTGGTGCGTATACTTGGATAATATATATTGTTTTATATTCCATGTTTATTACTAATTTTGCTACTCTATCAGAGACTGGTACAAAATCCTTGATATTTTCTTTAAATTCCTTTTTTATTAAGAATCCGATGCCGTTTCTATTATGTTTTTGTCCATAATACATAAAGATTAAATCTTGATGCTCTATAATTTCTTTACCTTCAAGCTTTATTTCAGAGAGACCGATAATATGCCAGTTTAATTTAGCAATTGCGTGTTTTAATTGGGTAAATCTTGACGTTTCTATCAGCGATCTGACATTCAATGTGCCAATGTAGAGATATTCATTATTTCTAGTTGTTATTTTGACTTTATTTTTGATGGAGGGTAGTGGTCTACTACTCCCACGGGGACCAACCGTGCCGGGAGAGTGAGAGTTATTTTTATTGTGGATTTCATA
Source organism: Charanyca ferruginea (assembly GCA_947361185.1). Taxonomy (NCBI): domain Eukaryota; kingdom Metazoa; phylum Arthropoda; class Insecta; order Lepidoptera; family Noctuidae; genus Charanyca; species Charanyca ferruginea. The sequence goes on from OX376070.1 coordinate 6,303,647, forward strand.
GCATATAGGAGGAGGGACTGCTGATTGCTATTGTTCATGTTGACTGTCGCTGATGATTTGGGTTGAAGTAGGAATAATAGAAGAATTCGTCTCTATTTCCTTTGGAACTAAGAAGTTTCTCATATCTATTTTAGTTTTCTTGGATGTGCGTTGTGGGAATGATATTTTGTTTTTATGGAATTGTGTAGAATTGCTTTGATTCTCTGGTGATTTCGAAGATTTTCTTTTAGAGTTATGGTAGTTACTTTTGTGAGTTTTTCCTTGCTCCAAGTACACAATTTTATCATGTCTCAAAACAGCATTTCTACCCTGGCTTCTTGCTACATCTACTTCTTTTTGTAATTCTTTCCTTATTTCCATGACTTGTGGCGAGAAATCTTCCTTTATGTAATAGCTGGTTCGTTCTAATTGTTTTTTTCTTTTTAATATTTTTAATTTCATATTTAGTTTACAGAATGTTATTTTTATAGGTCTTGTTTTTTCTCCTTTTTTTCCCAGTCTTATAGTCGATTCTATGTCATATGTGGTACATTCTGCGTTGAGGTGCTCGTTGAATATTGAGATGATATTATTTTCTAAATCTTCGTGGCTTTTTTCTTTTTCTTCAAGCCCAAATAAAACAACATTCTTCATACGTACTTGTCTTTCTAGCTTTTCGATCGTATTTTGCTGATTACTAATAATTTCCTCAAGTTCCTGATTTTTAGACATAATTTCGTTGAATTTAATGTTCATATTTTCTATAATTGGTTTCGAAATTTCTTCTTTTAAGTTTTTTATGTCTGTTCTTTGTTGTGATAAATCGTTCTGAAGATTTTTTAACATTATTGTAATTTCTTCCATATTGGTGTATCGCTTTTAATTTAGCGCCCTCTAGTGTTAAGTGGCTAAACTAGCTATCGATTAAGCTTGTTGTCAACTGTTTAATCTGTGAGTGCAGCTACTCTCCGCTAGATGGCTGTAGTTTTAGTTTGCAGCAGTTTTTAATAGATGTCGCTGTTGTTGTGACCGTTTTTTTGCATCATTTTTAAAACTATATTATATTCACTAGATTTGTAGCCAAATTCACTGTTTATCACTTTTACGTATCTCTTTTCAATGTTATTAGCTTATTCTTCCTAATATTAGTCTATAGCAGAATATTGTTTTGATTATTGGCTAAACCAAGTAAACAAAGATGTAACTGTCACTGGTATTCAACTCGTAATTTCTTGATTTTCACTTATCACCGGGTACAAACTGTTATTTGGGACTTTGTATCACTGTATTATTATCACTTTTGTTTAGTTTTAACTTGTTTTTGTTTATTATTTTAATTTTAGATACGGAAACAATACGGAGCTGATGTTGTTGTTATAGCAGCTACCCTCTCATTCAAACACTTGTACAACGCCCTACGTTATTGTAGCATAATTGTATTTTTTTTTTTGGTATAGAAAGAGAAGTAGTGTCGTTAAGATTCGTCGTCAATATTTGTAAATATGTGAACACTATGTATATAACTTAGCTGTCATTTCTTACTTCAATACTTTGTACATACTTTAACAACTATTGTGGATTCTGTGCAAGGTAATACATCGTATTCACGTATAATTACATAATTATTGTAAATGCAAAATATTGCAAACATATTTAGTATGGAAAGAGTTAGTATAGAGTTTCTTGCCTATTATTTTTGACCATTTGAAGAGGCAACTAGATTCAAATTCCCTAATATGACGTTCAAAAGTGCCTATAATGGTCTAATTGAAATAAATGATTTGACTTTGACTTTGAAGAAGGTATGAGTATTCAATGTTGGACCTATTTTCAGGTATTAGGGTAAAAGGTACTTTACTCACGTACAAATGAGACCACACAAAAACCAGACACTTGGCATGGGTACTAACTTTAGCCAGACACGATTCGGCATCTCTGGGATCCATAGCTGTCAATTAATTTTTGTTTTTTATTTTATTTTATTAGCCCATTGTGTCCCACTGCTGGGCAAAGACCTCCCCCGAGTCTTTCCAGGTAATCTTTTCTTGCGCTGCCTCGACCCAGCCCTCGCAGTACGCGTCTAGGTCATCTCGTCACCTCTTCCTTCTTCTTCCCCTTCCACCACCAATTTTTTATTTCGTAATTTTAATCCTCAACTATTGAAATACCCTAGTGAAATTTACTTACCTATAATAATAACCTTTAAGTCTACAAGGTCAATCACAGCCAGGGCTTTTACCCCTCAAATACTATAATTGCTGTATTTTCCCAATTAAATAGTTCAGTTTGATTTAAACTCTTCGATAATAACCACTGACCATTACAGCCCAATGTAGTATGATTCATCATTATCTTGTCAACCTAGACGCCCACTGCTGGGCATAGGTCTCCCCCAAGGGGGGTATCAGCCGTAATCGCCATGCTTGGCCGATGCATGTTGGCGATGTAGTATCATTAGCCTAGCCTTTTCCTACGTTAGGGCCGTCTTTCGGTCGAACCGGATGCAGCTGAATACCAGTGTTTTCATGGAGCGACTGCCTGTCTGACCGACACAACCCAGTGAGCGGGTAACACGATACCCCTTGGTAAGACTGGTTGACAGACTTTCTGGCTTCTGATAACCCATAACGACTGTCAAAGATCTACGTATAACAGGAGGGACCAACGGCTTTACGTGCTTCGCTTAAGAAGTCTCCATCCACAGACCGATCGCGGCAAGCGTAGCTTAACCTTGACTGATCGGTACATACGGCAATGCCGTACTTAGCTACGAGCCCTTGCTTGGCAATCAAGCCGATAGCCCACCGGATGTTAATTGGTCATCGCAATACCAGAAGCTTTCCAGATGCATTCCTGTCCACTGCTGAACGTAGGCCTCCCCTCGAGATCGCCAACCAGCTCGGTCTTGGGCAACCCGCATCCATTCGCTGCCAGACACCTTCTTTAAATCGTCGGTCCATCGTGCCGCAGGGCGTCCCACACTACGCTTGCCCAAACACGGTCTCCACTCTAGAGCGTGTCTGCTCCATCTACCATCTCTCCGTCTGTAGACGTGGCTCACTTCCACTTCAGTGTGCTTATTCGACGAGTAATTTCGGTGACTTCATTTCTCTGGCAAATGACTTCATTACGTCTATGCACCAGAGAAACCCCGAGCATCGCTCTCTCCATAGCACGCTGAGCAACCTTGAATTTGTGGACCAGGCCCGCGGTGAGTGTCCACGCTTCGGCTTCGTAAGTCATTACGGGTAGGACGCACTGGTTAAAGAGTCTGGTCTTAAGGGATTGTGGGATCGACGATTTAAAGAGATCACGTGCATTGCCATATCAAAGGCAAGGTTGAAATTTCTCATGTGTCCGTTATTTTATTACACTGGCACCCATACCTTCAATGCGGAACACAGCTACGCTGCTTTGCGGCAGAAATGGGTATGGTGAATATGAAGTACGGGGCCCCTTAAAAAGACTACATTTTCTAATATACGTAATAAAAAACGCCAATTAAACGCGTTAATTTTACTCAAGGCTATTCAATCCTGAGGGTGACTTGGGGTCAATCGATACACACGGCCCCAGGCAACTATTAAATGGACATAGCCACACAATGTCAATATCATAACCTTACTATAACCGTTTATCAACGATGTTTAAATTATTCATTGAATGTTTTAATGGATAATGTTCATTAATAGCATAGTTGGTATGTACCTACCTTGAGTTGGGGCATCGAACTTGGAGATACTGTAATAATAATACTAAGTTTATAAATTAATGATTGTTGGATTTTTTTTTTCTTTTTCGGATTAAAGTCTGCCTTTATTTTTGTAGTATTGCAACTGGTACTGTTTAATACATATTTATACTTGAGCAGACGAGGTAAAGCCGAGAGTGTGATGTCGGCCACGAATAGCACCACCCCATTTCTAACTGTGGGTGTTGTAGAAGGCGGCAGAGGGATGAAGGAAGCAGCGTCCTTTTAAGTAACATAACACCTACTGCGATCGCTAACATACGTCGGCCAAGCATGGCGATTATTCGCCGACATAGGACCTATGCCTAGCAGTGAGCGGGTAAAAGTTGAAATGATGAAGTGAAGTGATCAATCTGTATGAAAAGAGGCCTTTGAAAAAAAATCAACTTATCCGTCCTTCATTTCAACCGTTAATAAAAGAACTTTCAAAATCTTTCTACAATTGCCCAAAAAATCGCGTAACAAATATACAGTCGAATTGAGGAGCTAGTACTTTTTAAGGGACCAATTGTTGTAGAAAATAGCAGATTTTTTTAAAATTCTTATTTAATCCCTTAGTAAAAGTTGCTCGTATTTAGAAAAACTTTTGCTGAAAGATGCGTAGTGAATTAAAAGTTGGCCTGTATAGAGTAATTCTATTGTTTCAGTATGCAAAGGTTTAAGATTTTAGGCAGCTAAAAATAAGTACTTAATTATAGAACTTTCTAGACGTAATAACAATTGCCACAAAATCCCCAAATCCGTACAGATTAAAGGCCCAGATAAATAAATGGACGTGAAAAATAAACAATGCTTCTTACATCGTGATAGAGAATAAATCAAGTAGTATCATCGACGTCGCCGTCGAGGAGTAAGTACGTTATCGACATGTTCGAGTTACCTATAAATTATCCGACTGTTCTGTAAGTATAGGTGCTCTTGTAAAGATTTACTTACTACATAATACTAATAATATATATAATATGTGGGGACATTTCACACACGGCCATCTGAACCCAAACTAGGGAGACCCTGTACTGTGGGTGTCAGACAGCTGATATACATACACAAATAAATTTTAAATACATACATATATAGATGAACAACACCCAGACACAAGGCAAACACAAGTGCTCATCACACAAATATTACCCTGGCCGGGAATCGAACCCGCAACTCGCTGCGCAGCAGTCAATCGCTCAGCCACTGCGCCAACCGTGTTGTCAAAATACTAGTCAGTAGATATATTTAATACTAGCTGCTGTAAGCGACTACACCCGCGTGGAAGTCAAGTAGCATTATCATAAAACGGTAACCACCATCTTCATCATCATCATCATATTTTCCAAATATGTTGGAGTCGGCTTTTGGTTTAACCGGATGCAGCTGAATACCAGTGTTTTACATGGAGCGACTGCCTATCTGATGCCACAACCCAGTTACTGGGCACACCCCTTTGTAAGACTGGTTGTCATACTTTCTGGCTTCTGACTACCCATAACGACTGTCAAAGATCTACAATTACTAGCCGGGACCAACAGGTTTACGTGTTATCCGAGCTACGGAGGGAACTCGGTATAATAGATGGTCACCCATCCATAGACCGACCTCGGCAAGTGAAGCTTAACCCTGACCGATCGATTCAACGGCTTTTATTTAGTCAGCTCCTCCATACCATAAAATGGTAATAGTGTAAATTTATATCAGTAAAAGAACGTTTGTGATCGGACCTTCCAGAGATTACCTACTTCATACGAACAAACGAACGAACTTTACCTCTTCATAATTTTACTACAGATTTTCCTAAATTTTTACTGCAATCGGTATTTGGTAGTGTAGTGGCGACTGAGGCGGCACAACTTCTAGAAGAAGGCTAGCTGAAAGATACGCTTAGGCCGGGCGGCTTTACACGCAAGCTACGTGATATCTCTAAATCGTCGGTCCCACAATCCCTTAAGACCATGGTCTTTAACCAGTGCGTCCTACCCGTAATAACTTACAGAGCCAAAACGTGGACACTTACCGTGGGCCTGGTCCACAAATTCAAGGTTGCGTAGCGTCCGATGGAGAGAACAATGCTCGGGGTTTTTCCGGTGGATAGAATTCGCACCGACATTGCGGGTCGAATCAGCACGCTGAAGTGGAAGTGAACCGGCCATGTCAGTAGATGAACAGACGGTATATGGAGCAGACACGCTCAAGAGTGGAGATCGCGTTTGGGCAAGCGTAGTGTGGAACGCCCTGCGGTACGATGCACCGACGATTTGAAGAAGGTGGCTAGCAGCGGATGGATTCGGGCAACCCAAGACCGGTTTGGTTGGCGATCTCTGGGGGAGGCCTACGTTCAACAGTGGACGGCAATAGGCCGATTTGATGACAATGTTGTCATAGTGCAAATTGGTCATAAAAATGTGAATGATACCGAAAATAATTACTTACGTAATTCCAATATGAAATGATTGGACAACATTATAAAACTAATTTGATAAACGTGCGTAGGTTCGTACGTGATTTCATGATCATTTTGTTAATGTTGTTATATTACTAGTTACATTATATTTTGTGGTTATCCTGTCCACTAAGGTAACACAGATTGTGGGATTGAGTTTACTTAATCGAGAGCGTGACTGGTTTTCGGAAATGTGTGGGTTTTTTCATATATAACACGACTTCCTGGTTAGGGCTAAGCTCCAGAGCCTTGAACATCGCCGCACCGTTGCTAGCCTTTCGGTCTTTTATCGGGTACATTTCGGAGAGTGTGCTTTGGAATTGCACAATTTAATTACCCCATTCCCGTTCCATCATCGGACGAGCAGAGATACGGCGAAGCGTCACCGCTATATGGTTGAAGTTCCACGGTCTCGAACCAAGCGCTTTGACTCCACATTTATTGTGCGAACTGCCAGACTGTGGAATTCCTTGCCCGCCTCTCTGTTCCCTGATAAGTATAATCTGGGTATCTTCAAGGCACGAGTGAACCGGTTCATCTTAGGCAATGTTCCAACTTAGGCCGCATTATCACTTACGATCAGGTGAATTGCGGTCAAACGCAAGCCTATTTAATAGTAAAAAAAATAAAAAAAAATAACATCTATCTATCTATTCTACTTAGTCTGGCCATAAATACTGTTACAATTAAAAATAAGAAAGATATTACATTTGAATTTGGAATCTGTCATTTTTATACGATTGTTCATTGAGTTTTCTAATTTTGGCGCCAATACATTGTACAATATTTTGCGATATTAAAATGGAGTGGGGTGAGAAAGAGAACCGAATCGCTGTGATTACATTACACAAAGTTGGTATGGAGCCAAATGCAATTTTAAAACTCTCCATACGCTTATACGCGTATTAGTCAAATGTTTGTGTACCGGGCTATTAATAGTTACAATGAGACCTCCTCTGTTTGTGACAGAAAAAGATGGCCGTCCACGTACTGTTCGTACGAAAAAGGTGGTCAAAGCAGTAAGGGAAAGAATTCGAAGAAATCCTGTCTGAAAGCAAAAGATTTTATCTCGGGAGATGAAGATAGCACCCAGAACCATGTCGCGTAATTTAAAAGATGACTTAGGACTTGCAGCCTATAAGAGACGCACTGGTCATTTTTTAACTGATAATTTATAAAAGAATAGGTGGTAAAATCGAACAACTACTGAAGCGGTACCCAAAGGGAGGTCACAGAAAATTTTTGTTTACGGATGAGAAAATCTTTACAATTGAGCAATTTACTTTATCTTTATGTTAGCATGTAGCAATGTAAGTTATTAGCCATTTACGTAAAAAATAAAATAAAATGGAGTTGTTTCAACAATATAACCTAATCTACCGTTATTTAACCGCGTTTTGCATAAATGGAGTGTAGGATGTTGAAATAATGTTCATAAAATGAGAATTCTTTATTTTTTCGCTTCACCATAAAACATAGAAACATCTGTAGCCTACTGTATACATTTTCCCCAACTTCCCCTTCAATCTTCCACATAGCATAAAGCTTGATAAAGCTTGCATACGCATTCATACGCTGAAGATAAAAAGTACCTGCGTAACGTTAAATCACGTTGAGACGTGACGTATTATCTCGCGATGTGCACAGAATGGGACACAGAGGGAGACAGGGGAACAGACGGGAGGCTTTTATGGGGGGCGGATAAAAACTGTGAGTAATGGATGCTTTGGCGTGAATTAGAAGAAAAAGTTGTGCGGGACCATGAAATGCTTCTAGGGAACATAATAATATGTGATGCGTAGTAGTTTCTGCCTACGTAATATAACAATACTCATATTATGAGTACTTTTGGTATAAAATAACGGGTATTTGGGAATACAACTCGGTTGGTTCAGTGACTGAACGACTAGCTGTTGAGCTGCATGTCACGAGTTTGATTCCCGCACGGAATAAATATTTGTATGGCCTACAGAAAGTTAATCCGGGTCCGCCTGTACATCTTTTTTTACCCGAATGCGCCAATATGTTTTTAATAAAAAAAAAACTATAATTCGATATTTTCTGCGCAATGGTAACTTGATTTGGAAAATTCTCACTAAAACCACAACTTCGGTTAGTATTGATATTAATTAATATATCTTCAAATCGCACAACGTTCTACTAACGCGTTAATATAAGGATAACCCTTTTAAATATTCATTTTCATGCCTAAACAACTTGTATTATGCCTACATTGCCTACTCAAAGTCAAAGTCAAAGTCAAAGTCAAATCATTTATTTCAATTAGACCATTGTAAGGCACTTTTGAACGTCAAATGAGAAAAAAAAATCGATTCTAGGTGCCCATTCCAAAAGGTAGTTTTGTATGGAGAAGAATGGGCAAGAAACTCCATACTTACTTTTTTAAAAACGATGTTAACAATATTTGCATTTACAGGAATTATATAATTATACGTAAATACGATGTACCTTGCATAAAAACTCATGCGAATCCCGACCTTATCTAATATTTATAAGATTCAAATTCAAATACTAATTTGTAATCCGATTACGATTACTGCTTAGTGCCTAGGCAATCATACGGCTTAGCAACAGCACAATAGAATTATAAGATCGCGTGATCGCTTGGTTTTATGAAACTTGCGAGTTCCACCAAGTTCCTAACTAATATCAACTCGTTAAACGATTTACGCATTTATAAGTCCTTGCTGCGAAATACTTACAGTCCAAGATCCCAAAGTCGTCAAAGCTACTTTAGCTTATTATAGCTGAAATTTTTGAAATAGAGGAATATTGTATGTTGTAAAAGTAAAAGCCGGAACGATCGGTCATGACGGTTAAGCTACGCTTGCCGCGGTCTGTCCTTGGATGGGTGACCACCATCCATTTCATTCCAAGACTCTTTCGTGCCTAGGAAAGCACGTTGGTCCCGGCTGTAATTCGTAGATGACATTGACAGCCGTTATAGGTTTTTTTTAAAATATGAGATGACGTAAGAAGTGGCATTCTGTGAGGTCATTTCCCCGTCACTAATCTACGCTCATTTCGCACTCGAACCCGATTCAAAGTGTCAAATATATCAAGGTCATTTTGAACCTTATGCGAAGTGAGACTGAATAGCGATACCTACGCCTGTATATATTTTACTTTATCACAATTAGTAAATTCTCTACATCTTCGTAGGACATACTTTGGAGAACATCCTAGAGAAATATCTTACAATTTCTGTCTGTAGGTCACCTCTGCATAATATTAATAGAATGATTGTCTCTTTCCTTGTTACAGATACTATAACCTCTATAACAGAGGAGCCCGACTTGGCAGACAAGTCCTCAACGCGGAGAAGTCAGCCTCATTCGTCGCGCATCTCCGCCGGTGAGAGCGGTAAAGCTTCCACTAGTTGATATAGATTAGATCACATCTCACTGCCATTTCTGTCACCCATTAGACTTACCATCATTCAAGGAGACGATCCAGATTCTATTGAAAGAAAAATCCAAGCCCAAATGTTGAAATATTCCATTCGACGACTTCCTAGTTCATCGTGCTGAGCTGGTGCTGCTGTTGCGTTAAAGTTCTTAATTTAGCAGGTCAATGAGGGCTAATCCGTCATATTTTTTTGCAAGTTGAATTTGGGTGACCGCAACTGGTACTCTTAACTACTTTATGATAAATTTATTGATTGTAGGCGATAAAAATGTTTGTTGTCTTTTATATACTTTCTGTATTCGGAACAACAGAACTCACTTCCATATTTAATTAATTTTTTTTTTTTAAATTCGGGTGTTAGACGAATTTTCCCAAGGATTGGGGCAAGTTCGTCTAGTAGTACGTTTTCATAAAACTAGGCCTTTATTTCAAAAGTATGCAATTTGATAACAAGTAAATTCAGGTGTTAAAGAAAAATTTTTTGTAACATCGCAAAAATAAGATTGCATTTACATTTTATTCACAAAAATCTTTTTTGGGGGCTAATCCTCAGTTTACTTGAAAAAGTAAACCTGAAACATTAATTATGAGGTTGATATACTTGGTATTGACTGAAATGAACAGGGTTAGTTTTTATGGATTCGGTTGGGTATAAGACCATTACAATTTTAAACAACGCTTCACGTCACAGGTATTGTAATAAAACTTTTATAAAATAAAAGTCAGTTTGCGTAAATAAATTATTTCATTTTAAGCATTAAAAAAATGGCTTCTTAACATAATCAACGAAGCATATTATTACCTTGGTACTCAAAGTTGTTTGTTCGTATTTTTTCTGGTTAGTAGTTGACCATGGCTCAATTGACTCATATAGACTAACTACTGTTATTCAATAGATATAAGAAAAATTAAAATATTAACAAGTAGCAAAAATTACTTGACTTTAGGCCAAAAGAAACAGATAATTATCATATTTTTATTTATTTTGAGATCTAGACTAATATGTTGCAAGCGCTATGTTCACGGATAAACGGGTAGCAGCGGTACTTTAAATGCTAATATTAACTAGTATAAGTTACTTTATAAATGTATGGCAAAATCTGTTCAAAAGTCCTAGAGATAAATAAATAACAACAATATCAACACATTTCTTTAGGCAAAAACTAAAAATATGGTAAATGAAAAAGGTTTACGATATCTATAATGGGGTAATTCCGGTGAATGACGGTTTAGCCCCTTCAATATTAGACGTATTTTCCCACTTGCCCAATTTGAGGTTACGTATTTTGTTCAACAATTAATTCTGAATCAACTGGTTTAAATTTAAAAGAAATAGAAAAATCCATTGAAGGACTAATTCAACTATATAATATGCATACTCAGAAAGTCGTAAATTGTAAAATTTGATTTGATTTGTTTTTATTTTTGAACTTTTAAGAAACGGCGACACTGCACACTTGACTTTCCAGTTCGAAACACAACCAAACTTTAAACGTCATTTTTTACTCTTGTACACCACGTTGCTCCATCTATGTATTATAGTTGGAACTAAAAACAGATCCTGTTTAATCGACCGAAACAGTAACAGTGGAATGAGTAGTAAATGCATGTATAGTGTATACGGAAATGCCCCGTAGACGGATTAGCCCACATTGACTTACCTAAGATAAGTACCTACAGTAGGTTCAACCCTGTCCCCTAAACTAGGCTAGCCCTGTATCTTAGGGGACCGTGCCCGACCATAAGGAACATTTATGTAATTCTATTATGGCAGACAGTAAAGTATAGTAACTTTGGTGATAACTTTATTTTCGAACCGTTCGGGGTTGAAACCTTCGGGTCGTGGGGTTCGAGTGCTCATCTGCTTTTTAACAAAATGTCACTGCCCGTAAGCACTGCCCGTGACCCAAGAGCTAGTTTTTACGTTGGACAGAGGTTAAGTATTGTCATCCCACGAGTCTCCTTTTCCAGATGACGGCGCTGTGGAGGATTTTTATGTTGCCATATTGTTAGTTAGTTTTTTTATTTAATCGTTGTACATTTTCTTTTTGAATAAGTATACTATGTATGTAAATATTGTACTTATACTAAATCAATTTTAGAATAAATGACCTAGTGGAAACAAAAAGACTAAACAACTACAAAAATATACGGAATAACTAATTGCCACCCGATAGAGCAGTAGTGAAAGTATATTATAATGTTAATACTCCTCTTACTCTATAAAAAGAATAATTAAACTAATTTCTATACTCTGAGATTCAAAAATCATTCGCGGGCCTGGTTTTTGTTTCATCATTTTGTTTCATCTCCTTTGATACAAACATTTCAGACCGGTACCAGAAATCGTTACGAGTAGTCAAAAACCATAAACTTCCGAAAAACATATCGTGTTACCCATTTACTGGGTTGTGGACGTCAGATAGGCCGTTGCTCTATGTAAAACATTGGTATTCAACTGCATCTGAATGCTGCTGATGTGTTTGACTTACGTAATATTGGGTATTATTCGTACGAGTAACGTTTATAGTTTTAATTATGTTACACTTACATGTCAGCTGTGAAGTCACTACTAAATAAATATATAAATAATAAATAACTAAATCAAATTAAGTTATTTGACGAGAAACTGATAAACTACTAGCTTAGATATTTTGTGTTTTTTTTTCTGTCTACCATATCGAGCTTATTTCCTACATATTACTCATTGGCCAACATATAACTAGATTATGTTTTATATGGAGCCCGTTGTCGGCACAGTCCTATTAAAATCCAACACACACATGGATTTTTCAACCAAAATCCACACAATACACAGAATATTCGTATTTAGCATGTTAAACTACAAAGGCATAATTTATGCTCGACTATGCCTAAATACCTGCCCAATAACTTGCCCAATTTTACGACACAGCTTCGTTCCGCTCTATATACCGTACAGTTTGGTATTTAGTAGTCTTACGACTTACGATTCAATTCGAGACATTAGACACTGACATCTAAAACGCCTTTGTTTGGGTCTATTTTAGATTTATTAGCTTTTGTGTGGGTAGTGATTTTACTTTAGTTTAGAGCGGGTACTTATGCCTACATACGGGGTGTTGAACAGTACAGAGGCCAGCACATCAAGGTATCCCAATCTGTTAAATTTCTTTGATAGTTTTTCAATTTTATTACAAAAGAATATGGTTCATGTTCAATTGGAAAAATGTGACAGTTTGAAATAGCTTGATGTGAATGTGTGTGGTCAGAAACTAGTACATAATAAATGACCAGATAAGGAATAATCACCACAGACGTAGGTACCTATTTAAAAACATTTTTATAAAAAAAGAGAACCGAATTCAAAAACTAAAAAGTGATAAATAACTTAAGCACAGAACACACATGACTTTAGTTTTTAGTTTTTGAAGGCGGTTCTCTTTTTGTATAAAAAAGATTTTATTTTCCACTTTTTAGTGCCTCCTTATCGCCCAAATCTATTAAGAAACGGCAACACAGTTAAAACAGAGATTGAAAGCCCTCCAAAGATGGAAGAAACGAAAACGTCTTCTATTAATATTTTTTTGGTTTTTGTTGATTTTTTTAAAAAGCGCGGTATATTTTTTTTAATTGTTTAATACTAAAACCTTCTCCAGAATGTAACAAACACTTTTCTGAAAGCCGTATCAAAATTGGTTCAGCCGAACGGGACATAGTCGCGGACAAACATACATAATACATACATACAAACATACGGGTCGAACTGAGGACCTCCTTTTTTTGAATATCGGTTAATAACTACTTTAATTTAATATTATAATATTATAAAGGACATAACCAACTTCGTCTTTTTAATCCGCGTCTTCGTCTATATTCGCGATAACCGACATTCACGCGGACGAAGTCGCGGGCAAAAGCTAGTATTGTATAGAGAATATTATCATAGTGTCATGCGAATATACCAATGTTAGTAACCAAAATATAAATCACTTGATATTTTATTTGAATAGCCTTTTATTGTTCTGTTACCAAAGGCCTTCGTGGCCATAAATAACGATAAATTTATGGCCACTGCATGCCTTGTTTATAGCCGATGCATGCCACACTAGTTCTAGAGCCTGGTTTGAAATTTTATATATAAATTGTTTAAAAAATGTTGGCATATAAATATTACTTATATTGGAATTTAATTTATAGGTACTTTTACTTTATAATAGATGCAAACTGGCAAGTCATCTGTTACTCACGATTTTAAGTTGACTGTGACCCGCTTGTGCCTGTTAAGGTTATTTTTAGGGTTCCGTACCTCAAAAGGAAAAAACGGAACTTTTATAGGATCACTTGGTTGTCCGTCTGTCTGTCTGTCCGTCTGTCTGTCAAGACCCTTTATCTCGGGATCGCGTGGAGTTATCGAGCAGAAAAACCATATACTCAAGTCTACGGTCCCTTGAAGCTGTAAAAAAATCAACCTTCAATTTTAAAGTAAGAAAAAAAAGATAGGTACGGCCGTTTATGTCGCAATAAATGTATATTTCGACACTATCAAGGAAATCAAAATTTTTCGGGTACTTCCCGTTGACCTAAACCTATGAAATTTGGCAAGTAATATCGTCTTATACTACGATTACAGGGAAATGTCCGAAAACTTTACATTTTTAATTAAATTATTAAAAAATGTAGTCTTTATTTATAACTAGCTTTTGCTTGCGATAACGTCCGCGTGTATGTTGGTTATCGCTGATGCAGATGAAATCGCGTAACAGACAGAGTTAGTTTCACATTTATCATATTACAATCAAGGAAGAGTTTTGGCCGAAAGGTTTCCGCGGTCGGCTACGTGACACCTCGCAGCGTAACACGACGCCGTCTCTTCGTGTGCAGTAGTTTTTAAGTTTATTGTTTTAAAATATGTATTAGTTTATAATTATTGTTTTTATGCTTATGTATGTATTGTGTTTTACGGCCCTTAGTTGCCTGAAATAAAGGATTAATAATAAAAAAATAACAAAATATGGTTAGTAGGTATGGATTAGTATGGAAGTATGGATATATACCTATAAATTTGTACGGAACCCTCGGTGGGCGAGTCCGACTCCCACTAGTCCGGTTTTTTTAAATCTGAGTTAATTGCTAACACGGGCTCATAATGTATGAGACTTTGTAATGTTTTAACTAACTATTTGGTGCAATTGGGCCTTGTCATCATCTGCCTAGCTGGGTCGACTTCCAGTCTAATCGGATGCAGCTAGTGTTTTACATGTAGCGACTGCCTGTCTGACTTCCACAACCCATTTACTGGGTAACACGATATCCCAGACTTGTAGTCAGATTCCCAGACTTTTGACTAGGTACCCACAACGAATGTCAAAGATCTACGAGTCATTCGTAGATCGCTAGTCCCGACTAACGACCTAAAAGTTCCAATGATTTGTACCACTAAACAAATAGTTTTTTGAGAATGATTTAAACATGAGAGCAATAGGGTATTTTACTAAAAAAATCGAATTTGTCCGTTAGATAGATTTCCAAAAAATATTGGACACATGTTTTATTATTTTCACGTAAAAAAATATGAAGACGATACAGTGCGTCGAAAACTCGTGTGACATCACTATGTCTGTACACTTTTACTGACGAAGTGACGTCACAAACCCCCACTCATGATCTTTGATACGTTTTATCTTCGTCAGTTTTTATTGATTTAATAAAACAAAAAATACGTATCTAATATTTTTCGATAATCTAACTGACGGACTAATTAGTTTTTTTTTTGTAAAATACCCTATTAGATAGCTTACTGCGTAGACAATCAGCAGTAGCTAGGTACTATTCTCTAAAAATCAAAATCAAAATCTCCCTTGGTGACTTTATGTGACCTTGAAATGAGATGGCAATTTGTTACTAGGTGAGATGACAGCTCATTTCAATCTCTTATAGAATCGACCGGCAGATCTTCAATTTTTTCAAGTTTCATCGTCAACTCGACCCACTGTCCAACTAAGTTATCTGTGAAATGCTCTTCGCCAACAAACTTAAAAGTTTGGACAAGAGACGGACTTATGTCTTATACAAAGTATTACTTCCAAAAACTGCCATTTCACAGACAACATCAAGAAATAACTTGTCCATAATGACACATTGATCCTCCTTCGTACACTTTGTAAAATGATTTAAAGTAAGAAGTTAGTGTTTCTGTATTTATTTTGCGTCTCCAATAGTTTTTAAACCAGCAAGCTAATGAAGGTTTTAAAAAAAATAGATTTTTTGTACTTGAACTTACAAGTGACGTCATAAGTAGAAATTGCTATACAAAATCTATGGGAATCGCGTTTTGACAGCTTATAATAAAAAAAACTGGCCAAGTGCGAGTCGGACTCGCGCACGAAGGGTTCCGTACCTCTATCAATACCTAAAATGTATTAGATATCGAGTAATAGAACGAAAAAAAATCACGTTTGTCGTATGGAAATCTCTTGAATATTTATTTTATTGTTTTTAGTATTTGTTGCTATAGCGGCAACAGAAATACACCATCTGTGAAAATTTCAACTGTCTAGCTGTCACGTTTTATGAGAGACAGCCTGGTGACAGACAGACAGACAAGACTCCACTGTACGAAACCCTAAAAACCCCCCTAAAACCCTAAAAAGGATGTCAATTTGGTGGTGTCATTTACCCAATTAACTCTTGTCTATGCAGCGTGCAAGCAAGCATGCAGCATGCAAGCAAGCATGCAGCGTGCAAGCAAGCATGCAGCATGCAAGCAAGCAAGCATGCATCATGCAAGCGAGCATGCAAGCGAACATGCAACATGCAGCAGGCATGGTTTCTGTGACGGCTACGGCGTTGCGGGGCTCCGGCGGCACCACGCGAGCTTATCGTCGCAGATGGTATTCACGCTCACCACCGCAGCTTCGGCTTACTGGTCTTACTCAGTTTTTCTAACTTGTAATGTTTTACAGAATGGAGCGGTGCAACGGGTGGCCCTCCCGCAGAAGTTGTGCTTCGACTACACCCCCCATCGTCCACGTCACGAGTCAATGCCTCCCTAGCTGACATCGGTGAGTACTGAGTAGCATGACTTAGTAGTCACTGGTTATTACACGGTACGATCAGCTATGCCACACTTACGACAAACCATACAAACGAAACGATTTAATTATCTACACTACTACCAAAATAACAGACTGTACAAATACGTGCGTGTGTGTGCGTGTCTACGCGCCGTGAAAACTATAAGCAGTTTTGAGAACACGTTCGACGCGGGAAGAGGTGAGGAGCAGTGTTTCGGAGGGAGTCGGGCGTGTCGCTACTGTACGGTAGTACTGTGGATATGCTATTCTCTAACGTTACTATTCGTGGCTGTGCTCGACGGTGAACTCGACTTTGGGTCAGCCGTGAAATCATCGTTTTTCTTGTTATGAACTGTCAAAAGTGTCAAATTATTTTAAAAACCGTTAATTCACGTGGCATTAGCGCTACGTAGGCAAAGGTAATTTATTAATTGTTACTCGCCACTGCCGCAGCGTCGAGTTTTACGTTGTGTTACTTTGAGATTAGCACCACTACATAAAGTGTTTTGTACACGGTACGCATGCTACAGCTTAAATGCCGTCCTGAAGCTGGAAGCGGCTGCTAAGTAGCGGAAGCGTGCGACTGCGAAATTGTGGTCGGTGGTCGACACGCTTGGTACTTTTATTAACACATTGTTTTAATATAATATAATATAATATAATATAATATAATATAATATAATATAATATAATATAATATAATATAATATAATATAATATAATATAATATAATATAATATAATATAATATAATATAATGGATGGGTGACCATCCCTTTCATACCGAGTTCCCTCCGTGCCTCGGAAAGCACGTAAAACCGTTGGTCCCGTCTGTCATTTGTAGATCTTTGGCAGTCGTTATAAGTATAGTCAGAAGCCAGAAAGTCTGACAACCAGTCTTACCAATAGGGGTACCTATCGTGTTACCCAGTAACTGGGTTGTGGAGGTCCGATAGGCAGTCGCTCCATGTAAAACACTGGTATTCAGATGCATCCAGTTAGACTGGAAGCCGACCCCAATATACTTGGGAAAAGGCTAGGCAGATGATGATAATATAAATTGCCCTTTATACTGAACTAGCTTTTGCCCGCGACTTCGTTCGCGTGAATGTCGGTAATCGCGGATGCGGGCGAAGTCGCGAAATAAAAAGTAGCCTATGTCCTTTCCGGATTTCAAGCCATCTTCATACCAAATTTCATCAAAATCGGTTCAGCCGTTTCATCGTGAAAGCGTAACAGATGGAGTTACTTTCGCATTTATAATATTAAGTATGGAAGTATGGATTGTTTCTGTTTCTCTATATTATTTTGTTACAACATGTCCCTCAATTCAGTGTGCCTTTTGGCAAAGGCCTCCTCTAGCTCTTTCCACTGTTTACTGTCACGAGCCACTCTCCCCCAATTGGGGCCCGCTGTTTGTTTGAGCTCATCTTCCCATCTTCTTATCTGTTTCCCCTTGCTGCGTTTAGTGTCCCTTGGATACCAGGTGGTCATTACTTTACTCCATTTCTCTGTCTGTCTCATGATGCGGCTAGTCCATCACCATTTATGTTGATCAATTCTGGTCAAGATATCCTGTAGTTTAGTTTTTGCTCTCAATTGTTCATTCCTTACATGATCTGCTTTTTGTATCTGGCCCTTTAACAGTATTGTAATTTGTTTCTGTGTTGTTTTGTACACACAATGTTAGCATTATCTTATTGGACTTCAACTCGGGAAGTTGGGGTATCGCGCGAGTTTCGACGTTTTGTGGTCGGAGACAGTCACATGGAGCTTTAAGCGACGCTTAGTGGTATGTAGCGACCACACGCGTATTCCGTGTGCTACGAGATTTTATTTAGTGTGTCCGGTCATGGACTAGCTATGTTCCAAGTACTTATATTACAACTATTTTAATACATCAATACACTACACACTTGGGTCCAATCCAGGGGCTGCTAATTCACAATAATTTGTTGATTTGCTTTCCTTTTTTTCGAGTCTCATTAGACTCGAAAAAAAGGAAAGCAAATCAACAAATTATAAAAAAAACATTTTTTTTTTATAGTTACGAAAATTGCTTCGCAATGTAAACGATAGATAATATTGTTGCTCTGCGAGTAAGCCTATGAGAGATTTTTTATTTTTTTGGACTAATGTAGGGACTCTCTAAAAAAGAACAAAATGGCTGCCACATAGCAGGGAAGTGGGATTGGAGTGGGTGAAATTATGTAGGTATTAAATAATTGTTATTTAAGTACCTAGAATATCGTTTGTCCATGACCGGAAACATTGTACGCAAGGGTTTCACTTGTTCCTTCGACGTTTTCTCTCCACTTGCATTAGGTTTAAGCACTTTAATCTTCTAGAGTTATTTTTTGCAATTATTGACCGTAATTTATTTATTTATAGTTAATTAAAACGGTACAATACCAATTACATTAATTAACTTAGAAACAAAATAAAGGTTTTATATACAATATTGTAAATTTCTTCGTAACATTAATTAAAAACTAACATGGAACAGTGGACACCCTCGCATACTTTCTCTCACAGAATGCCAGACATAGGTACGTGCATAATTTTATTCCACTCATCCGCAAACACATCATATTCAGGATTGGCCGTTAAGAGGGCGTTGAGCATCTTTAGACTACGACATACTGGGGACTCAGCTCTGGCAACAGTTCTGGATGAACTTATTTATGGTTTAATTGATTACTCCAGGACGGCGTGAACGCAACGCTCATTCGTAAATCAACAACGTTATTATAAACTGTACGAAAATTGAAGTTCAAAACTAGATGTGGTTATAGCGTGTAACCCATGTGAGACAAGGCTAAGCTATACCAACCACTGTGATGTATGTGTATGAAGGTACATACAAAATAATTGTATCCTAATAAATACAGGCTATGGGGGTAGGAGGATTAAACTTGCTTTTGGTAATTCCTTTGTGTGTCAGTCCAAATATACGTGTAACCGAGAGACGTCGTTTTATTCCCGGCTCCGTTCCTGGTTGAGGACTTCCGAATACTTCAGTGGCGACGAGAATATTAAGACTTACGTGTGTTATTGTGTGGGGGATAGGACACTAACCTACACAACAATATCAAGATGACCATCGGAAAAATCGGCGAGTTCAAAGTGCAATCGGATGACTGGAAGTTGTACGTAGATCGTCTGGAGAATTACTTCCGGGTCAACGATATCAAGGATGACTTGCGTGTGGCAACGTTAATCACCGTAATGGGAGCTGAGAGCTACGAATTACTAGTAAACTTATGTACCCCACATAAACCGAACACGAAAACATTTGAATATGTAACGGCCATCATGGAAAAACACTTGCAGCCAAAGCCGAGCGTGTTAGCCGAACGATTCAAATTTCGTCAACGGAAGCAAAACGCGAACGAAAGTATATCGGAATATATGGCAGTCCTGAAAAAGATGACAAAGTCATGCGACTTTGGGACATGGCTCGAAGAGAGTATTCGTGATCAATTCGTGTGCGGAATAAACAGTGAAGTCATACGGCAACGGTTATTCGCGGAGGATAAGCTGGACTATACCAAGGCTTATAGTATGGCTATGAGCATGGAAGCGGCCGAGAAAAACGCAGCCGCTGTCGAGGGCGGTGCGAGGGCCACGAATATGACGAGCACAGCGAGGGATTGCCTAGCGATGGTGGCAACGGGGCAAAGCTGTGGCCGCGGAGCGGCGTCGGCGCGCGGTGAAAGGCGCGCGGGTACGTGGGGCGGGCAGCGGCGCAGTGACGGTGCGCGCAGGCCGCGTCACAGCGAGGAGGCAGCGGCGACACCCGCGCCGGGGGAGCGTGCTCTGCGGGAGCAACAGTGCAAGGCCTGTGGAGCGGCACATGAGACAGCGAGGTGCAAATTCGCGAGATATGTGTGTCGCGTGTGCAACAAACAAGGTCATCTGCGCCGCGTGTGTCCTTTAGAGGTGGAACATCACCACGTGGAAGGAGTTCAAGCCGTTACAAAGGAATGGGAAGATGAACTAAGCGACGAGGTAACAATGACTGTCGATATTAATAACCTTTCTTTAGCTCAGTGTCCGCCATTATATTTGTCAGTTAAAGTGCACGACCGAGACTTAAATATGGAATGTGACACGGGTAGTGCCATATCTTGTATAAATCACGAAACGTACAGAAAGTTGTTTAGCGATTTACGAATATTTCCATGTAATATTATGCTAAGTTATTATACTGGGGAAAGGGTAAATCCTATTGGACTTATTAGGCCCAATGTTAAGTACAAAAATGAGTGTAAGAAGTTAGATTTGTACGTTATCAATGGTGGCAAAACTAATTTAATCGGTCGACAGTGGTTGGCTGAATTAAATATACAGGTATTCCCTGCTGGGGAAGGCGAGGTAGTGTCAGTAAACAGTTTGCAAAATAGGGAATTCAATATGTCCGCATTTAGTTCCAGATACTGTGAGGTTTTTGAGGACGGTCTGGGTCGATTCACCGGCGGCAGCAGCTGGTGCGGAGCGGCATCCTCACACCTGTGGACCGCTCGGACTGGGCCACGCCCATCGTGCCGGTGGTAAAAAAAGACGGTACTATCAGAATTTGCGCAGATTATAAGTTAACTCTGAATAAGGTTTTGGAAGTCGACCGTTATCCGTTACCACGAGTGGAAGATTTGTTGGCTCGTTTACACGGAGGTGAACTTTTTAGTAAGATTGACTTATCCCAAGCATACGCACAATTTGAGTTAGATGATTCAAAGAAATGTACTGTTATAAATACACATAAAGGCATGTTCATGTATAATCGGCTAGTGTACGGATTATCGTCTAGCCCCGGAATATTCCAAAAGCATTTGGAACAATTATTCGCGGATATACCAAGGGTGGGGGTATTTCTGGACGATATTATTATTACAGGTACTACAGCTCAAGAACATATCCATAATTTATACAAAGTCTTTGATCGATTACAATCATCGGGTCTTAGAGTAAAAAAAGAAAAATGTAGTTTTTTTGCAAAGAAAATAAGTTATTTGGGCCACATCATTAGTAAAGAAGGAGTACAAACGTGTACGGATAAGGTGACGGCTATAATTAATACACCAGCCCCCACGAACGTATCAGAGCTGAGGGCTTTTATAGGTATGACTATGTACTACGCAAAATTTTTGAAGAACGTCAGTACGACTCTCGCACCATTATATAAACTGCTTCGAGCGGATGTACCGTTTAACTGGTGCAGTAATTGTGAAGAAGCGTTCAAGTTTGTGAAATGCCAACTAGCCTCAAAGGAGGTACTAATCCATTATTCACCGGACTTGCCGCTCGTGTTGACCGCCGACGCTAGTGGTGTAGGAGTAGGTGCGGTGATATCGCACATCACCGCAGCCGGGGAGCGCCCGATAGCATACGCGTCGCGATCGCTGACTACCGCTGAGCGAGCGTATTCACAAATAGACCGAGAAGCACTCGCGATAGTTTTTGGTATAAGGAAATACCATCAATATTTATATGGGCGTAAGTTTGTACTAAGGACCGATCATAAACCGTTGACATATATCTTTGGTAATAAGGTAGGCATTCCGGTGATGGCAGCTTCACGTTTACAGCGGTGGGCAATTCTATTGTCAGGGTATAATTATGACATTGAATATGTGGCATCCAAGAAAAATTGTGCTGATGCCTTGTCGAGATTGCCACTACAGGGTAAAAACCTAAATGCTGGCACGGAGGTCACGTATCTAAACTTTGTAGAGGATTTCCTACCAGTAACGAATAGTGAAGTTAGAAAACAAACAATGAAAGATCTTTTATTAAATAAAATACTAATGTATGTGCAGTCAGGTTGGCCTGCTTCGTGTCCAGATGAAGAGGTTAAACCTTACTTTTCGAGACGTAATGAGCTGTATATAGAATGCGGCTGTCTGATGTGGGGATATCGAATGATAATACCACATACCTTACGGAAAGATATACTTACACAATTACACATTAGTCACATGGGTATCGTAAAAACAAAATCATTAGCGCGTAGTTATGTATGGTGGCCTAGCATCGATAGGGATATAGAAGCATTGTGTCAAAGTTGCGAGACTTGTGCGGTAGAGGGCGCTGCGCCGCCGCGAGCGCCGCCGCAACCGTGGCCGTACGTCACACGACCGTGGAGCCGAGTACACGTTGACTTCTTAGGACCATATCATGGTAATACTTTTTTAGTTATAATTGATGCCAGCACAAAATGGTTAGAGGTTTTTGAAATGCCACGTACAAACGCAAAACAAGTAATCAAAGTTTTACGAAGCACCTTTGCACGTTTCGGTCTCCCGATAGAATTAGTATCCGATCAGGGTCCGCCTTTTACAAGTGCGGAATTTAGTTCCTTCCTAATTAATAATGGTATACGACAATGTTTTTCACCAGCATATCACCCGTCGTCAAACGGTGCAGCAGAAAATGCCGTAAAAATGTGTAAATCTGCTATTAAAAAGGCGTATAGAGAAAACAGAGATATAGATGCAGCCTTACAAACGTTCCTACTTAGCTACAGGAACACTCCGCAGGTAACAACAGGAGAAACACCTGCTATGTTGTTACAACGACGGACATTACGTACTCGTTTAGATATGTTGCGCGCCGACCGCGCGCTGGAGGATCGGGTACGGAATGCACAACAAAGGCAAGTGCAAAACTCGGGCGGCGTAATACGCGAGTTAGCTCCAAAGGATGAGGTGTGGAGTAGGAACTGTGCTCAAGGGGACAAGTGGGTAAAGGGTGTAATTCAGGCTAGGGCAGGCGCGCGTGAATACCTCGTAGATAACGGTGACGGTCGCTTCGCTAGGAAGCACATAGATCAGTTAAAACGAAGATCACGTTTATCCGATCATATGGTTTCTGATAGTACAGTCTCAGATGGTACATCACCGCCGCCACCACAAGTGGCGGAGGTAGAGGATGCGGCTCCGATACCAGGCAGGGTAGAGGGTGGGAGTAACCCGGACCTGGTATGCCAAGCTGAAAGAGAAAAAGTAGTTATAGGGTGTGACCCTCAAATGTTAGCAAGGCCCGTGCTATCACCACCATTACCACCGGAGAGTCGACCCAAGCGATTACGCAAACCTGTAATTAGATTCCAACCATGATTATGGATAACCCATATAAGTGTAATTAAAATTATTGTACCTATATAAAAGTGTGCTTATATATAATTTGTTACAAGACTAATAAATCTGTTCAAAACCGTAACTCACCAAAATTGTACAGTAATTGTTAAAAGCTCAAATTATAAAACAATTTATAATCTGAGTTTAACAGTAAAAGAATAATAATAAGTAATAATATTATATATCTAGTATAGTGTGTGTATGTCTGTATTACGTAATTCTTAGAGATTAAGTGAGGAGGTGTGATGTATGTGTATGAAGGTACATACAAAATAATTGTATCCTAATAAATACAGGCTATGGGGGTAGGAGGATTAAACTTGCTTTTGGTAATTCCTTTGTGTGTCAGTCCAAATATACGTGTAACCGAGAGACGTCGTTTTATTCCCGGCTCCGTTCCTGGTTGAGGACTTCCGAATACTTCGCGAAACTGCTTCTGCGTTCAAACAGACCATACAACGCGATGTAGCGATAATGTTTCTTACGTCCTTGCCACACAGTTGCATGTCATCTGAAGATATATTTTTTATTGACTGGTTCACATTGACAGACCTCTTTACTACACTTCAATGTGGTATGCTTTATGACCTATCGCATGTGACATGCAACACGCACATGACGCTTCTCATTCTGCTTTGCATTATTATCGTAAGTATGTGTAAGATCACACGCCTTCATAAAAACGTAACTATGAGGCCTCGGTCACGAAGTCAGCGGGAGCGGGTCGGCGACGCTGTACCTGGTCTCGAAGCCAGCGGGCCGACCGCACGGCGCTAGAGCAGCGTAGTGTTGTATTAGGTAAAATTTGTATCTTTGGTCACAAACGAAATATCTAAACAGTGACGACAACATCTTTGTGATACTAATTCCATCCTAAAGTTTGATTTATTGTGAATGTGGATGAAAATAATACTACAACTCAACACTACGTCAATGCAGACGCGCGGGAACCGCTAGATTGATACTCACCGCTCCTACACCGCTCGGCGCCCGCTTTCCGCGCCGCTGCTTTGAAGGCCAGTTGCATATTGTTTGCATTGAATCGCGCCGCTCCCTGCGACGCCGCCGCCTCTCCGCTCCCGCTTACTTTGTGTCCGTGGCCTTAAAAATACTGCAGAATTGCGTCGCGGCAATATCGACTGTTAAAGTGAGCTTGTTTTGTAGAGCCTTCATTCTATAAACAAAATACACTAATCTACCTCATAAACCGTGTCGAGTGGTGCCGGCCGCGAATAGCACCACCCCATTTCTACCCGTGGGTGTCGTAGAAGGCGATAGGGGGATATTGACTAGAGGATGGGCAGCAGTACAATAACATCTACTCATCACTCGATCACCAACATGCATCGGCCAAGCATGGCGATTACGGCTGAACCCCGCATTGGGGGAGACCTATTATGCCGAGCAGCGGGCTTGTAAAGGTTGACTGATGACTTCAAAAACCGTACGACGGACGTGGTATATATTAGAAGTAGGACTTAATGCCCATTAAAAAGTATTTTTGAATCAAAGTCAAAACATTTATTTTAATTAAACCATTTACAGGCACTTTTGAACTGTCTGTTGGTCGGAAAAGTTGAAACTAATTAGTTGCCCGTTCTAAAACGTAGGTCTCTATGAAGAAGAACGAACTCTACGAATACTCTTTTCAATTAAGTTTCGCTGTTAAATCTATTTTAAGGTCGAGATATTCTGCCAAGCAAGGTTGACCTGCTTTGCATGGAGAGGATACCTTTTTAGGAATTATATTATTATCTAAACCTACCTAATTTTAGGGTAGAAAAGCCAGCTGAAGTGGTATTTAAGGAAGCCACAAAATAGATTTATGAGGTCACTTTAGAAACACACTAAAATATAAAAATACTTGCTTCTACCCGCGACTTTGTCTGTGTAAACTATAAAATTAAATAAAAGTGGTTGTTTATCTATATTTGTATGTATTTAAATGTATTTTTGTGTATGTATATCAGCTGTCTGACACCCATAGTACAGGGTCTCCCTAGTTTAGGGTCAGATGGCCATGTGTGAAATGTCCCCACATATTATTATTATTAAAGTTATAAATTAACCCACAGGAACACTAAAACGAATTAAAAATTATCCTATGTGTTAAGCTCAATATCTCATCATCATCATCATGTCAACCTTTAGACGTCCACTGCTGGGCATAGATCTTCCCCAGGGGGGGTTCAGCCGTAATCGCCGTGCTTGACCGATGCATGTTGGCGATCGCAGTAGATGTTATGGTACTCAGAAGGACGCTGCTACCCATCCACTGGTCAATATCCCTCTGTCGCTCAATATCTATGTGATCAATATCAATATCTAAGCTAGGTCAATATCTATGTGTGACAAATTTCAGCTAATTCCGTAGATGGCAAACAAAAATGTGCACGCCATGTGTCACAACCTACATGACAGACGTCATCATATGGAATTCCATAGAGTACCGAACTTGGCGTAGAGGACACGTTTCTGCTTTTTGGACAAAAGTTAAGCGTAAAAGAGTAAGAAAAATCCATCCACCATCACAAGTCGCGTTTACAAATCTACATCTACACAAATAATATAAAGAGCAAAGATTTGTATTTTTGCATGTTTATAACAAATAAACTCAAAAACTACTGGTCTGATTTCAAAAATTCTTACACCATTAGAATGCTACGTTATCTCTGAGTAACATAGGCTATATTTATCGATTGAAAAATTTAGGGATCTTTGAGAAAATTCACGGGCAAAGTGCTAATATAAAGAAGGAAATAAAAAATCAATGTTGTTTTATGAGCTTTATTTGCGTGTACAAGTGTGTCATGTAGCCGTGACCGTGGCGCGTTGGGCACATTTTGGTTTGTCATCTATACATGACTGTGGCGGTCAAAAGATTAAGCG
Organism: Charanyca ferruginea; assembly: GCA_947361185.1. NCBI lineage: Eukaryota > Metazoa > Arthropoda > Insecta > Lepidoptera > Noctuidae > Charanyca > Charanyca ferruginea. Next base: position 6,330,316 of record OX376070.1, read on the forward strand.
TATAAGACTAACAAACATCCGTTCATCCTCACAAATTTTCGCGTTTATGATAGAATATAAAAATGTAAAAGATTTTTTACCAAAAAAGACAACCGCCTTAAAAACCTAGAAAGTGATAAATAACTTTAGAAAAGACGCTGCTGCCCATCCTCTGGTCAATATCCCTCTGTCCCCTTCTACTACACCCACGGGTAGAATATTGGAGTGTTGCTATTCCCACCTCACGGCAAGTCTCAAGGATAGTCTATTACCACTCGCAAATTGTCAAAACTTAGTTTTCTATCTACTAGAGGTATATATTTCAGGTTAAACCCATTAACTGAAGCTGAAACGGTATTTTCTGAGTAAACTGTAGGTTTAGACATCGGCCTGGCACTTTACGGTTTGTAGATATAAATCGAATCAATACTGAGCTTGTCTTTACTTAGTTATCTAGGTATATCTTGTACATATTTAATCTTCAATATGTTTGGCAAACATAGAAGTGTTTACCTAGATGTAAAGTTGAGCGATATTATTATGATAAGATTACAATCTTAGAATCAAATGTCCTATCTCTTTATTTTTAGAAAACATTGTCTCACATTAGGAATTTCTCCTGTACCGTGGGTGTTTCTGGTTTCTAGACCTTTTTTATAATTATTGGGTACCTACCAGTTCCCAGTACAGTAATAATTAGTAAAATTAAAACAACAAACTTACTCGTACATATTTAGATAACTATAAAAAATATCGTTACGTCATATCTTTAAATCCCACAATCCCTTGAGACCAGGGTCTTTAAGTAGTGCGTCCTACCCGTAATGTCTTACGGAGCTGAAACGTGGATACTCACCGTGGGCCTGGTCCATAAATTCAAGGTTGCTCAGCGTGTTATGGAGAGAGCGATGCTCGGGGTTTCTCTGGTGGATAGAATTCGTAATGAAGTCATTCGCCAGAGAACTAAAGTCACCGACATTGCGCGTCGAATCAGCACGCTGAAGTGGAAGTGTGCCGGTCACGTCTGCAGACGGCCAGACGGTAGATGGAGCAGACACGCTTTAGAGTAGAGACCGCGTTTGGGCAAGCGTGGTGTCGGACGGCCTACGGCACGATGGACCGATGACTTGAAGAAGTTGGCTGGCAGCGGATGGATGCTGGCTGCCCAAGACCGGGTTGGTTGGCGATCTCGAGGGGAGGCCTACGTTCAGCAGTGGACTACCTAATATGATGATAAAAATGTTGAAAATTTTTTTCACTGTTTGACTAGAATTTGAGTTTGACTAAACTAAACTTAAATTTTTTAAACTGCACAGCGGATTTTAATGCAGTTTTCAGCAATAGATAGAGTGATTCAAGAGGAAGGTTTATACGTATAGTTTGATCTACATTGCACCCGTGCGACTTTCGGCTAAAGAAAATTTTGTCGAGTACTTATTCTCTCGTCTCGAAAATTCTCGAGTTACACACATATAAACGACGTACTTAAGTAATTAATAAATCGAGTGATTTTGACTTGACTCGTTTAGCAAAAGTGGCTGGAATATAGTTCATTGTCAAAGCTAAACAACTACTAAATATCGAAACTGAAAGTGGCCATTCTCTACGCATAGGGAGAACGGAGAACTTACCTATTCGACAGTCAGAGACAAAGGGACACTGATGGAATTGATTGGTACACAAAAGCCTTCAGAGTCGCTTTGCGTCAAGACACTTACTTAGACCCATGTCTTATTGTTCGAAAATTGTTTACAATTCATTTTGAAATTAATAGTACCTACACTTCACGTTGCGTTTGTTTACAGTTTCAGGACTTTAGAATGTACCTTTGCATAGTGTACGGTCACCAAAGGAGATAAGTATCCATGTCGCCGGAAACAGTTGAAGTTTACTTAGAAACCGATAGGTTTTTATGAATAAAATAAAATACAATTTATAGAGAATAAACAGTTCAATGATTTAATAAAATTTCATTTGAAAGCCCCCATTGGTTTCTAAGAAATCTTCAACTATTCCCGACGACATGGATACTTATCTCTTTTGCGTACTGTACATCGGCGAAGAAAAACATCGTAAACAAACCTAGATTTCTGCATAATTATTATAACCTACATTAAATTCCTCCGTCGAGCTAAGTTTAAGTTCGTTCGGGTTATTCTCAGAAACTTCAGAAAATTCTTTCGCTAGTAGGTAGTAGGAAGCCACTTTATCAGTTAGTGTAATAGGCTATATTTAAGGAGATGGTTGACTGGTAGAGAATGCCTAAGGTATTAAGTCCGCTTAAATAAACGCATTGAACGAAACGATTATAGAATTATATATATGGAATCTTATGAAACCTCACATAACTAACCTAACTTGCACCAGTTGTATAAATACTTCACTTAGTTTTAGTTTATCAACCGACTTCAAAAAAGGAGGAGGTTATCAATTCGTCTGTATTTTTTTTTTTAACAATATTTGAATGGAAAACTATTCATCTCATTTATTGACCAATGTATACTTTATTGTAAAGGATATTTAATAAATAAATTATTATTATTATTATTCTTGCCTGCGTCAAATCGTCCGAATCTGGAAGAATCCCAAAAATCCTAGACGAATTCGAATGACGTCATCAGATTCGGCGGTTTATGCAGTCGACTCGACCGATGCACCACAAACATCAGTCAAGATTCATTACATTTCACATAATAACAGTGCGACAGGCGTAAAAGGAAATAGAAACGATTTCTTCGGCGCGGTCGATATTTTCGGTGCGGATGTGTGCGAGGCCTCCTTGACTTCGATTCGTTCGACGCGTTCGGCTCGGATAAGTGTGCGTTCACCTTTAATCATCAAAAAGTTAGGGATTTTAATGACACGGTTGGTGCAGTGGCTGAGCGATTGACTGTTGCGCAGCGTGTTGCGGGTTCGATTCCCGCCCAGGGTAAATATTTATGTGATGAGCACTTTTGTTTGCCTTGTATCTGGTTGTTGTTCATCTATACAATGAATGTAATATATTTGTGTATCGTCGCCTTAGAGTGAAAACCTCGGGAATGCATTTTTGCTCAAATTTATTTTATTGCGTTTCTAGGAAGAAAACCTCGCTACGCACGTCCTGATCTGACTCATTTGTTCATTCGATACTCATAGCGCCATCTATGACAGTAAATGAGAACCTCGTAAATACTCGCATCTGTCAGTTTGGCGTGAATACCTTGCAACGAACGTGTCGTTCCTCATTCGAAAATTGATCGAACCATTCTGGATATAAAAGCGGGTTGAATCTCGATATTAATTAATAATAAAACATAAAAGACGCCGTACAAAAATTGTACAGTACGCAGTTTTTCTTCCTCCTGAAAAGTTACCTCTTTTACACTTACGAGGTTTTCAGTTGTCATACACCCATAGTACAGGGTCTCCTTGGTTTGGGGTCAGATGGCCATGTTTACACGTCAGGGCCATCTGATGGTCCCACACATTATTATTGTTATTATTCCTAAGAAAATGCACGCGAACGAATAACGACTACTAACCAATAGTCTGAAATCGCCAATCCAATTTAAACGCGTGGTGAATATTTTTCGTGCTTTTCCTGAAAATGAAGAGGTCTTTGATCTCTAATTGAAATAAATTATTTGTGTTGACTTTGAATTTGACATTCACCCTGAGGAAGGATGTGCAAAGAGGCCTTACGTTAGGTGCGCGATTCGATTTTTTTTTCTACGCATCCGTTCGTAGCGTGATCGTGAGCCGTAAGTACATGATGCCGCTCACATTTTCATCCAGCGAAACTAAATAAGCGAGGGTAGCTTAGCCGTGGACAGCTATGAAACATCGCCTTTATAACATTCAGAATTTGATAATTAAGTATACACAATAATTTACAAGTAACTCAAGTTTTGCGATAAAACTGCTAACACAAGACGTGCCTATCTTGGTTTTCACGACTGCATAAGATGATAAATGTAAAATATTAGTTGCCCATAAAATAATGACAAAAGTTTTAAACCCCATTAAGTATTTTCTGCAAAAGATTTTGGTAACGGTAGGTCTCTTTATGACCGTGACTGTTTATGATTTTAGGAGTTCACGTACGTTTATGTACGTAACCTACAGTTTAATGCATGAGAGAATGAATTTACCCCTTCATTAATTCCCTTAATTAATTTAATTAATGAATGAAGGTAAAGGCCTGTCCATTATTATCAACTAGCTTTTCTCAGCGTTTTGCCCGCATAAAGGTCTGAAATGAACCCACATGAGCGTACTACCGGGATAGAAAAGTATCCTATGTCTAAATTCAGGTCATTGCCTATCCAAAAATCTTCATTTTTTTTTGTACGTTCCTGTCATGATGAAAAAAAATGAAGATGTTTAGAAAAGTTGAAATTCTAATTCTTATACTCTTGGGTATCTAAAGAGTATCTTCAGGCATTTACAATATTTTTAGAACCCAGCCATAAAAATAGAAGTTAAAAGTGAATAGTTTAAAGAATAATTAGAATAGTTCCCAGTGGGGTGTCCGGGCTAGAATAGCACCCCCCCATTTCATCCCGAAAATCCGGAAGTCGGCCAGCAGCGGCTTCCGTGTACTTAACAACCTCACTGCGATCTCCAAGACGCCTGCCAAACGTGGGGATTATGGCAACGCCCACACATCTTCAGGCTGATGATGATGATGAGTTTAAAGAAAAGCTCATTATTTCAGAATGAAATGACGGCTGACAGTAACGGTGACATTGACAGCCGCTGTTCATATTCATTCATTTATTTGCATTCTACAAAGTTTAACAAGATGAATTAACAGGCTTAGAGCTAAGAATCTAAGCACACACACACCACACACACCACACACCCGCAGCCCAGCCCCAGCCCACCCAGCCCCCAGCCTAGCCCAGCCGCCCAGCTTACACTGAAATTGCATCGTTTTATGGGAAATAATGTCCAAATTATGATTATTTTTTCCACACACTTGTCACATCACTTGTCTGCTAATTTGATAGATCTGTATGTCTATTCTGTTACAATCTCCCTCGGTGAACACCTAGGTGAAGTGAGCTGTCTTCTGTCCCGATGCATGGATTTACAAAGCACTACAACCGGATGACAGCTCACTTCACCTAGGTGTTCACCGAGGGAGATTGTAACAGAATAGCACTGCTGTATGTCTATTCTGTTACAATCTCCCTCGGTGAATACTGGGGTGAAGTGAGCTGTCGTCTGTCTTGATGCTAGGGGGTTTACAAAGCACTACAACCGGATGACAGCTCACTTCACCTAGGTGTTCACCGAGGGAGATTGTAACAGAATAGCACTGCTGTATGTCTATTCTGTTACAATCTCCCTCGGTGAATACTGGGGTGAAGTGAGCTGTCGTCTGTCTTGATGCTAGGGGGTTTACAAAGCACTACAACCGGATGACAGCTCACTTCACCTAGGTGTTCACCGAGGGAGATTGTAACAGAATAGCACTGCTGTATGTCTATTCTGTTACAATCTCCCTCGGTGAATACTGGGGTGAAGTGAGCTGTCGTCTGTCTTGATGCTAGGGGGTTTACAAAGCACTACAAACGGATGACAGCTCACTTTACCTAGGTGTTCACCGAGGGAGATTGTAACAGAATAGCACAGCTGTTAATGTCACTTGTCACTTTCTTTTTTAATTAACAAAATGAGAAACAAGATGACACGAAAAAATAATTCTTATTTCGAAATATTTTAATTATGCGGGGGTTTAGAAATATGGTATATGTATTGATATACTTAAAAAAAATGGGTGCGTGTACTTATGTACGAGCGTGAGAAGTTATACTTCTTTGGCATTATTAAAAAAGTATATAAGCACAATTTGAATTGTAAACAACGCCATCTCTGACGTACATGCTGAACTACTTACTGCCGAAGGTGAGAATTTTGTGTGACGCTGCAAGCGCGCATGCGCGCATCGTAAAATTTCACTCTCATCATTTTTTCATAACGCGCCTAAAGAAGTATAACTTCAAAAAACAATATTTAGAGGGTTCAAAATATTTTCCAATATAGAGAATACATTACCTGAAAAAAAAGCACAAACAAAAAACAAATGAACATGAACGTAAGTATTCATACAAATGAATGTATGGATCTCGCCATGATTTTTTCATTCAAATTCATTCAGCCGCTGAAGCATCATTCAAACAATGATAGTAGTTTTTTTTTTTTAATCTATTTATAGGCATACGTTTGACCACTATCTCACCTGATGGGAAGCGATGAATTCTATTTTTTTACGACCAAATAAAGTATGAGCGATGTTTGACGTCAAATTAATTACTATTTTTCTCCAACAGATGGCAGTGGTGTCGTAGTGAGAGCAGAAGAAGCCCTTATAGTAGCCTTCGTCCTCCTGCTGTGGGTAGCAGCCATAGCACTGTTTTTCAATCGTTGGGGCAAGATCAGGTGCGTCTATAAACTGTACGTAGTATTATTTTGTTTTATTTTTCAATGCACTATAGTCTAATCCAGTCACAAAGATTCGAAAAGTACGCTAATCTGAGTTCAGTTTGTAACAAACTTCTTAACCAGGTCCTGTCTCACAAGATAGCTTCTTACTTTAACCTTATCTGACAGTAGTCCAACTTTGGTTTTAAAGCTAAAGTTTAAAAGAACTAACTTTTAAAAGCAATCGGCTCTCGAGCGAAAAGTGACGTAAAGCTAATGTTAAATTTGTCAAGCCCGCATATGGCGCTATCATTGGTTGTTGATTAATTAGTCAACCAATCATAGAAGCTTACACGCTTTTGAAATACTTTTTAAATTCATTTTCCGTTCTAAAAACAGGGAGCAGGCAGCTCAGTACCTATCAGGTTGTATGGCAATAAATTAAAATTAGACGTGGGAGTAGCAAATTGCATTTTCAGAAAAAAAATCATCAATAGGTATAACTTTCCAAGTTAACATACTATATCCAAGGTAACATAATCCGTAAACGTCATATTTTAATTTCATTGATTATCTTAATTATTATAATTGTCTAAACAAATCTGTTCAGTTACTCCCGCGTTTCAGTTTAACCTGGGCTGAAAATGACTGCTTTCTGAATAATAAATAAATAAATCAAAAATTGGAAAAAAACGTAAGAATATTTGAATTTTGCGAGCTATCCTCGCGCTTTCATCTTAAGTTCAAAATTAGAACTATCACCTACATTTATAAAACAAATGAAGATCAGAGAATAAAATAACTTGTCAGTTAAAATACCACTTAACCGTTTATCTGAACTGGCTATAAAAGTATCCATACAATTTTTAAGATTAATCTGAATTGGCTACTTTTATGCCCCGACGCCATTTTTTTTTAGTTATTTTAATTATGTCCAATTTACTTAATTTTTTTACGTAACACATTATACTTCCATGCAATAATCTGTGGGGTCTTGAAATTCCGCTCACTGTGGTATATGACAATACTAGACGAGAATATCAGGAACATTTATTTATCTGTATCCTTTTTCTGTCAATCAATCATGTCGTTCATAAGACAATAAAGCAATATTAATAGCTGGTAATGTAGAAGTTTTAATTTTATTATTATAAAACGACGAAAACTTGGAAAATAAATGAATCATCGAGATTAAAACTAATAAGTAAAACTTAAAACAAAATAAATCGCAAAATTGTGTGTTTGTGTCAGCAGTCCCTACAGCGCTACAGTTCTTACGATTTTGAGCGCCCCCCTCCAAGTGTCGTATCTGATATAGAGCGGGGAAGGGAGTGTCCCTTCTGTACGTAGTACTATTAAGTATTCTGTGCTAATAACCTTGTGAATTTTTATGTTCTTCTTCGGAAACCGGCTTGTTCGGAAACCGGCTTGTTCGGAAACCGGCTTGTTCGGGAGGCTGGAAGTCGTCAAACATGCGCGCGAGACGATTCGTGATGACTTTTGAAAACAACTTGCAGCCGGGCATTGTCGCCCTTTTTGGAGAGTTTGGACCTCTGCACCATGCCTGTGGCGTTTTACCCTCGATTATGACGGAACTATAGGCCCTTAAGTACTGGTTTTCCAAGGCCCTTAAGGCCCTTGCCTTAAGTACCGGTTTTCCAAGGCCGAACTTAGCCCCCCTGCCGAACTTAGCCCCCCTGCCGAACTTAGCCCCCTGCCGAACTTAGCGCCCTGAGCCCCCCTGCCGAACTTAGCCCCCTGAGCCCCCCTGCCGAACTTAGCCCCCCTGCCGAACTTAGCCCCCCCGCCGAACTTCTCCCCGCCGCGCTTCTCCCCGCCGAACTTCTCCCCGCCGCGCTTCTCCCCGCCGCGCTTCTCCCCGCCGCGCTTCTCCCCGCCGCGCTTCTCCCCGCCGAACTTCTCCCCGCCGAACTTCTCCCCGCCGCGCTGCTCCCCGCCGCGCTTCTCCCCGCCGAACTTCTCCCCGCCGAACTTCTCCCCGCCGCGCTTCTCCCCGCCGCGCTTCTCCACGCCGAACTTCTCCCCGCCGCGCTTCTCCCCGCCGAACTTCTCCCCGCCGCGCTTCTCCCCGCCGAACTTCTCCCCGCCGAACTTCTCCCCGCCGAACTTCTCCCCGCCGCGCTTCTCCCCGCCGCGTTTCCCCCGCCGAACTTCTCCCCGCCGCGCTTCTCCCCGCCGCGCTTCTCCCCGCCGAACTTCTCCCCGCCGCGCTTCTCCCCGCCGAACTTCTCCCCGCCACGCTTCGCCGCCGGGCAGAAGGGGGAGAAGTTCGCCGGGGAGAAGTTCGGCGGGGAGAAGTTCGGCGGGGAGAAGTTCGGCGGGGAGAAGCGCGGCGGGGTGAAGTTCGGCGGGGAGAAGCGCGGCGGGGAGAAGTTTGGCGGGGAGAAGTTCGGCGGGGAGAAGTTCGGCGGGGAGAAGCGCGGCGGGGAGAAGTTCGGCGGGTAGAAGCGCGGCGGGGAGATGTTCGGCGGGGAGAAGCGCGGCGGGGAGAAGCGCGGCGGGGAGAAGTTCGGCGGGGACAAGCGCGGCGGGGAGAAGTTCGGCGGGGAGAAGTCCCTTTTTGGAGAGCCAAACCACCAACTTGCAACAACAACAGCAGCAACTTGCAGCCGGCTGCAAGTTGTTTTCAAAAGTCATCACGAATCGTCTCGCGCGCATGTTTGCGACTTCCAGCCTCCCGAACAAGCCGGTTTCCGAACAAGCCGGTTTCCGAACAAGCCGATTTCCGAACAAGCCGGTTTCCGAACAAGCCGGTTTCCGAACAAGAACATAAAAATTCTGAAGGTTCAGAATACTTAATAGTACTACGTACAGAAGGGACACTCCCTTCCCCGCTCTATATCAGATACGACACTTGGAGGGGGGCGCTCAAAATCGTAAGAACTGTAGCGCTGTAGGGACTGCTGACACAAACACACAATTTTGCGATTTATTTTGTTTTAAGTTTTACTTATTAGTTTTAATCTCGATGATTCATTTATTTTCCAAGTTTTCGTCGTTTTATAATAATACAATTAAAACTTCCACATTACCAGCTATTAATATTGCTTTATTGTCTTATGAACGACATGATTGATTGACAGAAAAAGGATACAGATAAATAAATGTTCCTGATATTCTCGTCTAGTATTGTCATATACCACAGTGAGCGGAATTTCAAGACCCCACAGATTATTGCATGGTTACGTAAAAAAATTGCGTCGGGGCATAAAAGTAGCCAATTCAGATTAATCTTAAAAAATTTATGGATACTTTTATAGCCAGTTCAGATAAACGGATAAACATGAATAGACATAGATCCAATTTCACAACATCACACTCGTGAGCGGAATTTAAATTTTCTTGATCGATTGAATTACAAAGATTATAATTCCTTTGCAGTAAGAAAAAGACTGACAGTGACGCAAAAACAAAACAAAAATATCGTAGACATAACAACATAGAAAATAAGGTATCTTAATTACAAATTAACAATCTGTGTTTTATGAAGAATGAGCAAATAAATAATAATATAAGATTATTATCACTTTCAGAATCGCTTAGTCTTGTCCAAAATAGGTTCTTCCTAGGTTATACTATTTCTCAGATTAGGAGAGACCTTTGTCCTCCTGTGAAACAATAATAAAACGGTATTCTTTTCATATTTGAAACTATTTCTGTAATACTGCATTTTAGAAAAACCTTGTATCTACTTTATAACTTAAATTCAACTCAGTCATGAACCTAATTCGTTTGAAAGTACCCATAAAAAAGTAAATAACAATAATTGTCCAAGTTTATATACCTTTTAGACCTTTCAAAAGATAACAACTACAACTATTTACGACAAAGCCTACCTAATTCACTTATAGAGGCTTTGTCGTAAATAGTTTGATCAAAATACCACTGAAAAGGTTATTCTTTGTCAGTTTCAAATAACAATAAGATTTTTATAAAAAAGGATATAAGTAGAGGCAGTTTTTTAGAGGAATCGTTAAAATTAGATTTAGGTCAGGTTTCCAAGGGGCTACCCGTGTTACTCAAACATTCCTTTTATCTTTTTAGGCTGGTTTCATAACTACGTGGGTGTTCCTGCTTTGTGAGAAGCTAAGCCTTAGAACTCACGATGCGGTTTTCACTCGCGTCAGCTGCGGTTGTGGGCCCGCAGCTTCTGTAGAATGCAGATATATATGTAAAAAACTAAAACACATTTCACGACGCGGTTTACGCCCGCGGTGTGCGCGGTTGTTTGCGGCTCCCACTGCACCGGCAGGCAACTAGTAGAAACGCTCTCGTTGCCTCGGCGGGTTGCACCCGCGACCTCTGCGATCGGTTGGCGGGCGACCGCAGTGGCAAGTGGGAGGTACAGAAGTCCGACGCCATTTTGCAGTGACTTGTTATTACTCATAGCGTCGTGACGTGTCTGGGCACGTTTGTCAACAAACTTTACAAAATGAATATTGCAATAATAGTGCAAGAAAGGTCAGTGCCCGTCTTGCAACCCCGCCAAGTCTGCGGGCGATAATCGCAACCGCACAGAACTCCGGTCTCGTGAGTTTGGGCTATTCTTCTACCGCAGCGGGCGCGGGCGAAAACCGCATCGTGAGTTCTTAGCCTAAGACGTCGTTTCACTGTGTTGCCGCGTTGTGAGTCATCGCTACGACATAGTTTCGCGCGTGTCTCCTGCATAGCTGCGAAACCAGCCTTATTCTCACGATCTTTTTCATGAACGATGTATTTACATAGTCAAATGTCGAATAATTTTCGTACAATGCTTGGTTTTCATAGAATGCTGGAGCCATATCAGCCGAAGTTCCAGCAGCAGCATCGACAAAGTTGTGCATTAGCTGAAAACGTAGTGTCGGTGCCACCACATGTGAGTTACTACCATTGTACGCATGCATGCACTGATTTGCCGGTAAGATCAATGATTTATTCATTCAAAATTTAAAATCATCTAGTAAGAATTATGTACAGTACGCAAAAGAGATAAGTATCCATGTCGTCGGGAATAGTTGAAGATTTCTCAGAAACCAATGGGGGCTTTCAAATGAAATTTTATTAAATCATTTAACTGTTTATTCTCTGTAAATTGTATTTTATTTTATTCATAAAAACCTATCGGTTTCTAAGTAAACTTCGACTGTTTCCGGCGACATGGATACTTATCTCCTTTGGTGACCGTACATAAGAAAATATTTCTAAACAAAACTTTAGTGTCTTTATAAAAATAACTAAATTTATAGAAGCTAAAGAAAAAATAAAAAGTCCAACGTTTAAAGTAATGAAGACATATTCGACCAAAACAATTGCATAGTAAGGGTTGATTTAATTAAAGTTATTATCTTTTATCCACGAAATGTGACTTCTAACAGTTTTTTGTACGTAAAAACTGACAAAAAACAATGTTTAAGGAGAATAAGGCTACTAGGTAAACTGGTTTGATGGCTTGCTTTACATCCAAAAACTTTTCTATTACAGCAAACTGCAGAAAGTGAATGCCTAAATTATAATGATATTGTAAGGTATTTCTTGATCCTAATTAATCAACACGCCACACAAACTCATTTCAAACAAACACTGATTACAGATTGTCATGAGACAATCCTATCATTTTTGGTGGACTTTATTTTCTAGTTGGTAAAGTTGAAATTAAAAACATAGATAGCATTATTATAAAAACAGAAAATGCAGTCCACCAAACTAATAAAACATATGATAAAACTTTAGCATTGGTACATGATGTTAAAGTTCTACACAAGCACTTTCCCTGTCCACCTTAGGATTGGCTTGGTAAGAATTTTTCTAGTAATGAAAATATATCGGAATAGGCGGTGCAATTTAACGACGATTTCATCTATGTTATTATTCTTTAAATCGCCATGCTATAAAATACTACAAGGTACAAAATATGCTTGTATTTTCTGTTAGTATTTGTGTCATGTCACCAAAATATATTTTAGCTTGATGAAATTGTTAAAAACTGCATAATCTCGACGTAACTCAAGACGGCGACTAATAAATAAATAAATAAATAATGAAGAATATATGTAAGAAAGAGACGAAAACAGTCAATTTAGAATTCCCCTTACATTATATCTCTTAGCTCATTAACCCTAAGTTGCACTACCTATTCTGACCCCTGGTAATGAAACACTGCTTTGTACAGCACCGAGCATCATTGTCACGCGGCTGTGTGTCATACGACTGCGGGGCATCATTCCCATCTTATCAACCATGCGGATACCTGTCCCATAGACCGCGACAGGTAAGGACTATCTGCCAATTACTAAAATCTGAAAAGCAATAACTGTATCAAATGAAATCCAACTCGAAAACTTGATAAAAATTTCGTCAGAAAATGATTTAGAGTAGCTTAAAAAACACAAGCTTGGATAGATCACACTAAAACGTTCTGTATCATTAGATTTATGTTCTGTGTCACTTGTAGATCCAGTAATTTTCCTTACAACGAAAACTTAAAAGCACTTTTCATCTTAGTTTTGCAAAAGACTAAAACAGCATTATTTTTACTTCCCATTTTATAGAACTCGGTCTTCGTAAGTAGCATGGGTATGGGCGGGATGGCGCTCATCCCAGAGAGTCCTCCACGGCGTTCTCGATCAGCAGCTGATATCCCAGCCCTCATCACACCGTCAGAAATGTCTCACCATACGCCAAGATCTTCAAGAGCAGCTAGTTTACACAGCGCAGTAGACATCAGAGTAGCTCCATCTCCTAGAACTTCAAGAGCCGCAAGCCTACATTCTGCTGTAGATATGCCTCCAGGGTCTGTCCAAGTTCATGTCAGAGGGTCAGGGTCAAATTTAAATAGACCGAGAAGTCCAAGACGGCTGACGATAACTAATGTGTAATTTAAGTGGATATGGAATTCTTAATGTCTACGGTTTCAAGGACCAATATGTATTTTAACTATGACCGTCAAGGTTATACGTTTATGTGTTATCATTTCAAAACTTTCTTCAAGCGGTATTTAATATTTTTCACAATAACGCTTGAAAAGTTTTTCTTAAATTAAAAAGCAAAAAAGACTTTGATTCTTGAATTGATTAATGAAAATTCTAGAATTTATTTCTTCAAATAATTATTCTTTTTGAACGCTTTGAAACGTAACTTTAAAAGAACTTATAATAACTCATTAATTTAATAAAGTTTTGAATTCTTTGATATGCTATTTGTGGTGTGAGATTCGAAAGTACCAATTATTAGGTAAATATGGATACTGGTAATGAATAAGTTTAATAATAACTTTCTATATTTCCAGTAGCTTAGTGTTCTTCTCTTCTCTTCATCATATCTATTGTATACATACTAGTAGCTATAATAGTGCATTAAGCGCAAATTTTAGACGTGTGGTGCTATTATAAGTATCAAAACTATTAATTTTATTAACAATTTCATTGTTAGTAGTTACATCTAAGATTGATTTCGTTATCAACACTTTTGTCTGTTTTGATTAGAACTAAATGACTTGCTTGAATTGCATCTGTATCTCTTCCATTAATTTTTCAACCTGATTGCTTACCTCAATATGGAACTAGTATATATTTTACGTACATTTTTAGAAATATAATTTGTTACATTGTAATTTAATTTAAGTTATATACTACGAATATTTTGGCCCTGTCGAGTACGTCCTTCGTATCTACGCTAATGTCCTAAGCAAACGTATTTATTTAAGATAAGGTTGATATTAATAAATTCGACACAAATTATTTTGTAATATCATTGTCATCTTAGTGTGGAATAACAGTTTGCTTTTGTTAACCTTTGCTAATTCTAAAATTATAGATTTTATTATTTCTTGATTGTATGATGTATTTTCTTTAATAACATAATTACATTTTTCGAGTGCTCACTAGTTGTTTATATTAATATCAATCCTTTCTTTATCAATTTTAAATACAACTCTTGCTCGAGTATTCTAAATAATGTAGTCATATATTTTAATGGCCAAATACAGTTATATCTTAGTAAATATTAGCTTTAAATTGTAAATTTCTATACAAATTCTATTACTACACTTTCGGGTATAATATAAAAAAGTAGGTTTACCATCTTATTTAATATCTAAAGTTTAAATATTAATTATTATAATAATCATTACATTTTATACTGGCTATAGTAAATAATTTAGAATTACTCGCTCTACATTGAAAATTGGTCATTAGGGTATATAAGACATTCACCCCAATACACTTAGGCCCTTTAGGTCCAAAGTTATCGATCAATATATAATATAATACCAAGCTTTTCAATCTCTACGTCAATGCACTGATAGAGGAGCTTAGCAGCACCCGTGTCGGCTGCCATATTGATGATGTATGTCTCAATAATATCAGTTACGCAGACGACATGGTGCTGTTGAGTGCTTCTGTATGTGGCCTTTCTAAACTATTGGGCATCTGTGAAAAGTACGCTTACAACCATGGCTTGTTGTATAATGTAAAGAAAAGCGAATGCATGGTCTTTCAGGCTAGAGGAAAATGTCCGACAACAATACCTGTCATTAAACTGTGTGGAACACCTCTTAAGAGGGTGGAACATTTTAAATACCTTGGACATATGATGACCTCGGATCTGAAAGACGATGCAGACATAGAGCGAGAACGCAGGGCGTTGTCTGTAAGGGCGAATATGATTGCCCGCAGGTTTGCTCGTTGTACAACCGAAGTAAAAACAACACTGTTCAAAGCATTTTGTACATCTTTCTACACGAGCAGCCTGTGGGTCTCGTACACGCGCGGGCAGTACAACGCCCTGCGCGTGCAGTATAATAATGCGTTCAGGGTGCTGATGGGGCTGCCACGATTCTGCAGCGCGTCAGGGATGTTCGCCGAGTCGCAAGTAGACTGTTTCTATTCAACTATGCGAAAGCGGTGCACATCCCTGGTGCGCAGGGTTCGGGCTAGCTCCAATAGTATCCTGAGGGCATTCGCGCTGAGGTTCGATTGCCAGTACCTGAACCATTGCTGTATGGTTCACTTACTGAGCAATCGAAATCAGTAGAAATGTGTGTATTTTAATTATATGTTTTGTTTTATTTAATTGTTTTGTGTTTCTGCTATTGTTATAAATGTGTGTGGCTATGATCCTTTGTGGTCGAATTAAACGTTTCATTATTATTAATATACAAACCTTTAACGTTCCTCATACATTATTATCGTTGTTGTATTGAGGTTACCCGAAAGTGACGTAACAGACCTAAGTTGCGTAAGAGCTGTTAAATTTAATAATGATACAATAGAAATAACCTTCACAATAGCAAACAACCACATTGTACATCAATTTGAATACAAAATGACGCTATACAGGAAAGCTACCATGAGTTTCATTACAGATGTAAAGACAATTAAAAGAAAAAAGACGACAAAGTTTGTGATCAATTTAACTCCTCGACAATTTCAGAACTGTAAATTATTTGAAATTGGAATAAATGCTTTGTCTATCTATTCCAATTGACTAATCATTTGATGAATAAGAAAATTGGTCACTAAGCGAGAAAGTCCTTTAATCAAATGATAAAAAAGACAAATTATTATCTGCTACATTTTAAACATGAACAGCAGCTTTACCACAAGAATGATTTTAATTCTCGATCACATCTCACATCGTCTAAGTAAACAAACTCATGGTATCGCCTGACAAAAGTCGATTTCAAGATCTATCTTTAGACATCGAGACATTTTGTCATTCGAACCCAAATTCTGATTAAATTAACATGTACATAGCTGATTAAGGTAAAAATATATTTTATGATACTATACCTAATCCTGTAACGACAAAATCAATTACAATATTATGTAAATGTATAGAGAACTCACAAATCAATCGTGCCTGCGATGTTCTCGCGTGTAAAGAAAAATATTTTTGTGCCATTCGATAATCAAAGGCAGATATAGATTTAAGCTAATATAATTCTAAAACATTCATCATTATCAAAATCGTGTAATGTCTTCACATTCCGTCCGAGTTTGACATTATTTCGCCTTATTAAGTTTTTGGGCTTTTTCTTTTCATCTGATTAATTAATTCCAAGAATATTTTTTGTGTATATTCCGGCTTGATATGTATTTATCTTAACTATTTTTTCTTTCCTAATCCCACTTTTAGGTAAAGATCTCTTCCAATCCCTTCTTCTAAACTAGGTATCTCAAAGTTACAATATGTCTCCCTTCTCTTCTCTGTCAGATTGCTGAATAACCAAGATTTGTGTCAATCAAATGATACATAATTTAATAGATTCTCTATGTTCAAGTGAAGCGATAGAGTTAAATCTCCAGAGGTTATTTCGTTTTAGTCAGTCCCAATGCAGTTTATATCAACTGTCAAATATCTACTATATAGACTTTAGTGTTCGTATTGAATCTTCTATAGTGTTGTTACTTGTTACTCAAAAAATCTTTGTAATATTACGACTGCGAGTCTCATTAATGAAGGCTATCTTATCGGATTGTGTTTCTCGTTGTTTAAGTGTAAATTCTAATGATTTTTGTAATGTGGTTTGAAAAGAACATTAGTAATGAGAATAAAATGTTTTAATTTTCACACTTTACAATATTTAAAGTTGTATCGCTTTTGATTTTAAGCATAATTATACTCGTATATTTCAAGATCACAGCCACCTTTAAAAATTCAACTAGTCTTGAAAAGAAACACCAAGCTTTATTACTATTAACTTTTCTCGAAAATATTTTAATCCAGCAGAGTCAATTATTTCTCCAAACACAAAGTTCCAAGTTTCTGTCGTCGCTTGACCTAGCATACATTCTAAATTCAGATACGTAGCAGTCCTAAAATAAAACTGACCTTTAAAATATTCTCAACTGTGACCTAACATTTCGTTTTCCATTTTCTAGCAAAACATTTCGCGTTGATTGCATTTTGAATAATTGAATGAAATGAAAACTTCTTGAAAAAGGTGGAATTATGAATAAGTCCTGCTTCTTTGCTTCTAAGCCTATTTTTGAAACAACATTCTTGCTTATTTTTAAACTCATGAATCATTAGGTCTATAATTGGAACATTTATTTTTTTTACCTTTATTTCTCTCTAACCTTTATTTGTTCTCTCTAAATCATAACATACCCACCGTTCGCGTTCATCGCATACCTTTCACAAAGTACGCTTTTCAAACATGGTATTTGACCATTGAAGTATTTGAATGCCGTGGGGAATTGTGCTCACTGCATTGTAAAATTCTTTTACGGCAATTAGGTTGATGTTCCTAACTACATGACCTTTATTAAAAGAAACCATGAAACCTTTTTCCGAAATAAAAAAAAAAACAGAATTTCTTGATTATATTTTTTGCTTTTATTGTTTTCGTCCCAGAACTCCGGTCGTGACCTAATTGAGCGTTTAATTACTCGATTCTCCGAAGTTTGCTGTTGACACGAAGTCTTGGAAGTGACTTCAATTCATGTTTTTTTATATATTTTTAGCAAATTATGCAATATCGAACAAAACATTGCTTTCACCACATATAAGTATTCCTTTATTTCTAGATACTCCAAAACGAATAGCTAATTTGAATTATGCATGATTTATCCATTGAAAACCATTTCATCAACTTGCATACATGTATCAAAAAAGAGTTCCTCCGAATTTTGCAAAACTTTCATTTTCCAGTTCGCAAACTCCAGTTTCAATTCGTTACGTAACGTTCTATCAGTTACTTTTATGTATTAGTTGATCTTACTTCCTATTCATCGTATTCTAAACGAGCCAAACATCGCACTAGCTTTGGAATTCATACAAACCAATTCCGGAACTCGTCTCTAACTTCATGTATGCATTGTTGAGTCAAATGTTAATCTATTACTTACTTCAGTTCGCAAACTGCTCAATTGGAGCCAACTTTGAACATTAATTCTTTTGTACAATTCGTTGGACGTGGAACTTTTGTCGAAATAGGTCAATGCAGTTTTTCATACGGTATGTCCGTTTGCTTTTGTTGAAACCAATGAATATATAATGATGTTTGTTGTTTTTGAGTGTGTTATTGTAAACAATGCATTAACAGATGACGTTTTCGATAAGCGACTTTGAGGTATTTGCTTTTGAGAAGCACACTGAAGGCATTTAATCTTGTTTTGGGCTGTGGGACTTGAGATTTTAATGCTTATAATCATGGATTCGTATCGATACGTTTTGTTACTTATTTAAAGTATGGAGGGTTGTTGAATTTTGAGTAAATAATAATAGCAATAATAGTAATGTGCACACATGGATATTTCATATGTTCGTTTATTTAATATATGTTTCCCATTTGAATGATTTGTGATACCATATACCTAATGTAATTTAGTGATATACAGGCTGACTTTTAATCAACTGGCCGCATTTTTTACCATAGTACCAGCCTTGAAATATGTAAGCCAGCTGATCCTACATCTTGATCGTATTGTAATGCATTTTTTTTTTTCATATATCAAGGAAGGTTCTATATTAAAAGATGTTCATATTCATAAAGATTTTGACACCACGAAAGATGTTCAGCAAATTAAAAGTAAACCTGTGAAATAAATACGAACACCAAATCTCTAGATAAGTTAACGCCTTTCCAATCATCTATCAAATATTTATAAGTTCTACCTATTATGTAAGACTTGTACTAGATTATAAATCAGTGACACGAAGTAAAAGGATTTTAATAAAAACCTCTTCAAATACGATTTCGTTTTATTTTCAGCAAACCTTTCGCGACCACTGGTTTTAGTTTAGGTATAGGAATTTAATTTAATCCTTTGTTTCTTATATTTTTAAATTTTGTTTCACCTGCTATACCTACTTATTGTTTGTGTCTTAAATTAACTTTTTAATTAGGCAATTACTTTAAATAATGTTTTGTTGTAAATAACGTTTAAGAGTGCCTTTTAATTGTCTTTGATTGGGTATTTATTATAAATAATATGTCGTGATGCTCAATGGGTAAGGCGCCTCTCATGCACGGACTCGATCAAGTACCAATGTGACTTTTGCGAAAACCTCATCGAAATCAGATCACTAGTTTTTGAGAAAATCACGGACATACATACATACATCCGGGTCAAACAGAGAACTACCTTTTAAGATAAGGCTAGTGACTTTGGTTTTTCAATTTAAAATTAATTAATCTAAGTTACGTTTACACCGAGCGCTTAACTAGGTCCTCTGACCACAATGCAAAGCCCCTTGGGTTTAATATTGGGAAGGAACCCATTTTTGTGTACACTAGTACTTGACCCGCGACTTTGTAGATTATGTACTTCTACAAACTCAACACCCCTTAGGTCCACTTTAACGGGGAGTTAAAAAAACTAATATCGTCAAACTTTATTATTTACTTGGGTTCGCACTCGTGCCAAGTTTCAAGTTGATTAACCCAAGAAATATTTTTTTTATAAATTCAAACTCCTCATTTTCACACCCTTAGGGGTAAAATTTCCAAAAATCCTTTCAAAGTGCTCGCTTACATCATTCAAGAAACCTGTTTGCAAATTTTCACGTCTCTATTATAGTTCTAGTAGTTTCGCCTATATTATGCGCTGATATGTCATTCAGCCAGGTTTTCCTTTTCTACACTAATATATACTAATATAGTAATCTATACTAATATTATAAAGCTGAAGAGTTTGTTTGTTTGTTTGTTTGGTTGAACGCGCTAATCTCAGGATCTACTGGTTCGAATTGAATAATTCTTTTTGTGTTGGATAGTCCATTTATCGAGGAAGGCTATAGGCCCATGCGAAGGGTCGGGTCGCTAGTTTATAATATTACTAGCTGACCCTACAGACGTTGTCCTGTCCCTATCAGCTACCTACCTATACCTACCTACCTACCTAGGTAGGTCGATAATGCAAATATATTCAAGGAATATAAAAAGTTTCATACGAACTTTTATCCCCTATTTCACCCCCTTGGGGGTTGAATTCTAAAAAAATCCTTCCTTAGTAGATGCCTTCGTCATATGAAGAATACGTGTACGTAATTTCAATTTTCTAGCCTTAAGGGTTTGGCCTGTGCGTTGATACATCAGTCAATCACTTTTGAGCTGAACAGTTTGTTTGTTTGTTTGGTTGAGATCTACTGGTTCGAATTGAAAATTCTTTTTGTTTTGGATAGTCCATTTACCGAGGAAGGCTATAGGCCCATGTGAAGCCGGGCCGGATTGCTAGTATTATATTAAAAAGTCAAAGTTTATAAGTTTGGATAAAGCAGGTAATCTCCAAAACTACTCAACCGATTTAAAAAAATCATACACCTATAGAAAGCTATGCTATCCCTAAGTGATATAGGCTACATTTTATTATGACAAATAGGAATCCTTAAGAACAATCACGCGAACGATGTCGTGGGCAAAAGCTAGTATGTTATATAGATTAAGAAAGTAGCAGACAATCTTCATGATGGAATTAAACCTGAAGCACAGGTTTAACTTAGTTCACGCAAATATGCAATCGTGATCTATTTTATATTGTAAGATATATATTGTAAATGTGACGTTGTATTAAATAAACGATTATTATTAAAAAAAACCCCCTGCTATAACAACCGCCTGTTGTTGGCTGTGGTTTTATAGGGTGGCAAATACGATTGCAAATAAATCATTTACTTTGGAATTGTCAAAAAGTTGTTCAGTTTGGCCATCACCAAACAAGAGCAATATTATCAACAGAGCAATATTTTTATATCCGTTGGACTTCTATTTCACCTAAGATTTCCCTCGTGTGTGGGAGATGCCGTTAGTTAGAAAGTTGAAGCTAGTTGCTCGAACAAGACAGTATACCGTCGAAGCAAGAGACAATATCCCGCCTGCCTGTTTATTTCTCCGTCACAAATAAATATCGCTGAAGGGTATTCCCTTTCGCAATATTTCCGTCGTCTTTACACAGACCTACAAAGCGAGTGAGTAGGTACACACAGCTTCAACATTATTCGTCAGTAATGGGTGAACACACCGAGCCTACTCATTTATTTACGACTTAAGCCTAGCCTCTACGTGTTTAGTTCAATGCAGCAATTTAATATTAAATATTGCCATGGTTAACTTCAGTTTTCTGTTAGAACTGTAGACGTTGATGGCGGGTACGAGTTTTCCCCCCTTTCTGTTTTTCCCCTTAAACCAGAAAATTATACAAAGATGACGTTTTAGTTTTTCCAATCTTGTACTTTCAATCTCTGTTTTAACTGTGTTGCCGTTTCTTAATGGATTTGAATGATAAGGATGTACTCAAAAGTGAAAAATAAAAAGCTTTTTTACAAAAAGACTTCCTTCAAAAACTATAACAGTCATGCGGTGTACACATTATTTAGAAATAAAGTATCGATCACTTCTAACTTATGTAATTTATTGTCTGTATTCTGTTTTGTGTTCCTTAAATAAACAAAGAAATATATTTTTACAAACTGTGACCTGCAGTGCTGTTACAATCTCCCTCGGTTGTATTCGTTTTTTAATTTGTATTTGCTTTTATGGCTTCACTCTCAGTTTTCCGCGCGGTCTATCTGCCTTTTGTTTCATCTCCCTCGGTGAACACCTAGGTGAAGTGAGCTGTCATCTGTCCCGATGCTAGGGATTTACAAAGCACTACATTCGGATGGCAACTTACTTCACCTAAATGTTCACCGAGAGAGATTGTAACAGAATAGCACTGCTGATTTATTTTAAGTACTAGCTTCTGCCCGCGACTTCGTACGCCGTTCCTGTTGCTTATGCCAGCGACAACGGGTTCGGCAAAATCGAAGATCTGAAACGTCTGATGTCGAATTCTAAGAGCCCGGGGACGGGAAAACAACGGGATGCGCGAGATGATTCGAGACGTTCAAAAAGTACAATTTTGAATCATACCTCCGATGGCGGAATATGTAGCGTAGTCAATCATAGGAGTATGCGTAAATGAACTCCGTTCCTTACCAACCCAAGGAAGGTCGCCATGACCTTTGGCTATATCTTGAGACACATCCGATTCTTCAGATGATATCGACATTCTGTTCAGAGAATGTCGAAGTCGATCAGAATTCAAACGTTCGTTGCGCTCTTCTTCTGTCTCTTCATGCCGTACTCCAGCAATTCTTTTTGTCTCACTTAACTGATTATGAATATTTTGTTGTGTGCGTGTTCGGGACAATCTATACTATAATATTATAAGGCTGAAGTTTGTTTGTTTGTTTGGTTGAACGCGCTAATCTCAAGATCTACTGGTTCGAATTAAAAAAATATTTTTGTGTTGGATAGTCCATTTACCGAGGAAGGCTATAGGCCAATGCGAAGCTGGGTCGGGTTGCTAGTAGGTATATGATAATCTTGATCAGCAGTTAGTCGTGCATCACGTTCATCATTCGGTTCAAAAGACCTGTTAGTAGATGTGCGAATACGCTGAGAACTCAAGCGTGATTCTGTATCGGTAATCGATTCCGATTCGCGACACAATGCATGTCGCTCACGATCAGCGGACAGTCGCGCATCACGTTCCGCAGCAGATGCGTAGATACGCTGAGAACTCGAGCGCAATTCTCTATCCGTGAACGTCTCCGACTCGCGAGACAATGTATGACGTTCACGATCAGCGGTCAGTTGCGCATCATACTCTTCACTGGTCTCTAGAGACCTGGATGTAGATGCGTAAATACGCTGAGAACGCAGGCGTGCTTCGCGATCTGAAGAGGTTTCCACGGAGTGAGTTGCAGCCTGATGTTCTCGAACAGCATCAAGTCTCTCCTGACGCTCTTCGGTAGATTCTTGGGATCTATGATCCTCAACCTTTTAGCTCCTTTGGAACATTGGGAAAGATTTGACCTCTTTCTAGGTATGGTTATAGTTTTATTGTAAAGAAGATACCTGTACAATTAAAATCTAAGTGACTGCTCCCTGCCTGCTGCGTTACCGGGTAGGCTACCGTGTCACGAAGATAAATGGAAAAGGAAAAACACCCAAATAACATAAGCCCGAAGGCATATTTATTCGATAAAATTAAAAAAATAAATGGGAATTTTGGCCAGTAGAGTCAAATTTTCAATGAAATACCATCGTCATCAAAAATCAGTCCAAAACTGTTACCGCCTTCACCGCGTGGAGGTACTCCCAGCTTATGTTATTTTATGAGATACATTGAAATTGGTGATAGCTTTGATTTTCACATCAGATGTTTCTGATCTTCGATTTTAATAAGTCAACAGGAAATGCCTATCAGACCGAACAACTTTTGCTAAAACGTCATTCCTATATGTGTCATGGTGTAGCTGGGCTCTTGGAGTTCCACATCAGGTGTTCCAGATCTTCAAATTTATTCTCTCAGCAGAAAGTGCTCATCACGTGGAACAATTTTTGCTATGGTACCATTTTTGTATCTCTTATAGTTTAGCTGGCCTGTTGCGGTTCTGCATCAGGTGTTCAAGTTTCCAAGATAAATTATAGCCTATATGTTGCCCAGACTTAATACCTATACAACAAAAGAAAAATCATTCAAATCCGCCCAGTAGTTCCGAAGATTAGCGTGTACAAACAAACAGACAAACAGACAGATTTTTTTTTTTTGATTCGTGCTCTATTACTGTTCCTAAACCCCCCTCAATTTTTTTTTAAATATATTCAATGTACAGACACAGTTTTGTTACTGTTTTATTATATGTATAGATTAACGATTTTATTTCTGAAAACCGTTTTAAAACGGATGTTCAAAGACCAGCTTTAAACATCTTTAAACATCTGAATTAGAGAAAATCCTACTACAATAATAAATGCGAACGTTTGTGATGATGGATGGATGAATGTTTATTATGTTTGTTACTCTTTCACACTTAACGACTGTCGGGCAGAAAATGTTGAAAGTTAAACCTCCGCTGCTTATGTACAGACGCCAGCACATCAAGCCATACCTAACTGTCAAATTTTCCCAATTAAATATGAACCTTATGGTTTTGTAATAAAGTTGAAAATCTATCAAAGAAATTTGACAGATTGTAGTAGCTTGATGTGCTGGCCTCTGTACCTATGCAGTAGCATCGACACTAGAGAGGACCAGCTGAACAGAATGAACTGAAATTTGTATATTGGATATTTTATTTCGGTTTAGTATTCCTGTGAGATACTTTGACGACCCGGTTGGCGCAGTGGCTGAGCGATCGACTGCTGCGCAGCGTGTTGCAGGTTCGATTCCCGCCCAGGGTAAACATTTGTGTGATGAGCACTTGTGTTTGGCTTGTGTCTGGGTGTTGTTTATCTATATATGTATGTATTTACAAAAAAAAAATGTATTTGTGTATGTATATCAGCTGTCTGACACCCATAGTACAGGGTCTCCCTAGTTTGGGGTCAGATGGCCGTGTGTAAAAATGTCCCCACATATTATTATTACTAGCTTCTGCCCGCGACTTCTTACGCGGATCCTGTTGCTTATGCCAGCGACAACGGGGTCGGCAAAATCGAAGATCTGAAACGTCTGATGTCGAATTCTAAGAGCCCGGGGACGGGAAACCAACGGGATGCGCGAGACGATTCGAGACGTTCAAAAAGTACAATTTTGAATCATATATACCTCCGATGGCGGAATATGTGGCGTAGTCAATCTTAGGAGTATACGTAAATGCACTCCGTTCCTTATCAACCCAAGGAACGTCGCCATGCCCTACGGCTATATCTGAGACACATCCGATTCTTCAGATGATATCGACATTCTGTTCTCAGAATGTCGAAGTCGATCAGAATTCAAGCGTTCGTTGCGCTCTTCTTCTGTCTCTTCCTGCCGTATTCCAGCAATTCTTTCTCTCTCACTTTCTAACTGATTATGGATATTTTGTTGTGTGCGTGTTCGGGATAATGTATGATAATCTCGATCAGCAGTTAGTCGTGCATCACGTTCATCACTCGTTTCAAAAGACCTGTTAGTAGATGTGCGAATACGCTGAGAACTCAAGCGTGATTCTGTATCGGTAAACGTTTCCGATTCGCGAGACAATGCATGTCGCTCACGATCAGCGGACAGTCGCGCATCACGTTCCGCACTTGTCTCTAGAAACCTAGAAGCAGATGCGTAAATACGCTGAGAACTCTAGCGCAATTCTCTATCCGTGAACGTCTCCGACTCGCGAGACAATGCGTGACGTTCACGATCAGCGGTCAGTCGCGCATCACGTTCCCCACTTGTCTCTAGAGACCTAGAAGTCGATGCGTAAATACGCTGAGAACGCAGACGTGCTTCGCGATCTGAAGAGGTTTCCAAGGAGCGATTTGCAGCCTGATGTTCTCGAACAGCATCAAGTCTCTCCTGACGCTCTTCAGTAGATTCTTGGGATCTTATGATCCTCAATCTTTTAGCTCCTTTGGAACATTAGGAAAGATTTGACCTCTTTCTAGGCATGGTTATAGTTTTATTGTGAAGAGATACCTGATCAATTAAAATCTAAGTGACTGCTCCCCTGCGTTACCGGGTATGCTACCGTGTAAAGGAAATTAAACACCAAAATAACATTAGCCCGAAGGCATATTTATTCGATAAAATAAAAAAATAAATGGGAATTTTCGCCAGTAGAGTCAAATTTTCAATGATATACCATCGTCATCAAAAATCAGCCCTAAACTGTTACCGCCTTCACCGCGTGGAGGTACTCCCAGCTTATGTTATTTTATAAGATACAGTGAAATTAGTGATAGCTTTGATTTTCACATCAGATGTTTCTGATCTTCGATTTTTATAAGTCAACAAGAAATGCCCATCAGACCGAACAGCTTTTGCTAAGACGTCATTCCTATATGTGTCATGGTGTAGCTGGGCTCTTGGAGTTCCACATCAGGTGTTCCAGATCTTCAAATTTATTCTCTCAGCAGATAATGCTCATCACGTGGAGCAATTTTTGCTATGGTACCATTTTTGTATCTCTTATAGTTTAGCTGGTCTGTTGCGGTTCTGCATCAGGTGTTCAAGTTACCAAGATAAATTATAGCCTATATGTTGGCCAGACTGAATACCTATACAACAAAAGAAAATTCATTCAAATCCGTCCAGCAGTTCCGAAGATTAGCGTGTACAAACAAACAGACAAACGGACAAACAGACAAACAGACAGAATTTTTTTTTTTGGATTCGTGCTCTATTACTGTTTCTAAACTCCCCTCAATAATTTTTTTTTTTTAATATATAACACAGTTTTTTTACTGTTTTATTATACGTATAGATTATATTAGGACTTGCGGATTGCTAGTTAGATACAATTATAATGTTTACGAGGCTAGATAGAGGAATAATGTCGTTGAGAAGGTGTGCTTACTTTTGCTAGCTTCCCTTGTTATTTATCAGGTTTACAAGGTACCTTACACTATGCATGGGTCGTTATTCGTTTTTTTTAAGCGTTGCCCTATATTAGGAATTTCTCCTGTATCGTGGGTGCGTTAAGAGCGTGTATTCGATTCGTGACGAAAACTTCATGTTTTCGCGTTTTGCCCAGAGCAATATCGTAATGATGTGAGCAGATTATTTAAAGACAGTTACAGTTTTAAGAAAGATTAGGTTTTAATTTAGACAGCTACAGAGTAAAAGTATAATTTTTAATTATGGTTTTTTAAAGCGAAAACAATCCTTTCATATCGTTTTACGAAAATAGACGTCAGAGTTAACTTTCAGGACGAATACAACCATTCCAGTATGCCAAAATATTATGTTTTATGCGTTTTTTCAACAGGATAAACACTCTTAAAGTCAGACACAGAGCCAAAATTACGAAAATATTACTATTACGTATTAAAAAACCATGTTGAAAAAGTACAAAATCGGTTCACTTTGTCAATTTTTTTTTCATCAGTATTTGAATAAAAACATAACTGATATATTTATTTTATGAAAATAAAGGTTATGCTTAATATAAAAAATATTTTTTAGTCCCTTATACGAACTCATTTATTTTAGACAATTATTTTAAGAAGCCCTGTAAAACATCGCGCGCTGTCGTTTGCCGATCAATTTCAATGATTCGTGCTTATATCGTGCGTATTTCTTTTTCTGATGAACACCAGCTGACCATTGTGTTGTACTAGTGTGTGTCAATGCTGCTACGCTATTCTAGCAATCATTTAGATTTTGAGTTGCGCTAAATCGAATACGCGTCCTTAGCAAACAAATAAACTTACATACACAAACAGCGATATTTGTTCCGTGCAGGAATCGAACCTTATTTTACGTTCATAATTGTATCTGCCGCATGCTGCATGAATAGTATACGTGACGAGTTTTGCAGTATAAATATGTAACAACACAATGCGAAATGGCACAGTGTAAAGCTGGCTTTACTTGTTATTGTGTGCTCTGGGGTTTGAAGTATTTGCGAAAAAACTACAGTGTGAGATGATGGGGATTCGATTTGAGACACATATATGTAGTTTTTATTGTTTACCATGTGTTATGCTCATAAATGAGCAAGTTATCATTATCTCTATGTCCTTTTCTCATGTTACTTGAGGTCGACGCAACATGTTTTCTGTTTCCATTATATCCTGTCAACCGCCATGCTATCACTGACTCCCTTTTCATTCATATCATTCTTCACACAATTCATCCATCTTTTCTTTGACCTTCCTCTCCCTCTCCATCCATTCACATTAATATTCATTACTCTTTCGGTCACATCAGTTAAATTCTCTTCACATGCCAGGACAAACGATTCCCTTTCAACTTTTCTGTCACTGGTGCAACTTTCAAACTACCTCTAACATATTCATTTCTCACCTTATCCATTCTGATCACTTCACACATCTACCTCAACATTCTCATATCCGCTACATGCAATCTTTTTTCATCCGTCTTCTTCACGACCCAACTTGACATTCCGATCCATACAGAAAGTAATTAAACCTATTTGACGTTGTCCAAAATGTTAGTAAAACTATTATTGAAAGCGTTTCCACCGCTCGGTACTTCATACAAACTTTCAACTCCAAAATCTTGGTAATTAGATAATCGATTTTAATTTAATTTGATACGTAATACACGAGATTCTAAAATAATATCGTTTCTCCGGGTCTCGTCGAGCTTCATTGCCTCGGCGCTGCAGAAGATTTTAGGAGTTGCAGTGGTTTTGGAATAGTGTTGCATGGAATATTTAAAAAAAATATTTTTGTAGCGAATGTAGAGCGATGTAAAGTTTTATTTTTATTTTTTTCTTACTTTGTTCCACTTTTGAGTAATGGCCTATCTACATTAACCTTTCAATTGTCTTATGTTACACAGTCCGACATAAGCAGCGGAGGTTTGACCTTCAACACTTTCGCCCGACAGTCGTTTAGTTAAGACTCTTTAAAACTCTTTTTCAAATAAATCAGAAAAGAAAATCCCAAGATTATAGACTTCCAGTTAGTATGAGACAAAAAAATCTTCTTCATTAAAAAAAAATTCTAAGTTTTTGTATATGTACCCCATGATGTTCTCTACAAAAAGAGTGACGAAATCTTCTTATTTTTAATATACATCCTGGCATCTACCAATAATACGCCCGGCATTCAAAGAACGCAAACACTACGAATTCGTAAGAAAGTCAGTTTTATTTCATTTCGGGCTCGAGAAAAAATAGCAAAATATTTCGATAAGCGAGCTTGCGGAATAACTGCGCATTTCTCATCATTGCTTTATTTTGCTTCAACCAATCTTACTTTCGAGGATTGATGGGCAATTTCCTTGATTTGGAGAATAATAGTAGGTAGGTATCCTTTTGTTAGGGTTACGCATAGAAAGAATGCTGAAAATAATTGTTTAAGACAATTTTTCTATAGTACCTTAACTTAAAATTTACTCTTCAGTAGTCTTAATTTTTTTTTTCAGAAACGTTTTCAACTGAATCTTATAAATATTTGAGCCGTTTGGGGTGGAAACTCTAGGACCATGGGGTCCAAGTGCCCATATTGATTTTCGTGACAACGCAAAGCGGCTGGTCGTCGGCGGCTCTTCATGTGATCCGAAGGCTGGTCTATTCTTGGGTCAAAGAATCAGCATGGCACGTGTCCCGTTGACAGCGATGTGGACGAGTTTTTTGATGCTCTTTGAGCTCTTCTGCCTTTTTCTTGGAATTGTACATAATGTTATTATTACTTTAATCATCATATTTACAACATTTAAAAGAATTAATATGTACAAAGCTTAAAATAAATAAATAAAAAATATAAATATATTATGTATAATGGACGGCTCACAGGGCATCAAAAAACTCGTCCGCATCGCTCACAATGGGACAAGTGCCCAGAAGGCTAGCAGCATTACCACGTTGAATGGCAATGCTAATTCTTTGGCCCAAGAAAAGGCCAGCCCTCTGGTCACGTGAAGAGTCGACCAGCCGCTTAGAAATGTCTTTAAAAACAAGGTGAGCACTCGGACCCCATGGCCCTAGTGTTTCAACCCCAAACGGCTCAAACATATAACTTCCAAGAAGGTTATTATATTTACGCCGTTTGAGGTTTTCGGCACCCGCAGCAGCCGCCCCAGCACAACACGACGTGCTAGGAAGATGGAATGGCGCAATTGTGTCGACACAAGTTGCATCCCACACCAAAGGTCTACCCAACTTCCACGGCATTATGGTCATTCCATCTGGTCTCCTACCATCGTCACGTGCCAAGCCATTAGGTTCTAACACAGCTGGCACGCCGGCGGAGGCAAGAGCACGACGGATGATGTCATTAATGCTGGCGTGCCGTGCTATCCGGCCTGCGCTCTTACAGCAGGAAAGGCCATGGTGACCGAGGCAGTCGACAACTTCACCACATTGACAGCGATGCGGAGCCCCGCAAGGTGCGCCCAGACGTAGGCATGTAGCGAGCCGGAATGTAGTGTCACTGAGCATAGTACCTATGTTAGGTGACGGCAGTGCCTGAAGCCAGAGGCCCGACTCCCACTCACCCACAGCCAGCAAGCGGGCACGCTCAGCAGAATTGGTGGACGTATTAATAAGTTTATTCCGTACCAACCTGCAGAGCGGCTCCTCCCACTGTCTCTGGGAAGATGGGTTCACGGGCCGAACCGTACTTGGGCAAGCCACTTTCCAGGCGTTCACCGCATCAGTCAAGCACGGCACTTCAAAGTCAACCAGTGACGAGGATAAGATTTTTGTGGTTAACTTTTCGGTGCTGTGGACGGAGGACAGGAACGCCGGCAAACTAACACTGGAAATTTTGCGGACCCCGAGACCACCAAAACGAATGGGCAGTGTGGCTTGGAGCCACGCTCGGTCATCCAGGGCCACATTAAGAATTGTAGTTAGTGTATCTCTAATAATTTGATCAATTTTGTCCAAAAGGTGTGGCTGCTGCCATAAAGGTTAAGAGCGAAGGTAATACATGAAATTTGGACCAAAACAACAATATCTGATGAGGGTAAATGCCGAATGTAAATTAATTTTGGAGAGTCTATCCGAAATATCGTCAAAACGTCTGATTTTTTCGTCAATGAAAGGTGCAAAACTATCTTCCAAAATTGGGGAACCTAGGAGGTGCAGTGAGCTTTTTTCTAAAATTTTGATCTGTGGAGCTACTGCATTAAATTTATCTAAAATCGTATTTCTGTCGGTATTGTCACAAATAAAAATTTCACATTTGGAGGGATTCAGGTCTAGGCCAATAGATTCAAATTGCTGTTTTAGGAGTTGAAAATCTTTCAAAACGGTGTCTATATCACCTCCTAGGGTTCCGTCGTCCAAATACCATACGTTAAATTTGGAATTTAGTTTTTGTATTATAGGATGAATAGCCAAACTGAAAATAACTGGCCCAAGAGGATCACCTTGTTGGCATCCGACTGCAGATTCCAAAACATTGTCCTTATAAAGTAATTTTGAAGGGTGCCTGTAACACTGCCACAAAAAACCATAAATTTCGGGTAATTCTTTTTTGACTTCGGCCAACAAAGTGTCTCTATTGACGGAGTTGAAGGCGTTCTTAACGTCAACCTTATGAATGACCTCACCTTTGTTGGATTTTAAAAAAGTGGAAAGGGCATGTACGGCAGCCTCGCAGCCCCCTCTAGAACCAAAGCCAAGCTGCAGGGGCTGAAACTTGTTGGTAAGTTTGTCACTGTAAATTTTACAGCAAATTTTGGCTGCCATACGCCTGTAGGTGCACCCCACGGCGATAGGACGAATGCCGCCGTCCTTCTTGCGTAGGGCGCATAAATTTGCCCCATACAAGACATCGACGACGGCATCGTTAACACCGCCGCAGAGCATAAGTTTAACCAGAGCCGCAAGCTCCTTCAACAGTGACTCACCAGCATCCCCGGCGGCCGAGCTCAAAAGGTCCTTTAAATGCTTACCTTTTGCTGACATGATGCTGACCTTTAAATGCTTTTTGCGGAATTGAACAAATGATGAATGAAATCGAACAAAAACTACAAAATTATACAATGGAAGACTTTTGTATAATTTTAATTGGCGAAACTGACTTCAACACTACAAATGACTTCATCAACATGATACTAGCTATAAGAGAAGCACTACAAAAAGTGCAGCACACTAATGTTATTTTATGCGCTCCTACTTTTAAGTGCAAACGTTATGCGAACATGTTTATTTGGAGAATCGAAAACTTTAATAATCTCTTATATCTCGATGTTATAACTCATGAACATTGCTATACTCTTGACTCGAACAAACATTTATCGTATGATTACTCAATGTTCTCAAAATTAACAGGTACAATTAATGAACTAGGCATGTACACTGTTTTTAGGGACATTCATGTAAAAATAAACAGTATAATAGAATACAACTCATACAATAAACAAAAGGACAATTCCGTTGCGTATGAAATAACAGATCGGGAGATAGTATAGATTTACAAGTGTAGTCAAGCTGGCTTCTGATTGGCGTTAAGAGATTAACAATCCTCTGAACCACTCTATCTAAGTGAACACCTATCAGTATCGAAGCTACGAACTATTAGAATATACCCCTTTTGGTATAGTGGATATCTATTGAATAATCACTTCAGCAAATTGGTTATCTATCATAGAAAACCCATACATAATACAGTTATAGTAGGTATTAATAGAGTGTATCAAAATCAGAATTATTTAATGTGGCCCATAGGTTTTTATGATGTTGTGTAGTAACGGGTAATTAATTAGGTATGTCCTGCCATTGAGGCATACAAAATTAATTTTAACATACAACTGTCATACAATAAAAAATATGATTGTAGAGTGAGATATAGTCTGATCGTGTTTGATCAAATCTTCTTTGTCCATATTTCCATACTTATCATACTACACTACCTATATATATGTTAATATTATAAATGCGAAAGTAACTCTGTCTGTTACGTTTTCACGACGAAACGGTTGAACTGATTTTGATGAAATTTGGTTTGAATATAGCTTGAACCCACGGGAAAGGACATAGGCATGCTTTTTAATAAACGACTTAGTCTGCATCCGCGATAACCAATAGTCATGCGGACGAAGTCGCGGGCGAAAGCTAGTTGTTTCAAAAAGTACTATACACCTGCCATGTCATCGCTATATCACCCTTGGTTGTCTGGTAGAGAATACCTAAGGCATTAAGTCCGCCCTTGTACTGTTCACGTATAGTTATATAACTGTAAACTGTAAATGCAAAATATTGTACACATTTATTTTTAAAAGAGTAAGTATGGAGTTTCTTGCCCATTCTTCTCCATACGAAACTACCTTTTGGAATGGGCAACTATCAACTCTATATTCAGAAGAATCAACTTTATATTTTTTTTATTATGGACGTTCAAAAGTGCCTTTTAATGGTAAAACAAATACTGTAGAGACTGGCTGGTTTTGCCATATCCAACCTTATTCTTATTAGCTATTGTAACCCTGTGAGATAACCTGTGTTCTAAATTCGAATAAACACTTGACAGCCCGCCACGAAGGCTGACAAGCGGGATAATTAACTTAATAAAAAATAAGGAAAATTGTGTTTCAATCAAATAGATTGAACCCTCGGTACCGTTATCACATTGTTGTGGTAACCGTACCTACCTAAGGTACGGTTACCACAACAATGTGATAACGGTACAACAAAGTTCTACCTATTTGCTGTGAAGCCTGTGGTGGCTTCACGGTCATCAAAATCATCATCAGCCGAAAGACGTTCCCTCCCCATAGAACGCCACAACAAGCGACAACCTGCCGCTTACATCCACCGGTTATCCGCGACCTTGACGATGTCGTCGGTTCATCTGGTGGGAGACCTACCAACGCTGCGTGTTCCGGTTCGTGGTCGCCACTCGAGAACCTTTCTTCGGTTATCGGTTCTTCGAGCGATGTGGCCTGCCCATTGCCATTTCACATATTCTGAGAGCTGGGTTCTTAGTTCTACGGCGAATTTCCTCGTTCTGGATTCTATCGCGTAAAGAAACTCCGAGCATAGGTGTCTCTATGGCTCGCTGCGTGACTCTAACCTTCTGTAAAGCCACATTTACACTCAGCCCTGTTGGGCAGGGAAGGGAGCAGGGAAGTAGGCAGCGCGAGAATGTAAACAGGTCACTCGCGCTGCCACTGCTCATGCCGCTGTCATTGCCTGGCGCTCCCTCGTTCAATAAGTACTATGAAGGCTGAGTGTGAACACTTACTCGCCTCGATACTCGCGCAGAAGTATTTAAAGCAATATTTCCGGCAGCGGCAGGAGCAGTGGCAGGGGCTGAGTGTAAATGGGGGGTAAAAGGCCAGCTGTTAAGGACGGAGAAAGTTTCGCGTTAATAATGTAGCAGGAAGGATAGTAGGATTATCTGATTTTTCCTGTGGTCGTCAATTTTCATTTACTTACAAGGAAAAACATTACTCTCCCAAATAAAAATGAATGAAATATAAACAGAAACAAAAGCGGAATACGAATCGATGGTCACTTGTCAGTGACAGATGACCACTTCGCGGTGTTAATTGGAAAACACATCGATCAATCAATCGGAGATAGCGTTGCAATTAAAAATGGTCTTTGTTTTTATTTACAAACTAACTTTTGTTCGCGACTTAGCCCGCATTAATTTTCTTCTCTTATTTGGACAGAGAGAGAGAGAGAGAGAGCGGTCGTGGGTACGTCGGTGGTAGAGGCGGACACAGCTCTCCGCACGATCTCCCGCCATCTCTCCCTGTTACCAGACTATCTGGCGCAGTCAGGTACGCGGTTTTCTACTGCGGCTTTCACTTGATCAGGCCATCGCATAAGTGGTCTGCCACACGATCTGATTCCCATCACTTTTCCCTGTGCGACCAGCCGCACTATGGAGTCGTTATCCCGCCTAGAGACATGTCCAAAGTACTCAGTATTCGCGACTGTACTACGGTCGACAAACACTGCTTGATGCCGAGCTCCTGGAGTGGATGGACACGTTGGTGCGGATCTCCGTCCACGATATCCCGAGCATCCTTTTCAGCAACACATCTCCAGATATTTCGGAGGTTAGCACGTTCAAACAAAAAAACTGGCCAAGTGCGAGTCGGACTCGCGCACGAAGGGTTCCGTACCATCTATACAACATTAGACATCGAGCAAAAAAGGGCAAAAGAATCGCGTTTGTAGTATAGGAGCCCGCCTTAAATATTTATTTTATTTTGTTTTTAATATTTGTTGTAATAGCGGTAACAGAAATACATCATTTGTGAAAATTTCGACTGTCTAGCTAGCGCGGTTCTGGAAATACAGCCTGGTGACAGACAGACGGACGGACAGAAAGCTAAGTCTTAGTAATAGGGTCCCGTTTTTACCCTTTGGGTACGGAACCCTAAAAACAAACTAGCTTTAGCTTTGTAACATTGGTATAGATAAACCAAATGCCAAAAATAAGAAAGGAATTAATAATAACTTTTATAACATCAAATAACTTGTCCTTTTCATGCCCTGAAATAAATGGATCAACGATGACAAAATATTTGAACCCAGATTTTATTGAAATACCGATTGTTACAGTAGTATTTTGGAGGTCAAAAGTAACAATTTCATGATTAAATCTTAGGCCATTGCCTGAAACATTCTGTAAAATGTCTTCGGAAAATTATTTAGTAGGTATTTTGTATTTCAAAATTGTCTTAGTTAAACCCCTTCGTCTGTCCAGAAGCCAAATATGGTCGCTTGTCATTGTTTAACTATTGTGTCTCTTAATTGAGAGTTGAGCTTTACCAGCCAATTATTGTCCTACTGTAGAACAAAGGCTTTTACTCACACATGCTTACTAATGGTCGATTGGCGACTTATATTAATTACTAGCTTTAGCCCGTGACATCGTCCGCGTGAATGTCGGTTATCGCGAATTACAAAGTAACCTAGATGTCCTTCTCCAGGATTCGAGCTATGTTCATAAAAAATTTCAACAAACTTAGTACAGCCGTTTCATCGTTAAAGCGTAACAGACAGAATTACTTTCGCATTTATAATATTAAAGTAATTAAAGTACGGACTTATTTAAATTGTTCTCTGAGATTTAGGTAGGTACTTAGGTATTTCAATTATCTTTTCTCCATCCCTTAGGCCCGGTTTCCACTAAAGCGGAGAGCAGAGGACTTCTAAATATGAATTAATATAAATAAACAATATCGTTACCAAACATATACGTTAAGGCGACGATATACGACTTTTACAGATTTTAAACTGACAATCACGTCAAAATATGCAGTGTAAATGATTTGAAAAAATATATGTTAAACTAGAACATTCTCTTAATCATATAGAAAGTGAATATTTTTGATTAAGTTCATATTAAATAGTTTAATTAACTCGTGAAGTTGTGTCTGACGCGGACAAAACATTGACAATCACACAAAATCTACCAGGTATAATTAAACGAAACTTACACCATCTTACAGACAATTTTATTATCTATCTTTTAGTATACGCCCTTTTTTTAATTTTGAAAGAATACTACTTTTATTTAATTTTTTCGACTAAACTTTGAGAGTTTTGGACGTAAAACTGATGCAGAACGGACGCAATCTGCGTCCAAAACTCTCAAAGTTTAGTCGAAAAAATTAAATAAAAGTAGTATTCTTTCAAAATTAAAAAAAGGGCGTATACTAAAAGATAGATAATAAAATTGTCTGTAAGATGGTGTAAGTTTCGTTTAATTATACCTGGTAGATTTTGTGTGATTGTCAATGTTTTGTCCGCGTCAGACACAACTTCACGTATTAATTAAACTATATAATATGAATAGGTATAATTAAAAATATTCACTTACTAAGTGATTAGGAGAATGTTCTAGTTTAACTTATATTTTTTTTCAAATCATTTACACTGCACATTTTGACGTGATTGTCAGTTTAAAACCTGTAAAAGTCGTATATCGTCGCCTTAACAATATTCATAACATTGACTTCATAGCCTCTGATTGCACTTATTACAACTAGATGGCGCTGTTCGTTTATATGCCATAAAGTTTTGACTTCATATTTATTTGATGACTGTAGTCAAGCTAAAATAGGTCTTAACACTTTACGGGCATCCATACTAGGTTCAGCTGCCTCGGTTCTGGTAATCCAATTTCTTCAAAAAACTTTTTCACAAAAAAATAACTTTAACTTTTGCTTTTACAAGTTGGTGGCAATACAAAACAACAAACAAAACCAAAGCCGCGAATTATATTTAGAAGCTATTTTTATTTATTTATTTATTTTTTTTTTTTTTAGAAGGCTGTTGTCTTTTTGTGAAAATGTTTATTTTTCACTTTTTAGTGCCTACTTCTTATCATACAAATTAATTACGAAACGGGTATCAAAAAATTTCAGTCATCCCTTAATTTTCTACCCTTAGGGGTGGAATATTTTCATGAAATTTATATGGGACTATACTGAAAAAAGTTAGGCGTAGACAAACATTAAAATAAAATGTACGTGTCGAAAAAAGATATACCTACATATCGAATTGAGAACCTCTTTTTTTTAAGTTGGTTGAAAATGCTTTTTGTATTGAAAACATTACCTTTTCCCAATTTTTTTCTCACTTTGACTCAAAAATTTTACGGTTAAGACGAATCTGTACATTACCTACCTAGTTAATAATTTCCATTTTCCCAATATTTTTCTCAGTGTAAACGGAATTTTATTCTACAAAAAAAGTCACAAATAAAGTTTATACAAAGGAAATCAAATACCGTAAAACAAATTGTAACGTTCTTTTAATTAAACGCCGCGGCGGGTCTTTCTTGAGCAAATTAGGCGTGTTCCTCCAGAGTTATTTTGTATAATTATATAGAACATGTTTTAGGTAAGTCTCAGACGATTACAGGATTATAATGAACTCAGTTAACGCTATACGTACTGGAATTAAGGGTTGCGAATCTAGAAAAAGTTTTTATTGTTTCGACTTTTATTCTAGGTATCGCACGGGACCGGTCAATATGGCGGCGAGACTTGGGGGAGGCCTATGTCCAGCAATGGACGTCTTTCGGCTGAAATGATGATGATGATGAATTCTTGGTATTTACGTGCAGTCAACAGCAAAAGTAGATGATCAAAATCAGAAATTCAATACTAATGAATGGAGTTCGCGTCAGAACTGTGTGGCGTCGAAGTAGCTTTCGAGGTTCCGTACATCGCGATGATGAATATTTTCACTATAGTAATTCGACATAGGAAGCTTTCGAAGTTCCGTACAACACCGAACAACACCGAACATTCTCAATTAAATAATTCGTCATAGCGTACTTTCTAACTCACGTAAATCGTACTTTTAAACTTTATGAATACAGTACATCGATATTTTAAACTTCGAAGTTCAGTATGACAGTCTGAATTTCTGATTTTGATCATCTACTTTTGCTGTTGACTGTACAATCCGATTCAAACCAAACACGAGTTCTTTTCTTTTTGAATCGATAGTATATAATCCTTGGCCAGCGTCCCTGGGGTTGAAGAAAGTTGAGTGGTGGTGGGTGCCATTCCTCTCACAACTCGTCGGTCGGTCCTGTATGGCCTGTGGGTTACGAAGAAAGCTCATCCGACTCTTAAGTCTAACCGGAGCTGTTGTGTATTTGTAGAGGAGATGTCGGGAATCGGATACTTGGTTTTGTTGGGTGGTTAAATACCAGCCAACGGGTAGATCTTGATAAGCGGAGTTGGTTTCAGACAACCATATATAATTCGACACGTCTCATTCAGGACAATGTCGATTTGCTTTGCATGAGCGAATCGATGCCAAAGTGGCATGGGCATGCAAATTCTCCAGCAGAGACGCATAGGGACATGCCGGTTGTGCGAAGACCATCGGGTGCTGCTCTTCAGTTAGTAGAAATAAGGTGTCGTAGCAGATTATTTCGGGTCTCGACTTTCTGCTTGGTGTTGTTGCAGTGTATATTAAAAGTTAATGCTTTGTCGTTAACGTTAAATTGAGGATTTCTTAAGAAAAACTTAACCAAACTTCATAACAATACCTACCACTTAAATATTTATTTTCAAAGAAAAGCAAACATTTTCCTACACTCGAAACACATTATTCGTAAACGGAACTCAAATCCGGAGTACTCTTGAAGTATAACAAGCTCCAGAAGCCGTATTAAGTCTGTAATAAGGCTAACAACGGAAAGATTCCTACGAACTTTCCCTACGATGTTATACGCAAGAGTTTCGTACTCAATTTTGTGAATTTGCATGGTATAGGAAAGTACCTACTTCCAGTGCTACATGTTCCTAATAACGTAATTAGGTAACTTACTAATGGTTTCAGGTTACATGCGTGTTGTTGTAAGTTCTAATTAGGCGGCACGTGTAATCTTTCTCGTTATGGCTAACCTATAAATTATTAATTTGGATCTTATGACCGCATCTAAACTTATGCTGTAAGAGGTAACATTTTTTTATTCAAACACTGTATTGTTTGTTTGTTAGTTTGTAAAAGGTAATCTTTGAAAGTCCTGATCTGATTACAGAGATTCTTTCACTGTTAGAATGCTACACTCTCACCAAGTGCATTTAGACATAATTTGTTTTATCGTCAAGTAAGTCGTAGGTAGTAAAAATTGAGATCAATTATTTTCGATGTCCCAGGGGAACATACCTACATCATCTCTGTATTTTTTATCGAAGCGATCAAACATAAATACATAATGATCATACTTTCATCATAAAAAAAATTGTGCAGATAAAATTAAGGAATTGTCAGTGTCACTGTAGCATTGCCACGTTACTTTGAAACAAAAACAGTGGACGAGACAAAGTACAGTCAACAAAAGAAGAAAACCGACGTATGTTTTCGAATGTTTACTTTCATTAACAGAAAATAAACTTTTCATTTCATTTAAATCGAAGGCAAACTTAAGAAAACTTCAACGCCCTCAGTTGCTTATCTCTTTTGTTCACTTCTAGTAGTCTCGTCGCTCGTGAAAAGGCGTGGACATCTACGTGACATATTAGGAGACCATGTCCCAACTCAGACTTGATTAATCTAAGCTTCGATATTCTCGCCCACTTTGGGCCTAAATCGTCTTATTATATCCTTAGAGAAACACGACTGACTTATTAGTTTCGTCTCTCAATTTATGAGGTCCTGGTCCTAAGGTCCGGATTAACGAGTGATTAAACAGTTGACGAAAATTAACACTACCCTGGGAGTAATTAGGAAGACAAAGATATCTTGATAAGCTGAAGGTAAACTTGGTCCTGCGGTCTCCGTTAAAGTTTGAAGACTTGGCGGCTCAAAGGATTAATCTTTCAGTAAAAACGGCTTGAGGTTTAAAGGGTGGGTTCATAAAACATTCATTTTGGCGAAATTCATGTTCAGCTGAAATATTAAAAGGTAATGGGAATACTTGGTTATTGCGAAACAACTGTTGGAATACTTTAGTGTCTTCTGAGATCTGGCTTAGGTCCAATAGTTTTTCTTAAGTTATGAAAAATATGGCAATGATTAAAGTTGTTAGTAAGTTCTTGGCATTCATACCGTTATTTACATATTATTGGTCTGATTTTCATATTGTTATTTAAATATTGAGACTAAACAAACCTACTTACATATTTGCATTTCTATAAACGTTAATAATCATAAGTAAATAATGTTTTTCGGAAAAGTGTCATAGTTGCCTACGAACTTGTGAGAGTAATAGTCATTTGTCTAACAGTTACGATTCTGTAGAAAGTCGAAGATTATGATGTATTATTGTTAAATGAAAACATTTGTTTCATTTCAGATACTAACTGTTAGCAAATAATCTTCAACCGTACGTGATTTTAATGTTTGGGATTATTCAAAAAAGAACTTATAATAATAATAATAATAAAGCCATTTATTTCCCAAAACATAACATATTACACTTTATCCTCACACATTCTTTCAATTATTATTATTTCATGCAGTATTCAAAATCCCATGCAACATATACATTAACATAAACAACTAATTTTAACATAAAAACATATTAAAATAACTTAATTTTAATAAATAGTCTTTCATTTACCTAACATGTTTCAATGACTACCTATCTATTATTGTCTGCAGTTTGACTTAATTTAATGTTATTAAATTATTGCATTTATTGTTCTTCATTAGCATTTAATATTTAGCATTTAATATTTACTATTATCTATTGATACATTACTTTTGATGAACAAATATCAATTGATTCCATTATAATAATACATTCATAATAGCATAAATAAATTTTAAAATGTAATTTAACTAAAATAATAACAATTGATTCAATAAAATCTCATTATTATACATTCAAACATAATAATTAATTTAATAAATATAGACACGAAATTAATAGCAGTTTATTTAATAATTGAATTCGAATAATAATAAATAATGATTAAAATAGTTAATTAGTTCTGGGGTACCCAATTTTGGGCAAAGGCCTCCTCCATGCATTTCCATAGTTTCCTATCCTTGGCGATCCTGGTCCAAATGGATCCCGCGACTCGCGCGACGTCGTCGCTCCACCGGCGGCGCGGGCGGCCGCGGCGTCGCGCCTCGCCGCGCGGCCACCAGTGCAGTACGCGCTCGCTCCAACGACCGTCGTCCGCGCGCGCCACGTGACCCGCCCAGCGCCATTTTAGCCTACAGGCTAAGTCTGCTACATCTATCAGTTTAGTGTTCATCCTAATTTCAGAGTTTCGAATTCTGTCTCGCAGTTTCAGTCCCAACATACTTCGTTCGACGGCCCGCTGGAAGACTAGTAATTTCGTGATAATTTCTTTTGTTAGTGCCCAAGTCTGGCATCCGTAGAGTAGTGTGGGTGTCACGACAGTTTCGAAGGCCTTTTTCTTTAGTTTTATTGGTAGTTTGGATTTGAAAATGTGCTTCAATGACCAATATCTTTTCCAAGCTAGTTTTATTCTACGCTCTACTTCGCCTGCAGTTTGCTCCTTGAACGTGATTCTCTGTCCTAGATATACATAATCTTCTACGTACTCTATTTCCTTTGATAATATTTTTACTGGTTTGTTTTCTCCGTTGGTCATTATGCGAGTTTTGTCCAAATTCATAGTCAATCCACATTTTCGACTCTCATTATCTAAAGATTGCAGCATATATTGTAGGTGTGTGTGGTTGTCGCATATTAGTACAATGTCATCTGCGAAGCGTAAATGGTTTAATGTTACTCCATTAATGTTGATCCCCATAGAGTCCCATTCCAAGTTACGGAAAATGGCCTCGAGGAGAGCCGTAAAAAGGTTTGGTGATATCGGGTCGCCTTGTCGGACACCACGTTGTACTTCGAAAGGTCTTCCTTGTCTCTCTAATTTAACTTTGGCTTTACCTCTTTTGTAAATCTCTTTTAATATATTTATGTACTTTTGTGGCACTCCTTGTTGGTCTAGGGCTTTCCACAGAGCTACGTGTCCTATTGAATCAAAAGCTTTTGAATAATCAACGAAAGCAATGTAGAGCCTTTTCCCGTATTCTTCATACTTTTCGATAATTTGTGTCACAGTAAATATATGATCGACTGTAGAGAACCTTGGGCGGAAACCAGCTTGTTCTTTAGGTTGATTGAATTCTAGAGTCGGCATAATTCTTTTAAGCAATACTTGCGTGAATACTTTGTACGTAGTCTGTAATAAGCTTATAGGCCTGTAATTACCTATGTCCTCAGGATTTCCTTTCTTGTACAGTAATGTTATGACTGATGTCTCCCATTCCGTAGGTATGTTTTCATATGTTAAGATATTATTATACAGTTTCGTGATAATAGGGGATAGTGGTTCAATTAGAGTTTTAAGTACGTCATTCGTAACCCCATCTTCCCCCGGGCTCTTTAAGGATTTAAGAGAAGAGATAGCACTACTTATTTCACTTTCCATAAATATTGGCACTTCTTTGTTTACGTCAATGGGTCCCAATGTTGTACAGGTATTATTACTATCACTATCGTCCCTGCGCTGGTATAGATCTTCGTAAAACTCTGTAGCAGTCTCCACTAGCTCTTTTCTATTGGAAGTAATTCGCCCGTCCTTAGATTTTAGAGAGGGAATCCATTTTCGTACATCATTTAGACGTTGTTGTCCCCTCTTGACTGAACTATGAAGCGTTAGCTCTTCTTCAATTATTTTTAGTCTATCGGTGTGTTTCTTTCTCTTAAACTTTTTATTAATTATTCTGTACAGCTTGGTAAGTTCCTGCTTTTCGATTTTCGATTTATTTTTCTTTACTTTTAAGAGTGTTCTACGTTCTATTAGTTTAGCGATATCATGTGAAAAATCTGATTTGAGTGTTGGTTTTGTAGACTTTTTGTTTGATGTTAAAGTCACATTCTTAATAGTTTTTATGATTGAAGAGTAAAATTCCTGTACAATAACAGTATCAGTCAAACATGCAGACGCCTCAATAAATTTGTTTGTGAGTGATTCTTTGTCTAATGGTGTCAGAGTGCAGACTGTACCTTTGAAAGATTTTCTTGATTTCACTTGTACCCCGATCGAATATATTGCTCGTACCAGTCTATGGTCGGTAGGGTGTGTTGTGTTTATAATATTGATATCTCTCACTCTGTTTTTATTATTTGTTATGAAGTAGTCAATTTCGTTATAGGTTTTACCATCAGGGGAGCACCAAGTCCATTTTTGTTTCTGTTTCTTTTTGAAATAAGTATTCATAATATGAAGGTGATGTTCCATGCAGAATTCTGTAAGTAATTTTCCTCTCTTGCTTCTCTTACTATTGTAGCCCCAAGGGCCCATACAGTCTCTGTCCTCAAGTTTGGCGGCACCGATTTTAGCATTAAAATCTCCCATAATTATTATATTTGGGCCCGTATTATAAAGGGCTAAAATTAATTCCTCGTAGAACAGTTGTATGTCTTCATCTTTCGATTTTTCTGTTGGAGAGTAGACTTGAATAATATTGATCTGAGTGTTATTTATATTCAAGTCGAGGCGCGCTATTCTATCTGAGATTGGTCTTAGGTCCATTATATGTACTTTCAGGTAGTCTTTCAACAAGAAGCCAACACCGCTATGGCCGTTCGTGCTTCCTGAGTACATAAAAATGAAGTTGTCTTTTTCTAGGATTTCAAAGTCTTTTTGTCTGGTCTCTGAAAGTCCCAATATATCCCAATTGATATTCTGCAGTGCATATAGCAGTTCAGTTTGTCTCGTTTCGGTCACTAGGGATCGAACGTTAAGTGTGCATATATTTAGGTATGCTGTGATGTTGTTTTCACTGTCATTATATTGCAAGGAGGGTTTTAGTCGATCACTCCCGCGGGGACCAGCCGTACTGGGAGATCTTGTTAGTGTTTCTTTCTTTTTGTGCTTAGTTTTTAGGTTGGAGGGGGCCTGTGAGTTTCATGCGTTATTAGAATAGTTTTTAGCTTGATCTGTTGTTTTATCGAAAAAAGAACTATAAGTACTAAAAAATGGTAAAAATTCTCAGTTTTAAGAATTAAAAAAGTTTTTCAAAAAAAGGAAAAACGCCTTCAAAAACTGAAAAGTGAGTGTGTAGTGCCACCGACTTCCGAAAGTAAAGTAATGTGCTAAAGTTATTTATCACTTTTCAGTTTTTGAAGGCAGTTTTCTTTTTTTTGTAAAAACTTTTTATTTTTCGCTTTTTAGTATTGCCTTAACATCCAAATCCATTCAGAAACGGCGACAC
Organism: Charanyca ferruginea; assembly: GCA_947361185.1. Classification (NCBI taxonomy): domain Eukaryota; kingdom Metazoa; phylum Arthropoda; class Insecta; order Lepidoptera; family Noctuidae; genus Charanyca; species Charanyca ferruginea. The sequence goes on from OX376070.1 coordinate 6,374,728, forward strand.
ACTTGAAACAGAGCTTGTAAGTCCTCCAAATATTGAAGTAACTAAAACGTCAACTAAGTATTATTATTTTTACCATTTCGGAATAAACACCTTTCGAACAGAAAAAGAATTTTGCAAATCCGTCTATAAATGACAGAGTTATGCCCGAACATACATAAAATAAAATAAAATATAAACATCCAAATTGATAACCTCCTCCTTTTTGAAGTCGGTTAAAAAGGTACTCTCTCGTTCACCACATGTTATACTGTGATAACACATGTTATACTGTGATAACACAACACATTTCTATACTTTCTTTTAATCCGCCGTTTTAGTCACACTCACTTCATGTGTGAAGTGTGAACAGCTGATGCTTAAAATTTACAGTACACTAATTTCACTCCACTTATATTCACAGAGGTATATTTTTACAGAACAGACATCAGGATTTTCGATCAATCGTGTAACTCAGGGTAAGTACCTATTAGTATTTAAAACACGTCCAAAAACTTAACTTTTTACATAAAACAGCAATAAAATTAGCAAAAACAACGATGGAAGTAATCGCATTTTGTTTCTTTATATATTTTTGTGGAGACAAATGTTCCTGTCGCGTTGTGAGGGTTGGAAGTAGGTACGCCGCGTTATCACACGAAAGCCGCAGGACTATGCGCTGAACTGTTTGTGCATTGACCTAGTTATAGCTTGGGAGTTGGGATGCCTTGGATATAGCTCTCTAGAGGTAAGGCGAGCACGAGATCAGTGGGCTAATTCACGTAACTAAAGAAGTGCTGTTGCAGTGCAGTTGCAGTTAAGTTTCGATCAAAAACAACGCTTTTCGTATTCTCTACCGCTGTCAGACACGCTCGCGTCAAGTTCGCGACACGCGAGCGCAATAAGGGCATTCTACTATTGCACGTCTTTGGTGCGTGCTTCGGATCGCAACATGATCGGCATTCAACTATTCGATTGTCGTCTCAAAATGACAGTTAAAAATAAAAAGCTTTTTACAAAAAAGACAACCGCCTTCAAAAACTAAAAAGTGAAAAATAACTTTAGCACAGAACACACATTGACTTTAGTTTCGAAATTCAGTGGCTTTATTCTGTTTGTTGTTTTAATTTTCCGCTTTTTAGTACCTCCTTCTCATCCAATGCTATTAAGAAGAGATTGAAAGTTAACTACTACAAAGATTGATGAAGCTAAAACGTCAACTATGTAAATTTTTTGGGTATTTGTTGATTTTTCAAGAAGTGCTGAATCAATTTCTATAAAATTTATATGGGACCACCCCTGAAGCATACCCTTTCTAATAAAAAAAGAATTTTCAAAATCGGTTAACGTTTGCCGGAGAAATCGCGTAACAAATCGCGCACATACTTAATGCAAATTTAAGACTTATACGGTTTTCTCATAGATGCCATTGTCAGAACTGGACCAAATTAAAATGGGACCACACGGGAAGCACTAGCTTTCAAATAAAAAAAGAATCATCAAAATCGGTCCAACCATGCCAAAAAAATCAGGTAACAAATATTAAAAAAAAAAAAAAAAAAAAAATACAGACGAATTGGTAACCTTCTCCTTTTTTGAAGTCGGTTGAAAAGCACTGAAATCTGTACTGGGGTATTATTTTAATATTATAATAACGCCATATTCATTGTAATCGATTCTATTCAATTATTTAGTGTGTAGTATTACTTAGTAGTAGTAGTAGTATTACCTAATATTTTGTCCTACAGTTGACGTGCAGTTCACGCGCAGCTTACGCGCAGTTAAAAGATTACAAGAATACCGTTTATCACTCATACTTGAACTTAACTGCAACTGCATTACAACTTCATCGGCGCGTCATAAAATTACGTGAATTAGACCTCAGCCCACTGTAGCACAGTATAAATATTAGTACTACCTTACAGTAGCGACACGCCCCGCATCGCGCCTCCCACTGAAACACTGTTCCTCACCTCTTTCCGCGTCGAACATGCTCTCGAAACTGCTTTTAGTTCAAGCGGTGCATAGATACGCACACACGCACTTATTTGTACAGTCTGTTATTTGGGTAGTAGTGTAGGTAATTAAATCGTTTCGTTTGTATGGCGTGTAGTAGATCAGACTATAGCCTGTAAAGCGTTTCATGACACAATTAACGCGCCTACACTATTTTCAGCCGACTTCAAAAAAGGAGGAGGTTATCAATTCGTCTGTATTTTTTTTTTATTTCTTTATTTTTTTTTATTTTTTTTTATGTTTGTTACTTGATTTCTCGGGACTGGATGAACCGATTTTGATGATTTTATTTGGAAGCCAGTGCTTTCCGTGTGGTCCCATTTTAATTTGGTCCAGTTCTGACCATGGCATCCATGAGAAAACCGTATAAGTCTTAAATTTGCATTAAGTATGTGCGCGATTTGTTACGCGATTTCTCAGGCAAACGTAAACCGATTTTGAAAATTCTTTTTTTTATAGATACGGTACGCTTCAGGGGTGGTCCCATATAAATTTTATCGAAATTGATTCAGCACTTTTTGAAAAATCAACAAATACCCAAAAATTTTACATAGACGACGTTTTAGTTTCATCAATCTTTGTAGTAGTTAACTTTCAATCTCTTCTTAATAGATTTGAATGAGAAGGAGGTACTAAAAAGCGGAAAATAAAAAGCTTTTTACAAAAAAATTATTTACAAAAAAGACAACCGCCTTCAAAAAGTGAAAAATAACTTTAGCACAGAACACACATTGACTTTAGTTTCGAAATTCAGTGGCTTTGTTCTATTTGTTGTTTTGTATTGCCACCGACTTCCGAAACTAAAGTCAATGTGTGTTCTGTGCTAAAGTTATTTTTCACTTTTTGAAGGCGGTTGTCTTTTTTGTAAAAAGCTTTTTATTTATATGGGACCACCCCTGAAGCATACCCTATCTATAAAAAAAAGAATTTTCAAAATCGGTTTACGTTTGCCTGAGAAATCGCGTAACAAATCGCGCACATACTTAATGCAAATTTAAGACTTATACGGTTTTCTCATGGATGCCATGGTCAGAACTGGACCAAATTAAAATGAGACCACACGGGAAGCACTAGCTTCCAAATAAAAAAAGAATCATCAAAATCGGTTCACCCAGTCCCGAGAAATCAAGTAACAAACATAAAAAAAAAAAAAAAAAAAAAAAAAACAGACGAATTGATAACCTCCTCCTTTTTTGAAGTCGGTTGAAGTCGGTTCTGTTCTTAATTTTATTATGTTCAAGTGATGAATACCTGAACATAATAAAATTAAGAATTCTTATTTTTATTTTTTTTATGTGTCTTTGTGTTCCTTTTTCTTATATATTAATCTCCGTATTTCACTATTGTAAGTATAATATATAATATATGTGGGGACACTATTGTAAGTGGTGTTAACCGTTTTCATTAAAGTAAAATAAATAAAACACTTTTATAAATAGACTAGCTGACCCGACAGACGTTGTCCTGTCAATAGATTTTTCAATTTTCTCCCTAGACAAATATTTCAAGACAAAAATTTACGAAATCGGTCCAGCCGTTCTCGAATTTTAGCGAGACTAACGAACAACGATTCCTTTTTAACCGACTTCAAAAAGGAGGAGGACCTCAATTCGATTGGTTTTTTTTATGTATCGATTACGCTGAGATTTATGATTACGTGATTCTTCTTTAGTTTGATGCGGAATAGTTGCCATTTGGTCCCATAAAAAAATAACATAGTTTGGAAATGTAGTTTTCATTTTATGAACATTTTTTTAATGTTTTTAATGTTTTTAAATAATACCAAAGGACCATTTTTTATTCCAAGCCATCAATGATTTCTGTATAAGCACAATACCTTTTGTATAAATGGAGTTATATAATGGGCTTTCAGAGTGGGAATGTGTTAGGTGAAGGGAATCTGATAGCTAGTAACGTGTACATAAACTCCGTATTGTATTAACCGCTGTGCGGCTGCCCGCTACAATAGGAAAGATAAAATCACCAATTCTGTGGTTTACCATTTACGCATACCTACATTTATACCTATCCGGTTTCATGGATGCCATTTTATCAGTTTAAATAAAATAACGTACTCCCAACTGAATTCCGGTCATGGCGGCCAATATCAATGGCGACAAGCCAATAGTAATCAGGACATAGTATAGTAGGTACACCAGTGTGTGAATGGTGGTTAATAATAATAATAAAAAAAAATATTGTCAGGCAACTGAGGCCCATAGAAAAAATTTACAAATAATCTTAAACAACCATAAACTAATACCTCAGACCAATATATGGTCTGAGATATAAAAAAACCTTATCAACTAAACGTAAGTATACACTTTACGTTGTCGGCGTCGTGTTTCGCTGCGTGGTGTCGCGTAACCGTCCTCGGAAAAGTCGATTTACGACACCTTTCGGCCAAAAGTCCTTCTTCAAAAAGGTCTGTAGATGTTGGGTTGGAACTCGTACCACGAACGACTTAAAGTTGACGTTGTGTCGCGATCCCAACGCTTCAACACTCAGAGACCAGTCGGTCTTCACCCCCAAATACTCCACGACTTCCTCAATCTTCGTGGTGTAATGCAGCCGCGAAATGGTTAAACACCAGTAAATACAGTTGCATTTCCTTTTCGGCTATTTTTCAGAATGGCGTCTCACAGGTCTACTTAGGCGTTTGTCGGGTCCTTAACTAGTCCTGTGGTACTTTAAAAGTGAATTTAAGGCCTCCAGCCAGGGCAAAAAACTTGTAAACTAAGCGACTACACGCAGTGGGGTACGCGGACCACGGTTTAGGGCGTCCCTGGGAGAGGGCAGCAAAGGGGCAGACTGGATCGGGTCACTAGAGATCAACCGCAGGACTATAGTATTTATATGCAGGTACAGGGGTTTCACACCACTAAGTCCCAAACTTCGGGCTATTACTAAGAAATTCCTAACGGACAAATCTACTGCTCGACCTGGAATCTACTGCTCTCGACAAGTACCCCATGCTCAGCAATCATGCTTACGTTTACGACAAGAGAAGACAACAGGGGCGTTGATTTCCGTGTTTACAAACTAAACTAAAATTAGACAATTGGCATCTCTTACTGCCAGGTAGCTGAAGAAAAGGACGGCTTCTTCTTCTTCTTTTCAACCGACTTCAAAAAAGAAGGAGGTTCTCAATTCGACTGTATGTTGTTTACGTATTTGTTACACAATTTCTCCGGCAAATGTGAATCGATTTTGAAAATTCTTTTTCTTATGGATAGGGTATGCCTCAGAGGTGGTCCCATATAAATTTTATCGAAATTGATTCAGCACTTTTTTAAAAATAAATTAATTCCCAAAAAAATCTACACTGCCGACGTTTTAAGTTTCTTCCATCTTTGGAGTACCTTTGTGTTAACTGTGTTGTCGGTTCTGAATGGATTTGGATGATAAGAAGGTACTAAAAAGTGATAAATAAAAAGCTTTTTTACAAAAAAGACAACCGCCTTCAAAATCTAAAAAGTGATTAAGTAAATAACTTTAGACAACCGCCTTCAAAATCCAAAAAAGTGATAAATAACTTTAGCACAGTACACACATGACTTTAGATTTGGAAGTCGGTGGCAATTAAAGACAACAAACAGAACAAAACCACCGACTTCCAGATCTAAAGTCATGTGTGTACTGTGCTAAAGTTATTTATCACTTTTTTGGATTTTGAAGGCGGTTGTCTATTGTTCTCGGGCCCAGTAGGTAACCACATTTATCTCAGCATTAGTGGCGTTTTGAATATCCTCTGAAGGTGCAGGTGTAGGGGCACTGATTTACAGTGGCCTATATGGAAAGTGCTCAATAGAGTGCGCACACAACCTAGCAAAATGGGGGATTATAGATGCCATCGACACCCAGTGTGAGTGCGATGATCCTGACCAGACAATGGCCCACTTGAGATGTCAAATTAGTTTTTTTCTTGAACTTCGCCGTGTTTATAATCAATACGTTCTGACATGACAACTAAAATTGTATGAACACTTTAGATCAACTTGAATTGACAGCTCTTAAAAATACCAGTCTCTTTCTTGTTTTATTGGAGAGAAAGAGATATAAATAGCTTAAAGCATTTCTTATATGATCTATGGCTTCACTACTGTATTTTATCTATGGGTCACAGTTGCCTGATAATAAAGTTATTATTTTTATTATTATTATTATATCATAAAACAAAGGCCTGGCCGAGTCTGTCTGTCCCTATGTATGCTTAGATCTTTAAAACTACGCAACGGATTTTGATCTTAGCTTTGCTTAGCTTAGTTTAGCTAGTATATAAGTTTAGCTCGTGCAGAGCATAATTGTCACCAGTATCAGTTTTAACAACAATATATCAAAATATTTTCATCCCCATACCCTGTCCTAAATATAGCCTGTCATCGCGCTCCATTTCCCCCACAAAATTCGCCTGTACACCGGAACATGGCAGGGTTAACCCTTAAAATAAATCACGCGACAAGTCCACGTGAACGGTGCACGTTGGCCGGTCTGTACTGTAATAGATGTGTCAATAGCAGCACCTTACTGGTTGCGGTCGTTGAGGGTTAATAGAGGGCAGTGTGGGTAATTTTATTATTTATTAATTCTGTTTAGGGTATTTTTTAGGCTGTTGTTATGGTGAAGTACAAATTGCTATTGTAGTACCTAAGTGAAATAAGGAATGAATATTAATTTTATTCGAAGTCAAACCACAGCCCTCGTCTTCAGCCTATGGCCTATTCATACCTAAGCGGTATTCGCTACCGTCTGCGGCAGAGAAAACCCAGTGGGTATGCGGTAATATTACTGTTCAGACCTAAGCGGTATTCGCTACCGTCTGCGGCAGAGAAAACCCAGTAAGTATGCGGTAATATTACTGTTCACACCAAAACGGATTTCGCTATCCTTGTGGGTAGAATAACGCGCGGTAGTCGAGTTTCGCTCAGAGAGGTAAGAAATTTTCGCCAGTTAGTCATTTCTGAGTCGCCAAAGAATATACACGTCGGTCACGTTGTAATTTCTGCAGAGCATCTGATTTTAGTGATGGATAGTGATGAGGGGCGGGATGCATGCCGCTGCTCCCGCGCGGTATGTACTTCTACCCACAGCGGCAGCGAATATCGCTCAGGTCGCTCTAGCCGCGGTACTTGATACTAAATACCTGAGCGAAACCCGCGCGTTATGTACCTCTACCCACAGCGGCAGCGAATATCGCTCAGGTTTGAATAGGCCTTAAATACGAGGCAGGGCGGAAAAAGGTTCCTGAAACGTCTTGTGGGAGCCTTTCGCTCACCATTGAGACAAGGTAGGCTAGGAAATAATACTCATTTGATTTTTGTTTTATATTGGTAGAGTTATTTGTAAACGGTTTCTATGTAATAAGTTAATTGCCCAATTTGTAGATGTCGCAAAACAAAGTAAAGGGTGTAAAAAAATGTGGTCACTTTCTATTCCTTATAATGGTTCATGAAGTCATAATAATTAACGGCATTTAATAATTTCTTATCCAAGACTTTATTTTGCAAAGTTAATTTTCAATAGTCAAGGTTGGAGGAAAGAGGTGTAACACACGTACCTACTCGTAAAGTAGCTTTTAATGCACCGCTTTTAGATTCACAATGCAGCGTATTACGATTGTGCATTTTACGTTTAATTACAGCACTAGTGCGGTAATGGCAAATTGGTGTTGAAATCTCAGCATTTTTTTAAATATTTTGTTGTCTATTAGTTTGTAAATCAATATAAAAGTGATAATAAATTAACATATACGTAGTACAAACAAACTGAGAACTTTTATTAGGATCTAGTTACACTGTCGGAGTTTACAAGTTGATTTAACGTCTTACGTTTTCAGTTTTTACTTACCCTTGGGTTCATTCTTGACTTAGGTAGAGGAAAATAAGAAACAAAAGCGTTCTTGGTCTTACTTTTATTTCTGAAATAAAGTGAAATTTAAATAACAACTTCCAAGGTTGCAATATAATTATCACGGAACTCTTTATAGAGAAAGTTACCTTCAAACCCACAAATTGTTTGAGATAAGAATGTCTTTTCTTTCCTTATATTTACATAATTATTATATATCGTGAAAACATGAACAAAGAATAATAAATTATATAGTGACTTGCACTTTGATGGTTTTTATTTTATTGTAGAATAAAATGTAATTTTTCTATGCACAAAAATCTTTGTTTTTTTAACCCTCTGGCATCAATTTCATATTCACAATAATAAGGATAATTTCTGCATAGTTCCGGGTAAATAAGATATTGTGCAAATAACTTTCATACTATTTCCAAGAATGTAAACAATCTACAAATAACGGGGATATTGCACGAAATTTCCGGGAAAGTTGTAAAAGTTGAATGAGGAAAAAAACAAAGATTGCACAGAATTGGCGGAGAGTAATCTGTGGTACATTGTCGGGAGTTTTATACCCGGCACCTAATTATGTTAACCTAGCGTTCTTTGTGTACAGTTACAAACATAAATGAATTTGATTCTACCAAAACGAACCGACGAACGAACGAATGAATGACGAACGATGAACGAACGACGGATTTTAAGTCCCTATAAATTGACTTTTTTTTTTCAGATAATAATGGAACATATTTGGATTCACGTAATTTATGAAATATTTGAGATATTGAGAATTGACATAATTATGTTATTTGGCAGCTGAAATAACAAAATTATGTCATTTTTCTCTCTAACGTTTTGATAGTACACTTAATTATATGCTGTTATAACAATGATATAATACACTTAGATGCGTTACCCGCGCTCAATAATGGCAATATTAAAGCAAGGCAATTGCCGGGGTTTTACTTAGTCACGTACCACCCAGTGTCGCGGCTATACGTCAGTATCGCTCGTAATTCACACATAACTGACGTAACCAAATTTGTATGTTTATCTTTTTCTAACAGGTATACGCTGTATGCTTATGTCCTTTTCTTTGCACTGTATAATTGTATGTGCCTACTGGTATGTAGATATAAAATTTTTAAAGTGCACTAATGTTCGTGTATGACCCGTCTATTTATAATATGTCATTGTGTTATAAACATAGTTTTTTTTGCATGTATGCTGTTATGAAATAGGTATTATCTTAAAGTCACATTGATAACATATTACCAACTCCAAACTCTGAATTGTTACTGTACATTAGTTTACAGAATGTGTTTTAACACTATGTAGGTACGTAATCTGTACGTACCCGGTCGGTTATTTAACTAACCCGCGGATTGTCGAACAGAAATCAACTTGTGGTATAACAGACACATTTTCACTAGGATCTAAAGGAGTACACATATTATATAACATAACATGTTACAAAACATTGTAATGTAACATGTTTCAGTAATGTGGAGGGTGAATGTTACAAAACGTGTTATTTAACATGTTATTAATATTTACAACAATGTTATATAACTTATGCAATAGTGAACAGCACTGCAGAACGACAAACGACAAAGTCATATAACATTGTTATATTGCATTGTATTTCTAATGTGTACAGTATTGTTATATGTTGCAATGTTGAAAAACAATGTTACATAATGTAGACGTCTAATGAAACACAAGTTATACAACATGTTACTTAGTCTGTACGCACCTTCAGGTTGCTGTGATTGGTTGTTGATAATTTAGTCAATACAAGTATGAAGGGAGAACCGGAAGGAGAACCGTATTTTATAGGGGGAAAGGTGAAAAAGTTTCAGTGTCAGCTATAAATAACTTCCAAAACCCGTCAAAATGACGCTAGCGTGGGCACAGGCACACTCTACCAGGGCTCGGAAACGTTATCTAAAATAACGTTTTTAAAACGTTTCTAACCGTTCTTTGTACAACATTTTGTTCGGAACGAAAACGAAATGAGATATAATGAGAATGTTTTAAAAAACCGGTTTATTCAGGACGCAGCCGCACATAGTGTGCGACGACGTAGGGTATATTTTCATTTCCAAATATCATTTATTCCGATTAAAAACGCAATTTAAATTTGGTTCTTTTTGAAAAACGTTTAAAATAACGTTCTGTTCGAACGTAACCGAAACAAGCTGTGTCTTAGGTATTTAAGACGAAACCGTTTCGAAAAATATACCGGTATCCAAGCCCTGCACTCTACCCTCCATAAATATAGGTAAGTACGCGAGCTTGAGAATTAGCTTGACATTCGTTTTTTGATAGAGAAATCCAGGTTAATAATTCTACATATTGGTAGTTCAGTATTAATCCATCGCTAACTTCAGCCACTCCATTTAGCCAGTCATTATTCTGGTCGAATGTGTTAGTTACCTGACTGAGTAATTCGCAATTACGATCTGAAATTGTCACGACCGCTGTGAAAATTAATTTTAAAACTGTCTGATGGTTTAATCGTTCGGTTGTTATTCGTAAACGATAATAATAGATATTACGTCGAATTAATGGTTACCGGCATATTAATTTTCTACTGAAGTTAACTGTTATTTTAATTATTACTGTAATAGTTATTAATTCACTCGTTAATGTTTTATTAGGTTTCTACTGTTTTTACTATGTGGCTAGGGTTTTATTATTTTAATAAATTCTTGTAATTGTTTGACAAGTCCTTTCATTCCTTTATTTATTTTTAAAGTAGCTTGCTCTCTATCTGTGTTGCCAATAATCATAATGACTATTTATCGTCATTAGAATACGACATGAGTGACAGGTACCACCACTTCAGCTAAAAGACGTCCACTGCTGGACATAGGCCTCCCTCAAAGGGGGGGTTTTGCCCTAATGTCAAATTCAAATTCATATTTTTATTTTTTTTATTTTTATTTTTATTTTATTTTTTTGTCATAATCGCCACGCTTGGCAGGCGGGTTGGCGATCGCAGTATGGTTGTTACAAAGGCACAGAGAACGCTGCTGCCCATTCTCTGGTGAGTCCTTTAGTCGCCTCTTACGACACCCACGGGAAGATATGGGATGGTGCTATTATTTACGTCCGACACCTTACGGAACAAATGACAGGTACACAACTATTATATTTAATGTGGAAAAAAAATCTGCATTTTATTTTCTTTTTTTTTTGTCGTACGAATATGTAGAAACTTGGCCGGTAATATAATTTTATCTTGTTTCTCCATCTGTCACACAAGCCTGAACCAACTTTTTATAAGGATTTCAATATAAGCAATGTCACTCTAAGCTTTACTATTTCTTCTGGATTTCTTTTATATTTATTCTCTATAGATACTTATTGCACTGATGTAACGTCGAAACTATTTCCTAGCCTACTTTTTCTCTGCATTTCACAATATTTATCAACGTCGAAACCAGTTTTAAACTCAATAAATTTTGTAAAACAGACTCGTAACACTGGCTACAAAATTGCAATAACTTAGTCCGTGCATTGCGCTGGAATAGACAGATGTGAAAAAGTGCACTCTCAATTTGGTGCACCTGCCGTATCTAGCACCTAAGTTTAGTGGCCACAATCTTTTGGCACGGATTCAATATGGGCGTAGAAAGTTTTGCTTGCATTTCATATTGACGAAGTAGAGAAACGTTAAAGTTCTGCATTGTCATTAAAAGAAAAAAAAAACAATTTCAATTTTTTTATTGTCTCGACATTCCATGGCAACTGTCAAACTTTTGGCGGGAAATAATGACAGACATTATACTCGAAATGTGATCTTAAGGGGCTATTTAACAACTTTTAGAGATTTTAAACTGACAATCACGTCAAAATGTGTAGTGTAAATGATTTGAAAAAAAATATGTTAAACTAGAACATTCTCTTAATCATTTAGTATGTGAATATTTTTGATTATATTCATATTAAATAGTTTAATTAAGTCGTGAACTTGTGTCTGACGCGGACAAAACATTGACAATCACACAAAATCTACCAGGTATAATTAAACGAAACTTACACTATCTTACAGACAATTTTATTATCTATCTTTTAGTATACGCCTTATTTTTAAGTTAAAGAATCTTTTATTTAATTTTTTCGACTAAACTTTGAGAGTTTTGGACGCAGCGCATACGATTCTCTGGTCGCTCAAGATCGCCGGCGTATATCGTCGCTTTAAAAAGTTTTTACTCAAAACTTTCTGCCGTTGAGTCTAGGGTCGCAACGTCGATCTACATGCTAAAACTTTTTAGTCCTTAGGCGTGGTACTTGCACATTTATGGTTAACCGCTTGTAAAGTGTAATGTTATGTCATTGATAGATGGTACTTCGGTTTAGTTAGCAAGTGTTGCCTCACCGTCTCGAGGCTGCGGTCACAATCTACAGTATCGACGCACACAAACTTGTAACAACTTTACCAAACTGCTAACTTAGTTAAGCGGAGAACCCTTATAATTTTATTTTGGATACAAAATACAGTTGCTTGTATTATCTGTTTGTTTCCGTAATTAAGTAGGTATTAAGAAAATATAGTGCGAGTGTTTTGTTTAATATGAGCAGTCGGTGTATTCTGTAAAAATATCTCTTGGTGAATTTAGGTGAAGTGAGTTTAAGGTGAGTTGATTATGTGGGATAACAGCTAATCATTTATTTTAATTAGGCAGACCATTAAAAGGCACTTTAGAACGACATTATAAAATAAATTTTGATTCTAGTTGCCCCTTCCAAAAGGTAGTTTCGTATGGAGAAAAATGGGCAAAAAAAACCCATGCTTACCTACTCTTTAAAAAAGGAATTATTATAATTATACGTGAATACGATGTAAGTTGCAAAAAAAAACACTATTAAAAGTATGTACAAAGTATTACAAGTTAAGGAATGACAGCACACCATGTATCTATGAACCTACATAGATATAGTGTTCACATATTTACAAATATTGAAACAGTAGTTGACCAGTCCATATATTTCAACAAACTATGAATAAGTGTGTGAGCCACAGAAATCTATAAGCACAAAAAAGAATTAAATTGAATATAATTTAATAGAAAATGAGGCATAAAAGTATGAATTCAACTCGGCTAAGGCAGCTAATTCTGTATCAGAGATAACAAAACTGGGTACATATACCTAACCGCAATAAATTCTACATTACCTGTGGTTTATGGTCATTAAATCATTTCAGGCCATTAGAATGCAGTTTTCTTTGACAAATAGTGGAATAACTGCGTATAACGGAGCTCAGAAGGGTAGAATTCATAAAAATATGAGTGCAATAAAGGTTGTAAGTTGAAGCGAATGTATAGGACCCCCTTAGTGCGTTCTTTACAATTTGAATTTTGAAGTATGTTTTTATTTCGGTGGTATTTGACACGTGGTTTTTTGATTTTTTAAAAAAATAAAACAGTTGACGAAAGATATTAAAAACCAATTAAGATGATTCGTAAGAGAAAATAATTATTATTATCACACCCACTAACAGAATAATATTATATTTTCTTTCCGAAAATTCTTCCAAATCTGTATCTTATATTATACCACAATTTGGTGATAAACATTTTAGATACACAACATATCTAAAATTTCTACTCAGCATTAAGTATTCTAGATTCTAGAATTCCAGTAATGGATTTACTGGAATCTTAAATGGAAAAAATAATGAAAAATTTAAATGGAAAAAAATCTTGTTTCTAAGCAGTTTTGAATGGAACTAGATTGAGCAACGGAAAACACAATTTTATTTCGCAAATATACATTTATCTAAATCGAATTTTAAAATAAAAGTAGTATTTGTTTGAAGAAATTGGCATAAAAGCTTTGGCTGTACACTTTTTGTTCAGTGCCTCTGTAACGTATCAAAGTTTTTTTAAAACAAATAATATCATTGTTTATTCAGTACCTCCAGAGTAACCACGTCACTGGTTACACGAAAGCTATTTTATTTATTTTAGGGAATATATTATTAAGTAGCAGTGTTATTCTGTAAAAACTTTATTCAAAGTTTGTTCGCGAGTCGTGAGTGCTTGTGTTACGTGAGTGGTGTGGTTTAACATTTTTATTCGTCAATCCGTAATGAATTTAGTAATGAAGTGAAAGTGATGTGAGAACGAGTATGGTTCACCGAATAGACAAGCTGAATGTTCCTACGTATGTGGTTATTTATTATATGTTCTAGACAAGCGCGGATCCACCGTTGTGGACACGATGGGCATGCCCACAACCCTGAGTTTCTCGAATAAGGAACGTAAGCTTGAATGTGTTTTACTCTCGAGTATAGATGACTCAGACCAATAAGATGATACCGCATAGGTTTCTAAGCAGTTATTAGTGTACAACGTCTACGATCTTTTAATTTAAAAATAGTAGAAGTTAAAGCTTAATTAAAACAAATATACATTTGTTTTTGTAAATTTATTGGTGTTCGCCCCACAGCTTTGCCTGCCGCAGGTACAATGTACAAGGCCTTGGACTTACATTTTCTAAACGTCTCCTTTTGTAGGGATGCAATGATGATCGTAAGTCCATAGCCTGACTAACACTTGGCCGATTTTCAAGCAAAAAGTGCCCTCGAAAAAGTCTGTGGTGACCACAACCTTTTTTGAAGAATAGATCCGCGCCTGGTTCTAGAATGGTTTTTTGGGCAACACAAAAAGTTTATGAATGATGAAGTCCAAAATATTTTTTTGACGAGATGTTCTAATTTCAAATACTTAATTGAATTCTAAGATGTGCGTAATGACACTAATTCAAAGGTAATCGGTATTTTATATTTATTTATTTTTACTTCATGCACAAAGATAGGAACAAAGGCAGACTTAATGCTCAATGCCATGGACTAGAAAAAAGAAGACGGACTCCGCGCCACGCATATCGAAAGTGAAGTACCGTCTGCACCGTACCGATCTGTGCGAATTAAGTGGACTTCATATATCGCTTTATTCTAATAAATGAATAAAGTGTCAAAATAGGTATTTAAAAAATGGGGAAATTACAAACATATAGGAGTTAAAGCTCAAAATTAAGTATTTATTTGTTTTTGTTTTTATTTTGTACTAGCTTTTGCCCGCGACTTCGTCCGCGTGAATGTCGGTTATCGCGGATGCAGACGAAGTTGCGGATTAAAAAGTAGCCTATGTCCTTCCCAGATTTCAAGCTTCAATTTCAAGTTCATTGCGAATGCGTAATAGACAGAGTTACTTTCGCATTTATAATATTTGAGTATGGATGGATGAATGACTAGAAAACGCTGCTGTAAAATACGTCATTCAATTGATTGTCTTGAATTACCTATAAGGAAGATAGGGGGGATGGGGTATTAAAGTTTACTTACCTAAAACACACCAGGTGTAAAGATTTTACCTATAATAAGAAAACTATTTAATGTTCTGTAGAAAACAAAACTTAAATATCAGATAATATCATAATGTCAGAATCTTCACATTACATACAAACATTTAAAAAATGTGAAAATGTCCCCACATATTATTATTATTATTATTATTATTATTATTATTATTATTATTTAAGTACTAACTCGCACTGCTTTCTTTATCAATCGAGTAGAAAAACATTAGAAAAGCATGATGCAAATCCGTTCCAATCTAAAAACCAACGCCAATTGATTCAAACCCTTTTTAATACAAACATTTTTCCATGATTGATTTGCTGTAGGAAATCTACGAAAATAATCAAAGTCCAAAAAAAAATCAGAAACCACAAAA
Source organism: Charanyca ferruginea (assembly GCA_947361185.1). NCBI lineage: Eukaryota > Metazoa > Arthropoda > Insecta > Lepidoptera > Noctuidae > Charanyca > Charanyca ferruginea. The sequence continues at coordinate 6,390,315 of OX376070.1, forward strand.
AAAATAATTACCCAATCTCTCGGGAAAAGTACCCATTTATTTTCTGATGACTCTGTTCCAATAGTAATGATTTTAAAATGTCAAAAATATAATAAATCAACAAGTAAAATTGTGCCTTACCTGTGAAATGTTATTCCTTGACACTTTTTCTTGGATGTAGTAGTATTTTTACACCTTTTTATAACACAAGATGGCATTATTTTATTTTATTACTTCACATAAATAGTACCTACAAAGACGCCGTCGTGTTACGTAATGGCGGCCGGTCGGTTTACTATGATGTAAATGAGTGCGTGAGGCGTGTTTGTACAAGCGGTCCGGCTTACTTCGGATGCTTCACTTTCGATATGAAAGAAAGAAAAATAATTTATTCGCCCCCGCAGGACAAAAACACACAAAAATAAAAATAAAAAAACAAGAAAACGAAAGCGATGTGCGATATGCGTGGCGCGCTTCTTTTTTTTCTAGTCCGTGCTCAATGCCTAATATTTAGTTTGGTGCTGCGGCACCTGACCGGTAGGGGTGTCGTACTGCATACGTACGGTTGTTTTTATTCATATAGTTGAGAAAAACTCTGCAAGTAAAAGAATCTAGTAAAAATAAATCCAGGCAACACAAAAGCCCTTCAAAAATATAATAATAATAATAACTTTATTGATATCAGGCAACTGTGGCCCATACATAAAATACACAAAATAATAATAAACAATAACAAACTAATACATTTTAAAAACTTATCAACTATAATTAAAAATATCTTATTTCACACGTAAAGTTGGCGTCGTGTGTCGCGCGGTGTCAGCAGGTAGCCGGCCTCGGAAGCGCCGGGACATAACACCTTTCGGCCAAAATTCTTCCTTCGTGAAGGTCGACAGATGCTCAGTTGGTACTCTCACCACAAAGGAGTTGAAGTTCACATTGTAGCTAGAGGCCAACCGCTCGACCCTCAGAGTAAAATTTGACTTAATTCGGATGTACTCTACAACCTCCTCAACCTTTGTAGAGTAGTGCAGCCGAGACACATACAGCAGCGTCACTGGAACAGTAGGACGCAGCAGGTGGTTCGGTCCGGTCGGTGCGGTCCCACACTTGTTCGGACAAGCTGGTTTCTTCATCCTCTTCTTCTTCTCGACCTTCATGAAACCTTCTTCGTCGTTCGTGGCCTTTTCAGGCCCATGTTGATGCAGATCCAAACGTGCACTGTCATAATGGCTCTGCTTAGCCCCTACTTCACTTCGTCGCTTGTTCTGTGACGCAGCGGGTTCGCTGGTTGCGACAATTGCTGCGTAGGCACGTTTAATAAGTACCTCCTAAGTAAGAAGAATCCGTCCCGTCCGTCGTATCTGTCCGTTAAGAATTAAATGTGCTTCCTCCATATTATATAATAAAGCAAAAAGAAAAACTAAACAAAACCTAATAAGATCCGTCAGCCCGTCACTTCAACAAGAAAGTAAGGCACCGCGATCCCTGGCCCCAGTAATACGTACTCGGGACTCCCTATGCATACACAATTAGTGCTTGATAGACCGACTTATGCTAGACATTTTTCACGACCATGTATTATTCAGTTCGCAAATTAGGATGCCTGAAACTCTGCAAGATGTAAACTGTTTTATTTTATTCTTTTTGAATAACGTTCCATGACATTGCTTTTATTACGGTGCAGTTTAAATATGGAATGTAAAGAATGAATCTGACAACAAAATTGAATTTGGAACAGAATTATCGTAATTGTTACGCTTATTTTTTTTTTAAATGGTGGCATTATACTCCTATTCTGCTAATAGACAATTTTAATAATATTACACGATACTACGAAAACGTCGAAACGAAACGTAACGAAACGTTACTTGGAAAATGGTTTCATAAAATGTATAAGATGTTTTTAAATAAATTACCTGTTTCTAAAATTGTTATAGGAAGCCTTGAAAGGCAATTACCGTATAACGAAAACTAAGTTCTAAAATACATTTATTACAATTTTTTTCGAAATTATAGCTTCGTATTTATATAAATGTTGTCGTATTAGGCTCCATTTACGTTATCCTAGAAATAGGAATTTGATGTAAAATTACACATAACTAAACGTTTGTTTCAATAGATACTCGATAAAAGGAAAACATGGTGATGTTCATATCTACATAATAACGGTTGCCTCAAGACTTAGAAGTACTTGTAGAAGTTATTTCGGTATATATTTTTTGTGCATAAAAACTAAGAGTAACGAAAGCACTTTAATAGAAAAAAATTGTGCGGTCGGGGGACTCCCGTAAGAACAGAGTTCTTTACGTGCGTGACAGTACACACAAACATTTTTTTGCCTCTAATGTCATCCTTAAGCCTACGGAAAAGAAGTCAAAATCGGTTGAAGGGACCGTAAAAAAGGTTTGTGTTTATGTCTAATCTTATTGTGAACAGGGTATAGTATAACTAATTTAATAAATAAACAATGCCTATAAATTTTAAACAAAAAAATCAGTGTATGTATTATGATTATAACATCATATACTAATTGGGGTGTCTGAGGGTGTGCGTTAATTACGTTACATGTTGTATATAAAAAAAAAATATATATAGGGTGACTGGTAATTAGTGTACGATACTTAAACACGTGATTGTGTTCATGATAACAAACAACTTTCCCAAAGAAAATATGTTTTTTGTACTGGTTCACTTTAGGTCACAGGCGTGCGCGCGCGTGAATTTCATGCGGCTGTTGTGTAATTGTGATAAAAGTGCACCAGTACAAAAAACATTTTTTCTTCGGGAAAGTTGTTTGTTATCATGAACACAATCACGTGTTTAAGAATCGTACACTAATTACCAGTCACGGCAGTCACCCTATATATATATTTTTTTTATATACAACATGTAACGTAATTAACGCACACCCTCAGACACCCCAATTAGTATATGATGTTATAATCATAATACATACACTGATTTTTTTGTTTAAAATTTATAGGCATTGTTTATTTATTAAATTAGTTATACTATACCCTGTTCACAATAAGATTAGACAAAAACACAAACCTTTTTTACGGTCCCTTCAACCGATTTTGACTTCTATTCCGTAGGCTTAAGGATGACATTAGAGGCAAAAAAGTGGTTACAATAACAACTGTTTACTGCAGTAGCCATTTGTCATGCTACCAACGCAATAGAAGTCAAAATCGGTTGAACGGACTGTAAAAAAGGTTTGAGTAAATGTCTAATCTTATTGTGAACAGGGTATAATTCTGGAAGAAGGTTGTGGTTACAGTACAAAGCTACGCGCGTATGTGCGTAGCTTTCAGTCACACATGTAGGTACAAGTCAAGAAGTCTTATTGCCTTGATTTACGGTCTATTTCAGTTTGTTTTGACTGTACAGCGGTAGTACGACTGTTATTTACGTAGTTTTAATTATTTTTGGGGTAAAACATTACCTATATTAAAAGTTATAGAAATCGTTTCAGTAAATGATTCTGAACAAACTACTTTCAAGATGTGCGTTAATTATGTTACATTACATGTTGTATATACATACACGAGCAGGCGAGTGCTCTTTTGTTTGTAGTAGGCTCGATACACGCACCGATACACACACGCATTTGACGACACGGTTGGCGCCGTGGCTGAGCGATCGACTGCTGCGCAGCGTGTTGCGGGTGCGATTCCCGCCCAGGGTAAACATTTGTGTGATGAGCATTTGTGTTTGCCTTGTGTCTGGGTGTTGTTTATCTATAATGTATGTATTTACAAAAAAATGTATTTGTGTATGTATATCAGCTGTCTGACACCCAAAGTACAGGGTCTCCCTAGTTTGGGGTCAGATGGCCGTGTGTGAAAATGTCCCCACATATTATATTATATTATTATATTTCGTTACGTGATGATTTTTACTAATTCGCACAACCCGTAAGCCGCGTTAAGGAACTTCGTTCCAAAAAAATACTGTTTCTAATTCATATTTTGGCCACGTCCGCGTCCCTTACGTAAAATATGTTTTAATATTTCATAACAGAATATTAAATTCTACTCAAACTCCAGTTTAGACGGAAAAAACTAAAACAGTTCTAGTAAAAGTAAGTAAAGTGAAACGTTTGGAGCGAAACAGTTTAGTTTTACGCCAAATGGTCCATACGGGGGTGTAATGGGTCGTTTCACATAATGCCCCGTGGCCCCAGGGTTACGGCGAGAATTTATTTCAAAAACATTTTAATGAGTGCCCAGTTATGTTGCGGTAAAGTGGGAATTTCGGGTCATTATGTATAATCGCTGACAAGGTAAGCATTGTTAGTTATAACTGCGATTAAGGTAAATTGTTTTATGTCTTTTAATATTCTGTTCGTTATTATTTATGTAAAAGTTTAATGTTATATTGTAATGCAGCTTAAAAATAAACAAAACGAAGTCAAAGTCAAATCAACAATTTTGTTTTTAGGTTTCTGTAAGACAATGTCATTTGTTCTTGTTGTTGTGTTGATTATTATCAACAGCTGGCGTAGGTACTGTAAAGGTTGTGTGCAAAATACAACCTAGTCGAAACATTGTGTTCAGAAGAAACATTTTACTAAATGTTTCTATTAAAAACTATGAATTTATTCTAGAACTATTTTGAAATTAGAAGCGTTATGTATGCGCTTGTAGAGCGCTGACATTTGATAAATAATACAAGTAATTACCTTCGGTTTCCCTCTTCAATTTATAAAAACCCTCCAACTCCTCACATAACGTAACATATTATAATTCTTGTAAATGCAAATTGTAAACATTTTTTTTTTTTAAAAGAGTATGTATGGAGTTTCTTGCCCATTCTTCTCCATACGAAGCTACCATTTGGAATGGGCAACTAGATTCAACTAGATTCAAATTTTGCAATATGACGTTCAAAAGTGCCTTTAATGGTCTAATTAAAATAAATTATTTGACAATGACTTTGAACGCACGTAAGTACCCTTACGTACGATTAGTACCATGAAGCTTATTATTTTCCCATAAGCTTCACAGTACCTACATATCACTTAAAATGGAGTAAAATGGAGATTTGATCAAAGCCCGAGGTAGATGATTAATTCACGGAAGATATTAATTTTTTTTTAAACGTTGCCCCACAATAGCAATTTCTCCTGTGTCGTGGGTGCGTCTATAAACATATAAACTCACATACACAAACAGCCAGACCCGGAACAACTATCTGAAATTACAACTCTGTAGGGTTTCCCCGAAAGAAAAAAAGGTGATTTAATAAAATCCTTTAAAGCGAAAGGTCACTGTCACTCTTTAATTTACGGTCGAAACACCAAATCTCAATAACGAATTGACCAATGAAGCTAAAATTAGACGTCTAGAGGTAGTTCTTAAGTAGAAGATGACAGATAAGAACGGATTATGGGAACTCTGACTTTCACGCAGGAAAAGTCGCGGGCAAATGCTAGTATTATATAAGATCAAGAATGCCGGAAATTGGAAGACGTGACGCAATTTAGGAGAGGGTTAATTGATTGCATTGCGGGTATCTTGTATCCTGTGATGATAAGGAGTATCTCTGGCAGATTATTACTTAAGTACGCCTCTACACTGTTAACACTAAATGAGATTAATTATTATTATTCACTAGCTTTTGCCCGTGACACTTAAATATATTTTTTTTTATGTTTGACCACGCGTAAGTTTTTTCAGTGTAGTCCGATTTCGATGATATTTTTTTAAATTGCTAATGTAAACCTCAAAGTTGGTCCCATATCAATTTCATGAATATATTCTACCCCTAAGGGTGGAAAATTAAGGGATGAATAAATTTTTTGTTGTCACCTTGTCGTAATTAATTTTTGGCATAAGGAGTAGGCACTAGAATGCGTAAATGAATCTTTTTTACAAAAAAGGCAATCGCCTCCCAAAACTAAAAAGTAAAAAATAACTTAAAATTCGCAAGTCGGTGGCAATACAAAACAACAAACAAAACAAAAGCCGCCGACTAGCGAATTTAAAGTAATTTTTTACTTTTTGAAGGCGGTTGTCTTTTTTTGTAAAAAAGTTTTTTTACTCTAAAAGTTCGTGTTCTAAAGATGAAATATGGGCAAAATTTACGCATACTTAGAATAATTATTATCGTTTTCTTTAGGATTAATCGGTTATGTTTGCTTGTCCAAATAACATAGATATAACATCAATAGATTTTAGTTCCAGTATTATAGACATTATATTTGTTTAGTGTCACACCCAGGTGTGAATAACGATACCAATTAATTTAGCTAGCAATTGAATTGTAAATACTGGTTTTTGACCGTTCAAATAGCCTCTATAACTCGTATTAATTGGTACAGTTCAATAACTAATTGTCAAATCAACATTGCCTGAATAAACACTAGCCATTTGGATAATTGGCTGATCTTTGATATTTACAGCAACTTGAATGTTTTCTTTGGAACCTGATTGATGATCGTAAATACCAGGTACCTATTTTCTTTTGAGCTTGCTATGAATTAGGTATTAATTTTAGTAGGTAACGGATTAACATATCCAGCCTCATTTCGTGATCTAATGTACATGCCAAGTGCATGTTAGGTGCAAGCATAAGTGTGTGTTAAGTACCCAAATATGAGGTTAAATACAACAATTACTTCCTAGCACGTCATGTTGTGCTGGGGCGGCTGCTGCAGGTGCCGAAAACCTTAAACGGCGTAAATATAACACCTTCCTGGAAGTTATATGTTTGAGCCGTTAGGGGTTAAAACACTAAGGCCATGGGGTCCGAGTGCTCACCTTGTTTTTAGGGACATAGCTAAGCGGCTGGTCGATTCTTTACGTGACCAGAAGGCTGACCTTTTCTTGGGTAAAATAATTAGCATTGCAATCCGACGTGGTAATGCTGCTAGCCTTTTGGTCACTTGTCCCATTAAGAGCGATGCGGATGAGTTTTTTGATGCCCTGTGGCAATGGAGGGCCCATTGTACATAATTTTTTTTTAAGCTTTCTACCTTATAAAGTCTTTATATTAATAAAAACCCTACAAGTTAGAATTAGGTTTTTGAAATTGAACTAACATTTAAATAAAGAAACTATATTAATTTTAGTGTTAAATTCATACCTCCCACAAACACCTACAATATAATTACACCTACTCAACTTGTACACAAATATTCATCATATTATGTTAATCCATAACATCGCCTTTAAATAACATTGCCCGTAGCCACACAGAAATTAATCACCCCTCAGAGACTAAAGGCTGAAACAAGAAAAAATAAAATTGAAAATTAAACCCCAAAACGGAATGGAAAGCGTCTCCCACAGTTTAAACAATAGAATGAAAGCTTGAGGCGAACAAACGAAATTGTGAAAAATGAAATAGCTTAAATTCTAGATAGGACGAAATTGTTATTTCGCCAAACTTGGTTTCGTTTCTTCAACACATTTTTTTGCGAAACATTTTTATTATTTCCAAGTCGCTTGCGTTGATCTCGGCTTTAAAAAGAAATAGGAAACTGAAAAGGAATATGGTACATATTTTCCGGTCCGCAAGTAATGTTTTCTGTTGAATTTTATAAGATAATAAATGGGCTTGGAATGGCGCGCTTGTATTTTGTTAAATAAGCAAGAATGGAATAAAGTAAGTTGTCTAGCGTGACATTTATTTTTAGGCTGACTCGTTTTAATCAAAAACTTGGTTCTGTCTGGGACTTTTTCCGCATCGAAGTCAAGTATGTATTCCATAAAGGCATACAATATATAGCCTATGGCATTAGCTAGATAATAGTATAGCTTCCTATCAGTGAAATATTTATTGTAATCGGATCAGTAGGTACCTACTTCTACATATGCAAGCAAAAAAATAAAAACATACTAACTTTATCTCTTTATAAGATTCTTTTCCTCAGATACATTGGTAAGATCATCATTTAACAAAAAAAAAAAGCATTTTTTTTTTGTTAAATGATGAGACGTCGGTGTACATAACTGATTAATCACTCCGTAAACACTCCGGTGGAGTAGTCATGTGAGTGGTCATGGATCGTCTGATGATGCACTTCACATGGTGTATTTGTGCAAAGGAGAATGGGCAAATTTGTATGGAGCTTGGGCGGCAAGAATGATTTGGTTATTAAAAGATGTGGTTTAGTGCTACAATTACTCTGGAGAAGTTTTATCACTGCGGTGTACTTCGAAAACTGATAAAATAGGTTTTTGTTTCTGAACACTTAGTGTAGTTTTATATAGTATTATGGCATTATGTCCCATACAAAAATAGAAAAGATGTAGGTATTACAATAGGATACAATGGATTAATCTGATTTGTTACATAGCCCGAGATGGACCAAACAGACCATGCCAGCTAAACTGCGGGCATCAGATAATATCTACCTACAATAATAGTGCCTACTCCTCATGATCTATAATCGCACTTAATTCCACAGCTGGTAATCTAATCTCCTCGGTTTGATTTCTTGCCCAGCGTAGCATACCACACCACGCACTGACGCACATAACATGTGCGCAGCATCTGACCGTGCGCCTTCCACTCAGTCATGAACAATAATAATGGGAGATAGCTTCTCGTTCGTTCATTTGTCGGTCAATAACAATATATGAATGATATATCCTAGACCTTACATACATGACTAGACTGAATTAAGCATTTGCAGCATTTTCCTCAAAAACTCCAAGGGTTATCTTGATTTTTCTTTTGTTAATCACTGAACGATTACAGAAAACCGACATTGGTCGGTTTTCTGCCATATTTAACAAAATCCAGTTCGCATTTAAACAGAATCAAGTCCAAAAACGTATGCCAAGGTGATCAGGTTCCGAGAAAACAAAAGTCCAGTATGTAAGCTAAGGTCAAAAGATTTATAAAAGCACAAGGTAAATCGATGAACATAGCACAGTACACGACGACACAAGCGTTACAGAAGGAACCAAAAGGATATTCAAATATCTCTTTTTCTAAATGAAATACAACGTAACGCCCATAGTAAAAGTTATTCCTTACTAACAGTACCTTCATTTGATACTAATTTTATTACTGGCCGCCGACCGCCCAGAAGTGCCCATTCTCCTTTTTGCCTTATTTGGATAATACAAAATATACCATTGAAATAAAGTCGATTTTGTATTATTCAAGTAAGGCAAATATTTGCACAAATACGCCATGATAGGTTGGTAGCGGCTTTTGCGAGATTTCTCTATCTCTCTCTATTCGCGGCACTGCGTATGCACTCAGTAAGGGAACACTTCGTAGTCGGTTTAATGAGGTCTGAACATCTTGTGGCCTTTCCCTTCTATCACTAACTGCTTGTAACTCTAATCGTTCAAAGAGTTTTCGTTGCGGATGATATGACCAAACATCGTGAGGATGATCTTTATAATTTTTGTATAAAATAGGAAAGGGCCGACATACAATAAAGCGATGCGATGTCGTATCGTTAAAACCTAAGCTAAGTTCATTCGTTCTTACTATAGAGTCACAAAGGAAAAGTTGAGAGAGGCAATTCCCTTTCTAAAAAAGAGTGAAATTTTCATGTTATGGGTAATAACACATGGCTTATTTCCCATAACATGAATATTTTACTCACAATCAAGGCACCTATCATTTGACACTACGATTGAATATATTTTACTACCTCTATCGTACCCAGTACCAGGTTAGTAGGTCCCTTTGAAGCCCCCAAAAGCAGAACATTAAAGTTTCAAGTAACCGAACGGTTTTCAAGTCGGTAAAGGGTTCTTAATGAAGTACGGAGAGCTTTGAATAAAATATCATGGGTCAAGGGTAAGACTTGATACTTGATATTGTATAATTATACGATTTCATCCCTTTCCCTGTCCAATGAAGTATATATAATGCATTGCTATTGTTTAACTATTGTGTCTGCTTGACGGATAGTCAACGTGTTACGGATAAGGATTTGTTAAAGTGTTTTGAACTTTCATGGATGTGTTGGTTTTAAGGGAATATTGAATATTTCGTATTTAATTTATTTAGTCTAACTAAGACTAAAGATTTTGATTTTTTCTAACGCTTAGTTTGTTTAGATGTTATTAGGGTTTATATAAATACTTCACGTGCAAAACTACTACCACCACTACCACTACTAAACTACTTCCTATTAAATAGAAATTTAATAATGTCCTAAAACAGAGCTTCTTTTTCTTACCCTATTATTGTGCCCGATCTATAAGCATAATATATTTATGGCAAAGCAAAAAATATATTGAGTATACCACTTTGTCTTTCTTTACCTCGTTCGTATGTTTGCAAAATTATTGGATCAACTTCCCGATGTCAGCCATTCCTTACTTTGAATATTATTCATACGATTACATTAAATTGCTTCTGTCCGTTCCGTCATCCTACGCAGCGTAGCGTAGCATACATTACGTCAAATTAAAGCTACGTAGCTCCAGTCACGTAGCAGATGCTACGCCGTAGCACTGAGCTACGTACTTAGCCGAGTCCTTGAAATTCCTTTGGTTCAAAATTGAAATTCCTTGGCTGACCTTGCCTTTAGTTTGAGATAAAAAATGGAGATAATAAATTCAACTAGTAATTTGCCAACCTTTCGGAGATTTTATTGAAATTTTAGGAGCCATTAATATTAAATAAATAATAATAATAATATGTGGGGACATTTTCACACACGGCCATCTGACCCCAAACTAGGGAGACCCTGTACTATAGGTGTCAGACAGCTGATATACATACACAAATACATTATTTTTTTGTCAATACATACATATATGGATAAACAACACCCAGACACAAGGCAAACACAAGTGCTCATCACACAAATGTTTACCCTGGGCGGGAATCGAACCCGCAACACGCTGCGCAGCAGTCGATCGCTCAGCCACTGCGCCAACCGTGTCGTCAAAATATTATGTCAAAATAATAGCAGATTTTTTTCATTTATAGTATTACTAGTTTTTGGACGCTACTTCGTCCGCGTAAAAGTCGGTCATCTGCAACTTCATCTGCCGGATGCAGATTAAAAAGTAACCGTACTAAAAAGTCTTTGTCAAATTTCATCCAAAACGGTTCAGAAGTTTAACCATGAAAACGTACAATAAAATCACTTCGTATTTGTTGAATGACGAAAGATTTGCAACCACATGTAAATAAATTATTTTATTTTACTTGCAAAAGTTATTTTATGTACAAACATAATATCTGTGTTCCAACAAATCAGCCATTCAAAATTAACGACCACGGACGGTGTAACTAAAATTCCAATAACATCCAGATATCGGTACTACATTTTGTATTCGAGCCATCACATGGGACCCATTAATTGGTAGGACAATGGCGCAGGATGGTATCTGATGGTCTACCTATAGGATGGGTGATAAATTGGAACTATCCGAGTGTAATATGGTCCTTTCTTATCTGATTGGTTTCGTGTTCTGTTGGACTTGTCCGGGATAACGTAAAAGTGTTCGATTTGGGTCTTCGAATTGGTAATACGGCTATCCTGTAGTATTTTGGTTTATTTTTACACGACACAACCCATTTACTGGGCAACACAATACTCCTTAGTAAGACTGGTTTTCAGATTTTCAGGTTATTTATTTATTTATTAACTAGCACTTTGCCCGCGACTTCGTCCGCGTGAATTTTCTCATGGATCCCTAATTCTTTGATAATGCAATATAGCCGATAGCACTCAGGTATAAAATAGCTTCCTATTGATGAAAAAAATGTTGAAATCGGATGAGTACTTTCGGAGATTACCCCAATTTTACCTCTTTATCTTATATATAAAAATCTTCTGTGCGTGTGTATAAAAGTGAACTCCTCCTAAACGGCTGGGCCGATTCTGATATTGTGTGCGTTCCAGTGGAATCGAGAATGGTTTTGATTCACAACTGAACCCGGTAGGTGGCGCTGCAATCGAGTTGGCGTAGGCAGGTAAGTAGGGTAGGTAGGTAGGTAGGTTATGTATGTAGGGTAGGTAAGTAGGGTAGGCAGATATATTAGTTAGTAGCAGTTATATTATAGGTAACAGTTTAAGGGTCAAAAAGGAGGATATTATTGACAGTGTTACAGAGATTTTGAATATTAATTGTAATAAAATAATTTTATGTGCATTCCCATATTTTGAACATTTAAGTAACAGACAAAACAACATGTTAAATAAGCATGTGCATTTTTTAGTAAGTCAACATAGTGACAAACTTTTGTTTTTTGACACCAACATCTTTGTTGAAAAATTAAAATCGACTAGGGATACTGTGTATCTACCCATTAGGTTTAGACATCAAATAGCGCGGCTATTAGCTTATAATATTAACTCATACATAAGTAGTATGTCGAAGTCTTGTATTATTAACTCCACAACAATTAGTAATGATACTAATAATGAGGTGGTGACCCTAAATAATTGTAGCTCTCATGCTATAAATAATTATACAAACTGTACGAAGGAGGGTCCATGTGTCATTATGGACCAGCCATCTATTGATGTGACTTTCACTCCGGATAATCATTTAAACTAGTTTGTAAGACAATAGAAGGTAGTAATATAGCTATACCTACAAACAACAAGGTCCCTTCTTGCTCTCAAAAAGTTAAGATGCAAAAACAGCAGAATACCTTGAAATTATTTCATAAAAATATTCAAGGTATTTCATCCAAATTATTAGAAATTGAATTGTTTTTAGAAAAAACCATGTTTGACATTGTTTGTTTTACTGAACATTGGTTGAAGGATTACCAAATGCTAATTAACTATGAAAACTATACTGTGGGCAGTTGTTTTAATCGTAAAGCTAAGTCACGTGGAGGCTCATTAATCTTAATAAAAAATTGTTTAAAATATAAACAAAGGAATGACATTGTTGGCCTATCGGTTGAACATTGCATTGAACTATCCTGTGTCGAGCTGGATAAGCATATTATAGTGTGCGTGTACAGACCCCCAAGTTACCAAAACTATTCCTTATTTGAGTCGGTAATGGAAGATGTCCTAGCGAAACTCGCACCGTGTAGCAAATCCATAATTATTTGTGGTGATTTTAACATTAATATTTTAGAAAATAATTTGAATAGTAGTCAATTATTAAGCCTTTTTAAGTCATTCAATTTGTCAAATGTATTTATGGAACCTACTAGAGTAACTTCAACTACTGCTACCTGCATCGATAATATTTTTTGCGATTGTGACTATTTGGATAATGCTATTGTTAATTATCTGCCATCGGATCACAGCGGACAAACGGTAACTATTATGTTTAAAATGTCTATGACAAAAGTGCAAATACAATTTAGACCATTTACAACTGGTAAATTAAATAGATTCAATAGTTCCCTAAATGATAAGTTAAGTGCTCTGGACCATAATAATAACAATGCAAATAAATTATATGATGATTTCTTTTCTGTGGTGGAGACTGAATTTAATAATACTTTCGAAAAAAAGGTAAAACATATTAGCCCTAAGTTTATATTTAGTGACTGGGCAACTAGGGGGATTAGAAAAAGTAGGGAAAGATTGTTTGAGCTGTATGACCTTAAGGCTTATATTAATACAGATACTTTCAACAAGTATGTTACTACTTATTCTAAAACTTTTAGAAATACTTGCAAGGTAGCTAAAGCCCTATACATTAGCAATAAGATTAAATCGGCAGACGATAAAATAAAGACAGTTTGGAAAGTTATAAATAACGAGACTAACAAGAAAAAAGTTCGTAACACTGAATATACATTGGAGACATCACATGGTCCCATAAGCTCTAACCTAGAAGTAGCTCATGAATTTGTTAATTTCTTTACTAGCATACCAGCTAAAACCACGGAAGCTTTAAATTCCTCACCTGACGTCTCAATTGCGTTATTAAAAGCGAACGTTCCAGGCTGCCCGGTAGAATTTCAATTTAAACATATAAACCCCGTAACAGTCTTAAAAGCATTTCGGCAAATCAAAATAAAATTAACTGAAGATTTGTGGGGCATGTCTATTAAAGTTTGCACATCTATAATTGAAACAATAGCGCCTTATTTGGCTATAATATTTAATATGTGCGTAGACCAGGGAGTTTTCCCAGATCTAATGAAATTTAGTAAGGTCATACCACTTTTCAAATCCGGGGACAGTAAAGATACCAATAATTATAGACCCGTGTCCGTGTTGCCGGTTTTCAGCAAGGTATTTGAAAAGATAATGCTAAATCAGATGCTTGTTCATTTTAACACAAATGGCATTTTACACGAGCATCAGTATGGTTTCACCAAAGGACGTTGTACGACTGACGCCGGCGTCACTTTATTAAAACATATATTTACCGCGTGGGAAGAGGCGCAAGATGCCATAGGATTTTTTTGTGACCTCTCCAAGGCATTTGATTGCGTAAATCACGACACGTTACTTTTGAAACTTGAGCATTACGGACTGGGTAAACTTGCGCTTAGTTTAATAAAATCTTATCTGTATGATAGACAGCAGCAAGTTCAAATAAATGGGGTGAATTCATATGGTTTAAAAGTAGAAATGGGAGTCCCACAAGGGTCAATATTAGGTCCTTTCCTCTTTTTAGTTTATATTAATGATCTTCCCCGTTTATTCAAAAACCAACCACAAATGGTGTTATTTGCCGATGACACCTCTTTAATTTTTAAGCTAAATAGACGGGCTAATAATCTCGACAATGTAAATAACGCCTTACTTCAGGTCGAAAATTGGTTCACAGCCAATAACTTAGTATTAAATGGAAAAAAAACGAAATGCATCAGATTTGCTTTACCTAATGTCAAAAGTAGTGATTGCGATATAGTATTGAATAAAGAGAAACTGGAATTCGTTGATGAAACTGTTTTCCTGGGAATCACGCTCGACTCAAGGCTACAATGGGGTCCTCATTTAACATCTCTCGCAGGACGACTAAGTTCGGCAGCATATGCTGTCAGAAAGATCCGGCAATTTACTGATGTGGATACCGCGAGACTGGTCTATTTTAGTTACTTTCATAGTATTATGTCTTACGGTATTTTACTTTGGGGGCGAGCTGCAGACATCGAGTCTATCTTTATTCTGCAGAAAAGAGCAATCAGAGCCATTTACAATCTACGTATGCGCGATTCTCTAAGGGAACTGTTTAAGGAAATTAACATAATGACGGTACCTTGTCAATACATTTATGAAAACATTATGTACGCTAGAAAAAATCTGCATCTTTTTGGTAAAAGAAGTGACAGACATAACTATAGTACTAGAAACAGGGACCAACTAGTTCAACCAGGTTTCAGGCTGGCTAAAGTAGATTCTTCTTTCATGGGGTTCTGTCTAAAGTGTTACAATAAAATACCTCCCCACATTGTTCAACTTAATGAGACAAAATTTAAGTCCTATATTAAACGCACACTATGCAGCCGAGCATATTATAAATTGGATGATTACATCACTGATAAAAATGCTTGGCTGGATGCTGGTCTAGCTCCACAGCCATAAGGGTTCATAGATTTATTGATTAGCATTGGTGACAATTTTTTTGGAGCTGCTGAAGATGTAGAACTACATTATCTTTGCATTGTATAAACTCAAACTATTAGTATTATATAATTTTGCATAGCACATACATGTGAGCACTATGTACTTTAAAGCCACCATTTACGAGATGTCTTTCGTTGACTTGAATATGCCCTGGCGGTTGAGTGTTTGTCATGCTCAC
This sequence comes from Charanyca ferruginea, assembly GCA_947361185.1. Lineage (NCBI taxonomy): Eukaryota > Metazoa > Arthropoda > Insecta > Lepidoptera > Noctuidae > Charanyca > Charanyca ferruginea. The sequence continues at coordinate 6,405,962 of OX376070.1, forward strand.
TTGAATGTCTCGCTGATGGTGGCGCATGTGTTGGATCATTTGGTTCCCTTCAAAATGGTTGAACTAAATGGTGCCGATCCGTGCGTCATGTTCGTGAACGGGCGCCGTCAGTTGAGACTGGTCATCTCTTAGCTGCCTCGGTTATTTTAAATTTATTTTGAATTGTCTAATTTCATTGCCACTAGGACCTCTTTTAACGTGCACAATTTGTTACATCGTTCTCACATTGTACCTCTAGATTCAACATGAATGATGTAACCTAAATTTGTAATATTCTATTGATTTTAAAAGAGTGTTCATGGAGTTTCTTGCTCGTTCTTCTCCATAGAAACCTACTGTTTGGAACGAGCAACTAGCTGCAACTTTTTGACTGACTGACTCCTTGACAATTCAAAAGTGCCTGTAAATGGTTTATTTGAAATAAATGATTTGAGTTTGAGTTTGAGTTTGAGTTTGATAGGTAGGCAGGTAGGTATGTAGGGTACGGTAGGGTAGAGTAAGTGAGTAGGTAGGGTAGTAGGGTAGGTAAGTAGGTAGGTAGGTGCGTATGTAGGATAGGGTAGGTAAGTAGGGTAGGTAGATAGGTAGGTATGTAGGGTACGGTAGGGTAGAGTAGGTAAGTAGGTAGGGTAGTAGGGTAGGTAGGTAGGTAGGTATGTATGTAGGGTATGGTAGGTAATTATAACAATTTGTTTTTTTTTTATGGTATCTCGCAGGACAGTCTAGAGGTTGTCGGCTACTTAACTGGACTTTCCTGTGGTGCCTTAATAGTAGATTATGCACTAAGGGGATAAAGTAGTGTCTTATGTAGCGGGCGCCGTTTTGAATCCCGAGCAAAACGAAGGATTCTAGTGGTAAATCTCGAGCGGAGCGAGGGAGTTTAGAGTTAACTCCAGAGCAAAGCGAGGGAGTTAAGACAAGAGCCCTGAATGCAGCGTGGGATTCAAGGTCGCCAAAGACGAAGGCACCTTTAGCCCCGAGGAGCATACTTTACTTTTCACACCATCTGCGAGATAATAAAAAGCAATAGTACTAGTTTCAAAGTATTTCTTTTATTTATAGTTTACTCGTGGTAGCCAGTTCAATTTTCGAACAATTTTTTTTTAGTGCAGATTTGAATGGTGAATGCATGTCTACTACATATCGTATATGTTCGTATGCGATTTCTACTTTATGTTCCAAATTCAAATCACATTAATGACCAGCGGGTCATAGTAAAATTCAGTACAATATTAATGACCTGCTAGACCTTAGGTCTTAAATGACTTACTTTAAGTTAGGTTTGCATGACATATAATTAGACATTGTTGAGCAGGTGGTGTGAAAAGTCAATTTAAGGCTTCCAGCCAGGGCAAAAAAATTATAACTAAGCGACTACACGCTAAGGGCAACCCCTGGGGTACGGGCAATGGCTTAGCGCGTCACTGGGGGTTATTCGATTTTATTTATAGTCTTACCTGTGTTTATTGAGATTTTTTTCATACCGAGTCGCGGAATCCTCAAGTGTTTCAAGCGCTTCCCTGACCAAATAACCTTGACCATACATTTTCTCTTTGCCGCAGAACCGAAATTCGCACATTTTTTTTTTATTGTTATAGAAAAAGAGAAACGATCTTTTGAAATAAAATAAAACGTGAATTATAAAGATGTTTAAGTTACCTATCTATTAGTGTAATCCTCAAATGAATAGCACGTCAACTTTAGCAAAAGATACAGGTTTTTAATTATTTTTTTACAGGGAGATTTAGGTGTATATAGGGTACATAAAAAAAAATAAGAATGTGGAATGTGATGATAGGATATTAAACACTAATAATATGCTTTTAGATATAGTTTGTTTTATTTAATTAATGATTTAATAGCCCGTGAATAACGGAGAAAAACGCACTTTTGGTCGGGGTAGCGACTTAATGTCGGTTATCGCGGTCGCAGACGAAGATGCGACCTTTCTTGGGAATCAAGCTTGCTCCATACAAAATTCATTGAATTCGGTTTAGTTGTTTAGCCGTGAAAACGTAGCGGATTGAGTTACTTTCGCATTTATAATATTATATTAGGTATATTAGGATATTTAGGATATTAGGATAGTATTGTATATGGAGTTTGGACTAGCTGACCACGATTTCATCCGCGTGGATGTCGGTTATCGCAGATTCAGACGAAGGCGCGGTTTAAAAAGTAGCTTTCGTTTACTCCGCGATTTTATTCAAGGCCCTCTACTCAATGTTTTACAAAGCGAATAATTATATGGATTTCCCAGTTTCTTTTTCCACTTTTGCGACTATAGGAACAATTTTCTGTTGCGCTGTATGGTGTTGACATGCAAATTTATTCTGCGTGGAGCTTTGCCAGTAGGATTTCGAGGTACGCATTCTATGCTAGTAATTGAAGCGTGAACACGAATTTACGTGCCAGTAAATACATTTATCTGTTTTTGCATGTTTAATAGCGATATTGTGGTTCAAAGCAACGGATTTTGCATTTAATAGGCCTGTTGTTTAGGTTATAGGTCTTTGAGATTGAAGGTTGGATCGTTTTAATATCCAGTATTTATTAATTGCTATAGTACACACAGTGGAACTATTAAAATTTTAAGTGTGCTACAATGTCGCGTTGGGTCTAGCCTGTAAGGATATTTGTATGTTTTGAGTAAACAAATACTTAACAAGTACTTGTTTACACTTAATAAATACACAGTTCAATGTAAATATTCTAATTCAATTATTCAGCAGATGATTTAGTTTAAAATTGTGTTCCATTTTTCAAACTGTCTACTAAGGTTTGGTAAAACGGACCCTAAGAGCAAGATTATTATGGACAGAGGATACTGTTGGCTTGCTGATATTCAAGAGAAGAGAAACTTGTAGATTCTGACTTCGGGTGCGTAAATTTCTGAATAAAACCAAGTTCTTATATTATCCCACGGGAACACGAAGACTGGGATAAAAATTACCCTTTATGTTGAGCTCTAACAATTTCTATATAATAATAATAAAAAAATATTTTTAGAACAGGGTCCATAGTATTATTTTCACACCAAAACATTCTTAGTAATTTAAACTTTAAAATATATAATTGAATACAAATATAAAACAGAATTATAATAAAAATAATAAGACTTATATCTATTCTTAATATTATGAAGGTGAAGAGTTTGTTTGTTTGGTTGAACGCGCTAATCTCAGGATCTACTGGTTCGAATTCATAAATACTTTTTGTGTTGGATAGTCCATTTACCGAGGTCAATTATAAGTCCAAGTTTCCTCACGCTGTTTTCCTTTATAGATAAGATAAGATAATTTATTTCGCAAATATGGGTACAGTACTCGTACATGATGTCAGATACAATTATACAGATTACAGTTCAATCACATTTTACCGTTAGGCATGCGAAAGGTACAAGACCAGCAACAAATACAATGATTACAAACACATTTCATTCAGGCGTATTTACATTTCAAAATAATCAAAAATCAAACAAATGCATTCTCTTTTTCTGCAAGAAACTCTGTAATATTGCACTAAAAAAAAGAACTTAGTTTTTTTTTTAATAACTGTAAACTTAAACCCTTCCAAGATTGAGGTAACTTGACGATGTCAATGATGTCCAAGATACATTTAGAAAGTACATATGAATTGAAAAAGTCACATTGGTACTTGCCCGGTTTCGAACCCACAACCTCATGCATGAGAGGCGGGCGCCTTAACCATTAGGCCATCACGACAAGTAACGTCTAACCTTACCTTACCTTTGTAATATACCTTACCTTTAACCTTTATAATATATCAACTTGCTTCACCTATTTACGTACGATCTCATAAAACAAACGTTCGTGAAGATAACTTTTCCTTCGAAAACATTTCACATAAACCATAGAATGCGCTATTCCGATACATTTGGCGGGAATCAATCCGTCACGTTGGAAAATTACTGCGCGGAAAATGCTCGTTATATGGTTAGAGATGTTTTTCGATTTTTTATTAAGTTTACTCGTTTAAGGTCGTTGGCCGTGTGGTGCCGGTTACGAATAGCACCACCCCATTTGTACCCGTGGGTGTCGTAGAAGATGACAGAGGGATATTGACCAGAGGATGGGCAGCAGCGTCCTTCTGAGTACCATAACACATACTGCGATCGCCAACATGCATCGGCTATGCATGGCGATTACGGCTGAACCCCCCCTTGAGGGAGACCTATGCCCAACAGTGGGCGTCTAAAGGTTGAAATGATGATGAATGATGACTTGTTTATGCGTAACATTCTGTTTTTAAATTCATAACAACAAACCTGTAATCTCTAAAGGGTTAGTCAGAGATGTTAAAATAGCTCCATTTCGTCAGTTAGGTATGTTATAAAGTTTTGTGCAGTCAATATTACTGGTACAAATACATACCCCAGCCTGGTACTAAACATTCCTTATAGTAGAATTGACAAAGATACGCCCGTTGTAAGACACTTGTAACTGTTAAAAGTTCATATTTGCAACTTGTTTGGTGTACAATAATGAGTAATGCCCGGTTTCTGAGGTCTTCGAATAAACTTTCGATAGATATTGATTCGACATAGTCTATCTATTTGAGTGATTTTCTTTCTTAACTGAGTGCTCGGAAACGCAATATCGAACCAATGGCACTATCTAATAGATATAGTCCAGTTAAATCACCTCAGAAAGTGGGCATTAGTGTTCTATTTTATTTTATTCCAATACTGGTACTTTGTTTGTACTACGTCCGCGTGTATTTACATACGCATCACTATTAAATAAAAAAATATAGTCTATATTACTCAGGATTAACGTAGCTGCCAATTGGTGATAGAATTTTGAAAATCGGTTATGCATTTTTTTTTATTTTTCCCACAAACAAATATACAAAAAAAAACACTTTTTTCTCTGATATTATAGGTACTTCAGATATTCTATTATGTGATAACAGTATTTCGGATACAGGATACGGTTTTAGTGCGATCTTCCGTTAAACCTAACGTGAACAGACGCTAACATAAAAAAAAAAAAACAAAAAATATCTTCACCCAAAATTGAAAGCAAAAAACGAACAACAAAATTCTAGTCCTCGCATCTGATCTAGTTACATCGTTACCAAAAGCGATACCAACAGAATTGAAATAGTCAAACAGTGGCAGAAACGAGTACCTACAGTAGCTATGTCAAACGAGATTCGGTATATTGGTCAAAGCCAGCAAATTGGTCGATTTTACTGACCAATTTTATCGACAGAGCTCGAACGTCCGCGTCTAACCAACATGACTTTGCTTTAGACGTAGACAAGGTAAGATAAAAGTTCAATACTGCGCATTCCGCGATTACTACCAACGAAAATCAACTCAAAATTAATTTGTCAAATTGTCAATTACGCGTAAACTGCTATGATTATTGTTGATATAATAATAATAAAGTGTATTGTTTAAATAAGACCAGAAACAAGGCGAATTAAGAATAGTATAACGATTGTCTTACACCTGTTAATGGGAGGATTACTGCTCTCCTAGATAGGCAGAATAGCCTGTGTTTAGAAGAAACAGTGTCGGGCCACTGTCGTAGTGGAAGTATTACAGTTTATAGTTCAGCAATTTATGACAGCAGTTTTGCGCGCTTGACAATTTGTCATTAAATTTTTTTGTTTAAGAAACCGGGGATTAATCTTTCAAGAATTGTGTAGAAGCGAGACTTACTCATCCATTTTGAACTCATGGTGGTAGTTTGTGCCAATACATTGTTCACATTTTACGTTTTATTAAGGAGTTTTTTTGATTACTGTTATATAGTTACCGGCACGTACTTAAGTTGGTAAAAGATTTTGTAGTGGGGGAAGATCGCGCACGCACAATTTCGTACATTTTTACATACGCGAACTTGCCCCACTACGAAAATCTTTGGCCTAGGTAGGTAGTAGGTATGAACCTTCTGCAAATATCGATTCCGTGTACTCACGTACCATGTACTACAGATAAAGGTTCTGATACGATTCGGTAGTAAAAAGAATTTCACGAGAATTGACCTATGTGATATAACCATCATTTTTCACGGCATAAACTTTATGAAGCGTGCATTCTTATCTTACACCGTGTGAGCATGGGTGAACAGAAATGTTTTAAATTAACGACTGAAAGAAAAAAAGGGTTCTGGGTAAATATTTTTCTTGGAAGGCTACCGAATAGTATTTATTGGGGCTATAGTTTACACATGGCTAAAGTGTTGCTTATATTTTACGGCACATACCTATTTTAAAAGCTTTGGTGTTCTGGGATAAAATCAAGTGTTTTATGTTGCTTTTTTGCTATTATTTTTCAGTGTTTATTTTAAAACTTTTCGGTTTTTTCGAACGAAAAGAACTCTAACTATACTCTAACTACTATATATATCTCAACTATACATATCTCAACTATAACTACTAACTATATATATCTCAACTATACTCTATTTACAATAGCATTAGACAGAAGTTAAAAAAAGTTCTTTTTAATGCACACTTTGTAACAAAAGTACAATAAACAATGTTAAAGTTACGATAGACACCGAATTTATTATAATCTATTTTTAACCCCCGACGAAAAAGAGGGGTGTTATAAGCACGGAATAATAAAAACAAGAGGAAGTGCCCTTAGTCTTACTTAATACTGGATCCAGTGTCGCCAAACTCACACATTTGCAAATTAAAATGTACTTGCAATACACAGAAAACGATGATATAATTGGCTACAAATTAGAAACGCAACTTTGGCGAAAAGCTTATTTATTGTTGTTTGAAATTAAACCATAACACAACTGACGAACGTTGCTATTATTTTACATGTCAAAATCACTAAAGAGATTTTTTCCATCTAACAATCCAATTCGAGCAATTTCCAACGAGTTCAGCTATTCGACGCTAGAGAGCGCTGTTACCAAATTACTTAACATGACATCTATTGTTACTATAAATAGATGTCATTTTCGCATGCAACTGTCATTTATTTTTCTATTCAATGAGAGATGTGGTCAAGTTGTCGATAATTTGTACAATGTAAGAAATGTAATTACCTACAGTGTTTAAATTGATCTTTTTAATGTACGTAATGGATCAAAAATAATAATTAATTAATTATGTATGCGTATATTGACATATTTTACTGTGACAATATGATTGTATGTAGAAAATTTATTGACGTCGTTGACGTTGTCATTTTAGACATGACAATATCTTTTTTAAATACGTGACAGTCTTTTAAAAACATAATTGACATCTGAATTTTTCCGCGAATGAATGACTATTTGCCAGAATATAGGTATAAGGTTTTTAAAACTCATTCTTTCAAACTCGTACTTTTATTTATTAAAAAAAAAGTTTGGTACTACACATACCTACATGTTATTGTTTTATCGACACGAACTATTTGCATTAATGTGTCGCATCCCTAAACGAGTAGCGTCGAAGTTTCTAGAATTTATGCCACGTGAAACGATTACAGTCAAGACAGCGAGCAAGCTAATTTAGACTTTAATGAATGGACATAAGGTAGTTTTTAGTTCGGATCAAAGTAAAAATATGGTATTGTCAATAAAAATCGATTATATTGAAATATATGAAAGTTTTATACTTTTTGGTGATACGATATACCTCTGCAAGAAACATTCTTTGCCCTGCTATCATTTTTGCATGTAAAAATTGCACAATAAGGCAGGGTTGTATTTTTTTTTCCTTACGTGCGACATTGTGCAATATGTCACGTCGCTGCAAGTAGTTGATCTCGACTGGACCAATGTTGATCATTTCCACATAATTGTACCACACGTTCGATGGCTGCGTGGCACTTCCCCTTGTTTTTATTGTTCCGTGGTTATAAGTTTGACGTGTCTGTGTGTCTGTGTGTCTGTGTGTCTGTCTGTGGCACTGTAGCTCTTTAACGGGTGAACCGATTTGAATGCGGTTTTTTTTATTTGAAAGTAGATTCTCTAGCGATGGTTCTTAGACATGTTTCATCAAAATCGATTCAGCAGTTTTAAAGTTATCAGCTCTTTTGTTTGCTGCGGTAGGGATCTTAGACGCATACCGGATGTTTACTTTGCTTTCAAACATATTATTATAGGTGACCACACTGACCACACAAAACCAAACTAAATTACATTTAAAAAATTTAAAATAAAAATTAAATTTAAAATTTAAAAAAACCCCCAACGCAAAACATAAAAGCGATTATGTAAAAAGTAAAAAATAATACTTTTGTTGAGCCATCAAATGTTTGTTCGTTGAAATGGCGCTATAATGTCGCGGCGGGGTACCGCTAAGTTTAAAGCAATAACTAAATATCTAAAATAGCGAACTGATGGTAACTAGATTTGCAACAAGATTAACAACTAGATTAGCAACAAAAATTTGATAATATCGAAGCAAATTGGTAGGAAATGCTGGTAAATTGAGGGACTGACTTACTTAAGCGGTACCCCGCCGCGACATTATAGCGCCATTTCAACGAACAAACATTTGATGGCTCAACAAAAGTATTATTTTTTACTTTTTACATAATCGCTTTTACGTTTTGCGTTGGGGGTTTTTTTTTTATTTTTAATTTTTACAGTAGCTGTCGCGCTTATTTGTAACCATTTTAATAATTTATCTTCTCAAATTATGTGGTTTTCATTTAGTTGTATATTTAATTCCAATTTAAAAGTACAGTGTCAATGGTAAAAACCTAACAGAAGCAGGGATGAACAATACCCGGAACGTTATTCGTTTCACTGTAATTCTACCTAATTTAAAATTTTACCTTATCTTTTAAAGACTTTTATTCTGTTTATATTATTATACGTCCATATTTAGTACTATCTTAGATCTATTTATCAAAATTATATTAAAATAAGTTTAATTTAAATTGTTTAATTTATCTTTGAAATAAAATGTTTTGCATTCCTGCCTCTGTGAGCCTCTTTTTTCTAATGCTACTATAACTGGATGTTATAATAGGTTGGATGGTCACCCATCCAAGCGTAGCCTGGACCGATCCATCCGTACGGCTTTTACTTAGCCACGAGCCCCTCCAAGTGTAAGCTACTGTTATTCATCATCATCATCATGTCAACCTTTAGACGCCCACTGTTGCGAATAGGTCTCCCCCAAAGGGGGGTTCAGCCGTAATCGCCATGCTTGGCCGATGCATGAAGGCGATCGCAGTAAGTGTTATGGTACTCAGAAGGACGCTGCTGCCCATCCTCTGGTCCCATATCCACCAATATCCCTCTGTCGCCTTCTACGTCGACACCCACGGGTACAAATGGGGTGGTGTTATTATTTATTTATTTATTTTATTCGCGGCCAGCACCACACGGCTTATTATTGCCACGGCAACTGTTATTAGTGTTGATAATTCAGCCAAATAATCACAGTAGCGTAAGCGCGCTTCAGAATTTTTCATATAAATTTTTAGTTCGTTTTAATTGTGTCTTGTGGTATCTACACTCATAGATATCCGAGGTACACTTATGTATGTGCAAAAGGCGACAGCAGGTGAATAGAATATCACGTGAATAGGTCATTCACGTTTTCATATTTATTATTCATGTCACTCCTATCCACCTGATACCATTGAGTGGATCAAATATTTGGCATGACTTACAAATATTTGTCACAAACTGTTCCTGTAAGAAGGAAGAAAGGAAACCAATATTTACTTGCGGATTTTTGGGCCATACACGTGTAACTTATGTACATTCAAATAAGATGTTTGGTATATAACCGGAAACTAACTTACAAGGTGAAAGCACTCGGGCGGTTTTTAGCAAACAACCATACCTATACTGAATTGGAAAATGCAAAAAACGTAAGAATATTTAAATTTCCGCCGTGCCGATCATAGTATTTTTGTGTGCCTCGGAACTATAAGGGCGGGTTGTTTCAAACAGTCGGTTAACGTTACATACGGACGGTCAAAAAGTTACTATGACGTGCGATGTTTAACGTACGTTAAATGTAACGGGTTGTTTCATGACATAAAAATCCATCAGTTAAAGTTATTCAAAAAGAGATTCCATAATGTTTTGATGTTTGAAGTAGCTGTTTGACAGCACAAAATTACGATGACTGGTCGGTTGTAATAGTAACTTTTTGACGTATGATTTCGTGAAACAACCCATTTTTTTGATTTGACGATAGTTAGCGCCATTTTTTACTATTACCGGTCAGTAATAGTTAGTTGAACCAACCCGCCCTTAGTAAATGGTATTTATTTATGGTTCCGAGACCGAGACAGCGTCATGCCGGCCGACGCTGAAAACCAGCGCTGTGGTTCGTGCCTTGCTGCGCGGGCCAACGTTGGCCGTTTCGCGCGGTGGTAACGCGTGTTTCCGACTCGGGACATATTTGTATTTTTACTTTTTTAGAATTGAATTGTTTAGTTTTAAGCTTAATTAATATTGTAATACAATATGGGCGTCACTCTCGTATGAATCGTCGTTGGTTTTTCTTTCTTTCTTTCTAATTTCGCGAAAGTGGTCATCACTGTTGATTCTGGCTTTCAAGAATTGTGAATATCAAAATGACTGGCCAAAATAACCCATCAGCTTTCAAAATTATTAGGTACTTAAATCCAATAAGTACCTATTTGCTACTAATTGATACCTTTTTTTTTAATAATTATACCTAATTATAATCTAAGAAAATGAGTAAAAAGAATGGGTAGTCAGTCTGACGTCAGGAGAACTGCATTTAGATTATCCACGTAAGAGCTGTTAGAATATGTTTAGTAATATCAAAATAATACTAGTTTACTTCACTAGCTACTATTATACTAAACGCCAACACTAGTGATTAATAAAAAAGATTGTCTATTCTCAACCAGCAAGTCATTCGTTTTATTAGGTTATGGGCCCAGTAATGATGCATGTTCCTAAAAATAAAAGATTGAAATGGGACAAGAAAGCAGTTCAATTCATATTAGTAGGATACCCAGACAACGTAAAAGGTTACAGATTATATAACCCAGAAACCAGAAGAATATGTACCAGCAGAGATGTCATTGTAATGGAGCAAGATACTACTCAGATAGTAATAAATGAAGGACAGATAGAAAAACAGCAATCAGTACAAAAGGAAAGTTCTACGGAAGAAAGTGAAATAACATTGATAAATCAGGACGACCCTACTTATGTATATGATTCTGAAAAAAGCACAACTTCAACTGAAGGAGAGTCTTATCAGACATTATCTGAAGAAGAAGATCTATCTGAAAATGAAGAGCCTCCATTGGTGGTAAAGCGTATCAGAAAACCTCCTGAAAGGTATGGTTTTACAAATCTTTGTGTTTCAGATGAACCAGAGTCTTGGGCTGAAGACATAACGTATGATGAAGCTACCAACGGTCCAGAGAAAGACAAATGGCAGCAGGCTATGTCCGATGAACTTCAAGCGTTTGAAGACAACCAAGCATGGGAGATTGTAACCCAAGAGGAGGCAGATAGAGTGGTACAATGTAAATGGGTGTTCAAGAAAAAGCCAGAAAGCAATAATAGTATCAGGTATAGAGCTAGACTTGTGGCGAAAGGTTACACTCAGCAGCATGGAGTAGATTTTAATGAAACTTACTCACCAGTTCTCAGGTACTCTACACTTAGACTTCTGTTTGCATTAAGTGTAAAATTTAATTTTGAAATCACTCATCTAGATGTAGTTACAGCATTTTTAAATGGGTTTTTAACAGAAAATGTGTACATGCAGGCACCTCCTAGTTTAAATTGTCCAAATAATTGTGTTCTTAAACTTAAAAAGGCAGTTTATGGTTTGAAGCAGTCAGCTAGGGCGTGGAATGCCAGAATAAATGATTGTTTGATAGATATGGATTATGTAAAGTCAGTTTCAGAACCATGTTTATATAGTAAAAAATGTAAAAATGAGCAGACTATCATTGCAATATTTGTTGATGATTTTTTCATTTTTTCTAATAGTAAGACTATGACTAATGATTTGAAGAAACACCTTATGTCAAAATTTAAAATTAAAGACTTAGGTCAATTAAAAAGGTGTTTAGGCATGCGAGTGAAATATGATAATAATTGTATCTCCATTGATCAGGAACAATTTGTAAAACAAATTCTTAAAAAGTTTTATATGAATGATTGTAATACTAAAGATACTCCAATGGAATGTAATTTAAAATTAGATAAGGCAGTATGTGTTGACAAACAGTTTCCCTATCAACAGCTTATAGGAAATCTTATGTATCTGTCAGTATTAACACGTCCAGACATATCATATAGTGTGAGCTATCTTAGCCAATTTAATAATAGTTTTAATTCAGTTCATTGGCATCATGCAAAAAGAATTTTAAAATATTTGCAAAAAACTAAGTCATACGGTTTGAAGTTTACTAAAGACACTTGTAATTTAGAAGGTTTCGTAGATGCTGATTGGGCTTCAAATACTATAGATAGAAAATCCTACACAGGGTTTTGTTTTAAATTGTCAGGCTGTGTAATATCTCATGAATGCAGGAAGCAACAAACAGTAGCATTGTCAAGTACTGAAGCCGAATACATGGCCATTGCTGAGGCATGTAAAGAGGCATTGTATTTAAAAAGTCTTTTATCAGATATTGTTGATTGTAACTATACTGTAGTAATTTACAATGATAACCAGGGAGCTCAAAAGTTGACGGAAAACCCTTTATTCCACAAACGAACAAAGCACATAGATGTGCGCTACCATTTTATACGAGAAGCAGTTTCTAATAAGCTTGTAAAAATTGTTTATCTGTCAACCTCTGAGATGCCTGCCGATATATTCACGAAAAGTCTAAGTGGTGCCAAACATAATTATTTTGTAAAATTATTAGGAATACAAAATGTTTAAAAATGTCAAGGTCAATGTCAGGTTACTGTTCTTGATTTTTTGTTATTAATTGATATTAGATTATTTTGATAAGTGGTGCTGTTAGAATATGTTTAGTAATATCAAAATAATACTAGTTTACTTCACTAGCTACTATTATACTAAACGCCAACACTAGTGATTAATAAAAAAGATTGTCTATTCTCAACCAGCAAGTCATTCGTTTTATTAAGAGCTCCAAAATTCAAATTCGCTGTATTTAATTGGGAAAAGTGTGTCGAGATAGATGTGATAGGTGTGTGTGCTTGGTGACTACACACACAATGAAAAAGATATAATGCCAGTGTGTTAGAATGATGAATATTTTAGCATGTATATGAAATAACTTGCTCTACTGTACCTATTCCACTGGGAGGGAAAAGCTATCTTTTCATTGTGCAAGGCGTTCGAGATTTTCAATTTTCACGATCTTTATACTGTCAACATCGCTTTAAACCTCAGGGATGCACTCTATTGCATAAGAAAGTGGAACATTCATCCTTCAAAATCACAGACAGTTAAAAAACCGGACAAGTGCGAGTCAGACTCGCTTACCGAGGGTTCCGTATCCATACTAATATCCATACTTCCATACTTTATTACTTTATCATACTTCATAATACTTAATATATAATACCTAAATGCGAAAGTAACTCTGTTTGATACGTGTTACGTTTTGTAACCGACATTCTCGTGGACGATATCGCGGGCAAAATCTCGTTATAAATAAATAATATATTTTTTTGATTTAATTTCAAATGTATAGTTTTCAGACTTTTCCCGATATTTATAGTATAAGACGATATTAGTTGCCAAATTTTGTAGTTCTAGGTCAACGGAAAGTACCCTATAAATTTTGATTCCCATGAGAGTGTTGAAATGTACGTTTTTTGCCACATAAACGGCCGTATCTTTTTTTCACGTTAACTTAGAAGTTTGATTTTTTCACAGCTTCAAGGAACCGTGAACCTAAGTATATGGTTTTTATTTCAACTCGATACCTCTACGCGTTCCTGAGATAAAGGGTCTTGACAGACAGACAGACAGACCGACAGACAGACAAACAGACAGACCGACAGACAGACAGACAGATAAACGGGCAACAAAGTGATCCTATAAGGGTTCCGTTTCCTTCCGTTTTTTTTGAGGTACGGAACCCTAAATAGAAGTCTTTGCAGGCAAACATAACTTTTTGAAAGCCATTTCCCTATAAAAAAAAAACAAAGTTTTGAATAGAGATTTATCACCGGCACTTTTCCTGCAACTTTTCTTACGGAGCTAAAAATTAATAATAAATTAAAGCATGTTTCTTGCTAATAATGCTTTCTATACCTTACTAAAGTTTTTTTTTATGGGTAAAAATTTTTAAGCGGCATCGCGTAGTAGGCAGGATGATCTAGACTCCTTTGACAAAGACTGCTCCCAAATAGCCCTTGATAGAGAGAATTGGAAGGAGGGTAGAGACTAAAGGCCTCTACCCTCCTTCCAATTCTCTCGTTGCAGTAGGAAAATACAGGCTGAAAAAAAAAAGTATTTTTTCAGTTTATCCTTTACAAACGAACTACTTTAGACAAAAGCATTTATTTCGGGACCAGCATTGAAGCAATGGTCATTATGTAGAACAATAAATTGGGACTATTGTTCCTTATAAATGACACGCCGAGCATTGCACGGGTTGCTTGTATTTAGAACAATTGAGTCTGATGCAGCTGTGAGTATTCCGGATAGCTGGAATTTATTTATTCAAATGTTAGTGGTTTTAATAAATCGGTTTTCATAAGTCCATATTGAGTGATATAAACTGGAGTTTTTTTTTTATTCTAAATAGTGCTGTACTAACACTATTCAATGTCTTTAAATCAACTAAAAATTTATTTTTACAATTAATGAGAATTGTTCGAGTGTTCAGATCAAAGAAACTATTTAATTTAGAGAACTTATGGGTTATGGTAATAACTACACTTGGGAGCAAATAAATCGAGCCACTTCCTTTTTCACGCATTATGGTAATTATTTTTGGTATTAAGGAACGCATCGATTCGAAACATATATCGCCTAAAAGGGTATTTAATAACCTTTACAATGAGGGTAGTTAGTTGTCAAAATTTCATTTTTATTAAAGTTTAAAGGGTAGAATAAAATTATCGCATTTAATTTGCTTATGACATTTTTATTGTACTCTGTTAAGAAAAGATTAAATTTGAGGTTTTTGTTAATCATACCCATATTACTTGTTATTGTTGTCTTTATCTGTGTCTGTGTAATCAAAATAACCTGATAAAATGGATACTACACCGACGGAAGCTGCCCAAGTTGTAGCTTTACTTGAGGTTGGACACGGACAACGTGAAGTGGCACGCAGACTTCATTTGAGTCGTTCAAAGGTACAGCGGGTATACCGCAGGTATCTGGAGACTGGTGCTTTTGTTCGGCGACCTGGAACTGGCCGACCACGGGCAACAACAGAACGTGACGACCGCTTTATTGCAACCAATTCGTTGCGCGACCGTGGACTTAATGCTGTTCAGCTACAGCAAGCGTTACGTGACGTTCGAGGAGTCGCAATCAGTAGGTGGACAGTGAGACGAAGACTAAAAGAACGAAATTTAACATCACACAAACCAGCAACTGGCCCAAAATTGACTGTAGCTCATCGCCGATCTCGCTTGGAGTTTGCTCGAGAACACATTAATTGGACGTTAGAAGACTGGAGGTCAGTTTTGTTTTCTGACGAGTCAAGAATCTGTCTTTTTAGCAATGACGGGAGAAACCGAGTGTATAGACGTCCTGGTGAAAGATTTGCCCAATGTTGCATTCGAGAAACGGTGAGTTTTGGTGGTGGTTCTTGTATGGTGTGGGGAGGAATTTCTCTAGACGGAAAAACGGAACTTGTCTTCGTCGACCCCGCCAACGATGGCAGTGGTAGACGTGGATTAACAGCTGACCGATACATAACTGACATTCTTGAAAACCACGTAATGCCGTATGCTGGTTTTGTCGGAGAAAATTTCTTGTTTATGCATGACAATGCGAGACCTCATACCGCGCAGATCGTTACGGAATACTTGTCTGCGATCGGGATTCAACAAATGGTATGGCCAGCACGAAGTCCCGATTTGAACCCGATCGAACACCTATGGGACGAGCTAAAACGGAGAGTCCGAGCCAGGGTTCCCGCTGTTTCATCCATTCCCGAGCTTGAAGTCGCTGTGCTTGAAGAGTGGGAGAACATACCACAATATGTCATCGTAACGCTGATCAGATCGATGACTAATAGGCTACAAGAATGTATCAGGGCCCGGGGGGGTAATACCAGTTATTAAGAATATTTTTTTTGCAATAATTTTGTTTTTTATTGTTTTTATGGACTGTTTTAGCCCTACTAAATTTTCTATCAAAATTACCATTTTTCTTGCAGAGCCAATAATTTATCATTCAATAAGGTTATTATTCAATAATTTACCCTCATTGTAAAGGTTATTAACTAAACTTTTAGGCGATATATAGTTCGAATTGATACGTTCCATATTACCAAAAATATTTACCATTTTACGTGAAAAAAGGTAGTGGCTCGATTTATTTGCTCCCAAGTGTACTTGCTTCTGTATAGCCAGTCCACTCTGTCAGCTGTCACATTCAGAACCTGGTTTTTATCCGGTTATTACAATGTAAGAAAATAAAAGATCTTAAAAACAAATTAAGCTACAAATCAGTCGTTTGCGAAAGCATTATAATACTTTAATATTAACAAGTTATCGTTTTTTATTGTTTGTCTAAATGAGGTAAACTATGAAAGTGCTTGCCCAAATAAAAAAAAAAACCGAGAGTCATTGGTTGTCTTTTCTGTATATTTGACTTCAACGCGGACGAACCAGCGTGAAGAAGCAAGTCTTACATAAAACACACTGTCACAAAATAGCTCCGTTACTTTTACGCCTACTTCAGTGATTGCTCACCAAAAGTCCGAATACTTATCGATCGCGTTATCACCACAAATCCCTCGTCACCGCGTGGATTTGCGGAGCAACTTACGGCTGACGTCGTACTTAGCTATTTTTCTTCCTAAATACTTTAGCGCGAGTGGAGGGGTAGGTTTACCATCAATTTTATTGGGACAAGACTGTCAGATAAGAGAATAGCAGTCAATCTGCCAAATTGTACCTTTAACAGTCCATTTTCCTCATTAATTTTGGAGCTCTTCGGCACAGTATAAATATTAGTACTACCGTACAGTAGTGACACGTACCGCCTCCCTCTGAAACCGCTCCTCAAAAAATAAACAAGTTCCCAGTTGCATAGATATAATGCCAACTTATGAAGGATCCATTTTTCCCAGTCTTGCATTGAGACAATTTTAAGAAAAGTGAAGAGAAAACTACAATCAATTTAAAGTAAAGTAGCCGACTTCAGCACTACATTTCCCATGCTAACACAAGACGTTGTTTTTTTAAAAAAAGACCTACTTACTTTAATATTTTTTATGACTGTTTGAGCAGTTTTAATATTAATGTTTTTCCTCTCTCAATACAATAACATTTAAAGTCCAAAGTGATTTATATTCAGAACACAGCGATGAACTTCCCAAAGAATTGCGAGAATAAAAATAATCGAGTTCAAAAAAAGAAATACGGAACGAAAATGTGTACAGTACTTTTCATAATGGACTTAAAAACTTTAGACCATAGATAAAAGTTGTTTTTGTCGTTTTAAAAGTTCTAGTTGCAAACTTCTTGGTGAATAAATATTTGATTCTTCATTGGGACAAAGGGGGCGTTTGTTTATGGTTTTTCAAGCTGGAAGCTAAAGTAGATTTTTTAAGCTGGAGAATGATTAAAATGAGAACGGAAACAGCGTTTGAAATTTGATAGATTTCTAAAATATTTATGTTAGTCTAATTGATTAACGTTCGTTCAGACACAACTTCACGAGTTAATTAAACTATTTATTATGAACTTAATCAAAAATATTCACTTCCTAAATGATTAAGAGAATGTTCTAGTTTAACATATATTTTTTTCAAATCATTTATACTACACATTTTGACGTGATTGTCAGTTTAAAATCTGTAAAAGTCGTTTAATAGCCCCTTAAATCAATAAATTACCGTACGCAAGTTTAACAAAGTACCTAAGTCATTTGTATCAATGACCATAAAATTCTTTTGCAAACGATTTTCAAGTTAGGCACTTTAAATTATGTAAGTCTTAAGAAAAAAAGGGACCATTATTTATAAAATGGATAAAAAGACCATTAGCTAAATATGGTCACCCTGTTAGTTATAAACGTGAACAAAGTTGTCGGATGGATTTTCCCGTGAAATATTTATACGATGCAGCTGTCGTTTCGCACTACCTTCCCCTGTTTCCGAGCTTTCCTCAACAGTGATGGATCAGCATCACTCATTGGTAGGTATTGCGGTTTATGATAATTGGATTTGAATAAGAAGACACGTTTTTTCTGCTGGGCAGCTGGGATTTTCTAGGTGTAAACGTCTCTTGTGCTTAGGTATTGGCGTTTTGTTTTTCCTGTAGGAATCCTCATGTCTGACTCTTACCGACTAAAATCCCGCGGTTCTTTCTGATTTCGCGGCGATGAATTTTGGGAGCCCGGGCGGGCCAAGCGTCAAGCTAATCTTGACCTATCTCTATACTGTCACCTTCACGACATGGATAGATGTGGAAATAGATTTTCTTTACTCCTCCGCTGTTCTTTTCTGATTAATTTCTTGGCGCGATTCAAGATAAAAACGTTTCTCCGGAATTCGTCGAGCTTCATTTCATCGGTTCCTGGTCGAAAATTTTTTTAGAGAATTTATAGAGAATAAACAGTTCAATGATTTAATAAAATTTCATTTGAGAGCCCCCATTGGTTTCTAAGAAATCTTCAACTATTCTTGACGACATGGATACTTATCTCCTTTGCGTACTGTACATGCGTTATATAAATTAGTTAAAGAATGCATTGCTCGAGTGACCATAAAAATATTTTGGTAAAATACAAATGAATAAAAAGAAAATGTGTGCGGGACAGTGAAAATACATAGTGTTATAGTGTAATAGTGTTACATAGGCAATAGACACTGATAGGAATGTACATAAACAGTGCTGACTATGCGGGACAGTAAAAATACAGTTTATAGGTGAATTATTTAGTCTATAGTGTTATAGTGGTACATAGGTAATGATAGGAATGTATATAAACATTAACAACGCTCAATTAATAGTTTAGAGTTTATAGTTCGATAGTTTTTTAACATTTTGTGTTGTGTACATAGTAGACTTAACGTTAGAGTATATAAGTTTATTATGTAATGTTTAGTGATAGTTTTATATTTTTCTTTTGTAAATCTCGGTACATAGAATAGGATTACATATAGTTTTACATATGTTTATATAGAAATAATTAGAGAAAAACGCAAATATTGTCACGCGGTCCTCGTTACGGTCAAGTTTCGCGATAATATAGATAATTTGTATTAATAATTCCCGCTAATTTGTTTTAATTTGATTGGATTTTAGTCTTTCCCGCGTTTTTTGAAATATTGTAATTAAATTTGATTGGTGAATTACCTGTAAAAAATATGTATAAATTCAGGAACATTTCGGTTCAATATAACATTCGACAGCAAGCTATCTAGAGGGAAATTCTCCTCCTAATAAATCGAAGAAAGAAGCTCATCAGTGTTTTACTCCTCACCAACCCAGCAGTATAGTGTACATAGCTGTACAAAATGGTTTCAGCCATAAATCAAATATTGAGTATTAACTTTTCCACGTGATTTCTTCCGCGTGATGCCCGTAAAATATTTATAGCCATATTCAGAGCTAACGTGGCTTCCTATTAGCAAAAGAATATTCACAAATTCACTTGTAGTTTTGGAGTTTCAACAGAAAACAAACTCTCTTCACTATCTATAAACTAGCTTTTTCCCGTGACTTCGTCCGCATGTATGTCGGTTATCGCGGATCCAGATGAAGTCGCGGATTAAGAAGTAGCTTATGTCCTTCCTCAGAGTTTAAGCTATCGTCATGTCAAATGTCATCAAAATCAGATCAGCCATTTCATCGAGAAAGCGTAATAGACAGAGTTATTTTCGCATTTATATAATGTTAGCTTTTGCCCGCGATTTCGTCCGCGCGGATGTCGGTCATCGCGGATGTGGACGAAGTCGCGGATTAAAAAGTAGCCTATGTCCTTCCCCAGGGTTTAAACTATCGTCTTGTCAAATTTCAGCCATTTAATCGAGAAAGCGTAACAGACAGAGTTACATTCGTATTTATAATATTAGTATGGAAGTAGGTATCTACGCATTACAGTTTGAAAAATATTTTGGGAAAATACAAATGAATAAAAAGAAAATGATTTCAGCCATAAATCAAATATTGAGTATTAACTTTTCCACGTGATTTCTTCCGCGTGATGTCCGTAAAATATTTATAGCCATACTCAGAGCTAACGTGGCTTCCTATTAGCAAAAGAATATTCACAAATTGACTTGTAGTTTTGGAGTTTCAACAGAAAACAAACTCTCTTCACTATCTATAAACTAGCTTTTTCCCGTGACTTCGTCCGCATGTATGTCGGTTATCGCGGATCCAGATGAAGTCGCGGATTAAGAAGTAGCTTATGTCCTTCCTCAGAGTTTAAGCTATCGTCATGTCAAATGTCATCAAAATCAGATCAGCCATTTCATCGAGAAAGCGTAATAGACAGAGTTATTTTCGCATTTATATAATGTTAGCTTTTGCCCGCGATTTCGTCCGCGCGGATGTCGGTCATCGCGGATGTGGACGAAGTCGCGGATTAAAAAGTAGCCTATGTTCCCAGTAGGTCGATTCTGTAAAATTCAAACAACAACTCGCATCTCACATCGCTATTCACTCTCACTTCGCATAAGGTTCAAAATGACCTTGATATATTTGACATTTTGAATCGGGTTCCAGTGCGAAGTGAGCGTCGAATTGACGGGAAAATTACCTTACAGAATGCCACTTCTTACGTCATCTCGTACTTTATCTGTCAAAATCTGCCTGTCAATTTAGTTCAACTCGCTGTCACGCTCGCAAGGGTGGCGCTAGTATAAATTCGAATTATCAACCGAGTTTTTAGAATGCCAATCAAGAAACTCACAGCGGATTCAGATTCGAAGTTTAGAATGAGGTCTTACAGAATCACACCCCAGGTTTTAAACTATCGTCTTGTCAAATTTCAGCCATTTCATCGAGAAAGCGTAACAGACAGAGTTACGTTCGTGTTTATAATATTAGTATGGAAGTAGGTATCTACGCATTACAGTTTGTGTTAGTCCGGGATAATCTCCGGAACTTACTGGTCCGATTCTGTAAGTTCTTTCACTAATATGAAGCTACGTTATCCGTTTATCTATACTAATATTATAAAGTGGTATTTGTTTGTAAGTTTGTATGTAGGGGGTAATCTCCGAAACTACTCAACCGATGTCAAACATTCTTTCACCAATAGGAAGCTACGTTATCCCTGAATGTTATACGCTCTATTGCATTATCAAAAAATTAGGGATCCTTGAGAAAATTCACGCGGACGAAGTCGCGGACAAAGTGCTAGTTACGTTATATATTAACTATACCACTATACTCCGTTCACAATAAGATTAGACATATACACAAACCTTTTTTACAGTCCGTTCAACCGATTTTGACTTATAATGCGTTGGTGGCATAACAAATGGCAGCTGTAAAAAACAGTTGTTATTGTAACCACTTTTTTGCGTCTAATCCTTAAGCCTACGGAATAGAAGTCAAAATCGGCTGAAGGGACTGTAAAAAAGGTTTGTGTAAATGTCTAATCTTATTGTGAACGGAGTATAATTCATGCGGACGAGAACGCGGGCAAAAGTTAGTATAGATTTAATGGTTGCCCCATTTTGTCTTAGCTAAATATTTGCTTTTTGCCACATGAAGGTTTTCAAAACATGACAGGCTATAAATTGAATAATTAAATTTGAAAACATATTCTCTTGGTTAGATACGTTTGTGTACGTTTGGTTGGCATCACGCCAGGCTTGGATCTCCTATTCCATTTCGTCTGATCTTTTCGTGCTTGTAGTTGAAATGCAATCCTTTACACGGAGTTTCCGGAACATTTTCCTTTGTTAGTTATCGGATCTAGAAAATCTATTTGGTTTTGTATATTTTGTGTTAGGATTGTGCAAAACTCAGTGTTCAATCAGACTGCACTAGCGGGTGCGGGGGCGGGCGCGGGCGCTCGGGTCTTAGCGTCCGTGTATTCACAGTGTGACGATTGACGACGCTTCGGTGGGTGAATCAAAATGGTTAAGAACCACAAACAGACGCTATATCACTGTGGACGATACGGGCGGACTGAGCCATTAGAAACCTAATGAAGACGCGCGGCTCTCGGGAGCACTTTGAACGCAACTGGCGTCTGCGGACATTTTGAATTACACGCGTCCGTTCTAGTTAATTTGATAATAAAATATAGGCCTTTACAGTATTCATCATCATCATCATATCAGCCGAGAGACGTCCACTGCTGGGCCTTAAGTCTGCTATTACAATAGTGTCAGAATGGTCTGTCATTGATTTCATAATTGTTGATTTTGACAAGTTTGGTAATCTACTAATATAATGGCGTCATTATGACTTTCCAATGGTCAACCAATGACAGTCCATTGAAAGAAATGTTATAGAATGGTAATCTCGCACATAATGACAAATTAATGACTGACTTAGTTTACGAACTTCGTACTACTTCAGATTGCTTATAACACTTATAAATAATATGTAAAAATATATATAAATGAAATCTGGCATGAATAAATGTTCAAATTTGTTGACAATGACATTATAACACAATTCTATTATGAGACCATTGACCGACCAATGATCGACGATTTTGGATTTAGCAGATTACGAACTTTTAGCAAAATGACAATGGAATCGTGTTGGAATGACGAAATTATAAAAATAGCAGACTTCGCCCCCTGGACATAGGCCTCCCCCAAGGGAGGGTTTTGTCAATCGCCACGCTTGGCAGGCGGGTTGGCGATCGCAGTATGGTTGTTACAAATGCACAGAGAACGCTGCTGCCCATTCTCTGGTAAGTCCCTTAGTCGCCTCTTACGACACCCACGGGAAGATATGGGATGGTGCTATTCTTTACGTCCGACACCACACGGACAAAGTATTCAGGAATAACGTAACTTTCCATCAGCGAATTTTTTTTCATGAACGTACACACGGCCTACACATCAAGCTATACATTTGCAGTATAAGCTGACCTCGCATTGTACAGAAATCCTATATAATGCGAGATCAGCATAAACTTGAAATGTATAGCTTGATGTGTAGCCATGTGTACCAGTAGTTCTGGAGATTGGCGCGTTCAAACAATAAAACAAACTCTGTAGCTTTATAATATTACTAGCACTTTCCCCGCGACTTCGTTCGCGTGATTTTTCTTACGGATCCCTAATTTTTTGATAATCAAATATAGCCTATACCGCGCAGTAATAACGTAGCTTCTAATTGGAGAGCAATTTTCAGAATAAGGCCAGTTTTTCCGGAGATTTGCGCGTTAAAACAAACTCTTCACTAATGCTATGCTCTAAGAACTTACTTCAGTGCACACTTCTGATTCCGCAGTGAATATACTGTATTAGGTATTATGTAACTCGATGAAAACTACGCTAGAGCCACTAAGTGAGAACTTAGGTGAACCGAACTATTTTAGCGAATTCTTTTCACTTCAGGTATGTGAAATCGATTCGAATAATCCGTGGCCTCCGCCGTAGTGGTGTAGTGGAGGCGGGAGATGTACACCGGCGTGTTTGGCATCGCGGCACGTATGGTATTGGGCTCCACGGAAGCCGTGCCGCAGCGGTTCTTGGAGGTTTCTTACAGAATTGCACTGTTGCTTTATTATATTAGTACAGATCGCTTTTACCCCAAAATCGGCCGTGTGAATTTTCTCACGGATAACGTAGAGTTCTGATTGGGGTAAATCGGTTGACAAGTTGCGGAGATTACCTGCTATATCTAACATTACAAACTTACAAAGGTAAGTATTTTTTTTAACTGACTTAAAAAAAAGGAGGTTCTCTGTTCAACCCATATGTTTGTATGTATGTATGTTTGTCCGCGATTATCTCCCGTTTGCCTGAACTGATTTTGATGCGGTTTTCAGAAAAGTTTTTGTTTTACATTCTGGAGAAGGTTTTAGTATATAACAACCAGAAATTTAATCAGCGCTTTTTGAAAAAATCAAGAAAAAAACAAAAAAATATACATAGAAGACGCTTTCGTTTCTTCCATCTTTGGAGGCTTGGAGGACTTTCTTGAATCTCTATTTTAACTGTGTTGCCGTTTCTTGATGGATTTAGGGGATAAGAAGGCACTAAAAAGTGGAAAATAAAAACTTTTTACTAATAAAAAGGGGACCGCTGGCTTTGTTCTGTTTGTTGTTTTGTATTGCCACCGACTTCCAAACTAAAGTCATGTGTGTTCTATGCTTAAGTTATTTATCATTTTTAGTTTTTGAAGGCGGTTCTCTTTTTAGTAAAAAGTTTTTTTTTAGCCTGAATTTTCCCACTGCAACGTTACCTCTTTTTACACAGACACAGAGACAGAGAGTACAGAGACCCTTGTCAAGCAGTGGGAACTAAACGAAGTATACCTACCTAAATCTATATTTAGGTATGCCTAGTTTTGTACCAACCCTAGCCACTAACAGGATATACCTTGTCATTCCGTAATTTCGTCGTCCGGAATTCATTCCAACGCGCTAACGTTTGTAGTCTTTTCATTTGAACACAAGGTTTTCTGTTTGAAATACCAGCATTTTTAGACGAATACACTGTAGTGCATTACATTTGCATATTTTACAGTAAGGTGCTGAAATGCCTGAGAAAGTACATTCATTTTCCTTTATGTGGCAGTGTGCCGGGTATTTTGAATAAGAATTGTTTTCACGTGATAATGGGCTGTGTGTTTATTTATGGAGTGTAGAAAAAATAGAAGCTTATATAAATTAGGTGGTATGGAACTCAGCACCTAAATACAAAACCTTATCTATACTTAATATTATAAAGCTGAAGAGTTTGTTTGTTTGTTTGTTTGGTTGAACGCGCTAATCTCAGAATCTACTGGCTGGAATTGAAAAATTCTTTTTGTGTTGGATAGTCCATTTATCGAGGAAGGCTATAGCCCATGTGAAGCCGGGTCGGGTTGCTAGTCTTTAATATACCTACAAATAAATAAAATTGAAATGTCTGTTTTTAATTTCAAAATAACAGCTTTTTAGTGAATGCATATGAAAGTAGGTAGTGTTTCAAAAGTCAAAAGTCAAAGCATTTATTTCAATTAAACCATTTACAGGCATTTTTGAATTGTCAAGGAGTCGGTCAGTTAGTCAGAGAGTTGAAGCTAGTTGCTCGTTCCAAAACGTAAGTAGGTCTCTATGGAGAAGAACGAGCAAGAAACTCCACGGACACTCTTTTAAATCAAGTTTTTACATAGTCTGGTTACATGATTCTTGTTGCTTCTATATGTGAAAACTATGAAGGTAATCTAACAATACAAAACACAAAAAAGAAGCAAGATAAAGTCCATGGCAGATAAGAGCTGACCAATCTCTACTGACAGCGCCCGTTCACGAACATGACGCGTTTAGGGTGTAACAAATCAATTTTTATTAAGCTTTTGGTCTGTCTTTCTGATTTTTCCTACTAATCTTTGAAACGGCCATTTGGCAAATAGCTGATGTTATAGGGAGGAACTTAGGCTAAATTCGTTTAAAAAAAAAATAGCGATCCTCGAAATACTTAAAACCCCACGGATAGTCCGATTACCCTGTGGACGAAGTCGTGGGAATCCGCTAGTATTTATTAAACAGAATATTTAGGTCTGTGGTTCGTCAGTTTTCCGTAAATTAAGTACATTTTAAAACACTGATGGTAAATACCAGTTTTTGCGCTACAGTGTATAATTTTTTTAAGCTATAGTATAGAACATTGTGAGTACTTATCCGCAAAAATTAATAAATGGATTCCAATAAAACATCAACAGTACCATGAAGCTACTTGCTTAATGTGAATGAGCATGGCAGTAGTTAAGAGCATTGTTATGCTCACTCAAATGATTCGCTGATGGTGGGATGTGTATTGGATTATTGATTCGATTCAAAATGGTAGAGCGAAATTTTGCTGATCCACGCGTCAGCTGTCACACCTTAATCACACACACACACACACACACACACACACAACAACACTGTTTGATATTGCTCATTAACCTCCGTGCTTCGAAAAGCACATAAAAGCCCATTGGACTTTGAAAGTCAGAGAAAAGGGAGTGTACCTACTTGTTTGCACACACACTTGAGCACTATAATATCTCCTGCGTACTTAGCCCATTTCATCCCGAGGGCACAGTATAAAAATTAGTACTACCGTACAGTAGCGACACACCCCGCCTCCTTCCGAAACACTGTTCCTCACCTCTTCCCGCGTCGAACGTGCTCTCGAAACTGCTTTTAGTTCTGGCGGCTCGTAGACACGCACACACACGCACGTATTTGTACTGTCTGTTATTTTGGTAGTAGTGTAGGTTTACTAAAACACAAAAAAATAAAATCGTTAAATTGTTTCGTTTGTATGGTGTATCGTAGGTGTGCCGAGGGTGTCGTAGAACGGAATTGGGGGAAAATCTACAAGGCTTCGGTGTACTTAACCACTTCACTGCGATCCCCAAGGCCTGCCAAGCGTGGGGATTATGACAACCTCCCCCCACTCAATGACATAAGCGGCAGGTTGAGATTGGGTGCCTTGTCCGAAATTCATTCGGAAGAATAACACGATTACTGTTCAGTACTTGAAATCAGTTATAATTTACAGTTTCAATTTTAGTTGTAGCAAAGATAAATTGGACATTGCGGTTTTGTCATGGTCAAAGGGTGACAGGACCGGATAAGGTACAGTCACGAGCATTAACATGTTATCTTCTCCTTTGATAAAATACATTTTCGAAAATAACTATCTGATTAATGCTGTAACAGACAATCGCTTTTGAATTTTGCGTAATTGTAATTGTATTGTAATTTGCTTCTAAGCAAATCTCCAATGTCGATAAACTTTTACTCGAAATTAGTATTTAAAACTATATTATTGTAGGTTGGTGTAGACCAAACTAAATACTGACTAGTTATTATTCATAGTATGTTATGTGAAATGTATTTTTATATTCTGTATTTGTAAACGGATTCGATTGTATATGATATCCGATTATGTTTATTACATACAATCGTATCCGTCCACAAATAATACACAGTAAGTTACCACCACCACTATACGCATACTTAAGGCTGCTCTCTCGGAAAAAGCTTGAAAGAAGCATGCAGATAAAGCAACTTTTCGTCGGCATTTACAGAGAAATTACATCTAAAAAAAAATTGTTAGTAATAAACATGATATGATACGTAATTTGGTTTAGTCACAATTTTTCTATCGGTATCCCTTAATAAAAAAAAAATGTCAAATGACCTCCAAATCATTGAGATGAAACCATTTTACTCCTAAATTTCTTATCAAAAGAGTATAAAAAAAAATATCTACTGCTTTGCAATACAAAGGAAAATGATTTGGTTTTGTTACTTTTCACAAATATGTATTATTTTGATTACAATAAATTAAAAATGCGTCCGATTAAAGACTGCGTCTACATCACCCCCGCACTCGTCCACAAATTCAGTACGGGCCAAATGCTCAAGGTTGTTGGCATGTATACAAGCCTTAAAGTGACTATTTTACTTACTTAAGTAAGTAAAGTGGCAATGCTGCCAGCCTGTTGGGCACGTATCCCGTTGATAGCGAAGTGGACGAGTTTTTTGATGCCCTTTGAGCTCCCCCCTCCCCTTTTTCTTGGAATAATACGTTAATATTTTTTTTTTTTTTAAGATTGTGTATATTATTATTTAGTTCAGAAAAAATGTAATACCTAATAAATAAATAATACTTAAGTAACTAAAGTTAAAATTAAAGAGTAAGAACTTACTAAAATCGGATACAGTCCGGAGTACAGTACGTAGGGGTGATGTCATAATAAAAATATTTAGGAAAATTAAGAACCAGCAATCAAATAAATAAAGGTCTAAAGTTTAGTAAAATTTTAGGATTCGTTCAAAAAATGTTAAATGTTTTGCTTTTAAACAAAATGTTCTATCTGTAGGAACATAGTTTCTGTTAAGATATTTATTAGTGTTGACCTTTAATTAACCTCTCGAGTCGCGATGATACCGTATAGATAAAACTGGGACAATTCTGCGTCCCGAAGCATTCCTTTGGGAACATCGGGACGGAGTACCGGATTATGGGACAGTCCCGTTCAAAACAGGACGTATTGGGCACTGTACGCATATTGCTCATCAAACTGTGTAATGTACTTCACTTGGCGTATTTGTGAAAATATTCACCTTATTTAAATAATACAAAATCGACTTCATTTCAATAAAGATGGGGTATATTTTGTATAATCCAAATAAGGCGAATATTTGCACAAATTTGCTGGGACACGACTTTTATTTTTGATGTGAAAAAAACATTGTCTACCTAACTACAAAATATTGTGCTTTTGCATATGCATACAACAGTACAGGGCCTCAAGTCTGCTATTACAATAGTGTCAGAATGGTCTATCATTGATTTCATACTTGTTGATTTTGACAAGTTTGGTAATCTACTAATATAATGGCGTCATTATGAAAATCAATGATAGACCATTCTGACACTATTGTAATAGCAGACTTGAGGCCCAGGGGTCGTGGGCATATTTAAAGTAGCTTCCGTAAACAAAAAAAACAGTTTAAACTATGACCTTCAATATCTTCGTAAGCAGAAGGTACCAAAGCAGAAAAAAATATCGCAATGAACATATGACATTGGCGCTGATTCCCTAGTTCCCAAACTAAATTAAAATTATACTCCATTTATAATAGCATTAGAAAAAAGAGGCTCATAGAAGCAGGAATGCAAAACATTTTAATTCAAAGATAAGTTAAAACAATTTTAATTAAACTTATTTTACCATCATTTTGATAAATAGATCTAAGATAGTACTAAATATGGATGTATACTCGTAATAATATAAACAGAATAAAAGTATTTTGAAGATTAGGTAACATTTTAAATTTGGTAGAATTACAGTGAAACGAATAACGTGCCGGGTATTGTGCTTCCCTGCTTCAGTTAGGTTTTTAGCATTGACACTGTAATTTTAAATTGGAATTAAATATACAACCAAATGAAAGCCACATAATTTAAGAAGATAAATTATTAGAATAGTTACAAATGCGCGCGACAGCTACTGTAAAACTAGTTTATAATAAATTCGCTGCTATCGTAACTTGAACATGTTTATTGTACCTCTGTTACAAAGTGTGCATTACAAAAAAAACCTTTTTTAACTTCTGTCTAATGCTATTATAAATGAAGTATAGGCAATTGGCATCTCTTACTGCCAGGCAGCTGAAGAAAAGGACGGCGACAGATTAGAACTAAGTTAGAGATGTCAAGTTAGTTTTTTCTTTAACTTCACTGTGTTTTTTATCAGTTCGTTCTGAAATGACAACTATAATTGTATGAACATTTTAGATTAACTTAAATTGACAGCTGTTATTAATATCTGGCTCTTTCTTGTTTAATTGGAGAGAAAGAGATATAAATAGCTTACAATTTATTAGCTCATGCACAACAGAATTGGCACTAGTGTTTATTCCATTACACCCATTTTAGTATTCACTTATTTCATTGTCTTTCCTCTGTGTACTACCTACAATGTATTCAGTTCAAGTCTAACAATACCGACATTGGCTTTGCATGTGACTATTGTTCTGCAATGAATGCGGGTAGTTCAGTAATTATAACGTTCAATTCTGTTTGATACACGCTTTTGTACTTACTTACACTGCAGTAATATTGCATGATATTGCGACAGTAGAGTTGTTACTACGAAAATGATAATTGGTCAGGCAATATTTCAAAATGTAGGTCACTTTACATAAAACTTGCGCCATTGAAGACTATTTTGTAGTTGTTATATCTTCATCTGCACAATAATTCTCAGATTATGAAACAAAATGTAGATAGACAGCGCGGAACACTGAGAGTGAAGACAAAAAAGCAAATACAAATTCATAAGCGAATCCTTACAAAGCGGCTCGTGCACGAAACGCCGCATCATTAACATAAACAAATAAAAATACAAATTCAAAAGCGAATACAATCACGAGATTCTAGGTATTCGCTATTGAATTTGTATTTGCTTTAGTGCCTTCACTCTCAGTATTCCGCGCGGTCTATCTGCCTTTTGTTTCATAATCTGAGAATACCATCTCATTATGCTTTTTTTTTGTATAGAGAATGCATGAGCATTGATCACCACATTAAGCTCAAGGCGGATTGGTGATTTCGACTTGCCAATAGTAAAGCATTCTATACGTGAAATAATTTTTGTAATCGATTGAGCAGTTTCGGATATTACCTCCTCGATTGTATATAAGCTTACAAACTATCTATACCTCTTTATTTTGATTATATACCTGTCTAGATAGAGCAATGCAAACAAATGACGCGCAAGAACCGTATCTGTTTGCGCGACTTGTGTCAGTACCACCCATAGATAACCGAGTACCGCCCGTGTACTTATTGTAGTGAAACTGTGAAAGTGTGCGTGTTTAGGGATGCCTACTCCAAATTCCCCCATCCCCGTTCCATCATCGGACGAGCAGAGATACGGCGAAGCGTCACCGCTATATGGTTGAAGTTCCACGGTCTCGAACCAAGCGCTTTGACTCCACATTTATTGTGCGAACTGCCAGACTGTGGAATTCCTTGCCCGCGTCTCTGTTCCCTGATAAGTATAATCTGGGTATCTTCAAGGCACGAGTGAACCGGTTCATCTTAGGCAAGCGTGTTCCAACTTAGGCCGCGTTATCACTTACGATCAGGTGAATTGCGGTCAAACGCAAGCCTATATAATAGTAAAAAAAAAGAATTAGCGTACCTTTTTTTATTTAAGAAGAAGATGGTTCCACAAAATACTGTTACGAAGGCCGCCACGCTGGCGCCATCTATTGTCAAGTGATTAACAAGTGATTCTTTTAAGTGATTGATTATTGAGTTTGTGACTTTTTAAATAAAGTGTTTGTGTTATAATTCTTGTAAGTAGCTTGTTGTTTCTTGTAAATGCAAATTGTAAACATTATTTTCTTAAAAGAGTATGTATGGAGTTTCTTGCCCATTCTTCTCCATACGAAACTACAATTTGGAATGGGCAACTAGATTAAAATTTTACAATATGACGTTCAAAAGTGCCTTTAAGGGTCTAATTGAAATAAATGATTTGACTTTGACTGTGACTTAAGGAGACCTGGACATTGGACTACTTATTTACTAGGAGAGCAGATTGCTCGCGACTTCTTCCGCTTGTATTTTCCCAAGGACTCCTAATTTTTTAATAATGCATTGCTATGTTACTCAGGGATAATGTAGCTTTCGATTGGTGCAAGAATATTTGAAATCGGAATTGTAGTTTTTGAGTTTATTCGTGACATACAAAAATACTGAATTTGAGGAACAGGATATTTGATTTATCAATCCAATTAATCAATTAATTAAACCAATTAAATAATTCATTTTTTTTTATGTTTTATCAAAAATCAATGTTTATTATTGTAAATTGTTCTGTATTTATGTATTTTTATTTATTTAATTTTAATTTAGGTACTTTAATTGAATCTAATTTAATCGTGTTTTAGTTTATTTGTGTATTGATCATAGTATACTCGATAATGAGTAAGCTGTGGTTACCTATAATTGAGTGTGCATTAAATAATAATAATAATAATAATAATAATATGTGGGGACATTTTCACACACGGCCATCTGACCCCAACCTAGGGAGACCCTGTACTATGGGTGTCAGACAGCTGATATACATACACAAATATTTTTTTTTTTTATTTTTTTTTTTATTTGTTTTTTTTTTATAAATACATACATATCTATATATGTATGTATTTATAAAAAAAAAAAAACAAATAATATAGGTTATATTATCTATGATAAACAACACCCAGACACAAGGCAATTTTACCCTGGGCGGGAATCGAACCCGCAACACGCTGCGCAGCAGTCGATCGCTCAGCCACTGCGCCAACCGTGTCGTAAATGTAGAATAATGTAACGGGTAACTCTTTAATAATGTAATTTATTGTTTAATGTATCTCGTTGGTGATCCTTAATGAATAAATAAAAAAAAAAATACAAATCTTTCCTCTTTATCATATTGGTATAGATATAGCAGTTTCATTAAGTGTGAATTGATAACATCCTTTTTTTTTTAAGTCGGATATAAAGGTAGGTTTATAGTCTAAACAAGTTGGTAGGTTATTCATTAGCCAAAATGCACTTAAGTATAACCTAACTTTCTACCTCTTTAATCGAAGTTTAAAGATAAGCAGTAATTAATATTACTGCAACAAACTTGGAGCAGCATCTTAATCAGTTTTAATCAAGAACCGCGAATTACAAACGACTTAACTTTAATAATCAAATTAAGAGATACTTCTGTTAATTATGAAAGCTTGTTCGTTAATGAACTAGGAGTTTGTGAGTGCGAATGTTTTAGTCGAAAGGTTCTGTTACTGTTGATTAGCAAAATAATTTGCATAATTAGGAATAGATATTATAACCTATTTTTGCAAAATTTTTCTTTTCTTTTTAATCTTATTGTGCTCGCTAAAACACAGCTTCTTTTTTGCTTTTTGCATTTTTGATCCATTTTTTTCATTAAAACTTTAACCATTTTACAGGCTCTTGTGAATTGTCAAGGACGGATCAACTCCTTGACAATTCACAAGAGCCTATAAAATGGTTTAAGGCGACAATATACGCCAGCGACCTTGAGCGACCAGAGAATCGTTTGCGCTGCGTCCAAAACTCTCAAAGTTTAGTCGAAAAAATTAATAAGAGATAGTATTCTTTAACTTAAAAAAAAGGCGTATACTAAAGGATAGATAATAAAATTGTCTGTAAGATAGTGTAAGTTTTGTTTAATTATACCTGGTAGATTTTGTGTGATTGTCAATGTTTTGTCCGCGTCAGACACAACTTCACGAGTTAATTAAACTATTTAATATGAATATAATCAAAAATATTCACATACTAAATGATTAAGAGAATGTTTTAGTTTAACATAATTATATTTTTTCAAATCATTTACACTACACATTTTGACGTGATTGTCAGTTTAAAATCTGTAAAAATCATTAATAGCCCCTTAAGTCCGTTATTGTCGTAGAACAACTAATGTCGAAAAACTAATTTGACAACACTAACTTAGTCGTTGTCTGTCGCCGTCCTTTTCGTCAGCTGCCTGGTAGTAAGAGATGCCAAATGCCTTATTTTAATTTAGTTTGTGAACAAGGGAATCGATACCAATTTCGCCATAAACCTAATTAAACTTTACTAGCTTCTGCCCGCGACTTCGTTCGCGTGAATGTCGGTTATCGCGGATGCAGACGAAGTCGCGGATTAAACAGTAGCCTTTCCCAGGGTTCAAGCTATCTTCATACCAAATTTCATCGACATCGGTTCAGCCGTTTCATCGTGAAAGCGTAACAGACAGAGTTACTTTCGCATTTATAATATTAGTATTTATTACTATGAATTAAGTAAAAGTATGGATTATTCGTCATACTTATGTTAAAACTGGATAATTATTGCTTTACTTTTAAGTTCAAAATCTTAGAGAATTTCTAATATTCTATAACATTTTAAACTTGAAAGTTTGCATGAAATGCTATGCGGTGAAAACGCTCTTAAAATTAGTTTTAATTATTTAAACTAGGCATGTAGTGAGGTAAAACCTCTTAATTTTTACCTCATATGAGACAAGTTTTAGCTAAAAGGTCCAATTTACTAAACTCTCTTCTAATTAATATTGAAGCTGATATTTAAATTAACCTAATTAACTGGCACTTACGTCTTGTTTGGGTTCAATCTTATTATCAGTTTTAAATTAAAAAGATTTTACCATCCGTTTAAAATGTGTCTAGTAATATTTTTGACAATAATAAATTAACAATAAAAAGTTTCTCTATCAGTCAAATAATAAACAGTTGTTAAAAAAATAAAAAGAACCCCCTGACACAAAAAATATCCTAAGTATTAAAATAACATGTGTTTGTTAGCCTTTTTACTTTATTTTAAGTACCTAGTAATATTATGATCCAAGCGTCGTAACATTGAACCTTTTTCCCAAGAGTAGCTTTATATTAAAAGAAAACCGCGTCCAAATCGGTCCATCAGTTTGGGAGCTATGATGCCATAGACAGACACACTGATACACAAATACACACGTTGAACACATAAAAACGGGGGCTAAAAACAG
This sequence comes from Charanyca ferruginea, assembly GCA_947361185.1. Taxonomy (NCBI): domain Eukaryota; kingdom Metazoa; phylum Arthropoda; class Insecta; order Lepidoptera; family Noctuidae; genus Charanyca; species Charanyca ferruginea. The sequence goes on from OX376070.1 coordinate 6,440,260, forward strand.
TAACGTCGCTTTGTCGCCGTTTAGCGTTTATACCTTACGAGCTCACCCTCTTTTTTTTTTAGTGTGGTTATAGTTAATTGCATTGTTTTTTGTATTTAAGTTGAGATATTTGAGGGATTTATGGCCAAATACTTAAATGCTACTCAATTTTAAGACGCCGTTAAGTCTCGTGCTATCTCTATTACTTTTTGACAAAGTGACTGTGCACGAGACTTAAGGCGCTAACAAGCGACTTATACAGTTTTTAAACTGACAATCACGTCAAAATATGTAGTGGAAATGATTTGAAAAAAAAAATATGTTAAACTAGAACATTTTCTTAACCAACAAGTATGTGAATATTTTTGATTAAGTTCATATTAAATAGTTACTGTTTAATTAACTCGTGAAGTTGTGTCTGACACGGACAAAACATTGATAATCACACAAAATCTACCAGGTTTATTTAAACAAAACATTCACTATCTTACAGACAATTTTATTATCTATCTTTTAGTATACGTCTTTTTTTTTTAATTTAAAGAATACTATCTTTTCAACCGACTTCAAAAAAGGAGGAGATTATCAATTTACCTGTATTTTTTTTTTTTTTTTTTATGTTTGTTACCTGATTTCTCGGAACTGGGTGAACCGATTTTGATGATTCTTTTTTTATTTGGAAGCTAGTGCTTCCCGTGTGGTCCCATTTTAATTTGGTCCAGTTCTGACCATGGCATCCATGACAAAACCGTATAAGTCTTAAATTTGCATTAAGTATGTGCGCGATTTGTTACGCGATTTCTCAGGCAAACGTAAACCGATTTTGAAAATTATTTTTTTTATAGATAGGGTATGCTTTAGGGGTGGTCCCATATAAATTTTATCGAAATTGATTCAGCACTTTTTGAAAAATCAACAAATACCCAAAAATTTTACATAGACGACGTTTTAGTTTCATCAATCTTTGTAGTAGTTAACTTTCAATCTCTTCTTAATAGATTTGAATGAGAAGGAGGTACTAAAAAACCGGAAAATAAGAAGCTTTTTACAAAAAAGACAACCGCCTTCAAAAAGTGAAAAATAACTTTAGCACAGAACGCACATTGACTTTAGTTTCGGAAGTCGGTGGCAATACAAAACAACAAACAGAACAAAGCCACTGAATTTCGAAACTAAAGTCAACGTGTGTTCTGTGCTAAAGTTATTTTTCACTTTTTGAAGGCGGTTGTCTTTTTTGTAAAAAGCTTTTATTTAATTTTTTTGGCTAAACTTTCAGTTTTGGACGCAACGCATTCGATTCTCTGGTCGCTCAAGGTCGCCGGCGTATATCGTTGCCTTAACGGAATCTTAAAATTAAGTAGCGTTTGACTATTTGGCCATAAGTCACGCAGGAACAGCTGCTTAAACTTTGTCAAGCGCAAGTTCGATCGTGTATGGAAACAATCGATCGTGCTGGATCGTGTGTGATCGTGTGTGTGCTCTCATCTTTGGGACGGATCTGCCAGATACCAGCTTGATGCCCTTGAGTCAATTGAGAAACGAGCCAAGAGGATCATTGGCAATGATAGGCTCGTCGAGTCAAAGCTCCAAAGTCTTGAGCATCGACGCCGAGTTGCTGGCCTATCGTTTTTCTGGCGGTTGCATTTTGGGGAGTGTGCGACGGAATTGCATAATTTAATTCCGCCGAGCCGGTTCCAACATCGGACCACTGTTTTTAAAAATTCATTGAAATCAAAACCGATTTATTATAAGTAATCCTTGAAACGGATCTCTGGAAAACTAATCCCGGTACGAACAATTTACATCAGCCGTTAAAACTGCCCAGGATTGTTCACCCATACTAATTTAATTTGGGTTCAAACACACTGAAATACGTATAAAGTTGTTCCTGTTAATTAACATAAATTTCGGAGAGTTTTATCGAGTGTTTTAAGCTGTGATAATTAGTTTGAAATGTTTAAGTGTAAGGGAAATGGGTGCCCTTTTGGGGTACTTAGTAAATAATTTAATTGTATTTTTTTTTTGTTTTCTATTATAATACCAGTGTTCTACATGGAGCGACTGCCTATCGGACCTTCTCAACCCAGTTACTGAGTAACACGATACCGCTTGGCAAGACTGGTTGTCAGACTTTCTGGCTTCCGACTGCGACTGCCAAAGTTCTACTAATGACAGCTGGAACCAACGGCTATACGTGCTTTCCGAGACACGGAGGAAACTCGGTATGGAAGGGATGTTCCCCATCCACAGACCGACCGCAGCCAGCGTAGCTTAACCTTTGACCGATCGATCTGTATGAGCTTTAACTTAGCCTCACAACCAAAATAACAGACTATACAAATTCGTGCGTGTGTGTCCGTTCAAGCGTCTACGCACCGCTTGAACTAAAAGCAGTTTTGAGACTATGTTCGACGCGGGAAGAGGTGAGGAACAGTGTTTCGTAGGAAGGCTGGGCGTGTCGCTACTGTACGGTAGTACTAATATTACTGTGGTCAAAATGTTTATCAAACTAAGTCAAATTGAGAAAAAAAATAATGGTGGGAAATTACTTCATTTGGAAATCACCAAAATCACTGTTTATAAGTACCTAATGCTATAATGCGTACATAGAACCCCATGCAAAACAGTGTGCTTACCGGTCCATGCGATAGTCCAAGGGTTGTTGGGGTGTTTAATAATAATCGTTTTATTTCAAGTGTCACAGACTCATTAACATAAAATCAATATAGATGCTCAGTCACATTAAATAATCAGTTACAAAATTTTAATTAATACATAAATTATCTATACATATAATAAAACAGTAACAAAACTGTGTCTGTACATTGAATATATTTTTAAAAAAATAATTGAGGGGGGTTTAGGAACAGTAATAGAGCACGAATCCAAAAAAAAAATTCTGTCTGTAAGTCTGTTTGTCTGTTTGTTTGTACACGCTAATCTTCGGAACTACTGGGCGGATTTGAATGATTTTTCTTTCGTTGTATAGGTATTAAGTCTGGGCAACATATAGGCTATAATTTATCTTGGAAACTTGAACACCTGATGCAGAACCGCAACAGACCAGCTAAACTATAAGAGATACAAAAATGGTACCATAGCAAAAATTGTTCCACGTGATGAGCATTTTCTGCTGAGAGAATAAATTTGAAGATCTGGAACACCTGATGTGGAACTCCAAGAGCCCAGCTACACCATGACACATATAGGAATGACGTCTTAGCAAAAGTTGTTCGGTCTGATGGGCATTTCCTGTTGACTTATAAAAATCGAAGATCAGAAACATCTGATGTGAAAATCAAAGCTATCACTAATTTCACTGTATCTTATAAAATAACATAAGCTGGGAGTACCTCCACGCGGTGAAGGCGGTAACAGTTTAGGACTGATTTTTGATGACAATGGTATATCATTGAAAATTTGACTTTTCTACTGGCCAAAATTCCCATTTATTTTTTTATTTTATCGAATAAATATGCCTTCGGGCTTGCGGCGGTGTTTAATTTCCTTTTCCATTTATCTTTGTGACACGGTAGCCTAACTGGTAACGCAGGAGAGCAGTCACTTAGATTTTAATTGATCAGGTATCTTTACAATAAAACTATAACCATGCCTAGAAAGAGGTCAAATCTTTCCCAATGTTAAATAAATAAATAAATAATATTTACGCATCTACATCCAGGTCTCTAGAGACCAGTAAAGAATATGATGTACTGAACGCTGATCGTAAACGTCATACATTGTCTCGCGAGTCGGAGACGTTCACGGATAGAGAATTGCGCTTGAGTTCTCAGCGTATCTACGCATCTGCTGCGGAACGTGATGCGCGACTTTCCGCTGATCGTGAGCGACATGCATTGTCTCGCGAATCGGAAACGTTTACCGATACAGAATCACGCTTGAGTTCTCAGCGTATTCGCACATCTACTAACAGGTCTTTTGAACCTGAATGATGAATGTGATGCACGACTAACTGCTGATCGAGATTATCATACACTAGCGACCCGACCCAGCTTCGCATTGGCCTATAGCCTTCCTCGGTAAATGGACTATCCAACACAAAAATATTTTTTTAATTCGAACCAGTAGATCCTGAGATTAGCGCGTTCAACCTAACAAACAAACAAACTTCAACTTTATAATATTATAGTATAGATTGTCCTGAACACGACACACAACAAAATATTCATAATCAGTTAGAAAGTGAGAGGAAAAGAATTGCTGGAGTACGGCATGAAGAGACAGAAGAAGAGCGCAACGAACGTTTGAATTCTGATCGACTTCGACATTCTCTGAACAGAATATCGATATCATCTGAAGAATCGGATGTGTCTCAAGATATAGCCGTAGGTCATGGCGACCTTCCTTGGGTTGATAAGGAACGGAGTTCATTTACGTATACTCCTATGATTGACTACGCCACATATTCCGCCATCGGAGGTATGATTCAAAATTGTACTTTTTGAACGTCTCGAATCATCTCGCGCATCCCGTTGGTTTCCCGTCCCCGGGCTCTTAGAATTCGATATCAGACGTTTCAGATCTTCAATTTTGCCGACCCCGTTGTCGCTGGCATAAGCAACAGGATCCGCGTACGAAGTCGCGGGCAGAAGCTAGTTCACAATAAAAAAAAACAAATTATTTACACAATAAATTATTTTAACAACAAATACGTATTTAATAGACCACGTGCCGTGTTACCACATTACCTGCGCTCAATGTGTAACCTACAGCAGTGGGTTAATGTAGGCGCAATCAACCGTTTCCGCGAGCGCGGCCAGCATGCTGTTGGAGCTCCCCCGCACTCGCCGCACCAGCGAAGTGCCTCTCTTGCGCATTATTGTATAAAAACAATCTACGCGCGCCTCCGCAAATATTGCCGTATATGTTTAGTTAGAACATAAAAGAGATGATACTATTATAACCTTCAATAACTCTGCAATCAGAACCAGATACAACTTTCTGACTAACCAACCGAACTTTGGCAATTCAAAAGTGCCCGTTTTAATAGAAATTAATGCTTTGACTTTGAGGGTTCACAGGTATGGCCTAGAACTAAAAAATGATACGAAAATGTAAATTTCAGCTCCGTTATGTATATTTTTATTCCTGTTCAACTTAGGACAAGACAAACAATTTTTAATGGCTTCTCTAACGTGATAAATAAATTATTTAGTAGTTAAATGTCTCTCTAATGTCTAAGTCACGTGACAACTAGATTCGCCACGACCACATATTCTTATTTAATACTACTTTATTACAGTTGTTATCAAAATCACGTAACGCACCAATGAACACTAAGAAATGAAAATTGTAATAACACTATTAATCTTTAAATTCTCCAAGTTCCAATATTGTTTATTTACTTACTATTAGCTTAGTTTTTTTTCAAAATCTACACAAAACATAGTTGGGGATTTACATAAATTCTGTCAAACTGCATAACAGTTTGTCGTCGTCACAAAATAAGTGTAATACTTTTTTTAAATAATCTGAATTTGGTCTCTTCTCCAATATCGTAATTTTTGACCCCATAGCCACATAACATCAAGTGAGATTATAAATTCAAATTCAAAAATCATTTATTTCAATCCAATTCAGATCACAAATTACATTTTAAAATAAAATTACAATTTCATTATACTACTTATTGAAATAAAAAATAATAAATCAAATAATATAAATAAAATTATTACTATCATTAAAACCAAATTAAAATCCTAAAATCAAATCAAAATCATAATATCAAATTAAAAACATAAAATTAAATTAAAAAAAAACATAAATAAAGAAAATAAACAGAAGCGATTTAATCATAAAAAGAAGCCGCACGTTTCCTTTTAAGTACTTTTTATCTATTTTCCTTAAAGAAATACAAAATACGTAGTAGTAAGTAGATAATGATTTACTAAAAACACAAAACCTTAACCAAGGAGTACCTACTAAAACAATTAATAAAATCCCCACCGCGTTCGTATTTCCAATTCCACAAAATAAAGTGGCTAAGATAAACCTGCTACCCCGCATCGCGGAAGGTGTTAATTTCACCCCCTACAATCACTACAACCCTATTTCACCCCCTACAGTCGGTCCCTGAAGTCGTTACGGAGTGGTTCCTATTGCTTACACAAATATCTGTGGTTACTGGGCTAAGTCAGATGTTATTTACAGTATCTTGAGGCAACTAGATACTGTGTATTTTAAGGGTTTAGAGAATTTAAGGGTTGAATCCTGCGTAAAATGTGTAACTAGTTTGTTTTAACCTTATCTTGGTAGTGTGTAAAATAAGAAGTAGGAAACGCGCAGGAATAAAACCGGGCAAGTACCTATTTACTTCGAAAGGTAAAGAAAAACGTTCACCTTTCGAAGTAAATCTTGCCCGGTTTTATTCCGGCGCGTTTCCGACTTCATTTCTAAATTAAATTTAATTATCTAATATATAAAATTCTCGTGTCACAGTTTTCGTTCCCGAACTGCTCCGAAACGGCTTGACCGATTCTGATGAAATTTTTTGTGCATATTGGGTAGGTCTGAGAATAGGCCAACATCTATTTTTCATCCCATTTTTCACCCCTTTTTCATCCCCCATTAGGTCGATCGGGACAGGACAGCGTCTGTCGGGTCAGCTAGTTATATAAAAATATTTAATTTCTAAAAATTTCTTTTAAAAAGCGTGTCTCACTTTAATAATTTGTTCTGTATCGTGGGTGCCTTTACGAACATATTAAATCACACATACAAACAATCAAACCCGGAACATGTATTATACGAGTATCTGTAGGCCATATGCGCCTCTCTATTCCCCGATACATATAATCTAGGTATCTTCAAGGCACGAGTGAACCGGTTTATTCTAGGCAAGCGTGCTCCACCTTAGGCCGCATCATCACTTAAGATCAGGTGAGTTGCGGTCAAACGCAAGCCTATAACAATTACAAAAAAAAATATTTTTCTCATTCGGGAAACGAACCCGCGAGACGCAGCAAAGCAGCCAATCGCTTAGCAACTGAACCCACTGTGTCGTATAACTCTTAAAAAAGCTAAATCATTGTGTTTTTAATACACAATTAAAGCTCGAAGATGCTACGATAACTGGCCAACCTAATACATGCTTTAGACAATATTGTTTCCGAATCCTGGTCTTCATCTTCTCCTGCCCTTATCCCATGTTACTTGGGGTCGGAGCAACACCATTTTTCTTTCATTCCTTCCTGTCAACAGTCATGATATCATTGACTCCCTTTTCTTTTATAGTATCATTCTTCATCTCTTTGCTTTTATCATAATCCATCTTTTTTTTTCTGCTGGCCTCTTCCTCTTCATCTGTTTACATTTATATTCCTAACTCGTTTGGTCACATGCGTTTCATTCCTCTTTTTCATATGCCCATACCAAGACAAATGAAGTCGGAATCATGAGACCTATCTTTTATTGTATTGTTCTGAAATTAAAATGGTTAATGAAAATCACACAACAAAGGCAGTGATCAATTATTTACTTTAACACTGAAACCATAAAATGTAATTGAATCGTTCATTCACAAAGTTCAATTAAAATGAAACCAATTAACATTGAATTCTGCTATCAAGCAGAACGGTAATATTTTAAATATTTAAATATTGATAATTGACTCCTGACCGACTTTAAATAAAAGTGAAAACATTTGGAGTTATTGTATGTGTCATTAAAAATAATTTCGCGATGTGTTTTTTTTTATATTCGAACGTGAACGATGTGACTTGAAGTGGAGAACGCTTGCCTAGGATGAACCGGTTCACTCGTGTCTTGAAGATACACAGACTATGTTATCCATACATGACATAAAAAATGCGACAAAAAATCGCAACGAAAAGTAGGTAGTGTAGGTACTAAAAGCGATATTAAAATCTTGCTATAAATCTCACTCGGTCGCTATAAAACTGTAAATATTAGCTTCTAAACGAGATCTTCTTTACGAGATCATTTCCGATAACTTTGCTTGAATGCCGAAGCGCACATTATCGTAACCAGATTTAAAATCAAAGATAAAATATAATGTGCTGATCATTTGAATTTAGATTGTCGCCGGAAGTTTTATTTTTTTCTAGATTCCTTTGAATTTTCAAAAAGCTGCCAGTCATTTGCTGAATGTTATGAAATCCCATTTTACTAACACCATTATTAGGAACTATAGAGGCTGGCTGGATAAGCCATATTTAATCTTATTTTATTAATGTATTATTTCTACGAGAAAAACAATGTTCTAAAGGATAATGGCAGGATTTGTACACAAAAATAAAGATGTTTAGAGAAGTTGAAATTCTAATTCTTATACTCTTAGGTACCTAAATAGTATCTTCTGGCATTTACCATATTTTTAAACCCCCGCAATAAAAATGGATGTTAAAGGTGTGAATAGTTCAACGAAAAGCTCATTATTTCAGGACGAAACGGCGGTAGCAGTGACAGACACTGTCAGCGCCGTTTCGCAGTCGTTTTATGGGAAAAAGTCACAAATAATGATTATTTTTTCCACACACTTATTACAACACTTATCTGCACATTTGATAGATCCGTTAATGTCACTTGTCACTTTCTTTTTCTTACAAACACAAATTCAGCAATGAAATGAAACGAAAAAGTGTTATTTTCATTTCGAAATATTTTAATTATGCGGGCGTTTAAAAATATTGTTAGTATATCAATCTACTCCTGGTTATGTATTGTCCACATTGGAAAATATTTTGACCTCTCTTAATGATTTTTATTTTTCATACAAATGACTGTATGGATCTCGCCATGATTATTTGAATAAAGGACTTGAAGTCATCACGATGGCTGATAAGACGAGTTAGCAATCTATATAAATAAAGAATAATGTTTGTATGTCTGTGCATTCCTAAACCATTAATTCGACTGCGATGAAACTTTGGTTTGCGTACACCGGCGAAGGTAACTGGCCAGTAAAAAACACCGAGGATGAAGTCGCGGGCTGCAGCATAATAATAATGGAACCCAACATGCAAAATAATAACGCAAATTGTGTATCAATCAAGTAGATTGAATCCCCCGGTATGGTAATCATATTCCAGTGATTACAGTAGGTACCGTGAAGTGTGGGGTGGCTTCACGGTACGTCGTATACCCAGTGGCGTGCCTTCCATTAAAGCCGAAAAGCCAGGCTTGCTGTCAATAACGCGAGGGCTTGCCCTAACTTGGAACCTTAGGCACGCCACTGCGTATACCTTTACGTGCGCTGGTCTGTAAGGAGTCGAAGGGTTTGCCCGCCACACTATTCCCAAACCACTTCCACTCCTGAAAGCCAGAATCAACAGTGGCTACTAGAAAAGCGTCGAGGCAATTAAGCTCGACGAGTCCCGGAGAAACATTATACCTGTCGTGGATCCCGCAACAAAATTAATCAGAAAAGAACAGCGGAGGAGTAAGAAAATCATATTTTCCATTTCCCTCGAAATCAAGTTAGACAAAGGGACAATTGGGATAGGGGCAAGTTGCCAAGCACCACAGATTACAATTTACATTATTTAATGACGCTTAAAATGTGAGGTATAGTCGGCAGGCTATCATTTATTTATTTTGCCTTAGGCATTCTCTACCAGTCAACCCGGGGTGGTGAGGAGATAACACGGCAGGTGCATATAAAAATATAACAAAATAGGTAAAGTACATAAACAAAACTATATAACTAATAAAACGAACGAATATAAATGAAAGAGGTAAACCGCAGTAAACACTTGTAAGTACTAGGAAGGAAACTCCACAGCTCCTCAAGCTCCAGGCATAGAAAGACCAAATTTAAAAATAATCATTACCTATATCTATCTTCAAAATACTTCTAGAATAATTCAAAGTGTTGAGAAGAAACATTTAGTAAAATGTTTTCGACCAGAGTGCATTTCGTATACAGCCTTTACAGTACCTACTTCCTCTTTCAGTGCAATAACCTTATTCACAAATTCACCGAAAACAATTGTTCCTTTGTAATATTTTTCCACAGCGTTATTTACATTATCGCGTGACAGTACACAATTCACTGCAGTATGTTGCAAATAAAATGTTTGGCAAAACTACAATTTTCTGCATGGAGACGTGGTGAAATAAAACAATGTGCATTTCCTACTAGTGATGGCTCCGCCTATGGGAGTACTTTATGCAAGTCCTGAAAGCCAGAAGCTCTTGTGTTTTGTGAAAATGCGAAGTGCTTACATATGTAATGGCTAGTTTTAAGGGCTTATGTAATATATACTTATACTTCAAACCTATACAAGGTGAGGGCGACGATACGACAAAAAAATTAAATCCTGGTAATACTAGTTCATAAGAATATTTTGAAACTATCAAATAAATCCTAAAAACGAAATTAAAAAAAAAGCTCAGATATACTAAGGCCCATATAAATGTAACCAAAATAAAACACCATAATGAAATATTGGTTTACTAACTTGTGAGAAGAGCGGCAACTTGTGGCGCCATAATTTAATATTATTAATCCTTTATTTCAGGCAACTAAGGCCCATAAAACACAATACATAGCATAAAAACAATAATTATGAACTAATACATATTTTAAAACAATAAACTTTTAAACTACTGCAGACGAAGAGATTAATGCTCAATAAAAACAATTACACCAAATTACCAAATCCTAACATGATCCTTTTTTGTGCTATTGCCATCCCCACCCTGTATAATAAAAGCAAACATTCGGCCACGGACTAGAAAAAAAAGATGGACTCCACGCCACGCATATCAAAATTGAAGCACCTAAAGTACGCCGAACCGAGACGCACACATAGATCTGTACGGTCGGTAGTCGGTACAATACGGTCAACGTAACTTGGCGCGTCTGAAGTTAGCTGTTTGGCTGCGCAATGGATCTTTTAGGAACGAAATTGTCTACTGCGCAGCTACGTGGGTAACTTCAGACGCGCCAAGTTACGTTGACCGTACTGTACATTCGGCGCGGAATCCATTTTTTCCCTTTTTTTTTTTATGTAAATGTGTGCGTGAGGCATGTTTGTAGAAACGGTCTGGCTTACTTAGGTTGCTTCGCTTTCGATATGCGTGGCGCGGAGTCCTGCTTTTTTTTCTAGCCTGTGCATTCGGCTTCAAGATAAAAAAAAAAATATACTTTTATTTCTTCCTTTCATTGTCAGAATTCGAAAAGAGATCAATATCTAAAATAATAAATGTTATTCGACCTCGATTTCCGAATGTAATTTTAAATGAGCAGAAAGCCTCGGAAACAGATTTTTCATTAACATCTTACAATTCATTATAATATATTTCGTTCTTTTAATAAAAATGTATTCATAAGTACCTACACTAGTCTACCACCACATGATTAAAAACGAATGCAATTAAGTTTTCCTCAGAGAATAAATAAAATTGTGCTACAAACTAAAGTGGCCGGCTTGAGTATGTTCAATATAAAGCTATTGTGGGATCAGAATTATATTATAGAAATAAATCACTCAACCCAGGTTTGCTCTTGTTTTTGAGACTACAGACAAATTAGAGAATATACAAATATCTGAAAACGATGCTAAGTAGAATTCTTGTTATAATGTTGGTAGGTGATCTAAGATCCTAGACTCGCTAAACCTACTTAATTTTATCATGGGTGACTTTACGAGAATAGTTTAGAATAATTAATAAAAGTTGAAAGGGAGTTGATTGTCTTGGTATGGGCATGTGAAGAGAATGGTTGAAACGCATGTGACTAAAAGACTTATGAATATTAATGTGAATAGATGGAGAGAGAGAGGAAAGCCAAAGAAAAGATGGATGAATTGTGTGAAGAATGATATGAATGAAAAGGCAGTCAGTGAAAGCATGACGTTAGATAAGACGGAATGGAAGAAGAAAACATGCAGCGCCGACCCCAAGTAACATGGGACAAGGCAGGAAGATGATGATGATCGAATAATTATGTAGTTAAGAAGGTATTTTGTGGATTAGCTAGGCCATTTGATCCTGTAAAACTTATCAATAATTAGCGGTCACACTTGATCGTAAGTAAAGTACCTTTTCATCCCACCATCTCGGAAAGAGTATTTTTAATCTTGAATATCTGAGTGGAAAAGCCGTTTTTATTCTCTAGAGGATAAAGTAAATTGAATTTAGAACATCGTGTGCACTAAGTTTGTGAATTAAAAAAAAACATTAAACCTATTTACTGCTACCTGTATGGTGCCGAATATTTATTTATTTATTTATTTATTTACATGGAAAACCAACAGCTATACAAAGATTGGAATACAGAAGTTGAATATGTTACATAAAGCCAATTATAGGTTCTCACGGCTAGAAATATATTAATCTATAGAGATCTTAAGGATCACGGGAAACACGCACAACAATCAGAAAATTTAAAGAGTTAAAGGATTATTAAATCACTAACACTAATGGACAACAGTAAAACTATTCACTTTTGAAAAAGTCAAGGTTTAGCTGATTCCGCACTGAAAAGCTTTTGGTGGTAAACACGTCAAATGAGAATCGCTTACACAATGCGTTAAGGTCTTTGCTCGCTCGCACTAGGTAAGAATTACGCCTATAATTAGAAGAAGAGGAGGGTATGGAAATAGGTGGGTTAAATCTTACTGATCTCTGGGGGACATTGAAATGCAGTTTACGCAAAATATCAGGACAATCAATCTCATTTGCTATAATTTTTAAGAGATATGTACAATCCGCCACCCTTCGACGATTTATAAGTGGCTGCAAATGGAATTTTTTGCATAGATCTAAATAGTTCACGGAGTGGTATTGAATGCGGAGGCGGAAACATAGAAAACGAATGAATCTTTTTTGGATATTTTCAATTTGATCAATGTATTTATTATAGCATGGGTTCCAAATTTGTGCCGCATATTCGAGGTGACTTCGCACGAATGAGCAATACAAAATTTTGAGGGTTTTAGCTTTCTTAAAACAACCTGCAAGTCTCATAACAAAGCCGAGCGACCTCGAGGCTTTAGCCACTATATGCTCAATGTGAGTGTTAAATAAAAGCTTAGAATCGTGATATACACCTAAGTCACGCACTCCATCACATCGCTGTAATAGCTGTCCTTTGAGCATATAAGTAGTAGGGAGTGGCACGCGTTTTCTACTAAATGATATCACGGAGCATTTTGATGGGTTTAAATCCAATTTATTGATCTGGCAGTACTCGTCCAAACGTGCTAGATCAGATTGGAGAGCATCCATGTCATCCAATGATGATATTGAAGAAAATATCTTCATATCATCAGCAAAACATAGCAAGTTTGAGTAATGGAAACACGAGTCGATGTCGCTCACATAAATGATAAAAAGTAAAGGACCCATCAGCGAACCCTGAGGGACACCACTAGGAGCCGAAACCCAACTTGAGATGTAATTACTGATAACGACAGCTTGGGACCTGTTTTCTAAATAAGAGGAAAACCAGCGTAGCAAGTCACCTCTAATGCCGTTGTTAAAAAGCTTTGTTTTGAGGATGTCATGATCGATTCTATCAAAAGCTTTGCTATAGTCCGTGTAAACGACATCGACTTGTGCCCCATCATCCATCCTTTCAGTTAGAAAGTCATTAAGCAGAGCCAAGTTGGAAACGGTTGAACGGCCTTTAAGGAACCCATGCTGCGAAGGACTAAAAGACTGCCTGAGCGCTGCATAAACTTGATCATAAACCACTCTCTCAAAAACCTTAGCTAATATGCACAATTTGGAAATTGGCCTATAGTTAACCACTTCATTTTTATGCCCTTTTTTATGCACTGGAGTTATAAAAGCTGACTTCCAGATATGGGGAACAGTACATGAAGAGAGTGATTTTTTAAATAGGAGAGATACTGGCAAGGCTATTGATTTAGCACATCCAATCAGAAATTTAGGTGATAAGTGGTCCGGGCCACCTGATTTAAATGGATCCAAATTATTAATTAACTTAGCTATAACATTTGGATCAATTTCAATCGTATGAATATCTGAAGGTATATTTAGATTAACCACCGTTTGCGGAGGACGGGGATTATTAGACGATACAACACTAGGGTTAAGGAATGTGGAATAAAAGTGGGAAGAAAACGCGTTACAAATGGAATCCGGGGAGGAAAGTGTTACATCACCATACTTGAGGTAGCTGGGCATTATATTAGATTTAGACCGCTGCTTCACAAAGCTCCAGAAACGCTTAGGGTTGATTTCAATAGAAGCTTCTGTAGTCGCTAAATAGTTGGCGTAACAATCCACTTCGAGTTTTTTAACTCTATCCCGTAAATGTTTAAAAGTTGATCCATCAGAAAGCCTACCGTACGACTTATATTTACGGAGATATTTGGATTTCTCCTTTATGAGACGTTTAAGTGAAGGGGTATACCAAGATGGGTACGTGCTAGGAAAAACTGTCACAGTAGGAACGAATTTATTTTGAATGTTAGCTATGGTAGAATAAAAATAATTCACAGCGTCATCCAGCGACATTTCAAGAAGTAGGTTCGTCCAGTCAATGGCTGATATTTCCTTATTGATTTCCGCAAAATTACCTTTGTCGTAAAGATACCGAGTATAAGGCGCGGGAGTTAAGTGACTGTACTCAAAAAAGTTGACTTCGATACAAAGGGCAGGGTGATATTTGTCAGCAGGTGTTAGAGGAGATAAACATTCATACACTAAGACAGGCTCATTACACAACACCAAATCTAAAATCTTACCGTAATTATTTAATATTCCATTATATTGAACGAGCCCCAACACACGCAGATCATCCGTAAGCATGTACTCATCACTACTAGAAATATTTACAGGTAGTAATGTGTTGTCCTTTGATTGCCACGAGATCCCACTCAAATTAAAGTCGCCAATAATGAGATAATAATCAGTTGGATTATTTAGCACGGAGTTGTTCAAACTTCCGAGAAAATTAGACAATTGCTCAGAAAATGTGAAACCACGGTTTTGATTACATAGGTAAACGGTGCAGATATTTAACTTAACGCAGTTTTTAGAGATAGGTTGACGCACAGTCAATGTTACCCATAAGTCCTCAGCCGAGGATTGAAATAACGGTTGCGGGACCGCAGCTATACATTTACGGACAGCTATCAAAACACCACCACCGCGAGTTTGAGCCGTAAGACCGTAATCCCGGTCGCGACGCCACACAAAATACTGATCACCGAATAGCTCCGAATTAGAGATGCCGTCCACTAACCAGGTTTCCGTCAATACAATAACATCGTAAGATGACAGGCATAATTCGCGATAAAAAGTTACTGTTTTGGTACGAAGCCCACGGACATTCTGATAATAGACATTCAGTTTATTATTGCTACTTGAAGCCATTGATAATTATAAAAAGATATAGTAGCAAAATACATAGCAGGGTATCAACCATCCATTCAGCCTTAAAACAGACAATCAACGATTGCAGTGACAATGTTACAATACGCGAACAATAGTCATAAACATTAAAAAATATCATATTACCAAATAACAAAACAGCTGGCAAGGTAAATACACATAGATATATATTAATCAACACAAAACTGACGGCAACTAGTAGCAAAATTGCAGGTAGCTGTGCGAGGAGATAGGCAATAATCAGAGTCACCGATGAGTGCGAGCGAGATAAGCATAAGTTAAATTTTTCTAGTGAATAGAACAGCGCGATAAGAG
Source organism: Charanyca ferruginea (assembly GCA_947361185.1). Taxonomy (NCBI): domain Eukaryota; kingdom Metazoa; phylum Arthropoda; class Insecta; order Lepidoptera; family Noctuidae; genus Charanyca; species Charanyca ferruginea. The sequence goes on from OX376070.1 coordinate 6,455,905, forward strand.
GAACAAAAGGCTCATTAGCGAGTACAATAGCGAGGTGTCGAAGCTTCCAGTACGGCAGCGATGCTAAACCTTTTACTAAAGAAAACAAGTAATAAACAGTTGAGGTTAGCGTGACAAAATAACTATGAAGTTCACTTATAGACTTGTGTTTTAAGATAGCGTGATGATTATAAAATAGTAAACAAAAAATGCAATACTCTAATTTAGTTTGTTTAAATCCTTTTCATTGGATATTACGAGGACAGCCGACCCTTCCTGCTTACGGACATGGATCTTTCCGTGTTTAACCCAGACGTACTTAAACTCCCTATCCTTTGCTAATGCTCGGGTTTTATTGAGCAACTTCTTGGAGTCGGCGTTTAGGTGATCATTGACGTAGACCCGGTTACTTTGGCCTTCGAAACCAAGCTCAAGAGTAGATAGCGTCTTGACGGAGCGCGCAGCAGCAACAAAGTCCTCTTTGACATATCTGTTCAGAAAGCTAACCACAATTGCCTTATCCTTGGTGTTAAATAGCGGGATTCTCGATATGTAGTTAATTTGGGTTTTGGGAAAAGTAAAATTAACCTTCTGGCTGATCTTATCCAAAACAGTGAACAGGTTTTCATCCTTTTTTATAGGAATGCCCTTGATCTCAACATTATTAAGCCTCGTTCTCTGGTCACTAGCGGACAACTCTGACTTAATAAAGTCAACGTCAGATTGAAGAGAGCAAACAGATTCCTGAAGCTGCTCCAACCCAACAACTCTGGACTCAATGCCCGCAATTTTGACAGAGAAGTCATCCAGCCGTTTACTCTCGAATTCATTGGAAGTCCTAAGCTCTTTGAGTTCCTCCTTAATGCACTTAACGTCCCTAGTAAGCGACGGTAGGCCAGCAAGTTGAGCTTTGATCTCACGGATCTCGGAAAGAACAGTATCCAGAGATACGGTTCCTTCAGGTGTTGGAGCTGGAGACGGGGACGGAGTCAGTGACGGTGAAGAAATCCGGCACTTCGGACATCTCCAAACAGCTCTTCTGTCATTACCCAGCTTCCTCCATCCAGCCTCAGTGATGCTAGCGCAGCCAAAATCAAGGTGTCTTAAACATGAGGTACATTGAACACCGTCATTGAAGTCAATATCACAGCTGGCACACTTCATCATACTTGACCGAGAGTCCGAGCGATATTAATATATGACAGGTAAAATGTTTAGAGCCACTGAACACAAAACCGGTTGTCCGAGAGGTGCGTAGGTAAACTAGCGCAGTGAACGAGCGAGGTGCGTGCTACCTAAGTGGGTGATCACAACAAACATATATCATACAACTTTTTTTTAATTTGTTAAAAACTCAGACTCGGAACCTTCTTGGTGTTCTTTTTTCAATTTACTTTGTACGCGGTTCTTTACGCGGCATTTTTTCACGTCATTGTTAAACCTATTAAAAACAAGAAACTTGAAAACAAGTGAAAAAACTAAAATGAGTGATTCTAGCGACGAGGAAGTTTGCTTGACGCCAACAGAATTGACTGAAACTGTTAATAATGCGCAAATGAGCTTTCTCCCTCAACAATCACGCGAGAAGTATTTAAAACAGTACGATATGTTCAACACGTGGCGACTAGCAAAAGGAGCCAAAACTTTCTCAGAAAACGTATTGCTGGCATATTTTATAGAATTATCCGAGAACAAGAAAGCAAGCACTCTATGGAGTACGTATTCGATGCTAAAAGCAACAATAAAGATGAAAAAAGACAAACATATCGATACCTATCCTAAATTAGAGGCATTTTTAAAAAGAGCCTCATCTGGTCATCAACCAAAAAAATCGAAGGTTTTCACAGTATCTGATATTGAAAAGTTTCTTAACGAAGCACCCGATTCCGTATATTTGGCGGCAAAAGTAAGTCAGTTGCACATTCAGTATCTACTTAAGTATATTAATCTCAATTAAATAGTATAGGTACTTAGTAGATGTTGATAGGCATAATTATGCGTTCATATCAATTTTATTCATTTATCTACTACAATACTCTTTACGTTACAGGTTGTTCTTATTATTGGAATAAACGGAGCATGTCGAACTAATGAACTAACACAACTTAATGTCAAAAACATTGAGAAACATTCAGATGACTTACTATTAATTAATTTACCTAATACAAAGACAAAAAGAGAAAGCAACTTCGTCTCGCAAGGAATACGTAACGATTGTTGAGAAATATCAAGCCTTACGCCCGCCTAACACTCCAATCAATCGATTTTTTCTACAGTATCGCAATGGAAAGTGTGTTAGACAGCCTATGGGTACTAATAAAATTGGCAGTATCCCACGAGAAATAGCAACATTTCTTGAACTTCCAGAACCCCTGTTGTACACGGGTCATTGTTTCCGACGAACTTCAGCCACACTTTTGGCTGATTCCGGAGCTGATCTCCTGTCCCTTAAGCGCCACGGAGGCTGGAAGTCCAATGCAGTTGTAGAGGGATACATAGAGGATTCCATCCAAAATAAATCTAAAATATGTGAAGGCATCGTAGGAGCCATTACACTGGTAGAGCCTCAATCGGATCCTTGGACTGGCCCTTCTACATCAAAAATAAGCCGTTATGAAACACCTAACCATCTCCCTCTCTCTCCAACATTCACGCCAAGGGAATCCGATGAATCGGTACAACTATTAAGTATGACAGATAGTTTACCGAAAAACAGTACACAAGTGACTAACACCAATATTACAGTACCAAACAAAAATATTACACTCAATTTAAATAACTGTAGCAACGTTACTTTAAAATTTTCTTAATTATACCTTAGTATTATTTTGTTATAATTTAAAGATTATTCTGTAATACTTACCTGTCATAATGTAGTAATTAATACCTAAACTGAAATAAAAGTGTACCTATCTTGTGATTGTAAACGTTTTTTTTTTGCATTTAGTCATTTCCTCGCTGAGGTGGAATGAAAAGTTACGTGTTGCACTCGAGTGCAAAGATTTTTCACCTCGTGCTCTTTTGATTCCCTCGCTAACGCTCAGGATTCTAATTTTGAATCCTTCGCTTGCTCGATCATCAAAATTGAACACGCGGTTAAAAAGCAACTTTGCACTCTTGTATAACAAATAACTATTTTGTACCTGATACCCAGCATTGAAATTCTTAACTAATTAATCAATGTCAACTACATCATCTTCTTCCTATTCATGTCTTCTTCTTGTTTCTTCATATTTAACTTCATTTTTTTATCTATGTTTTTTGTAGTTTATAATATCTTTTTACCTTTTTAAATTATTATGTTTTTGTTAGGCATATTAAAGCCAAAGCATTGATTTCAATTAAACCCTTAACAGACACTTTTTAATTGTCAACGAGTCGGTCAGTTAGTCAGAAAGTTCAAGCTAGTTGCTCGTTTCTAAACGTAGGTAGGTTTCTAGGGAGAAGAACGAGCAAGAAACTATTATAACAAATTATGTATATCTAAATTATTTCTTCTCCACTGTTGACTGGTAGAGAATGTTTAAGGCATTAAGGCCGCCTTGTACCATTGTGCATGAAGTATAAATAATTCCTCTATCTTATAACTCTGCTCAAAACTTCAACCATATTAAAATTACATAGGTAGGTTTTACAACCTTCTCATCGTATCTTTAAATTATGAATTTCATTCATAATCTAAGTGCCTTATTTATTACCTACCTCTCCCTAAAAACACTCGAAATGTACCAATTATAATTTTACATAATCCAGCAGGCATCAAGTTTTAAATTATGTATTTCTAATTATGTTTCCACTTAAAAAATCCTCCACTCTGTTTTGTAAAATAACCTTTGCAATATGAAATTGTAGTGCACACTCTTGTCACATTTCTAAAAACAGAATAAAATTAAGCAAGCAATTAATTAAATTAATAACAATAAATAACAATAAATTAATAACAATAATACTAATAATAGCAACTAATTAAATTAATTAATTTAAGTAATTAAACTCGAAGACATTTTTTTGATAGGATAAAAGCACTAATATCTATGTGATTAGTCAGAATCCCGTAATAAAGTGGAATATTTATTTTTAGGATTTCGTACCTCAAAAGGAAAAAACGGAACCCTTATAGGATCACTTCGTTGTCCGTCTGTCTGTCTGCCTGTCTGTCAAGACCCTTTATCTTGGGATCGAGTTGAAATTAAAACCATGTACTCAAGTTAACAGAGAGAGTTGGAAGGAGAGTGGAGAGGCCTTTGCCCAGCAGTGGGAAAATCCAGGCTGAAATAAATACTCAAGTTTAGGGTCCCTTGAAGCTGTAAAAAAATCAACCTTCTATGTTAACTTGAAAAAATGATACGGCCGTTTATGCCGCAAAAAACGTATATTTCGACACTATCAAGGGAATCAAAATGTATGGGGTACTTTCCGTTGACCTAGAACTATGAAATTTGGCTAGTACTCGTAATATCGTCTTATACTACAAGTTCAGGAAAAAGTCTGAAAACTTTACACTTGTAATTAAATCATAAATAATATAGTCTTTATTTATAACTAGCTTTTGCCCGCGATAACGTCCGCGTGAATGTCGGTTATCGCGCATATGCAGATGAAGTTGCGTATTAAAAAGTAGCTTAGGTCCTTTTCCAGGGTTCAATCTATCTTCGTACCAAATTTTATCAATATCGATTCAGCCGTTTCATCGTGAAAGCGTAACAGAGAGAGTTACTTTCGCATATATAATATTAGTATGGAAGTATGGATTAGTATGGAAGTATGGATATGTACCTACAAATTTGTACGGAACCCTCGGTGGCCGAGTCCGACTCGCACCTGTCCAGTTTTTTCTTACTCCTCCGCTGTTCATGATTAATTTCGTTGCGGGATCCAAGACAGTTAAATTGTTTCTCTGGGAATCGTCGATCTTTATTGTTCCGGGGATTTTCTGATGGTCGCCACTGTTGATTCTGGCTTACAGGAGTTGCAGTGGTCTGGAAATAGAGTGGCGGGTTTGTCTTATAAAAAATAAAAATAAATATGCCCGTAAAATAATTATCTTAATTTCAATTGAATCAAGCCATACTAAACTGTCAATTTTCCTAATTGAATATGAATCTTCATTTTTAGGGTTCCGTACCTCAAAAGGAAAAAGCAGAACCCTTATAGGATCACTTTATGGTCCGTCTGTCTGTCTGTCTGTCAAGATACTTTATCTCGGTATCTCGGGAACGCGTGGAGGTATCGAGTTAAAAATAAAATCATATACTCAAGTCTACGGTCCCTTGATGCTGTAAAAAAATCAACCCTCTATGTTAACGTGAAAAATAGATACGGCCGTTTACGTCGCAAAAAAAACGCATATATAATATTAAGTAGATTAAAGTATGGATAGTAGGTATGGATTAGTATGGAGGTATGGATATGTACCTACAAATTTGTACGGAAGCCTCAGTGGGCGAGTCAGCCTCGCATTTGTCCGGGTTTTTTCTTACTCCTCCGCTATTCTTTATGAATTTCGTTGCGGAATCCAAGACAGTTAAGTTTAATCATATTTTGGGTCTATAGTACACGTTTGTGTGTCGATCACCCTTCCACCCCGTAATACGAGTCCAAGTAAATCTTGTGAGCGGACAGCATAATCTCCTGATCTGTTGAATGATAATACTGTGCTAATCTCTGCTCAAGTGCGCTAGATTAGGCTCGTGACATCAAAGCTAACCTGAGTCAACATTATCGGGGTGTCAAAGCCTGCCTCGAAACCACAAACTTGATAGATCCAGAAGGCCAGTTCTATATAAACCGGTAAAAAGAGACCTGTCATTTTAGCATAGCAGAAATTTTAAGACTTTTAAAAAGAATATGTAGTTAGGAATGTTATCTCAGAATGTATCATAACACCCCAGTGATATGCCCTAACAGGCGTTGAACAGAGAGGGTTTTGGTTCTTTCAAGAGTAATCGGAACACTCTATTATAGAGTTGATAGTGACCACCGGGGTTGTTTTAGAGAGGTAAGAGTCCCACAATTCCCAGTCTTATCCCTAAAGACCGAGCGAGTTTTGAAGGTTTCCCACCATCTATTCTCAAAATATCAGTGAGGGTAAAATGACGTAGGTTAGTGATTCTGAGATCTTCAACTATCTCAAAAGCCATTCCGCTTTGAGCAAGTGTGGCGATCAATGCTCGTGTCTTAAACTCTCTGTACGCGAAGAGGCCTTTGCCCTGCAGTCGGACAATTATAGGCTTGTAGGTCGATTCTGTAAAATTCAAACAACAACTCGCGTCTCACTCTCTCTCATCTCTATTCACTCTCACTTCGTATAAGGTTCAAAATGACCTTGATATATTTGACACTTTGAATCGGGTTTGAGTGCGAAGTGAGCGTCGAAGTGACGGGGAAACTACCTTACAAACTACCACTTCTTACGTCATCACATACTTTATCTGTCAAAATCTCCCTGTCAATTTAATTCAACTCGCTGACACGCTCGCAAGGGTAGTACTAGTGTAAACTCAAATTATCAACTGAGTTTTTAGAACGCCAATCAAGAAACTCACAGCGGATTCAGATTCGAAGTTTAGAATGTGGTCTTACAGAATCACACCCCTGGTATTATAATGACACACACCATAATAATATTATATGAAACTCACCTTCTGTAACCTATCGATCTTGTGTCGAAACCCAGCTTTAATTAAGTGTTTCTGTTGAAATGTAATAGTGACTGCGTAAACCTTTTGTATGGTAATGTATTGTTTGTATTAGTTTGCATAATTACCTTCTGGGTATTGGCAGGAGTTTTTGACTTCCGGGTTGGGGATGGGTTTGAGTATTTTTTCATGTGGATTACATATAAGTTTTTGTTATTTGCTAACGTTTAAATGGGAACGTGAATGGATTGATTAACCAATCCTGTCGTATAATGGAATCTTAAAGATGTCTTTAACGTCTAAAGTTGTTTTCTTAGGAAAGTTTTATTTACTTACTAGCTTCTGCCCGTGACTTCGTCCGCGTCGTCGCGTGAATGTCGGTTATTGCGGATGCAGACAAAGTCGCGGATTAAAAAGTACCCTATGTCCTTCCACAGGGTTCAAGCTATTTTCATACCAAATTTCATCAAAATCGGTTCTGCCGTTTCATCGTGAAAGAGTAACAGACAGAGTTTATTTCGCATTTGTAATATTACAAGTGGAAGTGGATTAATTTGGCATGTTCTCATTTCTGCATTAAGGTGTTCCTCAACATTCCTATTATTATTTTACTGTTATATGTAATTGCAACATTTTAGACTATAGGTCGGCAATACTTAAAACATTGCTGGCAATATATTGCAACCACATGTTGCCGGTAAAATATTGTCCGTGTAGGATCATCGAAAAAATTGATCACATAAAAAGTATTGTCGAGTATTTGAACAACATTTTAAATTATGGTCGTAGCCATATTTAAAATATAGCCGGATTCTACTGCTTTACGAAGTTGCAATATTTTATGGCTCAGCGTTTCGACAAAGCTTAAAACATTGCTTTCAAGTGGCAATGGCAGTGGCGTGTCCGTGCAAGAGCACCGAAATGTAAGGAATGATAATATAAAAAGTCATGAAGCAATACTTGCCGGAGTAGCCCACCACACAGAAAACATTGACGAGTATTTGGACAACATTTTAATTAATATGGCCGGGTCCTGCTTAAAACATATTACTGGCAGTATATTTGCAGTCAGGAAAATATGTTTCATTTAGGACCGCCATTAGACAATTCACTGTTATCAGCCACCTACCAGGTATTCCCGCAAATCTCGGAAGCTTAAGTAGTTTATTGCACCCTGTAATTTGCTAGAGGTTCACCAGGTAGCAATTTAGAAACCTAACGACATTAATTTACGTAATAAGGTTTAGGTTAGATAATAGTCTTGCTAATGCCAATGCTTGTTTGGAGGATTCGTTTTTCACCTATTTACAGACGTGTTAGAAAAGGGAATGGGTTTTCCCTTGTTAGGTGTCTGTTTAGATTTAAAGGGGCACCAAAATTAGGTTTCTCGAGAGTGCCTCATCATCATCATCATTTCAGCCTAAAGACGTCCACTGCTGGACATAGGCCCTAGGGGGGGGGGGGTTGCCATAATCGCCACGCTTGGCAGGCGGATTGGCGATCGCAGTATGGTTGTTACAAAGGCACAGAGACCGCTGCTGCCCATTCTCTGGTAAGTCCCTTAGTCGCCTCTTACGACACCCACGGGAAGATACCTACCTAAGAGAGTGCCTACCTAATTTAATTTGGAAAGTCGATGTTGCCTGTGTTGTTGCTAGGGTTGTTGTTGTTTAAGAACCTTTTTTCTAAGCTATATTAGACATTTCTTACGACAAAAGAAAGCATCGTGAAAAAACGTAGTCATGAATGGTCCGCAATTACACACATTTAAATGTGATAAGATCTTGTGTAAAACTATTAACTTAGGCCCCTATGACCTCAGGGACGATCTAGACATTGAGAGGGAGCGTAAGGCTCTAGCGGTCCGGAGCAATTTGTTGTCCCGTAGATTTGCGCGATGTACAGACCTAGTTAAAGTAACACTTTTCAAGGCTTATTGCCAAAGTCTGTACACGAGCAATCTATGGGTCAGTTATACCTACTATGAGATCGCTGGATTGTCCTGCGCGTCCAGTATAACAATACTTTCAGGATATTGTTGCGACTGCCTCGTTACTGTAGCGCGTCGGAGATGTTTGCGATTATACGCAAAAAAACCGCGTCGCTACTGAGGAGAGTAGGGGACAGTCAAAACAGCATCCTGAAAACTGTTGCAGAGAGCTTCGGCTCTCCGATTGTACAGCAGTTTGTGCGGAGGTTGATTTTTACTAACACTAAGTGATAAGTTTTTCTATGTTACTAACACTCTATGAATCTTTGTTGTCCGAAATAAAGGTTTATTATTATTCTTATTAATGTACTGGGGTCCTTTATGACTCCAAAATTATTGTCGTACGTGGTTTTAAGATGTTAGTTAGGAAGTACTTAGGAAGACCACCTCAATTTGTTATACAATGTATGTAATTATGGCTTAATATGTTCCCACAGATGATTTGTAATGCATAAGTACACAAGTTTCATAAGTATAATAAGGGTCGTGATGGCCCAGTAGTTAAGGCGTCAGCTTCTGATACCCGAGGTTGTGGGTTCGCAACCGGGCACGGAGAAGTCCCAATGTGACTTTTTGAATTTTAATTGTGTTTCTAAGTATATTTTGGACATCACTGACATCGGTGTAGAAAAACGTCGTGAAGAAAGCTGGACTTGCCTAATATATAAAAATCTCGTGTCACAGTGTTTGTTTTCGAACTCCTCCGGCTTGACCGATTTTTGTGTATATTTGGTAGGTCTGAGAGATCGAAGGCTATTTTTTTTTAATTTATGACGTTTTTAAGAAAAAACGTTATCCGACACTAGGTATATCTCCTGTGTCGTGGTTGCGTTTATAAACATAATATAAACTCGCATACACAAACAGCCAGGCCCGGAACAACTATTTGTAGGTCATACAAATATTTGATCCGTGCTGGAATCGAACTCGTGACTCGCAGCGCAGCAGTCAATCGCTCAACAACTGCGCCTACCGTGTCATCAATATATCATGGTCGTCATATTATGGCAAAACAACGTTTGCCGGGTGCCGGGGGATATAAGTCTGAAATTGCCAATCCGCAAGGGTGGTGATTAATGCTGGTGCCTTCTCAGTATGAGAAGAAATCTTTGCAGCTTCAGTAAAAAAAAAAAAAATGTCTTTATTGCTATTTAAATAAGATTCAGATTACTTGAAATCCCTGACCCCTGAGCTAGTTACTTTACTAAGTGGTGCAATGATAATGACTTTCATTTCTTATTTGAGCACATTTTCCCTTGCCAAACAAACGGTAAATTAAGCGTTTGTCAGTAACATCAATACTTATACATAGTAACCATGGAAACCGAATGTTTATTTGTAGAAGTTAAGCAATCATAACATGGGAAAGGTTTTCATGTCATGGGCAAAAATATGTTCGGCATAACACGATAACACAGAAGACTGAATAGAGTATACGTCGACCAACTCGTCTTGAGATAGACTAATATCATTAATAGCTAAAATATGTTTGTTTTTGTTTATAATGGAAATATCTCGAAGTTCTGTTCCGTTTATAAAAAAATCTTTCACATAAATAGAAGGGTTTATACTACAATATACTATTATCGAGTGCCATAGGTAATGTTTTATGGCATAGGTACTTGACTTTCACTCGGATAAAGTCGCGGGCAGACTCTATTGTGACATCAAAAGGAATTAAAAAATATAAAAGTAGTGAACTAGTAAACCAGGCAGTCTGATGGTCATAAGTCAAAGTCAAAGTGTTTATTGCGAACTAAGCGTACAATATTGGTGTTATATATATGTTAAGTTAGTACTTATGACTTAGTAGCCTTCTACAAGCATTGCAATATTATCATTCGCCCACCCTTTTCATCCTAAATTAGCATGCATTTAACATTTTTATTAGGTATTTAATTATTTTCATATTATATTTGTACAATAAAATTGATATATTATAGATAAGTCAAAATTAAAATGTCAGTAATCATTGAATTAAATACAATGATTAAGCAATATTAATGTCATCTTTTTCAGGTAATACAATATTATAATTATGATTTTATTTGAAGTTGAATAGGATAGACTACATTTTGTTTTTTATTTGTATAGGACAGATCGCCATTTGTGTACATGAAAGAATTGTTATTTTAAGCTAGACTCCAGATATTCTTTTACCGAGTAGAAACATTTTTGGATTAGGTATAGTTTTAGCCTTTTCTGAAATATTGTTACTGATTTTTCAGTTTTAAACAGGTTGGGTAACTTATTATATATTTTAATTGCCATATAATAAGGGCTATCACTTAACATTTTGATTCTTGAAAACGGAGCGCATAACCTCTTTTTGTGGCGAGTGTTGACGTTGTGCGTATCTTCTATTTTAGTGAATTTGTTCATGTTTTTAAAAACAAATACGCAAATGTCGAGTATATATATTGACGGCAGGGTTAGCATCTGATATTTAATGAAGTATGGTTTGCAGCTCTCCGTGTTATCTATTTGGGCTAGAATTCTTACACACTTCTTTTGTATTATGAATAGTTCATCTACATTAACACTATTCCCCCATAGCATGACGCCATATCGCAACCATGAGTATGCGTAAGCGTAATAAGCAGCCATAGCTGTTTGTGTGTTAGTGCTCTGTTTTATTTGAAAAAGAGCGTATGAGAATCTGGAGAGTTTTGTTTTTATATGTTCTATGTGTGACTTCCAGTTGATGTGTGTGTCAATATTTATGCCAAGTAAGGTAAATGTATTAACTTCTTCTATTTGCGTGTTTCTGAATGTTGTTTTTAGATTGAGAGGTGGTTTTTTGTATGTTCTGAATTGAATTATTTTGGTTCTGTTACTGTTAATTTCCAAGTTGTTGGTCTGGAGCCAAGTATCTACTGTTAGGAGGGTATTTTGTATCTGTAGACTAGGGTTATTTACATTTTCACACTTGATTATTATCGAGATATCGTCTGCAAATAATACTGGCTGAGCGTTTTCTTTATCTAATGCCTTGGGAAGGTCATTAATATAGATTAAAAATAGTGGGCATCCTAACACACTTCCTTGTGGGATGGAGCAAGTAATTTGTTTTTCTTGTGATCTTATGGTTTTGATCTCATTTTTATCATGGTCGTAGTTTTCAATTTGTACTATTTGTGTCCTATTATGTAGATACGTATATATACATACCACATACCATCTATGGAACATTGGAATGGGTTCTAGAGACATCGCATGTGTATTGATAACGTAGAATTAAAGGTCGAATATCTCATGCGCCTGTAAATTTATGTAGACACCCATATCCACATAAAACGCGGTTTGGCGACAAAATGAACGATGTTGGCTGTATGTTCCCTTACCGACTCCATCATTTTATTTTTTATTATTAGGTGTTATTTTGTCTTCTTTCTTTGGAAAGCAATACGCAATAGTAGGATCAAGATTTGTTGGTCCTAATATAGGGATTCTATCAATAAATAGAAGCTTATGTGAGTAGTAACGCTTTGTTTACTTTCAAAGGACCGTATGATACTAATATTTGGATCGAAAATCGACAAACTTTGTGGTGAATGGTTTTGAAACTTATCAATAGAAAGTTAGATGAGGTAAAAGTTTTATATTACATATACATACTTATTACATGGAGCATTTTGTAATTTTGTTCTTCTATGAAAATTTATCGGAGCTCGTGGCTAAAAAACCGTATGGGTCGAGCGGTCATGGTTGAGCTACGCTTGTCGCGGTCTGTCCATGGATGGGTGACCATTCATTTCATACAAAACCCCTCCGTGCACTGGAAAGCACGTAAAGGCGTTTGTCTCGGTAGTCATTTGTAGATCTTTGTCAGTCGTTATGGGTAGTCAGAAGCCAGAAAATCTGCCAGTTACTGAGCTGTGGCAAATAGGCAGCTCCATGTAAAACATTGGTAGGTATTCATCTGTAACCGGTCAGTCTGGAAGCCGACCCGAATATAATTGGGAAAAGGCTAGGCAGATGATAAGGAGAAAACTTATTAAGAACTTGGATTCTCTGTGAAAATCACGAAGTTCAGTTGCAACTACATACTTACGCTTATATCCACCCATTTTATACCACTTTCGTACACAAACGCAGTTCAATATGTTTCTCCTATAACCTCTAAACCGTTTTACACAGTGTAACAAAGTAGCAGAAGTAATAAGCCTGCGTTTTACAGCGCGTCGGTTCGTTACCTACATTATTTATTACACTTTCAACTACTTTAATTGACCGGTTTCAAGTACTTAACTGCTATGTCGTAGTTTGTAGAAACTAGTTCAATTTCTCTGAAGTAGCTTTGGGTACAACATCGTTAGTTTTAATATAGATTTTACGTAAAACTTATTTAGGATAGATAGGGTGGGTTCTGGAGACGGGACAGTAAGGGCAAGTACCTTAATCGTAAATACAGGAAAACGTTCCTAGGAAATCATCCATAACTTTTTGAGATATTCTGACCGGCATTCACAGATTTTGGAAAAAATGTACTGTCAGAAAAAAATTGTAAAATAACATTTTTAAGCCTATCTTTCCTATTTTATGTTGGTAGGAATCAAAGGACTATGGGCCCATTTAAGGTATATGAGTACTAAAAGTGACAGAAATTGCCAAAATTTTTTCTCATACATTTTGTACGGAATAGCGATTATACGTATAGTTTTATTAATTACGATAAACTAATTTATTATGCTAAAATATATGCCACATTAGTGGTTAACCAGCAATAACAGTTGATGAAAAACTTTAGCTAAGAATAGATGTAATAATCAGCGTTATTTAACGCATTCGCATTATTTTTCATCGAAAAATAACAGAATTTTCGCCGGTTCATTTTAGAACTAAACCCAATTAATCTCTCATTGCTAAAACAATCTTAAAACAATGCATCAAAGTTCAATATCGAACGTAACGTTCCACGTCTTGGTCGGCCATTGATGACGTGACATAGTCACATGACGTCACTCACTGTTATTAGAGGAATGCACTTCGAAGCCTTATCTGACGCAACCTTGTTAGTGCGCTTGGCTTGGTGCTGGTCGGAATTCGTGACACACTGGATTTACGTTTGACCTGGCTGGGTCATAACTCATCTTGATAATATTATTTATTTATTTATTTATTTAAGCACAATGTACAGAGGCGCCTTCTTCTTCTTAGTCCGCGCATTTAATATAAAATAATGATACCAGCTTACAATTTTCCCACTACAGCGCAAAGGCTTATTCCAATACAGAGTTTTCCTTCTCCGATGGCAATGATGTCGAAGATACATAATTAAGAAATTAACAAAAGTCACATTGGTATTTGCTTGAGTCCGGTAGCGGACCTACTACCTCATGGATGAGAGGCGGGCGCCTGAACTACTGGTCCATTATGACATTTTTTAATCTTCTTCATCTTCTTGTTAACCTTTAGACTCCCACGCACTGCCCCATGCTTGGCCGATGTATGTTGGCGATCGCAGTAGGTGTTATGGTACTCACAAGGACGCTACTGCCCATCCTCTAGTCAATATCCCTCTGTCGCCTTCTACGACATCCACGGGTAGAAATGGGGTTGTGCTATTGCGAGCGACAACCACACAGCTCGCACACTGGTACTGGCACATTTTTTAATACTTATTACAAACCACAACTATTTATCATCAGTGCCTTTCGCTTACCTACTTCCATGTCTCAATATCTTACCAGCACATCCCTCATTGGTTTCCCAAACTAACTGCGCCCAACCCTATTGTTTGTCGACACAGAGCCAGACGACACGAGAGCCGAGCACTCTCCACGACAAACAAAGAGCCACTTTGAGCCCGGGGCGAAATTTAGACGGACCACAGCTCTGGGATAGCACGGGATGATGTTTTGTAAAGCCTGTAAGGTGTTGCTAGTTAGATAAGGCTTGTTTGTGTCAGCCAGTGTTATCTTTTAAAGCGGAATTAGTTACTAACATGGACCCATTATGTATGACATTAACCTTATGATACCCGTTGACCTAGGTGAACGACAAACGCGGTAATGCGTCAATTATTCGTTGTATGTACTTGTGGCCTACGTTGTCGCCTTAATCAATATGCGACACAATAGTTTATTAATTTTCGAACGTTATTTTCGATCCGTTTGGGGTTGACACCCTCGGGTCATGGGGTCCGAGTGCACATCTTCTTTTTAAGGAAATATCCAAAAGGTTGGTTGACACTTCCCGTGACCCAAGAGCTGGTTTTTACCTTGGTCAGAGATTGAACATTGCCATCCTACGAGGCAATGCTGCCAGTCTCTTGGGTACATTTCCAGTTGACGGCGATGTGGACGAATTTTATGATGCTTTATTGTGTTAGATTATTTTTTTAGTTTAATACTTTAAGTTTTCTTTTTTATTATTCTTGTAAATATTGTACATACCTACTTAAAAACAATAAATGTTGATTTATTAATAATTAAACATTTACTATTATAAGTACCAGTGTTTTTTTTACCTTTAAAAGTCAATAACAACTTCTCAACAGAAATAGGTTTTTGATAATTGGTTACTGCCATGATAGTTAAATAATAGGTTTAACAGCTGCAACAATATAATCGAAAATGCTTGGTAATAAGTCACAATACTCTTATAAGGGTGATTTAGTTTCGGATATAAATGATTGAACTTTTCAAAATTATTTCTTTCTAAATAAGTACAATGACTACCTACAACGTAGGACACACGACGCGTGAAGTATTGGTCGCATTACGTCGCATCGCGTCGCGTCACGTCGTGTCGCTTTCGATCGGTCACCTAGGACAACGTCTTTACAAGGTTTTGGCGCAAACTAGCCTAAAAGTAGTGCTTAGAGTGTTATAATCTGGGTCCCTTATGTCCGGTTTCTGAAGTCCACATATAGGTTAACCCTTAGTAGGTATTAATTTGACATAGTTAGCAAACCTTTTTTTTTTTTTTTTACTATTAAATAGGCTTGCGTTTGACCGCAATTCACCTGATCGTAAGTGATAATGCGGCCTAAGTTGGAGCACACCTCTTTAATACATTGACTGTCGGGTCAAAAGGTAACACATCCACTAGCGTCGGACACACGTTGTCCGCCATGGCATTCAAAGTGTTAATTAAATATAAGCGTTCGTATAGAATTATGACCGGGGCTCTATGGAGGTACACCCAAACCAGAAATTACATATTGCAACAGCTACAAATGGCGCATATTAAAGATTTTGCCCGCGACTTATTCCGCGTGAAAGTCAAAGTCAAAGTCAAATTCGTTCTTAGCTGACGTCTCCTACCTATAACCTTCTTGCCAAATTTCAGGTTCATAGGTGACGTAGTTTTCGAAATTTCGTGATTAATGCATGTGGAAAAGTAAAGGAACAGATTGTTATAATACTTTACATAATATAAATAATGGAGTGCGTTTTTAGCTAATATTACGTTTATGTGACTGCTTTCAAGTTGTTGCTTTTATTAGTTGTAAGTTGTAATTCCACTAATTAAAATCGTTCAAAATCTAATTGCAATCTCATATCAATCATAATCAATGTCATAATCTTTCCAAAAATGTTGGCAAAATAAAGGTGTTTGACGGATTGACACGTTTCTTAAAATTAATGGAATCCCCCCTTCGTTTTTAAAGTTATTGGATTCCTCCCGCCCCCTTCCGCTTCCGTTTTCATTCATTGTATTATGTGATGTCACCTAATCCAGCTCTTTGTCGTCTTAAGAGATATTCAAGCATTATTCTCTCGTTTCAAACAAAGTGATCTAAATTCAACGTATTTCCACACAAATCACGGAATTCCCTTACAAAAACTCTACTGTCTTCGGAACTTAAATCAAGCTAAGTAAGTTTAAGTAAGTGGGTAGTAATTAAGAGGCGCACGTGATCCCACTAGAGGCGATACGTGACCAAGTGGGTAGGCGACAATACTAAGTCGAGCCGTGGAGCGAGGCTCTTACTAAGCGGGTTTTTATGAAGAATGAATGTTGATGTGGGATATGTGAGGTGTTTGGGAAAATTGTGTTGAGGTTTCTTTTGGAAAGTTGTTTTTTGTGGAGAGGCTTGCTGCTACGTAAAAGCCGTATATCGATCGTTCATGGTTAAGCTACGCTTGCTGCGGTCGGTCCGTGGATGGGTGACCATCAATTTCATACCGAGACTGCGTAAAAACGTTAGTCCCGGGTGTCATTCGCAGAAATTTGTCAGTCGTTATGCGTCGAAAGAAGTCAGGAAGTCTGATAGCCAGTCTCCCACGAAGCAAGTATTTACTTCGTGGTGTAACCCAATAACTGGGTGGTAGAGATCAAATAGGCAGTCTCTCCATGCAGTAGAATGTCGCAGCTGCATCTGGTTAGGGTGTAAGCCACAAAATTTAAAAACCAACCGACACACTTAAACTTAAGTCAGTAAGATACAATTTTTACCTGATACCTGAAAAAAAAATTACCTGAAGAAAATACGAAACGAGGAAATTCGCAAAAGAACTAAAGTCACCGACATAGCTCTCGGAATATGCAAAGTAAACGAAAGTGGCAATGGGTAGACCACATAGCTCGAAGAACTGATAACCGATGGGGAAGAAAGGTTCTACCTACAGTGGCGACCACAAACCGGAAGACGCAGCGTTCGTAGGCCTCCCACCAGATGGACCGACGACATCGTCAAGGTCGTGAGTAACCGGTAGACGCAAGCAAGCAGGCAGGTTGCCGCTCGTTGTGGCGTTCTATGGGGAGGCCTATGTTCACCAGTGGACTCCTTACTTTCAGGTCATCATCAGTCTTTCGGCTGATGATGACCTGAAAGTAAAGAGCCAGCAGAAACGCATTTTTCCTAACGAAATTTCCCTGTACCTAATGTCGAAACTTCAACCATGATAAAAGACATAGGTCGGCCCACTCTCGGATCATAGCATATTATTATACAAAAAAACAAAATTCATGGCGATTCCTTACCAGCTCATTACCCTCTAAAAAGGTCTCCAACAAAATGCCACGGACAATATAATACGATAGCGTAATAACCTGAGTAAGTACTTATATACTGAGTAATGTTTAGATGATAATGTCGCTTCATAAACTGTCAAGATGACTGACAAAGCCTCTCTCGTATTGTTAGGATTCTGAATAATTTATATACGCTATTAATGTTGGGTCCGTGTGGTGTCGTAAAGAATAGCACCATCGCACCTTCCCGTGGGTGTGGTAATAGGCGACTAAGGGACTTACCTACCAGAGAATGAGCAGCAGCGTTCTCTGTGCCTTTGTAACAACCATACTGCGATCACCGATCCGCCTGCCAAGCGTGGCGATTATGGCAAAAACCCCACTTTGGGGCAGGCCTATGTCCAGCAGTGGCCGTCTTTCGGCTGAAATGATTAATGTTGAAGAAAAAGGAATGATATTGAGGAGATGTAAGGAGAATAGATTTATAATCTAATAGCTTTGCTCTCGACTTCGTCCACGTAAATGCCGGTTATCGCGGATATAAGCTAAGTCGTGGATTAAAAAGTAGCCTATGTCCTTTCTTAGGGTTAAAGAGAAAGAAGAGTTCAAGAGAAAGAGAGTGAAAGAAGAGAAGAAGGTTCTTAGTCTGTACCAAATTTCATCAAAATCGGTTTAGTAGTTTAGCCGTGAAAGCGTAACAAACAAACCAACTCATTTTCGCATTTACACTTGAGAGCAATGAAATAGAGTCACAAAAAGATTGCTAGCTTAGTGAAATACATTGTGTTTAATAGACAATTATTTATTGTTTTTACCCGACTGCGCCAGAAGGAGGGTTATGTTTTTCGAGTGTATGTATGTATGTAAATTTCTTTGGCATGCTCTGTAGCCCAAACGGCTTAATGGATTTTGACTTGAGAGGTGTCGTTTCATTCGTCTTAATTGTGTGAGTGACACTGGGTACATCAAAATTAGAAAAATTACACTGGCCGATTTTTGGCGACATAATAGTGTTTTCAAAAAAAATATTTTTCCTCAAAACCTATCGAGTGGGATATCAAAATAAAGGGTTTTATAAATAGCTTACAAATATATAAACAACTTATATGTTTAAATGTAATTTGGAATGAGAAATGGTAAAAACAACAAATAAATTAAGGTTCGTTCCCTTTAAGTTGAGTTCCTTTACGCTGAGTCTGAGAGTTTTTAGCTTGAAAGGTGTCGTTTCAATCGTCTTAATTGTGTGAGTGAGACTGGGTACATCAAAATTATAAAAATTAAACTGGCCGATTTTTGGCGACATATTAGTGTTTTCAAAAAAAATATTTTTCCTCAAAACCTATCGAGTGGGGTATTAAAACAAACGGTTTTATAAATAGCTTACAAATATATAAATACAACTATTTGTTTAAATGTAGTTTGGAATAAGAAATGCTAAAAAACAACAAATAAATTAAGGTTGGTTCCCTTTAAGTTGAGTTCCTTTACGTCGAGTCTGAGAGTCTATTTATTGCTCTTGCAAAATATTGCTATTTTACGCTATCTAATTCCGTTACGTCGAGTTTACGTAATAAGTACAGTCAGGATATAAATTAAAAGCCCGTATCATTAAAATATTGTTTTATTATTTGTTTTTTAACGTTTCTCTACACTTTAATTTACTTACTATGATGATATCAGTAGGAGAAAAAGATGAAATGTTTTCGAGAATATGCCGGTTTAGCGATTTCTTGCAGCTTTGAATAGGTTCCGAGAGGCTCAGAAGTATTATCTTCACTATGATCCTTTTTTAACTCCCGATCCTTGCGGTTCTTCGCCATGTAAACCCCTGACGCCATTTAGGACATACGAGCGGAAAATGAGGTCATGGTGGGAAAAGCCAGTTGCAGAATACTGATCATAAGTGGACTCAAGAGAGGGATAGAGATGTTGGGACTAAGTCGAGCCACGTGTCATACCCTGAGATATTAAAACAAGTAGGTTGCATAGGAAGAACATAAGCGACTAAAAGACTCAATGATATGTAAGAGTTTACGGGAACAAGAGGTTGGTTTTTCATATTCTTTGATATGATGATATTATCTTTGGATGATATTATCCATATCAAAGGTGTTAAAACCCTACTTGGTGTAGTCTATTAATGTCCGCCCGCCATTGTCTACTTTCGCAACCTTGAGAATCAGTAGGGTCAGTGTATGCACATTGCGTCATCATGGGCGATTTCAACACAGACCTTGCGCAGCCAACCTGTCGATCCCCTCAACTCTTACATATCATCGAGTCTGTTAGTCTCTTATGTTCTTCCTCTGCAATCTACTCGTTTTAATATCCCAGGGTATGACACGTGGCTCGACTTAGTCCTAACGACCTGTCCCTCTCTTGTGTTGGAAATAGGTACCTACTCAGGGGAGACACCGTAAAGTGAAGAAGAAGAAGCAATGTTTTTTATTGGAAAATCTCTACGACGATAATTAAGGGCCCGTATTCGATTTAGCGTTACTCAAAATCTAAACGATTGCTAGAACGGCGTAGCAGCATTGACACCCACTAGTACAACTCAATGATCGGTTTGTGTGCATCAGAAAAATAAATACGCACGAAATAAGCACGAATCATTGAAATTGATCGGCAAACGACAGCGCGCGATGTTTTACAGTGCTTTTTAAAGTAATTGTCTAAAATAAATGAGCTCATATAACGGACTGAAATCAGTTATGTTCTTATTCAAATACTGGTGAAAAAAAATTGTCAAAGTGAACCGATTTTCTACTTTTTCAACATTGTTTTTTAATACATAATAGTAATATTTTCGTAATTTTGGCTCTGTAGCTGTCTTTATGACTGTATATACTGTTGGAAAAACGCATAAAACAAAATAATTTGGCATATTGTAATGGTTGTATTAGTCCTGAAAGTTATAATCTGCTCATATAATTACGATATTGCTCTAGGCAAAACGTAAAAACATCAAGTTTTCGTCACGAATCGAATACGCGCTTGTTAGAATAAAAGGTAATAAAAGGCAACATTAAAAAGCACAATTAATAGCTCTATTATTAAATACACATACTTATATACTCAAAGAATATTATTATTTTAGAACAGAATAGTGAAATGAAAATACTTTGTTTAGGAAACATATATTTTATTGTAATATTTCAGACTCAAAATCATTTATTTCAATTCAACCTTTTACAGGTACTTTTGAATTGTCAGAGTCAGTCAGAAAGTTGAATCTAGTTGCTCGTTCCAAAGAGTAGATTTCTATGGAGAAGAACGAGCAAGAAACTCCATGAACACTCTTTTAAAATCAGTAATATTTTACAAATTTAAGTTACATCATTCATGTCATAACAACTAGGTACATATAATTTAATATTAAAATTATACATATACATAGCCTTTCATAGTTATCATCATAGTTATACTTATCTTATTATTTTCTTCGAGAGCTCCGTACCGATCAACGTTTCGATCAAAAGTGTCCTCCAATGAAGTCGGAACACTCGCTTTTATAAGCGGCGATAAACAAGTATGATTCATGGGAGAAGAATGATGACAAGCAAATGTGATTCATACTTATTTGCTATCCAAAGTTTAAACACACTTTATTCTATTTAAAATGATGTTATTTACTATACTTCTACTGCATTTAATCAGAAATTAATTATTACTTTATATTACAACACGAATTACGTTGTTATATATTAATTACATCGGTATAAATCTAACACGGCCATACTGACAAGTACTTCGCTCTCGAAGTACAAACACAATATTCTTATTACATAAAGGTACATTTTGTTTACATACACCACAGTTAAGGTTTTAATCCATCCATAATAATACAATCATGTCTTAAACTAATATTAATACAATATATACTAATATAATTACAATGTCAGTAATCGTTTTCATAATCATCATGGTATAATCAATAATCAGACCTTACTGGGTAGACCAAACACCCGCAGTCAGTGAAGCTTAATCACCCGCGACCAGTGAATGTCATAATAAACCACAGTTAAGGTTTTAATCCATCCATAATAATACAATCATGTCTTAAACTAATATTAATACAATATATACTAATATAATTACAATGTCAGTAATCGTCTCATAATCGTCATTGTATAATCAATAATCATACCTTACTGGGTAGACCAAACACCCCGCAGTCAGTGAAGCTTAATCACCCGCAGCCAGTGAATGTCATAATATACCACAGTTAAGGTTTTAATCCATCCATAATAATACAATCATGTCTTAAACGAATATTAATACAATATATACTAATATAATTACAATATCAGTAATCGTCTCATAATCGTCATTGTTTAATCAATAATCAGACCTTACTGGGTAGACCAAACACCCCGCAGTCAGTGAAGCTTAATCACCCGCAGCCAGTGAATGTCATAATATACCACAGTTAAGGTTTTAATCCATCCATAATAATACAATCATGTCTTAAACGAATATTAATACAATATATACTAATATAATTACAATATCAGTAATCGTCTCATAATCGTCATTGTATAATCAATAATCAGACCTTACTGGGTAGACCAAACACCCCGCAGTCAGTGAAGCTTAATCACCCGCAGCCAGTGAATGTCATAATATACCACAGTTAAGGTTTTAATCCATCCATAATAATACAATCATGTCTTAAACTAATATTAATACAATATATACTAATATAATTACAATATCAGTAATCGTCTCATAATCGTCATTGTATAATCAATAATCAGACCTTACTGGGTAGACCAAACACCCCGCAGTCAGTGAAGCTTAATCACCCGCAGCCAGTGAATGTCATAATATACCACAGTTAAGGTTTTAATCCATCCATAATACAATCATATCTTAAAATAATATTATAATAAATGTACTACAGCGTTTTGTTCAGTCCACTATCCAGGCCATAGGCGATTTTTTTTTCTTTTGCAACTATTATACTTTTCTGATTTCCAATACCCCTTAATGAGAACCTGGCATTATCTAATATGTTCATAATTTCGTAACGTCCCTTAAATTTTGCTGCTAGTTTGTTATGTCGCCTATGGTCTTGATTTACATAAACAGTATCACCTACGCTATAATTTATGTTATCTCTACGCGTTTGGCCAAAGCGGTCTTTGAATGTACCGGCAACAATTTTAAGACGTTGATGTGCTAACTGATGATCGGTCGTTACGTTAATAATTATATTATTATCTAGTATTACTTCATCTAATCGAGCTTGTATACACGGGATGTTAGAGTTTCTGCCTATAAGCAGCCTAATAGGTGAAAAGCCAGTTGATTGCTGTACAGTAGTGTTTAAGGACAATTGGATTTTCCACAAAACGCTCGGCCAGTCTGACACATTACCACACCTAGTAGCTAACATATTGATTACGGTTAAGACGTAACTTTTGGCATGTGATGCTCTAAATAACGAATAAACTAAATTCAGTGCCAACAGGAAAAATATTTTTCCATGCTAGCCCTTCAGAATCTACAGTGATTTGAATGTCAGGATAATTAACCACATTCCTACCAATAAGATCATATGAAAATCTTGGTCACGGGCCACATGTAAATATAGTTATAAACAAATATCTTCAAATTTAACTGTCACTGTGATAGTTGCAAAAATATGTATTTTACCGTTACCTATTCCACTAACGTACTTATATTGAGTATGGAAAAATATATAATTTAGTCATTTGGCAATAGATTCCCGTATAATGCTACAACTTACTCCTGTGTCGACAATAAAGTCAATAGACATTTTGCGAATGGTAACGTCAGTAGGCTTAAAGTTTAAAACATTGCATAAAGTATTGACTCGAACATCTAGTCATTGATCTTTGAAAGTTTAATTGCTGTTTGGTCGAATTTACACGTTTAAAAATACAACTTATTCTCCAGGTAATTGATCTAATGGTCGCTTTTTAGTCTCTACGTAAGCAGAAAACTAAACTAAAATTCTGATGTTGACGAGTCTGAACAATAAATTACAGCTTTATACAAACAGAGATATTTTTTTTTTCGTGTGGGTACATTCAAGTTAATTCAGCACAGAAATTTTCCTATTATCGACCTTCCTGGGGTTGTCAGGACTCGTACCATATTAAAGCAGAGCCCTTGGGGGCCTTACCTCCCTTTGCGACTTTAGTTAAGTCGCTCCAACCAAACTTTTCTCCAAGCTTGTCATTGTCTGCACACCACGCCACTACGCCGCTGTCAGTGGTGGCGGGATCGAATATCGGGAGAGCCACGTACGTCATCCTGCCGATTCTTACTGGACAACGCTTCTTTGCTAGTAGTAAGCAGCTTTAGGAGAATCTCTGGTTCCATTTAGGTAGCAGCAATAACCCTGAAAATATAGTAAGATTAGTTTAGCACATGGTATCCCACTTCTGATGTTAGAATAAAAGGTAATAAAAGGCAACATTAAAAAGCACAATTAATAGCTCTATTATTAAATACACATACTTATATACTCAAAGAATATTATTATTTTAGAACAGAATAGTGAAATGAAAATACTTTGTTTAGGAAACATATATTTTATTGTAATATTTCAGACTCAAAATCATTTATTTCAATTCAACCTTTTACAGGTACTTTTGAATTGTCAGAGTCAGTCAGAAAGTTGAATCTAGTTGCTCGTTCCAAAGAGTAGATTTCTATGGAGAAGAACGAGCAAGAAACTCCATGAACACTCTTTTAAAATCAGTAATATTTTACAAATTTAAGTTACATCATTCATGTCATAACAACTAGGTACATATAATTTAATATTAAAATTATACATATACATAGCCTTTCATAGTTATCATCATAGTTATACTTATCTTATTATTTTCTTCGAGAGCTCCGTACCGATCAACGTTTCGATCAAAAGTGTCCTCCAATGAAGTCGGAACACTCGCTTTTATAAGCGGCGATAAACAAGTATGATTCATGGGAGAAGAATGATGACAAGCAAATGTGATTCATACTTATTTGCTATCCAAAGTTTAAACACACTTTATTCTATTTAAAATGATGTTATTTACTATACTTCTACTGCATTTAATCAGAAATTAATTATTACTTTATATTACAACACGAATTACGTTGTTATATATTAATTACATCGGTATAAATCTAACACGCTCTTAAATAGCAACACAAACTCCTTCTTTCCAATTCTAGCGTTACGGATAAAAACGAAACCGGAAAGTGGGGGTAGATGGAAGAAAGAAGATTGAGGTTTGAACCAACTCTTACAAATCAGAACGGCGTGAACGTTGGCATTAGAAAAGGTGTCTTACAGATCACTGTAGTATCTTGACACAAGTTGGGCATTGTTATGGCAGACATTAAACAAATGGTATTTCTATTGACTGAAGCTCCGACGCACAAAGTCACCAAGGGTGTCGGTTATTGAACTAAAACTTGCATCAGCGAGCGGAAGAATTAAAGGAAGCATTGGAAGCAAAAATGCGACTAAGTTATAATTAAACCTTTTGATGCTACACCAATATCTGTGCACCACCCACCAACAACACTAGTAGGACAATACATAACAACATCGAAGAGAAAAAATATAAATAAATAATAAAAAGTTCAATCAGTTTAAGGTTTAGGTTAGTTCAAGGTTTGGGGCCGAGAGGACCTGGTGCACTGCACCGCCTAGCCCTCCGATAGCTACGCCACGGAAAAGCGGGGTACAGAAACTCGACGTTAAGGGAGTAAAAACGGGACAGAAATCGTAGACTCGGAGTAGGGATAATAGAAGCGAGCTAAGGTTCTCGGCTCAGCGTAAAGAGACTCGACGTAAAGATTTCTGAATTCTAAATTGATTCACTGCGAAAACTAAAAAGATTGTAATAAAAAAATTATTTAAAAAAACAAAAAACCCGACTGCGTGAAAAATTGTTAAACTCAAAAGATAGAAATAAGTGAAAATTTAAATATTTTTTTGGTTTTGAATCATCGTGGTTGACAGTGTTCACAAAGGCAGTCGGAGGCATTAAGTTAAAGTTAAGACACTTTCAACGGATTTGAAACATATTGTATATTTTTGATGCCTCCGACTGCCTTTGTGAACACTGTCAACCACGATGAACCAAAACCAAAAAAATATTTAAATTTTCACTTATTTCTATCTTTTGAGTTTAACATTTTTTCACGCAGTCGGGTTTTTTGTTTTTTTAAATAATTTTTTTTATTTATTTATACTTCATGCACAAAGGTACAAAGGCGGACTTAATGCCGACAAACCGATGCGACCCGACGATGCGGACAATTTAAATAATGTTCCCTAAAAAAAGTAACGTGACCCTAATTCATTGCTCTCGACTGTATAATATTAAGTATCGATGCTAATATTATATAAGAGGTAAAGTTGGTATGATTTGGTTTCTTCCAAAGAACAAGTCCTAATAACTATTAAAATGACGAAAATGTATTTAGCACAAATTATTTTAATTTATTTATTTATTATATTATTTTAATTCCTTCAAGCTTTTGTAAACTTAGATTACAAAATTCATTCACTGATAGAAAGCTACCCTCTTGTTGAGTGATAATTATGTTTCATGGTGATATCCAGGCGAACAAAGTTACGTGCAGAAACTAGTCTAGCGTATAGGTAATGAAAAAATAGGAACATAAACAATTTTAAGTATTTCTCCTTTGTCTAAATAATTTTAATCGAAAACCTTTCCTTGCAAAGCGTATCAGATATTATAGTATCTAAAATATTTTGTGTTGTGTTTTGCCTTTAGAAGTTATATACTTTTATACACGTTCTAAGATAACAAGCTAAGTTAATTAATGAAGGAGATAATTAACTGTTAGTATCAGGTTCTTGTCTACTCCTATGTGGGAAGGTCGTTCACTTTGCGCTACAATACTTGAGGTTATGCTTTAATGCAGAAGTAGGTGCATGATTTTCTAAAGGATTTGTGGACCTGACAGGTGTCAAGAAAACGAAAGATAACTATCTACTGGTTAATGGTAAATATGTAGTACAGACGCCATCAAGGCATACCAACCTGTCAAATTTTCTCAATTGAGTATGAACCTTATCTTTTTGTTTCAAAGTTGAAAATCTGTAAAAAATATAACAGATTGTAGTGGTTTGATATGCTGGCCTCTGTACCTTTACCTTGACCTTAGTTTTGCTTAAAAGAACGGATTGTTCCCACTAGTTCTACTAAACAGTTCTACGATAGAACTAGTGGGAATTTTTTTCCCAGTAGTCCTACGATGTTAGGTGTTACAAAATAGTAGAACTAGTGGGACTTTTTTTCTCAGTAGTCCTACGATGTTAGGTGTTACAAAATAGTAGAACTAGTGGGACTTTTTTCTCAGTAGTCCTACGATGTTAGGTGTTACAAAATAGTAGAACTAGTGGGACTTTTTTTCTCAGTAGTCCTACGATGTTAGGTGTTACAAAATAGTAGAACTAGTGGGACTTTTTTTCTCAGTAGTCCTACGATGTTAGGTGTTACAAAATAGTAGAACTAGTGAGACTTTTTATTCCCACTAGTTCTACTAGTTCTTTCGCAGTTCTACGGTAGAACTAGTGGGACTTTTTATTCCCACTAGTTCTACTAGTTCTTTCACAACTCTACGGTAGAACTAATGGGACTTTTTATTCCCACTAGTTCTACTAGTTCTTTCACAACTCTACGGTAGAACTAATGGGACTTTTTATTCCCACTAGTTCTACTAGTGCTTTCGCAGTTCTACGGTAGAACTAATGGGACTTTTTATTCCCACTAGTTCTACTAGTTCTTTCACAACTCTACGGTAGAACTAATGGGACTTTTTATTCCCACTAGTTCTATAGTTCTACTAGTTCTTTCACAACTCTACGGTAGAACGAATGGGACTTTTTATTCCCACTAGTTCTACTAGTTCTTTCACAACTCTACGGTAGAACTAATGGGACTTTTGGTTACCACTAGTACTACTTTTTGATTTATTCCCAAATAGTAGAACTAGTGAAACTTTTACTTCCAAGTAGCTCTACTTTAAGAAATGTATTGCCAAACATAGTTTTGCCTCACATAAGGTATACAGTAAACTTAATTATTATTGGACACCCTAATAAAGCAAGTCTTGAGGTCCTAGACCATAGTCATTTCCAAATTTGAACTAGGATTTCAGCACCTCGTTTGGTTAAGTCCTGAGATCCTAGTCCATAGTCTCTTCCGGAATTTGACTAGGATTGTAGCACCTACTTTGGTTAAATATGTCCTGAGGTCCTAGTCCATAGCCTCTTCCGAATTTAAACTAGGATTTCAGCACCTAGTTTGGTTAAGTCCTGTGTTCCTAGTTCAAAGTCTCTTCCGGACTTTAACTAGGATTAATGTAGCACCTAGTTTGGTTAACTACTGAGGTTCTTGTCTATAATTTCTCTCAAATTTGTATTCAGCACCTATTAGGGTGCTCAATAATATTTAAGTTTACTTTAAACCTTCTTATGCGAGGCAAAACTACGGATGGGCAAAACTATGTTTGGCCATACTACTTAAAGTAGAGCTACTTGGAAGTCAAAGTTTCACTAGTTCTATCTACTATTTGGGAATAAATCAAAAAGTAGTACTAGTGGTAACCAAAAGTCCCATTAGTTCTACCGTAGAGTTGTGAAAGAACTAGTAGAACTAGAGGGAATAAAAAGTCCCATTAGTTTTTCATAAATCATTTATTTATTTGCAAACATGGGTGTAAATATACATTGATGTTTTTTTAGTTACAAAAGTTCTCCATGTTTAACCATCACATAGGTATGCAAATATGGTAAAGTAAAAAAAATAAATAAACAAAAATTAAAAATTAAATTAAAATTAAAATTAAATTTTAAATTATACTATAAATTATATTATAGTTCTACCGTAGAGTTGTGAAAGAACTAATAGAACTAGTGGGAATAAAAAGTCCCATTAGTTCTACCGTAGAGTTGTGAAAGAACTAGTAGAACTATTGGAGTAAAAAGACCCATTAGTTCTACCGTAGAGTTGTGAAAGAACTAGTAGAACTAGTGGGAATAAAAAGTCCCATTAGTTCTACCGTAGAGTTGTGAAAGAACTAGTAGAACTAGTGGGAATAAAAAGTCCCATTAGTTCTACCGTAGAGTTGTGAAAGAACTAGTAGAACTAGTGGGAATAAAAAGTCCCATTAGTTCTACCGCAAAACTGCGAAAGAACTAGTAGAACTAGTGGGAAAAAAAAGTCCCACTAGTTCTATCGTAGAACTGTTTTGTAGAACTAGTGGGAACAATCCAAAAGAACCAACCCAATAATATAAAACAAAGTCCCCCGCCGCGTCTGTCTCTCTGTTCACGATAAAGTCAAAAACACCTGAAGGGATTTTTATGCGGTTTGCACCAATAGATATAGTGATTCAAGAGGAAGGTTTAAGTATATTTGTTAAGGTTTAGTGTAAATTGGCTAAATATGACGATGATTATTGAAAATGGCGGAAAAAATCATGGCAACTGGGAGCTATGTAGGTAGATGGCTATGCTCTGCTACCCGCGTGAGACAGGGTCGGGTAAGGATACGTTAGTCTCTCAATAATTCTATTAATCAAAGTTATTCGATATGCAAAATTATATATTTTTTTCAGCCTTTGTTTTCCCTCTTCAGGGCTACTAGGCTACTCCCCTACCACTTCTCTCTGTCAAGGGCTATTTTAGACCAGTCTTTGTCAAAAGAGTCTAGATCATCCCGCCACCTCCGCCTGGGCCTGCCGCGATGTCGCTTGCCATGTAATGGGACCCATTGGGTCACGCGTTTGGCCCAATGATCGTCTGACATGTGGCAGATGTGTCCAGCCCAATTCCACTTTAGCGTGACAGCTTTCCTAATGACATCAGCTATTTTTGTGATGGAACGGATGGTAGTATTCCTAACCCGGTCTTGAAGTTTTATGCCCAGAATACTCCGTTCCATACCTCTTTGGCAAACCGCGAGCGTAGACCTCTGCTGATTTGTCAAAGACCATGTTTGAGAACCATATGTGAGGATAGGAAGAATACACACGTCGACGAGTTTTCTCTTAAAGGACAATGGAAGATTGCCTTGATTGATTGAAGAAAATTACATTACTGTTCATTAAATCAGGTTCAAACATTCTAAACTTATGCTCAGAAAAGATTTAAAATAATGAGCGTTAAGTAAATATCTGAGATCATTACAATAAACTACTTATAAAAATGGGAGAATTATGTTTTCATAGAGTGCATCACGGTTACCCGAAGATCAGATGCTCGGAGAACGTTTGGACTAATCATTGTTTAAACGAAGAAAGAACGATTCTCTGAAATTAAGCCACAATATTTATATTTGCTTCAGGTTCACTAAAACTTCTATCAGTAGTAGTAATAAAGTTATTTAATCAGGGATAAATATCGAGATATCGTGTATCAGCTTTTCCCATTCTATATCAGCTTCCAGTCTTACCGTATGCAGTATACTAGTGTTTTAAAGCGACGATCTATATAATCCCCACAATTCAGTTACTGGGTAACACGATACCCCTTAGTAACATTGATTGTGAAAACAAAACCCCAAATAAAACACAAAGTCCAACCTGGAAAAATATTTCAAGAAGATTTCTCAAAATAAGAAAAAAGTCGTGGAAATCACTTCGCGTATTCTTTGTGAAAGGTAAATGCGATGCGGTATAAGTAATACTTTTCATTTATTTAATTTATTCTGAGCATACCATCATATAGCCCATATGGACCTTTTTTTTGTTCTGCGGTGGAAAATCCCCATAGATGTCCTCCGCCCTGAGGCGGGCGAACGGGTTTGTCCGACTCTTACTGACTAAAAACTACAACTCATCCAAATAACGAAATAACTAATAAAATATTTGAAAATTTGCAAAATTAAGGAGCGCAAAATAGTGGTGAATTCAGTATGATATAGTGTTGAGTAGGACATACAAGAGGCGGTACATTTGTCCCGTACATGACGTCAAAATGTAAGAGCGGTACAACATTTAAAAATGTACTACTTCATATTTTATGTCGTGGTAGTCGCTGTACTCGTTACTCTAAGTACGTAAACTGTAGCGTAAGAGGGAGAGGGAGCGAGACATATGCTACAATAGCACGTCAGTCTAAAATGGATGATTGGATGTAACGTAACCGCGATTCGAGACATTTTTAGCGTAATTGCACGAATTTAGCGAAATTGCACATTATTTGGTTAATGCAAAATGACCTTTAGCATAGTAAACAATAAAGTTTATTTTCTATTACCAAAGATTAAATAACAACATGACTATTTTGACAAAAACACCAAGTGTAGTACAAAAGTCACTTGCACATCAAATCACGTCAAATGTCATATTTGTACCGAGGACTTCAA
Source organism: Charanyca ferruginea (assembly GCA_947361185.1). Taxonomy (NCBI): domain Eukaryota; kingdom Metazoa; phylum Arthropoda; class Insecta; order Lepidoptera; family Noctuidae; genus Charanyca; species Charanyca ferruginea. The sequence continues at coordinate 6,486,813 of OX376070.1, forward strand.
ACTAAAGACTCTATGCTTCAAACCTTCAAATGTATCACTAAGCCTCAGTACGCCTCGCCTCATTTGAAGTAGGACATTGTACCGGCTCAGAGCAAAAAGAGGCTACTCTTACAAAACTCTTTTTTAAGTCGTGTCCTACCCAACACTAGTATGATACAACCTTTGACGAATGACACGACCACGACTAAGTACCAGGGAATCATGACTTAAGTCCCAGTTTCCAAATATCTTTTCTAAGCTCTTTTACATCCAGAGTACTAGGAGCGCATAACTTAGTAGTACTTACTGTCCATAAAAAAATATGTTTGTATGTTTGTCCTCTATGCATTCTTGCGTAAGCCCGCGAAGGTAAAAAACCGGGAAAGAGGTCGAAGATGTAGGGGAAATAATAATAATAATAATATGTGGGGACATTTTCACACACGGCCATCTGACCCCAAACTAGGGAGACCCTGTACTATGGGTGTCAGACAGCTGACAAATGGTACTTATACTTTGTGTTCAACGCTCAGCATCGCACATTATCGTCACTTACCTCACGCGGGACAGCGTTTTAACACAGCGTTCCTTTTGGAGAGATGACTGATAGAAGCACTCTCAATCCAATTCGGCTGGACTATCAATCGTTGCATCGTCACTTACCGCGAACTGTCTATGTAATAAATGATCCCTGTCTCGGCCCCTATTGGGGATGATATTTTTCTCGATCATTTCGGGGCTGGTTTTTGATTTATGAAATATGTAAATGCGTTTGAGAAAAATGTGGTAAGTGTTCTCTCAGATTGAGTGATGATTTCCAATGATTTCTCGATTTGTGTGTTGTTTAAATAAAAGCACATTATTCGAAGGGAAAATAGTAGATTCATTTTTCTATTCTACTAGCTTTCAAACGTGACTCCATCGGCGTGAAAGTCAAATACTTATATCGTAAAATATATCTTGTGGCGTTCGGTAATAGTATACCTTTCTACCAGAGAAAGAATTTGTGTAATCCGACCAGCAATGCTATTCTGTAAGAACTCACTTCAGTGCTCACTTCTGATTCCGCGGTGAAAACTATATTATAAAACTACCCTAGCGTCACTAAGTGAGAACAGTGTACTATTTGAAAGTAGGTAACAATTTTTAAAGTAACAGGTTTTAACTTCAATATGCCTAGAAAATAGTAAATCACAATTATCTTCTGTAGCGCGTCGGGGATGTTTGCCGACGCGCCTCGCAAACATTCCCAGTTTGCCGAGGCGCTTGTGGATTGTTTCCACACAATCATGCGTACGCGGTGCACATCCTTGGTGCGTAGGGTGCGGGCCAGCCCCAACAGTATCCTGAGCGCATTTTGCTGAAAGTTTTTACTGTCAGTACGTGAACCACTGCTGCATGGTTCACTTACAAACTAGTGTTAATTAACTATTTTAATTTTGTGTAAGTATTTTAATTATTTTGTGTATGATGTAAAATTTTCAATTTCAATTTAAATGCTTTATGATCCAAAGTTGATTGAAATAAATAAATAATTATTATTATTATGTCAAAAAGAAACTGATTATGTATAAAACATATCAGTTTATTTTTCACAACATACATTAGGATAGACAAAATTATCAAAAAAAAGCTTTTTACAAAAAAGACAACCGCCTTCAAAAAGTGAAAAATAACTTTAGCACAGAACACACATTGACTTTAGTTTCGAAATTCAGTGGCTTTGTTCTGTTTGTTGTTTTGTATTGCCACCGACTTCCGAAACTAAAGTCAATGTGTGTTCTGTGCTAAAGTTTTTTTTTCACTTTTTGAAGGCGGTTGTCTTTTTTGTAAAAAGCTTTTTATTTTCCGCTTTTTAGTACCTCCTTCGCATCCAAATCTATTAAGAAGAGATTGAAAGTTAACTACTACAAAGATTGATGAAACTAAAACGTCGTCTATGTAAAATCTTTGGGTATTTGTTGATTTTTCAAAAAGTGCTGAATCAATTTCGATAAAATTTATATGGAACCACCCCTGAAGCATACCCTATCCATAATAAAATCGACAGAATTTTCAAAATCGGTTTACGTTTGCCGGAGAAATCGCGTAATTAATCACGCACATACTTAATGCAAATTTAAGACTTATACGGTTTTCTCATGGATGCCATTGTCAGAACTGGACCAAATTAAAATGGGACTACACGGGAAGTAGTAGCTTTCAAATAAAAAAAGAATCATCAAAATCGGTTCACCAAGTCCCAAGAAATCAGGTAACAAACATAAAAAAAAAGTACAGACGAATTGATAACCTCCTCCTTTTTTGAAGTCGGTTGAAAAATACGTTGGCACAGAAAAATTACCATTAAATGTCAGAAGTTAACTTTCCAGTACTCTATGTAACGATTAGGTACTTAACATAGTAATTTCTTACGAACATTTTATCAAAATCTAAATCCCTAACAATTTATAGCTCAACACTTCAATCCTCATAAAAATTAAGAAATAAATCTCTCACATTTCAGGCCACACTTTTACGAGCGCACATATAAAAAGGCTGTTTTACTGGCCCCTTCCCTTTCATCGTGGCGTGATGATAAATCTCTAGTTTACTCGGAAATTCCGCCATGTTGTTTCCTGTCATGTGCGTGACCGATGTGATCGCTAAAATTCCCTTGTGTAGTGAGTGTCATAAGGTTTTCAGTGATTTGGGTCAATGAAGCTTTGGTCCCTGGTTAAACGAGAATAATTTACTAAGTGGAAGGGGATGGATTCGGTTCACAATTCAAGACCCGCCGATGAAACTTATGTAGAAAAATTAGGTGTGCCATACATTTTGATCGTTTAGGTGTGCACGTTTAAATGGAACATTGCTGTTCCATTTAAACGTGCACACGTTAATATTTTTTAATGCCGAAAAATATTTGGGAGGACATGGTCAACAATGGCCTAAGAATCAACACTTATGAAACCTTTGCAATAATGACTAGTTTTTTTTTTTATAATTTACATTACAATTATTAGAATAGAACAGACACTTCATAATTTTGAAAACATTCTAAATAGTAAGTCACTTCAGTCTTATTCCTCGTTTTTATTTTTTTATATTGCGTCTCTGCGCTTTTTCGAATAGGCAACTTTATTTCCGCACTCTCTCAGCGCTTGATGTATGAATTAGGTTTTTTAGTTACAAAATAGAATAAAGCGGTTAAAAACGTTGTGTGAAAAATAACAAAATAAAGCCTGGAATCCGAATCCCAGCTCTTTTCTTTTTCTTCAAGTACGTAGGTACTATACTTTTCTTTTTAACCGACTTCAAAAAGGAGGAGGTTATCAATTCGGATGTTTATATTTTTTTTTATGGATTTTCGGGCATAACTCTGTCAATATATGGACGGATTTGCAAAATTCTTTTTTTGTACGAAAGGGGTTTATTCCGAAATGGTCCCATATTGTACAAATTTTACCAAAATTGATCCACCCCTTTTTGAGAAAATTATCAAAATCCCAAAAAAAAAATACTTCAATGACGTTTTATGTCGCTGCACCGTTTCATAATGGATTTGGATGTTAAGGCAATACTAAAAAGCGAGAAATAAAAAATTCTTTCAAAAAAAAAAGAAAACCGCCTTCAATAACTAAAAAGTAATAAATAACTTAAGCACAGAACACACATTAATTTACTTTCGGAAGTCGGTGGCAATACAAAACAACAAACACAACAAAGCCACCGCCACCGACTTCCGAAACTAAAGTAATGTGTGTCCTGTGCTAAAGTTATTTATCATTATTTAGTTTTTAAAGGCGGTTTTAATTTTTTTTAAATAACTTTTTTATTGTGATAGACTCGATTACCTCGATCCTCATTATAAAACCTCATCTTTTTTAAAGACAATATCATGATATTAAAGCCAATTAGTCTTGATTGATAGACCTTAAGTATGATCTTCAAGATTTTCCCAAGCCATTTATTTATATTGAAGTGCCCACAAGACAGAAAACGTCCCTTAATCTTGATAAGATGAGATTCACATTACGGAAAAGGCATTTGCGAGATCTATTTTTTTGCGTTAAATTAAAGAGTCGTCTCGACTAAACTGTAGGTACCTACGTACATCCTATAATAGCAATCAGGCTACTCTTTTCATTACATTAGGAGAATTATAGTGTCACTTACAATCCCACTTTGAAATGTAATGGCGCTGTCCATCAAAAAACTTAGGGCGGGTTGCTTGCTTCAAGTATACTTTACTGACCGGTAATTGTAAAAAATGGCGCTAACTATCGTCAAATCAAAAAAATGGGTTGTTTCACAAAATCGTACGTCAAAAAGTTACTATTACCATAATCGACCAGTCAACGTAATTTTGTGTTGTCAAACAACAACATATTATGGATTTTCTTTTTGAATAACTCTGACTGAGGGATTTTTATGTCATGAAACAACTCGTTATATTTAACGTACGTTAAACATCTCACGTCATAGTAACTGTTAACCGTCCGTATGTAACGTTAGCCGACTGTTTGTAACAATCCGCCCTTAAAAGTTCAAACAAAATACGAGCTTGTCTTTTACAAAGTATTAGTTCCAAAAACTGTCTTTTGACAGATAAGTTGTAACTCTGTACCTAAGTTGTTGACGTCATGTCCTTATCATCACTACATATTATAAAACAAAGTCCCCCGCCGCGTCTGTCCCTATGTATGCTTACATCTTTAAAACTACGCAATGGATTTTGATGCGGGTTTTTTTATTATAGAGGGTTTTTTATAGATAGAGTGATTCAAGAGGAAGGTGTATAGGTATAATACATGCATATTATAGTAGAAGAAAACCGAGAAATTCTAAGAGTAATGTGAGGTCGTAATATACATTTTTATGCGCTTACATTGCAAACGCTGGCTAAACCTTACGAGATATATCTAATCAATGTACTACTGAATTGTATATCTTAAAAAGATCGATAAAACGTCCGCGATGGTATATGTTTATCTCTTAAGGATAACCCACAGTAACCATTTTTATCCTTTACATATTACAAATAAGATATGGGTTACTTACCAAGCTATTTTAAACAATACAGTTTTATTCCTTACCAAATTAAAGGTCTTAGATACGTTGTGCATTTCATGTAGATCAAAATTGCCCTTCACAGCATATCATTAACATCAATATATTAGAAGATATCACAGTGTTAAAAAGCGGGGGTAGAGCGGCTGGCGCTTAGATTTGAGCGTTGAGTGTTTTTCACATGGCCAATAATTATATGTCGCTCTTTCAAGAGTAACTTCTAAAGAAAACATGTTTGTGTTGTCTAATGACAAAAAAACTGTGAACATTGTATATAAAGACATTCTGTAGTATATTTAGTATAACCATTGCACCCGTGCGAAGCCGGGGCGGGTCGCTAGTTTTATTTAAACAAAGTAATTTACTAGCTATAGGTAATAACATAGTTTAGTTAAGTAGTAAAAAAATTGTTGAAGATCACGCTACTGATTTGGGGTAACCTGTAGGCTGTACCTACTGTTATGATAAATGACGACTCTGTAGCCTAGGTAGGTAGTATATATGCCTCCGACGCACAGGGTCGCGGCCTTGTGGGTTCAAATCCCGCCCAGCATCGCAAACATTTGTGTGATGAGCACTTGTGTTTACCTTGTGTCTGGTTGTTGTTTAACTGTGTGTGTGTTGTGTGTCTGTTTTTTTGTGTGTCTGTGTATATCAGCTGTCTGCCACCCATAGTGCAGGGTCTGCCTAGTTTGGGATCGTAATATGGCCGTGTGTGTGATGTCCTCCTATATTATTATTCTCATTTATTCATCTTATTTACATATTGTTTTACATTTAATATTTATAAAAAATAAAATTACTAAAAATATATTATTATTATTAAATAAATAAAAGTTTTTAGATAATATTTACAAACAAATTACGGACAGAGAATTTTTGAGTTAAACGATATTTTTTATCAAACAGAAAGAAAGCAGTCAACACGTCATGCAATTTAGCCAAAAATAAAACAGAGAGTTTCTCTAACCATCTCATTGCCAAGTCACAAGAGACAGCCATATTGTATTTGTATTATGAGGTCTCCTTACATTGCTTAGACAAACATTCTACCGCTGACAAAAGACTTGGCTGCCTCAGGCAGTCCGGCTATGTCAGACCCTAAGGAATTTCATTATGTGTACACTGAGGGCATGAGGGCGTTGTTTTCAAGTATTCTGTTAATGTTGTCTACGACTGGGCCAGCTAAACGAAATTAGTTATGGCCGCTTTGCCGTTTAAAGTTTTTGACATTCCTGAATGAAGAGTAGACTCCATAGCAAATCATTTCCCTCCTTAGAGGCACAGCCTCAATTTCAATATGCTTTGCCGCTCCCTGAGTTTCTGGATAGGCTTTGATTAGAAACTGTGATTGATAGCCTTATACTTAAACGCTACTTAATTTTAAGATGCTGTAAAGTCTCGTGCAGTCTCTATTATTTTATGCCAAAGTGGCTGTGACAGTACGAGACTTAACGGTATCTTAGAATTCAATTCAAAAATCAAATTATTTTATTAATTTTAACAAGTTTGTACTGTGTAACAAGTGTTTGAAGCATCCTTTTTGGCAAGAAATACCTGTAGTAGGACACTTCCCTCTTCCATAACGTAAAACTGAAATGTACATATACAAAGCTAATTCTATTTTCTGTTCTTAGATTATAATTTTATGAAATAACAATTAAAAATAAAATAAATAATGAATGAAAAATAAAAATGGATGAATGGAAAAGGCAGAAAATGTGATACATAATTATTTGTTTGTGAGTGTAGTGCGTAAGTATAGTACTTAGTGTATGTGTAGAGTATATATGGTATATGTGCAGGGTGTGTGAGTGTAAGTGTTAGGAGTGTGCGTATATGTGTTGTATCTGTGATAGTGCATGTTAGTATGTGAATAAATCATTTGGTGTGGTGTAGGAGGGCCTCCGTATTTTCATAACTGAATGGTTTTAGCCAATCAATTACAAGTTTCTTGCATTCAAAATAAGTTTATGTGTATACGTATATTTTTTTGTTTACTAAGTTATATAGTTGAGAAGATTTTTTCTCATATTGCATGCTATAAAATTTCGTTTTTGATCGAGGAACCTGCGCTATGTAGTCTTTTTTCTTCGTGAAAGTATGTTGACATCAAAGGGCACCTCTTTGTGTTTTTTCAAGACAGTTTGAACTATATAAAGTTTACGCACCGACAGCAAACCGCTCAACTGATATAATTTATCTGCTTTTCTTGAAAAACATCATTTTAATCAGTGCACGTTGCACTCGTTCTATGCATAAATTGGGATTTAGCTTCACCTCCCCTATCAAGGGATGCAGTACACTAAGGCAGACTGCACCAGTGCAACATATAGCTCGTTTATTAGGTTTCTAGTTGGATTTCTAATACTGGTTACATTTATGAGAACAATATGCCTCAGAGTTTTAAATATCCAACCTAGCTTCCTAACTCTGTTTGAGACCTGCTTAAGTTGAGGGTACCAGGATAACCTTTGATCAAGAATAACCCCTAGATACTTGGTTTGTGAGACTTTTTCAATACTCCGTCTCCGTATTCTCCGCATACATGAACCTTGATAGAAAAGTCCTTTCCTAGCTGTTTGCGATTGCAGATGCTAAAACATATATAATTAGTCTTAAATGTATTAAGTATAAGCAGATTATGATTCAGCCATTCTGCAATTTGGGCCATACCAGAAGAAGCATTCCTATCAACATCCATCCATGATCTTCCAGAAAAAACAACAGCGGTGTCGTCAGCATATGAATATACTTTCTTCCTTCTTTCTTTCTTTATTACAGAGGTCATTGATATGTGCTAAGAAAAGCGTGGGGCCTAGAATACTACCATGAGGTACGCCATATAACACTTCTGCATCATCACTAACATATTGCCCAAGCCTAACTCTTTGTTTTCTATTATAGAGGTAATCTTTGATAAATTTGAGGGGAGTGCCTCATATTCCGATCTTTTCAAGTTTGGTGACCTGGATGGGGACAGAGACTGTGTCAAACGCTTTTTTCAGGTCCAGGAAGATAGTTACACATTTGCTTCCATTGTCAAGTCGATTAGTAACAAGTGCGCTTTTAGCTCGATGCGCCTCTGGCCGCAGAGGTGCATCGGAAATAATTAAATAACGTCACTGAATTTGAACAGAACTGATATAAGCATGTTCCATACAATTCTATCTCAACCTAATGGCGACGATGCGAAAAGTTTGTTTAAATTCATGGCTCACGTTTTGTTAAAGTACAATAATTGTTTATGATACGATGGGACTGACATGCGCAACGCGTAAAAGCCCCTATAAACAAATAAAGAAAAAAAAAAAGCGGAAAACTTTAAGCGGAAACTGCATCTTCGGTAGATATACCTTGTCTAAAGCCAAATTGTGTCCGGAAAAGTATTAAGAAAATTAAGAAGCCTAACATTAATTAGTTTATCGACTATTTTAGATATGACTGGAAGGACTGATATTTGCCTGTAATTGCTGACATCGTCTCTGTCTCCACCCTTTTAAACCAGCGTGATAATGGATTGCTTTAAATTTAGTCGTTTTTGTAATTTTGACAACTGAAAATTTATACACTTGTTATTGTTTGACATTTTTACATAAACATTGTATTTTGTAATTCAATTTGTTCGCCATAATTGGCATACTCGTAACAGTTTCGTACATTTTTTAAGTTTTACTAATCTGCATGCCAGACTAGTCAGTGTGTAAACGCATATTTTTGACGAATAAATTACCTTTGTTTTTAAACATAATATCATATCATAAGTAAACAATACCGCGCAAGTAAAATTAGCCATTAGACGTTTTACACTTTACTAGTTTCTACTCGCGACTTCGTCCGCATGGAAGTCTGTATTACTATAAAATACAGCCTATGACACTCAGCAATAGTGTCGTTTTTAGGGTTCCGTAGACAAATGGCAAAAAACGGAATCCTTATAGATTTGTCATGTCTGTCTGTCTGTCTGTCCATACGTCCGTCTGTGACAGTCACTTTTTCCGAAACTATAAGAACTAAAAAAGGTGCTATAAAAATAGCTGCCACGGCTTTAATGGGAGGTAGTATTGTGTTTAAAGATTACAATAGTGAAGAACTTTCGTACCCCAGAATAGTTAATTTAATTTGAGAAAATAAAGTAGTTTAATAAACATTGACTCTACTCTGCATAACGTGTTTCACAAATTACGCGCGATGTGTCGCTTCGTCAATGAAAACAACTGTTATCTCTTTCTATCTGTTCTGTGAATGAAAACTGAAATCAGCTAATTAGTTCGTCACTATCTAACCTACTAGGTACACAATAATACGCAGGGAAAAAAGTGTTTTAAAAGTGCAATTACTTACCAGCTACCGCATTCTTCCAAAAAACTGACGTAGGTAAATAAGATGATAAACTTCCCATCACACTTAAAACAGGCTTTGGACTGACAAGTTAGTGTAAGAATCGCAATTTTTTTCTTTTTATTTTTAAACAGTAGGTGCTTAGATTAATATTTAGGTATCAAATAACGATAAATTACAGTAACTTGGCGTTGCCTTCGCCTTTGCGTTGCACACAAATGTAGGCACGCTTACGTACATGTCTCTTCACTTTATTTAATGTGTCCGTTTCACTTTTTACTTGCCTAAATGCCCGTTTGATGCGCCTTTTTAGTTCTTCTACACTTCTAATGATATGTATGATGACTCACTCGCACACCAAACCTCTGCTGGTATAAGTTTACTCGCGTTAGCGAGTGTAACTCCATAACTGCGCATGCAGTAAACGCACAACACCATTTCAAGATATTCTTGATTGGAATACCGTCGTCTGGGAGGCATTGTTAAAGGAAGCGCGAGCGATTATCCCGTCGCTAACCGCTAATTAAAACTAACTTCCGAGCGGGCGGGGGGCGACTGGCGAGCGGGCGGTCGGCTGGCGCGTGCGACGAACGGGGTAGTGCGGGTCAGGGTGGGGGCGCGCGGGGCTGCTCTTTGACGACGCGACGTCCCGACGAGTGCCGATGCGCAGCGGCATCGTTTGATTAATGATAAGAATGGCAACAGTGTATGAACGGCGCCGGCGTTTTGCGAAACGATTGAATTGTACCTATTCGGTGCGGTGCGGCAACAGCAAGTCTCCGTGATGGTTTTATGCGAATAAATCAATTCAAATTTATACGTACAATTTTTTGTATGAAAAAAAATATGACAAATGATCAATAATTTATCTTTACTATTGTAATCTATAAATAAAATACTGTCTCCCATTGCAGCCGTGGCAGATATTTTTATAGCACCTTATATTGTTGAAACTTGGTCAGTTGATGTATTCTTTAAACCGCATTAAGGTTTTCACACAAAAATAGAAAAAAAAACCAATAAATTTTGGGGGTTCCCCTTACTTAGAACTGAAACTCAAATTTCTTCAAAGGTCTTCAAAAATGATACTGAGGTTTCTAATATCATTTTTTTCTAAACTGAATAGTTTGAGCGAGAGACACTTCCAAAGTGGTAAAATGTGTCCCCCCCTCCCCTGTAACTTCTAAAATAAGAGAATGATAAACCTAAAAAAAATAGTGATGTACATTACCATGTAAACTTCCACCGAAAATTGGTTTGAACGAGATCTAGAAAGTAGTTCTTTTTTTAATACGTCCTAAATCGTAAAACCGCAATTTAAAAAAATACACTGTTATTAAAACATCGATCAAAGTTACAACGAACTACAAGAACTTTTAATATGTCGGATCAGTCAGGATTTAGTCCGTTAGATTCAGTCATCATGTGGGCAGAATATGGGTTTCGTGCAATGAAAACACAATTTAGTACAATAATTCATTTCAAATAAACTCAAACACTATAATTAACATAGACATAGGTTCACTTAGACATAGACTTAGGCACTTCACTTCAACAACGAATCGTAAGTACAGTTTCGGGACGTATTAGCTCCGTTGCGATCAGACACTGGATTCTGAATCACGACTCTGTAGAAGCGCGCCAAAAGTATCGGTCGATCACGTGTTCTTGATAATGGTGCGCTTGCGATCCGTTTCACCATAGACTATTTATTGTCTTTGCGTTTCACATTCATACTATTGACCGAATACGACATAAATTATGTTACTTGCTGCTATGGAACCCTTTATGGGCCAGTCCGACTCGCACTTGGCCGCTTTTTTTATTTGTTAAACAAGTATCGTAATCGGTATTTCCAGATATAACCTCTTACGAATAAAACTTTATAATATTAGTTAAGATTGGAAAAAGATTGTGGCTAAGTAAAAACCGAACAGATCGATTGGTCAAAGGTAAAGCGCTTGCTGCGGTTGGTCCCTGAATGGGTGACCATTCATTTCATACCGAGTTATCTCCGTGCCTCGGAAAGCACGTAAAGCCGTTGGTCCCGGCTGTCATTTATAGATCATTAGCAGTCGTTATTGGTAATCGGAAGCCAGAAAGTCGACAACCAGTAACTGTAACTGGGTTGTGGAGGTCGTTCCAAGTAAAACGCTGGTATTCAGCTGCATCCAGCTGGACTGGAAGCCGACCCCAAAATGGTTAGGCAGATGATGAGTTTAGATTGGAAAGACTTTCAGCGTATAACATTCAATGATGTTACAAAGTTCAGTTGCGTTGTATTGTTAGCTAAACGACGATATGTAGGATGCTCTCGACAGCTGTAACATCATTTTCAAAGGCATTGTGTATTTATAGGACCGCGCTACGCCTTCATTTTTGTAGGATATTTATTTATGGAACACGTTTACGCCCAAAATTGAATAAAGGTGCAAAAAGGGGAGTCTTATCGCAATATTTTTGGGAGTATAGGAACGACAGTTTATTTCGCAAAATTTCTTTTTTTGCTACACATTTTTTTGCTCTTGACGTACCTATAGAATTGACAGCAAAAATGAGATCAAAATTTAAAAAAATATAGTTATTACCAATATTTAATTCTTTCGGTTAGCAAGAGTGCTTCTTTCATCTAACGCAATGTTTGAAAAGTAACGAGTGAGTGAGAACGCTAAAACATCGCACGATTTGAGTGCGGAGTATTCACAATAAACTTGTTCTAGGAAATAGGTACGTGTATTTGAAAAAGTCTCACAAGATTTGGTAAAAATTTTAGTGCCTTAAATTTTCCATTACATGTGCAAAGTTTCTGTAACAATGATTACTTTACTTGTTCAATGTATGAATACATTTTGAACGGTTTGGCCGTTCAGATAAAATTCGTGCAAAAATATAGATATTAAAATGTCTTTAAAATACTAAATTCGTTTCTCAAAACGTTAGTACCTCAAAAGAAAAAAGGTTCACTTTGTTGTCCGTCTGTCTGTCTGTTTGTGTGTCAAGACCCTTTATCTCGGAGCGTAAAGGTAACGAGTTGAAATTAAAATCATATACTTAGGTCTATGGCCCCTTGAAGCTGTGAAGGTGTGGTCTGTGTGGTCTTCATCTACGATAACCGATATTTACACGAACGAAGTCGCGGGCAAAAGCTAGTACTGAATAAAGTGAATTCAGTATTCGATAACGGAGGTCAAACAGCAGTCGCCCCCAGTAAGTTAGGTAAATAGGTAGACTATTATATTCATTTCAATGAGGTGGGGTTGCAATCTGACCCCGACGTACTTGGCAGAATTATAGGAAAACGCTAATCAAAAGTTATTTATGTTCGAAATGCATAGTTCTTTGGAAATCTTATATATAAAAATGAATCGCTAAATGTGTTGGTAAGCGCATAACTTGCGAACCGCTTGACCAAATTGGATAATTCTTTTTTTATAATATTCCTTGAAGTACGAAGATGGTTCTTACGGAGAGAAAAAAATAAATAAATAATAACTTTTGTAGGGTAGGTGTAGGGTAGCCGTAGGGTAGGCGTAGGGTAGGCGTAGGGTAGGCGTAGGGTAGGTGTAGGGTAGGTAAATAGGCAGGTAAGTAGGTAGATAAGGACAGGACGTCTGTCGGGTCAGCTAGTACTAAAATAAAATTTAAAGTTTTTTTATTTTCACCTATTAAAGGGACGGCAGAGACATTGACACGCAGCCTGTTCGATTTAATTTAGTACCTGCATGGTTCTAGACACCAGGACCCCGTGACTTAAAGCCATACAGATCTATCGGTCAAAGGGTAAGCTACGTTAGCCGCGGTCGGTCTGTGGATGGGAGACCATCCCTTTCATACCGAGTTCCGTCTGTGCCTCGGAAAGCACGTAAAGCCGTTGGTCCCGGCTGTCATATGTAGATCTTTGGCAGTCGTTATGGGTAGTCAGAAGCCAGAAAGTCTGGCATTCAGTCTTACCAAGGGGTATCGTGTTATCCAGCAACTAGGTTGTGGAGGTCCGATAGGCAGTCGTCCATGTAAAACACTAGCATTCAGCTGCGTCCGGTTAGACTGGAAGCTGACCCTAATGTAGTTGGGAAAAGGCTAGGTAGATGATGATGGTTCTAGACACCACAGCGTGCAATGTTTCATCGTTTTATTTAAAAAAAGGTACAGAAGCTCTCAAGCTACAACAATCTGTAAAACTTTGATAGATTTTCAACTGTTTTACAAAAGATTAAGGTTCGTAATCAATTAGGAAAATTGGACAATTTGGTAGGACTTGATGTGTTGGCGTCTGTAAATAACCTCATCATCATCATTACAGCCGAAAGACGTCCACTGCTGGACACAGGCTTCCCCTAAGGGGGGGTTTTGCCATAATCGCCACGCTTGGCAGGCGGGTTGGCGATCGCAGTATGGTTGTTACAAAGGCACAGAGAACGCCTGCTGCCCATTCTCTGGTACATCCCTTAGTCGCCTCTTACGACACCCACGGGAAGATATGGGATGGTGCTTTTCTTTACGTCCGACACCATACGGACAAAACAATCGAAATAACCTACAAGATCAAAATATTATATACTAGCGACCCTCCCCGGCTACGCTCTGATGATAGACGGTAATCACATCATAAACCATTATTGTCATATTTCAACAAATCAACACAATAAAAATTAAATATCAAACTATACGTATAAACCTTTCTCTTGAATCACTCTAATCTATTGATGAGAGCCGCATTAAAATCCGTTGCGTAGTTTTAAACATCTCTTACCGAGTCAACAAAGAAAAACAAACAAAGTGAACAGACAGCGGAAAACGACTTTGTTTTATACTATGTAGAGTAAGTATTAAGAGTACTATGCAGATTTTTTTTTCTTTTGGGAGAACCCTGCCACTCTACTCCCAAACCACTGCAACTCCTGGAAGGCAGAATCAACAGCAGCGGCTGAATCTCAACGAGTCCCGGAGAAACTCAACTGTCTTGGATCCCGCAACGAAATTGCATTGCAGATTTTTATTAAAAAAGCGACGAAAAAATGCTATTTTGGGGGTTTAGAATTATGTACAGAATCTGTGGTAAAAGTTTGCACGTTAATGTCCCCCTCCCACTGTGTGAAGGCATTTAAAGAGAGACCTTCAAGAGGAGGGTCATCCTTATATAGATATTACTAGCTGACCCGACTGACGTTGTCCTATCCCTATCTACCTACCCTTCCAAACTACCTACCGACCTACATACCCTATCACCCACCTACCTACCTACCCTACACTACATACCTACCAACCCTACCTACCTACCAACCTACCCAACCTACCTAAAATTTTCTTTTATACAAACCTTCTCCTGATAGTAACAAACTCAAAAAAAAAGAACTACTTATCCAATTTGCTCCAGCCGTTCGGAAGTTATGCGCTTACATACATTTCGGCGATTCTTTTTTATAAATATCGATTTAGGAACCGAATTTGCCAAATTGTGCGATTGGCAAAAAACATGACATGTTATTTGAATATAAATAGAAACCGGGCAAAGCTATTTAACAAAAAATAACGTTTAAGATTTTGGCTCCAGAGTGCTTACGTCATTAGAGCAGCCATTCCATATTTGAAACAGTTCAACGACTCCAAAAATATCTAAAATTGGAGCAAAACTATAACCAGCCAGTTGTAACCAAAGTTATTAGGGTCTTATTACCAACAACTCACCAACAAGATGCCGATGTCGCAACGAAAAATAAAAATCGAAGGCCAAGCTTGCGATCCGGAAATTTTTGATAAAAATCTTTTTCGCGAAAAGGTTTTTCTAAACGTTTGGATGGCGATGGGAAATGCGTTGTATAATTCCCATATATTTCAACCACTTCCTAAGATGGAGTGGTGTATTTATGGCTTAGGAAAGCACTTTGGAGATTGAGTCATATGTTTTAAACAGTAAGTTGAATTTACGATCGGACTTCATTTTTTTTTCGTTAATTATTTTATATCCTAGAATTACCTATAAAATATTAGCTCTTGCTAGCAACTTCATCCGCGCAAATTTTCTTACTGATTCCTAAATATTTTGAGAATAATAAAACCTTACAGCACTTATGAACAGCGTTGTTTCGTTTTCGAGAAAGAATTTTCGATTTCGGACCAGTAGTTTCGAAGATTAGTGCGTTCAAAGAAACATACTCTTCTTTATAAAAAGATGATTTCGTCAGTGAACGTTTGAGTAACATAAATATTGCCGATGGCACGATATATTATTATATAGTCCTAAGTTTATTTTTTACCCAACCATGAGGTTGGGTAAAAAATAATTGAAAATAGGCACGGGATTTTGTAATGCAGTTATTCCAAAAGTAACATTTTAAACATCGTGTTCCATGGCGGTCAATGTGTGTCAATGTTTACCATTCAAACCATTTTCCTACGGGTACGAATATTTTATTGGGGCGATTATTTTACCGCGCACTTTATTATCAACTCCGAGCTCAACGATGAGGGTTGAAAATTCAGTGCACGGAAAAAAACTCCACAATTGAGAGTGGGAATAAGCGCTAATGCTGTAAACAAGAATTCCACAAATCGGCTATCACTTTGTTATACAAAATTTGACCCTTTGGCAACCCGCCAATAATTAAATTCCATCCTAATTATATTGTGTTGTGATTGAATCATGATGAGCTTATGCGGTTACACACGGTTAATTAACTCGCCTTATAATTAATTACGGTTAGGAAGCGGGTGAATCTCTTAATTGCAGGGAAATGTAGGTAGTGCGTTGTGTATGAAGGTTCACGTTCTCTGTAAATGACTGTAGTTGAGCAAAAAAACACTTCTTTGGAAATTAAGTACTGAGGAAACATACTGCGGTTAAGCTTTGTACCGAACGGAAGGAATGAACAGGAAGTACGAACTATTGTCAAAAATTAGCTTGAAGTTTGCACAGATAGGTGACGTCACGGACGACGAGTTGACCGGTACTCCTCGCTGTTGCATATAGCTCTTTATATAAAACTACTCATTTATTAAGAACAATTATAAAACGGAAAGTTGCTACATACATTAAATCAAGACACAAAACGTTATCAAGTGCGCAAGTGCAGTGTATAAACAGTAATTAATGTGTAAACTTAAATCTATACACCAGTGATTAAAATCTACCCGTAACATTCATAATATTAAAACATTTTAGTGAATTCACTTAAAACTAGACGTGAAGTGTTGTCCCAGAGTGTGCTTCAACTCGGTTTACCCCGGTGCCGTTCTATGGTGTTGTCAACCCATTACATTCCCATCAAACTATAACTCGCATGATTGTATTTAAACAGCGCCATCTATTGTCACTGCGCGGAGCGACTAACTGGAATCGATAACCTAAAGTATTCTAAAGTATATATTCTTAATTAATTTTATAAAAGATGTGGCTCTTGATACGTTATAGACTCTGAATTACGATGTACCTAAGTATGGTTTAACCATATTCAACCTCATTTTAAGAGTTAATTTACCATTTGAATTGAGATAAATATTGTTTCAGAACAGCAGAATGACTAATTAGTAGATAGGGAAAGTTTACATATTATGTTTTTAAAATTTTGTCTTTTAATCGTTATCAGAGTTTAATTTCAGTAGAATTAGTACCTTAACGATGCATGTGAGAGTTTTGTGTTTTCTACTTATGTATAATCTGTTTAGAGTAGCGATCCGCACCTCCAAAATAACTACGAAATTGCATTTATCATAGTTTCTTATTTGTCAAAACATGTTTATTTGACTTAAGTGTTGCACTTACTAATGAAGGGTGATCTACCCATCTCCCTGAAGCGAAAACTTATCGATATGTGTTTTGTAATAAATCTACTGAATTTACTCCTATTGAATAAAAGGCTAAGTAGACTTACACATGTAAACTTTAAAAAGTTATAGAAAGATGTGATGGGTAGAAAAACAGTATTAATATTAGAGACTAACCTAAACACACTGTAGATAGGTAAATAGCGCCACCTAGGCTCCAGCCTGGACGGCAATCAGGATCAGACCGAAGAAGGACTGGCGCGCAGTCAGCTCCAAGCTCGGGAAGGAGGTCTCAGGCGGACTTAACAATAGGATCCGCCCTGAGAGCTGCAGGCACGCGTCAGCTCGACGGTTTGATTGAAGACTGTTACCGACTCCCGGTTGTGGACTTTGAAGTTATACTATTATGATGCTAGTTAGAATCCAAATCCAAGGGTATGTGTAGGGTAGGTGTAGGGTAGGCGTAGGGTAGGCGTAGGGTAGGCGTAGGGTAGGCGTAGCGTAGGCGTAGGGTAGACGTAGGGTAGGCGTAGGGTAGGCGTAGGATTGGCGTAGGGTAGGCGTAGGGTAGGCGTTGGGTAGGCGTAGGGTAGGCGTAGGGTATGTGTAGGGTTGGTGTAGGGTAGATAAGTAGGTAGACAGGGACAAGACAACGTCTGTCGGGTCAGCTAGTTAAATATAATTATTGTCTACTAACGTTTGTAAATCGGTTATTGAGACAGTGGCACCCTATTTAGCTTTCATTTTTAATATGTGTGTAGACCAAGGGGTTTTCCCGGATTTAATGA
Source organism: Charanyca ferruginea (assembly GCA_947361185.1). Taxonomy (NCBI): domain Eukaryota; kingdom Metazoa; phylum Arthropoda; class Insecta; order Lepidoptera; family Noctuidae; genus Charanyca; species Charanyca ferruginea. The sequence continues at coordinate 6,504,734 of OX376070.1, forward strand.
AGTACAGCAAGATTATACCACTTTTTAAATCCGGCGATTGCAAGGACACGAATAATTATAGACCCGTTTCGGTTTTGCCGGTTTTCAGCAAAGTGTTTGAAAAAGTAATGCTTAACCAAATGCTCAGTCATTTTAATTGTAACAACATCTTACATGGCCAACAGTATGGTTTCACCAGAGGGCGTTGTACTACTGACGCCGGTGTCACCTTAATTAAGCATATCTTTTAAGCATGGGAGGATTCGCAAGATGCTATTGGCATTTTTTGCGACCTCTCCAAAGCATTTGATTGTGTAAATCACGAAACACTGCTCTTAAAGCTTGAGCATTACGGACTGGGTAAACAAGCGCTTAGCTTAGTAAAATCATATTTAAGTGATAGACTGCAGCAAGTTCAAATAAATGGTGTTAATTCATCAGGCTTAAAAGTAAAAATGGGGGTACCGCAGGGCTCCATATTGGGTCCGTTCCTCTTTTTAGTTTATATAAACGATTTACCTCATTTACTGAAAAATCAACCACAAATGGTGTTATTTGCTGATGATACTTCATTGATTTTTAGAGTAAATAGACGGGCACAGCACCTTGACGACGTAAATGACGCCATGCTTAAGATTCATAATTGGTTTACTGTAAATAATTTAGTATTAAATGAGAAGAAAATTAAATGCATAAGATTCGCTTTGCCGAATGTTAAGAGTAATGAATGTAACGTTGTATTGAATAAGGACATACTTGAATTCATGGAAAGGACTGTTTTCCTAGGGATTACGCTTGATTCCAAGCTACAGTGGGGTCCTCACTTAACATCTCTTGCAGGGCGGTTAAGTTCAGCCGCTTACGCTGTCAGAAAGATCCGGCATTTGACAGACGTGGATACCGCTAGGCTAGTATATTTTAGCTATTTTCATAGTATCATGTCTTACGGTATTTTGCTATGGGGACGGGCTGCAGATATGGATTCTATTTTTATACTGCAAAAGCGGGCTGTCAGAGCAATCTATAATCTCCGCAAACGCGAATCTCTAAGAGAATTGTTTAAACAGATTAACATCATGACGGTACCTTGTCAATATATATATGAAAACATTATGCATGTTCGAAAAAATCTTCAACTTTTTAATAAAATAGGTGACAGACATAATGTTTATACTAGAAATAGGAACAAATTAGATCAGCCAAGCTTCAGATTGTCAAAAGTACATACTTCTTTTATGGGGTACTGTGTAAAATGCTATAATAAAATACCACTTGATACACACACAACACGCTACAACACGCCGCTTGATACAATTGAATGAAAAACAATTTAAAACATGTATTAAACGCACACTATGTAGACAAGCATATTATAAGTTAGAAGATTACATCAATGATAAAGATGCTTGGCTGAATGCTGGTCCTGCTCCACAGCCAGTTTAGGGAATTTCCAAATTGGAAGAAAAGGATGTTTCCTACCCCTTTTTCTATTGACATGAGTAACGAGTATCGTTATTATTCATATGATAAAATAATATACATTGGAAACCATAGTTTTGTATAATTTAGCAGCATTATTTCAATTTTGTAATTAATGTGAATACCATGGAGCCATGTATATTAATACCTTTATGTTTGACAAAAATTAACATGGCGGTTGGGAGTATTGTCATGCTCGCTCAAATGTCTCGCTGATGGTGGCGCGTGTGTTGGATCATTCGGCTCCCTTCAAAATGGTTGAGCTAAATGGTGCTGATTCACGCGTCATGTTCGTGAACGGGCGCTGTCAGTGGAGATTGGTCAGCTCTTATCTGCCATGGATTAGATGCCACTTTATCTTGCTTCTTTTTTGTGTTTTGTATTGTTAGATTACCTTCATCGTTTTCACATATAGAAGCAACAAGAATGTAACCAAACTTTGTAAAAACTTGATTTAAAAGAGTGTCCGTGGAGTTTCTTGCTCGTTCTTCTTCATAGAGACCTACCTACGTTTTGGAACGAGCAACTAGCTTCAACTCTCTGACTAACTGACCGACTCCTTGACAATTCAAAAGTGCCTGTAAATGGTTTAATTGAAATAAATGCTTTGACTTTGACTTTGTAAGAAAAATACAAGGAAAATATGTGGGGACATAATATAATAATATGTGGGGACATTTTTTCACACACGGCCATCTGACCCCAAACTAGGGAGACCCTGTACTATGGGTGTCAGACAGTTGATATACATACACAAATACATTTTTTTAAATGTAAATACATACATATATAGATAAATGATGAAATCATAGATGATATGTAAGTAGTATATTAAATACTATAGCATCTTGCCCGTCCTAACCTACGGTGCCCAGACGTGGTCGCTCACCGAGTCACAAAAGTTCCGCCTCGGAGTTTGCCAAAGAGCAATGGAGCGTAGCATTCTGGGTATAAAACGACAGGATAGAATCATGAACACCACGCTGCGTTCTAAAACGGGTATATCAGACGTAGTTAAAAAGGCTGCCAGGCTTAAGTGGGATTGGGCGGGTCACGTCAGCATGCAGAGTGACCGCTGGGCGAAAATCTCCAAGCAATGGGTGCCTGAAGATAGACGGCGTCGCCGAGAACGGCCCAGAAAGAGATGGCGAAATGACCTAGATGCGTACCACGAGGGCTGGTTCGTGGCCTTTGCCCAGCAGTGGGACAGCACAGGCTAATAAAAAAACAAGTGTTGCACTAGTACACTCAAATCTTTATTTACATTAGGTAGATAAAAATAAATATATCTACCGATTACATTCCGGCCGACAATATTCTGGAATTTTAATAAAAATAAACAAAATCTCAGATGTTCTTTTCAGACGTTGTTTATTTTTATTTTTGCTTCAACAGAGACAATCCGCTTTAAATCTCAGAAGCCGGATTAAAATCGGTAGAAGAACTTAAATGTTGGTTAAGATTTGTGAAATACAGTAGCTATAAGTCATCATCATCATGTCAAACTTTAGACGTCTCGACGGGGGAGGGGGGAGACCTATGCCCCGCAGTGGGGGGGTGGGGGTGGCAAGAATTCTACGTGACTATGATGTAGGTACTTTGCATAACGTACTTAAAATTATAAATGCGACAGTAACTCGGTCTGTTACGCTTTTACGATGAAACGGCTGAACCGATTTTAAGGAAATTTGGCATGAAGATATCTTAAACCCTAGGGAAGGACATAGGCTACTTTTTAATTTGCGATATCATCCGCAGCAGTGATAACCGACATTCACCTGGAGGACGTCGCGGGCAAAAGCTAGTATTATATAAAACTGACACTGAACGATTCAGCAGGAGTCGCGGCGGGTCCCAAACTAGGCACAGCCTGCCTATCTTGGTGACTCAATTACAAAACAGCGTACTATACATTTTGTCGTTTTCTACCAGCGCAGGTTTGTGCGTCGCTGACAAAATTTAACATTATTATTACATGAATGTCCAACAGATAAAAAACAACACATGATATTTCTTTCAATTCCCAAAAAATCTGTACAGAAACACTTCCCCGTTAATAGAATATAGAAAATCAATCTCTCTCTCAATAATACCTTCCTTGTTACCAGTAGATATTGTATTTTCCAGTAACGTCAGACACATCCATTTCCTTTCTTATATTGCAATATGACATGGCAGTGTGTTGCTGTTTTCAATAGAACTTGTGTCTTTTGTTAACGTTGAACAAAAGTGGAATTAATTGCTTTAGCTTGCGTATAGTTCCTTAAGAGCGCCCATCCCGTCATATTACACATCCAAACGCTCGTACGTGATTACGGCGTTATAACAAATATTCCTCCAAATATTTTGACGTGACAACGTCTTATAATTCGATAGAGCCGGCTGCACGCACAAAAAAACATAACGTCATGCGGCGTTACGGCGTTACATGACGTCATGCGGCGTTACCTCGCTCTGCGGCGTTACCTCGCTTTGAGGCGTTCCAAGTGAAAAGTGAATGTGGTGTCAATTGTTTATAGCAACGATAATTACAGCGATAAAGGTAATGATTCTTTCGCGTTGTCACGTTCAACTATCGTCAGTAAACCGACTTTAAAGACAACCAATTTTTTAATACATGAGTATCTTGCGGTTAATATCTACTATGTAACGAATAAACAACGTTTTTGAGAAACAAATTCAGTAAACACGACCGAAAATCGGCTTTTTTGTACAATTTTATCTGAACTTTGGGAGTTCATAGTGCACTCATACCTTGAAAAAGTAAAAAAAACAGCAATCATAGAAACTTGGCACATGTAATGGAGATTCTAAATTACAAACACTTTTACCAAAAACTTGTAAGACTTTTTCAAAAACACTGTATATTAACTGGAACAAGTTATGTGAAATCTCCGCGCGCCAATTTTCATACGACATTATTACGTTCTCACTCATTCGTTTGTTTTCGAGCACTGCGTTCGTTGAAACAAAAAAATCAATCATGCTCGCGAAGTTTGGCCGATGGGGATCAAGGGCGTTCTTAATATCTCGGTTTGGTATCTTGCATGTCAACCTCGTCCGTGTCCGTGTGGTGTCGGACGTAAAGAATAGCACCATCCCATATCTTCCCGTAGGTGTCGTAAGAGGCGACTAAGGGACTTACCAGAGAATGGGCAGCCGCGTTCTCTGTGCCTGTGTAACAACCATACTGTGATCGCCAACCCGCCTGCCAAGCATGGCGATTACGGCAAAACCCTCCCTTGGGGACGCCTGGATGATGTCCAGCAGTGGACGTCTTTCGGCTGAAATGATGATGATGTCAACCTCGTAACTCGTGGCTAAGTAAAAGTCGTAAGGACCAATCGACCAAAGTTTAAACTTCACTTCCCGCGGTCCGTCTGCGGACGGGTGACCATTCATTTCATACCGGGTTCCCTCCGTGTCTCGGAAAGCACGTAAAGTCGTTGGTCCCGGTTGTCATTCATGTAGATTTTAGGCAGTCGTTATGGGTAGTCAAAAGCTAGAAAGTCCGACAAACAGTCTTACCAGGGAGTATCGTGTTACCTAGCAACTGGGTTGTGGAGGTCAGATAGGCAGTCGCTCCATGTAAAACACTGGTGTTCAGCTGCATCCGGTTAGACTGGAAGCCGACTGCAACATAGTCGGAATCGGCTTAGCAGATGCTGATGAATTACTATTTTTTTGTCTTCGAATTGCAAACAATCCGGCCTCCAATCTGTGTTAAGCCGGCACCTCATTTGGCGAATTTGTACAAATATTCGCCTTATCTGGATAATACAAAATGTACACTAAATATATTGAAATAAAGTCCTTTTTGTATTATTCAAATAAAGCGAATATTTGGACAAATACGCCATGTGAAGTGCCAGCATTAAGTTGTCATCGCTACATACCTATAGACATTTGCACATTGCACATTTGGTGAACCAATTAACATCAGGTGGACAGTTTTCCATCTACAGACAATAAAAAAACATTTCACACCTCACAAAATTAGTAGGTACTACTCTATTCAGTATTCTTTACCTAACCTACAATTTGCTGAAAGCTTCGTCCAACAACTTAAACTCGTATCGAAACTTCTACAATGTTTGCACACCAAGTTTTTGTGAACACTAGTCCGAAGTTAGTTCATAATGATGTTATTTGTTGCTGATGTGTTCTCTGATACTGTAGGATACGGAAGGCCTACTTATTGCCTGGGTTATTAGAACTACTTGGGGCTATTTTGTGGTATTAGAAGGAAATGGTCAAACATAATGAAGTTTGTTAAGTAAATAACGGTTTGTGAGTTATTGTGGGGAAATAATTAGCGCTATACCAACAAGGATTACAAATATACAGATTTTTGAAGACTGGTAAGCCTTTGTTTTGTATTTTTATGTTAACATTGAGAAATAAAATATGAATGAGTGTCATGAATATACAAGAAGAGGAAGAGGAAGGCAAAAGAAAAGATGAATAGATTGCGCGAAGAATGACAGGACACAATGTGAGAAGAACACGTGTTGTGCTGACCCCGAGTATCATGGGACAAGGGCAGGAAGATAATGATGATGATGAAGATTGACAAATAATATATGTTTTAAAGATAGTTCTTATTGCTTACGATGTTGGTTTAATAATAATGATAATAAACATCTTATTGTCAGGCAACTGAGGCCCATAAAAAATACACAAATAATCTTAAACAATAATAAACTAATACGCATAAGAAAAACATAATAACTAAAAATATACTCGTTACATTGTGGACGTCGTTTTTCGCTGCGTGAAGTCGCGTAACCTTCATCGGAAATCGGTAATCCTCATTCAAAAAGCCCTGTAGATTTTGGGTTGGAACTCGTACTACGAACGACTTAAAATTGATGTTGTGACGCGATTCCAACGTTTTAAACCTCAGAGTCCAGTCGGTCTTCACTCTCAAAAACGCCACGATTTTCTCAAACCTCCTGGCGTAACACAGCCGCAAAGTATACAGCTGCGTCGTCGTAAGCACAGCAGGACGCAGCAGCATGTTGGGTCCACACGTTAAAGGTTATGCAACCCTTCGTGATGAAACATTTAGTCAATGCTTTCGACCAGCGTATGCATGCGCATATCATGGTCGAAAGCATTGACTAAGTGTTTCGTCTAAATACTCAGGATTCGTTCTAGAACCTTTTCGTATTTAGAACGTTAGTCTTATTTTTATAATAAGGGCTCTACTAACTAAGGGAGTAGCACGGTTTGAGTTCTTAGAGTACCTATCTCATACACATTTTCAAGTCCAAAGTCTAGGCAATTTAAAGAAGACGATGGGAGATTTTATAAGTCTTAGGAATTTTGAAAACACTTTTTAAGTTTTAAAGTGAGCGAGAGTATAAAAGTTTTCTACAAAAAACTTTAAATCAGACTATATTCGCTACAAAAACTCTTTTTTAAAAACATTTTCAATTCATTCTTGAGACTTATGTATCTAAGAAAGCGTAAAGTACGTTTTAAGTTCAATTTCGGCGGTGAGCGCAACAGTGGCCTATCTTTTCCAGACACAATTTAAAATGCATTGTGTCTCGAAAAGATAGGCCACTCTTGTGCTCACCGCCTCATTAAAATCGGTTCATTAATTTTCAAGACTTTGAAGTCGAAAATTTAACATACTTTGCGGTTATTTTTGGTGAATATAAAATTAACCAATTATTACATCGCGGATCAAAAATATTTAAACATAGTTCTGTAAATCCTAATCTCTATTTAACGTTTTTATCTTTGCGATATGTAGTAGGTACATACATTCATCATTTTGCTTATACGCATTCATTTAGTGTCAGCAGTAACAAACGTACGAATGAAAATGTGATTTCCACAAAAACACGTTGTTCCTAATTAAATTAAGTAGAAATTTTACCCGGCTAACGTTTTTGCTGATGTCATTTTGTGCTATACGCTGTCGCGCTAAAACCCAAAGTTGTTTGCCAGGAAGCTGAGTAAGCAGAAAAAAAGATAATGGCTTAATTAGCTGTCAGGAGATTGAAGATGCTTCAGCTTTTATCATTTTAATGGAGGATGCCAGTGTTGGGTTTAATTACGTTTTTAAAAATTGTTTGGAGCGAATTACTTCGTGATTAGGGATGATTGAGGTTAGAGATCACTTAGACAGGGCGACAGCAAAATGGGTGTTTTGCAAAGGTTTACCATGTAAACACAATGGGTACAACTGTAAAGGTTGCATGCATATGCTGGTCGAAACCATTGACTTAATATTTTGTATAAACACTCTGGATTCATTTTAGAAAGCATTTCGAATGTAGAAACGTTAGCTTTTTATATCAAGGCATTGTTTTACCTGGCGCCGTCAGTGGCTGTCGAGCTAATTTTAGGGTTCCGTACCTCAAAAAGAAAAAACGGAACCCTTATAGAATCACTTTGTTATCCGTCTGTCTGTCTGTCAAGACCCTTTATCTCGGGAACGCGTGGAGGTATCGAGTTGAAATAAAAACCACAAACTCAAGTCTACGGTCCCTTGATGCTGTTATAAAATCAACCCTCTATGTTAACGTGAAAAAAAGATACGGCCGTTTATGTCGCAAAAAACACATTTATAATATTAAGATGATTAAAGCATGGATAGTAGATATGGATTAGTTTATAAGTATGGATATGTACCTACAAATATGTACGGAACCCTCGGTGGGCGAGTCCGACTCGCACTTGTCCGGTTTTTATTATAATAATATAGTTTTCCTCTAGTTTTGCCCTCTTTAATTTGAAGTATTTCCGATCTCTAATACACTACAACACGAGAATATAAAGTACTTCGATCCGGTACCGTAAGAGCTCAGCACGGCTGGAACTCTTACAGTACCTAGTAATACCTATGTTTGGCCTGTAACTGACCCGTACACTACTGAGTGTAAGGTTCTGGTTTTGATTTCAATGTTGGTCGAAGTTTAGGTATTTTCCATTAGAAATTTTCAGCCGCATCTTGGAGTTTGGAAATTGGTGTTGATACCTGCCTTGCGCTTGATCTCGCCTCGGTGGGCACACACTGGTGCACTATAATATCTTCTGCGTACTTGCGTATTTGGATGGAGACTTCCATTGAGATTGGCCGGAAGAATTTTATATCCGATAAGAAATTCAGGAAATTTAGATATTCATCTTCGGCTTAGTTCTTCGCAGTGATGTAGATCTAGGAGTAATAGATAGCGACATGTTTAGAGAAAAGAGACTACGTTTTGAGACTTTATGTATTCAAATATTTTATTTATTTTAGAGGTTACAAAATGACAAACATTGCAAACACATACTTAAACACAGACGCCCATTTACAAATCATTCATGCTCAAACACACACACACCCCTACACAAACACACACACACACACACACTTACACATACACTCACACACGCTTACATATACACTCACACACACTCACGCATACATACAATAAAAAAAAATTATAAGTAATAGCAAATAGTTTTCACCTTAATGTTTTTGTATTTATTTTATTGCATTTGTTTTTAATTTTAATTTTTGTTTTTTTTTCTTTTACTTTATAAGTTGTGCTACAAAATTATATAATAATTTGCTAAGGGCATGATAAATTAAATGACAAATTATGGGGAGGACGCTAACTTCTGCAACACAGTTTTACTAGCGCAGGAGTTAGGGAAATCTTTTTTATTAACCACCGTTTGTGTCCAATAAAGATATTATTATTATTATTAATATACATATTTGAAATATTGTTTGACATTTTGTTTATTTTTTTTTTAACCATTTATATTTTGTATGCCATTAAGGCAAAACATGACTGCGACTCAAGTTATTTTTTTTATGTAACATCTTGCATTTATGTATACTCATGTTTTAGCAAAATAAATATCTTGTATCTTGTATCAAAATGTCGGAGAGAAGACACGCAATAAAGACTTTGAAATTTGGCTTTCCGAAACTGAATTTTCTACAAATAGAGTTGGAGCTTAGCCACAACTGTGCACTAGTAAAACGGTTTGAAACTCTTGCTAAAAATCGAAGTACAAATAACTAGCTTTGGCCCGCAACTTTGTTTGCTTCGAATTAAAGTATAGGTACCAGACCAGCCACAAGACATAGTCTGTGACACTCGGCAATACTATAGCTTTCTATCAAGTACTTCCAGCGATAATCACTTACAAACAGACAAACAATTTTACCTGTTTTTAATACTAGTTTAGATTTGAGGCCGGTTACAGTGCTCCACCGACCGTCAATCGGTTCTGACGATACGCATAACCCGACCGTCAGTTTGTACCATTAAGTGCTCTCCTGACCAACAAACTGATTGGAGTCATACACTCACACACGTATACTTGTTTATGTTCAGACATCCATATGGTCGCTCCACCGATCGCTACAGCACTTAACGCATTCGTTTGTTTCCATACAAAATTTTTTAACAAAAAAGACAACCACCTTCAAGAAGTATAAAATAACTTTCAATTCGCAAGTCGGCGGCTTTGGTTTTGCTTGTTGTATTTGTATTGCCACGCTTGTGCACGCTTGTGTTTTGTTGGGTGGTGGTGGTTTTTGTTAAAAAAATTTTTTTTCGCTTTTTAGTGCCTACTTCTCATCATAGAAATTAATTACGAAACGGCGACACTAAAAAAATCTGTCATCCCTTAATTTTCAACCCTTAGGGGTGGAATATTTTCTTGAAATTTTTATGGGACCAAATTTGACCCACACTATCAATTAAAAAAAAATCATCGAAATCCGACTATACTGAAAAAAGTTATGCATTGTCAAACATAAAAATAAATATATAAAAAAAAAAAAATGTTCATAAAATGAAAACTACTGGGCTAAATAATGTTAAATTTTTATGGGACCAAATGGCAACAATTCCGCATCAAACTAAAGAAGAATCACCTAAATCGGATCATAAATCTCGGAGTAATCGATGTACATACATAAAAAAAAAACAACCGACTTGAGAACCTTCTCCTTTTTGAAGTCGGTTAAAAATACATAGCGCGACGTTTGACCCACGGCACGCATGCGGACGCGCTCGACCGACGGTCCCGGTACGCAGTGCGTAGCAATATACGCATGTGTACGGTCAGTCCAGTAGGTCGATTCTGTAAAATTCAAATAAGAACTCGCATCTCACATCGCTATTAACTCACCTCGCATAAGGTTCAAAATGACCTTGATATATTTGACACTTTGAATCAGTTTCGAGTGCGAAGTGAGCGTCGAAGTGACGGGGACTATATCTGTCAAAATCTCCCTGTCAATTTAGTTCAACTTGCTGACACGCTCGCAGGAGTGGCGCTAGTGTAAATTCGCATTATCAACCGAGTTTTTAAAATGCCAATCAACTAACAGCGAATTCAGATTCGAAGTTCAGAATGAGGTCTTACAGAATCACACGGAATCACACCCCAGCACTGTGCGATTTATGGATTTTCATATAAATGACAAGCGCGACTGACGTACGCACTGACGGTCGGTTGAGCACTGTAACCGGCCTAAAGGGATTTTATCATTACAACTAACTTTGGTAGAGTACTTTTGATCTTGATATTCTACAATAACGAAGCGATGATATTACAAGGAAAAAAAATTAATAAAATATAATTAAGGCCCTTTTCTTCTAAAATAATGTGGCCATAATGAGTTTTACAAGAAAATTTGAACAGGATGCTATGACCGCTTTAGATCTACAAAGAGACGCCTTCCTTTCATTTCAAAGACTTCCATTTTGTTCGTCTTCTTGTGACCAACTCGAGTAACTGTTTTACCTGTAGAGAGTAATTAAATTATCGAGACTGAGGTGGTTAAAAGCTTGCTTTTCTGAGTGAAAGTTCTGTATTCGGCTACAACGACGAAATTATGTTTTTTGTTGGTTGTATAAATCTGTATTCGGCTACAAGGACCAAAATATGTATTTTGTTGGTAGTTTAGATTTAGGAGTAAAAAATGAAAATTGCATTTGAAAATGGTGTCGTGATGGCTTGGTTAAGAAGATATCAAGCGACTTTTACAGATTTTAAAATGACAATCACGTCAAAATGTGTAGTGTAAATGATTTGGAAAAAAAAAATATGTTAAGCTAGATCTTTCTGTTTATCATTTAGTATGTGAATATTTTTGATTAAATTCGTATTAAATATAAAGTATTTAATTTAACTCATGAAGTTGTGTCTGACGCGGACAAAACATTGATAATCACACAAAATCTACCAGGTATATTTAAATGAAACTTTCACTATCTTACAGACAATTTCATTATCTATCTTTTAGTATACGACTTTTTCAATTTCATATATAAATAAATAAATATAATAATAAATATCTTGGGACAACTCACACACGGTCATCTGGTCCCAAGCTAAGCAGAGCTTGTGTTATGGTAACCAGACAACTGATATACATACTTATATAATTTATAAATACATACATATTATAGATAAACACCCAGACACAGAACAAACAATCATGCTCATCACACAAAGTTTGTCCTGGGTGGGAATCGAACCCACGACCTCCGGCTTAGCAGTCAGGGTCAGTGACCACTAGACCAACAGGCCCGTCAATTTCATATATACATTCTAAGTTTATCTTGGACATCATTGACATCGGGGAAGGAAAACATCGTGAGGAAACCCAGACTAATCATTTATATAAGACTGAAATCGCCAATCCGCCTTAACCAAGCGCGGTGATCTATGTTAGTGCCTTCTCTGTATAAGAAGAGGCCTTTGCCCTGCTGTGGGACTATTATAGGCTGGTTTTTTTGTTTTTTTTTTGAAAATGTAAACTAAGCAATTTATTTTCAATGTTTTATTTAACTTGCTTTTTAACCCCTCGTTTACACCCAGGTATAATACATGTATTCTACAAGTCTTATGCAATGTCTGTAATATCGTTCAGTCTCAAATACAAGTATAAATCTTGTATTATTATATACTTGTTGTGCAAATACTTATTTTTAATTTGGTCTGAACAAAAGGTAAAACAAAACATGTATATATTCTATAAATTCAAGACAAGTGGTGTCTTCGACAAGTTTTGGACATGTTTTATATAAGTTGTGTATAAAAAATGTATTATACCTACTTGTTTCTTGGTGAAAACGAGGGGTAATAGAGCTAAAACAATTTTGGGATTCATTATTTATTCCAAATTCCTTTTTGATTTAGTAATATAATATTGACCAAGGAGTTAATATTATATTGGTTACTACATTCTCCTGGGCTTATTTTATTATACCACAGAGTCAGTTAGATGAGCAGGCGGACGTCGAACTCTTTCAGAACGACGCAGTCTCTGTCATCATGTTCTGTGGCTGGGCCATCTCATTTTGAGAATTTCGCTGGCCTTCATGTCACGCTATGTTCTTATTTTTTGCTGGTACTGTAGATAATAATAACATTGAATAACATCGACTTTGGTTTCTGAACCCAAAGGTTGCGAACGGCACTCTATTACCCAACCTACACCTTCTCTCTGTCTGTCTGTCCGTGTGTCTTTAACAGTGCTGTGTCTATATATTTAGGCGTTATGGCTTTCTATTATGGTTAAATATATAGCACTGTTGTTGGTATTTACACGGATAACATGAATTGGCTCTTAGGTTACAATAAATGTTAAGACCAGAGTCTAGAATCTAGACAATGCGGCTACCAAAATATATGAGACAAGTATCCCACATTCCACAACGACTTGAATAGTTGTCTAAATGAATTCCCTTTTGTGGAAAGATAAAAGATAACCCCACGATAACATCAGTGTTGTTAGAAAGACAAAGTAGTTTCAGACGACTTTTAGATTATTTCGTATTGCTTTGATCAATATTACAAAAGGTTTTCTTGTAAATAACTGCAATAGACCACTAAGTGTGTGTTTTTCCGCGTAAGACGGTAATTATTATTACCTATTGAATAAGTGTTTAAATTACATGCAATTTATTAAGGGATTTCACTTCTCAAATTTTAATTTAGTTTGTAAACCACTTAAAAAAATTAAATATGTACAATACACAGGTTAAAAATAAATTAAAATATTTACATATTATGTTCAATGGAGGGCTCACAGGGTATCAAAAAACTCGTCCGCATCGCTTACAATTTATTGTGTATAATTCTTAATTCTAATATATATTTTTTGTTTAATTATAAATTATTATATGTGATACAAATGATTTTTTTTTTAATTCAAAATGACATTGACATTGTTCTATTTTTGTTATGATAACGGTAATTTATAATTGTAATTGTTGACTCTCTGTGTGTTGGCGTCAACTGTCAGTGCAGAGAGTAATTGAAATAATAAATAAAATAAATAAATAAATAGGTACTTACTTTTATAATTTTTAAGTTTACCTTGGAAAGCAGTGACGTCGGTGAAGGAAAAAATCGTGGGGAGACCTGGATTTGTAATACAAATAACTCTGTTGATGTGTAAATATACAATAATAAATTAACTGTATTGACGTCTGATTGAGCGCATTGTGAACTGTATTAATAATTGTTTATTGTTTAATTTTTTTTTTATAAATGTGTATGTGTGCATGTAAAGACGACGCTATATAGGGCATACTGTCAGTCCTTTTACACGTGTAGTCTGTGGACCAGCTACACGCAGCGATCCGTCAGTGCCCTGAGGGTCCAATATAACAATGCATTCAGGTTGCTGATAGGATTGCCTCGCTACTGCAGTGCGTCAGCGATGTTTGGACGGCTTTCACGACATTATACGGAAAAGAGCCATCGCTGATGCGAAGGGTGAGGGGCAGTCCCAACGGCTACCTAAGTGTAATTGCAGAGTGTACTCTCCATAGTCCTATTTGGAGGCATTGGATAAGGTTGCATGTATTATAGGCTTGTGTGTAAGATGATGACGATGATGATGTATTACTAACACCATATGGACCTAAAGTCTGAATTAAATGTTTTGAATTTGTATTTGTCAAAAATTGATATTCATAAACTCATTTTAGCACTAAAACGTTCTTTAAACCTACTATAAAGTTATGAAAGCCAGGGCCCTACTATAACAGTGCTATAGGGAAAAAAGGCGTTCGACAGCTGATTCATAAAAAAAATATTTGGCATACAAATGTTATGTATGTGTGTATGTTAACTACCTATGTGTGCCAATTGTCAGTTTCGTAAAAAAACATACTTTGAGGAACGGCGGATATTTTTATTTGAATTTGTATTTCTGTTTAACTAATTTAGTTTATTCTTATAAACAATTCAAGATTTACAAAGCTTGGATACTATTAAAACAATTACACATTTTGGAAACCGTCCGCTTCGAAGAATGGTTTACAGAAATAAAAGCGATGAAGACTTTCGGAAGCGTTACGCTTTACTTCTTTTACATGGAGACATTGTAGCGAGTAGTTTAGTAACAAAATTCAGGTATAAAAATATCAGTTTAATTTATTGTTACTTATAAACTCTACTATATATACTAAATATTATAATATTATAGCTTTCACGATGAAACGGCTGAACCGATTTTGATGAAATTTGGTGTGAGAATAGCTTGAACCCCGGGGAAGGACATAGGCTACTTTTTAATCCGCAACTTCGCTTGCATCCGCGATAACCGACATCCACGCGGACGAAGTAGCGGGCAAAAGCTAGTTATGAATAAGAGAATAAAGTGTAGGAATCTAACACCCTTTAAACGAGCAATTCTTGTATATGTCGTATCGTCAGAATTTACTCTGTTAGATTCGGTCATCATGTGGGCAGAAGTTGGGTTTCGTGCAATGCAAACACACGGGGTACAGGACACGGCGTTTATTAAAACCACATTTTAACACAAACTTAATTTTAAATAAAGTCAGACTCAAATTAAAATAGACATATTAACACTTAAACACAACGAATCGAGTACAGTTTCGGGACGTCTCAGCTCCGATGCGATCAATCAGACACTGGATTTTGAATGTCCTGCTCGCTGTGGGCTGCAAACACCACGACTCTGTAGAAGCGCGCCAAAAGTAGTGTTAGATCACGTGTTCTCGATAATGGCGGGCTTGGATTCGTTTCATGTCTGTACTATTGACCGGATACGACATATTTATACATAATCTGAATCTTAGAAACGGCTACAATGGTTTCATGAAATTTAGTACCTATGCAGGGTGTTCGGGGGCGATAAATCGATCTAGCTAGGTTTAATTTTAAAAAAGCAAGAAAAAAAAATACTGAGTAAAGCCAGTCGTCCAGATATTTGAAATAAAAAGTACAACCTACTCCATTACACCTTAAAAGCGCTTCCTTGTGATCTAAGGTTACTCCATCGATCTTGTCGACAGCTTATTATCTATGGTGTTAAAATTTGCTGGCTCACTGCCCGTGGCGTGTCGGGTTACGCGTGAACATTCAGAAAAGAAAATGTTCGAGAAACATGAGTTTGCAAGCAAAATCTACGTACTAATTTTATGCCTTACTTGTAATAAAAACATTATTACTTGTGTTAAGTTATGCGAAAACTAATGGTATATTCCAGAAATCCCATCAGAAAAATACCCTCCAGTATTGTTACTTTTTTTTTAGAAATCGCCACTAATTAAATTAACTCAGCCTAGTGGGACCAGCAAATTTTTGTTGTTGATAAGGATGAGTAGGTACAATGACCTCTTAACATTTAGAATAAACAAACACCAAGCTTGTATATCTCATTTTCGACAGCCTTCGACCTTTCTGTCAGCTTTGATTGACAGAGAGCTTAGTACGATCGCGCGTATTTAACATAAATTCAATCAAAATTATATTTGGAAGTAATCGTCTCACACTTATTACATTTATTTGGTTTGAGGTTTTATTCATTCCTATTAATAGACGGTTACTGTGTGTGCTTGGCTTCGAATCGTCGTATTTCTAATAGACAAATGGACTCGAATCGGAAACCTATTTTTATGTCAGTGCACTCATGCTGCGGACATAGTACAAATCCCCCGCCAAGACTAACCAAGCGAAGCGCTAGTAGGGCACTACCTACCTTTTCTCGAAGCGCTTCGTCGTTTTTTTGAACCCTCATAACTTGGGTTTGGATTATGCTAGATAAACAAAATTCTCGGGATTTGATGAAAATAGTCGACTTATGAAATGTATAAAATTTCAATTGCATAGGCCTTATACTATAGATTTTATTTATATCTAAAAAACCTCGATTTCGTCACTGACTCACTTGGCTGTTTAGTTACTACAAGAACTATTGTTTAACAGAAAAGTGATGAACAGTGAATACATTTTTCACCTAGCGCCCATGTAACTGTAGCGAAACGGCCTAGCCTCATACATATTAGGTCCTTACATATGAAATTGCCGATACTTAATACTGGCAACTGTGAAATCAAATATTCTATGTTTGAAGAGGAATTCCAAATTCAAAATTATTTCAAAATAAAGACTAAAGAATATTGTTTTAAAATTCGTGTTTCATTTGTTTTCACGTCATTTGTTCGGGCTTGAAAATTGCTATAGCAACAACAATGGAGAAATTAAAAATTCGCGGTATTTACGAATCGAATGCTGCGTAACTGACCTCTACAACCCAGTTGCTGGGTAGCACCGGTCCCCTTGTAAGACTGGAGAAGTGAACACCAGACTTTCTGGCTTCTGAATACCCATAACGACTGCTCACCACACTATTCCCAAACCACTGCAACTCCTGAAAGACAGAATCAAGAGTGGCGACCACTAAAAAGCGTCGAAACACTGAACTCGACGAGTCCCGGAGAAACATTACAACTGTCTTGGATCCCGCAACGAAAGTACTCATAACGGATGTCAAAGATCTATGTAGTGTGAGAGCTGGAACCAACGGCTTTATATGCTTTCCGAGACACGCGACGGGGCTCGGTATGAAATGGATGTTCACCCATCCTTGACCGACCACGGCAAGCGTAGCTTAACTGTGACCGATCAATCCGCACGGTTGTTACTTAGCCTCGAGCCACGAGCTTTATTTGAACAAGTAGGTATAAAAACTAACACGCATAACAAAACCTAAGTTAAAACCTAAGATAAAAATCAAGAAAAGAAAACGTTCAATTTTGAGACAGGCGAACAAAAGAAATATATCTTCGAACGTCCCTGTGGAGGCGTTAAATCAGATAGCCACGAATCGGCTGTAGTACAAGTACGCAGTATGAATGTGTAATGTTCGCTCATTGGTACGCAGAAGTACCTTACTTTGGGGACGTGGTCTTAAATCATTCAGTGCAGTCTCAGGGTTGCTATACACAAGTAGGCTGAAACTTTCGGTTCGGCAGATTCGGTTCGGCGAACCGAATTCTCGAAAACAAAACAGCAGCCTTTCGGTTCGGCAGATTCGGTTCGGCGAACCGAATTCTCGAAAACAAAACAGCAGCAATACGCTCGACTAGTCTTCATTGATTGATTCATGAATGAATTACAAAGTAGCAGAAATAGAGTTGAAAGTTGCTTTATTGCGTGCAAGATAACAAATCGTCGTTGATACTGCAATTCCGCGTAACTAACATTTTTAAATACCGCGAATGTACACTTTAAATAATTTGGCTTAAGGTCGAAATTTGCGGTATTTCACAATTTTCCATGCATTATACATGGTGGAAGAAACATAGTAACACCATGATACCATGTTTTCCATCGATCAATTCAATCGAATTCACTGTAAACCATGAATTCGGTTGAAGATTCTAGACTCCCCCAGCGTGACACTTTGGTATGGAACAGCTGTTTATTTTTAACTGACGAATAATGTCAACTCAAACGGGTAAACGCATGCCTATTATTATATTATTATGTATGACTAGCGGGCCCGGCAGACGTTGCAATGTCCTGCCCTGAAAATCGGTACAAAAATCCAGGTCCAGCCTACCCTACCCCACCTACCTACTTATCTACCTACCTACCTACCTTGTACCCACCCACTCAACACGGCAATTTGGCTCTTCGCAGTGGAGAGGTACCAGGGTGACATAATAAGTGCTACTAAGTTATGCGTTCCTAGTACCAGGGTGGCATACATCTAAGAAGTCCTATAACTCGACTCCAGCGCCACCTACCGGGGCCATTGTAATTCTAAACAAAAAATTATTCCGATCGATCCAGCCGTTTAGGAGTTCACTTTCATACACACGCACAGAAGATTTTTATATATTAGATTTAGCCCGTACTGTACCACTTCAGGGCAAAGGCCTATTAGAATATAAAAAAAAAATCTCTTGGTGGTCTACAATCATGAACTGAGAACCTTTAACACGCACTATCAACTATTATTTGTGATATCTATCAATTCATTTGCAATTGAAAAAAGAAAACCGCTCAAGTATATTGCTGCTCTATCTGCTCCGACCCTAACCATGTAACTATGATTTACGTCAATTCGAATAATGTGTAAAATACGATGAGTATGCGAGTGAGTAATAAAAGTTTTGCCACTCGGTACTAAAAACTTGGCACTATTGCCAACATGAGTAAATAATAAAGGAGGTTTTTTTAACTACACCTTTTAAGGTGTTGACTTTGTAGGAAAGTACGAAATATAATCGAACGAAGTCGTGGACGATGCGGTGCTTTACTATAGAAAGCTGAAGAGTTCGTTTGTGTTTTAGTTTGAACACGCTTAACTCCGTAACTACTGGTTTAATTTTGATTATTCTTTAGCTGATAGGAAGCTATGTTATCCTTGAGTTCTATAGACTATTTTGCTATAAATTTTCATCTTTAAGAAAATTCACGCAGACGAAGTCACAAATAAAAGCTAGTGCCTAATATACCGTGCCTGAAAATAAATCTTTTACCTATTTGTTACCAGTTACATTTCATTTGCAATATCTATTAGTTATTTATCTGGATCGACCGCAAGACAAAATATATGTCGTATCCTGTCATGACGTATGCACTTGAAAGTCAAAACACAAACGCTTTTGTATAGCGTATTGAGTCTAGGGGTAAGGTGTTAATATGGAGGGACAGTAATTGTTAAAACGCGATCGGGACACCATACTAGCCTAGGAACCGCTCAGTGTTTCGTGTTAAGTTTAGAATTTCAAATTAGTACTATAGTGACGTCCTCGTTATTAACTCTTAAGTGAGACTCTATTTACAATTGCGATTGACAATATAAAGCGAGTGATGAGTTTATTTCTCATGATTCCGTTTCGCAATTCTGCGCCGACAATACATAGCGATGTCTGATCACGATCTTACGCTAGAGGATTAGACATAATAATATATTATTCTTCAGTTCTAAGAAATTAAATGATTCTTGAATTTATGATTGCGTGAAGTAAGATACATGTGTGTATATTAATTATTAACCCTTTTCAACTCAAGAGCATAATAGGGTTAACCCGTTAGCATACCTATTTACATCTTAAGCAATGCGCAATCATAAAATATGAAATTATTAAAATTTATCGTTACACCATCTTTGCCATTTTGTCAACATTTTGTTTCGCGATTATTTTAATAAATCTCACATGACTTCATAAGAATATTTTATGAGTTTACTTTCAAATGAATGGTTTGGGTTTCAGCCAGAATTTACCTACTCTGCGAATAGGTACTATGTCATATTTTACAATTTGATTTAGTAGAAATACAATGTTCAATGTAGGATTTATTGTCACAATAGCAATGAAGCAAGATGCAGCTGAATACCAGTATTTTACATAGAGCGATGACCTATCTGAGCTTTACGATCCAGTTACTGGGTAACACGATACCAGTCTTATCAAAATAGGTCAAGTACTGCAGTGCAATTCTGTAAGAATTCACCCGCGAATTCGAATCGCATCTCATTTCCCATTTCACTTACCTGAAGTGAAAAGTATTTGGTATTCGCTAAAATAGTTACGTAATAATAGTTCGCTTCACCTATGTTGTCACTCAGTGGCGCTAGCGTAGTTTGTATCGAGTTACAGAATACCTAAAACAGTTTTCAGCGCGTAATCAGGAGTGAGAAATTGAGTGAGTTCTTACAGAATAACATAGCTGGTTGTAAGACTTTCTATCTTCTGACTACATATAACGACTGTCAAAGATCTACGAATGAGAGGCGGGACCAACGGCTTTACGGCATGAGTTGGATGGCCACCCATCCACGGGCCGACCGCGACAAGCATAGTTTAACCATGACCGATCCTTACTTAGCCAAAACCCCTTACAAACAATCTCTGTAAGAGAACAAAAAAAATAGTTGACTGTTAGAAAACCATATTCAAAATTAGCAGTCTAAATAGAGAGCGTCCCTTGTGCAAAAGATACTCATTTTTCACATCTACATACCCCGATCTTTCGATACCAAAATAAACCCGGTACATAAATAAATACACCGACCAAAATAGCTTATATTATACTTTGCCAGAAATAGTAAGTAATCAATGAATATCAAGACTTAAATGTCACCATCTTCGAACCCTGAACTTTAGCATAAAGGTGTGTTTCCACCAGAGATGTGCGCGGTAGCTAAACGGTGAATCTACGCTATGAAACTTTTTAACAGACTTCAAAAAAACAAGGAGGTTATCAGTTCGACCCGTATGTTTGTATGTATGTATGTTTGGCTGCAATTATCCCCCGTTTGGCAGAACCGATTTTGATGCGGTTTTCAGAACTTACATTCTGGAGGAGGTTAGTATACAACAAACAGAAATTTATTCAGCGCTTTCCGAAAAATACAACAAAAACCGAGAAGACGTTTTCGTATCTTTCTTTGGAGGACTTTCATTCTCTGTTTTAACTGTATTGCCGTTCCTTAATGGATTTGGGTGATAAAGAGTCACTAAAAAGTGGAAAATAAAAACTTTTTTGCAAAAAGAGAACCGCCTTCGTCGCACATCTTGCATCTTGCTCGCGGAAGACACCTCTTACCCGCTCACCGTTTAGATCGGTCGGAAATAGAAAAAAAAACTTTTTTGAAAAAAGAGAACCGCCTTCAAAAAAAAAAAGAGGTGTTTTCCGCGAGCAAGATGCAAGATGTGCGACTCGTTCCTCTTTGTATAGACGTTAGCACATCAAGCCATTCCAAACTATAAAATTTTCCCAATTGAATATGAACCTTATTCTTTTTTATTTAAGTTGACAATCTATCAAAGAAATTTGAAAGATTGTTGCACCTTGATGTGCTGGCCTCTGTAGTTGACTTATCTACACCAAAGTCAAAAGTCAAATTATTAATTCCGTATATTAACGTCAATTAAAAAATAATCCAATCTTGGTGCCCTTCCAAAAAGAGTTTCGCATGGAGAAAAACGGTCAAGAATCTCCATACTCTTTAAAAATTATCTTAGCTCGGATTTCACGCTTCAAATAGTATGTAAAAAACAACAGAGTGGCAATTTCGAGAATTGATATGTGAACATGCGAGCTCGTATCAGTACCAGCGTCACGCACACATGAACAACAAGTCTTGCGGTGACGTAATCTGAGGCTTAGGGGTCTCACCTAGTTCGTGTTTCAAGCGCTAAGATGTTTACCCATTTGCTGAACCCAGTTCTAACGGAGCTATGCCAAGCATCTCAATTTAGACGGTTCTATTGGAATATCAGATACATCCATCACTACGCAGCCTGCTTCTAGTGGAAAAGCAGCCTTAAAGCTATATTATTATTCTAATACTAATGCGTTAGTAGTAGGTGTAGGCATTTGTTTCTGCTTCGTCATAGACCTTACAAATTATGAATGAAAGTTGTGGGAAGTATTTAGATACTTACTGAGAAATCGGAAAGGTCGACGCTAGTTCTTTTTTAAATCAATGATATTACTAGTAAAAAGGTCTAAATAGGTTATTTATAAGCGCTTCGTAAGGAGCAAATTGGAACTATGCTAATTAGCTCACTTGTGCACAGAATGTTGTATTCTGAGTGTCAGAATACCCTCCAAAACATGCGAAAATGACATTTGTCGGGAAATGACATTTTTTTAAATGTAAAAATGAAAGAAATAAATGTATGATGTTTCCCTTGTGTGCCATTTTTGAAGTTCTAATCATCTGTAGGTAACCTATGTATGTACATCTTTTCACTTGAAATAATAGAATGGGTAAAGGCCATCAAATGTAGAGTGATTAATTTACTGTGAATAAATATTATAATCATAAACCTTTTATTTATCTCAACATCATAGTACAACTCATACACTGGATAATAAAATAAACTATCTTATATAGAGAAAGGTGTCTGGGGTAGGTCCTGAATTACAAATAGCCTGGTTCTGTTAGATAGGTCATGTTATTTTACAAATATAAAAAAGGTCAATTCATCCTGACATAAATTGACTAAAATTGCGAAAACATTCAACACAAACGAATTCAGTAGAATTAAAAGAAATTTCCACTATAAAACATATTTGATCACTGACTGATTAATAACAATTAGAAATAGCTGAATTAACACGATAAAACTATTTTGTAGGCTTTCGAGACTTAACTGAGATTAATTTGCTAATAAAGGGACATTGGAACAAGAAGCAAAGAGGCCTGGTATAAGCGTGCGGATAAACGCAACGTAAATTCGATTGATTTTTATTTAGTTTGCAGAATCGATTTATAACAATATACTTATACATATATGCCTATTACCGTCCACTGCCGAATGTAGGCCTCTTCGAGAGATCGCCAACCATCCTGGTCTTGCGCAGCCCGTATCCATCTGCTGCCAGCTACCATCTTCAAATCGTCGGTCCATTGTGCCGCAGTGTCCCACACTACGCTTGCCTAAACGCGGTCTCAACTCTAAAACATTTCTGCGTTCGAGAACTCGACATTTCCGAATTCACGAATCACACGAATTCAACCAAAATTCTGTAGGATAGCACTACTTCCAATTTTAAAATCGACTTAATCCTATTTTACTTTGGCAAGTTCGTGCTAAGCCTACTTAACAAATAAAAACAAATGATCGTACTTAATTTGTTTTCGAATCCAATTCTGTAAACATTCAAACAACTGAAAATATTAAGCTTTGTTCCTCTGCACCATATTGTTCTGTTTCCCATCATTCTACCGAAGACCAGTGCCTTTCAATCACAAATAAAATATGCATTTCAATTACAAAATATCTTTCGCCATAAACTGTGGAAGTTTCAACAAAAGTCCCCCAAACGTAGCTATTACCGAACCGAATAATTGAATCGATAAAAAGGACGAGAGGTAACAAATTGGGGGAGTAAGAATGAAATATAATGTTTACACGGTATTAAGTAGGATAAAGAAGGATAAACAATTGATAATCAGGATTCGGGTGAAATTGATAAAACTGACAGGTATAAATACCGCTGTACTTTTTTTAAGCCTTTGTCCAATTAACGGTATTTGGGGTTTCCTTCGGTTTTCTGTGATTATAATATAAGCTTAATTTTCGTTGGAAATACCACACTTAACAAAAATATTGCCGAAGCGGTTCACTCTGGTGAAAGCTCTGCTTACAAGCAGATCATAGCAGCAGCGATGATCTGCTTGTAGCCTATAGTAGTCAGCCAAAACAATCCAATACATCTATGAAAACATAATGTACGCTAGAAAAAATCTGCATCTTTTTAGTAAAAGGGGTGAAAGACATAATTATAACACTAGAAATAGGGACCAACTAGTTCAACCGAGTTTCAGACTGGCTAAAGTAGATACTTCTTTCATGGGGTACTGTTTAAAATGTTACAATAAAATACCTCCCCACATTGTTCAACTAAATGAGACAAAATTTAAGTCTTATATAAAACGCACACTATGCAGCCGAGCATATTATTCATTGGGTGAATACATCACTGATAAAAATGCTTGGCTGGATGCTGGTCTAGCTCCACAGCCATAAGGGTTCATAGATTCATTGATTAGCATTTTTAATTATTTTTGGAGTTGCTGAAGATATAGATCTACATTATCTTTGCATTGTATAAACTCAATGTGTTAGTATTATATAAATTTTTCATAGCACATACATGTGAGCACTATGTTATTTAAAGCTACCATTTACGAGGTATGTCTTTCATTGACTTGAATGTGCCCTGGCGGTTGGGAGTATGTCATGCTCACTGGAATGTCTCGCTGACGGTGGCGCGCGTGTTGGATCATTCGGTTCCCTTCAAAATGGTTGAGTCGAATGATGCCGATCCGTGCGTCATGTTCGTGAACGGGCGCCGTTAGTTGGGACTGGTCATCTCTTAGCTGCCTCGGTTATTCTAATTTTATTTTGAATTGTTTATTATGATTACATTTTTATCTAAACCTCTTTTAACGTACACGACTTGTTACATTGTTCTCACATTGTACCCTAGATTCAATATGAATGATGTAACCGAAATTTGTAACATATTATTGATTTTAAAAGAGTGTTGTTCATGGAGTTTCTTGCTCGTTCTTCTCCATAGAAACCTACTGTTTGGAACGAGCAACTAGCTTCAACTTTCTGACTGACTGACTCTGACAATTCAAAAGTACCTGTAAATGGTTTATTTGAAATAAATGATTTTGAGTTTGAGTTTGAGTTTGAGTTTGAATGGTTTAAGAAAGGCGTTACATAACTACCCAGAAACAACAGATTAATGCATCAAAATGTAACGCATAACCATACTTCCATACCTTATAAATGCAAAAGCATGCAAATGCAAAATAATAAGAAAGACATAGGCTACTTTATAATTCGCGACTTTGTCTGCATCCGCGATAACCGACATTCACACGGACGAAGTTGCGGGCAACAGCTCATTAAAAAAAAAGCAAACCAACAAATCATTGCAAAAAAATGGCACAGGTTGGTTCATTTTGGCAGTGCTTAACCCAATTGCAGAACCTAACCATAACCCAGACCACTATAGTTCTCTACACAAGTTATAATCTTCTTAGCTTACAACTTATGCTTCGTGTAAGCTAAAAAGTAAATAAAAGGTGTTGGATGTTTTCATCCAACACCTTTTATTTATTTAAAAACATCGAAACATAATCGAGACTCATAATCTTTTAAGTAGATACTCCTTTGAAACCAAACGTTTCATATAATCTGGAAATCAAAGTGGCACTCACTTGGAGTAAGTATCAACAGGGTCAAATCAAGTGAGAAACGCTCCGTTAATCCTTCAAAGAGGTTTTAAGTCCTTTCACTTAAAGACGCAGCGAAGGGTATGAAAGGTAAGGATGTCTTTTCATCTCTTTTCTACAATATTTTCTCTCTGTCTGTCTTATGTTCTCATGTCATATAGTGGTTTGTTTTCATAAAAGTAGATTTGAGAAAATGATGTCCAAAATTGCCGTCTCGTGCTGGTCGCGAATAGCACCACCATTTCTACCCGTGGGTGTCGTAGAAAGCGATAAAGGGATATTGATCAGAGGACGGGCAGCAGCGTTCTTCTGAGTACCATAACACCTACTGCGATCACCAACATGCATCAGCCAAGCATGGCGGTTACGTATGAACCCCCCTGCTCCCCCTTGGAGGATACCTATGACCAACAGCAGGCGTCTAAAGCACAAAATACGCCGCAGCCGTACTTTGTGTCTAAAGGTTGACAAGAATAAGATATCAAAAATATGAAACTAAATATTATTATTGTGTCAAAATGTAATGTCTTATAATATCCCGCAGATAGTTATGTACGTATTTGTTTAGTTTAATAAAGATAAGTACCTACACATAATTTAAAAAAAAGAACACAAATTAGTTTAACAAACCAAAATAGATTTAACTTTTCATAGTCTAGTTAACATTTTTGTAACGGTTTTAAATATTTAACGCAAATTTTAAGTCTATTCTAAGCATAAGTTTTGGATGTTCAGTCAGCAAAATAGATAGGTATGCAGCTCATCGGAAATGGTTGAAATTTACTTAGAAACCGATGGATGATGTCGAATGAAAATGAATTAACCCATTGAAATGTTTATACTCTTTTAAATTTATTTTATTTTATTTAAAAACATCCATCGGTTTCTAAGTAAACTTTAACTATATCTGACGACCCTGCATACCTGTCTCCTTTGCTGACTGTATATGAAACTCTTCTTACTGGACAGTAATGTTTTTCATTTGGCATAAATAATTAGTTTGACGTTATTTATGTTAGGTATTATTATTTACTAGAACTTTCCCCGAGACTATTCTTCTTACTGATTCTAATTTAATTCAGATAATGAAAGAAAGCCTATAGGTAGCACTCAGTGATAATGTAGCTAATTAGAGAAATAATTTTCAGAATCGGAACAAAAGTTTCGAAACAAACTCTTCAGCTTTGTTACATTGGTATAGATTTAATTAAACAAGCAAACCCATTATCTCAATCCATACTTACTAATTTACTAATACTAATATATAAATATATTTAATATATTAATTACATTATTATATTATTTATATTATTATATTATAAATGCGAAAGTAACTCTGCCTGTTACACTTTCACGACGAAACGGCTGAACCAATTTTAATGAAATTTGGAATGAAAATAGCTAGAGCCCTGGGGAAGGACACAGGCTGCTTTTTCAATCGTAACTTCGTCTGCATCCGCTATAACTGACATTCACGCGGACGAAGTCGCGGGCAAAAGCTAGTAATTAATAAGATGATCGATATTCTATTTGTTTACAATGTATTGTGCAATAAATATTTTGTTTACTCAAGATTGAAGTGAAATCGCGGTCAACCGCTCTGGTCAACATAATAAAGTGGGTATAACCCTTTTTCACCTTTACATCTAGCTAAACGTAGATTATATAGACTGCCAGTCATCCTGTGGACATCTTCCACCTCATCATACTCCCGTGTTACGTCGGATAATTTGGTACATGACAGGGGTCCCTTTTGAACCGAGATCCCAGAGCCGATATACCTGCGTCATTTAAGCACGGCTAAAATTATAAAGATAGACAGAAACTATCAAAAAAGCTCACAATTGAAACTAGGAAGTATGCACCCCTTCTTAACCCATGTAAATCATAGTTGCGAAATTCATTACCGCGAATACTTATCATCGCGACGTTTGTTATTGCGAAAGTTCTTTACTTCAACGTACAGAAGCTAGCACATCCAGCTACAACAATCTGTTTCTTTGCACAAATTTCTTTGATAGATTTTCAACTTTATTACAAAAAATAAGGTTTATATTCAATTGGAAAATTTTGACAGTTTGGTATGGCTTAATGTGATGGCATCTGTACGTTACTGCGAATGTTTACCGTTGCGTACGATATCGCAAAAGTTGTTTACTGGGATGATTGTGTAGGTAGGCTTTATTACCCTTAAAACCTGTCTGGGACGGATCCGACATGGTTCAACTTTTGCTAGAACGTACGTTGCATTAGTAAACTTTTGCTGCAATAAACGTCGCGATCGTAAACTTTCGCAACAACGAACGTCGCAATGGTAAACTTTCGCAACAACGAACGTCGCGATGGTAAACTTTCGCAGTAACGTACCTACATTTCCATAACCAACTTCGCAACTATGATTTACACTCCTTTTTAATGACATACCTATTCCTCTATCTAGCATGCTAAAATGACGTAAGTCTGGCGGCTTTGAGATCTTGGTCCATTTTGACGTGTGTCGTGTAGTTAGCTAAACACGGACTAGAATTCATTCGTAATTACAAAGCCCTTCACGTAACGGGGAGCGAATGGAGATGACAATAAAAATTGTTTTATGCAAACATGTGTAATCATGTTTTCGATGATTATACAGTTATGGTAATGAGGTTGAATACCTATATTTAACACAGTGCCGCTCCGTGAAAGCACGCAAAACCGTTCATCGCGGCTGTCATTCGTAGATTTTTGACAGTCGTTATAGGTAGTTTTTCGTTAGGGTTTTTTTTAAAGCCAGAAACTCTAACAACCAGTCTTACCAAGGGGTATCGTGTTATTCAGTAACTGGATTGTGGAGACCTAATTGAATCATTAATAAAATTAAATAATTTCATAGTTACAATATTAAATAAGCAGATACAATCAACATAATAGCCAAACAAAAGCCCTCTTCCTCTCTCCTACTTTTATTTTTGCTGTGCCCGACAGGGGCCGCAATGTTCATTTTTATACCTACCATTTAGATGGATACATTTATTGCATCCACATGTGAAATTGAAGAAAATAAATTGAATAATTGAATAAATTGAATAAATAAATAAGTATTGAGTATTGAGATCAGATAGACAGTCGCTTCTTGTAAAAAAACACTAGTGTTTAGCTGCATCCGGTCAGACTAGAACCCGACCCCAAGATAATTAGTTAGTAGAAGGCTGGGAAGATGACGACCATCATGTATTTAACCAGGGCCTCAAGTCTGCTATTACAATAGTGTCAGAATGGTCTATAATTGATTTCACAATTGTTGATTTTGACAAGTTTGGTAATCTACTAATATAATGGCGTCATTATGAAATCAATGATAGACCATTCTGACACTATTGTAATAGCAGACTTGAGGCCCTGTAAGTTACCACCGTTGATAATACAGTCATCATCATCTGCCTTGCCTCTTCCCAACTATGTTGGGGTCGGCTTTCAGCTGAATACCAGTGTTTTACATGGAGCGACTGCCTATCTGCCCCGTGGGGTGTCCGGCCTAGAATATCACCCCCCCATTTCATCCCGAAGGTGTCGTCGAAGGCGACTATGGGAAAATCCAGAAGTCGAGCAGCAGCGGCTTCCGTGTGGTTAACAACTTCGCTGCGATCCCCAAGACGCCTGCCAAGCGTGGGGATTATAGCAACCCCTCCCCCCCTTATGCGGGAGGCCTTTGTTCAACAGTGGACGTCTTCAGGCTGCTGATGATGATGATGATGACTGCCTATCGGACCTCTACAACCCAGATACTGGTTTGACTGGTTGTCAGACTTTCTGGCTTCTGACTACCCTTAACGACTACCAAAGATCTACGAATGACTGCCGGGGCTTTACGTGCTTTTCGAGGCACGGAGAGAACTCAGTATAAAATTGATGGTCACCCATCCACAGACCGACCGCGGCAAGCGTAGCTTAACCTTTGACGGAGCGATCTGTACGGCTTTTATACTTAGCTACGACCTAAACGGAGCGTTGAAAGTACAGTGGGTAACCAACTTAATTGAGACTAATTTTCTCATCTCAGATACAAAAGCAACCTCACTCAAAAATTTAGAGAAAATTACAAAAGGAATATGAACGTGAAATGACCTAATTCAAGCTTGGACTTAATTAGGAACATAACTGAACCTAATTAGGATTTCCACGTGAAAATATTTTGAATTTTCTGGCTAACGTCGCCGTAGTAGGAATAATAGAAAGTTCAAAATGAAACCAGAGGTAATGAAAGTCTTTGTAAGTTTATATAATAATAATAATAATAATATGTGGGGACATTTTTCACACACGGCCGCTGACCCCAAACTAGGGAGACCCTGTACTATGGGTGACTGGCAGCTGATATACATACACAAATACATTTTTTTTTTTTGTAAATACATGCATATATAGATAAACAACACCCAGACACAAGGCAAACACAAATGCTCATCACACAAATGTTTACCCTGGGCGGGAATCGAACCCGCAACACGCTGCGCAGCAGTCGATCGCTCAGCCACTGCGCCAACCGTGTCGTCAAAAGAATCAAATGTCCTATCTCTTTATTTTTAGAAAACATTGTTTCACATTAGGAATTTTTCCTGTACCGTGGGTGTTTCTGGTTTCTAGACCTTTTTTATAATTACCTACCAAGTTTGTTGTTGAACAAACTTACTCGTACATATTTAGGTAACTATAAAAAATATCGTTACGTCATATCTTTAAATCGACGATCCCACAATCCCTTAAGGCCTTTAGTCTATTTATTATATATATATATATATTATATATTATCATTTTAACTTTTTTAGTTATTATTATTTTTTTTTGTTATGCACCCGCCATGTTATCTCTTCACCACCCTTTGTTGACGGTAGAGAATACATAAGGCATTAAGTCCGCCTTTGTACCTTTGTGCATGAAGTATAAATAAATAAATAGTTAATAAATGAAGTGCGAGACAACTCAAACACATGTATTGCTAATTACTTACTGGGGCTGTTTCAATTATTCCAAACTGTAACATTTTCCCAATTGAACGTGATCCTTATCCTTTTTAACTGACTTTAAAAAGGAGGAGGTTATCAATTCGAATGTTTATATATATATATATTTTTTAATGTATGTTCGGGCATAACTCTGTCATATATTTTTTTTTATATTGTTATAGGCTTGCGTTTGACCGCAACTCACCTGATCTTAAGTGATGATGCGGCCTAAGGTGGAGCACGCTTGCCTAGAATAAACCCTCTAAATTATTTTCTTTTTTAACCGACTTCAAAAAGGACGGATATATATATATAGACGGTTTTGCAAAGTTCTTTATTTATTCGAAAGGGGTTTATTCCGAAATGGTCCCATATACATTTTACCAAAATTGATACAGCCCTTTTTGAGAAAATCAACTAATTCCCAAAAAAAATACTTAGACGACGTTTTAGTATTCCGATAGGAAATAATCATGGCAGGATTTGTACAAAAAAAAAAATAAGATGTTTAGAGAAGTTGAAATCCTAATTCTTATTCTCTTGGGTATAGAGTATCTTCAGGAATTTACAATATTTTTAAAGCCCGCAAAAAACAGTGAATAGTTTAACGAAAAGCTCATAATTTCAGAACGAAACGGCGCTTGACACGAACAGTGACACTGAGTTTTTACACTGGAATTGCATAGTTTTATGTTCTCATAAAACGATGCAATTTCAGTGTAAAAACTCAGTGTCAGTGTCAGAGTCCGTGTCACTATTTCTGTATTGTCAAAAATAACGTTTTTTTGTTATTTTTCACAATATATGGGCATCGAAATGAAATGAAAAAGTGTTATTTTCATTTCGTAATATTTTAATTATGTGGGGGTTTAAAAATATGGTAAGTATATCAATCTACTCCTGGTAATGTATTCTTCACATTGTAAAATATTTTAAACCCTCTAAATTATTTTCTTTTTTACCGACTTCAAAAAGGAGGAGATATAGACGGATTTGCAAAATTCTTTTTTGTTCGAAAGGGGTTTATTCTGAAAAGGTCCCATATAAATTTTATCAAAATTGATACAGCCCTTTTTGAGAAAATCAACAAATTCTCAAAAAAATTACTTAGACGTTTTAGTTTTTTCAATTACTGGAGGACTTACAATCTCTTTTAAGTGTGTTGCCGTTTCTTAATGGATTTGGATGTTTAGGCAACACTAAAAAGTTTTTTCAAAAAAAAGAAAACCGCCTTCAAAAACTAAAAGGTGATAAATAAATAATAATAATAAACTTTAGCACAGAACACACATTACTTTACTTTCGGAAGTCGGTGGCAATACAAAACAACAAACACAAAGCCACCACCACCGACTTCCGAAAGTAAAGTATGTGTGTTCTATGCTAAAGTTATTTTTATCACTTTTTAGTTTTTGAAGGCGGTTTTCTTTTTTTTGAAAAAACTTTATATCAAACAAATGAATGTATGGATATTGCCATGATTCTTTGCAACTTTCATGTAAATTAAGACACATGATGGTAAGGATACCGTACAATATTATAATGTAGACTTATTAGTATCTTTAGAACTACATAAAAATACCAAAAAGCAAATGGAACGTCTCTTATAGAAATTAAAAGAAAAAGGATATTGTTTTACCTCAATGATGTAAAATCCCCTTTTTGTCCGAATAAAAAGGAAATTGCAAATGTACAATCAAAAGCTGCCCTTCATTTGTCAAAAAGCGTTGCGGGTGAAGCAGAAAACCCTTTTTATTAAAGGGACCTAAACGAAGCCAATCACAGTGCTTTAGGGTTTATGAGCAATAAAAGCAATCCGGGTAGCGGGGCAATGTGTCGCGATAGCTCCGACCCTTGCACTCAATGGGATTTTTTTCTTTCTTTATTTATATACGCACCATCGCGTTTTGGTTTTACTCTTGACTTTTTATTATTTTGAACAATTTAGATTTTTTCACAGTATGGGGTTTTTGTTTTATTTGACCTTTCTAAAACTAGGGTTAGACATAAAACTTCAAGAAGTGTCATGGATGAATTAAATTAATCAACATAAGTACATTTAAAATATTTTTGACATATGCCCTAACGAACTGAGCGCATATTCTCAGATTATGCGATATGTTTGGAGACGTTTTTCAATAACTTGTGTGTGTATTTTCGGTTTTGTATAACAAGTACAAAGACATTTCATCAATCAAGTTGGAATAAGAATAGACAGTATTTTTTTATTTATTTTGGCATTCATTGAGGTTTTGGGCACTATTAGCTGGCTTTAGAAAGATTTTGAAGAAGGCTTTCACAGCTTCAGTATTCGAATATAAATATTCTAGTAGATAGACCTTTCAACAACACAAACGCAAAATCACGCTGAATCCACACCAAACATCAAAAGGGCAAAATAAAAGAAAAAAAAATCCAAAGCAGTCTTCGTACCTAAAAACCCATCACTTACCTCGTAATCCCGGGAAACCCGGGATTGCACGGGCTCCAGTTAATTTCCACCGCGTTATTCGGGATAATTGTATTTATTGCAATGGGGATTCCCGAATAGGTAGTTACATTAAACGCCTTTCCCGTTTTTATGATTCGTAGCGATCACCATGAGGCTTGAATGTTCACAGATGTTTGTAATAAAGGAATTTATTTTATTTATGGGTCGTTTCGTTTGCGTCTTTTACCTACCATGACGTGTTAGAGATTTTCAGCTTGAATATTCTTTTGCCGTTTATCGCCTTAGAATTGGAATTTTCTTACCCTTTTTCCAATAGTACGAGATCTCAGAGTTACGTGGCGTACGTCATTTTAAGATGGCTTGATTAGGTAAAGACAGAGGAATATTTAGTTATAAAGGTATGCGGTTTAATAGATATTGACTAATAAAGAGTACTTTATACTTTAATATAGTATTTTTTATGCAAGGTACTTCGTATTCACGTATAATCTTATATATAAAAATCTTCTATGCGTGTGTATGAAAGTGAACTCCTCCTAAATGGCTGGACCGATTTTGATGAATTTGTTTGTGTGTGTTCAAGTGGATTCTAGAATGGTTTAGATTCACAATTAAACCCGGCAGGTGGCGCTATACTCGGGTTGCAGGACAACGTCTGCCAGGCCTGCTAGTATTATATAAATTCCTGTAAATGCAAACTACCTATAAAGTAAACATCTTTTTTAAAAGAGTTAGTATGGAGTTTCTTGCGCATTTTTCTCCATACAAACTACTTTTTGGAACTCATATGACGTTCGAAAGTACCTTTTATTGTTCTAATTCAAATAAATGACCCGACTTTGACTTTTTCATTATTTTTGTTTATTATTATTACTCCTTTTATTATTCACAAAATTCACCAATCTGACAATTTATTTTAAAAATGTATAGGTACTAGTAACTTACAGCCAATTACGTATTTACAATTTAATAACTGTAATAAAAATTCTGGCCTCCTAGCACAGGTATATCTTTTTTTACTTAAAAGAAGGTCCCTATGTAAGATTTACTGTAAAAATTGTACATACATGTTTCTGCAATAAACTTTTTTTTTATACATGCAGCAGAAACAAACATATAAACTGCTAGCACCATCTAAGCGTTTCTAATTCTACAGTGTGGGTGAATGGGAAAGAGTGTGCAGTGTGTGAGCAGTGGGTGATGTTATGGTGGTGTGTTGAGATTGACGATATCGTAACAAACTTCATAATTCCAGCTAGACGCTTTAAAGGTCGGACATATTTCTCTATCTTTTCTACAAATTTCTGCCATGCTAAAGTGATGTTTTTGGCGACTTTAGGATCTCCGTCTACAATTGACTTTGCTATAAAGAAGAAAAATCGTAACCTTAAAAATAAGTAGGTAGGTACTTACCTATTCCTACTTTTATTCTCCTATCTTCAACAAAAATTGAAGTAGGTACTTACCTACCCCACTAAACAAAAGGATGGTTCTCAAAAAAGCATATAATACAAAGTTACGAACGACGATAAAACTTGTGTTTATGGCGACATAATATCGATATAAAATCGATAGAGTATCGATATAATATCGAAAGAGTATCGATAGAACACATCGTTACGAGAACGACCCTATAAATCCCAAGATTCTTATATCGGCGTCCGTTTTGGGTAATGAAAGAAGTGGGTAGTGCTTAGGATTATCTGGTTAAAGTTGGCATTACCATATTTAGGCGAGTCTGTGGTATGATTTAAATAGATGTCCCCGTTTTACCCGGATAAAGTTAGCTCTTACGAAAACCTGTTTGTATAAGTAGTCTCGGCATAGTAACTTTTGCACCTATGTTTTAAAATAAATATGATTTAAAAACAGCAGATACGACAAACATACCGATAGCGAAACTAATGCCATGGAATGGTGCCGTGGAATAATTCTGCGTTATTGGCATTATTTAAAAATAAATAAATACCGTAACCTGGTCCTACTTTGCACCAAAATTTGCTCCAATTGGTTTGTTTATTTCACATTTTTTTTAATTTTACCTAAATTAGTTCTGTGATGTATTGTATGTACAATACTACAATTGAAGTTTAATTTGGCATTAAAACAATATTGTATTTATCTATCATTATTTTTTATTTTTTTATTTATTTTGGAGCAAAGTAGTTCCTTTGCAGGTGGTAACTTTGCTCCTCGAATTCTTTGCACAAGTTTATCGTATATTTTACAATGGAGCATATTTTCAATTTGACATTTTGACTTTGCTCCAATAGAAGAGGGTAGTAAAAAACAGTCATGTTGAAAAACATCTTTATTTACGAGAGATCAATGGAAAAATCACAATTTGAGACCGATTTCACAGTCATACGAACATTTTTTCTTAATAATTAGCATAAACATTTCGTAAATGTATCAAAAATAAACAGTTTTAAAGATAAACTATCAAAATAAGGAACAAAGATAATTTTTAAAATCGTCTAGAAAATTTATGTGCCCCATATTTGGTTAAGTTCGGGCACAGAATAAAAGTCCCTGCGCCCAATTTTTTTTGGTGGGTTTATGCCGCCAAGGACTTCATTCCATGTGTAATATAATTCGTCTTTAGGAAGAGGCCACTTCCAGTTCTTTAAAGAACGCTTCATCGATGATATAACAGCCCCATTTTTATTGATTTTTGTAATCACGCCGGGAAACAGCTCACCTTCGTATTTAAAAATTACGTATTGACCATTCTTTTTTACCAAGGGCTGAAACGCCAAATTCTCTGAACCTTCAGAATGTAAAATATTGGGGTTTTCATTTTCAACGTCACTTAGGGGCCCTTCAGAAGAATCTCTTAGAGATATCTGATCATCGGTTTCGCTGCTATCACTATTGATTATAGCAGATGACGAACAAGGGACAACTTCTATCTCACCTGTAGTCGGCGAAACAAGCATTTGATCAGCTACACTTTTGCCTGGTAGTAACTTTAGCTTTTTTCTTCCTCTGGTGGTTGTAACACCCTGTGTCCATGCGTTTCTTTTTACTTCTAAGCTCTGTATAAAAGAATCATTTATTGCTTCGGTATCGGTTGTATGGGGTAGTCTTTCTAAGAGAGGTTTAGCATCTAAAGGGTAGATTCCGCACTTTGTAAATCCAGCTTTGAGATTATTAGCACTGTTCGGAGTGATTGCATCCAATAAACGTTTTAACATTTGTGGGAAAATGCCCTTTGGGAGAATTGCATTCTTATACCCGCTTGCAGTAGATTTCCATTCAGACAAAATGGATCTCCAAGCAACTTTCAGTGGGCGGAAGAACGCCACATCTAGCGGCTGAGTTAAATGAGTACTGTTTGGTGGTAAACAAAGAAATGTAACGTTATTTTCCTTGCATTGATTAATGACATCTAGGGAAATGTGAGAAGATAAGTTATCTCCAATGATTACTTTCTTACCCGGTAGTTTTTTCAATCTAGGTAACAATTGCGATTGAAACCATTCAGTAAATATACTCATATCAAACCAGCCGCTTTGGCTACAACTATACCGGGTGCCTACGGGCCCACCCTCCGTCCATGTTGTCCACAGACAGCTTGACTTGTACACCACGAATGGCGGGAGTAATTCGCCTTCAGCGTTTCCACAAAACATAAGTGAAATACTGGATTTTGATGAATTTCGAAGAAGTTCTGGGTACTTAGTGCCTCTTTTTACAATCACTTTTTTGTTGCCGGGATCATCTGTGACATTGGTTTCGTCGTAATTCCAAATGTTACCGGCTGGCACATCTTCGAGCTCTTTTCCAAGATATTCGATGTATTCAGTTAAAATGTCTGGAGTGATGGCGGCCCTAGCTCGTCTTATATTTGCAGCAAAACGTCTGGACAAATCAGGGTGGCGACGTAAAAATGATGCTACCCATTCTGTACCCGGCAAATTATTTTTAAACCTAGTAACAGTTCGTCCAGTTTTATCAAGATATGCTTTTACTATATAACGAAAATCACTTTCAGATAAGGGAAATCCATACGTTCCCATCAATTTGATGCAACTAGAAAACTGTAATTCTTCTTCATCATCAAAAACTAGCGGATGTCCTGGTGGTTTCACGGCTACATTAGTTTTTCTGGCTTTTATATAGTTGATTATAGTCCTTCTAGGAATATTAAAATGTTTTTCTGCTTCTCTTTGGGTCATGACTTTATTTTCTATTGTCAAAAGACATTCATCTAATTTTTCTTTGCTATACGCTTTGTAACGCCTTGCATCAGGACGTCTTATATATTTTCTAGGCATGTTTATAGCCTGAAACCAATAAAATACAGTATAAAGTAAGGAGGTGGCTCATTTCATTAGATCGATATAATAATTAAACTTTGGGGATTCTTTGCTCCAGGTGCATTATAACCTCAAAAGTAGGAGCAAAGTATACCCAAGTAAAAAAAAAATTACATGAAATACAATGTCTGCGTTAAACACAAAATATCACCTGAATCAGATAGTTTATAAAACACATTAACTAATAAAATGCAACTATCATGGTTTTGTTTACAAAATATAAGAGATGCAAAGAGATTTACCTTAATTTTAAATAGTCACCTTAAGGAGCGATGCGGTTCTGCTACACACAGAAAAACGAAATGGCTGACTTTGACATCTGTCAACCTTGGTGTTGCTAGATCCAGAAACGTTTTATTGGATAAAAATATTGTAATTCACCAAAAGGCAATGTATCCGCACGAAAAATCAAATTTAATATTTTTTCGAGTGTGGAGCATTTTTACCACCTTAGGAGCAAATTAAGACCAGGTTACGGTAAATAAATAAATATGTGGGGACATTTTCACACACGGCCATCTGACCACAAACTAGGGAGACCCTGTACTATGGGTGTCAGACAGCTGATATACATACACAAATACATTTTTTTTTTTGGATGGAAAATGGTTTGGATTAGAAGCCGATTCCAAAATAGTGGGTGAAAAGCCAAACTATCGTAGAAAAATGCACTTACTTTAAATTTATAAAACTTAAAAAGTCAATGTTAAACTCAATAAATAAATAATACGGGGTTAACTACACTACCCATCAAAATAAGTAACATTAAATAAAAATTATTGCAGGGAATTGACTTTTATTTTTGGTTTCAAAACACACTGTTTATGGTAAAGTACAATGCAACGCACGCAAACATTGTCTCTGGTGTATGCAACAGTGATAATCGAATATATAAAGTGTGTGGGTATTTTAACTTGTTTCCGTAAACAAACAGAAAACAATTTTGGGACACTTCTATACTACCCTCACCAGAATGTTTTTAGATGTGGTCCCGAACAAAAAAACAATCTCAATGATGGGTCGAATATAGAACTGGAACCTCTTATACTTTAACATTGTATAGATTGCCGTCTCTTTAAAAAATTACAGCCTCTTAAAAAAACCGGTAGTTAAACGGACGTAACATCGATACGAAAAAATGAGTGAACCACATAAACTTGACCTGTTTATACCGGTATAACGTGAAAAATACACAAAAGCACGGCTACATCTGAAGCGGGCGAGTTATGGATCCCTAGTGAACGATTTAATTGAGCTCGAACCTCTGGGGGAAAGATAGACGCACATGGCGAGAAAGAACTTGTAAAAAAACTAAGAAAAAAAAATATGAGTCCCGCACAGGAAATATTAAAAATCATACATGTGAAGTTTAGACCCATTTCTATCCGTGGGTGTCGTAGAAGGCGACGGAGGAATATTGACCAGAGGATGGGCAGCTGTGTCCTTCTGAGTACCATAACACCTACTGCGATCGCCAATAAGCATCGGCCAAGCATGGCGATTACGGCTGAACCCCCCTTGGGGGAGACCTTTGTCCAGCAGTGGGCGTCTAAAGGTTGACATGATGATGATGATGATGAAGTTTAGAACCTCCTTCTATATTTGAATTTGGGAATATAGGAACAAATTAAAAAAAAAGACTGGGTGAGGTCAAAAAGCCACCAAGTCGTAGAAATAAGGATCTTAACACTTGATACTAGTATACATTGTATACAGGCTGCAGACCCACATAAAACTTTAATAAAATAATAGGACTTAACAAGACCATGACCTCTGGTTATGTTTAGCCATTTTTCGTCAGTGATCAGTCAGCAAAGAAACGTCGGCGTTATCCAATTTTCAAATATTGATCAAAACATTGACATGTTACAATGATTTAGTTACTTACAGAAATAAATAAATGAATGTGATTTTATCTCACACTGGTCTAACAATTGTAGGCATAGCAATGTGGCTAACTTGTGCCCCGGCGTGCCGCGCGCCCGCCTAAAGCTTTCCTTTGTAACAAAGGGACTCGAATTCTAGCAATTTGCCGTCTCGTCCGTAATTTTCATCGTGTTACGTTACATTCCAGTAGGTAGGAATTAAATCAATTTCCATATTCAGTTCTGGAACACTTTAAGCTGCAATTTAAATAAAAGAAAAGTAATAGAGTAATACAGTTTAAGGTGAAATTTCATTCGAAAACATCTATCGCTTTCTATAAACTACAACTTTTTCTAACGACCTGGACAACTTACTTGGTGACTGTACATTGAACTGTTAATAGGGCTTGTTTTGGCTCTATACATATAATCATTCTTAGGCAAAACATCGATGTTCTTAACTTGTGAATCGAAATGGCAGATTGTGTGTTTTCGGTAATTTTGAAGATGCGAAATCTTTGAACATTCTATTTTTAAGAAAATACTTTCTCTTCAGTTTTTAATTTTTATTTCGTTCAGTAAGCGTCGATCTTTAACCCACGGAAACGTCTTACATCGTTTGAAGGTTGAGCTACAATGTAGATGTTATCTTATTCATGGCAAGTCATCCATAGTATAGCCGATAGCCGTATTAATTCTGTTGATATATTGTACTCGCAAACTATAAAATG
Organism: Charanyca ferruginea; assembly: GCA_947361185.1. NCBI lineage: Eukaryota > Metazoa > Arthropoda > Insecta > Lepidoptera > Noctuidae > Charanyca > Charanyca ferruginea. The sequence continues at coordinate 6,544,560 of OX376070.1, forward strand.
GAAGAAAACGATAACGATGTTGTTGGCACTCTTTTAAAGCAAAGAAAGAAAGAAAGAAAAAGCAATTCCCCCCCCTCCCACACCAACCCATCATCATCCCCATCCCCCATTCCATCATCGGACGAGCAGAGATACGGCGAAGCGTCACCGCAATATGGTTGAATTTCCACAGTCTCGAACCAAGCGCTTTGATTCCACATTTATTGTGCGAACTGCTAGACTGTGGAATTCGCTGCCCGCCTCTCTGTTCCCTGATAAGTATAATCTGAGTATCTTCAAGGCTCGAGTGAACCGGTTCATCGTAGGCAAGCGTGTTCCAACTTAGGCCGCATCATCATTTAAGATCAGGTGAATTGCGGTCAAACGCAAGCCTAGTTGATAGTAAAAAAAATAAATTATTAGCCCGCCAAGACGAAACACACAAAAATAACATGGTGGAAAATATTGGACATCGAATACATAGAGACTATAATGAGACTATGATAATACCAGGGGGCAATTCTGGAATAGCATTAAAAGTTACTAGTAACTTTTCAGAATAACTGCATTGTAATCTCAGTACCTATCTATCTATACATACAAATAAATAAAATTGAAGTGTCTGTTTGTACTGTCATAATAACAGCTTTTTACTTTTATGCATATTATTATGAAAGTATACAAGGCACTTATAAAAAAACAATTTTACAAATTTTTGTCTGTCTCTCTGTCTGTTTGTTCCAGCTAATCTCTGAAACGGCTAGACCGACTTTGTCGGCACTTTCATGGACAGATAGCTGATGTTTTGTGGAGTAACTGAGGCTACTTTTATTTTAGAAAAACATTAGGGTTCCACGAAAAAAATGCTTCTCTGATAACCGACAATCATTACGCGGACTAAATCGCGGGCATCAGCTAGTTTTACCTACAATTTTGACAAGATTTTGATATCAAATGTCGCTGAGATGAAATTGCGATTAGATTTTAACCGTTATTATAAATTAGGAAAAGTGGCTTTCTGCTTATGCACTGTCCCACTGCAGGAAACGGGTTTTTTCATACAGAGAAGGCATAAACTTTAATCACCACGCTTGCTGAAGGCGGATTGGCGATTTCGGAATTACATTTATTACACAAGTCCAGGTTTCCTCAAGATATTTTCCTTCACCGATGTGAGTGATGTCCAAGATAAACTTAGAAAGGACATCAAATAAAATAATAATATTTTTTCTCAAAAAAAAAACAACCGCCTTCAAAAACTAAAAAGTGATTTAATAAATAACTTTAGCACAGAACTCACATTACTTTATTTTATTTTATTTTAATTGGAAGATTAATTCTAATTTTTCATTTTAATTGTAATTAGATTTATTCATTCTTTTTTTATTACTGATTATTTTAATTGATTTTTATTTCATTAGGTATTATTTTTTGATTTTGATGCCTTTTATCATCATCTGATTAAAGTCACTCTGTTTTAAAGTATTATTCTAATTTGTACATAAATTGTAATAAGCATGTGTCGTTATCTTGTAGCTATGGGCCCTGGTCTGAAAATAAAATTTTATTATTATTATTATTTAATTTCGGAAGTAGGTGGCAATACAAAACAACAAACAGAACCAAAGCCGCAAAGTGCAAGTTGTTAAGTGTGAAGGCAGTTGTCCCTTTTTAACCGACTTCAAAAAGGAGGAGGTTATCAATTCGGATGCTTGTATTTTTTATCGGTCATTTTTATACTAATAATCCAATAATAAAAGAATTATCAAAATCGATCTGCAATTGCACGATGATTTGCGAAGAGCTGGAGTACCGCCTTCTTTTTTTAGAGGCGGTCAAAAACTTACATAGCTTCGGGCGCCTTAACCAGTGGGCCATCACGACACAGATATTTGAAACTATAATTTTATATTATTAGCCTTTGGCTGCTGACTCCCCTTTTCAACTGTCACTGTCATATTCATATTTCAGCTGGACTTACGATCCTTTGGCCTTATGTAATAGTGAATTTAATATCAAATTCAGAGCCGTCTTATAAATTCGAACACATTTTCATGATAGGGGCGCAGGATGACACATTCTTCATTTAAAATCGCATATTGAGAACTTTATAGGCGTACTTATTATTTCCCTTGGAGTAGATAGATATATGATAGATAATTGAAATAATTTGAGCATTTTCTTTTAATTTATGGAGTTTAATTTATGAGTTACAACAAATAGCTCATGCCGTAGTATAAATATTTTTTTATTTTTTTTTTATTATTTAATCAGGAGAGATGGTTGTAAACCATACTATTACAGTAGTACTATTCACTTACACTGTAACTTTATCCTCAAACATAGTACGACTAAAACATAGTAGGTATTACCTAGTTCAGGCAAGGCAGACTAAAATTAGCACAATAAAATTAGACATATACACAAACCTTTTTTACAGTCCGTTCAACCGATTTTGACTTATATTGCGTTGGTAGCATGACAAATGGCAGCTGCAGTAAACAGTTGTTATTGTAACCACTTTTTTGCCTCTAATGTCATCCTTAAGCCTACGGAATAGAAGTCAAAATCGGTTGAAGGGACTGTAAAAAAGGTTTGTGTATATGTCTAATCTTATTGTGAACGGAGTATAGAAAATATGATTTACATTTTAGGCAAGACTGTATTAATTTAGCTTTCATTAGCTTCATCCGTCATCCGTCCCGATGCTAGAGATTGACAAAATATTACAATCTTAATCGATATTTATGATAATGATTTCTGCTAATTTTAAAACAAATAGATATTTCTATAACTTTAGCTTTGCTTTACTTTTAAAAATTAAAAAAGTCCATTGGTAATCTAATGACGCTAATAACTAAATACAACGCAAATACGGTCGAATATGCCTCATTACTTTAGAGGTTCGTCCCAGTCCCAACATCATTCCGTGCTCAATAGCCGCCCGGGCAGGGCCTCAAGTCTGCTATTACACTAGTGTCAGAATGGTCTATCATTGATTTCATAATTGTTGATTTTGACAAGTTTGGTAATCTACTAATATAATGGCGTCATTATGACCTTCCAATGGTCAACCACTGACACGTTATTGAAAGAAAAGAAATGATATAGAATGGTAATCTCGTACAAAATGACAACTGAATGACTGACTTGGCGGTAATCTGCTAAAATTTTGACATTTCCTTTGATCAGTGACCTACCATTAGAAACGTCATTGTGCAGTCATTGCTTTTAATTCGACCGGCCAATGATCGACCAATGATCGACCATTATGAATTTAGCAGATTACAAAATTAGCAAAATGACAATGGGATCGTGTTGGAATGACGACATTATAAAAATAGCAGACTTGGCCCCCAGATAGCCCATTTGTGCATTGGCCGAGCGGACAATATCTGTTATAGTTATTATCTGTTTAAGTACTACCTAAGTAATATTGTTACTAACACAGAGGACCTCTTTTAGTAGTTTGAATAAATAAATATATTATTATTAAATGACGGAGGTCTGACGACTCCCACCTAAGCTATGCAAGGATTGTCCCGCCAATATTATTTTATTGCCTCCGTATACATCCGCATCGGGGAAAGCATTTCTGCCACGAATAGTGCTTCTTATACTGAAGAACTGGGCACAGTACCATGTTATACAATACCGTTTACAAACTTTGTGTATATAAATAAACTCTGGTCTTCTTCTCATGGGTATAGGCTGAAGCTACCAGTGGTGAGGACTCCATACAACTCGATTTCTGCTTCTCTTTGGAACTTCGAAACGACATTGAAAAATGGCACAATGAGTAGGGTAGGGTAGGGAAAAAAGGGGGGGGGGGGTAAATATTGCCAAATAGCATAGTCACGCTGCAGTATTTAAAATAGACTGTAGAAAACATATATCTATACTTAATATTATAAAGCTGAAGAGTTTGTTTGTTAGGTTGAATGCGCTAATCTCAGGATCTACTGGTTCGAATTGAAAAAATCTTTTTGTGTTGGATAGTTCATTTATCGAGGAAGGCTATAGGCCCATGCGAAGCGGGGCCGTGTCGCTAGTTACAATTATATATATACTATTTATTCAAGATAGTTGTTTATGTGTATCGAGTGTATACCAAGATTTTTCTGAGCCTTGGAAAGCACGTAAAGCCCTTGGTCCCGGCCGTCAATCGCAGATCTGTGAGAGTTATATTCAGCAAGAAGTCAGAAAGTCTGACAACCAAATTCACGGTTCCGTCTGCGTCCGTGATTCAGATATTCACACCGACGATGCCGCTTTACACTGAAAGGAATATTTTGCCTTTATCAAGCAGTATAAGTACCTAAGAATATAACATTTTAAACTGATACTAGCATAAAAATAAAGATAATCTATTTGTCAATAAACATGCGTTTACACACCGACTAGTCAGGCATGCAGGGTATTAAAATTATATAAATGTACGTACATGTTTTGCCAATTATCGCGTACAAATTCAATTACAAGATACAATATAGAGTAAAATGTCAAACAATAGCAAATTTATATATATATTTATATTTATAACAATAGCATAGCAGCTGGGTTAAAAATTGATAGTTTGATTCTACCGTCCTTTAATCGTAGGTACTGCATATAGAGTAAACATACTTAATTTTCTTTACAGCTAAAGGATTTCCACTGGCAAAACTTAACTAAAAAAAAGAACCATTACACAAATACCCTTATCTTAAAAATTGCTATCTAGTGTTTATTCTACAAAAAAATCCCACTAAAAACTATGTTCAGTAATTCGCTCACCGTGATAGATCTACCTTATTTTGTTTCTACCCTTTATGTAAATTAGCACCAAAAATATAAGGTAGCTCTAATACCTCATCCTCGTATGAATCATTCATAGGAAGACTGGTCTTTTGTGAATATAAATTATCATAATTTAATTTGAGTATGCACGAAAAAGGTGAGTTTATTTATAGAAACTATTTTCTGATAAATTGAACTACAAAGACGTGAAGGGCTTTGATGTTTGATATGATCTACTTTTGAATGGTTATAAGTAGGTAAGTACCTTATAGAATTACACTGACTAGCTTTTGCCTGCGACTTCGTCCGCGTGAAGGTCGGTTATCGTGAATGCAGGCGAAGTAGTGGTTTAAAAAGTAGCCTATGTCCTTCCCCAGGGTTTAAGCTATCATCATGCCAAATTTAATTAAAATCGGTTCACCCGTTTCATCGTGAAAGCGTAACAGACAGAGTTACTTTCACATTTATAATATTAAAAATAAGTAAAATAAGTATGGAAGTATGGATATATAGTATGGAAGTATGGATTAACTTTTGCAAATCTGTTCATAGCTGACGTATTTGATCATAAACTGTTTGTTTATTTAAGGAACACAAAGTAGAAAACAGAAAATAAATTGCATAGATATTAAAGATCAGACCGAGACTCCATGTCCTTGTCCCATGTTATTTGGGGTCGGCGCAACACATTTTTTCTTACAATCCGTTCTGTCAATCGTCATGATATCATAGACTACTTTTTCTTTCATATCAATCTGCACACGACACGGTTGGCGCAGTGGCTGAGCGATCGACTGCTGCGCAGCGTGTTGCGGGTTCGATTCCCGCCCAGGGTAAATACTTGTGTGATGAGCACTTTGTGTTTGCCTTGTGTCTGGGTGTTGTTTATCTATATATGTATGTATTTAACGATGTATTTGTGTATGTATATCAGCTGTCTGACACCCATAATACAGGGTCTCCCTAGTTTGGGGTCAGATGGCTGTGTGTGAAATGTCCCCACATATTATTATTATTATTATTAATCCTATCTTTCAAAATCCATATCTTTTCTTCGGCTTTCCTCTATCTCTCCTTCCACCACATTTAAATTACTAACTCATGTGGTCACCTACATGCGTTTCATCCCTCTTCTTCCGATGCCTACTAAGACAAAACAATCCCACCAAAAACATTTTCATGTAAAATGTTGCCAAGACGAGACCAAATGGCTCGCACTGTCAAAAAGTTATCAGATCTCTACGTATAATCTCTACTTTACTAGCCTTACTTCACAAACTCTACACCTTAGTCAAAATATGTACATACATACATATTTACACGCTAACCGTTTCGCTACAGTTACATGGGCGCTACGTGAAAAATGTATTCACTGATCATTACTTTTCTGTTGAACAATAGTTCTTGTAGTGACTAAACAGCCAAGCCTCATACATATTTCACTTCTTTTTGTAAGTTGCCTAAAATTTTTTTTTTATTGTGTTAATTTTTTCTAGTTTGAGATTTCTTTTGTTGTTTGTGTACTAATACCAGCTTACATACCAAATTTCAGCTTTCTAGGACTTCTGAAAGTACCCCAGAATTTTGATGACCATCAGAGAGAGAGTCAGTGACGATTTTTTTTTAGATATAAATAAAATCTAAAGTACCTACCTACGTAAAAAACTTTATGTATTTAATAAATCAACTATTTACATCATATCCTGAGAATTTTGTTTATCTGGTATAATCCAAACCCAAATTATGAGGGTTCAAAGAACCACGAAGCGCTTCGAGAAAAGGTAGGTAGTGCCCTACTAGCGCTTCGTTTGACTCGTCTTGGCGGGGGTACTGCCGTGCCCCCAGATTCCCTTTCAACTTTTCTGTCACTGGCGCAACTTTCAAACCTCTAAAATACTGATTTCTGATCCTATCCATTCTGGTTACTCCATCTATCTCATCATTCTCATCTCAGCTACATGGATTTTTTTTTCATCCGTCTTCTTCACGGCCCAACTTTCCAATCCATGCAGAATGACAGGTCTTATCACGAGCTTGTAGATTTTCCCGTATTCCTAAATATGTGTACGCTATGATAAGAACTATTTTATGTAGGTTACATATCTTAACAAAACTAAACACGCACAAATCTACCTGCGGAACAGTTTGTACATTATAATATTTTTAAATTTTGGCATTAATATATTTTATATTTATAGGAAAGATTTATAGAAACCTGATGATTTATTTGCATAAAAACATGGTACCTACCTAGGAATATATACAAATCTTAAAAATCTAAATAATAACATATAAACAATCTTTTGCGCAAATTCAACTAGCGTCTTTCTATTATTTATTTTAATAATTATGTATAACAATATTACATGGTATATATAGAAATATTAACACAACCCTTGACCATCATTTAGTTATACCGGGAAGTCGTGACCGTTCCCGGCAGGGCCGAAGTGTAACATGTAATCGAATACTGGTCACCCAGACCACGCCGATCAACCACCAAACGGTTTCCCTGCATCGGAACAAGCCGCGAAGTTCTCCGGACAGTTCAAAGTGCTCTTTGATGAGAAGATCGAAGGCATAATGTGTGTGGCTTGTCGGCTCGGGAAAGAAATGCTGGATGTGGGAGTGACGACGAGTGAGATCGACGAATAGTTGCTGGGCTTGCGCTCTGCTTACTGTGGAGCGTGCCCCCAGGTTCCCTGCGCGTTTGAACCACAGTTTGAGTTGACGTAAAGTGACGACTTTTACCTACTTTCCTTTGTGTTTATTAAATTTTTATTTAGTTTTCTTTTATAGTGATTGTGTTTTAAGTTTATTCTATAGTCTATTTATTAACTTTTAAGTTTAATTAATTTATGTTTGTAGCCGGCTGTAGCGACGCCGTTATCAGTGCTAGTCAACCTGCCACATCGTTGGATGCCCTGGTAAGATGCCCCCATTGCTCACAGGCACGCTTTTTTAAAGGCGAACGGGGACTAAGGATACACTATGGCAGGATTCACAAATCTCATAGTGTACCTTTGTGCCCTGAAACCACTTCCCCAACACCTTGTGAAATATCACTTTGGAAAATTTTGTCTAAATTAAAAAATTCTACCCCTGTTTTAAAGAGAGTTCCCCGGGGCGCAAGACGTTCTGTTGCTTTAAATTTGGCGCAATGTATTCGTCTTGCAACCCAGGAGAATTCTCAAAGTGCCTGGGAGCAATTACTTACCTTCCCTTATAGGATTCTGCATGTCCAAAAAAATTTGGCTACCAAAAAGACATTAACCAACCAAATTAAAGATAATTGCATCAATTCGACTCTTATTTTAGACACAAAATTTCCTGTATTGCATAACCACACATCAAAAGGTTTGTGTTCTCTTGTGGAATCAAAGTTAAGCGAGGGTGATATTAGGGGAGCTGCTAGGATTTTATTCAGCAGCGATGTGGTGGCGCCTTACTCTCCAGAAACTCTTTCAGCTCTGAAGAGTAAACACCCAGCGCCTGCGGATGGTCTCACCTTTCCCGACCCTCCCGACCCTCCCGATCTGTCTGTCTCGCCCTGTCTCTTACAGTTTACAGTTATATAACTATACGTGAACAGTACAAGGGCGGACTTAATGCCTTAGGTATTCTCTACCAGACAACCAAGGGTGATATAGCGATGACATGGCAGGTGTATAGTACTTTTTGAAACAACTAGCTTTCGCCCGCGACGTCGTCCGCATGACTATTGGTTATCGCGGATGCAGACTAAGTCATTTATTAAAAAGCATGCCTATGTCCTTTCCCGTGGGTTCAAGCTATATTCAAACCAAATTTTATCAAAATCGGTTCAGCCGTTTCGTCGTGAAGTAACAGACAGAGTTACTTTCGCATTTATAATATTAACACATATATAGAGTGACTGGTAATTAGTGTACGATACTTAAACACGTGATTGTGTGCATGATAACAAACAACTTTCCCGAAGAAAAAATGTTTTTTGTACTGGTTCACTTTAGGTCACAGGCGTTCGCGCGCGTGAATTTCATACGGCTGTTGTGTTATTGTGATAAAAGTGAACCAGTACAAAAAACTTTTTTCTTCGGGAAAGTGGTTTGTTATCATGAACACAATCACGAGTTTAATTATCGTACACTAATTACCAGTCACCCTATATAGGTAGTGTAATATGATAAGTATGGAAATATGGACAAAGAAGATTTGATCAAACACGATCAGACTATATCTCACTCTACAATCATATTTTTTATTGTATGACAGTTGCATATTTAAAATTAATTTTGTATACCTCAATGGCGGGACTTAGCACTAATTACCTGTCACTACACAACATCTTCAAAACCTATGATCCACATTAAATGATTCTGATTTTGATACACTGTACCAATACCTACTATAACTGTATTATGTATGGGTTTTCTATGATAGATAACCAATTTGCTGAAGTGATTATTCAATAGATATCCACTATACCAAAAGGGGTATATTCTAATAGTTCGTAGCTTCGATACTGATAGGTGTTCACTTAGATAGAGTGGTTCAGAGGATTGTTAATCTCTTAACGCCAATCAGAAGCCAGCTTGACTACACTTGTAAATCTATACTAATATTATAAAGCTGAAGAGTTTGTTTGTTTGTTTGGTTGAACGCGCTAATCTCAGGATCTTCTGGTTCGAATTGAAAAAATCTTTTTGTGTTGGATAGTCCATTTATCGAGGAAGGCCATGCGAAGTCGGGTCGGGTCGCTAGTTCAAGATAATGTAGGCACTGACAAATCATTAATACTTATTAAACCAGTCTAACTAACTATAGCTAGGACAAACTTAACACTTTACATTAAAACAGACAGGAATTTGAAGCTTCTAAAATGAATCTTTCAACGTAAGTAATAGTGTCATTGAAAATGAAACCTTAATGAATTTCATAAAGAATTATAAGATATAATCTCTGAAATTACTGAACCGACGCCAAAAAATCAAACTCAACCTCAAAATCATTTATTTCAAATAAACCATTTACAGGTACTTTTGAATTGTCAGAGTCAGTCAGTCCGAAAGTTGAAACTAGTTGCTCGTTCCAAACAGTATGTATCAATGGAAGAACGAGGAAGAATCTCCATGAACACTCTTTTATTTAAAATCAATAATTATGTTACAAAGGATGATGGCAGGATTTGTACAAAAAAAAACTAGATGTTTAGAGAAGTTGAAATTCTAATTCTAAAACCCCCGGGAACCTAAAGAATGACTTCAGGCATTTACAATATTTTTAAAACCCCGCAATAAAAATGGATGTTAAAAGTGAACAGTTTAACGAAAAGCTCATTATTTCAGAACGAAACGCCGTTTCGCAGGTCTTACACTGAAATTGCATAATTTTATGGGAAATAATGTCAAAAATAATGATTAATGAATGTACTTTTTCAACTCCGCTATGCAAACAACGATTCACGTTACTTGTCTGTCATTTTGAAAGATCCGTTAATGTCACTTGTCGCTCTATTTCTTTTATAAATACAACAAAAAGGGCAACAGAATGAAAAAAAAGGTTAAGGGGGGGGGGGTTAAGGTTTAAAAATATGGTTAGTATATCAATCTGCTGTGACGTTTTTTTAATCTTACAGCACCATGCTGAGATAGGAGCCTTTTGGCCTCGTACAGGACCAATTTCCGTTTTCTTGCTTTTTATTTTTTAATGTTATTTTGGTGTGTTTTTTTCCTGGGGGACGAATAAATTATTTTTCTTTCTTTTTTTCTTTCTTTCAATCTACTCCTGTTAATGTATTCTCCACATTGGAAAATATTTTAAAGCTTCTAAATGCGTTTTTTTTTTCATACCCCAAGATTCAATTTCAACACATTAAAAGACACTACTTGTTAAGTACATTGTTCTCACATATTCAGTACCTACCCCTAGATATGAATGATGTAACCGAAAGAATCCGACTGAAAAGAAAATGATTCTTTCGGTCGGCATTTATTTATGTATGCATAAATGAATGTATGGCGAGATCCATACATAAATGAATGTGTGCATCATTCATGTTGAATCTAGGGGTACTTACAATATGAGAACAATGTAACAAGTCGTGTCTTTTAATGTCTTGTAATCTATCAATGATTAAAAGCTACTCTACTGCCGAGTACCATGAGATATGTTGTATTGTAGTACTTAACAACCACGGGGATGATCCGAGGTCAAGAGCTATTTCCCGTCAATTTTGTTACGAAATGTAAAACTATTATAGTAACCAAAAACAGATTATTCGTTTAAAATGTGAATTTGATTTATCTATACTTACTAGTAGTAGTAGTATGACGGGCTGGTGTCCGCAACTCCACGTCTCAGCGCGTATTTTGCGTACAGATCCTTACTAATAGTAATATTATAAATGAGAAAGTAACTCTGTCTGTTACGCTTTCACGATGAAACGCTACTTTATTCGCAACTTCGTCTGCATCCGCAATAACCGACATTCCGACATTCAAAGCTAGTATTTATAAAAAAAGAAAATGTTTATTATCCAGGTAATTCTGCTAGCTGATAACACAGGTTAAACTCAAATTACGGTAATATTACGGTCAGGTAGTTTACAAAGTGTAATTATTATACCAAACTAGACTATACTGGGGCACAAAGGTCCTAGAGTGGCGGTCGCGCACCGGAATATGCAGGGTTGGTAGGTCCCCACAAGGTACACTGATGATCTAGTAAGAGTCGCAAGTCGATGGAAGCGAAAGGCATGAGACTGGATTGTTGGAAGACCTATGCCCAGCAGTCGGCGTGTTCCCATTTATTTATTTATTGATTGAATAAAATACACCAACAGCATATACATCCAACATTGGTTGACATGATGATAATGATGATGAAACTAGACTAACTAAATTAAAAAGGCAATATAATAATAAGTTTCATTTTAGCTTTCTTACGGCTTTAGTACACCGACGCGTTCGTATGCGGCAGCGAAACAACGAAAAAACTGTCAGTAGTGTGGCAGAATTTCGCATACGCTTTGTCTCACTCTAGCACTAGCTACATGAAATAGTTGCGTCCTTGTCGGTATATTGTTTCGCAAGGAACTGCGGAAATCGTCGTTACACAGACGCAGACGTTTTGCTAGTGGTGTTTCGCATCGGAACGCCGCGCTTGTTCTGTCGGTGAGGACAGAATTTCGCACCATGGAAGCCGAAAAGATTGAAATATTTTTAATACAATTAGAAAGTATCCCGAATTATATGCAGTTGATCACGCAGATTATAAAAATGCGTACAAAAAAGAGGTGGCATGGAGGGAAGTTCAAGAAAAGACGGGAAAATTACAATGACATTTATTTGCGAAAAAACTGCAGTGTGCTCACATTCCGCAGATATTTAGTTACGCAGTGGTTCCGCAGTGTTTCGCTGCCGCATACGAACGCGTCGGTGTACTAAAGGCGTTAACAACGTGAAATATTTTACATATTCGGTAATAAATATTTAATTATCTTCTTTACATGCTTCATGTGGTTACACGTTTTTAATCAAATAAACTGAATTTACCCACGAAACTATTTCCTAAAGCACAATGCAGTCGCTTTAACAATTACTGAAAAATGTGTGTGAAAGTTAATATTAAAAACCTATTCAAGTTTATTTTACATCAGAGTTCAATTCGATCCGGCTCGCACGAGAGTGCACTTATAGCGTAAACGTTGACAAACGAGTCGAGTAGGCAAACAGGCGCACTGTGGACAGACCTCTTCATAATGTGCATTAAAACCTCATTAGTCTGTAGGCATCCAGTACCACGTCCAGTAGTGGAAAGTCACTGTGATATAGGGGTTAACACGAAAATTATAATAAACTAGCGACCCGGCCCGGCTTCGAGACAAGATCATACTAATGACAACATCCTCGATGAAAGCTCTCAGTCGGCTTAATTTCTTCCGACATCTTGAACAATTATTATCGTCACGAGCTTCTGCCCGCGGCTTCGCCCGCGTAAAAAAAGCGATTATCCCAAGGGAACATGTTACCGGGATAAAAAGTAACATATATGTTAATCCAGGAAATGGTCTATCTATGTGCCATTTTTCATGCAAATCTGTTCAACGGTTTGCGCGTCATTGAGTAACAAACATCCAAACATCTTCACAAACTTTCACATTTATAATATTATAATTATAGTAGGATTTATTAAATATTTTAATTTGGTTCAAGCCCGCCACACTATTCCAAAACCACTGCAACTCCTGTAAGCCAGAATCAACAGTGGCGACCACCAGAAAAGCACCGAAGCAATGAAGCTGGACGAGTCCCGGAAAAACGATTCAACTATCTTGGATCCCGTAACAAAATTAATCAGAAAAGAACAGCGGAGGAGAGAAGAAATACATATTTTTTCCTCTAATATATTAAGCAGGAGACAGCACAGAACTAGGCCTAAATTATCGTCATATTTCAACAAATGAGCACAAAACAATATCAAACTATAAACCTTCCTCTTCAATCACTATCTGGGTGAATTGCCCAAGCAAACAAAATACACGGCAATCCTGAGAACGGTAGTGTGATGCGCTGGTTTATGATTTTGTAATTTTTTTCTTGGTAAAGTAGGTACTTCTCTACCTTGGCAAAAAAAATATTGAGTAATAGCCTCTATTACATAAAAAAAATAGTTACAAAGTGTCATTTTATCATCGCGGTGACCTGTCCTAAACCCAATTCCGCTCATAAAATATCTTCCCCTGCATTATTATTTGGATTTAAAATCGACTTTAGTAATACTAAATTATAATATTGTCTATCAACAAAAACTAAAATTGTTTGTTTATCTTCATTCTTATACATTTGACAAACAGTCAACTTTTTTCCTGAAAAAAGTTATCATTTTAGTGGACAGTAAGTTTTAGTAGAAAAACTCCGTCAACATTGCGTTGTTGCGCCCCCCTTGCCTTTCCTAACTTCGTATCAGTATGATGAAAAACGCATCAAAATCTATTGCGTAGTTTAAAAGATCTACGCGTACATTGGAACAGACGGCGGGAAGCGACATTGTTTAATGCTATGCAGAGAAGTGGAGACGCGTCAAAGAATCTTTTAGAAAGAGTCAGCAATCCCTCCCGAGGAAGAGACAAACAGTTTCAAGTTCTCAAAAACTAAACTCTTTGACACGTTTTCTTTACTTTTATTAAAACGTTCTTAGGGATTCATGAATATTTTGTGTTGTTAAAAAAGCTTTTTTACAAAAAAGACAACCGCCTTCAAAAACCAAAAAGTGAAAAATAACTTTAGCACAGAACGCACATGACTTAAGTTTCGGAAGTTGGTGGCAATACAAAACAACAAACAGAACAAAGCCACCGCCACCGACTTCCGAAACTAAATCATGTGTGTTCTGTGCTAAAGTTATTTATCCCTTTTTAGTTTTTGAAGGCGAAAATTAGGAATACATGAGAAATTTCACGCAAACGAAGTCACGAGGAAAGTGCTAGTTATTTATAAAAACTTAATAAACACAAAATACAAGTTACCAATCCATTTAATCCCATTTAAAAGTAATAAAAGTTAGACAACGTTCTTAAATAAACATCAAACCTAAATAAAAATAGTTTATGAAAAAAATAATTAAAATCGCATTAAGTAGGTCTCGTAACAAACTCCAACGACAAAAGCTATTAGCATTTCCATTGTCCCAAGAAAGTTAATTAAAAAAAATCAGTGGAGCTTATAAACGATTTGTTATTACAAACAAATCTTTTAAGGTCTATGTGCCTGAATAAATATATGGTTACGGTTCTGAAAACCCTAATTAAACTTTATTGTTTGGTTTTTGTGTAACGTGTTTTATGTGCCCAGTGTATTTTTGACTACGTTTTTATTTCTGCGTTTAAAGAGATTAGAGAATATACTGAATATACAGATTGTTTTTGTTATTTTCTTTGTTTTTGTTTGAATCAGAAGATTCTACAGTAACTTGTTGGATACTGAAATAACTTAACTATAGCATTAAGGATTGCGCTAATAGTACTAGCAGGAGAAGTGAATTAAAACAAAATAATAAAATTTGAGTTACAAACAATTACGAAAATGATATTTCATTTAATCAGCTTCAATTATAAGTTAATTAAAAGATCGACATGATCCTTTGTTGGTAAAATAAACGTTATTATAATAAAAATAACAATTTGAGCATCCACTAATTCCACAAGATATCTGGATAAATGAATACCTATCTAAATCACAGACAACTGCGCAAAAATATTGGTACATTTAAATTCTTGCAAGTTCAATTTATGCTTAAATTATAAATAATGTTAATTTTTACATAAACTATACTGCGTTTACAATAAGATTAGACATTTACACAAACCTTTTTTACAGTCCCTTCAACCGATTTTGACTTCTATTCCGTAGGGTTAAGGATGACATTAGAGGCAAAAAAGTGGTTACAATAACAACTGGTTTTTGCAGCTACAAACGCGATATAAGTCAAAATCGGTTGAACGGATTGTAAAAAAGGTTTGTGTATATGTCTAATCTTATTGTAAACGGAGTATAGGAGCAAATAAATTAAAAAAAGAAAGTAAAATAAAGTGTAGGTAGTGTAATGAAAAATAAAATAAAGTAAACCATACATATAGAATTATATAAATGATGACGATTTCCTTCGCGTCTCAAGGATAATGAAGTTTGCTTTCTAGCGTATTTTCAGAATCTGATGTGGATCAGTACTTAGTTTCAGAGGTTAGTGCGTTCAAACAAACAAATTGCTTTATAATATTTTGCTTTTAAACGTCTTTGTTAATTTTCGGCAATATTGTCATAAATATACGGAAATGTGCGTTATTAACCCCCGACGTAAAAACGACGGGGTGTTATAAGTTTGACGTGTCTGTGTGTGTGTGTGTGTGTCTGTCTGTGGCATCGTAGCTCCCGAACGGATGAACCGATTTTGTTTTTGTTTTTTTTATTTGAAAGGTGAATTAGTCGGGAGTGTTCTTAGCTATGTTTGATGAAAATCGGTCCAAGATGGCCGCCGCTACAAAATAGCTAATCACATATTTTTTCACAACTCCATCAATATGGGTATCAAATGAAAGGGCTTCACTAGTAGAATACTTTACACTATGATAAATTTCAAAGCCAAGATGACCGGCACCACAAAATGGCGAATTATATATACCAAACGCATTCTCAGGGTGATATCTTTAATATCAAAAAAGATCCATGTGACGAAATACAACTTTAGACGTATCTACAACTTCTCAAAACCAGACTAAATTACATTTAAAAACTTACAAATAAAAATTAAATTAAAAATTTAAAAAACCCCCAACGCAAAACATAAAAGCAATTATTTAAAAAGTAAAAAATAATATCTTTTGTTGAGCCATCAAATGTTTGTTCGTTAAAATGGCGCTATAATGTCGCGGCGGGGTACCGTGTAAGTCAAATCTCATTGCAAATCCATGAGTTCGCTATTTTACCTATGCTATTGCTGACTTAGCGGTACCCCGCCGCGACATTATAGCGCCATTTCAACGAACAAACATTTGATGGCTCAACAAAAGATATTATTTTTTACTTTTTAAATAATTGCTTTTATGTTTTGCGTTGGGGGTTTTTTAAATTTTTAATTTAATTTTAATTTAATGAAGCGTGAGGATTATTGTCGAAGCATAATTTTATTGCTCAGATTATGAAACAAAAAGCAGATAGACCGCGCGGAAAACAGAGAGTGAAGCCATAAAAGCAAATACAAATTCAAAAACGAATACCTACAACGCGCTTCGTGCTGTACTGAAACGAGTCAGTATAGCACGCCGCAACATTAAAAAACATAAAAGCAATTATTTAAAAAGTAAAAAATAATAATCTTTTGTTGAGCCATCAAATGTTTGTTCGTTGAAAAGGCGCTATAATGTCGCGGCGGGGTACCGCGTAAGTCAAATCTCATTGCAAATCCATGAGTTCGCTATTTTACCTAGCGGTACCCCGCCGCGACATTATAGCGCCATTTCAACGAACAAACATTTGATGGCTCAACAAAAGATATTATTTTTTACTTTTTAAATAATTGCTTTTATGTTTTGCGTTGGGGGTTTTTAAAATTTTTAATTTAATTTTTATTTGAAAGTTTTTAAATGTAAATAAGTCTGGTTTTGAGAAGTTGTAGATACGTCTAAAGTTGTATTTCGTCACATGGATCTTTTTTGATACCTATTAAAGATATCACCCTGAGAATGCGTTTGGTTGGATTCTTTTTGCGTAACTACGTCCAATTGGCACAACCGTACTCTGGCACAATCGTACTCAGTCTACCCTATGTTTAAACAGCCGGTGCTTTGGCCCTTAGAGTTTATAAAAATAATTTTCAAGTTTTTAGTTTTTATTTCGTTAGTTAATTAATATTCCTCATTCCCTTCCAATACAGTATGCATTATTCTACTAGTCAAGCCCTTTCATTTGATATCCACATGGACGGAGTCGTGAAAAAAAAAATGTAATTCGCCATTTTGTGGTGCCGGTCATCTTGGCTTTGAAATTTATCATAGTATAAAGTATTCTACTAGTGAAGCCCTTTCCACCCACGGGTAAAAATAGGTAAAAAAAAACTTTTTTAAAATATGAATATTACCAAAAAGTGCATAAGAAAAACTGTTTATTAGGGTAGATATCACTATTGTGACACACATTTTTTATCCCAGAGCAGAAAAAAAACAATTACGCAGTACAAATACAGTCCGTTTTAAATGAGGTTTATAAAATTCTGGAGCACAGACAGACAGATTGAAAAGGTTTATTAGATTCTAAAATGTGTTTTATTATTATAATGTGTTTTTTTATCGTGAATGTCTCGTTTACAGTGTAAATGTTTGGACCAACTAAAATAATATTTGAGAAAGGTTCGGTTTTTGTGAGACCAAATACTACACTAGCTTTTTCTCGCGAGTTCGTACGCGTACTTTAAGTTACAGATTCCTAATTTTTTTATAGTAAAATACAACGCCTTTTTTTTTGTTATTCACTTTAACCCTATCTCTTTAACATTTTTGGGTGGTGGGTAGAGAAGCCAAAGGCTTAGCATCTTTGTGCATGAATTATAAATCAATAATAATAAGTTTTAGGGATACCGTAGCATCCTACTACAGAAATAAGGTTCAGACTCGGACTCGGAAAACAAAAAACAAGCCAATAAATCTTTGGCTTTATAATATTTTAGTTTATTGATTGAAATATGCTTATTACTTAATATAACTAATTAATAATGCGAAATTTGTATAAATATATTTACTTTAGCACCATTAATTAGTAAATTCTCTGTAACTTCGTAAGACATACATTGAAAAGCACCTTTGAGAATTCTCTTACAATTTGTGTAATTCACTCAAAAGATGATTGCTTTCGAGTTTAGTCTATTGAGGACCGAAGAACAGGGAAAATTTTGATATAAAAACATGTTTTGTTTTTTGAAAACAGACATTTTTACATCTTCTATACCTCACTGCAGGGATTCAGCAGAATATCAGCGTCAGGTAGACTTGCCTGACACATGCTGAGCTGGACTCCCATTTGGTGCAACCTTGAGACACACACTTCACTTTGTTGTAATGCTCATTTGATTTGTATTTTTTGTGTTGTAATGTGTCTTTTGTATGCACCGAATAAATGTTTTATCTATCTATCTACCTAATAATGTATGTATGAATTCCGTGTTGTTTTAATACAATACCGAACTTCGCAATATTTGTGTAGGAGGTTAGGGGGAAGAAAGAGAGGGTGGAAAGTAGATACTTTGATAATCGCCCTCTGAGCTCAGCTGCTAATGCTTACTGTATGATCGAGCTGAGATGTTTACTGTATCATATACTTATGCTGTGGTATCGTACAAACTCTGGCTAGGTTAGCCATGTAAGTTATGACAAAACGGAAGAGTTCGTTGGTTTGTTTGTTTTTTGATATTATAAACCCGCTAATCTCTAAAACTGAAAATTGTTTTGTAAAAAGGAAGTGACGTTATTCCTGATAGCTCTAGGTTGGCTAAAGGCTATATATTTTTGTTAAATACAATTCTCTTTTGGATCGTTAGAGAATTCACGCGGACGATGTCACAAGTAAATCCTAGTATATAGTTTATTTTATGAGATATACATTGTTCGAATATAAAAGTGTAGTCATCATCATCATCATTTCAGCTGAAAGACGTCCACTGCTGGACATGGGCCTCCCCCAAGAGGAGGTTTTGCCATAATTGCCACGCTTGGCAGGCGGGTTGGCGATCGCAGTATGGTTGTTACAAATGCACAGAGAACGCTTGCTGCTCATTCTCTGGCACGTCCCTTAGTCGCCTCTTACGATGGGTGTAAAAGTGTAGTGGTTGACAATTTAAGGTTTTTTGCTTAAAATAATATAATTAGTTATTTTGCATTCTCAAGTTATAAAGTTATCAATAATTCTGTTGTGTGTAGTTTTACCCTAACCAGTACAGTGACCCCATCAGGGTCACGATAGCACCTTTATCCAACCTAACGGTAACTAAGTTTTATGAAGGTAAATGCCATATAATCGGTCCTTGTAATGATTAAAGTTATGAAAAATAATAGTCCTTTGAACTTTGCCCATTACCCATTACTTACGAAGCTTAGATATTCAAAAGGCTTTAAAACATTTTTTTTAAGTATTTAGATAGGATTTGCTTCCTTTGTTTTGTTTAACTCTCTAAACAATAATATTTGAACAAAGACCATGAAATTGAATGAATTCGTGTCCGCTTGCCATAAACGAAATAAATCGCATTCTGTAGTGTCACCGGCTTTCAATGTGTTTTGTTCTTGTTTGCACACTTTGAGTTTAATGTAATTCTGTTATTTTTTTTATTTTTTACTTTTTTTTTTTTTTTGATATTTGTTTTCTTTTAATTTTAATATCTCAATATACAATATTTACACGAAAAAATAAAAAAGGAAAACCTATAACTATTAAAACAAAAAGAAAAGCTAAGACAATAAGGCATCAAAAAATTCCCCCACATCGTCGTCAACTGGGAAAGTGCCCAAGAGACTGGCGGCATTGCCACGTTGGATGGCAATGCTTAACCTCTGTCCGAGGTAAAAACCAGCCCTTGGATCACGGGAAGTGTCAACCAACCTTTTGGAAATTTCTTTAAAAAGTAGATGAGCACTTGGACCCCACGACCCGAGGGTTTCAACCCCAAACGGCTCGAAAATAAAGTTATCGCTTAGGATACTATACTTTCGCCGTTTGAGGTTTTCTGCAGTCGCAGCAGCAGCACCAGCACAGCACGCTGTACTAGGAAGATGGGATGGCGCAAGAGTATCGACACACGTAGCGTCCCACACTAAGGGCCTACCCAACTTCCATGGAAATAATGACATGCCGTCCGGTCTCTTGCCATCGTCGCGTGCCAAGCCGTTGGGTTCCAAAACAGCCGGAACGCCGACGGCGACGAGAGCACGACGGATAATGTCATTAATATTCGCGTGCCGCGCTATGCGACCCGCACTCCGGCTGCACGACAGGCCGTGGTGTCCAAGGCAGTTGACAGCTTCCCCACAGCGACAGCGA
This sequence comes from Charanyca ferruginea, assembly GCA_947361185.1. Classification (NCBI taxonomy): domain Eukaryota; kingdom Metazoa; phylum Arthropoda; class Insecta; order Lepidoptera; family Noctuidae; genus Charanyca; species Charanyca ferruginea. The sequence goes on from OX376070.1 coordinate 6,564,881, forward strand.
TGAGGGGAGCAACAAGATGCTCCTAAACGTAAGGAAGCAGCGAGGCGAAAAGTAGTGTCGTCAAACATAGTTCCTAGGTTTGACGACGGAAGTGCCAGAAGCCATAGACCCGACTCCCATTTTCCCACAGCCAGCAGGCGCGCTCGCTCAGCAGAATTAGCAGAAGTGGTAAGTAAATTATTCTGTACTAACCTGCAGAGCGGCTCATCCCACCGTCTCTGAGAAGACGGGTTGTCAGGTAGATCAGTACGTGGGCAAGCAAGTTTCCAAGCATCTATGGCCTCGGTAATGCACGGCACATCAAAATCAACCAGTGTAGGAGCTAGAATATTCCTGATTAACTTTTCAGTGCCGTGGACCGAGGATATAAATGCAGGCAAACCGATACTTGAGATTTTGCGGACGCCGAGACCCCCCATACGAATAGGTAGAGTAGCTTGGGCCCACACACGGTCGTCCATTGCCAAATTTAAAATAGAGGTTAATGTTTGACGAATAATTTGGTCCATTTTCTCTAAAAGGTGACTGTGCTTCCACAAATGGGAAGCGCGCAGGAAGTAATTTAATTTTGGGCCGAAACAGCAGTACCGAATTATTAAATACGGTGAATAATTACGGTGCGGAGTAAACACTCCGCACCGTAATTATTCCATACAAACTTTCAAGTCTAAAATCTTGAATATTAATGAACTGCTTATGATTATATTGACTAGCTTATGCGCGCGACTTCCTAAATTATACCAGGGGAACACAATTATTATTATATTTACCCTGTACTGTCCCACTGCAAGGCAAAGGCACAGTATAAATATTAGTACTACCGTACAGTAGTGACACGCTCTGCCTCCCTCTGAAACCTTTCCTCACCTCTCCCCACATCGAACGACTGCTCTGGGAACTGCGTTTTTGTTCGAGCGGCGCGTAGCGCGTAGTGCTGCGTGTGTGTGCGTAGCGGTGCGTACACTCACACACACGCAAGTATCTGTACAGTCTGTTACTTTAGTAGTAGTGTAGGCAATTATATCGTTTCATTTCTATGGAGTGTCGCGGGTGTGGCAAAGGCCTCCCTCCATTCCTTCCATCGGTCTCGACCATAGATATCCGAGTCTCGACTTTTAGCTATGTTATGTTATGTTATGTTATGTTATGTTAGGGGGGTTCGGTTTCCGCACTTAGTCCTTAAAATGGACCATTGTACGTGAGCCATAGCGGCCGATTACTCCAACCAGCCCACCTCCCTCCAGAAGCAGATCAATCTTCCCAGTCTTCTCAGTGTGTCCGCAAGGGAGTTTGGCGTTCCAAGGGTCTCCCTGCGGATCTGGGTGACGCCAGTGCACTCAAGGAGCACATGCGCCACCGTTTCTTCCGCCTCCATGCATGCCCTGCACAGAGGACTATCAGTGATACCTAGTGTGTGAAAGTGCTTATTCAATGAGCAGTGTCCGGTGATGGTCCCCGCCACCAGTCGCAGGCTATCTCTGTCCAGGTGCAGAAGGCGCTTGGTCAGCTTTGTATCCAGGGATGGCATAGCCTCCTTGGACTGCCTGCACCCTGGTGTCGAGGTCCACCATTTCTCCGCTTGTGTTTGTGTGTAATCTCTTAACCAACTTCTCAACTGATTGAACGGAATGAGCACAATGGGTTCGGGTCCGAAGGCTTTTGTGCTGGAACCCCTTCTGGCGAGTTCGTCGGCCGCATCGTTACCTAGTGAACCTACTAGTGAACTACCTAGTGAAGTGACTTTTAGCTATGTCTTGTCAATTCTTAAGGAAGCTATCCAAGTCATCCCGCCACCTCTTTCGTGGTCTACCGCGGCCCCGTCTTGCCATTTCAGGGCACCAATTTAACACCAAGGTTTAGCCACAATTTTTGTATCGGTATCACATAATAAGAAAAAAAAATGTCAAATCACCTCGAAATCATTGAGATGAAACCATTTTACTCCTTATTTCTTATCAAAAGAGTATAAAAAAAATATCTACTGCTTTGCAATACAAAGGAAAATGATTTGGTTTTGTTACTTTTTACAAATATGTATTATTTTTATTACAATAAATTAAAAATGCGTCCGATTAAAGACTGCGTCTACATCACCCCCGCACTCGTCCACAAATTCAGTGCGGGCCAAATGCTCAAGGTTATTGGCATGTATACAAGCCTTAAAGTGTTCTATAAATAGACAAATCATTGTACAATTCGAAATTGTTTGAATTCGAAATTTTATGGACTTAAATAATTATTTGAATGTAGTAAGTAGGTACCTACGGCATAAAAGCGTTTAAAAAATGTCCTATATTTTTTTATTAAATTAGGTCAAGGCACAAACACTGTCCATTCGCCCCACATATCAATAAGCGAACGTGGTCAAGACATCAATATTTTTTGTGAAGAAGAAAAACTGTATTCGGAAGTGCAGAAACTTTGGCAACTTGCCATCGATTCCGACATGTTTGTTTACACATCATAGCTGGAGTACAAGGAAATGTTCCCTCGTAATTGTTACGACTATTGTTATTGCTGGTTGATAGAATGGAATTTGTTTGGAAGTAAGTATTTTGTATGTCCTTGTTCTTGCCTACTTAAACCACAGTGTAGGGAAAAGACAGGAAGAAAATTAAAAACGGTCCCGTGAGAGAAATTATGCAAAATCCTGGAAGTCCTTCGGGGTGGCCTTTGCCCAAAAGTGAAATGACGAGAAAAAATGTGGTACCTAAAAAATATGGAGGTACCATATTTTTTCTCGTCATCTTTTTCCTCACCTTCTCGAACAACAACACAGGCTTGGCACAATCGGGCCTCCGACCACAGCTACTGATGGCTGTCGCGTGCTACCGCCACACTTCAGAGGCAGAAGTGCGCGACAGCCACAGGTGTCCGGAAGCCGCCACATTTATAACCCGTTCTTAACTGAGCGAGGGTGGAGCAGCGCGACAGTGATGGGTGTCGGCGTCTTGCGTGGCCCGCAGTGACCACGAATAGCGAGTTGCTGATACTGCGTGCGGTCACAGTATAAATGTTACTATAATACTATTACCGTACAGTAGCGTCACGACCTCTCACGCCTCCCTCCGAAACATTTTTCCCGCGTCGATCGAACCTACACTCCTACACGCACACACATGCACGTATTTGTACAGTCTGTTATTTTGGTTGTTGTTGTGTGTGTAGGTAATTAAATCATTTCGTTTAAGTATATGGAGTTACGTAGGTGTGCCGCTGTATCGAGTGGCCGCCACCGGCTACACGCGTCTGCGGTGCATCTATACAAAATATATCAAAAAGTGTGTTAAGTCGCTGCGGCTGGCCACCGATGGCTGTGGCCGGTAGCCCGTTTGCGCATAGCCATAGGTTAAGTACGATAAATAATATTTAACATACCTACCTACTTAGCTTTAGAAATTGCAATGGTCCTTTGAACGTTAACCGAGAATCGATCCGACACAGCACAATAAGAACCTGCCCAAGTGCGAGTAGGTACACTATTTTGGTCCCGTACCAACCATTTTTTTATAGTTTGCCTTCTTTTTATTTTCTTTAGACGTAGTACCCTGTTTGAATACCCATTCGTAATAATTGGTAAGTAACCACAGCTACCTAAGTAGGCGATGTAATATGTATTTTGTTGTTTCTGAATATTTCATTTAAATGATTAGCTGATAAATACTTACCCTCCGATAAATTAACATTTAGGCCCCTGAACCAATGTTCAATAAAAACGTTTTTAACCCCCGACGAAAAAACGACGGGGTGTTATAAGTTTGACGTGTCTGTGTGTGTGTGTCTGTCTGTGGCATCGTAGCTCCTGAACGGATGAACCGATTTCGATTTTGTTTTATTTGTTTGAAAGGCGAATTAGTCGAGAGTGTTCTTAGCTATGTTTGATGAAAATCGGTTCAAGATGGCCGTCGCTACAAAATTACTAATCACATATTTTTTCACAACTCCCTCAATATGGGTATCAAATGAAAGGGCTTTACTGGTAAAATACTTTACACTATGATAAATTTCAAATCCAAGATGGCCGGCACCACAAAATGGCGAATATTTTTTTTTTCACAACTTCCTCAATATTGGTGTCAAATGAAAGGGCTTGACTAGTAGCATAATGCATACTATATTGAAAAGGAATGAGGAATATTAATTGACCAACGAAATGAAAACTAAAAACTTGAAAATTAATTTTATAAACTCTAAGGGCCAAAGGCCAAACCACATACGCTACTTTTAGCATCGGCGATTGACGATTATGCGACTGTATCAATGCTGCATCGCGTTTTGGCGACTCCCTGTGTTCGGAAGCGATATCGGAATCGCACGTTTTAGCGACTGCTCCGATGCTGCATCGCGTTTTGGTGACTCTCTACGTTCGGACGCTGGTCGGCTATAGTGTCGCTGATCGATAGTCTACTATCGATAGTAGACTATCGATAGTAGACTATCGATAGTTTGCTGATTTACAATGGTATTGATTACAAACATGATAAATTACAAAATTAATTCAATCAATCAATCAAATCAATCCAAAATCAATCAATCAAATCAACAATAAAAAACAAAAAATTCAACAACCAATCTATTCAATCAATCAAATTTTTTTCTATATCCATTTTTAACTTTGTAGCAGTAACATAGGTTAGTAAAAATATAAAAAAGAACTATAGTGGTCTAATTGCATGGTCTTCCTTTAATTACATTGCTGGTTTTGTGTAAGGGCCTTAGAAGACTAGCTAGTCTTCTAAGGCACAAGACCAAACTAAATTACGTTAAAAAAAAATTAAAATAAAAATTAAATTAAAAATATTAAAAACCCCCATCGCAAAACAAGGCGATTGTTTAAAAAGTAAAAAATAATATCTTTTGTTGGGCCGTCAAATGTTTGTTCGTTGAAATGGCGCTATAATGTCGCGGCGGGGTAGCGCTAAGTTAGCTATAACTAAATAGTTAAAATAGCGAACTCATGGTAACTACATTTGCAACAAAAATTTTATCGTACCGAAGCAAGTTGGTCGGAAATGCTGGTAAATTAAGAGATAGTCAATAAAATGAAGGATCTGACTTACCCCCGCCGCGACATTATAGCGCCATTTCAACGAACAAACATTTGATGGCTCAACAAAATATATATTATTTTTTACTTTTTAAACAATCGCCTTGTTTTGCGTTGGGGGTTTTTTAAATTTTTAATTTAATTTTTTTCATAGGCTTGATTGCGATACTTTCACCACAAAGTACCTACGTAAGAGTGCGTCGCACAGTGGATCGAAAAACGGCTTTAAAGGATATAGGGGCATGAATATTTAAGTCTCGTTTTTTATGCTTAAAATTGCTTCTATTAACCAATACAATACTGAAATATATCATGGGAACCCATTTGGCGGAAAAACAGACGACTTATATTTTATTTACAAAAAAAATGTATGGAGCTGATATGAAAAATACAGATATCTCCAAATCTGCAAGGCAGGCCGTAATATCCTTGCACACGGTTATAGTACTAATTATTTGTAATTTTTTGGCATACTTTTTATTACGGGCCTACCTGCGGAATTTTTTTTAAAAATCGTGAAAAAAAAAAAACTTTGTCTCGTGTTTTACCAATCTTAAAATTAAAAATACACCTGTTAAAAACCACAAACAACGATTTTAAGTCTTACTTAGGGAATTCGTCGCGTCAATTCCATGGAACTTAATAACTAAAACTCACTTTAAATAATTTTACGATTGAAATAATAATGAACAAGGAGTTGCAAATTACCTGACAATAATTAACGAACTCTTAATCAGTTTTTCCAGATACTACCCAAAATATCGAGCACTATAATGAATCATGACCGTAAAGAGATTAAAAATAGTAAGAATTAAGTAACAATAAGCGGTAGTTAACAAAGAAGTCATTAACTGATAATAATTAACGAACTATTAATCAGTTTTTCTAAGTACGGTCACCAAAGGAGATAAGTATCCATGTCGCCGGAAACAGTTGAAGTTCACTTAGAAACCGATAGGTTTTTGAATAAAATAAAATACAATTTATAGAGAATAAACAGTTCAATGATTTAATAAAAATTCATTTGAAAGCCCCCATTGGTTTCTAAGAAATCTTCAACTATTCCAGACGACATGGATACTTATCACACTTTTGCATACTAAAAAAAAAAAAAAACGAATAATAATTAAATAACAATGAGCAGGAGTTGACAAAGGAGTTACTTGTTACCTGATAATGTATATTAAATAGACACAAAAAAAATAGTTTGGTTTATTATAAACTTTTCACTTGTTAACATCTCTGAGTTGTGTGGTTTGGTTGTAATAATGGAAAGTTTAATTACCAATTTGGACTTATTCGTTATTCTGCAAAGTGGGAACACTTCTTTTAATCATGAAGTGTTGTTCAGGACAGTAACAACTCGTCTGGGTGATCACCTTTCTAATGAAGACTGTGTTACCCTTAAGGAGTTTTGCCGAAGGTATACATGAGCTGCTGCAAAAAGGTGGCAGAGCGGCCACAGGAATACTAAGACTATCAAAAAGAATTATGAAAGTTGGGTCGAAGCCAATGTTGATTGGCCAAGCTGTGTGCAAACCAATTTGCTCGCCCTGGAACCAAGAGAAGAGAGACCCAGTGAAAATTATATATTTCCGGAACCTTCAACGTCATCCTCAGTTGGAACGATGACTAAAATGTCTCGGAAACCCTTCGAAGATCTGGGAAACAAGCAAAAAAAGGTAAGATCTAACGAGCACAAAGATGAAGATCCACATGAATTGGCTCAATCAGCTGCAGTACTTTTTAAAGAAAAAGGTCGTGACGATATTGCATCGGTCATCGAACATATGCTCAAAAATCCCGAAGCAGCCCCAAAAATTAATGCGATAATCAAGAAACCTGTTTACGCCTGAAAAAGCTCTAGGATTACTCTTGTCTTTGAAGCTTTCTAAGTGGTAATACATAACTTTAAGGGAGACAGCTATTCGAGAAGGGGCGAAAGATATTTACCCCTCTTACTACAAGGTGCAACAGGCTAAATTGTGGTGTTATCCTCCGAAGCAATCAATGACTGTCAGATTCGTCAGCAAGCATTACGTTACACGGTTTACTAAATATCACAGTAAAGAGGATCCTTCATAGTTTAACTCACGATGTGCAAAACAAGCAGTTGACGCTGGTATCAAATTATTATCAGCAACCCCTTAGGTAAACTTGCGTTTAATATTAATTTTAAACTTTTTACGGTTATTAGTCATTAATTCATTATAGTACTCGATATTGTAGGTAGTAGGTACCTGGAACAACTGATTAAGAGTTGGTAAATTAATAATATGTTATTGGTAATATGTTATTCCTTTGTTAACTACTGCTCATTGTTATTTAATTATTATTCGTTTTAATCTCTTTACCATCAAAGTCATTATTGTTCTCGATATTTTAGGTAGTACCTGGAAAAACTGATTAAAAGTTCGTTAAATATTATCAGGTAAAATTATTTAAAGTGAGTTTTAGTTATTAAGTTCCATAGAATTCACCCGACGAATTCCCTAATTAAGACTTAAAATCGTTGTTTGTGGTGTTTAATAAGTATATTTTTAATTTTAAGGTGGGTAAAACACGAGACAAAGTGTGTTCGTTACTAATATTTGCATTAAATTAGATTTTAAAGAGACGAAAAAAAATTTTTTTTTCACGATTTTTCAAAAAAATTCCGCAGGTAGGCCCGTAATAAAAAGTATGCCAAAAAATTACAAATAATTAGTACTATAACCGTGTGCAAGGATATTACGGCCTGCCTTGCAGATTTGGAGATATCTGTATTTTTCATATCAGCTCCATACATTTTTTTTGTAAATAAAATATAAGTCGTCTGTTTTTCCGCCAAATGGGTTCCCATGATATATTTCAGTATTGTATTGGTTAATAGAAGCAATTTTAAGCATAAAAAACGAGACTTAAATATTCATGCCCCTATTTCCTTTAAAGCCGTTTTTCGATCTACTGTGCGTCGCGGTGCTTTCACCTCACTTTGGTGTCTATTCCTCCCTTTCAAATCATCATACTTAGGTAGATATGCCCATAGAAAACATTTTTTATCTATCAAAGAGGCAACAAAACAGGCCGAATCTTACTTTTACGAATCTATATTGTTATATTCAGTAATAAAGTTCAGCACAGACACCCGAATGAGGGAAAAGAGTACCTAGGCGAAAATACAGTTCAGTCACATTTTACGGTTTATTAGGCTATAAAAGGTAAGTAAAAGCCCTTATGCCTAACAAGCGGCCTTGTAACGACCCACGAATAAGAGGGTCATTAACAGTAAGACTATAAGAACGAAGCACCGAAAGAATGAATGAATTATATAATAATTATTATAAAACGGTTCTCAAGATAAGGCGCTTGAATAAACTGTTGTTATATTTTAACGCTATAGCTTGCGCTCCTTGTCCCCTTATCATTTAACTTAAATAGGTAGTCAGAAGTTTCGTTTCGTTTTCGTTTCAGAAGACTTAAAATAGCAGTATTGTTTGTTTTAGTGACTAAATGGATGACATTTCTCTTTCTACATTTATTTAGTCTCTATTCCGCATGCACAATTTAGTATTAAAAAAAATTCAGTGTGTACTTATGTACGCGCGTGAGAAGTTATACTTCTTCGAGTCACAAAATAGCAACGAAGGCAGTAAGTAGTTCAGCATGTACGTCAGAGATGGCGTTGTTTACAATTACTCCCGTGAGAATTTTGTGTGACGCAGTGCGCGCGCATCGTAAAATTTCACTCTCATAATTTTTTCATAACGCGCCTAAAGAAGTATAACTACAATAACTTCAAAAAGATTAATAAAATAAAAAGATTTACAGTATTTAATCAGTGGAATGTTATATTTCTTCATTTTTGACATTGTGGTGAAACGAAACGCTCTTGACAGTTAGGTACTTCGTGACTGACAATGACAATTGATTGACGGCTGCACAGCTGTTTTGCTTACGTCAAGTTACGTCAACAAAACACCAAAACAGTTTATTTTTGTTTGTCCTACTTTACTTTCGTATTTAGCGTTTATACAGTATATTATAGACTAATAAATAGGCTAATTACATTTAACATACGTTATAGTGTCAGTTCTCAGTCATGAGTGACGGTAACAAAGCTTCTCTTCGTATAGATTGGTTCGACGGCACGTTGATAGAAAATGCAAGACCAAATACTTCAGCTACGTCTGAATTTGCTGATGAAGATCAATCTGAACCCAAGCCAGAGACTAAACCTCAATTCACAGAGAAAAAACCGATCGGTTTCAAACGACTTCTCGAAATTTCTACATTACAACCTCCAATTTTAAATTTAGAAGTATCCCATAGACCTGGATTCTGGAATCTTCTAGATAAGGACGAGCTCAAAGGTGACTTTATAGTTTTAATTGTGAGAATACTGGCCAACGTATACAAAACCTTGGAGCCAGGTGAAAATTCAAAAATAGTGAAGTTGCTGAGAACACGGTTCCAAAATTCAAACTTTTTGGTAAATATAAAGAACTTTTTGGACGAGTTACCAAGCGTTCGCATTGTGGAAAAAAGGTTGAATTCCCAACTGTGGGACGATGCTGAAGCATTTTATGTAAGCATATTAAATCTCTGTGAAGGTATCATAAACTTTGAAAGAGATAATTTGGAGTTCATGAAAGAAATATTAGATTTGTTAGAAATAACAGAAGTCAGTGCCTTTGGTGTGCGTGAAGAGCATACTGAAAGATTTAGTAATGATTTGTTTGTAAGAATTGAACAGCTGAAGACAAAGGCAATGAAATTGTTGAAGGATGAAGTAAGTAACCTCTTTATAAATACTTATAAATTTTTTCTTTTTTTTTTAATGTTGCCCCACACTAGGAATTTCTCATACGTCGTGGGTGAGTTTAATGTGTAAATATGTCCTAGAAAGTAGTATAATCTATGCCCGTGATTGTATCATTCCTGCTCACACAACATGCCAGGAATCAAAATGATTTTAATCTAACTTAATAAACATTCTTTATTTTACAGGACCCGGATGAGATTGATGATGAAATCCCACCACCAGTAACAACAAACCCAGACAAGAATTACTTCAAAAACCTTAACATCTTTCCCACACAAGACGACTTACTATCAGCTAACACAATTCCAATCAAACCGAATATTATTAATGGAGCATACTCCAGCGTAGAAGATTACTTAGATATACAGTTCAAATTGTTACGTGAGGATTGCTTTGGACCTTTACGTGAAGGAATATGTTGGTAAACATTATGTAAAAGTTCCTTGAATTATTTACTTTTTTGTTTACAGTTTGTATAAAATGTATGTTTTTATTACAGGTAAATATTTGGAGAATCCAACTAAGAGACGGCATGAGAATATTAGGTATGTTTTTCAAAATTTTTTTGTAATACCACAAGTCACATATGGTATTTTAGGAGTTTAAAGAGCCCTAAACAAAATTCAACTAAAGTTTAAGTCATATGTAACTTCTAATATATACAAAGTTTTATTAAGTGTCATTATTGAGAACTTTTGCATAATCATTAAACTGAATTAAAAATTACCATTGTAAATTATGAAGTGTCACCATAACATTATAAAGACAATTTAGTGCAAAGTGAAATGCAACAAACATACTCTTAAGAGCGCCCATCCCGTCATATTTCCCATACAAACGCCCGTACGTGATTACGGCGTTATAATAAATTATTCTCCAAATATTTTTAACACACAGGTATCTTGTGGTTTAAATCTAGGTTTGTATGAAGCCAAAAATAAACTTTTTTGAGAAACAAAGTCAGTAACCATATTTGAATAACAGCTTTTTTGCACAGCTTTTATCTGAAGTTTGGCCGTTCACAATGCACTCATGCATTGAAAAAGTAAAAAAACAGCTTCATAGAAACCTTGCACATGTAATGGAGATTCTAAATTACAAACATTATTACCAAAAACTGGTAAGGCTTTATCAAAGCCACGTATTTCCTGGAACAAGTTTTGTGAAATCTCCGCGCGCCAATTTTCCAGTGATGTTATCTCGTTCTCACTCACTCGTTTGTTATCGAGCTTTGCGTTGGTTGAAACAAAAAAAAATTCAATCACGCTCGCGTCGAAGTTCGCTCGATGGGGATGGGCGCTCTTAAGTCTTATCTTATAACACAAGTTTTAGTTATAAAATATGTATGTTTAGTTTAAGGTATCTATGGGCCTGTGTAGCCTGCAATAAAGGAATTATTATTAAAACTTGCAGAGTATTCCCAAAGGTCCGTATTCTACGCAACTATGTAAGTAACAACAGAGTGGGTCACCTCGTAGACATCGCTTGGAAGGAACGAGCCTCCCAGGGTGTAGTTGACAGCAAGAGATATGCGTACAACAAGCAACTCATGTTCGGATCTCTGCTTCTCTTCACTTGTGATAATTTTGAAACAATTTTGTGCGCTACTGTACTGGATTCGAATTTGAATCTGCTTAGTGAAGGATATGTAAGTATTTACGTATCTTTAAAAATACCTTTTAACTTAAACCTGAAAACGAAAGCCTGAAGAAATTGTTAGTCAATTAAATTGACATAAAACTGACGTCACATTTTACAACAATCCTATCAGATCAGTTAAAACATATAAATAAATAATAAATTGATTTATATTTTCAGGTAGCAGTATCATTCCAAAACCCAACATCTAAAAGCATTTTCTCTGAAGCATACTTGATGGTGGAAAGTGAAGTATTCTTTGAACCTTATCACAGAGTTCTTAAAGTACTACAAGAGTCTAGACTGGATGATTTACCTATGAAAAGATACATTGTGGATGTTCAGGTTTGTATTCAATAGTTATTTGAATTTGAGTTTTGCAATCTAGACTCTAGAGACTAATGTTGAAATCATTACTAGCACACACTAATTTTTGTTCCTATAACGAGTTATTGCAACGTTATGGCATTTTTTTGTAGGTTTTTAAAGTTTATTTCTGCTTAGGGCATTTTTTTTTGTAGGTTTTTAAAGTTTATTTCTGCTTGCGTAATATTGAAATTGGTTTGGCAGTTAAAACCCCCATTGGTGTCAATGCTAAACCTTAGTCCATATTTATTATTGACTCGAATAAACTCATAGCTATTAAATGGTTGTACGTTGTTTTATAGCTAACACTTTTATAGAATTTCGGTTCACATAAATTTTTTCTCATAATTGCGTTTCATAGAATAAACAATACGCAGAATACTTACTTTGAAGATTTTTAAACCATTGATTTTTGTAAAACCAGCTGCTCTTCAGCTTGCAGGCCGTCTCACCCCTCCGCGCCTACGCGGAGGGGCGATTTCAATTACAGTCTAGGGGTGTAGGGCTGGCAAGACTATGGGGAGTCGGTTTCCCAACGATTCGTTTCTGCCATTAACTTTTATAGCAGAATATATATTATTGAGTTTTTAAGACAATGAAACATTTTCGTTGAAATCAATTCCATGGAAAAATACACTGAACAAACAATATTCGTTAAAAAATAATTCTACTGTTTGATAAGTTTTTAAACAAAAAAATGTGATTAAAAATTCATTAAATTGTGTTTCTGTGAAATATGTTTAATTCAAGTAAATAGTCTTTGAAACAATAATAGTCGAAAGAAAAATACAAGAACCAAATATTATATGAAACATTTTCTGGGAAACGAAATTCTGTGAATTTTCTGTCTGCGATACGAGGGGACACCATATTAAATAAACCACATGTTCACAGCGTCATCAACTGGTCAAAATTCCTTCGAAAATGAGGTAACCAGTTGACGCTATCCATACCTAACGTAAAACCACTTACACTTCTGACAGAAAATTTTAAAATTACAGAAAGAAACAAACCCTCCAGCTTATCTATCATCAGAAACTACATACACAGTGCCTTTCGAAACTCAAGACTTACCATTCCCTGTATTAGACACCAAACAATGGCCAGACCCAGTATTTGGACTCGACGATTCCCAACTAGAAGCTTTCAAGTTCGCCCTAACACGAGAATTCGCCGTAATCCAAGGCCCTCCAGGCACGGGAAAAACGTACATAGGGATCAAAATCGCAGCTACTATACTAAGAAATCTGTCTCTAGAAGGAACTCCAATGCTTGTCATTTGCTACACGAATCACGCTCTTGATCAATTTTTAGAAGGAATCCTTGGTATCACTAACAGTATTGTTAGGCTCGGAAGCCAAAGCAAGAGTCCACTTCTAGAATATTACACACTCCACAATTTAAGAACGAAGATTAAGTCGAAATATTCTTATCTCTATGCAAGCAAAAGAAATGAGTTGGAAAAGATTTTCAAAGAGATGACAGAACTACAGGGTGAGATTGAGAAATGTGAGAAAGAGATTGTTTCGTACAACAATTTGAAACCGTACCTCAAAATTGGTGACAAGAGTTACGAACTTAGAAGTTCTACAGAAGATAGTATTCTCAATTGGCTGTTTGGCTGTTTCGAAGGAGAATTACAAGTTTCGAGAATATCTGAAAGTGAAAAGGACTCTGATTTAGAAGATTGGGAAAAGTTGGAAGAAATGGATGTCACAGAGGAAATTCGTACGTGTTTTTCTGAAAAATGGGCACAAAGAGAAATCGATTCTATGCTGAATAGTATTAGATATGTAAATGATGTGACAGACAATCATTTAGAAGCCAAACAGATGACTGATAAGTTCAATGCAGAGATCAGTAGAGTTAGCAAGAGATTGGAATGTTTTAAGGTAAGAAAAAGTCTCATTTTGAGGAGGTACTATTAAAATTGACTAAGAACAAGGCGGACCGCACGTTATCCTGACGTCTCTAATGTGGTCCTATTCTGGTATTTTTCTTATTTATTCGTAAGACCGCTACCGACGACAGCCGACTGTGTGACTAGTTCATCACTAGTTCGTCTAGGAAAGACCAGGCCCACGTTAGAAGCTTCATTTTAAGTGTGGATAAAAGGACCAGAACTGGCAAAAGGGGGGGGATGCCTGGTCCTTTGAGTATAGGGAATAACCGAGCATGTGCTCGGCGCCATGTCAAAGAAGAAAATAGTTCGAAACCGGTAATAAGAAAGGTTTCTGAAAGGCTCCCAAATCAAAATTAAATGGTTTCAGTGTGTTGTAAAATGAATTCAAATTACCAATCTAATACAGGGTCACAAGATTTTTCGATATTATCTCATGTTTATTTATGAACCTACATACCAATTTATAATTGTTAATAGATTTTACAGTAGCCTGCGTGCTCTTAACCGACGCGTAAACGTAAAACTGTCCTCAGTGTATGACTTGTCGCTAGACCGTGACACCGGTAATTTTTGAGTTCATGAGCGTGTCATCATGCGTTTGTAGGCTACAGGATTCCGAATCTCAGTCCGTCAATCGCTAAACAAAACGGAACATGAATAATAACAGATACGTTTCCAACACTGTGTTGGAAACGTAAGTTGTAGTCGTATGTTGAAAATTCCAACTTACTGTTTTTACCCATAGAAAAATTGTCAAGCTACTCGATAGATGGCGTTGGTGTCGAATTAGAAGTCGCTATGGTTTCGTTCACACAGGTTGTACAAGGGAGGAATGCGATATTCCTAAATTTACCCCGTTTTTGCTCTGAAGTAGTAAAGAAGCTTATTGCCTTAATCAAAGCTTCAAACAATTTTTGTATAGTCAGTCCTGGACTCCTGGTATCCAGGGTCGGCTTATATTATCTTTGAATTGTTAGTCGCTCGCTAGCTTTTGCCCATAAAAACGTCCGCGTGATTGGTCCTTCTATCAGTGAACTGTGAGTTTTTTTGTAATCAGACTAGAGATGATCATTAAAAGTTATAACGCTTAATTTAACAGAATATTTTTTTTTAACATTTAACTTCATTAATAATAACTGAGATTTTCGTTAAAAGTTATAACAACGAACCTCTTCGAATTGGGCCAGCAATATCATTGTTTATTTTAACACCCTCTAGTGGCTCGCGTGTAAGTTTATTCTAAAAGTTATATTACAAGTGTTTGCAGATGGCGTTGTTCTTAATGCAAGCGATTATGATCGATATAAAGCCAAGATTGTTTGAAATGCAATTGAAAATTGCCTGGCAAAAAAAATAACGTTTAACACACGTTAAAAGTTGTTCATAGAATTGTAAGTCTTATGCTATGGAAATAGTATTCCTTTTTGGTTGAAAACTGAAAATAACTCTTAACGTATGTTGTCAATATAACATTTAATACAAGATGGCGTGGTTCCTAATGTAAGCGATTATGGTCATTATAAAGTCTTGATTGTTTGAATTGTAATTGAAAGTCGCCTGGCAAAAAAAAATAACTTTTAACACACGTTAAAAGTTATTTATAGAATTGTAAGTCTTATGCTATGGTAATAGTATCAGTTTTTGGTTGAAAACTTAAAACAACTTTTAATGTTTGATCGTCAATGTCAATTTATTTCCTGCAAATTTTATTCTGGGATTCGTTGATTGTGTTCATGAGTGTCTGTGATAGTGAGATACCTGTGTTATTATTATGACTTCAAGACGTATTAATGCCGTAATTTGGAACTCGTACTACCAATAACCAACGGAACATGTTTAAACATTTAGGATTTCATAAAAAATAACAAGACACGGGTCGTGTTAAAAATAATGAACTTCTTAACAGTTATATTTTTAACTTTTAATTTAACATGTTATTTTTATTTAACTTTTTACTTTTAACCGTTAATATTATTTAACGTTTAATCACATCATTGAATCAGACTAGTACTTCCAGAGTTTACCTCATACACAAAAACAAATGCATAAATGAAAGTATGTACTTATATCGAAAACACAATTTTTAAAAGTTTTGTCTGTCTGTTTGTTCTTCTCTGAAACGGCTAGCGGCTGGACAAATAGGGTATTTTACCAAAAAAATCTAATTAGTCCGTCAGATAGATTTCCAAAAAAAAATATTTGACAGGTGTTTTTGTTTTTTCACGTAAACAAAAAATTAAGACGATACAATGCGTCAAAACTCGTGTGACGTCACTATGTCAGTACACTTTTACTGGCGAAGTGACGTCACAAACCCCCACTCGTGATCTTTTATGCGTTTTATCTTCATCAGTTTTTATTGATTTGATAAAACAAAAAATACGTATCCAATATTTTTCGATAATCTAACTGACGGACTAATTAGATTTTTTTTGTAAAATACCCTATTTTGACGGGACTTTCACTGGCAGATAGCTAATATTATAAGGAACAACTTAGGCTCCTTTTATTTTAGATAAGAATAGGCTTCCGTGCAAAAAAATAAAACACCGCTGATAACCGACAATTATGCGGACGAAGTTACGGGGATTAGCCAGTATAGACTATAAATTAATAGGTATATTTGTGACACACTAGCGACCCGACCCGGCTTCGCATGGGCCTATAGCCTTCCTCAATGAATGGACTATCAAACAGAAAATTTTTTTTTCAATTCGATCCTGAGATTAGCGCGTTATACCAACCAAACAAACAAACTCTACAGCTTTAATATTAGTATAGATTAAAAACATTATGTAAATACTATGAAACTGGAAGTCGAAACAGCTGTTTCTACGTAAATCAATATATTATACTTTAATATGTCTACTAACCGCATTACTAACTTTTTACACATCACACAGCGTGATCTGTCCATAAAACTAAATTATATTGAACAACAATTTTAGCTGGGAAATTAGATCTTTCATATTTAGCGCGAACACTCACTTTTTAGGATTCCGTAGTAAACAAGGAACCCTTATAGTTTCGCCATGTCCGTCTGTCTGTCTTTCCGTCCGCGGCTTAGCTCAGAGACTCCTAGTACTAGAAAGCTGAAATTTGACATGGGTATACAAATATAAATGGTGAAATAAAATATGAAAAACAGTTTTTTTTTAGCGTGCCGCCCTACACGTAATGTGGGTATGATGTTTTTTTCCTTGTCTATTCTATAGTGTGGGGTAACGTTGGATAGGTCTTTCAAAAGTATAACGAGTGTGTCATGATCGTCTTTCGATTCAAGGCTCCGTTTGCGGAAAAATTGAACTTTAAAGTGCAAATTTTCGTTAAAGTCCGCCTTCCCCCCGCTTCGCCTGCCATCTAAACGTTTGATATGTGGAAATTTTACGGCAGAAGTATATATAATATAATAAATTTAAAAGGAAAACTATCACAGCTAAGTAGGCTTTACAAGTTAACGAGTAATAGTCAACCAACTTATAAAATGTACTTGGATAAGAGAAAATTTAGTAGACAAATCCCATTGAAAATAACTTAGATGAAGTTGTTTGTTGTGTAAAACAGGCAGTAACCATAAGTTTATGAACCATGCAAAATTAAGGAAAAATAAAGTTCTAGTAATAATAATAAATTATTTAATAACAATGTAAAAGACATAGCCACATTTTGGTATTGCGGTTTGTCGTGGCATGTTACGACATTGGTACTCAAACTAAGGCGCTGACAAGCAACTTTTACAGATTTTAAACTGACAATCACGTCAAAACGTGTAGTGTAAATGATTTGAAAAAAATATATGTTAAACTAGAACATTCTCTTAATCATTTAGTATGTGAATATTTTTGATTCAGTTCATATTAAATAGTTTAATTAACTCGTGAAGTTGTGTCTGACGCGGTCAAAACATTGATAATCACACAAAATCCACTACATTTTACTATCATCTTTTAGTATACGCCTTTTTTTAAGTTAAAGAAAACTTTTATTTAATTTTTTCGACTAAACTCTGGGAGTTTTGGACGCAGCGCATACGATTCTCTGGTCGCTCAAGGTCGCCGGCGTATATCGTCGCTTTAATAATATTCTTTCTAACTTCCCTTATGAAGTTAGATTTTATATCAGTCTCTTTCTTTAGTTACCATCGTCTTCAGTGTGCCCATATCCCGCCCCGTATGTGCACATTATTAGCATTCAGTTTGAACACAGTACTTTTATAGTATCAAATAAAAAGCTCCCTTCTAAGTCCGCATATTGTGGCGGCCAACTACGGAACCCTACCTACTTGTGGCCCGACACTCACTTGACAGATTTTTTATATTAGTCCTTTGTTCTGACCGGTGTATGCAACAGGGGGTTGTAGATATATTTATCGTTTGGTTATAACATTTATCTATATATGCGCGGGTTGCCCCAGACCGGGTTGGTTGGCGATCTCTGGGGGCGATAAGTTCAGCAGTGGACGGCAATAGGCTGTATATAATATATAACATTTAAAAAAAAAAAAAAATGAAAAAACGTTTATTTGGAACAAATTAGAATTACACAATCTTTACAATAGAATCGATGATAGCTACAAAAGTAAAACTATTTATCAAATAAGATTTTTGTAAGTTTATGTACTTATACGTCCGACACCATACGGACAAAAAGAATAGCACCATCCCATATCTTCCCGTGGGTGTCGTAAGAGGCGACTAAGGGACTCACCAGAGAATGGGCAGCAGCGTTCTCTGTGCCTTTGTAACAACCATACTGCGATCGCCAACCCGCCTGCCAAGCGTGGCGATTATGGCACCCCCCCCCCCCTTTGGGGGAGGCCTATGTCCAGCAATGGACGTCTTTCGGCTGAAATGATGATGATGATGATGTACTTATATATTTTTTAACTAAGCACCTGCCATTTTATCTCTCTACCACCCTTGGTTGATTGGTAGAGAATGCCTAAGGTATTAAGTCCAAGTTTATATTAAGTATCTCTGTGCATGAAACTTAAATAAGAAAATAAACAAAACTTGTTTTTATGAAGAAAATAACTTTTTTCAGAAATACAGAACGCTTCAAAGCAATAAAGAAGAATATAAATTCAGTGTAATCGAAGATCTGTACAGTTTGAAGCCAGAGCAAAGGTGGCGGCTTTATTATGCTGCCGTTGGGGCAATGAAAAACGAATTCTTGGCCAAAATGAACGGATTACTGGTAAGGAATAAAATCAATCTTGCTAGAATTGAATCACATTAAACCAAAAAAAAATGTATCCGACCGAAGGTCGACGTCCGACCGAAGCCGCATCCGACTAATTGGCTATTGCTACAACCTTCGGCCGAACCTAAAGCCGAAGGCTAAAACCGAAAGAAATTAAATTGTAGATTGGCTAAAATTAATAATTTAAATAATTGTTTGTTCTTATCAGACGTTCAAAAGTGCCATAAAATTGAAATATTTACGATTTGACTTTGACAAATAGTCCGACACGGCAACGGCTAGAGAAATCTAGCCTTAAGGCCTCTGCCTCGAATCTTGCGGGCAGCGGGGCGGCGGCGCGGGCGGTGGCCTCGCGGCGGCAGCCGGATCTAATGCGTATATTCAAATGGACCGGCCCTCGAAAACAGCGGCGCGGGGGCGGGCAACGAGCGGTGCACTCCAGTCAAGCGGTGACCGCCCGCGCGTCTGCATTGCTGTGTTGTGCAATTTATTTTTAGCGTTAGGAAATAAATTTGAATCAAAAAGATGTTGTCGCCTTTTTTCAAACATTTCGTTCGCGAATAAAACAAATATCTCGACGACACAACCACGAACACAACACTACGCCGCTATAGTGCCGCTCGATCTGCCCGCTCGTTTCGAGAACGGGTCTGCATTGCCCGCCCCGCCACCGCGCCGCCGCCCCGCTGCCCGCAAGATTCGAGGCAGAGGCCTAAGAGCCTGTCCAGCCGGGCTAACATGCGCAGCGCGACAACCGTAACGTTGTCACCCTCGTTTTACCGATTTTAGTCTACAATTCTGACGTCATCCTAA
This sequence comes from Charanyca ferruginea, assembly GCA_947361185.1. NCBI lineage: Eukaryota > Metazoa > Arthropoda > Insecta > Lepidoptera > Noctuidae > Charanyca > Charanyca ferruginea. The sequence goes on from OX376070.1 coordinate 6,584,654, forward strand.
ACTCTAATAACATGCATGACAAACACGATAAAAGACAGTTAGACACTGTTTTCTCGCGACGAGATACCGATGTAGCAAGTTTTTAAAAACAAATCATTTTCATTTTTCTAAATGAAAATGGTTACATTCGATTTGTGTGTACCTCTTTTATTTTTGTTTAGTTTTTTGGTTCTTTGTGAAACTGACTTTATTAAAATGTTTTTTCTTGACATTAGCATGACAAGTTAGAGACATCTTAGGAAAAGGGAAGGTTGGGTTATATTCTCTAATCATGTAAAATTAGTATGTCAAAAATTTGTGGTATTTACGGTTTAAAAATTATTTATTTTTCAAAGATTACAAATCACTTACGAGGAGAAATAAAATATAAAACAAAACTTAAGTAATTTAAGGTACAGATGAAGATTTTATAAAATAACCACACATGCCAAACGCTTATGATATTGCAATGTTGTTAATCACCACAATTTTCAAAAGGAAAGGCGATCATGTCAATATGCAGATGGGGTTGAATTACTAATCACCACACATGCCAAATGAGTAGGTAATCTCAATTTGATAAAGCAAGGGTTGTTATTACAATAATCACCATAAGTAAAACCTATGATATTGAAATTTTGTTAATCACCACACTTATCAAAAGGACTGGCGATCACATCAACATGCAGCTGGGGTTGAATTTGCTACTATAATCATAAACATACAAAGTTGTTAATCACCGCCCTTGAAAAAGAAACTGGTGATTGCAATGTATTGCGAAGGCCTATATTTTCAGAGTGGTGATTACTAAATAGGCTGCTCATGGAAGACACCACCGGGTACTGTCAACCAATCACTTTATGTAGCATCAGAGAACCCCCCCCCCCTTTCTCCCCTCCGCACAGCTCGCCATGTAATTCTTTAAAGTTTCATTTATTGTAATATTACGTATCTTATTTTGTCGATTCTTGACGTCCTCAAAAAATAGGACGAGTAAAAGACAGAACAAATCGAGATAATATCATGTTAAAGTGTCAAAAGTCGACAAAAATATAGTGAAATGTAGTGAGTTTGTAGAGAAAATACTACGTCTGACAGAGCGTGTCGAGTATTTTGTATGGGAATATTAGCGGCAAACGACAATACTGACAGAAATAACAACATTTTATTTACGTAACAGTGACAAAATACTCGCGTGTACATGTTAGGCCTGCAGATAAGGCGTTTTGCGGGCGAGTTCACTGGTGCGTTCCCGAGATACTGTAGCTACATATATCCTGTCCAGATGCTGCCGCACGTTTTCTCCCTCGCGCGTAAGTGCAATGAGCGGAACTCTCGACTCGCCTACTCGGGCGCGAGTCGAGATACTCGGGCGCCACATTGCTGCGTCCAGTACTACGCACGAGTCCGTGGCGACTGGACGTATTTGATATGGAGCGTGATAACTTCGTTAAGGAACTGTTTATTGACGAAGTTGAAAAAAGAGTAGCCATATGGGATATGGAATCATCAGATTATTCCAATAGACTAAAAGTAAACCAATAGACATACAACGTAGGAACTGGGAAGAAATAGTCAATCTTTTTTGGGAAGCTGGCACGTTAAACCGTCGACTTTCTATTTGTTTACGATGTTCCCATCGACAGTATGCAGGCCACAACACTACCGCTGTACCCGAGTACATGTTTATAACTGACAGCGAATCACTCGCGCGTAAAACGCAGTATCTGGTCGCAATATAAATTGAAACACGCGACTGCCTCGCGCGCTAGACGCTTATCATATACAGGCTCTTAGCTGCTAGCGCGTCGTTACCTGTTTTAATAAAAACCATTTATTTTCAGGTAACAAAGACCCATAGAAAAATACCTTAACCACAGAATACTTACCTTAACTTAAGAATATATATAACAATATAACAATTGTGTTAGTAAATAAAACTTAAAACTATGTTAGTATCACTTAGGTGCACTAAGTCTTTGCACGTTCCGGTGGCACTTGTCCGCGAGAGCGGCGGAATACCACATCCTGTGGCCAAAAGCTTTCATCCAACACCTGATGCAGGTAGCATATTGGTATGCGCACCACAAACGCCTTAAAGTTGACGTTGCGATGCGACTCCAGCAACTGCACTCTCGGCGCGTACTTCAGCCTTTCGCGTACGTACTTCACGATGTCTTCCGCGTCAGTGGTGTAGTGAAGACGGGAAATATACACCGGGGTATTCGGTTTCGCAGCACGTAGTTTTTCATTGGGCTCCGTAGGAGCCTTGCCGCAGCGGTTCTTACAGCTCTGCCGGCGCTTCCTCCTTTGCACCGTCACGAAGGGCCCGTCATCATCAGCCCGGTTCGCTTCCTTCATAGTCACGGGTTTTGCGGGGGGTTTTATCTTGTCATCATATAAATTATTGTAACGTTACGCACACGATTGAATACCCTAACAATGGCAAATTATTTGCGTGTCGTGTCTATGTACTGAACCGTGCTTTTATGACCTTAAATTATACGAATGTCCATAAAACTTAAAGGACCAACACAACACGGCAAGCCAGGAGCTGAATGAAGTAGCAACATTAATTGACGGCGAAGTGATAAAGACGGTCAGAGTTGTGGGAGTTACTACCACCACTGCAGCCAGGAGACATGACCTCATGAGAAAGCTGCACTCACCTATAGGTATAGTTGATATTATTATTATAGACTAGCTTCTACCCGCAACTGCGTCCGCATGGAAGTCAAGTATACCAGTAAACATTGTAACGAGTGTTTTCTACTCGCTACATAGTGTCGACCTCTCTCGTCATTTTTTGGAAGTTTTCACGGTAATGCCTTGACACACTTTAGATATTTGATAGATTGGCAAGGATTTAGTAGAGTAATCGATAAACCCATAGACCGTCAGTTTGACAGTTGGACCTTATTTCCCCGGCTGTCAGATTATTCTGACGTTTCCGGTTTGGGACGAGTAGCATTCACTTTCCGACCGAAGTCACTAAGATGAAGCACGAATAAAATTCTATTCCGTGCCAATCATTAGATTGGAATATTTCAAGGGTCCACCCCTGGCTGGAACCACTTGGTAGTGATGTCAGCAGCCGTGCAACGGTAATATTTTGGGAAATCGTGAGTATTTTGTTGGTTGAATTTTCCTCGCCATGACCTGACAATAAACTTGAGGTCATGTGTCCTAACCCTCGTCGATTTTCCATTGTTTCAGCTCCTATATCGCCATCGCGTATTGAGTGTGCCCATAGCACGAGTGATTGGCATTGTTTAGTTTTCGTTAAGAACGGTGAGTAATTTACAATTCCCGATTTATCTCGTCGCCATTTTGCTCGACGCGTGGGTTTATCTAACTAAGGAAATCGTTTTGTTTTCAGCCCCAAAGGCGTTCTTACTTATATTTTGGATTTTCATCCTTGAAAATTAAATTCATCATGGATGAGCTGACGCGTTTCCCCTCGAGTCTCCAATCAACCCTTCAGGTTTATTATAAATAGATTTATCGAAGATTGTGGTATGTCTCTTGGATTTCTTTTAGTAGATTCAACTTAAAAAAAACGTGCAATACTGACAACTTAAACCTAAACTTTAGTTATAGAATTTAATCGTTATAAAACAACTTGCCCTTCAAAAGAAAGGGGCTTTCTAATATTGTGTTCGCCATACTGCCTGCGATAGAAATAAATGAGCTATTGTTAAAGAATTTGCAGCTTAATTTCAGTATCTCCGACCTAGATTAGAAGTCCTGTCCTTTACCTTTTAGCTATCCCGGATTCCCTTTGTTTTAAATTACCTAGTGAGCTCTGGCGCCCGAACCTTATTCCTTTTAGTTATTTTTGTTTAATTTTGAGCTCCCTAACTTCTCATCTTTAGAATCACACACATAGTTTGTTAGTTAGTTGAATAAATATAGACCCTTTTTTTAATTTTTTTTATTACAATTGTCGCACTAGAACAGGAACTGAAGCATGGTTTGTACGGTGAGTACAGTCAGTATTGCACACTAAATTAATTTATATTTTAACTAATGAGTCTATTGTTTACAATATTTAGTATTCATATTGTATTTCATATTGCTTTTACATTGTAATTGATCTAGTTTATAAACTTTGAATAATTAGACTCATAAGTTGTAACTTAGTTTGATATTGTATTTTGCAAACAATGTTTTAGTTTTACATTGGATAATTTGTTTACTTTCTTGTGTTTTTAACATGTTTTTTCCTTAGCAAAACCAACAATTGTTAAGTGTAGACCGTGTTATTGTTAAATCTCATACAGTGATATAATTCATATCTAAGTTAACTTTTTATGTTAATAATTAAATTTAAACATTAAGTACATTATTGTGCACCTAGTTTATTTAATTTTAAGCCGTTTTGTGAGTTATTATTGCACTTTTTAACGTTAAATAACTTAGCGATTTTTCATGGAAATACCACATTGATTTTCATACATAACCTCAAACTTTAATTTTATTTTTCAAACTTTGATTTATTTTGAAATCCTTTAAAGTTTAGTCCTTGCTTTTCATTGCTATTTGCCTTGTTACTCGTTAGTCATGGAAGACAAGGGAGTTCAGTTTCCACCGCCTCAGGATTCGGTTGAGGTCGAAGCTTCTACTGCTGATGATGCTAATGTTGTTGAGAAAGGTCACGAGATGGTTAATGCCACCGATGTTGGCAATCCTTTTGAATCTGGAATCGCACATTCGTCTTCGGATTTTACAGCTCGAGCTTTGCCTTCTTTTAACTCCTTGAATGCGCTTGTTAACGAAAACATTCGTAAAAACTTTCCTCCTCTTACTAAACTGCCTGATTTGAAAAAGAGCAAAATAATTTATGATGGTAGAACTTGTGTTCGCGATTTTATTACACAAGTTGAAGAATATTTTCTTTATAGAAATTACAACGAAAATTTGCTGGTTGGTTCTTTTACAGATTTGCTTGATGGTACTGCACTCAAATGGTTTAGATCTGTTCGAATTCGTATTTCTTCCTGGCATGAGCTTAAGCTTGCGCTTTTGAAACGCTTTGATACACCTAATTTTGATCACTTTTTAGAAAATGAGCTCCGCACAAGGAAACAGAAACAGTCTGAGTCGCTTCCTGATTTCATTACGGAAATTTATGACATGGCTAGTCGTCTTTCAGTACCTTTATTTGACTACACTTTAGTTAACGTGATACAACAAAATATGTTACCAATTTACACACCCTTTTTGTTTCGAAGACAAATAGATTCAATCGAACAATTTCTAGAACTTGCAAAAGATTTAGAAGTTGTTGTCAATAGAAAACCTTTTAAAGAATCCCTTAAACCTTCTGTTAAATCTAATGCCGTTTCTAATGATTTAGTTTGTTTAAAATGCAAAAAACCTGGACATTTATATAAAAATTGCAAGTCTATTCCAGGTATTGTTTGTTTTAAGTGTCATAAAGCTGGGGTCACTTCTAAGACTTGTGACGTTTGTAATTTGGATACTAAAAACTCGCAAGAGTCAAAAAACTGATTAGGCAGCATCGAGCCCACGTTTTTGATAAAACTTCGAGCGTCTCGATGGGTGAAAAAATTGTTAGAAGTCACAAGCCTGATGATCTTGCCCGTGACAAAGAATTTTCCAACTGGTTAGATTATTTAAAAACCTTTTTTAATATTTATCGTTCAGCTCCTAATCTATTTACAAAACAGAATGATGCTAGACCATTTTTAACTTTTTTTGTTGGTAATCAAATTTTTTCAGGTTTGTTGGACAGTGGTTCCGATAAATGCATTTTAGGCTCAAATACACATGAACGATTTTTACAGTTGGGTTATAAAATTAGACCTATTAGTGGCGCTGCTTGCACTGCGGATGGCTCCGCCCGGAGAATTATTGGTGCACTGGATTTGCCAGTAACTTGTGATAATATAACTAAATCCGTAGAGTTTTTAATTATTCCTTCTTTTGATCCATTAATTATTTTAGGTTTTGACTTTTGGATTAAATTTCATTTGGCTGAAGAATTGTGGAAGAACATTATACTTGTTCCAGAAAATAATAAACAAGTTTGTTCAATTACCTCTATTTCTGAACTTTCTCCTTCTGAGAAACAAAAATTAGATAATATTATTGCTTTGTTTGAAGATATTTCTTATGAGAAAAGAGGTTTAGGTCTTACTCATTTGGTTGAACATAAAATTAACGTTACTAGTGAACCTTTTAAACAGAGATATTGGCCTCTGAGTCCTGCTAAACAAAAGGAACTTTTTGATGAAGTAGAAGTTTTATTAGGAGAAGGTATTATTTAACCCTCTAAGTCTCCTTGGTGTTCACCCGTATTGGCGGTAGAAAAGAAAGATGGAGGTACTAGATTGTGTTTAGATTCAAGACGTTTAAATTCTGTTACTATTAAAGATTCTTATCCCCTTCCTTATACTTCTAGAATATTAGATAACCTTAGAGGTGCTAGATATATTAGTACTATAGATCTTTCTAAAGCATTTTTGCAAATTGCACTTGAAAAATCCTCCCGCGAAAAAACTGCTTTTGTAGTACCTGGAAAAGGTCTGTACGAATTTGTTCGCATGCCATTTGGTCTCACAAATGCACCAGCTGAGTTGCAGAGACTAGTAGATAAACTTTTTGGTCCAGAGTATGATAATTCTGTATTCTGTTATTTAGATGACTTAATTTGTATTAATTCTGATTTTAATAGCCATATAGCACAGTTGCATAAAATTCATAGTATATTAAAAGAGGCAGGTTTAACTGTAAATTTAAAAAAGTGTAATTTTTGCAAGGACAGACTTCGCTATCTTGGTTTCATTGTTGACAGTAATGGTTTACATACTGATCCTTCTAAATTAGAGACAATAGAAAATTTCCCACGCCCAGAAACGGTAAAACAACTTCGCAGTTTCCTTGGTTTATGTTCTTATTATCGTAGATTCATTTGTAAATTTGCTGATATTGCTTCTCCTTTAACTAAATTGACAGCAGGTAGTAAAAATTCTAAAAAGTCACTTACTTGGAATGACGAAGCTGAAAGTGCATTTCAAGAATTAAAACATTCTTTAATAACTTCCCCTGTTTTGCAATGTCCTAATTTTGAAAAACCTTTCTTTTTGCATTGTGATGCCAGCTCTGTGGGCATAGGTAGTGTTTTGAGTCAAGAAGATGATAATGGAGATCAACATCCCATTGCTTTTTATTCTAGATCACTTAATAAATGTGAAAGAAATTATAGTACCACAGAACGTGAATTATTAGCTATTTTAGATTCCATAGAACATTTTAGACCTTATATTGAAGGAATGAAGTTTACTGTTATTACTGACCACGCTTGTTTGAAATGGCTCCTAGGTCTCAATAATCCTAGTGGACGCTTAGCTCGTTGGGCTGCTAGAATTTCTCAATTTACTTTTGATATTATTCATAAAAAAGGTTCCTTACATTTAGTTCCAGATGCTTTATCTCGTATAGAAGTCACTGCTATAACCACTCAGGATAACTTAGTCTCCCCTGATGATGAAATTATTGATCCTTGGTATAGAAAAATATTTATTCAATGTCAGAAATCTCCTAGAAAGTATAAGAATTTTAGAGTCGAAAATAACACTTTGTATAAATATTGTAAAAATAAATTTAACCCTCATAGTCTTTTAGACTGGAAGATAGTTATTCCTAAAGAGAATATCTTAGATACTATTAGGTCAAATCATGATGATGTAAATTCAGGTCATTTAGGTATTCATAAAACTTTAAAGAAATTAAAACAACATTATTTTTGGAAAGGTATGTTTAATGATGTTCACCAATACATTTTGTCTTGTGATACTTGTAAAGCTTACAAACATACTACTTCTCCTCCTTTTGGTACTATGATTAATCCTAAAAAGGTTGATCGCCCCATGCTTATGCTTTCAGTAGATATAATAGGTATTTTACCTAAAACTTATTCTGGTCATAAATACATACTTTCAGTTGTAGATGTTTTTACTAAATATTGCTGGTTCTTTCCAATGATTAATGCAACTACTAAAATAATTTGTAAACATTTTGAAAAAGAAATATTTCTTAAGTTTGGTTGTCCAAAAATAGTAGTTTGTGACAATGGAACTCAATTTACTTCAAAACATTTTGTAGAATTCTTGAAAGGTTTTAATATAACTAAAATATTTTATAACACATTGTATACACCTCAAAACAATCCTGTTGAGAGATATAATAAAACAGTCGAAACTTGCATATCGTGTTTTGTTAAAGATGATCATAGGACTTGGTCAAGTTTTTTGCCCAATGTTCAATTAGCTTTAAATAATAGTGTAAATCTTGCTACAGAATTTACACCTAATTTTCTTATGTTTGGTAGGGAACTTGTTTTAGATGCTTCCTTACATCATTTTAGTAACTCCGTTGATAATTTATCTCAACTAGAGGTTTCAAATAGAAACTCTTATGCAGTTTCTCTTAATTCACTTAGTGATATTTTTGTTAAAGTTCAAGCTTATTTGTTAAAGGGGTATAAGCGAAATGCCGCTTATTATAATAAGGGTCGGAAAGTCATTTCTTTTGATGTGGGTGATGTTGTGTGGAGAAGAAGTTTTGTTCAATCTCATGCACCTGCTTATTTTTCGGCTAAGCTTGCACCTAAGTTTTTAAAGTGTGAAATAACTGAAAAAGTTTCTGATAACGTTTATGTTTTGAAAGATTTAAATAAGGGTTCCGTGGGTCGTTATCATGTTAAGGATATAATTAAATTTTAAAATTTTGGGGAATTCATAGATTTGGTTTTGGTATTGAGTATTTTTGTGTGAAGGTTGGTCTTTGTTAGAATGATGAATGAAAGGTTATGACCATCTGAAGGTTATTATTATGTTAGGTAACTTCAACACAATTTATTAGATTCCAAGTCAATTCTTATTAAAATAAACTTAGGTCATTTTGGTTAAATTAGAAATACCTACTCTTTACACTATACATTTTACACATCAAAGGATCTTATCTTGTTTGTTTTGTTTGTTTGTTGAGATTGTATGGGATCTTATATCTTTCCTTTCTTTATTTTTTAAAGGTAATCCTTTACTTGTTTACATATTTTTGAAAAAGAGAGATCCTATACAACCTTACACTTTGGGTTTTTTATTACCTAAAAAGATTTTAAAACTTAAATTTCATTTCAAGTTTTTTGTAATCTTCTTTTTTTGGTAGATTAAAATCATTCTATTTCTCTCATAGTTTTAAATAGTTATTGATTTTAATTCTATTTTTTTTTTGCTGTTTGTTGACAGTGTTGTTTTTTGTCTAGATATTTTTTCGATACTAGACTTGGATTTGACTTTGTTAGTAACGCTTTCATACCGGATTTTGCTTTTGAGGTCATTCTGTAACTTTTGTTATAGAACGTCCTACCTTGTTTTTGCGGTCATTCTGAAACTTTTGTTAAAGAATGTACTTTGTTTTTGGATCTTGGTGTAAATTTTGACCTCGATTTCATCTTGGCTTTCGCCTTTAGGTATTGTGATTTTCCCCTTCGGTAATCCAATATATTTTGTTTGTTTGTCTGTGCTTGGAAGGTTGGTAGAGTAGAGCCAATCACAGCTTTCATTTGCCCTTTTACCCTTGTGTTGGTCATTGTTGTACCAGTCACAATGGGAATTTTGACTTTCGTCATACCTTTTTACTATTGTGCTCGGAAGTTCGGTGGTGTAGCGCCGATCACAATATGGTTTTTGTTTGTTACAGGTTATTGCTGTGACAATACTTTTGGATAGAGCCCTTCAACTCCATCCAACCTTTTTAGATAGAGCCCTTCAACTCTATCTAACCTCTTTGTTGGAAATCAATACTTTTGGATAGAGCCCTTCAACTCTATCCAACCTTTTTAGATAGAGCCCTTCAACTCTATCTAACCTTTTTGTTAGGAATCAATATTTTTGGGTAGAGCCCTTCAACTCTGTCTGACTTTATTGGTTCGGAATCTATACTTTTAGGTAGAGTCCTTCAACTCTATCTAGAATTTTTGTTTAGGTATTGTTAATTTTTAATTGGTTGTTGCTGAGATAGACAGAGGCTATGGTGCCTAACTGTACTCAAAGCTGAACGGTAGGTTAGTTGAGGATAGTCAGCGGCGATAGTGCCTACCTGCACTCCGGATTAGTTGGTAGAGATGTGTAGAGTTAGTCAGTGGCGATAGTGCTTAACTGAACTTAAGTGGAGTGGTTTAGTTTAGTAGGTTGGCTGAAGTTAGTCAGTGGCGATAGTGCTTAACTGAACTTAAGAGGTGTAGGATAGTTTAGTAAATTAGTGTAAAGTTAGTCAGTAGCCATAGCGCTTAACTGTACTCAACGTTAGTGTTTAATATTTAGTAGTTTTGTTAAAGTTTTAGTCAGCGGCTCTCGTGCCTAACTGAGTTTAGATTTGTTTAGTGTTTAGTCTTGTTAGAGTTTTAGTCAGCGGCCCTCGGGTTTAACTGAATTTGGATTTGTTTGTTGTTTGGCTTTGTTGATCGGTTGTAGTACCGAAGTTTTAGTCAGTGGCCATGACGCCTAACTGCACTATGATAGTTTTTTGTTATTGAATTTTTTGTTCACTTCGTTTTTCGTTGTTTCTTTCTAATAAAAGAAAGTTCCTTTCTTTTATTTTTTCGGGGAGGGATGTAATGTAACGAGTGTTTTCTACTCGCTACATAGTGTCGACCTCTCTCGTCATTTTTTGGAAGTTTTCACGGTAATGCCTTGACACACTTTAGATATTTGATAGATTGGCAAGGATTTAGTAGAGTAATCGATAAACCCATAGACCGTCAGTTTGACAGTTGGACCTTATTTCCCCGGCTGTCAGATTATTCTGACGTTTCCGGTTTGGGACGAGTAGCATTCACTTTCCGACCGAAGTCACTAAGATGAAGCACGAATAAAATTCTATTCCGTGCCAATCATTAGATTGGAATATTTCAAGGGTCCACCCCTGGCTGGAACCACTTGGTAGTGATGTCAGCAGCCGTGCAACGGTAATATTTTGGGAAATCGTGAGTATTTTGTTGGTTGAATTTTCCTCGCCATGACCTGACAATAAACTTGAGGTCATGTGTCCTAACCCTCGTCGATTTTCCATTGTTTCAGCTCCTATATCGCCATCGCGTATTGAGTGTGCCCATAGCACGAGTGATTGGCATTGTTTAGTTTTCGTTAAGAACGGTGAGTAATTTACAATTCCCGATTTATCTCGTCGCCATTTTGCTCGACGCGTGGGTTTATCTAACTAAGGAAATCGTTTTGTTTTCAGCCCCAAAGGCGTTCTTACTTATATTTTGGATTTTCATCCTTGAAAATTAAATTCATCATGGATGAGCTGACGCGTTTCCCCTCGAGTCTCCAATCAACCCTTCAGGTTTATTATAAATAGATTTATCGAAGATTGTGGTATGTCTCTTGGATTTCTTTTAGTAGATTCAACTTAAAAAAAACGTGCAATACTGACAACTTAAACCTAAACTTTAGTTATAGAATTTAATCGTTATAAAACAACTTGCCCTTCAAAAGAAAGGGGCTTTCTAATATTGTGTTCGCCATACTGCCTGCGATAGAAATAAATGAGCTATTGTTAAAGAATTTGCAGCTTAATTTCAGTATCTCCGACCTAGATTAGAAGTCCTGTCCTTTACCTTTTAGCTATCCCGGATTCCCTTTGTTTTAAATTACCTAGTGAGCTCTGGCGCCCGAACCTTATTCCTTTTAGTTATTTTTGTTTAATTTTGAGCTCCCTAACTTCTCATCTTTAGAATCACACACATAGTTTGTTAGTTAGTTGAATAAATATAGACCCTTTTTTTAATTTTTTTTATTACAACATACACTCGGCAATATTGTAGCAGTGAAAGATTTTTTGTAATCGGACTATATAGGACTTCCAAAGATTGATTACCTCTTACAAACATAATAACATACAAAGTTTACCACTTTATAATATTAGTGAAGATATTATGAGGAATATTAATTTAAGGGGAAAAAGACCAATTCAAAAGGACCAGTAAATTTAACGTAAACGCGGCGTCTTACAAAGTTGTTGTATTTTGCTGTATTAAAGCGGCGTCTTGCAAAGTTTTTTTTTATGTAAAAATCTAATAAGATTAAGTCACTGACTTGTATGGGGTCTACTATAGGGAGCCTAACTATGTAAAAAGGCAGTCGCTAAAACTATTCCTGCTAAATAGAACTACCCTACTTGTATACCTAATTATTTTAATATTGCTTCCAGTGATTGTGGAAGAAGCCGCAGAAGTGTTGGAAGCGCATATCGTGGCATCACTAACACATCAGTGTCAACATCTCATACTAATAGGTAAGATACATTAAGTCATTGAATGCCGAGCCAAAAACGTTGAAGGTAAAACTTCCACTAGCGTCGGACACACGGTGTCCGCCATGGCGTTCAACGTGTTGACCTTCAGTTTCTCGAACGAAAAATTAATGTGTCTAATTGTGAAGCGCAGGTAATTTACTGTGACTGGTTGCTGAGAAATTTCATAAAGACACAAAGACATTGCCTACCCTACAACTCAGATAAATATGTATTATCTTGTTTCATTTTATTTTCATATCTAATATTTAATTCACGAGTAATTACAAAAAATAAAATATCTTAAATCAGCTCCATCTGTCGAGTAACAATAATAATAATAAACATTAATTATTGTCACGCAACCGAGGTCCATAACACAATTAATCTTAAACAATAATAACGGTGGTACAGTTACAGTGGTATCATGAAGTCTCATCGATACGTTCGCGCGTTTCGACCGCTTTGCGCTGCACTAGCGCCGCTGGAAAACCCGCTTATCGGAAAAATTAAACTATTTGTGCCTCGTTTTTTGTATTTAATTTGTTTGTATGCCTCGTGACAGACTCGTAGTCACGCGTATACAATGGTGTGCTTTTTCTATAAATACTTGACACACAATGTAACAAATTCGCCAGTTAGTCGATCAGGGTTTCTTAAAGTGGGGTCCGTAGCATGTGTATCAGGGGTCCGTAGGTTAGTTAACTCACAACATATTTATTTAGAAATTATGTAATAAAAAAAACACAAACCTTGCATTTCTCAGCCAAGCCACAAACTCGAAATAAGGATTGTTTTCTTTTCCTAAAATTTGTTTGACTGGGATCCGTGGAATTCTTTAAATTGTGAAAGTGGTCCATGACTACTAAAAGTTAACTGGGTAGAAATCCAGACAATGGGTGAACATCTACATTAACCTATAAGGCTTGTCCAAAGCTAGATCATCAGTCAATTTGGACAGTGATACCCAAAATAGGTTGTATGTATTTTGTTCTATCTCTTTAGAAACTATATCTAAATCCAAGGGGCCGTGGGGGGGGGTCGCGTCATGTAAAAAGAACGCAGGCGATCAAGCTACGCATTAGGCGATTTATGGGTCTATTTGGTGGTATGAGGTGCGGGCACGGGGCGGGCGGGTTACGCGCCGCATGCTTGCCGGTGCGCTATTGGTTCATCCATCAGTCAACCGTTGATTTCCGCGCTGCGTCCAGGTTACGTTCGTACTCAAACTACCATCGCGCACAAAACTTTTAAATTATGAAACGGTTTCACATAGAAAAGTGATTTTTTTTAAATGATATATTGTTTTATAAAGAGAGATTATTATCAAATAATGCTGTTGATAATTTAAAACAATGCATGAAACGGACCGCAGATGCAACAATTTTTATATTTATGTAACAGATTATACATTATACATTGACTCAAACATGTTTTTAATTTTATTTAAAGATTATGCGAAGTCGAGAGCAATAGGCTAGTCCAAAAATAGTGTGCGTTTCGACCGCGCGGCCACGGCGATATTTCGAAAAATAAACTTTTCCAAGATTATGTAAAATTTTGTAAAAGTTGATTCCCAAAACCATAAATTTGTCGAAGATATGGTTAAAAAGTTATAAGGGTTTGAACGTGGCCGCGCCATTGAAACGCGGAGAACCGCGCGGCCACGGAGATCTTTAAAACTAAGCGTAGCAGAGACCTAAAATTCAGGTAAATAACAGATTGAATTTGTAGAAAAAATGTAAAAATACAGAAAAAAATCCTAGGTTTATATTTTAGGAGCTGCAAGACAAAAACCCCATGGCCGCGCCATTGAAACGGTGAATAACACTCTAGCGCCGATATCACACTGAAAATGCATCGCAGACGTCTGAAATTCATTGTAAAATCTAGATTTAAATTTGTCGAAAATGTAAAAAATATGCAAAAAATACCTAGGTTTAGATTTTAGGAGCTGTAAGACTAAAACCCCATGGCCGCGCCATTGAAACGGTGGAAAACACGTTATCGCTGATATCTCGCTGAAAAAGCATCGCAGAGGTCTGAAGTTTTTTGTAATACCTAGATTTGAATTTGTCGAAAATGTAAAAAATATACAAAAAATACCTAGGTTTATATTTCAGGGGTAGTAGTGCAGTATCATGTAAAAATAAGTTTTGATTATCTGTCGAAGAAAGTAAGTATTAGTGAGTTTTTTTTATAAACAACACCTATTAATATGTAGAACTACCGATAATATGCAAAACATATTTTTTATTCATAATACAAAGCCTTGCAATGTGTTTTGAATATTTCGATAGGGTGACCATGCCTTGTTGTTTACAGAAAACTTTCCACCTGTTGTAATAGAAATCATGTCCCAAGGATTCTAAATTGAATTAAAATGAAACGAAGAGATACAAAAACATAATAATATATCTTTATTTCTTTAAAAATCACATAAATCACAGATTGTTTACTTGCACTAAGATATAAACTTCTATTAAAATCACAAATCACAGATTGTTTACTTACACTAAGATAAATATTTTTTATTAATTAAGGGGACAATTTTATTGTCGAAATCATGCAAAAAAAAATACATTTCACACAAACCAAAATTTTTGAGATTTCCACCAAGAAATCGAGGGTCAAGAAAAAAAGTGGTTGCACATTCCCACTTAGCGAGCTTATTTCCAATGTAAAGTAAAGTATAATATTACCCTGATTTTTAATATCTTAATCATCATCTATTAGAAATTTCAAAAATATTGACGTTTTATACGAGGTGGTTACCTCATTTCATAGTTTTGGTTTGTGTGAAATGTAATTTTTTTTTGCATGATTTCGACAATTGTCCCCTTATTAATAAAAAATATTTATCTTAGTGTAAGTAAACAATCTGTGATTTGTGATTTTAATAGAAGTTTATATCTTAGTGTAAGTAAACAATCTGTGATTTATGTGATTTTTAAAGAAATAAAGATATATTATTATGTTTCTGTATCTCTTCTAGTTTCATTTTAATTCAATTTAGAATCCTTGGGACATGATTTCTATTACAACAGGTGGAAAGTTTTCTGTAAACAACAAGGCATGGTCACCCTATCGAAATATTCAAAACACATTGCAAGGCTTTGTATTATGAATGAAATATATGTTTTGCATATTATCGGTAGTTCTACATATTAATAGGTGTTGTTTATAAAAAAAAACTCACTAATACTTACTTTCTTCGATAGATAATCAAAACTTATTTTTACACGATACCGTACTACTGCCCCTGAAATGTAAACCTAGGTATTTTTTGTATACTTTTTACATTTTCGACAAATTCAAATCTAGGTATTACAAAAAACTTCAGACCTCTACGATGCTTTTTCAGCGAGATATCAGCGATAACGTGTTTTCCACCGTTTCAATGGCGCGGCCATGGGGTTATAGTCTTACAGCTCCTAAAATCTAAAAATGGGTATTTTATGTATATTTTTTACATTTTCGACAAATTCAAATCTAGATTTTACAATGAATTTCAGACGTCTGCGATGCATTTTCAGTGTGATATCGGCGCTAGAGTGTTATTCACCGTTTCAATGGCGCGGCCATGGGGTTTTTGTCTTGCAGCTCCTAAAATATAAACCTAGGATATTTTTCTGTATTTTTACATTTTTTCTACAAATTCAATCTGTTATTTACCTGAATTTTAGGTCTCTGCTACGCTTAGTTTTAAAGATCTCCGTGGCCGCGCGGTTCTCCGCGTTTCAATGGCGCGGCCACGTTCTAACCCTTATAACTTTTTAACCATATCTTCGACAAATTTATGGTTTTGGGAATCAACTTTTACAAAATTTTACATAATCTTGGAAAAGTTTTTTTTTCGAAATATCGCCGTAGCCGCGCGGTCGAAACGCACACCAAAAATAAACAATTTCGTGCGCGAGTGTACCCATGCGCAAACACACCCCTTCCACTTTCCTCCAGCGTTTCGTTTTACGTGACGCGTACTGTAGTACTAAATATGCTTGCAAGTACTTACTCAATTAAAATGTACTATTTTTTTTTCTCCAGGTGACCACAAGCAACTTCGACCAACAGCAGCGCACTACAAGCTAGCGAAAGACTACAACTTAGAAATATCTCTCTTCGAACGTATGATACGCAATGGGATCCACGCGCGTACTCTCACTACGCAACGCAGAATGAGTCCCAACTTCGTAGAGTTGATAGTACCCGCAATATATGATAAGTTGGATACGCATTCTTGTGTAGAATCGTATCCAGATGTAAGAGGAATGAAAGACAATTTGTACTTTTATTCGCATGACATATTTGAAGATTCTGAGGTAAGTAAAGACAAAGTTAAATCATTTATTTCAATTATAATATATTATTATTCATTCATCTATTATTTATAAATAATAGAATTGAATCTTGTTGCTTTTTCGTATGGAAAAGCCCAGGTAAGAGACTCCAGAAACAATAATTACTCGCTGTATGTTCTAACGATTTTTCAAATCTTAATAATAAAATTGCTCGAGCCATGACTTTTTCACCTATGTGTGATAATGTTATTATTCCCAGATATCCTTTTGTTGTATGTTTTTTTTTTAATTTTCAGGGCATGGAAGACAGTTGGAGTCACAGGAACACCTTCGAAGCTAAATGGTGCATCGCTCTAGCGCACTACCTTTTAAAAATGAAATACAGCGCTGACGAGATCACTATACTCACCACGTATAATGGACAAGTTCATCTTCTTAGAGATGTGAGTAATACTGTATGTGTCAATCAATAGGTACAGCTAACAAATCTGCGACAAAGATAGGCATAGCGGGAAAACTGATATTGGTCCTTCGAGTCGATCCGCACAACTAGGTATTTGCATACTCGATTTTGGATAGTTTCCAGGGGAAAAATAATATTATTTATTGGCCATTAAAACTTTGTAATCCTATCCTACTTCCCAATCCTACTACTGCTTTGAACGCGAAAGTTTATAAGGAAGGATGGATGGATGTTTGTTTGTTATTTTGTCACACAAGAGCGCCCATCTCGTCATATTTCCCATACAAACGCTCGTACGTGATTACGGCGTTATAACATTTTTAACACGGGTGGATAAATGTGGCTACCTACTGGGCCCGAGTAGTCTAACAAAAAAAAGGAAAATCGTCGATTCGAAACGAAGAAGGGGTACACGGGTATTTTGTGGTTAATATCTAGGTTGCTATGTAACGACAAAGCAACTTTTTTGAGAAACAAATTCAGTAAACACGACCGAAAATCAGCTTTTTTTTCACAATTTTATCTGAACTTTGGCCGTTCGTAATGCACTCATACATTGAAAAAGTAAAAAAAAAACACCGGCATAGAAACCTTGCAAATGTAATGGAGATTCTAAATTACAAACATTTTGCCCAAAAACTTGTAAGGCTTTTTAGAAAATACGTATTTCCTGGAACAAAGTCAAAGCATTTATTTCATTTAAACCATTTGCAGGCACTTTTGAATAGTCAAAGAGTCAGTTAGTTAGTCAGAAAGTTGAAGCTAGTTGCTCGTTCCGAAACGTAGGGTAGGTCTCTATGGAGAAGAACGAGCAAGAAACTCCACGGACACTCTTTTCAATCAAGCTTTTACAAAATCCTGGTTACATTATTCTTGTTGCTTCTATATGTGAAAACAATGTAAGTGAAGAGAAATCCAAGTTTTGTGAAATCTCCGCTCGCCAACTTTCATGCGATGTTATCGCGTTCTCACTCACTTGTTTGTTTCGTTGGATTCGAGTACTGCATTGATTGAAACAAAAAAAAAAATGAAATCACGCTCGCATTAAAGTTCGGCCGATGGGGAAAGGCGCTCTTAAGGGCTGAACGGAATGATCAAAAAATTTACACACATATGGATATTGAACTAGCTTCACATAATAAGATTTTTATGGCACTTGTATTCCCTTGGTATAATATATCAACTTTGAAGCCCCAACACAAGTATTATCAATAACTTACTGGGGGTGTCTCATTTAAACTTCATGTTGCTGTTTTGAGACAAAATAAACATTTTCATTTTCATTTTTTGAAGCGGACAAAGACGCGGGCAGAGTCTAGTCACTTTATACTCATTTACCTACTTCTTATTATTCACAGCTAACCAAAAAGAACGACTCACTTCGTGACATCAGAGTAACAGCCGTTGACAACTACCAAGGTGAAGAGAACAGGATAGTCATATTGTCACTTGTAAGAAGTAACAGAGACAACAAGATTGGATTTTTGACCGCCACCAATAGGATATGCGTGGCTCTGTCACGTGCTAAAGAAGGTAATAAATAATAATTATAATCAACCTATTTTTGGCTTATTGTTCCCGATAGGCCTCTTGTCATACAGAAAAAGCACGAGAATTGATCACGGCGGATTAATGATTTCAGACTTATTTTATTTTTTGCATATCTAGTTCCTCCTGTCCTCCTGACAACGTAAGAAGTCCCATTTGACGTTTCTTCTTTCGAACTAGTAAGTAAGAAATTGAAAAATAAAATTCTTAATCCTAATTAATTACTATGTTACCCATACATTATAACAACGAGTATCATTCGTAAGCATCAAGTTTAACTTTATATTGGAAAAGATGCACTCAAAAACACGAATTAATCGTTGATTCATATTCAAAT
Organism: Charanyca ferruginea; assembly: GCA_947361185.1. Taxonomy (NCBI): domain Eukaryota; kingdom Metazoa; phylum Arthropoda; class Insecta; order Lepidoptera; family Noctuidae; genus Charanyca; species Charanyca ferruginea. The sequence goes on from OX376070.1 coordinate 6,603,606, forward strand.
ATGATACGTCAAATGGGACTTCTTATATTGTCAGGAGTATAAGTTCCTATATCTGGTTCCTCTCGCTGTTTTCCTTCATCGATGTCAGTGGTATCCAAGAAAAACTTAGTAAAAGTAATCTTTGTTTCCTCTATTCTTACAGGTATGTACATATTTGGCAACATGAACGTTCTGAAATCAGCCAGCAGTATTTGGCGACAGATAAATAATAAACTGGAAGAACAAAAGGCTATCGGAAGAAGATTGACTTTGATATGTGAAGAGCACAACGATAATACTCTTGATGTAAGTACTTCAATAACTTTAGGACGAGATTCTAATTGAGACTTTGATAAGAAAAGAAAGCATATTCGTTTTAGCGAATGTGAACCTAATTTGTATGCTTGTAATGTTTATACTTATTCTTTTAAGACCAGTAAGCGAAGACAATGAAAAATGCCTTGTCGTTTACATGTAGAGGCCTATGAGTCCCTACAAATGAGTTAATTTGAGGTGTACCTACACCGATATTTAATTTTCTTTTTTATACATCCTCAATAAACGTATCGGGAAGCTCCATACCGGTAATTATATTTCTTAATGCAGTAGCTCTGACATCTCTTTCACTATAGATTAAAGTATCAGTTCTCCAGAGACATTCTTGTTCCGGGTAAAGTGATATAAATTTAGATGTCATTTCGTTAGCCATTTTTATAATCCAGAGTTATTTATTTCAAATAAAAATACGACTTGCAACATTGACAGCCTGGCTTACTGGCTATATACGCGCAATCACACGAAGCTAATGGACAAGACAATCCACCGCGTGCGTGGTAGGGGAAGCTATTGGCTCCGAAAAATTTGAAATCGTTCTATTTCACTGGCCTGGCTTAAGGACTTGATCATTGTCTTGAGGGCTTGAGGACAATCCAATGCAGTGGAGATTGTCTCTATTTAGACGATACTTTTTTATTGGCTTATTGTCTTGTGGCCCCGTGTAAAAGGCCCATAAGTAATTTAATGTGTTCGTTTGTGTAGTGTCGGGATTGTGTTATAGTGTCGCAGGCCTCTGACAAAGTCTGGCCTCCGAAAAAATGCAATGATCTTATTAACTACAACCAGAGGTCTGGTTGTAGTTAATAAGATCATTGCATTTTTTTATTTGTTCACAGATTGAAAATGTCGAAGAATTTGACAGCTGTCAGTCAGGAACGTGTTTGAGGATTTGTGATAAGAAATGAAGAACAATAAGGTTAACATATTTTTTTTTTATTTAACATTGTGAATTTTAATACTTACTACAGTTGTTGTTACTACAGTTGTTGTTATAAATAAATACATAGTTTTATGAATCGATATGGTGCGAATCATAGCTGTATTTTAATTCAATTTTTCATTACTCATTAAGGTACTAAAGTATTTTTCTAACAAGCACTGCCATATAACATTACAAAAATATATATATTTTTTAAATTAGGACATGAAAATCTGAACCAGCAGAATATGTACCTATGAGAAAGTGGGGGAAGCGATTTTAATTCTAATGATAATGATACTTATCTATTCCAAACGCTGTAAGTCGTGGTAGTTGCGCTCGTTAAACATGCGAGTAGGACGACGAATAACTAGTACGGGATTTTAAACAATCTGAGGGCTTAGTCTGAGTTTTTATTCGAACTCGATAGCGTTAAGGGCGCGTATTCTATTTAGCGCAACTCAAAATCCAAACGATTGCTAGAACAGCGTAGCAGCATTTACACACACTAGTACAATACAATGGTCTGTTTGTGTGCATCAGAAAACAAAATACGCACAAAATAAGCACGAATCATTGAAATTGATCGGCAAACGACAGCGCGCGATGTTTTACAGTGCTTTTTAAAATAATTGTCTAATATAAATGAGTTCGTATAACGGACTGAAAAATATTCTGTATATTAAGCATAACACTTCTTTCATAAAATAAATATATCAGTTATGTTTTTATTTAAATACTGGTGAAAAAAAAATTGTCAAGGTGAACCAATTTTCTACTTTTTCAACATTGTTTTTTAATACATAATGTATTAATCTGTAGTACCCGTCTCTGTAGTATTCGTCCTGAAAGTTAACTCTGACGTCTATTTCCGTAAAACGATATGAAAGGATTGTCTTCACTTCAAAAAACCATAATTAAAAATTATACTTTTACTCTGTAGCTCCCTAAATCAAGACTTAATCTTTTCGAAAACTGTAATTGTCTTTAAATAATCTGCTCACATCATTGCGATATTGCTCTGGGCAAAACGCGAAAACATGAAGTTTTCGTCACGAATCGAATACACGCTCTTAACGTAAACATTCACTTATGTCAATTTGTATGGAATAATTGTGTTTTCTATTGTTGCCACTAGACGGCGCTGTTCCAGTTTCAATACAAATTGAAGTTTACGTTAACGTGGTCGAATACGTGTAAAAACTCACACTTGGCACTCTGTACCTGTTGTTATCTCGCTTCCCAAGCGTTCTTGACCACGTCTGCCACGAACGTTGGCGTATACACTAAGTTTGTGTCGCCTTCCCCACAGATAAAATCTACAAACTGATTACATACATATTTTATTACGTCACAATTATGGAATGACATTATCTATCTACATGACTACACTATTAAAATTACATATTCAGAAGCAAAGCTCTTTTATTCCTTCATTTATTTTTACAAACACGTAAGTACGATTTTATTAATTTTACAATACGTTGCAATTTGGGTATTGTCGTGTATTTTTTTTTAAATGCTACTTTTTATAATGATCTGTGGATAAAAGGACCAAACTACTAACCAGAACATTCTAGAACTATGAACATATAATTTTACGAATTACGTTTTCTACGAATATAGAATTAGTAACAAAAAAAAAAAATCATTTACCTTACGTCAAACGTGTAGCGAGTCAAACTCAAATGAATACACTTAACCGCCTAACAATAAATTTAAACTTAATTAGAATAAAATTACAATTTCATCAACTTGTTCTGATCATGCAATTGCATTGTGATCGGACAGACAATAGACTTGTATGTGTTTTACTTAATAATTCGTGTCAGTATTTTGAACTTACCAGTCTGCACTTGCCACTCAAATTAAATAGAGGGGAGCGGTAAGAGGGGGCTATTTTGACTATGGGGAAATAACCACAGATATAGATAGACCTAGATAACGCAAGTATCACGATCTGTATGAAAACCATGCGTGCCATTTTTTGGACGTCACAATTTAATACGAATGTTTTGTTTTTCCTAAATTTGGTATTACCAGGTACCTATTACTGAGGGTATTAGATTAAAAATAACTGTTTTTTAAATTAATTACGCAAAATATTAATCACAAAATGACTTACCGATGGAAGGAAACGTTTAGTTTATTTTTTTACTTACGATTTTTTATCGTAGGTTAGGCACGAAAATAGGCACTCGAAGTAGTTGCTCTTGCGTTTGTAGGTCTATCTATATCTATGGTAATAACAGTTATTGTACACGGGTGAAGACCAAGAAGCTTATAGGTGAAAGACGCTCTCTTTCTGAATGCATACATAAGATAAAGAAAACACATATCACTGTCTCGTTCTTATGTATGCATTCAGAAAGAGAGCGACTGCCCACAATTGGTTTCACTTAGGTTTAGAGTGTTGCCTCCAGTTTTATCTATAAGCTTCTTGGTGAAGACACCACCAATTACTTGATATACTTTTTGTGAGCTGTGTTACGCGATTCCTCCATAAATATGCTACCGTAACGTCATATATTAACCACCTCCATTGGCTTAACTTCAAAGCATAGACAAATCTTACTTTTTTATTACAATAATAATAAATATAAAAAAAAAAAGAATCGTGTGTCCGGGGCCAAAATCAAGTGTTGTTTTTAGAGAAGTTGTGTCACGGGTTTATTGCTTTGTTCCCTATTCTACCTATAGGAACATTTGAATAACAGCTATTGTATAATAAAATTATGCTCATTAGTTACAATGACCGCACAGTCGAAATAGCTCCACCCGACCTTATACAAGGAAATTGAAAAAATACCCAAAACCTCTTAATCTGGACTTCGTATCATCACCCTGAATAACATTTGTTCAACGACTTCGACCTCAACTAAATAACGTAGCCAAAAACAATTTATTTGAAGTCTGTAAAATGTACGTATACTACGCGCGCGCGCACCCTTATGATAGCGAATATGATGTAGATAGTAAGTAGGCTAATGTACAAGCACAGCTGATTGCAGGTCTTTCGTCGACCGTATCAGAAAAAAATATTATGCAAAATTTTAAGTGTGTTTATATTTATTGTATGGAAAAAAAATGTTTCGAATTTTGAAAAGTCGTAGAACAAATGTTGTTCAGGGTGATGATACGAAGTGAGGATTAAGTGGTTTTGGGTATTTTTTCAATTACCCTGTATACTTTAATATCTATTGCAATAGTTAGAAAGTGAAAGAATTCATACGGAACTTAGGACCAAAAATCGATTACATTACGTTCTTCTTCTTTTTCGTATCGCATCACGTTCAAAATAATTTACGTCAAATAATTGCACAAAAAATTCAAATCAAATATTATAATGTTATATTATACTATATATCATAAATACCTATACTAATTACATCAACTCATTCAAACAATTCTAAATAAGCGCTCTCATTATCCAATTTCGGACGTAACTGACATTGTACCTACAAAAATATCGGCGCTATTTAACTTACCTACCATAGAAATTCTCTTCCCATTGTCACACAACCTTTTAACCTTACAAATGAAATGTTAAATATACATATTAAACAAAACTTCAGTATGGATTAGCATCGCATTAAAACAAAAATCGTGTACCCGTACGAAAGTTAGGTATGCTATTTTTAAAATATTTGGATCTAATCCTGTTAACAAAAAGGATTATAAAATAAAAGGATCAAATCCTAAGCTTGCTCTAATATGTGACATAAACAGCAATATTCAGTTCAATGTTGTTTGTTTAACATCTCAATTTGTATATAGGTACTTGCAGCCCAATAGGAACAATTAATTAGGACATATACAAGCCAATAATTTTACCGCTACAAGTACCTGAGTCACACTACATAAGCAGATAATGGTGCCAATTCTGTGCACGAACTAAATTAATTTTAAGCTATTTATATCTCTTTCTCTCCAATAAAACAAGAAAGAGACATATATTAATAAGAGCTGTCAATTTAAGTTGATCTAAAATGTTCACACAATTATAGTTGTCATTTCAGAACGTATTGATTAAAACACTGCGAAGTTCAAAGGAAAAACTAATTTGACATCTCTAACTTAGTCCTTGTCTGTCGCCGTCCTTTTCTTTAACTGCCTGGTGAGAAAGAGATGCCAAATGCCTAATTTTAATTTAGTTTGTGAACAACGGAATCGGCACCATTGTAGTCTATCCGCTAACATAGTGATACCCTTTGTAATACCTTAAAGCGCGACACAAAAGAAACATTGTCACTTCATATCGATGCGTCAAAGTGTACGATAAATTCCTGCACACCTTTTGTGTGTGCCGCCACTATTTGAGCTGATTGACTACATACACAACCTACATTTTTCACAAAATACTAAACCTATACGTACACGTGTCAGTACCTATACGTAACAGTGTACAACCGCAGTTACTATGGTTCAAACCTGTGACCTGAAATACAGGCTCAGCTACAGCATCTTTTACTAAAGAAATAAATATTATTATTTTTACTATAGAAATAAATAAAAAATAAATTAGACCCAAATTACGTACAATCTAAAGAAATCTACTAGCCCTGTACTTTTAAGTTGATTTTACAACTCCCGTTGTACTTTGGTGTAAGCAAGCGATCAACAACTTACGAAGCAAAAAGATTTTTTTAACTGCAGTACGTATATTTTATAAGGACTAAACGTTACCGCATTGTTATTACTTTAATATCTAATCGATCTAAAAAAGTATTGCATTTTTCAATACCAATAATAGTTGCAAGCATAAAAATGTCAAGGCTTAAACTGAAGTTAAAAGCAGGGTTCTAAATCAGGAACAAGCTTACAGAAATACTTCAATACTACAGTTCCATAACTGTACCTAATTATATAACTGTGCAAATTACGCATCACAAAATATCACATTAGCAATAAAGCTAGACTAAGCTAATATTCCTCTAAGAATTCTTCAACAATATTCGCTATTTTCTCTGGAGACTCAAAATGGATATGATGCGTTCCTTCAACCTCTATAAATCGCACATCAGCCGTCTCCTTCATCTTATTGACTACGTCCAAATAGTAATCTAACTTCTCCCACCTCTGACCAGGTAACGCGCGGATATTCAAAACTCTACACTTAACCTTAGCAGCATATTCCAAAGCCGTTTCTATAGACATCATCGCAAGACCAGATACTTTCAATCTGGGATCCCTCCTGAATAAATAACCTTTTTTCTTCAAATGTGCAGGAACGGGCATCATTCCTCGCTTCATCAGAATCTTACAGTTCTCCTTTGAAATCGACCCTTTGTACGCATCACAAACAATGTTAATCATTTCATCGTACTCGTAACAAGGAGTTTTATCGATGGGTAAGTTCTCGTACTGCAGTATTTTATCGATACTCTGTCCTGTGGCTTTTACCATAGACGACGGTTCTCTAACGGCTGGGCTGGCGATATCGACGCATATGATTTTTTCAACATCATTTGGGAAGGAGGCAGCGTACATAAAACTGAGTGCCCCACCAAGGGAGTGGCCCATAAGAGTAATTTGGCTCCATTTGAAGTGTTGAACGATTCTTCTTAAAAGGACAATTCCGTCCCAGAAGATGTAATACAGCATTCCGGTTGGGTAGTGTGTTGATAGTCCATGGCCTGGTAAATCTATACAAAGGACTGAAGTAGTGACTGGTAGGAGTGGAATCAGATTGTCCCAGGTGCCTGCGTTGTCTTGCCAACCGTGGATGGCGATAATTGGCTGCTTGTTCCGAGGGCCCCACCATCGTCCTGCGACGTGGCCCCATGGGACTGGTATTTCGACTTCTTCAACTTTGTAGCCTGGCGGGAGTACTGTAAGCAAGAAAAGAAACTTCTTTATATTTTTGCAGTTTTAAATTGCGCTGTTCTTATATTTTTTTGTTCTTATAAATTATTGGGAAAAATTACGGTCTCATTATTGATTGGTTTGTCAGGGTATTTATGTCGTACCTAAAGACCAAACTCTATCATGTCACCGCAATATATATTTTATATATTTTTTTACTTTTCGAAGTTAATTACTGTTTTATACTAAAACTAGCATTTTGCTCGCGACTTCGTCCGCGTTGATGTTATCAAGGATCCCATTTTTTTTTTTTTTTTTCAAAATATAGCCTATATTACTCAGGTACAATGTAGCATTCTAATGGTGGACCAGTAGTTTTTGAGTTAAATCGTAACAAACAAATCTTTCTTCTTTATAATATTAGTTTACATATCTAACAAGTAATTCATTTATAGAAAGTAGAAAAGGTTGTTTATACATACTTACTATATTACAAATGCGAAAGTGACTGTCTGTTACGCTTTCACGGCTAAACCAATTAGCCGATTTTTTTAAAGAAAGGACATAGACTAGTTTTAAAAACCGCGACTCCGTTTGCGTCCGCGATAGCTGACATTCAAGCGGGTGAAATCGCAGGTAAAAGCTAGTCGTATATAAACCGATCATAGTGTTTTAAATACACTATAATAAGTAAAATACATAAGCGCTTATCATCATCATTAATCGGCTTATCTCCTTTATTATAATGTATATTCTGAAGTTCTGTAAAGCTAAAGAACACATGCTATGACGTTTGTTGATAGGAGTCTCGTGTTCCTAGATAAACGTGCACAGGTTGCCGATAGTCACCCCGTGTATATGGAATTAAGATTGCTTGCAACAATTACTTACATTAATTAATTTTTTTTTAAGTGGAGAGGTAATTATTACTATAATTATGTACTTGATGTCGTCGTATGTGCCAAATGTCGTGATGGCCTAATGGTTAAAGCCCCCGCCTTTCATGCATGAGGTTGTGGGTTCGAAACCGGGCAAGGACCAATGGTACATTTTCAATTCTTATATACTTTCTAAATTTATCTTGGACATCATTGACATCGGTGAAGGAAAACATCGTGAGGAACCCTGGGGCCCTAGCCATATTACCCAAATTGACAATCTACAATCGATAACGCTAATAGAAAACTAATCAAATGTATGAGAATGACGTCATCTCAACGATAAGTCCCGTGATCGAAAATCAAAAATGGATTACGACGAGGCGTTAATTATTGTAGAAAGAGAAACGATACGAAATGTTTGTTACTTGTCTAGGGGGGCTTGACTTATTTGATATAAGTCTGAAATCGCCAATCCGCCTTGAGCGCACGTGGTGATCAATGCTCGTGCCTTTTCTGTACGAGAAGAGGCCTGTGCCCTGCAGTGGGACAATTATAGGCTGGTATTATTACTATTTATTATTATGTACTTGAATGAATATGTAATTCAGGCACTTCAATAGCGTATTTGTGCAAATATTCGCATTATTTCGCTAATAAAGAATAAACTTTATTCCAATGACGTAACGTATATTTTGTATTACGCAAGTAACGCAAATATTAGGACAAATACGCCAAGTGAAGTGTGTGAAAAAGAGAAACCTTTTTTACTAGCAATTTCCGAGTGAACTTAACCATCAAATGGTTGTTCAACTTTTGTAGTAAACTGAAAGGACAATGCCTGAATCTCTATAGTACGTTGCCCCATTCATTAAAAGTCTTGTACATACAAGCATGCACAATTCAGCATCTTATTGTTGTTTTACTACTATTAACTAAACTTTTGTCTTATTTCCTTTAGAACTTGCGGTTTTGTTTAAATCGTAAGAACAATTATGACATTTGTTATGGCTGTGTTATTATTAAAGTATTCTTATTTAAAAGGAACTACACTACATCCTTATTTATAGCTATAATACCTAATAACATAGTTTGAATATGATGAAAAAAAAACTTGATACACATCACACACGCACGCCCACGAATGATAAATGATATTGAATTTTTTTTGACTTTCGCGCGTCGGCGTCGGTAACGGCACAGTAAAGATATCTATATATCTTTACTGTGGTAACGGTTCGTTCGTTCTACAAATCCATGAATACGAAAACAATGATTGTTATTCAACACAGTCATTTCATTTTCATAATTATTAACATAATAACCATAAGTGATATAAACAACTTTTAAGTATTTATGCATTATTATATAATAATCCTTAATATTTTAGGTAACTTGAGATTAAGGCGTTGTCCTAGGTGAGCGACCGAACGCGACACGACGCGACGCGACGCGCACCTGTCAATGCACCTATCAATATCCAATTTTCAAAAACCTATTTGTATTGAGGAGAGGTTGTTATTGACTTTACTAAAAAACACTGGCACTTATAATAGTAAATATTTAATCATTAATAAACTATTGTGTCGCGTCTCGTCGCGCAAAAAACATATCCGCACTTGCCGCGTTGGGTCGCACATTGATAATGGCGTCTACGTAGACCACAAGTACAGACAACGACTATTTGACATTTACGCGTCGTGTCGCGTCGCAATATCGCGTTTGTCGTTCACGTAGGACAACGGGTAACTTTCCTGTGGTGAATTTAAAGCCTCTAGTTACGGTAAAAGACTTATAAACTAAGCAACTACTCGCTAAAGACACCCCCTGTGGGGAAGGCCTTCGGCTTAGGGCGTAGCTGGGAGAGGGCAGCAAAGGGACAGGCTGGATCGGATTTTGATTAATTAGAGACGAATTTAAAGCTATAGGCTCAGCGGCGCGTGTTGGCACGAGCAAGGGTCGGGGAGAGTGTGCCAGATTCAATAAGGCCAATGCATGCAGTACTTATTAACATTGACCTTATATGAAAGAAACACAATCTCAGAATTGACCTACATCATTATTCTTAACTAAACTGAATCATAAAAACAAGAAAAGTGTCAGGTGTCCTATGTATAATTCTATTTATCTACAAACAACTGGTGCTAAAACGATATCACCAATGGACTTTGGTCCTATGTGATCAAGCTAAATACCTCTTACGTATAAAGTACCTTTATGTAGATAAACCATTGATAAGATAGTAGTTTTGATTCAATATTTGAATGACTTTGCAAAATGAATTGGTTATTGAATCATAATATTCATGGGAAAACAGATATGCTTAATAATACTACGTAAGCTGAGCAGGTTACAACTTCATATTTTTCACGTGTTTATTTAATATTCTTGTCATGCTATAATTAATTACTTTTATTGCATTTTTTATCCGAGATTAAAGTCATGTCAATACGATAAGATATAATATTAAATACCTAGTTCCGTATTGGCTAAAACTCTGTAGATAGTTTAATTAAATATTTCTTATGTAAGCACTGGATTGTAACGGGTAACTGTTGTTATCAATTTTGTTCAGGAGAATACAATTTATTTTCCTGTGCTATAATGTACTAACCATACCATAAATTCCTTCATGTTGAGGAACCTTAACAAGCTGGATAAGAAAATTCAAACATTATCATTTTAAATTGAGCAGACGTGACATCGCGGATCGAAGGACCAGAAAATCAAGCTCTATGAAGAAGAATACTGGGGTTTTTTTTTTTTGGTATCATGCTATCAAGCAATGATAGTCATTTACTCGTCACATTATATTATTTTATCATGAGCAAATGTTCAAAGTGCAAAGATCATTTTTTACAATGTAACCTGTCTTGATGTTTTTTTGTTTGTATGTTTTGGTCGTTTATAAAATACTTTGGACGCCAAATATTAAAACGAAATATTAAAAATGAACAAAATACTTAGATGAGATATGAGATGGTTAAAGACAGAGTTTTATTTATGGTTAAGGCATTCATCATCATCAGCCGAAAGACGTCCACTGTTGAACATAGGCCTCCCCCATAGAACGCCACAACGAGCGGAAACCTGCCGCTTGCATCCACCGGTTACCCGCGGCCTTGACGATGTCGTCGGTCCATCAGGTGGGAGGTCTACCAACGCTGTGTCTTCCGGTTCGTGGTAGCTACTTGAGAACCTTTCTTCCCCTTCGGTTATCGGTTCTTCGAGCGATGTGGTCTGCCCATTGCCCATTATTCTGAGATATATGTCGATGAACTTATTTCTTCGGCGAATTTCCTTGTTCTCGATTCTACCGCGCAAAGAAACTCCGAGCATAGCTCTCTCCATGGCTCGCTGCCTGACTCTGAGCAAGAACCGTAAATAAAACTCTTGCTTTAAATATTCAAACTGAGTGACAATGAACATTGTGACTTGAAGCCTGGATCTAGTAATCTACCTAACTACTTTATACTATAACTACAATACACCTAATAATATATTTTTGTTGTGTCTATACCTCCAAGCATACATTGAATTCTATTCTAGTCTACATTAGGTATTACATTAGTTTGTATGGGAATCATTGAATGCACAATCACATTACATTTTTCGTAGATACCTACCTTTTCTATTTAGGTACGAAAGATCTAATTTTTGCGTTTGTGCCCTCAGATTTTGAAACAAAAGCCAGATAGACCGCGCCGTTTATCTGCCTTTTGTTTCAAAATCTGAGTTTGTGCCATAAATAAGTCTAACACTATACTCCATTTATAATAGCATTAGAAAACAGAGGATCGTAGAAGCAGGAACGCAAAACATTTTATGTAAAAGATAATTTAAAACAATTCTAATTAAAATTATTGTAACATAATTTTGATCACAACTAAATCAAAGTCACATAATTTATTTTCATAAAACTATTAAAACGGTTATAATTAAGTGCGACAGCTGCTGTAAAAATAGATTATAATAAATTCGGCGTCTATCGTAACTGTAACATGTTTTATTGTACTTTTGTTACAAAGTGTGCATTAAGAAGAACCCTTTTCAACTTCTGTCTAATGCTATTGTAAATGGAGTATAGAGTACACGCATTTTGCTCGTTATGGCGCATTTACATTAGGTCGGTCACCGAAGGCGGCGGCCGCATTCGGTTTAACTGAAACGCTTACCTAAATTGAGTTAATACGGTCAAACCGAATACGGCCAAACGAATACCTGTTTATATTAGTCGGCGACCGAATGCGGCCTGCAGCCGAATACGGTCTAACCGGCTAATGTAAATCAGCCATTACGTAGCAGTTTTGTATGTTAGAGCGATGTGGTTCCAGGTAAGCCTGCTCCATTAAATTTGTCAACAAGTCAGTTCCGCGGACCGCGTGTGACCTCTGCGCGAACGCATATTTCTGTAATTTGGTGACAAAACCGTGTATTGGTGTACCAAATTTAGGTAAGCCATTTTTATTGATACTTCAAGTTTATAAGGCATATTTATTGATATTTACTTTTACCATAAAACACACTTATGTTTATTTTGTACTTTAATATAAAATGTATTAGTTCAAGTTCGTAATTAGGCTACTTTTGAGCAGATATTTACTTATCGCATCATGGGTACTGCACAAGTGGAGAGGAGGCTTATGGAAACTTATGATGACGATGCAATTGAGTGTGGAGATGAAAATTTGCGCTAGATTTTCAAGCCCTGTATCGTGAGAAACCAGTGAAGTCGAAACTGAATTGAAAGCTTTGCAATCAAGAGTTCAATTTTCAGTTTTCAAAAGGAAGAGACTTTTGTGTCTTACGTCCTAAATGTGGTGAAAAAATGATGAAATGATGGTGGTGATGTGTGGTAAAGTGTGATGAGATAAAATGTGTAAACAATACAGTGACCTAAAAAACTGCTGCTGATGGCCACATTCAATTTTCCTCGATTTGTGAACATTGCTGCAATTAACGCTCTCGTAAATAGAGATGTTCTTAGTGACATCTGAAGAAGTACAGCACGATGTCATAACAGAAGTTGAGACGAGTTGATCGATGCGTCAATGTTACCAGAGCTCGATATTGATCAACGAAAATGTGGTGCCAGACTTGCAACAAATGAATTTGCCCTGATCAACAGATTGTGATGTGTATTGAATATTAAGTACGAAAACTGTTATTTTTCCAATTAACATTATTTTAAGTAATATCACACCTCGGACACTTCATACAAAACTTGCAAAATAATTACCTATTACTACTACAAAACCAAATGACGTCTGTACACGTGCAAATGTGTGCGTGAATTTTAGTAGGGTTGAATCAGTTGGATGTCGTGCTAGCGTACAAAATACAAAAGTGCAGCGCTTTGCGTCGGGCGAACCGAACGACGACGGCACTACCGGCACTACCACTACTAAATTAATCGTTGTTCGTTAGTCTCGCTAAAACTCGAGAATGACAGGACCGATTTGGCAAATTTTGGTCTTGAAAAATTTGTGGAAGTCCAGGGAAGGTTTATACGGTGAGAAAATAAAAAGTTCACGAAAAACAGTAGGTCGGGACAGGACAACGTCTGTCGGGCCAGCTAGTCATTATATATATTCTATTACACCTTTAGTCCTGTTTATTAGTTGTTATAGGTACAAACCGCGTGTATAAATGTAATCGCGGTTTGTACCTTCTGTCTCGTTAAATTTGTTAGTCTATGATGCCAAGACGCGGTGATTGGTGGCCTGGATAATGTTTGTTTACATTCACGCGCAATTGACAGCACTGTCTCTTTTTTTCTTATGGGTTTTTTCAAGCCATCCCTTTTCAACATTTTGACTTGTAGTGAATTGTAAAATGAATGAAAAGTGTATGTGTGCAGCTGCTGCAGTGCGGAACACTTTTTTCGTTGGTTTTGTGAGTGTATAACATATCTGTTTATTAGAAGATCATTGGCACTTACATTAAATTACAGGTGGCGTGAATAAAAGTCAGTCGTATACCTACCTACATTACGCCTTATAATGGGCGTGCAAAATTAAATAAATACTGAGCACTGACCACTTGCACACCATCAACCAAATAATAAAAAAGTATCTTGAGTTTAATGTCCAACTTCACCTTGTATTATTTTGTAGATTATTCGAAAGTTTTCGACAGTATCACACAGTTTGCCATATTTGACGCTCTCAGTCAACAGAATGTAGAACCCACTTAACAGGTATAACAAAATATTTATGCAAACACCACAGCCGCCATTAACAATTAATAACAAATTAGAACGGATAATTCCGAGATTCCAAATTATTAAAAGAGACTGGAGCCCTGACAGTCAGGCAGGGTCGCGGTAGACTGAGGAGAAGATGGCGGGACGCGTTGAATGGCTTCCTCAGAAATTGGCGAGATGAGGAACAAGAAAAATGGAGGGAATGGGAGAGGCCTTTGCCCGGAGTGGGACAGCAAGGATAGCAAAAAAAAGTATCCCGTAATGCACGACAGAATTTTTTGTAAGGTAATTCAGGGATATATTTGGGGAAGGAGTTATAAATAAGTGGTGCCATGTATGCACAGTTATGCCTAAACAGCTATAATCTGGGTATCTGTTTGAGGGGTAACATAGTTAACAGGCGCGTACTCTTATTATTATTGCTTTTGAAAAGAAACGGGTAACACCTAACAAATCCGACTTCGTAAATGTAAAGACTAGGGAGAGTTAATATCATCCGATTATTCCCGAATCCCGATCAGTAACACAACACTGTTGAAGATCGGGGCCTTTTTCACGATTATTCCTGTTCACTGTAAAAGGCTTATTACACTATTCAATTTGTAGAAAATCTAATTACTAGTTAGGAACCAAAGTTGTTAGCTAGTGAACACACTACACTAAATTGAATTCTAAATCGTGCAGACGACGCATTTGTGAAGAAGGATCGTACTGGGTTGCACGTTTCGAATTTTTCGATCGATGGCGCCGTATTTATAAAAAACGACGGAAGATTGGGCTTGCTCTAGCCCAATCTACTCGTCTACTCTCCACCATACAGTATGACTACCTACTGCATTTTTTTTTATTGCCCACCTACAACTCCCAGCCAACGAGAACCACGATCTATAGATAATAATTGTTTGTGTATAATTAGTTAACTTATCTTAATTTATGTTTTAAAGAAATCGATTTAATTTCCTCAGAAAAAACTTAGCCGCTAATTAGTCAATTTTTATTCCATTAGTTAGGTAATGGCCCCAACATACATATCCATTTCCCCCGTTTCTCTCGAGATTTGGTGGCGCGATGGCATCTAGGCCAGGTAGATATCTCGACTTTCTACCACCTAAATTATATTAAGTTTTGTGTTGCAGAAAGAAAATAATGATTTCAACGTCTTCATCCAAAATAAGTTAGTTAAGTATTTTAGATTCCCAGTCTACTCGTCCACTTTGCTCAGAGCGTGGACGCCGACTAGTCGTTCTAGTTCTACTCGTTCTAAATCGCAGCGCCGTGATTTTACTTTCCTAGATCGTAGATAATTTAGGAAATAGAGCGGTCGGAACCTCTAATTTACACTAAATCGGATCCAATCTGTTCTAACCGCGATTACATTTGCCGATTTCCTAATTAGATTTTCTACAAATTGTAGCTTTTAACTATTATTTCCGTTCAGTAGCACTCCGTCGTGCATTGTAAAATTGTAAGATTTATAGCCTGTACCTAAATCAACGAGGCATTTAAAATTTATTATAGGTATAAGTATCAACCCTTTACTTGTACAATTTTTATAAACAATTGTTTAATCTAATCATAACAAAAAGCGCGTTGTTGATTTGGACTTAAATAATACTTTATTTTTACTGTTTGACTCTTGAACTAAGCATGTGTACGACTGGGAAAAAATGTTTCGATCGGTAACAGTGGTGGCGACGCAATGATTTAAAATTTAAATCACTTTTTTCGGTCATTCGCGTGTCTGGCGATGACCCTACAAGAAAAATAATTAAGAGGTCTTTTGTAGAGATGTACTGACTAGTCGGGAAGTAGACTATCTGGGCATATTTGCAGTCGGCGACTAGTCGGCAGAAATAACCGAATAGTCTGCTCTTTACTATATTCCTATTTATATGCGTAATTCACAAAATATGTTTGTCTTTCCAAACATCAATAGAACAAAATACTTAAAATGTATTCCTACATATCTGTGCAATTAGTGCAGGAAATGAAGCGCGCGCGACCAACATTGCCGACTAATCGGCCTATGTGCAACAAACTAGTTGGCCAGTCAGCTAGTTGGTGAAACTCATAGACGGCCCATCTCTAGTTTATTGCCATCCATTTTTTATTGTTTTTTTTTTATTTCAAGTCTGATAAAAATCTTAAAACATAATTTTTAAGATTTTTAAAAGAATTAATTGTCCATTGTTCTAAATTTAGTAATTTCAAAAAAAAAAGGAAAACCATCGATTCGAAAAGAAGAAGAAGAAGTACCACTAAAACCAGTATTTAAAAATTATATGTTTACTACATATTGTTTTGAAAAGTGATTATATTATTTTTCGTAAGGTTTTTCCCACATAAAAACAGAAATAAACTAAGTAATCATTAGAGTAATGACGGTATGATACTGTTTGTTATGTAATCATCTACATCATTATATTATTTCACCCATCAACAGAATGTAATAGAGAACCAACTCCTGCAGAGAAATATTACTTTATGACTCAAAGGAACTGATATATTTTAATATTGACCTCAACTAATAATGTAACTGACTTCAAGTAATAGGCTAGTTAGCATGATAAAATCTACTGTCAATCTAAGTTGCTACATGGACTTTTTCATTAAACAATGAAATATTATAACCAGTAACACTTTCTCCTGCTTACATCATCTGCCTAGCCATTTCGCAACTATATTGCGGTCGGCTTCCAGTCTAACCATATGCAGCTGAATACCAGTGTTTACTTTCTCCCGCTTACATATTTTTAATATTACAATTAGTAAACCTTTCACCTGCTTTCGAATTTTGAATTACAGTTTTTAACAAATCTAAATTTCCTGTATTACAATACATATTTTGCCTGTTTAAGGCATACGAATTATTTTACATTCTAAAGACTCACATCCAGACATTAAAATTAATGAGGCAAGCAAATGATAATTTTGAAAACAATCACTTTTATGTAAATAGAAATAAGGAAGGTCAACAAAATTCCCAATTGGCATTGACCTCAAGTTAGCTTTATTGCACACAATTGCAACATATAATTGAAATAATGTGGTATGATATCATTTAAATTAGCCAATACATTTATGACAGATTGAATTGTTGTTCAAAAAAATTTATAAAGGAACTTATTTTTCAATAGTAACATGAAAACATTGATTACATAGTCAAATTATTACCTTCATGTACTTGATGTCCATTCAGTGTTGCTTCAGTCATCCTGCAGTTTTTATAGCCAAATACAGGTTGTCCAATATTATCACTCCTGTAATCACTTATTGACAATATAATAGATTATCCTCACTCGCAACTTGCAGTACCCGATAATGCGGTCAATACAACGGATATTTATGAATAGAAATTAATTAATACTAGACATAGAAATAAACTTTCCGATTACGAAAGGTGACCGTTAATGTAAGTTCACCTAAGGTTAGTATAATAAACTATACATGTCTGTCTACGCACATGGACTGCCGCACTCTTATGAAACGAAACAAGAACAAAAATCGATTAGGTATACTAAATATTTCCTTGAAAATGATGAAAATTTATGTCGGCGGGCCAACCAAACCAACTACAACACAGACTACGAGACGAGATACTACGTTTATTCGATCATTCGAGGAATGATAAACAAAAATGTCATTACGTCATTACTGTCAATATACATTGTATTTGTCAAGCATGTCGTTAGTAGTTTGACAGTGGCAGATTTGTTTTTGTGAAGAGGTCAACCACTAGTCTTTATAGACCTGTGGTCCGCGGTCCACAGGTGGTCCCTGGAAGCTCCAGCGGTGGTCCCTGGTCTACGACGTTATATAATTATTAAATAACAAGGAGTCAACGACGCGTTGCAGGAGTCAAAACACAAAATTGTGAATCAGCGCAATGTGAATATGATGATATTTTTAATATTTTCCTAATCTCTTTTTTTTTTCATTTTTTTTTCTTTCATTTTATTTTTTTTGTTATAAAATGTAGAATAAAAAAAAGGAAAACCTATAACGGTTAAACTAAAAAAAGAAACTATGACAATAAGGCATCAAAAAATTCCCCCACATCGTCGTCCACTGGGAATGTGCCCAAGAGACTGGCGGCATTGCCACGTTGGATGGCAATGCTTAACTCTGTCCGAGGTTAAAACCAGCCCTTGGATCACGGGAAGTGTCAACCAACCTTTTGGAAATTTCCTTAAAAAGTAGATGAGCACTCGGACCCCACGACCCGAGAGTTTCGACCCCAAACGGCTAGAAAATAAAGTTATCACCAAGGAAACTATCCTTTTACCGTTTGAAGTTTTCTGCAGCCGCAGCAGCAGCACTAGCACAGCACGCTCTACTAGGAAGATGATGATGATGCAAGTATGTCGACGCACGTAGCGTCCCACACTAATGGCCTACCCAACTTCCGAGAAAATAATGACATGCCGTCCGGTCTCTTGCCATCGTCGCGTGCCTTGCCGTTGGGTTTCAAAGCAGCCGGAAATCTTAAAATATTGTCTTAAAGTCTATTTTGTGCTACAAAAGTTAGTGACAGGAAAGAATAACTGCAAAATCGACTCCACGTAGTCTTATCTGCCCTACCTCTAGAGTGTAATTTAACCCCGCTTAGGCGCGGAGGGTCGTGGCACTCGTGGCGGACCACGGGCTGACGAGCAGGTGGTTGTAACGCTCGCAGCCGCGTCATTATTTTTTTTTGTATTTGTGCCTCTATAAATCTGTCAAGATGGGAGACCCAAGGAGATGAAGAATGCTTTTTTCTAAAATTTTGATATCCGGAGCTATTGCGTAAAATTTTGTGATAAGAGTCGGTTGTCTGTCAGTATTTTCTGATAGTACATACAATTAGTACATATTTTTATTGAACTAATTTTATATACAATATTTACATGAATAATAATAGAAAACCTATAACATATAAGCGAAAAACTAAAATAATAGGGCATCAAGAAATTGCTACACATCGCCGTTATCAGGGAATGTGCCCAAGAGACTGGCGGCAATCGGCATTGCGACGTTGGATGGCAATGCTTATCCTCTGGCCAAGGTAATAACCAGCTCTTGGATCACGGGAACTGTTAACCAGTGGCGGCCCTAGGGCGGTGCGAGCGGTGCTGTCGCACCGGGCGCCGTCATTTAGGGGCGCCGAAATCAACAGAAAAGGCGCACAATCGACCATGCGCGTATATCACTAGTAATTGCTAGGTAACTAGGTAACTGTTGGAGATAATGTGATTATGTGACATCTGAGAATCTGAACCCGTTATTAAAGGAACGTTATCAATCATCAGAGCATTTTAAAGTTTTCGACTTATTATACAAAAAGACTGGCAGGATTTTTTCCACAATGTGTGGACAGCGTTTCGGATTTTGCTGCCTGTAGCTGTAAGTGTTGCTAAAGCAGAAAGAAGTTTCAGTAAATTCAAATTTATAATAACTTACTTACGTTCTACTGTGTCAAAAAAGATGGACTGGACTGGACCCATTTAGTTGGGCTGGAAAAGGGCGTTGTCCGCCTTATGCCAACGCCCGGTGCACCAGCTGCGGGCCGGGTGAGAAATGTAATTTCCCTCTCCCTTTCCGCATGGTGGCCGATGATCAGGCCAGTACACAAGCCGCCTCGTAGAATATCGTGCGATACTCCCTGCTGACTCTGTCGGCCATCGGTCGATCAGGCGGGGCTTTCAGATTAGAATCAGCGTGGATAGCGCCCCAGCCGCGCCCAACAACTTAGGCGCCACGCTGTCCAGCACCTATTCCAGGTACTTCATGTTAGACTTGACGACTTGTTGAAGCCACCTACAGCACGCTACGCTCCCTGTACAGCTACCCTGGGCCGTGGCCGTGGCCAACGTGTCGTCCGTGTAGCACGTCATCTCTACGCCCGATTGGAGCTCGCCCCTCAGCATCCTGTCGTAATCGATGTTCCATAGGAAGGGGCCCACGATCGAGCTGCCAACATCACCCTACACCAAGATACCGCTTCCTCAACCAGGGTTCTTACACGCCATATCGCGTGGATGGTAGAGCGCTCATACCGAAAACCGTACTAGCTCTTGTCCGGTCCCTCTGCGCACAAGTGGCTGACGAGACAGGTCGGTCGTCTAACAGTACTAAGGGTTGGTACGTGGACGGCGAGTCTGTAGGGCGCCCGACTTCCTGAGCAGTATCTGGTGATTTCCACAAAGTGGGAAACGCTGCGGTCAAGGTACGCTTTGTAAATTCCTCTCAGTTGGAGATCTAGCGCTTTCAGAGCATGAGCTAACACACAGCCGTGAACCCAGTCGGGCCCTGGAGAGACGCTCTTCGCCCGGAGCCGCATTATGGCCGCCCCCATCTCTGCTCATGTCACCCCTAGGACGCTGATGGCGTTATGTTCTGCAGAACGCAGCTGTGGGAAAAGCCATCGGCGGCGGAGAGTGCTTCGCTCTTGCTGGGACGAGGGCTGCGACTACCTCGTTTAGCAGCTCGGCTAGTCTCCTAGCCGAGCTGCTGACTACGTAAGTGGAAGTTTCTCTCGAACCGCTGATTATGAGTGCCACCACGGATCCACGTCTATAGTCTCCAATATATCTGGCCTGCCTCGCAACCTCGTTTCGCCGATGGCCAGCGCGGCTTCTTCGTCAGAGACCCAAAGACGTCTCCTCAAGTATCGGGTGTACAGGTGCTCAACGCCGGCGGCCTACAATACACCTAGCGCCTTCACATTGTGTTAATTAATATACTAAATTTTAGGTAAAAATGTAATCAAAACTCGGCAAATAGCTTTGATTGCTTTTATGTATTAATACTTTAAAAAATTGTAAAGAGTTACAAGAGACAAAACTATGAGACTAACTATTTTTTGAGTAAAAATAATAAAATACTAATTTCAGTTTTTTTGAAAATTCTACCCTTAAAACTAGTAAAATAAGGGATGAAAGTTTATATGGCACATCAATCATTTTTAATATTGGAAACATGAAAACTAGTATTAAGTTATGGGGATGGGGAGGGGATAAACATTTCAATGGGAAATACGTTACTCTTAAAGTCAGTAACTTTACAATTGGTTTTTAACTTTTCAAAAATGTTTCCGTGTAATTTTAAAATGTCCAAATAACAGAAATCTGTAACGCGGACGAAATTGCGGCCGAAGTGCTAGTCGTGCTAGCCGAAGTAGTAGTTTATATTTGGGGGGAGGGGCGCCATTTTTCGATCTCGCACCAACTAAAATTTTTCTACGACCGCCACTGCTGTTAACTAACCTTTTGGACAAGTCTTTAAAAAGAAGATGACCACTCGGATCCCACAACCCCAAACGGCCCGAAAATAAAGTTATCACCAAGGTGCCCCTATACTTTCGCCGTTTTAGGTCCTCTGCAGCCGCGGCAGCAGCACCAGCACAGCACGCTGAACTAAGAAGATGGGATGGCGCAAGAGTATCGACGCACGTAGCGTCCCACACTAAAGGTCTACCCAACTTCCAAGGAAATAAAGACATTCCGTCCGGTCTCTTGCCATCGTCACGTGCCAAGCCGTTGGGTTCTAAGACAGCCGGAATGCCGACGGCGATGAGAGCACGACGTATAATCAGTGGCGTAGCTAGGCGTAGGCGAAGTGGGCCGTCGCACACGGCCTCGCACTTAAAGGGGCCTCGCGTGGCCCAAATAACAATGAAAAGAAATTGTACGTCTACTGGCTGTGGTGTGGGTAAACGGGAGTCAGGTCTTTGTATTTTGGCACCTAGAACCATTTTTGATGACACTTCTTTTCGCCTTGCTGCTTCCAGCTTACACCTGTTCTTCTTCCTGTTTGCTATGAGGAAGCTGTCAACAGCCTCGGACACCACGGCAGGAATGTTCTTTTAGAACTCAACGGCTTGGCACGCGACGATGGCAACAGACGGCATATCTCTGTTTCCTTGGAAGTTGGGTAGGCCTTTAATGTGGGACGCTACATGCGTCGATACTCTTACGTCATCCCATCTTCCTAGTTCAGTTTGCTGTGCTGGTGCTGCTGCTGCGGCTGCAGAAAATCTCAAACGGCGAAAGTATATATATACCTTGGTGGTAACTTCATTTTCAAGGTTTGGGGTTTAAACTCTCGGGTCGTGGGGTTCAAGTGCTCCGCTTCTTTTAAAGGAAATGTCCAAAAGGTTGGTTGACACTTCCCGTGATCCAAGAGCGGTTTTTACCTAGATCAGAGGATAAGCATTGCCATCCAACGTGGCAATGCCGCCAGTCTTTTGGGCACATTCCCAGATGACAACGATGTGGAGGGTTTTTTTGATGCCTTGGACCTAAAACGCACTTGCGGCCTGCCGCAATGGCACGTTGCACTGCGGCAGGCCGCAAGACTTTATATTTTAAATGAAACCGTATGATATCAAATCACAGACTTGCGGCCAGCCGTCTTGAAGCGCATATAGCCATCAATATAATTTAAAATAAATGCTTGTAGTTGACGACAACATGCGGTGGACCGTAATACGGTTAATACGGCGTGCCGTTGCGGCAGATCGTCTATTCTACGGCTAGCCGCAAATGCGTTTTTAACCGACTTCAAAAAGGAGGAGGTTATAAATTCGAATGTTTATATATATATTTTTTTTATGTATGTTCGGGCATAACTCTGTCATATATATAATATGGACGGATTTGCAAAATTCTTTTTTTGTTCGAAAGGGGTTTAATCCGAAATGGTCCCATATAAATTTTACCAAAATTGACACAGCCCTTTTTGAGAAAATCAACAAATTCCCTAAAAAATTACTTAGACGACGTTTTAGTTTCTTCAATCTTTAGAGGATTTTAATCTCTTTTAACTGTATCGCCGTTCCGTAATGGATTTGAATATTAAGGCAACACTAAAAAGCGAAAAATAAAAAGCTATACAAAACAACAAACACAAAGCCACCGCCACCGACTTCCGAAAGTAAAGTAATGTGTGTTCCGTGCTAAAGTTATTTATCACTTTTTAGTTTTTGAAGGCGGTATTCTTTTTTTTTTACTTTTTATAGGCCTTAATATAATTATTTGTTTATTTAGTTTAATAGTTAAAGGTTTTCTTTAAAATCTTTGTTCAAACAAACAAACTTTTGAAGCGTTGTTATGATTTAGGTGTAGTAAGTTCTTCAAGATGGAGAAGGCAAAGATTATTATTATTATTAACAATTTATTAATGATATATACCGATAAATCACATTTTTTAATATTTATAAAAAAATAAAAACATTTAAAAATATAGAAATAGTAGCCCACCGGTATCGGGAACAGGGTTCAAGGTACTGAAAGCCTCCTGGCAATGCGGGCCGTGTCCAGAAGTACTACCTTTTGAATCAAGCTCTTGATTCAACCGCCTAACGCGAGCCTCCTTAGATGTTGGTCGAGGCTCTTGGCAATTAAGCCATTGACTGTAACAACTATCAGCGCAATGATCGCTGAGTCCACATCCCACATGTCGACAACCTCGCGGGCCAAGTCAAGATACTTTATTTGCTTGTCTTTCTCGACATTCACAAGATTCACATCATTCGGAACTGCTATTCTCCCGGTCGGTAACATGCCCGACAAATGTCAACCGTGCCATCCTTTAGAATAAATCTCCGGTAGTTATTCGTCAAAATAACTTCGTCCATAATTGCACAGACAAAACCTTCGGTTTCTCCAAATAGACCACCGAGTCGTAGCCAGGATACGGACGCTAAGAAATCCACATCGGGCCCGTGTAGGGCCCGGAAATAGCGTCCGTGAAGCTCCTTACTCTTCCAAACCTCCTCGCGATCATTAGTCTTAAGCACTACAGGTTTGCACCAGTTCTCTTTAGCCAAGGAGAGCGGGGTGAGGCCCTTGTCCACTGCAACTACATCTCGGTGCATCCACATCTCGGCTTCTAGGAAATATTCCCTGAGACTGCATATCTCACGGTTGTGATTGTGTGTTGTGTGTGTGGGATTTAAGAAGCCACGACCACCACACTGCCGCGGGATATACAGTCTCATCACCGATGACCGTGGGTGATGCATCCGATATGCTGTCAACAATGTACGGACTCTCCTATCCAGGGCATCGAGTTCCTTTTGAGTCCATTTGAGTATGCCGAAAGAGTACATCAGGACCGGCATGTCGCATGACCCACCCGTTGAAGGCGCGCACCTTATTTCCGCTTGACAAAACACTATTGAATACTTTCCTCAGGCGGCTAAAGAAGCGCTCCCTCGATTATTGTTTTATGTCAGCAGCATTGATTCCCAACGCTTCCGCCATACCCAAATATTTATAGGTCTCTATTTCAGGGTATTCCTCAAAGTGCGCCAACTTTGAAACGCACCCAATGAAGTGCACCTAAAGTATTCCTCGAAACGCACCAGCCAGGATATTATTATTTTATTCCTCGAAACGCACCAACGATAAAATATAGTGAAGTGCATGAAGAATTCATAATAAATTATATCGATAGAAGACGTTTTAAAATACAACTGTTTATAGGAGAGCTGAAATGAATTGGAACTAAGTGCTTAAGCGATTTAATTACTTAGCTTAATAATGGTAAAAATATAGGTATTTAAATTGAATCATTTGTTATTTCAAAAGTAATGAACAGAAAACAAGTGCCTAAACGATCTCACTAAGTTTTGCACCAAGGATTAAACATAAAGAATAATATAAAAATATTCGTTATTCACTACAATCAAAAGAAGTCCTAAAAACTATCCTATCTTACCTATAACTGTCCTATACCTATCAGGAAAACAGAAATGAATTGGAAGTGGTTGCTTACGCGATACTACTTAGCTCACTAATGGTAGAAGTACACGTAATCCAAAACTCTTAAAAAAAACGTGCATATCTTGTCATCGATATTTTGCATAAGCTAAACCTATCTCTATTCACACCTTGACCATTAGGTACGTTTCGAGGAATAAGATTATAATATTTTAAATTGAATTTCCTAAACGCACCTGACTGGTGCATTTCGAGGAATACCTTAGGTGCACTTCATTGGGTGCGTTGCAAAATTGGTGCGCTTCGAGGAATAGCCCCTTTTTTCAAATTTATATATTTTTCAATATTCTTCCACAGCGCATTTATATTTATTCACTATCATGAGTAACATGTCGTGTCATGGCATTTTTGGTAGGATAGATCTATTGGATAGATCTTGGGAACGAAAGAAAAGGGGCCTCGCTGATGCGACTTCGCCCACGTCTATAATACTCCACGCTACGCCACTGCGTATAATGTCATTAGTATTCGCGTGCCGCGCTTTGCGTCCCGCACTCCGGGTGCATGACAGGCCGTGGTGTCCGAGGCTGTTGACAGCTTCCCCACAGCGACAGCGATGAGGAGAACAGGAGGATGCTTCTAAGCGTAGGGAAGCAGCAAGGCGAGAAGTTGTGTCGTCAAACGTAGTAGGTATGTACAATTAGTTTCCAATTTACAAAATTTTATGTTTTATTTATCATAGAACAACCTAACGAGGTCAAGAACCACTGTTTTAGACTATGTTGCCGTATCTAAAATTAAATGCAAAATGCTTCGTGTAACAGAGTCTTCTGAGACATGACATCTGATTGGATAACCGTTCGTTCATTCATTCATTATGGTGACCTGTCAACTAAAAAGTGTCAGCGTCAGAAACAAGAAAAGCGAATAGATTTCCAGACAATCAACAAGACTACGTTGGCAAAAATTATTTATAATGGCAGACAAAAGGAAAACTAAAAAACGTAAAGAGGTAAGTGAGATTTACTATTAACCATAATTAATATTGAGTTGCATTTTGAACAACCCAATTGCAGTTCATCATTGTTGTTATTCTCCGTAGTTTACTTAATACGGATGCGGCGTGAGGTATTCCCCCAGATTGCAAAAGATTTTTCACATAGTTTTCTGGATCTCTGATATCCTAATGTATGAAACAGAAGTTGAGGTTTGTAAAATGGCTATTTTACGTCACTGTTTTACCTTTTCTTGTGGTATTTACCGAATGACGCATCCATTTCGATTTTATGTTTAGTTCATTGCCTGGCTGAAAACCAACGGGTTTTGTGCGTAGTTCTTCGAGATCAGCGTCATTATATGAGTGCGGTGTCAGTTATTTTTGGGAATCCTTTGTTACCTGCGACTATTTACCGTGATACCAGATGTTACCAACATGTCATGTCATCTTCATTTATCATGTTGACAATTCTATAAAAGTACAAAGTTTCTCTTGAGTCCCTAAGAATTTAAAACTGCCACTATATTTTTATCTGACAACCATTTAAATAAAGTTTTGCATGCATTAGCTCATTAATATTATTATCTTTTTCTTTACAGCGAAAAAAGGTTTGAATTGTTTTATTTTGCACACTTGCGCTATTGATCACAGCAGTTTAAACATAATTTTATTATTTTAGTCACTTATTTAGAGTTTCTCTGGTTATAACTAATAGTCACTGCCAACTAATGGTTTTATGTTTATTTAGTCGCACAACACATTGCACAGGTGTGAAATATATTGTTTTAATAAATCTTTTAGTAATACACCTTCAATGTCAATTAAAGTGATGATAAAAGTACTTGGTTCCATTATACTTTCAATAAATTTTTATCTACTAACTTTTTTTGAAATGGATCTTTTAAATTAAAATTTTGCTGGCCTAAGTCATCATCTTCCTGCTCTTGTCCCACTTTTACTAGTTACTTTGGGGTTGGTGCAACATCTTCTCTTCATCATTCTGTCCTGTTAACTGTCAACCTATCACTGACTCATTCATATCAATCTTCATACCATCTATCCATCTTTTCTTTGGCCTTTCTCTCCTTCTCCATCCATCTACATTTATATTCATAACTCTTAGAATGACATGCATTTCATCCCTCTTGACATGGCCCATACCAAGAGAAACAATTCCCTTTAAACTTTTTCTTCACTGATGCCACTTTCAAACTTCCTCTAACATACTCATAACTCTATTCTGGTTACCCCCCCACACATCCATCTCAACATTCTATAGCTTTGCTATTATTATTAATTTCCAACATAACTAATATTTTTTTCGCTATTCATTTAAAATGATGATGTCACACGCACATGAGAGTAACACTAAACACTTAGCATTTTTGAAGTGAAAACTTCTTTAGCGGCGTTGAGCACTTTTTCTGTAATGGGTATAAAATCTTAAACTCGCGTCAGGACACGTGACCTGATCGAAAAAGCGTAAGACGGATGGAGAGTAGACAGCTATCCCCTCTCTACGGCGCGGCGAAAATGTATGCCTGGGCCTACTGTTTTCACTTCTGCCGGCACTCCCGGAGTGCAACCCGTCTTTTTTAGCACCTAATTGATAAACATGTTAATTTCTACTGTTTTTAAACTGTACTATAACAAAATAGTATCTTATTCTTCTTCTGTCTCATATCTCATATCCTTTAAAATAAACCATACCTCTATGGTTACCTATGGTTATGGGTCTATGGTTGGTTGAAGTCAAGAGTGAATACTTTAGTTAAATAGAGTAATTACTTCTAGGCAAACATCTAGGCAGACCGCATCATCGCTTCCCATCAGGTGAGATAGTGGTCAAACGTATGCCTATCGATAGTTAAAAAAAATAAAAAAAACCTTTAATAATAATAATAATAATAATAATAATATGTGGGGACATTTTCACACACGGCCATCTGACCCCAAACTAGGGAGACCCTGTACTATGGGTGTCAGACAGCTGATATACATACACAAATACACATTTTTTTTTTTGTAAATACATACATCTATATATATAAAAGAAAGTCGTGTTTGTTACAACACTTATAACTCGAGAACGGCTGGACCGATTGCCATGGTTTTTGATTTGTTGGATTTGTTTCCGTCCCGAATAGCAGAATACATCTTAAAAACAATGAAAACTCGATATGTGTAATGAATACTTAATCATTTCAATAGATGCTGATTTGTTTATTACATGTCAAACATCTGTTGTCCAATAGTGTAACGGGTAGTTGTAGGGTAAGTGTAGGGTAAGTGTAGGGTAGGTGTAGGGTAGGTGTAGGGTAGGTGTAGGGTAGGTGTAGTGTAGGGTAGGTGTAGGGTAGGTGTAGGGTCGGTGTAGGGTAGGTGTAGGGTAGGTGTAGGGTAAGTGTAAGGTTGGTGTAGGGTAGGTAAGTAGGGACAGGACAACGTCTGTCGGGTCAGCTTGTATATAGATAAACACCCAGACACAAGGCAAACACAAGTGCTCATCACACAAATGTTTACCCTGGGCGGGAATCGAACCCGCAACACGCTGCGCAGCAATCGATCGCTCAGCCACTGCGCCAACCGTGTCGTCGCGTCTTTAGTGATAAGTTACCCTGAATAAATATAATAAAAAATACCATATCCCTTACAGTTCAATTGATTTATTCATAATATTAACATTAATATAATATAATAAGTAGTACTCATTTCAATCATAACTCTGTCACATTGTAGTCCCATAAAATACCTCCAAGCCCTTTTTCTTATCACAATGATCTGGGATACAAACAATGAAATGTTATGTAAACCTTTATGTTTTTATTCAACATTATGCTGTGAATGTTCTATATGCATTCTTATCACTGCAGGTAAATTAGTTCCACGCTGATGTAAGAACAAAAGTTAAATGTAGACTTGAAATATTCAACCATATAATAATTGATACAATTTCTGCATTTCAATTATTACATACTAGCATCCGCCTGCAACTTCGTCCGCATCATAGTTGATATTTTATCCTATAGGAATACAAAAACGGGATTAAATTTCAATCCTATGTCAGCCTATGTGTTAAACTAGATCTGTCTGTATTTTAGCTAATTCCGATCAGCTGTCAAAGCGTGAACAAGTAGCAAACATCCATCCATCCTCACAAACTTTCGCGTTCTACCCCCGACTTTGTCCGCGTGGAAGTCAAATATACCATAATAACATACCTATCCTATGTCAATGGGCAATAGGTCTATTTTTGTGAAATATTTTTTGAAGTTGGATGAGTAGTTTCGAGGAAAACCAAAAGCACGAATGAATGGGTTCTTACTAGGCAAGCATGCTCCACCTTAGGCCGCATCATCACTTAAGATCAGGTGAGTTGTGACCAAACGCAAGCTTAGAATTTAACTAATTACATAGAATGATTCTGTTACATGTTTGCAGTATGTATTAATGTTATTTTGGAATTCCAAATTAATATGATTCATAATTCGGTTACGGGAATATACTTACCTTTTAAATTCATATTCACTATTATGATTAGCTTTATACTTTGTACCACGTATACACGAGGTAAACCAAACACCACGCATGTGAAATAAATAATGTGGCTTAATCTGTTCGTCAAGCGTTAACGGCTAGAATTATAGCAACAAATTGTTATGGCCGTTTACGTTTATCGACTGTATTAATTTTCAGGTGCGGGCCCACTATACCACTGGCCATACCCCTGGCGATATGGTGGGGCTAAAACTATACCACTGAGAAAATCGTTTGCGTTAGGTTAGAACTGTAAGCAATAAAGCGCGAAGGCGAGCGGTGCCGCGGCAGCGGCCGCCTAGCGCCAGATCCCCGCTATTGTTGTGGAATTTTCGATATAAGCCTAAAATTATCTTTAGAACTCCCTTAAGCAAAGCAGCAAATGGCTCGAGCACTTTTAATTTACAATTTGACTAGCTTTTGCCCGCGACTTAAGTTCGTAAATTGCAGATTCCTATTTTTTTTTTTGTAATAAAATATAACCTATAGCATTCAGGGATAATGTAGCTTTCAATTAGCGAAA
This sequence comes from Charanyca ferruginea, assembly GCA_947361185.1. Taxonomy (NCBI): domain Eukaryota; kingdom Metazoa; phylum Arthropoda; class Insecta; order Lepidoptera; family Noctuidae; genus Charanyca; species Charanyca ferruginea. The sequence goes on from OX376070.1 coordinate 6,633,488, forward strand.
TAATTTTCTGAAACGGACCAATAGTACCGGAGATTGACGCGATCAAATGTACAAAGACACTCTCCAGCTTTATAGACTTAGTACCTACCTATTAGAATAGTTACGTTTGGTATTTCAAGTCTAGACCTAAAAAGACTTCCAAAGTTGTATTAGTGAAAAAAATGCTGCTTTTCCTTTTTACCTGACTGCGACAATTACCAAAAAAAGGATTATGTTTTTAGCATGCTTGTAGTATTTCGTGATTTTACACGTACAGTAAGTAAGGATGTAGTCTCCTCAATAATGTAGTTTCGTAATAATATGATAAATTGCCTTTACTGTATAATACGAATTGATAATTGATTGAAAATAACAATTGTTGAATTTGAAATTACTCTACAATGCGCCTGACCGCGCTCAATTGACTATATGACTTGCCGTCCGATTGGTTCTGCTTCATTTCAACCTTACATCATCATCATCATCATCATCAGCTGGTCGAGCCGTTCGCGTTCTTAAGTGATGATATTTCACACATGCGGCAATTGTTTTTCATTTATATAGATAGACTATCTTCTGCCCGCGACATCGTCCGCATGAATGTGTTTATTAATTATATAGCCTATGACCTTTTTATATCATTACACTTTTTATTAGTATACAACGATAAGAGTTTAAGGGGCTATTAAACGACTTTTACAGATTTTAAACTGACAGTCACGTCAAAATGTGCAGTGTAAATGATTTGAAAAAAATATATGTTATACTAAAACATTCTCTTAATCATTTAGTATGTGAATATTTTTTATTATATTCATATTAAATAGTTTAATTAACTCGTGAAGTTGTGTGTGACGCGGACAAAACATGGACATCACACAAAATCTACCAGGTATAATTAAACGAAACTTACACCATCTTACAGACAATTTGAACTTCAGAGAGTTTTGGACGCAACGATTCTCTGCGTCCAAAACTCTCCAAGTTTAGTCGAAAAAAATAAATAACAATAGTATTCTTTAACTTAAAAAAAGGCGTATACTAAAAGATAGATAATAAAATTGAAATATTCTTTTTTTTTTGCAATTATCAGCCCAGTATCTAGTTATATGGTTATAGAATTATACATTTACAGAATTATAATAATTAAACGTCGCTTTCCAAGTTATGTTGATGTTATTGTGTTTCCAACTCGTAATATTTCGTTTTGAAAGAATTTTTGAAGTTTACCGGCTATCTTTGAACAGTTGGGGAATATGATCTGTACTGTGACAGTAGTTTCTGAGATTAGAACGAACGAACAAACTAATTCAGCGCGGCGGCCGCGGGTGACTTTAATTTATAATAATATAGCGATTATGTATGCATTTAGATTACTAAGATGTGGTTCTATTGTCTTTACCTATTGACTTACTGTGTACGTCTTCTCTCTATTGTTTCAATCATAAATATCTTAGCTAAGTGCCGACTTGCTGAAAGAAAATATTGATTCAGAACTTCACATAGGTATTTTATCTTTCCATCTTTGTCTATCTACGCAATCCATTGCTAGAACGACCACTTTACAACATATTTCGTCAGATTTGGTCTGATTTTCTATAATTACATCTTCCACGTGAAAATGATGCAATATTACACAATCGTTGACCGATTTTTTGTGCAGATGATCCCACAAACACTAGGTCCTACGAAACTATGAAATAATAGTCCGATCCGATGATCAATCTTACAAAAAATCTGACTTGGGTAGAGGCCTTAATCCCAGTACAAATCTTTCATGGTTTTCAATGTACAGTCAGCAAAAGAGATAGGTATGCAGGGTCGTCAGATGATGAACCGTTTTTGAATAAAATAAAATAAATTTAATTAAATTAAATTACATTCGAAAACATCCATCGGGGTCCTAAGTAAACTTCAACCATTTCCGATGACCTACATACCTATCTCTTTTGCTGACTGTACATCAATTTATTGCTTTACAGTAAAACGGCCTAACCTTTTCTGAACTATGTTGGGGTCAGCTTCCAGTCTATCTGGATGCAACTGGATATCAGTGTTTTACATGGAGCAACCGAGTGACTGCCTATCTGACCTCCACAACCCAGTTATTGGTAACACGATGAGTGCCCCTTAATAATATAATAATAAATAATAATAATATGTGGGGACATTTTCACACACGGCCATCTGACCCCAAACTAGGGAGACCCTGTACTATGGGTGTCAGATAGCTGATATACATACACAAATACATTTTTTTTTTTTGTAAATACATACATATATAGATAAACAACACCCAGACACAAGGCAAACACAAGTGCTCATCACACAAATGTTTACCCTGGGCGGGAATCGAACCCGCAACACGTTGCGCAGCAGTCGATCGCTCAGCCACTGCGCCAACCGTGTCCTTAGTATGATTCGTAGTCAGTTTTCTGACTACTCGTAACGTCTGTCAAAGATCTATGAATGACAGCCGAGACCAACGGTTTTTCGTGCTTTCCGAGGCACGTGAAACTCGGTCCGAAATGGATGGTCACCCATCCACAAACAGACCGCGGCAAGCATAGCTTAACCGATCGATCCATACTTACTAAAATACCAGTAATAGTTATTAATCCTTGTCAGTAGTGAACCGATTATAGAATTTATCCCGAGAAATGTGCGACTTTGTCTTTTTTAAACGCCATGATGCTCCCTACACCCAATGACCCACACACAGTAAAGTTTTCTAGTCCGACTCCACATATTTCCAATGTCTTATTTTATTTTTACAATCAGGTAGCTATGTTTTCCATTAATTTGTTCCATAGGCGCGTGGCCCACTTTCACCGGCTTTGCCAGCCTTAATATAACTGTCACTATGCTTTAAGTTGTGAGTTGTGCGGTTGTGTTGTGTAGCTATGAGGGAATTTGTGAGTATATTTTGTATTTTGCAAATGCTATGAGCTCCCTTTTGTGGTTTTTCTGGGGGAATAAGTATGGGTTCTTCAAGAGAAGGGTAGGTTGGCAACGAGTGAAGATGCTCGTGATGTTGCAGGCGTCCAAAGGCTACGGTAGCCAATTAGCACTGAATGTCTATGCCACCGGATTGGTGAATAATAATCTTTGATAGGATAAACGTATATATTTTATTTGCAACATTTGTTCGGCCAGTTCCAGAAGTGTTTTCGTTTTGATATAAAAATGTAACGGTAAAATGTGTGTTAGTTCGGTTTGTGTGTGAATAAATCAGTGATTTCGTGTCATTTTGGTAATATTTCTAGTGTCAAAACTTGTAAAAATTTAATCAGAATAAATTCAGCCGTTTCATGACATACATATATATAACTTCAATAACAACTTGTGCTACAACTAGATACGTACCAACAAATATTTTTGGCTACCTCGGATTACTACTTGATAATTTAATACCAAAATCCATGCAAAACAATCATCAGAAATCCTTAACGTAACATTAAAAAAGCCACTTGCCCAAACATCCATTACATCAGGAAGATAGTGAATGAATGATTGGCGGTAAATCATTCATTCACTATCTTGTTCCTCTTCATTCAGAGGTGTTATCTAGAGGCCATTTTCTAGGTCAGTAACAAGGCCAAAGTCACGGTCACGGCTAGACACTATAAACATTCTTACATATTTTTGACTGCAATGGTAGCTTCAAAACCTGTTAACTTTTCTAGTTATCTGTACTCCATCTATACTTATAGGTAATATTATAAAGGTAAAATTAGTTTGTATGTAAGGGGTAACCTCCGGAAATACTCATCCTTTTCCAAAAACTCTTTCATTAATAGGAAGCTACGCTCTCCCTGAGTGCTTATAGTCTATATTTTATTATCAAAAACTAGTTTTATTTTAGAAAAATATCTGACAATCACGCGGAGGTAGACGCGGGCATCAGGCGTTGTCCTAGGTGAGCGACCGAACGCAACACGACGTGCACCTATCAATGCACCTATCAATATCCAATTTTCAAAAACCTATTTCTATTGAGGAGAGGTTATTATTGACTTTACTAAAAAACACTGGTACTTGTAATAGTAAATAACTATTTATTAATATAAAACAATTAAACATAATATATACAAAGCTTAACACTTTAAGCGCCATGGGGGACACCGTGTGTCCGACGCTAGTGGAGGTTTTACCTTTAACGTTTTTGATCCGGCAGTTAACGTATTAAAAATAAATATAAACATACCTATAATATGTACAATGGAGGGCTCACAGGGCATCAAAAACTCGTCCGCATCGCTCTCAACGGGACAAGTGCCCAAAAGGCTAGCAGCATTGCCACGTTGTATAGCAATGCTCATTCTTTGGCCCAAGAAAAGGCCAGCCCTCTGGTCACATGAAGAGTCGACCAGCCGCTTAGCAATGTCCCTAAAAACATGGTGAGCACTCGGGCCCCATGGCCCTAATGTTTCGACCCCAAACGGCTCAAACATATAACTTTCAAGAAGGTTGTTATATTTACGCCGTTTGAGGTTTTCCGCACCTGCAGCAGCCGCCCCAGCCCAACACGACGTGCTAGGCAGATGGGATGGCGCAAGGGTGTCGACACAAGTTGCATCCCATACCAAAGGCCTACCCAACTTCCACGGCATTATGGTCATTCCATCGTCACGTGCCCAGCCATTAGGTTCTAACAGTAAATATTTAATTATTAATAAACTATTGTGTCGCGTCTCGTCGCGCAAAAAACAAATCCGCACTTGCCGCGTTGTGTCGCACATTGATTATGGCGACTACGTAGACCACAAGTACTGACAACGACTATTCGACATTTACGCGTCGCGTCGCATTATCGCGTTTGTCGTTGACGTAGGACAACGGGTCAGCTAGATACCATAAAACATATTCTATGTATGACACTCGGTAATACTGTAGCTCTTTTATCATTTAGAATTTTTATTATAAGATTTTTATAATCGAATTCGTAGTTTCGGAGACTACCTCCTACATCTAAACTTAGGAAACTTAACCTCTTTTTTTAGGGTTCCGTACACAAAGGGTGAAACGGGACCCTATTACTAAGACTCCACTGTCCGTCTGTCTGCCTGTCTGTCACCAGGCTGTATCTCATGAACCGTGATAGCTAGACAGTTGAAATTTTCACAGAGACTAAAACAGAATATAATAAATTTGTAAGGGGGCTCCCATCAACAAACGTGATTTTTTGCCGTTTTTTTGCTGGATGTCTAATGTTATAAAATAATGGTACGGAACCCTTCGTGCGCGAGTCCGACTCGCACTTGGCCAGTTTTTAATAGTATGATATTGAATAAGGTATAATTTTTGTGTAGTAATAGAAACTACCTAATGATTTGTTGTAATGTTATTAAACACGTGCAGTATTACGTGTTATTAGGTTTAAAGGTCATACCCATTACAGAACATAAGTCGTGGCTCGTAATGTTTTTATCTATTATCTACATGTCATTCATTGCAATGAAGAAAGCTGCACTGTGGCTATTTTCTGTAACTAGTATAAGCCTTGATAACCGGCCAAGTTCGAGTCGTGTTATAACCGGCCAAGTTCGAGTCGTGTTATAACCGGCCAAGTTCGAGTCATATTATAACCGGCCAAGTTCGAGTCATACTACAACCGGCCTAGTTCGAGTCGTACTCTCGAAGGGTTCCGTACTACCGTATAATATTTAACACTACATAAACAGTGTCTGTCTGGAAAAAATAAAAAAAGTAAACAATTAAAGGGGACCCGCTGTAATTGTTTACTTTTTTTATTGAATTGATCGACTGCATTCCACTTGAATTTTACTTTAGAAAATTTGAATTTTCTTAGGTTTTTTTTTCCCAATTTGTAACAAATGTGTTTAGACAATAATAATAGATAATTAAATATTAAAATCATCAACACAGATCTCCAAGTTAGCATTATCCGAAAATGTGTGCTTATTTCATGTTTGGCGCAGCCGTGCTCGTGCGTGGGGCACACAATAATGAATTTTATTTATTTGGTCTTTTTTAACCTTTTTTTTTATTGCTATTTTTGTGTGCACATGATCTGTGTCAATAAACATTTTTCTTTCTTTCATGAAAATATGACGCTTACGGATTATGTTAACTTGGAAAGTTATGCTAATGATTTTAATTATTATAATTCTGTAAATGCGTAATTGTAACTACCGTGAATAAGTTTTTTATTATCATACAACTAGATAATGGGCTGAAAATTGCAAAAAAAATTAAAAATATAAATTGAATTTCACGGGCTACCCTGGCGTTTTCACTTTAAAGCAAAAAGAGCACAAGTTTTCATACATTTCCAAAATCATAGTAGAAGAAAGTATGTAAACATACCTACTGTTTATGAATGACAATAGAGTATTACACCCATTTTTGAAAAGTGTCTCAGTTAAATTCTGTAGTGCTAATATGCCACCAAAAAAAAAACACATTTTTTTTATTCAACCGATAAGTGCCCTAAAAACGCATCAAAATTGTACATTTTAAAATTTCGCTCGAAGTTTGACGAAAACGCCTCGTTTTGGAAACCATATTGCTCTGCGGAAATGATGACAGTTTGCTGTGTAGTCAATTGCGCTCATATTTTGTATGATTATTGTGTTTAATTTAAAAATAAATATAATCATAATTTGTAATAGGTGTATTAACAAAAAAAAAAACATTGGTCACGATAATAATAAAAGTACAAAGCCTATACGTGCCAATTGCTTGACTGACAATTAACACTTTTTTTGTTTACACAGCCGTACGACGTAATAATATGGCGGCTACTATTCCAAGACAGATAAAATTAATTTTAAAATTTATTTTGATATTTTAAGAACTAAAACGAACATTTTCCGACTGCTTTTTGCCTAAACTATCTCAATAATATATTATTATTATAGATTTTTTCTCATATACCTACTGTAAAATACCCTATTTAAAAATCTTAATTTAAAGATGCGTACGCTCAGAATGATACCTACCATTACAGTTAGAGAACAAAAGACGCGTAACCTTCTGAAAGGGAAAGTTTAAATTGAGTAAGGTCATGATCACTGTTAGTATTTTCTAAGAATAGATTGAAGGAATTGGTAGCAATAATCTTAAGTAATCCTGTAGAACCTCAGTTGAAACAAAATACCTATGTATGACGTTATGTGTAGTTTTTGACCGACTTCAAAAAAAAGGAGGCACTGTAAAGTGGAAAATAAAAACTTTTTAGCCTTCAAAAACTAAAAAGTTATAAATAACTTTAGCACAGGACACACATGACTTTAGTTTCGGAAGTCGGTGGCAATACAAAACAACAAACAGAACAAAGCCACCGACTTCCGAAACTAAAGTCACATGTTTGTGTGCTATTTAGCACTTTTTAGTTTTTGAAGGCGATTCCCTTTTTTGTAAAAAGTTTTTAATAATGTTTAGTCAGAAAACAATAGTGCTATTCTTTAAAGATGATGATGAGGTGATGTTTTTTTAATGTTACAGCACCATTATGAGATAGGAGCCTTTTGGCCTCGTACAGGACCAATTTTAGTTTTCTTTTTTAATGTTATTTTTGTGTGTTTTTGTCCTGGGGAGCGAATAAATACTTTTTCTTTCTTTCATCCCACCTCATGCTAGAGATTGACACCTCACTTCACCTTAATTTCATTTTAGTTTTGGGCATGCCGAGCTATTATATAAATTTAATGGACAACGATACGTGAAATCTTAACTGCCTGTTGTCCCCGAATGTGCGAAGGGCACACATGGCTAATTTGTATGGGATAAAGAAGCGCCTGCGGACCTACTTAAGATAGCCAAGGGTGCTACGCCCCACGTTTCGGAAGGGCCATGGGAAGGTTGGAGGGACTGCCCGTTGTCCCCGTTGCCGGAATGTACGTAAGGGGGACAACGGTTATGAAATTTTGGACAAAACAACGTTTGCCGGGTCAGCTAGTATTACAATAGATTTAAAGAGGTTCTGGAGGTCGTATGGCTCTCGATACAAAACATTTGTTCTCAGTTGTATTTCATTAATCTAAAAGCTAACCCAGTAACTCAGGTGATGAATATAATAAATGTGCTATATATCTATTTTACAACTGGCCTTGTTTATTGTTGGTAGGTACTCTTTAAAAGAACTACATTTATTAGCATGACATCAGAGCTTACCCATCGTTACAATAATACACAATACCTTCATTGTTTGCTGCCGTCAATAATAGGATTTGTTTCATCAAAAAAGATTAAATCATTCATCTTCGATCACCAAGAAGAAATTGAATGCATTTATACGATAGGGCTTAGCCCTGGTACTTACTAGGCGGCACGACACGTTAGGGGATTTTAAGGAGACGAATAGGAATATACGAACATCATTACTTACCTATACTACTACTGTAGTGTGTGTGTGTGTATAGTTGATCATCATCATCTGCCTAGCCTTTTCCCAACTATATTGGGGTCGGCTTCCAATCTAATCGGATACAGCTGAATGACAGAGTTCTACATGGAGCGACTGCCTATCGGACCTCCACAACCCAGTTACTGGGTAACACGATACCCCTTGGTAAGTCTGGTTAACAGACTTTCTGGCTTCTGACTACCCATAACGACTGCCAAAGATCTACAAATGACAGCCGGGACCAACGGCTTTACGTGCTTTTTGAGGCACGTAGGGAAATCGGTATGAAAGGGATGGTCACCCATCCACAGACCGACCGCGGCTAGCGTATTTTAACCTTTGACCGATCGATCTGTACAGCTTTAACTTAGCCATGAGCTCCTCTTTCTTACTCTTACTCAAATAGTAGTATAGTTGATATATGGCCAAATACTCAAACGCAACTCAATGTTATGATGCCGTTAAGTCACGTGCTGTCTCTCTCTATCTTTATGTCAGAGTGACTGTGACAGTTCGAGATTTAATGGCATCTTAAAGTTGAGTAGCGTTTAAATATTTGGCCAGTACTGACACCACATCCGATAGCATTTGTTTTGGTAGCTACGACCTTCGTCATTGAAAATTCAACTAAATTTTAATGATGTTAAGGTATATTACTGTTCACTAGGGGACCCGAGCTTTTATAATGACCGATGACCTTCAAGCTATTAAAACCAGTCAATAATATAAACTTTACCCCATTTCCAGGAGTTCGGAGACGTGCCCGAAACGGAGAAGGCGACGAGGGAAGAATACTCCGTTGCCAAATGGCTGAAGGCAAACGTGCCCACAAAGAAGACCAAGTTCTTAAACCACCACGTGGAATATTTCACTGGTAAGATATTTTATTGTCTCCCTACTACAAGAAAAGAGACAGCATATTCCCTCTCACGAAGGAGACAAATAATTTCATGGTCTCCAAAACGAATTTCTCTAGACTTCTTGGCGTTCTCTCTATTGAATACTGAATATCGATCACGACAGCCAAACTCGATAAAGTGTAGCCAACTACTCAGGAGACATTATAGTTCATAAGTGTATGCGCAAACAAAGGTGCTTTCTTCTTCTCTCACTCTTAGAGTCCGATAGGATAGCAAGGGATGGGAAAATATTTGATCACGTCTCTAGCCTCTATTGTTATTTTTTTATTTTTACAGAGTGGATAGTACTTCGTCTTTCTTTAGTTACTAAGCTGCAAGTCTGCCAAATATCAAATCGTTGTGAAAGTCTATAGCCACGGTTCCTAACCTGGGGGTAATTACCCCTGCGTGGGTAAAACTGGTATTTTGTGGGGGTAACAAGCTGGTAATTTACATATGTGTGACAAAGATTAGACCAATAACACCGAATCTAGCTCGCCATTACATTTCATGTCCTAGCTGTGTATATCATTAACTGTTTATCTTTGTAATATGTACTATGTATATTCATTGGTAACATGAAGGAGTGGGGGTAAATCAATTTACCTATCTATGTCATAGGGGTCTCAAGATTGAAAAGGTTAGGAACCACTGGTCTATACATGAAAAAGCGCTTTAGAGCGCGTATTCGATTCGTGACGAAAACTTCATGTTTTTGCGTTTTGCCCAGAGCAATATCGTAATTATGTGAGCAGATTATTTAAAGACAATTTACAGTTTTAGAAAGATTAAGTCTTGATTTAGACAGCTACAGAGTAAAAGTATAATTTTTAATTATGGTTTTTTAAAGCGAAGACAATTCTTTCATATCGTTTTACGAAAATAGACGTCAGAGTTAACTTTCAGGACGAATACAACCATTACAATATACCAAAATATTTTGTTTTATGCGTTTTTCCAACAGTATATACAGTCGTAAATACAGCTACAGAGCCAAAATTACGAAAATATTACTATTATGTATTAAAAAAAATGTTGAAAAAGTAGAAAATCGTTTCACTTTGACAATTTTTTTTCACCAGTATTTGAATAGAAACATAACTGATATATTTATTTTATGAAAGTAAATGTTATGCTCAATATACAGAATATTTGTCAGTCCGTTATACGAGCTCATTTATTTTAGACAAATTATTTTAAAAAGCACTGTAAAACATCGCGCGCTGTCGTTTGCCGATCGATTTCAATGATTCATGCTTATTTCGTGCATATTTTTTTTTCTGATGCACACAAACAGACCATTGTATTGTACTAGTGTGTGTCAATGCTGCTACGCCGTTCTAGCAATCGTTTAGATTTTGAGTTGCGCTAAATCGAATACGCGCCCTTAATAGATTGACGGATTCAATACTTAATTGTAGTAGGGATCAGAAACATTTCTTGTTTCCAAATTTGAACTGTATTGGCTCTTTTTAATGTAGACACAGTCTGAATTCTTGCATTAAATTGGCCACTAAAAGATTGCTTTGATACCAAAACATACCAACAAAAAATAAGACTATATTTAAATGGAAATATTTATAAAATTCCCAACATGTCGGTGGCGTATTGCCAAGCTGCGTAGTTGCATTTCCTTTATGTTTCGCCGTGTGTTCTCTCTCCGAACTTCCGTTGTAATAAAACAAACCTTTTAAATATTGAAACAATTCGGACGGGATTCTATTTTTACGTTTTTATTTTTAACCGTGTGTTTTGAAAAAATAGAGTACGATAACCCTCTCCTTGATAGATGTCGTCTGTGGGTTAAACTATCTTAAATAACTGGTATCATAACAACTTGTGTACAAAATATTCTAAAACATTTATTTTAAAAGAGTAAAGTGCCTGCGACACTGTTTCCAACCAAGTCCTCGACAGAGGTTAGCGACCACCATCTATCTACACGATTCTAAACCACCAAGGTCTACCGTACAGTAGCGACACGCCCCGCCTCCTTCTGAAACTGTTCCTCACCTCTTCCCGCGTAGAACGTGCTCTCGAAACTGCTTTTAGTTAAAGCAGCGCGTAGCCACGCACACACAAGCACGTAGTTGTACACAGTCTGTTATTTTGGTAATAGTATAGGTAATGAAATCGTTTCGTTTGTATGGAGTGTCGTAGGTGTGGCTTTAATATGGAGTTTTTTTTGCCCATTTTTCTCTTTGGAATCCGCAACTAAGGTAGGCGCCACATAAGGTTGCAATGAAAGTCGTTGACGCCCTTTTACTAATGTATTCTAATATCTCAAACAAAATTATACAAATAAAAAAATGTAAAGCAGGGTCGCTTTTTACGATTGCATCGCGGTAAAGTGACGTCCTTGACGCGGTTATTGCTATTATGAAACTCGACCAAAGCAGTATTAGCGACAGTTTTGTATGATTGCGATCTCTATTCTTCTGTTCTTGGACTTTTTGGTATAAGTCGGTTCAATGACTTTTATTGCAGCTTTATCTGACGAGTACCTTAAATTCCATTCTCTTTACTTTTATATGACATTCAAAAGTGCCTTTTAATTAAATACATGCTATGACTTTACTACGGGATCCTAAAAAGGACAGTAATTTACTGGTCAATTTGACCCTGCCTTTAAACAAGACTATTTTATGGAATAAATCACGATCAATTGAACATTTGGTAGTTCGACCTTTTGCGTTCACGGTCATGGTCAGTACACTCGTGACCGTGGCTGCTTTAGAGGGCACGAAACATCGATTCGACGAACACTAAACTTATTTATAGTGGCAACTATTGAATTTTCGACTTAAACTTTGTTTAACGAATGAGATAGCAGGTAAGGGTCGCTATACCTGAAGATCTGTCATACAAGTCTCGAACCCAGTAGGTATAGACGACAGGTCTCACAAAGATGTAGGTCATCCTAGGAAAGCGTGTTCCACCTTAGGCCGCACCATCACTTAAGTTCAGGTGAGTTGCGGTCATACGCAAGCCTATTAGAATATTTAGAAAAAAATAGCCTAATGAATCCACATGTTTTATGAATCCACAAAGTCGTACCTTTTAATAAATATAATTTACTGTTAAAAAAATCCTTCATTTAACTCTTAATTTCATATAAACAACAAATTCAATTTTGACGCAAAGCTTATTTGTTGTCAAACAAAATTAAGACGTTTTCACAATTGACGGAGGTTGTTATTATTTTACATATTTTCCGCATAATTGTGACACGCGTGGCAACAGGTGGCGCGTTCCTTCCACTCTGTATTTGCCTTATGTGACCTACTGAGAATATAGGTTATCGCTTGTCCAAAGAAATGTTTATTATACAATGCATTAAGTATGTTAAAAATTATGGCTTGCCTACACTTTACAAAATCAGTAGTTTAAGCGATTTACTTCTACATTTATTGTACGAATACCCGCATGTGGAATTCACTGCCCGCCTCTCTGTTCTTTAATAAGTATAAGCTGGGTATCTTCAAGGCACGAGTGAACCGTTTCATCCTAGGCAAGCGTGCTTCACCTTAGGCCGCATCATCACTTAAGACGCTTCCCTGGCCAAATAACCTTGAGCATTCGTTTCCTCTTTGTTGCAGAATCAGAAATCGCACAATATTTTTTATTTATATAAAAAAAGAGAAGCGATCTATTAAAATAAAATAAAACGTGAATTATTTCCATTTTTAAATTATAAATTATCTATCCATTAGTGTTATACTCAAATTAATATAATGTCAACTTTAGCAAAAGATACATAATATATTACCAATTATTTTAGTATTTTTTACCTACTTTTTTTACAGGGACATTTAAATGTATATTATATGTAGGACACATAAAAAGATAAGAATGTGGAATGTGATGATAGGATATATCGAACATTCATAATCGGCAAATCAAATTTAGATGTAGTTTATTTTTCTTAATTAAGGAGTGAGGAGCTCGTGGCTAAGTTAAAGCCGTACAGATCGATCGGTCAATAGTTAAGCTACGCTAGCCGCGGTCGGTCTGTGAATGGGTGACCATCCCTTTCATACCGAGTTCCCTCCGTGCCTCGGAAAGCACGTAAAGCCGTTGGTCCCGGCTGTCATTTGTAGATCTTTGGCAGTCGTTATGGGTAGTCAGAAGCCAGAAACTCTGACAACCAATCTTACCAAGGGGTATCGTGTACCCGCAGTAACTGTGTTTGCGAGGTCCGATAGGCAGTCGCTCCATGTAAAACACTGGTATTCAGCTGGATCCGGTTAGACTGGAAGCCGATCCCAATATAGTTGGGCTTTTCCCAACTAGGCAGATGATGATGGATGAGTTAATAACCCCTGAATAACGAAGAAAAACCGCGCTATCGCAATAGGGTATTTTACTCTATACGAGAAAAAATCTATGTTATTGAGACAGTTTAGGCATAAAACAGTCGGGAAATGTTAGTTTTAGTTCATAAAATAACAAAACAATTTTTTAAATTCAATTTAAAGTTTTCAGTATTTTTAATCTGTTATAAAACACCGTGAAATAGTAGCGGCCATGTTATTACGCCGTACGGCTGTGTAAACAAAAAATTGTCAACTGTCAGTCAACCGATTGGCATAATATAGGCTTTGTACATTTATAATTTTCGTAACCAACGTAATTTTTTCATTATTACACCTATTACAAAATATCCTTTTAATTATTTTTAAATGATATCAATTATCATATTTAATATGAGCTCATTTGATACAAAACGAACTGACGTCATTTACGCTGAGCAATATAGCGTCCAGTAAGAGGCGTTTTCGTCGAACTACGCGCGAAATTTGAAAATTTAAATTTTGATGCATTTTTATGGCACTTATCGATTGAATAAAAATTTTGTGGTTTTTTTTGGTGGCATATTAGCACTACAGAATTTCATTGAGTGAGACACTTTTCAAAAAAGGGTGTAATACCCTATTCGCAAGGTTTTGGTCGGGCCGGGGAATTGCGACCAAGCTGGAATTTCTAGGTAGCAGCCCGGAGTTTTGATTTGGAACCCCCCCGTGCATCGGAGAGCTCGTGTCGGATTACCATAATATTCCTTCGGAGAGTAAGAGAAGAGGGACTTCACCCTGTGTTAGCACACATAATACTTGTGCACTTTAATATCTCTAGCAGGAGAATTATTATTGTTATGTTTTACAGTACACCCAACATGATTTATGTATACTTTAAATATTCTCATGGTTGTGAATGAATGTATTCCTAGGAAAATCCATATCTAAGCCGTTGCCAAATACCTAATAGTTATTTTCTAAACTAATATTTTAAAGAGAAAAGATTTGATTGTTTGTTTGTAATCGCATTCTCAATTACACAGACACAGAAATACTTTTAGAAGTTTTGGCATAATGATAAAAGTACTTATTCTTGTATATTTACATAAGATTTACATAGGTTTACTTTTTTAGTTCGTTTCCGAACCATCATTACTTGCTCCAGTAATATAAATATTTCAGTTTTACTTTATTTTTAGGCATTATATTTGTATGGGAATTATTCCTTTTGTTGACTAAATGTACATATTTGTAAACGTTATTTGAATTAATAAATAATTATTAATTATTATTATTAATGAATAAACCGTAAAATACTTAACAGATTTTAAGAATTGCTAGCACTTTGCCCGCGACTTCGTCTGCGCTTATTTTCTCAAGGAACCCATTTTTTTTCGAAATACATATAGCCTATGTTACTCAGGGATAATGTGGCATTCTAATGGTGAAAGAATTTTTAAAATCGGACCAGTAGTTTTGGAGTTAAACCGTAACAAAGAAACCTTTCTTTCCTCTTTACAATATTAGTTTAGATTTCACTTATAATAAACTAGGAGAATATACGGAATCTACACGAACGAAGTCGCGAGCAAATTCGTACTCGTATTTTTTTATTTCTGATTTTAATTGTCCATATTGAATTTTCAGGCACAAAAGCAGTAGATGCGCTGTTGACATCAAAATGGGCGACAGGCAAGAATCCCGCGTTTACAACCAGACACGAAGTCACAGACTATCTACATAAAATGTTATTACACAAACTGTTCCACAGAGCTAAGAAGGTATGGAAACGCTTGAACGCTACAGGGTGTTAGGTTAAACGCGGGACGCACTTTTAAGGGAATGTAGTACTCATGAAAATTTGCTATTTTTACAAAGCTTTGAAATCGCGTAAAATATAAAAGGAAAAAAAATCGCATGTTATCAGGGGACCCCCGTCAGGAACCAAGTTTCTCACTCATATTTTTTTACGCGCACTCACACTGACACACTAGAAAGAGCGCGCGATATGCGTATATAAAAGATCATAAAAGAAAAAAGAAAGCTCATAAGAAAGCTCACCGAGAGAAAGAGAAAGAGGCGCGCGCATATGGAGGGGGTATAATGCAAAAATCTTACGTTTTATTACAATTCTATTGCTATTTCTCTATTATTACTATGCTATTTTTTATATCGCATAGCAAAAATTGATTATTTAATAAGCACTACTAGCACTCGCTCGTTTAATCTAACACCCTGTAAAATTATTGATAAGCCCAATTAACTACGTTCGGTGCCCGGACCGTTTTAATGCCTTTAGCAACGTGAATTTTGAGCTTTATACGATTACACTATATTATGTGCTAGTCCTGCGATCGTTCAACCATAGCCGAATACTTTAGCGGATCAATCGGGAATAAGCGTCAGTCTAAATAAGCAGCATAAAGGTTTAAATGGTAATGAACTAAAACTCAATAGAAATAGAGCATATTGCACAGATTACGTTCATGAATAACATCGGTACATCGGTACAGTAACATTAAAAATTCCATGTGATTATATTTGCATAATATAAAACAAAGTCTGTTCCCGCCGTCTGTGACGAATTTTAATGCTGTTTTCATCAATAGATAGAGTGTTTTCAAGAAGAAGGTTTATACGTATAGTTTGTATAGTACAGTAGAATCCGTTTATTATGACTCCGCCTATATTGACCAACCGGTTATTATGACGTAACTATACTACGAAGTTTGGTTTTCATATGAAATTCTTTATAAATAGTCGGATATAATGACTTCCCTTACAGTGACATGTCGCTTATTATAACCCATTTTTAATAAATTATGTCCGGTAATAGTGACCGAGCTTGTTTTTTTGACGCTCCCCATCTCTATTCCTGCATCGACGTTTAGTGCGTGCGTGGCGCGTGGCTTATTGTGTTGTTTTGATTCGCAGTGACTTGTATTGTTAGTGATTTGTGAACAAATTCCTTTGCAACGTCGCCGCGTCGTAAAGAATTTACCTAGAAAAAAAAAAGAGACTATATGCTTTGCATGACGACCGTTTAGCATGACGTGTTTGTCACTTCCCTTCGATGTCATTATAAACGGATTCTACTGTATATCTACATTGCACCCGAAACCGGCGCGGGTCGCTAGTACGTACTAATTAAAAAAAACATATATTTAAGAACATTTGCAGCTTAAACTACTAATCTACAAAGTTTAATGTCTGGCCTTGGAAACCAGTTTGTCTGAAATATTGATAACAAATTTGATAACGATGCAAAGCATGTGTCAATGTATTCATTTGGGTCTACATCTGGTTGATAATACCACGTGGCGCTTAAGTTTGTTATCAAGGGTTAAGGCCGTACGAAATCGTTCATTCTTGAATGAATGATAATGTAATCTTTAAGCGGTTTTACGGCGCAAGGTATTCAAGGTATTGGAATTTGTATTAGGTTGGTCAACAATGGTCTACTTTATAATGGATCGTGAGTCGTGTTGTAGCACGTTTTTGCCTACCTTAAAATGACTATCCAAATAATCTCAACATTTTACTATAAGACAGCTCAGCTCTATCAGTTTGAAAAAAAAAAGTTATAGCTGTTCCAAATAATCGTTAATTACCATAAAAATGCTAATACGTATTATGGCCCGTTCTACCCGCTGTTCTTTCTAGTACAAATCTTACAATTTAATTAACCGATTTTAATTAAATTTTGATGAGAACTTCAGAAAGATGTTCAGTTTTTCATAAAAGAAAAAATAATCATCCACACTGGTATTATAAATGCAAAAGTAATTATTTGTTTGTCGGTTACCTCATTATGGCAAAAGAACTGAACCAAACACGAAATGACGAAATTTGACAGAGGTTACCTTGAGATCTTGATAGGCTTACAAACTGCAAAATGTAGGATTATAGGTCCCACGGACACTCACTGTGTGGTGCTCCTGACCAGACAGTGGCCTATTTACTTCAGTGCCCAAAGTATCCCTACACCTGCAATTTGGAGGGCATAAAATACGCCTATGACACCGCGATTAATACTACCTTCTGGGCCAAAGCACTTTAAAAGGGATCCAATGTTTTTTTTACAGTATTTTGTATTTATAGGAATTAGTTAATTATGCGTGAATAAGATGTACCTAGCATAAAGACAGACACTATATTAAAGTTTGTACGTAGTAAGATTAACTTCCCTAGATTCGAAAAGAAGAAGACCAATGACAGTCTCTCTCTGTCTCGCTTTGTCATAATGGAAAATGACATTCTCCCAAAACACTAATTAATATTTTTACACAAATTTCAGGTTCCTGTGACAGAACAAGAGTTGAAAGGGAAATCTAAGAAGAAGGAGTTGGAGAAATCAAGTAAAAGTGGAGATGAGAAAGATGGAGAGAAGAGTCAGGCTAGTGCTTGTGAAGGAAAGGTAATTAATAATGTTATTTTTTGAATAAAACATTTTTTTCAGGTCTATACAGTACGATTCAAACTTAAGGGCGCGTATTCGATTTAGCGCAACTCAAAATCTAAATGATTGCTAGAATGGCGTAGCAGCATTGACACACACTAGTACAACACAATGGTCGGTTTGTGTGCATCAGAAAAAGAAAAACGCACGAAATAAGCACGAATCATTGAAATCGATCGGCAAACGACAGCGCGCGATGTTTTACAGGGCTTCTTAAAATAATTTTCTAAAATAAATGAGTTCGTATAACGGACTAAAAAATATTTTGTATATTAAGCCTAACCTTTATTTTCATAAAATAAATATATCAGTTTTTGTACTTTTTCTACATGGTTTTTTAATACATAATATTAGGTCCTTACATATGAAATTGCCGATACTTAATACTGGCAACTTTGAAATCAAATATTTTGTGTTTGATTAGGAATTCCAAATTCAAAATTATTTCAAAATAAAGACTAAAGAATATTGTTTTAAAATTCGTGTTTCATTTGTTTCCACGTCATTTGTTTGGGCTTGAAAATTGCTATAGCAACAACAATGGAGAAATTAAAAATTCGCGGTATTTACGAATATGAGTTCCACCGTGGCACCAGCGCAGCAGAAACGGCTCGAAGGATTAACAACGTGTACGGGCCAAGCACCGCTAACGAACGAACGGTGCGTTTTTGGTTTCAACGTTTCCGTTCTGGAAATTTTGATTTACAAAATGAGCCTCGTGGACGACCGGATACTCAAGTGAATGATGAAGAATTAAAGGCGATAGTGGAAGCGGATCCATCTCAAAACACTTCTGAATTAGCAGCAGCCTTTGGAGTAAGTGACAAAACAATCATTATCCATTTGCGTCAAATTGGAAAAGTAAAAAAGCTCAAAAAGTAGGTACCGTACGAATTGACTGAAGCACACCAACAAACACGCGTCGGTTGCTGCACTTCTTTGCTCAATCGTCACAATAATGAGGGAATTTTAAATTGTATTGTCACTTGTGATGAGAAGTGGATCGTGTACGATAATCGCAAGGGATCATCCCAATGGCTTAACCCTGGAGAACCGGCAAAACCTAGCCCCAAGCGAAAACTGACCAAAAAGAAGATTCTAGTTAGTGTTTGGTGGTCCTGTGCTGGTGTCATCCTCTACAACTTCTTGAGATCAGGCCAGACGATTACTGCAGACATGTATTGTCAACAGTTGCAAACAATGATGGAAAAGCTCACCGTTAAACAACCGAGACTGGTCAATTGCTCTAGCCCATTGCTCCTTCAGGATAACGCTCGACCACATACTGCACATCAGACGGTCGCCAAGTTAGAAAAGCTGCGACTGGAAACTCTGCGTCACCCACCATACTCTCCAAATCTTGCCCCAACCGATTACCACTTATTTCGAAATTTGGACAACTTTTTACAAGGAAAAAAATTCAATTCTGATGAGGCAGTTAAAACAGCCTTCATGCAGTTCATCGATTCTCGCTCCCAGGATTTTTTTACCAAAGGGGAGTTTTGGACGCAAAACTGATGCAGAACGGACGCAATCTGCGTCCAAAACTTTCAAAATTTAGTCGAAAAAATTAAATAAAAGTAGTATTCTTTCAAAATTAAAAAAAAGGCGTATACTAAAAGATAGATAATAAAATTGTCTGTAAGATAGTGTAAGTTTCGGATAATTATACCTGGTAGATTTTGTGTGATTGTCAATGTTTTGTCCGCGTCAGACACAACTTCACGAGTTAATTAAACTATTTAATATGAACTTCATCAAAAATATTCACTTTCTATATGATTAAGAGAATGTTCTAGTTTAACATATATTTTTTTCAAATCATTTACACTGCACATTTTGACGTGATTGTCAGTTTAAAATCTGTAAAAGTCGTATATCGTCGCCTTAACTTAGCCACGAGCTCCTCTTGAGCCTCGAGCTCAACCTGAATTATTTTTTTTTACTATTATTAATTTCAGGACACAAAAGACGTGAAAGAGAAAGAGAAGAAGAAACGCAAGATACGTCTGGAGATGCACTTAGACCAGGTGTTCCTAGACACCTTAGACGCTTACGTGTGGATATACGACCCTAAGCCGTGGTACTACTGGCTGTGCGGCATACTGGTGGTGATCGGGACCATCACTGTCTGTATGTTCCCTCTGTGGCCGGCTACTGTCAGGTTTGTTGAAATTATTATTTTATTTAATACTGTCCAACACTAGGATTTTCTCCTGTAGCGTGGGTGCGTTTACAAACATAAACTTACATACACAAACAGCCAGACCCGGAACAACGGCCTATACAAATATTTCTTTCATGCGGTAATCGAACCCGCGACACGCCGCGCAGCAGCGAGTCGCTGAACCACTCTGCCAACAGTGTCGTCAAAATTATTATTGATACTTAAAAATAATAACCAGGATAGGGTATTTTACTCTATACGAGAAAAAATCTATAAATATTATCTAATCTATAGTAATTGAGCCAGTTTAGACATAAAGCAGTCGGAAAATGTAAGTTTTAGTTCATAAAATAACAAAACAAATTTTTAAATTCAATTCAAAGTTTTCAGTATTTTTAATCTGTTATAAAACACCGTGAAATAGTAGCGGCCATGTTATTACGCCATACGGCTGTGTGAACAACAAGTTGTCAACTGTCAGTCAACCGATTGGCGTAATATAGGCTTTGTACTTTTATTATTTTCGTAACCAACGTAATTTTTTCACTATTACACCTATTACAAAATATGCTTTTAATTATTTTTAAATGATATTCAATTATCATATTTAATATGAGCTCATTTGATACAAAATGAACTGACGTCATTTACGCTGAGCAATATGGCGTCCAGTAAGAGGCGTTTACGCGCGAAATTTGTAAATAGATTTTTTTTTTATGGCACTTATCGATTGAATAAAAATGTTGTGTTTTTTTTGGTGGCATATTAGCACTACATAATTTCTTTGAGACACTTTTCAAAAATGGGTGTGATACCCTATTAAGAAAAACTGGATTGAAAGTCGAAGTATAGGTAGTTAGTAATTTGCCAACTCAAGCATTTATTGATTTCAAAGCAACTAAAAATTAGGGCGGGGTTTGGTAAGAATTTTTTGTTAGTCTTTATAGTCGTCTTTATAGGTCAAGTAAGTTATTTATATATAGGGCGACTGGTAATTAGTGTACGATACTTAAACACATGATAGTGTTCATGATAACAAACAACTTTCCCGAAGAAAAAATGTTTTTTGTACTGGTTCAGTTTAGGTGACAGGCGTGCGCGCGCGTGAACTTCGTAAGGCTGTTGTTATTGTGATAAAAGTGAACCAGTACAAAAAACATTTTTTCTATAAAGCTGGTTTACATCCGTACTACGTCACACAAAGGTCCAGTTGGAAACCAGCGTCAGGCACAAGTGGTCTGGCATTTAAGCTGAACTGGGCCTGTTTGGTGCAGCCGTGGGGCACACAATAATGTTTTTTTTTTGTTATTGAAAGAATAACCTTTTTTATTTTGATGGTTTTTGTGTGCTGTCTGTGTCAATAAACATTTTTTCTTTCTTTCTTCTTTCTATAGGATTTTTAGGACTAAAATCAAGTGGTTAGAAGTTCTGCCTTAGAATTATTGGTAAATGCTGTCATTTACCCAATTGAAATAAATGCTTTGACTTTGACATAATCTGTGTTTTTTCTCATTCCAGAAAGGGTGTATACTACCTAAGTATCTCTGCCGCCGCCTTCCTGGTCACAATCATAGGCCTGACAATATTGCGAGTGGTGGTGTTCTGTCTAGTATGGGTGCTGACTCTGTCGCGTCATCATCTGTGGTTGCTACCTAATCTCACAGAAGACGTCGGTTTCTTCGCGTCATTCTGGCCGCTGTACAAAGTGAGTTAGAAGCGTATTATTATAATATACAGGGTTGTCTATCCTGCTTAATAACGAGGAGTGGAAAATAAATTTTTTTCATACCCTCTGTTGTTCTTTTCCGATTAATTTCGTTGCGGGATCCAAGACAGTTTAATCGTTTCTCTGGGACTCGTCGAGCTTCATTGCTTTGGCACTTTTCTGGTGGTTGCCACTGTTGATTCTGGCTTAGGCTTTGGCTCAGGCGTTGCAGTGGTTTCGGAATACAGAGGCGGGATTGCCCCCATACAAAAAAAAAATACAGGATTATCTAAACATCGAAATGGCGAGATGGGGCCGCGGTAGACCACGAAAGAGATAACGGGATGACTTGGATGGCTTCCTTAAGAATTGACAAAAAGTCAGTGGGACAGTACGAACTAAATATGCTTTTTCAAAGGCACGTATATGCTGCAACAAGTTTTGGTGACAACTCCGCGCGCCAATTTTCGTAAGATGTTATCGCGCTCACTCACTTGTTTGTTTTCGAACATTGCGTTTTATGAACAACGTTGACGATACCCCTGAGTACTTTCTAGCCGATGACACACTTTCTTTTAAAGGGTCATGATCATGACACAGATACACACACAAGCAGGTTTTATTTTTTTTTCTCCTAAATGTGAATAATGTACTCAATTTGAGGCAAATAAGCATATGAAACCGTAACACTATCCCTCGCGGGGTGTTCGTTCATCCCGAGGGTGTCAAAGAAGCCGTCTAGGGGAAAACCCGGAAGTTGGGCAGCAGCGGCTTCCGTATACTCAGCAACTTCGCTGCGATCCTCAAGACGCCTGCCAAACTTGGGGATTATCGGACCCCCCCCCCCCCTTATGGGGGAGGCCTTATTGAACAGTGGACGTCTTCCGGCTGATAATGAAACCGTAACATATTTAATTTCTAACTCCTTCTAATTAACTTTACAGTACGAATACCGCCCCGGTTCCGACGCCGACAAAGCATCGAAGAACAAGAAGAAACGCAAGAAAGACAAACTGTCTGATGATGAAGGAGAGAAGACGCCGCTACTGGAAGAGAAGCAGGAAGAGGAGCCTAGCGTAGAGCGAGTGGAGACCAGCGAGGATACCGCTGTAGAGACCAAGTAAGTGCTTGCGTCATCGTCTACCTAGCTTTATGGAGCTAGCGGATATTATCGGATATTTATTCAAAGCAACAAATATTAACGCTTAAGCAGCCTGCTAAGAACTGCTAATCATTCTAATAGCAAAGAAAGCAAGTTATGCTTTTTTTTTTTCATTTTGAGCCAATTTTTGTTTAGTAACACAGTTGTTTACACTTTTTTAGAAACTTGAAAGGTAACGCCTATAATAATAATAATAATAATAAACGTTTAAATCGACCAACAAAGGATCATAGCCATTGACACACAATATTAATTAAATTACATTGCTTATGACCAAAGCATTTAATTTCTCTATACATCAGCATAAGTAATAATTAAAATTAATTGCCGCACCATGATGACGTGATGAAACAAAGATATCATTGTATACATATCAATCACTGTCCGGTTCTGTAACGAAGTACTTCGTAAGTTACATTGTATAACAATAATCAAATGGTAGGTAATAATATTTTAGTGAGGTAAGAATCCCACACTCAAACTCCCACACACTCTTCTTATCCGCAAAGACCGGGCGCTTTACGAAGGTTTCCCCCGAAAACAAAAAAAAAAGTTAAAGTCCGACCGCTTAACTAAGACCGTTTCTGAGGTAGCTGTGCGGTGCGGAAGAGGTGACAATATCACAAGTTGACGTATCAGTGAGCTCTCGTGTCATGTGACCACACCCCTCCCGCATCGCGAAACTACCCTAGGAACGGTCCCAAATAAGTGGTCGGGCTATAATAATATCCTAATCTTCTTCCTCCACTTCTATGCCTCTGCCCAACATTTGGGGTGATCTTTTCGTCAGGATGATCTATCTTGTGTTGTCTAATAGGTAATAATATCCTTTTTAACCCTAAAACCATCTTTCCAGGGTTTCCGAACAAGAACCATCAACAACGCCGCCAGTAGACAAGCAATCCGAATCCGAATCGGAGAACAGTCAGCGTTCGTCAACGGACCGAGACTTCGAGATCGTAGAGCCGGCCGATGTCGAGCCCGACAAGGAGGACAACGCGTAAGAGGGAGAGGGGAAATGGGGAATGTAAAGAGTTCAGTGTAGGTACGTTTGTATGGATGAGAGAGGAGGGTATCTGCGCAAAACTTGCGCAAAAGTTTTTGCGAAAGGAAAATGTTCGGTAATTATTAATAAATAAGGGGTGGTCATAAAACCATTATTTTTATTCATATAAATTATCTGTGCAAAAATTGCGCAAGCGTTTTTAAAGAATACGTGAAATGGAAAATGGTCGTTCATTGTTAAGAAATAAGGTTGATCATAAAACCATTATTCTTATTTATAAAAATTACCTGCGCAAAAAGTGCGCAAAAGTTTTTAAAGAATACGTGCAATGGAAAATGGTCGTTCATTGTTAAGAAAAGAGGTTGATCGTAAAACCATTATTCTTATTTATAAAAATTACCTGCGCAAAAAGTGCGCAAAAGTTTTTAAAGAATACGTGAAAGGAAAATGGTTGGTCAGCTTTAAGAAATAAGGATTGTTTTTTATTGACGAAAATATTTTATGGCCACTTTGAGCTACAATATGTAGCAACAGGTTTACATAGGAAAGGGAAATATCTCATTGTATCAATCACCAACGCACGCACATCTTTTGTGCGTTTCAGTATCATGTCAACCTTTAGATGCCCACTGCTGGGCATAAGTCTCCCCCTAGGGGGGTTCAGTCGTAATCGCCATGCTTGACCGATGCATGTTGGCGATCGCAGTAGGTGTTATGGTACTCAGAAGGACTCTGATGCCTATCTTCTAGCCAATATGACATATATTTGTGCGTTTAATAGTTTATAAATTTGCAAGTACGTATGTCTACGTAAATTGATGTAACATTTAATATTTGTGTCTTCCATACTCTCAAACAATAATATAACGTAATACATGTATGTATGTTATGCAGTATATTTATGTGTTAAACAATAATAATTATGAATAGGGACATAGGACTTTCAAATGTTATTTTTTTAAATGTAATTATTCTGTTTTGCGTATACTATATTATATTACATAGAAATATACATCGCTCCATCCCTAGTTAATGCAGTCTTGAAATTTTTTAGTCTCGTTTTTATTGCATTTAGTAGTTTCAAACTTTTGTAAATACTTTTTTGTTCTCATTTCTTAAATATACCTTTTATTTTTGTACTTTATATTGATATTAAAATTATGATATTAGTGTATATCCATTTCTACTACACGCAGTACACACAACTAAGTCTTATACTGTCTTCATTTATTTTCCAACTTATTGATTAAAATTATGACGGTCATACTAATCCAATTATAGTATACCATAGACTGGAAGATAAAAGGTCCTGTTCAAAAACGACTGTAAATGGTCTACTTCAGATATGTATAAAAATTAGGCAAAATCTACGTAACCAAACATGTTCAAAAGCTGACATCATAAAAAAAGTACACAATCACATTTCATTCAAATTTATACTCTATTATCTACCCTGCAAGAACCGTAATGAAATCCATACAAAAGTACCCACACGATTCTCTAAATATCTGAGACTGTAGACAGTTTATATTAGGTTAAATTCCGAGTATTTCTATATGGGTATGATCACTTATCCAATATTAAAACATTTGTGCTTTAAGAAGCAAAGTAACGCGTTTGGTTAGTGATGAAAAAAAACGAACTATTGTTTCACTAATACTGGAAATCTAGTTCCAATTTGAAAAACCTATGGTGTAATAATTTTAGGTTTACCGGAATCTCATGGCAAATGGGGAAAAGAAATTTGTTGTGTGCAATACTGGGGAAATTGGATTAAACAATCTTGATGCTGTTTAATTTTTCTGCAGCGCAACCGCTGCAGAAAAACTTACTGACTCTGTCTCTGTCTATCTGTCTCTGTCTCTGTCCTGTCAAATCAAATTACGAGATCTGTGTCAACACAGATCTCGTAACTTGATTTGACAGGTGACAATTGACATTGCCATATGAAAATCACATTTTTTTTAAATTATTTTATGCCATTAGATTCCGGTAGACTTCTACCGGCAAGCATGTTGACAAAAAAATAATGCCGACTATGCGGGTCTCTCTTTCTGACTTGGATGGAGATGCTGAGACCGTGTTGACGTTTTTTGTTTGTGCATTTTCTTGTTATTTGCCGGCAAATTTATCACCGAATATCCTATTAAGAGATCTGAAGTGAAACATAATTTAAATGACGTTAATGTTGACTGATTTTGTTAACTACCGCCAAATGGTTTGTTTTAATAATAATAAATTATAATAGCTTCATTGTCAACGCGAGCTCTAAATTATTAGTTATTTTGCTTGTTAACAAAATCAGTTAAAACTGTCTTATTTAAAAACTCAATTTACATAATATCATTCTTAACTCGTTGTCTCGATGTAAAATGTACTGAGAACGAATGAGATTGTGAATATAAGATTGACAAATCGAAGGAAAGTTTGTGACGTAATAAAATTTTAGATGATTATAATGACTCCTCTCAATACCGGAACGAAAGTTACCGAATTTAGGGTACGGTTCCAGTGACAGCTATTAAGTATAAAACTATAGCTCGACCACTTAGAATCTGAGACCGTTCCTAAAGTAGCTGCGCGGTGCGGGAGGGGTGACAGTTGTCACAAGTTGACGTATCAGTGAGCTCTCGCATCACGTCATCACACCCATCCCGCACCACGCAGCTACCTCAGAAACGATCTCAGTTAAGCGGTAAGCCTATAGTAAACTATTATATTGCCATTTCTGTCTAACCTTGTAGATCAAATTGCAGTTTGACTCTTTTTGAACTACAAAATAGTTCCTAGCTACTAGTAAATAGCTCTCAGTGGAACCCTGCCCTTAGGCTAGAGATGAATACGAGTGAAAAAACGTGGCGAAATTACTTTTAGTTCATTTTTAACTTGACACGATAGAGCGGAATTTCTCCGTCCCGTTTTTTCTCTTAAATTTGTCCCTTTCCTACATTTTCAACTCGCGCGCAAAATTATCAAAGTGAAAACAACCCGAGTATTACGTATTGTCGACTTCGGAAAATTTCGGGAATCTTCGGCTTTCACATAAAGGAGAGAACCGCGCCGTAATTTGTGCAATTATGTTTTACTTTTGCATACATTTTATTGATGTTTGTTATGTCCTCCAGGTTTTGTAATTCGGACAGATTTCGACGGTTTGATATACGAAAATTATCTTTATTGTGTGTTCTTAAAAAGTTTTTGACTAAATTTCATCACTGCTAAACTTTATCTTTCATAATTCTTTATTACAATACATTCCGATTCTTATCACCATCGTAATAATCATCATATTTCTTTAAGCTCATGTTCCCAATAATAAATAAGCTTCCACTGTAATTATTTTTCTTGAGTGAACATCGACATCAGTCAGACTTTTAATAACCGGTCGAAAAATATTTTACATCCACCCAAGAAGTTTATTTACAAAGTGGAGAATTTGTCGAAGGCTGTTGCCGTTCACTGCTGAACGTAGGACTCCCCCAGACGCCAACAAACTCGGTCTTGGGCAGCCCGCATTCATCCGCTCACAGCCACCTTCTTCAAATGGTCGGTCCAACGTTTCATATTGTGGTTTGAGAGACCGCGATGGAAAATATGCCCAACTGCCACAAAAAAATATCTGACTCTGCAAACACCAGCCATACATAACACAGCAATAATTATTTTCGTCTATCAAACCGGTCTTTCCGGCTCTTTAATATTTTGGTGCTGTCCACGAAATGAATAATTAATATTTATTTCGCGTTTGAAAATACGCGACTGTTTGGATTTATGTGCATTTTTTTTACAAATACAATGTGTTTTTGTAAATACGCTGGCACTCGTGAAGATCTAATGATGTTTAAAGATGGAGTGTATCATGTTAATCAACGGTATTTCAATAAAATGATACTCTTTTTATATGAGTTTTATTTATTTACATATAGCGCGTGAGTTTCCATACGGATTCCCAATATTTATTGTAAAATATAGTCTATAGTTCTAGGGGATAACGAAGTTTCCTTTTGATAAAATATTTTTATCAAACATTCATACAAGAAAAACAAATCTTTTCTCATTATAATATTAGTTTAAAATAACAGCTTACATGATGTATTTGTACAATGTTGGTCTTAGAGTATAAAACAATAGGTACATGAATTTAAGCAAAACATAAAAAGTAACACAAAATGACTAAGAAAAAGTTTTATTTACAAGTTGCCACGTCTCTCTTGTTCCAGTTCAATAGATTCGAAGAGAGTCTTGAAGTTTCCGGCGCCAAAACCCTGGAACAACATCCAATTTAAATGTTAACTTTAAACTCTAACAAGATATCACTCTATTTATCAATATAATAAGGTTGGGAAAAAAGACTAGATCTTGCCGTGCAACGAATCTTTTTTCGAAAACAGAAATTGTTGTTAGCTTTTGCAAACGGCCGCGTTAAAAAGTTATAAATTATCCCACGTAATCATACCACTAGAATAAAAATAAAAGTATCCTATGTATTAGCTACATAGGATACTTTTATTTTTCTTGGTCTTTGTCTATCCGTGTGACAAATCTCATGCAATTCCGTTCACCCGTTTAGGCAGGATTGACAAACATACAATATAAAATTTTAGTAGAATATTATTTTTTGTCCCTTGCTCTTTTAGATGGATTTTTAGTTTGGACTTCCAAAACAATCTCATATCGTGACTAAAATCCACTCAAAACTACTTACATTATGATTTCTCCTCTGTATAACTTCCAAGAACAAAGTAGGTCTATCTTGAGTGTTCTTCGTGAATATCTGGAGCAGATACCCGTCATCATCATAGTCTATGAGAATGTTGAGTCGCTCCAACGTGTCTATGCTTTCGGCTACCTTGACTTTACTTTGTTGGAGGCGCTCACGAATGAGTTTGTAGTACTTCGAAGGTATGGACAGGAATTCTACTCCGCGAGCCCGGAGTTTCTCGATCTGTGGAGAAGAATTTGTCCCTTTAAAATGTAACATAGAACGAATTCAAAGCACGAAAAGCCGTTGGTCCCGGCTGTCATTTGTAGATCTTTGGCAGCAGTGGCGGCGTAAGGGGGGGGGGGTGGAGGGGGCGGTCCGCCCCGGGTGCCAAGCACCAAGGGGTGACAACGAAAACTTACTTGAACAGCCAAAGCATGGACACAAAATCTCGCTCTATTAAGACATATCAATAAATAACTACCTACGCTTGTCGTTGTTCCTTACTAATATCATATTTTGAAACGCATCGAAACCATATTATTTTCATATCTTTTTTCGAATATAATTATTGAGAGCGAGTGTTCTCATTTGGAAGCGTTACTTCAAGGTTTAATGTTTTTCAGAACTGTAGAAAAAGTTTACACGTTCTTTTCATCATCCACACATCGGTGGAAAATATAAATGTAGTGGTGTCCGTTATAAGATTTATCAGAGACAAGATGGAGTGCTCATCACGACGCTTTTAAACCACTATTAACACCCCAAAGAAAACGTCGAAACAAGAGAAGCAGCATCAATTCTGTGACTTCAGTTTTCTATGCTATCTTTCCTTTTAGTGTGAAATACTAGAAGTTAATCAGACAGAAAAGTATATACAAACATCTGGGCTATCGTTGGAAAAGCGTGTGATAAAAATTAAAGCCCTTAAAAAATGTTCTTCGAAGTCAACGCAATCAAATAGTGGAAAGGGCTATTTGCTACGCAACAATATTAAAGAGGATTTAGACATTCGGATTGAAGGAAAAAGAGGAAAGAGGAGATTTCGAACGCATATGCCTGGAGAAATGGCCCGAGATGCTGAACTTGCATACATATATACATATACATATACCTATGTGGGGACATTTTCACACATGGCCATCTGACCCCAAACTAGGAGTACCTACTAACTAACTACTAACTACTCCTTTGCATTACCAAAGGAGTTGCAGAAAGCAATGTTAGAATGTCACGACAGATTTTACGAAGAACTAGACCATCATTACAGGGCAATGGATTTTATTCTGGTAACATTTAGTGTAACTTAGCATAAAATGTTGGTAACATCACCAGAAGAAGATTTTCGTGGAATCGTGGTATGGTTCTAATTCTGTTAAAAAAATACATCGTGTTGGAGATTTTACATTTGAGGCGCCATTTGGAAACCGCCAACATTTCTGCCCAAGAAGCGGTTCATTGGTGTTGCCGCATACGTCACCTAATGGTACCAGAAGGCGACAATGGACATGAAGTTGCAGATGACTCGGCGCTGCGGTACGTGTCGACCAATCAGTGTGTGGTATGCGTGCTAGCCAATCCACGCGAATCGTCATCATTGACTATATTCACGCTGTTCAATTTTGCAATTTCACCTTTCGCGCGGTTAAGTGATATTAGAAATTAAGAAGTGCCAAATTATGTACACGTTTTTTTGAGACCAATATAAATATTGAGTTATTATCGAATAATAAACAATTCATTTTGAGTACTTCCTATACGACTACCTACCCACTACACTCGCATCCAGAGAAGAACAGAGCTGGACAAATACACCCTGACTCCCGAGCATCGTATTCAACATTGGACCTTCGAGCCCGATCTTCGCATCGCATCGAGGATCAGCAAGAAACGGTCAGGCCAGTCGTTCCTGTTCTTCCCTTCTCATAAAATATTTCAATTCGCTAATACCGTTCTGTTATTCTGACATTCCAGTCGTACATCGTGTAATTTTGCAACACGTGGCGCCTACCAAACTGTGTTTCGCCGTTGGTGTTTAACCGTGAGTAACCCTTTGTTTCCTAGTAGACCGCTAAAATGAGTGACGACGAATATTCTGAAGCTGGTGATATTTCGAAATTAGGGGATCTTAAAAAGCAGAGGGGTACACTAAAAGGGCGATTGACTTTATTTGAAAAGTATGTAGGCAAGTACGAAAAGGTTAAGATGTCGGAACGACAGCAGGCAGAACTTCTTTTACGTATGGAGTCGGTCTCTAATGTGTTGATAGCATTTACTAAAATTCAAGATAAAATAGAACAAATAATAGACGAAAATGAGTTAGATAAACAACTAGAGTACAGGGAATCTTTTGAGGATCAATATTTTAGTATAATGTCCGTTGCAAAGTGTTTAACCGATGTTGGCAAACTTAAGGATGACAGTGATAGCTTAAAATGTTCAAATACGCATCATAGTGCAAGTTCCATTAAGTTACCACAAATAACACTTCCCTCTTTCGACGGTTCATATGATCATTGGCTCGAGTATAAGAATTCCTACTTAACTATGATTCATAAAAGACTTGATTTAGATGCAATTCAAAAATTCCACTACCTGAAATCATCACTTAGCGGCACAGCACTCCAAGTTATTAGCTCTTTAGAGTTTACTGCTGCTAACTATAACCACGCATGGGAGTTACTAGAGAGCAGGTACCATAACAACCGCCTTCTAATCCACAACCATGTGAAATCTTTATTTACGGCACAATACATTAACAAAGAATCCCCAGCGTTAATTAGAAAACTAATCGATGTGGTATTGCGAAACCTAAGGGCGCTTAAATCGCTTGACGAGCCCACGGACACGTGGGACACACTGGTCATGTATATTATTGTAACGAAGTTAGATGCTTCTACAGAGCGCGAGTGGGAGAATTACATAGGCACGATTTCTTCTGGTAATCACAAGACCAAACCAAAATTAGTTGATTTGTTAGGATTCTTACGTAATCGTGCCGATATGTTAGATATTATGGTTCATAGTAGCAACACGCGAACTACACAAAATAAACCTAACAATACGTCTGATAATAAGCGGCACACGGGTGGTGCGCAAGCACATCAATCCCACAGTTACGTATCCACGCGTAACAGTACCGGTAAACCCGATGGGGCAAAAACAAAACATTCATGTTTGATGTGCGGGCAAAATCACCCGTTGTTTATATGCTTTAAATTCCTTAATTTAACAGTTTCGGATCGAATTAAATTTATTGATAGTGCGAAGGACCTTTGTCGTAATTGTTTACGTACAGGTCACCTAATTTCAGAGTGTGTGTTCGGACCGTGCAAGCAGTGCAACGAAAAACACAACAGTTTACTGCATAGCGATAATAACCATAACCATGTGACAACTGCGCCGGCCGCGTCAGCGGCGAATGCTGATAAGAAACCGGTCTCTGTTGTATCATGTGCGAATAATTCGTTAATCGATAATGCGTCTTCCGTCCCGTTACCACAGGTGTTATTATCCACTGCACTAGTCGAAGTTATGGATAGTAATAACCAATATCATTCAGCTCGAGCGCTGATAGATAGTGGTAGCCAAAATTGTTTTATTTCAGAAAAGCTTTATAAACATTTAAACGTATCAGTAATACAGTCCACTATACAAATATCGGGTGTGGGACAATCGGTCTCACAGTCGAATAAATCATGCGATATTAACATGCGATCAAAAACGAGTAATTTTAAGGTTCAACTTAGATGTTTTGTTTTACCGTGTATTACAACGAGTTTACCGGCCACTCATGTTGTCTATGACACACTACACATCCCGGACAACGTATGTCTCGCGGATCCTACGTTTAACGTGCCATCAGAGATCGACTTACTGATTGGTGCAGACGTATTTTGGGATTTGTTGGATGTGGATCGTATTCGATTACCTAATGGGCCGTACCTACAGAAATCAAAAATAGGGTGGTTAATTTCAGGACCTATATTTAATAAAGCACGCGATATAAATAGTCAATGTCATTTTGTTCAGCGGTCGAACATAGATATCGATACCCAACTGAAGAAATTTTGGGAACTGGAAGAGGTTGTAAGTTCGAGTTCCATACTCACCGAAGAAGATCGTAAGTGTGAAGATCTTTTTGTTAGCACTACGACGCGCGACAGCAGCGGTAGATTTTCGGTACGAATTCCATTGAAGGAAGCGGCTGAAACGCTCGGTGACTCATATGAAAACGCAAAATCTCGTTTTATATCACTAGAACGCAAGCTAGATCGATCTCCTTCTTATAAAAGGTTGTATAGTGACTTTATGCGGGAATACATTGAACTAGGGCATATGTCTCAAATAAACGAATACGCATGGCCACACTATTTTCTCCCGCATCATGGAGTACTCCGCGAACACAGCACGACAACCAAACTGCGTGTCGTGTTCGACGCTAGTGCCACAACTTCTACCAATAAGTCACTTAACGATATCCAAATGATAGGACCTCCTCTTCAAAACGATATTTTTTCAATTTTACTCCGTTTTCGGCAATTTAAATATGTTGCTTGCGCTGACGTGGAGAAAATGTACAGGCAAGTACTCGTGCACCACGATCAGCGCAACCTTCAATTAATTTTATGGCGGGAAAATTCATCTGATGAGTTAGGTATATACCGACTCAACACTGTTACGTATGGAACCGCGTCGGCTCCATATCTTAGTATGCGTTGTTTACGTCAACTCGCACTAGAAACGGAAGACAACGACATTGCTAAAGTCATAAACGAAGATTTTTTTGTTGATGATTTAATTACCGGTAAAGATGATCCCCACCTTTTAGTAAATGTATGCGAAAAGACTTCGGAGGTTTTAAAATCGGCCTGTTTTCCTTTACGAAAGTGGACTTTCAGTCATGACGTAAACGTAAAGGCATCTAAAGAGTTAGCAATTGGGGACCATTGTCAAAATAAAACTCTCGGTTTAGGTTGGCAAGTCGATAAAGATGAACTTCATTTTACTACCAACTTAGAAAATAAAGTTAAAATTACCAAACGAAGTATGATGTCGGTCATTTCTCAAATCTATGACCCGTTAGGTCTGCTATCGCCGGCAATAATTACAGCAAAAATATTGCTTCAAAAGTTGTGGTTATGTAAAATCGATTGGGATGATGCGGTTCCCCATGATATCGAATGTTTGTGGAACCGATTCATTCAAAGTTTATCATCATTAGGCAATATTCGCGTTCCTCGTTACGTCATGAGTGAATGTACACAAAACTCTGAGCTTCATATTTTCACTGACGCATCACAAGACGCGTACGGTGCTTGTGCGTATGTACGTACTTATTCGGACGATTCTTCTGTTGAAACGAAGTTGTTATGCGCTAAAAGCAAAGTCGCACCAGTTAAAACTGTATGTACCATCCCGCGACTTGAGTTATGCGGTGCTTTGCTAGGCGCACGGTTATATCATAAAATTATAAATTCATTGAGACTGAAGTTTACTAAAATATTCTTTTGGACCGACTCCACCATAGTCATGGGCTGGATCAGAATGTCACCTCATAGTTTAAAAACGTTTGTTCAAAATCGTGTGTCACAAATAAACGACCTTACAGGTGATGCAATTTGGTTACATATTAACGGTAAAGACAACCCGGCCGACATTGTGTCGAGGGGTATTCCGTTAAACGACCTCCAAGACAATGATATGTGGTGGCGCGGGCCTACGTATTTACAACAACATAAAATCGATTATTCAAACGACGTTTTGATTGATAAAGACCAATTACCCGAAATAAAACCTCAGTTTGTTAGTATGGTATGTAGTGGTCCAAATGACAACGTTGGTTTTATTGATTTCAATAGATTTTCTTCATTTAATCGTTTGCGGCGAGCAACAGCCTATGTACTTCGTTTTATAAGTAACACACGTACAAGTAAACAACATCGCAAAACCGGTTCGTTATCTGTCGATGAGTTAGACGCCTCAGTTGTTATGCTTGCACGGCTCGCGCAAATGCAATCTTTCTATAACGAATATAATGATCTCACTAAGCGGTCGGTAGTCAAGTCCAAAAGAATGCTAGGTCTTAATGTTTTCTTGGATGAATTCAAAGTAATACGCGTTGGTGGAAGATTAAATAACTCACCACACTTTGACAATAATAAAAAACATCCAGTGCTATTGTGTAGTAAACATCGGTTCACAGTGTTGTTGTTTGCACATGAACATAAACAATTGTTACATGGTGGACCACAGCTCCTACTAGCTTGTGTGCGTGAGGCTTGGTGGCCGCTCGGAGGACGAAACCTTGCTAGGAAAACCATACACGACTGCGTCACGTGCACTCGCATGAAAGGGCAGACGTTGCAACCTATCATGGGTAACTTGCCAGCTGAACGCTTGGAACCTGGCTTCCCTTTTATGCGCTGTGGTGTTGACTATGCCGGGCCAGTGATGATCTTGAACCGTAGGGGTAGGGGAGCTAGTCTCATCAAATGTTATATATGTTTATTCGTCTGTTTATGTACACGTGCCATACATTTAGAACTAGTAACAAGTTTGTCAACAAAGGATTACATACTTGCATTAAAACGCTTTATTTCACGTAGAGGAAAGCCAGCTGAGATAATATCAGATAACGGAAAGAATTTCGTAGGGGCAGAAAGGGAACTAGTTTTTTTTATTGAGAATAATAATAAAGATATTATTGATTTCACTTCAGATAATGACATAAAATTCAGTTTCATACCGCCGTATGCTCCTCATTTTGGCGGTCTATGGGAAGCAGGGGTGAAATCGTGTAAGCACCACCTGCGACGCGTAGTGGGGGGGGCAAACCTTACTTACGAGGAATTCAGTACGGTGTTATCGCAAATTGAAGCCATCCTGAATTCCCGTCCCTTGACAGCCCTGTCCACCGATCCCAACGACCTACAACCCCTTACTCCCGCCCATTTCCTCATCGGTCGACCACTCACCGCTCCAGCCTGCAGTGACTTGACTGCTACGCCGAGTCACCGCCTGCTGCGCTACGACGTGATTGAGCAGATGAGACAAGGTTTTTGGAAGCGATGGGCTAGAGAATACGTATCGGAGCTGCAGACGAGGACCAGGTGGAAGACTCACCGAGATTCCGTTACGCTTCATCAACTAGCTGTGATCAAGGATGACAACCTGCCCCCACTCAGGTGGAAACTGGGAAGAATCATATACATTCACCCGGGTGCCGATGGAATCTCGAGAGTGGCTGACCTACGCACGGCATCGGGCATCACACGAAGAGCATTCTCCAAAATCTGCCCGCTGCCAGTGCCGCCCTCGATTCCGGACGAGCCGCAGTTGGTCATGTAATCCTGTTTGGAACCTGGCACTTCCAAGGCCGGGCCTATGTTGCCGCATACGTCACCTAATGGTACCAGAAGGCGACAATGGACATGAAGTTGCAGATGACTCGGCGCTGCGGTACGTGTCGACCAATCAGTGTGTGGTATGCGTGCTAGCCAATCCACGCGAATCGTCATCATTGACTATATTCACGCTGTTCAATTTTGCAATTTCACCTTTCGCGCGGTTAAGTGATATTAGAAATTAAGAAGTGCCAAATTATGTACACGTTTTTTTGAGACCAATATAAATATTGAGTTATTATCGAATAATAAACAATTCATTTTGAGTACTTCCTATACGACTACCTACCCACTACACTCGCATCCAGAGAAGAACAGAGCTGGACAAATACACCCTGACTCCCGAGCATCGTATTCAACAATTGGAGTTTCTCAGATTCAATGCAAAATGACGGCTGAACAGTCACCTCTAAAACAGAGATCTCGGTGGAAGTTCAAAAGTTCTATGGACAGCTGTACAAATCTCAAGCCGTGAGACCTGTTTCCCATGGTACCGAAGATCCAAGGGCCCAATTGACGAGGATATCCCGGACGTTGACCAAAGCGATATTAGTGCGGCTCTGGAACAGCTTAAAAACAGCAAAGCTCCGGACATTACGACTGAGCTTTTAAAAGCAGGTGGGGCTACAATGACCGTTCAAGTAAAAGACGAAAGCAATCCAGCTGCGCAGAGAGATGAAACAAGATGATGTTATATCTCCGAAACTTTTCACCAACGCGCTGGAGGACGTCTTCAAAACATTGGACTGGACTGGGCGGGGCATTAACATAAACGGTGAGTAGATCACATATCTCCAGTTTGCCGACGACATCGTTATTATGGCAGATCCTCAAGACGAGGGGGCCTCAGCATGAACTTGGACAAAACGAAGGTTATGTTCAATCAACACGTCGAGCCAAGGCTGATCGCCGTTGATGGCAACTTGCTCGAAGTGGTCCAGGAATACGTCTACCTTGGACAGACGATCCAACTTCGAGAAGTCGATAGGAGGGTGCATTTGGGGTGAGCAGCATTTGGTAAGCTTTGTCGAGTCTTCTCGTCGCCTATACCGCAGAGTCTGAAGACGAAATTCTTTGACCAGTGCGTCCTGCCTGTTATGACTTATGCTGCCGAGACGTGGACACTTATAGCGGGGCTAGTTCACAAGTTCAGAGTTGCTCAGCGGGCAATGAACCGAGCAATGCTTAGAGTTTCTCTAAGGCCTAAGCGATAGCTAGAATTCCCAACGAGGACATCCGGAGGAGAACTAAAGTCACCGACACCGACACCGCAGAATCAGTAAGCTGAAGTGGCGCGACGGCTGATGGAGCAGACTTGTCCTAGAGTAGAGTAGAGAGTACCGCGAATCGGTAGACGTAGCGTGGGACGCCCTCCAGCCCAATGGGCCGATGACCTGAAGAAGGTGGTGGTGGCTGGATGCGGAAGGCAGAGAACCGGGAAAACTGGCGCGCCTTGGAGGAGGCTTATGTCCAACAGTGGACCTAAACAACACGGAAGTGATGATGATGAATGTAAATTGGGGGCTATTTTGAGTCTGTTTCAAGGTTTGCGCATGTCTTAATTTTTTATAACAATTTGGTTAGATACTTCATGTGAAACAAGCTTTTGAAAGTTTAAATTAATAAAATCATACTGACTTGGTCTACAATGAGCCAGCCAAGCGCGACTAACCAATCTTTCGATTTTATCAATTAATAGAGACAGGAAATTCAATTTTGATAATATGTTAAAATATGGTCTCGTATGCATTTTTAGTATAATTTTGTGTTTTATTTTGAGTACCTAGGGGTGCTCTATACACATCCGCCCGGGGTGCCAATCTACCCTACGCCGCCACTGTTTGGCAGTCGTTATGGGTAGTCAGTAGCCAGAAAGTCTGACAACCAGTCTTACCAAAAGGTATCGTGTTACCCAGTAACTGGTTTGTGGAGGTCCAATAGGCAGTCGCTCCATGTAAAACACTGGTATTCAGCTGCATCCGGTTAGACTGGAAGCCGACCCCAATATAGTTGGGAAAAGGCTAGATGATGACTGATGATGATGACTTACAGCAGTGATAATATCCTCAGTATTAATAGCGATGTGTTGCACGCCGGCCCCGCCGTGGTACTCCACATACTCTTGGATCTGACTCTTCCTCTTGCCAGCTGCTGGCTCGTTGATGGGCATCTTCACTGTCTCCTCATAGTTAGCCATCACTATGGAGCGGAGAGCTGAGTACTCCGTACAGACTTGCTTGTCATCCACGGACCAAAATCTTGAAAAAACGGGCATGGTAATATTAAAGTACAGACTCCATTAAATCATGCCATACCAAACTGTATTTTTTTCCAATTGAATATGAACCTTATTCTTTTGTGATGAAGTTGAAAGTGGTTGTAACTTGATGTGCTGGCCTCTGTACATAATATAAATTGGTAAGTAATAAAATTTATAGTGGATTGGATTTCAAACAAGCCGACGGCCTACTTGATGTTAACCCCTGCCTATCACTCACTCACTTCAGCCGAAAGACGTCCACTGCTGGACATAGGCCTTCGCCAAAGGGGGGGGGGGGGGGGGATTTCTATAATCGCCACGCTTGGCAGGTGGGTTGGCGATCGCAGTGATCACAGAGAACGCTGCTGCCCATTCTCTGGTGAGTCCCTTAGTCGCATCTTACGACACCCACGGGAAGATATGGGATGGTGCTATTCTTTACGTCCGACACCATACGACGACAATACCAGAAGCCTTGCAGCTATGCGTTGCTCTCCCAGAAACGGGTTTTTTTTAAACGTTGCTCCACACTACGAACTGCTCCTGTGTCGTGGGTGCGTTTACAAACATATTATAAACTCAAATACACAAACAGCCAGACCCGGAACAACTATCTGTAGGCCATACAATTATTTACCCGTGCAGGAACCGAACCCGCGACACGCAGCGCAGCAGTCAATCGTTTAACAACTGCGCCAACCGTGTCATCAAAGAATTGAAATGTACCTGTCATTACAGGTACATTTCAAATCTTTGATGACACGGACACCAGCACCCATACCTACCCTGCAAACCGGAACAACGCTGCTACTACATAATTATTACCTGCCTCATTTAGGTATTCCTGCTAAAATAAATGAATGTCTTTCTTCTTTTCTTTCGCACGATTCCTCCATTGGGTTCTTACCTGTGGAATTGTAGACACCGTTCATACCACGACGCAGCTTCTTCCATTCCACCATCAGGCTGGTTGCCGACTACGTGGTCTATGAAGTTGATTTCCACTTTTGGTCTATTGCAGAAAAAAAAGGAGGAATTAATATTTGAAACTAGCTTCTGCCCGCGACTTTTTCCGCGTGGCAGTACCATAAAACATCATAAGACATTCGGCAATAGTGTAGCCTTCTATTAGAGATTATTTCAAATAGATTACTTTGATGAGCTTTGAAATCAGCGGCACTATTCCCAAATTATTGCTGCTCTTTACAGCCAGAATCAACAGTAGCGACCACCAGAAAAGTGCCGAGGCAATGAAGCTCGATGAATCCCGGAGAAACATTACAACTGTCTTGAATCCCACAACGAAATTAATCAGAAAAAAAAGGCGGAGGAGTATGAAAAAAATTATTTTTCGACATTTAGTTATACACTTACAGGAATTTGTTGATGGGATCCTTATCCAGCAGCTGATATCCAGGTAGGAAGGGTCCCCGATATTTGGATCTGTCCACTAATGTGTGAGTGTTGTCTCCATACTGTTGAAAATAAACAGTTATTATCTACTCGTCAATCTAGATTCTAGATGACCATGCCTAGGGATACATATTTACTTTTAATAAAAAAAATGGATGCACCTTCTAGAAATATCTTCAATTATATTCTCTTTGTCTTCAATCCATGACTCTCTGGATCGCGGGATTTCTTCGATACAAAATTTCATTCCATACTAAGTCAACACCTAAAGTTTAGATAATATCCATCCCATTTCTGATCCTTGCACGTGCATGTTAGATTCTCCACTACATCAGTTAAGATTGGTGGACATGAACGGGACGATGTCTTCGTACTTATGCTACTGGCATATCCTACCCTAAAGCGTTCATTGCTTTAGCACATAACAATATTATGCTTAACTGGTAGATTCCAGGTACTGAATAGACTGAATTTTAACTCACTTTTTTGAGAGTCACCCTCTCAAAAAAGTGAGTTAAAATTCAGTAAATTCGTACTCCTAAACGTGAACGATTTTTACAATGTTACCAGGTGTGAATTATGTAAGAAAAGAGCTGCCCCACATTGCTTTGGCTTTAAATAAGGCACTCAGGCTCAAGTGGGATAGGGTGGGTCACGTCAGCCGCATGCAGAGTGACCGCTGGGCGAGTTTCCATGTCCTCGCAATGGGTGCCTGAAAATGCGGGGTCGCGCGTCGCCAAGGACGGCCCAGAAACAAAAGGCGAGATGAACTGGACGCGTAGGTATCTACCACGAGAACTAGTTTGAAGTGGCGCTGGACAAAATTTCCTAGAAGGACTTGGGGAGGCCTGTACCAGACAGAAGGACAGAACATCCTATTTAAAAAAAGCACTAGTATAGTTTGATTAAAAACTCCTTACCGTCTTAACAGTAGCCAACCTGACGACTCCATACTCGTCTTCTTCTTCCCACAAGTCCTTGATGACTACCGCGCCCTGTTTCCTTGCGTACTCCAGGATAAAGTCGAGGTTCTCCACCTGGAAAGCGACGTCCTTCACGAAGTCGCCGTGGTACGCGACTTCGTTTGCGAAGTCCGTCTCTTCGGGGTCGTATTGAGCTTGGAATACGAATATGATCTGTGTGGAGAAAAGATAAAACATTAATTCTTACGTCTTTTAAAATCCGTTTATTAAGTATACTCCAATTAAGTAAGTACTAATAGAATGACCTAATTAAGTGCCTATTTAAATACCCTATTTTAATAATAGTTCATATTTTTAACGACCGTTTTTTTTTAATAGACAATTTATTTGACATAGGTACCTAACCTATGTCAAATACCAAACTGCCAAATTCTCCCAATTTTGTATGAACCATATACTTTTGTATTAAAATAAAGTTGAAAATCTATCAAAGAAATTTGACAGTAGCTTTATGTGCTGGCCTCGGTGCTGAACGAAAAATCCACCAATCATTTGACATAATTTATAACTGCTGTCAATACCTACACGATTGACCTTAGATTTTGTACGGCAATAAGCAGCTGCGTGCCATAAAATTAATATATGGTAACTCAATTGACTTACTTTACAGATTGTAAAGCAATTAAAATTATAATTTAACAGTTAATTGAAAATTAATCGTATTTTCAAGGCCAAAATAAATGGTTTTATTTAGAGAATTTGTCATGGAAATTGGATGATGGTTTAATGGTGTGTATTGCGGGTAGTTGA
The DNA here is from genome assembly GCA_947361185.1 of Charanyca ferruginea. Lineage (NCBI taxonomy): Eukaryota > Metazoa > Arthropoda > Insecta > Lepidoptera > Noctuidae > Charanyca > Charanyca ferruginea. The sequence goes on from OX376070.1 coordinate 6,675,045, forward strand.
AAGAACAAAGTTTTAGTCTGTCACCGCCATTGACCCGACACTAAAGAGTAAAGTCAGTAGCCCAAGACGGCAACGACAGATGGAACAAAGGCCAGGCGTTGGCGGGCAGTTAAAAAAGGTGAGTACATAGTGTATTTTAATTGTATGAGTATGAGCGTATGAGACCCAAAGATTAAATACCGGCAGAGCTATTCTGTTACAATCTCGCCTAGGTGTTCACCTAGCGAGATGTCATCCGTCCCGATGCTTGACATTGACAAAGCAGACAGATGGATGGATGAACTCACTTCAGTCTTCACATAGATGTTCACCGAGGGAGATTGAAACAGAATAGCACTACTGGTAAACGTACCTATATAACATTCATCTAGTTTGACATAGAATATTATTGTGAAACTTAGAACTGCAGAGTTGAACCCAGCCCCTGAAGATATAGCAAGAACTGGTTTCCAGACTCTCTTCTGGTAACAACGAGATGTAACGTGTTACATACATTTGAAACAATGTATCGCAACATTGTTGTATAGACTAACATTTGATATTGCGCAGTTTCTATTGTATATCATAAATACAAAACATTAGCATGTTATCAGCAACACTGGAACATTCTGTTTTCAGTAATCTTGTTACTTAGGTACCTCTTAGCACTTTGCCCGCGACTTCGTCCCCAAATGATTCCATTGATAAATATAGCCTATGTTACTCAGGGATAATGTAGCATTCTAATGGTAAAAGAATTTTCAAGATCGGAACAGTAGTTTTTGATTTAAATCGTAACAAACAAACAAATATTTCCTTTTTATAATTCCTTTTTTTATAGTTTAGGAAAATTATTGGACTACTACGTTTCCCACTTGACCATAACCTTTACTAATGTCAGCAACGCAAATAAGAGACAGAACACAATAAAATATTATCTATAAAATATAATAACCAGTATTTCGCACTTATAAATACCTGTAGAGGCTCGTCTAATCATAATACCCGTTTACCTTATTCAATCGGACGGCATACGAAGCTAGTTTTCTCGAACCAGTCTCCAGTCCACTGTATGCCAGAGGTTCGAAGCCGAATCTTGTTACATAGTAGCTGGCTGCCTGTGACATGACGGAGAAAAATGAATTAGAAAAATAAAAAAACTGCGTAAAAACTGAACTTTAAATAAAAACTGAAAAGTAATAAACAAGTCCTGTGGTCTATAATTATGTATAAGTATTAATGTTGAATAACTTATGTATGCCATTAAAATAAAAACCACGCCAGTAACGATTCGAACAGTAGGGTATTTTTGCATGGAAAGAGCCGATATATGTTTTATTTTAAATGATTCATCATCATCATCATCATTTCAGCCGAAAGACGTCCACTGCTGGATAGAGACCTCTCCCAAAGGGAGGGTTTTGCCATAATCGCCACGCTCTTGGCAGGCGGGTTGGCGATCGCAGTATGGTTGTTACAAAGGCACAGAGAACACTGCTGCCCATTCTCTGGTGAGGCCCTTAGTCGTCTCTTACGACACCCACGAAAAGATATAGGATGGTTTTAAATGATTATAATTGAATAAATATAATTACCTATGTTGTCATACCTCACGTGAGTTTTAATCAACATACAAAGTAAAACAGCGGTTCAATTTCCAAAGTTGCTTTGACAGTTCCCCTCAAATTACAGAATAATATTATTAATTACACTTGATATGATTGGACTTCATACTCAATTACATTTATAAAACCTAGGACACATAATTTAATTAAGTTGGTACTCCGGTTCCGTTCACACTCTGTCTAAGAAAATGAGGAAAACTCACCTGTTTAGCATTAGACACCCAGAATGTGAGATGATCGAAAGCCAAGAACTGCCCACTTTCAGGTTTTCTACCCTTGTCTGTGTAAGAAGTCTGAAATAAATATTTCGGATCGTTTAATCATCATCATTTCAGCCGAAAGACGTCCACTGCTGGACATAGGCCTCCCCCAACGTTTAATAAGTTATTAAAATAAAAAAACACTGAAGGTAAGGCGGTTGGTCAATAAGATTTCAAAAATGTTGCTGTAGGTAATCTTGAAGTGACAAGATGCGCTAGAAAATAGTCGATTCTAAAAATTAACCACCATTACTGCACTTAGTAAACTACGGTAAGACCACGAGCAATTGTTTTAGGTTGACTTGATTGCATGAATTAGAAAAGTCTGAAAAGCTGTTAGAATATCTACAGTAATCTACGAATTTGTGTAGGTAAACAAGACTCTGCGCACTAAGATTTTAAGAATCTTTATTTCTCATAACAACATAAATACAGTTCACTTACTTAAGAAATAAATTGTAAAATCAAAACTTACCATTGTAATCTCTAAATAATATATTTAACCAAGCATAAATGTAAATTACTGTCGACACTGTGAGTGTAGTTATATCAAACACTATATTTAGACTAAAACGTAGCTCAACATGTCTGTGCTTTTATTGAAGCGAGAAAATACCGACTTCATAATTTAAAGAAGTTTTACAAGAAAACAAGACGGTGATAAGGCTGTGTTTACAAGCGGTAGCATAATTATGTAAATTAACGTTGAATGAAGGAGACTGTGTGATTTTGACGCTGAAATAGTGTAAACTAGAGACCAGGAAGTGTCATTTTAAAGTTTCAATCTGTTGGCTCATATTACCCCATAAAGCTCATATACATACCCTATAATTAACAAATCGAGAAAAAATTCAACGTCAAAACTATAACCAATCCGCGCATCGTATAGGAGGTATCTAATAATGGGTAGGTACTACTTTACCTACCAAAAAATACCAAAGAGATAACCGAATACCTCGGTGTATATTTCCCGTCTCCACTACACCACCGACGCGACGCGGAGGACATCGTGAATTCGTGAAGTACGTGCCCCAAAGGCAGCTATAGTGCAACTGCTGGAGTCGCATCGCAATGTCAACTTTAAGGCGTTTGTGGTGTGTATACCAACATGTTGAAGTTTTTTATCTGACTGTACAAAACAGTATCATGGTTGTATCGTATTTACGCAAACATTCGCCTTACTTGGATAATACAAAATCGACATAATTTCAAAGCCCATAGAGTACAATTTGTATTATCCAAGTAAGGGGAATATTTGCGCAATTACGCCATGTGAAGTGCCGGCATCAAAAATATATCAATTCGGACTCTGTGCCCGAATATTGTATCCAAATCGTCAGCAAGCCAGAATAAATGGTTTATTATTATTGTAGTACCTACCTACCCTAGTAAATCAGTTTTATTAATTAACATTAAAAAAAATCTAAAGCATAAACTACCAGTGTTGAAAATGATCTTTGATTGGTAGGAGTTCATTAATAAAACTCTGCATTACGCAGATACAGAATTACAAGGATCGTCATCATTGTGAACTAGGGCTAAGTTGACGTTACCGAAGACCTACGTTGTCGCTCACCAACTTCACACAGGCGAGCCTCCGTCGCACAGTGTTAACAAAATGTTATTCTGGACAAAGTTTGGACAAAGTCAAATCGTTTACTTTAATTAGACCATTAAAAACCACTTTTGAACAAATGTAAATGTAACTAAGCTATAGCAATGATTTGACTTTTTTAGGAAGTATAAAATGATAGGTAGGTACTTAATAGGCCTTTTCCTCAAAGCCAGCTTTCTATTCAAAAACCGCGTCCTTAAGTTTGGGACCTATGATGCTACAGACAGACACACAAATATACATGTTAAATTAAAAAACATTAAAAATTCTATAGGATAGTCATATTAACAATTCGAAAATTTAAACGAATCTCATACTTTTACGTCTTCGTGCTCATTCCGGCACTATCAATAGTCAGGACATTCCCCCAAAAATTCAAAAACGTCCCCAAAAAATGAGCGCATCACTTTCAAAATGTGCACTAATTTCATTTATTTTAAAGCATTTAAAAAAGAACTTTGTCAAGACCTCATCGAAATTTTTTTAAATTAGATACGATGTTTAATTTGAACTATCTAGGTAGGTACGACACTTTTATTTTGATATATACATAAGATGTGAGGATAGCGTTGCCATTTCTAAAAATCAAAAAGCCGTACTTTTGGGTCCCAAAGCCGGATATCAAGAATATTGAAATATTGAATAAAACACATATTTAAAAGCCAGACTTTTGAATTTAAAAAAAGAGATTTTAAACAAAAAAAAAATAAGAAAACACATAAGTAGGTACCTATTTTATGAGAAGCGTTTAGTTGCGAGTCAGCAAATCTCGTATCACTCGCTCGTTCGCTACTGACTGAAGTGATTGAATTGAACGATTGTGTTAAAAGCCTAACAAAACCCGGACGGGCCGGACGCACCTAAATTTAGCCGGACAAGACGTCAAAAAGCCTAACACTGTCCGGCTTTATCCGGACGGATGGCAACGCTATGTGAGGAGCTGTACATCTAGGTTTTTTGTAAGTATATCAATGTGCCTCTGATGTAGGAATAAATAGTTTAGTCTACATGCTTGGTCTATTACGGCGACAACAACCTAACCAACAGCTGTAGGTATTTCTTTTCTATAATGTAATACAACAAGCACAAGTGACGTATTTGTTTACAAAACAACAAACTAGGACCTTGTTTACTCCTTACCATACAGGTACCTACTACATAACAAACAATATATTAGTCGTATAGATATGTACACTATTTTGTCCACAATTTAACCCACTGCGCAAATCACGCGATATAAACAAAATGCAAATGTGATTGGATATAGAAAACTGGATTTTGAAGCAAGTTTAAGCACAGAGGCGGGGTGAAGCGTCATGAGCAGCCTACTCACCTACTGATGCAGAGGAGCTTACCGTTGTCTTCTTACGTTAAATTATAGAAATCATGACGTTTTTCTTTTCAGCAATGCTTTTCTTTTTGTACATAGGGTAGTCTGCAGAAGCGGTATTGGAATATCAAAATATATAAAATTAGTTCTTTACTAAAATTTAATTAAATATTGTTTTTTAATAAAAATCTTGAATTGAAGCACGGCAATAATCATCTTTGACTTGCGTTCAAAACTAGCACTTGTAAAATTCAACCCCAAATAGCTAGGAATGCTCTTTTTATTCATAAAGTAATGATTCTATTTATTACTGGTGTGTACTTTAACTGTTAGACTAGAATCCAGGAACAATTTATACTCGGTATACAATGTAGGTCGTTTTATATATTAACCAGTCTTACCAAGGAATATCGTGCTACCCAGTAACCAGGCTATGAAGGCAGGCAGTCGCTCCATGTAAAACATTGGTATTTAGCTACATCTGGTTAAACGACCCCAACATGTTTGGGAATAGGCTAGGCAGATTAATATTTATATTCCTAAAAATAATCTGTCACTTTTTAAATACCTACTGTAACTTTGCCAATATCCCTTACAATAATATTTACTTCGTAATCTTAATTAACTTACTACACACAGCTAAAACATTTAGCGACGATAGCGACTTTGTATACCTCTCTCAAGAATATATTTTCTGCGGCAAGCAGTCTCTACCCCACGTTAGTAGGAGTTAGAGTCCGGTACAAGTCGGTCGGCCATTTTAAATATCAGCCACTCGTTCTGTGTTACAAAATGTTGTGCAATCGATTTTATTAATGTTTCTAGAATTTTCCACGACAAATAACACAAAAAAAAAACGTGTTGTAGATTTGAAAGGGTTTGTAGCTGTGCGCGCGCATTGATGTTGTCTAAAAGTTTCGCAATCAGACGCTTTTCTTATTTATTTATTTTCAGCCTGTATTGTCCCACTGCAGGGCAAAGGCCTCCCTTTCTTCTTTACAACCCTCTCTGTCCAAAACTAGTGTGGACCAATCCCTCCTGTACGCGTCAAGCTCATCCCGCCATCTTCGCCTAATTTATATAAATAAAAATGAATGTTTGTATGTTTGTCCGTTCCTAAACCATTGATCCGATTGTCCTGCGTAAACCCGCAACAGTTCCTAAATTCAATATCAAAGAAAAACACTTTTTTTAGCATTACATTCCACGTGTACCCGTTAGAAACGTGTGCTAGATCTTTATAAAATGAGATCAATTATTTAATTCTCTATACATACAGAATTCTTTTTTAAGTTAGGTTAAGAAAATCAATCCTTCAACTTCGCTAAAAAATCTTAAACGTCGATCTTGATATTTACTAAATTAAAGTCTTGCCACTTCTTAATGAAACAGATTTATTTACAAAAGTACTCGAAAATAAAAATAAAAAGCAAAAAGAAAGCTGTACGCACTTTTTATTATCTAGAAAAATCAACGTGTTCTAGAAAAGTTTATTTAAAATTAGTAGATACTAAAATAGTTTTATGAAAATAACAAGGAAAAATGTTTTATATAGTACCAAAACAGTGTTCTAAAGTAATCTTTAGAACACTCTTTTGGTACTCGTTCCTTGTGAACGACTAAGTACTTTGACTACGTGTATGATTATTAAGTGAACTAATTACCTATTCTGTTTTAAGAAATACATTTGTCTTGAACCACAAAAGGCAAACGTACATTATGTGTGAAGAAATCTATTCAACATTTTTTTTTATGTAAGTATCATGGACGTCCCTAGGTACTAAAAATGAAATATTTTTTTCAATATTTATGCTGCATCGTTCTTCTTCACTTCTTCAGTGAGGTCGCTCTTGGTTGACTTATCCTCCAAGCGTTCAATCGCTTCGAACACCCACTTGTAGTTCATGGCACCGAAACCCTGAAATTCAACTTCATATTAACTAAACGAACCGTCGCCGTCGTCGTAGATATGTAGTGATGATCTGGTGATTATTTTTATTGGCTGTATGTACTGTGACTAAGTTACAAACCCTATGATTTCTCCTCTGCAATATTTCAATGAACACAGTCGGTCGGGCCTGCAAGTGCTTCGTGAAAGCCTGCAGCATGTACCCTCGCTCGTCGAAGTCTATCAGTATGTTTTGCTCCTGCAACGCTTCAATGCTCTCAGCGACTTTCACTGAGCTGTCCTTCAGTTTCTCTCTGATTAAATCGTAGTAAGTCGGTGGCCACGACAGTATATCGGCACCTCGAGCTTTTAAATTTCGCATCTGAGTGGTAAAAAGAATATTTATTATGGACAAAATGCATAGACATAACGTGATTGATATTCACAAGCTAATTCTATCTATTTCTCTCCAATAAAACAAGAAAGAGATAGATATTTAATTAGAGCTGTCAATTAAAGTTGATCTAAAATGGTCATACAAATTTGTCATTACAGAAGGTATTGATTAAAAACACGGCGAAGTTCAAGGCATCTAATACAAAAGTCAACTAATTTGACATGTCTAACTTAGTTCATATCTGTCGCCGTCCTTTTCTTTAACTCCCTGGCAGTAAGAGATGCCAATTGTAAATTTTTGGTTTAGTTTGCGAATATCGACACCAATGGCACGATTAAGTAAACTTACGGTAGCAACAATATCATCAGTGTATAGAGCAATATGCTCGACTCCTGAGCTTCCTAGCGCCTTCACAAACTCACTGGCTTTACTACTTGGCCTTAAACCTTTCGCTGCTTCATTCAGGGATAACTGTAAGAAACCACAAACAAAATAAATATTCATAAGGAAGGCATTTCAATATGCATGCTGGAGGTGAATCAATTTGCTTCTTCTGCAAATATCATTTTAAATTGCAATTTCCATTAAATTACCACCCGTAAAGATTGAATATTATTACCAGTTACCACCCGTAAAGATTGAAGATAATAACTCCTACTACAGTACGGTCAACGTAACTTGGCGCGTCTGAAGTTAGCCGATTAGCTGCGCAGTAGACAATTTCGTTCCTAAAAGTTCCATTGCGCAGCCAAACAGCTAACTTCAGACGCGCCAAGTTACGTTGACCGTATTGTATGTACCTATGTCTAATTTTGATGCCGGTCGGTAAGCTGATAAGCTCCCGACTACTCTCGAGCTTAGTAAGCTAGCTCGGTTGGAGAGTGGAGCTCTACGAAGAAGACGATATAAACGTATTATGTGGGCCGATCCCGGCGGCACTGCAATGCCGGGCCGACCCGTGACGGGAGTGGAGCGAGCCCCGAACATCCCGTCAGCTTTCAAAAATCAGATTAATATACTGGTCCCTCAGTGAGGGAACTTTCAGATATTAAGCTGAAAAGAACAGATACTACACTTTGATCTTAGCCAAAAGGCCGAGAAGCGATACCGTGGTAAGTGTACGGGCGAGAGTCATTCGATCGCGGAGAATCTTAACACCGCGATTCAGAAATTGCCGTCACGGGCACAGCGCTATCTATCGAACAACGGTGGTACTGCCAAGGTATTTTTATCTCTCTAGTGAACGACACACTTACGAGAACATTTTCATCCTTGTTGATTACTGATGCGGAGTTGATGCAGGAATACGGAACTATATCATGTTTGTAGTCAACGCACCAGAATCTGGTAATGACAAAACAAACAATTTATAAAATACAAACCAGCCAAAAATGCTGGTGATCTAATTTATGCTAATGTACTAAAATTACGTACTTAGGTTAATTTATTTTTAATTTATTTCATAGCATGTTAGATTTTATTTATAGTCTCACCTGTGCATATTGAGATTTTTTTCATACCAAGCCACGGAATCCTCAAGTGTTCCGTCAGCCATATTGCCTTCTACATGGTCTACAAACATCAAATTAGTGGCGGGCCTGGAAATAACAATACGGTGCACGAATAGAATCCCTATTCATACTTTCAAATCATTTTAGTTATCTTATTCCATACTTTTTGCATTATTCTATGTAAACTATCCGATCCGGTAGCCTTGTGAATTATTAAGGGAAGCGCCATCTAGTTTTCACTCGTACAAACTGTAAATAACCAATGAAAATTCCCCTAATTTTACGAACCCATAACCTTGTTCGTAACAATGAATTGGCAGTAAGTATTATTTATTAGTGTGTTTTTAGATGAAATGAGTAGAATACGTGACGTGACGTTTTAGTCTAAACTAAAAAAAACGTTTTCATCCCACCATCTCGGAAAGAGTATTTTTAATCTTCAATATCTGAGTGGAAAAGCCGTTTTTATTCTCTAGAGGATAAAGTAAATTTATCTTCAATATCTGAGTGGAAAAGCCGTTTTTATTCTCTAGAGGATAAAGTAAATTGAATTTAGAACATCGTGTGCACTAAGTTTGTGAATTAAAAAAAACATTAAACCTATTTACTGCTACCTCTATGGTGCCGAATATATCATACAACTTTTTTTTAATTTGTTAAAAACTCAGACTTTGTAAACGTTTTTTTTTTTGCATTTAGTCATTTCCTCGCTGAGGTGGAATGAAAAGTTACGTGTTGCACTCGAGTGCAACACGTAACTCGATTTTTCACCTCGTGCTCTTTTGATTCCCTCGCTAACGCTCAGGATTCTAATTTTGAATCACTCGCTGCGCTCGTGATTCAATTTGAGAATCCTTCGCTTGCTCGGTCATCAAAATTGAACACGCGGTTAAAAAGCAACTTTGCACTCTTGTATAACAAATAACTATTAATGTGTATTATTGTTTGTAAGTTAAAAAATTATTTCACGAATAAAAGCTACGGAGACCTTTAAAAAAATTATCTAATGTTTACGTAAGTATGAGGAGGTACTTTTGCTGACAAGGAGGATTGGGGGGCGCTCTTATGTAATATGTACTTAAATGGCCCTACTCTGTTGATTAAACAAGAAAAGTAACATAATTATAATTTATACATTTCTTTCTTACCTATGAAGTCAATATTTTAATAATGCACTTACAATGATTTATTCAAGATATCGTCTTCCACAGGTTCATACCCCGGTAACAATATTCCTTTATACTTGCTTCGATCTATAAGTGTGTGCGTGTTGTCTCCATACTGAAAAAGTGGAAAATAAAAATTTCTATTGAAACTACGTGTCTACAGTGTAGTAGACCGTTGATTCTGTATAGTCTTTGACTCTATACAATATTCAAATTTTCTCATGTATGAGCGGACCTGCCAGAAAAGCCTCGTTATTAAAAAAGCTGGTGCTTACTCGTATGCAGGAAGATGATGATTTGAAAAAGCACATCGCGGATTTTTTTGATGCAGTTAAAAAACTCAAAGAAATCGGTTTGATTGTTATTGATGAACTGCTAGCCATATTATTGTTGTACAGTCTTACTTATATCTTCAACATCACATCTGCCTAGCCGTTTATGAACTATTTTGGGGTCGGCTTCCAGCCTAACCGGATGCAACTAAATACCAGTGTTTTATATGAAGCGACTGCCTTTTTGACCTCCACAAACCAGTAACTGGATAACACAATACCCCTTGGTAAGACTGGTTGTCAGACTTTCTGGCTTCTGGCTACCCATAACGACTACAAATGATAGCAGGGATCTACGAATGATAGCTTTCGAAAGCACGGAGGGATGACGGTATGAAATGAAATGAATGGTCCCACGTATCTGGACCTAATAATTAAATTATTCTTAATTTCTTTCTTTTTTAAAACTTTGCCCCACACTACATATTTCTGATGATGCGTGGGTGAGTTTACAAACATACAAACTCACATACACAAACAGTCAGACCCGGTTTCTGTAGGTCATACAAATATTTGCTCCGTGCGGAAATCGAACCCGCGACTCGCAGCGCTGCAGCCAATCGTCAACCACTGCGCCAAACCGTGTCGTCACCGTCGTCGTATTGTTTATAAGTTTTGTGAATATAGTTTTAGATTTAATTTCTCACCGTCTTCAACACAGCGTATCTGACAACGCCATGGTTATCCTTCTCTTCCGCCACACCCTTCACTATCTCGGCTCCACCCTCCTTAGCCCTCCGGACGAGCTCGTCTAGATCCTGTACCTCGAAAGCCACGTCCTTCACGAAGTCGCCATGAACTGTTAGGTCCTTGGATATCTTGCCTTCAGGAGACGTTGGTGACTCGAATAGTATTGTTATCTGATTCAAAATAGTTTGAGAATAAGTTAAGGAAAATATTTGTTTGCAAGTTCAATCTGAGTCGTTCTTATTGCTAATGAACTTTAATTCAAGCTTTATCTTTCGAGTCAGTTGTTGTATTTGGAGCTTTATTTCGACTAGGTTAAAAATCAGAATACAAATTGGCAACGTCAATTCAACAATACATTTTTCAGTACCTACAAACGGTGTCTCACATTGGCCAGTGTCTTTCAGCCTTTTTCACGACTTTGTATGGAAGAATCGCGACCTTCCCTTACCTTCGACAATCAGAACTGCTACTTTTACTGACTTTAAATTATTTTTAGATTCTATTAAAACAGGTGTCTAACAAAGATAGCAAGGAAGATCGAGGCACACCCTGAACACCCTGTGGGATATTAAGGGCGATGGAGGATGACAGACAATGATAAGTTATGTCGTATATCATCTCATGTTAACGCGAGAGAGAGTAGAGGTAACTACCATAAATTCATAGTTACTTTACCTGGTTTAATCTCACAGCATATGACTGCACTGGTCTGGCTTCTGTCGCTTCCCGTATTGCCAAAGGTTTGAAACCGAATCGCGTTACGAAATATGTTGAGGCCTGAAACAGAAACACATGTATTAAGGCGCTTCCCTGACCAAATAACCTTGACCATACATTTCCTCTTTGCCACAGAATCGAAATTCGCTCAATTTTTGCTTTTGTCTTTGTTTGTTATAAAAAAAGAGAAACGATCTTTTGAAATAAAATAAAACGTGACTTTGAAAGATTTTAAAGTTACCTATCTATTAGTGTATTCCTCAAATTAATAGCACGTCAACTTTAGCAAAAGATACATGTTTTCAATTATTTTAGTCATTTTTTACAGGGAGAGATTTAGGTGTATATAGGGTACATAAAAAAAAATTAGAACGTAGAATGTGATGATAGGATATTGAACATTAATAATAATCTGCTTTTAGATGTAGTTTGTTTCTCTTAAATAAGGAGTTAATAGCCCCTGAATAACGAAGAGAAACGCACTTTTGGTCGGGGTATAGGTACATTTGATTTCTTCCTGAATTGTCAAAAAAAAATGGCTTCTGATATTTTGTACCATTTGAAAGAATGGATAAGTAAATTATTGATCAGTCTAATTTTAAAACAATATTGTGTTTGTGCAACATGTAGGTACACGGGCATGTGAAGAAGATAAATTAAACCCAGAGTAAATGCGAAACATAAATGCGAATGGATGGAAAGGGAGAGGGAAGCCAAACAGTGAACGCAATGTTTTATTTGCGTTCACTGAGGCCAAAGTAAAGATGGATGGATGGAAAGAGAAGGGAGTGATAGCATGATCGTTACCAGGACAGAACGGAGGAAGAAAACTTGTTACGTCGATTCCAAGTAACATGGGACAAGTGGAGGACATGGGTAAAATTATAAAAATATGTTTGTACTCACAGTTTTAGCATTCGCCACCCAAAATACGATATGATCAAAGTTCAAAACTTTGCCTTCCGACCTCTTCTGACTATTTTTACCTTTCGTCATTTTGCTCTGAAACAAACATAGGCGCCACTTATTTCTTAACTGTTTTGTTTCGTAGGCCCATACAGTACGGTCAACGTAACTTGGCGGGTCTGAAGTTAGCCGATTAGCTGCGCAGTAAACAATTTCGTTCCTAAAAGTTCCATTGCGCAGCCAAACAGCTAACTTCAGACGCGCCAAGTTACGTTGACCATATTGTACCTCTCTTTTATAAATTAACCGTAGTAGGGACAGTTACATTCAAAATTAATGGCGGCTGTAAAGTGCGCTACTGTCTGCGCAGTACCCGCCCCTCACCCCCGCTGTCACGTGAAATTGTTACTGCGCATCCACTCGACTCGTGTTCAGAGCCGCCATTAAGTTTGAATCGTTCTGTACCTATAACACGCTTTTAGATCGAACCCAGTTATGCACACCGATTTTGCTTTGAATTCATTTTATACCTGTTAGGGATTGGTGTAAGTAGATACTTAGGTAGTTAATTAATTATAGAGTACAATTCCACGTTGAATTGCCTTTGAGACCTCACCAGTAGGTACCATTGATTACAATTATATGGAAAACAAATTGACGTCTGTCGGTTTGTATGTGTATAATAAATGCGTTTAACCGTATTGCAAAGGGTTATCTGTTATGTAAGAACCTATGTGGGGTTCTAAAATACCGTGATCGACAAGCGAGCTCTTCTGTGGTAGCTCACCGAACAAACCAGGGGGCCAAGTCTGCTATTTTTATAATTTCGTCATTCCAACACGATTCCATTGTCATTTTGCTAAAAGTTCGTAATCTGCTAAATCCATAATGGTCGATCATTGGTCGGTCAATGGTCTCATAATAGAATTGTGTTATAATGGCATTGTCAACAAATTTGAACATTTATTCATGCCAGATTTCATTTATATATATTTTTACATATTATTAATTGATTGTGTTATATGCAATCTGAAGTAGCACGAAGTTCGTAAACTAAGTCAGTCATTAATTTGTCATTATGTACGAGATTACCATTCTTTATCATTTCTTTCAATGGACTGTCATTGGTTGACCATTGGAAAGTCATAATGACACCATTATATTAGTAGATTACCAAACTTGTCAAAATCAACAATTATGAAATCAATGACAGACCATTCTGACACTATTGTAATAGCAGACTTGAGGCCCTGTTGGTATTTTCATTTAATAGTAGATTTTAGATTTTTTTACCGTTTAAACCTTCCCTGGACTTCCTCAAATACTTCAAGACCAAAATTAGCCAAATCGGTCTAGCCGTTCTCGAGTTTTAGCGAGACTAACGAACAGCAATCCATTTTTAGGGTTCCGTACCCAAAGGGTAAAAATGGGACCCTATTACTAAGACTTTGCTGTCTGTCCGTCCGTCTGTCTGTCACCAGGCTGTATCTCAAGAACCGCGATAGCTAGACAGTTGAAATTTTCACAAATTATGTATTTCTGTTGCCGCTATTACAGCAAATACTAAAAACAGAATAAAATAAATATTTAAGGGGGGCTCCCATACAACAAACGTGATTTTATGCCGTTTTTTTGCTCGATGTCTAATGTTGTATAGATAATGGTACAGAACCCTACGTGCGCGAGTCCGACTCGCACTTGGCCAGTTTTATTATATAGAAGATTCCAAATAGCTGCACAATTTTTTTAATACCTTTTTATATTCGTTACTACTTTATAAGAATAACAGTAAGCAACGCCTTATAGCAAAACCTAGCTAGACAGCTAGAGCTTGGTACGTGAGAAGAATAAATAAATTGACCCAAGGGCAATTAAGATCAATACTGCGCAGCTTATAATTAATATTAGGTATTCCATAGCCATACTTTATACTATGGACCAGTAAACTGTAGCAGGTACACCTTGACAAACAATTAAATACATTGAACAGTAGGCTCACAGTGTACGGTCAGCAACGAAAGTTCAGACTTCAGATTTTTAAATCATGATTCTTGAGCACAGATAAAGGAAACACGGACAATTAATCAAGACAAAATAAACTCTTGACTATGACCTGAAATACTGTAAAGTATTACTAAGTGACGACACGGTTGGCGCAGTGGCTGAGCGATCGACTGCTGCGCAGCGTGTTGCGGGTTCGATTCCCGCCCAGGGTAAACATTTGTGTGATGAGCACTTGTGTTTGCCTTGTGTCTGGGTGGTGTTTATCTATATATGTAAGTATTTACAAAAAAAAAAAAAATGTATTTGTGTATGTATATCAGCGGTCTGACACCCATAGTACAGGGTCTCCCTAGTTTGGGGTCAGATGGCCGTGTGTGAAAATGTCCCCACATATTATTATTATTATTACTTGCATCGTATTTGTTTTTGTGTCTTTTTAGATGATATTAAAATGTAACAGTGTTAATCTACTTTTGTTGTTGACAGTACGTCCTGATATTCCTTTTATTTTGAAAACAAATATTTAAAAATGTAACTTATTATGTACCTATATAAAATAAATAAATAGAGATTAGTTCAGACAAAAGTAACCTCAAAATGTCTCCCCTTTTTCGAAGTAAGTAATTGTAATGATTAATTAAAATTATTTTCTAAACAAAACTGTTGTATGTTTATATTGTTCATTGAACTGTTTTTGCTGGATTTATGGCATAAGACATATTGAGTTAGTTTGAAGTAATTAATTTAATTATTGAGAGATTGTGGTTTAGCTCGTTTTAGCAGAACTAAGCGCGTATAATAATAATAATAAAGTGTATTGTATAACTAAGACTAGATACATGCTGAAGTAAAAATAGGATAGCGATTGTCTTAGGTACATCTATAACCCTGTTCACAATAAGATTAGACATAAACACAAACCTTTTTTACAGTCCCTTCAACCGATTTTGACTTCTATTCCGTAGGGTTAAGGATGACATTAGAGGCAAAAAAAGTGGTTACAATACAACTGTTTACTGCAGTTGCCATTTGTCATGCTACCAACGCAATAGAAGTCAAAATCGGTTGAACGGACTGTAAAAAAGGTTTGAGTAAATGTCTAATCTTATTGTGAACAGGGTATAGTTAGTGGGAGAATTACTGCTCTCTAAGGGTTTTACCACTTACCATACCAATCGATCGATCATCGATCGACGTCGACTAATCCATTCTACCATCGATCGATGCCGTCGATCGACGATCGATCGATTGGTCTGGTAACACCCTTGCTACAGGGTAGCCTGTGTTTAGAAAAAAACAGTTCTGGACCCCTGTCGTAGGTGGAGAATTACAATAACACGTACCTATACTCCGTTCACAATAATATTAGACATATACACAAACCTTTTTTACAGTCCGTTCAACCGATTTTGACTTATATTGCGTTAGTAGCATGACAAATGGCAGCTGCAAAAAACAGTTGTTATTGTAACCACTTTTTTGCCTCTAATGTCATCCTTAAGCCTCCATCATGTAAGCCTACGGAATAGAAGTCAAAATCGGTTGAAGGGACTGTAAAAAAGGTTTGTGTAAATGTCTAATCTTATTGTGAACGGAGTATACTTACATGAATAATTTTATGTTTATACAATAAATAAAAACAAAGATCTAGGCGTGTGACGTTAGAATTTAGGGTGGTGTGTGGTGTGTCTATATAATTTGTAAATCACTCACCAATCCAATTTCGTTAATCACTAACACTCAAATGCTTTTATCTTAATAAAAACAGCTTATTTATAAAGATTCCTCTGACATTCAAATCTCTATTAAATTACAGTACTTAATATTATTTACAGTTATTAATATCTTAAAATAATGACTTGTTTTGTTTTTTTTATATAATTTAGTAAACACTTAATGCATTAGAATTAAGGTCCTTAATCCAATGATTTGGTGCATATTTAGAGTAAGATGTTCGATAGATAAGATACGATCTATATAAAAGTGAGGACTTTAGTTCTAAATGTCGAAATGTTTCCGCTATATAATTGCTATGACGAAGGTAGCCACATAAGTATTTCGATTCATATCTGTGACCAGTTTTTATTAATTTATGTTTTGGTATTTGTATAATTATAAGTTATGCTGCTGTTCAAGGGACCCGTACCCAAAGGGTGCCAAACGAGACTCCGGTGTCCGTCTGTCTGCCCCTTTTGAACCGTAATATAAACTTGATTTTCACAGACTGTGTATTATTATTTTATTATTACTATGGTGGAGTCCCACAAGGGTCAATATGAGGTCCTTTCCTCTTTTTAGTTTATATTAATCATCTTCCCCGTTTATTTAAAAACCAACCACAAATAGTGTTGTTTGCCGATGACACTTCCTTAATTTTTAAGATAAATAGACGGGCTCGATAATCTCGACAATGTAATAATAACGCCTTACTTCAGGTCCAAAATTGGTTCTCAGCTAATACCATCGCTCATAAAGTATTAAGCAATGGGTTTAAATATCAATACGCCGATCTCTTGTTAGGTCTAGGCATAACTAGGGATGCCATTCGTCCCGATATATCGGGACTGTCACCGTCATTGGGGCCTAGGTCCCGACGTCCCGACAAAGCACTATTACGTCCCGTTTTTTCGCACGGTCACGGAAATTCAAATTCTACCACCAAATTCTATTTTAACGCTGAAGAGAGACCACCTAAAATAATTTCAGATTTTTTTTTAAAGTCCGATCTTTGAAATTTATTTTCTATTTCTGCAAATCTGAATTTGTTTCACAAAAATATAAAAAGCGTTGAAAACAAAGTGTCAATAATCGAAATAAATCAGATATATTAGACACAAACAAATTTTTATATTAAAGGAGAATGGCGAGACTTCATGTATTGTGGGACCCAGTGTTAGGAGTAGCATACATTATAGAAACTTATGAATTGTTAAAGAACGACATAAGACTAACCAAAAAGCAAATGGGAAGTAAGTTATAGAAGATGGGAGAAAAAAGATATGAACGGTAGAAGATTATAACCTAAAATATTCTTAAAGTACTAAAGTACTTTGGGCATGTACTTATTGGCCTATTATTCAGTAGCAGAATGGCTTATTCATACATATTTACTTAAATTCACACCTATATCCCGTGAGGCTAGGTAGAAACTACAGAACGCCATCTGCTACGATTCGTAATAGGTAGGTATCTACTTCTTTTACTTCATCCACGAAACATACGTCCGCACGTTGCGCCTGACTTTTTTAAGGACATCACTAATATTTTCAGTGGATTTTTCTAGGGTGTCCTCCCATTACTTGTCCAGAAACTAGATTGTGGTCAGGTTAAACCTAGCTAACATGTAGTTTAGCATCATCCTATTGCTCTTTCCAATCCATCGGCACAGTATGTCCTCTTCCATATCTACATCTCTACAAGCCATCATCTTAGCATTCACCCCCTTACTACCTACCATACCTATCATCTTTCACACAATCTATGCTGCTCAGGGGTTTGGCTAGGTTTACAGACATCAACCCTCGTTACGAAAAGGTTCATAAAATAGTAATAACTTTTTAAAGTGGTAAAGGTACACAATATGACTAGATATGGAGTTGTTAGATCTCCTAGAATATAATATAAATAAGCATATTTGCTCTGCTTGAAACTAGAGGTTTGTTAAATAAATAAAAATATATTTTAAAGAAATCGCTTTTATTTACTTTATAATGACTTATAAAATATTGAAGACATACAATTGTTGTGAATCTTGGATATTTTTTTTTTTAGTATTTAAGTATTGAGTTATCTAATTAAAAGATTATCTAAGAAGGCAGCTGGTGCAGCGACATACCTCTGGTGTCTGGCATAGCCCATCTACCACAATATGCTCATAACATGAGAGCAACAGCCCACTGTCCATGTTCCCACGGGGCAATAACAATAGTATCCTAATATGGCATTTCGCCCCTCCAGCCTCCTATCTAGTGCGATGTATGTTGTAATAAAAGAATTAAAGGGGTCTAGATTTATTTAACTAACTAACAAACTATGTGTGTGATTCTAAAGTTGAGAAGTTAGGGAGCTCAAAATTAAACAAAAATAACTAAAAGGAATAAGGTTCGGGCGCCAGAGCTCACTAGGTAATTTAAAACAAAGGTAATCCGGGATAGCTAATAGGTAAAGGGACAGGACTTCTAATCTAGGTCGGAGATTTCTGAAATTAAGCTGCAAATTCTTTAATAATAGCTCATTTATTTCCATCGCAGGCAGTGGTGAGCACAACACAATATTAGAAAGCCCCTTTCTTTTGAAGGGCAAGTTGTTTTATAACCATTAAATTCTATAACCAAAAATTATAATTAAGTTGTCAGTATTGCACGTTTTTAAGTGGAAACTACGAGAAAGATTTTAAGTTAACGTACCACAGGCTTCGAGAAAAACTTATTTAAATTAAACCTGATTGGAGACACGAGGTGAAGCGCATCAGCTCATCCATGATGAAGTTAAATTTTAAGATGAAAAGAATCCAAAGTATAAGTAAGAACGCCTTTGGGGCGATCTTAACGAAAACAATGCACGCCAATCGCTCGTGCCATGAGCACAACCAAAACGCGATGGCGATATAGGTGGATTTCCCAAAATATTACTGTTGCACGGCTGCTGACATCACTACCAAGTGATTCCAGCCAGGGGTGGACCCTTGAAATATTCCAATCTAATGATTGGCACGGAATAGAATATTATTCGTGCATCATCTTGGTGACTTCGGTCGGAAAGTGAAAATTACATATCCCAAACCGGAAACGTCAAAATAATCTGACAGACGGGGAAATAAGGTCCAACTGTCAAACTGATGGTCTATGGTTTTATCGATCACTCTACTAAATCCTAGCCAATCTATCAAATATCTAAAGTGTGTGTACTGCATTACCGTGAAAACTTCCAAAAAATGACGAGAGAGGTCGACACTATGTAGCGAGTAGAAAATACTCGTTACATTACATCCCTCCCCGAAAAATAAAAGAAAGGAACTTTCTTTTATTAGAAAGAAACAACGAAAAACGAAGTGAACAAAAATTCAATAACAAAAAAAACTATCGTAGTGCAGTTAGGCGTCATGGCCACTGACTAAAACTTCGGTACTACAACCGATCAACAAAGCCAAACAACAAACAAATCCAAATTCAGTTAAACCCGAGGGCCGCTGACTAAAACTCTAACAAGACTAAACACTAAACAAATCTAAATTCAGTTAAGCACGGGAGCCGCTGATTAAATCTTGAACAAAACTACTAAACATTAAACACTAACTTTGAGTACAGTTAAGCGCTATGGCTACTGACTAACTTTACACTAATTTACTAAACTATCCTACACCTCTTAAGTTCAGTTAAGCACTATCGCCACTGACTAACTTCAGCCATCTTACTAAACTAAACCACACCACTTAAGTTCAGTTAAGCACTATCGCCACTGACTAGCTTCAGCCAACCTACTAAACTAAACCACACCACTTAAGTTCAGTTAAGCACTATCGCCACTGACTAACTCTACACATCTCTACCAACTAATCTGGAGTGCAGGTAGGCACTATCGCCGCTGACTATCCTCAACTAACCTACAGTTCAGCTTTGAGTACAGTTAGGCACCATAGCCTCTGTCTATCTCAGCAACAACCAATTAAAATTAACAATACCTAAACATAAATTCTAGATAGAGTTGAAGGACTCTACCTAAAAGTATAGATTTCCAATCAATAAAGTCAGACAGAGTTGAAGGGCTCTATCAAAAAATATTGATTCCCAACAAAAGGTTAGATAGAGTTGAAGGGCTCTATCTAAAAGGTTGGATAGAGTTGAAGGGCTCTATCCAAAAGTATTGATTTCCAACAAAAAGGTTAGATAGAGTTGAAGGGCTCTATCTAAAAAGGTTGGATAGAGTTGAAGGGCTCTATCCAAAAATATTGTCACAGCAATAACCTGTAACAACCAAAAACCATATTGTGATCGGCGCTACACCACCGAACTTCCGAGCACAATAGTAAAAAGTTATGACGAAAGTCAAAATTCCACCTTGTGACTGGCACAGCAATGACCAACACAAGGGCAAAAGGGCAAATGTAAGCTGTGATTGGCTCTACTCTACCAACCTTCCAAGCACAGACAAACAAACAAAATATATTGGATTACCGAAGGGGAAAATCACAATACCTAAAGGCGAAAGCCAAGATGAAATCGAGGTCAAAAATTACACCAAGATCCAAAAACAAAGTACATTCTTTAACAAAAGTTTCAGAATGACCGCAAAAACAAGGTAGGACGTTCTATAACAAAAGTTACAGAATGACCTCAAAAGCAAAATCCGGTATGAACGCGTTACTAACTAAGTCAAATCCAAGTCTAGTATTGAAGAAATATCTAGACAAAAAACAACACTGTCAACAAACAGTAAAAATATAGAATTAAAATCAATAACTATTTAAAACTACGAGAGAAATAGAATGATTTTAATCTACCCAAAAAGGAAGATTACAAAAAACTTGAGATGAAATTTAAGTTTTTTAAATCTTTTTAGGTAATAAAAAACCCAAAGTGTAAGGTTATATAGGATCTTTCTTTTTCAAAAAAAAAGGTAAACAAGTAAAGGATTACCCTTAAAAAAGAAAGAAAGAAAAGATATAAGATCCCATACAATCTCAACAAACAAACAAAACAAACAAGATAAGATCCTTTGATGTGTAAAATGTATAGTGTAAAGAGTAGGTATTTCTAAATTAACCAAAATGACCTAAGTTTATTCTAGAAAGAATTGAATTGGAATCTAATAATTTGTAATGAGGTTGCCTAACATAATAATAACCTTCAGACCACTATTTCCTTTCATTCATCATTCTAACAGTAGTGGATCCTCACACAAAAATACTCAATACCAATACCAATACCAAACCTATGAATTCCCCAAAATTTTAAAATTTAATAATATCCTTTACATGATAACGACCCACGGAACCCTTATTTAAATCTTTCAAAACATAAACGTTATCAGAAACTTTTTCTGTTATTTCACACTTTAAAAACTTAGGTGCAAGCTTCGCCGAAAAATAAGCAGGTGCATGGGATTGAACAAAACTTCTTCTCCACACAACATCACCCACATCAAAAGAAATGACTTTCCGACCCTTATTATAATAAGCGGCATTTCGCTTATACCCCTTTAACAAATAAGCTTGAACTTTAACAAAAATATCACTAAGTGAATTAAGAGAAACTGCATAAGAGTTTCTATTTGAAACCTCTAGTTGAGATAAATTATCAACAGAGTTACTAAAATGATGTAAGGAAGCATCTAAAACAAGTTCCCTACCAAACATAAGAAAATTAGGTGTAAATTCTGTAGCAAGATTTACACTATTATTTAAAGCTAATTGAACATTGGGCAAAAAACTTGACCAAGTCCTATGATCGTCTTTAACAAAACACGATATGCAAGTTTCGACTGTTTTATTATATCTCTCAACAGGATTATTTTGAGGTGTATACAATGTGTTATAAAATATTTTAGTTATATTAAAACCTTTCAAGAATTCTACAAAATGTTTTGAAGTAAATTGAGTTCCATTGTCACAAACTACTATTTTTGGACAACCAAATTTAAGAAATATTTCTTTTTCAAAATGTTTACAAATTACTCTAGTAGTTGCATTAATCATTGGAAAGAACCAGCAATATTTAGTAAAAACATCTACAACCGAAAGTATGTATTTATGACCAGAATAAGTTTTAGGTAAAATACCTATTATGTCTACTGAAAGCATAAGCATGGGGCGATCAACTTTTTTAGGATTAATCATAGTACCAAAAGGAGGAGAAGTAGTATGTTTGTAAGCTTTACAAGTATCACAAGACAAAATGTATTGGTGAACATCATTAAACATACCTTTCCAAAAATAATGTTGTTTTAATTTCTTTAAAGTTTTATGAATACCTAAATGAGTAAGACCTAAACCTCTTTTCTCATAAGAAATATCTTCAAACAAAGCAATAATATTATCTAATTTTTGTTTCTCAGAAGGAGAAAGTTCAGAAATAGAGGTAATTGAACAAACTTGTTTATTATTTTCTGGAACAAGTATAATGTTCTTCCACAATTCTTCAGCTAAATGAAATTTAATCCAAAAGTCAAAACCTAAAATAATTAATGGATCAAAAGAAGGAATAATTAAAAACTCTACGGGTTTAGTTATATTATCACAAGTTACTGGCAAATCCAGTGCACCAATAATTCTCCGGGCGGAGCCATCCGCAGTGCAAGCAGCGCCACTAATAGGTCTAATTTTATAACCCAACTGTAAAAATCGTTCATGTGTATTTGAGCCTAAAATGCATTTATCGGAACCACTGTCCAACAAACCTGAAAAAATTTGATTACCAATAAAAAAAGTTAAAAATGGTCTAGCATCATTCTGTTTTGTAAATAGAATAGGAGCCGAACGATAAATATTAAAAAAGGTTTTTAAATAATCTAACCAGTTGGAAAATTCTTTGTCACGGGCAACATCATCAGGCTTGTGACTTCTAACAATTTTTTCACACATCGAGACGCTCGAAGTTTTATCAAAAACGTGGGCTCGATGCTGCCTAATCAGTTTTTTGACTCTTGCGAGTTTTTAGTATCCAAATTACAAACGTCACAAGTCTTAGAAGTGACCCCAGCTTTATGACACTTAAAACAAACAACACCTGGGATAGACTTGCAATTTCTATATAAATGTCCAGGTTTTTTGCATTTTAAACAAACTAAATCATTAGAAACGGCATTAGATTTAACAGAAGGTTTAAGGGATTCTTTAAAAGGTTTTCTATTGACAACAACTTCTAAATCTTTTGCAAGTTCTAGAAATTGTTCGATTGAATCTATTTGTCTTCGAAACAAAAAGGGTGTGTAAATCGGTAACATATTTTGTTGTATCACGTTAACTAAAGTGTAGTCAAATAAAGGTACTGAAAGACGACTAGCCATGTCATAAATTTCCGTAATGAAATCAGGAAGCGACTCAGACTGTTTCTGTTTCCTTGTGCGGAGCTCATTTTCTAAAAAGTGATCAAAATTAGGTGTATCAAAGCGTTTCAAAAGCGCAAGCTTAAGCTCATGCCAGGAAGAAATACGAATTCGAACAGATCTAAACCATTTGAGTGCAGTACCATCAAGCAAATCTGTAAAAGAACCAACCAGCAAATTTTCGTTGTAATTTCTATAAAGAAAATATTCTTCAACTTGTGTAATAAAATCGCGAACACAAGTTCTACCATCATAAATTATTTTGCTCTTTTTCAAATCAGGCAGTTTAGTAAGAGGAGGAAAGTTTTTTCGAATGTTTTCGTTAACAAGCGCATTCAAGGAATTGAACGAAGGCAAAGCTCGAGCTGTAAAATCCGAAGACGAATGTGCGATTCCAGATTCAAAAGGATTGCCAACATCGGTGGCATTAACCATCTCGTGACCTTTCTCAACAACATTAGCATCAGCAGCAGTACAAGCTTCGACCTCAACCGAATCCTGAGGCGGTGGAAACTGAACTCCCTTGTCCTCCATGACTAACGAGTAACAAGGCAAATAGCAACGAAAAGCAAGGACTAAACTTTAAAGAATTTCAAAATAAATCAAAGTTTGAAAAATAAAATTAAAGTTTGAGGTTATGTAATTTCCATGAAAAATTGCTAAGTTATTTAACGTTAAAAAGTGCAATAATAACTCACAAAACGGCTTAAAATTAAATAAACTAGGTGCACAATAATGTACTTAATGTTTAAATTTAATTATTAACATAAAAAGTTAACTTAGATATGAATTATATCACTGTATGAGATTTAACAATAACACGGTCTACACTTAACAATTGTTGGTTTTGCTAAGGAAAAAACATGTTAAAAACACAAGAAAATAAACAAATTATCCAATGTAAAACTAAAACATTGTTTACAAAATACAATACCAAACTAAGTTACAACTTATGAGTCTAATTATTCAAAGTTTATAAACTAGATCAATTACAATGTAAAAACAATATGAAATACAATATGAAAACTAAATATTGTAAACAATAGACTCATTAGTTAAAATATAAATGAATTTAGTGTGCAATACTGACTGTACTCACCGTACAAACCATGCTTCAGTCCCTGTTCGGGCGCCAAATTGTAATAAAAGAATTAAAGGGGTCTAGATTTATTTAACTAACTAACAAACTATGTGTGTGATTCTAAAGTTGAGAAGTTAGGGAGCTCAAAATTAAACAAAAATAACTAAAAGGAATAAGGTTCGGGCGCCAGAGCTCACTAGGTAATTTAAAACAAAGGTAATCCGGGATAGCTAATAGGTAAAGGGACAGGACTTCTAATCTAGGTCGGAGATTTCTGAAATTAAGCTGCAAATTCTTTAATAATAGCTCATTTATTTCCATCGCAGGCAGTGGTGAGCACAACACAATATTAGAAAGCCCCTTTCTTTTGAAGGGCAAGTTGTTTTATAACCATTAAATTCTATAACCAAAAATTATAATTAAGTTGTCAGTATTGCACGTTTTTAAGTGGAAACTACGAGAAAGATTTTAAGTTAACGTACCACAGGCTTCGAGAAAAACTTATTTAAATTAAACCTGATTGGAGACACGAGGTGAAGCGCATCAGCTCATCCATGATGAAGTTAAATTTTAAGATGAAAAGAATCCAAAGTATAAGTAAGAACGCCTTTGGGGCGATCTTAACGAAAACAATGCACGCCAATCGCTCGTGCCATGAGCACAACCAAAACGCGATGGCGATATAGGTGGATTTCCCAAAATATTACTGTTGCACGGCTGCTGACATCACTACCAAGTGATTCCAGCCAGGGGTGGACCCTTGAAATATTCCAATCTAATGATTGGCACGGAATAGAATATTATTCGTGCATCATCTTGGTGACTTCGGTCGGAAAGTGAAAATTACATATCCCAAACCGGAAACGTCAAAATAATCTGACAGACGGGGAAATAAGGTCCAACTGTCAAACTGATGGTCTATGGTTTTATCGATCACTCTACTAAATCCTAGCCAATCTATCAAATATCTAAAGTGTGTGTACTGCATTACCGTGAAAACTTCCAAAAAATGACGAGAGAGGTCGACACTATGTAGCGAGTAGAAAATACTCGTTACAATGTATAATAGGACTTGCTACCTATATGCCTAGATTTAATTCGGGCACTTAGAATAAATGGGTGGTTGCCAAATAAATAGTTACCTAGGTGGAAATTGCAAATTCTAGCATTGCTAGGAATATAGAAATTAAAATCCTTTATAATTCGTTTTCTGAGCCCATCAGGTATATGTCGCTTTTCAGCATCATTGCACTCCAAAAACAAGCAGCGCCGTGCTGTATTAGCCGCTCTTCTCAACGTGGGCAATATAATATGTTCAGCAGAAGTTTCCTGTAATGGACGTCTTGAGGTGGATGGACTAGCCTCTTCACCCTCTGCTGTGTCAGATATTCTTCTTGTGGGCAATATTTGTTCAGTAGATGTTTCCACTAATGGATTTCCAAATGTTGATGGACCAACCTCTTCAACTTCCATCGTTTGCTCTGTCTGTTGAGAAAATGTTGGTTGACTGATTGCAGAAGGTGAAACCACAGCAGAACTTCTATAAGAACTGTCCACCACTCTCTGTGCCCGTAAATAGCATGGCACACATATGTCCTCATTTAAGGTTAACTGAAACAATAAAAGTAAAATGTTGCCAAAAATAATAATATATTAGGATTTCATATCATTATTTGTAATATTAAATGTTTATAGGGTTACTGGTAAGGTTGGCATCCAAAAAGCCCACTTGTGATGAGACCTTGACAGTAACCTTACCTTAGGCTTACCAGTAACCCTATATAAATTGTTTTCATTACCAACCTTATCCATTCCGATACAATGTCTCTTATTCGGGTTTCCCTTTCAGACATCTCTGGTCGGACAACTAGCCTGCTCCTGATTCTCAAAATCTATCTGCCACATCCAGCACATACATCACGAAGGCCAGGTTGTGGTTGGGTCTCATGTTCAGGACCATCATTTGGGTTACTATTTATCAACTCCCAACATGAGTGACAAATATAGTTGTCTCCAGTTACCTAAAAATATTATTACTATGGTTAAGGATACACAAAAAATGTTTACAAGCTAAGTTATAATCATGTTTTGCTTCTGGGTTAAGAAAGTGACTACCACATTCAAGGCTGCCAAAGCATGTGTGGTACAGGTACCCATACTGAGTAGATTAAAGAACAGACTATCCAAAAACTCTATCCATCAGGTTATTACGCTAGCAGTGTGGTTATACAAAAACAGTAATATTCTTCTAATCCAGTATCTTGACTTGGCCTGCGAAGTTGTACTTCATCAGTGGTACACCTAGTCATACAACATTGTTAGGAGATTCTGCTCTCTGGAGCCCTTACCATTGGTAGCTTGGGTCCTGATACCGGTGCAGTATTTTATTTTAAAATGTTATTAATATTGTGCACCACAAGCAGTACCTAAGACGACCCACTGACCGTAATCTGCAGTATTATAAAATACTTCAGGTTGTTATTATATTCAGAAGATTAAGAGATGCTCCTGTGTTGCCCAATACTGTAAGACGAGCAGGAAGAGCATAATTATGATAAGAGTATTATATACGAAACTACATATTTGTATACGAAATCTCTACTTTTGCTTGCTCCATTTATTTTATATTTGAATGATTTGTGTTCATGATATTAAACAAATTAGTACATGAATATACTTACATCACGCGGGTACACCCATTTCTGTACTCTTTCAACTGTTTGATCACGTTCATCAGACAAACGATGTCTCGGTAAGCGAGCAATTCTCAATTATTAACACAACGCATTTTTACCGTTGAGAAATTCCAAATCACTTGCAAGTCGGTCGTTAGTCTAAAGGTAAAGCCAAATTGTCATGAATCCACAAAATCGCAAAAATAGTATTAGAATCACACCCACGTTAGCTTAGCTGAAAAACACAAACAATGGAATGAATTGACAATGACATCAAATGACATGACAATTCGACACTGACGTTCCATTTTTACGTTCCATGTTTTCATTACTGTTAAAATAATTTATATTATTTTTACGGACTGTTTATAACAGTATTTATGTTTCGTTTTATACGTTATTGGTTTATTTAACAAGATTTAAGTAAAATAAAAAGGAAATCTGCCAAGCGAAAACGTACTTAAGTATTTTAAGAGGGTAAATCAGTAGTGTAGATTGGAATGTATCAATGTAATTCGTAAAAAACATTGCGTTCGGAAACTGCACGATACTTATTTTTTAATAAACTAAAATCATTAATAACTTTTAATTCCCATTCTTTAGTAACTCAATATTTTTTACATAGAACTCTTATAAACTTGTTACTATAATTAGTATAAACTAGTCCGAGCACGGTGCTCCGTTAATTTTTAAATTACGTGGGTCCAGCCTCGCCATCCTCCTTTCAATATTTATAGATATTTTTCTTTTTGCGTCCCGACACGAGGCTTGCCAAATATGGCAACCCTAGGCATAACGCGAAAATGGCAAACTGCGTTTTAGGTAATCAGCGAGTAAAGGATCGAATCGAGCAAATCCGTGGATCCGCCTTAATAATTGTCAACATGCTGTCTTTCTCTTATAACACTACCAGAAAGAGACACCATTCCCATCCAAGAAAGAGGCAAACAGTTTGGTTTCACTAGACCTTTTGATATGTTTTCTCCACTTTTATTGATCCTTGATCACAACTGTCAAGGTAAAAAAGGCGCGTTTATACGAAGACAGTTCCTCGACATTCTCGCGACAAATCACCTAAGGGTGAGAATTGCCAGGTGGATTTGTCGCACTCATTTATTTACTTTTTTCGTGAACACAACAAGACTAGGCTTTAGTTGAGTGAGAGGTCGTTATACTGTAAACGATGGTTAGCTATAGACTTGAATGCGACAAGTCGCCTAGGAGTATCGCGAGGACATTCTCGCTTTTCGAAGGTTGAAGAATTGTCCTCGTGCAAACGTGTCTCTAGTGACTACAGAGGGCCTAACAAGAGCAATGAAGCTATAGATTTTCTTCATAGTAGAAAACGATCCATTTTTAAAACCTTCCGCACATAAAAAGTCGTTCTTTTCCATAGAGACCAAACAACGTTTTGGAATGGGCAAGCAGCAGCTTCTACTTTTTGAACTAACTGACCGACTCCTTGACAATTCAAAAGTAGATGGTTTAATTGAAATTAATGCTATGACTTTGGCTCTAAACATTGAATTACTTACTTTGATGGTTTTATTTTGTTGTATAAAATCTATAGCATTTTGGGTTGATGTTTGAATTGCAAAAACTCGAAATGAATACTTACTTGTTTGTTCTATACAACCAAACTTTTTTCTTAAAGTCGAAGTGCCATATTTCCGACAGAGTGCTGTGCGTGGGACACTGCGGTGGAAACTGAATGATGGATACCAACATGTTGAAAATCACACCTTGTTCAAACATAATATGTTCTACTAGAGGGGTTTGAGGTCAGCCCTCAGACAGACCAACTTTGTGGTGGTGGTCAGGAGCTGGTGCTATGTAAGGATGCTGGGACAATCCGACGAACCGATCAGGGCAATGAACCGACAAGAGACATAATATGAGTAAGATGCATATATGGGTAAGATGCTTATATGGGTAAGATGCATACATGGGTAAAATACATATATATTATATGCGTAAGATGTATTATATGGGTAAGATGCATAGGTATATGGGTAAGATGCATAGGTATTATGTATGTCTTAAAATCGCTTGTGGTCTACCTACATGCTAGCGCGGCTGCTAAGCGCTGGTTTCAATTCCCGGGACCGGGGACAGGCAGTCGTGATTGCTACTCGTAGAGTCCTAGGTTCTATTCCCGGGTCAGGCAGCCGTGACTGCTAAGCTTGAGGTCCTGGGTTCGATTCCCGGGACAGGCAGTCGTGACTGCTACACGTAGTACTGGGATCTTATTCCCGGGACAGGCAGTCGTGACTGCTACGCGTAGTCCTGGATCTTATTCCCGGGACAGGCAGTCGTGACTGCTACACGTAGTCCTGGGATCTTATTCCCGGGACAGGCAGTCGTGACTGCTACGCGTAGTCCTGGGTTCGATTCCCGGGACAGGCAGTCGTGACTGCTACGCGTAGTCCTGGATCTTATTCCCGGGACAGGCAGTCGTGACTGCTACACGTAGTCCTGGATCTTATTCCCGGGACAGGCAGTCGTGACTGCTACACGTAGTCCTGGATCTTATTCCCGGGACAGGCAGTCGTGACTGCTACACGTAGTCCTGGATCTTATTCCCGGGACAGGCAGTCGTGACTGCTACGCATAGTCCTGGGTTCGATGCCCGGGACAGGCAGTCGCGACTGCTACGCGTAGAGTCATGGGTACGATTCCCGGGTCAGGCAGCCTTCATTGCTAAGAGCGTAGGGTCCTGGATTCAATTCTCGGGTCGCGCAATCGTGACTGCTAAGCTGCGGCTTTTCGAGAGGTCCTGGGTGTGATTCCCGGGTTTGACTGGCAGTCTTGACTGCTAAGCATGACGTCATAGGTTTGATTCCCGGGTAGCGCAGTCGTGACTGCTAACCTCAGTTTTGGGTTCGATTGTCAGATCTGGCAGTCGTAACTGTAAGAGTGACAACGCACTTGCACAGATCATTTTGCATGATCTCAGAGGGTATGTCAAATATTAAAACAAAAGCAACATCATTCCAGTAATAAAATAATTTCATTTTATTTCATTTATTTATACACATACATTATATTTACATAGATTGTGGATATAATTATTACATTATGGAGTATTTTGTTTATTTGCACCTATGTGTATATTCTATAAGAGTAGGTAAGGCACCTCAGGGAAGCTTTATTTACTTGACAAGCTCTGTTTTATGGTCGAGAAAGAAATATTTAACTAATCAATAATATCTAACGCACTCAAGTCATTACTTAAACTAATACATATTATGAAGAGATAGTTTGATTGTAAAGGTCGCTATACACGTAAGCGGTTCGGCATAATCGGTTCGGAATTCTGAATACAACTGTCTCACTACATATTATAAAATAAAGTCCCTAGCCGCGCTGACTTTATGTTCGATTCGAACCCACTTATCTTAGAAACTCTGTACGGATTTTCATTATGGTTTTCAGAAATAGAAAGAGGAATTATCTAAACTAGTTTAGGTAGTTAAATAAAGATAAACAATCTTGATATGTCTTTTTATTGATATCTGCATGTTAAAATTCACAAACATGTAGTATGTATTGCTTGTAAATTACAAATGCAAAACAAATCTAGAACCTATGTTTGCAAGAAATTTCAGAATTTTAACAAGCACATTATGTATAATAAAAAGACTTCTATTTATCTACTTATGAATGGAGTATAGACAGGTTATAATTTGCAAAAGTGCTACTGGTACGAAATCGAGGCGTGTCGCTAGTAACGTTGAAATGAAAATACTAAAGCGAATGTGCTCGATTACGTGTACAGCGACACTTACAGGTAATAAAGTGTCCGATTACTATACAATTCTTTACTGGTAGAAAGCTGCAATAATGCCATAGGGTGTGTTTTGTGGTACTTAATCTTGGCTTCCACGCGGGAAAAGTTGCGATCAAAAGCTAGTTTATTTAAGAATATTATGCATATTGCATTGACATGATACAGTTTCTATTATGAATAAAGGGTTCGTCATGGTGTGGTGACTAAAGGTAGGAATACACATAAGCCGGGGTGGCCGATTCGGTTCGGTTCAATATGATTGGGTAGATGTTCTATTAACCAATAACTCCAAGACAGAATATCTTAAAAAAAACACTTGATTTTATCAATTTACTGTAAAATTGTATTTTTAGTTCCTTTAAAATCAATAAATAGTCAATTGAGTTGGCAAATGACTACCTACAAGTGACGTCATAAGTATAAATTGCCATACAAAATCTATAGAGGAATCGCGTTTTGACAGCTCATGAAAAGTATGTCAATTGATTGGTGGTGTCATTTACTCAATTTTTGATAACGTTGAATTAGGAATGCCGAACCGAATGTGCCGAACCGCCTACGTGTATAGCTACCCTAACGGATTCTGGAAAATATGAAAGGTAGGTAGATAGTTGTTTTGCATGTGAACGCTTTCTAAAGATTGAAGGGAATCTTGAGAAGTTATGAAATCTAGGATGGTTGTTTAAATTACATGTAAAAGATATGTTTCAAATAGGCAACTTATAGCGAAAAGTATGCATGTACTTTATAACGATAACTTTCTTGAAGAATATATATGACAATTTGCCATAGTTATTCCTTTAAAATCGGGCCTAAGCCAAGAGCAATAATTTAGGAATCGATATTAAATACCTATTCATAGGTAAAGGCAGTTTAGAGATAGTTAAGACTGTGTGCGTTAGAAGATACCTACAAAAATCCAAAAATGTATTGCCCAAATAAGCTAAATATGTACAGTAAAATAAAAAGACGTAATTTTCCAAATTATAACATTACCTTACAGTAATCGACCATATTGAGTGAAATCTATTTAGAGTTTACATTAAAATGTACACAGTATAGTATATGCTAAAAATCAGATAAAAAGACTAGGAAATACTCCAAATGGATTTCACGTTCAGAAACTGTCCTTAACAACATTATAACAGGTAACAAACTTAACATTATATTTACAAAAATACAAATCATTTACATTTTACATAGAAGGAAATGCATGCAAAAATTAAAATGTGATAATATTGATATCATAAATAACTAAACAAAAAATTGTCTACATTTTTTGTGAATAATATTGCATTTATAACTATTTTTTTTAAAGTTTACATGATTTACATCTTTCCAAATCCAATTTGACGTTTACAAAACTGCGTGAAATCCGCAAAATAAACAATTCATTACATTATATTGAACACAGATGTAAATGCCCCAAAAATTCGATGTTCTTTAAGTGATTTTACAATAATTGACATAATTTTACAAGATGGTAAATTCTGGCGACACATGGCGTGAATGGTAATTTTGGTAATTCAATTCACTCTCTTGGTAACTCACATACGTTACAGAAGTTACCACAGCTTAAAACTAAAAAGATACATTTACAAAGATATAGAGGAACACAAAGCTCTTAAAAGAAACATAATTATTATAAAATTAAATATACAATGTGGTAAATTTGGTATACCCGCGGGTCGGTCCGTGTAGTGGCGGATTTAATTGTATAAATCTGAGATCAATTTTACGAAATTAGATTCATAAAAATTATGCCCGTATCGTCACATTTTTATACGACATTTTTACATATACTGCGTTTTGTTGAACACAAACCTATTTCTTATGAACCCGGCTTTCATTCAAACCAGATTAATCTGTATAGCTGAATAAATAAAGTTAATTATTGAACAAGACTATCATTAAGGCATTAGAAAGCCTTAAATATTTAGTTAACTCTTGCCCTACCCTACGGTAATTCTTGAAATAAACGCAATATAGACGATAAAGCTGAAGAGTCTATTTGTTTTGTTGTTTAAGCGCTAACCTCCGGAACTGCTGTGCTGATTCTGAAAAATCGTGCACCAATCGGAAGCTACTGACAAAAGCTAACAGACGATAACAGTTACATAATATAATATCAGATTATAATTTAAGCGGTAATATAATGTTCAGTGTTAATTTGAGCCAACGCTTATAATTAAATACATATTGATTTTGGCAACAAAACGCAGCATTTGTATTCGTACGAAAGCTTCTAATAACAGTGACGGGAGGCGATCAGTCGTTTTTAAAACCTAAACATACATACAAACCAATTTACACTCACTCAAATGTTACTTCAACCTCTTTTGTATTCAGGAATTATGCACAACCTATTTAGTGATATCTTTCTTTTTCACTCATTCTTACTTGTTTTTTTGGATGGTATCTTTATCTTTTTTTTAATTGCAACCAGACCATGAATACGGCAATGAAAACACGGGTTTACATATAAAATCTACACTAAAAAAGCCAATGATATACGAATAAAAATATTGTAAACGTATTTTCATTACCGCTAAAAGGTCATTAAAATATCTTTGTGACCAGAGAAAAAATCCAGTAACAGTTCCGTTCCAAATTCAAATTCATTTTTAAAACCTTGTTTGTTTACACAGCTTAATAGCTAATGAAAACTGTTTTGACAAAACAAAATGGGAGTTGCCAGCTTTTAAAAACCCACTTGTATTAAATGGCCATTTTCGGCCTGTTTTTTTCTTTCACAACACTCAAAGTCCGTCCATTCCACGGTACAACCCGCCTTAGAGATTCTTCTTCGCATTATCTACCGTTCGATATCACAGAGTTGCTGACTGTCGACCAGCTGGGCCCTCTCGACCGCGACCAGACACCCGCCGGGTGCGACCAGAAGCGGGGCTGATGGCGTCCCCACCCACACCTTCTTGACGTCATCTGATGCGTGTTGAGCCAAAGGTGACATGTAGCCGCCTCTGTAAAGTGGAAAAGATCAAATTAATCGGGCAGTTAGGGAGATAGAATGTTACTAGACATAAATAAATTAAACGATAAATCTACTATGTAGGCTGTTAGCATTATCTACAACTAGCTAGCCCGTGAGTTCGCCTGCATTAACTTTAGAATTCCAATATTCAAAATTATTTTTTTAGATTAAAAATCTACACTTATACTGTGTGAAAATTCAACTAATTCCGCGTGAAATAGTAACACACCCAATATTGACCAGAGGATGGGCAGCAGCGTCATTCTAAGTATCATAACACCTTCTGCGATCGCCAACATGCATCGGCCAAGCATGGCGATTAAGGCTGAACCCCCCCTGCCTAGGGGGAGACCTATGTCCAGCAGTGGGCGTCTAAAGGTTGATTATGATAATGATGAGGATAATTAAATTAACTGAGTCTTGAGTCAGACGTTACATCACTGTTTATGAAAACGTTACAGACGTGACACAGTTGGGTCACTGCAGCACTTTTCTATTGCAGCGCCACTGCAGCTTTCTTCACGCCACTAATTTGAAGGCATGAACTAGTCCTAAATCTCCACCAGTGGCAATACATACCTAAGTTTCCTATCAGCATGTAAAAGAGCGTCTGCCTTCAACAGTCTTACTGCCACTGCTACTAAGAGGAACAGGATCAGAGCACCGCAGACTGGCACGGCAATAGTGGCCGCTTTGAACCACACCTCGCCATTGTAGTTGGTCCCACGCTCGCTGGCCACTGTCTGGCCTTCTGGAAAAAAGGTGAAATTAAGAGTTAGAGGTTGTATTGATGGAAATGTAAGAAAACACATACAGGTAGATTAAACTTTTTTTTGTTGGGTAAAGTCCGCTTCAGTGGGCTTACAGGAGTTCCTGTAAGCCCGAATCAACAGTGGCGACCACCAGAGAAGCCGATGTAATGAAGCTCGACGAGTCCCAGAGAAACGATTCAATTGTCTCGGATCCTCGGATGACATTAATCAGAAAAGAACAGCGGAGGAGTTAGAAAAAAAAAAGAAATTTCGATTACACTTTCCAAATTGAAAGGTTGAAGTTTTATTTTCATTTAGACTCAACATTCTGTCCCCTGTGCCTTGGTAAGCACGTAAAGCCGTTTATCCCGGCTGTCATTTGTAAATCATTGACGGTCGTTACGGAAGTCAGAGGCCTGAAAGTTTGACAATCAGTTTTACCAAGGCGTATCGTGGTACCCACGGATAGGTGGTACCTAGTAACTGGGTTGTGCAAGTGACATAGGCAGTAGATCCATGTAAAACAATAATATTCCGCTGCATCCGGTTAAAATCTTAGTCTAATCGTCTATAAGGTCTGTCAAGCTCTGAATATAGGCGGGGTGGTAAAAAAAACACATCGGATACGGTGAGTTGCACCAAAGCAGCATTAGTTTTTTTAGAAGTATGAGGAACAGAGTGGAAAGTTCCTCAACCTCCTTAGAAAAGGGAGGATCTTCTACTACAACCGTCGGGAGACGGACCAGACGGGTGTTGTGTCTGGTGGGCTACTGCACCAGACACAACACCCGTCTGGCCCACCAGACACAACACCCGTCTGGTCCGTCTCCCGACGGTTGTAGTCCGGTTGTAGTAGTACGAATCATGTGCGATAGATGTCGCAACAGTTTAACGGAGACTTTAGAATTATGCTATGCTAACGATGCTGTAAAGTTTCCGTTAAACTAATGTGGGTACCGTGCAACTCACCGTGTTTCTTTTTTTACACCCTGTAGGTATATTATACCAGGATTCTGATCATTAATAAACCAATTCGATACTGTTTATCTGTACTTACAAATCATTACAATTGCCTAAACTACCGAACTCCAACCAACATATCTTGTATCCTGAATGACAAACCGATGTTCACCGTCAGAGTACAAACTTAGCACATTTATCACCGCCCACCCTCCAGCGATTTTATCTTCACCAGCTATAACAGGAACCTTATCAATAAAATGTACTACGAAACTGCAAAATGTAACATTAATTATGTTGCAATCGGCTTCTGAGAAAATGCATGGACTATGTAAAGTGACAGAAGTTTTGTTTCGGACTATTTATACCAGTTTTGATAACTTCATTACGACTACGAGTACATTGTTATTTTTGGATTGGTTCCGTAATAAATCAATTATGTCAGCCTATCGCTTTGCGTCTTGTTTCTGCAGTGCTGTCTAAACTTAGAATGTTTTAGCTGTTTATCACTTTGTGTCAATCATTGTTAACAGAGGTTGGCAACCTGGTAGCCCCGTTTTGCGAGATTGGCGTTACACCTTCCTACTTGGGTTCTTGAACGATTCAGGGACTTCCAGATGGACCACGGAAGGTTAGATGCTCGCTTGGTGATAGATATTGAGTGGGTGGGGGAAAAGTGTCTTGCCACAGTTCACAGCGGGCATCAGCCAATCTCCTGAATATAGTGCAACCCATAGATCTTAAGAACTCATTCTTGCAAATAAATATATCATTTATTCAATAAGACTAGTCTATTTCCCATCTTAGGTATAATTATGATTACCCAATCAAGAACATGAACAATATCATTCATTCCATTGACATTTACATCTGCGTAAGACAAAGCCCTAAATGATTCATATCAATGAACACCAGTCTTGAATTTGTTGACGATTTGACGATGTGGCTTGTAGATGACCTAGCACAATATTGAATTACACCCAGTGATCTCATTCCTCATTCATATACAGTTATTGATATCAGACCATTGATAACTACTGCGTAACAAGAGGAATTTAAGAAAGGTTATGCAAAATATTGCTTTAGTCGATGCGATCCTACAAAAATACGCTTATCTCTTCTTGACATAAGTACGAAAGTTCATTAGTTGAATGCCAAAGAATGCTATCCTTTGTATAGCAGCAAAAATCACTCCGAAGATGCGGTCACCGAAACAGGTCCCAGGCTATTTATAACAGGCGATTAACAGTTTATTACAGCACGCACCGGAGTAAACTTTACCGCTGTAGCTTTAAGATTTAGTTCAGCTTGTCTTAACAAAAGTGATTTCCAACAAAGGAGTATAAGCTGAAACAATTGCGCATCGCAATCACGGCCGCGGGCGAAATCCATTATGGCAAGGAAACTAGCCCAGATCTGTAATGCTAATCTTCTTTACCGAGACTTGTCTGTAGATTCAATTACTGTATATTCAACTATGTATTTGAAATATCAAAATTATCTTGATGTTATTCCTTGAGATTCCAATTAATACAATATCAGAATACTCTTGGCAGAGCGATTGTGGTCACCGTTTTGCAATAAGATTTCGGGCAGCGGTATTCCGCTTTACAATGCGACGCCATCCTTCTTTATGGCTTCTCTAGCGCTCTAATGCGATCGGCCGCCCAGTGCTGATTTAATCTGATAGGAGTCTTTAATACTATAACTCTTTAAATTCCTAACAAAGATAATGACCAACAAAAATGCAGTAACTAAGACCCTGGTGTGGGCGAAATCGCGTGCAGATCTTAGTATCCATTTTAGTTACACTATTAATACAAACCCCAAGGCGTTAGGAAGGAAAATTTATAACGCATTACAATTTGTTGAATAACCAAACGATGTTGCGTGGATTGCACTTGATTAGGCCAACGCTGGAGGCGAGGATTTAAATCGTACCAATCCTAAATGTCGTGGAAACAGAGTTAATGAAGATTAAAACCGTCCTTTAGTTTGATATGATGTATAGCTTTTATCTTAAACTGCAATCGATGATACGAAATTGGTCCAAGCATTATTTAAATTCCAAGACATTCTTGAAGTAATTACAGTTGACACAACAGCATCCATATTATGAAACATGAGACGGAGAAGATTCTTGATGCGCTGCAGATGAAAGGGCTCTACGCAATTTACATGATACCTAAATAGTTTAGTTAACATTGTAAAGTCATCGTTATACATTTGAAAAAGATTCTATTGCGAATGTTCGTTTCTATTTGTATGGCATTGCTTATCGCAAATAAGAACTGCGAAAGTAGGTAGTAACAAGAAAAACATTGAACTACCTCAAAGCAAAATAAATGGTACTACTCACAGGATTGAGCCAAATAACGATTAATTACTCAACATTCTGAAACAACCAATATCTGCTGCACTTGAAACTCTGTAAACCACTGACGTAATAGTGCAAGTATAGCCCAAGAGCTGACTCATGCGGTGTTTACTTTAGATACGGAGTCCGCTAGAATAATATCTTTGTTCAAGGAAACTGAGGCGGGATGAATTTTATTGAAATTACAACATGTTTGAGTAAACGCGGTGAGAACTGAGAATGTTTACAATTTAATATGCGAAGATGAGGTGAACACGTCATGGAAAATTGTGGTGTTTAAGTTAAGATGTAGGACAATGAAGGAAATGGAAAGGATTGGAAAGAATGGGATAAGAATGATAAACTAGATGTCTTTACTAATATTATGAAGAGATAAAGATTGTTTTGTTTTTGTTTGTAAGAGGTAATCTCTAGAACATAATGCCGGCCGCAAATAGCATTTCTATCCGTGGGTGTTATAGAAAGCGACAGAGGGAGATTGATCTGAGGATGGGCAGCAGCGTCCTTCTAAGTACCATAATACCTACTGCGATTACCAACATGCATCGCCAAGCAAGGCGATTACGGCTGAACCCCCTTGGGGGAGACCTATGCCCAGCAGTGGGCGTCTAAAGGTTGACATGATGATGATGAAACTCTAATAATACTCTTCCGATTACAAAAAACTGTCACTGTTAGAGAGCAACAATAACTGATATGTTTTATAGTATATTTGACTTTGACGAGAACGAAGTCACGGGTAGAATCTAGTTATAAATAAGATTCTAGTATGAACATTTTAAAGTGATGATTTAGAGAAACTTGCGCTTGTGATTCTTGTATATATCGCAGATAAATGTTACAATTAGGGATTTTATCAAATCCCTAAGGGATTTGGTCAAATCACGGCAGATGTTACAATAACTACTCTTGTGGTTCTCGGTTGGGTCATTTCCCTGAAGAAAGTTAGTAATATGATCCAATCTCTAAACTGGTTTAGTGAAATGGTACAATAATTAACTAGGCATTTAAAAATTAGCGATTTGATCAAATTCCTATGCCACATTTCACATTTTGCAATTTCTATGTCACATTTATACAATATTTTCCTTACGATTTGAAAAGAGACGATATGAATATTGATTACTGAGAAGTTGAAGTGATTGATTGACAGTTAAGTTTTCTGATTTTAAAGTTGCGATAGAACTTTTAACTATCTCATAAAGACTACTTAACTATGTCGTAACCCTTAACAGAATTTAAATAAGGCGTTATATACATCTTTATGGTATCGTAAACATGTCGTTTAATACATAATAAATAAGGAATGACAAACGGTAGGAGAAATCGTTGCTTAACAAACTGCCTTTGATTTAATACCGGCTCAAATTGAAATATACATGGAACCTGCATTATCACTTTTAATAGCTTGTCAATTCGAAGAATCGAATTATTTAATACTGCCTTTCGCCTGCTACTGCGTCTGCGTAGATTTAAGAATTAAGTCGTCCTAAATGGTATGGCCATTGAACATCTTATAGTTCAGGGGAAAGTTGAAGGTACCAGGCCACGAGGTAGATCGCCTTTAAGATGGAAAGATCAGGTCAAGGCTGCAGTTGATGGCATTTTGCACGAATGCACGAGGAAGGCAGCTGAAAGGGAGGAATGACGATGTGTCGTAAAGTGTGCCACCAACATCTGAAGTGACGACCAGAACCACTTTTTCAAGAGTGACACCGACGAAGAAGAAGAAATGGTATGGATTATTCTGTGTTAAGCTAGATCAATACCTACATGTGTCCAAAATTTCAGTTATAAAAGCGTGAAAGAGTAACAGACATCCAGCCATACATCCATTTATTCTCCCTCACAAACTATCGCGTTATAATAGTAGTATGATTTTCTAAAGAAAGGTACACTCAGTATTGAAATTACAAGTACTACCTTTTTGATCAAAGAGTTTCCGCAGTCGACTCTTTGGACTAAAATTTTATCATTCTACTGTTTTTTATCGTTGATTAAAGTCTACAACTTTACTGCTCTTTTAGATTTATCTTCTTGCCTTTCTAAGCTTTCTTTTCCTCGTTCCTTCGTCAGAGTCGATATTTAATCAGTCTTAGCATTCCCGCTGAGTTTTTATGAACACAATTATTTGCATACACAACAAATGCACAAGTGCAATGTTTCATTCAAACAATAATAACAATAAATAACATATACGCGATGAGACTTGCGCACGCGACACTAAATTGTCTATATTTAATCTGTGCCTACCTTTAAGACTTGTTCGATTCTGTTTGACACGGAATTAATGCAACTTGTAGATACAATCTGCTAGCGAAGTCGAGGGCATTTCAGTCTATCAATTCTATATTGAAAGATTAAATAAAACATGGATTATTCTTGAGAAAAGAAAGATCACGATTTAAAAAAAAGTTTGCTTTCTAATTTTCCTGTCCTATCTTCTAGCACACCCGCGACACTCCATAGAAACGAAACGATATGCCTACACTAATACTAAAATAATAGACTATACAGATACGTGCGTGAGTGTACGTGTCTACGTGCCGCGCGAACAAAAACGCAATTTCCAGAGCTAGTCGTTCGACGCGGGGAGAGGTGAGGAACGGTTTCAGAGGGAGGCGGAGCGTGTCGCTACTGTACGGTAGTACTAATACTTACACTGTGCTTCTAGTACCTGTTCGTTCTGTTCAATTTGCTGTTTTTCAGCTAAGAAAAAAATCATCATCATATTATTATTATCAGCTGGAAAACGTTAGCTCTGCCGATAATACTAATACTGTGGCTCTGCTGTCAAGTTTCATTAAAAAAAAAACAAATAAAGAACAGTCACGATAAGGTCACGTCTCTTCAATTCTATCCTGCTTAAATGATTCACATTTTCATGTGATCACTTTTACTCTTTATCCTCATGGAGATTTCAAATTTCGAACAGTACCTGTATTGTTTTAAGTCCATGGAGATTTTAAATTCCGAACAGACCGTTTGTCTTGTTACACAGGCTGATTACATTTATTTATTCATCATGTTTGCTTGAATACGTTATTCGATACAATTTACGACTGCAATAATATTGTATCAATATAATTGGATTGCCGGCAGTGTTTAGGTTGTATTTATGTTTATTATTCTGATAGTTTTCGTATCAATGTATTGTTTGTAGTATTGTTACTGTTATATTATTAGAAATGAAATGTACGGTTTCTCTGTTAGTTATTTTAGGTTTGTGGCCTTCCGTATAGATGTAATCAGGTTTTGTAACTTCTTACTTCTCTTGTTATAAATCATCATCATCATCTTCCTGCTCTGTCCCATGTTACTTGGGGTCGGCGCAACATGTTTTCTTCTTCCATTCCGTCTTGCCAACTGTCATGCTTTGTTTTGTTTTTTTTTCCTATCTTTTGTCATATCATTTTTCACACAATAAATCCTTCTTTTCTTTGGCCTTCCTTTCCCTCGCCATCTACCCACACTTATATTCATAACTCTTTTGGTTACATGGGTTTCATCCCATCCCTTAACATACTCATACTAAGATAAACGATTCCCTTTCTCTTGTTCTAAATATTCATGCATAATATATTCATTCATTTATCAAACACTCAAACCTTTGGTAGTTTGTGCGATGCACTCAGTGTTCATTCTCGTACTAACTATACCCTGTTCACAACAAGATTAGACATTTACTCAAACCTTTTTTACAGTCCGTTCAACCGATTTTGACTTCTATTCCGTAGGCTTAAGGATGACATTAGAGGCCAAAAAAGTGGTTACAATAACAACGCCAAAATATCTTCGATCGACGATATCGGCTGTTGATTATCAATAACTGTCTTTTATATTCTACATGGAGTCGAATCCATATGTTTTCACTTTCTATAATTTTCCAAGAAGCAATTATTTGCTGGAGACAATTAAAGAGAACTTTAAAATTCCTATCAACCACCCCTTTACCTAAAAGCTATTCTCCATAATTAAAGTCCCGATTAATGTATTCCTTGAAAAAAGTGCGGTACACTTTACGATCCATTCATTTCAATTACATTACGGCAGGATATAAAGCTGCCATTTATATCTTCCAATTGTTCTTTATTATCCTCAACCTGTTTCAAATTCACCTGCCCACAGAATTACAAGGAACATACTTATTATCCTACTGCCCTTACTATTTTGCAGTTGTGTATATAAGAATTACACACATCCTACATACATACATACACACACATACACACACACACACAGCACGACTAAATAATACAATAGTTTAAGTTAAGCTTTTATTTTGTTACTTTTTCATTAAACTTTTCATTTCTGTTATTGTAGTTTATATTTTATATTATGTATTTTGTTTTTGATTATTTTAAAATTGTATTCACAATTCTAGTTCGCACGTTTGTGTATTCTTATGTTGACATTAGTTTCTAAGCCAAAATAAATGGGAGAGGGCGCTGACTCCTGACATACAGGTACACCTAGTTCGGGAGTCAGAGTTTTCAAAATAGTTTTTGTAACCTATTATGTCAATAAAGTATTATTATTATTATTAATTAACTATTAATTCCCAGTCACCCATATTCTGTGGTATGGTCTGGGAGACCATCATCATCTGCCGAGCCTCTTCCCAACTATGTTGGGGTCGGCTTCCAGTGTAACCTGATGCAGCTAAATTCCAGTGTTTTACATGGAGCGACTGCCTATCTGACCTCCACAATCCTGTTACTGGGTAACACGATACTCCTTGGTAAGACTGGTTGTCAGACTTTCTGGTTTCCGACTGCCAATGATCCACGAATGACAGCCGGAACTAACGTTTTTACGTGCTTTCCGAGGCACGGAGGGAACTCGGAATTAAATGGATGGTCACCCATCCACAGACCGACCGCGGCAAGCGTAGCTTAACCTTTGATCGATCGATCTGTCCGGCTTTTACTTAGTCACGAGCTTTTCCGCCTCGTTTAGGAGACCAGCTACTGGTAAATGTGTGTTACGTATCGATTGCTTTAAATCAATACTCTTGCAAAAGGAATTGGTTGCATTTGATCTTAATCGATTCGAATCTTGTTATGTATTACGTTTGCAATCTTCTAAATGCAGGTTGGTTATAGTCTCGAATATCGTTTAGATAAGCGTAATCGATTCTGTGGAGTTATTAACAGTAACATAAGGAAAACTGTGTTTATTCAATAGTAATGTTAGTTATCTATGAATTCCATCTTTGTATACGTGTTGTGGATCGTAAATATTGCAGTATAGCCTTAGGATTATACACGGCCACCATTTTATCGCTTCATTGGCGCCTAGTGGCTATAAGAGCATTACTGTTTCGAAGGTCTTCAATTTAATCTTTAGAGTCATTTATTTGCTTAGAGGATAATACAGCTTATACCGGTCTTTAAAAGTCCGGACAATAAATGTATTTTAACAGACTTCAAAAAAAAGGAGGTTCGACCCGTTTGTTTGTATGTAAGTTTGTCCGCGATTAGCTCCCGTTTGGCTGAACCGATTTTGATGCGGTTTTCAGAAAAGTTTTTGTTACATTCTGGAGAAGGTTTTATTTAGTATACAACAAACAAAACTTTATTCAGCGTTTTTTGAAAAAAAACAACAAAAACCGGACGGAGGACTTTCAATCTCTGGTTTAACTGTGTTGCCGTTCTTTAATGGATTTGGGTGATAAGGAGACACTAAAAAGTGGAAAATAAAAACATTTTTTAAAAAGTGAACCGCCTTCAATAAAAACTAAAAAGTGATAATTTAACTAACTTCCAAAACTAAAGTCATGTGTGTTCAAGTGATTTCTCACATTTTAGTTTTTTTAGAAGGCGGTTCACTTTTTAAAAAATAGTTTTTCCTACAGAGAAAACAAGAGTGTTGATCACCACGTTTGCTCGAGGCGGATTGGCGATTGTATATTTATGTTCATTATTAGTTCCGGTTTCCTCACGATATTTTTCTAAACGTTACGAATTATCATCATCTGCCTAGCCTTTTCCCAACTTTACTTTGGGGTCGGCTTCCAGCCTAACGAGATGCAGCAGAATACCAGTGTTATACATGGAGCAACTGTCTGACTTCGCTGGGTAGCATGATACCCCTTGGTGAGACCGGTTGCCAGAATTTCTGGTATCTGAATACCTTTGATTATATAATGTCTAGATGGAGCGTCGCCCTACAATCATAACAAAGAAAACGAGTCAACCATTTCAAGTATGTGTGCGTGCAGGCGTCGTTTTACACTGTGCATCTACGTCTCTGTGTGCGTAAATAATGATTATATAAGCAATTATGTATATAATTATACATAAATTAATATTATTATACATATATTAATCATTTATTATTATTATTACGCATTTGGGCTTTGATTATATAAGCACTTGTCAGCCAATAGTTAGCTGACACTTTTTGACACGTTTGCGTGCACTTGACGCTCCATCTAGACATTATATATAATCATAGCTGAATGCCCATAACACTGTTTAAGATCTACGAATGACTGCTGGGACCAACGGCTTCGAGCACACATTAAGTACACGACGCGCGCGCGCATACACTTAAATCTGTATATATAATACATAGTAGATAGTATAGTACCCATATATATATTGAAAAAGTCACTTACGTTTGTAAATGAAATTCTAAAGACAGAACTTACCAAATTCATTACTAGTAAGGTTGAGCCTTGCTCTAGCCAGGGGACTGTCTTCATGATTGCAG
The DNA here is from genome assembly GCA_947361185.1 of Charanyca ferruginea. Classification (NCBI taxonomy): domain Eukaryota; kingdom Metazoa; phylum Arthropoda; class Insecta; order Lepidoptera; family Noctuidae; genus Charanyca; species Charanyca ferruginea. Next base: position 6,719,851 of record OX376070.1, read on the forward strand.
AGGTCCCTAAAGCAGCACAGCAGTAAAGAGTGCTCCGACGATGGTGGTGGGCCTCCGGACCCTGGCGAGTTCTGGCATCGGGATAACGCTTCCTCTTCCCTGGAAATAGTAAAGAGATAACATGAGATTGAGAATTAAATCAAAGAGTTGACGTGATCTTCTGGGCAGTCTATACCCTGTTCACAATAAGATTAGACATAAACACAAACCTTTTTTACAGTACCTTCAACCGATTTTGACTTCTATTCCGTCTGCTTAAGAATAACATTAGAGGCAAAAAAGTGGTTACAATAACAACTGTTTACTGCAGTTGCCATTTGTCATGCCACAAACGCAATATAAGTCAAAATCGGTTGAACGGACTGTAAAAAAGGTTTGAGTAATTGTCTAATCTTATTGGGAACAGGGTATAGTTATAATGGACGTTGATAATATAATTGATGCTAAATGATTTCAAAGATACATAGCGTCCAATTCCGCTTAACTAACATTTATATACCGCGAACGTACACTTTAGTTTATTTACCATAAGGTCGAAATTTGCGGTATTTGCCATATACGCGGAATTGGATTATCAACGACGATAGGTTAACTAGCAACTGTAAGTGCTTTTTTTTTGCGACAAGCCCTCTACACTATTCCCAGACCACTGTAACTTCTGTAGGCCGGAAAATGCGCCAAAGCATTGAAGCACACCACACACCCTCAAACAAGTTATAGGTCTCAGGACCTTTTGCATGTTAAATTTAGATTTCTTTTAACTTTTATTTTGCCCTAAAACAAGTGATTATTGTATTACTCCTGTCACAGTATTCTGTTTATAATAGTTAAATGCATCAAATTGTGCTACTTTTGTAGAAGGCGTTGGTACTTGTAATACAATGTTTACATTAGTACAGGTACCATCGTTCATTATCTATGTTATGCTCGAAGTATTTTTTACCAAAATTCAGTGACAATGTCGTAATTTTTACATGTGAATAAAAAAAAAAATTATTGAAGCTCGTCGTGTCCCGGAAAAACGATCTTCGAACGATTCTTGTCTTGGATCCCGCAACGAAATTAATCAGAAAAGAACAGCGGAGGCGGAGAAAAAGTTTCAGTAAGTACGTTAGAAATCTGCGAATAAATCACCTGATACGAACATTGAACATCCTTTCATAGATCAAACCAGTTCCTGACTCCCGTCTTTCACCCGTCCTCACAAAAAGACGTTGTCTCAACAAACGAGTTATGAACAAAGCAAAATAATACAACTTATCGTTATTGAATTCAGAAGTTGAACATTTAATGCTATTTTTTGCTGAATACTAATTCATTTCGACTTCACTTGGTTCAATGGTATTGGGGCAAAAAGTTCTGTGGTTAACCTCGGCCTGTGCTTAGGCAGTAATTTATTGCAGTGATAAGGAAAAAAGCTGCTATTCGCGTCCTTATGTTGATCCGAAATTCTGAATAGACAATTGATTGACATTCTAGATTGCAATGTATTGAGATTTTGATCGAGTGAAGAACACCTAGGTGTTCACCTAGGATCTGGTCGGTGATTCTCGGTACTTATGTACTTATGTTGCACAGAACTAACAGAAGAGACAAATTGTACCTAATCTTAACACGATGTAATACTATAACTGGCTCATCATCTGCCTAGCCTTGTTTTCCCCTACTGTGTTGGGGTCAGCTTCTAGCCTAACCACGTGCAGTTTAATACCAGTGTTTTACATTTAGCGACTGCCTATCTGACCTCCACAACCCAGGTACTGGGTAACACGATACGACTCTGTAAGAGTGGATATCAGACTTTCTGGTTTCTGACTACCCATGACGACTGTCAAAGTTAAGTTGTTAAATGACAGCCGGGACCAACGGCTTTACGTGCTTTCCGAGGCATGGTACTCAGTAAATGATTCATTCATAAATGGATATATTTTTATGCACTTGTTGACTAAACTAAATAAATCAATCAATAAACCATAACAAAAAATTTCTTCGCGTTCTCACACAGGGTGATCCACATCAAGACACTGTAAGTCAACACATTACGCGCCGCCCAGATTGTTGACTTGCGCAAGAGTTTGAAAGTGCCAACTGGGTATGCCAACAGATCGATACGATCATTTTGTTTTGTTACACTTTGATTTAGAGCTTCGAAGAATTGATTGTGGTAATTTTTATTTTTCCGGCCTGTATTTTCCACTGCAGGGCAATGAAAAACTCCTCGTCTACTCTTCTTCTACTTCTCTCTATCAAGGGCTATTTGGGACCAGTCTTTGCCACAGGAGTATAGATCATCCCGCCATCTCCGTCTGGGCCTGGCGCGATGTCACTTGCCATGTATAAGGACCCATTGGTTCACGCGTTTGGTCCAATGATCGTCTGACGTGCGGCAGATGTGTCCAGCCCAATTCTGCTTCAGCATGACAGCTTTTCTAATGACGTCATCTATATTTGTGTGATTGAACGGATGCTAGTATTCCTAACCCATGTTGTTACTTAGTTACCCCAAAGGGTAAAACGTGACCCTATTACTAAGACTCCACTGTCCGTCTGTCTGTTACCAGTGCCTTATGAATCATGATAGTTAGTCAGTCAGTTGAAAGAACAATGCCAGAAACTCTATAGAACTTTGCCCCACTCAATAAAAGTCATGTGCAATATGTAGCATCTTACTGTTTATTTATTGCTGATAACTAAACATTAGTCTTAGTTACTGTAGAACTTGCGGTTTCCGTTTAAATCTAAAAACAATAATGACATTGATTATAGGTTAAATTGTATTTTAGGTAAAATGAGTTTGTATTTTGTGGGTAGGTATTTCGTAATCCGCAAGTTCTAAAGAAAAACAATTTTGTATAGAGAGGTTCTATTTTCATTACGATTATTTTCATTAATTTACTTTTTTGTACATGATTGATGATGATTTCTGTTGCCGCTACAAATACTAATATCAGAATAACATACAACAGACGTGATTTTTTGCCGTTTTTTGTTCGATGTTCTATAGATAATGGTACGGAACCCTTCGTGCGCGAGTCCGACTCGCACTTGGCCAGTTATTTATTTTTAAATAATATTGTACCGTTTTAATTCATACCAGTAATATTATATTATAGCTGCTTGTTTTTCCGCTTTCACAGCTAAAAGATTGTACCGATTTTGTTGAACTCTGGTATAGACTAAGCTTAAACCCCAAGAAAGGATATAGGCTAGTTTTGAATCCGCGACCTCATCTGCATCCGCGATAACCGACATTCACGCGGACGAAGTCGCGGGTAAAAGCTAGTTAATTATTATTAATATTAATGTAGCTATAATTAAGTAGTTAACCTATGACAAATCACAAAAGAATTTGAAGTCAAAAATGCAACACAATAAATTAATACATTTGCGTGGGATTCTTTTTCATTCATATTATTGATTAACAAAACGCTAATTATAATAAAATATGCAGAAAAAGATAATTTAATCATTTTATGACGATAAATAGTCTATGAATTGATTTATGACGATTTTAATAAAGACTGCTAAATGGTTTTCTTTATTAAAAGTGATTATTATCTAGCTGTCGCCAAGTTGTCAAGTGTTTTAGAGAGGGTCAAAGGTCATAATAATTATAATGATAATGAATTGGAAATATGTAGTAAGTTCAGGGATATAACTTTAGATAAAAATATACCTATCATTTAAACACGATTCTTCTAGTACATGTGTGTCACTGAACTCCTAAACGGCTGGACCAATTTTAATGCCTTTCTTTGTGTGCGTTCGAATAGGTGCGTAGATGGTTTAGATAGATTCACTCCTGGACCCGGTAGGTGGCACTGCAATCGGGTTCTAGGATTTTTATTTTCAAACAAGCAATTTCTCCTCTATCGCGGGTGCGTTTACAAACATAAACTCACATACACAAATTAAGTACTTATAAATTGGATAATAATATATTATTATAACATTTGGCATAACAATAATAATGGCCGTGCGCACTGACGAAAATAATATTAATAAAAAAAGAAAACCGCCTTCAAAAACTAAAAAGTGATAAATAACTTTAGCACAGAACTCACATTACTTTCTGAAGTCGGTGGCGGTGGCTTTGTGTTTGTTGTTTTGTATTGCCACCAACTTCCGAAAGTAAAGTAATGTGTGTTCTGTGCTAAAGTTATTTATCACTTTTTAGTTTTTTTCTTTTTTTTATGAAAAAACTTTTTATTTTTCGCTTTTTAGTGTTGCCTTAACATCCAAATCCATTAAGAAACGGCAACACACTGAAAAGAGATTGTAAGTCCTCCAGTGATTGAAGAAACTAAAACGTCGTCTAAGTAAGTTTTTTTGGGAATTCGTTGATTTTCTCAAAAAGGGCTGTACCAATTTTGATAAAATTTATATGGGACCTTTTCGGGATAAACCTCTTTCGGACAAAAAAGAATTGTGCAAATCCGTCTATATATGACAGAGTTATGCCCGAACATACATAAAAAAATATATATACCTATATATAAACATTCGAATTGATAACCTCCTCCTTTTTGAAGTCGGTTAAAAATGTAAATACATATCTACTTGGACTGCTGACCAGTCAGCAAACCACCTTATCATCATTCATTTACCATCACATTCTCACGTAATATGGCTAAAGGCACACAAATTTCCCATTTAAGTCAACATTTTTCAAAGGTTTTTTTTATAAGAAAGACATGAAGATTTATGTTTTTTTTACCATCTTCGCGTGGACAGCGTGGCCAGATAATAACGTTGCGTCAATGGAATACAAATCATCACTTTATGGGTGGAACCTTGTCTTGACTTCATGCTTTTGTGGCTCGACGCACGCACACTTACGCAAGTAACTTTATACAGAGAGTTAAGGGGGAACTCACTATTGACAATGACCAGAGAGACGGTAAAACGATTGCGGAGGAAATTTAAAATTATAAAATTGGAATTTTAATTACTCTCTACAATTTCAGTTGCAACCAACACGTGTAGAAAATCAACAATAAATACTATTAAAAACATTTAATTAGATAAGTAATAATAATTAACAATAGAAAATAATTAAAATACAAACATCAACAACCATAATAATAATTATTAGGTAAAACCATTTTATTTTATTTTTAATGTCGCGCAGGATAGGTCATATTTTCCATTTGAAAATCGAATTCTTTACGTCAGTGCAAGGCCCTGCAGTTTGTATAAACATAAAGTTATGTATGTGTGCGTCTAGTAGCAGATACTATAGACAGTCAAGTCTCTGTCACAGAAATTTAACCTGTGTCGCAAACAGATCACGGCTGATGTTCCCACGAAGTCACCAAAAATTTACATAAAATTAAAATTTACCAGTACTTAAGTACATTTTTTTTGAATATTGAAGAGACATTTGATGTATTAGTGTGAGCATTTAACATACAAAACGGCTTCTTGTTTGAATAAATCTCGCGTGTTTGAACTCTGGCCTTTTTCAATTTACAAGCTCTTGGAATTTCTAATCTTGTATAATATTTAACTTTATGTTTGTAAGTTTGAGAGTTTACTGTGTAAGAGAACCTATTTAGCTATAAGTAAGTACTAATATTATGAAGAGGTGAAAGAAAGAAAGAAAAAGATATATTTATTTAACTTTGCTCTTTATGCTATATGTATTTATTTTACTTTGCTATATGCCATATTTATTTTACTTTGCTATATGCCATATTTATTTTACTTTGCTATACGCTATAAGTATTTATTTTATTTGACCGCGACTTCGTCAGCATGAATGATGGTTATCGCGGATGCTGACGAAGTCGCGGATTAAAAAGTAGCTCAAGTCTTTCCCCATGGTTCAAACTATTTTCATACCAAATTTTATCAAAATCGGTACAGCCGTTTCATAGTGAAAGCGTAACAGACAAGAGTTACTTTCGCATTTATAATTTTAAACTTGATTTTTAAAGTAATAAAGCATGTAAAGTATGGATTAATATGGATTATCAAATAAGTTACAGATCCGTACAAAAAATCTCCCGAACGAAATAGCGGGCAGAAGTTAGTTGAGTTGAGTATTTTGTTACTTTGTCGAAGGCGAATAAATTGGCCAGAATTGACGTTTGAGCGAATAAGGTGTGTGATCGTTGAATTTACATTGAAATTGATACCTGACACGGAAAGTGGGAAATATATTGATGTAAATAATAGAAATGTTGGCAATAACACAGATATCAGCAAACCATTAAACGTTTAGTTGTTTATGTATGTGAGTTTATATGTTGGTAAACCCACGTCGCACCCAGACCACGATACAGGAGACAGAATTACTAGTGTTTCCCGAAAAAGGAGAAGGATATTGGAGGTATTTAATCAAGAATAAATTTTAAGCTTCTAAACCGACTTCGGGCCTATGCACACTGCATTTTTTACACGCGCCGTCCACGCGCGTTTTAGGGTTGAGCTTCGTTAATTTATTAAAATAATAAAGATATACCTACTCAATAATAATAACAACAGCATAATATTGTCCCACTTCTGTTATTATTATGTAGGTACATCTCTATTATTTTAATAGAGAACGAAGCGCACTCCTAACAAGCGCGTCGACGGCGCATTTAAAAAACGCAGTGTGCATAGGCCCTTAAGGTGAATTTCACCAAACTTTTACATTGCGTATAAGTCTTTTAACTGTCAAATAACATTCGTCGAAACTTGAAATGTATTCACAGGGTTTAGACTTATGCTGGCTATAAAAGTTTGGTAAAATTGGGCATTAGAGAAACTTATTAATAATATAAGATACAAGGTAAATTTAAATTACCTGGCAAAACTTTACAGTCATGCTAAGAATCTGATACTTTTAAACGAGTAATTCTTGTATTTATTATACTCGGATATACTCGGAAACGGCTCCAACGATTTTCATGAAATTTTGTATGCACGGGGTTTCAGGGGCGATAAATTGATCTAGCTAGGTTTCATTTTTAAAAACACAAAAAAAAAAAATACGAGCGATGCTCGGTCGCCCATAGGTATATTCATTATCTAATGACAAAAAAAAACAGCTTTTTCTAAACTCATAATTTTAAGTACCTACTTTACAATTGATAACTGTTTACAAAGTTAATACAATTTGACCCTGTATATTCACAAACATTCTTCATGTCAAACAAGCCCTTAAAAAAACAAGTTTACAAGCAACACGACGTCGCTAACAGCGTTCGATAAAAAATTAACATTCACAGCACCATCTTAATGAGCATCTTAACAGCATAGCATAACTGTCACTTCGTCACTATCAAATTTCGCCCAATTTCCCGATGACCATAAATACTATAATCTTCGTCTATTTTAATTAAGAAAGATGAGCCGTTTCTCACGGGAACGAAGATGGATTTTATTTGAAGAATTTCGTCAATTTGAATAATTTAAAAGATTTGAGAGTTTTGTTTTGCCGATTAGAAACCGATTTGCGAAAACGATTAGGTTAGGTCCAATTAAAGTTTTGTATAACTGGTGGGATTATTAGGAGGTTTTTTTTACAGTACGCTCCATACAGACGTATTCAGCTCAAAAAAAAATTGTAGATAGGTTAAGGGCTTTAACATGTAGGTTGGTAGTTTGTTAATCAGTTTCCAGTCCAATATCTAAGTTTCAAAATGATAATGATTTTTAAATCTCGTACGACAATCGGATCGAATAATCGGATGCATATAATTTACTTAAACTTCAGTTGTTTGCTTAGCATGGATACGATTTCTAGAAATATTGTTTTGAAAATATAATCCCGGGGTTCCGGGATTGCGAAACAAATCAAATGCATCTTTTGCGGTCCTGGAATTGAGGTAATTCTAAAAATTTTGTGACCATTAGATAGATAAGGTCTGTATGTCCATTTCTTCAGTCAGTGCACTACTTTTGTCTACCCTATACAATTTCGGAATCGCGGGATTTTTTCAAAAGTCCTTTCCGGCTAGTTTGCATACCTAACAAAAATGAACTTTAGTAAATACGCATAGGATTATCCGATAAGTTGCATGCATTTGGCATGCTGGTCGAAACGTCTAAACACTCTTCATTTTTCTAGAATAGTTTTATATTTAGAACGTTAGTCTTATTTTTACATATATGCCAGTGAGATTGTCTAGCCAGCAGCCGTCACAGGCTATTCTATTATTCTATTCCAGAGCGTTTAATAACTAGAAGCACAGATTAACTAATAGTTCCTTTGGAACAGATAGTTCACTCCATAGAAAAAGATAGATACCTAACACTATAACTGCCTACAAAAATATTACAGCCGTTCGTGCGCGCTAAAATGTACCTTACGCACACGCTCGAGAGTATCTACTACGTTGTCTGACGTGGGGTCGGGCGATCACCTGCGTCAAATTACGCAACGCTAGGGCTGTCTATGTTATGAAATGATTACACAAAAGAATAGGTGAATAAAAAACAGTTTTTACATTTAAAAAAATATGTATTTATTCAAAATCACAAATGCCTTACTTTAATATAATGGTCAATGAACTTTTTACCCTCCCGTAAATTCCGATTTTTAAATCTAATCGTCGCAAATATTCTAAATCTAACAAATAACTTTAACAAGTACTCCTTAGGAAAACGTGTAAATTTCAATTCAATTTGATTTCTGGCCGGCTAGTTAATGTTTTTGAGAATAAACTATAGTTAGGGGTCCAGTCGACACATTCATTATTGGGGGTCGAGGGGTCGAGAGTGGGCTAAACGAAATTTTGCCGGTGTGTGTAGTAAATACTTTACCTGTTCCGATCTATGATTATAAAAAAAATATAAAAAAAGAAACAAACAAAATAAATGGATAATAAATTCTTGAAAAGTTGGCTGGTTATTGTGTGTATATTTTGAAAAATAATAAATAAGTAAAATATCTAACCAAATCAATAGGTACCTACTTATAATTACGTAGGTACTATTATAAAACTTTCTTTTTAACAATACACAAAGAACTCTCTATTATAAAAAAAAGAATCAAAAAAGTAAAAATAAATACAAAATATTTACCTTTCGTCCTCCTTAGGTAATGTAAAAAAGGATAAACTTTTGTTGGTTGTTTTATTTCGACAGCCGTCTACACTGCAATTTGCACGACTACCCATTGTTAAAGCTGCGGTCGCAGTATCGTACGGAACTATTAATTAAACTGTATCGGTAAAAAATTCTCTGTGGTATACGTTACACTTAGCGAGCGCGTGGCAACCTGACTGGATTTTGGACGTTCGAACGAACGCGAGCCGTAGGTACTTAAGCGCGTGACCTTTAACGAGTGACAATACTGTTAGATATCTTTACTGTGCTAGATGTCCCTCTTTCATTGAATTTTCCTTCGAGATCCTCCCATATTATACCATATCCCGGTACCGGTAAGGGCTCTGCTACTGGGCTCTTACTTACTTAATTATGTTAGATGATAATATGAGTAGACTACTAGTTTGTTTGTATGGAGAGCGCTGCCAGCACGCGTAGCATGACCACGCTTGTCTACGGAAGAATAGACATACTGACATGAAGAATAGACAAAATGTACTGACTTGTCTATTCTTGTTGTCAGTATGTCTATTCTTCCGTAGACACAGCGTGGTCATGCTACGCGTGCTGAAATATCCTATTAAAGTTTTCTTTGATAACGCTGTGATGCAAGTACCTACGTATGGATGCCAGGTGTACGTTTACGGGTTTGTATCGAGACTTCTTTAGGTGTTATTGATAGCATAACTTGATGGCGTAAGTAAAGTTACGACATTGTTTGTGCTGTAATGTTTTGCTGCACCCATTGTAATAAAAACTGCGGAATTGCTGTTAAATTTTCACGCTTTATGAATAACAGGAAAACATAGTTTTTACAAGATTTATTTACTTAACTATCTTTTGCTCACGATGTCGACCGCGTCATTTTTTTAGATGTTGATAATAAATAAAATATTGCCTAAAGCCTCAGACCAATTATTGGTCTGAGCCTAAAAGCATTCAGGGATAAAGTAGCTTTTTATTGGTGAAATATTTTTTGAAATCTGATGGAGAGTTACGTCACAGATTAACTAATAGTTCCTTTGGTTCCGTATATAAATTAATGTGAATAATTAAGCGCGCGTAAGCTGCTGTCATAGGTTGTGGACGAATCAGTCAAACAATCACAGCGCGGTTTTAATAATTTACGCGCGGTTGACAATTTGTCACATTAATTTTTCGTTCAAGAAACCAGGGTAGGTACCTATTCTTGCATCTCATAAGTACAGAGTGTCCTCCAAGATTCCAGACTGTATCATTCGAGGCTTGTTTTATGGTATCTTAAGCACACCTTCGTGCTATTGGCTTAGGATCTACTCAAATTATTCAGTCAAGAAATGATGACAATTTTGGGTCTTTCACAGCTTGCAAGAAAAATAAATGAATGCCTATTAGGGCCTATTTCACAACCCTCCAATACTTAAGTTTCGATTAAATTACTTTACAGATCGTTCCACACAATTCATGTTCCATTTTTAAATGTATCTGACTGATCCATAGTGAAATCTAGTAAAACAGGACCTTAAAAACAAGCCGCCCCGCCTCTGTACTTTGTGCTTGAAGTTTTAATAAATAAATAAACAAATAAATAAAAAAACAAACTCTAAACCAATTAGCACATGATTGCAAATTCAAAGTCACGGCGGTAACTTAAAACTATGCATAATGTATTCGTACGGAAAACCCGCACATTGCTTCCCGTCAAGCTATCATTAAGCAGTGCTTACACGTTCGTAAGTATACAAATAAGGATTTAGGATGCCTGTTCTATACCTTTTCTAATTTAAATCTACGTCTAGGCAAGTCGAGGTCTTTTAGACAATCGGGCGGTACCGTATATTTGGTTTGTCTATACATTTTTAGTCAGTCTGTATCAATCGAAATGGAAATCGATTGCCATAGTATGTGATATAGATGAATAATGGTCATGCCACAGTATAATTATTAGTAGGTACTACCGTACAGTAGCCACACGCCCCGCCTCCCTCCGAAACACTGTTCCTCACCTCTTCCCACGTCGAACGTGCTCTCAAAACTGCGTTTAGTTATCGCGGCGCGTAGACACGCACACACACACAAATTTGTACAGTCTGTTATTTTGGTAGTAGTGTAGGTAATTCAATTGTTTCGTTTGTATGGAGTGTCGTAGGTGTAGCCATGCTATGAGGGAACGTTTTGTGGCGCGCTTGCGCTAGTCAGAGTTATCATCTCTTCCTAACTCCGTGCTCATTTGCGCCAAAAACTCTACTCATAAAGATTTTTGGCGCAAATGAGCTTAAAAGGCCTAGAAATTATATATGGATTGACTGAAAGATTATAATTATTAGGTATCTATTATGCCCAGAAATGGCAGATGATAGAGATGCATGGAAGAAGATCTGATAAGGAGAAACTTGGGATAAGGCAAGATTATGAAGAAAAAAAGCTTTTTTACAAAAAAGACAACCGCCTTCAAAAACCAAAAAGTGAAAAATAACTTTAAAACAGAACACACATGACTTTAGTTTCGGAAGTCGGTGGCTTGGCTGTTCTATTTGTTGTTTTGTATTGCCACCGACTTCCGAAACTATAGTCATGACTCATGTGTGTTCTGTTTTAAAGTTATTTTTCACTTTTTGGTTAAGAAGGTCTTTTTTGTAAAAAAAACTTTTTTATTTTTCGCTTTTTAGTACTTCCTTATCATCCAAATCCATTAAGAAATGGCAACACAGTTAAAACAGAGATTGAAACTATAAGGTGAGAACATTACAACATCATACATGTATATTTTTTTGCTATCTGTCGATTTTTTCAAAAAGTGCTGAATCAATTTCGATAAAATTTATATGGTGGTCCCATATAAATTTTATGTGCCCTTGAGGCATACCCTATCCATCAAAAAAAGATTTTTCAAAATCGCTTTACATTTACCGGAGAAATCGCGTAACAAATAAGCAAAAAAAAAAAAAACCTACAAACGAATTGAGAACCTCCTTCTTTTTGAAGTCGGTTGAAAAGATAATGATATGCTGATAGCTAGAACAGTTAAAAGGATGACAAAGACCTTTATTAAGGTGGCCCTACGCTAGGAAATTCTCCTATATCTCGGGTTAACGTTTTTTTTTTCTTTTTATTATTAACATCGCATACGCAAACAAGAAGACCCAAACATAAAACTAGTAGGCAATTACGAATTTGTCAAAATGTTCCACCTTTCACTACCAAGCGATTGATCTTTAGTCACTTAGCTAATATCGTGAAAAGATGATTTTATTATAATCTAATCCCCCTCAAAACGCCTCGTGATGATTTAAACACAAGACGGGTCTAAAAGGGATGTTTTGTTAAGTACATAACACACACACACCCACAGACATTCACATTTTGTTTAATTATTACTATATTATGTGCGTCACTTTCTCGTGAATAAATTGTTTTTATTTCTTTCGATAAAAAACACGCCAAAACTGCGTATCATTGATACTTCTTTTTTATCATATTCCACCAAGCGGTAGGTCTAGCAGTAAGACCAATACAGGCTAGCCTGTATTTGTCTCACTGCTAGGCAAAGGCTCTTCTCTCTTCCTTTACTATTCAAGTCTGTTCTTGGTGGAGATAGTCCCCTCTGTGGTCAGTCAAGACTTGGACTTGGGTAGGTGTGAGCACCATATTCCTTTAAGGATCTTCCTTTTCGCCTGGATGGCGGGGAAGAATAACATGGTAACCGAGCCTGGGCTGAAGTCATTTTGTTTAAAGTTTACTCACGTATACATCTTTTGACGAACGATAATGGCACTTACACATAGTTATTGTGTGAATACAGCCTCAAAAAACCTATAAAATTTCATTTAAAATAGGTACGTACTTTTTTTTTTACTTTTTGTCTTTCGCACCTTCCCTAGCACCTTTTACATATAACGCATCCTCTCATAAATTACTTCTGCACGTTAAAAAACCGATAAAACAGCAGTACTAGTTTACGGCTACTCGTTTGCGGGATCATAAACTAATGTTTTAATTCAAAGAATTAATTAAACACTTTCTTCACAACGCGAATATCATCTACATACATTACACGCTCAACTGACTCTGATAAAAATTGTAATAGAAATGTAAAATGTGTAAATGATTAACACTATTAATCTTAGTTAATAGACGATAGTAATGATGTAAACAAATTAGCAGTCAGCAGAATTCAGATAGCAAAGAAAACACAACACGGAGATAAGGAACTGGGCAAATATAATGAGGGAAAATACCTATATATAAATACAATCAGTTACAAAGCAATTAAGATTTAATCTCCCAGCGCATCGAGGACTTGTTTTCACTCGGATGTTCTATATAATTAATACACTATTAGCTGCAGATATAGAAAGAAAGTTGTTGATGATTTTAGGGATATTCCCATACGACTTCAGAATTAAACCTAAGTCCTAAATTATCTTACTGGAACACAAAGACGGGATACAATATTCTATGTTATACTAGATCAATATCTCTTTGTGTGTCAAAAACCCTCCATGCTTACAAATTTTCGCGTTTAAATAGTACTAAGACAGGATTCAAATTCATCTACAATGCCGACTAAAGATGGTGAGGTGGATTAAAAGATCTTAAGTCTAGCTTTGTAAGTACTATAATCCAAGTAGCTATAACAGTTTCTTATAGAACCAATGAAATCATTTTGATTGTTAATAAGGTTACTTTCATAAATGAAGGTTAACGTTTGAATTAATACTTTCAAACCAACTATCATCCTCTGTTCCTTATCTATATCATTTATTGTAATGTCACATTGATATCCAAGTGTATAACAATCGAGAGTTTAAATAATTAGTAAACAAATAAGTACACATTACGTATTTAAAAGCAGATAACAATATAATCTGTTGTAATAATGCAAGTAGCTGAAACAAAGAATCAGTTGAGAATGACATACAAAGAACCTGAATTATTGACATGCAAATGACCTATCTAGATAACTCTGAACCAATATCAATGATTGCAGTTGTTGACGATAAAAAAGCTGATTCTAAGAACAAAGCCTGGAGGAGACATTCTATATATTTGTCAATCTTGCCAATCCAACTTGAGCTATATTGGTCAATCATAGGGTGTTATTTTGTAAGGAAGTGTCTCGAATAGTCCGGGTCGGCGTCCGCGCAACACTATCTAGCCTGACCCGTGCCTCAACCCCAGTAGTCACCCTTATCTTAACAAACGAGGACATCAAACCGACATCACTCAACCGCACTTTATATACACAATAAACAAGTAGAACGAGAATTAATTACCGATAAAATAAGCGAAAATCAATTTGAATTCTATGGAAATCTTAACGAAGCGGACACGGCGATCGTTAGCGGAGATAATGGCAGACATTGCCAAAAAGGAGCAAAAATTATTTAAAGTAAATAAAAGTGAGTATGCGGCAGACATGAAACCGGTTCGGTGAATGCGGCCCGGGCCGATCCGAATAAGATAATCAACTGAGCGGGTAATTTCAGTGTATAAAAACATTGTGGAGTCCGGCCGGCATGCCTTCGCCGGTATAATTAATAAACCGAGGTGAACATACCGTGCGCCATATAAAAAAGATACGTCGATTACTTAATGTTCTACTGTTGTTAAATAAACAGACGCATTTATTGATGGAAATTATATTCACATTCCCCTTGTCTATAAAGTTGAATAAGTTGAAGAAACGTAAGAAGGAGATGCTTTCATATAGCAAATATGAACGGAACAATATCATCTATTCATACAAGCACTGATTCCGCAAATACTCAAGTTCCAACATATTCAATCAAATCTCTAATTGTGTCGTTATGTTACGTTACATCTATGATCACGATGAAAGCGGCAGTCATTTCGAAATCGAAGACAAATTGATTGAAGACACTCGTACGCAACGATAGAGCCCATCCACACAACAGCATGATAAGCAGTATTGGTGGATGACAATGCACCTCACATGATGACTAACAAAAGAATAATTAATTCCTCGATGAAATTCAAAAAGGCACTGCCGCCGTATCTGAGAAAAAGTATCGTAATTACTTTCTAAATAAATGGGAAAACGTCAATAGACAGGATTAAGATTGTTATTAATTGTTAGTTGATGGTTGTGAGTAAGGAATTGTAGTGATAGTTCAAATAGATGAATATTAGGAACAGATACGATTGCTTGTTGAAATTGTTTTGTTGGAACTATAAGTCGTTTTAATCCAAAGATAGAAAAAGAAAGGGAGGACATGGATGGAACTAATAGAAGAGACATACTTGAAAAAGAACATTTGTAAGAAATACCAAACAATTCACTAGTAAATGCAAAAGATAAAAAGGTAAGTGACAATGATTTAAGCGAGACCTATCTGAAAATTGCAGTAGCAAGTAAATTAATACTTCCTAGATCTTTGTCAGCGACTAAATGTAATTTTACACCGGTTTTAAGCGATCAAATAAATTTTAGCTAATGCATTGCGCGGGGGCAAGCCGACGACCAATTTGTTAAATCATGTACCTTTTTGTAAAGGGTTGACATTTAAGCGATGGGCAGCATACTAATTAGAATCGCAATTAGATGTGATACAATCTCCTGTCCCCTCGTCAGGAATGTTGTTGGAACGTTCTTTTAGCTTTTTATCGCCGACATCTTGTTAAATGTCGAAATCGACGGACGAATCTCCGATTGAATTTCCAACATTACTAAAGTTTTATTATGTATATTTATTGTGGCAGGTTTTTTAATTTGTTTCGTGATTGCTAAATTATTGTGGAATTGGACACATATACTTTGTGATTAGATCTTAAAAATATGACTAAAAAATAGTTTTTGATAAACCCGACCGAAGATGACCCTAGTATTGTTTAAAAACATGCTTATCTCTATTGACAAGCCTGAGTACTGTGTGCGTAACAGATTATGATTCAAAATCTAGAATTTTCCGTCGTAACTACTCTTAAATAAATAATGTTCTCCGATTAATTATTTTGCGTATGAAATTGTAAACCAATCATAAGTTTGTTTCAGAAGCTACATTACACTATTGCTAAGTTAGATATGAAAAAGATGATGTAAATAAATAGATAATGGAATAGAAGACTGATATGCAAATGCAACAATAAATTGCAAAACATTGTGAAACAAAGAAAGGAAATATTGATAATGAGACCAGAACATCAAAAAGCAATACAAAAGTAAATAAATAAACAAAAGATACAGGTGTTCGTGGCACACACAACAAACACAGATGTAAATTTAAACTACAAACTACAACATTAATTTGGGACAATGATTTTCAATCTAGATATAGTAACCGCGATAAACTAAGGTCTACTCTGTGATTTATTTTCATTTCCAAACGGTCCATACTTCACCTTTGATGAATTTAGTGAGCTTAAGGTGAGTTGTTAACCCCTAGCATCAAATGGAATGGCAGTCATCAGTCATTGAACTATATTACTGTACCTCAGTGATGGCAGTTCCCAAAATTGATATTGATTAAAAGCCAAAGAAGATTTTTACAGAATAGCACTGTGATCCTTCTATCAGTTAGTCCGGTCTATTATCCGCTAGCTTCCAATAGATTTCTTTATTACTGTTGATTGTTTTCAATAATTAAATACAAAATACATACGTATCAGCCAAATGTTGCAGGCATCCGTGTCTGGCGTGGTGCGGGCGTCTAGGTGCAGGCAGTTCACTGTAGCATCCCCCGCTGCGCGCAGACCGGCACATATATGCCGTGCCCACGCATTGTGCCGTGTTGCAGTAACATCTTACTCCTGCGTCACCGTCATTTGAATCTGGAATGTAGAAAAGAAAAGTTAGCAAACGCTTAAAAAAAAGAATAGAAAGTTGCCAGTGATGTCATTTGTTTTGTTAGATGTCACCTGAATTTAAATGCATTTTCGAACGTGAACTCTATAAAAGTGTCTACCGATTTGCTCAATTTCGCCCGACTTGAGCACCTTCACGGCCTTATACATTTTACCGTGTATGCATGATGTTGAGAACAACAAACGTTTAAATAATGCCAGTTTTCAATGCAACGCAGATGAATTGAAATTTTATTTTATAGCATATAATATCAACAGCCATAATGGAAAGGTAAATATTAAACTAAACAATGGAAAGTAAAAGAAAATACTCGTGTTTATATTTTACAGCAGAATTCTATTCATAAAATTGAAAGTGTAAACCAATAAATTGAAACAGGAAACGGTTATTGCGAATGCAAAAGGAAATGCATTATAGGCAGTGTATCCAATCACAAGTATCGACACCGTGGCGCCTTGTGGTGTCGTAAACTTTGATGGCGTTCGATTTGCCGTGCCTGCGTCCTCACCTATAAATTTTAGGATTTACCGTCATGGACGCATTTATTCTTGATTTTGATGTTGAAATTCCTGTAACGTTTCATACGTTACAGGAATTTCAACATCAAAATCACAAAGGAGTTCTAAAAGATCATTCATATAGCCGACTACTGTATTCCTGAACGCTTCGCGGTGAATCATACAAATATTTTCGACTAGAAAAAACTTCCCTTTCATCTTAAATGGTAACCCATCGACGACAAGCCGATGAACCGGTAAAAATAACATACAGCTGGTTCGTGGCGCGTATCGTGTATGAATAATGCGCATGTCATACTCTACGGGCCCCTACATAAATATCCTCACAAACGGCCAGCCTCCGACCGCATTCAATGTAAATGCTTCGGCTCCAGACGATGAAACAAAACAAAATTAATTTCAGAGGGACGCCGCTTTATTTGCTCTCGACAACGGAGGAAAACTTTGGGAAGACCCCCCTTGATGTCCGGTATCTTTAGGATATCTTTTTCGTTCACAGAATCGTGTATTATGTTAACCCTAATATTTGAATGATTAGTGAGTTGTCCGATGCCCAGGCGCATCGGTGGGACATCGATTAACGATCATGATAAAAACGATACTAGCCGGCCACGTTCAGCTAATCACTTTTTAAAGGGGTCATTAAAAATTTATTGAAATAAATGAACAGATTTATTATTCCCTAAACGTATCCATCGAATCGAAAAAGTTCAGTAAAAAGGTAATGAGTCGGTCGTCTCCGAATTCACAAAGAAATTGCAGAATTCCGGCCGTGTTCGAAAACCCGCAGATGAAGTCGCGAGCGAATACGAGACCGCAATAAATAAAACAATTAAAGAATAAAATACCAACGAAAAAAACAAAAGGGTTCGCGGGCCGTTAATAGCTAAACCTTTGGAGCAGGGGAAATTGGAAACTTTTAATAGCGAACTTTAATAGCTTTTGCACGCAGAATTGCTTCCATTAATTGCATTTTGCAGCGCGCAAAGCATTTATTATGAAATCGAAATCTATTACGGACGTTAATTTAATATTGTTTGTCTTATACTTGACCGATACAGGCAATTTTATGGTTCAATTGTAAGATGAAATTTCATTCTTGGTTAACCTTCAAGCATTTCTACATAAAACAACTCATCATCTCTCATTAGTAACCATCAATGCATCGAACATTATGTTAGACGGATGCCATTAGACCGACTTTACAATCAATTTCGAGTCAAAAACGAAAGCACAAATAGAACACCGAAGGATAAGGTAAATAAAAAACAAATAAACAAAAGAGAAAAGGGTCCCGGCATGTTATTTGGTATTGATAAATGGCCCTCCGGAGATGTGGGAGAAAAGGATGGAGCGAGGCCAGAACGAGATAGCGTTACTAATGATCATGAAAACAGGATGCATTCAAAGATAAAAGAAAGTGTTTCTTATCTATTCCCAAGTTTGGTTTATAAAAGCAGTATTATAGGAATTGTTAAGTGCATAGGCGCCAATTCTTCACGGTGCACTGAGTCAGAAAGCGCCGGTGCTTCACGGTTGCAAGACTTTGTTTGGACATCCGAACATTACGGAGGGACCGACGCAATCGGTCACCCTCTGTCACGTGGCACGGTAAACGAGCTGTTAATTCCCTAGTTTCCTCTTTGTTTGCCGCACTAATTGACAACCGTAAAAGGGACTTCTGAGATGCTTGAAATAAGTGGAATGCACTTAACGAAAAAGCTTTTTATGAAAGCCGATCTATCAAGCTAACGGAAACGTTATTTTGAATCAAAAGTATTTCTGAATGCATTTGCGATAAAGACTTATTTAAAAGAGCAAATATTTAACATTGAATGCGATCGCATCGCGACACGGGAGCCGGTTTGGGTAAATCGCGATTGAAATGTTCTCGTCGCTGCGGTGGAATAGATCTTTATAATAAGATAACTTTAGCACCGCTTCGTTTGCCACGTACGTCCCTTCAATTTCATTACAGATGGACGCAACGAGACTTCTATTCGGAGTATCAAGTTCCAAGCCCATTTCTTCAGTACACTTTGCTCATTTCAGATCAGAGATTCAATTTAGATCTGCCTCTTCGATAGTGCAAAACTATTTCTGCCGGTTTATCTGCAAAGGTTCTAAGTTAGCACAGTTATCATGTTGCTGGAATTATTATGGTGATGCCAATAACTTTCTCAGCACCAGAAATCGATGGGAATCAAAACTATTCAAGTTTTTATTAGCTCTTCGTTGTTAGATTGTAATCATTAGTAAGCATTAGACATTTATGACTGAGATGCTCTTGGGAGACGTAATTAAACATGCAGTTTCTGTTAAAAACATCGGAATGGGCATCTGATGGTAATAGCGCCTAACTAATGTTGCGACAACGGCTTTCTCCTTACGTTCACACGCTGTCCGACTCCGTTTTATCTAGTACTTTATTACGTTAATAATGATTGTGGCGCGAGCCGCAACCAGTTTCTCTGCTATTCAGATTGGAGCTAACATAACAGGCTTTATGCTGATTGGATGACGCGGAAAAAGCAAGGCTGCTTTGCGGCCTTGTTGTCGCATTCCGATGTCCGCTATTTGAAACTATTTATTGGCTGTCAATTTGGTCCGTTTGATTTGTGACTACAGACGTGACCGCACGGGTTGCGACCATCACAGTAACAACTATTCTCTATTCAACAACTATTAATATGGTGAGACGCGGCGCGCCGTCAACGTCTTAAGTACTGTTGGTGTAGTGACCAGGAATGTTAAACAGGAGGTAGAGGCAATGTTTAATAAAAATGGACAAAGTTAATTCATATTAGAAGAAGATTTCGGTTTATCATTTTGCATCAGCAGCGATCGCGATCGAATCACGACTCATCCTCTAATTGCACTCTGCACGCTGAATTATCTTCCGTAATGGATGTCCTCGTCGGTGCGTAATTATCCAATGCGGCGCCAGTAATCTGGTCGGGCCGCGGGCAATTTCCATCGGAATGCGAGTCGAGAGAGGCCTGTCTGTGGGTCGAGTAGCGTTTCTGCAGCTATCTCGTGCCGAGATCGAACCTCTAAAGCCGCTTAATGCTGCTGCACCTTGACAAATCGCACCGATAATCTCGCGTTCCAAATCGAGAGATTCACGAGCTTTCCGAAGAGCGCACTCTTCTGAAGGCGGTTTAGAGAGCATTTTATCAAAGATAGCGGTACCTTGATACACCACGTCGAATAGTGTCGACGAACTAGCGATAAATAAATGCAAACGTTATTAAAGAGAGCGGTCTGCGGCGCCAAAGAGCTATCTGTTGCAGCCGACCGAGATCACTTCCTCGGAAAATTGCTCATTGGCACGTTAGCCAACGCACCGGCATCGGCACTCGTTCTCGTGTTTACTACTAAACACAATTCACCTGACAGCCATATATTATAGCGATTAGTTAGTTCCTTGTTGAATTTACTTAGTGATGTAATTCGATAGAGTCATTCGATTAACATTAACTTAGAATAACTCTTGGAGTCCGCGTTGCTTTCGCATAGATATAATGGAAATGAGCCCGACGATCGGTCTCGGATTTCGGACAGTCGTGTTTCGTTTCTAATCTCTATTACAATGGTGTAGAGATGTCAATCGGTCGATAGTTGTGCTGGATCTAAGTATAGGTACTACGAGGTTTATCAGTCATTCTATACACGTCCCGCCGCCGTCGAGGTTATCGAGGCGCTTTCACGCCACTCGAATAACATTTGAATAATGAAATGCGTTCGTCGAACTCCTAAAAGTGCAAAACGAAGCTAGCGCCGACACGGGCGTAACGTGCCACCTGTTCGCCAATGAATCCGAGTATTCATCGCCTCGTTAAGTCACAATGGGCCACAGAAGGCCGACTACCTGATCTTTTTTTTCTTTTATCGAATCCTCACGAGCAAGACCTTTATCCGTTTCGAATGGGATTCGATTGCTGCGTTGCCCCGATTCGATTGTGTAGGCGACGTAAATGTCATAACGACAATGCTCATCGTTTAGAGCCCTCGGCTTGGACGATTGTCGTCTTAAATCATAACAGCTCTCAATCATCTGGTAGCCCATTAGGTGGACGCGTGCCGCCTCACCGTAAACATTTTAACTCTTTGTGTGTATTCCCATACGGTAGTGTAAAAGTTTTCATTAGAGATTTACCGTTTCAATTTATTGTGTAAACATCGGTGTATGTTTGTCGCAGTGTCAACAATTCGGGACAGGTGTTTAGCGACATAGGTGGTAAGGTGACAAGTGAAGATTTTACGTGTTGCAACTGCGGTGTTGTTTTAAAACTGACGTGTGAAAATGTTAACACCTTCGCTGTAGGAGCGATCGGTTCGTTGACTTGCTACATATAATGCAAGACGAGATTGAAACGTAACACAAAAAGCTTAATCAATATTTCAACAGAGCGGCCGCATTCCGCACTTATCCGAGCAGCGCTTGGCTTTCGATTTAATTAGATCGTGAAAAAAGCTATATGAGATGTTATCTCAAGTTTGAACAAGTAATTTCTTGTTTTGAGCTCGCGTGTATCAGAAATTATTGCAGCCACTAATGCTGTGCACACGAAGTTATAAATTATGCATATTAAATATGTATAATTATATATCGCCTATCGTCGGCGCTTTCAGTCACATTTCCCTACTTCACGCCAGTTCGTAAGCTGCTGTTACCTTAACATTTACAAACATCAAAGGGCTATTTGTGTTCGCAGAACTTATGAGGTAATCATAGATATTCGTAACTCAAGAGCTGAGAATTTCGCAAAATTACCACACACATCATAAAATCAAAGTTTCCAGCTGCGTGTGTGTTTAGGGTAATCTCAGAGATTACTTGATGGATTTTAGTTTGGCTTTCAACACTGCTGAGAGTGTGACTAACTATGAGAATATTATTGTGCACGAATTGCCAGATGGAAAAGTCTATTAGAAAAGTATGAACCCATTTTCAGGTATCAATTATCATCTGTTGGAAAAAATTGAACTCGTAGGAGAAATTAATGTAGAAAGGAGTATCGAATCCTTAATTACTTATCTTAAAGGGACACTCCCTTTAAGGAGCCGGGAGAATTCTTTAGTTTCGTTTAATGGATTTTGACTTAGATTTTTGAGCTAATGATAGGACTTCTGGGAAAGTTTTCTTGCAAATCATTTAGTAATTTTTCCAGATGATAGGATGACGATGATACGGCTTTCACAACTATTAAAAAAGGCAGGGAAAGGGATGCGGAAGGTAGAGAGTAAGCTGAGATAACCGAAGTTGATCGTCGGCACATAGAGGAAGCACTAGGTCTAGCAAAACACATGAGCTCTATAACGGGTTATTACTTATTATATCATATCTGAAATGGAATGCGCTTTGAGAATTTCTCCGGATTGCCGGTGGCACGGTGAAAGAAGTAGGGGCCGGAATGCGGTCGTGCGTTCTGTGTTGGGACGCGGAATTCACACCGTTACTACTTGTACTCGTTAATCACTCGTGCTAGTTGCAGATGCGTTTGATTCGAGATTAGAATTTCAAATGGTGGATCTTGGGGTCCTGAAATGAAAATCATAAAGTTAAGGATTGTTCCTGCAGTTTCATGCACTGAATGTAGAATGGATGGGGATGGTCACACGCCGAATTGGGAGGCAAATTCAGGGAGACCTACATAATATACAATGCAATGAACTGCCTATACTAGATTAGTAGTTCTTGAACCAACAGCAGGATTTTTCTGTAAAAATCACTCTTGGTGGATTTAGATAAAGTGCGCTTAAAATGTGCTGTCATTTCTTAGCATTAGGTGCTCACCTCGAGCTCACTCTGAGATTTGACATAATAGCACCGCTGATTTTCATCAACACCTTTCCAAATTCCCGCATAGAAACAAAACAATTGCCTGTCTAATTTCGTTTCCTACCAAAACTCTTCAACTTCATTCCAAACAATTTGAACGAACCGCTCATATAAAATTCAGTACCTACTATTCACTGATTTATTACCATACGGGGGCATAGCAACTAGTTCATAGTGATTCATAGTCCTGTTTGTTATTCCACACATGTCAACCTCATGATTTGACGTGCTTTTTGCACCAGCCCGTATATTTTATGCTGGCAGCGGCGAGATCTGAATATACAGTGATATTTATACTCCACATCAAGAATTTTAGTTCGTTTAGTGGATGCAAATGTTTTGGATTGTTGGTTTTATCCAGGATATTCATATTCTTGTAATAAGAATGAAACAACAACAGTCTTCACATTTTCCTCACCATCAGTGCATGCGCACTCTGTCTCTATCAGCTTCAACTGGGTCTTCTGTGCCTGACAGCATTGTCCCTTGCTTAATAGACTTTTATTACAATTTTCTTTAAAGCATCAGTGCAGGATACGACCTTTAAAGGGTTATTGATCTTGATCTACGATTGCAATTAATATTTTGGCGTGGTTTATTAGAGCAAGTTTGAAAGTGGCGCCAGTGACAGAAAAGTTGAAAGGGTTTCTCTAGGTATGGGCATGTGAAGAGAAGGGATGAAACGAATGTGACCAAAAGACTTTATTAATGTGAATGAATAGGGAGGGAGAGGAAGGCCAAAGAAAAGATAAATGGATTGTATGAAGAATGATATGAAGCAGTCGGTGAAAGCATGACGGTTGTCAGAAAGGAATGGAAGAAGAAAACATGTTGCGCCGACTACAAGTAACATGGGACAAGGAAAGGAAGATGATGATTTTGGCGTGGTGGTGGAGTATATTCTTACATGGAACTCTGAAATGATAGCTGCTGAACTAAACCTACTGCTGCCAATCCACTATGGGCAGGCGTGGTGATCAATCCTACTAATATTATAAATGTGAAAGTTTGTGAAGATGTTTGGATGTTTGTTACTCAATCACGCGTAAACCGTTCTACAGATTTGCATGCAAATTGGCACAAAGGTAGACCATTTCCTGGATTAACACATAGGATACTTTTTATCCCGGTAATGTGTTCCCTTGGGATAATCGTTCTTTTTAAGCGGGCGACGCCGCGGGCAGAAGCTAGTACTCTATAATATCTAAGGCATTTGCCCTGTAGAATGACAATAATGGGACAATATTTTATCTCAAAGAACACATAAAATACTCGTAATTAACTAGATTGGAAACCAGTAGTAGTCGTTGCGGTATTATCACTTGTCTCAGCCGCCTAGCTGCGCTGGAGTAGCAACTGTACAGTTACACATGACTTACACGACATATCAAATTACATTCGGCTTAAGTTTTATCTTTAAGATAGATTTTCGTGAAAATTATACGTTTGGACGTAGTAAATTGGTTATGATAAAGATCTGGCTTCGGTTCGAATGGAGAGCCCACCGTGGAGGCTTTAGAAGACTGGATTTGGAAGGCTTATGGCCAAATACTCAAACGCTACTCAATTTTAAGAAGGCGTTCAGTCTCGTACTGTCACAGTCACTTTGACATAAAGTGGAAGGGACAACAGCGACACTTAACCGAACTTAAAATTGAGTAGCGTTTAATTGAGTATTTAGTCGTTAGGGTCGTTCTATACATAAGCAGGTCGGCACATTCAGTTTTGGTGTCCATCGCGTTATCAAAAAAATGCCGCTTTTAACAGGTGCAACGTAATAATGGTCCTTTTGTCTAAATTTCGATCAGGCAAACTCAGCGGAGGCTAGCAATCGAGCCAGGAGTAATAAAAGTGCACAAGCGTTTGCGCAAACACTCTCGAGGTGCACTCTCTCTTCCCTCACTCTCATAGTCCGATTAGACAGCATTTAAAAGTAGAATGAATCAGGTAGTTAAATCTACTTCGAAGAAATCCTGAAAATGTTAGGTACTAACCAATTATGATGAACCAAAACATACTGTGTTTATTGGCTGCTCGGAATGTGCCAACCACATCCGAAACTTTCTAATCCAATCTAAAGCCGCAGTCTCATTGCAAGTCAAATTCACTTCACTGAATTGAATAAACGATTTTGCTACCTCTACATACATTGTAACCACTCAACATTCTAAGCCAGGGGTTATAAACTGTGCGTTGCAGCAACGTCCTGATGCGTCGCGAAGCTATCATAGAAGGGCGTCGCAAAACAACGACGAACAATTATTGTACAAATATTATGCTGGCACTTCACATGGCGGATTTGTACAAATATTCGCCTTATTTGGATAATACACAATTTACCCTACGGCTATTAAAATAAAGTCGATTTTGTATTATCCAAATAAGGCGAATACTTGCACAAATACGACATGTGAAGTGCCAGCATTATAGTCTATTCTAATATTACGATTTAACTCAAAAACTACTGGACCGATTTCAAAAATTCTTTCACCAATCGAAAGCTCCATTATCCCTGACTAACATAGGATATATTGCATTATTAAAAAAACAGAGGTCCTTAAGAAAATTCACGCACACGAAGTCGCGGGCACAGAGCAATTTTTTTATTAAAGGATTCGCAAACATATTAATTACCACTCATAAGGAAAGTCGCGATATAAAAAAAGATTGGAAACCCCTGTTTTCAGGTAAAGAATAGGTAATCAATGTTAACAGACAAAACAATTCAATCGACTCGACCAATGACTGAAAGAGTTTATCGACCACATTTACAACATATTTAGGGTACTAAACAGAACACTACATAAATTACAAGAGTTATTTATAAATGGTTTATCATCGCGTCTAGTGCGTTTAGTTAGCGGTGCGCTCAAAGGAATGCATGGCGATCATTGAACACGCTCTTTATGTACGCAAATGTAAGAGACCATTATTAAAACACTGATGAACTTTAATGTACGAATGTGTAATATGAGAAACTTTATATCGTTGGACTGTTTCGTGTTTAGATGGTAAATAAATGGACTATGTTAGTTATAGTGATTTTTAAACGGTTTTATTTAGCTCCACGTCATTTACGCGTCTACACGGTACACATCAGGTACTTTTGAACCGTAATAGAGAGACTCTTGAAATTTTCAGTGTGTCTATGGCCGATAAAACAATGAAGTCAAATGTTTAAAGAAAGAAAGAAACTGTGGTATTCTTATTTCATTTATGTTTTAAAGAAGTCGATTTCATTTCCTTGAACGTGTATTTTTGTATATACTAGTGTTTTAATAATGTACAGAGGTACGGAACCATTCGTGTACGAGACCGACACACACTTGGTTGATTTAAAAAAACGTTGCCTCGCACTTAAATTTTCTTCGGTTCGTAGGTTTACAAACATAATGCTGTACGAGTATATTGTATATTTCAGAGATTTATTTTTGTACTTACGATACGTTTAAATTGGGCAAAGCCAATGTTATTATACAACATCATAAATCATGTTAATACTTATATCAATTTGTAATACGGAAACATGATCGCGTCCAAGCAATCGATCATCGCAAAAATCGATATCATTAATCGTTCGAATTATAAATTCGATATCGCGATTTTGTTCGATCAACGGTATTCACGATTCATTTATTAAGTCTTCGAATGCGATTAATGAAGCTTAATACAATATTTTGTGGAATCCTACTTTATTTATAGCGTATTAGAAAATCACAGAGACGTTTTACCGTTGATTAACTCAAAACAGTTTTATTTTAAACTTTATTACAAAAGAATAAGGTACTCAGTATAGTTTCGAAAGACGCAAAGTTTTCCAGGTAAGAGGTCGCTGGCCACATGTTATGCAGTTATATTTTGAAACTGTTTATTAGTTTTGTTAAGAACGTGACAATCAACAACTAATTCGATTATGATAATACAAGCCTAAGGCGTTTGTCGTAATTTTAATTCTGAAGTTAATTAAACATTGACAAATTGATCAAAACTTAACGAAGGTATTTGATATATTCGACATAACTGGAAAGAAGATGAGTTAAGTAAATTATTGTTTTACAAAATTAAATAGTTAAATCGTTAATTAATAATATAATTAACTTTCTGTAGCTTGAAGGCATTTTTTAGGAAATTGGAGACACATAAACTTGTAGAATATTAACGTCTATTCGTATTCAATATTCAAAATAGTTTCGCATAAAAAAGACATAAATTTTAAAAAGATATGTAAAGTATTCCAAATTTAAATTCTAGACTTTCTAGTAAGTATCACGTCACAAGGTCGTTAGTCGTCCTCCAACAAGCCAGGTCAAAGACTGCCAGCATTCTCACACCTGACATTATGGCGTCACCAATACCAGCATGGCAACAGTAAAATTGCGGCCATTTTGTTTTGTGAAACATTTTTAGTAGCATGTTTCTATCGTAAACCAGTCGTTTTATTACTACTTTCCTCTAGAATTTTATCTCGATGTAATTACATTACCATACCAACTGATTAATTCACTTTAATTAGCAGACGGACTGACGTTTCTAAGATTTCATTGGATCTTTTGTTTGAGTTATTATTTTCATTCTGAGAAGAAATTTTGTGTCAATTAATTTTTTGATGTTACCTACTCTAAGTATTAATTTCATTTTTTAATTATTCACTGGTATTTAATTATTCTCGACTACGGTTATTAGAGAAAACTTTAAGCTTATTAGAAAAAACTTAATAGACGTGGAAGTATGGAGACCATTTTATTGTAAAAAAATGTAGGCATTATAACATGTAGGTAACTGGTTCCCATGTATCCCTTATCGCCAGCTGAAATAAAATATTCAATTTCCTATCGACCAGTTCCGGCCATAAGTGCCATAGTATCTGGTATCCCACACAAATCCACAGACAAGCCCTAGTCTACAGTCTACTGTATCTAGACAAGACTACGTCATCGCCTATACTTAGAAAACTACTCAAAAGTGGTTCTCAGCGACAAAGAATTAACACAATCAGCGGTTGCCATAAAAAGTGCGTCTGCGCCGCTAACTAGCTCAAACACGTACACAAGTATATGTACAAACGAGGGACTTAACTACTGGCACTCGGTAGAAACAAACAACCTCTCGGGATATAACTACTAATATTTAAACAGACGATAGTGCATCGTTTGGTGTGAGGTGGAGGCGGCAGCGGGAGCGGGGAATGGTCTTGTTAGAGAGACCATGTAATAGACACAAAAATGGCAAAACAAAAATAGAAGTTCTTGATCTAAAAGTCTGCAACTTTTACCATGGATTTCAGTAAGGACATAATGCTCGACCTCTTAGCTTCGTCGCTTATATTAACGTTTGTCCCTTTCTTGCATACAAATTAAAGGCTAGCAGTAAAAGTCGAGAAATTGAATATTAGCAAGTAAGAAAGAGCTTATTATGCTTAAACTCGATTTTACTCCACACACTACACAGTGAGCTCCTGGATAAAATGCACAAATGAAAATGGTAGAAACTAGACCACAATTTATAGTATTTTTTTTAGAGCAATGTGTAGTGTGGATATAGGAATTATGTATCTTGTTTTATGATTGTGTAAATAATCTTTACTTATTATTAGAGTTGATTATGAAATCGCTACATCTTATAACTTACACGCTACCCCAAGTGAAACGTGCAGTGTACACGGTCTAAAGAGGCGCCGATGACGGCGATGTGTGGTCCCACAGTACCGGACACGGCGGGGTACCAGTACCGAATATTGTTTTTATTAACTAATAACTTTTATTGCCCAACAGCGAGGAACGCATTTCAAATTAAAAACCTTCGATTATAAAATACTGAGGAGTTGACGACGTGGTTTTTTTAAAAATTTCGTGTCGAGATTTTATCGGAGCTGGCTGTCTTGATTAAATGTTAAAAGGTCCGAATGTAAAGAATAAATTAATCCCTCTCAATGCTAAATGTATTTCGAAAAGCACACATCATATTACCGACGTAAAACATGATTCAGAAAAATAATAATTAAATAAATATATTTTCTTACTGAACGCAAAAGATTTCACAATAAATTCCACACCTTGTAATACACTATTCCTCAATAAATTGTTTGAACTAAAAAGAAATCGGTCTCCACTCATAAACTCATAAGCATCTGTTTGCTTGAAGAAAATTGTAGTGCAATCTTGCGCAATCATTGGGGGAGCTTTGTGTTCCGACCGCGTTCGGGTGAAATCGGCAATTATCGGACGAAACGATTATTTGCCGAAGGGACGATGAACACGACCGTTGTCGTGCCGACAGTACCGCCCCGGGCAAAAGCTTTTGAAGATTTGTTTTATTTAACAAATGAATGATTACTTTAATAACCTGTGGTCGGAGTTTGAGTTAGGATGAAAGTAGACCGCAAAATAGATGGGCTAAGGATGCAAAGCCGACAGCAACGTTGAATTCTAGCTTAGTACTTGAAGGAGAAATTATGAGACGATAGATGTACGTACACATTGCTGGGTAAAAACTTACATTAGAAAAAAACAAACCAAATAATGTAAACAAAATAAAGTTTCGCATCTTCGAATTCATAAAAAAACACAATCAAATGTAACCAAACGTCATGAAAAAGCGAAAACACGTGTTAAACAACAGATATTTATTAGCACGATTACAAACTCAATTAAGACCCAATCATAAAGACACCGTGTTGATATGTGAAAACAAATGACACACGCAAGCGACAAAATACACGACGAATACCCAGACGAATCGATTACCCATAATGTTGATGAAATATTTGATTATAACAAGACATTGGTCCTATAGGCGCCATGTACGGACGACAGAGAGCATTTTTAGTATCATAGCCAACTGATAAGGCGCTGTGCAAACGTAGACACTTTAGTGCCTTGTGTCTGACACAAGCAACTTTTAGTGTTTGCGATCAGTGTGTGTCTAGTGGACACACACTGATCGCTATTCACAAAAGTGTTCGGTGTATGCAACCAGACACGGAAAGTTTCTAGCCGAACACACAAGCAACAACAACAAGTTTCCATAAAAATTGTATGAGTAAAAAAATGGCTGCACACATTAGTTGTTGCACACAATCCCCACTTCTACCCGTGGGTGTTGTAGAAGGCGACAGATGGACATTGACCAAAGGATGGACAAGGACCATTGGGCAGTAGCCTCCTTCTGAGTACCATAACACTTACTACGATCGCCAATATGCATCAGCCATGCATGGTGATTACGGCTGAGCCCCCCCCTTGGGGGAGACCTATGTATGCCTAGCAATGGGCGTCTAAAGGTTGACATGATGTTGCATACAAGACACTGACGGAATGTTCGGAAAGAAACATCGAAAGTGTCCGGCAGTAACAACCGATAACAGTCACAGCAACAAAGTGTCGGTAACAAATAGTGTCTACGAGTACGTTTGCGTATTCTCGTTGGGCTTTGAGAAATGGACTAACTGCTAACGACTAAAATTACTAAACTAGCTACAATTACTGGTTCTGTCGGTAGATCACAAGTAATTTTGCTGCAAAAGCTGTGCTCTAAACAATGTCTAGCGTGAGTCCTGATGCATCCATTTCTTGGAAATTATTGCGTTCACTCGTTGAGATATAGTTTTCAAAAATTTGTTACATTGTACAGTAACGTGCAGTTAAAAGTAAAGCATTTTTCTCGTAAGTGATATTAGCAGTGTTTTTGAAATAGAATCAAGTCTGCGGCTACCAAGCGGACTGCTTTTAGTACTTCGTGAGTGTTATTGACTAGGGATAGGGCGTAAACCATCTATTACACATAGTAGGTACACGAAGACGATAAAACTATGCAAGTCAAAAAGCTTCGCAACCAATATTTCTTCAACTCTACGGAGAAAGTCATACGATAAAAGTTCACGAAGAAAATATTCAACCACATACTTTAAGAATTTCCAACGTATAGTATAGGTGCTAATTGCAACTACTATGTAAAAACTGTCATAAAACATAATCCTATGACACTCAGCAATATTGTAACTTTCTATCAGTAAAATAATGTTTGTAAATGGATGAGTAGTTTCGGAGATTACCTTCTACATCCAAACTTACAAACTTTATACGTTTAATCACGGCCTTTAATCAAGTCAGTAATATTTTGAATACAAAATAGCTCATTTTTATACAGAGTTATTATAGAGCTATTTCAATACATTATTGCAACTTTATCATTATTTGCGTCATTCATTATAGCCTACAGGATATTTTTAATAACAAAATGGATATTTTTTGCGGTTATATTATCAACTTGTGTTCTGTTTTTTTATAATAATGAATCATTTAATGATTGCCTACGACTGCTACTAGGTTCCATAAGTTATTTAAAGGACGTAGAATGAAAAACATATTATTATAAGTGGTTACTTGAACAATCAATATGTACAAACAATAGAGTAACTAGACGATATAGTAAGTAATTATAGATGAAACATATTATTTCGTTGTTCCAGTTTCGGCCGAAACTGAATTACAGGCCGAAATTCTGCCGCGGTTTCGGCTTCTGTCTCGGGGAAAGGAAAAATGTTACACCAAAAAATTAACTGTTTAGAGAATTAATAAGTACTGTTATGCTTAGTCTAAAATCCCGCTATTTCATGAAAAAAAGAGTTCAATGAACTGCAGTTATTTTGCAGTTTAATGTGTGATATTTATTATAACACCATTTCGTTTTAAGTCTTATTTTAGATCTTGATATAAAATCATAACGTTTTTAAAGATCACAGTGTTTTTGATGAAAACTAAAGCTTCTAAACACTTTTGAAAGGTGTCTACATTATATGAAAGTAATCTTAGAAAATATAGTATATTATATTAATAGAACCACATTAACGCTGCAGCTAAGAATTAAGTATTACCAGTTTACGTCGGCATTTTCTGAAGCAAGTGCTAGATGTAATCATGGATTCTTATTTATACCTACTAATTATATGCGAGCGATGCAGCTGCGGCATCGAATCAATTACGCATCATTTCACGATAAATTAAGCTGGTACTCGTACAGGTGATATTTACCATCGAGACTGGCGCCATGGAGACAGCTGAACGCGTATTACACACCGGTCTGAAGCGAATACATGAACAAGCTTGCGACAGCTCATTTCCAACGTAAGCGAGTTCTCAGACAATTACCTCGAAAAATGCAACCCTACTTATGTTTTAGGAAATGACATAAAATCGTTCACAGGCTCGTCTTCTAAACCATTAGGCAACAGACCTATGATTTGACGGACTAACGAAGGAGCCGTAAAATTCCTCCTATAATCACCGTGGACCGCTCCCAAAGTGCGGGAGGGGGGTTGATTACAGGGTAACCGCCCACTGGCGGCCGCGGGAATCCGACCGCGACGAACAACGAAATGTCTTAAAACAATAATACACTGTCAGGACTTTATACCCTTTTATGAATTGTTGAGGACCAGAATAAGGTTGTTAGCGTACTCATCTGAACACCACATTATGACTTATCATTTTTGAATTATGGACGGACACGATTTCGCTTAGCACTATAATTGTAAGGGTTTCTAATATTTGATGATTGCGTGCCTCATCGTTGCGTGTTCGCTTTTATGTATTTAATTTTTCTTTGTCTAGTGTTCGTGGAAATTGGACTCTTAAGTAGCAATTAGAAATAAATTTAGTATTTTATTTGTCATTTAGTTAATTAGCTGTGGATAAAATTATTTTTACCGTTCGAACATTACTGAAAGAAATAAAATGAGAAAATAAATGGAAATGGCTGTTACAGGGCTTTCTATTGTGCATTCTAAAACATCTTAGCTTCCTTTTAGAATTTTCGTTTTGTATAAGAATTTCAGCTTTTATTGCTGTGAAAATAAGGTTGATATTACAAGGTGTGAAGGCTACTGGACATTATTTATAGGTAAACGGCCAATTCCCCCGGAACGCTTCGCTAATTGACATTAAATGCTAGCCGTTTGTCATTCGTGTTCTCGAGTTGGTATCGTCACGTAACTGGGAATTAAGCTCAAAAGTAAGTCTTTTTTTAACACGGTATTAAATCATTTAGTAACAGCGTGGAGAGATTACTTGGCTTCTGGTACAGCATTAACGGTGAGCACAGCCGTCTAGGAACTTTTAAATTAGGAATATATTCAATGCTACAAAACTGTGACTGAAAATAACAAGGAACTAATAGTACATTCCATTCGAAATTTAAATTTTTGTAACTATTCTATTCCCACAAACGTCCCTATAATTTTGGGCCAATTTGGCATCACCCAACCTTTAGAGAGGGCCGCGTGTTTGATACCAATTTTTGGTATAAAATTGAGTTTTAATGGACGGATGTAGGTCGGCCATAATTTCTAGTCGAGAAATGATAATGCGAAGACATATGGCCGGGACGACAATTATTTTAATGTGAAGGCGGAAAATAGGGATCTCAGATATCTTTATGCGGTTCTTTAATGACAGATGGAGACCTGTTACTTTACTTTTTTTTATTACGCGTTAAGCATGTGACTTAATTATACAGTACAGCCGATAAATGCGAGGTTGCATTTATGCTAGTAATTCCTGTATTATATACTGAGTGCTTATGGATGAGGTAAATGTTACCTTTAACAATATTAACTACATGTAAATTAGTTTTATTATAAATTGCTTTCTAAGAATGAATATTTTCAAAATGTAAAACACATATTGCGTATGCGAAAACGTGGCCGTTAATTAACTGAATGTTAAGCTGTAAATATTAATTAACTAAGTGCAAACTACTTAACACCAATGTGAAAATTATTACGAAGAGAATTGGTATCTGAATGGGTGTCATGTTTCATCAGCAACATGTTTTAGGGAAGTACTTATAAATTTAACATTTTGATGAACGCTTCTTACAATAGTAATTAATTTCCATCAAACTATGTACGAAGTCCAGCACATAAAGGCATACCAAATTGTCAATTTTTCCCAATTGAATATGAACCTTATCCTTTTGTAATAAAATTGAAAATCTTTCAAAGAAATTTGAATTTGACAGAATGTTGTGGCTTGATGTGCTGGCCTTTTTACGTGTCAGAAAGACAGCTACACGAAGAAAAAGATTATTTTTCATCTATTTACTTTCAGATTGCTAAGGAAATTGTCCAAAAGGGTTCGTCTATTTTTAATTTTTGTCTAAAAGTACATAATTAGACGGTAATTTTGCCATCAGGGCCATTTTTCAGTAGTATTCTCACATAGTTTTAAGTTCAGTCTCCATAAATTCAAACATGTGATGCCAGGCTGAATGTTTGTACACATGACTTATGCATACATGACAGCCACGACAAAGGGAATCCCAGTATATTTTAAAATATTTATACATTACAACTAAGCATTCAGAACAAATTATTTTGTAAAGTACTAGACAAATGATAAAGTGGTTACCACACGAACTCTTCACGAAAATAATTATAATTTCTAACGACATAGCTTACTATGATTGAATTAATAGTATAAATACACCCGCTGTTCGCGTGGGTGGCAAAAAATGGCCCATCTTTGTTTTAATGGCCGCTAGCTACACATTAGATGATTACCCTATTAATTTTATATCAAAACTATTAATATATTTGTGTAATTGATGATGTTGGACATAGTAGTTAAGGTTCAGTGAGAAAGTGTGAATTTGTTGCCTGAAGCAAGATCACACTGAGAATTGGTTGATGGTGTTGATGATTCATGTGGTTTTGTAGATTTATATTATTTACCTAAACATAGAGTCATGTCTAGTTGAGTTATTGGATTAAGTAAATAGGTAATTCATGTGACGGTACTCCAAATGGACACGTACAAATCAATAACGGCAAGGCGAAAAAGAAAGATAAATAAAAACAATTCATGCAAGGATGACGTTTAGAAATTCGTGTCCTTTCTATGCATTTAAATTCTAGCTGTTGTTTAAAAAAAAAAACAATGTATTTAATAGCTCTAATAATAAAAATTAACAGTATTTTTCTCAGCGAATCCCTCCTTAACCGAGACGGGCAAACATAATCTTCATTCATTAGCTTATTTATTTATACGAGACAGATGGATTTATGGAACACATTAGACACCATGAGAAAAAAAAACTTATATTAATTAGAACTGTCTCCTCAAGATATATTGTTATAGAACTTTGAATTTTTATTCATAATGTGAAATGAAGCAAGGTTTGATAATCGGTATCAATTTGTAACCGAATTTAATCTGTTGCCCATCTCTAGCGTTATATTTTATCGGACTGTGTAGGCACCGTTAATTAGCTATGAGAAATGAATGGCGAAAAATGTTTTAAAAAGTAGAACTTAATTTTAGATACCATTTTAACCACTGATGCATGGTTGGTTTGTAATAATTGTGAGTTGATAATTATTATAAAACACCTCATAAGTTATGTAGTGATTCGAATTCGACAAATATCGAACTTGACGGTCCAACCACTGAGCCGTCTCGAACAAATCAATTAAGGGCGATGTCCGTTCGTAAAGAAAGGATCATAAAAACAATTCAGAGGCCTCTAATTGTCCCGTCTGTCTGTCTGTACTAATGAACACATGTTGATAGACCCACTCGACTATAATAAAAGATATAGTAAGCGTTTAAGTTTTAAAATCGACCACAATTTGGAGTTTAAACGAACTCTTTACGATCGGAAACGTTAAATGAACTTGATTTCCGTACAAGACTTGTTATAAAATAATAAATTTTGAAACGACATGTTTTTGACTGTGTGTTTTAGTATCAACAACCGCCTATAAAGTTGATTGTGGAGACGTTTAATTAAAACAAAACAACTTTAATCTTTTTCACGAGGACCGACTAAAAACTTTCTAATTCCTGCATGAATTACTGAAAGTAGGCGCTTACCGCTATCAAAATTAATTCAACATCAACTTAAAGACATAACGAACAATCCCAAAATTTCCCGTAAGAATTTATCTATAAGTAAAATCACTTTACGAAAATATTTTTATTAGGCCGAAACCGTTGAACGTCGGATAGTCTCGTACCGAAACTTTAACGATGAGATGATGTCAAACGAAACTCTGTAAGCGGCTAGTTACCATCATGCATACGTCAAGTCATCGTAAAATGTAATTTTCACAAGTGTATAATATTGTGTTCAGTAAAGAGTACTAAAGCGCTAAGTGTATGTTGCAACTGCAAGCGCTACCGAACGAAGTGCGAGTGACAGACAAACAGATGGATTTACGAGCGTCCTATTGACCTGAGATTAAAACTGTTAGTTCGGTTTTTGAGTCACCCAGTCAAGATAACAGAACAAGGTAATAAATTATGTTTAGTACTAGTACTTAGGCAAGCAACTTCAATAATCATATTTCAGAGACCAGTTTTGACGGGTGTAGGTACCATAAAAGGTATTTTATCGACTAGAAAAGTGGATATCGTAAACATTATTTAAGAAATTACGGATAATTATTATTAATTTATTGCACAAGCATGTGGGGCGTACATAGCCGCATTTCAAATCATGTTTATTTAAGGTGACGATATACGCCGGCGACCTCGTGTGACCAGAATCGTATGCGCTGCGTCCAAAACTCTCAAAGTTTAGACGAAAAAATTAAATAAAAGATTGTATTCTTTAACTTAAAAAAAAAAGGCGTATACTAAAACATAGATAATAAATTTGTCTGTAAGATGGCGTAAGTTTAGTTTAATTATACCTGGTAGATTTTGTGTGATTATCAATGTTTTATCCGCGTCTGACACAACTTCACGAGTTAAAAAACTATTTAATATGAATATAATCAAAAATATTCACATACTAAATGATTAAGAGAATGTTCTAGTTAAACATTTTTTTTTTTTCAATCATTTACACTACACATTTTGACGTGATTGTCAGTTTAAAATCTGTAAAAGTCGTTTAAAGCCGTTCCCTTAAGAGCCGAAACCGAGACTTCGTATCCAGGTCTCTACATATTGGTCACCTCTACTTAGTTCATTTTTCAAGTAGGTACCTACTTATAAAAAAATCATGATTGAAATTTTCTGCGTATAGTACAATTTAAAACACACATTACGCTTTACAACACCCGTAAACATTTAGGTAGCCGTAAACGAACACGCATCATTCGTGGAAAGCGTAAATAAAATGCGTAAACAATGGGAATTAGAATCAATATGCGCATTATGCGAATAATTCGAGCTGTGTGACTCATTTCGCATAAAACTACGTGATAAATAAAACACCAGTAGGTAAGTTCAAATTATAATATTTATTTAATACTAGCTTTTGCCCGCGACTTCGTTCACGTGAATGTCGGTTATTGCATGATGCAGACGAAGTCGCGGATTAAAACGTAGCCTATGTCCTTCCCTAGGGTTCAAACTATCTATATGCCAAATTTCATTAAAATCGGTTTAACTGTTTCATCGTGAAAGCGTTACAGACAGAGTTACTTTCGCATTTATAATATTAAAAGTAGGGAAGTAGGGATAGTATGGGGGGGGGACGACGACACGGTTGGCGCAGTGGCTGAGCGATCGACTGCTGCGCAGCGTGTGGCGGGTTCGATTCCCGCCCAGGGTAAACATTTGTGTGATGAGCACTTGTGTTTGCCTTGTGTCTGGGTGTTGTTTATCTATATATGTATGTAATTACAAAAAAAAAATATGTATTTGTGTATGTATATCAGCTGTCTGACACCCATAGTACAGGGTCTCCCTAGTTTGGGGTCAGATGGCCGTGTGTGAAAATGTCCCCACATATTATTATTATTATTATTATTATAGTATGGATTATGCAATTTGCGATTCTCGGTTGATTTGCCTCAAACGAATGCCGATTTTGACAATAAGTAATGTGTAACAGATATAAAAATCAACATTTATTAAACTAAACAATTGTTAGCATATTCAAAAATGGCTTTTGATCAAAGCTGACTATTTGTGAATATTACCAGGTACTAAATTGGTAATCTTCACAACACATTATAATTAATTGAAGTTGAGTTTGTTTGTTCGGGCTAAACTCCGGAACTACAGTACTGGTCCGATTCTGTAAATTGTTTCGCTTATGAAAAGCTAGATTATTCTTGAGTGCTTGAGTTTACGCATATATTTTATTATAGAAAAAAAGGGATCCTTAATAAAAGACACGCGGATGAAGTCGCGGGCAAAAGCGACATAAAAGACCTGTTTTATTAAACTTTCCATCATT
This sequence comes from Charanyca ferruginea, assembly GCA_947361185.1. NCBI lineage: Eukaryota > Metazoa > Arthropoda > Insecta > Lepidoptera > Noctuidae > Charanyca > Charanyca ferruginea. The sequence goes on from OX376070.1 coordinate 6,758,246, forward strand.
TTAAGTTAAGTACTCATCATACAGCAAACTGCATACATCTTTATAGTAGACAATAACTAAGAGTAATAAATTAAAAATAATTGTGGAGACGTGGCCCTTGTCACGATTTGTTACTAAAACCTACGCACTACAGTTTGTAAAGCACACAGCTTGTTATAGTGGCCAATAAAACATAATATCACCGTTAAAACCAAACTATTAACAATATTTACACCTGGTATTAAATATCTCTCAAAATACTAAGCCAAAAACATTAATTATTCCCATTATTTTGCGCCGGTGCCAACGAATTTACTGCATATCAAAAACTATTTCCAGTATCAATAATAAACAAAATTGATTTTAACACGAATCTATAAATCATAAGCAAATATGAATTTACTTGACAAATAGAAATCACGTTTCTAATTCTCTATCGCTAAATTCGACACTAGTGCTGCGCATTCGATTTGCAAATAAACATCGATAAAGATCTTAGAGATCGCGTTTTGGCATGTCATCGATGCGATAGCGATCATTATAAGCGACAGTGGCGCCAAAAACGGTCGCGCAATGAGGTCACCGGTGGCTTCGAGCCAAGTGCATATCAAACGAGTCACGGCCCGCCGCCGCCGCTCCGACGCCAATGACTGAAGTTTTTATCGATACTTTGATAACTATACCTAATTATAAAAGCGAACATAAATTAAAACTCGATTTCTAACTAACGTAAGCGAGCCAAACAAACCTTGGATTTTGTTTAATGAAATGTAATTGATTTAAGTGAAGTTATTGTAAACATCTCACGTATATTTCAATAGAACGTAACTCAAATGCTTGTGGGAATAATGGCTCGGTTCCAAAACAAATTTTGCCACAGTGTATTAGCGTACCAGATAATAACTTTTCACCTCCGCATTTCTGTGACAACATTGATGCATTGAAACATTATCAAGATGGTTTTATTGCATTCATATTGTCAATGTTTAAATTTCAAAATTAATCAAGTGAACTAAAACCTATTGCAGTGGCAGACGGCCAAAGAACAGTGGCGCCAACGTTGCGGACAATTACAGATATAGGAGCTACGTAATATGAGCTGCAAAATAAAACTGTGATGATTAATGCCACACCACTGTACTAATGACTGTCATAAAGTAGGCACTTATGACGGTAACTAGTGAGTATTTACAACTTAAATTGTAAAATATTGAATGTTCTTGTTTATCATCATAACAAATTGCTTGCAGATAAATTTTAAATGCGTAAGATAAAAACCTGCAGTTTTATATAAAATGTCACGTCGGCTTGTGAAACAATTATCACTTCGGCTAGTAAAAAAGACAATAGTGATGGGCGTGCAGTCTTACTAATCGTCAATCGAGACAGGCGCCGTGCCGCAACCCTGGAATGAGGTCGACAGGCGACAAGCCAAGCGCAACCAACCGACTGCATTATGTATCGATAAATACACAATCCCTACAAACAACTATCAATGCTTAATACCTTTATAGAGCCAAATGCTTGTCACACTATTTCTATTTAATGTTTATATTCAACTATGAATCTCATGATCTACTTTGAAAACAACGCAACCGCCAGCTGTCTTTAAACTTCGAAAACATAACATAAACAGTTCATAACACACGATAATTATGTCAATAATATCGTCACCGAAATTAGCAACAAGGTATTGTGTGCAGTCAAAATCGTTCGGTTATTATGACTGGCGGGATTGTCGACACAATATGGAACGTCACTAGCGGATGTGCGGCGCCTCTGCGCTGGCGCCGCAGTTTCGCAAACAATGCACTGTGTCCTTTCCACTGTCGCTTTGAAAAAAAAAGCCGATTGTTAATTGTAATGCTAATTTATGATGGTAATCGTTCATTTTTGCATGTGCACAAAAACTCAATGTGATATGCAACAGAACGCGGTAATTTATAAGCTCATTGTATTTTTGTATTCTTGTGTAAAATAAAACAAAGGAAAATGACAAAGGGCCTATTGTACGTTGTTTGTGTAAATAAGTTTGCCTTTTTTCTGTAATTGAAGAACCTGAGTATTTACGAGTACATTACCATAACATAACAAAAAAAATGAAGAATAACTATGACGAATAAGGATTAAGGATTCGAAAAGATAGCATCAAATCAGATGAGATAGGCTCCGAAATCGATTGGCAGGTTATTGTACTTACCCAACCGGACAGATATATTCTTGAGATAAGACGGCCATGACACTTACCTGAAAAAAGGAAAGTTTTATTAGAAAAATGATAAAATAATGAGTTTTTATATGAAAAAGATAAATGTTGCCGACTGTGGAATTCAATGCCCGCCTCTCTGTTCCCTGATAAGTATTATCTGGGTACCTTCAAGGCACGAGTGAACCGGTTCATCCTAGGCAAGCGTGCTCCATCTCAGGCCGGATCATCGAGTTGCGGTCAAACCATTAGAATATTAAAAAAGAAGATACAATAAAAGATTATTATTGCATACAGGATGCGGACCCACCATGCCATACCCCTGGTAGTACGGTGGGTCTAAAACTATACTACTGAGAAAATCGTTTGGGTTAGGTTAGAGAACTGTCGCAATAGGGTATTTTACTCTGTACGAGAAAAAATCTATAAATATGTTATTGAGACAGTTTAGGGCATAAAGCAGTCGGAAAATGTAAGTTTTAGTTCATAAAATAACAAAACAAATTTTTAAATTCAATGCAAAGTTTTCAGTATTTTTAATCTGTTATAAAACACTGTGAAATAGTAGCGGCCATGTTATTACGCCGTACGGCTGTGTAAACTAAAAATTGTCAACTGTCAGTCAACCGATTGGCGTAATATAGGCTTTGTACTTTTATTATTTTCGTAACCAACGTAATTTTTTCATTATTATTACACATGAAAAAATCAATCAAAAATCATCACACATCAAAATATGCTTTTAATTATTTTTAAATGATATACAATTATCATATTTAATATGAGCTCATTTGATACTAAACGAACTGACGTCATTTACGCTGAGCAATATGGCGTCCAGTAAGAGGCGTTTTCGTCGAACTACGCGCGAAATTTGAAAATTTAAAATTTAGATGCATTTTTATGGCACTTATCGATTGAATAAAAATTTTGTGTTTTCTTTTTGGAGGTATATTTTTTTGGTGGCATATTAGCACTACAGAATTTCATTGAGACACTTTTCAAAAATGGGTGTAATACCCGCAAATTGCGGCCGCCGAGCGACAGATCCCTTCTATTGTTGGTGAAATGGTGAATCATTTGAGTCCTATAGGTTATGTGAGTGGTATTGTTTTTGACCCACCATACCACCAGGGGTACGGTCAGTGGTATGATGGGTCCGCAATGTTGCATACATTAGGTACGGACAACGTAATCAATTGATTACCACCTTTTTGAAGGAATTTTAATGCGTGAGGTGTAAAGTGCTAGTCTACAAATGACAATGCCCATGAACAGAAAAAGTAACACATGTACAGAAAAAGTAAATTAATGAAAATAATTGTAATGAATATAGACCCTTTCTATACTAAATTGTTTTTCTTTAGAACTTGCGGATTACGAAATACCTACCCACAAAATACAAACTCATTTTACCTATAATACAATTTAATCTATGATCAATGTCATCATTGTTTTTAGATTTAAACGGAAACCGCAAGTTCTACAGTCACTAAGACTAATGTGTAGTTATCAGCAATAAATAAACAGTAAGATGCTACATTTTGCACATGACTTTTATTGAGTGGGGCAAAGTTTTATAGAGTTTCTGGCATTGTCCTTTCCTGAAATTAGACTCAAAAACCAAGCACTATTCTCACAATATCATTAAAGTCAAGTATTAACCTACGCAGCGGACCTTATACGTGTTAATTATAAGATTTACAATCCAAGTATTGGTAACAAGCTTTTTCCAGCGACTTCGTCCACACTAATTTTCGAACAGACCCGTTTTTTATGGTTACATATAGCCTCTACCACTCAGGGATAACATGTCTTCCTATTGGCGAAGTTAATTAATTTTGAATTAATTTTCACAATCGTATCAGTAGTTGCGGAGATAATCGCATTCAAACATAAAACAAACTCTTCAGTTTTATAATATTAGTACTTGCCTACAGATAATGTGTGAAACGGGTATTTTCTTTTAAAAAATCGATCGAATTTTTGTTACGTTTACTCCATGCGTTCGTACTAGCTACGCATTTACTGAATTTTTATAACATCTGCAGTATTTTTCTCGACTCAGTAAGTTTTGTGTCGGTAAATAAATGAAACGATCAATTTCATACAAGAGAGGGGAGCTAGTGGCGGTCATGATGGTTAAGGTACGCTTGCCGCGGTCAGTCCGAGGATGGGTGACCATCCTTTTCATACTGATACCCCTCGGTACATTGGAAAGCATGTAAAGTTGTTGGTCCCGGCTGTCATTCGTAGATCTTTGACAGTCGTAGGAAGTCAAAAGCTAGATAATCTGACAACCAGTCTTACCAAGGGGTATTGTGTTACCCAGCAACTGGGTTATGGAGGTCAGTTAGGTAGTCGCTCCATGTAAAACACTGGTATTCAGCTGCAGCAGGTTAAACTGGAAGCCGAACCCAATATAGTTGGGAAAAAGCTAGGCTAGGCAGATGATAATCAATTATATAAAAAAAGTTAAACACAATCACACACACACACACACACACACACACACACACACACACACACACACACACACACACACACACATTTATTTTATAAATACCTACCTAAATGTTAGAGCTTAGAAAAAGTTTATAGCATTTATCCTTTTTCGATTTATCTAAGCATCTAAACACAAGATTTAATATCTCGTAAATTGCAATGAGTAAATCCTCTATATAATTATGCGAAAATTATTGTTATTATACGAAAATATTATGTTGAACCAAGCTTCGTAAAGATAGAGTAATATTCTTGTAATAATTTCAAAAGAATGTCAACAAGAATATAAGACACATTATGTACTATTTAATATAGGTCATGAATCATGATTCATTCAATATCACTAATTATGTAAGTAGTTGAGTGATTTACATTTAGCTACATAAATTGACTTACCTATACCCTGTTCACAATAATATTAGACATTTACATAAACCTTTTTTACAGTCCGTTCAACCGATTTTGACTTAGGTATATTGCGTTGGTAGCATGACAAATGGCAACTGCAGTAAACAGTTGTTATTGTAACCACTTTTTTGCCTCTAATGTCATCTTTAAGCCTACGGAATAGAAGTCAAAATCTGTAAAAAATCAAAGACTATAAAAAAGGTTTGTGTTTATGTCTAATCTTATTGTGAACAGGGTATAGATGATTTCGACTTACCAGAACTACGCTCAGTTGTAAAGAAATATAATTTTATCTTAAAGGTCAACAAGACAGCTGTATTTTTTTAAATAAGCCTAGAATTCTAAGAAACTTTTGTAAAAATCTGTAACAGAAACATGTAATACAAAACGTAACACCACCGTCTACCAATCTCAATGTAAAAACAAATTCGTGGTGTATACAAAAGTGATGCGTATGCGCAAGTAGCATTATGTTTATTGTTGCAGCCGCCATAATATAAAACTTATAAACAACGATCCGATTTACAAGCCACTGTCCGTTATAAATAAACATAAATGGCTGGTAGTGGCAGCATAAAAGTTCTAGCAATATTTTATCAATTTCTTTATTTTCTATTTTCGAAGGTGGCACTTAGATAATACACCAGACATATTTTTTCAAGACCGTTTCAACATTTAAAAGATTATTTTATGGAGATTTTGACCACTAATAATATAGAAGTTTTGTCGGAATTCATTTAAGTATCAAGGTTATTACTTAAATTTACCCGTTATTATTACAAAACTAACAAAATATATACCTAGATTTTTCTTCATAAAATAAGGAAAACAATGGTTTTTATTATAATATTCGTTGTACACAATATTTAAAGGAATGTAACTCTGTACTTTAAAAAATGTAGACGGAAAAGTTGCCTCAAGCTTGAAATATTAAAATCGCGTTAAAACTAATTTGCTGACAGTACAAAACTTTTTCAGTTTACATCCACATCTGTCGCCACGCGCCGCTTACGCATACAACATCACCAATCACAGGCGATCTCCCCCTCCCCTCTTAACCTACATAAATGAAGACAATTAAAGAGCAACAGCTTCATGTTTGAAAGGTCAAGTTAAACTGGCTACACCAGCCCCCAGTTTTGGTGTAACGCCGCCTCCCGTCTCTAGAATGTTCTATTTGAAGGAGATATCCCACCGAGTCTAAAAATATAGGGCTATTTATTCTTAAAAACGTATTAAGTATATATGATAGTTTTCGACTGCCACAGATTTTTCGTTAACTTATACAAAAAATATCTTATCCATCATCTGCCTAGTTTTTCCCAACCATGTTGAAGACAGCTTCTAATCTAACCTAATACAACTGAATACCATTGTTATTACATTGACCTCCTGCCTGTTTGACCTCCACAAGTCACAACCCAGTTACCAGGAAAGACTGGATGTCAGAACTTCTGGCTTCTGACTAACCATAACGACCTAAGACTGTCAAAGATAGTAATAATAATAATAATATGTGACACACGGCCATCTGACCCCAAACTAGGGAGACCCTGTACTATGGGTGTCAGACAGCTGATATACATACGCAAATACATATTTTTTTTATGTAAATACATACATATATATAGATAAACAACACCCAGACACAAGGCAAACACAAGTGCTCATCACACAAATGTTTACCCTGGGCGGGAATCGAACCCGCAACACGCTGCGCAGCAGTCGATAGCTCAGCCACTGCGCCAACCGTGTCGTCTACGAATGACAACCGGGATCAATGGCTTTACGTGCTTTCCGAGGCACCAACTTATTCATAAATTGTTAGTTGTATGTAGTTATGTTTATTTCTTTATTTGCAATGAGTCAATTTCCATTGCAGTCTTATCAAAGTTTAAATCGTAAAATCTAGGGTTTAATTAATCTCTGATATCGGAAATTCGATTAATCAAAACAACACGTCGAAATTAAAGCTACGGACTTAATGCCAGGCATTAATTTCTAGCTTCTGGACTAAGGAAATTAGTTTACATAACACTGTTCGTTTCCAAAGCTATTGATCAAAACAATGTTTCAAATAAAACAATTACAAGTCTATGTAAACTAATTTAGGTTAGAAGGTTAGCTTAGCAAAATATGGGCGCCAGGTCGAGGCCAACACTTGCGAGCTGCGGTCTGCGCAAGCGCGTGTGAACATATTTTACACAACAATCTTCACTATTCCCCCATCATAATTTGATGAGTTTATAATTGAGAGAATTTCACCCGAGTTTCCCACAATAAAAATATAGTCACGCGATATTTAATGGCCGCGCGCCGCACTGCGCCCACGCACAAGCTTCTGCCAATCGCAAATAAGAAATATAAACGACAACAATAGTCGCAAACTGGAGAATTACGCCGGTCGTTAATATAAAATAGGAATAAATTACGGCTTTAATGAATAAATTATGAGTACAACGTGGTGCGCCGCGGGAAAAAATAGCGCTATAAGTGCGGCGCCGGCGCCAGCGGCGGCGCAAGGATAAGCCTTGCACGCACACACCTCATCTGCAAATAGCAATAGTAAACAGACAATAATATACCTTAATGCACAAACATAAAGCTCTAATTAACACAAGTAAAGGTTGGAAATACGACATTACAAGACAAACGACGGATTCTGAATGCGCTCATGCGACCGTAGCGAGTCATTACGATACTTTGAAAGTGTTACTCTATAAAAACAAACCAAACTACACTCTAATCCTGTGACATAAAGTCTCTATCGCAATCGATTACGTTCTCGGAAATGTGCTCTATCCTTTTCTTTGAGCATAGAAGGAAGTGAGATGGAAGGAGTAAAAAATATATCCGCGAGCGCAGCGTTCCCGTTCGTTTTGACACGTTACATGAAGCAAGCGAAGTGATAAATATCTTAGTTCGGACAGATGCCCTGGCTAGTACGTAAATTCAATTTAATGCAACTCCCAGCGACAACGCGGAAGCCAAGCCGACTTTAGATACGAACATAAAGTAGGCGTGTGTGACTGAGAACCGACAGCCGAACACCCAAATCTTGTGGACAAACCACTCGACAACTCCACTCCAGACGAACAAAAGACACTTAAAAGTATACTTACACAAAAGTAAACAAACACATTAGAAGATGTCCTGGGAAAATCTTAGGTTTCAAGCCATTGCAATGTAACTTTGTTTGAGTTTATACATTTAAATCAGCAGCAGGTGCGGATGAAAGACGAAAAACATAAATTCCGATTCGATAACAGATGTTGGCCAGCCGTCGACCGAATTTGATGTAAACGTTCATTATTTGGAGCGTAACGCTTTATGTAACCTGAAATAATCCGAGGAGCCAGCTAACAAAACAAATGATGTAATTTTTATCAGGCAGGAAAGAAATCTCCAACTCACAATCAAATCGTAAGACAAATAAGCGACCGTACCGGTGTTATCAAATAGAGCCCACGCTCATAATCTCGAAGGTGCCCAAACCTCTTAAGTGCCATCCTGCGGTCGAGTTTTATTATCTCGGGTCTTGAGGCACCGCTATCTTTGGATGTTGTCCTTATTCCACAAAAACTACAAAACCTTATCAATGTACACGGACCTCGACTTAAGGCGGTCCCTATTTTTATACTCGTTCGACGAAGCTTTTAACCGTATCGGAGCGGTCCCAACCCCGCCGAGATTTATAACCGTCTGGTTCGATATTTACAGGTCGGCGGAAGTCTACATTAGGTAACGGAAACCTGTGAGTGCTCCCAATAAGTAATTTTAGACGGTAAAAGCCGAGCGACATTGCAATCGAGAGCCACTTCGAGATAATTGAAGTGGAGGGCGTAAACGTCGAGTGTATAGGATGAGAGTTCAAACGGATCCTTTAAATGCGCCCTTTTAGCCAGGATGAAAACAGAAACAATTATTATTGGATGATAAAAGCTGCACCTCTTAGTCATATCTTTTATATAAATAGTTAACGATGCAATTAGAGACCACAAAAGTAGGGAACACTCATTTAGAATTTTATGAGAACCGTTCCAATTGGTTGCTCTTAACTTGATTGAAGATAGCGTGGCCGAGCTCTTGAAGTTCCATTAGGGGTAATGAGTGTCCAAGGAATGTCAAGTGACACTGTATGATGGAGTGGCGTGAGGAGCGCCGCTGACAGGTACACGATGAGTCAGCTACAAACATAGCACAAAGAACCAACAAAGGGAACGAAACAATGTGGACGACAGACCGTAAGAAACTTTAAAACAGTAATATGGTGAAACACAAATCTTATTACAGCAGTTTCAAAGATATACGCAATATTATTTGCAGCGACAACGGTTAGCTCGTGTAGGCAGGTAAGCAATTAACAAGCCTAGTAAACCATAGAAATTGGCGGCAACAGTAAATGAAGATAATTTACTAGATCTAGTACTAAGCTTTCGAGGCTCGGTGGGTTATTAATCACTTACACCGACACGCTAATGGCGAGTACACTGTAATTAACTTCCCGACCACACGAAGCAGATCCAGAAACAATATTTCAAATGGACGCAAGACCACTTGAGAAATGCAAAAACCTCAGGTAGATTTTGTTCAGAAATTGCTTTGGATAGAATCGCCACCCTTGTTTGGCAAATATGCGCAGGTAGAGTGTACCTGTTGGGACTTGTCGAGAACAAAAGGGGCTCCTAGAGGCGTCAGTGCTAATGGCAGTGTGATACAGTGTGGGCGTTTAAGTCAATTAGGCCATCCGTCGCCGCCATTCCCGGAATGTCGCCGACAAATGACTGAATACGATAAGACGTTAAGACAAGAGCGTCTGGGAGTCCTTTTTGCCCTTTTTGCTCGAGCCCACCTTTGCCGTTTGTGATAACAGCACCTTTTCTTAATTGAGTTTCTGTGTCCAGTGATTCTTTATCACCAAATCCCATTAGAGGCTTGACATGGGCCAGTAAGTTTATCGGTACAATTAAGTGCGTACAATCTCGCGTCTGGAAACAAGCGTTTTATTATTGCCGAATTATTCTTCGAGTTGATAACAGAAGTAACGATTTTATTGCTGTTTATTGCTCTGTCGTGGCGAAGACCAGAGGTAATAAGTCACGCAATAAAATCATTTATACTTAAATATCGTGATTTGAAAATTGAACAGTTTCTCTGAATAAGAGCGTTGTTGGTTTCCTGAGTAATACTCGTATTTGTGTCGACGAAGGTGTATCGTAAACAGCATTCACATGTCATTGATATTTCTGTCGATAGCCGCGCATCCGCTGCGGAATTGATAAAATGAAACAACAAATGATGTTTTAGCATTGACTTCTGAACAACAGTAGCGTAGCACAGCCGTAAAAGTGAGATAACACTGTGAGTCACAAGTGCAAGTGCTTTCGCCCCGTAAATAACATCCTTATGGACCGAGATCCCAGAGCCGCCATACCTACGTCGTTTTAGAATGCTGTAATACTGAGAATAGATAGAGAGAGAAATATGTTAGAGGTAAGTAACCAGGGTCGTCGGATATAGTTGAAGTTTACTGAGAAAGCGATGGATGTTTTCAAATTAAATTAATGTAATTAACTGTGTGTTGATTCTGTTACAATCTCCCTCTGTGAACACTTAGGTGAAGTGAGCTGTCATCCGTCCATCTGCTTTGTCAATCCCTAGCAGCGGGACGGATGACAGCTCACTTCGCTTAGGTGTTCACCGAGGGAGATTGTAACAGAATAGCTCTACTGTTTACTCTTAATTAATTTAATTTTGTTTGAAAACATTCATCTGTTTCTATGTAAACTTTAACTATATCCGACGACCCTGGTTAGGTATTAATCTCTTTTGGTGACTTCAGTTGGTATACGTGATTTCTAGCTTGAATATTCGATCCTTTTCAGGTATCTGACACAAAATGTATATGTATGTAGGACGTAGGTGTATGTTTTACATGATATTGTTAAAACACCAACATAATAATATTGCCAGATACTTTCTGTTGGACAATATTCTGTAACAGACACCTATATGAAAATCAACCATCACATTTACTAACGTTACTAAGCCTAACTGAAAAAGGGCTTAGGATTGAAGCTAACAAACTACGCATGACTTCTTAGTGACACATTCCTATGTTTATTCTTAAAACGGTAAAAGACGTAAGTCTCGCGCCTCTGGGCTTTTGGATCATAATGTTAGTATGTCGTGGTGTTCCACGTTTCCGTTATTCTTTTTGATTCCAATATTCCAGATGCCATCGTTCTTTAGTCACGGCTTGAGTCTTGATTTCGTTTTGGAAATGAAATCATTTGATGTTTTTGGCTCACATTCAAGAGCATCAGTATTTTTAATTCGAATAGTGTACTTCGATTATACAATTGTTAAAAATGAAACATTAGGGTTTTCGACTGGAAGTTTTAATGGTCGTAAAATGGTTCCTATATATACAGGATGTTTGGTTGATGGACCAACACTTTTTCAGGCATTGGGAGGGGTCATTTGCTAGTGTTCACTCAAAGCTTATGTCTTCTTAAGTGTTACGGTCATTGAGATTAAATGTTATTTTTTAAGTACTCGAAATCTAAAATTGTCATAACATTTTTGTTCAAATTTCATTTGAAAATATAGGTTCCTAAGTAAACTTCAAGTATATAGGTATATACGACGACCATCATTTATACTTTTATCTCATAACTGTCTTGTTGATCGTAAGTACATTTATGACAATTGGTAAAAAAATAGTACTACTGTTAGTAGGTCTTTTCTAAAAATAATTGTAAATGAACAAAAAACGTCCATTTTAAGTCACTACAAAATAAAAATAAAAAATGGGTGCGTGTACTTATGTACGAGCGTGAGAAGTTATACTTCTTTGGCATTATTAAAAAAGTATATAAGCACAATTTGAATTGTGCTTATATACTTTTGCTACACACTACATGCTGAACTACTTACTGCCTTCGGCAGTAAGTAGTTCAGCATGTACGTCAGAGATGGCGTTGTTTACAATTACTCCCGTGAGAATTTTGTGTGACGCTGTACGCGCGCATGCGCGAATCGTAAAATTTCACTCTCATCATTTTTTCATAACGCGCCTAAAGAAGTATAACTTCAATACAATTTTGAGTTACTGAATAACCTTCACAATTCCTCAAAGAATATGTTGGTGCTTCTACCAAACAACCTGTATACTAAGATGAGGGATTTTATTATAGTTGTGGGGGGGATTGTAACCGGTAATGCTTACGAGTACAGTAATTATTAAAGGCAATAAACCTTCTTGCTGTTGCGGCTATATTGTAGTCAGGTATTGAAGATGCAATCTGCGTAGTCAGTGACTTTTGACCCAGGATTATTGCGTAGATATTAATTTAATTTCTATTGGATTTTGAAATCGGTTTTCTCGTACGAAACGAGGTAAACTGTAGCTACCTACTTGATTAAATTGCCAATTAAACAGTCTGTATGATTTGTGTTGAAAATAATGATTGATTGATTTGAGCTTTCTAGGGATTTGTTTTCACTACGTAATCATAAAACCCATTTTTTTTTGTGTAAAGAGCAAAGATAAATTCAAAATCTTTGCTACGGTATGGATATGTCTTTTATTTTTTATTAGGACAATCCCGCTACACTGTTTCCAAACTGCAACTCCTTGAAAGCCAGAATCAACAGTGGCGACCACCAGAAAAGCGCCAAGGCAATGAAGCTCGACGAGTCCCGGAGAAACGACCTGGATCCAGCAATTAAATTATGAACAGTGAAGCCCCCCTTGGGGGAGACCTATGCCCAGCAGTGGGCGTCTAAAGGTTGACGTGATGATGATGATAAAGGAGTAAGAAAAACATATTTTCCACTTTTCCTTCTCCTTATTTTTTCCTTTTGTCGTTTCTTTATTTTTGATCAAGATTTGATATTTTTCGCCCTAGTTATCCATACAAATATTATAAATGCGAAAGTAAAGGAATAAACAGGAAATCCTATAGCAGGGTTATAAGCGGCACGTTCGATGTTACTATTTATTATTAAAATGTAATAGTAATAACTTATGATACCTTCATAATGTAAGTATCCGAGTCACGCAACCGTTTTCAAGATTATAAGGCAGCTGTTATATTATCTACCATTATAATGGGGCCAAGACAGCAATTATACAAATAATCTATAATATACTGAATTATACAAATTCTGTATTATTATTAGAGGTAATTGTGTTTATCCACACTAATATTATAAATGTGTAAGTAATTATGCCTGTCTGTATGTTGGTTACCTCATCACGTCCAAACCGCTGAACCGATCGCAATGAAAAAGGTATAGGTATATGTCCAAGACATAGCTTGGAATCTGGATAAGGACATAGGCTACTTATTAATAAGAAAATACCTTATAAGAACGATAAAAACTTATTACGCACACAAAGAAAAATTGGCAGTGGATAGTGAACAGAAAGATGAATATTTTTGTCTGTACACCAAACCGCTTGTTCGACAGTACATAGTTTTTAAAACTGTACTTCAACATCCAAACATCCAACAGTGACGTTAAAAAAACTTACTCAAGTGGCGGACATCCAGGCCTGTACAAGTATTTGACCACACAAAAACCAAACTTGAACACTCAAAAACTGGTCCCATATTTATTTGTACAACACACTATGAAACAATAGTTACAAGAAGTTTCTGCTTCGTCAGCGCCGTCGCATTAAAATATTTATAAGGGCCCGCTCTCACTCGGCCCTTTTATTGTTTTTCTATCGGATCAAATAAGGCTGTTGTTATTATAATTGAAATTGCATCGTTCTTTATTTGAACGAAGATTTTTTTTCTATTTTTTTACGACGTCTTTAAATCATCTGTGGTCTAATCGGGCACGATTATCTCTAAATTGTAAATTGAAATTCCTTAAATAATAATTACATCTTTTAATATCTTTGGTTAGTAATTATTCTCCCAAATTATTTATAAGCCGCATATTCTCTTAATATCATTGATGTCTAAATAGTTATTGGCATTCATTTGCATACTACGGATTCCGAAAAAAAAACATGAATATTTTAACAATCTCATCATTGCTATTTTCTCAGCAGGATATGATGTTTTGCATCTAAAATACCACATTTAGAACTTAATATTTTTATATGACGCTGTAAAGTTATGGCGTCAAAGAAACCTGCGCTATAGAACTCTGAAGTTTACTTGAGAGAAAGTACCGTTACGTGTATGAAATTGTACTAAATGCAATTTTGACATCAATAAACTGGTAGCATTTGCATACCGGCCGTCATTGACGTGAGCCGGCGGGCGCCACAAAGTTAAACCTATTCACGCCGTATAGGTACGTTATGTGCCTACCTATACCATAGTGTCGGTATATAAGGTATAATTCTAGACGTATACGGAATGTTGTCTGTTTGTTCAAGTGGCATCTGCCGCATATATTTACATAAGGACATAGTACATGAAGTTTGCTTTAACTAATGTTTGCAAATACGCGACTTGTTTGATTTGAAATTAGGTAGCGCCATTGTTAATCTTATTTGGAATTAGCTTAATGTTTGAATACGAAATATTTAAATTAACGACAAGATTATACTTAGCTCAGTTTTATCATTTTACGTTCCGTTTAAAACATGAAGGAAAATGTAAAATCATATTCAACGTTTCCGATTAGCACAGTTGAAAATGCTCATTTCCTTTGACACAAATATTTTCAAATCTAATAACAAAATTGCATAGGTTGCGAAGCCAGTACACGCTTAAGAGGTAAAACTAATGGACAATTATATAAATCGCGAAATAATTAATGCAAATAATCTTTCGGCGCCTCGCCTACATACTCTTGGCTACTGCATTTACAGACAAACATACAGACAGGCGTGGGTGTAAACGTAATTGTAAAAGGGAAAATCATCCGCACAATGGGGCTCTTTCAACTAACCTCATTGGACAAGATTACACTAAACTAGTTTTTGTAAATATGCGATCTTTGTCGCTTATCTAATTCTAAATGAAATATTATACAGGTTTTTGACTGTTTGAAGTCAGATAATTGCCACACACGTCGATTTAAAATGTAAGAATACAATAAAACATATTGTTATAACAAATTCGATATTAAAAGTATTACGTAAGATCGATAAACGTGTATTTTACAACCAAAAATAACAATGACTTGATATTCCTAGTCTCAGATATATCTATACTAATATTATAAAGAGGAAATATTTGTTTTTTTGTATGGTAATAATGAATAAACTCAAAAACTACCGGTCCGATTTCAAACATTCTTTCACTTTTAGAATGCTACATTATCCCTGAGTAACAAAGGCTATATTTATCAATTGAAAGCATCGCAGTATTGTATAAAAAACCGGACAAGTGCGAGTCGGACTGGTTCACCGTGGGTTCCGTACAAACTTGTAGGTATTGTCCATACTAATTACTAATCCATACTAAAAATATTATAAATGCGAAAGTAACTGTCGGTTACGCTTTCACGATTAAACAGCTGAACCGATTTAGATGAAATACCTTAAACCCTGGCTGGGGAAGGACATAGCCTACTTTTTAATCCGAAGCATCGTCTGCATCTGTGATAACCGACATTTACGCGAACCAAATAGCTGGCAAAAGCTCGTTACAAATAAAGAATATATTGTTTATGATTTAATTACAAATGTATAGTTTTCAGACTTTTCCCTGTACTTGTAATAAGACAATATTACTTGCCAAATTTCATAGTTGTAGGTCAACGGAAAGTACCCTATAAATTTTTATTCCCTTGAGAGTGTCGAAATATGTTTTTTGCAGCGTAAACGACCGTATCTCTTTTACACATTAACTTAGAAGTTTGATTTTTTCACAGCTTCAAGGAACTGTAGACCTAAGTAGGTAGGTTTCAACTCGATACCTCCACGCGTTCCCTAGATAAAGGGTCTTGACAGACAGACGGACATACAGACAGATGGACAGACAGACAGACAGATGGACACCAAATGATCCTATAAGCGTTCCGTATTTTCCTTTTGAGGTACGGAACCCTAAAAACGAAGTTTTACTCAGCAATGCAAATATCCACACTCATAAATGCGAAAGTACCTCTGTATGTCTGTCTGTGTACCTTATCACGGCAAAATCGCTAAACCGATCGTAATGAAATTTGACAAAAAGGTAGCTAGAAGACATCTATCTAGACTACTTTTTAATTAGCAATATTCTTCACACAAACGAAGTCACGGGCGAAAGCTAGTAGCATTATAAAGAAACAGCTTACTGTCACGAAAACAGGAACATACATCCAGTCAGACAGGAAAAGTTTTATCATCCAGTTTTTTGAACCAGACGTACAGACAAGATATTTGTTCGAAACGACTTGTCCAATTTGCAAGTTACCAAATAAGTCCATTTGTCGATCACACAACTTACTAACAAAGACCCCTGTTTTCTTAAACCTGTATGTACTAAAGGGGTCTTTCAAAGCTGGTCACACGATCTTCAAGTCTTCTATAAAAGGCAAGACATCTGTGTAAATTGTCAGCGCAAACGCGTGTACGATAAATCGAATCATAATTTCAAAATCGTGTCAATCTAATTAATGCACCTTATTATCAATTAACAGTCGGTTCATTATTATTTGACACAACGGATTACTAGTTTATTGGTATTTTTACACATAATTAATTGTAGGTGTGGAAATGACAGATCAGAAACGTGTTAATATTGTACAACTACAAACCAGAATTTGATTGGCTACCCACACATGTTGAAGGTTTTCAAGGTTTAATGAATACAATTTATTATTTATTTCAATAAAAACTTAGTACCTAGGAATATATATACAAAACTTAAATCTAAATAATAATATTATGTACAATTGGTAGAAAAAGGCAGGGAGCTCAAAGGGCATCAAAAAACTCGTCCACATCGTTGTTAATGGGAAACGTGCCCAACAGGCTGGCAGCATTGCCACGTTGTATGGCAATGCTGATTCTTTGACCTAAGAATAGACCAGCCTTCGGGTCACGTGAAGAGTCGACCAGCCGCTTAGCGATGTCACGAAAAACAATATGGGCACTCGGACCCCATGGCCCTAGAGTTTCCACCCCAAACGGCTCAAATATATAGCTTCCAAGAAGGTTAACATATTTGCGCCGTTTGAGGTTTTCGGCACCTGCAGTAGCCGCCCCAGCACAACACGTAGTGCTAGGAAGATGAGATGGCGCAAGGGTGTCGACACATGAATACAATATTTATAATGGAAACATCGTAAATATGAGAATTTGGAAAATTTATGCTGTTTTGGTGTTGAGATTGACATCTGCTTATTACCTTATTGCGTTAATTAAAGTTACGTGCATTCGAAATAAATGGCAGAATGTGTTTAACATCTAAACCGTTAGTCTATGTTCAACCTTCTTGATTGAAACTCAATTTTCCTTATTAGGTACTTCGTTTCGTATATAAAGCTAATTATTTATTATTTTACGTTAAACCACCCGACATCCCTCCCTCGTGGTGGTTAGTTAAGTTTTTATACTATTTTAGACTAATATAATAAATAATAGTCTGTCTGTTTGTTCCGGTTAATCTCTGAAACGGCTGGACCGATTTTTTCAGGACTTTCACTGGCAGCAGATAGGTGATGTTATACGGAGTAACTTAGACTACTTTTATTGTAAATACCCCCTCTGATAACCGATTATCACGCAGACGAAGTCGCGGGTTTCAGCTAGTTTTATTTTAGAATATAGTTTGTCTAATAGTAATCGGGTAGAAGACACTTAGTAACATGCGAAATCGATTGACGCTATTTATTGGTGCCAAAGCAATATAAAAAAAGTGTTTGCAGTGCTAAAATCAAGTGTTTTTTATATAAGAAGTCCTGTCTCTAAATTATTGGTAAATAGTGTCATCCAATTAAACTAATCAAATAAGATTCAACATCATAAGCCAACATGCATGCAGGCGTCTAAAGATTGACATGACGAAACTAATCAAATAAGATTGAATACCTAAGGCTACCAACGTGCGTGTTAAGACTTTCGTCAATCAAGTTGAGATCAAATCTGAAAATATATATTATTTCACACGAATTTCCCGGAAAATCTTGGCAAAGTACACAGTTCAGATAACTTTTTTCAAAGAAAATCGTTTCCTTGTACACGAAGTATTACTAATTTTACTCGGAATCCGTACAGAATCTGTCAATGATAAGACAACACTTTGCACGTACACTTTCAAGATAAAACGAAAGTAGTTCAACAGACTGAAATGATTTGCCAGCATCCGCATAGCTAGGGGTGGTGTTGGTATTTGTCACTATTTTTACCTCAGGGCCTCAAGTCTGCTATTACAATAGTGTTAGAATGGTCTATCAATGATTTCAGAATTGTTGATTTGGACAATTTGGTAATCTATACTAATATTATAAAGCTGAAGAGTTTGTTTGTTTGTTTGAACGCGCTAATCTCAGGATCTACTGGTTCGAAGCCGGGTCGGGTCGCTAGGTACTAATATAATGGCGCCATTATTTATGACTTTACAATGGTCAACCACTGACACGCCATTGAAAGAAATGATATAGAATGGTAATCTCGTACAAAATGACAACTGAACGACTGACTTAGGCGGTAATCTGCAAAAATTTTGACAGTTGCTTTGATCAGTGACATACCATTAGAACGTCATTGTGCAGTCAATGATCGACCATTATGAATTTAGCAGATTACGAACTATTAGCAAAATGACATAGGAATTACGAAATTATAAAAATAGCAGACTTGGCCCCCTGGTCTTCAGCACTTCTTTTACATATACATATCAGTCTATAGCCGTCTGCTAAACGTAGGCTTCTCACAGAGATCGCCAACCAACCAGGTCTTGGGCAGCCCGCATGCATTCGCTGCCAGCAACCTTCTTCAAATCGTAGGTCCATCGTGCCGTAGGGTGCCCCACACACTTCTCCACACCACACTACTTTTATCTTTTATTTGATAGGTACCTACTTGGACAATTACATGTTTCATAAATCTTAGTTCCCCGTGGGGTGTCCGGGCTAGAATAGCACCCCCCCATTTCATCCTGAGGGTGTCGTCGAAGGCGACTAAGGGAAAATCCAGAAGTCAGGCAGCAGCGGCTTCCGTGTGTTTAATAACTTCGCTGCGATCCCCAAGACGCCTGCCAAGCGGGAGGCCTTTGTTCAACAGTGAACGTCTTCAGGCTGATGATGATGAAATCTTAGTTTAAGTATTTCTCTATTATTTTCAGCATGTGAGCAACTGTTTTATGTCCCTAATCACTACATAATAAAACAAAGTCCCCCGTCGGTCGCGTCTGTCTGTCCCTATGTATGCTTATCTTTAAAACTACGCAACGGATTTTGATGCGGGTTTTTTAAGAGATAGAGTGATTCAAGAGGAAGGTTTTAGTATATAAGTTTTCAAGCTAGCGAAGCCGGGGGCTTCAGCTAGTTTTTTATTTTTTATTTCATGGAAAAGGCTAAGGAAACCCGTATCTACGAAGGTTTAGTACCAACCGAGTAGGTTTGGATGTTTCATTGTCCGTTCACCCCGTTATCGATAAACCTGTCCAAAACCTGCCCTAAATTCCCTAAAACGAGTCCTTCCTACCTAACACCCATATTTTTAAACAGCAATGAATCTTACAAACGAACGATATGTAAACACAAAGTTTGCGGTATTTGCTCCAGTTCCCCCACACCTCTATACACTTTCATTGAATAATGGCTGACCACCCACGGGAGCAATAAATATTTATAACGGAGTATTTCGAAGAATGTGATACTTCCGTGCGAACGAGCCAAGCGCATGCGCTGAGTACACGATGTGATGATGAAAATATTCGCACATGCCGAAATTGTGACTGATGTTTCATTGGGTAACGATGAAATGACAATGCCAGATCCTGCCCCACCCATGTACAGAAAAAGTGACTCATGTACAGAAAAGTAAATTAATGAAAATAATTGTAATGAATATAGAACCTTTCTATACTAAATTGTTTTTCTTTAGAACTTGCGGATTACGAAATACCTACCCACAAAATACAAACTCATTTTACCTAAAATACAATTTAACCTATAATCAATGCATTATTGTTTTTAGATTTAAACGGAAACCGCAAGTTCTACAGTCACTAAGACTAATGTTTAGTTATCAGCAATAAATAAACAGTAAGATGCTACATATTGCACATGACTCTTATTGAGTGGGGGCAAAGTTCTATAGAGTTTCTGGCATTGTCCTTTAATTTTTGAAGCTGGGACCAATCAAATCTTCCTTCAAAGTCAAAGTCAAAGAACCCAAAAGTGGTGGTGGTGGTGGTGGTGGTTCATGAACCCAAAAGTCAAGTTTAATTAGTCCTTTTGAAATGCCATTGTAACAGTGGACATAGTAATACTCTACAAAATCTTAGAATTCGGTGTTTGTTTCCAAAAGTCTTCTGGGGTTAAGCTCATCAAGTATTTCTAGGTAAGCTTATGAAAAATATGCCTGTTTACTACATAATCCCAAGATTATAACAGCTTATAACAATTTCTCGCAGATGTTTTCACTATGGGCTTTGCTCTACTAAAAATTCCTTCATCAAAATACAAACAAAAAATCCATCCACAGATTATAAACTTAACACGCAAGACTCAACAACTCAACTCCTTGTACCTAGTACCGGTTTCTAATCACTCCTATCCGTTAGACAAGGTTTATTTTTAATACCTAATTGATATTCAATAATGAGAGACCACCAAGCTGCGCCGGCGCAATAAATCACCCGTCAAGGAAGGCCGTGTTGCTTGGTGACTTGCTAACTACTTTGCATTGCTAGTTGACAGCGCATCGATCAAGCTCAGCTGAGTACTGAACAGGCAACGGTATAAAATGTCTGAGATGCTTGATAACAAAGTACTTGATTAAGCTGGAAATTAAATAGTATTTTGTTAAGCATAAGCTTGTGTCACCATAACAAACTGTAAGAAACTTTTGGCCAAAATACAGAAGTCATATAGAAGTCCCACTTCTCTGTTCTCCGATAAATATAATCTGGGTATATTCAAGGCACGAATGAACCGGTTCATCCTAGGCAAGCGTGCTCCACCTTAGGCCACATCATTACTTTAGATCAGGTTGGTTGCGGCCAAACGCAAGCCTATTACAATACACATAAACATTAAACAAACACTAAACATTTTGAATCCATACTATTTTTTCTTTGTCATCTGATTTAATCAAAGCCACTTCACCGGGCGTTGAAAGCTATAACTTGAGCTCTGGTTAAGGTCATAGGCTACTTCTTAATACTCGTCTGTATTCGTGATTAGCGACATTCTCGCAGACTAAATCGCGGGAAACGGTTAGAGTGTAATAATAATGTTACCATCTCCCAGATAATGCTGATTCATTCTTTTAAATGCAAATATCACTTGATAGATAAAATCATAATATACTAGAGCAACTGTCAGCTTTAAAACTAGATACTCAAATGTCTAGACAGCAGTGGACGTCTAGACAACCATATTGGTAGACCTTTGATGGATAACGTATTTGTATTATGTATTAACATATCCACATTGAATTACACTTGTGATGCTTGACAGTACCTATCTGCAACACTTCGGATTTGTGTCGAAGCTGTACTCGAAATCGCGTATGGAATAATTATATACTGAACATAAATCCCGTTTCTCTACACTCCCAAAGGTAGCTGTTGCATCGTGATTTGTAACTGCAATAACAATGTTTCATGTTAGTAAACAACAAAAGCAAATAACGCCATAATGTTTGATTATAAACTTGAATTGTGTAGAACATAAAGTTGCAGCTGCGATGTGAAATTTGACGTCAGAGAAAGCAACATACCCTGCTGAACGTCGAAACGAATGTCTGAAAGGTGCGTCATGCAATACTTCTTCTTTTAATAGACTTGTATTTACGAGTAAATAGTTTTATAGATAAAGCCTTCGCGTCGAAATGTGTTATACAGTCACCTTCGTCGGCGAGTGGTGAAGTGGCCACATGCATACATATGGCCTGCTTAGCAAATGCATTGCAACAACACCGTGACATGCTGGATTAATGCTCTATTTGCACGACCCTGACAGCCGTCGACTTAATGTTTCCAATGCCTATACTCGAATGTCAGTTTACTTTTATGTAAAATGTTAGGTAATTCTCAGAAAATCCCGCATCTAATTACAAATCACGAGAACATAAAACAAACATTAATAAAAGTAATTTTAATTATGGAGTTAATTAATTGTGAGGACAGCGGCGCATGACGTCCGGGCCACGTCGCGGTTGGAGTGTGAATGGCTGAAAACCGCGGATTGCCGGCCGGCGCGGGCGCCTCTGGCGCCACATTTCCGGCATGTAGCGGAAGTCAGCTGCAACTGGCGTTCGTTATGCACTACTAGCCCTGTTGTATTTCAACCCGTATCAGTTTACCTTTTTAATTTGTCATAATATTGACTAACAAAAGGTGCTTACACCTGTGTGACTGCTATTGTATTTAGATATTTATATATTATACTAGCTGCCTGCCTATCTCTACCTACCCTACCTATCCTAACTACCTACCCTTAGTACACTAATTGTACCAATCCTCCAAAAATCCAAGATTCGTCATCTATGTATTTTTTTTTTTTCAAATTTCTTAGTATTTATCTGTCATATTCTTCTTCTCTAGGTCCAGCCGTTCACGCGTGATGCCGTGACCAAGGGAAATAGGGATTTATTTTTATACTTATATAGATGTATTGCATTCTAAAATGAATATATCAAGGGGTGATGGAAAGTATGTCTATTCTGTTACAAACTCCTACGGTGAACGCCTAGGTGAAGTGAGCTGTCATCTATCCCGACGCAAGGTATTTACAAAGCACTACAATCGGATGACAGCTCACTTCACCTAGGTGTTCACCGAGGGAGATTGTAACCGAACATACATACTGGTGACGTTTATTTCGTGTCAGCCAAACCTAAATATAGAGAAAGATTCACTTGTTTATGATGATTTCATGAGAAAAATCTTTTTAAGTAATTCTGATGCAGTATAATTCGCGGAAGACTCTTGGCCCCATTAAATTTAGAGTAACAATTCTTTGTTAGCTCTTGTCTTCGTATGACGCATACAATGTACAGTCAAACACACGCATCTATTACGTATAGCCAACACAATCGCTGGCGCCGTTGTTTGAACAAGTATTAAAGGCCTGTAATAAATGGAATTAGCTTTTGTGTGCTTAGTGTACATTTAATAGTATCTAATAAATTAAGTACATATTTACTTGACTAAGGCGAAACTAAAGGCCAAAAGGATTAATCTGTTGGCAGAGTAGATTTAGCGGCATCTGAGAATATAATACCCTACAAATGTAGGTACACCATTATACCTTTGTATGGTATTTTATGTCAGAAGTCGCTAAATCTAAAAACGGTATCTTTAGGGAGGTAAAAGTATATAGAGTTGAGATGGAGTTTCTTGCTCGTTCTTCTCCATAGGAACATACCGTTTAAAACGAGTAACTAGCATCAAGTTACTTATTGACAGACTTCCTGACAATTTACAAGTGCTTGTAAATGTTCATCCATCAAATGTATGTAATCAGTGCAAAATATCCAAAATAATTAAAATTACGAAAAATGGGATAAATTTCCACAAAGATAAGCTGGATTCGGCAGAACAAAAACAATTTTCTTTAATTTTGTTTATGGAAGATTGGCCAGAGAGGGCAACACATAGAGAAGTGGAAGGTTATAGAGGAGACCTTTGCCCAGCTGTGGTATAATACTACTGCTGATAAAATACCGATCATAGTTGGCCATTTTACCACAAGAAATCCAAATACAACAGCTTGATTACACAAATAACGAGCGTTGCAAATGTCTACCGATTGGTTTTGGATTGTTTCATTTAGTAACGCTAAAGTTTTTTGTTCATTCATAGGCTCTGAGCGGAGAGAACCAGCCGTGACTGAGTAAGAAATTTCTGGTTTCTTTCGCCTTGATTTTGTATTGATTTTTGATTATACTATGAATCAGAAGACAGATCTTTGACGTCTATTGCAGAACAGATTGCTCTTAAAAGTTGCTTTGGTCAAGCTGTCTAAATGTCATAACACGACTATTAGTAATATATTGTCTTTGACTCTATGAGGAGGTCGTGGATAAGCTACGCTTGCCGCGGTCACACCGTGGATGGGTGACCATTCATTTCGTACCGAAAGCTCTCCGTTCGTTGGAAAGCACATAAAGCCGTTGGTCTCCGCTGTCATTCGTAGATCTTTGACAGTCGTTTTAGTCAGAAGCCAGAAAGTCCGACAACCAGTCTTATCGAAGAGTTCGTAACAATTAATTAAAAAAAAAAAACACATATTTCAGACTATTTATTGATCCATACATTGCAAGGCAAAAGCACACCTACGACGACACTCCATATAAACGAAACGATTTAATTACCTACACTACTACCAAAATAAGAGACTGTACAAATACATGCATGTGTGTGCGTGTCTACGCGCCGCGAGAACTAAAAGCGTTTCGAGAGCACGTTCGACGCGAGAAGAGGTGAGGAACAGTGTTTCGGAGGGAGGCGGGGCGTGTCGCTTTCGTTACTGTACGGTAGTACTAATATTTATACTGTGGTAAAGGTCTCTTCATAAACAGAATTCGTGTCTTACGAGCATTGATCACCATCGCCACGCTAACTCAAGTTGGATTGTCGTTTTCAGACTTATATTTATTTTAAGTTCAGGTTTTTGTTTTATCGTTCGGTACTGTCATCTAAACCACGTAATCCTAGTTCAAAACTAAGAATGAGTCATTCTTTGACACTGAAAAATTACTCATCACGTTTTTGTCCCATAGCAACACGATTATCTGACCTTTTTTAAAATCCACTACACACGCAATTTATCTAAAGCAAATAAACTATTTTAAATAAACTAATACGCAGGTGCATTTTATACCATCTGTCTCCGCTCCCTATTGACGAATGTAGCATAAAAGCAGTAATAAAAACTTTGCTTATGACATCCCCAGGGCTCAATGGGCCCTCTGTGTCTATATCAAAGTCATAACCAACCGTAACTGGACTGAATAAGGTTTGGAATTGGATGGAGTTCGTTTATCAAGTGATCACCATGTCTAGTATTTTGGCGCCAGACAACGGTTAAACGGTCTCAACTACCCTTCGTCTGGTATGAGCAATAGTTAGTTAATTGTACTTTTACATGCGACTGGATTTTCGGGGGTTATGACGTCATCTCACCGCATGTTGGGTTTCTGATGTGCTTACCTGAAAACAAACAAAAAATTTTTGAAAGTTTTGTGTTGGCTGTCTCCTCCCTATTCTATTTAAAAGTGACGTCATGTCGAAACTGTGTAACCGTTTTTAGGGATCCGTACCTATCACAGGGTGACAAACGGGACCCTATAACTAAGACTCCCCTGTCTGTCCGTCCGTTTGTCCGTATCTTTCAATTATTTTATTAGTATTAGATAGTCACTTCAAATTTCATATCACAGAATATAATGAAAGTTATATACAACAATTAATAAAATAAAATAAAATAATCTATACAAATATTATAAAATTTAAAGATTTATTTATTTGTTTGTTTGTTAGGATTTAAATCAAAACCTACTAGTCCGATTTTACAGCAATCGAAAGTTACATTATCCCTGAGTAACATAGACCATATTGCATTATTAAAAAATTAGGGGTCCTTAAGAAAAGTCACGATTACGAAGTTGCGGGCAGAGGCTAGCTATACAAATAACTACATACAAGAAATGTGTTTTTTGTATACGTGTAGTGCTAAATTTCGTACGGTGCAGGTGGTACGGAACTCCTCCGGTGGTCTTCAGACTTACACCTGGCCGGTATTTTTATAATGGTAACCCTAAAAGGAAGGACCCACTAATGCGGCTAATAGAACCGCAATAGTGTTCTCTCGATGTATTTATTTTATATCGCCTACGTGCTTATAGACATGTAGGCACTATCAAGGAACTATTTATACGCAGGAACAAGTGCCGTACGAATAGTTTTATCGTAACTAGTTTAAATAATTGGTTACTTGACACCATTATACTATAATTGTTACTAGACAAAACTTCTAAAAACACACTTCTTTAGCTCTCAAACAACACTGAAAATTTGTTGTTTTGAAATTAATAAATACTAAATATGTCAAACCGCTATTTTTACCCGACTACGGCAAAGCCAAAGGAGGGTTATGATTTTGACAGGCTATGTATGTATGTATGTATGTACGTATGGTCATCTGTTCGCTCATAGCTCCTAAACTACTTATCAGAACTAAACAAATGAGGTATCGTTAGAAGCGTCTTGATCGTCCGCTGGTTATAGGCTATATGAAGCGTCACCGAATCCAATGTAGCGCCCTCTGACGGACAAAAAAAAACAAGATTAAAAAAAAAAATGAAGACAAGCATACCGTGTTTGGTATCATTGGAAAGGGGTTCCCTAGTACCTTTTAAATATATAATATTTAGTGGTGATTTGTCACAAATTATTGTAAAAAAAGAAAAGATTACCAAATAAATTAAGATACGCATACCGTGTTTAGTATCATTGGAAAGGGGTTCACTAGTACCTATTAAATATATAATACTTAGCTGTGACTCCAAAATGGTTTAAATAAAAAAATTAAGTTTAAAAACTAAAACCCGACCACAACAAAAAGTGATCTAAAAAGTACGAAACAAGAAAATATTTCACACAGAAATCAAGACATAGGTACAAAATGGTCAAGGTAAGCCGTGGTTGCATGCCATTATATTCATGTTCATCGCACTAATATAATGCACGGATACAGGCATGCAACCACGGCTTACCTTGACCATTTTGTACCTGTCTTGATTTCTGTGTGAAATATTTTCTTGTTTCGTACTTTTTAGATCACTTTTTGTTGTGGTCGGGTTTTAGTTTTTAAACTTATTATTCCTCAGATAAAAGTTATCTGACTATTGAAAAATCAGAAGTCAAATAAATTGAAAAATAAACGACTGAGCTTTGTATTGCCATTTAAAATCTTTAAGGGAAACTCATTTAGACAGCTTATTAAAAATATTATATTCTCTTTGATTTTAAATTGATCCGTGGTGTGTCTAATAACCGATTGCAAGTCAAATCCTCTTTCAATTTACTTTTCATTTCTCAAACATGAATCAGTATTATCATCATAATAGCAGTCAAATTAAACTAATCTAATATGAACAATTAATTACTTAGCAGGAGGGTCTTTTTATTTTATTTTATTAGGATCTGGAACAAAGAATATACCTTACGTGCTATATTAAAAAGAACAAGAACATAATCTATATGCTCCCCAAATAAAGGCTTTTGAAAGTTTTACAGATTTTTATATTTAAATAGCTTTTGTCCCAGACTTCGCCCGCATACATGTCTTTGTGTTAATTGGTGTAAATCATTTGAAAATCAGTACAGTAATTACTGAGATGAGGCCGAAGTAACTGACTCAGTGCGGCGGGAAGACTTTGATTAATAATATTTATATAGTGATTACTTATTGATAAAAATATGCGTGGACTACTTTTGTACAAAGCAGCCAAGCGGTACAGTCCAAGTTTTCCATTTCGTTACGAAGTTAGATAGATAGCATGGAAGCCATTTGCCATCGAAAAAAACACTCGTTCAAACAACTTTAAGGCTCAAGAGCAACCACAGGCTAGCCATAGTTTACCCGAAGCAAGCCACTTGAGTCCCCAAATCCGTGCTTTACAAAAAGGCGAGCATGTGGCGGCGCGCCGGGAGACGGGCGCCGCTTACGTCATGGGAATCCACCCATGAATTACTAATGAGTCGCCCTGGAGGTCACGTGACAGATAGGATACAGAAGTTCCTCAACAAGGGTGAGTGATTAGTAGAACTTGGGCACAGCACACGAAAGAAATGGAGTAGAGCGCATGTAATTCGCGACTGATGTGTTCGCGGACGAATGGAAGACGATCTTGTCAATATGTTTAGAGTGTTTTGAGGTGTTTTTTTTTTTTGGACAAGCCCGCCACCCTATTCCTAAACCACTGCAACTCCTGTAAGCCAGAATCAACAGTGGCGACCGCCAGAAAAGCGCCAAAGCAATGAAGCTCCACGAGTCCCAGAGAAACGATTCAACTGTCTGAGGTGAGTGTGTGAATGTCGTGTAATTCTATGTCTTTAATTAATTTAATTGGTCAATGTCCGTTTTATGTCAAAGTAAAACTACACTAGCTTCTGTCTGTCGTCTTTGTGGAAATCAAATATATCACAATATCCGATGACTCGGCAATAGCTTTCTATTATCGAAAAGTTTTTTGATATCAGAACAGTTTTTCCAGTGATTACCTCTCACAAGCAAACTTTACTTCTTTATCCATACTAATATTATAAATACGAAAGTAACTCTGTCTATCTGTCTTATGACGAAACGGCTGTACCGAAAAAGTGCTGATGAAATTTGGTACAGACGGAGCTTGAACCCCAAGGAAGGACATGGGTTACTTTTTAATTCGCGATTTCGTTTGCATTCGCAATAACCGACATTCACGCAGACGAAGTCGCGGGCAAAAGCTAGTAATATTAATAGAGACGAAGTCGTACTACATACTAAGTCAAGAATGGAGAAGAAAGTAAAAAATATCTCTTTTGGAAATGAATTTGGAGAAGAGATTTGGTACTCGTACTGAGTAAAGTTGTAAGACTGTATTTGCAAGTCTTGGGAAGACTATTAAGGGTAGTTATTCTGTTTCTTTCTTGCTCTGTGGCAACCAAGCGGGGTCGTACGACGTTCTGTTGTGTCTATTGCCCTTAATTACCAACGGGACATTGCCTTTCTAGCCGTTAGCGACATATTTTAAAAGCTGAAACGTGTAATGCATTTATTAATTACGTAAGTGAATAATTAGCCTGTTGCTTTAGCCTAGTAACTGTGTTGAACTTATTTTTTTTAAACTCATTTACAAGAAATTATTTTGCGATCGTTGAAAATGTGTTTAGACAATAAATGAAAATCATGAACATAACTCTCTCTCCATGTTAGAACAATCAATTCGTCTACAACATCATCTATACTAATATTATAAAGCTGTTTGTTTGTTTGTTTGAACGCGGCAATCTCAGGATCTACTGGTTCGAATTGAAAAAATCTGTTTGTATTGTATAGTCCATTTATCGAGGAAGGCTATAGGCCCATGCGAAGCCGGGTCGGGTCGCTAGTGAAGAATAATTTTAAGTTTTCATTACATAGGTATCTGTATGCATAGATATCCGACGTATGTATATTATAGGAACATTCACTTTTACCTAAAGTAAGTTTTCCTTTACGAATTATTTCTTAACAAATATTGTTGAAAAAATATAGGTATGAGTACATAATGAAAGAAAAAAAGCTTTTTACAAAAAAGACAATCGCCTTCAAAAACTAAAAAGTGAAAAATAACTTTAGCACAGAACACACATTGACTTTAGTTTCGAAATTCAGTGGCTTTGTTCTGTTTGTTGTTTTGTATTGCCACCAACTTCCGAAACTAAAGTCAATGTGTGGTCTGTGCTAAAGTTATTTTTCACTTTTTAGTTTTTGAAGGCGGTTGTCTTTTTTGTAAAAAGCTTTTTATTTTCCGCTTTTTAGTACCTCCTTCTCATCCAAATCTATTAAGAAGAGATTGAAAGTTAACTACTACAAAGATTGACGAAACTAAAACGTCGTCTATGTAAAATTTTTGGGTATTTGTTGATTTTTCAAAAAGTGCTGAATCAATTTCGATAAAATTTATGTAGGACCACCCCTGAAGCATACCCTATCCATAAAAAAAAGAATTTTCAAAATTGGTTTACTACGTTTGCCGGAGACATCGCGTAACAAATCGCGCACATACTTAATGTAAATTTAAGACTTATACGGTTTTCTCATGGATGCCATTGTCAGAACTGGACCAAATTAAAATGGGACCACACGGGAAGCACTAGCTTTCAAATAAAAAAAGAATCATCAAAATCGGTTCACCCAGTCCAAAGAAATCAGGTAATAAACATTAAAAAAAAAAAAAATACAGACGAATTGATAACCTCCTCCTTTTTTGAAGTCGGTTGAAAACCTAGTCCTAAGAAGCAGTACTGCTTACATAATTACCAAACTTCTTTTCTCAAGATACTTAAAAAAAAATCATTTTAATGGTGGTTTTAACGGTTACACTTAAAGCCTTTTAAAAAAGAAGCTATTAACCTCTCAACGCTTATTGTAGGACCACAATGGAATGTTAAAACCCAGAAACTTCCTTTCAACTTACATAAAACGGTACACGTACGTAGCTAAGTACTAACAACCTCATTTTCATTAGTCTGAAGTTGAACTGGATTGATAATTAATGATGACAGTATGCCAGTATCAATATCATCGAAAATACTCCACTAATTATCGGGTACAGTTTAACACAAAACGCTTAGGAAGACGTTTATTAAGCAAGATTTTAAATAAGACAAATCTGTACTAATACTAGCTGACCCGACAGACGTTGTCCTGTCCCTATCTACCTATTTACCTACCTTACACCTACCCTAACCCTTAACATTTAGGGGGATGAAAAAAAAACTATTACCTATTCTCAGACCTACTTTGTGTACTTGTAACATTGTGACACGAGAATTTTATAGATAAGATTATATAGCTGTTGAGTTTGTTGGTTTGGTTCAAAAGTTTGGTTGAACGCGCTAAACTCAGGATCTACTGGTTCGAATTGAAAAATTATTTTTGTGTTGTCCATTAGTAGATAGTCCATTTATCGAGAAAGGCTATAGGCCCATGCGAAGTCGGGCCGGGTCGCTAGTTAATTATACATTTTTTCAAGCTGAAGTTTTGTTTTTTGTTTGAACGCCCGACCGCCCGTCCGACCGACCGGCCGTGACCGATTCTCCGGAACTGCTGATCCGATTCTGAAAATTCTTTCGCTAATAGGAAACTACGATATCCCTGAAAAAATAGGGAGGGGAAGAAAATTCACGCGAATGAAGTAGCAGGCAGAAGATAGTTCACAAATAAACACCAAAAAGTGCATACAAAATTAGTTAATTGTAAACTTTATAGACAAAAGATTTGTTATTGTTTAGACTAAGTGCATAACTAGGTATTGTTAACTAAACCACATCAACACTAATCCTTGATAACATCTCAAAAATACTTAATTTGGCACAATTATTACATTATGTAGTGCATTCAACCGATTCGGATGGCGCCAAGTCTGCGCCCTATCTGATCTGTCGATAGCTTATCAATTTAATGACGTCATCAACTGTCAATCCCGCGCACATTGTTGATACGTAATCGTAAGTATGACGATAATACCAAGCAATATCGGGCGCATCCGTTTTCACTGGAAGGGGACCCTAACTTATTTTATTTTTGATGTTACTGGGTAAACGCTGGGTATATGGGAGACCATCCATTTCACCGAGTTCCCTCCGTGTCTCGGAAAGCACGTAAAGCCGTTGGTCCCGGCTGTCATTCGTAGATCTTTAGCATCGTTGTGGGTAGTCAGAAGCCAGAAAGACAACCAGTCTTACCAAGGCAAGGGGCTATCGTGTTACTCAGTAACTGGGTTGTGGAGGTCCGATAGGCAGTCGCTCCATGTAAAGCACTGGTATTGAGCTGCAGCCGGTTAGACTGGAAGCCGACCACAATGTAGTTAATAATAATAATAATAATATGTGGGGACATTTTCACACACGGCCATCTGACCCCAAACTTGGGAGACCCGGTACTATGGGTGTCAGACAGCTGATATACATACACAAATACATTTTTTTTTGTAAATACATACATATATAGATAAACAACACCCAGACACAAGGCAAACACAAGTGCTCATCACACAAATGTTTTACCCTGGGCGGGAATCGAACCCGCAACACGCTGCGCGGCAGTCGATCGCTTAGCCACTGCGCCAACCGTGTCGTCGTAGTTGGGAAAAGGCTAGGCAGATGACTGCGTGCTAAATAAACATTCCATGCTGTACCATCGTCGGTAACTGTAGGTACCGACGCGACAGTGTCTGTAATCCAGATAAAACAAAAAAATCTTTTTACAAAAAAGACAACCGCCTTCAAAAAGTGAAAAATAACTTTAGCACAGAACACACATTGACTTTCAAAATCGGAAAAGTAAAGAATCATCAAAATCGGTTCACTCAGTCCAAAGCAATCAGGTAACAAACATAAAAAAAACAGACGAATTGATAACCTCCTCCTTTTTTGAAGTCGGTTGAAAAGAGAGAAGTGATGGGAAGAACATGAACTTTCTACTCCGCTGACCTTGCTCGATCAGGCGCTGTCGATGAAAATACCCCACACACGCAATTTTCGAGTATCGATGACGTAAAAAATCGTTTAAAAATAATTAGGAAAGTAATTTGCAAAAATAAGCCGAAAGGTTCCTTGGTGTTGTACTTAATGCTGATGACATTTAAAAAATCTTGCGATTGATAGGTTAGGAGAAAAAATGTAGAAACTACGAAAATAGAGGTTACTTTGCATTTTTTATTTCTGAAATTTAAAATATTTTTAATATTTTTGGAACCAAAAAGAAAAATTGCTATAGGTACATGATTTAAATAAAGATATATTTTTTGTTCTGTAAAGATCTCGGAGAAAACAGGTTTTAATCTACCCCTAATGAAGCCCAATTCACGTATATCTCCACGCCTTATGTGACCTCATACCTACACCTGTTAGGTATAAAACATTAGTTAACAATCACCGTTTATCAGCAATCTAGTGGTCTTTGCAAATAAAACAATAAAATGACACAAGCGTTATAATAATGTTAATATAGTAATTTAGATTAGATTACCACATACTTTTATAATGAATCTATTATCAATTACTCTGAACACATAATTGTCTTTATTGTGCAACCGGGGTTTAATAGACACGCCTTTTTATAAATAACAATAATAAACTTTACGTTTATAAACTTTAAAGATCATATTTTAGAACAAGAGCTTAATTACCTAAACTAAAAGGAGCCAATCCACAATATCTTACTCAAACGAGCATTTACGAGTACACATCCGGTAATAATTATTCAATGTCCGTCTCAAACATTTATTTACTATATATTCAAAATCATTAAGTACAATTACGCGGATTGGTTTGTTTTGGCAGATCTACCAGTCTTCTGACCGAAAATGTGTAACTTGCAACCATTCATTACTCATTCGACTTTCAACCTACCGCCGGCGTATTCTTAATCAATCTCTCACAGTGAGTTTAACGTTTAGGTGAAGTGAGTTTGAGGTAAGCTGTCATCCCATCTGATGCTCGAGATTGATCAGCTCAGTTAGTTCACAGAACAGACCGGTAGGTCCAGTAAAGGTATGTTATTTACACTTTTGTGGGGACTTTGTTTTATTATGACCACCATAGTTTCAGGCACCACCTACTGGTGGTTACAGGTTTTCTTTGATGTCCATCTCCGCGGACCCTTGCATCGTTTTAGATGTATCGCTCGCCATGGTATGGTCTACCCTACTATGACTGTTCAGTCACCACGCCATCGCCAGCGTGCAACTTTTTTAGAAGACCATTTTAAAATTTGAAAGAAGGACATTTGAAAATAGAGGCTTTTGGTTTTCTTGACAGCTATGGAGATAATCTTGCCAAGAATGATAAATATGCAAAAAAAATATATGGATAGGTATTCCTTGTTACTTCCTTATTTACGTTGAAAGGACAGAATTAATGAATTTAATTATCGCATACTGTCCAATCTTCATAATTGTTTGATAGATTTCGAAGTCATCGCGCTGTAGTTCTAAGCCTGCCGACGACCAAATCTTTTTTCAAACTATGAAGGTTTTACAGGTAGGTACAATATAACACTAAGTACCTACTTAGGTATTACACACATGAGACGGTAACACGCGACAGTGGCGGCGCCGGCGCGGCGTCGGGTCACGCTCACTTATCGGCATAGTAACAAAGTTATTATCGATACTGTAATCGAATACAATAAGATAGATTTGATAACGTTACACGAGAATCGCTTGTATGATGATAATTAGGGTTAAATACCTAGTACCTACTTGTACAGTTACCTATTTATGGAGTGGCAAAAATGTGTACATAAATCATTTAATTTAAAAAATGAATAGAAAATTATTTTCTGTTTCATGCCAGTATCAAGGGGTTGTTCCACTGTGCTCCAAATCCTATTGTTCTCACAATTGTAATGTTCATAGGTAGGTACTTACCTACATTGATTCCACCGCGCTCCAAAAAATGTTGAGTAGAGTTAGCAAAAAAACAAATTTAGCATGAACAATTAAACAAATATCATAAATAAAGAAAAAAAAGTGCATTTCAAATACATATGTTTATTCAGTCAATCACAACGTCACATCTAGCAATATTTTTACAATGCCATGATTCTACTAAGTTATTTGTTCAGTGTCTTTCTCCCCAACAATTTCAAATTTCTGTATGTAAATTTCCATTGTCTAACCATTGACCATCAAAGTAAAGTAGTCATTAAACTTGGAAAAAATTAACTTTGTGGTGCTTCTGCCATGATCATCAACCACGCATCATCAATTACATCATGAATTCATATGGCAAAGACTCTACTTAGGTATTTTATTTTGGAGCGCAGTGGAATGCATTCCTGGAGCGTAGTGGAACAACCCGTATTAAGGCAGGACAAGTAAGGGGTCTAGTTGGTCTTCGATTTATAGGTTTTGGGTAGGTAGGCTAACCTACCTACTCATTTAAATTGAATCCTCTTGAGCCAATTTGCTCCTACAAAGCAAAGAAAAGTGTCTAAGTAGGAAGGTAACGTCTTTATCGGGACCAATGAACGAAAGAAACAATACGTATTGTTTAGCCATTGTTTTGAATTTAGAAGCCACTCGAAATGTCTTTAGTCTCGTCGTTCGGCCCCATTATGAAGTAAACGATCCTTTCTCAGGTAAGGCAGAGACAATTAAAAAGCTGTCAAGCTAAAGTAGGTAAGATGGAGACTATGGAATACGGATGCTAAGGAATGGAATGAAGAACGAATGAACGAACTATATTCTAGAGAACAGCGACGATTGTAAGAAATTAATGCAATTATTGATTAGGTTTGATTGCAATTTATTAAATAAAAAATATAATCATCTACTAACTTGTTTCTTTATTTATGGTACTTTTCTAGTAGGTACTTAAGAAGGTAATTACCTAATTGAATGCTAATTACCTACTTATACACTAATGAAAATTAATTAGTAGGAACAGTAGGAGGAAGGTAATAAATAGATCATACTTATGTACATATCTACCTATTTATTTACTTAAAATTACTAGGTAGTAGGTAGGTAGGTACCTTCCTAAATTATTTAAGTTAACGCTCAATACATAATTAATACATAATAATTGTAAATGTAATCTAAGTAATTACTGCATATTATAAAAACTGTTGTAGTTATACACATTTAGGTATTTCTGACCTCACAAGATAACGCTTGAACCGGCAAAAGCGTGATTTTCGTAATAAAAACCAATACTTCATTATTTTAATTTACACGAAGCATTGATTGTAACTTGTCTATACGTTGTAAAATGTAATTAGGCATGTAGGTAAGTATCAAATTAAGAGGTTTTATCTTTGAGTAGGTACTTCGCAGGTAGAGTTTATCCAAATTAATTATGTACAGAGGAAAGCACATCAAGCTACTAAAATCTGTCAAATTTCTTTGATAAATTTTCAACTTTATTACAAAAGCATAAGGTTCATATTTAATTGGGAAAATTTGACAGTTAGGTATCGCTTGATGTGCTGGCGTCTGTACCTAAAGCCTTTATTACACTTGGTTAAATTAAGTCGACTAAATTCAGTCGCAACTTAATTCAGTTACTACTTACTGCTACTACCTACTTACTTACTGAATGCGATTAAACTTACTGAATTCAATAGCGACTGAATTTAGTCTAGGGCTTTACGTAGATATGCGCCTACTACCTACATATGCATAGACAAGTGTATTGAACTAGGATTTGCTCGCGTCTTCGGCTGCGTGAATGTCGGCTACCGCGGATTAAAAAGTAGCTTAATCTTCAGGGTACAAAGCTATTTTCATACCAACGTAACAGACAGAAAGAAATACTTTCGCATTTATAGTATTAGTATGGGTTTAGAAATGTTTTATACATAATTAGGTAACTAACTATGAAGTTCATACTAATCCATACAAAAATCGCTTTATTTACAAAACAAAAGCGAGGGTAGGGTAACGTCTCATGTAAATAGATCCACAAGGTCTTTTAAAATTATGTTCTAAATAGGTACTGACTACTAATAATATCATATTCTTACCTGTCAATCCGAGGTCTGTTGACTCCGATGAAGCTTCGCTGGAAGCTGCTGACAACTGGTACAAAACCAACAGAAGACACACGCAAACATTGACCACCGCCATTGCCGTCTCAATTAATATTTATTGTTACTGAAAAACACTATACAGTCACCATAACGACTTTTATACAAGCTAAACCATTCTTATTACACACATCTCAAATCATCACCAAAATACTACAACTAAAAATATCACTATGATTTCTATTATTACGTTAAATTTATCACAGTTTTAATGTTACTTACAATCAATATAAACACTTGAACGTTTGTTTGTGGCACTATACTTTATTATTGTATAACGCACGTGATTTTTTATGAAGATTATTGAACACGCGTTCACAAATGTCAATAATGCACGAGCGCAATCCGCTCGCATGGGCGACCAAAGCTCGACTGACTGAATGAATGAATGAAAGGACCGATGCGATGAGCGAGCAAGCGGATCGTATTGCCGGTGAGTAGGGATGTGAACCAAATTGTAAAGGACTATCGACTTTGATATTTATTTTTAAATATTATAATTTAGTCAGAATAAAAATGCTTTTAAGCAGTCTGAGGTTCTATTTTATTTCAAATAAGTTAGTATGTTATTTCGTTTATAAAAGTAAATTTAGACTGCACTTATTTATTGTTTTGTATAAAATAATACTTAGTTTTGGTTGTTACTTACCCAATTAGAATCAAGTTATTATTTTGTCTTTAATTTCATTCATATAGCTGGCTTACATTGTGCATTTTTTTTTAAAGGAAATAATATATTAACATAAAAGTATCGATAGTCGACTGTATTTTCTTTGTACAAACACTAAATGCCTCGTACGGAAGAAAGCGTGCCACTGTCACTAGAATGCGAAACACTTTAAACTATAAGCTCATTACTTTAAGATGTATATCCGAATACAGAAATATGTAAATAAAGCTGAAAATAATTGCACTTTGCAGGCGCCACTTTTTGTGGTCGGTCGGCGGCGCTAGCTAGTAGCCGGCCGCGTGGCGCGCATTCTTTGTATTTTACTGAAGAAAAAAACTGCAACTTTCTATACAAGAATAGTTGCAACTTAATTGTAACCTACGAGTTGTTTAGAAAATATTTCACTTAGTTATAATTTGAAGTCAATTAGCTAGCAATTAGTACCTAATAAAATAAATAAATAAATAAATAAATAAATATCTTGGGACAACTCACACACGGTCATCTGGTCCCAAGCTAAGCAGAGCTTGTGTTATGGTAACCAGACAACTGATATACATACTTATATAATTTATAAATACATACATATTATAGATAAACACCCAGACACAGAACAAACAATCATGCTCATCACACAAAGTTTGTCCTGGGTGGGAATCGAACCCACGACCTCCGGCTTAGCAGTCAGGGTCAGTGACCACTAGACCAACAGGCCCGTTCGTAAATATTTAAGTATTATTATTATTAGAAATACATAGGTAAGTAGTATAGTAAGTAGGTTTCAAATAGTTATAAACATGTCAAAAAAGCATTTATTTGACGTTATGTGACCTATCTACTTACTTAATAGTTAGTTTAGTAGGTAGCATTTATTTTTTACTTTTGTCCTACCGATTGACTAATTAGGTGTGTGTGCATAATGTTACTTTGCATAAAATAAATGTCCTAGCTAGTTAATAATGTAAATCATAATTAAGTTCCTTGCTGTCATCAAGGAAAAACAAAATAAAGGTAGACAGACAATAAATAAACCGATGCACGCACCTATTTAAAAAAGGAACGCGATCTAAAGCTGTGCATACACAAGGTTGAAAAAACAACGAATCTCATGCAACGATGCCTTTGTTTGAGAGCGGAATGTGCAGCAATGGGCTCCGTTGTAAGCCTTGCCTTAGGTCTGACAGCCGTAATTATAGTAACTAAGTACATACTTATTTTGGAATTTTGAATAATCAACGTCCTTTGAGGAAACCTAAAAAGAAATAGATAAATATTAAACGTGCATAAAAAAAGTGGTCGTTGTAAGTGTAATGTGACTCATTTATTTTTTTATTAGGGCCGCACTTACATTTACAGGTTACTATAAAAAAAAAAATATGGCATGTTTTAGTTACATTCTCCTCAAAACTGAGTCATAAGTTCATGACTAGACAACAAAATATCTTTTGTTAACGCCACTTGGACACTATTTAAAGACAAAAGCATTTTTCGAGCTTGTCATTGTAAAAGTTAATTACCTGATCGAAATTCTAGGAAGGCCACCTTTTTTTCTTGGCCAGGGAATGAGCGATTTGGATAAGCTACTCAGTCATTCACTCAATATCACAGTTATTGCTATTCGTCGCATTATTGATTTATTTGACATGATATTGCAAACGACAGAAAAGAAAGGAAATTAATTGAATACGTACCTATCTAAAATATTCTAGGCAGCCTGCAGCAACACATAGGTAGGTATACACCATAGACTATGGTATACCTACACACTGTTTCATTTTCACAATAACAATATTCATTGCGTTGTATGTTGTATATTGACGGTTTTTCAATACGAAGATGATTATGAAACTACGAATCCCGCTTACACGAAGGGGATTGTGAATGAGTTACGTGATTGAGGTGCAGAATAAGAGACAATAACATTATCTTTTATATTTATTGGTACCTACCTAAGTCTTATACTTAATACCTACTTATTATTTCTTGACAACTATCAATAATCATGATCATCATCATCATTTCAGCCGAAAGACGTCCACAGCTGGACATAGGCCTCCCCCAAGTGTCGCCACATTGACTGGACCCGTGCGACTCGCATCCAGCGGATCAATAATCAGTTGAAGTTTAATTGTACAAAGTTTTTATTGCTGGTCTTTAAAAATACATTATTGACTTCCTAAGACGTTGCTGCTGTACTTCTCTAATTTCTTGTCAAGTCGCCCCCGCTGCATGCCGCTTATATCGCTATCGCTCCGTTCATGGCTCCAACAGATGGCGCCGGCCCCATCCCTTATCGAATCAAGATAACATAAAAAAAGTTGCCGCCATACAAACAATAGGATCATCCAATGCATGGGAGGTGGACTTTGAGAGCATGGTGCGATAACAGTAGGTAGGTATAACTACTATTTGTTTTTAAAAGTGCTGTTTAAATTGTATTATTATCGTGGACAGGTGACAGAAGTAGATTGTAGTTTTATTTAGGTAAGCACTGTAGAGACTGGCTGGTTTAAACGTATCTAACCTTATTTACCTACCTATACAGTTTATAATAATAATAAAAATATACTTACAGAAAGCGGTACTCCTGGACACGGCGCGTATTGTTAGGAGATTCCTCTCTCAGGAGCCCTGACCACCGGTAGCTTGGACCCTATTCCCGATACCGGTGGGCTACTATTTTTTATATTTTTAAATGTTTTTATATTTTTTTTTACCAATATTTAAAAATATAAAACAATATGTACGGTCACCAAAGGAGATAAGTAGGTATCCATGTCGCCGGAAACAGTTGAAGTTTACTTAGAAACCGATAGGTTCTTATGAATAAAATAAAATACAATTTATAGAGAATAAACAGTTCAATGATTTAATAAAATTTCATTTGAAAGCCCCCATTGGTTTCTAAGAAATCTTCAACTATTCCCGACGACATGGATACTTATCTCTTTTGCGTACTGTACATGAAATTCATAAATGAGAATTATAATAAAAATATAATAATAAGATTTTTAAATAGAAACCTCTTGAATAAAAATCTGAAAAAAATAAATAATGACGACTCTTTGAATGATCACGTTAATAACTTTATTTAATTATAAACTACCTACTAATAATTTTGGGTTAAGAAAAAAGAAAACCTGTATTACTGATATTGAAAATGGAACTGCTTTGTACCCGAACTAGAACGCATTTTCGACGAATATTCGGGGTTAACATTGAACTTTGAACCGTTATTTTTTCCACGTGGAACTGGCTTTAATGCGTTACCTACTAAAAGCGTTTACAAAACATGGCTTACTTAAGTACTTGAATTGATAAAAGAAAAATAAATATTTGGCTGCGTTTAATGTTACTAGTCAAATTGTGTAAAATATTAGAATTAGGGGTAAGTAATGATCAAAGTCACCCCTCGCTTTGAAAGTCACCCCCTTCAGCTTACTCAAATTGTTAATCTTTCAAACAAGCGTAGATTGAAGCCTTCGCTTCGTGATCTCGTCATGGGTGCCGCCAGAAAAACTTTCAGGGAGGTGCATCCCATTTTTTTGGGCTTCCCCAATCGCGGGGGTGACGGAGGGGCATACCAAACTCTTACCGACTAAAACCAATGAGGTGTTCTATGCTATGCTTTTTTGTGTCTTAACCAAAAAGCATTTCCGCTTACGCCGCTGTTCTCAGAAAATATGACAAAATTAGACAAATCCTATTCTTTAGCTATGGTAGAAGATTCCAACAGCAACCAGTCTTTCTAAGGGATATCGTGTTACCCAGTAACTGGGTTGTGGAGGTCCGATAGGCAGTCGCTAAATGTAAAACAATGGTATTCAGCTGCATTCGGTTAGACTGGAAGCCGAGTGCCGACCAAAATATTCTTGGGAAAAGGATGTTGATGAGAAGATTATACAGAACACAGAACCTTTATAGAGGTTTCGCCCAAAGTTAATTAATTAAACGATGACTTAAAAAAAAAAGGTAATCTTTTTCGGTGTATTTTCTTTCGTGACAGAAGGATATGCATGCCGTACTGGTTATTACAGTACTTAGGTACCTAACGTACTAGGTACCTATTTACATGAATATTTTATCTAATTCCGTTCGCGTAAAAGAATTTACAAATATCCATTCCATTCAACCAAATTAGTAGGATCTTTGCCTACTATATTAGGTATCGCAGTAGGTATACCTAGGTATTACCTAACATTATTTCCTATGTAGTTTTTAATATTGTTATAGGTAGGTACCTCCTTACTTAATCTTCGATTTAATGATGAAATAGGCGTTAAAGAAACGATAAAATAATGTTTTAACTGTTAGTAGATAGGTACCTACTCTTATCAATGATGTGAGCACGCACTTGTTTTGACAAGTTGTAACTTGACTTACCTAATCCTGAACAAAGTAACCTTTCATGAAACGAGTTCGTACACGTTTGTTTTGTTTTGTTACAAAAGTCGATAACAATGAACGCTTTATTTATGTTTAATGTTTCGTTTATGAAATTACAGGAGCAAGTAGGTACCTACAAACCAATAAAATAAAAATATTGGTGTGAACCACAGATATAGATAGACCCCTAGGTAGCGTTGCCATCCGTCTGGATAAAGCCGGACAGTGTTAGGCTTTTTGAAGCCTTGTCCGACCAAATTTAGCTGCGTCCGATCCGTCCGGGTTTTGTTAGGCTTTTTATACAATCGTTCTTCAGTCAGTAGCGAACGAGCGAGCGAGACGATATTTGCTGACTCGCAACTAAATGCTTCTTATAAAGTATCTGGGTAGGTACCTACAGTATGATTCAAACTTAATGGCGGCTCTGAACACGAGGCGAGTGGCTGCGCAGTAACAATTTAACGTGTCAGCGAGGGTGATGGGCGGGGTTCGAAAGTTGAATCAAACTATACCTATGTGTTTTTTTTTTGTCAAAAATCCCTTTTTTTAGCGTCCGCCTTTGGAATTCAAAAGTCCGGCTTTTTTGACGGGTTAGTCCGGCTTTTTGATATTTAGAAATGGCAACGCTACCCCTAGGTCTGCCTCGATGACGCTGGACGATGTTCAGGACCCACATTGTTTTTGCCACAGATATAGATAGACCCTAGATAACGCAAGTATCACGATCTGTATAAAAAACCAAGCGCTCAGACCAATATAGTTTTTTATTGGTCTGAGACCAAGCGCGCCATTTTTTAACTACCTGTTTTGAGGTCACAAATTCACAATGTTGTGTTTTTCTTAAATTCGGTATTACCAGGTATTACTGAGGGCATTAGATTAAAAATAATTGTTTTTTAAATTAATTACGCGTAATACCTATTAATCACAAAATGACTTACCTACCCATGGAAGGAAACGTTTACTTTATTTTTTTACTTACGATTTTTGTACGTAAGCTAGGCACGAAACTAGGCACGCGAAGTAGTTGCTCTTGCGTTATCTAGGTCTATCTGTATCTGTGGCCTGAACCTACCAATGTGAATTTTTCAATTTAATAAGGACTTAGGTACTTAAGCACTTTTATCCTGGACATCACTGACATTCGTGAATGCGCGACACAGCCTTACGTACCTACCTAGGTAGAACTTTGTGAAATTATTGTGAGTTAACCTGCCCCCAAGGGCGTCGCCAGTACTCGTCACCTGATGGCCTAGGGGGGGCAAGTTCATATATGGTGGATAAGAAAAGTATGAATTTTTATTACAGTCAAAGGCACATGAAGCTTTTGGAATCTCTAGGGGGGGGCAACTGCCCCTACCTACCCCCCTCCCCCCCTTGGCGAAGCCCTTGCCTGCTCCCCTAGCCAAATTACCCATATTGACAATCTACATAACGCTAATAGAAAACTAAACAAATGTATGGAATGAATCGAAAATAAAAAATGGATTACGGACAAACATTTCAAAAACCCCGGACATTTGGGTAAAATTGAGTTTCTTTTCCGGACATTAAAGATAAAAAAAAATTATAATAAAAATACAAACTCAATATTAATTCTCATTTTTTTTATACATTTAAACAGCTTAACATTTTAACATTGTTTGA
This sequence comes from Charanyca ferruginea, assembly GCA_947361185.1. NCBI lineage: Eukaryota > Metazoa > Arthropoda > Insecta > Lepidoptera > Noctuidae > Charanyca > Charanyca ferruginea. The sequence continues at coordinate 6,801,475 of OX376070.1, forward strand.
CAAAATCGACTCATAAAAAAAGTCAAAAATATGCACTCTTCTATTTCTGATAATTCGCTCCATGAACGTTGGTACCTATTTAGCTGCATCCGGTTATTTTATCTATTTATAAATTCTAAATTAAAATTAAGTAACAAGTTTCAATTTTAACGAGATAAAGTTCTTTTTACTTATTTTGGTATTTTTCAGACTTTCCAATTTTTGTTAAAATGTCTTTCTTTTCTAACAGGAATTTGTAAAAGTCGGAGCCACTTAATTATTTAGCAATTATACTTAGATTTGATCAGAGAAGAAGCCGTGTGTGTTTAGCGAGTTTCTCTCCTTCGTCCATTGCTGCGAGACTAGCGAAAATACTCTCTCTAGGTTCTCATTGTGAGCTGGTTGCTGGTATAAAAAAATAATACTGTGCAATTTTAAGAGGCCGTGCACGAAATCGGTTGATTTTGAGCAATTTTGTCCATCGTTTGTGAGAAACAGAAATAGAATTTAAACTAAATTATTTATGATTTGGAAAGTCGAGTTCCTTGTTTTGTATGTGGCTAGAAGGATTTTTTCAATTAAAATTAAGGATTCATGGAAAATCACTAATATTCGCGACAAGTTTTACAAAATATAACGGGAGACCGACGTTTGATCATCTCGTTACCAGAAATTGCTTATGATTGTAAACTCAAAAAAATATAAACAACATCATTGAATAGTCTACTTGCAGATAGCTGAAACACTTTTTTTATTTCTGCACAAAATATAGTGGAGAAAAAATGTTGAAGTAACGTAGTTTTTTGGAAAGTTCTTAACAAATACATATTTTTTCAAATACGCAACCACCGACTTAGGCTTTCTTATCATAACTGAAGTAAATAATTGGTGATTATGAAATTGCCGTTTAGTGAGCGTTAAAATCATTTTCATATAAATATTTTTTATTCCTATCGATCAAAATATGCACCCATGCTATTGATGCATCTCTGCCAGCACAGTGGTAAATTTTCAATGCCCTTTTTGAAGAAGTCAGGTGTACGTAGCCAACAAAGTCTTCAAAGGCATTTTGTGCTACCTCTCGGGTATTACATTTTTTCCCTGCCAAGAAGTTGTTCATATTTTGGAAAAAGTAGAAGTCTATCAGCGCATAGTCTTGTGAGTACGGCGGATGATGCAAAACTTCCTAATCCTAGCTCTTGTAGCTTAGAGACCGTCTGTTGTGCCGTATGAGGTGGTGTAGGAGCAGCGAGGACGAACGATTAACCAAGTCTGGCCGGAGATTTGAGAGTTTCTCCATCATTGTGTCCACTTCCTCACAATACCCATGCGCAGTAATGGTGGTGTCATTTGGTTAGAAACTGATGATTTATACCGGCACTAGACCACCAAATAGTGACGATGACTTTTTTAGGGGTAAGTTTTCGTTTGGGACATTACCTAGGCGTTGAATTACTATGGTCTAATCGACATGATGACTGGTTACGATTATCAAAAAGAATCCATATTTAATTGCAAGTGACAATGCGGTTCAAAATCCCTTCGAGAAACGAAGGGATTTTAAGTGCGTCTGTTAAGCAACGCAAGGTATACCTCAACGCGTTCGTCGCTGGCGAAGGTTCGCTTCCAAGTCTTCTTACCTTGCCAAATTGACGCAAATGGACGAATATTGTTTTGATTGATAAGTAACAATATTGTTTAGACTTCATAGACAAAGATCTATTATTTTTAAGAACTGGAAGGCTAATTGTTTTGAATAAATTGAAAGTAGATTTTTATAAAAAAAAATTAGATACTTAATTATTATGTTCTTCGTACTTATATGTTTTTGGGAGTTCCTACTAGTGATTTAAGCGTAAGTCAATGTAACTGTGAGACAATCCCAAATTTTCTAAAATAGTATGACTATTTTCCTACAGAATCACTTGTTTCTTTTACTCTTTCTCTTTGACAATGGGAAGTATACTGCACATGGTTGGAGTGCATCAGTTTCTTACGAACATGATAATGTCCAGTATAATGGACGTAGGTTTTTCAGGAAACTGAAATAGACAGATTTTTTCAGATATTTTTTCTAGTGTCTCCTACAAATTAAGAACCAAAATCTGTAACGATTTTACATATTTAATAATAAAAAAATCCGTCAAATTAAGGGTTTCCCGATTAAACCCAACTCCCCAACTAAACAATATTACTTAAGTCATGTTATCTCGAACAGAACGAAACAAGACTATTTTACATGAGACGTAACAAGCAGATAAAACCGCATCACGTAAATAATAATCTGTATTATCATAATCTGAAACAACTCAATCGCCTATTATCGTTTTGTTGCATTTTGCTGGCGTCAGGCGCAAGCGCAACAAAATGATTTAAGCACTAGGCAAGTAATTTGATTGGCCGCCCGATGAATCCAACCTTCGTTTTGTATTTACAGGGCTTTAAATCTTAAATAACAAAATAATAATAATACTAGCCCATAATATTCATCATCATCTATATATCGGCCTATTGTCGTAGACTGCTGAACGTAGGCCTCCCCCAGAGTTGGGCAACCCGTATCCATCCGCTGCCAGCCCACCTTCTTCAAATCGTCGGTCCATCGTGTCGCAGGGCGTCCCATACTACGCATGCCCAAACGTCTCAGTCAAAAGTCAGTCAGTCACCACTCTAAAGCGTGTCTGCTCCATCTACCGTCTGTCCGTCTGCAGACGTGGCCGGTTCACTTCCACTTCAGCGTGCTGATTAGACGCGCAATGTCGGTGACTTTAGTTCTCTGGTGAATGACTCCATTACGAATTCTATCCACCAGAGAAACCCCCAGCACCTCTCTCCATAGCACGCTGAGCAACCTTGAATTTGCAAAATGCAACAAAACGATAATAGGCGATTGACTTGTTTCAGATTATGATAATACAGATTATTATTTACGTGATGCGGTTTTATCTGCTTGTTACGTCTCATGTAAAATAGACTTGTTTCATTCTGTTCGAGATTACATGACATACCTAAGTAATATTGTTTAGTTGGAAATCGGGAAACCCTTAATTTGACGGATTTTTTTATTATTAAATATGTAAAATTGTTACAGATTTTTGTTCTTAGTTTGTAGGAGACACTAGAAAAAATATCTGAAAAAATCTACCTATTTCAGTTTCCTGAAAAACCTACGTCCATTATACTGGACATTATCAAGTTCGTAAGAAACTGATGCACTCCAACCATGTGCAGTATACTTAATAATAATAAAAATAATAATATATTATTCCGTGATACTAACTAATAAACTCATTTATCGATTCATCGAAGGAATTTACCTACGTACCTATGACGTTAACTTTCTAAAACTCGATTTGCAGCGCGCACTGAGGTACCTAGCCCAGTGCGAGTTTTATAAAAAAATGCTCCGTCATATGACAACAATGGGAAACACAATTATTCCATAGGTACAAATTAACATAATTAAGTGAACATTTAGGTACGTTAACGCGATCGAAAAAATTCACAAAAGTCAGACTAATATTCAGTACTGGCGTTTAAAAAATCCGGCCTCAACCCGAGTGAACGATGAACAAAAAAAAGCAAGTCAGTAAAACAAACATGGTTGTTTTGAACAAAAAGACGATCAGGAGTCAGGATGATTTTCGAATATGCGCCCCGGGCGAGCCTTCATCATACCGGTTTGATTATGTTTAAAATATTGCTTGTTCCTTGGTATTTCTTGGTTTTATAATGATGTTAACAATGTTATAAATTACTTAATACTTAAGTACAATACGGTCAACGTAACTTGGCGCGTCTGAAGTTAGCTGTTTGGCTGCGCAATGGAACTTTTAGGAACGAAATTGTCTACTGCGCAGCTAATCGGCTAACTTCAGACGCGCCAAGATACGTTGACCATACTGTATTTATAATGGGACTGGCATGAACTGTGTTCAAAAGTCCCTTAAAGATAAAAAGGTATCATAATACTAGTTGATCCAACAGACGTTGTCCTGTCACGTGTGTGTTTTTTTTCAGTATTTTCCGATTTTCGCACCATTTAAACTTTCCCTGGAGTTCCATAAGTATTTCAAAACCAAAATTAGCCAAATCGGTCTAGCCGTTCTCGAGTTTTACCGAGACTAACGAACAGCAATTAATTTTTATTTTAAAGAATAATTTATAGATTGTAACGAAGTACAGAGGCCAGCACATCAAGCTACAACAATCTGTCAAATTTCTTTGATACATTTTCAACTTTATCACAGAAGAATATAGTTAATATTCAATTGGGAAAATTTCACAGTTTGTTATGGGTTGATGTGCTGGCGTCTTTGCATTCTTTTTCATAGTAAGACGGTAGGTAGGTACTGTAAAGTTTGCATGCGTATAGCATGCTGGTCGAAACCTGTTGACTAAATCTTTCGTCTAAACACTCTGGATTTGTTCTTCTGGATGAAGAATTCATTGAACTGTTTCTGTCGTCCGTCTTCTCTAATCGACGAACTAGCATAAAAAACGCGCGCATTACCACAGTACCAATACCAAGCCGTTGATCGTATCGGCTTCCCGATACACCTCCTGCATCAGGAAGAATCGCCGACCAAGTCGTACCCTGACCGACCCCGATGACTCTATAAAACTCCGCCAGGACAGACCGCCGCCGTCATTTCGTTTTCGTCGCCGAGGTCCGCCGCGACGTACCCATACGTCCTTTCAAAGACCCTTGTTCATGCCAATTAGTACCGCTGCGCCTGTATCTTTAAATTCGTCTCTTAATAATCGACCCAACCTGTCCTCCTCTAGAGTCCGTACCCCAAAAGGAATCCCCTTATCGTGTAGTCACTTAGTTTATAAGCTTTTTACCCTGGCTGGAGGCCTTAACTTCACTTTACTTTAAGGTACCACCGGAAAGTCCGGTTATGCAGCCTAAACCTCCTAGGTTGACATCCGCAAACCCATACCAAAACCTTTTTTGAAAAAAGAGAACCGCCTTCAAAAAAGAACTACACGCATGACTTTAGTTTCGGAAGTCGGTGGCTTTGTTCCGTTTGTTGTTTTGTATTACCACCGACTTCCGAAACTAAAGTCATGTGTGTTCTGTGCTAAAGTTATTTTTCACTTTTTAATTTTTTTTTTGAAGGCGGTTCCCTTTTCTCAAAAAAGTTTTTATTTTCCACTTTTTAAACCGCCTCCGCGCCTCCTTATCACCCAAATTCATATAATGGCAACACAGTTAAAACAGAGATTGAAAGTCCTCCAAAGAAAGAAACGAAAACGTCTTCTCGGTTTTTGTTGTTTTATTCAAAAAGCGCTAAATAAATTTCTGTTTGTTGTATATTAAAACCTTCTCCAAAATGTAACAAACACTTATCTGAAAACCGTATCAAAATCGGTTCAGCCAAACGGGAGATAATCGCGGGCAAACATACATACATACAAACATACGGGTCGAACTGAGAACCTCCTTTTTTTTCGAAGTCGGTTAAAAAAAACTTGCGTCAGTTTAGTGTGCACACTGACCCCAGTAAGAGACGTTACAGATGTGTGCGCGGGCCTAATGTCGTCCTTTAAGCCATCTATAATGCATGGTAAATACTTTGTGTCAATGTATTGCGTTCATTATTGGTTTGAGAAACCAGTGTGCTAGTCTTTTTCTTCTGCCTTTGGCTGGCATCATTCATCATCATCATCATCTGCCTAGCCTTCTCGCAACTATATTGGAGTCAGCTTCCAGTCTAACCGGATGCAGCTGAATACCAGTGTTTTACATGGAGCGACTGCCTATCGGAGCTCCCCAACCCAGTTACTGGGTCACACGATAACCCTTGGTAAGACTGGTTGTCAGACTTTCTGGCTTCTGACTACTCATAACGACTGCCAAAGATCTACAAATGACAGTCGGGACCAACGGTTTTTACGTTGAGAACTCGGTATGAAAGGGATGGTCATTAATCCACAGATCGACCGCGGCTAACGTAGCTTAACCTTTGACCGATCGATCTGTACGGCTTTAATTTAGCCACGAGCTCCCTCCTTCCTTCCTTTTTCAACCGACTTACGCGATTTCTCCGGCAAATGTGAATCGATATTGAAAATTCTTTTTTTATGCCTCAGGGGGTATGGGACCACCCATATAAAGGACATGTTTCATACTGGGCCCAGTCTATGTAAAGAACAAAAAAAAAGAAAAAAATCCGTAGAATCCGGGAAAAATACAGATAATTCATTTAAATGTATACTGTTGTGGTAGTAAATTGATAATTTAACAATCATTTTTATGGATTTTCAACATGGCGTCACTCAGATTTAGCTACTCTATAAACCATAGATCGACTATTGATCATAGAAAGAGAACTGTCAGCTGTCAGTGTCACAACAGTCTCACTTCAGTCACTTTCGTTTCGTTTTGTTTCTAGTTTCTAGAGTACTTTATAACAACCACCCTTTCGTTTTTTTGGATTTAATACCGTTTCTTTCCCATCTGTTTACTTACCTATCCACAAATCGACGCAGAAAATCAGAATTATAAATGTCAAACGTCATTAATCAATCAAAATGACAGCTTACCGCCATGACTGCTTTTGTTGTGTGTTGCAATTTCAAGTGCAATTTCTTGTGTTTTACCTGCTCACAAAGCTATTTACATTAATTGGACAGTTGAGAACTGTTTAAAATGTGTTTCCCTATTATTAAGTATGGTGTACAAGGACTGGGCCCAGGCTCCATACATTTTGAAACAACTCCTTTTATCGAAATTAATTCAGCACTTTTTGAAAAATCAACAAAATCCCAAAAAATCTACATACACGACGTTTTAGTTTCTTCGATCTTTGGAGTACCCCTGTTTTAACTGTGGTGCTGGTTCTTTATGGAGTTGGATGATAAAAAGGTACTAAAAAGTGATAAATAAAAAGCCATCGACTTCCAAACCTAAAGTCATGTGTGTACTGTGCTAAAGTTATTTATCACTTTTTAGATTTTGAAAGCGGTTGTCTTTTTTGTAAAAAAGCTTTTTGTCTTCCTTAGGCTGTCTTGGGCATCATTAATCTGGTGAATTCTAATAATACTACTAGGTGCAAATGAGCTCGTTTGAAATAGGTTGGTTATACATCGGAGCGGGACAAAACAGATGGTATTATTATTATTATTACCTACATCTAATAGTAAAAATAACGAGACGAATTAGTTGTAGCGACCCTTTCATTTTCAAAAAATCATCCAGGGGAATTTTCGTGTGCATCCATCGGTTTTCTTTTCCTCTTTGGCATTTCTGTTACTTCTTCTTCCTCTTCTTGCTCCTCATGCTCGGGTTCGTCATCCTGCTCTTCATTATGCTCCTGGTCGTCACCGTCATCGGGCTCCTCATCGTCATTATGTTCCTGGTCATCCTCGTCATTGTGCTCCTCCTCCTCGTGCTCGGCGTCATCTTCGTTTTCCTGGTCTTCATCATCCTCGTGATCCTCCTCATCGTCACCCTCGTGCTCGGCATCATCGTCGTTGTCTTCGTCTTCACCGTCTTCGTGATCCTCTTCATCCTCATCCTCTTGCTCGGGGTCTCCATCCTGGTAGTCCGCGTCCTCTTCTTCATAGTCCTGCTCTTCGTATTCACCTTCTTCGGTGTCTTCTTCTTCAGTGTTAATATCTGACTCTGGGACCTCAGGAGTAACCAAAACATTTGGGTCAGCAGGAGTTGGCAATAATGCAGGATTGATAATATTCTCAGCATTTAGTGGTTGATTTTTAGGTATTGTAGTAGGCTCTGGAGGAATTTTTTTTTCTAAGATAAATTTGACAATGCTAAGCGGAACCCAGTGGCCGGGCATTTCAGCCTCTATTGGGTTCGCAATGAACACCAATGGGTCTTTATTGGGATCTGGCCAGCGCTCGCTTACGGTGACAGCTACTGAACATAATGTTATAGCTGTGGAGATTACATCTGGGATCACTGTAAAAAAAAACATCTCATTAAGTTTATCTTCAGCGGATTTGAAATTCTATTTGGGCCTCTGTCCACGGCTGCCGTTTGTAGTAATGTATACAGCGCTGCACAGTTACAAACAGGCTGCGATTGTCTCGCGATTAGTCGTGTCGATTCGGTCTCGCTCGATCATGCGTATCGACGCATCGAGTAAGTAAAATCATTTATTTAGATCTGGCACATTTGAATGCCATTAATCAAATGAAAATAGATTTGTGTTGCTACTATTAAGATATCGTCGCGATTCAGAATCAATGCAGTTGTTGCGATGTTCTGATAATGTATCAGTAGGTAGTCTTGTGAGAGTGGCATAAAAAATCTTTCGTGGAAGGATTATTATGCCCTTGGACAGCAACGCGACGTTTTAGTATCTCCCAAAAGACAATTTCAGATTATCTTCCAGGGGTAGGGAAATCAATAAGGCCATGTTCAGCATCTGTCCTCAATTTGCAGACAGCGCATAATTTAATACATACTTTGACCGGGTCATTTAAAGAGATGTTGCTAATATAAAACGAATTATGGTGACAGGCAAAACATAACAGAAAAGGCCCAGAGACTGGAGTCTCAGAAGATGTGCAGTGGCCTATGAGTGTCAGTCACTAGGTGACTGATCGCAACCGATGGAAAGAGATTGTTATTGTATCATCTGCTGTGATTTGATCATTCTCCTGCATTATATACATAACTTCCACACAGGCGAAGTAGCGGGCAGAAGTTAGTATTTAATATAAGAAGTTGATATAATCAATAAGAGTCTTACTGTTTTTTAAATCTTGATAACTTAAGAAGTTAAAATTTTCTCTTCATACATAGTTCCTTTTTAATTTGTAAAACATTTGATCAACGTGGTTACATGACAAAGTGTTTGTTCAATCATAGTTTATAGTTTTACTATCAGAATTTTAAAACGAAAAATTAATTGGACGTCACTAATCTTTAAAATCACTGGACCAAAAAATTAAAAAAAAAACTAAAAAATTTGAGTCCTCACGGCGAGTGCTTTCTTTTTGTATCACAATAATTAGCAAAATTATATAAAAATAAATATTTTCTGATTTCTGACTGACTGGTGATCTGCTGATCTGATCAAAACCTAACATTATGACTTTCAAAACCAGACCCGGTATTAAAAATGAAACACCGAGAAAAAACCTTTGTGACAGACGGACAAAAGACAAAAGGCTTCGTTTTTCCCTTTCAGGTAGGTACCTACAGAAACGGAACCCTAAAAATAATACAAAATTCATAATTATTATAGACGTGTACTGTACACATAGAGTGACAATATTAACAATAAAAATATTCAGTCTTTACAAAGGTCACCGGTCAGGATGACCGTTGGCATCCGCCATATTGAAGTCATAATCTCTTAGGCCCTCCAGCTCGTCTTCAGAAGGAGGGAAAACGCAATCCAAGTCAATATATAGCTGATTTTGTACTGTCAGTTTGTCCACGATATCGGAGAATGTTGGTCTGTCTGTGGGATTTTCGGACCAGCATTCGACCATTAGCTGGTAGAGTGTGGACGAAGCTCTGCCCGGCTTCTGGAGACGACCACCGCCGGCCAGGAATGAAGGTACTTGATGGTTACTAAGCTCGGCGTATGGGAAGCCTCCTGAAATTGAAATTAATGTAAAATTAGAATAACCTAATAACCTAACCTAACCTACTGGCAGCATTATCAGCTTATGTTGTGCAAGAGGATGACAAAGTAGACCGCGATGTAACGCACCAGGTCAATTCAGGATAGAGGAAATGGCAACAGGTCACTGGGCTTGCGACCCACTTATTACCCTTAAGTAAAGGGGAAAATCTACAAGTCCGTGATACGAGCTATCGTACTGTATGTTTCGGAATGGAATGTTGGGCCGTGAAGACGACATATGAAGAAAGATTGCATGTAGTGGAGATGATGATTATTATTATTATTATTATTATTATTAATATATTAGAGGAAGTTTGAAAGTGGCGCGTGATCGTTGGCCGTCATCTGGTAAACTCTTTTCGAAGCAATTTTAACGCGTGGTAGTTGAAAACTCTGTCTGTGCATAGTTCTACGAGTTGGGGTTCGGGAAAAATAAGTTTATATCAATTTAAACCAAAAACACTTACTCTTTATTTAAACAGTCACAATTTTTTAGATTCAGTAATCTGAAACTTATGAATAACTTGAGTGTCGTTCACTTTCGCAGTTTCGGTTTCAAAAATCAACTAACTCGTCACCGCTGGCTGCCCGCTATTTAAATAAGTTTGAGTTTCTAAATAGTTCCAGGACATATTCGAGAACATTCTAGTATTTACGGGAATGGTCTACCATGTTGCAACAAGACACTTCACCATCTAGATAAATGTGGAAGGTCACGTATGTTCCAGAATAAATTCTGCTACTAGATATATAATGGCTCTAGCGTGGCGTAAACGGTGTATGAACTTTGACTTCCTTGACTATATATATAATAGGTACAAGATCTTACCTAAAGTAGCAATTTCCCACAGTAGCACCGCGAATGCCCACACATCGCTGGCACTGCAGTACTGGGAATGTAGGATGGCTTCAGGAGCTAGCCACCGTAGCGGTACCGGCATAGACCTCGTGTGTACGTATACACCAGATCTGGAAAGGCCGAAGTCAGCCACTTTAAGCAGACCCGCGCCGTCCACCAGGATGTTCCGGGCTGCTAGGTCTCTGTAAATTGATGAAGGTTTGCTGTTAAATTTAAGCTATCTACATTACTTTATTAACTCATGACTTTAGAGGAGCTTGTGGCTATGTAAATGCCGTATAGATCGATCGGTCAAAGGTTAAGCTACGCTTGCCGCGGTCGGTTTGTGGATGGTTTGACCATCCATTTCAAATCGAGTTCCCTCCGTGTTTCGGAAAGCACGTAAAGCCGTTGGTCCCGGCTCTCATTCGCAGATCTTTGGCAGTCGTTATGGGTAGTCAGAAGCCAAAAAGTGTGACAAACAGTTTTACCAAGGAGTATCGTGTTACCCAGTAACTGGGTTGTGGTGGTCCGATAGGCAGTCGCTCCATGTAAAACACTGGTATTCAGCTGCATCTGGTTAGACTGGAAGCCGACCCTAACAAAGTTGGGAAAAAGGCTAGGCAAGATGAGATGACTGGAGAGGTATATTAAAACACTTTTATACCACTCTTATTCGCGTCAGATAAATGCATACTTTTATTTTTCTTTCGCGAGGTGGAATAGTTCTGCGTAGTGATTGCAATCCGGCGTCATTTTCAGTTCGGCTGGATCCGACCGGATTTCCATCGATCCGGCCGGATTGATCAAATCAGGATAATTTTCGACAAAAGATAAAAAAATATTGAATTACCTACTATTTTAATTCAAATTTTTGTTTGTACTTAACGTAACTCAACTCAATCTGAAGTCGAATAATTCAGACAATTTGTGTGAACTATCAAGCATTATTTATTTATTTAATAATCGTTTATATAATTCTCACACTCATAAATGAACAAGATTCATTTATCGATTGAGCAAAAACAATATCTTTTTCTATTTAAATAAAACACTTTTCAACAGTTACTATCGCTCGTGTAAATACAAGAAAATTAATGTCTATTTACACCGAACACCACGCGCAACGCATTTAAAGTACCTTACTCATGCAACAGCTCTATATAACAAAATATTAACATTACCTTGTCTGTACATATTAGAAGTAGCTGTGTTTGTAAAGACAAATCCGAGTCGCTTTAGACGTCTATCAGATGTAGTACCCCGTAATAGACGCGATAATAGTGTGCTATGTCTGGAGCCAGCCAAGACAGCACTTATGCGCAAAAGTGTCTACTGCATGGCGCCAGTCATATACAACAAATTACCATGGAAAGAGCTTCCGCTTCCATTATTTAAAAAGAGACTCCGAAGCTTTTTAGTGGCGAAGGCATATTATAGTATTAAGGAGTTTCTAATTGAGAAATTGTTATGTTAGGTAGTGTAATAATTGAATAATATTTTAAAATTGTAATTGTTGTTGTTAATTATTTAGTTATAAGTTGAATGTGTTTAAATACTTTTGCATGCCTGCATGGTAAAATATGGCTGAACTATTTTATTTTATCATCTATAGCTGTTACCCATATTTGCAAAATAAAATTATCTTTATCTTTATCTTTATCTTTATCTTTATCTTTATCTTTATCTTTATCTTTATCTTTATCTTTATCTTTATCTTTATCTTTATCTTTATCTTTATCTTTATCTTTATCTTTATCTTTATCTTTATCTTTATCTTTATCTTTATCTTTATCTTTATCTTTATCTTTATCTTTATCTTTATCTTTATCTTATCTTATTATTTTGCCAAAAATTGCTAGCACCGGATCCGGTCGCCGGATATACCGAATATGTCAATATTCCGGATCCGCCGGATTACCGGATTCGCGTTTCCGGGTTGCAATCCCTAGTTCTGCGGCGCTCGAGACACCAGTCCACTCTCGTAAGTTCCTTAGTCAAGGCTTCCTCCTGCAACCGACGCGACACGTCGCTTTCCAGGTAGGTACCCTTACCCATTATGCGGGCTGGCAGGACATAATATGCTGCGTCCGACAACACATACGATTCAGCTCTATGTGTCCCGGCTACATCACACCACGAAGGTTAAGGAGATCGTGGAGTATGTTCAAGCGAAGACCAGCTGGACCTTGAGGGTCAAGAAGTTGGAGTCGTGCCACAACACGAATTTCAAGTCGTTCGTGGTGCGAGTTCCGTCACATTATATTGAGACCTTCCTCGAAGAAGAGTTTTGGCCGAAGGGTGTGGTGTAGCCTGTATCGGCGAGTCCGCGAAAGGCTACGCGACACCACGCAGCGCGATACGACGCAGTCTCTTCGTGTTCAATAGTGTATTAATATAGTGGTTTTTATAAATATTTATTTATGTTAGTCTGTAAGGTATATATATGGGTCTTTGTTATCCGAAATAAATGAAATATCTAATACCTTTAAACGAGCAATTCTTGTATATATATAATCTGAATCTCGGAAACGGCTATAACGATTTTCATGAAATTTTGTATGCAGGGCATAGAAGTATGTATATGTCGATGATGCAGGGGATTTCGGGGGCGATAAATCGATCTAGCTAGATTTCATAAAAAAAAAACACGAAAAAAAATCGCCCAGGTACCTACTTATTATTATAACTTGTAAAAGGGCGTATCTTTTGTGTCTTATTACGTGCCTTATACGCAACCATCTTTAATAAATTGTTTCTAAAACCCACTTGTTTCTGTAGCGCCAATCGTGTAGCCAACTCTGTTTGATATTCTACGCCTAATTTCGGTTAAATAATCTTGAACATTACTTGAACCGTAATCAAGTTATACATTAACATACATGAATAATGTTAATGTGTCTATGTTTTGTGTTGTGTGGGCTCAGTATCAAAATTGGCTTTGATAGACTCCCTTTTAAACAGCTGCTCTAAGGAGGAAAATGTCTTTTGAAAATATTAAGTAAAGGAGGTTCCCAATTCGACTAGTATGTATGTCTTTTCTTGGCGGTGTAATTATGGATAGTATAAAAGAATGGCAGTTTCTAGAATTTGTGCAAAGCTTAAGTTCCTACAATATGATCATATGATCAAAAATGAAGAGAGAGTAAATTATATAGGTACTAAAAGGTACGTCCCTAATAAAACATTCAGTCCACACTACCTAATTCTGTTTGTAATATTATCCGAATTAAATAAAAGCCCTCATACAGAGTTTTGAAACAAATAAAACTGTGCTCGTACATTTTTGCAGTAAAATAAACTTTGAACCCGTTGATATAGAATTGAGATTTTGGGTGTATTATGTAAGTAGGATGATTCGCCAACCTTGAGGTTTGCCTGCTCTTAGCAACGGTTGCTTGGCAACGCCGAAAGCTTGTTCAATTGATAAATTATAAAGAAATATTAGATGTTCACATTAAGAGTTTATCATCATCACCATCATCGTCATAAACATAATATGTAGTATTATTAAAAATTAAAGTTGATTTTGTGTTCATTCGAGCTATCTCCGAAACTAATTATCCGATTCTCGTTTTGCTAATAAGCTATGATATCTCTATAGGCTATATATATTTTATCATCAAAAAAATATCAGCAAAGAATTACGGGTGTAAGAGAGAGAAAAACGTGTCCGAAGTCGCGGGTAAAAGCTAGTCAAACATTTAATCAAAGAGGTTAATAAGGTATTAACATTCAACAAGGCTTTATCGTAACTGGCAAATCGCAAAAATAAACGTAACAGGTTTTTATCAAATGAAAGAGAAAAATTGGAACGCCTACACGTAGGTAGTAACTATATATGAGCCTGAAATGTATTGCTATAACATTATTGTCAGGCGTACTGCCCAATTTTCTTCACAATGAACAGAATACGAAATGACGACATATTGCTATGATCGAAAATAAACATTAATAAGAATATGAGAACTACTGAGATATTTATTCATACTTTCCACAATAGAATCTCGCAAACGCTATTATAAAAGATATCGAATTACTTAATGGTTGTATAGAATCGGTAGCTTATTCCAATTAAACTGATATTTTCAATGTACAAATTTATTATTCCGGGGCAATAATGTGAGTTAGAATAACATAAAACGGGATTATTCGTTGTGTAATCTGAGTGCCAAACTGTGTAGGTTCACGTTTTAAATTAAATATATCTGGGGCTCGAGCGCCCCGGGAAATTGGCTGTCGGCGGGCGAGTACCGGGAAAAGGTCGGTATTTTCTTAGTAACTACCACAAACAGTTGGACCTGCGCGTTGGAATGTTTTGAATTTCTACGTCATGCCTTATAGATTGAGGTTTTCTGTGACAACACATATATAGGTACTAGAAAGGTTTCGGTAGTTAAATAGACGGATACAATCTTGAGATGTCTTTTTAGAATAATGTGCTTATTAAAGTTCTGACATTTCTTACAAACATAGGTACTTACTAAATTTGTTGTGCATATTTTGTAATATAGGTACACGCAATACATACTACCTGTTTGAGAATTTTAACATGCAGATCAATAAAGAGACATATAGAAATGATATATCAAGATTGTTTACCTTTATTTAACTACGGAACCCTTTCTAGGTTTTTTTAAGTAGAGATAGCAAAACTAATTCGTTTTACCGTAGCCTAAAGCGTATGTTTTTGGAAAAAAATATTCGTTTTTATGGGAAATTGGTCAGAAAGAGTAACACATAAGGAGGAGTGGAAGACTTGAAGAGCGCTTTGCTTCCACCTTTTTTTTTGCGAGCTGCCAGATCGTGGCTTTCACTGTCCGCCTCTCTGTTCATAATAAGTACCTAAATATAATCTGGGTATTCCCAAGGCATGAGTGTACCGGTTCATACTAAGCAAACGTGTTCTACCTTAGGCCGCATCATTATTTAAGATCTGGTGAGTTGCGGTCAAACGTAAGCCTCATAGTCCTCATTTAATATATTAATATATATATTAAATGAGGACTATGATATTAAATGGAGACTATGGGAGTATGCCTAGCAGTGGGATATTACTGGTTTTCTGTTCATTAGGTACTCACAGAAAGTATTTCAGCAGATATTAACAAAGTAATGAAACAGAATCCCGTAACTTTTAACCTTTAAAGGAAACTGTACTGAAATAATTATGGTACTCTCGGTACCTACTGTTATTACGAAGTTGATCTACAAGTAATAATATACAGTCATTTTACAAAGTTATTCATCATCTGCTTGTTGCCTACTATATTGGGATATTGTTGACTTTAACCAGATGCAGCTGAATCCCAGTGTTTTAATAATAATAATAATAATATCATTTATTTCGGGTAACAAAAGACCCATAACATATATTATATATCTATAAAAATCTTCTGTGCGTGTGTATGGAAGTGAACTCCTCCTAAACGGCTGTACCGATTTCGATGAAATTATTTGCGTGTGCTCCAGTGGATTCGGGAATGGTTTAGATTCACAATTGGACCCGGTAGGTGGCGCTGTAGTCGAGTTCTAGGACTTTTTTATTTTCAGGCAGGACAACGTCTGCCGGGCCCGCTAGTTTATAATAAAACCCACAAAAATAAAGTATTGTACACGAAGAGACGGCGTCGTGTTTCGCTGCGTGGTGCGCTTCCGCGGAGTGACCGATACACGACACCCTTCGGCCAAAACTATTCCTTGAGACCTTCTCAAGATAATGCGTCGGGAATCGCACCACAAATGACTTGGACACACACTGGCTTTTACTTGGAGCGACTGCCTATCTGACCTCCACTATCCAGCGACTAGGTAACACGATACCCCTTGACGAGATAAGAGACACGAGATTCTCACGACTATGGATCGAAAAACAATTCTATGTAAGATCCCATTATTTCAAAACGCTGTATAAAAACATTCAACGTTTTTTGGCGCTATATAAGCATGTTTAGTAAACGATGAACTCAAGGAATTCATATCGCATTTACTGTAGAATTATATAAAAAATAGCATTCGCCCGCGACTTCGTCCGCGTGAATATTGGTTAAAAACAAAGAGAATAAAAGTAGCCTATGACCCAATGGTCCCAATGGGGTTGAACCCCATCCCCTTTGTGATGCCCCCATGGAATTCGTGCTATCTTCATACCAAATATCATCAAAATCGGTGTTGTTTCGACGTGAAAACTTAACTTACGCAACTATAATATTAAGTATGGAGTATGCAGGTTGGTTTGTTTGCAGAACTCAATTAACAAAATAAGCTTTAAAAAATTCTCGTCTAAATCGGTTCACCCATTTGGGAGCTACGATACCATAGACAAACACACAAAGACACACATTAAACTGCCACTCCTCTTTTTTGTCGTTGGTTCAAAAAAAAGTAAACATTGATTGAGTAAAGCTCACCTGTGCGTAATTCCTCTTTCCTCTAAATGCCGCATTCCAAGTGCAACTTGCAGTGCATACTCCCTCATAGTACTGCCATCTAGTTGCAAAGCAGGTTCAGCGACATAATGGTCCTTCTTCTTATAACAATCTCCATACAATTTGCCATCACCATCCGACAGAGCGGGGTCAGAATCACTGAGGTTTGTGTACTCAGCTAGAAATGAAAACATAATCAGAATTGAAATTAGATACTTAGTTTCTTCTGTATGTTCAAATTTTATTATTAAACGTCTACATTTTCAGCTATTCCCTCTGAATCAAAACATTTTGTTAGGGGCTTTTGCTCCTGACAAAATGTTTTGATTGAAAGGTTTCACGAATGAATATTGCTCACAGAAATTTAACAGGCGTTTCAAATGAGAGTTGCTTTATTTACTGTAATATGAGTCTGTGTGTATGTAATAGATAAATTGTATTAAAGTATTAATGTTTTAGGTTTATTTCCGAAAACTGTTCCACAAAAGGTTTACATCGTCAAATGGTATTAGAATAAGCTCTGGTTTTTGTGTTTATAATGGAATAAATAATAAAGTTTCGCATCAAAAACTAACCAAAAAATTGTGTATTAGTTATCATCCTTAATAATTATAAGCATCTTTATAATATTCTATACACATTTTTGTCTAAGATAAGCACGCCACACTAATCCCTACGACTGTAACTTCAGAAAGTCAAAATCAACAGGTGACCATCAGAAAAATGCAGAGGCAGCTCGACGAGTCTCTGTGAATCGCTTCAACTGTCTTGAAATTATTTAGAACATAAGCAGGAGAAAGAACTAACATATTTTCCTTTTCTCTCCATATCAAATAGGAGACAAAACAGAGCTAGGGTAATAGGCACAAAAAGGACAGTTAGGTACAACTGGGAAAAGAACAGTTGCCAAGAACCACGGATTCTAATTTTAATGGGTCCTAAATTGAAAAACGTTATAACTACCAAAGACTATAAATTCTCTTTGATAACTACTAACAGTTTTAAACGTACACAATGTTTGAGCAATATTAAATTATCTCGTATTTTTTTACCCGACTCACAAAGGGGATGGTTTGATAAATAACTAGACCAGCGTTTGTTTGCCCAGAAAGTGCCAAAGCCAGTTTTTCATCTAGTTCAATGTAATATGAAGGCTGATAAGCAGCGCGAGCAAACGAAAATGGGCCGTTTCGCGTGGGGGTGACGCATGTCTTTTTTTTTACAATTTACATATTTAGTTATAAGTTAATATTGTTATATATTAGGTGCGTCGCTTTTCGCGTGAATAAATGGCTTTTCTTTCTTTCTTTCTTTCTTCAAACTATAAGTTATTCAGTAATTTGTTTTCTGGTGTTCTTTTTTTCTTGTACGCTACTGAAATGTCCATAGAATATAGTATTGTTCTGTATTTTATGAGTGAAGACTTGTTATTGGCGGTCAGTCTAATTCTTAGTATTTTTTTTAGTCTTCCATAATAATTAAATAAATACAAAAATTAATATATAGGATAAAACCAGGATAGTTGCCCCTGTGGTATAATTACCTCAATCCTAACTAATATTATAAATGCGAAAGTAACTCTGTCTGTCTGTCTGTCTGTCTTTTCTTCACGCCTAAACTACTGAACCGATTTGTGTGAAATTTGGTACAGGGTAAGTGTGAACCCCAACAAAGGACATAGGCTACTTTTTATTCGACTTCGACTTCGACTTCGTCTGCGTCCGCGATAACCGACATATACGCGGACGAAGTCGCGGGCAAAAGCTAGTTGTAAATATGTATATATATATGTGTGTGTGTATGTGTGTATATGTGTGTGTGTGTATGTGTGTATATATATATGTGTGTGTATGTGTATGTTGTTGTTGTATTGTATTTCGTGGATGAATCACATGTTATTTTATTTATCTATCGAGAGCCTCTACCACTTTGCTGACTTGACTCTACATCTACCACTGTGTTGCATGTCTCTGTACGATGGCATGGGAAGGCAAGGTACGATCACAGTTTTCGCGGGATAAATATGTCCTCTTTCTCGGCGGGGCATCTACCTTAAACGTAATTTATATGGACTAGGCAACTAGATATCACATAAATATGGGATAGTTCTCCCAAAAATAAGAGATCCGCAAAAAATTGCCAATACTCTGGAAACATCAAAGATAATGTTTTTTACTTTCACAAATTAGAAGTTAATGAACCAAAGTACCCACCCGTTCTACAAATAAGATATTTTGCTTTTTGTACTGAGAGAAATAAAGCAATTTCATAAAGTGCGGCATCTATCCGGCTTCTATCATACATTATTAAGATTTACAACTTACAATCTGCTTCAGACGGTCTGCCTTGTGAGGTGTCGATCTTCCTAGTAACAGTAGAGGAAAGACTTTCTTTCCTTCTCGCTCTCGCTGCCCGCAGGAGAGACAACAGATCCCCTCTCGGGGCATGTTCTAAGAGGGCGATGAGAGGCGCTCGTCTCGTACAGCAGGCTATCAGCCGAATCACATGTTTGTGAGAACCGACATGTTTGAGCATCACGATTTCACGGAGAAAGTCTTGAACTTCATCTTCAGAAACGTCTCCTGTGGAAAAGAAGGAAAGGGTTATTGAAAAGGTTAGTTTACGTTAAGAAAACTGATCACGGTGGTTTCCTTCTGCGAAACGGTCAAGTCGCAGGAGGCTGCGTAAAGGGAGCGGGAGATCTCTACCTTCCACCCGACCCGCAGCATGCGCACCGGGCGTCGGTGGAGGGCGGATAACGCCCTCTTCCGGCCCCCCTAAAAGGGTCCAGGGGCGGCAGACTCGGGGACGTCTGTCGCCCCCCACATACATCAGGACCCGAGGTGGCGGCGTGTAGTGTTCCACGCGCGCCCCTCTGAGACGTCCGGGGGGGAGTCTAACATCTCACTCCCCCCTGACCCGAGAAGTGGCCCACGCAGCGAGCCGGTACCAGTCGGGGGTGGGGGAAGTATCCCCAGTTCCCGCGACCAACGACGTAGGTGTGAGATGGAACACCGGGGTGGTTTTTAGTCAGTAAGAGTCTGACAGACCCCTCCGCCCGCCACAGAACGGAGGACATCCATGAGGATTTTCCACACCGGAACAAAAAAAAAAACGGTTGGAAACTGACAGTTGTTTTTGTTGTTTGAGTGAGTCTTAGGTTTGTAAACGCAGCCACGATATCGGAGTCCTTATATCGTGCACCGCTTTAAAAAAAGAGAGAGATAAGAGGAATGGGTAATGAGTTTTATTAACCTTTTGACCGTCACGGTCATGTAAATATGACAAACCAAAATGTGTCCAGCACGCAGGGTCACGACTACATGACAGTCTTCTATTTACATCCAATTCCATAGAGTATGTAACTTAGCTTGGCGCAGCCGAGGGCACGCTTTTGCTTTTTTGACGTGGCTGTCAAAAAGTCAAACAAGAAATGTCTCCTGCATCGGTGATTGATTTGGCTGATTGAATCCGATCGTTTCGAACCGGCTCGGTTCCAAATTCAAATTTGATTTTTTAAATCTCTTTTTTTGTTTTGATGGAGTGTGTCCGGAATGGAGCTCTACACTCGGATCCACTTATAATTATGATGTTCAAGAGTGTAATGCCATCCTGGCTTGTCCTTTATCGGATCAAGCCAGAATCCTGTACAAACTGGCATTTTTTGTTTTAAAACGATAATTTTGGCTGCAGTTTGGGCGGGTTGCTTCACAACTATACATTACCGACCGGTAATAGCCAAAAATGGCGCTAACTAAAACTAACTAACTAAAAGTGGGTTGTTTCATAAAATCCTACGTCAAAACGTTACGTTACGTTACTATTACCATAACCGACCAGGCAACGTAATTTTGTGTTGTCAAACAGCTACTTCAAACGTCAAAATAATATGGAATCTCTTTTTGAATAACTTTAACTGACGGATTTTTATGTCATGAAACAACCCGTTACATTTAACGTACGTTAAACATCTCACGTCATAATAACTTTTTAACCGTCCGTATGTAACGTTAACCGACTGTTTGAAACAACCCGCCATAAGTAAGTTATTATGTTTTATGTTGAGGTTACAGGGCGACGTTATGTCTTAGCGATAAAGCCCTTATAATAAAGAAAAAATTTTTTTTGCTGTCTACGACTGTAGTAGAATGTAAATCCGGCTCTGTTCCAAATTCAAATTTGATCTTTTGTTTTTTTTTAAATCTCTTTGTTTTTGCTGTCTACGACTGGTTGAAACAGTACTATTTACATAACTAATTAATGTTATCACAATTAAAAGATCAGTGCTGTACCTAAACGACGGAAAAACGTAGAAGCCTACAAAATGTTAAATAAGTACAGAAATTAATTGCGCGGAACTAAGAGTGTGTGCGTAATGTATATTTACTGGCAATTAAGACCTGCCTATAATTACATTTATCTTTTAAAAGAACGTAGATATGTGTATTTTTTTTTATCTATGACTAGCGACGCGCCCCGACTTCGCACGGGTAGCAGACAATTTACACAAAACCCTAACAAATTATACACTTAACCCTTCCTCATGAATCACTCTGTCTATTGGTGAAAATCGCATGAAAATCCGTTTAGTAGTTTTTAAGTTTATCGCGTACGGACTGACAGGTAGACAGAGAGTTTTAGGTATAATAATATGTAGTGATAGGCTCGCGTTCTACTATGTATATTATTATTATTTCATTTATTTATTTTCTTTTCATATTATATTTTTAAATATTGGTAAAAAATTATAACATTTAAAATATAAAAAATATTAGCCTACCCGGCATCGGGAATAGGGTCTAAGCTACCGGTGGTCAGGGCTCCTTATAGAAGAGTCTCCTAACAATACGCGCCGTGTCCAGGGGCACCGCTTTCTGAATCAAGCCCTTGATCCAGCTGCCCAACTAGAGCCTCCTCAGATGTTGGTCGAGGCTCTTGGAAATTAATTCATTGGCCGTAACGACTATCGGCACAATGACTGCTGTATTCATATCCCACATGTCGACAACCTCGCGGGCCAAGTCAAGATTAACTTTATTTGTTTATCTTTCTCAGTTTTCACGAGGTTCTCGTCATGCGGAACCGCTATATCAACAATCACTATTATTATTTTTAGCCTGTGTTGTTCCATAGCATGGTAAAGGCCTCCCTTTATGCTTTCCAATCCTCATAGAGCTCCCGCGAGTGTCTCTTGTTTTCTCACGTCCTTCTATTTGAAGCGAATTAATGAATATGTTATTGGCGAACTTCACTCAAAAATTGGATTGAAATAATACTCAAGACATTTATTTTGTAATATCCTTAGACTTATTATTTTCCAGGTAACTAATAACTTAAAATTAAGGCGACTAAGGGCGGGTTGTTTCAAAGAGGAGGAGTTGTCATCCGTCCGTCTGCTTTGTCAATCCCTAGCATCAGGACGGATGACAGCTCACTTCACCTAGGTGTTCACCGAGGGAGATTGTAACAGAATTGCACTGCTGTGGGCTAATTCACGTAACTAAAGAAGTTCTGTTGCAGTGCAGTTGGAGTTAAGTTTCGATCAAAACAACGCTTTTCGTATTCTCTACCGCTGTCAGACACGCTCGCGTCAAGTTCGCGTCACGCGAGCGCAATAATGGTATTCTACTGTTGCGCGTCTTTGGTGCGTGTTTCGGAACGCAACATGATCGCTATTCTACTATTCGTTTGACGTCTCCAAATTACCGTTAAAAACACAGAACACTAATAACCTAGTTTAGAGGTATGAGGAACAGAGTGTAAAGTTCTTCATCCTCTATTGAAAAGGGAGGATCCTCCGACCAGACGGGTATTATGTCTGGTGGGCTACTGCCCGACGGTTGTTGTCGGGATCTTGTATATATCCTAATGTCGCGAATAACTCTGTTTGCGCGATCTAGGAAACGTCGGTTGTAGTATGCTTCATGTGCGATAGATGTCGCTACACTAGGTTAAAAAGCACTGAAATCTGTACTGGGGTATTATTTTAATATTATAATAATGTCATATTCATTGAAATGTAATAGATTCTTTAATTATTAAGTGAGTATTCTTTTTTCTTTAATGTGGGTACACCATAAGTAAATTTGGTTGTCGTACAGTTGACGTGCAGTTCACGCGCAGCTTACGTGCAGTTCAAAGATTACAAGAATACCGTTTATCACTCAAACTTGAACTTAACTGCAACTGCACTACAACTTCATCGGCGCGTCATAAAATTACGTGAATTAGCCCTCTGGTCGGTTATGGTAATAGTAACTTTTTGACGTGTGATTTTGTGAAACAACCCATTTTTTTTTATTTCACTATAGTTAGCGCCATTTCTGACTATTACCGGTCAGTAATGGTTAGTTAAAGCAACCCGTAAGTGTTTGCAACTAATAAAGTAACTTGAGGAGCTATAAATTATGACTTGGCGACAAAAACCAGAAGAAGACGGTCGAGCACCCCGAGGTTCGGTTTCTTCAAATCTTTTTGACCCTTTAGTCCCCCCTGGGGCGGATCCGACATGGTTAGGTTAGGTTAGAACTGTGAACCCCTACTAGAACCTTCACTGTAGCTGCCAACCTATTATTTTTGCTACCCATTTTAATTATTTTTAAAACCCTAAATCAAATTAGTTTGTCGTCGCATTAAATACATGCCATATCCTTAGTGTATTTAGGTGAAATGAGCTTGATGTGAGCTCTGATAAAAAGGATGGACATCTCATTTACAGAATAACACTGCAGGATTAATTTTATTATTAGTGTTATTAAAAATCAGCATCTGCATTGCCATACATCGTTTGCCAAGCCTGTTGGGCACGTGTCTCGTTGACAGCGATGTGAACGAGATTATGGATGCCCTTTGAGCTCTCCCTTTTTTTTATTGTTCATAATATTATTATTTTCAACCGACTTCAAAAAAGGAGGAGGTTATCAATTCGTCTGTATTTTTTTTTTTTTTTTTATGTTTGTTACTTGATTTCTCGGGACTGGGTGAACCGATTTTGATGATTCTTTTTTTATTTGGAAGCTAGTGCTTCCCGTGTGGTCCCATTTTTATAATAATTATAATTATATATATATAATTTGGTCCAGTTCTGACCATGGCATCCATGAGAAAACCGTATAAGTCTTAAATTTGCATTAAGTATGTGCGTGATTTGTTACGCGATTTCTCAGGCAAACGTAAACCGATTTTGAAAATTCTTTTTTTTATAGATAGGGTATGCTTCAGGGTATAGGGTATGCTACCCACATAAATTTTATCGAAATTGATTCAGCACTTTTTAAAAAATCAACAAATACCCAAAAATGTTACATAGACGACGTTTTAGTTTCATCAATCTTTGTAGTAGTTAACTTTCAATCTCTTCTTAATAGATTTGAATGAGAAGGAGGTACTAAAAAGCGGAAAATAAAAAGCTTTTTACAAAAAAGACAACCGCCTTCAAAAAGTGAAAAATAACTTTAGCACAGAACACACATTGACTTTAGTTTCGGAAGTCGGTGGCAATACAAAACAACAAACAGAACAAAGCCACTGAATTTCGAAACTAAAGTCAATGTGTGTTCTGTGCTAAAGTTATTTTTCACTTTTTGAAGGCGGTTGTCTTTTTTGTAAAAAGCTTTTTTTAGTGTTGTATATACATCATGGTAGTTAACGAAGGGCGCTCCCTTTAACCGCGAATTTACATCGTCCATAGATTTCTACGAAAAAAAAGCCATTATAAATAAAAAAAGCTTTTTATTTTTTAAATGTCATACAAAAACGGATACGAAAAAGAAACACTGAACATTTTTGTTTTTTTTTAATATTTATTTTTTTGTTGATATAGTTTTTAAATCTAATAATGTTGTAGATTAACGAGTTTAAGGGAACGCCCTCTGTAACCTTTGTTATTTAACTTACAGTATTTAACGAACATTTTGAAATCTTTTAAAATGTCACAGATGTTTCCAAAAGCACAGGAATTATGAAAATACAGTAAATCTCTTGGAAGCAATTAAATTAAAATTACACGTTTATATATTATCTAAGAAGAAAATTACTTGGAACAAACAGTTCAAGAGTGCACCATGGAGATTACGGATTGCCGACTTTCATTTCCTGGACGTGTTTATGTAATCATAAAATGAGCTTGGTAAATTAACTAAACCTTTTACTTGGTTTTGGTGAAAATAAAGTTGTGCCAGCTTAATGACTTTAAGGTAAAAGCGCTAGGGTGACCGCGAAATTCAAATATTCTAACGTTTTTTGCAATTTTCAGCTCAGTACCTGTCTAGTTGCATGGTAATAAAAAAAATATTCCCGGAAGTAACAAATATGCAATTACAGAATTATCTATACTTAATACTTAATAATATTAAGAGGAAAAAATTGAAAAAATTCTTTCACCAAAAGGAAGCTACGTTTTCCCTAAATGCTATAGACTATATTGCATTATCAAAAAATTAGGGATCCTTGAGAAAATTCATTCGGACGAAGTCACGGGAAATCTGGTCTCCTGGTACATTGATGGCCTTATGTACCAGGAGACCAGAAAATTCACGAGGACGAAGTCGCGGGCAAAGTGCTAATAAAAAATAAGATAAACAACATAACTCTCTAACATAGAAAAGCTCGTATTAAAATTAGAATACATGACGTTTACAAGTTTTCTAACTTGACTAACTCGACTAATAACTTTTTTAATTTTACATACAGTTCCATGTTTGTATTGTACCCATAAACCACTTGAAACAACTTAAAACAACTTAAGTGGGTACTTACATGTAATACTTATCATATAATAGGGTATTTTACCAAAAAAATCTAAATAGTCCGTCAGTCAGATTGTCGAAAAATATTGGATACGTATTTTTTGTTTCAATCAATAAAAACTGACGAAGATAAAACGCATCAAATATCATGAGTGGGGATTTGTGACGTCACTTCGCTAGTATAAGTGTACTGACATAGTGATGTCACACGAGTTTTCGACGCACTGTATCGTCTTCATTTTTTGTTTACGTGAAAAAAGAAAAATCACGTGTCCAATATTTTTTGGAAATGTATCTGACGGACTAATTAGATTTTTTTGGTAAAATGCCCTATTTCGTTTTTGGAGGTAGATAAGGGGTGATGCCCTATCTCCTCATGTTCCAAGTTCCCCAAAATGATTTTTAATACATTCATTGCCAACGTCCTTAAAATGTAAAATTATTTTATTTGGAAAGTTCACACTTGTCCATTTCTCGTACTGACGTCTCGAAAAGCGTTAGAATAAAAGGAAATCCGTTCCTAGTTAAAATTAACCTTATTTTTGGAAAATATATTTTCTCTATGTATAATTTGTACTGTTTTCAGATTGTTTCGAAATAAATCCTGGGTGTGTTAGGTGTGATACGAATTTACTTTGAACGTTAATTACTAAATTATAAAGTCTTATATTTTATATATCCCATATCTTCCAGTGGGTGTCGTAAGAGGCGACTAAGGGACTCACCAGAGAATGGGCAGCAGCGTTCTCTGTGCTTTTGTAACAACCATACTGCGATCGCCAACCCGCCTGCCAAGCGTGGCGATTATGGCAAAACCCCCCATTTCTTGGGGGAGGCCTATGTCCAGCAGTGGACGTCTTCCGGCTGAAATGATGATATTTGATATTCTCTACAATTAAAATTAGAAGATTGCAAGATTCGCACAGAACTCAACTCTGCCAATGAAAAGTAATATTGTCCCGATCGTGACCGATGTCACGGTGACCAATCTCAACAGAGACCAGCTAAGTCAGCTATCATCATCATGTCATCCTTTAGACGCCCTCTGCTGAGCATAGGTCTCCCCCAAGGAGGGGTTTAGCCAGAAATGCCGTACTTGGCCGATGCATGTTGTCGATCGCAGTAGGTGCTATGGTACTCAGAAGGACGCTACTGCCCATCCTCTCTTGTCATTTTCCTCTGTCGCCTTCTACGACACCCACGGGTAGAAATGGGGTGGTGCTATTTGCGATCGGCACCACACAGCTTACTAGCACATTGGTACAGTCAACCGCTACTGCACGTGCATAGCAACAGTTTAACTTTCCGAAGTTCAAGTGTACTATAGCTACCTACTGAACTTGCGATAAACCACAGGTACCTACATCACATTGGAAGTATTTCACAATTACAATCGATACGAAACTACACAGTATACAGAGTAAACACGCTGAAGTTTATAGAGAGCGTTCGACCACAAAGTACGTAAGGCTGCGTCGCGCCCGAGCAGAGAGACCACTCAGAACAAACCGCTATTTTTACCACGCACACATTACGTTTATAGGCATTCTCAAGCAGTTTCAAGCAGACTTCAGTCTCGACTGTCACGTGTTGTCTAAATAAATAAATGAGAGACATTGACATTTCATGACGAACAGGAAAATGTTGTTATAAAAAATTGCAAAGAGTTCCAACCAGTGTCAATAAAATTTAATATTGTCACAAATAAAACCTACAGAGTCAATACAGTAGCAGCCCTAGTGAGTTTGGCAAGTTTAGGTAATTATTTTTGAAGATGTGTCAGCGATCCTTCTGTAACCTCTATAATTTGTGGTTCGACTCTTGACACACCTCGCCATTGGTAATTTACAAGTATTGCCGGTAGTACATACTTTATATGACAGATGGCGTCACTAATTGCTTAAGTCGAGGCAATTCCCATTAAACAGTTTTATGATTTACTAGCCTATCCTTATAAAAAAAATGTAATATAGCTTTAGCACTCAGAGATAAAGCCCCTATTACACTTGGCTAAATTAAGTCAACTAAATTCAGTCGCTACTGAGTTCAGTAAAGTGTAATCGCATTTAGTAACTATAGTAGTAGTAATAAGTATATACTCAGTAACTGAATTCAGTAGCGACTGAATTTAGTCGACTGAATTTAGCCAAGTGTAATAGGGGCTTATTGTAGCTTCAATCTATCTTTATATATAAAAATGAATCGCCGAAACGTATGTAAGTAAGCGCATAACTTCCAAATGGCTGGACTAAATTGTATAATTCTTTTTTTTTTAAAGGGTAGTGTAGGGTAGAGTAGGGTAGGTAGGCAGTTTGGTAGAGTAGATAGATATAGGGACAGCTGGACCACGTCTGTCGGGTTAGCTAGTTTATTATAGTACAGAGTTATCTAACCCTTACTAATGTCGTTACGGCTAAAACTATGGCACATTATTCCAAATATGTCCGAAACACCGTCAGTAACGTCATGGCATTGCCAACCCTCCTTAAAGAATTGGGGTGGTTCGAATGATCTGTTTCCTACCCGTGCGCAAAATATGCATAAGACAATACCACATATACAGATTGTTCGACAGCCTTTTGTGTCCCACTGCTGGGCAAAGGCCTCCCCTTTCTTCTTTCAAACTTCCCCATCTTGTGCGATCTCTGCCCACGTTTGCCCCGCAAATATGGTCAGATTGTCACACCGCCTTCGTTTCCGTCGACCTTGGCGGCGATGTCCTCCTTCAGGTATCCAGTGAGTGACCATCTTTGCCCATCTCTCCAGATGCATTCGCGCAACGTGGTCAGCCCACTCCCACTTCAGCCTGGCTGTTTTTTCTCCAACATCTGCCACTTGAGTTATGGAGTACAGGGTGGTGTTTCTCACGCGATCCATTTGCTTGACACCTATTAGACTACGCTCCATTGCTCGTTGGAAAATCTTGAGTTTGGACTTCTGTTGCTCCGTAAGTGACCAGCTTCGTGCACCGTAGGTTAGGACGGGCAAGATGCACAGATTCAATACGAGTTCAAAACCACTTTTCATTTAATTTCAAAGACGCAGTTTTTCTAATGTAGCAGATGAAAAATGTCTCACAATTCCAAAAGAAAATTCGATACAAATATTATTAATGACAGTATTTATACTAAATACGTAAACAACGTCACCGGTGTTAGAATTTGAAGTGTCTGTCCATTATTTTCCTTAAATATTTACGGTAAACAGCGAATTTGTAAACGAACCACGTCCACGTGTTTCATAATTACTGTAAACAAACGGAAATTAAGCGCCAAGTTCTTTTGACCAGTAAAAGCGTTGGTAAAATACTAATAGTCAGTTTTCAGCTTTCAGGTTTTCGTCTGCGTTGCCATACTAGGGACAATAGTTGAATAGTGTCATGTATCTTTAAAAATAATAATAATAATAAAATAATTTATTTGTCGCAAAAACATGTGTTACATAAAAACATATATACAGAACAATTTACAGTTTTCATAGTTTTATAGTGAAGGCATCTGTGTCCGAACTAGATAAAAAAATATCTGTATCTCAGACATCAGCGCTCTTCCTTATGATGACCATTACAATACTAGCTTGAATAGACGTATGAATAAGAACGTATATCATTAGCAATCATTACACAGAAAACAAGTTTAAAATAAAATAAGCAAATGAGTGTGTGGAGTGTGAACCCCTCGGTGAGTAGTGTGTGAAGGTGTGTGAAAGAGTGTGAGAGGGTGAGTATAAGAGTTTACTATTTCAAAATTTTTAATAAGTTTTCTGTCTCATCATATGTTAGTATACTTAAATATTTAAATAATGCAGTTTTAAAAAAAAAATATTTAGCGGATTTTTTAAATACTCCTTCATAATCTCCTTCATAACCCAAACTATATATACAAATATTATAAATGCGAAAGTAACTCTGTCTAGTCTATCTATTACGCTTGAGACCCCCGTTCCTCGGAAAGGGCTAACCTCGGGCGCTCTAATAAATGAGCCATCATCTGGTCACGTAACCTTGTGGTTAAGTGAAAGACGTTCGGATCAATCGTTTAAAGTTAATCTACGCTTGCCGCGGTCGTTCCGTAGATGGGTGACCATCCATTTCGCTCCCCTGTGCCTCGGAAGGCACGTGAAGCCGTTGGCCCCGGCTGTCATTCATAGATCTTTTACAGTCGTTATGGGTAGTCAGAAGCCAGAAAGTCTGACAACCAGTCTTACCAAGAGGTATCGTGATGCTCAGTAACTGGGTTGTGGAGGACCGACAGGCAGTCGCTGCTTGTAAAGTACTGGTATTCAGCAGCATTCCATTAGACTAGAAGCCGACTCATAGTTGTTCCGTATGGTGTCGGACGTAAAGAATAGCACCATCCCATGTCTTCCCGTGGGTGTCGTAAAAGGCGACTAAGGGACTCACCAGAGAATGGGCAGCAGCGTTCTCTGTGCCTTTGTAACAACCATACTGCGATCGCCAACCCGCCTGCCAAGCGTGGCGATTATGGCAAAACCCCCCCTTTGGGGACGCCTATGTCCAGCAGTGGACGTCTTTCGGCTAAAATAATGATGAGAAGCCGACTCCAACATAATTGGGAAAAAACTAGGCAGATCTGGATGTCTATTCTGTTACGATCTCCCTCGGTGAACACCTAGGTGAAGTGAGCTGTCATCCGTCCCGATGCTAGGAATTCACAAAACACTACAATCGGATGACATCTCACTTCACCTAGATGTTCACCGAGGGAGATTGTAACAGAATAACACTACAGGTCGTGTAAAGAGGACCGTTACTGTTATGTTTAGGTACTACATTTTAGTGTCACCTATACTCCGTTTACAATTAGGTTAGACTTTTATACAAACCTTTTTTTCAGTCCCTTCAACCGATTTTGACTTCTATTCCGTAGGCTTAAGGATGACATTAGAGGCAAAAAAGTGGTTACAATAACCATTGTTTTTTGCAGCTGCCATTTGACATGCCACCAACGCAATATAAGTCAAAATCGGTTGAACGGACTGTAAAAAAGGTTTGTGTATATGTCTAATCTTACAATATGGTCAACGTAACTTGGCGCGTCTGAAGTTAGCTGTTTGGCTGCGCAATGGAACTTTTAGGAACGAAATTGTCTACTGCGCAGCTAATCGGCTAACTTCAGACGCGCCAAGTTATGTTGACCGTACTGTAAGTATAGTGAAGTATAGTGAAACCTGATATGAGTAGCAGTATAGTTTACCTGTCAGCATCTTGGCGGCAACTGTAATGGTCTCCCCACCAGGCATGTCTAGCTGAGCGACATGTACTCTGCCGAATGCTCCACTGCCGATCAGGGATCCCAGGTGTACCCGGGACCTGCACACCTCCCATTCATCACCGCCTTCTTCAACCTGTAACAATATTACATTAGGCTTGTACGTATGCGTATGTAAAATACTGCCTCAGTTATGTATTAAAATTTGTAGGCCGCGAATAGCACCACCCCATTTCTACCAGTGGGTGTCGTAAAAGGCGACAGAGGGATATGGACCACAGAATGGGCAGCAGCGTCCTTCTGAGTACCATAACACCTACTGCGATCGCCAACATGCATCGGCCAAGCATGGCGATTACGGTTGAACCCTCCCTGGGGGGAGACCTATGCCCAGCAGTGGGCGTGTAAAGGTTGACATGATGATGATGATGATGAGTACCCTCCAA
The DNA here is from genome assembly GCA_947361185.1 of Charanyca ferruginea. NCBI lineage: Eukaryota > Metazoa > Arthropoda > Insecta > Lepidoptera > Noctuidae > Charanyca > Charanyca ferruginea. The sequence goes on from OX376070.1 coordinate 6,832,755, forward strand.
TGTTTTTGGAACCTAATCAAAGACACATAGCAACACATTTCATATCCACTAGATTCAATGATCGGCACATGACGCATTCCAAGTTTGTTTCTGGAATGGCAAAGCATCTGTAAGCTCTCTGGTATTGTAGCTGTCCACGGAATAGACAAAACAAGTGTAAACAAGTGCCAAAAAAGTAATCCTGCGCAAGTCACAATAATGCAGAAAATGTGTAAATTAAAAACAACTTTCGGAAGTTGTGATAAGCCTTAATTTTGTATGACCCTTATTGTTCATATAAAATCAAAACTTATTATGTACAACTTACCTACTGACTGATTAGTCTATTCCGTTCAGATGTCTATAGGCAGGTGACCACTTAACATCAGCTGGACCGAAGGTTTTTTTGACATAAAATGACATTAAAAAAAATGGTCCAATGATCTTTTTGCTCTTGTGGGTTCCTGGTAGGGTTGCCAACTCTTTGACGGTCAAATATAGTTGTTCTAAAATTTTTACCCATACAAATATAGTAGATAACGAAAAGATGAAAAAAAAATTAGTAGGTTCCAAAAATTAGGTAGGTACTTTATTTTTTTGAAGAATATTTTGTGAATTATTGAACGCATCTGTCAACTTGACATTCCAGAATCGTTAAAAATAGGTATTGACGTTTTGTTTTACGCTTACACATTTTGAAACGAATATTATTGCTAAGAGTTTGATGCCTTTAAAATATAGTAGTTTCGCCTACTATATCTTTTTTTCAAAAATATAGTAATCGGGCCTCTAATATAGCAGGATACTATATTATATAGTAGGGTTGGCAACCCTAGTTCCTGGTTACATGATCCCCATATCAAGCGACTGATTTGCGTGGTTGATGGTAACCCTCAATAATATTTTAAATGCAATAGTTATTGGATACCTGAACACTTGAAAGGATGTCTTCTAATGACGTTGAAGAAGAAACGTGTCAACATGTGCTTCCTGCCCGTCCTTACCTACGGTGCACAAAGCTGGTTACTTACGGAGCAACAGAACTCCAAACTCAAGATTTGCCAATGGAGCGTAGCATAACAGACGTCTCAAGCGAATGGATCGCGTTAGAAACGCCAACCTGCACTCCATAACTCAAGTGGCAGATAAAGGAAAAAAGGCAGCTGGGCTGAATAGTGGGAGTGGGGTGGCCACGTTGCTCGAATGCATCTGGAGAGATGGGCAAAGATGGACACTCACTGGATACCTGAAGGACAGTGCATATTTGCGGGGCAAACGTGGGCAGAGATCGCACAAGATCGGGAAGTTTGGAAGGAGAAAGGGCAGGCCTTTGCCTAGTGCCCGAGTTGGCGGCGCTGTGTTCCACGCGCGCCACTCGAGAGTGGGTGCGCCCGCTATGGAAATGGCTGCACGGGGAGGTGGGACCTGCTGAAGAACAGCAGGTCATGGCCTGTCGGGGGAGCGGTGAATGTTCAGGCGAATCCCGCACCCCCGGCCATAGGCAGAGGTGGAACACCGCGGTGGTTTTGGCCGGTAGAATTCCGGCATGCCCCTCCGTCACCCCCACGACGGAGGAAGTCCGTGAGGATTTCCACGGCGAAAAAAACAAAAGGCCTTTACTTAGTAGTGGGAGACAAAAAAATTGCCTAATAAAATAAAAAATTGTTACTCTGTCTGTTAGTTACCTTATCACGGCAAAACACACTATTGACACGGCTCTTTGTAAAATAGAACCACGTACTTCACCTCTTTTGTAAACCACGTGTTTTATTTTAAGTATACATGTATAATTACGTATTTAATTATAAAATAAATATATTATATTATCATCTTTTTACCTCAAATTCCTTTTGTATGTACAATGGGCTCTCTTCCATTTGACCTCGCGACGGAATTTCATTATTTCTGCAAAAAAAAAGGTTTAATTTAACCATTTGACATGTTTTAAACCTTAAAATAAATATTTACAAAGGTTATAGAGCTGTTCTCAAGGTATTTAAAAATGTAACACGACACTGAAAGAGTTACAATATTACTAAATAAGTTATAAAAAAAAATGTTCGGGCGCTCGCGGTTAAAGTGATACGGTAATCGGTTAAGGTTAAGCTACGCTTGCCGTGGTCGGTTTGTGGATGGGAAGCTTCCATTTCATGCCGAGAATACTCGTGCCTCGGAAAGCGCGTAAAGCCGTTGCTCTCCGCTGTCATTCGCAGATCTTTGACAGTCTTATGGGTGGTCAAAAGCTAGAAAGTCTGACAACCAGTCTTACCAAAGGGTACCCACTGGTGGTCAGTTGCGGTTGTGGAGGTCAAATAGGCAGTCGATTCATGTAAAACACTGGTATTCAGCAGCACCTGGTTGAACTGGAAGCCAACCCCAACATATGTAGTTGGGGAAAGGCTAGGCAGATGATGGGTTTAAAAAAAATATTGAATGGACTACATGTTATTTATTTATTTATTTATTATTTATTTAAAAATCAAATCAAATCAAATCAGTTTATTGCAAACATGTTGTACAGGGGTTGGATAAATGGTTTTAGTATCAAACATGCACCCTGTAAGGGCACTGCAAAACAAATTAAATAAACAAATTAACTACTTTACATTTCAAAATATTTTCATAATTATCATTTTATCATGTCTGATTTACACAATTATTAATATTGAAAAATTCCAGATATTATGTCAAATCAAAATAAAATTAATATTATTGAAGAATTCCAGATATTATGTCAAATGAAAATAACATTAATTAATGAAAATAAATTAAATTATATATACCTACATTTGTTTCCAAGTAATGGTGAATGTACATAATAAAAAAAATATATTTTTTTATTTATTTATCTTCTTACTTCTATCTTTACAGGCGTTAACCTAATGCGGCAGTGTAGCTACAAACTAATATATTAATTAATAAAAGAATCTAAATACTAATTACTAACCTAGAAATTACACCTTTAATATAACTTAACCTTATATACCTAACAACAAAATAAATAACGTTATGCTCTAATTACAAGCCATAAGTAACTACATTTAATAGAACTCTTGCGAATTCACTCATAGTGCACGAAAAAATGTCCAGTCTCTCGTGGACTTCGTTCAACACACGGATTGTCTGGGTGAGGGGTGCTTTCGCCAGTAGATTGGTTCTGGACACAGGTACGCTTAACAGTTGCGGGCGTCGTCGCCTCCACACATATCGGTCCGGCATCCCATAACAGATTGGGGTCGGATTAAAAGATAACGACTTTTGTTCTGTAGGCAAACATGCAGATTTGTGATTTTGTTTTGATGATAATTGCTAAGTTTAGATGTCCTTTGGGCGAAAAAAGATTAAAAACGATATCTAGGAAAGAAGCATTGTAGGGTATTACGTAGAATGTTACGTGTAAAAAAAAATCTTCTTCAAGTTTAAGAAAAAAAAATCCTCCTGACTTGAAGAGCGTCCGATATTTAACCGTTCATGTTTATCGATATCGATAAAGTTGTTTACAAAATATGTCTACGGCTTATGAAATGGCAAAATTCCCGTGCTCAGATTATCTTACTTAAATAAATTGGTCTGTAGGTATACCACTGCAATTAAATTAATCAAAAGAGAACTAAATACTTAATCGCCCATTACTTTAAACAAAAGAATGTACTGTAAACAAAATTAATTCCATTTCATTTCTCAACCATTCATTCTGTGATTACTAATTTGAATCTTATTGTTTGAAGATAAAGTTACTAGTAGCTATGTAAAACAGATTGGTATCTATTTGTTTCGTTATAAAAACCTCATTGGGCTATAAGTGTAGGTACATATTGCGTCATGATGGGGCAAGCGGTACCAAATCTATCTTTTCACGCAATAATGCGTGTAGTGTTGTGTTTTCTGTTCATTTTGTAAGTCAATGTCGTTATAATGTATCGATACTTTAGTGTTTAAATTGGAATGTTTTACACTTCAGAGTAATTTTTAAATGGCTGTAATGATGCAAGTTCTTTTTAGCGTGTCGACGATATATTTTTATTAAATGTTAATGTTTAGGCCAGGTGTTCAGCTACGGTACCACCATCCACTGACGCAGTAATTAGATCCTCAGATGTGCAAGGAACAGGGCATGCAGCGCAAGATAAAAGGTAGGCTATGGTCTACAGGGAGACACCGCATAGGCACTGAAAGTTGGTGACATCTGTCACAAGTTAGAACTTTATGGTTAGGGCACATTGCCTAATAATTGGTATCCCATACAGAAACATTAACCATAAATTATTTATAGTTAATGTTTCTGTGTGGGATACCAATCATTGGTGTAGCTTCAAATACTTTATATTTCATAATAACAATACAATACCAGGCTATTGTTGTCCATGCTGCAGGGCAAAGACATTTTCTCACTCAAAAAATGCTCGGGTTTTGATCAAAACGCTTGCTCTAGTCGGATTGGCGATTGTAGGCTTATATTAATTAACAATCTAGGTTTTCTTGCGATGTTTTCCTTCACAAAGTATTGACTTTGTGAAGGAAAACACATTCCTAGTATCGTACCCGCCATTGCGCCTCTCATGAATGAGTTCAAAAGTAAGCCATTATAATTATCGTGTTTCATAACTGGATAAAATTATTTATTAAAGCTCTATAAGCTAAGCAGCTAGCCAATAAACTTAAAAGTAATAAAGTATCTATTAATTGGTTATTTTGCCATATTTTTTGTTAAGTCAATAAAAACATAGTCTTCAGCTTTTATTGCTCCTCGCACATTATTTTAAATTAAGCTATAATTATATTAAATTATGACACCAATTAGGAACAATAAAAGTTATGTAAAATTGCGTGCCGTCAACGAGATATATCGATAAAATAAAATTACCTTTACATCACTAGAGGGTCATAAGTCGTAGGTCGAATCTTGCGCATATATGGATACTCACAGTGACGTAATATTTACGTAAATGTAACTTACTCTATGTCCGTATGCGTATTTTGTACAAACTTTCAAAAATAATTAGCAAAAAGAAAATTTCATGAAAATTACTGCCAATAAATTTATTTTGAGCAGCAAATTTAATTTTGTTGGAGACTTTGAAAAGTTTATGGAATTTTTGCCTTATTTCATTTACAATAAGGTAGAAGAATCATGTTCTCTATGCGAACAATTTTACGAGACAGATGGAATTATTAATGTTTTCTAGTATGTTGAACGATTTGTCAGTTTTATCGAGATAAAATAAATTACCAAACAAGAGCTTTATTAAATACCGATGGTCATTAATATTTTGTGTGTCTGCCGGTTTTTTTGTATGAAATATGTTATTACGACAGTCCAAAGTAGCTCACGACACTGCCTAACTTACTCATTTGTTATCGAAGTCGATAGAAATACATGGATTTTAATAAGTTTAGTGAATAAATGTTATAAAATTGACTCTAGTGAAGATTTTCTCCTACGGTCATTCAAATTTTTTTTTAAATATTGGAAAATGTTCCATTTTTTTTTTCAGAGACGGATCAATTAATAGTGTTTGTTATCGAACTCCTTCGAAACGGCTTGACCGATTTTTATGCAATTTTTTGTGTAGTATATATTTGGTAGTTCTGAGAATAGGTTTTTTTTTTAATTTACATGGCATGACTACGTTTGCGGGGTTAGCTTGTTGTGTATAGTTATTTATTGGATAAAAAGGTAGAATATTCGCTTCGAATTAATTTTCAAATTGGAACAACGACTGTGTACGAAGTAAGCATTTTCAATTTAACAATAGATCGAATCGTTTACTCCGCACACTAGTGCCCCTTATTTTAAAGGACTCTATCCCAACTACTTTACAAGCATTAAATACATTATAATCAAAGCAAATACAGCTCTCATAATGCCAAAAAGGGATAAGCAGATACCTGTTCAGAATGTTAAACAGCAGTTCCTAAGCAAGGTCTGCCAATTAAAAATGGATAAGTATTTTTAGGCGATGGTTTGACTGGGAGCGATTTATGCAGGATGATTAAACATGAGATAAATTAATTGGGATGTTCTGCAGTGCTATTCTGCTACGATCTCCCTCGGTGAACACCTAGGTGAAGTGAGCTGTCATCTGTCCCGATGCTAGGGATTTACAAAGCACTACAATCGGATGACAACTGGCACTGCTGAAACTGTAACTTAACCTATTATTTTTTTCAAAATAAATTTTAACATAACATGTGTAATTAATGTTGTATTGTAATTGTTGTTGTGTGTTGTAGTGTTGTTGTTGTATCGTGTAAGACATTGGTAAGTTTAGTAAAGAATCGAAGTATTAAGTGTTTACCTAAAAAAAATATATTATTTATCAAGCTGTATTAAAATGCATTGGAAATAGTATCGTATTGGTCCCAATAACATAATTTAAATTTGCAAGATGTTCTGTTATTTTTTAGTACAATACTAAATAAACTCCTAAGGTATTCAACAATTCTTTGCATGGCAATGCTGATTCTTTGACTCAATAATAGACCAGCGCTTTGGTCACATAAAGAGTTGATCAGCCGCTAAGTGATTATTATTTTATAAGTATTGTATAGATTTAAATTGAATAAGAAGCTTGTGGCTAAGTAAAAGCCGCACAGATCGATCGGTCAGAGGTTGCTTGCCGCGGTCAGTCTGTGGATGGGTGACCATCCATTTCATACCGAGTTCCCTCCGTGCTTCGGAAAGCACGTAAAGCCGTTGATCTCGGCTGTCATTCGTAGATCTTTGGCAGTCAGAAACCAGAAAGTCTGACAAACAGTCTTACCAATTGGTATCGTGTTACCCAGTAACTGGGTTGTGGAGGTCCGATAGGCAGTCGCTCCATGTAAACCACTGGTATTCAGCCGTATCTGGTTAGACTGGAAGCCAACATACTTAGTTGAGAAAAGCTAGGCAGATGATGATAGATTAAATTGAATCTAAGGATGAAAGATCCATTTTTTAAGTACTCAGGTACCACTTTCTGTTTGTATTTTACGATATGAAACGATCGTTTTCCGAAACATAAAAACACGTTGCTTAAACAACGTTATGTTTGTTACCTTGATTTTCAATAAATATGCGACAATCGTTCCAAAAATATCACTTCTGAATTTTCCACCAGAAGAGCAGTTCCATAACTCTAAAACTGCTCGCCTTTATACAGTGAAGCCCCACCCTGTTCCTGGTTAACTGTCAATTAAAGTTATGTCATCTTTAAGTTACCGTAACAAATAACTTAACCACTTTATAGTTACAATAAATAATTAAGTTTACTACTCGAATATACTAACTGTAAGTTTTCTTAAAACAAAATCATGGAAAGACTTGGGGGAGACCTTTGCCCAGCAGTGGGACAGTATAGGCTACTAAATAAAAAAATTTTTTTCCTAAAATAAAAAAAATAAATGAGATGATGCACCAGCAGTGAAGCGGCCGGCGTCCCATGCATGAGTTTCCGGTATCAACGGGTTCGATACCGGTAACTCATGCACAGTGGCGTGCTTTTCATTAAAGCCGAAAAGCCTGGCTTGCAAACAATAACGCGCGAAAATAAAAAAAAATAAAAAAAGCACAAGAATATAATAAATAAAAAAAAGCACAAGAATATAATACATCTAACAGAAATAATATTTATCGTGTTTTTATTCTTAAATCAGTCGGGTTTGCCCTAACTTTGACGCCTAGGCACGCCACTGCTCATGCATGAGTTGTGTTCGAATTAATGTGAATTTTTCAATTCGTACATACAGTAACATACAGTCAACCGCAAAAGTAGATGATCAAAATCAGAAATTCAATACTAATGAACGGAGTTCGCGTCAGAATTGCCTGGCGTCGAAGTGATTCAAAAGTATGTGATTGACACACACATACCTTTGAATCACTTCGACGCCATCTACTTTTGCTGTTGACTGTACTTTCTAAGTTTATCTTAGACATCACTGACATCGGCGAAGGAAAACATCGTAAGGAAACCTGGACTACAGTGGCGTGCCTCGGGGTCAAAGTTAGGGCAAACCTAGACTGATTTAAGAATATAAACACGATAAATATTTAAATATTATATTCTTGTGCTTTTTTGTTTTTTATTTTTATTTTCGCGCGTTATTGATTGCAAGCCAGGCTTTTCGGCTTTAATGAAAAGCACGCCACTGCTGGACTATAACATAAAAAGTCTGAAATCGTCAATTCGCTTTGCTTTGATCAATGTTCATGCCTTCTCTGTATGAGAAGAGGTCATTGCCCTAAAGTGAGACGACAATAGGCTGGGTATTATTAATAGGCTTATTATTTTCCAGGTGACTAATAACTTAAAAGGCGACTAAGTGTTTGCAACTAATAAAATAACTTGAGGAGCTTTAAATCATGGCTTGGCGACTAAAACCAGAAGAAGACGGTCAAGCACCCCGAGGTTCGGTTTAGTTAGGTTCTTTCAAACTTTGCAGACCGAAATAGGGGCCAGGCAGGGGTTCTGTCGAACTGACGTCAAAATGGATAAATGCTCACCAAATCTTTTTGACCCTTAAGAGGAAATACCACGGGCTAGAGAATTGAAAATTAGGTATTTGTAAAATCTATTGCTGTCGCGCGATGCCCGAACATAGTTAGGTTAGGTTAGAACTGTGACCCACTAGAACCAGAACCAAATCGCTTTTTACAGCCAATTTAAATTTATACAAAGCTTACAACTCAATATAAAGCTGCTACTTTTTACTTAAAATGCTACTTCACTGTAGCTGCCAACCTATTTTTTTTGCTACCCATTTCAATTATTTTTAAAACCCTAAATCAGATTAGTTCGTCGCCGCGTTAAATACATGCCTTATTAATACTGTTGGAATAGTACAAAAATCCCAGTGTTCAAAGATTAAAATATTTACTAGATTCAATCACTCTTTAGTACATTCAATCATTCAGCTGTTCTATCAGTCGTTTATTAACCGTTGATGTTCTATAATATGAAAACTTTCTGTTACAATAAATCGGTCTCTCGAACAGTGCATATATCTTTATTTTCTCCTGCGATCCATTTTCCCACAAATACAAACAAACTTTAATACTGTTGTACTTGTAGCATTATTTTATTACTGTCCACGACAAACATTTAAAACAATAATAAATTAGAAACAACAAGCTCTATTAAAATAAAAGTATAATAAAGCATCGCAAACTTCCTTACACGTGCCGTATCGTATCCTAAAAATAACAAATTAATAAAGTAACAAAATTGTACTAAAAGATATCGTAAAGAGAAATATTTCACTTTTATTTTAAAAAACAGGAACAGGGTGGTGTCACAAATTTTCGTTATTTATTTATTTAGGGTAAACGATACAGAGCTAAGGTAATAAATAACACAGTCTGTGATTTTTATTTTCACAAAAATATTCATTCATTCAGTCAGGTATTGATGCGTAGCAACACAGGATTAAGCGTATGAGGATAGTAAGATACGACAGTTAAACTTGACGTTATTCTTGAAAAGACTTCAGGAGACTTTTTGGGTCAATAAATAAATAAAAAAGAACTGTTTTTTCCGTGATGTGAATGCTCGTATGAACAGACGCCAGCGCATTACGCCATACCAAACAGTCAAATTTTCCCAGTGGATATAACCCTTATTCTTAAAAATAAAGTTGAAATCGATCAAAGAAATTAGATTGTTGTAGCTTGTTGTACTGGCCTTTGTATTTAGTAAAAAGTTATTCATTTTGATGAATATGACACTCTGTTAACGTAAGTAAGTCGTTTAACAAAACACCCTCTACTTCGTAATTAAAAAGTTTAAAAGTGGATAATTTAGTACGATGTTATCCTAGTCTAGCAGAACCAGTAAAAGTAATAATTTGTGTGCAAAGTCAAAAGTAAATTATTAATTGCAATTAAACTATTACACTTTTAAACGCCATTGAGAAGATAAAATAATTATTGCCCCTTCCAGAGTTAGTTTCATATGAAGAGGAATGAGCAAGAAACTCCATACTACATATGCAAGCATCATGAGCATTACAAATCATTTGTCAAGAACCAAACCTTACATAACATTGCACCATTACCAATTACCATTAGTCCGCTAACCATAGGTTAAAAGAAATAGTAACTAGACGATTGCATAACGAGTATCCCAGACCAGTCTGTGAATCCTTGTAATCCATTTCCATTTACGCGACCGGTCGACAGAACTATCTAGATCGGTATCGATGTAGCTCGTCGCCACTCACTTGCCCTTTGACTCAACGCATCGCTGTTTTTATGGAACGTTCAAGGGATGAGGGGGCAGCGATTCTTGAAAATAATAATCATCATCATTATCATGATCATGTCAACCTTTAGACGTAATATCTAGGTCGTAATCGCCGTGCTTGGCCGATGCATGTTGGCGATCGCAGTAGGTGTTATGGTACTCAGGACGCTGCTGCCCATCCTCTGGTCAAAATCTCTCTGTCGTCTTCTACGACACCCACGGGTAGAAATGGGATGGTGTTATTCGCCGGCACCACATGGAGGAATAATACCAGTCTATTATTGTCTCACTGTAGGGCAAAGGCCTCTTCTTAGTTAAAGAAGACAAGTCAAGTCAAGTCAAAGCATTTATTTCAATTAAACCATTTAAAGGCACTGTTGAATTGTCAAGGTGTCGGTCAGTTAGTCAGAAAGTTGAAGCTAGTTGCTCGTTCCAAAACGTAGGGTAGGTCTCTATGGAGAAGAACGAGCAAGAAACTCCACGGACACTATTTTAAAATCAAGTTTTTACAAAATACTGCTTACATTATTCTTGTTGCTTCTATATGTGTAAACAATGAAGGTAATCTAGCAATACGAAATACAAAAAATAATCAAGATAAAAACCATGGCAGTTAAGAGTTGACTAATTTCTACTGACAGCACCCGTTCACGAACATGACGACAACGACAGACGACAGGAGCATTGATCACCACGCTTGCTCAAGGCGGATTGGCGATTACAGACATATAATATTATTACAAGTTCTCTCGCGATGTTTTTCTTCACTGATGTTAATGATGACCAAGTTGAAGTTAGAAAGTACATGTGGAAAAGAAAGTCAGATTGGTACTTGCCCGTGCCTGGATATGCTCTAAGCGAACCAGGCATCTTAACTACTGAGCCATCATGACAAATTGAAAATAGTACAGTACATTTCATTGAATTTTCATTTCATTTGAATTTTCATTGTACAGCGCACGCGCAGCGGTGGTGTAAAAGACTTCAACGCGTAAAAGAGAAAAGCGAACAAGACAAAACTTACGACATATCTGTTTCATTGGATTAGACCACCGTGGTCGTAAGAGCAAATGCTGGGGTCGCTTGGGGCTGGAGCCCCGGAAAACCCCATACTTATATGGGGTCTTGGCCAAAGCAGCTTTTGCCTTGAACCGAGCACAAAATAAATCCAGACTCCGTGGCATCTACTGAGAAATTCCAAATGGAAAAGCCCTATTTAACTTTGCTCAACTTGGGGCTGGATTTGTGCTCGGCTCCAGGCAAAAGTTGCTTTGGCCCCATCGCCCAAAGATAACCGATGTAGTAGTACACCCACGACACTCGATAGAAATGAAACGATATAATTGCCTACACTAATACTAAAATAACATACTATACAGATACGTGCGTGAGTGTGCGTGTCTACGCGCCGCGCGAATAAAAACGCAATTTCCAGAGTCCTTCGACGCGGGGAGAGGTGAGGAACAGTTTCAGAGGGAGGCGGAGCGTGTCGCTACTGTACGGTAGTACTAATACTTATACTGTGGTAGTAGGGAAAGTAGACGGCAAAAAACTACGGGGGTGATCACCTCTCCACTAGTCTGATCAGATGAAGGCAATAACGGGACTCTCTACTGCCCTGAGATAAGCTGAAGACTGTGGTATGGAAACAACACGTCAAGGACTCCGTCGAAGTGTTTCAGGACGGACACGATCTTCAGTAGTAAAGACCACGAAGATAAGGCTTGTCCTATAATTATTTAAATGCTCCAGCAAAATGTAAAAAGCCAATACTTCTTAGAATTTCACAAACATAAATAACTAGCTTAAGCCCGCGACTTCGTTCGCGTGGAAGTCGTAAAAAATTAAGAACTACTTGAGTACTCAATAGCAATTATAAATTTCACTGACAGACAGTGTACAGCTTGGTCTAGAAGCACGAAACTTTTGCTAAGGAAAGATGTTTCAAAATTTCCGAGCTAAAGGAGACGAAAGTTTGTAGATTTGTCTTTTATGCCAATAGGAAATTCTGTCGTGCACACGGACTGAAAAAAGCTGATTCTTTCGCGATACATGCTGAAAAAAAAAGTGATCATATAATTGATTCTTTTTTACATTTTAAGGTAAAAACAGAGCCCGTACGTACATTGCACGATTTAAAAACGATTTTTTTCTTTGTCGTTCTTTCAAATATATTATACTGTACGCAAATATTATAACTTTTATTTTATTACACATACGTACACAACGTACAAATGTTGAAACTCCAAACCCAAATATGTTTGAAAAGAAGAAAAAACATTAAGGAAGCTTAACTATATATTTATATAACCTCTCTGTAAACTATATTAATTTGTAGTTTTGCCGTTAGTCAAAATGTACAGAGAGTCAGGACTGGTGACGCGAGAGTAAGCAACGTACAGTTGACCGTGAGAAAAGCAGCTGGTCCTGAGATCGACAACCGCAGCCTTCAGTGTGACAAACACCGACCGACCTGAGACTTGTTTATAGTCATGCAAAAGCACACGCTCACAGGGAATTGCACACGCTTAAATTGGAAGGGGCAATTGTGGGGAATCAGTGGTATACGTGGTATAAACACTCTCACCAACGCCACAACCTGTTACAATTTCAGCTTCAATGATATTTCTCTGCAGACAGATGACTTCGAGTCGGTTCCTGTTACACAAAATAATAGGTACACCGACCTTCAGCTGGAAGATGTGCGCTAGAAGTCCACTTGCCGTAAGCGAATTCTATTCTAAATTTTACGGCGTAACGTAGATGTATACTACTTCTCTCCCTTCAATTTGAGAGAAACAAAATGCTTTTATTGATCGCTGCAGCTTGATCAATTTTGGGTGTTATAATACTTATAATAGCCTGTTCACACACCCAAATTCTCTTGATGCGGTATTTGACTTATGTCGCCGTACAACATATAAATCAGTTCTTCTATTTCTACAATAGAAGAACTGATTTATATGTTGTACGGACTCTTGATAGTGTAGTATCTATACTACACTATCAAGAGTCTCTGTTAGATCCACCTGCCCTCTCTCCTCTGGTAGAGAGCTTTCACCAACTTTTAAATGAACATCGGAGAATTCTTGAACACGTAAATTGCCTCCAAGCTGAGTACGCATATTGATGGTCAAGCGCGTTTTATAAACACGTGACCATAGAATTGATCGTTTCAACGATGCATTTACCTCGTCAGCCCTAGTTCCTCGCGTCACTACAGGCAGCGTCTGTCGGAAATCGCCACTAAACAGAACTGTGACCCTACCCATCATGTCTTGGTTTCTGCGGATGTCTTGCAGGGTTCTACAGCTTCCATTGCGTTCCTATTAGTCATACATGTCTCTTGTCACTGTTTCGTGATATGTACCGCACAAATAGGTTTCGCTCTCACTGGCATTACTCTCTTAATCGATGAGAATTTTAAAGCAGTGTGGCAGCGCAATTTAACTTGCCTCCTGACCTCTGCAAGAATACCAGTGGTAATTAATGTTTTTTCTGTTCAACCAAGAGCATTCATTGCTCTGCAATTACTCTGAGGTGAACACGCTGACGTGGTTATTTACGATTGTACTCATTGCACCTGGGTCGTAATTGGTTTCGGCAGTGTATTTCCGATTTCCACGATTTTGATGTGCCAGTGATTGCGGGGCGGCCGGTAACCCAAACTTGACCACAGGAATGACGCCGATGTAAACGACCACGTTTTGAAGAGAAGTAAGAATTGTTTAGAATACGTTTCTCTTTGTGTTCAATGTCACCTTTAGTAGTTGATCTCAAAACTCGCAAGAAGTCTTCGGACAGATGATGCCGATATTTCTTCCACAAAAGTACTCGTGGGTTTGCAATTCCACAAAACAAACAAATGTCTTTGACGATTAAGAATTTTCAAAAATTTTTGAAATTGTTTCTCTTCGCCACACTATTTTTATAATCGTTTAATTTAATGTATTAAAAATTATATGTAATTCTTCTGCAGTATAATGTTATAATTCTGTATAACTATATATTGTACTCTTTGCTAATAATATTTATTTTGAGTTGAGTTTTCAAACATGACATGTGTCAAAATAAAATGTATTTAAATCAAAAGCACTAAGAAGTATTGATATCAACTTCGATGCAAATCACCCTCAAAATAACTTTCTTCCCATTTTTAATTCCGTTAGGTGTTGAATTTCAATAAAATACGAAACCCATCTTCCATCAATTTTGTTAAAGAATGTTTATGCGAAATTTGAAGTAGATTGGACCAAGGAATCACGTTGTCCCATACAAACTTTGCCCCCGTTTTTCACCCCCTTAGGGGTAGAATTTCGGAAAATCCTTTCTTAGTGGATGCCTACGTCATACAAAGAACACACTCTCCAAGTTTCAGATCTCAACGATCAGCGGTTTAGGCTGTGCGTTGATACATCAGTCAGTCACCTTTGCCTTTTATATATATAGATAGATATGCTCGGAATTATTCTGAGGGATAGAATTCGGAACGAAGAAATTAGGAGAACTAAAGTTACCGTCATAGCTCGCAGAATCAACAAGCAGACGTGTCAGTGGGCTGGTCACGTCTGTCGCAGAATCCTATGGCTGATGGAGCAGACGCAGGGGAAGACTAAAAGAAGATGTCCTTGAGGTGAGAAACCCTTTCAGCCCGATGGAACGATGGATCGATGCCCTGAAGAAGATAGCCGGTGGTGGTTGAATGCGGAAAGCAGAAGATCGGGGAAAACGTGGACCTCAAGTAAATCAAAGTGCTGAAACAACAGCTTACAAATTGTACCACCACCTACATCTACGAACAAGTGACACCGCCACGATTACGCATGCGCAGTCGTGAACGCGAGAATCAGATGCGCCGGCGAGGCTTCTTGTCCATTTTAGGTGAACGCTTACGTTAAGGGCAATAATTTCGTAATAGCTCGCTTTGTTTGTGAAAGGTTTTGATTTCTTCATTAAGAATAGATTTTAGAGGATTTGTTTGTATTGAGTTGTTAAAGTGATTTGCAATACGATTTTGATAGACGTTATTATTTGTTGTGTCACTCACACACTTTTAAGTGTTTTTGTTTCAATTGGTTTAGTTGGCAACATATGAATGGGGCGGACTGTTAGATTGTGGGGCCCGCGGGGGCTTGGGGCCCTGCGTAATGAATCAACTAGGTACCTAATTCCCATTAAAAAAACTGTTTTTGGTAACGATGTCTATGATAGCTTTCTTTTTTAAATCATAATCATAATCTCTCAATGGGGGTTGGGGGCCCTATATATTCACGGGCCCTGGGCTGCAGCACAAAAAACAACAACAACAACAAAAAACACTTACTGCGATCGCCAACATGCATCGGCCAAGCATGGCGATTACAGCAGAACCCCGCCTTATGCCTATGCCCAGCAGTGGGCGTCTAATGGATGACATGGTGATGATAATGATCTACCTTCGCATAGAATACCTATCCATACTAATATTATAAATGCGAAAGTAACTCTGTGTGTTACGGTTTCACGATGAAACGGCTAAACAAATTTTGATGAAATTTGGTATGAAGGTAGCTTGAACCCTGGGGAAGGGCATAGGCTACTTTTTAATTTGCGACTTTGTCTGCATCCACTATAACCGACATTCACGCGGACGAAGTCGCGGGCAAAAACTAGTAGATTATAATTATTTGATCGAAACATCCGTCTTCAGTTTTTATGTTGACTTTTCAAATCTAGTAGCGTCAAATCTACCATTAGAGATTGACACAAACATTTCGAAAGTATTAACACTTAAAATGCATTAGGTTTTACGTTTGTAATAACGTTGTTTGTATTGGCAAGTTGTTAACACGGCGATCACGAATGTTCGTCGTTTTTCAAGTCATTGTGCACGATTTATTTCTTTTTGCCACTACGTTGTTGTCGAAGAAATTCATGAAGAGAAGAGAACAGAGTTCCCTAATTACGCTTAATCTATACTTAATATTACAAAGCTGGTTTATTTGAACGGTGATAGTAAGTTAAAAGTACTGTCAGCGGTCTAAGTTTTTAAATATTTAAATTAATATCTTTTATTTAAGTAGGTAGTAGTTGCTTAGCACCTATACCCTGTTCACAATAAGATTAGACATTTACAAAAACCTTTTTTACAGTCCGTTCAACCGATTTTGACTCCTATTGCGTTGGAAGCATGACAAATGGCAACTGCAGTAAACAGTTGTTATTGTAACCACTATTGTGCTTCTAATGTCGTCCTTAAGTCTACGGAATAGAAGTCAAAATCGGTTGAAGGGACTGTAAAAAAGGTTTGTGTTTATGTCTAATCTTGTTGTGAACAGGGTATAGTTCTAGTTGATTTCTGCTGTCCTGGTAGTTTACCAATATTTGTTATCAATCAAATTTAAATTACAAAAATTGTGGAAATTAAATGTCAATAACACAACAATATAGATTATCCATAACTATAGCAATCATAAGTACGCACTCAGTTTTTCTACCCATAGACTTAAAGCAAACATGGCGTTAGTCATAATGTATCCATTTTTCTGTCCAAAGGTACAGTTACCTTTTTTGGTTAAATTTCCAAGGAATAGCCGCATGGGGCGAATCGATACACTAAAAAAATATTTAAATGTCAATTTTCCACTCGCTCCTTCGTAAGGGGCGAATCACTACACCGAAATAATAAAAATCGGGGCGAGTGAAATATTATAATTGAAAGGGGCAAGATCCAAGGGGCGAACGAAGCTACTAAGCTAACCATTTGAACTCCCTAATCTTCGGAACTAAAGGTGATTTGGACAAATCTTCTGCTAATAGGGAGCTATTTTTCCCTGAGTGCTATAGGCTATATAATATACTACCTTTTGCCCGCGACTTGGCGATGAAGTCGCGAATTAAAGAGTAGCCTATGTCCCAGAGTTCAATCTATTTTCATACCAAAATTTCATCAAAATCGGTTCAACCGTTTCATCGTGAAAGCGTAATAGACAGAGTTACTTTCGCATTTATAATATTAAAATAGTATGGATAAAACTAGCTGACCCAACAGACATTGTCCTGTCAATCGATTTTAAAAGTTTCTTACCGTTTCAACCTTTCCTGGACTTCCACAAATATTTCAAGACCAAAATTAGCCAAATCGGTTCAGTCGTTCTCGAGTTTTAGCGAGACTAACTAACAACGATTCATTTTTACTAAATAGAAAATATATAATATATAGTAAAGTAATATATAGTAATATAGTATGGATTTTAAAAATGAGGCATCTGTGAGAAAATTCACGGAGCTGAAACTTTTTCATCATCATCATCAGCCTGAAGAGGTCCACTGTTGAACAAAGGTCTCCCCCGAAAAGGGGGGGGGGGTGCCATAATCCCCATTCTTGGCAGGTGTCTTGGGGATCGCAGTGAAGTTGTTAAGTACACGGAAGCCGCTGCTACCCGTCTTCCGAATTTTCCCTTAATCACCTTCTACGACCCCCTCGGGATGAAATGGGGGGGTGCTATTCTAGCCCGGACACCCCACAGGGAAACCTTTTACGAATCCCTAATTAACATACATGTACCTAATGGAAAATAAAAGAGCTCCATTATTATAAGTAAAGTAAGAGACCCAGATAGAATAGTTGTGCCTAGGCCACCGAGAACTGCCTTGTATAAAAAGAATTGTTATTATATGTGTGGACTTATATATAATAAAATACCAAAGGACTTTAAAGAGCTAACTAATATTTTTTTTTTTATAAGGTTAAAACTATGGTTACTGGAAAAATGTTTTTATTCTATAAATGAATTTATAAATAATGTTAAATAATAATAAGTTTTAAATTAATGTGACAACAATTATTGAATATTTTAAATATTAAAGCATGGCATTGGACATACATATTGTTCTGTAGCATAAAAAATATGGTTTGCATGTCACTTAACTGACTTTGTATTAGGAACCGAATTTCTAACTTTAAGACCAACGCTCTACCTACCAATACTTATTGCAATAAATGATTATTATTATTATTATTAATGAGATTTTACGCACGAAAAAGATAATTAATAACATAGTAATAAAAACGACTCGTAATTATAACCAATAACAATTAATCAATGGGCTATAGAAATCGGAGAATCCTTCTGTTCAACCATAAAAATTATAAATAACATCACATTAAAAATTCAAAGAATTCTCGGCTAATAAACGAGTAAATAAAAACATCAAAATACGTGTTATATCGAAAAGAGTTATGTCAAACTTTCTATGAAAAAAAATGTGTTACATATGTTAATAAAAATGTGAAATTGTAAGGCAATGTGAAATTGTACGATAATGTCGAATACGTCATATGAAAGGCTTTCGTGGTATGAGGTAACGCTCCACTGGGTTTCCCTCGACAGTAGGGTAACCATTGTTTTTATTTTATTTTTTTATGCCATTTATTTATTTTTTACTTCAACATATAACGGACCATGTCAATAAAGAGACATAAATATCTCTACAAAGTATAAAACATATATCTTCCCATGGGTGTCGTAAGAGGCGACTAAGGGACTTACCAGAGAATGGGCAGCAGCGTTCTCTGTGCCTTTGTAACAACCATACTGCGATCGACAATCCGCCTGCCAAGCGTGGCGATTATGGAAAAACCCCCCCTTAGGGAGGCCTATGTCCAGCAGTGGACGTCTTTCGGCTGAAATGATGATGATGGGAATAAAACAAAGTCGCTTCCTGCCGTATGTCCCTAAAATACTAATTAAATATAAAATACTAACTACTGTAGCTTTCTATCTGTGAACCAGTAGGTCGATTCTGTAAAATTCAAACAACAACTCACATCGCTAATCACTCTCACTTCGCATAAGGTTCAAAAGGATCTTGATATATTTGAATCGGGTTCGAGTGCGAAGTGAGCGTCGAAGTGACGGGGAAATTACCTTACAGAATGCAAGAAGTGGCATTCTGTAAGGTAATTTCCCCGTCACTTCGACGCTCACTTCATACTTTATCTGTCAAAATCTCCCTGTCAATTTAGTTCAACTCGCTGACACGTTCGCAAGGGTGGCGCTATTTTTTTTTTTTTATGGGACACGCCCGCCACACCATTCCCTAACCACTGTAACTCCTGTTGTTGTTGTTGTTGTAAGGGTGGCGCTAGTGTAAATTCGTTTTTAGAATGCCAATCAAGAAAGTCACAGCGGATTCAGATTCGAAGTTTAGAATGAGGTCTTACAGAATCACACCCCAGTCCAGTGTTTGTTATCGAGAACTTCGACAAAGAGGTCGCCCGAAGAATCCAACTCGGATGGGCAGCGTTCGGGAAACTACGAGATATCATTTCGTCCAAAATTCCACAGTGCCTAAAGACGAAGGTTTATAACCAGTGTGTGTTGCCAGTGTTGACTTATGGTACAGAGACGTGGTCCTTAACTGCTGGCCTCCTACAGAAGCTCAAAGTCTCGAAGCGAGCAATGGAGAGAGCTGTGCTCGGAGTTTCTATGCGCGATAAAATCCGGAACGAGGAAATCCGCCGAAGAACTAAGGTCACTGACATAGCTCTCAAAATTTGCAAGTTAAAGTGGCAATGGGCAGGCCACATCGCTCGAAGAACCGATAACCGATGGGGAAGAAAGGTTCTCGAGTGGCGACCACAAATCGGAAGTCGTAGCGTTGGAAGGCCTCCCACCAGATGGACCGACGACATCATTAAGGTCGCGGGTAGCCGGTAGATGCAAGCGGCAGATTGTGGCGTTCTATAGGGGAGGCCTTTGTTCAGCAGTGGACGTCTTCCGGCTGATGATGATGAAGATCGAACCAGTATACTTCCAGTGATTAAAAAGAAACAATAATATAGTATACTTTAGTATCATATTAGTATAGATTGTGACATGACATCAGACATTTTAGTATATGATGTATGTATTTAATACTTGGTATTATCCGGATAATATTCGGATAACTGTGTGCCCTAGATGTATTATACTTTCTTTATTAGAATGAAAGCCTTCGTAAACATAATGATAAGAGAAATTGAAGCACAATATTCATTGTATTTACAACGAGAGTACCTATTTATTTCGGCTGAGGACATTTTAGAAATCTCGAAGGGTTAAATAAAGTACCAGCACGTGTAAGAGGCAAAGGTCACCAAAAATGTGGTGAATATTAAATTTGTTTTTTCTAAGAATTATTATATTCTTAGTCGTTTTCGAATTTAGTGTTACAGATTTAAATGGCTTAAAAAAAAGTTAAAGCGTTTGCTGTGTTATAAATTGCTATAATTATTACCTTAAGACCTACAACGCACTTGCGGTTGGCCGCAATGCGGTGTGCCGTTGCGGTAGGCCGCATTTAATTTTTTATATGAAACCGCATGATATGCACTGATTTGCGGCCAGTCGTCAACCACGCTGGTTGCCTTGGAGCCGTAATGAATTTGTAATTGCTGGCGTTTAAAGCCATCAATACAGGATAAAATTTAATTAATTGGCAAATTTTTAAGAAGTGACTTAGACCACGATCCTGTACAACTTTCATTATGGAGCCAACTCAAACAGCGTGAAAAATAAAACAGCTGTGCTGTGCATCCAATTTCTTCACGAGATGCACAGTCACCCTATTCACAGCATCGATATTTACAGATCGTATTATTTGTCGTCATTACTTTCAATGTAAATGCCCGACACCTTGTTGAACTTATCAACAGGTTTCTTGTCGAATTGTATGGAAATCGATATTGGAAACGCCGCGTTCGATCGCTCGATATGGACACACCCTTAATCTGGACCATTATAGTATTGTATACGATTGTAATTTGTGGTGACCTAGGTCGTAAACTTTATGGAGTATTTAAGGATTTGTGCAAGTGTGAGGAGTTTGGGCTTCTTATTATCACTTGGAGTCGTTTTATGGAAATTTATAAAGGTTGTTCAGTTTTCTTTTGGAGTGTCTGAAATATGGCGTGTATTGTTAAAATTAGCGCATTGCAAGTTTCGGGGCGTATTATGAAACCTTTGGTAATACAGAAGCAGAAAAGGTTTGAAGAGTATGGGTGCCGGTGTCAATTTTACAGGCTCATGAGACATTTTACAGGCTCATGAGACATTTCAACTTTCTGCAAGGCCTTTGGTATTGGGTCAAAAAATTATTTTGGTGAGCATTTAAAATGTACCCTATTATATTTGTACCTGGAAAAGATATTTGCGATAAAAAGTCCACCGTGCTAACTATCTTTGTAATCCCGTTATAAATTGTCATTTTAGTTGCGTGTGCGCACGTTACGTGATACCATTCAGACAGGCGCTGGACTTTCATTATGACTAAGCCTTTACGTCATCCTGGGATATTGAAATAACGATAAGGATGTAGACTGTCTACCGGTAACTTGATGCAACTGAATGTATAAATGTAGGAGGGTCTGTTGTTTTGTGTAGAACAGCCAGTGACCAAGCTTAGTGCCAGTGAGTGGGGTGGAGGGATCAGGAAATGCTGGGCTCCAACTGTAATCTCGTTTGAAAAGGTTGCAACTCACGTGGGTTGCATGAATCATTACCTACCTGTGTCTTAGACTACTTCTGTTGTCATGCGGTCATTGTCAGACTGCATAGAAAAGAAAGAGAAGAGTGATGACATAACGCTTGTAATTTATTACATAATTAACTTTTAGCCGCGTCTTGATCCGCCTGAATTTCCTTACGAATCTCTAATGTTTTTTATAATAAAATATAGCCTGTAGCACTCAGAGATAAAACGTAGTTTACTATAACGATTTGGTGGAGATGCACACAGATCCAGTAAAATAAACTGACCAAGTGTAAGTCGTACTCGCGCGCGAAGGAGTCATCTAAACAACATTAGACATCGAGCAAAAAAACGGCAAAAAATCACGTTCGTTAAGACCCCCCCCCCCTCCCCAAATATTAATTTTATTTTGATTTTATTGCGGCAACAGAAATACATCATCTGTGAAAAATTTCAACTGTCTAGCTATCACTGTTCAGGAGATACAGCCTGGTGACAGACAGCCAGACAGACGGACAGTGGAGTTTCAGTAATAGGGTCCCGTTTTTACCCTTTGGGTACGGAATCCTAAAAATTAAGCACCATAAACGAAATAAACAAAAGCACTATTACTACTATTGTGTGT
The DNA here is from genome assembly GCA_947361185.1 of Charanyca ferruginea. NCBI lineage: Eukaryota > Metazoa > Arthropoda > Insecta > Lepidoptera > Noctuidae > Charanyca > Charanyca ferruginea. Next base: position 6,855,078 of record OX376070.1, read on the forward strand.
TATTATTTTTTTACTATCAAATAGGCTTGCATTTGACCGCAATTCACCTGATCTTAAGTGATAATGCGGCCTAAGTTGGAACACGCTTGCCTAGGATGAATCGGTTCACTCGTGCCTTGAAGTGTGTTATTATAATAACAGACAACAAAAATCTTAGCGTGCAATACCATAATAAAAGTCAACATAATAATTCACTACAATACAAAGTTCCTTCACCTAATAAAGCCAACCAATCCGGAAAGTAGCTCGTTACGTGGATATCCGGTGTTATGCGCACGCGACGCATTGTTGATCTTGTCACATGAACTGGAGACATTCATCTTGATAAATAAAACGCACACAGAGAAAGGATTGTGGTACCTGTAGGTATGTGATGATGTGTGTGTGTGTGGTAAGACGTCGGTTACAAGCAAAGGGAGATTCGAATTTAGAACAAGTTTTTGATTATGCAGATTTAGAACAGTGGTTCTCAAACTTATTTCGTTTACCGCTCACTTTAAAAATCAATATGTTTTTTTAGGCGTCCAATATTTTTAACTTTACCACACCTTAAACAAAACAATAGCAATCATTGCTTTGATTCAAATAAAGCGGGCCATGGCCTGTAGACAAATCCCTTTCAAATCAAATTATATGGGGTTGACGTTTGCTTACCAGATGTCACGTCATGCAAATATGTCCTGCATATAATTCCATTTTCCGTTGGCGTTAACGCTAACAGAAAAGGGATTTGGTCTACAAGCAATTAAAAATTAAAAACAATGAAATTATGAGCAGTTGAAAAACTAAAAAGAAGGAGGCTCATGGGGCATCAAAAACTCATCCACATTGCTATCAATGGGACACGTGCCCAGTAAGTAGGCTTTCAAGTTTCATTGGTCACAGTTTGACAAACGACTAGAACCTATTTAGTTTTTCACACCTTTTACCCTTTTTCCAGTTTACCCAATTTCTGAGTTCAAACTTACATTTTAAACGAGTCTTCCTAGCTAGTGATAGCAATTAAAATGCAGCAAAGCAATTAAACTACAAGGACTGATTTGAGGCGACGCAAGTAAAGTATACTCCGAAGAAGACTCGGGGGCGGCCTTTGACCATCAGTGAGATATCGTTGGTTAGTTAAAAATTTTCTTTGGGCCGATTACTGCCCCCTGATGTCCTCAGGGCCCACAAGGTGGCGTTGCGGTCTAGGACAAGGCCCAGGTATTTCATGTGTGTCCGCATCGTAATTTTTACCTAAAGTAACGTAAGCGCCCGCGCCGGTTGTCAGTGGCGGGGCCCATAACACACCAGGGCCTCCGTTTCTCGAGTTTAACAAATGACACACAGCCAACTTTGAGAAAGATTGCCCCCCTTAGGGGACACCTATGCCCAGTAGTGTGCGTCTAAAGGTTGAGATGATAATGAGATGTTGACGTGGCCAGCCGCCGTGACCGAGATTCAGTCGGCAGAAGATTATTACATTTTCCCCAAACGAGGTCTTACAAAAGCTTTACTACTTATTATTATTTGTTATAAAACATCGTGTTTCATAATTAAACGCAAATTCTCTTATTAATTTGACCAAGAGGTCAGTGTTATCATTTAAAGTCGTTTGTTTTGATTAAGAAATATTATTTAAATTAAATTCTCGTTTAGAAACGACCCGAAATGGTGAAAGAAACCATTTGCTTGTTGGCTTGTTTTAAATTTTTATTGAAATTAGTTTCTTACGAATGCAAATTTTGTTCTAGAGTTGCTTAGAAAAATTTGCATAGGTATTTTTTATTACTTTCAATTATTACGTATTTGTGTTGTTTAAGTTATTAAGTTTTTCAAGACGCATGTCATTAGCATATCAGCCTATTGCTGTCCACTACTAAACTAGGCCTCCCCTAGAGATTGCCAACTAACCCGGTCTTGGGCAGACCATATCCATCCGCTGCCAGCCTTCTTCAAATCGTCGGTGAATCGTGCGGCAGGGCTATTCTATTTTTAATTCTTTAAACGTTACTCCATTTTGGGAATTTCTCCTGTGCCGAGGGTGCGTTTACAAACATATAAACACACAAATTTTTTAGGTTAACAAACGTTTTAGTTTCTTCATTGGAGGACTTACAATCTCTTTAAGTGTGTCGCCGTTTTTTAATGGATTTGAATGTTAAGGCAACACTAAAAAGCGAAAAATAAAAAGCTTTTCCAAAAAAAAGAAAACCGCCTTCAAAAACTAAAAAGTGATAAATAACTTTAGCACAGAATACACATTACTTTACTTTCGGAAGTCGGTGGCAATACAAAACAACAAACACAAAGCCACCGCCACCGACTTCCGAAAGTAAAGTAATGTGTATTCTGTGCTAAAGTTATTTATCACTTTTTAGTTTGTGAAGGCGGTTTCCTTTTTTTTGAAAAAGCTTTTTAATAATTGCGTATCTACAATCATTAATTTCTAAGCGAGACTTGTAATTTTTTTAGGTACTCGTAATAACAAAGAAATCATATTGTTCATAGCTTATATTCTGGATAAGTTCAAACAAACCCTTTTTCTATGGTAACTCAGTATTGAAAATGTTTACAAGAAAATATTACGAAAATCAAACACAAATATTTAGAAAATTCTATTAAGTATCAGACAATATCTCGAATCATTAATTGTTTATAAAATTACAAAACAAAACGTATGTAATAGGATTTGGCTGTATCTTATTAACACAAATTAATATAATTAATTGTATTAGACAATAAACTCAAAATTCAGTGAGGTATTTCACATTTCATTTGCATAAAATTACCATTAATGACACAGCATTCAATACAAAATAATTCATTTCATTTCTAAATCTAAAATTGGATACTCATTTATCGAATTTGAATAATTTAAGGTGAGCAAAAATTATGTGCTTTCTTCTATTAGTAAAAAGTTTTAACTACATTTTGGCGGTGATAAAAAGAAGGTTAATATCAAGTAATACGAGTATAGCAAAGCAGCTTAACTCTTAAATATTTCTACTTTACTTTCACATGTTTAAGAATAAGAATAAGAATATTTATTAAGCCAAGACTTAACCTAATTTACAGGGCAAACAAACAAGGGAGTTATTCTATCAAGTGGCAAGATACTAGAAAAAGTGCAACTGGGCTTAAACTAGGATATGCTCCTGTGCTATAAGCACCAGTTTTATTCATCACCTGTTTTCGATGGCCATTTTACAGTTGAACACAATAGCATAATGTTAAAAAGCAACTAGGTTAATAACAATAATTGCCCCTATCACATAAAACTTCATCATCTGTTTAGCCTTCCAGTCTAACCGGATGCATCTAAATACCTGTGTTTTACATGGAGCGACTGCTTATCTGACCTCCACAACCTGGGTAGCACGATACCCCTAGGTTTTCATATTTTCTAGCTTCTGACTACCTACAATGTCAAAGAACTACAAATGACAGCCGGGACCAACGGCTTTACGTGCTTTCTGAGGCACGGATCTCGGTATTAAATAGATTTTCACCCATCCATGGGCCGACCGCGGCAAGCATAGCTTAACCGTCATTATCGGTCGATCCGTACGACTTTTACTTAACGACGAAAAAAGAAAACTTTAAACTAAAACTCACAAGACTATAGGTATTTTAATTTGCACACATTCGTAAAAGAGTAAGAATGCTTGGAAAAAAATTAAACGCAGAAAGTAGGTAAATGTGAAGTATTTTCAATTTCGCAACCACCGAAAGATGATCAAATCTAAATTCTTAGTGTGCGTGTCACATAGCCACAACCACAGATATAGGTAGACCTAGATAACGCAAGAGCAACTACTTCGCTTGCCTATTTTCGTACCTAACTTACGATAAAAAATCGTAAGTAAAAAAAAATAAAGTAAACGTTTCCTTCCATCTGTAAGTCATTTTGTGATTAATATTATGCGTAATTATTTAAAAAAACAATTATCTTGAATCTAATACCCTCAGTAATATCTGGTAATAAGGAATAATAAGGAAAAACAAAACATTCGTATTACATTGTGACGTCCAAAAAATGGCACGCTTGGTTTTCATACAGGGGGCCAAGTCTGCTATTTTTATAATTTCATCATTCCAACACGATTCCATTGTAATTTTGCTAAAAGTTCGTAATCTGCTAAATTCATAATGGTCGATCATTGACTGCACAATGACGTTCTAATGGTAGGTCACTGATCAAAGGAACTGTCAAAATTTTAGCAGATTACCGTCTAAGTCAGTCATTGTGTTGTCATTTTGTACGAGATTACCATTCCATATCATTTCTTTCAATGGCGTGTCAGTGGTTGACCACGCCATTATACTAGTAGGTTACCAAACTTGTCAAAATCAACAATTATGAAATCAATGATAGACCATTCTGACACTATTGTAATAGCAGACTTGAGGCCCAGATCGTGATACTTGCGTTATCTAGGTCTATCTATATCTGTGGCCACAACCCATATACATAATTTATTATACTAGATTAAGCCCACGAGTTCATTTGCGTGAATGTCGGTTACGGTTACCGCAGACGCAGACGAAGTCGCAGATTCGCGACCGATTCGTACGGCTTTTACTTAGCCACGACACACAACCTGCGTCACTCCGTACAAACGAAACAATTTAATTACCTATACTACTACCAAAATAACTGACTGTACAAACATGTGCGTGTGTGTGCGTGTCTACGCACCGCTTGAACTAAAAGCACGTTCGACGCGGGTAGAGGTGAGGAACAGTGTTTCGGAGGGAGGCGGGGCGTGTCGCTACTGTACGGTAGTACTAATATTTATACTATGGCCACAAGGTTCTCTAGATCCTAAACTACCTTTTTGTCAAAATTAATTATGGTTCAGAGGTTTTATCGCTTTATGGTAACAGACAGACGGAGTTATTATCGCATTATTTGGTCCTCTTCTATACATACAAATTAATAAAATTTAAGTGTCAGTTTGTAACGTCAAATTAACAGCTCTTTTTCATTTAGCTTAATTATGAAAAGGTACCGTTATTTTGACGTTATGCATAATAAAAAAAAAGCCTTTATTGTTGATCATCATCATCATCATCATGATCATCATCATCATCATCATCATTACAAAAGTTTTTATGTACCTAGAACTTATTTTACTTTATTATTAACAAAAAATATACTATTAACTATCATACGATTAACTATTAAACTATAAGCTGTTATACTAACTAAATTTAACTTTTATGATTAATTTGTTATAGCATTTTTAATTTGGCAAACGGTAATTATTCTTCAACTTGTCTTCCGACAAAGGCCTCCTATAAAGATCTCCATTCAGTCTTATTCTTTGCTGTTCAAGTCTATGTTGGACCCGCTATTTTCCTGAAGTCATCCTCCCATCTCTTAGTCTGTCTACCTCTGTTTCTTTTACAATCTCGTGGGTACCAGTCTGTTATTATTATTAGTCTTGTCCATTTTTCTTTCTTCTCTCTTGTCATATGGCCTGTCCACCTCCATTTTAGTTGTTTGTATGTTATGTATGCACGTTATGCATAAAATGCATCAAATTTTTGTCTCTCTGTCTGTTTGTTCCGGTTAATCTCTGAAACGGCTAGACCGATATTTTTGACGGGAGTTTCACTGGTAGATAGCTGATGTTATAAGGAGTAACTTAAGCAACTTTCATTATAGAAATAAAAATAGGGTTCTGCGAAAAAAATTAAAACCCTTCTGATAATCGAAATAATAATTAAAAAAAATAATTCTGTGCGTGTGTATGAAAGTGAACTCCTCCTAAACGGCTGTACCGATTTTGCTGAATTTGTTGTTGTGTGTTCCAGTGGATTCGAGAATGGTTTAGATTCACAATTGGACCCGGCAGGTGGCGCTATAGTCGGGTTGTAGGACAGCGTCTGACAGGCCCGCTAGTTTACTATAAAAATCGTTGACCCGCACTAGGATATTCGCTGTATCATGGATATGTTTACAAAGACATTAACTCACATACACAAACCACACATGGAACAAATACGATGTCATGCAAATATTTGTCTCGTGCGGGAATCAAGCCCGCGTCACTCAGCGCAGCAGTCAATCGTTTAGCCACTGCACCAATCGTGTCGTCAATTTATAATATTAGTGTGAACATAAACATGGGTTGATAGTTTTTATCCCATTTTAAGGAAACGATACCCTTATTAACCGACTTCAAAAATAAGGATAAGGTGCAGCGGGGCAATCTCGACGCAATCTCGACAGCGGGAAATTTCAACTAATCTTAATAACTTCTACATATTACTAAGATTAGTTGAAATTTCCCGCTGGCGGGATTGCCCCGCTGCACCATATTGATTTTGATGAAAGTTTTGAAGATAGCTTGAACCCTGGGGAAGGACATAAGTATCTGGGTATCTTCAAGGCACGAGTGAACCGGTTTATTCTAGGCAAGCGTGCTCCACCTTAGGGCCGCATCATCACTTAAGATCAGGTGAGTTGCGGTCAAACGCAAGCCTATAACAATAAAAAAAAAAGAAAAAAGTAGGCTACTTTTTTATCCGTGACTTAGGGCGGGTTGTTTCAAACAATCGGTTAACGTTACATACGGACGGTTAAAAAGTTACTATTACGTGCGATGTTTAACGTACGTTAAATGTAACGGCTTGTTTCATGACATAAAAATCCGCCAGTTAAAGTTATTCAAAAAGAGATTCCATAATATTTTGATGTTTGAAGCAGCTGTTTGACAACACAAAATTACGATGACTGGTCGGTTATGGTAATAGTAACTTATTGACGTATGATTTTGTGAAACAACCCATTTTTTTGATTTGACAATAGTTAGCGCCATTTTTGACTATTACCGGTCAGTAATGGTTAGTTGAAGCAACCCGCCCTTAGGGCGGGTGGTTTCAAACAGTCGGTTAACGTTACATACGGACGGTGAAAAAGTTACTATTACGTGCGATGTTTAACGTACGTTAAATGTAACGGGTTGTTTCATGACATAAAAATCCGTCAGTTAAAGTTACAACTGGTAAATTAAATAGATTCAATAGTTCCCTAAATGATAAGTTAAGTGCTCTGGACCATAATAATAACAATGCAAATAAATTATATGATGATTTCTTTTCTGTGGTGGAGACTGAATTTAATAATACTTTCGAAAAAAAGGTAAAACATATTAGCCCTAAGTTTATATTTAGTGACTGGGCAACTAGGGGGATTAGAAAAAGTAGGGAAAGATTGTTTGAGCTGTATGACCTTAAGGCTTATATTAATACAGATACTTTCAACAAGTATGTTACTACTTATTCTAAAACTTTTAGAAATACTTGCAAGGTAGCTAAAGCCCTATACATTAGCAATAAGATTAAATCGGCAGACGATAAAATAAAGACAGTTTGGAAAGTTATAAATAACGAGACTAACAAGAAAAAAGTTCGTAACACTGAATATACATTGGAGACATCACATGGTCCCATAAGCTCTAACCTAGAAGTAGCTCATGAATTTGTTAATTTCTTTACTAGCATAGCAGCTAAAACCACGGAAGCTTTAAATTCCTCACCTGACGTCTCAATTGCGTTATTAAAAGCGAACGTTCCAGGCTGCCCGGTAGAATTTCAATTTAAACATATAAACCCCGTAACAGTCTTAAAAGCATTTCGGCAAATCAAAATAAAATTAACTGAAGATTTGTGGGGCATGTCTATTAAAGTTTGCACATCTATAATTGAAACAATAGCGCCTTATTTGGCTATAATATTTAATATGTGCGTAGACCAGGGAGTTTTCCCAGATCTAATGAAATTTAGTAAGGTCATACCACTTTTCAAATCCGGGGACAGTAAAGATACCAATAATTATAGACCCGTGTCCGTGTTGCCGGTTTTCAGCAAGGTATTTGAAAAGATAATGCTAAATCAGATGCTTGTTCATTTTAACACAAATGGCATTTTACACGAGCATCAGTATGGTTTCACCAAAGGACGTTGTACGACTGACGCCGGCGTCACTTTATTAAAACATATATTTACCGCGTGGGAAGAGGCGCAAGATGCCATAGGAATTTTTTGTGACCTCTCCAAGGCATTTGATTGCGTAAATCACGACACGTTACTTTTGAAACTTGAGCATTACGGACTGGGTAAACTTGCGCTTAGTTTAATAAAATCTTATCTGTATGACAGACAGCAGCAAGTTCAAATAAATGGGGTGAATTCATATGGTTTAAAAGTAGAAATGGGAGTCCCACAAGGGTCAATATTAGGTCCTTTCCTCTTTTTAGTTTATATTAATGATCTTCCCCGTTTATTCAAAAACCAACCACAAATGGTGTTATTTGCCGATGACACCTCTTTAATTTTTAAGATAAATAGACGGGCTAATAATCTCGACAATGTAAATAACGCCTTACTTCAGGTCGAAAATTGGTTCACAGCCAATAACTTAGTATTAAATGGAAAAAAAACGAAATGCATCAGATTTGCTTTACCTAATGTCAAAAGTAGTGATTGCGATATAGTATTGAATAAAGATAAACTGGAATTCGTTGATGAAACTATTTTCCTGGGAATCACGCTCGACTCAAGGCTACAATGGGGTCCTCATTTAACATCTCTCGCAGGACGACTAAGTTCGGCAGCATATGCTGTCAGAAAGATCCGGCAATTTACTGATGTGGATACCGCGAGACTGGTCTATTTTAGTTACTTTCATAGTATTATGTCTTACGGTATTTTACTTTGGGGGCGAGCTGCAGACATCGAATCTATCTTTATTCTGCAGAAAAGAGCAATCAGAGCCATTTACAATCTACGTATGCGCGATTCTCTAAGGGAACTGTTTAAGGAAATTAACATAATGACGGTACCTTGTCAATACATTTATGAAAACATTATGTACGCTAGAAAAAATCTGCATCTTTTTGGTAAAAGAAGTGACAGACATAACTATAGTACTAGAAACAGGGACCAACTAGTTCAACCAGGTTTCAGGCTGGCTAAAGTAGATTCTTCTTTCATGGGGTTCTGTCTAAAGTGTTACAATAAAATACCTCCCCACATTGTTCAACTTAATGAGACAAAATTTAAGTCCTATATTAAAAGCACACTATGCAGCCGAGCATATTATAAATTGGATGATTACATCACTGATAAAAATGCTTGGCTGGATGCTGGTCTAGCTCCACAGCCATAAGGGTTCATAGATTTATTGATTAGCATTGGTGACAATTTTTTTGGAGCTGCTGAAGATGTAGAACTACATTATCTTTGCATTGTATAAACTCAAACTATTAGTATTATATAATTTTGCATAGCACATACATGTGAGCACTATGTACTTTAAAGCCACCATTTACGAGATGTCTTTCGTTGACTTGAATATGCCCTGGCGGTTGAGTGTTTGTCATGCTCACTTGAATGTCTCGCTGATGGTGGCGCATGTGTTGGATCATTTGGTTCCCTTCAAAATGGTTGAACTAAATGGTGCCGATCCGTGCGTCATGTTCGTGAACGGGCGCCGTCAGTTGAGACTGGTCATCTCTTAGCTGCCTCGGTTATTTTAAATTTATTTTGAATTGTCTAATTTCATTGCCACTAGGACCTCTTTTAACGTGCACAATTTGTTACATCGTTCTCACATTGTACCTCTAGATTCAACATGAATGATGTAACCTAAATTTGTAATATTCTATTGATTTTAAAAGAGTGTTCATGGAGTTTCTTGCTCGTTCTTCTCCATAGAAACCTACTGTTTGGAACGAGCAACTAGCTGCAACTTTTTGACTGACTGATTCCTTGACAATTCAAAAGTGCCTGTAAATGGTTTATTTGAAATAAATGATTTGAGTTTGAGTTTTGAGTTTGAGTTTGAGTTTGAGTTTGAGTTTGAGTTTGAGTTTGAGTTTATTCAAAAAGAGATTAAATAATATTTTGATGTTTGAAGCAGCTGTTTGACAACACAAAATTACGATGACTGGTCGGTTATGGTAATAGTAACTTTTTGACGTATGATTTTGTGAAACAACCCATTTTTTTGATTTGACGATAGTTAGCGCCATTTTTGACTATTACCGGTCAGTAATGGTTAGTTGAAGCAATCCGCCCTTAGTCTGCATCCGCATTAACCGACATTCACGCGGACGAAGTCGCGGGTAAAAGCTAGTAAAATAATTTAAAAAAAAATCGAGGCAACGTCACTCTGTCCACTCTGTATGCTAGGTATGAAAGCATTATAATGACGGGTCAAAAGCAGGTCAGATGCAACTGCACAGATCTGCTTATGCAACGACGAAACTAGACTCAAACGAACTATTTCCTGCTTGCAAAATTTTAGAATTGTAAAGTATGGCCGTGTGTGTACGTATGTGCGTGTGTGTGTAGTGTTTTATGTCGTAATGAATTTACTATGCTCAGAAATACAAAACCACTTTCAATTTAATATGTTTACTTTTTAAAATATAAAAATGTATAGTTTAGATAAACAATTTCTTTTAGCTTTTTAATCGTAATAAATTCCAAATTGTCTCTGTTCGTCTGTTTGTTTGTTACAGTTTCATGGTTAAACCGCTAAAGCGATTTTGACGAGATTTGGCATTGAAATAGCTTGGATACTGGGAAGGAACATATACATATTTTAAATATAACAACCCTAAATAAAACATTCTTCTTCTTCTTTTCGAATCGATGGTTTTTCTTTATGCTAGACTACTTGGGCCCAGTAGGTAGCCACATTTATCGCAGCATCAATAAAACAATTAGTAAATTAAGTCTCGAGCAAGCACTAGTATGTAGGTCATCAGAATTACATAAAATATAAATGTAAATATTTTTTTTCAATTTTCTTTCGATTTAATAATCAGAGCACTTTTTCACTTGTTGATTGAATATAAACTAAAATTCAACAGAAATAGAGTTAAAAATAGCGTAATTCCGAACATGATAATAATTTCCTCGCGAAATTATATTCTGTACACAATTTTCATCTCATTATCAATTATATCAGTTTTTCTATCAATTAATAAATATTAAGTATTTGCGCTAGCCCTTTGAAGTCAGGTAAAATGATTAGTATTTACTTATGTAACTTTTTTCTATGTAATTATTTTGCTAATTAGCGTTAGGAATGTTAAGTATATAGCCTGTTATTTACTCGACGACTTTCTACATGTCTCTGTGTGTTTATCAATCTTCTAACGTAATAAAACACATACCTAATTATCAACTTTGCAAATCTCTTTTCTCTTTCTGCGTGTAATGGAAACTAAGTGCTTATGTCAAATGATGGTACGTCATTACTAACAGATAATAAATAGTTTTCTTCGGATACGGATCCCTAATTTTTGGATAATATTACACTAAGGAATGACTGAATGATAATATTACACTAAAGAATGCCTATAATACTAAGGAATGACGATAGCTTCCTATCGGTGGAAGAATTTTAAAAATCGCTTAGGTTCGTACTTTTTTGTGTTTATGCATTACAAACAACACATAAATAATCAAATCTTTTCTCTTAATAATATTACTTTTGAATATAGATAATATACTTATCTCTATACAGCGTGTATCAGAAAGGTGATCTGATAGAGAGTCTATATGTTGAAGTCAAAACTCTTAACCAGTTAAAACTACTTTTGACTGCAAAAATCAGTCAAAACTACTTTTGAACGGTTTCAAGGTTGTTAGGTTTTTTTTGTGACCCTTTTAATACTTTTGATTTGTAGTGATTCTTATAACAAGGGCGTCCGTATTTTTGTTTTTGTAACGCAAACACATTTTATCTTGATAAGGGTTTTGACTGAAGTCAGACAAAAGTAGTTTCGACTGGTTAAGAGTTTTGACTGTAACATGTACACAAATGCCCACATCAAAATAAACTACCTATACTTACCTAGTTTTCGTTTTATTTTTTTTTAACTATGTTATTTTTGTGTTTTTGTCCTAGCGCGAAAATAAATGCTTTTTCTTTCTTTGTTTCTCGCTGCAAGGCAAATGCCTCTTCTCAAACAGAGAAGGCACGGGCATTGATCACTCAATGCTGATTACTGATTTCAGACTTCAGTCCAGGTTTCCTTTCGAGGTTTTCCTTCATCGATATCAGCGATGTCCAAAACAACCTCTTAAAAGAATTAAATACGTAGGTACAAAGCTTAAAAATAAATTTAAAAAATTATATAAATTATGTACAATGGAGGGCTCATAGGGCATCAAAAAACTCGTCCGCATCGCTCACAAAGGGACAAGTGCCCAAAAAGGCTAGCAGCATTACCACGTTGAATGGCAATGCTAATTCTTTGGCCCAAGAAAAGGCCAGCCCTCTGGTCACGAACATTTATATAAATTGAAAAATTTATATAAATGATACTTGCCCAGTTTCGAACCCACTGAGCCATCACAACATCAAATCATCATAAGAGTTATCGAGCGTTTCAATAGGTAATTGGTAATTGTTTTACTCTTAAACACTGATTTTAAGTTTTAAGCGATTACCACTTAGAAAAGCCTCTAATAGAACTTTCCACAGTTGTTTTCACCGAAATTGAATTTCCTTTTAAAGTAAAGTAATTTCTTAGAAGCCTGGATCAGATGTTTTTGAACAGTAAACCTCGAGAAATGATTGACGGTAGTTTTTATTTTCAACTCGAAAATAGAAGCTATTGCTATAATATATTCTTGAGACTTGAAAATGGCTTTGAAATATTGTGACACTGGCAAGAAAAGAGAGCCCTTTTTACTGAAAATAAAATGGGGTAAAAATTAGGTAGCCGTTTTGTCAGCTTAACAAAAAGGCTGGCTGGTTTTTATTTAACAATTTCATGTAACTTTTAAAGCAATACTTTAAGGGCTCGTAGCTACGTTAAAATAGGGGGCTCGTGGCTAAGTAGAATTAGGGGACTCGTGGCTAAGTACAATTAGGCGACTCGTGGCTTAGTATAATTAGGCCACTCGTGGCTTAGTATAAATAAAGGATTCGTGGCTAAGTATAATAAATGGGCTAGTGCCTAAGTAGAATTAGGCGACTCGTGGCTTAGTACAATTAGGCCACTCGTGGCTTAATATAAATAAAGGATTCGTGGCTAAGTATAACAAATGGGCTCGTGGCTAAATAGAATTAGGGGACTCGTGGCTACAATTAGGCGACTCGTGGCTTAGTACATTTGGGCCACTCGTGGCTTAGTACAATTAGGCCACTCGTGGCTTAGTATAAATGAAGGATTCGTGGCTAACTATAATAAACGGGCTCGTGGCTAAGTAGATTTAGGGGACTCGTGGCTAAGTACAACTAGGCGACTCGTGGCTTAGTATAAATAAAGGATTCGTGGCTACGTATTTTAAATGGGCTCGTGGCTAAATAGAATTAGAGGACTCGTGGCTAAGTATAATTAGGCGACTCGTGGCTTAGTACAATTAGGCCACTCGTGGCTCAGTATAAATAAAGGATTCGTGGCTAAGTAGATTTAGGGGACTCGTGGCTAAGTACAATTAGGCGACTCGTGGCTTAATATAACTAGGCCACTCGTAGTTTAGTATAAATAAAAGATTCGTGGCTAAGTATAATAAATGGGCTCGTGGCTAAGTAAAAGCCATACAGATCAAACAGTCATGGTAAAGATGCGCTTGCCGCGGTCGGGTGTCCGTGTGTGACCATTAATTTCATGCTGAGACCCCTCCAAGCCTCGGAAAATACGTAAAAGCAGTAGTTCTCGGCTGTCATTCGTAGATCTTTGGCAGTCGTTATGGGTAGTTATAAGTCCAAAAGGCTGACAGCTAGTCGTACCAAGAGATATCGTGATGTTCAGTAACTGGGTTGTGGAGTTTAGATAGGCAGTCGCTCCATGTAAAGCATTAGTCAGCTGCATCGGGATTGATTGGAAGTCGACTCTAACATAGTTGGGAAAAGGTACTTAAAATAATTTTAAAAGGAAATAAACATAATGACCACCAAGAAATACTTTAGAATACCAAATGATCACCAAATCTTAGTGTGCAAAATAACCAAAATCTTTTTGACCCTTAAATCCCCCCTGGGGCGGATCCGACATGGTAAGGTTAGGTTAGAACGGTGAGAGTGGCCCGCAGTAGCGGGCCGGCACCAGTCTGGGGTTGCGGAAGTATCTCCAGTTCCCGCGACCCCCGACGTAGGTGTGAGATGGAACACCGGGGTGGTTTTTAGTCAGTAAGAGTCAGACAGATCCCTCCGCCCGCCCCAGGGCGGAGGACATCCATGAGGTTGTTCAACCCCGAAACAAAAAAAAAAGCTTTTTACAAAAAAGACAACCGCCTTCAAAAACTAAAAAGTGAAAAATAACTTTAGCACAGAACACACATTGACTTTAGTTTCGAAATTCAGTGGCTTTGTTCTGTTTGTTGTTTTTTATTGCCACCGACTTTTGAAACTAAAGTCAATGTGTGTTCTGTGCTAAAGTTATTTTTCACTTTTTAGTTTTTGAAGGCGGTTGTCTTTTTTGTAAAAAGCTTTTTATTTTCCTCTTTTAAGTACCTCCTTCTCATCCAAATCTATTAAGAAGAGATTGAAAGTTAACTACTACAAAGATTGATGAAACTAAAACGTCGTCTATGTAAAATTTTTGGGTATTTGTTGATTTTTCAAAAAGTGCTGAATCAATTTCGATAAAATTTATGTGGGACCACCCCGGAAGCATACCCCATCCATAAAAAAAAAGAATTTTCAAAATCGGTTTACGTTTCCCGGAGAAATCGCGTAAACGTTTACAGTCAAACTCATACATTACTACAATACTTTAGGAAACACAATTTTGGTGATCATTTACTATTTTTGGTTTTATTTTATTTACTATTTTTGGTTTTATTTTATTTACTATTTTTGGTGATCATTTACTAGATCTGGAGGTTCGTTAAACATAAGCCATTTAAAAGTAATACGCGGCGTTTTAAAACCAATTATGTCCAATTTCACAATAAATTTTGATATTTTGTTTCAAAAACCAACCAAAATCTTCAGCTTGTTGTTGTTGACCTTTTTGGAACCGAGGTCACAAACTTTCAGTGTTAATTTAAGATATGATTTTTTATCCTTGAATGTTGGTAATACCTGAATGTATCGATTTGTTATTCGGAACCAATAATATTGGTAAAAGAAAGTCAAGGGTAAAATCATTCAGGTCGTTGTGAAATGTGTGTTATGATAATGTAGACCTAACCTTTTTTCATAGATTTTCATTTAATTTCATATTATATTGGACGTACGTAAACATAGTCTTATTTAGTATAGTTTTTAAGTTAAAAGTTTTCTATTTTCCATATTTTGTTTAAAATCGGTTAATTAACTTTACTCTATGGATGACTTTTTCAGGAGTTGGCGAAATGAGGCACAGTATCGGGAGAAATGGAGGGAATATGCGCAGTGGCTGAGCAATTGGATGCGGCGTAACGGGCCTCGGGTTTGTTTCCCGCACGGGACAAATATTTGTATGGCCTAAAGATTATGACTCTGGTTGCTTGTGTATGTGAGTTAATGGTTGTAAACGCACCCAGGATGCAGGAGATATATTTAGTGTGGGGAAATGTTTCCTTAAAAAACTTTTTACTTAAAAAAACAACTAGGAATACCCAAGGACGTATGTTTACAATCGAACAATACAATAGATTATGATAGATTGCTCTCGTCATCCATATAAAAGTTACGTAATTCCAGTCAGCGGGGTTCAATAGAAATAACTGTCTAGTATTCATATTTTATCTGTTACTATTAAGAGTTTATCTTGTACTAAAGGCTATTAATAAAGTCGAGGCTAAAGGCGATTATAGCCGTATTGACAGGCGGTTAGTCTATGGTATAGAGCGATAAAATTGATAGAGAAGCCGCTTTTAGCCTTTTGTGTCGAAACGATTGATGTTGCAAACATACATCACTAGTCGCCATATAAAGTAAGATCGACGTGTCTGTTTGTTTGAATGTGTTTATCTCAAAAACTGCTGAACGGATTTTATTTGTTTCGTCTGTGGATAGAAATGGTTTTAGGAGGAAGCTACTAAATTTGAAGAAACCTATTGCACAACTAGTATAATATGTAGGTACAGACGCCAGCACATCAACCTATCCCAAACTGACATTTTTTTCCAATTGAACATGAACCTTATTCATTTGTAATAAAGTTGAAAACTATCAAATACATTTGACAGATGGGGGTAGCTTGATGGGCTAGCCTCTGTACGTATTAGAAAGGAGATCATTCAACTTCCGTATAGTTTTGGGCTAAATGTGAATGTGTCGGTGCCAAACAAAACAAAGTTATATTCCGCTACATATTAATACGTTATTTCTTTAAAAAAAATCTGTAGTGTCGTTCATTGTCTATCAAGTTATAGAAGTTGAAAAAACAATTTCCTTTACAGTATTTTCTCCTCAATTTACATTATGGAAAATAAAAGTAGATGCATCATAGACCAATTAAGTGTTTAGTATTTATTCATAAATACTTATTAATAATCATAATATTACATTACATTATATTACATTTATTTTTATTTTTAAATGTTTTTTTTAAATATCTAACAATGTAATTATAGGTGTATATACGTTTAATAAATGGTGATAATAATATTTTAATAATAATATTATAAAAAGCGTCTTCTCATACAGAGAAGGCACGATCATTACATAATTCGCCTTTTTTTTTAATTCGAATTATTTATTTATTTTTAATTAATTAATCTAGACTTTAATTTGGTAATTTGGTTTTTTAAATTATTTTTAGGACTACTTGTCACAAACTCATAACGTATTCCTAACCTATACCTTATTTTACTAATCTATTCTTGTAATATACAAATGTACGTATATGACCTCTATCCTTTTTATTACTCTATGATCTTGATTAACAAAGTGCAAACTACAGACTTGCAATACCACCTGTGGCCTGCAGTTGAACGTGCACATAAATTTTATTTGAAAGTCGTTTCTTTGTTTCTTTTTCATGGAATCTATCAAATGAAACTAGAACTGAACTGACGAATGTGAGCCTGAAATTTTTGTTGGATTCTTAGGAATGACTACTTTTCGAGATGTCTTTGAGAATTTAAGTAAAACAATCGATTCAGAGATGACTAATAATGATGGTTAAACCATTTAGTATTCTTGTAACCTTCATGATAACGTTGCAAAGAGTCCACATGCCAGAAGAAAAATTACGTAACACTACAGACAACGATCCAAACTGCTTTTATTAAAAATCGAACACATCAGAAAGAGATTTAAATAAAAGCCCTTCCAATGTTACGTTTTGTAACTATTTGTAAATCATGGTACAACTCAAGGTCACATTATTTACGTAGATACGCACCCAAGGTCAATGTTACTTAATTTTAGACTAGGTAGGTATTCTATTTTGATAAGCCTCTTTAGCCTGGTTTCTAATTATTATGTTTCAAAAGGTTCAAGTAGGTACGTTGATTGAAGCCTTTGTTATTTGATTCTTCATTCAAAATAAATGGCTGGTTGAAATTCTTTTTTTTTTAATTTTAAGTTATTCTTTTTTTTTGAGAGGTCATTAGTCAAATGACGATCTCCAATTGCCGTGAAGTAAAAAACGTAAATTACTTGATATTAAACTGACAATTTTACTAAACTTTTGATTGGAGGGGTAGGTGTCAGAATATAGAAGGAAATTTCTTTTAAGATCCTAGAGTGGTCAACCCTACAGTCATTTTAGTTTTGCTGTTTTGAGAATAAATGAACGAATATGAGCCATGCCCCACCTCGTAAAACCAGGGCCTCAAGTCTGCTATTACAATAGTGTCAGAATGGTCTATCATTGATTTCATAATTGTTGATTTTGACAAGATCGGTAATCTACTAATATAATGGCGTCATTATGACTTCCCAATGATCAATCACTGACACGCCATTGAAAGAAATGATATTATAGAATGGTAATCTCGTACAAAATGACAACTGAATGACTGACTTATGCGGTACCGGTAATCTGCTAAATTTTTGACAGTTCCTTTGATCAGCGACCTAGCTACCATTAGAACCATTGTGCAGTCAATGATCGACCATTATGAATTTAGCAGATTGTTGGAATGACGAAATTATAAAAATAGCAGACTTGGCCCCCTGCACGAACGTATTATCCAACGTGGATGCTACTTTGTATAACCAGCGCTTATTTCTAAGGCTACAAGTTTTTACGTTGTTGCCCCCAGACCCTAGGATGACATAAAGTGAAAGGTTACAACTTTACCCGGTACCATTGGCTGCGCGATTAATGGACGACGTAACATAAAGTTCCGGGTTCGTAGCCTGTCTGTTGCTAATTTATGGGGAACGGGAGATTGTGTTTCGTGTGAAATGAATGTAATTATATTTAACGGTTATTACTTTGCTGTTTGAAACAAATACTTAGATTTGTTAGGGTTGATTTAGACGTAACGAGGTCGCATCTTTTATTACCTAAACAGTGTAATAGGTACTGTAGAGACTGGCTGGTTTCGAGAAATGCAACTTTTTTTTATTTATTTTTTCGAATCCCTCAGTGATTCTATCAAATTACGGTAGATGCTACAATAAAAACTCCCTTGGGCCATTTCCCTAAAGATAGTTAGTGATTTTATCGAATCCCTAAAGACCAAATCCCTTAGGAATTTGCTCAAATCCCTAATTGTACCATTTCTCTGGTTACGACTATGAGAAAAACTCTTTTTAAATTTAAAAGGACTTAACGTCTATTGTGTCTGTCAAGCCACACGGATCATGTTGCGGACGGTTTAAATATAAACACAAAATATAATAAATAGTTCCCAATATAAGTTATCTTATGTGAACTAAGTATAATTAGTAGATACTACCTCAGTGGTTATAGTATTCACATTCTTTCAGTTTAACATACAGGGTCCGAAATGCCACCATTTTATTGGACATCATTATTCCTAACTCCGTAATTTTGCTCTACGCAACCAGGAAAAAAATATTTCCAATTTCAAATAATAATTGAACTTAGATAAAACCACAATTTCTGAATATTGAAATTAAATTTGCTTGAACTTATAATTCGTTATGCTAAATGTGTTACATAACTATGCAACAATAACAGTTCAATGTCTAGAGGCCAGCGCATCAAGCTACAACTATCTGGCAAATTTTTTTGATAGATTTTCAACAATACCACAAAAAGATAAGGTTCTTAATCAATTGGGAAAATGACAATGCCAGATCCTGCCCCACCCATGTACAGAAAAGTAAAAAATGAAAAAAAATGTTATGAATATAGAACCTTTCTATACTAAATTGTTTTTCTTTAGAAATTGCGGATTACGAAATACCTACCCATAAAATACAAACTCATTTTACCTAAAATACAATTTAACCTAAAATCAATGTCATTATTGTTTTTAGATTTAAACGGAAACCGCAAGTTCTACAGTCACTAAGACTAATGTTTAGTTATCAGCAATAAATAAACAGTAAGATGCTATATACTGCACATGACTTTTATTGAGTGGGGCAAAGTTCTATAGAGTTTCTGGCATTGTCCTTTGACAGTTTGGTATGGCTTGATGTGCTGCGGCGTCTGTATTCATGAGTTATATCCCAAAATTATCACTGTCATCATCACTACATTTATAAACAAGCTGATGCCCACGACTTCGTCCGCGTGATTGTCAGTTATCAGCGGGATTTTAATTTTTCAAAAATCAAATCAAATCAATTTTTCTAATTAGTTCAAAATCGGTCCAGCCGTTTCAGAGATTAGTCGGTACAAACAGACAGACACACAGACAATTTTTGAAAAAATGTTTGGGTCGGCTTTCAGGCTAACTTTCAGCTAAATAGAGCGACTGCCTCATTGTAAAAATATTATCTTACTAGCTTTTGCCCGCGACTACGACCGCGTGAATGTCGGTTATCGTGGATGCAGACGAAGTCGCGGATTAAAAAAAGCTTTTTTACAAAAAAGACAACCGCCTTCGAAATCTAAAGGTGATAAATAACTTTAGCACAGAACATACATGACTTTAGTTTCGGAAGTCGGTGGCTTTGTTCTGTTTGTTCTGTCTGAAGGCGGTTGTCTTTTTTGTAAAAAAGCTTTTTATTTTTCGCTTTTTAGTAACTCGTTATCATTCAAATCCATTAAAAACCGGCAACACAGTCAAAACAGAGATTGAAAGTACAATGTTGGAGAAACTTAAAACATCATCTTTGTATATTTTTTTGTTTTCTGTCGAGTTTTTTCGAAAAATGCTGAATCAATTTCGATAAAATTTATATGGAACCACCCCCGAGGCACACCCTATCAATTAAATCGCGCAACAAATATTATTAAAAAAAAAACATAGTGGAATTGAGAACCTCGTTCTTCTTGAAGTCGGTTGAAAAATAGCCTATGTCCTTCCCCGGGGTTCAAGCTATTTTCATACCAAATTTCATCAAAATCGGTTCAGCCATTTCATCGTGAAAACGTAACAGATAGAGTTTCTTTCGTATTTATAATATAAAAAAAATATGAGTACCTATGGATTCATAAAAAGTACATTAGGAACCAAATCGTCAATAAAATATTTATTTTTAATTTCTAAATGAGTTTCCCAAAAACGTTGACATTCGAAACCACCTTTCACATTGATCATTCATGAACTGCGCGGACGCAAGAGACATCGATAATGACAAGCATTTTCTTACTTACTTTCAAACCATCATCTGCCTAGTCTTTTCCCAACTACACTGGGGCCGGCCACAAATCTTACCGGATGCAGCTGCATACCAGTGCTTTACATGGAGCGACTGCCAAACGGACGTCCACAACCTAGTTACTGGGTAACACGATACTCCTTGGTAAGACTGGTTGTCAGACTTTCTGGCTTCTGACTATACCCATGACGACTGCCAAAGATCTACAAATGACAGCCGGGCCCAACGGCTTTACGTGCTTTCTGAGGCACGGAGGGAACTCGGTATGAAAGGGATGGTCACCCATCCACAGACCGACTGCGGCTAGCGTAGCTTAACCTTTGACCGATCGATCTGTACGGCTTTAACTTAGCCACGAGCTCAAACTTACTTTCTAATCAATGCATAGTTTTAGTTATGTGTTGGTCTTTAAGAGTAAGTGCTAGACTATTACTTAAATATCTTTGTATTTACCGTAAAGTATGACAGGAATTTAAATAAGTAGGTAAGTTTTTAAGCAAGTAATCGTGGACTACCATTTGTACGTGACTTCTTCCGCGTGAACGTCGGTTTTCACGAAGTGATGAAGTCACAGTTTGAAAAGTAGCCTATGTCTTTTCTTGGGGTTCAAGTTTAGTCTTTAACCCCCATGCCAAATTTCATCAAAATCGGCACTGGAAATATGACTATAGTTTAAGAATCGGACCAGTAGGTCGATTCTGTTAAATTCAAACAACAACTAGCATCTCATATCCCTATTCACTCTCACTTCGCATAAGGTTCAAAATGACCTTGATATATTTGACACTTTGAATCGGGTTCGAGTGCGAATTGAGCGTCGAAGTGACGGGGAAATTACCTTACAGAATGCCACTTCTTATGTCATCTCATACTTTATCTTTCATAATCTCCCTGTCAATTTAGTTCAACTCGCTGACAAAAAAGTGGCGCTAGTGTAAATTCGAATTATCAACCGAGTTTTTAGAATGCCAATCAAGAAACTCACAGCGGATTCAGATTCGAAGTTTAGAATGAAGTCTTACAGAATCACACCCCAGCAGTGCAATTCCGTAAGAAATCACCCGTGTTTTCGAATACTATCTCATTTCCGATTTCAGTTTCCTGAAGTGAAAAATATTCCCTAAAGTAGTTACTTAAAAAAATACTTCGCTTCACCTATGTTCTCACTTAGTGGGGCTAGTGTAGTTTTCATTAAGTTACGAAATATGAAGGGGGTGACATCCAAAACAAGACACAACAATTTCTTTCTTTCTTTCAGGTGACTTTGATAATTATCTGAAATTCAAACATTTTACTATTTTATATCCGCAAAATTAAACGTAGCCGATTATATTTTTTCTTCTACTAGGAATTCAAGTCGTTCCGCCATGTTTTGTACACAGTTTAGTAGATTAAAGATAGTTGAATGTGGAAAAATGATTATTTTTCCACATTCAAAGTTAATCCTGAATATTAGTCAATATTTACGTTCTACGTCGGGATGACTTTAAACCAGCAATGAAAATCGTGGATATTATCAGAGCAGCCCCATTTTTAACATCAATAAAACTAGCAGGTTATCATATTCTTTCTGCTAAATTATTAATCATGTTCCAATAAACAAAGTTAGTGCCTATAAGTGTTATCATTCAAAAAGTTGTCACTAAAGTTTTATTTTTCCGGATTTTTACCAAAAACAGTTGCTACTGCTGAATCAGAACTGAGTACTGAAGACTTATACTGTATAGCAATGCGTGTCAACAAACAACTCACGTTCGCATTTACAGGGTGTCCAGTAAATATCACGACATACTGCAGGGGGTGATAGCTTGGGTCAATACCTGCCAAAACAACACAATATATGTTCAGCAAAATCTTACGGATTTTTGTT
Organism: Charanyca ferruginea; assembly: GCA_947361185.1. NCBI lineage: Eukaryota > Metazoa > Arthropoda > Insecta > Lepidoptera > Noctuidae > Charanyca > Charanyca ferruginea. Next base: position 6,877,589 of record OX376070.1, read on the forward strand.
CACCACTGTAGGTTAAAGTAAAACGATAAGAAATTTGTTCTGTGAAAATTTGAACGAAAAATTGTATTTCTTGAAAACATTTTTGTTTTTGATAGAAAAAATGACTTATCAATGAGTAAAGTAACTATTCACGAATAAGATGCACAAAAAGAAATACTAGAAAAGGAATTTTTCATTACGAGATGCTTAAAAATCTGTTTCTAGGTAGAGATTTTTCGATATTTCGGAAAATTTTGTAAAAATGTAAATCCGTAAGATTTTGTTGAACATATATAGCGTTGTTTTGGCAGGTATTGACCCAAGCTATCACCCCCTGCAGTATGTCGTGCTATTTACTGGACACCCTGTATAATATTGGTATGGATTAATTGACGGCAGTTAGTTTGTAATTAATTTGTGTTAACGACATGCTACCGACTTCGATTTAGAACGACCTAATACTTAGACGCTTTAATTACAAGAAATGTAGGAAAAATTGTCGGAGATTATATACTTGACTAGGTTTCAATAAATAAATACATAAAAAGGTTTGTTGCAGAAACATGTACAACTTAAACAGTAAATCTTAGATAGGGACCTCCTTTTATAAGCAAAAGATACACCTGTGCTAGGAGGCCCCACTCTACAAAGACAATTTATAAATCGGTAAAAGCGGTGTACAACCAGAAAATACAATTAAACAAGATCAGACTTATAAGAAAAAAAAAAAAACAAGAATTTTTTTTTGCACATGATTTCATCCGAGTGAATTTTGATACGGATACCTAATAAAAAAATATATATATAACTCTGGGATACCGGATAACACAGTAGTTTCGGAGATTAGTGCGATCAAACATCAAACATACAATCTCTTCAGCGTTTTAATAAAAGTATAGACGTAGCAGTACAAATAATTAATTAGCAATATTACTACTTAAAATATAACAAAGATGAGATTTCAGAATTACATCTCCGTTTAAATTCGAAAGTTTTTATTCGGAGTTGCTAACAGAAAAATACTAAAAACAATAATAAACTTTATAATAAACAGTCTCACAAAAGTTATAAAAAAAAGAAAACGAGCCTATTCAAGAATCAAGATCACAAAAATACAAAAATGAGAGGTCCGTGGGAATTCTTAAGATTCATTACCACTTAATAAATTTTATTCATCTGCCTAGCCTTTTTCCAACTATGTTGGGACCGGCTTCCAGTTTAACCGAATTTTCTGGGTAACACGTGACCCCTTGGCAAGACTGGTTATCAGACTTTCTGGCTTCTGACTAGCCATAACGACTGTTAAAGATCTACGAATGACAGCCGGGATCTTTACGTGCTTCACCCTTCGGAGGGGCCCCCGTTCAAAAGAGATGGTGACCCATCCACGGACCGGCCGCGTCCAACGTAGTTTAACCATGACATCACCTATAACATACTCTAAGACTATTAAATAATAAAATTAATGAAATTACAACTATGGTCCAGTGTATACCAAAAGCGGAACAAAAGGATAGCATTATGCAATAAGTTAAAACGAGAACCAAAGTAGTCGACAGCGTGGTTTTAAAGCTCAATCATTATTTTGACATTTTTGACTGGTCATTAATTTGCAAACAATACAGAAAAAACACGAGGCAAGTGCAAAGCGTACGCTTTATTCGTGTTCCGTAGGTATCAAAATTGCTTACTTATTTTATTCAGATCAGGTGAACTGCGGTCAAATGCAAGCCTATTTAATAAAAAAAAAATAAAAAAAACCTTGTAAGTTAAACACATCTTAGTTCAAAAAAGGAAAATAAAAATTGCGATTACATTTTTTTAAACTTGTCATTCTTTTAGGGTTTTATTAAAATAGAATGTTTTTTTTTTTGAGAAAAATCTTCTATGGCGGACAAATTAAAATGAATGATTAATAAACGCTACATCTTTTGCTAATTTTGCCTACGGAACTCTAGAAATGAGTGAGTGAGTTATGTACCAGTCATTATTGAACAAAAGACGTTGTGTAGCTATTGTTTCGAATTACAACAGGTTATTGAGTTACTGAACATTTCACAGAGGTAACGATTGGTCACCCGCAATTGTGAAACTTTTCATTTGTGAGTTTTGCAAAAACATTAGTACGCAGAACAGAGTGTTCCTAATTACAAACTTACAAGGCTTTACAGACGAATAATTAGGTAGGCTTTTGGTATTTTTGTAATTATATTTTGTTTTGTTTAGTTACTCAGTGTCAAATAGGAACAACGTAATACATGATATATTTTACTTGAAGAATGAGCAAATTGAATAAAATACTGTCGTTAAATTAAAAGACGAGGAAAGTAAAATAGAAGTTACACTACACACACTAACAATCCAAAAAATAAGTCAGCGGGTCAATATTATTATTTATTAGCTGACCCGACACGACAGACGTTGTCCTATCAATAGATTTTTTTATTACCGTTTAAACTTTTCCTGGAGTTACACAAATATTTCAAAGCCAGATCTATCCAGACTAACAAACAACAATTCATTTTTATTACATAGACTAGCTGACCTGACAGACGTTGTCCTGTCAATAGGTTTTTTTAATTTTCTTACCGTTTAAACCTTCCCTGGACTTCCACAAATATTTCAAGACCAAAATTAGCCAAATCGGTCCAGTCGTTCTCTAGTTTTAGCGAGACTAACGAACAACGATTCCTTTTTATTATATAGAAGATACAAAGAAGACAGAAGATTATACAGCCCTATTTACTTATTGCCTACATGAATAGATGTGATGCAATACCATTTGATTTCTTGATTTCTTTATGTGCTTTCTAAGTTTATCTTGAATACATTGACTTGGATGGCACTGATTTAGGAAAAGGAAAAATCGTCGTGAGGAAACCTGGTCTTTTAATTAATATACGCCATTCCGCTTTGAGCGCACGTGGTGATCATATGCTCATGCCTTCTCTATATGAGAAGAGGCCTTTGCCCTGCAGTGGAACAATAGAAAGAAAGAAAGAAACAAAAATGTTTATTGACACAAAAACAGTAATAATATTAAACAATAATAATAGACTGGTATTATTTTTGGGTTCATAGCCTTGAACATTGCTACACCGTTGCCACCTTATCGGTCTTTCATCAGGTACATTTTGGAGAGTGTGCTTTGGAATAGCACAACTTATTTTACCCCGTTCCCATTCCATCATCGGAATAGAGATACGGCGAAGCGTCACGGTTATATGGTTGAAGTTCCACGGTCTTGAACCAAGCGCTTTGCTTCCACATTCATTATACGAACTGCCAGACAGTGGAGTTCACTGCCCGCCTCTCTGTTTCCCGATAATTATAATCTTGGTATCTTCAAGAAACGTGTGAACCGGTTCATCCTAGGCTCCACCTTAAGCCTCATCATCACCATCACAACTTCTAGCCTAAGACGAATTCCAGAAGTCAACATTCATCATACATGACACTGCAGTTCATTGACATTAAGAAAAGTCAATTAAATAATGAATTCCGCAAAGATGGAAACAAGATAAATGAAATGATTCTCAGCGATGACATAATGTCTGTAAGATTGCATTTAATTTTAACGATTTCTTTGTTTTAATGGAATTATGCTCAACAAACGGTTACGTATATATTTTGCATGAGTCAGTGCAAAAAATCAGGTAATTAGGCGATGTCTGAAGAATAATAGCGTGCAAAAACCGTCTCTGTAAGATTTTTATGACGGAATTACGTAGTTCCTATCGCTGTGGTTTCACACATTTGACAAGCTCTGTAAAACATGCAGGTTTTGTTTGTTCTTTTCAGATAGAATTGGACAGAGGTGATCATTGAACTATAGTAGTACCTCATTGGAGGTGATGAATGTTTTTTCTTAATGACACTGGTGAAATCAAACTGACTTAAATACGTCCATCATAGGACTTAGAGAAAATGCCAAAAAGACATTAAATAAAAGTGTTTTTTTTTATTATTAGCCTTTTTTACTGAAGGTCAAAAGCTTCCCTACTCTCCTCACATATCTCTCTATGTGGGGCTATTTACGACCAGTCTGTATCGAAGAAGTCCAGCTCATCTAGCCATCTCAGCCTGACCTTGCTGTAAATTAATGAATTACTTAGGTATTATAGTATTATGATATTAGGTGCTCCACCTTAGGCCGCATCATCACTAAGATCAGGTGACTTGCGACCAGATATTTCTTCAAACATAAACACAGATGTAGATTTTACTACATACATGAATTTACTTTTTGAAAAACCAACAGCAAGTCGTAAAAACTTTTTAATTAAACAAAATAAGCATGTTATGATAATACGTAATAAAACATTTCACAGAATCAACAAGTAAAAGTACATGTCAATAATTTCCTTACATAAAATAATTTCTTACAACTCAATTTCAAGTCTCATCCGGTACTAAACAAAACTCGTCAGGATCAAAGGCAAAGTTACCGTTGGTTTGACGTTTAATGTTGCCACTACCGCAAACTCACACGCCATAACCACAAAGGTTTGTTGCTACGTACGAGGCATAATCGGCCTCATAAACCACAAACAAACATGTATGATGTAGTATTATAGGTATTGTATGGAACTAGCGAAAGTACCGCCGCGAGTTCACTTCACTCTCACTATCGAGACGGGCCGCAGACTTGTAAACAGTCAATTTTGAGATCCGCATACAAATGTAATCATCACACACGACTTTCATCCTTATAACAACATAAGAAAGTTCAAAACAGTACGAAGTTATTTAAAATATTATAATGAATTAACATAAATAGCTACTAATATTTAAATTCTTGGTGATCTCTCGAATTAGTCTGGTCCGCGATTCATTCATTGGATGTTTTTGTCGAAATTGTACTCGGGTTGTTTTTTTATTATTGAATAAAAAATAACCAAGAGAAAGTAATAAAATAAAGGAGACCGCCCAAGTATCGATGGATAAATGATTGTGATTCATGATTTGTTCGTAATAAGGGAAAATAAAAGACATTGGCAATTCTCAATACGTACTTTATTTGTGAGTATATTTTCTTGTACTGGTTTTATTAAAACTATTAAAAGTGCAAGTTTTTAAGCGCGAGGTCGCAGTCATCATTACATTATGACTCATACAATAATAATGTTTTTTTTTTATTAAACTGGATTATAATCTTGACCTATTTTCAGAAGATAATACTTTTGAAGTTTTACGCAAATCTTTTATTTTGTTAGTTCGCAAAGAACGACTTTAATCCTCGTAACGGACTTTTAAATAAACTTTAAGAATTTTTTAGTCATGATGTGGTTGTAAATTACCTTAATAAACAAAAACAGCACTGTTTTCATTTTCATCTTTTACGATATTTTTTTTTTTTTTCAATTTAAAACATTTCGAATATCACTGAGCTATAATTCAGTCATCTCATCTTTACCCAGTTTTCAATCTATTTTCCAATATATTCTGTAGTAAAGTGGCACATCGTAAATTGTTACCTCAGTCAAGTGATTTATTACACCCAGCTGACTACTACATACTTAGTGGTTGACAAATAGCTAGATCTATGTTAATGATGCAGTTTTGTTCAAACTTGTCGTTAGTTTTTTTAAACCTTATTTCCATACACATAGGTAGGTACATATTTCTAAGTCCTTGTTTAGAGCAAATCTTGTAGATGCAAATCTCTCTAAAAACCTGTGTAAATGTGTAATTAGTGTATTTTAGTTTAGTTGAAATATTTTTAAACGCACCCACGTCAAAGGAGAAATCTTTGTGTTGGACCACGTTTAAAAAAACAAAAATAAAATCTAAATTCAAACTACCTTGGACGAATTTCAAAGACATCTTATTAAAAAAAAATCTTTAATTAAAAAAATTCAAACCGTTTTCGATTTGGACGTCGTTTGGACTTTTTTAATTCAAATCCCAATTGGTCTCTATCAACAAACACAGAATTTCCGTGATCGATTGTAAACAATGTTGTTCAAGTCGATTATCGTCTCGATCATCAGTTGCCTCATGATCGATGGATCTATCGAGGGAGGCGTGACTGAGTATACGACAAGAGCCGAGAGCTATGCCTAATAGGACTGTGATATAATGCTCAATGTAGAACGGTCTTCACCGGTTGCCACAGAGTAGATAAATTCAGTAGGACTGCATTTGGTGTTGTGATGCGATTTGCAAGCAGATCGTAAAGAGGTACAAGTAGATTCCATTAACAAGGAAACTTTGAAATCAATTTCAGTAAAAAAATGCTTGCTTATACCGTACTATATTTTTCAAGAAGATCTTTTGTTCAGCAAAAGATGCTGCCACTATGGCAGCATCTTTTTGTGATGTTAATTAAGAACTAATAATATGTAATGAATTCGAACTAATTATAAGGTTTTTTCTCTTTTTTAGGATGGGTATGGACGTTGTCGCGGAAGGAATTACCAACACTCAAACGTCGAGCGTATTAGTTCGTACGAACGAATTAATTTTTACCAAACCTTATAAGAATTACTAGCTTCTACTCACGACTTCGTAAAAAAAAATATAAATTACTAGTGACCCAGCCCAGCTTCGCATGGGCCTATAGCCTTCCTCGATAAATGGACTATCCAAAACAAAAACAATTTTTCGATTCGAATCAGTAGATCCTGAGATTAGCGCGTACAACCAAACAAACAAACTCTTCAGCTTTATAATATTAGTATAGATAGCCTATGTGTTATTCTGATGTATAAGGGCTCAACTGTAACAATTACAATATGATTCCAATATTACTCCAAGAGTCATGTCAATAGTCAAGCGATAAGCTATATTACTCTAAAGTTTTACCAAAATCCATTCAGTAGTTTTGGCGTGAAAGACTAACAAACATCCATCCATCTATGCATCCTCATAAACTTTCGCCTTTATAACAGTAGTAGGAGTAGCATTCCCACAATTACTTGAGCAATCAGCACACATATCTCAGAAAAACATGAACTTGTCCTACTGCACCTAAGTATACTGTGACCGATTGGAACAGTCATGGTGATTAATGGACAGCATCCGTCGGTTGCGACTGCGACCGCTCGCATTACATACGGCAACCAGTAGCGTAGTGATTGCACGGTGTAATTATGCAATAACTGCAGAATTATAATCGGTTGTCTTTTGTTAGAACACTTATTTGAATAGGTATTCGGTGTGCCCCTAATTACTTATGGCTTATGTTTAACGAACCTCCAGATCTAGTAAATGATCACCAAAAATAGTAAATAAAATAAAACCAAAAATAGTAAATGACTACCAAAATTGTGTTTCCTAAAGTATTGTAGAAATAAAGCGATTTGGTTCTGGCAGGGGGTCACAGTTCTAACCTAACCTAAGTATGCCGCCGTCCCAGGGGGGACTTAAGGGTCAAAAAGATTTTGGTTATTTTGCACACTAAGATTTGGTGATCATTTACTGTATAGGTAAGAATTTTTTGGTGGTCTTAATTTGTATTCCCATTACTTATTTCCGTGGTTCAACGAGTAATCGGAGGACTGCCCTCAACTTCACCCGCGTGAATTTTTGATTGATAAGAAAATATAGCTTAGAGCAATAGGGATAACGTTGGTATCCTATTGGTGAAAGAATTTTAGAAATCGAATCTGAAGCTCCGGAGCTCAGATTATAAAACAAAAGGCAGATAGACTGTGCGGAACACTGAGAGTGAAGCCACCAAAGCAAATACAAATTCAAAAACGGAGACCTACAATTCGCTTGTTTCGCATTGTTAAAAAAAAACAAATACTAACACAAATAAAAATTCAAATAAAAACATATGTTTTATGACTTTAAAGATTTGTTTAACTTATAGATTGCTGAACTTTTGTCATTACAGATAATGCTGACATGTTAATTAATAATATTATTGTATTGACCATATTTGTGACATTGAACAACAATTAATTAATAATCATTATTTTGCATGCAATCGATACAATACTGTATAGCTAAACATGTGGACTTTAAATTAATACCTGACTGTAACAACTTTATACCATGTTTAAGGCAAATAAAGACTTATCTTATCTTATCTAATACAATCACGAGATTGCAGGTATTCGTTATTGAATTTGTATTTGCTTTTGTGGCTTCACTTGCAGTGTTCTGCACGGTCTATCTGCCTTTTGTTTGATAATCTAAGCTCCGTAGATTACAATCTACATTCAACAAATTTTATCTTTGTGATATTAGTATAGATGAAAGAGGATAGACAGTTCTGGAATGGTCAGGATTTTTTCGAATAGCTAAGCAAAACTAGAAGAATTTCAAACATTTTCTAAAGCTAATGCTTTTTTTTACACAAGCTGAATAAGTAGGTGGTGGTATGTAATCCTTCGTGTTACACTTCCACTTGCACTTGGTGGGTTTCTTAAGCTAAATAAGATGTGCTACTAACAGTCCTAAGTTTTATTTACTAACAAAATGTTCTAGGTATTTACTTTCTATAATTTTTTTTATTCTTTTTTATTTATTTATTTGCCAATTAAAATTACATAAAGGTATTACATATTTGAGATGATGCAAACATAAACTCATTAGAGTTTTACCGTGCATCAAAATCATCGACTACATGATCTAAAACTAAAACATAAGTAAGTAATATTTACTCAAAGAGGGTATAAGCAAATTACAGGTACAGTAGTACGTAATATTGGCGGGCGAACATCGGCAACCAAGCGGACTAGTGACCGCTTATCTCACTATAGACTAGTAGTTGAGGAATGTATTTGAAGATACAGGTTGCTCCTTTATGCTATAATACGATATATTATTATGATTGAATAGGTGTTTTTTTTTTTTTTTTTTAGTTATGATTAATATTAGTTTAATTATTAAAATTTTGAAGGAAGTATTGTTTTATTACCTATGCTAGTTGGTAAAGTATATCTATGGGTCATAAAAGACTGCAAATAAATACTATATGTATAAATAAATACTATATACTTACAAACTTTGTTTTATTTCAAAGTGCACTTTGAATCCAATTATCTTATAGTTAACTTTAATCACATCACGTCTGATCCAGTTGCAAAGTTATAGCCTATAAAATCAGCCCATTGGCGAAACCACACGGTGTTTCACGACCTATTTCATGATACCATGCAACCAGTATTTATAACACACCAATTAACCATAAAATTTTAATGATTAAATGGGTCCAAGTTAAATGGATAATTAAACAAAAAGCAAACATTATATTTCCCATCTCACATCGCTATTCACTCTCACTTCGCATAAGGTTCAAAATGACCTTGATATATTTGACACTTTGAATCGGGTTCGAGTGCGAAGTGAGCGTCGAAGTGACGGGGAAATTACCTTGCAGAATGCCACTTCTTACGTGATCTCATACTTTATCTGTCAAAATCTCCCTGTCAATTTAGTTCAACTCGCTGACACGCTGGCAAGGGTGGCGCTAGTGTAAATTCGAATTATCAACCCAGTTTTTAGAATGCCAATCAAGAAACTCACAGCGGATTCAGATTCGAAGTTTAGAATGAGGTCTTACAGAATCACACCCCTGGTTTCCTCACGATGCCTTCCTTCACCGATGTCAGTGATTATCAAAGATAAACTTAGAAAAAATACATTTGAAATTGAAAAAGCCACAACTTCGTGCACGAAAGACGAACAACTAGGCCATTATGAGCATGTATGTAGTTTTTATGTATTATCTTCCTGCCCTTGGCACATGTTACTAGGGGTCAGCGCAACACTTTTTCTTCTTCCATTCCGTCCTGTTATCCGTCATGCTATGAGTGACTCCCTATATATTCTTTCATATCAGTCCACACATAATCCATCCGTCTTCCCTTTGGCTTTTCTCTCCTTATGATCACGTATAAATAAAAAAAGGATACTGCCCAAGCAGCTAATAGATACACTTGACAGAAAAAAAGAACCTGACAGTGACATCAACGAATAATTTATGCATTTATACTAAGTATGTCATAGTTAGCACCTGTTAGTTGTGACCCTAATCTGATAGATTTCTGCTATTCTTTATTTAATGATGTGCACGTCAATAAATCTCAACAAATACCTATACAAAATCTGACACTGACATCGATTCATGAATATGCATATGGACTATGTCACTGTTAACTTCAAATTTGTGAGATTTCAAACGCTACGAATCATTGGACAATAAATCTTAACAACAGAAATGAAACTAAACATTCCCAGGCCCGTAGCAAATGATTTGCATCTTAGATAATAGACTAAAAAGAGTATTAATATTACGTACCGTCGCTCTAACGAGTGGTGGTTTCTTTTCCGGTGAACTTATGCAGGACAAAAAATTACCCATTATTGGATTGAAAAAAGTATTCGTTTAGAATATTGCTATTAGTATTCATACTTTGAGATACAAAACCATTGCACATGGCTTGGGATTTTTTTACTAAGGGATCTGGATCGTCTCCTTTAAAAAAATGTCAATGACATCAATTTATTAGTATGCATTAAGAGACTATGACATCATTCGCATTCCTCGACCCAATTTTATTAAATCCAATTCACACTAGACACACATGGTCTCGATCAAGGCATACTAGTCCTATGAAAGTCCATACGATTGATACGATCCTAACTCAGCAAGCAGTAAAAAAAACAAATGAGCATATAATTAAAGTAATTACACACTATAAAAATAAAGTGTTTTTGTAGATCACTGCATGAGAAGTAAAAGATTGTCGATCTCATGGCATTTGGTAATATCATGGGAAGTAAGATACGGATTATGTCTTTCCGTGAGAAAATACCGAAATAAATGCTTGGAAACATCTTGAAGAGAAGGTGGGGGAAGCAAGCTTTATGGTGTATTGCACAGTCGTAAAGGGAAAAATGATGTTTTGAAATAAAATGATGTGCTTAAATCAGTCTAAATTAATATTACATAGAGGTAAACATGTTTGTTTGATTGTATGAGGTAATCTACGAAAGTACTAATCCGATTACTAAAATTCGTTTACTGATAGAAAGCTTCATTATTGACGAGAGTCATAAGCGTTTTTTTTTTGTATATTCGAATTCCACGCGAAAAAATCGCGGGTAGAATCGAGTGACAAATATTATTCATAAAGAAATATATGAAAATTTAAATGACGTTAAATTAATCAAGCTCATTCATAACGTTTTCGAAATACAACTTTCGAACCGAATTCTTCGTTTAAAAAAAATATTCCGAATCATCAATTCCAAATTCAAATATTTAAGTTGGACATCTTACCACTACTGGCCAGTCATCTCGATTAATATTGGCACGTTCACTTTCCACACAATATGATGCAGCCACTATAATGACTTGCCCAAACACGGCGCAGGCGCACACGGAAGTTGCGAAAGTTACCATATGTTATAAATATTCAGCTAAAACATGTTTTCGTTCCGTGTCATCATTCTTGTGTAATAGTTTAAATATCTTCTCGTAAATCGTCTTTTTGCGCACGAGTTGGTTTGTTATAACTACTCCCTAATATTGTTGACATTATGTCAGAAGATGCTACCATTAGCTTTGATGATGTCAGAAGCATTGCAAGAAGTAAGTGACGCTAAAAGGGAAAATATGAGAATACACCCAAATGTCAAGGTTTACGCAACGGCATTGTGAAGAACTGCAATAGGTGTGTGTTACGCAATGTAATATTTAGCGAAACTCTCTTATTTTCTATATAGATGTTGCAAACAACTTCTTTCTGAGTGCATGATGCAACTGAGGTCACGCTGTCCCTCTGTTGCGCAACTTCGCCCACTTCGGAGAAAACACCACTTTCTACCATACACCTGTACATGCAGCGTGTTAATGATATTGACATGTTCGAATGTATGCTTTGTGGGTGAATGGCATTTTTAAATTTGAATTTTAAGCTCGAATGGAGCTGTGTTTGTGTGTGTATAGTTAACCTTGTAGTGTGTGTTGAGTGTTATTGTAAAGGGATAGATAATGAAAGTGATTACTTTTTTTAAAACTTTTTATGCAAAAATAAGAATTTATAATACAACTAAAATTATAGTACATTAAAATTACTATTTACATAAATACATTTAGGCACCGTAATTTTTTCTCTACTTAAAACTAAGTTTGTCGCCGGCAGAGCAGGTATCACAATTGCGCGCGCCTGTCGCGTCGTCTAGTAAGGGCCGGATTGGCCGGGGGGCCCGTATGAGGAGCTGACGCCACCGCCGGAGCCGCCGCCGTGTCCGCCGCCGATGGAGCCTCCGTGACCACCACCGATGGAGCCACCGTGACCGCCGCCGATGCCGATAGAGCCACCGCCGATACCACCGCCAATGCTACCGCCGCCGATACCACCGCCGATACCACCGCCGATACCAGAGCCGCCTCCGATAGAGCCACCACCATCCTTCTGGGTCTTGTACTTGATGAAGTAAACCTCGGGCTTTGAGGGTTGAGTGGGTGCAGCAGTGGGGATGGTGATGTCGGGCTGCTCGTCGGGTTTCTTGACCAACACGTAGACGAGGGTCTTCTCTTCGTTCTGGGCCTGAGCGGGGATGATGGGCGCGACTGGTGCGGGAGGAGCGGGGGCCTTGATGAAGATGATCTTGTAGTGCTTCTGGGGAATTCCACCGCCGCTCACGATCTGGGGACGCTGTTCTTCAGGTTCTGGGGGTGGGACATGGACGTAGATGTGCTTCTGCACAATAGCGCCACCGCCGAAGCCGCCGCCGCCGCCGCCGCCGAAGCCGGCGCCTCCTCCGAAGCCGGAGCCTCCTCCGAAGCCGGAGCCTCCGCCGAAGCCGGAGCCGCCTCCGGATGAGAAACCACCGGAGAAGCCTCCAGAGGAGAAGCCTCCTGATGAGAAGCCGCCACCGCCGCCGCCGCCGCCGAGGCCTCCAAAGCTGCTGGAGCTCAGACCACCAGAGGAGAATCCTCCGCCGTGGCCGCCACCAATGCCGCCTCCGAGGCCACCGTGTCCACCGCCGCCTCCGGGCGCGCTGTAACTGTAACCCGCCTCGGGCCTAGCCGAGCCGAGTGCCGCAACGGCAGCTAATACCTGCGGCAGAAAATTCACTTTTAAACAACACTTTTACAAACATATCGATAACTCGGCTATACTGATCGATAATCATCATCGAGAGATGCACTCGATGAATAGAGCCGAGCGATCGGAGCACTAAACAATCCAATGAGGAAGCACAGTGCGCGGTCACAGGAGCGGGGGTCAATACACAGGTCACAAGTCACTTTCACTGCACGAATACCTACCAAAAACGCTTTCATGTTGACTCACGGAGGTGTCGTGGTTGTATGATGCTCTGTACCACGGACCGTAGCCTTTTATACTGGTGGATCGGCGACGCCTCTCTCCCTGGCTCTTCCTAACATTCGGCCTTCGGGCCATACGAGAATTATGATTTTAATGACACCCGTCCAATTCTTCTTTGGTGAAAACAATGTGGATCTTGTACGACTATTGGACACTTTCACAGGCTTCGTCTATGGTTATAATTGATATGTCAACAGAGAATTCGATGTGACATATTCATTTGGTATTGTTGTCGATGTCTCCTATTGTTCAGGTTTATCTGCGAGGTGTTAAATGTCCCATAGATAGATACACTTGTCTAATCTCTAAGTTAATTTTCATTTAACTTTTTCTCAATGTAAAAACTTTGAGTTAGTTCATTGATTACGGATGTAGAAATAGTTTCCTTGTTTCAGTAGTTGTTGTGTCTAAGATTACGGTGAGTTTCTTGTGGTTTTGATCTGCATACATTATGACCTATTACGTTATTTACAAATTGTAACCCGCAGTGTCCTCTCCTAATTAATGATTCCAATGCAAAAATAATATTTTGGTCACTAAAAAAGCAAACATGAATGATAAATAATAGGTCGTACGTACTTATCTAAAACGAGGTAAAATCACTAGACTATCGTCGACAACACAATTGTAAATCATTTTCACTTTTCCACTTTTAAATTAACATCCACACATCACATCATTACATCATTTTTATTTGCTTATTGCCCCTTTTTATCACTGAAATAAAATTCTTTAAGAAAACAATCATCTTTTGAGTAGTTATTTATCGATCTAAAAGTAGTATTGAACCAATGTTCATATCTTGTTTAAAACGAGGTAAAATCACTAGACTATCGTCGACAACACAATTGTAAATCATTTTCACTTTTCCACTTTTAAATTAACATCCGTATTTTTATTTGCTTATTGCCCCTTTTTATCACTGAAATAAAATTCTTTAAGAAAACAATCATCTTTTGAGTAGTTATTTATCGATCTAAAAGTAGTATTGAACCAATGTTCATATCTTGTTGGAATCACAATTCATGCCAACGGCGAAACATGCGGTTACCGTTGAATTTTCCTAAAAAAAGAACTTTTAAGGCGAATTCCTAGTTACACTAATTTCAATACCTACCACAAAACTATTTAGCTCCATATACTGTGAAAGACATTAAATTCATCCAGGACAAAAAAAGCTTCATCTCAAAAACAGCTGGACCAATTCCAGTGAAACTTAAGAAACGATATCATCAGTGTATGTCATAGGTCAAGTTATTGCGATATGACATAACACTGACATCGCAACAACAATAAAAAAATACAACTATCTCTATGGAATACCAGCATAACATGCTTTTACAAATGTGTTTTAGTTTTATGGACCGGTTCACAATGAACCATGGTACACAAACCGTATATATAATTAAATTATTCTAAATTGAACTTTGTCATATCCGAATAGGGTAGGAAGTAGGACTTCATATCCTATTACTCTTACTATGCGAAAGTTTGTTCAGATGGTGGTTGGATGTTTCACGCAGAAACAGCTGAACGATATTAGCTGAAATTTGGCACACATAAGATATTTTTATCATTTTTTTTTGTGTTTTTTACTACATCCATACTAATATTATAAATGAGAAAGTAACCCTATCAGTTACGCTTTCACGAGGAAACGGCTGAACCGATTTTGATGAAATTTGGTATGGAAATAGCTTGAACGCTGGGTAAGGACATTGGGTACTTTTTAATTCCAGACTTTTTCTGCAGCCACGATAACCGACATTCACGCGGATGACGTCTCGGGCAAAAGCTAAAAAAGGTATATTATAATTCAAAGTTTAGTTTTTGTTCGTAAGGGATAACCTCCAAAACGAATAGTCTGATTTAGTAATTTGTTTCGCTAATAAGGAGCTACGTTATCCCTGAGTGCTGTAGGCTATATGGCTCTTTAGTCAACTGATCCCACTCGAAGTGATCCCGTAGGTTCAGTTGACCTAATGCATATTTTGAATTGGTCAATTGGACCCGTTTACAAATTTTGTAATTTGGACAGGCAGTAAGAAAAGTTTTTGCCATTATTATTACGAAAACATCCGCAGACCGTGATGGCCCAGTGGTTAAGGCGCCCGCCTCATGCATGAGATTGTGGGCTCGATACCGGGCAAGTACCAATGTGACATTTCAATTAAAATAAAGTTTCATGTTTAACGAACCTCCAGATATAGTAAATGACCTCCAAAAATATTAAATGATCGTCAACATTTAACCCCATTTTAATGTTTAACGAACCTCCAGATATAGTGAATGACCTCCAAAAATAGTAAATGATCACCAACATTTAACCAAAGTATTGAAGAAATGTATGAGTTTGACTAAAAAGCGATTTGGTTCTGGCAGTAGTACGCGCAGTAGGCGTAGGGGGTCACAGTTCTAACCTAACCGAACCATGTCGGATCCGCCCCAGGGGGGATTTAAGGGTTCTAAGATTTGGTGACTAAGATTTAGTGATCATTTACTATTTTTGGTGGTCATTTGGTGTCTATCATTTGGTGATCATTTACTATTTTTGGTGGTCATTTGGTGACTAAGATTTGGTGATTATTTACTATTTTTGGTGGTCATTTGGTGACTAAGTTTTGGTGATCGTTTACTATTTTTGGTGGTTATTTGGTGACAAGATTTGGTGATCATTTACTATTTTTGGTGGTCATTTGGTGACTAAGATTTGGTGATCGTTTACTATTTTTGGTGGTCATTTGGTGACAAGATTTGGTGATCATTTACTATTTTTGGTGGTCATTTGGTGACAAGATTTGGTGATCATTTACTATTTTTGGTGGTCATTATATTTATTCCCTAAAATAAATGAGGAATTCCTAAAAAAATCACGCGGTCGTTGTCGCGGATAAAATCCAAGTGTAGTATAAATAAGGACACTGGGTTAATTAATAAAGTCTACGTAGATGAAATTGTTAGCAGTTCAGAAGCTAATTAATTTTATTTTCCGTCCAATTCATTTTAAAAACTTTCATCAACACCTATATCCAGAGCAACTTTCGGAAAGCCACGGGAATTGAACCCGCGATTTCAAGTTGTGAAACCAAATTTTTAACCACTGCACTAGCTTAACCGAAATTTGTATGACCTACATAGATACCTAGTTGTTACTGTCAGTATCTAAAAAAAAATTACGTGTTGACTTGAGAACCTCCATCTTTTTTTTCCTTCAGTTAAAAATACAGCATGTTCACCTAGTGACGATTTTTTTAACGAAATTGCAGCATAAAACCTTCATAAGAACAAATTAGCAAGTTCAGGCATTGTGTCACATAGCAGCAGTTTGCATTGCTTTCAATTAGGCTATTAATAAATTACGCCTTGAATAGAGGTCTTTATATATTTTGATGTCTTGAAATTATGTCAATTGTTTTGACCATAAAATGTATGCTATTCGTATCTTCAGCGGTTTTTATCTTCAATTGTTTTTTTCTCAATAGCCTATTATTTCAAATGTAGATTGACAGTTTTTTTTTGAAAAACTTAAAAATATGTTCTTAGTAACTTATAATGTTTATTAAACGTTTTTCAGCATTTATTTTTCTTGGATTATTTTCCTCTCACTAGCCTACAATTCAAAGATAGGCACTTTTAATTGAAAAATAAAAAAGATTAATTTGTTCTTGGTAATTTGCAGTGCATATTAAAACCAATCCTATCTGCAGCCTATTTTATTATCAATATTTCAAAAATTGGCAGAGATCGAGAACCCTTTTTTTTAATAAAGTAAACTTCTTTTTTTTTATAAATTTTTCAGCCTTTATTTTTCTTTGATTATTTTACTCTCACTAACCTACATTTCAAAGATAGGCAGAGATTGACAACATTTTGTTTGAAAAATAAAAAGTTTTGTTATTGGTAATTTGCAGTGCATATTAAAACCAACTCTATCTGCAGCCTCTATTTATCATCGATATTTTAAAAACTGGCAGAGATTAACAACCTTTTATTTTGAAAAAACAAACTCTTTAATTTTTCTTCGTCCAGTGTTATCAACACAATGATATAAACGATTACATCTATCTACTCACCTCCTTTATGTAAAGTCATGAAGATATAATGACCCGACCTGCCTTTCCAAGTTATTGACTTTCTCATCTCTTGTGTTCCGGTCATGTAACAGGGTATACCTATGTACAGGTATACTTTGTGCATAGTTTTGCATACGGCTACTGTTTTTTGTTCGTACAGTCAGAACTCTACATTACCTGACCCCTCTTTGAAAGGAGAAGATAGAGTCAGGTATATTTATGATATTAACTGTACCTTGTTAAAGCAGACATGTTCTTTTTTTTGTATCTAGTTCATGGTAGTGAGAATCAGGCAGAGCTAAATATTTTTCAACCGACTTCAATAAAAGAAGGAGGTTCTTAATTTGACACGTATCTTTTTTTTTTATGTTTGACCACATAACGTCTTATTTTAATTGATAGTGTATACCTCGCAGTTGGTTACATATATATATTTCATAAAAATATTTCATTCCTAAGGGTAGAAAATTAAGGGATGACTGAAATTTGTTGGTTTTGCGAATTTGAAGTTATTTTTGATCATCCCGTAATGCTTTCAGCCCCCTCTCCATATAATTATAATTTCCTGGGCACCCCTGTCCTTCAAACCACAGATTACGTTGCTTGGCAACAGAAGTAGGAATAATAATAGTTCCTACACACACAGACATAATACAAAATGACACCACATCTAAAGGGTTAGGTACAGTTGTAGTTGTATATTTAAGTCCCATTTAATGGGGTTAAGCCTATTGTCATCAACCGGGAACAAATCCAGTCTCTGGGTTGAGAAATTCTTAACGGCCAGTAATAGTACTGGATATTAAGAATTTATCAACCCAGTTCTTAGTATGGAGACTGAATCTGTGTGTGACTGTATAGTCAGTCACACACAGATTCAGTCTCCATACTAAGAAGTACTTATTTGTTATAGACCTGGATTTATGCATAATATTTGTTTTTAAACACACATCACACATTTTTATTACGAGTAAACCGGTTCATCCTAGGCAAGCTGTTCCACCTTAGATCGCATCATGATTTAAGATCAAGTAAGCTAGAAAATAAAATTTAGTCTCTTCTCAAACAATGAAGGCACGAATTGTACTAGTCCGGAGGATCTGTTTAACATAAAGCTTTATTATTATTAACGTCTGTTATGGTGATTTAAACCACATAAAACAGTGCCATACAAATGGACCGAGGTCCCAGAGCCACAAGACCTACGTCATGTTTGCACGGCTGAAATGTTTGAAAATAGATAGAGTAACATGTATTTAAGAAGGTATGCATACTTGCTAGTGTCAATACTGGGTAATTTTTCAGGTATCCGATACAAAAGATACCTATAGCATGGTGTTTGTTTTTTAGAAAAGATTTCCAGGATATCGTCAAAAATCTACATCATTAATTGCCGGACACTTTACATTTCCAATCTATACCTACTCCCTTAACGTTATGGACTAATATTTTCATAACCAAAAAATTTTGGATGCGTAAATTTTGGATTTCGGGCAAAAGCTATATTGAATAACTAGCTTTTGCCCGCGACTTTTTTAGATAGCCCTATTTTTTTATATAAAATATAGCCAATAGCAGTCAGTGATAACGCAGTTTCCAACTGGCAAAAGAATTTTCAGAATCGCAAGTACTTCCGTAGAATAGCCCGTTGAAAAAAAACAAACTCTTCAGCTTTATTTTAGTACTAGCTTCTGCCCGCGGCTTCGCCCGCGTAAAAAAAGCTATTATCCCAAGGGAACATTTTACCGGGATAAAAAGTATCCTATATGTTAATCCAGAAAATGGTCTATCTATGTGCCAATTTTCATGCAAATCTGTTCAACGGTTTGCGCGTGATTGAGTAACAAACATCCAAACATCTTCACAAACTTTCGCACTTATAATATTTGTAGGATAGTAAAATATATTAATCGATATTTATTCATTCATTCATTTATCAACCTTTTGACGCCCACTGCTGGGCATAGGTGTCCCCCAAAGAGTGGATTCTATTGGGGGGGTTTAGCCGTAATCGCCATGCTTGGCCGATGCATGTTGGCGATCGCAGTAGGTGTTATGGTACTCAAAGGACGCTGTGCTGCCCATCCTCTGGTCAATATCCCTCTGTCGTCTTCTACGACACCCACGGGTAGAAAAGGGATGGTGCTATTCTCGGCCGGCACCACACGGCCACACGGCGTAATAGATATATAAATGATTTAGGACATAAAGTAGGTGTGTCTACTCTTGGATCTTGGACTAACACATAGTACATTTTCATAACAATACCGTATTGCGTTAGTAGCAGTATATAATTAGCGGTGGTCATTGACTCATTGTCTAGGAGTACCATTAGTAATCCCATTGTCAATCTACATCAAGTACAACCAATGCTGTTGGGAAATTTTACGATTACTTTCACTTACTTATCTTATCTTACGTCTTGTTGGACGTGATAAGTAGGCGTTGGAGATGTCGATGATGTGTGATATGGGCCTCAGGGCTATATTGTTTTATAAAAACCAGACAAGTGCGAGTCGGACTCGCCCACCGAGGGTTCCCTACATATCCATACTTCTATACTAATCCATACCTACTATCCATACTTTAATCTACTTAATATTATCAATGCGTTTTTTGCGACATAAACGGCCATATCTTTTTCACGTGATTTTATTACAGCATCAAGGGACCGTAGACTTAAGTATATGGTTTTAATTTCAACTCGATACCTCCACGCGTTCCCAAGATAAAGGGTCTTGACAGACAGACAGACGGACAATAAAGTGATCCCATAAGGATTGCGTTTTTTCCTTTTGAGGTACGGAACCCTAAAAATGACATTTTGTATGGGTAATATCAGATTTAATTAATTTGACTAATTACGAGAGCGAGTGTGGCAGTAAGATTGGACTAAAAAGTTCCTGCAGTTGTTGATTTATGTCTAATTAGTTCAACTAGGATACTTTGAATTCTTTTGGAGTCTTGTAATTGTAAAAATGTATAAGACTACCATGTAGTGTTATATAAAAGTTCCGAATTAAAATAAAGAGAAAGAAAGAAAGGCTGGCAGTTCAGGTTATGTAGATCGTACTTCAACATGCTTTTTAAAACCCAAACCATGGTTTTGGTATAGTTTCTCACGAAAAACGTCACTATGGCCGTCAAACAACGGAAAATTAGAGCCAGAAAACGAGCTATGAAAACCTAATGGATTGTAAATTAGCCTTAATAGGTACTGAACTACGATTAGATAGTTTGAAAGTCAAAAGTCAAAGGATATTTTAATTAATCCATTTAAGTGTTGGCACTTTTGAACTGTCAAGGAATCGGTTAGTTAGTCAGAAAGTTTAAACTAGTTTCAAGACGTATATGTGTTTATGGGTAAGAAACTCCACAGACAATATTTTTACAAATTCTTGGTTACATATAGCATTTTTTTGACAACGATATGTTCCGTGTTTTTGACCAACGTCATCACCATCATATTAACCTATTGCCGTCCACTGTTTAAAGTAAGCTTCCCCCAGAGATTGCCAACATTTTTTAATATCTGTCACAAACTAAGCTCATACTTACATAGGCACATCACTTTCGCCATCCAAGCTATCGGAATGCTTCATAAACGACCTGAATGACAGGAAAAAGGTAAAAGAATTCAATTACTATGCGAAATCAAGTCGAATTGTCATAAATCGTACGTGTGAGAGGATTTCACGGTGACGTAACGAGCATCGACCTCGCTTTATAGAATTAAAAGAGAATGCGATTATGATTTGATAAAACCGCAGAGATTTGCACTACAATATTGCGAAACGGTACAATTTGAAGAATACTGTGTGAATAAAATAAAAAGAAACATATCGGCGAAGCTCAGTCCGGTGTGGGCTGTGTTTGTAGTCGGACATCTTGTTTTTTTTTCTGCTTAACATTATACAAGTCTGTTTTGTCCTACTACAGGACAAAGGCTTCTTCTCATACAGAGAAGGCAAGAGCATTGATCACCATCCTTGCTTATGGGGGATGGGAGATGCGCCAAGGCAGCTAATCAAATTCAAATTTTCTTAACGTTTTTTTGCAATTTACAGCTCAGTATCAGTCTGTATAGTAAGAAAAAAATATTTATATGCGAGAGTACCTAACAAAAAATATGCACTAACAGAATTATAATAATTAAAATCATAAAACTCTACAAGTTAGAAAAGCTTGTAAATGTGCATATAGAATGAAAAATATGACGTTTATAAGCTTTTCGAACTTGGTTATTTTATTTATTATAATTCTGTAAATGCATGTTTTTTACTCTTGATTACCATACTTACAAAAAAAACATACAAGGGTAACGTGTTACTCAGAAACTGGGTTGTGAAGGTCCCGTAGTCAGTTGGTATTCAGCTGCCTCCGGTTAGACTGGACGCCGACCCCAGTGTAGTTGGGAAAAGGCTAGGCAGATGATGATTTTTACCATACAACTAGGTATACATATATATCCATACTGGGCTGAAAATTGCAAAAAACGTAAGACAATTTGAATTTTACGGGCTGCCTAGCACTTTCACCTTAATGCAGATTGATAAGTCCTGGGGGCCAAGTCTGCTATTTTTATAATTTCGTCATTCCAACACGATCCCATTGTCATTTTGCTAAAAGTTCGTAATCTGCTAAATTCATAAAGGTCGATCATTGACTGCACGATGACGTTCTAATGGTAGGTCGCTGATCATAGGAACTGTGAAAATTTTAGCAGATTACCTCCTAAGTCAGTCATTCAGTTGTCATTTTGTACAAGATTACCATTCTATATAATTTCATTCAATGGCGTGTCAGTGGTTGACCATTGGAAAGTCATAATGACGCCATTATATTAGTAGATTACCAAACTTGTCAAAATCAACAATTATGAAATCAATGATAGACCATTCTGACACTATTGTAATAGCAGACTTGAGGCCCAGGTTGGCCCTCAATGTGTTCCTTCATCGATGTCAATTTGTCCCAAAATTGTATTTGGAACAGATTTTAAATATCAAATTTTTTTTTCTTTTTCCTTTTTGACGGACCCAATGTTGCCAGTTATTATCTATACACAAAAAAATAACAGCTTTTTACTAAATGCATATGACAGTCATCTGCCTAGCCTTTTCCCAACGATATTGGAGTCGGCTTCCAGTCTAACCGGATACAGCTGAATACTAGTGTTTTACATGGAGCAACTGCCTATCGGACCTCCACAACCCAGTTACTGGGTAACACGATACCCCTTGGTAAGACTGGTTGTCAGACTTTCTGGCTTCTGACTACCCATAACGACTGCCAAAGATCTACAAATGACAGCCGGGACCAACGGCTTTACGTGCTTTCCGAGGCACGGAGGGGAACTCGGTATGAAAGGGATGGTCACCCATCCACAGACCGACCGCGGTTAGCGTAGCTTAACCTTTGCCCGATCGATCTGTACGGCTTTAACTTAGCCACGAGCTTCTCGCCCTAAATGCACATGACAGTAATAGATGGTTACTTACTGTAAGCACCGTCTATACTTTAATTCAATTCAATCAATTTCAGTTTTGTCTGTTTCATGTCTGTCTGTCTGTCTGTTTATTCCGTCTAATCTCTGAAACGGCTAGACCGATTTGACGGGACGCTCAAGGATGTTATAAGGAGTAATTTTATTTTAGAAAAATAATTAGGGTTCCGCGAAAAAACGGTCTATTACGCTGACGAAGTTATATAAATAAATTAAGCAGTTATTATAAAAGCTTCGTTCAGTAGTAAGTCGTTAATACTTGCACCAATTCAAAATACCAGATGTATAACGTTGTAAGTCCAAAGTACCTAGATTTAGAAATATCTTAGTAGTCATGTATCTAAGTGCAACCACTTTTACACTTACAGCACTCAACCTCTAGAGTCTAGGGCCGCTAAATACTTAACAACTTAAACACTAGAACGCTGCGACTGAAAACCAAGCGCAGATAAACATACTTTAAAAGTTTCAAGATGTATTGAGTAATATTATGTAGTATTTTACTGCCTAGGCTATTATTACGTTTTATTACATTAATAGTACTTCCTAAAGTCCACTTCTCATGTCAAAAACGCCTTTATTGTACACGTGACCTAAAGTTTAATGTCGTATGCTTTTAAGCTGCATTAACACTTTAGCAAATCCCGGGGCGCTGGATGTGTCAAAGTAATTATTTTCAATCAAACGTTTTGAATAGTCAAAGAGTGGACAAGTTTTTTTTTTTTTTTTTTTTATATATGACCACTCGCAACGACTCTGTGAGGTTGATGCTGCTTAACCGGACAATCCTGTGGTGGCCGAAAATTACTTTAAGGCCCCCAGCCAGGGCTTACAAACTAAGGATATTTATTAAATGAACAGACACTAAGGGCACCCCCTGCGGGGTTCGAACCTAGGCTTTGTGCGTCATTAAGGGGACAGCAATGGTCAGGCTGGGTCGAAATTATTTAGGGGAATTTAAAGCTACAGGCTCAGCGGCGCGGGCTGGCTCGTCGAGCAAGAGTCGGGCGGTAATATTACAAGGTTAGCTAGAATGTTATAAACTAGCTGTCTGTTATATAGCTTAGTGCCCTATGGAGAAAAACGGGCAAAGAGTCCTTGGTTATTCTTCCTTGTTCTCTTTTAATTTTCTTTCAATCTCCTTCAGTGAGGGTCATCAGTGAGGGTCCCGATGCTAGAGATTGACAAAGCAGGCGGACTGATCAATTTTTTTCCGCCACAACGTGGGAAAAAATAATTGTAAAGTTCTATGCGCGTGAGGTGGATCCCAGGTTGTGTGCCTTGGTCCATGTGGCCCGTGCCTTTTCCTTACTCTATTATAGGGAGGCTATTTTAATGACTGAAGACTTTTGCCATCGCAACGAGCATAATTATTGTCAATTGATTTCTCTTTCTTTACAGTTCGGTAATCTTACAATCTTTGATAAAGTTGTATTGATATTGCTGCTTACATGTAACGGAGTGAGTACCTACGTACGTAATGAATTTATAAGCTTTCAGTGTTTTTCCCTAATATTATCTACATCTTCAATGTTTTATTATGTCGGCAGGTCTACTCCCAGACCTTATTTTTTTTAAAACAGTGGATTGATCATTATTCTCATGTCGATGGCAATTTGCCAGGAATCTGACAACCAGTCTTACCAAGGCGTATTGTGTTACCCAGTAGCTTGGTCGTGGAGGTCAGATAGGCAGTCGCTCCATGTAAAACACTGGTATTCTGCTGCATCCGGTTAGACTGGAAGCCGACCCCAACATAGTGGGAAAAGGCTCGGCAGATGACGATGTCGACAGTTCGCAAAAAAGAAATCAGATTGCATAAAGCATATAATCATAGATAATAAATTGGATATTCATGTAATCATTAAATTAATTATGTATGTCAATAATTCTGATAGCCTAAAGCTAGTGAAAGAGGAAGTCATGATATCAATAATGCACGTTTATTAAAAACCGCTTTAGGTGTCCACACCTAAAGCGGTAAAAGTACATCAATCATTCCAATGATTGATGTACTTTTTGGTGAAAGAAGGAAAAGTGTAAATTATATTCGGTTACTGACGTCTGTAATGATATTATAAGAAATCCTTCTAGGTTTGCTTACAAAATATTCCTGACTTCTCCGCATGATTTTTTTTTCGACTCCCTAATTCTTATTATAGATTTCTTATTCGATCCCCGTAATTTCCAACTTCCAACTATCTTTCTCCATTTCTTTTATCTATCTCTATGGTTACTTATCTCACACTGCGTTTAGCATCACTTATTTACTCATTACCTAACCGTAACTTTGTCATATTAGTTTATGCGGCATGTCCAACGGTTTACTCGTGTTCAGATTAAATAACTTCCGTTCAAACTAACCTTTTAGTTAAACAAGAGCGTTACGTGTAACTGCTACTGGTGTTAACGTTATTTTCTATTTTTACGTTTGCTTACTAAACGTTTGACAGTTGATTTGATAAGAATGAGTACTTATGAGATTATTTTTTAAAGTTCAACAACTTAGTTAAAGACTCATAAAAATGTTTGTAAGATTTCTATCAAATGTTTTTAAGTTTTATCGAATATTTGTAAGAACTTTATCAAATGTTTGTAAAAACTTAATCAAATGTTTGTAAGAACTTTGTCAAATGTTTGTACACTTAATCAAATGTTTGTAAGAACTTTGTCAAATGTGTACTGTTTAGTTTCGAGTTGCATGTCAGCAAGAAAATAAAGAATTTAATAAATACGAGCTAAGGTCTACCAAAACAAAAAAAATCACAATCTATATTAATAAATTAATTACGGCATAATTTACGCCTAACTATTATCATCATCATTTCATCATTTCAGCCCAAAGACGTCCACTGCTGGACATAGGCCTCCTCAAGGGGGGGTTATGCCATAATCGCCACGCTTGGCAGGCGGATTGGCGATCGCAGTATGGTTGTTACAAAGGCACAGATAACGCTGCTGCCCATTCTCTGGTAAGTCCCTTAGTCACCTCTTACGACGCCCACGGGAAGATATGGGATGGTGCTATTCTTTACGTCCGACACCACACGGACCTAACTATTATGTACTTTCCAATTTATCTTAGGCATCAGTGACATCGGTAAAGGAAAACATTGTGAAGAAATCTGGAGTTTTGACAGAGGAAAATTAAAAAGCTCTATCCACATATCAGGGACGGCCCTTATAACATTTTATATGAACTCGTTCACACACGTCCGTGGCCGACGACGGAGCTTCAGTGCCCGGGCTGACGCCGTGACGTACCCGTGCACACCACGGCGTTTGCCCGGGCACTGACGATATTTTCTAAGCACGTTGCGCATAGTTAAAAACAAATGAATGACGAGTTTATAATAGAAGCGGTACGAATATATATAATACAGGATGTTTGGTAGATCGATGCAAAGCCGTAAAGCGGAACTAGTATAGACCATTTACAACCATTTGAACCGAACTTGTCTTAGCCGAAGTGTGACTAATTTTTTATAGCAGAATTTTAATGATTTTTGATGACAAAACCCAAAATATTGCAGTTAGTTGCAAATAATGGCCAATTTGAAAGATAAGTCATTTATTTTTTATTTTATTTGGTTTACATAATGCTCAAACAATGTTATAAAACATAATTAGGGGATCTGTGTGATAAGACATTTTTATTACAGGCATATAAAGTCAAAGACATTTTTAAAGATTTCAGAAATCTGTTTTTAGATGGCATGAAAAAAAATCACGGATGGTGTTTTTTTTGTTCAAACATTTTTTAAAACATGTCTGGTTATTGTTCTTCCTTTCGAGGTATCAACTACGAGGATAGCTCACCAATTATTGAAATTAGGACCAACAAACCAAATTGAGGGAGAAAATTATTTTTTTTGGCGAATTATTTAAAAGGAAATTATAATTCAAATCATTTATTATTCGTATTCAAAATGTTCGCCGCGGTTTCTAACACCAACACGGGCCCCGTCTTTACACTTCTGTTGTTGTTATTTTTAACTTCATCTCCAGTTTCATCGTTTCAAACGCTGAATTAATTCTCTCAATCAATTCTACTTTCGTGTTTATTTCCACATTCGTATAAACTTCCATGGCCCAACCCCACACGTAAAAGTCAAGCGGAGTCAGGTCGGGTGACCGGGAGGGCCAAGGGATTGGCCCATCTCTGCCGATACAGCTGTTAAGGAAGCAATTAGGTATTTAAGTGCTCCCGTACCTTTAATGTCCAATGCGCTGAACAACCATCTTGTTGAAAGATGACTTCTCGGTCTCTCTAGCGAATATCAGGGCTACGAATTCAGACGACTTGTCGGTCTCTAGCGAATACCGGATAATTTGTATGGCGAATCTAGCCATACAAATTATACGGTAAGAAATGGGGCGATGTCTGCATATTACTCGTTCGAGAAATTTATTCAAATAAATTTAAAAAACGTTAAATAAGTATACTAGTTACTTATTTCACTAATTGGGCCCCATTTCTTCCCGGATAATTTGGATGGCAACAATTATTTGGAATTCCTACAAAATGATCTTCCAGAGCTTGTAGAGGGTTCCGGGCCCCGATATTCACTAGAGACCGACAAGTCGTCTGAATTCGAGGCCCCGATATTCGCTAGAGAGACCGAGAAGTCATCTTTCAACAAGATGGTTGTTCAGCGCAGTGGGCATTAAAGGTACGGGAGCACTTAAATAATTGCTTCCTTAACAGCTAGATCGGCAGAGATGGGCCAATCCCTTGGCCTGCCCGGTCACCAGATCTGACTCCGCTTGACTTTTACGTGTGGGGTCGGGCCATGGAAGTTTATAGGAATGTGGAAATAAACACGAAAGAAGAATTGATTGAGAGAATCAATTCAGCGTTTGAAACAATGAAACTGGAGATGAAGTTAAAAATAACAACAACAGAAGTGTGAAGACAGGCCCGTGTTGGTGTTAGAGACCTCGCCGAACATTTTGAACACGAATAATAAATGATTTTAATTATAATTTCCATTTAAATAATTCGCCAATAATTTAATTTTCTCCCTCAATTTGGTTTGTTGGTCCTAATTCCAATAATTGGTGAGCTATCCGCGTAGTTGATACCTCGAAAGAAAGAACAATAACCAGACATGTTTGAACAAAAAAGCACCATCCGTGATTTTTTTTCATGCTGTCTAAAAATAGATTTCTGAAATCTTTAAAAATATCTTTGACTTTAAATGTCTGTAAAAAATTGTCTTATCAAACAGATCCCCTAATTATGTTTTATTAGATTGTTTACGCATTATGTTAACTAAATAAAATAAAAAATAAATGACTTTTCTTTCAAATTGGCCATTATTTGCAACTAACTGCAATATTTTGGGTTTTGTCATCAAAAATCATTAAAATTTTGCTAAAAAAAATTGGTCACACTTCGGCTAAGACAAGATCGGTTCAAATGGTCGTAAATGGTCTATACTAGCTCTGCTTTACGGCTTTGCATCGATCTACCAAACATCCTGTATATATATATAACAAAATGGTGACTGAGGGGTACAGATGGAAGATCGCGGCCTGTCCACGGTGCGGTCATATCCTATACGTGTGTGAACAAAAAGTCCCCGACGCAGCCCTGAAGGGACTCGGATGCACGGTCTTGGGCACTGTCCTGATATATACCTTTAGTCTTAAATCGCCAATTATCCTTGAGCAAGCGTGACAATCAATGCTCGTGCCTTCTCTAAATCATCCGTTTCTGAACATGGCCTTTCTAAAAAAACGTACGTTGGTCCTGTAATTACAAAATTATTTAACAAGCATAATAAGCAGAAATGAAATAATATAACCAATCCAATTAAAATAAAGCGGGACCAAAGTTTTCTTAGCAACACAAAGTTTTAATTAACCGATTAATTTTTGTTCAAACTCAATTAACTACGTGAAAGGTAAAATTCGAAGGATTCCACTGTTTAAGTATGTATGTAATACTTATAAATATTTATGTGAAGTCATTTTATTTTTAAAAAATTGTAAAATAGTAGTGATCTTTGAACTCAGACACTTGACCTTAATAGTATAGTGTTGCATCGAATACGAGATGATTTGCTGTCATAATAGTGTAATGATCACGGATTGGTCGAAGGAAGAGCTGCGTTGGCGTCGGTATGGTCAACGAAAAAATTCGTTTAATAAATAAAATAATAATAATTTTATTATCAGGTAACTGTGGCCCATAGATAAAATACAATTAAAACTTTATAACTATCCTACTATCCTACTTCACACGTAAAGTCGGCGTCGTGTGTTGCGCGGTGTAGCAGTTAGCCGGTCTCGGAAGCGCCGGAACACATAACACCTTTCGGCCAAAATTGCTTCTTCGTGAAGGTCGACAGATGTTCACTCTCTCTCTCACCACAAAAGAGTAGAAGAAGAAGAACCCCCAGTGTTAAATTAGACTTAATCCGGATAACATCAACAACATTAACATCGTTACTTTTACAGATATACTGTTCGCGACTATGTCTGCATATACTTCGATGGGCGACATTGTTTTATGTACTAGCTTTAGCCCGCGACTTCGTCCGCGTGAATGTCGGTTGTCGCGGATGTAGACGGAACACGGATTAAAAAGTAGCCCATAATATTATTCCTCAGGGTTTAAGCTAGTTTCATACCAAATGACCATGCCAGATCCTGCCCCACCCATGTACAGAAAATTAATGAAAATAATTGTAATGAATATAGAACCTTTCTATAGTAAATTGTTTTTCTTTAGAACTTGCGGATTACGAAATACCTACCCACAAAATACAAACTCATTTTACCTAAAATATAATTTAACCTTTAATCAATGTCATTATTGTTTTTAGATTTAAACGGAAACCGCAAGTTCTACAGTCACTAAGACTAATGTTTAGTTATCAGCAATAAATAAACAGTAAGATGCTACATATTGCACATGACTCTTATTGAGTGGGGCAAAGTTCTATAGAGTTTCTGGCATTGTCCTTTCATCAAAATGGTTCAACCGTTTCGTCGTGAAAGCGTAACAGAGTTACTTTCGCACTTGTAATATTAATAAAGTTTTAATTTAGATCAATATAGTTATATTTATAAGTTATTGAAAGACGTGCCAAGAGGCTCATAGACAACGACTTCCTGGTTAAGGATAAGCTCCAAAGCCTTGAACACCGCCGCGCCGTTGCCAGCCTATCGATCTTTTATCGGGTACATTTTGGAGAGTGTGCTTTGGAATTGCACAACTTAATTCCCCCATCCCCATTCTATCACCGGACGAGCAGGGATACGGCGAAGCGTCACCGCTATACGGTTGAAGTTCCACGGTCTCGAACCAAGCGCTTTGCTTCCACATTTATTATAGTGCGAACTGCCAGACTCTGGAATTCACTGCCCGCCTCTCTATTCCCCGATACATATAATCTGGGTATCTTCAAGGCACGAGTGAACCGGTTTATCCTAGGCAAGTGTGCTCCACCATAGGCCGCATCATCATTTAAGATCAGGTGAGTTGCGGTCAAACGCAAGCTTATAACAAAACAAAAAAAAAACTACTAATTTCTCTTAGCTAAACTCAATGCGTGAATGAGTTAAACATTATTCTTAACGAAGTTTCGCGGTTATAATAGTTGTAGGATAATAAGATGCACTGCTTTGTAGCATCTCAGAGTTTAATTTATTTTCATATTTCATTTGTCTTGTATTTTTTTTTATATTCTGCTCTGTAATGAGGATTTAGAAATCTGAAGTATGAGTCTATTTTTGTTGCTGACCGTACCCGATGGTTTGGTTTTCCACTTGTTGCAAAATGCGATTCGATTTTTTTTTATAAGTACCGTCCTATCAATAGAGTTAAGATTCCGGAGGTTATGTGAAAATGCGTCCTATTAAATACTGATATAACGGTGAAATTTGATAAGTTGCGTTCGTTTGTTTAAGGCGGGGAAAACCTGCAACTTCGCGAAGGTCGAAAATTTTGTCGGAATTGCTGCAAACTGCTTCTTCATTATAACCGGGTACTCTAGTAACCGGGTACTCTAGTAACCAAGTACTCGAGTAACCGGGTACTCGGGTACCCGGGTATCACTTGCACAGTCGGCACTGTAGAACTTAGTAACTAACATAATTGATGGATGTGCAAACAGATATTTTAATTGCTATAATCTTTGAACCCATAAATAGTAAATATATCATGGACGCTTACTTACACTTGCTTTTAATTGGTTGCTGGCAATGCTCTTGCATCTGAGCCGCCAGAGAGGCCAACACCGTTCGCTTATTCGCTGTCATATCACAGTAGTGTACAGACTAATAAATCATTATTTATTGCAACTGTGCAAAAACTACGTAAATATACACCAAGATTCTAGACATGATTTAAAATAACGGCTTTCTAAAAATTTTAACAGTGTAGTGTTTTAGTTACAAACTCATGTGACCAAAAGAGCTATGAATATTAATTTGGATGGATGGAGAGGGAGAGGAAGGCCAAAGAAAAGATGGGTGGATTGTGTGAAGAATGATATGAATGAAAAGGGAGTCATTGAAAGCATGACGTTGGACAGGACGGAATGGAAGAAGAAAACATGTTGCGCCGACCACAAGTAACATGGGATAAGGGCAGGGAAAAGAAGAAGAAGAAGAAGTAGTGTTTTAGTTACACTTTTGTATGGAACGGCAGTTTGATTTTTCGTCTAAAATCAAACAAAGACATACAGCGCTTGTTATACAGGAAGAGGTAGGCAGAAATGCTACACACCTTGGCTTCGCCAGATATATTTCGATCCTATACATTATGCCGTTTTTAACCGACTTCAAAAAAAAGGAGGTTATCAGTTCGACCCGTATGTTTGTATGTTTGGCCGCGATTATCTCCCGTTAGGCTGAACCGATATTGATGCGGTTTTCAGAAAAGTGTTTGTTACATTCTGGAGAAGGTTTTAGTATACAATAAACCGAAATTTATTCAGCGCTTTTTGAAAACAACAACAAAAACCGAAAAGACGTTTTCGTTTCTTCCATCTTTCCATCTTTGGAGAACTTTCAATCTCTGTTTTAACTGTGTTGCCGTTCCTTAATGGAATTTGGGTGATAATGAGGCACTGAAAAGCGGAAAATAAAAACTTTTTTGAAAAACGAGAATCGCCTTTTTTTTGAAGGCGGTTCTCTTTTTTCAAAAAACTTTTTTACATAATTTGTTCCCGTTTGTGACGAAATAATTTATTTAACTCTGCTTCCGAGTATTATGTCTGTACCTTTGAGGCTTTGGCATGCTGGGCAGACCGTCATTCCCATTAGTCCTAACGTAAAAGATCTCGGTTTGCATCTAGACTCGACACTTGGGTGGCAAAGCCAGGTTTCGAATGTCTGTCAAAGATCCAACGGAACCTTGCGGACTCTGTATCGTCTGAGAAACTTCTTGCCTGCTAAAACGAAGATTATGCTTGTGCAGACTTTAATTTTCCCTATAATCGACTATGGTGACGTGTGTTACTTTGACTTGAACTCTGTCTTGCTGGATAAGCTGGATAGGGTCCTCAATAACTGTATTCGATATATATTTAACTTGAGGAAATATGACCATGTGTCAAGTTACAGGGCTGAGCTCAAATGGTTACCCATTCGCCAGAGAAGAAGTTTGCGTTCGTTGACAACACTTTTCTCCCTACTCAACTCACCGACCCCTCCTTCCTATTTAATGTCCCACTTTCAGTATTTATGCTCTTCACACGCTAGAAATTTGCGGTCTTCTAACAATCTTCTCTTGCTGTGCCCTTCTCATACTTCTGATTTTGTTCACTCTTCCTTTCATATCCAGTCCATTCTTCTTTGGAATGAGCTTCCTCTCGATATCAGGATGGCCACCAGTCGGTATGAATTTAAACGGAAATTGCGGACATACTTTCGTCACAAGTAAGCAGAGCCATCTCATAAACGTCTTTACTTTTCTTATGATATATATATATATTTATATAGATATATATTTTATTAGTTATATAATTTTGTTTATGTACTTTACCTATTTTGTTATATTTTTTATATGCACCTGCCGTGTTATCTCTTCACCACCCTGGGTTGACTGGTAGAGAATGCCTAAGGCATTAAGTCCGCCTTTGTACCTTTGTGCATGAAGTGTAAATAAATAAATAAATAAATAAATTGTCGTAAAATTCAATAAAAAATAGTTTCTATGAAAAATGGTTGAGAACTTTTTTGATAGGCAAATGCGTCAAAATTTTGGTCTTTACCCACATAACAATTTCGTACCATAATAAGTATCTATCGCCTTATACTAGCCATGAATCCAGACTCCAAGCTGAATTTTGGATGAAACAGCTCAAGGTAAGGTGCAGAATTTTGCATGATCTACTCCAGTAGGTCGATTCTGTAAAATTCAAACAACAACTCTCATCTCACGTCGCTATTCAACTCTCACTTCGCTTAACGTTCAAAATGACCTTGATATATTTGACACTTTGAATCAGGTTCGAGTGCGAAGTGAGCGACGAAGTGACGGGAAAATTACCTTACAGAATGCCACTTCTTACGTCATCTCATACATTATCTGTCAAAATCTCCCTGTCAATTTAGTTTAACTCGCTGACACGCTCGCTAAGGTGGCGCTAGTGTAAATTCGAATTATCAACCGAGTTTTTAGAATGCCAATCAAGAAACTCACAGCGGATTCAGATTCGAAGTTTAGAATGAGTTCTTACAGAATCACACCCCAGCTGTACAAATAGATCTATGTTGTTAGAGCTTCAATTCAATAATAGATATACATCATTCAAACAATATGAAAGAGTCCATGCCATAACACCATCATTATAAATACCTTTTAAGGTTAAACCCCTTCTCATTTCTATAAATATTTCCTAGACAGTACTCTATCTTATGTCGCAGTCAATATCTCTTATACTTTTCTAGCAATTACTAATATTAAATTATTTAGAACTGATTTATCAAAAGTCAGATACTTATCTTTTATCTGAAGAATACATATATCTTTACTAATACTATAAAGAGGTAAAGTTTGTTTGTTTGTAAAAGGTGATTTCTGGAATTAAAAACGTTTCAAATCTAGTCGTAATCTCATGTGCGACACACAACAGAAGAAGAGTTTACTTCTGACGCAGTCGGGTAAATGACAGACCGCGAGCGAGATTTGAATTATAACATCCGTAAAAGTAAATAGAATTGGTACCCCGAATACAGAAAACAGTTTCGACTAAAACCAGACGAAAGTACTTATGACCAGTTACGAACTTTAACTGCAGCATATACAATTACAGTCACCTAACATTGATTTCCTCCTTTTAAGCAGAACTATCCATTTCAGTGAGTGTATTGAGATGATCGTAATCAGAACAATCAGAATGCTGGACGGTCCTAACGTTACGTAAATCTATGTATTACCTAATGTATGGAGATCATGTAAATAGTGGTTATGTGGTTGAATAATACAGTATGTCGTTAAAGACATTTCCATTTGAGATAGACATAATTATGTCTAGTTAGCTAAATCATCTAGTTTTGAGTTGTTACATATTTTGCTCTGATTATGAATTGTCGTAATTGGCATAATTTATAGATATTATAATATTATGAAGTTAAAGACATTGTCTGTTTTTTTTTTCGGAACTACGGTACTATGTTATTCTGTAAGAACTCACTCCAGTTCTCATTTCTGATTCCGCGGTGAAAACTGTATTAGGTATTCTGTATCTCGATGAAAACTACGCTAGTGCTACTAAGAGACAACATGAGTAAAGCGAACTATTATTACGTTACAATTTTATCGAATACCAAATACTTTTCACTTCAGGTAAGTGAAATCAGAGATGAGATTTCTTCCAGAATTACACTGCTGCACTGGTCTGATTTTTGTCGTTGTTATCACTGCGTGCATCGGCTTATATTTTATATCATCAAAGTATTAGGGTTCCGTAAGAAAATACACGTGGACGAAGTCGTGGACAAAAGCTTGTGATCATAAATCTTTATTTTAACATTTATATAATATGTATTTTTAATTTATCCTAATACTCGTACCTATAGTACCTACATAACTTATTTACATGAATAATAAAAGAAAACCTATAACGTATAAGCTAAAATAATAGGCATTGCCATCCAGCGTGGCAATGCCTTCAGTGTCTTGGGCACATTCCCTAATGGCAGCGACGTGGAGGATTTTTATGATGCCTTATTTATTATTTTAGTTTTTTGGCTTATATGTGGTTTTCTTTATTCATAGAAATAAGTTATGATTAAGGTATTATTAGAAAATATAATTAATTCTCTCAAATAAGGTAATACTGTTAATGAATAAATAATAAATTGAATATAGTACAGGCACTGGAAAAAAATGCAGAATTTAGAAAGAGAAAGGTGTCAGAGGTATGATAGTCCAGAATTTCAGATCATAGCTTCTGTTTCGACTACAGCCTCTTGGAAGTAAAATAAAACATATCCTATGGCACTCAGCAATAGTACAAAGTACCTACGTAAGGCTGGGGCGCGCCTGAGCAGTGAGACCACACAGAACAAACCGCCATGTTTCGTATGCACACATTGACATTACGTTTATAGGCATTCTCAAGCAGTTTCAAGCAGACTTCAGTCTCGACTGTCACGTGTTGTCAAAATAAAAAAAATGATGTAATTGACATTTCACGACAAACAGGAAAATGTTGTCATAAAAAATTGCAAAGAGTTCCAACCAGTGTCAATAAAATTTCATATTGTCACAAATAAAACCTACAGAGTCAATAGCAGCCCTAGTGATTGTGGCAAGTTCAGGTAATTATTTTTGAGGATGGCGGGAGCGGGCCTTTTGTAATCTTTATTTTTTGTGGCAATAGTTGTGGATTACCAGCTACATTTAAACTTAGGTGGAGGCGAAACTTGTAGCTTCACGCAGTAAACAGTAAGATACTAACGGACAAAATTAAGGACATAAAAATTGTGCAAATTATATCTTAAAAAATGTTGCTTCGCACAATTAAGTTAAAATGCTCACATTTCTCCTTAATATTAAGAAATATTTTCTTTACTTACTCATTCTGATCTTATTATCTCTAGATACATAATTAATCTTTATGTTCTGAATTTAAGACGTCAGTCATTTAATATTTTAAAAAGGAGTACAGATTTTTTAATTTCATAATGATGAATTTTAATCTTTATAGAAAATGTCAAGACGCCATAGCTTTCTCCATTTGTTTAATTATCGTATGTATCAATTATCCCACTAAGGATCAGTGCAAACAGTTCAGCAATGCGCTGAAGCATTTTTCATCTATTAATTGATAATTAATCAAAATGCATCAGTCATAGAGTTTAAAATTGCGTGAAAGGTGGCATTTTGCGTGGTATTTGTTTCTTTACTACATTTCTGTGAAAACATAGCTCACCAGAGCCTGTAGACAAAATCTCTTTCTGTTAGCGTTAACGCCAACGGAAAAATTTAACTATGAAGTTGACGTTTGCTTCCCAGATGTCACTTGATGCAAATATGTCAACTCCATAATATAATTTGATTTTCCGTTGGCGTTATCGCTGCACTGCACTGCAGATTTTGTCTACAGTAGGTCGATTCTGTAAAATTCAAACAACAACTCGCATCTCACATCGCTATTCACTATATTGTTGTTGTTTTATGTATAATTATTTAGGTTAAGGTATTTATCTATGGGTCTTTGTAACCTGAAAGTAAACGGTTTTATTTATTTATTTATTTTTTTATAAGGTACAAAATGACCTTGATATATTTGACACTTTGAATCGGGTTCGAGTGCGAAGTGAGCGTCGTAGTGACGGGGAAATTACCTTACAGAATGCCACTTCTTACGTCATCTCATACATTATCTGTCAAAATCTCCCTGTCAATTTAGTTCAACTCGCTGACACGCTCGCAAGGGTGGCGCTAGTGTAAATTCGAATTATCAACCGAGTTTTTAGAATGCCAATCAAGAAACTCACAGCGGATTCAGATTCGACGCTTAGAATGAGGTCTTACAGAATCACACCCCAGGCCCTGAGCGGTAATAATGCGGGTCAAGCTATGGCATTATTTCGTGCTAAAGACAGCATTAAAGACCGAAGGCAAAAGAAGAAAAATATCGCTTAGTTTAAAAACGAAAACACATAACTTGTTAAAATACAACAGAAACAGAGATAATACAATAATAGTCTATTAAGTAAAAAGTCACATTTACCACCACATCCAAGGGGGTCTTACCAAGGGAAATCGTGTTACCCAGTAACTGGGTTGTTGAGGTCAGATCGGCAGTCGCTCCATGTAAAATACTGGTATTCAGCTGCATCCAGTTAGACTGGAAGCCGACCCCAACGCAGTTGGGAAAAGGCTCGGCAGATGATGAAGTAAAAAGGCACATTTACAGTAAATAATGATCTTAACATATAACAGTTGCATATTTCCCTGAACTGGGTTGAACCTAACTAGGTTGAACCTGTGGTAATCCGTGTGGTGTCGGACGTAAAGAATAGCATCATCCCATATCTTCCCGTGGGTGTCGTAAAAGGCGACTAAGGGACTTACCGAGAAAGGGCAGCAGCGTTCTCTGTGCCTTTGTAACAACCATACTGCGATCGCCAATCCGCCTGCCAAGCGTGGCGATTATGGCAAAACCCCCCTATGGGGAGGCCTATGTCCAGCAGTGGACGTCTTTGGGCTGAAATGATGATGATGATGGGTTGAACCTGTGCTTCAGGCTAGAAAGTGTTTATTTTGTGCTATGATAAATTTATAACAAATAAAATAAAACCATAAAATAAAGTAAAAGTCTCAGTACGTAGACAATTTCTTTTTACATTGCAGATTGTAAGCGATTTTATTTGCATACTCCGAGCAAATGTTCTGCCCGTTTGTAAGAAATACTTTGTATCATTTTGTTACAGCTAAAATAATTCAACTTATAGATACACTACCATACTCAGAGACGTAACTTAATAATAATGAATAATTAACTTTAAATGACCAACATAACTTGGCACATGTCAACAACAATATTTTTGACTTAACTCTCTCACTCAAGTTAATGATTCATTAATATTAAGTGACGGCTCTGAGTGTGACAGTTAGTTCTCTTTCGGGCTCATGGCTAAGTTAAAGCCGTCATGGATAGATCGGTCATAGTCAAGCTTCGCTTGCCGCGGTCGTTCCGTGGATGGGTAACCATCCATTTCATATGCAGACCCCTCCGTGCCTCGGTCGTTGGTTCCGGCTGTCAATTCGTAGATCTTTCACGATCTTTTAGTAATTATGAGTAGGTAGTCAGAAACCAGAAAGTCTGACAACCAGTCTTACCCAAGGATACCGTGTTACCCAGTCCCTAACGTAGTTGGAAAAGGCAGATGATGATAAGGAATTTGTATAAATTTCACGCGGATCCGCGGGCAAAAAGTAGTTCATATACAGAATAAATTTTTAACCAGTGCGTAAATTCTAGGGACTGATTTTGGTCCTCAAATGCAATAACTTTTCCTATAAATAAACCATGAAACCTCAAAAAAAAATAACGTTTTCATACGTGATCAATCATTTGTTGCGATATCTATGAGGAAGTAAAATTTGTTTTTGAGATTTCGATGTTGGTTCCATAGAAAAAGTTGTTGGTTTTGAACACCAGAATCAGTGTCTAGAATTTCCACACTTGTTCAAAAATTATCCTGTACTAGCGAGCCGACCCGGCTTCGCATGGGCCTATAGCCTTTCTCGACTATCGAACACAAAAATAATTTTTCAATTCGAACCAAGAAATCCTGAGATTAGCGCGTTCAACCAAACAAACAAACAAACAAATAAACTCTTCAGCTTTATAATATTAGTATAGTTACCAAATCGGATGTCATCATGAAAGGTAAAGTGAGTGCAGTCAACAAGCTTGTCTTGCCTTTTCAGTACTAATTATGTTCAACAGCATGTGAACGTACTTAGATCATCCCACAAGTCTTGCGAGATTGAATTAATTTTAACGCGAATAACATTCTAATATTTATGAATCCAAGATGCTTTTTGGTATTAATAAAAATGTTCACTGTTTTTATCAGGGTTGTTGTGAACATCAGCATCAGCATCCCCTGAACTTCAGCATCATTTTCAACATCAGCATCGGCATCAGCGCGTCAGCATCCGCATTGATCGATGCTGATTATTAATGCTGAAGTTCGAGTCGTAACATGCACTAGGTTGTCTAGGTACTACTGAATTACTAATCTATTACCTACTTATTATTACTACACTGCTTAGTTTGAATAGTAATATTTTGTATAAATAGCGCCAAAATTATTGAAACAATTTGTTTCGGATGATGATGTTAATGATGAAACATCAGCGTCAGTATCAGCATCCGCTGGTTTTTATGTATTGGATATGTCGCAGGAAAATGATACAATTAGGGATTTGTTCAAATCCCTAAGGGATTTAGACTAATCACTAAAAAAATACTGCACATGTCGTTGCGAGAGGTCACGTAGCTAATATGTAATGCTGGCACTTCACATGGCGTATTTATGTAAATATTCGCTTTATTTGGATAATACAAAATCAACTTATTTAATTTTCAATAGCCATAGGATTAGAGTTGTAAAGAAACGTTTTTTTTTCTGAGATGAAAAAAAAATCGTTTGAAAAAAACAGTTTTTTTTCCGGAGAAGGTTCTTTTTCAAGAGTACGAAAATAAAAATATGGTAAGGCGGTTATCGTATATGAGTTGACATTACATTTTCTTTTTGTTTAATGAGATAATACCATTTGTTTTTTGTTAAATAGTACATACATGTCTTAAAATAATTGGCAACACCCACTGAATTTTACCATTTACGGGCGGGGATTTCTCTAATCCTCGTTTAGTTTATGTTTTGATTGAATTGCGTCAGACTGCAGAAGTGCAGCAACCTTGAGACAGTGAGAGTTCGTTATTAAAAACAAAACAACAGTGTTTTATTCCATTTTTATTTTTTCTAAAAAAAAAACCAAATGTGGAAAAAGAACGACGGTGCCAAGTTTTATTCATGTCTTTTTTCAAGATTGTGATTTGAAAATTTACATTTCTACATAGGATACATTTTGTATTATCCAAATGAGGCGATCCAAGGCCATCGCCTCTCATGCACGAGGTTATGGGTTCGGTTGCGAACCACGAGTAAGTATTAATGTGAAATTTTCAATTCCATAATTATGTACTTCCTAAGTTTATCTTGGACATCATTGAAATCGGTGAAGGAAAACATCGAGAGGAAACCTGGACTATGTCTGAAATCACTAATTCCACTTAAGCGCACGTGGTGATGATCACCACGTGCGCTTGAGCATTGATATGCTCATGCCTTCTCTGAATGAGAAGAGGCCTTTGCCTTGCATTGGGACAATATTAGGATCGTATTATTAAAAATACAAATCTGTATCTCGGTAGATGAGGTATCGTAGGAGGGTTGGTTCCCTTTATGTCGAGTCCCTTTACGTCGAGCCGAGAACCTTGTCTCGCTTCTATTTCCCCTATGTCGAGTCTACGATTTCTGTCCCGTTTCTACTCCCTTAACGTCGAGTTTCTTTACCCCGCTTTTACTACCTTTACGTCGAGTTTAATCCATACTTCCATACTAATATTATAAATGCGAAAGTAACTCTGTCTGTTACGCTTTCACGATGAAACGGCTGAACCGATTTTGATGAAATTTGGTATGAGAAAAGGTTGAATCCCGGGGAAGGACATCATAGGCTACTTTTTAATGCGCGACTTCGTCTGCTTCCGCGATAACCGACATTCACGCGGACGAAGTCGCGGGCAAAAGCTAGTTATATCATATTTTGAAGTACAATCAGGTTTAGTAACTCTGTTACTTTTCACGATGGAACGCCTGAACCGATTTTTATGAAATTGGTGAGAAGACAGCTTGAACCCTGGGGAAGGACATAGGTTTTTTAATCCTCAACTTTGTCTGCATCCACGATAACCGACATTCACGCGGGCGAAGTCGCGGGATAAAACTAGTAGAACCATATTTTAATGATACTAGTTTTTAATTTATATCCTGACTGTATCTATTAACCAAACTCGTACGGACGTAACGGTATCAGATAGCGTAAGATAGTAACATTTTGCAAGAACAATAGACTCTCAGACTCGACGTAAAGGGACTCGACATAAAGGGAACCAACCCGTGGGAGTATAAGAGCGGCCTATTTCAAAATACATGTATTTACGGCCTGCCCATATCGTTCACAGTTACGTGAAGTCGATTATATCCGCATAAAACCGATTATGGAAATCTTAACATTGTTGTCGATCGACTAAATTGTTCGACTGAAAATAATCGAATGGTTCCACGGTAAAGATTGGTGCGCTGATGTGGTTATTGGGCTGTCAATAATGTTTATACTTAATTCATTAGTAAACGATTTTGTGAAATTTTGTTTTATTTTTGTCTTCTTTTTTCGTGTCCCATAAATCCAAACTAATAATATAAAGAGAAAAGATTTGGTTGTTTGTTTGTAATTTAATAAATTAAACATATACTTCGACTGATTTTAAAAATTCGAACACCTAAA
This sequence comes from Charanyca ferruginea, assembly GCA_947361185.1. Taxonomy (NCBI): domain Eukaryota; kingdom Metazoa; phylum Arthropoda; class Insecta; order Lepidoptera; family Noctuidae; genus Charanyca; species Charanyca ferruginea. The sequence continues at coordinate 6,919,001 of OX376070.1, forward strand.
GAAAACTACGTTAACAGTGAGTGCTTAACAAAGGCTATATTTTGTAAAAAAAAATACCATACGTAAGATCCGCCGAAAGAAGTCGCGGGCAATGTGTATTTTTATATTTTCAAATAAAAATTAAATCATACCTAAACTTAGGTCTCCTTTTTTAATTTAAATTGAAACCCTTTGAAGATTTTGTTTACAAAAAGAAACTCCCCAACAAGGCATCAAGATAAAAAACAAAATAGGCTTTCTATTTGTAATCAAATATAAAATCTGTCAGAGTTACATTTAATCTTATAACTAAGCACGGTGTGAACCAGTCTCCACTGAAACCCTTACCATCAATATATTCCTGCCACATAAACAATAACACTCATTGTATTAGCATGCATTTGCATGTTCACAATTGTTCCCATCCGTATTGCCAACCCACAAAAACTTGTTACGTTACATTACGCGATAGAGAAACTTCAAAAGTGAGTAATAGTAGAAATAGGTACAACTTACTATGAGTTAATCTTCTATTTTTATCAGATTTCTATGCGTAAGCGCACCCGTCATACGTGATAGTTCATTCAGAGTGCGTCCTATTCGCGGTAGGCCTACGGAGATCAAATTAGCGTTGGGTGTTGCCAGCATATAAATTTGATGTTACGTCACTTGTAATCGGACTCTGTAAGGAGTTTATGGTTTAAAATTGGACCTCAGATGTGGGCTTGAATTTGTATTTTCAAGATTAACAAGGATGTTGAAATAATTAGAGCAAGGTAGTTTAACGTGACAATATTTTTCGCTTATGGATATTTTTCTTGATATAGATATTTTTATAGCAATGACAGTGTAACCTTCTGTTATATAAATAAGAACAGTAACATGAATTGTTTCATTTTGATTTCCAATAAGTAGTGTCGAAGGTTTCTTGACCTACTTATAATTTAACCTTATTATATAGGTTTTGTCCAAGACTTCGTTAAAGACGCGATTTCTTAAAAATAATATATCTAAAAGAATTGTATGAGTTTTCATACTTACTTTAAACAATCCTTAAGTTTCATTTAACTTTGTAGTATAGAAAGAACAAATTCTTTTCGTATATAAGCAAAACTACTTAGCTTAGGTACTTAGTTGTTATATTACATTTCATATAATAACTTGGGTAAACTTCGAAATCAACATCGGTTTAAATCCCAGGAGTTATTTCTATCGGCCAAGAACTAAACTAATAAAACTTACAACATTAAAAGGTTTTGAGAACCTTTCGGAGTGTTTACATAGGAAATGGTACTTAAAATATTTTCTAAGATTCTATTTTTTTTGATGGCAATGGTAGACAATTTTGTCCATTGCCTTGATTACACTAAGGTATACTTCATTAATTATAACAAATATCGTTATTTCAGTTATCATGAGCTTATTGTACTACTCCTGAACCTAGGCTTCCCCCAGAGATCGTCAATCAACCCGGTCTTCGGCAGCTCGTATACATCCGCTACCAGCCACCTTCTTGATATCGTCGGTTCACCGCAGGGGGTTCCACACTACGCTTGCCCAAACGCGGTCTCCACTCTACTCTCTGCTCCATCTACGGTCTGTCCGTCTGCAGACATGACCGGCCCACTTCCACTTCAGCGTACTGATTCTACGCGCTCTTTGGATCTCTGTCGAATGACTTCATTGAGAATTATATCCCCCTGAGCATAACCCTCTCCATTTAACGCTGCGACCTAAAATTTGGGGAAATTATTTGCTTTTTAGCACTAACATGCTATTTCAACAGTGTAACCTAATAACTATCGTTCTTAGGTCGTTTTTTGTCTAACGCTGTAACAAATGCAGTATAGGTACAGAGGTCGGATATCTATGTACAGAGGCCAGCACATCAAGGTACCCCAGTCTGTCAAATTTCTTTGATAATCTTTAATCAATAATAATAAGTTTCGATGTTCAATTGGGTTTTGTGTAAATATGTACCTATAATAATTATGTTGCCATACAGCAATAACATGACGTATTTGTGTTAATCCAAAGTTACTTATCTACTGTCAAAGATAACCCGTCAAAAATCTAAAATGAAAAACAAAAACGGTCCACTGTAAAAAGTGGTGAGATCTTAACCAAGTCATCACTTATTTTAGTAAGTATCTGTAAAGGTACTTATCAGACAACTTTGTCTTAAGTTGTTTCCCAATTAGTTAACCTACCAATATTTATAGTGACCGTGTCAATATACAGGATGATGTTTAGACATCTTAGACATACCTAAATGAACTATGTACCGTATTCACGAAGGCTTGGATGTCGGTGTGAATCTTACAAAATAGTAACCTGTTCAAGGACTAAACGCAGCCATAACCTTCTCAATTAATCCGCGCAACATTCGGCAAGCGGAAATAATTATTATGACACTCGAGACTCTCAGATTACAAATTGGCGTATGTCTAATTGGTTTCTGCACAAAATCTGCATGCAAATGACATCACACCGGAACATTTTCGAAAAAACTGGTTCTTTCTAATCGTAGGAAATTGAACTCTGCCAAAAATGGGCAGCGACCGAACGTTGCGCAACTGTTGGGCTGCAAACTATTCGATTGCGAATGAAGGCGATGCAATGGGACCCATTATAATTGCCCGGATTGCTTCATATGATTTGTAAGTTCGTATGATGTCCAATACGCGTGATGATTTTGTATGGGTTAGAGTAAATTGCTCTGAAGGTAACCATTCAAATTGGATGCTTGTTTATGTGGTAATCGAGGGTTAACTACACTCCATTCATTATTACATACGACAAATATGTATAATTATAATGCTATTGTTATTTCTATTTAAGCATGATTGTAATAAACTTCGTTGTTTTGTGATAAATACAAAGCATTATCACTACTCTATTTCTCATAAATATAAAAAAAAATTAAGTAAAATGTAATTACTTCAACAATGTAACTTAATATCGCAACACTATACTGTGCTCCAAAATAGGAATAGCAGACGTGGCTGGCTGCCCAACTTAAATGGGACTGGGCTGGTCTGTGGGATCAGGTAACACAGAACTGGTGACTCTGAGACAGTAAGACGGCACAGAACTGGTGCTCTAAGACGGGGTCCACCACGAAACAGATCAAAGGAGTGGCTCAGAATATGCTAAAACAAAAAAATAAACCTTTTATTCATCGTTGTATGGCCGCTTTTTTTTATGCTATGCTATAGAAAAATAGAGTATTATGCTATAATAGAGCGTATGCCACTGATTTCGTCTGCGTAAATGTCGGTTATTTGCCCGAATTCTTTTGTAAAATTAGAGTATGTAACGTCAGCTCTCACACTACCAACGAAAGGCCCGTCGAAATCGGACCAGCCGTTTCAGAGATTAACCTGAACAAACAGACAGACAGACAAACATTTGAAACAAATTGGAACTTTGGTATAGGCACCACGTCAAGATAGAAAGAAAGAAAGAGAAAATGTTTATTGACATAGACCATGTCTACACAAAAATAATAATAAAAAGGTTACGTAAACATTGATATGCATTTAGTAAAAAGCTGTTGTTTTGATATTACAAACAGACAGTTCAAACGTTTTTATTCGAATGTATAGAAGATAAAACCATTAAATTGTTCGGAAGCAAGATAAGGGAGGACCAAAAATAATCAATTCTATAAAAACATACACTAAAAGAAGTTCTTAAGAATTGTAAGAAAATTGATTTCGTTGAGTTTATTTAAGATAATAGGAGTAGATAAGTTTCTAGATAAGATTTCTTTTCATTTCAGTCTATTATCTTCAAATTGGATTTCTTAACGTTCCTGAAAACAAGAAACATCTGTTCACTAAACAAAATATTTTAATCCATTTGTGAAACAGATGTAATCTTCATCGAGAGATCAAAGAAAGTTCCTTCCACTGGTAGTACAAATTACAAAAAAAAAAACATTTAAAGAAACCTCCTCACAAACAAAAACCTCTCAGTTCATGGTTGCTATATTCTTTTGATAAAATGCGCATCTTTTACTGTGACCTTGAGGAGGGCAAGCAAGCATGGCGGACAGCTCCTCAGATATAAAGATGTGCTAAAACGTCACTTTAACAAGTGCGAGTTAGACCCGTCTCAGTGGGAGCAACAGGCCGCCTTGACGGACTGGGCGGACTTGAGTGGAGAACTTTGGTTAAAGCCAAAGTTCATGATGTTGAACTTCAGCGGCGCCTTGAGCTTGATGCCAAGCGCGACCGATTGAAAGCCCGACCACCTGCGGCAATTAATTATCATTATATAGATGGTGAGCTCACATGCCCGCAATGTGCGAGGGTTTTCACAAAGAAGACTGGTTACATAAGCCACATGCGAGCTCACGAACGTCAGCTACAGCGGAGCTGAAGCAAACGCCTTGACCGAAATCGGTCGGATCGCATCATCATCATTCTTTTGATATCATTGAAGTAATGGAATACCAAATCTCGATCAGACCTGTGGGAGATACTTAAATCCATTCCTAAACTACTGCCGTCCACTGCTGAACGTAGACCTCCCCTAGAGATCGCCAACCAACCCGGTCTTGGGTAGCTCGAATTCATCCGCTGCCAGCCACCTTCTTTAAATCGTCAGTCCATCGTGCGTGACGCAGGACCTCCCACACTACGCTTGCCCAAACGCGGTCTCCACTCTAGGGCGTGTCTGCTCCATCCACCTTCTGTCCGTCTGCAGACGTGGCCGGCCCACTTCCACTTCAGCGTGCTGATTCGACGGGCAACGTCGGCGACTTTAGTTCTCTGACGAATGACTTCATTACGAATTCTATCCACCAGAGAAACCCCAAGCATCGTTCTCTCCAAGCACGCTGAGCAACTTTGAATTTGTGGACCAGACGTAGGTCTGGTCCACAAAACTGGAGCAGCTGGTGGAGCTGAAACGTGGCTTTGTTCCGGAAGTCATCACGGAAAAAAGAGAACGGAGTTGATAATCTTCAAATGCCTGATCAGATTTTCTTGAATCATAGCTAAAAACATTCTTGCAGTTGAATACCAGTGTTTTACATGGAGCAACTGCTTGTCTGACAACCACAACCTGGATTTACACTATACTCCTTGGTAAGACTGGTTGTTAGATTTTCTGACTACTGACTACCTATAATGACTGTCAAAGATCTACGAATGACAACCGGGACCAAAGACTTTATGTGCTTTCCGACGCACGAGATTTTGTATGGTAATTTATATTTATGACGTCACTTCTAGTTTAGTCACTTCAACTTGCGTCGACCCCAAGTAACATGGGATAAGGGCAGGAGTATAATGACGGTGTCATCTGCCTAATTTTCTCCGTACACATCTGAGTTACAATATATAAACATTAAAAGCCTTAATCGCTTGACAACAGTCGCCTTACTGACCTGCATGACTTATCTGCGTGGGAAACAGTAACCTCTCATCAACAAGACAATGGTAACCCATATACGAAAGACAAAACGTTGCGTGCTTTTAAAAAGTTATTACACACATACTCGTGCTAAAAATAGAACGTTTAACTGGATATTGCTACGTAATTATGTGGTAGTTCCACTCAAAATGTAATTGAATGCTGTACTTGAACTGAGAACCAAGGTTTTGTTCCGTTACAACTAAAACTTTTTTTGGGTCCAAAGTCCATGCAAATTGGTCAATGTCCCTTGAAGCTTTGGTGTAATATTTTTTTTTTTTTTTAAGTATTTATTTACTTAAAGGTTCGCCCACAGCACATATATACATACACAAAATACATTCTAGGGTTACATTCTAATATATTTGCCAATTACAGGCAAACACAACATTGACCAAAGCGACGCCAGATTTCCACTTAGTTGCTAACTTAATTTAGGATTACAATTAATTTAAAATACTTAGTAGACAAAAACAAAATTAAAAATAAAATACTAGGCAGAGAAAACAGAATAAATTTCATTATTACATTTCATTATTGTGTAGAAATGTTCTTGCCTTAAATGTTACTTTTTTCTTGTTTTTTTTTACTTTAATCCCAACTATGTTAGAGTCGGCTTCCAGTCTGATAGGTCTGAATATCAATATTTTATATGGAGCGACGGGACCAACGGCTTTACGTGCTTTCCGAGGTACGGAAGGTGTCTCGATATGGAATGGGGTCACCTATCCACACAGCTACACAGCTAAATACCATGTTTTATATGAAGCCATGATGCCTTGCTTACCTCCATAACCCAGTTAGCGTGAGTAATACGAAACTCCTTGATAACGCTAGTTGTTATGACCACTAGCCTTTCTGGCCACTGACTACGTGTAACGATTTCACGCATTTTCCGAGTCACGGGTTGCTACTTCACCAACTTCCAAAGTCCTTGCTGCTACTGAGAAATTTATAATTAAAGAACTCAGTAAAACTTTGCACGACCCGTTCAGGGGGCCAAGTCTGCTATTTGTTCAATTTCGTCATTCCAACACGATCCCATTGTCATTTTGCTAAAAGTTCGTAATCTGCTAAATTCATAATGGCCGATCATTGGTCGCACAATGACGTTGTAATGGTAGATCACTGATCAAAGTAACTGTCAAAATTTTAACAGATTACCGCTGTCACTCATTCAGTTGTCATTTTGTACGAGATTACCATTCTATAACATTTCTTTCAGTGGCGTGTCAGTGGTTGCCCATTGGAAAGTCATAGTGACGCCATCATTATATTAGTAGATTATCAAACTTGTCAAAATCAACAATTATGAAATCAATGATAGACCATTCTGACCATCTGTATGTACTATATTTCTATGATTCTGACACTATTGTAATAACAGACTTGAGACCCAGTAGTCGTACTTGCGACCGCACTACCAACGAACGGAGCAATCAATGTTGATAGATTAAATTGCACAAGTGAGTATAGACAATTCGCAACATCGAAACATTGCATGTTTACCTCCTAAATATTCGATTAAAGACGCTTTGAAACTTGGCATAATATTGCTAAGCATGTCATAATAATTACACGCACTTAATTTTCGCTTACGACGTCTACAAATCACGTTAGGGAGAGAGGCGTGAAATTATATAAAGCAAATATTTTGTGAGGTTAGCGTTTAATTGTAGATTTCCATTAAATTTTGAATGGTCTTTGATTTGTATGGGATTATTTGAAAGATAAAATGAAGAGAATTTGTAAATGGTGGTGTGACAGGGGCTTTGATTATGGTCTATAAAATGGTGTATGTATATGACAGTGAACGTGACATTTTTTTTATAGAAACCAAGAAAAAAATGATTATTGACACAGACCATGTGAAAAAAAAAGGTTATTCAATATTTATTTATTTGTTTATTATTCTTTATTTTCGAGCCGTTTGGGGTTGAAACCCTCGGGTCGTGGGGTCCGAGTGCTCATCTCCTTTTGAAGGAAATTTCCAAAAGGTTAGTTGACACTTCTCGTGATCCAAGAGCTGGTTTTTACTTTGGTCAGAGGTTAAGCATTGCCATCCAACGGGGCAATGCAGTCAGTCTCTTGGGCACATTCCCAGATGACGGCGATGTGGAGGAATTTTTTGATGCCTTATTATATGCCTTCTAGTGGTCACTGACCCTGACTGCTAAGCCGGAGGTCGTGGGTTCGATTCCCACCCAGGACAAACTTTGTGTGATGAGCATGATTGTTTGTTCTGTGTCTGGGTGTTTATCTATAATATGTATGTATTTATAAATTATATAAGTATGTATATCAGTTGTCTGGTTACCATAACACAAGCTCCGCTTAGCTTGGGACCAGATGACCGTGTGTGAATTGTCCCAAGATATTTATTTATTTTATTTTATTTATTTTTATTAGTTTATTTTTGGTTTAATAGTTATAGGTTTTTATTTTTTTATTGTACGTGAATAAGTAGGTTGTAGGTTTTACAAATTGGTTCCTTAAAATAGACATTTTCTGTTGACTGAAATATAGCTGATGAAATAAAAAGAACAGAAATAAATAAAAAACATTATTGTGTGCGCCAAAGCTGCGCCAAACAGGCCCAGTTCAGTATAAATGCCAGACCACTAGCATAGTATACCATTATAATAGTCCACTAGTGCTTGACGCTGGTTTTGAAATGGACCTTTGTGTGACGTATTACGGATGTAAACCAGTTTTAATATGAAACATAAGTAGATAAATAATAGGGGACTCTTCTATTTCAATAAAAATGAATAAAATCTAGTCGCTCTACCAAAAGATAGTTTCGTAGCGATAAAACACTGGTATGATGTTCAGCTGAATCCTGTTAGGCTTGAATACGATCCCAACATATTTGGGAAAAGGCTAGGCGTATGATCAACTAGACAAAACGTACAGCAACTTTTTTTTTGCGTTAGTCGTAAACTAAAACTAAAGTTGTATACATAAATATGCATGTAACATGCTCAGGGGTCAGACTACATGCATCATTACTGCTTAAGGTTTGCAACACAAATGTAATGTAATGTACATAATATATTGTACACAGACGCATATGTAATGAGATTATGACGCAATGTATTGAATTTCAAGCGAATGATATGTAACGAACACCCTAGTATAGAGAGATACGAACTAAGAAGGTACCTAGGTTCTTACTAAACATAGGACTAGAGAAATGCGTGTTTCCATTGCCACTTTTTATTAGGAACAAACGTTCCTTTAGTCGCTGATTACCTAAAACGCAGTCTGCCAATTTCGCGTTATGCCTTGACCTAACGAGAGATCGGCGTATTGATATTTAGACCCATTGCGTATTAGTTAATGAGCGAAGTAGGCGAAATGACATTTTGGTTTAGTGCGTATTAGCTCAAGGGCGAGGTATATTGAGCGTTAGGTTATGAGCGAGGCAGGCAAATTAAGACTTAGTTTCAGTGCGGTGTGCGGGCCCATCAAACCACAGGCCATACCCCTGGTGGTATGGTGGGTCGTTTGGGTTAGGTTAGAACTGTGACCGTTAGAGCGCGAAGGCGAGCGAGCGTAGCGAGCGGTGCCGCGGCAGCGGCCGCCGAGCGCCAGATCCCCTCTATTGTATTGAACATTCGACTCTCGTGAATGTCTTATCACTAAATTCCCATGATGAGAAATAGGTTTATTGCGACATAGTCATATCGCTAAATGACCATAGTGAGAAATAGGTTTACTGCGACATAGTCATATCGCTAAATGGGCAATATGAGGAGTAGATCTGTTGCGACATAGACAAAGACATACTTAGTCCCAACGCTTATTTTAAATGACATTTTGGCATAACGCGAAATTGGCAGATTGCGTCTTAGGTAATCAGCGAGTAAAGGCAAACGTTTGCCTCCAACTTCGGTCGCTTGGAATTAAAGTATACTATAAATAATAATAATCTTTCAAGTTAGGAAATAGCTCTCTCAAGTAAGGAGATTCCTTTATCAGGAGCCCTGACTACCATTAGCTTGAACCCTGTTCGCGATACCGGTGAGCTATTTTTTTTTTTTTTTTTTTTTTTTTAATCCAATATTTAAAAATATAATATAATTGATAAAATAAATAAATGAGAATAAAAATCATAATTGCAGACCACACACAATCCATAAAAATAACAAAATAGTATTGGTGGTAGGATTTGGTAGCATACATTCCATCAGCAAATTCCTTAACTATAAATAGGTACTTAACCAAAACTTAACTGTGTTTACACGTACCAACCCTGAGGGCTAATTCACGTAATTTTATGACGCGCCGATGAAGTTGTAGTGCAGTTGCGGTTAAGTTCAAGTTTGAGTGATAAACAGTATTCTTGTAGTCTTTGAACTGCGCGTAAGCTGCGCCTGAATTGCACGTCAACTGAACTGTACGACAACCAAACTCTACCAAACTTACTTATGGTGTAGCCACATGAGAGAAAAAATATTACTCACTAAATAATTGAATAGAATCGATTTCATTTTCTTCCCGTGGGTGTCGTAAGAGGCGACTTAGGGACTTACCAGATAATGGGCAGCAGCGTTCTCTGTGCCTTTGTAACAACCATACTGCGATCGCCAATCCGCCTGCCAAGCGTGGCGATTATGGCAAAACCCCCTCTTGGGGAGGCCTATGTCCAGCAGTGGACGTCTTTAGGCTGAAATGATGATGATTTCATTTCAATGAATCCAGTCCAGCCTCGCTTCTGCGAAAACGCACTACAGCGGCGTTTCAACCCTAGCTGTCCGTAGAAGTTATTGCACTGAACACGTAAGCCATACCAAGACTTTATTGTATACTCAGTTCAGAGCTACCCTACCCTGTACTACGTAGTACTATTAAGTATTCTGTGTCTATCTTATACAGGGTGTCCAGCACGACATACTGCAGGGGGTGACAGCTTGGGTCAATACCTGCCAAAACAACACAATATATGTTCAGCAAAATCTTACGGATTTTTGTTCACCACTTTAGGTTAAAGTAAAACGATAAGAAAATTGTTCTGTGAAAATTTGAACAAAAAATTGTATTTCTTGAGAACATTTTTGTTTTTGATAGAAAAAAAGACTTATCAATGAGTAAAGTCATTGATAAGTCTTTTCAAATTCACGAATAAGATGCACAAAAAAAAAATACTAGAAAAGGATTTTTTCATTACGAGATGCTTAAAAATTTGTTTCAAGGTTTTTTCGATATTTCGGAAAATTTAGTTAATCTGTAAATCCGTAAGATTTTGCTGAACATATATTGCGTTGTTTTGGCAGGTATTGAACCAAGCTATCACCCCCTGCAGTATGTCGTGCTATTTACTGGACACCCTGTATATAAAAATCATCTGTGCGTGTGTATGAAAGTGAATTCCTCCTAAACGGCTGGATCGATTTTGCTGAATTTGTTTGTGTGTGTTCCAGTGGATTCGAGAATGGTTTAGATTTACAATTGGACCCGGCAGGTGGCGCTGTAGTCGGGTTGCAGGACAACGTCTGCCAGGCCCGCTAGTACCCTATATAACTTGGCAATAGCGTAGCTTTTTAAAAGTATTTTTTGTTGTTGGTTTCTAGAGAAAATCTTGGAAACAGAAACAGAAATAAACATTTTTATTCCGTTTTTGTGTTCCCGTGGGATCCATTTTTGAGACTTTAGCTTTTTTCTGAAGAAGTCGCGGGCTTAAGCTAGTGTAAACTAATATAATTAAGAGAAAATATTAGATTCTTTGTTTGTTTGTTTGTAATGGATAAAGCTCAAAAAATACTTAACCGATTTAAAGAAACCCTACACCCATAGAAAGCTACGTTATTAGCGAGTACACACGGCTACACATCAAGCAATACATTTCCAGTTAATGCTGATCTCGCATTGTATAGGATTTCCGTACAATGCGAGGTCAGCTTATACTGGAAATGTATAGTTTGATGTGTAGCCGCATGTACCTAGGTAGACTTTACATATTTTATTCTAACAAAATAGGGACGTAACAATATTCACGCGAACAGTCTCGAGTAATGTGCTACATAAAAAATATATTTATTTATAACAGTCTCGAGTAATGTGCTACATAAAAAATATATTTATTTATTGATGAAGGGAAACATGAAAGTATAAAAAATATATTGCCAAGGCTCACAGAAAACGTGAATATTGTCTGTCAATCACTCATGTCAGAAAAAAAAATACGTTTGGTATTTTCTCATAACACACAGAATCTCAAAAGAGTAATAAGGTACCTATATAAAACGAATGTCGTAGGTAATGTAGGTATGTATTGAAGAAAGTGAGTATAAAATGTCAACTGCGTACGGTTAATGGAAAATAATTAAATAGCCAACTTTCTTGGGACGTGAAATTTTTTATTTCAAGTGTTGGCGGCATGTCACTGGCAGCCAATTAGCGTACAGATTCGAGTGTCTGACCGACCTTTAGGCTGGCTACAAAGACTCAAACCCGCAAGGTAAATTCGTTCGATTTTTGAAATGGAAGTAGCCGTTTCGCTAATAATTATTTATTTAGTTGAATTTGGTTGGCTTCAGACTATATCCAAGCACGTAACGTAAAATTGTTCGATTTTTGAAATGGAAGTGCCCCTTAATATTATTTGTTTAGTTATAAGACTTTATTCATATCAACGCACAACGGTTGATAGAATTTATGTTTTATTTGTCGTGTAAAATTAATAAAAAATGCTTTAAGATAATATTTATGTACTTATTTTATTTTTTACTGCAAATTGTCTCGACGCGAATACTTGTCCGTTAGAGCACTTAGTAACTAAAAAATTAAATATTAATAATAAATACTGAAAATCTTTTCTGTACTTAGCACAGTGTCGCAACGTAGTAAAAATATGTGTATTCAATTTATAGAAGAAATTGTCATAGACTAAAGTTGTACTAGGCTGTACAACTTTAGTCTATGACAATTTCTTCGACGTTATATTTTTTATTTGGATAATCACGAGCTAAAACATGTAAACAGTTGGTCTCATTCTAAACTGATTTTCACCTTAAACTATTGATTGAAATGTTATCGGATTACGAATAGGGTATTTTTGATCTCCAACTACTATAAAATAGGTTTTATCTATACTTAAGTTGAAATAGTTATTTCACGAGAAAATTGCTTTTGAATTTTGCAATCTTTATAAATATTTATGCTAGTGACTGTACAACTCAAAGTTATTTAAGTCAGCCGTTATAGGATCCGAGCTTTTAAACTAATTATTTATAAAGGATCTTTTTAGAAAGTTTCAAAATTTACGATACCGCCCATTAGCTTGTAAATGGCAAATGTCAGTACCTATTTTTCATAGATACAAGATGCTATTTTTAGTTGGTAAGTAGGTGTAATGGATGGTAGACTGAACATTCTGAATAATATTTTTAATTTTGTTTTTTTCAACCTATTTGGTCTTCCCTCCGCTTCCACTCTTCTCAATAAAAAAAAAACCGGACAAGTGCGAGTCGGACTCGCTCACCGAGGGTTCCGTACATATTTGTAGGTACATATAACTATCCATACTTTAATCATCTTTATATTATAAATGCGTTTTTAGCGACATAAATGGCCGAATATTTTTCACGTTAACATAGAGGCTTGATTTTTTTACAGCATCAAGGGACCGTAGACTTGAGTATATGGTTTTAAATTCAACTCGATACCTCCACGCGTTCCCGAGATAAAGGGTCTTGACAGACAAACAGACAGACAGACAGACGGACGAACAACAAAGTGATCCTATAAGGGTTCCGTTTTTTCCTTTTGAGGTACGGAACCCGTATAGAATAGAGAATAGAATAGAATGAGAATAGAATCAGCTGTTTGGTTGAGTCCACCTTCTATATTCAAATTGGACACGTTTGTGGGCAGCTTTATATGTATGTTTAAATCATTACGCTACGCACATAATACGACGCTATGCGTAATATTTATAGCACATTTTGAAGAATTCTCAATAACACCGCGCAATGCTACCAAATATTACCCAACACTAGTTTTTAACTAAATAGAAAGCAGTGTTTAGCTTCTTTTAGCATTTGTCATGTTTATCAAGATTTTTTATCGTATCTCTACTGTTCATTGTTCGCTGTTTCCTAGACTATAAATTTCTTTGAGTTTGAAATTGTAATTATAGTCATTAATTTGCTTTGTTGTGATGTTTTATCGTTCACTGATCATTTTGAGTGTTGTTTTTTTTTTTTCCTTCCATGAACAATCACACGCGGCATGCGTAAGCGCACGTCAGATATTTAACCGTAACTTCTCTTCTCTTGAGTCATAAGTACGCGAAAATTTTAGACACAAGCTCTAGTTTCCGAAACCGAATATTCGGCCTCGGTCTAAGTATCGGCCGAAATGTATTTTAATTTAGGTAGACATTTTTCACCCTTAACAGTTAACCGACGATTGCTGCGGTCGGTCTGTGGATGGGTGACCGTCCATTTCATACCGAGTTCCCTCCGTGCCTCGGAAAGCACGTAAAGCCGTTGGTCCCGGCTGTCATTCGTAGTTCTTTGGCAGTCGTTATGGGTATTCAGAAGCCAGAAAGTCTGTCAACAATTCGTTTAGTCATAGGACTTTATTCATATCAACGCACAACGGTTGATAGAATTTATGTTTTAATTGTCGTGTAAAATTAATCAAAAATGCTTTAAGATAATATTTATGTACTTATTTTTTTTTTTACTGAAAATTGTCTCTGCGCTAATACTTGTCCGTTAGAGCACTAGAAAGATAATTCCGACTTTAATTCTGACTAATAATTCTTACTAACTCTTCTCTCGTCTTAGTCTAACTCTTACGCTTTCACGATCAAACGGCTGAACCGATTTTCATGAAATTTGGTATGAAAATAGTTTGAAACCTTGGGGAAGGACATAAGCTACTTTTTAATATACAACTTCGATTGCATCCGCGATAACCGACATTTACGCGGACGTTATCGCGGGCAGAAGCTAGTTATAAATAAAAACTATATTTTTTTATGATTTAATTACAAATGTAAAGTTTTCAGACTTTTCCCTGTACTTGTAGTATAAGACGATATTACTAGCCAAATTTCATAGTTCTAGGTCAACGGGAAGTACCCTAGAAATTTTGATTCCCTTGATAGTGTCGGAATATACGTTTTTTGCGGCTTAAACGGCCGTATCTTTTTTTCACGTTAACATAGAAGGTTGGTTTTTTTACAGCTTCAAGGGTCTAGAATTGAGTATATGGTTTTAATTTCAACTCGATACCTCCACGCGTACTCGAGATAAAGGGTATTGACAGACAGACGGACAGACAGACAGACAGACAGATAACAAAGTAATCCTATAAGGATTCTGCTTTTTTGCTTTGGAGGTACGAAACCCTAAAAAACGACAATTAAAATATGACACCAATAAACCAATCTAGTCCTTATTCTTAAATTAACAATTTAACATGAAAAATTCGCGTAGGCACACTAAATTTTGGCGGGACCAAAGTTTCGGCACATACTTAGCCGAAACCACAATTGTGACCGAAACCCATACAGAATATTTGGTCGGACTGTAACAAATTCCTTTTCACCGTTGACTTTCATATAAAATGGCCGACACAAATGACAGTTACTATGGAAACATGTACCTTGCGTAAGTTCATGGATGGTCCGTTCTCGCGTATGTGAGCAAGCGGTCCCACGCCCGGGAGTCGTAAATTAAATATTTTGTAACGAATCCACTACGATTCGTAGAAGTTAGGCGCGACCAAACGTAGTTCCTTTGTAGTGTTAAAAGTAACTGTTGGTAGTGTAATACTGGAACCGGTAAATCTCGTTAGGGATGTTTTATTGTTATTTACTGCGACGTTGTTCTAGAGGTCGAAAGCGCGAGAGCTGAGCGTGGTGTCCTGGGTTTGATTCTCAGGACAGCCAATTTATAACTAGGTCCAAACGCTTTGATTCCACATTTATTGTGCGAACTGCCAGACTGTGGAATTCACTGCCCGCGTCTCTGTTTCCTGATACCTAAATATAATCTGGGTATCTTCAAGGCACGAGTGAACCGGTTCATTGTAGGCAAGCGTGTTCCAACTTAGACCGCATTATCACTTAAGATCAGGTGAGTTGCGGTCAAACGCAAGATTATTAGAATATACAGTATGAAATTGAATTCATTAGCAAAATTTTAAGGAGTGACTCAGACCACGAACCTGAACAACTTTCATTATGGAGCCAACTCAAACAGCGCGAAAAAACAAAACAGCTGTTTCATACAGAAATGCAATAGGTACTCGGCCAAAATGTATGGAACAGCTGTTTTTTTTTTCGCGCTGTTTGAGGTGGTTCCATAATGAAAATTAACCAGGTTCGTGGTCTAAAGAAAAATGAAATGAATGAATTAAAAAAACCTTTTTTTTTAATTAGGAATTTTTCAGTAGTGGCTTGGAAGTTGGTGGTGTAATACCTCCATGACCTTTAAAACCATGTAGAGCTGTTGGTCCTGTGCCATATCTCTTCCATCAGATTATGAGAGTGAGGGAAGAGAGTGCACCTGGGTTTGTGCACACATTTGTGCACTATAATATCTCCTGGTCAACTCTTAACTGCCATGGTTTTTATCTTGATTATTTTTTATATTTTGTATTTCTTGATTACCTTCATTGTTTTCACATATATAGAAGCAACAAGAATAACGTAAGCAGTTTTTTGTAAAAACTTGATTTTAAAAGAGTGTCCGTGGAGTTTCTTGCTCGTTCTTCTCCATAGAGACCTACCTATGTTTTGGAACGAGCAACTAGCTTCAACTTTCTGACTAACTAACCGACTCCTTGACAATTCAAAAGTGCCTGTAAATGGTTTAATTGAAATAAATGCTTTGACTTTGACTTTGTCTTCCTGTGTACTTTATTAGTCACCATTGAGATTGGCCTCCATGACTATGTCTGTTTTAAATTGATTATTAAAAGTCATTACGCTGGTGCTATTTGCCTATTTTACCCTTAAAAATCAGCTGTTTTCTACAAAGATTCTCCATCATCATATCAGCCTATTGCCGTCCACTGCTGAACGTAGACCTCCTCCAGAGATCGCCATCCAACCCGGTCTTGGGCAGCTCGCTTCCATCCGCTGCCAGCCACCTTCTTTAAATCGTCGGTCCATCATGCCGCAGGGCGTCCCACACTTCGCTTGCCCAAACGCGTTCTCCACTCTAAAGCGTGTCTGCTCCATCTACCGTCTGTCCGTCTGCAGACGTGGCCGGCCCACTTCAACTTCAGCGTGCTGATTCGACGCGCAATGTCGGTGACTTTAGTTCTCTGGCGAATGACTTCATTACGAATTCTATCCACCAGAGAAAATTTCTCCGTAACACTATCAAAATATATGAAACAGTCGTTTTTATTTTAGATCACAGAGTTGGTTCCGTAACAAAAGTGGTTAGTATACACGAGTACTACCTATATTATGACCCCTCTAAGTTGCGTATTGAATTAAGTCAACCTGTACAAGCGCCATTTTCATTTACATGAATAATCTACATGCCAAAAGCCGTTTCAGTACCCATTTTAATTTTTCGCGTCCTATATGGTTTTTATCATATCATCCCACACAGATTTTTTGTAATAAAGTTAGACAACATTAATACGTGTCCAAAGCATTTTTAGAACCTTCTAAATTGAATTAACTCTGCTATATCAATTGAACATGGTAGCTATGTAGACACTAGAGTTTATATAATAGCATTTTACATAATTGTTTGGCAATATTTCTGTATACGGTAGGCAGTAATGCTAATTTTATTTATACATAATTAGCTTCTGCCCTCGACATCGTTCATGTGAATGTCGGTTAACGCGAAGTAGAAGAGTTCGCGAATTAATAAGTAGCCTATATCCTATCTTGAGGTTCAAGCTAATATTTACACATTATGAAGAACAAAGAAAGTTCGACCTCGATAACCAGACACAATATCACTACCATATTGTATTTTGACGTGTCCTCACTGTGAACGTACATTCAGTGCTAAAAAATTTTTTTACAAAACAACCGCCTTCAAAAAGTAAAAAATAACTTTCAATTCGCAAGTCGGCGGCTTTGGTTTTGCTTGTTGTTTTGTATTGCCACCGACTTGCGAATTGAAAGTTATTTTTTACTTTTTGAAGGCGGTTGTCTTTTTTTGTAAAACTTTTTTTTTCGCTTTTTAGTGCCTACTTTTCATCATAGAAATTAATTACGAAACGGCGACACCAAAAAAATCAGTCATCCCTTAATTTTCAACCCTTAGGGGAGGAATATTTTCTTGAAATTTATATGCGACTAAATTTGAGGTGTACACTATCAACTAAAAAAAGAATCATCGAAATCGGACAACACTGAAAACAGTTATGCGTGGTCAAACAAAAATATATATATAAAAAAATAAAAAATGTTCATAAAATGAAAACTACTGGGCCAAACAATGTTAAATTTTATGGGACCAAATGGCAACTACTCCGCATCAAACAAAAGAAGAATCACGTAAATCGGATCATAAATCTCAGAGTAATCGATGTACGGTCACCAAAAGAGATAAGTATCCATGTCGCCGGAAATAGTTGAAGTTTACTTAGAAACCGATGGGTGTTTATGAATAAAATAAAGTACCATTAGTAGAGAATAAACAGTTTAATGATTTAATAAAATTTCATTTGAAAGCGTCCATTGGTTTCTAAGAAATCTTCAACTATTCCCGACGACATGGATACTTATCTCTTTTGGCGACTGTACACACATTAAAAAACCACTCGAATTGAGAACCTCCTCCTTTTTGAAGTCGGTTAAAAATAGGATACATAAGCCACATTAGAGCAAATGCTCCTTACTTTTAGAGCAGAAACTGTCACCGAAGCCGAAATCGGCATGGGATGTTATAATAGGGTATTACACCCATTTTTGAAAAGTGTCTTAATGAAGTTCTGTAGTGCTAGTATGCCACCAAAAAAAACACAACATTTTTATTCAATCGATAAGTGCCATAAAAATGCATCTAAATGTTATTTTTTAAAATTTCGCGCGTACTTTGACGAAAACGTCTCTTACTGGACGCCATATTGCGCAGTGTAAATGACGTCAGTTCGTTTTGTATCAAATGAGCTCATATTAAATATGATAATTGTATATCATTTAAAAATAATTAAAAGCATATTTTGTAATAGATGTAATAGTGAACAAATTACGTCGGTTACGAAAATAATAACAGTACGAAGCCTATATTACGCCAATCGGTTGACTGACAATTTTTTGTTTACACAGCCGTATGGCGTAATAACATGGCCGCTACTATTTCACGGTGTTTTATAACAGATTAAAAATACTGAAAACTTTGAATTTAATTTAAAAATTTGTTTGGTTTGTTCATGAACTAAAACTTACATTTTCCGTCTGCTTTATGCCTAAACTGTCTCAATAACATATTTATAGATTTTTTCTCGTATAGAGTAAAATACCCTATTATTACTTGCGGTTGTTTTATTTTGTTCTCAGCTCTTCCAGCTGCATTTACGGGCCGGAGCCAAGTAAATGTAGCGCGTGGTGTCTATTATGTTGAGGGTGCATGTATTGTGTACTTTGTATTCATCATTCTGCATGAACTTTCTCACAATTCGGCATGTATTTAAATTACAACTTTCTGTAGAGTAAAATAGAGTTGTTTATTAATATTATACTAATAAGACAGGTATAAATGATAGTTTGTTGAAAAATATTTGAAACCCTCTAAATTTTTTTTTTTTTTTTCATACTATACCCTGTTCACAATAAGATTAGACATAAACACAAACCTTTTTTACAGTCCGTTCAACCGATTTTGACTTCTGTTCCGTAGGCTTAAGGATGAAATCAGAGGCAAAAAAGTGGTTACAATAACAACTGTTTAATGCAGTTGCCATTTGTCATGCTACCAACGCAATAGAAGTCAAAATCGGTTGAACGGACTGTAAAAAAGGTTTGAGTAAATGTCTAATCTTATTGTGAACAGGGTACAGGTACACCAAATTTCATCAAAATCAGTTTAGTAGTTTAGACATGACAGCGTAACAAATAAACAATCAAACTCAATTTCTTATTTATAATACTAACTTTTGCCCGCGACTTCGTCCGCGTGAATTCTGGTTATCGCGGATGCAGACGAAGGTGCGGATTAGAGTAACCTAAACCCCTTCTTGGGGTCTAAGTCTGTACCATCATCATGTCAACCATTAGAAGCCCACTGCTGGGCATAGATCCCCAAGGGGGGATCAGCCGTAATCGCCATGTTTGGCCGATGCATGTTGGCGATTGCAGTAGGTGTTGTGGTACTCAGAAGGACGCTGCTGCCCATCCTCTAGTCAATATCCCTCTGTCCCCTTCTACGATACCTACGGGTAGAAATGGGGTGGTGCTATTCGCGACCAGCACCACACGGCCAACCAGTCTCTACCAATGATCATCAAAAACTGTTCAGTAGTTCAGCTGGGACCAACGGCTTAACATGTTTTCCGAGGCACAGGGATGTTCCACCATTAACTTCCAAACTCCGGGCTTCTATTGAGAAATTCCTAAAACACTGCACCGACAACATACGATCATTACAGAAAGTTATTCGTATGAGTAATTTTTTTTTTTTTATCTTTTTTTATTTTTTTTTATTTATCTATTGATAGCCATACGTTTGACCACTATCTCACCTGATGGGAAGCGATGATGCGGTCTAAGATGGAGCACGCTTGCCTAGAAGTAACCTATTCACTCTTGACTTAAAGACTCCCAGGTTGTAGCTATCAGGAAACACAGACTCAGGCAGGGTATCTTTATTTTATTAAGGGATTTTTGTACACATTTGCGACGATGTCAATCCCATCGTGCTTCTAGGAACCGTAAACATCATTAACGAATTAATTCTTAACATGTGTATAGAAAAGATATAACTTAAGATTACTTATCTACTAAAAAAGTGTACAATAATTTTGCTGCTTCAGTGGTAGGCTTACTTAACATTCCATTAAACGCACCAACATCTATTGCTGATAATTTCAAAGACCTAAGTAGTGTATTTCTTTTGGTACTATATCGGACACACTCCACCAACACATGCTGAACGTCCTCTACCTTACCACACACCTCACGTATGCGTAAATAAATCCATGATAAGTACAGTACGGTCAATGTAACTTGGCGTGTCTGAAGTTAGCCGATTAGCTGCGCAGTAGACAATTTCGTTCCTAAAAGTTCCATTGCGCAGCCATACAGCTAACTTCAGACGCGCCAAGTTACGTTGACCGATTATGTAGTATCACCATAGTAAATACTAGGTATATCCTACGTAAACATCTCTAGACACAATACTCTGGAAAATACGCTACCCACTATTATTTTTATGATATGACAGATTCAGCAAATTATTCGTAACGGCTCGAGATGGAGGCTAAACTATTGTGTCATGAGTCATCGCTATAATGTAGAAATGGAATGAAAATGTTAAAAATACTTTGGCGGAGACGACCGCGATTTAATAATTGATGTGCAGTAGACAAAAACTTAAAGAATGCGTGGGAACTACGAGACAGTTAGTATTTTGTATGACTTTGTATGACACTAGCTTTCAATAAGTGTAATCATTTCATACAAGTTGTGCTCCAATTTTGAATATTTTTGTTCTAGGGTCTATTGGAAGGTGGTCAAACTTTACTCAGGTCCTTATGGAACTAAAAGTTGTATAGGAGAGGGTCAACGGTGGCACAAAGTACGTAAGGCTGCGGCGCGCCCGAGCAGAGAGACCACTCAGAACAAACCGCCATTTTTGGCACGCACACATTGACATTACGTTTATAGGCATTCTCAAGCAATTTCAAGCAGACTTCAGTCTCGACTGTCACGTGTTGTCAAAATGAATAAATGAGAGACATTGACATTTCACGACGAACAGGAAAATTTTGTTATAAAAAATTGCAAAGAGTTCCAACCAGTGTCAATAAAATTTCATATTGTCACAAATAAAACCTACAGAATCAATACAGTAGCAGCCCTAGTGAGCCTGGCTAGTTTAGGTAATCATTTTTGAAGATGGCGGGAGCGGTCCTTCTGTAACCTTTTTATTTTGTGACGGTGGTTAATATATTGCTTAGGAATTTGGCTTAATTCTGAAGCCTACGCAGGCGAAAATCGCTGGCAAAAGCTAGTATATTATCCATACTTTTAATATTATAATTTCGAAAGTAACTCTGTCTGTTACACTTTCACAATGACATAGCTGAACCGATTTTGATGAAATTTAGTATGAAGATAGCTTGATCACTGGGAAACTTGGCGTGACTTCGTCTGCATCCGCGATAACCGACATTAACGCGTACGAAGTCGCGGGCATAAGCTAGTTAAGGCTTGTATAGGTACATGCCTATAACCTTGAGCATTTGGCCCGCACTGAATTTGTGGACGAGTGCGGGGGTGATGTAGACGCAGTCTTTAATCGGACGCATTTTTAATTTATCGTAATAAAAATTATACATATTTGTAAAAAGTAACAAAACCAAATCATTTTCCTTTGTATTGCAAAGCAGTAGATATTTTTATTATGTAACTCTTTTGATAAGAAATTAATTAGTAAAATGGTTTCATCTCAATGATTTGGAGGTGATTTGACATTTTTTTTCTTATAATGTGAAAAATTGTGGCTAAACCAAATTACATAGCATATTATGTAGATTACTAACAATTTTTTTCAGATGTAATTTCTCTGTAATGCCGACGAAAACTTGCTTCATCTGCGTGCTTCTTTCAAGCTTTTTTCGAGAGAACAGCCTTAATGATAAGTGATAACAGCATATAATTACCCTTACAACATGGCTTAATTCACTACCGGTCTTACAGTGAGGAATGTCGTCTCATATATATGAGGAACGTAAAAAAATTGGTGTTCCTTACTAAAATGCACTTCATAAGTAGGTACAAGTTATATATAACACGGTGAAAATTCATAGAACAGCGAATTTTCGTTCAGGACGCTCTACTTGATAAATAGGATAAGTTCATTAATACAATAGATTAGTGTTACCCAGTTACATGATAACATGATACTCCTTGGTAAACTGGTTGTCAGACTTTCTGGCTTCTGACTACCCATAATGTCTGCCAAAGATCTACAAATGAGAGCCGAGATCGACACCTTTGAACCACCAATCACCGTTTCCTAGGCACAAAGACCAGCTTTACGTGCTCATCGAAGGTCTAACTTTGAAATGGATGGTCACCCATCCACTTGCTGTCCGCGGCAAGCGTAGCTTAACCATGACCGCTCGATTCGAGCCACTCCGAACATCCAAAACATATACCTAAGTAATATGCTAAGAATGAAATTAATCAACCTTAAAATTAATACAATTACTCCAATAAATGGGTGAAATTCTGATGTCGCTCGCGCATAACCTCAATTTAACTACTCAAATCATTTTGCTTTCCTTTTACTGCGTCAATCATTCTATGACCAACGCTTGGACGCACACAGATAAACATCTGCAATCTACAGTTACACATCGCTCCATATGTAAATAAATTACAATTACATTCATCCTTTCATCTGTACATCTAAATAACTGATTACACATACAGATTGTAAAACAAATTAATTCCATTAAGAAATCAAGTAGCTTCAGACAATGCATTTTGTATTACTAAACCCGTCCCGTTGCAAATGCGAATAATTTCAGTGATTGGCCGTTGATCGAGTGAACATCAAGGAAGCGCCTGCGCCGCTCACTGGCAACGCAAGATAGATGCAGAAGGTGAAAAGGTGTGACGTCATTGCAATAAATATTATGCAATGAAATGAATAAGACGATCTCGATTGGTTTGGTAGTCGGCGTGGGCGCACCTTAGATGGGGATGATTTTTCGTCACGGTCTCTCTAGAATCCATTAGTTGGCTGTCGCTCCGACGGAGCTACAAGCGAAAACAGCTGATATGGAATTCCATATAAGCTGTTTTCGCTTGTTGCACGTCTTCACTTGGTAATTACCAAGTGTACTTATTGTGTACTAGTAAATTGTTATCACTGTGGTAGCTTTAAGGGACAAAGCAAACAGAGCAGCGATTTCAAGATTTTCCATTAATTAGTTCGAGTCAAAAATTGTGCACGGTCAGCAACAAAAGTCAGTTCAAACTTCGAATTTTTAATTATTAAATGCGGCTGTGAAATACTGGAAAGTACCTATTAGGTACATATTATTATTTGTATCTATTTAGACAAGTACATTGAGGAGTTTTAATCGACTTTTATCCCCCACCCACATGAAAATAGCAAAATTATAATTCCTAAATAATTTGCGTTAATTACATTGTTTCCATATAATTGAGTGTCAAGTTTATGTTGTGATCAGTTACAGTGCTAAGCAATGTATTACAAACTTTGAAAGGCGAACTGCAGTGCAATTCTGTAAGAATTCACTCGCGAATTCGAATCCTATCTCATTTCCAATTTCACTTACCTGAAGTGAAAAGTATTTGGTATTCGCTTAAATAGTAACGGAATAATAGTTCGCTTCACCTTTATTGTCACTTACTGGCGCTAGCGTAGTTTTCATCGAGTTACAGACTACCTAAAACAGTTTTCACCGCGGAATCAGAAGTGAGAACTGGAGTGAGTTCTTACAGAATAACGTAGCTGTTAGCCTCATAAAGTGTTTGTTTTTACTATGATTTGAATGTATCTTAGGGTAAGGGCATTTTGTTAATTTTTATAAAGAAAAAAAGATATTTGAAATGGATATTGAATTGACTGACCGTACAAAATATAACTTCGGGTTTTGTGCGGTCAGTAACCTAACCTTTATTATCTTGCACGCAATTACAATGTATGCAGTTTTTAAATCTGCTTCTGCGAATTGAATTGGAATTGGAATTCTGAAGTTCCCCATGTTGTAAGACCTTACCTTCTTTTCTACCTATGCTATGTCACGAGCAGCCTCCTATTACGATGCATTGAGTCTCGGCAGCTCTATCTACTTTCTAAAATCACAAAAACATTAAAGGCATTTCTAGTGCTTTTTAAGCAGAGATGGTAAACATTTTAACCTATAAGTCAAAAATTCGGACTCTAAGATAATTCCTCTAAACAATTAACTTTCATGTTTCATCGAATGAAATCAAAATATTCTTTTCCTATAAGTGAGGTAGAACTTTGAATGATTTATCTACGAAGGAACCTTCCCATATTTTAAATGAGATATATATATACAAAACTAATAGGTATCCCATCAGTATACAAACCAGAAACCAGCAGATAATATTAATACATATTATTATTTGCATCTCATAAATCCCTCATCAACCTTATAATTATTATGTGTAGGGTCTCTTTTTTTATTCAACGTATATTCATACTCATAATTATGCATGACCCATAAACACGTGCCGAATGTTCACCAACCCTGAATCATAATGCTGTCACAAATAGGTTCAGTCGATACAGATATCGATTTACGTGCACATTAATTTTTAATCGATTCTAATTATTCGAATGGGTGTACCTAAGACCAAAAAATGTCTGGCTGATTTGTCTTTATTTCTTTTTGCGTAACTCTTTGATCGGTTCTTAGTCATGTGTGGTTTAATGATTTCGTTGAGCGTATATGGCGATAGGCTATTGGCCTAGTTTTTATAGCAGTTATTGTTTTAAATGAATAGATAGTGGTTGTTATCTGCGTTTTTTCTGCATGTTGGGCGAGTTGTCAGTACCGACCAAATAATAGAGTAAAAAGTTGTTAAAATCTCATGAGTGCTTAAGGCGACGATATACGCCGGCGACCTTGAGCGACCAGAGAAAGAAAGTTTAGTCGAAAAAATTAAATAAAAGATAGTATTCTTTAACTTTAAATAAAGGCGTATATTAAAAGATAGATAATAAAATTGTCTCTAAGATAGTGTAAGTTTCGTTTAATTATACCTGGTAGATTTTGTGTGATTGTCAATGTTTTGACCGCGTCAGACACAACTTCACGAGTTATTTAAACTATTTAACATGAATATAATCAAAAATATTCATATACTAAATGATTAAGAGAATATTCTAGTTTAACATATATTTTTTTCAAATCATTTACATTACACATTTTGACGTGATTGTCAGTTTAAAATCTGTAAAAGTCGTTAATAGCCCCTTAAGTGTGTGTATAAACATAGATGTACTCTCTCTTCCTTCACTGGAATAGTCAGATAAGCAACCACACTATTCCCAAACCACTACAACTTCTGAAAGCCAGAATCAACAGGGGCGACCACCAGAAAAGGCAATGAAGCTCGACGAGTCCCGGAGAAACGCTACACTGTCTAGTATCCAGCAACGAAAATCAGAAAAGAACAGCGTAGTAATAAAAAATACATAGTTTTCCACTTCAAGCAGGAAACAGAACCGAACTAGGCCAATTTGCGCAAAGGGACGTTTACAACTATACTCCATTTATAATAGCATTAGAAAAAAGAGGCTTATAGAAGCAGGAATGCAAAACCTTTTATTTCTAAGGTAAGTTAAACCATTTTAATTCAACTTATTTAACCATAATTTTGATAAAGAGATCTATAATAGTACCTACTAAGTATGGATGTATAATACAAACAGAATAAAAGTCTTTTTATGATTAGGTCACATTTTCAATTTGGTAGAATTACAGTGAAACAAATAACGTTCCGGGTATTGTTCATCCCTGCTTCTGTTAGATTTTTTGCATTAACATATAACTTTAAATTGGAATTAAATATACAACTAAATGAAAGCTACATAATTTTAGAAGATCAATTAATAAAATGATTACAAATACGCACAACAGCTTCTGTAAAAATTGATTATAATTAATTCGGTATCTATTGTAACTATCACATGTTTATTGTACTGTTGTTACAAAGTGTGCATAAAAAAGAACTTTTTTTAACTTCTGACTAATGCTATTGTAAATGGAGTATAGGGCAACCCCAGTTGCCAAGCACCACGGATTAAAATCAACATAATTAACGGCTTCTAAAATGTGAGCAAGCCATTAAGCCATTAATTAACATACGTAAATACGGTCGATTGTACAGCTTAAATAAACCCATACATAATGCAATATACTTTCGAAATTCCGAAAATTAAATTCCATTTAACAAAACTGCACAAAAACTTGATGCAAATTAGGATTATTTAAATTAATAATTATAATTTAAATCCTTTCACTTATAGTTATTGTAACATTCGATTCTAGTCACCAATACATATAATTAATTTGTTTTATAACAATTTTTATAACAGCTGTAGAAATTAGTAAGAATTAGTAATGTAAAAACCTGTTGACTATTTATGTTTTGTACGGACAGTCATAGTTTAAGCTTTGCCTACCGGGGTCAACCTGTGGATGGGTGACCGTCCATGTCACTTCCATGTCTCGGAAAGCATGTAAACCTGTAGGTCTCGGCTATCATTAGTAGATTTTAATAACAAATAATAATAATATCATTTATTGCGGGTAACAAAAGACCCCTACCTTACTGACTATCATACATATTTATAAAAACCAGAAGCCAGAAAGTCTGACGACCAGTATTACCACAGGGTCTTGCACATAGATCGGTATCTGTGTTTTACCTAGTAACTGGGTTCTAGAGGTCAGACAGTCAGTCGCTCCATGTAAAACACTGGTATTCAGCTGCTTCTAGATAGACTGGAAGCCGACCCCTAGTTTGGAAAATGCTAGGCAGATTGTATCATCATCATCATGTGAACCTTTAGACGCCCACTGCTGGGCATAGGTCTCTCCCAAGAGGGGGTTTTGCCGTAATCACCATGCTTGGCTGATGCATGTTGGCGATCGCAGTAAGTGCTATGGTATTCAGAAGGACGCTGCTGCCCATCCTCTGGTCAATATCCCTCTGTCGCCTTCTACGACACCCACGGGTAGAAATAGAGTGGTGCTATTCGCGACCGGCACCACACAGAGCAGATTGTATAGATTATGACAAATTCAATGAATTCAGGGCGCAAAAGCAAAAAGATGACGCAAACATTGTCTTCAGGTCACATATTATGGAACAGAATGGATGAGAGAGGACACGTGTAATTTCCGTAATGTATGTAAATTTGAAGGAAATATATCTATCTACATAATAAGAGAGAAAGGAATGAAGACGTCACAGAGGTCAAACAGCTGTTCCGTGTACAGACACGAACATAGACATTACACTTAGCAACATTCTAAAATTGAAGCAACCGAACATTAGAGCAATGATATGTTGTGATGATACGGTCGAACAAGCTAATTCATTTACAGGACATATTTTATTTTATTTGATTTTTTTATCTCGACCACGTAGGAATCCTCGGTACCTATTTAAAAACATACAATAAAATATTGCCAGTGTACCTAGTAGAAAGATGATTATTTTTGCCTGTAAACCAAATAACTTTTTCACTTCTCTTGCTCAAAAAGGCCGTCATTGTAGCATACCAGAGCGGGGATAAAATAGCATTTCATCCTCTAGGGGAAAAAGTTTTTTTTTTTTAATTTTTGTGTGTCAAATATGACAATGAGCCTGCAAAAACGAAAAAGTCTTTAGTCATAAGTAGAATAATCATGAATAAAGACTCGACTTATTACTGTTTCATAAAAAAAGAACCTCATTTTAATTTTGAAAATGGAACTAAAATCGGCGATCTCTGGTAGAATGCATGCAATGTGTTGCGGCTACAGAAGAAACAAAAAAAAAGACATTGGCGCGAAATCTTTATAATTTTTCTCTAATTGCAAATTGAATTGGTAGTGACCGTAATTAATTTCTCGCAATCGTAGTGAAAAGTATAGTGTAACACACGGCGCTAAAACCCATTAAAACACGGTTTCTATTTACTCCCTCGCTAAAGCTCGGGAGTAAAACTACCTCGTATATAATGGGTCATTTTAGCTCCTTGTATAACAATCTACTATTTAGACCTATTTTGGTCATGTATAATTCTGTCTCACTCTCGCACAGGAATAATACGGCATCCGATGATGATTATTTTTTATCTTTGTAAATCCTCATAGGCGTGGGGTGTGCCGGACTCTTACTGGCTAAAACCACCGCAGTGTTCATCTCACAGCTACGCCGGAGATTGCTGTTGCGGGGTTGTTAGGATTCACTTGTTTTAGGTTTTGTAACAATGTTATGTGCGTCGCTTTTCGCGTGAATAAAAGGTATTTTCTTTCTTACTTTTTCTTTCTATCCCCCCCCCCGACAGCCCCGACTCCTTCCTTAGCCAAGGTATCTATTCAAATACTAGCACTTACCCTGAGACTCCGTTCATGTAATTTTTTTTTAGGATTCCTAACTTTTTGATAATAAAATATAGCCTATAGCATTCAGTGATATCGTAGCTTCCAATTTTCAGAATCGGATTAGTTCCGGATAGAAGCACCTTCAAACAAATGAAGTCTTCAGCTTTATATTCTAAATCATCTGCCTATAGCCTTTTCCCAATTACAGCTGAATACCAGTGTTTCACATGGAGCGACTGCCTATCGAACCTCCACAACCAAAAAAATACCCAATTCTAAATAGTTAATACTAATAGAATAAAGAGTTTGTTTGTTTACTATGTTATCCTTGAGTGTAGTAGGCTAAATTTTACTATAAAAAAAATAGTAATCAGTAGAAAATTCAAGGGGACAAAGTCGCGAGCAAAAGTAAGAAATATAAGGATAAAGACGGAAGTCTTCGTAAAATAAACTAAACACTCAAAATACTATTTTTAGGGTTCCGTAAAAAAAACCGAACCCTTATATGATCACTCGTACGTCTGTCTCTGTCCGTCCGTCTGTCACAGTAAATTTGCTTAGAATCTACTCGACCAAATCAGGTGATATTTGGTAGGATGAAAAGAAAGAAAGAAAGAAAAAATATTTATTCGCCCCCCAGGACAAAAACACACAATAAAATATGGTATATGGTGTAATCCTATGACCCAAACACAGATGTGCAAAGTAAATAATATTTTTTTAAACTATGAGTAATTTTAAAGTAGGGTCATGTGTTCAACAATGAAACACTAAAAATTCAAAGTCTCATACACCTTTTGATTTTACAGATAGATGTCTAATTTTTTACAGGTATATAGGCAATTTTATTGGGTATCGGATGTCATTTATGGTTTTTTAAATTAATGTGTAATCAATCAGCAAAAAAATAAAAACTAAAAAATTGGAAATGTTTCATTGTGTCCACAGTGGTGTACACAATGAAACACCACAAATTCAACAATGAAACATAATAATTATTAGTGTTTGTCTCATATTTTATGAAATTTATGGAGTAAGTGAATGATAAAAAATGCTCGAGTTCAATCAAAAAAGGTTTTATTAGTAATTTCACTTTAATCAGTCTCTTCATCATTCCAGCCGAAAGACGTCCACTGCTAGACACGGGAACCGATCACTTTTCCGAAATGTTTTTTTCCGAATTTCATTTTACCGAAAACTATTGACCGATGTCTTTTTTGCTATATGCAATATTTGACATATTTTTATATCATCGAAGTATCATGTGTCATAAGTATTATTTTCCCGAACTATTTTTGGTCGATTTACAAATTAACTTTTTGCTATTGGCCGAAGCCTCTTTTGAACTTTTTTCATTTGCCATATTTTCACCACACCGAAACAACATTTTACAGAATACTAGCGGGCCCGGCAGACGTTGTCCTGCCTGAAAATAAAAACAAGTCCTAGAACTACAACGCCACCTATCGGGTCCAATTGTGAATCTAAACCATTCACAAATCCACTGGAACACACACAAAACATTTCATCAAAATCGGTCCAGCCGTTTAGGAGAAGTTTCATACACACGCACAGAAGATTTTTAAATATAAGATTACCTGGTAGCATTATCAATATAAAATAAAATAGTGTCATAAAAAATCAATAGGCTACAAAATTTTAGTGATAGAAACGAATCGCTGCAAAGCCGACTTCACGCAGTCTTGTTTGCCCTACCCCAAGAGTGTAATTAAAGCTCGCGTGGGGCCGCTCAGGCCCCGCAGCGCCGGAGCCGTGACAGAAAGAATGCTTGTGCATGTTGCATGCCTGCTTGCATGTTTCATGCTTGTTTGCACGCTGCATGCTTGCTTGCATGCTGCATGCAAGCAAGCAGATAGCAGATTGAAGCAGATATGAAATAGTGTGCACAAACATTCTAGGCGTTTGATGAAATGAAAATATGGTAATTAAAACAGTGGCATAATGAATGTTTGGAATCATAATACTTCGAACAAATGTTATTCGGCTAAGTCTAACTTCGGTAAAAACTTTATGGACCAAATGAAACGTCGGAATAACGAAAAAAATCGAATTAATAATAGGTCAACTGATACAGTGGCAGACGTGACTTCGATGAAGTAAAAAAAAACGAAACTATAATAGTTGAAAAGTTTTAGGTAAAATGAAATTCGGTCAAATATTTTTCGACCTTATGATAGGTAACCGCTAGACACAGGCCTCCCCCAAGAAATGTGGGGGTTTTGCCAAAATCGCCACGCTTGGCAGGCGGGTTGGCGATCGCAGTATGGTTGCTATAAAGGCACAGAGAACGCTGCTCCCCATTCTCTAGTGAGTCCCTTAGTCGCCTCTTACGACACCCACGGGAAGGTATGGGATGGTGCTATTCTATACGTCCGACACCATACGGACAATGACATGACGGATGACACCATACAGACTCTTCTGGTTACCTTTAATTGGTAATACCGAATTACGATAACGTCTTACTATTTCTAATAATTGTGTCCATGAAATGTTTCATTGTGTCCATTGTGCAACTGTTTCATTGTTGACTACATAGGGTTTATTTTACTAACCTCAAAAAAAGGAAACTAAATTTTAGCACTTTTAACATTATGATCTGTTCCACTTAATCTACGAAATTATGATTAATGCTAGGTAATCATGAAAAATATGAATTTTTCAACCATAATTTAATGAAAAATCTTTAAAGAATGCTGAAAATACTTATATTTTTGTCATAAAACTTAAAAATGCTCCGCAGACACGTCTTTTCCCACGTGGCGCCGACGCAAACCGGGGTAGGGCGGGGGGTTCTCGAGAGTGTCCTTACGCGATGTAATGCACGATCAGGCCATGTAGCGTTTTAGAAATATCGCAGTGTTTTATTGTGTACCACTGTTTCATTGTTGAACATCTGACCCTACTTAAAGTAGTTAATACTAAGCCTAAAATTTTGGAAAAAATACAATATATAGTTCATCAAATGTCCCCACATATTATTATCAATTGGTATTGTACGGAACCCTCAACACGAGGGTTACACTCGCACTTGGCCGGTTTTTTTGTATAAATCTGATCATTTTCCAGTGTCTGTTTAGTTAAAAATGTGCATCGAAATTTACATAAAAAATGCAATATTTTATATAAATTATAATACCTGTCAACGCCCACTCAATACGAAAAAGTTGCAACAAAACCTGATATGAATACCTAATTAAATAGTTGCATACATTCTAATCGATATAATCTTTTATCTAAATAGCTATTTTATTTAGTTAAGTTACCAAATTTGACTTGATGGCAACTTTTATTAGCATACTTTGAATGGTTCAAGGTGGTTGCATACATTGTTGTACCAACCGTTGCTGTTGTTGGTGTTGTTGAACACAACAACATTGTACATAGTGTATTAAGTGTAAAATCCATACTTTATTAATCTATACTTCCATACTTAATATTATAAACGCAAAAGTAACTCTGTCTGTTACGCTATCACGATGAAACGGCTTAACCGATTTTGATGAAATCTGGCATGAAGAAAGCTTGAACCCTGATGAAGGACATGGCTACTTAACCTGGCTTTTTAATCCGCGACCTCATCTGCATCCGCGAAAAAACGTAAACGTATATTTTAAATACTTACATACAAATAAATAATTTCAATTAGACCATGAATGCACTTTTACTTCACACATTAAGTCACTTTGGTAATAACTTTATTTTCGAGTCGTTTAGGGTTAGAACCCTCGGGTCGTGGGGTCCGAGTGCTCATCTTCTTTTAAAGGAAATGTCCAAAGGGTTGGTTGACACTTCCAGTCATCCAAAAACTGGGTTTCCATCCAACGTTTCTTTCTTTCAGATGACGGCGATGTGGAGGATTTTTTTTTATGTGGGTTAGTTTATTTATTTATTTAGATGACAAATATTTACCATTCCCCCCCTCATGATCTCAGATATAGCTTTTTAGTTATATTTTTTCTTTTTTCTTTTTCGTGTAAATGTTGTACATAAATCTATACTGTTATCACACTATCTCTTAGCTTAAGAGATAGATTATTTATTTATTTAATCTATACTTAATATTATAAAGCTGAAGAGTTTGTTTGTTTGTTTGGTTGAACGCGCTAATCTCAGGATCTATTGGTTCGAATTGAAAAAATATTTTTGTGTTGGATAGTCCATTTACCGAGGAAGACTATAGGCCCATGCGAAGCTGGGTCGGGTCGCTAGTTACCTTATAAAAAGAGAAAAATACATTGGTACGTGTTGCTCCTTCTAAAAGGTATTGTTTCGTATGGGGAAGAATGGACTAGAAATTCTATGGGTACTAGCACAGCCTATAAATCATACAGTCGTCCGACGAAGACGTCTAGACAGGGCAATCGTGCGGGGCGTGAGGGGCGAGACGGGGGTAGGGCGCTCCCGAACTGCATACGCTACCGTGTTAGTAGTTCGGGAGAAAACTTTCAGGGCTATCATGTGTCAGTTTCTTTTTGTTTTAATTAATGTAAAATAATTTTATTCAAATGGTGCATACGACGTGTGTTGTGAAAGATTGCAAGTCGTCATCTTACATTAATAAAGAACTGCAATTTCATCAATTTCCGCTCACGGATGAAAGGTAAACAAATAAATAAAATATTGTTTATTTGATAGAAAGAAAATACTTGAAATTATCCTGAGCCCTTGCCGCCAACTTGGCGGCGCGACGTGTAGCCGACATTTATTTATTGTGCGCCGACCAAGATGGCGCCGACGAAAATTTGCAAATTTTTCGTCATGGGTATCATTTCCATGGTTCTCGAGGTCGCTTAAAACGATTATGGGGTCGAAATTAGAATCCAAGATGGCGTCGACGAAAATTTGCAAAACTTACGTCATGGGTGTCATTTTCATGGTTTTCGAGGTCGCTAAATACGACTATGGGGACGAAATTAAAATCCAAGATGGCGTCGACGAAAATTTGCAATATTTTCGTCATGGGTGTCATTTTTATGGTTTTCGAGGTCGCTAAAAACGATTATGGGGTGGAAATTAGAATCCAAGATGGCGCCGAGGAAAATTTGCAAATTTTTTGTCATGGGTATCATTTTCAAGGTTTTCAAGGTCGCTTAAAACGATTATGGGGTCGAAATTAGAATCAAAGATGATCCAAGATTTAAAACCGTTTTTTTACTCATTTTTTATTTACAAGTTTTTAGTTTTGTTCCTTTTTAAATCTGTCAAAGCATATTACAGCATTTTGTTGATCAAGCCCTTTCATTTGATATCCATATTGAAGGGGTTGTGAAAAGAAAAATAGGATTTAAATCTTGGATTTACAATGAAACCGAATGCATTAAATTATATTGTCATGAAAACTAAAGGTGCGTACCAAATTTCAGATCAATCCGTAAACAGGAAGGAGGTCAAATTTCAATTGCTAGATTTGAGCCAAATAAACAAGTCCAGCTAAATAAAACCGTTTAATGAGTACATTCTTACCTATAATTTTGGTTGGTTTACCTATAAAGGGTTGTGGAAAGAAAAATGAACCGGCCATTTTGTTGATGGCCATATTAGCTTTTCATAACGAACTCTATTTTACTAATCAAGCCCTTTCATTTGATACTTATATTGAGGAAGTAGTGATAAAATATGTAATCCGCCATTTAGTAGTGGCGGCCATCTTGGATTTACAATGATACCGAATTTGTTAAATTATACTAATACTAAAGGTGCATAACAAATTTCAAATAAATCCGTCAACAGGAAGGGGGTCAAATTTCAATTACTTGATTTGATCCAAACAAATAAATAAACACACAGGGCAAGCTAAATAAAACTGTTTAAAAAACGATATTTTTGATAATGGTTGGTGTTAATAATAATGTTGATCTAAAATAAATTAAAAAATATTGTTTACTTGAGACAACCCTAGCTGTTGCGACAATGTCTACACGTTGTCGGCATTTACAAGAAGATCAAAGGCGTCGTCCTACTGTATGTTTTTATACTGTGGTACTAGTCTATGTTTCAAGGTACTGCTTTACTGCTGGTTTATTTGGGCGGATTAATCATATCAAAATTTCTTGCATGCCTGGTTTTGGCCACCGATTTGGCAGAATAAAACTCATTTTCGCTCATGAATTGACAACTTTTCTTAAATCGTAATAAATAGTTCTGGTTCTACTTTTGTAGAATAATATTCTGTATACGTAACAAGTTATTGCGAAAATGAATATTAATGTATTAGTATTATAATATTTATCTAAAATTTAGAAAGTAATACGGATAGCAAATATTATGTTATAGGAATTGGCATTTGTAAAGGCTTCTCTCTTTTTTAGCATATTTTTGTCGATTCTAATAATTTAAATGAAAACCTCGGTTTTACCTGCATTTTTGACAAGCTTCTGACATTGATTACGAAGAAGACATTGATTGAGACTACATTTAAAACGTTATTAAAACAAAAAATTGGTTGTCTGTAAAGTCGGTTTACGGACGATAGTTTTACGTGATAACGTCATAAAGAAACATAATGGCTAACATATATAACATAAGCAAATCATGTCTTCCGTCGAGGTGGGCGGCGCTTATTGCTTGGGCCGATCGTGCTTCTCTATCGGTTGTTCATCGATTTATAAGACGTTATTACGTCAAAAAATTGCTTTCGGAAAAGTTTACTGCCAGAAAGAAAATCGATTGCCTTCTTAATAAAATAACTAAAACTATCCTACCACTATTAGGTGTATTTGTACAAAGCTTAGAAGTTTGTTTCTTTTTTCGTGTGAACGCATTTGAAGATTCTCTGTTTCATGTTGGCGATCGCAGTAGGTGTTATGAGTAGTGTACAGGCTACATCCGGAGCAGTTTATTATGCGGACCTTTTGGAAACTAGAACTAATTTCCGTGCGTTCAAGCGATTTTGCCATACCTAATATTGGAATCAAATTGAATGTAACAGCTTACTTTTTAGGGCCCATTAATTATGTCAATTATAATCCGTGGTGCTTAGCAACTGGGAGAAATTGGCCTAGTTCTGTTCTGTCTTCTGCTTGATTTGGGGGGAAGTAGAAAATGTTTTTCTTACTCCTCCGCTGTTCTTTTCTGATTAATTTCGTTGCGGGATTCAAGACAGTTGAATCGTTTCTCTGGGACTCGTCGAGCTTCATTGCTTTGGCGCTTTTCTGGTGGTCGCCACTGTTGATTTTGGCTTACAGGAGTTGCAGGGGTTTGGGAATAGTGTGGCGGGCTTGTCCCAAAAAAAAAAACGGTGTTATGGTACTCAGAAGGACGCTGCTGCCCATCCTCTGGTCAATATCCCTCTGTCGCCTTCTATGACACCCACGGGTAGAAATGGGGTGGTGTTATAATATTATGCACTAGTGTTCAAATGGGATCTACAACAAAATTCACTCCGACGAAGTCGCGAGGAGAAGCTACTTGCAAATAATAATATGAATGACATACCCACTTAACCTTACCTAAATGAATACAGCAATGACGGTGATATATAGGAATTAATATTCAACCAACGTATACAAAGGAAGATGTAATCCAACTTAACAACTTGTCAAAGTGAAAGTTAAAGCTCTCCCATCAATCATTCGATTGTCGGAGACAGCCAAAGAATGATACATAATAAGCGGGCGCTCGTAAACCACGTACTTGATCGTATCAGTTAAACGCTGGTTATGTTAAACGCCAGTTAAGGTTAATCGTGCGTGGTGTAGTCGACTGCGAAGCCGTGCTGTGAAGTTAAGGCTGCGCCGAGCAAAATCATTCAAAACAGTCGTCACTGTTAAAGTGATATAATCAATACTTTTACCATAATTGCCATAAAAAATATGTAATAAATACCACAGTGAATGTGTTAACCGATTATCGTTGGCAAAAAATAAGAATACTGTTTAATTTAATAAACAAAAATACGTAAAGTTGTACAAAAATCTTTAAAAAAATCTCGTATTTAGTTGAGTTTTGTTAGTAAACTGTATTTTTTTTTCACAAACTTGAATTCATATTAATCTTTAACATTCATACTACAATTTGTAGTTTTTACATTTTCGAAATGTCGCTTAGTTATTTTATTATTAATTTTTCGCGCTGTTTTGAATCATACGCAACGTATGTATGTATGATTCAAAACAGAGCGTCAATTAAAACAAAAATTAATAATAAAATAACTAAGCGACATTTCGAAAATGTAAAAACTACAAATTGTAGTATGAATGTTAAAGATTAATATGAATTCAAGTTTGTGAGAAAAAAATACAGTTTACTAACAAAACTCAACTAAATACGAGATTTTTTTAAAGATTTTTGTACAACTTTACGTATTTTTGTTTATTAAATTAAACAGTATTCTTATTTTTTGCCAACGATAATCGGTTAACACATTCACTGTGGTATTCATTACATATTTTTTATGGCAATTATGGTAAAAGTATTGATTATATCACTTTAACAGTGACGACTGTTTTGAATGATTTTGCTCGGCGCAGCCTTAACAATTAAGGAATATTTACGACGTTTATGTAACTTTAATTGTTTATAGGATTAAAACAATGTGAGCGTAGAATTACAAAGAATGATGTAACTACGACGACACGGGTGGCGCAGTGGTTGACCGATCGACTGCCACGCTGCGTGTCGCGGGTTCGATTCCCGCACGGAACAAATATTTGTATGGCCTATAGATGTTCTGGGTTTTAGTGTTTGTGTATGTGAGTTTATATGTTTCCACGACACAGGAAAAATGCCTAGTATGTACTTTAAATAAATGAATTGAGCGTATAGTTCTCCCAAAACGAGCAAACCCACTTCTGTCCCACTCCTGGGCAAAGGGACTCCCTCCATGCTCTTCATCTTTTCCAATTCTGTGCCTCATCCCTCACGGGTAAAATAGGTGGGTGCTATTCTAACCGGGACACCCCCCGGGGATGAACTTGATTATCTAGTGAATTTCGTCGTTATGTCTATTTTATTTGTACAAAATAATACTAATTTTCCTGATACCCTCGCTCGATCCGTATTTGTTTTTGGGAGGAAACGTCCAACGATAAATAGTAGATACAACTTATTTTTTATGACATTCTAAAGTGGCTTTTAATGGTCTAGTTGAAATAAATGATTTGACCTTGACTTTGATAGGCATAACATATTTTTCCTGTCCCTGACGGGACCCTAAACCCGGGCCACGCTCAGCCGAGGCCTTGACCCTGATAAGAAGGGCTGGATTATCCTTCAGGCAGATTAGGCAATTGCCTAGGGGAAACAGAGAAAAATATGGAAATGTTAAAAAAAAAAAACGAAAACGTAATGTAGGAAAAAATTGCGTAATTATACAACAATGTATTTAAAGAAGTTTGAAAAGGGTGAAGAGGCCCTGAGGTTAATCCAGCCCTGCTGACAAGTGTGGATATACCTACCTGGATATACACTTAGAAATAAAAAAAAAACTGGTACAATATTTATAACTCATGCGACTCTATACGCATAGAGTCTATACAAGGTGGGTACAACGATACGACAAAAAATTAAAATACTGACAATACTACACTCGGCGTCACAAAAATCGCACCTCTTTAAGAATTCCCTTCAAAGTCATTTTAACCCTATTAATCAATGGTATACATATGACTTTATGGTATAATTGGAAAGGCAATTTATTTAAATTTCAGAATAAATCAATGGATTTGGTTTTTTGTTTACCAGGGAATAAAAAAAGCAAGCTAATGCAAATGATTAAAAAGTTAAATTTTATTTTATCAGCAAAAATTACAACAAAGTCCTTAAAACTAACTTAAAACCTAGTGTTACCCCCCCTAGCCCTGATGACTGCTTCCATGCGTTCTCTCATGGACCTTATTAATGTGACAACAGTCTCTTGTGGAATGTTGTCCCATTCTGCAACGACGGCATCTTGAAGGTCTTGGAGAGTGGTAGGGGCAGGATTTCGTGCCCGTACTCGCCGTTTCAGTTCATCCCAAAGGTGCTCAATAGGGTTCAGGTCTGGACTTCGCGCCGGCCAGCGCATAACAGGGATGCCAACTTCTTGCAGGTAGTCTCTTACAATTAAAGCGGTGTGACAACGGGCGTTATCGTGCATTAACGTGAACCCACTGCCAACAAAACCCGCATAAGGGACAACCTGCTCCTCTAAGATCTCTGTTATGTACCGAGCAGCAGTCAGCGACCCTTGCCCGCGAGCACTTCCAGTCCGAGAAACACACACAAGGTTCGTTTTACCGTCGATTGACATGCCGCCCCAGAACATGCACGAACCACCCCCGTATTCCACTGTCTCTTGAATACAGGCTTGTGCGAATCGTTCCCCTTGCCTCCTATACACTCTTCGACGCCTGTCGTTGCAGAAAAGACACACCCTCGTCTCATCCGAGAAGAGCACAGCCCTCCATTGGTCTATTGTCCAATCCACATGGTCACGGGCAAATTGCAACCGGTCTCTCCTATGCTGTGCAGTCAATTTGGGCCCTGTAGCAGCCCTATGAGCTGCAATTTTCTTCTCCCGCATTCTTCTTCTAATCGTGGAGACGCTTACAGAAGTTCTGCGAGCTGATCGCAGTTGTTGTTGCAGCTCAACAGCATTGGAGAACCGATTACGTAAAGACGTCGAAACAATGAAGCGATCGTCTCTTTCGGATGTGCACCGTTGTCTTCCAGATCCACGTCTTTGGATATAGCCACCAGTCTCTTGGAAACGTTGGAACACTCGTCGAACGGCAAAACGACTCAAGTTCAGTTGCCGAGCAACATCACATTGCCGCATCCCTGATTGCAGTAGTGCAATGACTTGAGCGGCTTCATCTGCAGTGGTATCCATCTTCTGGGGTATTTTTCTTGCTGTAGCTGTTCACGTGTGTTCACTTCAAAGGTTGAATAGCGAATGACCCACATTTAACCCGGGTCGCCCGTTTTATACCCTTGTAGGGAGGTGCAATTAGTGGCCGTTGTAATGCGTATTTTGACAACATTTTTTTTAACGTTACGTGCTAATGAGATCTGTTGTGTTTAGGAATTCTAACTGTTGTTAATTTAAAGGTCGTTAAACATACTTTTAATTGATACCAATATTAATTGGGTTTAATGTATTCGTTACTGGCGGGACATGTTTTAAACTTATTTTCGAAAAGGTGCGATTTTTGTGACGCCGAGTGTAGTTCATAAGAATATTTTGAAACTATCAAATAAATCCTAAAAACGAAATTAAAGAAAAAAAATCAGGCGTACTAAAGAGCATAAAAATGTAACCAAAATAAAACACCATATTAAATATTTGTTTTCTGACTTGTGATAAAGTCAAAGTCAAAGTCAAATCATTTATTTTAATTAGACCATTATAAGGCACTTTTGAACGTCAAATGAGAAAAAAATTGATTCTAGGTGCCCATTCCAAAAGGTAGTTTTGTATGGAGAAGAATGGGCAAGAAACTCCACACTTACTCTTTTAAAAACGATGTTAACAATATTTGCATTTACAGGAATTATATAATTATACGTGAATACGATGTACCTTGCATAAAAACACTAGGTATTTGAAAGTGTGTACAAAGTATCACAGATTAAGGAATGATAGACTAAGTTATATGTACATAGATACACAGTGTTCACATATTATTACAAATGTTGAAACAGTAGATGACCACTCCTTATATTAACAAACAATGAATCAGTAGAGCCTGAGTAGTGCATAAAAAGAGCCAAATATATGTATGTACCTACTTAGTTATACTAAGTATGAAATTAGGTATTTTAAATTAGCAATCGGGTCGATTTTGTCTAGACTGTCGATCGTCCTATGGAGCTAGACCAGCATGTTTCCAAGCATTCTTATCTTGAATATAGTCCTCTAAATTATTATAAGCTTTTTTACAGAGTGTACTTTTAATATATGATTTAAATTTTGTTTCACTTAGCTGTAGTATATCACTAGGAATTTTGTTGTAGCACTTAACACAGTACCCCATAAAAGATGTATGGACTTTAGACAATCTAAAATATGGTTGAGCTATTTTGTCCTTGTTTCTAGTATTAAAGTCATGTCTATCACTTACTTTATTAAGATAAATAAAAGCGGCATCTTGTGGCGTTATAATTTAATATTATTAATGCTCAATAAAAACAATTACGCCAAATTACCACATCCTACCATGATCCTTTTTTGTGCTATTGCCAACCCCACCCTGTATACTTACGCATGAGTTATAAATATTTACTTAATCTATCGTGATAATATTATTATTGGATTCAATGAGCTGAAAAATAAAATATAAAGATAAGCAAATAGAAAGAAGAAAAAATACGCCACAGGCAATTGGTCGAGTATTGTGATCAGTTTTCATGAAGTTATGTAAAGAATATGGGTTTTGTTATAGAATAACTACAAGCTTTTGTCTGTGGCTTCGTCCGCGTGGATATACCGAGGATGCAGATGTACAATACGGTCAACGTAACTTGGCGCGTCTGAAGTTAGCTGTTTGGCTGCGCAATGGAACTTTTAGGAACGAAATTGACTACTGCGCAGCTAATCGGCTAACTTCAGACGCGCCAAGTTACGTTGACCGTACTGTAGCCGCGGATGGAAATGGAGTCAATATCGTGATCCATATTCCAAGCTACGTATTTGTCAAAATTCATTTCTATTACTTCAGTGGTTTTGCTGTGATGATGTAGCCAATAAACAGACAGAGAACTACTTTTTAACAGACTTCAAAAAGGAGGAGGTTCCCAATTCGATTGGTATTTTTTTTTATCGATTGATAGGCATACGTTTGACCACTATCTCACCTGATGGGAAGCGGTGATGCGGTCTAAGATGGAGCACGCTTGCCTAGAAGTAACCTATTCACTCTTGACTTAAAGACTCCCAGGTTGTAGCTATCAGGAAACACAGACTCAGGCAGGGAATTCCACTCCTTAGCAGTACGCACAATGAATGTGTTCCCAAAGCGTTTAGTGCGTGTGGGTGGGATGTCCACCATATACCGGTGGCGCATCGCTGTACGTCCGTTTTAATGTATTTACATCGATTACGCTGAGATTTATGATCCGATTTAAGTGATTCTTCTATAGTTTGAATCGGAATAGTTGGCATTTGGTTCCATATTTAACATAGTTTGGCCCAGTAGTTTTCATTTTATGAACATTTTTTTTATTATTTATTTATTTTTTTGCATTTATAATATTACTAGCGCCCCGCCCCGGGTTCGCACGGGTGCAATGTAGAGATTATGATATTTTGAGAATATGATGTGTTGATAATATGATGTTCTGATAAATATTCAGAGACTGAGCGGATCAAACTATACTTATAAACCTTCCTCTTGAATCAATCTGTTGCGTAGTTTAAAGATTTCATCGAACAGATAGCGGGAGCGACTTTGTTTTGGGCACAGGCAAGGTGTAATGAAGCAAAGTGAGATAGTGTGGATGGGGCTTGTTAAAGATTACGGGATTGGTTATAGAATAGGTACGTCTTTTGTTTTCTCCTGTTTTTTTAATCCGTTCGTTCCATTTTTGAATTATTTTTCGTTGCTTTTAAACAAAGGCTGTTTATTTTTTTTTTCAGTATTCTAGAAAGTAGTTTACAATTTAAATGGAGCGAGTTCAATACTTTGATGCTCGCGACTTTGTCAGTATGAGTTTCCTTACGAATCCCTAATTATTTGATAATAAAATAATAATAATAATAGCATTCAGGGATAACGTAGTTTCCTATTGGTGAATTTTCGATATCGTATGAGTACTTAATTTCGTAGATTACCTGATACATCCAAACTTACGACCTTTGCTTCTTTATTAATAATATTTGTATAGATTTCCCAAGTGATTGAAATAGGCTTTTGTAGTGACGCAGCAGAGAAAGATTTAAGAAGAGTACTCCTAGGAATATAACCTATTTTATTATAACTGTTTCATTCGCGTGTAATAAAACTAAGAGATTGATAAGGTCTACACTTCAATCCACTGTAGCGATGCTTTGGACTCTAGGGCCTAGAAATGATTTCGTTGTTCCATATAACAGTTCGATATTTGAAAAACTATATAAGTACAAGTCCCTAGTAACTGGTATGTAGTTAAGACGTCAAATAGGTACTCAAGTACTAACAGAAACAGTAAGTATTGATAAAACTTGACAAACATTTGCCGAAGATAATTTGCGAAAGTTTGGTCAAACATTTGGCCCGGCCGTTGCCTAGCAACTGTTGATCTTCCGCGCCCACTATTGATTGGCTTATTCTAATTTTATTTTTGGTTCAACTTCATACATGTCTTTGCGTTGCTGTTGAATTTTTCATTACCTCTCTAGAGGTAAGTACATTTGCTTTTCCTGGAGTGTTTGTGTATAATTCTTGAATACAAAATGCCAGGTTTTATTTTTGTAGATATTTTTTTAATATTGAGTTTTGGTTTTGTAAGTGTTATTTAAGGGTTTTGAGGTTTATAATTCAGCTTAGTTCTATAAAAACCAGTCAACCCACAATTATTCAATTAATTACATTTTGAACTAATTGAACATAGCGGTCCGTTGTGGATTTCTATGATCCGGGTATGGTTATTCAACAGTGGCTGATGATAATGAATTGAATATCTATGCTAAATGTATTTAATTTCTATCTGGAGTATCCGGCAATAACAGTTTAATGAATGTAGGTACATTGTATTGTACACACGGCTACACATCAAGGTATACTTTTCCAGTTAATGTTGATCTCGCATTGTATACGATCTCGGTACAATGCGAGGTCAGATTATGCTGGAAATGTATAACTTGATGTGTAGCCGTGTGCACATTCATCCGAAAGCCTTATAAAAGACAAGCTTTTGACCGCGACTTCGTCCGCGTGAATGACGGTTATCGTAGATGCAGACGAAGTCACGGATTAAAAAGAATACAAACAAAAATTAAAAAAAAAATAGATACCTAATAATATCTATATGGTCATTTCCCATGGTTCAAGCTATCTTTTTTTTTTTTTTTTTATTTGTGGGGACATTTCACACGCGTCCATCTGACCCCAAACTAGGAAGACCCTGTACTATGGGTGTCAGACAGCTGATATACATACACAAATACATTTTAAATACATACATATATAGATAAACAACACCCAGACACAAGGCAAACACAAGTGCTCGTCA
This sequence comes from Charanyca ferruginea, assembly GCA_947361185.1. Classification (NCBI taxonomy): domain Eukaryota; kingdom Metazoa; phylum Arthropoda; class Insecta; order Lepidoptera; family Noctuidae; genus Charanyca; species Charanyca ferruginea. Next base: position 6,962,819 of record OX376070.1, read on the forward strand.
CACAAATATTTACCATGGGCGAGAATCGAACCCACAACACGCTGCGCAGCAGTCGATCGCTCAGCCACTGCGCCAACCGTGTCGTCAAATCCAAAAAATATCTTCATGCCAAATTTTATCAAAATCGGTTCTGCTGTTTCATTGTGAAAAAGTAACAGAGTTACTTTCGCATTTATAATGGAAGATTATAAATGCGAAAGGCGGTGATTAAATCCATACATTTTTTTTATTGGATTTAATCACAGTTGAATAAGTAGGTATCTCTCTTCTCTCTCTTCATCAACCTTAAGACGCCCACTGCTGGGCATGGTCTCCCTCAAGGGGGGTTCAGCCGTAATCGCCATGTTTGGCCGATGCATGTTGGCGATCGCAGAAGGACGCTACTGCCCATCCCTCTGTCGCTTTCTACGACACCCACGGGTAGAAGTGGGGTGGTGCTATTGATATGGTGGTATGGTACCAGCACCACACGGCACCGTAGCAGTAGGTATCTCAATCTCTGTTTCCACGATTAGCTGACATCTTCCCCCGTAACAGACGTGACAATAATCAACTGTGCTCGCATACGTCAAAGACTGCATTAATGGCAAAAAGCGTTTTCTGTATGGCTCCTAAAATTTATAATAAAATACCACAGTCATATAAAACATTACCAGTAAATTTGTTTAAAAAAAAGATTCGAGATTTATTAACAGACAAGTGTTATTATAATATAAATGACCTTTTGAATGACACTTTTTTGACATTTTAATTTTTGTGATTTTTTTGATTAATTTATATTACTGACCTATCAATGTTTATGGCCGACTATTATATTTAATAATTTTATTTTTATTTTTTACTTCAGATTTTATAATTTAATTTGTGATGTATTGTAAATTTTATAAATTTGTACGCCCTACGGGTGAAACATGTACGTACGAAATATTAATACTGTGCCATCCTGCATGCCTAATTTGCATGTATACGCATGTTTTGACAAATAAAATGATCTTTATCTTTATCTTTATCTTTAATATCACTTTATACAATGATTACTTGAAAAAATGTGATTATTTTTGACCTGTGTTGATTCGCTTTGCCAAAATAAACTCGATTGTTAAGAAAGGCTATTATGTAGATACTTTTATAATTTCTAAAGGATCAGAAGCTAACTTGATTCTTTAATAAATCCACTTGTATACATAACAACTATTTATCAAAACACCTCCCCCTCCAATCTCTTAAATCTCCTTTCTCTTTAGTCTACAAAATGCCTAAACATATTTTTAAATAAACATACAAATTACCATTAAATGCGTCATAATTAAACAGCGATCAACGCACATTATTTAATAATCAGTTTTACTAAAGGCATTCCCACACACGAGCTATGTTATCGCCGAGTGCCGACGCGATTTTATTATCTATCAGTTGAAAAAAATCTATTTTTACTTTTTACCGACTTCAAAAAACGAAGGAGGTTCTCAATTCCGCACGTAGTTTTGCTTTTGTTTGACCACGCATAATTTTTTAGGTCTGATTTCGATGATTCTTTTTTTAATGGATGGAAAGTTAATCCCATACAAATTTCATGAAAATATACCTAAATTTGTTTGGTGTTAAATAAATCGGCTAAATTTGTTTGGTGTTACCGTTGCTTAATTAATATGGATGAAAAGAAGTAGGCACAAAAAAGCGGAAAATAAATCATTTTTTTATCCAAAAAAGATTTCGTACAACGTTATACTATAGGTTGGATACCTACTTAACGTCGTACGAAATCTTTTCACAAAAAAAGCGGGAAAAAAACATTTTATTTTTCTTAAATGATTTTGTACGACGTTATGTAGGTACCCAGTGATAATATCGCTCGTATGTGTGGACGTCTTTAATTTTAAACAAATAAGTATTCAATTTGCAAAACCGTTTTAAAATCCATTTCCACTAGGTTAAGTGTTGTGACATCTCGCGTCTTACATTCACTATTGCATGGTTAAAGTCGTAGCTTCTCATACATATAATTATGCGTGTCTATCTAATTCGATTTGATCTTTAGACCAAGATGGACATCTCAGCTCTTTCGACATTATGTTCTTTTTCATTTACAAAATTTTATTTAATAATAACTCTCCCGACCGGTGGCCAATCTCAATGAAGACAGGCTTTTTCGCAGCTGTTTTTGAGTTGGCTTTCAATTTAACCGGATGCAGATGAATACCAGTGTTTTACATGAAGCAACGATACTCCTTGGTAATACTGGTGGTCAGACTTTTCGGCTTATGACAGCCGGGAACAACGGCTTTACGTGCTTTCCGAGGCACGAAGGGGTCTCGGTATGAAATGGATGGACACCCATCTGCAGACAGGCCGCAGCAAGCGTAACTTAACCGTGATCGATCTCTTTTTTCTTGAAACTATTTTTAATTTAAATCTCCTTGGTGAAAATCATTGGCCATCTAGCTATGTGTAGTTCTTTTTTTAAATATTTTCGAATAGCGATTGACCGTGGCATTCTTTTTCACCAAGATAACGTTCCCGCTCACATAACTGCTAGAACCATGGACAATTTGAATACTTCGGGAGTACAAATGTCCATCGTCCCTTGTACAACCCAGATTTAGCTTTATGCGACTTTTTATTTACCACGGTAAAAAAAGGTTCGTGGTTTTTGACCATTTTTGACAAAGTAATTTTTTTAAATGTTTTGAAAGTTGGTTCACGAATAAATTTATGTGCTTTGGAGTTGAAAGGATTTTTTTTTGAAAACCTGTACTTAAATAAACATTTTTCATATTCTAACAATTTTTTATTTCACTAACAATTTTTGAAACAGCCCACGTAAAGAACAAGATTATTTACGTGTCAAAGTTCAAAAATTAAAAATAAATTATGTGCAGAAATTATTTTACAATTGAGTGCTCAAAATAACACCTACATGAGTAGATTTGAATGTCACTTGTTTCTCAACTTTGTTGCTACTTTCATTTTGGTAATGTACTTTCATTTTTTCGCGAACGAATTTCTTTCTAAGTATTGGTTAATGCAATCAATTTGCTTTGTAGATTGTTGAATAAATCTTCGTCCAATCATTTGATAGTCAATTACGTCTGTTTTATTCATTTCTAGCGTAAACACATATCATAAATAATTATGTATACCTAATATGTAAATTACCTACCCATTTTTTGTTATATTTTTACTATGCACTTACCATGATTATCTCTCATCACCCTTGGTTGAATGGTAGAGAACGCCTCAGGCAGTAAGCCCGCCTTTGTATCTTTGTACATGAAGTAAAAAATAAATAAATCGAAAGGTGTCTCAATCATTGACACAAAATCTGGAAAACTATTTGATATTTGAAACTGAAAGGACAATGCCAGAAACTCTATAAAACTTTGCCCCACTCAATAAAAGTCATGTGCAATATGTAGCATCTTACTGTTTATTTATTGCTGATAACTAAACATTAGTCTTAGTGACTGTAGAACTTGCGGTTTCCGTTTAAATCTAAAGACAATAATGACATTGATTACAGGTTAAATTGTATTTTAGGTAAAATGAGTTTGTATTTTGTGGGTAGGTATTTCGTAATCCGCAAGTTCTAAAGAAAAACAATTTAGAAAGGTTCTATATTCATTACAAATATTTTCATTAATTTACTTTTCTGTACATGGGTGGGGCAGGATCTGGCATTGTCATTTGGATAGTAGACGAAGTCGCGTGTTAAAGCTAGCGAACACAAAGTATTTTTTTTTACATAACTTGAATTTTCTTACGGTTCTCTTTTTTTGATAAAAATAAAGTAAGTGAGTAAAACTAAGCCTGTCGCACTCAGGGATAACGTAGCTTCCTATTAGCGCAAGAATTTTCAGAACCAGACCAGTAGTTTCGGAGAAACGATCATAAAAAAGCGACAATATTTGACGACACGGTTAGCGCAGTGGCTGAGCGATCGACTGCTGCGCAGCGTGTTGTGGGTTCGATTCCCGCCCAGGGTAAACATTTGTGTGATGAGCACTTGTGTTTGCCTTGTGTCTGGGTGTTGTTTATCTATATATGTATGTATTTACAAAAAAAAAATGTATTTGTGTATGTATATCAGCTGTCTGACACCCATAGTACAGGATCTCCCTAGTTTGGGGTCAGATGGCCGTGTGTGAAAATGTCCCCACATATTATTATTATTATTATTATTCTTTGCATTTTTAACCGACTTAAAAAAAAAGGTTATCAGTTCGACCCATATGTTTGTATGTATGTATGTTTGTCCGCGATTATATCCCGTTTGGTTGTACCGATTTTGATGCGGTTTTTCAGAAAAGTGTTTGTTACATTCTGGAGAAGGTTTTAGTATACTTACCACAAACAGAAATTTATTCAGCGCTTACTGACAAAAAAAAAACAAAAACCGAGAAGACGTTTTCGTTTCTTCCTTTGGAAGACTTTCAATCTCTGTTTTAACTGTGTTGCCGTTCCTTAATGGATTTGGGAGATGAGGAGGCACTAAAAAGTGGAAAATAAAAACTTTTTTGAAAATGAGAACCGCCGGTTTTTTTTATGTATATAGGGTCTGTCCACTGCTGCTTACTGAGTTTCTTAAGGCGGTACCCTGAGCAAATAACCTTGAGCATTCGTTCCCTTTGCGCCGCGCAAGAGATACAGTAGCGAAATACGCGCAGATTTTAGAATTAAATCTTTATAAAATCAAGTATTGGGATTTTGTAAAAAAAAATCTACCAAAATGTTCTTTAATAAATTGCCTATCCATTAGTGTTAGTAAAAAATTGAATTAATGGTTACTTGCCGAGAAGATGCATGTTTTCAATAATTATTTCTCATTTCTGTGGTTTCGTTGTGAGGAGATTAGTTAAATACTATACTTCGTAAACAAAAATCAGATCTACCATTTTGGAGTCAAGATTATGTAGAAATTTAATCTATTTTTTATTTGTTGATATTTCTTTTGGATATAGAGTATTTAGGTCCGAAAAACTGAACAAAAAACGGCTAGCGCTGCGTTTTGCACAGGGACGCGCCTTAAACAAAACTTGCCAATTTCGTTTTCGTATTCGGGTATTCGGCGTGTCGTGTTTTGAGTTGAGTTCGGTCAGGGCCAAGGTTTCAGCTGAACCTCGAGGGTTCAAAGCAAGCATGCAACCGCTTGCTTTTTAAAAATGTATGCGTGTGCAAGGTTAGGTTATATATTTTTAGAATCAAGGTTACCTTATATGGTGTCGTTAAAAATAGTGTCTTGGAAAAAGTTGCCTAGTTTAGGGACCACAGAACAAATCTATACTTCCATACTATACTAGGTGATTTTTTATTCACGTTCCAAATTTCTCAGGGTGATAGTACCCATGAAATTGAATAACTTTCTCCAAAAAACATGGGTCGAAATATTAAAAAAAAAATCGGACTTCCCATACAAAATCAATAGTCAGCTGATCGATTTTGTATGGGAAGTCCGATTTTTTTTTAAATATTTCGACCCATGTTTTTTGGAGAAAGTTATTCAATTTCATGGGTACTATCACCCTGAGAAATTTGGAACGTGAATAAAAAATCACCCAGTATATGAAAATTTCATGTAATAGTGTATGTTATCGAAAACGTTTGAAACGGTTTGACCGATTTTGAAAAAATCGGTATTACAATTAACCTGCACACTTTGTAACAAAAGTACAATAACTTGTTTCAGTTACGATAGACGTCGAATTTGATATAATCTATTTTTAACCCCCGACGAAAAAGAGGGGTGTTATAAGTTTGACGTGTCTGTGTGTCTGTGTGTCTGTGTGTCTGTGTGTCTGTGTGTCTGTCTGTGGCACTGTAGCTCTTTAACGGGTGAACCGATTTGAATGCGGTTTTTTTTATTTGAAAGCAGATTCTCTAGCGATGGTTCTTAGACATGTTTCATCAAAATCGGTTCAGCAATTTTAAAGTTATCAGCTCTTTTGTTAGCTGCGGTAGGGATCTTAGACGCATACCGGATGTTTACTTTGCTTTCAAACATATTATTATAGGTGACCACACTGAACTAAATAACGTTTAAAAAATTTAAAATAAAAATTAAATTAAAAATTTAAAAAAACCCCCAACGCAAAACATTAAAGCGATTATGTAAAAAGTCAACAATAATACCTTTTGTTGAGCCATCAAATGTTTGTTCGTTGAAATGGCGCTATAATGTCGCGGCGGGGTACCGCTAAGTTTAAAGCAATAACTAAATAGCTAAAATAGCGAACTGATGGTAACTAGATTTGCAACAAGATTAACAACTAGATTAGCAACAAAAATTTGATAATATCAAAGCAAATTGGTCGGAAATGCTGGTAAATTAATAGACAGTGAATGAAATTAAGGGACTGACCTACTTAAGCGGTACCCCGCCGCGACATTATAGCGCCATTTCAACGAACAAACATTTGATGGCTCAACAAAAGGTATTATTTTTGACTTTTTACATAATCGCTTTAATGTTTTGCGTTGGGGGTTTTTTTAAATTTTTTTACAGCAGCTGTCGCCCTTATTTTGTAACTATTTATTAATTTATATTATGAAAATATGTGGCTTTCATTTAGTTGAACTTTTCATTCCAATTTAAAATTACAGTGTCAACGATAAAAACCTAAAAGAAGCAGGAATGAACAATACCGGCAACGTTATTTGTTTCACTATAATTCTATCAAGTTGAAAATATTACCTAATCTATAAAAGACTTTTATTTTGTTTATGTTATTGTACGTCCATATTTTAGTACCTACTATTTATTTATTTATTTATTTTACTATTTATGTACACACAGTAGACAACACAGGAAAAGAACATTATAAAATCTCTTAGAATCTTAGATCTATTTATCAAAATAATCCTAAAACAGTTAAGTATTACTAAAATTGTTTTAAACTTATATTTGAAATAAAATGTTTTGCATTCCTACTTCTACGAGCCTCTTTTTTATAAATGGAATATAGAATATTGTCTTTATAGTGCCAATCCCACACACAACTCCCTGCACCTCTAGAATACGTTGCGTGCCTGCCCGGTTGCGCGACTAACTCTAGTCGGCACCCCACTATGGGCGACATCCCGATCCCGCCAAAGCATAGGACAGTTGGCCACGATCGCCCCTAGTCCGCGCACGCGCTTTGTTTCCCGCGCACTCCTGCGCCTCGCGTGCCGCTACCTACCCACTAAAAGTTCTCTAGGATATTTAATGTTCCTACCTACTACCGTATTATACAATCGATATCTAATATACAGTTTTTACACCATAGTTCGGAGTTTCCTTTGTGTAGAAGTACCCCGGCTACATCTTAGATGATTTTGGTCGTAAGACCACACAATATAGGTAATAGGTAGGTACTTCGGTACATATTTTATTCCAAAAGGTAAATGAAGTTTTATGCAACATTTATTTGCGACCAGAATTACAATATTCGGTCACGAACCAAAATAAACTCGACATCTGTTACAACTTTTACTCAATCACAAATCTCTTTGCGGATATTGCCAAAATTATTCAACACACTGCGCGAATGGTCCGAGATAAGATTTGAAACACACATTGATTACTTAAGCTACTTGTGCACTAAAGTGATCAACATCTGTCACTCCTGCGCTTGACGTTGGCATTCAAGAGAAACTTCACTTGATATTTAAAAAAAGAAAGGTTCGAATTTGAGAAAGCAGAAAAAACTAAAGTCTTGGTCATGCAGGTTAAGGTTTAAAAAGGTATCGAATACCATAAAGATAAAGAAGAAAGAAATAACAGTACGTGACGACTTTTTATTCGATTTGAATCGATCAATTTAACACTGGCCATTGTTGTTACTTAGTTGGCGCAATATCGATGTAATCAAAAACGTTAGACATAAAACAATAAGTCAAACGGAATAACAATATCCATTTGAGTGAGCCAACTGTAAGACAATATTAATCGTTAAATCTGTTAACAAATTGTTTTTGAAATAAGAACGCTAATTTATTTAATAGTCTTAAATAAAATACGCTATGTAATAAGTCATCCAAAGACTAGGATTGCATTGCATTGCAATTGCAAAGTCGGTCTTTGATTGATTGACACTTGGCAGGGATCTACTGATCGCATTATACATAGAAATCAGCTGTTAAGGTGCGAAGCGAAGTGGAGCTGAGGAAAACTAACCAATAATATAAAAAAGTTAATAATTAACAGGTGTCCCCATACAAGAAACGGTTCCCTATCCATTTGCATAACATTTTAAAACCTAATATAACTTAGCATACTTTTGTTTTTCCTAATTATATTTTCTATAATTATATAAAGAATATGGCAAAGTGTTATTATGGCAAAACAAATTATGCCAAAACAGTTATGCCAAAGTATACTTATTAGGAAAAAGAACATCATGCGAAAAGAAAGGATCCCACAAGAAAAGTGTTGCTTTTTGTTTGTATATTGTGTTAAATATTGTATAGTAGTACGGAACCCTTCGAATGCGCACTTGGTCGGCTTTTTTTCTCACCGTCCAGTGTGGCAACTCATACTGAGTAGATAATCGTGGGGCGGAGAGCGTCCCACTTCAATTTATTGCAGGATTGCGTACAAAACTGGCCATAGGAGATAGGGACAGAAGATTCACTTCGTTCAAAGCTCTAAGTATGATACCGGTTAGGACTACAAAATATCGAAATTTTACCGGTTTAGACCAATTTTCTAAATGGCTAATTATCAAAATGGTACATTTTCTACAATTGGAAGTATTCTTATAAATTCAAGATTTATTAATATGTATAATTATATATTTGTTTTAACCACTGAGTTGAAATTGTAAGATTTTATAGGTAATACATAAGAATAAATAGTAATAGTGTCGGTTCAGACAAAAGCCATTAATTTTCGTTAATAAAAGTAGTTCATAATGATGAGTACAATTACCTGTTTTCAGGGTTTTCAGTTTATACAATAATTACACTTAGTGGCAGGAAATCCTAAGTACAGGATTCCATCAGGAAACTCATTCGGTCAATGAAAAACCTAACCTAACACAAAATATTGAGGGGTTAAATTGTATTTACTTTTCATATTATTTCCTATTTATTTAGACGTCTACAACTTCGACCTATTGCAATAATTCCCTAAATTTAGTTATAAAATTAAATTAATTTTAAATCTTTTTGATATGAATGACAAACCACAAAAAAATGTGAACTAACCACTAAACGGTCACGTGACTGACATTTTTTAGTGTTTTTGACCGGTACTGCTGTTGCTAGGTTAAATATCAGGTGAACCTTCTGTCCTCTCTATACTGTAATTGGCACTAACTTGATAGAATGTGTGAAATGTCTAACTCTCATGCGAAGTGTTTGAAACGCATCTAAATGCATTTATGTTGACTTGTTAGCATTTTTTGTCTGAATATGTGATTTTTGGGTAATATTAAGTTGTTTTTTTAGCTCCTAGGTCATTTGCATTTGAGAGAACTGTGCTGACAACATGCTCAAGTACAAAAGTAATTTAGTCATATTTTAGTCAATAAGTACACAATTAAGTTCTTTTAGCAGTAATATCTACACTTTTGAATAGTCAGTTTTCCGTCTTAATACTTAATTTTAAAATTAGACGTAGGTATATAAAAACTTGTGCGTGATTGAAAAATTATAATAATTTTCAATTCATTGCATTCTTTATTTATATACAGGGTGGCGATGACAATAGCACAAAAAAAACATGGCAGAATTCGGTAATTTTGTGTAATTGTTTTTATTGAGCATTAAAATATTATATTATGGCGCCACAAGTTGCCGCTCTTCTTACAAGTTAGTAAAGAAATATTTCAAATGGTTTCCTATTTTGGTTACATTTATATGCTCTTTGTTTATTTGTTTTAAATATCGGTGATAGGATTTATTTGATAGTTTATGTTTAGCTTATGAACTAGTATTACCAGTATTTAATTTTTTAGTCGTATCGTCATCCCCACCTTGTATGTAAACTCTTTTTTAATTCATTTATTTATTTATCATTCACAAAAAAAAAGAAAAATAGCAAATTACAACAAGTTAACTTACTCGACAGGCTACTGACTAACCACAAGCATAGATATTAGTGTCCTCAACCAATGAGCAAAATATGACTGGACTATTTTTGCGCGCTCTCAGTACAGTCTACAGTCAGTATCACCTTAGCTAAGTGAAGGTGCAAACTTGAGACCTAGGTAGTTGCTTCGGTGATAGTATTAAACTCAGTGATTGTAAGGTCGAGAACATACGAAAGCGCGGCTGTTTAGCTTTGGCTGGTTTCATTTATATTATAGTAATTTTGGCTGAGACTTTTAAACTCTATTCCAATTTCAAAAAGAGCGTCCGTGGAGTTTCTTTGTTTTTTGTTGTTTTATTTATTTATTAAAAACAATTAAAATTATCATAAATATAAAAATGAATCGCTGAATGTGTTGCTAAGCGCATAACTTCCGAACGGCTGGACCAAATTGGATAATTCTGTGTTCGTTATTGCCAGGAGTAGGTTTTTTGGTAGGTAGGATTAGGGTAGGCGTAGGGTAGGTGTAGGGTAGGCGTAGGGTAGGCATAGGGTAGGCGTAGGGTAGGCGTAGGGTAGGCGTAGGATAGGCGTAGGGTAGGCGTAGGGTAGGCGTAGGGTAGGCGTAGGGTAGGCGTAGGGTAGGCGTAGGGTAGGCGTAGGGTAGGCGTAGGGTAGGCGTAGGGTAGGCGTAGGGTAGGCGTAGGGTAGGCGTAGGAGTAGGGTAGGTAGATAGTTTGGTAGATAGATAGGGACAGGACAACGTCTGTCAGGTCAGCTAGTAATTAATATAAGTCTGAAATCGCCAATCCACCTTGAGCGCACGTGGTGATCAATGCTCGTGCCTTCTCTGTTTGAGAAGAGGCCTCTGCCTCGTAGTGAGGCAATTAGAGGCTGGTATTATTATTATTAAAAACAAAGTTTATAAAAATCTTAACTTAAGAAGGTTTGTCTGTGGGAACGGAACAAACATTCTTAAAAATAAGGTTTGTTAGTGCGGACCACTAAATTTTCACTTATTTTACTCATAAAGTAATTAACAATAATATCCTATCTTATATTATGGCATGTAAATTAATGAAATATCTTCTTTTAATACTTGTATCACCTACGTTTTGTAACGAGCAACTAGCTTCAACTTTCTGACTAACTGACCCACTCCTTGAAAATTCAAAAATTGAAATAAAAGTGACGCTTTAAATTATTTACTGTTTTCAATAATATATCATCATTGAAATAAGATAACGATAAAGAAGAAAATGACATCGCAGTACTATTCTGTAAAAGCAATCATGGGTGAATTGAGGTAAAGTGAGTTTCACGATGGGCTTTAAATAATAATAATAATAATATCATTTATTTCGGGTAACAAAAGACCCACAACATAATTATATACCTTACGGACTATCATACATATTTATAAAAACCACAAAAATATTACTAAACTATTATTGTACACGAAGAGACGGCGTCGTGTTGCGCTGCGTGGCTTCCGCGGAATCGCCGATACACGACACCCTTCGGCCAAAACTCTTCCTTGAGGAAGGTCTCAAGATAATGCGTCGGGACTCGCACCACAAATGACTTGAAATTCGTATTGTGGCGCGACTCCAACTTCTCGACTCTTAAGGTCCAGCTGGTCTTGGCTCGAACATACTCCACGATCTCCTCAACCTTCGTGGTGAGATGCAGCCGGGACACATAAAACTGCGTCGTAGGTGTTGCCGGACACAGCATATTGGGTCCTGCCAGCGCGGTTCCGCACTGGTTTCGAAATCCCTAGGTACAGACAGACCCTATGCGAAGAAATTTCAACGCGCGGGGGGTTAGCAGTTGATGACGCCGTCTGTACTTAGGATGATGCCTCACTGATGTCGAATTTGACTATTTTTTAAATATCTTTTAATGGTAAACAAACAGACGACGGCACATCTGATGTGAAGTGCAATTACCATCGACTCATAGTTACAAAGTACGTAAGGCTGCGTAGCGCCCGAACAGAGAAACCACTCAGAACAAACTGCCATTTTTCGCACGCACACATTGACATTACGTTCGTAATATTCCGACCGAATTTCGGTCACGGACTCACGGCGGCCAATCTCAATGGAGATTAGCCAACTACGCAGAAGATATTATAGTGCACAAGTGAGTGCGCAAACACAGGTGCACTCCCTCTTCCCTCACTCTCATAGTCCGGTGGGACGACAATCCGACAAGACCGGAGGGCTATCAGGCGCAGGACCAACGGCTTTACGTACTTTCCGAGGCACGGGGGTGTTACACCGCCAACTTCCAAACTCCGGGCTGTTACCGAGAAATTCTTAATAGAAAAACTCAATAACACTTTGCCCGACCTGGGAATCGAACCCAGGACCCCACGCTCAGCAGTCGCGCTTGCGACCACGAGACCAACGAGGCAGTTACGTTTCAGTCAGTTACGTTTATAGGCATTCTCAAGCAGTTTCAAGCAGACTTCAGTCTCGACTGTCACGTGTTGTCTAAATGAATAAATGAGAGACATTGACATTTCATGACGAACAGGAAAATTTTGTTATAATAAAATTGCAAAGAGTTCTAACCAGTGTCAATAAAATTTCATATTATCACAAATAAACCCTACAGAATCAATACAGTAGCAGCCCTAGTGAGTCTGGAAGGTTTAGGTGATTATTTTTGTAGATGGCGGGAGCGGTCCTTCTGTAATCTATATATTTTGTGACTTCGTCATCTTACACACAGAAGCAACAACGTAATAACGCAACAACTATCAAAAAATACCAATTGAATCTTACCTACATACCTATCGCCTCTTTAACTAAACACCATGAAGATATTAGCTACGCTTCAAAAGTGTTATGGTGAAGCAACGAGCCAAGGAGGTGTCAATTCTATGTTTTCAAGTGTCATAGTTTACATGTCAAGTGTCAAAAGTGTCAATGGATGGCTTAAGGCTATGGTTAATTTATTTAGTCACTATACTTTAGCTCGCGGCGTTGCCTGCGTGAAGTCAGATGAAGTCGCGGATTAAAATGTCTTTTCTTGGAGCTTTTTCTTCTTCTAATAGTGCCTCTCTAACTAGTAAATAAAAACTTACAAACATATTTCTCTTTATCTCCAGCGAGGTGGAAAATTTGGGCTGCGCTTACGATCTCAGTTCACTCCCTGACGTTACGCTACCAAGACTTTCTTCTCCGATCTACTTTTCTTTCAAGTCTCAAGTTCAAGCTTAGTCTTAGTCTAAATTTCATAAAAACCGTTTGAGTGGTTTACCTGTGAAAGCATAACAAACAAAACTTACTTTCGTAAATATAATTTTAGTAAGCATTGATTTTTAATGAAAAGAAATTGATTTGATTTTTAGCTATAGGTTAAATTATTAGTTGTATGTTTCGGTAATTAGATGTCTTTTTAAAATTATAATTGTGCTTAGAGAAGACAAGTCAACCGCCAATCTCTCAATAATTAATTTATTACGTCAAATTAATTCAACATGCCAAATGTGTTACATTACCGTGCAGTAATAATAGTAAAGCGTGTGCCTATAGTAAATGGTATTACAAAACATCATTGCATAGAATTTATTTAAACCCCTAAGACTACCCACTGACCAAAATCATTCAGCATTAAACATCATCACCATCTTTCTGCCCCTGTCCCATGTTACACATGTGACAAGTGCAGAAAGCACTGCACTGCTGCACTGCGGCACTGCTGCACTGCTGGTGCTTTGCTGCTGCTGCTGTGTGTGTCTGTGTGTGTGTGTGTGTGTCCATGTGTCTTGTGTTGTGTTGTGTGCCTTGTTGTTGTTGTGGTGTGTGCTTGTGTGTTGCTGTTTGTGTGTGTTGTGTTGTCCTTGTTGTCCCTGTGGTATTTTATACCTACCATCTAAGTTCACATGTGGATGCATTAAATGTATTGAGTATTGAGTACTTTTTTGTCATTCCGTCCTGTCAACCGTCATGCATTCACTAACTCCCGTTTCATTCATATCATTCTTTATTATCATATATCTCATTATTATTATCATTCTTTATTTTTTATTTATGACATGATCTCATGATTAAAAATAACTGAAATTTCATTTCCAGGGATTGGAACCGCCAACCATTTTTATTCAAGAATTGGTATATCTTTCAACTACTCAAACGGAATCCTTTTGCTCGACGAAAATAAATTACAAGCACATTTCAATCGTGGTACAAAGTAAAAACCTGAAATTACTTAACCTTTTGACATGTATAGATGACAAACAAAATTGTGACCAGCACGCCACGGTCACGACTAGATGACAGACATGACCTACAGACGAATAAGTACTCTATGGAATTACGATTAGAAACATAATTCCACAGAGTATAATAATAAGCCGTAGGTTGGCGCCGATGGCACGTTTTTGGTTTTTTGACGTAGCGGACAAAAGGTTAACCAAAAGTCACAAACACATTTGTCATTTAGTTATGACACGACCTTTGAAGAATAGCCCTTTTAGCTTTTCATTCAACTCAATACAATAATATTATGCCTGAATACGTTTACAATACCATACAAAAGGCAACAGCTTAAACCATTTACGAAATAATGGTAAGTTGCTTCACATTTTCATACTTAGTAGGCGATAATGTTTTAAAGAAAAATCCGGCAAAGCACGAGTCGAATTAATTAATTTATTCTTGCACAAAGGTACAAAGGCGCACTTAATGCCTTAGGCATTCTCTATCAGTCAACCAAGGTTGGTGAAGAGATAACATGACAGGTGTATAAGAAAAAATAATAATTAAACAGTTAGGTAAATGAGATAAACCATTCGGGAACCGTAGGTTCAAAACCTCTTTGATTGTTAACTTTATTTTATTTTTATTCTCATCTCCAAACTACCGGTGGTCAGGGTTCCTGAGAGAGGAATCTCCTAACTATAGGCGTTGTGTCCAAGAGCCCCCGACTTTATGTTTATTATTATTACAGTGGCCACACTCTTGTTAAAAAAAAAAAGTGTTCTCCTTATAACGGTTCAAAAGATACAGCTCTGCTAGACGGACAAAGCCAGAGCAAAAAAGCTTCATTTGGAACCCAAAAAAAAAAGGAAAGAGTAAGAAATGACTAATTGCAAGTTGTTTCCCACCGTTTCACTCACATCCTAGGAAAACTGCTGCGTGCTTAAGCATTGTGCAAAATTTCGTTAAAATCAGTTCAGAAGTTTTGACGTAAGTTCGAACATACATACATACAGACAAAACTGCTCACAGTGAAAGGAGCATCAAGATTTGATCTTAAGCCGAATGAAGGACGAATACAAATACTTTCCGGGAAAGAAAGCGAATAATTTAAGATGAGCACTGATGCAATTTGGATTTACAATCGAAGTGAATTTCTAACGTTCATGAGGTATGGTAATGAGAAAGTGTTTTGTCTGTTTGTGTCCAAGGTTTATGGTGTCATGTTATGCTTAAAATTTGAATACAAAATAATCTTATACACTGATTAAAAGTATTGCATTATTGATAATGGCTCGAATAAAATAACAATAACTTTTGAAAATGTATTCATTTGTTTCTCATTGTGGTATTTATTTAAGTATGCTCTAAAAGTTAATTTAGAGATATTAATTGGCACTGGTATAACATATTGCATTAGCTTGTAAATATGACATGTTTTAAATGACAATACGTCTAAGAACTAAGCGCATTATTAAAGATTATAGATCAAAGGCAGAAAGGGGGACTTAATGCCTTGGGTTACCAAAGTAAAAGTCAATTCATTTGTTTCTTAAATAAGCACCACCCCATTTCTACCCGTAGGTGTCGTAAAAGGCGACAGAGGGATATTGACCAGAGGATGAACAGCAGCGTCCTTTTGAGTGTACACCTACTGCGATCGCCAACATGTATCGGCCAAGCATGGCGATTACGGATCCCGTGGGCGTCTAAAGGTTGACATGATGATGAGTTTTTGAACACGGTTGTCTTTTTTGTAAAAAGGTTTTTTTATTTATTTCAGATTACGTACCTTACCTACCGTAACAAAAATTGTTCACATTCATGAATACTTTAATCTTCTGAAAAATGGCCGGTCAATTAAATATCAGCCTGTATATATCACTGATTGGGAAAACAAATGCTTTTGTAACATATATTATCAACTTTGAAGCTTGAAGAGGTGTATCTTGACACAAGTTGTGTGTATTGCAATGTTGCGGTCAAGTAGTAAGCACTGGTATTAAACATTGTCGCAATATTTGAAGTTGAATTGAATTAGGTACTAGTGTCTATAACAATACTGTAATTTGAATTATTGCATTAGAATATACACGTAAGCGGTTCGTCAAATGCAAATTTCAATGCTAACTTTAATACTATATAGTATTGGAAATGTCGAATATATACCCGCTTATGTGAAAAACGGCCCTTACGGACAGAGACGACAGGATGGCAATATGATCGATAAGTGATTATTCATTAACTATAATGGAATTAAAATACATCGTTGATATGGTTGAAAATTGAGTAACTGCGTGTGGATAATATCTGTCGCAAGAAATTATATTTTGCATACCATGTTTTTTTTTTTATTTTCACATAGTTTAGTATCATAAGTTCACGTGTGTGTATATATTTTTGAATACACCAAGAAAATGTAAAAACATGGAGCTTAACAAAGACTTTTGACCTTGTTACCTCTGTCAAAACCAGATGCCACAAACATTTATTATATTTTCGAAGCAATTTCCTCCTAAATTTGTCATTGAAATACCTACAACGGTTTACTGAAAGTTTTCAGGGGTTATTTGGAATATTTTATGCAAAATTGTGCCGGGATTATGAAATAGGTATCTTAAAATTAAAGCGTTTAAAATCCATAAAAGTTTTTATCATCATCATTTAGCCAATTTCTAGTTAGTTATTTATTTCGAATAAAGGTAGGAAAAAATACTTAAGATAAATTTTCAATTTAGTTAAAAATGGGCGCGTCTGGCAATTTTAAAGTTTCCCGCGCCAAACCATAAAAGTTAAAAATAATCTTATTTCATACACATTGTTCAGGTGGTTAAAATTAATTTTAGTATTTAAAGTCTTGCACTTTTTTATACTTTCGTATTATTTTTATAAAAAGGGCGCGTCTGGCAATTTCAAAGTTTCCCGCGCCAAGCCATAAAAGTTAAAAATAATCTTATTTCATACACAATGTTCTGGTGGTTAAAATTAATTTTAGTATTTAAAGTCTTGCACTTTTTTATACTTTCGTCATTAATAATAATATTATTATGTATTCCACGATTATCGCCTATAAACTAGGGATGTAGCTTTTACGATAGGCCCACTGACACCACTAATGACTAAACACAACAGTAAATTCTGTCTGTTAACTTTTGACAGTTATTCTAGTTCTAAATACGTCACTAAATATGTTTCAAGTTCAAAGTTAATTTGTTATGTTGTAAGTTAATATGTTTGTAACTGGCTATTATCGATCATTTCATAATAAAGGATATATTTGTCCTTACATAGTACGTAAAACAAAGTCACCGAAATATCTGTACGCGCATGACTTCCGAATGGCTGCATCAAATTGGATAATTCTTTTTATGTTGTGTTCGGTATTGCCTCTTTTTAGTTGTGTTCGATATTGCCAGGAAAAGTTTTGTATGGAGTAAAATTTAGGATATTCGAAAAATTTTGCATTGCATTCGTGCGAAGCCGGAGCGGGCTACTAGTTTAGTATAAAAGAACTTTCTTAAATTTTGGTCATCTTTCCTGAACTTATAAAATTAATTACATACACCTATAATACCACTATGTAACTAATATATTTTTGATTGGCATTTTTATCGATAGAGATCTAACTCGATTTAGATCGACATGTGCTCATCACTCACGCACGGGCGAATGTCAAACTTTTCGCGCGCAATATGTCTGATTTCATCAACGTTACAAAATGGCGGCGCTATCCGAGATAAGTAAAGCATGACTTTAGTAAACAATTACTTGTTTAGTGGGACAGTTGCATAAAGGCTTTTAAGGTGAATGACGTCAGCGTACGTACATGGCGGTATTTGCGATTAGAATGTAAATAGATCTTTAAGATGTGTCTTAAGTTTTGCTGACCTCTAAGTGATTGAGTTTATTTTGTGCGTGGGTTGTTGATACTCCTAAACTTTAGCAGTCTATGAATTTCTCAATATCTACCGACCCTTTAGCCGCTGATGGGTCGGTACCTAGGTATTGAGTAAATTCAGGCATGGGCTTTAAAAATGTGCTTCTCACTGCCTTGCTCGATGATAACCTCAATTATATCAAAGTGCCCCGGGCATAGCGTGAGGCTCAGATTATCAAACAAAAGGCAGATAGACCGTGCGGAACACTGCGAGTGAAGCCACAAAAGCAAATACAAATTCAATAACGAATACCTACAATCTCGTGATTGTATTCGCTTTTGAATTTTTATTTGTATTAGTATTTGTTTTTTTTAACAATGCTTTTAACAATGCGTGCTGTACTGACTCGCGTCAGTACAACGCGAAGCGAATTAGTAGGTATTCGTTTTTTAATTTGTATTTGCTTTTGTGGCTTCACTCTCAAAGTTCCCCACGGTCTATCTGCCTTTTGTTTCATAATCTGAGGTGTGAGGTTATTGATTTATGCCCAATTTAAAGCTCATCACCCGCCTAGCCTTTTCCCAGTTATGATGGAGTCGGCTTTCAGTTTAATCAAATGCAGCTGAATTTCAATGTTTTACATGAAGTGACTGCCCGTCTTACTGCCACAACCCACTGGGTAACACGATACCTCTTGGTGAGACTTATAGTTGTCATACTTTCTGGCTTGTAACTACCCATAATTAAAGTCAAAGATCTACGAATGACAGCCGGGGCTAAAGATTTTAAGTTCTCTCCGAGGCACAGAGAGATCTCGGTACGAAATGGTTCACCCATACACAAACCGACCGCAGCAAGCAAAGCTTTACCTTCACCGATGGCTCTGGTTTTGGCTTTTACTTAGACAAAACCCTCTCCAATTAACCAACAATGAATTAACAAGTCAACCTACTAACATAGTTTTCAAGTATTTTTGTAACTAACACTAAGTATGGACCATTGTTGTCTGAAAATAAACACTTTTTTAGGGTTCCGTAGCCAAATGGCAAAAAACGGAACCCTTATAGATTCGTCATGTCTGTCTGTCTGTCCGTCCGTATGTCACAGCCACTTTTTTCCGAAACTATAAGAACTATACTGTTGAAACTTGGTAGGTAGATGTATTCTGTGAACCGCATTAAGATTTTCACACGAAAATAGAAAAAATAACAATAAATTTTGGGGGTTCCCCAGACTTAGAACTGAAACTCGAAATTTTTTTTTCATCAAACTCATACGTGTTGTTTATCTATGGATAGGTCTTCAAAAATGATATTGAGGTTTTTAATATCATTTTTTTCTAAACTGAATAGTTTGAGTGAGAGACACTTGGAAGTGTCTCTCACTCAAACTATTCAGTTGTGCAAGTGGTAAAATGTGTGTGTGAGAATGATAAAACTAAAAAATATATGTGGTACATTACCATGTAAACTTCCACCGAAAATTGTTTTGAACGAGATCTAGTAAGTAGTTTTTTTTTTATATAAAACTTTTATATTATGTTACTTGCTGCTACGGAACCCTCCATGGGCGAGTCCGACTCGCGCTTGGCCGCTTTTTTTATTATTAAATTCGTCCCCTATTATGTGAAACTTAGAAAGTCAGGGCGCGTAAGGGTTTCTATAGTGATGGTGATAATTCCATTCCCGTGGGTGTCGTAGAAGGCAACAGAGGAATAATTGACCAGAGGATGGGCAGCAGCGTTTTTCCGAGTACCATAACACCTACTGCGATCGCCAACATGCCTCAGCCAAGCATGGCGATTACGGCTGAACCCCCCTTGAAGGAGTCCTATGCCCAGCAGTGGGCGTCTTAAGGTTGACATGATGATGATGATGAGTGATAATTCGGCAAGTTCAGTTCGACATTTTCATCAAAGGTTATGTGTATAGTGACCCTAACGAACTCAGAACCTCTCGCTCACCATTTAAGCTTGCAACGACCAGAACAACGTATTCGAATTTCGAATACTGCCTGTATTTAAAAATCGAATACGTCACAAATTACAGTGAAAGCAGATAAAAACAGCTGTCAAATATTAAAACCTGCTTACATCCTAAGCAGCTGTTTTGTGGTCATATATAAATAATGACTTTCTTTTTTTAGTTCGTTAGTTCTAATCTAGCTTGGTATCTAGGCCAGACAGATCAATTCAGGAAGTACTAATGAATATTGACTTGTTCTGGTAGATATTTCCTGAGTGACTAGAATATTTGTAGACTTTTTGGAATTTCGTTAAGGTGAATGGTCGAAGGCGTAGAGAATTTTAGTTTTTGTATAAAATTATGTCTTTATGTCTCCCCCTTAATTCATTTAATTTGATTTCGTTTACATAACAAAACTACATTAAATAAACATTATCTAATTAAATTAATTAAGCAGGAGACATAAAGATTCAATTTAATACGTATTAAGTATTTTTATTTTCTTAATTTATTCGACTATATTATTACTTACAATTTAGTTTGATATTCAATATTTCGCCATAATATTATAGGTATAGTTAAGGTGTCTGCGCGTCTCATGCGTAAGGTTGCGGGTTCCAAACCGAAAAGATGTGACTATTCCAATTATTCATATGTATTTTCTAAGTGTATTTTAGACATCGTGAGGAATCCTATACTTATAATTAATATAAGTAATCGCCATTCCTTTCTCTTTGCATGAGAAGACAATACGACTGCTATTATTATGAACTAAGAAGTACAAGAAGTTATAATTTTTTTTTTCTAGCAGGTTTATGTGGTAAAAACCAATTTGGTAAATATTCAGTCAATTATCAGTTAGAATAAAATTTTATACCAAAGGATTATTAAAATTGAATAACATTGTTATGCTTAGTAACTCAGTAAAATAATTTGGTTAATTTAATTGTGATTTGTCAGGTTTACTTCGAGGGGTTAATTAAGTTTAGGAAATTACCTGAATACCTTGTTGATTTTACAATTGTCTATTGACATGCTATTTTAGGACAGTGTAAACAGTTCATAGAATGGATTTCAAGTTTCAATCTGTTCCGTAGATATTTGTTATACCTACCTAATACAAGAGATAGCCGTATTTTTGGTAACTATCACTTGCCTAGGATAAACTGGTTCACTCGTGCCTTGAAGATATCCAGATTATATATTTATCGGAGAAGAGTGAGGTGGGCAATGAATTCCACAGGCTGGCAGTTCGCACAATAAACGTGAAAGCAAAGCGCTTGGTGCGAGACCGTGGAACTTCAATCGTACAACAGTGACGCTTCGCCGCCGTATCTCTGCTCGTCTGATAATGAAATGGTATTCGTATTTGGTGAGGGCCCTGGGCGCTGGTGAGAATATTGACTGTCTGCCCGGATGTGGGTAGCCAACTGGCAAGGTGTCAGTAAGTATGGTTACCAAAAACGAACAATAACTAGGAAGGCTGTAACTAATACGGCATTATAATATGAGTAGTTTTTAACTGTGTGAACAGTATACATATACTTATCCCGAATATTGGTTAATCTTAAGTTTTACCAGTAAATACCAACACACGTCGGTAAATGTAAGAATATATAAAAAAGGAACGATTTCATCGGGCTTTTACCACTCGAATTCAGTACGTGCTAGGTTTTACCAGTGACGGTCGGTAAATGTTGGTTTTGGGAATAAAGGCCCCGAGGTTTGGTGTGGTTAGGTTCCTTTAAATCCTGCATACAGATATAGGAGCCCCGCGGTGCTCCGTCGACCTGACGTCGACCGTCTTTGTGCCAATTTTTGTTACCGTTGCAGACACTCGTAAATTGTTATATTCCCCTTAATACAGATTCTTACCATTTGCTTTCGCCTCTTAATCATTTTATTATTATTCTGACGAAAGCGGAATCAGATCAAAACTCCGTTTTCTGACATGTTTATTTCAACATTTACAGTGTCTTTGAGGCGAATCCTAAGATTTACCTAGTAAATGGTGGTGAAACTTCGAAATAAACGATGATCATAAAACGGTTCGGACTTTTACCATTCAGAGTTGGTAAATCTTAGGTTTTACTGAAAAATCTTAGAATTTACCGTAGTTCGGGCTTTTACAGTAGGTAACATACTTAATATGTACCTACCTACCTACAGCCTCTAATACATCAAAACCAAATAATAAAGAATAGACAAGTATTCGTCCCAACGCCAAGAAGTTTTCAAGAAAAGTTATCTCCATAG
Source organism: Charanyca ferruginea (assembly GCA_947361185.1). NCBI lineage: Eukaryota > Metazoa > Arthropoda > Insecta > Lepidoptera > Noctuidae > Charanyca > Charanyca ferruginea. Next base: position 6,985,140 of record OX376070.1, read on the forward strand.
AGGTTTTATTTAATTATGTATGTCTTTGACAGAGACAAACCAAATTGTTTGACAGTTGCGTGACAGTCTTTGCAATTTATCAGAAAAGTTTTAGCAATCGACGTTGGTACAAATTGATATTGTGATAAAGATTGCTTGGAGATAATATTATTAAGAGAAGAAATACCTACTTTGTTTCTATCAGAATTGCTACACAAGACCAACGGGACAGTAAGGTGGGGGATACTTATCCCCCACCTAACTTACCTTAACATCTGTCAAAAGTAAATTTTTGTCTTCGGCTACGAAAGAAGGCACTTAGGTTTATAACGACACGATCAAATATTCATCGTGTTTATCCAGATTCGTTTTAGACGTCAGTAGATATCTTCTCTATAGGGAATTTATTGGATATTCAACATGTTCATTACCTATTCAACGTTAGCGTTGACGTCACGTTCACGCCGCGTGAAAGTCACGTTGACGTTGCGTAAATTCACTAAAATTGACTACTGCAGAGTTATGACTAAGGATCAAATAATCAGATGCATATTTACCTGAATTTCAGATGTTGGCTTAGTATGGAATGGACTTTTATATGGAAAAATCTCGCCGTTTCTGTTTCTGATTATATTAGGTATTACTAGGGTTAGATTTAGATACACATTAGTATGTTTATCCTGGCAAGTGATAGTTGATAACTATCATTACTTAGTACGATAAAAGATGCAGATTTTCTTATGAAAACGAGTCAAAAAGCGTGGTTATTTATATTATGAATCGTAAAAAAACATTAACCAGAAGCATAGAATCCGTGACCAGAAGTAAACCATGCATTTGATTTATTTATAAGTAAATGAAGATTACATTAACCAGAAGCATAGAATCCGTGACCAGAAGTAAATCATGCATTTGATTTGTTTATTTATTGTTTTCTTCAAATCAGTTAATCGTCTAGTTGTATCCATACATTCCATAAGTAAATGAAGATTACATTAACCAGAAGCATAGAATCCGTGACCAGAAGTAAATCATGCATTTGATTTGTTTATTTATTGTTTTCTTCAAATCAGTTAGTCGTCTAGTTGTATCCATAAATCCCATAAGTAAATGAAGATTACATTAACCAGAAGCATAGAATCCGTGACCAGAAGTAAATCATGCATTTGATTTGTTTATTTATTGTTTTCTTCAAATCAGTTAGTCGACTAGTTGTATCTATAAATTCCATAAGTAAATGAAGATTAGATAGGTTTGCATTTGATTATTGGATCTCTCATAGAAACTTACTATGTTGAACGAGCAACTAGCTTAAACTTACTGACTCCTTGACAATTAAAAAGTATCCCATCATCTGCCTAGCTTATTCCCAACAATGTTAGGATTGGCTTCTAGTCTAACCGAATACAGCTGAATACCAGTGTTTTCCATGAAGCGACTGCCTACCTTATATTTTGTTCGGGCGTAACTCGGTCATAAAAAAGAATTTTGCAAATCCGTCTATATATAGACGGATTTGCAAAATTCTTTTTTTGTTCAAAAGGGGTTGACCCCCACAACCCAGTTACTGGGTAACACGATACCTCTTGGAAGACTGGTTGGCTCTTGGAAGGTGGTGGACGGAAACAACAGGCTTTACGTACCGACTATTATGACCTTTTACTTAGCCACGAGCTCCTCTCAAAAGTATGTAAGTAAATCATTTATTTAAAATAAATTGTTTTTGACGTGATAACGTCTTATAAATCGATGAACACCGGCTGCACGCACGAAAAAGTGTCACGTTCCGCTTGAGCTAGAGTGTGCAAGCGAGAGCGCGGAACAAGCGATAGAAAGGCATGATCGGCCCAAGCAATAAGCTCCGCCCACCTCGACAGAAGTCATTATTTGCTTGTTATAGTTAGCCATTATGTTTCTTTGTGACGTCATCACGTAAAACTATCGTCCGTAAACCGACTTTATAGACAACCATTTTTTAATGGAGATGTATTTATTTGTTTGAGTTCTAGTTATGAGTGACAAAGGCGACGCTACAAAGATGAACTTATTCTAAAACTCAATGTGCTATGTTTACGGTAATGTGTGCGTAAAGCTGAGTACATAATCGCCCGTAAAACGCGCATTGAATAAGGTGAGGTGCGCTTAGGTTGGGCGCCAAATTTTTTTTTTTTTTACCTACCTTTATCTTTAATTTTCATAACAGTATCACGTACAATGATAATAAAAAAAATAGACGCGTCAGTACAGATATGCATTTACAGAATAGTAGGGTATTTTACTGTTTATGAGAAAAATCTATAAATATGTTATTGAGACAGTTTAGGCATAAAGCAGTCGGAAAAGGTAAGTTTTAGCCATGAAGATATAGGTATAAATGGAGCCAACACTTCGAACAAAAGCTTGAAACCAACTGTGGGCTGATGCTCTCTTTCTGAATGCATACATAAGAACGAGACAGTGATATGTGTTTTCTTTATCTTATATATATATGCATTCAGAAAGAGAGCGTCTGCCCACAGTTGGCTTCACTTAGGTATTTAGAGTGTTGCCTCCACTTTTATCTATAAGCTTCTTAGTTTTAGCTCATAAAATAACAAAATAAAATTTTAAATTCAATTCATAGTTTTCAGTTTTTTTTATCTGTTTTATACGAGTAACACCATGAAATGGTAGCGGCCATGTTACTACGCCGTACGACTGTGTAAACAAAAAATTCACAACTGTCAGTCAACCGATTGGCGTATATAGGTTTTGTACTTTTATTATTTTCGTAACCAACGTAATTTTTTAATTATTAGGTACACCTATTACAAAATATGCTTTTAATTATTTTTAAATTATATACAATTATAATATTTAATATGTGCGCATGTGATACAAAACGAACTGACGTCATTTCCGCTGGGCAATATGGCGTCCAGTAAGAGGCGTTTTTGTCAAACTACGCGCGAAATTTGGAAATTTAAAAGATGCATTTCTAAGGCACTTATCGATTGTATAAAAATTTAGTGTTTTTTTTTGGTGGCATATTATCAGTACAGAATTTTATTGAGACACTTTTCAAAAATGAGTGTAATACCCTAATAGCCACTTATAAACATAACAATCGTCAATATAACTTACTAAGTTATAATTAGCCGTAAACGTCTTGTTTTCATTAAATATTAGTCACATTTACGAACAGTTAGAAAGAATAATTATTCAAGAGAAAGTGACTCACATTACAAATCATTTTGTACTTATTACAAAACCTAAAACTAAAACAAGTGGATTGTAACTTAAACAGTTATGTTGCTAATTTTAATGACTTTTGTTGTGTTGCGGTGTCGCGTCAATTTTTTTTATTACCATTGATCCCGATGCTAACCCTGAAATAGCAAAACAGTAAGAAAATTTAAAGAACAATGGCAGCCACCCATACATTGTTTTAGTTGAGATTAAATTCCTACGTCTTTAAATGAAAAATATGCCTTACCTTATGTATACAATAGGTATCTACTTCATGTATACATCGATCATATCGTTTTTACTCTGTGCACAGATCTGTCTATGACTATGTGTCAATTACCACGCAATTATTTTTAGATTTGGGTTATTAGTCTTTTTGCTAGTCATTAATCGAAACTAATTGATTTATTTTTATACCACAGTATTTTTACATACCTGCAAGAAACCTACACTTGGAAATAAACTGTATTCAATTACTTACTCCGTTTAATTGTAATAACAAACTAAAACTGATCACAATACTTTAAATGCTTTAAGTACTTACTGTCACTTGGCAGAATAAATATAAAATGGCAACACTAAACGTTAATGAAAAGTCAAATAAGTTTTCATTTAACATAATTTTTTTATCCGGCCCTAACTGGTTAATGTGATACTTTAAAAAATCGTAGAAAAATAATGTAACTTCTTTCGTATGTAAGTCACCTTTAGACGCTCAAATTTAAGTCAACTACGTTTTCGCCATTGTTTTTCGCGGGCTACCTACCCTAGCGCTTTCATCTTCGCGCTTCGCGGTATTTCCCTCTCCAAACGGGGAAAACCCTGAGGTGTTCGAAGTTCGTGGGGTTTCGAGCCGCTAGTGTAGACTCGGCTTAACATCAATTACAAAGTGAACATGATACCGTTACGGCACGGAGGGTGTGCAGTGACCTTGTACTTGCGTAATTATCTTAAGTTTGTTCACTGGAACGAGTTCTACGGACGGTCAAGACCACGGTGTGACCGTGGAGATGAACAAGACGGTAAATAAGGCATATTTGTCTTTAGAGGCAATATTCGGGGTCTATGGACCCTGGTGACGTAAGCAGAGGTATGGTTATTGTCAAGGTACATGGTAGTATAATATACCGGGAGCAAGATATCCAAACTGTGAGGGTTTTGGTGATACACAAGTCCTTTTCACTATTGGCAGTTTTTGTTAAGAATGTTTTGTAAGTTACTAGGACTCGTCAGGCTGTGCTGCGTTTCTTTGGTGGTTTTCTGGTGGTCGCCACTGTTGATTCTGACTTACAGGTGTTACATTGGTTTCGGAAAAGAGAGGCGGGCTTGTCCAATTTAAAAAAAGTTACTAGTACATTACGAACAAGACGATTGTCTTTTCTGCCGAACATTCTTGCTTAGTAGTGTGTATTGTGTATTCATTGAAAAATTCAGGTTGCACTTATTTTAATGGCTCTTCATTAAACAAGGTAAACACCATTTGTTTATTTCTTAAAACCAGAACATAATACTTATTACAAAATAGACGAAAGATGTAACATCTAAACGAGACATCTCAAATTCGTGAGATTTGACGAAGATTTTGATCTAGAATTTCTGTGTCATCGCCATTTTGATCGACTATCTTAAGATTGCAAGAATGATGAGAGACGCTAGATGGCGCTGCATCTAGTCTAACGGGAGAAAAAACGCTCTGTTTATAAAACCTTTTAAAAATAATATTAGTGTTTAGAAGTGAATAAAAATAAGTGAACAGGCAAAACATGGACTAATGACTTTGTGACAGTATTATCTAAGAGTTTTATACACCAACTGTGTAGATAAGATCAACATTCATAAAACAACGACGACATGAAAGTGACGATAAAAGAACAATAAATAAGATACGGAAATCAAGTGAAGTGACACCAAAAACAGTGACGTTAAATAAAAAGTGCGAATAAACGTATAAACATAACATTATACCCATAATAACTCGTAAGTTATTGTGCAAAAATCAAAATAAAACAAACAACTCAGTGACCTAACAGCAGTAAGCCGATTTATAAGCTTCTTTCAATACAAAAACAATAAATGTGCATAAATAGTGTAAAAAACTTTGTTATAAAACAAAAACAAAGTGTCCAAAGTGTTTGACAGTGAAAAAATTCCTATCTCATGAGTCATAGTAACCGTTTTTGTTTCATTCAAATTGGAATATTCAATGCTATGCCCAATTTCAACAAACTATTCTAAGTTCATTTGGATCAACGGCTTAATGGTCTACACTGCCTGTACAATCAACTAATCGCAGGTTCAAACCCCGGCAAAACCGAAGCTCTTTTTGTAAAATCTAAAATTCTGTATTCTTCCACTTAATAATCATATATTTCATTTCATTCACATTCCCGGTCAACTAGAAGTGTTATTACCACTTCTTTAATATCACAACAGAGGGCGCTACGGTAGCTAAGAATAAAAATGGATTCTGACAACAATAACATAACCTACCGTAAACCTTGTAGATCAAGCTCGCTAACCGATCTATCTAGAAATATGACAAGCAACAGCGAAAAAACTATACTTGACACAACAATGATGAGTATTCCTGATAGCTTCCACAATACAATTGACGACGTTCGTGAGCTAACTGAAGAAATAAAAATACTTAAGGATCAATTATTAAGCGCGCATAAGGAAATAGAAGATTTAAATACCGAAAACTTTCGTCTCAAATGTGATTTACAAAATATGATTAAAACTGGTACCGAATTGAAAATATGCTCAACTCCTGACAAAAAATCTACGACTCCGACACACAAAAACAAAACTTTGCACCAAACAAGCTCGCCAAATTACATAGTCAAGGAACAACAACCACAACATCTTGAGTATGCGACCAAAAAACAAAATAAAGAGACACAAACTACTGATAGTCGTACTCAGACGCCAAAAAGTGTGAAAGATATGCCTACCCCTATAGCACCAACAAATGTGGTAGTGAAGCCCACACAAACAAAACAACTATACAAAACACAAAAAAATAAACTATGTATCCTGAGTTGTAGCAAAATAAAGGGTTCCACGCCTTTAATTGAGGAAGTTTTTTCGGAATACTTTAACTACTGTCATTACATAATGCCCAATTGTACCGTAATGCGGCTTTTATGCGGCATTGAACAAAAATTAAAAGACTTTACCTTAAATGACTACTGCTTACTTTTCATTGGAGAAAACGATATTAATACATATGACAACAACTATATTGACGTAATAAACATGTTAAATGAATCCCTCCGAAAAATTACACACACCAACATAGTGATTTGTCTCCCTACATATAAGACAGGATCACTAATATACAACTTTAAAGTTGAGATGTTCAGCAGCCTTCTTCATTTAGACATCCAAAATCATGAGTACGCATACGTCTTCAACAGCAATCGTGACCTGACACAGGAGATGTTTTCCTATACTACGGGCAGAATTAATAAAAACGGAATGAGGAACATATATGAAAATATTATGAGTAACATTTTGATTGATCTAAATCTATATTGTCAAACGAATAATCAGCCAAATAACAGCAATACACAAGAATGTGCACATCCAAACATGACGGTAAATTCGAACTTTTTTCGTGTATAATAACCTGTATATCCTCCATCAGAACATTGCTGGACTCTTAAATAAAGTCGATACCCTTAATGTCCATTTAGAAGAACTAGAAAGTAATAGAAAAAGGATAGATGCTGTATGCATAACTGAACATTTTATGACACCCGAACAGGAAGAACTGCTAAACGTACCAAACTACAGCTTGGCAACTAGTTTCTCTAGAGGATGTAGAAGAGGTGGCGCATGCATTTTGACTAGGATTGGCCATAAGTATAAAGTGTTAAATATAAATAATTACTCTCTCAATAATGTAATTGAATGCTGCGCGATAGAACTGACAGAACACAACATTATTATTGTCTGCATATATAGAGTGCCCCAATCTAATTTCGATAAATTTCACGATAACTTGAACAACATCTTACATCTGGTATGCTTAAAACTTAGTAAAAAAGTTATTTTATGTGGAGACTTTAATATCAACATTTTGAAAAGAAATAAGCATACCTTGAACTTTGAATATACACTGTTAAGCTATAACTTGAAATTGCAGTTTTTTGAACCCACTAGGCTAAGCAGTGGGACATGTTTGGACAATATTGTACATAATGTAAAGGGATGTAAAGGGGAAATTATAGAATTCGGTTTGTCGGATCACACTGCACAGCTTTTGAAATGCCCAGTTAAGAAAACATGCACTTTAAAGCGCTGGCGAGTAAAAAGACGTAACTATTGCCAAGAAAATATAGACAAATTTAGAAACAGTATAAAAAGTCTCACCTTCTCAGAAATCTATAGTACCAATGATGTTAACGAGGCCTATAACCATTTTCTAGACCTATTTCTATGTTTCTACAACCTCTGTTTTCCTTATGAAATTAGAACAATATCGATTACCAAAAAAGCTAAATGGCTCTCTAACGGTATAAGGAAATGCAGTAAAAAGAAACGGCAACTGTTATGGCAATACAGAACAAATCCTACCTCAAAGAATAAAAATACGTTCAAAACATACTCTGCTAGATTTAAAAAAATAATATCATTGACACAAAAATCACAAAATGACTATTATATTAAAACATCCCAAAATAAATCGAAAGCGGCATGGACAATAATTAACAAATCTAAAACCTTATTTCCTAAAGAGCCAATAACAGAAATTGAAATAGGCATAAAGCAAATAACAAACCCGTCAGAAATAGCTGAGTCTTTTAACAATTTTTATGTCGACCAAGTTGTGGAACCAAAAAATAGGACTTTACCAGAAATTCCGATACAGTCAAATACCTATAGTTCTTTATTTATGGAACCATCTATACCACAAGACATAATCTACCATATCAACTGTCTTAAAAATACAAATAGTGTTGGTTATGACGGAATTTGCACTAAAGTTATAAAAGAATCGGCTCAATGCATAGCTCCACATCTCAGTCACATTATTAACATGAGTATATCTAATGGAATCTTTCCAGAAGCACTAAAAACATCCATAATTGTACCATTGCACAAAAAAGAAGATAGGAAATGTATGGCAAACTACAGACCTATTGCCTTGATACCTGTCTTCTCAAAAATATTTGAGAAAGTAATTTATAAATCTCTTTATACATACCTCGAAAAGACAAATATATTAGTCAAAGAACAGAAGGGATTTCGTAAACAAAAAACAATTAATATGGCCATACATGATCTTCTTATGCCTATTATATCAAACGTGGATAAACGAAATCCTGTTTGTGCTATCTACATGGATCTAACGAAGGCTTTCGATTATGTAGATTACTCAATACTGATAAATAAACTCGAAAAATACGGTATAAGGGGGAATACACTTAAACTGTTAGAATCCTATCTAATAAACAGAAAACAATTTGTAGAAATTACACAAATATGCTCAAATACTGGTTACGAGAAGAAATATCGATCCACACGTAGGACAATTAAATACGGCGTGCCTCAAGGTACCGTGCTCGGACCACCCTTCTTTTTGCTGTACATTAATGACCTTCCTAGGCAGATAAATCATCCTATGGTACTATTCGCTGACGACAGTACTGTAGTAGTTAAATGTGACGATCCTATGACATATGAAAATGAAATAAATATGACATTGAATACAATTATATCATGGTTTAATAAAAATAATCTTATTATAAATTTAGACAAGACTAAAATTATGCATTTCAACCAGAGAATTCCGAACAAGACCCTTGACATTAATTATTTAGGGACTCAAATAGAGCCAACTACTGTCACTAAATTCCTTGGCATAATAATTGATAGCAATTTGACCTGGAGATCCCAGACGGACGAAATTTGTAAAAAATTGAATAAATTTTCATATGTTCTTTACAAACTGTCAAAATCTGTCAGCCTAGAATCAGTACTAACGGCTTATCACGGTTATGTTGCATCAACACTTAGATATGGCATTATGTTTTGGGGCAACTCAGTCAATAGAGAACTTGTATTCAGAGCTCAAAAAAGATGTGTCAGAGCGATGTGTGGCCTAAATAGCGACGATAGTTGTCGACCATATTTTAAAAATTTAAATATTCTTACGGTACCCTCATTATATATCTATGAAACGAATGTATTTGTAAAAACGAATATGTCGCAATACAAAACGGCTTCGAAAAGTTACTATAGAAGACTACGTGACAAAAATAAGCTGGAGCTCGAGATTACACGTGGTAAAACAGCATTAATGAACAAAAGTAATTTCTGCATGGCCACAAAAATATTTAACAATCTGCCAGAGACTTTAAAATCGCTTAATCTGGACAAATTCAAAAGTGCACTATTTAAAATTTTAATAAATAACTGCTACTACTCGTTAAAGGACTATTTCGATGACAATTCTATAATTCCTCCTACAGATAATAAACATTAAGACAATTTTGAATATATGTAAGTACATACCTAAATAGACTGACATTCTAAATATTTGATTGATTTACTACTTACTTGATTTGACATTCTAGCATTTATCTGAAATTTAATTAATTGACATTGTTTAATTTTTATTTCTTCTTTCGAATTTAGCATTCAATAATTTATTATTTACTTTTATGCCTCAGAAAACCACCGGACAAACATTAGCTATCTTAAGATTTTATGTTTTACCATTTGACATTTCTGTTTACCTAAAATTTAATTCTGTAACTTATATCACAATATTACATTTTATTTTAATACAACATTTGTACGCCTAATGGCAAAGCATAGAGATACTATTTAAATATTGTAACATCTCACACACTATGTAACCTATGTTTACAAATAAAAATTCTGATTCTGATTCTGATTCTGATTCTGATGATATAATATGGTACCTACCTAGATTCAAAGAGAAAAACTTCAAAAACCCCGGAAATTTGCGTGAAACTGAATAAACCGTTTGAAATTGTTTGCTATTTTTTCAATTAAACGGGATTCCCCTGACATCACCTCATCATCTGAAATTGAATTGTATTCCAGGACGCTCCTGAGAAAAATATTTTGACAATGAATAAAACATTGTCATTTTCTTTTAATCTTTCAACTAACCGAGATTCCCCTGAAAACCCCTTTTGGACGACCACGGATAACCCACGAACGCCCTTTAAACTAGGACAAATCCGGGGAACCCCGAACAAATGGCAGCCCTAATATTTGCTCAAAAGTTAGCACAAAATGTTACGAAAATCTGATCATAATCTGCCGCTAATGGTACGAGTTCGAGTTTTGATGACTCACACCGCTTTGTAGTTTTGAACTGGAGCGGAGATGAGATTGCTATCCATCACTGAAGGACTTAGAAGTTACTCAAATGATTTAATCTCAGAAGTTAACTTTGATAATGGCATTATTACGTTTTTTTTTTGTTTTTATCTTTATTTATTTAGGAACTTTTTATCTATAAGACATGTCAGTTCCATCCATCGGCCAAGCATGGCGAATACGGCTGAACCCACCTTGGGGGAGACCTATGCCCAGCAGTGGGCGTCTAAAGGTTGACATGGTGATGAAGGTAGAAACCAGCTCGGGAAGTGTCAGCTAACCTTTTGGAAAAAAAAAACTCGAAGAAAACACAAGCTTATATTTTTTTATATAGGCTGACTGCATACAATGTAGAGATATGTCAGTTCCATCCATCGGCCAAGCATGGCGATTACGGCTGAACCCACCTTGGGGGAGACTTATGCCCAGCAGTGGGCGTCTAAAGGTTGACATGGTGATGAAGGTAGAAACCAGCTCGGGAAGTGTCAGCCAACCTTTTGGAAAAAAAACTCGAAGAAAACAAAAGTTATATTTTTTTATATACGAGTCGACTGACTGCATACAATGTAGGGTGATAGGTATTTACTGGTTTTTTCCCACGGCTTCGTCCGCGTGAAACTTTTTACGGATCACAATTGTTTCGATAGTACCTACCTATATAGGGTGACTGGTAATTAGTGTACGATACTTTAACACGTGATTGTGTTCATGATAACAAACAACTTTCCCGAAGAAAAACGTTTTTTGTACTGGTTCACTTTTATCACAACAGCCGTATGAAATTCACGCGCGCGCACGCCTGTGACCTAAAGCGAACCAGTACAAAAAAAAATTTTCTTCGGGAAAGTTGTTTGTTATCATGAACATAATCACGTGTTTAAGTATCGTACACTAATTACCAGTCACCCTATATAGTTAATAACCAAAACAGTAAGGTAAAAAAAAACAGGTAGGTACTACGTTACATTTAATTAAAGTTTGTATAACATAAAGATTAGTGATAGCATGTAATGTTTACGAAAATCACTACATTATAAAACAAAGTCCTCCGCCGCGTCTGTCTGTCTCTATGTATGCTTAGATCTTTAAAACTACGCAACGGATTTTGTTGCGGGAGGACGGTTAAGCGGGCGAAGCCGCGGGCATCAGCTAGTCTCATATATACAAATCTCGTGTCACAGAGTTTGTTATCGAACTAATCCAAAAGGAACCGATGAATTTTTATGATATTTTATGTTTTTTTTGTGTGTGTTTGGTAGGTCTGAGGACACTAACAAATACCTATAGAAGTAATTCTGAAATAAATGTTTTTTTATTTTAGCGGATCCCTAACGACAATCATCGTATGTCTCTTTTCTGTTTCCTTTTCATCAGCTTTTTATTGATGAGCAATAAAAATAACCTTAAGGAGCTCTTGACCTACCTTCCTTTGAAAGGAATAAGTACCTACTTACTACTTATTGCCCGAGAGATTATATTCTAGCGCAAGGATACTTGGTTGGAGGAGGATAATTTGGATTGGCATATCTGAAAACATAAATCATGACTGTAGGTTTTATGTTTAAATGGATAGGCTGAAAATACATATCTAAGTAGGTACTTATGTTTTTACACCAACTTAGTTAAAGGCCTGTTATTTTTTTATTTTTTTTTTCTGTATGGCATCTCGCAGTTCATCCTGAGGGTTGGTTACTGCTTAACCGGACAATCCTGTGGTGCCTTAAAAAGTGATTTTTAGGGCCTCCAGCTAGGCCAAAAACTTATAAACTAAGTGACTACGCTAAGGGCACCCCCTGTGGGGTACGAGCCTTGGCTTAGATCGTTACTGAGAGAGGGCAGCAAAGGGACAGGCTGGATCTGGTCTCCATTAATTAGGGGCTATTTAAAAGTTAAGGGCTCAGCGACGCGGGCTGGCGCTAGCAAGGGTCGGGAGGGGGGCGTTACGGGGTCGTCGCGAGGGACCTCGGCGGCGAGGTCGGAATGACGGTACTCTGTGTCTGTGTAGCAAGGAGAATGTTCACAGGTGGGGGTTCTCAAATGGGTTAACTATCATAAGTTCGAAAATATTTGACCGAATTACAAAAAGCCAAGCCTCATACATATTTTGACTAAGGTGTAGAGTTTGTGAAGTAAGGCTAGTAAAGTAGAGATTATACGTAGATATCTGATAACTTTTTGACAGTGCGACCCATTTGCTCTCGTCTTGGCAACATTTTACATGAAAATGTTTTTGGTGGAATTTCACTTCTTTTTGTAAGTCAGGTATTTTTTTTTTTCTAGTTTAAATTGTTTTTGTTGTTTGTGTACTAATACTAGCTTACATACCAAATTTCAGCATTCTAGGACTTCAGGAAGTACCCCAAAATTTTGATGACCATCAGTGAGTGAGTCAGTGACGAAATCGGGGTTTTTTAGATATAAATAAAATCTAAAGTATAAGACCTATGCAATTGAGACTATACATATTTAATAAGTCAACTATTTACATAATATCCTGAGAATTTTGTTTATCTGGCTTAATCTAAACCCAAGTTATGAGTTATGATGAGTTATGGGTTCAAAAAAACGACGATGCGCTTCGAGAAAAGTTAGGCAGTGCCCTACTAGCGCTTCGCTTGACTCGTCTTGGCGGGGGCACTGCCGTGCCCCTAGCTTTATAATCTCATGAAACATGTCCGACTTACTTTTAATATGTATTAGTTTGTTATTGTTTAAGATTATTTTGTGTATTTTATCTATGGGCCACAGTTGCCTGATAATAAAGTTATTATTATTATTATTATTATTAAGTTAAAGTACTGATTTTGAAATAGTACCAGAGTTATCCCACTAGGAAAGTGCTTTTAAGGTCCAATCACGTAGAACCAATTTCAAACAATAAAAACAGTATTGAGCAAATTAACTTGTAATGAATTTACATATAGATTCCATTTAAATAAATCCACAGCAAGCTATTTACTCAACGAAATAATTACAGAAAATATATTTCTTGAGTTTTAAACTGTCAATTAGGTACGTTTAATTCCTACTCTCCAGCGTTATCGCTTTGTTTAGCAAAATGTAGTCAAATCTTGTACAAAGTTCGACTTACTCATAGAGTTTTATAATTTATGTAAACTATAACTAAATCCAGTCATTGAATACTTTAAACATACAGGTTTAAAAAAAAAACACGTTGTTTATGGTAATGTTGGTTGTAACGAAACGCACAGGAGGGTCACCCCTGTTCAAACATAGATAGAAGCATATTGTCTTCCAGAAGTAGTGATCTACATTTCAGTGAAGGTACGTAATTGGGTTCAGCCGTAAATGGTCACCGATATCTATAATATCAGAGACCTTGCAGATGCGTTAACAACCCAGGAACATAGTTAAGGCAACAAGCGACTTTTACAGCTTTTAAAATGACAAGCACGTCAAAATGTGTCACTACACATTTTGACGTGCTTGTCAATGATTTGAAAAAAATATATCTTAAACTAGAACATTCACTTTATCATTTAGTATGTAAATATTTTTGATTAAGTTCATATTAAATGGTTTAGTTAGGTAACTAATAGTTTAGTTGTGTCTGACGCGGACAAAATATTGATAATCACACAAAGTCTACCAGATATATTTAAATTAAACTTTCACTATCTTACAGACAATTTCATTATCTATCTTTTAGTATACGCCTTTTTTAAAGTTAAAGAATACTATCTTTTATTTAATTTTTTCGACAAATCTTTGAGAGTTTTGGACGCAGCGCATACGATTCTCTGGTCGCTCAAGGTCGCCGGCGTATATCGTCGCCTTAAAATGTCTCATGGGCCTCCGAGTCCGACACCCATATCCTTCGGATCAGAACACGTCAACGTTACCAAATACATCTACTTCTATTTCAAGTGTGGTTACAAAGTTAATTGTAAGGTTAAAGCACACCTAATTGTATGCATCATTAACCCAATATCGAACAATACACTTGACTTTGCTTTTGGTACCAAAAGGTCAGTTTCACATCTGGGTATCAAACTTATTGACCCTTGCTTGAGTGGTACTAGAAGGTACCAATTACGTTCATTATTCGAGTACCTTTACCTATGTATTTATTTTAATTGCCTTTTCTGTGGGCGGTAGGAAATTATTAATGATGTAATTCTATTATGGTATGGTAGGAAGGTATACTTTTTGATGTTGTAGATTGAATATTAGCTAATAATTATTAGCTTTATCTTCTGTTCCAATTATTTCAAAATATGATAATCATTGCCATAAAAATACAACGTGGTAATGCTGCTAGCTTTTGGGCGCTTGTCCCATTGAGAGCGATTCCATCTGTGCATGATATTTTTACGGTTCCGTACCTCAAACGGAAAAAACGGAACCATTATAGGATCACTTTGTTGTCCGTCCGTCTGTCTGTCACGACACTTTATCTCGGGGTACGCGTAGAGGTATCGAGTTGAAAACCAAGCTGTAAAAAAAAATTTAACCTTCTATGTTAACGCGAAAAAAGACAAAAACGTATAAATATTCGTTTTTTTTTCGGCATAAACGGAAGAAATCGACACTGTCAAGAGAATCAAAATTTATAGGGTACTTCCCGTTGACCTAGAACTACGAAATTTGGCAAGTAATATCGTCTTATACTACTAGTACAGGGAAAAGTCTGAAAACTTTACATATGTATGTTAATAATAATACCAGCCCATTATGCAGAACAAAGGCTTCTTCTCATACAAAGAAAGCACGAGTTTTGATCAGGCGGATTAGCGATATCAAACTTACGAGTCCAGTTTTCCTCACGATGGTATCCTAAAACCTACTACGGCAGAAGAATTAACTACGTGAACCGACTAAAACATAAAAAAGTAATAAATTCCGTTACAACACAGAAAGGTGAACAAAATGGTGCTCGAATTTTAAACAAAATGTTTACAATCACCTCTCGTCTGTGAGCAAATAACAGATTCTTACAAACAGACATCAGTGGTTGTCAACCTTTGGCAAACAGTCTTTGGCGGCGAGGTAACCGTTGAAAAATTAAGTTTATTTATGAGCCTAACGATGGACAGTGCAATAGCATAATATAATTCTGCAGTCTAACCTTTATCCGTTTTAGTGTCCCTTGTCTATACATTGATGCAACATTAATCTACTCCTTAATGTTTGCGACACTTTTTTTTCCATGGTGTTGAGAAACATGGGTTCAAAAACACTTTATTTTAGCCCTGAGAACATGATAAATATTTAATGCAGTAAAAAATATTTCTTTAAATCAATAAATAATGGGTCCATTGAGAATTGGTAAATAAGTGACGTCACCGTACCTTATTTATATTCAAAATCTATGGGCAAAATCGAGGGAGTCGCGTTTTGACAGGTTATAAAAAGTATGTCAATTGATTTGTGGGAACTACTACCAAATTAATAAAGTAGGTGGATATTTTATGTGAGTAACTTAGAGAACCTTTATGAGATTTTCGACACGCATGCGCTTTAGCTTGAGCCGGCCTAGATTCAATATTGTTCAATACTACGTATCTAAAAATACTGTGTTGCTTTTTTAATAAAAGATTATTTTGACTGAACGTATCGTAATTGTAACCAATGTAGTCCGAGAGAAAAAGGTTGAGCATCACTGTTAGCCAAATAAATGTCAAGTGGGTGATATGTTTGACCAATTTTGGTCAGAGGTCATAGAGAGAAATGTTCGTAAAAAATTGAACGTACATTTTGTGATTATTATTGTAAATATTCTACAGGCAGTTCCATTCTTTCCAATTTAAAAACGGTTCATTTAGTTTTCAGTTTCGGCAATTCTATTTGAAAGATAGTTTCTAAGACTTAGGAATAATAGTTATATAGAAATAGTAAGAGTGTAATGTAATGTTGGATGTTAGGACACCTCATCATTACATAATATACAATTATGATCCAAGTTCAAACGAAACGACCTGTACATGCCAAGAATTGTGAAAACCGTAATGATACCTTTCACTCGCATGTAGGTACCTACTGATGCGAGGAAGATTTAACACCTATTTTTTACTAAAGTCAAAGAGCAAATATTATTCCTTTCATCATCACGTTCATGTTGGGGTCTGCTTCCAGTGTAACCAGATGCAGCTGAATACCAGTGTTTTACATGGAGCTACAATACGGTCGACGTATCTTGACGAGTCTGAAGTTAGCCGATTAGCTGCGCAGTAGACAATTTTGTTCCTAAAAGTGCCATTGCGCAGCCAAACAGCTAACTTCCGACTCGCCAAGATACGTTGACCGTACTGTACCTGCCTATATGACCTCCACAACCGAGTTGCTGGATAACACGATACCCCTAGGTAAGACTGATTGTCAGATTTTCTAGCTCCTGACTACCTATTACGACCGTGCAAGAACTACGAATGAAAGCCGGAACCAACGGCTGTACATACTTTCCGAGGCACGCAGGGGTCTCGGTAGGAAATGGATGGTCACCCATCCACTGACCGACCGCGGCAAGCGTAGCTTAACCTTTGACCGCTCGTGGCTTTAATTTAGCCACGAGCTCCTCAAATATTTTATACCTATACAAGAAAGAATGAAAGAATATTTTATGTCACATAAATACGTGCATTTAAAACGACAATTAAATGACATTAAATAAATGACAATGTAATGAATATAATTGAAAACTTCAAAACGCGTAAGTACCTACTTACATTGTACTCAACACAACTGCCAAAATTACGCGACGGAAAGTTCAGTGTGCGTAATTTTCGTAGTAATTTTTGAATTACGAACGGTCGGTCAAAGTAAACCTTTTGGAGTTTTGGAAATTGGAATCCTTATGAATGCAGAAATCATTAAATTCAATCACATTAAGTACTCCCAACATACGTCAATTAGTCAGAGCAAAGCTTGTTAATTGATTCAGTACGTCACCATTTATAGATTTGTGAGAACAAATATTGAACATATTTGTTTCAGGAATGTCAAGGGTGGAGCATTAGTCTGGAAATTACCCTTTGGAGGACAAAAGAATATTAAATTATATTATTTATACTACATATTTTGGCCAGAGGCTAACCATTGCCATCAAACGGCCAGGTACCTACTTGGTTTTATTTTTTTCACATTTTACAACTACTTAAACACAATATAGCGTCAAAAAAAAAGAAAACCGGCTTTAAAAACCGCCTTTTTTTGAAAAAACTTTTTCGTATTGCCTTAACATTCAAATCCATTAAGAAACGGCGACACACTTAAAACAGATTGTAAATCCTCCAAAGATTGAAGAAACTAAAACGTTGCCTAAGTATTTTTCTTTTGTGATATTGTTGATTTTCTCAAAAAGGGCTGGATCAATTCTGGTAAAAATATATATGGGACCATTTCGGAATAAACCCCTTTCGAACAAAAAACGAATTTTGCAAATCCGTCTATATATGACAGAGTTATGCCCGAAAATACATAAAAAATATATATTTTAAACATTCGAATTGATAACCTCCTCCTTTTTTGAAGTCGGTTAAAAAATCCACGCTTTGAGGGATAATAGTAACTAATTATTTACATTTCGAATGCAGTACCTACATTTTATCAATTTCCTTCTAATTGACCACAAGGCAACCTCGATATTCCGTATGCCTAAGTATTCAATGGTACTGACAGTTCGTTAGCGCTTAACTGTTGCTTAAGTTATAAAATATTAAACGTTAAAAGTATTTGTCGTCTAGGTACTTAGCGTAGTAGATAGAATTAGTTCTTGTGAAATTTAAAAGCTCCGGAGGCGCTAATATGTGACTTTTACAGATTTTAAACTGACAATCTAGTAGTATGTATATGATCTATAGATTCTACGTATTATAAATAAAGTATTAAACACTAACTACTTAAATTGTAGTTTAACTATTAAAATTATAAAAACTGTGACCTAATATTAAAGTTGTTGATAATAGATAAACCTAATAATAATATTGTTGTTAAATATTTCCGAACTAGAATATTAAGAATAAACAACCTTTAATAGCAATATCTTTATCATTACTAATATATTTTAGGTACCTAGTAGGTAATTCATATATACAAACTCCTTATATTTGAAAAATACATAATTAAATGTATTTAAATTTATAACAGACTAGCTTTTGCCCGCGACTTCGTCCGCGTGAATGTCGGTTATAATGGATTCAGACAAAGTCGCGAATCAAAAAGTAGCCTATGTCCTTCCCCAGGGTTCAAACTATGTTCATACCAAATTGCATAAAAATTGGTTAAGCCGTTTCATCGTGAAAGCGTAACAAACAGAGTTACTTTCGCATTTATAATATTAGTATGGATTGTAGATAATTATCACAAAATCAAAACATATTTTTCCCTCCTTTTATGGGAAATATTCAAGGGCTGGTATCACTCCCAGTGATGCGCGCGCATGTATTACAGTAGAAACTACGCTTACTTGTGTAAGTGTTATGCACACAAGCCCTTCAAATCTGCCCTGTTGTTTTTGATGCAATTGCAGCGCAACACACTATCTAGACATGTAAATAATCAAAGCTATCGTATATTCCCGGCCGACCGTTTCTTTTCAGCCGCACACAAAATGAGAACCGTATTTTCCACTGAAATTTATAGGCACAAGCTTAGTTATTGTTCACCCATAAACCATTATACTCATTAACTTTAAGGGGATCTACCTCTGAAATGCCTAAAGACAAACAACTGTTTCATAAGTAGGTAGGTACGTAATTGTGTTCACATAAATCGTTAAAATACACGAATCAATTTTTTTTTGGCGTTTTCAGGGTTGATCCCGTATTGAAAGCTGTTGATAATTAAAAATACAGTAACCTTTCAGATTTTTGATGAAAGTCATTAGGGGAAGTTTTTACAGCAAAAAATATAGTACAGTCAACAGCAAAAGTAGATGATCAAAATCAGAAATTCAATACTAATGAACGGAGTTCGCGTCAGAACTGTGTGGCGTCGAAGTGATTCAAAAGTATGTGTGTGACAATCACATACTTTTAATAAATAAACTAGTAATAAATTATACAAACTAGTGTTACTAAATTAGTATTGAATTTCTGATTTTGATCATCTACTTTTGCTGTTGACTGTATCACCTCTCGTCTGTCCCACAGAGAGGGTCTGTACTCGTACATTAGATATCCGCCGTCTGTACTTATTAAGATTTCTATTTTTGTTTCACTGCAGGACATAGTTCTCTTCTCGTACAGAGAAGTCACCAGCCTTCAGCAAGCGAGGTGATCAATATCACCACGCTTGCTGAACCTTGCTTGCATCTCAAGGCAGGTTGGCAATTACAGATTTATATAAATTATAAGACCTGTGGTGCCAGCCGCGAATAGCACCACCCCACTTCTACCCGTGGGTGTCGTATAAACAATGGGATATTGACCAGGGGATAGGTAACAGCGTCCTTCTGAGTAGGTACCATAACACCTACTGCAATGGCCAACATGCATCGGCCAAGCATGGCGATTACGGCTGAACTTCCCTTTGGGGGAGACCTTTGCCCAGCTGTGGGCGTCAAAAGGTTGACATGATGATTAAATATATCATATAAGTCTAGGTCTCTTCACGAGGTTTTCCTTCACCGAAGTTTGTTCAAAATAAATGTTCAAAATAAACTTAGAAGAGTACATAATTTGGTTACGTAAAAAAAGATAGGTGTTTAAATCTTTCAACAACATCCGCGCTAATTATAACGGCCCACAGTTCAAACTTATGTCCTTGAAAGTCAAAAGCATTATAATTGCCAAGAGTGTCGAAACATTTAACTAAAGCATTTGTCTTCAATATAGTGAAGCCCATTGAGAGTATTTCAAAATATTGTGAAACGACATCTGTGGGCCTACCTCGAACGCGCGCAGTAAACGTAACGGATTTTTTTTTAAATTTGGAATTATGCAATTCGCACACGACATTTATTTTAGTCATGTCAATGAAGGCCAATTCTCGTAACTAAAAACATTAAAAAATCTAATTGCAATCTTATGTCAGCGACAATTAATGTCAAAAATGTAGGTAAAATACAGACATTCTTGACATATTGAGACAGCTCAGAGATTAGAATGTTAAAACGTTCCTAAAGTTACTAGAATTGCCCCCACTATTTGTTTTTGTAGTTTAAAATTAAACCAAAATGCTATAGGAATAGCATAGTCATTCATAATCCGATCAAGCCTGTCCTTTTGCTGTACTCTCCTAGTGATACCCTAAGCCGAGATCTGTACCCCTTATGGGGTGTACTTAGTCGCTTAGTTTATAAAATTTTTGCCCTGCCTGGAGGCCTTAAATTCTCTTTAAGGCACCTCAGGGCAGCCGACATCCTCCTAGATTGACATGCGAGTGTGGCGTGCCTTCCATTAAAGCCGAAAAGCCAGCCTTGCTGTCAACAACGCGAGACGATAAAAAAACAAAGAAAACACATCTAAGTCAGTCATTATCTCATATAAGAATTGATTACAATAAACATTTTAAATTGTGATACTGTTAGCATGAAAACATGATTTTGCAGATCGATGAATTTTGAAGAAATTCATCGGATTGTTATTCTTAAATCTGTCGGGCTTGCCCTAACTTGGGCCCCTAGGCACGTCAATGCAAACGACATGTCATTTCGGAAAAAAAATGAAAAATAGACTTCAATCGAATACTTTTACGATAGCACGCTCGTGCGAGGCCTACTGGCAATAAGTTATTGGTTATTGCACACTCGTATGTATAAAATTGACAGTTATAAGCCGCTACTGTTTGCCGTACTATTTATCATAATTTTAATACAAGTTTTATCATCAATCTAGCTTTTTTTCGTAAGAAATTGGTGGTGGTATTAATTCTAGTCTTGCAAAAAGAGAATTTCAGTGGGTAATGTATAGTTTCAGGCTGGATTTCCAAGGTCAACCTTATTTTAATAGTGTACTGCACTGATATATGATGGACTGAGTGCCTAGAGAGAGGCCCATCCTATCAAATTTGTGTTCCCGGTCAGGAAAACAAGGTTTTGCTATTAGGAATTTCTGACCGGAGTTTGGAAATGTCCCCCTTTCTCGGAAACTATGTAAAGCCGTTACTCCTGCGCCAGACCTCTTCCTAGGCATGTCGGATTACCGTCCCATCGGAAGTATGAGAGTGAAGGAAGAGGGAGTGCATCTGTGTTTATGCGCTTCGTTGAGCTTAAGCGCCGTGACCGAAATTCGATCGAGAGATTATTTTATTAAATGATGCAATATATAGCACTTTGTAAGTATACGCTTAATAAACAATCGAATAAAATAGACTGGCATTAAAATATTCAGTTCTTCATTTCAAAATCAGTAAAGATCAGACATTACTGAAACTTAATTACATCTATTCACGGCTATTTCAAACATCAGACGTAATCACGTTACATTAAATAATTAATAGGAATCCGTTTCATTTGGCATTTGTAATTCTAAAGACATTTGAAACTGCTGTTGTTTCTCCATTTTACTTTTGGACATATTTCATGATATTTTGTAATATCATCATGGTGGTCATTGGTATTCCTGATCCTAATCTTTGGGACAAGTCGAAACTGACAAGATTTATTGATTCTTTACTTGTCTTATGTTGTCACCTGGACGATTTATAGTTGACAGAATGTTGGTAACATTGATCTCGCCTTGTCGTTATGGCCTAATGGTTAAGGCTCACGAATGTCAAGCATGTGCTTGTGAGTTTGATACCGGGGCAAGTTCCAATGTGAGTTATTTTGTCCATATCTCCTTTTTAAATGTATCCCGGACTTCACTGACACTGGCGATGGAAAACATTGTAAGGAAACCTGAATCATTAATAATCGGATATCGTCAATCCTCGGATATCTATGGTCAACCCGCTTTTTTTTTTTTGGACATTTCACACACGGCCACCTGATCCCAAACTAGGGAGACCCTGTACTATGGGTGTCAGACAGCCGATATACATACACAATACGTTTTAAATACATTCATATATAGATAAACAACACCCAGACACAAGGCAAACACTAGTGCTCATCATACAAATATTTACACTGGGCGGGAATCGTACCCGCAACACATCGCTCAGCCACTGCGCCAACCGTGTCGTCGTGTGCTTTAAGCAAGGTCGTGACCTTGCCTTCTCTATATTTTTAAAATCTTAGACACGAGTCAGTCTGCCTACCTTTATCTATCTGTCTACCTTTAGGACATACATAACCCCCAATAAGTTAAATATGGTCGGGTCATTAAAACGTAACTAAATTGGCGCTGTGTGGTGCCGGTCCCCATTTCTACCCGTGGGTGTCGTAGAAGACGACAGAGGGATATTGACCAGAGGATGGGCAGCAGCGTCTTTCTGAGTACCATAACACTGCGATCGCCAACATGCATCGGCCAAGCATGGCGATTATGGCTGAACCCCCCCTTGGGGGAGACCTATGCAGCAGTGGGCGTCTAAAAATTGACATGATGATGTTGATGAAATTGACCCAAATAAGCTCTATTCGGGCTACACACTCAGGTCATCGAGAGTCGCAACATTAAATTAAAACCACATTAGGCTCATAATCCTGTAGGTCTCCTGTACGGAAAAACTAACTACCATGTATCTACTCCACCTTAACAGGAAATGTTCGATCATGAAGAAAATAGATGACTTATATTCCGTACAATCAATTCTAAGACATTTCTATACAAAAACGGATTATATCTTCACTCTCAGGTTATGAAGACGTCGATTAGTGTTAATTGTGTTGTGATAAAGGCGGCTATAAAGACTATTACAGACGTTACAATCTGTCTGGCAGTTAGTTTAGCGAGGAAAATTGCGCACGTGATTGTGCGTGGCTTGGAAACAGGCGATTTGAAAATGCAAAATTTGTTTTTTTATTTTGAACCTTTTATTTTAAGTACTTAGTGTCTGTTTTAAATAATTAATGTGATGACCAATCTACTAGTGATTATTTTCAATTTAAAACCGTTTATTCAATCATTTAGGTACTTACTCTATTTTAGACATAAATCGTAATAAAGCTATCGTTATTTTAATGTGAGCATGTAAAAAGCTCTATTATTTTACGACGAATACAAAGCAATTTAAACTATTTGACTTTTACATTTTAAAATTACTTTGTAGGGTCTTTGGTTTAAATCAGTTATTTCAACAATCTAATGCTATAGTTAATGTAGTACAGGTATTTTTGAATTAGACAAAATTAACTGTCAGATCTTTAAGCCAGTTGTTCGTTCCAAATAGTAGGTTTCTATGGATTTTAATTTCAAAGAAGAAATATTTTTCATAGTAAACCTTGAAGCCTTAATAAATTAATCTTTTACGAGATAATAAACAATAATTACTAACTTTTTGCTAGTACCATTATCTATCCGATTATCTTCCCAATACATGGATATTTTTTCAAATTTTATCAGATGATAATTTAATTTTAATGTTTTTCAAATTGTTTAATTAACAACTTGAACCGATTTTAATATACAAGCTATAGCTAACCCAGCTATTTAAAGCTGCTATTATTGGTTGACAAAATTGTGAATAACCAATCAAAGCGGCACAATTTGACACATTAATTTTGCATTGCTTTTTGTTCGAGAAACTTGTGGTAAATCGCTCCGCTCGTGCCGCTAGTTTTATAGCCCACATTACCAGCACTGATGCATTACATCATATGATTGCGGGGCAGAGCTCTATGGACTCATGGACCATTCTCATTTCTCATATTTTATAACACTTTACCTAATAACTTTATAAAAAGCATTGCAAATATAAAACTTTTGTATTGCGGAAATATTAAGAAAAGTCTTGGAAGCCGTTCTTGTTTTAGTACCTAAGTACTGTCCTTTGCAACTTATTTTTTTTATTTAGTATAAGTACAATTAATAATACTTAATCGGTTTATGTCAATTAAGTTAGTGGGATTTTAATGCGGTTTTCATCAATAGAAGTAATTCAAGAGGAAGGTTTATACCATCGTAGTTTGTAGGTACGTACTACGTATAGTTTGGCGTTTGGCGGGTCGCTAGTTTATTATAAGTCTAGGTTTCCTCACGATGTTTTCCTTCTCCGATGTCAGTGATGTTCAAGATAAACATAGGAAAAGTATTTTCCGAAATTGATAAAGCCATATTGGTTATTATAAGTCTAGGTTTCTTCACGATGTTTTCCTTCTCCGATGTCAGTGATGTTCAAGATAAACATAGGAAAAGTATTTTCCGAAATTGATAAAGCCATATTGGTTCTTTTTGCCTGTGTCCTTTAGCGGCTGTAGCAAACCTGTACATGAGAGGTGGGCGCCTTAACCACTGTGCCATGTAAAGTAAGTCAAAAAATGAAGTCTAATAAGACCTACAACGTAGTTGTGGCTGACCGCAAACCGCAATGTGGCGTGCCGCATGCGGTAGGCCACTTTTCAATTTTTATATCAAACCGCATGAAATCAACGACTGACTTGCGCCCAGCCGTCAACAGTAGTCTTGGAGCTGTGCGGGCGGGCCGCACATCTATTCTATTGTTATGAATTTGTAATTGCTGCCGCATATGTATAGCCATCAATATTATAGAAAATAAAACCCGACTACAGCAAAAAGTGATCTAAAAAGTACGAAACAAGAAAATATTTCACACAGAAATCAAGACATAGGTACAAAATGGTCAAGGTAAGCCGTGGTTGCATGCCTGTATCCCATATGAGTGCGATGAACATGAATTATAATGGTACTAGTGAACCCGTTTCCAATGATACCAAACACGGTATGCTTGCCTTCATTTTTTTTTTAATCTTCCGCCAGAGGGCGCCACATTGGATTCGGTGACACGTCATATAGCCTATAACCAGCAGACGATCAAGACGCTTCTAACGATACCTCATTTGTTCAGTTCTGATAAGGAGTTTAGGAGCAATGAGCGAACAGATGAACATACATACATACATAGCCTGTCAAAATCATAACCCTCCTTTGGCTTTGCCGTAGTCGGGTAATAATTGCTTGTAATACTTTTCCCCGTATACGGGGTGACGTTGCGGCAGACCGCATAAACTTCGTCCATAATCGCACAGACAAAACCTTCGGTTTCCCCAAAGAGGTCACCGTACCGCAGCCAGGACACGGACGCCAAAAGTCTACATCAGGCCCATATAGAGACCGGCTATACTGCAGTACCCCGCATTGCGGCTAACCGCAAGTGCGTTGTCAGTAGGTCTTAGTGAAGTAAGTATATTGTATCTCTGCTCTATCTACCCTTTAAGTCTTTAGGCGTGAATTTGTCAGGTTACATAAATTCCCGTGTCATATAAAATTCTAGCCATAATTAGTAGCTGAAGCAATAATTATTAGCTTAAATATTATGTAGGCTTCCTATAGTTAAGAATATTCATATTTAAATTACTTAATCATTAATTTAATTATTAATTGTGTTTGTGAAACGCGGTTCAGGGACTTATGAAATTGGCTTTCTGGAGATAATTTCAATCGTTAGAAAAAGTTGGAATTAGGAAGGTGGAATAATTCATTATTTGCCTAGCCATTTCTCAACTATGTTGGGGCCGGCTTCCAGTCTATCCAGATGCAGCTGAATACCAGTGTTTACATGGAGCAACTGCCTATCTCATATCTGACCTCCACAACCCAGTAACTAGGCAACACCATACTCCTTGGTAAGACTGGTTGTCAGACTTTCTGGCTTGTGACTACCCATAACGACTGCCATAGATCTATGAATGACAGCCGGGAACTACGGCTTTACGTGCTTTTTGAGGCACGGAGGGAGCTCGGTATGAAAGGGATGGTCACCCATCCACAGACCATCCACAGACCGACCACGGCAAGCGTAGCTTAAACTTGACCGATCTGCTTTTACTTAGCCACGAGTGGAAGGTGGTATAATTAAACATCACAAAAACATTTTACCAGTCCCATATAATAAGCGGGTAGCCACTATGAGAACCACTGGTTGAGGTACCAAATCTAGACTGGGCTCCTACTGTAATTTTTTTTATAGAAAAACACAATAACATTTTGCCCGATCCGGGAATCCAACCCAAGAATAGAATAGAATATAACAAGTCTTTGTTTGCTCAGGATGTAGGTACAGACGCCTGCATATCAAGCTATACCAAACTGACAAATCTTTCCAATTGAATATGAATCTTATTGTTGTAGAGTTGAAAAACTATCAAAGAAGAGAGATTGTTGTAGGTTGTTGTGCTGGACTCTATACTTAAAAAAAAACTGTTGTTGCAAGACAATACATAATCGTTGTACATTCTGCGTGATAATAAAATAAAAGTGTGTCTGAACTAAATAAATACTAATCTTAAAAATAAAAATAATAATACCATGTACAGTACGCAAAAGAGATAAGTATCCATGTCGTCGGGAATAGTTGAAGATTTCTTAGAAACCAATGGGGGCTTTCAAATGAAATTTTATTAAATCATTGAACTGTTTATTCTCTATAAATTGTATTTTATTTTATTCATATAAACCTATCGGTTTCTAAGTAAACTTCAACTGTTTCCGGCGACATGGATACAAGGAAAAGCTCAAAAGGCATAAAGAAACTCGTCCACATCGCCGTCAACGGAACACGTGCCCAACAGGCTGGCAGCATTGCCACGTTGTATGGCAATGCTGATTCTTTGACCCAAGAATAGACCAGCCTTCGGGTCACATGTAGAGTCGAGCAGCCGCTTGGTGATGTTACGAAAAACATGATGGGCACTCGGACTCCATGGCGCTAGGGTTTCCACCTCAAACGACTCAAATATATAGCTTTTTTTTTTTTTGGATTGGCATCTCGCAGGTCAACCTAGGAGGTTGTTGGCTGCTTAACCGGACTTTCCTGTGGTGCCTTAAAAATTATTATTTTTAGGGCCTCCAGCCAGGGCAAAAAGCTTACAAACTAAGCGACTACACGCTAAGGGCACCCCCTGTGGGGTACGAGCCTCGGCTTAGGGCGTCGCTGGGAGAGGACAGCAAAGGGACAGGCTGGATCGGATTTCCATTATTTAGGGACGAATTTAAAACTACAGGCTCAGCGGCGCGGGCTGGCACGAGCAAGGGTCGGGGAGGGGGCGTACGGGGTCGTCGCGGCGGGCCTCGGCGGCGAGGACGGAATGACGGCGGTCTGTGTCTGTGTTTCTTAACTGTACTGGTGGCTTTATTGCTCTCCTGGAGGAGAGTAATAGCATCGTCAGGGTCGGTCAGAGTATGTCTCGGTCGTCGAGTCTTACTAATACGGGAGGGAGTGTACCGGGCGGCCGATACGATTAACGGGTTAGAGTGCTTCTCAGCAGTGTCGAAGAAGCGCTTGGCGGAGCGTTTCATGAACTGCTGGATGGTAGGTATTTTTAGATCGAGATGGAGGTTCTCGTTGCGAAGGTAAAAAGGGGCTCCTGTGATTCTTCGCAAGAAGCGGTTTTGGAGGGTCTGCAACCTATGGAGACGGTATGGTTTCGCGTGTGCGAATACAGCACAGGCGTACGTCATGATGGGTCAAATATATAGCTTCCAAGAAGGAGCTATTATACTGGGTGTATCGGAAAGGGGGTATACATCCGAAGGGAGGTCAATGTACTCGTGAAACTGAACAACATTTAACAGAAAAAAAACGAAATTAAAAAAAAAGAAAAAAAAATTGAGACTCTTCATAGAAAATTTGAACTTGCCGCCTAAATTTTGTATGGAGGCTGGAGTTTAAAATTTCTTATTTTTAATTTTTTTTTCTGTTGAATGTTGTTCAGTTTCACGAGTACATTGTCCTCCCTCCTTCGGATGTATACCCCCTTTCCGGGACATTCTGTATTTGCGCCGTTTGAGGTTATCCGCAGCTACACCTGGGAAAAGTTGGAAATAATACTTGTCTTGTCTTATTTTGATTTGGCTTATGTTTAACGAACCTCCAGATCTACTAAATGATCACCAATAATAGTAAATAAAATAAAATCAAAAATAGTAAATGGTCACCAAAATGGTGTTTCCTAAAGTATTGTAGAAATGTATGAGTTTGGTTTGACTGTAAAAAGCGGTTTGATTCACAAATCGCGTAGGGGTCATAGTTCTAACCTAACCTAACCATGTCGGATCCACCCCAGGGGGGTCAAAAAGATTTTGCTTATTTTGCACACTAAGATTTGGTGACCATTTAGTACATTTGGTATAATTTAGTATATTTTTTTTGGTAAGGGAGCTTAAGATCCTAAAGTATTTTTTGGTGATCCCCTTTTGATTTTTACCTATTTAATCTGTTTGTCATCTGATTTTATTTTATTGTATTTGTTTTTTTTTATTAATTTATTGTTGGAAATGGGTGTAATTTACCTGAAATAAATGAATTTGTTATTTATTTATTTTTATTAGATCTCACGGTTAGCAGTACTTACTGCTTGCGCCCAACGAGACAGGTGTTATATCGTGTCTAGCAACTGACAACAGAGAATTAATTGCAAGAAACATTCTACAAAAAAAAAACCTAATCGTATGAGAATATTTTCGTAGAAAGTGAATTTAAATGAGCCTGACACAGAACACACGATAAAATCAACCGGGGAAGCGAACCTGTAACATGGAACAATGGGCCGATAGTTTCCGCTGAGCCAATTGAAATGCGATTTTAATCTCTTATGTAAGGTGTTACAGAAAATGAGATGAGAGCAAACGTATAAATAAGATGTAAATGTATTACTTTGTATTGTCATGCATATCATATTTTTTGGAGTGGCAACCGCTTTATTTTCTATGTTATAGGGGTTGCGGCCATTTTACGTGCGCAATGGCGGCCGTTATTCCAGCCAGCCCACTTCTCTCCAGAAGCAGATCAAGGGAATTTGGTGGCAACCCCTCACCAGTACATTTAAAAATCTAACGAAAAGCAAAAACAATAAAAAAAGAAACTGGCCAAGTAGGTACGAGTCAGACTCGCGCACGAAGGGTTTCGTACCATTATCTATACAACATTAGACATCGCGCAAAAAACGGCAAAAAAACACGTTTGTGGTATGGGAGCCCCCTTAAATAATTATTTTATTCTGTTTTTAGTATTTGTTGTTATGGCGGCAACAGAAATCCATCTGTGAAAATTTCAACTGTCTAGCTAGCACGGTTCATGAGATACAGCCAGACAGACAGATGGACAGTGGAGTCTTAGTAATAGGGTCCCGTTTTTACCCTTTGGGTACGGAACCCTGAAAACCTAAGATTAGTCTGTGAAAGGCGATATGTGTGCAGTTGACATTGTGACAAAAGTTCAAATGACAATGCCAGATCCTGCCCCACCCATGTACAGAAAAAGTAACACATGTACAGAAAAAGTAGATTAATGAAAATAATTGTAATGAATATAGAACCTTTCTATACTAAATTGTTTTTCTTTAGAACTTGCGGATTACGAAATACCT
Source organism: Charanyca ferruginea (assembly GCA_947361185.1). Classification (NCBI taxonomy): domain Eukaryota; kingdom Metazoa; phylum Arthropoda; class Insecta; order Lepidoptera; family Noctuidae; genus Charanyca; species Charanyca ferruginea. The sequence goes on from OX376070.1 coordinate 7,015,099, forward strand.
ACCCACAAAATACAAACTCATTTTACCTAAAATACAATATAACCTATAATCAATGTCATTATTGTTTTTAGATTTAAACGGAAACCGCAAGTTCTACAGTCACTAAGACTAATGTTTAGTTATCAGCAATAAATAAACAGTAAGATGCTACATATTGCACATGACTTTTATTGAGTGGGGCAAAGTTCTATAGAGTTTCTAGCATTGTCCTTTCAACGTTGCAAACATCTTGAGAAAAACCCTTTTGTAACAGCAGACAAAAACTAATCTTATAAATCCGGTTATTTCCTTTTGAGTCGCGCAACTCTAAAAACTTAAGATATTTTGAATTTCAAACGTTACATCGAAGATACCACCTAACTGAGACTACGAGCTGCTACTGAGAATCACTACATAGGTATTATAAAACAAAGCTACCGTCTCGTCTTTCTGTTCGCCATAAACTCAAAAACTACAACAATAACTCCCTTGTTGAGGCTAAGCTCCAGAGCCTTGAACATCGCCGCACCGTTGCTAGCCTATCGGTCTTTTGTCGGGTATATTTGGAAGATTGCGCTCTGGAATTGCACAACCTAATTCGCCCATCCCCATTCCATCATCGGACGAGCAGGGACACGGCGAAGTATTACCGCTATTATGGTTGAAGTTCTACGGTCTCGAACCAAGCGCTTTGCTTCCACATTTATTGTGCGAACTGCCAGACTGTGGAATTCACTGCCCGCCTCTCTTTAAGTATATTGTGGGCATCTTCAAGGTACGAGTGAACCGGTTCATCCTAGGCAAGTGTGCTCTACCTTGAGCCTCAACATCACTTAAGATCAGGATGAGACCTAAGGTGGAAGAAAACATTCTGAAGATACGTTTTACTTATGCCGCAACCAAGTTGGGGTCAAATGCAAGCATAAGTAAAAAAAAATAAAAATCTTCAGAACGTTTTTCATGCGGTTTTTACCAATAGACAGAGTGATTCAAGAGGAAGCTTTAGGGTCCGTTCACTCAGACCGGCTCGGAGAGGAGAGCAGATTTTTTATCACGTTTAAAACCGAGTATTGAATCATTGTAATAAGGCTTACTTTTACATGTCACTTCTTTAATTATTGAGAATGCTTAAGAGCAAACCTAACGAGCTTAGTGTGAAATAATAAGAGGAGCTGACCGGCTGCCTGTGATGACGTCAAAGAGGGTTTAATAGTCTTTGGATGACGTACTATTCCCCGCTCTTACGCGCTCGCGCGGCCGACCGGCTCCGGTCCGTGTGAAAAGAAGAGCGCCAGCCGATGCTCTCCGAGCCGGTCTGTGTGAATGGACCCTCAGGTACAGTCCGTGCCACGAAAGATGAGACTTGACACGGACTTGATTAGACCTTTATATCGAGTACTGCGCAAGTCAAATCAAGTCCGTGTCAAGTCTCATCTTTCGTGGCACGCACTATATATTTCTTGTTAAAGTTTTGTGTAGATTGGCATCGATAACAAAATATCTTGTAAATAATGCTGTATATTTATTTACACAACGTATTGAGAAACAATATTTGCTATTTACATTCTGTTTTCCATCGTGTGTACCCATAAAATTATGTTCGATCAATATTTGCATGTTCATGTCAAAGGGCACAGAAGGTTCGGTTTAAAAATAGCGTTGGGTTTCGAACTGAAGACAACGTTTGCCAATTGTGGTTAGTTCAGGCGAAACGGACTAACTAACGTAAAAATGACCCCCAATTTCCCTCGTAATTGTAATGATTGTAGATATTTATAGCTTATTAGTTTAAAATCTATTTTAAGTCTAACCTAAACAAGCATACTTAGTTCGCGCAATAGCATATGCGCGCACTCACTGTACACAATCTCCTCTAACGTTTTTAACATCTACCCAACTAAAAACGCGGATCGATTATTTTGTTTACTTATTATTGTATTTTCTCTGTAAGTGATTAATGTAATGTTTGGAGAAATACTTAAATGTCTTAAGAGCGTGTATACGATTCGCGACGAAAACTTCATGTTTTTGCGTTTTTCCCAGAGCAATATCGTAATGATGTGAGCAGATTATTGGAAGAAAATTACGTCTTTAGAAAGATTAAGTCTTGGTTTAGAGAACTACAGAGTTAAATTATAACTTTTTAATTATGGTTTTTTTAAAGCGAAGGCGATTCCTTTACAGCGTTTCACGAAAATAGACGAGTTAACTTTCAGGACCAATACAACCATTACTGTATGCCAAAATAATATGTTTTATGCGTTTTTCCAATAGGATATACAGTCTTCAAGTACATTACATAGCCAAAGTTACGAATATATTACTATTGGTTATTAAAAAAACAATGATAAAAACATTACAAAATAAGTTCACTTTGTAATTTTTTTTTACCAGTATTTTGAATAAAAACATAACTGATAATAATATGTTTATTTTATGAAAGTAAAGGTTATGCTTAATATACAGAATATTTTTCAGTCCGTTATACGAACTCATTTATTTTAAACAATTATTTTTAAAAGCACTATAACGCGCGGAATCTTTTGTCGATCAATTTCAATGATTCGTGCTCATACATCCTCGCTCACACACAAAAACAGACCATTGTATTGTACTAGTGTGCGTCAATGCTGCTACCACAAAATATAGAGATTACAGAAGGTCCGCTCCCGCCATCTTCAAAAAGAATGACCTAAACTTGCCAAACTCACTAGGGCTGCTACTGTATTGACTCTGTAGGTTTTATTCGTAATAATATGAAATTTTATTGGCACTGGTTGGAACTCTTTGCATTATTTTTATAACAAAATTTTCCTGTTCGTCATGAATTGTCAATGTCTCTCATTTATTAATTTAGACAACACGTGACAGTCGAGACTGAAGACTGCTTGAAACTGCTTGAGAATGCCTATAAACGTAATGTCAATGTGTGCGGACCAAAAATGACGGTTTGTTCTAAGCGGTGTCTCTGCTCGGGCGCGCCGCAGCCTTAGGTACTTTGTGCTGCTACGATGTCCTAATAATCATATAATAGCAGTGTTCATATAATAGCAGAGTTGCGCTAAATCGAATACGCGCCCTTAAAGCGAGGCAAGACCGCAGCGCGATTGCGCGTCGTGTGGACGCCATTGTGTACACTCGCGGTCAGTCGCGGTCGGCAGCCTGCCCCACCCCATTTCAGGCGCGCAAACGTCGCGCACCCGCCGCTTATACGCCGCGCGCCCGGTGTTCTCTCGCCCCGCGTTGAACTCGCTCGAAAATCTCCAGTGTGGTAACACCTTAGTCTAACTAAGGACAGGTCAATTACAATCCTGTCAAAAATACTCATTGAGGTCCCGTTCTCCCGGACCATCGGAAAGCTGCTGAAAGTTGAGATGTTCAACAAAATTGTGTATTATGTAAGTAGCTTACATAAAATTTAAATTGTTTTTTTTCTTTTGAGAGACATAATTATATTTTTGGATATTCTGATAAAAAAGAAAATAACGAATTTAGTTGCCAGCTAGTTGTTGATGTAATCTAATATATAAAATTCTCGTGTCACAGTTTTCGTTCCCGTACTCCTCCGAAACGGCTTGACCGATTCTTTTTTTGTGCATATTGGGTAGGTCTGAGAATAGGCCAACATCTATTTTTCATCCCCTTTTTTCACCCCTTTTTCATCCCCCGTAGATCGGGACAGGACAACGTCTGTCGGGTCAGCTAGTATCATATAATAATATACATCAAGCTATACCAAACTGTCAAATTTTCCCAATTGAATATGAACCTTAACATTTTGTAATAACGTTGAAAATCTATCATAGAGAATTGACAGATTGCTGTAGCTTGGTGTGCTGGCCTAAATCTCTACGAGAAATTCTACTAGAAAAAAATAAGGATTCCGCGCCACACATAACGAAATTGAAGCACCCTAAATAAGCCAGACCGTTTGTACAAACATGCCTCACGCACACATTTACATCATAGTCACGGACTAGAAAAAAAAGGTTTCCACGCCGAAAGTACCGACTACCGACCAGACCGATCTATGTGTGCGTCTCGGTCCGGCGTACTTTAGGTGTTTCTCTTTTGATATGCGTGGCGTGCAGTCCTTCTTTTTTTCCTTGTCCATGTGGTTAATAATCGTTTTACACAGGCATGAGCGACAACATATCGCTACTGTTATTTAAAAGAGAACATTACTGAGGATATGCTAAGAGCTATTTTTATTTGTCTTCTAATCTGTTCCTGTCAGAAACAGGCGACCTCCACCTCTTTTCATAAGATTTAGCTACTATTCAAAGCAAAACGGGATTACAAACACTTACACACTAAATATTCGCCATACGTAACTCTTATGCTTTTTGTTTCAGAGGTTATTTTCGCCTGGCAAGTTAATTGTGAGTGATGTGATCGTAATTCGACCTCACCTCCACATGGGGCGTAATTTAATCTATAGTCTGTTTGTATTTGGTATTGGGTAGTTTGGTTTAGCTACTATTTTCTCAAGTTGGGTAGATTTGGGATGAGACTAAGTACTTAAGTTCGTTGGGAAAAATCTGACCCAGATAACGATAGTTTTCCTACAAAAACCAAATAGTTTTAAATTGTTAACTTGTATTAACCTTTTGATTTTTTTAAACCTTGGGAATAAAACTTCGTCCATACGAGAACAGCGTATGCGCCGAGCAATAAAATTTATTATTAATGAAAATGTAAATAGACGAAATGAGTTGGCAAATTATGTGAGCGAGCACAATCTGAATAGGCAAAGAGAGCCTTTATTTCAATTGATAAGTAATGCAGCTTTGGATAACTTCCAACTTGTGAAGATTTGATACTATTTACGTTGGGCACCTACCATTTAAGGAGTACTAGATCATACGTTTACGAACACTTGCAACCAAATGGTCTGTACATTGTTGAACGATGCCGGCACCATGATTCTTTTAGATAGATGAACAACAACCAAACATTTACATGTGCGGTTAGGAGATTGCCCATTAAGAATGTGGTTCCTTACATACATGTAGGTACTATACTAAGAGTAAGAGAAGAGACGCAAAAAAGAATTAAGAGCAGAGGTTAAAGAAAGAAAAGCTAAAGAACGAGATAGCATAAAACCAAGAAAGAAGAAAACAGTAAGGAAAAACACAAAGAAGTCAGTTTTAAAATGCAACCAATGTTCCAACGATTTAATTAGCGATGTTGAAGACGACTCAGAAAAGAACATTGGTTGCGATGAATGTGTCCGATGGTCTAATATCTAAGATGTACAAAAAATATTTCTTACCAAGCAGGTCAATTAGATTATACCCGTTAGTTTTCTAAATAATAAATAAATGTGATTGTTCAAAACATTTATAAATTACTAGTGACCCGACCCAGCTTCGCATGCGCCTATAACCTTCCTCGATAAATTAAAAGTCAAAGTCAAAGTCAAATAATTTATTTCAATTAGACCATTAAAAAGGCACTTTTGAACGTCATAATAAAAAAATATTAAGTTGATTCTAGTTGCCCATTCCAAAAGGTAGTTTCGTATGGAGAAGAATGGGCAAGAAACTCCATATCTACTCTTTAAAAAAAAATGTGTACAATATTTTGCATTTACTACCCCCCCCCCCCCCCCCCCTGGAATACCCAACACAAAAATATTTTTTCAATTCGAACTAGTAGATCTTGAGATTATCGCGTTCAACCAAACAAACATACAAACAAACAAACAAACAAACTTTTCAGCTTTATAATATTAGTATAGATTTTATTTTCAACCTTTATTTGATAGTGCTTGCGTCGTTTTTACTGTGGTTTTCTACCGGTCGAGAACTAACGAAAAAAGTAGACGTAAACTTACTGTTGGTGTCCGACAACTGACAAAATCGCACTTTTCAATTAATTTATTACTTAATTATAAAATAATGCATTAGAAAAGTACAACAAATTATATCAGATCGTGTACTTTAAACATGTTTCTATCACTTAAATGTGCAATATCAAAATATTAACACTTATTTTAATAACAACGTGTATATAAAGATTAGAAGTCGACTAAGTGGTCGTGAATCGGCTTAATCATCCTAAAGCAATCAACTATCCAACCTCAATATTCCAGTCAATCTAATAACGTGACCTGACCTGGCAACTCTGAGATCTCAGTTCACTAGGTAACAAGTTCAGATTACACGATAAACTAACAGAAGAAACCTAATTAAGTAACAGACACCTAACTCAGTGAGAAAGCCTTTCAAATACTTGCCTAAATAAACGGTTCTAATTACATTATTACTGAAATAGACTAAGCTAAGCGAAGGGCTTGTGGTTAAGTATAATCCGTTTAGATCTGTTCTGATTGATTGAAAGATCGATCGGTCGATTGGATGGGTGACCATTCCATTTCATATCGAGACCTCTCCATGTTTTGTAAATGATGTACCTAAAACCGTTGGTTCCGCCTGCGTCATTCGCAAATCTTTGGCTGTCGTTATGGGTAGTCAGAAGTCAAAAAGACTGACAAATCAAATCAAATCAAATCATTTATTTCTTTGCAAACATGGGTACATATGAGTAGATGTTCTTTTATATTATAGGTTCTCCATATTTTACCGTCACATGGGCATGCAAATGGTAAGGTTTACAATTATATTTTAAGAAAAGGAGGCATGTCATTGTCAGATTAAGTGTCACTTTTTATTTTTTTACAAAAAATGTTACTGATGCGATACTGTGAGCAGTTTATTGGCAGATGTCTCCCATATTACAATTTTATATTTTTACTAGCTGACCCGACTGACGTTGTCAAATGATTTATAAATTTTCTCACCGTTTAAACCTTCCCTGGACTACCACACATATTTAAAGACTAAAATTTGCCAAATCGGTCCAACCGTTCTCGAGTTTTAGTGAGACTAACGAACAACGATTTATTTTTAATATATAATAGAAGATGTAACTACTTGTTGTTACCTTTCCAACAATACCAAGAATTTATTTACCGCTAAATATTACCTATAACTAAACATAAATATTTTACAGCAGCACAAAGTACTCTTGCCGAGTTATTCTTTTCGAATTTATTATACTTTATATATTTATATTTGTTTTATCGTTTACATTATGTATATTTTTATTTTTATAGAATCCGTATCTGACCGTGCCCTATCAGAATAGCAGCGCTGCTGTGACGTTTTTTTAATGTTACACCACCATGAGATAGGGGCCATTTGGCCTCGTACAGGACCAATTTTCGTTTCTTTTTTTTTAAATTATGTTATTTTTGTGTATTTTTGTCCTATACATGCTTTTTCTTTCTTTCTTTCAGTTCCATATGATATGTTTCATGATAATCTATAGACTTCCAAAAGGACAAAGTCGCGGGCAGTAGCTATGATTTTCAATGTATAGAAGCCAGTCTACTTTAATATTACTCAAATCCTGTCTAGCCGGCAATCACCATAGTTAGCAATTTGTATTCAAAAAGCATCAAATACAAGGTGAAGATTTCTAGAAATCTCTTTAAACTATTTTGTAACAATGACTCACCGTGCCCGTTTAGAATATTAATGGCAAGAACAAGGAAGGATAGTACTTGCGCCAGTAGCTAGGATGAAATAATGATGCATGCTGCGTTTGAAACTGTTTTGCAGACGAGTTCGGCGTTTTGTTTAGTGGCTACTGCATTATGCAATCTTTACATATGCTTCCCATAGTCGTCGAAATATCTGTACCTAAAAGCATAACTTCAGAATGACTACACCAAATTGGATAATCTTTTTGAAGTTATACTTCTTTAGGCGCGTTATGAAAAAATGATGAGAGTGAAATTTTACGATGCGCGCGCACAGCGTCACACAAAATTCTCACGGGAGTAATTGTAAACAACGCCATCTCTGACGTACATGCTGAACTACTTACTGCCTTCGTTGCTATTTTGTGACTCGAAGAAGTATAACTTCTCACGCGCGTACATAAGTACACACTGAATTTTTTTGTTGTGTGTATTGCCAGGACAAGGTTTGTATGAAAGAAAACTTAAGAAATTAGAAAAAATAGCGGCCAAGTGCGAGTCGGACCCACCCATGCAGGGTTCCGTAGCAGCAAGTAACATAATATAAAAGTTCTTGTAGTTCGTTGTAACTTTGATCGATGTTTTGATAATAATGTATTTTTTTAAATTGCGGTTTACGATATATGACGTATTCAAAAAAAACTACTTACTAGATCTCGTTCAAACCAATTTTCGGTGGAAGTTTACATGGTTTAGATCATATTTTTTTTTAGTTTTATCATTCTCTTATTTTAGAAGTTACAGACACACACACACACACACATTTAACCACTTTGGAAGTGTCTCTCGCGCAAACTATTCAGTTTAGAAAAAAATTATATTAGAAACCTCAATATCATTTTTGAAGACCTCTTCATAGATACCCACACGTGAAGGTTTGATGAAAAAAAATTTTTGAGTTTCAGTTCTAAGTATGGGGAGTATAACCCCCAAATTTTTTTTGTCTATTTTTGTGTGTAAATCTTAATGCAGTTCACAGAATACATCTACTTACCAAGTTTCAACAGTACCTATAGTTCTTATGGATTCGGAAAAAAGTGACTGTGACATACGGATGGACAGACAGACAGACATGACGAATCCAAAACGGTTCCGTTTTTTGCCATTTGGCTACGGCACCCTAAAAATGCGCCCGTGCGAAACTGGGGCGGGCTGCTATCGCTAATGAAAAGAAGAAAATTAAAGAAGTACAATTTATAAAACAAATGGCAGATATAGACCGCGTGAAACACTGAGAGTGAAGCCAAAAAAGCTAATACAAATTCAAAAGCGAATACCTACAACGCGCTTCGTACTGTAGGTACTGACACGAAACGCCACATCGTTAAAAACAACAAATACAAATCCAAAAGCGAATACAATCACGCGATTGTCACCCATCCACGAACCGACCGCGACAAGCGTAGCTTGACCATGACTAATCGATTCATACGGCTTTTAATTAATATTTAATTATAATTTCAGAATATTACCTAAATTCCAATTTTGAATCCCTAAAACTTTTACATAAAAAGTTTACATAATTTTAATCTCATTATTAATAATTAGGTAGGTACTTAGAAATTCACAACACAACTTCTGAACATGAAGTTAACTGGGCAGTGTACAGAGTCTAATCGCCATTTATTTATTTATTATTTTATTCACTGAACCCCATTAAGTCTGTTGTTCAGTTTTGACAGGTGCTCGTTATGGTAAACTTTACTTTCAAATTAATTCTGTTTGTTTAAATGAGTTATTGTAACTGTATAATGTAACCTCGGCTTTGTTTAAACGACTTCTAGAAAGGGTTGGGATAATATTTTTCACGTTTTGATCTTTTGATTTCGTTTTTTTTTTGAAAGCTGAGAAAATGCCTAGCGTATACCACGCCTTCCGGGGAGACGACATGGTTATGTGGGGCTTGCACCCACTAAATATTCCGCCTGTGCACCTACTTTCGCCTTGGTGATTGGGCCGCGAGAACTGCTACGCATGACATTCGCGACCCATCCAGCATGGCCCACTTCAGGGTTCCCTCTTCTTCGTCCGCCTCCGGGCTCCCACCTCCTTCAGCGATGTCCGGATGCACTGGGACATCACCACTACTCTAGGCACCGTGTAGCGTAGACGATAGAGTCCCCGATATCGTCCGCTGGTCCCTCTTATGGGGGCATCAAGTCGGCATTTCGACGCCTGCGCCTCCCTGCCATGCCCTCCTGCGACGTTTTGATCTTCTAAATCTGGGTACCGGTACCAAAGGTACTACGATACTAGTTGAGTACGGGCTTCATACCATAGTATAAGTATTAGTAGTAGTAGCGACACGCTCCGCCTCCCTCTGAAACCGTTCCTCACCTCTCCCCGCGTCGAACGACTAGCTCTGGAAATTCCGCTATTGTTCGCGCGGCGCGTAGACATGCACACTCACGCACATATCTGTATAGTCTATTATTTTAGTATTAGTGTAGGCAATTATATAGTTTCGTTTCTATGGAGTGTCGCGGGTGTGTCCATACTATGCACTTATTGCAACGCAGACTGACCATTTTGATACACTAGCTTTTGTACCCGACTTCACCCGCGTGAATTTTCAAGTTTTTGATAATGGAATATAGCATAAAGCACTAGCAAAAGCTTCCTACTAGCAAAAGGAAATACAGATTCAGTTCAGTAGTTCCGGAGATTAGCTCAAACGAATGTAGTGAATGGTGATGATAATGATTTTGGATAACGTCCTGATTATGGTAGCTCGAGCAGACAATATTTTTTATTTCAGCCTGGATTTTCCCACTGCTGGGCAAAGGCCTCTCCACTCTCCTTCCAACTCTCTCTGTTAAGGGCTAATTGGGGCCAGTCTTTGTCGAAGGAATCTAGAGCAGACAATAGCTCCCGTATAAAAAAAAACTGCCATCGACATAGTGTCATCTCTCAGAATATGCAAGTTGGAGTGGCAATGCGGCAGGCCACATCGCTCAAAGAATCGATAACCGATGGGGAAGAAAGGTACTCGAGGGGCGACCACGAACCGGAAGACGCAGCATTGGTTAACAAGTGATTTTTGTAAGTGTTTGATTTTTGAGTTTATGACTTTTTAAATAAAGTGTTTGTGTTTTGTTTGGTGTAAATTGGTGTAGTTTATTTATCCCGAACCCCAGCTCGTAACACTATGTTAAGATGTTAAACCAATAGCACCGTTGAATAGATAAACTGTTTTTATGGTTTCGTGGCTCGGAAACTTGACATGGGTAGGTAATTTACAATCAATACGGGAAACATGCGTAGGGCACCATATGTAGGGCACAATTATCATTACCTTCATAAACAAGTACCTTTGTAACTTCTGATTTGTAAAAGCACGTGTAAGATTTGAGTAAGGGAGCGAATATTTGTATCGATGAGAAAAATAAACAAAATAATGAATAACCAGAAGATCAAAGAAATATTTGCTCCTCATTAGGAATTTCTCCCCTACCGTGGCTACGTTTACAAATATTTTAACATATAAAGTAGTTTATTTAATTGTACTCCTGTTTTTATCCCGAAATAAAATAAAACAAACTGTATTGCCAATTCTATGATGCCTTATTGCGTTAGTAGTTTTTTAGTTTAATATTTTAGGTTTTCTTTTTTATTATTCTTGTAAATATTGTACATACTTAAAAACAATAAATAATTCATAGTATATTGCCATATTAATAATTGTTCTGTGCGGGAATCGAACCGCTGAAACGTAGCGCCACTGCAACACGCACTGCAAGAACACTGCACCCACCGTATCCTATTTTGGGATACCGACTAGTGCTTTATTGTCGATCAAATTTATCGAATACAGCACAAAAACCTACAGTAAAAAAAACGATTCTCTAAAATAAGAACGCAATCTTTGCATTAGTAAAAACATGAATAAAATTAGCTTTTTGGTTGAAGATTACGTGTAACAGTAGATTACGTGTAACAATTGTTCTCTAAAATATATATTGGGGTTAACTATACCCTGTTCACAATAAGATTAGACATTATAAAAACCTTTTTTACAGTCCGTTCAACCGATTTTGACTTACATTGCGTTGGTAGCATGACAAATGGCAACTGCAGTAAACAGTTGTTATTGTAACCACTTTTTTGCCTCTAATGTCATCCTTAAGCCTACGGAATAGAAGTCAAAATCGGTTGAAGGGACTGTAAAAAAGGTTTGTGTTTATGTCTAATCTTATTGTGAACAGGGTATAGACACAATGATTTCTCAAGTTATAGTTATAACTAGGCAAGAACATTCAACAACCCATTGTTATATAATATATTCCCATCCTTAATAAAACTTATACCATTATGTTAGCCATCCAAATGGAGGCTTTATGTTGTAAGATAAAGATAAAGTTCCAGTAATTAACTTGCCAAAACTAAAACGCCTGTAGGCTTTGTTAAAACATTTGGGTTACAATGCGAGTTGCTATTAATATTTTATCAGGCACTTGTTACATAGTTCCTCTATGTATTATGATTGTTTAATAGTTTATATTACCTTAGAAGGGTATATATCATTTCGGTGTACTGAAAGGCAAAACACAGAGCTGCAAACTAAAATATTTGAGAAAGACTTGTAAGTATTTAGTACGATAAGGTGTTGGAATTATCATTATCTCATAAATCATTTCTGATGTACAAATATTTTCTTATAGATAAATTTAAATCATCTTATTTATAAACCATAGCCTAAGATAATCTAAGGTAAAATCATTACCCACTGCCATAATAGGGTAAGCCTTTACTTCTGTTAGAAGAATGAACGGTTAAATCCTAAATAAAAAAATGAGTTCGTAAATAGAAATACGGATAAAAAAAATAGTATCGTAGGTACCTATAATAAATGGTTGTAATTAGACAAATTAATAAAAATAAAACAATTGTATTTTTAACATAATTATAGTAATTTAATATACCCGAAACCGTATTGGCAAACGATAAAAAAATTGTTGCTGTGCCTTACAAGGATCACGATTGTGTATAACTTCACGCCATTGTGTGAACACCTTAAAACATTGTGGAATACAAATAAACGATAAGAGTATGAACAGATAACGGTAAAATTTACAAAATCTGAAGTTGCAAAACAAAGATAACAAACGATATCAGTGCTATCGAAAAATAACCGTAAGTATCTTTCAATCAGATTTAAAAGTCAAAATATTGGTATTCAGCCAATATAATTTTAGGTAGGTACTTATGGCCAAAATAAGTAAACTTAGAATTTATTATGAGTAGGCTTTTACGTTTGAGCATGAGGGATTATTAAAGAGGGTTACCCTACTGAGTCATTTTCACTCACTCTGAAAAGGGATAAATAAATATTATTTTTTTAACGGGCGTACGACGCCATTTCTCCCTTTAATTCGGGTAAATTTAAGAATAATTAATTGCTAGTAGATAAGTATTACTTATAAATGACCTACAAAAATCGCGGAAAAAAAACAGTATTGTAAAAACACACATTTTTGTAACCCTTAAGAACAACCCAATATAATAATAAAAAATAATTTATATTTATAACTTATATAAAATTGCGTGCCACTACTTCTTTATAACACCGTAGCTCCGACACAGCTAACAATTTGCCATTGAAGTAAGGGCTTTAATTTGTAAGCATTAAAGTATTTTTACAAAATGACAAAATAAAAACTTGACCTCTTCATGTCCAGTGAAACAATAGTTTCAGGATTCTGTTCAGGCTGCTTCTGCAGTACATCAGGTATGCTCGCGGACGCACACACCGACGGCTTAGCAGAGATCAGACGCAAGCGTGCAGCGTCTTTACTACCCAGAGAGCATGCCAGCACCAATATAGGCTCCAGTGTCTCATTTCTAACAAAGTAAATAGGCCTTTTCTACAGTCCTTGTGTTAGCTGCATGAACCACATAATGCTATCAAATTTATTTCTACTAGATGGAATTTTTTCGAGGCGATTTCGACCGGGCCGTTGCTGTGTCGAAGCGGTGTTGAAACAGTGAGCAATGAGCATAAATCCGGCGAAAAAATCAAGAAGTTATTCAATTATTACTAGGTACTCACGTACGCAGCTGCAACGGGAACCATGCAGGGCGACATCGCAGTGGCTCAAGCGGAGCGGATACGGGAGCGGGGCGGAATGACTTCAGCACGCGTTTCACGACGCGTGCGCTGAGCACGAAGACCGCGCCCATTGACCAGGCGCCGATTAGACCTACCAGGATTGCCTGGTGATGGAAATGAAATATCTTGTATGTATATATACAAGATGAGATTGGATGTGGAAGAGACTTATGTAAGTAGGTATCTAATACCCTTAATCGCGGTGAGCGCAAGAGTGGCCTATCTTTTCCAGACACAAAAAAAAAAGTTGATTTGTGTCTGGAAAAGATAGGCCACTCTTGCGCTCACCGCCTCATAAAGCGTGACTGATAATTGCTAAGATATTATTTTTCTTCTAGGACACACCTGGGAATTCATTGGTTCTGGTCTGGATATTGAACGACAAAGTCGCGTTTTTTTTTTTGGAATTATACACATAAATTATACGTATTCCAAGTGTTACTATAAAAATAGATGTTGTCATCCAAAATAAAAATGTTTCAATTTTTTAAATGTCATACAAAATCTGTTCCGTAAAAGAAACAGTGTACATTTTTGGATTTTTGTTATACCTACTTGTCGAAGAAATCATTAGTACGGGAGCTAATTTGACAACGAGGCGGAAGTGCTGTGACGTCAACACTTCGACGAAGTCTCGGTTGGAGTTTGCGCGGGCTAAACTCTAGTGTTCGATCGCAGAGAGCACACTACTTCACTTCTCTGCTGGCAGCCGCCCAGACAACACTAGCCTAATAACTGTCATACGACACGTTATGTTCAGTGTACCTACCTATCTTAATAAAAATTAGCAGTGTGATTCCGAATACTTTCAAACTCAAACTCAAAATCATTTATTTCAAATAAACCATTTACAGGTACTTTTGAATTGTCAGAGTCAGTCAGTCAGAAAGTTGAAGCTAGTTGCTCGTTCCAAACAGTAGGTTTCTATGGAGAAGAACGAGCAAGAAACTCCATGAACAACATCAATAATATGTTACAAATTTCGGTTACATCATTCATATTGAATCTAGGGTACAATGTGAGAACAATGTAACAAGTCGTGTACGTTAAAAGAGGTTTAGATAAAAATATAATCATAATAAACAATTCAAAATAATAGAATAACCGAGGCAGTTAAGAGATGACCAATACCAACTAACGGCGCCCGTTCTCTTTTTTATTTGCTCGCTAACAAGCACTTCTCCACACATATGCTGATACCTATATTATATATTTTTAAAGCTATTTATTAATGATGTAAATTAACTAGTTGAAGGGAACGTCCTTTGTTATATAACATACTGTATTTCTGTCTTCGAATGGTACGGAAATTAATAATTAAATATCTTTTGTCCATATTAAAGGTACGAACGAGAACAATATTTTGCAAAATTACCATTTTTATCTCAGTGAAGAACTTAAAAGGTTTACTCACATAAGCTCCAAATGAAAATGTCCTGATTGAAGGTTCGACAGGCACTGCAAGAAAATTATAAAAATGTTTTTTGAATCTTTTATTTCAGGAAACAAAAAGCGGAATTACGGGCCTGTTTCACCATCGAATGGATGGCGATCAATGCTCGTGACTTCTCTGAATGAGAAGACGCCTTTGCCCTACAGTGGGACAATTATCATCATCATCAGGTCAACCTTTAGACGCCTACTGCTGGACTTAGGTCTCCCCCAAGGTGTGGGTTTAGCCGTAATCGCCATGCTTGGCCGATACATTTGGCGATCGCAGTAGGTGTTATGGTACTCAGAAGGACGCTGCTGCCCATCCTCTGGTCAATACCCCTTTGTCGATTTCTACGACACCCACGGGTAGAAATAAGGTGGTGCTATTCGCTGCCGGCACCACATGGCTTAGGGACAATTTTAGGCTTGTATTATTATTACGCAAGCCTTTACAAGTTTTCAATGACATTTTAATACACCAGCATGGAAATGTACAGACGCCAGCACATCAAGCCATACCTAACTGTCAAATTTTCCCAATTAAATATGAACTTTAGGCTTTTGTAATAAAGTTGAAAATCTATCAAAGAAATTTGACAGATTGTAGTAGCTTTATGTGCTGGCCGCTGTACCTCCGATTTGCAATTTATTGTTTTGGTTAAATATAAAAAAAACAGTGTTACACTACATATTTTGTAAAGCGTGGATGGATTTTATAATCCATCCACGCTTTACGCTTTTTACCTTGAAATCAGTTCGTGATTCTAAACCAGAAATGATCATGTTCCGTCGTCTATTAAAATAAAAACGTGCTGTTTTACACTAAAGTGCAACACTCGATTAAAATGTATGAAATAGTATTTCTTTTTTATATTTTATCGATGAAAATCGTCATCACTCCAGAGGGTCCAGAATCGAAAATAAGAATGCTTGGTAAACATTTTCGTTAAAATGTTCCTTTCACCGCGTTAATTCGGCAATTCCTTTATTTCTGGTCTGTCAGCAGCATGCACATTTGACCGCTGGGCAAAAGTCTCCACGCAATGGATGCCTGACGATGGGCAACATCGCCGAGGACGACTCAGAAAGAGGAGAGGAGATGACCTGGGCCTGTAGACAAAATCCTTTTCTGTTAGCGTTAACGTCAATAGAAAAATCAAATTATAAGGAGTTGACGTTTGCTTACCAGATGTCACGTGATGCAAATATGTCAACTGCATACAATCTGACTTTTATGTTGGAGTTAACGCTAACAGAAAGGGATTTGGTCTACAGACCCTGGACTTGCATGCGTACCAGCAGGGTTGGTTCGAGGAGGCGCTGGAAAAAAAATCTGGAAGTAATTTGGGCTATGCCCACTCGCAGGGACCGCATAGATAAAAAAAGTTATATACTAACAAGAATCAAATATGTATTCTCCTGTACTCCCAATACAGCCCCTTTCATCCATTAAACTGACTCTAGCTATCAGTTTTACTGGATCCTCATTTGTTCTGCTCGGCTTGCTTAGTGACACGTTCGACAAGCGCTTAGTTTCACCTTCCGCTACAGCACCATCGGCAGCCAAGTTCAGTGTGAATATGTTACTGAACGCGACGTACTTTTTCCTGCCGATACTGTGAAATATAAGAATAATTAAACGAAGTTAGAAGGCACTTACTTATAAGAGAGAGCTTGATACGACCTGTGGGCTAATTCACGTAACTAAAGAAGTGCTGTTGCAGTGCAGTTTCAGTTAAGTTACGATTAAAACAACTCTTTTCGTATTCTCTACCGCTGTCAGACAAGCTCGCGTCAAATTGGCGTCACGCAAGCGCAATAACGGCATGCTACTGTAACTGTTGCGCTTCTTTGGTGCGTGCTTCGGAACGCAACATAATCGGTATTCTACTATTCGTTTGACGTCTCAAAATTACAGTTAAAAAGCACAAAATTTTGTACTGGGGTATTATTTTAAAATTATAATAACTTCATATTCATTGAAATGTAATCGATTCTGTTCAATTATTTAGTGAGTAATTTTTTTCCTCTCATGTGGCTACACCATATGTAAGTTTGGTATAGTTTGGTTGTCGTACAGTTGACGTGCAGTTCCATATACAATATAATCCATAATACAATATAATGGTGATATGGAGAAAAAAAAATACGCACGAAATAAGCACGAATCATTGAAATTGATCGACAAACGACAGCGCGCGATGTTTTTAAAATAATTGTCTAAAATAAAATGAGTTCGTATACCGGACTGAAAAATTCTGTATATTAAGCATAACCTTTATTTTCATAAAACAAATACCTTTATCAGTTACGTTTTTATTCAAATACTGATGAAAAAAAATTTACAAAGTGAACCGATTTTGTACTTTTTCAACATTGTTTTTTAATACATAATAGTAATATTTTCATAATTTTGGCTCTGTAGTAGACTTTAAGACTGTATAACCTTTTGGAAAAACGCATAAAACATAATATTTTGGCATACTGTAATGGTTGTATTCGTCCTGAAAGCTAACTCTGACGTCTATTTTCGTAAAACGCTATGAAAGGATTGTCTTCGCTTTAAAAAACCATAATTAAAAGTTATACTTTTGCTCTGTAGTTCCCTATAAGACTTAATATTTCTAAAACTGTAATTGTCTTCAAATAATCTGCTCACATCAATACGATATTGCTCAGGGCAAAACGCGAAAACATGAAGTTTTCGTCACGAATCGAATACCCGCTCTTAAGGGATTACTTTTCACAAGTAGGCAACGGATTTTCTGCATAGTTTAAACCAAATCGCAAAATGTTTGACGTAATTTCTTGGAACCTGAATTCGAGACGATATTGTGTCAGTGTTGCAGTTATTAACATTACCTTTTCCCAAAATAAGGGAAGTTATGATTTTGGTGCGGACCCGTTAAAACTGTGTTTTTAATCATATTACAGTTAACATTTAACATAAGTAATCATTCTAAGCATAGTAAGCATTCTAAGTAGTTATTCTTAAATAAGTAAACTTTGTGAGTTTTGTTGTATTAAAAATTGTTGATAAAATGGAAATAAATGCCTCATTAAACTAAACTACCTTTCATTTCATACAACCAAGACAAATAGAACACAATACTACCTAATAACAAAACTTTTTACCAAAGTAGGTACCTATATCTTGGGAGATGCAGCACAGCACAGCGCTTCGCTTGCAACATTACTCTCTAGCATACAAGCGCAAATCTACGATATCGTACACTGAGTTACGCACACATAGCCGATTTTAGTCCTCACTTTTTTCGTCGCGATTGTTTACGACGGTTCCGTCTTTACTCTTTTATTGGTCTGAGTTCTAATGATAGTCGTTCCTTTTCTTTTTAATTTAATGACACTTGTTTGATAAAGCTGTTTTTCCATAGCTGCAGTTTCCATTCAAGGCAAGGCAAGGAAATGCTGTCAATGACATGATTGCCATGGCACTCTGGATACCTATAGAGACCTCAGAGACAGAACATGACATGTGTCATTAAAAAGAAAACATTTTCTTTGATAAGGTAGATCACATGGTGAGAGCTTACTATTTTTATAAGGAAAAAATATATAAAAGCAAAAATATGTTTATCAAGCAATACATAACTTATATTGATCAACGTCTTACTCCCTGGCGTTACATTTAAATAATTGAGTGGGGTGTGTCTCAGTTCTAATGCTATTTTTGTGGTAAATACATTACCTAGTCAATATGGCAAGACGAGGCGAGAGAAGGCAAGGCGACACCGATAATGCGCTAGGTGAGAATTCAATTTGTTTGCCTAACTCTCGCCTTGCCAGTGAAAAAGAACCTTTACTGCACTTCGGTCTTAGCGGAGAGCGGCGTGGCGGGCGGCGGGAACAAATGTACCTACTAGCGACGAGAAAATCGCGTGCGTGTTTGCTGAGCGGCGACTCGAGACGTGCTTCATACATTTCTATACCTACATTAGAACTTACCGCCCGGCCCGGCTCTCTAAGCTGCCGCTCACAGCGGCAAGGTCGTGAACGAGCCGCTATAGGCAGTGACATCGAGCGCCAAGAGGTGCCAAGTGACTTATACCCTGTTCACAGTAAGATTAGACATAAACAGAAACCTTTTTTACAGTCCCTTCAACCGATTTTGACTTCTATTCCGTAGGCTTAAGGATGACATTAGAGGCAAAAAAGTGGTTACAATAACAACTTGTTTACTGCAGTTGCCATTTGTCATGCTGCCAACGCAATATAAGTCATAATCGGTTGAACGGACTGTAAAAAAGGTTTGAGTACATGTCTAATCTATTGTGAACAGGATATAGGTGAAGTCAACTATGAAGGTTGTGATAATTCATGTTATAATTTGATTTGTATAGTATTTTCTAACCTAACAATATAGCTTTTCTTTTTCAGCTTAGGCAGTCTCTGCGGGAAGCTCGGTGTGGGCAAAGTCCAGTTAATGTTTGCAAATAAATTGCCTTCTCTAAAGTATGCTTCAGCAAACACCTTCGGCACAGATAGGCGGGGCGAGTGTGCGCAAGAGCACACTCCTGCGGTACATTCTGAAACAAAAAGTTTGATTGCAAAACATATTGATATTTTTTTTTTGCTTGTAGCTCTTCATGCCCGATTTTGTACACGTAAATAGATAATTCAAAACAAATATAGAAAGGATATAATGTCATTAATGATTGAATAAACCCCTATCTAAACATCGCATTTTGTTTTTATATTCTAATAAGCTTGTCCGCAACTCTCCTGTGGGCTAATTCAAGTAACTAAAGAAGTGCTGTTGCAGTCAAAGTCAAAGTCAAAGCATTTCTTTCAATTAAACCATTTACAGGCACTTTTGAATTGTCAAGGAGTCGTGAGTTAGTCAGAGAGTTGAAGCTAGTTGCTCGTTCCAAAACGTAGGTAGGTCTCTATGGAGAAGAACGAGCAAGAAACTCCACGGACACTCTTTTAAATCAAGTTTTTACAAAGTTTGGTTACATGATTCTTGTTGCTTCTATATGTGAAAACTATGAAGGTAATCTAACAGTACAAAACACAAAAAAGAAGCAAGATATAGTGGCATCTAATCCATGGTAGATAAGAGCTGACCAATCTCTACTGACAGCGCCCGTTCACGAACATGACGCGTGAATCAGCACCATTCAGCTCAACCATTTTGAAGGGAGCCGAATGATCCAACACACGCGCCACCATCAGCGAGACATTTGAGCGAGCATGACAATACTCCCAACCGCCATGTTAATTTTTGTCAAACATAAAGGTATTAATATACTTAGTAAATGGCTCCATGGTATTCACATTTACAAAATTGAAATAATGCTGCTAAATTATACAAAACTAAGGTTTCCGATGTATATTATTTTATCATATGAAGTGTGATAAGTTAATAATTTTAAAATATCTACATTATAATAATAACGATACTCGTTACTCATGTCAATAGAAAAAGGGGTAGGAAACATCCTTTTCTTCCAATTTGGAAATTCCCTAAACTGGCTGTGGAGCAGGACCAGCATTCAGCCAAGTATTTTTATCATTGATGTAATCTTCTAACTTATAATATGCTTGTCTACATAGTGTGCGTTTAATACATGTTTTAAATTGTTTTTTATTCAATTGTAGAATATCAAGTGGTATTTTATTATAGCATTTTACACAGTACCCCATAAAAGAAGTATGTACTTTTGACAATCTGAAGCTTGGCTGATCTAATTTGTTCCTATTTCTGGTATAAACATTATGTCTGTCACCTATTTTATTAAAAAGATGAAGATTTTTTCGAACGTGCATAATGTTTTCATATATATATTGACAAGGTACCGTCATGATGTTAATCTGTTTAAACAATTCTCTTAGAGATTCGCGTTTGCGGAGATTATAGATTGCTCTGACAGCCCGCTTCTGCAGAATAAAAATAGAATCCATATCTGCAGCCCGTCCCCATAGCAAAATACCGTAAGACATGATACTATGAAAATAGCTAAAATATACTAGCCTAGCGGTATCTACGTCTGTCAAATGCCGGATCTTTCTGACAGCGTAAGCGGCTGAACTTAACCGCCCTGCAAGAGATGTTAAGTGAGGACCCCACTGTAGCTTGGAATCAAGCGTAATCCCTAGGAAAACAGTTCTTTCGACGAATTCATGTATATCCTTATTCAATACAACGTTACATTCATTACTCTTAACATTCGGCAAAGCGAATCTTATGCATTTAGTTTTCTTCTCATTTAATACTAAATTATTTACAGTTAACCAATTATGAATCTTAAGCATGGCGTCATTTACGTCATCAAGGTGCTGTGCCCGTCTATTTACTCTAAAAATCAATGAAGTATCATCAGCAAATAACACCATTTGTGGTTGATTTTTCAGTAAATGAGGTAAATCGTTTATATAAACTAAAAAGAGGAACGGACCCAATATGGAGCCCTGCGGTACCCCCATTTTTACTTTTAAGCCCGATGAATTAACACCATTTATTTGAACTTACTGCAGTCTATCACTTAAATATGATTTTACTAAGCTAAGCGCTTGTTTACCCAGTCCGTAATGCTCAAGCTTTAAGAGCAGTGTTTCGTGATTTACACAATCAAATGCTTTGGAGAGGTCACAAAAAATGCCAATAGCATCTTGCGAATCCTCCCATGCCTTAAAGATATGCTTAATTAAGGTGACACCGGCGTCAGTAGTACAACGCCCTCTGGTGAAACCATACTGTTGGTCATGTAAGATGTTGTTACAATTCAAATGACTGAGTATTTGGTTAAGCATTACTTTTTCAAACACTTTGCTGAAAATCGGCAAAACTGAAACGGGTCTATAATTATTCGTGTCCTTGCAATCGCCGGATTTAAAAAGTGGTATAATCTTGCTGTACTTCATTAAATCCGGGAAAACCCCTTGGTCTACACACAAATTAAAAATGAAAGCTAAGCTTTCATTTTTAATTTGTGTGTAGACACCCTATTTAGGGTGCCACTGTTTCAATAACCGATTTACAAACATTAGTAGACATCCCCCATAAATCTTCAGTAGCCTTGATCTTGAGTTGTTTAAAAGTCTTTATAACGATTGCAGGGTTTATATGTTTAAATTTAAATTCCGTGGGGCAGGCTGGAACATCGAATCTAAAGTTTCAGTAGTTTTAATAGGAACATTGCTAAAGAATGTTGCAAATTCTTGCGCAACTTCTATATTAGTACTTATGAGACCACTGGAAGTCTCCAGAGTGTAGTCAGTATTATGTCTTTTGTTCCTATTTGTTTCATTATTAATAATTTTCCAAACAGTCTTAATTTTATCGTCAGCTGATTTTACTTTGTTGCTAATGTATAACGCTTTAGCTGCCTTACAAGCATTTTTAAAAGTTTTAGAATAAATAGTAACATACTTATTAAAAGTGTCAGTGTTAATATAGGGCTTAAGGCCATACAGCTCAAAAAGTCTTTCCCTACTTTTCCTGATGCCTTTAGTTGCCCAGTCACTGAATAAAAACTTAGGGCAAATTGTTTTAGTTTTTTTCTTAAAAATATTCTGAAACTCAGTTTGCACAACTGAGAAGAATTATTTATATAAAATATTACCATTATTCATACTAAGGTCCTGAACGGGTAACTTACTTATTAAAGTCTTTTTAAATTTATCTAAATTACCAGATGTTATTGGCCTTGACTGTATCTGTATTTTTTGCAAGGATGTGTTGGACTCAAAATCAACGGTTTGACCGCTGTGATCAGAAGGGAGATAATTTACAATAGCTTTATCTAAATAGTCGCAGCTACAAAAAACATTATCGATACAAGTAGCAGTGGTCGTAGTTATTCGTGTTGGTTTTAAAAACACATTTGACAAATTAAAGGATTTAAAGAGACTTATAAATCTACTGCTACTTGAATTATTTTCTAAAATATTAATATTGAAGTCTCCGCAAATTATTATTGATTTATTACCAGTTACAAGCTTAGTCAAAACATCCTCCATTATAGACTCAAATAAAGAGTAGTTTTGATGATTCGGGGGTTTGTAAACGCACACATGCTTATCGAGCTCAACACAGGACAGTTCAATAATATGTTCAACTGATAGTGCAACGATGTCTCTGCGAGACTTAAATTTAATATTATTTTTTATTATAATTAGTGAACCACCACGCAGCATAGATTTCCGATTAAAACAAATGCCCACAGTATAATTTTCATAATTAATTAACATTTCATAAGGTTTGGACCAATGTTCAGTAAAACAAATAATGTCGAACATTGTCTTTTCTAAAAACAATTCAATTTCTAATGGCTTGGAAGAAAAGCCTTGAATATTTTGATGAAATAATTTCAAGGAATGTTGCTTAGCCCTTTTTTTTAAATTCTCTGCATGATTGCTAGAAGATACCTTGTTATTACTAAGTTGAACTATATTGATACTGGTACCTTCTGTTGTCTTACTTACTAGTTTAAACTACTTGAGCTTACCACCTTAACATTAGTATTATTACTAACCATGGTGCTAGTTATAGAACACTTTGACATACTAATTAGTCTGAGTTAATAAACAGCAGCAGTGCAGTTGCAGTTAAGTTTCGATCAAAACAACGCTTTTCGTATTCTCTACCGCTATCGGCATTCTACTGTTGCGCGTCATTGGTGCGTGCTTCGGAACGCAATATGATCAGTACTAGCTACTATTCGTTTGACGTCTCAAAATGACTGTTAAAAAGCACTAAAATCTGTACTGGGGTATTATTTTAATATTATAATATCGTCATATTCATTGAAATGTAATCGATTCTATTCGATTATTTAGTGAGTAATATTTTTCTCTCATGTGGCTACACCATAAGTAAGTTTGGTACAGTTTGGTTGTCGTACAGTTGACGTGCAGTTCACGCGTAGCTTACGCCCAGTTCAAAGATTACAAGAATACCGTTCATCAATCAAACTTCAACTTAACTGCAACTGCACTACAACTTCATCGGCGTATCATAAAATTACGTGAATTAGCCCTCTGATCATAAGTGATGATGCGGCCTAAGGTGAAGCACGCTTGGCTAGGATGAATCGGTTTATTCGTGCCTTGAAAATAGATAGATTATACTTATCGGTGAACAGAGTGGCGGACATTAAATCTCACAGTCAGGCAGTTTCTACATGTACCTTAACCTTTTTATACAATTGTAGGCTCAAATCTTACCCTTTTCCATTTCTGGCTGTATCGCAGTTATCTTGTCCAAGACTTTTAAACAACTCAAAGAATTGTGGCAAGATTTGTACAACAAAATAAAAATATTTAGAGAAGTTGAAATTCTAATTTTTATATTCTTGGATATCTAAAGACTATCTTCAGGCATAATTGACAATATTTTTAAAACCACACATTAAAATTGGGTGTCAAAAGTGAATACTTTAACGAAAAGTTAATTATTTCAGAACCAAACGGCGACTGACAGTAACAGTGACACTGACAGCCACCGTTTCGCAGTTCTTACACTGAAATTGCATCGTTTTATGGGAAATAATGTTACAAATAATGGTTAATTTTCAATTCCGCCATTGTAAACAACGATTCGTAGATCCACTAATGTCACTTTCTTTTTTTTATAAACACAAAATGGGCGATGAAACGAAAAAGTGTTATTTTCATTATGATATATTTTAATTATGCGGGGGTTTAAAACTATGGTAAGTAAATCAATCTACTCCTGGTAATGTATTCTCCACATTGGAAAATATTTTAAACCTCTAAATGTTTTTGAGATCAATACAAATGATTGTATGGATCTCGCCATGATTCTTCACGATGTAATAATACCTATGTCCTAAATGTTTTGGTTTATAATTAATCAATTTATGACAAGAAGTTTAGACAAGCCCGCCACACAATTCTAAACCACTACAACTTCTGATAGCCAGAATCAGCAGTGGCGACCACCAGAAAAGCACCGAGGCAATGATGCTAAACCAATCTCGAATGTACAGTCTCGGATCCCGCAGCGAAGTTGATCAGAAAAGAACAGCGGAGGAGTAAGAAAATACATAATTTCCTCGTCCTACCAAATAAAGCAGGAAACAGAACAAAGCTAGGCCAATAGTCACAACTGGTAAAAGCCTAGTTGTCTAGTACCACAGACGACAAGAGGTCATCAGGATAACGGAAACGCAAGAGTTAGTGCACCAGCTCACCTTCAAGCTCCACCTTTTTAACGGCGGTGGTGTTTCTATCCCAGGAATCTGGTTTAAGTGTCACATTGTATGCGCATCCGGGACGTGGAGCACAAGACGTGCCGTCTATAGAGCTGTAGAAATCAGGGATCAACCACCACGTCACGTTCTGTGGGAGATAAAGGCAAGTTAGGTATTTTTCTCGTAACAATTGTACTTTTTTGTTAGATGTACATCAACCAAGCCGCAGTGCTGTTCTGTAAAAGTCTCAAGTCTCGTTCTGCAAGGTGATAATTATGTCACCCCATCTTGTGATACGTAGTTGAAATCTCACTTCACTTAAATTTATCGAGGGAGATTTTTACAGAATTATAATTTTTCTGCCCACCTGATGTCGGTTAAAGGTCAAACCTCCACTGCGTAGGTAATACACAATTACCTATATCAAATTGTTGTACTGCCACCGTCTCTGTCTGAGCAATGCTTAAGTACTTTAAAAACTGGAGAAATGGACGGAGTTACCACTCTGCCCATTTCTCCAGTTTTTAATGCCCGAAGACCTCACATTAATTATTCAGGAAAGCCAAAGAAAAGATGGATCGATTGTCAGTGTGAAGAATGATATGAATGAAAAAAACTTTTTTGAAAAAAGAGAACCGCCTTAAAAAACTAGAAAGTGATAAATAACTTTAGCACAGAACACACATGACTTTAGTTTTGGAAGTCGGTGGCTTTGTTCTGTTTGTGGTTTTGTTTTGCCACCGACTTCCAAAACTAAAGTCATGTGTGTTCTGTGCTAAAGTTATTTAAGTATCACTTTTTAGATAGGTATTAAAGGCGATTCTTTTTTTCAAAAAAGTTTTTATTTTCCACTTTTTAGTGCCTCCTTATCACCTAAATCTATTAAGAAAGGGCAATACAGTTAAACAGAGACTGAGAGTCCTCCAAAGATGGAAAGATGGAAGAAACGAAAACGTCTTCTCGGTTTTTGTTGTTTTTTTTTTCAAAAAACGGTGGCCAAATTTCTGTTTGTTGTATACTAAAACCTTCTCCAGAAGGTAGCAAACTGAAAACCGCATCAAAATCGGTTTAGCCAAACGGGAGATAATCGCGGACAAACATATTATATACATACATACTTACATACAAACAAACATATGGATCGAACTGAGATCCTACTTTTTACCCCGACTGCAAGGAAAGGGTTATGTTTTTCGCGCCGGTAAAATAAAATAAAATATTCTTTATTACCTTCCAAACTACTGAACGGATATATTTCGTTAAGGTATCGTTAGATTCGACTCATTAGTCCAAGTGTTCTTAGATACGTAACGAAAAAAATAAATAAACGTGGCAGCAGGAATATGACATTGTTTGAGGTTTAAAAAAAAAAATTGTCTAAAGCTATAATATGGGTATCAAATTCAAGGGCTTATATTAAGGATTCTAAAAATGTATATCATCACAGTAATAATTGAAAAATAAAAACAAAAATAACGTAATAAAACTATTTTCGACGACACGGTTGGTGCAGTGGCTGAGCGATCGACTGCTGCGCAGCGTGTTGCGGGTTCGATTCCCGCCCAGGGTAAACATTTGTGTGATGAGCACTTGTGTTTGCCTTGTGTCTGGGTGTTGTTTATCTACATATGTATGTTTTTACAAAAAAAAATGTATTTGTGTATGTATATCAGCTGTCTGACACCCATAGTACAGGGTCTCCCTAGTTTGGGGTCAGATGGCCGTGTGTGAAAATGTCCCCACATATTTATTATTATTTATTATTATTATTTTTTCTTCGATATCTGCAATGTGGGTATCAAAATAAAGAGCTCATTTTAAGGATTCCAAAAAGATATTACAATGCCTGTAATACAAAAAAAAACCGGCCAAGTGCGTGGTGCGTTACGCGCAATGTAGGGTTAAATTTTTTTTGATACTGTATACACACACGCCAAAATTCTATTTTTTTTTATTTATTTTTTTATTTATAATTTTATTTATATATACTACTCAAAACAAAATAAGGGCGACGAGGTATTTTTTAATTTTAACGACGATTTGAATTTCAATTTAAATTTTTAAATTAAATTAAATTTTTTAACGACGATCGGCGTATTAGACTATGGAGAAGACGCGGCGAGAGATTTTCAGAAGCCTGCATCCATGAAGTCGATCGTTTTGGTGGTCCAAATGTAATGATTTGGGGCGGGATTAGCTTACACGGCAAAACTGAGCTCGCTATTTTAAATGAGGGTACTGTTACTGCTCAGCGGTATATTGAGGAAGTTGTCAGACCACATGTGATCCCATTTGCACAGCGAGCGGGTCCTGGATTTATCTTGATGCAAGACAATGCTCGTGCACACACGGCTCAAGCGACCCGGTTTGTACTGGAAGACTCTCAAATTCAAGTCTTGCCGTGGCCGGCGAACAGTCCGGACTTAAATCCAATAGAGCACATGTGGGATCAGTTGAAACGAAGAGTTAGAGACGGTGATCAGGAAATCCACAACCAACAGCAACTCATCAACGCTGTGAAAAGGACCTGGGAAGAGATTTCAATTTATTGGTCTACATGGTAAAAACAACATTAGTTTTCGTTATGGTGACAAAAA
This sequence comes from Charanyca ferruginea, assembly GCA_947361185.1. NCBI lineage: Eukaryota > Metazoa > Arthropoda > Insecta > Lepidoptera > Noctuidae > Charanyca > Charanyca ferruginea. Next base: position 7,042,945 of record OX376070.1, read on the forward strand.
ATATATATTGGTTTTATTATTTTCATGGTACAGACAAAATACCTTGTGGCCCTTATTTTGTTTTGAGTAGTATATATATATATGTCGGAGACAGTTTATTAATCACATTGTGGGTGTTAACTAAATTTGTTATGATTTGTGTTTCTTATTGTTAATTTATGTGATTTTACTATCAATTATTGTCTATTAATTCGAAACATGATTAATTGTGTGTGCACATTGATTTGTGGTTACTTTATTTCGATAATTGTTATCGATGGTTTTATTCAAAACAATTGTTGACACGTTACTTTGAATGTAAAACGAATTACTTTATGAAATCACTATTGTTTATTCATGACAATTATTATTGTGTTATTTGATTACAGATCTTATTAGATTCAGCACATTTTAGTGTTTTGTATCAAGTAAACGCGTGACGCACTTCCGTGCGCATGGGCAGACTTGTATGGAGAGGTTGTAAGGTGGCATCGCCTTATAAAAGAGCGTGCACTCCGTAAGTATGGCAGTCGATCCTCGGATTCGACTCAGTAAAGAGTTCCTGCTCCCGACAATACTGTCGGTTTACCTGGTACAGCGCTGCTGTATATCCACATAGCTGTATAGGCTTGCTGCTAGCGAGCGATACACTTTGTATTTGGGTGGCTTATGCTACTGTACGAACTATAAACCTTAAGGGTTTGTTCGTTTATCATTGGGTGGCTTAGGCTGCTGTACGAACTGTAAACCTTAAGGGTTTGTTCGTTTATCATTGGGTGGCTTAGGCTACTGTACGAACTGTAAACTATAAGGGTTTGTTCGTTTATCATTGGGTGGCTTGGCCACTGTACGAACTGTGGGACCTTAATGGTCTGTTCGATTAACTGTATTGTTGCTGTACCTTGAACTTACTTTATTCTTGTTACTGATTACCATTTGCATTGTGTTTTCTTTACTAATAGTGTGTAATTGTTTTCACAGGTATGTTGTTTATCCCTAATGGGATAATGGGAACGCCTATAGTCCTGACGATGTACTATACCGCTCGGCACTCCTCCTCGATCGCTCACTGACGATCCTACATCAGAAGTGGGATAGCCTCTTAATGATTACGCATACCTACCCTAATTATCGTATGTCTCTTCCACTCTTGTTATGACAGCTTCCTCTCTTGGGATTACTTAGCGCTGAGCTAAGGCTGTTTTAATGGCATTCATATATCACCTACCCACATTAGTTTCATTGTTTGATTTTACATACTCCAACAGTTACCACTACCCTTATTAACCTACCTAAGTGTCAAACAAATTGTTGTTTGTACTGTACTGGCGCATGTTTCCAAATTTCATTTCCCGTGCTCATCTACAAGCATTTACTACCGAAGTACATGACGTTTAAACTTCAACAAGAACTGTCTTGTTCCATCTTAAGAGAAAGTCTTATTTTCCTCAGACCTACACGATTCTTCTCAAACCTCTTAGTTTTAAACCAGGTACAATAGTATGTCACTTTAGTGACTACCGGAGAACAGCCGGGAGGTTCGAGTAAAGATACTATGAGTCAGTTTTCGAGCAACTAACCATCCGTGACAAGTTGAAGTCCGTTAAAAGATAAGTGTGATGTACCCACCACTGATGTTTTACAACTATCTGGTGAGACGCTTCCATTTTGTTATGACTCTGGGTTTCAATGTACTTTCATTACTGATACATGTGTGGCAAATTTAGTTGTATGGTCAATATAAAGTGAAGTTTCGTTTAATACCGAATGCTTATTCAAATCATGGTATCGTATTATGCCGTGAGATATTAAATTCAGATTTTGGGGTTATTATAACCGAAAGTATTGTTACCATTACGAAAGTTGAGATTGTAACAGCTATGCTCTATTCCTGAAACTCCGAATAAAATTGATACTGATATTCCATCTGAACATAAATCAGTGATAATACAACTATGTCAAATAGTTGGTTTTTAGCTAAACAAATAGGTAGCATGATTCTGAGGTTTGAGGGATAGTTTATCTGAAAAGTAACTGTGTACCCCCTGATTGTTTACATGTGTTGTGAGGTAAGGTAATGACATGTGTTGTGAGGTAAGGTAATGACATGTGTTGTGAGGTAAGGTAATGACATGTGTTGTGAGGTAAGGTAATGACATGTGTTGTGAGGTAAGGTAATTACGTGTCTTTTGAGGTAAGGTAATTACGTGTCTTGTGAGGTAAGGTAATTACATGTGTGGTAATAAGGTAATTACATGTGTGGTAATAAGGTAATTACATGTGTGGTAATAAGGTAATTACATGTGTGGTAATAAGGTAATTACATGTGTGGTAATAAGGTAATTACATGTGTGGTAATAAGGTAATTACATGTGTGGTAAGGTAATTACGTGTGTGGTAAGGTAATTACGTGTGTGGTAAGGTAATTACGTGTGTGGTAAGGTAATTACGTGTGTGGTAAGGTAATTACGTGTGTGGTAAGGTAATTACGTGTGTGGTAAGGTAATTACGTGTGTGGTAAGGTAATTACGTGTGTGGTAAGGTAATTACGTGTGTGGTAAGGTAATTACGTGTGTGGTAAGGTAATTACGTGTGTGGTAAGGTAATTACGTGTGTGGTAAGGTAATTACGTGTGTGGTAAGGTAATTACGTGTGTGGTAAGGTAATTACGTGTGTGGTAAGGTAATTACGTGTGTGGTAAGGTAATCACATGTGTGGTAAAGAACTAAACTTGTTTTATGTTATCAGGTCTGTAGTGTTTGATTTAAATTGATCAGAATGACCGAACGATAAGCTGTTTACTTGAGCTCTTTTCTAATTTTTTACAGATGATGAGAATAAATGATAAACTATTTACCCAAGAACGTGTGAAAATGCAGGACTGCCGTAACACTGTTGATGTGGAGTAAGAAATTAAACTCTGTCCCGTGAAAGAAAGCAAACAGCCCTGGGAGCCGAAAGTTTGATGTTCAATACTTTATTTTGTTGGCTACTTTATTTTGTTGGCTACTTTATTTTGTTGGCTACTTTATTGTTGAAAACTTTGGTTGTAGAAAATAATATTTGATAAAATCTTTGAGTAACAATGTACGAAAAATACCTGAATGTCCATCAGTAACTGTTAATGATGTCAATGTTGACAATGATGATGATGATGATGATTATGATTCATCTGCTGCTGACATACTATAGCTGAAATGAGATGTCTATGTTGACTATTGTTTGTATTTGAATGTTGATCTTGACGCTTATGCGGGTTGTCTATGTTGACGCCTATGCGGGTTGTCTATTCAACTTCAAGTTACTTGTCGAATCCCATGGTGTGATTTCGGCTGATTTATTGAGCTATGTATTGTCTGTAACAGTATGGTTATTTTGACTGGTTATGATGCAAATTTTGCTAATGTTTTACTTCAGGACTAATTCAGGATTTTTCTTTGCAACATACCTTTTGCTAATTAAAGCTTTTTGTCAGAAAGGCCGATCGATATTTACCAAAAACTTTATAACTACACGAGGACGTGTAGAATGTCAGTCTGGCCGTGTCGGAGACAGTTTATTAATCACATTGTGGGTGTTAACTAAATTTGTTATGATTTGTGTTTCTTATTGTTAATTTATGTGATTTTACTATCAATTATTGTCTATTAATTCGAAACATGATTAATTGTGTGTGCACATTGATTTGTGGTTACTTTATTTCGATAATTGTTATCGATGGTTTTATTCAAAACAATTGTTGACACGTTACTTTGAATGTAAAACGAATTACTTTATGAAATCACTATTGTTTATTCATGACAATTATTATTGTGTTATTTGATTACAGATCTTATTAGATTCAGCACATTTTAGTGTTTTGTATCAAGTAAACGCGTGACGCACTTCCGTGCGCATGGGCAGACTTGTATGGAGAGGTTGTAAGGTGGCATCGCCTTATAAAAGAGCGTGCACTCCGTAAGTATGGCAGTCGATCCTCGGATTCGACTCAGTAAAGAGTTCCTGCTCCCGACAATACTGTCGGTTTACCTGGTACAGCGCTGCTGTATATCCACATAGCTGTATAGGCTTGCTGCTAGCGACCGATACACTTTGTATTTGGGTGGCTTATGCTACTGTACGAACTATAAACCTTAAGGGTTTGTTCGTTTATCATTGGGTGGCTTAGGCTGCTGTACGAACTGTAAACCTTAAGGGTTTGTTCGTTTATCATTGGGTGGCTTAGGCTACTGTACGAACTGTAAACCTTAAGGGTTTGTTCGTTTATCATTGGGTGGCTTGGCCACTGTACGAACTGTGGGACCTTAATGGTCTGTTCGATTAACTGTATTGTTGCTGTACCTTGAACTTACTTTATTCTTGTTACTGATTACCATTTGCATTGTGTTTTCTTTACTAATAGTGTGTAATTGTTTTCACAGGTATGTTGTTTATCCCTAATCGATAATGGGAACGCCTATAGTCCTGACGTTGTACTATACCGCTCGGCACTCCTCCTCGATCGCTCACTGACGATCCTACATATATATATTTTTTAATATTTTTTTATTTTTTATTGGTATCCAAATATTTTTCAACATTTTATTTTAACACTTTGTCGGCTTGACTAATATTTATATTCATGCTAAATTACAGCTTTCTATTTCCAATCATCTTTGAGAAATGAAAACCACGCCAATAGCGATTTGATCAGTCGGAACCCATTTATTATAGGGAAGATTTGAACCGGTGGGTACCGACTGATCAAATCGCTATTGGCGTGGTTTTCATTTCAATGTATAGTTATTCAACATTACTAAACATAATTCTAGACTATAGGACTTGTTTATTTCTTTTCAGTTTTTTTTATAAAGTTTACTTTTTTTTATTTTTCGATTTTTTTTTTAAATCGGTTAAAAATGAGCCAGTGAAAGCATGACGGTTGACTTGACAGGATGGAATGGAAGAAGAAAACATGTTGCGCCGACCCCAAGTAACATGGAACAAGAGCAGGAAGATGATGACCTCACATGGTCTTTTAGTCGACAGCAGGGTCGAGGAAATATCGACGCTCAAACTGGTACCACGTCCACAGATTCAGTACCTGATTCTGGACAACCAGCTTTAAAATTCGTTAGACCTATGGCTCAGCAGTGGGCATCTAAAGGTGGACATGATATGTGCATGTCTTACGCTCACAATCTTTTTAGACCTCTGCACACTTAGATCGTTTAAACTACCTACGCAATGGACTTGAATGCGGGTTTCATCAATTGATAGATAGATAGAGGAAGTTTTAGGGCGGGTTGTTTCAAACAGTCGGTTAACGTTACATGGACGGTTAAAAAGTTACTATAAGACGTGAGATATTTAACGTACGTTAAATGTAACGGGTTGTTTCATCTCATAAAAATCCGTCAGTTAAAATTATTCAAAAAGAGATTCCATAACATTTTGATGTTTGAAGTAGCTGTTTGACAACACAAAACTACGATGACTGGTCGGTTATGGTAATAGTAACTTTTTGACGTACGATTTTTGAAACCACCCATTTTTTTGATTTGAAGATAGTTATCGCCATTTTTGACTATTACCGGTCAGTAATGAATAGTAGAAGCAACCCGCCCTTCGTTGTATCGCTTGACATTGTTTTATTTCATGTTAATTGGTTGCCATTATGACGATAATTGTTCAAGATATAGGACGAAATTAAGCAGACTGTGAACTTTCATCGAAAACGCTGTTTTATTATTTTAAAATTATTCACTCCATACTAACACCACATTAGTGTCCACTTACATTGCACCCGTGCGAAGACGGTTTCTTTTTTCAGAATGAGATATTGTTGGTCAACCTGAGGTTGTTGCCTGCTTACTCGGACGTTCCTGTAGTGCCTTAAAAGTGTATTTAAGGCCTCCAGCCAGGGTAAAAATCTTATAAACTAAGCGACTATACGCTAAGAGCACCCCCTGTGTGATACGGTCCTCGGCTTAGGGCGTCGCTGGAAGACGGCAGCAAAGGGACAGGCTGGATCGAATCTCTGATTATTTAGGGACTAATTTAAAGCTACTGGTTTCGCGGCGTAGGCTGGCAAGAGCAAGGGAGGGGAGGCGACATGTGCGAAGCCGGGGCGGGTAGTAAATAAATAAATAAATATAAAAGGTGATGGTCTATGGGTGGCGCGCTGGCAGCTGGTTGGATATTTATTTATTTATACTTCATGCACAAAGGTACAAAGGCGGACGTAATGCCTAAGGGGCCGTCTCCACGAGCAGGAGAATCGCGGCGATATTATCATCGCATGCCACGTATTTACTCTACACGACGACGACGACGACGACGAACCCGACGAACCCGTCGTCTTGACTTTTTTTGCACACGTTCTAAGAGAGTGTATAAGTATGTACACTCTCTTAGAACGTGTCTACACACGGCGATGTTATCGCGTCGATGCGATGAGTGGCTGAGTGCGAGAGAAACGTCATCGTATCGCCGTCTATTAATACCGAGATTACCCGACGATAGAAGCACAGAATCGTTTCGATTCTCTCGCTCGTGGAGACGGCCCCTTAGACATTCTCTACCAGTCAACCAAGGGTGGTGAAGAGATAACAAGGCAGGTGCAATAAAGTGTTGTTACAATGAGCAATAGGTCTTTTCTTCTCTATTCACACCAAAACAAAATCAAATAGTGTGTTAATAACTTACCCCAGGAATGATCTCATAGCATATTGGTGTTATACAGTCGCTTGTGTTAGTTATACTCGTCACTTCCAAGGAGTACTGCTTTGCCTCTCTTCCTGTATCCAAACAAAAGATTTTTTAAGCCACTTCCACGTGAGCATACTCAGGCGTCTCCAGTTGGCCGGCTCGGCCAAATGAGCCGCTCATTCGCCTGTGCATGCTCAAGTGGATATAAGGTTTTTGGCGCACTGAAACCTGTAGGTAGGTACAGACAGCGTCATCAACTGCTGGTAAGCAGTTAGGATAGCGGATAGGGGGTACCCTATCCGAAGAAATTTTAATCCGTGGGGGGTAAGCAGTTGATGACGCTGTCTGTACTACTAATTTATTTGGGAAGTGATACTTTTGTACAGACGCCAACACATCAAGCCGACAATCTGTCAAATTTCTTTGAGAGATTTTCAACTTTATTGCACAATTATAAGGTTCATATTCAATTGAGAAAATTTTACAGTTATTTTCCCAATTGAATATGAACCTTATTGTTTTGCAATAAAGTTGAAAATCTCTCAAGGGACAGATTGTTGTTGTTGTCTTGATGTGCTGGCTTGTGTTGTTGACTTTATCGTCACTACATAAATTATAAATTAAAGTTAAGTCTATGTTCGTATGTGTTAATCTTCGGAACTGCTCATCCATTTTTTTTAGTGTGTTCCAGTGCATTCGAGAATGGTTTAGACTTACAATTGAACCCGGTAGGTGGCGCTATAGTCGGGCGCTAGGACTTTTTTTATTTTCAAGGCAAGACAACGTCTGCCGAGCCCGTTAGTTTTATTATAAAAAAATTAGGGTTCCTTAAGAAAAATGACGAATCCAATACATTTATTTAAGGACTCTGGGCGACTTACAGCTAAATACAACGATGATAAATAACAGTATGATGATCTGACAGCTAATTACAAGTCTTCACGTCTAGGACTTGTTTCAAAGACTATCTCTTTGACTTGTATAGTATAAAAAGTGCTATTTGTGTTTAAGTTTGTGTTGGCGGGAAATACCGGTTATCTACTATTTGTAGCAATGACATTGGAAAGGCTTAGTAATCGCTGGAAGCTAAACTCATTATTTAGATTAGAAGTTGATACGCAGGAATACTCGATTATCTACTGAAATAATGTCAAATGGAAAAAGATAAACATTTTATATATGTTACGGCTAAAACCCGAAGTTTGGATACATCTAGTTTTAACTGGTTAGAACTAGATGTAGCCGGTAGCAATTGGTTAAACTTAGGTGTAGCTGGTGAGCTCGGGACTTGGGGCACCAAAGTAGCAGCAGAAGAAGACGGTCGACGTCAGGTCGAAGGAGCCCCGCTGAGTGGGGCTCCTATTTCTCTCTGCGGGGTATAAAGAAATCTAATCATCATCATCATTTCAGCCGAAAGACGTCCACTGCTGGACATAGGCCTTCCCCAAGTGTCGCCACATTGACTGGTCCCGTGCGACTTGCATCCAGCGAATCCCAATTTACCAGGTCATTGGTCCACCTAGTGGGAGGCCTTCCAACGCAACGTCTTCCGGTTCGCGGTCGCCGCTCTAGAACTTTTCGGCCCCATCGGCCATCCGTTCTGCGAGCAATGTGCCCCTACCCACTGCCACTTAAGTTTGGCAATTCTTCGGGCTACGTCGGTAACCTTGGGGAATCTACCTCGGTATGCCCCTATCGTCGGTGTGAGGCTGCACCTAGTTCTAGCCGCTATGATGAAGGCTAAACCTAGTTCTAACCGAAGATAAGTAGGATACATCTAAGTTTAATCGCATGTGGCCGATTGCATCTGGTTGTAACCGGCTAAATCTTAGTTTAGCCGCTCTTCGGGTTTTAGCCCTATTTTTTTTTTTTTTTTTTTTTTATCGTGGGGAAATCCTCATGGACTGTCTCCCGTCTGGGGAAGACGGGAGGGTGTGCCGGACTCCTACCGGCTAAAACCACCACGGTGTTCCTCGACTGACCTATGGGCGGGGGTACGGGATTCGCTCGCGCATGCACCGCGCCCCCGCCAGGCTATGATCCGCCTACACGGCGGATCCCGTCGACCTCGGCGGTCTGAACGCCGCCGAATCCTCTAGTGTGGCGCGCGCGGAACACGGCGCGCCGCCTACACGGGCCTGCATCTGGTCGGGTGGTGGACTGCCCCTAAGTCGACCACCCGCAGGCCGGCAACTCATGGAGGCCGGAGGTCATTAAGCGCCCTCCGGCGCCCGGTGCGTCTTCTCCTGGAGGGAAGCGAGGCAGTTGCTTCCCTCACCCTCTCTGCCGCCTCTTTTGCGTGCATGACATGCTCGCAAAAAGAGGCGACAGCCTCCCACGCACTCTCGCTCTGGACCATCGAAAGAACGATGTTCGGGAGCGAGAGGTCACCTACTGCTGCGGAGAGTTCACGGCGCTGCTCTGCCCAAGCTGGGCACTCTGCCAGCGTATGCTGCGCCGTGTCCTCCAGGCAATCTCCGCAGTGGTGACAACCGGGCGATTGTTCGCGGCCTATACGATACAGATACTTCCCGAAACAGCCATGTCCGGTCAGTATCTGTGTCAGCCGGAACGTGAGGGCGCCGTGTCGGCGCCCTAACCAATCCTCCATGACGGGTCTTACCGCCGAAATTACGGCGTGCCCTGCGCTGGGGTTGACGAGTCGTCCCTCCCATTCCGCCGTTAGGATCGCGCGGAGCTCGGAGCGGCGCCGCGTGTACTCTTGCGGCACCGGTCGTATGCCCCGCTCCCGCGCCTCCCCACTCCAGTTGTAAAGTGAAGCGAGGGCTCTCGCTTCAAGATCCCACGGCGGAGATCCGGCTAGGAGGCTCGCTGCCTCAAAGGAGATCGTGCGGTATCCCCGAATTACTCTGACGGCCATCGCTCGCTGCGGACGTCTGAGCACTGCGATATTGCGGGCCGCCAGGTTCTCCGCCCATACTGGCGCCCCGTAGAGCGCCATAGACCGCACAATCCCCATATAGAGCCTCCGACAGGAGGCGTTGGGTCCACCTAGGGTGGGCAGCAAGCGGGCAAGTGCACCCGCCGCACCCATGAGCTTAGGTGCCAGCCGCTGAAAGTGCTGCCCAAAGTTCCATCGGCCGTCGAGGACTAGTCCTAGGTACTTCATCGTCGACTCGACGACGATGCGGACGCCTCCCACCACGATATGAGAGCCCGGAGGTGGTCCACGTCGGGGCCCATGAAAGAACAGGGCCTCGGACTTGTTGAGGGCCACCTCTAGGCCCAATCGCCGGATCCTTCCCACGACCTGGGCAACCCCAGCGGTTGCCAAAATCGTCGCCTGCTGGTGCGTCTTCCCGCGCGCTACAACGAGCGTGTCGTCGGCGTAACATATGACACCGACGCCGCGGAGAAGCGCACCACGCAGCACCCAGTCGTAACCAATATTCCACAGGGGCGGTCCTAAAACGGAACCCTGTGGAACACCGCACGACATCTCTCGCCGACCCCAGCCATCCCGACCCCGGTAGATGACGGCCCTATCCGTCAAGTAGGCCCCAATGATGCGGCGGAGGTAGTTCGGCACTCTGTGATAGACGAGTGCCTCCCTAATACAACTCCAGGGCATGGTGTTGAATGCGTTGGCGATGTCGAGTGACACCGCCAGTACCACCTCACCCCGGGAAACTGCATCCTCCGCCAGGGCTCTAACGCGCATGATGGCATCGATTGTGGAGCGCCCGCGGCGGAAGCGGTTTTAGCCCTAACATATACACACATTGTAAATGCAAAATAAAGATAACAAAGAAGTCAAAGCAATTACTGTAATTAAAAACATTCAATATCTAGTTCCGATCTCATCTTAGCGATAATCAAAGCAAAAAAATATAAAAAACTAGCTCTTTGCCCGCGACTTCGTCCGCATGATTTTTCTCAAGGATCCTTAATTTTTTGATAATGCAGTATAGCTTGTAGCCCTCAGGGATAAGGTAGCTTCAAACCCCTTCGTATGCCCAGCCATTTTTTTCAAAATGGCGAATCTGTCCTAGTACTACGGGGCGATCACGCCCCGACTACGCCCCGGTTTTTAATATCGACGATATAACTTTTACGCAGCTCCCATGTACGGATATACATGGGAGCTGCATAAAAGTTATGTCGTTGGAATCGTTATTACATGAGCTATCACACGTTAAAGTAGAATAAGCCCGTTTTGCCTTGAAACTAATTCTTAATACTGTTTGAAATCAGAGTGAAGAAATTTTTCCCGGTTTTTTGGAATTAGGTCGCAATAAATAAAAAAAATTGCCAATATACATGAACATTCTACAATTTGAATATCTCGAATATCGAAAATATAATAAAAGGCATGATGCCTAAACAAAAACATTCCAGAAATCAAGATATAAAAATAAAATATAGAAGGTCATTGACCTTGACTTCGACCTGCGAATTTTTAAATTTCAATTTTGCAAACTTCTCACGTTACACGTTATAATTCAATTATTAGTAACAAAACTATGATTAATAACACACGTAATCAACAGTTTGATAATTATTATTCGTAAATACGCGGGAAAATACACACGCATCATGCATGGCGCCAACATGGCGTACAAAACGGCTAACGATGTTGGTCGAAATTACTTTTTGGGACTAAAATCTTTACCAAACACACAATCTATGCATTCAAAACTGTTTATTAAGTACTTAGGTACTCTTCTTGGTGGGAATCCATATTTAAACACGCACAAACGCAAACACTATTTACAAAACAACTGACAACGGCACCGTTCTGCGTTTTCCGACAGAGTGGAAAAACGTCATTTTTGAAAACTTGATTTAAAATATTTGACGTATTGTAGTGATCTCCCGGCGTTAAGAATGCCATCCTTGTCATTTCATTCTACATTTTGTGCAAGTTAGAGGGTTAGGAAGTTAGGGTTACACGATACCACTTGATAAGACTGGTTGTCAAACTTTCTGGCTTCTGACTGGGTATAGTCAGAAGCAACAAAGCCATTATGGGTATAACGACTGCCAAATATCTACGAATGGCAGCCGGGACCAACGGCTTGACGTGTTTTCCAAGGCACGGAGGGAACTCGGTATGAAATGGATGGTCACCCATCCACGAACCAACCGTGGCAAGCTTAGCTTATAACCATCGATCATATAGCCATAAGCTCCCCCCGCTTAGACAAAATAAAAACCAGGTGATCGGCGCGGGGCGACGGCAGTATGTGGACAATATCAAAAGTGGTTTCTATTGCTGGTACATCGGCCCTTCACAATTTTGGGCCGAATTCTGGCGGTAGCGCCGAACTATTCGAAACTTCCGTGGACGGGGTGAGGTCTTCGGATAAGAATGTGAGGTCGATATGCTGAATAATGCTGCATAATAAATAAAGAAAATACATACAAATAAATACACACTATGGTATTTATTTGTATGTATATTCTCAACGGCGCCGTCATCTGATTCTCGATTTTGGTGACGGCCGCGGTGGACAAACGCCTTAATATATTCCACACCGCCATATATTAGACACAAAAGTAAATTTAAGTACCTAGGGCACATGCTTACCGACGACCTTAAGGATAATGTAGACATAGACATTGAGAGGGAACGTAGGACACTAGAGGTCCGAGGTAATATGTTGGCTCGTAGATTCTCCCGTTGTAGTGACCAAGTCAAAATCACCCTATTCAAGGCGTTCTGTCAGGGTCTATATGCGGGGGGTCTATGGGTCAGCTACTCCAAGAGATCGCTAGATGCCCTACGCGTCCAGTATAATAATGTTTTCAGGATGCTGTTGGGACTGCCCCGCTTTTGTAGTGCATCGGAGATGTTTTCGCAAAACCGAACTGACGGTTTCCACGCTGTCATACGTAAGAAAGTTGCTTCACTGATGCATCGAACGCGGGTCAGTAACAATAGTATCCTGAAATCAGTGGCGGAGAGCCCTTACTCTCCTGTTCTGAGGCATTTTGTAGAGAGGATGGTCAACTAAGTACCTGATCTCCTGCGTGGTCATTCTCTGTGTAACCTGCTTAAATGATTCACTTAAGTGATCATAATATGTATTGTTTTATTATTGCCGGTTGATTTGGGTTTTATTTTTGAAATACTAACATTAGGTTTTTTACTAACAAAATGGATTACATTGTTGTCCGAAACTAAATATATAAATAAAAAAAAAATACTTTCTCCAGCCACATTAGCCACATGCTTGTCCCAAGTGCTTCTCCATGAAAGGACATGTTTCATATTGGGCCCAGCCTCCATATATTTTGAAACAACTCCTATTAAGAACAACCATACCTTTATAGGGAATCCATGACACGTTGAACTGAAGCTCATGGTCCGAGTTCTCCAATGGTAGAGGAACGACTTGAACAATCTGAGGTAGGCCTGCATCGAATGAAGTAGTGTTTGTTTTCTGAGGTTTCGAGTCATCTACCTGCAACAAATGGGGCAATATTAGAAACTGATAATTTTGTGTTTTCAGCATGGCAGCTTTTCGATCGCTTTTCAAACGACTTCAAAAAAAGGAGGAGGTTCTCATGTCAACACGTGTACGCGTATTTTTAAAAGTTTGTCCACGCATAAATTTTTTCAGTGTAGTCCCATTTTGATGACTCTTTTTTTAATAGATAGTGTGTTGGTCCCTTATGAATTTCATATCAATAATATCAATTTTTCACCCCTACCCCCCCCCCCCCCCCCCCAACTCCTATTGAAAATTAGGCGATGACTGAATTTGTTTGGTGCCACCGTTTAAGCAAAAAAGTAACGATTTTACAAAAAAGACAACCGCCTTCAGCAGTGCGATTCTGTAAGAATTCACCCGCGAATTCGAATCCTATCTCATTTAGAATTTCACTTACCTGAAGTGAAAAGTATTTGGTATTCGCTAAAAAAGTAACGTAATAATAGTTCGCTTCACCTTAGTTGGTACTCACGTGGCGCTAGCGTAGTAGTTATCGAATTACAGTATACCTAAAACAGTGTTCACCGCGGAATCAGACGTGAGAACTGGAGTGAGTTCTTACAGAATAACATAGCTGAAGAATGAGTAATAAAATAAAAAAATACTTTAAATTCACAAGTCGGCGGCAATACAAAACAACAAACAAAAGCAAAGCCTTGCGAATTTAAAGTTATTTTTACTTTTAGAAGACGGTTGTTTTTTTTTTTGTAAAAAAGTTTTTCGGAGTAATTATAATGTAACATTTATAAATTTTAAATCTGTTATAAGCATAAGTTTTGCATGTACAGTCACCGAAAGAGATAAGTAAGCACGGTCGTCGGATACCTACTACACGGCGAAGCGTCACCCCTATATGGTTGAAGTTCCACGGTCACAAACAAAGCGCTTTGATTCCACATTTATTGTGCAAACTACCAGACTGTGGAATTCACTGCCCATGACTATTCCCTGATAAGTATAATCTGGGATCTTCAAGGTACGAGTGAACCGGTTCATCCTAGGTAAGAGTGTTCCACCTTACGCCGCATCGTCACTTAAGATCGGGTGAGTGCGGTCAAACGCAAGCCTATTGGAATTTCTAATTATCATGTCAACCTTTAGATGCCCATTTCTGGGCATAGGGTCCCTCAAGGGGGAGGGGAAGGGGGGTTCAGCCGTAATCGCTATGCTTGGTCGTAGGTGTTATGGTACTCACAAGGATGCTCCTGTCCATCCTCTGATCAATATCCCTCTGTCGCCTTCTACTACACCCACGGGTAGAAATAGGGTGGTGCTATTCGCGACCGGCACCACACGGTGTCTAATTAAATTTCATTTAATTAATGAACTGTTTATTCTAGCCGATCCTCAAATGATGGGAAGAGGCAAACGAAAAGAAGAATAAACTATTTATTCTCTAGTAATTTTATTTTATTTTATTCAAAAACATCCATCGGTTTTTATCGGTTTAGAACGGTTAACATCTTCGTCAACACGTTAAGGTGGTTTGTTTCATACATTTATAATAGAACTCAAAAATTTGTTGTTAATGGTTACGAATCTGACCCTATAGTTGTAACATCTGGCGTACCGCAGGGATCCATTTTGGGCCCTCTTCTTTTCATTATATTTATTAATGACATTAAACAATGTTTTATAAATTCTAAGTTTCTAATGTACGCCGACGACATAAAAATCTATAAAAAAAAAAATACAAGACTGTCTTCTTCTTCAAATGGACTTAGATAGATTATATGCATATTGTAACAATAATAAGCTTTTTCTCAGTCTACCCAAATGTCATTCCATCTTATTTACCAAAAAGAGAAATAGAATTAACTTTAATTATTCATTAAAAAACGCACATTTAGATGTAGTTAATTTTGTTCGTGATTTAGGTGTTACACTGGATGCTGGTTTGCACTTCGATATACACGTTGATAATATAGTAAATAAAGCGTATCAGATGTATGGTTTCGTCATGAGATCATCACGTGACTTTATGCGACCGTCTACGTTCTTACTGCTTTATAAGAATTTGGTACGGTCCCAGTTGGAGTATGCCGTTCCAATCTGAAATCCTTTCTACGAGAAGTATGGCAGCAGAAATGGTACAGAAGAAGTTCTTACGGTGTATGAACTATAAATGCTTCCAATCGAAGGTACCTTACGTGCAGTTACTGAAGCGGTATGGCGTGCTAAATCTGAAATCTAGGCGGCTGTTACTTGATGTCATGATGCTACACGATATATGCAAATAACAAATTTGATTGCATTGACCTGACGAACAAATTGTGTTACAAGGTACCCAGAAGCATTTTTCGAAGGGGGGTGCGCGTGCCTCGACTGTTCCATACAGACGTGTGTAGGACTAACGCGGGGGAACGAGTACCTCTTCGTCGTCTTGTTGATTCTTACAGCACGCATTTCATGGAAGTGGATATATTTTCATTGTCAAAGCAATTATTTAAGAGAATGGCTCTGGACATTATGTCTGGCGACTGATTTATGTGTATTTTAAGTTAAGTGAAATAGCATAAGCATAGCATCATTGAGGCAGTGACTTTCATTTTGATTTTCTTTTTTTTTACTTGTCTTGCTCTTCTTTTAACCTTTTGTTAAATCGTGGACAATGGTGTGGATTACATGTTTGTTAATTCTTAATTAAGTATTTCTTTGTTTTTTTCTGCATGTAACTGTTTTTTGTCCCTAATAAATAAAATAAAAATAAAAAGTTACTCTTTAGAGCAAAAATTGATTTAGTTATATTTTTCCCTTTTTTATTAATTTTCAATTTTGTTTTTTTTTACCTATATAAAATATATAATAATAATAATTATATATAAAATAATAAAATATATAATATTAAATAACTTGAAAAAAATTAAGTGCTGTGTACACCTGTAAGTGACAAATTCACACTAGATTTTAAGTTTTATTGTAGCACCCCAAAAAAATACTTAGTAAATAAATCGTTGGAGGGACATAACTAAATCACGGACTAGAAATGAAACAAGGACTCCGTGAAACGTATATCGAAACTGAGGCACCCTAAGTAAGCCAGACCGTTTGTACAAACATGCCTCACGCACACATAGTCACGGACTAGAAAAAATGGATTCCCCGCCGAAAGTACCGACTACCGACCGTACAGATCTATGCGTGCGTCTCGGTCGGCGTACTTTAGGTGTTTCACTTTTGATATGCGTGGCGTGGAGTCCTTCTTTTTTTTCTAGTCCGTGAACTAAATAAATAACAACTACATAAATGCGAGGATCTGGTTACTTATCTCTTTTGGTGACTGTACAGTCAACAGCAAAAGTAGATGGTCAAAATCAGAAATTCAATACTAATGAATGGAGTTCGCGTCAGAACTGTGTGGCGTAAATGTATGTGAATACTTAATACTTTTGAATCACTTCGACGACGCCACACAGTTTTGAGTTTTGACGCAAACTCCGTTCATTAGTATTGAATTTCTGAATTTGATCATCTACTACTTTTGCTGTTGACTGTACATAGAACTGTTTTTTGCTGTAACACATTTGGCATAAATTGAATTAGGTTGACGTAATCAATTGAATTATTGAGAGACTGTGGGTTAGTAAGTTTTGCAAAAGTAAGTTCAGTTATACTATTTGTAGTTGTTGTTTCATCAGATGTAAACTATGAACGACTGTCATACTATTTATTATATTTAACTAGCTGACCCGACAGACGTTCTCCTCAGTGGCGTGCCTAAGGTTCCAAGTTAGGGCAAGCCCTACAGATTTAAGAATAACAATCCGATGAATATCTTCAAAATTCATCGATCCGCAAAATCACATTTTCATGCTAACAGTATCACAATTTAAAATGTTTATTGTTATCAATTCTTATGAGATAATGACTGACTTAGAGGTGTTTTCTTTGTTTTTTATCGTCTCGCGTTATTGACAGCAAGCCTGGCTTTTCAGCTTTAATGGCACGCCACTGGTTCTCCTGTCAATTGATTTTTCAATTTGCTCACCGTTTAAACCTTAATTGGACTTCCAAAAATATTTCAAGACCAAAATTATCCAAATCAGTCCGATCGTTCTTGAGTTTTAGCGAGACTAACGAACAGCGATTCATTTTTATTATGCTACCACTTCAATGCTATCACTTTCAATTAGTATAGGGTATACTTTGTATTATCCAAGTAAGGCGAATATTTATACAAATATGCCATGTGAAGTGCCGGCATTATATAGATAGATAACTAGCTTTTGCCCGCGACTTCGTCCGCGTGGACGTTGCTTATCCCAGATGCAGACGAATTTGCGGATTAAAAAGTAGCCCCAGGGTTCAAACTATTTTCATACCAGATTTCATCAAAATCGGTTTAGCCGTTTCATCGTGAAAGCGTACCACACAGAGTTACTTACGCATTTATAATATTAAGTATGGAAGTATGGAAGTAAGTAAGTATGGCAGTATAGATTTATTGACACACAATCTATTACTGAGTCAGTTTGTAAACATTTACTTACGTTTTCCTATTTAGAATAAGATTAACATAAAAAAAAGCTTTTTACAAAAAACACATTGACTTTAGTTTCGAAGTTCGGTGGCTTTGTTCTGTTTGTTGTTTTGTATTGCCACCGACTCCCGAAACTAAAGTCAATGTGTGTTCTGTGCTAAAGTTATTTTTCACTTTTTAGTTTTTCAAAGCGGTTGTCTTTTTTGTAAAAAGCTTTTTATTTTCCGCTTTTTAGTACCTCCTTCTCATCCAAATCTATTAAGAAGAGATTGAAAGTTAACTACTCCGAAGATTGAAGAAACTAAAACGTCGTCTATGTAAAATTTTTGGGTATTTGTTGATTTTTTCAAAAAGTGCTGAATCAATTTCGATAAAATTTATATGGGACCACCCCTGAATCGGGTTACGTTTGCCGGAGAAATCGCGTGACAAATCGCGCAGATACTTAAAGCAAATTTAAGACTTAGACGGTTTTCTCATGGATGCCATTGTCAGAACTGGACCAAAATGGGAGCACACTGGAAGCACCAGCTTTCAAATAAAAAAAGAATCATCAAAATCGGTTCACCCAGTCCAAAGTTATCAGGTAAAAAACATAAAAAAAAATACAGACGAATTGATAACCTCCTCCTTTTTTGAAGTCGGTTGAAAATAAAAATATTTTTTATCAGCTGTTGGAATCCCGAATGATTTCTAAACATATTTATTTGTAAAATTATGTAGAACTATAAATAGTTTGCTCGCATTTTCGTCCAGTTGAATTTTCTTTTCGTTGAAGTTTCTTACGGATTCTTTATCTTTTTGATAATAAATATAGCTTACAGTACTCAAGAATAACGTATAAGTATTTCTATTAGAAAACGTATTTTTGGATTCGGAACAGAAGTTCCGAATATTCTTCAGCCTTATAAATGAGTTTTTTATACAGGATGGGGACGACGATACGACAAAAAATTCAAATACCTACTGGTAATACTAGTTCATAAGAATATTTTGAAACTATCAAATGAATCCTAAAAAAGTTCAGAGATACTAAAGAGCATATAAATGTAACCAAAATAAAACACCATATGGAATATTGGTTTTCTAACTTGTGAGAAGAGCGGCAACTTGTGGCGTCATAATTTAATATTATTAATGCTCAATAAAAAAATAAATGCTTTTTCTTTCTTTCTTTCTTTAAAAGCAATTACACCAAATTATCAAATCCTATCATGATGATTTTTTGTGCTATTGCCATCCCCACCCCGTGGATAAGGTCAGTGTAAATACATTTTAAATTCAGTGCAGATACAAAATAAAGCAATATTAACTATTTGCCGTAGGGTAAAAGCCGGATAGTTGCCACACTTTTGAAATTACATCATATCTCTCAGTACAAAAAGCAAAATATTTATTTGTAAAACGGGTGGATACTTTGGTTTATTATCTTTAATGTGAAAATAAAAAACGGGATAGTTGTCCCAAAAATTAGAGGTCTGCAAAAATTGACAATGCTCTGGAAATATCAAAGGTAATGGTTTTTTACTTTCACAACATTAGAGATAATAAACCAAAGTATCCACCACTTTGGAAAAAGCGAGAAAGAGGACTTTAATCCCGCAAAAACTTTCATCGCACCTTGCCTTTCCTTGCAATGGCACAGAGACATGCTACACGGTCAGCAAACTGGTAGTGGTAGAGTCTCTCGATAGATAAATAAAATAACATGTGATTCATCCACAAAACTAGAGTAATTACAATTGAGGCAACTGTACCTCTGGGGCAATTATCGTGGTTTTCTCTATATATATACAAAAAAAAAAACTGAAATGCTGTTAATCCAAAAAGTAACATAATAACTAATGTTATTAGACTGCTTTTTGTGTAATGGAGTATAAGTGCGTTGAGAACGTAGCTGTCAGACAAAGTCAAGTGTCAAATCGTAGGTTTTGCCACAGAATACTTAATAGTACTACGTAGTTTTGCACCCAAAAATAGAATACTAGAACATTTTCTCAGAATCGGCGTAAGTTGACGTCTGTCTCTTGATAACGTGATCGAAAAGAAAATATGTTTATCTTCGGTAATAACAATTTGTGAAATATGTGTTACTATACCTTTTGCCCGCGACTTCGTCCGCGTGAATGTCGGTTATCGAGGATGCAGATGAAGTCGTGAATTAAAAGTAGCCTATGTCCTTCGTCAGGATTTAAGCTATTTTCGTTCCAAATTTTATCAAAATCGGTTCGACCGTTTTATCGTGAAAGCGTAACAGACAGAGTTACTTTCGCATTTATAATATTAGTATGGAAGTATGGATAATAATAACATAATGTGTGTTGTTCTAATAGACCGCGACTACACGGCTATCGCGCGAGTTAGCGATGCGCCATCGCCACAGATATAGATCTATATCTGTGGCCATCGCTTTGTCGCACGATAACAAAAACTATAGAACACGACTACGCGATCATCCCCTCCGCCCGCTCCCCGGACGATATGACGCAAATGAATTTGCGCGATAATTGCCGTCCATTTCTATTACCTATTCGACATCTGAGTCGACATCAATATGTTTGATCGCGTCAAAATAACTGACAGCTTTTTACCAAATTCAAATGATAGTATATACGATATATACTTATATAATAAAAAGAAACAATCATTAAAAATGTTGTCTGGCTGTCCATCTGTTTGTCTGTTTGTTCCGGCTAATCTCTGAAACGACTGGGCCGATTTTGATGGGCCTTTCACTGGCAGATAACTGATGATATAAGAAGTAACATAAGCTACTCCGATTTTAGAAAAAAAATAGGGGTCCGCGCAAAAAAAAAGCTTTGCTAATAACCGACTATCATCCATCAGTTTATTTGTTTTATAATAAGTAATAATAACGTTTAGTTAACAATACTCGGGCGTTGGTAGCTGCGCCACAGTTTTTAACTTTTGCAGCTACCATCGTTTTAAATTTTGACCACTTACTGTACTTGTTTTTGTTCCAAAAATAAACGATTATTATTGTTATTATTACACAATTCCTGTATTTCAATCTTTGTATAGCTTTTAAAAGAAAAAAAAAATGTTTTACTTAAATATCCCTGTAGTAGGTATTCCATTCGAGTCGATTTTGAAATTAACAAAGTTAGTTTATTTGATACGAATAAAACTTAGAAACTAACTAAATTACTCAGAGTAACAAGAGGACGGTCTTAAGATCAAATGTCATATCTACGCAACGGATTCGTGGTTGTAACTAGTAGTTAAAAGATAACCCTGACTGGCGCAAACGGGCCGTTTTTCTAAGAACACTATGTAAGTATTTAGATTGGTGAAGTTCAAGGCAATCCGTATTATTGTTTTGTTCTCATTGTACACGCGTCTACAGACGAAATTCGCAGAAGAAAACGCGGAAAGTCGGAATTATAGAATTCCTGAGGTACACAATTATTACAATATTATTGCAAGAAAGAGCAATTCCAGGTGCTTTTCATTTGTAAACCAGACAAAACATGTAACATTTGACCTTCGTCGTAATTTATAGGAGAATTGCACACGAACTGGCGCCCGCGCCGATTTAGATGCAAGAAAAATTGCGTTTTATTTGTTAGTGGTAAGCTAAAAGTGGTACTATTATCCGCACTAGTATATCGCAAATTCTACGACTTTTATGAATGGCTTGCTAAAAGTAAACACCATTTATATTTAAACCAACATTTACACATTTTTTCAGTTTTATGTTCAATTTTCCCCAGTCTAAACCCACCGGATTCCTCTGTGGAAACTACTGAACATAAATAAAATAATAAAATAAAATTTGTTATTTTGCATACAGTAGGGAGACTGAGGACACTTGATCCCTCGTGAAACTTGATCCCTGAGTCATAACTACAGAATTACAATTTTTTTTTAAAATTCGATACATGCAATACAGAAAAAAAGAAGGAAAGATTTGATATTAAATACCCCTAGGACTAGAACCTTGCTTGCCAGTATGCAATTTAGTAAACGATCTGCTGCACTATATAATAAAATCAATAAATACATCTACATTTATCCCAGAAACTACCACGACAGTAAAAAACTTATATTCGAATGAATACAGACACTTACCTACAATGATACTGAAACACTTCTGAAACTGGGACACATACATACCCTCTCACTCATGTACTCTGTCACACCTACAGAAAAACTCTCGCACGCAATAGAAAGAAAGACACACATTTACACTCTAGGTACAGCATACACACCCTTACTTTAAATTAAAATTAATGTTAATTTAAGTAGTGTTAGCGTAAAAATTATACGATTCATTGTTTTATATAACACGTCTTGATATGGAAGAGCGGACTCTCCTAACACAGGCACTACCTGCCTAAAAGCAGGATCCTATCTAAAAAATTGTTTCAACCATGACTTGTTTTACTAATAAACTATTTTTATTTTTTTAACACTCATCATTACTGTCATTGCCAATGACCAAATGACATTTTTAAGATAAATATCGACAACTTCAGAGCAGTGGCGTGATTTGTTTACAGCGTGTTGACATTTATTTTTGTAATTATTTTGACCGTTATTTTCAGATATTCATATAAATAAATTACGAGTTACATTTAAAACTGTTTAAACCTGATATATTAAAGTGCATATAGATATGTGTTTTCTTTGATTAGCATTTTGTTTTGGATTAGAAAAATATATTTTTGTAAAATCATGGTCAATCACTTGATCATGGCGAACATGGGTGGACTTGATTATGGGTACATGTGTCGCCTGCATTCTTACAAGAGATTAATTAGTTTTTGTTTTGTTTCTTCCTATGGATTCTAAAATGCCTAGAACTTACAAAAAGAAGGAAGGTTAACAAAATAAAACGGAAAGCAGTAGTCTAAGTTGTACTAGAAGGTAATAGCATAAAAGGCATAGCCAAATCCTTACATGTGCCAATAATGAAGTTGAAAAAAAATATGTTGTAAGAAGATTATTCTTCTCTCAGGAGCCCTGACCACTGGTAGCTGGGACCCTGGTTCCGATATCGGTGGGCTACTATTTTTAATATTTTTTAATGTTTTTATTTAATACGCATATATACTCGTAAAATGTAATATAATACGTATATTTAAAATAAATAAATGAGAGTAATAACTCGCCAATGAAATACGAAAATGGACCAACAATATCCCCACATACGACTAGTGTTACGGTTTCAGGTGCAGTAATGGACCTTTAAGAGTAGCGTTTTCTTAAAACATAAGGATTAGAAAAAGTAGTAGTTACCAATAGCGTAATAAAAATGTGGAGAAATGGTTAAAATAAACGATAAATTTCTTACGAATAAAGACCCATTATTCATTCATATCATGCATTAAAGTACACTTGTTCCCCTAATGATCATATCTACCCCATGACCTGATCTAGTGTCCCAGAACACGGGACACTTGATCCTTTTGTATTCTTCAGGGAAAACGAAAAAAAATAGGAAAATACGGATATAATTCACGATAAAATGATGCAAAAAGGTAGACGAATAAATTTTCTAGTCAACCAAAAAAAACTTATTTTATATATTTTTAGAGATATGAATGAAAAACCAAAATAGGGATCAAGTGTCCCCAGTCTCCCCCTAAACAATAACATCAGTAATTACTCTGGAACTCAAAGTAAGACCTAACTTATGAGTAAAATAATAACAATAATAATTACAGCCTATAATTGTCTCGCTGCACTGCAAAGGTCTCTTCTCATACAGAGAAGGCGCGAGCATTGATCACCACGTGCGCTCAAGGCGGATTGGTGATTTCAGATTTAAATCAATTATAAAACTAAACTAAACTAAACTACACTTTGATATTCATATCGATAATATTATTAGCAAAGCCTTTCGGATGTATGGTTTCGTCATGAGATCTTCAGAGGACTTTAAAAAAAAAACTACTTACTTATATTTATACAAGACCCTGATTCGCTCTCAGTTAGAATATGTTGTTCCTATTTGGAGTCCATTCTATGGCAAATACTCAAATAGACTTGAAATTGTTCAAAAAAAATTCCTACGTAACGTGCAGTACAAATTTTATCACTCGAGAATTTCTTATTTAGAACTACTCAAACAGCACAATCTCTTGAGTTTGGAGTCCAGGCGTACGCTCCTCATGGCCATGATGCTGCATGGCATTTGTAATAATAAGTTTGATTGTAATGAACTTACCAATAAGTTATGTTACGTAGTACCTAGAAGTATTATACGGCGGGAGGTGCGCGTTCCTCGTCTGTTTCACACTGAGAAGTGCAAAACAAACGCAGGTGAGCGGGCACCTCTCCGCCGCCTTGTAGTAACCTATAACACACACTTTACTGATACCGATATTTTTGCGTTTACTCCTACACGATTTAAAAAAATGGCTATAGCTTTACTTACCGACAACCTTTCGTAACTTACTTTTGTTTCTTTTCTTTTTCTCTTTTCATTAATAATTTGGATAAGCGACCGTCCGTCCTTTCCTCTTTTAAGTTTTTTTTTTTTAATCCGTGGACAATAGTGTGGGTTATACGTACATTAAATGAACCTAATTAGCTTTGATACAAAAATTGTAACGTTTAACTGTTTTTTGTCCCTAAATAAATAAATAAAATAAAATAAAATAAGTCCAGGGGTCCAGGTTTCCTCACTATGTTTTCCTTCACCGATATCAATGATGTCCAAGACAAATTTAAAAAGTAAATTAACAACAACAACACATCTTCCGCCCGCCCCAGGGCGGAGGACATCCATGAGGATATGTTTTTTGTTATTGAATAACCTTGTTTTTTTTTATTATTATTTTTGTGTGCACATGGTCTGTGTCAAAAAACATTTTTTCTTCCTTTCAGGATTTAACACCCCGAAAAAAAAATAGGGGTACCTATAGTTGCCTCAATTGTACGTAATTACTCTAGTTTCGTGGATGAATCACATGTTATTTTATTTATCTATCGAGAGACTCTACCACTACCAGTTGGCTGACCGTGTTGCATGTCTCTGTGCCATTGCAAGGGAATGCAAGGTGCGATCAAAGGTTTTGCGGGATAAAAGTCCTCTTTCTCGGCGGGGTATATATCCTAAACGTAATTTATATGGGATAATTGTCCCAAAAATTAGAGATCGGCAAAAATTGACAATAGTCTGGAAATATCAAAGATAATGTTTTTTACTTTCACAAATTTGAAGATAATAAACCAAAGTATCCACTAGTTTACTTACAAATAAGAGATTTTGCTTTTTGAACTGAGAGATATGAAGCAATTTCAAAAAGTGTGGCAACTATCTGGCTTTTACCCTATTAAAGTGCACAAGTGTGTGTGTCCGATGGGACGGCGATACGACTGGGAAGAGATAGATAAGGTGTAGGACCAGCAGTTTTACGTTCTTTCCGAGGCACGGGGGTTTTACACCACCAAACAAATTCAATTCTATCAAAAAATGTTTTAATAGAAAAACTCAATAAGCCACCAGCCGTTATGCATTTAAGCGGAAATTGCGAACTTACTTTCTACGTATGTAAGCAGATCAGAATTAGTAATCATGCTTTTTACCTACTCACTAGAGTTCAAAGTAAACGCACACAAGCTATTTGGTTTACAGGCAAAAATATTCATCTTTCTACTACACTCACAATATTTTATTTTATTTTACTTTTTTTATCTCCACCATGTAGGTATGTATCCCTGACACCTACGTGCTCTATGTAAAAAAATAAAATAAAATATTGTTAGTGTAGCAGAAAGATGAATATTGTTGCCTTTAAACCAATTAGCTTGTTCGATTGTACACTGATTACCACGAGAGATGCCAGGAGCCTAACCGAACATATAATATATATATTTGAAGAAGAGGTAAGCAGCTTGAGATATGGAAAAAGACATAGTTTACTTATGGTACTTTTAAATATAATAATAATACCAGCCTAATATTGTCCCACTGCTGGGCAAAGGCCTCTTCTGATATAGAGAAGGCACGAGCATTGATTACCACGTGCGCTCAAGGTCGATTGGCGATTTCAGTTTAAATGTTTGTTTCACGACACAAGAGAAATTCCTAGTGTGGGGCAACGGTTAAAAAATAGTATTAAAATATAAACAGTTGTGTAATGTATTAATTAATTACCCTGCTATTAATAAACCCGGAATAAAGTTATACCAAACGTATTCCTCGAAAAATGTATAGTTATCTGTGGTTAAAGCGACGATAAACGGTGGTGTAACTTTACTCCGCGTTTATTAATAGGAGGGTTTCTGACAGTGGAATATTGAGAGCCATAAATGAAGCTAATCTTTTCTTTGTATATGGCTGTCAATATTCCAGCTAGCCAATATAAAATAATAATTATAATTATATAACTTGTTCCTAATTTTGTATTGTAGAATCTATGGGTGTATGCCTGCAAATAAATAACAAAATAAATAAATAAAAAAATAAATTGATTATCAGCAGTATGTAAGGCAGTTCTATCGGTTCGTTTTTCAATATGGCGTAGTCAGAAACTACAGAGCAGCGTAATTTTTGGCAACGCCATTAAGAGGAAACACAAGGGCCGTTTTTCCATACAAACTTAGTCCCCTGTTTCCTCCCTGGATAATGCCAGTAGATCAATTTTTTTTTTAAATATCCATGGCTACTATTGGCATGTCCCTATGTTTTCCTTTTTCTCATAAATTTATTATTAAAAGAGATATGAATATTCAAAAACCTAAAAAATTGGCATGATTTTCCGCTGTGTTCAAACATTCAGAAAACCAATTTGACTTGATTATATAAAAAATAGAAAACATAGGAACACGGCAAAAGCCTTTCTTTATTTTTTAATGAAAAAAGCAGTTTAATCGGTTAAGTTTTGGAGAAGAAATCAGGGGACTACGAATCATTGATTTTGTGTACTTTTAATAGGTATTTTCGGTCAAAGCTGCAGTTGTCTCTATCGCGCTCTGCGGTTCGTGTTCGGGCATCGCGCGACAGCAATAGATTTTACAAATACCTAATATTCAATTCTCTAGCCCGTGGTGTTTCCTCTTAAAAAGAAGTGATAAGAAGAAATTCGATTACACAATTACAGATTAGGAAGCTCCAAAATGCTATGAAATGCGGTTTAATACAAAACGGGTTTTAGTAATAAAAACATAGTTTTATAGTTTAGATTGACATTAAAGTGTTTTGAAACGTCGAAAGAATGAGAAAAACGTTGAATAGTGAAGCGTTTATTTGTACAAGATGAGTTGAACTGTTCAATATGGCGAGCGATGGGGGAATAATGTATTTTTTTCTCACATAGATCTTCCTTGTTTACATTCAGCTCAAAGCATTCTGTGAGTTCACAGCTATTAAAGGGTTATCAGTGAATGCAGCTTAAATTAGATCTGCCAAAACGTGGATGATATTTATTACGTCAATTATAAAATAATTTAAAATGACAAATTTTATACATAAAAATCTTCTGTGCGTGTGTATGAAAGTGAACTCCTCCTAAACGGCTGGACCGATTTAAATGAAAATTTCAGTGTGTGTTCCAGTGGATTCGAGAATGGTTAAGATTCACAATTGGACCCGGTAGGTGGCGCTGCAGTCGAGTAATAGGACCTTTTTATTTTAACGGCAGGACAGCGTCTGCCAGGCCCGCTAGTAGTATATATAAAAATCTTCTGTGCGTGTGTATGAAAGTGAACAGCTCCTAAACGGCTGGACCGATTTAAATGAAAATTTCTGTGTGTGTTACAGTGGATTTGAGAATGGTTAAGAATGGTTAATTGGACCCGGTAGGTGGCGCTGCAGTCGGGTTGCAGGACAACGTATGCCGGACTCGCTAGTATGATATATTCAACAGTTAATGTACAGTCACCAAAAGTGATAAGCAACCGGGGTCGTCAGATATAAGTAGTTGAAGTTTAATTAGAAACCGATGAATGTTTTTGAATAAAATAAAATAACATTAATAAAGAATAAACAGTTCAATGATTTAATTGTTGATTGTTGTTAGTTTCTAAGTAAACTTCAACGATTTCCGACGACCTGGACTTATCTCTTTTGGTGACTGTGCATCCTAAAGTTATGCTTCCATATTAATTTACTCCCGCCCTAGCATAGCACGGGTGCAATGTAGATGCAACATCTATTGATGAAAACCGCATTGAAATCCGTTCTTAAACTTACATCCATACTGCGATCGCCAATCCGCCTGCCAAGCGTGGTGATTATGGCAACCCCCCCCCCCCCTTGGGGAGGCCTATGTCCAGCAGTGGACGTCTTTCGGCTGAAATGATGATAATGATGATGTAAAAAGTTTCTATGACGATGTTTTCTTTACTTTTTCAATTTATGTAGTAGGCAATTTATGTTTTATTACACACGAGCACTTTGCCCGCGACTTCGTCCGCGTGATTTTTCTCAAGGATCCCTAATTTTTTGTGGATAGATCTTAACACGATACCTTAGTCGGACTGGTTGTCAGATTTTTCTAGCTTCTACCTACATCGACTGTCAAAGATCTACAAATGACAGCCGGGAGCGACAGATCTGCATACTTTCCGAGGCACGGAGAGTCTCGATATGAAATAGTTGGTCACCCATCCATGGTTAAGCTACGCGGCAAGCGTAGCTTAACCATGTTCAATCGATCCGTGCGGCTTTTGAGCCAGCGTGTTTGTACGACCGCTAAGTTTTATTGTAGAATCAATACACTTCCAATTATTTACGTAACATATTTTATTCATAATTTATGTGTTACATCAAGATGATTGTTTACAATCATGTAATGATTGATAGTTGAGATAAAACTAACACGCCCGCGGGTTGGCGCCAATATATTCATAGTATGCAAATATTGTTACTGCAAAATTTACATCACTAACCTACTAATAATATTATAAATGCGAAAGTTTGTGAAGATGTTTGGATGATTGTTACTCAATCTCGCGTAAACCGTTGAACAGATTTGCATGAAAGTTGGCACATAGATAGACCATTTCCTGGATTAACATATAGGATACTTTTTATCCCGGTAATATGTTCCCTTGGGATAATCGTTCTTTTTACGCGGGCGAAGCCGCGGGCAGAAGCTAGTATTATATAAAAGCTTGTAAAAACAAAGTCCCCCGCCGCGTCTGTCTGTCCCTATGTATGCTTAGATCTTTAAAACTACGCAACGGATTTTGATGGGGTTCTTTTAATAGATAGAGTGATTCAAGAGGAAGGTTTTAGTACATCATTTGTCAAGTGTTATGATATTTACTGGATGATTGAGATGGAATCAGATGAGCGAATGTATCTTATTTGTTTTGTTCTTAGATTAGCTCTGCTGTTGAAATGTCGAGGTCAAACATAACATGTTCATTGTGTCATTATGTGTATTGTATTAGGTATTATTGTTTTTAAACCGGTTTGCTAAAAAAGAAGGATGTTCTCAATTTGCCACCAACGATCACTTTATTAGTGATCGATGTTCAACACACATAACACTTACTCGTATTTTTTTTATGTTTGACCACGCAACTTTTTTTAGTGTGGTTCGATTTCGATGATTCTTTTTTGAATTGATACCTTGCCGAAACAAAGTGGAATATTTTTAATGAAAATATTCCACCCCTAAGGGTAGAAAATTAAGGGATGACTGTTTTTTTTTTTGGTGTCACCGTTACTTAATTAATTTGTATGTTAAGAAGTAGGCACCAAAAGCCTTGTGAATTTGAAGTTATTTTTTACTTCTTGAAGGCGGTTGTCTTTTTAAAAAAAAAAACATTTTGACTGCTTCATTGGTGTGGTTCTAAGCGCAACTACTTACTGAGCGTTGGCTCCTGGATTCGATTCC
Organism: Charanyca ferruginea; assembly: GCA_947361185.1. NCBI lineage: Eukaryota > Metazoa > Arthropoda > Insecta > Lepidoptera > Noctuidae > Charanyca > Charanyca ferruginea. Next base: position 7,072,371 of record OX376070.1, read on the forward strand.
CAGGTCGGGCAGAGAGTAATTTGGCTTTTGGTGGTGTGATACCCCCGTGCCTCGGAAAGCACGTTAAGGCGCTGGTTCTGCGCCTGATCTCTACCCGGTCGTAACGGACAGCCCCTTGCCGATCCATCAGATTATGAGAGTGAGGGAAGAAGGAGTGCGCCTGCAGCACACACATATTTATACACTATTGGTACTGTCTCCTGCGTACTTAACTAGGCTCTATTGAGATAACGCGACGTGATCGAAATGCGCTCAGAAGGATATATTACACTTATTATCATGTCAATGACCGATGATTACGTCAGTACTTCATAATTACAATATCACACCAAATATTGGCCTGTTATCAGTGACGGCTGGTAATCAATAGGCAAGTACTAACAGACGGGTAATTTAACGCTAATACTTGATGTTCCGAAGGCCGGGCGCGCGGAGAAAAAAATATATAAATGACAATGCCAGATCCTGCCCCACCCATTTACAGAAAATGTAATTTAATAAAATAATTGTAATGATCATAGAATCTCATTATAATAAATTGTTTTGCTTTAGAACTTGCGATTTTGCGAACTTGCGTTCTTGGTTTGTTTCCACGAGACAGGCTGAGTGTGGAGTTGTGTGGAGTTCATTAGTAAAATGCTTCCTTTGTGTCTTATATTTGTTTTTTTTAGAACCTAATTGATAATGTAGACTTTTGTAGATTATAAGGAAATGTAAAGAACTTTTTTGTTGGCAAATGAACAACATTATTATTATTACTTGCGGATTACAAATCAATGCTAAAAGGAATGCAAATACAGTTTTTTGATTTAAACAGAAACGGCATGTTCTGCAGCCATTAAGACTAATGTTTAGTTATCAGCAATGAATAAGCAGTAAGATGCTACATATTGCAAGCTTGTACATAACTTTTAATGAGTGGGGCAAAGTTCTATAGAGTTTCTGGCATTGTCAGTCTCTTTCCACTGTCCCTTAACCACTGACGTACAAATGACATTCGTCACCAAAACGGTTATTCGTTCAAAACTTCGTTTTGTGCAGGGATACTTGTTTGTTGCTTTTGATAGTTTCCTATTGATAAGAGATAGCGGGGGAAAGTGGACACGTGGCGCACGTCTAAACAGGTGAGTCCGAGGACCAAACGAATCCACATTCGTATGGTCAGTGTTAGTGTAACATTTTGAGTTTTTATTTTTGTTTTTTTTTTGGAATTAAATGAATTGTAAGTGGTGTAATACTTCGGAAATTGTTTGGAAGAGGAAACCAATTCACATCAACACCAAAGACTCTTTAAATGGTTCCTGAAGACCCCTCAGATTACGACTTTATTTGTCGCATTTTACCCGCCCAACGAACTTTGAAGAAAGAGTATCTACCATCCAGAGTTGCCGATGATGGAATTTGGTACCTTGAAGAATTGCTACACGTGTTTCAAGCAGAAACGACGTTAGAACCTACTATGGAGTGCACAATGTGCTGTCAACCGATCTGCTTGCAGTGTTCAGAATCAACCTGCAAGAACTGCCGTTAAAAAGTGCATAGATATGTGTTTTGGTGATAATACGATTATGATCTCATATATATCTAGAATGATATTTGCGTACTTAGTAAACCTATGAAAATGGTCCTAAGATTAATAGTTTTTTTTAAGTTGATTTTTTAAATTTGTTTGTGTTTATTAAAAAAATGTTTTAAGAGTATTTTTATTATTTTATTAATCTATACATCTTACGTATGAAATATTTTAATAATTAACCAACAATAAATTCATTAAACAATAAACAGAGATCTTCAAAAACACAGACGAATGTCATTCGTGCGTCAGTGGTAATAATAATAATAATAATAAATTCTATCATGTCTGCCTCTCAAAATGGATGTAGGAACGGGTCTCGTGGTACTAAGGAGCTCCTCCTCATTGATATGGCCATTAACCAGCAGGTTCGTCGTTCCCGGAAGGATCTGTCGACATGTTGGATAGACTATAAGAAGGCCTATGATTCTGTGCCACATACGTGGCTCATGAGGGTGTTAGAGTTGTATAAAGTTGATACAACTCTGCGCACCTTCCTGATGTCATGTATGGGGCAATGGAAGACGGTCCTTCGCTATCCAGGATATCGGCAGATCCGGGAGAATAGCGAACCGATAAGGATCGAGCGAGGTATATTTCAGGGCGATAGTCTGAGTCCACTGTGGTTTTGTTTAGCTTTGAACCCTCTAAGCACGTTACTGGAGGGTTCAGGTCTGGGCTATCGGTTGAGAAGAGGAGGTCAGGTTATATCTCACCTCCTTTACATGGATGATCTGAAACTCTTTGCCCCCAACAATTTGCGACTGATGGAGCTACTGAAAGTAACAGAAACGTTCAGTAGCGCCATCAGGATGGAATTTGGTGTGGACAAATGTGCAGTCATGCATGTGAAGCGAGGGGAGATTGTGGAATCCGTGGGAACCCAACTCTCGGACTCCATACACCTTAGATCGCTCTCCTCAGCCGAAACCTACAAATACTTGGGTATGTCGGAAGCGTTAGGCATCAATGCTACCGACATGAAACAATCGTTGAGGGAGCGCTTCTTTGGCCGCCTGAATAAAGTTTTGAATAGTCTTTTATCAGGCGGAAACAAGGTGCGCGCCTTCAACGGATGGGTCATGCCGGTTTTGATGTACTCTTTCGGCATACTCAAGTGGACTCAGACGGAACTTGACGCCCTGGATAGGAGGGTCCGTACATTGCTGACCGCAAATCGGATGCATCACCCACGGTCATCGGTAATGAGACTGTATATCCCACGGAAGTGCGGAGGACGAGGCTTTCTTAATGCTAAGTCCCTGCACAACCGTGAGGTATGCAGTCTCAGGGAGTACTTCCTTAAAGCCGACGTGGGTATGCACCGAGATGTGGTCTCAGTGGACAAGGGTCTCACCCCGCTCTCCTTAGCGAACGAGAACTGGCGCAAACCTGTAGTACTAGATACTAATGACCGCAAGAAGGTATGGCAGAGCAAGGAGCTTCACGGGCGCTTCTACCGGGCCCTACATGGACCTGATGTAGACTTCTTGGCGTCCGTATCCTGGCTGCGATTTGGTGACCTCTTTGGGGAAACCGAAGGTTTTGTCTGTGCGATTATGGACGAAGTTATGATGACGAACAACTACCGGAGGTATATTGTGAAGGACGGCACGGTTGACATTTGTCGGGCATGCCACCGACCAGGAGAATCAATCCGACACATTATCTCTGGGTGCTCTCGTCTGGCTAACGGAGACTACTTGCATAGACACAACCTTGTAGCTAGGATTATCCACCAGCAACTTGCTCTAAAATACAGGCTTGTAGAATCGGAAGTACCGTACTACAGGTATGTGCCCGACCCAGTTCTCGAAAATGGCAACATCACATTGTATTGGGATCGATCTATCATCACTGACAGGACTATTGTTGCCAATAAGCCTGACATAGTGGTGATAGATCGATTAGAGCGTCGCGCAATGATTGTTGATATAGCGGTTCCGCATGACGAGAACCTCGTGAAAACCGAGAAAGATAAACAAATTAAGTATCTTGACTTGGCTCGCGAGGTTGTCGACATGTGGGATGTGAATACAGCAGTCATTGTGCCGATAGTCGTTACGGCCAATGGACTCATTTCCAAGAGCCTCGACCAACACCTAAGGAGGCTCTCGTTGGGCAGCTGGATCAAGGGCTTGATGCAGAAAGCGGTACTCCTGGACACGGCGCGTATTGTTAGGAGATTCCTCTCTCAGGAGCCCTGACCACCGGTAGCTTGGACCCTGTTCCCGATACCGGTGGGCTACTATTTTTTATATTTTTAAATGTTTTTATTATTTTTTTTACTAATATTTAAAAATGTAATTTAATATGTTAAGAAATTGAATAAACGATAATAATAATAATAATGTATTTATTTGTTAGAATATTGTTGTTACAAGGTGTTACATATAATATGACGTCCATAATATTCTGCTGTTTCCAGTGTACAAATATTTCAAATAGGGAATAAAAATTGTATTAGGTACGTATATATGAATCAGAGAATATATCAAAATTTGTTGTTTAAATCATACAATGTCAAGGAAAAGGAAAACGCTAACAACTATCAAATACAATGTCAAGGGTTATTGAATCTGATGTCAAGAATTATTAAATACAATGTCAAGAATTATTAAATACAATGTCAAGAATTATTAAATAAAATGACTTAGCGTGATAGTGTAACTTTAGCGACACGTCAGTGGTTAAGGGTTAAATTCACGGATATCTATGGTTAAATTGGACTTTTAAATTGGAGATAATAATATAGAGAAAGCACGAGCATTGATCGCACGCTTGCTCAAGACGGATTGGCAATAGGGGATATTACTGCAATGTTCTGGCACCAGAGTGCAGCACTAGCATAATCCGTAAACAGTTTATCGACGAGTCGTTCAAAGCGTGAAATTCTGCCTTTAATTGAGTTCAAAGTTGGAAAGTGTGTTATATTATATAATAATGTATCAATGCTGTGTATTTCGATGAAAAAATTAAGGGAATTATTCATTTCCAAAAGAAGAAAATGTTAGAAAACATTGGGAAGCAGCTAAAAATCACTCTAAAATATGTTCAGGTTAAGTATTCAGGTGAGATAGTCGCATTTACAGAATAAGGTTCACATTTATCATGTAAGACAACCAAATATGATTTTATTCTGAGCATAACCTAGAATCCACTTTCAAATGGTCGTAGGACGCCATAATATGGTTAAAATACAGTTAGGTAAGTAAGATTAATTAAAACTTTGACATATTTTCACAAAATACCTAGTTATTACAATTAATTACATAATATAACAAGACTAAGTACGAGGTTATGATTTACGGAATGTGCTAGTGGCGCCCTCTGCGCCGAGTTTCGCATAATGTTCCCTATTTCTGACATAATAGTGTAAAACCAGGATAGTTGCCCCAGGGGTTTAGTTGCCTCAATTGTAATTACTTTGTCCACTGAACTGTTGTCTGAGAAGTTGTGATGGACTGAATAAACACATATTTGATATGCATTTTTTTTTTCATTTTTTATTATATTTGTATAATAGGTAAGGTATAGGTAGGTAGGTTTGTAGGTAGGTTCATTTCATGCAATTTTTTTTAATCTCTACTCAAAATGTATTTCTACACAATATTGATTAATTCATGTTATTCATGTATTTCCATAAATTCTTGGAGCGAACATTACAATTATGAGAACAATGAGATTTGAAGCGCACTGGAACATCAGATTTCTGTGGGAACAACCCACGTAGGGCTATTTACTGATATATTATTTCTTCTATTGTTTTATCTGTTATTCTGTTGTTTTGTTGCTTAGTTGGCTCAGTTTCAATTTGTTATCTTGGACGATAAACGTCTATTCCCTCGGGGTGTACTTTTTACAACTATAGCCTATGGCACTCAGGGATAACAAAGCTTCCTATTAGCGAAAGAATTTCCAAAATCGGTCTAGTAGTTTCGGGGATTACCGCGTCCAAACAAACTTTATAAAACATACATTCATACATTCACACCTACATGCACACTAGGTATACACTCACTCAGATTTGTTGTTATCGCTTTGTCATCACACTCTTAACAAATAAATTATTTGTGTACCTACTTCGTTATTGGCGTAATTTTCTGTAAGTTAATATTGCTATTTTAATTGTAAGCTGTGAAGTTACCCGAAATAAATCATTAAAATTAGTGTATAACTACTATTTTATTTTATTAATTTTAAGAAAACTTACAGCTAGTACATTCGAGTAGTAAGAGTAATACGTAGATGAATGCCAATTACAAGTTTCTACTTATATTTTCTATTAAAGCGGTACAAACAGCGTGAAAGTTAAACGTAGAAGCAATTGAAGTGAATAAACAAGAATAAAAGTTTTTCAAAAACAAGAAACCCGCCATCAAAAACTAAAAAGTGATAAATAACTTTAGACAGAACACACATTACTTTACTTTCGGAAGTCGGTGGCAATACAAAACAACAAACTCAAAGCCACCGCCACCGACTTCCGAAAGTAAAGTAATGTGTGTTCTGTCTAAAGTTATTTATCACTTTTTAGTTATTGAAGGCGGTTTTCTTTTTTTTTTTAACTTTTTCTTTTTCACTTTCAGTGTTTGTTGCCTTAACATCCAAATCCATTCAGAAACGGCGACACACTTAAAATAGATTTTAAATCCTCCAAAGATTGAACAAACTAAAACGTCATCTAAGTAATTTTTTTGGGAATTTGTTGATGTTCTCAAGAGGGGGTTAATCAATTTTGGTAAAATGTATATGGGAACATTTCGGCCCTTACGAACAAAAAAAGAATTATGCAAATCCGTCTATATATATAGACGGATTTGCATAATTCTTACAATTTACATTTTCAATTCTTAAACAGAGTTATGCCCGAACATACATAAAAAAAAAATAGAAACATTCGAATTGATAACCTCCTCCTTTTTGAAGTCGGTTAAAATACATTTCACAATCAAATCGTGTGATTTAAAAATGAAGTAACTGCTTAGTTACAATCCAAATAAGCAGTTACTTAATTTATGTTTCAATTTCTGGACACTATTTGTGAATAAATGAAGCTCAACATCCCGGCACACCCTGTTGAAATGTAGGGACAATGAATGGGGACAACCTGTAGCTCATCAACGCACGACCACTTGTTGCTGTCATGGTTGGAATGCCGTCTGAATGAAATTAAGCGGTATGTACAGTGCGTGCCACGAAAGATGAGACTTGACACAGACTTGATTTGCGCAAGTCAAATCAAGTCTGTGTCTATTTGACCATTAAAGTCATGTATAGAGGACGACGATGTGTGGGTGCGAGTGTGTGTGTATGGATGTGTGGGTACGAGTGTGTGTATGTGTGGGTGTGTGGGCGTTGTGTGTGTGTGTGTGTGTGTGTTCGATGTGTGTGTATGTGTGTGGCGTGTCATCTATACACGCCACGATCACGACTACATGACAGAGGTTCTATACGTAATTCTATACAGTAGTAATTCGTAGCTTGGCGCCCGATGGCACTTTTTTGCTATATTGTTCGTTTCCTTAAGTACCTCTGAAAGATGGCCAGGGTATTCGGTCAGCGTGTCTATCTAAGTACATGGCGTATAACAAACGTATCATAGGCGTTAGATACGATAGTATGTGTCCCGGAATACGACATCGTGGCATACCCAGGCGAAGATGAAAAATTGCTTCAGACTAACTCAGGATACAGACGGAAGGAAAGGAGAAAGGGAGGCATTTGCCATTGTAGGCAATGGGAAAACAAAGGCTAAAATGCAAAAAGGTTAACTACATAAAACAAAAGGTAATCGTAAAACTTTCGACTGTATGACCAAGAGCCCGTCACAGACGTAGCTATAATATAATAGGTTGGGGAAAAAGTCTTTTCGCATTATAGTATGTATGAACTTGTAATAAAATCTCTTTGGCTATACTATTTGTATCTGGCTGGTTTTGGTATCATTGAAAATTTAAATTTTAAAGAACATAATTCCAAATTCAAATTAGGAAAATGTGTGATTTGTATTTGTTTTTCGTACTGTCAAGATGAGTGAATCTAATGAAGAAATTCGATACATTTTAAAATTTTACTACAAAAAAGGTAAAAACGCAACGCAAGCCGCAACAAAAAATTTGCGATGTTTATGGACCTAGTGCAGTGTCTGTGAGAGTAGCACAAATTTGATTTAAGCGTTTTCAATCCGGAAATTTTGATGTGAAAGATGCACGTTGCTCTGGTCGCCCTATTACGGATAAAATGGATACCATTTTTGAAAAAGTGGAGCAAGATCGGCATATCAGTAGTTACGACGTAGCTGAAGAACTGGGAATTGACCATAAAACAGTTTTGGCGCATTTGAAAAAACCTGGGTACACAAAAAAGATATTTGGGTACCTCACGAGCTCACTGAAAGAAACCTATTGAACCGTGTACTCATTTGTGATTCTTTATTACGACGTAATGAAACCGAACCATTTTTGAAGAAGTTGATAACTGGTGATGAAAAGTGGATCACGTACGACAAGAACGTGCGAAAAAGGTCGTGGTCAAAGGCCAGTCAGGCTTCACAGACTGTGGCGAAACCCGGGTTAACTCGCAACAAGGTGATGCTGTGTGTGTGATGGGATTGGAAGGGCATTATTCATTGTGAGCTGTTACCACCAGGCAGGACCATCAATTGGACCACTCCACTCCACTCCACTTGTCGCGGTATTTTGATCAGAAGTCCCAAAATTTCTATAGCAATGGGACCATGTCCCTACCTACAAGATGGCAAAAAGTTATCGAACAAAATGGTACCTACATACTTTAGTTAAATGTAAATAAACTATATTAAAAACAGTTTTGAATTTTCTTAAAAAATGCGAAGAAACTTTTTCCCCAACCTAATATATTCAAATAATTCATAAGAAGGCATATTACGATGTATTTTCTATAGTAATCTTTGAGTGACCACAGATGCAACTATAATATATATCTTTATTACGTCATCAAAATATGTGGACAGATATTAGCAAGGCTGCAAGGCATATATTAATATAAACCTATTTCAAAAATGCGAAATAATAAACGGCCGCAGACGTAAAGCTGCGTCTACGCTAGGCGAGCCCATCACGAGCCGAGCACGAGCGGAGCACGAGCCGAACAGAATTTGTTTAGTGTGGACCGACTTACAAGCCTCGAACGAGCGCGCTGCGAGCATTTCGTTCGTACTCAGCTGTGCTCCGCCAACTGACGGTTTTTTGACGAACACAAAGAGATTTGCTTCGCGCTCGCAGTGCGCTCGTGGACGTGTTTAGTGACAGACGTCGGTCGCTCAAACCGAGCATCATGGAAACGTGGACAAAAGATGCATCCTTGCAATTAATTGAATCATATCATAATAATCCATTGATATGGGACCCAAAACATGAGGATTATTATAAAAAAAATAAGAAGATTGATGATTGATAGCAGCGGCTGCTGCAATATTAATATCGTCCATATTCGCCAAGAGCCGCGAGCACACTGCGGAAAACTACGTTCAAAGACAGTGATCGTTGTAGGTTCGTGGTACGTCCACACTTGACGTCGCGAACGACAAAACCGAGAACGGCTCCGCTCGTACCCGGCTCGCCTAGCGTAGACGCAGCTTTATAAGAGCGAAAATGTATTATTATATTATAGCTACCGTGTGTGGTGGCTAGCTATAATATATATTATAGCTACGTATGTGACCAAATTACAACAAGTTTACTAACTTTTACGACACAGTTTTGTATTACCGAAAGATAGTGGTTTCATGTTTGGTTGTTAGTATATGTAGTTTATATGATCGTGAACGCAACACGCCCGCTTAAAAAAATAAAGTGAGAAGATGAAGAACTTAACTGTTACCAAATTTCCCGGCACCAAAAATAATCCTAAATTATTCACATACTTAATCATAACATAAAGTTGAATTCACAAGCTCAAAGCACTCGTGCGCACATAACTAATTTCAACGCTGTTTCTTCAGGCATATTTGTCTTCGAAACGATTTCAATAAGAGAGTAAGTACATGAGTACTTACTCTCTTATTGAAATCGTTTCTATCTTATTGATATTCGATTTATTATTTATTATGTATGAACATAATAAATAATAAATCGAATATTATTCCTACAGTTTTCTGAGGCTGTGTATTCAACAGGAATAAGAGAAAAACAAACTAGTTAGACTGTGCCTAATATACTTGAACAAATACGGTGTACAAAAATAATGGTTAACCTCGCCTCGAACACTCAAGGTTGAATTTTGAATTCGAACTTTAAAGCAGTATAAAGTAAATAGGTACTATAGAGACTCTAGCTCAATTTTCCACAGTCAACCTTATTTTATGTTATACTAACGCTTCGTCCGCGTAGAGTTCGTACTTCCTCTACAAACTCCTTAGAGCAACCTTCGAGGGGTACTTAAAAAATACCTTAATTATTAACTTAGGTTGGCATTCGTGCCAAGTCTCAAGTAAAATTTCTGATACCACTCCTCTTTTTTATCCCCTTAGATAGGTACATACAATAAACACAACAAATAAAATAAAACAAATAAAAGAAAATAACATCGAACAAAACTCTGGGGGAGAGGAGGCACTGCCGAGCAGAGAGACCACTCAGAACAAACCGCCACTTTTCACACGGACACATTGACATTACGTTTATAGGCATTCTCAAGCAGTTTCAAGCAGCCTTCAGTCTCGACTGTCACGTGTTGTCAAAATGAATAAATAATGTAATTGACATTTTCTATCAAACAGGAAAATTTTGTTTATAAAAAATTGCAAAGTGTTCCAACCAGTGTCAATCAAATTTCATATTGTCACAAATAAAACCTACAGAGTCAATACAGTCCAGCAGTCCTAGTGAGTCTGGCAAGTTTAAGTAATTATTTTTGAAGATGGCGGGAGCGGTCCTTCTGTATTCTTTATATTTTGCGGCACTGTCCACTGTTTACACTGAAGTGACTGTGTGCAAGCTTATCCAGTGTCCCACCTATTCATGAACACGCTTAAGATGCTGTTATGGCTAAAATTATGACGGGCTGGTCGCTCTTAATTCAAGTATGGATCCAAACTGTTGGTTGACACTTCCCTTAACCCAAGGCCCCAAGAGCTGACTTTTACTTTGGCCAGGTGTAAAGCATTGCCATGCAACGCAGTAAGCCGCGATTTTAGATGACGGCGTTGCAGAGAATTTTTAGGTGCCATTTTGTTTTAGTATTTTAGCTTCTTTACAGGTTATCTTATTTATTAAGCGTGTTTATTCAGTTTGGATCTATTTTAGTTACATTTCGATGAATATAGCAAACGGAGCGTGGGCGCATTACCAAAAAAAACGTAAAAGAAAGACTTATAGAAACTGAAACGATGAAAAGCATGTACCTTCTTAATAATGGCCCGGTGGTTAAGGCGTGTCTCAATCATGATGTGTTGTGGGTTCAATACCGGGCAAGTAGGTATCAATGTGACTTTTCCTATTCATATAATGTACCTACTTACTTTCTAAATTTATCTTGGACATCACTGACATCAGTAAGGGAAATAATAATAATAATATGTGGGGAAATTTCACACACGGCCGTCTAACCCCAAACAAGGGAGACCCTATATACTATGGGCGTTAGACACCTGATAAACATACACAAATATGTTCTTAATCATTTTCAACCGACTTCAAAAAAGGAGGAGGTTGTCACGTCATCTGTATTTTTTTTTTTTTTTATGTTTGTTACCTGATTTCTTTAGACTGGGTGAACCGATTTTAAATATTCTTTTTTTATTTGAAAGCTAGTGCTTTCCGTGTGGTCCCATTTTATTTGGTCCAGTTCTGACAATGGCATCCATGAGAAAACCGTATAAGTCTTAAATTTGCATTAAGTATGTGCGCGATTTGTTACGCGATTTCTCCGGCAAACGTAAACCGATTTTGAAAATTCTTTTATTTATGGATAGGTTCAGGGGTGGTCCCATATAAATTTTATCGAAATTGATTCAGCACTTTTTGAAAAATCAACAAATACCCAAAAATTTTACATAGACGACGTTTTAGTTTCATCAATCTTTGTAGTAGTTAACTTTCAATCTCTTCTTAATAGATTTGGATGAGAAGGAGGTACTAAAAAGCGGAAAATAAAAAGCTTTTTACAAAAAAGACAACCGCCTTCAAAAACTAAAAAGTGAAAAATAACTTTAGCACAGAACACACATTGACTTTAGTTTCGAAAGTCGGTGGCAATATAAAACAACAAACAGAACAAAGCCACTGAATTTCGAAACTAAAGTCAATGTGTGTTCTGTGCTAAAGTTATTTTTCACTTTTTAGTTTTTGAAGGCGGTTGTCATTTTTGTAAAAAGCTTTTTATTAAATCAGTGTGAGACTTATAATTAATACAGTGGTGATCAATGGTCATGCAAGAGGTATTTTGCCATGCAATGGAACAATAATAGGCTGGTATACATTCTGTCAAGGAAGTACCGGGAATTAGGGCGGGTTGTTTCAAGCAGTCGGCTAACGTTACATACGGACGGTTAAAAAGTTACTATGACGTGCGATGTTTAACGTACGTTAAATATAACGGGTTGTTCCATGACATAAAAAACCGTCAGTTAAAGTTATTCAAAAAGAGATTCCATAATATTTTGATGTTTGAAGACAACACAAAATTACGATGACTGGTCGGTTATGGTAATGGTAACTTTTTGACGTAAGATTTTGTGAAACAACCCATTTTTTTTATTTGACGATAGTTAGCGCCATTTTTGACTATTACCGGTCAGTAATGGTTAGTTGAAGCAACCCGCCCTAATCATTTAAAGGGATTGTCTAAATTCATTTTGACGCTAAGTTGACACAACCGTATGTCTATTCTGTCACAATCTCCCTCGGTGAACACCTAGGTGAAGTGAGCTGTCATCTGTCCCGATGCTAAGCATTTACAAAACACTACAATCGGATGACAGCTCACTTCACCTACGTGTTCACCGAGGAGAGGGAGATTGTAACAGAATAGTACTGTCCTCTTTACTCACGCGGAGTTCGCTCGTCATTGGTCAATAATGCTTGTTCACAGTGCACCATTTTGTCATTTCATGTCAACTATGTTTTGCTATACCTAGTTAAAAATATCGAACAACGCGTGTATTCGATTCGTGATAGGTATCACGACAACCCACTGAGCTGATCGTAATAAAATTTGATACAGAGGTAGCTTGCAGTCTGGATAAGGACTTTCTGATCTACGGCGTCGTCTGGGCCCGCGATAACCGACATTTAGTCAGACGAAATCCTGGGCAAAAGCCATTTTCCTTATATTCATTTATTGTTAACTAATCAAATCAAATCTAATACTAGCGACCCGCCCTGACTTCGCACGGTTATTATCGCAATATTTCAACCATTTTACATAAATCCTCAATTTATACACTTAAACCTTCCTCTTGAATCACTGTATCTATTGCTGAAAACTGCAAATCCGTTGCGTTGTTTAAAAGAACTAAGCATACAGATAGCGAGAGCGTTTTTTTTTTATACTATGTAAAGGTGAAGAAGATTAATTTGGATGGATGAAGAGGGAGAGGAATGTTTATACCTGCCCTTGTGATCATCCTATCGCATACGTCACAATCATCCACATCCACTAGCATGTAGGTTAAAGAAAAGATGGATGGATCGTGTAAAGAATGATATGAATGAATAGAGAGTCAGTGAAGCATGATGGTTGACAGGTCGGAATGGAAGAAGAAAACATGTTGCGCCGACCCCAAGAAACATGGGATAAGGGCAGGATGATGATGTGTTTGAAAATAAAAGCGGCTAAGTGCGAGTCGGACTCGCCCATGAAGGATTCCGTAGCAGCAAGTAAGGTAAATTGCGGTTTACGATTTTACGACGAAAAAAAAACTATATTTTTTTAGTTTTATCATTCTCTTATTTTAGAAGTTACAGGGGAGGGGGGGGGGACACATTTTACCATTTTGGAAGTGTCTCTCGCGCAAACTAATCAGTTTAGAAAAAAATGATATTAGAAACCTCAATATCATTTTTGAAGACCCACACCTATGGGCTTGATGAAAAATAAATGTTGAGTTTCAGTTCTAAGTATGGGGAACCCCCAAAATGTTTGTTTTTTTTATTTTTGTGTGAAAATCTTAATGCGGTTCACAGAATACGGACATACGGACGGACAGACAGACAGACAGACATGACGAATCCATAAGGGTTCTGTTTTTTGCCACTTGGCCTCGGAACCCTAAAAACGTTACAGCCTAGGAATTTTTCTAGTATCGGAGAGTGCATTTATGAAGAAATAAAGTCACATACACAAACAGTCAGACAAGGAACAGTTACTCGTAGGCCCTTCTAATGTGTCGTGCTCGGATCGAACCGGCGACAAACAGCGCAGCAACAACTGTGTTCTAGCCTAGGGAACCTACTACGCATTACAAAAGGTTATATTTATACACGCGCATATAATACCCTTTACTCATAACAAACGACTTGTTTACGGTTTGCGCTATTTCTCGTTGTGCATTTATAGATAAATATTTACATACGCAAAACTTACAGACTGGGAATGCATTTCATGTGTATCCACATTCGGATTATCGAGGGTGTCCAAAGATCCGATGGAAGAATTCGTGTCCCGTCGAGGTAGAGCGTTAACACAACAAAACAACACTAACACAAACACATTTCGCACACACATTTTCTCACAAAACCACACACACAATACACATAAATGATTTCATGTCAGACACTTTAAATCACAATCAAAATTTAGTTTTTTAAACAAACAAGTTTCACACTTGTTCACTATGCCCGTGCGCATACTATACAAATAGGCGAATTGTTTCATGATTAAGATAGTCATCGATATCAATTTTGGTACAATCAGTTGATAAATGTCAAAATTCGAGTATGGCTGACGTTGGAACTGATAAAATATGCGGATAAGATAACAATGGTGTATAAAAACGGTCGTTTAAGAGTAGAATAACTCGTTGCTCTGTCAATTTAGGGTTATGAAAGTTATGAATCATGTTATGTAAGTGGATGGGTAAACGATATCACATTAGAATGACGTATTAATATGGTGTTTTAGCTGCAATTAATAGGTATATAGTCCAACTAAATTATCCGTGAAATGAGTGGTTAATAACAAACTTAAACGGTAAAACAAACATGCTTTAAACAGGCTTTGTCTTTTTCAAAGTATTAGTTCCAAAACCTCATCATCATCATCAGCCTGAAGACGTCCACTGTTGAACAAAGGCCTCCCCCATAAAGGGGGGGGGGGTTGCCATAATACCCACGCTTGGCAGGCGTCTTGGGGATCGCAGTGAAGTTGTTAAGTACACGGAAGCCGCTGCTGCCCGACATCCGGATTTTCCCTTAGTCACCTTCGACGACGCCCTCGGGATGATATAGGGGGTGCTATTCTAGCCCGGACACCCCATGGGAATCCCGGACACCCCGCGGGAAGCCGGACACCCCACGGGAAAACCTATCTTTCCAAAACCTATCTTTTCACAAATAAGTTCGTGTCTATGTGATGATGAATTTAGAGATGAACTTGCAATTGACATTTGGGTTAATTAAGATTATTATTCCATTTATAACAAGACAAGGAACTTTATACAGTACGACGAATGATACGGTGACACGGATACAGCGGTCGGATCGGATCAAATGATCATATAATTATATGGATCCACCTTTAGTCGTCGGAGGTTCTTGAAATTAAAGACGGTAAACCAATTTACAGTAGGGGTACTGTGGAGATTACGATACAATAATAATAATAATTTTAATGCCATAATTCAGTTACAAATATTTGAGACCCTGTCTCCAGAGCTAGGTTAGAGTATTTCAGGAGACAGTGACTTCATCCGTTTATAGGTTGCAATAAAGGCAAGTACATATTCTATACAGCATGGGTGAACGGATTATCTTAATGTTAAGTTTAAAAGTGAAAAATTTAAGCACTAAAATTAGAATACGAGAATTTAAATTAGAATTAAAACATAAAAATAATCGAATTAAATCAAAAGAAAATTTGGATAAAATGTAGATGTAGATTGATTCAAATTGAAATTAATAGAGAATTGAGGTTAAGTTACACATTGATAATAATATTAAAATAAAATTAGAACAAAAATAATATTATATACAATAGCCATTAACTAGATAGTAAACTCCATGGTTAGAACATTCTGGATGCTTCTAGCAAGATGGATTCGATTATATTTGAGTGATGTAGAATATAGTTTTGATATACTATGACAGGAGACAGTCAGAACAGGAGCCGTAAAGGCTTGGTCATGTATTTTTTCCTCTAATTAATATATTATCTAAATATAGATCTCTAAAAGTTCTCCTACGTATTATTTAACGTAGCTTAGATCCCTTACAGTACCTATCCGTTCCTATCCATTATTGAGAGAGGGTAGTTTTAAAATAATTATAAAGTAGGTAAGTGAGTACTGTAGAGGTTTGTATGCATTTAGCATACAACAGAAGCCATTAACTATATTACTATTGTTTTATACAATTACATAGAATATAATTGAAGTAGCTGTTATTCCATATAAACCTATTAGAATCCTTATACACCACGCTATAACCCGGTACCTGTAAGAGGCCCTACAGTTTGACCTCTTACAGTACCTACCTACACTACCTACCTTTAAATACAATCACTTGTATGATGTGGTCATCATACAAGTGAACTCACACATCATACAGTGAAACAGGTTTTGTTTTTCAGTGAGTACCAACCCACTAAAAAAAAGGGCTGTTTTATCCTGGCAGGCGGGACTTAATTTACTCTATTTAATCGATGATGTACAACTCTTAATTAATCTGATCATGATATTACCAAAATACATTATATCGATAGTTATGGTAAACAGTTCCTATCGGGCTATTAGATAGTGAGGTTCCAAGGCCACTTCTTGATAGACTATCGATGAATATTTTAGGAATATACGCATATCATTCCACATATTAACCTGTTACGCAAGCATTAAATAGATAACAAGGTTGGTAGGTAGGTACTGAATGCAATAAATAAACAGGACCCTTTTACAAAACTCATAAATACAGCCTTTTGGTTATAGAAATCATAAAGAGTGATGTGAATTAATGAAATATTTTATTTTTTCTACAAAATAAACCCGCGATTATCATCTGCCTAACGTTTTTGAATTTGTATTTGCTTTTGTGGCTTCACTCTCAGTGTTCCGCATGGTCTATCTGCCTTTTGTTTCATAGTCTGAGGATTTTATGAAATAAATAAATAAAAGTTGGTACTCACATGAGGTATCCTAGGAGTCTTTACACTGGTAGTATCCTTCCAAAGCTGCCCATCATCTGCCGGTTTCCCAGACACCGTAGTAGTCCGAACACTCGCCGTCTTCACCTTTGTCTGTCCAAAGAACGCCGTAATCGAATTCGAAATCACCTTCGCAACTCTCGTTTTTGGAGTCACTGTCTTCGGCGTCGGGACGAACTTTGCTGGTATCATACTCATTTCTTGAGTTCGAAAGTTCGCTGTCGGCGTTGTCATCGACCATATTAGGATGCAGCACAACGCCACAAGCCATTGCCTCATCGTGAACACATTCTTTAGTCCACATTGAGTTTTAACACTCACTATTTAACACTGGTATAACTATTACATTAATATTTGGTACGAGGATCATTTTAAAATTGGTACTTTTGGCTAGGGAGGCACAGAGGTGGTGGGTTTGGACGATGAAGGCTATGGTAAAAATCAGAGTATCAGAAGTATTAATTGGGCTTAAGCAGTAGGTCGATTCTGTAAAATTCAAACAACAAATCGCGTCTCATATCGCTATTCACTCTCACTTCGCATAAGGTTCAAAATGACCTTGATATATTTGATACTTTGAATCGGGTTCGAGTGCGAAGTGAGTGTCGAAGTGCTTACAGAATGCCACTTCCTACGTCATCTCATACTTTATTTGTCAAAATCTCCCTGTCAATTTAGTTCAACTCGCTGACACGCTCGCAAGAGTGGCGCTAGTGTAAATTCGAATTATCAACCGAGTTTTTAGAATGCCAATCAAGAAACTCACAGCGGATTCAGATTCGAAGTTTAGAATGAGGTCTTACAGACTCACACCCCAGTTCTGTTGGAAGGAACCAAAACTCCAATTTCCGAAATAATTGTAATTTTGGTTACTTAACGTTGATTTATTTTAAATGTATTATTAATATTAAGCTTATGTTATTTTGGTTGTAGTTTGATTATTAAGAGATTGTAGATTAGGTCGTTTTGGAAGAACTAAGGACTCAATATATTAAGGTGGTTGTTTAGCTTTTAAACATTTGTTTCCTTCTCTAACAGTTTTATGACTTTTTGCGTATCTAAACGTGGAAGCAAGAAGGAAGTCTATCTACTGCCGAAAACTGCATTCGAATCCGTTGCGTAGGTGGGAGCGACTATGTAAAGAAGATATACTCACAGGTAGATGTTGAATCTTGAATCGGTTATTGCGGATCCAGATACTAAGCTACCTCTTTTACGTGAGGATGAGATTACAAACAGACAGTATAATAATAGTGTGGATGTTTCTGCTGCTAATAAATTAAAGTTTTGACTTCAGCTCTAAAACCATTACCCCATTTACCGGAATCTCGCAACGCCACGGGTTTAATTTACCGAGAATTATAATTACTCAGCAATTATTCAGATTACCAGCATTGGAAAGTTTAAGGAATTTCAAGGAAGGACAGATTACTATTCAATTCCTTTTAAGCGTAGTTGACAAGCTTGAGGAGCTTCATATAATTTTCGCAGAATATTATAAGACAACCATGAAACGAGTATTGGTGAGGTGATTATGTGACTAAAAGAGTTATCAATTATGTTTTACTTTAGAATACGTTAAACAACTATAATTTTAATAGAGGAATATTTATTCTCCGTTGGCGTGAATGTCAGGCGTCTGCGGGGTTTTAATTTCTTGCGCTGACCCCTAATTACTTTTCCAAAATAAAAGTAGCCTATTTTACTCTTCCTTACTGTCCCCTCTTAATCGGATCAGCTGTCGCGGAATTTAGCCGGAACAAACAGACAGACAAACTAAAAGCTTTTTAGTATAAGTATCGTGTATGTACGCCAAAATAATCAATACAAAATATTTGAATCTATACCCTGTTCACAATAAGATTAGACATTTGCATAAACCTTTTTTACAGTCCGTTCAACCGATTTTGACTTATATTGCGTTGGTAGGATGACAAATGGCAACTGCAGTAAACAGTTGTTATTGTAACCACTTTTTTGCCTCTAATGTCATCCTTAAGCCACTTTGAATAGAAGTCAAAATCGGTTGAAGGGACTGTAAAAAAGGTTTGTGTTTATGTCTAATTTTATTGTGAACAGGGTATAGTTGCCCGTTGATAAAGGTAGTTTCGTATGGAAATATACATAGGTAATTTATATATAAGTTGACAAGGAAAATGATCCAGAAACGTCACTATTTAAGTGGCTGCCATAGGGATGGGATGGGGCGTTTGTTTGACTTTGATCCGGCTGAAAGCAAGAACGAAGATAGACAGGTATGTAGGTATGTACAATTGTACAGTCGCTCTCTGAAATATGTGTACGTAATCAAGTTCTATTATCTCTACATAGTATAAAATGGCTTACCTATGTTTAACGAACCTCCAGATAAAGTAAATGATCTCCAAAAATAGTAAATGATCACCAACATTTAACTCCATTTTAATGTTTAACGAACGTCCAGATATAGTAAAATGACCTCCAAAAATATATTTTAACCAAACCATATCGGATCCGCCCCAGGGGGGATTTAAGGGTCTTCTTCTTAGGTTTTAAGATTTGGTGACCATTTACTATTTTTGGTGGTCATTGGTGACTAAGATTTGGTCACCATTTACTATTTTTGGTGGTCATTGGTGACTAAGATTTGGTCACCATTTACTATTTTTGGTGGTCATTGGTGACTAAGATTTGGTCACCATTTACTATTTTTGGTGGTCATTGGTGACTAAGATTTGGTGACCTTTTACTATTTTTGGTGGTCATTGGTGACTAAGATTTGGTGATCATTTACTATTTTTGGTAGTCATTTGGTGACTAAGATTTGGTCATCATTTACTATTTTTGGTGGTCATTTGGTGACTAAGATTTGGTCATCATTTACTATTTTTGGTGGTCATTGGTGACTAAGATTTGGTGACCTTTTACTATTTTTGGTGGTCATTGGTGACTAAGATTTGGTGATCATTTACTATTTTTGGTAGTCATTTGGTGACTAAGATTTGGTCATCATTTACTATTTTTGGTGGTCATTTGGTGACTAAGATTTGGTCATCATTTACTATTTTTGGTGGTCATTTGGTGACAAAGTTTTGGTCATCATATACTATTTTTGGTGGTCATTTGGTGACTAAGATTTGGTCATCATTTACTATTTTTGGTGGTCATTTGGTGACTAAGATTTGGTCATCATTTACTATTTTTGCTGGTCATTATATTTATTCCCGTATAAAACCGCCGCCGCCTGACCCTCAGCAGATACGCTTAAATCTTTTAATCTTCGAAACAGATTATAATGCGGTTTTCCTCAACAGTTAAAGTGATTCAAGAAGAAGGTTTATACGTATCCACTTTGCACCCGTGCAAAGCCGGGGAGGATCGCTAGTACTACATACTTCCATACTAATATTATAAATTCGAAAGTAACTCTGTCTGTTACACTTTTACGATGAAACGGCTGAACCGATTTTTATGTGGTATGATAATAGCTTAAACCCTGGCCTGGGGAAGGATATAGGCTAGTTTTTAATCCGCGACTTCATCTGCATCCGCGACAACCGACATTCTTGCAGACGAACTCGCGGGCAAAAGCTAGTAAGTAATCTATACAAGATTGTACTAATCATTATGAAGAACCTTTACTATCATTTTTAGTTATTCATACAATCTGTTAAGTTATATGAACAAGTTGGCTTCTTTTTTCGTAATTTCAGGGGTGGTCCCTTAGTAAACGTGTAGTGTAGTGTGTACTTTTTAGTTTTTGGAAGTCGTTTTCTTTTTTGCTTTTTAATGCCAATTTCATCATCAAATTAATTTTAAAAAGGGCATTACCTAACAAATTAAGTCATCCCTTAATTTTCCACACTTGCAGGTGGAATATTTTCATAAAATGTTTAGGGGAGCAATATAAAAATCATTAAGGTATATCGAAATCGGACTACACTATGAAAAGTAAAGCGTGATCAACAAAAAAAAAGATATTGTGTTGAATTTCGAACATCCTCTTTTTTTTGAAGTCATGCAGGTTATAAGGTTGTAACTGTATATTTTGTAATTATTATCTAAAAGTCAAAGGTCACTTAGAACTATCGAAAACAGCTTGACCTAAAACTTGACAGGTCACGAGCACGACAGCTAATTTAATAGTGTAGCAAAACTATTATTCACCAACGCCGTCTAGTACCTATGCATAAGAGAGAAACATTATATCTACAACATGCCGCTCCTCGATACTAGATGTCGCTGTCGCGTGACGTCACTTTTCTGAATCGCGATGTTAAGAGTCTCCGTGATTTAATGACCTCTCGTAGAATATTTATATTTTGTAAGACTGAACCAGTGTTGCATCCGTCTGTTACGTCCTTCCTGGAATAACTGCATGGGACCTCACTGCTAAGTTGAAACGTATTACGTATCTTGATAATCATTGTCATATTTTTGGTTAGAGGACCCCTCTTCCCCTCCTTCATCCCTTCCGGGAAAAGGCAGAGTGGAACGGCCCTAGCTATAAAAACCAGTGTAAAAGTACATTAAATCTTTGCTACGAACTCAGACTTCTTCCTGCGCCGGAACCGGTGACTTACATCCCTTTTAAAAGAACCCCCCCTACAATAGTAGATAATGCATTAAGGGTATAAAGTAGTGTCTTATGTAGCGGGCGCCGTATTGAATCCCGAACAAAACGAAGGATTCTAGCGTTAACTCCTGAGCGAAGCGAGGGAGCTTAGAGTTAACTCCCGAGCAAAGCGAGGGAGTTAAGACAAGAATCCTGAGTGCAGCGTGAGATTCAAGGTCGCCCAAGACGAAGGCACTTTTATCCCCGAGGAGCATACTCTACTTTTTACTACTGTTGTTATAAGTACCGGACAAAACGGATAGAGTTAAAGTTAATTTATATAGTTTCATTCCCGTCCACGTACCTACGTCATACATACTTCAATTTGACGCCAACACGCCCTCTCTCTTTTCGGCAATATTCATTAATTCATTGCGCAAAATTGTTTCCCGAAACAACGAATATTGCTGGACACAATGTTGTGCGTCTTTTATTAACCATGAATACGGAACATTTGCTTGTTGCTACCAGCACTGCAATATTCCATGTTGCGAGAAAATATATGTTTGTGACAATGTTGCGCAACTTTTTTTCCAATCAAAAGGCGACGTTAGGCTATTTGTAAGAGGACTCCAATTTCCGAGTTTATTTCAACTTGAATCTATATAGTAGCTACTTGTTCCACTCGTAATTAGAAGCTCGGATCAACTTAAATACATTATTATTCCTAATGGAGGTGAGTAGAAATGGAAGGGCAACGGGCTTTTCTTTTTGGTCATTCCTTTTTATTTTAAGTCCAGTTTATTTGATCTACAGAATAAAAAAAAAACTAATTAAAATCAATCGTGTGAAACAACATCTTTACAAATAATACTTTGTGTGTGTCACTGAAATCCTCCTAACTGAAATCTCCACGGTTCCAATATTCCATTTTCGAATTGGACGTTTGATTATCCTTTTGCTGCTGTAAGGTTTAATTTAATGTGACAAGCGCAATGAGTATCACCCATAGGTAGGTATCACCAGTACTTGCTAAACGTGTATTTGTAATTCAAAAATCGATCTAATTTGCGTTACGCTCGCTTCGTGCGCTCGGCTATTACTTAAATTTCGTATGCCCAACGAAAATATTATTAAGACAAAGTGTATCGTTTAGAGAGACAGCCTTTTGACATTTTTATTAAATTAAGGTATAAGTTGGTTCTCCATAATATTTCAGAATCACTCAACAATTATTTTAGACTAGCTCGTGCCCGCGACTCCGTCTGCGTGAAAGTACAAGTCAACTCCAGTTCTAGCTGTCATGTCCGTGACCTGCCAAATTTCAATTCCTGAGGTCATTTTGTTTTCGAGACTTGTAAGTGACCTTTGGCTTTCATAATAATTACAAGATATAGTTACAACCTTAATAAGTCGTACAAACGTACGTACAAATGTACGTTAAAAGAACACGTTGAAAGACATGAGAAAACAAGAGAGCACAGAGGCAATGATGCACCACACACACATGATGTGGCACAGAGGCATTAAGAGGCGTGAGTAATACATAGGTACATTTTTAATATTGGTAGGGCTATGTTTTGTTTTTTGAAAGTCAATGTCGTACCCGTTTTTAGCTCCTCCCATCCTCATTTTACTTTTAAACTACCTGCCGAATTTCAGCATAATAAGCCAAGTAATTATCGAGATATCTTGCTCTGACTGCAAGTATTTTTTTACTTTTATTATTATACTAGCAATTTACCCGCGCCTTCGCCCGCGTCTATTTTCTTACAGATCTCGATTTTTTTGTTAAAACATATGGTCTACGGCACAAAGCAGGTTCATTTTGGTAAGATATTTTTTTAAATCGGTTAGGTATCTATATTTTGTGTTTATCCATTAGGTACAAACGAACGTACAAAAAATCTAGTAATTTTTTCTTAGTTATATTAGTTTCGATAAGATTTTCAAAAAATACGTACGTTAACGTTTACGAAAAATTGCTCGCCAATTAAGGATGTTAAAAACATAATTTTATTTTGAATATTAAATATCTTTCAGCGCTTCAAAGGTCGACTTTTTTAGACGAAAAACCTTTTCAATATCGAAAGAGTGTTATAAGTAGAGCTTAAGATTCCGAACACGGAAAATTACGATAAAAATCCTTTTTTATCAACACAAAAAATTAGCGAAACCGTACACTTTAATGATTTCAAATATTCACAAAAACACTTTCTTTTTCACATTTACATTTAGTTTTTTCGACTCGTAACGGTATTAGCGAGTCAATAAGCTATGTTAAACGTTTGGGCGGTTTTGTTTGGGCGGGCCGCCCTACCGGTAGTCGCGGTTATACTGACGGAGCGTTGTTCCCACGACCTCGAAACACTACTATCAGAGCGAAACTCACGCTTAGCTTACGCTTGAAAACTCGATTTTGATTTCTAATTGGCTTTATCTTGCTAATGTGTGTAGATCCAAAATAATTGATGTTCAATGTCTTAACCGACTTCTAAAAAGGCGGTTATCAGTTCGACAAATTATGTGTGTGATATTATTGGAACTGCTATTATTATGAAGTGCTTCTTCTTTTTAAGGAAATGTCCAAAAGGTTGGTTGACACTTCCCGTGATCCAAGAGCTGGTTTTACCTTGGTCAGAGATTAAGCATTGCCATTCAACGTGGCAATGCTGCCAGTCTCTTGGGTACATTTCCAGTTGACGGCGATGTGGACGAATTCTATGATACTTTATTGTGTTAGGTTTTTTTTAGTTTAATGCTTTAGGTTTTCTTTTTTATTATTCTTGTAAATATTGTTCATACTTAAAAACAATAAATATTTAACTTATTCACATAGTCAGCTATCAGGGGTTCCAAACAAGTATACAAAATATAAGTGGTTACAATAAGACAATCGTCTTCAAAGACTACTAACTAAAAAGTGTTAAATAACTATAACAAAGAATACATAATTACCTATATAATTTTAGTTTCGGCAATGCGTAACAACAAACAGAGGAAAAGCCCCGACTTCCGAAACTAAAGCCCTTTTGTGTTACTATGTGTGCTTTTTGATATTTGAAGGCGGTCGTCTTTTTTATAGAAAAACTGTTCTATAATGAAAACAGTTTTTTTTTTAACCTGCCTACTTAGGTACTATTGAACTTCCTTTAGTCTAGTCATTTCTTCAACAGGTGCAGCTTCGGTTAATTCGGTTTAGTGGCCGGTTTTAAGACAATGGACTTACTCTCTGTTAGTACGAGTTTGTATCCGGCCCTGTGATACTTAATCCGTAGTCCGGGCACGTCGGGTCGTGGGACTTTTGGGACCGGGACCGCGGTCCCGGATTTCATCAGCAGTGTGAAGAGATACCATAGTTAATAAAGTTAAAAATTATAGAAAAGGTAAACCACTTAAATACTATAATATGTAACTAATATAATATATCCCTGTATATAAAAAGCAAAGAAATGAGGTTTATGAGATGACTCAGCTTACTAAGTACTTAGAAATTAAATCCGCAATTTCCGTTTCAATGCAATACAGACTGGTGGCCGACCTGATATCGAGAGGAAGCTCGTTTCAAAGAAGAATGTACTGGATATGAAATGAAGGATAAAAAAAATCAGAAGTATGAAAAGGGCATAGTAAGAGAAGATTTTTAAAAGACCGCAGATTCCTAGCGTGTGATGAACATAAATATTGAAAGTGAGACATTGGATAAGAAGGAGGATTCGGAGAGTTGAGTAGGAAGAACAGCGTTGTAAACGCACGCAAACTTCTCAGGTAAATAGGCAACCAATTAAGCTCAGAACTGTAGCTTGAGACATGGTATTGGTCATGGTAATGGACAGTGTATAAGTATGATCAGCTAAAAATGAATTTGACTAAGGTTTTTCATGCGGACGAAATCACAAGCAAAAACTAATTTAATCTATATCATCATCTGCCTAGCCTTTTCCTAACTATACGACGCATGCCTTTTAAGTTCTGTCGTTTGCATATTTCCCAGCAATTTTGAATTTGGAACTGTTCCAAATTCGAATGTGTTTAAATTTTGAATCTCAAAACAGTTGAAAGTATTAGGATTAATGGATTTAGTCACCGCGTCGATTGAAATCTGTCAGGTTACGTACGAAAATGAATCTTTCTAAAGAAAATGTTCGTGCAATAATTTTCTACATCTTTAGAAGAGGCCTGACACGGCTTCAGTTTTTTAAAGAGCTAACATCTGTGTTCAGTGATGAAGCCCCATGTCTGCGGACTGTCGAACGCTGGTATTTAAAATTCCAGCGTGGACATAATAGTGTTAGTGACAAATCTCGCGAAAAGCGCCCAAAATCCGCCTTCACTGAAGATAACATAATTGCTATGAGACAACTAATTCTCGAAGATCGTCATGTGACAAATCGAGAGATAGAAGCTCTATTAGGCATCTCAGGGACAACCATTCAAAAGATCTTGCATGAAGCGCTTGGTGTGAGAAAGCTAGTTGGCCGTTGGATACCGCATCTGCTTTCCGACGATCACAAGGCGGCCCGCGTCTGATGGTGTAAGAAAACTCTGCAAAGGTTCAACCGAGGAGAGTCAAATCACGTCTACGACATCATCAGTGGTGACGAATCTTAGATCTATGCCTACGATCCTGATTCCAAACAACAATCTCAACAATCTTGGTCTTTCAAGACGAGCCAAAGCCGACTAAAGTTGTTCGTTCTCGAAGCACTTCAAAGAAGATGGTGGCCACGATCGTTGGAAAAACCGGCCATGTTGCGACTATTGCACTTGAAGATCGTAGAACGGTTAACGCAGAGTGGTTTACCACAGTTTGTTTATTACCACAAGTCATCGCCAAACTTCGAAAATCTAACTCAAAGCGACGCATCATCCTGCACCACGACAACACAAGCTCACACAGCGCTCGTCAAACGATTGAGTATTTGAAGCAGGAAAAAGTAGAAATTCTTGACTATCCTCCATACAGTCCTGACCTAAGCCCTAACGATTTCTTTACATTTCCTAAAATTAAGAGAAGTCTTCGTGGTCAAAGGTGCCAGTCCGTGGAAGAAGCAGTCGACGCTTTCAAGTCAGCCATTTTGAACACCCCCACTTTAGAGTGGAATAATAGTTATTTGTTATACAAGAGTGCAAAGTTGCTTTTTAACCGCGTGTTCAATTTTGATGACCGAGCAAGCGAAGGATTCTAAAATTGAATCACGAGCGCAGCGAGTGATTCAAAATTAGAATCCTGAGCGTTAGCGAGGGAATCAAAAGAGCACGAGGTGAAAAATCTTTGCACTCGAGTACAACACGTAACTTTTCATTCCACCTCAGCGAGGAAATTACTAAATGCAAAAAAAAACGTTTACAATCACAAGATAGGTACACTTTTATTTCAGTTTAGGTATTAATTACTACATTATGACAGGTAAGTATTACAGAATAATCTTTAAATTATAACAAAATAATACTAAGGTATAATTAAGAAAATTTTAAAGTAACGTTGCTACAGTTATTTAAATTGAGTGTAATATTTTTGTTTGGTACTGTAATATTGGTGTTAGTCACTTGTGTACTGTTTTTCGGTAAACTATCTGTCATACTTAATAGTTGTACCGATTCATCGGATTCCCTTGGCGTGAATGTTGGAGAGAGAGGGAGATGGTTAGGTGTTTCATAACGGCTTATTTTTGATGTAGAAGGGCCAGTCCAAGGATCCGATTGAGGCTCTTTCAGTGTAATGGCTCCTACGATGCCTTCACATATTTTAGATTTATTTTGGATGGAATCCTCTATGTATCCCTCTACAACTGCATTGGACTTCCAGCCTCCGTGGCGCTGAAGGGACAGGAGATCAGCTCCGGAATCAGCCAAAAGTGTGGCTGAAGTTCGTCGGAAACAATGACCCGTGTACAACAGGGGTTCTGGAAGTTCAAGAAATGTTGCTATTTCTCGTGGGATACTGCCAATTTTATTAGTACCCATAGGCTGTCTAACACACTTTCCATTGCGATACTGTAGAAAAAATCGATTGATTGGAGTGTTAGGCGGGCGTAAGGCTTGATATTTCTCAACAATCGTTACGTATTCCTTGCGAATGACGAAGTTGCGGTCTCTTTTTGTCTTTGTATTAGGTAAATTAATTAATAGTAAGTCATCTGAATGTTTCTCAATGTTTTTGACATTAAGTTGTGTTAGTTCATTAGTTCGACATGCTCCGTTTATTCCAATAATAAGAACAACCTGTAACGTAAAGAGTATTGTAGTAGATAAATGAATAAAATTGATATGAACGCATAATTATGCCTATCAACATCTACTAAGTATACTATTTAATTGAGATTAATATACTTAAGTAGATACTGAATGTGCAACTGACTTACTTTTGCCGCCAAATATACGGAATCGGGTGCTTCGTTAAGAAACTTTTCAATATCAGATACTGTGAAAACCTTCGATTTTTTTGGTTGATGACCAGATGAGGCTCTTTTTAAAAATGCCACTAATTTAGGATAGGTATCGATATGTTTGTCTTTTTTCATCTTTATTGTTGCTTTTAGCATCGAATACGTACTCCATAGAGTGCTTGCTTTCTTGTTCTCGGATAATTCTATAAAATATGCCAGCAATACGTTTTCTGAGAAAGTTTTGGCTCCTTTTGCTAGTCGCCACGTGTTGAACATATCGTACTGTTTTAAATACTTCTCGCGTGATTGTTGAGGGAGAAAGCTCATTTGCGCATTATTAACAGTTTCAGTCAATTCTGTTGGCGTCAAGCAAACTTCCTCGTCGCTAGAATCACTCATTTTAGTTTTTTCACTTGTTTTCAAGTTTCTTGTTTTTAATAGGTTTAACAATGACGTGAAAAAATGCCGCGTAAAGAACCGCGTACAAAGCAAATTGAAAAAAGGAACACCAAGAAGGTTCCGAGTCTGAGTTTTTAACAAATTAAAAAAAAGTTGTATGATATATTCGGCACCATACAGGTAGCAGTAAATAGGTTTAATGTTTTTTTTTAATTCACAAACTTAGTGCACACGATGTTCTAAATTCAATTTACTTTATCCTCTAGAGAATAAAAACGGCTTTTCCACTCAGATATTGAAGATTAAAAATACTCTTTCCGAGATGGTGGGATGAAAATGTTATTATAACTGGTTTGAGCGAATGGAAAAGTGTATTAAGCATCGTGTATTAAGCTACGTGGTGAATACTTTGAAAAACAATAAATAGTCCTATTGTAAAGTTCTAGTTGTGTTTTTTTCTTCAAACGACAAAACTTAAAAGGCATGCCTCGTATTGGGGTCGGCTTCCAGTCTAACCGGGTGCAGCTGAATACCAGTGTTTTCCATGGAGCGACTGCCTATCGGACCTCCACAACCCAGTTACTGGGTAACACGATACCCCTTGGTATCAGACTTTCTGGCTTCTGACTACCCCATAACGACTGCCAAAGATCTACAAATGACAGCCGGGACCAACGGCTTTTACGTGCTTTCCGAGGCACAGAGGGAACTCGGTATGAAAGGGATGGTCACCCATCCATAGACCGACCGCGGCTAGTGTAGCTTAACCTCTGACCAATCGATCTGTACGGCTTTAACTCAGCCACGAGCTCCTCTATTACTATTTTAATCTATATGTTACGGCTAAAACCCGAAGTGCGGTTAAACCTAGTTTTAACCGGCTAGAACTTCTCGGATTATTTTTTATAAACCATTGACTAGGTACTAGGTACTGGGTGACTAGGTAGACTTGCGCTTAGTTTAGTAAAATCTTATTTGATTAATAGGCAGCAGCAAGTCCAAATAAATGGGGTGAATTCACATGGTTTAAAGGTAGAAATGGGGGTTCCACAAGGCTCAATTTTGGGTCCTTTCCTCTTTTTAGTGTATATTAATGATCTTCTTCATCTGTTAAAAAACCAACCACAAATGGTGTTATTTGCTGATGACACTTCTTTAATATTTAAGATAGACAGACGAGCCCAGAACCTAGACCACGTAAATAGTGCCTTACTGCAAGTCCAAAATTGGTTCACTTCGAATAATTTAGTATTGAATGAAAAAAAAACTAAGTGCATCAGATTTACTTTACCAAATGTCAAAAGTAATGACTGTGACATAGTATTGAATAATGAGAAGCTGGAATTCGTTGATAAAACTGTTTTCCTGGGGATCACGCTCGACTCAAGGCTACAATGGGGTCCTCATTTAACATGTCTCGCTGAACGGCTAAGCTCGGCAGCATATGCTGTCAGAAAAATCCGGCAATTTACTGATGTGGATACCGCAAGACTGGTCTACTTTAGTTATTTTCATAGTATAATGTCTTACGGTATTTTACTGTGGGGACGAGCTGCAGACATCGAGTCTATTTTTATTCTGCAGAAAAGAGCCATCAGAGCCATTTACAATCTCCGTATGCGCGATTCTCTAGTCATTATGTTAATTTCCTTAAACAGTTCCCGTTTAAGGAAATTAACATAATGACGGTACCTTGTCAATACATCTATGAAAACATAATGTACGCTAGAAAAAATCTGCATCTTTTTAGTCAAAGGGGTGAAAGACATAATTATAACACTAGAAATAGGGATCAACTAGTTCAACCGAGTTTCAGACTGGCTAAAGTAGATACTTCTTTCATGGGGTACTGTTTAAAATGTTACAATAAAATACCTCCCCACATTGTTCAACTAAATGAGACAAAATTTAAGTCTTGTATAAAACGCACACTATGCAGCCGAGCATATTATTCATTGGGTGAGTACATCACTGATAAAAATGCTTGGCTGGATGCTGGTCTAGCTCCACAGCCATAAGGGTTCATAGATTAATTGATTAGCATTTTTAATTATTTTTGGAGCTGCTGAAGATATAGATCTACATTATCTTTGCATTGTATAAACTCAATGTGTTAGTATTATATAATTTTTCATAGCACATACATGTGAGCACTATGTTATTTAAAGCTACCATTTACGAGGTATGTCTTTCATTGACTTGAATGTGCCCTGGCGGTTGGGAGTATGTCATGCTCACTGGAATGTCTCGCTGACGGTGGCGCGCGTGTTGGATCATTCGGTTCCCTTCAAAATGGTTGAGCCAAATGATGCCGATCCATGCGTCATGTTCGTGAACGGGCGCCGTTAGTTGGGACTGGTCATCTCTTAGCTGCCTCGGTTATTCTAAATTTATTTTGAATTGTTTATTATGATTATATTTTTATCTAAACCTCTTTTAACGTACACGACTTGTTACATTGTTCTCACATTGTACCCTAGGTTCAATATGAATGACGTAAACGAAATTTGTAACATATTATTGATTTTAAAAGAGTGTTGTTCATGGAGTTTCTTACTCGTTCTTCTCCATAGAAACCTACTGTTTGGAACGAGCGACTAGCTTCAACTTTCTGACTGACTGACTCTGACAATTCAAAAGTACCTGTAAATGGTTTATTTGAAATAAATGATTTTGAGTTTAAATTTGATTGAGAGTCGACTACGCCTTTTAAGCAACTTTCAAGTGTTTTGTGTAGCCGGTATGAAGCTAGATCTAGGTTTAGCCGAATGCAACCAGTTACACCTAGTTCTAGCCGTGAATTAAAGTCAAATTATTTTTTTCAATTAGACCATTAAAGGCACTTTTGAACGTCATATTATAAAATGTGAATCTAGTTGCCCATTCCAAATGATTGTCGATATCGAACTTAGAAAGCATACGAGTGCGAATAGTCCTATTGCACTCGTATGCTTTCTAACTAACAGTACGGAGGCATTTCATACTTCGTAACAGGGTAATTTAGAACTAGCGTACCTACATTGCACTCGTATGCTTTCTAACTAACGATACGTCGGCCTTGCATACTTCGCTCCAGTGAACTTTCGAACTAGCGTACATCGAGATCCTGTACTTTAGAACTAACATACGTCGACATTTCAAACTTCGACATTCAGTAGCGGAGTCGGTAGTTTCGTATGGAGAAGAATGGGCAAGAAACTCTATTTTTTTTTTTTTTTTATCTATTGATAGGAATACGTTTGACCACTATCTCACCTGATGGGAAGCGATGCTGCGGTCTAAGATGGAGCACGCTTGCCTAGAAGTAAACTATTCACTCTTGCCTTAAAGACTCCCAGGTTGTAGCTATCAGGAAACACAGACTCAGGTAGGGAATTCCACTCCTTAGCAGTACGCACAATGAATGTATTCCCAAAACGTTTCGTGCGTGTGGGTGGGATGTCCACCATGTACCGGTGGCGCATCGCCGTACGTCTTGTGGTCCGATGATGGAACGGGCTCGGCGGAATTAAATTATGCAATTCCGTCGCACACTCCCCAAAATGCAACCGATACAAAACCGACAGGCCAGCAACTCGGCGTCGATGCTCAAGACTTTGGAGCTTTGACTCGACGAGCCTATCATTGCCAATGATATTTAATTATTAGGCTACATACACTTATGTATAACCAACTGCTACCGGCTACATCTAAATCCAGCCGGTTAAAACTGGTAAGGTTTTAGCCGTAACATACCTAGGTATACAAAAATGCAAAGCATATAAAAATGTATTTTAATCTACCACGTAGATAGGTAGGTGCTTATTTCCAGGTACCTAGCAAACCTATCCAGAAGTGGATTTTTATCTAAAGTGCCCTTTGTATTGACAATATTTTGTATCGGATAGTTATCCATTTCATCGTAATAGCACAGTTATTACCTACATCGGGTTTTCCTCAAATTTGATGCGTAATTATGAATCATATTCGTATAAAATATGGTAGGTATTTAGGTACATAACAACATGTACCTACAGATTTATCAAAAGGGCTTTGGTAGTCATCGTTGACCTTTTGCATTATGAAATCCTACTACCTACTTCCTACTATCCAGTAGGAAAAGGATACTACTTCTATTACTTATAAATCCTACTACCTACTTACCTCAGTTTTATTGGTCTGAACTACCTACCTTCTATTTTAAAAGCGAAAGTTTGGGAAGATGGACGATGGATATTTGTAACTGTTTCACGGTTAGGTTAACCGCAGACCGCACCTAATTATCAGTTTGCCATACATTTATCTAGATATTGATCCAATTTAAGTCTAACATATACTGATAACTTTTATCCCGGTTTTGTGTTCCCGTAGGATAATTTAGAACTTTGGCTTAATCCGGACGTCTAAGGAGACGAAGTCGCAAGCAGGAGCTGATCTAACGCAGAGCGGTTTTAGTACTTAGTTATGTACATATGACTGTAGTTTGTCATCTATACCTATATAAGGTTAATTAAACACAATTACGGATTATTCCACCTTAGAGTTTGAGGATTGTCTAAATACGTTGTGTAATTCGTTAATGTCGCGTCTTTGTTTTTTATTACCTACCATACAACCAGATACTTAATGAGTTGGTAATTGCAAGATTATTTGATTTTTGCGGGTGATCCTTGCGATTTTGGAAATAAGTAAGTAAGTATCTACATAGATCGTTAATTGCTAAATAATGAGTACTTTTGATACATGTTGACCTTGTATTATCGCAGTTTCGTATAAAACAGCAGATTTTATGTTGTAAAGTAAGCGACCTGTCTACTGAACCCAAAGGTAAAAATTTCTTCGACTGTGTAATGTCTATTGGTTGTTGACAGGATCCCTAGGGCTAGATAAGCAATTTTATTAACAATGTTCAATAATGTTCTCCTAAAAACAAAACTGAAAAACGGTCGCCCGGCACCTAGATACTTACCTGATAATAAATAACGTGATACTATGGTAGGTAGGTAATAGAGCTTTGTGTTATCTAAAAGGGATTAGGTAGGTACATTGGGAAGGTAAGGTTGTTGACATGACAAAGGAAAGTACGTTAACCACTTAATAAGTAAGGAATTACGTTTAACTGTAGCATGAGCGTTCCTAAGGTTGTGTTCAGACTTGGGTGAAGACAGTTTATTTTTTTTAGGTTTTGGCTTTAGCTCCCAAACTACTGCAACTCCTGAAAGCCATAATCATCAGTGGCGACCACCAGAAAAGCTCAGAGGCTATGAAGCTCGACAAATCCCGAAAAAAGTTCCAACTGCCTTGGATCCCGCAACGGAATTAATCAGAAAAGAACAGCGGAGGAGTAAGAAATACATATTTTCAATTAGGTACCTCCATATCAAGCATGAGACAGGACAGAACTAGGCTAAATAGGCACAAAGGGACGTCGTTTGCAGCTCAGCGCAAATGTATTGCGTGCCTTCAGGAATGTAGGTAAACGGGCAGGACAACGTCTCCATAGAGAGTCATGTCATGCAGGAAAATATGCTGCTGTGACGTGACTCATTTGCCAACTCAATTAGATTATCCTCAGATTATGAAACAAAATGCAGATAGACCGCGCGGAACACTGAGAGTGAAGCCAAAAAAGCAAATACAAATTCAAAAGCTAATACCTACAACGCGCTTCGTGCTGTAGGTACTGACACGAGTCAGTATAGCACGAAAAGCCGCGCCGCATCGTTAAAAAAAACGAATAAAAATACAAATTGAAAAATAAAGAATACAATCACGAGATTGTAGGCATTCGCTAATTTCCGACTGCCAGTCGGTAGGTATGCATTTAAGCGGAAATTGCGAATTTAATTTCAGAAAAATTAAGCAGAGTCATCTCATAAACCCCATTACTTTTGTTTATATACCTACTACTCAAAACAAAATAAGGGCCACGAGGTATTTTTTCATTTTGGTGTAATTTATTAAACATTTACATATTGAAAGTAGTAAAATATTGAGTATACAAACTCTTTGATACCTAAACTTTTTAATATTGTAGTATTCATCTAATGCTGGCAACAATTTTAAATAAAATTTGATTTAAAATCCTTTTTGAAAATTTTGATTCCATTTTCTTTGACGTTTTGCTTTCCTTAGCTTCTTGGTTTATCAGAGTTCATTGATATCTCGAGTCAGAAACATCTTTTGCAATATGCCACAAGCACGCAGGCGTCATATGGACTCGCTGACAGCAACCAGAGCCGTTACGATGATTGAAGAAGGTCATTCGCAGCGATCTGTGGGTTTGCAATTGGGCTTTACTCGAAGAGCTATTCAAAATCTATGGAATCGTTTCCAAGAGACCGGCAGTGTTAGAAGAAGACCTGGTTCGGGCAGAGTTCGCATTACAACAGCTCAAGAGGATCGTTACATTCGATTAAGTGCGCGCCGAGATCGCACAACGACGGCCCGCAAGCTGCAAAATCGTTTACGGCTGACAACGGGTACTCGTGTCAGTGACCAAACTATTCGTAATCGATTGCATGAAGACCAGCAGGCATCAAGAAGGCGAGTTGTCCGTGTTCCATTAACCAGAAATCATCGTGCAAATCTTTTAAGATTTTCCCGTCAACATTTGGACTGGGACATAAACCAATGGGGCATGGTGCTCTTCACAGACGAATGCAAAGTTAAATTTTTTAACAACGATCGGCGTATTAGAGTATGGAGAAGACGCGGCGAGAGATTTTCAGAAGCCTGCATCCATGAAGTCGATCGTTTTGGTGGTCCAAATGTAATGATTTGGGGCGGGATAAACTTACACGGCAAAACTGAGCTCGCTATTTTAAATGAGGGTACTGTTACTGCTCAGCGGTATATTGAGGAAGTTGTCAGACCACATGTGATCCCATTTGCACAGCGAGCGGGTCCTGGATTCATCTTGATGCAAGACAATGCTCGTGCACACACGGCTCAAGCGACTCGGTTTGTACTGGAAGACTCTCAAATTCAAGTCTTGCCGTGGCCGGCGAACAGCAAGCCGGACTTAAATCCAATAGAGCACATGTGGGATCAGTTGAAATGAAGAGTTAGAGACGGTGATCAGGAAATCCACAACCAACAGCAACTCATCAACGTTGTGAAAAGGACCTGGGAAGAGATTCCAATGGAAAATGTCAGGCATTTGATTGAGAGCATGCACTCCAGGCTTCAGGAGTGCGTAGCTAAACGAGGGGGGCATACCTACCCGTTATTAAAAGATGAGCATGGAGTATTTTCTTTTGTTTTTAGTAACTTTACGTTGTTTTTATTTTTAACCTAAAATGTGTCTTTTCTTTCAAAAGCAAATAAACTTTGTAATCATTATTATTTGATTAAATTTATTGGTCTACATGGTAAAAACAACATTAGTTTTCGTTATGGAGACAATAAATATATATTGGTTTTATTATTTTCACGGTACAGACAAAATACCTTGTGGCCCTTATTTTGTTTTGAGTAGTATATAATATATATAGGTATATAATATGTAGGCGACTGGTGGCCATCTTATATCGAGAGGAAGTCTTGTGCATTTCAGAGAAGAATGGCCTGAATATGACAGGAAGAATGAAGGAAATCAGAAGTATGAGAAGGGCAAAGTAAAAGACGGTTAGAACTTTAGAAGACCGCAAATTACCTGCTAGCGTGCGAAGAACATAGATATTGAAAGTGGGACATTAAAAAAGGAGGAGAGTTGAGCAGGGCGCCGCACGGTGGATCGAAAATCGAGCTTCATAGTCATCTAAAACTTTTTCTCTTTTATAGGTATATTCTTTTTTGATTGTGAAAGGCTTCTAATGCCTTCACTAATCATGAATATATAGAAGATATATCATTTCATAGGTAAATAAAATAATTTGCAGGCAGTTACCTCAGGACAAGATATTGACGTTGTAAAATTTCAAGAATAAGTATGCATACCAGACAGCTGCTAGGTATGTGGAAGTATATAATTGGTATCATATGCCACCTACAGTGCACAAATTGCTAATACACGGGGCAGATATCATTGCCAGTAACGCAATCATGCCGATCGGGAGCCTATCAGAGGAAGCGTCTGAGTCACGCAACAAAGACTCGTAGATTTGGATATCGCAATTCGCGAAAGAAAAGCAGACAAAATTAATAAATAATTTAAATAAATTAATTTTGCTAATGTAGTCGTGTTTTACTAAAATACAGACACCTCTCTGCAAAATTTCAAGTTCATAAACCCATTGGTCCGGATGTAAGTACAAATTTTAGTTCAACCATTTTTTTATATAACCTATGTATTTTAAAAAAAAACCGCAGTGGTCACCGTTATATAAAATACGCCAAAAAATGTCAAATAAATTGTAGAATACCCATCTGTAAGGATATAACGGTTAAGGAAGCGGTTTTGAAGATATTTGCATTTATTAGTTAGGCGCCATACAAAATTTTCAATATTTTTTTTCTATTATTTTATTTACCTATGAAATGATATATCTTCTATATATTCATGATTAGTGAAGGCATTAGAACCCTTTCAAAATTAAAAAATATATATAAAAGAGAAAAAGTTTTAAATGACTATGAAGCTCGATTTTCGATCCACCGTGTGCCGCCGGCCGATGCTGTCCGAGCCGGTCTGTGTGAACGGACCCTTATTATATTTTTTTGTAAAAGATGTGAAAGACACAATTATGTATAATAAACTTTTATTTGACATAAAATAAAACGCACAGCACTTCATATACATCACAAGATAGAAAACATTACAATGGGGTACAATATTAGA
Organism: Charanyca ferruginea; assembly: GCA_947361185.1. Lineage (NCBI taxonomy): Eukaryota > Metazoa > Arthropoda > Insecta > Lepidoptera > Noctuidae > Charanyca > Charanyca ferruginea. Next base: position 7,109,363 of record OX376070.1, read on the forward strand.
TTCGCACTCTTCTACAAAATAATTGAACATTTAGAACACTTACAACTACATCAGTCATTCACACAATAACTATTACTTACTATAAATGTAATAGAAACATACAAATTTGCAAGTATTTTCTTTTATTGAAATTTCTTTTGTCGTATTATTTCAGAATAGTGAAGTGTAAGTTCAGAATATTTAAAATGAAATATACAAATTAGTTTAGACATATTAATGCAATAAGCAAGCTAATAGGAAATTACACGAGCCACGGTTAGAGCAGACAGAAAGGAATAGCAGTTTTCAAAGATTAATTGATGATGAACTTTAACACTTCTAAAATAGAGTTGAAAATTCCGTAATAGAATGCAAGAAATAAAAGTAGCATGCAATTATAATATTATGTCACGCAATTTTCAACTTTTTTGAGGTTGTTTTTTTTTTTGTTATTATCAATTCCCTAATCAAAGAAAGCTGCTCCAGTCCGTGTGTAACGGGTTAACCTGAAAAACTATGTGCTTCGGAAATCATCTTGTTTTTCGAATGTCGCGCCACAGAGTAATTCCAAGGAGAAGGTTCTAAGAAACATCTATGGTTGCACTAGCTCCATATTAGGACATTTTATCATCCACGTTCGTATTTCAAAAGACAAACGATGACTGCCGAAACGCATACCGTTTCCTGTTTTTTTTTTGTTTTCATTTTCGAAAAATAATTTATTTTTAAATTCAGTCAGTCACACAAGATAGGACAAGGATGAGACAGGCCTAGGCCATTAATAAAATCATGAAAATAAAATACCTATGACAATTGCTACATAAAACATTTTAACTAAATATTCTTTAAATTATTGTTAGTAAGTAAAGCCTTATTGTACACTGCAATAAATTAAAAATATAATTAAGTGTTAAACTTAATAATTAATAAACGAAGAAAATTTTTAAGCGTGCGTTATGAAGATAAGCTATTTATAATAAATTGTTCACAAAATAGAATGCGATTGAATGCATAAGAATAAAAAATAGTGCGTAGGTAGGTACATCAAATGCTATTAAGATCCAATTCAAGTATATTGTGTCGAACAGTTCAAGAAATAAAAGTGTTAGAAAGTTTAGTCGAAAAATAAACTATATTAGTTTATTTTTATTTACTGAAAAAGTAACTAATTGAATAATACCTACATATTACTACAATATTGTTAATAAAAAACGTATGGGGATTCATGCTTTATGATTTCTGAAATACTTACTACAAAACCTACTTATCGATATCCAACTACTTAACTCAGTACACTATAATATTATGGCAATTATCGTAATATTAGAGGCACAGTTTGATTAGGTCACACATTTAGAAAAAAATGATCAGTATAAATACCGTCTCGACCCCTATAGGTACAGTTGGGTAGACCATTAACCAACAATGTGAAAACAGAACTTAATTATTGTGTTTCTTTATTGACTTCAAAATCGACTTTATTTCAATAAACCTAGGGTACATTTTGTATTATCCAAATAAGGCGAATATATGCACAAATACGCCATGTGAAGTGCCATAAAAAATATAAAGAAACACTAGATTGAAACCTGAAAACCTGGTTAATTTTCAGTGGGAATAAAATTGACCACCAAAAAGTACTTTAAGATCCTAAGCTCCCTTATCAAAAAGTAAATTAAACACTGCCACATGACCGGGGCCCCCCGGGTAGTAACTCCTCCATCCTCTTGGTGCCCGGAAAGAAGGGCTAGACTTTTTAGCACTTTAAAGTGTTTCGAGAAAATGTTATAATATTTACTATGTATGTATGGGTGAAAAATGATTAATGCTAAAATGTGGCTAACATTTATTATTCATTTTCTATTTTGGGTTAACAATGATTAGTTTAATTAAGAGCGCCCAACCCGTCATATTTCTCATACAAACGCTCGTACGCGATTACGGCGTTATAACAAATTATTTTCCAAATATTTTTAATACATCGGTATCTTGTGGTTTAAATCTAGGTTTGTATGAAGCCAAAAATAAACTTTTTTGAGAAACAAATTTAGTAAACACGTTCGAAAATCAGCTTTTTTGCACAATTTTATCTGAACTTTGGCCGGTGATAAAGCACGCATGCATTGAAAAAGTAAAAAAACAGCTTCATAGAGACCTTGCACATGTAATGTAGATTCTAAATTACAAACATTTTTACCAATAACTTGTAAGGCTTTTTCAAAAACATGTATGTCCTGGAACAAGTTTTGAGAAATTTCCGCGCGCCAATTTTCCTGTGATGTTATCGCGTTCTCACTCACTCGTTGGTTTTCGAGCTTTGCGTTGGTTGAAACAAAACATTTTTCAATCTCGCTCGCGTCGAAGTTCGCTTGATGGGGTTGGGCGCTCTTAAAAGTCATTTGTTTAATAGACATTTTTGGTAATTATTTGACATTAAAATGGGGTTTAAATTTTGGTAACCATTTACTACTTTTGGCAATATAAAGTGATTTTTTGCCTGAATTATATGTGACTCAATTGTTGTTAATAACGTATTATTTACAATCGTTCGTAAAACCGTGTACTCTAATGAATAATATCTATCGGTACTTGATATGTTTGGGTAAATCGATGAATATTTTCAAGTTTCGACAAAAAAAAAACTCGTTGAAAAAAACAAAATTGTCGGTCCGTCGATAAGACGATTGCCCATAGATGAAGCAAGAAACTAGAGTGCTGTAATTTCTCTTTCTTCTTACTTGGATTTAGTTTATGCCCCCTATGGAGAGAGCCCAGTACATCAGCTCAATCTGTCAAATTTCTTTGAGTTTTTTCAACTTTATTACAAGAAATAAGGTCCATGTACCATTATTATTATTACTAGAAAAATTTGAAGTCTGTAATAAATGTTATTCTTGTCGTCTTTGTAAATTGTGTTAGCATGACGAGAAGCTGACGCGAGCGTACTTTACACCGATCACGAAGTAAGAAGTACACGAACCTAAGAGCTGTTTAGATCGAAATTGCACTGCAACTTAACTTTGACTTTTATATCATTGACATAAGGTTTAAATTGTACTGTGCTGCCATGCGTTTGCGCTGAACAAGGAAAATTCAATATTAATTAGATAGAAAAACATGCAGACATATTTTAAAACGTTTAATCCCTTGTAAAATATACCTTTTTATGATATTTTGATCAAGTTTTTTTACGTAATAATATAATTCAAGATTCTACGACAAACAGGATGCTATATTTTAAAAGTGCAAAAATACTATATATTTTCAATAAGATTACGTATTATCGACTTCGTTATATTTAGATATTACAAATAATACATTATTTTATTATAATCGTACATAATACAATAATATCTTAATTTTGGGTCCCTAATATCGATCGAACACTAAAGTTACAGTTTGTAAAATTACTGTATTGGGTACTGGTTAATTATAAAATAACGCAAATAACATTGTTTCTGAGAAATATATTAAGTAAAATGTACATTTTTTCTTATGATAATAATTAATACAAATGGCACAGGAAAAGAAGCGATAAAATATGTGGGTTTTTTTCTGGTGACAGGCTCCATTGTCGATGTAAAACTAGGGTCATTCGACGAAGCAATCGGAAACTTTCGTTATTTAACGAACATAGCCGAAGAAGTTAAAGAAAAAAGAGCAGCAGCAGCATGCTTGAGCAGTTCTCTTTGATAATGAACACACACACATCACAAATAGAGTTCAAAATCGTGCGCAAAGCATAATTCTGTCCGGCATTTATTACTTTGCACGCAATTATGACATTTCCTACTTTATGTTTGGAGATTTTAGAGTAGCAGTATGCTTGAGTTCTCACTGATAATTAACCAAAATACGTCGCAAATAAAGTCTAAAATTGTGTGCAGCATTTATAAACTTGCACGTAATTATGAAAATTTCAACTTATTGTGTTTGGTATTGAAGTTCATTATCCATTCATTAATGAAATCTGCTCATCTGCTGACTCATGGAATACATTACTATAAAATTAATACGTATTTATTATTACATCGACAAATTATTACATATAATGCTAATAATATGCTCAGCCTGCCACCAAACATGTTTATAAAATTATACAACTTGTTTTAAATAAATTACTAAATTCGTTGGAAAGGCAAGACTACTTAGATATATTAATGCAGTAGTGAAAAATCACAGCAAGCGTTAGAAAAACTAAATCTAAAAAATAAATTAATAAACAGTTAAATAAAGTTATCTTAACGTTAAACAGTGATATGTGGCATCGATTAATATTATTCGAGTTGTTAATCGATAATCGAATAACATCGTGAAACAAACGTTTTATAAAACTTTATAAATTATTAATATACAAACCACTGGTAGAGTTAACACTAGGAATAAATAAACGAAGGTTTATAGAAAATTATTATATCACTGAATTGATTGAAAAAGATACAAGTTAAAGTTCATACGACCTTGTTAATTAAAGCAGAGTCTAACTTTTTGACTACTCCGATTAAGCTTAGTTATGCCAAAGCGAGCTAACCCACCATATCTCAACAATCGGATAGATGACAACATCTTTATCTTTATATTTTCATAGCATAAAACAAAGTCATGTCAGTCAGTCAGTGGTGGTGTCATCTACCTATTTTAATTAATTACGTCACATTACTAAATGCAATAACGTGCAATGTATGTACTTGCAAACCTTATACTTAGAATAGATTTAAAATTAAGCAGCGATAAATATTCAAAATCATTAAAATTACTTCGAAAAATGGGATACATTTTGATATAAGTAAGTTAGTTCGTTTCGGTAAAACTAAATCAGAATTAAAAAATTGCGCAATACTGGAAACCATCACGATTGGTCGATCTTTGAGTACCGGTAAAATGCCATGTAACATTGCCCACATTGTCTACATTTAAAAAAGTTAAATTGCCGCTGAGAAATGTTTTTTTGCCATATAGATAATACCATAGACAACAAAAACATTTCTCAGCGGCAATAATACCATAATACCATAGACAGCAAAAACATTTCTCAGCGGCAATAAATAAACTTTTTAGAATGTTGGCAATGTTACAGCATTTTACGGTACCAATTTAAATTATACTTTAATAAAAAAAAAAATTAAATTAATTAATTTTTAATAAAAAATAGCCAATGACCTTTTCCTCTTACCGATCGGTTCAGGGATTTGCCGTGATAAGGTATCAAACAGATAGACAGCATTACTCTAACATTTCCAATATTAGTGTAGATAAAAAATTGAAAACATTCTATTTTCAAGTACGGAGAAGTCACAAAGTTAGATGCAGTCTTAAAAAGTGAAAAAAAAAAAGCTTTAACATGCATTTTCAGTTAAAATTCGATCAAGACTGAAATTCTTAGGCCCTTCCACACCTTGTATCTATTAACCAATAATTAAAACTTATAATTATTTTTGACTATACAGCATTCTATATCATGTAAAAAGTTGTTATACTACTTGAAACCATGAACACACTGTAATTTCGTTTCAATATTCATAGTATACACTGAATCGGTAGATTTGATACTAATAAGAACTTGTTCATGTAATAGGTGATTAAAGAAGAATACTTATTATTTGTACTAGCCTTTGTTCAAGACTTCATTCGCGTGGAAGACTGACAAAGATGTAACAGTATGTCTATCAGCGAAATCTTAGCTTTATAGGTCAAGTAGTTTTCAAGATTTTGTGTTTAGTCAGTGAGTGAGAGACCTTTCGTTTTGATAACAAATAGGTTTCATTTACTTTCTGGCAGTCAATACCAAATTTACAAGTCCATTACAGAGAACGAGGTTGTACAAAAAAAAGGCGTGGATTTATAGGAATTTTGTGCATAATTTGTGTAGCCATGAAATCCTTTAGACGCGGCTAATTGCACGACTGTTGTGCTCTATCAATTTCAGCTGTATACTAAAGCAGCTAAAGTGGACTTTTGCTTTGATTTTTTGCTTATTTACCACAGGAGAACAAGTCCCTTAGTATCTAGACCAAATTCGGCGTATATGATGAACATACATTCCTAATACGATCAGTCAGGTCTTACAACGACTGTACAATATAATTGGCAAGGGAGTTAGCTCATTATCAGTTGGACCCGCTTTCCGAACACGGCTGCGTCAGCCCCTGAGTGTAGGCTAGCTGTATGCTTTCACATACGAACTTGTACTGGCTCTGTGGAAAGAAATAAAATGTTTTAGTGATATAATTCATTGTTGTGTCCTTTCCTATCATCCTCAATCCTTGAACCGTGTGCGGGCCCACCTTTCCATCACTGATCGTAACCCTGGTGGTATGGGGTTCTAAAACTAATATATACCACTGAGAAAATCGGTTAGGTTAGAACTGTGACCATTAAAGCGCGAAGGCGACCGAAGCGAGCGGTGCCGCGGTAGCGACCGCCGAGCGCTCTATTTTACACACTCTATTTTTGGTGAATCATTTGGGTTAGGTTAGGTGAGTGGTATATAGTTTAAGACCTACCATACCATCAGGGGTATGGCCAGTGGTATGGTGGGACCGCGATGTTTGAATCGCTTTACATTTGCTTTATAATTCCTTTTCGAAGATGTTCTCAACTAGCGGGTACAGCAGGTATAGCGGCTGTCGTAGTTGTATGGTCGTATGCTATACCCTGTTCACAATAAGATTAGACATTTACTCAAACCTTTTTTACAATCCGTTCAACCGACTTTGACTACTATTGCGTAGCATGACAAATGACAACTGCAGTAAACAGTTGTATTGAAACCACTTTTTTTGCCTCTAATGTCATCCTTAAGCCTACGGAATAAAAGTCAAAATCGGTTGAAGGGACTGTAAACAAGGTTTGTGTTTATGTCTAATCTTATTGTGAACAGGGTATAGTGACACAGTGAGCCTCACCGCGTTCTGTATGCACATGGGCCTCTGCGCGCGCATGGCTCGCACCAGGTCCAGCGGGTACAGCGGCTGTCGTAGTTGTATGGTCGTATGCTAGTGACACAGTGAGCCTCACCGCGTTCTGTATGCACATGGGCCTCTGCGCGCGCATGGCTCGCACCAGGTCCAGCGGGTACAGCGGCTGTCGTAGTTGTATGGTCGTATGCTAGTGACACAGTGAGCCTCACCGCGTTCTGTATGCACATGGGCCTCTGCGCGCGCATGGCTCGCACCAGGTCCAGCGGGTACAGCGGCTGTCGTAGTTGTATGGTCGTATGCTAGTGACACAGTGAGCCTCACCGCGTTCTGTATGCACATGGGCCTCTGCGCGCGCATGGCTCGCACCAGGTCCAGCGGGTACAGCGGCTGTCGTAGTTGTATGGTCGTATGCTAGTGACACAGTGAGCCTCACCGCGTTCTGTATGCACATGGGCCTCTGCGCGCGCATGGCTCGCACCAGGTCCAGCGGGTACAGCGGCTGTCGTAGTTGTATGGTCGTATGCTAGTGACACAGTGAGCCTCACCGCGTTCTGTATGCACATGGGCCTCTGCGCGCGCATGGCTCGCACCAGGTCCAGCGGGTACAGCGGCTGTCGTAGTTGTATGGTCGTATGCTAGTGACACAGTGAGCCTCACCGCGTTCTGTATGCACATGGGCCTCTGCGCGCGCATGGCTCGCACCAGGTCCAGCGGGTACAGCGGCTGTCGTAGTTGTATGGTCGTATGCTAGTGACACAGTGAGCCTCACCGCGTTCTGTATGCACATGGGCCTCTGCGCGCGCATGGCTCGCACCAGGTCCAGCGGGTACAGCGGCTGTCGTAGTTGTATGGTCGTATGCTAGTGACACAGTGAGCCTCACCGCGTTCTGTATGCACATGGGCCTCTGCGCGCGCATGGCTCGCACCAGGTCCAGCGGGTACAGCGGCTGTCGTAGTTGTATGGTCGTATGCTAGTGACACAGTGAGCCTCACCGCGTTCTGTATGCACATGGGCCTCTGCGCGCGCATGGCTCGCACCAGGTCCAGCGGGTACAGCGGCTGTCGTAGTTGTATGGTCGTATGCTAGTGACACAGTGAGCCTCACCGCGTTCTGTATGCACATGGGCCTCTGCGCGCGCATGGCTCGCACCAGGTCCAGCGGGTACAGCGGCTGTCGTAGTTGTATGGTCGTATGCTAGTGACACAGTGAGCCTCACCGCGTTCTGTATGCACATGGGCCTCTGCGCGCGCATGGCTCGCACCAGGTCCAGCGGGTACAGCGGCTGTCGTAGTTGTATGGTCGTATGCTAGTGACACAGTGAGCCTCACCGCGTTCTGTATGCACATGGGCCTCTGCGCGCGCATGGCTCGCACCAGGTCCAGCGGGTACAGCGGCTGTCGTAGTTGTATGGTCGTATGCTAGTGACACAGTGAGCCTCACCGCGTTCTGTATGCACATGGGCCTCTGCGCGCGCATGGCTCGCACCAGGTCCAGCGGGTACAGCGGCTGCCGCCGGGCCGCCTGCGCCAGCGCCACCTCGCACAGCACGAGCGCGCCGGTGCGCCCCACCCCCGCCGAGCAGTGCACCACCATGGGGGGGTCTAGTGTGCGCTCCTCTTCACCGTCGTCGTCGGGGTCCACGACCGTTGGTATCACTGTAAAAGTCAAAATTATGTTCTTATTTGATATTCCACCATTTAGAATTTTAGGGCGTTTTCATATGAGCTGATCCGTGCGTACAGCTCGTACGTATAGCTATATACACGTATTTTTAAGTCCACACTATAGCATCGTTACACAGCACATCACACTTGACGGCAGCATCGATGCACGCTCGCATATCTATATCGGCATAAGATGCCATAGGAATCTTTTATGACCTCTGCAAGGCATTTGATTGCGTAAATCACGACACATTGCTTCTGAAACTAGAGCATTACGGACTAGGTAAACTTGAGCATAGTTTAGTAAAATCTTATCTAAATGATAGACAGCAGGAAGTTCAGATAAATGGGATGAATTCATATGGTTGAAAAGTAAAAAGGGAGTTCCACAAGGCTTAACTTTAGGTCCTACCCTCTTTTGTGAGTTCCTCTCAAATGTCAAAAGTAGTGATTGTGACATAGTATTGAAAACAAAATGGAATTCATCGATAAAGTTTTAATTTAAAGGAGTGTACATGGAGTTTCTTGCTCGTTCTTATTATTAGGAACCTACTGTTTGGAACGAGCAACTATAATAGCTTCAACTTTCTGACTGACTGACTCTGACAATTCAAAAGAACCTGTTAATGGTTTAATTGGAATAAATGGTTTTGAGATCGACTTTCTAGTAATAAGGCTTTTGGCATGTGACTAAAATTAAGTCATGTCACATTTAGAAAAAATGGCCTATCTACATTTAAAAATGAATATCAACCAATCAATTACAAATTAATATTCACCACTTGCATTTATGTATAATTTTAAATGTGTTCGAAATTCTACACGAAATTTTATTTATTTATCGAGGACTATTAGGATGCTTTGGCACATAATATATTCAACAGTATTTTTTTTTATTAATTATTTTTTTTTTACAAAATAATAGATAAGGCCATTTTTGTGCTTCTTCTGCTTTTAGAGTCGATGGGTTTTTTTAGCTACTACTCAGAGTGCGCTCTGATTATTAGCTAAAAAAAACCATCGACTAAGTAACTTCTATGTACTATCCACCAGTACATTACATACATTCTGTCAAGAAAGTACTTGGAATAAATCAATCAAAAAGCTCATTTAAAGGGATTGTCAAATTACTTTTTGACGCTAAGTTGGCACAACTGTCCTCTTTACTTAGGCGGAGTTCAATCGTCACTGGACATTCTGTTTGTTCACAGTGCGCCATTTTGTCAGATCATGTCAACTGTGTTTTGCAATTTTTATTATAGTTAAAAATAACTGACAAATAATTTAAATATATCTTCGTGTGCAGAAGCACTGAAAATGTTACATAAGGCTTTCAGTGAATCGACTTTAGCAAAAACACGTGCACGTATGAGTGGTATAATGCATCCCCTGACGCGTCCGCGAACATTGCCTAAAAATGCCTAAAACGTCTGAGCATTTTGTAGGTATAAAATTATTTTAGGTAGACCTTCAGAAAAATCAAGATTTCGCCATTATACAGATAATTACACAATATAACATATACCTTCGTGGATTCGTTATGAGTTTACCTATCTATTGGTATATGTATCTAAGAAATTCAAACTAACCTGACCACACAGCGCCGTGAAATATTTTCATTTTGATATTTTTCCTTCACATGACCTTCAAACTTGATCACAATACACCGAATTCACAAACATATTCTCCTAAATAACACTATAACACGACAACACATATGTTTAGGCACTCATATAACACCGTAGTTCACTTCCAAACATACTACTTGCAGAAAAAAAGGTAACAATTCGAACACGCGCAACGCTTGCGCGGCGCGCCATTTTCGTCACTGCGCCGTCACAGCCGTAGTACAGTCAGCGCAGACATAAAACGGTGAGTATTGTCACACCTCGGACACTTCATACAAAACTTGCAAAATAATTACCTATTACTACTACAAAACCAAATGACGTCTGTACACGTGCAAATGTGTGCGTGAATTTTAGTAGGGTTGAATCAGTTGGATGTCGTGGCGTACAAAATGGCGCGAAAAGTGCAGCGCTTTGCGTCGGGCGAACCGAACGACGACGGAACTACCCGAACGTTTCGAGCGTTATTATGAAGTGATCTTGTCCGAGCGGTCAATTATTTATTTCTAATAAATAAAATAAATGATATTTGATTATGAATATTCGGATTTGTAATGACATAAAAGTAATATTATAATATTTATTATGTAAAGAGGTTTATTTATTCATCAATAATGGTAAATTAAGGTACCTAATTACAAAATATGGAATTCACGATCGCCCCGTACCATTACGCGGCAACGCAATGGGGCGACGCGACAAAGTTAGTGCGTAGGGTAGGTACTACTTTTCAATTCCAAGAATGAATAGAACGTGAAAGAAAGGGACATAAGTACATAACAAAGACAATAAAGAGAGAGAGCAATATTAATAGCTGGTAATGTTGGTATGTTATTATTAGGGAAGTTTTAATTGTATTATTATAAAACGACGAAAACTTGGAAAATAAATGAATCATCGAGATTAAAACTAATAAATAAAACTTAAAACAAAATAAATCGCAAAATTGTGTGTTTGTGTCAGCAGTACCTACCTACAGCGCTGCAGTTCTTACGATTTTGAGCGCCCTGGCTAAAGAGTCGGCGGTTAGCCCCTGTAAGTGCGGGGTGAGGGTGCGGTATCTGATATAGCGCGGGGAAGGGAGTGTCCCTTCTGTACGTAGTACTATTAAGTATTCTGTGGTATTGTTATAATAAATTATGTAGAATTACTGAAAAATAAGTGTAGTACGTACTTGTACTTGTACTTGTAAGTACTTGGTGGTTATATTCACGGACTTATTCACTTTGAAAAACGATTACGATGTCAATACGCAACAAAATTATGATCTCGAGGCCTAAATATGTTCATAGATAAATAAACTAGCAACTTATGTGTATTCAAGACTATATAAACGAAAATTTATTGTAAAATTATTGCGTAAGCCGACCGCCATCATGCACAAAATTAGTACATTCCAAAAGTTTCGTCACTTTTTCACTGATATATCTATCACTTTTCGAAAAACTACAACTCAATACGGAATCTACACTTATTTCTCAGTAATTCTACATAATTTATTATAACAATACTCACCGTTTTCTTCGGAAATTCATTTTCAAGCACAGACACACAACGAACTGTTGAGGCGAATCTCATAGCAAAATGACAGATCATTTTTATTTTTTCTTTATGGCACGAAATTAGGGTGTGACACCAAAAATGTTACTAAAATCGGTTAAATAGTTATCGATTGTTGGAAATATAGATATAATCTGTTGCAAAATGCGATATTGCTTGAAATATGGGCGGCCAATGATGAACGATTCCTTACGCGCACCCGTGTGCGCGCGCGACACTTAGAGCATTTTCTCTTACGCAAGGACGTTCAAGAGGTCGAGATGTGGTGTAAGATTTGCCTCGTTCTTGCCATCAACATCTTTTACTGAACTAACATCGCTATAATAAAGGAAATGGTGACTGAAAATCGTCGTTTTAGTCTGGGAGAGATAGCTGCTGAAATTTCTGTACCTCAAGAATCAACTCATACCGTATTAAATGATTGTTTTGGCATGAAATGCGTTACTGCTCGACTAGTACCGAAAGATTTGAATCGTCTGCAAAATTTCAATCGCGTTAACGTTGCTAAAGAGGTGTTAGAAAGAGTGAATTTCTACGTAACATTCATAAAACGCATTGTTACTGGTGACGACACATAGGTTTACGAGTTTGACATGCGAATCAGCCAACAAGAATCGGATTGGCGCCTTCTAACTGAAATAAAAAAATCGGACAAATGCGAGTCGGACTCGCCCACCGAGAGTTCCGTACATATTTGTAGGTACAGTCACCAAAAGAGATAAGTATCCATGTCGCCGGGAATAGTTGAAGTTTACTTAGAAACCAATGGAGGCTTTCAAATGAAAATTGAAATTGAATTAAATCATTGAACTGTTTATTCTCTATTAATTGTACTTAATTTTATTCATAAACACCCATCGGTTTCTAAGTAAACTTCAACCATTCCCGGCGACATGGATACTTATCTCCTTTGGTGACCGTACATACCCATACTTCTATACTAATCCATACTTTAATCTACTTAATATTATAAATGCGTTTTTTTGCGACATAAACGCCCGTATCTTTTTTACACGTTAACATAGAGGGTTGATTTTTTACAGCATCAAGGGACCGTAGACTTGAGTATATGTTTTTAATTTTAGCTCGATACCTCCACGCGTTCCCGAGATAAGGGTCTTGACAGACAGACGGACAACAAAGTGATCCTATAAGGGTTACGACCCTAAAAAGACCCTAAAAAGATGACGTAAAAGAAAATTCGCGGCAACTACTGAAGTCGATTCCAAAAAGTACGTCTAAAATGTTTATATTAATACGGAATAGACCTACTTTGAAGGCGATACAATAACTCTTGATATTTAACACATATTTTGTTTTTTATTGAATAATTCTCGGTACTTTCTTGACACAGTAGTATAAAGAGCATTGATCTAATTCGTTTTAAAATTTTGAACAAGTACATTGCTATGGCGGTCTTTGTGTTACATCGATATTTAGTCCATCACCAAAAAAACTAAAAACCAAAGAAAATAGCATAAATAATTTCAGTAATATGTGCTTGAGTGAAATGTAACCAGTGTTGCATGAATGCAAAATGAGAGTACATGACCCATACTCTCGTACACCACGAGAGTATGGGTCAATTCATACTAGAAGAGAGTCGAAGCGCATCGAAGCGTTAATCGGAAACTTAACATAGCAAATACACCCTTATCTCCCCATCATAATATACATATTTCTTCTAAGATAAAAAAAAAGACGCGTGAATTCGCGCTTTCTACAGAATAGGGTATTTTACTCTAAATGAGAAAAAATCTATAAATATATTATTGACAAAAAGCAATCGGAAAATGTTAGTATTAGTTCATAAAAGAATAAAACAATTTTTAAAATTCAATTCAAAGTTTTCAGTTTTTTTTATCTGTTTTATAATACCATGAAATAGTTATACGCCCATGTTATTACGCCATATGGCTGTGTAAGCAAAAAAATTACAACTGTCAGTCAACCGATTAGCGTATAAAGGCTTTGTACTTTTATTATTTTCGTAACCAACGTATTTTTTTAATTATTACACCTATCACAAAATATTATTTTAATTATATTCAATTATCATTTAAAATAGCAGCGCATTTGTGACACAGCGAACTGACGTAATTTTCGCAGACCAATATGGCGTCCACTACAAGGCGTTTTCGTCAAACTACGCGCGAAATTTGAAAATTTTGATGCATTTTTATGGAACTTACTGACTGAATAAAAAAATTCTTTTTTTTTTTTTTTTTAGGTGGCCTATTGGCACTACAGAATTTAATTAAGACACTTCAAAAATGGATGTGATACCCTATTAGCTTTTTTATCTTAGAAGAAATATGTTGTAGAGATAAGGGTGATTTTTTTTTAGTTTCAGATTGATTCGATGCGCATCTAATCAATCTGAAACTAGTGTGTAGATAACGTGTAAAAGTGTGATGTGTGACTTATGCTGTATGAAAGCAAAATGAGAGTAAATGTGTGTACGTGAGTATGTGAGCAAGTGAAAATAACAACACTCACGGGCGGCAGGTTTCCTCAGCTGGGCGCAGAGCTGCGTGAAGCTGATGAAGGCGGAGGCGTCCTCAGGCACGCCGTGGTCGGGCCACGCGGTGTACTGGAGCTGGGTTACATTGCGATATGCGCCTGTGTTCTCCTAGTAGAAAGTACGTGGTTAACATCGTAATTTGTAAAATCACTATCATCATCACTACATATTAGTCCCCCGCAGCGCTTAGAAATGTTCGCTCGTTCGGATTTACGTAATTATGGATTCCAGTAATAAAAAGAGGAATTATCTAGGAAGGTAGAAAGGCGATAATATTGTTACGAGCTGGGGTTCGGGATGAATAATTAACACCCATTTACAACAAACAAAACACAAACACTTTATTTAAAAAGAAAAACTCAATCACTTAAAAAAATCACTTGTTAATCACTTAGATCGCAGTATTCGCAATAGTCGCCGTTTTCGCACTCATATAAATAGTGCGCAGCCAACGGTGGCGAGTAAGTTACGTTTAGGATGCGAAACTTATAAGAATTAGTTCGTTTGCAATAGGCAAACGAACTAATTCTTACAAGTTTCTGATTACTGTATTTGTGACTGTTTAAGTGTTGTTGGTTTAAATTGGTATAGATTATTTACCCCGAACTCCAGCTCGTAACAATATCATAGAATATGCCGTGATCAAAAGCGCCAGTATTGCCATATGTAAACTAACCCTCGGTTCCTGTCACGAAAAATTAACGTAACAAATTCTCATGCGCGCGTTTGCTTCTGTGACAGATCTTTTTTTACACGTCCTACACTAGGAATTTCTCCTATATCCTGTTCGTGGGTCCCGTTTACAAACATAATATAAAAAGTCACATACACAAACAGACTATCTGTACAACTATTTGTAGGCAATACAAATATTTGCTCCGTGCGGGAATCGAACTCGCGACATGCAGCGAAGCAGACAATCGCTCAACCACTGTCCCAACCGTTTCTGTCGTTATTGATAATTTACTCAACCAATCACAGCAGCTTATATGCAGCTAATGTTCTGTATTATTATACTTTGATGTGTGTTGTTTGTTTATGCTCATGGGCTCACAAATGGCAGAAATATGTAAGTTCAATTATGCTTTCGTAGTAGATGAGAAATAACATTAATGAAAAACCAATTTACCTTCATAGTCATCTCTCTCCTAACATAATGTCCAAAGTTCTGTTCACTAGTTGTAAGTATCGTCAAACTGTTGGTCGCTTTCAGCGGTGTGTTGCCAACCTTTGGCCAATATTGGTGACATTTCGCTCTGCCCCGTTCTGTTAGAACTGTTAGCATTACTATGAGACTGCTTTCTGACTCCCACACCATCTGCCAGAAGTCACCTACTGTTGTTGATAGAGGACCTGAAGAAGAAATAAGGCAATATAATGTAAAATATTAAAGATAGCCTTTTTAGTTTACGATTCTGACAGATGTGTGTACTGGTTCTATCTTCAAAAGACCACCTCAGACGTCAATCTACGTGGTTCTCATATAAGATCTGACCTTCACAAGAAATTGTATGGACTTAAGTGACTGGCTTCCGAGTTTGTTTTTCAGTGTAGTCGGATAGAAAACAGTGACCTTGTCAGGCCAAAGATATTTCCCCTTACTAGAAATTTACGCGGATGGACTTTTGCGACACTATAGACATTACAAGCGCTTATTGTGCGAGCCCACTTGTGCGACTGACTTTTGCACGAATAGAATTCCGCGAAAGACACTTGCGCAGAAATTTTATTTTCGGTAAAGTTATATTATGCGGTTTTATGCGTTTCACAGCTCGGAAGGATCATCTGAGAGCGGGGGAGGTAGATATCAAAATCCTAAATAGCGGTTGCAAAATTTAACAAAATATACATCATGGGTGTCGTGTCGACTTTGACCTCATTTTCGTCATCAGCGCCCCGAAAAATTGGTCCATTTTCATTCAAGTGACTTTGAACTGACGATCGCTCGGCGCTTTTGGTACTTTTTACCCTATTTTCTCTACTTTTTTATAACCTTGTAGTGTCGTAAAGTTATAAATAATGTTGACATACACACCTTGTGTTGCAATGTACGTAAGGACTAGATCAGAGTTCGGTATCTCCATGTTGATGTACGACGCGTTGATGTAGTCACCTGTTGGTCCGTTTTTCAGTATAACTCGCGTTGAATCGTCTGCAAAAGGAAAAGGTATTTTTTTGATTGCCTTATTCATCATTAAATATTCTAGTTTAAGGTTACTTTTTAAGCCGGCTATCGTTTTTTGCTATTTTAACCAAATTTATGTATTTTGTGCAACAATTTTCACACCTGATCTTACGTGATGATGCGAGCTAAGGTGGAGCACACTTGCCTAGGATGAACCAGTTCACTTGTACCTTGATGATACCCAAATTATTTGTATCGGGAAATAGAAAGACGGCAGTGAATTTCACTGGGGATGGGGGAATTAAGATGTGTAATTTCACGCAAAGCACATTTTTCAAAATGTACCCAGAGAAAGACAGAGACGACACAGTTGGTGGAGTGGTTTAGCGATTGACTGCTGTGCTGCGTGTCGCGGGTTCGATTCCTGCACGGAACAAATATTTGTATGGCCTACAGATAGTTGTTCCGGGTCTGGCTGTTTGTGTATGTGAGTTTATATGTTTGTACAACGCACCCACGACATCGTAGGAATTCCAAGTGTGGGGCTACGTTTAAAAAAAAAAATAAAAAAAAAGATACTTAGGTCGCTTCTCTTTTATCAACCAGAAATAGTCATTGTTTCAACACTTACAAGGTGCAATATCCCTGTACCGATTCTTGTTCAAGTTACACGGCAACTTCGACACATTGGTGGGTTCTTCAGGCAGCCTCCTCAGCAGAGTTTCGTATTGTTTGAGCGCGTTTCCGCTAGCGAGCCCGTCGCCTAGCAACAGTATGGATTGTTCTAGAGCGTCGCCTTCGTGTCTCGATTCTTCGGAGCATAGAGGCACAAAGCAAGCTTCGGGTTCTTCTGCGCCTGGATCTTCGGGTGCGTAGACGGCTGGAAAGAGTATTTAATGTGTATTTTATTAATGGTGAACCATTTGACAGCCACAGTTATGTGTATGTCGCAACATCAGGATTTACTTTGTTAGATTCGGCCATCATGTGGGCAGAAGTTGGGTTTCATGCAATGCAAACACACTGGGTACCTATAGGGTACCTACAATACACGGCGTTTATTAAAACCACAATTTAGCACAAATTCAATTTAAAATAAACTCAGACTCAAATTAAAATAGACATAGTAACACTTAAACACACAGTACAGTTTCGGGACGTCTTAGCTCCGATGCGATCAGACACTGAATTCTGAATGTCTTCCTCGCTGTGGGCTAAAAACATCACGACTCTGTAGAAGCGCGCCAAATGTAGTGGTAGATCACGTGTTCTCCATAATGGCGGGCTTGGATTCGTTCCACGTTCGTACTATTGACCGGCTACGACATATAGATGACAGACCAAAATCTGGCCACCACGTCAAAATCACGACTAAATAACAGACTTTTATACGTAAATAAAGCTCATAAAACAGCATTGGTTTTTAATTCATTTGCTAATTATGTTCCTTGAGTAGTTAAGTCATCCTAATTTATATTAGTTGAACTTTTTTCTTTATATTTAATCTATAACCACATAAGATGAGAAAGACATGCATTACAACACGATTAAAATGAATGTATTTTTTTACAAATTTCAAAATTGGTCTCAATATTCATTGGTTGCATATTCATGAGTACTTTTACCCTTTTAAAAATGAAAAGTGAATCAAATGTCAGCTTGTATCGTATAGTTTAGTACAACGACGTCTAAGTAGCGTCTGGACATAAATAAAATAAATAAATAAAATTCATTTATTTCGGATAACAAAATCCATATAGGCTTACACTATTAAAATACAAAATACAAGAAAACTACACGAAACAAAACAAACAAAACACACTAAATTACTCTCCTAATGAAGGATCTCCATAGGGGAGAAGAGATTCTATCCGCTAAAATCTTCAGAATTCCATTGCAGCTGCCACGCATTCTGCGGATCAGGGATACAGTTTTCTTACGAATGACGGCATGAAAGCCATCAGTGCGATACATTGCAAACATCCCCGATGCACTACAGAAGCGAGGCAGCCCCAACATCATCCTGAAGATATTATTATACTGGACGCGCAGGACATCCAGCGATCTTTTGGTGTAACTGACCCACAGATTTCCCGTATAAAAGCTTTGACAATAGGCCTTAAACAAGGTTACTTTCACTTGTTCAGAGCAGCGGGAAAATCTGCGGGCCAGCATGTTACCTCTGACTGCTAATGCCCTGCGCTCCCTCTCAATTTCAAGATCATCTTCAAGACCATCGGTGATTAAATGCCCCAGGTATTTAAATTTCGAAACACGATTTATGCACAAGCCATTTAGGGTAATATTGTGTAAATACTCAGGGCATCCACCGGCGGCCTTGAAGACCATATATTCCGTTTTTTGGACATTGTATACAAGACCATTACACACACACATAGGATTGAACTCACCATTAGGCTTGACGACCAACGTTAGAGCACCTCTCGTGTTCCTAATCATCTGTACTACTTGTTCGTGTGTCATTTCGTCGACATCCTGCCCGTTTATTGATATTACCTGTAATTACATAAATTATCATAAATATGATTGCAATGGAATTTGAACTTTATTCTATACTAGCTTTTGCCCGCGACTTCGTCCGCGTGAATGTCGGTTACCGTGGATTAAAAAGTAGCCTATGTCCTTCCCCAAGGTTCAAGCGAAATTCATACCAAATTTCATCAAAATCGGTTCAGTCGTTACATCGTGAAAGCGAAACAGAGTTACTTTCGCATTTATAATATTAAAGTATGGAAGTATGGAAGTATGGATTAGTATGGATGACACTTAGTTTGTTTCCAAAACTTGATAATTGTCTAACATTCTGTTAGACAATAGGGTATTTTACTCTATACGAGAAAAAATCTATAAATATTTTATTGAGACAGTTTAGGCATAAAGCAGTCGGAAAATGTAAGTTTTATTTCACAAAACCAATTTTTAAATTCAATTCAAAGTTTTCAGTATTTTTAATCTGTTATAAAACACCGTGAAATAGTAGCGGCCATGTTATTACGCCATACGGCTGTGTAAACAAAAAATTGTCAACTGTCAGTCAACCGATTGGCGTAATATAGGCTTTGTACTTTTATTATTTTCGTAACCAACGTAATTTTTTAATTATTACACCTATTACAAAATATGCTTTTAATTATTTTTAAATGATATACAATTATCATATTTAATATGAGCTCATTTGATACTAAACGAACTGACATCATTTACGCTGAGCAATATGGCGTCAAGTAAGACGCGTTTTCGTCAAACTACGCGCGAAATTTGAAAATTTAAAATTTAGATGCATTTTTATGGCACTTATCGATTGAATAAAAATTTTGTGTTTTTTTTGGTGGCATATTAGCACTACAGAATTTCATTGAGACACTTTTCAAAAATGGGTGTAATACCCTATTGTTACGATTGGACTGTACAGTTTTCTAGTAACGTTTAAACTGTACCGTCCGATCAAGCTCCGAGCTCCTCAACCATTGGGTGGGTGATGAAGTATTTTTTTTCTGAAAGGTTACCTGGTCTCCCTCCTGTAGCTGTAGCCTGGTCCTGCTAGCTACTCGGGACACAAGCACGGCCGCCCCCCCACCCCCTCTCACGTTGAACCCGAACAGTCCATCAGCGCCGGGCTCGAGACGTATTCGGACTCCTCCGTTGCACTCGTTCGTTTCGTTCCCTTCTGAACCAGATTCGGACTCGTCGACGTAGGATAGCGGGATGCGGAGGATGCGTTCGAGGAAGTCGCCTTCACTGTAATTTTTTTTTGTGTCATTGGGTGATAAACATGGGGGTATACTGCATGCACCACCTGATTTAAAATGGTCATCGCTGCCTATCATGTCAACCTTAAGACGCCCACTGCTGGGCATAGGTCTCCCCCAAAGGGTGTTCAGCCGTAATCGCCATGCTTGGCCGATGCATGTTGGCGATTGTAGTAGGTGTTATGGTAATCAGAAGGACGCTACTGCCCATCCTTTGGTCAATATCCCTCTGTCGCCTCTGTAACGTAATTTTATTATAGGATTACTATTGGCGTAATTGGGATTTCAACGGGCCATTATAAATAACTTATAAGTGAAAATTTACATATAATATGGGCCCTTTTCCGGACTTGTAAACGTTTACATATCCCATATAGTCCTGATAAAACGATGGTCTTGGGATAGTTATAAAACTGTATTTTGCTTGGTGGGGTGGTTCGCTTTTGGCCGAAGTTTAGAGCAATATTTTTCAATTCAATGATCTCGGTTGACAGATCGACCTTGCATTTAATATTTGGCAGAACTCAGGGGCAATTCTATTAATTTTAAAGAACGTTCGCATTCTAATCCGTCTATATATTAACTCTCAATCCGTATGAAATGTCTCTAATTTACTAAAATTTTGTGACATTGTTGCTGAAATGAAATTGTGACTAGATTTTGAACGTTATAAATTGACTTGAATTGACTTTACAAAGCCGTTCCTCACTCTACAAATATACAACATGATTTTTTAGTCACGTTCCAAATTTCTCAGGGTGATAGTACCCATGAAATTGAATAACTTTCTCCAAAAAACATGGGTCGAAATATTTAAAAAAAAATCGGACTTCCCATACAAAATCAATAGTCAGCTGATCGATTTTGTATGGGAAGTCCGATTTTTTTTTTAATATTTCGACCCATGTTTTTTGGAGAAAGTTATTCAATTTCATGGGTACTATCACCCTGAGAAATTTGGAACGTGACTAAAAAATCATCTTGTATATAATTCTTCAGTACGTGCGTTTGTCATCAAACTCCTTCTAAACAGTGGTGACGCGCGCCCCCCTGCGCCCGCCCGGCGACGCGCAGCCCAGCGAGCGCTGCGTCTGCGGTATGACCAGTACTCACTGTATCTCGGAGGCGGGGCGGCTGTCGCCCCAGGCGAGGCGCGGCGCGGGCTCCTCGTGCGCGGTGACGCGCGCCCCCCGCAGCCCGCCCGGCGACGCGCAGCCCAGCGAGCGCTGCGTCTGCGGTATGACCAGTACTCACTGTATCTCGGAGGCGGGGCGGCTGTCGCCCCAGGCGAGGCGCGGCGCGGGCTCCTCGTGCGCGGTGACGCGCGCCCCCCTGCGCCCGCCCGGCGACGCGCAGCCCAGCGAGCGCTGCGTCTGCGGTATGACCAGTACTCACTGTATCTCGGAGGCGGGGCGGCTGTCGCCCCAGGCGAGGCGCGGCGCGGGCTCCTCGTGCGCGGTGACGCGCGCCCCCCGCAGCCCGCCCGGCGACGCGCAGCCCAGCGAGCGCTGCGTCTGCGGTATGACCAGTACTCACTGTATCTCGGAGGCGGGGCGGCTGTCGCCCCAGGCGAGGCGCGGCGCGGGCTCCTCGTGCGCGGTGACGCGCGCCCCCCGCAGCCCGCCCGGCGACGCGCAGCCCAGCGAGCGCTGCGTCTGCGGTATGACCAGTACTCACTGTATCTCGGAGGCGGGGCGGCTGTCGCCCCAGGCGAGGCGCGGCGCGGGCTCCTCGTGCGCGGTGACGCGCGCCCCCCGCAGCCCGCCCGGCGACGCGCAGCCCAGCGAGCGCTGCGTCTGCGGTATGACCAGTACTCACTGTATCTCGGAGGCGGGGCGGCTGTCGCCCCAGGCGAGGCGCGGCGCGGGCTCCTCGTGCGCGGTGACGCGCGCCCCCCGCAGCCCGCCCGGCGACGCGCAGCCCAGCGAGCGCTGCGTCTGCGGTATGACCAGTACTCACTGTATCTCGGAGGCGGGGCGGCTGTCGCCCCAGGCGAGGCGCGGCGCGGGCTCCTCGTGCTCGGTGACGCGCGCCCCCCGCAGCCCGCCCGGCGACGCGCAGCCCAGCGAGCGCTGCGTCTGCGGTATGACCAGTACTCACTGTATCTCGGAGGCGGGGCGGCTGTCGCCCCAGGCGAGGCGCGGCGCGGGCTCCTCGTGCGCGGTGACGCGCGCCCCCCGCAGCCCGCCCGGCGACGCGCAGCCCAGCGAGCGCTGCGTCTGCGGTATGACCAGTACTCACTGTATCTCGGAGGCGGGGCGGCTGTCGCCCCAGGCGAGGCGCGGCGCGGGCTCCTAGTGCGCGGTGACGCGCGCCCCCCTGCGCCCGCCCGGCGACGCGCAGCCCAGCGAGCGCTGCGTCTGCGGTATGACCAGTACTCACTGTATCTCGGAGGCGGGGCGGCTGTCGCCCCAGGCGAGGCGCGGCGCGGGCTCCTCGTGCGCGGTGACGCGCGCCCCCCTGCGCCCGCCCGGCGACGCGCAGCCCAGCGAGCGCTGCGTCTGCGGTATGACCAGTACTCACTGTATCTCGGAGGCGGGGCGGCTGTCGCCCCAGGCGAGGCGCGGCGCGGGCTCCTCGTGCGCGGTGACGCGCGCCCCCCGCAGCCCGCCCGGCGACGCGCAGCCCAGCGAGCGCTGCGTCTGCGGTATGACCAGTACTCACTGTATCTCGGAGGCGGGGCGGCTGTCGCCCCAGGCGAGGCGCGGCGCGGGCTCCTCGTGCGCGGTGACGCGCGCCCCCCTGCGCCCGCCCGGCGACGCGCAGCCCAGCGAGCGCTGCGTCTGCGGTATGACCAGTACTCACTGTATCTCGGAGGCGGGGCGGCTGTCGCCCCAGGCGAGGCGCGGCGCGGGCTCCTCGTGCGCGGTGACGCGCGCCCCCCGCAGCCCGCCCGGCGACGCGCAGCCCAGCGAGCGCTGCGTCTGCGGTATGACCAGTACTCACTGTATCTCGGAGGCGGGGCGGCTGTCGCCCCAGGCGAGGCGCGGCGCGGGCTCCTCGTGCGCGGTGACGCGCGCCCCCCGCAGCCCGCCCGGCGACGCGCAGCCCAGCGAGCGCTGCGTCTGCGGTATGACCAGTACTCACTGTATCTCGGAGGCGGGGCGGCTGTCGCCCCAGGCGAGGCGCGGCGCGGGCTCCTCGTGCGCGGTGACGCGCGCCCCCCGCAGCCCGCCCGGCGACGCGCAGCCCAGCGAGCGCTGCGTCTGCGGTATGACCAGTACTCACTGTATCTCGGAGGCGGGGCGGCTGTCGCCCCAGGCGAGGCGCGGCGCGGGCTCCTCGTGCGCGGTGACGCGCGCCCCCCGCAGCCCGCCCGGCGACGCGCAGCCCAGCGAGCGCTGCGTCTGCGGTATGACCAGTACTCACTGTATCTCGGAGGCGGGGCGGCTGTCGCCCCAGGCGAGGCGCGGCGCGGGCTCCTCGTGCGCGGTGACGCGCGCCCCCCGCAGCCCGCCCGGCGACGCGCAGCCCAGCGAGCGCTGCGTCTGCGGTATGACCAGTACTCACTGTATCTCGGAGGCGGGGCGGCTGTCGCCCCAGGCGAGGCGCGGCGCGGGCTCCTCGTGCGCGGTGACGCGCGCCCCCCGCAGCCCGCCCGGCGACGCGCAGCCCAGCGAGCGCTGCGTCTGCGGTATGACCAGTACTCACTGTATCTCGGAGGCGGGGCGGCTGTCGCCCCAGGCGAGGCGCGGCGCGGGCTCCTCGTGCGCGGTGACGCGCGCCCCCCGCAGCCCGCCCGGCGACGCGCAGCCCAGCGAGCGCTGCGTCTGCGGTATGACCAGTACTCACTGTATCTCGGAGGCGGGGCGGCTGTCGCCCCAGGCGAGGCGCGGCGCGGGCTCCTCGTGCGCGGTGACGCGCGCCCCCCGCAGCCCGCCCGGCGACGCGCAGCCCAGCGAGCGCTGCGTCTGCGGTATGACCAGTACTCACTGTATCTCGGAGGCGGGGCGGCTGTCGCCCCAGGCGAGGCGCGGCGCGGGCTCCTCGTGCGCGGTGACGCGCGCCCCCCGCAGCCCGCCCGGCGACGCGCAGCCCAGCGAGCGCTCGCGCGTGCGGGAGCTGCTGCGTCTGCGGGAATACATACAGCTTCATGTCCAAATGTGAGTGTGGAGGATAGAGATATGAAAGGTAGAGGCACAGTATAAAGATATGAACAGTACGGAAACTACGTACAAACGTTCGAAACGACACACTCACACAGACACGCGCATCTACGATACCCCTAAACGAGGCTAAAATGTAAATCCAAGATGGAGCCTGCGAATTTTTTTTAATTTTTCTTCATGGGAGTAATTTCATTAATTTCGAGGGAAGCTGCCATCTTGGATTTACATTTTGACCTCACTATTGGGTTTAGCACATTGATATCAATCCAGTGAACGGAAATAAAACATGGAAGCATTCCTAGCTTCAAAAAATGACCCAATGCAAGTTGCGCCTGAGGGGGCGGGGCTTATCAGTTGCGCCGCGCACGTGTTTAGTTCGTCTGTAGTTGACAACAGCGGCGGTCGACTAAATTGTATTTCGGTTTTTGCTCTCTAAAACATTAAAAATGCCTTCTTGTGCAGTAAAGTGGTGTATTAATAAATCACATATACATAAAAAGGATGTTGGAATTAGTTTTCACGTGTAAGTACATCGCAATTAATTATTTTTCGATTATAAAAGAATTTTGACAGGAAGTCTATGGGGATGATGTTATGCCAAACAAACAATTTAATTTTCTTCCCTTTTTTTTACAATTATAATATGGGGATTGCACTATGCAAAATACACTAAGTTATTGTAGACACATACAAGTTTCTTTAAAGTTAATAACATGAAGAAAATAGATGTACTTATTGTATTAAAAAAGTATTTTATACTATACTTATACTTTGTATACTTGGTAGGTTGACATAATTAATAGGCATTTAAGAATTTGAACTCCTCTTGAATCTTTTCCTAAATTTTAATTTAAAATTATAAAAATTTGGTTGTTCAATCAGTATTTCTATCTTTTAGGTTGCCTGTCCAAGTTGCGGGTGTGAGTTCGGTGTACCAGTTGATTCTTTGGCAGTTTTTTTTTGCAAATTGCAAAAAACGTAACCATATTTGAATTTCGCAGGCTACCCTGGCACTTTCACGATTAATTATTTGCGTTGCACTTTATTACATAGAACATCCCGGGCGATGACATGTGGGCGCAGTGACGACGCAGAAATGTCGTAAGCGGCCTATACGTTAGAAGGTTAATTAGACCCAAATTACCAGGCAATAAGGTCGATTTAACACTGTGCATGCTGAATGTTAATACATTTTCGGCGAATCAGCGACGAGATTCCGATGTGTCAGTTTGTTTGAAATATTGTGTCAAGATGCGCGCTTAGTTTCCTTGAAGTAATGCTTCCATGTTTTATTTCCGTTCACTGTATCAATCACGATAGTCTTAACACTTTTAAAAGGAAATTGTATAAGCACTTTGAGACACAGGATATTTGATTTATCAATCCAATTAATCAATTAATTAAACCAATTAAATAATTCATTTCTTTTTTTATGTTTTATCAAATTTTAATCAATGTTTATTATTGTAAATTGTTCTGTATTTATGTATTTTTATTTATTTAATTTTAATTTAGGTACTTTAATTGAATCTAATTTAATCGTGTTTTTAGTTTATTCGTGTATTGAGCATAGTATACTCGATAATAAGTAAGGTGTGGTTACCTATAATTGAGTGTGCATTAAATGTAGAATAATGTAACGGGTAACTCTTTAATAATGTAATTTATTGTTTAATGTATCTCGTTGGTGATCCTTAATGAATGAATAAATAAATAAATTAATTAATTAAGCCGCCATCTTGGATTCAGATTTTGACCCCACTATCGGTTTTGGCACCCACGAAAACAAATAGGCCAAGTTTCCATACTGTTCATATCTTTATACTGTGGTAGAGGTAAGGAGCACTTATCTCTGTATGAAAGTGTCTGTTAAAATATGCCACAAGGCAAAGGGTGGCGCTACAATCGCGACCGGGTAAAAAATTCTAACTCGGCATACTTCAATCCGTCAACAACTGCTACTGAAGGATTCAGTAACAAAATTAATCAGAAAAGAACAGCGGAGGAGTAGGAGACAGAACAGAACTAGGCCAATAGGCACAAAGGAACATTTACAACTGGGGAAAACTCAGATGCCAAGCACCATGGATTGTAATAGACATAATTAATGGTCCTAAAAAGTGAGCTGTTATATTTGATTCCAATAATAGGTATGGCAAAAACACTTGAACTCACGGAAATTAGTTCTAGTTTGTACAAGGTCCACATAATGAACAGCTCCGAATGTAACCTGTACACTAACATTTGGATGTCAACAGTGGCCCCATAAACTCACCTAACAAAACTCCTATTGGTCGATCTAGATCTCCTCGCATCTTCCAGCGCCATGGTCTCGGTTCTGGGCACAGTAGGGGCAGCTAGCCCAGCCAGTGCTCCGAGTGCAGCTAACAAGGCTCTTCGTCTCGGCGCGCGCAGTCTGAAGAAGCCGTGTCGTTCTACACTACAGCGCCATAAAGCTTTCGCTGCTCGGCTGGAACGCATGTTGAATCCGAGGACCGTATCGTAAGTTTCCGACTGTGGGAAGAGAAAAATATATATAAGTATATAAGACTATTTTTACGTTGAGCGATAAATAGTTTTTGGACTGGGCTCATGACTAACGTTATACGAGCTACGCTGCACATTGACCTTTGTGATAGTTTGTACGTCATAATCAATAATGCACATCGATATTGTTTAGCTGTGGAATGGGAAAATTTTGCAATAATATTCAGTAGCAATAAATCCATCAAGGGAATCTTTCATCTACTCATTTACATAACATAACATACATAACATTTTTACTGTTGGGCATTACAAACCCAACCAACTTTGAGTTGCCAAACCAACATTGGTTTAACGGAGCCTTTAAATTCATGCCATCTCTTAAATTTTGTATCAAAAAGAAAATGACAGTATATGTTTAAAGTCTCCGTTAAACTAATGTTGGTTTCGTTCAGCTCACCGTTTGTAAAGCCGTACACGGATCGATCGGCCCTGGTGAAGCTACGCTTGCCGCGGTCAATTCGTAGATGAATGGTGACTATTAATTTCATACCGAGACCCTTCCGTGCTTCGCACGTAAAGTCGTTGGTCCCAGTTGCAATTCGTACACATTTCAACAGTTTTTACCAGTCTTATCAAGGGGTATTGTGTTATCCAACTGGGTTGTGGAGGTCGCTCTATGTAAAACACTGGTATTTAGCTGCATCCAGATGGATTGGTAACCCACCCCAATATAGTTGAGGAACGGCTAGGCAGATGAGAACTTGCTGAGATAAATAACATTACTTAGCATGGCAGATGATAACTTGCTGAGATAAATAACATTACTTAGCATGTGGATGAGACAGCGGTTTAACCTTTCAAGATTTCAAGTGGATGCAATAGTAACAGTCACTGATAATGATGAGTACAATAGGGTATTACACCCATTTTTGAAAAGTGTCTCAATGAAATTCTGTAGTGCTAATATGCCACCAAAAAAAAACACAAAATTTTTATTCAATCGATAAGTACCATAAAAATGCATCTAAATTTTAAATTTTCAAATTTCGCGCGTAGTTTGACGTAAACGCCTCTTACTGAACGCCATATTGCTCAGCGTAAATGACGTCAGTTCGTTTAGTATCAAATGAACTCATATTAAATATGATAATTGTATATCATTTAAAAATAATTAAAAGCATATTTTGTAATAGGTGTAAATAATGAAAAAAATACGTTGGTTACGAAAATCATAAAAGTACAAAGCCTATATTACGCCAATCGGTTGACTGACAGTTGACAATAGGGTATTACACCCATTTTTGAAAAGTGTCTCAATGAAATTCTGTAGTGCTAATATGCCACCAAAAAAAACACAAAATTTTTATTCAATCGATAAGTGCCATAAAAATGCAACAAAATGTTGAATTTTCAAATTTCGCGCGTAGTTTGACGAAAACGCCTCTTACTGGACGCCATATTGCTCAGCGTAAATGACGTCAGTTCGTTTTGTATCAAATGAGCTCATATTAAATATGATAATTGTATATAATTTAAAAATAATTAAAAGCATATTTTGTAGTAGGTGTAATAATGAAAAAATTACGTTGGTTACGAAAATAATAAAAGTACAAAGCCTATATTACGCCAATCGGTTGACTGACAGTTGTCAATTTTTTGTTTACACAGCCGTACGGCGTAATAACATGGCCGCTACTATTTCATGGTGTTTTATAACAGATTAAAAATACTGAAAACTTTGAAAAGATTTTAAAAATTTGTTTTGTTATTTGATGAACTAAAACTTACATTTTCCGACTGCTTTATGCCTAAACTGTCTCAATAACATATTTATAGATTTTCTCTCCTATAGAGTAAAATACCCTATTTTTTGTTTACACAGCCATACGGCGTAATAACATGGCCGCTACTATTTCACGGTATTTTATAACAGATTAAAAATACTGAAAACTTTGAATTTAATTTAAAAAATTGTTTTGTTATTTTATGAACTAAAACTTGCATTTTCCGAATGCTTTATGCCTAAACTGTCTCAATAACACATTTATAGCTTTTTTCTCGTATAGAGTAAAATACCCTATTACAATTATTCAGGTTTAGGGTAAAAAAAAACTGAACTTGTATAGGTAACCAAAAAAAACGTTGTTTCTAATGTCTACACAACGTATGTGGCACTTATGTATACAAACGCCATATCAACAAAAAAAAATAATTAAGGCTTCAGATTTTCCACCTCAATTTTTGTTTTATGCTTTTTGATTTACCAACTTACCAACTCTCTTCTCAGAATACATAAGTAAATAAGTTTTTAAAATTAATAGAATGGTTGTCTACACTTACAGGTTCCCTCTTCAACTGTATAAAGAACTGTTTCTTCTTAAAGGAAATCTTGACGATTTTACTCCAAGAGAAGGTGTTCACTCTGATGTTGTTCTGAAATACGACGATACCTATTGACGTCACGCCAATAAATATGTCTTTGCCGTTGTAATCCTGAAATTGAAAGAAATAATGTTGTTTTACTGCAAAGTTTTCGTTTGGAGTTTATCTGAGGGATAGAATTCGCAGCGAGGAAATCCGGAGGAGAACTAAAGTCATCGATATATCTCGCAGAATCAGCAAGCTGAAGTGGTAGTGGGGTGGTCACGTCTGTCGCAGGACCGAGGGCAGATGGAACAGATTTGCCCTGGAGTGGAGACCGCGAATCGGTATGCGCAGTGTGAGACACCCTCCAGGCCGATGGACCGATGACTTAAAGAAGGTAGCCGGTAGTGGCTAGACGCGGAAGGGAGAGAGACCGGGAAAAATAGCGCGCCATGGAGGAAGCTTATGTCCAACAGTGGACCTATAGTAAGCTGAAGTGGTTACAAAAGTTTAAGTTTAACAAATTATTATTGTCGCGTTTCTTTATTCGCTACGTAACTTAATAGATCGGTCCTGGTCTGATCTTCAAAAACGCCTTCTTTGATTATGCTTCAGTTACATTTCTGAAGGTTAAGTTTGTATTTGTTTATTATTCAGCATTTAATAGCATGCATCCGCATTTCTTGCATTTTAGTCCGTGCCTTGAAAAGCACGTATAGCCGTTGGTCTTGACTGCCATTCGTAGATTTTTGACAGTTTTTCTTTCTTTTTCTTCTTTTCTATACACTGGAAGTCCAGTCTAACATAGTTACAGGCTAGGCAGATGATGATTTCATTAAAACAAAACTAATTGATACTGGTCCCAAAATAGTTAAGGAAAACGCAAGCAAAGTAACGTGTAATGTATGTACATGTAATATGTACATATTTGTATAGAATCATCTGTATTTTCAATTCAATCAATGATTTATTGAATTAAATATGTATTCAGTATTTATCTAATAATGTGGTTTGCACTTTATTTGGGTCACAGGATAATTTACTGCGTTATTTCAATAGGATTGGTAATAAACTACGATTAATAGCAAATGTCTTGATTTTGATGTTGATTCATGATACAAATATGAACTAAATCAATCAAAATGTTAGAGGTTTATTCGCAAAAGCATAATTTAAGAATTCGCTGCCTAAAGGAGCTAGAGCATTTTTGTTTCAATACAAACGTTGGTTAACGAATGCTATTTTAGCTTAATAATAATAATATACTTTTTCCTATGGACGTAATAAAATCTATCCTTGGAAGAGAGCCTTCTCTGAAAATGTTATATGTAACAGAACTGTTTTTTTTTATATTGTAATGGGCTTGCGTTTGACCGCAACTCACCTGATGTAACATTTAAACAACACATCTTTGCATAACATTTTCAGTTAAGCATTTAATTTTGAGCAACAAGTTTTTTCTTCATGGAAAAAAACTGTTATTATTTACGGAATTTTCAATGAAAAAGAATTTCATAACCGACTCTCATACCTACACTTTATGAAACAAATCCGCCCAATTTCCTTTAGTTAACATTAAATATTATTTACAGTAGCTTCGATTTCATCCACGCAGAAGGTAAAGCAAAACCTACCCTATGACACTAGTCAATAAGGTAGCTTTCTGTCAGTGTAAGATTATTTGTAATCGACGCCATACAAACAATTTTACCTCTTTATAATTATTAGGTTAGTTAAGGCAATTCGGGAAGGAATCACCAGACACCTGGGGAATAATTATGATGGTAAGGAAAACCACAAACCGGCTTTGTCATAAACATATCGATTGTACGTTAATTACGAATAGCAATTCCTGTAACTTCAAAAAACCCGCACTAGATTTTTCAGAAACGAATCAGGTAGTTTCGGAGTATACCTACGCGAGTTAAAAAAAAAAAAAAAAAGAAACAAACTTTGTACCTTAACGTGAAAGCGCGAAAGTGCAATTTTTAACGAAGTTGTATGGTAATAAAAAAAACTTAAACACTGGTGTAACAATTTTGTGTTTAAACAATTATAATTATTAAAATCATCAACAGCTCTCAAGTTAGCATTATTTTGGTGCAAGAAAGGTCAGTGCCCGCCAAGTCTGCGCGCGATAATCGTAACCGCATAGAACTCTGGTCCCGTGAGTTTCGGGGTGTAACAATATTATGTGTTTAAACAATTATAATAATTAAAATCATCAACAGCTCTCAAGTTAGCATTATCTGTAAATATGCCTATTTTATGAAAATATGATGTTTACGGATTATATTAACTTGGGAAGTGATGATTTTAATTATTATATTTCTGTAAGTGCATTTTTTACTCCCGCGTATAATTATTTTATTACTATTATATTACTATCAGGCTAAGCTGCAAATTGCAAAAAACGGAAGAAAATTAGAATTTCGTGGGCTGACGCATCCCCCTTGATATGGATGTCTTACCTTCGCAGGATGGGACTCAACACCGTAGCAATCCAATCGCTTCGCGTGTTCTAGAAAGTTCGCCTCAGCGTCTGCGGGCAACTGTCCTTTGTGTAACTTATGTAGCTCTCTGATTCGACGCTCGTCTTCCGCGTTCTGTTTGGGCAGGAGACAGAGATCTGATAGGTAGTTCGGAGGATGCTCCGAAACGTTATAGTCGCCTAGTTCCGCTGGAAATTAAGAATTTTTGTTTTAAAGATAATGAGATGGTCACGGACAAGAAAAAAAAAGAAGGACTCCACGCCACGCATATCGAAAGTGACTTTAAAAGTGAGACTATAAAGGATTTTTCTGAATAATCATGTTGTAGTAATTAATTCTACTAATTAAAAACGTGTGAAAGTTCACGTGCCAAGCCGGTGTAGTATATGATAAATATGAGTTTAAGATATTTTTTTCTTTCTTTCTGTGTTTATTTGCAATCAGCCCTAAGACTATGAGTAAATCTGTTCTGTGATGCTGTCATGCAGAGTGGCTTCCCATTGGAAGCATCTACTCATCTGCTGTCCAGAGGTACAGCCGGTCTTCTAGCTCTAGAATATGATGACGTTTTAGTCGTCTCACATACTGATCCATGGTGAGTTGGCGAGCAAGTTCTTTAGGGTGATAGATTAACCACTCTTTGTATTTAGCTGACAAACTCCGAATTTCCTCTTTGGTTGTTCTCATTTCAAGGTGCTCGTGAATTTCATTGTTGGTTATGTACCATTGTACATTTGCAATTGTTC
Source organism: Charanyca ferruginea (assembly GCA_947361185.1). Taxonomy (NCBI): domain Eukaryota; kingdom Metazoa; phylum Arthropoda; class Insecta; order Lepidoptera; family Noctuidae; genus Charanyca; species Charanyca ferruginea. Next base: position 7,141,732 of record OX376070.1, read on the forward strand.
TTAGGATCTTGTTCTGTTGACGTTGGAGTATTTTTATGTTGGAATCGCTTGCGCTGCCCCATAGTTGCAGACAGCCCAACAATCTTGCTCCAGTGGTAGGAAGATTGTTGGGCAGTACTTCTTAGAGGGTTTGAATCTCGAATCGTGTTGTCTTTTGCAATAGCACGTCTATCAGGTCTTCGATGACCGTATTTGTTAATTTTCCTGGCAAGTAGTTCTCTGTACACCTTAAGATAAATATTAAAAAAATAAACTGGTGAGAAAATTATTTCCACGCGGACGCAGAAAGGCACAATAATTTCAAGAGATGATGAAATAATACTTTTTTGATACCTGTAAAATGCTGTAACATTCCCTACATTTTTAAATGTTAAATTATTGCTGCTAAGAAATGTTTTTTTGCCATACAGATAGCAGACTTGCTTTTAGTAATACCATAGACAGCAAAAACATTTCTCAACAGAAATAATTTAACTTATTAGAATGTAGGCAATGTTGAGCATGTAGGCATGTAGGCAATGGCATTTGACTACTTTCATGAGTTATTTCAATAAGTATTGTTGAAGGTGAAGGTCTTTGGGGGAGACCTTTGCCCAGCAGTGGGCGTCTAAAGCTTGATATGATGATCATGATTGTTGAAGTCATGTCTGGATGAATTTGAAAACATTTAGAATCATTATTAAGTCATTCACTGCCGGGCCAAAAATGTTGAAAGTAAAACCTCCACTAAGGTCGGTCACCGGTGACCTACATGGCATTCATTGTGTTAAATAATATATTTAGTATACTATTCTACTCGCAGCCTAATTTAGAGGATAATGTTCAAAATAATATTAATGTAAGTGACAATTCATTCTGCCTCAAATTAAATATTTTGTATAGTTAAAGCTAGCAAAAACAATAGCTAACAAAAGGTATTAATTATGTGGAATCATTTATTTGTATGACCTTTCCTTGTTTCCATGTAAATCAAGTCGAAACTAGGCCCTAAATAAGAGTTGGTCTGGCCTGATATGTATGTATGTATGTCTTATAGGTACATCATGAACTCATGATGTACCTATAAGAATAACATAATATTCAGGAATACTACTAAACTACTAATAATACTTAATATGTTTTCAGAAAATTGAGCCATATCGTTTTTTTACAAGGAAAGAACATTTTTTACTTATTACCTGCTTAGTTACGTCAAAAGGCAAATGTAGCTATTGTTTATCGTCAATAGAGTAATAGAATATGACATAATTATATGGATATAATTAGTCAAAACTATGAATTTCAAGTTTAGTTGACGTCAATTTTTTTTTGCTAAATGTATACTAATATTATAAAGCTGAAGAGTTTGTTTGTTTGGTTGAACGCGCTAATCTCAGAATCTACTAGTTTGAATTGAAAAATTATTTTTGTATTGGATAGTCCATTTATCGAGGAAGGCTATAGGCCCATGCGAAGCCGGGTCGGGTCGCTATTCAGATGATATTTGCACCACCATCACAGCAACCAAATTCATGTTTTTCTTTTCGCGCCACACTAGGAATTCCTCCTGTATCATGGGTGAGCCAGATCCGGTGCAACTATCTGTAGTTCATATTGTCCCTTGTGGGAATCGAAACCGTGACACACAGCGAAGCAGTTAATCGCTCAACCCCTGCGCCAAACGTGTCGTTAGTATAATACGTCAGTCGCGAAGCTCGATTAAGGTCTCATGTAATAGAGGACAAATCCGCCTTCAGCTTTTATTGTTAATTTTTTTTGGTTTCTAGTTTAGTACGTACCTTGTACAGTAAACGAAGCTAGCAATAATGCGGTATTCTTCGGCGCGTTCATCCTCCCATCCAGTAGCAACTTCCTGAGTTGAAGGCACAGCAGGTATCTCGTATACTCTTCAGCCAATCGTGATGGTTCGGGCGGGTAGAAGCGGACTGCTAACCAAAATTGTGCGTTAGCACCGACTTGTTTCTTCACTGATTTTGTACTGTCTAGCCAGCGCTGTAAAAGGAATTGAAGTATGTTTTAGAAAATTGAGTCTTTTATGTTTACGTGTAGGGTTTCATACTGTTTAATCGTATCGACAGGAGGTATATCGAGAAGATGGATGTATTCACTGCGGTCCCACCATACCACAGGTAATATGGTGGGTCTAGAACTATACTACTCATCCAGCCTAACCCAAATGATTCACCAACAATAGAGGGGATCTGGCTTTAATGGTTGCAGTTCTAACCTTACCTAACTCAAACGATTTTTAGACCCACCATACCACCAGTGGTATGGCAACTGGTATGGTGGATCCGCACACGATTTGTTTATTATTTATTTATTTTTACTTTAACATAAAACGGCCGTTGGCCAATTACATTAGTTAAAGACGAATGACGATGTATTTCTCGCGTTCCTAATTGACCATATTACGAAGCGAGCGGGCTGAATCTATAGAATTTTGGAATAAATTGGATAAAGTAGGTAGGCTACAACTGCCATTGGAAAAGCAAGTTAGGCTAAGGAAGGGATATGAGGCTAAACCGCAGGGAAATACAATCAAACCGCAGGGAAATACAATCAAACCGCAGGGAAATACAATCACGCACATTGTTCCGCATGTCCTTTTTGATAATTCTATACTTATAGGTATAAAAGCGAAAGGTCATTCACTCACTAACTAATTGACCTACTAAGCAGATCTTACCTGCCAACCTCATGGAGGTAGGTATAGTTTACTAGCGACCCGACCTGGCTTCGCATGGGCCTATAGCCTTCCTCGATAAATGGACTATCCAACACAAAAATAATTTTTCAATTCGAACTAGTAGATCCTGAGATTAGCGCGTTCAACCAAACAAACAAACTCTTCAGATTTATAATATTAAGTATAGAAGTATAGATAGGCAAGAGACAGCTTGGATTATTCGACTGGGCCGAATTAAGGGGGTATATGACATCTACACGCAGGAAGTCACAGGCAAATCCTGTATAAAGTACACAGATTCATTGCGTCACACACCTTAATATACAGGGTGACATTGGTGCCAAGATTAAACAGAGAGCAGGAGAATGAGGCTTAAATGTCAAGTGAAAGAATCATTACATTTACTTAAGCGCGTTTTTGTTGACCGCTGATTAACTTAGGGCGGGTAGTTTCAAACAGTTGGTTAACGTTACATACGGACGGTTAAAAGTTACTATGACATGAGATGTTTAACGTACGTTAAATGTAACGGGTTGTTTCATGACATAAAAATCCGTCATTCCAAAAGAGATTCCATAATATTTTGATGTTTGACGTAGCTGTTTGACAACACAAAATTACGTTGACTGGTCGGTTATGGTAATAGTTACTTTTTGACGTACGATTTTATGAAACAACCCATTTTTTTTATTTGACGATAGTTAGCGCCATTTTTGACTATTACCCGTCAGTAAAGTATGGTTGAAGCAACCCGCCCTTAGTCGTAGCTAATATATTTAGAAACAAGAATTAAATAGATGACCTACCTACAATTATTTATGATACTAAGAAAAAGTTTTGGTGAAAGCATAGCACTAATGAATATAGTACCACTATTAAAATGGAAGCAACTTTTTATATTTTCAATAATTTCATTATCATAATATGTCATCGAATTTCGTTTTGTTTTGTGCTTTGGGAAAAATTATATCAATTGATATTTGTTACCTATTTGTTTAGGCTGACTTCAAAAAAGGAGGAGCTGTATTTGATACGTATGTTAGTATGTCCGTGATTTACTCAAAAACTACTGAATCATTTCCACTTTTAATATCGGTACATAATTCCTACATGATACGACGGGAAAATGCCGAAATTATACCACATTATAATACCACAATTAGGTACAATTCGAACGACGCGAATTTGTAATTCGATAGAAAATCCAATTAACTATTGATCGTCATATATTTTTATCAAACAATGATGCAAGTAACTTAGGAAAGCATCCAGGTAAATCTTGTTCAAATGGTAAAAAAAAATCGATCGAAATCAGGGGATCCGATCATTCAAAAGGAGTGCCCAAATGTATTCCAACGATTTACGTATAGCACTAACAACTTTCATCTCAACGATCGTCGATAATTAATCTGAACGGAAATATCGCCAAATATCGAAGATCTAATCTTGTCGATCTCATTCAAATGGTACCTACCTACGTCAAATATCATGAACATAAATAAGTAGAGATATCAATTAGCACATCTATCATAAATACTATAATAACGATGTTATTTCTGTATAATAATGACGTAATGATTTTTAGGGTTCCATACCGTAACCGGTTACATAAGAAACCCTTAAAGGATCACTTCGTTGTCCGCGTGCGTTGTGTGTTGAACGCGTGGAGGTCTATCATCATCATCACTTCAGCCGAAAGACGTCCACTGCTGGACATAGGCCTCCCCCAAAGGGGGGGGGGGGGGTTGCCATAGTCGCCACGCTTGGCAGGTGGGTTGGCGATCGCAGTATGGTTGTTACAAAGGCACAGAGAACGCTGCTGCCCATTCTCTGATGAGTCCCTTAGTCGCCTCTAACGCCACCCACAGGAAGACATGGGATAGTGACATTCTTTACGTCCGACACCATACTGACTGGCGTGGAGGTATCAAGTTGAAATTAATATCAAATACTCAGATCTGCAATGTCTTGGAGCAGGAAAAAAATAAAACTACAATGTCAACGCAATCATAAGATTCGGCCATTTTAAATGCTCCATTTTCTTATGCTGCATATTTTGACACTCGCAAGACAATCAAAACCTAGGCAAGAAGCAATCTTTACTTAGCACAAGTAAAGGAGAAAATTCGTAAATTTGTAGATAAATTACATTTTTTTTGCGATTTCAAACTTATTTTGCAAGTGGTAAACTAACCGATGACTACAAGTTTGTACAGAAGCCACGGTGCACGAATCCGACTCGCACTTGCCCGGTTTTCTACTGGGTAACAATCATTGAGGAATTCTGATGGAGAGATTTTGCATTGATGTAATCAATCAAACTCATTAGGACTCTGGCCGTAATGAGTTTCACTATACGTTTGTCTGTAGGTACGTCGCGTTTTGACGCCTATACCCTGTCCATTGGGTTATTGGTTTATTGACAGCTGCCTTATAATGTAATTATTCCCGATTACCAAGTTAACTTTTAAATGTATTTATATAAAATAAATATATAAACTGCCTAATCTTGACGACACGGTTGGCGCAGTGGCTAAGCGATCGACTGCTGCGCAGCGTGTTGCGGGTTCGATTCCCGCCCAGGGTAAATATTTGTGTGATGAGCACTTGTGTTTGCCTTGTGTCTGGGTGTTGTTTATCTATATATGTATGTATTTAAAATATATTTGTGTATGTATATCAGCTGTCTGACACCCATAGTACAGGGTCTCCCTAGTTTGGGGTCAGATGGCCGTGTGTGAAATGTCCCCACATATTATTATATATATTATTATTATTATTAATCTTGTTGGATTATCTTATTTATGACCTCTTACAGACATTATAATACAGGTATGTGTATCAGTTTTTACAAAAAACATAAATATTGTTCACTAGTTGCAGCTGTAAAAAAAACGATTAAACCAGTGGACAGAGTTTAAACAAAAGAACTACTATACTGTTACTGATTTTAATGAAAGTAAGATGATTAGCAACAGAGAAGCATGTTGGGACTTTTTAAATCTATACAAGTTCGAATAATAACGTTAGAATAATAATGCCTTATTATTGTAAGGTATACATATTATTACATAATAAGTATTATAAAATCGTAATAATGTAATATAGGTATGTATGTTGAAACATCACGCAATTACTACCCGATAGATTTTGTTCAAATTTCGCATGAATATTTCCTGCTAGTGTGGTCAGTCTATATCTACAGATTATTACGCTGTTTGGTTTGGGGGATGAGCAATGTTGTATCGTATCCAGTTTTTTTTACACAGGTTTTTACGGCCGGTGTTGCATTAAGACTTAGACCATGGAGGACTGTGATAACATAGTATTAAATATTATGGCCGTTTTAAATAGATCCATGTAAGCGAAACCGCAGGCTATTCGGAAAATTAAAACACTTCACGCTAAGACTGGTTATATTCTCTTTGACTTCACGCGAGTAGAGCACAGCAAAAATTACCAGCTGTATGTGAACAATCGATGTGCTAACTACGCCATCACGCAATCGCTAATCAATAATATGTACTTTTAATGTTTTTTCTTAGGTACTGCCGTACTGCTAAACAAGCGCGAGTTCAACGACTTTAACGCGGCAAACATCCGTTTCGCACACCTTGAAATGATGTAAATCTATAGGTACTAATATTATAAAGAGGAAAAAGTTGTATGTAGGGGGTAATTTCCAGGACGCGTAGCATGACCACGCTATGTCTACGGAAGAATAGACATACTGACAGGAAAAATAGACAAACTGTACTGACTTGTCTATTCTCGCCGTCAGTAGGTATGTCTATTCTTCCGTAGACATAGGGCGGTCATGCTACGCGTGCAGAACTACTCATCCGATTTCAACTTCGTCCGGCGCATCTCGTCGTCAATTACATACAAGCATTTCTTTGTCATTAATTTTATTTGCATTTCTGCAGCATTTCTTTATCATAAATTAATTTGACGACACGGTTGGCGCAGTGGCTGAGCGATCGACAACTGCGCAGCGTGTTGCGGGTTCGATTCCCGCCCAGAGTAAACATTTGTGTGATGAGCATTTGTGTTTGCCTTGTGTCTGGGTGTTGTTTATCTATATATGTATGTATTTACAAAAAAAAAAAATGTATTTGTGTATGTTTATCAGCTGTCTGACACCCATAGTACAGGGTCTCCCTAGTTTGGGGTCAGATAGCCGTGTGTGAAAATGTCCCCACATATTATTTTTATTATTATTAATTTGATGGCTATATGCAACAGCGATTACCAATTCATAACAATAGATGAGCGGTCCGCCACAGCTCCAAGACAAGCGGACATGTTGACGGGTGACCGCAAGTCAGTGCGTTGATATCATGCGGTTTCATACAAAAATTGAAATGCGGCCTGCCGCATGCGGGACACCGCAAGTGCGTAGAAAATCTTAGTGTGGTATATTATTACGAGATACTGCGGCTTGTTACATATATTTTAAGTGTCAAATAATGCTTTTATATTTTTCAAACGACCTCAAAAAAGGAGGAGGTTATCAATTCGTCTGTATTTTTGATTTCTTTGGACTGGGTCAACCGATTTTGATGATTCTTTTTTATTTGAAAGCTAGTGCTTCCCGTGTGGTCCCATTTTAATTTGGTCCAGTTCTGACAATGGCATCCATGAGAAAACCGTATAAGTCTTAAATTTGCATTAATGTGTGCGCGATTTGTTACGCGATTTCTCCGGCAAACGTAAACCGATTTTAAAAATTCTTTTTTTTATAGATAGGGTATGCTTCAGGGGAAAAAAACTCATATAAATTTTATCGAAATTGATTCAGCACTTTTTGAAAAATCAACAAATACCCAAAAATTTTACATAGACGACGTTTTAGTTCCATCAATCTTTGTAGTAGTTAACTTTCAATCTCTTCTTAATAGATTTGGATGAGAAGGAGGTACTAAAAAGCGGAAAATAAAAAGCTTCTTCTACTTTAGCACAGAACACACATTGGCTTTAGTTTCGAAATTCAGTGGCTTTGTTCTGTTTGTTGTTTTGTATTGCCACCGACTTCCGAAACTAAAGTCAATGTGTGTTCTGTGCTAAAGTTATTTTTCACTTTTTAGTTTTTGAAGGTGGTTGTCTTTTTTGTAAAAAGCTTTTTAATTAATGTTGTGTGTGCTGTTTCTATCGCAAAAGTCACATGACACGCAAGAAGCTTTTTATAGCTCTCATAAATAAAAATGGTAAGTGGTGACGATTCACGCATGTGCGTATGTAAATAAGAATATCCTTTGGCCCAGAATCAAGTGCATTGCGGCCATATAAGGCAATACGGCGAACAGACATTTAAAGACAACTGTTCAAGACATCATAAAATACTAGGAACAGCACACAGATGACTCACATCGTGACACCATACAATTTCAAAAATTCCATATCTTGAGTAGGAACTTCCAAGGATTAGAGTGAATTGCACTGATATTATTGTGACTCACCTTTGCAACAGACAAGATATTATTATATTTTTCAATTTGATTGAATTAAGCAGTTATAATTAATGCAAACATTTAAATGGTTGAATACTTTTTGTGTTTGATAAATGGATTAGGTACTAATCTAGTTAGGATATCCGGAAATATTATAAAGCTGAAAAAAGTTTATTTCTTTTCTTTTTGTTTGGTCGCGCTTATCTCCGAAACTACTGGTCCAATTTTGAAAATTCTTTCGATAATGTGAAGCTGCGTTATCCCTGAGCGCTACAGGCTATAATTACTATTTAAAAAAAAAATTGAGATACGTAAAGTACGCGGACGAAAACGCGGGAAATAATAATAATATGGAGGTAATATTAGAATAACACTATTCAAGATATCGTGGCGGGATTCAGGAAATAAAGTTTTTTTTTTTTTTTTTTTTTCTGTATGGCATCTCGCAGTTCAACCTGAGGGTTGGTTACTGCTTAACCGGACAATCCTGTGGTGCCTTAAAAGTGACTTTTAGGGCCTCCAGCCAGGGCAAAAACTTATAAACTAAGTGACTACGCTAAGGGCACCCCCTGTGGGGTACGAGCCTCGGCTTAGGTCGCCACTGAGAGAGGGCAGCAAAGGGACAGGCTGGATCGGGTCTCCATTAATTAGGGGCTATTTTAAAGCTAAGGGCTCAGCGACGCGGGCTGGCGCTAGCAAGGGTCGGGGGGGGGGGGCTTTTTTTTTTTTTTTTTTTTTTCATACTTTCACCATGCATTTGTACCAATTTCATCTTATCTTAAATTGCAGTCTCTACATAATACATTCTAATGAGATGCAATCACCCAGTTATCACACTCTATTTTGGTATTAGGTAATTGGTTCATCCGTTATCAGTTATTAAGTCACAAAGTCCGTTTAGGTACTAGCTATGATTCTAATATGATTTAACATCTAGTAGGTATGTATAGTTTAAAATGGTCCACAGTGTGGCGGTAAAACGCCACTAATGTTTTATCGCGACATTAATGGCGTTTTACTGCCCTCTTACGTGCATGTGTAGACCCACTTTAAACTATACATACAAAACGAAAAAAAAAAACTTAGGCCATCGCTTCGACATAAGACGAACAAAACATCATCATATTCCTGCCTTACCCCATGTTACTTGGGGCCGACACAACATGTTTTCATCTTTCATTCTGTTCTATCACTGACCCTCTTTACTTTTATATAATTTCTTCACACCTACCTCTCCCTCTATCCATCCATATTTATATTATTAAATCTTTTAAAGTAGCGTTTTATAGTTTCATTCCTTCCTTCACTTGCCCTTACCAAGAAAAACGATTCCATCCATATTTATATTATTAAATCTTTTAAAGTAGCGTTTTATAGTTTCATTCCTTCCTTCACTTGCCCTTACCAAGAAAAACGATTCCTTTTTAACTTTTCTATCACTTATCATCACTAATTCTAATTTCTAATCGAACAATACAGGATTATTTAAATTCCAGTAATACATAACAATATGACGGACGTTACAAAGAACAATAGTAAATATATCTATAACAATGAAATGTTCTGAGCAGTTATGAATAATCTTTGGTATTGTTAACAATCTCAAATATATAATTTTCTTATACAATGGCCACAACAGGGAAGAAAACTAAAACTAGGTATGAATCAAACATAAATATCTATTGTTTTATGTAATATTACCGTTAATTACTGGAAGTTAAGTAGAGCAAGTCATTTATTCTCCAAAATAATCTTTGAATGAAACTTTAAGGAGCGAAATAGCTAGCAAAAGCTATAATTAATTGTATCTGCATAATTAACTTTAAATTAAAATACTAAACCAAACATCCATTGATGTAATGATGTGAATTAAGTCATTGTAACTTTTAACTCTCGTACCAAAACAAATATTGTGGTTACAAGGCTATATAAAAACAACTTTATTAAATAGGGTATTACACCCATTTTTGAAAAGTGCCTCAATGAAATTCTGTAGTGCTAATATGCCACCAAAAAAAACACAAAATTTGTATTCAATCGATAAGTGCCATAAAAATGCATCTAAATTTTAAATTTTCAAATTTCGCGCGTAGTTTGACGAAAACCCCTCTTACTGGACGCCATATTGCTCAGCGTAAATGACGTCAGTTCGTTTTGTATCAAATGAGCTCATATTAAATATGATAATTGTATATAATTTAAAAATAATTAAAAGCATATTTTGGAATAGGTGTAGTAATGAAAAAAATACGTTGGTTACGAAAATAATAAAAGTACAAAGCCTATATTACGCCAATCGGTTGACTGACAGTTGACAATTTTTTGTTTACACAGCCGTATGGCGTAATAACATGGCCGCTACTATTTCACGGTTTTATAACAGATTAAAAATACTGAAAACTTTGAATTGAATTTAAAAATTTGTATAGTTATTTTATGAACTAAAACTTACATTTTCCGACTGCTTTATGCCTAAACTGTCTCAATAACATACTTATAGATTTTTTCTCGTATAGAGTAAAATACCCTATTGTCATCATTCAATTAACCAAAAACGGGGATCGGTTTCATTATGTAAACCATAAAACCAATTAGTCAGTGTTCCTACAAATCTATACTAATATTATAAAGCTGAAGAGTTTGTTTGTTTGGTTGAACGCGCTAATCTCAGGATCTACTGGTTTGAATTGAAAAAATCTTTTTGTATTGGATAGTCCATTTATCGAGGAAGGCTATAGGTCCATGCGAAGCTGGGTCGGGTCGCTAGTCATAAATATAATTATGCAATCATAATGCAATTGTTTTGTATTTGAGCTAGAAAAAATTGTAAACATGCAAAATTATTTTTCTAAAAATCTGTATTGTGTTATGATTCAATACAGATTTTTGTAAAAATATTTCAGATTATGAGAGAGGAGAGATAAGATTATGGATTAATGTGTAACAGTAGCTATTCAAAAAGTCCTTCCAATACTTTGTTTTATTTTGCGACTTGCGTTTATTTTATAGAAGTAAGTACTTGTAAGCACTTTGAATTATGATTTTTTTTTTTGAGGTTCACCATCTGCCCAGCCTTTTACCAACTAGAATCAACTTTCCTAATATGACGTTCAAAAGTGGCTTTTAATGGTCTAATTGAAATAAATGATTTGACTTTGAACTATGTTGGAGTCGATTTCCAGCCTACCCAGATTCAGCTGAATATCAGTGCTTTACAAGGAGCAAGTGAACTCCATAACCCAGTTGCTGAGTAACTCGATACCCCTTCATAAGACTGGTTGTCATACTTTCTGGCTTATGATTACCCATAACGACTATGAAAGATCTACGAATGACAACTGGGACCAACAGTGCTTTCCGAGACACGGAAAGGTGGTATGCAAAGGATGAAACTTCCAGTTTGAAACAATTTTCAAAATCGGGTCAATACTTCTGAGGATTAGCACGCTACAAAACAACTTTATAACTGAACAATAGTTAAGGGCATCATTAAAAAATTACCTCTGACATCTATACTAAAAATAATACAAAGAGGAAAAATTATTTGTTAGTATATTTGTAAGTTTGTATCTAGGGGGTAATCTCCGAAACTAATCATCTGATTTCAAAAATTCTTTCACCAATAGGAAGCTATGTTATCCCTGAATGCTATAGGCTATATTGCATTATGAAAAAATTAGGGATCCTTGGTAAAATACACGCGGACGAAGTCGCGGGATAAGTGCTAGTTATGTAATAAAATTACATTAATTTGATGAGAGTCATGAGAGGTCATAGACCTAAGGTTTTGATTGCTAAGGGCTAAAATAAGATATAATAAAATAGTTAAGGAAATTCATGGTATTGAGAATGGTAATACCACAAAATTATCCTGATTGTTTTATGGAGTGCTAAACTATGAATATTGAACATGACTAACATGATTTGTTAACGGATTTACCTTATTTTATTCCTGCAATTATGTATGTAACTAACTATTAGTATGCATATTCATTTTCTAATCAATATTTTGGTATCACAGCTTAAATATTGAGCATTTGAATTTGAACAGTTTGAAAACATATAAAATTTAAAAAAATATTTGATTCAGAATACATGTTATAGATCTTAATTGACTTTTTAGTATTTTGTTCATGTAAGGATCAAGCAACTTTAGAATGAAATACATTTGTATCATGTGATTATTGTACAATAATTGAATGTAATTCATATTTAAATTAGAGTTTAAAAAAAAAGGCTAAAAGCTATCATGATAATCATAATTCTAACACACTTATATACTATTCTTCATAATGAAAAGACTTTTGTAATTACGAAGTCTTTTTTATTAATAAACCACACCACAAAAACCACCATAAACTAAACCACATCAGGTTTAGTTTTTAAATCTATAAAATATAAATTGCAAACACCCAGACCCAAACGAAAAAAAAATAGTAAAAAAAAATAATTTTTGGAAATACTGATCCAATTACAAAAATCTTTCATTGCTAATAATCAACACTATTGCCAGTCTTATAGGATATATTTTATGATATACTGGACATCCACAAAAAGTAAAGGACAAGAGTTATTAATAATGCAATAAGAAACCTACCGTTATTTCCGTGTTTGTTGCACTGGGTGGAGCTCCATTCTCTGTAAACTGTAGCCCGAAATAGTCCTTTTCAACTAACTCCAAATGTTGATACACTTGTTCTAGAAGCACACTTCCTTTAGCTTTTTTCTGAAAAGAAGACATTTTGACCGGGTTTTGAAACACACATAAAGTGTTACTATTTATAACTGGCCAGTACAAAATTTAACTTTCTTTTTGGTGGGGATCTTCTTGGGTAAGCAGGCATCCTGCTTACCCTTTTAGTGTCCACAAACCAAATCACTATTATGGCCTAGAGGGGCGGGTTGTGGCTATTTAATGTATTTGACTAGTACACTTTCAATGTTATGAGAATTATTTGAGGATTAATGCAATAAAATAATATGCAAGGAAAAGATTATTTTCAAGGCAATTTAGAAGATATCAAAATCCAATGTTTATGACGATTTTATAGAAATATAGCAAAGGAATTAAATGATTCAAATAAATCCTTAGATAACTAAATAAACATTAAGTTACTTCTGAAGCTAGAAATAAATGCAGCACATATTCAATACATATTTTCGTATAACACTCAAGAGGAGAGTTCTGAATTTGTGTTATTTAAATGGGCCACTCTCCAGACAACTTTAGAAACCACCAAATTGTATAATTTAATTTTCATTTACACTTGAAATATTTATTACCATAAGTAATGTCTAAGTTTATCAATTACATTCATAAACTAGTACCTATCACTTTCTTAGCAAACTGATACACTTCCGGTGATAATATGCTCATACAAATGCAAATTAATATAAACAAATTACAATGGATAAGTACTTGAATGGTAAATAAAAACATTGTTTGCTTTTATTTCCAGATACTGTGGTGAGCATAGGTTGTTTAATGACTATAAACAAACTACTGGAACTCAGTTGAACGTCAGGTCTCGGGAAGTTAATGGGTCAATGGGTCGTTTAGAAGGGGGTGTCTTCCTTGGACAAAATATAAATTAAAAATAGTAAGATTAGTAGTCGAAGTAGGTACCTCGATTTGAAAGGAGTGCTGGGTTTCATCCAAAAACTGAACAGTGACATTGAAGATATTGAGTTTGCGTTCGCGCGCCAGCTCCGACGCACGCACGTTGTACGTGCCACTAGAACTGCTGAAGGCTCGTCTTGATACACTCTCGATCATCTCATCGATTAGTCACTTGCGTTTCTACCGGATTCCAACGAGACGAGTCAACGCCCGACGAAGGCGAAACTATACTTATCGCGTAACAACACTTACGAGTCTTACGACGGCCCAGTTACGTATCATCGAAGTAAAACTTCAATTAACCTCGTGAATCATTGTGAACCTTCACAACGACAAGTATCCTTACAACGCACACACAAACGGTATTTCCAACACATGAGGCCGCCGTGACGCAATATTCTACGCAATTTTTCGTCCCGAATGCTTTGCAAACATTAAATTCATGTTTATTATTATTGTCAGATGTTCGTTCGATTATGTCTTTCGATGTGTGGTTATTTTTATAACCGATTTACACAGTTCATGACACAACTTTGTGCTAAATAGGTCCTTTATTCTTAATATAGTTTGTCCTTGTTTTAATTTCTATTTATAAAACTACTATTTTCGTCAGATATTTTACAAACACACTAAGTCGCTGATAAGAAATTCCGCCATATTGAGTTGGGTATCAGAATTCAGAAATAATAGGGATGGGGTAAAGCGAAGCGTTCGGTATTACCAGATTATTATAGATTTAAACTAATACACTGTACCCATTTGAAATAGTTTCAAATTAATAATTCAGGAACACCCAAATATTTCGAAATATTTGCAAATTTCGATGTGCCGATTTTTTGAAGTCTGAATTTCATAATACTTTAGAATTATAATGTCTATTATTAAAATTCACGAAATTTATTTTACCGAAAGTCGTAAATTCGATTAATTTGTTATACGATTTTCAATACTTCGAATAAACTGCTTAGATTTTCATTCAATTACTTAATATCAAAATATAAGTATTATTATCAATACTTAAAAATCTAATAATATTATGTACAATTCCAAGAAAATATAAGTAACATTTATTTGAGATTGCTTTTTTAATCATTGTGGTTTGGTTAGGTGAAAACTGTGACCAGCGAAAGCAAATATTTTTATTAAAAATAAACAATCATAGTTTTAAATGAGGACCAATACCATGCAAAAAATGGTAATCGGGATTTTAATAATCGGAATTCGTATTTTTGATGTCTCGAATTATCATTAAGTCGGGCTTTTTGTTAGTAGATCTATTGAAACTTGGTACCTATTTTAAGAATAATAATTATAAACGTTCGCAAATTGAAATTTTGGAATTATAAAAATGCGACGAATGATAAATCTGAGTTGCTATAAATTAGGAATTTTAAACCATTCGGAATTGTATTTGTGACTGTCGGAATAAAGTTTTTCTTATTTAAGATGTGTACCCAAGTAATTCCTGTCTTTTAGCAACAACTGATATTAGACTGAAAGTGTTTGAAACTGTATGAAGATTATCGTTGTATGGTATTGAATTCGCTATTTAACTAAAAACAGGCAGTTTGTTGATGTAATTGTATGATTTATTCTATTACTTGTTATTTCAAGTATAGTCTTTATTATTCGACTTGTTCCTCTTCCGACTTCTTATGTTTCGCATCACTAGTTCAGTTCGCCATGTTTTGCGTTTAGTTATATATTTAGTAATAACTTATCTCATTTTTAATGTCTAAATTATTTTTATAGAACAGTCAGAGTATGAAAAATAAATTACTTTTACTTACTAATAAATATCGTTTAGTAAAAAATATCGTAGAACCTACCTTGTAATCACGAAACGAAGTTAGCGGCATCGGAAAAGAGAACATTACGCGAAACTCAGCGCAGAGGGCGCTACTAGCACAGACTGTAAACAAACCGCCATGGAGCATGACCTCGTTCATATTATTGTTATAATAACTATGTTAATTGTAATAACTAGGTATTTTGTGAAAATATATTAAGTATATCAAAGTTTTGATTTAATCTTACTTACATAACTGTACTTTAACTATAATAAGGCATCCTACGGTCATTTGAAAGTGTAGGTCTACCTATGATAGTGTCTACCTATGATCTTAAGATGCTCAGATTAAATCATATTTAGTTGTCTTACATGATAAAAGTGAACGTTATTCTGTAAATGCGGATATCTGAATACTTTCCAATTTCAATGAAATCTTCGGATTTAAAATGTGCCGAACATATTTTAGTGTTTTTTAGCTCGAAAGTCTTCACTACATACCTATTGCTGCTTCCCATTGTTTTCGAACATTTTCTTCTTTTGGAGATGAATGATTCCGTTCATTCCTACATGCAAATGCACAACACTGATGCATCATTTAATTGTATAATATCGAAAGTCAAGAGCGCGTATTCGATTCGTGACGAAAACTTCATGTTTTTGCGTTTTGCCCAAAGCAATATCGTAAAATAATTATGTGAGCAGATTATTTAAAGACAATATTTTACAGTTTTAGGAAGTTTTAAGTCTTGATTTAGACAGCTACAGAGTAAAAGTATAATTTTTAATTAAGGTTTTTTAAAGCGAAGACAATTCTTTCATATCGTTTTACGAAAATAGACGTCAGAGTTAACTTTTAGGATGAATACAACCATTACAATATGCCAAAATATTTTGTTTTATGCGTTTTTCCAACAGCTGTGTATACAGTCATAAAGACAGCTACAGAGCCAAAATTACGAAAATATTACTAATAAGTATTAAAAAACAATGTTGAAAAAGTAGAAAATCGGTTCACTTTGACAATTTTTTTTCACCAGTATTTGAATAAAAACATAACTGATATATTTATTTTATGAAAGTAAATGTTATGCTTAATATTCAGAATATTTTTCAGTCCGTTATACAAACTCATTTATTTTAGACAATTATTTTAAAAAGCACTGTAAAACATCGCGCGCTGTCGTTTGCCGATCAATTTCAATGATTCGTGCTTATTTCGTGCATATTTTTTTTTCTGATGCACACAAACAGACCATTGTATTGTACTAGTGTGTGTCAATGCTGCTACGCCGTTTTAGCAATCATTTAGATTTTGAGTTGCGCTAAATCGAATACGCGCCCTTAAGTTTAAATAGAGGTACCTTTCGAATCCGTACATCAATACCTTGACTTGGGGAGTAAGCTGGTGAATGCGTGACGAAAGCGTTCTGAAAAGTGTGATCGGGCGAGGCGAACGGAAGATGAGAGGGTTATTAGTACTTATTTACTTACCTATACATAAGTCCACGCCAACGTGCCTTACGTACTTTGTGATAAGACTTTACAAAACTCGATCCCTGCAATGCAACTGTTTTTTTGCAGTACCTATTTTTTTCTCAATGACATTTCGACCACATTATACTTTTGTGTAATAGTGTAAATAACACGATCTGAAGAACAAGTAGGTAGTAGGTAATTTAAAGCACTTTTATGTTATGTAGTGGCTCTGGCTGGTTTGACCATATATTTAAACCTGATTTTAAAATTTTGCGCTTTGTTGTAATAAGTACGAAAAAGCTGTAGCTAAAATAGAACAGTACCTACCTACTTATACTGATAATTTTCTAAGATTGGTAGCGAGGTAGCAATCCCCTATAGCCTCGCTCTTGCGTCGTGCAGCAATGAATATCTTTTAGGTAAGACATATTATATAAATGTCTTGTTAAATGTGTTGATAATTTAACGTCTTTATGTTTGTAAACTTTTTTAACACATTCTCTAATACAATATTTTAAAACTCAAGTTTTATTTTTTTATACCTAATAATACCTACCTACCAGAGCTGTGAGACCGGCTTTGCTCTACGGATCAGAATGTTGGGGAATGAGAAAGTGTGACGAACAGAAAATGCATGTCACTGAAATGAGAATGCTGCGTTGGTCGGGAGGTGATACTCTACAAGACAAAGTCCGGAATGAGTATATCCGGGGCACTTTTAAAGTTGCTGATATACACCATAAGATGCAGGAAGGCCGGTTACGCTGGTATGGTCATATAATGCGTAGGGACGAACACCACATGACGAGACGAGTGATGAATATAGACGAGGGCAAGAGAGGCAGAGGTCGCCCGCCGACTACCTGGACTAGAACCATCTCCAAGGACATGACGATGCTAGGCCTAACGCCAGCAATGACTCAAGATCGCAACAAGTGGCGATCAAGTATCAGGAGGGCCGACCCCAAATAGGGAATGCGCCAGGAGAATGATGATGACCTAATAATACCTACGTATTTCTGGTAGATAGGTAGGTACATACCTACTAGGCATGCCTTTTAAGTTCTGTCGTTTCCATATTTTCCGGCAATTTTGAATTTGGAACTGTTCTTTAGTTTTTGAATCTCAAAACAGTTGAAAGTAGGTATTAGGATTAATGCTTTTGTTTGTTTAGTCACAGCGTCGATTGTAATATGTCAGGTTACGTACGAAAATGAATCTTTCTAAGGAAAATGTTCGTGCAATAATTTTCTACAACTTTATAAGAGGCCTGACACGGCTTCAATGTTTTGAAGAGCTAACATCATCTGTGTTCAGTGATGAAGCCCCATGTCTGTGGACTGTCGAACGCTGGTATTTAGAATTTCAGCGTGAACCTACTAGTGATAGTGGGTAATCTCGCGAAGGACGCCCAAAATCCGCCTTCACTGAAGATAACAAAACATCATCATCATTGCTGTGAGACAACTAATTCTTGAAGATCGTCATGTGACGTATCGAGAGATAGAGGCTCTATTAGGCATCTCAGGGACAACTATTCAGAAGATCTTGCATGAAGCGCTTGGTGTGAGAAAGCTAGTTTGCCGTTGGATACCGCATTCTGCTTTCCGACGAACACAAGGCGGCCCGCGTCAGATGGTGTAAGAAAACTCTGTAAAGGTTCAACCAAGGAGAGTCAAATCACGGCTACGACATCATCAGTAGTGACGAATCTTGGATCTATGCCTACGATCCTGATTCCAAACAACAATCTACACTCTGGGTCTTTCAAGACGAGCCAAAGCCGATTAAAGTTGTTCGTTCTCGAAGCACTTCAATGAAGATGGTGGCCACGTTGCGACTATTGCACTTGAAGATCGTAGAACGGTTAACGCAGAGTGGTATACCACAGTTTGTTTACCACAAGTCATCGAAGTTCTAAAATCTAACTCAAAGCGACGCATCATCCTGCACCACGACAAAGCAAGCTCACACAGCGCTCGTCAAACGACTGAGTATTTGAAGCAGGAAAAAGTAGAAATTCTTGGCCATCCTCCATACAGCCCTGACCTAAGCCCTAACGATTTCTTTACATTTCTTAAAATTAAAAAAGTCTTCGTGGTCAAAGGTTCCAGTCCGGTGAAGAAACAGTCGACGCTTTCAAGTCAGCCATTTTGAACACCGCCACTTTAGAGTGGAATAAATGTTATAATAACTGGTTTGAGCGAATGGAAAAGTGTATGCTACGTGGTGAATACTTTGAAAAACAGTAAAAAGTACTATAAGGTTCTAGTTGTGTTTTTTTCTACAAACGACAAAACTTAAAAGGCATGCCTCGTACTACATACAATTAGAAATACCTAGTTTCGTTCGATTCTCCTACTAAGAAGTAAAAAGGACGAGGACCTCGTAAAGATCTGCCGCTCGGAGCCTTACAACGAGTAGGAAGGATTACTAAAATGAATAAAACAAGCAATCAAACAGTTATCTGCCTTTATTCTGCTTCTCTTCATAAACCAGCAGCCATAATCATTCGTTCGGTACCATTATAGGAAGAAAAAATTAATACACTATTACATACTGTTATAGTTTGGTTTGAATATGTGTTACAGCTGAAGTTACGTGTAGATTTTTATAATTGTATTACTATTATTATTATAGATACATGTGAATCATGAAAACCAGGGTGCAACGCGATTTTGCAAGGTAATTATTATTTTAATTATACCTTTAACGGGACTAGCAGTTTTATCGTTAAATTATATCATTTGTACTTAGCATTCTATGCTCTTTCTATTACGCTAATGTTTGATGGGAATCAGATTTTTCATATGCTATAAATTTGTAGAGATTTGATACTATACAATTAATAAAAATTGGATACGGCGTTAACAGGCGTTTGTCTTCTAGAAAAGTGTAAAGAAGGTCGATTTTATTTAAAGAAATGACTTGCAATAACAAGGGTACCTACTTAATCTAATTGATTTATAAATGAGAAATCTGACTCCTTTTATTATAAGTACAGAGATTACGTGCAACATCGCATCGCACAATTTTAAGTCACTGTTTACCTTACTGCTCGTGGCTTTGTGTAGTGTTGTGGTGTGTTTAAGTCGATAAAAAACCCTTTCCGTGAATATGTTTTTTTATAGTTTATGGCCAAACATCCCTTTTTTAAATACGCTTTTTTGCATTTGTAATATTTTTGAAAATATAAATTTTGATAATATTTTTTCCCTTTGTTCCTAAATATTAATCCAAATAGTTTTTATTATCCTTAATATTGTATTTACAATTTTTCAACAGCCGAAAAATATGTTCAATTTTTATAATATTATTTTTTTAACGACTCTTGTTAAGTAGTAGGTAACAGTACAAATATTAATGATCACAAGTTGGTTTTCATTGGTCATTAACATACAATATTACAATTACAGCCTTATTACTATTGATAATACAGTTAACAGCAGGTCTTTATTTGAAAACTATCTAACTAAATTATTTACATAGGTATGTGATATTTTGCGAGAGGTATGATTTTGGTAGTATAATAATGTTATACAAAGTATACCTTTCAAAAGGATTTTAAATATAATAATATACCTAGTCAACCATCAAAATTTAAAAGAAATCAGCAAATATCACGGTTTTAATTTTGTCTTCCGAAATATCGTTAAGGCACCTGTCTCCATAGACGTGGTGATTATTGCAATGACACAATTGCAAAATAATAGAATTTTGTTTGTCGATGATCTCATATATTTTTAAATATCACTGTGCGTGCACCGAGTAGTAACATCGAGTATTCTAAAATGTTGTGAGTTTCACCGAGAGATTTATTATATAAATTTTATTTAGGCATATTTCTCGCACAAGTTTATTTCTTAAAACATAATTATATATAACGTCAAATTTTAGTATTTTTGGAAAATCTACATATTATAAGTATACTCTTCAAAATCTACATTCCCAAATGCGAGGCAATTTCATTAGTTTAACAGTCACTGTGCAAGAAATATGCACATTAAAATCATCTAACTTTAATTTCAAGACCCCCTGTTACATGTATTTCTATGAAAATGTGAATATTAATTGTCCAATTATAAAAACAAACTGCTGGATGAAAATCTAAATCATATCGTTAATATCGCCACAAAATCCAACTTGCATACTGCCTAATTACAATTAAACTTTTTTAAAAAGCTATGAAATTATACTTTTAATACATAAAACTAATAATACATTTCATTAAAATCAAATTACGAAAACAATATTTACAATTTACGGCAATATTAGATACTTATATTTAATTAATCTATACATATCGTTTTATAGCTATCTATCAACAAAAACCTACTAGATTAATAAAAAAATCTTAGTAGGTTATACTAAGATTGACGACACATTTTAACTACTTCCATATTATCGATATTATTAATCTTATATCTAAAAAGTGCAACATTCGCTAAAGAGAACGAAACAACTCAGAGTATTTATAATAAATTAATGTATTGAATCAGCTACAGTACATTTTTATTGACGTAAACTAAACATATTGTACTTATTTACAAAATGCAATCTTTTTACAAAAGAAAACCTGAAAGCTACACTATTTTTGTCATGTATGAAACATAAGTTGCCATGTTTTGTGAGTTTCGCTAGACCGATGCTTTTATGAAAAGAGTAAAAGTTCCTATTTCATTAAAATTGTTTGTTACTTTTCTTTTATAATCAGTTTATTTAAAAATACAAATAATTGGAATGGAAACAGTGAAATGGTAAAGTGATTTTGACAATTCAATTTTATTACTTTGTACTAGTAAACACCTACATTTATCGCTACGACGTTCCATTCATATCATTGTAAACTACATCGAGACGAATATTTCAGTCGAAATTTGTTTTATAATACATTTACGTTACACTTAATACTATTTATCTACTTTCCATGTTTCATATTGGCTGGAATCGCATAAAGATTTGCGGTTAAGGCCAGATTTTTCATTAATAAAAAACAAAAAGAAACATTCGCCTTCATAAATAAGACACTATCGATGCAAATTATAATTAATTTGAATATCGAGACGAGATCACGAATCTACGTGCAGATCTTAAACCGAAACCATCGATATCGATAACATTCTCGCACCCCATCACTAAACTCTAACTTTTTGTTGACATTTTCACGTGACTTCTGTACACAATTGGAAAAGATTGGATAAAATTCAGAGTCCTTTGATGGATTACAAACTAATATGATGGACCTTTTTAATGGACTTATGGACTTGGAAATGTGTCCAATATTCGCAGTTGTGTACGAGATTTTCCAGATGAAATGGACTCTTTACTGTTGTGTGTCTTCTCGTAATATTTAGACCATGCCTTTGGACATCATTCTGACAGTATTCTTGAGTGCCTGTCGTTTGTTGCAGAACCATATTCTGATGACCTCGCGTTCATAGCCGAGCTGATGTGCCAGTCCAGTGATTTCAGTACCTGAAAAAATTTGAACAATAGCATCAGGTTTTTACCTACTGTATCACACGTACAATTAAGTATATTATTATACTGTTTTTCCTTTATTACAAAGGTGACATTTGCAGCTAATGAGAATGTTACGTCGTTATGTTTGCGGAAAACGGTACTTTGAAATGTATGAGCAAGTTGGTGTAGTTCCCCTTGACTAACCTATAGGCACAGAATACTTAATAGTACTACCTATAGGCACGCCTCTTGACCTCAAATCTGCGAAAGGTGGGGATGGTGATTTGTTTACACAGCCGTACGACGTAATAACATGGCGGGTACTATTTCATGGTGTTACAAGACAGATAAAAAAAATGAAAACATTGAATTGAATTTTATAATTTATTTTGTTATTTTATGAACTAAAAAACTAACATTTTCCGATTGCTTTTTGCCTAAACTATCTCAATAATATATTTTATAGATTTTTTTTCGTATAGAGTAAAATACCCTATTCATCATCATCATCATAAACAGCCTAAAGATGTCCACTGCTGGACATAGGCCTCCCCAAGGGGGGGGGGGGGGGGGGGGGGGTTGTCATAATCGCCACGCTTGTTGTTACAAAGGCACAGAGAACGCTGCTGCCCATTCTCTGGTAAGTCCCTTACGACACCCACGGGAAGATATGGGATGATGCTATTCTTTACGTCCGACACCACACGGACTTAAAAATACCTACCCTATTATAAAGACCCAATTACATCGTATCAAAATAGGACTTAAGTTATTGCAAAACTTACCAGAGGGATGGGTGTTCCTTTCAAAATGCGCGTTGAGTAGTTCCAGAGCCTGAGGTGTGAATGAAGTTCGTCGTTTTCGCTTCTTGCTTGGCTCCATCCCTATAAAGTCTGTCAGATGGTTCTGGCCTGAAGCGTACCTGTAATGATCGGAATTATATACGTTAATAACATTGATATAAGACAGAATTTAATGTGAGCTGCTGTAAGAACTTATAATCCGACCGGTCCTTTGTGTAGTGTCCCTGTTTATACGATAAATGTTTAGGAAAGGTGATGAAGCAAGCGTTAGTTTTGTTATTTTAGTGAAGCGCACACAATTCCTATAGAATATATAAATAGTTTGTTATCAAAGCACAATCATAAGGCGTCAAAACCCTTGAAGTTAGTATTCTGTTTGCACGTGACTCACGAAAACTTCGCCAATCGAATTTTTAGTGCGATAAATTCGACGAACGTATTTTTCGTAGTAAAAGCGGTCAAAAAATATTATTGTTCTAATAATTACTAAAAACATAGATTAACCCAAGAAACCTTAATGCAATTCAGACTCCAAAAGGAAGACTGATTTGAAAGATACACAACATGCTTTTAATATTCGGGGTCACGAATATAAATCGTATGGAAAATATTAAAAGGGTACCGGATTCTCGAAGAAGCGTCTCCGAATATCAATGAAAAAGTGCTCGAGCTCGAAATTAAGATGTAAACAAGAATAAATCAAGTTATTCATGTTCAGATGGTAACAATAAGCCTTGCTCTGGTTTCATAATGCCAATATCATTTGAATTAAATAAGTAACATAAATGAATTTTCTAATTTTATCGTTTATTTCCCAGGAGGACTGCTTAATACTTATAAATAAGTAAGTTTATTACAGTTCGATTACGTTGTCATTTAACAATGTAATTGTATCATCATTAGCTTAATCTTTAACCTGTCATTTAATTCTAAATATTATTATGTATTGATCTTCTCTTGTATTCGAGGATAACTACAAGTCTTATCAAATTTTAAATCAGCATCTTTTATAGACCATGATAATCAGCCATTCATTAGGTTGGATTTCTTTAACTATTTCTTTCTTCACTGTTCCGTAACTTCTTCTGTTCTCTTTACAGAAATAGACGACCGTTGTCGATCTAGACCATTAGAAAGGTCCATCAGACTTAATTTTGTAGCACCTCCATTTATACCAACCGACTACGCCTTGAATAGTTGTAGATACCTAGTTCATAATAATAAATTAACGAGATCCCAAAAGTTACAACAGAATTAATTCAAGTACCTACTATCCCCAACAGAGGCGGTCGTTAAAAATTACCACCAAGAGGGAACGATTGCAAATTCAATGCACCCATTTGCAATGTTAAACCGAAGCGTTGCATCCAGATAATGCATTTTAATGACGCAAAATGTCGATCGATAGATCCTACTGGGACCTCTTACGGCGTCATTATGTCTTCGTTGAAGATTTAAGTGACACCTGGTTTTGTTTTTAAAGTTATGGAAACAAGGGATTCGATGATTGGATTCATTTTTTTGTTTGTTGATAGATGCTTAGCTATTTAGAGGTTTAAGTTTATCTGAAGTAGGTATCATTTTCATTAAACACCCAGAAGGATTGTTCATCCCTCATTTTGATTTTCTGTAGGTACTTACAAACTTTGAAGATGCAGTAAATTCATTGATAAGGTTTGTAAGGTAAGGTAGAAAATAATCAGCTGAGCTTATCGTATTTTTAGACCTACTTCAAATGTTCGGAGCTTTGAGATTAAGTACTTTAATATTTAAGGTGTTTCAAATGGCCTTGATTGACATAGTTTCAGTTTGAAGTTTTACTTCAATTCTAGGCTTAGATAACCTACATAGAAATCAGTACCTAATATTCGGTTGTTTTAATTACTTAATCTTTTTTCTTTTATGTTCATAAAATGTTTTTTTTCGGAGAATATAACGATGTTTTTCGCGCTATAGAATAATTCATAGGTTTCTATGACAGTAAACATAATTGTTACCGATGTGGTAACAATATTTAGGTGAGTTACACAAATGTTCATGGTTTAAAAGTGTGCTTTAGAAAGTCGAAACGAAATTAAGAACAATGTGTTAGGAGTTGTGATCACACGTGAGATACGCCTAAAACGATAACCATATAACGATGATGACAGTCAAACTTAGGGAAAACCGAAATGCAGAAAATAACAAAACACGCTCAAACTAAACAACCGCACCATAAAAACTAAAACATGCATGATATAGCCAGTGTGTGTTAAACCCGTCTTCAATGAGCACCTCAATTAGGAACAACTGATTTCAGGAATAGACGTGAAGAAATTAGTTATTCCTAACTTTGCGTAACGGCAAGTGTTAACTGTTAGTCGTACAGCAGATCCAAATAAACATAAAGCCTAGCCCGTAAAAGCAGTTAGTCCAGATTTGAGAAATGTCTTTCACAACGTTGCTAAGCATTATAGGCCAAATGTTTCACGAACACGGTGTAGCACATAACCACGAACATAACTCACTCAAACAAATATTTACCTCTCTTCAGCTTCCTTCATCCAACGTTCGAGCACCGGTTTGATTTTCTGCGCACTTTTTGGTGTTATATCCAATTTCTCAAATCTGTATCGAACATAAATGTAATGTTAGACTTGCTATGCGAGCACCGGTCAAATGAAAATCTAACGCGAAGCACCTTTTACAGAACGCGATGTAATTCTATACCCGATCCAAATTAACAGAGGCATAAACACAGGACATTGACATTGCGTTAACGATTTTAGAGAGAGAAAAAAACAATAGGCAATTTAGTCTGCCGAGGTAATCAGTTTGATTAATACCGAACAAGGTAACAATAAAACAACGAATTCAGTTAGAAACGAAAGGTAACGTATGCCAATGCCCTGGCTTTGAATTGCGCAAAATGAATATTAATAAAAATAAGAGTAATGAAAATAATACATCATGCTATATTAGATGGAAAGTTAGATATTACTCATCGAGATGTTACAAATAATAAAAGTGATAAAGTTCTCACAGCGATTACTCATAGTGTCGAATCGACATGGTTTGGTAGCCGGCACATTAGTGTAGCACGTTTGTCTTAACATCAAAATGTAAGTCGGCCGTATGATGTATGGCGCCTTCGCTGTAATTACCCGAATGCAAATACCGTACACGTGTGAAAAGGAAAAGAAAGAACGTCAAAACCGGTAATTACAAATAATTATATACGGCATACATTCAAAAGGTATGCACGGATCGCCGATCCAGATAAGATTACATTAAACAGCGTTGAAACATTTTGATTTAAAGACATTCTGCGTGTGGACTCGGCCGATATAAGTGAGCCAAAGCGTGTACTTAATGTATGTTAAGTATCTACGAATTTATCTCCATTATCTTAGCACCATTTTGAAATGTTTCTATAAACTAAATGCAAGCTGCATGCAAATAGATGCAGGATTGATGAAGATAAATTTGGAGATATTGTGTGTAGGGATAAAAAACAAAACACATACATGTTTTGTTGTTGTGAAGACAGCTGAGCTGCTAGCATCTGCGAAGCCAGGGCACTGGGGACGGTAACAAATATCATGTTAGATTATATAGTAGCCAGTGGCGGTGACGGTACTTCGGCGAAATGTGCAGGAGTAACATCACTAGATCTCAACCAATCTAGAAAGATTAGGAACAAAGTCGCACGCTCTGATGTCACTAAACAAAGGTTACATGATCTTACGCTAGACAACGATGTAAATAAAACGACACGCTTTGTTGATCTGATATTCATTTGAAAAGAAAAATCTAAGTATATTCATATCGAAATTATTCGAGTTTTACCCAGTTTAGGATGTCGACGTGCTGTGTGTCGGTTATTTAAGTTTAATGTTATGCTGGTACGAGATGCCCTGACGCATTGTGCTTCATATGAAATTGTAATGCATTCGGACCGGGGTTAATGGTTAATTCAATATTTTGTTATTGACATCGTTCCAAGTGGCAATGACCATGCGCCTGATTGTTTTCAAAACAGATCAATAAGGTAGATATTATGAACCGAATTTAAAGATGTGGTCGCTTTTATAAAAGTTCTTTAACGTGAATCTTCATGTTAACACTTTTGGTAAAGGGTAAAAAGTACTTATTTCTTTTACAATTTTGAAATGTTTTCATAGGATTCTTTGGTTAAATTAGATTTGGGTAGGCCTTGAGTTTGTGAAAATGATTAAAAAGATTTTTGTTGACTTTTGTTCATTGTGAACTCTGTAACAAAAAACTTCAGTGAGATGGAACGAAGAACACTAAATGGAATTCTTTTCTCAAAAACAATAATATGTTTTAATTAAAATGCAAATTAATTAAGTCCAGTATAATGAAAGGGGTAACTACCATGTAGCGACGTCACGACACCAAATTGGAGGGAGACGAAAGAAAAATTAATGGGAAATGAAATCACGACAGAACAAAGACAGGGGAATTCTACTCTTTTTAATTACACGAAAAAAGTAATTACGGCAAGATAATTAATTAACTGGAACAGAAGTAACGATTAATGATTTTATTATACGAAGGAGGTCGTCGGGGGGTGGCTTGGAATTGAAATTTCCTTCGGCTTGTGCCGGTCGCATTCCGTTTTGCATCGAAATTCGATTTGTTCACGGGCAACGTTGTTTCGAGTGATTTGATTCAATTAAACATTATGAGCGTAAAGCTGTGCTGAAGCGTGATTAATTTGTCGATTTACCAAGTATAAGGTAGGTAACGTAAGAAAAAAAGAATAATGATTTCCAACTTCGATCGGCCGTCAAACCTGTATAATTGTATTTAGTTGTAGCAATTTGAAAATAAAATCTTGCAATTTGTGATTTGATGTAATTGCAAGACACAGGAAGATCAATTACGAAGGTCTGAAATCCTATATTTCAGGTTTAGTTTCACGTGTGATTGCGTTTACTTCAGCGATTAATTGATACAAAATATCGATGGGTATAAACAATATAATGGAGTGTGAAATTTCGGTCTGGTGCTCCGTGTACTTTTTATTAAAAGCTTGGGAAAGGCGCATATACCTGTACATTTGCATGAATGAGTTATGTTAAACGGTAAAGAGCTGCTTTGTAAGTTCTTATACTCTAAGAGCGTCGAACGTTACTATTACACGATATTGTAGGTTAGACACGAATCAATTTGTACCTTATAATAGAAAAAATAATTAGGAAACACGCGCCCGCGCCTAGCTGAGTAAAAAATGGTGTAAGCCACGACACAGTGAGCAGAACGGAAGCCACCCGAATGGTAATTAATTAAACGAATTGTAAGCAATGAAAGGAGTCATGCTGTTTTACAAATCACTTCAATTAACGATATTAAAAAGTTGGAATGATAACCGAGCGTCGGCCTGCGTGACGACATTTATAATAACGATTCTTGAACCTTTTTTTGTCAGCCCCACGATGTTGCCAGCAAACGGTCACATTATTTTGACAAGCGTGCGACTTTATCTCCTTCGGTTACAAGTAAGATATCATCAGATCGTTTTTTATACTTTTTTTCTTCTGGTTTGACAAATTAGATACTGTATTAACAACAACAATTAAGTGGCAACATTAATTTTTAAGCTGTGGTTGTGTATTCTACATTATTTAATATGCCATAACGTTTCATTTGAATTTTAAAATATGTTAATGCTGTTAATTTTTTTACATCAATGAGATGTAAAAAAATACGGATGATACTGTTGAAAAGGGATGCTAGTGGTTTTTCTTCTCGAATGTTGCTGTACCTTCCTTGCACACATAGCTTATTTCTGTACCTACTGCGTTCAAAATTCAAGGAAGATTGCAAAATGGAACACGCATACATTTAACAAGATACGATTACGGACAGTTTATTAATTACACGTTGCAAATGTTACGGGACTTTAACTGCGGCCTGTAGTGACAATAAATTCTATTTACGGTCTCTCGGGTGCACCACGTCGTGTCCAGCAAAAAAATATGTATAATAAAGGCAAAAAACCTATGGCTTCTATTATCAACAAATTAAAAACAACAAATATGGCAATTATGCTAGACCTCACCTGCAAATCGCGCTTTGACTATAAGCGGGGCCTTCTGTGACGGACAAGGCTTGGCCGACTTGGGTCTGAGTAAGGCCAAGACCAAGCCGCCGTAGCTTGAAAGCCTTGGCGAATTCCTTGATGTCTTCCAAGTTGATGCCGTCCACCACGTTGCTGGATGACTGGCTGATTGTTGGTTGATCTGTATGTGCAAAAATATTTTGTAATGAATGAAGTAAAAGTGGTTAAGTGGTAATGAAGTAATAGGTTGGTCTATCGCTGTTTGACTGTTGATCTGGTTGATCTCGTAATCAAAGCGCGACTGTTGAGCATAGAGTACTGGGATCGATTTCTAGGTTGTTTAAAGTGTTATTGGGTATTATTATTAGTCTTAAGTCGTACGTAGTCGATAGAATTATTGTTTCTTCTATCAGAGTTAGAGCCTGTTTCACCTTATTTCATACTTTCACTATTACTTTCATATTTAAGTTCCGATTGTATTGCTCGGAAGTCCATTTCATGTAAATTCTGTTCCATTTTTGAATGTAGATACGGTCAATAGTTTTTATGGGTCATATTTCAAGAGTGGTAAATCAGACCCTTAGTGTAGATAGGTACTTCTTACATTGAATTCGAAAACTGCAGTAGATAGGAAAGGAACCATCAGGTCATGCTTTGACAACATTATTCGTTAGTATTCATCAGATATATCTGCATGTTCAATATCATTATTAAGTTAAATTTCATTATTTTTAAGTTCTGTTGTTAAAATATCAAAACGTCTGCTGAAAATAGTCGGAAATATTTCGTGCCGTTTGTGTCCCATTGTCGAAAACTGTCTACTTAATAAGCGTCTACCCCACAACCCGCAAGGGAATCATAGTCAATCGGGTGTAATCATTGCGGCGAATTCTCGCAAGTTGGAGACCGGGTATCTAAGTTGTGCCCGCAGTGTACTTCCAACATTACCTGCAGGTAGCGATATCCATTGTCGCTACCACATAATACACTTTAGAATTTACTATGTTCAGAGCACTATTTGCGTGCAACCAGTTTGATATCGAACAAAACTGGATTGCACATAGAGTATAAATGTTTGAAACAAATCTGTGTATATCACATTGTAATAATTTAAACCAGTCCGTACCAACTCTCAAGCAGTTACCCCGTTTAAACGCGAGGCAAAATTATAGCCAAGTTTAGTGGGCAATTTATGTAATTAGTAGATGGTGGCGGTTCCTAATTATGCGGGATGTCATTAGTGTGGAGACGTGCTACCTCCGCGGAGGTTGGCCCGCGAGTGCCCCCCCCCCCCACCATGCTTAGCTAACCGATGACAAATTACTTTCGCTATCTACCCCCGTTAGTTTAAGGAGTAGTCTGCGTCAATTAAGACAGGGTAGGGTTGGTAAATTGGCAATCGTTTCACCATTTACCGGTGTTTCTAACTCAGACGATTTCTAATTTCGTTTTGTTGTACGTGAACATAGTGTTGTTCCGGCAATCTTATTACCGCACGTAATAAGTTTATGGGGTGATTTTTAGGGGAGCTAGTTAATGTAATACAATTCATATCCGATGTTGAGATTGTTTTCCTTTGTATACCTCTCTATGCCTAAGAAATGTGTATGATATAAGGTAGTTGGTAGCTCATGTCTTACAGATCAATAAATGTTATTCAAGATTCGTTCCACGCATCCTAAAAGCATCCATCTAGACTTTAAAATATGAAATACGAACTTATATATGAAATGATTAAAAATACCGCTCCTTTTCTTACAGTAACCTCTAAAGATTTAGCGACAGCTTTTCATCAAATCTCCATACAATGTTAAGTAGGTATTTCTGAATATATTATGATGATTTAGTCTTTCGGAATCAAAATATGCAGACAAAAGACTCGACTCATGTTCACATTCATTTATTTCAAAGGCTAATCTCAGATAGTCTATAAGATAAATAAATTGGATGTATTTGTGTATTATTTAGACGACGTGTTCTTTGCTCCATTACCTCCACTAATTGGAGGATTGTCCAAATTATCATATTGATCTCGCCAATCATCATGCCCTATCAACCATCACACATATCCTTTTTATAAAATGGAAAAGTAATAACGAAATGACGTCTGTTTTCGACGTCCAATTAGAGCACATCGCGTGATGAGCGCACCCATTAATTAGCTTACAAAGATAAGTCAATTGGGCAAAGAGTCGTACAACTATGGCGTCCTGAATTCGATAACAATACATCAAGATACCGCACGCTTAATTGTTTAATACATGTAATAAATTAATTAGAAGCAATTAAAGTTTGCGTGTCTCAACGTATGTCTGTATGACCTGGGTTACGTGTATGTGTTTCTGCTTTTTCTTTTAACAAAATTTGTTATGGCGATTAAGTGTTTTACTTGCTACTTTCTACGAAGTAATAGGCTGGCTTTCGTGTAGGGTCGTTATCACTGTTAGTTTTATGGTTGACAGTGGCCTTTGCCTAAAATGTAATATGCTTTATTCTTCGTCACACGACACGGTAATTTGCTGTTATTATCTTGCTACCCAGTACTTACTTACGTCTTTCACGCGTATTAGCCCTTGAAGAATCAACGGAACTTCGCGTTTTAACATTTAGTAATTACTCGTATTTACTCAATACTCATTTCAAGGTAAGATGAATTACTATTTTGCAAGAAACAAGAAGAGCATTTTCAGATGCCAATTTCATATCGATGCAATTAATTTTAATTGAAAAGTTCTTTTATCAAAACATTGACGTGGAAACGTATCGTCCCGTTGGTTGCAAATGTAAAAAAAGTAATAAGTAATTATTAAGTACCAGATGGCCTTTACTTTTTGAACTTTAGGCATTTTATGTGTTTACATAAGATTTTAGTAACTAGGAAAACCAAAGAAAAAAAAAAAAAAAAAAAAATAGTAGTTTTGATATATTGAATAGAGTCTGTACAGAGACAATACTGTTTTATTTTTTCCAAAATAGCATCACACGTTATTGATATCAAGTCCGATGTTTTACTTTTATTCATACAACGAAACGGTAGGTAACACCGATGTTGCATAGCAGATTAAATCTAACGTTTACTTATATTTTTTGTTAGCCTGTATTGTCCCACTGTTGGGCAAAGCTCTCCCCCATAGCCTCTTCCTTAGATGCTGCTTTGTGGCCGATCCTTCAGAACATTTCCGTGACGACGCGACGGTACTTACGGTTTACCTAAATCTTAGATTTTACCCTAAAAATAACCAACTCCAGCAGCCACAAGAGTGTCCTAATAAATAGCTATTATGTTTATCTGTGGAGGTAGATCGACATCCCGGACACGTTGTATTTAGTCAGCCAGGGAACCGGCACTTACGAGATAACTAAGTAGGATTGACATCTACAGAAATACATTGATGCTACACCGAAGTTGGACTGTGCCCATAAAAAAGCGATTTTTCTCATTGCTATTCTGAAATAATTTACTTGTAGACAGAAAGGTTTTGATACTTTTGTGTTACATGATTTGTCTTACTTTACGCATTTCTATTATTACGTATAATTATTTATTATGTATTTTCAATAGATCTGTATGGATTTTGGATAGATAAGTACTTATAGGTATAGATTGGATAGATAGACCAATTTATTTATAGTAAATGCTAATTTATAAAGAGAAATGATTGGATTGTTTGTATATTAATTTGTTCTAATGGATAAACTCAAAAATAAATTAACCGATTTAAAAATTGTTTCACCTATATAAAGCTACATTATCAGCGAGTAAAACAAGTTACCTATATGTTTTTTTTTAATTAGGAATCCGTAAATAATATCAAAGTGCTAGTAATGTGTAAAACAGAAATATTTCATCTCAAACATGTCTACAGATTTATATCGCCCCATTTAAATTAATTCAGCTTTAATTTTAAGCTAGATTCGACAAAGATTAAGACCGAAATACAACCTAATTTTGTCCAAACTTATTCACGTCTTGATTTATTCAACAGCTATTTATTTCATTGCTTACCAAATTTTGCTTATCGAAGTACCTTGGGGTAATCGTTTCCTACAGAAAATGATCCGTTAATATCAGATTTGCGTTTGCTCAGACTGTTAATGTAGAGCTCTCATGCCAACTATATGCAAATTGAAAAGAGCACTAAAAAATAGGACTGTTATTTGGCTCGGGTTTCCGAAATATAATAACTTACCTAGCAGTGGAGCTAGTGGTTAAGTTAAATCCGTACACGGTCAATGGGTCGTGGTTAAGCTACGCTTACTGCGGTCAATCCGAGGATAGGTGTCCATTAATTTCATGCCGAGACCCTATCCATGCCTCAGAAGCACGCTAAACCGTTAGTCTTAACAGTCATTCGTAGATCTTAAGGCTGGGCCAGACTGTTATAAACAAGCTTCCAACAGGGGTCACCTTGGTGGGAGGCTTGTGGAACCCACGGTTGGTGTTTGCGTTCACACTGGTTTACAACAAGGCTCCCACCTCAGTGTGTTGTCGACTCTTTGTTTACAACGGCGGAATCCACAAGCGGTTTACAACGCGCGTCCGTCCACAGAGGTAACAACCTCTGGTCAAACGAATTTTTGTTGCAAACAAGTGTTTACACTGTTGTAAACCGCCGGTGGAGACCGATGTGGAGGGCTTGTTTACAACAGTCTGGCCGGGGTTTTTGACAGTAACTACGGGTCCAAAAATCCGAAAGTCTGACAGGTGTTACCCAGTAACTGGGTTGTGGAGGTCAGATACGCTGTCGCTCCATGTAAAACATGTAGTTTGGAAAAGGCTAGGTAGATGATGAATAACTTCCCCAGCTCATTTTTACTATTTTAATACAATTTAAGAGGTAGGTGAAGCAGCTAATACGTTTTTAAAGAATATTGTATTAAAGAGGGGAAAGGTCGACTCTATCAATTGATTATTTACATTCATCACTCAGGGTCACTAAAAGCGTAGATAAGGCGATTTGTCTATCGTGTATGTCAGCTAAGCTATGTGTTAAAATTCAGCAAGAGCAATCGATACCCAATACGGCACCACAATGAAAAATTCGTCATAGCTAATAATCGAATCGGACCGCTATTCTAAACATTACACATCCAACGCTACATTATTCTTAATTGAAGATTTCGAGTGATTAGGTGTATCACGTATCAGTCATTATATTCATAAAATTCCCAATAACCACTCTTTGTGTCAATGACATAAGAAATAGAATCGTATAAATGCCATATCGAGACACGCAAATTATAAATTTGTGAACTCACGTAATGGGTGAAATTACGGGCGCCGAATCGTCTCGATTCATGTTACGATTACGATGTAGAATCGAATACGTTATCAATTACAATTAACGCGTATTATTAAAGTAACGGTTGTAAGCACTTTTGAACAAGTTTCTTGAAGAATTTAAGCGTTGTTCGGTAAAAGTTTAAGCTTTTCTTCAATATTATCGAGGGCTTTTCATTTGCTTGTCCTATTATTAAAAACCCATTTCGTGAATGATCCGATATTAAGTGTAGGCTGATAATTAAGTAAATAGATATTGGGGAATCGATTTTTAGTTTAATTTTTGGCCCTACACTATAATAAAAGTTATTAGGTAGGTTAGGTGCTTTCTAGTCGTATTTATGAAGAACTATTTTTGTACAATACCTGTATAGATTCTGACTGGTTTAGTTTTGTTCAACCTTATTTTTAAGAGCTTATTATTTTTATGAGATAAAGACGGTTCGAAAATAGTACAATAAGTACACGACAGTTAGCTGCGAGTGCTGATAGGAGGTTTTACTTGAATAGTTCTAACAATTATCTTAATTATTATGTGAGTTCAATTTCGGTTAAAATAGAACCTATAGGTACAAGCCAACCGGTACCTATAAAGCAAAATAAAAGCCTTAATTAAATTAAATGACAAAATTGTCATTTTTTAAGTTTCCTTATTTAATAACTGGTATTTTATTACATTCATATTTTTATTGTAAATCGATTGTCATAAACAAGGCCTAGGCATTTCCTTTAAAAACGTTAACTAACTTTTGGCTGCAACTTCGCCCGCAAGAATGTCGGTTATCGCAGATGCAAACGAAGTTGCAGAATAATAAGTAGCATAGGTATATCCTTTCTTTGGGTTCAAGCTTAGCCTGTACAAAATTTCATAAACATCGGTTCAGTAATTTAGCCGTGAAAGTATGACAAACAAACAAACACATATTCACATTTATAATATTAGTATGGATGTAAATAACAACAATGTATTAAGTACTAAGTGAATGTCGAACGTTTTAGCATTGATCGTTAATGAGTAACGAATGGTTTTAATAATAGCTCCCCGATGTATTACGTAACAAATGTTTTGTATTATGAAACAGTGGAATTTGTTGAAAAGTAATTGTAAAAAACAAAAAATGTAAGCTTTTTTCCATTATGTTATATCCATTGATTGGCTGCCTCGTTAGCCTCGTCGTCGCAAGCGCGACTGCTGAGTATGGGATTCTGGGTTCGATTCCCAGGTCGCGCAAAAAAGGGTGTTATTGCAGGGTTTGCGCAAACACTTGTGCATTATAATATCTGCTACATACTTGGCTAGTCACAATTGAGATTAGATGTAGGGACCGAAATTCGGCCGAGACATTGTAGGTATACTTACTTACCCTGTTCACAATAGGATTAGACATTTACTCAAACCTTTTTTACAGTCCGTTCAACCGATTTTGACTTCTATTGCGTTGGTAGCATGACAAATGGCAACTGACGTAAACAGTTGTATTGTAACCACTTTTTTTGCCTCTAATGTCACGGAATAGAAGTCAAAATCGGTTGAAGGGACTGTAAAAAAAGGTTTGTGTTTATGTCTAATCTTATTGTGAACAGGGTATAGAGTTATCCAATGATTACAAATCGATCCGAAAGTGGCTCTTTACAACAATTTAAAATTAATAATGATCTAAAATTAAGCTTAAAATACACGCTGTGTACTTATGTTAGTTTTAACACATTCAGTCTCCAGCGTCCTTTCATGCAGATCACGTAATGACGCCACGTTTCTAGCTGAATCAACAGGTAAAGTTCCCGAGTAGCATGAAAATAGAAAAATAAAATCTGATACGTTGATTTGTTTTTTTTTTAACATCGTACTAACGGCATTTGTGACATTAATTGAAGAAAAATGTTGGTCTATGAACCAGAAATCTAGGAGAAGAAATTTTAAAATAGTTTGGAGGTATGAGGAACAGAGTGTCAAGTTCTTCATCCTCTATTGAAAAGGGAGGATCTTCCGACCAGACGCGTGTTATGTCTGGTGGGCTACTGCCCTTTTCAATAGAGGATGAAGAACTTTACACTCCGTTCCTCATACCACCAAACTGGTGACCCCGACGTGATGCTTGCCGGGCCAGTGGAGAGTTCCAGTGAGTCGGAACCGGATGCCGCATAGTTCACGGTGAGTCGGAACTGTCTGCGGTGATACTCCAGTGAGTTGGAGTGATTGCTGCACATATTGCTCCAGTGAGTCGGAATGTTTTTGATCTTATGCGACATCGAATGTGGCAGTTGACTACAAAACTATATTCCTGACAATCTAAGAAGTCGTATTTGACATACCATGATATTTAAATATTAGTCGACGATTAATTCGTGTTTTTGAGTGCATTTTTTCAATATAAAGTTAAACTTAATGCTTACAAATGATACTCGTTGTTATAGTGTATGGGTAATATAGTAATTAATTTGGATTATGAATTTATTTTTCAATTTCTTACGCAGGTTTCCACTCATTGTGGCGTTCTATGAGAGAGGAACGTCGACGTCATCCTCAGATAGGGTTGCCAAGTTTTTGTCGGTCAAAAATAGTAGTTTTAAAATTATTACCCATAAAAATATAGTAGATAACGAAAAGATGAAAAAAATATAGTAGGTTCCAAAATTGGTAGGTACTTACTTTATTTCTTAAAATAATATTTTTTGCTACTTTTAGCCATTATTGATAAATTTTTATTTTATGGAATGTCTCATGGCTATTACCATTTGTTATTCATTACAGAAAATATACCTACTTACACATTTTGAAACGAATATTATTGCTTAGTTTGATGCCTTTAAAATATAGTAATTTCGCCTACTATATCCTTTTTTCAAAAATATAGTAATCGGGCTTGTAATATAGTAGGATACTAATACTAGTAGGATACTTATATTATATAGTAGGGTTGGCAACCCTATCCTCAGAGTCAGCCACTGTTGAACACATCAACAGTGGACGATTTTCGGCTGACTCTGAGGATGACCGTCGACGTTCATACAAAGTTCGGAAAAAGAAACCTCAAATGGGACTGCTTAGATTGTCAGGAGATGCTTAGTTTAAGGAATTTCTGGTCCAAAAATCCAGAGATCTGCTTTGGCCAAAATATTAGTTTAAAGTATAACCACTTATCAGAAATGTTTGTGCAAGTCGGATTTAAATCATACGTACTTAATCATCAATCAGGAAGTCGTAGTCACAGGCAGGCAGGATAGGTATATCCAGCAGTATCAAGCGACCTGCTTTGCTTACTAATGAATGAAAATAATATTACAATCGAGACTCAGCAGTAATAAAACCTCATTTTCTCCTATTTTCCACTAATGCCAATTAATTTAAAGTTCACTTATTTATCGCGCCTATCCGAGTCGGTCCAACTCTTTGTTTTCGCTTACGTTATCGATTGCGTTCAATTTTATCGACGACGTTAATTATTTGTAATGGATTTTAATTAGTTAATTAATTAATTTAGTTCGGTACGCCGGCTGGCACGGTCGTTAGTCGGTTTCTTTGATGCCGACATGAACTTCCTTTATTTTGGTCGAGGCTCTTTGTATTGTACATTCTAGTGTCATTAGTACGTAGTATATTTACGGGGAATTATGTTTAATTATGAATTAATAACCCGTTGTACTTTTAGGAATGGTTACCATATTATTTTAAGTGCGGTATGCCTTGAGGGAGTCTCGTAAACGTGGAACAGGAAGTTTGGCTTTAGGGTTTTTGTTTTCTGATAAATAGGTTATCAGCAGTTTTCTGCGTAGGCCATTTATAAGTACATGATTTTCAAGGAATAATCACGTGCAGACAGCGTCATCAACTGCTTACCCCCCACGCTTTAATATTTCTTCGGATAGGGGGTAAGCAATTGATGACCTTGTCTGTACCTACCATATTCAGGTGAGTTTGCATATGGTCAATGCTCATACGGCTCCGACCAGCAAATGATTTGACATTCAAATGGGAGCTTTAAATGCTGTGAATTAAAATATTTTTTACAATGACAAGATCAATAAGACTCGCGGGTGGCGCGCTAGTAGCTGAGGGTTGGATTTTTCGAAGCGATTCTATTCTAATAACCGATTCCCATTAAGTATCTTGCAACTCTAGGTAATCATTCAAGCACCAAGTAAGTAGAAAAATGTCGTGATAGCCAAGAGGTTTGCAACCGAACACGAGTAAGTAGGTTCAAACAGTGTCATCAACTGCGTCATCAAGAAATTTTAATGCGTGGGGGTCACCAGTTAATGACGCTGTCTGTACCAATGTGACTTTGAATTTCGTATGTACTTTCTAAGTCCACCTACATGGAATACAGCCTGA
This sequence comes from Charanyca ferruginea, assembly GCA_947361185.1. Taxonomy (NCBI): domain Eukaryota; kingdom Metazoa; phylum Arthropoda; class Insecta; order Lepidoptera; family Noctuidae; genus Charanyca; species Charanyca ferruginea. The sequence continues at coordinate 7,180,706 of OX376070.1, forward strand.
TATAGTGGTGATAGATCGATTAGAGCGTCGCGCAATGATTGTTGATATAGCGGTTCCGCATGACGAGAACCTCGTGAAAACCGAGAAAGATAAACAAATTAAGTATCTTGACTTGGCTCGCGAGGTTGTCGACATGTGGGATGTGAATACAGCAGTCATTGTGCCGATAGTCGTTACGGCCAATGGACTCATTTCCAAGAGCCTCGACCAACACCTAAGGAGGCTCTCGTTAGGCAGCTGGATCAAGGGGTTGATACAGAAAGCGGTACTCCTGGACACGGCGCGTATAGTCAGGAGATTCCTCGCTCAGGAGCCCTGACCACCGGTAGCTTGGACCCTGTTCCCGATACCGGTGGGCTACTAAGTTTATCTTAGATATCACTGACATCGGTAAGGAAAAACATCGAGAGGAAACCTGAACTTATAATTCATGTCTGAAATCGCCAATCCGCCTTGAGCGCACGTGGTGATCAATGCTCGTGCCTTCTCTGTATGAGAAGAGGCCTTTGACCAGCAGTGGGACATTAATAGGCTGATATTATTATTCAAGGTTTTATACCTTTCACCTTTATCAACACACCAATCAGATGATTCATAAGTCTCTTGTACGGTATGCAACACGCTTTAAAAGAAACTAATTCAGACGCTCAGTTGCGTTTCTGGTTCTATAACAATCTAAAGCAGATAAGTAACCAGTGTCGTCGAATTTAAATAAGTAGTTAATGAACTGTTTATCCACTATTAATTTAATTTGGTGTAATTCAAAAACATCCATCGGTGTCTGAGTAAACTATATTGACGACACGGTTGGCGCAGTGGCTGAGCAATCGACTGCTGCGCAGCGTGTTGCGGGTTCGACTCCCGCCCAGGGTAAATATTTGTGTGATGAGCACTTGTGTTTGCCTTGTGTCTGGGTGTTGTTTATCTATATATGTATGTATTTAAAATATATTTGTATACGTATATCAGCTGTCTGACACCCATAGTACAGGGTCTCCCTAGTTTGGGGTCAGATGGCCGTGTGTGAAATGTCCCCACATATTATTATTATTATTAGCATTTATTAATTATATTTACCTATAAAATACATTTTTAAATATTAATAAAAAATAAAAACATTTAAAAATATAAAATATAGTAGCCCATCGGTATCGGGAACAGGGTCCAAGCTACCGCCGGTCAGGGCTCCAGAGAGAGAAACCTCCTGACAATGCGGACCGTGTCCAGAAGTACTGCCTTCTGAATCAAGCCCTTGATCCAGCCGCCTAACGAGAGCCTCCTATTATTATTATTATTATTATTATTACATCTGAGAGACTGGCTACTTATTCCTTTTGGTGTACATCAGATGCCGCTAATATAAACAGTACCTATATAATTACTTAAAAGATTAATAGTCTAATGCTATTAGTGTATAAGTTATGGCATAATTGAAAGTAGGGGAGTCAGTAACGTAATCCCTACCCGCGGTCATCACATTTAGCCATCGATGCATCCCCCGCCCGATCGACAAGCTAACGATGTGTTCATTGAATTGTAGGAAAGTTTTGATGTCAGATTGTAATGCAATCATGTAGAAGAATTGAGTTTCGTTTTGGAAAAACGAGTCAATTCAAATTCTATATGATGGATGTGTTAGAATAGAATAGGAATATAATCTTTTATACCTACAAAATACCTAGATAGATGTTTACTCACAGCATTTTGGTCTCTTGTACAATCTACCTTAAAATTAGGCATGCAAAAACTACCCTAATCTGTCAAATCTCTTTGATAGTTTTACAATTTTATTACAAAAGAATAAAGTTTATGTTCAATCGGGGAAATTTGACAGTACCGGATAGCTTGATGTGCTGGCTCTGTACATAACTGTAAGTATAACAATAACACTCCAATGTGTGTCCCTAACTTACTCATATGTCATTAATATTAAATATTACTATTACTACTTTGTACTATGGGAGAAAAGGTCAATGCCAGAAACTCTATAGAACTTTGCCCCACTCAATAAAAGTCATGTGCAATATGTAGCATCTTACTGTTTATTTATTGCTGATAACTAAACATTAGTCTTAGTGACTGTAGAACTTGCGGTTTCGGTTTAAATCTATCAACAATAGTGACATTGATTATAGGTTAAATTGTATTTTAGGTAAAATGAGTTTGTATTTTGTGGGTAGGTATTTCGTAATCCGCAAGTTCTAAAGAAAAACAGTTTACTACAGAAAGGTTCTATATTCATTACAATTATTTTTATTTATTTACTTTTTCTGTACATGGGTGGGGCAGGATCTGGCATTGTCATTTGTTTTGCAAAAATATACTACTCAAAACAAAATAAGGGCCACGAGGTATTTTTTCATTTTGGTGTAATTTATTTTTTTATGGTGCTCTTCACAGACGAATGCAAAGTTAAATTTTTTAACGACGATCGGCGTATTAGAGTATGGAGAAGACGCGGCAAGAGATTTTCAAAAGCCTGCATCCATGAAGTCGATCGTTTTGGTGGTCCAAATGTAATGATTTGGGGCGGGATAAGCTTACACGGCAAAACTGAGCTCGCTATTTTAAATGAGGGTACTGTTACTGCTCAGCGGTATATTGAGGAAGTTGTCAGACCACATGTGATCCCATTTGCACAGCGAGCGGGTCCTGGATTCATCTTGATGCAAGACAATGCTCGTGCACACACGGCTCAAGCGACTCGGTTTGTATTGGAAGACTCTCAAATTCAAGTCTTGCCGGGGCCGGCGAATAGTCCGGACTTAAACCCAATAGAGCACATGTGGGATCAGTTGAAACGAAGAGTTAGAGACGGTGATCAGGAAATCCACAACCAACAGCAACTCATCAACGCTGTGAAAAGGACCTGGGAAGAGATTCCAATGGAAAATGTCAGGCATTTGATTGAGCATGCACTCCAGGCTTCAGGAGTGCGTAGCTAAACGAGGGGGGCATACCCGTTACTAAAAGATGAGCATGGAGTATTTTCTTTTGTTTTCAGTAACTTTACGTTGTTTTTATTTTTAACCTAAAATGTGTTTTTTCTTTCAAAAGCAAATAAACTTTTTAATCATTATTATTTGAATAAATTTATTGGTCTACATGGTAAAAACAACATTAGTTTTCGTTATGGAGACAAAAAATATATATTGGTTTTATTATTTTCATGGTACAGACAAAATACCTTGTGGCCCTTATTTTGTTTTGAGTAGTATATTTACAATTGTCATAGGGTCCAGCAATTCCATTTCTATATACGTCCCAAACTTATGTCACTATTATCATTACCTATTTTGTACAATGGGAGAAAATTTGTCGTGTCTTGCCTAGTTTTGACACACCTAACTTTAATCGTCATATGAAAATAAGTAGGCACCTAGTAGGAAATATATAAAAAAAAAGTCCTGTGGATCTATTTGATTGTTTTTTTTTGTATGCAGAATAGGAATGTTATTAGGTATACGACGTTTAATTTATTGTCCTATGGTCATCGCCACATTGTATATTAAATGTCAAATCTATCGTTAGTCTAGTAGTTAAGGGTGTTACCACACCAATCGATCGATCATTGATCGATGCCATCGGTCGACATCGATCGACGTTGATCGATTGGTGTGGTAGCTTTGGCTGATCGACGGATACCGTTAGACTAACTAATCGATCGATTGCCGGTCGATGGCATCGGTCGACGTTGATCGATTAACTCCGGCTATAATCCATCACTAATAATAATCAAGCAGCTCGATCGATGTCGACTAATCTATTCTACCATCGATCGATCGTCGATCAACATTCGATCGATTGGTCTGGTAGAAATTATCGATCAACGTCGACTACTCCATTAAACGATCGATCGATTGGTCTACACCCTAAGGCATCCGCGTCGTTGAAACCGGACCAGTAAGCACCCATATTATTATGCCCTTTTCAATTCATAAAATGTCCTTTCTAAAGTTATCTTGGGCATCATTGACAACGGTGAAGGAGAATATCGTCAGGAAGCCTAAACTTATAATTAATATAAGTCTAAAATCGCCAATCGGCCTTGAGCAAGCGTGGCTCTTCTCTATTTGAGAAGAGGCCTATTCTATGCAGTGGGACAGTAATAGGCTGGTATTATTACTTCAATCTTTACCAAATCAACCTTTTACCGATTACAGAACGCATGTTAACCTTACCAAATAGATTTATATAGACCGTTTGGCGTACCGAGCCATAGTAGAGAGGAACTGAGTAATTTAGTAATTGTATCCACTAACAACAAATTAAATAGTAATCAATAGAACTGGGGCCCGGACACGAACCTCCTGGTGCTTTTAGATCGTACGGTCCGGATACGATACGATTTGGAATCGATTGATTGGGTTGGATATCGATGCTTGAATCTGGGAGATGTTTAAAAGTATTCCATCTTTGCTTTGTAAGAACCTCTGACTCCCAATATACCATAACGCACACCAGAGGGTCTAGTGTGAGTTTTTATTCGAATTCAATCGCGTTAACGTAAAGTCTATTTTTGTATTGAAACTGGAACAGAGCACTCTAGTGGCAACAATAGAAAGCACAATTATTCCATACAAATTGACATAAGCAATCGTTTCGTTTCGAGTTCGAATAAAATCTCACACTAGGCTCTCTGAACACATTACGATCCAGTAAAAATTACAGTTTAAATACAAATTTAAATTGTACAGTATCGACCGAAAACAAAAACTTTAATTCATAGGTACTGTCACCAAAAGAGATACCTTAGTATCCATGTCGTCGGAAATAGTTGAAGTTTACTTAGGAACCAATGGAGACTTTCAGATGAAATTTGATTCAATCATTGAACTGTTTATTCTTTATTAATTGTAATTTATTTTATTCATAAACACCCATCGGTTTCTAAGTAAACTTCAACTATTCCCAACGACATGGATACTTATCTGTTTTGGGGACTGTACGTTATTTTGAAAAACAGAAGCGAATTAGATTTATTTCAAAATCGAACAAAAATCTGACGTTCTAAAAGCGATAGAGATGGATTTGCGAGGCTATTGTTTTAAATGGGTACTTACGCCTAAAGTTTGGGGCCTAATTTCGCGTGTTTAGGTTTATGTTGGCCTCTGTAAATGTATTGTCATACCTCGAGACTTACGCAATAATGCGGTAACTGACTTAGATGCTCTTTACTACCTTTTCTATTGTAGGTCGTGTTGTCTGTAAATACTTTGACCATATAAACCTACGGTAAAATATCTTCAGGCTTATCTTTTGTATAGGTAATTATTAAAGAAGGTTTATAATATAGTTGCTCAATAACGCCACAGAACTGGAATAACACTACTTATTAAAAAAAAGCTAGTTCTGTATGTCTATTCTGTTACAATCTCCCTGGGTGAACACCTAGGTGAAGTGAGCTGTCATGCGTCCTTCTGCTTTGTCAATCCCTAGCTTCGGGACGGAAGACAGCTCATTTCTCCTAGATGTTCACCCAGGGAGATTGTAACAGAATAGTACTACTAGAGTCGATTTGAATCACTTCATCATCACTTAAGTTGCGGTCAAACGCAACACGCCTTTTAGAATATTTAAAAAAATGAATAATTATGGTGACTTTTTGCAACACTGATGAAAATGACGTTGTCAATATTGTGACAGCTGTCAGTTGATTATAGAGCGGGAAAAAGGGAATGAGGAAAATTTTGTTTACAAAAGACATAAATGTATATTATGGAAAATAACTAGTCTATCCTTTTTATAATGTAGGTATGATTATTTCTAAAAAAGGTTTTCATTTTACACTCTTCCGATGTTAAAACACGCACAACCATACCAATTGTGCCACCGAAAAAGGAATTCCCAAAGGGATTGACAGAACTATTCTGTCGAACGCTGAGTTGCTGCGATGACAGTGATTCCTACGTCATACGCCTCGTCATCCATTGGCTAATGAAGTCACAAGCCGAGCCTACAAAACTAGCAACATTTTTCTCACTACAAATCTCAATTACAGGTTTGCTTGAACAGTCACGGTTAAGTTTATAACAACAATTAAAACAAAAAAACTGCGTGATCAAGATTGTTTGCTTTCGACGTAATACGCAATTATTTTATATTTTTTAGAGATCCTCATTCTGTAAGGTTGTCAAATGGGACCCTATCTAAGACTCCGCTGTCTGTTTGTCCATCTGTCATAAGGCTGTATCTTTTAAACCCACAGAGAAATTTCCACAAACTGTTTATTATGACCGCTATAACAATCTATACTAATATTATAAAGTAAAATTGTAGTAAAATTGATTTGTTAGTTTGTATGTAAAGGGCTCAGATTATGAAACAAAAGGCAGACCGCGCGGAACACTGAGAGTGAAGCCAAAAAGCAAATACAAAAAAGCGAATACCTACAACGCGCTTCGTGCTGTACTGACACGAGTATAGCACGAAACGACGCATCGTTAAAAAAAAAACAAATAGAAATTCTAAAGCGAATACAATTACGAGATTATTCGCCTTTGAATTTGTATTTGCTTTTTTGGCTACACTCTCGTGTTCCGCGCGGTCTATCTGCCTATTGTTTCATAATCTGAGGTAAAGGGTAATCTTCGGAACTTCTCATTCGATATCACAAATTCTTTAGAAAAAAATATCTAGCTAGGTACTATAGCGGACTACCGCCTGCCTTCCGCCTGCTCAGTTAAATAAATTTTCCCTCGGCGCCTGCGAAGTCAACTGGGCGGGCTAGAGAGCGCTTCCATCTTTTGAGTGCAAGCAAAAATGAACTTAGTGGTGGTCAGGCGGGTGTGACCATGATAGTACGTTATCCCTGAGAGCTACTGGGCTATATTTTACTAAAAAAAAATAGGGAATCTTAAGAACATTGACGCTGACGAAAGTGCCGGGCAAAAGCTAGTAATAAATAAAATAAGGTTTAAAATTAAATTAAATCCCCTTTAATTTTGTAACTTATTTTATTTGTATACAAGAAATGTGTTTCAGTAATTCGTATGTTAAATTTTGTACGGACGGAACCCTTCGTGTGAGTTAAATAAAAAAAGAAACCGGTCGTTTTTAAGCGATTAAGTAAAAAACTACGTCTTGTCGGCCAGGTGTTTTGTTTTACCTCGGAGTATCCTTTTTGCGGATATCACTTTCAGTTATCGTCAAGTACAACAAACAATTAGCAGTTCGCCATGGATCGATTCGTTCAGAAATAGCAAAGAATCGATGGACTCATTATAAAAACAATTAATCGAGTAGGTCGTGGTACGTGGGCATCGGATGATGTTTGCTGTAATTGTTTGGTACCTACTTCTTTAATTTGTTTAAATATTACTAATGTTTATATGCAATGTGTTAAATAAACTAAGAACCCTACATTACATCTAAAGTCGGCTATCTTTTAATGTTGTTTAGCGGGTAGCAAAAACTTTTTATTTTTCGCTTTTTAGTGTTGCCTTAACATCCAAATCCATTAAGAAACGGCGACACACTTACAAGAGATTGTAAGTCCTTCAAAGATTGAAGAAACTAAAACGTCGTCTAAACTTATGTTTTTTTGGGAATTTGTGGTTTTTCTCAAAAAGGGCTAGATCAATTTTGATAAAATTTATATGGGACCATTTCGGAATAAACCCCTTTCGAACAAAAAAAGAATTTTCCAAATCCGTCTTTATATGACAGAGTTTTGCCCGAACATACATAAAAAAAAATATAAACATTCGAATTGATAGCCTCCTCCTTTTTGAAGTCGGTTAAAAAAAATATAAATGATGGAATTGATTACTAACATTTGTATTTAAGAACCTAATCTCAACTAATATTATAAAGACTAAAGTATTTTTTTTCGTATGTTTGTTTGAAATGGATAAACTGAAAAAATATTTAATGATTTTAAAAATTGTTCCACAAATAGGAACATACCCCGAGTGCCCGAGTGCTGTATAGGCTTTATTGAAAAAAAACAGTAACGACCCGTAAAAAAATCACGCGTGCAAGTCTTGGGCAAAGTGTCAGTTGCATATAAAAAATAAACTAAATCATTTGTACTTTTAATAAGGTAAGCACAACGTACTTGTGTCATTGTAACCTGCTTCTAAAAAAGCTTAATCATTAAGCAAGATTGGAAGTCAAAAAACTTAGTTATATCGTTCATAATAAAGTTCAGGTACCTATTCAAACATTCTAGTTAGCAGTTATGGTTCCCGACGGACAGTTGACGGCTTAAAACGAATGTCCGCTGAAGAGTTCAAACACTGGTGACCAAAACACTGCCCAACTGTTGCACACATATCTAAAAAGATTCCTTTTTTATTGGAATAGAATTAAAGTGGGTACATTTGGAAAACATCTATATTAGTAAACTTATAAAAAGAAAGTTTGACAGTTATCTATTTGTATTTGGTTTCGTCAAATGTAATCAATGGGAAGCCAAAAACCTGCTTTTGACCCTAACGATTTCTGAAGATTCCTCAGTAATTCGACAGGTTTGTCAAATCCAATGAAATAATTTATTTCAAATAAAATATTTGAATTAAACACCACTTTTGAATTGTCAAGGAGTCAGTCAGTCAGAAAATAGAAGTTAGTTGATTCGTTACAAACAGTTGTATGAAGGAGAATTAGCAAAAAATGCATGAACGCTATTTTAAAACCATCATGCATGTTGAATGTACGGATCGGCACAGTGTGAGAACAATGTACCTAATTATAATTACTATTTACTAATAACTGACAACTTAGAAGACCTAAGGATCCTTCCAAATCCTTGAACAATACAATTCACACATATAAAATATAAAAAAACATTAAGTAGGTACGCCTTTTAACCTTCTTCTATGTCAACGTCTCGTCATGTCTTAAAAGTCCTCTCAACATGAACAATACACAATCAACTGACTAATTTCACAGCATTACTCTAAAAGAGGTCACAAATGTAACTAAATAAAGCCAAGTGCTGCTTAAAATAACTCGAGTCTAGCTTAGGCTGGGTGCTCAGTGTGAGCCTAGCGGAGTTGACAGATGACGACGGGTTGCAAAACGTCAAACATTAAAAAAAAAACACTATTGACAGAAACGACGAGGCGCGGGCGTGTCATGGTTTTCTGGGTACCCATTGGCGTGGCCTAAATCGCGATAAGCTCTCACTGTGGACTCAGTCTTAGATCTATCTTGGAATAGGTCAATTATAGCTACGGATTACAGCGGACCTACCGATCTCGACTCTTGGTGCAAAATAAAAATCGAGCAGTTTCGTTCTAAAAGTGAATGAAATGGGCCAATAAAAATAACTTCGTCTTAAATAAATTGGTATCGTCTGCTTGGGCGGATAGCTGAATTAGTCTCAATTAGGTTGTGTGTGTACTGTAAGTTAGTATGGAACGCTATTGGATTAAAAATGTCTATTGTTTTGTAGCAGTTTAGTTTTAGATAAACGATGACGTTTTTTTAGAAACATGATTTGGCATGACACACGATGTTGTACCAACGATTATCGAGTAATTTTGGGTTAAATATCGTTTTTAAGAGAGTTGCTTTTTATCGATAATCGGTATGTAATTGGTATCGATACCAATTAATTAATTAACCATCTGGTATCAAGTAGGCCACCCAGTCTCTCCATTATCAGCTGGTTTTAAATTATTTCAATAAATGATGTAAATATCTGTGGGATACACATATTCCTTTTGGACTAAGTAAGTACTAAGTAGGGCCGACAAACTGGTACTTGTAATGCACTTAATTCCAATACATTATTACTTAACATATCTTGAGATAACCAACACACTGTACGAATAAAATGTGTAAGCGATATTATCTTCTACCACTAAAAGGCTTTAAGTTGAGATACTATTAGTTTATATTGCACAGAAACTCAATACTTTTTCTAACTTTACCTACTCAATTTACATCAAAACGTACGAACACTATTGAGAACATGTTTAAACGCTCCCTTGAACATATAATTAGATTTGTTCGAGTTAAAAATCAAATTAAACAAACCTTTTTTTTGAAACGCAACCAAATTAACTTTACAATGTCGTGATAAGATCGCGGAGTGCCGGCTCGCCTACGTTGAATGGACGAGGGCTACTTTGTGCTAATCAACTTAACTCGACTGTCACGGAACGCACTCGGGAACTCGGAACTTCTAAACAGTACACGGACAGTCTACAACAACTCTTTATAGTATTAGGTAAAATAACTCCTAGGACACTGTTAGACTTCGCCTAGCTAATGGATCGCTCCTCTATGCTTAGAACGTACAACTTTTATGGATAAGTAGAATTGAGTTAGTAGTTGTGTCGAAAATAGCGTTTAAGTTGCTCTAGGTTCTGCTTTTGTTGCGTTGAAATAGGAAATGAGAGTTTGTCAAAATGTTTTAGTGAAGTTATAATGGTAAGTTTGCTTTGTAATGTCATTGTATCAGGTGTGTTGTAATAAGTTGGTGCCTGTTTATTTTACACTTAGGTTTCAACTAGACTAATATTATACTAATTTTATAAATTGCTTAACTCAGTTTGTTTAATTATGACATAGGCTAGTTTTTAATCCGCGTCCGGGAAAAACGACATTTACGCGGACGAAGTCGCGGATAAAAACTAGAAAAGTTGTAGAAGTACTGGTCCAGTTACAAAAATATTTGATTAATGGCAAGCTACTCTTTTTCCGGCTTTTCAGGGTATTATCGGTATGGTATATTATCCATGCCGACGATATCGCGAGGAACAGTGTATAAGTGACGATCTTTATAAGTGTACAAGTGTACATAAGTTTTACTTTGTGTGTCCGTTTGGTTTATGAGTATACCTAGTCGAAGTAATAGTGTGGCTTTAATTTTAATTTGAAATTAAAATCATGACCTATAGAAATTCGATTCTATCTTGTCAAACGCTGAACTTCAAAATTATATAATGAAAATTGTATTTCAATAAACACTTACTTGGAGAATCAGCAAGCAGATCGCTGTCGTCTTGTGATGGTGACTTCACAGATCCCGGCGACATCTTCACGGGTGCATGAGGCGACGGAATCGGCCCGGATCCGGCGCTACCGGCGCTACTGGCCGGTCCGGCGTTTGCGTTGTGTGACGTAGTGATTGTTATCTCACCGTTCGACGCTGCCAGCCTGTGTAACATTAGTATTATGATGTCATTATATCGTAAATGTATGTAAATGGATCGATTGAAGAATTTGATGCTTGTAATTATCGTATGACATGGATATTGTGTACTATTTGCTTAAATAGTTATGGATACAAGTGAAATAGGTTTTCTCAAGTCCATCTTTTTAATATTATAAAGCTAAAGAGTTTGTTTGTTTTTTTTTTTGTTTGAATGTGCTAATTTCCGGAACTACTGGTGCGAATCTGAAAATCATTTTGGTAATAGAAGCAATGTTATCTCTGAGTGCTATAGACTAACATGTTCGTCAAGGTCGCAGGCAAAAGCTAGAAAATAAAAATTATAAATAAATCTTAGGCAGTTTTTTGATCGGAACTTTACAAACATAACCAAGTGAAAACTAGGATCAGTTTGTGTACAACAAAAGGGTAAAAAAGTAAGTTTAATTCATTGTCAAAATGTCCACGCTAGCTATTGAATATTTGATAGTGTTACCGAATAAAATCACATCGAACCAGCCACACGACGGCGCTTACCACTCACCGTGATACGATTCCTGATTTTAACATTCGACGCAACAAAGCCGCACTTTACCTTAAGTTATAAGGTAATCTTAGACAAATGTCGGATAAACTCAATTAGATGCTGGTATTTTTATCTTAGATACATTTAAATGTAAAAGAAATCTTGTCAGTGTTCAAACTGTGAAGAAATATCTGTTGTAGTTTATTTTTTTTGTATGTACGGATAGCCTCATCAACTGTTTATCCCCTTTAATAGGATAGGATACTCAAATCAAGCAGCTGTCTGTGAGTTCTTATTATTGTACTTACCACTGTAGGGTTTGGCTATCTTTTCATCCAGAGAAGGCATGAGGTTTGGAAATCACGCTCAGGGCGGATTGGCGATTTTAGACTAATATAAATTATAACTCCAGTTTTCCTCACGATGTTTTCTTTCAACAATGTGAGTGACGCCAAAGATAGACTTAGAAAGTATATAAATGAGATAGAAAAAGTCAAACATCACCACTTTATAATGGTACTTCGTTATTTTAATTTTGAAGTCATCTTTTAAATGATCATGAATTTTTCAATAAGAAAAGTTCATGATGCTAAAGAATTATTTATCATTAGGTAAGTACCTTTTTTAGTAGTTAGGTAAAGAAAGTAAAAAGTATTGTTTCTGACTTTCTATCACGTTTGTTGTATGGGAGCCCCTTAAATATTTATTTTATTCTGTTTTAAGTATTTGATGTTAAAGCGGCAACGGAAATTCATCATCTGTGAAAATTTCAACTGTGTGTGTAGCTATCAAAGTTCATGAGATACAGCTTGGTGACAGACAGCCAGACGGATAGTGGAAACTTAGTAATAGGGTCCCGTTTTTACCCTTTGGGTACGGAATCCTAAAAAATCGAGTATCAACAATAGATATTTAGGCACCTACACATTTACAGATGCTGGTTATCTCTTTGTGATTCGCTCTTAAACAGTTAAATTAATTGTATTATCTCACTGTGTACTTTGTAATTGACGTAATTTTCAGTAAGTTAAATTGTAAACCGTAAAGTAACCTGGAATAAATAAATCACTACATATTATTAAAGTGGAGTTTTTGTTTGTTCGTTCGTTTTGTGCGACGTCTATAAACTAAATAAACAATTAGCGATAATGACTCATTAACTTAAGCAGTAGTTAAAGAAAGCTTTCTGCAATTGGGTGATTAGGTACTTAAAAGTACCAGTATACCCAACGAACCCACTCGTAACTTAAAGCGGAAAATAAGGACTATCACTAAATAGTGACACGGCGCTTGTTCATTGTCACTAAACAATGGAGGGTCATTTTTCTCAATCAGCGTCGAGATAAGACATGAGACGGACTTATTCTGTAAAAAAATCCCTTGAGAATTTAGGTGAAGTGAGCTTGAGGTGAGCTGTCATCCTCACGAGCTGTACTATTCTGTAAAAACCTTCCAGATCAGCAAGATGTGGTGTTTGGTGGTACTAATTTATCAGTTGATTACCTATACCTACTATGGGCCTATTGCACCAAATATACTCCGTGGGGTGTCCAGGCTGGAATAGCACCCCCCCCCCCCCATTTCATACCGAGGATGTCGTAAAAAGCAACTAAGGGAAAATCCGGAAGTCGGGCAGCAGTAGCTTTCGTGTACTCAACAACTTTACTGCGATCCCCAAAGTGCCTGCCAAACGTGGGGATTATGGAAACCCCCGTTAAGGGGGAGGCCCTTGTTCAACAGTGGACGTCTTCCAGCTGATGATGATGATACCTACTATGGTATCGAATTATGGCCTGGGAGTTGACGCCGTGTCCTTATCGACTTCACAAGCCAAGTGGTCACCCTCACCAGGGAGCGGTGAATGCTTATGCGAACCCCGCACCCTCGGCAATAGGCAGGGGTGGACAGAGCATCGCGGTGGTCTACAATCATAGGTCCCTATGGCGGTAATCCTTTCCGAACGACCTTCTTAGTAAGCGACAAAATTGAATTAAAAGTTCTTTAGATCGAATTGAAACTGAGCTTAGGTAGGGTAGATAGGTACTAAGTAGTAGGTACCGACCAACACTTTTACAATTGGTACCTGATGTTTGAAATCGCATGTTATATAAGTAAATTGTGTATTGTTAATTATGTTAAAATGTGAGCAAAACAAAAAAGGTTTGAAACATAAATAGTACAAACGATTTTCTTTAAAAAACTTATTATTTGTTCTGAAAAAGTTTAAGTTGTGCTGCGGAAAAGGGTGGTTTGCATAAAAGAAAGTGGTTTAAAAAATATGTGTATTTTCTTCGTTTTTCTTTTTAATTAGGTTTAGAATAGGAAGCCAAAGGGAGTCATGTTTAATTGACCTTTTGTCACGAGTATTGTACAACAATGAAGACTGGTAAGTATGGGATTGTATATGTCACAGTCAAAACTTTTAACCAGTCAAAACTACTTTTGACTACTAAAATCAGTCAATAGTACTTTTAAATGGTTTAATTGTATCCTTAACTAGCGACCCGACCCGGCTTCGCATGGGCCTATAGCCTTCCTCGATAAATGGACTATCCAACACAAAAATATTTTTTCATTCAACCAAACAAACAAACTCTTCAGCTTTATAATATTGGTATAGATTTAGAAACCCACCAGGTCGATAGGCTTTTTTTTTGACGTCCCTTTTAAAACTTTTTTTTTGTAGCTTTCCGTATTTTTGTTTTTCTATCGCAACGCGTTTTATCTAAATAAGGGTTTCGACTGAAGTCAGTCAAAAGTAGTTTTGCCTGGTTAAGAGTTTTAACTGTAACATAATTATATATAAGTACAGTTGAACAAGTTATTTAGTACACAGTCGTCGTTTTCTTCTAACTACACAGCTCATATTGTGTTGTGTGCGTAATGACTTTTTAAACAGAAAGTAATGTAAATGAATTGACTACAAAGTATATTGGCGGCACGGTTGGCGCAGTGGTTGAGCGATTGACTGCTGCGATGAGTATCGCGGGTTTGATTCCCGCACGGAACAAATATTTGCATGGCCTACAGATAGTTGTTCCGGATCTGGCTGTTTGTGTATGTGAGTTTGTATGTTTGTAAACGCACCCTCGATACAGGAGTAATTCCTAGTGTGGGCAACACAGATATAGATAGACCTAGATAATGCAAGAGCAACTACTTCGCGTGCTTATTTTCGTACCTAACTTACGATAAAAAATCGTAAGTAAAAAAATAAAGTAAACGTTTCCTTCCATCGGTAAGTCATTTTGTGATTAATATTATGCGTAATTAATTTAAATATACAATTATTTTTAATCTAATACCCTCAGTAATACCTGGGAATACCAAATGTAGGAAAAACAAATCATTCGTATTACATTGTGACGTCCAAAAAATGGCACGCTCGATTTTCATACAGATCGTGATACTTGCGTTATCTAGGTCTATCTATACATGTGGTGGGCAACGATTTAAAAAAAAAAATACTTTAACATTCTGGAGTTGCAGCTTGGGAATAGTGGGGTTGTTTTTGGGACAACCCCACTATTCCCAACCTGCAACTCCTGAAATCTAGAACCAACAGTGACGACCAGAAAAGTATGGAGGCAAGGATCAAAGCTCAACGAGTCTCGGAGAAACGATTCAACTGTCTTAGATCCCGCAACATTAGTCTTACGTCACTTAATAATAATGAATAATTAACTTTAATTGACTAACATAACTAGGCACATGTCAACAACATTAAAATTTTCTCAATCTGTCATATTTTTTACTGACAGCGTTCCAATTTATGTTGGTCAATTAACGTTAATGACTGATTATTATTAAGTGACGTCCCTGATTACCGCAGTTAGGCTCTAGCACTTAAATTGTAATATCTAGGCGATCGAGCTTAGCTCAGTATTTTTTTTTTCTTATTTTTAATATATGACAATATATAAAAAATACGAAATTGCCAATTTTGATTTTTTTGAACTAAATGACAATTTATGAAACAATTTATATCGATTTATCGCCCCCTAAAACGCCTTTGCATACTAAATTTCATGAAAATCGTTGGAGCCGTTTCCGAGACTCAGATTATATATAAACGAGAACCTACCTACCTACCTTTTACCTGTGTATCAGCACGTACTGTACCCGTATTTGCAAAGTAAATGACTTACTTACTTACTTAAGAATTGCTCGTTTAAAGGTATTCAGAGTAATAGAATATGCGTATTCACGTATAACTATAAACTGTAAATGCAAAATATTGTACACATTTTTTTTTAAAAGAGTAAGTATGTAGTTTCTCGCCGATTCTGCATACGAAACTACCTTTTGGAAGCCAAGGGACAACTAGAATCAACTTTTTATTTATATATGACGTTCAAAAGTGCTTTTAATGGTCTAATTAAAATAAATGATTTGACTTTGACTTTGACAGAAATCTCTAACAACAGTACTTATTTATCTCCCTATAAGATGGGTACAAATTCGTGTAAATAGTACCCGCCAATGTTCTGTCCTTTTTTACTTAGTTAAACATTAAAACCCATGTTTTGCATGTGTTGTTTTTTTCTGTAAAGCCGCCGCGCCGTGGATCGTGTAACAATGATGGTTGAGTGTCTCACCCGAGTACAGCGGCTACAAATGAGGTGCGCGCTTCATTAAGTGCGCCTGCATTAGCGGTAATTGCTGGCTAATTAGGGCCTCATCCGTTGCAACAAACACACACACACATGCACTTTTATTATTGCGAACGTGCAGTTGATGCGCAGTTAAACTGTCTCGATTTAATTTCTCTGTCGCCAAGTCAGTTTTAAATGGCGGTAAATTATTAGAGCAATATTTGTATGTGCTCAATGCAATACAATTAAAATTCGATTTATAACTAGGTACTGTCATAAAAGTTTACAAAGTAATGATGAAGAACCAATAAAAAAAATAAACTGGTCAAGCGCGAGTCGGACTCGCGCACGAAGAGTTCCTTAGCATTATTTATACAACATTAGACACTACCTATATTTAAGGGGCTATTAACGACTTTTACAGATTTTAAACTGCCAATCACGTCAAAATGTGTAGTGTAAATGATTTGAAAAAAATATGTGTTAAACTAGAACATTATTTTAATAATTTAGTATGTGAATATTTTTGATTATATTCATATTAAATAGTTTAATTAACTCGTTAAGCTGTTGTGTCTGACGCGGACAAAACATTGACAATCACACAAAATCTACCAAGTATAATTAAACGAAACTTACACCATCTTACAGACAATTTTATTATCTATCTTTTAGCTTTTTTTAAGTTAAAGATTACGGTATCTTTTTTATATAATTTTTTCGACTAAACTTTGAGAGTTTTGGACGCAGCGCATACGATTCTCTGGTCGCTCAAGGCCGCCGGCGTATATCGTCGCCTTAAACATTTAGCTTATTGTATGGGACCTCATCTTAAATATTTATTTTATTCGGTTTTTAGTATTTGTTGTTACAGCGGCAACAGAAATACGTAATCCGTGAAAATTTCAACTGTCTAGCTATTACGGTTCATGAGATACGACCTGGTGACAGACTGCCAGACGGACAGTCGAGTCTTAGTACTAGGGTCCCGTTTTTACCCTTTGGGTACGGAACCCTAAAAAGAGTCCCGTGTGATAATGAAATTTATGATAATATTATTCTTTAAAAGTTCCGTAAAATAGCAACAATTTATTTAAGCGTCGTTTAATCATAGGTTATAGCTTGCGTTAATTTATTTGTCTTTTCTTAGTAATCAATTAATATGTAAATTAAACTAGCACCCTTTATGCGACGGTAAATAAATACTGCACGTATATGTCGTGAAGCGATAATAACGCACACTAAGATACGAACATGAGCTCATTCACACACACACACACACTATGTGAGTGAATGAATATCCACGCACACAAACATATAAGTCATTAATTGTTCCTTCAAATTTATCAGAGGTACCCCGACAGTGAAACTACGCCTTTACGAGATAATTATTTTAAAAAATAATAATCGGCCGATTGCAAATTTAATTACAAACTTATTTTCTTGTCATTCGCATGGCGACCTTTATCGAGCCTGTTAAAGGGTCGGTCTTAATAAATGGTGCAAATGATTACGTTTTAACATTGGTACCATTATTCTATTGGCTTTGTGCTAAATTATTTGTTGGTTAGTTCAATGTAGAGCAACACTCATTTAGCTAAACCGAACTGTAATAAGTACGTAGGTAGATCCTAATATATAAATATTTTCTGCTTTGTTAAAAAGGTACCTAAGTATATAGGTATAATGTTGGGGTCTATTAGGCAATCTTTCACTATATTATTTTAATTATGTTAATGTCTTCCTAGACCAAGATATTGATCTTTGCTTACGTAACAACTTTCAATTAAGTATAATCATTAAAATGCACTTTCAGTGTCTACCTACTTACCAATGCACCCACCCTTTAATTATTTAAAAATGGAATTGTTTTAAAACGAATATGGCCACTGGCCAGTAATATAATGTCCGCCTTAAGGTACGTATATAAAAATGTGAAATGTTTTATTAAGGTCAATAATTGCTTTTTAATACACTTAAATCGTCTTCAGGAAAAATAATGGAACACTCTTGTCTGCATGTATTGGGTAGACATAATTATATTGCGTAGTTGGCGAGATTCGATCATGTTTATGGCGTTAATTATTGTATAAATATTATGAGGTTACAAGGAATTATGATTGTGACATCATGACTTTAGTTCCAGGTCATTGGGTGTTATCCTTTTTCGGTCTTGTAATAAATAATACGAATCTTTTAGCCAGTACAAATTCTTTATGAAAAAAAAACTTGAGAGGTGTCAAGGGACACCCGGATGGAACGAAGTTCCTTTCGATTAATTAGTGAAGGAATTGTAATAAAATTTTATTTTTTTGAAGTTATAATAATATTTTTGAGCGAATAAACTTAGGTACTAAACATATCGCCGTAGGTACCTAGTTCAAAGAGTTCGCCGCGCCGCCTTTAAATACATAAACATATTCTACGAAAAGCGAATTCGGACTTTATTTTGTAAACGTAAACGGTTAAAAATTGAAATTTTACCAAACTAGATATGATAAAATTATTCTGAGAAACGTATAGGCTGGTGCCCGACCGGACAATAGGAGCTATGTGCAACCGAATTTCACGGTTAATGTGTAAAAATAAGGTTTTAATTCGCTCCAATATTTTCATAGAAAAGCCGCCATTCAACTAATAATGAACTCTATTTGACAGTTCCAACGATTCAATTTTTCTGTTCGAATTGTCTGCGTTTGTGAAGTAATAAAAATAGCAAAAATAAGGTTTTAATTCGCTCCAATATTTTCATAGAAAAGCCGCCATTCAACTAATAATGAACTCTATTTGGCAGTTCCAACGATTCAATTTAGCTTATTATAGCATGTCGTGACAACTTTTCGTAAGAATTTTTTCCGTCTAGCCCCCTTTCACAACGCGCGATAAGGAACTTCGTTCCAAAAATCATAATTTATCACAATTATTCTGCCAAACCAAAGGCCTTTCGCAAACATTGCTGGACCAGTCAAGTGCATGCTAAATTGTCAGTCCTTCCTGACGTCAGAATGACATTTCGTTAGTGTACGTCAAAGATGAAGGGGCGAAAATGACAATACAAGAATGCTGAACCGAAATTATGTCAGATTTTAACCGGTCAGTATTACTCGGCCAAGTGGAAAGAATTTTGGAAAAAATGCTTTTGATATTGTTTATTTAGGCTTTCCTATGTTCGGTTATCATTATTACCCAGGCGATCATATTAAATTCATTATAATATACTAAGTTAGACATTATTATTTGATTTGAGTCAATTTCTTTAAATATCCATCAATAAAGATTTGTGTTTTTCTTAATAAACAGCTTGTGCCTACAAAAAAAAGTATGTGATTGATTATTGTACCAAGTCCACAATAAGAATCGAAAACTAATACCATTTTGTACCTAATCGTTTTAAAATAAGTCAATTCTGTAAATATTTTAATTCTGTGAATCGGTAGTGTTAACTTAAAGAGAAAAACGCGCATAAAAAGTTTCACTCAATTCTAAAGGAATAAAGGGCACAAGAAATAGTGGAGTCGAAGGTGACAATTATTTTTCTAATTTGACGTATTTTTTTTAACGACAGATTGCATTTCATATCTGACCTTTTTCAATATTATGTGAAGGCGTAACATTATAATAACTCAATTATTAGTAACTTTCACCGAACATTTAAGATGACATTTTCCTTTTTTCATTGTCACAAATAAATGTCAATTGTCCAAACATGACTACCTATTAAAAACAGATATTAAACATAGCTTCTTTAAACATCGTACAACAAAGCATTTTTTATGTAAGAGGTAAACGTGTTTGAGGAACAAATTGGTAACCGATTTCACAATATGTTATGTACTTCATTCATAACGCCCTCGACTACGATTGACGCAGACGCGGGCCGGCTACTAACCTATTACACAAGAGTTTCAATGAATTTATCAATGAAGCGATATGGCGTTAGTTCTTTTTTTATGCTTCAATTATAATATTTTGTTTGTGTAGTTAGATTTAAGGTTCCGTACCTCAAAAGGAAAAAACGGAACTCTTATAGGATCACTTTGTTGTTCGTCTGTCTGTCTGTCAAGACCCTTTATCTCGGGAAAGCGTGGAGGTATCGAGTTAAAATTAAAACATATACTCAAGTCTACGATCCCTTGATGCTGTAAAAATATCAACCCTCTATGTTAACGTTAAAAAAAGATACGGCAGTTTATGTCGCAAAAAACGCATTTATAATATAAGTAGCTTAAAGTATGGATAGTAGGTATGGATTAGTATATAGAAGTATGGATATGTACCTACAAATATGTACGGAATCCTCGGTGGGCGAGTCCGACTCGCACTTGTCCGGTTTATATAGATGCACTAGCTTTCGTCCAGTATTTCGTCCAGTAAATGTCGGTTATCACGAAAGCAAACAAAGTCGCGGATTAATAAGTAGCCTATATATTTTTTTGGGGTTCAAGCTAAGCCTGTACCAAATTTCACCAAAATCGGTTCAGTAGTTTAGCCGTGAAAGCGTAACAAACAAACTTACTTTCGCATTTATAAGTAGTGACAAAAAAAAAACAAATACTTGTGTAGCTAGATTATTTACAAGTAAACTTCAAGATAATTATTATAAGAAATCTATTTCATTCATTTTAAAATGTCACAATCTATTGATGTTTTATAAAATCTATACTAATATTATAAAGCTGAAGAGTTTGTTTGTTTGTTTGTTTGGTTGAACGCGCTAATCTCAGGATCTACTGGTTCAAATTGAAAAAATCTTTTTGTGTTGGATAGTCCATTTATCGAGGAAGGCTATAGGCCCATGCGAAGCTGGGTCGGGTAGCTAGTATTTATATATTGTATTTAGGAATAGGAGCGACTCTACATCTTTTCTTGTCTCCAACGGCGGGTAATAAGTACTATATCACGTTATGACCGGTAACCACTTTGCTTATTAGAGTTAAAATATTTTATTTTGTTGCAAATGTTATTAATTAAAAAACAATATTATTATCAACTGATAATAATCTTTATTTATCGTCACATTTCACAAACGTGAACTTTCTTAAAAATAAAAATTAACCCTTGCACTGCACCACTATTGTGTTTGTAGGTAATTAATATTAATTAGCACGCAAATAAAGATGTATCACTTGACATTTGGAGCCACTGGTATTAATAGATAAATAATAATCGTTCTTATCGAGTACATTACTTTTTTAACTCATTTAATGAGTAAAAAAAACGTAAAGTACTCGCAGACATTGACAAATCGCTTTAATACTGTTCTTCTATAAATAATTACTTTATTTATAACTTAACCGAATTAAATATAAACAAAACTTAAAAAATAAAAATAATAATATTGTGTATAATTTCAAGAAAAAGGGAGGGGGAAATCATATGGTACCAAACTCATCCACATTGCTGTCAACGGGACACGTGCCCAACAGGTTAGCAGCATTGCCACGTTATATGGCAACTCTGCTTTCTTTGGTCCATAAATAGACCAGAATTCGGTTCCGTTATACTGTTTTTTGAGTAAAATACCTAACTAGTAAAAAATACTTCTTTGAAAAGTTTTGTGGCTTACAGTTTTTTTGTTTAAATTCAAGTGCCTATACACTGTAAACGAGGATCATTTTAAAACAAGTCTGCTTTTGTTTCAGTTATAAAACAATATACCGGAGCACTTCCGTCCTTATATTCGAGTTTATCATCACTGCCGTGCGGATTTTCATCCAGTTTTCACGCCCACTTAAACAGTTTTCGCGGAACGTTTTGGCATATTCATTACACGCGCTCAAAGTTACTGACGGCCATTTAACGTTCACGTATAAGTTGGTAGCCAAGCTCTAAGTCGTAATACATTCATTTATAAGGATAAATACGCTAATAACGTAAGTAGGTACCTACCTACTTATTTTATATGAATGTAAAATGGTACAGCCTTGAGAACTAGATACATTATAAAACTCCATATAAAATCCACTATCTATAAGTACTCACAATGATTTACAATTTTAATGTAACTTTAATAGACGTCAAACGACAGACAATATTTATCTAGATTGTAGGCCAACAGAAATGAGGTATTAAACTTAATTATGGATGCGAGAATTAATGCTTCCAACCAGTAATTATGAGGTGGCATTAACTTAATGTCTTTGACTACACACACAGCCACATATCCCATCCACTACATACAAACTAATAATAGACGTAGATACGTCAATAATAATTATAATTATTGTAGTGATGTCGAATCGCTGCGTTTTACGGGTTAACATAATGCGACATACTTTATACTTTTATTAACGACCACTGTAATAATGGGATGTATTAATACTAAACAGTTTTAGTAAACTGGGTTGAATGTAGTCCTGTAGCGAAAATGGGTTAAGCAACATTATTTCAACAAAGTAAATGAATATAATTAAAGGTACTTATTATGGCTCTCTAAACTATTGGTTAAGCTGTAATGCTTCAAGTTGATCAATTAAGAATACATTATTTCTGGTATTTTAATAGCACAAACGTTTATAAATGCCATTTAAGTTTATTGCTTATCTAAGTAGGTTCAACCAAAGATCTTTTTGCTTTTAATATATCTCATATACAGAGTTCTTATGGCAGACATTATAAAATACCATTGTCATCTGATTTACATACGTGTAAAATTTCAGCTCGATCGAATACCGGAAAGTGGTTATAAATTAACTTGCAAGATTTGGACAGACAGGTGAAACTAAAAAAAATAGATAAACTTGTAACAAAATACTAGATTAATAAAGTTACAACATTACACCAACATCCATAAAACTCTTAATACTGATACGTTTGTTTAACAGTCACAGACCACAATCTACTGAACTACAGCACGCTAATATATTCAGCGTGATATCCCCGTATAGATCTATTTATCACCATTACTTGCCGGATTAGACGCGTCACGGGCGCTACGGTAATTATAGGCGGAATACTTAATGCGCCACCTAATTATATATCGTATTAGCTGAATGTCTCCGCTTGCCTGGAGCTGACTTTCGAAATGTCTGATGTAAATAGTTATAAGTCTAGACGGAAATTGGTCGTGTATAGCGATAAGATTATTTTTAGTGTGGAATAGGTCAGTTTCAGTATAGGTAGATAGAGTTAGTTACTTCTTACATTTTGTAACTTTAGTTGTCTTTTTAGAGTTTCGAAATGTCTGATGTAAATATTTACATGTCTACTAGCTGATCCGGAAAACGTTGTTTTGCAATCAAAATTCAAAAAAGAAAAAACCTTTTTGGAAAAAAGAGAACCGCCTTCAAAAACTAAAAAGTGAGAAATAACTTAAATAACTAGCACAGAACACACATGACTTTAGTTTCGGAAGTCGGGGCCAATTCAAAACAATCCAAAATCTATATATAAGATTCATGTGTTAGAATAGAATAGGAATATCATCTTTATTACCTACAAAATACCTACATAGATGTTCACTCCAAACCCTACAGAATCTAACAAACACTTTTGTGAAAACCGCATTAAAATCGGTTCAGCCAAACATAAAATATGTTAACCGATTTTGCGGGTACGATCGGACTGAGAACCTCCTTTTTTTTTTGAAGTCGGTTATTTAGCCTTCGACCTATTCTCTGACCTACCAAATATACACAAATAAGTTCATAAAAATCGGTCAAACCGTTGCGGAGGAGTTCAAGAACAAACACTGTGACACGAGATTTTTATATATTACATATTATGAGTATTAGTTGTATATAGTGAGTGAACTTATTTTTAGTGTGGAATAGGTCAGCTTTAGTAAAGATGGAGGTAAGTAGTTACTTGTGTAACTTTAGTTTTAAGTCTTTTAAGAGTTTCGAAATGCCTGGTGTATATTTATTTATAAGTTTATATGAGAATTAGTCGTATACAGAGTGTTAACTTATTTTTAGTGTGGAATAGGTTCAATTTTCTTGTGAAACGAAAATTAAAATCGAGGTTGGTTCAATTTTCGTTTGGATGAATGTATTTGTTTGATTTATATTATTTACTGGCTTTTAACCGATGTTTCTTAGTCTAAAGAATTTTTAATCTCCGACGTAAACGTGTGTCATATTATGTGGGTTGTAATAAATTCGTTTTAAGGCACTAACTAACGACTAAACCAATTTAAATTTAGTTTTTTTTTGTGTTGGTGGTGATTCGATTGAGAGTATTCTTAGCTATGATTCAAACAAATTTGCTTAGAATAGAATAGAAAAGATATTATTTAATTCTGAGTATATGTACCTACATTGAGATAAGAGAGAAATGATAATCAGCTCTTTTCTAGTTGATTGAATTTGAGCAACTTTCACAGGTCTGATCGAGTAGACATTTCGTCACTTCAATGATAATATTAGAAAAACAGAATACCTAATCTTAAACTAAGAGGTTTCTGTTGAAATTGGGAGTTTATAATATTTATTTTTATGGCTGTGCCTTTTGAAAAATATTAAAAAAATTTCAAACCTTTTACTTTTTCCAAAATGTGTATGTAGTTTCTACTCAACGCGATATGTCAATAATACCCTGCCATAACTTTTTGACATAATGTAGCCAAAAGGATACATTGATCGAACCGCAAGAAAACCTATCATTTACAGACAAGTACCCAAAGCGGTCGTTCTGTCGCGCGGCAATGCAAAAGCAATTATATATTAACTACTGTACATTATCTATGTGGGTGTGTGTGTTTGTAAACTTGTGTGCGACCAGGCCAGACCAGAATGCTCTACTTGTTTTTAATCAAGACATTAATATTAACAGTTGATTTTCCCGTTTCTTTTGTAATAAATCTTATTGAATCATGCGACATCGTAGCCGTTGTGAATTTTTTTTTGTATTGTTTTAAAGTTTTCGGGCTATAATATTTAATCTTACCTATGTGTCTTTGCCCCGTGAATTTACTTAAGGATTACAATTTTTTTGATAGTAAAATATACTCTGGTACAACGCAGCTTTATGGCGTAGCATCAGTAAAATAGTTTTTTTTTTAATCGGATGAGTAATTTCCGAGATTACTCTCTACATCCAAACTTACAAAGTTTACCCACCGAATCCGTTTTTTTTTCACATAATAATATAGCTTATATTATTATGTGAAAAAGAATGATAATAAAATAACGAAAATTTTCAAAAGTACCCTATATCTACCTACATATCTTGTCTCGACATAAACTGCCTCAAAAACAAACAAAGTGTTACACCAAACTAATTAACACTTATAAGTACTGACATGTAAATTCAAGTACACTCACAGTCACAAGGACTAATTACAATTAAATCTAAGCAGGGCAATGTCGCGCCGGGCGCATGCATCGCCAACTTTTTTTTTATTATTTTTCCGCACTACCAACACCAGAAAATTGTTTATAAAGTGCGTGAACATGGCATTATTTATGTAATTATATCAGTTACAACGAGTTACATTACATCCTGTACACAATTAACATTAAATACCTCATTAAAATAGATAATAGTCCGATGTATCTACATTTTCCTTATTACGCCTCTGTGGGTACTTACACGGCTAATTACAGAAACAAAAGTACCTAATGCTTTGAAATTATTTATTCAAATTATATAGGATTAAGTTTTGACTATTTTCAACATTCAAGCTGTTTTCTGTCCATACTTATGAAAGAAACATGAAAGAAAATTAGTCAAAATATAACATTAAATTTAACTAAATATACCTACACCTGACGTTTTATCTCGTCACCACTTTTGGTTGACTGGTAGAGAATGCATAAGGCATTAAATCTGTCTTTGTACCTTTGTGCATAAAGTATAAATAAATAAAATATTAAAAAAAAAACATTATTCCAGCATTAGGGACATTCCCAAAATAATTATTTTAAAAGTCAAGTTTTACTCAAATTATTTCTTAGTATTCAATAACGGGAGTGTTCACTGTTGAGTTCTTAGAATCCGTATGGAACGCATATTATTACATTAATTGAATACTAAAGTACATTAACTAGCTCTAGAATATATCGTATCAACTATTTGATAGTAGTTTGTATTAAGTTAATTACATTGTGACAGGATATCGGAAAGTTATCGCGACTTGTTCAAGTATTTTGTGAAATGTTCCTTTCTCTTTTTTGATAATTAAGTATTAAGCTTAGAATCGTTGTTATGCTAAATAAATTACATTCAACGTGTAATGAAGTCTATCAGAAGACTAATTCACATAATTTTATGACGCGCCGATGAAGTTGTAGTGCAGTTGCAGTTAAATTCAACTTTGAGTGATAAACAGTATTCTTGTAATCTTTAAACTACGCGTAAGCTGCGCGTGAACTGCACGTCAACTGTACGACAACCAAACTATACCAAACTTACTTATGGTGTAGCCACATGAGAGAAAAACTATTACTCACTAAATAATTGAATAGAATCGGTTACATTTCAATGAATATGACTTTATTACAATATTAAAATAATACACCAGTACAGATTTTGTGCTTTTTAACTGTCATTTTGAGACGTTCAACGAATAGCCGAATACCGATCACGTTGCGTTCCGAAGCTTGCATCAAAGACGCACAACAGTAGAATGACGTTACTTGACGCGAGCGTGTCTGACAGCGGTAGAGAATACGAAAAGCGTTGTTTTGATCGAAACTTAACTGCAACTGCTCTGCAACAGCACTTCTTAAGTTACGTGAATTAGCCCACAGGTCTTTTATCTTTATATAAATAATATAGAAGCAACAAGAATAATCTAACCACAATATTGTAAAAACTTGATTAACCTTTTGACCGCTGCCACGGTCATTTTAAATGATAAACCAAAATGTGCCCAGTATGCAACGGTCATGACATGACTACATGACAGACTTCTATAAGTGTACGTGGTAACTAAGCTTGGCGCCGAGGACACGTTTCTGCTTTTTTGACGTGGCAGTCAAAAGGTGAAAAGAGTGTCCGTGGAGATTCTTGCTTGTTCTTCTCCATAGAGCTACTTACGTACGAGCAACTAGCTTCAACTTTCTGACTAACTGACTCTTTAACAATTCAAAAGAGCCTGTAAATGGTTTAAATAAAAATATCTATGCGATCGAGCTTTGCTCGGTATTTTTTAATCGAGTTTTTTAAAAATGAAACCTAGCTAGATCGATTTATCGCCCCCGAAACCCCCTGCATACAAAATTTCGTGACAATCATTGAAGCCGTTTCCGTGGTTCACATTACCTATATATTAATGTCACAGTCAAAACTCTAAACCAGTCAAAACTACTTTTGACTAGAAAAATTAGCCAAAAAGTGCTTTCCAACCCATTGGTTGGTAAATTTTTTTTGTGACCCTTTTAAAAATTTGGTTTTGTAGTGATTCTTATAAGTAGCTAAGGCGTTCCGTATTTTTGATTTTGTAACGCAAACGTGTTTTATCTTAATAAGGGTTTTGACTGAACTCTTAACCAGTCAAAAGTAGTTTTGACTGGTTAAGAGTTTTAACTCTGTCTCTAACATATCCTATAAGAATTGCTCGTTTAAAGGTATTTAATGCTTTGATTTTTACTTTGACAGAGGCTCGTGACTAAGTAAAAAGCTATGTTCCGTATGTCCGTAGAAGGGTGATCATCCGTTACATACCGAGACTCTTATCTCTGTGTCTTAGAAACCTCAATAGCCGTTGGTCCCTGCTGACATTCATAGATCACCAAAAAGTATCTGCCCTGTAATTCTTTTTGCACAATGTTTCTCAGTTTGAAGGGAGCATGCGTAGTTAACGGCTTTGTCATCTGTCGTTTCACACACCGTATTTAGGTTTATTTTTAAAATAAATGTCCATTACCAATAACAATGCCTTTCGCAATCGTTACCACAAATTGATGCACAGCCTACAATTAGAACATCATCGCCAGAACCGTTGGCCAATTGTGTCCGATTTCTGTTATAAATTTACTCCTTGCATTCATTGAATAAAACTTTTAATACACTATTGTGTTTTATCAAATGTATTTCCCCAACCATATCATTAATTGTGCACTTGGTGCATAATTACGTGTAATAAAGGACATTACCCCTGTTTGATAGCATCAGCTTTTACAGCTTTTTTTTGTTAAAAAACAATAATATTCGCGTGATGGATTCACGTGGGGCGTACATTAGTCATCAAACTAATTAATACGTATACTAATTAAATGTGAATCGAGTTTAAATGACAGCGGAATTAAAATAATAATGTTCCAAGAAAAGTGATCGTTTTAATGTTTACTCTACTTTAGATATTTACAACTAAACACTGTTCGTTGAATTTAAATGAATCAAATAGTATTGTAAATGTATTTGTATTTTTTCTAACGTGACATTATGCACGAGTATGTTTAAGTATGCGTACACTATTTGCAGGCAGTATAGATTTTTGTACGAATTGTCATTTCAAGTGGATTCTAAAAAAATTTACTGGTATCTATACCTACTAATATTTTCTACTAGCTGTGCCCGCGGTTTCGCACACGTGGGAAATAAGCATCGAATGCATAATTATGTCATACTCATCATAACCCTTCAAGCAGGTCTAATTGCAATTCATTTCAAAGTTGAAATTACAAATGAAAACAAAATAATTTCGAAAAACTGAAAAATACGGGTGTTCTATATTTGTTTTTACTTTTATTTAACATAATAATACATGCAGGTTAAAAAAATAAAATGCTGTCAATTGTCTATCGCTATAAGTACTTTGGATAAAACATAATCCAAGGAAAGGAGGGTGTAACATATTACGAGTTACGAGTTTAGTACACCTACAATGCCTACAGAATATTACTTATCATCATCATCTGCCTAGCCTTATTCCAGTCTAACCGGATGCAGCTGAATACGTGTTTTACATGGAGCGACTGCCTATCAGACCTCCACAACACAGTTACTGGGCAACTTTCTGTCTTCTGACTACCCTTAGGACGCTTCCCTGACCAAATAACCTTGACTATACATTTCTTCTTTGCCACAGAATCGAAATTCGCACAATTTTTTGTTTTTTTTTTATAAAAAGAGAGAAACGATCTTTTGAAATAAAATACACCGTGAATTATAAAGATTTTTAAGTTACCTATCTATTAGTGTAATTCTCAAATTAATAGCACGTCAACTTTAGCAAAAGATACATGCTATCAATTATTTTAGTAATTTTTTACAGGCATATTTAAAAAAGTGTTTATAGGGCATATAAAAAATATGAGAACGTGGAATGTGATGATAGGATATTGAACCTTAATAATATGTTTTTAGATGTAGTTTGATTCTCTTAATTAATGAGTTAATAGCCACTGAATAACGAAGAAAAACGCACTTTTGATCAGGGTAGCGCCTTAACGACTGCCAAAGATCTTATACACGAATGACAGTCGGGACCAATGGACATAAAGCCATTGGTCCCGGCTGTCTCGGCTTACCGAGGCACGGAAGGAACACGGGAAATTGGGGATCCGTGAAAAAAAACACGCGAGTAAAAGCTAGTTTGGATAGAACCGAAAAACACCTTTACATTAAATGTTCTATTCCTTCAGTCTAAATTAAATATAGACTTTAGATCAAGTATGATACATTTTCATCATCATTATCATGTTAACCTTTAGACGCCCACTACTGAGCATAGGTGGAGACCTATGCCTACCATGGCGAATCGCCATGCTTGGCCGATGCATGTTGGCGATCGCAGTAGGTGTTATGGTTATGGTACTCAGAAGGACGCTGCTGCCCCCTTCTCTATATCTCTCTGTCCCCTTCTACGACACCCACTGGTAGAAATGGGGTAATATGATAAATTTTAATACCGCTTAATTTAACCTAATTTACTTTATTAAGTAGGTTTTCATTAATACCAGGTAAAATATTTTAATTAGTACCACTTAATGTTACATTATTAGTTTATTTTAATAACGATTCGTCACCCCTCTGTAGACGGTTAAGGAAAGCTTGTGTTTATATTGGACACGGGGAATACCCTAAGGAAAATCTACGGTAGGTATTGCATTATGGAGATCTATACAAGATACCCTATTGATACGGAAACCCAATATAAACAAACAAAATATTTAGAGATTTAAAAGAAATTGGTTGTCTTTAAAGTCGGTTTACGGACGATAGTTTTACGTAATAACGTCATAAAGAAACATAAAAGCTAACATAATATATGTAACATAAGCAAATAATGGCTTCCGTCGAGGTGGGCGGAGCTTATTGCTTGTGCCGATCGTGCCTCTCTATCGCTTGTTCCGCGCTCTCGCTTGCACGCTCAGGCTCAGGCGGAACGTGACACTTTTTCGTGCGTGCAGCCGGTGTTCATCGATTTATTATTTATTTATAAGACGATTTTTTTTTATAAGACGTTATCACGTCATTAAACTAATATTACATACATAAATTAATAGCACTTTGTTTGCAACTTCGTCCGGGTCAATTTTCTTACAGATCAAAGTAATAAAATATAACCCATAGCACTCAGGGATAACGTAGCTTCCTTTTGGTAAAAGAATTTTTGAAATCGGAGCAGTCGTTTTTGAGTTTATTCGTTACAAACGTACAAAAAAAAATCTTTCCTCTTTATAATATTAGTGTAGATATAAGTATTATCTTGGTTTCCCCTTTTTGATTTAAAAGAACCTCTCATAATACACCATAACTCACCACAACACAAGAACACATCGCAATCCGGTTCTGTAAGACTTTAGCATGGTCTAACTCTTATGCACTTCACATGGCGTATTTGTACAAATATTCGCCTTACTTGGAGAATCCAAAGTGTGGTTATTATATGGCCTATGGTTATTGAAAGAAAGTCTATTTTGTATTATCCAAGTTAGGCGAATATTTGCACAAATACGCCATGTGAAGTGGTATTATTAGACCAATAGGTTGTTGTGGCAGACAACAAGTACCTAAATGAATTGACATTTGGTCTCGTTGTCGCAAACGGTAAGCAGTCGTGAGCGTGCTCCTGGGTTCGATTCCCAGGTCGGGCATAGTGTTATTGGGTTTTTCTATTAAGAATTTCTCAGTAACAGCCCGGAGTTTGGAAGTTGGCGGTGTAACACCCCCGTGCCTCGGAAAGCACGTAAAGCCGTTGGTCCTGCGCCTGATCTCTCTCCGGTCGTGTCGGATTGCCGTCCCACCGGACTATGAGAGTGAGGGAAGAGGGAGTGCACTGTGTTTGCGCATACACTTGTGCACTATAATATCTTCTGCGTACTTGGCTGATCTCCATTGAGATTGTCCGCCGTGACCGAAATTCGGTCGGAAGATTACATTACATTACATTACAATCATTCAGAATTTTGGATATGCTTCCCCCGATTAAACCACACATTTTTAATTTTACAACCAATTATGTTGGTAAATCCATTAAAATAATGAAAATGTATCACTAATTAGGAACGGAAAAACTCCCCTAACCAACACAACAAAATGTTGATTACCTAGTAATTCACTCACACGCAGAAGATCCGCGTACTGGCGTCACACTGACACATAATTACATTCATTGTCACGTAATTACTACAACACTTGTCGGTGCACCCACGCTAAAACACATTTATCTGCGCTTCATATCAACTTTACTAACCACATCATAGGGGTGGCTTTTCAACAACTCAAATGTATCTAAAACTCGGCGATCTACATCAAACAACGTTAGACTTGGACAATTAATGTTGTAATTGATTTTAAAAATTATTGTTTAGTATAATTGTTGATAATTCGTTAAAATGGCCGGCATGAGATAGTTATTATTTTTTTGTAATTTTTCCATGTCAATCGATAAAAAATAGAACTTATAAACTGGTAACTTTTATTTAAGTATACTCATTAATAAATACACCGGCATTTAAAACAAGTCATGCATCACTAAATCGTACAGTCACGAGCATAAACATGTATACAGATTGCTAAATTCAAAAACAATTTTCTCGCGAAATAACGATTTCAACTTAAAGATAAAACCTATTTTATAGCGCTTTGAGATCAAAAATACTATGTTTGTAACAGCATAACACTTTGGAGAAAATCTGTTTAGACTGTAGCTCATCTTTCTTATACAATAAAATAAATAAAGAAATATATATACATACTAAACCGTTAAAAAAATGCAAATCGTTGCTGATTAACTGGATACACAAGTTATGCTACGATGAAGTAGAGAATCTTCTATTAAATATAAGGTAAAACCGCTTCTGTATAAAACAACCACACACACACACACACACACACAAACACACATACACATACACACACATACATACACACACACATACATACACACACACATGCATGCACTAACAGGCTAAGGAAAATAAATAAATAAAAATATTAATATAATAAATCTTTGTTTAGTAACATATTGCACTAATTGTAAGATATAAAAGAGCGGCGCCTCCTGGCACAGGCATCTATATGCTTAAAAGGAGACGCCACCAACTGTATAATGTACGACGTGTATTAATGAAATAAAACATTTTGATTTTTGATTTGATTTTTGTAGCCAACTGTGTACATTTTTTTGCTCGTGACTGTACACGTATTCGCGTCCTAATTAAACACACGTGAAATGAGCGCATTTTCATATCCAATACAGCTAAACACAAACTAAATGTGTAAGTATTAAAAAAACTCACCTGTTGATGCTGTTCATTGCTGAAGCCCCAGAATTCTCTCTTTCGATCCTTTCTCTAGATCCACCCCCAAATCTATCGGCAAAGTTTTCTCTCTCTTTATAATGCCTATCTGGGCGAGGAGATGACGACCGCCTGCCTTGCATCTGCTGAGGCATACTATTCTGCTGTACCGTCTGCAGAAGGTTGTGATTCCCTTGTGGCTGCTGCTGCAACGCTTGGAGCAACTCCTGAGCATTGGCCGCGCCGTTCGACAAAAAGTTTGGCAGCCCTGGATTTAGAAGAGCGTTGGACAATGATGGGTTTAGCATGTTTGGCCGAATGTTGGTGTTCTGTTGGGGGTTGGAGTTTAGTAGCTGGTGCGGTTGGGCCATGGCTTGGAGGTTGGCGAGCGATGTAGACACGACTTGGCCGTTGTTTAGGGCTAGGTTTACCATCTGGTCGTTGGAGTTCACGTGGTTGACTGGTATTGTGAGGATCGTTTGTGTTGCTATGCCTGTATGGAAAGATAACATTGTTAAAATATTTTGTATCTGTTAAATTCACGTAGGAGTTGTGTACACGCTGAAATTTTAGTGGATATTTTTCTGAAGCGAAATGATTTTGTCTTGGTAGTACAATCGATTAATAAAAAAATTCAAATAAATTATTAAAAAACGGCAGATTTAGAATTGTGGAAAACTAGCGACCCCGAACCAATAGCGATAAAGCGCGAACGGCTGACTGCGCGAGGTCACAAAATACAGAGGGTACGACGCGGCGACGCAGCCTAAAACCGGGTCCAGACGGGTGTAACGTGTAATGTAATCCACCGTGTAATATAACACGAATTCTACGTGTGGAGCGTTACAAATAATGCTCGTGTGACACGGTGGATTACATTACACGTTACACCCGTCTGGATCCGGCTTTACGTACTTTGTGGCGAGGTCCTGTGTTAACGAAACACACTACCTACCTAAAAGTTATTCCAATATCCCTTCACACTTTTACGGGTTTAGGACTGTTATAAGAGGAGTTGACGCATATTTTTTTAATAATTTGAAAAATAAAATACATTTTTATTTTTAAGTTTAACTCTATGAATCGAAAGTACTACTGAGGGCAAATCGTACTGCCGCGGGAAAACCACCATTTAAATTTCAGCGTGTAGATGTACAAAATCTAAGTGAAGCTATACATTGTTAATATTTTTTTGTACTATAAAACGTATTGTTACGAAGTATGATTACATTTAAACATGCCATTAGACATGGTTAAAGTTAAGCGTATGGCAAATTAAATTACACTCGGTTTATTCTCGTATTCAAATCTTACACATTGTTTCGATAAACAAGCGTTAAAACTGTGATCATTATAACATACAATCACAGTAAAGATATCTATTTTACTGTGATACAATGTCTTCAGGGAAATTAGAATGCGGTCGAATAAAGTCGACCAGTCGACATCATCGCCTTAAATATTGACACCTCATAGCCCGATTTTCAGTTGCACCATTACAGTCATTATCACAACATATTTGGCATTCAAATTTGAGTTTTAAATCGTGTGCGTTAAAATTATTTTTATAATAACAAGATACTAAAAGTGACGGCTTACGGCGCTAGTAGCTAAACGGTTGGATATTTCGAGGCAATGGTGCCGATTCCCTTGTTCACAAACTAAATTAAAATTAGGCATTTGGCATCTCTTACTACCAGGCAGCTGAAGAAAAGGACGGCGATAGACAATGACTAAGTTAGAGATGTCAAATTAGTTTTTCCCTTGAACTTCGCAGTGTTTTTAATCAATATGTTCAGAAATAACAGCTATAATTGTATGAACATTTTAGATCAACTTAAATTGACAGCATAAAATGTGTCTCTTTCTTGTTTTATTGGAGAGAAAGAGATATAAATAGCTTAAAATTAATTTTGTTCGTGCTCAACAGAATTGGCACCAAAGTCGTTTAGGCCGTTGTCGTATCATTATCATTGTAGTAAACCATGTTCCTTACCTTGTGAAGTTGGTATGAGCAGCTGGGCTCCCTGAATGCCTTGCACCAGCTGACCAGAGGCTAGGATGAGCTGCGGCATGGGGGACGGCATCGCGGGCGGCAGCATATTGTTGTTAGCCACGGGGTTCGGTGATCCCATACCTTTAGAGGATAACGAATTATATGGAGAGGTGTTATGGTCGGAAATTATATGAATAGTAAAAAAAAGAAAGAAAGGTGATAAACTTGAACAGTGAGGCAAGTGAAATTTTGGGATAAGATGATTATTTTCTTCAATGTAGCTAGCGAAATTAAAAGTTTCAGAATTCTGCAAATTACAGCGTTGGTTTACGTTCATTACTGATAAACATGATGAGATATTTGTTAAATTAATCATCAATGAAAACATCAATATAAAACCCGAAATATTTTCAAACTATTTCGTGAAGTTATTAGCGAGGATGATGAGGAGATGAGGGTTTCCATCTACAATGTCCATCGTATTTTGAATTTCGCGATCTATTTTAGATTTCCCTTAAATACTTATAATATTTAGGAAGTAGATATTGTGTGGAGCTGTGTATAATAATATTTAAATATAATATTTAGGATGGAGATGTATGTCTTAGTTTGTGCGTAGAAATAATAAAAAGACACAGACCGCGCATTGTAAATGCACCCGCGATACTAACAGGAAAAAGTATAGGTAAAAAATAAGTTCTTAAGTAAGTTTTTGGTAAGCCAACTTCTTTGGGTACTTTGGGAGGCACCAGTATTAATATGTGCGTTATAACCACCACTGTTTTCCCCACAAGATGTACATTGAGTACAACTGTACCAATTAAAGGTTTATTTAGTCTACATTGTCTTTTACGATTTCCTCTCACACTTGCTATTCGAATTCACATTTACAGAATTTTCGACAGCTTGACCAGGCAGGCAGCTTGTTTGATATATAAAA
Source organism: Charanyca ferruginea (assembly GCA_947361185.1). NCBI lineage: Eukaryota > Metazoa > Arthropoda > Insecta > Lepidoptera > Noctuidae > Charanyca > Charanyca ferruginea. The sequence goes on from OX376070.1 coordinate 7,216,501, forward strand.
CTTATAATGGAGTCTACTATCAGTGGTCTACCACAGATAGCCTGTCCCTAACTATGTTGGGGTCGCCTTCCAGTCTAACCTAATACAGCTGAATATCTATGTTTACTCGTCGATACGACGACACGATTGGCGCAGTGGCTGAGCAATCGACTGCAGCGCAGCGTGTGCGGGTTCGATTCCCGCCCAGGGTAAATATTTGTGCGATGAGCACTTGTGTTTGCCTTGTGTCTGGGTGTAGTTTATCTATATATGTATGTATTTATAAATGTATTTGTGTATGTATATCAGCTGTCTGACACCCATAGTACAGGGTCTCCCTAGTTTGGGGTCAGATGGCCGTGTGTGAAATGTCCCCACATATTATTATTATACCTCTTGGTAAGATTCACTGTCAGTCTTTCGGGCTTCTTACTATCCGTAAACAACTGTCAGTGATGTATCGGGAACAACGGTTTTACGTGAGAATAGAAAATACCACCCCTGTTAAGTATAGTGACTTAGGTAAAGTGGAAGTTAAATATAACATCCTAGTTTTCAGCCACGTTTTATGACCATGTTTTCTATATCGACAGTAATATTTGATTGTATTCAGCTTAAAATTAGGCAAAGCAATTATTTTGCAAACTTACAAAAGTGAGTTTTTATTTCTAATTTAATGTGGTTACCTACACGTATTTAACAATATTATGTCCGTATCATTTTGCAAGCATTAGTCACGTATAGGTATTATGATCGCGGAATATTAATATTAATGCATATTTTTACTACATAATCCTAGAAAAAAGACCAAATCAATGCGCGTTGATAATTTGACACGATACTAAATCGATAAACATGTAAAACTCGTAAAAATATGTTTTTTATCAACTAATAATAAAAATTAGACTTGGCAAATAAAATATATGATTATCGATGACTAAACCTTACGTTAGCACATCGGTCATGGTGGCAGCGAGTGACGAAACGATCGTGCAATTCGCGGATCGACCGGCGACTTTCTACTTAAGTTATTAAACAATAAAATTATATTGTAATTATAACCGGCCGCGTCCGCTCAACACAGCACCTTACCGAACATAAAGTAACGATAGAAAATTACACAAAACCCATATGCAACCGACCAAAACTAATTCACTGCGAACAAAACGGCTCTGAAGAAAATCTAAAATATTATCTGCATGCCTTACAAGCCCGTTAAACTCGACATTAACATAACGTATTCATTTAAACCATGACATTTCACATTTTGTAATAAATGTTCTTTCCAACGGCGCATCAATTAAGAACCGAAAAAAATGTATAATTAGCTCTATTAAGACAATAAAACTCTTAATGATACCGCAACAGTCGTAATATCCGTGCGTTCGTGAAAAAAATATGTAATTATACTCATTATTTAAATAGGTTTTTTCATCCATTACGGCATAGCTTTAATGGGCGGGCGAGTGTAGCCGCTATCTTGAATTCATTAAATCGATTGGATTCGGTAATCACCTAATTACGGCTCACGTGATTTCGAAGTTAAGAGTTTTAATGCGCGAACCGTGTATTTCTGATTATCCCAATCTGTCTAATTCAGTCTAATTAGTGGCATACCCTCCGTTGAAGAATAACAGACGTTTTGAAATGCTAATGCTCTGAAAAATGTTAATCAAATGCTTGGAGGTGTCGCTTTCAATTGCATAATATTAGCTTAAAATAGAAAAATATTTTCTGTATTTCTGTCTGCATTAACTCAGGCATATTCCCCTGTCAACGTAGTTTAGTCGCGTTTTGAATATTTTGTTTTATCTTGATACGATGATGATGGGAAAATAGTTGTATTTTACACAAAGTGGCAAAAAGTGCCCAAGTTAAGTACTCTCATGGATTTAAACTTTTTTGTTTGGGTGGTTAAGTGACGGAAATAGCAGTACACCTGATATTCTGTCATAAAATTTCAATACTTACGCCCACCTGCACCAAAAGTCTCAAAATACATTAAGCGCTAAACGAATTTAAAATATCATTCCATTTCTGGCAACTGTTTGAAGTTGACAGAGACAGAAATAAGTAATGTATTTAGTGCTTTGTGGTGTAAGTGGGCCTTATTTACCGTTGCTTTGTTGTCCGTAGGTCAAGTTCTGATTAGCCAGAATTTAAACGTTTAGACTATTTTAGAGACTTTTATTTTAGAGAAGTTGGTGTTCTTGTGCTTTAGTTTCATAATGATACAGGTAAAAGGAAGTAGGTTATTATGCCCTAAGGCGATATCTAAAACTAGAAACAACTTATTTGCCATTTTGTTGATTCGGAACTATTTAAATTGTATGGAAAATTTTACAGAACAAATCCTGTTTAGCTTTTTGAGACATCTTTATTTCGTTTTTTATAAGTGAATGATTACATACTGACCAAATAACTTACCTACTTACAAGTACTGACTCGAGGTATTTTCCAACATCGTATGTTGGTGGTACCGATGCTATTTAAAAGTCTTTAGACGCGTCTAAAACTTTACTCGAAGTTCTTTACTAACACGACGATTACAAAATGTCATAAATACATGAATTGTTGTCTAACCTCATGGTAGAACTAACTTTGATTTAAGTTTTTGGTGCAAATGGGCCTCATTGTCAAACTGCTTTTTTTCGTTAAGGTTTTTTAAATATTGAATTAATTGCAATAAAAGCCTACTTAAAACTGAAACATTTGCTAATTAAATCTGCACTTGTGATATAATGTATTAACTAATCTAACTAAAATAATCTGTTTCGTTTTGAGATGTATAGTGTGATAGAAATTAAAGATATAGGGGACTGTACCGACAATTTTCACCATACAAATGTAAACGAGTCATGTTTTGACTATTAAGTCTCAAATAAGTTTTGTAGTTGGGTTCATCATCATCATCAGCCAAAAGACGTCCACTGTTGAACATAGGCCTCCCCCATAGAAGGCCACAACGAGCGGCAACCTGCCGCTTGCATCCTTACCCGCGACCTTTAACAATGTGTTCCGCTCAATGTGTGACGGTCACAGATACAGATAGACCTAGATAACGCAAGAGCAACTACATCGCGTGCCTATTTTCGTGCATAATTTACGATAAAAAATCGTAAGTAAAAAAAATAAAGTAAACGTTTCCTTCCATCGGTAAGTCATTTTGTGATTATTATTATGCGTAATTAATTTCAAAAACAATTATTTTTAATCTAATACTCTCAGTAATACCTGGGAATACCAAATTTAGGAAAAACAAAACATTCGTATTACATTGTGACGTCCAAAAAATTGCACGCTTGGTTTTCATACAGATCGTGATACTTGAGTTATCTAGGTCTATCTATATCTGTGGTGACGGTGGATTACAAACATTAATATCTAGACCTATAATTAATCAGTTTTCCGTTCAATCACTAAATTTGAAAATGAATAGACACAATCTTTTGTACCGTGTGGTGCTGGCCGCGCATGACCCCACCCCATTTCTACCCGTGGGTGTCGTAGAAGGCGACAGAGGGATTTTGATCAGAGGATGGGCAGTAGCGTCCTTCTGAGTACCATAACAACTACTGCGATCGCCAACATGCATCGGCCAAGCATGGCGATTACGGCTGATCCCCCCTTGGGGATCTATGCCCAGCAGTGGGCGTCTAACGGATGACATGATGATGATAAGACTACTTTTGTATGAAGTAAAAGAAAAATAAAAACTTTGTTTTTTTTCTTACCAGGTGCGCTAACGCTCAAATTCAAAGGCGAATTGATGACAGGATTGGAGGGCATAGAAGATAAGCCTTGAAGATTGGCGGCGAGTTGCGACATTTGTTGCGACATCTGTTGCTGTAGCTGTTGCGACATCGGCGGCATGTTCTGTTGCATGTTCGCCAGGTTTTGCAGGTTTTGGAACATTGACGCCACTGTGGACAAGGAAAGTACATTGTAATTATGAAGATGAGGCATTTGCGGTGGTCTACGTGATCTTGTTAAAAGCCGTCTTTTTGTGTGGTTTTGAAAACCTTCTGTTATAAAGAATCACTGAAGATTCAAGTTTTTAAGTTACTCTTTCCTATTTTGTTGTGATAAAAGACTTAATATTTCTGATTTTGACATGGATGATACTAAAATACAGGATGTTGAAACACACATCACGGGGTCATTAACTACACATATTGTCCATCACACTAAGTAATATTGGTAAGGCTAAAGTGATTAAAGTTTAGTTAAAACATTAAAAACCTGTTTTCGTTAAGAAAAATTGAACTTTTCAATATCTCCAAAACCATAAGGGAATCATGAGAAGAATATCAATGAACTTTAAGTTGGTATTTTTCAATATAGTCTGTACTAATATTATAAAGCTGAAGAGTTTGTTTGTTTGTTTGTTTGGTTGAACGCGCTAATCTCAGGATCTACTGGTTCGAATTGAAAAATTATTTCTGTGTTGGATAGTCCATTTATCGAGGAAGGCTATAGGCCCATGCGAAGCCGGGTCGGGTTGCTAGTCGTTCATAATCCAATTCTAAGTAACATTTTTGAATACCGCTAATGTAAACTTTCTATGATTTTAAATAAGGTCACAATTCGGGCTATCAACGACCATATCTCCATATAAATAACTACATGGTTCCCAGGTATGGTTCCCAATGATGGGACGAACATATAACTTGTAACATGTAACATGTAACTGGCTTTGTTAAGTGGCTTTTTTAAACCGTTATGAGCAATCAATTGTTTCCCATTAAAACAAAATCTTATATCACAAAACAAACACATCATCATACACATAACAATAAAACTAAAACATTAAATATCATGACGTCATTACTTTGTATTGCTCGATGTTATTTCAATGAATTTCATAAAGAAGCTAAAAGCTGTAAAATTGAATTGTAGTATCTTTTTAGTACCATCTTTTACTTTGAAATTTTTTGAACATATGTGAGATCACATTTGTAGACAGTCTTTGTCTGCCTTTTTTCAACCGACTTCAAAAAGAAGGAGGTTCTCAATTCGTCTGTATGTTGCTTTTTTTTTGTATATTGCAAATGTAAAGCGATTTCGAAAATTATTTTTTTGATAGGTATGTATGCCTCAGTGGTGGTCCCACATAAAATTTATCGAAATTGATTGAGCACTTTTTGAAATAATCGACAGAAAGCAAAAGAATATACATGTATGATGTTTTAAGTTTCTCCAACCTTGTACTTTCAATCTCTGTTTTCACTGTGTTGCCGTTTCTTAATGGATTTAAATGATAAGAAGGTACTAAAAAGTGATAAATAAAAAGCTTTTTTACAAAAAAGACAACCGCCTTCAAAAGTCATGTTGTGTTCTGTGCTAAAGTTATTTATCACTTTTTAGTGTCTAAACACACTATGCCGAAGTTACGCGACCTAAGTTCGGCGGCTGATTTTACGTTCCGACGTATTCGGCTGATATGACACACCATAAGTGCCGAACTTACGCGGCAGAAATTCAGTTCCGCAACTTTGTGTGTGTATTCAGTGTCTCGAGCGCTGTCGTGGCGTCGTGTCGTGTTATCTACACAGTTGGACAGACAGACGCAAAACAAAGTGATCTTGTTATTAATGTGTGCTCACAGAATAAGTTGCCGCCGAACTCACGCCCGACCGAAGTTAGGCTGTACGCTATGACGCGACGTAATTTCGGCATAGTGTGTCGTCAGTAATTCAAATAGCATTGCAGGCGTAATTGTGCTGAACTTCGGTAGCGTAACTTCGGCATAGTGTGTTTAGACACTTAGTTTTTGAAGGCGGTTTTCTTTTTCTTTTTTTTTGTCTATGGGACAAGTCCGCCACACTATTCTCATATCACTGCAACTCCTGAAATTCAAAACTTGAACAGATTTGGTTTGCCTGTCTAGCCTTTCCTTAACTATCTTTGAATAGTCTAACCCCACGGTTCCTAACCTGGGGGTAATTACCCCTGTGTGGGTAAAACTGATATTCTGTGGGGGTAATATACATATGTATGACCAAGATTAGACCAATAACACCGAATCTAGCTCGCCAGTGCATTTCATGCCCTAGCTGTGTATATCATTAACTATTTATCTTTATTATGTACTATATTCATTGGTAACATGAGAGGGGAGGGAGGGGGTAAATCAGTTTCCCTAGCTAAGTCATAGAGGTGACAAGATCGTAAAGGTTAGGAACCACTGGTCTAACCGGATGCAGGTGGATACCAGTGTTTTACATGTAGCGGCTGCCTGTCTGATCTCCAGAACCCAGTTACTGGATAACACGATACCCCTTGGTAAGACTGGTTGTCAGACTTTCTGGCCTTTTAGACCTAACTCAAGTCACAGTAACTGAGTGAAGTCTTAAAGAGTACTTTGTAAATTATATTTTGGATATACATACATTGAGAATTGGAAATAAGAAACTATGGTGGTAGAACTTATAAATAATAAGAATATGTACAAATAGGAAGGGATCATTGGGATCAGGGCCTCAAGTCTGCTATTACAATAGTGTCAGAATGGTCTATCATAGATTTCAAAATTGTTGAATTTGACAAGTTTGGTAATCTACTAATATAATGGCGTCATTATCAATTTCCAATGGTCAACCACTGACACGCCATTGAAAAAAATGATATAGAATGGTAATCTCACACAAAATGGCAAATTAATGACTTAGGCAGCAACCTGCTAAATTTTTGGCAGTTCCGTTGATCAGTGACCTACCATTAGAACGTCATTGTGAAGTCATTGCGTTTAATTCGACCGACCAATGATCGACCATTATGAATTTAGCAGATTACGAACTTTTAGCAAAATGACAATGGGATCGTGTTGGAGTGACGAAATTATAAAAATAGCAGACTTGGCCCCCAGGTCATCAAAACTCGTCCGCGTCGCTCTCAATGGGATACCCAAAAGGCTAGCAGCAGTTCTACGTTGTATGACAATGTTTATTCTTTGTCCCAGCAAAGTGCCTCCAGCATTTAATGTCCTCTGGTCATCGACCAGGCACTTAGCAATAGCGCCGATTCCCTTATTCACAAACTAAATTAAAATTAGATAATTGGCATCTCTTACTGCCAGGCAGCTGAAGAAAAGGATGGCGACAGAGAAGAACTAAGTTACAGATGTCAAATTACTTTTTTCTTGAACTTTGCCGATTTTAATCAGTACGTTCTGAAATAACAACGGTATATGTACTATTTTAGATCAACTTACATTGATAGCTCTTATTAATATCTGTCTCTTTCTTGTTTTATTGGAGAGAAAGAGATATAAATAAAATAGGGTGTCCCCTTGTTTCGCAGACAGAAATTTCATAGAATTTCGTTTCTCAGAAAATGTTTAACATAATATTTGGTTCTCGTATTTTTATTTCGACTATTATTGTTTCAAAGACTATTTACTTCATTGAAAAATATTTTACAGAAACACAATTCAATGAATTTTTAATCACAGTTTTTTGTTTAACAAACTTATCAAAAAGTAGTTTTTTTTTTTAACGAATATTGTTTGTTTGTTGTATTTTTCCATGGAATTTATTTCAACGAAAATATATAAATAGACAAATACAATATATAAATAGAAAATATATAAATAGACAAAAACAAAAATGTTGTCTTAAAAAGTCAATATGTTGTGCTACCAAAGTTAATGACAGAAACGAATCGCTGCGAAACCGACTCCACGTAGTCTTGTCTGCCCCACCCCTAGAGTGTAATTTAAATCTGCGTAGGCGTGGAGGGGCGAGGCGGCCCGTGAGCTGAGGAGCAGGTGGTTTTAACACCCGCCGCCGCGGCTGAGGCTGGCCGGCGTAGCCGGCCAGTAAGCCGAAGCAGCGGTGGTGAGCGTGAATACCATCTGCGACGATAAGCTCGCGCGGGACCGCCGGAGCCCCGCAACGCCGGAGCCGTGACAGAAACTATGCCTGCTGCATGATTGCTTGCACACTGCATGTTTGCTTGCACGCTGCATGCTTGCTTGCACGCTGCATGCTTGCTTGCATGCTGCATACTTGCTTGTACGCTGCTTGCTTGCTTGCATCCTGCATGCTTGCTTGCATCCTGCGTGGTTGCTTGCACGCACGCGCAGTAAGTTTGGTTAGAACTGAGAGTCTCATTCCTGGGAATACGTTTTATATTAAATAAAAAATATAAGGATAAAGAATATTTGATTTGTTATTCTATGATATGATTATTCTAACAATAAACTTTATGTGAAACAAAAATCAATGATTTGAAAATCTTGAAAGTAAGTATTCTGCGTATTGATTATTCTATGAAACGAAATTATTAGAAACATTTTATGTGAACCGAAATTCTATAAAACTATTAGCTATGAAACAACGTACAACCATAAAATAGCTTAAAATAAGTTTAGCTCGTGCACAACAAAATTGGCACCTTTGTCAGGTGAGCGACCGTAATTTTAATAACAACAGTAATAAAACAATCTAAACTGGTAATTTTGATATTGAAATCAATGATTTAAATAAGGCTAGGTTAGGTTTAAAATCTTTTGGTGGTAATGTGGTACTTGTGTAGTTTTGAAAAAAAAATTACATGAATGTTACATTTCGAAAGGTTTGATTTTCGTTTGATGTGCGACTCAATGGCACTTTTAACTTTAGATTGGTGCGTACTTGTCATAGAACATATCAGTGTTGTTCTGTTGCCATTGTAGAAAGTCTCTGTTGCAGTTTTTAAGTAGTTTTTTTCCAATGTCGAAGTCTTCACTAAATCCCTGATTTTTAATACCTACTTATCTACTGCATTTTCAGACTGAAAAAGCTTACGCTAAATTGAAAAGTTTCCTAACTAATATTTTTATGAGAAATTATTTGATATTTTGTTGGTTTGCAATGGATAAACTCAAAAAATGCTTAGCTGATTCTAAAATTCTTCGACCAATGGGAAGCTACGTTACCCCTTAGTGCTACTTTTATAATCATAAACATTGGGATCCACAAAAAAATCACGCGGGCGAATATGACAGTCTTAATGGCCCGCGTGTTGTTGCAGCATATCAAGCTACAACAATATGTCAAATTTCTGTGATATATTTTCAACTTTATCACAAAAAGATAAAGTTCATATTGAATCAACGATATAATACACTTAGATGCGTTACCCGCGCTCAATAATGGCAATATTAAAGCAAGGCAATTGCCGTGGTTTCACTTAGTCACGTACCACCCAGTGTCGCGGCTATACGTCATTATCGCTGGTAATTCACACATAACTGACGTAACAAAGGACATGTTTCATTCTGGGCCCAGTCTATGTACACCACTTCAAAAAAAAGAGAAAAATCCGTAGAATCCGGGAAAAATACAGATAATTCATTTAAATGTATACTATTGTGGTAGTAAATTGATAATTTAATAATATTTTTTACGGATTTTCAACATGGCGTCACTCATTTTAAGCTACTCTATAAACCATAGATCGACCATTGATAATAGAAAGAGAACTGTCAGCTGACAGTGTCACTTCAGTCACTTTCGTCTCGGTTTGTTTCTAGTTTCTAGAGTACTTTATAACAACCTCCCTTTCGTTTTTTGAATTTAACACTGTTTCTTTTCCATCTGTTCACCTGGGTAGCCACAAATCGACGCAGAAAATCAGAATTATAAATATCAAACGTCATTAATCAATCAAAATGACAGCTTACCGCCATGACGTTTGTTGTGTGTTGCAATTTCAAGTGCAATTTCTTGTATTTTACCTGGTCACAAAGCTATTTTAAAGTAATTGGACAACTGAGAACTATTTAAAATGTGTTTCCTTATTTTTAAATATGGTGTACAAGGACTGGGCCCAGGCTCCATACATTTTGAAACAACTCCTTTGTATGTTTATCTTTTTCTAACAGGTGTACGCTGTATGCTTATGTCCTTTTCTTTGCACTGTATAATTGTAGATATAAAATTTGATTTATGATTGTGCCTATTGGTATGTAGATATAAAATTTTGCGCCGTTATAAAGTGCACTAATGTTCGTTTAAGACGCGTCTATTTATAATACGTCATTGTATTTAATTGGGAAAATTTGACAGTTTGGTATGGCTTGATGAGCTGGCGTCTGTACATGACATCTTTACCGATCATCAAAATGCAAGACCAAAAACCAAAATCCTAAAACTATACTTCAGAAGGTAATAAATGAATGTAGTACGAACTCACTGGAGCCATTCAGATGTGGCTGCTGGTGTGGGGTGCGCGCGCGGGGCGAGGGGGTCCGCGGCTCGGCTAGCTGCGCACGCGTCGCCCCCCCCTCCGGCGAGCTCGCGCCGCTCTCCCGGTCTGACTCCGCCTGTGAAAGAAGATGATGTTTAGATTTGGGAGGTTTTGAAGTAGGACCCTAGGGTAAACAGAATAATAATATTTTCTAAACTAATTATTATTTAAAAAATAATATTTTCGTTTTTTAACGACGCTGTTTCATTTTCCACAAATATAACTGTTCTTTACTTTCGAGTACCGCGTCCTTAAAAAACGAAAATATTCTTAAGAGCGTGTATTCGATTCGTGACGAAAACTTCTTGTTTTCGCGTTTTGCCAAGAGCAATATCGTAATGATGTGAGCAGATTATTTAAAGACATTTACAGTTTTAAATAGATTAAGTCTTGCTTTAGTGAACTACATCAATTTCAATGATTCGTGCTTATTTCGTGCGTATTTTTTTTTTCTGATGCACACAAACAGACCATTGTATTGTACTAGTGTAGCAGTGTCTAGCAATCATTTAGATTTTGAGTTGCGCTAAATCGAATACGCGCCCTAATAAATCACTGAAGTGCCAATCATTGGGGGGGGGGGGGAGGGGGGAGGTGCCAACATTAGTATTATTTACCCTAACTAGTATCTAAAGAGTATTTTGTAATATCTTGATTTAAAAGCGTGTCCGTGGAGTTTCTTTTTTTTTTCCAATCAAATTAGGTATACAGTAAGGGTTGGACCTCATCTGGCAGCATGGAATCGCATTTGTTCCGCCTGTGCTACCACGTGCTGCAGTATGCTGCCGCATGCGAACGCGCGCTGTCGCATTCCGCAGACAAAAAAGGCGATCGCACGCGTCAGCATGCTGCAGCATGGGTGGCATACTGCCGCGTTCTTTCATGATCAGTTTAGTTTCAAGTGCGAGATGGATAGGACCACGGAAGAGAGAGCAGTGATTCTAGCGTGTATTTTGCAAGAAATGCAAAATCAAAATAATAAAAATAAACGCATTCGCAAAATAAAACGGAGATACTGGGTTCATCCTTTTTGGAAGCAGAGAGCGGTTCATGGACAATATGTTACGCATTTTCCGGATTTAGTAACATATCCAGATAGTTTCGTAGATTATTATGGAATGACTTTAAATGATTTTAATTAATTAGTTAGCGGCCGCGTGCGCCATTGTACGATAGAGTGAGACAGCATGCGATAGCAAGTGATCGGCGGTGAAAGGATGCGTTAGCATGCTATCGCGCGCTTCAGCCTTCCGGAGTCTCCCTGCCGACCATTGCATTTTGTCCGTGATGCCGATCGCCTCGAGGATTCCGCCGCGTGCTATCGCATTATGCTTTCTGTCTCGGTCTAGCAAATGGCAGTTCTAAGCGACAGAAAGAGAAAGGGCGACGGAAAAAGGCGATTTCGTGCTGCCAGATGAGGTCCAACACTAAAACGCACTGCTTTGTAATACCAAAAACTTCCAAAAATTTAATTAAAAATACCAAAAACTAAGCTTGTATTAGCATGTTTATACACTTAAAAAATAAAATCAAAAACAAAAAGCAAAATTTAATGGACTTGGTAGTAATAGTGCAAAGCTCGTTACAATGCAATGAGGTACCTAACTTAGATCCTATGGGGTAAATAAAGGCGACCTTTGGGGTAAACACATTATTACAGGCAAAAGTAACTAAGCCCACGAATTCTAAGTCGCTTGGATACAAATTGTGATCAAGGGTTAAGCTCCAAGCTTAGACATTATTATGAAAATGATGCTTTGATCTAAGTAGGTAAAACCCGTATGGATCGGCACGCTATGCTAACTGCGGTCGCTCCGTGGATGGGTGAGCATCCATTCCATATCGAGCCTCGGAAAATACGTAAACGCCGTTGGTTTCGGTTGTCATTCGTGGATCTTTGACAGTCAGAAGCCAGAAAGTCCGCCAAGGGTATCGTACTTTGTACCCAGTAACTACCAGCCGTGTGGTGCCGGCCGCGAATAGCGTCACCCCATTTCTACCCGTGGGTGTCGTAGAAGGCGACAGAGGGATATGGATCAGAGGATGGGCAGCAGCGTCCTTCTAAGTACCATAACACCTACTGTGATCGCCAACATGCATCAGCCAAGCATGGCGATTACGGCTAAACCCCCCATGGGAGAGACCTATGCCCAGCAGTGGGCGTCTAAAGGTTGACATGATGATGATGATGATGACCCAGTAACTTGGTGGTGGAGGTCAAATAGGCTCCATGTAAAATACTACTACGTATTCTGCTGCATACGGTTAGACTGGAAACCCCTATGATTGTAAAAGGCTAGGCAGAAGGGAACTCGAAGCTTTTAAAAGTAAAATCTGATTTTTTTAATATTTATTTAACCTTTCGAATGTCTTATGTTACACAGTCCGACATAAGCAACGGAGGTTTGACCTTCAACACTTTCGCCCGACAGTCGTTGAGTTAATTACTAAGTAGATGAAAAAAAGACACTTTTTTAAGCTTCCTCGTGAAATGACAATGCCAGATCCTGCCCCACCCATGTACAGAAAAAGTAACACATGTACAGAAAATTCAGTGTGTACTTATGTACGCGCGTGAGAAGTTATACTTCTTCGAGTCACAAAATAGCAACGAAGGCAGTAAGTAGTTCAGCATGTACGTCAGAGATGGCGTTGTTTACAATTACTCCCGTGAGAATTTTGTGTGACGGTGTGCGCGCGCATCGTAAAATTTCACTCTCATCATTTTTTCATAACGCGCCTAAAGAAGTATAACTTCAAAAAGTAACACATGTACAGATAAAGTAAATTAATGAAAATAATTGTAATGAATATAGAACCTTTCTATACTAAATTGTTTTTCTTTAGAACTTGCGGATTACGAAATACCTACCCACAAGGTACAAACTCATTTTACCTAAAATACAATTTAACCTATAATCAATGTCATTATTGTTTTTAGATTTAAACGGAAACCGCAAGTTCTACAGTCACTAAGACTAATGTTTAGTTATCAGCAATAAATAAACAGTAAGATGCTACATATTGCACATGACTTTTATTGAGTGGGGCAAAGTTCTATAGAGTTTCTGGCATTGTCCTATTAGTAGTAGGCATTTAATACGTTTTCTCGTTAAATTGAATGACCTAAGTGTGCTCAATGACACGTATACCTACGTACCCCACGTTTTTGTTAAGAGCAACGCATCCAACACTACATTGCAAGTAATTACCGCGTACTGTACTTAAGCGGGGTACGCAGGGCACTACCCAGGACGAAGGGTTATTATGCTCCCTTCGTTTGTCTATGACGGTGTTAGGTCCCAACGTAATTAAGGGTTAGCGTGTCGCCATTTATGGTTCACCAAGTCTATTTTCAATTATCGGCGGTTTTGGTAAGACATTCTCGTTTCTAAACCTAATTTAGTCATTTGTTTGTGTATGTGAGTTTATTTGTTTGTAAACGCATACGGTACGGGAGATATTTTCTCTAGGCTTTGTTTTTGAAAAAATATTTTTATCATACAACAACAACACAACAATACCTACCTATATACATTTAGACACATACAACATATTTTGATCTTTTTAAGAAAATGAATTTTTGGGTAATATCAAAATTGGGGAAAACAAATAATAAAGCTTTATTTATTTCCATGCAAATTACAAACTAATACCATAGAAATAGAAAAAATAAATATACTTATTCAAATAAAATATTATATAGTTTGCGCGGACCCCTTACGGGTAAAAACCTCCTCCAAGGAATGTCAGCAGAAATAATGAAATGAATAGCAGAATATTATAAAATTATAGCCTGTTTTTTTACTGCAAGGTTCAAGCGTCTTGAGAAGAGGCTACAAAGAAGAAATAAGTACCTACTAATCATGGTCTATTTTGTAATAATCTTCGGTGATTTATTCAGCTGTCTGACACCCATAGTACAGGGTCTCCCTAGTTTGGGGTCAGATGGCCGTGTGTGAAATATCCCCACATATTATTATCTATATTATTTTTAGGTGGAATAAACATGAGATGAATAGTCAATCCCCATCAGCAATGCTATTCTGTAAGAGCTATATAACTTCAGTGCTCGTTATTATTTCGCGGTTGTAACTATATTAGGCTACTAAGTGAGGACATAGGTGAAGTGAACTATTTTAGCGAATGCCAAATACTTTTCACTTCAGGTAGATAAGTTAAATCGGAAATGACATAATATTCAAATTCGCGGATGGTTTCTTACAGAATTGCACTGCTAGTATGGTGCCTGCTCACCTCACCCATTTTGTCTAAATTCACTGAAGGATTTATTTTACAGACCGGCCAGTTTTCTTAAATAGTTCCTATTCTTCGTATTGAAAGTTGATGCTTTTCCGCTGATCCGTGCGTCATGTTCGTGAACGGGCGCCGTTAGTTGGGACTGGTCATCTCTTAGCTGCCTCGATTATTCTAAATTTATTTTGAATTGTTTATTATGATTATATTTTTATCCAGTCCTCCTTTAACGTACACGACTTGTTACATTGTTCTCACATTGTACCCTAGATTCAATATGAATGATGTAACCGAAATTTCTAACATATTATTGATTTTAAAAGAGTGTTCATGGAGTTTCTTGCTCTTTCTTCTCCATAGAAACCTACTGTTTGGAACGAGCAACTAGCTTCAACTTTCTGACTGACTGACTCTGACAATTCAAAAGTACCTGTAAATGGTTTATTTGAAATAAATGATTTTGAGTTTGTTTGAGTTTATTAAAAATATTAAAGAAAAAGTCTGGTTTTTCTTATCATTGACGACGACGGTTAGTGTAGGAGATGCCGCGTTCGTAATTATACATTGTTCATTAGGTGATCTTTTCGTTGGACGTGTTCAATCTTTGGATATCTATCGGATAGATCAGATGCATTCTGCAATCTTTTTTTTTTTAATTTGTAGCCACTCATTCATGTATTTTAATTACATTGACATTTTATTCTGATCTATTCCGTAGCAGTAATGTGAAATTTTATTTTATTAAAGCTTTGATTATGAAAAGCAATATTTTGTTACTACTTAACTAATTATTTCAAGATTTAATTCACGATAAGTGTTTTTTTTATTACTTTTTTTACGATTAGCCTTTTTATCGTTCATTCCATAAGGATTTTGCATTCTTTTTACACAAAATCAAGGTTTTGGTGATTTACTTTCAATTGCACAAATAAAAACCACTATTACTTCAAAATAAATACGTTCATACACTGACTGCAATTAATATTTTAATTAAGGAAATCATCTTTTATTCGATTCATATAAACCATTGTGCAGCTTGTAGTCATAAACTATTTATATTGCAATTATTATAAGTACGGAATAAGGTCAGCCTACTTGACTTTTAATTATTAACTACTATTAAAATATTTAACTGTAAGGAAACGCCTTGAATAATAATTATTTAATAATTCTTTAATTTGTAATAATTATAGGCGTACAACACTACAGTCGGCGTCTTAAATATTCACACATTTCGAGCTAATATGTTAGAAAAGTTATAATCATAGGGTCCTTCCAACGTTTGAAAGTTAACTAAGTGAAATGTTTTAAAAATTGCAACATAGTTTAATTAAAAAGCCGCTGTATAAAAACAGGCTAAGGCAATTAAATCACTGCTTAGATTATGCCTTACACCGTTCATAATAATTTAAGCGAAGTTTTATTAAATTATTCTGAATAAAAAATCACAGATTATGACGTAAGTATTTTACATTAATAAGTAACTGTTACATAAAATCAAATAAGTATTACTATTTTTTATTACTCACGAAGGACAATGTCATTCTCTCCAGGCCTAATAATTTCACTGGCACTGGCTCTACAAAACTAACATTACTTGAAAAAAAACTTAAAATTCACGAAAATATTCTAGAAAACAGACCGAACGCGAACTTTTCCAAAACTTTAGAAAACTTTGACAAACTTCAAACGTCCGTTTAAAATATTTGCCGACCGTTCTATATTTTAAAAAAATGTTCCATCTACAATACGGTTGTTCGAACGCGCGAAAAACTTTTTCTTTACTATATAAAAGTTGTATTTAGAACGGAAAAATAGAGCATAGATAACGCCCGCGAAAAAGAAACACCGCGCACTATCGACAAAGCGTTCACGTTTTTCTTTTTTTTTTAATTTATTTATCAACGGCCGGTAACACATACAGCCGCGCGGCCAAGTTGCACAGCGCGGAATGAAAGCGCGTCATCAGTTTAAAAAATCAACCCCTTCGGTGGTGGGTGGAAAAAATGCGGCCCCGCGGGGCGTTGGGTGGTCCCACCGAAATCCTTGCCAAAGCGATCGGCATCGGTCCGACTTGTCACTTGTCGAATAAGCATGATAATTAAAGTTTTCGATTAGTTTTTTTTATTCGTATTTCTTTAGAGCTTTCAGCACGTGTCTCGTACAAATTCGCTTTCAGTTAACTCGATCTGGATTTTATTCGTCAGCGTTTGATTTGTGATCTAACTTTTCATTTAGTGACACTTTGATTTCATGAGGATTTATTGATTTTTCAAGAAGAAATAGGCAAGTTAATTAGCTTCTTATAATTTCTAAAAGATTTTTTTTTAAAATCAAATGTTAGTTTTTTATGATCATGTCGTGTATTTTTTTGTGAAAAGTAATTAATTTTATTAAGTAGTATTAGGTAGTAGGCTAGGTAAATGTAGGTTGATAGCCGTTTTTGATTCGTTTACTACGCGTGCAGTCATGTATGCCATAGGGGTTTTGTACCTATGTATAGTTCAATACAGTTGTAGTTATTTATTTGGAATCGAAATCTTTTTAGATTCACGCTTTAGACTATGCTAGTACCTATAGACACTATAAACTTGACCAATGTTTACAAAGAACACATTGTCATTATAATCAAGACCTTTCAGCTGAAAGCTCTAAACACTCCGCAGTTATTTTAAATTGAACAGAATAAACAAATACAATTTATTTCATACATTCTATATTGGAACACATAATCATTGGGAACAAATTGAATACAAAAAGCTTAAAAGCACAATCAAAACTCCACCGGGCGCTGACTAATGAAAAAAGTTGAAAAAAAAAAATTATCATCAACAAGTAACATTCGGAATAATCAGCGGTACACGGAAAAAATCAGTAATTATTCAGATGAAGTTGGACGAACGAAGGGGGTAAGGGGGCAAGGGCCGGCCAAAATAAAAACGGCGTTGCGTAGGGGTGACACCCGTCCCCCCTCGCCTCTACAAATGTTATCTAACTGCGTTCGTTTCGCGTCGCGGCGCCGTTTCGCTCCGAATTAGCGCCCGAACCGGCGAAATTTCAATTTGTACTCCATTTTTTTCTCGGATAGTTGGTCCTAATGGAAAAGGCTAGGCGATCACGGATTCCCTCTGAAACGGGCACCGGGCGCGCTAACGGTGTTCTAGTCGCCTTTAGGATAGTGGATGTGCGCAAACGTGGAAATGTGATCCGCAGCCGAATGATCGACGGAAGAAACATGTGATTGTATGGCGTCCTCATTTGGGCAGCAAAGCGCGGGTCATTATCGGGCGTTCGCGCACACACACGTCGCATTGTCCGCTCGGGTGTGTGTGTAGATTTTTACTCATTAATTTTAAAACGCTCCGGATTTTTTTCAGGGCGGGTGCTAGGGGGCCAGAGGGGTTCGAGGGGGGCGAAAATTGGCGATGGCCGCCGGGTGGGGTGTCACCGACGGGGGTTATTAAATAGATTGGTCCGCGGCCGAACGGAGCCGCCGATCTGCACTTGTACCTCGCGTCATTAACGGGTTGAGAACCGATTTTAAATCGTGAAATAACAGCCTGTTACAGGAAAAGTTGAGCGCGGCTTATCGGCCTCTCCTGCCCGTGTTCTACAAGCTTAATTGCATTAAAAGTGTATTTTTTATTACGACAATTTTTCTATTCATTACTTGGGAGATGTTAATTGTCTTGTTTATTGAGTCGGGTCTGTACTTTCTTGTGTCGTGCAGCGCGGGGCGTCGTTTGTAGTGCAACAATACACTGTCACGTTACGCACACACATGCGCGTCCAGTTTTTTCCGCGGCCGTTCGGCAGTGGG
Organism: Charanyca ferruginea; assembly: GCA_947361185.1. Taxonomy (NCBI): domain Eukaryota; kingdom Metazoa; phylum Arthropoda; class Insecta; order Lepidoptera; family Noctuidae; genus Charanyca; species Charanyca ferruginea. Next base: position 7,234,790 of record OX376070.1, read on the forward strand.
TGAACAGGGGTGTATAGGGGGGCGAAATGTGAAAAATACTCGAAAAAAGGCGAAATTGTAGCAGATATATAATTAAAGTCCAACGTACAGCAACAGCGTACAGCGATGTATTATGCAGACACGTTCTCGGGTGTCGCGGACTGCCCAATACACGGTGACCGGTGTCGAACACTGCGCTCGACTCGACGCGGCGACGACGGCTCGACATTGTTTCTGTGATTGTTCCGTCAAATGCTATGCGACCTCTGTGTTGCTTTTTAGATGTTTGTTCATATTAGATTCTTAACTTCGTAGAATCATCTTAATTTTACGTTTTAGGAATGAAACCTTGTCGATGCAACTGTTTCGACTTTCGTTCATTTTTATGTATTTTTATATTTTGTCGTGTATAGTATACTTGATAATGTATAAGCTGTGGTTACCTGTAATTGAATAAGCATTATTGAATAGGCAACTTCTAGGTACTTACAAGTTTATATTTTGTAGATGATAGGTACTATAAAAATATGTATCTTTTGTTGGTAGGTAATCTTCAAATAAAAAAATAAACTTGACCACTCATTTGCGTACATGATATGTTCAAAAACTATCGTCTTGGTCAATTTGAGATCTTTTGAAAGCTAATCTGGTTTACAAAAATCGGGACAAACTCCAGGGAAGCTAAACCTTCAAAATCTTGTAGGGCACTTGAAACAGTCCAATTAATATATAAAAGCACTCAATAACAATATAATCAAATTCATTGTAACATTGAGAGTACATCTCGAAAATCGGTTGTTCAGTGGGGGGTACACACGACAGATGGTTAGAAGGGGGGCTCGCGATTAATTTAACATTAAATTCAATAATAACCTCCCATTTATTGCGTAATTTCCTTTCAATTACCTTTCATTTATCGCTCTGTAACTGGATTACAGATGTGATCAACGATCGAAATGTTTATGTCTAGTACATAGTTACTTTTTGATTTTCGATTGTATTTCTGTAGTTTTAAAACTTTCGCTAGCTGTTATACTTTGTCAGTTTTTAAATTCGTTTAGTATTGTACTTATGTCACATAATCCATTTTCGTTTAGTATTTGTACTTAGTAAAATTTTCGTTTTCATTTATTATTGTACCCAGTCAGTTTTTTAATTTTTGCTTAGTATATTACTTAGTCAGTTTTAAAATTTTCGTTTAGTGTACTTTGACAGTTTTTCCATTTTCATTTAAGTCAGTTTTTAATTTTCAACCGACTTCAAAAAAGGGGGTGGTTGTCAATTCGTCTGTATTTTTTTTTTTATGTTTGTTACCTGAGAACTTTGGACTGGATGAACCGTTTTGATGATTCTTTTTTTATTTAAAAGCTGGTGCTTCCCGTGTGGTCCCATTTTAATTTGGTCCAGTTCTGACCATGGCATTCATGAGAAAACCGTATATGTCTTAAATTTGCATTATGTATGTGCGCGATTTCTTACGCGATTTCTCCGGCTAACGTACCTAACCCGATTTTGAAAGTATTTTTTTTATAAATTTAGGATAGGATAGGGTATGCTTCAGGGGTGGTCCCATATAAATTTTATCGAAATTAATTCAGCACTTTTTGAAAAAATCAACAAATACCCAATTTTTTTACATAGACGACGTTTTATTTTCTTCAATCTATTTTGAGTAGTTAACTTTCAATCTATTCTTAATAGATTTGGATGAGAAGGAGGTACTAAAAAGCGGAAAATAAAAGGCTTTTTTTTAAGTTTTTTCGGTGGCAATACAAAACAAGAAACAGAACAAAGCCACCGAATTTCGAAACTAAAGTCAATGTGTGTTCGGTGCTAAAGTTATTTTTCACTATTTAGTTTTTGAAGGCGGTTGTCTTTTTTGTAAAAAGCTTTTTTCCTCTAGTATTGTACTTAGTCTGTTTTTGCATATTCGTTTAATATTGTATTAAGTCCGTTTTTGGAGTTAAGTGTTGTTAATAAAAAAGTCAATTAGTATTGTCGATGTTATCTAGATTGATATATTCGTGGCTATCAGCGTATCCGGTATAATTGTGTGCGTAATGAAGTTTTATTTGATGGATTCAATTAATTTTTTTTTTGGGGCGTTGATTGTACACTTGATATTCCTTTTTTTGGAGAAATGGATGCTTACTGTAATGTGAGCAATATTCATTTATATGTCAATTGAATATGAACCTTATGCATTTTGAAATAAAGTTGAAAATCTATCAAAGAAATTTGACAGATTGTAGTGCTTGATGTGCTGGCCTCTGTACGTGACTTCTGCTTGAACAAAGTCGCGGACAGAAGCTAGATTTGTAATAACTACACTAGTCGTCCCATTAACAGAAAAAAAAACAAACATAGACTCTAATCTTGGTAGGTATAGATTGAAATTGCATGAGAAAGTCCTTTCTCATTACCATGATTATAATTATAATACAAATTATTGAACGAGTATACCCACTGTTTATTTTTTCACACAATATTTGGTAACCCTCAGGTTTACGACACTTAACTGACGTCACAGGGACACCGATATTGAATCAACCCAACCCCCACAGAGCGACGCGTGGGCACTCGACTCAACACTCAACACACTCGATTGTTCAGACATAATCGACTAAAATTTAATTTTTTCAATTTACCATTGTTATGTTCCATTTAAAAACTTTGATCGACAACGCAATTAGTGCAAGTTCGTAATTATGATGCTTTTGTAATGTTAAAACAAAAGAAATTATAGTGCGTTTTAGAAATTATTGAATGCTTATTTTGTATATTCTACTAGTATTCTTCATCTGCCTAGCCTTTTCCCAACTATATTGGGGTCGGCTTACAGTCATACCTGATGCAGCTGAATACCAGTGTTTTACATGGAGACTTTTTTTTATTTTTTTTTATTGGGTCATGCCCGCCACACTATTCCCAAACCACTGCAACTCCTGAAAGTCAGAATCAACAGTGGCGACCACTAGAAAAGCGTCGAGACACTGAAGCTCGACGAGTCCCGGAGAAACAATTACAACTGTCTTGGATCCCGCAACGAAATTAATCAGAAAAAAAAGAACAGCGGAGGAGTAAGAAAATCATATTTTTTTTTTTACCTGGAGCGACTTGCTATCGGACCTCCACAATCCATTTACTGGGTAACATGATACCCCATGGTAAAACTGGCCGTCAGACTTTCTGGCTTCTGACTACCTATAACGGCTGCCAAAGATCTACAAATGGGGGTATTCCTCGTAGCGCACCCATTTTGAAACGCACCCAACGAAGCGCATCTAAAGTATTCCTCAAAATGCACCCGTCCCCATACGTGCTGGAGTCCCTCAGGGCTCCGTGGTCTCCCCTCTCATCTTCACACTGTTCACCAGTGACATCCCAAAGAATAGAGAGGCTCATCTGGCCCTATTCGCCGACGACACGGCCATTTATAGCTCTGGTTCCAACCCAGCCCGCATAGCCCGCATCCTCCAAGACTCCGCAAACGCACTAGGCGATTGGTTCCGGAGAAATCTACCAGGTACGCAGACTGCGTCCGTTCTGCGTCAGTTCTGCGTCTAAAACTCTCAAAGTTTAGTCGAAAAAATTAAATAAAAGTATTCTATAACTTAAAAAAAAGGCGTATACTAAAAGATAGATACTCGTAATAAAATTGTCTGTAAGATGGTGTAAGTTTCGTTTAATTATACCGGGTAGATTTTGTGTGATTGTCAATGTTTTGTCCGCGTCAGACACAACTTCACGAGTTAATTAAACTATTTAATATGAACTTAATCAAAAATATTCACTTACTAAATGATTAAGAGAATGTTCTAGTTTAACATATATTTTTTTCAAATGACTGCACATTTTGGCGTGATTGTCAGTTTTAAATCTGTAAAAGTCGTTTAACAGCTTAAGGTACAATTTGGCACACTTAGGCGATTCTCACACGACGCCCCTACCGCCGCGGTTGTGGTTGACGTGAGTGCCGCTGGTCCGTACGGTCAGGCGGTGTACGCGTGTTAGGCATCAGCGGTTTCCATGCTAGCCAATGCGACGTGAGATTCGCTTCACCGCCTGCCGCGTCGGTGCACGGCGTCGTGTGTTAATCGCCATAGATATTGATCTAACTTAACAAATAGGATTTTTTTAATCTATACCCTGTTCACAATAAGATTAGACATAAACACAAACCTTTTTTAAAGTCTGTTCAATCGATTTTTACTTTTATTCCGTAGGCTTAAGGATGACATTAGAGGCAAAAAAGTGGTTACCATAACAACTGTTTACTGCAGTTGCCATTTGTCATGCTACCAACGCAATATAAGTAAAAATCGGTTGAACGGACTGTAAAAAAGGTTTTAGTAAATGTCTAATCTTATTGTGAACAGGGTATAGCTTTTGTTGTCCCGTGGGATAATTAAGGAATTTGGCTTAATTCTGTCTACGCAATCGAAGTCAGAATTTAAGTTATAGTCAGTGAAATACCATTATTGGTAGACAGGTAAATACGATTTGATAATCAATATCGCCTACGCGTATATCGATTAAACCGAATCGACTTTGATATTAAAGTAGACAGTCAACAGCCAAAATTCACTAAGTACACGTCCTGTTCAAGCGACATACCAGCACCGACTGTGCAGTAGTTTTTCAAATATGCAATTTACTGATTTAAAAAACGAAGGCTTCGCCCGCGGGCCGGTCGCCCGGTGGGGCCACGGAAAATGGCGTAAAAACTCGACGAAAAAAACCATGAAAATAGTAGGCCCACGTATGGTAAATAGCGTCGAATGTTGAACCCCCTTTGCCACCCGTGCTAATTTGTTACTCTGGATATGTCCGCGTATTGACTTTAATGTCTCGCACATGTCTACTGCGAGCAAGCTGACAGTTTCAAAAAACCGACCAAGCGCCAGTCGAACGCAGGATTCCGTATCATCGTTTAACACTGCAGAAGTACAAAAAAATACGTTTCTTGTCTTATTATTTGTTTTTATAGCGGCCATGTGGGTTGTGGGTTTTAACATTTTCACACACGGCCATCTGACCCCAAACTAGGGAGACCCTGTACTATGGGTGTCAGACAGCTGATATACATACACAAATACATTTTATTTTTGTAAATACATACATATATAGATAAACAACACCCAGACACAAGGCAAACACAAGTGCTCATCACACAAATGTTTACCCTGGGCGGGAATCGAACCCGCAACACGCTGCGCAGCAGTCGATCGCTCAGCCACTGCGCCAACCGCGTCGTCAGAGTTGGCCATAGTAATACACTCTCTGTAAAAATTTCAAGGGTCTACCAATTACAGTTCTAAATATCAATCCTGTGACAGAGGGACAGAAAACGGCTAAAAAGTGTGTCAATTCCGCTGTGCACGAGCTAAACTTATTTTAATCTATTTATATCTCTTTCTCTCCATTAAAACAAGAAAGTGACAGATATTAATATGAGCTGTCAATTTAAGTTGATCTAAAATGTTCATACAATTATTGTGGTCATTTCTGCAGTGCTATTCTGTTATAATCTCGCTAGGTGAACACCTAGGTGAAGTGAGCTGTCATCCGTCCCGATGCTAGGGATTGACAAAGCTTGACAAAGATTGCTAGCTCACTTTACCTAGGTGTTCACCGAGCGAGATTGTAACAGTATACACATACAGAACGTATTGATTAATAGAAACACGGCAAAAAGACTGATTTGACATCTCTAAATTAGTTCTTATCTGTTGCCGTCTTTTTTTTCAGCTGCCTGGTAGTAAGAGATGCCAATTTTAGTTTAGTTTGTGAACAAGGGAATTAGCAACATTGTCTTAGTGATTGATCTATTTCGTTTTTTATTCGACTGTAGTAGTTAACTTCCACATATAATCTACCCGATTGTATTATATTTATGCCAAAATTATAATATACCTAGTGATCCAATATTTTCAGTAATCTCATAGTTTCATATTTTACTGGCTCTATGAATACATAAAACAGCTATTTGTTACGACAAATTAATGTTGACGTGCGAATCGTATCTATCGAAATGATTTTGCAGTCAATATAAAAAAAAAACCGTTTTTTAAATTAAAAAGACTTAATAAATCGAATTAGACAAAGCTTAAAAATAAACACAATAAAATTATGTACACCTATAAAATAAATAAAAAGTGAGCTCATAACTCGTCCACATACTTAGTGTTTTCGATAGTTTAGTTGTACAAAACTTAAAACAAGTTTAGTTGTATACAAAACTTAAAATAAGCACAATAAAATTATATATTTAAGTTTTTAATAAACATAGATTTATTAGACAAAGTAAGTATTAAACTAGTAGCCTTAGTAAATACTTACGAAAAATAAAAGAGAAAAAAAAACAGCATTACTTAAGAACTCAAGAGAAGCAAGTAGTCAGTAATGTTCACAATACGCCAAGCTAACATAATGGACATAAGTAATAAAGGCTATTATCATTAGCCGTAATTGCCAGTCTAGTTATACGATATAGCAAGTCGTTGGTAAGCAAATTAAACTCTTTTTTTAAGTTCAGAGGGTGTGCAATGAACTTTGATGTTCAGTGTAAGAGAGGGACAGCGATATAATTAAGTGCAATTCTTTTTAGTCGACTTGTTTGCCGATCGGTTCAATTGCTATGTAAACTCATTAGTTGGTGTTGTTACTAATTATGTTTGTTCAACACCTTTATTACGAGAGATCATTTTTAAAACGATTTTAGAAGCCATTTTTTTCATCGTCATCATGTCAACTTGTAGACGCCCACTGCTGGGCATAGGTTTCCCACCATGCTTGGCCGATGCATGTTGGTGATCGCAGTAGGTGTTATGGTACTCAGAAGGACGCAGATGCCCATCCTCTGGTCAATATCCGTCTGTCGCCTTCTACGACATCCACTGCGATAGAAATGGGGTGGTGCTATTCGCACCATTTTTTTATCAAGTACAAAATGTGTTTTTATCTTCTTTAAATGCCTTTCTCACCCTTAGTGCTCATTTCTCAATAGTCAAATATTTTTTATCTGAAGAATAAATATGATAGTATGACATAATTTCCAATATGATTCGTCCGCTAAGAAAATCTATGAATTCTAAGAGGAAAACACAAACTACAACAAGACCCTACAAATTGGAACAAGGAAAATAAACCTTCAAAGCAAAGGTGTCGAGAATAGAATCCCTACTTAAACACGTGGAAACTTGGCAACAACACCAATTCTTTTACTACACTATGAAGTCGATTTTTGAAAAGCGTCGTAACTTACACGAACTACGTCACAGCGCCATTATCGCGGGTCTATTTTACAATAGGGTATTACACCCATTTTTGAAAAGTGTCGCAATGAAATTCTGTAGTGCTAATATGCCACTTAAAAAAACCCAAATTTTTTATTCAATCGATATGTGCCATAAAAATGCATCTAAATTTTCAATTTTCAAATTTCGCGCGTAGTTTGACGAAAACGCCTTTTACTGGACGCCATATTGCTCAGCGTAAATGACGTCAGTTCGTTTTGTATCAAGTGAGCTCATATTAAATATGATAATTGTATATCATTTAAAAATAATTAAAAGCATATTTTGTAATAGGTGTAATAATGAAAAAATTACGTTGGTTACGAAAACAATAAAAGTACAAAGCCTATATTACGCCAATCGGTTGACTGACAGTTGACAATTTTTTGTTTACACAGCCGTATGGCGTAATAACATGGCCGCTACTATTTCACGGTGTTTTATAACAGATTAAAAATACTGAAAACTTTGAATTGAATTTAAAAATTTGTTTTGTTATTTTATGGACTAAAACTTACATTTTCCGACTGCTTAATGCCTAAACTGTCTCAGTAACATATTTACAGATTTTTTCTCGTATAGAGTAAAATACCCTATTGTAACAATGTGCGGTAAATTATAGGTACACCGTTTTCTTATTTATTTTTCAAGGGAAACGTATGAAAGACAATTTATACTAAAACACTCATGGTTGAAGATATGAATAATTTAATTAAATAAAATTGAAGAACTGAGCGTATTTACTATATCTGGAGGTTCGTTAAACATTAAAATGGGGTTAAATGTTGGTGATCATTTACTATTTTTGGAGGTCATTTACTATATCTGGAGGTTCGTTAAATATAAGCCGTAAAATTCTTTCAATTTAATATAAACATTACTTTTGTAATAAAGTTGAAAAACTATCAATTTTTTTTTTTTATTATTATTTAGCCTGTGCATTTATTTGATAGGGTGGCCCAGCAGTTGTCCCACTGCTGGGCCACCCTATCAAATAAATTAAATACATTTTGTTTGACTATGAGGGGAATTAAGTCTCGTAAATTTTCACATCAAGCTTCACCAATTGAAGCTTGATGTGAAAATTTACGAGAATTTTGATATGAAAATTTACGAGAATTTATTCCCCTCATAGTCAAACAAAATTGTTGTCATTATAATAACGTCATGTTTTTCGACAACTTTGCCACAAACGGAAAAAGCGTAATTACTTAAAATTTCGTAACAATGTCCTGCAAAGAAACTAGCATGACACAACATACCTCGTATAATTAGCATACATTATAATTATCAACGTATCAGGAGACCGCGTTAAAACAGCTATTACGTACCATTATGTAATATTAAGTTTTTTTGATTAGCCCTAATTAAGCACGGTGGACTGCGACCAAAACATAGAATTTATTTCCTACAAACTAATTGTCTTATAGGTGTGACTGCCATTATTTTAATTGTGAACTGTGGCTTTAATTGATGCTTATATTTCATTCTATGTGTGTTTTTTGTGACGCATTTATTTGGTGGATAAAACTGGGAACCATGCCGCAACATCCCCGTCGGTCACTTAGGCAGTTTTACAGGTTGAGCTGAACGGTGCTGATCCACGCGGCATTTTCGTGAACGGGCGCTGTCGGTAGAGATTGGTCAAATCTTAACTGCCATGGCTTTTATCTTGATTCTTTTTTAAATGTTTTGTATTGGTCTTTACCTGCATTGTTTTCACATATAGAAGCAACATAAATAATGTAACCAGTATTTTGTAAAATCTTGATTTAAAAAAAGAGTTTCCGTGGAGTTTCTTGCTCGTTCTTCTCCATAGAGACCTACCCTACGTTTTAGAACGAGCAACTAGCTTCAACTTTCGGACCAACTAAGTGACTCTTTGACAATTGTAAAGTGCCTGTAAATGGTTTAAATGAAATAAATGCTTTGACTTTGACTTTTGGGTATGTGTTATTTAAATGAATAGGTAATGCCTTGATAAAAAGTAGTGTACAGTTACTCTATGTTACTGATCAGCTGCGCCGTGTGGTGCCGGTCGTGAATAGCACCACTCCATTTCTACCCGTGGGTGTCGTAAAAGGCGACAGAGGGATATTGACAGTAGCATGACCACGCTGTCTACGGAAGAATAGACATACTGACAGCAAGAATAGATAAGTCAGTACAGTTTGTCTATTCTTCCTGTCAGTATGTCTATTCTTCCGTAGACATAGCGTGTTCATGCTACGCGTGCAGAGGATGGGTAGCAGCATCCTTCTGAGTACCATAAAACCTACTGCGATCGCCAACATGCATCGGCCGAGCATGGCGATTACGGCTGAACCCCCCTTGGGGGAGACCTATGCCCAGCAGTGGGCGTCTAAAGGTTGACATGATGATGATGACTGATCAGAGAACCTCATCAAATGTTCCTTTTCCCAACTATGTTGGAGTCAGGTTATTTTTGATGATGTTAGAATTTGAACATCCTGTGTGTTTTTGTATGCGTTAACACTGCCGCGTGTAATACTAAGGGCGGGTTGCTTCAACTAACCATTACTGACCGGTAATAGTCAAAAATGGCGCTAACTATCGTCAAATCAAAAAAATGGGTTGTTTCACAAAATCATACGTCAAAAAGTTACTATTACCATAACCGACCAGTCATCGTAATTTTGTGTTGTCAAACAGCTACTTCAAACATCAAAATATTATGGAATCTCTTTTTGAATAACTTTAACTGACGGATTTTTATGTCATGAAACAACCCGTTATATTTAACATCATCAGTCATAACTTTTTAACCGTCCGTATGTAACGTTAACCGACTGTTTGAAACAACCCGTCCTTAGTATTACGAAAATGCTATGTTACTAGCTTTTGCCCGCGACTTGGTCCGCGTGAAAGTCGGTTATCGCGGATGCAAACGAAGTCGCGAATTTAAAAGTAGCCTATGTCCTTGCCCAGGGTACAAGCTATTTTCATACTCAATTTCATCAAAATATGTTCAGCCGTTTCATCGTGAAAGCGTAACAGACAGAGTTACTTTTGCATTTATAATATTAAAGTATGGAAGTATGGATTAGGTAGGTACTATAGTATGGATTTGAAAGAACACTAAGTATAGGAACTAATGAAACTGCTACAAAACTCAAATATCGTTACCAAACCCTACTTTTTAATAATCCAAATAGGCAATTTCTTTCCAGTAAAAGTTCTAATGGGGAAATAATTGGCCCTTCCACTTACGTGGATATTAGTCGGCGGTGTGTAAGGCGCCTAATATACTGCGATTACAATGTGATAAGTAAAATTTTAAAGTAAGGCATAATTATCATGGCCGTATTACTGTTTAAAAAGTTAAATTTTAATGTAATTATGAAAGATAACGTGGGCAAAATAAAGTGGAATACATACCGAAAAAATGTAAAGGTCAGTTTCCACGAATCTACTAAAAAGGATGTGTTGATGAAGTTTAATTTGATTATACAGTATGAACATGAAATCAAATAGTGTTCTTGAATATTATTTTAATATTAAATTCTATAACTTATAACCTCAATAAGTACAAATAACTTATAGTAAAGACAAACACGACTCTCGTTTAAAGCAGCAGTACTTGCCATTTAGCAAATATGTTATTCAACTTTCTACCCTATTATTCCTGCTATTGAATATTTATCGTAAAAGCTGTAATTATAGCTTATCGCATAACGTAAGACGTTTTGACAGCTCGTTCAATAATGCGGTATTTCTACAGACATGTCAAATGGAAATTGGCATGTGTGTTTGACTAGCGAAGCGAAGTAACTATTGCACATCACTACTTAACTCTGTTAACAATAGTTGGTCATTTAATTGTCTATTGCTATGACTTAATTGTTAGGTCTAGGTGGAAGACCCGTATGTTTGAAGTCTAGTTAGTGTTATAGGTACCTATCATTGAATGTATGTTTGTTTGTTTTTGATTGGATTCTACGTTTGTTGTGGACAGGACATAAAAAATTGGTGTCACATAAGTATTAAATTTGGGCAACAATTTGGGCAGTAAAAACTTTACAGGGTAAACCATTATTTAAATGTATTATTTACTAGCTTCTGCCATGAATTATCCCAAGGGAACATATTACCGGGATAAAAAGTATCCTATATGTTAATCCAGGAAATGCTCTATCTATGTGCCAATTTTCATGCAAATCTGTTCAACGGTTTGCGCGTGATTGAGTAACAAACATCCAAACATCTTCACAAACTTTCACATTTATAATTTATAGTAGGATCTATACGTCTATACATCTTCTTCTCTTTGTTCTTCTCTTCTTCTCTCTTCTATAAAATAAAATTGAAGTGTCTGTTTGTAATGTCCAAATAACCGCTTTATACTAAATGCATATGAAATAAGTATGGTACCTATCCCAAAAAAACAATTTTTAATTTTTTTGTCTGCCTGACTATCTTTCTGTCTGTTTGTTCCGGCTAATCTCTGAAACGGCTGAACCAATTTTGATGGGACTTTCACTAGCAGATAGCTGATGTTATAAGGAGTAACTTAGGCTACTTTTATTTTAGAAAAAAAATAGAGTTCCCTAGAAAAAAATTAAAACCCCGCAAATCCATTCAAAAATAATTAAACCCCTGCTGACAACCGACAATTACGCGGACGAAGTCGCGGGCATCAGCTAGTTTATTTATAAAGATTTAACTATGGTTAATGGTTTAGCTATGCCTGTATTAAAATGTGAAACGCTGAATATTTATTTATTAATATTAATCACTATTTTAAATACTTAATTGCGAAAAGAGATTATAAGTTGCAACGAAACAAGCTCCCATTTTTCTTATTAAAAAACTAAAACCAAGTGCCAATTTTACAGCAATTATCACTTAAAATAATTACAAAAGTAACATCAAATAAGAAACCGTAACGAGGCTTGAAACTCGTAAAAGTTTAAAGTCTTTACATGAAAATGTTCCTAGTGTGTACCAAGTTATTACATTAAACACTAACTTGCTATTTCGTAATAGTGTCTGAGTAGAGGGCCGGACTGCGCCATTAAGGAGGGGAAATTAGTGCATTATTGACTGATTTCCCTTTTCAACTAGCTGATAGACGGCAGTTCGCGTCAGCTTTTCGATTTAAAATACTGGCTGAATGTTTACTGCATTAGCTTTGATCGATTACATTTTGATGTTTAGTTTTTTTTTCATCGTGACTAAGCTAATGTACCTAATGTTTTTGAATACAGTGTGCATTTAAAAAATGGAATTGTTATTGCTAGTAATTATTGTGTTTCTATCATTCTTTGTTGACATCTACACTTTTAATACTATACCTATTGCATTTTTGAATAATTGAGCGCATGTAACCATTAGCGGAGAGTAATTTATGCATAGTAAAATAAATACATTATGAAGATTCTAATTAAAATTACTGCATCGCTTACTACGTTGATTAATTGATTTGGTTTAACTTGATTAAAGACCTACTCTGTGGGTATGATGAGGATAATAAAGAAACGTAGGATTTGATTATGATTCAATTTTCGTAGCACGAATGAATAGAGCGGAACCAACAAAAGTCCAACCTATCGAAATCGTAGAGAACTTCTCTCTCACCCTCGCGACACAACGATCGTAGGGTCTCCAATTAGTTTTTATGGTACGCTTCATTACAGCCAGTGTTAATTATTATTGTGCTGACGAACGCCCTGTTCTCACTCGACGACCTAATTAGAACGGGTGCCGAGTTTTTTCCTTTTTTGTTTTCTTGTCAGCAAATTATGAGCATTGGGGTGTGTGCGGTGCTTTGTGTGGGTACGTGTGTAGGGGCACTTATGAGCGCGCCGTCGCGTCGCGCGCGCTTAATTCTAAATTCGAATCGCATAGAATTACCAGTACAAATTCGAATTTATTTTTCTAAAACACCATCCTGGATGGTTTTTATAATAATTAATTATTATTAGAAAATAATCCGCTCTGATTACGGCCCTGTTTTATTTGAATTTAAAAATATTTTACAAAGTTAATTAAAGCTTTGGCCATATCAAATGTAAAGCTTCTCAATCATTAACTTCTAAATTAAAGTTCAATGAAAGGTAAGAAATAAAAATCGTCTACATTTTTTAACCCTACTTAAGTATTTGCACTAATAACAGTGCTAACAACGTCTGCACACTCATGAGAAAATAACATAAATAGAATCTCTCACGTGGAAATTAACGCGCTATTAGATTCAATCGTTATTGTTTTTAAACGATATTGAACACTTATCGGGCCAAGTCTTGTCAGCGAGGCAGCTTCTTCCACGATTATCGAGAAAATAATAGCTCAATAGCGTTATATTGTAAAAATAAGTATAAAAAGAGTTTTTCCTCACGCACTCCGAGACTGCTTTTATAAACTTGTAACCCGTAAAACTCGGTTGTTATAAGTGAAACCATAAATTCACCTAATTGGCACGATTAGAAATTTTAATCATTTTATAGATTTCTTTTGTAATTTTATCGAGTTCTTTATAGCCGTCCGATTAGTTTTCAACATAATAGTTAGTTAAAATTGATTGTTAACATGTTATTTTAGTCGATTTCACCAATTAAAGATTTTTGTTATTCAAAAAGTTTATTCAGAACTTATCGTGTGCTTTATAATTACGAATTGTTATGAAAAGTAGGTTAGTTAAGCAGTAGTTGAAAACTTATTTTGTGTTTTTTTCTATTGAAAAGATGATTGTAGTTTAGCGCCATATAATCACCGCATAATATTTCGTGTGGGTGTCATGTAATTTAGTTTGTTTACATTTTTTCGTCACATAGTTCGTACGTTGTATAATTATGAAACAGCTTTTATTTTTATTGAGTATCACTCTAATTAGCGTCGATGTAAACGAATTAATTGTTTAGAAAATATTCAAAATACACACTTAAGTGCCATTAAATTAACAACTTAAGAAATTAAGTGCGATTTGCATATTTTGACCTTTAACGAAGTGATTGTGATAAACAAAACTGGAGTATGAAACAGGGTAATTACTTGTTTCTCCATTTTTGTAATCATGTTTTGGCCAAAACTTATACACAGATAATCCAGGTTAATATATTATTTAATTTTGACAGAGTCACATTAATCAATGCGTATTGAACAATAAAACATGTCAGGTATTATTTCCTAACACAATACCTGTTTTAAAGTACTACAATGTGTCAAACGAAACTGACAATATTATAAAGCCTGGGACACATTATTGCGGTGTGGTGTGTGTCTACTGATGCGTAGTTCTTGCATTTGACGTGACGCTTTTGACAGAACACACGAGAATTAAATGAATCTGCTAAGAGTTAATGCGGAGATTAGATATGGCAAAAGTCATATCGCGCCACTACACACCACACTAAAAAAATGTGAATCTAGCTTTATAATTACTATCGTTTTTAGGATTCCGTAGCAAAATAAAACCATAAATTTGGGGGGTTCCCCATACTTAGAACTAAAACTCAAAAAAAAATTTCATCAAACCCATACGTGTGGGGTATCTATGGATAGGTCTTCAAAAATGATACTGAGGTTTCTACTATTTTTTTTTTCTAAACTGAATAGTTTGCGCGAGAGACACTTCCAAAGTGGTAAAATGTGTCCCCCCCCCCTGTAACTTCTAAAATAAGAGAATGATAAAGCTAAATAAAATAAATGATGTACATTACCATGAAACTTCCACCGAAAATTGGTTTGAACGAGATCTGGTAAGTAGATTTTTTTAATACGTCATAAATCGTAAACCGCAATTTACTATTTTAATAATAATAATAAATAAAAATCTTTATTTCTGTAATAATTAAAACATCAATCAAAGTTACAACGAACTACAAGAACTTTCATATTATGTTACTTGCTGCTACGGAACCCTTCATGGGCGAGTCCGACTCGCACTTGGCCGCTTTTTTATCAGAAATCTGCTGCCGGCGACTTTGTTCCCGGTATTGCTTTTTTTTTTGGGCCAGGTCCCTTAGCGGTCAAAAGCCGTGGCGAACCGGGTGGTTCTGTGTAGGTATAAAGGTAGGTTTCATCACAATCGGATCAACAGTTTAGGAACGTATGGAGGACAAACAAACATACAAAAGTTGGCGCAGTGGTTGAGATATTGGCGTGTCGCGGGTTACATTCTTGAACAGAGCAAATATTTGTATTTCTTAGGATATTTAAGTTTGTGTCATCATCTTCATCATGATATCAACCTTTGGACGCCCACTGCTGGGCACAGGTCTTCCCCAAGGGGGGGAGGGTCGGCCGTAATCGCCATACTTGGCCGATGCATGTTGGCGATCGCAGTAGGTGTTATGGTACTCAGAAGGACGCTGCTGCCCATCCTCTTGTTAATATTCCTCTGTCGCCTTCTACGACACCCACGGGTAGAAATGGTAAGTAAGTTAAGTATAAGTTATCATTAAGCATAAGTTTGTGTATGTTTGTAAAACTACCACCAATAAAAGAGAAATTCTTATTTAGGTAACGATTTTTAAAAAGAAGAAGTTCTCTTTGTTTCCTTACTTAAATTTAATATGATTAGTAGTACTACTAACAATTATGGTCTTAGTTTCGTATTAGAAATTAACCCGCCCAAGGAGCACATCATAATTTCAAGGTGCTCTCGTCTGTGCCCCGTGTCTGCTTTGCAGTTTTATTTTTTATTGATTAGATACTTTAAATGTCTATTTTTATTGGAAATAATAAAAATACTAAAAATTGGAGAAAGTTATGCATACAAATAATTATACAGTATGTATTTCGTAGTTCTAATTCTTCCAAATTCAAAAAACTGTCAAACTGGCCGTAACTCTTTTTTAAAGATGGCTATTTTCTTTTTTATTTATTGATTGTTTTATGATGACAATCTTAAAACAGATCAATAACTATAACAAAACCAAAATGTATTTGAAGACATCCCAAAATTATACCTTATTATAAATATTAGAGAGAATAGACTAGAAGTTATTAATAATTTCATCGACAAACCGACAGCCCAGTCCTTTAGTCATACTTAATAAATAATTCAGCCTAGTTAACAGAGTTCTTGTATTAAACTTAGTATAAATTGCACATGTCCGGGCAATGGTTATGGATTTATTATGGAAAACTTATTGATCGGAACTAATAATAATTACGAGTCCATATTGTATTGATTGAGCAATTGAGCTTAGGAACCTCGAAAGTATAAAAATATTAGGAACTTAGGTACCTACTTTGTATTTTTATAAATGGAATCGTTTGTCTTGGTATGGGCATGTGAAGAGTAGGAATGAAACGCAAGTGACCACAGAGTTATGAATATAAATGTAGATGAAGAGGAAGGCCGAAGAAAAGATGCATGGATTGTGTTAAGAATGATATTAAAGAGAGAGAGAGAGATAGTGATATGTCATGATATCACTGACTCCCTTCACAGGTTGATAGGACGGAAAGGCTTTGTACTGTTTGTTGTTTTGTATTGCCACCGACTTCCGAAACTAAAGTCATGTGTGTTCTGTGCTAAAGATATTTATCACTTTTTAGTTTTGTTTGAGTACCTCCTAAACATCCAATTCCATTAAGAAATGGCAAAACAAAGTCTAAACAGAGATTGAAAGTACAAGATTGGAGGAACTTAAAACATTATCTAGGAATAATTGTTTGCTTCCTGTCGATGTTTTCAAAAAGTGCTGAACCAATTTCGATAAAATTTATGTGGGATCACTCCTGAGGCACGCGGACACCCTATCCATAAAAAGATTTTTTAAAATCGCTTCACATTTGCCGAAGAAATCGCGTACACAGTCGAATTAAGAACCTCCTTCTTTTTTGAAGTCGGTTGAAAACGAGTTACGCCGATCCCAAGTTACATGGGATATGGGCAGAAAGTCGCGTACGAATAGTGAACTTAGTACTACTACACACTAACCTCAAGGTAAACACGACATGTAGGCAATATTAAAAAAAAATACAGTTAACTCCCGTTTATCCTTAAAGTTAGCACCTTCCGTCCGTACTTGTACCCAACTTACCAACTTAACCTATCATGTGGTGTTCTCTCGTTTCAAAAATTGTTTATACTATTGGCTATCTTAAAGCAACATTCAAAAATAGTTTATCACAAACCTGCTATATAGCCTAGGCGACATAACTATAGAGCACACGCCGGAAAACCCGCGTTTACACATATTTGCTTCCTTGGTCCATATTTGTATAACAAAATTAATAAAACTCTTGACATACATGCTCTAACTTCCAAAAAATGTAAGAATAAACTATCTGAGTACATTCATGAATACTAGGATACCGAAAACCTCCTGTCTGTACCTAAATAAGTGCACTAACTCACCCTCCCACACACACACACACACACACACACACACACACACATTCACGTACATTCTACACACAAGGAGGCCATTTCCCTATTTCAACTTATATTTGTTATGTTATGTTATGAAATAAAAAAAATATGTTTAATTTAAATTTAATTTAATTTAACCTATTTTCTTGCCTTTTTTGTATGATGTAAAGAACTGACTAGCTTTAAAATGTGTATATTCTTAGGGAAGAGCGTTGCTGCATTGAGTTACAGATATTAATTTATCTAGTTCGGGCACAGATGGCTTGTTGATTTGTACTAGGCTAAGCTTAATTTGATTATGTAATTGTGTTTTCTGGTACCTATGCAATTTAAGGAAATAAATTCCGAAATCCACTTTAACCGAACTTTTTTCTTTATAGGTACCTACACATTTTAAAATTATGTATGTAAAATCAATGTCTAATTGTTGTTAAATAGCTACTAAATAAAGCGGTTTTTTTCTGTAAGAACGCAAAATAAACGAGCTTTGTTATTCAGCATTTAACAACTTTCAGTTTCCAATCATACATCATAATATTTCAGTAAAAACATGCAGGCTTTTTCACAACCATATCAATAGCATTCTACGTAGGTACCCATTTAAGATCATATTTCGCGGTGTTGACGCAATTGGAGTTGTTTCACTCACGCGGTATTCGGTCGCCGTTCCGATCATTTCGGATAAACGGAAGTTTATTGTATACAAATTAAACTTAAAAAATATTTATAATTTTTTTTTAGTTTAATATTATAAGTTTTCTTTTTTATTATTCTAGTAAATATTGTACATACTTAAAAACAATAAATAATTAAAGTATAAAATATATAAGTTAGACGTAATCCAAACTAACATTAAAAATGCGAAAGTAACTCGGTCTGTCTGCCTGTATGTCTGTTAGGTTTTCACGACGAAATGGCTCTACCGATTATGATAAACTTTGCTACTTTTAATCCGCGACTTCGTGTGCATAATTACATTAATTATTTAAACAGACAATAGTAAATTATTTCACTGAACCTTTTTAACCTTGGTATTTACGTCTCTGTAATATACGAAATACCCTTCATTGACATTGTTAACAACCATTTATAATAAATAGGTATAGTACTACTTAGTATATTGCCTACATTTTGAAATAATATTCTCTTCATAACAACTATTCATCATCATCATCATCATTTCCGCCTAAAGACGTCCACTGCTGGACATAGGCCTCCCAAGGGGGGGTGTTGCTATAATCGCCACGCTTAGCAGGCGGATTGGCGATCGCAGTATGGTTGTACAAAGGCACAGAGAACGCTGCTGCCAATTCTCTGGTGAGTCCCTTAGTCGCCTCTTACGACACCCACGGGAAGATATGGGATGGTGCCATTCTTTACGTCCGACACCGTACGGTCAATTTTTGAAATAAATAAAAATTATTATTATTATTATTATATCAAAATCGGCAAACCGTGAAAATGTAACACACAAACATATATTCTGTTATAACGTTACATATTTTTTTTATAATTAGTCACGTTTCCATACAATTTAATTGTTTATCACGTCAAGGGTTTTTACGAGGTGTAAATATTTCTATGAATTATAATAAGCTAAACACTAATTACAAAGAAACCTGTTTTATATTATTTTCTTGCATTATGTGTTGCAATTGCAACTTGGAATAGGTAATTAATTCCAAGTTTTAATTTTAATTTGAAGGTATTTATATCTGCTGTTTAATTATGTGAAGTTGTTTTGTTTCATAAATATTTTATTTAATAATTTGATAGATTTTAAGTAGAAAAACTAACGATGAATGGTGTAGTGGGTAAGCGATTGGCTGTTGCGCTGCGTGTCACTGGTTCGATTCCCACAAACACGGTAGTTTCGGGTCTAGTTGTTTGTGTATGTGATATAGAAAGAAAGAAAAAGTATTTATTCACCCCAGGAAAAAAACACACAAAAATAACATAAAAAAAAAAGAAAACTAAAATTGGTCCTGTATGAGGCCAAAAGGCTCCTATCTCAGCATGGTGCTGTAACATTTAAAAAAACGTCACAGAGCTGATATTCTGATATTTTGCTATAATAGTAAGAGCTGTCAAGTATTTAAGGAAAGTACGAAATTAACGCGGGCGAACTCGCGGGCAAATGATAGTATCTCATTAAAGTTATTGTGATGAATGTTTGTAAACGCATTAACGGTACAGGATAAATCCTAGTGTTCCACGATTTTTTTAAAGAAAGTATTAATATGTAGGTTTGTTATTGTAGACACAGCCTTACCTAACCTACGTAGAACCAAAACTATAAAACTCTGTAACTGACACGGCTGACTTGAACATTTTAAACAATCCCCAGTATATTTTTAAAATTTATAGTGGTTTACATTTACCTATATTTATCTCCTAAAGTTTTAAATATTTAAATTTTTAGTACACCATGTATAATGTCACATTTTTATTAAACCACCCTATATAATGTCATTTCATGTGAACAACGAACTGAGAGGTCTTCTGTTTCCTTGTAATAATAGTGTTACAGCATAATCTTTGTTCCATTTCGATCCGTTTCTCAGTACATTTTGCAAACAGACCAACAGACAAGCCTTCATTAAAATCTAGCTCACATCTCCACTTACAAACATCCATCGTTCTAATAGTCAGATAACTAGACAAATCCCCATAAGGATATCAATAACACCTACTTATATCAATCACGTATTCTCACAATGTTCCGATTTAATGATCTCAAATATAAAACGTAATGATACTGGTGGCCTTAACTCGTTTTCAAACATAACCTGAGCCATTGATTACCAAAAACCAACCTTATTCCAATGTTGTAAGATCCACGTGCAATCTCCATGGTGATTCATGAGATCATACCGGGTGCTTGATTTATTCCTTTTAACCGACTTGACCTACATTCGTGTATTGCCTTTAATTGTTAATAAGCATAATTAAAATGCGTGTTAAACATTATACGCACAAACACGCTGGTGTTATAGAATGTGATCGCGGAGTTCTAAATGCTTGCTGGATAAGGTATAATTGTGGTGTCACTAGGTTTTTGATATTGATACTCGTATAGCACGAGTGTTGTCATTATGGGGCAGTGGTAAAGGCGCTTCTCATGTACAGACACCAGCACATCAAGTCATACCAAACTGTCAAATAATCATGTCAGGATTTGTACAAAAAAAATATGTTTAGAGAAGATTATTTTTCGATATGGATTCTCGTAGTTCAACCTAGAGGTTGCTGACTGCTTAACCGGACAATCCTGTGGTGCCTTAAAAGGTGTTTTTAGGGCCTCCAGCCAGGGCAAAACTTATAAACTAAGTGACTACGCTAAGGGGTACGAGCCTAGGCTTAGGTCGTCACTGGGGGAGGGCAGCAAAGGGGCAGGCTGGATCGGGTCTCCATTAATTAGGGGCTATTTTAAAGGTAAAGGCTCAGATGATTAGAGAAGTTGAAATTCTCATTTTTATACTCTTGGGTACCATAGAGTATCTTCAGGCATTTTCAATATTGTTAACACCCCGCAACAGAAATGGATATTAAATATGATTAATTTATCAAAAAGCTAATTATTACTGAACGTAACGACGGCTCACAGTAACAGTGACACTGACAGCCGCCGTTTCGCAGTTCTTACCTACATTGAAATTGCATCGTTTAATGGGAAATAATGTCACAAATAATGATTAATCAATACACTTTTTCAACTACGCCATTGTAAACAACGATTCAAATCACTTGTCTGCCAATTTGATAGATCCGTTTTGTCACTTGTACCACCGAAAAAGTGTTATATTCATTTCGAAATATTTAAATTTTGCGGGGGTTCAAAAATATGGACCATACCATATTTTTGAACCCCCGCTTTTCTCGAATTAAAGTCTACGCAAAATTAATGTGACAAATTGTCAAGCGCGTATAAGGGATTGGTAATCCATACTAATATTAAAGATGCGAAAGTAACTCTGTCTGTTACGCTTTCATAATGAAACGGCTGAACCGATTTTGATGAAATTTGGTATGAAGATAGCTTGAACGAACATAGGCTTGTTAAGCCGCAACTTCGTCTGCATTTGCGGTAAGCGACATTCACGTGGGCAAAGTCGCGGGTAAAAGTTAGTAATTAATATAAGTCTGAATTCGCTTCGACAAGCGCGGTGATCAATGCTAGTCCCTTCTTCATCAATGTATGAGGAGAGGGTTTTGCACTGCAGTGGGACCATAATTGGCTGGTATTATTATATGGCATGTGATTCGTAAATCGCGACGAGTAACTCCAGTTTCTTGGACGAATGTCTATGCAAAATTAATATGACAAAGTTAATCAATTGCCAATTTGCCACATTAATTTTTCATTGAAGAACCGGGGATTTGGTTGTTGAAGATCAAATCTATACTAATATTATAAAGCTGAAGAGTTTGTTTGTTTGTTTGGTTGAACGCGCTAATCTCAGGATCTACTGGTCCAAATTGAATAATTCTTTTTGTGTTGGATAGTCCATTTATCGAGGAAGGCTATAGGCCCGTGCGAAGCCGGGTCGGGTTGCTAGTCGCAGATAAATGTAGGTACTAAAGCATGGGTAGTCTACGTTTAGAGAGTTATTTAAAAATGTTTTTTTTTCCTAAACTAATCGGAGAGGCATTGGATCATTTTTCCAATTCCAGGCAGTCAAAAAAGTTTTATTAAAATTGTTCTTTTTCTAATTTGCAACAAAAATACCTTTTCTATTACATAATATATTATTAAATAGGATTAATGAAATCATTGATGCTTATTTAATTATGTTAAAGTTGAAATATTTGATTACTTAATCCATTTAAAATGTCACAATAAAAGACGAGTTGATGGATCACGCGAGAAACTTGTTTTAAGCATTGATTTAAAAAAATAATTCTACACAGACGTAATATATTAATAAATAATGGAATTTTTAGATACATCGATAGTTAGTAAACTATAGTTCGTTATTTATTAGAGTCGTTTTAAGTCTTCTTTTAACCTTTTCACAAATATGTTGGGGTCGGCTTCCAACCTAATACAGCTGAATTCTGACTACCCATAACGACTGTCAAAGATCTACGAATGACAGTTGGACCATTCACTTTAACTGCTTTCCGAGGCACGAAGGAGTCTCGGTATGAAATGGATGGTCACCCATCCACGAACAGACCGCAGCAAGCATAGCTTAACCATGACCGACGGATCTGTAGGTACGACTTTTGCTATAATTAAGTACATATTTCAATTGAAAAACAAAATTGTTTGGCCAGTGGCACCATCATAGTGAAAAGTGACGTTTACGCCGAGCTAAACGGGAGATTAAATTGTAAATACTCTTCTTAACTTCATGACGTCACGAATTTATGAGTTGTTTCACTTCCAAAATCTCAAAGGATGCGAAGCGCGAATCATTGAATTACCAATGAAGACAGATTTTTTTTACCAATCATTAACGATAATTGCATCTTATAAACATCTACGTGTTGAGATTTGAAACGTTTAATTACAAGCAACTTCCTACATACTAATTATATATCTTATTAGCACACTTCCATAATTAGACACATAATTGCAGGACGATTAAAAAAAAAAACACATAATTTGCAATTTGAATGCCATAATCGTGAATTGTTAAATATAATTAATAGTCGACCCAAGGTCGGGTATTAAATAAATTACATATTGATTTCAAATATCAGAATGCTGATTATAATTTATTATACATTACAATGTTGTTTAATTTCAATAATTATTGATTCGGTTGGTACAATACGGTCAACGTAACTTGGCGCGTCTGAAGTTAGCTGTTTGGCTGCGCAATGGAACTTTTAGGAACGAAATTGTCTACTGCGCAGCTAATCGGCTAACTTCAGACGCGCCAAGTTACGTTGACCGTACTGTACTAGTATGTCTAGCGACTTCATTTACGAATAAACTTTACGGTCTTTAACCCCGTCTGACCCTCTCTGGGCTTGACTTTCAAACAATTCTTTCTTAGTGCATCTCTACTCCCGTCAGAAAACATACAGGCTGATTTTTAAGAACGAGAATACGAGCACCTTTTTTTATGGGACCATCATCTGCCTAACCTTTTTCGGGGTCGACTTCCAATCAAACCGGTTGCAGCTGAATACCACGTTTTACACGGAGCGACTGCCTGTCCTCTACAACCTAGGTACTGGGTTACACGATACCCCTTGGTAAGACTGGTTGTGAGACTTTCTGGCTTCTGACTACCCATAACGACTGTCAAAGATCTACAAATGACAGCCGGGACGAACGGTTTTACGTGCTTTCCGAGGCACGGAGGGGTCTCGGTATGAAATGGATGGTCACCCATCCACGGACCGACCGCGGCAAGCGTAGCTTAACCACGACCGATCAATCTGTATGGCTTTTGCTTAGTCATGAGCCCCTCCTATCTTTCTTATATTTATCGGACTAATTCTGAAAAAATTAAATCTCTACAAAAAGCACTACATACGATCAAAAGGAATGAAACCGCTGAAATTTTTGCTATACTTCAGGGTTACTTCCGTAGCAAAAGTTATGTGTATTTATAATTACTTTTTCATCCCACCATCTCGGAAAGAGTATTTTTAATCTTCAATATCTGAGTGGAAAAGCCGTTTTTATTCTCTAGAGGATAAAGTAAATTTATCTTCAATATCTGAGTGGAAAAGCCGTTTTTATTCTCTAGAGGATAAAGTAAATTGAATTTAGAACATCGTGTGCACTAAGTTTGTGAATTAAAAAAAAACATTAAACCTATTTACTGCTACCTCTATGGTGCCGAATATATCATACAACTTTTTTTTAATTTGTTAAAAACTCAGACTTTGTAAACGTTTTTTTTTTTGCATTTAGTCATTTCCTCGCTGAGGTGGAATGAAAAGTTACGTGTTGCACTCGAGTGCAAAGATTTTTCACCTCGTGCTCTTTTGATTCCCTCGCTAACGCTCAGGATTCTAATTTTGAATCACTCGCTGCGCTCGTGATTCAATTTTAGAATCCTTCGCTTGCTCGGTCATCAAAATTGAACACGCGGTTAAAAAGCAACTTTGCACTCTTGTATAACAAATAACTATTACCCTCTCAAAAATGCCTAATGCATTAAAAATCAAAACCTGTATGTTGTATGACGGGAACAGATATATAGCCGTTTAATCCATACATTGTCTGTCAGCCAGTCTGTCACTGAGCCTTGTCCTTCAATTGGACAGACTTGCATTAACCGCTATCTAACCAGATGTTAAGTAATGATAAGTTTACCTAATAGTTTACCTAAAAGTAGTAGCGACTTTACCTAATATTAGGTATTCTACTTGAATACTTTAGAGATTTCAGGAAACACATTTCGACATGGACGAAGACGCGGGCTAGTACCTACTTTCTATAAACGGAACTATTTTCTATAATTAAACATACATTACAACGTTGAATAATTTCAATAATTATTTATAATTATATTTTCCTTGCGAACGTGCGGTAGGTGTTTGAATACTAATCTAGGTTAAGTTATGATAATCGCTTGAATGTGTACCTGATTGTATAATGCGTTTATACACGGTAACTTATACTTGTTACCTACCTACCTGTATAATTTGTTTATAGGTTTCATTTACTGGATTATATCTTACGCATTCTGACGTTATGGTAAGGGTTTGCTTTTGGTAAGTAATCAGTTTTGGGGAATATTCTTGCCATGGTTGATAACCAGGATGTAAAAAATGTATAGATATAAAATTTGCCAAATTTCAAGCCTTCATACGGAGGCCAGCACATCAAATTACAACAATCTGTCAAATTTCTTTGATAGATTTTCAACTTTATTCCAAAATCATAAGGTTCATATTCAATTGGGAAAATTTGACAGTTTGGCATAACTTTATGGCGTAGGTATACCTTTGTGCATGGAGTATATAGAAATAAATAATAATAATACAGCAAGATTCCATATTTGAAAAAAGAATACAAATATGCTTGGAAAGGAATACATTCTTAATTTAAGTTTTAGTCATACTCACTACCATAGAGCTTTACAATTAACCCCCCAACGTCCAAGTAATTTTTCTTCAAACAACAGTCTTGCCGATAACGCATTAAAAGCATAACAACATCGACACTAAATAGAGCCTTTAACCCTTTTCAACTGATGACATTTATGACTTGCGATAAGT
The DNA here is from genome assembly GCA_947361185.1 of Charanyca ferruginea. NCBI lineage: Eukaryota > Metazoa > Arthropoda > Insecta > Lepidoptera > Noctuidae > Charanyca > Charanyca ferruginea. Next base: position 7,260,602 of record OX376070.1, read on the forward strand.
AGGTAGGGTAAGGTACACAACATTATATTCGTTCCTCTACGACTATTACTTAATACAAAGTTCTATACAACGTGTCAATATCTCAATAAAGAATAAAGAACCTTCTTTTTTAAAGTCTGTTAAAATATGCGAAGTAATGACTACACAATATTGCCCTCTAGCCTTTTAGACTGTGCAGGAGTTGAAACAAGACATGTTTCTTAAACAATGTGTTGGCATCCTTAAATTAAGTTTGACACATTCTGTCAAGCGGACGAGTAGTTGTAAATTATTTCTCTTTCATCCAATCGTTTAATAATGATTGGGAGTTGAATGAAAGTAAAACCGGTTAGTATACAGGTTGATATTTAAGTCTTGTTTTTATCGTACACCCTGTATAATGTGTAAGAGGATCTGGCTTTGGAGGAGGCAAGTATCTTTTTCAATTCAATCGATTTTTAACCGACTTCAAAAAGGCGGAGGTTATCAATTCGGATGTTTGTATTTTGTTTTATAATGTATGTTCGGACATAACTCCGTCATAATTATATAGATGGATTAGCAAAATTCTTTTTTTTATTCGAAGGGGGTTTATTCCGAAATGGTCCCATATAAATTTTATCGAAATTGATTCATTGCTTTTTAAAAAAATCAAGAATATCCCAAAAAAAATACATAGATGATGTTTTAGTTTCTTCAATCTTTGAAGGACTTTCATTCTCTGATTTAACTGTGTCGCCGTTTCTTAATAGCTTAAAGGATGCTCCTAAAAAGCGGAAACAAAACAAATGAAAAAAAAAAATCCTGTGCTAAAGTTATTTATCACTTTTTAGTTTTTGAAGGCGGTTGTTTTTTTTTTGAAAAAAGTATTTTGATGTTTATTTTAGAAATCACTGGTATTGGTAAAAGAAAACGTCGTGAGGAAACCTCCGTCTTGAGCAAGCGTGTTGATCAATGCTTGCGCCTTCTCTGTATGAGAAGAGGCCTTTGCCTTGCAGTGGGTCAATAAATAGGTTGGCCAAAAACAGTCCATAAATGCTTTATACTAAAGTAGAGTGTCGTTAAACAAAAACTTTCGCAACTAAACAAACTTGTCCCAGCATTTACGCGGTTAAGATGTGATTAAAGTGTCGAGATTATTTCCAGTAAATAGGTGTATTATAATGATTTACTAAGAAATCCATCAATAATATTAATGAGATGCGTGTCTCAAGAGAGTGACTTGACTTATGCGAATGCTAATGTTTATGAGGATTAACAAGGTGACGATTACGTACATCCGCTTTGAAGTGTGAGAAATTACAAAGGTGAAATACAGGATGTTTTTAATAATAGTTCATTATTATTTTTATATTATTTGTCGTTTGAAATAACATAAAAAGTATTCTGTAATTAAAATTGTGGGTGAAAATTGTTTAAATCGGGAGGAGAATATCCACCGAAAAAAAAGTACCTAATTTTAAAATTTTGCGATAGGTTGTAAATTCTAATTCGCTGCCAATTCTTATTTTTTAATGTGCTTCAAATTACACCACATCGATATAAAAATCATATTCCATAATTAATGTATTATTATTCTTTTCATGTTATTTGCCTTCTTCTTAGTTCGACATTACTGGCTGAACGTGACAGAAAAAGTCTTTAAAAAACCTGGACAAGGTTTTGAAATCACCATTAAACAGAGGGATTAAGCGTGAATGCTGGTTACTACTCAAAATAAGAAGATTGCCTTTGCCTTACATATATAGCCCAGTAACTACTTTCATATTTTCCAATAAATAATATCGTAGCATTCCAGTGTAAGCTATAGAACGCTATATCTAAGTTCTGAGTTCGATCGCGTCGCATGCATTATCAGCTAATTACGTTTCGATTATGATCGCGCCGAGGTGTTGCATATTTTATCGTGGCTATTGTTCGCGACGCGTTCAGTGTGCAATGGCCTTTGCGCCTTTAAGCATTAATGGCGTGTACCAGGTTTGTTTTGTTACCAATACTTGTTGTTTCGTAGTGTTCGTGTTTATTTTCGTAATGGAGTGATAGGGTTTAGGTTGTGTGTAAGGAGGTGGGTTAAGAACAATTTTATTATTGGTAATTGTTAGTAAAGTCGCTATTACCCCTTTTCAACCGACTTCAAAAAGAAGGAGGATCTCAATTCATCTGTATGTTATTTTCGCGATTTCTCCGGCAAATGTAAAGCGATTTTGAAAATTCTTTTTTTGATGTATAGGGTATGCCTCAGGGGTGGTCCCATATAAATTTTATCCAAATTGTTTCAGTATTTTTTGAAAAAATCGACAGAAAGCAAAAAAATATACATGAATGATGTTTTAATTTTCTCCAACCTTGTACTTTCACTTTCTGTTTTGACTGTGTTGCCGTTTCTTAATGGATTTGAATGATAAGGAGGCCTAAAAAGCGAAAAATAAAAAGCTTTTTTACAAAAAAGACAACCGCCTTCAAAATCTAAAAAGTGATAAATAACTTTAGCACAGAACACACATTACTTTACTTTTGGAAGTCGGTGGCAATACAAAACAACAAACACAAAGCTTCGTGTTTGTTGTTTTAAAAAAAAACTTTTTTCTAAGTAAAATTCTGGTAAAGAGGATGTCATCATCTGCTGAGTCTGTTCTTAACTACATATGTTGGGGTCGGTTTCCAGTCTAACCTTATGCAGCTGAATACCAGTGTTTTACATGTAGCGACTGCCTATCTATTCTCCACAACCCAGGTACTGTCTGACACGATACTCCTTGGAAAGACTGGTTGTCAGATTTTCTAGCTTCTGACTACCTATATCGACCGTCAAAGATTTACGAATGTCAGCCGGGAAAAAGAGGTTTTACGTGCTTTCCGAGACACGAAGGGGTCTCGGTATGAAATGGTCACCCACCCACGGTCCGACCGGGGCAGGCATAGCTTAACCATCATAACAGGTCGGTCTGTACGGCTTTTACTTAGTCACGAGCTCTTGCTCTGACTTTGACATTTTCAGTCAGAGAATGTCAAAGCAATTATTATCAAGAAGGAACAGTCTATATTTCTGATTTAGGTACATAAATAAAAGATCATACAATTCAGTATATGTTTCTCTTAAAACTATTAAATACTCACCAACACTTCCGCAAATAGATACAAATACATTAATTCCACATATTACATAACATTACTTAACTATATTAAAGCTTGCAAACGAACCCACAAACGTAAGTAGGCAACATTCCCGAGCGAGCATTTAAACACAGACACACACACCCTCTCATACACTTATACACACACACACACACTCTCACATACACTTATACACCCACAAACTCAAGACCGACACAACCAGCTAATTATACATCATTATAACTAATTGTACGATATACAAGTAAGAAGTATTCGCGACTATTAATGACAAAAGCAATTAGGGTAGCACACTAACACAATATTTCAAGGAGACTGTTTGTGTGTGTGTGTACAAGTGTGTAAAAATGCAGTATTATTTTGTGATATTTTTTCGTCTGTACGATTCGTAGACGATTGTAATCGTTAATTGTGTTTTAAAAGTTAGATTTTGGAACATAGCAGTATGTAGCTTATCTGAAGTGGTCGAAAAGTGAAGGGACAACTGCCTATAATTTTAATGAAGAAAACTGAACTTTATAATGTTAGATATTAGGTACCGAAACAAATACACTTAGGTTAAGAATATTTATACTCCGTATTATCCGTAGAAGAAAATTCTGTTACGTTGCAGGACAAAGTGGCTGATATTATTGACACAACATTACAATTGATTATTAAATAACATCACTAACGTATTTACCTTTAAAACGTTTTATTCAAAATTACTCGAACGTATTTAATACAATCGAGTACCAACACGCTAACTCGACAAATTTAATTGTTACATTACCATTGCTGCATTTGTTATTAAAGAGTACTGTCAAAGTAATAGTGATAGCGCAATGGATATGAGTAATTGGTGTCAGTCGCTAGACGTGTGATGGGTCACGCACGCGAACTTTGAATGGCAATTGCTAAAGATTACACCTTTATTGTCGTTTAGTGAGTCTTTCCTAATTACAAAAAAATATACCTAACTATGATTTACCTTTATCTTTATCCGAGCGAAACCGATGGAAGAAATGGGGGAGGCCTATGCTCTGCCGTGGAACAGTACAGGCTAAATATAATAATAATAATAGTAATAATGATTTATCCGGCGGAGTCATCCGTTTCATTTCAGGCCCTGGGTGAGATCCAGTACGGTCACGGTTACAAACCTCACCCTGGCGACCTTCGCATCACACATGACGCCCGTTACCCCACAGTCATATCATCGACGTGTACACCATAGACGTGTTACTTCACGACTACATGACAGATTTCTATACGTAAATCTGTAGAGTAGTACCCTAATTCGTAGCTTGGCGCCGACGCACGACGGCACGTTTTTGGTTTTTCGTCGTGGCGTGCTAAAGGTTAAAACATTAAACCTCGATTGTCTACCAAACCGATATCGATATATTTTTGATGAAATAAAGATATTCAGAAGATTTTCAACGAGGTCATTACTCTAAATTCAGAGTTAAAAGGGGTCAATTAAGATTAAAATTGGAGCGATTAAGAAACTTGAAGACTTCCCAAAAATCACTGACAGTATCGATAAATTATCGTATCGATACCGAACTACATCCTACACTAGCGTAAAATTTCGCAAGTATTTACTTTACACGACTACCGGGACATCAAACAATACAAACACACCTTATTAAGTGTGAGTGTAGACGGCCAGTGGTTCTCATTAGTCGGATGCTTAATGGTCCTAAGTATGCGGGCAAGATCGCTGCGTCTGAGCGGGTCCTATAATAGTGCGGTTCCAATGTTGCACGGGAATTTTGTCCTGACGGATAGGTTTGGGTAAGGGGTGACAATTATTTTTTATCGGTGTAGAGACCTGTATTTTTTTTTCAAACATGTAAGTTATGGGTTTTTTAAGTTAGTAATTGCTGTAGTGGTACCTAAATCGCACGAAACTCTACTGCATTTTCGAAGTACAGAGGCCAGCGCATAAAGCTACAACAATCTGTCAAACTTTGATAGATTTTCAAGTCTACAAAAAGTAAGTAGTAGTATTTAGTAAATTTTTAACCCATCGTTTCATTCACAGAACATATAAAGGAGGTTAGAAAGGAAATAGTTCCTGATTTGTATCAGAACGCGTGTCGCCGTTAATCTCCCACTCTTTAACTTCACTACAAGCAAGAGACCAATGCCTACGCGCATTACACACACAAATAAACAACACGCACTTAGATCGTGAGTTTGCTATTGGTTGTCACACTAACGCAATCACTGCGTTTCACGTACACTTATACATGCGTAGAAGCTCATGTATGCTAGCTAGGGCGACTAAAAGGTCGATTATTGATATCGATAAAATTAATGTAATCTTGTTTCTTACTTTGCAAGTATTGTGGACTATGTGGACTTCTGTAATGCATGTTGTGAACATGTATTCATGCGAATATAGAAACAAATAAATAAAAGTGAAACAAATAAAAAATACATAACTGAATTTTAAAACCAATTTTATTATTAACATTAGGATTTAATATGGAATATTTACCATGTTTATTATTTGTTTATTAGAGAAAATCGGTTGCCTCTCAACCTTACATTTCCGGTGCTTATCACCAGTTCAAAAAGAAAAAAATTATTGTCCCTGAAATAATACGTATTTATTAAGTAGCATACGCTTGCTCTCTTTTAAATTGGAGTTTTTCAAAATGAAATGCAATCTAACACTAATATACTTTTCTATGATAGCCTTAGTTAGGTCTGTCACATGGCTCGCACTAGGATATAAGCCAACCTGATGATGACTTATGTTGTTAAATAAATCAGTCCCAACGAAGCTGCGCATAATCTTTGCTGTTAACAAATGCTTGTTAATATTCCGAAGGTTTGCGGTGTACTTGGAAACCTAAAACATATTAAATCATGTCAGTTTCAATTGAAAAATTACATAAAACTTAAATTAAAAAAATACAAAAACCTCACTAAAAATCTATATTAATAATTGGTCGTAATAAATAACATTATTTTAGTTATAAAGTGTACTATTGATAATAAATCATTTGTATCATAGTAATTATCGACATTGTTTACAAATTGGCACAGCACTATCGACATGCCTAGATTTCGTGGAATTGATCCTTTGGTTCGGTACTCGGGACTCTCGCAGTGAATATAATACATTGCGCGATCGCTCACGTAGTGCAAAATGGTACCCATCCATTGCAAGCAATATATTACTATTCGTCTGCTTGCGATTATATCGTTTTTGTCTACAAACTTCATAATGCTAATGTTATAATTACAAATATCACAAGTATTTTAATGTTTTTGGACTTACCGGTGGAAAGAAATCCCTTCTCGTGCTACACTACACACCTGGCTTCTTTTCCGACACGTTATAATAGCGCAAGACGGCATAATTTAATATTTTTTGCGGAGCTTACGTACGCTGTCAAAACAAGAGCGCGATTGCGGGCCGGTAAAGTAAATTTCGGTTGATATTGAGCATTTGCTCATAACCGCGGCGCGCGTGCCCCGCCCACAAGGCCCTTCTAACCTCCTTTATATGTTCTGTGGTTTCATTCATACACCAGTCAGATGGAAAGACATCTGCATTCTCTTTGTCTGCATCGAACAGCATTGTACAGTTTGTATGATTACTTTATTTATTTGCATATTAACAGTAAAAGCCATACTTTACTTACTAGTAATTAATATTTTAATTGCAAAAGTGACTTTGTTTGTTATATTGCTTCATATTTACAGCTAAACCTTTGTAGGTACTGATTTTGATAAAATTTTATACAGACTAAATTTGCACTCCAAGAAATCATCAGTTACATCCGCAATAACCGACATTTACACGACCGAAGTCGCGGGCAATAGCTAGTCTAAACAAATATTATAAAGAGGAAAGATGTGTGTGTTTGTTTGTTACGATTTAACTCTTAAATAACTCGTCCGATTTTAAAAATTCTTTCACCATTAGAACACTAACATCCATACGTCCATACTAATATTATAAATGCGAAAATGACTCTGTCTTACGTTTTCACGAAGAAACGGCTGAACCGATTTTCATGAAATTTAGTAAGTATGAAGATAGCTTGACCCCTGGAGAAGGACATTTTGATCCGCGATAACCGACATTCACGCGGACAAGGTTGCGGGCAAAAGCTAGTAAGCTATATTTTGAAAAACAAATAGGGATCCTTGAGAATATTAAGAGAACAAACTCGCGGGCAAAGTACTGGTAAATAAATAAAAAAGATCATTTAAACAAGATTGCCGCTAGTGTGGGTAACCAACTCTTCTATCGGTAGCTAACTGAATTATTTATTCTGTGCCTCGAACAGTGGAAACTATCATTAATTCGGAGGTGCCAGCCATTGCTCCTTGCCGGGGCGTTAATGACAATAACTTGCTATTAACTGGCCAACGCGACCCGTTTACGATGCCCCTTGCTACCGTACCACTACTAAACCAATCATTACGACTTAATTTAGCCAGGTTATACCCCAGAATGTTAGCTTATTAAGAATTTGTATTGGCTAGCTACTAAGTTGCAGATAAATATATATAAGTAACGATTAAACTAGTGCATAAATGTTTGCCCTTAGGGCAAACCGATTAAGGTCTTTGAAACAACTGTTTTCTGTTTAAGTTGGTGCGAAGAAAATGGAGCGGTTTGTTGTGTGCAAATAATGTTACCGCAAATTGGCGTCTATGGGGTAAAGCTTAGGCTAGACCAGGCTGCGGTGAGAGGGTGGGTGTGAGCTCGTGGGAAATAGTCTTTATTTTTTATTAGGTTAAATGTTTACTAGGGGACCTGTTAGAGGGGTATGTCTGGGTATGTGTATGCCTACTTTATGGTTTATAATAATTTTAATATAAAAAAACCTAATTTTCGGTGTAATATTAGTTACTTGGTTTCTTTAATGCTGTCAATATGTTCACGATGCCCTTTACTAATTTGTGTTTTCGTTTTTGTTCTGATGTTAACTTTGTTTTAACTTTTAGCTTATTAGCATCTTCCGCCCTATCTATTTGTGAATGTTATGTATGCCTATAAATATGGTGTATCCATTATAAGTAACATACTACTCTAAGCCAATGTCGATGCTATATCCATGCTTATTCCTACATTGTATGTATCTTAGTAATAATGTATAAAAATAAGATTTTGCGGTTAAGTACATGACGTGTTGTGTCGCCTAGTGAGCTACAGAGCCAGTCACAATTTCTTAGAATAATGTTGGATAATTACATATTTTTATCATTCGTGGGGTATAAATTGTTACGTGCTTATGTAAGCTTTGTAAACACTTTTCCTTTAAGAAGGAAACAAAAGAGGTCATCCTAAGATCTCCTTCCTTTTAGTTTGATATCTGTATTGTGGAAGATTGTCTATATCATTTAGGTAAATTGTCACGCTATCATACATGTTCAGTCTTTCTAAAGACCTCTGGCAATGATGAATGAATGAATGAGTCGATAATAGAACCTGTTGACAGTTCAATTTGAATGACAGTTATTCTTCAAATTAAGAACGATCTATTTTCCTTATAAATAAATTTCTTATGAATAGTTCGGGAAGTACCTGAACCGACAGGATTTACCTCAAGCTTACGTATATTGTGACGTAACTCGTGAATACGACACACACACTAACACACACATTAACACCCACACAATCACAGCTTAAAAAGCCTAATCAACATCGGATTTTTCGTTTCGCAATCAAGCGAACGAATTTCCACCAGCGAACGGGGCAATTGGAAAAATATAATTACGTACATAATCCTCGGCAAATTGGATTAAAAAATGATGAAAAAAAAGAAAGTGTTTTAGGGGTGCGTCATTATTTTTGCGCTGGGAAAGGGATCGGCTAATTACGACAGATGGATGGTTGTACATGTAATAACGCTAATTAATCGATCGGTGGGTAGGAGGACTTTTTTTCTGAATTTCGAGTGGGCTCGACGGTACGAAATTATCGATGTTGATTATGTTGAACACGTATGAGTGTGTTACGGTTGGTTTTTTGAGCGTTGCTTGCGAAATATTCGCTAAAACTTAAAAAATATATATTTATAAATCTTTTTATTTCACACATAAAATACTTATTAAGGTGACATTAGATGCTATGATAAAACAGTATTTTGTGCAAAAAAGTTTTAGCAGCTGGGGCTGAACTAGGAGCTACATAAAGATCTGAATTTTCAAATGCTAGCATTTTACAATACTATTGAATATTATTTATTTGTTTCGTTTTATTACTACAATGACTAAGTAGTCTGATATATTTATGTATGTTACGTAGATGATGTTACTTTTCTGATATATTCGTGTGTTGATTGACCTTGGGTTGCTCCTAATATTAGGCTCTGATTAAATAGGTAATAGTGTTATTTATAATACTTATGTAAGTCTAAGTATTGTAGATAACTTAGGCATAAAAATAATATAGAGGTAGATAGTGACAAAGGGAAATTTCAAATTATGTTCTTGAGCAATTCAATTATCATGATGACAAAATCTTAAACAAAGTCTAAATTAAATTACACTTAAGAAGAATACACGCAAATAGAAATAACTACTCAAAAGCTCACAGCAAACTAAGAAAGAGCATTAAAAATTCAAAATTATCGCCACCAAAGTATGAAGTGGCGAAAGCATGACTACACAGCAAGTAGCGGCGAGGGGTACACGAATAGAGCCACTTAATATCACCCTTCTACCCTTCATTATAATCACTAACTCACACACACAAAGTATCGATCCTTCCAGCCTATCCGTACACACTGCGTTTATACAAGTGATTAGTGTATTTAATTTGAAAATGCTAAGTAGTTGCGTTGTTTTATCGTAGTGTTGTGGGTGTAAGTGTGTGTGGGTGTGTAATTATGTGCCGTAGGGGTAGGCTAACCCTTTCATATCGCGTCGCGAACTGATCGCGATCGTAATATCACGATTAATGTGTTAGTTTGTATTTTGTTTTATTTTACCTAGTAATGTTGGTTTGTAATTGTAGATTGTCTACTGTTTTCTTTGTTTTGTTTGAGTACATATTTGTGGGAATATTTTTTTGTTGAAGTGAACTTTATTTACTAAGTAACCGGTACTAGGTACCCACGTGTAGTTAGGACATAATAATATAAATTAGTACTAACTTGTTCATGCTATCCCAAGTAAAGATTGAAGGTCACAGTAATATCATTCGCAAAGCCGTTGGTCCCGGCTGTCATTCGTAGATCTTTGGCAGTCGTAATAGGTATTCAGAAACCAGAAAGTCTGACAAACAGTCTTAACAAGGGGTATCGTGTAACTCAGTAACAGCGTTGTGGAGGTCAGATAGGCAGTCGCTCCATTTAAAACACTCACATTGTGACCCTCTGGAATCACAGTCCATTATATATTATCAGTCTTTGATAAAACAAAACAAAATCGGTTCTAAACTTTACTCTTCAGTAATGAAAATGAGCGTTTAAATGTGACAGTGAATTCAACAGTCAGTCCCCTCGTGACTACGGTATACGGAGCAGAGTGCAGTGAGTGCGAAAGTGCTCAAAACACTGACACTGAATAAATTGATACAGAAGGTCGAGTTCTTACCACAAACAAAAACTGCAAACTTTCTAGGGTCCTAACACGAACGTACTAACACAAAACTATTTGATTCGAGTCGATTTTAAATTTGGAAATACTATCACTATCCGATCTAAGCCAGAAAGTTTGACGATCAGTCTTACCAAGGGGTATCGTGTTACCCAGTAACTGGGTTGTGGAGGTAAAACACTGGTATTCAGCTGCATCTGGTAAGACTGGAAGTCGATCCCAACAGTTGGGAAAAGGCTAGGCAGATGATGATGATCACTATTCAATAGCATTTTGGTTTAATTTTATACGAGAAGCACAATTTTTTGTACCAGTCGATAAGAAATCTATACAAATGTTATCGTTATGTTAAGAGATAAAACTTGTTATTTTGTTTATTGCAAGATGTTAAACTGTGGAAGTACTAATTATATTACAAAAAATATTTCACTGATAGAAAGCTTGCTGAGTGCTAGATATAAGCGATTTGGTACTCTTGACTCCATATGAACTATGTCACGTGCAAAAGCTATTATAGAAAAGCCTTAAAACTAAATAAACATGTGCAAAACGCGGTACTTCCAATTTAAAAATATCTCGAATTAACGTTACTGAAACTTACACAATACCTGCTGTAAAACTTCGATCGTTATATGGAGTTGGCTTTCTGTACCTATCTACTTAGTGACACCGACTTCGGACGGAATGCCGGCAACGCAAAAAGTTAGAACTCTTCTATTTGTGTCGGCTTCCACTGAGGGCCTTAGCTTCTCAACGTAAACACCTCTGTTCTTTACGCAAAAAGTTAAATGAGACACAAAATAAATCTGCTTTAGATTTACTTTAGACGATTTACGGTCATTTTCTAAAATGCTGTATGATAGAAAAGGTCAATAACACTGCCCAACCTTGGAATCTAAACAAGGTCCTTGCGACAGTCCTTATTTTATTTTTTCCTCAATCACATCACAGAATCACATACATTCAATATAACTCCCTAAACTTCGTAACACATAAGTATCTACCTACATAATGTAGCCATTAGGTGAGCGCCCCAAAACAGTAATTGAAGTTAAAGTAACGATTAATTTGTGTGTGTAAAACTGTGAAGGCACAACATTAGCAATTCGCAACAACACTTACATAGGAGTAATGACTCGTCTGTCCATATAATCATAGAGCAGCCATTACTCCCTCAGAGTAGAGTGACTATGATTGTGGTTTTTTAACGGACTTGAATTTAGAAGTAGTGGGAAAAAGTGTGTTGGAGCATTCTCCAACACACTTATTTTCCCACTACTTCTTTAGTCAAATCTCACTAGATTTCAATAAAAAAAATCCTGTAGATAAAAATATTATTAAATGTACCGAGCTAAATTGGTTCAAGTTTAGAAGAATAAAAATGAATACAATTTTAACATACACCCAAAAAATCCCCTAATCATTTTAATTTTAACATATTCCTAATCCTTCATCCCCAAAAATGGGGAAACAATAAAACAAGTAAGAATTAAACTAAATATCGAAAATTTTGCCCTGCTTTTACGGTTGTTCTTCACATAGTCAGAGACTATGTGAAAAGGCACATTTAAATTTTCTCGTATCGTCGCAGTAAACAGAACCTAAGTGCTTAAATGACCTTGACTTCCCACGATGTTCGTTTTTTATCGCCACTCGCCATTAAAAGAGCAACTTTTGATGGAGTACTAAATAATTAATGAAAAGTCGTCAATATTTAGATTGGTACATTTCAGAATAGATACACCATTGAGAAAAATAAGAATTTACCTGTTTTGTTTTCTAAGAACTGTAGGTTAGTAATACTTATTTACCATTGAAAGCGAACACGAGACACATTAAAATAAATTAAAAACCTTCCGAGAGCACCTTAATCAAATTTCGACGTACAAATCACCATGAAAAATATTAAATACAAAGTACCACGAACAGAAACACGAAGAAATTAAAACGGCGATCATAAACAGTCATTAAACATGACACAATGATAAAACTTAATAAGTTTTAACGGGACTGTACTGAGAAGTGTGCGAAGGATGGTCACCGCTCGCCGGGGGTGGGGTGTTCACGACATTAATTTCGTGAAATGAACCTAATTTACATTTAAATAAGGACTCGCCTTAGTCGGGATAAGTTGTGAAACTACCGGCCAGAGGCGCCCGCTAGCCCAAAGCAACGGACTATTTCATTAATATAATTCAATTCGTAAGTTACACATACATTGCGTGTATGTGGTAGCGATACAAATATATATCGATGAAAATTTAAATAAAAAATGTTTCGAAGGCAGCCTGTATAATGAAGCTGAAGATCTTACAATTTTAAGAAAAATATTCGTCTCTCAGAACTTCTACGTTTTCCCAAGACGAACGAGAGAAGAGATGTACGGTACTTTTGAAATTAATTGCGTGTGTGTGTGTGTGTGTGTGTGTGTGTGTGTGTGTGTGTGTGTGTATGTAGTGTATTGTATTTCAGTGTCACTGTTTTTTATTCAATTATTCATGCAGGCTCTCAGGTGAAGGTATATATCTGTTTTTGAAGATAATTTCATCGGAAACCGTTCATGTATTTTAATGCGAAAATTAAATAAACAAGCAATTTTCTCTCGATAAGCATAGCTTTCAGCTTCGCTCAAAAAAGTTTTCAACAACGCACAATTCAATCCATCCGCGAAAGAGGGTCATCAATAACAAAATTAAAAATTCTCCAATTTGAATTTTAATTGCGTACGATTATAATCAAGCAAACGCGAATTCGGGAGCCCTTCGGACCGCCCGATTTTTTAATTCGAAGAATCATCTTCTAAATAATTCATCCGCCGAACTCGCCCAAACTAGTTATGTCTGGATCCAACCGGTCGGGAGCGGAGGGGGGTGTAAGTTTAATCCTTATAAATTTCCTTTTTACACAAAGCAATATAAGTAATTAGCATAATTTCGTTGAGTAAATGAAATATGGTAATGAGGGGGGTGTTAAAACCCCTTCTTGGGGGGGTCGAAGTCGTCGTGAAGGGGTTGAGGGTGGTCCCTTCTAGTCGCATCTCGTTGATACTCGTCACAGGCCGATGTAGTGATGATTACAATTAAATTATACGCCATTCAGGGCGCTACGGCCATTTTGTTCTGATTTAATGCTTTTATACCCCCTTTTGTGCCATCTACGTTGTTGTTTTGCTTCGTCCCAAGTAGTTTTTTGACCTACATTTTAATGTCAAGGAAAATGAATAATAATCATATTAGATATGGGAGAAACTCGTAGATTAGGTTTGAATTATTTCTCGGAAAGAATTTCGGGGATGTGAAATCCTAAATTTCTCAAAATTCAAATAGGACTAGGACCTATAGCTCCGTTTATTGTAATAATTTTCAAATGAATATTGTATAAAATTAGTAGATAAAAGTAACAAATTTCTAATAAGCTTATTTATATTTTGTTATAATGTAAATCAATTAAAACCAATGTTTTAAGAACCAACCCTTTTTAATGTAACAATTTTTTCTTTCACCGTGCTTGCAATTACACCATGATAACATTTCCACTAACTCGTTCACTCTTTTGTTGAGTGGCCGCTCTCAATCATCCCATCGAAATATTAATAAAAATCAACTGCCAATAAGTAGCAGACTTAAAAAAATAATTAAAATAGGATGCCAATTAAAATCTGAGGACTAATAAAATCGTATTGGAATCGAACTAACGACTACTCTACTTCGTGAAATGCCTCGTGATAAAAGGTCTTCGAAAACACAATACCGCGTCTACCCTCGCCTTACGACAGACAGAGATGGATGTATTCAAGATATAGTGTGTTAGAAAGAGATAACGTCCAATTGGAATTAATTAATTATAATTAAGTTTTAAGTTGACGCGCCGGTTACGGGTACGCGTAGACTTTCATTTACTTTGTGTTTGTGTGTGTTAATAGTTTGTATGTGTTTGTAGTTAGGTAGTATCGATTGAGACTATGGGCCAGAGATAATGAGCTGGGTAGGGCGGATTGTAATAAGTTTTTGAGGTCGATGTAGTTCAGAATGCTACCCGGCTAGATAATGACGGTGGCCGTTCGCCAAACCGTTGCTACGGAACAAGAGATTTTAAACTTCAACGGATTATCGATTTTTTTGACACACTTCGGTTTTATATCATTATAGGCAGTTTGTTACGACAGTATAATTAATTTTGATTGATTAATAATCGTTAATTATAAAGCTTATAATAATCGGCTTAGTTTAATAAAGCTGTGGAGAACATGCTTTTGTAATTATTATGATGATACAGTTGATGTTACCAGGCAAGCACTTAAAAAAAACCTAATTGCGAATAAAATTAGAAAAATATCGTTTTATCATGAAATTATGTAGAATAGAATAGAATAAACGTTTATTATCTCTAGTATTACAGCTAGTACACAGAAGCAAAAGGTTCAAGCGTATACATTTCTGTTTGTTGTATACTAAAACCTTATCCAAAATATAACAAACACTTTTCTGAAAACCACATCAAAATCGGTACTGCCAAACGGGTGATACTCGCGGACAAACATACATACATACAAACATTCCTACGGGTCAAACTGATAACCTCCTTTTTTTTGAAGTCGGTTAAAAATAACGTTTAATCGGACAGACAGATAGAGATGCTTAATAATATTGAAAGTTAACGATTTCAATATATAACTTTTAGAAGACATTCGTATCAGTTAGGTACCAAGCAAACATTGCACGTAGGAACATAACTTTACCTCCCTTAAAGATAAAGATTATTTCAAATTAGAACAGTACACTTAGTACAAATTATTTTTAGAAGACATGCGTGTCAATAACCACAATTAATAGCACGTAGGAACAAAACTTCATCGGCCTTAAAGATAAAGATCATTTCAATTTAAAACTGTACACTTCGTACAAATTGTTGTTAGAAGACATGCATATCAATAACCACAGGTACTAGGCAACGTATGAACAAAACTCCACCTGCCATAGTACACACGAGAAAGATCGACGTACGTACGGAGTACGAATTAGGAGCGGCCGTCTCTAGATATAACAACCGGGGGTGCACCCCTAGGGGGTAGCTATCGATTTAAGATGAGAAACTGGACTAGAGACATGCAAGGCTTAATAACAATGGCCGATAACCTACGTTGCAGCCTCTTGTGATTGAACTATGTATTGTTTTATTTGTGATTTCTGTTGTGTTTTGATGTTTATTTTGAGTTTTTTTTTTGTTCAAAGTCAAAGTCAAAGCGTTTATTGCGAACTAAGCGTACAATATTGGTGTTATATATATGTTAAGTTAGTACTTATGACTTAGTAGCCTTCTACAAGCATTGCAATATTATCATTCGCCTACCCTTTTCATCCTAAATTAGCATGCATTTAACTTTTTTATTAGGTATTTAATTATTTTCGTATTATATTTGTACAATAAAATTGATATATTATAGATAAGTCAAAATTAAAATGTCAGTAATCATTGGATTAAATACAATGATTAAGCAATATTAATTAAATATAATATTAAAACAATATTATAATTATGATTTTATTTGAAGTTGAATAGGATAGACTACATTTTTTTTATTTGTATAGGACAGATCGCCATTTGTGTACATGAAAGAGAATTGTTATTTTAAGCTAGACTCCAGATATTCTTTTACCGAGTAGAAACATTTTTGGATTAGGTATAGTTTTAGCCTTTTCTGAAATATTGTTACTGATTTTTCAGTTTTAAACAGGTTGGGTAACTTATTATATATTTTAATTGCCATATAATAAGGGCTATCACTTAACATTTTGATTCTTGAAAACGGAGCGCATAACCTCTTTTTGTGGCGAGTGTTGACGTTACAATGTGTGTTTATTGTTAAGTTGGTAGTTTAAGGATAAAGTAGATGTATCAAGTAACTTGATGTCATTTGAACCGAGGTTAATTGTGTTTTTTTTATTTATGTACATCTTTGAGCTATTCCGAGTTACAATTACTATACTATAACAAAATTGTGTTTTGCTTGTTTGCAGTTATGTATACCCTGTTCACAATAAAATTAGACATTTACAAAAACCTTTTGTACACTCCGTTCAACCGATTTTGACTTATATTGCGTTGGTAGCATGACAAATGGCAACTGCAGTATACAGTTGTTATTGTAACCACTTTTTTGCCTCTAATGTCATCCTTAAGCCTACGGAATAGAAGTCAAAATCGGTTGAAGGGACTGTAAAAAAGGTTTGTGTTTATGTCTAATCTTATTGTGAACAGGGTATAGACACGTTCCTTCTGTGATAGTCTTGTATAACGGACTGGTGTCTGCAACTCCACGTCTCAGCGCGGTTTATACTGTGATGAAGTATTGTTTTATTTTTCACTGTCTATTATGATAAAAATAATATTTTTTCTACGACAACTTTTTGTAGTAATGTATTTATTTTATTTTTTTCTTAAATTGTAATTATATTCGCACTACCTTCATCAAATCCTCACGAAGGTGACCCTCTATCTTCCACCGGTAATGCACGTGCACCAATACGAATTAGTTAATTACTACCTACATCATTATCATGTTAAAAAGCACGTTACTGCAAACTGAAATTCTACACATTGATCTACATTGCTTAAAAGGCATTTGTAAGAATACTATCATATTTGCACTACTATTATTATTATCATCGTACTAGTTAAAAATTTACTGCATAATAGTTAATTTAAATGACAATAAAACAAAACTTAAAATTCAATTAATTACAACGTATATAAGAGAAGTAAGGGTAATTAAAAAAAGAAAACGTGCAATCTATACTAATATTATAAAGCCAAACAAACAAACAAACAAACGAACAAACAAACTCTTCAAGTTTGTTTGTTCGTTTGTTTGTTTGGTTGAACGCGCTAATCTCAGGATCTACTGGTTCGAATTGAAAAAATATTTTTGTGTTGGATAGTCCATTTATCGAGGAAGGCTATAAGCCCATGCGAAGCAGGGTCGGGTCGCTAGTTAATGATAATGATAAGTTAAGTTAGTTAGTATGTTAAGTTTCTACCTAGTGTCTATTTAGTAAGCCAAGAAACAAATGAGTACGTTAAATCCCAAGATCCGCATTATTAATCAGTAACACAGACTCTGACATAGAATACATACTGGCATTCAGTATGTCTATTCTGTTACAATCTCCCTCAGTGAACACCAAGGTGAAGTGAGCTGTCATCCGTCCGGCTGCTTTGTCAATCCCTAGCTTCGCGACCGATGACAGCTCACTTCACCTGGATGTTCACCGAGGGAGACTGTAACAGAATAGCACTGCTGATAGTATATTTGATTTTTCTATCTAACTTGATCGTGGATAGCGAATGGCAATATTACATTTTACAACTGAACTGTTCATTCAAAGAATGTTCAATATCAATAACATAAAATTGTTATTGCGATTACAAATAAATACTTTGGACCATTCGATTCGCTTAATCTGTTCAAATCTCCACTCAATTCAGGACAATGGTTCAACAATCGCGCGTCAATGAAGACAACGAAAAGCTGTATTAACTCCGACAATAAGATGAAAATTGTTTAAACAGACACTTCTATCTGCCGTAAAAATCACGACATTTGTTAAACTAGTTAATTTCAATTGTAAAAATCTGAATATCCTCAATCAGCACATCATCTAGGTAAATAAGAATCTAAAAAGGGAAGAAAAAATCATTTTGTAGAAATATTTCAAAAAGTTGAACCCTAAAAATAACATAACTTTTCCAAAATTTCGTAGTAACCGACATTATTTTTTCACAATTAAAGCATTCTATGGATAAACATAAAACTTCAACCTGTTTAAAACCGCGGCAAAGGTCAACCTCATTTCGTCAAAAATCACACCAAGAACTTTCAGCCCTACAAAACACAGAATTTGTCAAAAAGTTTCGAGCACCTAAAACATCGGCCTGCAACCAAACCCAGCACCCAGATACAAACGACTTTCCTAAATAGACTTCAATGTACCCTTTCTCACCCAAACCCAAACATAATACTCCAATGAATGAAACAAAAACCTTACACACATGAGCAAAGAATGTACAAAGTTCCAGTCCCACAGTCCTGTTACAAATCACATAATTTGTCCAAAACTTTGTAGCATCGAAAACATCGGACCACAACCGACGCCGAGGACGTTCGGATAAAGGCAAGTGTAGTAAGTGGCGCCCGAGGCGTCTAACGTTCGCGCCCAAGTAAATAAAACGGAAAAAAATCCGGTAAAGTGCGGAGGGAAATGCAAAGGATGCCGTCGAGGGGTCTCACCAAGCGGCCCGTTGGCATGGTCGGTTAACGATGCCGTGATGGTAACTAGGGTTTAGTGATCATGGAGATCTTGTAATTGGGAATTTGTTTTAGATCAAGAAGTACTCCTATCCTTTCATGTACCTTATTTGTTTTAACATCCGTGTCTGGCACATTTGTGTAGTAACATACACCTTAATAAAAACAAAAGATGAAAAAGCTAATTCAATGGAAGCTAAAGCCCTAAAACTAAAGTTACTGAATTCGGTAAAGCGTAATCGCATTCAGTAAGTAAGTAGTAGTAGTAAGTAGTAACTGAATTCAGTAGCGACTGAATTTAGTCGACTTAATTTAGCCAAGTGTAATAAGGGCTTTAGCCTAAGTTGACACTGAAAATTGCCATGCTCCACAGAAAACTTTTCACATTAACCAATCACAATAACTTAACCCATAACTGTCAAATACAAGAACGCAGACCAAGATTCAACGCCAATTGTTCATCTAAATCACTCTAAAAGGTATAAAAACTTTAAACAAAAAGTAAAACCAATAGAAAATCTGCGTGGCTGTGTAAACGTCGGTTAAGCTCCGTTTAAGCCGTGGTGCAGGCAGCCCGGCCCGTCGGTAAAGCACATATTTGTTCGCGCCCCGACGTTTTTGACATTCCTACCTCGCCTCAACTTTTCTTAGGGCTGTTATTGCCGTTATGCGCTCTTCGCACTTGATTAGGGTTCGTGAAAAGGAACCTATATTTTTGGTACTTGTAATTATACTTTTGCAGATGTATATTCACCAGTTTTTTTTGTCTCAGGAAACTTTAAGAGATCAAGAGTCAGATTTTCCTACGTCATCGCTTGTGATGTGAGGTGTGCCGAATGATTTGATAAACTTTGAAATGAACCAGTATATTACTTTCCGGTTTTCTACTAGCAAAAGCTAGTATAAAATATAAGTTTTTATATTTCATTGATAAAATAGTCAGTAAGTTTAATAACAGAGAGCGTTCTCTTAAACTCGTTAATCTACAACATTAATAGATTAAAAAAAAATATATCACCATGAAACAATAAGTATAAAAAAAGGACTAAAAATGTCCAATGTTTCTTTTACATTATCCGATTCTGTATGACATTTAAAAAGTAAAAGCTTTTGTATTTTTTATGGGTATATTTTATTTAGTATCTATATATGGACGATGTAGTATTTGCTGGTTAAAGGGAACGCCTTTAGATAAATAACATACTGTATATTAAAATCCCATGCAACAACTGAAGCAGTTATTTGTCAGCAATTATTAATAAATATAATGAAATAACACTACAGTAGCGAGCCATATTATGTTCAAAGCCACTTTAATTTACTTACAACAGCTCATTTAAAATGTAAGCTGTGAGCCAAACACGCTACAAGAAAAAGTTCAGTTAAAACATTCAGTGGCAACCATAAAAAGACATCAACGCAAAACGCGAGCGGCAGCCCTAGGCGAGGCAATGAAAAGTCGGTTAAGCTAATGTTATCGAGAAATAAAAATGTATAATAAAATACAAACACGCGGAGCGAGGAAACAATTTGCCGCGGGAGACGCAAGATTTCATGCCTTCAACGCCGACTACACCATTGAAAAACCAGCCTTGTTAAACTGAAACACGTCTCAAAATCCAACGACTGTGTTAAGTAGAAAATTCCTTAAATTTTCACAGGACTTGTGAAGGGACTTGTGTTCTATTCTTTGGGGAATAAGGTATGTTTTAGGGTGTATCGTTTGTGCGGTAATTCAGGAAGAAAAGAGAGTTTTCCGGCTCGTCGGGGCGCCGTGACATTTGTGTTAAGCGGGGCCGAGGGAGCCCGCCATTCATAAAGGAGTCGAGCAACCTACTACTTGTTTCGAAGTAAACTTTTTGGATATACGCTTTTTGGCTGCACAGAACTTTGCTTTGTTACTGGCCTGTTTCAAAAGTGTTCACTATAGTCTATTCCCACTTATTGTTCAGTTATTTTACGTGTTGTTTTTGGAGGTGGATTGGAATTTTGTTTGATCAGGCACTTGGCTTTGGATAGGAAGATATTTTGTACTTTTTTTGGGCGTAAGCTTTGTAAATGATTTATTAGCCTGTAAGCTTTTAATGGATCTGGTTTTGGTTTTGTAATCTTCGAATTGACATTATAAACCCCCTAGAACCCTTAGAATAATTTTGGGTAGGTAGGTATTCGACTCTTATGATTTTCTGGTTACTTAAGTCACTATGAACGACACTGAGCTACATTATTTGTAATAAGATCTAGGCATAGTGTGCACACTAGACGAGACTGGCAAATATCTGTAGGTAGTAGCGCAAACTACATAGTATTGGTATCGTGTAGGCAAGATACGCTAATGAGGACTTGACCTCAAGTACAGGAGACGGTTCCTATTTATTTAAGGGCGCCTATTCGATTTAGCGCAACTCAAAATCAAAACGATTGCTAGAACAGCGTAGCAGCATTCACACACTAGTACAATACAATGGTCTGTTTGTGCATCAAAAAAAATACGCACGAAATAAGCACGATTCATTAAAATTGATCGGCAAACGACAGCGCACGATGTTTTACAGTGCTTTTTAAAATAATTGTCTAAAATAAATGAGTTCGCATTACGGAGTGAAAAATATTCTGTATAGGTATTAAGCATAACCTTTATTTTCATAAAAAAAATATGTCAGTTATGTTTTTACTCAAATACTGGTAGATATAAAAAAAATTGTCAAAGCGAACCGATTTTGTACTTTTTCAACATTGTTTTTTAATACATAATAGTAATATTTTAGTAATTTTGGCTCTGTAGTAGACTTTAAGACTGTATATCCTGTTGGAAAAACGCATAAAACATAATATTTTGGCATATTGTAATAGTTGTATTCGTTCTGAAAGTTAACTCTGACGTCTACTTTCATAAAACGCTATGAAAGGATTGTCTTTGCTTTAAAAAACTATAATTAAAAATTATACTTTTACTCCGTAGTTCCCTAAATCAAGACTTTAACTTTCTAAGACTGTAATTGTCTTTAAATAATCTTCCTACATCATTACGATATTGTTCTGGGCAAAACGCGAAAACATGAAGTTTTCGTCACGAATCGAATAAACGCTCCTAAGTTGGTATACGATTCGTACTGGCTGTATAAATGGTAGAGTGGAGATCAGGGGTATCTTAGTTTTACCAGGGAATCAGTACATGATTGTAGTCACCAGAAGAGTTAACACATACGTCGCGTCGGTTAAAACAAAACTGGTGTTCTAAATAAAAGTGCAACACCCACACGATTAAAATGCAAATGCACGATAGCATCAAACTGTATTTAATTTTCAACTGATTCCGTGCTCGAATTCATTAATCTATCTAGAATCATAATTCTTCTTTTTATTCTTTCACTAACGTAAGCAGGCAATGGACTTAGAAATCATACAGCCTCATTCACTGTCTCCAAAACCAATAAAAAGCCTCGCATTCTTAAAAAAAAGACACCACAAAGAATTTGATCGTACTTTTTTTTTCTAATCCGCGCGCAAGGACACACTTACGGCGCCACCTGTTGAACGGGGTCACGTGACTTTTTTGCTCCAAGGACGCAATCCTCCTTCGTTCATTCACGGGCGGGTCGCCCCCCTCGCTCCTTACGCGGGGGTTAGGGGTTTTTTTGTTCCCCTACGTGAAACTCCCGAGGGCTTTCACCTACGTGCATTTTCGAGGTCACGGCGGGAATGTTTTGAGGTTATGTTTTCGAGTGTTCGTGGAGAGTTTAGGAATTGGGTGAACCCTTCTTTGGATGTTTTGTAAGACGTTTTTTATCGTACTACTAGAACGAAACCAACTGTAGCTAAAAATGTATGACAAATTGATTTTCGGTCAATATTTTAAGTCATGTTGTGTCGATCAAAATGATAGATTTGTAGTTTTTTTATTCTTTGAATTGGCAGAGAAATACTAAACTGAACATCTAAGCCACCATTGTTGACATTAAGTTTCCAGTAGAAGTTTCAAACCCTTCTTACACTTACAAGTAAACAGAAATAAATTAACATTATTTCCACATTGAAATTGACTAGTTTCCCTGTAATGTAGGGTGACAGACCCAAATGTCGTCTACTTGCGAAAATAATTATTCTAATTGCCGTCGTCGTGGCGAAACTTTTCTAAATTCAACCATTCTTTGGTGAACATAAGAGCGACTTTGCGAAACACTATAGAATTATTAGACTTAACCGGATTCTAATTAAACCCTGTCCCTGATAGTGCACCGTAGAGCTGTAGACTGCGTAATTTACATTAATCCAATAATTGCATGGAGGTTTCCTAGTTAGAAATTCAAATGAGATGATGTACAGCCGGAGGGGGGGAGGGTGGGCCGGTCTTCAGGGAGACGTACGAGACGCGAGGAAACGCGGCGGGTGGGACGTCGCGTTTATTGGCCGACTATACTTTGTACCGAATGTAAGCGCAGCGGACGAATTATTTTATGAATTCCTATTTTTAATGATCGATTTAAGTAGCAAGCGATATAGTTTTTTATTTATTTGTTAAAATTAATTTATTGTAACACTACAGGGCCTTAAGTCTGCTATTACAATAGTGTCAGAATGGTCTATAATTGATTTCATAATTGTTGATTTTGACAAGTTTGGTAATCTACTAATATAATAAAATTAATTTATTGTAACACTACAGGGCCTTAAGTCTGCTATTACAATAGTGTCAGAATGGTCTATAATTGATTTCATAGTTGTTGATTTTGACAAGTTTGGTAATCTACTAATATAATGGCGTCATTATGAAAATCAATGATAGACCATTCTGACACTATTATAATACCATACTTGAGGCCCAGAAATATTGTTTTAACGCTATCGTTATTTTAATGTTAATGTAGTTAGCTTCGTAAGTTTACGATAAATACAAAGCAATGGAACCACATACATACATACAGCAGACAAAATATCAATAAAATGCAAGTATTTCAAAGATATAACCTCATAACTATTGGCCGCGTTTGGTCTAATGCTTTAAAAAATGGACTAAAGGAACCCAATTTTTTTACGAACAAGAATTTTGTAATTGTTTACAACAGTTTAATAATATCGAAAAATAATTAAGCCAGAACAAATTCGAATGTTGAAGAGAGAATTAACGCAGCCAAAACTAAATACAAAATTGATTTAACCTAGATATCAAAATTTTAGTTTGAGAGGTTATTTTAATCAGTTAAGTCAGACTATGGCTGTATTTATCATACAATATCATTCGCCCATGAAATAAATCTAGGACACATAAGCATACATCCTTGGTCTGCAAACATTAATCTATTCACGCATAATCTTACAAACATGCACTATTGAATCTACTATTAGAATCACAAGATACCGATAAAATCAGAATACAATCGTCGCGGATATTTAGTTTTCGATATTTGTATGTTTGTTACTCAATAACTCTGTAACGGCTGAACAGAATTTAATAAAATGTTGAACAGATGCTGCTTAACACAAGAATCTCAGAATTATTTTGCAGTACTATAGCTAGTTATGTATCTAGTTGCAAAAATAAATGAATACTTACAAGTATTTCCAACTTTATTCGAAGAGAGTGTGAGTACAAGAATATATTTAGTCTAGTACAATACTAGCTCCGTGTCTTAATGTGGTGTGGGTTGATTAATTTAATTGTTATGCTAATAACACGCGGGGATTTTTGGTCGATATGACTATGTTCTAGAAGTGTTAGCGTCGTAGCCGACTATTTGGTTAGCTACCTTATTTGGTGAATTGATGACGTCGGCAAAATTTATTCACGTGTTTTTCTATGATGTAATAGGTATGAAGTTTGTATCTAATAATTGGAGTTTTGGTGAATGTTTTATATTAGTAAAACAAAAGCGATTTTCATTTTAAACTTCACCATTTTTAGTTTTCTAAAATAATAAAAAGAATATTAAAGAAAGTCTAATCTAAATCTGATTGGAAAATCGAAAATTATTTCAGCAATGTGAAAACACTCCATCTATATAAATCCACATTACCAATAGATGCGTCAAAACATATCAGTGTAAGGATGATAACATACACCATAAAACATTATTACGAACTCCATGAAAATTTATAGGGTGACGGTACCAGTGAGTGACCGTCTATCCGAAACGCAAGGAACAGGGCGGTCGGAATGAGCGGGCGGCGTCGACGCCTTAGTAATTTCCGAAATCGCTTGTCGACAATCAGAATAGTGCTGTGCCAGCTCGAGCCGAATCCGAATAATTAGATCTCGATCTGCATCTAATTGGTATGACTGTAAGTCCTGATATCGAATAGTTGTAGGTATGATTCTTGGAATCGATTCTGAAATTATGGACGTATGAGTTGATTTTTCAATCGTCTGAGGACTTTTATCGAAAGGATAAAATTAAATAGGTCTGACATTTTGACAGTTTTTGTGAAGGGACCACGTGACGAAAACTTTAACGATGAATTCAGATGCATTTTATTAAATTTTATAGTCGCATTAAAAAAAAAAACAATTGTGTCATACATTTTAACCATGTTTAACAATTTTGTATGGAACGTATTAAACAATATGAAAATATTAACAAAGGAAGCCTTAGTTGAGATTACCGTGGGATTGGTGATCCAACGTCACAACAGCACAAGACGATGATTTCACCAAAATAAATCTTGTAATTCTATTCTAATTTTTATGTCTTTACTAAATCATCCAATCAAAGTCACGACAAATATCTAATTTGGACTGTATAAATCAAATATAATGATTAGAACAATAATCTCAAGGCGACGGTGTCTTGTTACATCGCAGTCACGAAGACACATGGTGTAAATCACCACGTCCACCACGTCATGAAGCAATGCGTCGTCACCAGCCCAATCAGAAATATAATTAGATTGAGACCGGGACTAATTGTGATGGTCTCAAGTTGCGGGCCTGTACGAGGCGAACGCCAAAATCAATAATTGACCTAACGTGCGAACCTCAACTACACAAATATGATTAATAATTAATTCTGTAACGTGTTTTCTTTCAATTTTGAGAAAATTTTAAGTTACCTCGTGAGTAAAAAGAATTAACTAGATTTCTCACAAAAACTTATTGAATAATCAACGATAATTGCAATTCATTAATTATAATTGATTGCACCAAAATCTATTGTACTGATTCAGTACACAAGACTGGGTATTAACTCCGCTCTACTTAACGTAGTTAGAAGTTAATAATACAATGCAATAAGTTCCCATAAACGTCGGGCCGTTAAATAAAATACGCGGGTC
This sequence comes from Charanyca ferruginea, assembly GCA_947361185.1. NCBI lineage: Eukaryota > Metazoa > Arthropoda > Insecta > Lepidoptera > Noctuidae > Charanyca > Charanyca ferruginea. The sequence goes on from OX376070.1 coordinate 7,286,844, forward strand.
GAGGAACCGATAACTGTTCTTTCAACCGCTAATCACCCCATGAATTCCGCAGAAACCTACGGACAGTCCGTCATAATTTCCAACTTCAAAAGTAATACCATCAACTCGGTGTTAACTTAATTTGACTCACTTTAACAAGTCCAATTAAAGGAATTTGTGTTTCTCTTATCTTCAATATAACATTGAGCATAATTTCAAATTATATTTCAAACTTTCCGATAATGAAGGGTGGATGGGAGCGGGTTGGGGCGGGTCGCGGGGTGCGGGGTGCGCCACTTCGCTTATTTCATTAGTTACATAAATTCTCCTATTGAGGATGGCTGGCAGAAAGGGGACGGTTTACCCTTATTACGAGAGTCTCCTTATCAATACAATTATTAATATAATAATATTATTATTGTAATAATTTCGGAGCGGAGTGGAAAGAGGAGTCGTAGCTTAACTTCGCCAGCAATAAAGGGTGGTGAGAGATAATGGAATGGAAAACAGTTTGAAGTTTTATTGGAAAATTGGTACCGGCTAATTGGCAGCATTATCGATCTGTTGGCGACTCAAGGAGCTCCAGTAAATAACATTTTTAACGAAACCGTTTCGGTTATTGGCGAATGATTAAAGCACAATTTTGAACTCTAACTCCTTTAATGGACTCTAATCAAAGAAGTTTTTAATAGAGAGCACTCTTTAAAGTGCTTCAAGATTTGTTTCTTAATATAATTTGAACTGTTCAGAAGTAATTTTAGTACTGACAGTGCCCATGGCAACGAGGCAATGTATTGCACTGCGTTTTTCTTAGAACTTCACTTCAAGATTTGTTCAATATAATGAAAGGCTAGATGTTGAACCATAAACATCTGTAGTAAAATCAAAACAATAGGCAGCTATCAGATTTAAAACATTGAGATATGATATCGACCCCTTTCCACGAAACCTCTCATATATAGAAATTGAAACTAGGTTGGGGTTAATCCCGACCCCAGAGATCCACAAGTATAGCCATAATTCCTTAGGGCCACGTCTCATTATAACACTAATACAAGACTCATCCCGAAGTTACGGTGAATACATTAAAGGGTTCAATCCTTACTGATGAGACATCGGTCGGGGTGGGAGCCTCCCACCGGGAGGGGTCGCTGCGGGCACTGGCCTGGCTGAGGGGGAAATAAGGCAGGCATTATAGGAGATAGCGTTCATTTACATTGTCCAATAACTCCAAGTAGTGTCCGAGCGAATATTAGTTTATGGCATGCGGTGTTCCCAACAATATGTATGTACCGATTTTGTGTACATTCACCCTATTGTCTTACGTTTTTAAGGTCATTGAAAGTGGAAAGGGAGGAATAATTTTCACTCTGTAATTAATTCGATTTGGTTTTAATTAACGAGACGCCAATTTCAATAAAAAATTGAAGTCTCCAAAGGATTTCTGATTACAAAATGTTCGACCGGCAAAAATTAAAACGAATTTAGAATTCGGTTTTTTTTTCTTAATATTTTTGGCATTTGGTGGTATTTTTCTGATTGGCCGACGACCATTGCTCAAAACTTTTTCGAAATAAGAACAACGGCGAAGGCAGTAGCGAAAATGCGAAAACTGTCCTCATTAGTGCCTAACCTATACTATACCACATCCTAGGTGGACACATAATAAGACAGCTAGTGTGTACGTACGACCGAAATATACGACATTACTATTACAGAGTGGCATGCGGAGGACGCCGTGCCCCCACAACAGCACACATAAATACGGAGAATCAAGATGCATGCACACACACAAACAGACTGGGGGTCTTCTCACACAAGCACAAAGGGTAGGCTTTATTCTCATTCCGTAAACGGAGATGCACTATCCTAATTATTGAGAGACCACGCAAGGCTTGGCTGAACACTATTGTTGACGTACATCCGCTACCAATAATTGCTTTGTATAACTGGTGCCATATTTCTTGGAAGGTTGTTCGGTTTTTGAATTTCTTATAGAACAAAGAGATATTCGAATTTTAAATGATTGGTAATTGGGTTAGATTTTGTATCAATTGGAGCACATTTAGATGTTGATTCAGAACAATTTTACTACGATATAAAAAATGCAATTGAAAGGTTTTGCTGCTGAATACATGTGACTTCAAATACCGTTTAAACTGATAAGAAATCAACTAAAAGCCTCATGTTCCGGAAACTTTCAATAAACGTGCAGATTTTTGAACTTGGTTGGATACACTTAAAACCACTGCGTTTAGACGGTCAAAGACTGGGATTATTTATATAATTTGTTGAACTACCGTCGGACCTTGAACTTGAGCTGAATTGGTTACAACTATAGCTAATTCTGGAAGCTTTTAAGTAGGTATCTACTGCAATTACGAAATTTCCTATAAGATACTGATTTAAGAGGAGATGATATTGAATCTATGGCAACAAAATCTATGGAAAGACTTCTTTATTTTTACCAACCCACTATGGTTGGTGCTTACCCAAAATAAAGATTACTTTTTTATTATTATGATAAGACAATCGAATTTGGAAAGCAATTATTTTTAGTAATTTATTAGAATAAGGTTTGAATTGTATTGTTTCAGAATGTAGAAACAATACACACATAAAACACTACTTAGTGCTAACTATGACAAAAAAAAACTTGTTACGAAAACCAATATCAGTAACTTCGAAGTAAGAACACGCTAAAGAGTAACGAAGTAACTGAGAAATTTCCTTTGAGGTTGCTACTCCATTTTTAGTTCGCGCTATCAAAAGTATAAGCGCTTTGATGGCGATAATTGTGAAAGGGATACTTATGACTAATTTTCTTGTGCATTGTAATAAACAATACCAGCCTAATATTGTACCACCTAATACTTCTTATCTTATTTCATGACTTATATTGTCCAGGTCTTCTCGCGATGTTTTCTTTCACCGACTTTACCATTAAATTCCATGACTTTTAATAACTATAAGTCCAGTTTTTCTCGCGTAGTTTTCTTTCACCGATTTTAGCATTAAATTCAGCACTAGAGGTAAGCATTGCAAATAGAATAGTTATTGAAATATTTAAGTCAAAGAAGTCTCTACGAAACTGCCCATCGCCCACGATACCTCCGTACGATCCTAAATCTTCGATCATAATTCCATATTCGGTCGCCGTCTAAACATAAATTCATACGTGGTCGCACGCACGCATCGTACCGTCAAATAAACTGGCAGTTTAATCAAAGCCATTAGACAAGTGAGCCAAGCACCTAGGGCCAGCGTAACCTGACCGGTCTACGTCGTCTCACCGCCCCGCTGCGACTAGAAACAGTTGGGCTCCAGCGGGGGTGGGGAGGTCTATCATTACTGGTGGGTGGTGTAGCTGATGCCTTTAACGCCTTGCTGGCTGTTGACCAACGCCAGGAGGCGGGTGGCCATGCGTTCTTAATAAAGATGGCGGAAACATGGCCGTTTTGGCGTTGCGAGGTCGGTGGTAAACTGATTATGTACTACATGCTGTGTATTAGATTATTGGTAACTGCATTGGTTTGATGATTTGGCCGATGATCATCAACATTTTCGACCGAAAAGTTTCTAAAGAGTGTCATATAACTGCTAGAATTCGTGGATCGGTCTATCAACAACAACCCTTCCACTTATCTTCACTTACCATCTGAGTGGACTTTAAAACAATGCACTCAGAAGCCAACCTGCAGACACACGAGCGAATTCTAACGTACTCGCACCACGCACCTACAGACAGCATTTATCAAACGGGACACAACATACATTATAGTGGCCGATACAACTACGGTATAATGAGAGTCCGCCGTATATAACTCATCTCCCGGGCTTCCATTTAAATTATTCAGGGGAGGGTAATCTTATTACATTTACATATTAATCAACGGATTTTAATTATACCTCCCCCCCTTACCCCCTTCTAGGTTGATAATTTGCTTTCGAAATGCGACTTGCCTTGATTGAAGACGCGTCTGTGTGCGTGCTAACGTTCGTTAAATAGTTTGTTTGTGTTATCATAATGTACGAAAATGTTTGATGTGATGTTAACTTACTGATGATGTTGAATGCGACTTTACCTGTGAACAAAAAAGGAATATATTAGATTGTGTTTGAGTTGTGAATTTGGTTGTTGCAGAAAACATTTTAGGAGCTAATAATAATATACTGAGGGCCCTTTTCACCACATTTTTAACCGATTTCAAAAAGGAGGAGGTTATCAATTCGGATGACTACTTATACTTATTCATTCAAATGCTAAATATTTGGATATCTGGTGAATAATGTCTAGTAAAAAACTTCATAGGCAATACAAAACAACATTCAGAACAAAGCCACAGCCACCGACTTCCGAAACTAAAGTTATGTGTGTTCTGTTCTGAAGGTTCTGAATTTATTTATCAGTTTTTAGTTTTCGAAGGCAGTTGTTTTTTTTTGAAAAAAGTTTTTTACTAGTCTTTATTCACCAGATATTCAAATATTTAGTATTTGAATGAATACGTATAAGTAGTCATGTGACTTGTCTATTTCTCTACCATTTTTTAATTTTATCTAAGACATCGTGAGGAAACTTGGACTTATAGTTGGACTTATAGGTAATCCATTCTTCCATACTTATTATTGTACTAGCTTCTGCCCGCGACTTCGTACGCGGATCCTGTTGCTTATGCCAGCGACAACGGGGTCGGCAAAATCGAAGATCTGAAACGTCTGATGTTGAATTCTAAGAGCCCGGGGACGGGAAACCAACGGGATGCGCGAGACGATTCGAGACGTTCAAAAAGTACAATTTTGAATCATACCTCCGATGGCGTAATATGTGGCGTAGTCAATCATAGGAGTATACGTAAATGCACTCCGTTCCTTATCAACCCAAGGAAGGTCGCCATGCCCCACGGCTATATCTTGAGACACATACGATTCTTCAGATGACGTCGACATTCTGTTCAGAGAATGTCGAAGTCGATCAGAATTCAAACGTTCGTTGCGCTCTTCTTCTGTCTCTCCATACCGTACTCCAGCAATTCTTTCTCTCTCACTTTCGAACTGATTATGAATATTTTGTTGTGTGCGTGTTCGGGTCAATGTATGATAATCTCGATCAGCAGTTAGTCGCGCATCACGTTCATCACTCGTTTCAAAAGACCTGTTAGTAGATGTGCGAATACGCTGAGAACTCAAGCGTGATTCTGTATCGGTAAACGTTTCCGATTCGCGACACAATGCATGTCGCTCACATTCGGACATCATCAGCGGACAGTCGCACATCACGTTCCGCACTTGTCTCTAGAGACCTAGAAGCAGATGCGTAGATACGATGAGAACTCAAGCGCAATTCTCTATCCGTGAACTTCTCCGACTCGCGAGACAATGCGTGACGTTCACGATCAGCGGTCAGTCGCGCATCACGTTCCCCACTTGTTTCAAGAGACCTAGAAGTCGATGCGTAGATACGCTTGGAACTCAAGAGCAATTCCCTATCCGTAAACGTCTCCGACTCGCGAGACAATGCACAACGTTCACGATCAGCGGTCTGTCGCGCATCATATTCTTCACTGGTCTCTAGAGACCTGGATGTAGATGCGTAACTACGCTGAGAACGCAGGCTTGCTTCGCGATTTGAAGAGGTTTCCACGGAGCGTTTACAGCCTGATGTTCTCGAACAGCATTAAGTCTATCCTGACGCTCTTCGGTAGATTCTTGGGAACTTATGATCCTCAATCTTTTAGCTCCTTTGGAACATTGGGAAAGATTTGACCTCTTTCTAGGCATGGTTATAGTTTTATTGTGAAGATACCTGATCAATTAAAATCTAAGTGACTGCTCCGCTGCGTTACCGGGGAGGCTGCCGTGTCACGAAGATAAATGGAAAAGGAAATTAAACACTCAAATAACATAAGCCCAAAGGCATATTTATTCGATAAAATAAAAAAATAAATTTGAGTTTTGGCCAGTAGGGTCAAATCTAGACTGTTACCGCCTTCATCGCGTGGAGGTACTCCCAGCTTATTATAATATACAGTGAAATTAGTGATAACTTAACAGTGACATTTTAAAAATAACAACTTTTATTTCCACATCAGATGTTTCTGATCTTCAATTTTTATAAGTCAACAGGAAATGCCCATCAGACCGAACAACTTTTGCTAAGACGTCATTAATAATATACATATGTGTTAGGGTGTAGCTGGGCTCTTGGAGTTCCTCATCAGGTGTTCCAGATGTTCAAATTAATTCTCTCAGCAGAAAATTTTTGCTTCTGTACCATTTTTGTATCTCTTATAGTTTAGCTGGTCTGTTGCGGTTCTGCATCAGGTGTTCAAGTTTCCAAGATAAATTATAGCCTATATGTTGCCAAGACTTAATACCTATACAACAACAAAAAAATCATTCAAATCCGTCAGTCGATTAGCGTGTACAAACAAACAGACATACAGACAAACAGACAGATTTTTTTTTTTGATTCGTGCTCTATTACTGTTTCTAAACCCCCCTCAATTATTTTTTTTTAATTTATTCAATGTACAGACACAGTTTTTTACTGTTTTATTATATGTATAGATTATTATAAATGTGAAAGTAACTCTGTCTGTTACGCTTTCACGATACAACGGCCGAACCGATTTTGATGATACTTGGTATGAAAAGACCTTAAACCCTGAGAAAGGAGACACAGGCTCCTTTTAAATCCGCGACTTCATCTTAACCGACACCGACAACCGACAACCGACACCGACATTCACGCTGACAAAGTCGCGGGCAAAAGCTAGTGTAAATATGTCTAAATTACAAATCTGCATTGAGTTAGTATGGTGATCACTGCCCATGGTTTCTCTTTATGAGAATGAGCCCTTGGTTTGCAGTGGAAAAATAATAGGCCAGTTTTTTGGTAAAACTGGCCGTTAAGGCGAAGATATACCCACGCCGGCGACCTTGAGCGACCAGAGTATCGTATGCGCTGCGTCCAAAACTCTCAAAGTTTAGTCGAAAAAATTAAATAAAAGATGTGTATTAAATTAAACAGTATTCTTATTTTTTGCCAACCATAATTTCTGTTAACACATTCATTGTGGTATTCATTACATATTTTTTATGGTAGTTTTGGTAAAAGTATTAATTATATCACTTTAACAGTGACGACTGTTTTGAATTATTTTGCTCCGCGCAGTCTTAATGTCAGTTTGTAATAAACGTAATTTAAATGTATCAAGCCTGATAAGACAATTCGAACTTCAACTGCCACTGTAAACTTAATCAAACCAAAAAACAAAACAAATGAATTCCGATATATCAGCACATCCCATAAACATTACACCAACCATCTTGAAACTAAAATAAGTAGCAGATACACGAGCAAAAAAGGAAAAGGAAAATAAAGAATAGTGCACACGACTTTAATCAGCATACTCATTTGTCTGACGACGATGGCAACGCATTAATGTCTGCGAGTCCAACGCATGGGGCGGAGTCGCGGACTCGTAAAACATTGGAGAAATATTATAAGGCTACCAGTGTACCCCGGAGGCAGCAATTAATAAGTATGTTAATACTGGCGGGAATGAAGAAAGTAGTATTTATAATACTCGATATTATACTCGAACGATGTACGGTTCGCAAGTGTGAACTTGGGTTAATCAAGTATAAAAATTGTTATTATTTTTATAGCTGGTTTTAGATTAGTTAGAATGATAAGACAAAATATATGTACGCTTTTTTTAAAAAACAGAATTATGTACAGCATAGAATGATGGCGATTTTAAATTGTGCGTTAATCATGCCGAATGCATTTAAAAGGCTGCCCCAACAGAATTGTTCTTGAATTAAAGTGTCAAAGCTTTAATCTAAAAGAGGACCTATTTCAAAAGACGTTAGTACTTTAATTCTATGTAATCTTATCTTTCGAATAGTTTTTATAACTTCATTGTTTAAATAAAAACAATGGAATAACCGCATTGATAATTGCATATTAAGCCCCCTTGTTTTTGTTAGCCGGTTAGCGTCATTGCGTATATATAAATGTATTCAATAGGTACACTATATACTGTCTCTTCAACAAGTGATAGTGACAGCAAATTCAATTAAAACCGGCTCTAAATACTGCAATTTCTATATGTGTAATTGAATGTGTAGAAGATAGAAATAGTAATTACATAAAAGTCGTTTGTATTTAGGATCAGCAAGAAAACTTAAATTGTAAGCTTATAGCATAAAGATTGATGAGCAAATGTGTTATTTTTAACGTTTTAACAGAATAAATATCATTTCTCATGGCAATTTTTGACGTGATAACGTCTTATAAATCGATGAACACCGGCTGCACGCACGAAAAAGTGTCACGTTCCACCTGAGCCTGAGCGTGCAAGCGAGAGCGCGGAACAAGCGATAGAGAGGAACGATCGGCCCAAGCAATAAGCTCCGCCCACCTCGATGGAAGAAATGAGTTGCTTATGTTATATATGTTAGCCATTATGTTTCGTTATGACGGTATCACGTAAAACTATCGTCCGTAAACCGACTTTATAGACAACCAATTTTTTCGTGAAGAAATAGAATTTACACTAATATTATAAAGAGGTAAAGTCTCGGAGGAGCTCGTGGCTAAGTTAAAGCCGTATATATTGGTCATCATGGTTAAGTTAAGCTTGCCGCGGTCGGTGAATGGGTGGCCAAACATTTCATACCGAGACCCCACCGTGTCTCCCGTCTTCCGCGTCTGTCAACCAGTTTTACCAAGGGGTATAGGGGTGACCTACCCATTTAGGCTAGGCAGAAGATGTTTTACCAAAAAAAAACGACGGTACAATTAAAAAAATGTAAATTTCTTTGCCAAACGAAAAGTAAGTAGTTCTAAATTATTATAATAATTGCACAGTGTTCAAAAATTGTAATCTGCAATACAAAATTACGAAGTTTTCTTCTGTAAAACGGTTTTAATTTTTCGTGATTGCCTCTATTGTTCGAGTCGTACCTGACTCTAACTTCAACCCTTTTTAACATTTTTATATACTTTGGACAACTTTCGGGTTAGTTAGTACCTAGGCGTTTATTCTAACAAATTGAGTTTACAGTGAAAATGGAAAATTACTTTTGTATTTTTATGGAATTGACTTTTTGCGTGTTTAAACAGATTTACACGTATTTTTGTAATAAATTTGGTAGATAAATGTATTTAAAATCTCAAAAAGATCTCGTATAGATCTGTTTAGGGTTCCGTACCTCAAAAGGAGAAAAACGGAACCCTTACCTATAAGGGTTCCGTTTTTGTCACTTTGTTGTCCGTCTGTCTGTCTGTCTGTTTGTCAAGACCCTTTATCTTGGGAACACGTGGAGGTATCGAGTTGAAATTAAAACCATATACTCAAGTCTACGGTCCCAACCTTCTATGTTAACGTGAAAAAAAGACGGTGGCAAATCTTAAGGCTAAGAACTCATGATGCGGTTTTCGCCCGCACCCGCGCCCGCAGCGGGAGCCGTAAACAACCGCGCACACCGCGGGCGTAAACCGCGTCGTGAAATGTGCTTTGATTTTTTACATATATATCTGCATTCTACAGAAGCTGCGGGCCCGCAACCGCAGGCAGACGCGGGTGAAAACCGCATCACGAGTTCTTAGCCTAACCGAAAGTAGCCAAGTACGCAAGAGATGTATAGAGTGTCTATACCACATACCCTGTCCATTAGGTTATTCCTTTTGTGACAACTGCCTTTGAACGTACTTAACTATTCCCGATTAAGTACTTAAAAATTAACTTTAAAATGCGTTATAAAATATATATTATTAATAAACTGCCTTATCTTATTGGATTTCCTATCTTATTCATGACTTCTTATAGACATTATATTTTTTTTTGTAAAAACTGACACATTCCTCTGTCATTCTCATAGTTCGATAGGACGGCAATCCGACACGACAGGAGAGAGATCAAGCGCAGGGTCAACTTTATGTGCTTTTCGAGGCACGAGGCTGTCACACCAACTTTTAAACTACGGACTGCAACTTACACAGCTTAAACCCATATTACACTTGGCTAAATTAAGTTGACTATAATTAATAATAATAATAATATGTGGGGACATTTTCACACACGGCCATCTGACCCCAAACTAGGGAGACCCTGTACTATGGGTGTCAGACAGCTGATATACATACACAAATACATTTTTTTTTTGTAAATACATACATATATAGATAAACTGTCGATTCAAATTTATTAAAATTCTGTCGATACTGAAGTGAAATTGCATTCAGTAAGTAAGTAGTAGTGGCAAAAAGGTTCAGAATTCAGTAGCGACTGAATTAAGTGGTTTTAATTTAGCCAAGTGTAGTAAGGACTTTAGTAGTCACTGAGGCTATCAATACAGAAGCTCTAAGATCTCCATCAAAACATTTTGAAGTGTGAACATAAGAGTAACATCAGTTACCAGCAGTTTATCTCGACACTCGTAAAACGCTAGCTGGGGTTACTTACTGTAATGTGTGAGGGCGACAGACTGCATAATTATACAACTTTTATATGCCTTTTTACAATCTGTAGCATATGCTAAGTTTTACATGTGTGGCAATTTGACTTAGGAAATAATAATAATATGTGAGGACGTTTCACACACGGCCATCTGACCCCAAACTAGGGAGACCCTGTACTATGGGTGTCAGACAGCTGATATACATAAACAAATATATTTTAAATACATACATATATAGATAAACAACACCCAGACACAAGGCAAACACAAGTGCTCATCACACAAATATTTACCCTGGGCGGGAATCGAACCCGCAACACGCTGCGCAGCAGTCGATCGCTCAGCCACTGCGCCAACCGTGTCGTCAGGAAATGTATTAAGAAGGAAGCTATTATAATTGTGTGTATTTTATAGCCTTCAAAAAATCCCTTAAACTAGATCCTAGTCGTATATGTATAAGTGAAAAGGTCTGTTTCACCACCTACAAATAAGTTCCGATTAAATTACTTGGAAGATGATTTAGTACTAGCTAATTCTTATTTATTGCTGTTGTAAGAAAAAATTTTTTCATAAAGGACAATGAGTGTAGATTTTTTAGATTAATAAAATTAAAAATAGTTACTTTTAAATTAAAAATACATCTTTTTCTTGTAACAAATATCATCAACCTTATTTTTTGTCACCGCTGATAGTCAGTAAGTACTAGAAATATAGAATATACAAAATTAACTTAATGTTGAACGCATAATCTAAATGAGGTCTTGTTTTAATAATCAAGGAGCAAGGCAAACCAAACAGATTGATGGCGAGATTATTATTCAAATTAGGGGAGGCTCGGGCCGTGTGGACCGGCTTTAAAATACTAATATTGTGTAAATCGATGAGCCTGTTTATTGTTATGGCAATATCATATTTAGAACTCAATCTGTTTGTGTTAATTAGTTTCTTCAGGGATGTTTGCTCTATTTTCACAAATTTATTAAAATTTCTGGATTTTTTTTCGTAATTTTGACTTGTACGCATTTACATATCTAATTACATCTAAAAATAAGGAATAAAAATAAACATAAAGGATATTAAGTTGATATTAATGAGTAATAATAGCTTTAAAGTCCGTAAAGAGTACTTACGCAATACGTATTCGTATTCGTTTTATGAAACACTTTTTGAATGAAAAAACGTTACCTAAATCACAAAATACTCGTACCTACTAAATCGTCCTTGATAAACAAAACACATTTTGTAACAAACCGATAAATCTAATATCACAAAAACAAACAAACATAGGTAATCTAATTCACATAAAATCTAAAATTAAAACCTCACACGGACAAACAACGTTCAACGAAAAGGTGTTGCAAAAAACAGAGCGGTCCTAATTTCCCACGCGATGAATTATCGCCCACTCAGCCCGTTGTCCGAATCACCCCAACTTCCCTCAAACGCAATCCCCATAATGGTGGCTCGGCCTTATTAAACGCTTGCATCATGCGAGGAAGATAAATGCATCTCGAAATTAATTAATAAAATTGCATCCATAAGTGTTCTTCTCTGATATGGCCCAGTCAAAAAGAATAAACTAAAATTTTGGATCCTTGATTGGAGCGCCATTTTATTTTCTTTAAGCATTAAATCTTGAGTGGCTAATGAAGTAAAATATTCATCTGTTTTTACTTTTAATTGTGATTTATACTTGTTGTTTGTGTTTAAGAATGGTTCTTGCACTCTTTTGTGAGATTGTTTAAGCTTATACAAGCATGCATAAAGCAGCTGCGATGCTTGAAAACTTTATTTACTTCAGAAGCTTAAAATAATGACACTAAAATACGCAATATTTATTTATTTTAATTTGCATGTGCAGTCACGAATCGGGCACTATCTTAACACATCACAACAAAATCGATATCCATATCAAGTAAATCAATTTAAAAAGTCAACAAACAAGTTCACACCGCTGTCTAGATCTTATAAATAATCTCGATCTACATTTTTACGATATCCCTAAAGAAAAAGGGACTAGTTTATAACTGTAGCAATGAGATATCCGAGTAATGTAACATTAATCGAGCAGTTAATTAAACAAAGAGCGAGTATTTCGCGGTCGCACGCGATCTCGTATCGCCACTTAGCATATTGATTAGAATCGGCGATCGACGCGAGAGCAGGCGCGCGGCAGGCAGCGTAGGCGCGTCTCACCGCTACCGGTTGTCGCGGCCCGCGATATACGCGCGACAAGACGCTAATCTTGTACCGATTACTTATTGCTATGAAAGTGAGGAGGATCGACTGTTGAAAGTCGTATCGAATATCTTTCGTGAAGTGTTTGACATTTGGGCATGCGTGACGTAGCTAAGTTATTAATTGCAAATCTAGCATAGCACTTAAGAATGTAGAGTGCATTATTATGTAGCCGTCGATTACCACTTAAGATTTTATTTATTGATTGAAAATAATATTTTTGTATAACTGCATGCCGATCTATAAACATAATTAATTTAGGTCTTATTGCTTAATTTGTAGTGCTTTGTACTTGAAGTATTTATAGTGGGTTTATTTTAGGTGCACCGTCTTCATATTCATATAATAAATGTAAATTAAAATAACTGGAAATCTTATTTACATAAAGGGAAACTACCTTTTGTAATGGGCAATTAGATTCTTCTCCTTTTAGGTACCTAAACGACATTCAAAAGTGACTTTAATGGCCTAAAGAAAATATATACAAAACTTAAATCTAAATAATAATATTATGTACAATTGTAAGAAAAAGGCAGGGAGCTCAAAGGGCATCAAAAAACTCGTCCACATCGTTGTCAACGGGAAACGTGCCCAACAGGCTGGCAGCATAGCCACGTTGTATGGCAATGCTGATTCTTTGACCTAAGAATAGACCAGCCTTCGGGTCACGTGAAGAGTCGACCAGCCGCTTGGCGATGTCACGAAAAACAATATGGGCACTCGGACCCCATGGCCCTAGAGTTTCCACCCCAAACGGCTCAAATATATAGGTTCCAAGAAGGTTATTATATTTGCGCCGTTTGAGGTTTTCGGCACCTGCAGCAGCCACCCCAGCACAACACGTAGTGCTAGGAAGATGAGATGGCGCAATTAATAATTTTACGTCGAAGAAAAGATTTTATTTGATTAATTTATAAAAAGAAATAAATAAACACGCGTGAAAAATCGCGTGTAACATCGAGTGTCGCGCGAAACGGTAGCTGTGTTTTACGCCTTAAACAATTTATGTAAGTAAGCTTTTCTGCGCAAGCACACATCCAACCACACGTTTTTCTTCTCTTTCGCACTCATTGATATCGTGTAAAAGTGAGTGAGATAGATATAAAACCTGATTGTTGTTTCATGAGATTACATTCTAGTTTTGGCATAATTAGATTAAATTGCTAATATCATGCAATAGTGTTGTGTGATAATTTTATTTGGTTTTGCATGTAATTAAGGACACAGAATTGGAGTTGCAACAATGTGCATTTATCTTACTTAGATACACGAGTCATTCTTCAATGATATACTTGCATATGAAATACTGTTATTTTCAAGTGTTCTTAAATGCTTCTTAATTCTTCAGGGTTTGAGATGTGGGACCGTAAAAAGACTTGCTGAATTATACTAATCGGTAGGCAATCAATAATTATAGCCATGAATGTAGACCTACAATATATATACACATAAATGTAGACCTAGAAGTCAGGCTGCACTTTGGGTCTTTGGCACTAAAGAATTAGTAGTCGTGTGCTTAGGAACCTACTAATATTTTTGCATAACTAATTAATTTATTAACAATACTGTGCCCATTACCTAACAAACCGATGAAGATAAGTTAATACAACAGACCAAACTAAACCATATTTGTAGTACCTTTATTATTTTATGTAACTTTCCACCGACATTTATGTCCATTTGCATAACTAGGAAGTAATTGGTACGATAAATAAAATCATTACATATAATAATCGTATTGATATGGATTAAGGACTGGATAGATTTATACGGAGCGGCTGCGTTAAAACACATTGATATTTGAAGTAGGTATAGAGGTTTTCTCCTATGTTCAGCAGTGGACGGCAATAGGCTGATATTATGATGATAATGATAAATCCTCTTCACTGCTTGTTTCGTACAAAATTAAATTGTTTCCCATCTCTCTGTTGATCAACTTTTACTATGGGGTCTAACCAAAAATATCAAAAAAAAACCAGTTGTTCTCTACATTTTATCGAGTTATGCGCACATACATGTTCTGTCAAAGTTAGTCTCATAGAAGAAGTGGTTACTTTTCATGAATACTACTCTCCCTTTAAAGTACACGTCCATCGTGTAAGCTAACACCGTGTATGCTATGATGTTTTAGAAGAAGATTTGCCAATGGAATTCTGTGACATGTAAAATTAAAAAAAGTGTCGACAGTTATGTTCAAATTTAAAGGCGCGAGCCTATTTGAATGTGGCTAATAAGTGCACCTCTGTTAATTCTTCGGGAGAAATCAGACGATGTTCTATAAAATTATATCAAAATTTTACTCGAGATAAGAGAGTGTTTTTGATAATGGCTAGTCAGAAACTCTAGACGTCTTTATCGAGCTGTGGTTTGGAGTAAACTTAGTAGTACTAATTGTCTGCATTTGTTATAGACTCCCGTTGACTTGCAATCTATTACAGAACCGATATAGGTACCTATGTCTGTTTAATGCAGTGTACAATTGAAGATAGAGACCGATTTCACAGAAAATAGTAGGTACCTCTAGTCCTTTTGCATTCCTTCAAAATGTCAACAAAATGACGAAATAATAGCTTTTTTCCAAGTCCTTTTTATTTTATTTTCTTTATACCAATAATAATACAATAATAACATGTGGGGACATTTCACACACGGCCATCTGACCCTAAACTAGGAAGACCCTGTACTATGGGTGTCAGACAGCTGATAAACAACAACCAGACACAAGACAAACACAAGTGCTCATTACACAAATGTTTGCCCTGGGCGGGATTTGAACCAGCAACACGTTGCGCAGCAGTCAATAGCTCAACCACTGCGACAACCGTGTCGTCAAATAAATGAATTTTCTTCCTCTATCTATGATAATACACAAATACACGACCTTATTAGGTGTGCAAAGATTTGTTTAGCAATAAACTCCAAGTCGTCAATTCCAGTGCATTGCGGTGTATGAAGTACAAATGTATTTAGTCCTTAATGCGATCGTAAAACGAGCTGGCTTCATTAAATGTTCTTATGCTATTGAGAAACATTCTGTGGTGCATTTAATCTCATTTAGTGACAGGAAACCTAGTAACAGAACCGCAATTATAGGCAGGGAGTGTGGAGCGCGGAAATACTGATTTATAACCAGTTTACAAAGACAGAATTAATGTTGTCGTCGTATTTTTTTAAAAGTATTTTTTAAGTGTTTATCCTTTTGCTGTCGGACGTCGATGATGTTTGAGGATTCATTTACCTAACCCTAGAGTTATAATAAATGACTTCAACGCGAAATTAAAAATGACAAAGGAAATTGCCGACTTTATTTTTGTTATGTATTTCGTTGGCATTATCAGTTCCTAATGCGCTTTATCTATTTAGGTTCCTTAAAAAAAAAAAAAATTAAAAGCTAGTTTGTAGCTAGTGGTACTTTACATTATCTTAAAAGCAATATTACAGCGTTATTAATATCAAAGTAACACCTAAAAAAACTAAACACTTACCTCAATCTATCATTAAAACATCGATACTACATTAAACTAAATAATAGCAATCAAAAACAAAAGCACGACTCCCGCACTACTGCCGCCGGACCGCGCAACAATCTTACTTTAATTGCATGTAACATAAATTACAGCGACTTATTACAATCCGCTCCCGATACACGCTGCCCCGAGGTAGTATTATGTACTGACGTGTTACCAGCTGATGTTTAAGTATTCAACGTGAATTAGAGATAAACATGGTTTTTACCCGTCATTGGTTTTTCCAATTAATCAGGCAAAAAAAAACATTGATAGAGTAGGTACCTACTTAATAAGCAAGTGACACTAAGGCTCAATGCACAACACCGCGGAATTCGTCGGATTAGAATTATGTGACAGATTGAATAATAAACTTTAAGAACAATGTTTTAACGTACAAACGTAAAACTATCGGTCATCTTCCGACGAATTAGCACGGATTCCGGTGAATTGAATCCTACTAAACACTACGAATTTGCGCGCAATGATCCGTTCCGTTCCGATCTGCGACGGCGTGAACCCGCTCATCTTACAAAAAAAAATGTAGTTTTAGATAACCCTTTCTTTGCAGTCGGGGTACAAACGTCGCTAATTCAATGTAAATGCATTTCCTAAAATATATTTTTATCGGTTATAGGACAGAAAAAAAATTGTTGTTAACTTTAAAAATGTTTTTCTTTAAAATCGATATTATTATTTAATAACTAATTCATAACAAATTAGTCTTGTTGATGCTTTCAACGGAAAATAACTTCTAAAAGAAAAAACTAAAGATTGTTAACATAAATGGTTAGTTTTCCTTAAAAATCGTGTGACATAATACTTAAATGTATTATTTTACGAAGTCCAAGTTACCCGCCATTATTTCGGTGCTAAAGAAATTTGGGCAATGTCCTTTTAATATAGTCCAGTCTAAACTAGAAAAATAAAATAATAAAATTTATAATTTATAATAGCCTAGTCACATCGGCGCTCTCTAATTACAATGTCATTGCATGCAATATATAAAAGTATGATCAGTATATAATTAAGATAAACACCGTGTGAGCTGCTTTGTAAGTTAAATAAGTTATTGCTTCCGCTCAGCTACTCTCAGATCGTATCCTAAACAATATTACAGCAGATAGTATTTTGATAACAATTATATTTTATTGCTCGTCTTAATTTATTTGGTCTTGTAATTAAATTGTGTGAAATAGTGGCTACAACAACTTTGTGATTGGGATTTTCATGATTATCCTCCTACCTTCTACCCTAATGCTGCACGTCTTCTCCTTCCAAACGTCTCTATTAGCTATCATCACATAGTTTGCCAGCCCATCATAGACCAGGAGGTCAAAAAGAGGTGCAAAATAGGAATTTTGCATGAAATCCTGGTGAAGATATACACAATATTTCAGGTGTATGTACCTATATCGCGTATTTTTTATATTATCTGTTGCAGGGCGTCCTGCATTTTGGACTGAGATATCCAGAGAATATATAGAGGAATTAGTAAGAATGTCTTTAAGAAAGTATGCGTTCTTGTTTACATCAACGCTGTGATCTTTTTATATATGTTTTACGGGATATTGTTAAAAAACCAACATGCATTATTGACAGTAATTTTTTCGAGACCCAGAACTACAGTCATAAGCTTTAAAGTAATTAACGAAATACTGTAAGTTGTCAATTAGGATGCTTACATTCCATAGTTCAATTTGCTTCTGGCAAGTGATGGGATCAGAAATGAAACTACTGTTGTGTCTGTGTGATATCATACTAATATTATAAAGAGTTTTGGTTTTATTTGTTTGTAAAGGTCTCTGAAAGTAGTGGTCCAGTTACAGAAATTGTTTCACTGGTAAACTCAAACTTAAAACCATTTATTCATAACTAACTGATCCGACAGACGTTACCTGTCCGTATTTTTTTAAATTTTATCATTTAAACATTCCCTGGACTTCCACAAATATTTCAAGACCAAAATTAGCCAAATCGGTCCAGCCGTTCTCGAGTTTTAGCGAGACTAACGAACAACGATTTATTTGTATTATATAGATAAACCATTAAAAGTACCTTTGAATTGTCAGAGTCAGTCAGTAAGAAAGTTGAAGCTAGTTGCCCGTTCCAAACTGTTGGTTTCTATGGAGAAGAACGAACAATGGTAGAATGGTACACTATTGCCGACTGCAATAGGCTAGGTTTAATGATTTAGTTGACTTGCATGCAGACGTGTGACATGTCCGTGTGGAGTCGGACGTAAAGAATAGTACCATCCCATATCTTCCCGTGGGTGTCGTAAGAGGCGACTAAGGGACCTACCAGAGATGGGCAGCAGCGTTCTCTGTGCCTTTGTAACAACCATACTGCGATCGCCAATCCGCTTGCCAAGCGTGGCGATTATGGCAAAAACCCCCCTTGGGGAGGCCTATGTCCAGCAGTGGACGTCTTTCGGCTGAAATGATGATGATGATGCATGCAGACGTAGCCGCGGTCAAAAGCTAGTTGTTATTCAAATTATCAGTCATCGTCGTCTGCCTCGCCTTTTCCCAACACTTTTAGGGTCGGCTTCCAGTCTAACCAGATACAGCTGAATACCAGTGTTTTACATGGAGCGACTGCCTATAGGACCTCCACAACCCAGTTACCTGGCCACACGATACCCCTTCTTTTTTTTTTATTAGCTTTTTGGGCTGTGATATTACTGCGACCAGAGTTGGTCTATTGTGATCGCCGCTTGTGTTGGTTAGAGATCGCCGCCAAACCCTGCAGCTGTTATGAACTGCAGGATCTGCTTTAGGGCGATCTCCCTTAGTTCATCCGGGCTTAACAGGTATTTGCCCAGATGATTGTTGCGCTTGTGCATTAGTGCTCTGCATTCCCCCAGAAGGTGAAGTGGCGTTTCATCAGCCTCATTACAGCGTCTGCAGGTTTGCGTAGCACTTAACCCCAGGTGGAACATGTGCTTGTTTAAGCAGCAATGTCCTGTAGTGGCTCTAGCTACAATGCGCAAGTTGTTCCTACTGAGTGCTAGGACTTGGTTACTAAGCCTTCTGTCACGATACCCCTTGGTAAGACTGGTTGTCTGATTTTCTGGCTTCTGACTACCTATCACGACTCAGGACCAAAGACTTTACGTGCTTTCCGAGGCACGGGTCAAATTATATGAGAGATACCTACCTACAGACAATTGAAAGCCGACCTTTTGACAGTGATAAATAAAATAATTATCAAGCATATTCTTATTCTTTGCTTTTGTGCATGATCGTACATAATGATAGTTGAATAGTTTCGATTTTATACAGTCTTAGTGATCTTTATGACACTTTCCCTT
Organism: Charanyca ferruginea; assembly: GCA_947361185.1. Classification (NCBI taxonomy): domain Eukaryota; kingdom Metazoa; phylum Arthropoda; class Insecta; order Lepidoptera; family Noctuidae; genus Charanyca; species Charanyca ferruginea. The sequence continues at coordinate 7,306,353 of OX376070.1, forward strand.
CGATTGTTGAAAAGATAAAGATAAGATATTAACGGCTTGACGTCGTAATTTCTCTTAGGACTAAGCTGCTTTTGTGCATTCATTAGGTATCTATATAATATAACAATACCTATAAAATCAGTTACCATGTAGAATGGTCAGGTTGGCATAGAAATCTGAAGCTATCTAGGTAAAATTGTAACTGCGTACTGCGAGGTCTGGCATGAAAAGAATACCTGAAAAGACTTGGGGAGGCCTTTTCCCAGCAGTGGGACACAACAGGCTAATAAAAAAAAAGTTGAAACCGAATAATTTAAAACATTCTGATCTGTCTCTTTGTTCCGCCTAATATCCGAAACGGCTGGTGCTATTGTGACGCGAATTTTACTGGCAGCTAGCCGATAGTTGATGTTCTTAGGAGTCACACCATGATCATATCAACCTTTAAACGCCCACTGCCGGGCATAGGTGTCCCCCAAGCGATGCATGTTAGCGACCGCAGTAGAAGTCACGTAGGCTTCTTATATTTAAGAACAAGAATTTGGATTCCGTACGATAAAAAAAAACCACGCAGATTACTGAAATTTACGAGGACGAAGTTGCGAGCATAACCTAGTTTATACTAATATTATAAATAAGGTAAAGTTTGTTTGTTTGTCTGTAAGGTAACCTCTGGAAGTACCTAGTGGTACGATCACAATAAAATCTTTCACTGATACAAAGCTAGACTAATTGCCAAGTATTATAGAATATAAGTATTTTATGGTATCTATACTTCCACGCGGAAGTAGACGCGGCAGAAGTTTTAATAATCGTCGTTGATAGATAGAATTACGACCTTATTTAAAATTAGCGAAAGTTTACATTCGCGGTAATAAACAATTTTAGTTCTATCTACTATCAACGATGATATACCTGCTTACCTAATCTTAGCTGTTTTACGAAATAAAACAATGAGTAGACGCACACATCATCATCATCAGCCGGAAGACGTCCACTGTTGAACATAGGCCTTTCCCATAGAACGCCAAAACGTGTGGCAACTTGCCGCTTGCATCCACCGGTTACCCGCGACCTTGACGATGTCGTCGGTCCATCTGGGGGCCAAGTCTGCTATTTTTATAATTTCCTCATTCCAACACGATCCCATTGTAATTTTGTTAAAAGTTCGTAATCTGCTAAATTCGTAATGGTCGATCATTGGTCGGTCGAATTAAAAGCAATGACTGCACAATGTGGTTCTAATGGTAGGTCACTGATCAAAGGAACTGTCAAAATTTTAGCAGATTACCGCCTAAGTCAGTCATTCAGTTGTCATTTTGTACAAGATTACCATTCTATATTATTTCTTTCAATGGCGCGCAGTGGTTGACCATTGGAAAGTCATAATGACGCCGTTTTATTAGTAGATTACCAAACTTGTCAAAATTAACAATTATGAAATCAATGATAGACCATTCTGACACTATTGTAATAGCAGACTTGAGGCCCCGGTGGGAGGCCTACCAACGCTGGGTCTTTCGGTTCTTTCTTCCGTATTGTTTAGTGGTTCTTCGAGCGATGTGGCCTGCCCATTGCCACTACAAAGTCAAAGTCAAGTCAAAGTCAAAGTCAAGTTTCCTCGTTCCGATGACACACATATAACATTATTAAATATTGTATATATTTAAGCATGTTTATGTAAACTAAGCAATTAAAAGTTTAACCTGGCAACACAATGTCGTATCTTTACAAGATATCAAACATGTAATAATATTGTCGCGACAAGAAAATTTGTGTTGAGCGAGCGACATTTATAAATTGGATCTTATCGACAAACAATTGAGCGATCTATTAAAAAACATGAATGACAAGCAACGTATAATCATCGATAAACGTAACTCGATTAACGACCGACTAAAACGGTAACAGAATACGGCTCCCGCGCAGATTATTCATAGTCTGATTATCATAAAATTAACTGATAATAAATCATAGGTGTTCCAATTATGTGGTAGTTTTAGAACGGATAAAATTACTAAGGAACGCGGAAAAAGCGTTTTGAGTTAATTATTCGATTGCAAATATACTTTAATGTAGATCGATTAGTGTTTAGTGATGTGATTAGGTCGATAAAAACTCGTACTTCCAACATATCGATGACAGAAAAACCCTATCACTACTTTTTGCATAATAATGCGTGTTTTTACTTATCGTAGTAATAATGGGCTATAATATTATTATTCATACTAGCTTCTGTCTCCGACTTCTGTGTAGATTTCAGAATTAAGCCCTTATTAAGAATTAACTCCTGATTTATCCACAATGTGTGTTAAATTTCACCTGAAATCAGTGAAATTTAACACACACCCGTTCACCCGTTTAAGCGTTTAAGCGTGAAATAGTAACAAACATCCATCCATCCATTCATCCAGTCACAAAATTTTGAGTTACTACAGTACTAGCGTTTGCCCGCGACTTCGTCCGCGTGAATGTCGGTTATCGCGGATGCAGACGAAGTCGCGGATTAAAAAGTAACCTATGTCCTTCCTCAGGGTTCAAGGTATGTTCATACCAAATTTCATCAAAATCGGTTCGGCAGTTTCATCGTGAAAGCGTGACAGACAGAGTTACTTTCGCATTTATAATAATCAGTATAATATGGATAGTATAATAGTATACCTACATATAGTATGGATAAGTACATAGATTTATCGATATCCGTGGATAAGTAGGAAGTAGGATATGATGTACCTACTTGAACTAAAGTTATATTAATGTATGTTGTGTGAAATGGTTGTATTAGAAACAGAAAATTACGTAAGACACGGAAAGTAAAGCAGTTCTAATGCTGGGGAACACCCAAATACTCCGAAATATTTTATTCCGAATTTCGATATTCCGATTTTCAAAAGTCCGAATTTCATAATACCTAAAAATTATAATCTCTATTATTTAAAATCACGAAAGTTATTTTACCGAATGTCGTAAATCCGATTTGTTTGTTTTCCGATTTTCATATGTTCGAAGAATCAAATCTCGATGAGTTCTCGGTCCGAAAAACGAAATTCCGAATTTCAATATTCCGAATAGACTGTTAAAATTAGGTTTCTGATTCAATTCAGATTCAAAATGGTGTCCCCTTGTTTCGCAGACAGAAATTTCATAGAATTTCGTTTCCCAGAAAATGTTTCATATAATATTTGGTTCTTGTATTTTTATTTCGACTATTATTGTTTCAAAGACTATTTACTTGAATGAAACATATTTCACAGAAACACAATTAAAAGAATTTTTAATAATTTTTTTTGTTTAACAAACGTATCAAACAGTGGAATTACTTTTTAACAAATATTGTTTATTCGGTGTATTTTTCTATGGAATTTATTTCAACAAAAATATATAGGTATAAAAAGAAAGACAATAACAAAAATAATCTTAAAAAGTCAATATGTTGTGCTACAAAAGTTAATGACAGAAATGAATTGCTGTGAAACCGACTCCACGTAGTCTTGTCTGCCCTACCCCTAGAGTGTAATTTAAATTCGCGTAGGCGCGGAGGGGCGAGGCGGCCAGCGAGCTGAGGAGCAGGTGGTTTTAACGCCCGCCGCCGCGGCTGAGGCTGGCCGGCGAAGCCGGCCAGTAAGCCGAAGCTGCGGTGGTGAGCGTGAATACCATCTGCGACGATAAGCTCGCGTGGTACCGCCGGAGCCCCGCAACGCCGTAGCCGTGACAGAAACCATGCCTGCTGCATGTTGCATGCTCGCTTGCATGATGCATACTTGTTTGCTTGCATGCTGCATGCTTGCTTGCACGCTGCATGCTTGCTTGCATGCTGCATGCTTGCTTGCACGATAAACGATTGCACGATATCGGTAAAGATAATCGGAATTTTAATAATCGGAATTTTAATAATCGGAATTCGTATTTTTGATGTTCGGAATTTTCATTATGTCGGACTTTTTGTTATTCGATCTTTTGAAACTCGGTATTTTGAGAATAGTAATTATAAACGTTCGGAATTTTGAAATTTTAGTATTATAAAAATAGGATGAATGATAAATCGGAGTTGCCATATTAGGAATTTTGAACTATTCGGAATTATGAAAATCGGTATTTTGAAATTCGTATTTCTGACTTTCGGAATAAAGTTTTTCGTATTTATGTAGTGTACCCCTAATGCTGCTCTGAACGTAATTATTATGTATCTATCTGACTTTTACTTGCATTCACTCGAGTAGAACAATAACTTATTAAGTTATTATAATATTGCTATTGTGTTAGTTTCAAAATACGAGGAGCTAGTGACTAAGTTAAGCTACGCTTGCCGCGTCTGTCTGCGGATGGGTGACCATCCATTTCTAACCAAGACTCCTCGGTGCCTCGGGAAGCACGTAAACCCGTTGGTCCCGGCTGTCATTTGTAGATATTTGACAGTCGTTATATGTAGTCAGAAGCCAGAAAGTCTGACAACCAATCTTACCAAGGAGTATCGTGCTACCTAGTAACTGGGTTGTGGAGGTCAGGTAGGCAATCGCTCCATGTTAAACACCGGTATTCAGCTGCATCTGGTAAGACTAGAAGCTTCCCTAAATTAGTTGGGAAAAGACTAAGCAGATGATGATGATGATTAAATTTCAACGTGTCAATGAAAAGGATATCTTAACTTCATTGTAAAAAAGGTAAATTTTGTTCCTTTTTCATCCGACTTCAAAAAAAGAGGAGGTTCTCAATTCGACTGTATGTGGTTTTTTTTCTTGTTTATTTTGTATTAGGTATGCCCACGAAGATGCCTCAGGGGTATACAAATTCTAACGAAATTGATTCAGCACTTTATGATAAATCAACAAAATCCCAAAAAAAACTACATAGAAGACGTTTTAGTTTCTTCAATCTTTGGAGTGCGTGGTTTTAACTGTATTGCCGGTTCTTAATGGATTTGGATGATAAGAAGGTACTAAGATAAATAAAAAGTGTGCTAAAGTTGTTTATCACTTTTTAGATTTTGAAGGCGGTTGTCTTTTTTGTAAAAAAAAATTTTTGTTTCTATGAAGAAGAACTAAAACCACTGGTCCGTTTACAAAAAACTTTATTTAAATATTTATACCCCGTGCACCAAGGCACAAAGGCGGACTCAATGCCTGCCTGCCTATAACATTACAGAGCCTGTAGACAAAATCCCTTTTTTGTTAGCGTCAACGCCAACGGAAACATCAAGTTGTATGCAGTAGACATATTTGCTTCACGTGACATCTCGTAAGCAAACGTCAACTGCATACAATGTGATTTTTCCGTTGGCGTTAACGCTAACAGAAAGGGATTTTGTCTACAGACCCAAGTCACCCGAAATGGTAGCGTGGTAGCACAACATTAACAACAGAGCTCATGTAAGGTAATTTTGTGGTTTTTGGGTTTTTAGGATTTTGATTATTTTTTTCGAAATTCTATAAGTTATAATAATTGACTAGGAACTGCGCGAACAAAATCGCAAGCACGTTAATATATAATATTTTTCACGTCAGCGTTATTAACAAAACGGTTAAAATTGATTGAATAAACAATACAGTGTCAGTTTCACACAGACCGTCTTCATCTTTTTCGTAAAAACTTGTACAAGGTTTTTCTTTACCTTCTGTCTCATGATTGCTTCATTAAACACAAGAAAGAATATTATGAAGTGATTTCAGATGAAGATAATAGTTTTTGAAGTTATACTTCTTTAGGCGCGTTATGAAAAAATGATGAGAGTGAAATTTTACGATGCGCGCGCACACCGTCACACAAAATTCTCACGGGAGTAATTGTAAACAACGCCATCTCTGACGTACATGCTGAACTACTTACTGCCTTCGTTGCTATTTTGTGACTCGAAGAAGTATAACTTCTCACGCGCGTACATAAGTACACACTGATTTTTTTTTTTATGTTTCCGAGTACAGTTGTGTATTAAAAATAAATTTAGCTGTGTTGTTGCCTTAGGTTCGGGATTTTTGTTAATAAACATACTGGGAAAAGTGTGAATGAACTAACATGGAGGAATTATTAGGGCATATTAAAACTATTCACTAAACGGTTTCAAAATCTTTGGCTGTTGTTTACTGCTGTTTGCCAACTCGCTTACTAAATCAATAGTAACTTGTTAACTTTAAATAAGAAATCATCACTTGTGACCCACGGATGCTCATCAAGTTACGGACTGGGTAAAGTAGCGTTTAGCTTAGTAAAATCTTACTTGACTAATAGACTGCAGCAAGTTCAAGTTAACGGTGTAAATTCATTGGGCTTAAAAGTAAAATGGGGGTACCGCAGGGCTCAATATTGGGTCCGATCCTCTTTTTAGTTTATATAAACGATTTACATACCTTATTTACTGTAAAATCAACCACAAATGGTATTATTTGCTGATTGCTTCATTGATTTTTAGAGTACTTATACGGACATAGCACCATGACGAAGTAAATGACGCTTTGCTTAAGGTTCATAATTGGTTTACTGTTAATAATTTAGTATTAAATGAGAATAAAACTAAATGCATAAGATTCGCTATACCAAATGTTAAAAGTAGTGAATGTAACGTTGTATTGAATAAGGATATACTTGAATTCTTCGAAACTGCAGCTCCAAGCTGTACTGCTTCGTGTCAGTACAGCACGAAGTGCGATTGCAGGTATTATTTTTTGAATATGTATTTGCTTTGGTGGCTTCACTCTCAGTGTTCCGCACTGTCTCTCTTCCTTTTGTTTCATAATCTGAGGTTCAGGTCTAAAGGTTTCAGAACTTCAAAGCGTTTACCCTGACAATTTCAGCCATGCTAAAATGACTTTGGTCTAGTGTCTTTGGGATCTTGTACCATAAATAAAATATCTAAATTCAACTTCATTATCCTCATAATCAAAAGATAAGCACCCGAACTCGATTAAATTGAAAAAAGAACTCCCTAAGATAGTTTCTCGGGCGGCTTCGGGCCTTGTCGGGTACGGTCGGAGGCAACACGATCCTGGCAATGATCTAATTACGTTGATTAATGATACACATTTATATCCCTCGTAAACGTACACTTAGGTACCCATCCGGCCCTTTAAGAATGTTTCATTCAAGCCGATAGGGAATTCGCGAACTGATTTTTTAAATCGTTGCATCTGCTGTAACGAACTTATGAAGAATATTTGTTAGATAAAATTTTATTTTCTAATATTGAGGGCACAGTTAGCGAAGTGATGAGTGATCGGCTGCTGCGCGGCGTGTTGTGGGTTATATCTGCAGGAGGAACAAAATAATTATATTTGTATAACCTAAGATCTCTGGTTCCCTTATTACGTCTGCGGTCGTTGTTTGTTTCACATTTTTGAATTATATATTAATATGCCTTGCTATATCTGTTCACATATTTTGGTGACGTAATAAAGATGTATAATAAAGCCGCGTCTGTGCTCACTCAAAGATTACTATAGAAAATATATTATATCGTAATATGCCTTGCTATGAATTATATTAATATATATTATAGCTACGTCTGTGACGGGCTTTATCGTTATTTTACAACCAATTTACACAAAATTTAAACACATTATACACTTTAACCTTCCCCATGAATCACTCTGCTTATTGGTGAGAACCGCATGAAAATCCGTTTAGTAGTTTTTGAGTTTATCGTGAACAGACAGAAAGACAGACGCGGTGGGGGACTTTGTTTTAAAATAATTATGAAGTGAAGTATGGATAACTATTGTTATTTAGCTGCTTTTTCTATGATGATTGATCTAATGATGATGGAGTATGGTATCGTTAATATTTTAGTAAAATATGAACAAATGATCAACATATGACTTGATCTAAAGATATCACAGAAATCTACTAATTATTTCGATTTCTGTGGAAAATATCATCTGTCGTCCCTTTTCAGCGCACTGTTCATGCTTGGGGCCAGACAGCCGGTATTTTGTTATTCCGCCTGCATCTTCACCTAAGCAGGCCTAGGTTACATTGGTGTGACGCTTTACCTAGACGCTTTACAAAAGGATAGCCCGTGGATAACGCCACAAAGAGGAATGTGGTACGTTTTGGAGTCAGTCCATCAGTAGGAGAATTAGGTGGTAGCCTTAATGCCCGAGTACTCAAGAAAATTAAGGTTATTAGAAAACGAATAGAACTACTTATTTGTTTTCCAAGAACCTTTATTACATTCAACAACTAAGACAGCAACAAATTGTAAAATAATAAAGAGTATGTAAAGAGAAACTTCACATAAGCCTAGGGTTGTCCGGATGTTGGAACACTTTTAAGAAGTATTTAACAACAAATAACTTCTTGTTTAACACATTATTTTAAGTATAAAAACATCAATGTATGGTAAACAAAACATTAGTCGGAAATCTAGAAAATTGTTAGTTGGAGTATCTGAAATATACAAGTGTTAACGTGTAGGTAGGCAATAGTTTTGAGACTTAATGCATCCTAAGTAGAAGAAAGTCAAGTTGTATTTTTAACTTTTCGGTTTAAATAAATAAATAAATAAAAATAAAAAGCCCTCTATTTCATGCATATTTAGGAAAGTAAATTTACAAAGCTTTTTAGATTACAATTTTTGTATAAAAATAAAGAATATTACTACGTACATTTTGATTTGAATAACTTTGTACAACATGTTTTAAGCAAATAAATATTATTGTTATTATATTATTCAAGTTTCACAGACAGTTTTTATTATTATTATTAATTAGGTCATTTTTAATTGATATTTAATTGAAAATATGAGTAGGTAGTGATCATTGTAAATTCTAAAAGGTTTAAAAATTGTTTCATGCAGGCATGCAAGAACCCCTCTTATGTGAGGGTGAAGGCCTCTTTCGAAGGAACTTTTCGGGTTTTAATAAATAAATAATTCACTAACAGTAGCATAGAATAAGCCACCAACCATACTACTGTAATATACTAAAACTGAAAAGGTTGATTTTTCAGTTTGAACGCTCTAAACTTCGAGTCTACTGAACAGATTCTGAAAATTATTTTGCAAATAAAAAACTAAGTACGTTTTCCCTTAGTGCTATAAGGCTATACTTTATTATAGATTTACTAGATTCAATATGAATGATGTAACCGAAATTTGTAACATATTATTGATTTTAAGAGTGTTGTTCATGGAGTTTCTTGCTCGTTCTTCTCCATAGAAACCTACTGTTTGGAACGAGCAACTAGCTTCAACTTTCTGACTGACTCTGACAATTCAAAAGTACCTGTGAATGGTTTATTTGAAATAAATGATTTTGAGTGCTGAGTTTTTTTGAGTTGATTAAAAAATGATAGGAATTCGTAGCAAAATAAAAATTCACGTGAACGAAGACGAGGACAAATTTAATAATAGTTTATGTTTTTTCCACAATCAATGTTACACTATACTCTTTATTTACAGTTTTAGGTAATTAAGTCCAAACGTCTCAATCATAAACTGTCGTATCTCAAATCTTACACGTCCTAATAATTTCAATAGGCCCACACACACCATAGGGCACTTTCATATCATTAATAACTTCATGCTACTTTGTTCTAAGTGATATTATCTATACAGAAACGATTTCTTTGTACTCTCTAATTACACAAAGTAGTGTATTTTAATTATATGGAAGGGTGCAGAAAACTGGCGTTGCTTGAGGCGTAGTAAGTGCCACTGGGATAGCTATGAACATAGAACTTTGTAGCGAGCGTTAGCTAGGGTTTTTGTAAAAAACCATTATTTTACGTATTTTTTCCCACATTTTTTCTCGAGTAACAATTATTTGATACTTTGGGTAGAGGATGTTTTGTAACAAATCATGTGATTATTTTTTAAATTTAATTTGTAAAAATGTCACATTCTCAATAATAGACAGACCTATCTGAAAAACACAGTTTTTTGGGAAATCACAAAAATCTTTTCACAATCAGAATTTGCCTTTCATATTTATGGTTAAATTCCAAGAAAAAAAGATGGATGACGTTGAAACATATATTTTTATTTGTCTAACTCATTTAGTCCACTTCATGTCCATATAGTGTCGGACGTAAAGAATAGCACTATCCCATATCTTCTCGTGGGTGTCGTAAGAGGCGACTAGCGCAGGCAACTAGAGCAGCGTCCTCTGTACCTTTGTAACAACTATACTGCGATCGCCAACCCGCCTGCCAAGCGTGGCGATTATGGCAAAACCCCCCATTGGGGAGGCATTGGGGGGTCCAGCATTGGACGTCTTTCGGCTGAAATAATGAATGATGATGATGAACTCATTTAGGGCCCAAACCGTAATCGACCAGTCTATTGCTGAGCGTGCGAATTATAACAGTTTTTTTTAAACAAAGTCAATATTTTCAACCTTCGCGTCAAGTCGCCATCTTCAACTCATAACACATTTTTACACCACAATTAAATCCCCTCTATAATTTGAGCGACGTCTCTAGTCTACAGGGTGTCACTATAAACTTCTTGTGATTAGTACTCGCCGCTTAATAATCGTCTTGGCAATATTTATTGCTTTAGCGCGCTAATTATCAAGGAATTTTGATACTGAATTATTGGTCTGCAGGCTGGTAACTCGTTAATTATATTTAATTTTAATACTGTTATAGTTATAACTGATCCGTGAATGATAGTTTTGAAATCTTATGGCCAAGTTAAAGTGGGACAGAGTAAAACGTTGGTCAATTAAAGGCTTTTTGCAATTAAGACGTAGTGCTAGACGTTGTTTGTTTAATTAGAAAACTTGTTATCCCTTTAAGTGCTGCAATTTTTTGTCTGCTAAGATTTGTTTTTATGATGTCTTGTAAAAAAATATTTTGCTAAGTACTTCGGTACTAGTTCTAAGAAAGATGGCATTAAAAAAAATATTTTAAGTTCTTATAAGTTGGACTTAACAAGAAAATACCAAAATATTTTTGGATTATTATTTTTAGTCTTAATTTCTAGTAAGGCGAAAGCTCTATTTAGACTATCTTTTGTTTTGTTTTTTTTTTTCAAAGCTATTTTTAGAACGTTTCTCTTCTACTTTAGTATTAGAATCTATTTGTTTTAAAAGAAATATTACATAAATAATTCATACTAAAAGTTAAAACACTCGAGTAACAGCGCAGGAAGTAAGATGCATTCAATGATTTGTATTCTTTATAGACATTAGGACAGGGCCACGTATAGAGACTTCTTAAACCACTTAATTTTTTTTTGTAAAGCAGAATTTGTAATAATGGAAACAACTGATGAACGGGACTTGAAAATCACGAGAGAAGACGTATGCTTACTTAAATAGGTCAAAGAATGTAAAGAAAAAGGGCATAAAAGAATTGTAAAGTTTTTCTTACCCGAAACCATTCGCTAGCGAGTAAAATCTCACGTAAGTACCCTCAAACCTCGGTTTCCCTTTGTTTTTATTTTGCACAGAAATTTAATTTCCTGCACTCACGTGTCACGAGCCTCAAAAACTATTGCGCATCGCTCAACCGGTAATACAAAGCAATCTAAATTGGAAAATAGGCAATGCGCAGTGTGTGCTTACCAAAAACGACCATGCTGAATGCGACGCGATTAAAAAAAGAAGTCTGATGCCGATCGCGCCGCGGGAGGGGTGTGGGAACCCCGTTTTCCCCCCTTTTTTTCCTATTTTTTTCGTTTTTTTTCGGGGAGTGGGTGACGCGGGTGCATGCGCCCGGCACCCACCTTTGTTTCGCATAAACAAATTAATTTCGGACGCTGTTTTTGATGGTTAATATGTTCGAAAACTGGGTTTTTTTTTCGTTTGAGACCAATCGGGTGAAAAGAAAAGCTTTAGTGGGGCATTACTAAGTTACCTGCTTTCGTAAAGTGACCATACTGTGCTTGCCTTTTGTTCTATGAACGAAATAAGTCATTTTCAAAAGCAAACCGGATAATTGCAAATATCGGGGAATTTACCGTGTAAAAGTTTTTCGAGTTCGTGCTTGCTTCATTTAATTCAAAGGATTCTTATCTTAAGTAGAAGGAGGTAGGATAGGAATCACACTAAAAGCCTAATCACCAAAGACTCTGAATCTAAACAATAACTAGACAGAGACAGCGTTATACACAAAGAAGTTAATTCAGGGAAAGTTGCGATCAAGCCAAAAGAAGAATTAAGTAAGTCATAAAAACTTCGTTGGCTACACAAACCCGACCCGCTCATAGGAACGAAATGCAAGTCCTTATCTGTACCTACCACAAACGCCGCGACCTATTTAGCGGCCCAACAATTGACGCAGATGGAATCAGGTGATAATCAGCCACTTCAGACACACGTTGCGCGTACAGGGGAGGCTGGTTCCCCGCACCCACTCATTAAGGGGGGGTGGTGGCGAGGACAATGCATGTTTGTACTGCTTTTTGCCCATTTTTTTCATTATTTCATTTCATTTCGCCCACCGCCCACACGTCCGCGCTCGCGATTGTGCGCCTCCGCTTTTTTATAATTCGTTACCTTTTTTATCGGTCGCTCCATTTTCAGAGGATGGGTGGAGAGCGGGAGGTTGCACACGAGCGGTTAAACGCTGCGTTTCGAACGCAGATGTTTGAAAACATTTTAAAGTTAATCATGATAGTCGAGTCATCATAGTAATACGTGGTGGTGTATCCGATTTTTTAATTGAGCAAGGAAGTGATCAAGTTTTATGTTTTTGTAACGATCTTATTACACATAATTAAAAATTTCACCATAACGTTAAATTCGAGGTTAACTTTTATTAATCAAAAACCGATTTAAAATTAAAATATTTCACACAATTTCTGGTTCTAAAACAATTTCACAGTCGTTTTATTTAAATAATAATCGAATTAAATACTCAAACACAATTATTAATTAGCAATCGGCTGTCAGAAATTTTTGTTAACGAACGTTTATGATTCACGGTTTCAATTAAGAAAATCGAAGATTAGTTTTATCTTGCTTTAATTTTTTTTTAACTGGTGTGCAATACTATATTCCTTATAGACCCTAAGGGTTCTATAATAAAGTCTAATTTTCCTGATACGAATTTTCTTCGGATTTATTTCAAGTATTTGCGACGTTGATGTAAAACGCTCGTCTGTTTCCCCGATTTCATATATCAGATAGCCACTCGATCTAAGTTGTGCATTACTCATATTGTTAATAGGTTCTTTGTTGGATGCGATAGGTGATGTGTATTGTTTCTGGCCAGTCTCTGAGTAGCGATGGGAGATGTCCTATTGCTGAATAAATTGATGATTGCAACACTTTTATTTTTGTTTAATAGACTTTGTAATTTATCTCTTTTGTGTGTGTAATAGAATTGTGGCGGTATTGAGAGTTGTTGTGATAGATATTGCTTGATATTTTACGAGTTAGCTATTTTCCTAGCGATTTTTGTCTTTGATTTTTGTCAATATAAATTACCTGCATGTGAATGAATATATAGTAATTTTAAATATACATTAAAATAAGCAAGGGAACAGGCTATAGCTACGCCATCTCTTTTATCAGTAACATTCAATAAAAATATAAATTGTGAATAAATACAGGATTAGAACCGACCATTAAGCAGTGTTTCCATTAATTTTAATGCGGACCACCGACATTACGGGACAAAAGACAATAGAGACTCCCTAAACATTAAACATGTTCACTAATTAAAATCATCGAACGCGATTTCAAATAAACGATTCACAAATGTTACTTCATATATTTAATAAACTTACCAACAGATAGCAAATTTAATTAAAAACCTGACGACACAAAACGCGATATCCTGAACAGTTACTCCAGCAAACATGATCAAAAAACAATTACAAATAAAAAAATAAAAAATAACACAATCGAGACACTCCACTCGTTCCGCTGTTCGAATTTATAAGTGTATTGAAAAAAAAGTATCGAAACTGGTTGTAATGTACGTGATTTCGCATTTTAATTCGTCTGTAATGTTGGGACATCTCCCTTTTTAAATGTTTATTGCATATTTTTTTTCTTCGCGCATTATTAAGCGGAGCCGCACGTACGCTTGCATATCTACGCGCACTTTGCATCAGATCTCATAGGCGCAAGATATAACATAAATTTAATACTATTGTGCTATTATTTGATCGATGCGTGGCCGCCATAAACTGTTTTGAATATTCATTCTTAGTAAATTGGATTTCTGTTATTAAGATCGTAAAAGTTGTGTAAATTATCGTTGGAATTTTTGTAATGTTTATATAATGTGCCTATAGCGTTTTAGCACCCATAGCAGTAGCAATGCGGATAGGGAGGGAGAGGAAAGAAAAAAGAAAAGACAATAATAATAATTGGGGACATTTCACACACGGCCATCTGACCCCAAACTAGGGAGACCACAGGGTCTCCCTGTCCTGACACCCATAGTACAGACTATGGGTGTCGGACAGCTGATATACATACACAAATACATTGAGATGGATAGATTGTGAGAAGAATGATTATAAAGGAAAAGGGAGTCAGTGATAGCATTACGGTTATGTAAAGGTTGCATGTATATGGCATGCTGGTCGAAATCATTGACTAAATGTTTCGTCTAAACATTCTGGATTCGTTCAAGAAGCTTTTCATATTTAGAACGATAAAGATAAGACCACGGACTAGAAAAAAAAGAAGGACTCCACGCCACGCATATCAAAAGTGAAGCACCTAAAGTACGCCGGACTGAGACGCACACATAAATCGGTACGGTCGGTAGTACTTTCGGCGCGGAATCCTTTTTTTTCTATTCCGGACGTAAATGTGTGCGTGAGGCATGTTTGTACAAACGGTCTGGCTTACTTAGGGTGCTTCACTTTCGATATGCGTGGCGCGGAGTCCTTCTTTTTTTTCTAGTCCGTGGATAAGACTAAGTCATATTTTTATACGACAAGGGTAGTGTTTGATCTGATGTCGTTCTTCCGACAATATGAAGAGCTAAATAGCTTTTGCCGGCTATTGCCGGCCACTGCTGTACGTATGCCTCCCTCAGAGATCAACAACCAACCCGGTCTTCGGCAGGTCGCATTCATCCGCCGCCAGCCACCTTCTTTAAATCGTCGGTCCATCGTGTCGCTGGGCGTCCCACACTACGCTTGCCCAAACGCGGTCTCCACCCTAAAGCGTGTCTGCTCCATCTACCGTCTGTCCGTCTACATACTTGGCCAGCCCAATTCCACTTCAGCGTGCTGATTCGACGCGCAATGTCGGTGACTTTTATTATTATTACGAATTCTACCCACCAGAGAAATCCCGAGCATCGCTCTTTACATAGCACGCTGAGCAACCTTGAATTTGTGGACCAGGCAGGTTTGTGGTTTTTGTGAATTTGTGGGAATTGCTTTGCCGTGTTTAATTCCAAGAACCTCCTCTAACACGAGAAAAATAGACATCGATCTGGTACCCTAAGGGTTTAGCAGGTTTGAGCTCTTACAGTTGATAGGACGGAATGGAAGCAGAACACGTGAAGTGCCGAGTCCAAGTTACATGGGGCAAGGCGGGAAGATGATGGTGATTATTTTAGCACCCGAGTCTCAGGAACTCTCTAGGCTACATATGCACGGGCTATTGGTAGGTATTCCTAGTCATGCTGCGTTTTCCGCATTCAGTTTCTTTTGGTAAGTGGAAATTCATTACACATCGACATCCCTCCAATCGTCGGAGACCACATCAAATTCAAAACCGTTTTTTTAGTGAGATTTAATTCTATTTGGATTCGCCATATTTTTTTTGCAAGGAAAATCGAAACTTGGTAGCAACTTAAATGTATTTAAATATATTTGTGTCTGTATATCAGATATCTGACACTCATAATACACCCTGTATTATGAGTGTCAGATAGTTTGGGGTCAGATGGCCGAGTGTGAAATGTCCCTAAATATTATTATTAACTATTATATTGAGAACGTAAGTGTAAATATACTTATTTTACATAGCACTAGACTAGCTGATGTCCGCGACTTCGTCAGCGTGATTGTCGGTTATCAGTGGGGGTTTTGATTTTTTAAATATATATAATATAAGTAAGCCTAAGTTACTCCTTATAAGATCGGATATCTGCCAGTGAAATTGCCGTCAAAATTGCTCCACCCTTTTAAGATATAAGCCGGAACAATAAACAGGCAAAAATTTAAAAATCTGTGTTTATCGTATTACTACTGTATATTGAAAGTATATATAACTATCGTATATATTTTTAGAATACATTTATGTTATTTTGACATTACAAACAGACACTTCAATCTTAAATATTTTTATAAATAAGTGAGGATCTTCTTGAGATGCTGCAGAATTTTACAGCTTCGAAAAAGGGAAAAGACAAATAACTGCTTTTCTAAAATTAACATCATGATTCTAATTAATTACCTATTTGTCAACATTTTTAGGTGGTGTTTAATTATCTGTCATCCTTAGGTTAAATACCCAAAATCTGGTCTAGTAGCTCTTTAAGCCCTTACGATATCTTTAACATTAGTTAGATCTAAGTTGTGTAAGTACAGAAGTCGACTTTGAAATAACAGTAAATAAATAAATACTTAAAACTTATTATTATGTGTAAGCACAAAGTAAATTGTCATAAAAATTAAATCGATTACATTATAAAACAACACAATTTAATGACTCTACGTAGTAACTTGTTTATACAGATTAATTATTAAAGATTTTATTATTACCTAGGTACTTGCTACGATGGGTATACAAATTAATAATTATAAACAAACGAAACTTTACCTCAAATTAAAAACGATTTGAAAATTTTAAACAGTGTCAGGCTGGAATTCAAAATATCGTTAGGGCCTTGAACGTCTACAAAAAAAATCTGGTCACTGAATTTGCATTTATTGTCACTTTCTGTGTTCTTATGGCACTAATCTATACGATTACAAAGCATAAAAATCTATCTTAAAATCCAGTCAGCCAGTTTTTCTATTTTATTTACACGAAATCTACATACGAGTTTACTTTTAAATTCAAATAATAGAACCAACTGATTCCATGGCAACAGCATTTCATAATTAAAACCAAATTCGTGCATTAGACGCCCAGAATCATGTGCTAATTGCACAGGGCTACCAACAGTCGCGACGCGAGCCTGACAAACGACTTTGATCAATCACGTCCGTCCTCCGTGGTAGCCCTGGCCGCGGCTGCGACGCCGAGATTTATATTTGTAGCAACCCTAGCTTCGGAGGCGCTACACCGTATTTACCGCTGTCAATATTAATTTGGATGCAACTTTGAACTTTATTCTTTTTACACTAACGTTCTGTTTCGTTTTTTGTTGGATGTGGGATCTTTTGCAAAGTTTCTGGATAACCATTTGGTGAGAATCCGATGGGTTTATGCGTAGGATATTATTTTATGATGTGAGAAATGCTGCATAATCTCGCGTTGTTTATTCAACTTATTGTCCGAAGAAGAAGTCTTATGCGTATAAAATAATCAGCGAGTGAATACTTATTTTGGTATTTAGGTAGCAAGTAATAACGATTGCAGTTAGATTTGCTTACTCCTGGAGTAGCCAAAACAACGTCATTTTGTCATGGCTGTATTATCTTTTAATATACATTACGGCTAAAGATTGGGGTCATTATAAACTTAAAATAAGCCGGATAAACTTAGGTTCATTTTCTAGGAGAGGCTAATGTTCGTTTCTTACAGGAGGGATTGGTCCACAGTAGCTCAGGACAGGAGAACGAGTGGCCTTTGCCCTGCAGGGGGACAACCCCTTTTTATCAAACTACAACAACAAGGTTAGGTTACAAGGTAGAAGGACCACATACTAGCTAAAAACAAAATAAAATTGATTTAGCTGACTCAAATATTCGGAGCCCGAAATGACCGAGACGACTTCCCGAACTCTTTACACCCTCATAACTTATTTAATCAGGCCCAACTTATTTCCATAGTAATACATTTTACCTTGGGTAAGCGACAAAATTTAAAACCGCATAATGACACCGAAAAAACGGTCTCAACGTTTTCACTATAACTTTTGTAATTTACAAGCCAATTAAAATAAAAAATGGGATGCACCCCACAGCCACCCCTTTAATTATGATTTTTTGCATTTTTTAATGATAATAAATTCGCTTGACTGCAGTGGCGTCCGTTGTTCTACGTTGGCCAAGCATTGTTTTTTGTCTTATTATAATTTTTTAAGTAAGTATTGATGAGGTTGCTTCAGTTTGGTCTTTATGTACGATACCTAAGATTCATTGTACATTGTACTTAGTTCACACTAAGATATAGAAATAAACAAATATCTTAGCTAAAATCTTACAAAAATGTTCGCAACTCAATAAAGACCAGCCACAAGTATTCTATAATAGATAAATGGGAATTATGTCATGTTTACCATCAATCGTATAGACTAGTTTCCGGCTCAAATAGTGAGACCAGACGGCGGCGGCCGCGGCGGCTAGAGGTCAACGTAAAGTGGTTTATAAAAGAAGAACCAAACACCCCAAGGAACGAAGGACCATTTTTTATTAACGCGGACCTTGGCAATGAATTTGAAAAACTGAATAGAAAGGATCTAGGAATAAGAGTTCACATAAAGGTTATTAAGTTTTAAGCTTTTGTAAAGTTATCTAGGTATATTAATATTATGAAGAGGTAAAGTTTGTGTTATTATAGGGATGTAGAAGTGTACAGTTCCATTACAAAAAATCTTTCGCTGAAAGCTATGTGATAGGATACTTATATTTCATGATACATTTGATTTTTACGGTAGAGGGTGGTAGTAAATAAGTTTATTATACTTTCTTAACATCTACGTCATCTACGTCTTTGATAAATAAGGCCAGTGTTCAGTGATAAGCAAGTTAAGGTCCTTAGATGTTCTAAGGTAAAGTCGGTTCAAGAAATCAAGGTAATAGTGTAAATAAACTGGTCTGGTAAAAAGTCCCTAAGGACCAAAGTCAAACACTTGATGTTTTCTTAACAAACCCGCCCCTACCTGTTGCGATTTTATTAAAACATTTTGATAAAAGCGACATGGAATTTTCGTGTGTGTCATGATGCCATCAAATCATACGAATGATTAATTCCTGCGAGTGTTAGTAGTGTTGAATATGCAGTCGTGTTTATTTTTTCTATTGGGTCTGGGACATTTTGTACCTATTTATTTGTTAGCGTTCGTTTATCTAACCTGATATTATCATTGTTGTCAAACAGATAATATCTGGAAGTGTACTTGTCAGTCAAAACTCTTAACCAGTCAAAACTACTTTTGACTACAAAAATCAGTGAAAACTACTTTTTAACGGTTTAACTTTATTCTTAATATTTAGAAACCTATTTTTTCTAGGTTTTTTTTTCAGTGACCCTTTTAGAACTTTGGTTTTGTAGTGATTCTTATGACTAAAGCGTTCCGTATTTTTGATTTTGTAATGGAAACGCGTTTTATCTTAATAAGGGTTTTCACTGAACCCAGTCAAAAGTAGTTTTGACTGGTTAAGAGTTTTGACTGGAACATACTATACGATTACAAACTTTTTTCATTGTTAGCTTTACTGTTTCGGAGTGCTATAGAATAAATGTTTTACGTATACTTGACTTCCAAGCGGACGGAGTCGCGGGCAGAAACTAGTGATTATTAAATCAAATAACAAATTCTCAAATCATTTTTGTGAAGGTATGTTTTTTTTTTATTAATTAATAGGCTTGCGTTTGACCGCAATTCACCTGATCTTAAGTGATGATGCGGCCTAAGCTGGAACACGCTTGCCCAGGATGAACCGGTTCACTCGTGCCTTGAAGATACCCAGATTATACTTATCAGGGAACAGAGAGGCGGGCAGCGAATTCCACAGTCTGGCAGTTCGCACAATAAATGTGGAATCAAAGCGCTTGGTTCGAGACCGTGGAACTTCAACCATGTCAAGTTATAGTTGAAAAAATAGTAGCAATAAAAATAAAATCATGCACAAGCGAATCATGAAAGCTTCATATGTAAAAATGGAGGATTTCAGTAAACTGATTGTGGCGGATTGATGCACTAGAAAAATATTAATTGAATGCCAAAAACAACTTGGTGCACTCTCATACCTGCTCAAATGAAGTAGATACAAATTGAACGGCAGTCGATGTGGATCCGAGCTTAGTACCTACCTGCCTTCCTCACAAAAAGCCGAATGGTTAATGAAAAAACTACACGCAGTCAATATTTGATGAGAGCCAATTTAAATGTTCGTCCACTTGTAGACATCGCATAGTTCGATTCTGGTGAGCACCGGCTACGAGCGCGGCCCATGTGTGGGGGCGCCGCGCCCCCGTCGATTTCCCGAAAAAAGAAAAAAGGAAGAAAAAAATAAAATGGCGTGCGCGCCCGCGTCTGTGTGCGTGAAAAAAATGCAGATATAATGCAAGTAATAATAATAATAATAGGCGATCGGCGGCGGCGCGCCTCCCCTTCACCACCCAATTTTCATTCAAATGTGCTCGACGATTTTTTAAACTATTTTTTTCACCGCCAATATTTTTTCGGGATTTTCCATTAGCAATGCGACTGTCCGGATAGTTCGTGTTGTCCGGTGAATAAGTGCTTTGTCCGGTCTTTTTGTGCAATGCTCGCTTAGATAGTAGATTTCATTAAAAGTTAAACAGAGCAAGCGGTCTGAGTATTATTGTTTCATAACACACATTAGTTTTAATGCAATCCTCGCTCATTGTGACGAGACTAGGACTGTAATGAAACTGAAACCTACAAAATTATACAAAGTAACGTTACAATCTGACGTCATTCATCTCTCCCTATCTAATTGGATTAGTGCGCTTCATTCAGATGATAAATTCAAATAATAATCAAGAAAACAATTTATTCCGACTCTTAAGACCTAGTAAGTACCGCTTCATTCATATTAACAGAGTTCGAAGAAGTGATGTGTAAACAAGAATTAAAGAATCGACAAAGTTAGTAGAAAAGATTACTAGCGTACGCACTGTCTTCCCGTACTTAGTGAATGAAAATAAAAGTCATTCTGGCTACCGGTGTTTAGCCCGACCAACGAACTAGCATTAACAGCTTTACCTTCATTCTAATAGGGCTCAATTTTGTGCAACAATGTGGTTCGGCTAAGTCCACGTGTAGGTACGGGCCAAAAGTTACCAATCGAGTTTTGTTGAAAATTCGCTACATACAAAATATACGGTTTGTCTGAATTTCGACATGTGCGATTATTAATTTAGCACGAACAGAGAGTAAAAATTAAAAATTATACACGAAACGGAATAGAAGAGTAAAAGCGTGCGTTTCCACGACACGAAGGACGACGCGACGGGCGCGTACGACATGACATTCAATTTAAACTCGGACGGAGCACGCGTTCAATAATTAACATAATGTACTTTTTCTCCGTTTTTTCACTTCCCGTTTGACACTCCATCACTCATGGAAATTCCATTTTCAATGCTGCTATATGAGGGGTGGGGCGAGAGGGGTGGTCTTTGCATCCGCGCAATGGACATGGCGGTTTTGGGGGAGAGGGTGGACGAAAAAAAGATTGTTAAAAAGGCTGGCCCCGCCGCGGCGGTGTGTGAGTGCGTGTGGGTAAAAAAGCGCTCACTAATCGATACTATAGATTCTGAGGCAAGTAGGTTGCGGCAGTGCGGAGCAGATTGGACGGTGTCGAATCGCATGGCGATTTTTTCGCGGGGGCACTAACGAAGCGACGAATGTTTAGTCTTTGCGAGGACCTTTTGAGCCTGGGATGCCGTCGTCTTTTTGGCGAGCCGAGCTACCACTTGAGGATCGAGCGCGTTTATTCGCACTCAACTTTGTCCGCGTTTTCAATTTAAAGGCCACGTGTTAGCTAAGTAGCAGTGGTTAGCTTGACAGCTTCGTTTTTTAAAGTCCAAAGTGGAACTTGGAGCTGTCGGAATGAAAATAAATTAGAGGAACATTTTGGGATTCGGACACGGATTTTCCTTTAATTTGGAGTAAAGCAACAGTTGCTTCAACAGTCTGTATGTAAACATTAACTTGGTTAGAAGTCACACAGACCAAATTCACATGGCTTGAAAAGGATCAAAATATTTATATCGTGTGGCCAATTCGCCCCACCTACTGACCCCTACTAACTAGTCACAGGGCTGCTACTAAGTGCATTTTTATTTTTTATAAACTGTTTTTTTTTATTTTATTCCGGACTGACTTCATTTCGAGTACTATTACCAATTTCACTACAGTAATAGTGATGTTCTATTAAAATGACCAGTATATAGTAGAAATATTGTTAAATACAGGCTACTCAACACACCAGAAGGTGTTATGATAAAAAATATAAAATGTTGATTAAATTAGATTTTTTTTTTGAGATTTTTGACACCAGGTATCGGAGAATATGAAACCTTATTGCACTTTATTCTTACAAATAAAATGTTATTTCTTCATTTAAAGCTTAAATTACTATCGTCCTATAAAAACCTTAGTACCAAAGAAATGAGACTAGTGTTAATTAAAACTTATATAAAACACAAACATCAGAAGTACGAGAACTCACCTTATTCTTAATGTTTGTGAGTTCATATCAATTAACGCCATTTCAGTAACCAATATTATTCTACACAAAGTACTTAGCGTAATAGAGTAGTCATCAATGCTATACTGCCGTCACAAGGAAAAAGGACGTATCTGATAAATCGAAATTGACACATATATTATTCGAAACCAGAAAAAAAGACGATGCGGTAATTTTACATTACCTTTATTTACTTGTGGTTTGTTGGTTTTTATTTTTGTGTTATATACCTATCTCTCCTTATTTACTATTATTTTAATATTGTAAATACCTAGCCAGGTCTTCTATTGTGGAATCACTTGGGACTTTCTCTGTAATAATGTGCATGTATTGAAAAATAAATAAATAATCTGCTATAGAGTTTTAGCATATCGTTTATTATTTAATATTAACGACGTATCTCACATTTTGTTAATGACAAAATATGAGTATATTTACAAAAAAAAAATTAAAGATACA
This sequence comes from Charanyca ferruginea, assembly GCA_947361185.1. NCBI lineage: Eukaryota > Metazoa > Arthropoda > Insecta > Lepidoptera > Noctuidae > Charanyca > Charanyca ferruginea. The sequence goes on from OX376070.1 coordinate 7,329,256, forward strand.
TCTGTTTCCTAACGACGACAGTGTAATTCATTTCATTCTTGTCCTAAATTAAGTACATCAAGAACTTTTCGACAATTCAAAAGTGGTTTAATTGAAATAATTGAAATAAATGCTAAATGATACCACTTCATTGTGATAACTTGTACTAAACTAGTGCTGTAATTAGTTAACTTATGACACATCTCTCGCTACACATCCTCGCCCATCTTTGGTGTATATTTATCATTAAAAAAATGTAAGATACGTCTTTTTTCCTACCGACGGCAGTGTAATCCATTTCATTCTTGTCCTAAATAAAGTACATCAAGAACTCCACTTTGTCTTAATCTTATGTCCTACATAAAGCACGTGTTTTGTAGAGGACTCACCTCATTTTTGAGGTTGATGGGCTCTTGCTGCGGCCGGGGCGGCGAGTGCCGTCCCACCTCCGCGCCCTCCAGCATATCAGCCTCGCATCCCGACTCGTCTGTGGACAAAAATGGAAAATAAATGAACATTGTTTGTAAGACAAAGTAAATCAAGTATTTGCGTAACAAAAAAAAAAGATAATAATAATAATATGTGGGGACATTTAACACACGGCTATCTGACCCCAAACTAGGGAGACCCTGTACGGGTGTCAGACAGCTGATATACATACACAAATACATTTTTAAATACATATATATATATATAAACAACACCCAGACACAAGGCAAGCACAATTGCTCATCACACAAATATTTACCATGGGCGGGAATCGAACCCTGCGCAGCAGTCGATCGCTCAGCCACTACGCTAACCGTGTCGTAAGGCTTAGAATAACATCGTAATGGTTGATCTTATATTATAATATTATTAAATGAACTACTAATACGTGTATGTGTTGGACCTTAGTTGTGGGTTGCTATTATAAGCGTGTAGTTAATTCCTTTTTTTTAACATTCGAACACAGTGTAATATTATTAATGAATGAAATAAATGAAATGAAATTAAATACTCTAGGTTTCTCGTTTAAATATATAAGAAAACATAAATTACATTCTTTATTCCGCTAAAATACTTTGTATATACCTACTAGCGATCGACTCCGTCTTCCTAGGTAAGCACTAATAAATTATAACCTTCGTAGATAACTTCTTCTTCTTCTTCTTTCTATTGGTAAAAACCATATAAAAATCCATACAGTCGTTTTTGAGATTAGCCCGAACGGACACAAAATCAGGGCGTCGGTGAACTTAAAACTCTAAATTTTTGAAAAATTTGGATCTTCGCTATCCAATTTCAAAATGACAACGGAAAGTTAGCCAATATCTACAATAAAAAACTTTTTACGAAAATCTCTTACAAACGATTTTTACCCACTGTAATCCCCAAAAGCAAAGTATCCCAACACTAATCGTAACAAAAGAAGTAGTATCAACATTTTCTAACCCTAAAAAGCTCCTAACCTTCGAAAAACTCTCTCCAGACATAGTAAACACGACCTACACCAATCGCACGACACAAATAGGTCAAGACACGTGGTCCTGTCTCCTTTGTTCCCTCTTTCGTCCGGGTTCCATGTGTTCATACGAATATCGACCTTAGAATGAGCGGTACAAGATGGTGTTTTGAATGTGGTGTGGGTAGGAAGAAGAAAAAGTGTATCAGCTGTTTGGTATCGCGAGTCAATTGAAGGACGGATTATTATGGTTGGCAAGAACGGTTTGTTTGTTGCTTTAGGGTTGCCTGGTTCCTTTTTTTATGTTGGTTGCGGGTTTTTGAAGTTTTAAAACGTAGTTTTTTGGGTCTGTATTCTCGATCGATGGTCTAGAACTTAGGCATGAATCAAGCCTTAGACATTTAGCATGAAGAAAATAATCTGGCATCTTACCTCTTTTCTCAAATTACCTCAAATCTTCTCTCTCATCTTCAATCTCAAATCATTATTTTTAGTTTTACGCAATTTCTTTACTAACCATATATTCATACTATAATATTATAAGTGAGAAAGTAAGATTTTTTAGTTTTTTTTCAAGAACCGATAAAGGCTACTTTTTAATCTCTAACTTTTCTCTGCATCTGCGATAACCGACATTCATGCGAACAAAGTTGCGGGGAAAAACTAGTATATATTATAATTGACTATGATAAAACACAGACTATACTTGCTGACCGGTAAAAACAAGAGCCATTTAATTTTTTTAATAATCTTGTTCCATTTTTAAATAGGCGTCGCTATCATACTGTCAAACTCCATATATCAACAAGTCTTGTTTTAAACGCGTTAAATTGCTTATTAAACTTCATTTATCCTGCATTTACGTAACATTTTCTGCTTATTTACAGCAAGTAGACCTAAGCAGGAGTAATTCCTAACACAAGATATGTTGATCCTGTATCTTATGGGTCTGTAATACGGTAGGTAACCTAGTACCGATTATGTTCAAGCGGATTTAGAGTTAGGTGGGTAACTAATAATGCACCAATACCGGTCCACAAATCCTTCCTATTACGAGTAGACCTAGTAACTAAATCGAATTTGTTAATAGTGAATTAAATTATTACCTGATTTATTTTTGTGCTATAGATAATGACGAATTCATAATTTAACCCCTTCACTGTAAATAAATCCAAAATTTCATAACCACGAGTTAAAAATTTTACGGAAGTTTCCGTTCAAAAAATATTGAGACGAAGCCATTTTTCAGAATTATTTTCTTACTATCTTCATCTTAGTAGACTTCAGAGTGAAGCTAAAGTCCCAAATTGTACTACGAGAGCACAAAAATATCCTATGTCCTATAATATGTGTTAAGTGTGACCGAGTAACATCCATCAATCGGTACATTCATCCTCAGAAACATTTACGTTTATCATAGTAGTAGGATAGTAGGACGTGAAATTACCTAAAGAATCACTCCACTCATGCATTTCGCTTTCATTTGTCATTTTTAACTGACTTCAAAAAAAAAGGCGGTTCTCAGTATATTTGTATGTATGTATGTTTGTCCGCGATTATCTCCCGTTTGGCTAAACCGATTTTGATGCGGTTTTCAGAAAAGTGTTTGTTGCATTCTGGAGAAGGTTTGAGTATACAACAACAGAAATTTTTAAAGCGCTTTTTGAAAAAACAACAATAAGTAGACACAAAAAAATCGAAAATAAAAAAACTTTTTTGTAAAAAGAGAACCGCCTTGAAAATCTAAAAAGTGATAAATAACTTTAGCACAGAACACACATGACTTTAGTTTTGGAAGTCGATGGCAATACAAAACAACAAACAGAACAAAGCCACCGACTTCCAAAACTAAAGTCATGTGTGTACTGTGCTAAAGTTATTTATCACTTTTAAGTTTTTAAAGGCGGTTCTCTTTTTTCAAAAAAGTTTTTCTGTTAAACCATTAAAATTGCCACTCGTACTACCACTGTGTTATCGCCCTTTTTTACCCAAAACAAAATTAAGAATATAACTGCTAAAATTAATTACACCAGAAGCAGCAATAATACCTGGAATAATGCACGTCAATGTTTATGGAAGTCGACACATACATCGTATTAGCTAGCAGAAGCTTCAATACTTGGAAATGCATTAGAGAATGTTGAACCAATATCATTGCTGCAGTAAACTATAGATTCTGAGTAACGTATAATAGAATTGCAATTTCTATTACTGATTTAGCTGGAGTGAATATTTTGGTTGTGGCATCTCCTAATTTTACAATCGATTCTCATTCTGCTAGTGCAGGGCTTGAAGAAGGGGGTAGGGCAGGGGTATTGAATGAAGAAACTATTTTCCGATTTTTCTTCATTTTCATTCCACCTTTTGTACATGACTTCGACTCTTAATTAAACTTCTCTTAAATGATTCCACTTCGTCTTAAATGATTTTACAGAAACTTGAAAACGGGGTATTGATCCCGTTTTTATGTTTCTCTGTATGTGTACTAAATTCAGCCAATTCCGTTCAGTCATTTAAGCGTGAAATAGTACCAAATATTTGTATTCTTATGAGAATCTATACTAATATTATAAAGCTAAAGAGTTTGGTTGATCGCGCTAATCTCAGGATCTACTGGTTCATATTGAAACAATATTTTTGTGTTGGATAGTCCATTTATCGAGGAAGGCTTTAGACCCATGCGAAGCCGGTCCGGGTCGCTAGTATTAAATACTTTACTTTGTCCGCAACTTCGTCCTCATGAATTTTCCCAAGGATCCCAAATTTTTTGATAAATCCAATATAGCCTATAGCACTCAGGGACAATATAGCTTCCTATTAGTGAGAGAATATTTGAAATAGGATGAGTAGTTTCAGAGATTACGGAAAATTGGTTAGAAAGTTGCAAGTTCGTATGTAGGGGTACATACGAACTTGCAACTTTCTAACCAATTTTCCCTCTTTATAATATGGAGTATGATTATTTATATTCATACCGCTTAACCACTGCCATATTATACAAAGTATAAAAATAAATATAAAATATAATATTATGTACAGAGGGCTCACAGGACATCAAAAAACTCGTCCCCATCGCTCTCATTGGGACAAGTGTCCAAAAATCTAGTAGCATTACCACGTTGAATTGCAATGTAAATTCATTATAATATTAGTATAGATTTCGATTCTGACGTTGGATTAGAGAGGGGTCACGTTGGAACCCTTTCTGTTTTCTAAACTAGAAACATAAAATAGACTTCTCTATTATATCAGTCTAGATTTCCCCCATCCATTCACAAACCAGGAATAGATACAAAAATGTTTACAGTCCTGGCCTGTCGAACGCACGGCTTGTATTTGTATTTAGTTCGTTTGTCGGTCACTGGTGCAGGTGTATCTGTATCTGTAACTAGTTATACATAATTTGTGGCAGCCTGTGGGAGTCAGCGAATGCACGAGGAGGGATCGAACTGTGACTTATTTTGACTTAAAAAGTAGTTAAATGACTGTAAATTATGAACATTGCTCTCAAAAATCTCAATAAGTAGAGTACACAATAAATTCCGAAATACTTTTCAGCGTTATTTTAAGGTTGATATTTCTAGTGTCTTCATTCTACATCATTTTTAATTTACTATCGATCTTTAAGAAACCAGCTCTGTCATATGAAAAAATCAGTAACTCCCTTCAAAAAGGGAATAAATATAATGACCACCAAAAATAGTAAATGATCACCAAATCTTAGTCACCAAAAAATAGTAAATGATCACCAAATCTTAGTCACCAAATGACCACCAAAAAATAGTAAATGATCACCAAATCTTAGTCACCAAATGACCACCAAAAAATAGTAAATGATCACCAAATCTTAGTCACCAAATGACCACCAAAAAATAGTAAATGATCACCAAATCTTAGTCACCAAATGACCACCAAAAAATAGTAAATGATCACCAAATCTTAGTCACCAAGTGACCACCAAAAAATAGTAAATGATCACCAAATCTTAGGACCCTTAAGTCTCCCCTGGAGCGGATCCGACACGGTTAGGTTAGGTTAGAACTGTGACCCCCTAAGTGACTGTGCCAGAACCAAATGGCTTTTTACAGTCAAACTCATACATTTCTACAATACTTTGGTTAAATGTTGGTGCTCATTTACTATTTTTGGAGGTCACTTTGTTTATCTGGAGGTTCGTTAGACATAAGCACTCAAAAATGTACTCCCTCATCATCTCTGCCTAGTCTTTCACCATCTACATATGTTGTCGTTGTATCCAGTTCAACCGGATACAGCTCAATACCAGTGTTTTACATGAGCTACTGCCTGTCTGTCCTCTACAACCCAGTTATTTTGAGTAACTCGGTATTCCTAGGTAAGACTAGTGGTTAGACTCTCTGGCTTCTGATTACCCAAAACGATTGTCAAAGATCTACGCAAAGCAGCCAGGATCAACGCCTTACGTGCTTTCCAAAACACGAAGGGGTCTCGATATGAAATGGATGCCCACCCATCCACAGACCGACCGCGGCAACGTAGCTTAACCATGACCAGTCGATCGGTTCAGCTCTTCACCTTCAAAAATGCACTACGATACTATCAAAACATTTGGAAGAATTGATTGCTCCCTTAAATACTTTTAACGCCTGAAAGATCAGAAGTGAATTAAAAGTCTGCCTTTATACCGCAGAAGTAGGAAAGGAGGTTTAAATTTTGGTGTTTCGTAGTTACGTATGTAGGTATCTATGAGAAAACATTCATGCCATAGAGATTGTACAACGTTCACATAATCAACATGCAGTACCCCATCCTTTTGCTGCAGCTATTCCCTTAGTCACCTCTTACGCGAGAAGTGAAAGGGTGGTCTTTACGTACGGCCACACGGCACACGAGAAACCTTTGAACGTAAGTAATAAACTTACGCACAAAGCTAGGCTTTGGGCACTAGACACACACCTTAGTTCACAAGTCACGCCTAGGACGACGAACACAAGAGTACACTGCTTGACTTAAGATCAAGAATTTTTAACATTGTTCAACCTCTTCTCAATATTTGACGAGAGCGTCTAATAATTTTCTCGTTAATTAAACATCAATTGTTACTCTTGCTTGTTTCTGATTTTTGTCCCATTAAACGAAAATGTGCCTAAACGACGTTACAAACTAAGACAAGACCAATCATTGTTCCACAAATAGCTGGCCGAGGCTAAGCAACACAGACCGATGCCAAAACCTAGCAGCCGTCGAATATGATTGCTCCTAATGCGGCGGGCGAGGGAGGGGGTGAGGTTAGGCTTGTAGGGTGTGTGGCGCGGGTGTAAGGGGGGTGGGTTACTGCGTCGCGCCGTGTTCCTGACCGAGCAGTAAGTCTGGCTTAATCCTATCGGAAACGCGGGCCCCCATTGAAGATCGGCAAAGGCTCAACACGAGGTACTAAAACGACGACATGTCTGAAGATTTTGAATATGTTGCGTGTCATCGGTATGCGTTTGGGGAACGATATGTCGATCTTTGATAGGGATATGAGTGTGGCCTATGTGGTTTAACATTTTATAACTTAGATTTTGGAAATATTTTTAAACCAATAACGATGACGAAATAGAAATAGATTATTTTGATAATAGGTATATTTATTCTCTTTTTTTTTTTAATGCACAAAATAATGATTTATTTCCTTTCACAAATTAGGTATTCTTTTTTCATACAGCATCATGTAAACAAAATCTCAAACAACACTGCAGAACACAAATTTCTATTCCCACAACATCGTCCATTTACACCCAAACTTAACTTCGCAACAAGCAAGCGTACGCACTCAAAACCTTAACCCGAAGCTGTCGACTTATCCCCCCATACGCTCTCACGTATATCCGAGCTATGCATCTAGGCAGGCAGAGGGGGACATTACAAATTAATAGCACAAAGACCGGCCACAGATCGCCACTACGAAAATTTACAGGCACCAGACACTTATAGCAGTACACTATAATGGCTAGCTTACTAACTGTGCTGATATTAAAAGCGATTTGTGATCTTTGTGTTTGTTCTTCATTTATCGAAACTTCTTTATTTATTTAGGCTATATCGAAAACTTTTACTCTTATAAAGATGAGAATACTTACAAGCTTTTTAATTATATGTTGTGTAACTGAAACGTGACTATTTAATGGGCATTTAAAGATTGGGAATGTTCATTATTAATGTATTCCTGCCCGCTACTTTGTCCTCGTAAACGCGAACACAAAACCGGGGTAAAATATATACTATGTGTAAAGCTAGATCAATATCTATATGTGTGCTAAATTTCACCTAATTCCGTTCAGCCGTTTACGCGTGATAGAGTCTTAAGTAACAAGCATTCATCTATCTTTACAAACTTTTGCATTTTTAAGACCTCAGCTGTAAGTTAGGAGACACAATAGTTAAACAATCACAAGCGACCAATATTTTACTTCTGGACAGACGAAGGGATATTAGTAAGTACTTAGAACAGGTAAATAGGTAGGCTTCTTTTCCTTAGCATGACAGATATACAAAGGTGAATGAAGATTTAACAAACACTACATTGCTCTAATTAACCTGGCAATGTAAGCAGAATTAAAGCAGTCAACTTTAGAGACATGTCAATTAGCTATACAGTATAATAAAAATATTTGAAAACTTAGACCATGAGCGGGCAATTTTCGTCCAAGGCGGCCAAAAATGTTTTCCAGCAACACAAGAATACCTCTCAAGACACTAATTTACAATTGTATAGACAGAAACACTAATGCATAAACTATACTCACACAGTCAAAGATGTATATACTCTTTGCATCACATTTAAGTAGTAATGACTTTACACAACCTACAACTAGTAACGGTCAGATACGGATGGTTGATTTTTAAAATTGAGGTGTCATTGATACGTGTTATAAGCTTGGCGCGAGTTCTTGAATTATTGAGCATGGCTTGTTCCGTAGGGGACAAAATGACTCGTGTAAATGAAACTATTTTTGCAATACACGAAGTTATTGTTCAATATTGTGACGTTTTATTTGATTGGAGGATGTGGGTGTCGCATCTGGTTAAGGTAGATATCAAATCGAATAAAATTTATTCCTTGAATGCTTGGCGAACTAAATTCTTTCACAAGCTAAGCTTTTGAGGTTGTCTTCAGCACTTCCCACATGATAAGACCAAAAAAGTTAACCTGGTTAGTCTTCACCAATGATATTATCATCATTTTCTTTCATAAACTTTTGCCCGCAACTTTACTCGCATGAATTTTCTTACGAATCCTAAAATGTTTGATAGTAAAATATAGCCTAAAATATAGCACTTTGGCATAATGAAGCTTCCTATTAACGAAAGAATTTCCAATATCGGCCTAAGAGTTCCAGAGATGTGTGTTCACACAAACAAATTCTTCAGCTCTATAAATGTATTAAAGATGTAGTATAGATTACGTTACTTCCGGGAGTCATACGTACAGGTGTATATCTATACTTAATATTATAAAGCTGAAGAGTTTGTTTGTTTGTTTGTTTGGTTGAACGCGCGCTAATCTCAGGATCTACTGGTCCGAATTGAAAAATTATTTTTGTGTTGGATAGTCCATTTATCGAGGAAGGCTATAGGCCCATGCGAAGCCGGGTCGGGTTGCTAGTTAAATATAATCAAATGCATAAAATACTACCACTTAGAGATATGTACCTAATGTACAAGTTAATATTCTCGGGGACTTAACTAAATAATAAAATGAGAACTTCAAATGAAGTGATAGCGAGTATAGCTACATCATCGTCCTGCCCTTATCGCAACTTTTCTTTTCATTCCGACCTATAATTAACCGTTAAGCTATCATTGATTCCTTTTTCTTCCAGTTCATTCTTAAAACAAACCATTCATCTTTTCTTTGGCCTTACCCTACTTCTCCATCAACCCACGTTTATATTCATTCAGCAACGTGAGTAAAAGAAGTTTAGTTCCACCATCATCGTTCTGACTTCAAACTTGATCTATCTTCTTTTGTCCTGCGCAATATTCTTATAAATTGATGTTGAGAAAAATATCATTATTCTTCACACATAACGGTAAAAATAAGTTCATGATCACGTCTACAGTTTAAAGCATTTTCAATCCATCTATTGGCCCATTTGATACATTTCTGAGCAATATTAAGTTATCGTCTTCTAGTGCAAGCGACATCAAACAGACATTTGACAACTTTCCCGTTCATTGGCTTGTGATCTATTAACGTACTATTCGTTTTGCTTTGGGCTTAATTCGGAACTATGACGTCCCGGACCTTTGAGAGGCATACGAAGACAACTCGCAGAAGTGGCAGAGACATAACACTACTCCAGAATTAAATGTGATAAAACACCAACATTGGATTTTACTTGCATGTTCTACTAAAATACACCCAAGGACAATCCTGGTTGGTGCAGGACTTTTACAGATTATAAGAACAAAGTATATTGGCTGGCTGACGGGTATGGCTGGCTAAAGCGAACTGGTTACCTGGAAATATGGAAGGACTATGACTCGTGCCTGACACGAGTACAACGATAAGATAACTTAGTAATCACATATTTTGATTTGTGTCTGTAATGTTAAAACATTTGATATCGATAAGATTTTCATTTTATCATTTCATAGTTAGTCTCTGTTTAATGCAGACTTGTCTATCAATGCAATGTCCGTCGAGTTCAATATTGGCCTTTGAGCAGGAACTAAATACATATTATTTATGTCTGTCATCATTTCGGGCCTGTATTTCCAATAGAGGGTTTGCAATTGGAACAACAATAATTTGTTTTCATCAACTAGAATTCAGTTGACATGCAACTGAAATCGAATACATGAAACCCTTTTTGTCGCGACTTTTTTATTCCGTTCCAATATCATTTGTGGAGGCTTTAACGACTGCCTCTCTACAAAAGTAAGCGGACAAATTGCTTCTAAAACAACAAAAGCCGACCGGAAAAATTCACAATCGTACCGAATCATTAATCTCAGAAACAAATGGAAATCGGCCGACATCTGCTATACTCGGCTCGAAAAAATGGCGGCCATAGTCGACAGTTGTCACGTTATTCTCGACGGGATTAATTAGAAATGCGATTAAAAGCAAACAAAACAGGGAATGGTGAACTTAAATTAATGAAAAATTACCACCCTCCGAGCACTCGTCAACTCTTTTTTTTAACGGGGTCGCTCCCGCGCATTAAGCGGCTTTAATTTGAATTCGGAATTAGAATTACGCGCGCTTTATAATTATTGTTTTTTTTTTCGGCCAGTGACGGTTGATTTCTAATTCTAACGAGGGTTTATTCGGAAAGTCACTTATGATTTTTTTTTGTTTCGGTATGAATATGCGAAATTGGATTTTGTTTTACCCAGTCTGAAATATTCAAACATAGGAACAGGGTAACTTGTTATACCTGTAGGTACGTATCTACTTAGGTAGGTAAGGTAGAAATTATGAATTCTATTTTCTGTATGCGAATTCCATTGTTTATTTGTAAGGGATGACGCGCGACACCAATTCTCAAAAAGCAATAGCTGCGTCAAATAGAGAATGAAACACTCTTGACTGAAGTCACCTACATTGAATATTCACTTACTCTACTCAATAAATAACTATGAGCCTCTTCGAAGATATACTATAACACAAAGCAATCGGAATAACAAAGTAGTATTGGTTGGTTTGTCCGTAAAGGCTTATTGAATCGAATCTATTGAACATGATCAGTATCATGTTACCAACCAATAAAAGGCAAAGTAAAGGCGATATTTTTTATCAATCAATTCCAGGTCTATTCTATTACAATCTCCCTCGGTATTTATATAGGTTTTATCTGAGCTGGAAACGAATAGAAAATGTCAAAAAAACAGATGGACTTCATAAATTAAGGTTCATTATGAGTCCGCCCAATAACAATTTTTCGATTCGAATCTAACTCTTTGGTGCATTTCCCGTGTTACAAGAAATTAATCTAATAATTAATTATTAATAATAGGCATCTACAATGAAAACAACTGTGATACGTACCCACAAGAGAACCTAGATTTCAGTGACAAAGCATTCAGTATAATGCAAGAAAAAGGGAAAGAAAGGAAACATGTTTTTAAAGACCAAAGTTCTAATTTTTTTTACGTATAGTACGAAAAGAAGTTTAAAAGGTTATGACTCATTATCATCTGCCTAGCCTTTTCCGAACTATATTGGGGTCGGCTTCCAGTCTAACCGGATGCAGCTGAATACCAGTGTTTTACATGGAGCGACTGCCTATCGGACCTCCACAACCCAGTTACTGGGTAACACGATACCCCTGGGTGAGACTGGTTGTCAGACTTTTGATCTACGTACCTATGACAGGCGGGACGGCTTTACGTGCTTTCTAAATCACGGAGGAACTAGGTACGAAATGGATGGTCACTCATCCACAGACCGACCGCGGCAAGCGTAGCTTAACCTTAGATCGATCCATCTGTATGGCTTTTAGTTAGGCACGAGCACTTCCCGAGCAACAAGCCACGAGGTTAAAATATAATGACTAAACTTTAAATAAGTAGCTACTTCAATGACCCCTGCATTATTGTATGCACTCATAAGTGAAATGTTTTGTGTTTGTTCATTCTAAATAGTGATTTTTCACACCAAAGACAAAAGTGATTTCTTAGCAATAATTTTTGCTCATTGTCATTAAGTTCGATAGGCAAAAAGCGTAAGTTACGTGTGGTAGACACACGTATCTTACGCTTTCTGCCTATCTTCTCTTGCGCCATCCCATCTTCCTAGTTCAGCATGCTGTGTTGGTGCTGCTGCTGCGGCTGCAGAAAACCTTAAACGGCGAAAGTATAGTATCAAGCGATAACTTTATTTTCGAACTGTTAGGGGTTGAAACCCTCGGGTCGTGGGGTCTGAGTGCTCATCAACTTTTTAAGGAAATTTTCAAAAGGTTAGTTGACACTTCCCGTGATCCAAGGGCTGGTTTTTACCTCGGACAGAAGTTAAGCATTGCCATTCAACGTGGCAATGCCGCCAATATTTTGCGCACATTCCCAGTTGACGGCGATGTGGAGGAATTTTTTGATGAGTTATTGTACCTATTAGTTTTTATTTTTATTTCTGAATAAACGGTTATGCTATCATAAGTTTAAAATCATTAACAGCTAGATTTGTTATGAGACCAATCAGTGGATCCCACCTGCCGGCTTCAATACCCGGAATACAAATACAAAATGACAATAATTATTCTCTCTATCTGCTGTTAATCCTGACATTGTGATTAGTACCTAATGGTGAATAGCCCATTTGTTACTCAATTTTCGCATTTTCATTGTCAGTAGCATCATCGTAGTGGATCATTACATTGTAATGGGTAAATGAATTCTAAAGTAAAGCGCTATAGGCTTGGTTTTCAATGGCGAAATCGTATTAATATGTATGATATACAACAGTAGGTATATATTCGTGAATCGGTCGACGAGATTGATGAAATGCTTTCTGAACTATGAAGAGCCCAACACAATATTCCTTTTTAGGGTTCCGTAGTCAAATGGCAAAAAAACGGAACCCTTATAGATTCGTCATGTCTGTCTGTCTGTCCGTATGTCACAGATTTTCACACAAAAACAAAAAAAGGGGGTTCTGGGTACTTAGAACTGAAACTGAAAATTTTTTTTTCAATCAAACCCATACGTGTGGGGTATCTATGGATAGGTCTTTAAAAATGATATTGAGTTTTGTAATATCATTTTTTTCTAAACTGAACAGTTTGCGCGAGAGACACTTCCAAAGTGGTAAAATGTCCCCCCCCCCCCCCCCCCCCGTAACCTATAAAATAAGAGAATGATAAAACTAAAAAATATAAGATGTACATTACCATGTAAACTTCTACCGAAAATTGGTTTGAACAAGATCTAGTGAGTAGTTTTTTTTAATACGTTATAAATCGTAAACCGCAATTAAAAAAAAATACACTACTATTAAAACATCGATCAAAGTTACAACGAACTACAAGAACTTTTATATTATGTTACTTGCTACGGGACCCTTCATGGGCGAGTCCGACTCGCACTTGGCTGCTTTTTAACCTTGTTTTATTTTAATATGAGGAATCTTTTATGTATCTGTTTTCATTTGTTTACAGGCCCTGCACGCGTAGCATGACCACGCTATGTCTAGCGGTCATGCTGCGTGTGCTGGTCTGTTCTGTAGAAATCTCCCACGCTGATCCTAAGGATTAGCAGATAACACTTCACTTAAATGCGCAGAGGGACAGAATAGCACTGCAGGTCAATGATATTCTAATAAACAGATATGTTATACACTCACAAAACCACCGAAAAAAGTGTTCCGCGCAGCAGCGGCAGCACACATACACACTTTTCATTCATTTTACAATTCACTACAAGTCAAAATGTTGAAAAGGGATGACTTGAAAAAACCAACAAGAAAAAAAGAGACAGTTAGTGTTGTCAATTGCGCGTGAATGTAAACATACATTATCCTGGACACCAATCACCGCGTCTTGGCATCATAGACTAACAAATTTAACGAGACAGATGGTACAAACCGCGAGTACATTTTATATACGCGGTTTGTACCTATAACAACTAATTAACAGGACTAAAGGTATAATAGAATACATATCATAATATATAGAGTAGAAAATATTTATTTTGTAATAAAATTCATTTCTTTGTTTACGAACAATTCATTCTTGAAGCCAGATCTCATTGGATAACCTTAACGAAGATAGGATAGTAAATATCTGTTGTCACATTGTTTAATTTCTAATTAAGTATATAAATGATTAAATGAAACAAAATGATTAAATATTACAAGCTTAGAAAAAAGGAAAACAGAACTGTGGGTAAACAATGACTTTACTGCCTACGATATCGCATCTGTACTTTTATTCTATGTTCGGAGTGAACGCGTCCTTGTCTTACTCACGTCAAAAAATGTATTTCCGTTTCTTTCTTTTTTCTAACCTCCAAATATAAGAATATTAGGAAAATTATTGAAATATATAAATAAATCGATGTATATTGCGTAGTTACATGTGGTATGAGATCCCTTGTGTTTTATTAAATTTTGTATCATAATTGGTACACTTTCTAAATACACAAAATAGCATTTTTTTATTTTTTTAGCTGCTTTAACAAAGCGTATCACTCGTCGCCATGCGTGACGCAGACTAAAGGCAATACGTCCCAATTAGGACGTTTTTGAATCTTCAAAATTGGGAGCTCATAACATATCTGTTTAATATAATATCATTGACTGCAGGTCCACGAAATCCTTATTCTGCACTAATATTTAAAATTGAAAAGTCATCATAATAGATCAAAGAAAATGGGTAAATTGTGGTGGTACTTGGCAAGTCTTGAAGTTTATACAGGAGAAGTAGCTGACAGGATAAAAATTCCAGTTTTTTTCAAAATCCAAAAATCTAAAGTAATGAGGCTGTTCTACTAATTAAAAGGGTTGTCGTAGGAGTCGTGATGATTCAGTGGTTATGGCGCCCGCCTATCATGCAAGAGGTTATTGATTCGAACCGGACTCGAGGAAGTACCAATGCGAACTTTTCCAATTTCATAATCTACCTACTTTCTAAGTTCTTGGACATCACTGGCTTCGCGAGAAAACCTGAAGGCTAATTCACGTAATTTTATGACGCGCCGATGAAGTTGTAGTCCAGTTGCAGTTCAGTTCAAGTTTGAGTGATAAACGGTATTCTTGTAATCTTTTAAATTCGCGTAAGCTGCGCGTGAGCTGCACGTCAACTGTACGACAATCAAACTATACCAAACTTACTTAAAATATTACTCACTAAATAATTGAATAGAATCGATTACATTTCAATGAATATGACGTTATTATAATATTAAAATAATACAGATTTTAGTGCTTTTTAACTGTTATTTTGAGATGCCAAACGAATAGTAGAATACCGATCATATTGCGTTCCGAAGCACGCACTAAAGATGCGCAACAGTAGAATACCGTTATTGCGCTCGCGTGACGCGAACTTGACGCGAGCGTGTCTGACAGCGGTAGAGAATACGAAAAGCGTTGTTTTGATCGAAACTTAACTGCAATTGCACTGCGACAACACTTCTTTAGTTAATTAGCCTACAGGACTTAAATATAATTAATATATAAGTCTGAAATCGCCAATCCTCCTTGAGCAAACGTGGTGAACAATGATCGTGCCTTCTCTGTTTTACAAAAGGCTTTTGCTCTGCAGTGGAACAATTAAAGGCTGGTATTTTTATTTTACTACTAGCCGCTGCCTGCGACTTCGTTCCCGGTATTTACGTGCGAGAGCCATTAGACCTCCTTAATCCGGCCCTGTCGCAAAGTCCGTTCTTAGCGGACGTCTATTAACTATAAATTACCTCCCTGCCAAATTTCTTCTTTATGCGTCAAGCGGATTTCGATATTTCGTGATGAGTGAGTGAGTGACCTTTCGCTTTTATATATTTAGATAGATAGATTTAACTAATTAAATACGGTCAAAATCTAATCGTCATCTTATTTCAGCAACAATTTTGTTAAAAACGCAGGGAAAATAGATAAATCAAAACAAACTGCAGAAATCTATAAAAACAAACTCAATGTAGGTAGGTATTCCAACAAGACAGGATGAAAATGTCAAACAAAAGCGTGTTGCCAACAATAATAATAAGGAAATAATAAGTGATCGGTGCTCACGCGGGAGGAATGATGCTGAAGTGCCATTGTCACGGCGAGAGGGACAAGGGCCCTCCGTGAGTACACACCTCCGGGTATATGAGGTTTTATGTAATTTTCAATTGCATCTTATTATACAAGAGTGCTAAAAATTTTGAAATAAGAAAATGATGGCATTATTTGTTAATAAAAATTGGCAACATTTTAGAAGTGACGTGTTTTGGATTGCCTTTGGAACAAGAACAAGACTAAATTGTTGTAGTTTCAGGTTTTTAATAGCACTAAATTGTTTTACCAAGAACTAGCTGATGCCCGCGAGTTCGTCCACGTGATTGTCGATTATCACCGGTCCCGTGTGACTCGCATCCAGCGGATCCCCGCAACCTTTACCAGGTCATCGGTCCACCTAGTGGGAGGTCTTCCGGTTCGCGGTCGCCACTCCAGAACTTTTCGGCCCCATCGGCCATCCGTTCTGCGAGCAATGTGCCCTGCCTACTGCCACTTAAGTTTGGCAATTCTTCGGGTTACGTCTGTGACCTTGGTTCTCTTGCGGATGTCCTCATTTCTGATTTTATCACGCAAGGAAACTCCGAGCATAGCCCTCTCCATTGCCCTTTGGGTGACTTTAAGCCTTCTGATGAGGCCCATTGTGAGCGACCACGTTTCGGTCCCGTATGTAATCACTGGCAACACACACTGGTCATAGACTTCGTCTTGAGACACTAAGTTACTCCGTATAATATCAGGCTATCTACCAGTGGAAGTCCCGTCAAAATTAGCCGGAACGAACAGACAGACAAAGAGACATTTTTTTATATATAGGTAAGTACCGTATGCATTTAGTAAAAAGCTGTTATTTTGACAGTACAAAGAGACACTTCAATTTTATTTATTTGTATAGAAAGCTTCTTTCCGCGACTTCGTCCGCATCAAACGGAAAAAGGGAAAAAGCAGGTCTGCACTTATCATTTAACAGTTTGGTGAAATTCACCTAAAGTAGGTGAAGTCAGGAATGTATTTACAAGTAATAATCATACAACTTATATAGGGTGACTGGTAATTAGTGTACGATACTTAAACACGTGATTGTGTTCATGATAACAAACAACTTTCCCGAAGAAAAAAGTTTTTTGTACTGGTTCACTTTTATCACAATAACGCAACAGCCGTATGAAATTCACGCGCGCGCACGCCTGTGACCTAAAGTGAACCAGTACAAAAAACATGTTTTCTTCGGGAAAGTTGTTTGTTATCATGAACACAATCACGTGTTTAAGTATCGTACACTAATTACCGGTCACCCTATATACAAACTAAGTGACAGCTGTCAAAATCATACATAAAATGCCACCATGTAATCCTCTTTATGATGAACCTCTTTCATTGAAACGGAATCATTAATCGTTTATTTATCGGTTTATTTAACTTTTCACACCAACATCGACATACCGATCATTTCGACGTTCAACGCTTATGGGGGAGCGATTCCCACAATTGCATTTTACGTTTTCCGCGGGACGATGGGTTGTTGAAAACTTTTATGTATGTTTTTACTTACGCGGACTTTTCGGGGATTTAATTTTGTGATTTTTGGGTTTTCAGAAAACTATTTTGATATACTATCAACTCTTAAAAACATACATGTTTAAAACCTATGTAAACGACAATTACTTTACAATTATCAATTCTTTAGTTTTTTTACCGCTAGATTTTTAGGGTTAGGCGTTGTCCTAATAAAATGGGTCTACGCGATCATCGCGCGAGTAAGCGATGCGACTGTCGCGTTGTCGCGCGATAGCAAAAACTGGTGTCCTAATAGAATACGGTGTCATCGCGCGAATTAACGACGCGAACGACCGCGGTAACGGTATCGCAATTATCGCGCAAATTCAATTAGGACACCTATTCGACATCAATAATATGTTTCATCGCGTATTCGTACGAACTTAGTTTGCGCGAATAGAAAATAAACATTTTAGTCGCGAGACCGCATCGCGCGAATGCCAGTTAGGACATCTATTCGTTAACATTGGTCGCGGATTCATACGACTTAAATTCGCGCGAACTTGCGATGATCGCGTAGTCGCGTTTCGACATAGTGTTATTTTTAATTTATAACCTTAAATCTACGCGAGAAAGGGTCATTAAGTAATTCATTCTAACTCAGATTTCAGATCAACATGGACATATGCATGGAACTATAGAAGTATACTCACGGTTTTGATTGAAGTGGGTAAACAGAGCAGTAAGCATCCAGGTATCTTTTGAAGGATATGCACAATTGTACATGTTATATTTTGACTCTAAGACCCCGTTATATCCATGTCGATCTGGGAACCAAACAAAAAAAATGGAATTTATCACCTTCTTTTAGCCCAAGTTACTAAGAAAATAATCAAAAGACTAAACACAGTTTCATAAATATTATTTTCCCCAGGGAATGGGAAGAATTTTTGCACAGTTCTTTGTTTCATTCAAGTTCAAACTTTACTTCTTTCATGGCCGGGTTGCAAGTCAAATGTTTTAAATAGATTTTCACTAATAAAGTGAGACTACACTGGTTAAAGTGTTCCTGATATTTATAGTTTTGTCTATAATTACGAGTAGCTTTTGCCTGTAACTCTGTTCGCATTTATTTTCTTTCCTCATTTTTTATAATAAAATATAGCATACCATTCTTTTAGTAGTTCCCGAGATAAGATGTTCAAACAAAACTTCAGATTTTAGATGAAGAAACGGATTCTTAGCCAGGGACCAAGTTAAAGAACATAATCGTCTGCGATTTTAAACCCAATACTTTTTGAGCTAAAATCATGACTAATTTTGACCATAATAAAGATTCAACCAGCTTATTATCCCAATGCAGGACAAAGGCCTCTTCTCATAAAAAGAAGGTACGAGCATTGCTACACTCGTGCTCAAGATGGATTGACGATTTCAAACTTAACTATATTAATTATTATAAGTCACAGGTTTGCTCACGATGTTTTCCTTCACCCACGTCAGTGAAGATGACCAAGATAAACTTAGAAAGTACATGTCAATTGAAAACATCACCTTGGTACTGATATACTTTTATACTACACAAAAAACTTCCCAATATGTTCAAGAAGTGTCTTAGTCTAGTATAAAAGTAGACAGCACAACGACCTAAAGAAAAAACAGACAAAAATCGTAGCTTAATCGCCAGCGAGTAGCAATAATAGTATAAAATGAAGCGTCGACAAGTCCTTTGAACTAAATATTAATGGCGGCATAGAAACAGGGGTTTTATTGCGAACACATCACAAGAACAATCGACAAGGAAATGCAGGGAACGCGTAAAATTCCCTCTAATGTGTTATTTAGAGACGGTAAAGCGCGTAAATTCATGATGGCATTGTTATTAAGCACGGTGGCAGTCTAAAGAGTCTTAAAGTTAAACAAATCTTTTTGTTAGAAGTTATTTGTCGGTGTTTGGAGATTATGCTTCGTGATTTTCCGCCAGATCAGGAAGTCAAAGACTTGCATTTATTTTAAATTATAGTTTCTGCTGTCGCGTCGTGTCGTCTTGGTTGTCAAGTATACAATAAAACATATTTTATGACATTCGGAAAGGGAATAAATATAATGACCACCAAAAATAGTAAATGATCACCAAATCTTAGTCACCAAATGACCACCAAAAATAGTAAATGATCACTAAATCTTAGTCACCAAATGACCACCAGAAATAGTAAATGATCACCAAATGACCACCAAAAATAGTAAATGATCACTAAATCTTAGTCACCAAATGACCACCAGAAATAGTAAACGATCACCAAATCTTAGGTCACCAAATCGTAGGACCCTTAAGTCCCCCCTGGGGCGGATTCGACAAGGTTAGGTTAGGTTAGAACTGTGACCCCTTACACATACAGGACGAGCGAGCGGAGCGAGCGTGCCGCGGCAGCGGCCGCCGAGTGCCAGAACCAAATCGGTTTTTACAGCCAAACTCATACATTTCTACAATACTTTGGATAAATGTTGAATCATTTACTATTTTCGGATGTCATTTACTATATCTGGAGGTTCGTTAAATATAAGCCATTCGGAAATAATGTTACATTTCGACAGTGAAAGAATTGTTGTAATCGGAGCAGAACTTGAAGTGATACCTCTTACAAACAAACGAACTAATAAACATTTTTACCCTTGTCATGGAGTCATCAGTAAGTAAGACAGGTAAAGCTACATAATTGCCTGTTCTAAAACGTAGCTAGATCTCTATAGAGAAGAACGAGCATATAGCTTCACGGACCCTATTTTTCATCAAGATTTTGCAAAAACCTGGTCACATTATTCTTGTTGCTTCTATACGTGATAACGTAATCGAGAAAGGTAAACCTCGAAGTCTAGAAGAGCTTCGCTCTCTGGTCTCTTATCGCCTTGACACATTTGGCTAAAAGATCATTTTGTGATTATAGTAGTAACTGCTTCTCCTATATTGTCTTCTGGGACTACCCATCCGATTACGACCCCATCAATCGTTGAGATATTGAGGTAAATCAACTTTTGCCAACGTACTCGTAATCTACTCGTACGTAATCTGGAGTGTGGAGTTGTTGAAGACCTACACCACTTATTGATGGACTGTGTTCGATATGAGTCTGGGAGAAATGACCTGTTTAGGGTCTTGAGATTGAACAGACTTGAAGTAGGCACATTCCATAAAATCCTGTCTCAACCAAATGGCGATGATGCGAAGAGTTTGTTCAGGTTCATGACCCAGATATGACCAATGTGTATTTAGGGTACGATAGGACTGACATACGCATTGCGATTATAATATCCCTAAAAAAAAGAAAATAAAGAAATACCTATTAATCGGGAATCATGACCCTATATTAGAAGCCTTCTAATTACTCTCGTTTGCTAAAACTCCCATTTCTACCCGTGGGTGTCGTAGAAGTCGACAGAGGGATATTGACCAGAGGACGAGCAGCAGCGTCCTTCTGAGTACCATAACACCTACTGCGATCGCCAACATGCATCGGCCAAGCGTGGTGATTACGGCTGAACCGGCCCTTGGGGCAGACCAATGCCCAGCAGTAAGCGTCTAAAGGTTGACATGATGATGATGCTAAATCATGGGTGGTCACCCTCCAGATCACTCTTCGACATAACAAACAACTTGATTGCTCGAAAGTTCTAAGAAAAAGAGGTGTTTATGCACTGGCGTCATGGACAATCAAAGTATTTGAGCACAAACGTACAATGGAATAATCTTCTATACTCCGTTGAAATGGTCTGTTTATTACACTCTGTGAGATTATGTGTTTTGCTATAATAAAAGCTTCCTGTTTAGAATGCAAACGAGATTAGGGATGAGCTGTAAAAAGTTTGAGCTGCGGTGACAATGATGTTAGCTGTTTTGTGGACTGGTTTTAGTTGTTTCACGATTTATTTGGTGTGTTTAAAGTGGGTTTCATTGATTAAGTAGTTTTATAGTTTAAGTAGGTAATTATTTTATTACACGAATCTAGGAAGTTTTTAACCTAGAATTGTTTTTTTTTAAACAAGCTTAGGATTGGCTGACTATATTTTTATCTAAATAATTAAGAAAGTTAAATGTGACGAATCACTATTTTCATGGGCTACTTACGAACTACTTTAACAACCTTTTTAATAAAGCTTTAATCAAACGTTTCCTGCACTTATAGAGAAATTGAGTTAAGGGTGTACTGAGGGCGATGTGGTTATTAGTTTGAGTACTTTGGTGTGCTTTTATTTATTGCTGTAAACATAAAATACATAATATGTATTATGAATATTGAAAATGTTGATCGTATCGCAAAAAAACTTAGAATACCGTGTTATGCCTTCACTCGCAACACATACCAACTATTACTAAAGACCAATTCCAAGAAATTATATTTCCGTGCAAAAATTGTTTGTGAGTTGGAACAAAAAGCTATCTCAAAATGGTTGGAAAGTATCATTTTAACATCTAAGAATAACGTGAACTCTATAATTTAACTAGATCAAACAGTAGTACCACGAATTCCCAAAGTCACATCAAATCATTGCAAGGTTCCTGTAAAGGCAGGTTTTACAGGGCAAAGTAAAAGAGTTTTTGCATCTGAAAACATTGATAATGATAATATTTTATTTTGTTTTTTGTGTACCACATAGACTGTATACAAATACACTTCTTTTCTTTCATAGTTGACATGTAAGTACATGAAAGAAAAGAAACCAGGATATCCCCAAAACTATCATACCGCTCTTAACCATTCCAAAGCGCAACCTCATCGCGTATCGCTGAAAACGCAAATTAACCACTGGCTTTTACAAATATCGGTCAATTAAGCGGTGAGAGGGATAACAATTGAAAACGGTTTCACTTTCACACAGGCCAGGCATAAACGCATTCGTAAATATAATAATAGATGAAGAGATACATCAATGATTGTTCGCTGCGTTTTCGGGCCGGGCACTTTCAATTTCGCTGTGCGTATGGCAGCCATGATTTTGGTTTACTGGAAATTGCAATTTGCGTGTTTATTTTAACATTTCTGCTCGTTTAGTGAGTGGTATTTTTTTGGTATGGTAAGCCTTTTTCAGTTGGATGTAAATATTTGAAGGGTGGGAAAGTTAAACATATACAAGCAAGATTGTATTTCGGAATTTATTGTTTTTTTTTATTTTCCTGATTATTTGTTATACCTAAAATTTACTGTTTACGAAAGCTGATGGTCAAAGTCAATGTATTTGTTTCAGTTAGATCATTAAAAGGCATAAATAATATAATATAAGTAGGTAGGTAGGTAGGTAGTAACATAAATAATATAATTTATGTAAGTAGGTAGGTAGGCAGGTGGGGAGAATATACAGTATGTCCAAGAATATCTCTACTTGGGCCAAATAGTCTCTTTCCAGGCAAGGCAAGATAAGGAAATTGCACGCCGCACAGAAAACGCCTGGAAGACCTATTGGTCCATGAAGGAACAGTACTCTACCAATGTCACTGAAGCGCAAGCTAATGGGCATGTGTATTCTGCCCATCTTAACCTATGGAGCACAGACTTGGTCTTGGACTAACATCCAAAAGTCCAAACTTAAGGTTTGCCAACGTGCTATGGAGCGCAGTATACTTGGTGTTAAATTAACCGATCGCATTCGTAATACCATACTGCGCTCCAAAACACAGATCGTTGAAGTAGTTCAAAAGGCTGCCCAGCTTAAATTGGACTGGGCTGGATATGTCTGCCGCCTGAAATGACGAGACGGGGCCGCGGTAAACCACGTAAGAGATGGCGGGATGACTTGGATAGCTTCCTTAAGAATTGGCAAGACATAGCTAAAAGTCGAGACCGATGGAAGGAATGGAGGGAGGCCGTTGCCCTGCAGTGGGAAAGTACAGGCTAAATATAATAATATAATAATAAGAATAGGTACCTACTTACATTTACAACTTACTGCAGCAATACAAGTCTTTGTTTTTGACTCCATTAAATTGCATTTAACCTATGTCTACCCTTTGCACTCCACCGTTAACATTCGAAAATAATTATTAAAGATAATAAACTAAAATACATCACAAATAGAGTTGACAATTGTTTGCAAAATATAATTTCGCGCGACATTTATTCCTTAGCACGCAATTACGTAATATTCAACTCACGTCTGTTGGTTTTTCGGTTCATTATCAATGTGTCAATGAGAACAATTCGTGTATTGCTATTCTGTTTGTGCTGATAGTAACGTTCCTAATAATAAATTGTTATCACAAAATAAATCAAGAGCCATGTCCCGAAGTTATCGACCGCGATGCATGGTCACCCTACCGTCAGCGAGCCCTGCCAATCCTGCGTGATCGCCGCTGACCACACGTTTGTAAAATGTGGATAATTATTTCAGTTTTATATTAAACGACAATTTTAAATTGTTTGCTTTTGATTTGCTGTTGTATTAAGAGAAATGAGTTACGGGTTAAATAAAGAAAAAAATCAAGTTATGACTTGGCAGTTATTGTCAGTTAAAGTTACAATGCTTCTAAAAATTATGACATTTGATCCTTATATAGGTAAAGTACGAGTACGGTCAAAGTTTAAGAGAATTTATTTTCAAGACACTCGACGGAAACTCTTTTAAAACAAGTCTGGTTACGTTATTTTTTTGCCCCTAAACAATTAAAGACAATAAAAAAAGTAAGATATTACCCATGGCAGTTAAGAGATACCAATCTCAACTGACAGCGCCCGTTCACGAACGTGATGCGTAGATCAGCACCACATAGCTCAAACATTTATAAGAGAACAGAATGATTCAACAACAATCGAACTAGGACTACAGGGGTGTGATTCTGTAAGACCTCATTCTAAACTACGAGTCTGAATCTGCTGTGAGTTTTTAGATTGGAAAAATCTCGGTTGATAATTCGATTTTACACTAGCACCACCCTTGCGAGCGTCAGCGAGTTGAACTAAATTGACAGGGAGATTTTGACATATATAAAGTTGAGATGACGTAATAAGTGGCATTCTGTAAGGTAATTTCCGCGTCACTTCGACGATCACTTCGCACTCGAACCCGATTCAAAGTGTCAAATATATCAAAGTCATTTTAACCTTATGCGAAGTGAGATGCGAGTTGTTGTTTGAATTTTACAGAATCGACCTACAGGTAGCCGAGTCTGGCTGTTTGTGTATGTGAGTTTATAATGTTTCATAAATGCAGCCACGATAGAAGAGATATTCCTAATGTGGCAACGTTTAAAAAAAAGTACAGCCAGTTAGAGACGAAAATGCTTTTTATAATAAGCTCTTTTTAATACCCCTTTATAATAATAGTTTAAGTATAGATGGCATCTCATGAATCTATAATATTTTCCCATTTATTTAGATAATATATATGCATAAAATTAAATTTGATTGTTAACATGAAGAATAGAACTGTCCGCAGTTTTATAATCCTTATTCTTAAGTAACCTTACAGCTGAACACTGTCTCTTAAGATAGATACAGGTTATCCTAGTTTAAGAGGCAGGGCTCACAATATCTGTATACAAACTTCTGCAACATATAATTAGCATTTTGTTAATCAGTGTATACTAAAAATGTGTGTTTCTTTGTGACAATAAACTATTATTAATATTAGAAGTATAGATGGCATCGACCCAAGTATAGCAATTTTACAGTGCCACCGTTTGTCATTTAAATCAAATAATAATTTTATTTATTAACAATCGTGCCGCTAGTAGCTACCAAAGATTTTAACGATTAACAAAACAATAGCTAAACATCTGTGCAATACGCACCTACTGCACAATAGCAGTACAATCATAAAAATTACTCATCCATAAAATGTTCTCTTAAAAATAATATGCATTAACTTCTACGTGCATTTTATTCTGAACTCAATGATTCAAGAATTAAAGTAGTTAGTTCTATGTACGTCTCTTCTATTCATTAGTGACTCAAATCAAAGGGTTAGCAAATCCAAGTTCTATTGTTAATAGTCACGCGTCTAACTTGGTATTAAGTATACGTGTTTTTATATTTCCGTTACCATAGAAATTAATGCTTTACATTTGTATAGATGTTAAATAATAAGGTTTTTTGTGCTTATCGATGGTAGCAAAGTGTTTTAAGTTGTGATTATTATTATAATGTTTGTTTAATATTGTTTTATTATGATTTTGATCCAGTTTTAATTTTTACGAGCAAGTAGGTACCAATGTTTCTTTTTCAATTACATATATTGTACTTTCTAAATGCCCATTTATTAGAACAACCGTGGTCCACAGTGTCCACTGCTAAATAGTTTATGGAATTATAGTATACATTGGTATGAACACTTCCTAATACTTATCAAAATAAGTCTCCATTTGGAAATAAAATAGTTTTTGTGTCCTTGTATGACAGTTTTAAAAGGGCTCTAGTTAGGTTTTTCTTACAAGTGGTGGCTGAACAGTCTTAAGTCGTAGAATTTACTAACTTCATTGTAGGTGCTTCGAAATTAGGTACTCATCCGAATTCAAAATTCTTTCACCAATTGGAAGCTACGTTATATCTGAGTGCTATACTATGCCAGATTTCACTATCAAAAAAATTAGGAATCTTTGAGATTTATCTTGAACATCACTGACATCGATAAAAAAAAAACAACGTTAAACGTTAGCCGGGTCATCTAGCCATTAATATAAGTTTGAAATCGGCAATCGGCCTTGAGCAAGCGTGGTGATAAATGCTCGTTCCTTTTCTGTATGAGAAGAGGAGTCAATTATAGACTGATATTGCCGGGTCCTTCTGTGGGTCAATTATATACTGATATTGCCGGGTCCTTCTGTGGGTCAATTATAGACAGATATTGACGGGTCCTTCAGTAGGTAAATTATAGACTGATATTGACGGGTCCTTCAGTAGGTAAATTATAGACTGATATTTACGGGTCCTTCAGTAGGTAAATTATAGACTGATATTGATGGGTCCTTCAGTAGGTAAATTATAGACTGATATTGACGGGTCCTTCAGTAGGTAAATTATAGACTGATATTGACGGGTCCTTCAGTAGGTAAATTATAGACTGATATTTACGGGTCCTTCAGTAGGTAAATTATAGACTGATATTGACGAGTCCTTCAGTAGGTAAATAATAGACTGATATTGACGGGTCCTTCAGCAGGTAAATTATAGACTGATATTGACGGGTCCTTCAGTAGGTAAATTATAGACTGATATTGACGGGTCCTTCAGCAGGTAAATTATAGACTGAAATTGACGGGTCCTTCAGTAGGTAAATTATAGACTGATATTGATTCAATGATTAAGAAATAATTTTAGTTTTAAAGCTTTGACACCACTGTGTTGTTCTTGGGTTAATAAAATAACTTTTACATCAAAAAAAGTTTTTTATTAAAAAAAAAACCGCCTTCAAA
This sequence comes from Charanyca ferruginea, assembly GCA_947361185.1. NCBI lineage: Eukaryota > Metazoa > Arthropoda > Insecta > Lepidoptera > Noctuidae > Charanyca > Charanyca ferruginea. Next base: position 7,356,256 of record OX376070.1, read on the forward strand.
TACTAAAAAGTGTTAAATCACTTTAGCACAGAACACGCATTACTATACTTTCGGAAATCGGTGGCGGGGGCTATGTGTTTTTTGTTTTGTATTGCCACCGACTTCCGAGACTTCCTTTGCGTAAGATATTTATCACTTTTTAGTTTTTGAAGGCGGTTTTCTTTTTTTTGAAAAAGCTTTTTATTTTTCGCTTTTTAGTGTTGCCTTAACATCCAAATCCATTAAGAAACGGCAACACACTTAAAAGAGATTGTAAGTCCTCCAGTGATTGAAGAAAGTAAAACGTCGTCTAAGTAAGTTTTTTTGGGAATTTGTTGATTTTCTCAAAAAGGGCTGGCTCAATTTTAGTAAAATTGATATGGGACCATTTCGAAATAAACTCCTTCTGAACATAAAAACAAATTTGCAAGGCATATATGACAGAGCTATACCCGAACATACATAAAAAATACAAACATCCGAATTGATAACCTCCTCCTTTTTGAAGTCGGTTTAAAATAAAGACAAACAAGTAGTAAAATAAAAAACACTAAATGTACGACAAACTCAATTATTAAGAAATAATTTAAGCTTTAAAGCTCTAACACCACTGTGTCGTTGATGGGTCAATAAAATAACTTTAACTTAAAAAAAAGACAAGCAAGTTGTAACATAAAAATCACTAAATGCTGTCTCACTACTGGAAGCGAGACAAAAGTAAATTCGCACCACTCTCAGCAAATAACAAAACATTACAGAAGACATCTGAAACACGCAGTAAAACGACAAACGCAGCTTAAAACGCACAGAACCCTAATAATATTAAAAACACAAACACCACTGGGTGACATCTCGTAATTTCGATTCTAATTACATTTAATGTCCACTGTTATTTTTTCGAGTTTTAATGCGCGCCCGCCATAAAAAGATAATCACAAAAATAATTGAAACGAAATAATAAAGGCTGTAAGGAAAGGGGGGAGGGGGGCGATTAATGACGGCTCGGGGAGGTGCGGGATAGTCGGCGCATTAAGGCCTAAATAATCAACATAATTACACTTTTTACCTTGGCATCCCCTTTTCACCCTCTAATAAGTGCCGTTGAAAAGATTCTCTATTTATATCGAGGCTTTTTTTAATGAAAATGATAGTTGATGCGCAGTTTCATGTTTTTCATGACAGTTTTAAATGTTTGTTAGGGTCGTATCGTCTAGTGGAAAAGTATCTGATTAGATTTGCTTATGTTACTAGGTAAATCAATTCGGCTGAACCCCTCCTTGGGGGAGTCCTATGCCCAGCAGTGGACATCTAAAGGTTGACATGATGCAATCAACTCAATGCAAAATTAAAAATGAACTTACGTAATTTGACTCGCAAGACAATAATCCTTTAAAAGAGACAATTAAAAAGGGATCAAAAATCCTTTGTCATTAACTGGTTGTTGACGACAGCTCGAGCGATAAGGCTATGTCTCAATATTATATCATCCGAGTTTCTTAAACATTTACAAAAACTAAAACAATTTGAAATTACGAACACGTTAACACTGATATCTTCTGTTTTTTTTCTTACCCACACATTTATAATAAAAGGTGTTTTCGAATTTAAACCCTTCACTGATATTGCGAATTCCATTTCATTATTTCAAGATCACAGAACAACATGGCTATAAAGAGAGATGCAGTCAAGAGCAGAAATTAAAGGTCTTGATTACGAATCCTTAATACATTTAAGTATAAAACTAAATATATAGCAGTTTATAATTGGGAACGCAGCAATAAGTAAAGCGGGCACCCTTCTGCCGAAGAATCAGTATATAATTAAAGATAATGAGACGCTATTCAGATGTCCGTCTGAATCTTTTCGACGTGTTCAGCTGTGAAGCGAAGGATGCGGCATATTTTTCATAGCTTTTTTTAAGTTGAGCACAGTTTTATCCAGTTTTATTACAAATGCGCTTTCTCGATGAAACCCTAAACCAATTTTGATGAAATATTTGGTATAAAATAGGTTGAACCCTGGGGAAAGACATAGGCTTTTTAATCCGCGACTTCGTCAGCATCTGCGATAACCGACATTTACGCGGAGAAGTCGCGGGTAAAAGCTAGTCCTCGATAAACCATTATTAATGAAGGATTTTTTGTTTCTATAGAATAGTTATTGTTGCAGTTTTATTGACAAAAATGTCATAAAAAAGTCGTTTTAACACAATTTTGTCTATTTTTTTCTTCTAATTAAAACCTAAAAAGTTATCAGGAATAAGAAGTATTTAGAAAATTTACTTTTTTTTGCATGTTTCAACAGAAATGTTTATGGAGTTAAATATAAAAGGTTTGGTACGGTCGGAGCACGGAAATATTTGTTCGTAACTCCTTAACGCATCCTTCACGAAATCACGACTGACGAAGACAGGGACTAAATGAAGGGGTTTTTAATTCAGTGAAATGGTAATACTTACAAATCTAGAAGCCTTTCGTTAATCAGTGTATTGAGTTGCGAATTTCTTTTTTATTATTAAAAAGGTAAGCAGACATTAAGGTTCCTATAGACGACTATTAAATTATCTTATAATTTATTATCTTAAATGTTGTTAGTTAGTGAACTCCTCTTTACAAGGTATAATAAAGTTAATAAATTCAATTAAGTAGTCCGTTCAATTGGTTACTAAAAAAACATCTAATTTTATCACCCCAATAAATGACAAGCCCGCTTCAGACTCGTTTGTGTCTTTATTTATGACATTTGATAGATTTAAGTGTGACTACCGTACGCTGTTCTAATTTAATTAAACTCCAATTAATTTGTAATACATTGGCGCTTTAAACAGAAGCTTAACTAGGGAATGATGAAGTGAAATGGTATTGTATTAGCGTCGAGCGAAACGGTCGCAGTAGCCACCGCTACAATATTACCCCGCTCTCCCCTTTACACGAAAAAATATAGAAACGCAAGCGTACACCAACGTCTAATTAAAATGATTAACTTAATGGTCTTAGTCATTAGCGATTTTAATTCTGAATCGTCTATTTTTTTTTCTCTCCTTTGAAATTATAACTTGGACTACCATTTTACGATTGGCATCGCGATTTTCAACATTTACGAGCAAGCGTAATATTGCCATTGTAGTTTGTATTGTTTGTTTAGCCGACAAACAATATACTTGGCTGTATAAGTTCTGCCTTTACTTTTTTTTATTATTCCCTATTAGATACAGCGTGAAAATAACCAATAGCAGCATTCTATAAAAAAAAAATTCATTGTTATGTTACATGCAATACAAAACACAAAAAAATCTATAAAAAATTACAGTTAATGTATTTTTAAATGTTATAAAATATAACTGTTTATCGATGAAGTTAAACAAAATAAATTATTTCCACTCATAGATTATTGTAAATTACAAGAAACTGTTAGCAAGAGCTGCTTCTTTATCAAGTAACAACCGAGCATTTAATGCCAAATCTTCCTTCAAACTGTCGTTCAATACTCAATGGTAACTAACCTATCCAAATTACAACCGGTTGGTTAATGTATAGAGATAAAATTAAGTACGTTTAGGTACGTTCGTCAAACGTCGCAACAAGTTTAATACGAGGACATCAAATAAAAAGTAAACATTTTGAATAATTATTCTAAACAAATGATTTTACTCAATCAATTAGCAAAATAAAGGAACGTTTCTTATTGCCCGCGTCTCCCTAAACGACAAGGTTTTCCTAACATTTGTTCAAAAAGTCCTTTGCTATTGGTTTGGTTTTATCATTCTCATAATAATGAGTCGATCAGTTCACGCCACCCTCTTTACTCGCTCCCCTTCGAAAGCTTCCCGATTTTAACCCACATGACATTCGGTCAATGGTACAGCTAGCGAGATGAACCCTTTATTTTGTGTTTTGTTATAGAATGCTACCGATATCTGCTTCTGGTCGATTTACTAAACCTAGTTGACTAATTGTTGTGTAAGTATTTCTAGCAAGTTGACTTGTTGTGTACGGTTACACAGTGCAAGTCCGTTAAGTTAAAATATTTCTTTTCTCGTACACGTAAATTATAATTATGATTGTAATCTACCTATAATAAAATTAACAGATATAGATCTAGACTGAATTGAGACGTAACTCTTAAAAATATTAATTCAAAATGAGCTCAGACTTAGATCTAATTATTATTCTAATACGCAAACGCCTCCGCATATCCCTGCTTTATCTAATCATAGATTAATTCATAAACTCAGACGCGACACGCCCATAAATTAAAGCAGATTTTAACGCTACCATTGAACCCATTAAAACAATCTTTCTTATTTCGGCAAAGACATAAAACTTATATTATTACAAAAAGCAAAAGGAACGTTAGTAATTATGTTAATCATTTTAAAATTATCACTTCAAATAAACCGCACAAGATGGCGGACTATTATTATTTTATAATGTGGAGTGACGTCACAAAATGAGGTATTAATTATTATTCGGACAGTGTTGCTAGCCCTGTGTTATCGTGGTGTAAACAACTGCTAATTAAAAGGTACATCAAAGATCGACAAGTAATTACAACGCGCCATACTAATTAGTTTGTTTGTCGAAGATTTTTTTCAACTTGTGACCTATTCAATGACGGAATTAATAACTGTGAAGGAGCTGTCGATTGTCTTTGTTGCATTATCGACTATTTACCAAATATTTAAGTAGTGAGTACCAGGTGCCGTTTCTGCGTAGGAGCCTGTGGAATTGAATGTGTGTTTTTTCCCGCTAGTTACAGAAAACGGACCTCTAAGGAGTCGGTGTTGATACTATAATTTTTTTTTATGCCACTTAAAATATTGTGATATGCATAATGTTACCTACCTACTTACTTAATTAATTTTATGCTAGTGTGATCAGCGAAGTACTAATTTTTTTCAAGCAACACCAAATATCAGATGCCATGCAGGACTAAATTTTAAGATTGAATGTAAAAGTACAACACAAAGCTTCATAGAGTTCAGACCAAAAGTAACATTTGAAAAAAAAATACAACTGAGTCGACTCCACGCAGCCTCTGTCCACAAAAAGGCACCGTTCATTAATGAGGCGTAATATTTTCGTAATTAAGTTACGCACTGGGAAAACAGCGTTATAAAACATTGTGTAACTCTGCGGTCGTACATTAGGATAGATAAGCGATTGATTAGCTGTTTCCTTGTACTGCTAATGAGTCCTCATTAATACTTAATAAGACTTGTACAATATTATTGTTCTTGTAGTACAAATGGAGATACTGAAAAACTTGTTCGGGGAGTTTATTGACAGGTTTTTGAATGTTTAAGCTGCATTTGGTGTTTTGTAGTCATTTAATTTTTACTTGGTTAGAAACGTCTGTCCACAAAGAATGTTTTGTTTTTTTTTCTGTCAAGTATCGGTTAATTAAAAGAGGCCACATGTTGGTGTGTAATTTTACGGTTATTTTACATGTCGCTGTGCAATTAAACGATCATATAGAAGTCTAAAAAAATGTTCTGAAGAAGCAATACTTGGTGTTGCTTATTCAGAACATTTTTTCGCGTTCTACATTTAAAAGTTTCTTGAATGGTATCTACAAAACAGAAAGTTAAGCCTGGCCGAGACTAACTGCCTCTAGTTGTACGGACTACCAGGTTTAGGCTGCGGGGCTAGCACTAGTTGAATATTGTGGTTTACGGACTTCTGGTCCTCAGGACCACACCAAGATCCTTGCAAGATTGAAATGTGGTAACTTCAAAAAAGTAGAATGCTTTTATAAAAAGTTAATTGATAGAAGTTATGACCCTTAGTGATCTTCTAACAAGAATGGACCAAGCAGATAGTATGAGTTGGAAATCTCTCTAGGATTTGCTTTCACGAATGCATCTTGATATTCAAATTAGGAGTCTCGTAAAAAAAACTTAAGGGAAAAAATGGCGTCAGTAGTTATTTTTAAGGAGGAATGTCAAAGGAGAATGAGAATATGGTTTTAAAACTCTGTGCATACTAGCAGTAGAGTCTTAAATAGATCACAAAACAATTTTATTGTAAAGCAAATATCCCTCTTAGTTTCCATGCAAAATATTTCCGCTTCTATTCCCCTCCTCGGAAGAAGACACTTGATTTAAACAAGGTTATTATACTAACGATTCGACGGGAGACGGTTTAAACAATCATTATAAGTAGCCACATCCCTCTATGTATGCCGCGAATCTAACATACTGTACTCGAAAATGTTTTCAATTGGCTGTATGGGTTTATCAAGGACGTTGTGGTTAGGAAGTAACGTACTAATTTAATTACTGCTTCGGGTTTGTTAATTTATTTTTTAACTAACCATTGAACTTGTAGTAAATCCTTTATGTAACAGGACTATCTAATGGAAGGTAGACTAATATTAATAACATTATAGTGAACAGTCTTTTTATCAAAGAGGTACATTTATATGTCTATGCTTTTTATAGTCGAATTACGGTTGTGTCATCTTGAAACGTCAAAAGTCACTGTCAGTTATCAAATTGTTGACTTGTCATTAAAGTGAATTGTCAGTTTTAACAAGTTGCCGACATGAGCCAGTCTTGAGTGTGGCATCGGAGAGAGAAGTTGTAAGGTTAGTAAGATAATGTAAAATGTACTGAACTATGTTGGAAAATTGACTGAAATTGGAAGACATTGTGTTGATTTATTTGTGGTTTAATTGGCTCCCTTCTGAGGTAAAGTTACATTTAGTTCTTATCTTGTCTAAGGTTTTAACATGTAAATTAGTAAAATGACTGCGTAACAAAAAAAACAGCAAATACTGCATCATACTCAAAAATTAATTAGATTTTCGAGCCATATATTTTGAGCTAATTGAACTAAACATAATAATATACACGTAATTAAATCCCCGAAGCGTACTTACTACTTTTTTTTTTTTTTTTTTTTACTATTAAATAGGCTTGCGTTTGACCGCAATTCACCTGATCGTAAGTGATAATGCGGCTTAAGTTGGAACACGCTTGCCTAAGATGAACCGGTTCACTCGTGCCTTGAAGATACCCAGATTATACTTATCAGGGAACAGAGAGGCGGGCAAGGAATTCCACAGTCTGGCAGTTCGCACAATAAATGTGCGCAGTTCGCTACTAAACTGCAGCTCCAAAATAAAATAGACCGTTTTGAAAAAGCAGATAGAAAATAACAAAACAAACTTTCATCGAGAACCGACGAAAAATCTAAAAGCCATGAAAATATTTGTGAAAATAAGAAAGAGCAAATCTCAATGGCTGGGACGTGTTGAAAGAATACCGGAGGGAAGAGTGAATGAGGACAAAGCGAAAAAGGATAGAGGAGGAACGGTCTCGGAGGTTTGAAGTTAACAAATTATGCGTTTATTCGTAGAAATGGAGCCAATCTTTAGGTGTGGTGTTGACTAGTTGAAACAGAAAGTTTAAAGTTATTTGTTCAATGGTGAGAGGTAATAAACAATACCATATAAATAAAAAGGTTTTCAGTTTTACATCGTCAATGATGAATTTATTAAAAATCACATACCTAACTGTGTACTCTGTTGTTTAGAGCAAATTTTAAGCTTTAGGTGGAGTCACAATGTCGTAAGGTAATTATACAGTTGGATAGAGCTATGCATGCCCTGATTTGTTTATTTCATCATTTCACTAAAACCGGTTAGGGATTTGATTTATGACGTTCAAATGTGCCTTTTATTGGTCTAATTGAAAGAAATAATTTGACTTTGTCTTTGACTTCGATCAAATCACTAACTTTCTTCAGGGAAATGACCCCCTACAGAGTTGTTGTTTTAACATCTTCCGTGATTTCCCAATCCATAATTGTTCTTAAATCCTAAATTGTATAATTTTCCTGCGACTTATACGTTTGAGCATTTATTTGTAACATAACATTTAGCCGATCTAATGTGTCACCGTCTGCACTCTCTCAGAATGACGATTGATGCTTTGTTACAGCTTGATTTTCCAAACCAACTAGCGAATTTGCAACATAGCAACATGCAACCTGCAGATCCAAATTCTAATGAAGATATAATGAAAAATAGATAGGAGTGTTACAGGTTGAACCCTGCGTCTAGCATTCACAGGGACGATATATTACATGAAAATGCTTTCCTAATTTGAGATTTTATTTGTATTGTCCTATTTGTAAGAACCTAACATTATATCGAAACGCTCGAGAAAATGCTTAGGTATATGTGTGAACCTTTAAAAACAATTTTGTCTACTGCTTTAAGTTTTCCAGACACAACCGATGATAGACACTATAACTATAATATCGTGAAGCAAACTTTAAAAGCTGCATGTAGATTGAGACGTTGTCACCAGTGGCGTGCCTAGGAGTCAAAGTTAGGGCAAGCCCGACAGACGTCTGATGTCAGATGAATAGCTACCACTTAGAGATATTTCATTTTTGTGCTGTCTTTTTGTTGTCTCGCATTATTTGCAAACCTGGCTTTTGGGATTTAATTGAAGGCACGCTACTGTTTTCACGTGAAAATGTATAACAAAAGACAGTTATCTTTACAAACAGCATTTAAACATCACGAGTAGCATACACAGACAAAATAATAACGGGTTTTATTCAGGAGCACTCAGGGATCCTAACAAATGAGCAAAAGAAAAATTAACCAATGGTAGGTGAAACGATCTGTAAATATATCAACTGTATTCTATCAGTCAATATAGGAACTGGGATAAGAATTTTTTTTAGATATCGGTTGCAACACAAGGCTGAAAGACAGTTGTCTATTTGTGGAAGACAGTTGTCTATTTGTGGAAGACAGTTGTATCAATTACAGTGCAAACTGTTTCGTGTCGGTTCATTGCTGAACTGGTATTTAGAACCTAGTGTAAGTACCTATCTACTATAGCTATTAGATTTGTGATCTCTGCCTTGTTGCTATTGAAAATGTACCAGGAATGTATTTACTTAGGTAAATACATTTTAAGGCATTGAATATACTCTAACATAATATTCAACTATTTCAAAGATACTATAATTTTGTTTCGAAAAATATGGCGATGTAATATTTTCACCAATGGGTACAAAATTGTGGTGTTTGGAATCTGTTTGCGTATTTCTAGCCAAGCATATTGAATTTATTATCAAAGGCCCGAAGAGTTCTTGCTAAAATTGTCAATCCTGCTTGTGTAATTTTGCAGTTTCTCGAAAAACTGAAGGAATATCTGCCAGTATGTATGTATGTATGAAACTAACTTCAATTTCTAATAATCTGGTATTAGCCATAGTAAATGGCCGTAGACGTATTTAGTGTTTGTGGAGTTTCTTGCTCGTTCTTCTCGATAGAGATATACCTACGTTCAGGAACGAGCAACTAGCTTCAACTTTCTGACTAACTAACCGACTTCTCAACAGTTTAAAAGTGCCTAAAAATTGGTTTAATTAAAATAAAAGCTTTGACTTGATTTCAATAAAAAGGTAAGATTCGCTCCAACCTTATTAATAAACGCATATTAATAAAAATTATACACATGTATTTTTTACAATAATTTGTCCAGATGAGATGCAGGTGATAACTGCCCGTATTTAAATTCTCACTTGCCTTTTTATTTATTGCTTTAGTTTTAATAACTGATGATAATACAGTAGTCTCATGCTTGAAGGTTTACACCTTGAATGATAACATTTAGGGCCTTCCAAAATTATTTCGTTTAAGCTTTTGGGTATATTTTTTACAGGTACCCATATTATGCATCATTATATGAAATATTTTAGTCATAATTATAATAATTTAGAACTCCACAAAAATATTCCAACTTGGTCATTTATCTTGAATTCAGTATCGTTTTTGTTTGTCTTATACGTTATTGCATTTTCTTGTTTTCTATACCATGAACGTTTAAGACATTTCCTTGTTTTTGTGTTTGATATATTTGACCTCCTCTTAAGCAGCAGCTAGTTAATAAAATTTTAGTTTGAAAGAGAACTTTCTTTTATTTTTTATATACCTAATAGGATAGAAAACTCATAAAATATTCCACATTTTTCTTCCTCATTTTTTTTTGAAGTCGGTTAAAACCGACTTCAAAAAGGATTATCAATTCGGATGTCATATATTGTTGTGTTTGTAAAATTCTTTTTTTACAAAAAGACAACCGCCTTAAAAAAGTAAAAAGTGAAAAATAACTTTAGCACAGAACACTCATGACTTTAGTTTCGGAAGTCAGTGGCAATACAAAACAACAACCGGAACAAAACCATCGACTTCCGAAACTAAAGTCATGAGTGTTCTGTGCTAAAGGTTTTTTTCACTTTTTAGTTTTTGAAGGCGGTTGTTTTTTTCTTTGTAAAAAAGCTTTTTTGTTTGTCATCTTTACATGACTGTGGCGGTAAAAAGTTTAAAAATAAGTACATAACTAATCAACGGATTTTAGAACTCTAAAACAAATGACAATTAGTTTCCTCCTAATTTTAGAACAATGAAATGAATCATTCTGTATTGTTCTAGTACTGTTTGGTTGGCAAGTATTAAATGATATAAACTATAAATAGAACTAATTAGTCCAGTTTAGTTTTGGCGCGAAATTAGTCATGGTTTGTCTCAATGGGTGCAGTGTTATTTTTCTTGATGAGAATTAAGTCTCTTTTATTAGGAGACCTCCTTGCGTAACATCTTTTAAATTCTGTAAAGATGTTACAAGATGTCGTGTAATAATGTATTTATTATTTCATTATAGATAAGTATCTTTCCACCTACAATGTTTTGTCTCTACATGACCCTAAGGTAGACTGGTAGTTCAGAATTTTTTTTTTTTTCTTTTTACATTAAGTGCATAAAGATTAATAAATAAAATAAATAAAAAATAATTTGCAAGTTAATTCTAATATCAAATCATCATTTTTTTTTTCATCATTTCAGCCGAAAAACGTCCACTGCTTTACATAAGCCTCCCCAAGGGGGGGTTTTGCCATAATCGCAGACGGATTGGCGATCGCAGTATGGTTGTTACAAAGGCACATAGAACGCTGCTGCCCATTCTCTGGTGAGTTCCTTAGTCGCCTCTTAAGACATCCACGGGAAGATATGGGATGGTGCTATTCTTTACGTCCGACACCACACAGACAAATTTCAATTATCAAATAATAGATATAAAAACCATTTTAGAGTGCTATATCAATAAAGGAAATAATAATCATAATAAAACAGGCTGGTATTGTCCCACTGCAGGGCATAGGACTCTTCTCATACAGAGAAGGGACGAGCATAGATCACCACGTGCGCTCAACGAGGATTGGTGATTTCAGATTTATTTTAATTATAAGGTCAGGTTTCCTATCAATGCTTTTCCTTCAGTCATCATCTGCCTTGCCTTTTCCCAACTATATTGGGGTCGGCTTCCAGTCTAACCGGATGCAGCTGAATACCAGTGTTTTACATGGAGCGAATGCCTGTCAGACCTCCATAACCCAGTTACTGGGTAAAACGATACCCCTTGGTAAGGCTGGTTGTCGAGACTTTCTGGCTTCTGACTACCCATAACGACTGCCAAAGATCTACAAATGACAGCCGAGACCAACGGCTTTACGTGCTTTCCGAGGCACGGAGGGAACTCGGTATGAAAGGGATAGTCATCCATCCACAGAATGACCACGGTTAGCGTAGCTTAACCTTTGACCGATCGATCTGTACGATTTTAACTTAGCCACGAGCTCCTCTCCTTTCCTTCACTGATTTCCAAAATAAACTTGAAATTTATTCAAACTATTCCTAATTTGAACCTGTTTAGGTTCAATTAACCTAACCGGACTTAAAAGCAACTAAATTTAGATTTTTCATAAACGGCTTGTTGCACGTTTGCTGTTTGCCATAACTTTTGTTTCTTAAAAACCAGCTAAGTGCGAGTCGAAATTGCATACGTAGGGTTCTGCACCACCAAGCGCGGATCCACCGTTGTGGGCACGGTGGGCATGCCCACAACCCTAATTTTCACGAAAAAGAATGTGGTTTTCCAGGTTATATCTCTCGAGTGTATGATACCGCATAGGTTCATAAGCAGTGGACGTTTGACCTTCAACATTTTTCGCCTGACAGCCTTTTTAATTTTTGTAAGCTAATTGTTAATTTACTACTGTTCGCCCCACAGGTTTGCCCGCCGCAGGTACATTGTACAAAGTCTTGCCCGAACCGACATACACTTTGTAAAAGTCTCCTTTTTAGGGATGCAATGATTACCGTGCGTCTATAGTTCGACTCGTATTTTATCGAACTTCAAGCAACAAAAAAGGTGTCCTCAAAACAAGACTGTGGTGACCACAACCTTTTTTGAGCGCTAGATCCGCGCCTGTGCACCACCGTACAATACATAAGACTACATTATTTTTAAATAGTTTAGGAAAAAAACATATACTTATAATTTGTTGTATACAAATAAATAAAATTGAAGTGTCTGTTTGTAATGTCCAAATGACAGCTTTATACTAAATGCATATGAAAGTAAGTATGGTACCTATCCCAAAAGAACAATTTTTAAATTTTTTGTCTGTCTGTCTGTCTGTCTTTCTGTCTGTTTGTTCCGGCTAATCTCAGAAACGACTGAACCGATTATGTAGGGCCTTTCACTGGCAGATAGCTGATGTTATAAGGAGTAACTTAGGCTACTTTTATTTTAGAAAAAATAATAGGGTTCCGTACAAAAAAATTAAAACCCCGCAAATCCATGGAAAAATAATTAAACCCCTGCTGACAACCGATAATTACGCGGACGAAGCCGCGGGCATCAGCTAGTTTGTTGTATAAAATAAAATAAAGTTTTTTTTTATGTTATTCCGGTGTAGTGGCTACGTTTTATAAGATTTAAGTCTGTGAAAGGCCGATGGACAGACCGTACAGCCTTAGTAATAGGGTCCTATTGACACCCTTTGGGTACAGGACCCCAAACAGTGATGTCAATCAATTCTAAGATATACCCACTTAGAATTTCCTTTTTTCTACTTTGTTTATGTTCTCTATGTTAGGGGGGTTTGGATTCCGCACCTAGTCCTTAAATATGGACCATTGTACGTGAGACATGGCGGCCGATTACTCCAACCAGCCCACCTCCCTCCAGAAGAAGATCAGTCTTCCCAGTCTTCTCAGGGCGTCCGTAAGGGAGTTTGGTGTTCCAAGGGTTTCCCTGCGGACCTGGGTGACGCCAGTGCACTCAATGATAACGTACATGCGCCAACGTTTCTACCGCTTCCATGCAGGCTCTGCACAGAGGACTATCAGTGATACCTAAGGTGTGAAAGTGTTTGTTCAGTGAGCAGTGTCCGGTGATGGTGCCCGCCATCAGTCGCAAGCTATCTCTGTCCAGGTGCAGAAGGCGCTTGGTCAGCTTCGTATCTAGGGATGGCATAGCCTCCTTGGATTGCCAGCACCCTGGTATCGAGGTCCACCATTTATTCGCTTGTGTTTGTGCGTAGTCTTTTACCCAACTTCAATGTTGATTGTAATCCGTGGTGCTTGACAGGAGTCACTTCCTCTAATTGTAGACGTCGCTTAGCGCCAATTTGACCCACTAGTACTGGTTCCTCCTGCTTGATATGGAGGAAGTACAAAATATGTATTTCTTACTCCTCCGCGGCTCTTTTCTGATTAATTTCGTAGCGGGATTCAAGACAGTTGTAACGTTGCTCTGGGACTCGCTTTATTGCCTCAGCGCTCTTCTGGTGGTCGGTCGCCATTGTTGATTCTGGCTTTCGGAAGTTGCTGTGGTCTTGGAATAGGATGGCGGGCTTGTCCATTTAAAAATACTTAGGACTTATTGACGTCACTTTCTAACAGTGGTACTTAGTCTAGCTACCACGTGTTAATATTGGCAATCGCAGTAAGTGCTAGGGTGTGATTCTGTAAGAACTCATTCTAAACATCGAATCTGAATCCGTTGTGAGTTTCTTGATTGGCATTCTAAAATCTAGGTTGATAATTCGAATTTACACTAGCGCAACCCTTGCGAGCGTGTCAGCGAGTTGAACAAAATTGACAGGGAGATTTTGACAGATAAAGTATGAGATGACGTAAGAAGTGGCATTCTGTAAGGTAATTTCGCCGTCACTTCGATGCTCACTTCGCACTCGAACCAAAGTGTCAAATATATCAAGGTCATTTTGAACTTTATGCGAAGTGAGAGTGAATAGCGATGTGAGATGCGAGTTGTTATTTGAATTTTACAGAATCGACCTACAGTGCACGTTAGATTCCCGCCAATCCCTCCTTCCATACCCTTGATCGCCCTCATACGTACGTAGTACGTTTTCCTGACAAGGTACTTACCTATACAACATATTGGATTTTTGTCGAACAAGGTAAACAATTGTAATTATTACTCATTTTCCTGCTACGATTACAGATACAATTCATGTATTTTTCTATAGGCACTCGTCTATTTATAAGGAAATAATGCCGTAAATTTTTGTATGAATCTATCAACGTTGACTATTAATATTATTATTTTTCTAATAATGGTTATAAGTAGGTCTTTTGTCACATGTTTAATGAAGTTTTTCACAAATATCTACATAAAACTAATTTATTTATTTAGTCGCCCGTTCAGTTGTCAACACTAATTAGACTAAAAAATGACGTAAACGTGCTAAAAATAAAAGCTTTAAGTCAATAATGATGACTCCGACACTAACATTAAGTCGATACTTCGACTTAATATACATTAACTGGCGGATTAAATGGACCCCATTCATCAACGTCACTACAAAAATGCTATTTCCACACAAAATTAGGCACTCACCTACACTTAGAGGATTTCGCGAACAATCGTATCCCCAGACTAATAACTACCCAAATGAAGGGTTGTAAGCTCTCCGAATTTTAATGAAATATTTGATTTATGCCCACCAAGAGCTTCAGGTAGCTTATTATAAGAATATATCATTAAACATTACATATATAATTAAACCGAAACTTAGCCTCCAGCTACCCCAATTTGGAGCCGGCCGCTGCATTATAATTTTAATAAAATTGCCCGTTGTCCAATAAAAAAGTAAAAAAAATCATGTAATAATAAGAAAATTATAACACATCTGATTGATGTATTATTTGGTAATTTATTGGTTGTAATTACATCGTGTAATAATGGTCGATAATGCTGCGAGTCGGCGGAGTGAGGGAACGATTTATTAGTATTTATTAAAGTATGAATTATTGTATAATTACTGGGATGGGTGCTTCCAAACTAAACAGAGCGGTTGTTTTAGGGTTGAATTTATGGGCAGTTCTCGGAGTCGATCTAATCGAGCTTGTTTGCGATGTAATTCGGGCGCCTCGGTTGCTATAAAACTATGTCGATGAGTGTGTGTTGGTGAGCTCAGCCGAAGCAAAACCGGAGTAATGATAACTCAATTTTGATGTGAATGTGTTATTGTATTGCTCTAGTTTCGGTTAAGAATATTTATTGCGGTTTTTGTATAACTTACGATGTATT
Source organism: Charanyca ferruginea (assembly GCA_947361185.1). NCBI lineage: Eukaryota > Metazoa > Arthropoda > Insecta > Lepidoptera > Noctuidae > Charanyca > Charanyca ferruginea. Next base: position 7,371,665 of record OX376070.1, read on the forward strand.
TGAGAGTAAAGCTTTAGTTATCAATGGAAACTACGGTTACGAGGATAATGTTTTTGTTATTCATGCCTTTAATAAATAATAATGGGTTTTCTATTCTTGATAGAGTTTTTAAGTTAATGTTCTCTTCTATATCTTTACATAGTATAGAACAAAGTCGCTCCCACACCGTCTGTAGGTACGCAATGGATTTTAATGCGGTTTTCATCAATAGATAGAGTGATTCAAGAGGAAGTCTATACTATAGTTTGATCTACATTGCACCCAGGCGAAGACGGGGAAGGTCGCCAGTTGAAAATAAAATCTTTAATTTGAATTAACAAATGATCGTAGAACTTACTTACTTGCCTGTTATTGTCGCACTGCTGGATAGAGACCCCTTCTCATACAGAGAAGAATGAAGGCAATATGGATTGGCGATTTCAGATTCATTTAAAAAACTTGTAATATTGATTTTTATACCTATCCAAGTAATAGAGTCTTAAAAATAATCGAAAATAATTTTCCATTTCCTAAGCATCCATTAAAATATTGTGTGGTCCCCAGTAATCCCATAATTGATTTTGACAAACAGCTCACATCGTTAAATCGATAAAATTTAATCGATTCCATATGTCAAACGCGTCCATCACTCTACGTACAAACTAATTCACTTGATCCCCGCAATCGACTTATGTATCGATAAATAAGATGGATAATACTTCAAAAGAATTAACTTTACATAAACAAACATTTGTAGTGGATTGTTAATAGTTTTTAGTGGCCCTTAATGCTACACACGTCGTTCCGTAGATTGTACTTAAGATAAAATAGTTTACAGATGCGTACAAAAGCTGTTATTACGCGCTTCACATAATTTATGCATTGACAATTTTAATTACTTCAACCGTATGCAAGTTGGTTTTTATAATTAAGCCGAATGAATTTAACTTTCACCTTAATTATTATGTTTAAAATAAGTTTTCGTTTTGTTCGGAGTCTGTGAAATGTTGTTTTACTGGCCAGTGTAGAGGCTGTGTTCTTTTTTTTATACATTCGAATTTTCGAAATTCAAATTAAGAAATTGAGTTGCTATAATTTGATCGAAGCTCAATAAAGTAATAACAAGTTTTGTCTGTGAAAATTTAAAATAAAAGAAAATCGAACATGCTTCTTGAACATCTACTTCTAAAAGTTTGTTACTCCTTAGAGTAGTTCAATCTTAATGGCTTCGACAAAGCCCACTTAGTGTTCATCAAGTCTATCGTGATCTACAAATAAACTGTGCCTAACTACAAGCTACATACCGGAGCCACTGGCAAATAGGAAGTCCCTTTGTAGGGAAGACGTCTTCAAGTAGGGGTAAAACAGCTTGCCGCCGTCCTGGGGACTGCCGCCGCAACTGTACAATAAGAAACTCTATAGAAATACCATGTTAAATAAACTAAAGAAAAGAACGGAAAAAGTCAAGTCGGTGCAAGTAATAAAGTTCGGTGTATCCCGTGAACCCGCATCTTCCCGCCTAGATCGTTTAGAAAGGACTCCTCAGGCGGGGTCCTCCCGGTGCCGCCGTGGGGGTGGGGAGGGGTGCAAGGAACGCGCGGCGCTGCGCGATTTTTCACCCAAGACCACGTGTTAGCCACGTGCATGAAAACTTTTTGGCGAAGTTTTTCCTCGCGAGCATGCGTGGAGTGGTCCTTTTTGTTTGAAGTTCAACTTTGTAGCCTCACCTTCAAGGTTTTATTCTCTTAGCGCGTTCTCTTTACGTATCTCATCGATTCTGTTTGATGGCCTCTTTTGTAGTTACAATCTTTTATTGACGGATAATTTGAAAAACGAAACGCGCGTAATTTTTGAATTTGTTCGAAACCGTTTTGTCGGTTTAAACAAAACCGTTTTCTAATTCGAATTGTAGCCGTTAAAGTTCCTATTCGGAAAGATTAGAACTTATGGATATTAAAAATTAAAATACGTCGATTAGTTCCAAATTTCGGAATGATCATTAATATTGATTGATACGAGCCGTGTCTAACACTCATAAAATTTATTGATTATCGACATCAGATTTCACCCACAGACAAGGGAATTAATAATAACGTAATAGTAATAAAAAAGCCGCTTTCTCAACACAATGCATCACTAGACTAAACCATTTTGCAATCAACATATCAACTAAACCGTGTCTAGAAAATTCTTAATTGAACTAATGAGAAGTAATTACAATTTTTATTGCGGCCATAATGATTACGATGCCTTAAAATAATAAAAGCAATTAGACATTGATGGGCGTAGCGGAGTAGTTTATGGTTGTCTCTTTCGCTCTCGTCGTGTAGGTCGACTCGCGAGGGGACACCACGATCAGATGTAATTGTTTGAACGGTTATAAAAGTTGATGTCAGAGACGGTGTTCTGTTTGTCGTAAAATGGCGAGATGTTTCCATTTCCAACGTTTTAATACTAAAAAATATATTTATGTAGGCCGTATATATACAAATCGTGGTCGATTATTGTAGCTGACACAGTTGAACAATCTAAATATTAATCAAAGCGCCAGAATTTTAATGACCGCGTGTACAATTAAAATGACTGATTCATAGCAACGCAAGTTGGGATACAAATGAGTCACGTGTTATACTGTAATTAGGTACATTGGACTAAGAATTCAAAGGAATAAAATGATGTGATCACGTCTAAATAGAACTAACGAATAGATTAGTTTGTGACATTGCAGAGGGGCTTATACGATTGACTTCTGTGCGGTTATGTCCAAATATCAATGAGTATGGACGATAGAACTTTAATGAGACATAACATTGGCGTAAGAAGTTTTTAAATCCCAAACTTAACTAGTTTTCTTTAGATACTAACCTAAAATATTTAAATCGATATGCACGTGTTTCTGTTAACGTTCTAATTCTTTCATTCTTTAACTCTTTCCTTCTTTCTCTTTTTAGACTGATGAGAAAATAAAATGTTTTAGGAAACTATTATTTTGTTGTGAATCAAATAAGTAATTATTTTAGGTTTTGGTAAGGTGACTACACGTTTCTTTTTAGAAAGTTAGAGTCTCAAAATTTTATGTGCAGGGAAAGAATTCATATTCATCAGTATGGTATTATCTTTAATGTACTCTAAAAAAACCTTTGAATATTTTTTATTTCGATTTTACTAGCATATGTATAAATTGTATGAGATCTGTAGTCTACCATATTAGACTTGTTTAGTGAAAAGGTCGCTACAATTTCAAGATATCGTAGGATTATGCTACGACAATGGACAGTGATAGGACAATGTATTAATCTAATTATAACTTAGAAATCGTCAAGGTGCGATAAGAGATTAAGAAGATGAAAATCAATTGGGATAAAAAGGGATAAAGTATAAGAAAATAACATAAACGAAGAAAGAACATCTGAAGTACTTCAGGAAATTATTTTTATTCAGTATATAAATATTGATACTAAATATTATAAGATAAACAAGAAATAATGATAATTTCAATGGGTTAGCACTTAGCACACACTTAATTTTCACAGAAAAAGAAGAGGGAAAAAATGTACATTGTCTGAGCAAGAGCCATGTTTTATCGTTGGTTAGATAAAGTTATCGTGCAATCAATCTTTATAATCATATATTTAATGTATCAACTATTGCGTTAGTCTATTATTTGTGTATTTTCTCTTGTTTTTTATTATCATTATTCACGGCGTGTTAATACGATCTTTATTCGTGATCATTTTGATTAATTTTTAATAACGTTTAGTTATTTATTTTTCTTAATCATACATCGTTTTTATTGTGTTTTTTTTTTAAGATTTAAAAAGCATTAAGCTTTTCCGAACTAATTTTGGTCAGGTTAATATTGTTTTTTTTTTCTAGTAAGTAAGTATGTAGGTAAGTAGGTTCTACATTATTTGTGAATTGTGATACTTAGACTTGAATCAATTTGTTTCTTATTATAAAGATTTCGTTTAGGATGTAAATTGTAACGTAAAATTTCAATCCAAAAAATATAGTAAAAATTAGCGATATACAATAATATCTTATCAAATGTAATTGAATGTGTATGTATGCTTTATTCATAAGGGAAAATAATAAATTACATTTACATTAAAAAACAATATTTTAAAAACTGAGCATTAATTAATTTAAAATATTCTAAAACACAAATTAGGTGTTACATTTTGAGTATAATAGTGATTTTATCAAAAAATAAGTGGGTGATAACAAAATGATGTAATGAATAACGACCCACTTAATATCATAATAATGAGAAAATTAATGACGTAGCAATAAATTTATGGTCTAATGATAATGCACCTGTTTTTATCGTTACAATCAAATTACTTTTCAAATTAGGTGTTGAGCTGTTGAAATGAATATTCAAATTATTTTATGTTCAAAATAATTTCTCGAACAAACTTTTACCAAAACTACAAAAACATGTCCAGTACTCGTTCAGATACACGCATGATGATGCACTTTAAACGGAAAATCAATACAGCGTACAAAAAAGTTGGCCAAAGAAAAGAAAAAAAGTAAAAAAAATACCTACAGAAAAACGCGACACATGTATTCGAACCAATCAGCTGTTTGTTGGCTTCGTACGCCCCGCCCCGCGTAACTTTTCCTCTTTGGCTCGTCACAAATATGACCATTCCATCATTTTCCCGATACGTGTGATAAAAACTTTTTTTCAAGGTATTAACATTTTTTTATCCCGCTCTCTGTCCCACATTCATACTATTTCTTTCGAAAACTTCATAATGGACGGAATAATCTACGACACAACGCTAACAAAATATTATATTTTGACAACTCCGATAAAATAAAATTTCGTTTGTTAGAATCGGTTTGGTTAAATAATACCTATAAGAAATGAAAAAAATACAATTTCGAAAAGTTGTAAGAACTTTTTGTGATAAAAAAATTATAAACTTTTAAAAACAAAACTTATTTGTACTTACAAAAAAAGAAAAAGTAAGAAAAAACATATTATAACAATACAAAAGTTAACACTTACAATATCCCAGAAGCTAAAGTATAGTAGTTAGAGCTTTAGATTTGTTTTCGTAGCAGTGACGCTGTTAATTAGCCGGCGCTCGCTGATTCATCACTTTATAGCGTCTCAGCGGCTAGTTCAAGCCGATAGTTAATTATTACACTCCAAACACGTAACCAGTTTCCTTCTAAAATAATCGTTTGATCCTTACAACAACACTCAGTCCAATATCCGAACGCACTCGAAAGTTTCAAATCAAAATGACAGAAGACGCGCGAAACGTTTTTTTTTTCAACTGTCAAACGTGACACGAACAAACGCAAATACGGCCGTCCACGTCAGTATGCTGACGTTCACTAGTCGCGACTCGGCGTAAGTCGAGGAGAAGAAGGCAGCGGTCTCGGCCAACACGCCTTTCGTTCGTCTCTCTCTCGCGCGGCTATACCCGCCCGACCATTTTTACGGTTTAACCGACTCAATTCAATTCAACTCAACTCAATTGTCGTGGCGCGAATGCCTTCGCACTGGACGCTAGAGTGAGACGTATAGCTTTCGCCTTATTTCAGTGGCTGCGTTTCATTAAATACAATTTAATTGTTTCTGTTAATGCAGTGCGGTGTAGTGCAACGAGAAACAGATCTTGGTGTTGAAATGTCGACGTTACATGCGTTTGAACTAAGAATCTGCGTTCGGAAAAGCGGAATAGAACCTTAATCTTAGTTTAAGACGAAGCAGTGGGCACGGATGTGTCCGTTTCGCTCGCGCCACTATCGTCCGGCGGGCCTTAACCGCGCGCGGGAGCGAGAAATCCGAGCGCCGATAGGCGTAACCGTTTCCATCGGCTGCTCTTCTGGGTGTGTAAAGTTTTAGGCCGAAACATGTAAAAATGCATCTTGAAAAAAAGTTATGTATTAAAAAAAGAAGCTTAGTGCGAGGTGGGGGGACATTAATGCTGGCGGGAGGTGGCGAGGATGGCTTTTTTCGCATGCTGTATTTTCGGGGGTGTTCGCGTAACTGGACAATGCATTATCGAGCAGTGCTGGCGAATCGGACGCATCACCTTAGTGGCCCATTTGAACTCGAAAACAACTGGATTTGGATGGGATATAGCTAGTCCGGTGATATAATGGCTTTACCGCATTTCGAATGGATTCCCAAAATGTATCTGGATAAATATTCCATACAATGATAGTAAAAAAGTAACAAAAAGCATTAAACGCAATTAAAAATTTCACGGATTTCAATTTTAAGTACCCCAAATGAGTTACAATCAATAAATACGCCATAAAATGATTTGAGTGTATCATTGGATTGATTTCTTGATCTTTAAAAAAAGGATGATTAATTGGATTACAAAAATCACAGGTGCAATGCACTTATAAAGTTGAACTCCACGTCTCAAGTGAGGTTCTGGTTAATCTGATATCTATATATAATCGAAACTTTTTGAAACATTTAATCTACTATTAAGAAGTAAAAACAATATTTTCATAAAATTCTTCAATCCTTACGTCAACTAGTTTGCATGATCATACTTCATCATTCGTATACCTTTGATTGTAGGCATTATTTAAAACTTTTATAGACTTATCGTCTGCTAAGAACTAGATGGAAGATGCACACTTTTATAACAATTTTACTATTAACAGCATCCATATTTAATACCAATTTTACTGTTAAGAATTATTCATAGAAATATTTTCTTTTTATTTCTAAATATTTTGAAATTTGATCAAAATTTACTGAAATAATGAAGCAAATTCTGGATGTGCGAACGCATTTCAAACTTCTCACGATCACTTCACCAGCAGTATTATTCTGTAAAAATCTCTTTTAGTGAATATAGATAGTAAAGTAAGCTTGAGGTGAGACATCAATCCCCATAAGTTGGATAATAACTCGCCTCAAGCTCACTCAACCTAAATTCGACGAGGCAGATTCTTACAGAATAGACCGGCAGAATAACTTTAGCCTCTTCCTCAGAACACAAAGGTACCGTAAAAAATTGGCTAACAATACTCTAATGATTTTTCACGCCTTAAATATTAAATCCTAGAGTAGTACTTAAGCGTTTCAGTGAAAGTTGTTGAAGGATTTTGGGTAGACAATTGCCCAAAACTGAGCAGTGGCGAAGTCACGAAGAAAATTTTAAACATTCTTAAACAAACACACTACCCCATTTCTACCCGTGGGTGTCGCAGATGGCGATAGAGGGATATTGGCCAGGGGATAGGTAGCAGCGTCCTTCTGAGTACCAAAACACCTACTGTGATCGCCACCATGCATCGGCCAAGCATGGCGATTACGGCTGAACCCCTCCTTAGGGGAGACCTATGCCCATCAGTGGGCGTCTCAAGATGATGATAAAAGAGATAACGAAAAGACCTGAAAGGGCTGGTTTAGTGTGGCGCAGAAAAAAAACGAAAAATACGTTCTAAAAATACGTTGAGCTGGTCTGTACATTAGACACTATATTATAACTTTTCAAATCACGTTTTTTTGTATAGGACCCCCTTAGATATTTATTTTATTCGGTATTTATAGTATTTGTTGTTATAGCGGCAACAGAATAATAATAATAATATGTGGGGACATTTTCACACACGGCTATCTGACCCCAAACTAGGGAGACCCTGTACTATGGGTGTCAGACAGCTGATATACATACACAAATACATTTTTTTTTTGTAAATACATACATATATAGATAAACAACACCCAGACACAAGGCAAACACAAGTGCTCATCACACAAATGTTTACCCTGGGCGGGAATCGAACCCGCAACACACTGCGCAGCAGTCGATCGCTCAGCCAGCCACTGCGCCAATCGTTTCGTCAGAAATACATTATCTGTGAAACGTTCATGAGATGCAACCTGGTGACAGACAGTCAGACGGACAGTGGAATCTTAGTAATAGGGTCCCGTTTTTACCCTTTGGGTACACTACCTTAAAAAAAGGTAGAAGTTCAAAAGTTTAGTTAGCAGCGGCTCTATTGCTTTCTCTATTAGTCTACAAGTCTACCTGTAAACACGTCTGGATATAGGCCTCCTCTTCATTACGGTACGTGTTTCGATTCTGAGTTAGTCTCATCCACCGCCTCCCTGTGATTTCGCAATGACATTAGACACATGTCCAAAGAAGGAGAATTAGTTAACACTAAATTGCTGCGTTGGAAGTTTTTTTTTATTTTGAAAAGAGAACTTTTTTCACGCTCGAACTATGCGCGATCACATAGCTCGTCTCCTATTTTTACTTCCTTGTAGATATTAGAAAGCTCAAACGAATATGAAACGTTTAAGTTAAATATAGTTCTTTGATTTGTTTTAAAGAATAAATATATTGTAATAGATAAACTAGTGTTCCTTATGGTAAGGGTTTGAATCTGCTGTAATGGAACAGTACCTTCAGTTCAGTTGGGTCACTACCAAGCTAAGCTTTGGAAGTTTGCCCCCTTCCTTCCTTCTAGATTCAGTATTTATTCAAATGACGCTCAAAAGTGCCTTTCAACGATCTAATTGAAATAAACTGACTTTGCTTTTGAACTATTATGCTGATATGAAAAAGAAAACATTAAATAAAAAATTTCAATTACTCGGTTAATTGAAATATTTCCTACCAAACACGTGCTTTCAAATAGCTTAAACTTAAATTAACTTCGTCCGATACGTTATTAACCCTAAAATACCGTGTCAATAAATTCGAAACTAAATGTCAAGACATAATATTCCGTACGTTAGTTTACGGTAAACGGGCCTGGCCGCGGGCGATCGCTAGTTAATCAATAATCTGCTTGACCTCCCATATCAAAGAGGTTTCAACTGTAAAAGCTCTAAGTAATTGTATTAAGCGATGTTTGCCAATATATCAACTAGATACTAAGGTTGCGTTTAGATGAAATAGCCTCGGACGCTTTTGGCTGCAAAACATTTTAGTTCCTTTTTGGCAAATACTAGGGTTTGGGTTTATTTTTAACCGACTTCAAAAAGACGGAGGTTATTAATTCGAATGCTTATAGTCTTTTTTATGTATGTTCGGGCCTAACTCCGTCATATATAAACAGATTTACAAAACTCTTTTTTTGTTCGAAAGAGGTTTCCTCCGAAATAGTCCTATATAAATTTTAACGAAATAGATACAGCAGTTTTTAAAAAAATCAACAAAAGCTCATAAAAATTACATAGATGACGTTTTACTTTCTTCAGTATTTGGAGGACTTTCGATCTATGTTTTAACTGTGTCGCCGTTTCTTAATGAATTCGGATATTAAGGCGATTAGTACTAAAAAGCGGAAAATAAAAATCTTTTTCAATAAAAACAACCGCCTTCAAAAACTAAAAAGTGATAAATAACTTTAGCACAGAAGAAACATTACTTTAGTTTCGGAAGTCGTTGACAATACAACAAACAGAACAAAGCCACCGCCACCGACTTCCGAAACTAATGTGTCTACTGTGCTAAAGTTATTTATCACTTTTTAGTTTTTGAAAGCGGTTATTTTTTAAGATTTTTACTCTGACAAACCATACAGATCGATCAGCCATGATGGTTAAACTACGTTTGCCGCGGTCGTTCTTTGGATGGGCGGCAATCTATTTCATACCGAAACCCCTCCGTGCCTCGGAAAGCACGTAAAGCCGTTGGTTCCAGCTGTCAATTGTAAATCTTTGACAGTCGTTGTTAGAAGCTTGAAAACCTAACAATCCAAGGTTACTCCGTGCCTGGGTTTTGGAGGTCAGACAGGTTCCAATTTTTGATTTACGATGTTATAATAACTTGTTCTATTGTGGAATTTCTTTTGCTCTTGTTTCAGCACGAATCAAACGAAAATAGGTCTATAAGAGCTTATAATAAATCGACTACCTCTTGTTACTGTATTAGATTCGACAATTGTCCACAGTCAAAGCATTTATTTCAATTGAACCATTTACAGGCACTTTTGAATTGGCTAAGAGTCAGTCAGAAAGTTGAAGCTTGAAGTTGAAGTTGCTCGTTCCAAAACGTAGGGTTGGTCTCAATGGAGAAGAATGAGCAAGAAACTCCACGGTCATTCTTTTCAATCAAGTTTTTACGAAATCCTGGCTACATTATTCTTGTTGCTTCTATATACTTACCTATTATGCGAAAACAATGTAAGTGAAGAGCAATCCAAAATATTGACTCCATACTATCCATACAATACAAATATTATAAACTAGCAACCCAGACCGGCTTCGCATGGACCTATAGCCTTCCTCGATAAATGGACTATCCAACACAAAAATATTTTTTCAATTCGAACCAGTAGATCCTGAGATTAGCGCGTTCAACCACACAAACAAACAAACTCTTCAGCTTTATAATATTATAGTATAGATACGAAAGTAACTCTGTCTGTTACGCTTTCACGATGAAACGGCTCAACCGATTTTAATGAAATTTAGCATGAAAATAGCTTGAAACCTGGGGAAGGACATGGGCTTCTATTTCTTAATTAATACTTCGTGCACAAAGATATAAAGGCGGACTTAATGTGTTAGACATTCTCTAACATGGCAGGTGTATAAAAAATAAGTAAATTACTTATACATTACTAGCAGCCCGCCCCAACTTCGCACAAATGCAATTATTTTTTAGTTTTTCCGAAATTTTCTTTTTACATACTTTGTCCTGGCAATAGATACCGATCACAACAAAAAAAGAATTTTCCTATTTGGTGCAGTCACTCGGAAGTTATGTGCGTACAGACATTTCGATGACTTTGTTTTATATACTTTAGGCCCTACCCTGACCAAAGAACCTTGAGCATTCGTTCCATCTGCGAAGTTGATATAATATAGTGGTTAGGAAAAGTATGAATTTTAAATACAGTCAAAGCTTTTGGAAACTCTAGGGGGGGGGGGGGGGGCAACTACCCCCCCTTGCCCCCCCTTGGCGACGCCCTTGATTGGTTGTTGATAATTTTGTCAAGCTGTTTCAAGCGCTTGACAATTTGACACATTAACGTTTCGACAGCCACGGCAAAAATGTGCCTTCGGCGCCAAGCTTACTTACATACTCTATGGAATTACGTATAGAAGTCTGTCATGTAGTCGTGACAGTGGGGGGTGCTAGGCACATTAATGGTTTGTACCACAGATATAGATAGACCTAGATAACGCAAGTATCACGATCTGTATGAAAACCAAGCGTGCCATTTTTTTGACGTCAAAATGTAAAACGAATGTTTTGTTTTTCCTAAATTTCGTATTCCCAGGTATTACTGAGGGTATTAGATTCAAAAGAATTGTTTTTTTAATTAATTACGCATAATATTAAGCACAAAATGACTTACCGATGTAAGGAAACGTTTACTTTTTTTTTTATTTACGATTTTTTATCGTAAGTTAAGCACGAAAATAGTCACGCGAAGTAGTTGCTTTTGCGTTATCTAGGTCTATCTATATCTGTGGTTTGTACCTTAGACATGACTGAGGTGACAAAAGGTTAATTTTACAAATTGTCAACTGCAGAAAATGGTATACGAAAATAACGTATTAAGTAGCTAATGAAACCAATAATACTAAATACAAGATGTAAATATTCTTAATGGCTTTTTAGTTTTTATTAGTAATTTTAAAAAGCAAGTTTTTAATCAATTTAAAACTGACCATTATTTGAAAAAAAACAGACCTTTCTCTTATTTAGAGAGAGCTTGGAAAGTTTGCATTAATCAATGAATTTTTAATTAGTTCAATCTTTACAAATCCGCTATTCAAATAACTCAACATATTTCTAGACATTAACTTTCCCAAGTCTGGTTCATCGATACTGTTTTGTATCTAGTCTGCCCACATCAATACTAACATACTACTCTGATACTCAAAGTCAAAGGACAGTAATTTATTTATTTATTATTATGAAAGCTTACAGACTATCTACAATAAACAATTGAAAGTCAAAGTCAAAGCTAGCTTTGACTTTCTTTCTTTTGAGCTCGATCAAACCAACTGGCACTTTTGAATTGTCTATTAGTCGATTCGTTGTCAGAACGTTGAAAGTAGTTGCTCGTTTCAAAACGTAGGTATGTCTCTATGGAGAAGAACGAGCATGAAACTCCACTGACACTCTTTTAAATCGTGTTATTACAAAATTCTGTTTACATTATTCTTATTGTAAAAACAATTTTGGTAAAGAGTAATACAAAATATACAATAAAAGAATCAAGATAAAAGCCATGGCAGTTAAAAGATGACCAGTCTCTACTAACAGCACCCGTTCAAAAACTTGACTTTGGATTTTCGTTTGACGCTGATTAATTTTAAAATTATTTAAAGCAATTTGGGACGTACATTGAACTATTATTACTGGATAGTAATGTCGTACTGTATTTGGAATATAATTTGACGTAATTATATATTTTTTTAGGTACAAGCTTTTATTTCTATTTCAAGTACGATGATTACTTTAATTTTGATTTTGATGTTTTCTTTGTGAACATAGTCCTGAAGAAGAGAAGAGACGCCGAGGACGACCCAGAAAGAGGTGGTGAGATGACCTGAACGCGTACCACGAGGGCTTGTTTGAGGTGGCACTGGACAAAAGTTCCAGGAAGAACTTGGGGGAGACTTTTGCCCAGCAGTGGTATCCCACTGCTGGGCAAAAGCATAGGCTGATTTAAAAAAAAGCTAGTTTTGTTATCGTATCGCTTTGGACCCAGGGCTGATTGTTTTTTAAATTATTATTAAATAATTAAATTATTGGAAGATTAAGGCTCATTTTGGCATGTCTTAATCTCCGTTCTCACAATATGGGCCACCTGTCCAAAAGTGTCCCAAGTGTTCGCCCCTTTGCACTTGTTAGTATATTCAGCACACATTATTAAAGTAACACAATCACTATCGATCAGCGAGCATCGCTTGCACTTCCTAACCATATCAACTTGAAAGTAAACTCCTCGACGTGTACTTTATAATAATAACTAGCTTTTGGCCACGACTTCATCCGCTTGAAACTCCAGTATAGCCTATAGTAGGTACTTGGCTATCGTGGCAATGAAATAAATTGTGTAACTGATTTTTTGTAATTGGATCAGTAAGTTGTACTTTCAGAATTAACTTGTACAAAAAATATTTTTGTCCTCTTTTGCTCGTTATTACTAGCTTCGTCTTCGCCTGCGAGAAAGTAAAGTCAAGTATTCCATAATCATAACAGAAACTATAGCAATTATAGGTAGTGAAAGAATTATCGTACTGTGACCAGTTGCGATCCAGTTGCCAGTCTAAAACGAGTCTGCTCCATCTATCGTCCGGCCGATTGCAGACGCGGTCGGCGCACTTCCACTTCAGCGTGCTGATTCTACGCACTATGACTGTGAATCTTTAGTTCTTCAGATTTCCATACCTTACTAAAGGTAGTATCATTTTATTATCTTGTCGCAAGTTGATCATGGAGGGAGGCCTTTGCCCAGAAGTGGGACAGAATAGGAAAACAAAAAAAAAATTGATCATGTAATCTGCTAAAATATGAACGGTTGTAATAAGTTCTGTAAAGACTGGCTGATTTTACCAAAACCCAACCTTATTTTATTCCTTTATAATAAAGTCAGTTCTTAATTCAAATAAGGATTTGGCATAAAATAATAACAATCAATTTCACATACACCAAGTAGTTATAGTTGACGACACGGTTGGCGCAGTGGCTGAGCGTTCGACTGCTGCGCAGCGTGTTGCGGGTTCGATTCCCGCCCAGGGTAAACATTTGTGTGATGAGCACTTGTGTTTGCCTTGTGTTTGGGTGTTGTTTATCTATATATGTATGCATTTACAAAAAAAATATGTATTTGTGTATGTATATCAGCTGTCTGACACCCATATAATAATAAAAAAAAAAATAATGAAAATGTCCCCACATATTTTACATATAATAACTCAAATTGTGTTTCCATCAAGAATAGAGTCAACCTCCAATACCAACCACGTCAGAGTGGTCTCAGTACCTACTTCTTCTAAGTACCGGTTGAACCACGCGGTTTTTCTCGGCAGAAGGGGAGCTTTAGTCTTTAGGATTAGTTAAAAGATTTAAAACAAAGAATTAGTGCCTACTTCTTACCATCCAAATTAATAAGAAACGGTAACACCAGTCAAATTAATTCATCCCTTAATTTTCCATCCTTAGGTGTGTGGTGGGAATTTATATGGAACCTTGAGGAACACCCTATCCATTCAAAAAATAATTTACGAAATCGGACTATACGGCAAAACGCAACACGTGGTCAAACATTAAAAAAAATACGTATCGAATTGAGAACCTCCTTTTTTGAAGTTGATTAACTACTAAAACTGTAAAAGAATTTCAAAACCATTTCTATTTAAGAACACGCCCCGAAAACAAAAACCTAATCCGACGAAAACGGCGAAATCGAATCGAATCAAAAATAAATCGTTACAAAATGGTCTCAAAGAATCGAGGCATAGTCTCAGGTAACACGTCACTTATGTTGGTATAAATAGCTGAATGACGTCACGCCTTCAAATCCAACCAACTTGCAGCAGACGAAAGTTTCCGATTCACTTAATTATTGATACCGACTGAATATTACGTGTACTATTCTAAACAGGTAAGGAATTGCTATCAGATAGTTTTTTTTTGGTATTTCATTGTGGGTGTCATGAAGAAAATGTAGTTTTTAATGTGTTCATGATCCAAATAAAAATCTACAGATCAAATTTTTAATTTATTGGCAACTTATGGGCCTTAGCTGCATGATTTATTGATTTCAATCATGCAGCTAAGGCCCATGGAAATACAATACACAAATATAATAATAATGATAATAATAAATTATTATTGCATGAAAATTACACAGGATTTAACATTGGCCCCAAACTAGGCAAGCCTGTATCTAGGGTACCAATACAGAGGGTTCACTGTTAAAGATTTGAAACACAGGTGTTCGTGTGTTAATTACATTACATAAAGTACGGAAAGTAGTAAAAGTAAAAATAAATAAAACAAACTAGACATGGACGCTATATTAAAAAGTGTGACTGTGTGTATGGGTGAGGGAGTGTCTAGGTTTAGTGTTTTGGTTGTGTGTGTGAGTGTGATACTTATCCATTCGAGTGCTAGCTATAAACATGTAATATCGTAATACTTAGTCTTTAGGTAAAGGTAAAAAGGAATACGAACATTGGGCCATTCACCAAACAAAGACGTCAAGAATAAAAAAAAGTAAAAGTACAGTTTTATCAGCCAGGCAAATATCACAATATGAGTACATGAGTAAGAGTTTACAGTATGAGTCCATGATAGTCATACACACACAGGCAAACCCTCTACTACTATACACAATCTGGGTCATCAACATCACTGTGCATGCGTTATCTTTAATTCAACAGGTTATATGCACGTGCAAGTTTAAAATCAACCCTTCACTGCAAAGCTTTGAGTAGGTACGGGCCAGTAACTGTGTACCCATGTATTTGTTTGTTCTGTACTGACTGTAATGAAATTCCTATCTACGTGAATTTTCTATCTACGTTACGCCAGTAACGTAGATAGAAATTTTTAAAATATTTTTCTAATCCTTATCATTCTATCTGTACCTACGTTTGAACACAATTATATCCGAACCTGCTCGTCTGATTCTGAAAAGTCTTTTGCCAATAGAAAGCTACGTTATCGCTGAGTGCTATAGGCTATGTTAAGATCAGTAAAAAACTCCACGCAGACGAATTCGAGAGCAAAATTTAATCTTTGTGAAAAAATATTTATCAAAATGGAAATGAGTTTTGATAAACCAATACAGGACAAATAACGATTGAATTTAAATATGTGTACATATCAACATAATATGTATTTTATTGTGATGCTTTGTCCAATCCTAAAAAACAACTGTCCAATATCTGAATTTCATAAGATAAAGTCGAATGGGAATCGAAACTAGGGCCACACGTTCGGCAGCCATAAATGTACCTACTGGTAACTGTATGGAATGACCTATGCATTAATAATAATAATAATATAATAATATGTGGGGACGTTTTCACACACGGCCATCTGACCCCAAACTAGGGAGACCCTGTACTATGGGTGTCAGACAGCTGATATACATACACAAATACATTTTTTTTTGTAAATACATACATATCTAAATAACATTGTAAGTAACATGACATGATTTTAATTATACAAGTAAATGGTATACTTTTAGGCCGATTACTTACCATGTGCTTTAGCTAGGAGTTATACTGTCACTATCGCACACCTGTCAAACTAGAAGCAGAAGACACACAGGAACCTACTTAAGTCAAACTACGTGCTAAATCACGTTTATGTCGGTCTCACACTGGTTTGACAGTCAAAGTCAATTTCAGTAAGACCAATTGGTCCTCCTCCTCCTGTGCATCGTTTGCCCAAACCTGTGCATCGTTTGCCCAAACCTGGGCATCGTGACCTATCAGGGAATCAACTTTCCGCGGCTGATATTGTGTATTCAGCAAAGTGAACCGCTTCGGCAACCTTCATATTGAGTGTGGTGCGGATCTGGTTAGTCCAGCGCATTGGATTCCTTCATTATCAGCCGGAAGACGTCCACTGATGAACAAAATTCTCTCCCCTATGTAACGCCACAACGACCGGCAACTTGCTGCTTGCATCCATCGATTACCCGCGACCTTGACGATGTCGACGGTCCATTTAGTGGAAGGCATTCCTGGTTGCCACTCGAGAACCTTTCTTCCCCATCGGTTATCGGTTTTTCGACCAACGTGGCCTGCCCATTGCCACTTCAACTGGCGTATTCTAAAAGCTATGTCGGTGACCTTAGTTCATCGGCGAATTTATTCGTTCCGGATTTTATCGCGCAAAGAAACTCCAAGCATAGCTTTCTCCATGGACTCCTTACCAACAAACTTTTGTAAGTCAGAATTTGAAATGTTGACTTGAAAAAGTGAATATTTGAATATATGAAAATAGTATTGAATTTAATAGCAATAGCCTTAGCCAACACGTAATTGTTCTAAGAGTTAGATCTACGAGTATTGTATTCTGGTGTCGGGGCCGAGCTAAAAATTAACTTATCCGAAACAAAATGTAACTGTGACGTCTACTCTTGTTTGTTGTTAGTAATACAAGACAAGTTTCATTAATGGGTTTTGAGAAGACACCTTATTGACAACATTTTTTTCAGCCTGGATTTTTCCACTGGCAAAGACCTCTCTACTCTCCTTTCACTTTTCTCTATCAAGAGCTATTTGAGAACAGTGTTTGTCGAAGGACTCTAGATCATCCCGCCATCTGCGCCTGGGCCTGCCGCGATGTCGCTTGCCATGTAAAGTGACCCATTGGGTCATGCGTTTGGTCCAATGATCGTCAGACAAGCGGCAGACATTCCCAGCCCAATTTCTTTTCTCAACTTCAGCGTGCCAGTTTTCCAAGTGACGTCAGCCAGTATGTCTAGTAGGTAAAGTAGTATTCCTAACCCGGTTTTGAAGTTTTATACCACACATACTCTGTTCCATAGTTCACGACGACATATACATAGAATGTTAATTGATTCTGAGGAATAATTCTCCCTACATAATTTTAGTTTTCTTTACGTCAAGCCTTAAAACAAAAGAACCTTCTTTTCACTTTGTCGTTTATAAAGGCTCTTGTCTTTTTATGTAAAAAATATTTTTATTTTTCACTTTCCATTATATACTTGTTAACATCAAAATATATTAGGAACTGGTAACACTAAATAACCTAATTAGCAAATGTGTTTAATCTCCCGGAGAATACCCCTTTCATTGTATATTGTACTGTTCATCGATGAGGAGTTTCTTGGGGTATCTTCGAAGTCCATGATAAGTTTACCATGGACAGGTAATTTACCAGCAGTAATCTCTAATATTCAGAACAATAACCAAAGCCCAATACGTGTAGGTACTGTTGTTTATTGCGGAGTTCCATTATCTATCTCCAGTTCTTTATAACGAAGTTCCGTTATCTATCTCCAGTTCTTTATTACGAAGTTCCATTATCTATCTCCAGTTCTTTATTACGGAGTCCATTATCTATGTCCAGTTCTTTATTACGGAGTTCCATTATCTATCTCCAGTTCTTTATTACGGAGTCCATTATCTATGTCCAGTTCTTTATTACGGAGTTCCATTATCTATCTCCAGTTCTTTATTACGGAGTTCCATTATCTATCTCCAGTTCTTTATTACGGAGTTCCATTATCTATCTCCAGTTCTTTATTACGGAGTTCAATTATCTATCTCCAGTTCTTTATTACGGAGTTCCATAATCTATCTTCAGTTCTTTATTACGGAGTTCCATTATCTATCTACAAAAGTCTACATCAGATAACAAAATAAATTAAAAATACACACATCACTCGAAGAACCGATAACCGATGGGGAAGAAAGATTTTCGAGTGGCGACCGCGAACCGGAAAACGCAGCGTTAGAAGGCCTCCCACCAGATGGACCGACGACATCGTCAAGGTCACGGGTAACCGGTGGATGCAAGCGGCAGGTTGCCGTGAGTTGTGGCGTTGTATGGGGAGGCCTTTGTTCAACAGTGGACGTCTTCCGGCTGACGATGATGAATATTTAAAAAATTTAGGGGGATTCTATTTGTGCCAAACAATTACTTAGATATTGTGTTAAAAGTCTTGGTGTTCCTCACTAACTTGGTGTTCCAACTTGGCGTACTGTACACACTCCAAGTCACCTATTCCTCGAACATTAGCCGATAATAACGCTCTCATGAACTCAAATGCAGATCTCGATATGTTTGTGAATGAATGGAGGATGATACTGTCAGAATGTTTGAATTTTTGGTAAGAAGAATCAAGAATGCATAGTCATGCATGTGTGATTGGTTTTTTTGTCGAATTATGCTTACATAAATGTACTTATGAATAAGCTGACTCTAAATCAAAAACCGGACAAGTGCGAGTCGGACTCGCTCACCGAGGGTTCCGTACAAATTTGTACGTATATCCATACTAATATTATAAACGAGAAAGTAACTCTGTTTATAGTATCCTATAAATTATGATTCCCTTGACAGTATCGAAATGTACGTTTTTTTGCGACATAAACGGCTGTATCTTTATTTCACGTCAATATAAAAGTTCGATTTTTTCACAGCTTCAAGGGACCGTAGACCCACGTATATGGTTTTCAACTTCAACTCGATACCTTTACGCGTTCCCGAGATAAAGGGTATTGACAGACAGACGGACAGACGGACAGACAGACAGGTAGACAGACAGACGGACAACAAAGTGATCCTATAAAGGTTCCATTTTTTTCGTTTTGAGGTACGGAACCTTAAAAATATATGTTAAAGAAAAAATATTTGATTGTACTTATAGTAATGATAAAAGCCTATAATTTGCCCCACTGCATAGCAAACGCTTGTTCTCATGCAACGATTGCTTGGAAGTTTGTTTGTTGTGGAATTTTAAATTTCTTTCATATATTATTATGTAGGTTCATTATTAGTTTAGTAGTAGTAGAATAGCTTTCAGTGAGCAACGTAGGCTATATTTCAGAAGAAGATACGAAATATTAATCACAGGAAAAGTGATAGTTTTTCTTAGAAAAACATACATAAAAAAAAAACCAATCAAATTGAGAACCTCCTCCTTTTTGAAGTCGGTTAATAAGGTTGTGTATTTATTTATTTATTTATTTATTATTCACAAAATCCACAGCTCTTTGACAATTCATCTTAGAATATAAACTGGTTTACAGCCAATTACGGATTTACAATTTAATAGCTATAAATACATGCACCAGAAACAGAGATACATAATGCAGAATTTTACTGCTAGCGCCAACTAAGTATTGCTAGGTGTACAGTGTAGGTGAGTGTGTGAGGAGTTGCAGGTGGGTATGTGTGTGTACTATATGGTGTGTGTGAGGATCGTGTGTATACCCGTGTATACCTACTATGCAATTAAAATTATTTTGTTTTGTTATGTTTAGATTTATTAGCCAGTTCGTCATTTACAGACGTTATTAATAATAATAATAAATAATAATAATAAATATCTTGGGACAACTCACACACGGTCATCTGGTCCCAAGCTAAGCAGAGCTTGTGTTATGGTAACCAGACAACTGATATACATACTTATATAATTTATAAATACATACATATTATAGATAAACACCCAGACACAGAACAAACAATCATGCTCATCACACAAAGTTTGTCCTGGGTGGGAATCGAACCCACGACCTCCGGCTTAGCAGTCAGGGTCAGTGACCACTAGACCAACAGGCCCGTCAAAAAATAAAAAAATAGATTCTTAAATAAGCCTTTTTTGGAGTTAAATACATCAAGATGAGAGAATTTTTTGTTAAAATTACTTAGTATCCTACCGACAACTGAATTTTGAGCGTAGTTTGTACCACTGTGTGGCGCATCGAAAAACTGCGTGTGCCTGGTCCGTCGAGACGGAGCACTTAATCTTACAACTGCGTCATTTAAAGCGGTACTGTCAATGTTCCCATTACAGATATTATAAAAAAAAAGCATATCCAGAATCATGTGTCTATTCTCTAATGGAAGCATATTATGATGTTAGCATGACATCACATAATAGCTAGATTTATAACCAGTGTGATAATTAAAATATTGCTCGTGTCTTCTCTGTATGAGAAGAGGCCTTTACTCTGCAGTGGGATAATTATAGGGTAATCCCACTCCCACTGCTCCATAATAATTATCATTATTTTATTCATTATTATTTTATCAGTACGATGTCTTAAATAAAACCGTTACAAATAATATTTCAAATTAATTTAAAAGAATTGAACTCAATGTTAAGTAGGTACCTATAACCAAAAAGAAAAACGCGGGAACACGAAAAGAAATGGCAACCGCGAACCCAAAAACTTGTAGAATGGGGTAACGAGACATGAATAAATTATGAGTCGGTCCAAAAGAGAAAAATCTTTTAAACAACTTGTGAACAAAAACTTTTTTATTCGATCCTAGTGTTTACAATGCGTAATTATTATTTTAAAATTTGTAACTTAATAAAAATCTTCCGTGGATTTGCATAAATGGAGAAAGGAGTTTTCTTGGAAATTGTACATTTTTGGTCAGTTGCTTTTTCAGGGTTTAAGACTTTTTGTTTAATTTCAACAGTTACATTAAAGTGTAAGATACCTTCATATCTATAATAACATTATCTACACAGCTAAAAAATTAGTTTGTGTTTGTTAGTTTTAACATTCTCATCTCCGGAACCGGCTCCGGCTCATTGTCGTGATGGCCTAGTGGTTAAGGCGGCCGCCTCTCATGCATGAGGAAGTGGGTTCGATACCATGCAAGTATCAATGTGACTTTTTCAAGTTCATTTGCACATAAAACTACAACAAACTGTCAAATTTCTATGATAGGTTTTCAACTTTATTACAAAACTGTACTAAGGTTCTTAGTTAACTTCGAAACTAATCGAAATCGAAACTAATGGTACGATACTGAAATTCATAACCAGTCTCAGTTCCAACCGTGTCGATCAAAAGTGCCAGTGCGTTTGTTTATGGTGTAATACAGAAATAAATAATTTGACTTTGACTTAGACAGGCGTGTACACTCAAGTACGAGTGTACTTGAGTGTACACGCCTGTCTAAGTCAAAGTCAAATTATTTAGGCACAACCGCTGTAAGCTAAAACTCTGCTAATGCCTATTATCCTCTCACATACGAGTACTTAACAATTTGACAAGTCTATGCATGACAACGAAATGAATGATTTATACAGAGTGCAATAAATAAAAAAGCAATGTTTCGACGCTATACACATCCA
Source organism: Charanyca ferruginea (assembly GCA_947361185.1). Classification (NCBI taxonomy): domain Eukaryota; kingdom Metazoa; phylum Arthropoda; class Insecta; order Lepidoptera; family Noctuidae; genus Charanyca; species Charanyca ferruginea. The sequence goes on from OX376070.1 coordinate 7,393,427, forward strand.
CCTATAGACTAAGCAGCTAAACGGATTTGGACAAATCGGGAAAAGACAAATCGAACTAGGCTTTTCCATTGCAAACTCGCTGGTCAGTTAAAAGTTTTGAAATACGAGCGCAGATAGCAAAACTAAATGAAGTTTTATTAAATGAAAATGTTTTATGAACCATTTGAGTTGTAATATTAATTGTGTATACAGATTATGTAATAATACTTATGTGTGTGTGTGTGTTTTTATAAATAAAATAGAAACCTAAATTTTACTTTGTGTAAATTAATGGATCGAGTTCGAAACACTATACTGCATTCCAAAATAGGGATAGCAGCCGTGGTACATAAGGCTGCCCAACTGAAATGGGACTGGGCAGGACATGTCTGCCTCAACTGTGGCTTTACGTAATACAGAACTGATGCCCTGAGACTGGACGGGTCGGGTCGCGGCAGGCCACGAAGGAGATGGCGGGACGAACTAGACGGATTCCTCCAAAACTCACAGCAAAGCACAGGATCGAGTAATATGGAAGACATGGATATTCTGTCTCACTCTTGGGCAAAGGTCCTCCCTGACAGAACAGGTTAGCAAAAAAAAAGTTTACAGACTCCGAAAATAAGCTTTTAGTGAAATACCACTCAATAGTAGGTAATATCCGTATTATGTTCTAGTCAATACCCGTCCTTTTTTTAACTGTTACAAAAATCGTATAATATATCTTACTAGTTTTTGCCCGCGACTTCGTCCGCGTGAATGTCGGTTATAGTGGATGCAGACGAAGTCGCGGAAAAAAAGTAGCCTATGTCCTTCCCCGGAGTTAAATCTATCTTCATGCCAAATGACAATGCCAGATCCTGCCCCACCCATGTACAGAAAAAGTAACACATGTACAGAAAAAGTAAATCAATGAAAATAATTGTAATGAATATAGAATATTTAAATACTAAATTGTTTTTCTTTAGAACTTGCGGATTACGAAATACCTACCCACAAAATACAAACTCATTTTACCTAAAATACAATTTAACCTACGAGTATAATCAATGTCATTATTGTTTTTAGATTTAAACGGAAACCGCAAGTTCTACAGTCACTAAGACTAATGTGTAGATATCAGCAATAAATAAACAGTAAGATGCTACATATTGCACATGACTTTTATTGAGTGGGGCAAAGGTTCTATAGAGTTTCTGGCATTGTCCTTTCATCAAAATCGGTTCAGTCGTTTCATCGTGAAAGCGTAACAGACAGAGTTACTTTCACATTTATAATATTAGTATGGAAGTATGGATTATAAAATAGGAAAAGTTATTTGTAAAAAGTCATCTATAGAGATCACTGACGAAGTGTTAATTTTCGTAAGAGGCATATTACTTAGCTACTACTAATTAGCTTTACTACTTTATTTATCTTAATTACACCATATATCTTCAAAAGACAACAAAATCTAAAGGTGCGTACAGACTAGAGGCAGCCTCGGGGTGCGCAGCCTCGCCACGCACGGCTCGTGAAGGCACGCCTCGGGCTGAGGCGCGTACGCACTTGAGGCAACGGGACGAGCCGTGCGTGCCTCAGGCGAGGCTGCCTCTAATCCGTACGCACCTTAACACAGGTTTTATGTGTTTATTTTTGATCATCATCATAGCCTATTCACAACTATAATGGGTCGGCTTAGGCTTCCAGACTAACCGGACGTCGGACTTCCAGACTTTTAATTTAATGGTATTTAGAATATGGAGGAGCTCGTTGCTAAGTACAAGCCGTACAGATCAACTGGTCATGATGGTTAAGCAACGCTTGCCGCGGTCGGTCAGTGGATGGGTGACCATCCATTTCATATCGAGACCCCTACGTGCCCCGGAAAACACGTAAAACCGTTAGTCCCGGCTATCATTCGTAGATCTTAGACAGTCATTATAGTTAGTCAGAAGCAAGAAAATCTAATAACCAGTCTTACCAAGAGGTATCGTGTTGCCCAGCAACTGGGTTGTGGAGGTCAGATAGGCAGTCGCTACATGTAAAACACTGGTATTCGGCTGCATCCAGTTAGACTGGAAGGCGACCTCAACATAGACGGGGAGAAAGCGTGGCAGATGATTATGATGTATGTAAAATATTTGCAAGTGTTAATATAATATTTGATAATAGTAGACAGTACCTAGATATTACCGTCTGTACCAGCAATGATGGTAGAGTTGCTATTTCGTACGTCCGAAGAAAAACCGGTAGGATTCGAGTTGCTTAGAGTCCTTGCAACTTCTGAAGTTACTGGTCCAATAAAATTACAAAAATGATTTCACTGACAGAAAGTCACAACAATGCAAAACTTCAAAGGCTGTTTTATTCTATTTACTTCCGCGCGGACAAAGCTGTGGGCAGTACCTAGTTATTGTACGAAAACCCAATAATCAACCTTTAGACGCCTTTTGGAGGAAGAAGGAAGAGTTTTGGCCGAAGGGTGTCGTATTTCGGCGATTCCGCGGAAGGCTACGCGACACCACGCAGCGCAACATGACGCCGCGCCGTCACTTCGTGTACAATAGTTTAATCTTTTTTTTGTGGTTTTTTATAAGTATGTTTGATAGTCTGTGAGGTAGATATGTTATGTTATGGGTCTTTGATACCCGAAATGAATGATTAATTATTATTATTAGTTAATTATTAGTAGTTGACGACACGGTTGGCGCAGTGGCTGAGCGATCGACTGCTGCGCAGCGTGTTGCGGGTTCGATTCCCGCCCAGGGTAAACATTTGTGTGATGAGCACTTGTGTTCGCCTTGTGTCTGGGTGTTGTTTATCTATATATGTATGTATTTACAAAAAAAAATGTATTTGAGTATGTATATCAGCTGTCTGGCACCCATAGTACAGGGTCTCCCTAGTTTGGGGTCAGATGGCCGTGTGTGAAAATGTCCCCACATATTATTATTATTATTATTATCAAAGGTCTCCCCAAAGGAGGGGTTCAGCCATTGTAGCCATGCTTGGCCGATGCATGTTGGCGATCGTAGTAAGTGTTATGGTACTCAGAAAAACGCTACTGCCCATCCTCTGGTCAATATCCCTCAGTCGCCTTTTACAACACCGACGCGACGGGTACAAATGGGGTGGTGCTAGTCGCGACCGACACCACTACTACTATATTTACTAAATTTAAATTAGACAATTAGCATCTCTTACTACCAAGCAGGTAAAGAAAAGGACGGCGACAGATAAGAATTAAGTTAGACGTGTCAAATTAGTTTTTTCCTTGAACTTCGCCGTGTTTTTAATCAATACGTTCTGAAATGACAACTATAATTGTATGAACATTTTAGATCAACTAAATTTGCAGCTCTTATTAATATCTGTCACTTTCTTGTTTTCTTGTAGAGAATAGTAGATTGTCATACAAGGAGCTAAAATGACCCATTATATACAAGGTAGTTTTACTCCCGAGCTTTAGCGAGGGAGTAAATAGAAACCGAGTTTTAATGGGTTTTAGCGCCGTGTGTTACACTATACTTTTCACTACGATTGCGAGAAAATAAAACAATCCAATACAATATGAAATATTTTTTTTGTTTCTTCTGTAGCCGCAACACACTGCATGCATTCTACCAGAGATCGCCGATTTTAGTTCCATTTTCAAAATTAAAATGAGGTTCTTTTTTTATGAAACAGTAATAAGTCGAGTCTTTATTCATGATTATTCTACTTATGACTAAAGACTTTTTCGTTTTTGTAGGCTAATGTCATATTTGACACACAAAAATAAAAAAATAAAAACTTTTTCCCCTAGAGGATGAAATGCTATTTTATCCCCGCTCCGGTATGCTACAATGACGGCCTTTTTGAGCAAGAGAAGTGAAAAGAATATTAGCTCGAACGCAACTGAATTGGCACCAATGTCTATAAACAATGCCCCGAAAAAACAGCAGACAATAACCAAAAACTTGCACCATCCGTCAAAATAAATAAATTGGCAAAATCTTCAGTAAAGCAAAATAATACCTACTTTTAAACGCAACGGGCATCAGATAAACTTGATTAATCTACCAAGAAAGTTTACGTTCTTATTATAATAAACTAATTAATGATGGAGGCGAACAATTCATTATCGAAGCAAAACTGCCTTCCAAACAATAATGATAATGAGTATAATTAATTATGGAAAGTTGGTTCAAGACGTACGTACCTACTGAGGGGTTGGTGGGTGGGTCAAAGAAGTAGGTTGCGGTTTGGGTTTGGAGAAGGTATCCATTTGATTTTAGAATTTGTTGAATGCATGAAACTGTGATAGGGAAACCTACAACGGGTCTATTATGTAAAATTCACGTGGTGAATTTATGTATCGAGGCCCGCACATCGCCCCCCATTATGTCAAATTGATTTGATAGATTTTCAACTTTAATACAAAAGAATTAGGTTTATACTCAATTGAGAAAAAATTACAGGTATACCAAACTGTCAAATTTTCCGAATTGAATATAAACCTAATTCTTGGCTTGAAGTGCTGGCGTCTGTACAGTGAACCTAAGTTGAGCTGTCATCCCACGTGATTCTAAGAATTTACAGCTAACCTCAAGCTCATTTTATCTATTTTATTTTTCTTGATTCTTTTTTATATTTTGTGTTGCTAGATACCTTCATTGTTTTCATATATAGAAGCAACAAGAATAATGTAACCAGTATTTTGTAAAAACTTGATTTAAAACAGTGTCCGTGGAGTTTCTTGCTCGTTCTTCTCCATAGAGACCTACCTACGTTTTGGAACGAGCAACTAGCTTCAACTCTCTGACTAACTGAGCGACTCCTTGACAATTCAAAAGTGCCTGTAAATGGTTTTATTGAAATAAATGCTTTGACTTTGACTTTAATGTCAAAGGGGATTTTTCTAGAATAATACTGCAAAGTATGTGATTGTAAAAGTATAAACGAAGTGGATTCCAGTGGTGCCACCAATAGATAGCTCGAGGCGAGTTGTCTTTTCACCTAATGCCAAGATTTACAAGATCTATTCACCAAAATTCGCCACCCATGCTAGGGATTAAAAGCTCACCATAAGCTCGCTCTCTCTCCCTCGCTCTCTCTCATCTAAATTCGCCGAGGAATATTTATACAGAACTAGCTTCTGCCCGCGACTTCGTCTACGTGGAAGTCAAGTATACCATAAACCATACCATACCATATTTCGCCTCTCTGCGGCACAAAACACGTAGCAGCTCCAACAGTATGCTGAGTGCATTATGTGAGCGGTGGGACTGTCCAATGCTTGGCCGATGGGTGGGACTGCATACACAGGTCGCAGCTATAAGTGGACTGATAAAAATTGTGATTGTTTTATTTATTTATTTATCTGTATTTCGTCATTGTATGTGTACTAACATTAGTTTTGATAAGTTTCAATGTATACTAACAGTATGGACCTATGGAAATTATTATTATTATAAAACATATCCTATGGTACTCGGCAATAATATTGCCGAGCTTTCAATCCGAGAAAGAATCTCTGTAATCGGACCAGAACTTCCAGAGATAACCTCTAACGAACAAAAAAAACTTACACATTTTCAGTCTTTATAATATTAGTATAGACTACTAAAGATGAACCGGCTGTTCCTTTAAATATGAAAATTTGATGAAAATACATTACAATAGCACACAGGTTAAGGACCGGACTACCGGACAGATACCACTCAACAGGTTTGGCTTCTTAATGAAAAAAGTAAGTACTCCAAATTGTCAATAGGTACACTGAGAGTCTGTGGAGGATATGCACCACTGCATCACTTGTTAGTGGAATGTGTCCACAACCACAAAAAAAGAGATAGTTACCTTATTGGCAGAATTAAAAATTAGTAAGTTAGATTTAGGTGCTGTTCAATGTTTTTTGCCTAAATCCTGTAGTGCGAAGAAGCTAAGAAAATGTATAAATTCGTATACAGATATTTAGCTAAAAGAGTGTCTCTTGTCTCTAAGAAAAAAATGTTTTTTAGTTTTAAGTTAAGCTGACATGGTTATGTGTAACGAAGAGCCTCTGAATAAAAAGAATAAAAAAATAGATCCAATCTTAACACAAAGTGATTGACATCCCAATGCACATAATTTGAACACAATCTCTAAACACGACAGATAGGTCTGCCATGATAAACTACATTCACAAGCCGAAATGCCGCATCAACCTTCACCGAAGCCTTCATACCTCGAGGTCCACAGAGGGTGTGAGACGGTAGGTCAACCCGTTGTCGCGCTGATGGCTTTAATCATTATTACTTATAATTAAAATTTAGATGGAAGTATCTATTGTCCTTCATAGACGCTCTTTGTTGGAGTTCGAGTGTAGGCCGACAATGGCGTTCAATTGTTTATTGGGGTGATAGTGGTATACATACATTAGATGTCACTGAAGATCATCATCATCATGTCAACGTTTCAACGTCCACTGCTGAGCATAGGTCTCCCCCAAGGGAGGGTTCAGCCGTAATCGCCATGCTTGGCCGATGCATGTTGGCGATCTCCGTAGGTATTATACTACTCAGAAGCACGCTGCTGCCCATCCTCTGGTCAATATCCCTCTGTCGCCTTCTACGACACCCACGGGTAAAAATTAGATGGTGCTATTCGCGGCCGGCACCAGACGGCATTTCACTGAAGACAGAAGTGAAATTAGGAATGGATAGTTCAGGGAATCAAAGTTAAAATCAAAGCATTTTAAATTGTAATTCAACCATTAACACTTAACAGGCACTTGTATTAAGACTGCTTGTACAATAAGTGAACAATCGAGGATTAATAAATATTGATCAAGTTGTTTTAAGGAAATTTGGATACTTAATGAAAAAGGTCGATACCCCTAATTGCCAAGTGTGTAAGAAAGTCGAAGATGTCCAACATTTGCTAATGGAATGTGAAAAGAATAGGAGAGAGAGAGAGTTAGTGATGCAGGAATTAAAAGTCAATATGTATGATGTTGGGGCTTTCATTAGAATATTATCTATACCCAGTGCAGGAGAAGCGAAACTGATATACGAAATGGTTGCTGCATCACTATCCCCGTCGCTTATGCATTAATGTACTAATGAATAATATTATAAGTGTAATAAGTTAATTAGATTAGGTTATGATGAGGCTGACATTCCTTTGTAAGGTAAAAACCTCTTAATAAATACAGAAAAAAATTTTTTTTCATGTTGTCCTAGGAGGGTAACCAGCCCGCCTTTCATGTCATGTATTTCTCACATAAATTAAGACCTCCAGCTAAGGCAAAATAAACTTATAAACTACGCTAAGGGTACACCCCCTGTGGGGTAAGGACCTCGCTTTACGGCGTCCCTGGCGAGTGGACAGCAAGGGATATGCTGTTACGAATTTAGATGGCACCACCAAACTTATAGTGATTTTAATGACAAAGAAGTCGTGGTTTTATAACACTGATAACTGCGTTACCAAGTGGCATAGTATAGCAGTGTCCCATACACACTCGATTGGAAACAGTATTCGTGGAGTTTTTTTGCTTGTTCTTCTTCATAGAGACCTTTAGAACGGGCAACTAGCTTCAATTTTTCTAAATAACTGACCGACATTATCATCATCATCTGCCTAGCCTTTTTCCAAGTATATTGGGGTCTTCCAGTCTAACCGGCTGCAGCTGAATACCAGTATGTTACATGGAGCGACTGCCAATCGGTCCTCCACAACCCAGTTACTGGGTAACACGATAACCCTTGGTAAGACTGGTTACTAACTGACCGACATTTTGGCAATAAAAATATGCCTGTAAATGATTTTATTGAAATAAATGCTTTAACTTTGACACATAATTTCCTTGCAGAGGGCTTACGATTTCGTGTTGATTGTTATATTCTCAAAACCATACTATTTCTATCGCTGATCATACATTTAGTTACATAGACTTATCCTAGAACTCGAACCTAAACTGAACTAATAATACAAGTACGTATTAGGGAAATCTCGTTTGTCGACACGGCGATAACGTTAGACCCTATCAGGGCTAACGGGGTAACGCATTTCAATTTGAAATTGTAGTAGCAAAACCAGATACATTTCGTAGTCTACTAGCAGCAGCTAGGTACTATTTATTAGATACCTCTGGTATTTTCACAAATACGGATTTTTAAAAAGACTTTTATTGGGTTGGGGACGTGTTCATAGTCGGTTAAATAACACTGGCCACATCTAGTTTTAAAAAAATAACGTCTTGCAACCTGCTTACAGAACGAATGACATTTATCACAAACACACAATCACACACTCTCACACACTCACACACCCACACAATCACCCATACTACACATCTACTAACATACGTCTCGCATACTTAACCTAGATTTAAATCAAAATAAATAAAAACTATAAAATGTCTTAAGATTCCTTACTACATTGAAAAAGTAAAGGGGCCCACCCCTTTACATTTTTTTCGCCCTGGTGTCCTGAAACACAGGCCACGAGCCTAACTTAGACACCAGTCGCCCACTATACCTATATACGTAGTACCTGAATTGTGTATAATTATCTGACCAATTTTAATTTATGTGTATTGTTGTGAGAAAATAAAGTTGATTGATTGATCATTTCTTTACATTATAATGTAAGTATTTCTCATCTGTGTAATTTGCACACACACTTGTGTAGGTACCATAATCATCATCATCATGTCAACCCTGCTGGACATCCCAAGAGGGGGGTTAAGCCGTAATCGCCATGCTTGGCCGATGCATGTTGGCGATCGTAGTAGGTGTTATCAAAGACGCTGCTGCCTATCCTCTGGTCAATATCCGTCTGTCGCCTTCTACGACACCCACAGATAGAAACGGGTGTTATTCGCGGCCGACACCACACGGCTTTGTGCACTACAATATCTCATGCTAACTCGGCTAGTCTCGATTGAGATTAGGTGCCGTAATCAAAATTCGACCGAGAGAATTATTATTTAGTAGGTAAGTATGTGTGCTAATTGCAATTAATTTTAGATTCTTAGTTCCTAATAGATTCTGTGTACTTCTGTGTACTTATTCTCCTATTCTGTGTTATATTATATGTTAATATTTTACCATGTTTGACTAGTTTTGTGCAAGTGTACGGTCTACAAAGTGAAAAAGGTTTAAGAATCTGAAAGCCGTATAGTTACTACCTACTATTTCAGTTCTAAAAAATATTTAGGTCAACTAAGACAAAACAGGATATTTAGCCCCATAACATATGGAGACAGGATTTCTCAAAGAAGCTTTAATCCTACACGCTAATATTACTCAAGACTATCAACCTTCACAACAGAATCAACCTTTAACCCTAAAACGCAAACGGTACATTATCTAACGTATCCTAACCAAATCTAAGTACAGGGGTCGCGTAAAGAGGCATAGGTTCGCTCATTAGGCCCGTGGTATCGTCCATAAATACATTATCGCGGGGCAGACGAAGCAGACGGGGCAAAGGGGGTTAGGCCGCGGCCAGCCGGTGGGTTATCGAATTAAAACTTCACTAGCAATAGTTGAGTTGAACAGCGTATTAATACACCATGTATAATTCGTGCGCCCTGGACAAACTTAAGAGTTTTCCATTTGTGTCGACACAGGATTTTAAAGTTTTTCCGATTTATTATCTTTATGGAAAGTTAGCGCCGTTACGTCTTGCCTCTACGTCGGTTTCGTCAAATTTCTTATATGTAGGTACCTACTGCGACATCAACATAAATATCGTACAACTTTTGTAATAAACATATAGGTCACATCCTCACAGGTACTTAAAAAAAAACACACACACTAAAAAAGAATTAAGGTAGCTTAACTATGTGAACTCTTGTCTTCCAAACTAGGTAAAACCTGTGTCTCCGAAATCTACGGGCGGTCTAAGCACTTGATAAAATACATAATTATTTGTCGTTGTCCACGTGTCGATGGTGTAATGTTTATAAGTCGGCGCCAGTGGACCGCGCGCCGTGGGCGGCGGGCTGGGCGGGCGCGAAGGAGCGATCGAGGTAAGGGTACCGGCTACGTAATTAGATTTTCAAAGTCCGAATACACTGCTCGTACTTGTCTTCATAATAATGTGAGCGGATTGACTGGAGTTGATACTTTTTTATTATTTTTAAATAAATTTATTATTATATAATTTGTGGTTATCTGTTATCTCGGCTAAATATAACAAGTCAATGGACTCAAACAGAGATCAGAAGAGCAATTTTATTGATATATACGTGATAGTTAGCGACATTTAATGACAAAATCCAATAAAAAAAAATAGGTAAATAGAGGTGTTTTTTGATAGATTGAGACTTATATTAAAATGCGATCATTCCTAAAGGTTAGGAGAATTGCACCCCAGATTATTTTAAGTCCAGATTTCCTCACGATGATTTCTTTCAGTGTCAAGTAAATTATCATTCCATTCACGCTTTGTAACATAAAGCTACCAATAAACTCGATATTTGTGCCAAACCAATGTTTGCAGTGATCAGTTATGATCATCACATTATTATATCGTGCGAAATGTGTTGTAATTTCTAAAATGCGTTGGTAAGGTAAACGTTTTAAGAATTCATATTGCTTTTTGTATAGTACATATTTTACTTCTCACCAGTTTCGATTCGAACCTAAACATATTTTAGAGTGATTTTTAGAATCACACATTTTTAGAATCACATATTTTACAGTGATTTTTAGAATCACTCTAAAATATGTTTAGGTTAAGTATTCAGGTGAGAGAGTCGTATTTACAGAATAACGATCACTTTTATCATGTAAGACAACCAAATATGATTTTATTCTCAGCATAACCTAGAATCCAGTTTCAAACGACCGAAGGTAGCCATAATATAGTTATAGTACAGTTAGGTAAGTAAGATTAATTAAAACTTTGATATATTTTCACAAAATACCTAGTTATTACAATTTATTAACATAATAATAACAAGAATACGTGGTTATGGTTTACTGAATGTGCTAGTGGCGCCCTCTTCGCCGAGTTTCGCGTAATGTTCCCTATTAGCCGATGCTAATTAGTGCTAAATATTCAAAAGTTGTAACTTAATAAAACTAAATTCAAGTATCAAAACCTTTAACTCAGCAGTCAACATCGAGGTATTGGATATTTAGTTTGCTTTGGGCCGACGGGGCGCGCGGGGCGGGGTGCTTAAGTCCAACTATAAATTAGGTAGGGTACAGTTTCATTAATCACCCATACGCCGTTATTATTAATTAACCCCCTTTCGAAGTACCGACAGAATTAACTATCGACCCTACCCCCAACCCCTCATGTCAACTTTTAAGTTTGAGCTTGTAAAAATTTTAGTTCGCAGTTTGGTAGCTTTCCTTGATTTAGTAAAGTTCAGTGTAAGATCGCTTTCTTTTTTAGTTACACTTTAAAAGTAATGTTTAAAAATAATATTGAAGCTGGTTACTTCTTGGTTGTTCTTTAACCTTTTTACAGCCACGTCAAAAAACGTGCCCTCGGCACCAAGCTAAGTGACATACTCTGTGGAATTACGTATAGACCTGTCATCAAGAAAGCTTATAGATACAAAGTAGAGGCAACACTCTGAACATCTAAGTGAAACCAACTGTGGGCAGACGCTCTCTTTCTGAATGCATACATAAGATAAAGAAAACACATATCACTGTCTCGTTCTTATGTATGCATTCAGAAAGAGAGCGTCTGCCCACAATTGATCTCACTTAGGTATTTAGAGTGTTGTCTCCACTTTTACCTATTAAGCTTCTTACCTGTCATCTAGTCGTGACCGTGCCGTGCGGGGCACATATTGGTTTGTCATCTGTACAAGACTGGCTGTCAAAAGTTTAAAATGTATTGGAACTATATTAGAAAACTTCATCAAAATTCGCCACACTTAAAATGCATATCTGCATTAATTACACAGTTCTTTCTCAAAAAATTTACCTTGAAAAACTGAATAGAAAACCACCAATTCCTAGTTCATCAACACTTGTTAATCGTTACGGTATTCTCTTATGACGTCACGTGCGTTACCTATCCAATTATCATATAAATATTACACCGTGTTAATTCCTCATAATTTTATAATGTGGGCTATAAAAATTCTATTAACAATATCCATATAATGTAACCACTTGCCTTTGACGATGCCGACCTTAAGTCTCAATACATGAACAATTTATTTTGGTAGAAAAATAATTACGAAGCCGAGTTCACATGTTGTTGAAGAATAATTTCACGGCTATCTAATTACGGAAGTTAATGTCTCATTGTGTATGTTTCCATTGGATAACGTTTTTATTTTCGTAGAAAAAGGAATTGAAACCGGTTTCTGGAATTGAAGTAATCGCAACTTTAATTGCCTAATTGTCAAACTGGACTGAATCAATATTGTCTCTGTACTTTTTAGCTGTGTTCTCCCCTAATATACCTATTGCTGTTGTAATAATATATATCCGGATATTTTATTTAAACTTTTATTTGAATCCACGGTATAACTAAAAAAAAATGCCCAACAAGGCTTGAACAGCCTTTTAAGCGTGATATACAAGAAAAAAAATATGAATCAAGTTGCTCCTTTCATAAGGTAGTTTCGTATGGAGAATAATGGGCAAGAAACTCCATAGTTACTTTTAAATAAAATGTGTATTTTTAATATTTCGTATACAGGAGTTGTACAGTATGTCAATAAACGAGAGGCGTTCCGATTAACAGGTAATACTACATCATTAATAGATTTAAAAAAATATATCAGCATAAAAAATAAGTATCTTCAAAAAAATAAAAAATAATATACGGAATATATTTTTATTTTCGATGGAAACATTTCTTTTTGCATCTATGAACGATTGAGTATTGTTGGTTAATATTCGGTAATTAACCTACTGCATATCCAACCATTACTAATACTAACTTGAGTTAGCAACCCAACACGAAGCTGGAGCATCGTCATCGTATCACCCGTTTCAGCCGACGATTTGTCGCCTTCCTGGCAGTGTAAATCATTTGGAGCACCAATCAATCAGCGAACAAGGCGCTATCGTGTTGACGCCAATTTATCCGACACATCCGATATTATTTCTGTAAAGCCATTTCCGTGTAAAAATGGAGAACATCTTTAAAAGTGATTTGGGAGTTTGACCTTTGTTGGTTAGCTTTTGATAATGTCTGTTATCGCGGATGCAGACGAAGTCGCGGATTCGCCTTCAAAAAGTAAAAAATAACTTTCAATTCGCAAGTCGGCGGCTTTGGTTTTGCCTGTTGCCACCGACTTGCGAATTGAAAGTTACTTTTTGAAGGCGGTTTAAGTTTACTTTTTGAAGCTGGTTGTCATTTTTGTTTAAAACTTTTTTTTCGCTTTTTAGTGCCTAATACTCCTTATCACAAATTAATTACGAAACGGTGACACCAAAAAAATTTAGTCATCCCTTAAAATTCTACCCTGGAATATTTTCATGAAATTTAAATGCGACCAAATTTGAGGTATACATTATCAATTTAAAAAAAATAATCATCGAAATCGGACTACGCTGAAAAAAGATATGCGTGGTCAAACATAAAAAAAAAAGAAAAAAAATGTTCATATGTATATGTTCGTATGTATGTTAAATTTTTATGGAACCAAATGGCAACTATTCTGCATCAAACTAAAGAAGAATCACGTAAATCGGACCATAAATCTCAGCGTAATCGGTGTACATACATAAAAAAAACAATCGAATTGAGAACCTCCTCCTTTTTGAAGTCGGTTAAAAATGAGCCTATGACGTCTCTTGAGGTCCAAGCTTAGTTTGTACCAAATTTCATCAATATTGGTTAAGAAATTTAGTCTTGGAAGCGTAACAAACAAACAAAGTCACTTTTGCATATATATTATTAGTATGAATATGGATTTAGTGACTTTTAAGGCGCGAACAAAAGGGTAAAGTAGAGTTGATGGACCCTATTTTCTCTCTCTATTTCATACAGACCCCCTTTATGGAATAGCGAAAATAGGCTATCCACCTTACTCTACCCTTTTGTAGAAATGATAAAATCTATAATAATAATAATTATCACGGCCATCTGACCCCAAACTAGGGAGACCCTGTACTATGGCTATCAGACAGCTGATATACATACACAAATACATTTTTTTTTAAATACATACATATATAGATAAACAACACCCAGACCCCAAGGCAAACACAAGTGCTCATCACACAAATGTTTACCCTGGGCGTGAATCGAACCCGCAACACGCTGCGCAGCAGTTGATCGCTCAGCCACTGCGCCAACCGTGTCGTCATCACGTAATCATCTATCAAACATGTAAGTCCGGTTGCCACCAAAGTGTAGAAGGGAGTAAATGTCTCGTGCAACCAAATGGATTGCGTAATTTTCACATCCCACCAAACAAGCATCGAGCATCATCTGCCTAGCTTTTTCGCCACTATGTTGGGGTCGGCTTCCGGTCTAACTGGATGCAGCTGAATACTAGTGTTTTACATGGAGCAATTGCCTATCTGACCTCCACTACCCAGTTACTGGGTAACACGATACCCCTTGGTAAGACTGGTTGTCAGATTTTCTAGCTTATGACTACCTACGACTGTCAAAGATCTACGAATGACAGCCGGGACCAACAGCTTTACGTGCTTTCCGAGGCACCAACTGTTATAAGAATCAATATGTTTGAGTTTATACACAATTTTTTTTAAAACGTATTTTCCTCTGTCTCGTCACACGGGCTATAAGACGTCTTACAAGCAGCGCTAACAAGCGACTGCAGATTTGCAGGATTTAAACTGACAATCACGTCAAAATGTGTAGTGTAAATGATTTGATAAAAATATAATTATGTTAAACTAGAACATTCTCTTAATCATTTAGTATGTGAATATTTTTGATTAAGTTCATATTGAATCGTGAAGTTGTGTCTGACGCGGACAAAACATTGATAATCACACAAAATCTACCAGGAATATTTAAACGAAACTTTTACTATCTTACAGACAATTTTATTATCTATCTTTTAGTATACGCCTTTTTTTAAGTTAAAGAATACTATCTTTTATTTAATTTTTTTGACTAAACTTTGAGAGTTATGAACGCAGCGCATACGATTTTCTGGTCGCTCAAGGTCGCCGGCGTATATCGTCGCCTTAACGATCCCGTACGACAATGGAAACGAACTTTTAAAAAAAACCACGTTTACAGTCAATCTACTTAACTGGAAATGTTAGAATAATTAGCATAAATTACGCATAATCGTGTACTTACTCGCTTTAATTTGATGGTTGCTAAATATGCCTTTTTATGCAAAAAAAAAAACGCAGATACTATTCATGAAATGACACGGAAAGGTAAATACGTTACTTAAGTAAGTAGGTACGTGTAAGGTAAAAGATGGTAAATGGTAATGGTAAACTTCTGTTTGTTTTACTCCTCAAGAAATTAGTTGCTATTTAAAATGTATTTTAGTAGGGTACCTAATGGAATGAGGCAAAAACTTTTTGGTACATTTTTGACTTTAGTATCATTGTATTTAACCTTTTTTTGGGTGAATATTATTCTCAGAAGCAATTTTTTTTTAAATCGTTGCGCGGCTCCAGGAATTCTTTCTGTATCGTGGGTGCGTTCACAAACAGATAAACTCACATACACAAACAGCCAGACCAGGGACAACTATCTGTAGGGCATACAAATATTTGTGCACCAGCCAATCGCTTAGACACTGCGCCAACCGTATCATCAAAACGAAAATACACGGTATTATGCGCGAAACGGGTATATAACTTTTCGGGTAATGGGTATATAGTGACGATAAGTTAATAAATAAATAATAAATATTTAAAAATCTAATTTCGAAGTTTGAATTTACGTCACCTTTATCATTCCGTGCGCTTGTCCCAAGCTCTCAGCTATGTTATTCTGTAAGAACTCACTTCAGATCTCACTTCAGCTATGTTATTCTGTAAGAACTCACTTCAGATCTCACTTCTGATTCCGCGGTGAACACTGTTTTAGGTATACTGTAATTCGATAACTACTACGCTAGCGCCACGTGAGTACCAACTAAGGTGAAGCGAACTATTATTACGTTACTTTTTTAGCGAATACCAAGTACTTTTCACTTCAGGTAAGTGAAATTGGAAATGAGATAGGATTCGAATTCGCGGGTGAATTCTTACAGAATCGCACAGCTGATTCCGCGGTGAAAACTGTTTTAGGTAGTCTGTAACTCGATAAAAACTACGCTAGCGCTACTAAGTGCTGGCATAGGTGAAGCGAACTATTATTTCGTTACTATCTATATATATATCTATATAATCGAAAATCAAATACTTTTCACTTCTAGTAAGTGAAAAAATACGCACGAAATAAGAACGAATCATTGAAATTGATCGGAAAACGACAGCGCGCGAGGTTTTACAGTGCTTTTAAAAATAATTGTCTAAAATAAATGAGTTCGTACAAGGAACTGAAAAAAAAAAAAAAAAAAAAAAAAAAAAAAAAAAAAAAAAAAAAATGTATATTGAGCATAACCTTTATTTTCATTAAAAAAATATATCAGTTATGTTTTTATTCAAAGACTGGTGACAAAAATTGTTGAAGTGAACCAATTTTGCACCTTTTTAATACTGTTTTTTAATTTCTAATAGTAATATTTTCGTAATTTTGGCTCTCTCGTACTTTGAGACTGTATATCTTGTTAGAAAAACGCATAAAACATAATATTTTGGCACACTGTAATGGTTGTATTCGCCCTGAAAGTTAACTCTGACGTCTATTTTCGTAAAACGCTATGAAAGGATTGTCTTCGCTTTAGAAAACCATATTTAAAAATTATACTTTTACTCTGTAGTTCCCTTAATCAAGACTTAATCTTTCTAAAACTGTAATTGTCTTTAAATAATCTGCTCACATCATTACGATATTGCTCTGAGCAAAACGCGAAAACATGAAGTTTTTGTCACGAATCGAATACCTACACTCTTAAACTATGAAAATGTATGGAACAGATTTTTTTTTAATAAACGGCGAGAAAATTGTAAACGCTAGGGTGTCTAAAATCATGTCCTAAATCCATGGCAAACGTTGGTCATGATGCCCACCCACCGTGTATAACTGTAGATTATACAATGCAAATATTTGTTTTCAGAGGGAATCAAAACCTCGACCCCTCCCTAAGCTGTCTGATAGCTCACATCGTCACATCACACGTCAATGAATAATAGCTAACTGGTGAACTTTAATCCATACTTTAATATCATAAATGCGAAAGTAGGTACTTAACTCTGTCTGTTACGCTTTCACGTAGAAACGTCTGAACCAATTATGATGAAATTTGGTATGAAGATAGCTTGAACCCTGGGGAACGGCAAAGGCTACTTTTTAATCCGCAACATTGTCTGCATCCGCGATAACCGACATTCACACGGGCGAAGTCGCGAGCAAAAGCTAGTACATATAATAATATAATACCGACCTATTACCACACTCGCGACACTCCATAGAAACGAAATTATATAATTGCCTACTCTACTACTAAAATAACAGACTGTACAAACACGTGCGTGTGAGTGCGTGTCTACGCGCCGCTCGTACAAAAACTTCCCAGAGCAGTCGTTCGTCGCGGGGTGAGGTGAGGAACGCGGTTTCAGAGGGAGGCGGAGCGTGTTGCTACTGTACGGTAGTACTAATAAGTACTTATACTGTGACACTAGGGTGTCTAAAATCTTATCCTAAATCCATGGCAAACGCTTGTCATCATGATGTCCATCCACCGTGTTAAACTGTAGATTAAACAATGCAAACATTTGTTTTGAGAGGGAATCAAATCCACGACCCCTTTGCTAAGCTGTTCGATAACTCACATCGTCACAACACACGTCAATGTATAATAGCTTATTCTCAGATTATGAAACTGAAGCCAGATAGACCGCACGGAACTGAGTGAAGCGCATACCTTATGTGTTTTCCTAGGGTTATAGCTATTTTCATACCAAATTTCATCAAAATCGGTTCAGCTGGTTCATCGTGGAAGCGTAACATAGTCACTTTCTCATTTATAATAATATTAGTATGGATATTACCTACAAATTTGTACGGAACCCCCGGTGTGCGAGTCCGACTCGCACTTGTCCGGTTTTTTTTTTCTTTGAGTACGGAACCCTTAAAAATGCAAGCAGGTAGTCACAATTATGCGGAAAATATGTTAAATAATAACAACCTTTGTAAGTTGTCATACGTCTTAATTTTGTATGAGCAACAAATTCAAGTTTGATGAAAAGCATAAAGTTGAAGTAGTACCTACATTATCGATGACGAAAAGCTTATTTGTTGATGTTACAAAATTAAGACTTATTATATCGCCATGCTTGGCCGATGCATGTTGGCGATCGGTTGCTATGGTACTCAGAAGGACGCTGCTGCCCATCCTCTGGTCATTATCACTCTGTCGCTTTCTATGACACCCACGGGTAGAAATGGGGTGGTGCTATTCGCGGCCGGCACCACACAGCTGTTTTATAATAACTAAGTAGTGATAAATGTTTAAGTATTAGCTTTTGCCCATGATTTCGAGGAAGTCAAGAATCTACATCATAAAACTAAGCCTGGCACTCGGTAATAGTGAAGTTTTATAAAAGTGAAAGAAGTTTTGTAATCCAATCAGGGGCCCTAGCCATATGCTATGGTATTTATGATATGTATTAGTTTATAATTATTGTTTTTATGCTTATGTATGTATTGTCTTTTATGGGCCTGAAATCAAGGATAAATAAATAAATATTCCCCAAATTGACAATCTACAATCGATATTGGAAAACGAGTCATATGTATGGGAATGACGTCATCTTAACGATAAGTCACATGATCGAAAATCAAAAATGGATTACGACGAGGCGTTAATTATTATAGAAAGAGAAATGATACGAAATGTTTGTAACTTGGCTAGGGGGGCAGACCTTGCAGATATTACCTCATAAAAACAAACGAACTCTACCTCTTTATTTTAGTAATAGTTGTAAAGATGAACGTTTCCACTAAACACAAGTACTTCACTAGGCACCAACGAGTAAGTCCGCTCAAAACAATCCCCTAAAATTATTTATAATTAATTAGAAGTTCCAAGCAGCCGTAAACATGGCGAGTGCATTCCTAACTCGTCGACATCAATATTCAACTGAAGCGTTTATTATCATATCTCATTATACAAGTTAGTGCTTGTGCACGGAGATGTTGCCTCCTTGGGTTATGACCTGACGACTAAACACATAACCTCTGTCATGTTTAGCGAAACGCAATTGATCGATTTGCAAAACTCGGCCATGCTTTTGGAAACGCGCGTGCCATTTTTTTTTTTTCTGTTAATCGGCTCTAAACTCTATTCTAAGGGCATTAGAGTCCTACCAAACGTGTTAAAACTATTGAGAATTAGATTATCTATCGTTTAGACGCAAGTTTGCAACATCACGGAACCAATTTTTATTTTCAATCGACATCCAAAGTTTGACGAAGCCATTTTGTATTATTTTGTAATTTGCTGTGGTCGTGTTGATTTGTGCTCGAAAGCAAAATGCCTTAAAGTATTGTAATTTATTGGTTTTTACTAATGTGATGGTTCTAAATTAATCTAGAAAACCTGTTCTGTGATAAATCAACGTTTTATTTACTGATACTATAAGTGAAATGTGCTAAAATCGAAATAGTCGAACGCGTGTATGTTGTCGTTGTGTTTTTACGTATTACAAAGTGGTAATTTAACTTAATTACATGAAATCGCGGGAAACTATGTGTGACATGATAAAGTTTAGACATAATTCTAACCACAAAACGTAAAAAGTTCCATAATATCTTGAAGATGTGCTGGATTACATGAATTTTGGCGCCAAGTGAGTACTTTGTAACGATTTTTTTTGTTTTTTTTTGTTTTGGTCTCGCTAGTTTCCAGCTAGACACGGTTCACTTTCAGGGTTGCGGCTTTTTTTCACGTTTGGTATTCGTTTGATTGTGATGCACAATATGCGTATATTTGTAGTGTTGGTTTATGTCTTGGTTGTGATTTTTTTATTTATATTATTAAAAAAAAAACATACCAAATTTCATCAAAATCGGTTTAGCCGTTGCGTCGTGAAAACGTAACAGACAGACATAGTTACTTTCGCATTTATAATATTAGTATGGATAAGGAAAAAAAATTAATTTGGGATTATTTAAAATATATACATATATGTATTATAATTTTTTTATTATTGTTTTATTTTTTTTTACTTTACTTTTTTTCATAATATACATATTTTTTTAATCTTATTAAATAATGACTTATTTACAAATATTTTTTTTACGTATTTACGAATATTAAAAAATAAAAATAATGTGATTTAGGAAATAAAGGTAATTATTTCTAACCCTTTGTAAAAAAAAATAATAATTAATAAGATTTAAAAAAAAATAACGGGATAAATTACATATTTTAAATATTAATATTTTTTTTTTTTTTTAATTTTTTTATGTTTATTATGTATTATATACGTTATTTTATTAAAATATTTATTTTACATTTTTTATTTGAAGTTTTATTCGAACCCGATATTTTGTTTTAAATATCGGGTTAATTAAAATTACTTGGTCAGATGCAACCCTAGCTTCTACAGCCGCCATCTTGCGAGACTTGGGGTTCATTCAAGGTCGTTGCGTGTAGTTGCGTGTGTTTTTAGACAGAAAGTCGTTGTAAGTATTTGTTGTTATTTTATTAAAAATGTAATTAACTGTGGTAGTTTTATACCATAAATATAAACTATAGGATTTGATCTATTCGTCACATGAATGAAACAGGTTAGTTGAGAGCATAGTGTCATCGTAATTTTAGTTTGAAGTCGCTATGCTTTTGTTTTATAAAAAATCTTCCTTTGTGTTTTCTGTCCATTATCTAAGCAGTTTATAGACTTATGGGAAACTTTTTATATTACTATTAGAGCTAATGAAGTGACCTTTCTAAACATAGCTATATTTTTGTTCTAGGTTGTGTAGTTTTTGTGTAAATCGGCTATGATTGTCCGTCTAGTTTTATTGGTGAATGCGGTGGTGTTCCGCGTGGTG
Organism: Charanyca ferruginea; assembly: GCA_947361185.1. NCBI lineage: Eukaryota > Metazoa > Arthropoda > Insecta > Lepidoptera > Noctuidae > Charanyca > Charanyca ferruginea. Next base: position 7,414,451 of record OX376070.1, read on the forward strand.
CGTGTAGATTCGATTATTATTTTTATGTAGATTATCTACCCAATTATTACTGTTTCTTATTAAATAGTACAAATAACTATTCTAGTATTTAAAAATGATGGAAACTATATACTTAGAGCCGTATTTTTTTCACAATTCAACGTTATTTGACTGAAACCGGCAAAATATGCTCGACCTTGACTTTAGTCTCGTATAAAATATTCTACACATAATTTCAGTCAAAACAAAATACGTTATTTTGTTCTTTATCTAATTGTCAACACAGAACAGTAAACACGCTTACGCTAGGCCACTTGGTTCGGTTTTAAACAAAGTTTTAATGAGGGCGGCCGCGCTGAGCGTTAAGGGTCAAATTTCAATGGTAGGGTTCAACGTTTTTTGGGCGGCAAAAGCTTCAGAGCGGTTAATTCCACTTCCAACGCTAATCTACTTCCAACTGTAAACGGTTAAGGTTAGGGTAGGTTTTGGATCTGCTGTTTACAGTTGTAAGGTCGAGATTCGGTTTCGAAATGCAATTTGGAAATGAGATCCGGAGGGTACCCTTTAAGGGGGTAGGAGGCACGGATGGGCGCCTTGCCACTATTATTTATAAGGGTGGGTCAGTCTACGATAGTCGGCTATGTACGTTTCGCTTAACTGCAACCGCTTACGCTTTAAGCTTATTTGCAGATTGTTTTGTTATATTATTAATTAGCATATCCTGAAGTACAAGCTGGCTAGTTTGTTTTTGATGTAACAACTGTTGGAATAATTACGATCGGAGTTGGATATTTTGTAGAAGCGTCTCGTTATATAATTTTGATAGTTCTAAATAGTGAGTATTAGATGACCTTTTTCAAACGATTCCAAAAAAGGGGCAGACTCTCAATTTGATCACGTATAACTTTTTACGGTGTAGTCCATAGAATCGATATTCGTGGTGTAGTTCGATTTTGATGATCTTTCTTTGTCCGATTTTGGCGGTATCATCGACACCCGAGAGGTAGCATAGTCAGTGCTCTAGATTATCTGATCCACCTTCTTCTCGAAAAGTTTGTATATAGGACTTAGCAGGCATTACTTAGAACCCAGACACGGTAGAATTTTATTACACACCAATTATGCCAAAAAGTGTCGTGATGGACGATGGACAGTAGGGCTCTCATGCATGAGGATGCGGGTCAAGTGCCAATGTGATTTTGTCAATTCATAATATATTTAATTATAAGTTTATATTGGACATCACTGATATCGCTGAAGAGAAACGTCGTGAGACTCAGACTTAATAAGTATATTAATTTTAAGTCTCAAATCGCCAATCAGTTTTGAATATGCGTGGTGATCAATGCTCGTGCGTTCTCTTTATGAAAAGAGGCCTTTTAGAGGGGAGACCCCTCTGAAAGGCCTCTTTAATAAAAAATAATACCAGCCTAGTATAAAGTGTGACAATTTATACTAGGCTGGTATTATTTTTGTTAATATTGTTAGTAAATAAATCCTTAACGTGATCAAGATTACTCAAGATTTTAGCTCAAAAAGTGTTACATTTCACACATTCGCGATTATGAAAATTCTTTCACTATTAGGAAACGATGCTTCAAAGACTAATTCAACTCTTAAACTATAATTTTTGGTAATAAAATAATAATTTGTTCTATTCTAGGTATTTATGTCCAAAAGTTTGGCCTGCATTCTACTACATATTCATAGTATAACTATATATAGAACCTATTCAAAAGATCCCATCCAGCCTAAACCTTTACTGCCCTTCCCCAGTGCTGTCCTAAGCTGAGCCCAGTACACTCAGTTTTATGGCCCGTTTGGAGACCTTAAATTCACTCTAAGGCATCATTGAAAAGTCCTGTGAAGCAGCCGACAACCTCCTTGGTTGACCTGCGAGATGCCATACCGAAAAAAGAAAAACAAAGTCAATTGCACCACCACATCACTCGTTGCACCAAACCATTCTAAGTTTGAACACACCAACGAATGCTCGAACACTTGGTCGAAATCTATCAATCGTTTGCCTAATCGATTTGTTGGTACATAAAAAGAAATGACTGCGTGTTAAAGGTCGATGTCATAGCGGCATCGTGGCGAATCGTCTAATACCTCAATCCGTCCAAATCCGTGGGAATCGAGAAAACTTTTAAACAATAAAGATACACGTGGGTAAGTGGTATGGTACAGGTGTTTACGAATATTTAAGTGGTCTTAATTATTTGTACGTCAGAAATTGTTAAAAGCGTGTTGTAGTTAGTTTATGCAAGCAATCATTCATACGTAACTGTTGATATGAGAAAGATTCGATCAGGAGCTCGTAGCTAAGTAAAAGCTACGCTTACCGCGGTCGGTTCGTAGGTGGGTGACCATCCATTTCACACCGAGATGTCTCCGTGCCTTGGAAAGCACGTAAAGCTGTTGTAGATCTTGGACATTCGTTATGGGTAGTCAGAAGCTAAAAAAAGAAAGTCTGAGAATCAGTCTTACCAAGGAGTTGGTCGTGTTACCCAGTAACTGGATTGTGAAGGTCAGATAGGCAGTCGCTCAGTGTAAAACACTGGTATTCAGCTGCATCCAGTTACACTGGAAGCCGATCCCACATATTTGGGAAAAAGCTACGCAGATGACTATGATATGAGAAGGATTATTATCTTAGAAGTATCGACTGCCAATGAGAAAGTGACACCAACTATAAATAATACATAATTATGTCTGAAGAAATTTAGAGAGAACCCTTTCAGCCACTTTTTTATGACTAAAACTCTTGATGAAAATTTCTCACAGTAACTGAATCAAGTAGAAATAATATTATTTAGCTAAAGAGTATGTTTGTTTTTATTGTTTGAAAGTGCGAATCTCCATAACTAATACTACTGGTGCGATTCTAAGTCACCTGTGAGGGCTATATAAGGCTATATTTCTTTTTTTTTTATTTGGGTTCCGTAAGAAAACTCATGCGGATGAAATCGCAAGCTAGTAATGATATAACTACACACTTAAACAAAGGCACATACTCGAAGATCTCCAGTATGAATCTTTGAACTGACTCCATAGTCATTTCCTACATCAATATTTTCTTGTTCTTTTTACAAACCACATCCACTAGGCACCTACATGCAACGTACAAGCTTGCAGGTAAGTAGTTCAATCAAATTAAAACGCAATTTACAGACAGAACAAATCCTCCTCTCCTCATAAAGTTTATTCCAGTGAAACCTGAAACTCATTCAACAAACATAATCTAGAATCTGACTAAATATAATCGCACTTATAATAATTGCTATGACATCATTAATTAATATGATAGTGTTATACCAGAGAGACGTATGAAATGAGTCACCCACTGGTTTACAGTACAATTATCGGGCCAAGCCTGGTACTTATGCCAATTAATTGTTACGACTTATTTGTGAACCAGCTAAGACAATAGATAGACGTAGAATGTGGAAAAGAAGATGGTTTTTTTCTTTCTTAGGAGTTTTTATCTATGAAAACAGATGTTATCAAGTATCTTGTCTTTTGTGAGAAAGACTTATGTGTTAACTAGACAATCTAATTATCTAATTCGTTTTAGAAGGCGGTTGTCTTTTTTGTAAAAGAAAAAGCTTTTTATTTCCCGCTTTTCAGTACCTCTGTCTCATTCAAATCCATAAAGAAACGGCAGCACAGTTAAAACAAAGATTGAATAAACTAAAACACCGTCTATGTAAAATGTTTGGGTACTTGTTGATTTTTTCAAAAAGTGCTGAATCAATTTTGATTTTATATGGAACCACCCCTGAGGTATACCCTATCCATCAAAAAAAGAATTTCCAAAATCAATGTACATTTGCCGGAGAAATCGCTTAACAAATATACAAAAAAAAATCGGCACTTTTGCCTGTATTAAAATTCGTTCTGAGAATCCTGAATAGTGCATTGGAACAAACAGTACATTTTACTCTACATGCAATTAAACTTTGTTCTACTTAGGGCAAATTTCATCAAACTTTTATCCTAGTAGTCTTTTAATATAAAATTGATATCTGATAGTTTTTCATTGATGGAATGATTGTGAGGTGACTTGTACCAGGGTATAAAACTTTGGTGGAACTCACACTTAGTGCAAACTTTTACACTTAGTTTAAGTCTTAACCTGAGCAAACTTCTTTGATTTTTATCAGGTTGCCTATCTAAAATATGTCAGATGTCAATTTCATTCCACGGATAAAATATTTATTTTATACCGTTTGGTGAAAATCGCCGTCATTAATTTAATGTGCAACTATCTCTATGCGAATTTCGCTTGCGCGAAGCAGACTATCTGTAAATCCAAAATAAATTCAATGTCGTTTAAATTCGAACCAACAGATGGCACTAATCTGAATTCTTATTTTAAATAATATGTTTTCTATTTTCAACATTTCTTTGTCACTTCTAGATCCAACAATACACTGTATTAGAACAACAATGGAGCGAGCAATTAATACTTTTATGGTGGCGCCTAAATGTGGCTGTGACTGCAGAGTACAGGCTGTATTGAAGCTAAGCTGTTTAAGGCCTGATGATAGGAGTAATTGGTCTGATTCAGAGGTGTTGGGTGACTCATGAGTATCTTTGTTTCAGTATACTTTAATAATTTTGGCTAGAAAACATGGTAAATGGTTTGGGTTTAGTTTTACCGTAACAATCCAACCCACATCAAAATGTCTCCCATTTGTCAAAGGAATTGTAGGTAATGATTTTTATCGCTGATTTGAATGTGCGATCTGAGTTTTGCACGTACAGAGGCGAGCACATCAAGCTTCAACAATCTGTCAAATTACTTTGATAGATTTTCAATTTTTTTTTTACAAAAGAATAAAGTTCGTATTCAATGGAAAATTAGACAGTTTGGTTTGATGTGGTACCCACATCAAAATATCTCCCATTTGTCAAACGAATTGTAGGTAATGATTTTTATCGCTGATTTGAATGTGCGATCTGAGTTTTGCACGTACAGAGGCGAGCACATCAAGCTTCAACAATCTGTCAAATTACTTTGATAGATTTTCAATTTTTTTTTTACAAAAGAATAAAGTTCGTATTCAATGGAAAATTAGACAGTTTGGTTTGATGTGGTGACGTCTGTACAATTACTGAGTTCTGGATGTACAGTTTTCGTCTGATTTTGTTTGGAGGAACTAGTTGTAAAAGCCATACATATCGATCAGTCAAGGTTAAGCTACTCTTGCCGTGGTCGGTTTGTGGATGGGTGACACTTATTACACACCGAGTTTCCTCCGTGCCTCAGAAAGCACGTAAAGCCGTTGGTCCTGGCTATCATTCGTAGATTGTTGGCAGTCGTTATGGGTAGTCAGAAGCCAGAAAACCAGTCTTACGAAGGGATATCGGGTTTCCCAGTAACTGGGTTGTGGAAGTCAGATAGGCAGTCGCTCAATGTAAAACACTGTTTTTAAGCTGCATCCGGTCAGACTGGAAGCCGACAAAACATAGGTAGATGGGAAAAGGCTAGGCAGATGTTGAGTTTTCGACTGTTTTTCCTGATCATTAAGTTTGGCGTAATTAATTGAATTATTAAGAGTGAATTATTGTTGGTCTACGAAGAACTAAGCTCAATTGGAGATTAAAATTATCACCTTTTATCATTTATGAGATTTGCTGTTACGAAATAAACATTAATTAGAAGGATCTATTACGATTATAACGTAATCCCCTCATAGGTATGGAGTATATCTAATTAGTTCCATTAGTCAATACAAATATAGTAAAATAGTATTAACTTTTTATTTAATTTATTTTAATTTTTGAAATAAAAAAGTTGCAACGACTAGAAAAAAAAACAGAAACAAATGCTGAATACAAAGATTATCGGTGCCGAGTTCCCTAAGAAATATAGATATTATATATGAAGTAGTGCGATTCCTGAAATAGAAACTTAGACTTGATCAAATCATTCAAGAAGGCTGTGCCCGGTTCCTAAATCTTACCGACCGACGCTGTAAAAGACGACTCTGTACTGAGTAACAGGCAGACAGACTGACAAAGTTACTTTCGATTTTGTAATACTAATAAGTTTATCCAACAAAAAAACATTTTAATAAAAAAAGCCTTAATGCGTTAAGCATATGCTCTACCAGTCAACCTAAAGTAGTAGCGGTGTTGATCATTATAAAGAGGTTAGTTAGTATGTTTGTAGTGGGGTAATCTGTAGTCATGTCGTTATAGCACAGTGGTTAAGGCACCCGCCTATCATGTACGAGGTTGTGGGTACGCAACCGGACACGAGCAAATACCAATGAGACTATTTCAATTTACTTATTTATTTATTTAAATTCCTTAAAACTACCCTTACAGGTCTCAACTTAAGGCGATAGTTAAGTCACACACTCAAAATTAAAATTAAAACACAAAATACATTCAAGATCCTAAAAAAGATTGTTTGTCAAAGTGTAAACAATAGTTCTTTTGCCTACTCCAGGGACAGGTGAATATATCCATTAACACATGAGTAAAGTTTATGGTGCGAATTCCTCACTTCTACCCTATTGCTGTGCCCGATCAGGGGGCCAAGTCTGCTATTTTTATAATTTCGTCATTCCAACACGATCCCATTGTCATTTTGCTAAAAGATCGTAATCTGCTAAATTCATAATGGTCGATCATTGGTCGGTCGAATTAAAAGCAATGACTGCACAATGACATTCTAATGATAGATCATTGATCAAAGGAACTGTCAAAATTTTAGCCGATTACCGCCAAGTCAGTCATTCATTTATCATTTTGTACGAGATTACCATTCTATATCATTTCTTTCAATGGCGTGTCAGTGGTTGACCAATGGAAAGTCTTACCATTGCATGCATTACCAAACTTGTCAAAATCAACAATTATGAAATCAATGATAGACCATTCTGACACTATTGTAATAGCAGACTTGAGGTCCAGGGTCCATAATGATCCTAACCCAAGACCTACCACCTAAGCATAGCTATTTGTACTTATGGAAAAGCAATAAATATATTGAGTATTGAATTGTACTTTCTAAGGTTATCTTGTAATCACTGACGTCGCCGCGTCGCACAGTGTGGGAATCTCGCAATCTAGGGGGATTTAAATCGAAATATAAATTTTAATAATTGATAATATAGATAATAACTTATTTATACCTAAGACCCTATTTGTCACAGCTACATATTAGAAATTCTTGTAGGGAGCTTAAATAAATAAATAAAAAATGTTGAAGTGAGTAGATAATCATCGTTGTACCCTTACAATACGAACAACAACATTACAGTGTCATCTTCACTTGAGATTACGGATCAAATTAACGTAGAGTCTTGTTTATTGGTTTTTTATTGTATTGTGTATATACTTCTTGGTAAGATACAGTGTATTTTATTTTAGTAATAGTTAAACATTGATCTAATAACATCATTTGAAAGCACAGTTAAATTAAGCATTTTTTTTAAATTATTTGCAAATCAAAAGGTGTATAAAAAAAATGACCCGGTGTTTTAATTTTTTTAATTTATAGATTAGAGTCTTAACTTTTGAGAACAATTGATAAAACGTGCGATTTTTTGCGACCGTCATACATTTTTTTTCGGTTTTCAGAATGACTGCCGAAATTACAAATTTTTTGATATTTGGACCTCAATGCGATAAAGGAGCGAATTGATGTTAGTTTTGCTTTTAGAATAGGTAATTACTCTCAAGTACAATTTTCGGAAGGTGCTATAAATAAAATTAAGTTATTTTTGAGGAGGTTATGTAACAAATTTAACGAAAAATAGACAGGAAGCGGTAGACATCGTGAACGCTTTAAACAAGAATATAACTTGGTTGGATGAATTATTAAATTAATAATATAATAAATAATATATAATTAGATATAATAATAATAATAATATAATAATAATTGTAATAATATATAATTATATATAATTATATTATATATATAATTATTAATTTAAAATTAATTATTAAAAAATTAAATCAATTTTTAATACAACTTTATTATCTGTCAGTATTTTAGTCTTTTTATTTATTTGAATACCAATCGATATCATTTTTAACTTGTATCTCTTATTTAATTCAATTTGGAATTAAATTCCCCTAGATGGCGAGATTCCCACACTGTGCGTCGGTAAGAAAAAACGTCGTAAGGAAATCTGGACCTATAATTAATATAAGTCTGAAATCACCAATCCGCCTTGAGCGCACGTGGTGATCAATGCTCGTGCCTTCTCTGTATGAGAAGAGGCCTTTGACCAGCAGTGGGACAATAACAGGCTGATATTATTTTCATCTCTGGTCCGATTTAAAAAACAACACTACCTATTGCCAAATAACCTAAGGTTTATTTTATACTACTTTTGCCCGCGACTTCGTCCGCGTGAATGTCAGTTATCGCTAATTAATAAATAGCCTATGTTTTTGCCCAGGGTTCAGGCTACTTTCATACCAATTTTCATTAAAATCGGCTCAACCGTTTCATCGTGAAAGCATAACAGACAGAGTTACTTTCACATTTATAATATTAAATAATAATATATAGTAAGTGTATATTAGTATAATTAGTATATTAATATTAGTATATATTAGTACTTATTAGTATATTCAATTTATTAGTATATGTTTTATACTTGACTTCTATGCGGACGAAATTGCAAGCAGAATAGAGTTTATTATAAAAAAATAATTTTTAAACGATATATCTGCACAAATTCCTCAATTTACAAACAAAGCGTTTATTCATTCAGACATACCAGACTAACCACAAGAGTCCTCAAAGCGGCTAGACGAATAACTAACAAATGAAGCGATGTTAGCGTGTCATATCGCTTTGTTGCCAAAAACATCGAATCTTGTTAAGTTTTTGTTTGCAAGACGTCTGATTCGAACAATTAAGCGATTCGAGCGCTGCTTACTGCTATAACCTCTCGTAAAATCTGCATAAGAAGCCAGCCTTAAGGCTGACGGCTTGCGGTCTGTTTTCTACAGTGGTTCCAGATTTGTTATGACTTAAAATATATCTTAGAATTTTCATTCGATGGTGGACCAAAATTTTCTTCCAAATAAATTACTTTTACAATAATAATAATAATTATTATTATTATTCAGCCTGTGTTTTCCCACTGCAGGGCAAAGGCCTGGCCTTATTGATTGATAATGATGTTTAGGGATACTATGATTAAATATAATATAATTTTATGTAGGACTAGATTTGAGAATGAATTTGGATTGGATCTGGCGTCTTCCTTATTTCTAAATAACGTTAAGTAAATCTTTACGACGGGCCTGTTGGTCTAGTGGTCACTGACCCTGACTGCTAAGCCGGAGGTCGTGGGTTCGATTCCCACCCAGGACAAACTTTGTGTGATGAGCATGATTGTTTGTTCTGTGTCTGGGTGTTTATCTATAATATGTATGTATTTATAAATTAAATAAGTATGTATATCAGTTGTCTGGTTACCATAACACAAGCTCTGCTTAGCTTGGGACCAGATGACCGTGTGTGAGTTGTCCCAAGATATTTAAGATTTAAGATATTTATTTATTAATGATCTTAATATGTACAAATCGGCTATAATATTCTGCTTGATTTCTGAAATCATAGCTTATTTGAAGACTTTCAGTTCCCAAAATAAGACTTGCCACATAGTTTTGGTTAACTTTTGTCAAAGGCGACTTCAAAACATTATAATTATACAATGAAAGCCTGTGACCATTGTGCAGTAACCCTTGGCTCGTCGACTCATTACTACGGTTCCAGATTATTGTTTCAAGTCCACACAATAGGATGGGACACAAGTTCGCGCCCTGTCTACGTTGTTTCCACTGGTGTCGACACTCATTCCCATCGCGAGATATTGAGCGCAATTGAATTAGTCAAGCTGAGTCGAGGTTTTGAGAATATATCAATACAGGTTAGCGATATAATTTCTGAGTAACAATAGTTGTAAATCAATGTGTTAGGTTAGGTTTAATTCAACACCGGTGTTTGAATAAAACTGAATGAAATGTGAAAATTTCTACATTTTTTGCTATCTAAAATACAAAGGATATTTTCAAAATGCAGTGCGAATTTGTGCAGTCTTAGATTTTAAATAGATACCTAAAGATTACATCCCTTTAAGTTTAAAATTTAGTATTTCTTAGAACTCTCGCGAAAAGCACACAAATATTTTAGTGAAAAAATATTCAAATTCCCGTTCTTAATTACATTAGATACATTTTATTTTGCATAAAAATGCTGAAACAAAGTACCTAAACACCTAAAATTAAACGTTTTTGAGAAAGAAAAGCTTCTTTCTCAAAAACGTTTTAAACTAAGAACCTTCATCGTCGGCTCAAATGGAAAACGGCGAACTATTCACTGATGCGCTATTTGGCGACAGTAAGTAATTTACAGCTGGAGCTACATTGTGTCTGTACCAAGTAATGTGGAGCTTTATTACGTACGCATTTAATGAGCCCCTTGTTTTATTGTAATAACTTGTACTGACACGTGACGCTGTATAAATAGTACTGGTTTTGTTAGATAGAAGTTACAGTTCAAGTACAAAGTAATGACTTCAAAATAAACGAAAATATTGAAGTATATTGTTCAAAAATAGATGTTTAGGATATGTTGTGACTTATAAAGTACTAGCTGATGCCCGCGGCTTCGTCCGCTTAACCAATTATATACTAAAACCTTCCTCTTGCATCACACTATCTATTAAAAAACCCGCATCAAAATCCGTTGCGCAGTTTCAAAGATCTAAGCATACATATGGACAGACAGACGCGGTGGGGGACTTTGTTATATAATATGTAGTGATGCTATTATAGTGTGTTGAGAGCTACGCGATCTCTGAGGGAAGTCTACGTTCAGCAGTGAACGGCAATAGGCTGATAAGTTGATGACGATGATGACTCATGTAATGCCGAAGCTGCGGATTAAAAAGTAATGAACTTGAACTAGCGGTAGCTAGATCTGTATCATTTCATTGCGATCGGTTTGGAGACAAACAGATAGAATTACTTACACATTTTTATAATATTAGCGTGGAATGTGGATTCCACACTAATATTAGAACCATTTCTTTTTTTCAACATTAAAATATCTACAAGACATTTAAGTACAAAAAATATGATCTCTTTTACAAACAATGTCTAACTGCAATCGACTCTGTGATATTCCATTAGCCGAAGTATCATCCTGAAAAACTACAACAATAACATAAAAACTAATATTTTAGTTGCCTACCTATACCAAGGTTAGTTACAAAAACAAGCGACGGTATAAACAGGAGTAAACCAACAAGGAGTATGACTACTAAGCTATCATCGTCGTGTTAACTATAAAAGACTGGAGGTGGCGCCTGATATGTGGGACCACCGGACTTACGCCGCCCGCCCTTGTGGCAGGAAATCTATAGAGTTGTTCAAGTGTGTTGTTGGTAGTTTTTGGTGTGACAATTCTTTTTTGTACGAGACACGTATTTTAAGAGAGTGCTGAACTGCATGTTCAGCACTCTCTTAAAAGTAGGTCGGTCAGCAACAAAAGTAGATTAACACTATTACATTTTCCTCTAAAAAGAAACAAGAAAAAAAACTTGAGAGGTGTCAAGGGACACCCGGATGGAACGAAGTTCCTTTCGATAACAATTTACAACAACAACACAACAACAACAACAAACAATAACAAACACAACAACAAACAACACAACAACAAACACAACAAGAAACAACAACAAACAACAATAACATTAACAACACACAACAATAACCACAACAACACAACAACTATACAACAACAACAATTACAACAATAATAACAACAAACAACAATAACACAACAAACAACGCAATAACAAACAACAACAACAACAATACACAACAAACAACAACAACATATTGTTGTTGTTGTTGTGGTTTATTATTACTATTTATTATTATTTTCTTATTATTATTTACAATTAATAACTGGCTTGCTTTCTATGAGAGAGAGAGAGAGAGAGAGAGAGAGAGAGAGAGAGAGAGAGAGAGAGAGAGAGAGACAGACAGAGAAACACGCGCACTCCGCACGGCTTACAACTATAGCAAAAAGTGTCGTTACTACTTTTGGTCAAAAGTGTCGTTACATTTTTCCGTCTAGCCCCATTTCGCAACGCGCGACAAGGAACTACGTTCCAATACGATGTAAGTAATACTTTACAGTATTTCAGGTCATAGCCAAGTGTTTATTTTATCTTGATTTTTTATCCTGTCCGTATTTCCTTCTGCTCAAGAATTATGATGTAAAAATCAGAAGTGTTAATCCGTACCGACCGTACTTGAAATTGAGAAAATATTATTGTGTTCACTTCATTTGTTCGGGTCGAACAAAAATGTAGGGAGCAGTATTTTTTTTCGCAATGTTTAGTTATTATTTGTTTCTCATCTCATCTCATTTCAGCCTAAAGACGTCCACTGCTGGACATAGGCCTCCCCGAGGGGGGGGGGGGGGGGGGTTTGCCATAATCGCCACGCTTGGCAGGCGGATTGGCGATCGCAGTATGGTTGTTACAAAGGCCCAGAGAACGCTGCTGCCCATTCTCTGGTAAATTCCTTAGTCGCCTCTTACGACACCCACCATATGGGATGGTGTCAAAATCATCCAAACCAACCTCCAGCATAGCCAGACTGCCACGGCTTGCTTGCGCAGGGCGCTGGAGGTACAGCCCCGAACCATCGCACTGATCCAAGAGCCGTGGATCAGAAACAATAGAATATGCGGCCTCAGTAACATCGGAGGTAAGCTAATTCTTGACACACAGAGCACAGACAAGCCACGAACCTGTGCCTATATACCTAGAGATGTACCTACCACAACACTCACGCAATTCTGTTCCAGAGATCTAACAGCCGTCAGGCTCAACACTGATAACGAAGCACCCGACATAGTCTTAGCGTCGGTATACATGCCAGGCGAACACGAAGACTGCCCACCTAAAGAGATGACCGACCTGGTGAAGCACTGTGAAGATGCCAACCTGAGCCTGGTCATTTGCACGGACTCAAACGCTCATCACCCACTTTGGGGCTGCAACAAAGCCAACTCCAGGGGCGAGGTATTATGCACGTATCTTTTCTCCACTAACCTTAACATTATAAACCATGGCTCAGAACCCACTTGGGTCACAGCCCGCGGACAAACAATTATTGACTTAACCCTTGCCTCAGAAAGCGCGGCAAATCTTATCTCAAACTGGCATGTATCTAACGAACCCTCCTGTTCTGATCACAGAAGGATTCGTTTCTCACTATTAGCTAACACAAAAAAACCCGAACCAAGGCGCAACCCGCGCCGAACCAATGTACCTGGCTACAAACGACTCCTGGCCTCCTTACTAGCCAGGGATCAAACACCTTTAAACATAAAGAATCCCAAACAACTTGAGGACACCGTAACAAAGCTCTCAGAATATATTATTGAAGCCTACCACACCTGCTGCAAACTAAAAGATCCGAACGCCAAGGGTAAGGGAAACTCTTGGTGGAATGCGGAACTAGGTAAGCTCAGGCTAGCGGTACGCAAACAATTCAACAAAGCCAAAAATTCCAGACTATCCGAAGACTGGGAGCTATACAAAGAAGCCCAATACACATTCAAAAAACAAATCAGAGCTGCCAGCAGAGCAGCCTGGAGAAAATTCTGCGAAAATATTGAATCACACAACGAGGCCGCGCGGGTGAGAAAAATCCTAGCCACCGACCAAAATCGCACCCTCGGGTCGCTGAAAACCCCAGATAACACATACACGAAAACAGGACTTGAAACAAGTAAAGTTCTACTAGAAACTCACTTCCCGGACTGCAGCCTCTCCGAGGACAGGACATGGACAAGTGAGCCAACACATACGCCAAACAACCAGGACTGGTATAGAGCCAGTACCATAGTAACAGAAGACCGAATAAGGTGGGCAATTAAAACCTTCAAACCATATAAATCGGCAGGCCTAGACGAAATCTTCCCAGCGCTACTGCAATGGGGAGTTGATCTCCTCACATCGTGGCTGGTCTTAATCTATCGTGCCTGCCTAGCACACAATTACGTACCACTTGCATGGCGAGAGGTGAAAGTTATTTTCATCCCTAAACCAGGCAAAAAGGACTACACACAGCCCAAAGCGTACAGGCCAATAAGCCTGACATCATTCCTACTGAAAACCCTTGAGAGGCTCTGTGACCGACACATCCGGGACGGACCTCTCCGAGGGCTGCCACTACACAAGCAACAACACGCCTACTCCACAGGGAAATCAACGGAATCAGCACTGCACAGTGTGATCTCCAAGATCGAATGTGCGGTAGACCACAAATGTTCCTCACTAGCGGCTTTTATTGACATAGAAGGCGCTTTTGACAAAACCATATTCCACAGCATCAACGCAGCTCTCGAGGAACACGGTGTGGACTCGACCCTGCGAGGATGGATCACGAACATGCTCAGACTAAGAGCCGTACAAGTCACGGTGAATGATACTACAAGAGCCATTGTGGCGAAGGGATGCCCGCAAGGAGGCGTGCTCTCACCACTCTTATGGAATCTCGTAGTAGATAGCCTCATAAGGCGCCTAAATGACAGGGGATATTTCACAGTGGGTTATGCTGATGATATAACCATTATAATAAACGGCACACATGAAAACACACTATGTAACCTTATGCGCCAAGCCTTGAAGATAGTAGAGGACTGGTGCAAGGAGTACAAATTAGCAGTAAACCCTACTAAAACCGAACTTGTCCTTTTCACAAAGAAAAGGAAGTTAGCAACCCTACAGTTACCACACTTCTTTGGAACCACGTTAAGCCTATCGACTGAATCCAAATACCTGGGCATATATTTGGACAAACAGCTGACCTGGGCAAGACACACTGACTACATCACCACAAAAGCCAGCATAGCCCTATGGCAATGCAAAAGACTGCTTGGCAGGAATTGGGGCATAAGCCCCAAAATCACCTACTGGCTATACACCACAGTCATCAGACCAATTGTCACATACGGCTCTCTAGTTTGGTGGCCCAGGACCAATCTGAGCACAGCCCAGAAGGAGCTCGAGAAACTACAAAGATTAGCCTGTGTGGCGATCACCGGCAGTATGAGAACGTCACCCACTGCCGCCCTACAGGCGATGCTGGGACTGCCACCCCTAAATCTCGTCGTGAGAGAGGAAGCGACCCTAGCGGCTTTTAGGCTCGATATATCCGGCACCCTAAGCAAAGACTCCCGAATCAAACACACACGGATAAAAGAGGAAGCAATTAAACGACAGCCTATGATGGCATCACCCAACGACAGAACCCTGAAAACACACTGTTTCCAGAAACACTACAACATAGAGCTCACAGCGGAGCTATGTGACTACTCAGGCCCAAATGAGCTAAGGATCTATACCGATGGATCAAAAACCGACCACGGTACCGGAGTCGGGGTTTTCTCTGAAGACCTAAACATTAAAATATCTAGGCCCTTAGGAATGCTAAACACTGTCTACCAAGCAGAATGCGTAGGCATCATCCAGGCAGCACACGCCATTGAGGCCAGGGAAGTCACGGATACGCATATCCGTATACTCTCCGACAGTGCCTCAGTCCTTCAATCCTTAGAGAGAAACCAGATCACGTCGAGACTAATACTAGAATGTCATAATGCACTGGAACGCATTACAGCACCAAATCGCAATACAGTGACACTACAATGGATCAAGGGACACAGTGGTTCACTAGGTAACGATGCGGCCGACGAACTCGCCAGAAGGGGTTCCAGCACAAAAGCCTTCGGACCCGAACCCATTGTGCCCATTCCGTTCAATCAGTTGAGAAGTTGGTTAAGAGATTACACACAAATACAAGCGGAGAAATGGTGGACCTCGACACCAGGGTGCAGGCAGTCCAAGGAGGCTATGCCATCCCTGGATACGAAGTTGACCAAGCGCCTTCTGCACCTGGACAGAGATAGCCTGCGACTGGTGGCGGGGACCATCACCGGACACTGCTCACTGAATAAGCACTTTCACACACTAGGTATCACTGATAGTCCTCTGTGCAGGGCCTGCATGGAGGCGGAAGAAACGGTGGCGCATGTACTGCTTGAGTGCACTGGCGTCACCCAGATCCGCAGGGAGACTCTTGGAACGCCAAACTCCCTTGCGGACGCACTGAGAAGTCTGGGAAGATTGATCTGCTTCTGGAGGGAGGTGGGCTGGTTGGAATAATCGGCCGCTATGGCTCACGTACAATGGTCCATTTTAAGGACTAAGTGCGGAAACCGAACCCCCCTAACATAGAACATATGGGATGGTGCTATTCTTTACGTCCGACACCACACGGACAATTGTTTGTTTAGTTCCAGTTAAGTAACGCTAGAGTCAGTCTTCTGGCTGGTTTCCGTACTTTGCAGTAAATCTTTATATTCATTATTTGTAAGCTGAATAAATGCTTTTTCCTCTTGTTGTTATTTTCTTAGTCCTGAGATAGAACAGAGGGAAATGAAAAGACTGGTTGTATGTACCTGTTGTTATAAAAAAAGATTTTTCAAAAAAAAGAAAACCGCCTTCAAAATCTAAAAAGTGATAAATAACTTTAGCACAGAACACACTTACTTTACTTTCGGAAGTCGGTGGTGGTGGCTTTGTGTTAGTTGTTTTGTATTGCCACCGACATCCGAAAGTAAAGTAAGTGTGTTCTGTGCTAAAGTTATTTATCACTTTTTGGTTTCTGAAGGCGGTTTTCTCTTTTTGAAAATACTTTTTTTTTGTGCTTTTTAGTATTGCCATAACATCCAAATCTATTAAGAACCGGCGACACACTTAAAAGAGATTGTAAGTCCTCAAAAGATTGAAGAAACTAAAACGTCATCTAAGTATTTTTTTGGGATTTTGTTGATTTTCTCAAAAAGGTCCATATAAATGGTCTCATATAAATGGTCTCATATAAATTTTACCAAAATTGATTCATCAATTTTGGTAAAATTTTATATGGGACCATATCGGAATAAACCCCATTCGATCAAAAAAAGAATTCTGCAAATCCGTCTATATGAGTAATGCCCGAACATACATAAAAAAAATATAAACATCCGAATTGATAACCTCCTCCATTTTGAAGTCGGTTAAAAATACATCTGACTGGAAACTCGTCTACTATGCAAGTCTATTCATTAGTATGGTTGATCATCCGTTTTGGAACGAACAAGCTTTATCTTTATGACTAAACTGACTGACTCCTAGACAATTCCACCACATCAGCCGGAAGACGTCCACTGTTGAACAAAGGCCTCGCCCATAGAACGCCACAACGAGCGGAAACCTGCCGCTTGCATCCACCGGTTACTCGCGACCTTAACGATGTCGTCGGTCCATCTGGTGGGAGGCCTGCCAACGCTGCGTCTCCCGGTTCGTGGTCGCCATTCGAGAACCTTTCTTCCCCATCGGTTATCGGTTCTTCGAGCGATGTGGCCCGCCCATTGCCACTTTAAATTGCAAATTTTGAGAGCTATGTCGGTGTCGGTGTCGGTTCTTTGGCGGACAATTCAACAGTGTCAATAAATGGTTCAATTGAAATAAATGATTTGACTTGGACCACTAGCAAATATGTTATTCAGTTTTTTTTTTGCTACATCTAATTAAAAAATATGATTGAAGATAAATAAATGAGTAATTTTCTTCTTGATTGATGATTGATTTAATGTCTATCTGATCAAAATAAAAAATAATTAAAATGATCAAAAAACATAATTCCAGCTCTATACAATTCTCAATTTCTCCCAAACACGTTTTTTTATTTGGTCCGTGTAAGTGAGTAGCGTTGTACTGTCCATCTGAGTATGTCCGTGAATGTATGTCGTGTTTGGATGTTCGTGTATGTATGGCATACACGCTCCGTCTTTGTGGTGCGAGTTGCGACCTTCACCTCGCGACGTTTATTTTGCTCGCTCTTATGTTGTTCTCCTTGTTTTATGAACGATTTGTTGACCTCGGGGAATTGTGAATGGAATTTTTGTTTCTTGTATAGTGAATGGGTGAATGGAAGTTTATACATATAAAAATTGATGGCTGTGTGATTGATATTACTCTTACGGACGTATGGACTTTACTTTTCTACAAACAAACTAAAAGATAAATTATCGTTTAGTTTGTTTGATTGTTGCCAATTTTTACCAACCGTCATTGGTACAACTTAACATAACTCTAACGTTAAAAGCTCGAAAACTCGTTTAAATTGTATAAAATCCGCAATCGAAACACTAAGATTTACTATGTAATTAAACAGTGGTTTTTACAGTAACAGAATAATATACAGTGCATATTAATAATTAATTTCTACTAAAAATTGTAATAATTTCAAATAAAGTTTTTAAAATAGTAAACAAAAATGTAATTTAAAAAGTTATTGACAGAGTAATACAATTTTTGTAGTATTAGGGTTGTTAGTTTATTCTTAACCATATTTTTTTAAACTTTGCCCCACTCTAGGAATTTCTTCTGTGTCGTGGGTGCGTTTACAAACATTTGAACTCACATATACAAACAGCCAGACACGGAACAACTATCTGTAGGCCACACAAATATTTGTTCCGTGCGGGAATCGAACCCGCGACACGGTGCGCAACAGTCAATCGCTCAACCACTGCGCCAACCGTGTCGTCATAATATTGCCTTACTTTATCTACTGAAAAGTTTTGACAACTTGGTAACTCTTCATTTGTTTCAAGGACAAAAGAATGTCGTTCGAACCCGACATAATAATATAATCCTACAAAACAATAATCCAACTCAAAGCAAATTACGTTTCTGTACAACAATAAAATATTAAAAGCTCACTTCCTGGCTTGAGCTATTAAATCAAGGAGTACAGATAGCAACATCTAGCAATAACTCAGGTCTGGTCTCACATTACAATTTGCACTAAATTTATCATACAATAACGTTTGTATCAGAAAATTATTATTCAAATCAACCAGCATTAATCAATGCGTTGATAAAAGAAAATGCGAGCGGCGATGCTCCTGCGCTAAGTAGGTTTGTGATGCTGTCGATTTTTTTCTTATCGATAAATTTGAGTTTTTCTGCTGTCAATATTCTCTGTGGTGTCGCTTTATTGAATGTACACGCAGTGTTACGAATAGATAAAGATGGAGGAGTTTCGCAAAACCAACCAGACGATCTATGACTACGACTACGCCGCCAGGAGTGAACAACTGAAAAGAAGATGAAGATCCTCTGTAGATTTCTCGTTGTTTAATTATCGTCATTTTATTTTTGTATAATTTAAAAATATTATTATATGTTTAAAATGGACTACATATTAAATCTCTTCGAATGTTCCATCCCATATTATTATAATTGTTGAAATCCACTTACAAATAAGTTCAATTAACCATAAAAGATGTAAAAGTAGGTTATATTAATTAATTCTGTCTAATTAGTTTAAGTATAGGTTTTGCATTAACCTCGTGACACTAAACGTTAATCCATGAACGTTCTTATCTATTAACTATAATGTATTATTTTTGCCATCTATACTATTATATATCTTCAGTATATCAAAATAACGAACACATTGTGCAATAACTAGATAGAGGAGCTAAGCAGGGCCGGTGTCGGCTGTTCTATCGATAATGTCACTGTCAACAACTTAAGTTACGCCGACGATATGGTGCTGCTTAGCCCCTCTGTCAAGGCGCTGCAAAAATTATTGAACATTTGTGAAATGTACGCAGAAAAGCATGGTCTCAAGTACAATGTCAAAAAAACGGAAATCATGGTTTTCAGATATGATAATAGTCCATTACCTATACCTGATTTATTGTTGTGTAACACCAAATTAAAGGTTGTTAAAAGCTTTAAATATTTGGGTCATATCCTAACAGAGAAGTTGAAAGATAATGAGGATCTGGAAAGACAAAGGAGAATGATAGCTGCGAAAAGCAATATGCTTGCACGGAGATTTGCTAAATGTACCGATCAAGTAAAAACTACTTTGTTTAACGCGTACTGCCGGTCGCTATACACATGCCAACTTTGGTATAACTACACGCAGCGCGCTTACAACGCGTTGCGTGTACAATACAACAACGCATTTCGATGCATGCTCCGTCTTCCATGGAGGTGTAGTGCGTCAGGTATGTTCGCGGAGAACAGAGTAGACGATTTCTATGCAGTTTTAAGAAAAGCGAGGGCCTCCTTCATGAGCCGTGTGCATGAATCTGACAATGGAATATTGAGAGCCATAAATGAAGCTAATCTTTTCTTTGTATATGGCTGTCAATATTCCAGCTAGCCAATATAAAATAATAATTATATTTATATAACTTGTTCCTAATTTTGTATTGTAGAATCTATGGGTGTATGCCTGCAAATAAATAAATAAATAAATAACGATACAAATTCCAAACACCGAATGACTCAAAACCACGCAACAGCACAGTGAGTCACACTCATAAATCGATTAGAAAATCATCGATATCGATTGGTCCCATCACTTCGATAACCCGATGCGTCTCGCGTGGACCGCTGTCGCTGTGTGCGTGCAAAAGATAATGAACTATCTGCACTAATATATTATAAAGTTCATTATAAACAATTATTTATTGTTAGCGTATGTTTATTAATAAGGCGGTCGGTAAGACTACTGTGCATGTGTAGGTAGCCTTAGGGTTGTAAGGAGTTTGATTGAGATTGTGATAAATTTCTTCCTTAAGAACTGGATAGGCTGGTTGCTTTATCAAGTGATTATAGGCATCTTAGGCTTGTTCTTCTATTTAACGATACACTTACGATGAGAAAAGAAAATGAGTGCCACTGTGTGTATATAATAATAATAATACATTTATTTTCTCATCACAAATGTTGTAGGTACAGGAAGTAGAAGTGTTGTAGGTGCAAAAACTAATATAAAAAGTGTGAAACATTTATGAGAGACTTGGAGCCCGAAGAAGGTATTAAATACCTGTGTTACGGGTCACCAGGCCCCCCAATTCTTACAGTTGGACTTATATATTATTAGCTCAAGTATTAACTAGATGTGTGATGGAGTTTACAATGCTTATTTAATGATATTAGCAAAAATACTGATAATGGAATGGATATAAAAATGAGTTTTATGTGTGTGTGCGAATGAGTAGGTGTAAGCGAGTGTGAATATAAAACGTGCATGAATTTATATTAAGCAAAGTTATTTAATATATTTAATAATCATTCTAATACTGGCTTTTTATTATCCCACTGTAGGGTAAAGGCCTCTTCTCATACAGAGAAGGCACGAGCACTGATCGCCATGTGTTCTGAAGGCGAATTGGAATTTCCGACTTATATTAATTACTAGTTTAAGTTTCCTCACAATGAGTTTTCTTTACAGATGTCATGTTATGTTTAAGATAAACTTAGAAATTAACTACATTTGAAAAATATATAAAGTCATATTGGTATTAGATTTGATATACTACTATATCAAATAGATCCGCGTGATATTGATTATTGGGCCATATTTATATATTTCTTGTTTAAGTTTCAGGTACCTTTTATAATCCACCATGTACTTATACAGGCTGGAATATTTGTATACCCCAGTGTTGAAATTTCTCACTTATTAAACAACACTTTTTTTTATTAAAATAATATATTAAATTATGCTCAGTGCCAACCCTAACCCGTCCTTTAGCTGTCAATGCAGCGAATATGAAAGTAAGCACAAAGCCGTTGGGTTAGATTGTGCTACTCAGATTGCACGCTGTATACAGCCACAAACAAATTCCCGTACAATGCGTGTTTTGACTGCACCCCGACGTGGTATTGGCATCATTTTACAGCAATGGATAAGTTACAGCTGGGTTCTAGTAATTTGGAATGTTGAAGATATAATTTTAAGATTTTTGGGTTTAGTTTAGGTTTAAAATTCATTATGTTAGGATAACGATTGGTATCGTGTTACCCAGTAACTGGGTTGTGGAGGTCAGATAGGCAGTCGCTCCATGTAAAACACTGGTATTCAGCTGCATCCGGTTAGACTGGATGCCGACCCCAACACAGTTGGGAAAAGGCTAAGCTAGATGATAATAATAGGGTATTTTACCAAAAAAAAATTAATTAGTCCGTCAGTTAGATTATCGAAAAATATTGAATACGTATTTTTTGTTTTATCAAATCAAAAAAAACTGACGAAGATAAAACTCATCAAAGATCATAAGTGGGGGTTTGTGACCCCCACTTCGCACCCCGTCACTTCGCCAGTAAAAGTGTACTGACATAGTGATGTCACACGAGTTTTCGACGCACTGTATCATCTTCATTTTTTGTTTACGTGAAAAAAGAAAAAACACGTGTCCAATATTTTTTGGAAATCTATCTGACGGACTAATTAGATTTTTCTGGTAAAATGCACTATTGATTATGATTATTAATATTGAAATGGT
Organism: Charanyca ferruginea; assembly: GCA_947361185.1. NCBI lineage: Eukaryota > Metazoa > Arthropoda > Insecta > Lepidoptera > Noctuidae > Charanyca > Charanyca ferruginea. The sequence goes on from OX376070.1 coordinate 7,436,862, forward strand.
AAACAAATTATTGCAAAACAATTTTTTAAAAGATTTTGTACTAGTATGGAGTTTCTTGCTCAATCTTTTCCATGCGAATTCTTTTTTCTTTCTTTCTTGTAAATTGCGATTGTTATTCAAATATGCTTTTTAAGGCGCTTTCCTAACCACATAACCTTGACCATACATTTCCTCTTTGCCGCAGAATCGGTTTATTTGTTATAAAAAAAGATAAACAATATTTTGAAACAAAATAAAACGTGAATTATAAAGATTTTCAAGTTACTTATCTTTTAGCGTAATCCTCAAATTAATAGAACGTCAACTTTAGCAAAAGATACATGTTTTTAATTATTTTAGTAATTTTTTTACAGGATGATTTTGGTGCATATAGGGTACATAAAAAAAAGAATGGAATGTGATGATAGGATATTGAACATTAATAATATGCATTTAAATATATTATATGATATGTTTCTCTTAATTAATGAGTTAATAGCTCCTGAATAACGAAGAAAAACGCACTTTTGGTCGGGGTAGCGCCTTAATGGTCTAATTTAAATAAAGGATTTGACTTCGATTATAAATAAATAGACCTCAATAGTTTATTTCTAAAGGTCCACCAAATAAATGTGGTAGTCAAATAACTGATCAACACCTAGGTAGGTATCTCGTGTCTACCTCCATTAGTTACAAAACTTACAAAGTGGGATAGGAAATTCATTTCGCGACATACCTACCTATTATTATATGTCAATCCAAACCTATTATTATATGGCAATCATTTTTGAATCCCACGTATACCTAATAAATATCCTATAATAACGAATGTATTAAGCAGTCATTGGGAATTTCATTTACAGTGGTAGAATGAGAGATTATCATCACTTCAGTTTCTTGAGGTCCACAGCTGGACATAATATTAACCCTCCTCCATGACGCGCCATTTTTTCAGATCTGCTTACCGCATCCAGCCACCACTAGCTAGTAGCTACCTTCTTCAACCCCACTTAATAGGTTGGAAGGAATTAATGAATTCTAATTTATTTTATTGTCGCTTCAAAAATCTTAACGGTGTAAGCTATGTGTAGATATACTACTTACTACAATATTAGCTGCTATATTATAAGACGAAGGAGACTTCTCTCCACAACACAAGGAACCCTAGTGTCTCCACACTAGGGTTCCTTGTGTTGTGGAGAGAAGTCTCTCTCAAGGAACACCATTCCACGGTATAAAATAGCACTTGTCTCCACAAGTGCTATTTTATACCGTGGAATGGTGTTTCCACAAAAGAGTTTTATTATTCTATTTTTTACTAGCTGCTTCCTGCGACTTCGTTTCCGATGTTGTCACTTTTTGCTTTTTTAGCCCACCAATTACTGCAATATTGGAAAAACCCTAAAACTCTAATTCGACCAAATTCAAAAACAAAATTTTCACAAACAACATCATTCACAATGTTTCTAGCCAATCACACATTCAGATTAGCAATTAACCCTTTTAATAACGAAATAACATCATAAAACATATATGTAGATGTTACGCTTATGTAACAAGCGTAGTTTTCGTTGCACAGACAGTTTAACCCTGCATTGAAGTGGTCCATTCGAAGCGTTCGATAAAAAATAAGTTCAAAAAAACTCGCACCACCCCTAGGCTCGGGCAAAAAAAGCAGATAAAAATGTGCCTGCCCCGTAATTTAAGCGTCCTACCAGTTGTCGATAACCTGAGGTAGGAAATTTTGAAAAATATTTCGACGTTCTCATAATCATTGCACATTTATAAGCTGTTTTTTATTGGTCTTGTGACTGGTAGTAAAATTTATAGAGTGCCATAAGTTTGATGTCCCATCGTATTTATTCTAGACGTTTTACAGGTTGACTTTCAGTGTGATAAAAAAGATCAGTTTTGACAATTCAATTGGGCAATTCTATTAATTCTATTGGGCATTTAAGAACGTTCGTATTCAAATCTCAGTTCGAATTTGTCAAGAATGCCTCTAAGTATTAGTTTACCTATATTTTGGGCGAGATTTTGAACTTTTTTAAGGCGCGTCCCTGTGCAAAACGCAGCGCTAGCCGTTTTTTGTTCAGTTTTTCGGACCTAAATACTCTTTAACCAAAAAAAATATCAACAAATAAAAAATAGATTAAATTTCTACATAATCTTGACTCCAAAATGGTAGATCTGATTTTTGTTTACGAAGTATAGTATTTAACTAATCTCCTCACAACTAAACCACAGAAATGAGAAATAATTATTGAAAACATGCATCTTCTCAGCAAGTAACCATTAATTCAATTTTTTACTAACACTAATGGATTGGTAATTTATTAATGAACATTTTGGTAGATTTTTTTTTCTCAAAATCTTAATATGTGATTTTATAAAGATTTAATTCTAAAATCTGAGCGTATTTCGCTACTGTATCTCTTGCGCGGCGCAAAGGGAACGATTGTTCAGCAGGGTACCGCCTTAATGACGAGAATTAGCTTTCTGATTTTTTCAGTTACCGTTTTCTATATAGTTTTTAAGAACTTGTCCATCACTCTTCTAATAGTCTTTTACTTCATAATCATTTGGGTAGATGACACAATTAACCAATACCTAATTCTAAGACAGGTGTTAGAATTAGAAAGAAGAAGAAGACAGATCTTCTCTAAAAAAACACTTAATTTTAGCCCCTGATCACTCCATACATTTTCATTTTCCTGTAAAATCAGATGTTTAGTGGCTTCGAAATCAATAAGCAGTAATAGTCAATTAAGTTGTCATACAAGTGACGTCAAAAGTACAAATTGCCATACAAAATCTATGAGGGGAATCGCGTTTTGACAGCTCATAAAAAGTATGTCAAATGACTAGTGGTGTTATCTCAGATTATCAAATAATAATAATAATAATATGTGGGGACATTTCACACACGGCCATCTGACCCCAAACTAGGGAGACCCTGTACTATGGGTGTCAGACAGCTGATATACATACACAAATACATTTTAAAAACATACATATATAGATAAACAACACCCAGACACAAGGCAAACACAAGTGCTCATCACACAAATATTTACCCTGGGCGGGAATCGAACCCGCAACACGCTGCGTAGCAGTCGATCGCACGAGACCGTGCAGAACACTGTGAGTGAAGCCACAAAAGCAAATACAAATTTAATAACGAATAAGTATTCGTTATTAAATTTGTAAAATTGTTATTATTATTATTTATTGATTGTAGGTAAGTACCTACAATCTCGTGATTGTATTCGCTTTTGAATTTTTAGTTGTATTAGTATTTGTTTTTTTTAACAATGCTTCGCTTCGTGCTGTACTGACTCGAGTCAGAACAGCGCGAAGCAAATTGTAGGTATTCGTTTTTTAATTTGTATTTGCTTTTGTGGCTTCATTCCAGTGTTCCGCACGGTCTATCTGCCTTTTGTTTCATAGTCTGAGGATGTTATCTACTTAATAATTTCATTAGCCTTTTCATTAAGCTTTTACTTGAGACTTCATCCGTGTGAATGTCGGTTTTCGTGGATGCAGTGGATGTTGCGCATTAAAAAGTAGCCTATGTTCTTCCCCAGGGTTCAAACTATCTTCATACCAAATTTCATCAAAATCGTAACAGACAAAGTTACTTTCTCATTATAATATTATAGTACAGAAGTATGGATAGTATGGATAAACTAATATTCCATTGTTTTCAAGTTTTTGTAAGTCCCATTTCCTCTCCTTTGTCGAACTTCATTCACAATCGGTAGAGTACCTAAATACGTGTGGAACACTGTAGCTAGTTTTACTGAGTTCTTTTCACAGAAAGGTTTAAATTTTTACCAGAAAATGAAAATAGTAGTAGCCGGTATTTTTCTAAAAATCCATTCCAATTTTTACTTTCAGGAAACCGTGTTATTACTAAGCCTTTGTTTGTTTATATCACGTTTGAACCTTTGGGTATGTACAATGCGAAATAAAAACTTTTAAGTTTCAGTTTAAAAGGAAAACATGATAATTTTACGTAGTAGTGGTCCTAAACGTTGATACGTACCCTGTATACTTATAATATAATTATATAATTTGTTGGAACACCAAATTCCGAGATGTACTACTAGTTTTTCTTATTGAACTTTTCAGGGAAAACAGTTATAATCAAGCAGTAAAAATACCCTTTGCTACATTAAAAAGAAATCCGACACAAAAAAACAAACAACTATTCAGACATTCCAATTTTAAATGAAAAGGAAAAACAAATGCTGATCTACTTATCGAAATTCAAAATTCAAAAAGGTTGGCAACATTGCAGACATTCGCTCCATAAAATTTATAGAACAGTCACTTTGTAACGCGCTAGTCACAGTGATGGTCAGAACATGATATAGATATTATGCGTATACATGCATGCCTCTGAGGATTTGTGAATAGAGAATGTTATGTTGGTATTTTTGTAAGTAGAATACGGTAGGGCTATTCGCTAACAGAACCATCACGTGACGACATAATTATGCTAATACTTAGGTACGTGTGATTCAATAATAGACCAATCAATCTGTTGAATGGCATATTTTGACGACAGAATGAATGGCCGAAGAAAATTCCCTGTACATCACTCTGAGATACGAGCAGTGTTGAGGCGTAAATCTGGAATAATTATTTCTAATACTAAACTAATTAAGTTTACAATTGACAACATTTCATATGTTTAACCTACTTGTATTATTACGTTATATAAAAGTAAATACAAATTTAGGGCACCCATATTTTTTAGTTTTTCAAAATTATGTACTTTTCATTCATAATTTTAACTTTGAAATTAGGTGTATTCTAAAAAGACGTAAGCGCCAAATGACGTCATACTTACGGTGGAATAGCGTTTTATCCTTTCCTTTACTGTGACCCGTCAAAAAACTATTATCATTATTACTTCATATAATGTGACATTGACGTGTGTCTTATTTGACGTTAATGTTTTCATATAAACCATTGAAACGATTATGCAAAGGTAAACTATCCCATTTCACCGTATATGTGAAGTCATCATATGCTTTTTGGTTTTACTTATTTTTCTCAAAAATGAAGAAATAAAAAAAAATATATATATATAGTTGGACTCAGGATACGAAAATAAAGAAATGGTATTTTTGTTTTAAGGTCGTGTCAGTTTTGAAATGTTGTTAATTGCGTGCAGTTGAGTAAAAGTTAACTGTTTGTTTTGTATTGCATGATGTGGTCTCCTTTAATTGAGGAAGCACATAGATTTATGTTCTTGTCCTTTATTATATAGCATGTAAAGTGTATTCTTTGTTGGAGATCCTAATAAAAAAAAAAGAAAAAAAAAATAAAATAAAAAAAAAAAGAAGAAAATTATAGGTAGGCAAAAGACTGGCATCAAGGAAAATATAGCAAATGATGTCAGGCTATAATATACCCTATTACCTGCTTATAAAGATGTCATGATGCATGTTGCTGAGATAGGACCCTTTTGGCCTCGTACAGGACCAATTTTCATTTTATATCTTTTTATTTTTTAATGTTATTTTTGTGTGTTTTTGTCCTGGGGGGCGAATAAATACTTTTTCTTTCTTTAATTAATTTACTTCATGTTTGACCGCATAACAACAGCTATCCGCAGGCTACTATCCTGAGTATGATGCAATCCATTAAATTTCCACAATCAGCTCAAAAGCTTGCGTTTTTCTAAACACCGATGACATCAACAAGAAGTATCCGTTCCTTTATCCAATGATCACACAAAAGCAATACTTATCTAGTTATCTAATAGTCATCCTAGACGCAGCGTGCAAAAATCTTCCACGCCAAATCTCGCCACCAATTACCAACTGAACATGCTCATACTGACCCAATAAGCCAAGTAATACGTAGCAATAAGTGGATGAAATGGACTCTAGAGCACCTATCCAGGCATTATATGCAGGATCTCTAAACATAGTCACAATGGCTGGTCATCATTCAATTGTGCCAGTGGAAATGGCCCGTTTATCTTCAATGGAGCGATCATTTTATCATTGCATTTCTTTAAGTTTCATACATTATGTATGGGGAGCGAGCGGTGTGGTTCTATTTGGGATATGGTTCTAGTGTAAAGGACAATGCCAGAAACTCTATAGAACTTTGCCCCACTCAATAAAAGTCATGTGCAATATATAGCATCTTACTTTATATTTATTGCTGATAACTAAACATTAGTCTTAGTGACTGTAGAATTTGCGGTTTCCGTTCAAATCTAAAAACAATAATGACATAAATTATAGGCTAAATTATATTTTAGGTAAAATGAGTTTGTATATTGTGGGTAGGTATTTCGTAATCCGCAAGTTCTAAAAAAAACAATTTAGTATAGAAAGGTTCTATATTCATTACAATTATTTTCATTATTTTACTTTTCTGTACATGGGTGGGGCAGGATCTGGCATTGTCATTTGCTATCAAGACGTTGTAAGAAGTGTATGCCATGAAAGACCGCTTGCTTTGTTGGCTAGGGCTACCAGCTACCAGAGGTAATCCAGTGCACCTTTTAGAGTGTCAAAGTATTAAAAAAACAAAGGCTTCTTTACTTAGAACTACGTTCTCTCCATACGTGTATATTTGCGTCATTTGAGGTTTAGCTATCTTGGAAAAATAATCTATACTAATAATATTATAAAGCTGAAGAGTTTGTTTGTTTGTTTGGTTGAACGCGCTAATCTCAGGATCTACTGGTTCGAATTGAAAAAATCTTTTTGCGTTGGATAGTCCATTTATCGAGGAATGCTATAGGCCCATGCGAAGCCGGGTCGAGTCGTATTATTAGTATTAAATAAAGCTTCTAGGTTGTCGATTTACTGTTTCGATTTACTAATATATTTTTTTCTATACTGTAAGGAGTGACTAGGGTGAAAATAATATAATTTCTACATTTGTGACGTAATTATAAGTCTAGCCTAGCTTGGCTAATTACATTGACGCGCTGTAGTAGCTACAATTAACAATATATTTTGATTTATCCAACCGGGAACCACTTAAAACATCGTGTGTGACATTTATAAACAAATCCCTATCCCAAAATCCCGTCTCCCAAACCAGGAACAGGCCAAGATCTAGTTGCCCGCACTTCTCAGCAAGAAAGAGATAGAGCATCCTACTTAGCTGCATCAGTTGGCAACGTTAGAAGGTCAGTAGGAAAATCGCAGCGACCTTACACATCCGTCATGATTGAGGAGCGTCGGGGGTCCTTAGGATAGATGCATTGTGTTTTAGTGGTATGCATGTACTTGGTAGGATTCTCTTTTGGATAATCCTGTGGGTCTGGTTAAAAAGAGATTGTATTAGGGAAAAGGAGTTTTGATTTAAGAACGTCCTTGATAGTGTTGACAGATATAAAAATCTGAAAAACCGATTTATAAGGGTGCAAAGGAATTTTGTAAATTATTTTGGGACTTTGTTTCGATAACTATATACTAAAAAGTAAGTACTAAAAACCAAACAGGGTCTGTCTGTTTTTAGTACTTACTCGGGTAGGTACTTACTTTCGTTTGAGCGAAGAGGTTGGTTTAATAAAGTAAGTAAAGGGTTTAAAATAACATTACGCGTTATAATTCTACAAAAAAAAAATACGTTTAACTGTTCTGATTAATTTTTAAAAAGTTTAAATACGCTTCCAAATACGGGTAACACAGGTAATGTGCGAAAAAATAAAATTTAAATTTATAATAAATGGCACGATTACCAACTCGTTCTGCACTCACACATTCTAACATAATCGAGAATTTTATCGCTCCCTATCATTCGTTTCCAAATAAGTCTCATTTATAACGCGCGGGGGATGAACAAAACAAAAATTTGAATAAGGAGGGCATTATTTATCGCCGCCCCAATGAAGGCCGTTAATGTGATTTTTTTTTAATAAAAAAAATGTACGCGAGCCAGCCAAACGAGGATCATGTATCATCGCTTTTTTCGGACAGTCATTGTCCTCAAAAAAAAATTATATTTATTTTTTATTTATTTACAATCCACAGACACGGGAAACGGCGAAAGTATACATCAAATTAATTACTCTGTAAATTATGTTTATGGAATTGTTTTAGGTTAATGATGAGTTAGTTTGTGGTTATTTTGCCAAATAACAAAGTTCAGCTATGTTGTAGGTTCGTTATTTCAGAATATGTAGGTACTTACAGTATTCTTAAATACATTTAAAATAATAAGAAATAAATAATACAGCCTCAAGCAATTAAGACTGAATACAAGGTGTCAAATACCGTAAGTTAAAATAATTATAATCGATACGAATGATTTACTAAAAGCATTTTAATTTATTCATTATAATTTAAATTCGCTTGCTATAACTGGACTCATAACAACACAATAATAAAAAACGAACAAAAACAAAACACCGAACTCAACCCTTCGTGTGCCTAATTAAAAAAATTAAAAAAATCGCTCCCTCAGAACGCGCGTTGTCACGTTCCATATTCGCGCGTTAATTACACGTCATTCTTTTTTCAAAAAGCGCGCCAATGACGCGCGCAATTAAAGCCGTGTACAGACAACGGGAAGACGCGACATAAAGCCGGCACACACAATGCGTCCTCGGCGAAATTCGCCGCAGGGCTAGTGAAATTAACAAGGCGATTTACACTTGACACTAGGCGGCTGTTTTTCATTACTTTTCACGGCGCTGCAGTCGCTGAGCGTCTACACTTAAACAACCTATTTTTAAAATCTGTGCATGCTAAAAACATATTCTCCTAACTCTTTGGCATACCGGTAGAGTAAACTTTTCCGCTCCACAAGTTTTGTATGCTGTGGCGTGTTGTGTGAAAAAGCGACTAATTGTGTATGTTCAACGGCTCGTCTCCTCCACATATCGCTGTAATTGTGTGAAATAAAGAGCTTTGTATCATTATTTTCCCACTTTTTCTTTTTGCGCTAAGAGTTGTTGAATGTATTGTTGGTGGAGTTATTATTTTTTGTACTTCAATGACGCGGTACCTACTTGTCTCATAAATATTTGCTTTGAAATGTGAGTATCGGTATTATTTTAGATAAAATAGATATAAAATATCATCTGGAAGCCTGTAGCAGCTATAGTAATACCATTGAGGGCTTTTTTAATCATCAGATATCTGAAGCCGTTTGAAAAGTCATAGAAAAGTTGTCATACTGTCATATTTTCATTTTTTTAGATAAAAGTTATCTCAACTCTAAAAAATGGTCCTTAGTCGATTGTAAATACCCAAAGGCAGCTAATTTTAAGCTTAAGATTATTTTTAATGTTTACGCAATATTGAAATGGTACCGTTTTAATTTTGGATAAAATAATTTTGTATTAATCGTTATCTACGCTGTAATTATTAAATTATTTCTTAATGAAGATACTAAGTATAGTATAGTAGGTACTGCTACCAGAAAATGACAATGACACTACTAATTATAATTAATTATACCTGTCCCTGTCATTTGAAAGTACTTTAATGAAAGAAGACAATGTAATTCAATATATACTACGAGCGACACCTTTTTCAATATAGAAAGAAAGGGACATAACTTTAACGCAATCGAGCCACAGCCGAACATAATCGCAAATGAGATGGATTCAAGTTCACACTTCGAACGAGTTCACAGATAATAATTGATCACATCAACACACGCAATGGTTAAACAACACCAAGATACTCTCACTTGATATATTTATAGTCTGTTAAATAGTTTTGTTGTAATTGAAATTAATAGAGGCAGGTGCACATATATGTGCTACTTTTCGTATTGAGGTCTAAAAAGTGGTTTAAAATTTACTTTGTAGGTTATTTTAATTAGGGTTATGGCCGGGTTACATAATACAGATCCAAAAATGCTTTTTTACAAAAAAGACAAACGCCTTCAAAAACTGAATAGTGAAAAATAACTTTAGCACATAACACACATGACTTTAGTTTCGGAAGTCGGTGGCTTTATTCTGTTTGTTGTTTTGTATTGCCACCGACTTCCGAAACTATAAAAAGTCATGTGTGTTCAGTGCTAAAGTTATTTTTCACTTTTCAGTTTTTGAAGGCGGTTGTCTTTTTTGTAAAAAAGCTTTTAATTTCCCGCTTTTCAGTACCTTCGTCTCATTCAAATCCACAAAGAAACGGCAACACAGTTAAAACAGAGATTGAAAGTAACTACTCCAAAGATTCTTCGTAGAGAAGAAACTAAAACGTCGTCTATGTAAAATTTTTGGGCACTTGTTGATTTTTTTAAAAAGTGCTGGTCAATTTCAATACCATTTCAAGACCACCCCTGAGGTATATATACCCTATCCATCAAAAACAGAATTTCCAAAATCGATGTACATTTGCCGGAGAAAACGCGTAACAAATTTCCATAAAAAAACAACATACAGACGAATTGAGAACCTCCTTCTTTTTGAAGTCGGTTGAAAATACTTTGCAAGAAGATATTGTCGACAGCGCACTCCGTAACAGCAACCAATATCGTGTTATCCAGAAACTGTATTGTGGGGAACAGACATGTAGAGCTTGGAAAACACTGATATTCAGCTGTGTTCGGTCAGACTGGAAGCCGACCCAAAGTTGAGTCGACATATTTACTTGGGAGAAGGCTTGGCAGTTGATGATGATTCTCGACAGCACAGTGTTTCGCGTTCTATTATACAAACATAGTCTACTCATATTTTACTCTAAACTCGCTAAAATGTTGTAGATAAAATAAGGGTATTTATATCTAAGCTTGTGATTATTTATTTATTTATTTATTTATTATAGAATAGTCAGTTTTCTGTCATCATCATCATCTTGAAAACGTCCACTATCGGAAGTCTGCAGCGACCTGAAAAGGCTGCTCGCCTTCTGGGATGAGCTGGGATGGCTGGAGTAAGAGGAGGGACAGTTTTTCACGTACAATGGCTCAATCAAGTGGCTAAGTGCGGAAAAGGGCCCAGTTAAACTAACTAACTAACTAACGTCCACTGTTGGACAAAGGCCTCCCCCAAGGGGGGGCTTGCCATAATACTCACGCTTGGCAAGCGTCTTGGGGATCGCAGTGAGGTTGTCAAGTACACGGAAGTCACTGCTGCTCGACTTCCGGATATCTGTCAAATAAGTTGAATCTAAAATTGTACACGTTAACTCAAAATATATTTTTTTAATGTTGTAAACACCTGCTGTGCTATTTTGTTACAATCTCCCTCGGTGAACACCTAGGTGAAGTGAGCTGTCATCCGTCTCGATGCTAGGGATATCTCCCTCGGTGAACACCTAGGTGAAGTGAGCTGTCATCCGTCCGTCTGCTTTGTCAATCCCTAGCATCGAGACGGATGACAGCTCACTTAGGTGAAGTGAGCTGTCATCCGTCCGTCTGCTTTGTCAATCCCTAGCATCGAGACGGATGACAGCTCACTTAGGTGAAGTGAGCTGTCATCCGTCCGTCTGCTTTGTCAATCCCTAGCATCGAGACGGATGACAGCTCACTTCACCTAGGTGTTCACCGAGGGAGATTGTAACAGAATAGACATACAGATCTTAAGTGATGATGAGGGCTAAGATGGCGTACGCTTGCCTAGGATAAACCAGTTTACTCGTGGCTTTAAGATACCCAGATTATATTTATCAGGGAACAGAGAGGCGGGCAGTGAATTCCATCATATTTTTTCCTTGCGGGTTATTATTGAGTTACTTTTTATTTTGTGATTTAGTTTTGTGACGGGAAATTAAGCCTGGATATTAGTGCTCTTATGCTATATTTAGGGTAAAAGTGCATCTCTCTGTATAAAAAGTAAAATATCTTATTTGTAAAACGACTAGGTACTAGGGTTTATTACCTTTTAAGTGAAAGTAAAAAATATTATCTTTGATATTTTCAGAGTATTGGCAGTTTTTGCCTAATTTCTGGGACATCTATCTCATATATAGGATAGTTGTCTAGTCCACATAAAATACGTTTATGATAGATGCCCCGCCGAGAAAGAGGACATTTATCCCGCAAAAACTTTGATCGCATCTTGCCTTCCCATGCAATGGCAGAGAAACATGCAAAGTGGTAGTGGTAGAGTCTCTCGATAGATAAATAAAATAACATGTGATTCATCCACGAAACTAGTAATTACTATTGAAGCAACCATCCTGGTTTTACCCTACTTATTGACTAAAATTAATATTATTATTATTATTTATATTAAAATTTGACTGGACTATGTTTTGTATAAGCTCTTAAAGGACCTCCATCAGTTCGCGTAAATATCACATTCGCATCTCTATTCTGCTAAAATTAGTGTAGCGCAACAAAGCTCACGGAAGGATCGCCGTCGGCTATACCCGTTACTTTTTAGTTCCTTTACCAACAGAAGTAGCAGTCGTCACAGAGTTCATTATTTATTCCTGTTCCGGAACAATGGTCCGTCACTATGGTATGACAAAACATTTGTGTCAAGTTGAAGTCTTTTAGTATGTTAGGATTGAAGGTGCTTTTGTTTACGAGTTTGGGATTTGTCTTTATTTTTTTTTTTTTGTTACTGTAATTTTATTATATTATCATTTAATTAGTAACGACATGGTTGGCGCAATGGCTGAGCGATTGGCTGCTGCGCGACTTTGATTCCTGCACGAAACGAATATTTTGTATATTTATATGAAAAAATAATAATAATAATATTTATTGCAGATCCAGTATCAATATAACATTCAGAAAAAAACATGACACTAAAATAAATACTTAAAAAAAATTGTGCGGTCGGGGGACCCCCGTAAGAAACGAAGTTCCTTACGTACGTGTCCGTACAAAACAAAATACCTATATAAATATAAATAATAATATATGTCGTGTGCTCATTTGTTTGTAGTAGGCTCGATACACGCACACATCGTAACCGAGTCCCGTAAGCCGCGTTAAGGAACTTTGTTCCAAAAAAACTTAAACAGCAAAATGAAATGTATGTGAGATTATGCAAAAGGTAATGTGAGAAACAAGTGTGGGGCAAAGTATAAAAAAGAAAATAATATATTATGATTGTTGTAATGGATGGTTCAGTGATAAGGTTCCGCCCTCTTAATGCATGAGGTGGTGGAGTCGATACCACTTTGACTTATCTAAATCATATGTACAACAGTCACGAGCAAAAACATGTAAACAGTTGATCTCATTCTAAACTGATTTTCTCATAAACTATTGATCGAAATGTTATGGGACTTACGAATAGGGTATATTTTTGATCCTAAAGTAATATAAAATAGGTATCATCTATAAGTTGAAACAGTTATTTTACGAGAAAATTGCTTTTGAATTTTGCAATCTATACTAGGTGATTTTTTATTCACGTTCCAAATTTCTCAGGGTGATAGTACCCATGAAATTGAATAACTTTCTCCAAAAAACATCAATAGTCTGATTTTGTATGGGAAGTCCGATTTTTTTTTTAATATTTCGACCCATGTTTTTTGGAGAAAGTTATTCAATTTCATGGGTACTATCACCCTGAGAAATTTGGAACGTGAATAAAAAATCACCCAGTATACATATTTATGCTCGTGATCTTGGAAATCACTGTCATGACGGCTAGGTTAATAGTCTAGAATCGCCAATGCACCTTGAACAAACGTGGTAATCAATGCTCGTGCCTTCTTCTTTATTTTAATGTTTACTAGCTTCTGCCCGCGGCTTCGCCCGCGTGAAAGGACGATTATCCCAAGGGAACATATTACCGGGATAAAAAGTATCCTATATGTTAATCCAGGAAATGCTCTATCTATGTGCCAATTTTCATGCAAATCTGTTCAACGGTTTGCGCGTGATTGAGTAACAAACATCCAAACATCTTTACAAACTTTGGCATTTATAATATTAGTAGGATTAGTAGGATTCAATCATCATCTGCCTTTTCCCAACTACGTCGGCGTCTGCTTTTAGTCTAACCCAGGGTTTCTTAAAGTGGGGTCCACGTAGTATGTGTATCAGGGGTCCGCAGTCAGTTAACTCACCATATATTTATGAAGAAATTGTGTAGTAAACTCTGCATTATTTACTTTATTTATTAACATAAGCTGACAGTGCTTGCGACCAAACTGCTTACATTTTAATTATCTTATGACTAACCTTAAGTAACTTATGATACTACTTAAGAATAAATACAAACATTTACACACATAATACGGTTTATCATGGAAAATATCCAGATCTATGTGCTGTATGAGCAAAGAGCTCAGCAGTGCGACAGCTCGGGCTGTGGGTGCAGCCGCAGCTCGACGAGTGCGCAATCCCGGGGGCACGGCAAATAGTTTCCTCCTGCGACGAGGACCTTCCACGTCTTCACCTCCGACTAAGAAGCGACGGCACACCCGCTCCAGCGTAATTGGGTTATCCACTTTGTTTTTCAGGAGATGGTGGGTGACGGTGCATTACTCGGCCAAGCCATGATCTTGAAATCAAAGTTGTTTTCTTTTCCTAAAATATCCCCCCCCCCCCCCTGTCAAAGGGGTCCATGGAACTGTTTAAATTTTGAAAGTGGTCCGAGATAACAAAATTTTAAGAAACCTTGGTCTACCCGGATGCAACATAATAACAGTAATTTGCGGAACATGGAGCGACTACCTTTCTGACCTCCACAACCCAGTGGCTGGGTAACACAATGCCCCTTGGTAAGACTGTTTGTCAGATTTTGTAGCTTCTGATTTACTATTGAAGAATCAACATCTACGAATGACAGCCGGGACGAACGGCTTCACGTGCTTTCCGAGGCACGGAGGGGTCTCGGTATGAAATGGACGGTCACCCATCCATGGACGGACCGCGGCAAGCGTAGCTTAACCATCATGACCGGTCGATCTGTATGACTTACAGAAAGAACGGAGCTTATTACAAGCATAGAAACAAGAATAGTGTATGCGAATGATATTTGTCAAATGAATGGAGTAAAGGTGACTTCTGGGCAAATACTCAAACGCTACTCAATTTTAAGATGCCGTTAAATCTCGTACTGTCACAGTCACTTTGACATAAAGTGATAGGGACAACACGAGACTTGATGCTTCTTAACATTGAGTAGCGTTTGAGTATTTGGCCATTCTTCGAAGGCTTTATACACTCGACATAACTTTAAATATAATATTACCTATGTAGGTACTTCTTTAACACCATCAACATGTAGTCGAAAGATGTCTACTGCTGGACATAGGTTTGCTACAAGCATCGCCATGCAACGGTCAGGACTCCAGCAATTTCCCGCTGTAATGGTGTATTCATTAGGGCGCGTATACACGAGTGCGATTTTTCTCAACGCGATACAGCACGCATCGTACTACGTACGCCGCTCATTCCTCAAAGACTAGAATTTATACTTTGTACCTAAATTTATTCCTATTTTTCAATCACCGATGGCATGGGTAGGTATTGCGCGATTTCGACGCGTATGCGCCACGACTACTATTTGGGCTCTAAGTGTGCGCCACGTGCTTGATCAATAAAATCAATTTTATCATTTATTTTAAATAAATAATTTACATGCACTTTTGGACTGTAAGTAAGGAGTCAGTCAGAAAGATGAAGCTCGTAGCTCGTTACAAACAGTTGGTTCCTATAAAGAAGATAATTAAACTTAATGAATACTCCCTTAAAAGCAATAAAATAAAATAAGAAATAAAAAAAACTCAGACATGGAAAAAAAAGTTAATTGAATTAAAATGCACCCGCCGACCTTATATCAGGATGGCGGCTCACTTTAAAATGATGTTTGCTACGCATACAGACATGTACATTTATACTTATTTTAGTACAAAAACGTACATTTCACGTACATTTATATAGAAATCCGATCCAGCCTGTCCCTTTGCTGTCCTCTCCCAGCGACGCCCTAAGCCGAGGCTCGTACCCCACAGGGGGTGCCCTTAGCGTGTAGTCGCTTAGTTTGTAAGCTTTTATGCCCTGGCTGGAGGCCCTAAAAATAATAATTTTTAAGGCACCACAGGAAAGTCCGGTTAAGCAGCCGACAACCTCCTAGGTTGACCTGCGAGATGCCAATCCGAAAAAAAAAAAAAAAAAAAAAAAAAAAAAAAAGTACATTTATGTAGGAATATTTTTATTTTGTTAGTTTAGTTTGTTTCCAAACGAAGGACAGTTAGTTTGTTTCTGAACGAAGGATAGAGTGAAGGAGATGGATGAGTGTGAGGGAGAAAGAAGATATAAAAATGTGAGATGTCAGAGAGAACGGAGAACAAAAGAAGATGGTTGTATGCTGCTGTTTTTTCATGAAGATGGTGGAAAAATAAAAAGAAGTTCTGTGGACATACGAGCATTTTTATTTCGGTTTCCAATCCTACATTCTCGTCCGGGATAGACCGAAATAAGCGTAAGAAGACGTAATAAAGAAGAAAAGAAGTTCAGACGGACGTACGTTGGCGTCACCGACGTGCAATCTACGAAGACGAAGAAGATTTTACGAAGTTACGATTGACCGGCACGTGGCGTCATTACGGCGTGCAACGAAGAGACAAATTTCAATATTTTACGAAAATTACGATCTTGGGTTGATTCTACGATGGACAAAGACGACCCAAGAATGCAATCATCTTTCAACATGGCGGCCGCGGAGTCCATAATAAAATTCAATGGCGAAGACATGACTTACTCATCTTCGAAGTGGGCACAAGATATCGAAGACAATGCGGATATCTTCGGATGGACCCCGCAACAGAAATTGATCATGGCGCGGAGGTCGCTGTCAGGCACGGCCGAACTATGGTTGAAAACGGAAAAAACCTTCCGTACTTATGAGGATCTGAAAGTAGCCATACAAAAAGAATTCCCGGAGCTCATCAATAGCAAACAAATGCACGAAGTGATGGCTGCTCGGAAGAAGCGCAATAGCGAAAGCTATTATCAGTATATGTTGACAATGAAGGAGCTTGGTAAAAGGGCTAAATTTCCAGACTATATAGCTATCCAGTACATAGTCGATGGGATCACGGATTACGAACAAAATAAAATGTGTCTGTACGGGATAACTACATACCCTGCCCTGAAAGAAAAGCTAGGTCAGTACGAAGTTATGAAACAGAAAATGAAACAACGTGGAAGTCAAAACAGTAAGCCCCGTGAGTCTGTGAAAACATCAAGTGATAAAGTGAATCAGGCAAGTGATAAGTCAATTCATCGCTGTTTCAAATGTGGCGAAAGGGGTCATATAGCGACTGCATGCGATAAAGGCGTCAAGTGTTTCAAGTGCAATAATTTCGGGCATATGGCTACTCAATGCAGCGCCACAATCACAAACGAACCATCCGGAACTCGCAGAACTCGCAATGTTGGTGGTACGGTCGGCGATGACAACATCCGATCGCGACGCACGTCAATGTTCGTGAACTACCAGACACCAGATGGCGCAGGCGTGGCGAATGAAGTAAACGAAGAAGTTCCAAAACAAAAAGAAGAAATGGCTAACGTCACATCGAGTCTCGTTCAACGTAACTGTCAGTGTCAAAATTTGAATCTTGACGTTTTAAATGTAAACAATAAAAGTGCAGTGATAAATAAATCAACAAAAATTGCGAAAGTCGGTGCGTTTTCGGTGAAATGCTTAATAGATACCGGTAGTGATATAAACATAATGTCGAACGATTTATTTTTAAGGTTAGATGCGAAGTGTGAACCGGTAAGGTTATGTTTAACTGGGTTAGGAGCAAGTCAGGTGTTTTCGATTGGTAAGTTTACCTGTAACATTATTATTGATGAGCACTCCTATAATGTATCTTTCTATGTGGTGCCAAAAGGTGTAATACCCCATCCTATTATTTTGGGTCAAACATTTTTGATTAATACCATAATAGTGATCAACAAGGGTATCATTAAAATAAAGCCTCATTACTATGATAGTTCATACTTACAGTGTTTAGTTAGTGTTGTTAATGAGTTATCACCTCAAGTTCAGAGGATTATTGATAGTTACAAACCATTAAAAATTAAAGATGCTCCTATTAAATTGAAAATAGTTTTAAAAGACGATATTCCTGTAGTTCAACGTCCACGTAGGTTTGCTTTGAAAGAAGAAGATGAAGTTAATCAGAAGATAGAAGAGTGGCTAGCTCAAGGTGTCATACGTCCCAGCTACTCGGAATATGCTAGTCCACTAGTTTTGGTAAGGAAGAAGGATGGAAGTCTTAGAGTTTGTGTTGATTACAGAAAGCTTAACCAAAAAATGATCAAAGATGAATACCCCCTACCTGTGATAGAAGATCACATTGATAAATTGTGTAATTCTCGTGTATTCAGTACTTTAGATTTAAAAAACGGATTTTTCCATTTGCCGATAGAAGAGGAGTCCATAAAATATACAGCTTTTGTTACCAGTAACCCTGAAGGCCAATATGAGTTCCTTAGGGCACCGTTTGGACTCTCAATATGTCCAAAATATTTTACCAGATATATCAACATTATATTTACAGATTTCATAAGAAGAGGGATCTTGTTAATATTTATTGACGATTTGATTATTTTAGCGGAAGATGAATGTCAAGCATTGGGAAGATTGGAAGAGGTGCTGAAAGTAGCTTCTGAATATGGGTTGAATATTAATTGGAAAAAATCACAGCTGCTCCAAAGATCGGTGGAGTACCTAGGCCATGTGGTCTCGAATGGTACGGTCAAGCCTTCAAAGGACAAGACTGAAGCAGTCTTCAAGTTTCCAGTGCCAAGAAACCTTAAGGAAGTACACAGTTTTATTGGATTAACTTCCTATTTCAGAAAATATATCCGTGACTATGCAGAAATAGCTCGACCTTTGAGTGATTTGTTAAAGACTAAAGAATTTCATTTTGGAGATGATCAGAAGAGTGCGTTTGAGAAACTTAAACAAATGTTATGTTGTGATCCAGTTTTAAAAATATTTGATCCGCAGTCAGAAACCGAGCTTCATACAGACGCCTCTAAATTTGGTTATGCAGCAATTTTGATGCAAAAAGACTCAATGGATGGTAGTATGCACCCAGTGCATTATATGAGTAGAAAAACAACAGATGCCCAACAGAAACGCAGCAGCTATGAGTTAGAAGCGCTCGCTGTGGTAGAAGGTGTGAAAAAATTTCGGAAATATCTTATAGGAATACCATTCAAAATAATTACTGATTGTGAAGCTTTTCAGAAGACTTTAACTAAGAAAGAAGTATCAGCAAAAGTTGCTCGATGGATTATGTACTTACAAGATTTTAACTACAGCATTGTGCATCGTAAAGGTGAACGGATGCAACATGTGGATTCACTAAGCCGGAATGTATGTGTCATCTATACTGAACTACATTATCGTATAAAGAAAGCTCAAGAAGAAGATGAAACACTAAATGCGATAAAAGAAATTCTAAAGGAGAAAGAGTATGAAGACTACATTTTAGAAAATGATGTAATATACAAAGGTGTTGAGAAAAAGTTGGTAATACCAGACATTATGGATGTTGAGATAATTAAAAAAGCCCATGGAATAGGTCACTTTGGGAAGAAGAAAGTCAAAGAAATTGTAGAAAGAGATTATCACATTAAGAAGTTGGACAGTAAGATTGAGAAGGTGATCTCTACATGCATTCCATGCATCTTAGCCACTCGGAAATCAGGGAAGAAAGAAGGACTGCTGAATCCTATTGACAAAGGAGAGCTTCCCTTGGACACTTTGCATTGTGATCATTTAGGACCATTAGATGCCACTAAAAAGATGTACAACCATATTTTAGCTGTAATTGATGCCTACACTAAGTTTGTATGGATCTACCCAGTGAAAACCTTAACTTCTAAAGAAACTGTGGATAAACTTAAACTGCATCAGAAAGATTATGGTAACCCCCGTCGTATCATAACAGATAGGGGAACAGCTTTTACTGGAAAGGAATTTCAAGAATATTGTGCTGAAGAGGACATCAATCATATAACGGTGGCTACTGGCATTCCACGAGGAAATGGACAAGTGGAACGTATGAATCAAATCATTATCGCGGTCTTGACCAAGATGTGTATCGAAGAACCTACTCAGTGGTACAAACATGTCAGTGAGCTACAGAGGGTCATCAATAGTTCCTACCAACGTTCAATTAATACCTCACCATTCGAGTTGTTGATTGGAGTTGAGCTGAAGCAGAAAAAAGATTTAAAAATAGTAGAATTATTAGAAGAAGAAAATAGAAAAGGATTTATTGAAAAGAGGGATGAATTAAGAAAAGAAGCAAAGGCTCAGATCCTGAAAATACAAGAAGAAAACAGGAAAACATTTAATAAAGGAAGAAAGGAGGGACAGATCTATAAAGTAGGAGATTTAGTTGCTATACAGCGAACACAGTTTGGTTGTAATTTAAAATTGAAGGAAAAGTTTTTCGGTCCGTATAGAATTTGTAAAAGTTTAGGGAAAGATAGGTATGAGGTAGAAAAAATCGATAATAACAAAGAAGGTCCTAAGAAAACTACTACTGGAGTAGACTACATGAAAAGATGGCTTTAGTTAAATGATACACTTACCTTATCCTATTATAATTATTTTGAGTTTTTGTTACAAGAAAAGTATTTACTTACTTTACCCCTGAAGACAGCTGACTTACCATTCTATTCTCTGAATAAATTGTGTTAAGTTAAAAGTTGAAGTGGAACTAGGTATTAAGCTTTTGTCATCTGTTTTGCTTGATGTAAGATGAATAGACTCAATACATTTTGTTGTTATCAAGTAGATTGCTTTGTTTGCTAACAGTGTAACAAGTTGTGTTAATTATTATATTTTTTGTAACAGCAGAAGTATGAAAGTATGTACCCTTTCAAAAGTGGTAGTAATAAGTTTCTTTTATAAGTAAAACCTTGTAATATTGGTGTGAAAGGTTGTATGTCTGATGAGTAGTTTATTTTACAATAAATGTAATTGTAGGAAGACAAAACATTAGTTACCTTTAGATGGAATTTTGTTTTATGTTCAGTTAAGACCAATGTACTATGTGTGTTATGTACCTATTAGTCAGTCTGAGGGCAGACTGATAGCAGAATGGCCGAGTTGTAGGAATATTTTTATTTTGTTAGTTTAGTTTGTTTCCAAACGAAGGACAGTTAGTTTGTTTCTGAACGAAGGATAGAGTGAAGGAGATGGATGAGTGTGAGGGAGAAAGAAGATATAAAAATGTGAGATGTCAGAGAGAACGGAGAACAAAAGAAGATGGTTGTATGCTGCTGTTTTTTCATGAAGATGGTGGAAAAATAAAAAGAAGTTCTGTGGACATACGAGCATTTTTATTTCGGTTTCCAATCCTACATTTATATAGTTTATTTTTGATTTATTTGGAAGTCATACACCCGCCATTCTGACGGATACCAAAAAATCACGTCCAAATCTGTCCAGCCCTTTAGGAGCCACGATGCCACACAGATACCCATGTAAAACTTTCAACACCCCTCTCTTCTCGTCGGGGGTTAAAAATATGTACGTTAGGACATAAATAGGAAGGAATAAAGTATGAATTCCAATGTCGTTAACACGCGACGCGTTCGCCTGCACGGTGTCGTCGCAAAACAATCGCGTTAGTATGAACGCGCCTTTACGTTATCTATTTCCAAGTCTATTGTTTTATTCCGTCTTCCCTCATTATACATACCCACGGAGACTGCAACAGACAAAATCGTTATTGTCAAAACATAAACAGCGCGAACTTACACAATTATGTTAATTTTATGTTACCCCTAATTGCTAACTTATTTAAAGAACTTTCAGTTAATTCGCTTAAAGGAGGGTTGTTCTAAAAAACAGTATTTTCCTTTTAATCTCATGTAAATGTTGTTGAGAAACCCGATGGGGTTGGTCAAGCAATAAAAAAAATAATTAACTGAGATTTAAATGCCTTATTTCGAAGTGTTTCAGTTTAGCAATGTTTTTAAATTGTGTTTGAACGTGCGATGTGCGCATGGGCGCCGGTAATAGGGTGCTAGAGGGTGCGTTTGCACCCCCCTGTCAAGAAAGAAAATACACAGAAAAAAATAGATTTTTTTGAAACCTCTGAAAAGATTCAGTGCATCTTCAGCCCAGCTAAGCATTTAGATTTGAGTCGGAGAAGAGGAGAAGAGTATCTGAGTGGATCTGTATAAGCGGGTGCTTATTCGTGTGTTGGAGAAAATGCAGAGATGCACCTTCCTGAAAGTTTTTCTGGCGGCGCCGCCCATGGATGTGCGTATTATTAAAAACCATAATTATGCATAGGGAACACTTTATTTAACTACATAATTGGTAATTAAAATATATATTTATTACGTTATTTATGTACCTACAGCACATCCAGCTACAACAATCTGTCAAATTTCTTTGATAGTTTTTCAACTTTAAAACAAAAGAATAAGGTTCATATTCAATTGGGATTGCGTCTGTACAATATTTACACGAATAATAACTATTCAAATAAAAAACGAATACAGCAAGACATCACACAAATTCCTCTACATCGCCGTCATTTGGGAATGTACCCAAGACACTGGCGGTATTGCTACGTTCGATGGCAATGCCAAGGTAAAAACTAGCTCATAATTGGGGTTGGTTCAGCTAAAACCAATCAACCCACGTCATAATGTCTCCTACTTTTCGAAGAATTATTGTATTCATGAATTGGATATTTAACGCTTATTATTTTTTTATCTATTCTAAGCATATATTTGGACTGAACTGTTGCTAGAAAGAAATGTAACACATTTTGAATATGAATTAGTTTGACGTAATTAATTGAATTATTTAGATATTGTGGATTGACTAAACCGAACTAAACTGAATTAGTTTTTGGCTGTATATCATCATATAATAATTGTTACATCAAAATTCATTGTGATTTATCTAAATTAAGTGAAAGGAAATTTAAACATAATGTTAAATGTACACTTTGTTAACAAGCATAATATAATTAAGACATCCAAGGTAAGAATGCTTGGAATCATACTGGTACGGCTCCATAGGACAATCTACAGTTTAGGAAGTTCAATAGAAATAAAAATAAAAAATACATACATTTAGTATTAAATTAAGTAGATTAATTTAGCAATTAGTTTAATTTTGTCTAGACATCAAGACAAAATCAAACTGATTGCTCTAGTTCACACACTATTGGTTGTTGAAATATGTAGGTTTATGGAGCGGTCGTCTAGTTTCAATATTTGTAAATATGTGAACACTTATAATACTTTGTACATTCATATAGTGGTTTGTATACAAAGTACATACTTAGTATTAACGTATAATTAATTAAATTACTGTAATTATACAAAAGTTTCTTACCCAATCTTCTCCATACGAAACTACCTTTTGAAAGAGGCATAAATTTGATGACGTTCAAAAGTGCCTTTTAATGTTCTAATTCAAATATATGATTTGATTTTGAATAGACTGGTATTATTATTTAATGAATAAATAAAAAACTGATGTGGTGCATAAGATACTCATACATAATTAGACTTAAACGTTTGTAAAATGCTTATAGCCCTAGCATTGCACTTGACTGTGCAACGTAGATACGTCAAGGGTCAACCCTATGTCATGACGATGCATCGTGGTAAGTCGAGCAGTGCGAGGGTTAAATGTAATGTTGTTACTAAACAATAGCAAAATTACATGACGCAGTCGTAATGATGTGTGTGTTTTGCCATGTGTGCTATGTTTTTAAGGTGACAAGTTTATCAAATCCGCATTTTTAATGACGTAAAATTGACATCTAAGATATTTTTTTTTTAAACTAGTTTGAATTATTAAAACAAATCATTAAATCGTTTAATTTCTTTACAAACATGGGTAAATAGGTAAATAGGTATAGGTGATAGTGATAATGCAAGTTTTTTTATAAATAACACCTATCTATTAAAATCTATTTTATGATAAAATTATTTCCTTGTGTTTTTAGAACGTCAATCAGTGACGTAAACACGAAAAAAAAACAAATTCAGAAAATCGAACGTCAAATTCAAATGTTCAAAATTTCAAACTATCGAATTAACCGGAGGGAGGAGGCGCTAAGGTCAGGGGTACACCACCCTCCCCCGCTTGATCATTTATAATGCCAAAATGTTTTAATTAAGATGCTGTAAAATGTAATTTACATGCAAATTCGGTTTATGTTAATGTGGCGCGTATATCTGTTTGGGTGCGTGCTTGCTATCTAATTTTGCGACAGTGTGTACCGTCATTATCTTGGCTCTAATGAGAAATCTGGCGACGGCTTGATGTTTGCATAATTAAACTTGCGGTCGGGAACGTACGTTTTGATTGTCGCAGTGATAAAACACACGCTTCTAATACTTTTAATGCGCACAATAGGTGTGTTTTATTAAGACGTGTTTTAAGCATGATTGTTGATTACCTACAACCTATTGGTACTCTTTCCCATCGAAAGCTTAGAAATCCATACTAATATGATAAATACAAAACTGAGTTTGCTTGTTTGGTATGATATTACTGCTAAACTACTGAACTGATTTTCATGAAATTTGGTACAGATTAAGCTTGAACCCTTGTAACAATTCTACTACTTTATGAAATAAAAAGCTATGTAGAATTGTACGTTAAAATTTAATAGCTCTCACAAGAATGCGATGAGTATAAAAACAGAGATATAAAAAACACTAAGTTAGGCAGAGATTTCCAGGCTCCACAGCCTGGCCGGCAAACAGGATCGGCCGAAGATAAGACTGCCGCGGTCGGCTCCTAGCTTTGGGACGGAAGTCCCCGGGGATCTTAACAGTAAGACCCGCCCTGGGAGCAGCAGGCACGCGACAGCACGACGGCACGACTCAGGACCGTTACCGACTTTTGGTTGTGGACCGGTAGACTTTAAGTAAATCAGCGTGTTACTTAAGCGACAGCGAGATCTAGACTGACCCATTTGACAGGTTTCTTTCGTGTCGGCTCTTCCGAAATTCATATCATTTTCCAAGTATGAATTTTATTTCTGGAACGCCCGTATGATCATAGAGCGGGGTATTATAGTACCGGCCAGACGCAATTATTGTAGACTGCCAGTTATTTTTATTCGATTAGTGCGTATAGGATTTTTAAAAACACCAGATACATTAGCGGGTGTCCAGCTGTTTAGTATAAAATACAGCAATACACACATATATTCGACATCAGTTTGAAGGTTTTAAGTTATATAAGCCGTAAACTAATTAAAAGAATTACTGACAATTGTCAAGATTGACAACTGTCATTGACAAACATGTCATAACAAAACATTATTTATTTTCCAGATTTATAAAAAGGGAACTATAATAATTTAGCAGACACACAGTCTTTATGCTCGATGGAATATAATGTAAGTACCTTTAAAGGCCCATTTAAATTATAAAAGATTCCATGAATCTATAAAAACAAGTATTATAACATGTAAACAGAAATTATGAAAAATGATTGCATGATTATAAAAAGTAAATATAGTATGTGTTACAACATATACTATACCCTGAGAAAAAAAATAGGCTACTTTTTAATCCGCAACTTCGTCTGCAACCGCGATTACCAACGATCACGTGGACGAAGTCACGGGCAAATGGTAGTAGTTAATATTCTTTGTCGAAAGAGTCAAATTGACACAGACTTGGTGTTAATTAAAATAACCTTGCACAATGTACCTACCTAATACCTTTTTTTAAATTTAAATTCAGTCTGTCATTTAAAAAACTTTTGATACTTATATCAGTTAATTTTATTTTCAATTAAGTTGGTTAAATGGTTACTAATCTACTAATTTAAATTCAAAGTACCTTCTTATGCCAAAACAAACCAGACTGAATAAAATTATACTTAATTAGTACAGGTTAAGTGATAAATTCGTCGAATTTTCATTAAAATCAATTAATTGAAGACGGAATTAATTCAGAACTGACGTCGAGTCCACAAGACATTCATTAGCACGAGAAAGAACACAATTCCGCTAATTTATTTAAAGAAAAAGGTTCGACATCCCTTCCAAATCATCCCTTTTATTTTAGGGCTGAAGACAGAACTAGAAACTTCTAAAAATGGTTTAATGGCTGGTTGATTTAATATTCTTTTTAAAGTGATATTATTAAAAAATTATTTTAAAAATGGAATCTGCTGGCGAGCTGACAAGTAGGTAATATAACATAAATTATTATTTTAACATAAATTAAGCGCGTTAAGCGATATCAATCCAGGGCCTCAAGTCTGCTATTACAATAGTGTCAGAATGGTCTATCATTGATTTCATAATTGTTGATTTTGACAAGTTTGGTAATCTGCTAATATAATGGCGTCATTATGACTTTCCAATGGTCAACCACTGACACGCCATTGAAAGAAAATGATATAGAATGGTAATCTCGTACAAAATGACAACAGAATGACTGACTTAGGCGGTAATCTGCAAAAAATTTGACAGCTCCTTTGATCAGTGACCTACCATTAGAACGTCATTGTGCAGTCATTGCTTTTAATTCGACCCCGACCAATGATCGGCCATTATGAATTTAGCAGATTACGAAGTTTTAGCAAAATGACAATGGGATCGTGTTGGAATGACGAAATTATAAAAATAGCTGAAACATTTACGAAAGAAATACTATTAGTTTCCTTATTCACAAAGAAAAACCTCTTTTTTTAAACCATCAATTCAATTTTTAAAGATTGAATTCGGCTAAATAAACAGAATTATATGCTACTTAAATAAGTGTCAAGTCCGCTGGGGTGCAGGGCGACCCCAACCGGTGAGTCACTTCAACTTCGCCCCAAGATTCTTCTCAGATTGGGACGGGACAAAGAAGTGGGGTAAGTCGGCAGGTTGTGTTTTGCCTTTTTTTATATAAGTAATATAATTTCCAAATTTCAGTTAGGAGCTCGTGGCTTAGAACAAAATAAAGAAAACCGCCTTCGAAAACTAAAAAGTGATTTAAAATGACTTTAGCACAGAACACACTTACTTTACTTTGGGAAGTCGGTTTTGTATTGCCACCGACTTCCGAAAGTAAAGTAAGTGTGTTCTGTGCTAAAGTCATTTATCACTTTAAAGTTTTTGAAGGCGGTTTTCTTTTTTTTGGTTCAACTTTTAATTTTTCGCATTTTAGTATTGTCTTAACATCCAAATCCATTAAAAAACGGCGACACACTAAAAGAGATTGTAAGTCCCCCAAAGATTGAAGAAACTAAAACATCTAAGTATTTTTTTGGGGTTTTGTTGATTTCCTCAAAAAGGGCTGGTTCAATTTTTTTAATATTTATATGGGACCATTTCGGAATAATCCCCTATCGAACAAAAAAAAAGTATTTTGCAAATCCGTCCATATATGACAGAGTTATGCCCGAACATACATAAAAAATAAAAAAATATATAGGTAAATATCCGAATTGATAATCTCTTCCTTTTTGAAGTCGGTTAAAAAGCCATATCGATCGATTGGTCAAAGGTTAAGCTACGCGTGCCGCGGTCGGTCTGTGGATGGGTGACCATCTATATGATACCGAGTTCCCTCCGTGCTTTGGAAAGCACGTAAAGCCGTTAGTCCCGGCTGTCATTCGTGGATCTTTGGCAGTCGTTATGGGTAGTCGGAAGCCAGAAAGTCCGAACACCAGTCTTACCAAGGGGTTTCGTGTTACCCTTTAACTGGGTTGTGGAGGTACGATATGCAGTCGCTCCATGTAAAACACTGGTATTCTGCTGCATCCAGTTAAACTGGAAGCCGATCCCATCATATTTGGGAAAAGGCTCGGCAGATGATGATGATTTCTAAATTTTAGATATCGTTGGTCGGTAAAATTCTATCAAGCTCTGTGAAAAGTGTCATAGTAGTTAAGGTGCCAACCTATATTAGGTTAATGCGTTAGGTTGTGGGTCGAATACCAGGCTACCTATGTGTCTTTTTAAATTTATATTTACTTGAAGGTCACGAACATCGGTGACGGATCATGGACATCGGTAACACCCATGGGTGTTACGGCCGATGCATGTTGGCAATCACAGTAGGTTTTATGGTACTCAGACGTACGCTGCTACCCATCCTCTGGTCACTCTCTCTGTAGATTTCTACCCACGGGTAAAAATAGGGAGGTGCTATTCGCTGCCGGCACCACACGGAACGCCACGGATCTAGTCGTATGCGAATTGTTATCATCACAACTTACCTTCTTCATCACTCAAAAGTTCAAAACAAAATTATGAATTAGAGAAAGATAAATAATGTAATAGCAGATTCCTAAAAGAAAACCTGACAAGCCAAAAATATTGAAAGAGATCGTCAATGATTAATTACAAACGAGAAAAAAAACTACAGTTACAGTTATTTGAAATGGTTTAAAACAATCAAAAGAGTTTATAAATCTCAAAACCCTCCATTTTACATCACCACAGTCAAACAACTCTAAAAGAAAAACTCGTAAAAGTCAGTGGAAATGTTGTAAAATCCCGACTTACCCGGGTTGGGTCGCCGACAGCCGACAGCCAAGACAAAAGTAGGCGGCCGCCCTCATGAAACGAATAGGCCGGGGCGGCAAGCTTTTCTCACTCTCTTAAACGCTCTCCGTGAATGTAGTGCAAATGAGAGTGATTGATACTTTAGAAAAGCGAGTATTTTTTTACTTAGGGGCTATTAGGTCCCATCGTACCCTTATTAAAATACACAACAAAAACTTAGCTTTCAATACTCAGTCCATAAATTCGAACAGAACTTCGACTTTATTTAGCTGGGATACAAGTTAGTGAAATATGTCATGTAGCTAATGTCAGTTCTGTTCAAATAAAAAAGAAGGATTTGTATGCCACAGCTGATTAAAAACGTTATAGGTACTTGATGTAAAATTAATTTGGTTCTATGGTTTACGATGACTACTTAATTTGAGTAGGAAAAGTGTAACAAACTATTTATTATAAATGCATTACTATCAATTAAATGTCCATTGTGTTTATTTTCCGTACTTACATTGAAATATGTTATAACATACATGTGAAGAACTATGTTTAGTCTGCTAGTATACTTGTGTTCAAAAGGTATGTTAAGTAGGGACCTAAACAATATCATTGGCGTAGACAGGTAATCTTAATTTGCATTATGCAATTTCACATAATTTCAACCAGTCTTACGATACAGTCATCATACTAACATTTCAAAACAAATATAAAGTACGTATCTAATTAATTTTAACGTAAAGTATCAACCACTCTGCAGCAGCGTAGAAGCGACAAGTGTCTTTTGAGTAGGAGCCGTCCGTGCGACATTGTTGCAGCATGTATACAGCTAATATAATAATGCTTATACGTGTATAATCTTCATTATGTTACGTGGCATGTGGCAAAGGTGGGAATCTGACCTTATTTTTAAACCTACTTTGTGTTTTGCAACGTAAAATGTTTGTTTACTTTATGCCAGTTTAAAGGCACATGACTCAGGAGACATGGACGGCAAGGCCTCTGGTGGTGACCACTAAATAACAAGTAGGCCATGCTTCTTTGTCATCCAAGGACGTAAAAATCCTTCATTATTCGTGAATGTCGTGACAAGTATCTGAGATATTATGAGAATTAGGTGACTCAGATAGTCCACCTGTTTGTCAATGACATATTTATGACAGTGGCATGTTTTGCCAGCCTCCCAATAAATGTCGTCGGTCCATCTGGGCCTGTAGACAAAATGCCTTTTCTGTTAGCGTTAACGCCAATTGAAAAATCAATTTGTATGCATTTGACATATTTCCATCACGTGACATCTCGTAAGCAAACGTCAACTCCATACAATTTGTTTTTCCGTTGGCGTTAACGCTAACAGAAAGGGAATTTGTCTACAGGCCCTGGTGGGAGGCTTACCAACGCTGCGTCTTCCGGTTCGTGATCGCCACTCGAGAACCTTCCCTCCACATCAGTTATCTGTGTCGACGTTTTGCATTGTTTGAAATGAGTTGTTACAGACTTTTCCGTGGCACCATTTCAATGTATCACAATGCAGTGATATATTTTTTTTGTATGTCTTTGGATGACTAACGAGCTGACGGTCTACCTCTCTACCTGATGTTAAAAGTCATCCTAGAGATAAAGCTGGAATGTCTCACGTACAGCCAGCGTCATCAACTGATAAGTATCCGAAGAAAGAATCATGGCGAGATTCATACATTCATTTGTATGAAAAAATAAGTAATTTAGAGGGTTTAAAATATTTCCCAACATAACCAGGAGTAGATTGATATACTTAGCATATTTTTAAACCCCCCCTAATTAAAATATTACGAAATGAAAATAACACTTATTCGTTTCATCTTGATGCCCATTTTGTATTTATAAAAAAAAAAGGTGACAAGCGATGTTAACGGATCTATAAAATTGGCAGACAAGTAGTAGTCATTTGGATTTACCATCGTGGTGAAAGGATTAGTCAGCTAGACTCTGCATTACCGAGTGCTAGCTGTCCAGGGTGCGCCGGACGTTTGGAATCGCTTTAGGATTTATGATAACGTCGCTCGGGGAGGCTCCTTTCTTGCACAAGTGAAGTGACAAGTGTGTGAAAAAAAAAACAATATTTGTGATATTATTTCCCATAAAACGATGCGATTTTCACGGTTGGCGCAGTGGCTGAGCGATCGACTGCTGCGCAGCGTGTTGCGGGTTCGATTCCCGCCCAGGGTTAACGTTTGTGTGATGAGCACTTGTGTTTGCCTTGTGTCTGGGTGTTGTTTATCTATTTATGTATGTATTTACAAAAAAAAATGTATTTGTGTATGTATATCAGCTGTCTGACACCCATAGTACAGGGTCTCCCTAGTTTGGGGTCAGATGGCCGTGTGTGAAAATGTCCCCACATATTATTATTATTATTATTATTTCATGTAAGAACTGCGAAACGGAGGCTGTCAGTGTCACTGTTACTGTCAGTGGCCGTTTCGTTCTGGAATAATGAGCTTTTCGGGTTTTAAAAAATATTGTAAATGCCTAAAGATAATCTTTAGGTACCCAAGAATATAAGAATTAGAATTTCAACTTCTCTAAACATCTTTTTATTTTGTACAAATCCTGCCATGATTCTTTGAATGCGTGCGGGGTAAGCAGTTGATGACGGTGTCTGTACTTACCTGTAATTACATCATCACCCTTTAACCGAAACAGCAACACTACTTTAACAAATAGGGTATGGTACGAAAACAAGTTCCTTCACAAAGAGCTCTAATTCTAATAACAGTCGAAAACCAATCTTAACCTGATTTTCGTAGAATACAAATTTAAACAAGAAATAAGAAATGCAGCACAAATCATGGTAGTTAAGGTGTTACTAAACCCCCTCTATCTACTCGTAGTTACCTTTTTACTTTTAGCTGATATAATCTCGCGGGCCACGGGATAAAACAAGAAGCAAAAGATTCTGAGAAAGATGGCTAAAAAGAAAATTGTTTTAACGGGCTGTTTCATAAAATCACTTAGTATTTTTAACGTTTTTAGCGTTGATTTTGTATTTCTTTTTTCTGTTTTATGGAAATAATAAGTTAGAAGCCTAAAAGTCTAGTCAAAAGTGATAACCTGTCTTATCAACTAGTATCGTGTTACCTAGTAACTGGGTAGTGGAACTGGGTAGTGGTCAAAAGGAACTATTAGTTAATCTGTGGTAGTGGTTACACTGGGCCTCAAGTCTGCTATTACAATAGTGTCAGAATGGTCTATCATTGATTTCAAAATTTTTGATTTTGACAAGTTTGGTAATCTTCTAATATAATGGCGTCATTTATGACTTTCCAATGGTCAACCACTGACACGCCATTGAAAGAAATGATACAGAAAGGTAATCTCGTACAAAATGACAAGTGAATGACTGACTTAGGCGGTAATCTGCTAAAAGTTGACATTTCCTTTGATCAGTGACCTACCATTAGAACGTCATTGTGCAGTCATTGCTTTTAATTCGACCGACCAATGATCGACCATTATGAATTCAGCAGATTACGAACTTTTAGCAAAATGACAATGGGATCGTGTTGGAATGACGAAATTATAAAAATAGCAGACTTGGCCTCCTGGAAGCCGATCTTAAAACACTTGGACAAAGGCTAGATAGAAGATAATGATTATTTTATTTTTAAACAAGACATTGTGGACTTTACAGATAGTAAGCACAGACATTAAAATCAAAGCACGCAAACAAATCCAAGAAAAAACATTTCATGGCAAAGTCCTCGCATCGGTAAACAGAACCAACCCTTCAATAGGCAAATGATTCAAAATTACAGCTAAAAAAAGAGAATAAAAAGCTCCGAACTCCATTAGAAACAAAAATAAATTGAATTACAACTCGATCGACATTTTCGATTTGGAGGCCTAACTCAATTAGACGGGAGCGGTGATGGAAAAATAAAATAAATACGAGGAACAAAAAAAAATTAAAACAAAAAAGAGTCCAGATATAATTTGAAATATCTCCGTAAATGCAAAGTGTGAGTGCTGTTATTTTATTCAAATGAGGGCGAACTTTTTTTTCAACCCTTTCTCGTCGCGCCATCAAAGTGGCCTGATATTCAATTAAAAAAAGAAGAGCGGGGCCCGCGACTGAAAATTAATCAGAAAAAATGCTTTTAACTAGATCTACATTTTAATGAAATTATTATTGACGAGTATTATATAAATGGAGTGCTCTGTGCCCTTTGCACAGATTGTGTTAGTAACGTACCTACTTGTACTTTAGATGTACAGTTATGCTTTTGAATTAATGTTTGAATTCATTATGGTGATTTCCTTTTAAATGTGTTCTTATTACGTAGCGGCGTGCTGACAGCCCCTTGAGACTTCTTCCGTGTAGATTATGACGAGTTCTTGCTCCCTGATTCGAATCAGGTTTTGAATGACATTTGGAGTCCCCAAATGTCTTATATAAATAGGCACATTATAACAAGCTAAAATAATTGAACAAGCTGACATATTTTATCCAATCATCATTCTCTGCCTGGGAAAGCCCTGTCCCGACTATGTTGGGGTCGGCTTCTAGTCTAACTGGATGCAGCTGAATATCAGTGTTTTACTTGGAGGAGCGCGTGCCAATCTGCCCTCCACAAGTCTTCAACCCAGTTACATAATTGACATATTTTATCCAATAGGTACTATCCAAAGGGAATAAATATAATGACCACCAAAAACAGGAAATGATCACCAAATCTTAGTCACCAAATGACCACCAAAAATAGTAAATGATCACCAAATCTTAGTCACCAAATGACCACCAAAAATAGTAAATGATCACCAAATCTTAGTCACCAAATGACCACCAAAAATAGTAAATGATCACCAAATCTTAGTCACCAAATGACCACCAAAAATAGTAAATGATCACCAAATCTTAGTCACCAAATGACCACCAAAAGTAGTAAATGATCACTAAATCTTAGTCACCAAATGACCACCAAAAATAGTAAGTGATCACCAAATCTTAGTCACCAAATGACCACCAAAAATAGTAAATGACCACCAAATCTTAGGACCTTTAAGTCCCCCCTGGGGCGGATCCTACATGCCTAGGTTTGGTTAGAACTGTGACCTCCTACGCACGAGCGGGCGGAGCGGGCGTGCCGCGGCAACGGCCGCGAAGTGTCAGAACCAAATCGCTTTTTATAGTCAAACTCATACATTTCTACAATATTTTGGTTAAATGTTGGTGACCATTTACTATTTT
Source organism: Charanyca ferruginea (assembly GCA_947361185.1). Taxonomy (NCBI): domain Eukaryota; kingdom Metazoa; phylum Arthropoda; class Insecta; order Lepidoptera; family Noctuidae; genus Charanyca; species Charanyca ferruginea. The sequence goes on from OX376070.1 coordinate 7,470,447, forward strand.
TGGAGGTTATTTACTACATTTGGAGGTTCGTTAAACATTCAAATGGGGTTAAATGTTGGTGACCATTTACTATTTTTAACCGACTTCAAAAAGGAGGAGGTTATCAATTCAAAAATTTTTATATATATATATATTTATGTATGTTCGGGCATAATAACTCTGTCATATATAGACGGATTAGAAAAAATCTTTTTTTGTTCGAAAGGGGTATACCTATTCCGAAATGGTCCCACACAAATTTTACCAAAATTGACTTTGTTGATTTTGAGAAAATCAACAAAGTCCTAAATACATTACTTAGACGACGTTTTAGTTTCTTCAATCTTTGGAGGAATTACAATCCGGCGACACACTTAAAAGAAAGTGTGTCGCCGTTTCTTAATGGATTTGGATGTTAAGGCAACACTAAAAAGCGAAAAATAAAAAGTTTTTTTTTAAAAAAAGCTTTTTACAAAAAAGACAACCGCCTTCAAAAAGTGAAAAATAACTTTAGCACAGAACACACATTGACTTTAGTTTCGAAATTCAGTGGCTTTGTTCTGTTTGTTGTTTTGTATTGCCACCGACTTCCGAAACTAAAGTCAATGTGTGTTCTGTGCTAAAGTTATTTTTCACTTTTTGAAGGCGGTTGTCTTTTTTGTAAAAAGCTTTTTATTTTCCGCTTTTTAGTGCCTCCTTCTCATTCAAATCTAATAAGAAGAGATTGAAAGTTAACTACTACAAAGATTAATGAAACTAAAACGAAGTCTATGTAAAAATATTGGGTATTTGTTGATTTTTCAAAAAGTGCTGAATCAATTTCGATAAAATTTATATGGGACCACCCCTGAAGCATACTCTATCTATAACAAAAAGAATTTTCAAAATCGGTTTACGTTTGCCTGAGAAATCGCGTAACAAATCGCGCACATACTTAATGCAAATTTTAGACTTATACGGTTTTCTCATGGATGCTATGGTCAGAACAGGACCAAATTAAAATGGGACCACATGGGAAGCACTAGCTTCCAAATAAAAAAAGAATCATCAAAATCGGTTCACCCAGTCCAGAGAAATCAGGTAACAAACATAAAAAAAAATAAAAAATAAAAATACAGACGAATTGATAACCTCCTCCTTTTTTGAAGTCGGTTGAAAAGAAAAGAAAACCGCCTTCAAAAACTAAAAAGTGATAAATAACTTTAGCACAGAACACACATTACTTTACTTTCGGAAGTCGGTGGCAATACATAACAACAAACACAAAGCCACCGCCACCGACTTCCGAAAGTAAAGTAATGTGTGTTCTGGCTGTAAGGCGGTATTCTTTTCTTTTTTTAAAAAAAAAAACTTTTTTGGAGGTCATTTACTATATCTGGAGGTTTGTAAAACATAATTGTAAACCCTATGCAAATCTGTTTTCAGAATAAGTCTCAAATCAACAAATATTTTATACCTAATATCAATAGTACTGACTCTCTTTGAAGTCAGCCAGGAAATTGTCTTAGGTACTAAACACCGACCGGTTTCTTCAACGAAAACAAAATACTTCAATCATCCAATCACAGCACAGCACCACCCAATCACTGCATCCCGACTATGATAACGAGCAGATTAGACTGCGCGTTTGTGAATCGCTGCTGCAAGATGTCAGCAGGACCTGTAACCTTGAGGTATTGGTATTTCTGTGGATATGACTCTTCCTTTTCGTAATTAGAAAATTAATTTCAGGAACGTAGCTTGTAGGTAAAGTGTTACTAACACTACGTAAGTATTATTATCATCTGTGCTTTCACTATGAGTCTTGGAGCTTGGAATCAATGATTCTATTCTATTCCATAGCAGCTTACACGCGCTTGATGATTTGACACATTAAGTTTTGATTCGAGAAACCAGGGTTAGGTAAATCTATTAAAACTTTTCAGCCGCTTTATTATGGCTAACCAATAGAAACTCAATAATGAATTTAAGTTAACTAAGCACTATGTAATTGTTGTATAAGACTATTGTATACAATTACTAATTTGTAATTTGACGTTGTAGTAATTTTATTTTAATTTTTGTTCTTGGTCGATTTCACCAAACTTTTATACTTACCTAGTATAATAAGCCTGGGAATAAATGTTGAATTTTCAACCCACTTAAAAAAAATGGAAGTTCTGAATTCGACTGTATTTTATTTTGTATATTTGTTACGCGATTTCTCCAGCAAATGTGAATCGATTTTGAAAATTCTTTTTCTTATGTTATGTATGCCTCAAGGGTAAAATTGCCTATAAATTTATATGGGACCACCCATATAAATTTATCGGCAATTTTATGGTATGTTTAAAATAAGATTTGTATGCCTCAATAGCAGGACATAGCAGACTTAGCTGTTACTAATAAGTAGGTATATGATCCACAATAAATGATTTTTACTTATTTCATTTGCAAACCAAAATAGTAGCCCGAATCTGCCTGTATTAATGTACTCAAATCAAAATAGCCATGATTAGTATTATGACAGTCATAGCCAGGACTTAGCTGGCAGGTTAGACCCGATCGCACGTCCACGGTTATATTCTAAACTTAATCATATGGCATTTCAATATGCATATGAGGTCATGAAAAGTGCTTTTCCTGATACAGACATAGGAATTAATTGTTGATCTCCATAAGATCCTTTGTGACACCGTGGTGCAATTATAAGCTATTGTACGGTGATTTCGCGTCGTATACAGTAGAACTTCTATTATCCGGACCTCAGTTATCCGAACTCTGAATTATCCGAACGCTGACTTAGTTTTCCGAACGCGTCGGCGCGAATTTTGTTTCATCGAACGTTGTTAGTCCGCTTGCGGAGATTCCGCGCGTTATTTTAATGTATATATCTAGATAATATCTTACATCGCGGAGATAGAACGAGTTTTTATGAAAAAAAGGTTTCGATTTCGTTTGATCTTGTCCCAAAAAACCCATATTTCGATTATCCGAACTTTTCATTATCCGAACTAGTGTCGGTCCCAATTAGTTCATATAATCGAGGTAGTAGAACCTCGATTATTCGAACTAATAATTTGATTCTCCCAAACATTCTCGTCTCGGTGGCCAATCTGAGTGGAAACTAGTCAAATACGCAGGAGATATTAATCCCCACAAGAGTGAGCGCAACCACTGAGGCATTCCCTCTTAACTCACTTTCATAGTCCAACGACAAGACCGGGTTGAGATCAAGCGTAGGACCGGCTTTACGTGATTTCCTAGGTATGGGATGGACACAATCAAACAAACTCCGGGCTGTTACTGAGAAATTTCCAAAGGAAAAACCCGAGCGTGTATTCGATTCGAGACGAAAACTTCATGTTTTCGCGTTTTGCCCAGAGCAATATCGTAATGATGTGAGCAGATTTTTAAAAGACAATTACAGTTTTAGAAAGATTAAGTCCTGATTTAGGGAACTACAGAGTAAAAGTATAATTTTTAATTATGGTTTTTTAAAGCGAAGACTTAATCCTTTCATAGCGTTTTACGAAAATAGACGTCAGAGTTACCACAGAGGACGAATACAACCATTACAGTATGCCAAAATATTATGTTTTATGCGTTTTTCCAACAGGATATACAGTCTCAGAGTACATTACAAACTTACGAAAATATTACTGTTAGATATTAAAAATCAGTATTAAAAAAGTACAAAATCGGTTCACTTCAACGATTTTTTTTTTCACCAGTATTTGAATAAAAACATAACTGATATATTTATTTTATGAAAATAAAGGTTATGCTTAATATACACAATTTTTTTCAGTTCCTTGTACGAACACATTTATTTTAGACAATTATTTTAAAAAGCACTGTAAAACCTCGCGCTCTGTCGTTTGCCGATCAATTTCAATGATTCTTGCTTATTTCGTGCGTATTTTTTTTTTCTGATGCGCACAAATAGACCATTGTATTGTATTAGTGTGTTTCAATGCTGCTACGCTGTTTTAGCAATCGTTTAGATTTTGAGTTGAGCTAAATTGATTTCGCGCCCTTAAAACATAGTTTCAATCTCATCTCAGCGACCGTTGAGATATTGAACGTTCCGAAAAATAACGGGAAATGCCCCCTGATTTTGTATTAACTTTCACGAGTGATATCGATTTTAGAGAACATCTTCAACTTTGCTTTTCCACATTTCAGGTACCCCTACCCAACTACATATACCTTTGAATAGAAAGCTAAGGAAAAAGAACTCCTTTACGTTCGAAAGTAGTCTACAATTTCTGAAAGTCGTAAACGTCAATAAATTTGGTACTTGACACTACTAATCGATCGAAACACTTTCTATGAGCTGTCAAAATACAATTCTCCGATAGATTTTGTTAAAATGGTAAAATGTGACGTCACTTTTTGCGAATTCAATTGACTAACTTTTTAATGATTTCAAATTAACTAATTAACAAAGAACATGGAGCAAGTTGAAATTGGTACCATTCGAAAGGTCTTTGATATTTGTTGTACGGGGGCAACTTTGTAGCTTGCAGGGGAAAAAAGATATTCGAGGTTGAAAATGCCGCAAATCCTTAGGAAAATCGACCCACACACATTCAGCATTTTGGTGATTTTATCCATTATTCCATTAGGTGGGTACTTCGAACTATTTTGCTCAGGCCTCGGTGTGTCGTAATTAGTTAGTACCTGTTTGGAACTGTTTTTGAGCGTGTGCGCATTTCTTAGTTTATTTTATTCGTACTTTTACCTACAACCTCAGCTTTTACAGCGGACTTCAGTATATATTCACGATGATCAAACGTTATGTTTATATAAACCTCATGTATGTTAATCCGTTCTATAACATACTCTGTGAAGCCTGGATTAAATTGTCTTCCAAATAGGCTCGCGTTAGTATATGCTGGTTTCAGTCACGAAGTACTGGTCTTCTACACGTAATACACAATACACGGCGTACACCTTCCATTTCTTCGAAGCAGGTGAGTAATACTTAATCCAATCGTTAAGCCATATACTGAAGTCCGTTGTGAAAGCTGAGGTTGTAGATAAAAGTACGAATAAAATAAACTAAGATACGCGTGCACGCTCAAAAACAGTTTCAAACTGGTAGTAACTAATTACGACACACCGACGCTAGCGCAAAATAGTTCGAAGTATGGGTACTTCGAACTATTTTGCGCTAGCGTCCATCGATTAGGTGGGTATAATGGATAAAATCACCAAAACATCGAATGTGCGTGGGCCGATTTTACTAAGGATTTTCGGCATTTTCAACATCGAATATCTATTTTCCCCTGCAAGCAACAAAGTTGCCCCGCACAACAAATATATATATTTTCAAAGACCTTTCGAATGCAAATGGTACCAATTTCAACTTGCTACAAGGTGGGTATGGGGTCCATACAAAATTACCCATTGTTCTTTTACCGTTATTGACAATATTTACAAGAATAATAAATAACAAAAAAAAAACTATAAACTAATAAAAAATAATAGACATAATATAGCATCGTAAAAATTCCTCCACATCGCCGCCATTGCAACGTTGGATAGCAATGCTTAGGTATCCTCTGATCAAGGTAAAAACCAGCTCTTGGATCACGGGAAGTGTCAACTAACCTTTTGGACAAGTCCTTAAAAAGGAAATTTTACCGTTAATTGAAAATTAATAGGGTGTTTAGGATTAATATAAAGTGCTTTTTCACGGAAGTTGTGTCTTAGAATCATTGGCGTATGTTGTCAACTACCCCTGGGGGCCTAAAAAGGCCACTTTGGGTGAAACATCTGTAATATGAATCATTTGACAGATCGTAGCAGAACATAAGCAGCTTGTGCTAAAAGTCGTGAAATGATCGTTTTTTTTTATGTATATATTTACATCTTATACCTTTTTAAGTTATTAAAAAAATCATGTTACCAAACAAACAATATTATTTATGCTTCTGTGGTTTTATGCTTGTGTGTGTGTGTGTGTTTATCCAAGATGGGCGAAATTATTTTATGGACGAAGATTTTCTTTAGGTACTTCTCGATGTATATATGTTTCATATTAGATTTGACAGTTTTGATGAATACTAATATTATAAAGCTGAAGAGTTTGTTTGTTTGTTTGTTTGGTTGAACGCGCTAATCTCAGGATCTACTAGTCCGAATTGAAAAAATCTTTTTGTGTTGGATAGTCCATTTATCGAGGAAGGCTATAGGCCAGTGCGAAGCCGGGTCGGGTCGCTAGTGGTCCAATAAGGAGAATTGCTTAAATGACAATTATATAAAATTTTAGAAGTTACTCGGGAAGCAAAATCTTTAGTTCATTTTCGCATTTTATTGATTGATATTGATTGTTGTTAAGTTATTCCGCGTGAAAATTGTAGTCAATTGACTTAAAACATTAGTGACGTAGGTAGGTACAGTAATGGCAGATTTGGGTTTGTACGAGATTTTTTTGGGACACGCTTATCTGGACGGCTAGAGTGAGAAACATGAAATTATGCTACGAAATGATGGAATTATGGATCGAGATTTCGTTGCACTCTATTAAAAAATATAAATGTTTATATTTGAACATTTTTGTGTATATTTAGTAGCCCTGAGAATAGGTCGAAGGCTATTTTATTTTATTTATATGGTAAAAGAAAGTTTGCCGGGTCAGCTAGTTTAACTATATATATTGTTTGTGTGTTGACGTGTTGTTTTTAGTACATAATGTTAGGAAAGCACTTCCAGTACAATTTTACGAAATCTTCCCTTCCAGATTTATTTAAGATCTGTGTATGTCGTTGCTAGGTTACTGTTGTTCCTATACGTCATTTTGCCAAAAAAAACGACCATTTTACGACTTTTAGCAGAAGCTGCTACGATCTGTCAAATGCTTCAATACCACTTTAATTTTTAAACCATGTGTTAGCGCGCTAAAACCCTTTGATGTATCGCCATCCGCGCGAATACGCACACGCAGCCCGAATATTCGTAACGATAGCCGATAAATGGGCGGTCACATCAGCGTGTATCGTGTGTGGCACGACGTAATTAAAAATAAAACATATATATGAATCATCTATTGCAGCCATTTTGTGATTTATGAGATGAAACATATTATGAAACACCTGTTGTGGCCTTTTTAGACCCCCTGAACTGTAACAAAACCTTCATAATTTTAGCTCGCCCGCTAATCATTACACTTCGGTGTGACACACGCCCTCTGTAATTCAAGCGTCGACTCACCCGTGCATTATTATTCACCGACGAAACGAAATGAATTCGTTTTTATTCAAACTCCAGAATGATATAATTAAAATTTGAATACAAGATTAACTCGAGAAAAATTCGATATCGAATTTACGGGTGCGGGATTGTTCGGTAAAAGGAATGAGTCTGACTGTGATGTACTCTTACAACTTGATTTTTAGATAGGATAGGTGCTTTGTGTCGTATTTAATAATAATAATAAAAGTTTATTGTTCAAAAAAGAGAGTTACATCCATCATTTGTGTGAGACTGAGCCCCACACTAGAATACCCTGTGTCGTGGGGATCTCTTTCGTCTAATGTGAAGCAGATACTGTTGCAATAGGTGTTAAACTTTATGAAGTACGAGACGACACGGTTGGCGCAGTGGCTGAGCGATCGACTGCTGCGCAGCGTGTTGCGGGTTCGATTCCCATCCAGGGTAGGTAAACATTTGTGTGATGAACACTTGTGTTTGCCTTGTGTCTGGGTGTTGTTTATCTATGTATGTATTTACAAAAAAAAAATGTATTTGTGTATGTATGTCAGCTGTCTGTCACCCATAGTACAGGGTCTCCCTAGTTTGGGGTCAGATGGCCGTGTGTGAAAATGTCCCCACATATTTCATTATTATTATTATTAAACTAACAAAAAATAAAATAAAAAATGGAAAAACATTTTGTTAGAATTTTTAGTGATTAATGGGTTGTTCGGAATGTTGTGTAGTGTTATGTAAGGCTTAATGTAAGTGTGAGTGAGGTAAGGGGAATGTTAGTCTGTATGACGATATAGATGAAAGTGTGAGAATGGGTGTGTGTGTGTGTGTGTATGTATAGAAGAAGAAGAAGTAGGTATCATTTCAACCTTTAGACGCCCACTGCTAGGCATAGGTCACCTCAAGGGAGGGTTCAACCATAATCGCCATGCTTGGCCGATGAATGTTGGCGATCGCAGTAGGTGTTATGATACTCAGAAGGACGCTGCTGCCCATCCTCTGGTCAATATACCTCTATCGCTTTCTACGACACCCACGGGTAGAAATGGGGTGGTGCTATTCGCGGCCGGCACCTCACGGCATGTAGGTATAAGTTATACAGGTATAAGTTGTCAAACCCCTGTGTGTTCGTATGACCGACCAGTCCTATATTAATACACTGCTCAACATTGTCTAGGGATATTTGAAGTATTTTAGGAGTATCTGAAAGTAATGGTACAGAAGTAGCGAAAATGACGATTTCTTTTTGAAAATATACAGTTAGGCTTGGGCTTTATCGGATCTGCAGTTGGGAAACTTTTTTGTGAAACATACTCAACCTAAAGCAAACACCATTCTTCATTCTAACTGTACCATTTTCAAAAATAACATTAAAAATTCCATTTTAATTTTCATCGCGATTGCATAAATTTATACATTTACGAAAGTCGTCTAAGTGAACAGAAAGGTTAAAGACAGTGGTGCCGACTCCCTTGTTCACAAACTAAATTAAAATTAGGCATTTGGCATCTCTTACTACCAGGCAGCTGAAGAAAAGGACGGCAACAGACAAGGACTAAGTTAGAGATGTCAAATTAGTTTTTCCCTTGAACTTCGTAGTGTTTTTAATCAATACGTTCAGAAATGACCGCTATAATTGTATGAACAGTTAAGATCAACTTAAAATGACAGCTCTTATTAATTTATATGTAGGTATATTTCTTGTTTTATTGGAGAGAAAGAGATATAAATAGCTTAAAATTAGTTTAGTTCGTGCACAACAGAATTGGCAACAGTGTTTGCCAGCCTTCAAACTTTCCATCTTAAATACAGTTTTTTTTAATACATTTTCAAATATTCATGTTTTCTATGAAAAATCTTCGATTATTCCAAGACAATGTTGAGCAACGTATATCACTAAAAAGGTTAAAATTCCATCCCAGGTTTGCAGATGACCTCTTGGTGTCTACGCAAACACATAGCTGCGATCAGAGCTATAGATACAAGTAGTGATGTAATGACCGCGACTGTACCTAGGTAGCGGGCATGTGAGGGTTATAACCGCAAATCATCATATTATCAGAACATCATATTATCAACACATCATATTCTCAAAATATCATAATCTCAAAACACCGCATTCGCAGAAGACAACATACTTATGATACCACATTCAACGTACAGTAATGAACAACGTTGAACTGTGCAGAGTTGGGCAAAATTTATTCGAATAAGAATTATTTTCCGTTGTCTTGATGTACGTTTCAACACTGTTTTATGACGTCATAGAATTTGATTGGTTACCTGGATGCTTCAAGTTTCTTGCTTTGAGTTGACAGAGTTACGATTTTTTTGCCACTTTGTTTGAGTTTTTAGTTTGATTGTCACCTGTTATCACTTTATTTTACATAGTTTAGGCGTTTTTATTACTTAGCTAATTTAATAAATACAAAGTGATAATTGAATAAATACGAAGTATGAAGTAAGTAAATAAGCTAATAAAAAGAAAATGTCACAGTAGCAATGCGTGACCAACATACAAACATACACCTATAGAATTTTGTTTGGAAGCCCTAATAAAATAGGCCCTATTAATTTATAATTATGTGAATACATAGCATGCAGTTCAAATAATATCACATACAAACGTGTCGAATTGATGACCATTCCATTTTTTTATCGGTTACAAAGGATATGTATGTTTTGTGTAACTTTTTCGTCAAGATCAGAATTTTCGTAACTGAGTTTTATCTTGAACGTTTTGAATCACTGTTGCAGTTCATAATTAATAAAAAAATAGTTTTCAATTAGTGGAATTAACCATTTGAATGCACTTAAATGTAATAATATCACAATAATCTGCACACGTGAATATGTAGAAGGTAATCATTTTATTACAATTATGATTAATAGAGTTATTTAAAGAATTTTTAATTAAGGTTTGGCAACGTAGAACAATAAAGTAAAAAGTTAAATTTAATTTTGATAATACAATTTCATGTTGTGAAACAAACTTACTTACATTTTGTTTTCAAAACGAAATTAACTCAAATAGGCAAATGATATCTTTTTTTTGACGAGGTCGATGACATCGTGTCTAAATTCTAATTTAGAAAGATAAAAAATAAAGAAAATAAATCAATTAAAATAAAATAAATTACATTTAAAAGCGCATTTTCGATAAAATAAAAACCGGCCAAATGCGAGTTGAACTCGCGTGGAAAGGGTTCCGTACAATGCCAATGAATTGAATTCTTATGGTTTTCCTGTAATCTACAAGTAATGAACTATAGGTACATGGCCTCCCACGGATATGGCACATGGAGGGAAAGTACCTTGAATATTGTTGATGGAACATTTTACTGAAAGAAGACCTTATTTGAATTTAAAAAACAATTTAAACTGCATTCATAGATATTTAAATAATTACATGGTTGAACCGGGAATCGAACCCCTTACACGAGAAAAAAATTATCCTGTAGCTTTATCATACCGATCGAAAGGCTTCATCATAAGGATTCTTTTTTGCTAAACAACATAGTGTCAGAAATAAAAGGACGACCATGAATTTTAACATTTGCAGAAAAATGAAAAGCTGACATTGCCCGGAAATAAATTGATAATTATTTATAACTTTTTTTTTTTTATTTTTAATTTTAACTCTAGTTTCGGAGATTAGGGGGGAATGGTCAATTTTCGTCTTCTTTCATGAATAAAATCAAAACTATTTATTTTAGAATATTAACAAAAATATAATTATTTGAGATCCTTTTTTTATGTATATTGATATAGGCTTGCGTTTGGCCGCAAGTCACCTGATCTTAAGTGACAATGCAGCCTAAGGTGGAGCACACTTGCCTAGGATAAACCGGTTCACTCGTGCCTTGAAGATACCCAGATTATATGTCTCGGGGAATAGAGAGGCGGGCAGTGAATACCACAGTCATAACACAGTCAGTCATAATGAACTCATAATGATGTATGAGACAGTAAGGTTTGCAAAACTTTTATTTTTAATTCCTAATGTGTCCCCCGACAATGACTCTTATTTAAAAAAATATATATTTACTTTACTTTTTTTCCTTTTTTTGTGTTTGGGTCAAAAATTTGGTAGGATTACACCATCCTTCCAAATTTCACCAGATGGTCCAGTACAATACGGTCAACGTAACTTGGCGCGTCTGAAGTTAGCTGTTTGGCTGCGCAATGGAACTTTTAGGAACGAAATTGTCTACTGCGCAGCTAATCGGCTAACTTCAGACGCGCCAAGTTACGTTGACCGTACTGTAGATTCGGAGCAAATTCGCTGTGACAGACGGACGGACAGACAGACGCACAAGTGATCCGTTTTTTTCGATCGATCATAAGGGTTCCGTTTTTTTGTAAGGAAACCTAAAAGAGACGCAAAATAAAAACCTTTTTCGTACAAGCGGCAACTAACTAAATGACGTCGCAACTCCCGACTCCGGCGGCACCGCCGTGTAATGGACAGGCACACATAAATCGAGAAGCCTCCCCCCATAATAGCAGGCTCACTCAAATCTAAGCCTAAGCCCAAAAGCCGGATTTCTCCCAGTAATACACTTAAAACGCCTGAGCTTAAATCATCGTCATCGTTTGTTGAACAAGACTCTCCGGTCACATATCAGCCCGGCGACGGCTGGCCCCAAACCCTCCGCCCTCCATCCCTCCCACCCCCCAATAATTTTCGGCCTAGCCCCTCTGTAGGCATAGATTTCTAGTCTCAACGTACAAGGTGGGTGTTTTGTGTAGGCTATGTACTACGTAAATACAGAGGAAGGATATTCAGTGTATATTTGATCATTTACAGCATGTAGCTGGAGTAGATCGATAAACTATGTAAGGCGCTGGAAGGCTGTGAAATGAATATCGGTTTCTGAAGCAAAACTCAAACTTTGAAACTACTGGTTTCCTTATGCTGAATGATTCGACACTTTTGAAAGTACCACCTTTTCTTATAAGTACCTGATAAATGCATCCGGGATAATATCAAATAACCTATTATATAAAATAATAACAACAGCGTTAAAAGCTGTTTTAATTAAATTGACTTGCATAACACCCACGCTTATTAAAAACTCAAACTTAATTTATACCAAAAAACCTCAATATTCTTAATATAAATTTAAAAATATTAGTTTCTAAGATGAGATGCAAATTGAATGTTATTGATAATAGCGTTGATTGTATAATAATTTCGTGTTGATACATAATAAAGTACTGCGGTGGCCGCTGAACTGCGTGCGCGCCGATGGGGAGTCGTTCACGATTTATGTTAGAAATTCGCGTGCGCCCAGCTCCATTTTTGTGCGTAACTGGATTTCATAGGGTTATCAGGTGACTAGGTAAATTATGAACTATAATTTTACTGGCCTTTATTTTTACTGACAGATATTAATAACGATCTCGGTCTAGTCTAAATGTTTGGTAAATAAAATAAGAAACATCCCACTTTTACGGGAACACCCAAATATTCCGAAATATTTTATTCCGAATTTCGATATCGGAATATCGAAATTTTCAAAAGTCCGAATTTCATAATACCTTAAAATTATAATCTCTATTATTTAAAAAGAAAGACAATAACAAAAATAATCTTAAAAAGTCAATATGTTGTGCTACAAAAGTTAATGACAGAAACGAATTGCTGCGAAACCGACTCCACGTAGTCTTGTCTGCCCTACTCCTAGAGTGTAATTTAAATTCGCGTAGGCGCGGAGGGGCTAGGCGGCCAGCTAAGCTCGCATGGTACCGCCGGAGCCCCGCAACGCCGGAGCCGTGACAGAAACCATGCCTGCTGCATGTTGCATGCTCGCTTGCATGATGCATGCTTGCTTGCATGATACATGCTTGCTTGCATGATGCATGCTTGCTTGCATGCTGCATGCTTACTTGCACGCTGCATGCTTGCTTGCATGCTGCATGCTTGTTTGCACGATAAACGATTGTACGATAACGATAAAGATAATCGGAATTTTAATAATCAGATTTCGTATTTTTGATGTTTCGAATTTTCATTATGTCGGACATTTTGTTATTCGATCTTTTGAAACTCGGTATTTTTTACCCGACTACGGCAAAGCCAAAGGAGGGTTATGAGTTTGACAGGCTATGTATGTATGTATGTATGTATGTATGTATGTATGTATGTTCATCTGTACGCTCATAGCTCCTAAACTACTTATCAGAACTGAACAAATGAGGTATCGTTAGAAGCGTCTTGATCGTCCGCTGGTTATAGGCTATATGACGTATCACCGAATCCAATGTGGCGCCCTCTGGCGGACAAAAAAACCAATATTAAAAAAAAAATGAAGACAAGCATACCGTGTTTGGTATCATTGGAAAGGGGTTCACTAGTACATTTCAAATTTATATAATATTTAGTGGTAATTTGTCACAAATTATTGTAAAAAAAGGAAAGATTACCAAATAAAGTAAGATACGCATACCGTGTTTAGTATCATTGGAAAGGGGTTCACTAGTACCTATTAAATATATAATACTTAGCTGTGACTCCAAAATGGTTTAAATAAAAATATAAAGTTTAAAAACTAAAACCCGACCACAACAAAAAGTGATCTAAAAAGTACAAAACAAGAAAATATTTCACACAGAAATCAAGACATAGGTACAAAATGGTCAAGGTAAGCCGTGGTTGCATGCCATTATATTCATGTTCATCGCACTCATATGGGATACAGGCATGCAACCACGGCTTACCTTGACCATTTTGTACCTATGTCTTGATTTCTGTGTGAAATATTTTCTTGTTTTGTACTTTTTAGATCACTTTTTGTTGTGGTCGGGTTTTAGTTTTTAAACTTTATATTTTTTTAGAATAGTAATTATAAAAGTTCGGAATTTTGAAATTTTAGTATTATACAAATAGGATGAATGATAAATCGGAGTTGTTATATTAGGAATTTTGAACCATTCGGAATTATGAAAATCGGTATTTTGAAATTCGTTTTTCTGACTTTCGGAATAAAGTTTTTCGTATTTATGTAGTGTACCCCACTTTTACTATAAGTCGTTGTTCACACACCTCACACACTCACACTCACTTCACATGGCTTATTTGTGCAAATATTTTTTTTATTTGAATATTACAAAATCAACTTTATTTCAATAAACATAGGGTAAATGTTGTATTATCCAAATAAGGCGAATATTTGTACAAATAGACCATGGTAAGTGACAGCATTAGATAAACCCTTACTTACATTACTTTTTTTTTTTAATTTGCCATGTAGTTACCTATATTTAATGAAGCAAGTAATTGGTAGTATTACTGATGCGCAACACTATCTTTCGTGTAATTAACTAACTAACTACTTATGCAAATTTGAGAGCAACAACACTTTTTGAATAGAGTTACATATAGGTATTTAACCAAAACTAAACTAACTTATTCTGATACAGTTTAATACGTAAGTAGAAGTTATTACAATGTTTAGCACATTGTTTAATTTCCAGCATTCAAACTATTCTGCAGAGGTCAACCCTAGCAGACCAGTGGCCAAGTCCTATCGACGCTAGATTTATTCCCACAGCGTCGTGATTTGCGAGACATTATGATAAGTGGGCGAACGGCACCCGAGCAATTAGAACACCGCATATACAGAGCTGCAAATTAAATAAATTAACGAATAGACGACGAGACAAAGTTACTGCGTTCGGCCTTGTGGCATGCAGCGTGGCTCAGTTTGACCAAAACAGAGTTATGATTGCGTAATTAAATGTGATTTGAATTATTGGCTTAATTGTTATTAAGATTGGGAAATAGCTTCGAGCTAGACGATTTCGTTCGTAACAGCAATGGAATTTTAGCTACTCAATTAAAATAAACAAGTGAATACAAAAATACCAAAAAAAAATTATACAAGTAAACTACTTCTATCTGAAACATGCATTAAATACATCAAGTCAACTCCATGAATGAACAAGTTACTGAATGAACCACAATGAAAAACAAAACATTAAATAAATGCGCCATGCAACAAAGTTACTGCGCTTAGTTTGGCGTAAGGCGTGTCTCCATAGCGGACCAGCAATATTATTATTTCGTAATTAAACGTGATATTTTGTTAAATTAATATTAGGTGCGTAAATTTAGCAGGAAATATCTCAATAGGTTGCAATGATATTATGCCTGAACTGGTTTAAAAGCTGATATAAACTTTTAACTTGTATTGGTGCTTGTTTTGCTACACTCATTATATGGCTAATGATTTAAGATAGCCAGATGCCGACCTACGGCAATTTAGTATAGCTCATTAGCTGAAATTAGGGCAAACACCTACTAAGCCCGGATTTAATAATAGAGATTGCCCCAAAGCAGATCTTGCAGTTCATCACAGAATCAGGGTTTGGTGGCGATCTCTAACCAACACAAGCAGCGATCAAAATAGATCAATTCTGGTCGCAGTGATACCATAGCCGCATTAAAAAAATAAAAAAAAAATAGCTGAAATACAAAAAAATATACAGGGTGTCCGGTAATTAATAGATAACCTTGAAATGGCTTATAGTAGAACTTATGGCCATTCAGAAAAAAATAGAAAAAAAAAATACGAAAAATAAATCATGCCTAGTCGTAGTGCAATAAAGTAAAATTACTTTATTGCTATTCAACATATCATATAAAGGGGTCGCGTTGGCAGAAACTGACTGTGTTAAGTTTCTTGGAATCAATTTAGATAAATTCTGCTCATGGAAAAATCACATAAATGAAATTTGTGCCAAAATAAATAATTTTATATACCCTTTGAGACGTATTAGCTGCGAGGTATCTAGAAATACCGCAATAACGGCTTTCCATGGCTATATAACCTCCACTCTAAGGTATGGTATTATCTTGTGGGGACGTTGTGTGGAGATACATCAAGCGTTCGTAATGCAGAAAAAATGTCTAAGAGCTATATTCGGGCTGAAGCAAATAGAGTCATGTCGTCCATTCTTTAGAAAATATAAAATACTAACTCTACCATGTATTTATATATTAGAGTCCTGTATATTTGTTTACAAACATAAGAGACTTTTCCAGCAAGCGACAAGCTACTATGCCCCACGATCTATGTATACTAATAAATTATTCCAACCGAGGACGAATCTAACGTGTACAGGGCACAACAGCTATACTATGTGCATAAAATTATATAATAAAATTCCAAAATGTATAAAAACGCTACCATTTTGTAAATTTAAGAATAATTTGACAAAGTATTTACTTGACAAATGCTTTTATAGTGTACATGAATTTTTAGATTATAAATTGTAAGCTTTATTTTATTTTATTTTTTATTGCACGGTCATTTTAAATTTAAATTATAATTGTTATTATTACTGTACTCTACCATTGTTGACATAATTTCTATTGACATTTATGATTATTATTATTCACATTTATTTATTTTTCATGAGTAAATTGACATTTATTGAAGTTAATAATAACATTAATGGGATTATCTAGATAATGTAAATGATTATGATCAATAATTAATTAATTGAAATGTCTAATGTAACTCTGTTTTATATTTGCACGCCGGTTAAAGGCAGAATAAGAGAACATTTCTGTACATTTTACCAACCTTCTGTACCTTATTTATGCAAATAAATGATTTTTGATTTTGATTTTTTGATTTTGATTTTTGCACTACAACTAGAAATAATTTTTGAAAAAAAATATCCATTAATTACCGGACATCCTGTATAGGTAGTCAGTACTGAAATTATGTCTGGAGACTCTAGGATCATCATCTGCCTTGCCTTTTTCTATGTAGGGATCAGGGTCCAATCTTACCGGATAGCTGAATAGGTACCAGTGTTTTACATTGAGCGGTTGCCCGTCTGACCTCCACAATTCAGTAGCTGAGTAACACAATACCCTTGGTAAGACTGGTTGGCAGACTTTTTGGTTCCTGACTACCCATAACGACTGTCAAAGATCTACGAATGACAGCCGGGACCAACGGCTTAACGGGTTCTCTGGGTTCTCAATCCATAAAGCCATGTTCTTTTTATATATATTCAAATAGGCTCGCGTTTGAACGCAATTCACCTGATCCTAAGTGATGATGCGGCCTAAGGTTCTCGGTTAAGAGATGGGACCCAAACTCCTTTGGTAAGTAAAAAGAGACAACAACAGAATTTTAGAAAACCGTAAGAGTGGTGAAGGATCGTGGAGTTTTGAGTGTGGTACCTACATTGACATAAAAATCATAATTCATACTTTAAAAGTAAGTTAAGTTAAGTAAAACTTCAACAGTCAACTTTTAAATGTCTCTACATGTCGTACGTGACGGCTCAGTGGTTAAGACGCCCGGAAGGCTTCGATCACAGGCAAGCCCCAAAATGACATTTTCAATTCATAATAAAACTGAGAAGTTGTTGATCCCTCTCAGGTAAACTATATCTGTTTACTTCGATCCCCTCTGCTACTTCCCCTGCCATCAACCCGTACCATCAACCATACCCACACCACACTCACTCAAGCATCCTCACACACACACACAGACACACACACACACACACACTCGCACATCTAAAGATATGTGCGAGTGTGTGTGTGTGTACTCATACATACTCCTGTATTCCACTAACTTACTGTATTTTCTTTTCTATTTTATTGTTGAATTCTACCTTAGTTATGTTTACTACATTGTTATGTTGGTCCAAATTCACAGAAGGCATCTAGCCACGGGAGGGCCCTGGTGACCTGTTATACAGGTTTGTATATAAACCTACTTCAGGCACCAGTTTCTCACAAAGTTAGCTCTTCTGCCCGCGACTTCGTACGCGGATCCTGTTGCTTATGCCAGCGACAACGGAGGAGTCGGCAAAATCGAAGATCTGAAACGTCTGATGTGGAATTCTAAGAGCCCGGGGACGGGAAAGCAACGGGATGCGCGAGACGATTCGAAACGTTCAAAAAGTACAATTTTGAATCATACCTCCGATGGCGGAATATGTAGACGCGTCGTGGCGTAGTCAATCATAGGAGTATACGTAAATGCACTCCGTTCCTTATCAACCCAAGGAAGGTCGGCATGCCCTACGGCTATATCTTGAGACACATCCGATTCTTCAGATGACATCGACATTCTGTTCAGAAAATTTCGAATTCGATCAGAATTCAAACGTTCGTTGCGCTTTTTTTCTGTCTCTTCATGCCGTACTCCAGCAATTCTTTCTCTCTCGCTTTCAAACTGATTATGAATATTTTGTTGTGTGCGTGTTCGGGACAATATATGATAATCTCGATCAGCATTTAGTGGCGCATCACATTCATCACTCGTTTCAAAAGACCTGTTAGTAGATGTGCGAATACGCTGAGAACTCAAGCGTGATTCTGTATCGGTAAACGTTTCCGATTCGCGAGACAATGCATGTCACTCACGATCAGCAGACAGTCGCGCATCACGTTCCGCACTTGTCTCTAGAGACCTAGAAGCAGATGCGTAGATACGCTGAGAACGCAAGCGCAATTCTTTATCCGTGAACGTCTCCGACTCGCGAGACAATGCGTGACGTTCACGATCAGCGCTCACTCGCGCATCACGTTCCCCACTTATCTCTAGAGACCTAGAAGCAGATGCGTAGATACGCTGAGAACTCAAGCGCAATTCTTTATCCGTGAACGTCTCCGACTCGCGAGACAATGCATGACGTTCACGATCAGCGGTCAGTCGTGCATCATATTCTTCACTGGTCTCTAGAGACCTGGATGTAGATGCGTAAATACGCTGAGAACGCAGGCGTGCTTCGCGATGTGAAGAGGTTTCCACGGAGCCAGCTGCAGCCTGATGTTCTCGAACAACATCAAGTCTCTCCTGATGCTCTTCGGTAGATTCTTGGGAACTTATGATCCTCAATCTTTTAGCTCCTTTGAAACATTGGAAAAGATTTGACCTCTTTCTAGGCATGGTTATAGTTTTATTGTGAAGATACCTGATCAATTAAAATCTAAGTGACTGCTCCCCCGCGTTACGGGGTAGGGTACCGTGTCACGAAGATTAATGGAAAAGGAAATTTAACACTCAAATAACATAAGCTCAAAGGCATATTTATTCGATAATAAAATAAAATAAAAAAGAAATGCGAGTTTTGGCCAGTAGAGTCAAATTTTCAATGATATATGTCATCAAAAATCAGTCCTTAACTGTTACCGCCTTCACCGCGTGGAGGTACTCCCACCTTATCTATACATATAATAATATTATAATATACAGTGAAATTAGTGATAGCTTTACTGTGAATTTTAAAAAATTACAGCTTTGATTTCCATTCAGATGTCTCTGATCTTCGATTTTTATAAGTTAACAGGAAATGCCCATCAGACCGAACAACTTTTGCTAAGACGTCATTAATATATGTGTTATGGTGTAGCTGGGCTCTTGGAGTTCCACATCAGGTGTTCCAGATCTTCAAATTTATTCTCTCAGCAGAAAATGCTTATCACGTGGAACAATTTTTGCTACGGTACCATTTTTGTATCTCTTATAGTTTAGCTGGTCTGTTGCGGTTCTGCATCAGGTGTTCAAGTTTCCAAGATAAATTATAGCCTATATGTTGCCCAGACTTAATACCTATTCAACAACAAAAAAAAAATTCAAATCCGTCCAGCAGTTCCGAAGATTAGCGTGTACAAACAAACAGACAAACAGACAGAATTTTTTTTTTGATTCGTGGTCTATTACTGTTTCTAAACCCCCCTCAATTATTATTTTTTTAATATATTCAATGTACAGACACAGTTTTTTTACTGTTTTATTATATGTATAGATATATTCAATGTACAGACACAGTTTTTTTACTGTTTTATTATATGTATAGATAGATATAATATTTTATGAATTGAAAATGTCATATTATGTAGTACTTTCTAAGTTTACCTTGAACATCATTGATGTCGGTGAAACCTCGTAAAGAAACGTAGACATATCTAAAATTAAATTAAATTGTATGTTTGTAATATCAAAATAACAGCTTATTACTAAATGCATATGAATATTCACAAGGTCAAAAAACCAATTTAAAATAAAAATTGTCTTTCTGTTTGTTCCGGTTGGTTCGATTTTGGCTGATAGCATTCACTGGCTGATAAGTAGCTGATGTTATAAAACTTTTAATAAAAAATGATTAGGGTTTCGCACAAAAAAAAAACCATAGATACACATAGCAATGAATTAGGGTCACATAAAGATATTATTTACTTTTATTTTATTTATTTTCAGTTTATTCATAGCTTTTAGTTTCAGAAATCTTTAAGTGACCCTAATTCATTGTTCTCGAGTGTAGTTGACATTTATGAGGAAAAAGTCACGAGCGTAAGGTAATCAATTCAATTTATAAAAATTTCGTGTCATAGTGTTTGTTTCCGAACTCCTCCGAAATGGCTTGACCGATTTTTATGAAAATTTTTGTGTACATATTTGGTAGGTCAGAGAATAGATCACGTAGGTTATTTTTTTATTTATATGGCTAAATAATATTTGCCGGGTCAGAAAATAAAAATATAAGTCTGAAAGAAAACTTGAGTAAGCGTGGTGACCACTATTTAAATGTTTAAGATCTTTTTTATATATATACCTATGTTTAACAAACAAATAAACTATTCTATTCTATTCTATTCTAAAAAAGCTACAGTCACGAGCAAAAACATGTAAACAGTTGGTCTCATTCTATACTGATTTTCTCTTAAACTATTGATTGAAATTTTATGAGGTTACGAATAGGGTATTGTTGATCCCAAACTACTATAAAATAGATTATATCTATAAGTTCAATGCAGTTATTTCACGAGAAAATTGCTCTTGAATTCTGCAATCTTTATACATATTTATGCTCGTGACTGTACTCAAAATTACCTTGTCACAACGCACACTCTTGCATAACTGACTTCCGTAAACTGCCATCTAAACGCTATACTTCAGGAATCTAAAACCTAACCTTTTTAAAGTAGGTAAATCAGGAAAAAATTAAATAAGTACCTCTATTATAATATATAGGTATCTGAAAGCGAGCAAGTGAAGTACGTACAGCATAAGGACGTCAGTTGATTCATTACAGCGCAATTAAGCCGCCGATAAGCGTAGTAATTACGTATGCTAATCGTGAATTTAATTCGATGCACTTGTACTAAGATACTGCGGACGCGGTCGATGGTGGCCATGGTTTTGGGACGTTTAAGGATAAGTTTTTAACTTTATATTTCGAAAATTCGTTGCCCCACACTAGGAATTGTGTAATTATCAAATTCGGTAAGCCGTTATGCCCTTGGCTAACCGAATTTGTGATTTTACAGGAGAGTCATTGTAAGATTTTTCTTACGTTCAATATTGTATATTGTTCTGCTTATACAGCAGGTGTGACGGTGCAACTGACCGCTGAGATTTTGTCGCGCCAAAATGCAATAATATGACAAAGACACTATTATTATTGCCCTCTGGCAACGACAATGAACTGAAGTGAATACGCGCTTTTATCCCTCCAGAGAAAAGGGTGTTTTCAAAACACTTTGGAATATTTAAGTAATTTTTATTAATTTTGACAAATGGTAGTAGTCTTACCAATGCGATGGTGAGATTTTTATAGGTAAACTTACATCCAAAAAACACATACGTTAACATCGAAAAATGAAGATATCGTTTGTTTCCAATAAAAGCAGGTTTCAAGTATTATATTATAAGGAACACTGAATAATGGATGCACCTATTAATATTTGACTGAAATTTTGTGTAGTTTTTAGAAAAACACAAAGAAATATCTAATATTTGTCTCACTGCAGAGCAAAGGCCTTTTGTCATACAGAGCAGGTTGGAAACACGTCGTGGAAAATTAATAAAGGATAGACTAACCAGTTATTCCACTGTTTTAACATATCTTTTCAACTTATTTTATCTTTTTATTATCTTACCTTATCTTTTATATCTTAAAAGCTTTTCAACTAAAAATCTTTGATTAAAAATTAAAATTGTGTTCCTTCATTATGCTCCATACGTTGTCACCCTAAACTGGTAGCTCGCAGAGCGAAACCTTGTTTGCATTACTGGATATTACCAATATATTATTAATTAAATTAAAAGTTTATGTAGTTTGTATGTGTTTGTGTTGTCTATGTATAGGACATTTTTACTTGCAACATCAAAAGGTGATTTAAAACGTAAAACGCTGTGGTGATGGCAAGTTTAACTCTACGACTGTGGGGCTAAGTTGAAAGTTAAACCTCCACTGGATATAAACCTCTATACCATACCATCGACACCGGAGAGGTATCGAAGATCAGCCATAATATTTGAGTTTAGTTGCGTTGTAATTAAAATTATTTCGAATAATATCAAAATAAAATGTTAGATGATGCATGTCTGTGTGGAGGAGTTAGAAATAATCGTGCCATGACCTATGACATGAAAGATATTTAGAAAGATGATTTGAATAAATGACAGGAGGACAGGAGAAATTGACTAAAGACGTGAAGACGATATTTAGTATAAATAATATATCTGATTCCCATCCGATTTAAAAAATTATTTCACAAATAGAAAGCTACGATATCCCTGAGTGCTATAAGTTATATTTTATTAGCAAGGAATTAGAGATCCGTGAGAAAATTCTCGCGAAAAAAGGACACGGGCAAAAGCTAAGTTCTTTAAAAATACCAGTAATTAAACCGCAACCACATATTGTTTCATTGATCTCAGTCCCTAATTACACACACTTTTAACGTTGATTGGTTCTGTTTGGCAGAAGCAAAGGACCAATAGGGTCCAGTGTTTTTTAGGGCACCGTACCCTAAAAGTTCCTAACGGGACCCGGTTACAAAGCCTCCACTGTCCGTCCGTCTATCTGTCAGCGGGCTATCTTCTGAAGCGTAATAGACACTTATACCCTTTTTCAGAATAAGATTAGACATTTAGTCAAACCTTTTTTACAGTCCGTTCAACCGATTTTGACTTCTATTGCGTTGGAAGCATGACAAATGGTTTACTAATGTTTGCCATAATTTAAAATGCCATAATTTTATATGCCATAATTTTATTTGCCACAATTTCATTAGAAATAATGCTTCAGTTGCTATAATCGTTAAATTACATAAAATAATTTTCACTAATTTCATTGGTCATAATCGATCAAGTGTCATAATAATGTTAATCCATAAATTTATTTGCTATAATTTTTATTTTCAATAATTTCGTTTTCCATAATATTTATTCACCATTGCCCATACTAGTACAACAATACTAGTTCAGTGCGAGTATAACCGCCTGCAATGTTGATGTTATGATCATGATAACAGATACAGATTTTTTAATCACAAGGAAACCTAATAATAAACCTTCTCTATCTATTTGCAGAAAATTTTAAGACATTTGTTTCTCCTAATTATATTTTTACAATAACATTATTTACGTATAACGTATATAAATAATGATTAAACATAACATTATAAAGCATACATTTATTTACGCATAATGATATTAAAACATATTTTTACCATGCATGCAGTAACCACACAAACATGTAAACAAGCATACACCATGCCTGCAGCACATGCCTGCAGCAAGCAAGCATGCAGAATGCAAGCAAGCATGCAGCATGCAAGCAAGCATGCAGCATGCAAGGAAGCATGCAGCATGCAAGCAAGCATGCAACATGCAGCAGGCATGGTTTCTGTCACGGCTCCGGCGCTGCGGGGCTCCGGCGGTCCCAAGCGAGCTTATCGTCGCAGATGTGTTTTACGCTCACCACCTGCTCCTCAGCTCGCTTGGGACCGCCTCGCCCCTCCGCGCCTTCGCGGGCTTAGATTACACTCTAGGGGTAGGGCAGATAAGACTACATGGAGTCGGTTTTGCAGCGATTCGTTTCTGTCACTAACTTTTGTAGCACAACTTATTGTTTTTTTTAAGATAATACTTTAGCGTGGCACAATAGATTTGCACATTATGCCTAGTAACATTATGCGAATTTAATTTATGCCAAAACAAATGTCTAAATATTATTTGCTACGCAAATGAGCACATCAGGCGCTCGGCAGCCGCTGCCGCGGCACGCTCGCTACGCTCACTCGTCACAACCTAACCTAATCTACCCGTTTCGATTTTTACTAACTTTTTATTGTCTAAAGAATGCAGATTACTGTAATAAATAATATGGTTAGTGGATTTTATTACATTAATTTTTGTACAAAACAATAAATGTTTCTAAATTATATTAAATGTTGCTTATGTCAAGTAACGATTATAACATATGTTATTATGGCAACTAATTTTATGGCAAATGAAAGTTATGACTAATAAGTTGATATGACAAACGTTATTAGTATAAATGATAATAGTGCAAGTAAATATTATGACGGGGGACGATTATGGAAAACAATAATAGTACAAATGATTTTATGGAAAACAAGACAATACCATGACAAATGGCAACTGCAGTAAACAGTTGTATTGTAACCACTTTTTTGCCCCTAATGTCATCCTTAAGCCTACGGAATAGAAGTCAAAATCGGTTGAAGGGACTGTAAAAAAGGTTTGTGTTAATCTTATTGTGAACAGGGTATAGACGCTTGAAAATTTCAGTGTGTCCCTATTAGGTACAGTCAACAGCAAAAGTAGATGAACAAAATCAGAAATTCAATACTAATTTACTAACACTAATTTATATAATTTATTACTAGTTTATTTATTAAAAGTATGTGATTGTCACACACATACTTTTGAATCACTTCGACGCCACACAGTTCTGGCGCGAACTCTGTTCATTAGTATTGAATTTCTGATTTTGATCATCTACTTTTGCTGTTGACTGTACTAGGTATGTCTGCGATGGCATTAAAAACGCACCTTTGGTTGGAAGGGCATAACTGCACTTTTATTGATAAATACAGGAAAAAAGAGGCTCGTAGAAGCAGGAAGGTATTAAAAATAAGTTCAAAACAATACATTTTAATTCGAATTGTAATAACTTAACTTTGATAAATATAGATCTAGGATAGTAGTAGAGTAGAGTACCTACTAAATATGAACATATAATGTTATAAACAAAAAAAGTCTTTTAAAGATTAGGTAACATTTTTAATTTGATAGAGTTATAGTAAAACGAATAACGTTCCAGGTATTATTCACCCTTGCTTCTTTTAGGTTTTTAGCATTGACGCGGTAATTTTAAATTGGAATTAAATAATACAACTAAATGAAAGCCCCATAATTTCTTTAGATAAATGATTAAACTGGTTACAATTGGGTGCGACAGCGGCTGTGAAAATAGATTACAATAAATGCGGTTGTCTATCGTAAGAGAAACATGTTTTATTGTACTTAGGTACTTGTTTTAGGTCCGTACGTTTCTATTTAAAAGAAATATTGCGTACGATAGCAGTAATTACCATCTAAATATCTACATTTTTGACCTAAAAACTTACTCGAGCGTTTTTATTTTTTTAATTAAACTATACTGAATTACTTAAAAGGCAAAACGTACAGACCGATTAAGGAAGAAGACAGATTAAGGTGTACTGTAATGAGACCAAAATTGTCTCATTTTGTGAAAGTTTAGGAGGAAAAACCAATGGAGTATTTATTTGGTAGATATCTACTTCTATTTTTATTACTTATTATTACTAGGAGAAGTTGTACTAGATAAAGATGAGGGTTAAGATGTCCGGGGGGGAGTCTAACACCTCACTCCCCCCCCCCCCTGACCCGAGAAGTGGCCCGCTGCAGCAGGCCGGCACCAGGGGTTGCGGACGTATCTCCAGTTCCCGCGACCCCCGACGTAGGTGTGAGATGGAACACCGGGGTGGTTTTTAGTCAGTAAGAGTCTGACAGACCCCTCCGCCCGCCCCAGGGCGGAGGCCAACCATGAGGATTTTCCACCCTGTACCAAAAAAAAAAAACAAAAAAAAAAAAAAAAAATATATAAGGATGAGGGTAGCAAATAGCAAGAGTACAGCGATTCCAACTTATAAGGAAACGGCCATTTTAGGAACTAATACTTTGTAAAAGACATAAGGTCGCCTTTTGTTTGAAGTTTTAAGTTTATTAAAGAACAGCACAAAACAGTCACTGAACTTATTTTACAGATAACTTATCTGGACTTTAACAATTTTTTAAAGTCATTGGATGACAAACAAAGAGCTCGTGGCTTAGTAAGATCCGTACAGATCGATCAGTCAAAGGTTAAGCTACACTTGTCGCGGTCGGTCTGTGGATGGGTGACCATCTACATCGTACCGAGTTCCCTCCGTGCTTTGGAAAGCACGTAAAGCCGTTGGTCCCGGCTATCATTCGTAGATCTTTGGCAATTGTAAAGGGTAGTCAGAAGCCAGAAAGTCTGACAACCAATCTTACCATCGTATCGTGTTACCCAGTTATTGGGTTGTGGAGGTCCGATAGGCAGTCGCTCCATGTAAAACCCGGGATTTAAGCTGCATCTGGTTAAACTGGAAGCCGACCCCAACATATTTGGGAATAGGCTACGCAGATGATGATGGATGACAAACAAGCCGACTGCTAGCAAATACGTTACCATTCCAGATACAAAGGTGAAATATTTCATGTTCGTAATAGGGTATTTTAGTCTATACGACAAAAAATCTATAAATATGTTATTGAGACAGTTTAGGCGTAAAGCAGTCGGAAAATGTAAGTTTTAGTTCATAAAATAACAAAACAAATTTTTAAATTCAATTCAAAGTTTTCAGTATTTGTAATCTGTTAAAAAACACCGTAAAATAGTATCGGCCATGTTATTACGCCGTACGGCTGTGTAAACAAAAAATTGTCAACTGTCAGTCAACCGATTAGCGTAATATAGGCTTTGTACTTTTATTATTTTCGTAACCAACGTAATTTTTTCATTATTACACCTATTACAAAATATTATGCTTTTAATTATTTTTAAATGATATACAATTATCATATTTAATATGAGCTCAATTGATACAAAACGAACTGACGTCATTTACGCTGAGCAATATGGCGTCCAGTAAGAGGCGTTTTCGTCAAAAAACGCGCGAAATTTGAAAATTTAAAATTGATATGCATTTTATGGCACTTAACGATTGAATAAAAAAATTATGTTTTTTTTGGTGGCATATTAGCACTAAAGAATTTCATTGAGACACTTTTCAAAAATGGGTGTAATACCCTACACCGACACCCATACCGTCCAAACCGGAATTTAGCAGCACTCTTTTGGCGGCAGAAACAGGTTAAATAATAAATAAAAAAAGCAAAAAAAAAAGAAAACCGCCTTCAAAAACTAAAAAGTGATAAACAATTTTAACACAGAACACACATTACCTACTTTAGTTTCGGAAGTCGGTGGCGGTGGCTTTGTTGTGTTGTTGTTTTGTATTGCCACCGACTTCCGAAACTAAAGTACTGGTGTTCCGTGCTAAAGTTATTTATCACTTTTTAGTTTTTCAATGCGCTTTTTTTTACTTTTTATTTTCCGCTTTTTAGTATTGCCTTAACATCCAAATCTATTAAGAAACGGCGACACACTTAAAACAGAGATTGTAAGTCTTCCAAAGATTCGTACATACCTGTTTATAAAAAATACAAAAAATATTATTACACTATTGAACACGAAGTGACGCGGCGTCATGTTGCGCTGCGTGGTGTCGCGTAGCCTTCCGCGGAATCGCCGAAGTACGACACCCTTCGGCCAAAACTCTTCCCTGAGGAAGGTCTCAATATAGTGAGTCGGAACTCGCACCACGAATGACTTGAAGTTCGTACTTAAATGGTCGCAGTTCCCTGGACAAGGTCCTTAAAATAGAGTTGTTTACTACTAGAAGTCATTCGGAATAATTTCCTTACGTAACCACCTCACAGTAAGTACAACATGATTAAATCTATTACATACGTACTACCTCGATAAGGCTATAATAGCGCTATTATAATTATTATTAGTTAAGTACAAGCGTAGTTTTATTATCTACTGTAGGTACACTCGTTAATTACAAAACTAATTTAGTATTCAAGTCATTATGTATAATTCAAAGTACCTACCTAACTTTACCATTTGTTTATGTGTAATTTAAATATTTAATTTTATTATTTAAATGCGTGTTTATGTTTAACCTTGGTGTGTGGTCTTTAATTAGGTAGAAGAACTAGGTACTAGCTGTATCCTATAAATAAGCTCGCTTATGCAAAAATCTCAGGTTTTCATTTTTAGGAACTCCGAACTCGGTGCCATCTGCACAGGCTGCGGCTAGAGGATCGCAGCGATAGTTACGCAATCATTAAGTCATCGCTGCGATGATATCGCTGTGTGGAGATGGCGCCTTAGGCCTTGGGATTCTCTTAGGGAACTATTTAAAAATATTAATATAATTACAGTGCCTTGCCAATTTATCTATGAAAATATTATGCACGTATGAAAAAACCTACATTTATTTAATAAAGTTAGTGATAGACATAATATTAATACCAGGAACAAAGACAAAATAGCTCAACCATATTTTAGATGGTCTAAAGTTCATAAATCTTTTATGGGGTACTGTGTTAAGTGTTATAACAAAGTTCCTAGTGATATCTTGCAACTAAATGAAAGAAAATTTAAAACATATATTAAAAGTACACTCTGTAAACAAGCAAATTACAGTTTAGAGGATTATATCCATGATAAGAATGTTTGGAAACATGCTGGTCCGGGCTCTATAGGACAATGTACAGTCTAGACAAAATCAAACTGATTGCTAATTAAAACTACTTAATTTATACTTAGTATATACATTATATTTAATTCTTGCTTTGGTTCACACACTAGTTCATAGTTTGTTGAAATGTATGGAGTGGTTGTCTACTTTTACAATAATTGTAAGGAATAATATTTTAACACTATGTATCTATGTATACAACTTAGCTGTTATTCTTTATCTTGTAACACTTTGTACTTACATACTTCAATATAGTGTTTTTATACAAGGTCCATCGTGTTCACGTATAGTAATATAACTGTAAACGCAAAATATTTTACACATTTATTTTTAAAAGAGTAAGTTTGGAGTTTCTTGCCCAGTCTTCTCCATACGAAACTACCTTTTGGAATGGGCAACTAGAATCAACTTTATATAATATTATTTTTTATATGACGTTCAAAAGTGCCGTTTAATGGTCTAATTGAAATAAATGATTTGACTTTGACTTTAGGCCAATTCCACACTTTGGCCTCAATGTTGGCCAATAACGCCCTATACCTCTGATATCATTCAACACTTATGGTTCTATCTTGAGTGTTTCAGTCTGTCGCGAAAAGGAATACTTATAAAGGTTATTTTCACTAAGTAAGTATAACAGACTTACTTCGTGGTTATTTTCCTACTCCAGCTAGAGACCTCTCAGACGCATGTGACCAAAAGAGTTATGAATATTAATTTGGATGGATGGAGAAAGAGAGACAGGCCAAAAAAAAGATGGATGGATTGTGTGAGGAGGATGGATTGTGTGAGGAAGGAAGGTCCCATATAAATTTCGATAAAATTTATATGGGACCACCCCTGAAGCATACCTTATCCATAAAAAAAAAGAATTTTCAAAATCGGTTTACGTTTGCCGGAGAAATCGCGTAACAAATCGCGCACATACTTAATGCAAATTTAAGACTTATACGGTTTTCTCATGGATGCCATTGTCAGAACTGGACCAAAATAAAATGGGACCACACGGGAAGCACTAGCTTTCAAATAAAAAAAGAATCATCAAAATCGGTTCACCCAGTCCCAAGAAATCAGGTAACAAACATAAAAAAAAAATGAAAAATACAGACGAATTGATAATCTCCTCCTTTTTTGAAGTTGGTTGAAAATCGGATAAGTACGTAAAAGAGACACTGTACGTGTTTGGATGTTTTATACCTATTTTATTATGCTGTTATATATTTTTCAACCGACTTCAAAAAATAAAGAGGTTCTCAATTCGAGTGTATGTTTTTTTTTTAATGTTTGTTACGCGGTTTTTCCAGCAAATGTGAGTCGATTTTGAAAATTATTTTATGGATAAGAGGAGGAGTGGAGTTGGGTGGAGGAGTTGTCCCTTATAAATTTTATCGAAATTGATTCAGCGCTTTTTGGAGTAAATTCAATGTATGTTTTCAAAAAAAATAAAAGGTGATAAATAACTTTAGCATAGAACAGTTTCGGAAGTAGGTGGCAATACAAATCAACAAACAGAACAAAGCCACCTCAAAGCTAAAGTCATGTGTGTTCTGTGCTAAAGTTATTCATCACTTTTTAGTTTCTGAAGACGGTAGTCTTTTCTGTAATTTTTTTTTTAAACTATCAATGATGTAGATTAACTAGTTTAAGGAAACGCCGTCTGTTGTTTAACATACTGTACATTTCCGTTTAAAAGAATCATGGCGATTTTTTTTTTCATTTGTATGAGAAAAAAAGTTATTTAGAGGGTGTATAATGATTTCCAATGTGAAGAATACATTACCAGGAGTAGATTGATATACTTACTTAGCATATTTTTAAACCCCCGCATATTATTAAAATGTTACGAAATGAAATGAAAATAACTGTTTTTCGTTTCACATTGATGCCCATTTTGTGTTTACCTATAAAAAAAAGAAAGTGACGAGCCATGTTAACGGATCTATAAAATTGGCAGACAAGTGATGTGACAAGCGTGTGGAAAAAATAAGCATTATTTGTGATATTATTTCCCATAAAACGATGCCATTTCAATGTAAGAACTGCGAAACGGCGGCTGTCAGTGCCACTGTTACTGTGTACCGTTTCGTTCTGAAATAATGAGCTTTTCGTTAAACTATTAACTTTTTTTGCGGGGTTTTAAAGATATTGTAAATGCCTGAACATACTCTTTAGGTAGGTACCCAAGAATATAAGAATTTCAATTTCAAGTGCACAAGCACAAGCTTGTATTGTGCACAAGTGTGTGCGCAAGCAGTGGTGCACTCCCTCTTCAATCACCCTCTTATAATATCAGCGCTGTGACGTTTTAATGTTACAACACCATGCTGAGATAGGAGCCTTTTGGCCTCATATAGGACCAAATTTCGTTTTCTTATTTTTTTATGTTATTTTTGTGTGGTTTTGTCCTGGGGGGCGAATAAATTCTTTTTCTTTCTTTCTTTCTTTCTCTTAATCCGATAGTACGGCAACCCGACACGACTGGAGAGAGATCAGGAGCAGGGCGTGTCATACAAAATACAAGTTGTTGAGAACTTATCCTAATGGAACTACTCAATAACAGTGACTAAACTGGAAATCCAACCGGGGACCCCACGCGCAGCAGTGGCGCTTGCGTCCACGAGACCAACGAGACAGTTAAATGATGAGAAATTCATGTCAATTCATCATCATCAGCATCTCAACCTTTAGGTGCCCACTGCTGGGCATAAGTCTCCCCCAGGGAGGAAGGGGGTTCAGCCGTACGGCAAAGTATGGCGATTACGGCTGAACCCCCAACATGCATCGGCATGCAGATCGCAGTAGGTGTTATGGTACCTACTCAGAAGGACGCTGCTGCCCATCCTCTGGTCAATATCCGTCTGTCGCCTTCTACGACACCCACGGGTAGAAAATCAATGCCTGAAAAAGTTAACCCTACGTCACTCCAAGCAATAGTATCAAACATTCGTTCCAATACGCTACTCAAAAAAATCTCACACAAAACCAACAGTTGCTCACCAACACACACACACACAAACATTTGTACTTCCATTTTTAAAATACCATTTCATAATTCAATATTGATACCGAATTCTGTTAATTGACAGTTCGAAAGTGTAAACTCACTTACTCCCTTCGATTCTGTCACCGCAAATTGTACGTAGGAAAAGCTGTTATGAAACTATTCGCTATCCATTAAAAATTAGCTGGGACCGTATTAATGCACCTCAAAGCAGCGATCAGTGCGGAGGCCAAAAATAAATTGAACATCGGGAAAGGCGGCTGCGTTGGGGTGGAACACGGTATGTTGCGTTTGTGCTTTTTAAGGCATTTTTTATGTGAAGGTTTTATTGTAATTTACCATTTTTCCGTTTTATTTTCGTGATCTGTGTCTACCTGGGAGTTAGTACCTAACGTAAAAAAAGATAACTTATTGTGTCTTTTATAATCAAGTAAACTACTGCCCTACGGTTGTTGCCGGGATTTTGTACATATGCTAATGTCGCGAAGAATTTTGATACCGCGACCTGTCTGTGATAGGATCTGTGAGTTGTAGCTCGCTTGAGGGGCTATAGATGTCACGACACTATTAAAGGTATTGTCCTGAAGCATCGGCTTGATTTACAGTAGGTAGGGATAGTGTTTTATTTTAGTGTCACCAGTTGCCGTTGAAGTTTTACATGTTTTGATAAGTTTAAACGGTGGAATATGAACGTAAATGCATACTAGGTAGGTAAGTACTGATTTTAATATTTTTACACGTTGAACATTTATAAATCTCATTAAAAAAATACATGATTATACAACTCAAAATATATAGAATTTTAAAAACGGAACATTATCATAGTAAATTTCAGGACATAACCTATGTCCTGAAATTTATTTTTTTAATGAGATTTATAAATGTTCAACGTGTAATAATATTAAAATCAGTACTTACCTAGTATGCATTTACGTTCATATTCCACCGTTTAAACATATCAAAACATGTAAAACTTCAACGGCAACTGGTGACACTAAAATAAAACACTATCCCTACCTACTGTAAATCAAGCCGATGCTTCAGGACAATACCTTTAATAGTGTCGTGACATCTATAGCCCCTCAAGCGAGCTACAACTCACAGATCCTATCACAGACAGGTCGCGGTATCAAAATTCTTCGCGACATTAGCATATGTACAAAATCCCGGCAACAACCGCAGGGCAGTAGTAGCCCACCAGATATAACACCCGTCTGGTCTCTTTTGTCGTGTTGACCTATAGCACTGCAATGTAGTCTTTAACTGCTACTTAGTCTCCTACAGAAGCTTATAAACCACCAGAGCCATGGAAAGAGCTATGCTCGAAGTTTCTTTGCACGTTAAAATTCGGAACGAGGAAATTCACCGATGAACTTAGGTCACCAACACAGCTCTCAGAATATGCAAGTTGAAGAGGCATTGGACAGGCCACATGGTTCAAAAAACCGATAACTGAGGAATAAAGGTTCTCAAGTGGGGAACACGAACCGGAAGTCGAAGCGTTGGTAGTACTCCCACCAGATGGGCCGACGGTATCGTCAAGGTCGTGGGTAACAGGTGGATGCAAGCGGCAGCCGTTGTGGGGTTCTATGGGCCTTTGTTCAACTGTGGACGTCTCCCGGCTGATAATGATGATGGTCCTTTTTTAATGTAGAACAAGAAACTTTCTACCCTGTTCCCCTTATCTTAAAATAAAAAACTTGAGAGGTGTCAAGGGACACCCGGATGGAACGAAGTTCCTTTCGATTAATTAGTGAAGGAATTTTATTACAATTTTATTACAATTCCTTCACTAATTAATGTGATGCGTTAAAGTGAATTTAAGTGGCTATAACCCAACATCTACAGACCTTTTTGAAGGAGGACTTTTGGCCGAAAGGTGTCGTATATCGACGTTTCCGAGGACGGTTACGCGACACCACGCAGCGAAACACGACGCCGACAACGTAAAGTGTTAAGTTTAGTAAACGTTTAGTTGATAAGGTTTCTTTATATGTATTAGTTTATGGTTGTTTAACATTATTTGTGTATTTTTTCTATGGGCCTCCGTTGCCTGACAATAAAATTTATTATTATTATTATTATAATAAGCCAGGGCAAAAAAAAAGCGAGGAATGAAAAGTTATTATGGCTGCTTACATTGTAAGTAAGTAATTTTAAAGATTATCATTTTCTAACATGTTAGTACAATGCGTAGTTATTTAGATAGAAAGACCAATAAATTATTACTGCGCCATCTATTGGCCGTTCGTAATTCGATCTCGAAGAGCACAGTTGCGCCAATAACGTTAATAGATGGCTCTTAAATCAAATATACAAAAGTGTCGTGACAACTTTTCGTAAGAATTTTTTCCGTCTAGCCCCCTTTCACAACGCGCGATAAGGAACTTCGTTCCAAAAATCTAATAAATAAATGCACTTACCATATTCTGGATCTCAACAGCGTCACGTAGTAGCACAAGGCTTGTAAACGCGTCGCGGTATCGTATAAATTCATTATCACTAGCTGCTGCCGCATGACAAACATTGTTCATACCGCGCGACATCGACGCGACATGGTGAACCTGAAAAGATATATTTATAATTTATCAGTGAACTTTGACTGGAATTGGAAATAATAAACGAAATACAATTCGTATAATATTCGACCAAGTGTGTGTGTGTGTGTGTGTGTGTAAGTCGGACTAGCATACAATGGGTTCCGTACCATCGTACAATATTTAACAATATTTACAATACATACAACATAACATGTTCCTTATATTGGCACTTCACAATTTCACATGTTATATGTTTGAGCCGTTTGGGGTTCAAACATTAGGGCCATGGGGTCCGAGTGCTCACCTTGTTTTTAGAGACATTTCTAAGCGGCTGGTCGACTCTTCACGTGACCAGAGGGCTGGCCTTTTCTTGGGCCAAAGAATTAGCATTGCCATTCAACGTGGTAATGCTGCTAGCCTTCTGGGCACTTGTCCCATTGTGAGCGATGCGGACGAGTTTTTTGATGCTCTGTGAGCCCTCCATTGTACATAATATAAATATATTTCTTAATTTATTTTTAAGCTTTGTACATATTTAATTCTTTGAATGTAGTAAATAAATGAAGTTTTCTTCACATGGCGTATTTCTACAAATATTCGCCTTATTTGGATAATACAAAATCTACTTAATTTCAATTACGATAGGGAATATTTTGTATTATCCAAGGCGAATATTTGCACAAATACGCCATGTGAAGTGCCAGCATTATATGGGGACTCGCCTTAACTCCTTACGCTTTCCAACATTATTTTGCTTTTAATTCTTTCTTTATTCTTTTATTTTTAACAGACGAAGCGTCAAAGTTTCAAGCCTACCTGGTTCACCAGCTATAGCGAAATTAAAGAGCGACATGCTGCACTGCGTGTCGCGGGTTCAATTCCCGCACGGAATAAATATTTGTACAGTACACATACAGTACAGATAGTTGTTTCGGGGCTGGCTGTTTGTGTATGTGAGTTTTATATGTTTAAACGCACTGACGACACAGGAGAAATTCCTAGATTAGGGCAAGGTCTTTTTTAAAAACAAAAAGACATTAAAAAACACCAAGAAGCTCGTTTTTTTTAAATGAGGCCCTCATTCAAGAAACAAGCGTATGTTTGATGTTATAGTCAGTGTGATGGGCAGCGTTCGGGAAACTCCGAGATATATTTTCGTCCAAAATTCCACAGTGCCTAAAGACGAAGGTTTATAACCAGTGTGTGTTGCCAGTGTTGACTTATGGTACAGAGACGTGGTCCTTAACTGCTGGCCTCCTACAGAAGCTCAAAGTCACGCAGCGAGCAAAGGAGAGAGCTATGCTCGAAGTTCCTTTGCGCGATAAAAGCCGGAACGAGAAAATCCGCCGAAGAACTAAGGTCACCATATGCTCATAGCTCTCAATATTTGGCAATGGGCAGGCCATATCGCTCGAAGAACCGATAACCGATGGGGAATAAAGGTTCTCGCACGCGGCATTGGTACGCCTCCCACCAGATGGACCGACGACATCGTTATGACTGCGCCGAGCAAAATAATTCAAAACAGTCGTTACTGTTAAAGTAATATAATCAATACCTTTACCATAATTACCATAAAAAATATGTAATGAATACCACAATGAATGTGTTAACCGATTATAGTTGACAAAAAATAAGAATACTGTTTAATTTAATAAACAAAAATGCGTAAAGTTGTAAAAAGTCTTTAAAAAATCTCGTATTTAGTTGAGTTTTGATAGTAAACTGTATTTTTTTTTCACAAACTTAAATTCATATTAATCTTTAATATTCACACTACAATTTGTAGTTTTTACATTTTCGAAATGTCGCTTAGTTATTTTATTATTAATTTTTCGCGCTGTTTTGAATCATACGCAACGTATGTATGTATGATTCAAAACAGCGCGTCAATTAAAACAAAAATTAATAATAAAATAACTAAGCGACATTTGTGTTGCGGGTTCGATTCCCGCCCAGGGTAAATAATTGTGTAATGAGCACTTGTGTTTGCCTTATGTCTGGGTATTGTATATTTATATATGTATGTATTTAAAAAAAAAGGAAATGTATTTGTGTATGTATATCAGCTGTCTGACACCCATAGTACAGGGTCTCCCTAGTTTGGGGTCAGATGGCTATGTGTGAAATGTCCCCACATAAATATTAAATATTATAAATATTAAAAAATAAATAAAGATAAGTATTGTTGTCGTCGAATTGATTTTCAATCAGACAAATGCACATTGCCTAGTAGTCTTTGAATTATCATTATATAGCACATAAAACACTGCAGACCACGTTACACAAAACATAACCCTTTTACGCCTTTAAAAAACAAACAAAGCACAAATCCAATTTAACAACATAATTATCGCTAACCGAAACTCATAGGCAGCCATTAAAAAAAGTCCATTGCATTCATAAAAGCGGGGACGGTCATCGACCGCAAAAAACTATCGGGCACTGAATAGAAAAAAAACGAAAAAAAAACTTGCACAAAAAAATTGTGCACTCTCAAAAAGAGCAGCAGATTGTCGTGGTTGCAAACCCAGTACCGTTCGTTATTAATTCTTGGACAGCCAGCTTCGACGAACCGCAGTGGACAATCGAAAAATAAAATAACTATCATTCATTTGTGAACAGATCATGTTTACAGAGGTAGCTTCACTTGAATTGTTTAAATAGTGCGGGTAGTTGAGTGTGATTAAATGGAAGTTGTATTTTGTTGCGTATAAATGCAACAAAATACAACTTCCATTGAAACAAACACAAACGAAAACGAAAACTGAAACTGAAATAACTGAAAACTTGCATACTATTAAATATAACTACTGTTTTTAGGGTTCCATATTTCAGAAGAAAAAAACGGAAACCTTATAGGACCACTTTGTTGTCTGTCTGTCCGTCTGTCTGTCCGTCCGTCTGTCAGTCAAGACCCTTTATCTCGGGAACGCGTAGAGGTATCGAGTTGTAATTAACTTGTAATTAACTTGTAATTTGTAATTAAAACCATATACTTAGGTCCACGGTGCCTTGAAACTGTGAAAATATCAACCTTCTAAGTTAACTTGAGAAAAAGATACGGCCGTTTATGTCGCAAAAAACGTTCATTTTGACATTCTCAAGGGAATCAAAATTTATAGGGTACTTTCTGTTGACCTAGAACTATGAAATTTGACAAATAATATCATCTTATGCTGGCACTTCACATGGCTATTTGTATGGGCGTATTTGACATATTTGGCAAACAATTACCATGTGTGGACAGTATATTTGACAAACTATTGGCCTTATTCACCTATTTGACAAATATGGCCAAGACCAAATACGCGTTACCGTGCGCTTGTCGGTTTCTCGATGCACAGCAAAGAGGTCAAATAGGCAAATACGCAAATGAGCCGTCCACACAATGGCCATGTTCAGATGCGCACGCGTCGCCGACCTGCATGGACGTGCAGTATTTTCTGTCTGTGTTGCGAGCGCGAACTAGAACACCTATTGGAAATGAATTGGGACAATGAAACAGTGTTAAAATTCCTCGAATTATAAAAAAATAATTTAATAATACAATCCAGTTGTAAGTTAAAACACGTCCATAGTTTTTCTGAACACATTGCCTGCTTCTGCCAAACGTTTGCGTGTTTGTTATTTGGCTGCCATGTGTGGATGGTCATATTTGCCTGTATTTGTATATTTGCGTGTTTGTCATATATTTTGCCAAATACAGCAAACGCCCAATAGCAAACACAAATAGCCATGTGAAGTGCCATCATTATACTATAAATACAGGGAAAGTCTGAAAACTATACATTTGTAATCAAATCATAAAAAAAACAATTCTTTATTTATAACGAGCTTTTGTCCGCGATTTGGTCTGTGTGAATGATCGACATTCACACAGACCAGATCGCGAATGCAGATGAAGTCCCGGATTAAAAAGTACCCTGTGTGCTTTCTCAGGATTCAAGCTATGTTCATACCAAATTTCATCAAACTCGGTTCAGCCATGTCATCGTGGAAGCGTAACAGACAGAGTAATTAAGTACTTTCTCATTTATAATATTAGTATGGATATGTACCTACAAATTTGTACGGAACCCTCGGTGAGCGAGTTCGACTCGCACTTGTCCGGTTTTTTTATAATAAACTGGAAATTATATTCTAAGCCGCGTTTACTTTACAAAGCTAAGTTTTTACGTTTTAAGGGTCGTTCGAAAGTTATTATTATTATTATTTTTATCTATTGATAGGCATACGTTTGACCACTATCTCACCTGATGGGAAGCGATGATGCGGTCTAAGATGGAGCACGCTTGCCTAGAAGTAACCTTTTTAGTAACCTATTTAGTACCTTGACTTAAAGACTCCCAGGTTGTAGCTATCAGGAAACACAGACTCAGGCAGGGAATTCCACTCTTTAGCAGTACGCACAATGAATGTGTTCCCAAAACGTTTCGTGCGTGTGGGTGGGATGTCCACCATGTACCGGTGGCGCATCGCCCGTACGTCTTGTGGTGCGATGATGGAACGGGCTCGGCGGAATTAAATTATGCAATTCCGTCGCACACTCACCATAATGCAACCGATAGAAAACCGACAGTACCTTTTTTTAAATTGACTGATATTTACCATAGATACCTACCCAACATACATTATCAACAGCTTATTGATATAATTAACTTACCTACATCTACATACCATTTCACTTTAGATTAATTCTTAAAATAAACAGCATAATTTTCACCTACGTCCAAGTTTTCAACTGTTGTCTTCCAGAAATCAAACCCGCACTGTCCGAAGCTCTCATTCACTACACCATCACGCACTCAAACTTTTTCACTATTTTGTAAATAATCAAGCTTAAACCAAAAAATGTCATTGCCAGTTGGCGACCAACGCTGAGTGGAATCAAATTGATTAAACATACGTAGTCTGATTATGCCTCTTTTGAGAGGTATATAGATATCCGGTGAAATTGTCTGTGTGTTTTTTTGGAGAACAAAAGCATAAAGAGTTCAAAATATTTGGGGTTTATTGGGACAGTCTCGACAAGACATAGGTACATCTTGAAAACCTTACAGGAAGGCAGTTGAGAAAGTGAGAACCGCTGCCATCCTTCATAACAGATTTTTGTTAAAGTCCAGGTCTCATCACTATGTGTTTTAAATATTAATGAAATTAAAAAATATATATATTATATTAACAGTAAATATAATTTTACACAAAATATTACGTCTGCTACATCGCAAAACAGATTGTTGGTAGGCGTAACTACTAGTATATAGTAGTAGTTCGAGTTTTATAATAATCGCACAAACCGCCTAGACAGTAATGAAAACGAAATAACATTTATTTCGCTTAAATCAATTCAGAGACTTGGTTCATTTGGAGGATTGTGATGCATTGTATACCTACAATCAAGAGCGTCGCCAGAACTCGCCAGCTGATGGCCTAGGGGGGAGGGGCAAGTTGATATATAGTGGATAGGAAAAGTATGAATTTTAAATAAAAAAAAGTAAATCTAACCTCTTGAACCAACTGTCATACTGTCCCACTGCAGGACAAAGGCCCTTCCTCCATTCCATTCATCGGTCTCGACTTTCAGCTATGTCTTGCCAATTCTTAAGGAAGAAGTCCAAGTCGTCCCGCCAACTCTTTCGTGGTCAACCGCGGCCCTGCCTCGCCATTTCGGGGCACCACAAAACTTACCTACAAAAATATTATTACGCTTTTTTACATTAATGGTTAAAACACTGCTCATCCACCCAACATAAATGTATCAGGCCATAAACGTAAAGCAATATGGCGGTTTGCCGTTGGAAATTCGTAAAAAGAAACAGAATAACAAAAATCCTTTGACTTCCGTGGAGTTTGATTGGCTTGGGAGTGGAATTGTCCTCGATAAAGGACGTTAGGCTCGTTTCAGTTGTTTCCCATCACGTGGGAACTGGATTATACTCGTAGGAAGGTATAGATAGAGATAGTTTGGATGATGAAAAATATGACATTCTTCAGCAGGTTTTGAATTACGTGTTAGCTTCTAGGGTAAGAACTAAGAAAAACGTATAAACTCAGTGACTGTGAAGTTGTGAACTCGGTCGGCTACATTCACAGAGAGTTAATCCGTTTTTATTTGGGTTCCGTAGCCAAATGGCAAAAAACGGAACCCTTATGGATTCGTCATGTCTGGCTGTCTGTCTGTCCGTCCGTATGTCACAGCCACTTTTTGCCGAAACTATAAGAACTATACTGTTGAAACTTGGTAAGTAGATGTATTCTGTGAACCGCATTAAGATTTTCACACAAAAATATAAAAAAAACAATAAATTATTGGGGTGCCCCATACTTAGAACTGAAACTCAAAAATTTATTTTTATCAAACCCATACGTGTGGGATATCTATGGATAGGTGTTCAAAAATGATAATGAGGTTTCTAATATCATTTTTTTCTAAACTGAACAGTTTGCGCGAGAGACACTTCCAAAGTGGTAAAATGTAACTTATAAAATAAGAGAATGATAAAACTAAAAAAAATATACCTATGATATGATGTACATTACCTATGATATATCTATGATGATGAAAATTGGTTTGAACGAGATTTAGTGAGTAGTTTTTTTTTAATCCTACGTCATAAATCGTAAACCACAATTTACCTTTCATTAAATCAACTCAAATATAAAAACTTTTATATTATGTTACTTGCTGCTACGGAAACCTTCATAGGCGAGTCCGACTCGCACTTGGCCACTTTTACTTCTCACGTTACGTTTAGCCTCAAAAACGAATGTCTTTAAACGAGCAATTCTTGTATATCTAATACCTTTAGGTAAACGAGGAATTGTTGTGTACATTATTATTATTATTTATTTATTAGAAGTTCAAAGTAATATTACATTGGTTTTAAACTAAGCCCTACAAAACCGTTGTATTGGGTTGACTGCGGGGTCTGGTGAGTCTTATAGGTATAGTTCTTGTTACATGTAAGTATAGGTAGGTACCACTATAATCTGGCAACGGCTCCAACGATTTTCATGAAATTTAGTATGCCCCCTGTTTCGGGGGCGATAAATCGATCTAGCTAGGTTTCATTAAAAAAAATACCGAGCAAATCTCGTTCGCCCAGGTAGGTACCTACTATAAGTAGTAGTAGTCGTGAACCGTACTATATAATATAGTGTCCTACTATATTAGAGGCCCGACTACTATATTTTTGAAAAAAAGGTATAGTAGGCGAAACTACTATATTTTAAAGGCATCAAACTCTTAGCAATAATATTCGTTTCAAAATGTGTAAGCGTAAAACAAAACGTAAATACCTATTTTAAACTATTCTGGAATGTCAAGTTGACAGATGCGTTCAATAATTCACAAAATATTAAAAAAATAAAAATAAAGTACCT
Source organism: Charanyca ferruginea (assembly GCA_947361185.1). Lineage (NCBI taxonomy): Eukaryota > Metazoa > Arthropoda > Insecta > Lepidoptera > Noctuidae > Charanyca > Charanyca ferruginea. The sequence goes on from OX376070.1 coordinate 7,512,223, forward strand.
ACCTAATTTTTGGAATCTACTATTTTTTTTTCACCTTTTCGTTATCTATTTACTATATTTTTATGGGTAAAAATTTTAGAACTACTATATTTGACCGACAAAGAGTTGGCAACCCTAGTCGTGTATGACGGGCTGGTGTCCGCAACTCGACGTCTCAGCGCGTATTTTGCGTACACAAGTAGGTACTCTTGTACATACATCCAGCTGTATAAAAGTGCTAATTTCACATTTTTTATTAATTCAATTCTTTTAGGTACTTTAAGCCGCGTGGTGCCGGCCGCGAATAGCACCACCCCATTTCTACCCGTGGGTGTCGTAGAAGGAGACAGAGGGATATTGACCAGAGAATGGGCAGCAGCGTCCTTCTGAGTACCATAACACCTACTGCGGTCGCCAACATGCATCGGCCAAGCATGGCGATTACGGCTGAACCCCCTCTTAGGGGAGACCTAAGCCCAGCAGTGGGCTTCTAAAGGTTGACATGATGATGATGATGAGGTACTTACTTTAAATAACAGCAATAACTTTGTACTTAGTTTAACTTCATATTGATTTGTAGAGATAGAAAGAGAATTAAAATAAAAAAAAATATACCGAGGTTGTGGGTTCGCAATCGGACACGAGCAAGTACCAATGTTACTTTTTCAATTTCAGATGTAAGAACTTTTCAGATTTTTTCAGATGGTAAGGGAAAATTTGACAGTTTGGGATAGCATGATAATGCTGGCGTCTGTACTTTCTAAGTTTTTAGACATCACTGACATCGGTGAAGGAAAACATCTCGAGGATACCAGGGGGCCAAATCTGCTATTTTTATAATGTCGTCATTCCAACACGATCCCATTGTCATTTTGCTAAAACTTCGTAATCTGCTAAATTCATAATGGTCGATCATTGGTCGGTCGAATTAAAGGCAATGACTGCACAATGTCAGTCTAATGGTAGGTCACAGATCAAAGGAACTGTCAAAATTTTAGCAGATTACCGCATAAGTCAGTCACTCATTTGTCACTTTGTATGAGATTATCATTCCTTATCATTTCTTTCAATGGCGTGTCAGTCGTTAACCATTGGAAAGTCATAATGACGCCATTATATTAGTAGATTACCAAACTTGTCAAAATCAACAATTATGAAATCAATGATAGACCATTCTGACACTATTGTAATAGCAGACTTGAGGCCCTGGACTTATATAAAATTAACTAGCACTTAGCAACTTCGTCCGCGTTTATTTTCTCAAGATTCCCTATTTTTTTCAAAATTTTGCCTGTTACTCAGGAATAATGTAGACACCATAAGGTGAAAGAATTTTTTGAATCGGACCATTAGTTTGTAAGTTAAATCGTAACAAACAAATCTATCCTCTTATTCGTTTAGAATTTAGATAGTCTAGATAAGATTTAGATGAAAGCGAGATGATCAATGCTCGCGCCTTCTCTGAATGAGAAGAGGCCTTTGCCTTGCAGTGGGACATTAATAGGCTGATATTTATTTTAAAGTCGATGTCTTGAACCATAATATTCTTTTTATTACAAACCCTTGTTTAAAAGTGCAAACTTCTCACCACTTTTAACTGACTTCAAAAAGGAGTTTTATATAATTATGTTCGGGCATAACTCCGTCATAATAATATATAAGTAGACGGATTTGCAAATTTGTTCGAAAGGGGTTTATTCCGAAATGGTCCCATAAAAATTTCATCGAAATTGATTCAGCGTTTTTTGAAAAACACAACAACATCCTAAAAAAATACATAGACGATGTTTTATAGTTTCTTCAATCTTTGGAGGACTTTCAATCTCTGATTTGACTGTGTTGCCGTTTTTTAATGGATTTGGATCTTAAAGCGATACTAAAAAGCGGAAAATAAAATCTTTTTTCAAATCAAAAGCAACCGTATTCAGAAACTAAAAGGTAATAAATAACTTCAGAACAGAACACACATTACCTACTTTAGTTTCGGAAGTCGGTGACGGTGGCTGTTCTGCTTGTTTTTTTGTATTGCATTTTGGTTTTTGAAGGCGGTTGATTTTTTTTGAAAAAAGTTTTATCGTACCTAGCTGTTGTCTACGTCTTGAGTTGTTTTTATACCGTTATTATCTACATTACAAACGTGCATTACATTAATATTATATCGACAGTTGAACTGAATTTAGTTTCCCTACAAGAAAAAGCTGTCCTATTCACGATTTCCAAAGCTTTCGCCACACGATACAGTACACAATTACAAGTAATTCAGCATAAAACGGGACTTGTATTAAGTGCACTGATTATAATGAATAATTCAAATGGCGAATATCTGTTAGTGGCCGGCCAGTATTACTTACGCGTGGGACGCTTTATTCAAATCCAGGCTTATTAAAGTTATCTTTACTTTTGAATCCATTAAGCTAACTATCAGCTAATTAATTCGTAACAGCAATTTATAGGAATTTCGTTGGTTTTTGGTTGTTTTGCGATTCTGGAGTTTTGTTGCTATTTATACTCTATTTATTCATTAAAAAAAAGAGGCTCGTAGAAGCAAAAATTCAAAACATTTTATTTCAAAGATATGTTATAACAATTTGAATTTAAATTGTTATAACATAACTTTAATAAATAGATCAAAGATAGTACCACATTACTGTACTACCGTACAGTAGCGACACGCTCCGCCTCCCTCTGAAACCGTCTCTCACCTCTCCCCGCGTCGTACGACTAGCTCTGGAAATTGAGTCTTTGTTCGCGCGGCGCATAGACACACGCACACTCACGTACGTATCTGTATAGTCTATTATTTCAGTATTAGTGTAGGCAATTATATCGTTTCGTTTCTTTAGAGTGTCGCGGGTGTGATAGTACTAAATATGGACGTATAACAATATTTAACAAGATAAAAGTCTGTTAGATAAAGCATACGTAATATTTTAAATTTGGTAGAATTATAGTGAAACGAATATCGTTCCCGGTATTGTTCATCCCTGCTTCTAATAGGTTTTTAGCATTGACACTGCAATTTTAAATTCGAATTAAATAATACAACTTAACTTAATGAAAGCCACATAATTTCATAAGATATTTTTTTTAAATGGTCAAATATTAGTTAAGTTCTGTAAAAATTCTACTTATAGGTAATAAATTCGGCTTCTATCGTAACTGTAACATGTTTATTGTACTTTTGTTACAAAGTGTGCATTGAAAAAATAACCTTTTTTGGACTTCTGTCTAATGCTATTGTAAATGGGGTAGGTATAGTTGCGTGCAGGTTATGTGAATGTTATGTAGAAGTAGGTACTGCTATATTGAATACTACTTACTCATAGCAGCTAAACAGTAAATAAATAAAAAAAATGCTTAATAGGCATAAATATCCCGTGATAACAGGTACCTAAGTACTTACTACGGATATCGAGTAAGTACTATCGTGGTCACACACGCCTGACCACCACTAAGTTCATTTTTGCTTGCACTCAAAAGACGGAAGCGCTCTCTACCCCGCCCCGTTGATTTCGCAGGCGCCAAGGGCCCACAGTATTAACCCCAGGTGTGCAAATGCACAAATGCGACCACGAACCGGAAGACAGCGTTGGTAGGCCTCGCACCAGATGGACCGACGACATCGTCAAGGTCGCGGGTAACCGGTGGATGCTAGCGGCAGGTTGCCGTGAGTGGTGGCGATCTATGGGGGAGGCCTATTTTGCTCAACAGTGGACGTCTTCCGGCTGATGATGATGATGATGAATAATACATAATATAGATTCAATTCACACAAACATGATTCCACATCATCATAATAACTCCCTTCACTATAACTTGTGGACTTTCTTTTAATAAACATTATTTGTCCTTCAATCGTGATAGAGGTTCCTCTCACTTTAATAGTAGTTAATATTGATAAATTACAATATAGAAACGTGTCATAATATTTTATATTACAATTGTTGTGTCTCATTCACAATTTGTCCTAAAGCGAAACACGAGAAGTTTATGCAGTTAGTTGTATGGAGGACATAGCTGAGAAGCGGAGTGTCTATCCTTTCCTTGTGTTGGGGTTCCAGTTGTCTTGGTAAACTACTCCACCAAGACAGCTAGGCACCTGTCAAATGTAAATAAGGTTAATTAAATTATTCTTCCTTATTCTTTTTTTTTAGCTTATTCTGACCCACGCCTGGGCAAAGGCCTCCCTCCATGTCTTCCATCTTTCCTGATCCTAGGCCTCATCATACCAGTTTTGGAGGAATCCGTCATCCCGCCATCTCCTTCGTGGCCTGCCGCGACCCTGTTTTACTGTCTCATCCTTTTATGTAGTATAAAATAAAGTCACCGAAATATCTGTACGAGCATTACTTCTGAATTACCTACTGCACCAAATTGTATACAATACAATAGTAGTGTAATTATTTTTTGTTGTGTTCGGTATTGCTACGACAAGGTATGTATGAAAGAAAATTTTGAAAATTCGGGAAAGAAATGCACTAGTTCGAAGCTGGGGCGAGCCGCTAGTAAAATAATTTTCCAATAACACAATCAATCCGAATAAGACATTTTTTTCCAAATCAGTTTGATTAAATTATATATAATTTAATTAACCTTCTTTACATTTTAACAGGTGCCTAGTTGTCTTGGTGGAATAGCTGGAATAATAAGTACTCGTATGTTAAGTATGTCTCATCAGCGTAACGTGTTCAGAGTATTCAGAGACAATCCAGTGACGCTGCTATCTGCCCTGTTTCCGTCTGTAGACCGACAAGTGAGGTACCTACCATAAAATCTAAGTAATCAGGGTGGGATTTTCGTTTAAGAATTTCTCAGTAACAGCCCGGAATTTTGAAGTTGGCGGTGTAACACCCCCGTGCCTCGGGAAGCCCGTAAAGCAGTTGGTCCTGCGCCTGATCTCTCTCCGGTCGTGTCGGATTGCCGTCCCACCGGACTATGAGAGTGAGGGAGTGCACCTGTGTTCGCGCACACACTTGTGCCACAGTATAAGTATTAGTGCTTGTTAAATAAAAAATATTGTCTTAGGCAACTTACCTACATAAAGAAGTGAAATCTCACCAAAAACATTTTCATGTAAAATGTTGCCAAGACGGGAAAGAAATGGACGTGCACTGTCAAAAAGTTATCAAATCTCTACCCCCCCCCCCCTCCCTTGTCTCCCTCCCTCTCTTTCTACTTTACTTGCCCTAACTTCACAAACTCTACACCTTAGTCAAAATGTATGTACCTATGTAGCTTGGCTGTTTCTTTACTAAAAGAACTATTGTTTAACAGTAAAGTAATGAACAATGAATCCATTTTTCACTTTACGCCCATGTAACGGTAGCGCAACGGTCTAGGCTCTAGCCACATAAAATATAAATATTTTGCCTAAGGAGTAAAGTTTGTAAAGTTAAGGCTAATAAAGTAGAGATAGGTAGAGATCTGATAACTTTTTGACTATGCGAGCCATGATTTATTTCGCGTCTTGGCAATATTTTACATGAAAATGTTTTTGGTGGGATTAAGTAATTAGTCTAGGTTTCCTCACGATGTTTCAAGGTACATACATACATACAAGGTACAAAGGTGAACTTAATGCCTCAGGTATGTACCTACAGTTTAATTTTATTTATGAATCCTACCATTTAAGTTAAATTCATAATTAAGAAATTTAAACGTCCAAACAAAAGCACAAGGTAATACCAAATGAAATCAGCAATCACTGATAAAATATTCATAAAACAAAATCAATATCAACTGCCGATATAATAACTCATTAAAATACTCTAAATGCCACAACTCCAGTTCTAAAAGCAATCATTTAAAATACTTATACCTATCTAGTTCCAACAAAAAAGCAAAATCGTGACTTATTCATACATAGCAACAAACGAGCCTAAGGCTGTCAAGCAAATCTGTCACTTATTGCGAGAGAGACAACCGCTTTCGTGGCATTAACATTTTATTAACATTTCCCGTGCGTCATTAGGGTTGAAATTTGAATATCTGTAGATCGGAAATGCACAAATTAAGCGAGTGATCTGTTCTCGTAATGAGCTGAAAGGTACGTAATGACGGGGACGGAGGACGGAACAAAACAACACTCTTGGCTCTTGCTTACCTCAGCGACTCGGTAACGAACGGATAACCCGTTGTGAGGAGAACGCTTTCACCTTTTGTGCAACTGTAACGGAAGTAGAAATAACTAGTGCAAATTGCAATGTTCAAGGATGTATTTAAAACTTTGAATTTAATAATAATACTATTTTATTTAATTCAGATTACAAAAGCCATATAAGTATATGGTTAGTAAAAGTCTTAACTTAATGTTAGTAAAACGACACTATACAAAATGGAAACGAGTGACACCTACGTGTGCAGCCGTATCCAGTGCACAGCATAGGTAGGTGGCACAGATAGGTGGCACAGCCCCATGCTGGCCATGGGGCTGTGCCACCTATCACACAATGTACTCAGGATACTGTGCGAGCCAGTACGCAATCTACCGAGAATAGAAGCGCACCGTTTCCGTATGATGGCATAAAAACCATCCACCCTGGTTAATAAACAAACATAACAAAACAAACAAACAACAAACTTGTTTGTATATAATGCAAACTAAACTTTGCAAGCTGATCGTCGAATCTTTTGTTAAAATAAGCTACATATTGTTTTTTATTGTCTTTGGATGACCAACAATCCTAGGGCCCATCTGATATACAGACGCCAGCACATCAAGATATACCAAACAGTCAGATATTTCCAATTAAATACAAACCTTACTTTTTTGTAATAAAGTTGAAACGCCACCTATAGACATCTGTATTGCCAAAGACTTTCGATCCCCTCAGTCTACCGTTGAAAGAAAATTGCATCCTGTTATTTCTGTGGAAAGTGTTCAAAAGTTCACAGCGGGTCTTGGTTCAGAAGGATTGCATTGAGCGGGACAACGCTCTCCTTCTCTCAATAACTCTTTCATACCGACTGCTTCTCTAGCAATACCAACATTACAACTAGCTTTCCTCAACTGGAAGGTAACTAACTATATTTTGTAAAATTCGCACTACTGAGCCACAAGATACAAGCGATGATTAATTTGTGGCTCAACGAATATTTCAAAACTGTATAAAGTATCTATCTACCTTTGAGTAAAAAGACGTTATTATTATTTTTAACCTAAAACAAATTCAGTCCGAACCGCTTAATAAAATAATCAACATCTAGCTAACACACCTTCAAATCAAGTCCTATCCTCCAAATTAACATCTCAAAGCCTTCTCCATACTCCCTAACCTTCCAATACTCCTTATTAATAAGGAACGGTAGCTCTCAAGCGCACACAGACAGACGGACACACGGACGCGGCGAGCGACATTTGTAATGATACTAAATAGTTGCGCGCGGTAGGTGCCCTGCTAGCGAGTAATGCGTTCTCTACTCGAAGAGGATGAGTATATGAGAAAGGGGATGACGCTGATTATATTAGGGATGATTTGGAAGACTATGTAGATCGAAATTGTCCGCAAAGTTTGGATTCGGCTAGGCTGAGAGTCGAAATGATTTTAGGACGACATTAAGTACCAAGAGATTCTAAGGATATCTTTTTGGTATATTTTTCATGATAAGTATTAAATAGATAGGGCCCTGCAGTCAACAGTCTTGAATGAAGTTGTAGTCTTATAGCTTTAGTAGCTAGGTTGGGTTGTAAACATCTGGCACGATCATGAACTTGGCTAAACAGAACTAATAGGACAAAAGGATCTATTAATTTCATACACAATCATAAACAGTCAGGATTGATCGATAGAGCGACCTGTTCTAAACGGTTAAGCTGATGATGGATGGGTTAACCAATTTTAAAAACAATTGAAGTAATCCAGACTCGAAGTATTCCGGTCTAATCTACAGTCAAAACGTTTACGTCAAAAGGCTAATGGGTTCACTTGTCTCGTTTAGACCGATAAACAAACTTACAAATTCATTACATAATTATAATTCTATACCCTCTACATCATCCTGCGATGCGTTTATTCAAAATCAAATCATTTATTGAAATTAGAATATTATAAGCACTTTTGAACGTGCTTTTGACCAAAAACCTAGAATTGAATCTATAGTTCTCCTTCCAAAAGGTTTCTATCTAGTAGGTTATCTTCAATAACTTCACGCTTGATAAACTCACACCCCATCGAATCAATGTCATAACAGAGCAAAAGAAGTCCCAATGATCAATCGAACTACTTCTTCAATCCCAAAACACACATAAAGCGGTCCAGTCAATAAGTCAGAAGCACCTATCTGCGTAATGTCTCGGCAGGCATTTACATATTTTAATGAGCACCGGAGGCCTATCTCCTAGTTACTAGGTAGGCGGCCACAGGTAGCCTGCTCAGCTCTCACCCGCTTTGTTTGATGGATGTGGCCGATTTGCTTTTTGCTAGTTCAATGCGAGCGTTTGAGATTATTACGAATTAATTAGTCAAGCTTTTTTGTTGGTAATGTGAGGCAGTTCGTTGATTGGTTGAAGGATGGTGATGATTAGGCTTAGGGTAGGTGTGAATGATGAAGTTTTCGTAATAGTCGACGAGTTGAATAAGGACCGATTTAAAGAGCCAACATAGAAGCTTTCCTACAATGAAAACACGCAATTTCTTGGGCACTTGACTACAGGACACAAGAGTTGATTTTGCGGAGCTCTTGTTTAAGAAAAGTATTGGTAAATTGTTTTAAAAACCCTTTGCCCGAAATATCAAAAAAGCAAAAACGTGCACTCAACGCCAAGCTACCGAATCTTAACATAAGTATTATAAAACAACGTCGCTCCAGCTGTCTGTACGTTTAGATCTTTTAAACTACGCAACGGATTTTAATGCAGTTTTCAGCTATATATAGAGTGATTCAAGAGGAAGGTTTATACGTATAGTTTGCACCAAGGGCGTCGCCAAGGGGTAGGAGGGGCGACTGCCCCCCCCCCCCCCCCCCCCCTAGCGATTCCAAAAGGTTCCTGTGCCTTTGATTGTATTAAAAATTCATACTTTTCCTATCCACCATATATCAACTTGCCTCCCTAGGCCATCAGCTGGCGAGTCCTGACGACGCTCTTGGTTTGCACCGTAGTATCTACATTGCACCCGTGCGAAGCCGGGGCGGGTCGCTAGTAACTAGCAATGTACAAAAGTCTATCATGTTGTCGTGACTGTTGCGCGTTGGGCATTATAGCATGACCGTGGCGGTTTTGACCGCCACGGTCATGTATACAAGGCTTGCTTTACACTATGTAAACTTACATTTAGACAAAACCAATATAACCGCTGACTCCTATGAACAGCAACCAAGCTACATTTGGACCGATGTCAAATATATTCAGAAAGTAGCTGTTAACATTACCCTAAGTGTGCTTTGGGGGGACTGTCTGATGTCTCGTGCATATTCATCGGCCGTCTGGGGGATACCGCCGATAATTAGAGAAGCTCAATTGATGGTAAAATCTATGGAAGCTCCTTTTTTTGGTCTAGGTGAGTCTGGTGGCGTGAGAGGGGTCGATGGTGTAGCTTTCGCAGTACCAATTATAATATAAAGAAGTAAAGTTTGCTTAGATGAGATTTACCGATCTGGAAGTACCGATTACAGAAATTATTTCGCTGATAGAAAGCCGTAATGTCGAGTGACATAGGCTATGTTTTATAGTGTAAGTATATATAATTTCCGCATGAAGTCGCTCACAGAAGCGGTTAGCGTTGGATAAGGCGCGAGAGTTTCTCTGGATTATTGAAGACATTATGTTCATTGCAATCGAGATTACATAGCGAAACAAAATAGGAAATAAAATTACAAGTTCACAACCTTGAAGGCACAAAGTAACCTAAAATTAAAAAAGTTAAATGGTTCTGTTAATGCTTAGAGCTTACCTGCAGAGTTCTATTTCTGGCAACTTTCTCAATATTACTACATACGGTGGTCCCCAAAACGAAACACTTTCATTCGTCGTAGGCTTTCATACGGTAATCCCAATTTGGCATGTTCATAATATATAGGTCTACCTACAGATACACACAGCATTTTAGAAAAAACAAAAGCTTCGTGGTTACCACCGACAATCAGACATGTGACCTCAGCAACATAACTCATTTATACCTGTAGGTACATACCTGATATATGTGTTTACCCTACATGAAATTCATTAACAAAGCCGCCTAATAACTTCCCCCTACGACCAGGGGGTGGTCAATGGTAGGAGGAGGGGGAGAGTTGACAAACAGCACCCTGTAATGTGCTACTGTTGAATTGCAAAAATCTCATTATGCTCTAACTGTCGTTATAGGAGTAATTAACTACCGTGGACAGGAGGCGCGGTGGAGTAGTGTTGTGCTAGTGTTTTGCTGGTTGGTTTGTTACTAAATAACGAATGAGGAGGTCGAAAACAACGAAAGCGATAGGGGGACGAATTAGAATTGGTGTTTCGACGAGACTAGGCAAGGAGAAGTGTCTAATTACTATGCGATTGATAAAAGGAATGGACTTCCTCTAGTCTTTCCATCTTAGTATCTCTTTGTCCAACCAGAGTTAGGTATAGGCTCAATTAACTACGAATTTGAAGTTGAAGAAGAAAACGTATGTTATGTCAACATACCAGAACATCACAAACCTACCAGAAGGTATTATTTGCTATCTCTTAAATCTTGATACTTTTACGCAACAATCACAACTATAAATCTATAATTATCGCAACAACATAGTACAGGCACTGGATAAATAGGTGCATAATATTAAATAGAGAAGGCTGTCTGAGGTAGGATAGTCCTGAATTACAGATCACCCGGCTCTGTTCATGGAACATCAACATAGGTCGAATAAACGAAAGACAAACATTACAATGTTAAAAAATTACCGACCAAGTTACATCACATATATGGCGAAACACTATTAACAATAACTTCAAGAACACATTATCAAGTAGTTAAATATATCTTATCTTCTTATATCTTGGGACAACTCACACACGGTCATCTGGTCCCAAGCTAAGCAGAGCTTGTGTTATGGTAACCAGACAACTGATATACATACTTATATAATTTATAAATACATACATATTATAGATAAACACCCAGACACAGAACAAACACTCATGCTTATCACACAAAGTTTGTCCTGGGTGGGAATCGAACCCACGACCTCCGGCTTAGCAGTCAGGGTCAGTGACCACTAGACCAACAGGCCCGTCATACAAAATAATACATAATTGCCGTGTGGTGCCGGCCGCGTGTAGTAGTATCCCATTTCTACCCGTGGGTGTCGTAGAAAGCGACAGAGGGATATTGACCAGAGGATGGGCAGCAGCGTCCTTCTGAGTACCATAACACCTACTGAGATCGCCAACATGCATCGGCTAAGCATGGCGATTACGGCTAAACCCCCCCCCCCCCTTGGGGAGACCAATGTCCAGCAGCCACCCAGTTACTTGATATACAACCCAGTTACTGGGTTGTATATCTGGTGGGGGTCGGATAAGCAATCAACCAGTCTGACAACCGATAACAATTGCCAAAGATCTACGAATGACAGCCGGGACCAACGGTATTACGTACTTTCCGAGGCACGGAGGGAACTCGGTATGAAATGAACCACCCATGGTCACCCATCCCTAGACCGACCACGGAAAAGCATAACCTTTGACCGATCGATCTGTACGGCATTTCCCTAACCACGAGCTCCTCACATAATTAATTATGACCGTTTATCTACCTACTCCACACATTTCTCTGTGCCATGGTAATTGTGTTTCGTTATAACGAGTTTTTTGGTGAGCGCGGTGACTCGACCCGCGGCGAACCTGTGTTTTGCTTTGCTCATTTCACTCCCTATAAGATCGGTGTGGGTACTGTATATGACTGTGAATGGACCTGAAGGCCAATTAAAATAATTAAAAACATTCAAAATCTAGTCTTGTTCTTATCTCAACGACAGTCAAGGAGAAAAATATTAGGTAAATTTGAGCATCTTTGACAGATTTACGTTGAGTTGCATAAAGCCAACATTAGTTTATTGGAGACTTTAAATTCATGCCATTATGAAGCTCTTGCTTACCTTTAGGTATATCTATATTTCTATATAACTAGGTACAGTCAACAGCAAAAAATCAGAAATTCAATACTAATGAACGGAGTTCGCGTCAGAACTGTGTGGCGTCGAAGTGATTCAAAACTATGTGTGTAACAATCACATACTTTTAATAAATAAAATAGTAATAAATTATATAAATTAGTGTTAGTAAATTAGTATTGTGTTTCTGATTTTGATCATCTACTTTTGCTGTTGACTGTACAGGTTAATAATATGTACGTTGTATAAAAACGTAAAAAGATCCATCACATAAATACACATACCTATTTCATATCAATCTATACTCCATTTATAATTGCATTACAAAAAATAGGCTCATAGAACCAGGAATGCAAAACATTTTATTTCATAGATATACCGTAAAAACAATTTTGATTAAAGTTATTTTAACATAATTTTGATAAATAGATCTAAGATAGTACTAAATATGGACGCATAATAATATAAACAGAATAAAAGTCTTTCAACGATTAGGTAACATTTTAGATTAGGTAGAATTACAGTGAAACGAATAACGTTCCGGGTATTGTTCATCCCTGCTTCTGTTAGGTTTTTAGCATTGACACTGTAATTTGAAATTGGAATTAAACATACTACAACTAAATGAAAGCCACATAATTTTAGAAGATAAATAATTAAAATGGTTACAAATACGCGCGACAGCTACTGTAAAAATAGATTATATCTAATAAATTCGGTGAATATCGTAACTATAACATGTTTATTGTACTTTTGCTACAAAGTGTGCATTAAAAATAACCTTTTTTAACTTCTGTCTAATGCTATTGTAAATGGAGCAGTACCTAAAGAAAAAAGCTGGGAACGACTTATTTTTTTACTGTTTTCAAAAACAGGAGGAGCACCCATTACTTTTTACAGTGTGTGTAGTCTGATTTCGATTATTCTTTTTTTAATGGAATGAAATTTAAATGGGACCAACTTTGGAGTCACTACTTAAAGTTGGTTCCATATAAATGTCATGAAAATATTCCACCTTTAAGGGTGGAAAATTAGGGGATGTCTTCTTCAGTGTTACTGTTTCTTAATGGATTTGGATGATAATAAGAAGCAAGCACTAAAAAAGAAAATATTAAAACTGTTTAAAAAAAAAGAGTTCAAAAACTACAAATAAAAAATAACTGTAATTCGGAAAGTCGGTGGCAATACAAAATTAAGGGGTCTTAATTTTTTAATATTCCTATTTCTTAATGGATTTGGATAATAAGAAGCCGGCACTAAAAAGTAGAAAATAAAAAAAAACTCATTTGAAAAATGTCAACTACCTTCAAAAACAACAAAGTTAAAAACTACTATAATTTCGGAATTCGGTGGCAATACAAAACAACAAACAGAACCAAAGCCGTCGACTTGCGAAATTAATGTTATTTTTTACTTTGTTTTTAAAGGCTTCTTTAAAAAAATTTTTTTTATAATTTGATGGTCAATATCCTACTAACACAGCAAAGCTGCTTTACGACAGGAATGGGTATGGTGGTAGGATTTCCCCGGACAGGGTCATTCACAAAGAACTCTACTACTACTAAATGATTGATCATGTCTCTAGGCGGGATAACGAATCCATACAGCGGCGGTCGTACAGAGAAAAGTGGAGGGAGTCAGATCGCGCGACAGATGATCTATGCGATGGACTGATCAAGTGAAAGCCGCAGTAGGAAACCGCGTGTCTAACTGCGCCAGACAGTCTGCTAACAAGGAAAGATGGCAGGAGACCATGCGGAGAGCTGTGTCCACCTCAACCACCGAAGTGGACGCCTCGACGTGACTACGACCGTTCTGCCAAGAGCGAAACGACAGAGAAGAGATAAATGAAATGCTGGAATAGTAAAAAGAGCTTTAATCAAATGTTAAATCAATCATATCATCGATATCCATGCTATCCATCTCTGCTTTTCCATCCCGTTTGTCTTTTTCTTTCTGGATCGAATCTTCTAACTCTTTCTGTTTGGAAGTCGGAATCTCAGGTTCTTTCTCTTTTGTAATCGGAATCTCTGGTTCTTTTTGTTTCGAAGTTGAAACCTCTGGTTCTTTTTGCTTTGAAGCCGGTGTTTCCGGCGCTTTGCCTGCTACAGTCTTTCTTCGTTTTTCTTTAGGACTTGGTGCTACTATGTTTAAGTGACTTTTCTGAAATATTAGAAGTAAGTTTTCAATGGGTAAGGTCACCATAAATTATAGTTACTTTACGTAATTCTAGTTTATGGCCATTTGTTTTATTCGCCAGCGGAAATCACCAACTCTAAAAGAGAGTATTCGTAGATACATACACATCAAAACTTGTTATTTTTACGGTTCAAATATTAATTTCAACATCAGAATATAAATAATATTTACACACTCAATAAGAACAAAAAATGACACAAAAGAAAATATAACATCTCAGAACAAAAAAATCAAAAAACAAATCTGCATCAAAAATTCGTCGGCATCACTGCCAATTCACCAATTGGTAACGTGTCCAAGGGAGTTATCAAGTTTAGAAATAATATTTAAAGTTACAATACTAACACTAGGTTTAAGAAGATCCTTTATGATACAATAGTTTTGAAAGCTATCTAAGCTTAGCAGTTAACGTTTAAAACGACTTTGCAAAAACTTGGTAAATAAGAGTGTCCAAGGAGTTTCCTGCTCGTTCTTCACCATAGAGATCTAACTACGTTTTGGTAGATAGTTCTATATGGTGAAGAACGGCTAGCTTCAATTTTCTGACTAACTATCCGACTCCTTGATCATTCAAAAGTGCCTGTAAATGGTTTAATTGAAACAAATGTTTTGACTTTGGAGTTTTAAATATATTTGCGTTAAAAACTATGATTAGCACCAACCGTACCACCAAACGTAGATCGAGTAGGTACTAATTACTAACCTATATCACCCTATATTGGACAAACCCGCGTGCAGGTCCAATTCGTGACATTGCATCGATTAGTTCATCAAACAGCGTGTTGTAATAAGTCAATTAGGCATATCATTTCAACGTGAAAACAGCAATTGCATAAATAAACAGCTCCATCACACAGCTATTTAAAGATTCAGCATCGGATTTAAATTTAAAATCGTTGTTAATATAACTGGGATCCGATTCATGGGGTTCGCAACGACTGGTGACTTTTTAAAGTGATTTGTAAGGTGGACATTTACACCAAATACTTTGGACCAAACTTGGCTAGTGCAGGCAGGCCAAGGAGGCACTTCCTGCGATTGACGGCCGCGTCACGAGGCAAACCCTCCGACTGCCCAAACAGCAGCTACGTGTGGTCACAGCCGCCATAAATGGCCATAGGTCGCTCCGTACAGAGCAAAGTACTTCGGTAACCCAGGTAACCTACGGAAGATTGCCAGCGACGTCAAGGCGCTACTGGCCTTTCTTGAGGAGCTCGGGTGGATCGAATGACTTACTTCCCACCTGTACGCAAAATACGCGCTGAGACGTGGAGTTACGGACACCAGCCCGTCATACTACTAAGGTGGACATTTTAAATAATGAGGTGATGGTTTGGTTGTGCACGTATGAATTTGGCTTCATCTGTATGCATGCAATAAAGTTATGTTTTACATATTACTTATACCTACCTAAATAATGTAAGTTATTAAAATGATCAAAGTTTTGAGTGTCAACGGCCTATATGACGGTATGACTTTATCTTCAGATTTCAGTGCATTTTTCTTTTATGTTGATATGTACCTAAGTATGTGAGTTTATGTTTTTAAATTCTGATTACAGAAAAAAACCTAGTGAGGGGTAAATTAAAAAAAAACCCCTATCTAATATTTGTTTGCTATTTATTGTGACAGGACACAGCAGCTACTCCACGTCCTTACACAAGCCCGCCACACTAATCCTAAACCACTGTAACACCTAGGTATAAGCCAGAATCAACAGTGGCGACCACCCGAAGAGCGCCGAAGCAATGAAGCTCAGCTCGACGAGTCCCAGAGAAACGATTCAACTGTCTTGGATCCCGCAACGAAATTAACTAAATAGTCCCTACACTATTTAGTAAACCTACCCTATACATGTTTGCACAAATAAACGTACCTAATTAATTTGATTAAATTTAGCACATAGGGTACCTACCTAGGTACTCATGAAGTTGAACATCTAGGTATAGTCAATAATGTAATAATGGAATGCCACGAACAGTAGCCAGAGACCAGAAAATATGAGTAAAAGAAAGAAAAACTTAAAGAAATGAAATAAAAATGGCGGCTAAACGTAGGAGCACATCATGCTACTTCACTCGACTAGTATAGTGAGTGAGTGAGAGGGCCACAAGCGCCGACATTTTCCATTCTTTATTTATTGGTTATAGCTATAATACATTATTTTGACTTACCAGCGAGGGACAGCGTCTCACTAGAAGTTTCACATCGTCTGCATTAATTGTCGATCGTTTAGCATGCCTGTAAGAATCGAAATTTAAATTCTTAACTTAGGTAGGTACAAAAGGTTGCCCAAGTTCTTGTACGTATTGGATAACCAATTCCTACCTCTGATTTCGTTCTACCCAACGACAACTAACTTAGTAGGTAGATAATATTTTTTTTTTTTGAGGCAGGAGTGGGAAATCCTCATGGACGCCCAGACTGTCCCAAAGTTGAAACAGTCTGGGCAGTGCCGGACACTTACCGGCTAAAACCACACTCCTGCCTAAGCGTGAGCCCCTGCTATTATATTGCAGGGATTTTATGAGGCCTTTTATTTACTTTTACATTTTGCTGATTACTTATTTCTTTTATTGACTATTTTATCATTTTTTCTATATAATCTATAAATTTATCTTTCGTCTTTTTTTGCGCTATTAATATACAACAATTGTGTTTACTTAATTTGGTTCCAATTTTTGTTTCAAGGTCGTGCCTGTGGAAGCCATATACAGGGCATTCCGTCAGGAGATGGAGGATCGTCTCCTGACTGTCGGGGTCACAGATACACGCTGGGTTCTCCTTGCACTTGAAGCGAGTCAAGTATTCAGCGAACCCACCGTGTCCCGTAAGGGCTTGGGTCAGCTCCTTTGTCATCCGTAGTTTCCGCACCGTCCTGTATGCCGCAGAACAAGTTTGCGGGTCTTCGTCTCGGCCTCGCCAGTCCATATATATAGCGCGGCTCCGACTTTACCCTCTATCTTGCTGGCGTCTGTGAAAATTCGCACCGCGTAATCGCGGTGGGAGTTGTACTGCTCCTCGTCTACCAGACGTCGTAGTTCTATGCCCTTCTGCTCAGCTGGATGTGGTGCCTCCAGCGCAGATGCCACACGCTCAATCTCCCGGTCTCCCAGCGCAGGATGGGACACCCCCTTCTTGGCCTCGTATAGCAAGGCCACCTCTCGAATTCGGAGGTCGAGAGGGAGTATCCCAGTTAGCACCAGCGCTGAGTGAAGGGAGACCGTGCGATAGGAACGACACATTTTCTGCGCAAAGCTCCGCTGGACGGCGTTCAACTTCTTTTGCACTCCGACTTTGTTCGCGGCCGGCGACCACGCACTCGCTGCGTACAGGACGATGGGCTCCACCACGGCCGTGTAAATACTGCGGATTATTTCCGGGTGGAGACCCCAGCTGACCCTAGCGGCCCTCGACAACCTCTTGTGTATCCCGACGGCTCGGGAGCAGACGTTTGCGACGTGGGTATTAAATGTCAGCTTGTGGTCGATGGTGAGACCGAGCAGTTTGATTTCGTTTGACATGCCAATATCCACTCCGCCCATCCTCAGACTTGGGGTGTCGTGTTTTAGCTTTCGCGTAATAAGCATAGCTTTAGTCTTTTGCGGCGCAAATTTAAGCTTATTCGCGACACCCCAAGTCCGGACGTACTCGAGGGCGACATTGGCATCCCTCTGCACTTCAAGTGCCGTCTCCCCATCGAACACAAGGACAACGTCGTCTGCAAATGCCTGACACTGGATCCCTCTACTCTCCAGCCCCTTCAGTAGAGGATCCAGCACGAGGTTCCAAAGTATGGACCACCGATTGATCCCTGGACGCATCCTTTCTCGGTCCTGGTCTCGTACTCCGCTCCCGCATATCGGACTTTCACCACTCGCTCGGACAAGTAACTGTCCATGACCCGCCTTAAGTTTACAGGACACTTTTCCTCAGCCAGACGCACTCTGATGGCTGGCCACCATGCGCTGTCGAAGGCTCCCTCAATGTCCAAGGACACAATCGTGACAAGCCTCTTCTCAGCGAGTCTGCCACGAATGTGCCCCATCAGTTCATAGAGGGAGTCCTCGGTGCTTTTCTGTGGCATGAAGTCGTACTGGCGAGTACTCATCCTAGTAGGTAGATAATTAGGTACCTACTTCCTACTTACCTACATAAAAAATCTCTTTGGTTCTAGGTACCCTACCTACCTCATGTGCAATGCAATGCAAGGCTAAAAAATATCAAAGCATCTCCTACTATAACTACCTACGCAAAAGTTTTTTCTTTGATTCCAAAAAACAATAACTATTTAGTCTATGGTTAGAACTTTCTGGATACTTTAGAATTTGAATGATGTAGAATATAGTTTTTATACTATGACATTTTATGTCAGGGAGACCGACAGCTCGATTAAGAGCTAAAGGTCATGTAAGTCTTACCTCTCGCTAATTATATTACTTAATATAGTCTCCTGAAAGTCGCTGATACGTTTTATTTAACGTAGCGTAGATACCTCGGTAATTCCGGTAATTCGTACCTACTTGGTACAAGCACAGAATACTTAATAGTACTACGTACAAGTGTAGCTCAGGTGCTACAGTACCTACCTACCTACTTATTTTATATTTTCTGGGTGATGAAGGAAATGTATCTAATGTACCTACTTATGTTAAGAATATCATTGGTTTTATAACGAATGTTACGTCTGGTCGCTCTTAGGAGTAGAAGAACAAATAGTTTCTAATAGGTAGGTAAGTACATACTTTGCAAAAGCTTCCAAATCAGCTCCGTAAACCGACAGTTTCTTATATACAAGCTCCGCTACAATTTCCATGGCAGGCTTTGTTATCTCTAGGCCAAGGAAATGGCAAGTTTCCGTGCCGATTGTTCGAACATCCCGGTGCAGAGCAGCTCGAGATTTCTAAAAAAATAATTACGTTAAGCGCCATCTATGACATCTATTTGAAACTACGAACAAAATTAGTAATCTGCACTGTACGAGTACGATGTATGTAGGTACTAGGAACCATTTTAATAAATTATCTTCATGCTTGTTGGAACCAAATACGTTATTTTTATGCATAGATGACGTAGATTTCAGAATTAGATTTTCATCTGTTTTACAGTTTTACTTTAGCCAGTGTTTAATCAATTTAACCTCAAACTTAACATTCAACAAAATAAAATTGGTGAAATCTCAGGTCAAGTAAATTTTTACTTGATCTGAGGGTGAAATATATAACTTACTTGAGCTGAAGATAGATTTTCAAAAGATGTCATTTTTGCTCCAGTTACAAACAAATGAACAAACAATTCTAAGTATTTATTTCTGTTTCGCGATTGTAGTAAGCGTAATAAAATATATTTAATCCTTTAAAACTATGTACCAAAATTAATGTCCTATAGTTACATAAGTGTTTTTCTAAAAAGGTTCTATTTACAATTGTATATGTTTATATTATAAAACAAAAGCAGAACTTTTGACAAAACGAAACCGGCAAGTTATTGTTATTTTTCCAATGTTTTTGTATTTTTTTGACACTTGAGACTTGACTTGAGACACTAGAGTAGACAGTGACAGTGTGCGTGGTGTGGTGTTGACATTGACACAACGTTTATAGTAGTGTTGGGCTGTTGGGTCCTCCACACGTATGCTACCACACTTGTAGCTACTCACTTCGATACAAAGAGTCACTCACTCTTTTTATTTTGATGTGCTAGCACCCTTTAGGATTTATTCTTCATTGAATGTTGTATGTAGGTACATACCTCATGTGTTGTTTAAGTCTACGTATACAGTTTAGACTCTTTTGAACCATTTGAACCGAACTTGTCTTAGCCGAAGTGTGACTATTTTTATTTTACATTTTTTTTAGAAAGCTTTTGAAAATTTTGCGTGCAAGGTCAGAGGGTAGTATAATCTTTAGCATAATCTTTAGTAGGTACTGACTTTGTCCATATCTATAGTTTTTATAATATTTAGTAGGATAAATATTTATAATTCACAAACCAATCTAAAAATAATCAAAATTAAAACTAAAACCTTGTTTGGTATGGTCTGATGTGCTGGTGTCTGTAGTCCGCGCAATTTGATTACAAACGTGCAGTCGATGCCCCTTTTTCTCTCTCATCATCAATCGTGCGAATCGAGCTATACGACGTTAGGTACCGAGTGAGTCCGAGTGTGCCTCTAATAATAATAATAATATGTGGGGACATTTTCACTTCACACACGGCCATCTGACCCCAAACTAGGGAGACCCTGTACTATGGGTGTCAGACAGCTGATATACATACACAAATACATTTTTTTTGTAAATACATACATATATAGATAAAACAACACCCAGACACAAGGCAAACACAAGTGCTCATCACACAAATGTTTACTCTGGGCAGGAATCGAAACCGCAACACGCTGCCCAGCAGTCGATCGCTCAGCCACTGCGCCAACCGTGTCGTCGCCTATGAGTGCTGTGCAGAGGCGTAACAAGGGTGGGGCAAGTAGGGCACGTGCCCCGGGCGCCTTTCGAAGGGGGGCGCAAAAATAGCCAATTATTAAATTTAAAAATCTAAATACAGTACAATAAACCATTAAGTATGTTATTTTCACTTTATTACTTCATAACAAACAATCACGTTTACGATTCCCGCGCTTCGCGAATAAGCGCAGAGTGAGCTGGGAACGCACCACTCCCTATGACTCTATGAGTGGCGTTCCTCCGGACACACTACATCAAAAAGTGATACCTTCAAATCTTCAACAACATTCATAGAAAAGTTGAAATTAATAACGCAACCTATGAGGAATTACAATTTGCTTACGATTTAGCTTCACATTGGCACTCCATGGTATGTGAGGAAGCTCACTTTGTATTGTCCTGTACCATATCCCATTATCGCGAGAAACAATGTCAAAAAAATCTTTTTTTAAAAAAGGGAACCGCCTTAAAAAAAACTAAAAAGTGATAAATAACTTTAGCACAGAACACATGACGTTAGTTTCGGAAGTCGGTGGATTTGTTCTGTTTGTTGTTTTGTATTGCCACCGACTTCCGAAACTAAAGTCATGTGTGTTCTGTGCTAAAGTTATTTATCACTTTTTAGTTTTTTTTAAGGCGGTTCTCATTTTTCAAAAAAGATTTTATTTTCCACTTTTTAGTGCCTCCTTGTCACCCAAATCCACTAAGTAACGGCAACACAGTTAAAACAGAGATAGAAAGTCCTCCAAAGATAGAACGATGGAAGAAACGAAAACGTCTTCTCGGTATTTGTTGATTTTTTCAAAAAGCGCTGAATAAATTTCTGTTTGTTGATACTAAAACCTTCTCCAGAATGTAACAAACACTTATGAAAACCGCATCAAAATCAGTTCAGCCAAGCGGGAGATAATCGCGGACAAACATACATACATACATACGAACATACGGGTCGAACTGAGAACCTCCTTTTTTTTTTGAAGTGGGTTAAATACTCCTTCCACTGAGATGCAATGAATTTTTTGTATTTGGTTAGAATTCTGAGTATTCTGGTTTTAGATGTTACAACTCTGTGTTACGGCTGCGACGGTTAAAAAATAAATGAAAATAATTTGGAGATTTCTATAGTTGCGATGTTGCGACGGAGGCCAGTTATACGAAGAAATATTGGATATTCAAATGCTAATATCTATAAGAAAAACCAACCTAAAGAAATCAGAAGAACTACTTGAATTAAATTGTGAAGCGGGGATGAAATCGTATTCCAAATCTGCGCATTTCTTTTCAAATTCTGCTTGTTTACAATTGCAGTATCAATCGCAAGTTGTGAGCGATCTTTTAGTACGGTCGTACTTATACTGTGCTTTTAGAAAGATCAAGAAAGATTAAGCGACCTAGATTTGCTTAGTGTAGAGCGAGAAGAGACATAAAACAAATTTCGAAAACATCATCTAAGTATATGTTTGCGTTCAAGAAGACCAGGAAGGTGCAGTTGTAAATGCAGTTGTCCTATTTATGGATTAACATTATAAAAAAGATAATAAATCTCTGTTTTGTATGTAATATGATTAATGATTACTGTATCTGTTTTAAGATTTAAATAAATACATAGGGGCGCAACTAATGATGCGTGCCCTAGGCGCCACTATCGGTTGCTACGCCCCTGGTGCTGTGTGTCGCATGCCACGATGTCCTTACGTTCCGCTACAGCACATCTGTATACTTGCACACTCGTAGCCTCGCCTCATTCCTGGTAGCACACTTGAAAGAGTGCCTCGCATGATCCTCATTATAAAAGAGTTTACTACACAACACTAGTTAATACATTGTAGCTACCTACTGGGCCCAAGTAATCTAAAAGCAAAACCATCGATTCGAAAAGGAAGTTTATACAAGCAAAGGTACAAGTAGTGATGTGCCGAGTACGGCTTGACTCGAGTCAGACTAGATTCCTGCTTTGGACTCGCCTACTCGAATACCAACTTATTTTGATACGAGGACATTTTCGCGGACTCTATTCCGGTACTCGAACCAGGAAGAATCGATTTTGTACTCGCTGACTCGATTCTGTTATGCAAATGTATATCATTATAAAATGATTATAAGAGTACCTAAATGATAGGCACAGACGCCAGCACATCAGGCCATTAAAAATTTTTAAATTTGCCCAATTGAATTTATTAACCTTACGCTTTTGTAATAAAATTGAAAATCTATCAAAGAAATTTGAGATTGCTGTAGCTTGTGTGGACTCTGTACCTACCTACTTAGTAAGATTGACATTATTATTTTAAGATTTTGTAGTAGGTAGTTAGAGGTTTTGTCAGCTGTTTTGCATTTTAGCTAAGTAAGAAGTAGGTGTTGAAGTTTGTAAGGATTGCAGAATAAAGGGATTTTTTTTTTTTGAGACGCCTTGAATGGCTTCGACTGAGGCGCAAATATTTTTCAGTCTCTTTATAAGGGATAATCTAATCAAAAACATAACATGTATTTTTATTGAACACTTCCTATTTCATTTTTTTTATTAAATAAAAAAAAATATATATACCTATTTTTACAATCACAAAACTAAAGAGAAAATGAAACGCACACTAGGAAGAAATGAAAACACTGTACGCGGGGCAGCCCTATTGCATGTTAAGGTACCGCGCGCCTGTAGGTAATTATTTCAAGGACAGAGCCGAGCCACAATTCTGTTGGATATCATTACTGTGCCCAAAGGGTAAAAACAGGACCCTTATTTCCAAGACTCCACTGTCCGTCTGGCTGTGTCACCAGGCTGAATGTCATTGAAATTTTCACAGAATAAAATAAATATTCAAGAGAGGGAAATAAATATTTTTTCAACACACTTGCTTATAAAATGGCTCTAATTTCACCGCAATTAGGCACATAATGACACCTGTAATCAAACTGAGACTTTTTCATTGCTATTATTCACAAGTGAGTTATAGGGTTTTTTTTATTTTATTGGTTGAGTTGCTTTGTTAAAAAAGTTGTTGCTTAAAAAAGTTTCGATACAAAAAAGATCGTGTTCAATAGTACAAATAAATTAATGTACCCATGCTTGCTCATTTCATGCAACTTCGTATTTAAATAGATAATTTCAACTTGTACGTTTTTAATAAATAAAACTTTCACTCAAATATAACTTTTCTTTTCTCTGTAATAAAAAAAACTTAGAATTCCCCATTTTGTACGTGGCTAGAACGCTATCCGCGAAAAGACTAAAAGAATGATCTTTTAGTCTATGGCCGATCGCCATTATTTGATGCGCGCGCATAGGAAAACTGATAAATTTTTCCCGCCATTGCGAAAAAAATTTCACAACTCGTTTTCACTGTTGATAATATTTTTTTAGTATTATTATTTTCTTCACAAGTGTGTTGAAAAAAGTCGTATGATACACGTGTGTATTGATGATTACCGGCCTCGGCTCTCTTAAGACCCTCACCTAACGGCTCGGGTCTCAATGGCGCCTCAGCGGTAATCACCAACATTACACACTCGTATCATAATGTACTATTTCAACACACTTGCTCATAAAATGGTTCTAATTTCACCGCAATTAGGCACATAATGACACCTGTAATCAAACTGTGACTTTTTCATTACTATTATTCACAAGTGAGTTATAGGGTTTTTTTTTATTTTATTGGTTGAGTTGCTTTGCTCTTAAAAAAGTTTTGATACAAAAAAGATCGTGTTCAATAGTACAAATAAATTAATGTACCTATTTCTTTATTTATTTACACTTCATGCACAAAGGTCATGCAACTTCGTATTTAAATAGATAATTTCAACTTGTACGTTTTTAATAAATAAAACTTTCACTCAAATATAACTTTTGTTTTCTCTGTAATAAAGAAAACTTTGCAACTTTGCTTTGAATTCTAACGCTATCCGCGAAAAGACAAAAAAAAAGAAACCTCATTCTTTTATTTTATGGCCGATCGCCATTATTTGATGCGCGCGCATAGGAAAACTGATTAGGTATTTTTTCCCGCCATTACGAAAAAATTTTCACAACTCGTTTTCACTGCTGAAAATATTTTTTTTGTATTATTTTCGTCACAAGTGTGTTGAAAAACGTCGTATGATACACGTGTGTATTGATGATTACCGTCCTCGGCTCTCCTAAGACCCTCACCTAACGGCTCGGGTCTCAATGGCGCCTCAGCGGTAATTACCAACATTACACCATAATGTACTATTACCGTTAAAAAATGGTGCAATATAGTATAGATAATGGTACGGGACCCTTTGTGCGCGAGGGCCAGTTTTTTAATGCCAATTTGTTTCATGGTTTTTTTGGTGTATTAAATATCATTATTTCAAAATGTATAAACATTTTAATATTGTAGTACAACTAAGACTAACATGGAATAAAACATAATTGTTTTTTTATTATTATTTATAATGAGCATTCTGTACAACACAAGCATAACATCCCAGGTTATTAAAATAAAATATCATAAATCTAGACTGGTCGGATTTGCTGTTATATTATTATTTAGGAACAATTGTGACTATCTCTATACTATTTTTTTACTGTAATTATGGTCCTTACTGTTGTGTTGATGATTTGTAAAATTGATGAGGTGCCAAATAAGACGTAAAGGCTAAAATAGATGCAAAATTTTTGTTTATGTTGCCAATTCCCCAACTTGCTCCTAAACTTAACATTTAAAACAGCACTGTTTACACACATTCAAGTAACTAAACAAAGTTAAATTAGGTTCCATCATTGTGTAAACGACTTTAAAGGCTTAACCGATACCCAATCTTTAACTAAAGTAATAAAGGACGCCGTTATCTTTAAATTAATGTCATTCAAAAAGAAACAATACATTTTAGTTTATAAATTACTCAATTTTGATTTATTATTATTGCTGCATTAAGTTTAGACATGCATAACTGTTGTTTTATTTTACATTAATGCGAATTAATTGAGAAAAAAGTTATAAAACTCAATACAAACGTATTCCTAGCATAGAATTTCGTTTCCAACAATAACAAATTTATTTTGAGTATCCGAAGAATATTATAAGTAGACTTATGGGTAAAAAATATTTATACTTAACAATATCATATTTTATGCAAATATTTTAATCGTCAGATGTGCCCTACTGCATCAAATACCTAATGGTGACATTTTCTTTCCTTTGTTTTGTCACGAAAAGGCGATATAGGTGATTACCTATAACAAGAAGATGCGTGAGGATACTGTTTTACACTTTTCGTGTGACACATCTCTAACGCTTAGGGCACATCTACGATATAAATCTTTGACTTTATGCACGTATTCCGTAACCCTGGTAGGTATTCATAAGAGGATCGCTTGTAAAACTGCGGCAAATTTAAAAAATCGTGTGATCTACTCAATATATTTTTTTGTGGAATTAGGACTTATCTTTCTATTAAACATTCGTGTGGTCATACTGTGCAAAAACAGTCTTGATACTACTCAATATATTTTTATGTGGAATTAGGACTTATCTTTCTATCAAGACTGTTTTTTCACAGTATGATCTGGGATATAATACCACGATTTTTAAATTTGCCGCCAATTTCATGGGACGCGACTCGCTTGACACACTCTAGTATGAAGGTATTATTATCTATACAAATAAATAAAATTGAAGAGTCTTTTTAATGTAGTAGAGAGTAATGTCAAAATAGCAATAGAGTAATTTAAATGAAACAGCTTTAAAACCATGTTTTTATGCGTATAAATGAATTTGAATTTTTAGCACGGTACATATTTACTAAAAAACCGATTTAAAAAATGTTTGTTTGTATGTCTGTTGATTCCGGCTATTCTGCTGGCTGTTCGGATGGTCTGAAATTTACTGTCCTTTCACTGGCATATAGCTGATGTTATAAGGCTACACCACACGCTACTTTTATTTTAGAAAAAGATTTAGTGATCCGCGCAAGAAATTAAAACGTTAGTTACATAAATGTTCCGTTCTTACATTGTGAGATACAGAAAATAAGGCATTGCATATTTAAATAATGTGAAAAATCATTATACATTATCTTTTAACAATCAAAACCTAAATTGCAAAGTTTTATTTACATACTCAATAAATATTATTTTAAAATTCTTCAGATACTCAAAATACTTAACGCTTATTTTCACTCTTGCTTCACAAAAATATATATTTGTATATATTCTTCGGTATAAATCGGTGCGTTTTATACTTTCTTTACGATTTGGACTACGTCTTCGTCAGATAACACGTGGTCTATGCCCACTTTCTGCGGCTGATGCTTCACTGAAGAACCCCACACGAGAGCACTGAAAAAGAAAAGTTAACATCACACATCTAAAACATCTCTTATTTGAAGTCATGTCGAATTAATTTTTTAACTAGACCATTTCAAAGCACTTTTTATTATTGTCATTTACAAGAAGAATTAAACCTGGTTGCCAGTTCCAAGAGGTAGTTCTGTATGGAGAAGAATGGTAAAGAAACTTTTTTTTTGTTAGCCTGTTCTGTCCCACTCCTGGGCAAAGGCCTCCCTCTATGCCTTCCATCTTTCCCGATTGTGGGCTTCCTCCCACCAGTTTTTTCTGCTGCATGCCAGACAAACTGTGGGCTCAGGTGACACAGAACTGGAGCCCTGAGACAGTAAGACGGCGTTGCCGCAGGCTACGAAGGTCATGGCGGGACGAACTGGACGGATTTCTCCAAAGAAACTTATTATTTCAAAATAAATGTTTTACAATATTTTGTATATATGTATGTCTATACTACCACAAAGTACGTAAGGCTGCGGCGCGCCCGAGCAGAGAGACCACTCAGAACCAACCGCCATTTTACTCACGCACACATTGACATTACGTTTATAGGCAATCTCAAGCAGTTTCAAGCAGACATCAGTCTCGACTGTCACGTTTTGTCTAAATGAATAAATCAAAGACATTGACATTTCATGATGAACAGAAAAAAAAATGTTATAAAAAATGCAGAGTTCCAACCAGTGTCAATAAAATTTCATATTGTATTTACAGAGTCAATACAGTAGCAGCCCTAGTGAGTCTGGCAAGTTTAGGTAATTATTTTTGAAGATGGCGGGAGCGATCCTTCTGTACCCTTTATATGTTGTGATACTACTATTATAACGCTGAAGAATTTGTTTGTTTGACCGCGTTCATCTCTGGAACTACTGGATCGATTCTGAAAATCCTTTTGCTAATAGGTAGCTATGTTATCCCTGAAGGCTATAGGTTATATTTTATAAAAAAAATGGGATCTGTAGATCAAGTTATGGGTGTGCAAATCCAAAGACAATGTACCTTGAATAAAATCACAATATACAATAGCCGACCATTCCTGAGGTAGCTGCGCGGTGCGGAAGGAATGACAGTTGCGACAACTTATCGTATCAATGACCTCTCGCGTCACGTGACCACACCAATTCCGCACCGCGCAGCGACTTCAAGAACGGTCTCAGTTAACCTATTGACCGCCACGTCAACTTAATACATAATTTTAGAAATGAAAACGTAAAGGGGTGGGATCCTGGTGTCCTGAAACACAGGCCACGAGCCTAGCTTAGGCACCAGTCTCCCACAATATATACGTACTTGAAATGTGTATAATTATCTAATCTGGCCAATTTTAATTTATGTATATTGTGGTGAGAAAATAAAGTTGATTGATTGACGTCAAAAAACACAAACGTAACCCTCCGCGCCAAGCTACGAATTACTACTCTATGAAGGAAAATTCTAAACGTAATAGCATAGAGTAGTAATTCGTCTGTCATGCCTGTTATGTAGTCGCGACCGTGATGTACAGGGCACATTTTCGATTGTCATTTATACATGACTGTGGCGATCAAAATGTTAAGCGATCGGGTTATAGTTAATGAATATAAATAAATAAATAAATGATTCCGTTCAGCAGTAGTTAAGTAAGTGAACTAAACTTTATATGTGTTTGAACACAACAAACAGTCTAGCCAAAATTAATTGTAACAAACTTACTATTTAAATTCCTTGACAATTGATCTATGCAGTTTATTACAAAAGTCTTCAACACTAGTCCGGTCGGCATGCAGTACCACAGGCGCGTTATAATCGGGCAATTGTCCTTTAGGTTTCGTGTATATCCTGATGAGCTTCAAGTATTCCCACATTTTCTCCAATAAGTCGTCGAAGTTCCATTTGTGATGGGCCGAGATAGGTACACAATGGGGTATCTTGTAAATTACGTCCAATTCTTCTATGCTGATTTGATCTGTGGAGCAAATAAAATGGCATTGCAATATAATCTAAATTAAAAACTTTCTTTTATGGTCTTATAGGCTTGCGATTGGCCGCAAATCACCAGATCTTAAGTGATGACGCCTAGGATAAACCGGTTCACTTGAGGCTTGAAGATACCCAGATTATATGTGCTACATATGGGGGAATAGAGAGAAAAGCAATGAATTCCACAAACTGGCAATTCGCACAATAAATGTGGAAGCAAAGCACTCGGTTCGAGACCATGGAACTTCAACCGTATAGCGGTGACTCTGCTCCTCCGATGATGGAATGGAGATGGAAGAATTAAATTATGCAATCCCAAAGCACACTCTAAACTAATATTATAAATAAGTAAAATTGATCATCTTATTAATAAAAATCTTCTGTGCGTGTGTATGAAAGTGAACTCCTTCTAAACGGCTGGACCGATTTTGATGAAATATTTTTTGTGTGTTCCAGTGGATTCGAGAATGGTTTAGATACACAATTGGACCCGGTAGGTGGCGCTGTAGTCGGTTTATTTTTTTCAGGGCAGGACAACGTCTGGCGGGCACGCTAGTTTAATTATAAGAAGTAATCTTTGAAAGTACTAATATAGTTACAAAAAAACCTACACTATTGGCGAGTACCATAACTAAGCTCCGTTTATGGATCACTTGACTACCACAAATGGTCTGAAGTTAGTCATAAATATTAGCAGAAAACTAAATTACTTCAGACCAATGAATTCCTAATTATAGAAAGATGCCGTTTTTCCATTTTACGGTTAATATTTCAAGAATTTCCAAACATCGTGCTTTAGTTAGGTCCAAGTTTAGTATGTGGGCTTCTTTCGGCTGAATGATAAAGATTATTTTCAGATACAGATATTGCTGCACAAATAATGATAAACTTTACATGTACATTAAGGAAAATGATACATGAAACAATGTTTACGTGTCATCATTTATCAATGTATGAAGCACAAACAGAGAAACAGCCAAGTTCAAAATATTGGAAATTAATTGACCAGTTCCGTTAAACTTGATAATTGATAACATTCTTTTAGTATTAGCTACTAAAGGAATGTTATCAATTATCAAGTTTAACTGAAACTGTAAATATTTAAAGTTTTCTATAGAAAACGTAAGGTAAGTTTATGATTAGTTTCTGACCAGTAAATCTTTTTATTACGGATAAAATTAATATTTGCGAAAGAGTGGTGTCATGAGTAGAAGTATCTAGAATCTCTAGAGGTATTTATTACTTACCAATCTTATTAAGCAAATAAATACAAGGCATGTACACCCTGTTTCCTTCAATGACATCAATCAAATCATCACTATTAGCATCATACCGGAGAGTAATGTCAGCGTTGTGAATTTTGTACTCAGATAAAATTGTTTTCACTGTTTCTATGTCCAACTCAGTTTGTGTGCACTGTAATGAGAGAAAATTGTCATATTAGTTACACTATGACAATATTTTACTTCATATTATTTTGTATTATTTTTACGCAACAGAAATAATAATTCAACTATTTTAAAAGCTATAATATAGGTTCTGCTTAGTTTTTTTCCCAACTATGTTGTTGCTACGTTGTTGTTGTTGGTGTTATTGTTGCTGTGTGTTATTGTTGCTATGTTGTTGTTGTGTGTTGTTGTTGTTGTGTGTTGCTATGTTGGGGATAATAGACATTCACGCGAACGAAGTCGCGGGCAAAACTTATAGCTCAAACTTTAATATAAGATACGAAAATATTATAAGGTAATTATACCCTGTTTCACAATAAGATTAGACATAAACACAAAACTTTTTTACAGTCCCTTCAACCGATTTTGACTTCTATTCCGTAGGCTTAAGGATGACATTAGAGGCAAAAAAGTGGTTACAATAACAACTGTTTACTGCAGTTGCCATTTGTCATGCTACCAACGCAATATATAAGTCAAAATCGGTTTAACGGACTGTAAAAAAGGTTTGTGTAAATGTCTAATCTTATTGTGAACAGGGTATAGTTAGGCTTTAGTGCACATTGAATCTGACTGCCTAGCCATTTCCCAATTATGTTTGGCTCGGCTTCTGGTCTAACCGGATGCAGCTAAATCATTCATCAGCTGTCATAATTGGATCATTCGGTTCCCTTCAAAATGATTGAGCTATATGTTGCCGATACATGCGTCATGTTCGTGAATGGACACCGTTAGTTGGGACTGGACATCTCTTAGCTGCCTCGGTTATTTTAAATTTTGGTTTGAATTGTTATGACAACTACATTTTTCTCTAGACCTCTTTTAACATGCAATCCTTGTTACATTGTTCTCACATTGTAGATTCAACATGAATGATGTAACCTAAATTTGTAAAATATTATTGATTTTTAAAGAGTGTTCATGGAGTCTCTTGCTTGTTTGTTGTGTTTCGTGCTTTCTCCATAGAAACCTACTGTTTGGAATGACCAACTAGCTTCATCTTTCTGATTGACTGACTCTGACAATTCAAAAGTACCTGTAAATGGTTTAATTGAAATAAATGGTTTTGAGTTTGAGTTTGTCATCATCAAAGCTACTTACGGTGGCATTACCAATAAAAGCATAACAAACTCACGGTAGTGTTCAAATTGATTCCACCCTTATCTTTTTTCCTAAAGTGTATGTTGGGTGGTTGCTTGTTTAACCGCAGCCCGAAGCCTTCCAACTCATGCTCAATTAGTTTCTTATGCTGCAGCGGTTTCAATACATCCAGGACTATGAATATGAGACTGCATGTTCTAGCGACGGCTATGACTTGACGACCTCGACCCTTGCCGTCTTTCGCACCTTCGATAATACCAGGTAAATCGAGAAGCTGGAAACGATATAATCATCAATTTATACAATGTAGATGACATAAGAATTAAAACTCGCACTCTGATATGACAGTACTTATTTCACGAAGAAAGACTGAAGTAATGACTGGGTTAATATTATAAAAACATCTTTCGCCATTAACGGATAGAATTTGAAAGTGAAGCAATTTTTATTTATTTATTCAACGGAAAACCAGCAACTATCAAACAAAATTGAATTAAATCAAAAATTATTTATGTTAGATTACGCCAATTATAGGTTCTCAAGGCAAGAAATAAAATAATTTATCATAGGGATGACTAGCAGTAAGCCCAATTTGAAGAATAAAACACAAACTCTGTTCACTTTTAAAATAGTGAGATTTTGCTGTTTACTTGCTGATAAAACATTAAGAAACTATATTTGTTGCTACTTTTGACTGTTTTGAAGTCAGATTAAACAACCAAAATAATATCAGTAAGTGTTTTAATAATACAGTACAATGGAGACTTCATTATTCAGACCTCAGTTATACATATTGTCCACCACAATAAAAATTAACTTTGTAGTTTATATGCAATCATATGCAGAAGCATTTCAGGTCCTGGAAACAACTTTCAAATGCTATAAAAAATGTGATCCTGTGAGTTTACTACAGTTAAAATAAAGCTAATTAAGTAAGTAATCATTATTCTGAATGATTAAGTCTACTTTGCAGTATCATAACTAATTTATTAACCAATACTGTTAACAAGAATAGTCTACCTTTGTTCATTAGTACAAGCAATTTGGCATAAACAAATTGCTATTCATTGAAAATTCATCATAACTTGACTGTTCATTTATAGATAAAATATTTTATGATAAGATTGCAGTTTTAATCACCTGTATCTTAGCACCCTTATATTTGATACATCCCGGTACGGTAGTCAGAGTTGTGAACTCATATGCTGCCACTTCAGAGTACACTCCGGCTAAATTAGAAAGCAGGGTTGACTTCCCCACAGATGGAAACCCTACGAAACCGATTCGGGCATCACCAGTTTTAGCAACATCGAAACCTGCAATTTATATAAAAATAAATTAGTTAAGATGCCCAATAAACACAATAAGAAAAATTTTTGTTCAATTGTCATTTGATTCCAAGATACACATTACTCAAACATATTTTTTTTATGGTCTGGAAAATTTAAAATATAATAAAGTATTTTTTTATTTTTAACGATTTTGTCGTTTAGCGTCTGTGCCGCTATTACACATACAGTACAATCTATAGGTTGTATGATCAACTTGCAGACTAGGTTATAAATAATGTTTATTTACCTTCGCCGGTTGCACCGCCGCCACCTTTGGGAGTGATAAGTTCACGCCTCAATTTTGCTAACCGGGCCTTTAGTATACCTAAATGGAGTGCAGTGGCCTTATTTTTTTGCGTTCGAGCCATCTGTAATGTTATGAACAAAATGTTTGAAGTATAAAAATAAAAATAGAAAATACAACACATAGCTAAATTTTACGAATGTTACTGTAGGAATTCATATTTTAGCAAAGGATTTTGTCAATAATATGTTAAATATTCATGAATTTAATTTATAACCTCTATTACAAACCTCGGACTCTATAGCCGCAATTTTCTCCAATATTGTACTCATTTTCGCGGTTTTTCTTTTCTAGCTTACTAATAACACTGGGAACAACAAATAAGTTATAAAATAAGTTAATTGTTTCTACAGTTATTATAAAAATAGAAGAAAGCGTGTCAATCTCTCTTCGTGTACAATTCCAGCCAGAACGAAATTGACATTGACTGACAGATTGACACTGACAGTCGTACTTTTTTTTTTTTTAATTCGTTCCTGACGGAACAGGTTAAGGTCTGAGACCATGCTGCCTAGTCATCACTCAAACTTTTTCTTGAGTAGTTTAGATCCAGTTCAATTCATCAGTATGTAAATCTATAATATTAGGGAAATTCAATAAAATTTATTCGTTTTATATTTATCCTTATGTAAGTAAATCCTGGTAAATTTATCAGTTTCTTATTTTTCATGTAAAGTCCGTTCCGTTTAAAGTCTTCAGTATATTTCAATAGAATCAAAGTTAAATAAGATCTGTTGTTCCACAGAATCTTGGGTCAAGTCCAGTTAATTTTCATTCAGTGTAAGTTATTTTGTAAGAGCCGAGTGTCAACCTTAATTTTTTTTTTTTTATAAATCCCGACTGACGGGAAACAACTGATAACGATAACAGCAATATGGCAATTGGCAATAGCTGTCAATAGCAATACTTTAACAGTCGTACTTCGTAATCGTTCGTATCCAACTATCCAACTTGGCCATGGCGTTCGACATTACCAGCAGGGAATAATAAAGTACCATTCTATAAGTTGATAACTTAGTAATAATGAAATGAAAATATTTAAAATAAAAAATACACAACTAATTTCATTATTTTTACAGCAGCGGAGTGAACTATGTCGATACTAGCGCCATCTATGAGTTACCTAACAGTTTATTTGAGTAGACCTCATGACTCTTGTCGTTGTTACTTTTTACGCCAGCCGTGAGATGGCGCCATATACAGCTAAAATAAATAAACCTTAGCACGTGGAAATGCTTTTCCCGCAGGTTTGCGCATCGTAACTATGAAGGAAAGCATCAGTGGAAAACTGTTTGCTGGATACAGGCATGCCTCAGTACAACTTTAGGCGCCGGGAGATGGAGTCGGCTCTTTGCTTCCCTGGCTAACTCGCTAAGTTACGAAAGTAATCTAGTTGAAAAAATGTTATCACGTAATATTTGTGACGCTTAAAAAAATTCAATGTGATGTTCTTGCTTGTTTCATAAAAGTTTTGTGTAAATATCAGCTTGTATATTAGATGTTAGATTTTCCGGATTTTCGTGTGATATAAAATTAATAGACAAAGTATTTAACTTAATAAGTATAATAATTTCAAGGATTTTAAACTAGTGTAATTTATAAGCTAGTTTTAATTAACTTATGGTAAGTGTTTTACAGATTTTTAATTTATTTTTGAATGTTTTTTATTGATTTAAGTACGGTCTACCTGCATAGGTGCCCACCTAGATACCTTTAGGATTTTTTACACTTTGTTATCATTGGTAAATCATTTTGACGATATTAAAAAGTTTATTTCGTTAACGTTAGGCCACAGACAGACGTTTAGGTAGATAATATTTCTAGTTAGGTTTCATTATAATTTTTTTAGCTTAACTTTGTTTAGAATAATATTTCCATCTCTGTTTTCTATGGGTACAGCTAAAGTGTTTTCCTGGGAGTAACTAATCTATAAATAAAAATATTAAATCTATTTTAATGCTGATTACATAAGTACATATATTTTATATTCAAAAATTTAATTCGGTAATATGGTATAACATATTAACAGTAGGTTGGCACTAATATAGCAGTTATATTAACCCTAGTTCTACAACAGGTAGGTACTTACTAACACTTTGAATAACTTTGTAACATGTAAGATAGTAGATACATTGAAGGTAGGTCATAGATATAGCTAATTAAATGAAAATGTCCTACATTTCAACGTTTAAATTATTTCTACGTTCTTATGACCTCAAAAAAGCCAATCGGGGAATCTTGAAGGCTTTACCGATTGGCTTTAGTAAATCAAACATTCGTCTTCGTAATATCGATGGTGGAATATGGTTTGAGTCACGGATTTTAGGGCATGCCACGGTATTATAGTGTCTCCGTCTACGTAATGACGTAGGCATGCCCCATGATTTATTGTAGCGTGTTAGCAAAGCAAGAATGTCGCATGTCCGAAAAATGATAACGTATGAAGGCAACAAAATTTAAAGTCGACCGAGTTAAATAAATATGCGTTCTAAGTTTTAAAATTTATTTTCTGTGATCTAATTTGACCGTATCAGAAACCATAAACGAAAAATTAAGTCGATGCTTCAAAATTAAAAGTTCGATGAATTAGGTACTTAAATGAATGCGTTCGAAATTTAAAAAAAATCCGTGGTAAACATGACCTCCCCAAAAGCTAAATATCTCTCCTACATTTATTTTCATTTATTACTTACATATTTTAATGTAAAGTTGAGTTTTGTTCGTTCGGGCGGTCCGGTTTTGTAAATTCTTTCGTTAATAAGAAGCCAGGGTATCCCTGAGTGCTCTAGGCTATATTTGTTATTATATAAAAAAGGTATGCGTAAAAAAAGTCACGCGGACGAAGGCGCGGGAAAAAACTAGTGAAATTCGTCTCATATTTCAATGACTTCAGACACGGATTTAAGAGTCTTGGACTATTAAACTTTGAGAGTTTTGGACGCAAAACTGATGCAGAACGGACACAGTCTGCGTCCAAAACTTTCAAAAAATAGTCGAAAAAATTAAATAAAAGTAGTATTCATTCAAAATTAAAAAAAAAGGCGTATACTAAAAGACAGATAGTAAAATTGTCTGTAAGATAGTGTAAGTTTCGGATAATTATACCTGGTAGATTTTGTGTGATTGTCAATGTTTTGTTCGCGTCAGACACAACTTCACGAGTTAATTAAACAATTTAATATGAACTTAATCAAAAATATTCACTTTCTATATGATTAAGAGAATGTTCTAGTTTAACATATATCTTTTTCAAATCATTTACACTGCACATTTTGACGTGATTGTCAGTTTAAAATCTGTAAAAGTCGTTTAATAGCCCCTTATCGGTGGCATTGTCATGTCTAAGGCAGATATTATGACGTTCGTATGTAGGTATGATGATTTATTGCAGCGTGGTTAGCGAACCAAGGAGGTTGAATGCCCGAAATTAAAGTAGGTATCTACTTAAGTATCTAGAGTTTAAAACGGGAAATCTGTTGCTCGAAAAATGTTTAA
The DNA here is from genome assembly GCA_947361185.1 of Charanyca ferruginea. Classification (NCBI taxonomy): domain Eukaryota; kingdom Metazoa; phylum Arthropoda; class Insecta; order Lepidoptera; family Noctuidae; genus Charanyca; species Charanyca ferruginea. Next base: position 7,548,888 of record OX376070.1, read on the forward strand.
GTGCTGTCGGTGACCTAACTAAAGTCTGAAATTAACTTACTTATCTAAATTATTATATCTTTTTGTGATTCCTTCCGATATTAGATCTGTTTAGAAGTACTTTAGGAACATCAGACTCGATGTAGATTAAAAATGATTGTACGAACACTTGGAACAAGTTAGAACAGGTTTTAAGGGTAAGATATAGAAAAGGTTGTAACACGAGGGAATATCTAAAAATAATAATCAAATACAATAATAATTAACTCGGAGAGCTAAAAGACAGTGAAGCTTTATCAGTTGAAAATTGAACTTTTTTTGCCAGAACGAGCTAACCCACAATATACCAATAATTCAATTAATTACGTCAATCTAATTTTAATATGCTGAATGTCTTAAATTTCGATAAAGCAGAAAATAGTCAATGTGAGTACATCATACACAAACACATGCGTAGAAATTATTAATTCATCAGCGTTAATTAATCAAAATCATTACAATTCGGTAATTTGAAATCTTTTATGCTAATACTATAAAGAAGTAAAATTGTTTGTTTGTTTCTAAGAGTTTAAAATGCGATCGTTTCAAAAAAACTGAATTGTGTGAAGATCGTACGTAGCATGTGTGCTACGCGGCCGTAGCATGCGCTACGCCGCCGTAGCACAGCGCGTAGCGCTTCAAGATATTCTACGCTACGCCCAACAAGCAGGTAGTCCTTATAAACTAATATTATTAAAAATATAATTGGATATAATTGAAGTGACTGTTTCTAAGATCAAAATAATAGTTTTTTACTAAATGCGTATGACTGGTCACACGGTAAAAGAACCAATTTTATAATTTATTGTCTAGCTGTCTATCTGTTTGTTCCGACTAATCTCCAAAACGGCCCGTCTGATTTTGACGAAACATTCACTGGAAAGAGCTGATGTACAGGAGTAACATAACATTTATTTTAGAAAAAGAAAACGGATTCCACGCATAAAAATCCCGGAGATAGCCGACAGTCATGCGGGTTTAAGCTTCGTAAATAATAAAGAGGTTAAATTGTTTTTTTCATTATTCACTAAAAGACAGTTTACATTTTTCATGGTATACTTTGTCTTCTATGTTGAAAAATAACGGTGCAAGAGAATGCAGTACCTATTCATTCAACAATAGAATCCAAACCTTCATTAGTTCAAAATCGGAATCAACGCCAAAGACGGAAATAATTATCTCGGCCTTGACCGCAATATTTCTCAGATAGGTACTACCCACTTACCTACCTGCTGACAACTAATAAGATTTATTTATACACTTTATCTAAATTCAATACTAATTTACTAACACTAATTATATAATTTATTACTAGTTTATTTATGAAAAGTATGTGATTGTCACACACATACTTTTGAATCACTTCGACGCCACACAGTTCTGACGCGAACTCCGTTCATTAGTATTGAATTTCTGATTTTGATCATCTACTTTTGCTGTTGACTGTACTTATAACAAAGGCGAAAACTAAAACCAGTGGATATTTATATTATAGAAGAAATAAAAAATATAATATAAAAAACGTATTTGTGTTTGTATATCAGCTGTCTGACACCCATAGTAGGGTCTCCCTAGTTTGGGGTCAGATGGCCGTGTGTGAAAATGTCCTCACATATTATTAATATTATAATGTCAGAGACGGAATTTATTTGCGTCAATACCGCGTGAAACTGCTAACGCTCAGCATAAATGCCTATATGCATATTGCTGAAACTAAAAATCATCATCTGCCTAGCCTTTTCCCAACTACATTGGGGTCGGCTTCCAGTCTAACCGGATGCAGCTGAATACCAGTGTTTTACATGGAGCGACTGCCTATCGGACCTCCACAACCCAGTTACTGGGTAACACGATACCCCTTGGTAAGACTGGTTGTCAGACTTTCTGGCTTCTGACTGACCATTAACGACTGCTAAAGATCTGCAAATGACAGCCGGGACCAACGGTTTTACGTGCTTTCCGAGGCACAGAAGGAACTTGGTATGAAATGGTCACCCATCCACAGACCGATCACGCCGGCTCGCGACAGCGTCGAGAGTAGCTTAACCTTTCGCCGATCGATCTGCCTACAGATCGGATACCAGATACGGATTAGTGTTTGTGTTTGTGTGTTTGTGTGTGTTTGTGTTTGTGTGTGTGTGTGGGTGTGTGTGTGTGTTTGTGTTGTGTGCACTCAATAATTAACACTAATCATCACTAATTTATAAACTAACACATCGGGTTGCACGGTTCAGTGACCAGCGTGTTTTGTGACACATAGGCCTCTTCCAGCTTTTTCCATTCTTCAGCTTTTTCCATTCTTTTCTTTCTTTGGCTTTCCTTGACCAGATAGCCTCTCCCGTCTCTGTCTGCGTCTTTTTCTTTTCCATTCTTGACTTCAGACTTTTTTCCATTTTGTCTTAAGGCTTCCATTTCACTGGGACACCATGGTGGCGTAACCAGAACCAAATGTATGCAGTATACTGTAACCAAGCAGACACCAGGAGAGATACTAATAATAATAATATGTGGGGACATTTTCACACACGGCCATCTGACCCCAAACTAGGGAGACCCCGTACTATGGGTGTCAGACAGCTGATATACATACACAAATACATTTTTTTTTGTAAATACATACATATATAGATAAACAACACCCAGACACAAGGCAAACACAAGTGCTCATCACACAAATGTATACCCTGGGCGGGAATCGAACCCGCAACACGCTGCGCAGCAGTCGATCGCTCAGCCACTGCGCCAACCGTGTCTCTCTCTAAAGTGGCGTACATTTTGTTGGTGGCTGACTGGTTGCAACACCATTATAGATATCCGTGGCCACCATGGTGTCCCTTTGAAATATAACCATTACTGTTTCTTGTCATGTGTCCTGTGCATCTCCGTTTCAACTGCCTTACTTTCTTTACAATGTCGTCCACTTTGGCCTTGACCTCATTATTCCTCAAATATTACCTACCTACTTATTCTTATAAGCTTATAAGACCTCTAATCTTCACACTTCTGATGGAAGATTAATATGGAACTTGTTGAAGCAAGTATTGACTACTTCGAATATTCCTAGGTATATATTTTATAATATCAGACAAATATCGTAATCAACGCTATATTATTATTATGTCATCTTGGTCCGCATGCACTGTCACCTGCTCATGTGAGAACCTAATGACTGCATCAGAAGAAAAATAATAAGGGTCATTTTTACTACATCTTCCAAAGATACAAAAAATAAATATTTGACTTAGTCAATTCTTTGACAAGTTGGAACGCGCGGGAAGGTACACATTCGTCAGATTTCTTCTTTTTCTGACGAAAACGGAGTTTAGGTTAGATTCCGCTTTCATCAGCATAATAACAAAATTATAAAGAGTCGAAATAAAATTGTAAGAAGCTGCATTAACTGGAAAATAACAATTTGACTGTCTGCAACGGTAACGAAAATTAGCTCAAAGACGGTCGATGTCAGGTCGACGAAGACCCGCTGCGCGATTAAGAAGTACTCATTGTTTTATTCCCAAAACAAACATTTACCAACCGTCACTGGTAAAACCTAGCATGTACTAAATTCAAATGGTAAAAGCCCGACAAAATCGTTCCTTTTTATATATTCTTACATTTATCGCCTCGTATTTGTAAATCCTGAGATTTACTGGTAAATCCTAAAATTAACCAATATTCGGGCTTTTGCAGTAACATAATACACGTAGCAGTTGAAACTTTAACAGATCATAATCTCAAGACACATTCCAAACTGGTTCCCTACGGTGACATCATTCAATTAGATACCTACCTACCTCTCAAGTGAGGGTGGAATCATTAAATTTGATACTTCAACGTGACTCGCATGTCACAAATAGTTTTGGTCCGAATGCCTCTTTGATATATGGGTTTAAGTACCTACGGAGCTAAGGGTTTTCCCTTTGGGCTACAGGTATTTTTGTTTTGACACGATATTGGAACGTGAAAGGGATTACAGTTTTTTGGATGTCTATGTATTTGTGTATGTAGAGATTGATGTCTCTTGGTATTAGAATTTAGGTTAGGTAATCCATATAAGGTACTAATATTTTATAGAGGTAAAAAGTTTTTTTGTAATATGTAGGGGGTATTCTCTGAAACTACTAAGTACCTAATCTGACTTCAAAAATTCTTTAACCACTAAGAAGCTAGCCGATTGCATAAAAAATTTTTTCTTAAGTATCCCACCACGGACTAGAAAAAAAGCGCGCCACGCATATCGAAAGTGAAGCACCCTAAGTAAGCCAGACCGTTTGTACAAACATACCTCACGCACACATTTATCATAGTCACGGACTAGAAAAAAAAGTATTCTGCGCCGAAAGTACCCACTACCGACCGTACCGATCTATGTGTGCGTCTCAGTCCGGTGCTTCACTTTTGATATGCGTGGCATGGAGTCCTTCTTTTTTTTCTAGTCCGTGCATGGCAGATAACCCTACCTAACTTAACAAAGTTCATGCTTGTCGCCGCACACTATGTGCGGCTGCGTCCTGCGAAATAAACCGGTTTTTGAAAACATTCTCATTATTTCTCATTTCGTTTTCGTTCCAAACAAAATGTTGTACAAAGAACGGTTAGAAACGTTTTAAAAACGTTAAAAACATAATACGTAAGTATATAGGTATCTTATACAACATTTATACCCACCATGTAAATATTTTTCCAATACCATTACATTTACAGAATAATATAGATACCACCTACCTATTTACCGAAGTTAAACCTCATCTTATTAAAAGTTGAACGATTTTATCCATACTTAAATAACTGAACGGGATCAAATACCATAAATAGCAAAGTTTTATTAAGTGGGGGCGGAAACTTCATATACGTTCCTATTATATACTTTCATATGTAGGTATGTTATGATTTGATACTCCATATTTAACAGGAAAAATATATTGGCCCAGAAAATAAATATTTACTTTTTATGTGCCTTTAATAATAGGATATTTTTTAACGCTGATTTCTTTTTTGTTACAGATTATAATGGATGTTTATAGCACGTAGGTTTGTAAAAATAGATCATAATATTATCGGTTTAAATAAACAAAACAAAAGCAATGAGAATAAAAAAGAAAAGTGAAATGTCAAATTCTTGAGTCGAATTTCAAAAATCGAGTCATAATGTCGTCTGAAGTGTCATTGGAGGGTCGCGAGCGGCCAGGATTGGTGCGACGCGCGGCCGCTGGTTGCGCGAGGGCAGCGTTCTCCCAAATCGGCCTAGTGATCTTAGTGGTGATTTATGTACTACTTGGTGCAGTGCTGTTTGAGTATTTGGAGTCGGGACCTGAGGTGCAGAAACGGTCTGCCATACAGCGATCGAGAGAGGAATGCCTGAAGGAACTCTGGGCTATTACAGGTAAGAATTACATTTATTATAATGCTTAAATTAATAAGCAAAATTAACTAGACAATTAGTATCTACTCACAGTGGTAGGAATGAATTCCTCTGCGATGTTTACCTTTGTGAGCAGAGCAATTATTTTATGAGAAAATGACGTAATACTCGGCTTTACCGACTCGATTTAAATGTAGTCTTGTTTTAATTATGATCACAAAAAGCATAGACACTAAAAACTTTAACTTAAAATGTAAAAATACAACCATTTGCGTCAATAATCTTAAGTCGTATTTTACTTCCTAACACAAGGACTAATTATTATAAAACGTCTTATGTTACATCAAGCTGCTGTTGCATCTGTCAAATTTCTTTGATAGATCTTCAACTTTATTGCAAAAGGATAAGGTTCATATACACTTGGGAAAATTTGTCACTTTGGTATGGCTTGACGTACTGGCGTTTGTACATATGGCCAGTGTTACCAACGAAATGGGAATTAAAAGCTAACCCTGGCTGGCGCAACCGGCCTTTTTAGTTCTACACGACATAGATTGTCTCTTTTTTCAATCTCCGAATTCAATAAGAAAACTATCGTAGCGAATAAAAACTTCTACTTCCTCCTTTGACAATCTGACCTACAGGTGAAAGAAGCTAAGCTCTTCACATATGATTTCCCTTGTGTAACAGTGATACGACAATGAAAATACGTCACTGGGCGGAATGAAAATCGTATTATTGGATATTATTTCGGAACTACATTTTAAGAGTCTGTGTAGGACAGTTATATGGAATGATGTATCGTTTAGGTAAATGTTAGTTGTAGTAGTAACTATGTACTTATGTGGGTTAGGGAAAGAAGGTTACCAAGACTCGCGGTAATGGTTCTGACCAATTTCAAAGAAAAAGAATAAATAAAATAACCACATTGTTCTTACACTGATTATATTATCATTACTGGAAGCATAGAATAGAATAGTTCTTTAATTTGCATTGAAAGTAGGTACACGTTATAAATGCTCAGTTTAGAAAGATGCTTATACTAACTACCTTAACTAAGATAGTATGCACTCAGTTTTAGTGATAAAGACTCATTTAAAATATATTTTTAACACGTTCAATAAAGTCGAAATAAGTTCTCGACATCAGAGCCATTTGGTCTGATATCCATTTTTGCAATTTTACAGGAGAGCAAAAATAAACATTTAAAATATTTTTTTGTTTTGTAATTTTGAAGATTTGGGAGTACAAGGCCGTTACTATTTATGCTTGGTTATTTGAGAATAGACGTTGCCGGTTTTTATGCCGGTTCTCCTAATAAATCCGGAAGGAACCTTATTTTTATATCCGAGGGTAGGTACATCAGACCCATTTTTTAAGGACGATGTACAGTAAAAAAGTTCCATATAAACTAAATACCATATGCCTCTAAGAATCAAATGTAAATGGATCTATTATGTTGAAATCAGACCGTATGGCTCGTAATATTCACTATTTAGGTTCATAAATATACTGGATGATGTTTACATCCGACTATTTGTTTAACAAAAAAAAATAACGCGCATAAAAATAATACATTATTTATGTTAACATCAGACTTTATGGTTCGGGGCAGTGATCTTTTTAATTACGAATTTTGTTACGTATGTCTAAATCGGACTTTACATTCTCTAAAAAAAAAATGATAAATAGGACTTATCTAATTATAATACTATTTGACTCGTATATACCTGAAAATACTTTTAATATCGTCGAATATAAAGCCTTAATTCGCCCCAGATCAGACTCTTTGGCTCTAAGTTTATTTGATTGGTATACAGTCTATTGTTAAATAGGTCCTATTAGCCTCTTAAATCTAATAATTCCACTGGAGTAGGTAGGGGATATAAATGAAATTATTATTTTACTATATCAGTTTGATTGATGATCGGAATCAATCAATCAATCTCAATCAGTTTTTCTAATAAAAGAGAGCTCTCAAGCAACAAAAAATCAAAGAGAAAAAAACTAAATTGTACAACTAGTTAGCTGTAGAAAAAGAATAACTACATAGTAAGTACCTGCTATTCTAGTGTTGACACAACAGGTTTGAGATCACAACTACACCAAATAACAAAAACCAAAACATTAAAAAAATATTCTTAGAACGATTTAAAATAATAATAATATCGAAACAAATCTCACTCTTCATTATTCTCTGGAAAATCACATGCTTCTTTTTGGTGTGGTAGGTTTTTATAAATATAATAATAGTCATGGAACTGCTCAGGTATCCAAACAGCTAATGTTTGCAGATCATAGATAGCTGCTCGTCCGGACTGCTGGATATTAATGCCGGGATTCTTCAGGGGTCGGTGCTCTCGGCAACATTGTTCCTGCTGCATATTAATGATCTGCTAAAACCCGGTACCTTTGGGTATGCAGAAGACAGCACTGTCGCTGAGAGATACGTGGATGTAAATTGTGGTGGATACAAAGGCTCAAGTGGCTGCCAAAAAGTTGGGAATCCTAGCAAAGGTGAGACTTTACGCCGGAACAGCTGCTTAAACTTTATCAAGCGCAAGTTCGATCGTGTATGGAGTACTACTCTCATCTTTGGGACGGATCTGCCAGATACCAGCTTGATGCCCTAGAGACAATTGAGAAACGAGCCAAGAGGATCATTGGCAATGATAGGCTCGTCGAGTCAAAGCTCCAAAGTCTTGAGCATCGACGCCGAGTTACTGGCCTGCCGGTTTTCTATCGGTTGCATTTTGGGGAGCGTGCGACCGAATTGCATAATTTAATTCCGCCGAGCCCGTTTCATCATCGGACTACAAGACGTACGGCGATGCGCCACCGGTACATGGTGGACATCCCACCCACACGCACAAAACGTTTTGGGAACACATTCATTGTGCGTACTGCTAAGGAGTGGAATTCCCTGCCTGAGTCTGTGTTTCCTGATAGCTACAACCTGGGAATCTTTGAGTCAAGAGTGAATAGGTTACTTCTAGGCAAGCGTGCTCCATCTTAGACCGCATCATCGTTTCCCATCAGGTGAGATAGTGATATCAATTGATAAAAAAAAAACAACATACAGTCGAATTGAGAACCTCCTTCTTTTTTGAAGTCGGTTGAAAAACGTTTCTCTTTATCCCTTTTTTGCTCATATCCAATATCGGAATCCGAAGAAGATAGACTGGGAATATAATCATTATCACACAACACAACACTGTCTTCGCTATCAAAATCACCAAGTCTTGCTGGTGACAATAAGCCTAAAAAAAAGCGGATACGTACCTAATTTTTTTGTTGAATTATTAAAAGTAAGAACAAAATTTGTAGTTATAGTTACATTTACAAAGTATATTAAACTAGTTTAATGTCACTTATCGCGGTTGCTTACGAAGTCGAAGTCAGATAAAAAGTCTATGTCCTTTCATGGGGTTCAAGCTTCTTCAATACCTACTTTTAATGGTAATGATAGTATTTTCTTACCTTGGACAGCGTCATCTCTGTTTTTCAATTTTTGTAATATTTTTCGGGCGCGATTATTCATTGTTCACACATAAAATAATTATCTAAAAATCTATCGAAACGAGAGATCCTACAAGTCGCCGCAGCATTTTACAAAAATGCGAAAACAATCCCGATGCAGACGAACAGCGCGCGGAAGGAGAGGTGACGTCGCATGTTTATGATTTATCTCTGCCCCACGCAGTCATAATTATAGTGCTATCTCTTTTTCTGTGAATCTTGTCACTTATGCTCCGAGCCATAAAGACTGTTGTTAGTTAATGACTTTATGAACTTGAATAATATCCGAGCTACAAGGTATGTTGTTAATACGAGACCTACAAATTACATTTATTTTTTGACTTATCTTTACATGATATACTGCAAAAATAATATTCTGGTAATTTTACTCACGACCATAGAATTTCAAATGAAGATCAGACTCATTGGTTCTAATGTATGGTGGATATCCGACTTTTTTTACGTAAACGAAAATGTTATTAAAGGTAGATACAAATATGTTGCCTAAACAAAAAGAAAGAGAAAAAAAAATTAATCAAGATTCAGTTAAAATACGATTTTTGCAAAAATGGGACATCCGACCTTATGGTTCTGATGTCGAGAGTTTACCATGTCAAAATGAAATTCAGCAAATATTTTAGAATAGGCAATACAATACATAATGTCAAGTTTAATAAAATGAGATTACAAATTCATCAAATTCGAGATCAATACAGTTAATCTTGATCATCATCCAACTAGCCTTTTCCCAACTATACCTATAGAGGTCGGTTTCCAGTCTAACCAGATACAGCGTAATACCAATGGTTTACTGTCTGATCTCCATAACCCAGATACTGGGTAACACTTGGCAAGGGCTCCTTAGAAGCTTGAGTTTACTATGACAAATATCAAGAACATTTTGAAACGTTCGAAACGAAAACTTAAAATTAAAACTAAACTACTGAACTAAATGGACAGTTACTTCGCTGCAAAATTTTACTGCGACATTTTCAAGTAAGTTCTGGCCATGCTTAAAACGTCGCTGGCAATGTTTTGTAGCCACACATTTTGCGTTGAAAATATGACCGGTGTAGAAGATCCATTAGGTTGGTGACGATAGTAAACCATCCCTCGTATAAATTGCATCGTTATTACATTATAAAACATCATTATATTACATAATACGTAGAGAATTTAAACCTCTTACGTACATTATCGAGGTTCGCTTCCTGCATTCGCGATTTTATAAGCGATCTTCTTCGCTTATAAGTGCCTATTATTGCTTAACGCTTTTGATCAAAGCCAGTGGATGCCTAAATACTACTCTTAAGATGTTAAGAGCTTCTCGCTTAACGTGTCTCATTCTATTATGAAGGCTTCTTTTGAAAATACATTTGTATAGAATGTTAAGTGAATGTTATTAAACTAAAGTCGTTGTTCAATAGTTAGATAACTTTTTATCTAAAACGTAGATATGACAATTTGTAATTTTCCGACATATTTATTTCTCTATCTTTTTCTTCATTTCGTGTGTCAATTTGTCTTCTAATTATTCTTTACTATCCGTCTGACTATTGATAACACATTTGAGCCGATTTTCAATCTCTAATGAAAAAATTAAAAGCGGAATAACAGCGGGATAAATAATTATGAAATTATGACAATTTTCATGTAGAAAAAAAAAATGTTAAACTATGACATTTAATCTTAAGATATAATATATAATGATTTGACTATTGAACAATTTGAAAGAAATACTAATAAATATATTGCTTGGTAATACAAAAAGTATTGTTGTTATTGTTGTACTATTCATTTTCTAGCTGTCACATAGCTACGATTAATATAGCTGTTTCAATTCAGTAAGGTACAACCCGCAATTAAAAATTTTAATAAATAATTTGTCTGTCATATCAAGCCTTCATTACGATATTTCTAACAGAAATGTCAGTTTATTAATACGATGCCGTATCATCATTCAACAACAGTCGCCATGACATTTCAGCTCGACCGTTCGAAATTTAAATTAATTTATGTTCCACATTTAAACAGGGATTAATTGGCATCGTCGAGTTTTTAATTAATGATCGACAGATGTCGCTTATCATGGCTTTTGTTTATTTTATTGAAATGCTTTCGTTATTTTGATACATTTATAAAACATTATGACTTCTGTCCATTATATATAATTATGCTGCCTCGATGAACTAGTGATCGCAGGAATGTCTGCAGTGTAGCAAAGTGTTTTACTTTGCACAATTATTCTTAGTTTTGTTTCCGATTTGTTCCGATTAATTCCAACAGGGTCGCCTCTTTTTTGAAGGGACTTAAACATATTCTGGCAAAAAGTAGGTGTAAGTACTAAATTTCTATCACTGCCTACCCAATTGAGCAGTACCGGCGTGATGTTATGAATTCTATTCAATGTTTAGCCATTTCAGCAAGAACCGTATCCGCAGATAATCCCAGCTTTCAGATTAATGATGGAAATAGGAACATTATTAATTCACAAGTAGACTGTCAGTCTGGTATTGTCCATCCTACCGGCTAATCCATTACTCATTACTGAAATAATAGCAAAAAGGCTTTTTGAGTAGCTTTCAAAACCAAACCACTCAAATTCTTCGACTCGAAAATCCAACCTTTCGAAATCCTCCAAATCTGTTTTCAAGGGTATAATTTTAAAACAAGTAATTCCTCAAGTAAAATATGTTTAACATGCTTCAATAGGCTCCTGTGTGCGAGTAACGAATTCCGCCAAATTATAAGGACTCCATGTAAAGAGAAAAATGTTCCCTTTCATACGGAGTAGGTATGGCACCCAAGTTTCTTTGTGCGCGAGCTCTCTTGGAAGACAAAGGGACAGTTTTGTACAACGTCCTATTGTGTTGTGCTGTAAATTATGCAGTTCATAAGTTTCCATGGATCTATTGGTGTGTTATTTAACGTTGTGATGGAAGAAAAAGAAGTTGCTATTGCATAGAGACAAATGAAAAGGAAAAGCAAATTAAATTTACAAAAAAAAACTTATAAATAAAAATAATAATATAATGTACCTACTATTGCAAAAGGGGGGGAGGGGAACTCATAGGGCATCAAAAACCTCGTCCTTATCTTTGGCAATGCGACACGACCCCAAAAGTCTGGTAGCATTGTTACGTTCTATGTTAAAGCTGATACTTTGACCCAAGATTAGGCTAGCAATTGTATCAAAAAAGTTTATAAGTACAATTAGTCTTATTGCAGACAGCAATTTCTTCTAGAAATTTTAGTAAATAATAGTTATATAAAGACATCAAAACCATATACTATCGTTAATTCATCAGGTGAGATAGTGGTCAAACGTATGCCTATCAATTGATAAAAATAAATAAATAAAATAAAAAAAAATACGAACATTTAAGGTTCCAATTAGGCAATGCAACAAGTTTGGCAAACATGACAAAGACAAAGAATCATGTTGTACGAAAAAAAAAGAGTTCATTAAGATGGTTTTAAATATTTTCCATTATGGAGAATAATTACCAGGAGTAAATATATTCCGGGGTTATAAAAATATTGTAAATACTCTTTTTTTGATAATAATCTTTAGGCACCCTAGAGTATAAAAATTTGAATTTCTACTTATCTAAACATGAGCCTTTAAAAATGAAAAACGAGGTTTCATCATACTATTTAAGCCCTAAGATGTTCATCTTGAATAAACCACTGCATAGAGTTAATCGTAAGAAATATTCCCTGATAAAGTTATCCATAATTACATTAACAATCCATCTACTACGCCATACTATTATCGATTGCCTTTAACCTCATATTACGTGCGACATGAATATTAAAAATCTCTATTATAGCTGGGAAAATTGCATTATCAAACTCCGCGAGAAAACCCTGATTTTACGTTGCTTTAATTTAAAAAAATATTTTGTACCGTGTGGCTGCGAAATTTTCAGTTTTCAAAACTCGATTTCATTGGTTGTATCTTTTTATTAGTAAGTAAGTAATAAATTATTGTGACATAAGTAATATATATATTAACTAGCACTTTCCCCGCGACTTCGTCCGCGTGAATTTTCTCAAGGACCCCTATTTTTATAATAATGCAATATAGCCTATGTTACTCAGCGATAATGTAGCTTTCGATTGGTGTAAGAATTTTTGAAATCGGACCAGTAGTTTATGAGTTTATTCGTTACATACAAAAATACAAATCTTTCCTCTTTAGAATAATATTATTATTAAATAGTATAGATATAGATATAATAAATCAGAAACGTTGTTTGTTTGTTTGATAGCGCTTATCTCCAGAACTACTGTTCCAATTCTGAAACTTCTTTAGTAAATTGGAAGTTACGTTATCACTGAGTACTATAGGCTATATTTTATTACAAAAGTAGGTATTCGTAAGAAATATCACGCGAACGAAGTCGCGGGGAAAGTGCTAGCAAGTGATATGTCACAAAGTGACAGCTGTTGTAATTCTCATGATTAGGACGTGCCTATTTTAATCTGAAGGCCAATTCAACTAATATTATAAAACGTTCAAAATTCTGTCGCCATCTCATCTTAGTGACAATTTATGTCAAAATATTTTCAAAAATGTAGGTAAATTACAGGTATTTTTGACAGATTAAGATTGTGATTGGAATCGATCGTTCTTACAGGGGACAATCTAAAGTTAGTAGATTGTCCCCCGGTATTGCTTTGTTGTGAAGTTGTCTACGAGTGGGTGAGATCAGGTTCCACAGTAAAATCTAAGAACAATTTTATTCAATATTCTAGTAAATGCGCAACACAGGGCTCCCTTGTAAAAAATTTGGTAAATAACCTCCCTACATCAAAAAGCCGATCTCAAAATAGACCATCTAAAAATCAATAATTAAAAATATCACCTGCCGTTATTTTTATATTAAATCTATTATTGTTAAAGTCACAGCATTTATTTCAATTAAACCATTGACAGCACTTTTGAATTGTCAAGGAGTCGAAAATGTTGTCAGAAAGTTTAAACTAGTTGCTCTTTCCAAAACGTAGATAGGTCTCCATTAGATGGTGAAGAACGAGCAAGAAACTCCATGGTCCCTTTTTCCATCTTCCCGTGTAACTGTTGGGTAAAAAGATAAAATGAAATATGCAGATTAAATTATTTACCTTCCACCCTACACGAGGATTCTTGGATCTTATTAAAGCATACCTTGAAATATCGACGAAGGACGGCGAACGATGTATTTTGTTCGACCCTAAAGCTGCGTTCACACGGTCAATTTCTTCAGCAACAAATTGCCGTGAATTGTAGAAAAATAGCAATCTTTTTCAAATCAAATCAAATTGGCTTGGTTTAGTATTGCTCCATTTATTCTGTATTGCTGAATATCGCCAAAGCGAATTAATTTTAGCGGAGTTTATTAAGCTAAAGGTGCAATTCAAATTTAACTCTGGTCAAAATTATAATGTCACGGCCATTGTAACTAAACACGAATGCCACAGCATGTTGAGTTGTATAGAGCAACTTTGCTTCATTTCCACCGGCAATTGCAGCCACCCATAATAAAATTGTTATTGTAAAAAATTTCCTACGCAGGCACGGCTTCATAATCTATATTGTTCCATATGGCCTACCATATGGTTCTTAGTTAACTCCTAAGTTAGCTAGTAAACAATTTCTGTTACGGATCATTTTTTGTTACCGTAAAAATTGCCCGTCTAAGCTTAGTTAGATCGATATGGTTCTTGTATTCATGATTTATCGCCGTACGCGGTTTCCAGTTTCGATTTTTGTTAATTGCCCCATTCAGATATTACGGTAATTCAATAAAATTGGTTTTGGGAACTTTTAATTAGGGACCCAATTCAGGGCTGGAGTTTTAATGACTGGGTAACTTTCCAAATGTTTCGGTGATTCATTTTCATTCGATTAATTTTTATTATGATTGATTTGCAATCGTGGCTTTAAAAAACTGGGCTGTCTATAGTTTAAAAACAAAGTTTTATTTTTTTATAAAAAAAACCGTTGCCCCACATTAAGAATTACTCCTGTTTACAAACATATAAACTCCCATACACAAGCAGCCAGACCCAGAACAACTACCAGTAGGCCATACAAATATTTGTTCCGTGCCACACAGCAAAGGAGCCAATCATTCAGCCACTGCGCCAATCATGTCGTCAAAAGTATAATTATACCATCTAGCGTAACCTTGTCACCAAACATTCATCGAATAAAGAAGATTTTCTTATTTCACGAACTATTCGATTTGAGCCAATTTCTTTCAGCCATTCCTTTTTTCAGGCAAAGATTGCTACTATCAATCAATCGTACAGAGGAAGGAATAACGCAACTATTTGTTCTATAAATAACGGATGGGTAAGACCAAATACCAGAGTCACGTACGCTCACACAAACACTACCAAATTGAACTTTTACTTGTTATTATATACCTACTAGCAATTTGCCCCCGACTTTGTCTACGTAGATATTGACCTTCCCCTACAAACTCAACACCCGCTAGGCCCCATTTGAGTGGAGTAAAAAAAACATAAATCATTATTAATTACTTAAGTTCGATAATTTTTTTCATACAGTCATCTAACATCTAAGAGGATGAAAAAAGGGGGGTCCCCTTTTTTCATCCTCTTAGAGATTGTATTTCTAAAAATCTATCACATCATGTCTGTGTTACATCATAAAAGAAAGTCATTTCACGTTACTAGTTCCAGTAGTTTCGGCTAAGCGCTCTTACAGTCAGGTTCTTCTTTTATTTACCTATATATCTCTCTCTCTAATATATAAAATTCTCGTGTCATAGTGTTTGTTATCCAACTCATCGAAAACAGCTTGACTGATTTTTTGACACTTTTTGTGTATTAGGTCTTAGAATAGGTAATAGGTAATTTTTTTTTAAGGAATAATTTATTTGGGGTCATCTCGTATAGATATATTTTTTTAATAACGTTGCCCCATATAAGTAATTATTTCTCATACATCGTGGGTGTTTTACAAACAAATAACTTCACTTTACATAACCTGACCCCGACAGCGAATAAATACTGACTGCCAACTATGAAATATTCGGATGAAATAAATTATTAAAACGTTTGAGCACAGCGTTCGAGCATGATTTTCCGAACCACGCAACTAAAAATAATTTACCTAAACACGTCCCTAGAGATTTTCCTAGACCCAACCCAACCTTCACCGGGTATCACAAAATTATTATCATTTTAGATATTTTCTACCTTTTCTGACATGTAGGTAAAGTTTATATAATAAGTTAATATACTTATCCAATGTATGCCAAGTCATGTAATGTTTATTTGCTAACCATTCCAAATTATATAATGTATGCAGTAATAATCTAGGCCTAGGTAATAAATTACAAAGGCTGACGTGCAATTTTTCATATCCATTGTAGTGCAGAGTATGTTAAGCTAAAATGTTGTTAAAAGTAATAATATTAGGTCACATAGGCGTGTCTCTTTATGATAGTTATGAAACGTTTTGATAATGGTCGCACAGATATGATTTAACCAATATTTTACATGGCCCTTCCACTGTTTATAATAAGTATTTAATTATTCCCCACCTTTCCTCAAGATAATTCACGAATCTTCAACATCCTTAGATCTTAAGAACTGTCGGTCCATATTGATTCTCGAAGCACAAGTAAGTATAGAATCTCTGGAGACAAGAGCAAACTTATATTGAGAAGAAACGCGAACAAAAGTTAGCGTAGAATACAGTTTTGTCAAATATTCATGGGAAAACGGATGCCAGAATATGTCACTTCAAAACTCCTGTGAGTACACTAGTTTCCACTTTATGATACAGAAAGGGAGTGTTCTGTGTTTAGTTTGAAGTATATCGTGTAGGTCTAGAGATGGACAGGATCCCACTTAAAACTATTTATAAATGAGAATTTATAAATAGGAATCAAGAATAATTCTTGTAAATGCAAAATATTTTAAACAATATTTTTATTGAATGAGTATCTAATTATGAAGTTTCTTGCCCATTCTTCTCCATACGAAACTACCATTTGGAATGGGCAACTAGATTAAAATTTTCTAGTATGACGTTTAAAAGTGACTTTAAATGGTCTAATTGAAATAAATGATTTGACTTTGTGTTGTAAAGGGCTTCAAAGGAGCTTCAAGGTAGCATAGGACAATAAGACAAACATAATTATTTTTACATTATAATCATCATTTCAGCTCAAAATTACTTACAATTTTGAGCTGAAATGATGATTATAATGTCTATGCCTCTTTTGCATACATATATAATCTAAAATATACGAATAGAAAAACAACTTAATTATTACTAAACAATACAGTCACATTACAGATATATTAAATACATCATCTGCCTAGCCCTTTCCTGACTGCGTTGGTGTCCAGCTTCCAGTCTAACCGGTTAGCTAAATACCAGTACATGGAGCGACTGCCTGTGTGACCTCCACCACCCAGTGACTGGGCATCACAATACCCCG
Organism: Charanyca ferruginea; assembly: GCA_947361185.1. NCBI lineage: Eukaryota > Metazoa > Arthropoda > Insecta > Lepidoptera > Noctuidae > Charanyca > Charanyca ferruginea. Next base: position 7,566,255 of record OX376070.1, read on the forward strand.
TGGTCAGACTGGTTGTCAGATTTTCTAGCTTCTAAATACTTATAACAACCGTCAAAATTCTTCGAATGCAGCAGGGACCGACGGCTTTACGTACTTACCGAGACACGGAGGGTCCTCAGTATGATGGATGGTCACCCATTCACAGACCGACCGCGGCAAGCGTAGCTTAACCTTGACTGATCGATTCGTTTAGCTTCTACTTCCCTTTTATTTAAATTGACCCTTCATCACTAGGTGTGACCATTTCAAGCTATGATCTGTTTCACCCCTGTCAAAATGCAGAGTAGTCACTACCATTCAAAGTCAAAATCAAACCACTCCTTATATTTCAACCACAATAAATTAGTGTGTACGCCAGAGTAACCATGTCTAAAAAAATTTGATAAATTATTAAAATTATCCCTAAAAAAATATGATAAACTAGCTTCTGCCCGCGTAAAAAGAACGATTATCCCAAGGGAACACTTTACGGGGATAAAAAGTATCCTATATGTTAATCCAGGAAATGGTCTACCTATGTGCCAATTTTCATGCAAATCTGTTCAACGGTTTACTCGTGATTGAGTAACAAACATCCAAACATCTTCACAAACTTTCACATTTATAATATTAGTAGGATTATTAAAATTATACCTAAACTATTTCACTGGCATCAGATTGAACACCGCTCAACTCAATTCCATCAGTGATAATCCACTAGATTAACTATTCATACTACTATACAATTTAAATACAGCGCGATTTGTCAGATTAACGCTCACCACACTTTTCAGTAGGTATGAATTATTCAACTGTATTTATTTGCATTAGTGTGTGGTTTGTGTAAAAAATTACTTTGTCATCAGGATGCTTGAGAGTAGTTTAATTGATTGTGATAAGAACAGGCTACAAAATTAAAACTGCAGAAATAATCCTGCTACTAATGGAAAAATTTGTGTGATAGATGGATGTTTGTACGTTACTCTTTCATGCTTAATGCCTAAACGAAATTAGCTGAAATTTGTCACACATATCTTGATTATTGATCGAGCTTAACACCATAGTATTTATATCCCTCCTTGTACGACGGATTCAAGCACGCGTAGCAGGTGCTACGCCGTAGCAAAGCGCGTAGCGCTACTATATTCGCGCTACGCCATACAATGAGTAGTCTTCTATAGTAGTATTATTATGAGGTAAAATTGTTTGTGTATTTGTAAGGGGTAATATCTAGTTATACTGATCCGATTACGTAAAACCTTTCAGTGATGGATAGCTACACTATTGCCGAGTGCCATACGTCATATTTCATGGTGAACTTCACTTTCACGTGGAGAAGAAGTAGAGTAGAGAGAAAAACTAGTTTAAAAAAAATACTAAAAATTAACATTGTAAACCATGATCTTTTAAATGGCTACACAAGTTCATCAATGACAAATAGAAAAAAGAGGGATTTAGTGTATAAGTAGTTGCAATAAATACATAAATAATAAAAATACGTTAGTACATCCTCGAACAATACAAAACACATTAAGCATTGAATGAATGATGGCAAAATACCAGCTAAAATATTCTACATTTTCCGACATTTTTCTCTCTCATTGTTCTATCGTCATGAAGACTATTATCACGCTTCATATGAAGTGCAATTTATCATTTTGATCACTGGATAACAATGAATTAAGACAAAGGAGATTGTAATTGAAAGTATGTCAATTTTATTGTCTTTTGAATGAATTATTGCTGGTTGAATTAGCTATAATATGTAGAAGTGTTCATACTTTTTTGGATTTAGTGTTGTTGTTTTAAGAGTGAACTTCTATTTTTGGGCATGTAAAAGATTCAAAAGTCGGGGTCTAGATTTAGACCAAGAACTAAAATTGAAAAAATATTGTTTGTTAAATGTACTGTACAGTTAAATAATTTTTTAGTAGGTCTAGGACCAGCCCAGGGACTTTTAGACTATCTTGTGAATGTACTGCATAATGAGTTCTACAGTACGCTCTCAAGTATGCCGTAAGTTAAATTGAATCAAATCAAAAGTTTATTTGTGTAGCATAGGAATACAATAGGTCATACCTACCTACTTAGGACATATAAATATTATAACATGTAAAATAAATAATATGCTAAAAAATTATATGAATAAAAAGAAACCGAAATACCTGCGGGCAAAGCGGGACCCCTCATTTGTGTCCACCACTTACGAGCAAGGCAAGACCTGTTATTCGAGCAAGCATTCGCAAAACCAAATAAATAAAATGATACGAATACATAGAGCCAGCTGACAGTTAAAGCACAAATTACTTGACCACAAATAAATAGATTTGAGTTCAGAACTGAAGTAGATTAACATTAAACCAGCGTCAGAGTACGTTTAATTGGCTGGTCACGCCAATTGCCGGGGGAATAGTTACTCGTCTGTGGTTTCAACGCTTATCTCGTAGTGTTGCAGTCAAGTCTGTCAGAAGGTTTAAACTAATTGCACTAAATAACTAATAAATAATAATAATCCTTTCATAGTATAAAACACAGTCGCCGAAATGTGTGAGGTCACTTCCGAATACCTGCACCAAATTGGATAATGATTTTTTTTGTAGTGTTAGGCCAAGTTTGTATGAAAGAAAACTTCAGAAATTTGAAAAAATCAAATTGCACCCATACGGAGTTGGGGCAGACCGCTAGTAATAATTATGAGGACATCAGATACACGGCCATCTGACCCCAAACTACGCAGACCACAGAAAAAAAAAAAAAAAAATATATATATATTACTAGCTGACCCGACAGACGTTGTCCTGTCCCTATCTACCTACTTACCTGCCTATTTACCTATACCTACCCTACGCCTACCCTACGCCTACCCTACACCTACCCTACACCTACCCTACACCTACCCTACACCTACCCTACACCTACCCTACACCTACCCTACACCTACCCTACACCTACCCTACACCTACCCTACACCTACCCTACACCTACCCTACACCTACCCTACACCTACCCTACACCTACCCTACACCTACCCTACACCTACCCTACACCTACCCTACACCTACCCTACACCTACCCTACACCTACCCTACACCTACCCTACACCTACCCTACACCTACCCTACACCTACCCTACACCTACCCTACACCTACCCTACACCTACCCTACACCTACCCTACACCTACCCTACACCTACCCTACACCTACCCTACACCTACCCTACACCTACCCTACACCTACCCTACACCTACCCTACACCTACCCTACACCTACCCTACACCTACCCTACACCTACCCTACACCTACCCTACACCTACCCTACACCTACCCTACACCTACCCTACACCTACCCTACACCTACCCTACACCTACCCTACACCTACCCTACACCTACCCTACACCTACCCTACACCTACCCTACACCTACCCTACACCTACCCTACACCTACCCTACACCTACCCTACACCTACCCTACACCTACCCTACACCTACCCTACACCTACCCTACACCTACCCTACACCTACCCTACACCTACCCTACACCTACCCTACACCTACCCTACACCTACCCTACACCTACCCTACACCTACCCTACACCTACCCTACACCTACCCTACACCTACCCTACACCTACCCTACACCTACCCTACACCTACCCTACACCTACCCTACACCTACCCTACACCTACCCTACACCTACCCTACACCTACCCTATCTTTCGAGTTGGATCAAACTGCACACGGTGTACAAATTTCATTAAAATCGGTTCAGTAGTTTAGGAGTCCATCGCGGACAAACATCGTGACAGGAGATTTATATATATTAGATATAGATTCGTATACAGGGTGAAATTGAATTCATGAGCAAATTTATAAGGAGGGACTCAGACTACGAACCTGAACAACTTTTATTATGGAGCCAACTCAAACAACGCAAAAAAAACAGCTGTTCCATACATTTTGGCAGAGTACCTATTGCACTTCTGTACGGAACAAAACATAATAAAAGCTGTTCAAAAATTTGCTCATGAATTCATTTTCGCCCTGTATAGATAAACAACAATCAGACACACAAGTGCTCATCACAAAAATGTTTGCCCTGGGCGGGTTTTTTTTAAGCTACTTTATCGTTTATTGCCAAAGACTCTGTTTTATGATATACTTGCTATCACATGGGCTCTGCGGGAAGAACCTAGTTACTATCATCACCTCACTTCATCGCTTAACTTTTTTTTTGTTAGCCTGTTCTGTCCCGCTCCTTGGCAAAGGTCTCCCTCCATGCGTTCCATCTTTCTTGATTCTGGGCTTCCTCCCACCAGTTTTGGACGAATCCGTCAAACTCGTCCAGCCATCTCCTTCGTGGCCTGCCGCGACGACGTCTTACTGTCTCAGGGCTCCAGTTCTGTGTTACCTGAGCCCACAGTTTGTCCTTCACTACATATTATAAATTCAAGTTAAGTGTTTGTTCGTTCTGGCTAATCTTCGGAACTACTGGATCAATTCTGAAAATTCTTTCTCATATTAGAAGAAGCTACGTTATCCCTGAGTTCTATCCATATCCTTATCCTTTCCTTCTTCATCATCATCATCATTTCAGCCGAAAGACGTCCACTGCTGGACAACCCGGACGGATCCTTTCCTTACTAATATTATAAATGCGAAAGTAACTGTGTCTGTTACGCTTTCACGAAGAAACGGCTGAACCAATTTTGATGTCAAAGTCAAATCATTTATTTCAAATAGACCATTATGGCACTTTTGAACGTCAAATGGAAAAAGAAAATATTCTAGTTGCCCATTCCATTCCAAAAGTAGTTTTGTGTAGAGAAGAATGGGCAAGAAACTCCATTCTTACTCTTTTTAAAACAGATGTTTGGTATGAAGACCTTAAACCCTAGGGAAGTACATAGGCTATACTTTTTAATCTGCGACTTTGTCTCCATCCGCAATTACGGATATTCACACGGACGAAGTCGCGGGAAAAAGCTATAATTTTATTACCAAATAAATTAGGAGTCCGTTAAAAAATTTGAGGATGAAGTGCCAGTTAATTATAAAAATCCATCAAAGAAAAATATTCAAAAGGTTGTTTTTATGTTTCTTTTAGACTGATGATAATATTTTCATCGCTGCTACAATTATTATATCTGGTGCAAAAAAAAACATACTGAAAGGCCAGAGGACGTTACAATGAAATACAAAAGAAAAAAGAAAAATAATTACTTCCCGAGTTTTAGGCGTACAAACTGACAGATTGACGTTGCGTTTTTATTATAATACCCACAGATTTTAATTTCCAAACACTAATTAAGGAAGTAGGCTTTTGTTTTAAAATTTCAAAGGAAGTAGAATGTTACAAAGCGAGTACTTTTTTAGGATTCCGTATTGAAATGCTGCCAATCGGGACCCTGTTATTGAGATTCTGGCTGCATGTACGTCCGTCTGTCACAGAGCAGTATCTCTTGAACCGTAATATGGAAGGGACTTTAAAAGGAATAAAATATCTCAAACGCCGAGGTAACACTAAGTATATTTCGTGTAGGTTCTTACGTGGTTCTTACGTGTAGGATCTTATAGTTATGTACTCACACAAGTAGAATGTAATATACGTGAGTATTAAAAAGTATTAGAAATTTCCAAGTTTCTACCTAATGTGATGTAGTATTAATTTTACTGAGTATGTACTAATATGGCCACTAAAATACTAAAAAATAAACTAAGGTTAAAAATGAATCGCCCATACAAGAAACGTGTTTTTTTTGTATTTAGTGTTAAATATTGTATGCTGGTATGGAACCCTCTGTGTACGAGTCTGACTCGCGCTTGGCCGGTTTTGTAAAAAGTAATTTCATCAGGTAGCGTATAAATGACAGCACTTCAAGAAAGTCTTTTTATTCAAACTTACAGAAGAAATCAACGACGACTTGTGAGAAGTTGTTTGTCCCTGTTGAAGTTCTCTCAGACATCTTTAGATCTAATAGAACTTCAAACTTTGAACAGTTTTGAAACAAGAGATATCTAGGACTGTTCGTGTGAAAGGTAAAACTGAGCAATGACAATTTATTTATTTATTAAACTTTATGCACATAATGTAAAAAAAACATTGTACAAAGGCGGACTTAATGCCTTGGGCATTTTCTACCAGTCTACCTTAGGGATATGCAGAGACAATTTAAAACATGGTAGGTGCAAAGATACTTTTTTTTTGTAATAAATGTTATATACATACATACAAACAAAATATACAAAGTAGAGAGCTAAAATACATAAATAGAGTAATACAACAAATTAATTGTGTGACGAGTCTGCCAACTTCTTATGAAAATTGTATTATAAAAAAAGCTTTTTATTTTCCGCTTTTTAGTACCTCCTTCTCATACAAATCTATTAAGAAACGGCAACACGGTTTAAACAGAGATTGAACGTTAACTACTCCAAAGATTGAAGAAACTAAAACGTCGTCTATGTAAAATTTTTGGGTATTTGTGGATTCTTCAAAAAGTGCTAAATCAATTTCGATAAAATTTATATGGAACCACCCCTGAAGAAGAATTTTCAAAATCGGTTTACATTTGACGGAGAAATCGCGTAACAAATCGCGCACATACTTAATGCAAATTTAAGACATATGGTTTTCACATGGATAAACCAAATTGAAATGAGACTACACTGGAAGCACTAGCTTTCAAATAAAAAAAGAATCATCAAAATCGGTTCACACAGTCGGAAGTTCTGAGGTAACAAACATAAAAAATACAGACGAATTGATAACTTCCTCCTTTTTTGAAGTCGGTTAAAAACCTTACCAAAAGCTTACCTACGAAATGTATATACCTACGCCAATTATATAGGTAAGTACCTAATATAAATAGGAGCAGTTAAGTACATTTTTGTAGGAATGGAAAGCCTATGTTCTACAATTCCACTTAAAAAAAAACTTGAGAGGTGTCAAGGGACACCCGGATGGAACGAAGTTCCTTTCGATTAATTAGTGAAGGAATTTTATTACAATTTTATTACAATTCCTTCACTAATTAATGTGATGCGTTAAAGTGAATTTAAGTGGCTTTAAGCCAGGGCAAAAAAAAAGCGAGGAATGAAAAGTTATTATGGCTGCTTACATTGTAAGTAAGTAATTTTAAAGATTAACATTTTCTAACATGTTAGTACAATGCGTAGTTATTTAGATAATAATAATAATAATAATAATAATAATTTATTTATTGGACACAAACATTTGTTACAGATAAAAAAGATTTCCCTAACTTCTGCGCTAGTAAAGACTGTGTTGCAGAAGTTAGTGTCCTCCCCTTACTTGATCATTATACAATGTTATGCCCTTAGCAAATTATTATATATATAAAGGTACCTATCAAAACTAATTTAATAAAAGAAAACAATAGACACAATTACAAAAAAAATAAAAATAATACTAAATACAAAAACATTTGCGTAGAAATTATTTGCTACTTACTTATTATAGTCTTTATTCGTGTATATGCGTGAGTGTGTGTGTGTTTGTGTGAGTGTGTTTGTGTGTGTGTGTGTGTGTGTGTGTGTGTTTGTGAGAGATGTACATGAATGATTTGTAAATGGATGTCAGCGTTTAGATATATATTTGCAATGCTTGTCATTTAACAACCTCTAAAAGCTTTTCAGTATCATCATACCCCAATGATTTCAACCAGGTAAGTACTGTTTTCTTAAAACTGTTATTATTTAGTTTACTTGTATTGAATAGTGTGTTGCATTTATTGTAGATATTTGGGGCATGGTAACTGAAATGCCTTTGTCCAAATGCTGTTTTCTGAGGGGGCACCGGGCAACGCATTTTTCTTTTATTTTGCGTGGTTAGGTGTGGTACACATTCTCTATGGTAACGTCGTAGAATTTCGTAAATGAAGGTTTTTCTTACAGATAGCACACCGGCTAGTTCATAGACTGCATTAGTAGGATACCTAAAGGGTAAGGTAAGCAGTACTTTCAGAACAGCGCGTTGGGCTCTTTCTGCATGTATAAGAAATGTTTTACCGGCGCCACCCCAGCCACAGATGCAGTATCTAATGAGGCATTCGCAAAGTGCTTGATAAGTTTGGATTAGGAGGTCCTTATCACCTAATGCGCGGAGATTTTTAAAAATGTAAATTAATTTTCTGATTCTAGCTGTCAATGCTGTAATCTGCAAGTTCCAGGTAAGTCGATCGTCTATTATTATGCCCAAGTATTTTATGGAATCAACTCTTGTAAGAGCCACACAATCACAGTTAGAATCATCATTGTTGCGGTTACAGGGATATGTATGCATTACAAGTTTAGAGTTCGGATAGGGTTTACCCGAAGCTGTTTTACTAAAACATACATATTTCGTCTTTGAGGTATTTAGGGACAACAGGCTATCTTCCAACCAAGCTGAGACCTTAGCGAGACCATCCTCAGCTTTACGAAATACAGTGCTCCAGTTGGTTCCGTGGAAAGTAAGGACGGTGTCGTCGGCAAACATACTAATATCTATATTGAACAGGGCAGCAACCTTACAAAGTTCATTAATGTAAATAATAAATAGTGTAGGACCAAGGGTGCTGCCCTGAGGGACTCCAAATTTACAAATAGACTCGTTACTCATAATATTAGCTACTCTCACACATTGTGATCTCCTCGACAGATAGTCTGTAAACCAGTCTAGAACTACACCTCTCATGCCAATGTTCTCCAGGCGCGTCAAAAGTATTGGAATCGAGACTGTGTCAAATGCTTTTTGGAGATCCAAAAAGACTCCTAGACATTTATCACCCCTATCTAGATACGACACGATTTTTGTCGTTAATGCCAGCACTGCATCTTCCGTCGATTTTTTTTCCCTAAAGCCGTATTGATGTTTACTAAGCAGTTCATTTTTTTCGAGGTATCCTACTACTCTTTTATTGACAATTTTTTCAAGTATTTTAGATAAAGAAGAGAGTAGAGAAATTGGTCGGTAGTTAGATGGTTCATTTTTATCACCAGACTTGAAAATGGGGCATACTACCGCTTTTTTGAAAGCTGCCGGAAATACACCTGTTTCCAGACTAAGATTACAGAGGTAAGCAATGGGTGAGGCAAGAGATGATATATTTTGCTTCAAAATTTTTGCAGTAATAGCATCCCAGCCTGGAGCACTGTGCATTCTCAGCCCCAAAACAATAGCTTGCACCTCATGTGGATCCGTAGGTGCAAAGCACATGGATTGTAGAGGCGAGTCATCGTTTTTTGCTTTGCGTGCCAGATCTTGTTCGCGTGTACACATTTTATCTAATATTTTATCAGCCAGGGTACCTCCTATTGAAGTGAAGAAGTCATTTACCCTGTTGAGAGCCGCTTTAGGAGAGTCAGCTATTCGTAATAATTCATCCAGAGGTTCTTTAGTACAATTAATGTCACAGATTTCTTTTATAACTTGCCATGTTTCTTTTATATTGCCTTTGCTTTTATAAAGTTTATCTTTGTAATATTGGTTTTTTAGATTTTTAACTATATAGTTGCATGTATTTCGATATCTTAAGAATTTTTGTTGTTTTTCTACATCATTCGGTGATTTCTTTGCGTCATTATGTAGCTTGTCTCTTTTCCGTATACATTTAACAACTCCTTTTGTTATCCAGGGTTTCAGCGGTTTCAATCTATTTGGGATTTTTATGATGGTAGTATTTACTGTGATAGTATTTATAAGAGATTTAACGAATAACTCAGAAGCCAGGTTAGTATCAGTAATCCTGAAAATCTCGGACCAAGACATATTGATAAATATTTCCTTAATTTTATTATAATTTATTTTCATTTTATTACTGTCAAAAGGTTTTTTCATAACATTAGATTTTTTTATATATAATAATATTGGTGAATGGTCTGTAAGTTTTTGTTCAAATACTATGGTTTTACACGGTGAAGAGCACTTGACCATTATGTGATCAATACAAGTATTAATTCGCGTAGGTATAGTAATGCCCTGTTTTAGTCCGTGAAGTGCAATTAGGTTTAAGTAATCTTGTGCTGTGCTAGATAAATTTTCGGGCATGATATTTATGTTTATGTCACCAACTAACATTACGTTTTTTGTACTTGTGTTATTTAATATCTTGTCTAGAGAGTCTAAGTAAGTGGTTGTATTTCTAAAACTGGGGGGTCGGTACGAGCAAATAATTGTGTATTCAGGTTTAATAGTCACAACAAGACAATTACCCTCTAAAAAGTCAGGCTCACAAACACTGACCCCAATCACACTCCGAACATAAACAACTACACCATCATTCTGATTGTAGCTAACTTTTGTCCAATACTTGTTATAGTCATGCATATTTGGAGGTGGGTTATCGTCATTAGTCCAACATTCCGTCAGCACGAAAACATCTACAGGAATACTTATAGCAGAAACAAAAGCTAAAAATAGATCAAAGTTATTATTGATACTTCTTATATTTAATGTAATTACTGTTAACGAGTCACTAACCGCGTCATAATTTAAAACTTGAGAGCAAAGGCTTGTATTACTTAAAGATAGGCATTCTACCTGGCCTGTTGCCTCCACCTCTGAGGCTATACAATTCTTGTTACTATCGAATTGTTAGTATAATATATCGAAATGTCCTCATACTAGTCCCAGTTGTATTTAGAATGAATTTATCTTTAATTAGGCGAAGGGGCTTCAGCATTATTATATTTTCTTCATTTAAATATAATTTATAACATCTTAATGTATATATCGTGTTTCTAATTAATTGTTGCTTGCATGGTGATAAGTATATGTGTATGTAAGCGTGATTATGAATATAGTGGTTTGTATAATTTATATTATGTGTATCTATGTGTTTTATAAAACAGTATTGTGTAGTTATAAAGTTGTTTAGAATAACTGAAAAATAGCATATAACCTCCATAGTATTTAAAAAACTAGAATATCTTTGTTGAGACAGATAATAGTAAAAAACATGCAAGATTAAACATAGTAAACAAAAACATAACCATAGTCATATTGTCAATCTAAGCTTATCTAAGTCGGATTCCGTATGTATGCGTATTTGTGGATCTTCCTCCCGTCTGCGAAGATAAACTATGCCGTGGGATGTCCAGCAGAAGTTAAAATCATGTGCCTTTTGAAACTGCCTTCCCATGTAGTAAAGTCGTTGCGCTTTTTTTGTTAGAGTTTCTGAAACATACACCGGCTGAACAGGAGATTGTATGTTTAAATGCGAGGTGTTGAGTTTTTCTTTATTTTCTTTTGATTTATTAAATTTCCGAATGCTTGAAATTACTTTATCTTTAAAAATCACGGTGTTAAAGTCAATTCTGATTGGGTAAGTGTTGTCTTTTGATTTTATTCTGTAAATGTCCCGAATATCTGATTGGTCAACGTTAATATCAAGCGTCTTGCCCATACTCACTGCCATCTTGCAGAGATCATCTTTCGTCTCGCCGTTTAGTTTAGGGACATTCTTCAGATCAACGACTGACGCTCGGGATTTACGCTCAAGTTGGTCGATTTGTTCCTCCAGCTGGTGTATATATTTTTTATCCTCCTTGCGTTCCGATTCTAAACATGTTATACGTGTAAGGAAGTCATCGTACTTGCTGGACATAACTTCAACACTTTTTTTGAGTTCAATATTCTGCTCTAAAATACTGTTCATCTTTTGCAGTAAATCCTCAAAACGGTTCTCTTGTTGCTTTAGAAAAGCTGTAAATACGCTCATGGTGACAGTATCCGCGTTTAAATCGTCCCCGTCAAACTTCCTCTTCTTACGTTCAGTAACATTACCAGCTATTACTGAGAGATCAGGCGCGGACACACATTGGTGTAGCGGCGACTCTATCGCAGCGGAACACGAGTTGACTTCAGTAACGGACGACAATGACGGTGGTGGTGCAGGTGAGGCCGGGGGCGTACGTCTGAGTGGCATTGCCGTTGTTCACAAATTCACGGCTCACAGCTCAGGCACCAAGGTCAGTAACGCGAGATAATTATAATTGTCGCCGAGTCGAGAGAAACCCTGTGTTTTCAAGAGTTCCTGGGTGGTTATTTATTATTATAATTCAATTTACTTAATTGATTGAAATAGTGAAAAAAAAAACTTCCAATATAAAATTGAGAAGAGGAAATATCTGGTAATTTACTTGCGTGTCGATTGCACTTCGGTTTATAATGTTTTATAGAACTCAAAAAAAAAGCAAAAAGAATGACAGATCACTGGGTCCGAACCGGCAACTTTACGTTCCAGCCGCTATGTGAGTCGCTAAGCCACAGCGCCAACTAAGCACTGTCAAATGTAACCAAATTGCTAATCCGTTGCCAAAAATGTCCAGTGTCCTATGAGCTAATGACCGTTAATGACTCAGTTCTTTGTTTTTGAAGCTCACTCACTTTGCACATTCACACTGTTTACGGAAAGTTTTAAAAACGTTTTTGTTAATAACTCGAGTAAATGTTCATGTATCAGTATAATTTAAACACTGTTTTTTATGTATTAACGTCCACCACACATTTATGTTATTTCTTTTCAATAGATCTCCACTTTTACTACACTTTTAGAATAAAATGCTTCGAGCACACAATAACGTGACTGTTCGCAACAACGTTAGGGGGGGGAAAGATAGAAAGACCAATAAATTATTTCTGCGCCATCTATTGGCCGTTCGTAATTCGATCTCGAAGAGCACAGTTGCGCCAATAACGTTAATAGATGGCTCTTAAATCAAATGAATGACGAAATGTCAAATGTCGTGACAACTTTTCGTAAGAATTTTTTCCGTCTAGCCCCCTTTCACAACGCGCGATAAGGAACTTCGTTCCAATAATTCGAGCACGACTAAACACCACACTTCCATTGCTGCATCAGTCTAATTATATCACAACTGCACACAAACGTATACAGCAATGTCAAGCATACATTAGTCAAGTTAACATACTAATATTTTAATGTAATTACAAAACGCGACCGTATCATGCTACTTAACATGAACATACATGAAACACTAACTATATTAAGTAGTTCAAAATATTTTTAAAGAATTTTAAATAACTACTTATTAAATTGGCGATGTCGTGCGGTTTTATATTCGTTAATATACTGTGAATTTTTTAGGGTACCGTACCCAAACATTGACATATGGGACCCTATTACTAACACTCCACTGTCTGTCTGTCTGTCCGTCCGTTCGTCCGCCTGTATGTTTTGAACCGTAACGCATAACTTCAAACTTTCAAATAGTGTGTCATTGTGGCTGATAATTATCATGATCATCATCATATCAGCCTATTACCGTCTACTGCTGAACGTAGACCTCCCCCAGAGATCGCCAACCAACCCGGTTTTGAGTAGCCCGCATACGTCAAACCACCTTCAGCCACCTTCTTCAAATCGTTGGTCCATCATACTGCAGGGCGTCCCACACTACGCTTATTCAAACGTGGTCTCCACTCTAAAACTTGTCTGCTCCATCATTCCCAAAAAAATACCTAGATTACGTGTACGGAACTCTTCATGATCGTGTCCGACTCGCGCATTCCCGGTTTTTTTGTATGGTGGTTCTAATAAGTTATGGTATGCAAATGTAATGGTGATCATAAAAGTCGGGTAGTTGCTAAAAAGCATCGCACTAACACGATAATTGACGTGATAATTTTTTGACAGCGCGACTGTTCAGTGTGAAATCTTTATTTCGGTTTTCGTATCACGCAGAACGTTGTTGGTCTTGTTGGGATAAGATATGTATTTGTGCCTTATATGAACGAATTTTTTATAATTTGCTTTATAACCGACTTTAAACGAAGGTTGAATTTCTCAGTTTGACAGGTACTATATTCTATTTTTGTTAGGTCCTGGTTTGATCACGCGTTTTACGGTGTATTCCGAATTCGAAAATTAATGAATAGGGTATGCCTCCAATGAGAACCTCCAATGAAAAATATCATGAATATATTCCACCTCTAAGATCAAGCTCTAAGGGTATTAAAAAATAAAGGGTTGACTTCATTTGTTTGATGTTACCCTTTCTTAATAAATTTGGATGCTAAGAAGGCACTAAAAAGTGAAAAAAAAAATTACGTATTGCTGCGATGCAGTACATCGAAAAAGACTACCACCTTTAAAAACTAAAAAGTAAATAATAAACTTTAATTGTTGAAAATGTAGGTATGTAAACTTCATCAATATCTTGAGATCCATTTCCAAATAAACCAAATACACGTTAACGCGATCTAAGTTCTCTTGTTCGACTATATTGTCGGAATAGTTTTCAAATATTCTTAACCTTGACCAAAATCAATCAATCAACTGGTCTCTCGCAGCCGTTCCCTGCAGGACATTTCATTGTCCCTGGTTCCACCAAGACGGTGAAATGTTTGAGTGTCCTTTAATAAGAGACTTTAATTCTGGGTAATTCATTTTTTTTAAATTCTCTTTATGGCGCTAACAAGCAACTTTTACAGATTTTAAACTGACAATCACGTCAAAATGTGTAGTGTAAATGATTTGAAAAAAATATATGTTAAACTAAAACATTCTCTTAATCATTAAGTATGTGAATACTTTTGATTAAGTTCGTATTAAATAGTTTAATTAACTCGTTGTATCTGACGCGGACACAACATTGATAATCACACAAAATCTACCAGGTATATTTAAACGAAACTTTCACTATCTTACAGACAATTTTATTATTTATCTTTTAGTATACGCCTTTTTTTATTTAATTCTTTTGACTAAACGTTGAGAGTTTTGGACGCAGCGCATACGATTCTCTGGTCGCTCAAGGTCGCCGGCGTATATTGTCGCCTTAAGGCAACGCAGGAAAGTCCTAGAGTCCTAGAGGGGCCTGAAGGCCTGACGGGGCCCGTGGCTAAGTAAAAGTCGTCGGAACGCTCGGTTATGGTTAAGCTACGCTTGGCGCGTCGGTCCATGGATGGGTGACCATTTCAAACCGAGACCATAGGCGCCTCTGACAGCACGTAAAGTCGTTGGTCTCGGCTATCATTCGTAGATCTTTGACAGTCGTTATGTGTAGTCAGAAGCCAGAAAGTCTGACAACTAGTCTTACCAAGGGGTATCGTGTTACCCAGTAACTGGATTGTGGAGCCCAGATAGGCAGCTGCATCTAGTTAGACTGAAAGCTGACCCTAAAATAGTTATATTTTTTTTTATAACATTACATTAAATACATAGTTTTAAAGTTGTCTAAGAAAATAGACGAAAATTGGCCATTTCCCCTTACCTTATGTCTGACACTTCAAGCTTAAAATTTGGCAAAAAAATTATGGATATTTAGAAAACAAGGCAGATAATAGTTATTTTCTATTACAGAAAAAGATAATTATTAAGTCTGTAGTTGTTTGAGGTAGTAAATCCTTTTTGCTACTAGTATTTTTATATTTTTTTCTTCTGAAATTAACCTGACATGACACAAGTCTCTTGTAAAAAATCATTAAAATAGAACAATTCATTGGCAGACTTCAGAGTTTTATTCATCCACAAAATAGTGTTTTTAGTTCATTCCCGTACATTTTGGTCCGTCGAGTCGAATTATATATTCGAACTAGCTAGGGAGTACTGTTGCGGCGAAGTTTTTTAGCTTAGTACACCGCGACAGTTGATAGGGAAAAAGGGGTTGTGGATCGCAACTCAGGTGTTGGAAGGGATTCCCCCAAGAAGGGAGATAATATCAGGTGGCGCCAGGAGCGTGACGTCATCAGCCAACCCTGAGTGGAAGTACTGTCAACCAGGGCAACGCCGTCGTCAGCAGCGTATCGTGCGTGACGTCAGTGGTAGCGTGCAGCGTGACGTGGCCGAAGAACAGGTGGAATATTGTGTGTGAGTGACAAGATAACTGTGAGTACATTTTATGCTATAATCATTGAAGAAATTATTCAAAAATGGAAAAATACGGCAATTTGCAAATAAATTTAAAGACCATTATGGAAAAGTCGAGATCTAATTTTAAGAAGACGCCTAAGGATCGTTTCTCTTATCAGTACATTGATGCAAGATTAGAGAAGTTGGAACGAGACTGGCAAGCATTTTCTAAAAATCACTACGAAATATTAGAATTAGATAGTGCAACAATAAAATCCTTAGAATGTATTGTGAGTGATATTTATGAGGCGACAGAGGAAATTTATATTGGTTATAAGTCGGAACTAAAGATCGCTTTATGTAAATATCCCGCTCCAGTCAATGATACATCAGCTTCTAAGAGCACCCAAGACGTTTCTGTACGTATGTCGTCTGGTTCTTCTGTTAGATTACCAAAAATATCTATTCCGATTTTCTCTGGAAAATATTCGGAATGGACATCCTTTCGCGACTTATTTATTTCTCTGGTGCACAGTAACCAATCTTTAGATTCAGTACAAAAATTACATTATTTAAAAGCTCATCTTACAGGAGAAGCAGAACAATTGATAAGGTTTGTACCTATAGCAGCAGCTAATTATAATCAGTGTTGGTCACAGTTAGAATCCAGATATAATAACAAGCGATATTTGTCAAATTGTATTCTGAAAAGACTATTTAGTCAACGTAATTCTAATGTCGAGTCAGCTACAGCATTAAAAGAGTTGCTGGACACTACAACGGAGTGTTTATATGCATTAAAAAATTTGGAAATTGATGTGAGCTCATGGGACATTATTATTATTCACATTGTTACTTATAAATTAGATCCAGATACGAGGAAGCAATGGGAATTACATGTCACAAATGATAACTCGAATGAGTTGCCAAGTTTTAATTTGTTTTCGAAATTCCTAGAAAGTCGTTTTCGTGCATTAGAGTTTATTGAACCTAAATCAAATTCTTTAATTCAGCCAACTACTTCACAAAACAGAGGTCACTTCAATAAACCAAAGATTTTTCATATTTCAAATCAAGCTATTGCATGTGAATATTGTTCAGAAACTCACAAATTATGCTTTTGTAAAAGGTTTGCAAAAATTGATTTTGATAAAAGGCATGACTTTGTTATGAAAAATCGCATTTGTTTTAACTGCTTAGGTAGCAATCATTCGGTAAAACAATGCCAAAATTCTATTAATTGTCGTCTTTGTAATCGTCGTCATCACTCACTTCTTCACCCAAACAACAGCTCAGCAACTACCGTTGCACAACAAAGCAATGATCAGGTCACAAAGGTCAACCCGCATTCACCAGTGGCGGCGGGATCGTCATCAAATGAAAGTTCACCTATTGTCTCATGTTTTTCGTCAGGAAATAGTAGTCAAGTATTGTTAGCCACCGCGCTAATCAATGCTGAGTCGAAATTCGGAGGCAAACAGGTCATCAGAGCCTTGATCGATCAAGGCTCACAGGCTTCTTTTATAACAGAGGCAACAGTACAAATGTTGGGCCTAAAAAAGGTTCACGTAAATGGTATTATTTCAGGTGTCGGTGGAGATAGCACCATCACTTCTAAATCAGTCGTCTCTTTGAAAATTCAATCGAGAGTTGACCCGTCTTTTGAAATTGTAGTCAGAGCATATGTACTGAAATCAATAACCACTCTTCTCCCAGTTATGAAAATAAGTGAGTTGCAAGAGTTGGAGTTACATACGATTACATTAGCTGATCCCCAGTACAATAGGCCTAATAAAATTAATATTTTATTAGGTGCTGAAATTTATTGTCAGATCATACAACAAGGACTTTTGAAAGGACCTACCGGTACTCCAGTAGCTCAATGCACTTCTCTCGGCTGGATACTGTCTGGGTTGGTGTATAATAAACAAAGTGATAACACAGAAACTAAGCTTGTAGTTTTGAATGCTACCGTAAATGAGGACGAAGTTCTGAAAAGGTTTTGGGAATTGGAGTCAGATCATTCTTCAATTTCACAGAAAATGTTAACTGAAGAACAACAGAAATGTGAAGAATATTCTAATAGTACAACGCGTAGAGCACCTGATGGACGTTACGTGGTCCGATTACCTTTTCGCGACGCTGATCCTGCATGTAAATATGGTAGATTTCGTGGGATAGCTGAAAATAGATTAAAGTCGTTAGAAAGAAAGTTAAATAAAAATATGGAAATGAAAATAAGATATACAGATGTTATAAAAGAATACTTACAGTTAGGTCACATGATTCCTGTTCCAGAAAATGACGATAAGCAGTCTGAAGCTGTTTATCTTCCCCATCATGCGGTCATACGAGAAGACAAGTCCACCACAAAAGTGAGAGTCGTTTTTGATGCGTCGTGTAAGGGTGTAAATGGCCTATCCTTAAACGACACATTACTGATTGGTCCATCATTACAACCTGAATTACGACATCTAATTATACGATGGAGAGTACATCCTATTTGCTTAGTGGCTGATATTATAAAAATGTATCGCCAAGTGCGAGTCCATGATGATGATGCAGTGTTTCAGCGAATATTGTGGAGAGATAATCCTGAAGATACAGTGCAGGAATTCCAGCTACTCACTGTAACATTTGGTACAGCTTCAGCCCCATATTTAGCAGTCAAGGCACTTCAGCAGGTAGCACTTGATGAAAAAGATACATTTCCAGAAGCTGCAAAAAAGGTTCTTGAAGACTTTTATATGGATGACCTTATGAGTGGCTGCGAAACGGTAGAAGAAGGCATTCAATTATTTAAAGAAATTAATATTTTACTTAGCAAAGGTGGGTTTAAATTGCAAAAATGGACCAGTAATGTTGAAAGGATAATAAAAGAAATTAATTTACAAAATAAAGAACAAGATATAGTAAGGGAACAAGAGTTAGAACAAAATTTGGAAATTAAACTTGACTCTATAGTGAAGGTTTTAGGACTCACCTGGAACCGTAGAGATGATATCTTCCAATACTCTGTGAAGCTTTCAAAGACCGCAGGACCTGAAACAAAAAGAACAGTTATTTCTAATATATCACGGTTGTTTGATCCATTAGGTTGGCTGGCACCGGCGTTGATTACAGCAAAAGTATTTATCCAAAAGCTGTGGTTAGCGGGAATAAGCTGGGATGAACAAATTCCAGTACAATTATTAGATGAATGGAATACTTACTTTAGTGAGCTGTCACAACTTACGGAGTTCAAAATTCCTAGATGGCTAGGAACAAGGGCAAGTGACGTCACAGTAGACTTACACGGCTTTTTCGATGCTTCCAAGGTTGCATATTCGGCAGCAGTCTATATACGTAGAGTTGATGTCACTGGTAACGTTCACGTTTCACTAGTTGCGGCTAAAACACGAGTCGCACCTATTAAACAAATAAGCATACCGCGTCTAGAATTGTGTGGTGCAGTATTGGTGACACGTTTGCTAGTTGAGATGGCAGAAGTTTTAAATATCCCCAAAACTAAATTGCGGGCATGGACAGATTCGACGGTCGTACTCGCGTGGTTGAATAAACATCCAAGTCATTGGAAAACTTTTGTAGCTAATAGAGTTTCGGAAATTCTTACAACGTTAGACGCATATCAATGGGCACACATACCTTCAAATCAGAACCCTGCCGATTGTGCGTCCAGAGGAATACGACCTGTAGAACTTATAGATAATAATCTGTGGCTACGAGGTCCAGAGATTTTACAGGAAACGGATATAAATTATCCGAGGCCAAGGTCATTAGAAGTCGATTTAGAAAGGTCAATAATGACACATTGTTCATCTGTCAACAATTTCATATGGGACAGATATTCTTCTCTCTCTAAGTTGTTACGTATTGTGGCATATTGTAGACGATTTTTAAATTATAAAACAGATACCGATCGGGCTAAACACTTACGTAAATGGGAGATCGATGAGGCTTTGAATTGCTGCATTCGGCAATGCCAAACACAAGAGTTTGAAGAAGAGATCACAGCATTAAAACAGCAAGGCGAGGTTAAGACAAAAAGAAGTAAGATAAGAACACTTAACCCGTATATAGACGAGAAAGGTATAATTAGAGTTGGTGGAAGGCTTCAAAAGGCTCAGCTAGAAGAAAAAACAAAACATCCAATTGTATTACCCCATCGATCCCATTTCTCACAATTAATCATCAGAGATGCTCATATTATAACTTTACATGGGGGACCACAACTCATGCTAACGTACATACGGTCAGCGTACTGGATCATTGGCGTTAAAAAATTAGTAAAACATCATATCCGTCGATGTGTTCCTTGTGTAAAAAATAGTGCCACTGTGAAGACGCAAATGATGGGTTCTCTGCCATCAGTTCGCGGAACCCCTTCCAGAGCGTTCTTACACAGTGGAGTCGATTACGCAGGTCCGATAAATGTTAGAACGTCAAAAGGACGAGGACATCGGTCTTATAAAGGCTACATATGTTTATTTATATGTATGGCAACACGAGCTATACATTTGGAGATGGTTAGTGATTTAACTTCCCAAGGTTTTTTAGCAGCGTACAGACGATTTGTATCGCGTAGAGGTCATTGTACGGATTTATGGAGCGACAATGGCACCAATTTCATTGGAGCATCCAAGGAGTTAAGAGAATTGCTGATCGCGCAAGAGTCCAACCTGATTGAGGAAATCGCGCAGAGCTTAGCTCTCGTCGGTACAACGTGGCATTTTATTCCTGCACACGCTCCGAATTTCGGTGGATTGTGGGAAGCAGGAGTAAAATCCACCAAATATCATTTAAAAAGGGTCATAGGTAATTCTACACTAACCTTTGAAGAGATGACCACTCTCTTGACACAGATTGAGGCGTGTTTGAACTCCAGGCCGCTGTCAGTCGCATATGGCACAGATCCAAATGAGTGCACACCGCTGACTCCTGGTCATTTTTTAATAGGAGAGCCAATTCTTACTGTGCCTGATATAAATTATCATGCAAGTCCTATAAGTAGCCTAAAAAGATGGCATTTAGTGCAAGGTATGTTGCAAAACTTTTGGCGTGAGTGGGCTAATGAATACTTCACACAGTTCCTCCATAGGTATAAATGGACTAGTAAGATACCTGAACCCCAAGTAGGAGATGTTGTTTTGGTAAAGGAAGACGACTTACCTCCCGCGAGTTGGCTTCTTGGTAAGGTTGTTGAAAAACACCCAGGCACTGATAATCTTACCCGAGTGGTTACATTGAAATGTAAAAATTCCTTTTTAAAAAGACCCACTTCGAAATTGTGCGTTATGCCTGTTACGCATTGAAAAATGTAATTAAGTTGTTTAGTTGGATTAGAATAGTTTTGTCAGATTATAAGCTTATATTACTATGTATAGTGCCAGTTCCTGAAAGGGTAATTGCTTACTTAACTATTATTTATGTGTCTAGAAATTTCCCACCAAGGCAAATTTTGTATTCTTGTTGTTGGTATTCTCATTATGTGTGCCACGGTGGGCGGTTATTTTTAAGGACAAGGGTCTTTGGTGGGCGGTATGTTTGAGGTAGTAAATCCTTTTTGCTACTAGTATTTTTATATTTTTTTCTTCTGAAATTAACCTGACATGACACAAGTCTCTTGTAAAAAATCATTAAAATAGAACAATTCATTGGCAGACTTCAGAGTTTTATTCATCCACAAAATAGTGTTTTTAGTTCATTCCCGTACAGTAGTTTTGTCATCCACGCCTTGTTCAATAGGCACATTTTAATTCTAAGTACCCTATCAAAGCAGCTATCGTATCGGGAATGTATTCAAATTCAATCAATTAAGTATTTACATAGTATCATTAGCTATTAGTTATCGATTCTAAATTAAACTTCATTTAACGACCTCCATCGTTAGTAGTGAAATCTTCCGTATAATAACTATTATTACGTCGTAAAGCTGACAAAGTCTATTACAAATAGACTTAGGACCCATTAGGGCGTGTTCAGATAACCCAAGCCGATCACGCACAGGACCTACTAGTGACTTTCAAGGGCTTTGTCTCACAGCACATCCCTTTCTTCTACCGGTTAGTTTCGCTATGCACTAGTCCCGCTATGCTTGACTCGCAAAATACCTACCAAAAAGTTATGCACGAAATCACAATCGCGGGCAGTGATGAAGAAAACTGTTACAGTGTAATATTTTGTTTAACCATTTGAAAAGTAAAATAAGAAAATCTAGTATGTAAATATATTATGTTATCATATTCTAAATCATCATTAAATTCAAGTTTTGCGCTTGTTATAAGATGCATAATGACAAAATGGTTTTTTTCAGGCTAACCATAACAATGATCCGCGAGTAAAAATTATGTTCAATCAGGATTTCTTCTACCTGTATAACGAATTCTATCCTGATTCGTCCAGCCGAGCGTAACAAACAACTTTGGCATTTTTAAGTAATTTTAGTTAGATAGGGTTTGTAACGAAGTCTACAGACTCCGTTAAATCTTGAATTCAAACACATTTCTTTCCAGCTGTACCGAAAAATTCGAATCGAAAAATTTTGTGCATAGCCATATTTTGTAGGTATTTTTCGAGTCAAGAATAGCGAGACTAGTGCAAAGCGAAACTACCGTCTTCCACCAACGAAATTAATGTTTCTTTATAGATGTTATGCACTATTATTTAATCAAAAAACCCGCCACGCGACTAACCTTGGTCACAGGCAATACGAAATTTGGCCGAAGCGTGGGCGCAAGGCGTATGCGGGGTAGGTGCAGAGCGTATGTGGGGTGACCGCAGGGTTGTCGGGTACGTGGCGTGTGCGGTTGGACTTCGCTAAATGTAATTTGAGATCTTTTGACGTGTCATAAGACTCAAATTATATACAGCAAATTTTAAACCGAGTTAGACGGGGTGCTGACGCACGTGGCATGCGCCAAGCGTAAGGGTGCGTGTCGTCTGAACGCGGTCTTACTATTATAATAATTGTATCTAAAGGTCAATTCTCGTAATCATCTTCTTCTTTCTTCTGAATATTATACTAATTTATTTGGGGTCAGCTCTCCTAGTACAATATGTTTGTAAACGCACCCTTGATACAGTAGAAGTTCCTAGTGTGAGGTAACGTTATTTATTCATAAAAAAATATTATTAAAATGTTACAACCAACACTGAAAGTACATTTTATATCAGTATTTAACACTCGTATTAAAATCGCGTGACAAAGAGTCCGGCTATTTATAATTCCATACGCAGTCGGAAGACAAATGGCGCCAGTAGGTGCAAAAAAGTTTTTATTCGCAATACACAATGGGAAAATGGCGTTGAGCCTGTACATTTATCAATTTGAAGTAGAGTTATTTACGTTGGCGACATTTTTTGTTTGTTTAATTCTGGTGACATCATTGTTTTAATTAACTAATAATGTTTACAGTTATTAACTTTGTTACTTACTAAGATAAAAAGAAAAAGAAGATAAAAAAAATATGATTTCCTTCTTGCTAATGTCAGGTTTCTGAGCCCAAATTCTCAATAGCTAAATCTACTAAGTTCGCTTTACGTAGCTTTAAAATGGAGCAAATATATATTTGCCCAGCTTTTACCCAACTATGTGGTGGTCGGTTTCTAGTCTAACCGGATACCAGGGTTTTACTTGGAGCAACTGCCTATCTGACATCCCCAACCCAGTTACTGTATAACACGATACCCCTTGGCCAGAAGCCATTTGAAGCCAAAAATTCTGATAACCAGTCTCATGGTTATCAGAATTTCTAGCTTCAGACAACCCATAACGACTGTCTATTCTATAAATGACAGCCGAGACTAAGGGCTTCACGAACAACTGAACATCTGTCACCTTCATGAAGGAGGAATTTTGGCCGAAAGGTGTTGTGTTCCGGCGCTTCCGAGGCCGGTTACCTGCTGACATCGCACAACACACGACGCTAACTTTAAGTATGAAATAGGATATATTATTAGTTTGTTTGAGATTATATTGTGTATTTTTGGGCCACAGATGCCTGATAATAAAATTATTATTATTATTATTATTTATGTGCTTTTCGAGGCACGGAGTAGTTCGGTAATCCATGGGTCGTCCGCGGACCGTAGTTTAGCCATAACAATAGTAAATACCTACTAGTAGTAGGTAACTATACTACGGCTCATATATTGCACAGTCGACTACAAAAAGATGTATACATTTGAAAGATATAAAAAGATGTATCCATTGATAATGTCGCCATTGTTTGTTACAAATACTAGTAGACATGATGTATGCCAAATTTATGTTCCTATCAAATGTGCCAAATTTATGTACAGTACGCAAAAGAGATAAGTATCCATGTCGTCGGGAATAGTTGAAGATTTCTTAGAAACCAATGGAGCTTTCAAATGAAATTTTATTAAATCATTGAAATGTTTATTCTCTATAAATTGTATTTTATTTTATTCATAAAAACCTATCGGTTTCTAAGTAAACTTCAACTGTTTCCGGCGACATGGATACTTATCTCCTTTGGTGACCGTACACAGCTAAAATTACACTGTAATGTGCACGCTCTGAAACGAATTAATGTGTTCATATTTGGTTACAATAATATGTATACAGGTCTAATATTCTATTTTTATATTTTAGAATAGTGCGGGAATACTCGTTTTCTCTTTCATTTCGTGCATGACGTCATTGGCGTGTCATTTGTTTATCGAAGTTGACTTACAAAGTTACAAATTATTTTCGCCATTTATTTACATTCTTTTTCTCTCACTCGACTCGTAAAAAGGTGTTTTCTATTCAACCTTTTTTTTCTTTTCATACAGAAACTAAACTTAACATTATTTGGAAATATATAAAATTGAAACTATTGAATCATAACACAAATTTATTGAAACTTAAATCGATGTCTTGCTTTTATTAATATATCTTTTCTATAATATTCTTTTACTTATAACAATAGTAGATCTACTTCACATTTTGGCAAGAAATTATAAAACTTGCACGGGGCTCCTATTTCTGTCTGCAGGGTTTGACGTCGACCTAAATTAATCTAAATTTTTCTGTCCAAAGAGAAATTAGTTCCAGAGATTACCCCCTACATACAAACCAATTTTACCTCGTTATAATAATGAATATTGATTTATAAGTGTCATCATAACAGAAAAAAACTATTATACATATTATACCATCCAAAGAGTTTTCAATGGTTTTGACGGAATTTCTGATTTAAAATTAGAACAGACAGCTTATAAACATATTTTTGTAACGAAGTGTGAATACATTAATTTGTTTCAGAGCGTACACATTACAGTGTCCATCATGCTGTATACATTAATTTGGCACATTGAGTGAATACATATATGCGTCGTATTTCATGTGTACAATAATTTGTAACAAAGTATGTACACTTATTTAAATGGGTACATGTATTTGTAACTTTAGGGGGTATACATATTTTTGTACTCGACTGTACCTACTAATAGAAATAAATCATAACCCGTCAAACGGGTTCTAACTTTAGTCCAAGCTTACACCTTAGCACAGAATACTTAATAGTACTTAATAGTCCGTTTTATTTTGAATTTTATTTCGAAAGAGTAAAGTTCTTGTTTAAGGGGCTATTAAACGACTTTTACAGATTTTAAACTGACAATCACGTCAAAATGTGCAGTGTAAATGATTTGAAAAAAATATATGTTAAACTAGAACACTCTCTTAATCACTTAATAAGTGAATATTTTTAATTATATTCATATTATATAGTTTAATTAATACGTGAAGTTGTGTCTGACGCGGACAAAACATTGACAATCACACAAAATCTACCAGGTATAATTAAACGAAACTTACACCATCTTACAGACAATTTTATTATCTATCTTTTAGTATACGTCTTCTTTTTTATTTTGAAAGAATACTACTTTTATTTAATTTTTTCGACTAAACTTTAAGAGTTTTGTACGCAAAACTGATGCAGAACGGACGCAGTCTGCGTCCAAAAGTCGGGCCTTTCCTGTTTTGTGCCAATGAATAACATAAATTTAAAACGACAAGGGTCGGAGAATAGAATGCGTCCTTGTTATAACGAAAACCGATACAATTCTTATTTTAAACAAGACTTTCCGTCGTCCATTTTGTTTTAATCCTGTGTTATGGAAAGGAGTTTTTTGTATTGTACGATTTTGCTTTTGCGATTTTGCGATATGCTAATTAAATTGTTGTGTGATCTCGTGATGATTCAGTGGGCAGTTTCTTCTCGTGCATGATGTGGTGGGTTCCAAGCCGGACAAGTTCTAGTGTGACTTTCTCAATCATTACACGACGTACTTACGCACCACGTACTCCCCGCACAGACGCACCGTGTACGTGTCACGTCTGCACCACACTATGAAGAGAGGATGTTGAGGAGTACATATGGTGGAAGACCAAATTCACCTTTAGAGTCGATTGGTGGGAGTCGCGTCATAAAATTAACTATAGATTCTTCTGTGGTGCTGGTTCCGACTCATCGCCAGAAGACCTTCTTGAAGGAAGAATTTTGGCCGTCGGGTGTCTTGAATCGGCGTTTCCGCTGGCGGTTACCCGACACCACGACTCAGCGCAATACGTCGCCGATCCAATGTAGTAAATAGATTTGTAAACGAGGTTGATAATTATGTATTACTTTATGTTTTGTATGTTCAATTTGTGTATTTTATCTATGGGCCTTTGTTGCTTGAAAATAAAGAATTATTATTATTATATCTAAATCATATTATGCACGGATGACAGCTCACTTCACCTAGGTGTGGACTTTTTAAGGTTATTTTGGATATCACTATAACTATTATCATCATTAGCCGCTGTTCGATTTTTATAAATCAATATTCCGGTAAAGCGGCCAGCAACATCAGTACCATTTACGAATATAAAAGAAAAAACAACAATAAAGACTAAAGCCTATCTAACAAACCCGCAGCTATTCTTTTTGCTAACCGAGCAAAAAACGCTAAAAAAAGGGTAACACCCGTTAAAAAATGTAAATAACACAAACACAACATGCGTAGTCAAAATGTAAATGTACAAGACCTTTCGTTTACATTGTAAGTACACGCGTCGTCGCCTGTTCGTGTATTAAAGCTTTGAAATTTTAAAAAGCGGTTCTACGAATACCGTACATTTTTATTAGAATGTTTGCTGAACTTATACACTGAACTTATAATATTATGTGGCTTATCATCATTATCTGACATCTGCTTAGTCTTTTCTTAAATGCGTTGTGGTCGGTTTCCAGTCAAAGCGGTTGAATACCAATAGTTTACAGTGACTGGCTGTCTGACCTCCACAACCCAGTTACTGGGTAACACGATACCCCTTGGTAAGACTGGTTGTCAGATTTACCGGTTTCTGACTACCCGTAACGACTGTCAAAGATCTTTGCGAATGACAACCGGGACCAACGGCTTTATGTGCTTTTCGAGGCACGGAGGGAACTCGATATCAAATAGATGAACTGCCATCCACGGACTGAACAGGGCAAGCATGCTTTACCATAACCGATCGGTCCCAGAATATGGTGCTTATAATTAAAGAATGAAATGATTTTACTCAGTCTTATGAGAAGTGTTGGCGACAGTGTAACGGCCCGCTCGTCGACTACCTAAAGACATTTAGTTCCCTTTTTAAAAAAAAAAAAAAAATCTTTAATCAATAAGGTTTAATCGAAGTCTATGCGCACGGCCGCAACTTTTAAATAATTAAAAAAAAGAGTGCCGTCAGATTTGTCAAGCAGAGAAAAAACAGTTGTCGATCGGAGGGAGTTTGGCAGGTTTCCTTTCAATTCTGAGTTTTATTTTAGCAGCCCATCCATTACAAGAAGGTTCTTCTAGATAATTCTTGAACCTGAGGACTATTTTTACATTTATAACCTGGTTCTTTTTTATTTTTTTTTTTATATTCCTAAAAAACCTTTTTTTTTTTAAATTAATATAATATATTTGTGTAGGAAAACGATATTGTTTAATGAATTAGTTACTCAGTTGATTACTGTAGTACAGAGAAGGGGGTACGCCGTGACGTCAATTGTCAATTGTATTGGCGCCACGTGGACAGAGTCATGTTGGAGCAGTGCGCTCAGCGCGGTGGAGACATATAGTCTCCACCCTCCGCTGAGCTCACTTTTGCCAGGACACTCCTCTGGTAAGAAACTGTCGGTTTACCAAATTATATTTTACTCTTCTTTTTCCTGCCCTTATCCCATGTTACTTGGGGCCGGCGCAACATGTTTTCTTCTTCCATTTCGTCCTGTCCAACGTCATGCTTTCACTGACTCCGTTTTCATTCATATCATTCTTCACACAATCCACCCATCTTTTCTTTGGCCTTCCTCTCCCTCTCCATCCATCCAACCTAATATTCATAGCTCTTTTGGTCACATGAGTTTCGTCTCTTCTCTTCACATGCCCATACCAAGACAAACGATTCCCTTTCAACTTTTCTGTCACTGGCGCCACTTTCAAGCTTCCTCTAATATGTTCATTTCTCACCTTATCCATTCTGGTAACTCCACACATACATCTCAACATTCTCATCTCCGCTACGTGCAATCTTTTTTTATCCATCTTCTTCACGGCCCAACATTCCGATCCATACAGTACGACAGGTCTTATCACGGACTTGTAGATTTTCCCCTTTAACTTGAGGGGCATCCGTGGGTCACAAGTTGTTCCAGTGACCTGTCGCCATTTCATCCATCCTGCGTTGATCCGGTGCGTTACGTCTCGGTCTACATCGCCATCCCCTTGCACCAGCGACCCGAGGTACCGAAAGTCGGAGTAGGTCGGTATGGGCGTTCCGTCTAGAGACATGGGCACAGGACTAGAGAGACCGCCGAAATTGCAAAACAAGTACTCCGTTTTGGTTCTGCTCAATTTCAGGCCAACACTCTCTAGTCTTTGCCACCACACCTCCAATCTGCTCTGGACCTCTAGGCCACTTTCGGCTACCAGCACAATGTCATCGGCGAACAGCATACACCATGGTGCCTCTTCCTGGATGTCCGACGTCAAAGCGTCCATTATAACCCAACCCAACCAAATTGTATTTTACGATCACATTTAAAAAGTAAGGTTAATTATTATTACTGTATTGAATATTGTTATTCTACATTGATCCAATACCATTATTCTGAATATTTTTGTTATCATCTTTTGCGGGCGGCCGTCCTGCCGAAGACCGTTGGTGGTGAGCGATCTCTGGGAGAGGCCTACGTATACCAGTGGACGGCAATAGGCTGCTATAATAATAATAAAAATAATCAATTAGACGGACAAGAAATCAAACGAACACAAACGAACGAAAACAAATCTTATCATCTCTCACACGATATATAATAATAAAAATCTTTATTTCATTAGACAATAAACATATTGCACTGCATACATTGTTGGTTATAAATTTTATCACACTGTAAGCACAATTATATAGACTCTATCCCTTAAACTAGGTCTAGCCTGTATCTTAAGAGATAGGGTTGAGTCAAATGGGTACATTCAATAATATAATTGACATTCTGTAGCAAGTGAAACTGTGTCGACGTTACATAATTTAAAGTTATCCTATGAAATAAGTGTATTTCGGTTACTTAGTGTGTAGTGTATGTGAGTGAAAGTTCGTGCATGTGCGTGTTGGTGTCAGTGTGTGCATGTGTGTGTGTGTGTGTGTGTAGATGTGCGAGGATTTTACGATTTGTATGTTTACGAGATGTATTCTAGAAGATTTTCCGTTGAGAGGTAGTCCTGTTGTAGTAGCCATTGCGTGATTGTGTGTTTTAGCGTGTGTCTGTTTAAATCAAGAATGTCTAATATTTTGTGTAATTTCTTATATATATAAGTACCTATGACGTAATATTGGCGTTTGGCAAATACGTTATTATGTGTTACGCCTGATGGGACATTTGTGCGTTTATTTGGGTTGGACCTGGGCATGCCTCTATGCGTTCTGAGGACAGACTGCGAGATGAATAGCTGTCTAACTTTTAATACCTTACATTACATTTAAATTCAATATTCAACAAAAATATTCCTTTATCAACTACAAGTTTTCAATGAATTTATTAAGGTATAAAGATCAAAGTTGACTAATTAATAATAATAGTTGAAAATGTGAGAAAGGTATTCTCTGAATTTGCCTTTTAGCGTTTTCAGACTTGTTGAGGTATCTACCATAGTTAATTTCAGTTAACGAAGTGTATAACCGTGCCAGTATTGTTGAAATTAGTTATACTACAGTACCCAAAATTTAATAAGAAACAATTCTGAATATGTGAGCACCATATATCTTCAAACATAATTAATTTAGCTATCATTGCTTAATTTGTAGTACTTTGTAAACTTTTGTACGTATTTTAGGTCGTTTTCACATTCATATTATAATTACTTTTGAATGTAAGTATTTAAAATAATGTAAAACATTTATAGCCTACCTTTTTTTTAAGTACTTTTTGGAAGTGGAAACTATAAGATTAAATTCTTGAATTTTCTTCTTAATTACGACGTTCAAAAGTGCCTTTTATTGGTCTCATTAAAGTATAAATGATTCGAATTTTACTTTGATACTTAGTAATCTGGTTTCAGAAAAAAGTAGGGCTTTGTAGGAACTATTAACTGTTTTTGGCTTAGGTAGAATTCTCTCTTCTTCGCAAGAATTGGGGTCGGCACCCAGTCTAACCGTATGCAGTTGAATACCAATATTTTACTTGGTTCGACTTACTTTCTGACCTCCACAATCCAGTAACTGGGTATTACCCAGTTACTGCACTGTCAGTGTGTGTCGATACCCCTTGTTAGATAATAAAATAATGTTTTAGGGCTTTCAACTATACATAACTGACCGGTAATAGTAAAAAAAGGCGCATATATCGTCAAATCAAAAAAATGCGTTGTTTCCCAAAATCGTACGTCAAAAAGTTACCAGTCCCATAACCGACCAGTCAACGTAATTTTGTGTTGTCAAACAGCTACTTCAAACATCAAAATATTATGGAATCTCTTTTTGAATAACTTTAACTGACGGATTTTTATGTCATGAAACAACCCGTTACATTTAACGTACGTTAAACATCTCACGTCATAGTAACTTTTAAACCGTCCGTATGTAACGTTAACCGACTGTTTGAAACAACCTGCCCTATACCAATTAGATAATGTTTATATGCAAAATTTAAAACGTTGCTTTACATTTCCTTAAAGTCTACATTATATTTACATTATTAGCTAGGTTTATATAAAAAAACTAATACAAAAAAGACACAAAAGAAGCCTATAGACGGATGTATTGCTTATGGACTCCACACTTGGTCGAGCCTGTCTCGTGAAAGACTGGTTGTCACGTGTTCGGGCTTCTGACTACCTTAACGATTGTCAAAGATCTATTATTGACAGTCAAAACCATCGTAGTGATTCTCAAAAATTTTGCCACTTTCTGTTTCCCACCGAATGCAGCCAAAATTCCTTGCACAATATGCTACGTCTAGTAGTCGTACACAGCTCACATCTACTAGCACTTAATATGCTACGTGAAGGACATTCAGAGTTGGACGACTTTAAAGTACTTAGAGCGTAGCTGCAGCTTGTCCCCGATATTCTAGTGCTTTGATATGTACCGTAGTACGTACAATTTATATCGATTCGAACATTATAGAGAGGTAAAATTGTTTGTTTTGCTGTAAGAAGTAATCTCTGGAAGTCCTAAACCAATTACAAAAAAAATCTTTCACTGTTAGAAAGCTACACTATTTCCGAGTGTCTCAGGATATATTTTATAGTATACTTGACTTCTTGAAGCTAGTATAATATTCATTAACATTAACTCCACTCGAGTGTCGATGATACCGCATAGGTTCATAAGCAGTGAAGGTTTGACTTTCAACATTTATCGTCCGACAGTCGTTGTGTTTATTTTGGCTATTGTAACTAATTCGTTTTCAGTCAAACTTAAAACAGTTGGTTTGTTGTATAAACATCCTCGCTCATTATAACAGCACGGCTCCAACACAGCAAATAAAGTCCTAATTTGCCATTCAAGTTAGAACTTTAAATCGTGTATGTTAAAGTATTTTTTATAATGACAAAACAAAAGAAGGGGCGGCTCACTGCGGCACGCTGGCGGCGCACTGGTGGCTAAGAGAGGTGCCACACAGGCGTTGTCACAGCGATGACGCTCCATCGTTCTACATTATGTAGAAGGACCTACGGAGCGTCACCGCTCAGTCGACGCAGCGCCAACGCAATGCACTGACAACGCCCGTGTGGCATCTCCGTTATGCTGGGGCTACATTTGCGGGCGAAGATGTGTGTCGCGTTAGTGCGCTAAAAATGTAGACAAGAACATCGTGTATTCCCATACACGATGTTCTTGTCTACATTAGTGGGCGATGATACGTGTCGCGTTGGCGCGCTAAAACAACGCGATGTTCTTGATTCATCGTGACGGATTGTGTTGTTTTCTGTAGTATGACATCAAAGAATCTTTTTTCTTCTTCATTTCTTCTACTGTAGTGGGCCAACTGAGCTTACTTTTAATTCTAACCCACGTATCATGTACCAAATGTTTTTTTTTGTGGTTAGGGTTACTAGGATTCCATATCCGTTTCATAAAACTGAATGAACTCCAACACTTTGTTGTTACCTACTCCACTCCATAGTGTACAAAAAAACACCTGCACGTCCGTCCCGTTACAAAGTCCGGACGACACTGAAGTTACGTAGATGTAGCCACCCAAGCGAATATTGTCGCGACAAATCCCTTTGATGCGCGCCAGTTTACCAACAGTGCCCCGATAGTACATCGTCATCGCCCGAATACTACGCGTTGCAACCATCTACCCGGCCACACTCATCGCGTTAACACGAATATCCGCCGTAGCCTAGCTGTAGCTAATGTAGCCCCAGCATTAGAGCGAAGCCATACTGCTACGTTGTGGTGCGTTGCGTCGTCGCAGCGCAAGATTTGGACGCACTGCATGCCACACTTCTCCGTTGCCTTGTCTTGCGCTGCGTACGTGTTTTTTCTCTGCCAGTACAAAATTAACTACGTTGCTGCTCCGCATCACCTCCCCCCGCTATGTCTAGGCGACGACGCAATATGTTCGACAACGCAACGCAACGGAGAAGTGTGGCATGTTTTAAAATTTATATGTAAAATGACGGAGCGTCAACGCTCCGACTACGCAACGCAGCGCAACGGAGCAGACGTGTGGCTTCGCTCTTACGGTTGGATTTTTTAAGTCGATTTCGGAATTCGTTGCTGTGTCAGAGCGGTGCTGTAAAAGTGAGCGATGACCATTATTCTAACTTTAACGGTCTTCAACCGACCTATTCTGTAACAATCTCCCTCGGTGAATGAGGTGAAGTGAGTTTGAGGTGATCTTTCAATGCCTATATTGGAATTACAGCTCACCTGAAACTCACAACATAGAGAACATGTTGGTTAGTGAATTAAGACTTGTGTTACTCTTTTTAGGGTTCCGTACCTCAAACGGAATAAAACGGAACCCTTATAGCATCATTTTGTTGTCCGTCTGTCTGTCTGCCTATCTGTCTGTCAAGACCCTTTATCTCGGGAACGCGAGGAGGTATCGAGTTGAAATTAAAACCATATACTGAAGTCTACGGTCCCTTGATGCTGTAAATCAAATCAAACCTCAATGTTATTGTGAAAAAAAGATACGGCCGTTTAAGTCGCAAAAATGCATTTACAAACTTAGCTGTAATTTCTAGATCTTAATGCTTTGTATTTACTTTATAAAAATTAAATTAAAAATTAAAAAAAACCCCCAACGCAAAACATAAAAGCGATTATGTAAAAAGTCAAAAATAATACCTTTTGTTGAGCTATCAAATGTTTGTTCGTTGAAATGGCGCTAGTAGATTAAAGTATGGATAGTAGGTATGGATTAGTATAGAAGTATGGATATGTACCTACAAATATGTACGGAACCCTCGGTGGGCGAGTCTGACTCGCACTTGTCCGGGTTTTTTTCTAGAGAAAATATTATGTGAATATTAAAAATGGTGGCTTCGCTTTTGTGCCAAAGCAAATTGGACAGAAACATGTTATTTGATGTCTCTGAGACGCAACACGATTACGCACAGAATCATGTCTCATATTTATTTTCGTTATGTTTCATAAAATATTAGGTACGTAAATTGGTACTCTTTTATTTACATAGCGAGTTATACATCTTGCAAAGCCACTTATACACTGGCTTTTCATTCACAGAGCATCTTTTAAAGGATCATAGTACATATTCGAACTACTTTCATCATAATTGCGTAGATCTTTGACAGTCGCTATGAGTAGTCAGAAGCCAGAAGGTCTGACAACCAGTCTTACCAAGGGGTATTGTGTTACCTACACTTGGTAACACGATACTCATGATAGGTACTAAGTAACTGGATTGTGGAGGTCAGAAAGGGAACCGTTCCATGTTAAATACTGGCTATCCGGCTGCACGCGGTTAAACTGGAAGCCAAACCCAACACAGTTGGAAAAAGGCTGGGTAGACAATTCATGAGTACTTTCAGTCAAATTATAGATATGCAGTGAATTAAAAAAAGTTTTTTCACAAAAAAGAAAACCGCCATAAAAAAACTAAAAAGTGATAAATGACTTTAGCACTGAACACACATTACTTTACTTTCGGAAGTCGGTGGCGGTGGCTTTGTGTTTGTTGTTTTGTATTGCCACCGGCTTTCGAAAATAAAGTAATGTGAGTTATTTATCACTTTTTAGTTGTTGAAGGCGGTTTTCTTTTTTTTGAAAACACTTTTTATTTTTCGCTTTTAAGTATTGCCATATCATTCAAATCTATTAAGAAACGGCAATACACTTAAAAGAGATTGTAAGTCCTCCAAAGCTTGAAGAAATTAAAACGTCATCTAAGTATTTTTTTGGGATTTTGTTGATTTTCTCAAAAAGGGCTGAATCAATTTTGGTAAAATTTATATGGTTCGGCATTAACCAGTGAGCGGAAATTTCTGTTCACTGGCATTAACCCCTTTCGAAAAAAGAATTTTGCAAATCCGTCTAGACAGAGTTATGCCCGAACACACATAAAAAAAAAACATACGAATTGATAACCTCCTCCTCTTTGAATTCGGTTAAAAATGAGTCTGTAAATATCCTTTCAATCCATTTAATTTCATCCTAATATTATTACACCCATATATTTTATACCCGTCACCAAAAACGTCTGTTACCGTAAAACGCAGTTCTTCAGAACTTGTTAACGGTACCAAACGAATGCGCAATCAAACGAGATTGAAACTTAACTTCACAGAAATAGAGCCTATAATATTTAACATAGTTAGCTGGATTCTTTCGCGATTTACAAAGGGATTTCAGCTAGAAGACGTTCGCTGTAATGCGACTTGTTTCAAGTGATTTTTTTTCAAGGAAAGTGCTCTTTCTCTACTTACAAAGGAGTGGATGATATTGTGAGATGTGACACTGCAGGCACATTTCTTTGTAACAAATAAAAAGGCTTCTAATAAGTACCTACTGTGGTATAATTGCTTACGGAGTCAAAGATTGTGCGGAAGGTCAGGTTAAAAGAAAAATTAAAAAAAAAAATATAACTTTATCTGTCATACATTTTAGTTTTTGGGCAATAAATTTTAGTATATATAAAATATGAGTAAAAAACGATATTAAATCACAAAATAAATATAAGTCTTATATCTTCTACTAATTTTAGTAAGCTAAAGTTTTGGAATAATAATTTATTCTAAAACTTTTGATCTGATTACAAAAAATCATTCGCTAATAGGTAGCTACTTGATCCCTGAGTGCTATTTTTTTTTTCAAGTAATTTAGGATCCGTAAGTGATTCACGCGAACGAAATCGCGGGCAAAGGCTAAGCTATATGAAGTACAAAAAAAACCGAAATCAAATCACAAAATAAATGGAAATCTTTTATTCTTAATATAATATTCGAGACATCTGGGGGTTGTCTCTTGATAAATATTTAGAAGAGCTAAGCCCGTTGCCATTATTGCCATTATTCGTGCCAATGTGTTTAGCGTGAATGACCGTGATTCACGATTTTCCGATTTTTGTTAACGTTGAAAACAGCATTCTTTTTTCGATTTCACAATTTGAAAATAATTTAATTAGAATAATTTCCGATTGGTCAATTTCAGTACACGTCATGTAAGATTTGGGGGGCAGACTATACTCCTACGACTTTCGAAACGCCGCTGCTCATAAGAAAACTCCATTTTTCCTTTCTCTTTTCTATTACAATGACACTAACATGGAATATATGTTACGAGATACATTTTTAAAATTTTCTGAACACGTTGACGAACGCCAGAAAATGAATCTGAAAAAGAGATAGAATTAATAAACAGTAAGTGAGTAGCCGGAAATACGTCCCCGCTTAATTTCCTGAAACAGGATATTGTTATATTATTTCAAAACGAAACGAGCTAGACATCCTTTTAACGTGAAAAGGTAGAAATACAATTTTAAAATAACGACGCCATTTTAAAATGAATTCAATTGAGAAAATTCTCAGGAGATCTGGTCAAGAAATACGTGTGAAAGACGGCACTCCAATTACTTGAAAACGAGTTATCCCTCCGAATACATTGATTGTCCCATGGAAAGTCAAGAAGTCAAGACATCTTGGTACCGCAATCAGGAAGAAAAATTGGAGTCGTGGGAAATACGTTTTCCTATATCGAAAATTGGGAAGGCTACGGTAAATTTACATGTGGATGGAAACACGTAGACCTTCATTGACCATTCGAAGTTGGACTTTATTTCACTTGACTTTTACCTACATTATTGTTAAAAGTTACTACGGTGTTTTCTTTCGGTAGGTAGGTACTTTAGTGATTGTCTTTTGTTTGTGTTACTTAGGTGATAGTACTCGTATATACAGCTTGTTTGGTATAAGGACTGAACACATTTTTTTTAGGGATTGGGGGGGGGGGGGGGGGTCAATTGTTATTGTTTACGAAATAGACCATGTCTTGAGTGCCACGGTAATTGGGTTATGTTATTTCTAACCGACTTCAAAAAGGAGGAGGTTCTCAATTCGATTGGTTTTTTTTTGTATGTATGTACACCGATTACGCTGAGATTTATGATCCGATTTACGTGATTCTTGTTTTGTTTGATGCGGAATAGTTGCCATTTGGTCCCATAAAAATTTAAATGGTTTGGCCAAGTAGTTTTTATTTTATAAACATATATTTTTTTTTTTTTACGTTTGACCACGCATAACTTTTTTCAGTGTAGTCCGATTTCGATGTTTTTTTTTTTTATTGGTAGCGTATACCTCAAATTTGGTCCCTTTAAATTTCAAGAAAATACTCTCCACCCCTAAGGGTAGAAAATTAAGGGATAATTGCATTTTTTGTGGTCGCCGTTTCGTAATTAATTTGTATAATAAGAAGTAGGCACTAAAAAGAGAAAAAAAAATTGTTTTCTTCAAAAAAGACCACTGCCTTCAAAAAGTATAAAATAACTTTCAATTCGCAAGTCGGTCTGACAAAACAACACCAAAGCCGCCGTCTTGCTTAAAAAATATTTTTTACTTTTTGAAGGCGGTGGTCTTTTTTGTATTTTTGTTTTAATTACTCATAACCAAATGTCGTCATAAAACATAATAACTTTTGTCATAACTTGTTATATACATTTATGTCAATTACTTAGTTCAAAAAAAACTGATGTACTTCTTTAACTTAAAATAATTGTAAATGTATGTACGAAAAATGTAAATTTCAAACTTTAGAAAAGTTTAAATTTTGAGTAGCCAACTCAAAATTTATAGGTAGATTTTATAATATTTCATAGCCCTTTGTAAATAAATGACTGATACCACTACAAGTCCTATGAAAATAATTTTCAGCATCTCTAATAATGGAATGTGCTGCAGCAACCTCTAATTATTTGTAATCATTAAAGCACGAGGTGGTGACATAATTTAATTTGGTTCAGTTTAAAGTAACTGTTACACTGTTAAAAGTCTTATACCTACACACGTTACGTCGGTGAACCAAGTAAATAAATAAATAGTTCAAAAGAGCAGTGACTTCTTCTAATGCTGTCACTTCACATGGCGTATTTGTACAAATATTCGCCTTACTTGGATAAAACAAAGTGTACCCTATCGTTATTGAAATAAAGTCTATTTTGTATTATCCAAGTAAGGCGAATATTTGCACAAATACGCCATGTGAAGTGGTAGCATAACAGTGTTTTCGCAACCTATTTGCGCATTTATGTCACTACTTGTAGCCCGGGGCCTTGAATGAAGAATATTCTAGAACAATTTAATTTCTTTGTAAAAGTTATTCAACGTCGTTGTTACATCAAATCATGTGATTAAAAAGTATTTTTATTGGAACATAAAAGTTAAAAAGTACTAAGCTTTATGAGCCAACTGGATTCCACTATTTTTATTAAACGTTAAATACTTTTTACTGAGTTTTACTCAAACGTTTGTTGAATTTAGAGATTTAATTATTCGTTTAATTACTTAGTATTAATTTACGAGCAATAAAATTGCCATCAATTACAAAGTATGATTGCTTTTTTAATTTTATTTTATTGTCTGTGTATATCGCAAATATGTTTACTAAAATTATCAAAAACACAAGAGAACTAAGCAATACGAATTGAATGTGCACAAAATGTTATTTAAATTGAATACTTCCCTCAACATAATGATTAAGGACGGCAATACACCCAAGAAATTATACAGCTCGTCCAATAATCGCGTTACAAAACACAAATAAAACTTTGTAAATGCGCCATTAATACATTCTGATTATTATTTCGTAGTCAATTTGCATGAAAACAAAAGGAAAGCGACTAAGGGCAGACCGCGAAAATTATTTCCGCTCCTAAAAAATAAGCGGGGATTTTACATAATTCACGGAGTCGAAACGACCGTACCGCATTATTTTTTTAGACTTTCGGTGGTATTATTCGGATTTGAAGTTCTATTGTGGGGCTGAACCTACGTCTTTCATTAGTGTTAGTTTTTAGGGTTCCGCAGCCCAATGGCAAAAAACGGAACCCTTATAGATTCGTCATGTCTGTCTGTCCGTCCGTATGTCACAGCCACTTTTTTCCGAAACTATAAGAACTGTTGAAACTTGGTAAGTAGATGTATTCTGTGAACCGCATTAAGATTTTCACACAAAAATAGAAAAAAAACAGTAAATTTTGGGGGTTCCCCATACTTAGAACTGAAACTCAAAAAATTTTTTTCATTAAACCCATACGTTTCTATGAGTAGGTCTTCAAAAATGATATTGAGGTTTCTAATATAATTTTTTTCAAAACTGAATAGTTTGCGCGAGAGACACTTCCAAAGTAGTAAAATGTGTCCCTCCCCTGTAACTTCTAAAATAAGAGAATGATAAAACAAAAAAAAATATATGATGTACACTATAGTTTTTTTAATACGGCATAAATCGTAAACCGCAATTTACTATTAAAACATCGATCAAAGTTACAACGAACTACAAAAACTTTTATATTATGTTACTTGCTGCTACGGAACCCTTCATGGGCGAGTTCGACTCGCACTTGGCCGCTTTTTTTATGAGAACTTTATCGAAGGTACCTTTCATACAAAGATTTTTCGGTTAGACTTGAAGCCGATCCTAACATAGTTAGGTTAGGAAAAGGCGAGGCCAATGATGACTGCAGAAAAGTTACCATTTTTAGAATTCCGAACCCAAATGGTAAAAACGGGACTCTATTACTAAGACTCCACTGTCCGTCTATCGATCTGTCTGTCTATCTGTCTGTCACCAGGCTGTATCTCATGAACCGTGATAGCTAGATAGTTGAAATTTTTACAGATGATGTAATTCTGTTGTCGCTATAACAACAAACTATTAAAATATTTAAGGGGGGCTCCCATACAAGAAACTTGATATTTTGCCGTTGTTGTGCTCGATGTTTAATGTTGTATTTCTATACAACATGAATGAATGATGATGATTGTACGGAACCGTTTCGTGCGCGAGTCCGACTCGCACTTGGCCATTTTTTTAATACTATATTTTTGTAGTGTGAACTACAAACTACTGAAAGTGAACTTTTACTTGCTCTTGATCTTTTGCTTGCTTGCTTGCTCTTGCTCTTGATTTTGCTTTTTCTTTCTTTCGTTCTATCTTTACTTTCGTAAAAGTAAAAACCTACAACTTAGTCAACAAACTTCAAAATTCATAAATAAAATTAATAAAATGCAAAAAAAAAAATGAAAAAAAAAAATGTAAATGGAATGCTGCCTGAAAAGTTCTGACAGAATAGTGATGTTTCCATTCACCTGCATAAATATACGGAACGATTAATGTTGTCCCGAATTCTTCAAGTTGCGAACTACGAACCTCAACTTAAATCCCTATTTGAGTAGGATCAATTTAAACTGACAAAGTGGATACGGAAGGTAGGGGAAGTTCAAAAAACGTTTTATATTTATTGCAAAAGTTCAGTTGTGATTTGAATAATTATTTTAAATTTAAAACAGGCTGCCAACTGTTATTATGCATCGAATTTAATGTTTTAAAATTAATGAAATACACGAGATGAGATTTACGACTGAAGTTTCAA
Source organism: Charanyca ferruginea (assembly GCA_947361185.1). NCBI lineage: Eukaryota > Metazoa > Arthropoda > Insecta > Lepidoptera > Noctuidae > Charanyca > Charanyca ferruginea. The sequence goes on from OX376070.1 coordinate 7,606,648, forward strand.
TGAGATTCTGTTTTGTTTGGTTAGTTACGTAGTAATAAAATTGTGTTTAACCAAATATTCCTTTATAAAATGAAAGGTAGGATTCATAAATTATTTATTATTTAAAATAGTCATCCATCACTTATACTTACCATTTTTATGAATGACTAGCTTCTGCCCGCGACTTCGTACGCGGATCCTGTTGCTTATGCCAGCGACAACGGGGTCGGCAAAATCGAAGATCTGAAACGTCTGATGTCGAATTCTAAGAGCCCGGGGACGGGAAAACAACGGGATGCGCGAGATGATTCGAGACGTACAAAAAGTACAATTTTGAATCATACCTCCGATGGCGGAATATGTGGCGTAGTCAATCATAGGAGTATAGAGACACATCCGATTCTTCAGATGATATCGACATTCTGTTCAGAGAATGTCGCAGTCGTTTAGAATTTAAACGTTCATTGCGCTCTTCTTCTGTCTCTTCATGCCGTACTCCAGCAATTCTTTTTCTCTCACTTTCTAACTGATTATGAATATTTTGTTGTGTTCGTGCTCGGGACAATCTATACTATAATATTATAAAGCTGAAGTTTGTTTGTTTGTTTGGTTGAACGCGCTAATCTCAGGATCTACTGGTTCGAATTAAAAAAATATTTTTGTGTTGGATAGTCCATTTACCGAGGAAGGCTATAGGCCAATGCGAAGCTGGGTCGGGTCGCTAGTGTATGATAATCTCGATCAGCAGTTAGTCGTGCATTACGTTCATTATTCGGTTCAAAAGACCTGTTATTAGATGTGCGAATACGCTGGGAACTCAAGCGTGATTCTGTATCGGTAAACGTTTCCGATTCGCGAGACAATGTATGACGTTCACGATCAGCGGACAGTCGCGCATCACGTTCCGCAGCAGATGCGTAGATACGCTGAGAACTCAAGCGCAATTCTCTATCCGTGAACGTCTCCGACTCGCGAGACAATGTATGACGTTCACGATCAGCGGTCAGTCGCGCATCATATTCTTCACTGGTCTCTAGAGACCTGGATGTAGATGCGTAAATACGCTGAGAACGCAGGCGTGCTTCGCGATCTGAAGAGGTTTCCACGGAGCGAGTTGCAGCCTGATGTTCTCGAACAGCATCAAGTCTCTCCTGACGCTCTTCGGTAGATTCTTGGGATGTTATGATCCTCAATCTTTTAGCTCCTTTAAAACATTGGGAAAGATTTGACCTCTTTCTAGGCTTGGTTATAGTTACCTATATTGTAAAGATACCTGATCAAGTAAAATCTAAGTGACTGCTCCCCTGCGTTACCGGGTAGGCTACCGTGTCACGAAGATAAATGGAAAAGGAAATTAAACACCCAAATAACATAAGCCCGAAGGCATATTTATTCGATAAAATAAAAAAAATAATGGGAATTTTGGCCAGTAGAGTCAAATTTTCAATGATATACCATCATCATCAAAAATCAGTCCTAAACTGTTACCGCCTTCACCGCGTGGAGGTACTCCCAGCTTATGTTATTTTATAAGATACAGTGAAATTAGTGATAGCTTTGATTTTCACATCAGATGTTTCTGATCTTCGATTTTTATAAGCCAACAGGAAATGCCCATCAGACCGAACAACTTTTGCTAAGACGTCATTCCTATATGTGTCATGGTGTAGCTGGGCTCTTGGAGTTCCACATCAGGTGTTCCAGATCTTTAAATTTATTCTCTCAGCAGAAAATGCTCATCACGTGGAACAATTTTTGCTATGGTAACATTTTTGTATCTCTTATAGTTTAGCTGGTCTGTTGCGGTTCTGCATCAGGTGTTCAAATTTCCAAGATAAATTATAGCCTATATGTTGCCCAGACTTAATACCTATACAACAAAAGAAAAATCATTCAAATCCGCCCAGTAGTTCCGAAGATTAGCGTGTACAAACAAACAGACAAACAGACAAACAGACAAACAGACAAACAGACGAACAGACAAACAGACAGATTTTTTTTTTTGGATTCGTGCTCTATTGCTGTTCCTAAGCCCCCCTCAATTATTTTTTTTTAAATATATTCAATGTACAGACACAGTTTTGTTACTGTTTTATTATATGTATAGATATATATTATGTATTTTATTTTATAAAGTCGTTTTGCCCGCGACTTCGTCCGCGTGAATGTCGGTTATAGTGAATGCAGACGAAGTCCCGGATTCAAAAGTAGCCTATGTCCTTGCCAAGGGTTTAAGCAATCTTCATGCCAAATTTCATCAAAATCGGTTCAGCCGTTTCATCGTGAAAGCGTAACAGACAGACTTACTTTTACATTTATAATATTAAGTATGGAAGTGTGGATTTAGTATGGATTTGAAATAGCCATTCATTACTTACAACTTTTTTATGAAATCTGTGTAGGCATATTTTAAAGTATGTTTATATTGTATAAAGTATTGGTAAATGATACAGGTCTTAAACAATGCAAAAATAGCTAAATGTTTTGCCATTAAGGGCGCGTATTCGATTTAGCGCAACTCAAAATCTAAACGATTGCTAGAACGGCGTAGCAGCATTGACACACACTAGTACAATACAATGGTCTGTTTGTGTGCATCAGAAAAAAAATATGCACGAAATAAGCACGAATCATTGAAATTGATCGGCAAACGATAGCGCGCGATGTTTTACAGTGCTTTTTAAAATAATTGTCTAAAACAAATGAGCTCGTATAACGGACTGAAAAATATTCTGTATATTAAACATAAAATTTACTTTCATAAAATAAATATATCAGTTACGCTTTTATTCAAATACTGGTGAAAAAAAATTGTCAAAGTGAACCGATTTTCAACTTTTTCAACATTATTTTTTAATACATAATAGTAATATTTTCGTAATTTTGGCTCTGTAGCTGTCTTTATGACTGAATATACTGTTGAAAAAACGCATTAAACAAAATATTTTGGCATATTGTAATGGTTGTAATCGTCCTGAAAGTTAACTCTGACGTCTATTTTCGTAAAACGATATGAAAGAATGGTCTTCGCTTTTAAAAACCATAATTAAAAATTATACTATTACTCTGTAGCTGTCTAAATCAAGACTTAATCTTTCTAAAACTGTAAATTGTCTTTAAATAATCTGCTCACATAATTACGATATTGCTCTGGGCAAAACGCAAAAACATGAAGTTTTCGTCACGAATCGAATACGCGCTCTTAAGGTAATTTAGCTTAAACATTTAATTATAGTAACACGTTACTATACTAGGTACCTCATCATAATCGTCATGTCAACCTTTAAACGCTCACTGCTTAGGTCTCCCAAAAGGTCTATAAAAACGGACATGAACACACGCACACGCAAAAAAAGCCTGTATAAAAAAATGTGTTTGTTAATTCTGGGCAAAATACACTACGCAGAATCCAAAAAGTGAATACGAGATAATCCGTAATCCTTCAAAACTACTCATTTCAATCCTCTCCATTTTGATTAATGAGGATTTTACACGTACCATTTTTATTTAAATATTTTCTACACTGCAATAATATTGTAAGTACAGGATGCCATAAACGAAAAAGAGGATAAAAACTGAGCAGCACTCATCCCTGATTGCGACACGTAATCTGACATCCAATCTTCTACAGACAGATAAGTCCTTACATTTCCTCCACCACGCATTAGTGAAAATAGACGAAAATACAATGAAAGTATGTCAGTTACACTTCCGCGGTACTAGGAGTGAAGGAAAAGTAAGAAGTACCACGCAACGCTCTCAAACCAGACAGTAATGAGAACGCGTGAAGTCACTACGTAACGACCTGTTTGAAACAAAAGACAAACACACATACGAAATTAAACCCTAAAGTTTGTAAATAAAAGTTTAAATTGCTTTGAATATTTTGAAATACAGACGCGTTTTTCGCGCTAATATACACGTTGGTTTTGCTTTTATTGTAGTGTGTACATATTTTTCGTCTTGAAGTACGATCGTTTATATGAAATTATACCATTATACTAATAAGAAAAAGGGGAAAGACGGGAGTAGGTAGCAGGCACTTAAGAAGACAGATATCCTACTACGAGGTAATTATTATTAATTTAGGTAGGTAATTATAATAAGGTAATTATAATTAGGTAATTATTATTCATTAATCTTTATTTCTCATTCACGCTTAACCAATTTACTGCCAAAAACTGGATCAATCCAGTATTTTCGTAAATTTACTCCGCAAATATGCCGAACCGGCACAGAAAATACAAGCTTACCTTTAACAAAGTTAAAATCATTGACTTTCAGTTACTTACAAAAACTTTTTTGTATTTCCAAACACCACCAAGGTGAACCATTAATTATTATTCCGATACGGAATTCAGTATTTTCATAACTGCATTATGAGTATCGTTCAGTAAACAAACAATAAATCTGCCTGTGGTTACAATATGGGGTAGGGATGTCAATTTAATCATATTTCCTTTTACATTTTACCGATTTTCAACAGTCGATTTATTTCTGAGACTATCGATTATAATGAAATGACGTGGCAAATTAAATGCAGTTTTAGACCTTATTGTCTCTAATCTAATTAATTTATCCCTTAACCAATTAAGTTATTCCTGAACCAAAATAAAAAGTGTGCTGCGAGTTGTGTCCTTAAATCTAATAATCAGAATAAATTAAGGTTTTTTGTAACTAGACATTCCTTCTAGTGTGTGTACCTATGTGTGTGTGTGGATTTAAGCTTTTACAACTACGCCACAAATACTAAAACTTCTTAGCTTTCAAAGTGGTATCATCTTAAATTCGCTCTTACTAAACTTAAAAGGTTTCATTTAAAAAGATTCCAGAACTGGATCGACTTTATATTGAGACGCTATGGAGCTCAGTCCGTTATTCGAATTTTGAATCCGATTCGAACACAATTAAATATCGAATCGTCTTACCAAGCTGAAAGCGTGGTGTGTTCGCATCACTGAACCGACTTTTTTTTTAAATAAAGTGGGGGTTTATCACGAATAGAGTCCATTTATTTTGTGTGAAATTATGTTAATAAAGCTATTATATGCAACCTCATTGCATGACTGGAGCGAATTTACAAGTCCACAAAACGCTACGTAATAAAATTAAATATGACTAGCCATTGGTTTAATGGGTAAAACAAAAAATATTATGGATGAAATGGAAGTTCATAAAACCTTACAAACAAGAACTCATTTCCTGCTAGATTAAAAGATAATCCTAAAAGTTGAACCCTAGTTTTTATATTTACGAGATTACGAGTTTTTTATGGTTGCCTATAGATTATAGGTAGGTAGTTTATTTTTATAATTATATTCTAAACTAAAAGAAAGACGAAATACTACATTTTTTGTATGTTTGTTTGTGAGGGATGACTAAATTTGTTTAGCGTTACCGTTTCTTAATCAATTTGGATGATATGACACCAAACTTTAATTTTGCAAGTTGCAAGGCTTTGAAAGTTATTTTTACTTTTTAGTTCTTGAAGGTATTTTCTGTAAAAAAAAAACTATTTAATAAATGGTGCAAATTTTTCTAACCACCAAAGTCAAATGAAAAAAAAAATTCTATAGGTATTCCTTATGAACCCGTGTCAATCCATTCTCTGTCTATTCCCATTGAGTGAAAGATGATTGATACATAAATATTGACACAGAACGTACTCATGTAAGCCAAGCCTCTTGGTTAATGGATCACTATCAGTCTAACTGATACGGATGATGTTCTAGCGGATGCATTAAGATAGAACTTAGGGCTAACGTGTATGGGATAAGAAACGGCTCGGCGCGATTTAGCGCTTAAATGTTAGATACCCCGTCGAGATTCAAATTTTTTTAACGTTAACTTGAAGCTTATTTAAAATATTTTACCCACTGATAGACGCGTTGTTTAATAAAAAAATCAATTAGTGTAAGTTTTTAGAAGGTTTGTTAAAATACCACGGTAAAAAACCGTGTCACGAGAACAAGTCAGCGCGAAAAATTTCGGGCGATTATAGTCGCCTTCGTTTCTGGCGACGGCTGTTAAAATAAAAAACTTAACACAAAATAAAAAAAATAAAAAATGGTTTATTCTCGGATATATATAAAATTCCATAAAAACACAGTAATACCAGCATTATTTGTCCCATAACAGAGCAATGGCCTCTTTTTATAGAGAACACTAGCTTTTGCCCGCGACTTCGAACGCGTGAATGTCGGTTATAGTGGATGCAGACAAAGTCACTGATTAAAAAGTAACCTTTGTCCTTTCCTGGGGTTCAAGCTATCTTCATACCAAATTTCATTAAAATCGGTGCAGCCGTTTCATCGTGAAAACGTAACAAACACGAGTTACGTTCTCTAGTATGAATTTAAATTTCATTAAAATCGGTGCAGCCGTTTCATCGTGAAAGCGTAACAGACAGAGTTATTTTCGCATTTATAATATTAGTATGGATTATAATAATAGTATGGATAAGCATTGATCACCACTCTTGCTAAAGGCGGGCTGACCATGTCTAATGCATACCTAAAAGTCAAGGTTTCCACGCGGTTTATTTTCAACGATTTCGGATTATAATATCGTAGGTACCTAAAATACTGTGATCAACAAACTTAATCGAAGAGGGAAAGCCTAAACGTCTTTTCAACTGATGACATGACCCATGAAATAAAACTCGCGCTTCAACAGACAGCCCGCATAACGTTTAGTGTGCGTGTTTCCTTCAAGTTTATGCTCCCTTCACCTAATCCCCTTTGGTTTATGCCTGCATCTTATGATTGAGTTAGTTCCGCTAAGTCTCGTCATATCTATGAGTACACAGATAATTGGCTCTGTTTGAGTTAGATAACGAATTACGATGTATAGGCTGTTCGTACGTTTGTGAGAAAATTAAGGGAATGTCTGAATCGGAATCAGAATGCTTTATTAGTAAACATGGGTCAAATTACATCAGAGTGTATGATGCTACAGATTGGTAGATCTTCTACGTTTTGCCCAGAGGCATACAAATATTAATTTAATTATATTTCATCAACATTGTAAATTTTTTACTTTTTAACACTTGAGTGTTAAAAAGTAACAAAAATGACAATGTTCTGCTCTCTATTTAATCTATTCTACAAAAATGATTTTGTAGAATAGATTAAATAGAGAGCTTAGTATTTATACGTTGAATTATTCTTGCTGTACAAAAATAATATTTGAATATTTAAAGACTACTTCTTAAGAATAGGCAGAAGACTTACCTACTCGTAGTACGTAGGTAAATAAAATTCCTAACCGCACCTAGTAACTTTTGTCTACGTTGGTAGGTGCTTACTACTAATTTTATATTATTTAACATCGTGAAAGAATTTTAAAGTATGTGTAGAGATATTATGTATATCCAGAAACTGTTACGGCAGTCCAAATGGGTATAGATAATAATATACACAGATGAAGAAATATCATGATACTTGAAATGTTTACCACAGATTCTGTAGATGATAGAGACCCCTGAGTCCCAACCGTTAACATTTTTTGTCGGTATAAAAAATCAGCCGTTTTTTTGTTACTTTTTTATATCACTCCGTCATAGTTTGAGATGGCTGTTTTTTTTTAATCATTAACTAATCGATTGTATATGATAAAACATGTAGCCAACTTTCTCATTTTTTAGATCTGTATTTTTTACTCATCTTTATCGCGGTCTACGTGAAAACCTTTGTTTTCAATGTATTTCAAAGCGCAATTCATTTTAGAACTCATTAAAAATAAAACTGAAATTAAAAAAATCGTCTACCAACAAACAAAGATTTATTAAAATTTTATTTTCAACACAATGGTAACTTGGGACAATGGCTGAACGCCAGTGCCTCGAACAGTCATTTTAAAACAAAATTCTGACGAAAATTGGAGGGAAGTCATTAAGGTGCTTTTAGAGCATACAATTAGGAATCTGGGACAACTAGGACGGAAAATAATTTGCTATATTGTGTTGCAACAAGCAACAGGCAACACAATATAGCGTGTCGCGTTATTTCTGTTTAACTTATTTCCAAAAGTAAATAGCGTTTTAAAAGCTGTTTTTCTACACTGTACACGCATTCGAAACCGCATTTAAGGCGCTGACAAGACTGCAAATAGGCTTATATGAAACACGTTTTCAGACAAATCTGTTGAGTTTGTGGCTGCGGAAAATATATATTTATATGGACTATATTTCTGAGTGTAAAACGTGATACATTTTTCAAATAAACGGTAAACAAACTCAATTCTAAATATCTATACCTATTATTTATCAAAGTAAGTTGTAACAATTAATAAAATTAACGTAGCAGATTAAAATACGGATATAAGGCCGGGCGCCCATTGTGATTTTTTGTCACGGTGACTTTTTGTCACCAAGTTGAGTGCTATGAAGATGTATGGCAGTGCGCTTACTATGGTAACGTGCCAACACTGCGTGACGTCACTCTACCTATACAGTAGGTGACAGGGACAAAAAGTCACATTGACAAAAAATCACAATGGGCGGCTAGTCAAATGTTTACTTTTTATTTTCCTCATATTACCGTAGCGTGAGGTGACCATTTTTTCTCTAGATCGGGAAGGTTGCTGAATGTGTGCGGCGGTATCGCTGTTTTCAACCGACTTAAAAAATGAAGAAGGTTCTCAATTCGACTGTATATCTTCTTTTTTTGTATATTTGTTACGCGATTTCTCCGACAAATGTAAAGCGATTTTGAAAATTCTTTTTTTTTGTGTATAGGGTATGCCTCAGGGGTGGTCCCATATAAATTTTATCGAAATTGATTTAGCACTTTTTGAAAAATCAACAAAATCCCAAAAGTATCTACATAGACGACGTTTTAGTTTCTTCAGTCTTTGGAGTACCTTTGTATTAACTGTGTTGCCGGTTCTTAACGGATTTGGATGATAAGAAGGTACTAAAAATTGATAAATACCGTCTTTAAAATCTAAAAAGTGATAAATAACTTTAGCACAGCAATGACTTTTGAAGTCGGTGGCAATTAAAGACAACAAACATAACAAAGCCACCGACTTCCAAATCAAAAGTCATGTGTGTACTGTGCTAAAATTATTTATCACTTTTTAGATTTCAAAGGTGGTTGTCTTTTTTGTAAAAAAGCTTTTATTAGCGGTAAAATACCGTACCACTCATGATTGTGTCAGCCCTAATTTCAGTAAGGAAGATTTTTACTGAAGTAGTTACGTTGTCAATTAACTTACCCAGGATTAGTTGGTTACCATGAGATCAATCTAATAAATTATTGCGTTAAACTAGATGTTTCCTCATCTAAACTTCGCTATCGGATAAGCTTAGATAAGCCTCAAGTTAAATTTATTAGGCCAAAATTATTAGTAGTATCTGGTGGATTACTAGCTAAATACAGGATGAATTTGAATTCATTAGCAATTTTTTAAGAAGTGACTCAGACCACGAACCTGTACAACTTTCATTATGGAGCCAACTCAAACAGCGCGAAGACAAAAACAGCTGTATATTTTTTCTGTATATTTTGGCCGAGTACCTATTGCATTTCTGTATGGAACAGCTGTTTTTTTGCGCTGTTTGAGTTCGCTCCATAATGAAAGTTGTTCAGGACTCGTGGCCTTAGTCACTCCTTAAAATTTTGCTAATGAATACAATTTCATCCTGTATATTTGTTTACTAAAGTAAGTTTACAAAACTTACACAAAATTAATTTGATGTCATTTATATTTTTATCGCTTTAATAGCTTTTTCTAGTTTCTATTGTGAAGTGTGTTTGAAAAGCAAAATTTTAACCTTGAAATGTTTTCCAACTGAACTTGACAAAGATATGTACATATATGTAAATAGAAAATAGGCCGGTGCTATTAACAGGGGTAATGATATTCTAATAAGGTGTTAAAATACGAAATTATACATGTTGATGTTGTGTGTAAAATAATGACACAGTCTGGTGTTTATGACTAGAGTATAGCAGGGATCCATGGTTAATTATCATAATAGGCAGTCGTTCCATGTAAAATACTTCAGCTGTATCCGGTTAAACTGAGATGGTGATGATCTATAATTTTCCTGATAATTATTTGAAACCACAAAAATAATTAAAGGAAATTGAAAGCCAGTCCTGGTAATTAAAAATGTTCAGCTCTTAGCGACGATCAATGTCAAAAAAATATGTAATTTAGAGATTTTATTACACAGATTGAAACTGAGAATATAACGTCCTTAAAAATACGGGAATCGACCCTAAGAGATTGACATAATTTTTACATCAAGCCTACGAATATTTATACACTTTTAATCCCTTGTAAGCCTGTAGCGTGACCACTTGCCCTGACAGCGTGTTCGAACATACTGTTTGTCACGTTGCTAAGAGCTCTCGCCGTGATAACGTTTTAATTTTACTATTAGCAGCTATTATGAGATTTTAATAAGGTTTTTAAGTATGGAACTTGTTTTGAAAACTTCCAACAACGATGGTATTTTTCTTTAAAATAAATAGGCAAAGTTTTTCTTCTTAGTCTTTTAAGTTTTGTACAAACTTTAAAGAATGAACTTCCAATGGTATTCCTACTAGTTTTTGTCACAATGCAACGCTACAAAAGACGTGACTGCCATAATCTTCCCCTCAACCTATACAAATATTTACACACGTCTTGCAATCCCTTGTAAATCTGTAGCGTGACCACTCGTACTGAGGGTGATTGTATCGCTGACAGCGTGTTCGAACATGCCCGTTTGTCACGTAACTTGAGCTGACGCCGTGATTACTTCTTGTTATTACATAGAATTATAGCGGCACTATTAGCAGCGGTAATCGGATCTTTTAGAGATTTTAATAAGGCGATAAAGTACTGTTACCACGGTAATATCATAATGTAAAGCGGGTTGGGTGCCATTTTTGCTGGAAAATTACGCTGTTGTGAAGGAAATAGGTAGGTAGGTAGGTACATAATTTTGTTACAAGATTTCTTTATTATAATGTTTTGTGAATAGACTGAAGTTTTAAAAGCTATCTAACGATTCATTTATTTATATTAATTTTCCTGAAATGTTTGTATTTTAAAATAAAACTTCCTGTTTCTAATATTTTTTTCAAAAAAATAATGAGTTGATTTTCAATGCTTTAAAAATTCTATTCAAATTTTCTCTTTACATCAAAGGCAAAATTATTAAGGCAAGTCAGAATAATGGGAAATATTTTATAATAATATTTACTACAGTTAAAATGTTCGTTCAAGGAAAAAGCGGTTAAGATATAATTTGATATATGGTTTATTTTAAAGTTAATGACTTCATTGTAATTATTTATTACCTAATTATTTTTGTTTGTAGCAAATTAGGTAGGCTGCTTTTATGGCCTATAATTATTTTTGTACAACAACTTAGAAACCTGTGTAGTACTTAACGGGTCAGAGCCCATTCGTCCCCTAAGATTCGCACCCTGTGCCCACTCGTCCCCTGGAACTTTTGTGGGGCCCATTCGTCCCCTAAAGAATATTTATTTTTATTCATTCTTCTAATATAAGTACATGTATATGTGTATACTGCAGCTTGGTAGTCCTGGTACAGTCGCGCAGAAAAGGGTAAAATAAAAAATATAGTAATTCGGTAGATATCACGTTTATTACAAATAAGATTAAGTTTGATAAAATGCCTCTAGGCTCTAGGCATTAAGTCAGTCTTCAAAATAATTAATCAACTTTTGGTTTCTTGTACATTTGTAAATATTTAGCAAAATATATGATAACTATAATATCTTTATGGAGTAAAATAAAACTGTGTAACTATTTAAATAAAATCCCAGTAATAACTGAATTTTAGATTAATTTACATCCAGTGTACAAACAAATAACAAAAATAATATATAATACCAATATAACAAAAATAACAATTAATTGTTAGTACCAAAGTACTAACAATTAATTGTTGTTTTTGTGACTTTACAAATAAAGTCAAAGAGATCTTCAAAATAATGCAATATCACAATAACTTTGTATAAAAGAAATATAAAAAGTAAAATCAGTCTTTATCAGCTATGTAAAACCAACATTTTTACTAACAACAAATACACATGCAAAATCACAATGTCCTAGAAACTAACAAAATACAACTATTTAACAAAAATCAGCCTTGATTGACCATCATATAAAATATAAAATATAAACATTAAATATGCAAAAAAATAGAACAAATTCATATCAACAGAAAATAATCATTTCTTATTTTTTTGTATATTTACCAACTACATACATGCAAAATCATAATAACTTAAATCTAAAAAAATATAACAGTACAAAAGAAAACTAAAATCACAGTAATTATTGAAGACTAGATAAATCAACTTTTTTTTTGTATATTAACCAACTACATGCAAAATCATAATAACTTAAATCTAACAAACTATAACTAAAATAACAAAAAATGACTAAAATGATAATAATTATTGAAGATAGAAACAAATCAACATTATTTTAGTATAAAACTAAACTTATATTTATTTTTTCATTTTAAATTAAGAATATATGCATAGCTTTTCCATGCAGTGGCCTAGTGAAATCTGATTTTCTAAAAATTGGCTAATTATGCGATTTATTCTCTCTTCATTTTCAATCGATTCAGGAGTCCGATTATTTGTTTGGACACCCCTTTGCACCTGATCTATTTTATTTTTTGATAAATTCGCTTCTTTCTGTAGAGTGTCTAAACATTGCAAAATATTTGGTTTATTTCTACCATTAATTTTACGATTAATTTTGGAATGCCAACTTTCTACAAGGTTAGTCGTCCGATGACGTTGTCCATATACATTCCAATTTCTGGCTATAGTTTTATTCTCGAGCCAGTTCTCGACAAAATAATCATTAAAAGCTGAAATTCGATTATTTTCAATGATCTGATGATTTATTAAATTAATTCCGTTAATAAACTGTTCACAAGTGTACTATGTTAACCGTTTCTTATGTAAAATATAGCTAATTTTATCTCAGGGGACCAATAGGCACCTGAATAGGTGCCGAATCTTTAACTTATATTGTATATATATTAGAGGGGACGAATGGGTACCTTAAAAATAATATTGTTTATTAAAATATTAATTGGTCTCCTACCAGGAGACCAATGGGCACCTATATAGGGGCCGAATCCACAACTTTTATGCTGGGGGACGAATTTTAGGGGACGAATGGGCTCTGACCCTACTTAACGGCATTATAATCCATACATACTAATATTATAAAGGCGAAAATCACTTTGTTGGTTTTTAATGTTTTCACAGCAAAACTACAAAACCGATTTATATGAAATTTGGTATACAGGGATGGCAATAGCACAAAAAATGATCATGGTAGGATTTGGTAATATGGTGTAATTGTTTTTATTGAGCATTAATAATATTAAATTATGACGCCACAAGTTGCCGCTTTTCTCACAAGTTAGAAAACCAATATTTCATATGGTGTTTTATTTTGGTTACATTTATATGCTCTTCAGTATATCTGAACTTTTTTTATATATAGGGTGACTGGTAATTAGTGTACGATACTTAAACACGTGATTGTGTTCATGATAACAAACAACTTTCCCGAAGAATTTTTTTTTTGTACTGGTTCACTTTATGACACAGGCGTGCGCGCGCGTGAATTTCATACGGCTGTTGTGTTATTGTGATAAAAGTGAACCAGTACAAAAAACATTTTTTCTTCGGGAAAGTTGTTTGTTATCATGAACACAATCACGTGTTTAAGTATCGTACACTAATTACCAGTCACTCTATATATGGATTTATTTGATAGTTTCAAAATATTCTTATGAACTAGTATTACCAGTATTTTAATTTTTGTCGTATCGTCGTTCCCAGCCTGTATATTAAGCTTGAAACCAAAGAAACGATATTGTCATCATCTGCCTAGCCCTTTTCCAACTATGTTGGGGTCGGCTTCCAGTCTAGCTCTGCAGCTGAATACCAGTGTTTAACATGGAGCGACTGCCTATATGACATTCATAACCCAGGTACTGGAAAACACGACACCCCCTGGTAAGACTGGTTGTCAAACTAAGCTTCTGACTACCCAAAACGACTGCCAAAAATCTATAATAATAATAATTCATTTATTTTCAGGCTGCATAGGCCCATAGACAAATACCTTAACCTAAACATACATATTTTATAATTTGTAACTTTTGTTCTATGAATGACAGTGCCCAACAGCTTTACGTGCTTTCCGAGGCATGGAGGGAGCTCGATATGTAAGTCGGATGAACCCAAGAAAGTATGCTATCTACTTATGAAGCTGCGACTGATAACCATGATAACCGAGATTTACGCGGTTGAAGTCGCGGGCAAAAGCTAGCTATTGATTTCACGTGTTCATTTGACTAGCTTTTTATTAATCATTCTCCGATTTTGAGGTCGAAAGATAAACTGTCATTTGTTATTTGATGCAGCTGAGGGATCTACGAAATGAAAGGTTGAAAGAATCGAGAACGATGTGTTATAGTTGGATCAAATATATAATAGATAGAGAATTGATAAACTCCAGTTAACGAGCGTTAATTAGGTATGGTACTAGAAAAATCATTTAACATCTGATTTTTTTTATAAAATACGAAATTAGTGTAAAATCACAACAAAATAGCGTTTATTTTGATTATTACCTGTAATGCTGAATCGTTCTGCTCCGTACTATTTTGTGTCCTTTTATGAAGACGTGTAAGTAGCTGTGTGTAAGCTGATCGTACCTCATAATACGCAGTAAACCACGGAAACCGCCTCATTCATAAAGTTTCCTTGTATAGACACAACGTGATCTATAGACTTCGACTTGCAATGGAAATAATTAATGTTCCTTTACAATAAATAATTTGGCTTTCGTCGTAATAACTCGGAAGTCTAATTAGAATTCCACTAATTAGGTTTCAACAAAATCACTTTAATTCATAATCCGTTCCGAGTTTGCAGATGTTTCTAAAAGTTTTGACTCGTCCCAGTTTCCTAATTAAAATTGCCTATTTCTGTCTGTCATGGTAATAATTTAATCTCGTAAATTCATCTCTAGTGTCAAATTTCAACTTCCTTGAAAATCAACTATTTAAAAATCCATATGAGTTTATCAGATTATTAAAATAAATACTTTTCTAGGTCACTACGCTACAAAATCAGGTCAATTAGACCGGTATCGTCAAAAACGTTTAAAAAGAAATTTTCATTTCGAACATTTTGTATTTTCATGTTTAGATTTCTTATCAATGTCGCTATAGAGTCGTAAAGAGGTATTTTAATGGGTCTTCAGATACTTTACTTGGAACTAAGGTAGGTACCGGTAAAACGAAATGTAAAAAGAAAAATGATATCGCCTACCGTTGTAAGAGTCAATTTTATTTGCTGTCATATAAATTGTTCAGCGAAAATGTTTAAGAGAATAAAATCGTCTAGCGCGCTTTCATACAAATGTAGTGCAGTAATTTGTAGTAATTTTTAGTTGTACTAATTTCGGCAATACTAAAATTAAAACTCGATTAAATTTTGTACATACATAGGCCAAGGGTACTAATAACTTGACTTGTGGTTCTCCCCTGAAAAAAGTTAGTTTTCCGTGAAATAACTTAATTTCAAATTGTTACGTACGTAATGTCCGTATGGTGTCGGACGTAAAGAATAGCACCATCCCATATCTTCCCGTGGGTGTCGTAAGAGGCGACTAAGGGACTTGCCAGAGAATGGGCAGCAGCGTTCTCTGTGCCTTTGTAACAACCATACTGCGATCGCCAACCCGCCTGCCAAGCGTGGCGATTATGGTAAAACCCCCCCTTTGGGGGAGGCCTATGTCCAGCAGTGGACGTCTTTCGGCTGAAATGATGACGATGATGACGTACGTAACACAAAAAAGACTCGTCTATTATCCTATTTAGAAAAAATCCTTACTAGTACTACTACTCCTTATTGCATGGCACACAGAAAAATTACAAAAATAATCCTGTGGAAAGAAACAGAAATCTTTCGAATTTTTCGCATAATGTTTTGATAAATTGAAAAAAAAAACGTATTGTTAGTTCGTATTATTATGGAAATAATGAAAGCATAGATATCCTTAGTTATTTAAAGGTACTAAGGACGAATTTGAAAAAAACTTGTACCTAATGTTTCTCGTTCATTTCACATTCTTCGGTTTATTTTCGATTTTACAAAAAAAACCATGAAATTTGAATTGGCAAATTTTCTTGAAACTTTCAAATGAAACATTGAAAATATACAACGGGATTGGAAAGAAACGGAAATTTTTTTCTTGTTTTTTTTTCATCGCTATTCCTTACCATGCCATCTTCCTAACGCGACAGAGTGGCTATCAGTCATCGAATTAAGGTACTTATTTATTAACGAAAATTTGACTAGACTTTTTTGTATGGAGCGCTGTGTCGGTAAAGTCCCTTTAAGTAGGTACAGTAGGGTTGTCACGTACAGTGAAGGATAAATGTTCTATGTGCCATCGGAGTGGGGACGTGGCGAAGCGTAAAGCCGTATTTAAAACTAGCCGAGGCCCGTGACTTCCTCCGCTTAATAGTCGGTTATCAGCGGGGTTTTAATTTTTTTCACGGAACCCTATTTTTTCTAAAATAAAAGTAGCTTAGGTTACTCCTTATGACATCTATCTACCAGTGAAAGTCCCGTCAAAATTAGTCTCGCCGTTTCAGAGACACTTTAATTTTATTAATTTGTAGTTTGTGCATTTTCGGTCTAATTTTATTAATTAACGATTTTAAGTAGCTTCGTCGTACCTGAAAAGGAGTACTATGTCTTGAATTCCCAAATAGCCACCATCTTATTCTCCATTAGTTCTAGCGTTAAAGAAAATGGCTAAATAACGATGATAATTAGGTTATATTTTTGAAATAACTGCATTTTAGTGATATTTTTTTAAAGTAATTAATTTACTTTGCTTTGTATTTATCGTGAAGTTGAAATAATGAAATTGATACGATATTTTTCGAAAGTTATAAAGAATAGAGTATAGTTTCCTATTAGGGCCTTAATATTGATGCTATGCAGTACCTATGCTTATTTAGGATATTATGCAAAGCTTGCTAATAATAAGAATTTTCATATTAATACATAACATAAAACAAAAAAAAAAATACGCACACACATACATTGTCACTTCAGCTTACTAATGGTCCAGTGTTGGACATAAATCTCCTCCATGGCGCTATTTACAATACGTTGTACGGTGAACATAATATTATAACAAAATTCTTTTTTTTTTGGTCTAACATAAAATTCTAAAATAAATTAAAATTTTAGCAACCAGCAAAAAGATACTTATGCCCGCCCTTGCATGCTTAGAACTTTACAGGGGAATTTATTTGGCCAACGTAAATAAATTTTACTTCCAAACAAATTGTTACTCTATACATTTGCCCTTATTACTAACACTAGGCATTTAATTATTTAGTTTTTAAATGTAGAGTTTTATATGATTTATTTGATTAATGTTCTTATCAAATAATATGTCCACGTACAGTCAGCAAAGGAGATAAGTATGCAGGGTCGTCAGATATAGTTAAACTTTACTTAAAAACCGATGTATGTTTTTGAATAAAATAAAATAAATTTAATAGAGAATAAACATTTCAATTATTTAATTAAATTTCATTCGAAAACATCCATCGGTTTCTAAGTAAACTTCAACCATTTCCGATGACCTGCATACCTATCTCTTTTGCTGACTGTACATACATCCATTTTACCTTTTTGAGGAAAAAAGGTGAACCGCAATCACATCCGCTAAAGTAGAAAAAATAACTTATTTATTGGGAAGGCAAGAAAAAAAATGCCATCAGTTTATGGTCAATACCCGCGACATTTCTTAATTCATTTTATGATCCTGATGGAATAGAAATTACCTATATAAAATGTACCCTATCGAGATAATCTAATTTGAATTGGAAAAATAATGCAAGAAGTCTGGTATGGTAATAAAAATGTGGAGGCAAAGCGCTTGGTTCGAGACCATAGAACTCTAACCATATAGCGGTGATGCTTTGCCGTATCTCTGGTCTTCACCTAAATTGACCAATGGAGATTCACGGCGAGCTTACGCGCTCACCCCATGGTACAGAATTATCCAGTCAGCAGTGCTGTAGTGGGGTTGATTGATCGTTCAAAGTGTATCGGAAATACTTCAGTATAAGTATACTCAAAGAGGCTTATTTCATGCACCCCGATCACAAAAAAAAACATTTTTTTTTCTTTTACAATGGAATTTGAGCAGGCATAAATGGATGTATGGATTGCTGTTGCCATGAATGCCATGAATAGCAGTTTGGATGATCTCCTAGGAACGTTTTCCTGTAACTAAAATAGTTAAGGTGCCTGCCCTTACTACCCCGACTCAAACATACACCCTGTGTACTGTAGCCATTAGATAATATGTCTATGGTTAAACATTCTGGATGCTTCGAGAGGTAATCAAATCGTAGAAGATAGTTTTTATATTCTGACAAGCCTGTGAGACAGCTCTACGAAGAGCTGAAGGTCATGTAAATCTTACCTCTCGCTAATTATAATAATATAGTCTTCTGAAAGTCATTAATACCTTTCATTTAACGTATCCTAGATCCGGTACTGTAACGAGTACGTTACAAGTGTAGCCTAGTCGCTGCAGTACCTACACTGATAGAATATGGGTAATACGTACAACTGATAAGTCTATCTAGAATATCACCTGTCTAGTCTTTTTTAACAATGTTAGGGTCGGCTTCCAGTCTAACCCAATGCAGCTGAATACCAGTATCTTACATCGAGCGACTGCCTATTTGACCTCCACAACCCAGTTACTGGTTAACACATTAATATGTGTGTAGAACGTTTGATATATATTATTATTATCGGCAAGAACAAGCTACTACAATTTACCTGTATTGTGACATCGGAACCGCACTCTTTACGCTCCGAGCGGGTAGTTTTGTGCAGTTTTACAAATTATCATTTTGTCGGAATACCTTTCAGTAAATCAGTCTATTACTTTTTTAACATAAAACTGTTTTAAATCATAATTGCAAAGTCTGAATGTCGAATGTATGATTCATCATCATCAATTCAGCCGAAAGACGTCCACTGCTGGACATAGGCCTCCCCCAAGTGGCGCCACATTGACCGAACCCGTGCGACTCACATCCAGCGGATCCCCGCAACCTTTACCAGGTCATCGGTCCACCTAGTGGGAGGCCTTCCAACGCAACGTCTTCCGGTTCGCGGTCGCCACTCTAGAACTTTTCGACCCCATCGGCCATCTGTTCTGCGAGCAATGTGCCCTGCCCACTGCCACTTAAGTTTGGCAATTCTTCGGGTTACGTCGGTAATGTATGATTAATTACTTACAATTTAGTCTGTTCTCAGTTAAGTGAAATGTAAATTCTTTATGAGAATAAAGTATTTAACCACAAAAAACAAGCATTACCACTCTATGTGTAAAACGTAAAGGCGCGGCCGCATCGGAGTGGACAACTTGCAAGCGCGGTCGCGAACGCGGGCGCGAACGCGGGCGCGAACGCGGGCGCGAACGCGGTCCGGTCATCATCGTCTCCCTACCCTTCTCTCATGTTATTGGTCTAACATGTTTGTTTTTATCCTTTCCGTCCTGTCAACCTTTCTGCTTCGGCTTTCACCGACTCTCTTTTCATTCATATCCTTTTTCACACAACCCATCCATCTTTTCCTCTTCCTCTCCTTTTCCATTCATCCAAATTAATATTCATAACTGTTTTGGTCACATGCGTTTCATTCCTTCTATTAGAAAGAAGAAAAAATAAAGAAAAAACGTAACGTTTATTGACACAGACCATGTGCACACAAAAACAATAAAAAAAGGTAAAAAAACAAAAAAACATTATTGTATTGCAGAAATAAATAAAAAACATTATTGTGTGCCCCACGGCTGCGCCAAACAGGCCCAGTTCAGCATACAATGCCAGACCACTTGTGCCTGACGCTGGTTTTCAACTGGACCTTTGGGTGTGACATAAATTACGGATTATTCACATGTCTATACCAAGGCAAAAGATTCTCTTTCAACGTCGACGCTGTGTACGTGGTTAGATATTGCGGTACTATTTGTATAGATGGGTCCACACCATAGATATCCGAGTCCACAACAACGCGGGCAAAATGCTACGGCACTATCTGACCGCGCTAGCGACCGCGACCACAGGGGGCCAAGTCTGCTATTTTTCTAATTTCGTCACTCCAACACGATCTTATTGTCATTTTGCTAAAAGTTCGTAATCTGCTAAATTCATAATGATCAAACATTGGTCGGTCGAAATAAAAGCAATGACGTTCTAATGGTACGTCACTGATCAAAGGAACTGTCAAAATTTTTTTTTAGATTACCGCCTAAGTCATCCATTCAGTTGTCATTTTGCACAATATTGTAAGTGGTTGACCATTGGATAGTCATAATGACGCCATTACCTATATAGTAGATTACCAAGCTTGTCAAAATCAACAATTAGGCCTCAAGTCTGCTATTACAAAAGTGTCAGAATGGTCTATCATTGATTTTCACAATGACGCCATTATATTAGTAGATTACCAAAGTTGTCAAAATCAACAATTATTAAATCAATTATAGACCATTCTGACACTATTGTAATAGCAGACTTGAGGCCCAGGTTGTCCGCTTCGTTAAAGCTGGGCTTTTAAAGTCACTGGCTATCATAAAAAAAAGAAAAGTCAAATTCAAAAGCTTTGTCATATTTCTAACATAATTGAGGTGTGTGGTGATGCTTCTACTTCAAATAAAAACCACATTAATTTTCATTGTGCTCTGGTATTTTACATTCATTCCAGGAAAATTATTCGAAAAATTGTAATGTCATTCATTTAGATTTTCATCATGAGATATTAAGTTCACATTAATATTAAAACGTAGGTGTATTATATTAAAATATTTGTTGTTATGTTAACAATTTGTAATTGAATTTCCATAGAACATTCAAGGACATAGCGGTGAAAGAATTTTGTCGTCATTGGTTAGATATTAGTTTCGTAACAAAAGACAGCCGCTATAAGTAGGTTTCGTAATAAAAAAATAAAAGAACCGGCCAAGCGCAACTTGGACTCGCACATGAACGGTTCCGTACCACCGTACAATATGGGTACTTACAGTTTGAACAAAACACGCCGAAAAAAACATTTTTATTGTATGGGGATCCCAATAATTTGTAACCTCATTTTTATGGTTCCGTACCCAAAGGGTAAATACGGGACCCTATGACTAAGACTTCGCTATCTGTCCGTCCGTCTGTCTGTCACCAGGCTGTATCTCAAGAACCGCGATAGCTAGACAGTTTAAATTTACGCAATAACAACAAATACTAAAAACAAAATAAAATAAATATTTAAGGGAGCTCCCATACAACAAACGCGATTTGTTTGCCCTTTTTTGCTCGATGTCTAATGTTGTATAGATCAGACGAGTCGGACTCGGGCACGAAGGGTTCCGTACCAGTGTACGGAACCCTTCGTGCGCGAGTCCGATTCGTATTTGGCCAGTTTTTTTTCCATAGCGGCAATAGTAATTTAATACATACCTATGTAGGTATGTATTAAATTATAGTATTCTGTGAAATTTTCAAGTTACTTATTAAGGTCCAAAACATACAGTCCTGTGACAGACAAATGGACCGTCGGACGAACTATCAGACAGGCAAACAGTGGAGTCTTAGTAATAAGGTCCTGTTCGGCACCCGTTGGACGGAAAAAGGGACCTAAAAAGCATCAAGTTTAAAATTCCAACAAAAATCTGCCTTTGATATTTAAATCTTCCGACATTAAGCTGAAGACGTTCACACCCCAATAACTTCACAAACATAATAATCTTTAGTCGTTTAAGGTCTAAATCTCGTCCGTAGTCGTGCTCGACTTTAGACGCGGTGAAAAACACTTGGCCCAACATGATACCGTTGTCAAGAGATTTTTGTTTCCGCAGCCGCGGCTGTACTTGACATCAATTCTGGATGGGAATAAAAGAGCTTCATTTAAGGCTTCTACCATTAAACGACCTCGGGTTTTTTAGATTTGATTAGCTTCATTTTAAGGAGGGTATTCGTTAGAGGAGACTGGAACAATGAGACCGATTTGGAGGCAGACGTGTTTCAATTCGAGGTCGTTAGTCCCCTTCGGATTGAAAATGGGGAGTTTATTAAGAGTTATTAGTAGACTTATAGGCAGTGAAAGTGAGAAGATTGCCCTTCGTAGGGAAATTGGAGTATTGTTTTCATGTTACGACATTTATCGTTTATTTGAAAGATTCTCAATAGGTTATTGAAGAATTATATTTATTTTAGAGCATAGCGGGCAAAGTGCTAGTCAAATATACCCCACTACACTACACCAAACCACACACCATATCACACCTCACACACCACACCCCGCACTACGTTACACATATAACAATAAAATGTGTTACCTAGTGTTTGTAACTTAATTTATGAATTTAATGTAATATTAAGGTGTAAGGTTAATATTAGGTGAAATATTAAGTGTAGGTACACTTTTTATATCGCAACTCACAGTTAGTATAATAAGGTGTAATACGGCAATAATATACATTATGAGAGAGCAGAGTCCTCTAATACAGGCATACGTTCTCTGAATGTGAAGAGGTGTTTTCCAAACAGCGGGACAATATTGGGCTGGTAGTAGTGGGCATTTCATGCATCTATACCCTGTTCACAATAAGATTAGACATAAACACAAACCTTTTTTACAGTCTCTTCAACTGATTTTGACTTCTATTCCGTATGCTTAATTACTTATTAATGTCATCCGACATTAGAGGCAAAAAAGTGGTTACAATAACAACTGTTTACTCCCGTTGCCATTTGTCATGCTACCAACGCAAAAGAAGTCAAAATCGGTTGAACGGACTGTAAAAAAGGTTTGAGTAAATGTCTAATCTTATTGTGAACAGGATATAGGTGTCGGTAGCTCTTAAGTTAGGCGACTGAATGCGCCATAGGCGCTGTATGAAAGGAAATCCTAGCGCCGCGGCAATGACTACATGTACCGCTGCCGATGCAATGTGTCGGCGCTCGGGACTCTTTTAATAGAATTACATACAAACCAGTAATGTCACTGCGGTTGGCTGCACGCATTCGCTGCACTTGTCTACTGTTGCTGTAGGCAGCTTAGCTTGGGGTTGGATAAATTAAAATTGATTATTAAAAATGTATCATCCAATTGCTATCGTTTTTAATGATGATCCATTAAAAACATAGTGATTTTATTCTTCCATATTTTCTAGTTTGAAGTACATTTAACGTAAGTTTAGTGGGACAGAAGCGACTGAATTAAAAAACAAAGTGCCTACAGTAAGCTCATCATAAGTAAACAGTTTTTTTTAATATTTTCTATAGCGAAACCAGTAGATAGCTTTATAAGTAAAAAAATCAGCCTTCAACCAGTGAATGGGCCGTCGGAGCATGAGTAGTACTTGAAGCTATTTCCACCAGCCGGCCAAGGCTCTTCTATCTCTATCACTGTGGGGGAATTGTTTCAACTTTTTGTTTGCTTTGTTTGTATATTAGAAGCGTATTTGTTTTGTTATTCATATATCATACGCAAGACTGAAATATTCTGCAGAAAATATACCTACATGGATTGTGATGATATTATTGATTAACAAAATGATTTAAATATGAGTAGGTCTCTTTCACAAACGAGTTATCAACTTTAAGTAACCTCTATGTTAACGAAAGGTGTTTGTAAAAGTTTGAAATATTTCTTCATCGATTTGCATACCAACGATATTGATATTATGACATTAACTAAAATTATAGTAATAATATCGTATCAAAATAGCCAAGAGCCTCGACACTTAAGGAGGCTCTCGTTGAGCAGTTGGATCAAGGGTTTGAGTTAGAGAGCGGCAGATACTCCTGCAAACGGCGCGTATTGTTAGAAGATTACTTTCTCATTAGCCCTGACCACCAGCTTGGACCCTGTTCTGTGGCTACTATTTTTTAACCCCCAACGCAAAAACGACGGGGTGTTATAAGTTTGACATGTCTGTGTGTGTGTGTCTGTCTGTGTATGTGTATCTGTCTGTGGGATCGTAGCTTCCGAACGGATAAACCGATTTTGATATTGTTCTTTTTTGTTTTAATATCTTAAAATGTTTTATTATTTAATTAATATTAAAAAAAAACATTTACTTATTAGCATGAAATCATCATCTTCCAGCTCTTGTCCCATATTACTTGGGCTCGGAGCAACACGCTTTCTGCTGCCATTCATTACATATTTAAATTAAACAAAGAAAATAATAATAGGGAGAAAATCGGATTCAGAAATTGTAAGATCGGATTCACGCAGACGTTGTCTCTCGAGTCATATACAAAATTGACGATGTTTTAGACCCTGTTTTCCTGTAAGCATATTGTCTTTTTATCCTGTTGTAGTACGGCACTGAAACGTTATTTTTTGAGCTTACCCAGAGACACCATTACCATAATTACTTGAACCTACCTATTATCACTTAAAGAACGCCTGTTTTGTGAAATGTCGGACATAAAACATTTGGTATAATGATACTTGTTTATGGATAGAAAGTATATTTTCTATTTGTTTATAGTATGGTAACGTTGAAGGTTTTGTTGATGTTTTTGAATCCCTAGATCAGGCGTCCACAACCTGAGGCTCGCAAACCGCGTGCGGCTCATTCGATGTGATGTTGCGGCTCTTCAGTACCATAAGCAAAAATCGTGCAACCGATCATATGAAAGTAATTCCATTTACTACACCTGCTACTTTTCTTCACAATGTCTGCTACAAATCATACTGTATGAATATTGAATAAACAAAAGTTTCAGTGGCTCAATAAAAACTGAGAAGTTTTGTAAATTATAACTATTGACTCTCCGTTTCAAAAGGTTGATGACCCCTGTCCTAGGTGATTTTATCTGCGCTCTTTATAACCAAAACATTATTAAAAATATTTAGGTACTGAAGAGGCCTCAGTCTGGGCCAGAATAGTACCCACCCATTTCATCTGGCACGGCCCCCATTAGGGGAGGACTTTGTCCAACAGTGAACATCTTCCGGCTGAACATGATGATGATGACTGTAAATGTTGCGTGCGAAATGTAACCTGGTCAAAAATATTTCACAAAAAATTTCTTTCGAACACTGAATTATTCTAGAAGTAAATTGAATATAGAATCCTTACCTATGTTTATTTTTATATTTAGGTAGATGCCTGCCGGTGGCTGATAGAGCTATTACGTTTCTCTCTGAATACAAGTTTTATTTGCGATTTTCTTTTTTTATTAATTTTATTATAATTCTTCCGACTCTTCACACAAAGTAGTACAGACGTCAGCACATCAAGTCATACCAAACTGTCAAGTTTTTCTAATTGAATATGAACCTTATTCTTTTGTGTCAAAATTTATCAAAGAAATTTGACAAATAGTTGTAACTTAATATATTAGCCTCTATATGAATGGTAACATGAATCCGGTATAGGGTTCTTTGTTTTACAAACGGCATTGGTTCGAGAGCTAACAGATTTCGCAATTTTTATTGGGTGTTATTTAAATGGTTAACATAGTATTCGTATTTTTGTGAGCAGAAATAGCTAATGGCCAGCAAACATTCAAAAATTAATCAACAATTTATGTCATTCTGGATGACTGTAATTATTTTTGTACAGCATAATTATTAATTATACAACGTGGGGGTGAAAATAGGACTATAAATTATTAAACTTTTATTTTATTTTATAAATGTGACAATAATTATAGAAAGCCTTTATTTTATAAATCTTATGTAAAATTAGAAATGACCCTCAATCGTTCTCGAACATTCCAATCACCAGTCACCCTTCAGTGCCTACCAACTTACCCCAACTTCCCCCAACTGATAGGTTTGTAAACTATGAAGATTAATATTTCACTGTTACCCTCCGTCCCCCGTCTACCGTCGTCACATCGTTAATTGCCGTGAACCAGTTACAGATCACGACATCAATCTATTCGATGGACAATAAAAAGGGTATCATAATGATTTTGTGGTTTCTTGTGCGAGGGAATGTTTTGATGATAGAGGTTTTGGAGGAGAATATCATTTAAATGAGCTAAGGACGAGAGACTCATGTCCCAATTATAGTGGACCTCTAGCTGAAGTGATGATGAAAGAATACAATTAATCAATCAATATATTTATTGTGGATAGGTACATAACAGATCTTTTAATAATAAACTATTATGATAAGCTATGTCTCGCCCCTCGGGCATACAATAGTTACATGAAAATTACATTAAATACAATAGTATAACTTTAATCTAACGTCTAATAACTATTTGTAATAAGTGATGATATAAGAATAGGTAAAAGGAAAATGTATGTTCGTGGAATATACAAAACTAGCTTTTACCCGCAACTTCCTTCGCCTGAATTCTCTTAAAGACCCCTAATTGTTTTATAATAAAATACAGCCTCTAGCTCTCAGGGATAAAGTAGCTTCCTATTGGTGAAATAATTTTTGAAATCGGATGAGAAGTTCCGGATATTACCCCATACATATAGGTGACTGGTAATTAGTGTACGATACTTAAATACGTGATTGTGTTCATGATAACAAACAACTTTCCCGAAGAAAAAATGTTTTTTGTACTAGTTCACTTTAGGTCACAGGCGTGCGCGTGCGTGAATTTCATACGGCAGTTGTGTTATTGTGATAAAAGTGAACCAGTACAAAAATATTTGTTTCTTCGGGAAAGTTGTTTGTTATCATGAACACAATCACGTGTTTAAGTATCGTACACTAATTACCAGTCACCCTATATAAACAAATTTTACCTCCATATAATATTAAGTATAGATAACTCCTAAGTACATTCGTGTACAAACAGGAAGCTGTATCTCCTTAATAATTTACGTTGAAGCGCGACGCTTACAAAGTTGTCATCTTGAGCACGGGATTATATTTGATTTGAGATAAGACTGAGATGCTCTTGTTTGCGTTACTCGAGCGTGGACTTAATGTCTAATGTGTTAAGAGGTTGAATTGATTTTGTGAGGTGTGGAATAGAAAAATCTTTTTACTAAAAAGTGAACCGATGTATAGGGTGTTTGGTAGATCGATGCAAAGCCGTAAAGCGGAGTTAGTAACTTATAACCATTTGAACCGAACTTATCTTAGACGAGGTGCGACAATTTTTTTAAACAAAATTTAAATGATTTTTTATGACAAAACCCAAAATATTGCAGTTAGTTGCCAATAATGGCCAATTTGAAAAATACATCATTTATTTTTATTTTAGTTTATTGTAGTGTATGTGTTGTGTAAGCCATTTATTAAAACATGATTATTAAGCCTGTGTCATAAGACAACAAAAAAAATGATTCAGGTATCCTTCTTTTCATTTGCAACTAACTGCAATATTTTGGTTATTGTCATCAAAAATCATAAAAAAATTATTGCTTTCTAATAGTGTATCTAAGATTTTTTCAGTCTGGTAGTTTTTGAGTTTAATCGTAACAAACAAACAAACAAATCTTTCCTCTTTATAATATTAGTTTAGAAGTATGAATAGCACTAAGCGATGACGTAGCTTCGTATTAGCGAAATTTACGGAATGGAACCAGGAGTTCTGGAGATTAGCCCGAATGATACAAACTCAACTTTAATTTAATATATATGTAGCGATGAAAGTGACGTGTGATAAATCTGGTACATTAATGAGAATATCCTTTTGAAAAAAAGCCGTTGAAACTATATCTGACCCCAGAATCAAACATACGTTTACCAGTCAAGATACCACTACAGATCAACAGGACAACAAAAGCAACGAGTAAAGTTTATAGTAAATACAAACTTGTAACAATAACTATGCACACCTGGGGTAATGTTATTGTAGCAGTTTGTATTTATAATAAACTTTTCTCTTATATCAGCCGTTATTTACATAAACTAGTTAACTAGTTTGTAAACGCAAAGCATATAGCAGTCGCACTAGTCACATCGTATTTCAAAAGTGCAACCAAGTATGCTGTTTACATTAGCTGACAGAGAGCCTAGTGTGAGTGCGGTGACGCTGAAGTAAACGATTCGAGTCGAATTTCAAATTGGAAATACTATTAGAAGATAAGATACAGTTGAAGCACTAAATATAATAAATATTATAACCTACATAGACACAAGAGAAAGGTATTAATAAATTATAATATCTTATGAATTGTATATCTATTAAAAGATTAAAGCCTAAGAGCAAACTTTTATTATTTCTGGCTGTTTTTACGGCTTCTTCTGTCGTTAAGAGTGAACTCTTTATGCCAACCTTCTTCAGTTCTTCAATAAACTCACCTAATTGGTGAATTTGCAGCATTACGTCACAGCCTCCAACAAACTCTCCATTGAATGAATACTTGTGCGATTGTCGACCAGTTATATAGAAGTCTTTTATACCTTGTTTAAGATCGCCAGGACATCGTGACTATCGTATGGAACTGCGTAAATCCTCATTATCATTTAGCATTTTGGTTTAATTTTATACAATACTAGCGGCACGCCCCAGCTTTGCACGGCTGCAATTTTTGTTCGAATTTCCTAAATTTTATTTCATACAAACCTTGTCATGGCTAATACCGAACACAACAAAAAAAAAACAAATTTGGTGCCATCATTTGAAAGAGTGCGTACAGTAATTTTGGCGACTTTGTAAGGAAGCACAATTAGTATCACTCATTCATATGAATAAAGCCTTCAAAGTAAATAATGATTACGTACGAAATGGGTATAGGTATTATATTTTTCAGCTCAAAAAACGAATTTACGTTTTGTTAACTCCTCGCGTTCGTGCTAGGCCTTCAGAGAGCGTGCGTGTTATAAGTACCTCGATGTTGCCTTCTACCTAAGTATATCTTGTTTGGTCTGTTTAGATTGAACACTCGTTTTAGCACTTGACTTCGTCTGCGTGGAAGTCAAGTATACTAAAATACATATCCATACTCAGCAATAGTCGTAGTAGTAGTAGTCTGGTGACCTGTAATACAGGTTTGTATATAAACCTACTTCAGGCACCAGTCTCTCACAAAGTTAGCTCCTGGTTCGTGTACTATTGTTAGCATTAAGTACATAACTTGTGTAGAGAAAAATAAATGTTTTATATTATTATTATTATCATTATATTTTATATACTTTATGTATCTCGGGACCCAGAGGTCCCGGGCCTTTGTAAGGCGTACGAGGAGCCGAAGCCAACTCGCAGAGGCCCCTTAGGTAGCTTTATATGAAATAAGACACCAACCGACGATTATCCCTGTATACACTATGCAAGTGCACCCAAGGACAACCCCCGGTTGGTGCAGGACTATTACAGGACATGGAAACTAACAGTACTGGACTATGGGTCTAGGTTGCTAAAGTGACTTGGTTACCTGAAACTATGAAGTGACTATGGCCCCTGCCGAATCAATGTTTGTATACATGGATAAAATAGCAGGGGGTGACTTGCACACTCACTAAATGGGCCCCCTGAAACAGTCGCTAGCACGAAGTGACGTAGCGACAAGGGGGCAACATATCTTGAGGTGCTAGAGGAGTGGAGAGGTATTCCACGGCTATCAGGACAATCCCGGAAGTACGGTCAAGATCCCTACCAGCGTCTTACTGGAATACTTCCTTACCCCGAGCGCGACTGCTCTCGCGAGTTTCCACTCTAACCGGCCAATTAAGGCAAGATAGAGGTGGGAGCTCCGTTCCTCATCTCTGGCTTGCCCTTATTGAAAGGCAAGCCAGAGATGAGGAACAAGACTTCTCCCGGGAGATCAGGTCCGTGGGGTCGCTACTGCCCAACAGCTCGCCACAAGCTGCCCTGCGGGTTTATTATTATTATTATTAATAGTGTAGCTTCCTAAAGATTTATTGTAATTGGTCCAATATTTGAAGATATTCATCATTATCAGCCTAGCCTTTTCCCAACTATGTTGGAGTCTGCTTCCAGTCTAACCGAGTGCAGCTGAATGCCAGTGTTTTACATGGAGCGACAGCCTATCCGACCTCCACAATCCAGTTATTGGATAATTAAAAAAAAAAAACGAAGCCACTAAAATACTATACCTCTTGGCTAAGACCCCTGGCTAAGATTGGTTGTCAGCCTTTCTGGCTAATACTACTTCCAGAGACAACCTCTGCACAAAGAACAAAACAAACAAATTATACTTCTTTGTAATGTTAGACAAAATAACAAAAAGATTATCCACCAAATTCTTAGTATGACCTTTATTGGTTAAACCAACAATCTCGTATCTTCGACAATATTGAAGCGTAGATTTGATACGAGACCTTTTATCTTTCAGGAGTGTTTACAGGTGAAATTGCTTTCACAACCTTTTCAGAAGGTCAGACAGGCTTTAGGTTATGTTGGCGATTAGTAACGATAATGTTGGTAGTGCTTATCGAAGCTACCATTTTCATATCGAATATGAAAAAAGTTAGATATTAAATCCCTTTCGAAATATTAAGGAATAATGTCAGAACGAGAATTAACGTGTGGTGCCGGTCGCGAATAGCACCGCACCATTTCTACCCGTGGGTGTCGTAGAAGGCGACAGAGGGATATTGACCAGAGGATTGGGCAGCAGCGTCCTTCTGAGTACCGTAACACCTACAGCGATCGCCAACATGCATCGGCCAAGCATGGCGATTACGGCTGAACCCCCTTTGGAGGAGACCTATGCCCAGCAGTGGGCATCTAAAGGTTGGCATGATGATGATGAATGGCAGAGCGTAGCAGTAAGAGAGGGAATCGGTTCGAAGATAGGAGTTGCTACTATAGGAAATGGCTACGTAGGTATGACTCTGTTCTTGTCGATAATATAACATGGCCTGTTCATTCTGAAATGATCAGCCATGATACAATGACTTTTAACGACTCCGGGATCTTGAGTCAAAGACATAGTGGTTTGTCAACTAGGCTCAAAGTCTGTTAATGCTTGATTTCTATACCTATACATAAATGTCGGAGTGTTAAATCTCTGCGTAACTCCTTCGGGGAATACCTACCACCTACTTACACCTTACACCTACCTTACACCTGAGTATATAAACATAATTCCAGATCACAAGCCTCGCATACATCACATATACTTGGCTAAGATCAGCTAACTAAGCCATCTGATGACGTCACGGACGGTCATTACAATTCAAGACATTAACGAGAACTGCATCAGCTAAATGTTATGTTATAGCACTAAATTATTGATATTTCGTCTCAAATGTTCTGAGACAAGATTTGTGTTGGATGGCTGTATTAATATTGGAATTTGGTAGCTGTGTGTGTGGTTAGTGATATAATTGATCACACTAATAATACTTCCCCTCCTTGCGTTGTTTTCCCAATGTTGGGGATCCACCCTGACCCGTCAGGAAACCAAGTTTCCACGAAGTACCACAAACTGCTTCGGCTTTCAGCAACGTGAACCGCTTCGGAAAATTTTAAGTTGGGTGTGGTGCGGTTCTGGTTAGTTCAGCACATTGGACTGTTTCCTTTAGCTCTGTTGCCTCTTGTCTCTTTAGGTCTCTCATTTTCCCTGTTACTACAAGTTTCTGGAAGTTATCACCGGGCTTACGAACGATGTGATCGAAGAACTCAAAGATTCTCCTGAGTGAGCCTCGGTTTTATGTCAAGTTTGAGCTCTCTGAGGGTCGATTGGTTAGTTCTAAGCGCTGCCCAGGGTATGCGGAGCATCTTCCACCAGCATCACATTAATATCCACACACTGCACTAATACCACAGTATAATTATTAGTACTACCGTACAGTAGGGACACGCTCCGCCTCCCTGTGAAACCGTTCCTCACCTCTCCCCGCGTTGAACGACTACTGCGTTTTTGTTCGCGCGGCGCGTAGACTCGCACATTCACGCACTTATCTGTATAGTCTATTATTTTAGTATTAGTGTAGGCAATTATATCGTTTCATTTCTATGGAGTGTCGCGGATGTGCTAATACTATCCACACTAATATTATAAATGCGAAAGTAAATCTGTCTGCTTGTAACCACACCACGGCAAAACCACTGAAACGATCGCAATTTATCGAAAATCTATTTTTTTTTTAAACGTTGATTCGGGCGGTCTGGATAAAATAATGGGCCACTTTTTAATACTTACGTGACTAAGCGAACTGGTACCCATGCGGAAACTAGTAAATTATATTTTTTATATTGGGCCCTTAAAGATGGTTACTTTTTTATGGTTACTTCCAACTAAATAGAGCGATTCATTTATATACGGATTCCGCACTACCCATTTTTGAGTTCAGAAAAATCATCATCTACCTGCCCTTATCTCAGGTTACCTGGGGTCAGGGCAACACGTTTTTTTCTTCCATCTCGTCCTGTTAACTGTCATGATTTATTGACTCTCCACTTCTTCATTTTTATCTTCACACAATCCATTCATTTTTAGAAAAATAAAGTTTTTAAAACCGATTGAAAACACAGTTAATTCTGTAAACTTAAGAGCGTGTATTCGATTCGTGACGAAAACTTCATGTTTTCGCGTTTTGCCCAGAGCAATATGGTAATGATGTGAGCAGATTATTTAAAGACAATTACAGTTTTCGAAAAGATTAAGTCTTGATTTAGGGAGCCACAGAGTAAAAGTATAATTTTTAATTATGGTTTTTTGAAGCGAAGACAGGCCTTTCATATTGTTTTACGAAAATAGACGTCAGAGTTAACTTTCAGGACGAATACAACCATTATAATATGCCAAAATATTATGTTTTATGCGTTTTTCCAATAGGATATACAGTCTTAAAGTGTACTACAGAGCCAAAATTAGGAAAATATTACTATTATGTATTAAAAAACAATGTTGAAAAAGTAGAAAATCGGTTTACTTTGTCAATTTTTTTTCACCAGTATTTCAATAAAAACATAACTGATATATTTATTTTATGAAAGGAAATGTTATGCTTAATATACAGAATATTTTTCAGTCCGTTATACGAACTCATTTATTTTAGACAATTATTTTAAAAAGCACTGTAAAACATCGCGCGCTGTCGTTTGCCGATCAATTTCAATGATTCGTGCTTATTTCGTGCATATTTTTTTTATCTGATTCACCCAAACAGACCATTGTGTACTAGTGTGTGTCAGTTGCGCTAAATCGAATACGCGCCCTTAAACAGCGAATGATAATAAATCTACATCTTTTACTATTTCTATTCTTATAATGTATTTTGAAGAATACCCCCAAAACCCGAAGTAACAGCAGTTTCCTATTTCAGGAAAGACAAGTGTAGGCAATTACTTTTATTTATAGAACGATAGGATAGACCACGTGGATCAGCTGTGTAGTTCGATATACGGTTGAAACACGTGGAGGTAACCGAAAATTATAGGTTGTCTGAAGGTAAGGAGGTACTGGCTATTTTCAATTGTATGAGTCCAAAAATATCCACAAAATGTCTTCAATTATTCGTCAATCAATAAAGCCCCCTACTATCATTCAAATATAATTACTTCACCTAATAACAAGTGGGTACATACAGAACTGTGGGAGCAGACAGTTGCTTACCCAACCTAACCAGACAATTTCCGTCATGTCGTTTGATGTTAAAGCATAAACTTAAGCGGGTATTATTATTATTTTGACTGTTGTGTTGTTGTGTGTTTTGTCTAAACTCTGTTTTACATTTTTATTCTAATTTTTACATAAATTGTAATTTTCAATTATTAAGCATGGTGTCGTTATCTTGTAACTATGAGCCCTGGCCTGAGAATAAAATTGCATTATTATTATTTATTTATTTATTAAATGGACAACCAACCAATCATTTCCACCACTCAACCATCCAATTTCAAGGACGCGGTTGGTGCAGTGGCTGATTGACTGTTGCGTTGCGTGTCTCGGGTTCGATTCCCGCACGGCACTTATATTTGTATGGCCTACAGGTAGCTGTTCCTGGTCTTACCGTTTGTGTATGTAAGCTTATTTGTTTGTAATCGCACCCACGACACAAGAGGAATTCCTAGTGTAAAGAAACGTTTAAAAAAACAAAATAATTAAAGTGAGTACAAAAAAATGTATGCTACATTATGCCAAACACAGGCTCTCACGTCTAGAAATATGAAATACTAGGTTTTGCCCGCGACTTCGTCCACGTGAATGTCGGTTATCGCGTGTGCAGACAAAGTTGCGGATTAAAAAGTAGCCTAATGTCCTTCCTCAGGGTTCAAGCTATTTTCATACCAATGTTCATTAAAATCGGTTCAGCCGTTTCATCGTGAAAACGTAACACACAGAGTTACTTTCGCATTTCAGTACAAATTTGGACAAAATCTCGAATATCGCTACAAGTTCATCACTTACACCACTACAAGCGACTATGACTTGGTGGATTTTAGGCCGCAATTGACTAATCCTTGGCGGGTTTAGGCGGCATCCACCATTCATCACGCATGACGACGGATTACGTACACCACACCACTTAAGTTTCCGCGGTAATGTGTTAGCGCGACGACTGTTTCTATGCTTAACATTTAGGGCTTTTGTACACATGTTTGATATGTACGACACGTAAGCCTAAGGCGTAACTGGAAGTGACTGAATGTGGTATGTAGCTGCTCTGAAATTGATAGAATCGAAGATTAATGGAACCGACGTGTTACTATTTTAGTAGATTTTGCTTTATTCGTGGAAAGTGAATTGTTTAAGAGAATTGTACCGATAGTGCACTCCGAACAAAACGTAGTCTACCAGCTTACATTTTGTTGATAAGATAAAGGCACTAAATATCTAGGCTTTAGGTCAAATAACTTAAGACTGCGCCGAGCAAAATAATTCAAAACAGTCGTCACTGTTAAAGTGATATAATCAATACTTTTACCTTGATTATCATAAAAAGTATGTAATGAATACCACAATCTATCTTCTATATATATAAAATGCTTTGTCCTGAATGAATGACTGACGGATCAACGCACAGCCTAAACCGCTGATCGTAGAGACCTGAAACTTGGAGGGTTTGTTCTTTGTATGACGTAGGCATCCGATAAGAAAGGATTTTCCGAAATTCTACCCCTAAGGGGGTAAAAACGCGGGCAAAGTTTGTATGGGACTACGTGATTTCTTGGTCCAATCTACTTCAAATTTTGTATAAACATTCTTTAACAGAATTGATGGAAGATAGGTTTCGTATTTTATTGAAACTCACCACCTCCACCACCACCACGGAGTTAAAAATGGGTAGAAAGTTATTTTCAGGGTAATTTGCATCGAAGTTGATATCAATACTCCTTAGTACTTTTGATTTAAATACATTTTATTTTGACACATGTCATGTTTGAAAACTCAACTCAAAATAAATATTATTACATTATAGGTAGGTACTGCAGAAGAACTACATGTAATTTTAAATCAATTAAATTAAACGATTACAAAATTATTTTGTTAAAATAGTGTGGCGATGAGAAACACTTTCAAAATTTTCCCAATCGTCAGAGACATTTATATTATTATGTTTCTTTGTGGAATTGCAATCCCAGTGCCTACTTTTTTGGGAGAAATATCGGCATCATCTGTCCGAAGACTTCTTGCGAGTTTTGAGATCAACTACTAAAGGTGACATTGAACACAATAATAAACGTGTTCTAAACAATTGTCTTACTTCTCTTCAAAATGTGGTTGTTTAGATCGACGGCATTCCTGTAGTCGAGTTTGGGTTGAGAGAGCTATGCCTGTGAGAGCGAAGCCTGTTTGCACGACAGAATTTCCTATTAGCATAAAAGACAAACCTCCATACAAACTTTCGTCTCCTATTTAAACTCGAAATTTTTATAGGTACATCTTTCCTTAGCAAAATTTCGTCCTTCTGTTCTAGACCAAGCTGTACACTGTCTGACAGTGAAATTTATAATTGCTATTGAGTACTCAAGTAGTAATTGTTTACGACTTCCCCGCGAACGAAGTCGCGGGCATAGGCTAGTGAATGTATAATATTCATGAAACAATTTGTAGTTTTTACATTTTCGAAATGTCGCTTAGTAAAACAAAAATTCATAATAAAATAACTAAGCGACATTTCGAAAATGTAAAAACTATAAATTGAAGTATGAATATTAAAGATTAACATGAATTCAAGTTTGTGAATAAAAAATACAGTTTTCTGTCAAAACTCAACTAAATACGAGTTTTTTTTAAAGATGTTTGTACAACTTTACGAATTTTTGTTTATTATTTTTTTTTTAATTTTTATTTAGCCTGTGCTGTCCCACTGCTGGGCAAAGGCCTCCCCCAAGTCCTTCCAGGATCTTTTATCCAGCGCCACCTCGAACCAGCCCTCGTGGTAAGCGTCTAGGTCATCTCGCCATCTCTTTCTGGGCCGTCCTCGGCGACGCCGTCCATCTTCAGGCACCCATTGCGTGGAGACTCTCGCCCAGCGATCACTCTGCATGCGGCTGACGTGACCCGCCCAATCCCACTTAAGCCTGGCAGCCTTTTTGCCTACGTCTAATATACCCTCTAATATACCGTCTAATCTACTATATAAAAATAAGTCGGGTTTTCCTTCCTGATGATATAACTCCAGAACGCATTAACCGATTTCCACGGTTTTGCATTCGTTGGAAAGGTCTCGGGCTTCGTGAGGTGTAGGGTAGGTGTAGGGTAGGTGTAGGGTAGGTGTAGGGTAGGTGTAGGGTAGGTGTAGGGTAGGTGTAGGGTAGGTGTAGGGTAGGTGTAGGGTAGGTGTAGGGTAGGTGTAGGGTAGGTGTAGGGTAGGTGTAGGGTAGGTGTAGGGTAGGTGTAGGGTAGGTGTAGGGTAGGTGTAGGGTAGGTGTAGGGTAGGTGTAGGGTAGGTGTAGGGTAGGTGTAGGGTAGGTGTAGGGTAGGTGTAGGGTAGGTGTAGGGTAGGTGTAGGGTAGGTGTAGGGTAGGTGTAGGGTAGGTGTAGGGTAGGTGTAGGGTAGGTGTAGGGTAGGTGTAGGGTAGGTGTAGGGTAGGTGTAGGGTAGGTGTAGGGTAGGTGTAGGGTAGGTGTAGGGTAGGTGTAGGGTAGGTGTAGGGTAGGTGTAGGGTAGGTGTAGGGTAGGTGTAGGGTAGGTGTAGGGTAGGTGTAGGGTAGGTGTAGGGTAGGTGTAGGGTAGGTGTAGGGTAGGTGTAGGGTAGGTGTAGGGTAGGTGTAGGGTAGGTGTAGGGTAGGTGTAGGGTAGGTGTAGGGTAGGTGTAGGGTAGGTGTAGGGTAGGTGTAGGGTAGGTGTAGGGTAGGTGTAGGGTAGGTGTAGGGTAGGTGTAGGGTAGGTGTAGGGTAGGTGTAGGGTAGGTGTAGGGTAGGTGTAGGGTAGGTGTAGGGTAGGTGTAGGGTAGGTGTAGGGTAGGTGTAGGGTAGGTGTAGGGTAGGTGTAGGGTAGGTGTAGGGTAGGTGTAGGGTAGGTGTAGGGTAGGTGTAGGGTAGGTGTAGGGTAGGTGTAGGGTAGGTGTAGGGTAGGTGTAGGGTAGGTGTAGGGTAGGTGTAGGGTAGGTGTAGGGTAGGTGTAGGGTAGGTGTAGGGTAGGTGTAGGGTAGGTGTAGGGTAGGTGTAGGGTAGGTGTAGGGTAGGTGTAGGGTAGGTGTAGGGTAGGTGTAGGGTAGGTGTAGGGTAGGTGTAGGGTAGGTGTAGGGTAGGTGTAGGGTAGGTGTAGGGTAGGTGTAGGGTAGGTGTAGGGTAGGTGTAGGGTAGGTGTAGGGTAGGTGTAGGGTAGGTGTAGGGTAGGTGTAGGGTAGGTGTAGGGTAGGTGTAGGGTAGGTGTAGGGTAGGTGTAGGGTAGGTGTAGGGTAGGTGTAGGGTAGGTGTAGGGTAGGTGTAGGGTAGGTGTAGGGTAGGTGTAGGGTAGGTGTAGGGTAGGTGTAGGGTAGGTGTAGGGTAGGTGTAGGGTAGGTGTAGGGTAGGTGTAGGGTAGGTGTAGGGTAGGTGTAGGGTAGGTGTAGGGTAGGTGTAGGGTAGGTGTAGGGTAGGTGTAGGGTAGGTGTAGGGTAGGTGTAGGGTAGGTGTAGGGTAGGTGTAGGGTAGGTGTAGGGTAGGTGTAGGGTAGGTGTAGGGTAGGTGTAGGGTAGGTGTAGGGTAGGTGTAGGGTAGGTGTAGGGTAGGTGTAGGGTAGGTGTAGGGTAGGTGTAGGGTAGGTGTAGGGTAGGTGTAGGGTAGGTGTAGGGTAGGTGTAGGGTAGGTGTAGGGTAGGTGTAGGGTAGGTGTAGGGTAGGTGTAGGGTAGGTGTAGGGTAGGTGTAGGGTAGGTGTAGGGTAGGTGTAGGGTAGGTGTAGGGTAGGTGTAGGGTAGGTGTAGGGTAGGTGTAGGGTAGGTGTAGGGTAGGTGTAGGGTAGGTGTAGGGTAGGTGTAGGGTAGGTGTAGGGTAGGTGTAGGGTAGGTGTAGGGTAGGTGTAGGGTAGGTGTAGGGTAGGTGTAGGGTAGGTGTAGGGTAGGTGTAGGGTAGGTGTAGGGTAGGTGTAGGGTAGGTGTAGGGTAGGTGTAGGGTAGGTGTAGGGTAGGTGTAGGGTAGGTGTAGGGTAGGTGTAGGGTAGGTGTAGGGTAGGTGTAGGGTAGGTGTAGGGTAGGTGTAGGGTAGGTGTAGGGTAGGTGTAGGGTAGGTGTAGGGTAGGTGTAGGGTAGGTGTAGGGTAGGTGTAGGGTAGGTGTAGGGTAGGTGTAGGGTAGGTGTAGGGTAGGTGTAGGGTAGGTGTAGGGTAGGTGTAGGGTAGGTGTAGGGTAGGTGTAGGGTAGGTGTAGGGTAGGTGTAGGGTAGGTGTAGGGTAGGTGTAGGGTAGGTGTAGGGTAGGTGTAGGGTAGGTGTAGGGTAGGTGTAGGGTAGGTGTAGGGTAGGTGTAGGGTAGGTGTAGGGTAGGTGTAGGGTAGGTGTAGGGTAGGTGTAGGGTAGGTGTAGGGTAGGTGTAGGGTAGGTGTAGGGTAGGTGTAGGGTAGGTGTAGGGTAGGTGTAGGGTAGGTGTAGGGTAGGTGTAGGGTAGGTGTAGGGTAGGTGTAGGGTAGGTGTAGGGTAGGTGTAGGGTAGGTGTAGGGTAGGTGTAGGGTAGGTGTATGGTAGGTGTAGGGTAGGTGTAGGTATTATGGTAAAAGTATTTATTATATCACTTTAACAGTGACGACTGTTTTGAATTATTTTCTCGGCGCAGTCTTAATTTCAAAATGATACGTAAGTCTTATTGAAACTTTTATTGGAAAATACGAGTTATTTATTTATTTATTATTTACTAGCACTTTGCCCGCGACTTCGTCCGCGTGTATTTTCTTATGGATCCTTATTTTTGTCAATTGATAAATATAACCTATGTTACTCAGGGATACCTAATGTAGCATACAATGGTAAAAGATTTTTAGAAATCGGACCTTTTTGAAATACAAATGGAAATATTTGTATTTAGTAGTATAGTTATGACTTCATTTTATGTTGGCCTGCTTCGCATGGGCCTATGGCCTTCTTCGTTAAACGTACTATCCAACACAAATAGATTTTTTCAATTCGAATCAATACATCCTGAGATCAGTGCGTTCAACCAAACAAACAAACTCTTCAGCTTAATAATATTAGTATATACTAGAGACCCGACCCGGCTTCGCATGGGCCTATAGCCTTCCTCGATAAATGGACTATCCAACACAAAAATATTTTTTCAATTCGAACCAGTAGATCCTGAGATAAGCGCGTTCAACCAAACAAACAAACAAACTCTTCAGCTTTATAATATTAGTATAGATAGTATAGAATTCAATGTAGCGGTAACATTCAAGGCTATCGATATGATTAGACTCTTATTCATTTTAAAATACCTTTAAAAACATCGTACTGTGTTATATTTGTATACCAACCGAGTTGATAACAGTAGGCCAATAGGAATAAAGGGACATTGATTCAAAGGGACAACATAGACGTATGTAAATTCCAACTAAGTTTTCTATGAATTTAGTGGTTGAGCTGTACGTCAACAAACTTAAAAATAGAAAGAAAATACGACTTTATATCTTTTACAAAGTATTAGTTCCGAAAACTAATACTTAGATACATAAGTCATCATTAAGTCCCATTACATAGATAAGTTTGTACCTCTGCAAGCATTAAACTTCATGATAAACATAAACTGACAAAGACATAAAGATAAAAGAGGTCTTCAAAAAAAAAAAGAAAAACCAT
This sequence comes from Charanyca ferruginea, assembly GCA_947361185.1. Lineage (NCBI taxonomy): Eukaryota > Metazoa > Arthropoda > Insecta > Lepidoptera > Noctuidae > Charanyca > Charanyca ferruginea. The sequence continues at coordinate 7,646,798 of OX376070.1, forward strand.
AGTCATCAACAAGTGACAGGACCATTATCACAAGTAAACGAATTGTTGGCTAAGCAGTAGTAATGAGGGAACCAACTAACGATCGCGTCACTCATGCAGAAATCACGCCTCATCAGTCAACCGGTTCGCCCCGAGAATTCATCGGTCGAGTAGAGGTATAGATCAAGTAATTGTTTGTAAGAACTTCTTGGTCGTATTGTGGCGTTTTTGCTCGAGTTAGGTTAGAATACAGATAGAATATTCTTTATTACAGAATGAATATCAGAAAGTTACGGCCGGCATAAGCTGTGTGGTTTCTGATAAAGACAACGGTATATTTTTTACGAAATCTGTCATTATAATCTTACCTATTAATACAACGGCTGTCGGGCGAAAAGTTGAAGGCCAAACCTCCACTGCTTATGAACCTACAGGTCCTTAACTTTACTTTTTTTATCTAACTGCATATTTCATCACTATAATAATAATAGTTATTTATTTGTACATACATTTTACAACAACAAACAACAACAACATTGTTTAAGTAACAGTAACATTGTATAAGCAAATAACAACAGGTATAATTGTACAAACGGTGGACCAGAGAAATATAAATGAACAAGTTGATTCCTAAACTAAGTAAATAAATACTAGTATCTCAGGAGCCATAGTCAACAGATACAAACAAATAATACAGGTAGCTTTTAAGGAAACGAAAATTCACTAGGTATCTCTTCTCTTCAATTAGATGTATTTAAGAACTAATTAAGTGGTTTTAAGTGGTTCTTAAATCTTAAGTACTTAAGAACCTAAAGTTTGTTTCAAAATTCTTTATTTCACATTCTAAATTCAAAGCCCTGAAAACAAAAAGACCATTTAAATGACGTATTGAAAAAAGAAGTGTTGAGTGTGCTAACAAATCACTACTCGCTAGAACGTTGCCCAAAGCAATAGAGCAACCCATTTCGCTGAGTCAAATTCTACGATTTGTATGGGTAGACATGTTGCCGATCCGCTTCAGCATTCCTCTTTCATTCGCAGATCAACATTCAATGAAACAAACCTCGTGATTGCAGAGGATCGTATTCATATTGCCATGCATTTTTGTTTTATTTCGAATGCAATAAAGGGTGAAACGATCTATAGATATGTATCAAAAAGTGTATTATTTGAAAGATTTTTCATTCATTGGGCTGTTTTAAAGCCTTTGTAGATCGACAAACCAAACAAAATGCGGAACGTTAGCACATGAACAGCTGTGCGAGTATATTTTTAATTATCTCCTTCTGTTTCAAATCTAGATAAATACGAAAATCTTATCAAGATAACACTAATTGGATTTCTCTGCAAGCACATCGTCTTCATTACCAGTCTATACAATTTTCAACTCTCCAAAACGAAAATTATTTCAAATCTGTTTCTTAATTCTTTATACGCTTCCTTTGTTCACAAACTTTAGCGTTAGAGCGTTGTAAAACTAAGTGTAATTGAAAACAAGCATTAGAATTTCACACGAGTCACACTGTAGGTCCCGCATCTATAGGGCTGGTAATACCGGATAATGAGTAAGGGGACCCTGGATATTTGAGTAAAACCCCAAATATATCTTCGGCATTGTTTACGTGGAATTTATTGTACAATGCCTGATACCCCATGACTTGAAGTAATCCAATTGAATTGATAATACTAAATAAGCACTTTCAGTTATTTATTAGACTTGCATGCATATTAAACCACTGATATTCTAATGTAAATAATTGAATCAATTTATCTCATTGAAATAATTGTGTCCAATTAGTTCTGTTTTTTATTATTATAAAAAAAAACCGTTAAATTAGGGCCCTTTATTTTCTTTTGATTTATCTGTCAATGCTGGTCTACTGCTGGATAAAAGACTTCTCATATCTTTAATTTCTTATGGTTATTCTATTGTGTACCAAACTTTGATGAAATCCGACTTAACCTGGACTTTAAATTTTGTTAAAAATAATAACCTACCGTATCGAACGCCTTACTCAGATCAACTATCAACAAAATCTCAGAACTTTGAATAAAAGATGCCCCATCTTTGTCCATTGTATTCAAAAGTAGGACAGACCCAGGACCTCCGGTCGGATACAGACCCTACGCTGACGTAACCTGTCTACATCATAACAATTACCGTAATGCTCGGGTTGCTTATTTCCCTCCTAAAGGCGTACATTAACGCCTAGTAATTAGTTTACCTGATCATTATAAGGATTATGAGTTGCGACGTGGATAAAGGGGAAGTGCGGGTTCCGTGTTCTATGACCTTTTGTGATGATATCAGGTGTTAAATGATAGCTATTGAAATGGGCTCGTATGTAATGCAAGATAAATGTGTCGTGAATTGAATTGCGTGGTTTTGCAGGCAATTTTGTGGTTGGACGCGAAACGTTTCGTCTGTCTTTGTGCGAATTTTAGTAAATAAGCAATTTCTAGCATTTATAAAGTTGTAAGTAATTGATCAAATAGGTGAGTGGTAATTTTCCATTCTCACAACTGTGTCGATGGGGCCTCGGCCGACACTGAGTGGTGGTGCTATTCGGCGCCGATTATATAGTAGTACCACAGTCTATAAATCATACAGTCGTCCGACGAAGACGTCTAGACAGGGCAATCGTGCGGGGCGTGAGGGGCGAGACGGGGGAAGGGCGCTCCCGAACTGCATACGCTACCGAGTTAGTAGTTCGGGAGAAAACTTTCAGGGCTATCATGTGTCAGTTTCTTTTTGTTTTAATTACATAATGTAAAATAATTTTATTAAAATGGTGCATACGACGTGTGTTGTGAAAGATTGCAAGTCGTCATCTTCCATTAATAAAGAACTGCAATTTCATCAATTTCCGCGCACGGATGAAAGGTAAACAAATAATTAAAATATTGTTTATTTGATAGAAAGAAAATAATTGAAATTATCCTGAGCCCTTGCCGCCAACTTGCGGTGGCGCGATGTGTAGCCGACATTTATTTATTGTGCGCCGGCCAAGATGGCGCCGACGAAAATTTGCAAATTTTTCGTCATGGGTATCATTTCCATGGTTCTCGAGGTCGCTTAAAACGATTATGGGGTCGAAATTAGAATCCAAGATGGCGTCGACGAAAATTTGCAATTACGTCATGGGTGTCATTTTCATGGTTTTCGAGGTCGCTAAAAACGACTATGGGGTCGAAATTAAAATCCAAGATGGCGTCGACAAAAATTTGCAATATTTTCGTCATGGGTATCATTTTCATGGTTCTCGAGGTCGCTTAAAACGATTACGGGGTCGAAATTAGAATCCAAGATGGCGTCGACAAAAATTTGCAATATTTTCGTCATGGGTATCATTATCGTGGTTCTCGAGGTCGCTTAAAACGATTACGGGGTCGAAATTAGAATCCAAGATGGCGTCGACAAAAATTTGCAAATTTTTCGTCATGGCTATCATTTGCAAGGTTTTCAAGGTCGCTTAAAACGATTATGGGGTCGAAATTAGAATCAAAATGATCCAAGATTTAAAACCATTTTTTTACTTAATTTTTATTTACAAGTTTTTAGTTTTGTTCCTTTTTAAATCTGCCAAAGCATATTACAGCATTTTGTTGCTCAAGCCCTTTCATTTGATATCCATATTGAAGGGGTTGTGAAAAGAAAAATGGGATTTAAATCTTGGATTTACAATGAAACCGAATGTATTAAATTACATTGTCATGAGAACTAAATGTGCGTACCAAATTTCAGATCAATCCGTAAACAGGAAGGGGGTCAAATTTCAATTGCTAGATTTGACCCAAATAATCAAGTCCAGTTAAATAAAACCGTTTAATGAGTACATTCGTACCTATAATTTTTTTTAAAGCTAAACGCTTGATTAAAATTTCATTCGCCCAACGATTTTATTTTTGTAGCTAGGACCTACCAAATTATTTTTTAGCTTTAAGTACTACATTGTCTATGTCATTTTAATCTTTATTTTCAATAAAACCGTTTAACTTAAACATTTTTTGTTCATTTTTTATTTTAAGTTTTTAATTTTGTTAAGTATATTTTAAATTTGTTATAGCATAGATATATATATTAAAGGGTTGTGAAAAGAAAAATTAACCGGCCATTTTGTTGATGGCCATATTAGCTTTTCATAACGAACTCTATTTTACTAATCAAGCCCTTTCATTTGATACTTATATTGAGGAAGTAGTGATAAAATATGTAATCCGCCATTTAGTAGTGGCGGCCATCTTGCATTTACAATGACGATTTACCGAATTTGTTAAATTATACTAATACTAAAGGTGCATAACAAATTTCAAATAAATCCGTCAACAGGAAGGGGGTCAAATTTCAATTACTTGATTTGATCCAAACAAATAAATAAACAAACAGGGCAAGCTAAATAAAACTGTTTAAAAAACGATATTTTTGATAATGGTTGGTGTTAATAATAATGTTGATCTAAAATAAATTAAAAAATATTGTTTACTTGAGACAACCCTAGCTGTTGCGACAATGTCTACACGTTGTCGGCATTTACAAGAAGATCAAAGGCGTCGTCCTACTGTATGTTTTTATACTGTGGTAGTACTAAATAATTCATAGTAAAATAAATGTATAACTTATTAAAAAATATATATATACCATGTTTTAGAACGTAAATGTTTTCATTTACTAGGTCTTAACAAAAACATAAAATATCACTGACTTCATCCCAAACTAAATCGTTTAATAACTCGAAAAGTGGATAAAAATTGCACTTTTGAGGATACTTTTCTTGTGTGAAAACTTACAGTAATATTATTATTTTTTTCAGCCATGCACTAGTAAATTTTATTGCTTTTTTAACAGTAATATTGTTAAAAGTTTTTCGTGTATGGTTTTACTATTATCTAGCATCCGCGTAGATCATCGAGCGCTAGTTTGAAAAAAGGCTTAAATAAAAACTGTTTATATTACACAACTATACAAACGTTTGAAAATATTTTTCAGCCATGCACTAATTTATGAAATTCTCAATAATGTGATGTCAATATTTATCCTTTTATTGTCCGTCGAATATCATCAATTTTGACTCCAGCATGGTTCTAACGGATGAACGCTCTTAAGCCAAGTTTCCTGTTATCGTTTTAATAGGTGCGGACCCACCATACCTCCATGGTTAATGGTACGGTAGGTCTAAAATTATACCACTGAAAAAGTCGAATGGGTTAGCTTAGGTTAGGTTTGAACCCTGACTGTGACCATTAAAGCGCAAAAACGAGCTACGAGAACATAATACTTAGACATGTACAACATAATCCTTAGACATTTTGCCATACAATCCTTGTTGACCAGCATTTTTTTACCACGAAACCAGTTGATGATAAGATGAATCAAAAGAATGTATTTATTTTTTTATACTTTATGCTTCAAAAGTTACAAAGGCGGACGTAATGCCTTAGGCATTCTCCAGTCAACCAAAGGAAGTAAAAAAGTAACATGGCAGGCGCAAATTATTTTGCGAGCGTAAAACAACAAAATTAGAAATTTATAAAACCGAAATAAATAGGTACTTACAAATAGTAAAATGTGCACAAATTAACTTGTCTCATGAAAGACATTATCTCCATGGTAATGGATTTCTAGTCTATCTATATTAATAGCCCAAATATAAGAGCCTCTTGTATCATTAGCTCCTATCTTCAGCACATCTAAAATCATATTTTTTGGGCACGTGCCAATAACCCCACTTCAGGGAACGGAAGCGTCTGGTTTTAAAGTCTTTTTCGTAATCTTTTAAGACAGTATCTATTTTTGTAAAGAGGTAAATAATATTAGTTGTTTTTTAATTTCCACATATTCGTCTCATAATTTTTTATTGGAATTAAGACCTTTCAGATTTTAGATGTTATACAATCTAATTAATGCCTGTGTACTAAAGGCTCACTAATGATGTTACAGTTACGGTATTAAGGACATAGTGTCCTAATTACACTAAGGGTCCTAATTTTCCAAACTCCCTACTTGTTAGCATAGATCTTTTGATCAAAGTGAGAAAGCAATGATTAAATAGTGGGTCAAAAGTTCGTTAGGCTTCTGAGTTTCTTCCCCTCATTTCAAGTTGATGCTTGCCAAAATCAAACGCTTTCCTGTGATTTTTTTTTGCGAAACGTAAAAAATCTGATTTGGTCCCACCGTCTCGTCTCTTATCGTTAATTATGTTATCCGTTCTTGAATTTTACCTCCCGAAATTGACCCCAATTTGGTGTAGACCCACTCTTACGCTTTCTCAGAAACGCAATCTATCTTGAAAGTATCAAATGTTTTTTTTTTACGTTTCCTCAATTTTTTTAAGAGACAAATGGACTGCCGTACTTCAGAATTATTTGCAGAAAAATTGTTTCTCAAGATTTCCGATCTTACTTGGCATCATCTATAATTCTTTAACAAATGCTCGCGAAAAATTGCCGACATTCAATTATGTAGGCACCGACATCGTGATTGATGGAGCTGTCAACGTGTCCGCAAACGAGAACTGAACTTTGTACATCGATCATGGCTTGTTCCATCACGAACAGGTTTTATTATACTCCTGTTTTTGAATATAATGAACTTGAACCACGGTTCGTAAAGGTCGATACTCTGGGCTGTCACTGTTTTTTAAGCTCAACGGTTTTGGAAAAGTGCCTTTTGTTTCGACTTTTTGAAGGCAATACGTTGGGCATTCAACTGTAGTAGGTTTTTGTACAATGTGTTGTTTATATAATAATTATTTTACAACTTAAATCTAAATCTATAATTAAATAAACAGAACTTAAAAATAGTTATTTACAAAGAGACATCAAAACTCGTCCCCGTCGCTGTTAATGTGACAAGTGCCCATAAGGTTGCCAATATTACCACGTTGTATGGCAATGCTCTTTGTCTCACCCTGTCTTTGCCCTTGGGCTTTAGCCCAAGAATAGGCCAGCCCTCTGCTTAGCGAAGTAGGTAAGTACCTAAACACTATGAGAGCACTCGGGCCAATTGGCCCTAGTGTTGTAACCCCAACCGCGCCAATTTAAATAACCTACTTGAAAGTCATATTTGAACTTCCAAGAAGGTATATACGGCTATATTTACGCCATTTGAGAAAATAAAAAATATAAATAATTTAATACTTATTCCTAAAATATCCACTATTTGGAAAAACTGTCTTTAATGAAATTGTCACCAATTAAAATTGTCACTTTATTCTTCAATTAAAGGTTTTAAATAGTCCATTTGATAAATTGAATATACGATTGATGTTTGACATGCGTAGCTTATATTCAACAAAATGTCAAAGCGACGAAGTGGTTTAGTTATTGATCTGATGGTCCCAATAAATATTCATGCGGCAATGGATATGTCTTTAGGTCAATCAAAGTTGCGTTCAAACCATTATATTGCTGGTTCAATTATATACGATAAAGGTTATGATCGGTTTAGTGGACTTCCTGTTTTAGGGGTCATAAAATTGTTATTTGCTGTCTTCAGGTACTTAGTGAATTTTATTATTTTATTGAATATGTAATTAAATTGCGATTTGAATAGCAGTTCTGAATTTTAAAATCTAGACGAGGACAATTCCTGGTCTACATTAGATAATGAATTATGAGTTTTTGCGTTATTCAACGTTTTACGAAAAAGCTTATGAACATCTATATCTATATACATATAATAAAACAGTAACAAAACTGTGTCTGTACATTGAATATATTAAAAAATAAATAATTGAGGGGGGTTTAGGAACAGAAATAGAGCACGAATCCAAAAAAAAATTCTGTCTGTTTGTCTGTTTGTTTGTACACGCTAATCTTCGGAACTACTGGCCGGATTTGAATGATTTTTCTTTTGTTGTATAGGTATTAAGTCTGGGCAACATATAGGCTATAATTTATCTTGGAAACTAAACTATAAGAGATACAAAAATGGTACCATAGCAAAAATTGTTCCACGTGATGAGCATTTTCTGCTGAGAGAATAAATTTGAAGATCTGGAACACCTGATGTGGAACTCCAAGAGCCCAGCTACACCATGACACATATAGGAATGACGTCTTAGCAAAAGGTGTTCGGTCTGATGGGCATTTCCTGTTGACTTCTAAAAATCGAAGATCAGAAACATCTGATGTCAAAATCAAAGCTATCACTAATTTCACTGTATCTTATAAAATAACATAAGCTGGGAGTACCTACCTCTACGCGGTGAGGGCGGTAACAGTTTCAGATCTTCGATTTTGCCGACCCCGTTGTCGCTGGCAAAAGCAACAGGATCCGCGTACGAAGTTGCGGGCAGAAGCTAGTAATATAATATACGGATAGTAGCTGTATAATGTCGTCTCTTGTAAATTAGTAACCCTTAAATAGTTCTATACCGTTACACTGAAGTGAATCAGTCCATTTAATTACGATAATCCTAGTCATGGCACCTAGACCAGCTTTTACTTTCGATTTCGTCCGAGTGATATCCCTTACGGATTCATAATTTTATCATAAAACAACACAAACCTATGACGCTTGGCAATAGTGTAGCTTCTATCAGAGAAAGAATTTTTGAAATTGGATGAGCCGTTTGGAGATTGCCTCCTACATCCAAACTTAAAAACATACCAATTTACAAACTTCTTTATAATATTGGTGCAGAGAGAGATAACGTAGCTTTGTTAGCGCGCTTAAACAAAAAAACTGGCCAAGTGCGAGTCGGACTCGAACACCAAGGGTTCCGTACAAATTTGTAGGTAGCTAAATATCCGCGTCCAATATAATAATGCCTTCAGGGCGCTGATGCGGCTGCCGCGTTACTGCAGTGCGTCAGAGATGTTCGCCAAAGCTCAAGTCGACAGTTTCTCAGCTGTTGTAAGGAAGAAAAGTGCGTCTCTGCTCGCCAGATTGCGTGGCAGTGGCAACAGCCTCCTGAAGGTGATAGCCGACAGGCATGGTGGGAGCCCCATAATAAGGCATCTTATCAAAACTACAATGTCTGTCGTTGTGTATAAACACTAACATAGGTTATAAGAAACATTGTTACTAACATCTTCCAATATTTAATCAATGTGGACCTTTGCTGCCTGATAAATAAATAAATTATTATTATTATTATTATATCCATACATCCATACTAATATTATAAATGAGAAAGTAATTATGTCTGTTACGCTTCTACGATGAAACGGCTGAACCGATTTTGATGAAGTTTAGTATAAAAATAGCTTGAACCCTGGGAAAGCACATAGGGTACTTTTTAATCCGGGACTTCGTTTCTATCCTCGAACTGACATTCACACGGACGAAATGGCGTACAAAAGCTCATTATAAATAAAGAATATATTTTTATTGATTTAATTACAAATGTATAGTTTTCAGACTTTTCCCTGTATTTGTAGTATAAGAGGATATTACTTGCCAAATTTCAAAGTTTTAGGCCAACGGAAAGTACCCTATAAATTTTGATTCCCCTGAGTGTCGAAATGTACGTTTTTTGTGACATAAACGGCCGTATCTTTTTTTCACGTTAAGGGCGCGTATTCGATTTAGCGCAACTCGAAATCTAAATGATTGCTAGAATGGCGTAGCAGCATTGACACACACTAGTACAACACAACGGTCGGTTTGTGTGCATCAGAAAAAGAAATACGCACGAAATAAGCACGAATGATTGAAATTGATCGGCAAACGACAGCGCGCGATGTTTTACAGGGCTTCTTAAAATAATTGTCTAAAAGAAATGAGTTCGTATAACGGACTAAAAAATATTATGTATATTAAGCATAACCATTATTTTCATAAAATAAATATATCAATTATGTTTTTATTCAAATACTGGTGAAAAAAGAACTGGTGTCTGACTTTAAGACGTCTATTTTCGTAAAACGCTATGAAAGGATTGTCTTCGCTTTAAAAAACCATAATTAAAAATTATACTTTTACTCTGTAGTGTCTAAATCAAGACTTAATCTTTCTTAAAACTGTAATTGTCTTTAAGTAATCTGCTCACATCATTACGATATTCTCTGGGCAAAATGCAAAAACATGAAGTTTTCGTCACGAATCGAATACACGCTCTTAACTTAGAAGTTTGATTTTTCACAGCTTCAAGGAACCGTGGACTTAAGTATATGGTTTTAATTTCACTCGATACCTTTACGCGTTCCCGAGATAAAGGGTCTGACAGACAGATGGATAAGAAAGTGATAAAAACGAACCTACTCTTCAGATTTATAATATTAGTATAGATATGTACAGACTCAAATGATTTCATCACGAGTCTCGGAAGTTATAAACGCCAAAACTCATTGTAGTGTCCTCGGACAAAAAACTTCTCCAAACAAACAAAATTCATTAACAAAACAAAGCATCCAGTTTCTATTTATTTAAATACAACAAAGACAAGGTTATGTCAAGGTTCCTTTGTGCTATATGCGTCGTGCCAAGGACAAGTCAGGCCAAGCCAGGCCAAGTCAGGCCGCTTGGAGAGCACTCAGTGTGGCCGGGACATGTCGCGAATTAGGGCTGTTGTACCACTTGGACTAATTTAGAAGAAGAGTCGCTATTGTAATAGAATTGCAGGAAAATGGAAAACGGGTTTGTGATGTTTGGTTAATGAATGAAGAGAGAGATAATTAAGGTAAAACTGGCAATGATTGAAGCCGAGATGACGTTGTTGCAAAAGAAGAGCCAAATGTACATAAAAAGGAGAAAATAAGTTTATTTGTCACAGTCTAATGTAGTACACTAAAAAAAAATTGTTTGCCCGACAGCTGGGCCAATGAAACGTGATTGGATATTCGATACATTTCTTGAAAGGGGATACATTTTAATGAAACCCGAAAGCTGGTCTATTCTTGGGCCAAACTATCAGGATTGCCATACAACATAGCAATGCTGCCAGTCTGTTAGGCTCGTGTCCCGTTGGCAAGTTAAAGTTGTTGGTAATATTCTTATTTTTATGTTATAATTTATTTATTTATACTTCATGCAAAGGTACAAAGGCGGACTTAATGCCTTAGGCATTCTCTACCAGTCAACCAAGGGTGGTGAAGAGATAACATGGCAGGTGCATAGTTAAAAAGAACAACTTGTGTAGACTGAATATTAAAAAAAATATAAATATAACTAATATAATATATACTTATATATATATAACTAATATAATCTAATCTATATATATAATATTCGAATTTGAATTTTTGAATTTGAATATAGAAAAAGAAAAGACTTTTATGAGATGACTCTGCATATTTATGTAGAAAGTATATCCGCATTTTCCGTTTTAATGCATACCGACTGGTGGCCATCCTGATATCGAGAGGAAGCTCGTTCCAAAGACACACAACAAAGAAGCCACGAGCATTCATCACCACGCTTGCTCAAGACGGATTGGCGATTTCGAACCTATATTAACTGTCAGTTCAGGTGTGCTCACGATGTTTTTTGTAAAAACTTGATTTAAAAGAATATCCGAGGAGTTTTTGGCTCGTTCTTCTCCATAGAGGTGAAGAAAGTCGCCGCCGGCGCCGTCGTCGTCTACGTTTTGGAACGAGCAACTAGCTTCAACTTTCTGACTAACTGACCGACTCCTTGACTATTCAAAAGTGCCTGTAAATGTTTTAATTTAAATAAATGTGATGTCTGTGAGTGATATCCAAGATAAAGTTAGATTATTTTGTACTAGCTTCTGCCGCAACTTTGTACGCGGATCCTGTTGCTTTTGCCAGCGACAACGGGGTCGGCAAAATCGAAGATCTGAAACTGTTACCGCCCTCACCGCGTGGAGGTACTCCCAGCTTATGTTATTTTATAAGATCCAGTGAAATTAGTGACAGCTTTGATTTTCACATCAGATGTTTCTGATCTTCGATTTTTAGAAGTCAACAGGAAATGCCCATCAGACCGAACACCTTTTGCTAAGACGTCATTCCTATATGTGTCATGGTGTAGCTGGGCTCTTGGAGTTCCACATCAGGTGTTCCAGATCTTCAAATTTATTCTCTCAGCAGAAAATGCTCATCACGTGGAACAATTTTTGCTATGGTATCATTTTTGTATCTCTTATAGTTTAGCTGGTCCGTTGCGGTTCTGCATCTGGTGTTCAAGTTTGCAAGATAAATTATAGCCTATATGTTGCCCAGACTTAATACCTATACAACAAAAGAAAAATCATTCAAATCCGCCCAGTAGTTCCGAAGATTAGCGTGTACAAACAAACAGACAAACAGACAGAATTTTTTTTTTGGATTTGTGCTCTATTACTGTTCCTAAACCCCCCTCAATTATTTATTTTTTTATATATTCAATGTACAGACACAGTTTTGTTACTGTTTTATTATATGTATAGATTTGAAAAAGTCACATTGGTGAACCTCGTGCTTGGATGCAAACCAACCACGTAAATAAAGTAATTATTAGACCTAAATTGGAACGATCCTGTAAACTTTGGATGAGTACCGGATAGATCTGGAGTTCAATTTTATGGAATTTATTTTACTTTAAGTTTAATTGAATTCAAATTCGTTTTTAATAAATGATTTGGTTTTCGAAGGATTCATTAGCTATCAGAAACGTATAAGATTTTCGTCTAGAGTTAAATAGATTTCTGACAACCAAGAGTTCCCGATAAACTTAAAAATTGTTATAACTGAAATCAACCCAGTTTTAGCCGCAAATTTCGGGAGTCTTTGTTAAAAGCAATACTAAGGAATACTACAATAAAGTCGTACTGTAAAAAATCACATCAAAATTACCTCAGTTTAGGAACATTTCTACCAAATTACCTAGCATTAACAACATAATAATAGGTGAGATATTGAGGCAAATATCTTTGATTAGCCTAGCTTCCTTTTAAGGGCGCGTATTCGATTTAGCGCAACTCAAAATCTAAACGATTGCTAGTACGGCGTAGCAGCTATGACACACACAAGTACAATACAATGGTCTGTTTGTGTGCATCAGAAAAAAAAATATGCACTAAATAAGCACGAATCATTGAAATTGATCGGCAAACCAACACGCGCGATGTTTTACAGTGCTTTTTAAAATAATTGTTTAAAATAAATAAGCTCGCATAACGGACTGAAAAATATTCTGTATATTAAGCATAACTTTTATTTTCATAAAATAAATATATTAGTTATGTTTTTATTCAAATACAGGTGAAAAAAAATTGACAAAGTAAACCGATTTTCTACTTTTTCAACATTGTTTTTGAATACATAATAGTAATATTTTCGTAATTTTCGCTGTAGCTGTCTTTATGACTGTATATACTGTTGGAAAAACGCATAAAACAAAATATTTTGGCATATTGTAATGGTTGTATTGGTCCTGAAAGTTAACTCTGACGTCTATTTTCGTAAAACGATATGAAAGAATTGTCTTCGCTTTAAAAAACCATAATTAAAAATTATACTTTTACTCTGTAGCTGTCTAAATCAAGACGTAATCTTTCTAAAACTGTAAATTGTCTTAAATAATCTGCTCACATAATTACGATATTGCTCTGGGCAAAACGCAAAAACATGAAGTTTTCGTCACGAATCGAATGCGCACTCTTAACTTCGGCGCTTTTCTGCACACACTGACATGTTGATTCTGGCTTTTAAAATTTGCAGTAGTTTGACAATCGTGTAGCTTGCTTTGTCTAAGCATTGTTCCTGTCATTGTCAAAGTACAAGTGCAAGAGAGAGACATAAACATTATCTGAACTAATTGTGAGGTATGCGGGCTTGTTGAAGACGTCCACCACTTGTTGGTGGAATGCGTCCGGTACAAAAGAGAGAGAGAAATACTAATGTCTGAGTTACATATTAATAGTTTAGAGTTAGGTGCCTTTCACACCATTCTTGCGAAACCTTACAGCGATAATGCTATCAAAATTTATGATTTTGTTAATAATTTAAGTAGAGCGTAGTATTTCTCTCATATTAGGCTACGATGAGCCTGGCATAGTCTATTAAGATTAAATGGCTCTAAATAAAATAAAGAGAAAAAAAAAAAAAAAAAAAGACTTAATCTTTCTAGAACTGTAAATTGTCTTTAAATAATATGCTCACATAATTACGATATTGCTCTGGGCAAAACGCAAAAACATGAAGTTTTCGTCACGAATCGAATACGCGCTCTTAATAAGTGGAGTCACCGTGGGGTGTCTGGGCTAGAATAGCACCCCCCCCCCCCCCCAATTTCATCCCGCGGGTGTCGTAGAAACTTACTAAGAGAAAATCCGGAAGTCGGGCAGCAGTGGCTTTCGTGTTCTTAATAACCTCACTGCGGTCCCCAAGACGCCTGACAAGCGTGGGGATTTTTGGCAATTCCCCTCCCCTTAGGGGAAGCCTTTGCCCAACAGTGGACGTCTTCCGGCTGATGATGAATGGTCGTGGATTTGATGCCTAGGTCGGGTAATGTGTTATTGTATTTGTTCATTAGAATTTTCTTAATAGCGCCCTGGTTTATCAACTGATGGAGTGACACCCCCGTGTTTTAGAAAGCACATAAAGTCCTTGGTCCTGCGCCTGATCTATCATGAAATTTAAGAAAAAGGGAGTGCACCCTGTGTACTTGACTTGTCTCTATTAAGATGGGAGCGGGTAAATTCTTATGCGAATCCAGCACCCCCGGCCATAGGCAGAGGTGGAACACCTGGTGGTTTTAGCCGATAACAGTCCCCTCCCCTCCACCCCCACGATGGAGGAAGTGAATTTCCACAGCGCACCAATAAAGAAAATGTCTTCATTAAGATTTACCAGAGATGAATATAAGCCATTCTCATCAAGGTTGACTTTAACTTAGTAACATTTTTATCAAAGTACCTGAAAATAACAACCTAGAAATGGGTGAGCTATTTAGGCAAATTACCTTTGATTAGCCTTCCTTTTAATAAGTGCCGTATTATGCCGTTTCTAACCTACTTCTTTTTCTAGTGCCATTACCTGATTGAAATGTAAATAGCTATTGACATTATAGGCCAGGATCCCATTCTCTAGCTACCTACGTCGTTTTAACGTGGTTGAAATTTTGATTAGTTAAGTGGGACTTATGATTAATGTAAGTGTGTAATTCGTACAGCAGTTTTTGAGTTTAACCCGAACGAATATTACACATTGGCGCAGTGGCTGAGCGATCGACTGCTGCGTAGCGTGTTGCGGGTCCGTTTCCCGCCCAGGGTAAACATTTGTGTGATGAGCACTTGTGTTTGCCTTGTGTCTGGGTGTTGTTTATCTATATATGTATGTATTTACAAAAAAAAATGTATTTGTGTATGTATATCAGCTGTCTGACACCCATAGTACAGGGTCTCCCTAGTTTGGGGTCAGATGGCCGTGTGTGAAAATGTCCCCACATATTATTATTATTATTTAGTGAAGTCATCATCTGCTTAGCCTTTTCCCAACTATATTGAGGTCGCTGAGTACTAGTGTTTTACAAAGAGCGGCTGCCTATCTGATCAACACGACCCAGTTGCAGCTGCTATGCAACACGACACCCCTTGGTAAGACTGGCTGACAGACTTTCTAGCTTCTCACCACAGACTAGAAAAAAAGAAGGACTCCACGCCGCGCACATCAAAAGTGAAGCACCTAAAGTACGCCGGACCGAGACGCACACATAGATCGGTACCACACCCGCGACACTTCATACAAACGAAATGATATAATAGCCTACACTACTACAAAAATAGCAGACTGTACAGATACGTGCGTGTGTGTGCGTTAATATCGCTAGGACTGGCACTGCCATCGCGAGCGCGCGAGAGCGAGCGAGCGCGCGATACCGGTCTCAACACAAGTGTATCTCTCTCTCAAGTAGGTACTCGATTCTTTCAAGGTTTGAAATTCGATCTTCCAAATAGGTAAGTAGATAAATATCAAGAAGTTTGTAGCTTTAGTTAAAATTCGTCATTCCCTCAAGGTCATTTCGTCATTGCATTTAGGAGGGAATGGCGGTTGATGAGGGAATGATTTACACAGTATTGTACAATACTTTTAGATTTTTTATTTATTACTTCCAAGTTGTATTTCATGGTATTTAATTTAAAACAGGTAAAGTACCTAATTTCATATATTATTATTTGTTTTAAGTATAAAATATTATAAATATTATATTTAATTTGTATGATATAAAATATTTCGATTTTCTTTTTCACAAATAAGCGAATACACGTTTCTACGCGCCACAAGTCAGCCCTCGAACTGGAAGACGTTGCCAGAGCCAATGCGGCGCGAATAGACGTGAGGAACAGTGTTTCGGTGGGGGGCGGAGCGTGTCGCTACTGTACGATAGTACTAATACTTATACTGTGTCGGTACGGTTGGTAGTCGGTACTTTCGGCGCGGAAACCTTTTTTTCTAGTCCGTGACTATGATGTAAATGTGTGCGTGGGACATGTTTGTCTGGCTTACTTAGGGTGCTTCACTTTCGATATGCGTGGCGCGGAGTCTTTCTTTTTTTTCTCTAGTCCGTGCTTCTCACTAGCTATATTGACTGCTAAAGATCTACGAATGACAGCCGGGACCAACGGCATTACATGCTTTACGAGGCACGGAGGGAACTCGGTATAAAATGGATGGTCACACATCCACGCGTAATCCTCATCATCAGCCGGAAAACGTCCACTGTTGGACAAAGCCCTCCTGTCATAATCCCCAAGCTGGGCAAGCGTCACGGAAGCCGCTGATGAATGACTTTCGTATTTTCCTTCTACGATACCCTCGGGATGAATTGGGTGGGTGCTACACTGGCCCGGACCGCCCGCAGGGTCCACAGCATCCACGTGTAAGCGTAGTTTAATTATGACTTGTCGATCTATACGGCATTAACTTAATAATAATAAAAATAAATGTTTATTGTTCAAATAAGAGTTACATCCATAATTTGTGTGACAATGAGCCTCACACTAGAATACCCTGTGTCGTGGGAATCAGTCTCTTTCGTCTAATGTGAAGCAGATAAAGTTGCAATAGGTGTACATTAGAGGTGATTTAGCCACAAACTATATATAATATTTAACGAAGTATAGACATCTAATATATAAATAAGGTCTCAGTATTAAAACTAGCAAGTATGCATACCTTCTAATCTTTGTCTTTTTTTTTTATTTATTGATAGGCATACGTTTGACCACTATCTCACCTGCTGGGAAGCGATGATGCGGTCTAAGATGGAGTACGCTTGCCTAGAAGTAACCTATTCACCCTTGACTTAAAGACTCCCAGGTTGTAGCTATCAGAAAACACAGACTCAGGCAGGGAATTCCACTCCTTAGCAGTACGCACAATGAATGTATTCCCAAAACGTTTTGTGCGTGTGGTTGGGATGTCCACCATGTACCGGTGGCGCATCGCCGTACGTCTCGTGGTCCGATGATGGAACGGGCTCGGCGGAATTAAATTATGCAATTCCGTCGCACACTCCCCAAAATGCAACCGATAAAAAACCGACAGGCCAGCAACTAGGCGTCGATGCTCTGTCCTTAAAATTACGACAACTTGACGTAAACCTCGGTGCTCTGGGATCTTAGTTCATTATAACTCATAATTATTCCAACTTAAGACTTCGTGACTTGGAAAGTCATTACCTTTACTTCAAATGAGACTTGTTTTATTCGAAACACAAATTAGTTTTGATTGAAGACTCAGTGAGTACAAAATAGAATAGGTTTTATTAATTTGATTGGCTGGGTTAGATTCATTGACATTTATATAGTTGATATTATTTGTCTGTTTATAATTCATTTAGTGAATACATTTTTATGATTTGTAAATTAATTGAATGTTAGTTTTAACGTTAATGATATGAATGACAATGTCTTTCATACGTATTCGATATTTATAGCTTTCCCCTGCGACTTTTTTTGCGTAGATTAATGTATGTGGTAAGCTAGATCAATATCTATGTGTACCAAATTTCAGCTAATTCCGTTTCGCCGTTTAATAGAATGAGTAACAAACATCCTCAGAAACTTTTGCGAATATATAGTAATACGGAAATAAGATAAAAAAAAACTCATCCTTCAACTTATGAACCCAATTAAAGTTCCTACCTATAACCTTCTAAAAGGAGAATCCTCTTTTGCCTTTTCCAGGAAAACCGGTGTGGTAATTAACAGTGGTTTTAAAAATAAGAATAATTTTTCGTATTTCCGAAGAACTTTCATAAACATAATTAAAAAACCATTCCAAAGGCTTCTCAGGCGTCCGCAAGACAATGAGAACTAGACAAAGTTTTGTGAACTTTGAGGAGTAAGTAATATAAAGTTGATCTCGCTGAGTATACGGAATCAAGGAAAAAAGGGCAAAAAGGAAAAAAATATTCCCCTATATTAAGTGTTTTGATGTTTTTCCTTTGAACGCTTTAAAGCAATTTAGAAGAACGGTGAGCCCAATAATGTTATGAAATAACGCTTTAGGCTTGTTTGTTAAACTAAGCAGTTTATTGAATCGTTTTTAAAATACTTTGGAACAGTAAAGAAAATACAGCAGCTTTATTAAAAAGAGATTTTCAACGAATAAAATGATACACTTAAGAGAAAACTCTTCATTAAAGCTTGATTTACAAACATTATTAAATACCCATGTACCAGTAACATATGAACTAAGTACCTAAGTATCCTGCAATAATACGCGAAATAAAAAGCTTATTTTATGGCTTATTACAGTTTAACGAGAACCCGCAGTAATCCACAAAATAACTTTTATTACGGAGGTAAGCCAATTTTTCCAATATGGCTACCGAAACTAAACGGTTTACTTATTTTTTCGTTTTTACGAGTTTATATATATATATTTATATATATATTTATATTTATATTTATATTTATATATATTTATTTTTATTTGACAATAAAAGGTTATTTGTAGTACATAAAGTGCATAGAAAGTAGCGACATAATAAAAACAAAACTAGGAACATGTTGTACACACAAATTGTTGGGTGAAGCCCTGTTCTCCTAGCTAGATCACAAAGTAATCTGTGTTAAGGAAAAACAGATTCCACTCCCTAGTGGGGTAGCAAAAACACTGTTGCGTTCATGTTTCTGATTCTACGAT
Organism: Charanyca ferruginea; assembly: GCA_947361185.1. NCBI lineage: Eukaryota > Metazoa > Arthropoda > Insecta > Lepidoptera > Noctuidae > Charanyca > Charanyca ferruginea. The sequence goes on from OX376070.1 coordinate 7,665,818, forward strand.
AAAGGTACAAGTCTGCCAAGTGTATTACAAAGAGAGACAAAAAAAAAATAAAAAAAATATATATATATATATATACTTAAAAAAAAAACGAAGTAAGCAAGCTAATACATTAAAATTTACAATAATTCTATGGAGCTATGTGGGTACTTGTAATGTGTTAAAAAGTGAGTGTGTAGTGTAGTGCCATCTAGTGTAGTGTATGTAGTGTGGTGTAGAGTGGTGTGGTGTGGTGTGGTTTGGTGTGGTGTGGTTTGCTGTGGTGTAGTGTGGTGTGGTGTGGTACGTACGTGCAAGTGTAAACAATCAAAAAGTCGAAAGATATTTTTCAGTCTCGTCGTAAGATTTATTCAGAAGGAAGGAACGAAGAGCACATTTGCATTTGGCATATGGTAATTCATAGATACGTAGTGACGCGTTAATTTTGTTGTATAGGTATGGACCTAGATAGTAGAAAAACCTTTTTGTGAAAGTAAATTTAGGTTGCGGAACAGTACAAATCAAATCTTTACGGCGCTTGGTAATTGTAGTAAACGGGGTCTGTAAGTGTTGAAGAAGAATGGTTTGCAGAATGAAGTGCTGCCTCACGTTAAGGACGTTACAGTTTCGGTAAATTTCTGTAGTTGGATACAGAATCGGTCGAAACGTTGCGATTTTTAGTATAGCTCTGTGAGACACTTCCAAGGGTTTGAGAGCAGTTTTGGTTGCGCCACCCCAGCAGCTAATACAATATATAATAATGGATTGGCATAATGCGTAATATATATTGCGTATAACCGACTGCTTAGCAACGTGACGAAGAGTTTTGAAAATATACATAAGCTTTCTGACTCTACCTGTAAGTAAGCTAATGTGTGTTTTGTAATTGAGATTCCGATCTAAAGTTATGCCCAAGTATTTTATATTGTCAACTGCCACAATATGTGGGCAATGACATGATGTGCGTGAATGTGAATTGTGACAGGAGTGAGCTTTTAGGATGATGGGAACCTCTGGTTGTGAAGTTGATGAAATAGAAAATGCCATTAATCTCGTTTTGGATGTGTTCAGTGTGAGTTTGTGTGAGAGAAGCCAATTAAAGGCAGAATCAAAACCGTCCTGTGCAATATTCTGAAGCTCTGACCAAGAACTCGCGAAAAACGTAAGGGCAGTATCATCTGCAAAAGACACAATTTTTGAATTCATAAGGTTCAGATTGCACAGGTCATTTATAAAGATTAGAAAAAGTGTTGGACCGAGGATACTACCCTGCGGAACTCCGTAGCAAATTGGGAGTTCATTGCTGACGTGATCACCAATTTTGACTATTTGTAGTCTGTTTGTCAGATAGCTGGCGAAGAGATTAAGCTGTAACCCTCTGACACCTACTCTCTCTAGCTTTATTAGAAGGGTAGATTTGGGAATTGTGTCGAAGGCCTTGGCGAGATCAAGAAATACTGCAAGAACCTTTTTGTTATTATTCATTTTCTCCACAATGAAGTTTGTTACTTCGTGTACAGCATCACAAGTAGATTTATTTTTTCTGAAGCCGAATTGCTGGGAAGAAATAAGTTTATTTTTCTCGAGGAACCCTACAAGTCTTTTATTAATTATTCTCTCAAGGACTTTTGACAGGGCAGGAAGTACGGCTATAGGACGATAGTTATTAAATAACTTCCCATCTCCACCCTTGAAAATAGGGTGAATTATAGCCTTTTTTAAGCTAGCCGGGAAAATAGCAGTCTGAAAGCAGAGGTTGAAGATGTGGGTCAGAACAGGCGCCAAAGTGCTACAGTATCTCTTCAGTACAGTGGGAGAGATGCCATCCCATCCAGTGGCAGCACTGGATCTAAGAGAATTAATTTCAGTCTCTATCTCATCCGTGTTCACGTTTTCTAATACAAATGATGTTGTAGTGTGTGAGCAAGTGGTATTGAATGTAGTGTGATCGTTGGTGGTATTTTCTGCGAGGTTTTTACCTACGTTAACAAAGAACTCGTTAAGATTATTGCAAGACTGAAATGGCGTATCTGAGTGAGAAAGAAGTTGTGTAGATGCATGTTGGTGTTTTTGTGTGTTTGTGATTCTTTTTATTGATTCCCAAAGAACTTTCGAATTATTTCCAGCTTTATCAAGCTCTTGTGTGTCGAATTGTCTTTTGATTTTTTTTTAGAATATCGAAGTTTAGATATCGAAGTCATTCCTACGACAGTCAATTTCGAATTTAGAACACATTCGATGTTTGAAAAAGCCTACGAGCTTTCGTTGGTTGGCGTTCGGCCAAGATCGGCTAGGGTATAACGTTAGGTGCTTAATAGTGCTGCCAGTTACAATATCGTTAATTTTTGGACTTGTGGGAAAAGAAAGATTGTATGGTTTTAAGCCGAGAATTTAGTAGAGTATTAGTAATGAAAAATGGGCTTTGAAAATCATCTTCAGCCTGTTTCTGTTACAGAAATTATGTGTTGAGCAAGTAGCCGAGGCAAATGCAGAGGAAAAATGGGGATTGCATTAGTCACACTAAGTTCCCAGATTGGAAACCATATTTCTAAAAAAATCTCAATCAATCTTTTTTATTGGCTAATGTCTTTTAATGGCCATCTGTGTGGACGCTGCGCTGTAGAGTAACGTCTTATACATAAAGGCGAAAGAAAATTGCAGAATATGCTGTCCCTCTAAGTTATTAATAACAAATCTAATCAAATATATTTATTTATTTTACTTTACTGAAAGCTTACAGACTAATAGGTAATACAATTAAATTAAATTACAAGCTTCCACATGTATTATCAAAAATTTAAAATAAAATTATTAAATTGAGTTGTTCATGAACTATTTTTTCTGGTGTCGTGGTTAAATTTGATAATACCAGCCTATTATAGACCCATTGCATGGCAAAGCTTTCTTCTCATACAGAGAAGGCATGCACATTCATCACCACGGTTGCAAAAAAAGACGTGCATGCAAAATCTGATTAAGCAAACAAATCCTGCCAAATCCCGCGATATCGCGGCATTAATTTGTCATCACTAGTCTTCATATCTAACAGCCAAATGTGGGTCACATAATATTTTACTTAGCTATATTTTGCTAGCTCAGTTACAAAGGGTGTCTTTTGTATTGCAAAGCCGGTGTATTCATGAATGTTTATGTTGGCAAAACCTAAAATATTGAATAAGTTTTTCTCTACGAATGTCCCTCTATGAATTTAGGAGAAGTCTACCTAATGCTAGGGACTGACAACTCATTTCAAGCTCATTCTTCCGCGTGAGTGTCAGATTATGGAGGGTGGAGGAAAAGAGGACTATGTTATATGGGAGAAAGTTAAAAAAGTATCCAACTTTAAGCAGTAAACAACAGTGTCAAAACCTACCAAAATGGCGCTAGCATATGCACAGGGTATGGTATGAATTTAACAGCAGTTGATGTTTTGAAGTATGGACATTTCACACGCGGCCATCTGACCCCAAACTAGATAGACCCTGTTCTATGGGTGTTAGACAGCGCGCACGGTGTTGTCTCCACTAATGCGTGTCACGACACACTCACCGGTTTTGAGTTAGAAATATTTTCCCCGGTTGTGATTGTAGCGCCGATTGTTTAACACCTTTAAAGGACACTTTTTGTTACACAGAGGCGGTTCTCCTTACCTCCCTTCATGTTTCGGAGGCAGACGAAGTCGCAGATTAAAAAGTAGTCCGTCAGTTTCAATTAACAGCGCACACGAATACTAATGAACGGCGGTGATGACAACACCTCTTCAGTGATCCTGTATTCCTGGTAGTCTACCTGACTGGAGACGCAGCTTTGATAGGTCTCCCATCAGATGGACCGAAGACATTGACAAGGTCGCGGGTAGCCGGTGGATGCAAGCGCAGGTTACAGCTCGTTGTGGCGTTCCACGGGGGAGGCCTATGTTCAACAGTGGACGTCTTTCGGCTAATGATGATGATGCCCTGACTGCCCTGTTGATCTTGGTATAAAATGCAACTGCCGAGCGTCCATTACAAATTTCTCAGTAGCAGCCCGGAATTTGGTAGTTCGTGATGTAAAAACAGCTTTACGTGACTAAGCCCTTTCTCGCTGGCTGGTCCAGCACCTGATTACTCCCCGGCTGTATCCAATTGCTGTCCCATCGGACTATGAAAGTGAGAGAAGAGGGAGTGCAGCTGTGTTTGCGCACGTACTTGTGCATCAGAATATTTCCTGCGTAATTGACTAATGTCCGGCACCCGTGGGGTGTCCGGGCTAGAATAGCACCCCCCCCATTTTATCCCGAGGGTGTCGTCGAAGGCAACTATGGGATAATCCGGAAGTCGGGCAGCAGCGGCTTCCGTGTACTTAACAACTTCACTGCGATTCCCAAGACGCCTACCAAGCGTGGGGATTATGGCAACCCCCCCTCCCTTATGGGGGAGGCCTTTATTCAACAGTGGACGTCTTCAGGCTGATGATGATGATCACTAATGTCCTTGGCAAAATTCGGTCCTGAGAATATTATTATTCCTGTCACTAGAAGCTAAGACACAAAACGTGTTCACTGTGCTATTCGATTACTTGTAGTATTAGTTACATGCCAGCACAATGCTTCTCTTTGTGTGTGGGTTTTCGGTGTAATGCCGGCTGTGCTTTGATTGTTTCGAAGCCTTAAAAGTGACAACCTTGGACGAAATAGAGAACTGATTTAGTTAACAAAGACATTAGGTCGTGTTTTTACTTACACTGTTTCTGTGAATGGATATGATGAAGTTCTGACTATCTGGTTCTAGCTACGTTGATATGGTGGTCGCAATCACGACTGCAGTAGATAGAGTAGACATGTTTTAGCTAGTGTTTGGGAAAGCGTAGTGTGGGACGTCATAAGGAACTATGTACCGATCGATTTCAAGAAGGTGGCTGGCAGTGGATGGGTCTGGGCTGCCCGGATTGGGTTAATTGGCGATCTCTGGGAGAGGCCTACATTTAGCTGTGGACGAACTACAAAATATCTTTTTAATATATAAAAATCTCATGTCATAGTGTTCAATTCTTTTTTAAAATTTATAAGGCAATACGTTTGCTGGGTCAGCTAGAATATATATAAGCACCACTGCCGAGTGTGGAATTCTGACTTTGATTCCAAAGCCGTGTTTAAGAGGAAACACCACGGGCTAGAGAATTGAAAATTAGGTATTTGTAAAATCTATTGCTGTCGCGCGATGCCCGAACACGAACCGCAGAGCGCGATAGAGACAACTGCAGCTTTGACCGAAAATACCTATTAAAAGTACACAAAATCAATGATTCGTAGTCCCCTGATTTCTTCTCTAAAACTTAACCGATTTAACTGCTTTTTTCATTAAAAAATAAAGAAAGGTTTTTGCCGTGTTCCTATGTTTTCTATTTTTTATATAATCAAGTCAAATTTGTTTTCTGAATGTTTGAACACAGCGGAAAATCATGCCAATTTTTTAGGTTTTTGAATATTCATATCTCTTTTAATAATAAATTTATGAGAAAAAGGAAAACATAGGGACATGCCAATAGTAGCCATAGATATTAAAAAAAAAAAATTGATCTACTGGCAATGTCCAGGGAGGAAACAGGGGACTAAGTTTGTATGGAAAAACGGCCCTTGTGTTTCCTCTTAAGTGTTATTGGGGTTTTAAAGTAAAAATAGTTTAAAAGGGTCACTGTTACCGAAATGGATAACGTCTATATATTGAGATTTCTCAGTAGCGGCTCGGTGTTCTAAAGTTGTTGGTAGATATGACACACCCCATCTCTCCCCGGTGGTAACGTATTTTGCCGTCGAATCGCACTTTGAGAGTGAAGAAAGAGAGCGCTGATATTTACATTTCATATTATGTATCGTTCCATGTCACTACTTAAATTAATTCTACGTAGATATTAATATTTGTGTAGCCTCCAGATATTTACTATGTTCTATGATGGAATATTGCATAATAATAATTATGTTATTTGTTTGTGTAATAAATAGCAGTCATGTAACAGGATATGAGCCTAGAGCTGTAAGGGTGAGTATAGTATTATTTACTCATTACTTATAACGTATGAACACTTTACTTTTTTAACCGACTTCAAAATGGTCCCATATAAATTTTAGCAAAATTGATCGAGCCCTTTTTGAGAAAATCAACAAATTCCCAAAAAAATTACTTAGACGACGTTTTAGTTTTTTCAATCATTGGAGGGTTTACAATCTCTTTTAAGTGTGTCGCCGTTTCTTTATGGATTTGGATGTTAAGGCAACACTAAAAGGCGAGAAATAAAAAGTTTTTTCAAAAAAAAGAAAACCGCCTTCAAAAACTAAAAAGTGATAATTAACTTTAGCACAGAACACACATTACTTTGCTTTCGGAAGTCGGTGGCAATATAAAACATCAAACTCAAAGCAAGTAAAGTAATGTGTGTTCTGTGCTAAAATGATTTATCACTTTTTAGTTTTTGAAGGCGGTTTTCTTTTTTTTGAAAAAACTTTTTATAATCTGTTTTTTGAAACTAGCTTTGCCCACGGCTACGCTAACGTGACTATAATTATGTATTATTTTGGTATTAATAATCTATGGGAACTTAAAGTTATAGTATAAATATATTTGTATGTAAATACAAGTATTTGATCTGGTTAATAAAATTAAAAAATATATTAGCACATCTTATGTTACATCTATATTAATATTATAAAAAAGAATTATGTGATTTTTTGTATGCAATCAATAAAATCGAAAATACCTTACCAAATAGGAAGCTAAGTTATAGCTCAGTATTTTAATAAGATAACATATACCCACTGCAGGATATAATATATGCTTCCTGTCCACAGATATAGATAGACCCTAGATAACGCAAGTATCACGATCTGTATGAAAACCAAGCGTGCCAATTTTTGACTACCTATTATATGAGGTCACAAACTTTTGTTTGTCTTAAATTTGGTATTACCAGGTATTGCTGAGGGTATTAGATTAAAAAGAATTGTTTTTTTTTTAAATTAATTACTCATAATATTAATCACAAAATGACTTATCGATGAATGGAAACGTTTACTTTATTTTTTAATTTACGATTTTTGTACGTAAGCTAGGCACGAAACTAGGCACGCGAAGTAGTTGCTCTTGCGTTATCTAGGTCTATATATATCTGTGTTCCTGTCATATACAGATGATTCGACCATTAAACATCATGCTTGCTCAAGGTGGATTGGCGATTTCAGACATTAATTCTAAGTCCAGGTTTTTAAGTCCATTCACGATGATTTACTCCACGACGATGTTTAAGGCGACGATATACGCTGGCGACCTTGAGCGACCAGAGAATCGTATGCACTGCGTCCAAAACTCTCAAAATGTAGTCGAAAAAATTCAATAAAAAATAGTATTCTATTGCTTAAAAAAGGTGTATACTAAAAGATAGATAATAAAATTGTCTGTAAAATAGTAAAAGTTTCGTTTAAATATTCCTGGTAGATTTTGTGTGATTATCAATGTTTTGTCCGCGTCAGATACAACGAGTTAATTAAACTATTTAATATGAACTTAATCAAAAATATTCACATACTAAATGATTAAGAAAATGTTCTAGTTTAACATATATTTTTTTCAAATCATTTACACTACACATTTTAACGTGATTGTCAGTTTAAAATCTGCAAAAGTCGCTTGTTAGCGCCTTAAGATAAACTTAAAGAGCACATTATAAAAAGAAAACACTCACTTTACGTATGATACAGTACTTTTTTATTTTCATGCTTCATTTTCATCATAAATGTTCAGCAATGCAGAACAATCTGCCCAATTACGCTACAATGCGTTTGATTAAAATATTTTCACACATTTTCATTTCTTAACCTTTCCGAAGGCTTTCGTAACGTTTAATCTCAGATAATTGGCGTCTGGGTACTCCCTAAGGCACAATTTATTCGACAATCACTGTGTTACTGTAGCTCGCTGCGCTCCGATTCTCATTTTCTTGGAAACAAATGGCTGGGGCTTCTAAAAAGGTAATCTAGGCTAACATTCTATTAAGTGGTCTTTATCTTTTTATTGTTTTTTTTTTTTTTATGTAATGTATGTTTTTGTGGCAGGTTTTATATTGCCAGTAACACGAATATAACATCAATATTAAAACAACAGCAATCATACAATACAGAACGCTAAAACAACAATCACACAACAATAACATAACAACAGCAATACAACAAAAAGAAGAAAAGAACAACAAAACACTATTACAAATAATGTTGGGTAATTTAGAACATTCCCTTTCTAGATTCATCTGGATTGGGATAATTTTATGTGGGTTTAATATGAATAAATTAAAATCAAAACCAATCTCTGTTAAAATTCTACATAATTGCTTGTAACATTGTCAGTCTTTGCAAATAGGTTGGAATTTGGTTTACCACAATCAGAAATCAGAATCACGACACTTCACCTGTTGCTTACTGGATAATACAAATACTTCGAGCAAGAATTTGTGCTTTATAAGATACATGTTGGCATAGGTAGGTACAGTAGACCAAGTTATACTATACAGGCAAAAACATTCAGCCTTCTACTACACAGCCAAATTTTTTTTTGCGTATCACAACAGGCTTTTAATTTGCAGCAAGCCAACCTTCACTCTGAACCCAGTTGAAAGAGGTCGAGACGCAACATTAACATTGACGTGCGCATACGCGTGATCGTGAACGACTTGGTGCGTGGACAAATTGGGGCTCGCTTGTGTAAAACGTTTGTGTGTTTTCTAAATTCTTCGTCATAATAAATTCATTATAAAAATTGAAATCCATTGAATTTAAATATTTAAAAACCACAATTTCTTTCTGTCCAATTGTACTGTTAGAATAGTGCTAATAAAAGTACATGAAAAATTAAAGTTGGGCTCTTGCGAACAGAGGTAAAAAGCTTATGGCATCCTTAAAAGAGTGATGTAATAGTAATAATTTTCTTAACCGAATTTTGGCCATTGTGGGCATTTTCATTAAACGAAACGTGAGTATTGTTACACATTATAGATTGAGAACAACGGATTAACTCACTGTGTTGTCGGGTTTGTCCGACAACACAGAACTAACTAACTTTAATAGAGACGGGGGTTGGTCCTGTAGCACCTGAGCTACACTTGTACCAAGTACGAATTACCGGGGTATCTACGCTACGTTAAATGAAAGGTATTAACGACTTTCAGAAGACTATATTAATAAAATCAGACAGAGGTAAGATTTACAAGACCGCAGCTCTGAGCCTAGCTGGGTCTCACTGACATCACATGTCATAGTATAAAAACAATCTTCTACATCATTCAAATATATTCTAAGGTATCCAGAAGGTTCTAACCATAGACTAAATAGTTATGGCTTCATTACATAAAGCCTCCCTGGTGGGCAAGTCTCTACAGTACATATCTCCAACATGGAAGCCACTGCTTAACATGGTGAGACCCGTTACAGAGGAGGAACTAAAAAGTGATGATGTGGTCAGCTCAGTGTGTATGTGTATCAAGCAAGATACTCTTCCGCCACTTCTACCACCTCTACCCTCGTCCGCGCTACCCCCGCCACCGCCGCAGTTGTCCACGCGGGCGCAAGGCGCGGCCACGCGTAGTGTCCGCAGGAACGCGACGGGCGGTGTGTCATCCTGTGGAACTCCTTGAAAAAGGTGGCCGTATGCCATCGAAACTAATCGGACGAACCCGACAACACAGTGAGTTAATCCGTTGTTCTCAATCTATATTGTGGGCATTCTTAATGAAGACTAGCAAAGTACGCAAGATATAGTAAGGTGTACAAGTATGTGCGCAAACACAGGTGCACTCCCTCTTCTCTCACTCCCATAGTCGATGGAACGGCCATCCGACACGACCAAAGAGAGATCAGGTGCAGGCCCAACGGCTTTACCCGCTTTCTGAGGCACGAGAGTGTTACAACGCCAACTTTCAATTCCGTACTACTAATGAGAAATTTCTAATGGTAAAACCCAGCAACAGTTTGTTCGATCCAGGTGAACCCTGAACCAGACGTTCAGCAGTTGCACTTTCGACCACGATATCAACGAGACAGTATTGACTACTCGGTACATTCACATTTATGAAAATGTTGGTACAAGTTAACCTTACGTAGTCTTGTCTACAAAACAACTTATTCATCTGTACATTCATCGTCATCAACCAGCCCTTGTCTCATGATACTTGGGGTCGCAATACGTTTTCTTCTTCCATGAAGTCCTGCTAACCGTCATGCTTTCACTGATTCGCTTTTGTTTCATATCATTCTTCACACGATCCATCCATATAATCTTTGACCTTTCTCACCCTCTCCATCCATTCACATTAATATTCATAATTATTTTGTTCAAAAACAAATGAACATCATAATGTATATGAGTTTAATTTGTTTTACCAAGTCTCTTAATTATTTCAATTAAAAGTTTAAGTAAACAGTCAAATTGCCCATATCGTTTTATACAGACCTTGCCTAATCCATCCTTCAAATAACCCTCCAAGCAAAACGTGTTTCAATCATTTTAGAATTTAAACAAGCATGTTGGAGTCCTTAATCTTTTCATTTAGGATCCATATGGTCCGAACCGATGTGGGGAATAACATTCCTACTTCTAATCGTATAAGGATGCTTATTCAATGTAGCGGAGCGAGTAAGCGGAGAAGAGCGAGGGTACAGTGTAGTAGCGGATTTGTGATTGTTCTCAAAGCGGCGCAAAGCGAGCAAAGATGTGATCAACGCTTAGCACAGATACTGTGGTTCAAATATTAATTTAGTAAAAATCCTTTGGTTAAGGTTTTTCTACCTTCTGTAAAGAGGAACTTGCTGCAACGATTAATGTTAAGCTATGCTTACCGTGGTTGACCCGAAGATGGGTGATTATCCATTTGATAGGGAGAACCCTCCGTGTTTCTGATAGCCCGTCGATCTTGGCAGTCATTCGTTGATTTTCAATAGCCGTAGTTCAGAAAGCTTAAACCAGGTTTTACCAAGGGGTATCGTGCTACCCAGTGATTGAGTTGTGAAGGTCAGATAGGCAGTGGTTCTACATAATGTAAAATACTAGTATTTAGCTAAACTAGAAGTCATATTTAAGACTAGTTTCCGTCCGCGATTTCCTCTATGTAGAAGTTAAGTATAAGTACCATAAAACGTACGTCACTTTCTGTCAGAAAAAGTTTTTTTTTTAAAATCAGACCAGTATTTTCAGAGATTACCTCTTTTTATTGCTTTTTTTAATCATCTTATTTATTATAACTTCATGCACAAAATGTACTTAATAAACACTGGACTTATGCCTTGGGCATTTTCTACCAGTCTACCTTAGGGTGACGCAAAGACAAAACATGGTAGTCGCAAAGGTGCAGAAAATTTACAAGAATAAATTGTTATATATAAAAATCTTCTGTGCGTGTGTAAGAAAGTGATCTCCTCCTAAATGGCTGGACCAATTTTGATGATTTTCTTTGTGTGTGTTTCAGTGGATTCGAGACTAGTTTAGATTCACAATTGAACCCGGTAGGTTGCGCTGCATTCGAGTTGTAGCACTTTTTACCCGACTACGGCAAAGCCAAAGGAGGGTTATGAGTTTGACAGGCTATGTATGTATGTATGTATTTATGTATGTATGTATGTTCATCTGTTCGCTCATAGCTCCTAAACTACTTATCAGAACTAAACAAATGAGGTATCGTTAGAAGCGTCTTGATCGTCCGCTGGTTATAGGCTATATGACGTGTCACCGAATTTAATGTGGCGCCCTCTGGCGGACAAAAAAAACCAAGATTAAATAAAAAAATTAAGACAAGCATACCGTGTTTGGTATCACTGGAAAGGGGTTCACTAGTACCATTCAAATATATAATATTTAGTTGTGACTTGTCACAAATTATTTAAAAAAAGGAAAGATTACCAAATAAATTAAGATACGCATACCGTGTTTAGTATCATTAGAAAGGGGTTCACTAGTACCTTTTAAATATATAATACTTAGCTGTGACTCCAAAATGGTTTAAATAAAAAAAATCAGTTTAAAAACTAAAACCCGACCACAACAAAAAGTGATCTAAAAAGTACGAAACAAGAAAATATTTCACACAGAAATCAAGACATAGGTACAAAATGGTCAAGGTAAGCCGTGGTTGCATGCCTGTATCCCGAGTGTGATGAACATGAATATAATAATGGCATGCAACCACGGCTTACCTTGACCATTTTGTACCTATGTCTTGATTTCTGTGTGAAATATTTTCTTGTTTCGTACTTTTTAGATCACTTTTTGTTGTGGTCGGGTTTTAGTTTTTAAACTGATTTTTTTTATTTATTTTAAGGGCAGGGCAATGTCTGCCAGACCCGTTAGTATATATAATTATAAATACATATAAACATACATACGAACAAAATATAAAAAGTAGAGAGAGCTAAAAATACACCGATGGAGAAACACAACAAATCAATATTTGGCGAGTCTGCCAACTAAATAGAAGATATAGTTTGATATTAGTATAGAAAAAAATATTCCGTTAATATTTTCCAAGCTCCGCTCCGCTCATTTCCGTACACGTAACCTTACTCGAAGGATAGGTTTGGACAAGAGATTAGAGTCATATGAATGTTCGGACGGCACTCAGTTTGAAGATATCATGTTCTAGTTAATTGAGTTTGCATTTCAATAGTAAGTCCTCCGGTACAGTTATGGAGAACTAAGGGTATGGTTCGAGCTTCTTTTGTTTGTATAAACTAGTTGGTTATAATTATAGTTTCGTATCTCATAATGAACAATCAGGAAGGGCTCGTGGTTAAGCCGTACGGTGCGATCGGTCAAAGGTTAAGCTGCGCTGGCTGCGGTTGGTTTGTGGATGGGTTACCATCCATTTCATAACAAGACCTCTCCGTGCCTCGGAAAGCACGTAAAGCCGTTGGTCCCGGCTGTCATTCGTACATTTTTGACAATCTCTGACTCTGATCTGACTAACAATCTTACCAAGGGGTATCGTGTTACCCAGTCACTGGGTTTTGAAGATCAGATAGGTGTCGGTCCATGGAAACCAATCAAACGTATTTACTCCTTTTATCAGTATCTGTCAGTGTGGCGTCCGTGTGGTGTCGGACGTAAAGAATAGCACCATCCCATATCTTCCCGTGGGTGTCGTAAGAGGCGACTAAGGGACTCATCAGAGAATGGGCAGCAGCGTTCTCTGTGCCTTTGTAACAACCATACTGCGATCGCCAACCTGCCTGCCAAGCGTGGTAATAATGGCAAAACCCCCCATTTTGGGTGAGGCCTATGTCCAGCAGTGGACGTCTTTCGGCTGAAATGATGATGATGGTGATGATCAGTGTGGTTATATATTCAGTGACATTTGAACAAAACTCCTATTCATTCATTGATAAAAGTAATACGTTTCAGCTTTAAAAATAGCCTTTTTCCATTTATAAGTAATTCAGTTACATCATATACTTACAATAATATAATATTGCACATAAATGTTTCTGCTATTCATTTATTTTATTCTCTATTTCAAATTTGTCAAGGCTCAAGTTTGAATTAATACCAGTTGATGCAGAATAATATAATTCAGGTTTTATACTTTTGATTAAGTGATTCAAAATGATTTAATTAATCTGAATAAGATTAATTAAAACATTTTGAGAAGGCATTTAATACTGTGTTATAAAATTATTCAAATGTCAATCCTTTATATTTAAACTTGTTAGACCTGCGAAAACGAGTCAATTCAATGACTAATTAAATAATGTCAAACTAATTGAATGTGCCAAATGTGGTACATTACTCTCCAGCGCCCAGTAATAACAGTAGAATGTACAGAAGTCAGCACGTCAAGTCATACCCAACTGTCAAAGGACAATGCCAGAAACTCTATAGAACTTTGCCCCACTCAATAAAAGTCATGTGCAATATCTTACTGTTTATATATTGCTGATAACTACACATTAGTCTTAGTGACTGTAGAACTTGCGGTTTCCGTTTAAATCTAAAAACATTGATTTTAGGTTAAATTGTATTTTAGGTAAAATGAGTTTGTATTTTGTGGGTAGCTATTTCGTAATCCGCAAGTTCTAAAGAAAAACAATTTAGTATAGAAAGGTTCTATAATCATTACAATTATTTTCGTTAATTTACTTTTTCTGTACATGTGTTACTTTTTCTGTACATGGGTGGGGCAGGATCTGGCATTGTCATTTTCCCAATTCAATATTACAGATTGTTGTAGCTTGAAGTGCTGACCTATGTACGTTCCAAACTTGAGTTTAGAAATAGAATAAATAAATAAAGCAATAGACTTGAAAATCATCAGCGTTAAACATCCAAAACCATTACTTCGAAAAATGGGAGATTTTTTTTACGAGGTTGTGTTGGTTTTGGTAGAACTATAATAATTGGTATTGTCTTGTTTTCCATAAAATCATTTGTACTATTATTGTTTTCCATAATCGTCCCCCGTCATAATATTTACTTGCACTATTATCATTTATACTAATAACGTTTGTCATATCAACTTATTAGTCATAACTTTCATATGCCATAAAATTAGTTGCCATAATAACATATGTTATAGTCGTTACTTGACATAAGCAACATTTAATATAATTTAGAAACGTTTATTGTTTTGTACAAAAAATAATGTCATTACCACCCACTAACCAAATGATTTTTTACAGTAATCTGCAATCTTTAGACAATAAAACGTTAATAAAAATCGCAACGGGTAGATTAGGTTAGGTTGTGACCACACAACGCGCGAAGGCGAGTGAGCGTAGCGAGCGTGCCGCGGCAGCGGCCGCTGAGCGCCTGATGTCCTCATTTGCGTAGCAAATAATATTTAGAAATTTGTTTTGGCATAAATTAAATTCACATAATGTTACTAGGCATAATGTGCAAATCTATTGTGTCACGCTAAAGTATTGTCTTAAAAAAAACAATAAGTTGTGCTACAAAAGTTAGTGACAGAAACGAATCGCTGCAAAACCGACTCCACGTAGTCTTATCTGCCCTACGCCTAGAGTGTAATCTAAGCCCGCGAAGGCGCGGAGGGGCGAGGCGGCCCGCGAGCTGAGGAGCAGGTGGTTTTAACGCTCGCCGCCGTGGCTGAGGCTGGCCGGCGCAGCCGGCCAGCAAGCCGAAGCCGCGGTGGTGAGCGTAAAACACATCTGCGACGATAAGCTCGCGTGGGACCGCCGGAGCCCCGCAGCGCCGGAGCCGTGACAGAAACCATGCCTGCTGCATGTTGCATGCTGCATGCTGCGTGCTTGTTTGCATACTGCATGCTTGCTTGCATGGTGCATGCTTGCTTGCATGCTGCATGCTTGCTTGCATGCTGCATGCTTGCTTGCATGCTGCATGCTTGTTTGCATTCTGCATGCTTGCTTGCTGCATGCATGATGTATGCTTGTTTACATGTTTGTGTGGTTACTGCAAGCATGGTAAAAATATGGTTTAATATAATTATGCTTAAATAAATGTATGCTTTAGAATGTTATGCTTAATCATTATTTATATACGTTATACGTAAATAATGTTATTGCAAAAATATAATTAGGAGAAATAAATGTACGTTAAGTTATATTAGGTCTTAAAATTTTATGCAAATGGATAGAGAAGGTTTATTTTTAGGTTTCCTTGTGATTAAAAAATCTGTATCTGTTATCATGATCATAACATCAACATTGCAGGCGGTTGTACTCGTACTGAACTAGTATTGTTGTACTAGTATGGGCAATGGTGAATAAATGTTATGGAAAACGAAATTATTGAAAATAAAAATTATAGCAAATCAATTTATGGATTAACATTATTATGACACTTGATCGATTATGACCAATGAAATTAGTGAAAATGATTTTATGTAATTTAGCGATTATAGCAACTGAAGCATTATTTCTAATGAATTTATGGCAAATAAAATTATGGCATATAAAATTATGGCAAACATTAGTAAACCATAATAATTAACACCAGCTTATTTCAGTTCCACTTCTTGGGCAAAGGTCTCTCCTCATACAGAGGAGAGGTCTTCTACTTGGTAAGCGTGATTTTGTTACAATTCCCTAATTTATTTATACAAGATGATTTTTTATGCACGCTCCAAATTTCTCAGGGTGATAGTACCCATGAAATTGAATAACTTTCTCCAAAAAACATGGGTCGAAATATTAAAAAAAAAATCGGACTTCCCATACAAAATCGATCAGCTGACTATTGATTTTGTATGGGAAGTCCGATTTTTTTTTTAATATTTCGACCCATGTTTTTTGGAGAAAGTTATTCAATTTCATGGGTACTATCACCCTGAGAAATTTGGAGCGTGCATAAAAAATCATCTTGTATATACTTTTATACTAATATTATAAAGAGGTAAAATTTGTTTGTAAGTTTGTATGTAGGGGGTAATCTCCGCAAGTACTCATCTGATTTCAACAATTCTTTCACCAATAGGAAGCTTCGTTATCCCTTAATCCTAAATCCCGATATAGGCTATATTACATTATCAAAAAATTAGAGATCCTTAAGAATATTCACGCAGATGAAGTCGCGGGCAAAGTGCTAGTAATAAAAACGTTTTTTCAAAAAAAAGGAAACCACGGTGGCTTTGTGTTTGTTGTTTTGTATTGCCTCCAACTTCCGAAAGTAAAGTAATGTGTGTTCTGTGCTAAAGCTATTTAAAACTTTATAGTTTGTGAAGGCGGTTTCCTTTTTTTTGAAAAATCTTTTTATTTTTAGCTTTTTAGTATTGCCTTAACATCCAAATCCATTAAGACACGGCTACACACTTAAAAGAGATTGTAAGTCCTCCAAAGATTAAAGAAACTAAAACGTCATCTAAGTATTTTTTTGGGATTTTGTTGATTTTTTCAAAAAGGGCTGGATCAATTTTAGTGAAATTTATATGGGACCATTTCGGAATAAACCCCTTTCGAACAAAAAAGAATTTTGCGAATCCGTCTATATATGATAGAGTTATGCCCGACTTACATAAAAAAAAAATAGAAACATCCGAATTGATAACCTCCTCCTTTTTGAAGTCTGTTAAAAATATAGTCAATAGCACTGATAACGTAGTGATAACGTAGCTTCTTTTTAGCGAAAGAATTTACAGAATCGGGTCCGTAGTTCCGGAGAATAGCCCGAACAAACACAAACTTAACTTTAATCTGTACTTTTATTCTAATAAATAAAGAGGTAAAAGGACAATGCCAGAAACTCTATAGAACTTTGCCCCACTCAATAAAAGTCACGTGCAATATGTAGCATCTTACTGTTTATTTATTGCTGATAACTAAACATTAGTCTTAGGGACTGTAGAACTTGCGGTTTCCGTTTAAATCTACAAAACAATAATGACGTTGATTATGGGTTCAATTATATTTTAGGTAAAATGAGTTTGTATTTTGTGGGTAGGTATTTCGTAATCCGCAAGTTCTAAAGAAAAACAATTTACTATAGAAAGGTTCTATATTTATTACAATTATTTTCATTAATTTACTTTTCTGTACATGGGTGGGGCAGGATCTGGCATTGTCATTTGTAAGTTAGTTTGTATGTAGTGAGTAAACTCCGAAACTACTCATCCGATTCAAAAATACTTTCACCAATAGGAAGCTACATTATCCCTGAGTGCTATAGGCTATATTGCATTATCAAAAAATTAGGGTTCCTTGAGAAAATTCATGCAGACGAGTCACGGGGCGTGGGGTGTCCAGGCTAAAATAGCACCCCCCATTTCATTCTGAGGGTGTCGTCGAAGGCGACTAAGGGAAAATCCGGAAGTCGGGCAGCAGCGGCTTCCGTGTACAACTTCACTGCGATCCCCAAGACGCCTATCAAGCGTGGGGATTATGGCGTGGGGATTATTTATGAGGGAGGTCTTTGTTCAACAGTGGACGTCGTCAAGCTGTTAATGTGAAGTCGCGGGAGAAGTGTTACTTTATAATATGCGGTGAAGCTAAGTTCAGGTTTCCTCGCGATGTTTCCTTCAACCGAAGTCAATTACATTCAAGATAAACTTTTGTGGTACATATGATTTGAAAAAATCACATTGATACTTGCCCGGTATCCAATTCGCATGCTCGTGCATCAGTGGCGTACACCTTAAACCCCGGCCAGACTGTTGTAAACAAGACCTTCACATCGGTCTCACTTGTTTGCAACAAAAAATCGTTTGACCTTCAACAACCTCTGTGGACGGACGCGCGCTGTAAACCGCGTGTGGTTACCGCTGCTGTAAACAAATAGTCAACAACACACTGAGGTGAGAGCCTTGTTGTAAACCAGTGTAGACGCAAACACCATCCGTGGGCTCCACAAGCCTCCCACCAAGGTGACCCCTGTTGAAAGCTTGTTTATAACAGTTTGGCCCGGCTTTTAAGGCGATTCGCATACTGCCTCGCATCACGCAGCGTACTGCGGTAGTGCGTGTTCTTACGTTGCTTGAAAGGATGTCTTTGTATTGAAAACAAGCGCGCATGACTGCGTCGCCACGCACCCCGCTGCGTGATGCAGGGCAGTGTGCGAATCCCTTAACACTGCGCCATCATTCCACCGAACTCAAATTACAAATCAAATATAAGTCGACACTAACAAAAAACGATCAGTGATATTCGTTTTGCGTTCCAGTAGAATCAAACAATTTTGTCCAATTTTCATCGGTACGTGCATGACCCGAAACTTTGTGGGGATTACGTTTTGACACCGTTCGGTTCGGTATACTTCAGTAATAAATTTGATTTCGACAAATGTGGCTGTAGGTCGACTGTCGCCTTGACCGCTACCTTTCTATATTGGATTACCTTCGGAATGCTGCTTAAATAAATATCACGGCGTTTCATGTGTGATTCTTGTCATTTTGGATTTTTTCCTTATTTGAGATTAAAGGTGGTTGATTTAAGAGGTTTCAGGTGCAAGAAGGTCAGTGACCTTATTACGAATATACAAGGTGAAAAGGTTATTGACGTGCAACCTTGGGAGCAATTCTAGTCTAATATACTACAACTCTAAAATCTAAAAAACTCCCCGGAAACGGTTTTACCGATTTTCATGAATATTTTTGTGTATATTTGATAGGTCTGAGAATAGGTTCTTCTTGTCTTTTTGCAAAACAACGGTTGCCCGGTCAGTTCGTAACATTTAATAACGTTCGCATTTAATCTTAGTCTCGATCTGTCAAAATCACCTGTGATTTATCGACAGGTTTGACGAGAAGTTTGATTGTTCCTGAGACGAGATTGCGGCTAGATTTTGAACTCTTTTAATTACAAAAATTGATCTTCTGTTACCATGGATTGATGTTGATTCTGGCCTGGTAACTATTCTAGAGTATTTAGTCTTACAGTGGAAAGGGTAAATTTTACTAACGAAGCTGAACAACAGCGGTCAAAATGTGCTGATCGCGTTCAGTGCCATAAGGGATAATCACCCTAAGTAGTAACTGAATAAAGTTTAGTTATAGATCTCAAACAGCAAAAGCAGCACAAACGTCGTGCAGTGACTGAGCAATTAATTACTCCGCTGTGTGTCGCGGGTTGAATGCCCGCACGGAACAAACATTTGTATGGCCTACAGGTAGTTGTTCCGGGTTTGGTTATTTGTGTATATTAGTTTATATGTATTTGTGTATGTAAACGCCCCCACGATATAGGAGAAATTCCTAGTATGAGACGATCTTTAAAAAAAAAGAAAATAATTAGTTAGCTTAAATACTACCGCAGTAATTTAACATTTATAATATTACTGATGAAACACATGCACATATCGAGATAGATATGATTATACCCAACCAGTTTAGACAAACAAAAGAAGGTCTAACAAGACACTAAGCCATTCCACGCTTAAAAATAAATGTAAAGATGAAACATAAATAACAACACTTATTAAAACAGTTGAAAACATTCTAATCTTGCCTGTAACCATAACTGTCGTCATTCTATTACTCATTTCAAATTAAACTCCGTAGTCCGCGGGCCATAACTCACAAGTTCGCGACATAAGGCCGTTGTCGTGGATCGCGATATGTGTAGAACTGAGGACGTAAAGACGAAGTTTTATCGCGAGTTTTACTAAGACCTGTCTACACGCTTCGTTCCTCTTTCAAATACTTGAAAGGAACAATTGGACTAACTACTAACTAGCATTGCCTTTCTTTATCTTAGAAAATATCTTAATCTTATGTTTTTTTGTGTTCTTAGTAACTTACAACTAACCTGAATACTCGTATATGTATATGATGCAATAATTACGATCGAACACGTGTTGCTGACCGATCCGTGTACGGGGGCCAAGTCTGCTATTTTTATAATTTCGTCATTCCAACACGATCCCATTGTCTATTTTGCTAAAAGTTCGTAATCTGCTAAATTCATAATGGTCGATCATTGGTCGGTCGAATTAAAAGCAATGACTGCACAATGACGTTCTAATGGTAGGTCACTGATCAAAGGAACTCTCAAAATTTTTGCAGATTACCGCCTAAGTCAGTCATTCAGTTGTCATTTTGTACGAGATTACCATTCTGTATCATTTCTTTCAATGGCGTGTCAGTGGTTGACCATTGGGAAGTCATAATGACGCCATTATATTAGTAGATGACGAAACTTGTCAAAATAAACAATTATGAAACCAATGATAGACCATTCTGACACTATTGTATAAGCAGACTTGAGGCCCTGAATACTCGTATATGTATACGATGCAATAATTACGATCGAACACGTATTGCTGATCTAGTGCAGCGCGGCATCAGTGCATATTCGGCCAGCAAACCGGGTGCGTTCGTTCTTATTAACATGAGCATTTAGCTTAGCGTAGCTTACCAATCGTTTTAGCAATAAAGCCTAAAAAGTCATTAGGGTGTTTAATTTAGCAGCATTTATAAGACTTAGGTCGCGACCCCTACAATAACAATTTTTAATAATATTACCATCTGCCTAGTCTTTCCCAATTTTGTTGGGGTCAGCCTTTAGTGTTTTATATGCAGCATTGGCCGGTCTGACCTACACATTAACAGACTAACACGATACCTCTTGGTAGGACTGGTTCTAAGATTTTCTGACTTCTGACTATCAATAATGACTGTCAAAGATCTACGAATGACAGCCGGGACTAACAGCTTAAAGTGATTTCCGAACTGGATAGTCACCCATCCACATAATTATGTGCAGTGAATTAAAAGTAAAACATGATGTTTAAAACATTTTGTAAAAAGACTATGTTTTACTTCTCAACTTCTTGTCCTTGTCCCATATTACTTTGGGGTCGGAGCAACACGTCACCTTCTTCCATTCCGTCCTGGGGTGTGATTCTGTAAGACCTCATTCTAAACTTCGAATCTGAATCCGCTGTGAGTTTCTTAATTAGCATTTTAAAAACTTGGTTGATAATTCGAATTTACACTAGCGCCACTAGCTACAGGGAGATTTTGACAGATAAAGTATGAGATGACGTAAGAAATGGCATTCTGTAAGGTCCCTGTCACTTCGACGCTCGCTTCGCACTCGAACCCGATTCAAAGTGTCAAATATATCAAGGTTATTTTGAACCTTATGCGAAGTGAGAGTGAATAGCGATGTGAGATGCGAGTTGTTGTTTGAATTTTACAGAATCGACCTACAGTCCATCATCATGATATCACGGACTCTCTCCTTTTTCATATAATTCTTCACATAATCCATTTCTTTTTTCTTGGGCCTTCCTTTTCCTCTACATTTATTCACATAGAAGAAGGTTACATTTCATTAACCAGCTATAAATAGCCAATTGAGAAACGCGATTCTTAGTTGAAAATTGATACCTCACCCAATATAGCTTTGTGAACTTTCCTCATTACCCATCAAATTGTTTATCCGACCTTTTAGCTCCGCTCTCGCATTTCTCGCTCATCTTACAACTGCGCCGGTACACTATACGTCGCTGCGTCGTCAGCCTACCTTTACATAAATTTCGAGAAGGCTACAGATATGGAAATTCACGTAATTATTCAAATTGTTTCGATTATAAACGAGGCTCTTATCTCCTATGATGGAATTTGTTCTGCTTCAGATGGTACACGTGATTTAAATGCTTTGATTTTGAGAGATTTCTGCTTTTTTAGTATAGCTTTTAATGGTTTTTAAGGGAGATTGATTACATGTGGATTTTATATGATCTGAATTAAAACATTTTTTTAATGAGATTATTACATAGCTCGTTACCCATATAATTATGTACAATAGATTTATTTATTTTCATGCAGTAAATTATTGGTAGTAACAAAATTAAAATATAATAATATAATTCTTGCTAAGTTTACCTCGGATATCATAAGGAATACTAGGTTTATTTAAACTTATATTATAAAGAAAACAACATTATTTTTTCTGTTTGTTTGTAATTAATAAATTCATAGCCGATTTTTTTTTAACATTGGTTAAATTAAAATTAAAATCGGCTATAAAGCCGATCCCCATCCGATCCGATCCGATTTCCTATTGAGGAATCTATATGAAAATAAAACAATTTAGAAACTGTCGAAAAATTCATATGGCCGAAGTTGCAAGCAAAGTGCTATAAAGCTATAAATCTGAAATCACTAATCCTCCTTGAGCAAGCGTGGTGGTCAACCTTCGTGCCATCTATCTCATGCAACCAGTGGCGTGCCTTTCATTAAAGCACAAAATCCAGGCTTGCAATCAACAATAAAAAAAACATAGACCGCACAAAAATAAAATTTATCTAAGTAGATATTGAATCATTATCTCATCTGACAGGCTTGCCGTAACTTTGATAACTAGGCACGCCACTGCATGCAACCCTTTTCTGTACGAGAAGAGGCCTTGCCCTGCAGCGAGACAATTATCTACGTAAGTTTTTTTAAAACATAAAAACATATTAGAGAATTCCGTTTAATTTGCTGATATTTAATGTGCTACACGAATCATTCTCCATATAAGTACCCCTCAGTTTCTACTTCGATATAATAAATCGTATTCAAGGTAAGGTTTATAAGGAAGTTATTGCTCGAAGTATTTAATTAAATCTCAATCAAATAGATATTAATAATCGTGCGTGGAAAGTCAATATTAATATCGCTTGTGTAGATTCAGATGAATGATATAAGCCTTATAACGGGTTTAATGAACCAAGCTTTATTTGTAGAACCTGAGTGTAATGATATAAATGTACGTTTAATAAAAGGTAAAGTGTCTCGTAATAACATATTCGTAAATCAGTTTATTAAGACATTATTTTTAACAAAAATAAAAAACAGCTTGTTTTGTAGCAGTGTCTGCTACGGCGTGTAGCACTCACTGCTACGGTGCATGGGACTCACTGCTACGGTGCGTAGCACTTACTGCTACTGTACGTAGCACTTACTGCTACTGTACGTAGCACTTACTGCTACTATACGTAGCACTTACAGCTACGGTGCGTAGATCTTTGCTACGTGAGTGTAGACTACGTAGCAATGTGGCAAAGCACTGAACTGATCTTAATAAAAGTTGACAAAGAAATAACTTGAGATTTGGATAAGGACGTAAGTTCCTTTTAATCCTCGACTTTGTCAGTGACAGTGGTAACCGATATTTACGCAAGCAAAGTAGTGGACTACATTTTAGTGGATTATAAACCTACCCTTACCACAAAGTGATTACGCACAGCTTAAAATAAACAAACCTTAACACAACACTAAAGAAAACTTCAAAAATCTGTTCAGAAATGTATTTCATTCTTGTTTTAATTAATAACAAAAATAAATAGAACTAGATTTACTTCCTCATTCGTTAAAATATTCCTGCAACAATACAATGAGGTTTATCCTGTATTATGCGGTTACATAAGGTTGCATTTTGTCTGAGAATTTATGACCCTGAACAGGATTTAGATGTATAAAAAATACAGGTTGTGTTTTTTCTTGCATACAATTCGGTGGTACTGTTTACAATGGAACAAAGATGGAGTAAATGTTGCCAGGTAACTGCAAATGGAATAAATTGGTATGATTTTAGTGGTTTGTTAGGTAAAGCTAACTTCTAGTAAAACATAGGGAATTTTTGGTATTGCCTTTCCTGAGAAATATGATTTTTTTCTTCACAACTTTTAGTTTTTTTTTTTTCAGTTTTTATTTAATATACAGGATGTTTGGTAGATCGATGCAAAGCCGTAAAGCAGAGCAAGTATAGACTATTTACAACTATTTGAACCGAACTTGTCTTAGCCGAAATGTGACAAATTTTTTTTTTGCAAAAACTTTTATGAGTTGTTGACAAAATCCAAAATATTGCAGTTAGTTGCAAATAATGGCCAATTTGAAAGATATGTCATTTATTTTTTATTTTATTTGGTTAACATAATGCTTAAACAATCTAATAAAACATAATGATAATGATGTGATAATATGATGTGGCGAACATTTTGAACACGAATAATAAATGATTTCAAACATAATTTTCTTTTAAATAACTCGCCTAAAAAAATAATTTTCTCCCTCAATTTGGTTTGTAGGTCATAATTTCGATAATTGGTGAGCTATCCGTGTAGTTGATACCTCGAAAGAAATAACAATAACCAGACATGTTTTTAAAAATGTTTGAACAACAAAAGCACCAACCGTGATTTTTTTTTTCATGCCGTCTAAAAACAGATTTCTGAAATCTTTAAAAATGTCTTTGACTTTAAATGTCTGTAAAAAAATTATCTTATCACACATATCCACTAATTATGTTCTATTAGATTGTTTACGCATTATGTTAACCAAATAAAATAAAAAATAAATGACTTATCCTTCAAATTGGCCATTATTTGCAACTAACTGCAATATTTTGGGCTTTGTCAGCAAAAACCATTAAAATTTTGCTAAAAAAAATAGTCACACTTCGGCTAAGACAAGTTCGGTTCAAATAGTTGTAAATAGTCTATACTAGCTCCGCTTTACGGCTTTGCATCGATCTACCAAACATCCTGTATATTAATGATAGTTTAATTTACAAACATACATTTTAATTTTATTTATTTATACGCAGTATTTATAGATTTTCTAACAGACATCGTCATCATAGTTCCAAGTCGTCATTGCCACGAGTGCTCTATTTCCGCGGCCGCCGTGCTGACCCCGTTTCTACCACTTTGACGATTGACTCTGTGGTGGGGGAGAGAGGGGAGAGACCTACTGCCGCGGTATTAAAAAAATATTCCAGCCTTTTGTTAAGATGTGATAATGTTAAATTATGATGTCACAAGTTTGGTTGAAAATATTTGGTTTGGTTGAGTGATGGGTAATTTGGTTGAGTGGTGGTGAGCGTTTTCGAATGTTTGTTTAATATTTTTCTTTATAAAAATATTAAAAAAAAAACTTGTAATTTTAAAGGGAAACAATGGAGTTTTGTGTACAATCTATTTAGTAGGTTTTCATAACTGGCTGGTTATTAAAAGTTGTCTTCCAAAGTTGTGAGCTGTCTTTTGATTATGTCATTGAATTAGACTCTGGCGAACTGGCGTTTTCATACTACCACTGTGGCTTAAATATTATATTTTAGATAGTTTTGTTCCAGCTTGACAAATTATTCTTTAATCAGCTTTTTCCTTTAACTTTAACGGCGTTGTCTTCAAAACTTAGCTTGATTCATATCTATGGCTAGATCAATATCTATATGAGTGAAACATTTCAGCTTATTCCATTCTTATACTGGGAATAAAATCACTTACTAATTTAAAGTTGGAGAAATTTTTGTTTTACCAAACTTTAATCTCGGAATAACTATCTATACAAAAGTAAATCACTATACCGCCAAAATCCGTTGAGTAAACAAGTTATCCGAGATTAATATAATGGTGGCCGCTACATTATCAGCTGACAATGACGACTCGTGTGAATATCATTGAAAGTTCCGTTCCGTTTTATACACAATTTTATTTATATTTTACTTGGCCCACACATGTAATTCATCATTAATTCATCAAATCAAGAGTATTAATACCTACTTTTGGTAACTCTACGTTTGTGACAAAAAAAAAAAGCAAACGAAGTTATCTGAAAGTAAGACCAATGAGCAAAATTATTCAAGGGTAGGTTACTGTGGTGTACATGGCATTAAAACGTTGAAAGTGTATCAAATATACGTAATCAAAAACTTTCACATTTATAATAATAGTAGTTAGTTCAAAGAATAAGGTATGTTAATTTTGTCGAATAATTTTCAGAAGGTACAGTTGCTCGCTTTGAAAACATAGTTAATAATTCTAACACATATATCAGTATGAACACTCCGACTAATACCCAAACATAGACTAATTAATATGGCCTAATTACCACTCCGTGTTCAAGTACATGTTAACAGGTAACCAGGCTGAAATTAATGTTCAAAAACTCCTACACAAAACGAGAATCTACCTACCAATTTGTTTATTTCAGTAACAAATTACTAAAATACAAACATTCTTTGTAAACTTATCAAAGAAATTAATTGAGATTTCAAATGAAATGAAAGTTCTTTGAAATGTAAATGAATTCTAACGTTTTGATTTTAATAGAATAATCAAATCAAACAAATCAATCAGAAACTTTATCATTTCATTTGGCATTCGTGAGTTGGTAATTTTAAAAGTCAATAAAATTATTTTACCTTGCTTCATTAAATATTGAATAAGTTAATTTTGACGGTGATTTGAAAGGGTACCTAATCGATTATTTGATGAAAGTATTTTTGTATGGTTGATTGAAGCTCTATCCACACATATCAGAGCCGTGCCCGTGCTAAGACCGTGCATCCGGGTCCCGTCAGAGATGCATCAGGGACTTTTTCTTCACACACGTCAGTAATGTGACCGCACCGTGGACAGGCCGCGACCTATCTGTACCTGTATAGTAAATTCTAATAATTCTTCTATTGAAAAGTCGTAATTTCTTTTTTTTTTTTAATAAGCGCAACGTGCTTGGAAAATATCGTTAAGGCCCGGGCCGACGCCGTGACGTGCACGGGTATGTGACGGCGTCGGCCCGTTTTGAGTTAGAAGTCAATATCTGATGTTGCCCATAGACGTGGCTTGGTATTGAGTAGTTGTAGATACGTCTAAAGTTGTATTTTGTCACATGGATCTTTTTTGATATTAAAGATATCACCCTAAGAATGCGTTAGGTATATATGACTCAATTTTGGAAAAAGTGTTCATTGGATCATTTTTGCGTAACTACGTCCAGTTCATATAAAAATGTTCATAACTATTTATATTTTCACGGACACGGACCGTCCCCGTTCCGGGCACGGCCCTGTTATGTGTGGATAGAACTTTATGATTCGAACCAGTTTCTAAATGTCAAGTGACAGATGTTATTATCTACCTAGCCTTTTCAATTCCCAACAATATTGGGATCGGCTTCTAGCCTAACCGGATATTACTGAATAGCCGTGTTTTCCATACATCGATTGTCCATCTGACCTTCACAAACCAATTATTGGGTAACATTCCATTGATAAGTCAGGTGGTCAGACTTACGGATTTCTGACTATCCCGCTTTACGTGCTTTTCAAGGCACGGGGTTACATCACCAACTGCCAAATTTTGGGCTGCTACTGAAAAATTTTCTTATACATAGAAACATCCAATAAAATTTTCGAATATAGGTTCTCACGCTCAGCAATCGTGTTTCCGACCACAAGATTAACGGGACCGACAGGTGTAGTCAATTACAATTTTTATTCATGCTCTTTTTCTAAGCAACTTTAGCAATATCAAATTAGAAAAAATGTAACTGCTATTCATGACAAAATAACAAGAGATATTAGAAAGACTAGCAACCCGACCCGGCTTCGCATGAGCCTTTAGCCTTCCTCGATAAATGGACTATCCAACACCAAAAGATTTTTTAAACCAGTAGATACTGAGTTTAGCGCGTTTAACCAACCAAACAAACAAACTCTTCAGCTTTATAATATTAAGTATAGATAGAAAGCTTAACTAACTCAGATAATAATATAAAACAAACAAATAATAATTGCACTAATAAAAAAAATATCATACATCACATTATTACCAAACATTTACCCACAATTTTCCGTGTCATAACTTCGCCCCGTAACCAAATAAAGTGAAAAGAAAGCCCGAAATCGTTCATGAACTACGTTCTTATATTATTTCGGTGTATTTTCAGACCGTACGTTTATTACAAACATGGCGTGGGACGTTCACTGACACATAAATGTCACTTTTGCGTGTGCCGATGGTTGGGTAAGCCGGCTTATAGACTGCCGATTATCTATGTATCAGACGTTTTTTCCATCCATATTGACTTTTTTGGTTATTATCGCCTATGCGTTATGGCTAGAATAAAGGTATCTATTATTTTTATTTGGAGTCGGTAATTCTGTCAGTATAAAACGATTAGAACTGCAAAAGAAAATATTGGGTAGTTATTTTATTTCTTTTTCGTAATGGAATAATACGGAACATTTAAGGGATCTCTATTGATTGTCCATATGTCACTAAGGCTGTTTTTACAATATCAATGGGAAGAAGAGATTTTAAGTTTTATGGCAGATCCACGTATGATCATTTCATCATTATAGAAACCACACCACACACACAAGACCGCATTACACCACGAAGATTGAGGAAGTCGTGGAGTATTTGGGGGTGAAGATCGACTGGAGGACTCTGAGGGTGGAAGCTTTGGAATCGCGCCACAACATCAACTTGAGGTTGTTCGTGGTAGGAGTGCCAACCCAACATTACGGACCTTTTTGAAGGAGGACTTTTGGCCGAAAGGTGTCGTATATCGACGTTTCCGAGGACGGTTACGCAGCGAAACACGACGCCGACAACGTAAAGTGTTAAGTTTAGTATAAACCTTTAGTTGATGAGGTATTTTTTGTATGGTTGTTTGAGATTATTTGTGTATTTTTTCTATGGTTGCCAGTTGCCTGACAATATATTTTTTATTTTTTTATTATTATTATTATCATTCGTCGAGCTGTTTCTAGCTCCATATCTAGTTATAAACACCTTTATTTCACTCCTTATCGTACCTGTCGTATCCACAAGAAAAATATCCGCAAACCGTGCCCGTATCTTCTTTGATGACAAAAACCGACTTTAAATGGAACGGGCCGTATCAGAGCGGTGTATCAAGACTGCGTATCATCATGCGTCTAGATATGTGATCATGCTATGCGTTGGTGATACGAATACGGTGATCGGATCGGGCAAATTATCATAATATGGATCAGCCAGCAGATCAGTTTCATTACGGCAGACTAGATACCGTTCTATCGACTTGTTCCTGGCCTGTTTTTTGTTATGATTACGACAACACATCATCATCATCATCATCATTTCAGCCGAAAGACGTCCACTGCTGGACATAGGCCTCCCCCAAGTGGCGCCACATTGACCGGTCCCGTGCGACTCGCATCCAGCGGATCCCCGCAACCTTTACCAGGTCATCGGTCCACCTAGTGGGAGGCCTTCCAACGCAACGTCTTCCGGTTCGCGGTCGCCACTCTAGAACTTTTCGACCCCATCGGCCATCTGTTCTGCGAGCAATGTGCCCTGCCCACTGCCACTTAAGTTTGGCAATTCTTCGGGCTACGTCGGTAACCTTGGTTCTCTTGCGGATATCCTCATTTCTGATTTTATCACGCAAGGAAACTCCGAGCATAGCCCTCTCCATTGCCCTTTGGGTGACTTTAAGCCTTCTGATGAGGCCCATTGTGAGCGACCACGTTTCGGTCCCGTATGTAATCACTGGCAACACACACTGGTCATAGACTTTCGTCTTGAGACACTGCGGTAAGTTGGACAAGAAGATACCACGCAACTTCCCGAACGCTGCCCAGCCGAGTCGGATTCGACGATTGACCTCTTTCTCGAAGTTAGACCTACCTAACTGGACCGTTTGTCCCAGGTAGACATAATCGTCTACAACTTCGAGTGTAGAGTCTCCGATCTTGATAGGAGTGGGTGTTACATGGGCATTCAACATGACCTTGGTTTTGTCCATGTTCATTTTAAGACCCACTCTTTCGGAAGCTCTACTGAGGTCACCGAGCATTGTACCGAGGTCCTCCATGGTCTCAGCCATGACCACTATATCGTCGGCAAACCGAAGGTGAGAGATGTACTCGCCATTGACGTTGATGCCTAGCCCGCTCCAGTCCAGAAACTTCAACACATTCATGATTAAATATATATCCACATAAACTGCCTGTTTGTAGCGTAAGTTGACAAACATTATAAATATATGTTATAGTCAAAACTCTTAACCAGTCAAAATTACTTTTGACTGGGTTCAGTCAAAACCCTTATTAAGATAAAACGAGTTAACTTAGTTATAAGAATCTGAAAAAACTACAAAACCAAAGTTTTAAAAGGGTCACAAAAAAAACTTACCAACGTAATGGGTTTCTAAATATTAAGGATAAATTTAAACCGTTCAAAAGTAGATTTGACCGATTTTTGTAGTCAAAAGTAGTTTTGACTGGTTAAAAGTTTTGACTGTGACATATAAATATACACTTACACACATACATAATTCGTTTTATTTGTTTATTTTATTTTTATTTTATTAATTTTAAGAAAACTTACAGCAAGTACATTCAAGTAGTAAGAGTAATACATAGAAGAAAGCCAATTACAAGTTTCCAAATTGATGGTGTAACCGCCATTTTACTCACAATCTCATCTTCGTCTATTTCACTAGCTGACAGTTGATTCATTTTAGTCTTATGAGATCAAGCCGAGATCAGCCGGCTGACTGTGACTTTTATATTTACAACTCTACGTCCCGAACTACCTGTTTTCCAAAATCTTAGCCCAACCCGGGTTCGATTCCCGCCCAGGGTAAACATTTGTGTGATGAGCACTTGTGTTTGCCTTGTGTCTGGGTGTTGTTTATCTATATATGTATGTATTAAAAAAAAAAAAAAAAAAGTATTTGTGTATGTATATCAGCTGTCTGACACCCATAGTACAGGGTCTCCCTAGTTTGGGGTCAGATGGTCGTGTGTGAAAATGTCCCCACATATTATTATTATATTATATTATTATATTAACCCAAAAACATTGAGGGCAAAATCTTACGACAACACCCACACGTCAACCCGTCAGAACTTCGACCGAACATTGGTAAACAACCTCGGCCTAAGTGAGTCCAATTAATTTGAAAAATGTTTTTCGTGCAACTTGGTAGAAACCCGAACTTTTAAAGGGTCATGGCATATAATATGTACGTCTATACGTTGTATTCGGCACATGGGACCGTTCCCTTACCCGTTGTCCTAGGTTTTTATTTTTTATTATTATCAAATAGGCTTGCCTTTGACCGCAATACCGCGATTCACCTGATCTTAAGTGATAACGCGGCCTAAGTTTGAACACGCTTGCCTAGCATGAACCGGTTCACTCGTGAACGACAAAAAAAATTGTCGTTGTATGTACTACGGTGGCCTACGTTGTCGCCTTAATCAGTGAGCGACGAAACGCGGCAAGTGCGGATTTTTTTTTTGCGCGACAAGACGCGACGCCATAGTTTATTAATAATTAAAAATTTACTATTAAGACTACCAGTGTTTTTTCTTACCTTAAAGTAAGATCAATAACAAACTCTCCTCAATAGAAATAGGTTTTTGAAAATTGGTTATTGACAGTTAAATATAATAGCTGCAACAATATAATCGAAAGTGCTTAGTAATAAGCCACAGTACTCTTTAAACAAACGTAGATTATTTCTTAGTTATGGATATAAATAATGAAACTTTTCAAACTTATTTCTCTCTAAATACAATGACTACAAAAATAATTAGGACATACGTCGCGTGAAGTATTGGTCGCATCACGTCGCATCGCGTCGCGTCGGTACGTATCACGTCCTGTCGCTCAACTAGACAACGCCTTAGAACGGTATTTGGAACTACTGTGACATGATGATCACCTCTTGATAATATTATGGTATATAATAATAATAATAATTCATTTATTTCAGGCTGCATAGGCCCATAGACAAACACCTTAACCTAAACATATATATGTTACAATTTCTAACTTGTGTTAATACGGACGACTTAAGACTATGTTTAAGGGCGCGTACTCGATTTAGCGCAACTCAAAATCTAAACGATTACTAGAACGGCGTAGCAGCATTGACACACACTAGTACAATACAATGGTCTGTTTGTGTGCATCAGAAAAAAAAATATGCACGAAATAAGCACGAATCATTGAAATTGACCGGCAAACGACAGCGCGCGATGTTTTACAGTGCTTTTTAAAATAATTGTCTGAAATAAATGAGCTTGTATAGCGGACTGAAAAATATTCTGTATATTAAGCATAACATTTACTTTCATAAAATAAATATATCAGTTATATTTTTATTCAAATACTGGTGAAAAAAAATTGTCAAGGTGAACGTCGTGAGTGATTTTCTACTTTTTCAACATTGTTTTTTAATACATAATAGCAATATTTTCGTAATTTTGGCTCTGTAGCTATCTTTATGACTATATATCCTGTTGGAAAAACGCATAAAACAAAATATTTTGGCATATTGTAATGGTTGTATTCGTCCTGAAAGTTAACTCTGACGTCTATTTTCGTAAAACGATATGAAAGAATTGTCTTCGCTTCAAAAAACCATAATTAAAAATTATTCTTTTACTCTGTAGCTGTCCAAATCAAGACTTAATCTTATCGAAAACTGTAATTATCTTTAAATAATCTGCTCACATCATTACGATATTGCTCTGGGCAAAACGCGAAAACAAGAACTTTTCGTCACGAATCGAATACACGCTCTTAAGACTATGTTTATGTTGTTGTATGCACTTCACTAAATTGCACTAAGTTGTCTGTATGCTATCCTGTGGCACTTGTCCGCGTAAGCGACGGAACACCACGTCCTGCGGCCAAAAATCTTCTTTCATGACGAGGGGCAGGAAACAATTTGGTACTCGCACCAAGACCATTGAAGTTGACGTTGCGGCGCGACTCCAGTAACTGCACCCTCAGCGTACTTTGTCTTTAGGCGCACGTACTCTACGATGTCCTCCGCCTTAGTGGTGTAGTGCAAGCGGGAGATATACACCGGTGTATTCGGCTTAGCGGCACGCAGACTTACATCTGGCTCCTTTGCCGCAGCGGTTTTCGATCTTCCGTAATCGGCGCTTCCTTCTCTGCACCGTCACGAAACCATCCCCATTATCAGCCTTTTTCGGTATATGGGTATGGTTGTGGGTTCGCAACTAAGAACAAGTACCAATGTGATTTTTTCAATTTCTTATGTATTTTCTAAGTTTACCTTGAACATCTGGATATTGGTGAAGGAAATCATCGTGAGGAAACCTGGACTTGTATGATCAGCTGCCTTGAGGAAGTGTGATGATCAATACTCAATGGTGATCAATGTGTTACCCAGTAACTGGATTGTGAATATCAGACAGGCAGCTGTTCCATGTAAACCACTGGTATTCAGCTGCATCCGGTAAGATTGGAAGCCAACCCCAATATAGTTAGGAAAAGGCTAGGCAGATGATGATGAACTCTTTATCATTGTCTACTTCTTTGGCTCGTGTTCACCAACATTCAAACAACCAATTACGTATTTTAACAGTTGTTTTTATCAATTGACGACACGGTTGGCGCAGTGGATGAGCGATTGACTGCTGGGCAGTGTTCCGCGGTTCGATTCCTGCTCAGGGAAAATATTGGTGTGATTAGTGTTTGCCTTGTGTCTGGATGTTGTTTATATATATCCCTTATATGTATGGTTAAAATGTATTTGTGTATTTTTATCAGCTGTCTGATACCCATAGCACAGGGTCTCCCTTGTTTGGGGTCAGATGGCCATGTGTGTAAAATGTCCCTACATATTATTATTATTAAATTAATTTTCTTAAGAAAATTTTATCTAATGAATTATCCTTTGATTAATTGTTGGTGTACACAGACCTTAGTAAGTTAGTGCAAAATCACTTTCAGTAACGCCCCAATCTGACCCAAATTTTAATGACAGTTATTCTTAGCCAGGACCCAAGTCGCCCTCAAAACTTAAAGTATCACGTTTTGTAATCTGTTTATAACGCAGAAATTGGCTTTCAAAACCGATTGTGAGATAAGGCCACTTAAGTCAAATTGAAATAAGGATTTGCTTTTTGGAGAATTCTGAAGATTTAACGAGTGTATCGAGATTTGACGTTGAAAGAAAATGTGGTAGCAGCTGTTTATTATCTGAAGGGAACCGTGAGTCAACACGTTTCAATTGGGTCGGCATTATAAAGAGATCAGGCGAAAAGAAGTCTTGTAAAAATACTGCTGTTTCATTTTGTGACTTGTAAATTAATTAAAAATAGATGAATAGGGTATTACACCCGTTTTTGAAAAGTGTCTCAATACAATTCTGTAGTGCTAATATGCCACCAAAAAAATACATTTTTTTTTATTTAATTAATAAGTGCCATAAAAATGCATCCAAATTTTTAATTTTCAAATTTCGCGCATAGTTTGACGAAAACGTCTCTTACTGGACGCCATATTGCTCAGCGGAAATGACATTAGTTCGTTTTGTATCAAATGCGCTCATATTAAATATGATAATTGTATATTATTTAAAAATAATTAAAAGCATATTTTGTAATAGGTGTAATAATTAAAAAAATACGTTGGTACGAAAATAATAAAAATACAAAGCCTATATTACGCCAATCGGTTGACTGACAGTTGACAATTTTTTGTTTACATAGCCGTACGGCGTAATTACGGCTGCTACTATTTTATGGTGTTTTATAACAGATTAAAAAAACTACAAACGTTGAATTAAATTAAAAAAAAAAAATTGTTATTTTATGAACGAAAACTTACGTTTTCCGACTGCTTTATATCTAAACTGTCTCAATAACATATATATAGATTTTTTCACGTATAGAGTAATAGCCTATTATTATTTGGAGACTGCGCAACACATTTTCTGCTTTCATCTCGTTCAGTCAACCATCATGATATATCATTCTTCACACCATCCATCTTTTCTTCGGCCTTCCTCTTCTTCTCTCCCCCCATCCACATTTAAAATCAAAACTCTTTATGGTCACTTGATTTTCATTCCGTGTTTAAAGTATTTTAATCTATACTAATATTATAAAGAGGTAAAATTTGTTTGTATGTAGGGGGTAAACTCCGAAACTACCCATCCGATTTCAAAAATTCTTTCACCAATAGGAAGCAATGTTATCCCTGAATGCTATAGGCTATATTGCATAATACAAAAATTAGGGATCCTTGAGAAAATTCACGCGGACGAATTCGCGGGGCAAGTGCTAGTAATAAATAAGTATCTAACAATAACAGGCAATTATTGCCTCTTCTCATATGAAGAAGGCTCGAGCATTGATCAGCACTCTTGCACACGGCGGCTGATGATTACAAACATTTAGATTTATTTTTCACTAATTTTAGCCGACCACTTCGCCTGTGTGAATGTCGGTTTTCGCGGATGCAGGCAAAGTTGCAAAGTTGGCAAATATAATATAATAATATAGTTAATTGCTTGTATATTACAGGGAAACCTATAAGAATTCTATGAATTGACATTTTACGGAACCCTCTCCACACGAGTTCAACTCGCACTTGACCGGTTTTATTTTTAAAGTAAGTAGTTTGTAAAGTAAAAATTAATATTTTTGATCCCAAATAACAGGTTTTTTTTGATACAAACTGATAAGTTCAAGCGATTGTTCGTCACTCTACGTCATGTACGTACACACGACACAACCGTCACGAACGCCGTCTAAACGAGCACTGCGAGCGCTTTTATGTTGGTGCTTAAGAGGAAACACAAGGGCCGTTTTTCCATACAAACTTAGTCCCCTGTTTCCTCCCTGGATAATGCCAGTAGATCAATTTTTTTTTTTTAAATATCCAAGGCTACTATTGTCATGTCCCTATGTTTTCTTTTTTCTCATAAACTTATTATTAAAAGAGATATGAATATCCAAAAACCGAAAAAAATTGGCATGATTTTCCGCTGTGTTCAAACATTCAGAAAACAAATTTGACTTGATTATATAAAAAATAGAAAACATAGGAACACGGCAAAAGCCTTTCTTTATTTTTTAATGAAAAAAGCAGTTAAATCGGTTAAGTTTTGGAGAAGAAATCAGGGGACTACGAATCATTGATTTTGTGTACTTTTAATAGGTATTTTCGGTCAAAGGTGCAGTTGTCTCTATCGCGCTCTGCGGTTCGTGTTCGGGCATCACGCGACAGCAATAGATTTTACAAATACCTAATTTTCAATTCTCTAGCCCGTGGTATTTCCTCTTAAAACAAACAGCCGATGGATCACGGCGAGCGCCGTCTACGCGCTACATACGCTACATGTACGCTTGCGCGTTACATGTAATTCTCGTGGCGCCCTCCACACACAGTATTCGCGTCACATTTTACGATACATTACACGTTACATTCGTCTGGACCTGACTTAAGAAAGAATAATAGCGAGATCCATACATTCATTTTGTTAGGTTCATTTATTTGTGTTCTTAAAATCGACTAAACCAACTTATCGATTATTGTGAACGATTATGTTTGTGGCAACACCAAGTGGTGACGGTTATAAAAGCCCGATACGGCAATCGGTGCGTCCACTTTGGTTTTTGGAAAAGCTACGGATCAAACAAACTGTAAGTGTGTTGATAATTCTTAATACTCTTTGTGCCTACCTGTATTTTATGATTATTGTTATGTTGTGTTATAATTATTGTAAGTTATTCTGGTCAGTTAATTACTCAGTAAATTATTGTACTAAAGCATTAAACAACATTATTATCCATCGAAGGAGTTTTATAATATTATAATTTGTATGAAAAAATAATAATCTAGGGGGCTTAAAATATGTTCTAATGTGAAGAATACATTATCAGGAGTAGATTGATATACTCAGCATATTTTTAAATCCCCGCATAATTAAAATATTACGAAATGAAAATGCACATTTTCGTTTAATCTCGATGCCCATTTTGTGTTTATAAAAAAATGAAAGTGACAAGCGACGTTAACGGATCTATAAAATTGGCAGACGAGTGATGTGAAAAGTGTGTGGAAGAAAATAATCATTATTTGTGGTATTATTTCTCATAAAACGATGCAATTTCAGTGTAAAAACTGCGAAACGGCGGCAGTCAGTGTCACCGTTACTTTCAGTCGCCGTTTTGTTCTGAAATAATGAACTTTTTTTTGCGGGGTTTTAAAAATATTCTAAATGCCTGAAGATACTCTTTAGGTACCCAAGAACATAAGAATTAGAGTTTCGACTTCTCTAAACATCTTTTTTTTTGTACAAATCCTGCCATGATTCTTTGATCAAAATTGGTTCTGTAGTTAAGCCGTGCAAGCAGAACAAACCAATGAACTCCATTCGCATTTTTATTTTTTATTTTTTTATATTTTTTTGTATATTTATATATAAATATATGTATGTATGTATGTATATGTTTATATAGGTATATGGTATCCAGATATATAATTATATATATGAGTTTACATCTTTTTAACTTTTTAATTATTACTTTTTGGTATGCACCCGCCATATTATCTCTTCATCACCCTTGGTTGACTGGTAGAGAATGCCTAAGGCATTAAGTCCGCCTTTGTACCTTTGTGCATGAAGTATAAATAAATAAATAATATTAGGCGTTGGTATGGAGGTGTTTACTAATAAAATAAAAGCGATCATATTCATTACTTGACTACTATCCAACATCCTCAAATTCCCATATAGGCAACAGTATACCACTTAAAACCTACTACCAACAAGAACATAAATAATAGCGTGGTTTACCCTACAAATAGGCAACCACACCCCCTATCAACAATACTATTGTAACACGAATAGCCCGAACATGATTAATGTAAGACCCACGCGGTTCGAATCAATCAGTGACGTCACTCCCCATCTGCGTCTCTGCTTAAACTTGAAGCAATCATTAATTAGGTCATAAAGTTACATGACATAATGTCACGCCTGTACCTTTTGAAGTAGGCAGAGGTGTATAAAAAAGAAAGAAAGAAAGAATGAAAGGATTAATGAAAGAAAGTAAATTAAATTAAACCCAGGGTGTAGTTTATATATTTTGACAATTAAGTATGTTTAAGTCTTATATTATAAGCGACCAGCATTGGCCATCGGCAAGGCATAGATCAAGATTCAGTGCTTCAGAAAAATTTGAAAACTCGGTATTTATCAACATTTATATTTTGTTTACTTAAAAAGTGCCTTTAAAATTAAGACACAAATAAAATATTTTCCTAATTTTTTTCTACCATGTTGTTAAGGAAAAACACATTAACACATTTTGCATTACTTATGTTCAGCAACAAATAAATTGATTTGATTTGATTTGATTTGTATGACTGAAGTTAGACTGTACTACTGTTCTGTATACGGTTTAGTATTGTAAAGCTTGCAGTAGGCACTTACATCGCACTCTGCTTAAATATTTTTTTCTTTTTAGTATTACGTAATTAGCTTGACCATTTTTCTTGGGTCCAATATCTATATTAAATAAATTACAATAGGCGCTAAAATGACAAAGCCAGATCCTGCCCCACCCATGTACACAAAAAGTAACACATGTACAGAAAAAGTAAATTAATGAAAATAATTGCAATGAATATAAAACCTTTCTATACTAAATTGTTTTTCTTTAGAACTTGCGGATTACGAAATACCTACCCACAAAATACAAACTAATTTTACCTAAAATACAATTTAACCTATAATCAATGTCATTATTGTTTTGAGATTTAAACGGAAACCGCAAGTTCTACAGTCACTAAGACTAATGTATAGTTATCAGCAATAAATACACAGTAAGATGCTACATATTGCACATGACTTTTATTGAGTGGGGCAAAGTTCTATAGAGTTTCTGGCATTGTCCTTTGCCATTTAAAAACTTTCACAATTTAGAACGTCAATTTTTAACGTCATAAAGCTTATCTGCATGCGGTTTTGCACGCAATAGATAACTATGACATTTATATATAAATGGAGAAATGGAATTGCATTTTATTAAACATTGCCTCACAATAGGAACCTGTATGCCAAACAAATATTTTGGTCCGTGCGGTAATTGAACTCGACACACGCAGTGCAGCAACCAATTGCTCAGCCACTGCGCCAACTGTGTCGTTACACACGTAACACTTTTATGAGATTTTTCAAACCATGGACTACCCAAAAGTTTGTGAACACCAAACAGAGGTAAAACTTTTCCATGAACCAGTTTAAAGTTCAGAAACAAAACAGAAAAGGTCTCATGACCTCATTTTTGTCACCAAATGTAATCATTGTACAGAACTGTGATCACGGTACCGAAGGTTCAATCTACACTTGATTTAAACACAGTTTGAATGAATACTTCGTGTATTGAGGTAATTAAATGATTTTACTCGCTTTTGCGCGCCACTTTTTACAGATCCCTTTTTTTGAAGTAAAACTTCTTTACGCACGCTTGACTTGGGGAGTAAGCTGGTGAATGCGTGACGAAAGCGTTAGGAAAAGTGTGATCGGGCGAGGCGAAGTTAGTGAAGATAGAAGTTATTACTTAGTGAGTTATAAGTTAGTAAAGATAGATAGAGAGAGAGGTGCGAGTATACATTTTCTTTCTCTCTTTCTCTTATAGCCAGTTGCAGACGGATACATACATACATATAGATGGAGCTAAAGAAGTTTTACTTCAGTGGTGTGGTCTAAAGCACATTCGTATTTTTTTGATAATGGAATATAGCCTGTAGCGCTCAGGGATAAAGTAGCTTCTTGTTAGCAAAATAATTTACAGAATCTGACCAGTAGTTCCGGAGATTAACTCGAACAAAACCAAACGAAACTTTAATTTATATTATGTAGTAATGGCGATGGTGATGTAACACCGCCTGTCAGTCCTCGTCGCGGACTGTCAAGACCTTATATTTTGATGTTGATTGAAACAGTGCTTTTCTCATTAGAACTAAAAACTAATAAAATTAGAATACGACTAAGAAGTATATAACAAAAGTAAAGAGTATAATAATAATAATTTGTGGGGACATATTTTTTTTTTTTTTTACTATTAAATAGGCTTGCGTTTGACCGCAATTCACCTGATCGTAAGTGATAATGCGGCCTAAGTTGGAACACGCTTGCCTAAGATGAACTGGTTCACTCGTGCCTTAAAGATACCCAGATTATACTTATCAGGGAACAGAGAGGCGGGCAGGGAATTCCACAGTCTGGCAGTTCGCACAATAAATGTGGAGTCAAAGCGCTTGGTTCGAGACCGTGGAACTTCAACCATATAGCGGTGACGCTTCGCCGTATCTCTGCTCGTCCGATGATGGAACGGGGATGGGGGAATTAAATTGTGCAATTCCAAAGGACATTTCACACATGGCCATCTGACCCCAAACTAGG
The DNA here is from genome assembly GCA_947361185.1 of Charanyca ferruginea. Lineage (NCBI taxonomy): Eukaryota > Metazoa > Arthropoda > Insecta > Lepidoptera > Noctuidae > Charanyca > Charanyca ferruginea. The sequence continues at coordinate 7,706,222 of OX376070.1, forward strand.
GGACCCAGTACTATGGGTGTCAGATGCTGATATACTAGTACGACACATTAGACGCAATACGCAATACGTCGCCGATCTAACGTAGTAAATAAATTTGTAAACGAGGTTAATAATTATGTATTAGTTTTGTATGTTTAACTTGTGTATTTTTCTATGGGCCTTAGTAGCCTGATAATAAAGAATTATTCGTATTATTATTAGAGACCTTGAAACTGTTTGTGTCTTTCGCAGGAGGGATTGTTGTCTATTTCTGGTAACCATACTAGAACGAGACAGCATTCCTTTATTTCATAAGGTTCTTGGTTCTCTCCACGTTGTAAACCTGACGACTTTTGACACATCGGAATTTAGAAACGATGCTCTCTCTCTCTCTCTCGGAGAGAGAGAGAACATCGTTTTTGTTCCGACAACTCGATATGACAATAATTTCACAGTCGAATATTGTAGGCCTAGCATAATCATAATCATAATAATCATAATCATAATCATTTATTCATTTGCGAATATGAGTACAAAAGAAAGGTCTTATACAAACAACAGAGTCCATTAGCCATATTCTACCATAAGGCATGCAAATTTACAAATACACAGGTAGGTATCTACGAAACTAGAATTTAACAATAAAATACATTATTTAAAAATTATAATGGAGTAACATTAAATAAGTTTATCCTGTAAATATTCAGTGACTGAGTAATATGCTTTTTTTAATAACAATGTTTTTATATCGTTTTTAAATATATTTATATCACTTATCTCCAGAAGTGAATTTGGTAAATGGTTATATATGCGTGGAGCCATACATAATATTCTTTTATTTAATAACACTGTTTTATTGCTTGGTAAACATATTTTGAATTTGTGTATTTTGATATTTAACTTGTTAAAGTAGTTTGTATTTTTTCTAACGAACATTATAACCTCTAATATATATATACATGGTAATGTAAGAATATTTAATTCTAAAAATGATGGTCTGCAGCTGTCAGTTAGTTTTATACTAGTTATGGCTCGTATACATTTCTTCTGGGCTTTAAATACCGCTTCTTTATTTGTAGAAGTACCCCAAAAAATAACACAATACTTTAGTATAGGTGCAACATAGCCGTTGTAAGCTGTAAGGACTGTAGAAGTGCTGACCGTTTGTTTAAGTTTGAATAATGCATAAGAAAAGGTATTTAATTTAGTGCATAGTGTATGGAAATGTTCTTTAAAATTTAAATTGTAATCTATATATTGAAATTAATTGTAATTAATTAATTGTAATCTAGATATTGTATTGGCGCAGTGGCTGAGCGATCGACTGCTGCGCAGCGTGTTGCGGGTTCGATTCCCGCCCAGGGTTAACGTTTGTGTGATGAGCACTTGTGTTTGCCTTGTGTCTGGGTATTGTTTATCTATTTATGTATGTATTTACAAAAAAAAAAATGTATTTGTGTATGTATATCAGCTGTCTGACACCCATAGTACAGGGTCTCCCTAGTTTGGGGTCAGATGGCCGTGTGTGAAAATGTCCCCACATATTATTATTATTATTATTATTATTATCTTTACACCCAGAAATTTCGTAACATCAACTTCTTGGATCTTATTATTTCGGTAATTAATGTTCATATTTGCTATTTTACTTACTCTACTTCTGAATGTCATGAAATTGGTTTTGTCGAGATTAATGTGTAGATTATTTGATGTTAACCAGTGTATAATGCTATCTAGAGTCATATTTATCTCGGATTCCATATGTGATTTATTATCCCCTGTGAACAGTACTGTACTATGATCAGCAAATAGAACTGTGTTGTATTTTGTCGCTTTTGGAAGGTCATTGATGTATATTATAAAAAGAAGCGGACCCAATACACTTCCTTGTGGAACGCCAGATGTAACCTGTCTACATGAGGATGAATAATTTATCATTTTTTTAACATTGGGACATATCCTGGATATTTGTGTTATTTGCGTTCTTTTACTTAGGTAAGATTTAATCAGGTCGTAAATGTTACCTCTGACACCATAAGCGTATAATTTATTTAAAAGTATTTTGTGGTCCACATAATCGAAAGCCTTTGTGAGGTCCATAAACAGTGCACACGTTTGTTTACCTCTATCCATGTGAGTTATTATGTTGTGGAGAAAATGATATACTGCTATATTAATTGATTTATTTTTACGAAAGCCAATCTGGTTGTTACAAAGTAAATTATTTCTCTCAAAGTAACTATAAATACTGTCATGGATCACTTTCTCGAATATTTTCGATATTACTGGTACAAGCGCTATTGGGCGATAGCAGCTCATGTCATTTTTATTATTTTTTTAAATAGAGGTTTTATTATAGTTAATTTAAACTTTTCTGGGAAGACTCCATTTGCTATACTTAAATTTATTATATGGCTAAGTATATATGATAACTTAATCGAAACGTGTTTTAAAACTTTTGTTGAAATATGGTCATATCCGGTACTATTTGTGTTCTTTAGGTCTCTAATTATTTTGTATATGTCTTCCGGTATGGTTGGACGCATAAATAACGACTTTGGTTCAAATGGGATTCGGCATCTTGATTGGTTTGGTGTGGAAGTTTCAGTTTTATCGGTGAAGAAATTATTAAAACAGTTTGCAATCTGTTCAGGATCACTTATTATATTACTATCTACAGTTATCTGTTGTATTTGGTCCTTTGGTATATTTAGTTTATTGGTATTTATAATCTTCCAAGTAGCTTGCGATTTATTTCGGGCAGTTTTAATGTAATTATCATTGCGAGACTTTTGTGTTAACTTAATGATCTGATTTAATCGTGAGGATAAGGGTAAGAATTTAGTTTTATTTTCTGAAGGTTTTTCCTGTAGTCCCATAATAGTTGCCGTTTACGTTTACAGCACACTCGAAGACCTTTTGTAATCCATCGAGGGCGAGATCTTGTTGATATTTTTATCTGTAAAATGGGGAAGCAAAGATTATAGAACAGAAGGAATAATTCATAAAATTCATCAAAAGCTTGGTTTGGATCTGTGTTGACAAAAACGTTATGTATTGAAATGAAGAGAATTTATGCATTCTTTGAATTTATGAATGTTCTCTTTAGAGTAGTCTCTTTTTTCTATGTTCCATGATTTAATGAGGATACTAGATTTAACTGGACATGTGAGTAACTGACCAGTGTGATCAGAAAGTGCAAATTCAATAACCTTTGCGGTACATCCCTTAATATTAAATATAATATTATCTATGTATGTTTTGCTTGATAACCGTGTTGGTTGGTTTATGCCTAATTTTAAGTTGTAACTGTGTATGAACGCACTAGGTATTCACTCCAATTCGATGTTAGAAATGGAAATACGACTATCATTAGGCATTTTTGTTATATTTTTACGACAAGCACAATTAAGGATATTTTCATATACAATTATAAAAGTATATTTTTGCTGATAAAAAAAAAGTTTTCAACCTTAGTCTGTGCAGAAGCGAAACGTCACTTATTCACCCATGGACTAAACACGTAATCTTAAAAAACTACTTGACCTATTGAGTTGAAATTACGGGGGTAGGTAGGAGATGACAGACGATGACAGCTAAGTTTTTTGACGGGTAAGGTCAGTTATGGGAACAAAATCATACCGGTAAATGTAATGTGAAAAATGAGAAGTTCCATTTTGAAGTTATACTTCTTTAGGCGCGTTATGAAAAAATGATGAGAGTGAAATTTTACGATGCGCGCGCACAGCGTCACACAAAATTCTCACGGGAGTAATTGTAAACAACGCCATCTCTGACGTACATGCTGAACTACTTACTGCCTTCGTTGCTATTTTGTGACTCGAAGAAGTATAACTTCTCACGCGCGTACATAAGTACACACTGAATTTTTTTTTTATCGATCGAATGTATGTAACGTTTACTCCGCGCATTCGTGTCAGGGCCTCTGTAATATTGTATTATTATTCTGTATTTCCAAACAGCCACCTGCTTCTTCATCAAAAACCATTTAGGAAGCAACACAGGATTCTCATTACAGACAATATCGAGCTTCCCATTGATTTTACCTACCCGGATGACTTCGAAATTGATTTCATTAGCCGTTGCGAAGGGCGCTTGCTTACCGTCCCCGCGATACAGGGCGTTGCGAATTTCAATATTGGAACTAATCAATCAAGACTAGCGTGAAAATGAGCAGCCTGTGGCTCATTTATCAAACACGCTGTAGATGAAACTTGAGGCTTGAGGGTAGGTGTAAGTAATGAACTTAGGTAAGCGTTTTATTAAAAACGGGGTTGTTTTGTGGCTTGTGAAGATATTCATTATTATTGTTGTTTTTAATTTTTGTGAAGTTGATTGAAGGGTTGACTCAGCAAGTAAATACGCAAATTATTATTAGTTTGTTGTTTGTTTAGCTGCCTTCTTATATGGTATCGTCATCGTATAACTTGTAATAGTTGACTAAACATTCACTGGTATACGTTTACAGCGAAAGACGTCATTCTGTGGTAAACTTCGTGAATAATTTCAAGAGCTAAACGTCTTCCACTTGAACCTCAAAAACATTGAGCGCATTCGTATTTGTTGAAATATTTCACTATATTTACATTTCAATGAATTTCTCATGAAATCTTTTACAAAATGATAGTAAAACTAGATTAGGTTTTAGAGTATATCCTGGTATTATAACTTTAGGTTTAGTGTAAAACAAGCTTGTCGCCGCAATTTCATCTGTTTGGAAGTCACGCCATAAAACATAGCATACGGCACTCAGCAATAAAGTAGCATTTGATTCGTGTTTTTTTTTTTGTAATCTGGCCTGTATTTCCTGAATTACCTTTTATAAATAAAGCTAACCAACTTTCCCTCTTCATTGTGCTAGAATGAAACAAAATCAAGTGACGATGCAGAGGATAATAATATTTGTTTAATATAGTACCTACTTTACCAAATGACTATACAGTCACGTGAGCGGGGCCGCGGGCGCAGCAAGTGTTGGTTTTTAATTTAAATCTATCTATACTAATATTATAAAGCTGAAGAGTTTGTTTGTTTGTTTGGTTGAACGCACTAATCTCAGGATTTACTGATTCGAATCGAAAATTTTTTTTTGTGTTGGATAGTCCATTTATCGAGGAAGGCTATAGGCCCATGCTAATCCGGGTCGGGTTGCTAGTCTTTTTAATATCTCTTGTTATTTTGTCATGAATTGCAGTTACATTTTTCCTAATTTGATATTGCTAAAGTTGCTTAGAAAAAGAGCATGAATTAAAATTGTAATTACCCATGCGGAGCCACGTCGGGTCGCTAGTTTATTATAATTATAGACTACCTAGTCTGATAGACTTTAAATTTCATTTTGGCACTTATTTTTATCAAATTCAGTCCAATTTAACCCTTATCCCAATCAGTCTTAGAACCTACATAGTCATAAGACTACGTATATTTTATATATTCTGAGTTAACATTGCAATACTGTGGATGAATTATAGTTATAAAGGTCAGGCAGTCTAGGGATACTAGGGACATTGATTTTTACGAGAAACTGGAATCGACAGATGAATATTTTAGGTCTGAATTTACGAGCTACATATTTTTCTAATATTTGGCTCCGCTAATCTCGTAGTCTCAAACGCGGGTGGTGTGCATGGGCCCTGGATTCGATTATCAGGTCAGGAATAATAGATTGTATGACAAGGGAGCAAAATAATATTTTTACGGCGAAGGCGCTATTTTGAATCCTGAGCGTAGCGAGGGATTCAAAGTACATCGCCTGAGGGAAAAATATTTTTGCTCTCGAGTCATACACTCTACTTTTCATCTCCTTGTATGAGAAAATATTTCTCCCGGGATTTCGTAGGTATTAAGTTTTGTATGACGTTATTAGCTTCTATTTTTATTGTTTCTGGAGTTAATGCACTATCACTTTCAGAACTCGACGTAGGATTATTTTTTTGCAAAATATAATAAAGTCCGTACCGATTAGAGACAGGGAAGTAAATCGCGCGCTTTTGTTTTTTTCTTTTTTAGTTACCTCGCGCGCCTCCCCGCACCGTTCAGCCAACACTTACAGCCAGTAATTTATACAATTTGCGTTTGATTTCAATGAACGATTCATGTTCCTAATTCAAATCTCATTACTACCCGCTAAAAAGTCTAGTGAAGAAAAGAGCTACTTTGCTCCCGCTTATAGAGGAACAAAACGAAATTTTTCGAATAGAAGGGATGAAAAAGTATTTTTGGTTTTTCCTTTAGTCATTTCTCAGTAGTCGATCATATGAAACTAATTTCATTTACTCCACCTGTTACTTACTTTGTATGAAATCACATTCGGATGACATAGGTAGATCATAAACTATCGAAAATTAACACGTTCTATTGTAAGCTGTATGGGACAGTTCACAATTTATCAACAGTTTACAATCTCGCGAGATAGATTATGAAGTTATAGTTTTCACAATCATCCGGTGGCATATATAACAACTTTTAGTGGCTGTTTAAAAATAGGATTTTTTTGTAATTTCTATTGGCTCTTCGGTTTCAAAAGGTTGCCGACCCCTGGGCTACGCTGAAATATTTTTCACATAAATGACGATTTCTATCCCGCATCAAACTCTACCAATAAATAAGGTGGAAACTAACAAGATATCAAAAGAACAGTCGTCAAATACTTAAGTCCAAATACCGTTACCCTGGGGACCGACTCAAATCTATTCAGTAAATGTTTTTTCTTCAATTTAAATGTTGACTTTCACGAACTCAATCCGCCATTTCTCAGTAACTGCCTCACAGGACCAATATTCGGACCTTTCCTCAAATGAAAAGATCTAATCTCACTTTTTTATCCAATTCTTTACGACCTGCCCGAATTGGCGTTGCTTAAAAGGGCAATCACTTGAACCTGCTTCGAGAAAATAAATACTAGTTTACTTGAACTTAGAGAGCATCTAGTTAACAATGTATGAACTTTAAGAGGTATAATAAATTGAGCAGTATTGGAAAAACGGTGAGTTTAAGATGTTATTTATGTGTTTTTAATTGGACATTAATAGATTGATGTCGGGCAATTTATGTGATCTGATAAAATATTTTGTAACGTAAGTGGGTTTTACTACGGTAGGTAGCTAAAAATATATGTCCTTTCCAGCATTTTGTTAAAGAAAAAAATACATTCCGTAACGTAATAGAATTGATATGAGTAGGTACCTAAATATTGTTTTTACCGGCCACGAATAACGCCACCCCATTTCTAACCGTGGGTGTCGTAGAAGGCGACAGAGGGATATTGAGCAGAGGATGGGCAGCAGCGTCCTTCTGAGTACCATAACACCTACTGCGATCGGCAACTTGCATCGTCCAAGCATGGGGATTACGGCTGAATCCACCCAGCCCAGCTCCTCTAAAGGTTGACATGATGATTCTGATTCAGAGGATGTTTACTCAATGATTTTTAAAAACGACTAAAATAAATATTAGAAATAAGCACAGCCCAACTAAATTCAAAACCAAAACCAGTTATAAATTTTAATGGGCGCCTGCAGTTATCGAAAAGACATCGTATCTGGTTCATTGCACAAAACTATCAGAGTCCGCTCAATTGAATAAACTTTTATTTTTCAGCAGATTTTATTACTGTATTATTGCATCTGTGGAATAAGAGGTTTATTTTTTAAAGAAATATATTGCTTGTGAGAATGAAAACGTCTTGGAAAATTCTAAAGACTACTCCTACTGCACTGACCGGTATACGCAGCTGTTTTATAACTTAATAGATGTAATAGTATTTCAAACAGGCGTATCTTAAGTGCAGTATTTACCATGATGTATAATGCCTACATATTGTGATGCATAACGTCAAAATATCATGATACGAAACGCAACGATGAACGATGAATGAAAATTGGTGTTGTTGTACTTTAAACTAGCTTTTGAATGAATGAATGAATCAATGAATGATATATTAATTTGCATGAATATAGGTAGTCAACATAGGTCTTAAGATGAGGAGAGTTTCACTATATTCGGCATTTCTGCCGTACAAATATTTAGATTTTTAATTAGCATGCATGATTTGTAACATGTAGTAATTAGCAATACTTAACATAAAAATACTAATAATAATGTCAGAATTTAAATTTATATTACAATGCAATTAACAAAATTAAATACGATTCTATTAATTTAAAATAATAATTTATATAAAAACTAACGATCAACAATAATGGTGTCACGTCATTAAAAAAATAAATAAATAGTAGCAAGATTAATAAGATGTCAACAATTAGATGTCATAATTATAGTAATAAGTATCTAAGTTCTACATAAACTAGCTTTTGCCCGCGACTTCGTCCGCGTGAATGTCAGTTATCGCGGATGCAGACGAAGTCGCGATGTCTGTATACCCAGCAGGACCCTACCTTTAATCCAATTGAAAGTTAAATGTCAACGTGCTATAAGTAAAAATATAGTACCTTAGTAGCTTTTAGTAGGTATGGTGGCGTTAATCAAAGAAAGAAAGTATAAAGAAATAAAATGTATATTGTACATCATTTAATGATAAACTGTTATGATATAATGATCTGTGAATTTAATATCGGTAATTTTTTTTTAATAATAACAAACCAAATCAAATCAAAATCCTCATACCAACTTATAAAATCACTTTCAGTTCGTATTTATGACGTTACAAAATTCCTAATTGAAATCAGATTTTAAAGTCGCAAAAACTCAATTATTTTAAAGCTCTTTCCAAATTGATCTTAATTTAATACCCAATAATCTAGGTGCCTTATAAAACAGTACGTCATTTTAAACCAGAAAGGAAACACGCGTCACTCAGAAGTACTTAATGGACTTCCGTGTTTCATTTTGTCAAGCAACCCCGGATGTGATCGGAAGTCGCATTAAACCGTATTTCTTTTCACCCCATACATGATGGGGTGAACCTGTGAAGCGACTCTAATGGCATTGACCTAAGATGTTGTCGAAAACCCCTACGTATCAAAAAGATACATGCATTTATTACTGGGTTTTTAAACTTTCTCCTGTTTGTCCTGTCTCCTGCTTAATGTGGACAGACGTGAAAATTTTGAAGAAAAACTTCTTTACGCACGCTTGACTTGGTAGTAAGCTTAGCTAGGTAGTAAGCTCGCGATTGCATATATTAAAAATGTGATCGCCCGAGGCGAACGGAAGTTGAGAGGGAGATATAAGTTAGTGAAAATAGAAAGAGAGAGAGTTACGTTTCGTATATTACTGTAGGGGCAAGAGAGAGAGGTGCGAGCACACATTTTCTTTCCCTCTTTCTCTCATAGCCAGTTGCAAATGGATACATACATATAGATAGAACTAAAGAAGTTTTACTTCAGTCGTGTGGTCTAAACCACACTCGTGTTTTTTTTTCATACTCGACCTCCGCTGTTCTTTTCAGATTAATTTCGTTCCGGGATTCCAGACACTTCGAATCGTCAATCCAAGGCAAGGTAATTCACCTAGAATCCAAGGCAAGCGTGCTCCACCTTAGGTCGCATCATCACTTAACATCAGATGACTTGCGGCCAAGTGATGCCTTTTAGAATATTTATAAAAAAAAGTTTTTTCAAAAAAAAAGAAAACCGCCTTCAAGTGTGTCGCCTTTTCTTAATGAATTTGAATGTTAAGGCAATACTAAAAAGCAAAAAATAAGAAGTTTTTTCAAAAGAAAGAAAACCGCCTTCAAAAACTAAAAAGTGATAAATAACTTTAGCACAGAACACACATTACTTTACTTTCGGAAGTCGGTGGCGGTGGCTTTGTGTTTGTTGTTTTGTATTGCCACTGACTTCCTAAAGTAAAGTAATGTGTGTTCTGTGCTAAAGTTATTTATCACTTTTTAGTTTTTGAAGGCGGTTTTCTTTCTTTTGAAAAAACTTTTTATTTTTTGCTTTTTAGTATTGCCTTAACATTCAAATTCATTAAGAAAAGGCGACACACTTTAAAGAGATTGTAAGCCTTGATTTTCTCAAAAAGGACTGGATCAATTTTGGTAAAATTTATATGGGACCATTTCGGAATAAACCCCTTTCGAACAAAAGAAGAATTTTGCAAATCCGTCTATATATGACAGAGATATGCCCGAACATACATATAAAAAAAAATACAAACATTCGAATTGATAACCTACTCCTTTTTGAAGGCGGGTAAAAAATTGATTCTCCAGGACACGTCGTGCTTCAATCTCTTGGCGCCTTTTTGGTGGCCGCCGTTATTGCTATGGTTGGGAATAGTGTGGAGGAATTGGGGATTGTAAAAAAGATAAGCACCTTATGGTTCGCCTCTAGACCAAGGTATTAAAAAGTTACAATTTTCTTTCGATAAAAAATATTTTTTAACATTATCGAAAATGCATTTATAAACTGTTGCCTCAAAATAAAAGCTAGATATAACTTAACCCAGAGTTACTTACTATTACGAGGTTAAATTACAAAATGTTAAACATAATGGACCTAATTTAATTGAGCAAACTCTATTGAGTGGTATGGTCTCAAAATCATACAAAAGTAATGACATAATCATAGAAGGTACACTTCATCAAACAGTCCAAAAAGCCCATTAACCTGGCTGACTCAGCTGACTCTATTTAACTACGAAAAATTTCTTCTAACAAAGTACGGATAAAGAGAGATTTTTAGTGAAAAAGATACGACATTTTATTACATAAAAGATGGTAAAAGCGCTTATCCTTGGACGTTTGATGTACTTAGTGTAGTTAGTGACGCAATTAATTCTTACAACATGTCAAGACGTCTTTAGTTTGAAAACGGTATCTTAAAGATAAAAGGCCTGTCTTGAATATAGTAATGCATGTAAGTACCTTCATTTGTTTCTTTTATCCATTCAGGGAGTAAAAGAAAGCATTATTTGTATCTGTAAATATCAGTTTCTATTTTGACTTTCCTTTTTTGAGTGTTACTATGGTAAGGCCTTAATATAAATTAATTTATTTGTGTGTAACGGTACTGAAAAAATTTTGGTCTTTTATACGGAATCTAACAAAAGTAGAAGAACCGAAGGACCAATTTTATTACATAATTATTATCTTTATATAGTAATAAATAATTAATTTACAGTAACGTAACTTAACTTAGTCTTCTTTAACGAGGATATATCAGGCCCATAAATCCGGCCTTCCGTGACGTCACAGTGAATCATATCAGTGGCTCGTGACGTCATTAATTCAGAGACACACGTCTTCTCACATAAACGACTGAACTTTGACAGATTTGGGAACGTTCGTTGAAAGGCCAAATGAAAAATGGCGGCTAGTAAGAAAAAATATAAATAATTTCGTACAAGATAAAATTTAGATCATTTATTATACGAGGTTCACGTCAACGAAATTAGGGTCTCCGCAGTTGGTGAACTTTTTCGTATGAAAAACTACTTTGTTGTGTATACCTACTTTGTTTAGTGAAAAAAGTTGTTATTTAGTGAAAAAGATGGCTTACATTATTAAATCGTTTATCATAGAACTTTATGGGCAACCTTGCTGTATTACCAGGTAAGAAAATATTCCACTACTTTGTATGTCATTGGATTGCAAAATGAGGGAAGAGGAAGACATCTGTTTTTGTCCACTATATCTAGAAATTCAGTCGGGAGAATCTTACCCAAAAAAAAAATAAAAAAAACACTCGCGGTGTCCGCGTCGTCAAAGCTCTAAGCTAAGCTAAGCTGCAGCCTTAAACATCGCCACACCGTTGCCAGCTTTTTGGTCTTTTATCGTGTACATTTTGGAGAGTGTGCTTTGAAATTGCACAACTTGATTCCCTCATCCCCATTCCATCATCAGACGAGAAGAGTTACGGCGAAGCGTCACCGCTATGTTGAAGTTCCACGGTCTCGAGTCAAGCTATTGCTTCCTCATTTATTGTGCGAACTGCCAGAAATATCCTCTCTGTTGCCTGATAAGTATAATCTGGGTATCATCAAGATACGTGTGAACCGGTTCTTCCTAAGCAAATGTATTTTACCTTAGGCCGCATCATCACTTAAGATCAGGGTGAGTTGCGGCCAAACGCAAGCCTATCAAAACATATGAAAAACCGAAACAATATCTTTTGTTATTTATATTTTACTACAAGCAATAACAAAATAAATAAAGCTAATAAGCCTTGTTTGGAAAATATATATTAAACATTTTCAATGGCTATGTGACCGATAGAAATAATGACCCTTTTGATATAGGAAACCAATAATAAAAATCTCCTTTCTGAATGCTTTCACAAATCCACTCAACTTATACAATGAACGTACATTATCCATAGTATGAGAACAAACATTGTATTGCATTGGTTGAAAAGATGTTGTATCTTTAAGAGTGAGGTTCGGGAGAATCCGGAACTGGATATTATCGTCTCCTTTATTCATCAAATACGCACATTTTTAAATATAAAAATAAACATAAGATTCGTCTTTGATCGAAAATTGAAGTGTCTGCGTCTGTGTGTGTGTGTGTTGTGTGTCTGTGTGTGTGTCTGTGTGTGTGTTCTGAATTTTAAAATAACAGATTTTTGCTGAATGCATTTGAATAATTAACCTATAGTTAACCTTTATACAGCTACATATTCTACGTCGATACACTACGGTATCAAGGTAATTAGCACAGATAAATTAAAAAAAATATATATATATTATTATGGCAATGCCTCCCATTTATGGGGAAGGCCTTTGTTCAACAGTGGACATCTTCAGGCTGATGATGATGAATTGTAATAAATAAATGATTAATTGTGGAATTTAGAACTTTGACTTAAATCTGAAGTGTGGGTAGAAGCTAGTCTTTGATAAGCAGGAGATAAATCAGCTGTTCTATTTATTTTGATCCTGTAGTGTATGTACAAGTGTTGGTAATCTGGTGCGCCCGCGTCGCGTGGCAGTGGTGCCTGGGTCGAGCGGTGTGGTTGTGTGGTGCGGTTGAGTGCGTGCTGTAGTGTTAGTGAGCTGGCAAAGACACTTATAACGAAGGACAATACAAATGTGGCAACGAGGACAAAAGTGAGTACAAAATAAAGAATAATGAAAGAAAAGATTGTAGATGAAGTTAGTGAGTAGACAAATTGTCATTCTCAAGGTGATTTCCTCAGTGACCGACAATACGGCTTCCGCCGAAATCGATCAACTGGGGATCTACTAGCGTATGCCATTCACATCTGGAGTGAGGCCATCGAGAAGCATGGAGAGGCACTAGCAGTCTCCCTTGACATCTCAAAGGCCTTCGACAGGGTCTGGCACGATAGCCTTATTAATAAGCTTCCTTCCTTCTGTCTGCCCGCTGGATTGTGTGATTGGATTGCAGATTTCCTGAGGGATCGGTCTATTCGAGTGGTCATAGATGGCTGCTCGTCCGGACTGCTGGGTATTAATGCCGGGGTTCCTCAGGGGTCGGTGCTCTCAGCAACATTGTTCCTGCTGCATATTAATGATCTGCTAAAACCCGGTACCTTTGGGTATGCAGACGACAGCACTGTCGCTGAGAGATACGTTTCCGACGCACGAGCTGGTGGGTCGCAGATCCGGTCTCTCCGGGAGGCGATGGTTGAGCGCTTGAACTTGTCCTTACAGGCTGTCTCTGAATGGGGCGACGCCAATCTGGTCAAGTTCAATGCTGCTAAGACCCAAGCGTGTCTCTTTTCCGGTAAAAGGAGCCAATTCCACCCAGCTCCATCTTTCCGAGGTGTAACCGTGCCGATAACCGACCGACTTGAGCTTCTTAGTGTTACGTTAACATCAACCCTCAATTTTGGCCCTTTCATAGAGGCAAAGGCTCAAGTGGCTGCCAAAAAGCTGGGGATCCTAGCAAAGGTGAGAAGGTACTTTACGCCGGAACAGCTGCTTAAACTTTATCAAGCGCAAGTTCGATCGTGTATGGAGTACTGCTCTCATCTTTGGGACGGATCTGCCAGATACCAGCTTGATGCCCTAGAGTCAATTGAGAAACGAGCCAAGAGGATCATTGGCAATGATAGGCTCGTCGAGTCAAAGCTCCAAAGTCTTGAGCATCGACGCCGAGTTGCTGGCCCGTCGGTTTTCTATCGGTTGCATTTTGGGGAGTGTGCGACGGAATTGCATAATTTAATTCCGCCGAGCCCGTTCCATCATCGGACCACAAGACGTACGGCGATGCGCCACCGGCACACGGTGGACATCCCACCCACACGCACGAAACGTTTTGGGAATACATTCATTGTGCGTACTGCTAAGGAGTGGAATTCCCTGCCTGAGTCTGTGTTTCCTGATAGCTACAACCTGGGAGTCTTTAAGGCAAGAGTGAGTAGGTTACTTCTAGGCAAGCGTGCTCCATCTTGGACCGCATCATCGCTTCCCATCAGGTGAGATAGTGGTCAAACGTATGCCTATCAATAGATAAAAAAAAAAAAAAAAAGGTACCCGTGTTATAACCGAAAGCCGAAGCCGAAGCCGAAGCCGAAGCCGAAGCCGAAGCCGAAGCCGAAGCCGAAGCCAACGCCAACGCCAACGTTTTCCAAATAATATTTTTGTATTTTTTATCTAAATACTTAGAATGGCTCCTGTAGTCATGTCGTAAATCACAGGGTACTTGCGCACACATTTCAATAATTTTTCATCGTCCATTTTGCTGTTGGGCTGCTCACCTCACTAAGATTTGACGTTCACTGCTCTGCGGGCGCCCGGGCGCATGTTACAACGGGTCGGGGCCGGACCGTGCCGGAGCCAGGAAACAATACCCACCGACATTTCAACGCCGTGCCCCGGCCGAGACCCGGCGGCGCACGGCCAGGGCATGGCCGAGCCACGGTCAGGCATGAATCACTTCATACAAAAAATGTTCCACATAGTGTGCCCGGTCGCGACACGGTGTGTGTGTCTCGTAATTTTCGTAAAACGCTATGAAAGGATTGTCTTCGCTTTAAAAAACCATAATTAAAAATTATACTTTTACTCTGTAGCTGTCTAAATCAAGACTTAATCTTTCTAAAACTGTAAATTGTCTTTAAATAATCTGCTCACATAATTACGATATTGCTCTGGGCAAAACGCAAAAACATGAAGTTTTCGTCACGAATCGAATGCACTCTTAACTTCGGCGCTTTTCTGCACACACTGACGTGTTGATTCTGGCTTTTAAAATTTGCAGTAGTTTGAGAATCGTGTAGCGTGCTTTGTCTAAGCATTGTTCCTGTCATTGTCAAATTACAAGTGCAAGACAGAGACATAAACATTATCTGAACCAATGAACCAATACATTATCTAAGAACACACACGTCTAAGCAGCATCGTATCTTTGTTATATCGGAACACAGACAACCAGCTAATCAAAGATTCAATGGACCAAATTTTATTCACAAAATGGCCCATCTCACAGACAACGCAACGAAAAATCGTCCCCAGTATTTATTAAAACCTTTCACACTGACAATAGGCGATCTGTGAAAGGTTCTTTTTATTGATCACACCATTTCATTGTTTACTTCGGATTCGCAAGATAAATGAGTGTCGTAAATTAATGATTCTGTCTGGCCACAGCAGGTTGCTGACAAATGTTTAGAATTTGTTGTATCTAGTAGGGTCTTTAATAAGAGAAGAAACGTCTGAAAATGCGTCATGGAATGATTATGGGCAATAAACATTCGAGGTCCGGGTCCGCAGTACTGTTTATTTTTTTTTTGTAAGTACCTACATTAGCTTATTTCATATTTATCTTCAGTTGGAAAAAAAAACAATATTTTTTTTTATTAAACCGGACAATTTTGGGCCACAATATTTGTTACTAATGGTTAGAATATGTGTTAGTACCAACAGGTTAGTACCCACAACAATTAAATTACATACAAAAGTTCAACAATTACAATAAAAAATTACATACAAAATTTCAACAATTACAATTTTTAATTGTAGGTAATTGTTGAACTTTTGTA
The DNA here is from genome assembly GCA_947361185.1 of Charanyca ferruginea. Classification (NCBI taxonomy): domain Eukaryota; kingdom Metazoa; phylum Arthropoda; class Insecta; order Lepidoptera; family Noctuidae; genus Charanyca; species Charanyca ferruginea. The sequence goes on from OX376070.1 coordinate 7,722,136, forward strand.
TGTAATTTAACTTGGGTGGGTTGGGGACCCCGTACGTACGTGTCTGTACAAGAAAAATGTAAATGTATAAAAAATATTATATTTAAATAATAATAATACCTATATATGTATATGCGCAGCTGCACTCGCCTGCTTGTGTGCTCATTTGTTTGTAGTAGGCTCGATACACGCACACATACACGCACGCATTTCGTTACGTGACGATTTCTACTAATTCGCACTACCCGTAAGCCACGTTAAGGAACTTCGTTCCAAAAAATAAGTAACATTCAAAATATGATTATTATTTAAGAAATTAGGTACATTAAAGTTATAAATAATTTACATTAATTTATAAAAAAAATAAAAAACAATACCCTAAAAGCTGGTGGGTAATCTCTCTATGCTTTTCTAGTCTAAAATATTACCTATTAAGATAATAGATTAGATTTTTTGTATGTTTGTTTGTAAATCCAAAAAATACATAACCGGTTTAAAGAATTACATAATATCTTATTACAAAAAAATTGGGAAAATTAACACGGATGAATTGAACTGGCAAAATGCTTGTATTTATGTATAAAAATTTTATTAACACACACACTCATTCATATACCTTAAATGCCTTCACCTTTCAATCCCTTGCTTACTACAATTCAATTCCTAAATCTGTTTCGTATCAGATTTTCCTCGAACATTTTATATTTGCAATGGTTTGGTAGCAATCACAACTTGAATAATAAGCCGACGGACTGCGAAAACGGAATTGCTTTCCCGTGTTAAGCAGCATTTGCCTCAAAGGAATATATTGTTACTCTTTTCTATACCTTCGGAACTAGTAGGACTTTTTTTAAATTGAAAGATGTAATCTCTGCTGTTTGCTGAAAAAACGTCATGTTCTTTGTGATAGAGTTATCGCTGTTTTTGTTCAGCACTTTACTGGAAAAGGTCTCAAAGATTCGTCACAAAGGAAACAGCTGATGTATTATTTTTTTTTCTTTTTTTTTTCGTGAAGTCAGAAATTCTGAAACTGTTTTTAGGGGCTGTAGTAGGTAAGGAGATGTTAGGTGTATACTAGGTATAACGTTAATTAGGTACTTATAAATAAGTACTTTCCTGTAACAAATTATGTTTATAGAAAACATAACCCTTTTTAGGCGCCGAGTCTTCCCCAAACAACTTCCCCTACCGGTAAGAAATAGTAGGTTAGTTGGGAAAATCCAACTTATATTAAATTTGAGCACTCACTGTAAAATAAGGCTGGAATTTAAAATAGGTACTACCAATAGATTCGGTATTAATGGCCCGTGCAAAGGTATTTTATAGTTTCGTCGAAGACTCAACCAAGTTAAAACACGTTTCTTTAACAAACTTTTTAGGGCGAAGTAAAAGTTGACAACGACTTTTTAATCCATTTTTATTTCTTTTGAAAACCGATTAAAGTTCAATAAAGAGGCGTGAAGTTTAAGGTTTTAGTTTAATTAAACGTTCTGTGAAGTTAGTAATCTGTTTATTAGATTGACAAAGGATGTCAACATAATATACCGGTTTGCGTCAACACAGGATGTTTGTCGGAAATGAGGTTTAAATTATACCAATATTAGAGAGGGTGTGTCCAGACTAGAGAGAGTGTGCCCATACTAGAGAAAACCTTAGATGTAATAGGCAGAATCTCACAAGGACCAAGAATTTAATTACAGTCGCCACAAAAGACCAAATTTAGAGTGGTCCTTACAAATATATCATGATAAATTATTTATTTGCTCTTCAAGCAAATAAATAATTTATTATTTACTTGATGTCTTCAATACGTGCGAATTATAATTTCATTCATATTTTAATACGCCTCTCAAAATTTGGCACCCTAGTAAAATTTATTCAACTGTGTTTAATTTAACCTTAACGAAGTTGTGTATATACGCGATATTTAAAAAGCAATTTGCCTGTATACTAACGTTAGATCAGACGCAGAAGCTGAAAAGCAACATTTTTTAATTTGAGGGGTCGTAAATAACTTGACGGTGTTTTTAAATTTCGGTCTTTTGATATTCAGCAAAATTTCTCTTTAGTTGTTTACGTAAAGAAATTGTATGGCGTCATCGTAATTAAATGTTTATTTTTCTGGTCTGGAAAAGCAGATAAAGGTGTATGTCTACTTGCTGTTCTTATGCCGTTAATATTCATAGTAAATTATGCAAAGTAATAGGGGCCAGTGTGTTTGTGATTAGATAAGAATTTGAAAAAAAATTGACGATGGCATTTTAATCTAAGAAAACAAAATGTTTAATACATAATATTATGTATAGTGTTATTACTTCCTTGGACGGGCACTTTATCAGCATCTGCCTAGCCCTTTCGCAACTATGTTGGAGTCAGTTTCCAGTATAACCGGGTGCAGCGGGTATTTTACATGGAGCGACTGCCTGGTTGACCTCTCCAACCTAGGTACCGGATAACACGATACCCCTTGGTAAGACAAGTTTTCAAACTTAAACTCAATCTCAAAATCATTTATTTCAATTAAACCATTTACAGGTACTTTTGAATTGTCAGAGTCAGTCAGTCAGAAAGTTGAAGCTAGTTGCTCGTTCCAAACAGTAGGTTTCTATGGAGAAGAACGAGTAAGAAACTCCATGAACACTCTTTTAAAATCAGATAAATTTTACAAATTTAGGTTACATCATTCATGTTGAATCTAAGGGTACAATGTGAGAACAATGTAACACGTCTTGCATGTTAAAAGAGGTCTAGAGACAAATATAGTTATAATAACAATTCAAACCAAAATTTAAAATAACCGAGGCAGCTAAGAGATGACCAGTCCCAACCGATGGCGTCCGTTTAGCTTTAGTTTTTTATTTAGCTCAACCATTTTGACGGGAACCGAATGATCCAACACATGCGCCACCGGCAGCGAGACATTCAAGTGAGCATGACTCTCCCAACCGCCAGGGCATATTCATGTCAATGAGAGGTATACCTCGTAAATGGTAGCTTTAAAGAACATAGTGCTCACATGTATGTCAGACTGTCGACTGTCAAATGTTTGCGAATGACAACCGGGACCAATGGCTCCCTGCTCGGATTTCTTCGACTAGCACTTATAGATCAAAATTCATTTTCCCTTATTCTATACGCGGTAGATGGAGAATCGGATATATAGAACTAGCTGCTGCCCGCGACTCCGTTCCCGGTGTTTACTTGCGAGAGCCCTGTCGGCCCTGTCGCAAAACCCGTTCTTAGCAGACGCCTAATAACTATAATTTACCTTCCTGTCAAATTTCATCTTTATGCGTCGAGCGGTTTTCGATATTACGTGATGAGTGAGTAAGTGACCTTTCGCTTTTATATATTTAGATAAATAAATCAGCTGCCTTTATAAAAGTGGAACATCTAAACTAAATCCACGAAAAATGTTACCAATGGAGGGTCTAGAATCATGATTGTAATTCGCCCGATCAATTTCAGTCAAGCTGCCCTGCATGTTGCATGCTTGCTTGCATGCTACATGCTTGCTTGCATTCTGCATGCTTGCTTGCATTCTGCATGCTTGCTTGCATTCTGCATGCTTGCTTGACTGATCTCAAAGGAGACTAACCAAGTACGCAGAAGATATTATAGAGCTCAAGTGTGTGCGCAAACACGTTACAGGTGCACTCCATCTTCCATCACTCTCATAGACCGACGACAATCTGACACAACCCTAGAGAAATCATTTTACATAACCGACAACTTCCAAACTCTACTACCGAGAAATTCCGAATGAAAAACCCAATAACACTTTGCCGGACCTGAGAATCGAACCCAGGACTCTACGCTCAACAATCGTGCCCACGAGACCAACGAGGCAGTTAAGAATCATGATTATACAGAATCCATGCTTAAAGTTTGTATCACAATGTCCATCGTGTATCATACCATACCTCAGTTATTGAGAAATCAACGTAAAGAACATTGTAATTAAGGTCAACGTAAGTACAGAGCTCCACTGCATAGGTAATTAATATAACATCTAGAGCACAGTTTAAATCCAACAATGGAGTTTTAACAAACAAAAGATTCAGTAAAAGATAGTTCTGGTTTTTGTCGCAAACCGAGCCTTTTTTGTTTAACCCTCCGCCAGCCGGGCGCCGAGTGCTTTCAAAAAAGCCCAGCTTTTGTTGATAACCGCCCACATGGTTCAATTTTGTATATTAAAAGTCGTAATGTACTGTTATTATACTGGGTGTGAATTGATTACTTAAGTGCGAACGAATTCAATATTTGTATTAATAAAAGTCACATGTTACCGTGGCTTTCGTTAATTATGTTTATTTAAACATTGCCTCACACTACGGATTTTGGGTGTATTTACAAACATTATTAACTCACCTAAAAAGCTGCCTAAATCACTGCCTATAAATGCGGTTTCATAAATAACGAAATACGCCAACTATTTATGAATAATAAAAGTTGTGGTTTACATCACAGTTGAATAATTTCGAAAACTATTTCAATTTTCATTTAGCAATTATTACCAATAAATTATTCAGAGCCTATGAAAGCTGTTTATTAAAAATAACTTTGCGATGGTCGTTATTTACCATGAAATTTCCACGAAATGTTGTATTATTAGCATTTTAGCTCAAATAAGTCCACCGCTGGAGATTTATTTATGTAATTGGGTGGCAAACCAACCGATGCCATCGATTTGTCAGTTTGCTTAGTAGTCACCAAGAAGGTTATAGGTAAAAGTGGAGGCAACACTCTAAATACCTAAGTGAAACCAACTGTGGGCAGACGCTCTCTTTCTGAATGCATACATAAGAATGAGATAGTGATATGTGTTTTCTTTATCTTTTGTATGCATTCAGAAAAAGAGCGTCTGCCCACAGTTGGTTTCACTTAGGTATTTAGAGTGTTGCCTCCACTTTTACCTATAAGCTTCTTGGTAGTCACCGCTAGAGACATCTGGAATAACAGAGGCCTTGTATATTATGTGTCACCATGACAGAAACAAAGTTCGAATGTGTCATGTGCTTGTGATTATAAGTGTAACATTCATCCCTTCCAACTTTAACATAGCAACGCTGATTGGTGGCAGAGATACTAGGTATAGTATACAATGTGGGGATGACGATACTCCAAATAATGAATATACTCGTAATACTAGTTCATAAGAATATTTCAAAACTACCAAATAAAATAATCACCGAAAAAAAAAATCAAGCATACTAAAGAGCATATAAATGTAACCAAAATAGAACACCCTTTGAAATATTGGTTTACTAACCTGTGAGAAGAGCAGCAATTTTTGGCGCCATAATTTAATATCATTAATGCTCAATAAAAACAACACCAAATCCTGCCATGATCTTTTTTTGTGCTATTGCCATCGCCACCTTGTATAGGTTTCCTCTGATAGTTTGTCCACGGGAATCCACTGGTTTTTTTAATGGGGTAAACTTGCCACACCATTGCACCTTTTTTATTGCAATTATTGCAACAAACTACTGCAACTTTTGTAAGCCAGATTCAACAGTCATCATCATCATCATTTCAGCCGAACGACATCCACTGCTGAACATAGGCCTCCCCAAGGGGGGTTTTTGCCATAATCGCCACGCTTGGCCGGCGGATTGGCGATCGCAGTATGGTTGTTACAAAGGCACAGAGAACGCTGCTGCCCATTCTCTAATAAGTCCCGCCTCTTACGACACCCACGGGAAGATATGGGATGGTGCTATTCTTTACGTCCGACACCACACGGACTCTCGGAGATTCAACAGTGGCGACCACCAAATCATCAAGGTAATGGAAGCTAGTCACGAGTCCCGGAAAAACATTACAACTGTCTTGGATCCCGCAAAGAAATTAATCAGAAAAACACAGCGGAGGAGTAAGAATAACATATTTTCTACTTTCCTCCAAATCAAGCGAGAGAATCCACTAGATGTAAGAAACGATTCGAACGACGGGATTGGTTGATGTGACTAGAGCTTAATAATTCCAAATTCAAATTCAAATGACAGCATTAAACAGAAAGTAATCCCCGATTAAAAGCACTAAACATTAGACTATTTCTAAAGAAATGAAGGCTGTGCATAAAAACTCAAAGAAAATTAGGACAAGCCATGAAGAGATCTGTAAATCGTTGGCCGTTACATCTAAACGAGCGATTTACTCGGAGGAGTGGGCAATAAAATCACAAGAAAATCTCGTCAGTCTTATTAAAGGGACCCCTCTTGGTCATTACTCTGTTTCGGCGGAAAATTAAATGAGTTTGATATCTTTTTGTACAGGAAATTTGGACTTGTTTTATGACAACATCTGTATGACATGATAAAAGTCACGTTGTTTGCCGTGCTCTCTTCGAGTTTTGATTAAATTTGGCGCCCGTGGATTGGTTGAAAAATATCGTAAAAATTATTGTTTTTATTTATATGTATATGGACATTTATTTAACCCTTAAAAAGTCGTGATGGCCTGGTGGTTAAAGTATTCGCCTCTCATGCATGATGTTGTAGATTTGGTACCGGGCAAGTACCAATGTTTTATTTTCCTAAGTCATAATTCATTTGTCAACATAAGTAGGTACAATAAAATAGTTGTTATGCTAATAGTGCGGTATTTATTTATTTCTTATTTTTTTATGTTATGCCTGAAGGCGTACAAAAATACGTAAATGGATTGACATTTTAAAAATAAATTAAATTTTCAGTATTCAAATTAATTATTTTTTTCAATTTATATTATTATGTAATTTTTAATTTTATCTTGGACATCCTTGACGTTGGTGTAGGAAAACATCGTGAGGAAACCCAGACTATAATAATTAAAGTCTGTAATCGCCAACCCGCTTTAAGCAAGAGTGGTGATCAATTCTCGTGCCATCTCAATGTGAGAAGAGATCTTTGCCCTGCAGTGGGACAATAAAGCCCGTCACATATATACATATATATATATAGCTAGCCACCACACATGGTAGCTATAATATAGCTACCGTCTGCGGTCGTTCATTTGTTTCACATTTTTGAAATATTATGCCTTGCTTATCTGTCCACATATTTTGGTGACGTAATAAACATATATATTATAGCTGAGTCTGTGGTTACTCAAAGATTACTATAGAAAATATATCGTAATATGCCTTGCTATGAATTGTATTATTATATATTATAGCTACATCTGTGACGGGCTTAATAGGCTGTTTTTTTTCTCTCTTAAAACAGTAGTTGTATTTCTACCGCTTTAAGGGTTACTAAATGTTTGTCTTTATTTTTTAAATAAAATTCGATATTAACACCGAATTCGAATAGAAGACAAAATGGTCATGTTTATTTTCCGAAGGCAAAGTGTCTAAACGCTACAAGAAACGGGTCTGTATCTGATAAATGTTGGACCGATAGTATAATTAATGAACGCGAGAGATAATCATCGGAGCCTTACCTAAAAGGAGATTTGTTACGATATCAATAAAACCACTTACACACGTCATGTCTTATACTAAGCCATTTTGTTGCGCTACGATAACAGATAATCTTTTACTCAAACATAAATTTACTTTATTTCAATCTAATATATAAAAATCTTGCGTCTTCGTGTTTATTATCGGGCTCCTCTAAAACGGACCGACTTTAATGTTATTTTTTGTGTATATTTGGTAGGTCTGAAAATAGGTCGAATGCTATTTTTTTTTTTATTATGGCTAAACAACGTTTGCCGGGTCTGCTAGTAATATTATAATATGATATACGTCTAATGGAAGCTTTCTAAGTCAATGTTTGTGTAGTAGCCGCACAGAGGGCTAATTCACGTAATTTTATGATGCGCCGATGAAGTTGTAGTGCAGTTGTAGTTAAGTTCAAGTCTGAGTGATAAACGGTATTCTTGTAATCTTTCTACTGCGCGTAAGCTGCGCATGAACTGCACGTCAACTGTACGACAACCAAACTCTACCAAAATTACTGATGTTGTAGCCATATGAGAGAAAAAATATTATTCACTAATTCGATTACATTTCAATGAATATGACGTTATTATAATATTAAAATAATACCCTAGTACAGATTTTAGTACATTTTAACTGTCATTTTGAGACATCAAACGAATAGTAGAATACCGATCATGTTGCGTTCCGAAGCAAGCACCAAAGACGCGCAACAGTAGAATGCCGTTATTGCGCTCGCGTGACGCGAACTTGACGCGAGCTTCTGACAGCGGTAGAGAATACGAAAAGCGTTGTTTTGATCGAAACTTAACTGCAAATGCACTGCAACAGCACTTCTTTAGTTACGTGAATTGGCCCACAGTATTAAGTGCGAGGAACTCATGACTGAGTAAAAACCGTAGAAATCGATGAGTGACCATTTCCTACCGAGAGTCCTCCGTGATTCAGAAAGCACGTAAACCCGTTGGTCCCGGCTGTCATTTGTAGTTCTTTGGCAGTCGTTTTAAATCCAGCCAAGCCAGAAAGTCTGACAACAAGTCTTAACAAGGGGTGTCGTGTTACCCAGTAACTGGGTTGTGGAGGTCAGAAAAAAAAACAAAAAAAAAGAAAAAAAAAATACCGGTAACAAAATAATACTGGTAATCAAGTAGTTTATTTGTTTATACTTCATGCACAAAGGTACATAGTAGTTCTTATTGATTAGTTGAAAATTAACTAAAATACAACAAATATAGAGTTAAAAATTTCGCACGAAGTTGCGAAAAAATAGCTAGTAATCAGTTATATGATAACTGCTCGAGCTTTGCGCTGTACATTTTTTTATTACCTCCATAACAATGTGTAATGTAAATTACTTTGTAAGCAATAACCACAAATACATAATTTATAAAATATTAAAGGTAGTACAAACTTACCACAATGAAAAGAAAAAGTTCGATCTGAATCAAATGGCTCAGAGAATCCGACTCTGAGCCATTTGACACGCAATTTTACGAGCCAGTATCAATAAAACGAATTCATAAACGTTTGTATTGTTGAATATTGCTACAAGAACGATTCTTTTAGATGGTATAAAAATACAGGAGGGCCTAACACAGGCGCGCGAATTTGACTTAAGGTAAATTGGATTGATTTGATTTTTTTTATACCTTTTTCATTTTAAAAGGCTTTTGCTTGGCCGCAAGTCAGTGCGGCCTAAGGTGGAGCACGCCAGCTAAATTAAACCAGTTCACTCGTGCCTTGAAGATACCCCGATTACACTTATCGGGGAACAGCATGGCGGGAATTTTACATTCTGGCATTTCGCACAATAAATGCGGGAGCAAAGCGCTTGGTTTGAGACCGTGGAACTGCAGTACCGAATAACGGTGACGCTATGCCATATCTCTGCTTGTTCGATGATGGAATAGGGATGGGGGAATTATGTTGTGTGATTCCAAAGTATACTCTCCATAATGTACCCGACAAAAGACAAGGGAGTCTTAACAAGGGAGTCTTCAAAACCTGTTTCGCACAGAATACAGTACATAGTCAAAAGATTTTTATTATAGCAATTAAATGTACTAATTGTGCTGCGACAAGCTTACATGACAAGTAAAACTAAATCCAAAATGTCCCCTTGACTGTTGAAATTACCCCTAGAGTTATGTTGTCATTCTTAAACTGCTAATTGGACAGGTGAGCTCATAAGATAGTTATACTTTTAATTCGAAAATGCACTCGAATCGAATGCTTGCACTAATAATGCTAGTCGTAAAAAATATATAAAATGTCGTATTCCAATTCGAAAACCATTCCAATCGAATACTTCTAGGCTTTGCGCTTGTGCTAAGCCTAAAGTATTCCTACTTCAGAGTTTATTGTCCGTATTCAAAGTGATTGATCGATAAAAATATCCAACAAAAAAGTATTTTGTATTTGTTTTCGTCATTGCTTAATTGTAAAGCAAAACATAATTCATTTATGAAAGTATTTTCGTTGCATGACTTACAAGTTACAAGGATAAGCAGCATTGAACACAGTCATATACGGTAAAAGATTTAAAAGATAAAACTGATATTCGGGTAATTATGCTGATTTAGGTATTATAGGTAGGTAGGTAATATTATAATACATATGTCAATATTTCTAACTTAAAACAGAATTAACAAGGTTATTAATTTTATGATTAGAGATTTATAAAGGTACAAGTTTTTCGCCCAATTATATTGTATTATTCAGGTAGTAGGTGTATGTAGACAGTATTTCAATTCATATGTCAGTATTTCTATCTCTAAACATTACCTTCATTTCCGAATTACGGTATAATCCTACTTCAAACCTTTTCGTTATTGAGTAAAAGGTATAAAATCACTGAAACCGAAAATATCCGAATAAAATGGCTGTCTCATCTTCCGCCATTTCCGAGTATTTTAGCGGATCTCTTTGACGACATTCAATCTCAATGATGACTTGCAGTAGCTCAGCTTCCTTACACACGGTATCGTTTAACAAAATAAAGGTAAAATCCGTCTGACTTTGTACTGTAATCGAATAGATTTTAAAAGATTAAAGAATCATGGCGAGATCCATGCATTCATTTGTGTGAAAAAGAAAATAACATTTAGAGGGTTTAAAATATTTTCCAATGTGGAGAATACATTACCAGGAGTAGATTGATATACTTACCATATTTTTAAACCTCCGCATAATTAAAATATGTTGAAATGAAAATAACACTTTTTCGTGTTATCTCGTCGCCCATTTTGTGTTTATAAAAAAAAGAAAATGACAAGTGACATTAACGGATCTATCAAATTGGCAGAAAAGTGATGTGATAAGTGTGTGGAAAAAAATAATCATTATTCGTGACATTATTTCCCATAAAACGATGCAATTTTAGTGTAAGAACTGCAAAACGGTGGCTGTCAGTATCATTGTTACTATCAGCCGCCGTTTCATTCTAAAATAATAAGCTATTCATTAAACTATTCACTATAAACATCCATTTTTATTGCGGGGGTTTAAATTGCTTGAAGATACTCTTTAGGTACCCAAGAGAATAAGAATTAGAATTTCAACTTCTCTAAACAACTTTTTTTTTGTACAAATTCTGCCATGATTCTTTAAGATGAGAATGGCGTGACTTAAGTTTGTGCGGTCGATGCTGGGAATTATCATTGTGGCTTTTTCTATTCCATTTGTGCTTTTAAGTTATGAATATTAATGTGGATGTATGAAGAGAGAGAGAGGAAGGCGAATGAAAAGATGAATGGATCGTGTGAAGAATGATATGAATGAAAAGGGAGTGAGTGAAAGCATGACGGTTGACAGAATGGAAGAAGAAAACATGTTGCGCCGACCCCAGGTAGGGTAGGTAGGGTGTGGGTGTGGATGATGATGTACTTTTCAAGTTTATCTTGGACATCAGAGACATTGGTGAAGGAAGACATCGTGAGGAAACCTGAACTTATAAATAATACAAGTTTGCAACCAATCCGCATTGAGCAAGCATGGTGATCAAGGTTCGAACCACGGAACGGGGCCTCAAGTCTGCTATTACAATAGTGTCAGAATGGTCCATCATTGATTTCATAATTGTTGATTTTGACAAGTTTGGTAATCTACTAATATAATGGCGTCATTATGACTTTCCAATGGTCAACCACTGACACGCCATTGAAAAGAAATGTTATAGAATGGTAATCTCGTACAAAATGACAAATTAATGACTGACTTAGGCGGTAATCTGCTAAACTTTTGACAGTTCCTTTGATCAGTGACCTACCATTAGAACGTCATTGTGCAGTCATTGCTTTTAATTCGACCGACCAATTATCGACCATAATGAATTTAGCAGATTACGAACTTTTAGCAAAATGACAATGGGATCGTGTTGGAATGACGAAATTATAAAAATAGCAGACTTGGCCCCCAGATAAATAGAGTTCGAATGGTAATGTGGGCGTGGCAAGCGCGCCACAATTATCATTTGACAATCATAACTCGACACATTCGTGCACCGCGTTTAGTGTGCTTCGGACCACTTCGGAGAAGAAATCTCTGCATTAAAATGCCATATTGTGTCATAATAACTTGCAAGACAAAAAGTATGTGTATGTATTAGAAATTAAAATAGTGAGAGTCAAACAGCGACACTGGTTTTAAAACAAAATTGAAGCGAGGGCCTTTCCAACTCTATTTATCTGTTCCGTAGTTAGAATCTTCTCTACATAAGAAGCCTTTACCTTGCTGCGGGACGATAATAGATTGCCTGGTATATTAACTATATTAATTATATTATTGTCTGGGTGTTGTTTATCTATATATGTATGTATTTAAAAATGTATATGTGTATGTATATCAGGTGTCTGACACACATAATACAGGGTCTCCCTAGTTCGGGGTCAGATGACCGTGTGTGAAATGTCCCCACATATTATTGACGTGACAACGTCTTATAATTCGATAGAGCCGGCTGCACGCACGAAAAAACATGACGTCATGCGGCGTTACGGCGTTACATGACGTCATGCGGCGTTACCTCGCTCTGCGGCGTTACCTCGCTCTGAGGCGTTCCAAGTGAAAAGTGAATGTGGTGTCAATTGTTTATAGCAACGATAATTACAGCGATGAAGGTAATGATTCTTTCGCGTTGTCACGTTCAACTATCGTCAGTAAACCGACTTTACAGACAACCAATTTTTATTATTAATTATTATTATTAAATATTTTTTTTGCGATTTACATTTGGTATTCCAGTTAGTTACGCTGTAAAGAAAAAGCCCATGTAAGGAACGTACCCAAACCAATTTCTAAAACAGTATCGAAGTCAAAAAGATACTTCTGATTTTATTCAAAATTTTTAAGAGTCTACAAAACAGTCCTTTGATAAAGGGGTAGACAGACTGACAGATACAGATGGATGAGCGATAGCAATTGGACTCCATTCCAACCCTGTGAGCACTGAAGCCTACAAAAGGAACTTACCCGAACCAATTTCAAAAACAAACATCTTTTGAACACTGTAACAACAAAAATATGTATCTAAGTCAAAAAATGACTTCTGACTGAAACCAATTCGCTCCAATCATAACGGATTTCCGTTTCCACCGTCCGTATAAATTGCTTTACTTATTTTCCGGCCCGTTTTCATTAATCACGCATTTCGAGGCACTCTTCCGTTCTTAATTGGCTCCGTTTTATCATTGAAACAACACCTGTTACTGTGAATGCAGATGTAATTATATTTCGAAATATTTCTCGATAATATGCTCTCGACAAACAATTTCGTTATTAATTTCACTGAAAGTGGTTGAATTTTTTTTAAATGAGCGCTGAAATTGAGCTTCAAGGGAGAGTTTTTCCAGTAGTTACGATATCGAGTTTGAATATACTCTAGTCACATCGATTGAAACCTACAGTCATTTTCTTATAGTTCCATTGTTTTGTTTAAGTTTAACATTGTATAATATTATTTACACGGTTGCGTCGAGTGAAAGACTGTTCTTTTTAATTATTAATAACTTCAAAGAGTGCAGATTAAAGCTGTTATTGTGAAGAAACGAGGTTTCATTGAAAACTTCCAAATGTTCACTATCAGACACATCTCTTTAACTTATTTTCATTACGTATTTATGCCTTAGTCCGGGACAAATCAATTTTTTTTCTTGCTTTCAAGTCATCTCTCCAATTTGCTACGTACTTAGGTGGTTTTATGATTAGAAATATGACTAGAAATCTAATAAAAATAATGAAAGACTTTAAGTAAGTATATTGCAGAAGAATATCCTTACCATCTGACTTGGATAACCTAAGTTAGAAGTACCTAAGGGTTATTCTGACTGTGCACTGAAGGTAGTGGAATATTGACATATATATAACTAAAACTTTCAAAGTAATAAGAAGTACCGGTAAACACCTTCAAAGTAAACATAGTTACGATATTGCAGTTCTCAAACGGAGGTCGGTCCCCAGGTTGCATAAGTCCAAAGCCAGTAGTCATAAAGGATGTAATCACGAAATTCCCTAAGATAAAGCATTGCGGAACTGGGTAGTTCGTATAAATCCTGGACAATGCGCGCTATTACCAAAGCGGACAATCATGCAAGATTAATCGTGTAAAACGCTGCGCGTTCTAAATCACTGCATGTGGGTGTGTTTGTGTACATACGTGGGGGTATGTGGGTGTGTTTGTGTGTCTGGTCGCCGACTGCGGTTCGACATGTTAACTTATTGGCTTTGGCCTGTTGGAAGCTGTCAAATCATTTATCGTGTGCATGGTGGGAGTTCACCATTGTTTATAGTGACGTGGATGAGTGGATTGCGTGAACATGTTATTAGCTATGATTGTTGTGGTTCAATTCACAGCGTAATAATTATGTAATGATTGTGTGCGTGTGTGTATTGTGTTATGTGCTGTACAGTCAACAGCAAAAGTAGATGATCAAAATGATGAATCAGAAATTCAATAATAGTAGGTATAATATTAATACTATAATATAGTCATAATATAGTCGAAGTGATTCAAAAGTATGTGATTGTCACACACATACTTTTGAATCACTTCTACGCCACACAGTTCTGACGCGAACTCCGTTCATTAGTATTGAATTTCTGATTTTCATCATCTACTTTTGCTGTTGACTGTACATTTTGTGACTCTTTTTTATTTAGCTCGACAAGATATCTTACATTATTTTTGACGAACACAATCATGAAAAAAATATTGCTGTAATAAAAATAAGTTATAAACTGGTTCGCCTAAAACAATCAGCCAAATAATACTGGTAAACAAAAACAATTAAAAAAACCCATACCTTTATCCCTCCCATTTAGCTTTCCAAATCCCTGAATTTCCTAGGCTTGGCTTCCACGAAATAACTCTTAGATAGGTACATAAGCCTGCTGCTTATCTGCTAGCGCCCGAGCGTATTAAACGTAGTGAATGGCTCGCAGTTTCGGATCGCTCACACTGGGATACTAGGTTTATAGTGTGGTATTGACTGTGTTGAAATGGAGCATAATTTAATTAGAATAATTTGTGTATAAATAAATTCTAAATCTGCAAAAGACATGAAGACGTGAATTATTTTTATTTGTACATGTTTTGTTTCGAAGTTTTTCAACGGTTTTATCTTACACTAGCTACTCTTTGTCCGTGACTTTGCCCGTGTGAATTTTCTTACGGATTCCTATTTTTGTAATAATAATATATAGTACTCAGGAATAACGTGACTTCGTATTGGTGAAATAATTATTGAAATCGATTGAGTAGTTTCGGAGATAACCAAATACATGCAATCAAATACCTCCTTATAATATTAGTATAGATTTGACCCATTTTTTTCTGTGGAGCTAGCGTGTATCACGAAAAAGTCACAGCTAAATTGGTACGGCATAATGAAAGATTACCGGAAGAGTATTTGAAAAGTTTCAGATAGAAGCATCGTGCTTAAAGGGGTCCACTTACAGGTCGTCAAAAAGGACGAAAATTTTTGAGTTACAGCGCCGTTGAATTTCATATGACCCTGTGCGACCTTACGCATAACGACCTATATTTCGAAGAATATATTCGGCACAAATAAATGTAAACTCAACGAAATATTATTTACATAATTTTTATCTAAACTTGAAGTGTCTGTTTGTAATATTAAAATAACAGCCTTTTACTGTTTACATTTAAATGGTTACACTGTAGGTATTAAAAACATCTATTTTTCACATATTTGTTTGTCTATCTATCTATCTGTCTGTCTTTTTGTGCGGGGTAATCTCCGAAACGGCTGATCCGATTTTGACGGGCACTTTCACTGGCAGATAGATGATGTTATCAGCAGTAACATAGGCTACTTTTATTTTAGAAAAAGAATTAGGGATCCGTGCAGAAAAAAATAAAACCCCACAGATAACCGAAATTCAGGCGGACAAAGTCGCGGACATCAGCTAGTAGTTAATAAAGTATCACATAGCTGTTCACCCTCAGGTACTATAAACTATTTCAATAAACTACCGATCGTTGCTTAGACAGACAAATTCTTCACTGTCCCTTATCTCATATTTATAATACCCGCGGGTTCCATATTACTAATGACGATCAATAACTGGGACTTGGCATAATTAGCAGGTATTGTAGAACAATCTATTTGGTTTACAGGCAAAAATATTCGACTTTCTACTACACTCACAATATTTTTTTACTACATTTTTTATATCGGGCACGCAGGTATCCCTAGTATGGTCAGCAAAGAAAGTGGATTAACATTTCAGATTTTTTTATCATAATTCTTGAGCACAAAATAAAGGAAATACGGACAAAAAATCAAGATAAAATAAACTCTTGACAATAACCTGAAATACTGTAAAGTATTACTTACTTCGTATTTGTTTTAGTCTTTTTAGAGGACATGAAAATGTAATAGTGTTAATTTACTTTTGTTGCCTACGTGCTCAAGATAAAAAAATAAAATAAAATATTGATAGTGTAGTAGAAAGATGAATATTTTTGCCTGTAAACCAATTAGCTTGTTCGAGTGTACCTACCCAGTTGGCGGAACAATATTTCACTGTAGCGTTTCCTAATTAATATATCGAGAGTTAATTAATTTGTAAGGGAGTACGTACGGCAATTTGGATAATAGAAATAGATTTGAATAACTATTAAATAGAAATTTGGTGATGTTATTTACGTTTCCAAGTATCGAGTTGAATGTTAAGCCAAAATTAGTTGCAAGTTCAAAGGTTATTTTGGTGCCTTCAAGTAGTCAGATTTAATAGAAAATGCTGTGCTTTAATGTTTTATATTATGTTGTTATTCATGTTTAATTAATTTAATTAAAGTTCATTCACAAAGATACAAAGATGGATTAATAATGCCTTAGGCATTCTCTGCCAGTCAACTAAGGGTGGTGCAGAGATAACATGGAAAAGAAATAAAAAAAAAAAACTATAAGATAAAAAAATAAAATGAATAGGTACCTCTTATTGTTTATAATTTACAGACGTACATCTACTAAAACTGAAGAAGAATTTAATTTTAAAGAATAAATATCTAAGTACAATATAAAATAAAATGTATTAGCCTTTTGCCGCGAGGCCCGACTTCGTCTGTGTGAATTTCGGTTATCCTGGATGCAGACAAATTCGCGGGGGTCATCGCGTAAAAGTAGCCTATGACCTCTCCCGGGGTTCAAGCTACCTTCATACCAAATTTCATCAAAATCGGTTCAGTCATTTCGTCGTGAAAGCGTAACAGACAGACAGAGCTACTATCGCATTTATAATATCAATTAAGGATTAGTTTATAGTAACTTTTTGGAACTTTCACACTCAAGCTCAGCCTGACTCTGTCACTATTTTGGCTACATTTTTTGACATTGACTGTCGCTGAGCGGACATTGCTACTGAATCTTAAACGTTTTTAATTATAAGAGTTGTCCTTCAAAGCTGATCCGGATATTGTTTTTTTCCAGCCCAATAAAAAATTAATTACAACTCTTAGAAGTAATGATCCAAAAATAAACCAGAAATTGGTTCAAACAAATTGAGTTTGCCAATTTATAAATTACATGTTTCCGACCTGTTTCGTTACATTCACTGAGTCACACAAAGGGACAAACATCAAACAATTAATTTGTGCTCAGTACCAGCAATATTGAATTTAATTGAAGGGCCAATTAATAAAGGTATCGATATTAAAGTTCGTCATTGCGCATTTTATTTGGTTAATTATGAAATCGTTTTGGTGTTGTCGGTGGTGGCCAGAGGAAAGTGGAATGTATTGTAGATAAAATAAGGTTTCTACTCAATTAGATTCATAATTTCGTTTTTCAGGAAATGTAGGGTTCCTAAAAGATGTACTTGTATAGTACAAAATGGTGAAACTCGGTATAAAATGGATACCCATCCACGGACCAACCGCGCGCAAAGCGCAGCTTAAGAGTCAATTCATCTATTCTGTAAAAATCATCTCCTATGAATTTTCTCCTATAAAAATTCTACAGAATACGCTGTCCTAAGACTTCATTAAAATATTTTGAGTGACATTTTTCAGTGTCCCATCGAGTGTCTTGCTGCACTTCTCGGTAATAACATTTTTACTTTTGTTTGCACGTAAAGTTAATGGAGCATGATGATAAATGTTATGTATGGTTTATGAGTTTTCCTTTTACAGAGTATATCAACATAAAGATAACGGCTCATAAAGGCATGTACAGTCAACAAAAGAGGTAAGTTACCAGGATCATCAGACGTAACTGAGGTTTTCTGAGAAACCGATGCGACGGAATTCTTCTAAATGCTTGATTTAATTCAACTCAATTTTCAATTTAAAATATGTTTACCTACCATAAAATTAACATAACTGCACTTACCCTAAGATACATTAAAATCATAATAATAATACTAACACTTTATGAGGCTAACAGTTCGCCTTTCAAAGTTTGTAATAGATTATTTAGAACTGTATGTCTATTCTGTTACAATCTCCCTCGGTGAACACCTAGGTGAAGTGAGCTGTCATCCGTCCTTTTGCTTTGTCAAATCCCTAGCATCGGGACGGATGACAGCTCACTTCACCCAGGTGTTCACCGAGGGAGATTGTAACGGAATAGCACTACCGATCACAAGTTATACAAGACACTCAACTAAACAAACAAACAATGGAATTAACGCAATTTATTGAGCTCAGAAATGAATTAAAATACCAAAGTAGATTATTAGCTGATCGCACGGCTTGATTTAAAATTTGAAATCATACATCAGTTTTTAAAACTTCAACACTTCACACTTCTTCTGATGACTTTGGTTACCTATCTCTTTTGTTGACTGTACTTAGACAGTTATAAAGAATTGGGGCAAGTGATAAGTGAAGCTACCTGTTACTTGCTCTGGCAATGATTACGTATGAAAGCTTAGCTTGTGGCTTTGGTATGTAGATCTTCTTGAAGATCGAGATATGATATTTTGATTTCTATAGATTGATTCTTATGCAGTTAAATATATTCATTTGAGTGTAAATGTTTTAAATTTACGTAACCAACAGGTGTCGAACGGGATCCTATTATTAAGAGGAAACACAAGGGCCGTTTTTCCATACAAACTTAGTCCCCTGTTTCCTCCCTGGATAATGCCAGTAGATCAATTTTTTTTTTTTTTAAATATCCATGGCTACTATTGGCATGTCCCTATGTTTTCCTTTTTCTCATAAATTTATTATTAAAAGAGATATGAATATTCAAAAACCTAAAAAATTGGCATGATTTTCCGCTGTGTTCAAACATTCAGAAAACAAAAGACAATGACAAAAATCGGCTCGAATATCGAATAGCGTCCGACAGACTTTTTATATTAATGATAATTTATAATATAAAACAGTAAGAATTATACAGTACAAATAAAATCTGTAGAAGTACACCGTTCAAAAGTAATTTTAAATAGTTATTCAATTTTTCAACACGTTTCCTATCTGCAATTTCTATTAGAAATGTTGCCAATACCAAAATAAAATAACATCGATACTATTGCACTTGCAAATCTATTGCATTACTATCATTATTTAACTACTTAAGTGAATTTATTACATGTATAAGTCGTAACTCGTAATTCTTATAATAATAAATAGTGTTTAATTATATTTTTGAATATAATATATAATAATTTTATATAATTTAATTCGATTATATTATTAGCAACACTTGATCTTGTAGTTGTCATTGATAATTGTCTAAAAGTTTTAATTTTTCTCCATATAGGCAAAATTCAAAGCAGACATATTATAAGTCGAAAAATATATTATGTTTATATCATAATTAATAATAATGGAAGTGGGAGAGAGGAAATTGAGCAATATTGTTGTAATTGCATAGTTGGGTGAAGAACCGTAGGTTGCTGTGCACATACAATGACAATATTATGGTACGGTTGGGCAAGACATCAAACAAATATAACCCCTCCAGCCCAGTTTTCCGACGATATATTAATTAAATATGATGATGTACTGTTTGATGAATAATAAATTGTTAAAAAGTAAACACATGTTTTTTTTCATGCACCTACATCCCAGAATAATGTAAGTAGGTAGGTATGTTATAATTATGTATATTTACTATGAAAACATATGATTATGCGAGGATAATGTGCCAAAAATCATTATGTAATTAATCATTATATAGTTTATTTCATGTTAGTTTTTTTTGTTGTTCAAAATTGGAAGTATTAAGTGGACAACTTTAAAGAACTATAACTTTTTTTGGTGTACTTCTTATAGAATACTAATTATACTATCAAATTCTATAATTATTTTCCTTTTTAATGATATATAGTTCATCTTTGTCGGTTCTGGCCGAGTCTTGAAGGAAACCTTGTCATTCTCCTTTGACTTGATTATATAAAAAATAGAAAACATAGGAACACGGCAAAAACCTTTCTTTATTTTTTAATGAAAAAAGCAGTTAAATCGGTTAAGTTTTGGAGAAGAAATCAGGGGACTACGAATCATTGATCTTGTGTACTTTTAATAGGTATTTTCGGTCAAAGCTGCAGTTGTCTCTATCGCGCTCTGCGGTTCGTGTTCGGGCATCGCGCGACAGCAATAGATTTTACAAATACCTAATTTTCAATTCTCTAGCCCGTGGTGTTTCCTCTTAAGACTCCGTTGTCTGTATGTCCGTCTGTCTCTTCGTCTCTAACAGAACTGCATCTTTTGAATCGATGCAGTTCGTGACAAAAGTGCAGTAAGTACTTAAATACAAGATGTGTGGACAAGCAGATTATATTTAAATTGCGACAAAAAATATCAACTCTAACATTCAATAAAAAACATCGAGTCTAGAATCATGTACTAAATTCATCGTAATCATTTACCTACACGAATATTAAAAAAGTATGTCGGATCAGTCAGGATTTAGTTCGTTAGATTCAATCATCATGTGGGCAGAATATGGGTTTCGTGCAATGCAAACACACTGGGTATAGGGTACAATACATGGCGTTTATTAAAACAATTTAGCACTAACTCAATTTAAGTAAACTCACATACAAAATACAAATAGTTCACTTCACTTCAACAACGAATTGAAAGTATAGTTTCGGGACGTATTAGCTCCGATGCGATCAGACACTGGATTCTGAATGTGGGCTGAAAACATCACGACTCTGTAGGAGCGCACCAAAAGTAGTCGTAGAACACGTGTTCTCGATAATGGCGCGCTTGCGATCCGTTTCACGTTCATACTATTGACCGGATTCGACAAATATATATAACTATTAAACTAAAAAAAATAATAAAACAAGGCATCAATAAATTTCTCCACATCACATGAACATGCCCAAGAGACTGGCGGCATTGCCACGTAGGCAATGCTTAACCTCCTCCTTCATGATAATAGGATATAGTCGTAGGTTGTTGTATATAATATTTGATTCTTGTTTGTATGTACTTATACACTGCTCCGGCTCACACACTAATTCATTGTTGAAATATAAGGAGTGGTCGTCTACTGTCAACATTTATAAATACATATGTGAACACTATGTATCTATTAATGTATATATCTTTGCCGTCATTCCTTAACTTGGGATACTTTGTATCTACTTAAAAAAAAAGACGTATACGATTAGATAGATAATAAAATTGTCTGTAAGATAGTGAAAGTTTTGTTTAAATAAACCTGGTAGATTTTGTGTGATTATCAATGTTTTGTCCGCGTCAGACACAACTTCACGAGTTAATTAAACTATTTAATATGAACTTAATCAAAAATATCCACATACTAAATGATTAAAAGAATGTTCTAGTTAGGACAAGGCTAGGCAGATGATGATGAACTCTTTATCATTGTCTACTTCTTTGGCTCGTGTTCACCAACATTCAAACAACCGATTACGTATTTTAACAGTTGTTTTTATCAATTGACGACACGGTTGGCGCAGTGGCTGAGCGATCGACTGCTGCGCAGCGTGTTGGCCGTGTGTGAAAATGTCCCCACATATTATATTATAGTATTATATTATATATTTTTTTCAAATAATTTACACTACATATTTTGACGTGATTGTCAGTTTAAAACCTGTAAAAGTCGCTTATTAGCGCCTTAATACAGTGTGTTTTATACAAGGTACATCGTATTCACGTATAAGTACCTATATATTTCCTGTAAATGCAATATATTGTAAACATCTGTTTTAAAAAGAGTAAGTATGGAGTTTCTAGCCCATTCTTCTTCGTACAAAACTACTTTTTGGAATGGGCACCTAGAATCAATTTTTTTTCTATTTGACGTTCAAAAGTGCCATACTGGTCTAATTGAAATAAATGATTTGACTTTGACTTCGAGTCCATCGTTGTCCCTTTCATCTGTTATATTATAGTCTTTTTCATTCCACATCACATTGTACTGACCACAGATATAGATAACCCCTAGATAACGCAAGTATCACGATCTGTATGAAAACCAAGTGTGCCATTTTTTGACTACCTATTATATGAGGTCACAATGTTTTGTTTTTCTTAAATTTGGTATTACCAGGCATTCCTGAGGGTATTAGATTAAAAATAATAGTTTTTTTTTTAATTAATTACGCATAATATGAATCACAAAATGACTTACTGATGGAAGGAAACATTTACTTTATTTTTTTACTTACGATTTTTATGCGTAAGCTAGGCACGAAACTAGGCACGCGAAGTAGTTGCTCTTGCGTTATCTAGGTCTATCTATATCTGTGGTACTGACCCAGACAAGCAACAAAGACATGTCAACAATGAAGTGTCAAGTGCTCCACTATAAAAGCTCAACTTTATAAATGGTTGCTCAACAATAGCTTGAAACGGTCAGTTGTCAGATAAACTTGTGGAAGCACTTCCTGAAGATATAGGTTTAAAGAATTAATGTCTAGATAAGGCTAGAACTATCTGTTCTTGAAGATCGAGATATTATGGTGTCTGAAGACAGTAGGCGCCTTTGTTTCGTAGCAGTAAGGTTGGTTTTGTTACTGCAGACGTACCGTACGTTGATATTGGTGTTGCAAATGATAACAGCTTCTAAATGAGATAAGGACGGTTATATATATTACAGAGACAGACCCAAAATCTTAACCCAGATAAGCCTCAGGGAGATGCGCCAGAGAGATGCGTCGTATAGGTATTCTAAATTGTGAAAGTTTTTAATTGGCAAATTATAGCGCCTATAGTAAGTAATTTAATAGATAGATATTAGACTGTAAGCTTCCTGAATAATAAATAAAAATGTTTTGTATGACATTTAAAAAATAAACCTTTTATATTTTAGATAGGAATATTATTTTTGGTATCTATGGACGATGTAGTATACCGGCTAAAGGGGACGCCTTTCTTAAGTTATACTGTACTTATATTGTAGAAAATGAAAAAGTGCGAATATATAGAACATAGAAAAATAACAGCGACACTTTTATATAACTCTCCTTTTGGTTTTACCATAAGAATAAAAATGAATTTAACATAATTTTTCACTCACAACTGCTAATATTATTACCACGTGGCATTACGAACCGAGAACATTGAACTCCTCTTTTATCTCGTCTCAAAAGAAATGTATATCCACTTAGCATAAAGCGTGGATCGCGTGTGGACGTATTATTACGTAAATTGTATGTTCCAAGCACCTTGGATGCTCCCTACGTTCCGAGAAGAACATTATAGACGAACATTTTGAGGATTTTTGCGTGACTGTTATTTATAGGTAGGTATGTAGTATGGGGTGCGTTATGGGGGTTGAAAAAAGGGGTTGAAAGTTTGTGTATATTTTGTGGTATTTTTGTTATTATGAATTTTTCATTTCCCTGGAAAAATCTTTTCATTATTATTTGAAGGTAGTAGATATCGTGATCCTATTTTCTATTTTAAATAAAGTCAGCAAGACAAAAAAGTCTTAGTTTTGACCCAGATACGCCATCATTCACATCACACGGTAATAATAGCTGTTCAGTTAGTTATTTTACATTTTTACAATCTTCTCGGTCTGAAAAAGTATTCTGCCGTCGATAGTTTCCAACCAAAGTTTGCGATAAATACGTACAAAGCTGATAGGCTAGCAGTAGATTCAGAGGTCCCTACCCAAGAGTAAGACGCCTATTTGCAATGCTTTTTGCATAGGAAGCTTTCGTCACTACTCGGAGCTTTTCAGAACGTGCAAGAAATAAAATAAACACTATGAGTTTCCTTTCGAGTTGTTCCCGACTTATTTATTGTAATCTCAAAGTCAAAGTCAAATCATTTACTTCAATTAAAGTTCAGTCATAATCTTCAGTCAGAAAGTTGAAGCTAGTTGCTCGATCCAAAACGTGGGTAGGTCTCTATGGAGAAGAACGAGCATGACACTCTTTTAAATCAAGTTTTTACATAATACTAGTTACATTGTTCTTGTTGCTTCTACATGTGAAAACAATGAAGGTAATCTAGCAATACAAAATATTAAATATGGCTTGTGACTGCGATGTGAAATATCTTAAATCGAAAATGCGAGAAAATCATAATATATTATAGCTTTGCTAATTGTATTTTTTTTGTACGCTTAATAGACGGCTACTAATTTATTTCAGCCCGGATTTTGCCCATATGATTTCGATACTCTGTATAGGGCTTATAACCACATGCCAAATTGATAAATCGATCAAAGTTAAAGAGCACCAGGAAGTTATTTATGTAGATTAGAATTGGCAGTCGACACCGATCGACTGCCAAGCAAGCATTATTTGCTGAAAATTCCCCTACTTTGACTATAAAAAATGTAAGTAATTCTTGAAATTGATCAATATGAAAGCGGAATGTCTTTCACTCACTCACCAAACACAAAATGTCGAAAACAATTTGACCTAGGAAGTTGAAATTTGGCTGGTAGGTTGTTTATAGATCGGACACGTTGGCCAAGAACGAATTTGACAATGAATTTGACTTTAACTTCGAAGTGGACGAAGTCACGAGCAAAGGTAAACAATGCAGATAACAAACTCACTAGGTACAATGTTATACGCTAACAAATAATTATTATTGTTATTACAATTAGGACTTTTGACCTCGGAACATAGGGGAGATTGTGCATGAAAGAGACAGTTTTAAAAAGAAAAAAAAATTGGTTGATTGTTTTAAGTAAAAATACTTTTTTTCAATAATCAGTTTATTAGACAGGCTACTGAAATTTAAAAAAAAATTGGTAATCATGTAAAAATCTGAAAATAGCTACTTTAAAAAAATATCTGTCAAATGTCTGTGGGTAGGAGCTGTCCAGTGTTGTTATACAAAGAGTACAACTGAGTTATGGTAGGGTTTTGTCGAGTGGAAGATAATTGCATCGGTTCTTTCAAAACTTGGCTCTTACTTACACACTCTCCCGCACAAACATTATTTTACAGTTGGTAGTATTTTTAACTAATTTTGAAATAAGTTTAAAAAAATCAAAATGTAGTGAAATATTCTAATGAAAACATCTCACTCTTTTCAGGTAATAACAACAGACAACAGCAGTTGGTAAGTCCAGCAATTTTTAAAGGGACTGCAATATCATTAATTTCAACAAACCGTCGCGACATCTCACCGCCTCTATTTATCTTTAACAAAGAAACCAACAAAAGAAACATTGTCCGGGAGTTCATCTAAAAAAAAGGTGAAAAATTCTTCGTACTAAAACCCCCTTGTGTTGAGCGAATAAACACTTGAAAAGTACTCGGAATAAATTGAATTGGAATCGGAAATACTTTGTCAAGCTACTGCCTCCTAGACTATTTTTGTTACAATGCTAGGAGTTTGCTCTTTGTAATCTCGAAAAAAGGTTCTGTGTGCTTGCCGATCTTGTATGACATCACTGTTGCTAAGACGTTTGTTTGGTCAGGATTTGTATCGTTTATTTTAAATTAAATTCCTAGTACGGGGAAGGGAATAGATACTTACTCGTTTCAGCACGATGTTAAAAGATTTATTGAAACCATGAGTAAATAATTAAATTTATCATAATTATCAGCCTCAGGATGTCCATTCATTTCAGCCTATAGATGTCTACTGCTGGACATAGGCCTCCCCAAGGGGGGGTTTTGCCATAATCGCGACGCTTGGCAGGCGGATTGGCGATCGCAGTATGGTTGTTTCAAAGGCACAGAGAATGCTGCTGCCCATTCTCTGGTCCCTTAGTCGCCTCTTACGACATCCACGGGAAGATATGGGATGGTGCTATTCTTTACGTCCGACACCACACGTACGACGGATGTCCACTGCTGGACCTATTTATTTACTTGATCAATCGAACCACCATTCCAAGAGAAATGGTGCAGCAGCGATTTACGTACAGACAGTCCAGCCTGCTCGATATCAACGACAGGATACTGTCACACACCCTACGCAGACGCACCAGGGACACACAGTGCTTACGCATAGTGGCAAAGAAATAATCCATATGTGCGTCCGCGAACATCCCTGATGCACTGCAATAGCGGGGCAGCCTTAACAGCACCCTGAGCACTTTGTTGTATTGCACGCTGAGGGCATTGTATGAATTTTGAGTATATCTAGCCCACAAGCCTCGACGACACGGTTGGCGCAGTGGCTGAGCGATCGACTGCTGCGCAGCGTGTTGCGGGTTCGATTCCTGCCCAGGGTTAACGTTTGTGTGATGAGCACGTGTGTTTGCCTTGTGTCTGGGTGTTGTTTATCTATATACGTAAGTATTTACAAAAAAAAATGTATTTGTGTATGTATATCAGCTGTCTGACACCCATAGTACAGGGTCTCCCTAGTTTGGGGTCAGATAGCCGTGTGTGAAAATGTCCCCACATATTATTATATTATTATTATTATTAAGCTGTTTATGTAAAACGTAGTGCAGAACGCTCTGAAAAGAGTATTTGTAACACTTATTGAACGACGTGCGAACCTGCGAGTCAGCATGTTCGCTCTAACCGACAAGGGCATCCGTGCCCGCTCAATGTCGTCATCGTCCCTGAGATCAGGGGCCTAGCCTATAGACATAGGCCTATAGATTTCCAAAAGGACCGATTAGAAGCGGCTTGCGTCCAGCGAGTTCAAAAGGTCTTGGTCTGGTCGTCGGTTCATCTTGGGGCAAGAGGCCCTACGCTGCACTTTCCGGTACGGTTAAATTGTTACAATTTTTTTTTAAATTATACTATCCAAAGTTCCAAAGTTTGGCATCTATGAATGGATGATTGTTACTCGAAATCAGCTAAAATTTTGCTCACATTATACATGTTGATCTAGCTTCACATAAAGGACATTTTTTACTCCAATTTTGTGTTTTTAACAAACCAATTTGTTCACAGGTATTCAAAAATTTTGGATAGTTTAAAATTCTGTTAAAGTTCACGTTAAATTAACATTATTTTTACTAGTCAAGGCGAATGAAACGTTTAATTGAAATGCAAAGAAACCTCGCTGTACCACCTAACAAAGTCATAAACTTAATGTCTCTCTGTCAGCGCCGTAATTTGAATTTAGTTATCTTTGATAAACGGACGGTAATGGGCCTGTTAGCTGAACGGACAACTTTACAGTCTCGTCTGAATAAAACTAGTGTCTTTTAATTTACCGAGCCTTTGTCAACTTTTTTCTAAATCTTTTATTATCTTAGAGGGATCGCTTTTTCATCGCCTTACATTATTACGTTGTTAAAAGTCTCTAAAAGACTTTCGCTTTTATTAGGCATTAGACCTAATAGAATGATAAATTGCCTTTCTCGATTTAACTTGTCATCCATGTCTTGTGACTCCAGTTTTTTGAGTAGGATAAGTACATTAGGTTTATGGACTCAAAAACCAGTACCCATCTATCCTTCATTTACTTACACTATGTCAGGAACTATAGTTATCACTACATCGCTACATATTCTTAAACTAAATCCCCCGCTGCATCTGTTAGTTGGAGATAAACTCAAAAACTACTGAACGGATTTTCATGAAATTTTCACCAATAGACAGAGTGATTCATGAGGAAGGATTAAGGTACACCAAACGTTATACTAACCTTAACTTTTTTTTTTGGTCCCACTGTTGGGCATAGGCCTCCCTTAACTATACTTAATTTATTAAGGTTTTGTGTAAATCGGTTGAAATACGATGAGAATACTCTGATAATAAAATGTGACACCGAAACAGTAATCACTTAAATGAAGCGATACTGAATGATACGCTTAGAATCGTATGTAAGAATTTTTGTTATGTAAGGTTTATAAACTTGGTAGATATTAAGGAACAAAACTACTTTGACATTTGTAAACATATTATCAATGCTCTAGATATATACTACTATGAATATAGATTTCTTAAGTTTCCTAGTAAACCAATTAGTAACATACGATCACAAAATTATGAAAACAAACATAACTCAAAAATTGGTACGCAATTGACTTTTTGTAGAGGTACCATTCCATATCATTTCTCCATAATGAATAACAAAAAAACTAATGAGAATAAAAACATTGTAGTAAAATCTGTTGATGCAATAAAACCACCAAATAATCTACCTAAACGCGGTACAATCCCGTATTACTTTAAGAAAAAAGAGAAAACTGATAAAGATATGTGTTTTCGTGGATAAACTTCATGCAACTCTAAATATTTATCATCAAAATTTATGTGGTAATAATAATAAAAAAGATGACCTTGAGATTTATTTATGTGAATTGTCAAATGACCTCAGTTTCATATGTATTTCTGAACATTTTCTGAACGACACTCTGGCAGAACAATTTAATTTAAGTAATTATAATATGGGGTCCTACAATACTAGACTCAAAAAGAATAGGGGTGGTTCTATGATTTTAACACCTCTAAATAGAAAAGTGGACGAACTGCAAATATGTAAGCAGTTATATGAAATTGATTGTTTCGAAGTGTGTGGCGTGAGAGATATTGATACTAATTTGTGTGTTATTTGTTGCTATAGAACCCCTGTAAACAAAAATTTTGATGATTTCATGGTTAGGCTTGAAAAACTATTACAGCATTTCTTCAACAAAATATGTATTATTTGCGGTGACTTTAATATTAATATTTTAAAAGATGACAAAAGGCAAAATTCTTTCATATCGCTATTGACGTGCTACAACTTTAGGTATCTAATAGATTCTCCTACTTTTGTAAGAAATAAATCAGAATCATGTATAGATAATTTTTTGACGAATTTACCTGACAGTTCTATAGAAAGTACAAATGTTGATCACAATGGGTTATCAGACGGGCACGCTGGTCTTTTCTGTACATTGCGATTGGATAAAGTTGAATGCAAAAAGCAGACTAATTATGTGCGTCTCTGCAGAAGAAAATATAATGACAAGAACAAAAGCGAATTTAGAAAAAAATACTAGAAACTAACTGGAGCATGGGTATTAACACTTTTATTGGGAAGTTCAAGGAAATGCACTCTTCCACCTTTAAAAAGTGTAAATTAAAAATTAATTTTAAAAGAACGGGATCATCCAAATGGTTAACAAACGGAATAAGGGTAGCTAGCAAAGTAAAACGTTTTCTTAACACAATAGATAAGAAACAATGTGAAAAGTCGGTTCTAGAGTATCGAAACAGGTATTTAAAAGTGTACAGGAAAGTAGTTAATAGTGCTAAAAGAAATGACGTCAGAAAACAAATAGAAATGGCATCAAATTCTAGTAAGGCGTTATGGAAAATAGTCAATCGTAGACGAAATGTTACTAAAAACATTGATAATGAGCCAATTATCCTCAAAATTGACAACACAGTAACTAATAATGCTTCGAATGTGGCTAATATTTTTTCAAAAATATTGTTTGCCTAGAAGCATGTGATCAAAACTTGGCAATGTCATATGTATCTGAAAGTGTTAGCAGAGTAAACTCAAGTATGATTGTTGACCCAGTCACACCCTCAGAAATTTTTAATATGGTAAAAAAAATGGTCAGTAAATCTTCTGCTGGTTACGATGACATACCTGTGACTATAATTAAAGATAACATTGATTTACTGGCAACACCCCTAGCATCGTTATATAATAAATGTTTTGAGGCGGGCCTGTTCCCTGATCAATTTAAAATTGCTCGAGTGATTTCAATTTATAAAAAAGGCCCTAAAACAGATCCTGCGAACTATAGACCGATCTCCCTGTTACCAGTATTATCTAAAATATTTGAAAAAGTAATGAAGGATCGGCTCATGAAGCATTTAAACACTCACGGTATCTTAAATGGTCGACAGTTTGGATACCAAAAATCAATAGGAACCACTGATGCTATTGGAGCATTAATTGACGAGGTCGTATGCTACCTAAATGACAAGCATAAGGTGGCTGGTATTTTTCTAGACCTTAGTTCTGCCTTTGATACAGTAGATCATAATATTCTTTTGGCCAAGTTAGAACACTATGGTATAAGGGAAAAAGTCTTGCAGCTATTTAGCTCTTATTTGCGTAATAGACGTCAGTATGTAGAGATCAAGTCGGTAGTGGATGGGATAGAAAATACGTATAAATCCAATCTAGTTACTGTATCACGTGGTGTTCCCCAGGGCTCAGTCCTGGGCCCAATTTTTTTTTCATTATTTTTCTGAATGACTTGATTAAGTTTATTAAAAAACGTATCTCAGACACAAAGGTCATAATTTTCGCTGATGACACAAATGCAATAGTATCTGCAGACAGTATAGCTAATTTAGAATCCAAGATTAACGAGGTCTTAAAAGCTTTTGAAGACTGGTTCGGTTCAAATAATCTAAAACTCAACATAGTTAAAACCAAATGTGTCTTATTTAAATCTACGGTACGAAATGACGCTAGTCTTCAAGTCGTATCTTGCGGTAACAATGTCGAGGTAGTCGACAATGTTAAATTCTTGGGGGTACATATTGACGCTTTGTTGAACTGGAAGGCTGAGATGTCATCTATAACGAAGTCTATTAGTTCTGCATGTTATGCAATTAGAAGTCTGAGGGAAGAACTCACTTTGGCCCAACTAAGGATGGTATACTTTGCCTTGGTTGAGTCTAAACTCAGATATAGCATTGAATTTTGGGGTAATAGTTACAAGTATAATATTCACTCGGCATTTGTCATACAAAAAAGAGCCTTAAGGACAATGCTACGGCTGAAACAGACAGAATCATGTAGGGACCACTTTATTTCATGTAACATTTTAACGGTACCATGCCTCTATATTCTAGTACTGTTGACCAACCTTGTCAAGAATTTAAACAAATTTGAAACTGATGTGGAAATAAAGGCTAGAGAAAACACATGTAGGAAAGACTTACCTACCACAATACAACCGAAACTGAATGTGGTAGACCATAGTACAAGGGTACAATCAATTCGTTTGTACAACAAGTTGCCTATAGAGTTTAAATGCATACATGGAAAAAATGTTTTTATGAACAAATTAAGGACATATTTGTTGAAGAAGGGCTACTATAGTATTAATGAATTTGAAAATGACAAAAGGCTGTGACTGAGTAATTACATATTTTATTATTATTATTTTTATGACATTAATTAAAAATCGAATGTATGTATTAATTTATTATTCTTATTATTAATGGTTTTGGATTATTTTTATTATGGGTTTGTTCTTACATAATTTTCGACACAATGTACTATTGTTAAGAAATAAATGACTTTATGACTTTATGACATAAATGTCAAGTGATGTTAAATAATTAAAACCATTCAAACTATTGAATCCAACGGATGACATTATGTAAATGAAATATGCAAGGATTTGTAAAACGTCACAAATCTCACGTAACCAATCAGAGTCATCAAATTTTTTACTGCGATCCGTGTCGTAATATCGCTATCCACTGATTGGATGTTACGATCGTTTCTCTTCACTTATCCAATGGGCGATCGGCTTGTAGTAATTAAACCGAGTGGTGTTTTCATGTTACCATTGTAAGTATGCTTTTAGTTACAGCTAAAAGCTTGAGTGCGTCTTTAATTTGGTTTTGGTTAGATAGATTAAGTTCGTCTGTGTCTATGTAGCGAGACTTGGATTCTGAAATGCATTACTAACCCATTTAACGTTGGGTTCAAACTTCATTGGATTCATCGTAATAATTTATGTGGTTATTCATTTACTGACTATTTTTTTTTAATAAAACCCTCCCCTTCCCTCTTCGAGGCATATTGCCAAAACTTCTACTCGTGCAGCCTGTGGGTGAACTATACACGGAGAGGCTACAATGTCCTGCGTGTACAATATAATAATGAATTTAGGGTGCTGTTGGGGCTCTCACGATTTTGCAGTGCATCTCAAATGTTCGCAGAAGCCCACGTTGATGACTTTTATGGCGTCATCAGGAAAAGAGTTGCGTCAATGTTAGGCAGGTTGGTTGCGTGGGAGCTCCAATAGCATCTTGAAAACCTTAATAAATTAATTTGAAAATCCTTTTGTTAGACACTGGGTCGATTTACACATGTTGACCCGGTGCCTAAAACCAGCAAAGTATGCAAAATAAAATGTTATGTACATTTTACTACTAACATAATTGTTTAGTTTTTTTTGTTACTAACGCTATGGTTCTTTGACCGAAATAAATACTAAATAAATAAATAATACCAGCCTATAATTGTTTGCATGTAAATGCCTTTTCTTATACAGAAAAGGTACAATAACCACGTTTGTTGAAGGTGGATTGGCGCAGTGGCTGAGCGATCGACTGCTGTGCAGGGTGTTGCGGGTTCGATTCCCGCCCAGGGTAAATATTTGTGTTATGAGCACTTGTGTTTGCCTTGTGTCTGGGTGTTGTTTATCTAAAAATGTATGTATTTAAAATGTATTTGTGTATGTATATCAGCTGTCTGACACCCACAGTACAGGGTCTTCCCTAGTTTGGGGTCAGATGGCCGTGTGTGAAATGACCCCACCCACATATTAGGTATTATTATTATTGGCGATTTAAGACTCATGTTTATTAAAACTCTAAAATTCAAATTCAAATTCTTTATTTGCTTTAAACATGGTATTTATAGGTCTTACAATTAAATCAGAAGTACAAACATGTTTAGCTATGTCAAATAATGTTTTAAGGGAGTAAAAGTTATGGGTATTGAGCCATTCCAATAATTCTTCACGAGGTTTCTTTCCTTCGGCCATGACAGTGATGTTCAAGATTCTATTTAAGTATATTTTGAATTCAAAATGTTTCATCGGTACTCTATGAACCGGGAGCTAACTACTAAAACTCAAAGAAAACTATATTATAGATATGCTCTATCTTAGATTATGAAACAAAAGTCAAATAGACCGCGCGGTTCTAACAATCTCGTGATTGTATTCGCTTTTGAATTTGTATTTGTATTTCTTTTTTAACGATGCGGCGCTTCGTTCTGTACTGACTCGTGTACTCGTAACAGCACGAACGCGATTGTAAGTATTCGCTTTTAAATTTGTATTTGTATTTTTTTTTAACGATGCGGCGCTTCGTTCTGTACTGACTCGTGTACTCGTAACAGCACGAACGCGATTGTAAGTATTCGCTTTTGAATTTGTATTTGGTTTGGTGGCTTCACTCTCAGTGTTCCGCGCGGTCTATCTGCCTTTTGATTCATAATATGAGTGCTCTATATAGAAAACTAGCTGACCCTACAGACGTTGTCCTGTCCCTATCTACCTACCTACCTACCCTACCAACTTACCTACATACATACCCTACCAATCTACCTGCCTACCTAGGTAGCCGGTAGGTAGATAATGCAAATATAATTATCCAAGGAATATAAAAAGTTTCATACAAACTTTTATCCCCTGTTTCACCCCCTTGGGGGTAGAATTTTGAAAAATTCTTCCTTAGTGGATGCCTTCGTCATATGAGGAATACGTGTACGAAATTTAAATTTTCTGGCCTTAAGGGTTTGGCGTTTTGGTTAATACTTGCATACTGCCCATCCTTACATATGGGTGCCAAACATGGGCGCTAACAAAGTCCAACTTAAAAGTCTGCCAAGTCGCCATGGAAAGGACCATGCTGAACAAACGAAAAATTGTCAAGATAAGAAACAGAACTATCAGAAAGAAAACCAAAATTGAAGATTTAACAGTCAAAGTGAAAAAACTAAAATGGAGATGGGCAGGTCATACCATAAGGGGAA
Organism: Charanyca ferruginea; assembly: GCA_947361185.1. Lineage (NCBI taxonomy): Eukaryota > Metazoa > Arthropoda > Insecta > Lepidoptera > Noctuidae > Charanyca > Charanyca ferruginea. The sequence continues at coordinate 7,756,116 of OX376070.1, forward strand.
AGGACAAGTGGAGTAGAGCTGTGACAGAGTGGTATCCAAGGGATGGGAACCGCAAAAGAGGGAGACCGTTTAGAAGATGGGCAGACGAGATTAAGAAGGCAGTAGGCAATACAAATATATGGACAAGAACAGCAAAAGAACCGGACAAGGTGGAGAGAGTTGGAGGAGGCCATTGCCAAAAGGCAAACAGACAGTGAAACTGAAGGAGAGAAATAGAGTAATATAAACTAATATTTTTGTAACTACTATTGTCTGAATAAAAGGCTATTTTATTAATTTATTTATAAGGGTTTGGCCTGTGCGTTGATACATCAGTCAATCACTTTTGCCTTTTATATATATAGATAGATTATACGTGTGCCTGTATAGGAGTACGGCCAAGAACAAACCCTGTGACATATAAAAACAATACTATTCTACTATTTGAACTACTTCTAATAATTCTAATAATTCTAGAAGGATGCAGCGTGTGTAGATGATGCCATCAAGTTAAAGGTGCCAGCCTGCTAAACGCATGCAACCTTTGCAGTGCTTACCTATCGAACTTGCAACGATACACTTGTGAGGCGGGCGCTTTGATCTCCAATCAATAATCATGTCGTAATTTATTAGAAATAAATTCCTCATATTATTCCTACTTTGAAAAACTACATATATCAAAACTATTTCAGGTTTCACTACAGCCTTTTATTATCGTAAGTTTTCTATGGTTTTAAAGAGCTCCATTAGGTATCATAACAGTTATTTTATTACAGTTAACTATTCAACAAAAGGGATTCAGTTTAACGACGTGTAAAACGTTGAGAACGTTATTACAAGTTTATAACTGCACGTCACTTAAGAAACATATTATTTTACGGTCGCTTACGTTTAATATTTCAGCTAAATTTAACCTTTATTATTTACTTAATTATTCAAACATTTTACGGTAGTCTAGTTCGTTAAATTTCTGTAATTTTCAATAACCGTAATTACGTAGTTATTTATACAAGTATCTGTTTACAAATTTATGAGATATTAATTAAATTAATCCAATTATATAAAATCAATTTTACTGTGCACACTTAAATACGTAGATTGGATACATTTTGATGGGTAAAATTAATGAAAATTAAAACGTTCACATATTTCAACAGACAGCGTATAACGTTATTCGTATTCCAGTAATAATGAAATACGTTAATAATTTAATTTAATCCCTTTATAATTACGTGGCCCACTTGACATACCCGTTGATGCGTGAAATATACAAAGTAAGCAGTTTCCTATCAATTACTGTGGGAGATATTTAATTGAATGTCAACTGTAGACACCAACTGAAATATCTTCTAAGTCTCTTTGATAATACAAATATATACTGAGTTAAAAGGTTTGTATTTTCATTATCTATTTTCATAGTGAAAGATACTGGGAATTTTGAGATAGCTTACAGACTTAACTTACTAGCAGTGGATAAAGGCAAACAAAACGTAATGTTGACGTAATTATGTTCAAGTCAAAATGGGCCAAAGAATGAATAACAACGTGGCAATGCTTTCGGCCTTTTAGGCACATGTCTCATTGAGAGTGGTTATATTGTAAATATCAGCTGCCCCCTCAATTTATGCATAATATTGTTTTATTATTTATAAGTTCTGTATATATTTCATTAGAGTGTAGATATTGTTAATTCAATTAAAGAGAATGAAAGTCAATTGTTGAGATAAAAAAAAAATAGTTTGAAACAACTAGGTACTTACATATTATTTTAATATTTTGGCCCGATACATTCGCCATAAAACAGAGGCTTGTTTTTTAAATTATCTTAATAACGTGTTATTGGTCTATAAATCTATGGGTAAATTATGGGTGACTATTAAAAAGAGGCAAAGTTTGTTTGTTAGTAAAAAGTAGGTAATCTCTGAAAATACTGGTACGTTTACAAATAAATCTTTTATTGATAGAGAGAAACAATTGCCGATGGTCATAGGATATAGGATGCTTTATTGGATACTAGGTTTTGCCCATGACTTCGTCCGCGTTAATGTCGGTTATCGCGGATGCAGACGAAGACGCAGATTGAAAACTAGCCCTTATTGTCATCATCATCATCATGTCAACTATCAGACGCCGACTTTAGCTCTCCCCCAAGGGGGGGTTTAGCCGTAATCGCCAGTCTTGGCCGATGCATGTTGGCGATCGCGGTAGGTGTTAAGGTACTCAGAAAGACGCTCTAGGCGGTCCTTTATTGTAATTTAAGCTTATTCTGTAACTACTAAATTTCATCAACTTCATCAAAACCGCTTCAGGAGTCTGGCCGTGAAAGCCTAATAAATAAAAAATAAATTGTTTTCGCAATTTTCGCGATTTTTAATATAGGTAGGTAGATATTACTTTCACCCGGAAGAAGTCGTGGGCAGAACCTAGTTAACTATACATTTTCTTTGATTAGACTAACCTAAAAGACTACAATAATTATGCTACTATGTTTGTAAGTACAGTAATTAATAAAGGTATTATGAACTCCAAAGCCATATCGCAAAAAGTAAAAGGTAAAAAAACCCCGACCAAATGTATTTTCGTGCTCAGACTTCGGAAAACGGAACATTTTCACTTCGATACTTCAGACCAAGAAAACGAACAAGTGGGAATCGCCGATAACCCATGATTTATTTTGAGGACACTTGGAAATATAGCTGGTTGGAGATAAGTAGCTTGCAGCTTGTAAAATACATTAAAAGACTGAAGAATTTTATTGTCTCTTTTATGCTGACTAAAGAGATTTTTTTTTTAATATTAATCTATACAAATAATAATAATTGATCCATACAAATCTATCTAAATCTACACTAATATTATAAAGAGGAAAGGTTTGTATTTTTGTATGTTTGTAACGAATAAACTCAAAAACTAGGTCCGATTTCAAAGATTTTGGTACATTATCCCTGAGGCTAGGCTATATTTATAGGCTATATTTATTAATTGAAAAAATTAGGGATCTTTGAGAAAATTCTCGCGAACAAAGTCTTGGGCAAAGTGCTAGAAATATTATAAATCGATGCCCCCAAGCAATAAGTCGGTAATCGAAAAATCCAAATTTTACAGGAGAAAAGATTTACCGTTTTCAGCCAGTAGGAATATTCAAATCTTTGATGTATCAAATTAAAGCTTATTTTTTTGTGAAATGTAACTGTGTTATTAACATGTAACTATTTACATTCAATACCTACCAATTTAAAAAATAAATATAACCTGAAATTATTTAGTTAAATTATTACAGTAATAGTACTTACGGAATTATTGTAGTAAATTTATCAAACAATTTTTATATCATGGACTTCTACAGTGTTATTTTTTATCGTAGGTATGATTCATAATGTGTTATTACGTCGTTATTGTGGTAATATTCAATAATAGTAGAAACAGTATTCATACAATTGTCTTAAATTAGTATGTATGTACTCAATGATAATTATGTTATCCCAGTAGGTACAATACACCTATATAGAAATGCACTTATCTGGGCTCCACATGAAACTAAATATAGTCTCATGTTGGAGCGATACAAATATTTGAGAGAATATGGGGTATATCCATCGATGTATCCAACACTGTTTAGCTTGGGTGTCCATACCCAAGTAATGAACTGATGCTCACACTTGTAATCTATACGTTATATTTATTTTACATTACATTATTAGAGGGAAGATACACCAGGCGGATATATTGCGAAGGGTGGAGCTAGTCGTGCCAGACGGGTATGCGGGTCGTCGTAGTCAGCCGGAGTTGCTGGCGCTGCTGACGAACCTGCTGACGTCACCAGCAACTTAGTTACGTTGCTGGTGACGTCGATATATTCTGTTGTACTTCAGGTGAATTTGAAAGACTACTTGGTACAACTAATTGGTACATCTTTATTTTCTTTCTTTGGGATGACACAGTTAGCGCAGTGGCTGAGCGATCGACTGCTGCGTAGCGTGTTGTGGGTTCGATTCCCGCCCTGGGTAAATATTTTTGTGATGAGCACTTGTGTTTGCCTTGTGTCTGGGTCTTATTTATCTATATATGTATGTATTTAAAATGTATTTGTGTATGTATATCAGCTGCCTGACACCCATGGTACAGGGTCACTCTAGTTTCGGGTCAGATGGCCATGTGTAAAATGGCCCTACATAATACTATTATATTATTATCTATAATGTTTATTCAGTAAAGTATTTGTTGTTTAATAAACAAATAATATAATGCTGAAGTATTTTTTTTTTAATAAGCCTATGCTTTTCCACTGGTGGGCAAAGGCCTCCTCCAAGTTCATTAATTAAGTAATTAAAACTTTAAAAAATATATCATTAGCTACAAAATGATGTGGATGCAGAAGATACCTATTTATCTAAAAGTCTTACAACACAATACAAATTTCATCGGACGATTTTTCCACTAACTCGAGTTTCTGCTCTCTTGGTTAAACCACAAAATTATTTAGTTTTATAATTGCCAGACAGAACTCAAATAAAACTTCATCTAAAATAAATAATTACTAAGAAAAAACTTCTTGAATAACCATTGTGTAAAGTATTCCAGTGCACATTACTTAAATGAAAAAAAAAAAAGAACTGTCATTGTCTCGTCGCCATATTTATATTTTAGCCAAGATGGCCGACAAATGGCGGTCGCTTAGGAGTAAAAGCTTTGTGAATAGCATTATGTTGTTTTCAGCGTATGTTGTTATGTAATGGTCCGCCTGAATAGTTTTTTGTGAGCAGATTTATTATGTTCTAGAAGTGCTATAAAAATAGATGTAAATAAGTGTGAATTAACCAATTCTCAATTCTATTTCTGAATAAAAGCGCATAAAATAATTAGCGTATCATTGAAATTCTATCACTGAGTTAACAATGTATATTCACGTTCCTTGAAAACTAAAACTTTAAATGTTTTGTTGCTATTTACGAAGATAGTTTTTCAAAAACCAATTCAGACATTAACCCACATATAATTTGACAGTTACAAAAAATTGTACGGACTACCCGGGACTACCACTCGAGTGTCTATGATACCGCATTGGTTCATAAACGAAGGTTTGACCTTCAACATTTTTAGCAAACAGTCGTTGAGTTATAAGAGAATGACCCTGAGCTTATTTCTGTGTCTACTCAGAGTAGTCTGGTAGAAAATATTAACCTTATCAAGTAGAAAATAAATTAGGTGTTATTTTTAGTCATTTTACAAAGCAAAAGTCATCTTCCAATGCTCAATCAAATCGCGGTCAACCCAGATTCATCATTTTGAAAAAAAAAAACGATAGTTTTACCGTCGATCAACCAGGTATATCAATGTTAACAACGAATTTAAAAGCATGAATACCTTGCATAATCTATAAGTAACTACCATACATTTTTCTTCATCCTTTTTCTACGGTATCATTCTTGAACAATTTCCATTCCATCTCCTATTATTCATGATTAAGTAAAAAGATCCCTAACCATTCTTCAAACTCAGAGTACGGGGCTATCTCAATAATTAAATCAACAATTCATACCATCGGATACTGTGAGGACTCATGAAAAATGCAACACGGCAATTTGTGGGATGCCCCTATAGACGATAATTTTCGACTTTTTACAGCGAACTCGTATCGTGACAGCATTATAATACTTTGGAAATATTTGGACGGAATAATGGATTTTATTTAATAAGTACTCCATGAGTTAAACATTTTTACTGCAGTACTTAAGTGCAGTATTGTAATGAATATGATACGTTATGACTTTCAGTTTGGCTACCTTTAGTGCTTTAGAAGCTACCGAGTTTTTTTTCTATTGTGACATAGAAAATAATATTTATAGTATTATTGATCAAACCTAAACCATTTTGTTACTGATTTCTGCTATTAAAAACCTCAAATTGAAGCATTTTAATAGGTACAGATGGTAAAGGTCAATTATTCAGGTTATTTTTTGTGAAATTAAAAAGTTTCTGCTAAAAAGAGTGGTTTTACTAAAAACTACCAATTTTATGCAGATAAAATTTGATAAAAGTAAAACAATTTTGAAAATGTTTTAGATAATGAAATACCTACTAAAAGGTTTAAAAAAAATTACCCAAATTCACCAATTTTGCAATGGCCAAAGTTCCTGCTTACTTTAATAAAAGGTTCCATTTAAATGTCAAAACAATTTTTGTGATTTAATATTGTGGGAGATCAAAAATGTGCATACCTTAGGAAACATTGGTATTATACGCACAGTGTTACAGTGATCTAAATAAGTGTTGTGTTGTTGCCTTTATTGTTTTAGAGTCAAATTATAATAATTGTTTGCATGCCTATTGGTAAAATATCCTACCTACCTTTTATCTGTTTATCACCATGTACTACTTAACTTCTTAATGTACAACAGACAACATAAAATACACTACTTATCATAATAAATACGCGTAAGACAAAAACTCCAGTTAAAATACTAACCATAGACGACAACAATTCAGAATTTGCATAACGGACCTCTGAACTCAACTGTGATGGCTCGGGCTCGGGGTAGAAAGTTAAGTATAGCTTGGTATCGGTTATTGCATAAATAGCGGAGCAACGGCGGCCATGGCTCCTTTCTGCATGAAACATTCATGACTTAGTACAATCACGAGCATGAACATGGATCTATTTATACAATAGAGTTTATTTCGCATTTATGATATATTATTAGTGTGGATACTTTGGTACTAATAAAGAAAAACCGGCTATCGCTGCTAAAAAAATTCAAGTAAAAAAAAAATAACATTAAAAAAAAATCGAATGAAATAGGAAGATTTAATTTTTGTTTGCCAGAAATCTGAAGAGTCATTGTACTCAAATTGTTGTGTTATTCCATTGTGAACAAGTTTTTTTCTAGGAGAATTTACTATTCTACACATCTTGTCCAGTTCTGCGAAAATAAATGCATGGATCAACTGATATTTTTCGTGATTTAAGGGTTAGTCCCACAGTAAAAGTTGTTCATAATATTTAGTACAATGACCCCATATCAGGTTTATGGTAAATAAGAACTTAACTTGTAAATACTTCGCAACATACTAAAGCGATTTTCTTCTAAAGCATTGATTTTAATTATAGTTAACTAGCAGTTTGCCCGCGACTGCGTCCGTGTGATTTTTTTTACGGATATTTTTTTATATTAAGGTATAGCTGATAGGATCAAGAATAACGTAGTTTTTTAGGAAAGATTTTTTGAAATTGGATGAGCAGATTTTTAGTCACCCCATTCAAACAAATTTTTCCTTTATGAAAAATATTTGTATCAAAGTGGTAGGAATAATAAAGTTATACTATATTCTGAATCACATATCTCCTATGAAATAAAAGACGTATTTCTCTATCTCAAAGTAAGTTGTAATCGTCGTTTTATGAGAAAATTCCTTTCGAATGTTGCTAAGTGTACAGAAGTTCATGCTCATGACTGTACATTATTTTAGATCTTTTCACATGCAGTGATCGTAACTCTTCTTTTAACATTGGAATGCTTTTTATATATAGCCCCGGTTTTAAGGTTATGGACTTAGTATTGGACATTTGTTGCATTTTACAATTTTATTGAAATTGTACACCGATTTTATTTGGTTATTTGTTTCTTATTTTTAAAAATACGTTGACCCATACTTATATATGGAATTACTCGGATTATCCCCGGTCGTCCCCACCCCGTCATCCCCACTGGGGACGAGTAGAAAAAAAGTTTCGGTCGTCCCCAGTGATGAAGATTGGAACTATTTATTTCCCACTCGTTGCGATATAGACCGAGAGTCAAAATACAATAATGGGGATTTCAATAAGAGATTTCACAGATTGTTAAAGCAAGAGTGAACAATGTTTTTGATTTAAAAATATTTTAAAAAGACTGAGGCAATTAGTACGCTATTTGGGAATCACATGTCTAATTGCCTCAGTCTGTTTAAATTTCATATTGAAATCCCTATTATTGCGTTTTGACTCTCGATCTATGGCGGAACGAGTGGGAAATAAAAAGTTTCAATCATCACCACTGGGATGAACGAAACTTTTTTCCCACTCGTCCCCAGTGACGACGACGGGGTGGGGACGACCGGGAATAACCCAATTACTCCTATGTCATGGGTGCCTTTACAAACATATAAACTCACATACAAAAACAGCCCATTTATTTATATTTCGTGCACAAAGGTAAAAAGGCGGACTTAATGTCTTAAGCATTCTCTACCAGTCAACCAAGTGTAGGGTAGAGTATTTTCAAAGTTATCTTACTATCAGCCTAAAAATACTCAAAACAGTCTACTAGTCGGTTATTGTTCCACTACAGGGCAAAGGCCTCTTCTGATACCGAGAAGGTATGTGCATCTCTGTCTAGCTTTGCTTTATTGGTTTATGTTATAGCTGTTTTTATGACTTTATTAATTATTATTATTTAGTTTATTTCAAGTATTTGACACAGAAGTGCTCGTTTGAAAAAGAAAAATATACAAAAAAATGGCTACTAGCTTTTGCCCGCGACTTCGTCCGCGTGAATCTCGTTTATCGTGGATGCAGAAAAAGTCGCGAATTGAAAAGTAGCCTACGTGGCTACGTCCTCCAGGGTTCAGCTATATACGTACAAAATTTCATCAAAATTGGTTCAGCCGTTTCATCGTGAAAGCGTGAAAGCTTGGATATTAAGTATGGATTATTTTTTCTAAAGATACAATATGTAGTTAATGAATAGAAATGTATTTTTATTTAAGAAAAAAAATACATTGTTCTTTTACCGACACGGTGACGTTGTTTATTTTAGAGATAGTGTCAACTAACACTGATGGATACTACCATACTCTGTGTCTACAATAATAAATTAATGGGCAACCTGTCTGTTTAAAATAATTGCAATTAGTAGACCTTATAAATATTTCGATCTTCTAACCCATATTTAATGGTGAGGTAAACTTAACCTCATCAGCTGTAGAAAAACCCTAAAAACACCATTAATTAAGTAAAAAGGCAGCGAAGGGTCTGATACCCGACTGGGTTTAATTAACCTAGAGCAGGCTTTATTTTGTTAAGGCACAAACCAATTAATTATTTTTGCTCTCAAGGAACTTTCACAGGAATTTATTGTGCTCATTTTGTTTTATGAGTGTTCGAAAATTAGTTTGTCTTCTTAATAGCAGATTTAGCCTAGGGATTTAAAATAATCATTTATTTATTAAAACTTTATGTACATAATGTAAAAAAAACACTGTGTAAAGGCGGACCTAAGGCCTTGGGCATTTTATACCAGTCTACCTTAAGATGATGCAGAGATAAAACATGGTAGGTGCAAAACAAATGCAGAAAATTTACAAGAATAAAATATAATGGTAAATACGTAATATACATACAAACAGAATATACAAAGTAGAGAGAGCTACAAATACATAGATGGAGAAATACAACAAATTAAAGAATTTAAGAACTAGCTTTTTCCTAGGACTTCGTCCACATGAATGCCGATTATTGCGAATGCAGACAAAGACAGTTCCTTCATGGAGTATTGGACAAGACAGCATGTCAGGCGTTCCTAGTGTGTCTGTGTAATGTGTGTGTAATATTATTATTGGATGTTATTTATTTATTGTGTAACCCAAATATGAATAATTTATTGAATTTATTTTATCTGAATTAAAGAATTTGATTGATTGATTGAAAGACGCGGGTTAAAAAGTAGCCTGTATCCTTTCTTGGTGTATTAGCCGAGTCTGTACCAAATTTCATTAAAATCAGTTTAGTAGTTAAGCTGTGAAAGCGTAACAAACAAATCTCACTTTCAAACAAACAATATTGCATTGATTAAGGTATTTGATACATCTATTTATATTAATGCTATATATCACTCAGTCATTCCATAAAAAAAAACACGAAATCTCGAAAACGAGCTATTAATCTCTGAATAAAATTTTACAGGAAAGAAGTATATAGACGTAAGTTAAGAATTTTCGTCTTGGTCAATATGCTAGTTCAACGTTACAAATACATAGAAAATGAAATGTGAAAGTCCTGTTATTTAAATATTATTGTTTTATTTCTATCAAATTTCGTAATTACTCGTGAAAAATCCCAAAACGTTTTTCCTTCATCCGAACTTCACATCCCGGTCGCAATTTTAATGAAAAGTTTACTTCCCTGAAATGTTAAGAATGAAAAGAGAATTTTCCTAAATAAACCATTACTTTGGAATAACAAACTTCAAAGAATTATATTTTTATTTAAAACTCATTCTTTGAGTAGCTAGTCAATTAACAAACTGGCATTATTGTCGGACGGTTTCCTAATGGAATTCCGTTGCAAATGTTCTAGAAACTTCACGCCATCCCCAGTTCAAGCTTCATTAGCGTCATAATTTGTACCGTTTAAAGTTTCTGACATATATTTTTTAAACCAATTAAAATAACGCAATAAATATTTAAACTCTAGCGAATCTTTGAGTAGTACACCTGAATGCGTCCAATGATCTTTGCTTTTCCATTTTCAAAATTGGTTACTCACCTCGTCATACCGCAGGTACTAAGCGGTTATATCAAAGACTTTCTTTTTAATTTATCTACTACTGCCTAGGCTTTTTCCAACTATGTTGGGGTAGCTTCTAGTATAACCGAATGCAGCTGAATGCTAGTGTTTTACATGGACTGCCTGCCTATCTGTTCTCCAAAACCTGAGTAGCACGATACCCCTTGGTGAGACTGATTGTCATATTTACTGACTTCTACCCATAACGACTGTCAAAGATCTACGAATGACAGCCGGGACCAACGTTTTCAATCTATGGACGATGTAGTATTAAAGTTAAATTAAAGGTAATGCCTTTTGTTAATTAACATACTTTAATTCTTCTCCACCTTTGGTTGCCTGGTAGATAATACCTTAAGTTCTAAGGCTCGTCTCGTTCTTTTGTACAATATTTTGGGTCTTGTCAACAAAAATCATTAAAATTTTGTTTAAAAGAATAGTCACACTTCGTCTAAGACAAGTTCGGTTCAAATAGTTATAAATAGTTTATATTAGCTCCGCTTTATGGCCCTATTGTCACTCATGGAACTTCCCCAGTTTAATAAAATTGTTCTCTTGTAAAGCTAAGATATTCACAGCTATGAGTTCCGTACACAAAGATTCCGCATAAGTTTTAATTAGCCCAGCATTAGCAGTGTTTAGTTGCACTAGCTTCAAGTTGTGAGGTCTACAGCATAGTACAATAATTAGTTGAGAACTAAGATCCCGGTACCACGGCACTTGTGGGGAACTACACTAACTTACCAAACTTAATGCTACTTGGCAGTTTGGTTGCATAAACATCTGAAATACCGATGCTCATAGCGTTTTAGTCCTCTTGGCAATTAACTTGCATTTCATTTGGTGCTGGCTGAGAAACAATTGAGGATAAGACAAATTATTCTTTACTTCAAAATTGGTACGGCGATGGGGGTAAAATCGGACGCACCGCAGTGTTACGTACTTTGTGGTAAAATAGTGGCAGATGAATTTTGAAATATGTGACTTCTCTTTCTATACTTTTCGAGTAACAATTGCCGACTGCTGTCAAAAATACCGAATGCGCTGCGTGGTGTCACAAAGTACGTAAGGCCGCGTCGCGCCCGAGCAGAGAGACCACTCAGAACAAACCGCCATTTTTACCACGCACACATTGACATTACATTTATAGGCATTCTCAAGCAGTTTCAAGCAGACTTACGACTCGACAGTCACGTGTTGTCTGAATGAATAAATGAGCGACATTGACATTTCACGACAAACAAGAAAATTTTGTTATAAAAAATTGCAAAAAGTTCCAACCAGTGTCAATAAAATTTTCTATTGTCACAAATAAAACCTAACAAAGTCAAAACAGTAACAGCCCTAGTGAGTATGGCAAGTTTAGGTAATTATTTTTGAAGATGGCGGGAGCGGTCCTTCTGTGCCCTCTACCTATATTTTGTGGTGGTGTCTTATACAAACTTACAAGTTAAAATTAGTACATTATCAATTCGATTACATTATATAGCAGGGCCTATAAAAAAAAAATTGCAGTTTTTTTCGGTGATTGCCGGTTTTTATAGTAAAACATGTTTTTTTAAGTAATGGTGCCTCAATAAAATATTGATTTATTCAATATTTTGTTATTACATCGACCAGTAAAGCCGTTATCAAAGAATATTACCTGTAAAACAAAAACGGTACTTAATCTTTTACAAGAACCAGAAGTTGTGTTAGATGAGGAGTGATGTAACGAAGTACATAAAATATTAATTACAAAGTTAAATTATGTGAAAACGATTTTTCGATACTATTTAATGTTATAAAAAATCTTGGAAATACAGAAACCGCTTTTAATTAAATTTGAACCTTATACGCGAGGTTTATAAGAGTGTTACAAACTTATTAGATGTTTTCCTTAAACCACTTTTTCAAAATTATTCTCTACTTGTTAAAAAAATCGGTTTATTAATTACCTCCAAGTTTATCGATTAGAAAATGTATAAGCTATAATTATTAAAAAATACATCCATATCGTGTGTTTATCCGATGTACTATTTTAAACTCAAAATTATAATTATACACCTCAGATTATAAAACAAAAAGCAGATAGACCGCGCGGGACACTGAGTGTGAAGCCAAAAAAGCAAATACAAATTCAAAAGCGAATACATGCAATCCCGTGATTGTATTCGCTTTTGAATTTGTATTTGTATTTGTTACTTCTAACGATGGGGCGTTTCGTGCTATACTAACTCGTATCAGTACAACATAAAGCGCGTTGTAGGTATTCGCTTTTGAATTTGTATTTGCTTTTTTGGCTTCACTCTCAGTGTGACGCGCGGTCTATCTGCCTTTTGTTTCATAATCTGAGTTATAAGCATTAAAGTTTTAGGTTCGATTTTTTTAAAATTACGATTAAAGAACGTCAAATTGAAACAACAGCACAGTAAGCAAAATATAAGACAAGTGAAATAGACCCTCATAAAATATAGCCCAGCACTGCAATAATATTGTTCGGTCGCAAAAATGTCTCGAACACAATGTTTAATGAACATAAAGAAGTTGTTTTACTTTCATAAAGAAAGCAAGTCCTTAAGAAATAAGAAGTTATTCCACTAGCAGACTGCGCTGGAAGATAAATCAGTTGATGAAGTTTTTATTTTCTTGAACCATAGAGCATGAAATTATTATTCTTTTTTATCTTCAGACCAGAGCCCGAGCCCGTTGGCTTTTTTTTGTGTTGTGAATCTTTAGAAGATATCCGATATGTTTTTTTTGCAGTTTTGCGGTTAAGTCAAACCGTCTCCTTCTGTTAAATACACCTCTATTTGAGAATTGTGTCTAGATTTTGAGTGGTCTGAATAAGTAGAATTGACTTTCGGTTGCCTTTTGAAGTCAAAGTCAAATAATTTATTTAATTATACAATTAAAGCTAATCTACGAGTAGGTACGCGTATATCATGCCTCGATGATCTTATTCACCAAAGTGCCAGTCTAAGTACGCGAACTGTTAGAGTAAAACAAGGGTGAAAAGGGTCGTCGAACTTTAAGTAAGTACGCGTCCTTGCGTGGTACGACTATCGCCCTATTAATGAGTACTCAAAGTTTGATAAGTAAACCATAACCTAACCTAGGCTAGAATTAACATCAAATTCAGTGAAAAATAACTTACAAAACGTTGAAAAGGCGGTTATTATGTAAATTTCTAAGTTAGCTTCTATTAAGTTATTTGCGTGAATTATACACTTTATAACGGCGGTAATTCTCTCTTTTATTAATGGGGCTTTACCGTGATATTGGTGTTTAAAGTTGTATAAACAGTTTTGTGTTTATTTTGTTTTACTTTTACTATTTTGTGGTATTAAGAGTGTTATTAGCATTCTTAAATTGATTGAAAGGTTTGTTGTCGTAAATTTTTGCATTTCGTCGTCATTCATTTCAATGTAAGGCAAAGTCTTAAGTGCGAATTTACGCTGTTGTAATTTCTAAGGCTCTTGTTTGTAATGTAATTATTCTACAATTATGTAGGTAATTAGGTAGGGTAGGTAGGAGCAGCTCCAGTCGGGGGTTGCGGAAGTATCTCCAGTTCCCGCGACTTCCGACGTAGATGTGAGATGGAATACCGGGGTGGTTTTTAGTCAGTATGAGTCTGATAGACCCCTCTTCAGCCCCAGGGCGGAGGACATCCATTAGGATTTACCACCCCTAATAAAACAAAAAAAGGTAGAAGCTCGTAGCTAAGTAAAAGCCGTACAGATCTATCGGTAAGGGTTAAGCTACGCTTGCCGCACTCAGTCCGTGGATGGGTGCCTATCCATTTTATACCGAGACCCCTCGTGTGCCTTTGAAAGCACGTAAAGCCATTGGTCTTGGCTTTTCGTATGCAGCATTCGTAGAACTTTGTCAGTCGTTATGGGTAGTCAAAAGCCAGAAAGTCTGACAACCAGTCTTACCAAGGGGTATCGTATTATCCAGTAACTGGGTTGTGGAGAACAGACAGGTAGTCGCTCAATGCAAAATACTGGTATTCAGCTGCATCCCGTCAAACTGGAGCCGGCCCCAACATAGATGCGAAAAGACTAGGCATAATAATGATGAAATGATGAAGGTACTACCTACTACCAAAATATAATTATTGTAAGGCTCCAAGTAGGTATGTACTGTAAGGGTAACGTTATGCCTTACGAAGTGACTCCAATGCACGGTCTCTAGAACAGAAAGAGAAAATGAACACCAAAATTAGCTAACAAACTATCAAGTACAATTAGTCAGTTGCTGTGATGATCGAATGCGTTAAATTTTGATAGGTTGGTTTAGTAGTTAGTTCGTCGGGGCCTTTTCCGCACTTAGCCACTTGATTGGGCCATTGTACGTGAAATCTGTATCTTCTTTTATTCCAGCCATCCTAGTTCATCCCAGAAGCCGAGCAGCCTTTTCAGGTTGCTGCAGACTTCCGATAGTGAAGCTGGAGACTGGAGAATCCGTGCCCGTTGATCCGCTACGCTCCTGCACTCCATGAGCACGTGCTGTGGCGTTTCTTCCGCCTCCATGCAGCCACTGCACAGAGGGCTATCTGTCACACCTATGGTGCACAGGTGTTTGTTTAGGGGACAGTGTCCGGTAATCGTACCTAGTTTACGGATTTGGTCCCTGTTTAGTCTTGTGAGGTTGCGGGCAAACTTCTTCGAAGCTACCGGAACAGCTTTCTTTGTTTGCCTGCATCCTGCGCTGTTTCTCCATTCTGTTTGGTGGTTATCTTCTGTTGTAAGGCGCAGTCATGCTCTGATTTGTGCCAGGGGTATAGGCAGTAGTGGTTCCGAGCCGTATACCGTCGTCTTTGAACCCCTTTTGGCCAGTTCAGCGGCTGCATCATTACCCAGTGAGTTACTGTGTCCTTTAATCCATTGCAGAGTCACTTTGGTTATACCTATACATTCAGCTTGAAAGATAGTGTTAAGTTTATCTAGGGTGGTTGAGATTTTAATATTTAGGTCGTTCGAGAAGACACCTGCCCCAGTACCCTGTGTGGTTTTGGAGCCATCTGTATATATCCTAACTTCATCGATGCCAGAGTTATCTTCCATTTCTGCTGTAAGTTGGATATTGTATCTTCGATCGAAAACATGATGACACAATGTTCTGTCTGTAATAATAATAATAATAATAATAATAATCATTTATTGCAATAAGTATTGGTAGGTACAGCGTTGGTCTTAAAGTTAGTAATTCGGTTCCTAATACAAAGTCAGTTAAGTGACATGCAAAACATATTTTTTATGCTACAGAACAATATGTATATGTCCGATGGCATGCTTTAATATTAAAAAAAATTAAAATATTCAATAATTGTTGTCACATTAATTTAAAACTTATTATTATTTAACATTATTTATAAATTCATTTATAGAATAAAAACATTTTTCCAGTAACCATAGTTTAAACCTTATAAAAAATAAATTATTAGTTAGCTCTTTAAAGTCCTTTGGTATTTTATTATATATAAGTCCACACATATAATAACAATTCTTTTTATACAAGGCAGTTCTCGGTGGCCTAGGCACAACTATTCTATCTGGGTCTCTTACTTTACGGGGGCAACGGTCCTGAGCCTTTTTAAACAGGTCAAAGTGCTGTCGGACAAATTTAGCACATTCTAAAATATACATACTGGGTAATGTAAGGACTTTTAATTTTAAGAATGATGGTTTACATGATTCCCATGGTGGAATGCCACAAATGGCTCGAATGCATTTTTTTTGTACCCTAAAGGCTTTATGTACGTCTGTTGAGTTACCCCATAGTATAAGGCCGTATTGTAGAGTCGATGCAACGCAGCCGTGATATGCAGTCAACATCGTACTCAGCGACGAAGTCTTTCGCAGTGTGTAGAGTACATATACAAATTTGTTTAATTTGTTGCATACCTTTTCTACGTGTGGTTTCCAGGAGAAGTAGCCGTCCAATGCAACTCCCAGAAAAGTAGTTTCCTCTGTCTCTAATAGAGGTTGCCCATTGTAATTAATATTAAGTTTATCTCGCTTACGGCCATATGTCGTAAATTGAACAATTTTTGTCTTATTTATATTTACATGCAAATTATTAAAATTTAACCAAGCAATTATTGATTCAATTGTATTATTAATGTCAATTCTGTAATTATCTATGTCAGTATTAATTGGTGATGTCATTATAATCGAAATGTCATCCGCAAACAATGTGCATGAATTAGGTGTGTGTTCAAGAAGATCGTTAATATATAATAGAAATAAAGGGGGTCCCAAAACGGTCCCTTGTGGTACACCCGAGTTGTTGAATCTTGAAAGAGACCTAGTTCCCTCCAGCTCTTTATTCTCAGTCATACTTAGTATCTCAACACATTGCTTTCTGCCCACTAGGTAGGTTTCAAACCAACTAAGAGCGGGACCTCGAATACCATAACGTTCCAATTTTGCGAGTAACAATGTATGAGACACAAAGTCAAAAGCTTTCGACATGTCGAAAAAGACAACAGATACCCGATTTCCTATGTCTACTTCATCAATGATATTTTTTACAAGATTGAAGCATGCCAGAGTGGTTGATTTCCTTTTTTGAAACCCGTATTGTTCTTTCTTAATAGTCTGATGTTTTCCAATAAATTCTAAGAGACGGTGTTGCATAGCTTTTTCAAAAACTTTAGAAATGATTGGTATTAGACTAATAGGTCTGTAATTATCTAGTGTCGAGCTATCACCTTTTTTATGAAGAGGCTTAACCACCACAAACTTTAGCAACTCCGGGAAACAGCCTTCTGAGAATGACAAGTTTATTAGGTGTGTCAACACAGGAGTAATTTCTACTGAGCAGGCCTTCAGAATTTTAGTCGAAATCTCATCATATCCTACCGCTTCTGTGTTGTTTAAGGAAAGTATAAACTTTAGTATGTCATTGTAACCGTATGGCCGAAGGAAAAGACTTTCGCACGTGTTAGTTTTGCATGTATCCCTTACATTATCGTTCTGTTCATTGGTTAAGTCTATCCAGTAATTGTTAAACGAGTTCGCTATTTTTTTTGGGCTGTCTATCATTGTGTTGTTTTTGTTTAAATTCGTTATCAATGATTTATTCATACATTCTGTTTCCTGTTTTATAAGTTTCCAAGCCGCTTTACTTTTATTTTTTGAAGACCTTAGTACGTGGTCATTCGATGTTTTAATGGAACTAGTGATACAACATCTTAGTAATTTACTGTATTTTTTATATACCATCTTGTTATGTTTGGACTTATTCTTATAATATATAAACCGCAATGAGCGTTTACGTTTACTGCTAATTCTTAGACCTTTGGTTATCCAGTTTGGTTTGGTTATCCGGTTGTAGGCGCCTCAAGGAGTGGTATTTCCTTCAGGATTCCATTCAGTACAGTTGAGTGTGTTGTTTCTATGTTTTGCTTCCACAGTCCGTTGGCTCTCAGTCTTAGTGCGGCTGCCTGTGCCTCTTCTTTAATGACAAGATATAGAGGTCTTAGGTTCAGCAGGTACTCGAGAGCGACTGATGGAGTAGTTCTCATGCATCCAGTTGCCGCAACACTAGCCAGGCGTTGCAGGCTTTGGAGTTTCGTTTTCACCGTAGCCAGTTGTGTTCTGGGCCACCACACAACGGATCCGTATGTTAGAGACGGCCTGATAACTGAAGTGTATTTAACCAAAGTGTTATTTTAGGGTTGAGACCCCATTTTTTACCAACTAGTCTTTTGCACTGATAAAAAGCTACAGGCCTTCTTTGTTTTATTTTCGATATGACTCGCCCAATTTAATTTATGATCAAGTGTGACGCCCAGGTATTTCACTTGAGTTGATAGGGAGAGTTTGGTATTGAATAAGTTTGGTAGCTTGAGTTCTGATAACTTCCTTTTGTTGGAGAAAAGAATGAGTTCTGTTTTTCTTGGATTTACTGACAACTGATGGTCGCCACACCATTGTTCCACAATACGTAAAGCTGATCGTATTACTTCGCATAAAATGTTTTCAGCGTTTCCGCTTATCAGTATTGCTAGATCATCTGCATATCCAATAGTAGTGTAGCCTTGTTCGTTTAGTCTTTTTAGAAGACTGTCCACTACTATGTTCCAGAGAAGTAAGAAGAAAGAAGAAAGAAAGAAAAGCCATTTATTCACGCGAAAAGCGACGCACTTAATATATAACAGTATTATAACTAAATATGTAATAAAAAAAAAAAAGACATGCGTCACCCCCGCGCGAAACGGCCCACGCTCAGCATAATGCCTGTGTGCAAGTGGTGATAGGACGCCTCCTTGTAGGCATCCTTTGATCACTTTTGCTCTTGTTATATAGTTTACTTCTATTTGAACCGCCCTTTTGCTGACCAACTCAGTAATCCATTTTGTTATTACTGGTTCGACTTTGTAGCCTTGCAAGGCGGGGATAGTGTTGTTGTGCGTGGTTTTATCAAAAGCACCTTCTATATTTATGAAGGCAGCGAGTGTTGATAATTTATTTGTGATGGCTGACTCTATCTTGTGTACTAACAAGTGCAGAGCCGATTCAGTTGATCTGCCTTTCGTATAAGCGTGTTGTTGGGGATGTAATGGCTTGGTTGTCAGTGCTCCATCCCGTAGGTGTCGGTCAACCAGTCTTTCCAACGTTTTCAGTAGGAACGACGTTAGGCTGATGGGTCTGAAGGATTTTGCTTGAGTGTAGTCCTCTTTACCTGGTTTTGAGGTACCTGGTAAGAATACTACTTTCGCTTCCCTCCATGCTGTAGGTATGTATTTGAAGGCAATGCATGCCCTGTATATTGGTACTAGGTACTTTGTTATCAGATTTATTGGCCATTGTAGTAATCCTGGGAATATTCCATCCAGCCCGGCAGATTTGAACGGCTTAAAGCTTTTTAGGGCTAATGCCACCTTATCTGCGGTTACTATCTTGTTTACAATTTCCCATTCCTGGGATGTTGGTGTGCTATAGTGCTCGTCCTGCCACTCTGACTCTGCTGTTATTGGACAGCCAGGAAAGTGCGTTTCAAGCAATAGTGCTTCTGTATTTGTGTAGGTGCCGTCAGCCTTTTTGAGGGAGCCCAAAAGTTTGAGGTCTCCCGTGGCTAGAATTTTCTTTATTCTGGCGGCCTGGTTCGTTGAGTTAATACTGCTACAGAAAGTGCGCCAACCTTCCTCTACTTCGGAATCTAATCCGTTTTTTGTAGTGTTTCTGTGCAGTCTTATAGTTATCCCAGTCCTCGTCGGCTCTGGTGTTCTTCGCTCGATTAAAAAGTGCCCTAAGTTTTTCCCGTAGACGTTCGAGTTCTGGCCCCCACCAGGAACTTTCGTTCGACACTTTGGGTACTACTGTAGGACATGACAGTTCGTAACTTTTTAAAAGAGTTTTGGATAAAAGTTGTATGTTTGTTTCTATGTTTTCTGTACTAAGTGTCAAGTCTGTCATTTGTATGTTACTTAGTGCATTGGTAAGTAAATTTAAATTTTGATAGGTATGTCGATAATTTTCGTTCCGGAAATCGGGACGGTGTTGGTTACGTTACCCTTTGTCCCTTTGTCCATATTGGTAGGTACCTAAGTGTCAGAAACAAACCTTTTTAACCCCCGACAAAACAGAGGAGATTTAAAAGTTTGACATGTGTATCTGTGTACAAATCTGTGTCTGTCTGTGGCATCCTTGCGCCCAAATTACAGACCCAATTTCAATTTTGTATGTTTTTTGCTCGAAAGGTGATTGCTTTATGTTTTTAAATAGGATATAGGATAATTATTAGGAGGGGGATTTCTTTTTTATTTAATTTTCATCATCATTCATCATTTCAGCCGAAAGACGTCCACTGCTGGACATAGGCCTCCCCAAGGCGGGGGGTTTGGCATAATCGCCACGCTTGGCAGGCGGGTTAGCGATCGCAGTATGGTTGTTACAAACACAGAGAACGCTGCTGCCCATTCTCTGGTAAGACCCTTAGTCGCCTCTTACGACACCCACGGGAAGATATGGGATGGTGCTATTCTTTACGTCCGGCACCACATGGACGATTTATTTAATTTTATTTTTTTATGAATTCTGCAACTTTCATTTCACAAGCTTGAGATTTTATTATGACAAGTTTGTTTTTTATCTTTCTTCTTTCTTTTTTAAAAGTGGTTGCCCCACGCTAGGCATTTCTTCTGTATCGTGGGTGCGTTTACAATCATATAAACTTACATACACAACTAGCAAGACCCGGAACAACTTACTGCTTGTAGGCCATACAAATTAATTGTTCCGTGCGAGAATCGAAGCCAACCGCTTACTGCGTCAACGGTGTCATCGTGATTACATCAAAACTGTTCTTAGCTAAGTTTCAAATTAATCTGCTCAGCCGTTTGAAGATCATCAGCTCTTTTTCTATTGATAAAAGGATTTAAGCACCTTCCACAGGACTGATCGAGTCATTTGGCATTCCGTTACTTCAATGATTTTAAATTAACAGAGTTACTTTGAACTGTACGCAAAATACGCGCCAAGATATGGAGTTGCGGGCACCAGCCCGTTATATTACTTACACTACTATATTTTTTTGAATTTATACAGTATGTCAATAATTAATAAAGTGAAAAATAACTAACACAGATCACACATGATTTGAGTTTCGTAAGTCGGTGGCAATACAAAACAACAAACGGTACAAAGCTACAGACTTCCGAAACTAAAATCATGTGTGTTCTGTGCTAAAGTTATTTTTCACTTTTAAGTTTTTGAAGGCTGTTGTCTTTTTTTGTAAAAACGCTTTTTATTTTCTGCTTTTTAGTACCTCCTTATCCAAATCCATTAAAACACGGCAACACAGTTAAAACAAATATTGAAAGTACTCCAAAGATTGAAGGAATCAGAACGTCGATTGTGTAATTTCTTTTGGATTTTGTTGATTTTTTTTAAATCTGCTGTATCAATTTCGATAAAATTTATATGGAACCAACACTGAGGTATATCCTATCCGCAAAATACTGGTATTCAGCTGCATCCCGTCAAACTAGAGCCGACCCCAACATAGATGCGAAAAGACTAGGCATAATTATGATGAAATGATGAAGGTAATAAATACTACCAAAATATAATTATTGTAAGGCTCCAAGTAGGTATATACTGTAAGGGTAACGTTATGCCTTACGAAGTAACTCCAATGCACGGTCTCTAGAACAGAAAGAGAAAATGAACACCAAAATTAGCTAACAAACAATCAAGTGCAAGTCAGTTGCTGTGATGATCGAATGCGTTAAATTTTGATAGGTATGTCGATAATTTTCGTTCCGGAATTCGGGACGGTGTTGGTTACGTTACCCTTTGATTGGTAGGTACCTAAGTGTCAGAAACAAACCTTTTTAACCCCCGACAAAAACAGAGGAGATTTAAAAGTTTGACGTGTGTATCTGTGTACAAATCTGTGTCTGTCTGTAGCATCCTTGCGCCCAAATTACAGACCCAATTTCAATTTTGTATGTTTTTTGCTCGAAAGGTGATTGCTTTATGTTTTTAAATAGGATATAGGATAATTATTAGGAGGGGGATTTCTTTTTTATTTAATTTTCATCATCATTCATCATTTCAGCCGAAAGACGTCCACTGCTGGACATAGGCCTCCCCAAGGCGGGGGGTTTGGCATAATCGCCACGCTTGGCAGGCGGGTTTGCGATCGCAGTACGGTTGTTACAAAGGCACAGATAACGCTGCTGCCCATTCTCTGGTAAGTCCCTTAGTCGCCTCTTACGACACCCACGGGAAGATATGGGATGGTGCTATTCTTTACGTCCGGCACCACACGGACGATTTATTTAATTTTATTATTTATGAATTCTGCAACTTTCATTTCACAAACTTGAGATTTTATTATGACGTGTTTGTTTTTTATCTTTCTTCTTTCTTTTTTAAAAGTGGTTGCCCCACACTAGGCATTTCTTCTGAATCGTGGGTGCGTTTGCAATCATATAAACTTACATACACAACTAGCAAGACCCGGAACAACTTACTGCTTGTAGGCCATACAAATTAATTGTTCCGTGCGAGAATCGAAGCCAACCGCTTACTGCGTCAACGGTGTCATCGTGATTACATCAAAACTGTTCTTAGCTAAGTTTCAAATTAATCTGCTCAGCCGTTTGAAGATCATCAGCTCTTTTTCTATTGATGAAAGGATTTAAGCATCTTCCACAGGACTGATCGAGTCATTTGGCATTCCGTTACTTCAATGATTTTAAATTAACAGAGTTACTTTGAACTGTACGCCAAATACGCGCCAAGATATGGAGTTGTGGGCACCAGCCCGTTATACTACTAAAACTAAGTATACTATTAATATACTACCTTGAACTGCGATAGTTTTGTCGGGTATTAATATATTTTT
Source organism: Charanyca ferruginea (assembly GCA_947361185.1). Taxonomy (NCBI): domain Eukaryota; kingdom Metazoa; phylum Arthropoda; class Insecta; order Lepidoptera; family Noctuidae; genus Charanyca; species Charanyca ferruginea. The sequence continues at coordinate 7,778,983 of OX376070.1, forward strand.
TTTAATTAATACAGTATGTTAGTTTATAAAGTGAAAAATAACTAGCACAGATCACACTTGACGTTAGTTTCGAAAGTCGGTGGCAATACAAAACAACAAACGGTACAAAGCTACAGACTTCCGAAACTAAAATCATGTGTGTTCTGTGCTAAAGTTATTTTTCACTTTTAGGTTTTTGAAGGCTGTTGTCTTTTTTTGTAAAAACGCTTTTTATTTTCTGTAGTACCTCCTTATCCAAATCCATTAAAACACGGCAACACAGTTAAAACAAATATTACTCCAAAGATTGAAGGAATCAGAACGTCGACTGTGTAATTTCTTTTGGGTTTTTGTTGATTTTTTTTAAATCTGCTGTATTAATTTCGATAAAATTTATATGGAACCACCACTGAGGTATATCCTATCCCTAAAAAAAAATCACGTAATTTGTTACGCGACTTTTTCGACAAATGTACAAAACAAAAAAAAAACATAGAGTCGAATTGAGCACCTTCTTCTTTTTGAAGTCGGTTGTCGGTTGACAAAAGGCGTTCCATTTAACAGGTAATACTGCATCGTCCATAGGATTTTTTTTATAATTATTTTTTTTGTGTGATGTTTTTTATGTTGTTGTGTGTTTTTTTTGTTGTGTTGTGTCTATTAATGATGTAGATTAACGACTTTTACGGAACGCCCTCTGTTATTTAGCGTACTGTAAAATAAAACTTAATTCTAGAACACTATGGTTGATTTACGAGGAGTACCTACATAGTTCAAACACGTGTAAAGATTTTAGGTAATAGTTTACATTTGACATAGAATTTTTAATTACGTTAGACTTTGGGTACTTTTAGTACCTATTATATTTAACAGTCACATTACATTTCTTTACATCAGTAATTAACGAATTAGATTAAATCTGACCTAGGTTTATGATTATAGTAATTTGTAGCAATGAAACCTTGATTACGCTAACTAAAGCCTTAAAAAATATTTGTTGCTTACTAATGACTTTATTAAAAGGTTACTATATACATCGCACTTAGCATACTTATTCTCATTTTTTGGGTCTTGAATATTAATAGAATTTTGAAAATCTTTTTATAGGTAATATTTTCGTGGTTCTCGTTTGATAATTACAAATAATCAGTCGGTAAATATTATTAACTAGCTTTTGCCCGCGACTTCGCCCGCGTGAATGGCGATTATCGCGGTTACAGAGGAAGTCGCTTATTAAAAGAAAACAACAACATATAGTCGAAATGAGAACCTCCTTCTTTTTTGAAGTCGGTTAAAAAGTAGCCTATGTCCTTTCCCGGAACTCAAGCTATATTCGTACCAAATTTAATCAAAATCGGTTCAACCGTTTTGTCGTGAAAAACGTAACATACAGAGACTTTCTCATTTATGATATTAAGTATGGATGTATAGTATGGATTACTATGGCTAAATACCCTAAAATTTCTGTACCTAAACCTAATTCCTTCCCTGCTTCGTGGTACCTATCTTCTTCCCCAGTGCTGTGGGTGGTGACTCATCAGGAAATCAACTTTCGACGTCGAAACCGCTTCGGCGGGGCCTTTATGTTCAGTGTAGTGCGGATCTGGTCAGTCCAGGAAATGGACTCCTTTACCAAGGTCGCTTGCCTTCCATTTTGTCGGTAACTATTATACTTGAGCAGGGTTTTTTGCGTTCCGTTCCTAGGTCAGACAGTGTTATTGGGGTTTCCATTAGGAATTTCTCAGTAGCAATCTATAGTTTAGAAATTGGTGTTATCACATGACACCTCTGTGTTTCAGAAAGCACGTAAAGCCGTTGGACGAAGACTATCCCCAGTCGTTTCGGATTGCAGTTCCATCGCACTACGAGAGTGAGGGAAGAGGGAGTTCACCTGTGTTTGCGCACACACTTGTGCACCATAATATCTCCTGTCGTTTCGGATTGCAGTTCCATCGCACTATGAGAGTGAGGGAAGAGGGAGTTCACCTGTGTTTGCGCACACACTTGTGCACCATAATATCTCCTGCGTAGGTACTTGGCTAATCTCTTTTAAGATTGGTCAAAGTAACTGAAATTGGGTTGGAAGAATATTAGATGTTAAATAAGCAGTTTGATTATATTGTGTGATGTAAGTATAACCAAATCTTTAGAAAATTTTCCGTTTACACTAATATTGTAAAGAGGACAGGTTTGTTTTTTTTATGTTTGTAACGAATAAACTCAGAAACTACAAGTCCAATTTCAAAAAATCTTTATCCATTATAATGCTACATTATTCCTGAGTAACATAGGCTATATTTATCAATAGAAAAAAATAGAGATCCTTGAGAAATTCACGCGAACGAATTCGCGGGCAAATCGCTAGTATATTATAATAATATTGAACGTTTCTATCTAGGCGGAGATACTCTGATTCACAGCAAGTAATTTAATTTCCGATCTTCATTTATATCGTACCAAATCCGATCTTTTATCCGATTTAACTTGACATCTAACTCAAGTTGATCTAACCGTTATACTCGAGCTAGATAACTTTGTAAAACAGTTGGTGTTGAACTTCTAAACTCATATAATAATAATAATAATATGTGGGGACATTTTCACACATGGCCATCTGACCCCAAACTAGGGAGACCCTGTACTATGGGTGTCAGACAGCTAATATACATACACAAATACATTTTTAAATACATACATATATAGATAAACTACACCAAGACACAAAGCAAACACAAGCGCTCATCACACAAATATTTACCCTGGGCGGGAATCGAACCCGCAACACGCTGCGCAGCAGTCGATCGCTCAGCCACTGCGCCAACCGTGTCGTCAATAATTATAAAGGGTTCAAATTGTTTGTATGTAAGAGATAATCTCTGGAAATACTGGCTCAATTAAAAATCTTGAACATATAGAAAACTACACTATAGCCGAGTGTCATATAATAATTATGTTTTTATGGTATACTATAGCTTTTGCCCGCGACTTCGTCTGCGTGAAAGTCGGTTATCGCGGATACAAACGATGTTGGGGTTTAAAATGCATTCCCAAATTTCAAGCTGTCTTCGTACTAAATTTCATCAAAATCGGTTCAGCCGTTTCATCGTGAAAGCGTAACAGACAGAGTTACTTTCGCATTTGCAATATTAAAGCATGGATTTACGAGCTCGTTGGTAATCTATATCAATAATAAAAAATATAAAATTGGTTTCTGAATCATTCACGCGACATCTCTCAAGTTTTCAACATCCAAGCAGCTCCCAAACGTCCTGAGACGAATCGGCTAGACGAAAAGTACCACTCTCGATACGATTTATTATGCACCTACTGCTATGAATACCAGATTTGTGCCACTACAGTTGCTTAGCCACGTCCACGGTCTAATGTACATAAAAGTGAATTTGTACTGGCATGTGTAAATATTTGATATGGGTAAAGCGAAGTGCGGTTTCTCGGTTATTCTGGCAGTGCTTTCTATTTAGGATGTGTTTGCAGCTTGTAACACCACAACATTTACAATACATTTAAATTTTAACCATGGGTAAATTTTTCTTACAAATATAATCTTTTAAAGAACACAATTAAAAAATAAACGGCTTACAGTAACTTAAAGTAGTACATTACTTCTAATGTATAGACCAATTATAGGTAGACATAACATTTACTAATGCATATATAATGACAGAGCTGCTAAAAAGGTAAAAACAAACATGACATCAAAATTAAATTAAATTAAATACAAATTAAACACGAATTAATGATAGGCATCTTGAACATGTCGGTAGCAACAAGAAAACAGAGTAACTACCTATACAACTAAATATTACAACAGAAATTAGGTAACTAAGAGATTATGATCTCTTCTGTTAAGTATTTATTTTCGTATACCGCCCAAGGTGTCGCGAAATATTCAATAATTAGCAATACTAAACTGCTCTACCCTGCGGCACGATGGACCGATGATTTGAAGAAGGTGGAAGGTGAATGGATGTGGGCTGCCCAAGACCGGTATGGTTGGCGATCTCTGGGGGAGACCTACGTTTTGCAGTGGACGGCAATAGGCTGACATAATGATGAAGAAACTGCACTAATATTAGGCTGAAACAATAACTTTATTTGGATGTAGCGTTAAACTTTTTATGAGACATTTACGGGGTTCTTTGATGTCTCCAAAAATCTATGGTCATCGCAACCAGCATTAGACAGCAAATTGTCTCAATTAATTTTCCACAGTTGAACTTTCTTTACAAAATTAACCACTAACAGAATTATGCTGAGTGGTGGCCATCTTGTCAGAGTTACGACGTGCACGAAGAACAATTTTTCATTCTTTCTTTCTTCCATTAAAGACCCACTAAATTGTATCAAATTAAAATCAAATGAGATCGCACGACAATTACTTAATTGAATAATTAATTAAAGCTTACGAGGCCGTAACTTGAGAAACATGAGCTTAATACATCGTCACATCATGTACGCGGTTGTTCAAAACAATTTTACGCACTGTTAAATCCCATTAATGAGTTTGTGATATAGACTCGGTTGTCAACAGTTGCCATCTTCTTGACTAGGTACCCTGAGTGTGTGAAACATGTAGCGTCGGTGTTATAACTGGACATAAAAGTAAAAATACCCGGAATTTTTAGATTTTCGGAAAGAAAATTAAGCACCTTTATAATCTTGTTATCATAGGAATATAGAAACCATTAGCAGGATTTTCACCTTCATAAAATTCATTATTCGAATAGGTAGATTAGACTCTATGTCTTTACGCTGAATTGAGTTGTTCAATTGTCTTTCTAGGCTTATTTACCACAAGTTCAAGATTAGTCTTTTTAAAAGTAAAACTAAGGAGACACCCTTTCCTAAGCAAAACCCATCTTGCGACTGAAATCAAAGTGATTTAAGTAAAACAAATCATTCTGACATCTCGCTACGAAAATGAAATATCCTAAGAAAATATACAATTCGTGCTACAATAAAATCCCTTTCTTCATACGACAACAATGAGAATAGAAAAAATCACATCTTAAGTTCTCAAAAGACTACAGAATCAGTTTCGTGATCTTCGTTTACTATTTGCTTTATATTTGACTAGCTTTGGCCCGCGACTTCGTCCACTAGGAGCGCAAATCTTTACCTGTATAATAATAAAGAGATTTTGTTTGTTAGTTTGTAAGTTTGAACGTAGGGGGTAATCTTCAAAACTACTCATCCGATTTCAAAAATTCTTACACCAATAGGAAGCTACGTTATTCCTGAGTGCTATAAGCTATAGTGCATTGTCAAAAAATTAGGGATCCTTGAGAAAATTCACACGGACGAAGTCGCGGGCAATGTTCTCGTAGGTATATCATAAAACATATCCTTTGGCACTCGGAAAAAATCGATTGATCATTGTTATGCTACTCTTGCCGCGGTCAGCCTGTGGATGGGTGACCATCCATTTCTAACCGAGACCCCACCGTGCTTTGGAAAACAAGTAAAGCTCAACAGCTTTCCAAGATACGGGCCCGGGACCAGCGTCCCGGCTGTCATTCGTAGATCTATGATAGCCGTTATAGGTAGTCAGAAGCCAGAAAGTCTGACAATCAGTCTTACCAAATGGTATCGTGTTACCCAGTAACTGGGTTTTAAAGGTCAGATAGGCAGTCAATTCATGTTTATGGGCCTATGCAGCCTGACAACAAATGAATTATTATTATTATTTATGAAAACTTGCACGTTACCTTAGCTTTTGGCTAGTTTTAAGCCACATCAACGGGCCCAAGTCAAGTCAATGTAGCGGGTGGTGAATTTTTACGTTAAAGATGTTTGATGTAAAGAGACGTCGTTTTATTTATTATTATTATTATTAAAAACACTAGTATTCAGCTGCATCCGGTTAGACCTAAGCTTACTAGCCTTTTCCCAAGAATGGGTCGGCTTCCACCCATTCTTGGGAAAAGGCTAGGCAGATAATGGCCCAATTATACATCTACAGATTACCTCCTACACCCAAACTTACAAAGTTTACTTTACTAGTAAAGATAACTGAAATTGTTAGACTTAAGATGGAATCGCAAAATGTTTGCTATTGCCTCCGGTGAATACTAACATAACTGAACATCGTATATATCTGTGATATGGATTGTGTAGACACAGTTGTACTGTATTTTTGATGAAAAGACCAAAGCGGATAGAATTTTATTTTATTGTATAAAGTAAGTATACTAGGTTATGTAATAAGGAGGTAATCTCTGATAGTAAGTACTGATCCGATTTCAAGAAAACTTTTACCGATAGGTACAAAGCTACTATACATTATTGCATTTTTGTATTTAATGGTATACTTTATGTCGCGGACAGAATGATGCTGGTAAACGCAATGAAAGAAATATTTGAAATAGATTGCAACGACGACACGGTTGGCGCAGTGGCTGAGCGATCGACTGCTGCGCAGCGTGTTGCGGGTTCGATTCCCGCCCAGGGTAAACATTTGTGTGATGAGCACTTGTGTTTGCCTTGTGTCCGGGTGTTGTTTATCTATATATGTATGTATTTACAAAAAAAAATGTATTTGTGTATGTATTAGGTCCTTACATATGAAATTGCCGATACTTAATACTGGCAACTTTGAAATCAAATATTTTGTGTTTGATTAGGAATTCCAAATTCAAAATTATTTCAAAATAAAGACTAAAGAATATTGTTTTAAAATTCATGTTTCATTTGTTTTATCGTCATTTGTTTGGGCTTGAAAATTGCTATGGCAACAACAATGGAGAAATTAAAAATTCGCGATATTAACGAATATGAGTTCTACCGTGGCACCAGTGCAGCAGAAACGGCTCGAAGGATTAACGACGTGTACGGGCCAAGCACCGCTAACGAACGAACGGTGCGTTTTTGGTTTCAACGTTTCCGTTCTGGAAATTTTGATTTACAAAATGAGCCTCGTGGACGACCGGATACTCAAGTGAATAATGAAGAATTAAAGGCGATAGTTGAAGCGGATCCATCTCAAACCACTTCTGAATTAGCAGCAGCCTTTGGAGTAAGTGACAAAACAATCACTATCCATTTGCGTCAAATTGGAAAAGTAAAAAAGCTCGAAAAGTGGGTACCGTACGAATTGACTGAAACACACCAACAAACACGCGTCGGTTGCTGCGCTTCCTTGCTCAATCGTCACAATAATCAGGGAATTTTAAATCGTATTGTCATCACTTGTGATGAGAAGTGGATCGTGTACGATAATCGCAAGCGATCATCACAATGGCTTAACCCTGGAAAACCGGCAAAACCTTGCCCCAAGCGAAAACTGACCAAAAAGAAGATTCTAGTTAGTGTTTGGTGGTCCTGTGCTGGTGTCATCCACTACAGCTTCATGAGATCAGGCCAAACGATTACTGCAGACATGTATTGTCAACAGTTGCAAACAATGATGGAAAAGCTCACCATTAAACAACCGAGATTGGTCAATTGCTCTAGCCTATTGCTCCTTCAGGATAACGCTCGACCACATACAGCACATCAGACGGTCGCCAAGTTAGAGGAGCTGCGACTGGAAACTCTGCGTCACCCACCATACTCTCCAGATCTTGCCCCAAACGATTACCATTTATTCCGAAATTTGGACAACTTTTTACAAGGAAAAAAAATCAATTCTGATGAGGCAGTTTAAACAGCCTTCAAGCAGTTCATCGATTCTCGCTCCCAGGATTTTTTTACCAAAGGGATCAATGAGCTCCCGATAAAATGGCGAAAGTGTATCGATAACAATGGTACATACTTCGATTGACTAAATATATAATTTCTTTTAAAAATGTTATTTTTAATTTTTTGATACCGAGCGGCAATTTCATATGTAAAGACCTAATATATCAGCTGTCTGACACCCATAGTACAGGGTCTCCCTAGTTTGGGGTCCGATGGCCGTGTGTGAAAATGTCCCCACATATTATTACTATTATTACTATTACTATCGCTTTTGTTGTTCTAAACATTAAAAAAAACCTTTTTTTAAGGATTTATGTTTACTTTGTAAATATTATTGAAACGTACAGTCATAGACAGGGTTCAAAAGTGCAGAGGGATAGGGAAGTAGGTGCTTGGTAAAAGGGAGCTTATGAATGCAATTAAAATTTGCAAATAGTGCACCCCAAACGTAAGTTAATAAGACCTAAAACTGTTTAAAATAGTCCGTGAAACATACATTCAAAACATTGGTCTATTTTTAGCATTTACAAACAGCATAAACGAATATCACGCCCCTCGCACAATTGAAATAAACTTCCATTAAAATGTTGGTCTAGCAAACTACACAGTTTACCTTTGACACAAAATTTCTCGAATTTCAACTCAAAGCAACTTGCTTAACTCGCAATATTTTGGTAAACTACTGCACTGGACAACATTGCACAATGCACAACTTGATATTTTCCGAGAGCACTGTAAAACAAAATTGTTTACTACAAACATAAAGCTAGTGCTTTTCATAAACTTGTCATATAATTTGCCTTAAGTTCGTATTAACCTAGAGAGTAACAACTCACTTTTAAACCCGTTACGCTCCAGCATTTTTTTTGTTACATTTGCATTTGTAAAAACCGTCGACAATCTAAACGACAATAAACGTCCCAGTTCTGCATTCATTTACAGTGGGAAGTGTTGACGTTGGCGAAACAATGGCAGGACTCGAGCGCGTTCCCATCTCTAACTACACAATACATCGACGGTTATTCACCGAGACTGAAAGCTGGAGTCTATCTGTCCGACAATGAACATTGCGGTGTTCGATTCGTTCGCTTTACAATTGTCGAGTGCCGCCAATCGCTTCGCTGCGTTCTAATTCAATAGCATTGTCGTGAAATAATAAAATGCAGTTGCATGGTTGTGAAAATGGGCCGATGGGATTTGCAATTGTATCAGAGTTGCTTGGTTGATGGGAAAGGTGAATTTTATGTGAACTTAACGCTGAAAGTTTTTTAAAGCATATAATTATAGGCCGTAGATGATATGCATGTCTGGATTTTAGAAAACAGGGGCTTGTGGTTTGATGTTCTTGTGCCCAAGTAAAAGTAAACGGATCGATACCGATCGATTCGTTTAGGGACTTGGTTTGAATTGGATGACCATGAGGTCATCCAATTCAAACCGTGCCCACGAAAGCAAGTAAAGCCGTTAGTCCCAGAGGTCATTCGTAGATCTATGACAGTCGTTATAGGTACTTAGAAGCCAGAAAGTCTTACCAAAGGCTTTCGTGTTACCCCATAACTGAGTTGTGGGGGGTTAGATAAGCAGTCACTCGATGTAAAACACTGGTATTTAGCTGCATTCTGTTAGACTGGAATTCGACTCTAACATAATTAGGAAAAGGCTTAGCAGATGATGATGAATGTTCGAAAAATCTCTAAAGGGCAAATCAATATTATGAGCTATTAAGAAAAGAGGTCAGAAGAGCCACTAACCTAATTTCTTAATGAATTGATTTCCAAGAGTATTAATAAAATCCGTAAAAACAACCTTAAAATTCATCCAAATAGGTTTGTGTTTGACCGCAACTCACCTGATCTTAGGTGATTATGTGACCTGAGGTGGAGCATGCTTGCCTAGGATGGACTTAGTTTATCAGGTAACAGAGCGGCGGGCAATGAATTCCATAGCACTTGGTTCGAGACCGTGGAATTTCAACTGTGTAGCTGTGACACTTTGCCGTATCTCTGCTCGACCGATGATGGAATGGGGGTGGGGAAATAAGTTGTGCATTTCCAAAGCATACCTACTCTCTGAGACGTACCCGATAAAAGACCGATAGGCTGGCAACGGTGCGGCGATGTTTAAGGCTCTCGAGCTTAGAGTTAGTGTCTTACGGTTAAAAAATTATTTATTTCTCAAAGATTACAAATCACTTACGAGGTGAAATAAAATATAAAACAAAACTTAAGTAATTTATGGTACAGATGCGAGTAGACGGCATTCTTAAAAAAATACATTTCTGGATTGGTAGGTAAGTTCGATTAACTTTGTCATTCGTTTCAACTAATACGGGCGACAGTTTTTGAGCAGATAAAAGGGACGGTTTACATGGAGTGGATACAATAATAATATTGAAATCGGACAGATTTACTTTTTCGTGATGCCTTTGAAAATATATTGTTTTAATAACTTTTTGAATAAATATAATGACTTAGAGCCTTTTATATGCTTAGGTAAAGAATTGTAGATCTGTGCTCCTTGATACAAAATACACTTTTTACCGTAATTAGTTCGCGATTTATACAATTGTATATCATGTGCTCGCCTAGAGCTGAGGGTATATATTTGATTGTATTTTGTGAATTTTATTTGTGTGTGTATGTTTTTGTTTAAGATTTTTCGTATTAAAATACATGTGTTATTTTGGTAAATTTATGCAATATTAAATAATTTTGTCTCTTTATAAATTTTGGTGGTTGGAGTTAAATAATTGTAGTGAAAGAGGACTTTTATTATTCTATTTTGCGATCTTTGTAATTTATCAAGATGTGTTTTGTCAGCTGATCCCCACACTTCTATCAAGTAATCAATGTGAGGTTTTACCAATGAATTGTAGATGGTGTAACGTAGTTTTAGGGAAAGGCATCTTACAATACCCCGAAGGGCACCCGTAAGACTGCTTATTTTAGACCGTAATTTTTCAATGTGTGGTCTCCATTGTAGTCGATTATCTAATGTAAGCTAGATACTTCTCCTTGTTCACCTTGGTCAATACAGTACCATTGATCAGTAAAGGTTGGTGATCGTGATTTTTTTTGTTTTTTTGCTGAAAATATTATGTAATTAGTTTTAGTCGCGTTTACAGTTAGTAAGTTACTAAAAAAACATTTTTCTAAAATATTTAGATCATCCTGTGCTTCCCGTATTATGGATTCTGTTGAATGACCAAAGTAAAAAAGGCATGTATCATCCGCATATAGTGAGATATGTCCTTTAAGTCCTATTTCATGCAAGCTATTAATGTAGATAAGAAATAGGTGTGGCCCCACAATAGATCCTTGTGGTACACCACATTTGATTATTTTTGGTTCAATAGTGCATTCTCCTATCCTAACCACCTGATATCGGTTTTCCAAGTAAGATTCGAACATTTTATATGCACTTCCAGTTATGACAATTGCTGCCAATTTATCTAATAGTAGATTGTGACTAACGGTATCAAACGCCTTTTTTAAGTCGATGAACACACCGAGGACTATTTGTTTTTGATCTATGTTAGTCTTAATTTTAGTAATTAGGTCAGTTGCAGCTGACAGTGTATTAGATTTCTGTCTAAATCCATATTGACGGTCAAATAAGAAATTTTGAGAACTAAGATACTGTGGCAATCTGTTATGAAGTAACTTTTCAAATATTTTAGAGACCACAGGTAGTACAGAGATGGGCCTGTAGTTGCCCGGATCATTTTTAGATCCAGATTTGTGTATAGGAGTAACTTTTGCGATTTTGAGCATATTTGGGAACCATCCTTTGCAAAAGCATTCGTTTATACACTTTGTTATACTAGGTAAAATTAGAAACTTACAAGATTTAATGACCTTTACGCTAATACCGTCAATTCCAGCACTTGTATTTGATTTTAGACAGTTAATTATTTTTGTTACCTCGTCTACAGTAGTGGGTCTTATTTGTGTGAGTTCATGGGTATGAGTAGTACTAACACGAGCAGTGGTGGGATCATAATGATAGGTAATGTGTATTAGACTTGCGAGAAGAATGCCTATATTAGAAAAGTAATTATTAAATGTCTCACATATACCAGTTACATCCGTAATAATTCCCGTAGGAGACTCTAATTTTGAAGGAGCACAGGTTTCTTTAGTTTTATTATTAGAAAGATTATTAATTAATTGCCACATTTTCAAAGGCTTACCTTCACATTCTTTAAATACTTTATGATAATAATAGCTTTGGTTCCTTGTATCAGCTCAACAACACCTTCCTTCGCTCTATTGTACTCTTCTTCTATTTTCTTATCACTAGGGTTACTTTTATGCTCTTTGCACAATTCATTTATTTTATTTATCCTGATAATTACACTCTTGTTGATCCAGTCTGACTTAGGAGGATTTAGGACTGTTGTTTTTGTTATTTTGTTACCATTAATTGCTGATTGCATTGCTTCATGAAAATTATTGTAGTCATGTCCAATAGCCTCGTAATCTAGATTTTCTAATGTTTTATATAACTTGGTATAATCTAGAGTTTGATACTGCTTCTTCTTTACTGCTTGGGGTTTATATTGTTTCACTTCCAGAAATATCTGTTTATGATCAGATAATGCGGATTCAATGACTGCAACGTGGAAACTGTTTTCTTTTAAACTAGTTATAACGTGGTCTAGTATAGTTTTTGTTGTTGCCGTTTCACGTGTACAATGTAACGAGTTTATTTAATTTAGTAACCTGCATCCATTTTCTTGTAGTGTTTCTTCGTAGGCGATAGTATTTCGATCTTTAGTGAGAAGGTTATAATTAAAGTCCCCAAAAAGTATTATTCTCTTTTTGCTCTACCTTTCAAATTACGGATATCACATTGAAGTCCATTTCAAAAACTCATTCTGTGGATATCCTCTTATTCGTAACGAAATCTCCACGAGGTCAATTGTTTAATTAACTATTGTGTCTGCTAATTGGAAAGTTGAGCACATATTAATTAATAAATCACTAGGTACTGCCGGCGACTTTGTCCTTATGAAGGTTTTGTATAAGTATCGTAAAACATGGTCTACGGTACACGGCATTACTGTAGCTTTCTTTAAGTGAAATATTTTTTATAACCGAGTCAACACTTCACACAACACAAATAAACAATTTGACCCTTACGTAATTAGTATAGATTACATTATGTCTAAGATAAAAATACAGACAGACGTAACAAATAAACAACGTGGATGTCGTGTATTCCCGTTCTCCCCGTAATTTTGTCGCCGTCACGGGGACAACGACACGTCAAAAAATTTAATTACCGTTGTCCCCCTTATGTATTCCGGCAACGGTTACCTATAAGTAGTTAAGATTTTACGTTATTGCTCGGCATTCCCGAAACTAAAATGAAAGATATCATGTATTTGATAGAGTTTAACATTTTAGGTTATTTTTTCATTAAACGAAACGTGAGTATTGTTACACATTATAGATTGAGAACAACGGATTAACTCACTCACTAACTTGTCGGGTTCGTCCGACTAGTTTCGATGGCATACGGCCACCTTTTTCAAGGAGTTCCACAGGATGACACACCGCCCGTCGCGTTCCTGCGGACACTGCGCGCGGCCGCGCGTGGCGCCCGCGCGGACAACTGCGGCGGTGGCGGGGGTGGCGCGGGCGAGGGTAGAGGAGGTAGAGGTGGCGGAAGAGTACCTTGCTTGAAAAACATGCACACTGAGCTGACCACATCATCACTTTTTAGTTCCTAGTTGTCCGCGCGGGCGCCACGCGCGGCCGCGCGCAGTGTCCGCAGGAACGCGACGGGCGGTGTGTCATCCTGTGGAACTCCTTGAAAAAGGTGGCCGTATGCCATCGAAACTAGTCGGACGAACCCGACAAGTTAGTGAGTGAGTTAATCCGTTGTTCTCAATCTATAATGTGTAACAATACTCACGTTTCGTTTAATGAAAAAATAACCTAAAATGTTAAACTAGTCGAAACTAGTCGGACGAACCCGGCAACACAGTGAGTTAATCCGTTGTTCTCAATCTATTTTAGGTTATGTATTTTTTAATTTTATATGTAGGCATTTGTGTAGGAATAATAATTTGAACGCAACGGGGACAACGGGAAGTAATTTAAATTATTTTATACAATTCCCTTTGTCCCCTTTACGAGGACATGGTGGACGGGGCCAAGGGGGAATACACGGCGGGAGCACTAGAGTCGGATGTATTATAAAACAAAGTGAGTAAAAATGGCGTCTGTGTAAATGCTAGGATTTGTTTTTTTCTTACTGAATTGAAGATTTGATTTTACGAAAATACCTGTAACTGTGTGAAGTGTACACAAAACTGGATACTACTTAGTACTTAGCTGGTATATGAAGATACTGAAGGTTTCACATTTTTGTACAAAAACGAGATTTCAATGTGACAGTTACTGTTTTTGCCATATTTTATATAACTACATCTTATAAATCAAAGTCCTCCGCCCAAGCTGAGTTGGTGTATTTTCGGATTTATCTTAAAAGTATGTATTTTCATATTGCGTTTTTACTTAAAGAAAAAAGGAATTATCTAGGATGGTTATAATGCTATAATTTATTTTCAAAGACTTATGCATCCGTCAGAAATTTTACGCGGATAAAGTTGCGGGCAAAGACTAGTGTTACGTAAAATTAAACAAAAATACTATAGGATAGTAGGTACTATAGAGGACGGGATGTCTATATACGATAAATGAGACGCGATAAACTGTTAGAACTCTATATTATGATAAAATATTACTTTCATCTAGATTACATGACCGTGCCTGACGGCGGGTGGTCTGACAGTCTCTGTCATAGTGTGGTCATAGTATAAAAACTATATTCTAAATCATTCAAATATAAGTATCCAGAGTGTTCTTACCATAGACCAAATAGTTATTGTTTTACACACAGATATACAAGGTGTAACGTTAAACACGCAAAACCTCAGACACCCCAAATGATTTTTAATTCAATTAACCTAATTCTGAGAGAAAAAAATCATAAAAAAATATTTAAAGGTTTTATGTGCTGTTTTAGTTTTACCAAGACTCGTATTTGCATTGAAATAAGAACTATTATTATCACGCGTATGAGAAAATTTAAATTGGACGTCACAACATTTGTGTTTGTTTACCTATTTTGGCAGGTTTACGCACGTGATGGCTTGTCTTATTAGTAAATAGACAGGGCAACATGTATAATGAAGATTTTTCGAAAAATGTGACCTATATTAAAAAGTGGTTCAATTGATTCTGCTCGTTATTCTAATCAAACTATTTTCAGGTTTTGCGTATTTGACGTTACACCTTGTAGATAGACCTAGATAACGCAAGAGCAACTACTTCGCGTGCCAAGTTTCGTGCTTAGCTTACGTACAAAAATCGTAAGTACAAAAATAAGTAAACGTTTCCTTCTATCGGTAAGTCATTGTGTGATTAATAATATGCGTAATTAATTTAAAAAACGATTATTTTTAAGCTAATACCCTCAGTAATACCTGATAATAACAAAATATAAGAAAAACAAAACATTGTGACGTCATAACAGGTAGTCAAAAATTGGCACGCTTGGTTTTCATACAGATCGTGATACTTGTGTTATCTAGGGTCTATCTATATCTGTGGTTTTACTACATAAAGCCTCTCTAACATAAAACCTCTTTACAGCCTAGTATTTCAAATTCGCAAATCGACTCAAACTGAATAATTTTCAGATCGCTCTTTCTTGGCCCTGTGTCTTGGCTCTAGCCATTCGTGCGCGATAATCTTTTAAATGGCGCTAACAACTGCCTAGCATGTTTCATGCGAAAAAGTTTAAAAGTTTAAATTTCGTTACACTTCTATTTGTTACAATTAAAACTTATTATTTCGTTACAATATGTAATTTTTTCATATTTACAAGCTTAGGTTTTGTTTACCATAAACCTGAGAAGGGGTCATGGAACTCATGAACAACTTTTACTATGGAACCAACACTGAAAACTTGGAAATAAATGATTCATACTCCTTACTTGCGAAGTTCATTACCGCGATGTAACAGACGACATACCAAACTGTTAAATTTTCCCAATTGAATTATTAACCTTATTCTTCTGTAATAAAGTTGAAAATCTATTAAAGAAATTTGTCAGATTTTTGTAACTTGATGTGCTAGCTCTGTACTTTACCGCGAAAGTTTACCGTCGCGACGTTCGTTGTTGCGAAAATTCTTTACTGCGATGTATGTTGAAAGTTTACCATTGCCATTTACATTGTCGCAATATTTGTTATTTTTTGATTATTTTAAGAATAAGTAGAAAAATAATGCAGCTTGAGTGAATGAGAGAGTATGTGCAGGAGTGAGAGAAAAAATGGCAAGCGAGGTCAAGATGTAAAAGACGAATTAGTTATAATTGAGTTACTAATGTCACTTTTAATGTTTATTTCTTAAATTGTTTCAGCTGTATGACATTGTTTAAAGACGAAATAAATTTGAGAAGTTCTATAAACTAATCATAGTAGTAGTAGTAAGTTTTCCAAGAAGAAAATTCAAATGAAATTGCAGTCATCCACAACCCCTCTATATATATGCATAGGTACCGGGGAAAATCCTACTGGGAGGAAAAAATGATTCTACCTTTTCTCTTTTGTTCATTAAAAACCAATTTTGCATTTCCAATCACAATGGAAATTGATAAAAAAGAGTTAAAAAAAATGCTTTCCATGTAATATTTGTTCCGTAAATTCTGTAATGCAGATGTCAGGTGCAATGCGCGGCGGCATTCAACCGAGAGATTGCCTCCCCAGTCAGTTTATATCGATGATAATGCTCCAGTATGCGAAAATCCAGGCAATGGAATGTTTTTAGATAGTTATCGGAGATTATCTATACTATCTATACTAATATTATAAAGCAGAAGAGTTTGTTTGTTTGTTTGGTTGAACGCGCTAATCTCAGGATCTACAGGTTCGAATTGAAAAATCTTTTTTTGTTGGATAGTCCATTTATTGAGGAAGGCTATAGGCCCATGCGAAGCCGGGTCGGTCGCTAGTATATTATAATAACATGAACTGACAAATCATATGTTGTTACAAAGTGATTCGATTATCCATTTATACAAATATTACAAAAGCAAAGTAATAATAATAATATGTGGGGACATTTTCACACACGGCCATCTGACCCCAAACTAGGGAGACCCTGTACTATGGGTGTCAGACAGCTGATATACATACACAAATACATTTTCTTTTGTAAAGAAAGAGAAAGAGTGTACAAAAGAAAGAGTGTTTTTTTTCTTTTGTATTAGTGTAGTAAAGTTTGTTTATTTATTTATTTATTCAACTTTATGCACATAATGTAAAAAAACATTGTACAAAGGCGGACTTAATGCCTTGACTTTGACTTTGACTTGACTAAGTTAAAACCCCAAGAAACGATTTAATACTATAAACGTTGCTAAAACTACTTAATTATGTTCTTAGTCTGAATTGAGTTCCTTTTTCTTTATAAGTACGAAATTTTTTATCTGTGCTTGCTTGCGGACAGTATACGTAATTGCTTTTTTATATACATCTACCTTTTTAATGCTAACATAACGTAGGACTAGCGACTCTGGGTTCTCGGTCCACACAATCACACGTCATAATAACACATCACGTGATCATGTAATTAAACGCTATTCTCATCAGCATAGTTGTCAAATGTTACAAAGGTCAATGCCAGAAACTCTATAGAACTTTGCCCCACTCAATAAAAGTCATGTGCAATATGTAGCATCTTACTGTTTATTTATTGCTGATAACTAAACGTTAGTCTTAGTGACTGTAGAACTTGCGGTTTCCATTTAAATCTAAAAACAATAATGACATTGGTTATAGGTTAAATTGTATTTTAGGTAAAATTAGTTTATATTTTGTGGGTAGGTATTTCGTAATTCGCAAGTTCTGAAGAAAAATAATTTAGTATAGAAAGGTTCTATATTCATTACAATTATTTTCATTAATTTACTTTTTCTGTACATGTGTTACTTTTTCTGTACATGGGTGGGACAGGATCTGGCATTGTCATTTCGATCATCAATGCAGATTAATCAAAGAGCACATTAATTGCAACAGACAGAAATGCTTGTAATTGCGTGCCTGACTAAATGGACATAGGAATAGAACGTATACGTATCTAATAACGTAGGTAATAAATGGACTGGGCAAGTCATAGTCATCATCATCTTCATCAGCCGAAGGACGTCCTTTGTTGAACGTAGGCCTCCCCTATAGAACCCCGGTTCCCTGCAACCTTGATGTTCACACGCATACATATACAAAGGACACACAACGACGTCACCAACGAGCGACGCGGCACGGAGCGGGGACCGGGACGCAAGACCATCGCGACACTGCATCGTCCGACACGACCGCGCTCAGACATACTTACTTTGATTAAATACAAATTTGCTATAATTATTGTAACCACCAAATAAACATTAATACAGTCCACTTTGCTTTACTTTAACCTGGGCCTAGACACTTGACGATGTCGTTGGTTCATCTGGTGGGAAGCCTATCAACGCTACGTCTTCTGGTTTGTGATCGCCACTCGAGAACCTTTCTTCCCCATCGGTTAACGGTTCTTCGAGCGATGTGGCCTGCCCATTGCCGTATACTGACACTTGCGTATACTGACTGAGCAAGTAGGCCGCTGCAAACAAAACGTAGCAAAATTATGGATCATAGATCCCACCGGAACCTAGCGTGTGTGCGGTGCTCCTGACCAGACCCACTTACTACAGTGCCCAAAGTTTCTTAACACCAGCACCAAAGAGAACATTAAAAACGCCTCGCATGCTACGATAAATGTAGCTACTACCCATTGGGCCCAAGTAATCTAACAAAAAAACGGGTAATTCGAAAAGAAGAAGTTAATAAATACGTCACAAGAAAACAAACGATACCCCCAGAAATTATTAGGGTTTCCCTACGAAGCTCATTTTAGGCACTATAACACCGATAGCAACAATTTATACAGTCATTTATGATTATTTTAGTTCTAGATTTATTATTTCAGTGTTAACAGCATCCAAATTGAGAGACAGGGGTTGTTTACATGAATAAGAAAAGTAAAAGAGTAATAATAATTGAAAGAACTTCATCCATTCATAGAATAATTACTTTTTTAATGTGTATTTACGTACCTTAAGAGGAAAAAACGGAACCCTTATAGGATCACTTTGTTGTCCGTCTGTCGGTCTGTCTGTCCGTCTGTCTGTCAAGACCCTTTATTTCGGGAACGCGTGGAGGTCAAGTCTAAGGTCCATTGAAGCTGCGAAAAAAACAAAAATCTAAATTAAAGAGAAAAAGAGATACGGTCGTTTATGCCGCAAAAAACTTATATTTCGACACTCTCAAAGGAGTCAAAATTTATAGGGTACTTCCCATTGACCTAGAATTATGAAATTTGACAAGTAATATCGTCTTATACTACAAATACAGGGAACATTCTGAAAACTATACATTTGCAATTAAATCATAAAAACATAGTCTTTATTTAAAGTAAGTATTTTACTGTATTTTAAGCATAATCGTATAGGTGAACAAATCACGAAATTTGAACGGAACCCTCGGCGAGTCCGACTCGCACTTGTTCGGTGTTTTATTAATTTGTAGTGTTTAATATGGGAATAACTGAATCCTGAAATAAATTATTATTATTTATATTTCTATTAATTATACACATACATTACTTTTTTAAATAATAATAAAAAATAAAAAAAAAACATTTAAAAATAGTAGGCTACCGGTATCTGGATCAGGGTCCAAGCTATCCGGCGGTCAGGGCTCCAAAGAAAGAAACGACCTGACAACGCGGGCCGTGTCCAGAAATACTGCCTTCTTAATCAAGCCCTTGATCCAACTGCCTAATGAGAGCCTCCTTAAATGCTGATCGAGGCTCTTGGCAATTAAGCCATTGGCTGTAACAACTATCGGCACAATGATCATTAAGTCCACATCCCACATGTCGACAACCTCGCGGGCCAAGTCAAGATATTATTATTATTATTGTGTACCTAATAGCCTATTATTGTCCCACTACGTGAATATAAACAAGTTTTGTTACAGAACCAATACTGAAATTAATCGAAAAATCCGCTTTTCGTACAAAAATGCACTACGACACGCTTAAAATCTATGGAACATCTCAGCTGTTGTTCAGTCGTATGGAGAATAGAATATAAATTCAATTCAATTTAATTCAAATTCTTTATTTCAGACATAAGTCCAATACTAATAGGTATACTACAGAACATACTTTACAAACAAAATTATCACCAATACAGCATCAAAAAAATAATTCAATTTCCACCTACAAGTTCGCATCCACTAATTAGTTCCCAGAACATTATCACACAGTTCTGTATCAAAGTTGTCTTTGTTGCAACAACTTCGTGCCAATTTACACCCGAAGCGTTGAACTGTGCACAACAGATAATAGCGCTCTTACTTATTACACTGAATAGGTGCCTACAGAAGGTCGACTTAATACAATAAACAAAACAACTTTATTCAAAAAAAAAAAACAAACGAATTCAAAAACTAAAAAGTGATAAATTACTTTAGCACAGAACACACATTACTTTAGTTTTGGAAGTCGGTGGCGGTGGCTTTGTTCTGTTTGTTGTTTTGTATTGCCACCGACTTCCGAAACTAAAGTAATGTGTGTTCTGTGCTATTATCACTTTTTAGTTTTTATTTTCCGCTTTTTAGTATCGCTTTAACATCCAAATACGTAGAGAAATAGTGACACAGTTAAATCAGAGATTCCTCCAAAGATTGAAGAAACTAAAACGTCATAAATATAATTTTTCTGGGATTTCGTTGTTTTTTTCAAAAAGCGCTGAACCAATTTCGATAAAATTTATATGGGACCATTTGGGAATGAACCCCTTTCGAACAAAAAAAGAATTTTGCAAATCCATCCGTATATGACGGAGTTATGGCCGAAAATACATTAAAAAAAATACAAACATCCGAATTGATAACCTCCTCCATTTTGAAGTCGGTTAAAAATACACACACATTTAGACACACTTTGTCGGACATGGAGTACAAGAGCACTCACTGGTATTTTGAGATCGCTGCTCCCCGTCACCGTTCGTACTATTATGAACAAAGACATGTACTTATGTAGCAAATGCATTCTTCTGTTTTGTCTCCTGTTTGATATGAAGGGAAGTGGAAAATATGTCTTTTTTCTCCACTGCTGTTCTTTTCTGATCAATTTTGTTGCGGGATCTGAGACAGTTGAATAGTTTATCCAGGTTTCGTCAAGCTGCACTGCCTCGGCGCTTTTGTGGTGGTCACCGCTGTTAATCCTGCCTTACAAATGCTTCAGTGGTTTGGGAATAATGTCTGTCGGGAATGTTGCTCATATAAAAATGCATCGTAAACGAAAATCTTCATCGCTTCCACGTTTACGTCATGTTTATAAAAAAGGCAAAAACTTATGAATTTCCAGTTTACTTTGTATAGTTCTTTCAGTGCAGTTCAGTCATAATTTGTTTAATTCGGTTCCGCTAAATAGTTAGTAATAGTGACCTTTTAAATGTGTAATTCAGTATAATATAAGTGTTATTTTAGCAATATAAAGGTGTTTTTTTTTTTGAGTGCCATCTCAAGAATGTGTCTATTCAATCGTTGTACAGAGACAGACTTCTGTAAATATCTTCTCTGTGTTTGCTACGTACGAGACCGCAATTAACATCAACACAATTTGTATTTGTTGTAATTATTCTCTCTATGTGAACACACAGATTTTCATCATCATTATTGCTGATGTGATGGAGAGGGTTTGATGAATAGGGATTCTGTGGAGCTGGTGAAAACTAGGGTATGACTTAGGGAACGTTTATCTTATTTGCGGTTCAACTCTATTACCCTAGGTGTGGGCTTCTAGTGCAATTATTTCTACGAGCACCTTGATAGCTTTTCAAGGTCTCTCATGTTGATTTTGTACGTGAGAGTATCACACGTAACCTGAAGTCAGGCTGGAACTACCACAAGCTATGTGGTACAAAAAAACTTTTTTGAAAAAAGAGAACCGCCTTCAAAAACTTACATGTGATAAATAACTTTAGAATAGAACACACATGAGTTTAGTTCCAGAAGTCGGTGGCAATACAAAACAACAAACAGAACAAAGCCACCGACTATTGTCCACTTTTTATTGTGTTCTTATCACCCAAAACCCTTAAGAGACGGCAACACAGTTAAAACAGAGAAAATCCTTCAAAGATGGAAAGATGGAAGAAACGAAAACGTCTTCTCGGTCTGTTGTTTTTTTCAAAAAGCGCTTTCAAAATTTCTGTTCGTTGTATACTAAAACCTTCAAATCGGTTCAGCCAAACGAGTGATAATTGCGGACAAACATACATACATACAAACATACGGGTCGAACTGAGAACCTCCTTTTTTTGAAGTTGATTAAAATATACATAAAAATATTCACGTTTTGTCTATATATGTATAGGTATATAGGTGCTTGGGAACCTGAGTGTGGCTGGATAATTATTTCCATGTTATGTAGTTACATTTGTACAGTGCTCTGTGAACTGCACTGGGTACCTTTGCGGTTAAAGGCGCTTCGAAACTTTCAAGCGACGAAAATGGGTCACACAACAGCAGTTTGTCCTTTGTACTTTAAGAACTATAACTTTGAGTGTTACATACTCGTTGTTTTAACCTATAACTAAGTTATAGTTCAGGGAATATGAAATTGATGTCAATGAATATGAGCAACTGGTCTAAGAGGTCAGAGGGAAAGAGGGTCCACAGTAGAAACCTTTTGAAGCTTCCTCCAAAGGACTTAAGAGCGTGTATTCGATTCGTGACGAAAACTTCATGTTTTCGCATTTTGCCCAGAGCAATATCTTAATATGATGTGAGCAGATTATTTATAGACAATTACAGTTTTAAGAAAGATTAAGATGTAGACAGCTACAGAGTAAAAGTACCTATATTTTTTAATTATGTTTTTTTAAAGCAAAGACAATCCTTTCGCTATGAAAGGATTGTCTTCGCTTTAAAAAACGAAAATAGACGTCAGAGTTAACTTTCAGGACGAATACAACCATTACAGTACGCCAAAATATTATGTTTTATGCGTTTTTTCAACAGGATATACAGTCTTAAAGTCAGACACAGAGCCAAACTTACGAAAATATTACTATTATGTATTAAAAAACCATGATGAAAAAGTACAAAATCGGTTCACTTTGTCAATTTTTTTTCACCAGTATTTGAATAAAAACATAACTGATATATTTATTTTATGAAAATAAAGGTTATCTATACATATCGTCACCTTAATACGCAAAACTTGTAACTCCATTTCGACCAACTTTAAAGGAGAGCAATGTAACCGATTTAAAAAATAATGTTAGGCCTTTATATTTAATTACGTATCTAATTTGAAGCATATGAGTATTATAAAGTATGCATACAACCAAAAAGTAAGAAATATCTACACAAAAGCCACTTTTTCCTTAAAAAAAGGAGTTACAAGCTTAGTTAGTCAGAAATAAAAAGAAAATGGGAGTTACGAGGTCAGAAGGTATCTAAGGTAATTGATAAAGTGAAATCCGAATAAGTTAAATTTTATAAAGATATTTATTTGAATTCTTTTACAAAGGCACATTAGTAGAATGTAGAGTTATAGGCCGTGTTATAGCCGTCTGGTGCCGGCCGCGAATAGCACCACCCCATTTCTACCCGTGGGTGTCGTAAAAAGCGACAGAGGGATATTGACCAGAGGATGGGCAGCAGTGTCCTTCTGAGTATCATTACACCTACTGCGATCGCCAACATGCATCCAAGGCCAAGCATGGCGATTATGGCTGAATCCCCCCTTAGGGAGACCTGTGCCCAGCAGTGGGCGTCTAAAGGTTGAAATGATGAAAATGATGAGAGTTGTAGGTAGTACTTAAAAGTAATCAGTCAGTCATCATAATTCAATTTTTATAGATAAAATTATTTGAAATGTTATTTAGCCTGTTATTTCAACAGCCCATTAATCACAGAATACAGTTAACCCTTAAAGTCGCACGACATTTTAGGGAATCAAAATTATATCTGATTATGCTTTTTAGACCTATAATGAGACTAGGAAAAATAGGAAAAAAAATCACATTAGGTCGTACTTTGAGATAATTAATGTATCTATTATACAGTTTATAAAATAAGCTACAAAACAGTTTCTCTTAGCCACATAACACAATGAACATTATAATTGGTACAATTCGTGCTTGCCTGACCGTTTTTGCAATATTTGCACCTCTGATACTTGGTGTGTTCTTGCCAGTGATCTACAGCGTTGGTTCTGATAGCATCTATGGGCCTTTCAGTTGCTGGTGTTCTTTTATTTTGTTTTGTTCAGCTACCTAATCCCGAACTGCAGGGGTGGCCATTTGTCAGTTTTTTTTACAAGAGCTGGATATACTTGATAATTATCATCTTATATCTTCTTTGGTTGCCTTTATTGAGTTCCCGCTTGCTTTAACGCTATATAAATTAGCTGTTATCTATATATGTATAATGAGGTCTTCAGGTAAAAATCGATAGAAGTCGTCTATCGCCAACCAATTTGTAAAATAGCTTCGTCGAAACATTGATCAAATGTTTCTGTTGCGTGTTCAAATTTTCTCTTGGTCCATTCAAATGAAAGGGTTATTTTTTGAATATAGTGTTACTTTGCTCTGCTTGCAACTATGGAATTCCTTCTGTTTCTCTGACTGCGAGAGATGTAGATGGCAGCGTTGATGGCGACGGTTGAACCTATGGAAGGGTCGCGGTGCTATTTAGGGCAATGCATTATAGTTGTAGTGGTACAGGAACTGCACTAAACTCGGCGGTAGTTTCATAGCAAGGAGAATCTGTGGATGCTTGCTTTGAGCTTAAATGAAAAACCGATAAAAAATCTTCGTCTGAGTTTTTATGTAGGAATTACTAGACGAAACTGGGCTATCGATATTATAGATGGAGCAGGGGAGGAGTAGAAACTTCGATTTCATCGCTTGTCACTAACATCTGAAAAATGACTTCAGGGATGAATGCAAGTATACACCGATCGCATTACCCAGGGTAAAACAAAGTTGTTAAAAGCAAGCATGAAAGCATTTGTAAGAAAAAGGAAATCAAATATTGCCAAAATGATAAAAAATACAAACATATTATGATCTGAATCAAATTATAATACTAAAAACACCATCACCCTTTAGTTGGCAGTGTATAGAATAATTTAAATACATCATAAATAAAACGTTATTTTCGCAGACCAGAGCAATTAAAAAACATTACAAATTTGATTATTATAAATGAACGTCTTTGACATGTCATTGATTAATCTCGAAAACTGAATATTACATTATTATAAATACCTATAGTGTTCATTCAAATAATTTAAAACATAACTTATCTCTTAATACTTAACGTATTTTCATTTAAAAAAAAACAGTAACGACCGTGAATTAGGAGTTACGTAGTCAACATTCTTAGAACAATGTTGTAAGCAATACTTGTAACTCCATTCAAAACTTTACATTATATTTCTTGTATAAATACTTTAATTATTACATTCAATCTTTTTCGAAATCAATTCCACATGCTTTTTATGTTTAATATCGACTTACCATTTTAGTGGAGACGTTGTATTTTCTGCCTAAAAACTAAAAACAGCAAGCTGGTATGCACACACAATCTCAGTTCATCACTCCGCCATTGTGAAAGACCGTTACCGAGGGAGTTACGAGGTTTGCTTTTTTTTAAAAAAAGGTGGTGCATTTACGAGGTATGCTTGACATCAATTTTTAATGTTGCTATACTATAAAAACACACGATGCTTACAATGAAAAAATCCTAATTTTTTATGGCAACTATTGCAATCAAAATGTCAATTTGAACCCTAGGTTGAGTTACGAGGTTTGCGTATTAAGGTGACGATATAACAAAACATTTAAAAAACTGTGTCTGTATATTGAATATATTAAAAAAATAAATAATTGAAGGGGGTTCAGAAACAGTAAAAGAGTACGAATCCAAAAAAAAGAAATCTGTCTGTTTGTCTGTGTGTCTGTTTGTTTGTACACTCTAATCTTCGGAACTCCTAGACGGATTTGAATGATTTTTTCTTTGTTGTATAGGTATTCAGTCTGGGCAGCATACAGGCTATAATTTATCTTGGAAACTTGAACACCTGATGCAGAACCGCAACAGACCAGCTAAACTATAAGAGATACAAAAATGGTACCATAGCAAAAATTGTTCCACGTGATGAGCATTTTCAGCTGAGAGAATAAATTTGAAGATCTGGTACATCTGATGAGGAACTCCAAGAGCCCAGATACACCAAAACACATATAGGAATGCCGTCTTAGCAAAAGTGGTTCGGTCTGATGGGCATTTCCTGTTGACTAACATCTGATGTGGAAATCAAAGCTATCACTAATTTCACTGTATATTACAGAATAACATAAGCTGGGAGTACCTCCACGCGGTGAAGGCGGTAACAGTTTAGGACTGACTTTTTATGACGATGGTATATCATTGAAAATTTGACTCTGCTGGCCAAAACTCCCATTTATTTTTTACCCGACTACGGCAAAGCCAAAGGAGGGTTATGATTTTGACAGGCTATGTTTGTATGTATGTATGTATGTACGTATGTTCATCTGTTCGCTCATAGCTCCTAAACTACTTATCAGAATTGAACAAATGAGGTATCGTTAGAAGCGTCTTGATCGTCTGCTGGTTATAGGCTATATGACGTGTCTCCGAATCCAATGTAGCGCCCTCTGGCGGACAAAAAAACCAAGATTAAAAAAAAATATGAAGACAAGCATACCGTGTTTGGTATCATTGGAAAGGGGTTCACTAGTACCTTTTAAATATATGTCGGAGACAGTTTATTAATCACAATTGTGGGTGTAACTAAATTTGTTATGATTTGTGGTTCTTATTGTAAATTTATGTGATTTTGCTATCAATTATTGTTTATTAATTCGAAACATGATTTATTGAGTACTCACTGTATGTACACTGATTTGTGGTTACTTTATTTCGATAATTGTTATCGATGGTTTTATTCAAAACAATTGTTGACACGTTACTTTGAATGTAAAACGAATTACTTTATAAAATCACTATTGTTTATTCATGACAATTATTAGTGTGGTATTTGATTGCTTTATAATTAAATCTTATTAGATTTAGTACATTGTAGTGTTTTGTATCAAGTAAACGCGTGACGCACTTCCGTGCGCCAATGGATAGACTTGTATGGAGAGGTTGTAAGGTGGGGGGCATCGCCTTATAAAAGAGCGTGCACTCCGTAAGTATGGCAGTCGATCCTCGGATTCGACTCAGTAAAGAGTTCCTGCTCCCGACAATACTGTCGGTTTACCTGGTACAGCGCTGCTGTATATTCACATAGCTGTATAGGCTTGCTGCTAGCGATCGATACACTTTGTATTTGGGTGGCTTATGCTACTGTACGAACTATGAACCTTAAGGGTTTGTTCGTTTATCATTGGGTGGCTTAGGCTGCTGTACGAACTATAAACCTTAAGGGTTTGTTCGTTTATCATTGGGTGGCTTCGCCACTGTACGAACTGTGGGACCTTAATGGTCTGTTCGATTAACTGTATTGTTGCTGTACCTTGAACTTACTTTATTCTTGTAACTGATTACCATTTGTGTTGTGTTTTCTTTACTAATAGTGTGTAATTGATTTTTTTTCCAAAATAGATGAAAAGCTTGCTAAAACATAATGAGTACACAAACAAAAACTACAAAGGGAAACCTAACTAACAGACCGCAATTCATGGTAATGCTGCCTACAGATGAGAAAGAGGTAGTCGGAATATTAATGTCACTCCGCAATAACTGTGCCGCGGGATGGGATGGGATATCCGGTGACCTCTTGAAAAAGCATGCGTCTGTGATTGTGCCTCCGTTAACATACATATGTAACCTTGCTCTTTCCACAGGTAAATTTCCTAACGTATTTAAACAAGCCATAATTCATCCGATCTACATGAGTGGGGACAGGAGCCGTGTTGATAACTACAGACCCATATCTGTGCTAACTGCTCTTTCCAAAATACTGGAACGGGTAATGAACAGCAGGCTTGTGAGCTATTTGGAAAGCAATAACCTTGTCACACCAGCGCAGTTTGGGTTTCGCTCAGGCAAATAAACCTCTGACGCGGTCCATGAGTTGACAGAGTATGTGGTTACAAGCATGGATAGTGGGGATAAGGTTATGGCCATATTTATAGATCTCGCTAAAGCTTTCGACACGGTTTCTGTCCCAATTCTTGTACGTAAGATGGAAAGCTTAGGAATCAGAGGACTTCCACTGGACCTCTTTAAAGACTACCTGAGTGAGCGTACCCAGAGAGTAAAAATAGATGAATTTATCAGTGAGGAACAAATAGTTAACTACGGCACGCCGCAAGGTAGTGTTCTCGGACCTACATTGTTCCTCATTTACATCAACGATCTGGGGACGCTCACTATCCCCAATGGCAAAATCATTAGCTTTGCTGATGACACTGCACTTTTGTTCCGCGCAAGCTCGTGGAAAGATGTCTATGAGCGTGCACAACTAGGCTTACCAAAACCAAACCAAAACTAATTACATAACATTCTCTATGAAAAACAATGGATCCTCCCAAACATTACCTAATAGTATTGTAGCTCACTCTTGCACAAACGCACTAGCCCGTAGTTGTAACTGCGAACCACTCACCAAGGCCGAGAATGTAAAATACCTGGGAATAATAATCGACAAAAACCTAAAATTTCAAGACCACATAACCACTCTTAGTAACAGATTACGGAAACTAATATATGTGTTCAAAACGCTTAGACTTGTTGCTGATAAAAATATTATAAAATCAGTGTACTTTACCCTTGCTCAATCTATAATAAGTTACTGCATCACCTCTTGGGGGGGAGCTTCAAAAACTACCCTAATAAAAATTGAAAGGACCCAAAGAGCGATTCTGAAAGTGTCGTCTTTTCGACCGTATCGCTACCCAACTGAACAGTTGTACAAAGAAAATGAAGCCCTGACAGTACGTCAACTATTTATATTGAACACTCTGCTGAAACAGCATACTCTTTTGGTTTATAACCGAACGCTGTCCAGGGGGAAAAGACGATATGACCCTGTGGAGCGCCGCCATCATCTACGTCACAAAACTATTTTTACAAGGCGTTTCTTTTGCTATCTAGGTGGCTACTTATACAATAAAGTTCATAAGCAGTTACATATCTATAGTCTCACAAAGAATAAATGCAAAAAGAGGCTAACTGACTGGCTACTAAAATTAAACTATAATGATACAGAAGACATCCTTATAATGACCTAAACACACAATCACACACTCTCACACACTCACACACCCACACACCCACACAATCACCCATACTACACATCTACTAACATCCGTCTCGCATAGGTAAATGACCTAGATTTAAAGCAAAATAAATTAAAACTATGAAATGTCTTAAGATTCCTTACTACATTCTGTCAGTTTAATAAGTACATAATTTAAGAAATGGAAATGTGGGGTGGGATCCTGGTGTCCTGAAACACAGGCCGCGAGCCTAGCTTAGGCACCAGTCTCCCACAATATATACGTACTTACCTGAATTGTGTGTAATTATCTGAACAATTTTAATTGATGTATATTATGGTGAGAAAATAAAGTTGATTGATTGATTGATTGAATTGTTTTCACAGGTTGTTTATCCCTAATGGGATAATGGGAACGCCTATAGTCCTGACGATGTACTATACCGCTCGGCACTCCTCCTCGATCGCACCTGACGATCCGACATATATAATACTTAGCTGTGACTTGTCACAAATGATTAAAAAAAAACTAATACTGGTATTTAAACTCCAAAATGGTTTAAATAAAAAAATAAAGTTTAAAAACTAAAATCCGACCACAACAAAAAGTGATCTAAAAAGTACGAAACAAGAAAATATTTCATACAGAAATCAAGACATAGGTACAAAATGGTCAAGGTAAAGCCGTGGTTGCATGCCATTATAATTCATGTTCATCGCACCCATATGGGACACAGGCATGCAACCACGGCTTTTCCTTGACCATTTTGTACCTATGTCTTGATTTCTGTATGAAATATTTTCTTGTTTCGTACTTTTTAGATCACTTTTTGTTGTGGTCGGGTTTTAGTTTTTAATCTTTTTTTTTTTTTTATCAAATAAATATGCCTTCGGGTTTATGTTATTTGAGAGTTTAATTTGCTTTTCCATTTATCTTCGTGACACGGTAGCCTACCCGGTAACGCAGGCGAGCAGTTATTCAGATTCAGATTTTAATTGATCAGGTATCTTCACAATAAAACTATAACCATGCTTAGAAAGAGGTTAAATCTTTCCTAATGTTCCAAAGGAACTAAAAGATTGAGGATCATAAGATCCCAAGAATCTACCGAAGAGCGTCAGGAGAGACTTGATGCTATTCGAGAACATCAGGCTGCAACTCGCTCCGTGAAAACCTCTTCAAATCGCGAAGCTCGCCTGCGTTCTCAGCGTATTTACGCATCTACATCACCACAGAAGAAGAGCGCAACGGACGTTTGAATTCTCTCTGAACAGAGTGTCGATATCTGAAGAATCCGATGTGTCTCAAGATACCTATAGCAGGAGGGCATGGCGATCATCCTTGGGATAAGGAACGGAGTGCATTTACGTATACTCCTATGATTGGCTACGCCACATATTCCGCCATCGAAGGTATGGTTCAAAACTTAAAGTATATGAGATATAAAAATGGTGCCATAGCAAAAATTATTCCACGTGAAGTGCATTTTCTGCTGTGAGAATAAATTTGAAGATCTATAGGAATGACACTATAACATATATAGGAATGACGTCCTAGCAAAAGTTGTGTTTAGTCTGACGGGCATTTCCTGTTGACTTACAAAAATGAAAAATCTGGAACATCTCAAATCGTCTCGCGCATCCCGTTGTTTTCCCGTCCTCGGGCTCTTAAAATTCGACATCAGACGTTTCAGATCTTCGATTTTTGACGACCCCGTTGTCGCTGGCATAAGCAACAGGATCCACGTACGAACTCGTGGGCAGAAGCTAGTGCTTAATACACAAAATATTTTTTAGTCCGTTATACGTACTCATTTATTTTAGACAATTATTATATGAAGCCCTGTAAAACATCGCGCGCTGTCGTTTGCCGATCAATTTCAATGATTCGTGCTTATTTCGTGCGTATTTCTTTTTCTGATGCACACAAACCGACCATTGTGTTGTACTAGTGTGTGTCAATGCTGCTACGCTATTCAAGCAATCATTTAGATTTCGAGTTGTGCTCTAAGGAACTACAGAGTAAAAGTATAATTTTGAATTATGGTTTTTTTAAGCGAAGACAATAATTTCATAGCGTTTTACGAATACAATCATTACAGTAAATGCCAAAATATTATGTTTTATGCGTTTTACCAACAGGATATACAGTTTCAAAGTACATAACAGAGTCAAAATTACGAAAATATTACTATTAGATATTAAAAAAAACAGTATTAAAAAAGCACAAAATCGGCTCACTTCATAAATTTTTTTCCACCAGTATTTGAATAAAAACGTAACTGATATATTTATTTTATGAAAATGAGGGTTATGCTCAATATACACATTTTTTTTCAGTTCCTTGTTACTCATTTATTTTAGACAATTATTTTAAAAAGCACTGTAAAACCTCACGCGCTCTCGTTGGCCGATCAATTTCAATGATTCGTGCTTATTTCGTGCGTTTTGTTTTTTCTGATGCACACAAGCAGACTATATTGTATTATACTAGTGTGTGTCAATGCTGCTACGCCGTTCTAGCAATCGTTTAGATTTTAAAATGCGCTAAATCGAATACGCGCCCTTAAGGCCTTAGGAATTCTCTACCAGGCAACCAAAAGTGGTGAAGAGATAACATGGCAGGTGCATAGTGTTTTGATTGGTAACAAGTTCCAGACCGGGTCGGTTAACCCAGAATTTAAATGATTGTGAATGCATCCTTATAATACCTACTGATAACCTATTGATTTTAGTAATTAAAATAAGATTAGTACAATCTGCACAATATACATAAAATGCCTGAGTACAGAAATATGTCGGAGAACATGTAACTGTCATGGAAGAGCTTCTGTTAAATTTGGTCCCATGAACTGCCCTTTTGATATTCAGCAGTGTAAGCGACCTTCTATGGGAAACCATTGGAAATATGATCCCCCTAATAAACTTTGATAATTAACGGCTTATGGTTTTGGTGTCTTAAGCAAACATGACGATGGTGCTGAATTTGGTGCTGCTGCATTATCATGACATGAGTATTTATTGATGACAAGCTGTGTCTTGTTATTGTGACCATGTTTATATTTTGTCCTAAAAAGTTGGAAGTTATTTTCGTCCTTAAGATTGGTTACGGAACTGTTCCAACAGTTAAGCTGGTTTTTTGATGCAGGTGTATATACAGCCACATTGGACATTTCAACTAGCGACGACACGATTGGCGCAGTGATTGAGCGATTGACTGCTGCACAGCGTGTTGGGGGTTCGAATCCAAATAGGGTAAACATTTGTGTGATGTGCACTTGTGTTTGCCTTGTGTCTGGTAGTATGTAGGTATTTAAATGTATTCGTGTATGTATAGCAGCTGTCTGACATCCATATTACAGGCTCTTCCTAGTTTGGGGTCAGATGCCCGTGTGCGAAATGTCCCTACATATTATATTAATTTTGTTTTTGGGGAGACAACCCAAGACAAGGGCAAGGATAAGGGCTCTATTATTGCAGATGTCTACCTATAGGCAGCGGTGACGACTTAACGTCAGGTTGGAGTGCCATCCAATGGCTTTATTAGCAAACAAAACAGGAGACGATATTGGTAGAAAACATAATTATTGAAGCCTGGTGAGCTACGCCTCAGTAACAAAAAAAGTAGTGCCCACTTTTATCGAAAGCTAACGTTGACTTTCAGGATTGCAGAGTTCGGATTATTTTTTTTATTTAGGTTTTCAGGCTTTTCCGGATTGTACGATTGGAAGTTTTATACATATATATATAGTTATATAGTTATATACATCAACCTTTTTTGGCTCTGCGTAAAAATAAACCCGTGCAATACGATTTTTTCCATATGTTAGCGAGAACGGTTTTTGAAAATATGTTTGGTGGATTTTGTGGCACATTTTTATTTGGGAGAGGCTTTTGTTAGGGTGTGATTAGGGTTTACCCAGTATTATATGTGTTTGAAATGTAAATATAGGATAAACTATGTCGAAATTATAATAAGAACCATTCTTTTACCCACTAACAAAATGGACTGACTCCAAAATTACTTGTGACCAGATAACTATGTGTGGCAAGAGAGTTAAAAGTTAGGCAGATGAGATGATTAAGTCAAGGTGTGATCAATCAATATAATACCAATGTCTCGACCGAGTTGCAATCACGTCTCAATGGAAACTAGCCAATTATTCAGTAGCTATTATAGTGCTTGATTGTGTGCGCACAAAAATAGTTGTCACTTCTTAACTCACTTTCAGAGCCCTATAGGATGGCAATTCAACACGATTGGGTAGACATCAGGCATCGGATCAATGGCTTTGCGTGCTTTCTAAATCACGGAGTCGTCACCCCACCAACTCTTGAACCCTGGTCGGGAGACTGTTACTGAGAAATTTGTAATCAGAAATTGAGTAAGACCATATTTTTTTTAATATGTGGGGACATTTCACACACGGCCATCTGTACTATGGATGTCAGATCGCTGATTTACATACACAAATATATTTAAATACACACATATAAAGATAAACAACACCCAGACACAAGGCAAACACAAGTGCTCATTACACAAATATTTACCCTGGGCGGGAATCGAATCCGCAATACGCTGCGCAGCAGTCAATCGCTCAGCCACTGCACCAATCGTGTCGTCATTGTCGACTTTGTCCGACCTCGGCGTTGAACCCAGGAACCCTTAGCCCTAGTGCTTGGGACTACGTCTCCAACGACGAAATCAACCCACGACAGGTACAAATCCATATTTTATAAGATAGGAGCTTCTACCCGCGACTTTGTCCACGTGAATATCGATGTCGTTCCTAGGATTCAAGCTATCTTTATTCCAAATTTCATAAAATCGGTTCAGACGTTTCGTCGTTAAAACGTAACAGACAGAGTTACTTTCGGATTTATAATATTAGTATGGAATTTATTAATTTTTTTTCTTCCTTAAATTAGACAACAGTTTATTCAACTTATCCTATTTCCTACCAACTGTCTGCACCAGCCCATCCCAATTACAAACATTTGGTCCAACAGTAGTTTTATCATTATAAGCTAGACATTTCGATTGCCGCTGACACATTTACCAGGGTATAACTTTGAAGATCTGCTTCTGAAAGGGTTAGGTCCGAACCTCAATTACCGCGGGTCCATTTTGTGTTCCATGTTTGCCGAACATGTTGGTAATGAGAATTTGTGGTGACGACGTTCAGTTATATCTTCATGTTATTCGCTTGGGAGGGTAGACAAAGTTTATAGCGACAATGGGTAAGGACATTGTAAATGCAAAGCGAAGCATGAAGCGTGGGTATTACGGAAGGCGGTAGCGTAACTCTCGAAATGTTTGTTTTTCAATGGAAGAAGGTAGATCTACTAATATAAGATTATAAAACTTGAGAGCTTTTCTTTTTGTTTCAACGCGCAAATCTCCGGACCAACAGGTCCGGTTCAGAAAAATATTTACGCTACTAGGAAACTACTTACATTATCCCTAAATGCTATAGGCTACTTATATTTTATTATGATAAAAATTAAGAATTGGTAAGTCGAGAGTTTGTTGTCATGATGGGGTCATACTGCAATGTATTGCAGATAAAAAGTGTTGGAAAAATATGACCTAATTATTTATAAAAAAATTAAATGTCCAGTTAGATGGCTGATTAATGACAAAAAACAGTCACGATCGGGTGCTAAATTATAGTTAATCTGCTATTTCCATGACTACATAGCATTTGTGAAGATGCCATTGCTAATCAACCATTTTATCATTAAACGAAACGTGAGTATTGTTACACATTATAGACTGAGAAAAACGAATTAACTTACTGTGAATGTAACCGGGTTCGTCCGGCCACCTTTTTCAAGGAGGTCCACAGGATGACACCGTGTCACACGTGGCGTGCGTGTCCGCAGGAACGCGACGGGCGACAATCGGTTGGGCGAAACTTCTCTGAATTACCTAAATTGCATCCCTATTGTCAAACAGAAGTATCTAGGTTGTTTATTTATGTAAAATACATACCATATATCCAAATTCTAGCTCTGACCTTCTTTCAGATTTATAACCTAACCCAACTTTTAAATTGCATTAGCCTCGTTTGTCACGCGACTATTTTAAGGCTTTCGTTTTTCAAACATTCCTCGTTCGGGGGTATTCGGGGTTGATCGTGTCGTGTCGGCAATACGTTTTCCTGTCGGGTCTTGTAAAAGTTTTCATTGAAGGACGCACAGCGGCGTACTAGCGTACAGTCGTACTGGGCGTATTGCACGGTATTGTTATTCAACGTGAAGCGACCGAGTTCGTTGTCACGCTATTGTTCGAAGGTACGGAGCCGTGGGTGGTGCAAGAGATGAGAGCAAACGAGTTTTGGTTAAAACTAAATAATGCCGATCTGAGTTTGTTCAAATAATAGTCCCCAAAAATAATAATAGAGTCGGACTCGCCCACCGAGGGTTCCGTACATATTTGTAGGTACATATCCATACTTCTATACTAATCCATACTTTAATCAAATGAACTTTTAATTTCAAACAAATCAATAATATTTACAAGAATAATAAAAAAGAAAACCTATAATATTAAACTAAAAAAAAAACTAACACAATAAGGCATCATAGAATTCGTCCACATCGCCGTCATCTGGAAATGTACCCAAGAGACTGGCGGCATTGCCACGTTGGATGGCAATGCTTAATCTCTGACCAAGGTAAAAACCAGCTCATGGATCACGGGAAGTGTCAACCAACCTTTTGGACATTGCCTTAAAAAGAAGATGAGCACTCGGACCCCACGACCCGAGGGTTTCAACCCCAAACGGCTCGAAAATAATGTTCACACCAAGGTTACTATACTTTCGCCGTTTGAGGTCTTCTGCAGCCGCTGCCGCAACACCAGCACAGTACGCTGACCTAGGAAGATGGGATGGCGCAAGAGTATCGACGCACGTAGCGTCCCACACTGAAGGCCTACCCAACTTCCAGGGGAATAGAGACATTCCGTCCGGTCTCTTGCCATCGTCGCGTGTCAAGCCGTTGGGTTCTAAGACAGCCGGAACGCCGACGGCGACAAGAGCACGACGAATAATGTCATTAATATTCGCGTGCCGCGCTATGCGACCCGCACTCCGGCTGCACGACTGGCCATGATGTTCGAGGCTGTTGACAGCTTCCCCACAGCGACAGCGATGAGGAGAACAGCACGAAGCTCCTAAGCGAAGGGAAGCAGCGAGGCGAAAAGAAGTATCGTCAAACATAGTACCGAGGTTTGACGACGGAAGTGCAAGAAGCCAAAGACCCGACTCCCATTTACCCACAGCCAGTAGACGCGCTCGCTCAGCAGTAGTTACAGCAGTGGTAAGTAAATTATTCTGTACTAACCTGCAGAGTGGGTCATCCCACCGTCTCTGAGCACACGGGTTGTCGGGTGAATCAGTATTCGGGCAAGCAAGTTTCGTACGAAGCACGGCACATCAAAATCAACTAGTGTAGGAGCTAGAATATTCCTGGTTAATTTCTCAGTGCCGTGAACCGAGGATATAAAGGCAGGCAAACTAATACTTGAAATTTTGCCGAGGCCCCCCATTCGAACAGGTAGAGTAGCTTGGGCCCAAACACGGTCGTCTATTGCTAAATTTAAAATGGAGGTATGACGGATAATTTGGTCCATTTTATCTAAAAGGTGAATGTGTTTCCACAAATGGGTAGCACGAAGGAAGTAATTTAATTTAGGGCCAAAACAACAGTAACGAATTATGGTGATGGCCGAATGCATGTTAATTTCTAGCAGTCTTTCCGAAATGTCATTGAAATTTTGTATTTTTTCCTCAATAAAGATAGGAAAGGAATTCTCAAAGATTGGAGACCCAAGGAGACGAAGAGTGCTTTTTTCTATAATTTTGATATTGGGGGCTATTGCGTTAAATTTTGAAAGTGTTGTTTGTCTGTCAGTATTGCCCGATATATATAATTCAGATTTCGAAAGATTGAGTTCTAAGCCAATTACATGCAGTTCATTTTTTAAGAAAACCAAATCTTTTAAAACATTATCTACATCACCCCCTAAGGTCCCATCATCGAGATACCATACGTTAAATTTGGAATTTAGTTGTCAAATAATTGGAAGAATGGCTAGACTGAAAATCACTGGCCCAAGAGGGTCACCTTGTTGACAGCCAACAGCAGATTCTAGAAGGTTGTCACGATACAGTAATTTCGAAGGATGTCTGTAACATTGCCAAAGGAAACTATAAATTTGGGGTATTTCTTTTTTAGTTTCTGCCAGCAAGGTGTCCCTATTAACTGAGTTAAAGGCATTCTTTATGTCAACCGTGTATGGTACTTGCTAGTGTCTATTTCTAACTGATCTTCTCAGACTTTCTCAGTAGCAACCCCACACTAAACCCGAGGCATGCGCCCGCGGCAGATAGTGCTGCTCACACTTCTATTTTTCAACACAAATACGTTAGTGTGCACCCGTGCATTTTTTGGCGTATGCCTTTAAATATAAAAACAAGGTAAACTTGTACAGAATATTTACTTACCGTTATTTCAAAGTACTTCTTCTCTTGTTTACATTATTAAAAAATCATTTTACACTGCACAGAATTAAAAAGCAAAGTGCATATTTAAGACACAATAGTCTTTACTGAATAAAAATTTAATTACAGTGAAACTTGTCCAAACAACAGTGACGTTCAAAAATTACTTTAGAAACATTTTTAACATGGGTAAAATTGTTGTGTGTTTTTTCAACGGCGATAGTTTAATCAGGTCTCAGTGTTGCCTTGTGATAATTCGCGAATTTGTGCAATTAAGATTACTTCAAGTGATAGACCAGTAATAGTGATGTGTGTTTACTTGCCAACAAACTGTGTCGACAATTTACAGGACTTTACAGATTGTTTGAGTGCGGTGAGCGCTATTGTGGACGAGTATGGAATTGAGTCTGTTTTTATTTTAGGCGACTTCAATGCAAATCCGGGTGAGTTGTTTTATAGTGAACTTGTTCATGCTTGTAACGACCATCTATGGTCATGTGTAGATGTAGATATGCTTGGGCTGGACTCAGGTACTTTTACTTTTATAAGTGACGCGCACGGGACAGGCAGCTGGCTTGATCACTGTGTTACAACTCAAGCGGCTAGGCAGACTGTTGTTGATGTAGATGTCATTTATGACACTCGGTGGTCCGATCATTTTCCACTTATAATTAAATGTGACTTAAATTTAATAAATCCTAAGATCTCATCGAAAATAGATAATGTGAATAAAGACATAGTATGGGGTGTAAGGAGTGAAGGTCAAGTCACTATGTATACCAAAGAGTGTCATAATAGGCTGAAATTGATAGACTTTCCCTCGGAGTGTTTACATTGTGCTGATAGTTTTTGTGGAGACCGTGGCCACATGCATGTTCTGGATAAACTTTATTCTGACATTGTGACCGCTCTCGGTGACGCAGCGACTTTGGCGGGTCGGGGAGGCGCGAGGGAGAGTGGGGGTGGCTCACGCATAGCGGGATGGAACAAACATGTCAGTGGGGCTCACAGGGAGGCCAGGTCTAAGTTTAATGAGTGGGTAATGTCCGGTAAGCCTAAGTTTGGTTTTCTTTACAAAGAAATGTGCAAAAGCAGAAGAATTTTCAAATCGAGATTAAAATGGTGCCAAAATCACCAGGACCAAGTAAAGATGGATGCGCTTGCTGTGAAGCATAGCAAAGGGGATTTCCGCGGCTTCTGGAAGAGTACTAGTAAAATGAATGTACGACCTGGCATCCCTGTTAGCGTCGATGCTGTGAGTGGTCCTAAGGCCATTGCGAATATTTTCAGGGACCATTTCACTGTGAGGTCTCTGTTGGATCCGGTGGGGGGGGTGCCCAGCGCTAACATAAGCAATCGACTGGTGGGAATTAGTTTCTTGGCAAGAGACGTTTTGAAAACCATAAGAGGTATGTCAAGAGGTAAATCCCCTGGTCATGATGGGCTCAGCGTTGAGCACCTGAAACATGCCGGGCCTCACATCGCTAGGGTCCTGGCTATGTTCTACTCGTTGTGTGTGAGCCATTCCTACCTACCAGCGGATTTTATGAAAACGGTGGTGGTGCCTATAGTGAAAAATAAAACGGGAGACCTTAGCGATAAGAGTAACTATAGGCCTATTTCTCTTGCCACCGTTATTGCTAAAGTTTTTGACGGTTTGCTCAACACACAGTTGAATAAATACGCGTCAATACACGACAACCAGTTCGGATTTCGTCCTCGGTTATCCACTGAAAGTGCCATACTGTGTCTAAAGCGGACCGTCAAATACTACACAGATCGTAAAACGCCCGTGTATGCGTGCTTCCTCGATCTATCCAGAGCCTTTGACCTGGTAGGGTATAACCTGCTGTGGGACAAGCTGAAAAGCATAGGCTTGCCACAGGAACTCATCAGCATGTTCCAGTACTGGTATGCGCACCAGTCCAATAGTGTCAGATGGGCGGGAGTAATGTCGGATCCGTATCAGCTTGAGTGTGGAGTCAGGCAGGGCGGCTTAACATCTCCGACTCTATTTAATTTATACGTGAACGGATTGATCGTAGCGCTTAGTAGTCAACATGTCGGGTGCCACATTGATGGCGTTTGTGTCAATAATCTGAGTTATGCGGACGACATGGTGCTACTAAGTGCGTCGGTCTGTGGCCTGAGGAAGCTGATACGGACTTGTGAGGAATATGCTTGTGGCCACGGTTTGCTGTACAATGTAAGAAAGAGCCAGTGTATGATCTTTGAGACCGTCAGTGCGAAATGTCCTGGGAACATACCACCTGTCAAACTTTATGGTGTTCCTCTGGAAAGGGTGAGTCAATTTAAATACCTGGGCCATATTTTAACTGTTGACCTCAAGGATCATGCAGACATGGAAAGGGAGCGGAGGGCGTTGTCTGTTAGAGCGAATATGGTCGCCCGCAAATTTGCGCGGTGCTCGAGTGGTGTAAAGATTACGCTCTTTAGAGCGTACTGTACATCGATGTACTCATGCGCTCTGTGGGCGCACTACACTAAGAGAAACTACGACGCCCTCCGTGTCCAATACAATAACGCGTTCAGAGCGGTGATGGGGTTGCCCCGATACTGCAGCGCCTCGGGGATGTTCGCAGAAGCGCGCACAGACTGCTTTCACGCGACGATGCGTAAGCGCGCCGCGTCCCTGGTGCGCAGAGTACGGGCCAGCTCCAACACCGTTTTGGCGATGATTGGGGGTAGGTTAGACTGCCCTTTCATCCGGCATTGTTCCGGCAGACATGTAGCTGTGCCAATGCCGAAGCGAAAATTGTAATTTTATTATTTTATTTTATGATTTATGTATGTAATTCTGATTCAATTTTTATTTGCATTTTAATTTAAATTGTATTGTATTGTATTTTATTTTATTTTGAATTTATATAAATTTTATAATAATTTAATTTGATGATGTTATTATTATTATAATTATGTTTGTTGCTGTATATGGGTTAACTTGCCTGAAATAAATGAATTTTAATTTAATTTTAATTTAATTTAATTGTATGTTAATCAAATGATGATTCATCAGAATCATTTACGTACGTTTTTTAATAGAATTAATTCAAAATTATTTCTAATATAAAATTATAGACATAAATTCAAATTATTAAACAAAGAAATTTGCCTTTGAAAATAGTAGTTTTTAAGGTTTAAGAACTCATTCAAAGTCAAAGCACTTATATCAATTTTTAAACCATTCATGTACAGTCACTTCTGAACTGTCAAGAAACTGTCAGAAAGTTAAAGTTCGATTCAATTTTATGTCGCAACAGCTTTCTCTTTGGGACACACGTCACGTCATGTTATGCAAAGAACTAAAGGAAACAAAACTATTTGTTTATCTATTACTGAGAACACTTTTCTTAAAAATTCAAGGTATTTTGAAACGGTGATCATGTAAAAAATCTTTTTGAAACTTAGTTAGAACAGTAAAATAACTACGACGATTATAGAAAAAAGAACCGGACAAGTGCGAGTCGGACTCGCTCACCGAGGGTTCCGTACAAATTTGTAGGTACATAATACATAATATCCATACTTCCATACTATATATTATAAATGAGAAAGTAACTCCTGTTACGCTTCCACAATGAAACGGCTGAATCGATTTTGATGAAATTTGGTATAAAAATAGCTTGAACCCTGGGAAAGCACATGGGGTACTTTTTAATCCGGGACTTGGTCTGTATCTGTGAGAACCGACATTCACACGAACCAAATCGCGGACAAAAGCTCATTTTTAATAAAGAATATATTTTAAATTATTTAATTACAAATGTATAGTTTTCAGACTTTTCCCTGTATTTATAGTATAAGACGATAATACTTGCCAAATTTCGTAGTTCTAGGTTAGCGGAAAGTACCCTATATTTAGATTCCCTTGAGAGTATCGAAATGTACGTTTTTTGCGACATAAACGGCCGTATCTTCTTTTCACGTTAACTTAGAAGTTTATTTTTTTCACAGCTTCAAGGGACTGTAGACCTTAGTGTATGGTTTTAATTTCAACTGGATACTTCTACGCGTTCGCAAGATAAAGGGTCTTCATAGACAGACAGACAGACAGACCGACAGACAGACAGACGGATAACAAAGTGATCCTATAAGGGTACCGTTTTTTCCTTTTGAGGCACGGAACCCTAAAAGGAAAAATACCGGCCAAGTACGAGTTGCTCTTGCACACGAAGGGTTCTTTACCACCGTACAGTATACAATAATTTCATTAAAAAACACGTTTCTTGTATCACTACACAAATATTATGATTTAAAGTCCCCCGTCGCGCTGAGAAATGTTCGTTCAGGCTACTCTTAGAAACGACTGTACCTACGGATTTAGATATATTATACTTATAATATTTCCAGCAATCATTTCGAAATCGTCTAAAAAGGTTATTGGCTATAATTTATTAACACTACCCGTGCAAAGCTGGGGCGGTTCGCTAGTATAAAATAAAGCTTAAAATGGCCCTTTAATTATTTGCTTTATTTATTTTTATTATTTGTTGGTTTAGCGGCTTTACATAATGCAAATACACTGAAAATTTCTAGAGTAATGAGACATTTAAAATTTTTACAAAGTTTGTGTCTGTTTGTGTGTTTTTTGTAACTTTCGAAACGGAACAGGTATTATTACGGTTTAAAAGATACAGCCCTATGACAGACGAACGGACTGATGGACCGACGAATCGAGTCCTAGTAATAGGGTTCCGTTTGGATACGGAACCCTAATAAAATTTAAATGATATAGCAAAATGATTCTAGCTTTATAATAGGGTGTAACTAAAAAAATTACGACTTGTGCCTGTTTACCGACTGGATTCTTCTTCACGCATAAATATAGGCGACGTGACGATGCATAGCAATTAGGTTTGCATTTGAATGTTTAATTTAAATTAATTTATTTAATGGGATATTTCTGTGTGAATTGCTGCTTTGTGGATGTTTTTATCATTACATTTTGGTCGTTAACGTTTAGCGTCCTACTGGCGATTTTACATTGTGTTTAGTCGGCGTTTTATTAAACATTTTATTTATACAAATACATGATTTGTACCTGTAGTACTTAAATTGAGGGCCTAAGCTAAGTAATAGCCGTACGAATTAATCGGTCACTGGTAAGCTACGCCACGTCAGGCAGGTGGATGGGTAATCATCCATTTCATACCGAGTGCCCCCCGTGCCTCCAAAAGGCACGCAAAGCCGTGATCTCCGCTGTCATTAGTAGATCTTTGACAGTCGTTATGGGTAATCAGAAAAAAATTCGACAAGCAGTTTTATCAAGGGGTGTCGTGTTACCCAGTAATTGTGTTATGGAGGTCACACAGGCAGTCGCTGTTTGTAAAACCCTGGTATTCAACTGTATCGGGTTAAACTTTAAGCCGACCCCAATATAGTTGAGAAAAGGCTTGGCAGATGATGAGTATGATGGTATGAATATAAGATATAAAAAACTCAAACTCTGGTAAAGAAATTATTAAAAGAGAATTAAAAACAAAATTTAGACACTTTGACGAGAATAAAAAAAAAATATTACGAATATCTCCTACATTCTAAGAAAATAATATTAATAATTTTATTCATTTGTGTGACCAAAAGTGGTTACAAGGTAGGATGACACTTAGGATTAAATTACAGTTAGGATAAGTAACAAAAATATTATACAATCCTGATGTCCTAGGTAAGGAAAATAATAGGTAGGTAATCATAAAACCTACGAAAAGACAGACAACCATCCTGTCCTTAACATTTCAGTCTAACAAAGTCCCCAATCTGTAACTCATTGTTATCTTTCAACAAACATGATTGTATGACAGTACCATCGATATATAAATGTACTACGGACAGTACACAATGTACACATTCTCATACCTTTTTGTCAAAGCCTCCCAATTTTCATTCAGAGTTAATTTCCTGTTAAATAAATCCTTATCTATCTGACTGATTCTTCGAATCGAATAATTATTCGAATTCAAAAGATTATTCGAATACTGTCTCGATAGTTCTACGAATCTTATTCGATTGGAAATAATGACACTGCTTGTTATTGACATCGGTTACAAATGGTTTTGTTATTGTATTCTATTTGATGTGTTGTAGTGTTATTGTCAACTGCATATCAAAAACTAGATGGAAATTCTAAGAATCAGGTATTTGATGTTGTTACAACAACTAAGGATACTTTTATGTCTACTTTTACCAAAAATATAACCCAGAGTTAGTTGTCATCCTAACACAAGCTTAATTTATACTAACTGAAGAGTTTGTTTGTATGTTAGAACACGCTAATCTCCGGAACTACTGAATAATTCGGAAGCTACGTTATCACTAAGTGCTATTTATTATTTATTTATTTATGCTAACTCGGCTTCGATGTGCCAATTACGCTAACAATAGAGATTAAAGATGTAAAATAAGTACAAAAATAATGCAAAAATAAGAAAAAAAAAACAATAACTAACATTTAAAATAAAACAATAAAAATATGACAAATCGTCATGCTTTCGCAGAAGCTTAGACATACACACATTACAATTTTAAAATCGTCCGCAAATATATCACAGTGCGGGTTGGCTTCCATGAGGCTATATTTTATTGTTATCAAAAAAAGAGGGGGGGGAAAGGTGGGGGGCATGGAAAGTGCTAGTTACTGAATTAATTGGCCCGTGTTGCCAATTAACACGTAGTTAACAGATAACTCTGACAGATGCATGCGAGCATGTCTAGTTGAGTTGGTATCGACCGTTTCAATACGTTTTCAACCATTTTGCACAAGAGTTTTTCTAGGGTCAGCAACGCACGTGCTATTATGCCTCTGGTCTTGCAAGCATCTATAAGCTACAGTGAGCACTTTACATCACGTGGGTCATTTGCTTGATTGCCACCTTCATCATCATCATTATGTTAACCTTTAGACGCCCACTGTTGGGCAAAGGTCTTCCTAAAAGACCTCCACCTGCGTCGGTCCCGCGCCGCGTTCATCCAGCGGCTTCCCGCGGTTTAAACCAGGTTGTCGGTCCACCTTAGTGGAATTTAAAAACGGAATTTAATGAAGATTGTTTTAAAAAGAACATCATTGCAGAAGGAGCAAAAAAAAGCAATTAAAGTAGCAAAATTGTGATTAACAATCAATT
The DNA here is from genome assembly GCA_947361185.1 of Charanyca ferruginea. NCBI lineage: Eukaryota > Metazoa > Arthropoda > Insecta > Lepidoptera > Noctuidae > Charanyca > Charanyca ferruginea. The sequence goes on from OX376070.1 coordinate 7,823,705, forward strand.
ATTACTGCAGTTGTATTTATTCAACGCGGGTAGCCCGTAGTGGGTACTATATACCAAGTTGCCTGCTCCGTTGTTCCCGAGCCTTTAGGACTCCGGGATTGTATATTATGGCCAGTACTTTAAGGCAACTAATCACGCTTAACCTCATCAATCAATTTTTCAAGAACAAGCCCTGCCAATAAACCCGACACTCCATCCCCCATACAAGGGTTCAATTCGACATTATCTTACGTAAACGGGGACGTAAATGGAACGTTAACGGTACGTATCTCGCTCAGGGGTGTATTATAGTCTGCAAATTGAAATCTCTAAGCGACTGAGTCCCATAGGCCGCTCTAATCTTCTAAATAATAGCGTTTGAAACAATAAACCGAGATTTGGGTTGTCATTTTGCTAAAATTACGCGCGCCGTTCGCGGTGCTAAAGGTTATAGACAATTATTTTATTTGGGAACCGTTTTGATCGTGAATATTTTGTGATTTGTAAATAGATTGTGTGTTATTTAGGCTACAAACGTTATGATAATTATTATACTTGCACTAGTTTAGTCTTGCAAAAGTTAGCGTCGCGCCGCTGTGCCAAACGGCTTAAATACTAAAGTACGCTAATTAGGCACTGCATACTTGTGCAAGACAAAATATTAAAATTATATATTTTCGGTATTTTGCCATTTATATATTATAAGGCTGGATCAGGATAGAGTCGAACACTGTATTGGCCCCAATTATATGACTCAGTTGAAGTCACACTTACCTATATCAGTGTCCGGTGGTCCATATCAGCAGTTTTTCAGAGCTTTTCGACATCCAAGTACTGCGGGAGCGCATAACTTAGTAGTAATTTAGCCAAAGGCAATCTTGTTTTTACTATAAGATAAACTCTGTTTGAATTAGGAAGAACTTAACAGTCCGTCGGCTGTCAGGACGAATTACCAAATAGTGAAATAAAAAATAGAATAATAAGTAGTTACTTATAAAGATATTGTGTAATTACGCCAAAGATATCTTTAAACTTGAGAAGTACTAAATACACGCGAGCGTTGCCGCGTGTGGCAGCTAGTTTAACAGTAAAACATTTCTTTTTATTGACGTTACCTCGCCTCCAAGTTTCTTTAAAGTAGGTAACTATGCTTTTTATATAATTATGCACGTAAGCTTTTCACATAGTACGAACACTGAAAAGCTCTAAAACTCTTTTAGTATTGTCATATTAGGTTAGAATAGAACACGTTCGAAGAAGATCCCAAGAGGAATTTCGGATATAGAAATTGGAAATGCACCAGGAAATGCAAACCAACGATACGTGTGAACGTACTCTAGATTTTCGGATACGATCCAAAATATCTCGTTACCTCCCGCGGGTATTATCCGAGTATCCGACACAACGATGACGTGTATCGGGAATCTATTTGGTACAGAATTAAACGTAATTATGTACTTTCATTTCTCGTTGTTTTGTGTTTTAATATCTAAACAATAATCATTTCTCTCAACCGAATTTCGGTCACGGTGACCAACTTCAATGAAAACCAGTCAAGTACGCAATAGTAGATTGTATGACAAGGGAGCAAAATAATATTTATTATTACGGCGAGGGCGCTATTTTGAATTTAGAGCGAAGCGAAGGATTCTAGAATAGAATCTCAAGCATAGCGAGGGATTCTAAAATAGAATCCTGAGCGTTGCGAGGGATTCAAAGCACATCGCCTGAGGGAAAAATATTTTTGCTCTCGAGTCCTACACTCTACTTTTCATCTCCTTCTATGAGAAAATATTTCTCATAGAAGGATTTTCGCAGGTTTTGTATGACGTTATTAGCTTCTATTTTTATTGTTTCAGCAGTTAATGCACTGTCACTTTCAGAACTCGACGAAGAACTCATTTTTTTTTGCAAAATACAATAAAGTCCATTACCGATTACAAGAACAGTGAAGTAAATCGCGCGCTTTTGTTTTTGTTTTTTTTTTTTTAATTACTGCGCCTCCCCACACCGTACAGCCAATACTTACAGCCAGTAATTTATACAATTTGCGTTCGATTTTAATGAGCGATTCATGTTCCAAAATCAAATCTCATTACTGCCCGCTAAAAAATCTAGTGGAGAAAAGAGCTACTTAGCTCCCGCTTATGGAGGAACAAAACGACACTTTTCGAATAGAAGGGATGAAAAAGATATTATACTGCACAAGTGTATGCGCAAACCTAGATGCACTCCCTTTTCCCTCAATCTCATAGTCCTATGGGACATCAATCCTGCATGACCGGAGAGAGATCAGGCGCAGAACCAATGGTTGTTCGTGCGTCCGAGGCACGGGGGTGTTACACCGCCAACTTCTAAGCTTCGGACAGCTACTGAGAAATTCCTTATGGAAGAACCCTATAACACCGAACCCAGGACCCCAATCTTAGCAGTCTTGCTTGGGACCAGAAGATAAACGAGGCAGTCACCTAAGTGTTATTGTTTTTTTCAACACAACGTTGCTCGTTGAATCCATATACTTTCATACTTTAATATTATAAATGCGAAAGTACCTAACTCTATCTGTCACGCTTTCACGATGAATCGATTTTGATCAAATTTGATCTGAAAATAGTTTGAACCCTGGGGAAGGACATATTATGCCGCAGCATATGAAAAAATATTTTAATGAAAAGTATTTTAATCCGCAACATTAACCGACATTCACGCGGACCAAGTCGCGGGCATAAACTAGTAACATAATAATTTAAAACCCTTACTACTGAAGCTTATCCACCCTTTTAACACCGTTAAAAAAACACATTACACCACTCCAAACATAACCCTTCTTTGCACTTGGATAAATATTTACCCAACTGTCAACATACCTGTCAACGCGCGGACTTGACAAGTCAAAATGGCGGCAATAACACTCTTAACGTCCACTTCACTAGTATAATGTTTACGTTGGCCAAAGTTTACGTTGGCCCCAATATGGCGAACTTAAATATTAATGCTGGACAAAGTCATTAACGGGAACCGATTAATATTGCGATGAGTTATGATAGTGTGGTTAATTGGGTGGCATGTTGAAGGGTGACGGGGGCCATTTTTCTTTTGTAAAGTTGTCGCATATAACTTTTTTAGCTGACTTCAAAAAAAGAAAGAGGTTCGCAATTTGACACGAATGTTTTTTTTTATGTTTGACCACTCATTCCTTTTTGCCGTGTAGTTCAATTTCGGTAATTCTTTTTTTTTATGGATAGTGTAGGCTCAAATTTGGTCTATATATACATGAAAATATTTTTCTTCTAAGGGCGGTTCAATATATTTATATTCAGACAGGAAACGTGCTCAATAAAACAACTGACAGACATCTGCCAAAATATAAAACTAAGCATAACGATTATTATAAGAATAATAAAATTATTATTCAGAATTAATCATAAGAATTATTATTCAGAGTGTTGGACAGAAACGTTGTAAGTTAAAACCGTACAGATCGATCGGTCAGAGGTTAAGCTACGCTAGCCGCGGTCGGCCTGTGGATGGGTGACCATCCCTTTCATACCGAGTTCTCTCCGTGCCTCGGAAAGCACGTAAAGCCGTTGGTGCCGGCTATCATTTGTAGATGTTTGGCAGTCGTTATGGGTAGTCAGAAGCCAGAAAGTCTGACAACCAGTCTTACCAAGGGTTATCGTGTTACCCAGTACCTAACTGGGTTGTGGAGGTCCGATAGGCAGTCGCTCCATGTAAAACACTGGTATTCAGCTGCATCTGGTTAGACTGGAAGCTGACCCCAATATAATTGGGAAAAGGCTAGGCAGATGATGAGTGTCGACCAGATTGTATTTCACATAGGTATAACCTTTACAGAACATACTATCAACGATGCAGCAAAAGTAACTTAATATCTACTTGAAACTATATCCATCGAAAAATTTTTTGGCAACGCACGTCACTTCCTAATAAGGTATGGTAATTAAAATTATTATTATCTATACTAATATTATAAAGCTGAAGAGTTTGTTTGTTTGCTTGGTTGAACGCGCTAATCTCAGGATCTACTGGTTCGAAATTAAAAATTAATTTTGTGTTGAATAGTCCATTCATCGAGGAAGGCTATAGGCCCATGCGAAGCCGGGTCGGGTCGCTAGTGAACCTCATAAACGAAAAATGCTTCTACTCATTCAGAGAGGGCACTAGCATTAATCACCAAACTTGCTCAAGGTGGATTGGCGACTTCAAACTTGTATTTAATATTTAAAACAAGTATAGGTTTCTTCACGATGTTTTCCTTCACCGATGTCTTTAGATAAACTTTGAAATTACATAAGTATAAGGTCAAACATCCAAAAAATTACGATGACGATCAATAGACGATAATTCCTTATAGGTAAATAAAACGATATTATTCCCTTTATTGGCATCAAATGACCACTTATTTAGGCACGTTTTTACACTCAACCACCGAACTAGAAACTAGGGCTGGGTATTTGTACAGGGTCTGACATTGAAGTGGGTTACCTACAATAAGTACCATCTGTGTATTTGACAGTATCCACAAACCCTATTATGTGTCAAAGACTTTAGGTTGTTTGAAATTTTGCTTGTTTTTGTAATCATTTTAAGTAGGCAACTTTAAACAAACAAAAACATTATAGATTCGGAAAAACGGATTAACTCACTGTAACATCTAATCTGTGACATCGGAGTCATAGTGTTAGTCCCGTTCGAGACCCTTCTGACCTACGGGACCCTAAAACCGATCAACGCTTCATAAGTTATAGCAAATAATCAAAACTTGATGTCGAAGTGACAACAACGTAACATTGACTCAACAAATATTACACTTCCATGAATTCCCGAACACGGTGTTCCGTTGAAAATGCAAATATTGGAGAGCAAGTATCAGGGTTTGATGCAAACTAGATTTTGTTATATTTACCGTGCCGCCCAAATGTTTGAACGGGAAAATTCGTACTGTACACACGGCAATCGCTGTAATTTATTGATAATCTGATAAATATGTATGTGCAAGTCTAAAATTAACATGGCTGTAACTAAATTGGAGAAGTTAATAACTGGTTTCGGCAGTGCGAGGTTCCAGTGAGAAACATTTGGCATTTTGATATATGAACAACCACGAAACAACAACATTCGTTGTTACGTCTTAGAAAGGCTTCGATTTATTTGGACTTCGAATGAAATAAAAAAAATGTCAGAACTAATTAACAGATGTAAAAATATCTTCAAATTATTTATAATATTGAAACAATAAAAATAACCTTTTATTTTTAGGTTAAAAGACCCATGGATAAATTAGGTGATATTATATTTTATTGATAAACACATTTATAAATTAAAATTTAATGTAACTAAAAAATCTATTAAACATACTACTAAACTATTGTATAAACGCATTAATTTTATAAAACTGTAATACATAATGCTGCTCATTATTGCATACAATAAGCTGTAACAATTTAGGGAGAAGTAGCTGACTCCTGAAATACAGATATTATTTTAGGTTAGGTTACCTACATTAGAAAAAAATCCTAAGTTCATTAGCATGTGCAATGTCGGTTATCGCGGATGCAGACAATGACGCTATCGATCTATCTTTAAACCAACCATGAAACGGAGTTACTTTTGCATTTATAATAATTGTCTCGATTTGGATTTAAGGCGTAAGTTTTAGATGTCGTCTTGTTTTTGCTGAATAGAAATTAATCACAATTGACATATTGAACTAGTTTGTTGTGATTAATTCAATTATTAAGAAATTATTGGTTGGCAGAACTATGATCAATTCATTCAGTCAGTCTGACTATTTCTTAAACCGCAGCAAAAATATGGTAAAAAAAAATACTATACAAACAAGTCCCGAGGAAATTGTTTACACATTTGAAACGCCTCGCAGGTCTTTGTATGGTTACAGATAACAGATCGCCAGAGGCTATGAGCCCTCTCCGCACCTAGGTACCTACGTTTACTTCTTTCAAATAGAATTTAATGTAATCTTATGTACAGTCACCAAAAGAGATAAGTATCCATGTCGCCGGGAATAGTTGAAGTTTACTTAGAAACCAATGGGCCTCCATTGGTTTCTAAGTAAAAAAGAAAAAAAAAGGAAAGGACAACGTCGTAAATGGCCCCAGGACCAACAAAGATCTGACCTACATGATAATTATATGTATATTTTATTATACTTATTGCGAATATCTGTACGAAACGGACATCCTGCGTTCTCTATTGAACAATTAAAAGAGCTTCAACGATTTACGACATCACAAATCAAAAATGGCCATCTTTGACATTATAGCGATGCGCGACTGCGAATGAATTCATTCGTAAAATAATTCGATATTCTCTATTTAGGTTTAATAGAATGATTAGATAAAAAGCATGAATAATCATTAAAAGTATACGCCAGGTAACAGGACAGTCTTCATTGTTCAATTATTTTATTTTACTTACTCGAATTATTCGAATAAATTCAGACTTAATACAATTTTCAACATTCAACTGCTTGTTCAACCATTCATTCGAACAACAACATGAATAGAACGACTTCATTTTATTTAATTCCCGACGAACTACCGACTGACCGACGCGACGCCATTAGTAGGTACTAATATTAGTTGTGGTCATTCGATTATGAAAATAAGTAACCTACTAATATTCAAGTCGAATTTGTAAATTAGTAGTTGCAGATAATTCGAGTAATCAGATCATTCATTCATTTACACTACTTATACAAGACAGGTAAGTACATGAGTACCTACCTAGTTAAATGTTTTACTGAATCTCTTAGCTTAACTATTCACATGACTTAGAAATGCAATAGAAATAGCATTAGTGACAGGCATTTACTAGCCTACTTCTAAGTATTAAAGGGATTAGTTCTTACTAAATATAATCTCAAAATCTTTGTTTTCTTTTTAAATAAATGCTTTCTACAAGTTGTTCGTCGTTAAAATTTGTCTTTATGGGCATACACTTGTAATTTAGAAGACGCAAAGTAAATTTCCTTTGCTGTTGGATCTGGGGCAAAATATGTATGGATGCAGAACAATCTCCTTTCAAATGAAATTTAATTAAATCATTGAACTGTTTATTCTGTATTAATTGTACCTTATTTTATTCATAAACATCCAACGGTTTCTACGTAAACTTCAACTATTTCCAGCGACATGGATACTTATCTCTTTTGGTGACCGTACCTAGTTATACCGTAAGAAGCGATAAGCGAATTGTTTGCCTTTTTTTTAATCATTAAATTCAATTATAACTTATTTTTCGACCAGAACTGGTAATGTGGGGCAGATTCATCAAACTGCATATTTAATTAATTTTAATTTGGGTTATTAATTTAAATGTTTTTTTTTAATTGGCTTGTTGTACTGAGATATTATTTTTGTTAGTAACACAAATTTAAGTTCACTGCTACTAACATCAAATACAGAAATGCTGTACTATGGGTGTCAGACAGCTGATATACATACACAAATACATTTTTTTTTGTAAATACATACATATATAGATAAACAACACCCAGACACAAGGCAAACACAAGTGCTCATCACACAAATGTTTACCCTGGGCGGGAATCGAACCCGCAACACGCTGCGCAGCAGTCGATCGCTCAGCCACTGCGCCAACCGTGTCGTTAAAAAAAATCACTACGACAATACCGTTAGATACTGAGTACCATAGGCTACATTTTATGATAAACTTGACTTCTTTCTTAACTACGTAGTGGGAAATAAAATTGTAAACGTATTTAAAATGTCAACCCCTCAGTTCTGCATTATTTCACCCACACCTATGGCTATACCCATTCCTCATTTTATATCAATGCTTCTTTCAAATAGAATAAGATTTATTTTAGCGTCTATTAATATTTAGCTACTTAGAATAGTCTTATCAGGCGTGCGGCCGGTGTTCCGCAGTCTTATCTAAAAAGAAAATCTTCATAATAATTATAATATAGATATCTATTTCACTACACGATCTTATTTGTCAATTATTATTATTAATCATCGTTACTTGCCAAATCAAAATTTTGTACAAGGCATACCATACTAATGTAGATAAAAAGATTTGTTGATAAAATCTTGCCTGGTACACTTTTATTCGGTCTAGTCTTATTCACAACTGAATTGATTGAAATCTTCTGAAAATCATCATTACTAGATATTTAACAAATTTTAATCTTATCGGCTTAGATATCTGCTTTGTTATTTAATTGTTTGCTTCACGATTGCCTTGAATGAAACGGGGTAAATAGAATAATGCAGGGATGAATTGAGACAAAACTTTGAAAGGGTTTTCAACGTTGAATTCAGTAATGTAATTTGTTACTAACAAACTTTTTGAGCCCTATGGTACCTACCTAGATATCTTTATTCAACTTCAATAATAATTAGTTATATTATTATGTATTAGACTATCGCTGCAATGTGTGTCAATGTTAGAAGTTTGGTTTGTCGAGTGAAAGTAGTGTCGCAATAACGTTTGTCGATCAAATGTTGTGTCGCGCTATCGGTTGTCGAGCATAAGTTGTGTCGCACTAACGTACGTCGAACTGGCGTGGTGTCGCAGCACTGATGGTCTGCACAACGTACTGTCGTCCTATCACTTGTACATTTCGCAACTTTGAGGTACAGGTTATAAAAAAGATGGAATCTCAAGGGGCATAAAAAGTTTAGATTCTGAAATGTATTGTTTTGATTCTGGATTTTCCCACTGCAGGGCAAAGGCACACCCGCGACACTCCATAGAAACGAAACGATGTAATTGCCTACACTACTACCAAAATAATACACTGTACAAATACGTGTGTGTGTTAGTGTCTACGCGCCGCTCAAACAAAAACGCAGCTCCCAGAGTGGTCGTTCGACGCGGGAAGAGGTAAGGAACGGTTTCAGAGGGAGGCGGAGCGTGTCGCTACTGTACGGTAGTACTAATATTTATACTGTGCCAAATGCCTCTCTACTCTCCTTCCACTTCTCTCTATCCAGGGCTATGTGGGACCAGCCTTTGTCAAAGGAGTCTTGATCATCCTGCCATCTTTGCCTGGGTCTGCCGCGATGCCATGTAAAGGGACCCATTGGGTCGTGCGCCTGACCGAATGATAGTCAGACATGCGGCAGACGTATCCAGCCCAATTCCACTTCAGTGTGACAGCTTTCTGAGTGACGTCAGCTATTTTAATAATATAACGGATGGTAGTATTCCTAATTCCTTCTAGGCAGCTTTTACGTAACATGAAAGTCCCTTTCAAAGTTTTGTCCCGATTGTCTCCTGCGATTGGTCATGTTCTGTCAATAGGAACCAACGCACGAAGTAATTATAATTATGATTTTAAATATTCAACGCTGATTAATTTTAAATATATTCTAAGCATTAAGACTGGAGGTACTGCTATTGCTGTATGTAATGTGACACCTTTAGCATATTAAAAACATTTACATATAATTATAGTTTTACTCAATTTATATCTAAATCTATCTAACCATCTATCCATCTATCTATCTATCTTTTTTCTATCTATACTAATATTATAAAGAGGTAATTTGTTTGTATGTAGGGGGTAATCTCCGGAATTACTTATCCGATTTCAATATTTTTTTCACGAATAGGAAGCAACGTTATCCCGGCTACGAGGCAGACGAAGTCGCGGGTAAAGTGCTAGTAAGATTATAAATGTAAAAATATTTGAAATATATATATATACGCGTACTAACAGAAATTTGAGAAGATATCTGTGCCGGAACTAGACGGAGACCTCAATTTTGCTTTAATTGTATGGTATGTTAATGTTTACATCATTTAGGAGCAAATGAAATGAGAAATCGGTTAAAAAGGAAGTAAAATAAAGTCATATGCAGTGCTATTCTGTTACAATCTCCCTCGGTGAACACTTACGTGAAGTGAGCTGTCATTCGTCCCGATGCTAGGAATTGACAAAGCAGACGGACGGAACACCTAGGTGAAGTGAGCTGTCATCCGTCTGTCTGCTTTATCAATCCCTAGCATCGGGACGTATGAGTGTATGACGGCTCACTTGACCTAGGTGTTCACCGAGGGAGATTGTAACAGAATAGCACTGCTGGTGACCTCCTTTTGTGTGTAATGTAGATAGGGGAGTGTGTGTAGGAGAAGATTAATTAATTTATTTATTTAGAGATAGTGTGTTGTCTCATTATAAACTAATTTCTATTTACCCTGTTTTAACCGATAAGTACCACTACGTGTGTTTACATCAACATACATTGAAGATGAAATCTAAAAAATTATCATCATCCATATAAACTCAAAGCACATGTAATACGAAAATTGTTTATACATTTGAAACACCTCTAGCTCTTCGTGTGGCCACAGATAACAAATCGCTAGCGGCTATGACCTCACTCCACACCTTTCCTTTCATTTCCTTTGCTAGCTTCGTACACGCACGACAGTATTTATGTGTGTGCTATAAATTATTTTAACACTTCAAGTTCCGTGTTTGTTTTATATATCTTTGTTTCGAATTGGTTTGTCTTTAGTAATGTGTTTATGTGGTAATGTTAACACGATCACTGTGCGTCAAGTATATACAACGTTAATGACCGTGGGTCATTGCACAGGGAAAGGGAAGAAAATTGAATGGCTTACTTACATTCTGATGATGATATTAGGGTAAGACTGGTTGTCAGACTACCCATAACGACTGTCAAAGATCTACGAATGACAGCCGGGACTGCTGTGCTTTCCGAAGCATGGAGGGATCTCGGTATGAAATGTATGGTCACCCATCCACGAACCGACCGCGGCAAACGTAGCTTAACCATAACCGATCGATCTGTACGACTTTCACTTAGCCACGGACCCCTCCCTCCTCAGATTCTCTTTAAAATGTTGTCTAAAAAATAATTAAATGATCTTTGACTGTCTAGCTTTTATAGAATTAACTGATCATTTTATATAATAATATTTACTTCTGCAAACATAGCATTCAAAATCAACCTAAATTAATATTTCCACTACTTAAATCCGGCCCTGTCAACTTTCAATTTTTTTAACAACATTATAATTTTTAATTGCATAAATGAAAGCCAAAACTTATTTTGCTTTTTCGGTTGATGTTTTTACTCAATTATTTACTTATTACAGTTTTAAGCCTTTCTTTTATGTTAACGAGGGTGCTGTTTTATCTTTTTTGTCGTGTTTTATTAGAGTTTCGCTATAAAATCCATTAACAACCCGCGTGGGGAGTAGCGGCAAGCTGTTTGTTTCTGAAGCGAACTACGCGATTACACTTGGGGACGTATTTAGACGCCAAAATTATTTTAGTGTTGTTTTACTGGACCTGCACATTTTTTTTAACCACATGAGTTTTTTTAATGAAAATAAAAATGCGTTTGTTTTATAATCTGTAATGTTGTTGTAAATGCGAGAAAGTATTAAAAATTCAAGTAATTGATAATATTGTCTGATTCACACTTATGGAACATGAGACCAAAAAGAAAAAAATATACATATCTCACTTTTCTAAAAACCTAAACGATATTTAATTGATAATTAGGCTTAATAGGTAGGTAAGTATTTTTGGAATATATAGTTTACGTTATTTTTGTTCCCTATTCTACAATTTGTATTTTTTTTTTGCATTTAACAAAACAAAAAGTATATTTTTTAAATTACACCTACTTCCAATAACACTTTTCCATGATTACGTTGTGTATTTTTAGAAAATTAGAATTTGTTACTCTTTATTTTGCGAGCGGTAATCAATAAACCTTAAAAGTCAGAAGTTTGTCACCAGATGCCACCTTTATTATGTATGCTAAGTTAATGGGATAGGTAGGTATTTGTATACAATGTATAGTGGTACAATAATGTTGTTACTACCATAAATCGTTAAAACAGGTATGCCATAAAAATGTCCACGGTAAAACGGAAAAATAAACTTCGCTGTTCAGGAAGTAATAAATATTTTCACGCTAAGAGATAGACTTAGTAACATTTTTATAACATTTTGATAGGTTATGTTTTGATAACTTTGACCTTAGGCAAGAATTTAGAGGAACTAGTTACCTACCTACTTCAAATCGTAAAATATTCTCAGATATACCTTTTGTTTTATAAATATTTTATTTTTGAAAAGGATAGCTGCTATTGTTTCCCATGGGTATTGTTTCGAGCAAAACGGATTATATAAGAATTAAAAGAATGGACTGGATCATTTTGCGCTCAGTGAGAAAGAATATTCTTCGCGATTTTTAATCCATTTGGCAAGCGCGGTAGATATTGTTTTTAAGACATTTTCAAAATAAGTACGTGGTTATAAACAGCTAAATAAATTTATCATTTCAAAGTAATTTCATGCTTTTAATTATTAAGCCGTGTGGTGCCGACTGCGAATAGCACCACCGGATTTCTACCCGTGGGTGCCGTAGACGGCGACAGGAATATTGACCAGAGGATGGGCAGCAGCGTCTTTCTGTGTACCATAACATCTACTGTGATCGCAAACATGCATCAATCAACCATGGCGATTACGGCTGAACCCCCCTTTGCGGTAGACCTATGCCCAGCAGTGGGCGTGTAAAGGTTGGCATGATGATAATGATGATGAATCACTTAACAAGTTAAATATCAAGCAAAAATAAATAGTATAATTCCGATTAGAGTATGATAATGTAATTAGAATCCGGCCCTGGCTAACAAATTCGTAGTAGGCGTAAACGTCACGCGCCAGACCCAATTTATCCATCGCTAAATAATTGATACTGCTCGGTTAACGTAGTCGCCCTGTTTTTCTGCAAATACATTGTTTTTCTTTTCAGGACATAACAATGGTGGAATAATTATAGACCCTGACGTTTTAATCGACCCAACCTGTATTTTTTGTACAAAGGTTTATAATTTCCTATGTAATTAGGGTCATTTAAAGACATTTCAACTTTGTTTCTGGGATTGCAATGAATCTATAGGCCCACAACACAACGCACTTGCGGCACGCCGTATTCCGGCTAACCGTATCGTCTCGGTTTTATTAGGGTACACCGCACGTCATCGTCAATTCTTTTTAACCGACTTCAAAAAGGAGGAGGTTCTCAATTCGGTTGGTTTTTTTTTTATATGTACATCGATTACTCCGAGATTTATGATCCGATTTAGGTGATTCTTTTTTAGTTTGATGCGGAATTGTTGCCATTTGGTCCCATCAAAATTTAACATTATTTAGCACAGTAGTTTTCATTTTATGAACATTTTTTTTTTTTTGATGTTTGACCATGCATAACTTTTTTCAGTGTAGTCCGATTTCAATGATTCTTTTTTTAATTGATAGTGTATATCTCAGAAATGGTCCAATAAAAATTTTTTCCAATAAAAAATCAAGAAAATATTCCACCCCTAAGGGTTGAAAATCAAGGGATGACTGATTTTTTTTAGTGTCGCCGTTTCGTAATTAATTTCTATGATGAGAAGTAGGCACTCAAAAGCGAAAAAAAAAATTAACAATAAAGACAACCGCCTTCAAAAAGTATAAAATAACTTTCAATTCACAAGTCGGTGGCAATACAAAACAACAAGCAAAACCAAAGCCGCCGACTTGCGAATTGAAAGTTGTTTTATACTTTTTGAAGGCGGTTGTCTTTTTTCCATTATATTGATGGCTATACGCGACAACAATTACAAATTCATAACAATAGATGTGCGGCCCGCCACAGCTCCAAGACAACCGGAGATGTTGACGGGTGAGCGCAAATCAGTGCGTTAATATCATACGGTTTCATACAAAAATTAAAATGCCAGCTGCAAGTGCGTTTCTGGTATTACAGATGTTGCACAATGTAGTAATGGCACAAAATATACAGGTTACAGAAGGACCGCTCCCGCCCTCGCTATCTTCAAAAATAATAACCTAAAATTGCCAAACTCACTAGGGCTGCTACTGTATTGACTCTGTAGGTTTTTTTTTTGTGACAATACGAAATTTTATTGACACTGAACTCTTTTCAATTATTTTATAACAAAATTTTCCTGCAGTGCTATTCTATTATAATCTCCCTCGGTGAACACCTAGGTGAAGTGAGCTATCATCCGATTGTAGTGCTTTGTAAATCCTTAGCGTCGGGACGGATGACAGCTCACTTCACCTAGGTGTTCACTGCCCTAGATTGTAACAGAATAGACATACTGTTCGTCATGTAATGTCAATGTCTCTCATTTATTCATTTAGACAACACGTGACAGTCGAGACTAAAGTCTGCTTGAAACTGCTTGAGAATGCCTATAAACGTTATGTCAATGTGTGCGTGCGAAATATGACGGTTTGTTCTGAGTGGTCTCTCTGCTCGTGCGCGCCGCAGCCTTACGTACTTTGTGGTATTGGAGACATGTTAACATCACGTGCGTTATCGGCTTGATGGTCATAACATTCCAGAAAAAACATTTGAACAAGTGATTTCAAATTTGGAACACTAAAATGATGACCGCGGTACGTCGGCTTCAAAAACATCATGGTACAATATCAAGATATCGTCATAGTAAGTAACCGATTAGATTTACACTTAAAATAAGGAAATACATTATTGAATCCAATAGCGTATCAAAGAAACGGGGTATTAAGAAAGGTCGAGAATAGTATTTTAGGGCGATAAAAGCTAACATTTTCACAAAAAAATATGGTGATATTGGGGCGGATCGAAATCTATGGTGGACGGTATATAACGAGACTATTGACTTTTGGAGGTTATCGATGCGATTAAGGTAAGATTTTAGAATATGTGTTTTACTGCCACACTCAGAGACGTCACTTAATAATAATGAATCATTAACTTTAATTGACCAATATAACTTGGAACGCTGTCAGTCACAATAATATTGTGGTTGACATGTACTAAGTTATGTGTTATGTGTTATAAGTCTTTAGATGATTTTATATTTTCGAAAACCATGATAAGCTTAACTTAAAAAATTCTTGCCACCGCTGGAGTGCCTGCTATTTTAGAACCCTATGGCTTGGCACGCGACGATGGGAAGAGACCAGATGGGATGACTATAATGCTTTGGAAGTTGGGTAGGCCTTTGGTGTGGGACGCAACATGTGTCGACACCCTTGCGCCATCTCATCTTCCTAGCACAACATGTTGTGCGGGGCGGCTGCTGCAAGTGCCGAAAACCTCAAACGGCGCAAATATAATAGCGTTCTTGGAAGCTATATATTTGAGCCATTTGGGGTGGAAACTCTAGGGCCATGGGGTCCGAGTGCCCATATTGTTTTTCGTGACATCGCCAAGCGACTGGTCGACTCTTCACGTGACCCGAAGGCTGGTTTATTCTTGGGTCAAAGAATCAGCATTGCCATACAACGTGGCAATGCTGCCAGCCTGTTGGGCACGTGTCCCGTTGACAGCGATGTGCACGAGTTTTTTGATGCCCTTTGAGCTCCCCTGTCTTGTTCTTGGAATTGTACATAATATTATTAGATTTTTAAGATTTGTATATAATTAAAATTGTATTTTAATATTTGTTATGATTGAATTAAAACGTCATATAGGTATATAAAAATTCTTACTCTTCCACTGTTCTTTTCTGACTAAATTCATTGCGAGATTCAAGACAGTTGTAACGTCTCTCCGAGATTCGTCGAGCTTCACTAGCTCGAAGCTTTTCTAGTGGTTGCCACTGTTCATACTGGCTTTCAGCAGTGGTTCGGAAAAGTGTGGCGGGCATGTCAACGCTAGCCAAAATGGATTTTTGGGGTAACCTGGTATTATAAACTGGCAACGGGCGCTGTCAGTAGAGATTGGTCAACTCTTAACTGCCATGGTTTTTATCTTGATTATTTTTTATATTCTGTATTGCTAGATTACCTTCATTGTTTTCACATATACTAGCAACAACAATAATGTAAGCAGTATTTTGTAAAAACTTGTTTTAAAAAGAGTGTCCGTGGAGTTTCTTGCTCGTTCTTCTCCATAGAGACCTACCCTACGTTTTGTAACGAGCAACTAGCTTCAACTTTCTGACTAACTGACCGACTCCTTGACAATTCAAAAGTGCCTGTAAATGGCTTAATTGAAATAAATGCTTTGACTTTGACTTTATCCACTGTCACTTACAAACCGTGCCGCCTGTCAAGTATTTTTACATCTGTGTGACGTTTTCTTATATAATTATCTCGTCTAATTAAAAAACCGGACAAGTGCGAGTCGGACTCGCCCACCGTTTAAATGCCGTGATTTGGTCACCAATACAATTATGAACGCGCATACCTCGATGATTGATTACGTACGTCGAACGGGGTGGGTTTCAAAACAAGAGGTAACTATGATAATTACCTAAAATTCTAATATTTTACTAATTATTTATTTTTTCTTAAATTAGAAATTGAAGTCGTTACGCTATGTTTTGTGAACTTAGTAGCACATTAAAGATAGTTGGAACTGGAAAAAAATACGTTTAAATTTAACCTTGAATATTAATTTAAAATACGTTCTTTGTCGGGGTGAATGTATAATAACTTTTAACCAGCAATAAAAATCGTGGGTGGTATCAAAGCATTTTCAATATCAATAAAACTGACAATTTACCTTTTTTTCTCTCTCAAATTATTAATCATTTTTAAGTAAACGTAAGTAGTTTTATTCTAATAGATTTCGATTGTTATTCTAATATTGTAAATTTGTAAAAGATACATATTAATATGTTTTTATTACGAAACTAGGTAATTGAGATTGACTAAGATATAGTCTTTACTTAAATTATAGTTTTAACAATTTTCCCTGTACTTGTAGTATAGGGCGATATTACTTGCCTTTCATAGTTCTAGGTCAACGGGAAGTACACTATAAATTTTGATTCCTTTGAGAGTATCGAAATAAATGTTTATTCGCGACATAAACGGCAGTATCTTTTTTTTACGTAAACTTAGAATTTTAATTTTTCACTGCTTCAAGGTGCCTTAGAATAGAGAGACACTTGAGTATACGGTTTTATTTTCAACTCGATACCTCCACTCTTTCTCGAGATAAAGGGTCTTGACAGACAGACGGACAGGCAGACATACAGACAGACGGACAACAAAGTATAAGGGTTCCGTTTTTTTCCTTTTGAGGTACGGAACCCTATAAAGGAAGAATATCTATACAATTCAGGGCGGATTCGACCAAATGCCATGACATACCAGAGTAACTAACCCTTGATAATTTTACTCATTGGTTTTACACTCAGATAGGTAACTTTATTTGCGTTTTTACAAACGTAGAGTAGCCAATACTAGGTATGGTTTCTCTTGAGATAATGAATGAATGATGAATCACATGTGTAATAGCTAACTAAAATAGAAATACATTTTTTTTTAAATTTTGGTTAATGGAAAGCTCTACTTTATCCCTGAATGCTGTAGGCTAATTTTTTTAAGTTGAGATCCGTAAATGAAATCTAGAGGATAAAGTTGTAGGCAAAAGCTAGTCATAAAAAGGCTTCGTTAAGTCGGTGGCAATACAAAACAACAAGCAAAACCAAAGCCACTTTACTTTTTGAAGGCGGTTGTATGCCTACTTCTTATCATACAAATTAATTACGAAACGGTTACACCAAAAAAAACTTAAAAAAAAAGACAACCGCCTTCTAAAAAAAAACTAAAAATTAATAAATAACTTTAGCACAGAACACACATGTTTTTAGTTTCGGAATTCGGTGGCTTTATTCTGTTTGTTGTTTTGTAATGCCACCAACTTCCGAAACTAAAGTCATGTGTGTTCTGTGCTAAAGTTATTTATTACATTTTAGATTTTTTTATTCAGGGCGGTTCTCTTTTTTCAAAAATGTTTTTGCTCCACTTTTTAGTGCCTCCTTATCACCCAAATCCATTAATGAACGGCAACACAGTTAACACAGACATTGAAAGTCCTTCTAGAATAAACGAAAACGTCTTCTCGGTTTTTGTGTTTTTTTTTACAAAAAGCGCTGAATAAATTTCTGTTTGTTGTATAATAACCTTCTCCAGAATGTAACAAACTCTTTTCTGAAAACCACATCAAAATCGGTTCAGCCAAACGGGAGATAATCGTGGACAAACATACATACATACATACATACAAACATACGGGTCGAACTGAAAACCTCCTTTTTTTTTAAGTCGGTTAAAAAGTTCAGTCATGCCTTAATTTTCTACCCTTAGGGGTGGAATTATTTCTTGCTCAAATATGAGGTACACACTATCAATTAAATATAATAAAAAAGAATCATCGAAATCGGACTACACAGAAAAAAGTTATGCGTGGTAAACATAAACAAACATGTTCATAAAATGAAAACTACTGGGTCAAACTATTTTAAATTTTTATGGGTCTAAATGGCGTAAACACGTAAACCGGATCATAAATCTCAGCGTGATCAGAGTACATTATATAAAAAGGCTTATATTTAACGAACCTCCAGATCTACTAAATGGTCACCAATATTAGTAAATAAAATAAAACCAAAAATAGTAAATGGTCACCAAAATGGTGTTTCTTAAAGTATTGTAGAAATGTATGAGTTTGACTATAAAAAGCGATTTGATTCTGACGCTCGGCGGCCGCTGCCGCGGCACGCTCGCTCCGCTCGCTCGCCTCGTGCGTAGGGGGTCACAGTTCTAACCTAACCTAACCATGTCGGATCCGCTCCAGGGGGGTCAAAAAGATTTTGGTTATTTTACACACTAAGATTTGGTGACCATTTAGTACATTTGGCATAATTAAGTATATTTTTTTGCTAAGGGAGCTTAAGATCCTAAAGTATTTTTTGGTGATCATTATATTTATACCCAAAAAAAAATACCAATCGAATTAAGAACCTCCTCCTTTTTGAAGTCGGTTAAAAAGAGAATAATATAAGAACACTGATGCCTGAACAAACTTATTAAAAAGTCGTAAGTTTAAACCCAGTTCAGTAAGACGACGATAGAACAATACAAGAACAAGTGCATAGTAACTACGAGCACCGCATTTGTGATGCAGTCCCTGCTATAAATTGTAAGGCGATTTTCTTGCCATAACATTGCCGTCGAGTTACAAGTTGTAGAGCGAGCTAAATGTGAAATACTAGAACTATAACATTGTTAGGGTGGAAACACACGGAGCGCAAGGCCAATTCTTATAATTGTGTATTATTTTGACACTATAGAGCGATCGGCCAAACTTTAACGCGAGAAAACAAACGAGTGAATGAGAACGCGATATTCATCATCATCATTATTTCAGCCGAAAGACGTCCACTGCTGAACAAACCCCCCTTGGGGAGGCCAAGGGGGGTTTTTGCCATAATCGCCACGCTTGGCAGGCGGATTGGCGATCGCAGTATGGTTGTTACAAAGACACAGAGAACGCTGCTGCCCATTCTCTGGTAAGTCCCTTAGTCGCCTCTTACGACACCCACGGGAAGATATGGGAAGGTGCTATTCTTTACGTCCGACACCACACGGTACTCGAACTCGAACGCGATATTATCGCATGAAAATTAGCACGCGGAGATTACACAAAACGTGTTCCAAGAAATACGTACCGATTTTTGAAAAAGCCTTACTAGTTATTCTTAAAAATGTTTGTAATTTAAAATCTCCATTACACGTGTACCTTCTATGAAGCTTTCTTTTTACTTTCTCAATGTATGAGTGCATTATGAACAGCCAAAGTTCAGATAAAATGTCGATCGGCCAAAGTTTAAGCAACGCTTGCTGCGGTCGATCTGTGGATGGATGACCATCCATTTCATACCGAGTTCCCTCTTTGACTCGGAAAGCACGTAAAGCCGTTGATCCCGGCTGTCATTCGTAAATCTTCGGCGTCAGAAGCCAGAAAGTCTGACAAATAGTTTACTAAGGGGTATCGTGTTACCCCTTAACTGGGTTGTGGAGGTCTGATAGGCAGTCGCTCCATGTAAAACCCTGGTATTCAGCGGCATCTGGTTAGACTGGAAGCCAACCTCAACATAGTTGGGACAAGACTAGGCAGATGAAGACATTTTAATATTGCCAAGGCGGTTGTCTTTTTTGTTAAAAAAAATTTTTTTTCGCTTTTTAGTGTCTACTTCTCATCATAGAAATTAATTACGAAACGGCGACACAAAAAAATCTGTCATCCCTTATTTTTCAACCCTCAGGGGTGGAATATTTTTATTTAGCCATCCTCTAGTCAATATCCGTTTGTCGTCTTCTACGACACCCACGGGTAGAAATGGGGTGGTGCTATTCGTTACCGGCACCACACGACAGTGCTGCAATAATAGGTTGGTGTTATTATTACACTTAATATTTATTTCGTTTTAAGGCTTTATTCATATCAATAGCACAGTATACGTATTAGTACTACCGTACAGTAGCGACACGCTCCGCCTCCTTCTGAAACCGTTCCTCACCTCTCCCCGCGTCGAACGACTAGCTCTGGAAACTGCGTTTTTGTTCGCGCGGCGCGTAGACACGCACACTCACGCACATATCTGTACAGTCTATTATTTTAGTATTAGTGTAGGCAATTATATCGTTTCGTTTCTATGGAGTGTCGCGGGTATGTCAGTAGTGTGATACCTACTTATTGTGCTTCACTATCATAATCACTGTGCTGAGTTTGTAATGTTCGGGCTAATCTCAAAAACGACTGTACAGATTTTCATATAGTATTCATCAATAAGTAGAAAGGGCAATTATCTAGGAAGATACGATAAAGAAGAATAGAGGCTGTTATTTATTAGTGCTACCCGTGCGAAACCAGGACGGTTTGCGAGTATTATTGACAACTAGCTTTTGCCCGCGACTTCGTCCGCGTGAATGTCGGTTTTCGCGGATGCAGACGAAGTCGCGGATTAAAAACTGGCTTGTGTTCTTCCCTAGGGTTCAAACTATTTCCATACCAAAATTCATTAAAATCGGTTCAGCCGTTTCATCGTGATAGCGTAACAGACAGAGTTACTTTCGCATTAAATAATATTAGGTCTTTACATATGAAATTGCCGCTCGGTATCAAAAAATTAAAAATAACATTTTTAAAAGAAATTATATATTTAGTCAATCGAAGTATGTACCATTGTTATCGATACACTTTCGCCATTTTATCGGGAGCTCATTGATCCCTTTGGTAAAAAAATCCTGGGAGCGAGAATCGATGAACTGCTTGAAGGCTGTTTAAACTGCCTCATCAGAATTGATTTTTTTTCCTTGTAAAAAGTTGTCCAAATTTCGGAATAAATGGTAATCGTTTGGGGCAAGATCTGGAGAGTATGGTGGGTGACGCAGAGTTTCCAGTCGCAGCTCCTCTAACTTGGCGACCGTCTGATCTGCAGTATGTGGTCGAGCGTTATCCTGAAGGAGCAATGGGCTAGAGCAATTGACCAATCTCGGTTGTTTAATGGTGAGCTTTTCCATCATTGTTTGCAACTGTTGACAATACATGTCTGCAGTAATCGTTTGGCCTGATCTCATGAAGCTGTAGTGGATGACACCAGCACAGGACCACCAAACACTAACTAGAATCTTCTTTTTGGTCAGTTTTCGCTTGGGGCAAGGTTTTGCCGGTTTTCCAGGGTTAAGCCATTGTGATGATCGCTTGCGATTATCGTACACGATCCACTTCTCATCACAAGTGACAATACGATTTAAAATTCCCTGATTATTGTGACGATTGAGCAAGGAAGCGCAGCAACCGACGCGTGTTTGTTGGTGTGTTTCAGTCAATTCGTACGGTACCCACTTTACGAGCTTTTTTACTTTTCCAATTTGACGCAAATGGATGGTGATTGTTTTGTCACTTACTCCAAAGGCTGCTGCTAATTCAGAAGTGGTTTGAGATGGATCCGCTTCAACTATCGCCTTTAATTCTTCATTATTCACTTGAGTATCCGGTCGTCCACGAGGCTCATTTTGTAAATCAAAATTTCCAGAACGGAAACGTTGAAACCAAAAACGCAGCGTTCGTTCGTTAGCGGTGCTTGGCCCGTACACGTCGTTAATCCTTCGAGCCGTTTCTGCTGCACTGGTGCCACGGTAGAACTCATATTCGTAAATATCGCGAATTTTTAATTTCTCCATTGTTGTTGCAATAGCAATTTTCAAGCCCAAACAAATGACGATAAAACAAATGAAACACGAATTTTAAAACAATATTCTTTAGTCTTTATTTTGAAATAATTTTGAATTTGGAATTCCTAATCAAACACAAAATATTTGATTTCAAAGTTGCCAGTATTAAGTATCGGCAATTTCATATGTAAGGACCTAATATTAAGTATGGATATAATATTAGTGGGCATTCATAAATAGACTCAGGGCCTCAAGTCTGCTATTACAATCGTGTCAGAACGGTCTATCATTGATTTCATAATTGTTGATTTTGACAAGTTTGGTAATCTACTAATATAATGGCGTCATTATGAGTTTCCAATGGTCAACCACTGACACGCCATTGAAAGAAATGATATAGAATGGTAATCTCGTACAAAATGACAAATGAATGACAGACGTAGGCTGTAATCTGCTAAAATTTTTACAGTTCCTTTGATCAGTGACTTACCATTAGAACGACATTTTGCAGTCAATGATCGACCATTATGAATTTAGCAGATTACGAACTTTTAGCAAAATGACAATGGGATCGTGTTGGAATGACGAAATCATAAAAATAGCAGACTTGGCCCCCAGATCGAATGCTTCTATGTTAGCGGGTTGTGCTCGGCCTACAGACCACAAAATAGGCACAAAAAGTGGGCCAGTAGTGGTACCGTCTAAATGGTGTCATTACAGCTTCTTGTAGTTGCTTTGATGTGGTCGGTATTGCCCACACGGTTAACTTTGACGGCATAATGTGGTCTGAGTGAAAATATATTTTCGTACAAATGGCGCCCACACACGTATTGTCGATGTGGTGTGGTACCTACATGTGGAATCACCCTTAAGTAGCTGTGTAACCTGATTAGGATTGTTGTTGATTTTTAACCGACTTCAAAAAGGAGAAGGTTCTCAATTTTATTGTTTTTTTTTTATGTATGTACACCGATTACGCTGAGATTTATGATCCGATTTACGTGATTCTTCTTTAGTTTGATGCGGAATAGATATAAAAATTGAACATAATTTGGCCCAGTAGTTTTCATTTTAAAAACATTTTTTCCTATGTTTGACCACGCATAACTTTTTCCAGTGTAAGTCGATTTCGATGATTCTTTTTTTAATTGATAGTATGTACCTCATATTTGGTCCCATATACATTTCAAGAAAATATTCCATCCCTAAGGGTAGAAAATTAAGGGACGACTGAATTTTTTGGTGTCACCGTTTCGTAATAAATTTGTATGATAAGAAGTAGGCACTAAAAAGCGAAAAAAAAACATTTTAACAGAAAAGACAACCAAATTCAAAACGTAAAAAATAACTTTCAATTCGCAAGTCAGTGGCAATACAAAACAACCAGCAAAACCAAAGCCGCCGACTTGCGAACTGAAAGTATTTTTTTTTTCAGCTATATGCTGGGCGGACGAAAGACGAATTTATACAATTATAGTATAGTTGGAAATTTAAATGTCAATGTCAATGTTTCAGTGTCAATTCGGACACTATGTCCGAATATATAATTAATAATATAATGCCTTAATGCCTAAGGCATTAAGTCCGCCTTTGTGCCTTGGTGCATGAAGTATAAATAAATAAATAAATATAATTATGTGTGTCTGTATCGTCAGTAAGCTAACTAAGTATTTATGTCATAATCTGCATGTAGGCAGAAACGTCGCATCCTACCCTTTTTCAAGAATAGCTATATCACACAAAGCTTACATACTCATTGTTTATTAACTAGGCAATTTACAAAAGAAATTTATTCATATTGAAACAGAACACAAAATCGAGAGACAAAATTACTGGTGAAATTCAAGAATGTAATAAAATGAAATAAAAGGTAGAACAGGTACCAAGGTAGGTACTCACATGGGGTACCTAACCTGAATAGTCAATAAAGTTCGCATATATACATAAAATAGGACAGCAATTTCACGATTTCCTATGCGAAGAATACGTAAGAACCCAACAGCCTGGCACTCAAAGCACCGTTTCAGCGACTGTACAACCAGCTACAAAAACCTAAAGGTGAGTATACACTTGAGCTTTTACTTGTAACATCGAGTCGCTAAGGTAGCAACTGACATGAATATTCGCTCGATGTGAGCACGTTACGAATGGAATAATCGATATGTCAGTACAGCGAGCCGAGGAGCTCGATGACGAGCGTCGAGCACCCGAACGCGCTCCACCCGGCTGTCGGTTTTTTTGCCGAATCCCTTTGAATGTTATACAAGCCAGTACGTCGCTAGAGCGAGCATCGCCGCGAGCGCACGTGTTGGTTTGCGTTTGGTCTGCCATTTTAACTACAACTGCGGAGCACGGTCGAACATATATTCGTCGCGAATATTCAGGTGCCATGAGCAATTGGTCACTAGTAACAAATATTCGATGCGAATATTCACATCGAGCAAATGCTCATGTCACTCGCCTCTTTAATGTGTCACTTTCTTACGATGTAAACATTGAGCACGACGTTAGACGCTTTGTTACAGCTTGATTTTACAAACCGACGAGCGAATCAGTGTAACATTTCATCAAGCAAGATAAAAACCCAATACACGAAGAATAAATACAAAACAGAAAATATTTGTACAGGTCAATGCTCACTTACCTTGAGCATTACGTAGAACACTACGTCGAGCATTCGTAGGAATTTTACATTATATGGAAATGACTCGAGAAAATGCTCAGATGTATATTCACCTTACAGCCAGTAACAAAAACATACAATCTTATTGTACTCATGTCCGTCCTTCCTATTAAATATTACTATGGCAGTGTGGCCCGACGTCTTCAACCTGTCACTGGCATTCTGACGTTACACGCCCTGAATAAAACATTACAGGGTTAACGAGTGCAGAATAGTTGGGGTTTAAAAACCTGGAACGGAAACTATGGTAATTTCTTCTTCTTGTCTTTTGATGTCTGCGATGTATTTCTTTAACTATATTTCTACTTAGCTCAAGAAAAATGTCTACAAATAAGAAACAAATAAGTAATTACAGGTAAAATAGATTGTTTGCTTACTTCTCAGTCAGCTAAAGTAGTAAAGAATATTAGTATTTTCTCTGGCTATAGATGCTTTCAAAAGTTCTTTATTTAAAACTTATTTTAAATACAGAACTTTACCTTTACCTAACATAACTATTTAAATCTTTTCAAAATGACCTGGTTTAAAAGACTATAAATCGTATTCCATCTCAATTGGTTCTGTCCACTTACTCTACACACTAGAAAAACTTATTATTTAAAACGTGATTTTCGATATGACTTCGTTTAAATGACTCTAAACTCCTCTAGCGTATTTTTCTCAAACTTTATCATTGCTCGACGTATTTTCAAGTAGTGGGTACTTATTGTTATCCTTAAAAATGGTCCTCAAAACATTGTCGTCGTACAAACTGAAATTATATCTGAGGAATCTCAAAATATTCTCATTTCACGATCATACAACGTAAATCTAGGTAACTTGATGTCTAGACTAGAAGTATTCAGGATGTCAGGTACTCTTGTGGTATCTTCGAATGCAAGTTTACATACAATTAAGATTTTAAGGAGTTCATAACGTTTATTTCAGTCTTACAGGTATCACACAAGTTAAAGTAAAGTGGTAGATACGAA
The DNA here is from genome assembly GCA_947361185.1 of Charanyca ferruginea. NCBI lineage: Eukaryota > Metazoa > Arthropoda > Insecta > Lepidoptera > Noctuidae > Charanyca > Charanyca ferruginea. The sequence continues at coordinate 7,849,377 of OX376070.1, forward strand.
AGAGACATAACAAAAAAAAAGCGCAATATCATTTTTGAAGACCTATCCATAGATGTGCCACACGTATGGGTTTGATGAAAAAATTTTTTTGAGTTTCAGTTCTAAGTATGGGGAACCCCCAAAATGTATTGTTTTTTTTTTCTATTTTTGTGTGAAAATCTTAATGCGGTTCACAGAATACATCTACTCACCAAGTTTCAACAGTATAGTTCTTATAGTTTCGGAAAAAAGTGGCTGTGACTTACGGACGGACAGACAGACGGACAGACATGACGAATCCATAAGGGTTCCGTTTTTTGCCATTTGGCTACGGAACTCTAAAAAAGAACTTAATAGGACCAATATTATCGAATTATTTGCAGGTATTTGGCGAATTTGGTAAAACAGATGATTTTAAATGGACTTCTTAAATAATTATGTGTAAGGTATGCAAACAAAACAAAATGCCAGAAATTAAAAAAGAGAGTTCTTTGATATTTTAATCCTAACCACAAACCAAGCAGATGCTTCAGTTCTAAATCTCAAAAAAAAACCCACATCGACTCCTTTATTCAATTGAAGTCAACCAAAACCATTGAAAACCAAGTCTATTACACCATATTTCAACCCTTTACCGATAATCTCTATATAACATTATTCACAATTTCTCCATTTATAAGCGTTCTTACTAAAATATATTCCGGTCTGAAAATGGTAGTCCACGAAAGGGGACCGTCATTATTTTGCGGTGTAATAAAAATGCCATCGGGCCATTTTTATAATGCCGTATACCGGTGGCCTTGTTCTACCTGTGACAAGAGTAGATACGTTACAGAGACTTACAAAAAGAAATTGCACTGTTAAAAGTTCAGTAGTGCACAATCTGCCTAGTAACTACACCGTTGGTTTCGGTGTCGTGAGTATTGAGTGTGTGATCTTGAAGTACATTCGCAGGAAGAATTAAGTGTAATTCCATTTCATTTATTCAGACAACAAAGATCCATTGGTTTAGTAACAATAGTCTTAAACTTTGTTAGTGCTTACAAAATACCATTTTTTTTTTTTAACTATCTGTTTTTCCGTGGGGTGGGGACCTGACGATTTGTAATACAGGCATTGTATTCCTAACTCATTGAGTATTAGACAAGTTAAGAATGTCAAATCTAGAATAAGCTTGTCATTGTGAGGAAAAATTAAGATTATTATTATTATTATAGTAAGTGCAATTGATTTGCGGACACACTTGTGCAGATACTTGAGATTCGATCAGGAGAATATATAGTACATAATCTAGCTTACATCGATGTATATAATTTCAGAGTAAATATGCTGCATAACATTTAGATAACCACTTACGTGTTTCGTCGATGTTGCGACATGTATCCATGTAATACACCGCAAATCGGTATCGGTTCAGCTTGAGTGACGGACACGTAACTGTGCCATGTAGACTTGCACATATCAAAGCATGATGTTCAGGTATCTGGTGGTTATCCAGTAAATAGCCTAAAGTATAGCATGACGTGATGAAATCATGCACATGTTGAACCAGTTTGTTTAGTAGCATGTAGCTGCGCTTGTTATCGCTGCATAATTGTATGAAGTTTGGACTCTGTTGCATATTTACTCATGTATTGCGGTTCGTGACTTTGTACTGAGCGGAAAACTGGAGGATGGAATAATATAAATTGTTGAACGTTTGCTGTACATTCATAACCAGACTAGGCAACTTTGAACTATCTTTAGGTTATCGTGTTTTACCGTTATTGGTACGTTGGTTGAGTAAATGTGTTTTTTAGAACTTATTTTCGTTCTGTTTTGCAGGTTATGTATAAATAACGCGTTGCTTTTAGAAACACATGTAACCACAGATTTTATGAATATTGAGTCTTTGAAACTTATGTTCACAAATATATTCATTTTGTAAAGAGAGCTTATTGAATAAGTAATTTGCTCTAATATTTGTATGCCAATATTTCTTTGTAGTAAAAATAAATGTACCTTCGAAATGTTTTGACTTTTACTTTTAATTTCAGGTACCGTATACAAAAGAAAACCATTTCAAGAGAAAAATTTAGCGCAGGTGTACCAGGTAAACAAGTAAGTTCTTTCAAATTGATTCCAATAAAGTATCCTGAATCTGGGCAATCCTTAGGGCTCATACGCACTATGCGGGTAATCGCAATGTGGCTAGCCGTGCGGCTGGCTGACTGAGCCGCACAGTGCGCATAGCAACCGTCCGGCTGGCCGTCACTCGGGCCGCAGCTCTCCGAGTGACCGGAGCGGTCCGCGGGTAGCCGCATCGTAGTGCGCATAGAAATAAATATTACATACGTAATTGTGCTTGCGGTCAGCCGCACGGCAGGCCGCATTGCGGCTACCCGCATAGTGCGTATGAGGCCTAAAGGGACAGCAGTGGCAGTCTATCTGAAATGAAGATAACGACTAACAATGATAAACATGAATATGTAAGGCCGTGATTGTAACAGGGCGATTTTTTTTATTTTTTCACTGTTTAAACCTTCCCTAGACTTCCACAAATATTTTACAAGACCAAAATTAGCCAAATCGGTCTAGCCGTTCTCGAGTTTTAGCGAGACTAACGAACAACGATTTATTTTAATTATATAGATAGAAGCTCAGATCATGAAACAAAAGGCAGATAGACCATGCGGAACACTGAGAGTGAAGCCACTAAAGCAAATACAAATTAAAAAATGAATACCTACAATTCGCTTCGCGCTGTATTGACACGAGTCAGTACAGCACGAAGCGAAGGATAGTTAAAAAAAACAAATACTAATAAAAATTAAAATTCAAAAGCGAATACAATCACGAAATTGTAGGTATTCGTTTTTTAATTTGTATTTGCTTTGGTGGCTTCACTCGCAGTGTTCCACGCGGTCTATTTGCTTTTTGTTTGATTATCTGAGGATAGAAAGTAGATTATACTGAATAGTCTATCTATGGCTATCTTTTTATAGTCAAATTACGGTTGTGTCATAACATTATAAATATAATGTTAACGCAAAAGCGTTGGTTTAATTTAATTGTTTAATTCTGACTCTCTTCTGAGGTACATCTATACCCTGTTCACAATAAGATTAGACATTTACAAAAACCTTTTTTACAGTCCGTTCAACAGATTTTGACTTATATTGCGTTGGTAGCATGACAAATGGCAACTGCAGTAAACAGTTGTTATTGTAACCACTTTTTTGCCTCTAATGTCATCCTTAAGCCTACGGAATAGAAGTCAAAATCGGTTGAAGGGACTGTAAAATAGGTTTGTGTTTATGTCTAATCTTATTGTGAACGGGGTAGGTTACATATTTATAATGGATACATGTTTATAATGGAATATTTTGCACAAATTCTGTCAGTAAACATGGATTATTTGTTGTCTGCCCTTTATATAACCCCTTGAAATGTACTCTATGACATAAATGTGACCTTATTTATACACCAGATGCTAATGTAGTTCATATTCTGTACACAAGATATTCAATTTCGATATCGTTTGTAAACTTAGGTGTAGGTATTAAAATATTTATTATTCCAATAAAAAATTGATTTACATTGCGATCAGCTTTAGAAGTCTAGCCACCATATTGAATTAAGTGCCAGTCTAACTCGTACGATTTGACAATTTTATAATTTAATTTTATAGAATTTGGGGCTTGGTTTTGAATTTTCAAGTCCTTAGTGTCAAAAGCAAATATGAGGCCATCTAAGCATCCCTAAAATAATCCGTTTATTTTAGTCACGATTTACTTTAGGTCTCTCGTTTACTTCTTTATCCGCAACTTCGTCTCTGTAGGTTTCAGAATCAAGCCAAAGTTCTAAATTATCCCACAGGATGAAAATGATAACTATGTGATAAGTTAGATCACTATCTATCTATAGATGCCAGCACACAACCTATCCAAACTGTCAAATGTTGCCAATCAAAAATGAACCTTATTTTTTTGTAATAAAGTTGAAAAACTTTCAAAGAAATCTGACAGATTGGGGTAGCTTGATGTGCTGGGTACATGTGTGCAAAATTTCAGCAAATTCTGTTCAGCCGTTTTATCGTGACAGAGTGAGTAACTCACATCCATCTATCCATACTCACAAACTTTCGCGTTTTTAATATTTAACTAATAGTAAAAAGTAAGATTCACACAACGAATTAAAAACATCGTTCTATTTCTGCCAATCATTAGAAGATAACGGAGACAGAATGATGATTTAAATACGTCTTAGACTGGAACAAAATGTCTGTGTTTCGACAGTAATTAGGTATTCTTGTAACGTACGAGAATCAAAGCCCTGACCTATCTCCGCATAAATCCGTTCTTCTCAATTTCACTCTTCCTACAAAGAAAATGAACTAAACGTTTACTTTTACAACATCTAAAACTTCCGTCATAAACTTGTAAGCAAGAACAATAAATGCTAATTTTGTAACATAAAACAACTTTGTTCTTCGCTCGTCAAACAACATCCTGAAGATATGAGAATTTTGAAAGTACCTCCACATATTACTCAACTCATATTATGAAACAAAAGGTAGATAGACCACGCGGAACACTGACAATGAAGCCAAAAAAGCAAATACAAATTCTAAAGCGAATACCTATATTCTCGTGATTGTATTCGTTTTTTATTTGTATTTGTTTTGTTTAACGATGTGGCGTTTCGTGCTATACTGACTCGTATCAGTACAGCACGAAGCGTGTTGTAGGTATTCGCTTTAGAATTTGTATTTGCTTTTTTGGCTTCACTCTCAGTGTTCCACACAGTCATCTGCCTTTTGTTTCATAATCTGAGTTACTCAATGAATAAGTTCTTGACAGTCGGTTTAAATTGGTGGAGGATTTTAAGGATGAAGTTTTGTCTTAGAACTTGTTATGATAACGTTGAAGCTGTTTTGCGTTATGATTATTGTAAAGGGTTTTTAATTCTATATAGCTACAGACTTAGCACAAGTACGGTAACGAAAAATGTTTGATTTAAGTAGATTTCTGAATAAGGAATACGGCTATGTATCCTATAGCATTTTCAATTCCTTCTATACGACAAGCAGTAACTTGTATCACCACTGTCGTACAACTATTGCTATTGTTTTGAATTATTAGGCGAGGACGTTGGCACCCTAAACACAAGTTAAATCATACATTGGGTGTCAGAGTACATCTAAAATACTCCGTTTCTTAATTGTAATGCTACATAGTTTTCATATAATGACGTGTTCTTGTACTATTACCTCAGCAGATCAAAAGAAAAATGGCCTTGCCTTTTTTGTAGGCAGGTACCTACACGGGTATCTGCTTCGTAAAAACATATATGAGGTCACCTGATCGCGTCTCGTTATAGCAGGGACAAAGGTCACAAGACTCAGGTTACGCTGTACTTACTTAAACCGTTTTGTTACATAGCTCCATTGGGTAATGTTGCAAAAAACTTTACGGGGTAAATAGACTTTTTTATTTTGTTCTAGCTTTTGCCCGTGACTTTGTCCGCGTGAATGTCGGTTTTCGAAGATGCGGACAAAGTTGCAGATTCTTATTCCAAATTTCATCAAAATCGGTTCAGCCGTTTCATCGTGAAAACGTAACAGACAGTTACTTTCGCATTTATAATACTAAAGTATGGAATTTTGGATTAGTATGGATTCTACTTCCTACTAATATTATAAATGCGAAAGTTTGTGAGTATAGATGAATGAATGCTTGTTACTCGTTCACATAAAACCTAAAGAACAAATAAAAAAAATTACAAATAATAAAATTTGATAAAAATTTACAGTAATGTCAGCAACAACATCAGAATAACACATAGGCTACAATTTATAAAGATATGTTGTGTAAAACAAAGGAGAAAGAAAAAAAAATGGTGAATTCAGTATGATACAACCATTGATGAATGATACGACTATAATACTAGCGAATCATGACAGTTGAAGACAACAATTTAAAAATATCTTCAGTTTGCAAGCTCTTTTATATCCTAGTAGTACTAGGAGTATATTACTTATGAATGTTGTCCCTTTGCTTTTCTGGGTGCTCTGCTTTAGTTGAACACACCGGAAACTAAGTCGCGGGCATCAGCTAGTACTATTGGAACGACGTTGCTTATAGGGCTATTAACGACTTTTACAGATTTTAAACTGACAATCACGTCAAAATGTGTAGTGTAAATGATTAAAAAAAATATATGTTAAACTAGAACATTCTCTTAATCATTTAGTATGTGAATATTTTTGATTATATTCATAATTATTAAATAGTTTAATTAACTCGTGAAGTTGTATCTGACGCGGACAAAACATTGACAAACACACAAAATCTACCAGGTATAATTAACCGAAACTTACACTGTCTTACGGACAATTTTATTATATATCTTTTAATATACGTCTTTTTTTTAAAGTTAAAGAATACTGTCTTTTATTTAAGTTATTCGACTAAACTTTCAGAGTTTTGGCCGCAGCGCATACGGTTCTCTGGTCGCTTAAGGTCGCCGGCTATCGTTGCCTTAACGCGGCTTACGGGTAGTGCGAATTAAGAAATCGTCACGTAACGAAATGCGTGTGTGTATGTGTGCGTGTTTCGAGCCTACTACAAACAAATGAGCACACAATGGCGAATGTGCGCACTCGCCTGCTCGAGGGAACTTCTTACTAACTTGTACTGGCCTGATTACATAAATTCTTTCATTGATTTAAAGGTACTTTATAGTCATGTGCATAAGATATTATGATATACTTGACTACCACGTTGACGAGCTCGCGGGGAGAAGTTAACGATTTTATAAAGTAACTAGGCACTTTCCCCGCGATTTCGTTTGTGTGATTTTTCTTACGGATCCCTAATTTTTGACAACAAAATTTACTCTATAGCACTCAGTGATTACGTAGCTTCCAAATGACGAAATAATTTTTAGAATCGGAATAGGAGTTCCGGGGATTAACACGCTCAAACAAACAATCAAACTGATTAAAGAAAAAGTTAAAAAAATATATATTAGTATAGATTTATGTAACTGGGCATCTCCTTACATAGGTTACGACATTCTCGATAGCACTCTATGCGCGCTGCATACAATAATGATAAGGTTAGTCAGTTTTTCTTCAAATAACTTAATTTCAAAATGATACACGTAAATCGAATACTCGTATTTTCCTTAGTTTTAGAGTTTATCCCATCTAAAAATCAATACGCTGCGCACCCAATTAGGCCTCTACAAACATAAATTATCAAAATGGGGGATTACAGATCCCAACCCGAATTCGAGTGCAGGGATCCTGGCCAGACGATGGTAAATTTACTTTAGCACTTAAAGTGTTACTACACCTGCACTCTATGGGATTTGAAAGATGCTATCGATGCCACCATCAAGGTGGCTGTGCCAAACTACTGTAAAAAAAAGAAAATTAATTACCCTCAATTCGAAAGAAGAAGACCATAACAAAATAATGAAACAGCAGTGATATCTTTCTCAATACAACATGATACCTAAGGTTTAATAAATTCCATGTCAGAATGCGAAAAAGCCACAACGCTTAAATAAAATGGAAGACCACAGCTGTCATCAAGAAAATGGCGACTATAAGCCGGCACTAGTAAATCCTTGTACCAAAGTAGGTGGTAAGCTGGGAACTGGACGAAAATTCTTATGGGGTTTGGGTAAAATGGGAAATTATGTCCATACTGTGTGAGGGGGACAGATTTTCCATTTTTAAATGGTCTGTTGCTTGAGTTTTGAGGTGTGAAGTGGATTAATGTTCGGAGCGTCAGAATGTTATAGAAAGGTGAGCATTTGACGTGTGAGTCTTTGGGGTGGGTAAAAATACTTTTTTTCTTGATTTATTCTTTTATTTTTTTTACAGATTGTTAAGGTTTCTTACCAATTAATAAATAAATAGAAATAGGATAATAGGGATAGGGATAATAATAAATAGGATTATTAAAGCCGGGTCCCGAGTTAAATGGGTCTCACGTTAAGATTCACGCATTCAAACTTTAAGAAATTCGACCATTCCCTTTTGAAAAACTAATAATTTTAAATGTATTTTTTTTACGAAACGTATTTAAACGTATTTTTTTTCACGAAACACACATTTCAACCCAAGGAATATGTTGTTTTTTCTATAGACGAAATCCCCCCTTTTTAAGTTTTTGTCCACTCAAATATTTTTTTACCTCGGTTTTGTTTTAAAATACAACTTTCCACTGGCCAAATGTGGTATATCTCTTCTATATTATCGGCTCTTAGACGCACGCGCCCTCTCACTCACGCCGCTCACAGCTGACTCACTGCTTTACGACCGCACGTGCGCTAGAGACGACATAATGCTTCCTTCTCTTTCACTCACAGACACTACATCCCTTCCTTATTTTATTATTTTTGTTTAATGAGACAATTTTCAGATTCTTACTTCATCGATTTATTATCACCATAACTTCAGATCACATGATTGGAAATCAACTATAATTTCATATTACATAATTCTGGTTTTCTACTAATTATCTTCAATTTCCTCTTCTGAACTTTCTTCCACTGTCATTTCTAAATTCTGTCCATTGATTTCTTTGTTCACCGGTTTCCATTCTCCCTCCACTTTTTTTAAATGCAATATGTTGCGTCTTAACTGCTGTCCTGTTTTGTCGTTCTGTACTTCCACATCTCCTCCGTTTTTCGACTTAACCGTGTGCGTGGCTGTATCAAAATTGAGACTAAGTTTATTTGTTTTATTGGCATTCTTCACATACACTTTATCTCCCACTTGTAAATCAACATCGCGTGCTCTTCGTCTTTTATCTGTGTACTCTCTCCCTTTTTCTTTTTGTTCTTTGTCTTTATCTCTTACGTCCATGTCTCCAAAACTTTGTTCGGCAATATCTATCATCGGAATCTTGTCCCTAAATTTCCTTTGAAAGAATAGCTCTGCCGGAGTTTTTCCAGTCACACTATGTGGGGTACTATTGTACATTGTCAAATACTCCGTCAATGCTTCTTTCCAGCTTTTTCTATCTACTTGGCATATTTTGAGGCGTTTAATGATATCCCTGTTCTGTCGCTCCACCTCTCCATTCTGTTGCGGCCAGTAGGGTATTGAATTAAATAGTTTGATATCATTTTCGTGACAATAAGTCTTGAACTCTGTACTAATGAATTGTTTGCCATTATCGGAGGTTATGGAAACCGGATGTCCTAAACGGCTGAAAATCTCTTTAAGTAAGCGAATCATTTCCTTACTGCTTATGTCTCGACATGCTTTGATCTCCTTGTACCTAGAATAGTAATCGATCACAACCAAAAGGTAATCACCACTTGGTAATGGACCTAGAAGGTCTATGGCGATATCAACCCAGGATTGGGTAGGTAATTCTCTCCTCTTGAGTGGATGTGGTGGATTTGGTGCCGATACCATGTGTGCATCCTTTACAGGACCGTACTAAATTTTCCACGTCCTTATCATAGTTAGGCCACCAAACTTTCGCTCTAAGTCTCAACTTCATCGCGACCATTCCTGGATGACCCTCGTGAGCAGCATCTAAAACAAGTCGTCGTAATTGTGTCGGGATAACTATCTTGGTCCCTCTTAACAATATGTCACCAAAGAAACATAGCTCGTTCTCAAATAGCTTATAACCCTTTACTGCGTCATCCCACTTTTTGTTAAATACGCCCTGTTTCACTTTTTGTATGCAAATGTCAGTCTTCGAATGTTCTTCAATATCTTTTAGTGATACGGCTATTGGTCTAGCATGGTCAATAATATCCTGGACATAATCTCTGTACTGAGTTTTGTCGTGGTTATAGGTACATAATCTAGACAAGGGATCGGCTATGTTATTTTTTCCAGGACGATAAATTACATTATATTTATAAGATTGGAGTCTCAGTATCCAACGCTCAATCCGTGCACAGGGTTTGAGCTTCGGACCGAATATGACTTCAAGAGGTTTATGGTCGGTAATTAAGTCGAATTCCTTGCCATACAGAAACATGTGGAAGTGCTCCACAGCCCACACCAGTGCCAAAGCCTCCTTTTCCGTTTGGCAATACCGACGTTCGCAATCACTGAGAGTTTTGTTTCCAAACCCTATAATGCGTGAACCACTTGCATTTGTCTGTACTAAGATAGCTCCGAGTCCGACCGGGCTTGCATCTGCAAATACCATCGTTTTATCGTCCACATTGTAGTACCCCAAATTTGGTATGTCACTCAATGCAGCCTTTAAAGCACAAAAGGCTGTTTGTTGACTTTTCCCCCAAGAATCCCTAATATCAGCATTTCTGGCTGATTTTTGACGAAGCAATTGCTTCAATGGTTCTGTAAGGGTGGCCATATTAGGAATCCATTTCCCAATATAGTTTATAAGCCCTAAAAAGCTTTGTAGTTCCGAAATGTTGATCGGGGTCCTAAAATCTTTTATAGCCGATACATATTTATCTAGTGGTCGAATTCCTTGATCCGACAACTCATGTCCTAAAAATTGAACTTTGGTTGTTCCATAGATACATTTATCTCCTCTTAACATGATGTTATTCGTCTTTAATGTTTCTATTACTTTTTGTAACCGTTTGTCATGTTCTTGCTTGTCTTTTCCATATACTAAAATATCGTCAATAAAATTGACGACCCCTTCGCATTCAATTAACACCCTTTCGAGTGTTTTCTGAAACATTTCCGGCGCACAGGTGATTCCAAACATTAACCTCTTAAAACGATATAATCCTTTACCAGATATAAATGTTGTAATATGTCTTGAGTCGGGTACAAGCTCCAACTGATGGAACGCGTCTTTTATATCTAATTTACTAAACATTTTAGCATTTTGGATCTTTGGTAGTAGCTGCTCCATCGTTGGCAGCGGGTGATTTTCTCGCCTGATGGCCAAATTTGCACGCCTCATATCAATACAGAGACGAACATCCCCATCTGCTTTCAAAATCGGTACTACCGGCGATATCCATTCAGACGGTCCTTCTACTTTTTCTATTATATCTTTTTGCAGTAGTTCGTCTATTTTCGAATTGATTTTTTCTTCCAGTGGAATCGGTATTCGTCTGTAAGGTTGTGCGACTGGCTTTACTTCAGTATTAATTGGTATTTGTATTTGAATGTTTCTGAATTTAGGAAAAGGTGTCGTCTCGACTTGATTTATGTCTAATCCAAGTTTTAGTACGCCTAATGCTATTGATGTTGTTCTGCCTAATAAATTACGGGTCCCTTTATCTATTACGTAAAAGGTGGCGTTTAACGTTTTTGATCCCACACGGATATCTGCATTAAAAGACGTTAATAACTTGAGAGGGGTTTCACTTCCATAAGCAACAAATGTTTTTCCTGGATTTCTTACTTCTTTTCCTGTCTTCAAAATTTTTTCTTTATTTTCTAACCATGTCTTATCTGTTATTAAGTTGTGTTGACATCCTGAATCAATCAGCATCTCTACTTGAGTTCCACCTACTAAACAAACTAGTGTATCATTATTGAGAACATTAAAAACATAATCAATTTTATCTTCTATCGCGTTCGCCTGCTTTATATTTTCAACTCTTTGGCTCGACTTCTTAGATCTTTTCGCGTCTCCACCCCTTTCCGCTTTGTTATCTTCATTGCTTCGTTTCAGGCTTGTTCCTCTGCACTGAGCTTGAAAATGCCCCACCTTCTTGCATTTGTTACATATTTTTCCTTTAGCTGGACACTTCTCATCATAAGCTAGATGATTCCAGCTACCACATCGGAAACACGCCTTTTTGCTATTATTTATGAATGTCTTTTCTTTTACTTGTGTATTGATTTTATTAACAGTTTGATCTTTTCCTTTCTGACTAAAATCACTTAATTGACGTTCCACTACCTCTAGAGTATTTGCTTCGGTTATTACTTCAGTTAAGGTAATTTTTTCACCTGTGCGAAGTAATTTCTTTCTGAGTTCTTCCGACGAACACTTTTCAATTATTTGATCAATCAAACTGTCATCCACATCCGTAAATTGACATTTCAAAGCCTGTTGTCTTAGTCGAACTAAATATTTTTCAAACTTCTCATTTTCTTCTTGTTTTAATTGTCTAAATAGGTGTCTCTCATACCGTTTATTTTGCTTAGGTGCAAAATATTCATCTAACTTCTTTATTGCTACCTCAAATATATCTATGTCACGATCATCTCCTTCAGTCGCCTTAACGTAGCCACCCGGTATATTAAACAGTATTTCTTGGAGTTCTTGTCCTCCCCAATGTAACAAACTTGCGCGTTTTTTTGAACTAGTATTAACATCGGCAGCTTCCAGGTAAATATATAAACTCCTTTTCCAACGTTCCCATCTAGCTCCAACAGATCCGGCTTCACCATCGCACTCAAATTTTTCTAAGGTAAGACTTGACATCATATTTTAATCTGTGAACAATGAAACAAATAAAGAATGTCTAATTTAGGTCACCAAATGGGCATCATCCTTTTAACAACCTGACACATTCATTATTTATTTCATACAGCCTTCATTCAACAACATAGTCCAAATTAACTAACAATGTTGTATGAATTGTTTCAAACTTCAGTAAACGGGCGTTATCCGTATAAAAAACTACATTTTACGGGCATCACCCGTATAATACTTCCATGTATAACACACTGATATACCTATGTTAAAACGCATCATGTACTCACAGGCATCACCTGTACTAAATAACATTACGAAGTCCTTACAGGCGTCACCTGTTCCCGGACTAACAGTCATCATCTGTTAACATCACAGCTTTTAACACAGACGTCACTCGTTCGTGTCCACTTATCGCGCTAATATTGTACATCATTACATTAGAACTTATGTAACAGGCGTCACCTGTGATTTAGTCCATACAGGAGGAGACTCATGTCCTCTTTTGAACGAGCATCGTTACTTGATACAATAATAACAATCTAATATTGGTCTAGTCTAGTACTAGATTACGAAGCAATCATGCAATTGCATTCAACAGTGTGTACGCATATATATAATTGTAATCTGAAAAATATATTCAATTCTGTGCCGACCGGGAATCGAACCCGGCCCCCGTAGTCCAGAGGCAGCAATTTTAAATAGGTATCGTTAATCGTATGACATTTCCTTTCTAGAAATAAATTAAGCATAAACGACCCCATAAGTGGGTACTTATTTTTTACTTTAGTTAGCAATGAGAAATGTAAACAACCGTCCCGCTTAATAATAATCTACAGTACCAGCAAAACAACGCGGTCGTCTCGTATCATAGGTAACTAGATAAATATAATACTCACGAATAGAATGTTTACTTCACGGGGCCTCATCGAAATTTGTACTGAAACTATTTTTTTTTTTTTTGTTTTTTTTTTTTTAGTTTTATTTTTAGGCCCTAAACCCCGTTCCTTTTTTTTTTTTTGTAGTTTAATAATAATAATGAAAACTCACAGTAGTCCTGTTAATCCTCGTCGCCAAAATGTGGTATATCTCTTCTATATTATCGGCTCTTAGACGCACGCGCCCTCTCACTCACGCCGCTCACAGCTGACTCACTGCTTTACGACCGCACGTGCGCTAGAGACGACATAATGCTTCCTTCTCTTTCACTCACAGACACTACACCAAAATTCAAGGTTCTATCATTGACAAATTGTATGTTTGTGTTAGTTTAATTTCAGTTTTAAAAGTGTAAACAATTCGCTTTATCGCTAACGACACAATATGACTGTATCATAATTATTGCTCCGATTCGAAACGTCACGACATATATGCAACAAGCATGAAGTGACGGTAAATTGGAAGCGAAATATCCGTTTTTCGGAATCCAATTAATGCACCCAGCTTCGATGTCCAACGTGGTTATACTCGTACCGTCCAATTTATTGACGTATTGAGTCCAGATCTTAATTACAGTGTAGTTGGTATTCGGGACCAATATTCTAGAATGGAATCCACACTATATTTAAGACTATGTTCTATTCCACCTGTTAAATGCGTAAGTAACGGAATTCTAGAGTATCCAAACTGGATTGTGTTGTGTCGATTTAGATTTTATTCTAAACTTGAATTTGAAGATTCAATAGGCTGAGACATGTTTGCACCTACGTTAATATTTCATTGCTTTCTTCCGAGAAGAAAGTCATCATTCTGAAGTTTTGATATTTTAAACGAACTTTTTGCGAAATTTACAATTTAGTGTTGCTCTGTACTATTTCGTTCAACTAATTAATAAGAATCTGAATTGAAATCGATACTATAAATAACACCCCAATGCTAAATATAAGATTAATAAGAGTACACCGTTCGGGTTTAATGGGTTGATTGACTACGCTTGTAACCAGAAAACACATTGCAGGAGATCGGTACAAAGGTATTTTATACCGATCTTAACCACCACACCACATCATTGGTGCCTCACCCTTTTTTTCTACAAACTTGGCTTAACTCACTGCCATGTGTCCAAATGTCCTACGAGTCTCTAATTATCAATAATTATTGTTTTGATAAGATTATCATTACATTAAATAGCTGATTTCATCATAAAGAAAATCAGTATTGAAGTAGTTATTGGTAAAATATAAACATGAGTTTTCAAGACAAAGTTGTTCTCGTAACTGGTGGCAGCTCTGGTATTGGAGCAGCAATCGCCATCAAGTTTGCTGAGGAAGGTGCTAAAGTCGCTATAGTGGGAAGGAACAAGCAGAAACTGGACGACGTCGCAAAGAAATGTAGCAATCCTTTAGTGATAGTGGCTGACGTTTCGAAAGATGATGACGTCAAAAGAATTGTCAGTGAAACTGTGAGCAAGTTTGGGAAATTAGATACTCTGATAAACAACGCTGGCATTAGTCCCACAGTAAGTATTCTAGCTGAACATGCTATGACCACATTTGATCAAGTAATGTCGACAAACTTGCGCTCAGTGGTTTACTTGACACATCTTGCTGCTCCTCACCTTGTGAAGACGAAAGGTAACATCATTAATATATCGAGCATTGCTGCACTCAAATCACTAGGGAAGGAATATTTTTCATACTGTACATCGAAAGCTGGTCTAGATCATTTTTCCAGATCTATTGCACAAGAACTAGCTTCAAGCGGAGTTCGTGTGAATATTGTGAATCCAGGACCTGTGCGGACTGATATTGGTCAGAATAGTTTTGGTTTATCCAAAGAAGCGCAAGATGCTCTTTGGGATGTAGCTCATAAGATGACAACCCTGAATAGAATTTCTGAACCTGAAGAAATAGCTGACCTCGTTCTGTTTCTAGCGAGTGATAAAGCTAGAGCTATAACTGGTTCGTCTTTTGTTAGTGATAATGGAGCTATGTTGAAAACTGAGGTCAGTTTTGACTAAGAAAATAAAGTCATTCAATCATTATCAAGTTGTCTTTATTCTAACTTACCTTGTTGTGAACGATTTTTAGAATTCAACCAGATTGTTAGTTAAACTTGCGGCTTTTTACTGGTATTATCAACCAATTTACATAAAACATTAACAAATTATACCCCTAAATATTTTTCATACCGCAACCACAGATTATGAAACAAAAGGCAGATAGACCATGCGGAACACTGCGAGTGAAGCCAAAAAAGCAAATACAAATTCAAAAGCGAATACCTACAGTCTCGTTATTGTATTTGAATTTGTTTTTTTTTTATTTGTCTATCTGCCTTTTATTTCATAGTCTGAGACCGCGACCTTTAAAACCTTTTTCGTAAATCATTCTGCCTAGTCGTAAAACCCGCATGAAAATCCGTTCAGTAGTTTTTGAGTTTATCTCAAACAGACAGACAGATAGACGCGGCTGGGGACTTTGTTTTATAACATATAGTGTAATAACTGGTTTAATGCAAATATGTAAAGAAAACCTTAATTCCATTCATTTGTTTATCCTGTTTTTAAAATCAGTCAGATATATGTGAAATAAAACCACAGTGTAACCAGATCGGCGGTATTTAGTACAGGGATGAGACGTAATTTGTGGGTTATAATATAGTGCAGCTGCACATCCGCATACTATGATGACTGACAGGTACCAGATTGGAATTACATCTTCCTACTTAGACTCAAAGGCAGGCTCTCAACTACCAAGATCTAACCTATTACACATTTGTTTTCACTTTTATGTTTTTAAGTTTTCAGTTAGCATCACAAATCATTTTGAGTTACCTTCGACTACATTGCCAGTACACTACATGACACATACGAGTACTAAGAAACTGCCAAAAAGTCGGCTAATATAAATGGCAGATGATGCAAACTCGAAGCTCATCGCTTACTATGACTGGAGATACTTTTTGTACCCACGCAAGTCACTCAACCAACTCGTCAATCCAACTATAGTTTAGAGAAAAGTATGTTAAAAGAAGATTGTTGTAAATGTTGTTTATTATGTAAAGTTTTCGTAGAAAAAAAATTAACCGCTGTGTGGTAGTCCACGGTTTCGATCCAAACGCTTTACTTTCACATTTATTTTGTGAACTGCCGGACTGTCGAATTCACAGCCCGGCTGTCTGTTCTTTAATAATCTGGATATCTTCACATAAGGCACAAGTGAACCGACTTATCTTAGGGATGCGTGCTCCGCCTTAGGTTGCATCATCACTTAAGATCCGGTGAGCGGCCAAACGCAAGCATATTAGAATATAAAAAAGCGGCCAAGTGTGAGCCGGACTCGCTCATGAAGGGTTCCGTAGCAGCAAGCAACATAATATAAAAGTTTTTATATTTCTATGTTTGAGTTGATTGAATGAAAGGTAAATTGCGGAATACAATTATTTAAAAAATAATTATAAATAATAATTATTATTAATAAAATAAAAATAATTAACATTTATTTAAAAAAAAACGACTTACTACTTACTACTACTACTTAGATCTCGTTCAAACCAATTTTCGGTGGAAGTTTACATGGTAATATACATCATACATTTTTTTAGTGTAAAGCATTCTCTTATTTTAGAAGTTATAAGACAGACACACACACACATTTTACCACTTTGGAAGTGTCTCTCGCGCAAACTATTCAGTTTAGAAAAAAAATATATTAGAAACCTACCATTACCAATACCATTTTTGATGACCTATCCATAGATACATTACAAGTATGGGTTTGACGAAAAAAAAAAATTGAGTTTCAGGTCTAAGTATGGGGAACCCTTTTCTATTTTTGTGTGAAAATCTTAATGCGGTTCACAGAATACATCTATTTACCAAATATCAACAGTATAGTTCTTATAGTTTCGGAAAAAAGTGGCTGTGATATACGGACGGACAGACAGACAGACATGACGAATCTATTAGGGTTCCGTTTTTTGCCATTTGACTACGGAACGCACGCGCGCGCAGTGTCCGCAGGAACGCGACGGGCGGTGTGTCATCCTGTGGAACTCCTTGAAAAAGGTGGCCGTATGCCATCGAAACTAGTCGGACGAACCCGACATCACAGTGAGTTAATCCGTTGTTCTTAATCTATAACCCTAAAAACGTTTCAAAAATATGTATTTGGAACTTTGAGCTTTAATATGTCCAATACCAGACAGATCATATGTGCAGGAATGGTCAGATATCTATCTGACTATACCTGCAGATATGAACTGTCTACAACAGCAACTTCCTACATTCCTACATTGCGATAATACTTTGTATCTACAAAGTAACATAGCAATGTAGGAATGTAGAAAGTTGTTTAATTTCACGGATGCCTAATATCACCCTGAAAAATTTGGAACGTGACTAAAAAATCATAATTTTATTATATAGGGTAATTGAAAAAATACCCAACACCACTTAATTCTCACTTCGTATCATCACCCTGAACAACATTTGTTCTACGACTTTTCAAAATTCAAAACTTTTTTTTCCATACAAAAAATATAAACACACTTAAAATTTTGCATAATATTTTTTTCTGACACGGCCGACGAAAGGACTGCAATCAGCTGTGCCTGTACATTAGCCTACCTACTATCTACATCATATTCGCTATCATATCATATTCATATCATATATGGGTGCGCGCGCGCGTAGTATACGTACCTTTATGTATGTATTTAAAATATATTTGTGTATGTATATCAGCTGTCTGACACCCATAGTACAGGGTCTCCCTAGTATGGGGTCAGATGGCCGTGTGTAAAATGTCCCCACATATTATATTATTATTATTATTATTTTACAGACTTCAAATAAATGGTTTTTAGCTACGTTATTTAATTGAGGTCAAAGTCGTAGAACAAATGTTATTCAGGATGATGATACGAAGTCCAGATTAAGAGGTTTTGGGTATTTTTTCAATTTCCTTGTATACCTATATCCTTTTTTGCCAATTCATCATGACATTCTTGTACATGTCTGCAGCGAAGTCGAAGAGAAGGGTATAGAATTTAGTGGATATGTACAGACGAAGCTACCATAATCTGTTAAATTTCTGTGATAGCTTTTGAACTTTATTATAAAAGATTAAGGTTCATGTGCAATTGGGAAAATTTAACATTTGTGTACTATTATGTGTGCTGTGTCTATCCTCCAATGGATTATAAAGAAAACCGGACAAGTGCGAGTCGGACTCGCCCACCGAGGGTTCCATACATATTTGTAGGTACATATCCATACTTCTATACTAATCTATACCTACTATCCATACTTTAAGCTACTTAATATTATTATAAATGCGTTTTTTGCGACATAAATGGCTGTATCTTTTTTTCACGTTAACATAGAGGGTTGATTTTTTTACAGCATCAAGGGAACGTAGACTTGACTATATGGTTTTAATTTCAACTCGATACCTCCACGCGTTCCCGAGATAAAGGATCTTGACAGACAGACAGACAGACATACATACGAACAACAAAGTGATCCTATAATGGTTCCGTTTTTTCATTTTGAGGTACGGAACCCTAAAAATGAGGGACCGTTGAATTGAAGTTACGAGTGACACTAATAATTATACGAATTCATAAAAAAAATAACGACTATTACTGATATTAGCTCAATAAAAGAAATCGTAATTAATTATAATATTTTATTTGCATATTCTTTATATATTCCGAACATTACCAGAACCTTACATTTATAAGTAGAAAAAAAAACTAAGGTACTACAAAGTATGTACTTAGATTTTATTTACCATAAATCTATAAGGGTCAATGTTCTCATCGTAATTAACCACTTTAATTAGATATTATGTATAATTAGATTTCAAAATGGGCCACATAAAATGTCTCAACTGCTATCCTGGCTGTTATGCCCCAACACCCGCAAATCAAGTGATCACTATAGTTGCTACTGGCATCCCCGAAAAGTAATAAAACTTTAGTCGTTCCATCGACAAAAAAACTAAGAATGGAAACTAGTTACACACTTACTATTCCGACTTGTGATCAATTCCTATTTGCAATTTCATATTGCCAGTTATAAAATTAATAAATGATTGATAAGGATATTTATTGCTTTTAGGGTTAAGTAAAATATGCAAAAAAAAATCTTGGCGTTCATGACAAGGTAGGTTGGAGTATAAACAATTACAATAAATAAATAAAACAATACTTTAAACATTTATTAATCGAAAGTAACAGCATTATTTAACATAAATCCGTTATCACTGACAAAAGTCGAACCAGTAATGGCTTTAGCTTTGTCACTAGCTAGAAAGGCAACAAGGTCAGCTATTTCTTCAGGAGCTGAAATTCTTTTAAGAGCAGTTACCGTATGAGCCATATCCCAAGCAGCTTCTTGCGCTTCTTTGGATAAACCCATACTATTTTGAACAATATCAGTACGCACAGGTCCTGGATTCACGATGTTCACACGAACACCATGTGGGGCTAGTTCTTGAGCAACAGATCTGGAGAAATGATCAAGACTAGCTTTTGAAGTGCAGTATGAAAAAGAATCCAATCCGAGTGTTTGAAGTGCAGCAACGCTTGATATATTGATGATGTTACCTTTCGTCTTCACAAGGTGAGGGGCAGCAAGATGTGTCAAGTAAACCACTGAGCGCAGGTTTGTCGACATTACTTTATCAAACGCTGCCATAGCTTGGTTATCTTGAATTTTTGATGCTTGAATCATGCCAGCATTGTTTACAAGAATATCCAATTTCGCGAAACGTCCCAAAGTTTCATCGACTATTCTTTTAACGTCTTCGTCTTTAGTAACGTCAGCCACTATCACTAAAGGTTTGCCACATTTCTTTGCGACGTCGTCCAGTTTCTGCTTGTTCCTTCCCACTATAGCGACGTTAGCACCTTCTTCAGCAAACTTGATGGCGGTGGCTGCTCCGATACCAGAGCTGCCGCCAGTCACGATGACCACTTTGTCTTGAAAACTCATGTTTATATCACGACTATATCAACTGCAGAACTGTTTTTTAATTATGATACCAGTTTTATATATAAGAATGGATAATCTAATCGAAAATGTTATCACAAGTGATAAACACGACCAATAATTATAACAGTAATGGCAATGAAATCTACACAACGAAGATTGAACGATCGAACCTGACTAGCTGCAGACAAACTATGAGCAACGTTCTAGTATCGGTGTTTACTCATTGTAAATATCATTAGCCAAAGTCAAAGTACAGACAGAAGGTGAAATCACGTCATGATACACAGAGACGCACAAATAATAAATAACTAAAAAAAATCAACTGTAGTAATCGTAGCAGCAGCAGCAGTAGTCACATGTGTTCACTAGCACTTTGCCCGTGACATTGATTGCATGTTTTTTTTTTATATTTTTTGATAATAAAGTATAGCTTATTGCTCTCAGCGATAACCTCACTCCCTATTGGTGAAATGTTTTTTAAAATCGGTTAAGTATTTTTCATGAGTTTATCAATTACATGCAAATATACAAAACAACAAAATATCTGTTCTTTTAATATTAGTTTAGATAATGACGAAGACCCACAATGACCATTTTCAGGTTTATGGTAACCAAAAACGAAGGTTGTGAAACACAACTAACCTGACTGCAAAAAAAATTACATCACCTCAAACCGTGTGATGCAATCGGTGGTAGTCAAAATAAATAAATATTAAATTGTATGACCAATGACTAAGTCATAATTGATTTATTGATCATGAACAATAAATTGCGCTGCTTTAAAATCTTATGTATAAAAAATTATTCTGTGCGTGTGTATGAAAGTGAACTCCTCCTAAAAGGCTGAACCGATTTTTTTTTTGTGTATTTCAGTGGATTGCAGAATGATTTAGATTCACAATTGGACCCGGTAGGTGGCGCTGCAGTCGAGTTGTAGTACTTTTCATTTTAACGATAGGACAACGTCTGCCAGGTCGGTTAGTCTTTTATAAAACTTAGTTGATGTTTTTTTGCAATCGGGTATTTGTAAATTCATCATGACACTTGAGGTTTGACATATTATATAGCTTATTGAATACATATCTACCTTAGCTCATTATCTGCCCATTAAATGGAAAAAACATTGATAAATGTATAAATAGGTACGTATCTACTTGATAAAATATTTTATGCTATACAATTAAATAGTATAGCTGTCGTCGTTTATTTCAGTAAATTACACAGCACAGTAAATTTTGACATACAATAAAAACATTCAATCCAATTATTGAAATTGGAAGTGATAGAAATGGAGTGGAGTAAAATGGAATAGTTTACTGATCTAAATAATCCATACCACTTACTACTATGGGTTGGAGCTAGTATACGGTAGCATGAGTTGGGGGGTAAAAAGTATTGCAGTTAGAAGGGGTTGGGTCCTCAATTATAACATTAGCAGTGCAGCGAGCTCGGGACTGGGGGCACCCCGACTCGGATTTTTCGGTTATTTTTTTTTTCAACCCTTGAGCCCCGCAAAGCGGGGCTCCCCTCTTACGCTTTTTAGTCAACTTAGGTGTTATGAGGTTATCTTATTTCTTAAAATAAGAATAAAAAAACATGTCTAAATAAAATGTTTTCTTTTTCATTTATTTATTTATAGATGAAAATAGCGCCGTCTCATAAAAACAAGTAAGTAATATACGTTCAATTTTCGATAGTAACTCATTCAACAAATTTATTTCTCTTTTATTTAACACCAGTACTTTTTGAGCCTATTCATTACAATCAAACAAAGTTTTCCTCTTTATAATATTAGTGTAGATAACATTAACTCCGGTTTTAAACCACAAAATCCGGGCCCAGGACAGCTATATCAGATTAGCAAATACCGTGAAATAAACGGCTACAGAGAATATGGCAACTTAACTTCTCCGTTTCCGAATTATATTTAAAGAAAAATTAGGACTACAATTGTTTTTGTAAATATAAGATTTCTAGCTTTTGCCCGCGACTTAGTCCGCGTGAATGTCGGTTATCGCAAATGCAGACGAAGTCGCGGAGTAGCCTATGTTCGTCTCCAGGATTTAAGCTATATTCATACCAAATTTTACAAAAATCGGTTCAGCCGTTTCATCGTGAAAACTTAACAGATAGAGTTAGATACT
Source organism: Charanyca ferruginea (assembly GCA_947361185.1). Lineage (NCBI taxonomy): Eukaryota > Metazoa > Arthropoda > Insecta > Lepidoptera > Noctuidae > Charanyca > Charanyca ferruginea. The sequence continues at coordinate 7,871,822 of OX376070.1, forward strand.
TTAGTATTCATAATATTAGGTAGTATGGATTATTAATTCTACTAGTCTATACTAATATTATAAAGCTGAAGAGTTTGTTTGTTTGGTTGAACGCGCCAATCTCAGGATCTACTGGTGCGAATTAATATAATATGTGGGGACATTTTCACACACGGCCATCTGACCCCAAACTAGGGAGACCCTGTACTATAGGTGTCAGACAGCTGATATACATACACAAATACATTTTGTTTTGTAAATACATACATATATAGATAAACAACACCCAGACACAAGGCAAACACAAGTGCTCATCACACAAATGTTTACCTTGGGCGGGAATCGAACCCGCAACACGCTGCGCAGCAGTCGATCGCTCAGCCACTTATTGAAGTGAAAACTTCTTTAGCGGCGTTGAGCACTTTTTCTGTAATGGGTATAAAATCTTAAACTCGCGTCAGGACACGTGACCTGATCGAAAAAGCGTAAGACGGATGGAGAGTAGAGTAAAATAATTGTAATAGTTTTAAAGTGTTAAATTTTTAATGTAATATAAATTGTCATGTTTGTGTACGATAGCGCAATAAATGAATATTGTATTCTACCACATAAATGATAGTACTTTTATACTGATAAAGCAATTGGTGCAAAATTATTCCCTAACCATTCCAAAATATCAAACATGCTCAACGTTAATAATCAAGTTTTCACTTCTGCCGGCACTCCCGGAATGCAATTTGTTTTTTTGTGTTGGATAGTCCATTTACCGAGGAAGGCTATAGGCCCATGCGAAGCTGGGTCGGCTCGCTAGTTAAGAATAAAACTGTTGAAGTGTAATACTAAGGGCTATATTTTACTGGGACACCATGGTGGCGCAACCAGTCGCCGGCCACCAACAAAATGTATGCCACTCTATGGAATATATTTCACTGGATCACGATGGTGGCGCAACCAGTGGCATCACCACCATGGTGTCCTAGTGAAATATAGCCTTTATAGTGCTTTTTGACTATGGAATTGAATGGAACTGTGTTCTTGACAAAGGGAGACAGCGTCATAACCTAGAAGCAATTATGAGTACAGAATAGAACGGATATCTGACAACTATCTGCTTTTCGGCCTATGCGGCCGGACACTAAATATTAGATAAAAAATACGGATACAAAGCGTAGCGGTTTAAAAAAAACACTTATAATAAAAAGTGCTATCTTTCTAGTGTAATTGTATACCAGCTAATTTTTATTTTATTTTCATTGCGAGAATCCTGGTATTATTATGAATTAAATTTAAATTTACATTACAAATTGTGTTTATTCAGTCAGTTTTTATCAGAGATATCCGAGTTTTTATTTATAAATAATGTAAATAGGTATGTGCAGGAGTTGTCCCTTCGCTCGATAGATGGCGTTGCCGTCGAATTAGATCGCGCTATGGTTTCGTCACCGCGCCACACGTATAGGGGCTGGAGCTCCGATTAATACTGTGGCTCTTTATTTCAATAAAAACTTAGTACCTAGGAATATACATACAACACTTAAATCTAAATAATATTACGTACAATTGTAAGAAAAAGGCAGGGACCTCAAAGGGCATCAAAAAACTCGTCCACATCGTTGTCAACGAGAAACGTGCCCAACAGGCTGGCAGCATTGTCACGTTGTATGGCAATACTGATTAATACTTAGGTTGTACTCTCGCAAGTGAGTACAACTGACTGTGTTTTTATAAATATTTTATTTTTAAGAGCGTTCTCGGTAAACGGGCCGCCCGTGATGTAGTCATAGACTAGCTCCCGATGTATCTGTGTACAACCGTGGTACAACCGCACGGCACGCACAGGCGCGCGTGACCGCAGGAACGACTAACTTATTTTGATCCTTTGGATCATGAAATAAATTGTATATTTTTGTCAAATTATGTAAAAAAAAAATTGTGTCGAAATGAGAACCTCCTTTTTTGAAGTCGATTGAAAAATAATTTAAATGATTAAATAGTAACATTAAAATGTTTTTATTTTGTGGGTACGAAATTAAATAAAAGTTGATAATTTTGTTCAGTGTTTTAAATATTATATAATTAGTACTAAACATTAACAACAACAAAACGGACACTTTTAAATCACAGTTACAATATTCTTGTTGCTTCTATGTGATTCTTTTACCTCCACTGTCACCATAATACAATATTTACTTTTTCGGCCCATCGCCTAAAACATGAAAGCCGTCGTATCGTAAGACCATAATTGTGATAAATCTACCAAGAATTTATATTCTGACTTTCCAAAGGCATGAGTGCACAGGCATAAGCATAGACTTAAAACAATTTAGTGTTATTTTTTAATTAAACGTATTTTTATAAAATGTGACCTACCCTTTGGGAGATTTGCGTCAATTGTTTAACTATTGTGTCTGCTAATTGGACAGTTGAGCTCATAAGAGGTGAAATGAATGATGAATGAATGAGGTGAAATGGTGGAAGAATTTAAGGTTATTAAAATTAAATTAAAAGTAGCGCAACATCATTTATACTAATCCACACTTCCAAACTCTGCTGTGGGCGTCTAAAGGGGGGTTCAGCCGTAATCGCCATGCTTGGCAGATGCATGTTGGCTATCGCAGTACGTGGTTAGGATGGTACTCAGAAGGCCGCTGCTGCCCATCCTCTTGTCAATCAATATCTCTCAGTCGCCTTGTACGACACCCACGGGTAGAAATAGGGTCGGCCGGCACCACAGCACCATTTCACTTCAAACACCAATTTACAATTGGTTTTGGTGAATCAATACCAAACAGACACTGAATTAGTATCTATATTTATTTGTTTCAATCGACGTCGTTCAAATTTCGTTTGCGAGTTATATTTTGACCGCTTTTCAATCTTTCCATTTGTTGCCATTTATCTATAATTATTACATAAATTTTATCGTACGTATTCTTTATTTATCCTCGATATTTTTTATGATAAGATTGTCAGTTTTCTATAAAAAGCTGCTGTCTAAATGCATGCATGCCATACTGAATTGAAAATTGGTGCCTTGTGAATATGAGTTTCAAAGACAAAGTGGTTCTCGTGACTGGTGGCAGCTCTGGTATTGGAGCAGCCACCGCCATCAAGTTTGTTGAAGAAGGTGCTAAAGTCGCTATAGTGGGAAGGAACAAGCAGAAACTGGACGACGTCGCAAAGAAGTGTGGCAATCCTTTAGTGATAGTGGCTGATGTTACCAAAGATGTTGACGCCAAAAGAATTGTCGATGAAACCCTGAGAAATTTTGGGAAATTGGATATTCTGATAAACAACGCAGGAGTAGGACTGATAACAAGTATTCTGGCTGAAAATGCTATGACAACATTTGATCAAGTAATGTCGACAAACCTGCGCTCAGTAGTTTACTTGACACATCTTGCTGCTCCTCACCTTGTGAAGACCAAGGGTAACATTATCAATATATCAAGCATTGCTGCACTTCGAGCCGCTGTAAAGGGTCATTTTTCATATTGCACATCGAAGGCTGGTCTTGATCATTTCTCCAGATCTATTGCACAAGAACTAGCTTTAAGCGGAGTTCGGGTAAACATTGTGAACCCAGGACCCGTGTTGACTGATATTTTTGAAAATATGGGTGTAACCAAAGATATAGAAAAAGCTGCTTATGGTGCAATGCAGAAAATGACAGCATTGAACAGAATTTCCGTTCCCGAAGAAATTGCTGACCTGATACTGTTTCTAGCTAGCGATAAAGCCGTAGCCATCACTGGTTCGTCTTTTGTCACTGATAATGGAATAATGGTGAAGTATACGAATCCTACCACGTCGGAAAATTCTCAATAAGTAGTTACCTATACATATATTTAGTACCAACACAATTATAACTATAATGACCAAGAAGAACATTATACTTAATATTTTTTTATTCCATTAATTTTATAAAAATATGTTTAATTAAAAAATAATACTAAATTGTTTTAAGTCTATGCGTATGCCTGTGCACTTATGCCTTTGGAAAGTCAGAATATAAATTCTTGGTAGATTTATCACAATTATGGTCTTACGATAATCAAGCTAATTTTGAAACTGAATCGTTGAAATGTTATACGACTTGACTATGAAAATTAAACTTGTAATCTTTTAAATATATTTTATTTGTTTTTATTTGCTGAGATATAATGAGTATTTTTTTGCCGATTCGTGATTACAAAATATTGTTTTTATACAGAAAAATATGTCTCAACTGTTTGCGCCTATTCCGATTAAATTAATTTAACTAATTAAAATTTCGTCAAATAATATAGGAGGATGTTAAACCAACAACAATCTTTTAGTTCTTCTATGTTATTATTGAGGTCGGTGCAACATGTTTTCTTCTTCAATTCCGCCCTGTCAACTGTCATGCTTTCACGGTTTCCTTTTTCATTCATATTATTCTTCACACAATCCATCCATCTTTTCTTTGGCTTCCTATCCCACTCCAACAATCTTTTAGTTAACAATAAAAAAATTAACTGTTTACATCATTATACTTGGGTCATTTGAACAACAAAAAATTTACAACAGAGATTTTTACAGCCGATTTGTTGTTTTCTCTTCTTTAGGAATTATAATTTGTCACGTCTGTTATACATGTCCGTGAATGAGCGACCATTCAATTCAAACCGCGCCCCCCCCCCCCCCCCTCCGTCCTTGGAAATCACGTAGTAGGCTCAGATGGTGATGACTGCTGTAACAATATCTGCTAATTTTTGTTGGTTGGTCTGCTAATTTTAGTTGGCGTTGTTCATATCTTATTGATTTATTAATGTTGGACCTACGCAATATGTATGTACCCTTATTTTTGAAAAAATACACTGTGGCACTCGGGGTTTGCCGCGGTAAAGCTGTTGCATAGCATTTTTGACTTTGACATTTGACTTTGACAGTTGACTTTGACATTTGCCTTTGACTTTGACTTTGACTTTTGACTTTTGACTTTGATTTTAGATACGTTAAGCGAACGCTCGGTCGACCTACATGGTAGGCGGAGTGGGGGGTTTTATTTTCGTTACGAAATTTTTTGATTCGGTCGCACGTTTAAAGCCCGCGATAAAAGCTATGCAATAGCTTAAAAACAAAAACTTATTCAACCCACCTTGTCTGTACTTCGTCTCCTTTACATGTGATGTAAAAGACACGTCTACCAAGTAAATCACAAGGGATGAACATGGAAAGAATTGTAATAATAACATACATTGGAAATATAAATACTAAGGGAAACAGAATTGTCAGAGACAATAATAGCAACTTTAGAGAATTTCAAATTTATATTTCTGCAGTTTACGGTCTTTTACAATTTAGAGTTCATAATTTGATTGACAGTCAAGTACAGGGAGTCGTAGCCGTAGAAAAGAAAGAAGACGACTGCTATTACAAGTTATGATAAAACATATTTTATACGTTCAACATTTGCAATCTACTATTGCAAATATTGTTCTGTTTATAAACTTTGGACATGGCTGATGATTTATTTATGTATTATATTTGAATATTATTATTTTGTTTGTGATATATTTAATGGCGATTATTTTTTGTTTATTATTATTTGTTGTTTATTTTTTTTTTAAATGCGTGGCCTACGCTTAGTGGATTCTGTTTATATCTATATAAATAAAAAAAAAGTCCCGACTGACTGACTGAGTCATCAACGCCCAAACCCTTAGACTTAGAAAGCTAAAAATTTGCACAGAGTTTCCATTTGTAATGTAGACAAGAAATAAGGAAGGATTTTTCGAAATTCAACCCCTAAGGGAGTTAAATAGGGGACGAAAGTTTGAATGGAAAATCGTCATTTTTGTAGTTTAAACCATAAAAATTGGTGTTTACTATTCTGGTTAAAAATACCAAACCACGTGTTCCAGTGTTTTTGGGAAATCAGTCCTTGAGGGCGTAAAATAGGGGATGAATGTATTAATAGGAAACCCGTTAGTTTTGTAGTTCAAATCATGAAAATTTGTATTTAGCCTTTTGGTTGGTAATTAATAATTCTATGTATCAGCGTGTTTGAAATATTTTCCCAGAAGAGGGTAAAATAGGGGATGAAAAAATTGTAAAGACGCTAAAACAGGGACGGAAAGGTTGACTTATATCAAGAACAACCAGGGGCTGCTGAAGGCTGACAGTTATGTACACATGAGGGATGCTATAGGGAAGCAGGACGTTGATGGTGAGCACCTGGGTCAGAAGGCGTTGCTTATTTATTTATTTATTTATTTACACTTCATGCACAAAGGTACAAAGGCGGACTTAATGCCTTAGGCATTCTCTACCAGTCAACCCAGGTCAAATCGACAAAGTTATTTGTGCAGAAATACCTGAGCCTGAACAAGACCCTCTCCTTTACGGTATTGTGAAGGCAAATATGATACATGGTCATTGTGATAGTTTAAACTACAAATCACTCTGCATAAAAAAGATAGTAGCTGCACTAAGAGGTACCCTCGACCACTTCTCAAGGAGACCTAGACAGGAGACAGTGGATATTCGCAATTTAGGAGGAGGTCTCCAGCTGACGGTGGTCACACAATAACAAATAGTGAAAGAAGACATTGTTTATCTGTATTAAGATATAGGGTACTTTTAATCCCGGTAGTACGGCGAAGCCGCGGACAAAAGCTACTTATATTATATTTATCGTTCGTGCGTCTCTGTTTATCACAGATAATTGTTTTAGATAAGATTGTCGATTGTATTATAATACGGTTGACAAATCCAAAATTTAATTCAGCAGTTGAAATTGGTGCATAATAAACATGAGTTTCTTAGACAAAGTGGTTCTCGTGACTGGCGGCAGCTCTGGTATTGGAGCAGCCATCGCCGTCAAATTTGCTGAAGAAGGTGCTAAAGTTGTTATAGTGGGAAGAAATAAGCAGAAACTGGACGACGTCGCAAAGAAGTGTGGCAAACCTTTAGTGCTAGTGGCTGATGTTACGAATGATGTTGATGCTAAGAGAATTGTCAGAGAAACTGTGAGAATATACGGAAAATTGGATATTCTGATAAACAACGCTGGCATAGGCGGTACAGTGAGTATTCTAGCTGATCATGCAATGGACACATTTGATCGAGTAATGTCAACAAACCTGCGCTCAATAGTTTACTTGACACATCTTGCTGCTCCTCATCTTGTAAAGACGAAAGGTAACATCATCAATATATCGAGCGTTGTTGCACTTAGGCCATTTTCAAAGGATACTTTTTCATACAACACATCGAAGGCTGGTCTCGATCATTTCTCTAGATCTGTTGCACAAGAATTATCTTTAAGTGGAGTTCGTGTGAACACTGTGAATCCAGGACCTGTGAGGACCGATGTCTTTGAAAATATGGGTGCATCAAAAGAAATCGAAGAAGCTATTTACAATAAAATGCAGAAAATGACATTATTAGACCGAATTTCTGCTCCGGAAGAAATAGCTGACCTGGTTCTGTTTCTAGCTAGTGACAAAGCTGTAGCCATCACGGGATCGTCTCTTGTGAGTGACAATGGAGTGACGGCGAAATATGCAGATGCTGTCAAATTAATAACATCTAAATAAATACTTAATTACAAACTTTTCTATCAACTGTTACTGTTATTTTAACTATAACCCAGTATATCAATTATCTTGGCCTGAAAAGCAAAAATCATATTTCATTGCATTCATTTATAAAGTTGGTAGTTGTATTGTTGTGCAGTCGAGCATTTTGAAAATCCGAATTTATTCCTTGAAAGTATTCACTAACCTGGTACAGACAGTGTCATTAACTGCTTACCCCCCGCATTAAATTTTCTTCGGATAGGGGGTAAGCAGTTCTGTCCCCGATAGTAAAAAGGACGTATCTAACATTTTTTCCAAAATTGAGTTATATTGCCGGAATGAAGAAAAAAAGACGGATCTCATGATATTTTTTTTATTTTTTTTATCTCATTTAGTTTCGGATTTACCACAGTGAAGAAGGGCTCATCTCCATTATCATTTACACTTTAACTAAGTAAGAAAGGGCACATTTTGATGGAAGTGAAATAAACTTCATGAATAGATTTCATGAAGTTCCGCTTGTGACAATGAAAAGATGTAACTGGATATTGCGTCTTTCAATACATTTAAATATTTGGGCTAATACTAGGAGGAAAGGACCTATTTACCACTTGCGGCTTTTCAATTTAGTACACTACTTCTTTCAATAGACGTATGTGGTAGATGCGTTCTATTTTCCAGTAGAACGAAATTATATATCAATCAATACTAAATAAAGAAGATGCAAGTGAGTAGACGTGCCTTTTCTACTTCGTTTTGCTATATACAAAGGGACGTGGGGGGAAGGGAAATGTTCGAGAACGCTTCAGTTGTGCCTGAGCCAGAGCGGTTGTCGAGGTCAGGCCTAGCATCGTTGTTCGTACCGGCTTGCTGAGTACCACTGCTTGTGAGCATCATTTTTGAGTGCGGAGGATTTTCACAGGTAATGCTAATTGTGTTCTAAGTTATACCGTATTCCTTTAGGTATTTAACAAAATGTAAACCACCATTTAATACTTATTTTTGACTGAGTGTTGCATGTATTTAGCCCTTCTAACTAAATAAATATTTGATACATGAATTTACCAAATTTCACTAAATATGTTTATTTATGGCAAATATTTAAGCGATATTTTTGAAATTTTCAGCACAGTAGGTATCTATTAGTATGGTAACAAAAAATATATTAGCAGTAGTACCTAACAAATACGTATTTACAGAAATATAATAATTATAATCATCAACATAGCAGCTCTCTAAGTTACAAAAGCACGTAATTATACCTATTTAATGAAAATATGATTGGGGAGTTATTTTGATTATTTTAATTATTATAATTTTGTAAATAGATATTCCCGCAAATATTTTGTTAATTTAAAGACATTCTGATACTGAGCTGCAAATTGCAAAAAGCGCAAGAAAATTTGGGGGCTGCCCTGGCGCATCCCCTGTACTGGGCCGTTTTTAACTAAATTAGGGACCTAATATAGAATCGTAACACATATTAATGAATTATTACATGTATTTATATTTCTTTAGACAAAACTAAAGATGAAGAAGGGTCGTGAATATTACTTAATTCCAAGAGCTTTATCAAGCAATACAATTGATCACGCTTGCAACACTAATGCTTCTGAAGTGCTAAGAAGTCCTGCTACTTGTTGCAGCTCTAACTCCGCCATCGACATCATGCGTGCCAGTCCGGTCTATGAAGCTTGTTGTAGCACTAGCACTACTACTAAATTAAAGAAATTTATTAGAAGTATTTTTATTCCAATATTGGTATTTTTTTGAATTATGCCAGTGGTTCCGTTTTTGAGTTGCATTTATTTACGTAAAGCTTGAAATTATTTACCCATTTTTTTTAAATTCGTAAGTTTGAAGGCTATCAAATGGAGCAAGAATGTTCTTTAACGAAAAATCAAGAAGGACATTATACACTTGTATGGTGAATATAGCCAACCAACAACCACTTCAGTAGTCATAAGACTTATGGCTCACAAGGTGACAAGCTCCTAATGTCAGGGCTCTAATTGTTACTACTTAAGAGATTTGGTTCTTAAGATAAGTTTTTAGTTTTGTGCTTGTGCCAATATTTAAATTTTTGATTAAATTGTGCCCTTTCTTTCATAAATAAATGTTGATTACGTACCTGATAAGTGACTTTCATTTGATACTTAAATTAACCATCAATTTAAATTATGTTTATATCTTCGAAAATATTGTTTCCTTGGGCTTTGTAAGGCCAACCATCCTTTTGTATTGTGTGAAAAATTGGTGATAGATACTCTTTATCCTATTAACTGAATAGCCGCAACAGCTAAGGTACTCAGGATGAAAGTCGTAAATAAAAAAAGGCGCCTTTTATTTGTAAACATAACATTATGAAAATACCTGATGTAATAGATGAAATGGCAATGTTGTATTTGTACTACGTTGAAAGGGCGCATGTTTTACGGCGTTTCTACTTAGTTCTAGGTAATTTTCCGGATTTTTAATGTTAAAAAGATACGGTTTTTTTTAAATAAAACTGTTATTAATACTAATATGATATAACACTAAATTAGGAGGAGATATGGGCCGAAGATAGTACATTCACAGAATTTTGATAAATGCAATAACTAAATCACAGCATGGATTTTCTCGTTTTTCAACTTAAAATATTTTTTTCTCCATATTTACTTTTTGTTAGATACGTCTTTCTTATTATCGGGGGCAGAGTTGATGACGCTGTCTGTACATACGTGTATAACAACGAATACCAAGCAGATTATCAAGGTACGAGTATTATAAGTAGTTCAGTGAAAAGTTTTGAAATTGAGTTATGTGAATGATATTCGACGTTGATTAAAAATAAATGTCCTTTATTTTATTTGCTGTGTCATAATGGTGTATTAAAATTTACAAGCAAACAACCAATGAGTAGGTATATAACAGCCATCGTCCATAGTCCTATAGCTAGTATTAGTTATGATTATGTAGCTTTTTTTTGTGTTCTAGGTCGGAAAATTCTCATGGATGTCCTCCAAAGGGTAAAGGGATCTGACAGACTAACTAAAAACCACCCCGGTATTCCATCGCACATTTACGTCGGGTATAGTGGGAACGTTCGATCGTTCCGCAACTCCCTACTGGTGCCGGCCGAACAGTGTGGGAAGTGAGGTATTTGACTCCCTCCACGACGTTTCAAAGTGCGCGTGGAATACTAGCCCCGCCACCTCGTCCTCAAGTGTGGGGGGCGACGGACGTCCCTGGGTTCGTCGCTCCTGGACCCATTTAGGGGGGCTGGAAGAGGGCGTATAACCACCCTCCGCCGACGCCCAATGCGCCTGCTGTAGGCCGGATGCGAGAGGGTGATCTCCTTCTTCCTTTACGCAGTCTCGTTTTGCGTCATAACCATTTTGCAGAAGGGTACCACCGCGTCCCAAGACTCATCGCTGCCGACAATCGACTAGACCAATGGCCGGCAGCGAACAGGACTGCCTATGATCATGTAGCGTTTTGTAAATTTCATTTACCTTAAATAACATTTATCGTCATGCATTACCCCAGATAACTGTTTGTGATAAGATTGTGAATTACATTATAAGACTGCTGACAAAATGAAAAAGAACCAATTCTGTATTTGAAATTGGTGCAATATAAACATGAGTTTCAAAGACAAAGTTGTTCTCGTGACTGGCGGCAGCTCTGGTATTGGAGCAGCCACCGCTATCAAGTTTGCTGAAGAAGGTGCGAAAATCGCTATAGTGGGAAGGAACAAGCAGAAACTGGACGACGTCGCAAAGAAATGTGGTAATCCTTTAATACTAGTGGCTGACGTTTCGAAAGATGTTGACGTCAAAAGGATTATCAGTGAAACCGTGCGAAATTTCGGGAAATTGGATGTTCTGATAAACAACGCTGGCATGGGCAAGTCAGCAAGTATTTTAGATGAACACGTTATGGTCACATGAGCGTAGGTTTGTCGACATTACTTGATCAAAAGTAATGTCGACAAACCTACGCTCAGTTGTATACTTGACACATCTTGCTACTCCTTGCTACCTTGTGAAGACGAAAGGTAACATCATCAATATATCAAGCATTTCTGCACTTCGATCCGCTGTCGGTCATTTTTCATATAGCACATCATTTCTCCAGATCTATTGCTCAAGAACTAGCTTCAAGCGGAGTTCGTGTGAATATTGTAAACCCAGGACCTGTGTTCACTGATATTTTTGAAAATATGGGTGTAACCAAAGAAATCGAAATAGCTGCTTACAATACAATGCAGGAAATGACGGCATTGAATAGTATTTCCGTTCCCGAAGAAATTGCAGACTTGATTCTGTTTTAAGCCAGTGATAAAGCTGTAGCCATCACTGGTTCGTCTTTTCTCAGTGATAATGGATTATTAGTGAAGTAATAGCTACCTAAAAATCTTTTGTACTAACATAATTAAACTTACAGCCAATTTACTAATTGAAATAAACAATATAAATTCTTGAAAGAATTATCGTAATTATGGTGCACTTATCAAGCCAAACAGCTAATCAAGCTAATTGAATTAGTGAAAAGTAGTGGAAACTGAATCCCTTACATGCAACTTTAATTATTTTAAAATATTTTATGATATGGCTATGAAAAATAAAAGTAATTCGAATCTTTAAAATATTTTCTTGTTTTTTTTTTGCTGAGCAATATAATAACGAATTCCAAACAGCTAATCATGGTACGAATATTATAAGTAGTTCAGTGAAAAAATCGACAGTAAGCAAACACCAAATTATGAGAAAGTATATAATAGCTATCGTCCGTAGTCCTTCAGCTAGCATAATATTTTTTTATCATGTAGCCTTTTTTTCCGGTTAGTAAAATTCTCATAGATGTCCTCCGCCCTGGGGCGGGCGAAGGGGTCTGTCAGACTCTTACTACCCGCGAGAACGTTCGATCCTTCCGCAACCAACCCCCGACTGGTCCGCCTCTGCGGGACTCCTCAGGTCAGGGGGGGAGTAAGATATTTGACTCCCTCCGCGACGACTAAGAGGGGCGTGCGTGGAACACTACGCAACGCCACCTCGTGTGTTGATGTGTGGGGAGCGACGGACGTCCCCTAGTCGGTCAACCCTGGTCCCATTTAGGAGGGCTGAAAGAGGGTGTTGGCAGCCCCCCGCCGACGTCCGGTGCACCTGCTGCGGGCCGGGTGGGGTGTAGTGATCTTCTTCTCCCTTCCCGCAGCCTCCTTTTGCAAGATGACCGTTTCGCAGAAGGATACCACCGCGTCCCAAGACTCTTCACTGCCAACCATAGACGCTACCACGGCCGGCAGCGACAGGCCACTGCCGATGATGTATGTACCCTACGCTTTGTTCATTTTGGTTATCTAATATAATATTTATCGTCATACGTTATCATAGGTAATTATTTTCGATAAGATTCTCTATTGTAGTATAAAACTGCTGACAAAATGAAATAGAACCAATTCTGTATTTGAAATTGGTGCCATTTAAACATGAGTTTCAAAGACAAAGTGGTTCTCGTGACTGGCGGCAGCTCTGGTATTGGAGCAGCCACTGCCATCAAGTTTGCTGAAGAAGGTGCAAAAGTCACTATAGTGGGAAGAAACAAGCAGAAACTGGATGACGTCGCAAAGAAATGTGGCAATCCATTAGTACTAGTAGCTGACGTGTCGAAAGATGTTGATGCTAAAAGAATTGTCAGTGAAACCGTGAGAAATTTTGGAAAGTTGGATATTCTGATAAACAACGCTGGTATAGCCCACGTAGCAAGTATTCTAGCTGAACATGCTATGGCCACATTTGATCAAGTAATGACGACAAACCTGCGCTCGGTGGTTTATTTAACACATCTTGCTGTTCCACACCTTGTAAAGACGAAAGGTAACATCATCAATATATCAAGCATTGCTGCATTCAAAGCAATAGGTAAAGAATCTTTTTCATACTGTACATCGAAAGCTGGTCTAGATCATTTCTCCAGATCTATTGCGCAGGAACTAGCTTCAAGCGGAGTTCGTGTAAACATTGTGAATCCAGGACCCGTGAGGACTGATATCATGGAAAATATGGGAGTAAACAAAGAAATTGTAGAAGCTATTTACAATAACATGGAGCATTCAACGGCATTGAACAGAATTTCTGTTCCCGAAGAAATAGCTGACCTGATTTTGTTTCTAGCTAGCGACAAATCTGTAGCCATTACTGGTTCGTCTTTCGTCAGTGACAACGGATCATTAGTAAAATATGCGGATATTGTCAATTTTAAAAAGTCTAAATAAATACTTGATTCAAATATTTTTCTACCAAAACTTTTTCAATCCTACTAATATTATAAATGTGAAAGTTTGTGAAGATGTTTGGATGTTTGTTACTCAATCACGCGTAAACCGTTGAACAGATTTGCATGAAAATTAGCACACAGGTAGACCAATTCCTGGATTAACACATAGGATACTTTTTATCCCGATAATGTGTTTCCTTGGGATCATCGTTCTTTTTTACTCGAGCGAAGCCGCGGGCAGAAGCTAGTAGTCACTAATTTTCCTGATTTATATTATCTTGGCCTGAAGAGAATTATAATTTTTCGTTTATTTTATTTATAAAAACATGTTTATTTATAAGTGAAAAATAAAGTGCTCAAGGTCCTTGGTACTTCTGCTGTTGTGTAGTTTGAAAGTCAGACTATAAATTATTAAAAGTGTCTACTTACCTGGTTAATACATGCATAGTAACATGTGCCATGCTACTATTCAAGTTACGAGTATTTAGTGTGAATGCTATTTCACGTTAATAAAAATAAATCTCCTATCTAAGCTTATGTGTTTTATTTTTTGCTGTGTAATAATGATGCGTTAATATTTACAACAAGCAAACATTAAATGAGTAGGTATAAAATAGCCATCGTCCATATTTAGTAACTAGTATTATTTTTTAATATTATGGCCTACCTTTAGTAGATTTAGTTTATCTTAAATAATATGTATCGTTTATGCGTTATCACAGATAATGTTCATGATTAGATTGTCAATGGTATTATAAAGCCGCTGACAAAATAAAAAAATAATAATTCTGCATTTCAAATGAATGCGAAATAAACATGAGTTTCAAAGACAAAGTTGTTCTCGTGACGGGTGGCAGCTCTGGTATTGGAGCAGCCACAGCCATCAAGTTTGCTGAGGAAGGTGCTAAAGTCGCTATAGTGGGAAGGAACAAGCAAAAACTGGACGACGTCGCAAAGAAATGTGGTAATCCTTTAATACTAGTGGCTGACGTTTCGAAAGATGTTGACGTCAAAAGGATTGTCAGTGAAACCGTGAGAAATTTCGGGAAATTGGATATTCTGATAAACAACGCTGGCATCGGCCAGACAGCAAGTATTCTAGCTGAACATGCTATGGCCACATTTGATCAAGTAATGTCGACAAACCTGCGCTCAGTGGTTTACTTAACACATCTTGCTGTTCCTCACCTTGTAAAGACAAAAGGTAACATCATCAATATATCAAGCGTTGCGGCACTCAAAGCAGTAGGAAAGGAATATTTTTCATACTGTACATCGAAGGCTGGCCTGGATCATTTCTCCAGATCTATTGCACAAGAACTAGCTTCAAGCGGAGTTCGTGTAAACATTGTGAATCCAGGACCCGTGAGGACTGATATCATTGAAAATATGGGGGCTAACAAAGAAACTGTAGAAGCTATTTACAATAACATGGAGAAAATGACTGCACTGAACAGGATTTCTGTTCCCGAAGAAATAGCTGACCTGATTCTGTTTCTAGCTAGTGACAAATCTGTAGCCATTACTGGTTCATCTTTCGTCAGTGATAACGGAGCATTAGTGAAATATGCGAATACTGTCAACATGAAGTTGGCTAAATAAATACTAAGTTACAATATTTTTTACTAATAATTGTAACCGTGGTCAATTGCAACTGTAACCCAATTTGATTATTTTTAATAGCCGTAGCCTGAAAAGCAGTATGCACCCTAACTTTCATTTCATTTAATTATTTATAAATTAAAAATAAAGTGATTAATGTAATACAAAACAAACAAATTCCTTCTTTTTTATTTTTCTTTTTTTTTTAAACGTTGCCCCACACTAGGATTTACTTTTTTTTTTACGCAGCGCTGCAGTCGATCGCTCAACCACTGCGCCAACCGTATCGCCAATTATTGTGGTTTTATCTCACCTGTGTAATCAATGCAAAAAAATAGAATTATTCTATTTTTTGCTTGTGCCGTTGCATAGTCATTCACGCCTTTGGATGCTCTTAAAAGAGAAAAAGTCTTGGTACATTTTTTAAAGTATTATCTTATTATGATGTACATCACTTGTTAATACGAGTTTAGCAACGTGTGCTAAACAGCTAATCAAACTATTATATTTGAGTGAAAAGTGTTAGTGTTTTTTAGGGTTCCGTACCTCAAAACGAAAAAACAGAACCCTTATGGGATCACTTTGTTGTCCGTCTGTCTGTCAAGACCCTTTAACTCGGGAACACGTGAACGGTCCCGTGAAAAAATTTAACTTAGAATAATATGTTAACGTGAAAATAAATTACAGCCGTTTATGTCGCAAGAAACGTACCTACATTTCGACACTCTCAAGGGAATCAAATTTTATAGAGTACTTTCTGTTGACGTTATAGAGTACTTACTACTAAAGTACTCTATAGTACTTTCTGTTTGTAGTTACTTGCAAAATTTCATAGTTCTAGACTATGAAATTTTGCAAGTAACTACAAACACAGACAGGCTGCAGGCAGGCAGGCTGTATACTATAAATACAGAGAAAAGTCTGAAAACTATACATTTGTAATAAAATCATATAAACTATAAATTCTTTTTAAGCTTTTGTCCGCGATTGGGTCCTTGTGAATGTCGGTTATCACGGATGCAGACGAAGTCCCGGATTAAAAAGTAGCCTATGTGCTTTCCCAGGGTTCAATCTATTTTCATAAAAAATTCATTAATATCGTTCAGCTGTCGTGGAAGCGTAACAGACAGAGCTCTGATTTAAAATATTAGTATGGATATGTACCTACAAATGTGTACGGAACCCTCGGTGAGCGAGTCCGACTCGCACCTGTTTTTTGAAATGTAGGACTGAAAATTATAACTAAAACTTCTAAATAATTTTCCAGTTTTTTTTGCTGTATCATAATGACTATTTTATTTTGCCTATTCATCATGACACAAACTTGTTTATATTAAGTCAACATTTTACAGAAATACATATCTCAGCTACCTATAATTACCATTACCATTACCTATAAAAATAATTATGATTATATACTATTAACTAGCTGTTGTCCGCGACTTCGTCCGCGTGGTTATGAAGACATGAAGTTTAATGATGTTAAACGCAAACTATTTTTATATTTCAGTCAACAGAAAATGCCTATTTTAAGGTACCAATTTGTAAAAAATTGATGTTGTTATTTTCGTAAACCCTACAACCAACCTATATCATCACATTTATAGTTGTATTTTCAGGCTGCAGTTTATTTTAATTCATTATAATATATATTTAAAGAGATGGCATTTGTGATTATGATACAGTGGTCTTCTTCGTGTCGAATCCATGGTTGTGTTCTTTTTTTGTGTTAGACTCATATCCGTGGTTGACTGCTTGGGCCCAGTAGTGGGGTTTTTAATGTCCTCTAAGGGCACTGTAGTAAGTATGCCATTGTCTGGTCAGGAGCACCGCACTTACACTTGGTGGGATTTATAATCCCCCATTTTGTTAGGTTGTGTTTGCAGCGGCCTTCTTGGGAGCACACTCTATTGACCGCTTTCCATTTAGGCCACTGCAAATCACTTCCGAGAGCCAAGAATTCCTGGATTGAAAGAAGTTCAGTGGCGGTGGGTGATGTTCTCACAATTTTCGTCTGACCGTACGTGGTCGGTCCTGGATGGCCTTTGTGCTGAGGAGAAATTTTTTCCGACTCTTAAGTCTATTCGAAACTGTTGTATGTTTGTAGAGGGGATGGATAGTACAGATTTTAAATGTGAGCTTTCTAAAATTAAATCTATAGTTTTACAGAAAACGATGGTCAATGTGGTATAAAAAAAGATGTATAAAATATTGTCTGGAATTTGGTAATTAATATGGCGATATGTGAATACCAGGTTATACGAACTTTAAGATACTTTTAACCACAAAAAAGCATCACAGTAGTACCCAGGCGAAGATACAAAGAAATATTTGAGCTATAACTTTATGAATATAATAACTAAAAATATTAAGACCTCGATTTGTTTGAATTTCATTAACTTGTATTTTCTATTTGTTGTAGTATAAGTCATCAATAAATGTTTGTTGAACACATAGAGTTAGGTTATATTCCCTTGAACTGGCCCTGTCGTAAATTCTGTTTCTACGTGACATGACGTAACTATATTCTATCTCTCTGCCAATTTACAGGTACAAAAAGCCAAGGATTTATACATATAAACTTGTGAGAGCAAGTCCAGGCTGTCATAAAATTCTTTCCTAACAAATGTCTCCTACTCATATAAACTCTAGACTAACTGAATTTCAAGTCGGTAGTTCAAAAATGAATCAAAGCTTTCATACAAACTTTGCAAAGTCATTAGACCTGTTTAATCCGGCCCTGTCACAAATTAACTACCTCCCTGCCAGATTTCAAGTTTGTAGCACCAAAAATGAAGGAATTTCATACAAATTTGTGAGAGCCATTAGACCTCCGTAGCCCAGCCCTGTCGCAAAATCCGTTCTTAGCGGACGTATACTAACTATTAACTACAGCCCTGCCAAATTTCAAGTCTGTAGCACAAAAAATTAAGGACTTCCATACGAACTTGCGAGAGCCATAAGATCTTAATACGGCCCTGTCGCAACAAACGTTCTTAGCGGACGTCTCCTAACTATGTACTACCTCCCTACCAAATTTTATCTTCATATGTCAAGCGGTTTTCGATATTTCGTGATGAGTGAGTGAATGACCTTTCGCTTTTATATATATAGATTTCTTATTATTATATTAACGAGTTTTACTAACGATGAATATTTCCATAAATGCACGACTTCGTCACTAGGATCATCCATCACCAACTTTCCCTTAAATATGCCTTTGTGGATCTTGAGGAGTCACATTGTCAATACCATCCCGAACCTACCTTCTATACAATCAGATCACGCTCTACTGGGACAGCTCGATTATTACTGATAGGTTTATTCTTGCTAATACGCCTGATATCGTGTTTATCGATCGGTTGGTGAGTCGTTCATTATTTGTTGATGTCACTATTCCTCAGTATGATAACATCGTACAGTTGATAATGAAAAGATCATAATATATAATGTACCTATCGATCTTGTTGATTAGGTTACCAGCTTATGGAATATGAACTCAATAATTAGTCGAATCTGTAAATGGTTTGAAAGCAAAAAGGTTTACCCATTTTGAGAAACTATTACTCAACAGCTGGGTCAACGGTCTCATGCCGAAAGTGGTCGTTTTGGACATGACATGCGTTGTGAGAAGATCCCCAACCAACGTTACCAACGTTAACTTGAGCTTTCGTTAAGGGTAAAGAAAAAAAGAATTATTGCAATTTGTTATTTCTTTTTTTATGAGTATATAAAAAATATTATTACTAATTAAATGAAATACGTTAAAAATGTTTGTACTATCAAATGATTACGTGTTAGATAATATTATTATGACATAACTTTAATTTTATGTGATGACCATTTTCAATTATAAGACTTAACCTTCTGTCTGAACGGTTTGGTCTATGATATTTACAACAAGCAAACAACAAGTGAGTATAATATAATCATCATTGTCTATAGTCCGTCTGCTAGTATCAGTTTTAACGCACGACCTACGTTTAGGGAAATTCGTTTAAATTTATAATAAGATTTTATCGTTCGTGCGTCTCTGTTTATCACAGATAATATTTTAGATAAGATATAGGTATTACCGATTATATTACAAAACTGTTGTCCGAAAAATGACTCAGTTCTGTAATTGAAATCAGTGAAATATAAACATGAGTTTCCAAGACAAAGCTGTTCTTGTAACTGGCGGCAGCTCTGATATTGGAGCAGCCACCGCGATCAAGTTTGCTGAAGAAGGTGCAAAGGTCGTTATAGTGGGAAGGAACAAGCAAAAACTAGACGACATCGCAAAGAAATGTGACAATCTTTTAGTGTTAGTGGCTGATGTTTCGAAAGATGTTGACGTCAAAAGAATAGTCAGTGAAACTGAGAAATTTTGGGAAATTAGATATTCTGATAAACAACGCTGGCATTAGCCACACAGCAAGTATTCTAGCTGAACATGCTATGATCACATTTGATCAAGTTATGTCGATAAACCTGCACTCAGTGGTTTACTTGACTCATCTTACTGCTCCTCACCTCGTGAAGACGAAAGGTAACATCATCAATATATCAAGCATTGCTGATAAGCACTCAAAGCAAAAGGAAGTAATATTCTTCATACAGTGCATCGAAGGCTGGTCTAGACCATTTCTCCAGATCTATTTCGCAAGAATAGCTTTAAGCAGAGTTCGTGTGAATATTGTGAATCCAGGACCAGTGCGCACTGATATTGGTCAAAATAGTTTCGGTTTATCTAAAAAGCGCACAAAATGACAACTCTGAATAGAATTTCTGAACAGAAAAGAATAGCTGACTTTGTTCTGTTTCTAGCGAGTAATAAAGCTAGAGCTATCACTGGTTCGTCTTTTGTTAGTGATAATGGAGCAATGTTGAAAACTTAGGTCAGTTTTGACTAGCCAAATAATTTATTTTTTCATTATCAAATTGTCTCTATTCCAACCTACCTTGTTGTGAACCATTTGCAGAATTAAATCTTATTGTTAAACTAGCGGCTTTTCACGAGTGTTATCAACATATTTCAACAAATTTACACAAACCATTAAAAGAGTATACACCATAAACCATCCCATAAATAAAAAAATAACAAAAAAAAACCGCATGAAAACCAGTTTAGTAGTAGACTGGCGGCAGCTCTGGCATTGGAGCAGCCACTGCCATCAAATTTGCTGAAGAAGGTGCGAAAGTCACTATAGTGGGAAGAAACAAGCAGAAACTGGATGACGTCGCAAAGAAATGTGGCAATCCATTAGTACTAGTAGCTGACGTGTCGAAAGATGTTGATGCTAAAAGTATTGTCAGTGAAACCGTGAGAAATTTTGGAAAGTTGGATATTCTGATAAACAACGCTGGCGTAGCCCACATAGCGAGTTTTCTAGCTGACCCTGCTATGACCACATTTGACCATGTAATGTCAACAAACCTGCACTGACACATCTACACACACACATCACACACTCACATCTGTTACTTGACACATCTTGCTGTTCCTTTCCTTGTGAAGACGAAAGGTAACATCATCAATATATCAAGCGTTGCTGCACTCAAAGCAAAAGGAAGTAATATTCTTCATACAGTGCATCGAAGGCTGGTTTAGACCATTTCTCCAGATCTATCGCGCAGGAACTAGCTTCAAGCAGAGTTCGTGTGAACATTGTGAATCCAGGACCCGTGAAGACTGATATCATTGAAAATATGGGAGCAAACAAAGAAATTGTTGAAGCTGTTTACAGTAACATGCAGAAATTGACGGCATTGAACAGAATTTCTGTTCCCGAAGAAATAGCTGATCTGATTTTGTTTCTAGCTAGTGACTGCAAATCTGTTGCTTTTACTGGTTCGTCTTTCATGAGCAATAACGGAACATTAGTGAAATTTGCGGATACTGTCAAATTTTGCACGTCTAAATAAATACTTTATTAAAATATTTTTCTTCCAAAACTGTTGTAACTATTCCTATTTTTCCTGTTTTATATATAATCGTGGCCTCAAGAGAATTATGATTTTTCGTTTATTATATTTATATTAACATGTTTAACATTAAAAAGAAAGTGATCAAGTGCTTGGTACTTGTGCTGTTATGTAGTTTGAAAGTCAAAATATAAATAATTTAAAGTGTCTTGTTAGTTGTTTATTACAATAATTGTGTAGTAGTGTAGTAAACAAGTGCCATGCTGCTATTTAAGTTACGAGTATTCAGTGTGAATGCTATTCCACATTGATAAAAATAAATCTTATATTTAAAAATCTTCTGTGCGTGTGTATGAAAGTGAACTCCTCCTAAACGGCTGTACCGATTTTGATGAAATGTTTTGTGTGTATTCCAGTAGATTCGAGAATGGTTTAGAATCACAATTACACCCGGTAGGTGGCACTGCAGTCGAGTTGTTGGACTTTTTTATTTTAAGGACAGGACAACAACGTCTGCCAGGCCCGCTAGTGTATCAAATAAGCTTTTGTATTTTATTTTGTGTCGTGTTACAATGATGTGTTAATATTTACAACAAGCAAACATCAAATGAATAGGCTTAAAATAGCCATCGCCCATAGTCCGTAGCGAGTATTATTTTTCAATAATATGGCCTACGTTTACTAGATTTGGTTTAATCTTAAATAATATGTATCATTTATGCATTATTATAGATAATTATTCTGATAAGATTGTCAATTTTATTATGAAGCAGCTGACACGATAAAAAATACAATTCTGTATTTGAAATTGGTGCAAAATAAACATGAGTTTCAAAGAAAAAGTTGTTCTCGTGACTGGTGGCAGTTCTGGTATTGGAGCAGCCACCGCCATCAAGTTTGCTGAAGAAGGTGCTAAAGTCGCTATAGTGGGAAGAAACAAGCAGAAACTGGATGACGTCGCAAAGAAATGTGGCAATCCATTAGTACTAGTAGCTGACGTGTCGAAAGATGTTGATGCTAAAAGAATTGTCAGTGAAACCGTGAGAAATTTTGGAAAGTTGGATATTCTGATAAACAACGCTGGCGTAGCCCACATAGCGAGTATTCTAGCTGAACATGCTATGGCCACATTTGATCAAGTAATGTCGACAAACCTGCGCTCGGTGGTTTACTTAACACATCTTTCTGTTCCACACCTTGTAAAGACGAAAGGTAACATCATCAATATATCAAGCATTGCTGCACTCCAAGCAATAGGTAAAGAATCTTTTTCATACAGTACTTCGAAAGCTGGTCTAGATCATTTCTCCAGATCTATTGCCCAGGAACTAGCCTCAAGCGAAGTTCGTGTAAACATCGTGAATCCAGGACCCGTGAGGACTGATATCATGGAAAATATGGGAGCAAACAAAGAAATTGTAGAAGCTATGTACAAAAACATGGAGAAATTAACGGCATTGAACAGAATTTCTGTTCCCGAAGAAATAGCTGACCTGATTCTGTTTCTAGCTAGCGACAAATCTGTAGCCATTACTGGTTCATCTTTTGTGAGTGATAACGGAGCATTATTGAAATATGCGGATACTGTCAAATTTAACACGTCTAAATAAAGACTTAAAATTATTTTTCTACCAAAACTGTTGTAACCTGTGAGATGCTACTATTCAAGTTACGAGTATTCTGTATGAATGCTATTCCACGATGATAAAAAATAAATCTCCTATGTAAGCTTTTGT
This sequence comes from Charanyca ferruginea, assembly GCA_947361185.1. Classification (NCBI taxonomy): domain Eukaryota; kingdom Metazoa; phylum Arthropoda; class Insecta; order Lepidoptera; family Noctuidae; genus Charanyca; species Charanyca ferruginea. Next base: position 7,894,854 of record OX376070.1, read on the forward strand.
GTTTTATTTTTTGCTGTGTCATAATGATGTGTTAAACAACAAGCAAACCTAAATGAGTAGGTATAAAAAAGTCATCGTCCATTATTCCGTAGCTAGTATTATTTTTGATTATGTAGCCTACGTTCAGGAGATTTAGTTTATCTTAAATAATATGTATCGTTTACCATAGATAATTATTCTGATAAGATTGACAATAGTATTATAAAGCTGCAAACAAAATAAAAATAAAAACAAATCTATATTTGATATTGAATAAACTTGAGTTTCAAACACATAACTGTGGTTCTCGTGACTGACGGCAGCTCTGGTATTGGAGCAACCACCGCCATCAAGGTGCTGGCAAGCAGCTGGGTGTTGCTGAGTGCGTCGGTATGTGGTTTAAGAAGGTTGTTAAGTGTATGTGAAGACTATGCTCGTGACCATGGTTTGCAATATAACGTGGCAAAACGCCAGTTCATGGTTTTTGGACTTGGTGCAGTAGATAAGTCCCCAAAATGTTCCGCCTGTTAGATTGAACGGGACGCCCTTGGAGAGGGTGAATAATTTTAAATACTTGGGTCATATTCTTATGCCTGACCTCAGAGATAATGAGAATATTGAGAGAGAGCGGAGGTTGCTCTCAATACGAGCCAACAAGATAGCCCGCAGGTTTGCTAGGTGTTCAAGGGAGCTAGAAGTCTCATTATTTAGAGCGTATTTTGCTACATCCCTTTATACCTGCAGCCTGTGGGCTCGTTACACAAAGAAGTGCTATAGCGACCTCCGCGTTCATTTAACGGTAAAATACTAAAACCAGCATAAGATGAACTTGCTTAAGAAGATTTATAACATGATAAGAAGCCAGCTTTAAATTCATAATTTGTAAGAAGAAAAATAGGGCCGAATTCCTTATCGCAATTTCAATAAATAAAAGATGGCTGAAATATGCTAGTACTATATAAATGAGACTACTGAAAAAGTTGCAGCCATGGTTACAAGAAGATACATGGTGTTTCTGGTTTAAGAACACAAAGTTTCTAATTTAACTAGGTACTACATATAAGTGAATAGTTTAGAAATTGATTTTTTTTAAGATGCTGTGGCTACGAAGATTAAGATTAAACCTTTGAAATGATTTTCCTGTTTTTTTTTGCTATGACATAATTACTATTTTATTTTGCCAATTCATCATGACACAAACTTGTTTATTAAGTCAACATTTCACAGAAATCTATATCTCAACTATATTTACCATTACAGTTACCAGAAATTTAATAATAATAATATCAATCTAATATTGTCCCACTGTAGGGCAAAGGGCTCTTCTCATACAGAGAAGAAACGAGCATTGATCATCACGTGCGCTCAAGGCGGATTGAAATTTGAAAACTGTTTTTTTTACAATATGATTTACACGGCTTACAAAACCAATTACTTAAACCAAGGTTGAAATAAAATATGAAGTAATAGCAAGAATTAAATATTCGTCTCACAAAACTGCTGGCACATAACCATTAAATTGGCGAATTTACTATCGAATACATCGCAGTCCGGGTTGGCTTCCACGAGCTTATTTAGTGCGGTCAACAGGCGCGGTACGGGAGACGCAGCACGGGCTGCAGTCCGACACGAAGGCACGTCTAGCAGTCTATGTTTTCTGCTACTGAGATAGTTGCTCGGTATGTAGAGTCGAATCAGCTGATTATGAATGTCAGGACCATCCGTCATACTTTTCAATATTTTGACCATAACGCCTACCTGGTCACATGCCCTTCTTGTCTCCAGCATATGATATCCCAGACATCCTAAGAGGAACTTGGTTGGATAGAGGTAGAGGTAGTAACCGAGAGTTTTTCTGTAAAGAAACCGCGAAAAACACTTTGAAAATTTGGCAACAGATGGTAAAACATTTACTATGAGTAGGAATAGCAGAGGCCTGAGTATTGACCCTTGACTTACACCAGAGCTTGTATGGTAGGGACGAGATACGTAGATACCCAGCTGTACAAATTGCTGACGATCACGGAGATAGTCAGCTAAAAGTCGTAGTAAGTTTAAACAGAAACCAATGGCGCTTAGTTTCAAAAGCAAAATATCGTTATTAACTCTGTCGAAAGCTTTACGAGAATCAAAATAAAACACATCTACCTGTCGCTTCTTGTCCAGATGTTTTCAAAAGCTTCAAGTAGCTGCTGAAGCTTTTGAATTTTTTTCCTGTTGCTCCAGAGAAACAGTCACCATTATAGCTAACGCTAGTCTTAAAACCTCCTTTAGATCGTAAGCTTTTAACATGTGGCCAAAATTCAAGTGGGTTGCTTTTTATATTATTTTCTATGCGCCTTATATACAAACTGTAGGCTTCTGCAGTACGATGCGAGTTTCTGAGGTCTGTAAAACTTTTGTAATCATCACTGCAATTGGTACGCTTCCAATTTGCAAGTAGTTATAGTTTTAGTTTGATGTCATTAATTATTTCTGAGGTAAACCAAACAGGATATCGTTTGCAGGTCGATTTGACACGATGTTTTTTAAGCATGCAGTGATCGATTTTTAAAAAGATTATATATTATAAAATATAAGTTCCGTCAGTGATGTCCAGGATAAACTTAGAAAGTACGTAATGAAATATAATCATTATTATACTACTTACTTCTTTTCATATTATTGTACTAACGAGTCTTCCTAACGCTGAGTATTTGGATATAGACAACTTCGTCTCTAAAATCATCCATCGCCAACTTTTCTTTAAATATGCCTTTGTGGATATTGAGGAGTCACGTTATTATCAATACCAAACCTGCCTTTTCGACAACCAAATTACTCTCTACTAGGGCAGCTCGGTGATCACTGATAGGTTTATTTCTGCTAATACGCCTGATATAGTGTTTATCGATTGGTTGGTGAGTCATGCATTATTTGTTGATGCCACTATTCCTCAGTATGATAACATCGTACAGTTGATAATGAAAAGATCAAATTATTATATAAAATTTCTCGATCTTAGTCATGAGGTTACCAGGTTTTGGAATATGGACTCAAAAATTAGTCGTATCTGTAAATGATTTGATAGCAAATCGATTTACCCACCTAGATAATCTATTGCTCAATAACTGGGTCAAGAGTCTCATGCAGAAGGTGTTTTGGACCCGGCATCCATTGTGAGGAAGTTCCTCATTCTGAATCCCCAACCAACGTTAACTTGAGCCTTTCATTGAGGGTAAAGAAAAAAAGATCACTGCTTTTTGTTATTGCTTTTTTTAAATGTAGATAAAAAAATTAATTATTAATTAAATGAAACACATTAAAAATGTTTGTTCTATCAAATGACGTGTTAGATAATATTATTATGATGTATACCTATAATTTTGTGTGATGCCCATTTTAAATCATGAGACTTAACCTTCTGGCTGTACGGTATAGTCTATGATGTTTACAACGAGCAAACACCAAATGAGTATATAATAGTCATTGTCCATAGTCCGCCTGCTAGTATCATTTTGAACGCCCGGCCTACGTTTAGTGGAATTCGATAAAATTTATAATAACATTGTATCGTTCGTGCGTCTCTGTTTATCGCAGATAATATTTTAGATAAGATTATCGATTATATTATAAAACTGTTGACCGAATAATAACTCAGTTCTGTATTTGAAATTGCCGAAACATAAACATGAGTTTCCAAGACAAAGTTGTTCTCGTGACTGGTGGCAGTTCTGGTATTGGAGCAGCCACCGCCATCAAGTTTGCTGAAGAAGGTGCTAAAGTCGCTATAGTGGGAAGGAACAAGCAGAAGCTGGACAACGTCGCAACGAAATGTGGCAAACCTTTAGTGATAGTGGCTGACGTTTCTAAAGATGAAGATGTTAAAAGAGTCATCAATGATACTTTGAAACATTTTGGTAAATTGGATGTTCTGATTAACAACGCTGGTATTGGGCAGTCCGCAAGTATTCAAGCTGATCATGCTATGGCAGTATTTGATAACGTAATGTCGACAAACCTGCGTTCAGTGGTTTACTTAACACATCTTGCTGCTCCTCACCTTGTAAAGACGAAAGGTAACATCATCAATATATCGAGCATTGCTGCTCTCCGGGCACTGGCAAAGGATACGTTTTCATACAGCACTTCAAAGGCTGGTCTAGACCATTTCTCTAGATCTGTTGCACAAGAACTAGCTCCACATGGTGTACGTGTGAACATTGTTAATCCAGGACCCGTGAGAACTGATATCATTGAAAATATGGGTGCAACCGGAGCAATGGAAGAAGCTATTTACAAATATATGCAAGAAATGACGGCCTTGAATAGAATTTCTGTTCCTGAAGAAATAGCTGATCTTGTTCTGTTTCTAGCAAGTGACAAAGCTATAGCTATCACTGGTTCGTCTTTTGTGAGTGATAATGGAGCGTTGGTGAAACATGCAGATGCTAGCGCGTTGGAAGCGCGTAGATAAATACTTATTTGCAATGTTTTTCCACCATAAATGATTTGATTTCTTGTAACTGTATTAAACTGGACATAATAATTTTATTATGTTTGACAGTCATTACATTTTATTTAAAATAAATTATACACAATCATGTGAATATAATTATTATTAATGTACCAAATATGGTGTACCTAATCAGGTCCTTTTACATAGTAACACCGACATATGAGCAACAGCTTATCGGATTTACTAACACATTCCAGAAAATGTTAATTTACTTTGATAATGGCTATTAAAATAGATAAAAATCTTATTTAAATACCTTCCTATATATTTGTTGATAACATATTATTTGCCCTATCATTCATGACAACATTGTTTTTAGTTTATTCATAAACCAGTCTTATCCGTTATTACATAAACGTTAACATAGGTATAATCCGCGCGCGATTAGAATGGGATGGAATCTTGTCAAAGTAAATGGAAAATGACAGTACTACATTATTAAGTATGACAACCATGAAACATTTTTGTTTATTTTCGTAGAAATAACGAAGAATCATGAAGGATCTATCCCATTCTCATCGCATGCGGATATTACCTCATGACCTATTCAAATAAATTTGTTAAAACGATTAATACATAATTTATTGAACACTTCATAGATATTGTGTTTTATTTATCAAGGAATTAGTGTTGTGTACTTTGATATAGAATGGTATTATCAAATCTCAGTTACTTACGTGACTAACTGCAGCCAATCACAACACACGGCTTAATTTGATAAATATGTTGATCGATAAACCTACATTAGCATAGTAGGTAGCTTATGATGTAACCACGGATATCTAGAAGTAACTATGCATTAATGAGTGGTCAGTCTTTAAAAATCATTAAGTGCCTATTTGAATCCTATCCTACTTTGTACTCCTAAAAGTTTATGAGAATGGATAAACGTTAGTTACTCTTTAATGCTTAAAAAACTGAACGGACGAATTAACTGAAATTTACACACATATTGTATACTAGCTTCTGCCCGCGACTTCGTCTGCGTGAATGTCGGTTATCGCGCATGCAGACGAAGTTGCGAATTAAAAAAACTTTTTTTCAAAAAGTAGATAACCGCCTTCAAAAAGTAAAAAGTGATAAATAACTTTAGCACAAAAACACATTACATTGGTTTCGGAAGCCGGTGGCGGTGGCTTTATGCTGTTTGTTTGTTTTGTATTGCCACCGACTTCTAAAACCAAAGTAATGTGTGTGTTCTGTGCTAAAGTTATTGATCACTTTTTAGTTTTTTCTTTGTTTGAAAAAAGTTTTTATTTTCCGCTTTTCAGTATCGCCTTAACATCCAAATTCATAAACAAACGGCGACACAGTTAAAACAGAGATTGAATAAACTAAAACGTCATATTTTTTTTGAGATTTTGTTGATTTTTTCAATAAACCTTAAATCAATTTCGATAAAATTTACATAGGGCGTATTTGGAACAAAAAAGGAATTTTGCAAATCCGTCTATATAATAATATCTATTATTATGACGGAGTTATGCCTGAACATACATAAAGAAAAATTATTAACCTCCTCCTTTTTTAAGTCGGTTATAAAGTAGTCTATTTCCTTTCCCAGGGTTCAAACTTCAAGCTATCTACATACCTAATTTTATCAAAATTGGTTCAGCCGTTTTGTCGTAGAAGCATAACAGACAGAGTTAATTTCGCATAGACTAAGTATGGAGTGATAGGACATTTTTTTTCCGTGGGATAATTTAGGGCTCATTCTTAAGTCTTCAAGGTCGAAGTCGCGGAAGCTAGCCTCGTCATACAACGCAATTGGAGACGCCAAAAATAATGCGACAATAACGTCATCCTCATGTGATAAAAACATACAAGGCCAAGGTCACGTAATTGACAAGTGGATAAAGAGTTTAACGTTTGGCTATTTTAGGTCCAGTACCTAGTGATCAACGATTTTACAAGTCATTGTGGGTTTACCTACTGTTCAATGTATTTAATATTTGCGTTGCAATAATTAGATAATATGTGTTGTTTTATTTAAATAAATAAATAATTAGTAATTGATATCAAAAATGTATTTTTATCTAAAAATATTCATCATCAACATATCAACCTTTACACGCCCACTGCTGGGCATAGGTCTCCCCCACGGGGTTAGCCGTAATCACCATGCTTGGCCGATGCATGTTGACGAATGGAATGTGTGTGAATGACTCAGAAGGACGCTGCTGCCCATCCTCTGGACAAAATACCTCTGTCGCCTTCTACTTAGGACTTTTAAAATATTTATGAAAAAACAACGATTTTATTAAAATGTTCTTAAACAATTTACGAAAACTAAAAAGAATACTAAAATGTACCATTTGCTCAATGCCATCAAAGAGTAAACAAAACAAAATTCAATCACAGTAGGTAAATATTTTGTAAATAACTCACCATCAATATCATTTATGTCCAGACGTCACGCATGAAATTGCGACTTTAATAACACAAAAATCGTTTTTAAAAGTCGAACCCCGCGTCTATAACTTTACCATCCGCGGCATGTAATATTGAAAAAAATAGAGGTATAATTCACGACAAAACGTTCACGGTAATCATATTTGAGCACGCTGCTCTCGTTTTGTACTTGCCTGTACCTGAGTACTGTGACCTGGATCCACGTAGATTTTAAATCGACTGGAAATGATAGCTTTGCAGCTTGTGTTAGTTGTACTTTGTAGATAGAGATAGATAGAGTAAATAGAATTTATCTTTGGCTACCTTTTTCAGTGTTTGGGTAACAAGAAATTCTTCATACTGGTATTTTATATATTATAGATAACACAAGCGGCTGCATGGGTGCATTTACTTGTGAAGAAAATAGAAACTGTGTTTTTTCATACAAAAATACTACCAAAATTTTCAAAAAAATATATCTCTTAGACCAATTTTGTCCGGTCAATTACGTCAATTTTGCCCAAATACGTAGTAGTATTAATTATTATTAATTATTTTTTTAAACAAGACTTACATAAGTTATGTCAGTTAGTTACTTTTATTACCTAATATTGTTGTAGTAACGTGTTTATTTTGGGGGACTGACCTATTTCCAAAATAAATAGATTGAGCATTTCTTGAGTCCAAAATGAGTGAGTCAATCCCGTAACAAGGATCAAGTAATTTTATCCCTTTCCTTCCTAGCGATGTAAGTAATCAGATGTTAGAGAACACACTTTAAACCACCTGCGCCGACAAAGATCATCGACGTTTTACCTCTCTATTGGTTAATAGCAAAAAGGTAACCAACCCAATAACAATTGGAAGCATTGCAATTGAGATACCATTTTCCAATTCCTACTAACGAACAAACAATAGCACTCACCTCTTAATAACTATTTGTGTACGTACTAGGTTTGTACTCGACTGTACCTGAGCGCTCTGACCTGAATACACACAGATTTGAAATCGACTGGAAGCGATGGCTTTAGGGCTTGTTCTAGTTTACCTTTTGTAGGTATAAAAAATACCTATTTTTTGTATAAAACGTTGAAACAAATCATGATTTTGGTAGAATACTACGATTGACGACGCGATTGGCGCAGTTGCAACGCTGCGTGTTGCTGGTTCGATTGCCGCATGAAACAAATTTTATTATTATTATTTTATTATTTATTTATTAATCAACGAAACTTAGAAATCTTACAAATAGAAAAATTCTATCCCAAAATCGTCTAGACGGTTTGTCTGGGAGATCAGACAGTCTCATTCTCGTAAATTAAGATTATAGAAACTTAACAATAATTATAATTATGACTTCAACAATTGGCAAAAATATTAAGAGTAGGTACTTAATGTTATCTAACAGATGATTTTGAAAGCGTTTTTTTAACTTATATATGTTTAGCTCCTGTCTGATAACCTCAGGAAAACTATTAAGTAAATAGTGTAGGCGTTTCTTAAGGGTTCTGTCCCCATAATAATTGCTGACCAAGGGCAAGTATGACTAGGTACGTCATACTTGCCCGCGATTACTGACCCCGTGCTGTGGCTGTGACTTACCGACGATAGGCTAGTAATAATAAATATTTGTATGACCTACAGGTAGTTGTTCCTGGTCTAGTTGTTTGTGTATGTGAGTATCCACGACAAACGAGGAATTCCTAGAATAAAATGTATGGAGCAATTGGAAATGAAAAATAACATTTCCCCTGTTATTTTTCATTTCCAATTGCTCCATACATTTTTCAGAGCGACTGTCCTAGACCCTTCGCAAACCAATTACTAGAATATTTTGATATTGTAAGGTCTGGTTGTTATCATTGTAATGTCAAAAGTGACAACCACTCTAGCTGTCAGTTTTGATATTTCAATAATAATCGGACGGACGGTTAAACATGTCGGCGAGGCAGACAACAAGATTAAGGAAATATGTCGTAGAATATTGAGATTTTATAAAACTGTTATCAAAAACATAGATGTAACGTAAATACAAAATTCTTATTATATGAAATATTGTGTATGTGAGTTTATATGTTTGTAAACAAACCCACAATACAAGAGACATTTCAAGGTTAGGGAGTCAAGGTTTTTAATAAAAAAGACATATTAGGCATACACAGTTTATTAGATCTTAGCGAAATTAATTCTTAAAATAATTTGAATGAGGTTCAAATCTGTCTGCCCTTTACTTTGTACGATTTAATTGACTGGGCACTTGACATTTTTAGGATTACCCAATTACATACTTCGACAACCACAAAGCTCAGATGAAGCACGTATTTACATAAGTGCCAACTACTTAACTACAGCCAAATTTAATTTTAATTTAGAATTCTTGGGCCATTTTATAGACAACGGTCATTTTGGACACCAGGTCACTTTCAGAAATGTGGCATGTTGTAATATATACTCGGTTTAAAACGTTTTCGCGACGAAACAACTGAACCGATTTTGTTAAATTTGGTATGAAGATAGCTCGAACCTTGAAAATGGACAAAAGCTTTTTGTCTACATCCACGATATCCGACAATCACGCGGATGAAGTGGCGGCAAAAGCTAGTTACATTTAAAAAAGAAAACCGCCTTCAAAAACTAAAAAGTGATAAATAACTTTAGCACAGAACACACATTACTTTACTTTCGGGAGTCAGTGGCGGTGGCTTTGTGTTTGTTGTTTTGTATTGCCACCGACTTCTGAAAGTAAAGTAATGTGTATTCTGTGCTAAAGTTATTATCACTTTTTAGCTTTTGAAGGCGGTTTTCTTTTTATTGAAAAATCTGCTTTTTAGTGTTTAGTGTGCGCCTTAACAACCAAATCCATTAAGAAACGGTGACACACATAAAATAGATTGTAAGTCCTCCAAAGATTGAAGAAACTAAAACGTCGTCTAAGTATTTTTTTGAGTATTTGTTGATTTTCTTAAAAAGGGCTGTATCAATTTTGGTAAACTTTATATGGGACCATTTCAGAATAAACCCCTTTCGAACAAAAAAAGAATTTTGCAAATCCGTTAATAATGACAGAGTTATGCCCGAAAATACATTTAAAAAAATATAAACATTCGGATTGATAACCTCCTCCTTTTTAAAGTCGGTTAAAAAGTGTCATTACACTGTGGATATACCAAAGGTTGTCAAACCGGTTCCTAAATACAACCTGTGTTGTTATTCATTAGAAAAAGAAAACTGTTAACAAAAAAAAAAGTAATTAATGTTAACATCCAGTAAATCAACATCACTGTACAAAACATAGTCGCGCACACCAGCGCTTGCAACTGACAACGCTATAATATTGCATAACTTATAAGCGTTGCAAATAAAAATCGTCACAACTTCAATGTGTTTGTATGCTGTCGTAGTGGCAATTGCTGTTCACGAGTGTACCTAATGTCAGTAGTTCAATTGTTATTGTTGTACCTATGATGTGCTTAAAACATTTTTTTTATTGCGTAAATACAAGATTAAACGAACTTACCTTAAGTGAAGTTCTAGCGTAATATTTGGCGCTGGCTCATAGAGCCTACGACAGTATAATAATCCATCGTGGACAGGGATTAGTATAATAACTATGATGCTAAGATCATTTCAATTCATTGTTAATTATGGTCACTATTGAAATCAAATAAAGTGTAACGTTTGGAATTAGTCTATACCTAACCTACACACATTTATACACACCATAATAATAGGTACACAATATAAGGTTAAGTATAAGTTCTATAACAAAATTATTTATAAATTATTTAAGACGATTTTCGGAAAAACTGATTAATATTTGCGGCTTTAAGAGTTTTCATAATAAATGGATAGCACTGTAAATATTCAGGTATTAAACTTAAAATAGTATCAGTTTTTTTTTTTTGTTTTTGTTTTTATCTTTCTGAAATATTGTCGGGTCTTACAGAATAATAAATGAGCAATAAAATAGTTAGGTACAAAGTTTTAGGTCAAGAGAAATTGATAATTGAAACAGGTGAACATGAAGAATCGGTTCTATCGCGGCGATAGTCATGACGTTCCATCAAATTATCACCGCGATGAGTCGAGTCTGTCGCCTTGTGCAGTTAATTTACAAATAATAATAATACCAGCATATTATTGTCTCACTGCAGGGCAAATCCCTCTTCTTATACAGAGAAGGCACGAGCATTGATCACCACACTTGCTCAAGGCCTCAAGGTGGATTGGCGATTTCAGACCTCACAATGTTTTCCTTCACCGATATCAGTGATGTCTAAGATAAACTTAGAAAGTACAGTCGAACAAGCTAATTGGTTTACAGGCAAAAATATTCATCTTTCTACTACACTAACAATTTTTTTACTACTAAAACTACTACTAATTACTAAAACTAAACTAACTAAAACTACTAAAACTTCTGTACTTTTGGGCCCTATCAGAATGTCAGCGCTGTGACGTTTTTTTAATGTTACAGCACCATGCTGAGATAGGAGTCTTTTGGCCTCATACAGGACCAACTTTCGTTTTCTTGTTTATTTTTTTATTTTAGTGTGTTTCTGTCCTGAGGGGCGAATAAATTATTTTTCTTTCTTTCTTTCTTACTAAAAAGTACCAGGGATGCCTAGTTAAGAAAATTTAATAAAATAAAATATTGTGCGTAAAAGATGAATATTTTTGCCTATAAACCAATTAGCTTGTTCGACTGTACATAGGATATTAAAAAAGTCACATTGGTACTTGATTGTGCCCGGTTGTCAACCCACAACCTCGAACATGAGAGGCGGGTGCCTTAACCATCATGACTGCATTTACAGAGTGTCAATTGAATTTGATAGCGCGGCGAATCTATTGCTGCCTTTCTTTTGGCTGTGAAGATGGCGCTTAAGAGTAGAAATAAACCATATAATGCTTACTTAATTTACGTATAACAATTCTAATTTTAGCCCAGACCCTTTGTGGCTAATTCAATGGATTGACCTTTAGTAGGCTTTGGGGACCCCTTAGTAACAAAAGTGGGGTCTCCAGAGTCCCAAAAAGGAAAATTTAAGGCAAGGAAAATGGGATCATTTGGGAACAATTAATTTGGAGCCCATGTGTATAAAGGAATTGGACAAAAAGTTCGTTTACTTTTTTTAGGTTACTTAATCCACGTGCCTATATTATTTTTTTATTCGTTACTAGCAACCCGCCCCGGCTTCGCACGGGTGCAATGTAATATAATTATACCTACGCATAAACCTTTCTCTTGAATCACTCTATCTATTAATGAAAACCGCCTTAAAATCCATTGCGAAGATTTGTTTTATACTATGTAAAGAAGATTTTAGAATGCTTAGAGGAAGGTCACTTTTATATAGGGTGACTGGTAATTACTGTACGATACTTAGACACGTGATTGTGTTCATGATAACAAACAACTTTCCCGAAGAAAAAAATATTTTTGTATTGGTTCACTTTTATCATAATGGCACAACAGCCGTATGAAATTCACGCGCGTGTTAGATTTATACCGATGTAATTAATACATAACAATGTAATTCGTGTTGTAATATGAAGTAATAATTAATTTCTGATTAAATGCAGTAGAAGTATAGTAAATAACATCATTTTAAATAGAATAAAGTGTGTTTAAACTTTGGATAGCAAATAAGTATGAATCACATTTGCTTGTCATCGTGAATCATACTTGTTTATCGCCGCTTATAAAAGCGAGTGTTCCGACTTCATTGGAACACTTTTGATCGAAACGTTGATCGGTACGGAGCTCTCGAAGAAAATAATAAGATAAGTATAACTATGATGATAACTATGAAAGGCTATGTATATGTATAATTTTAATATTAAATTATATGTAGCTAGTTGTTATGACATGAATGATGTAACCTAAATTTGTAAAATATTACTGATTTTAAAAGAGTGTTCATGGAGTTTCTTGCTCGTTCTTCTCCATAGAAATCTACCCTTTGGAACGAGCAACTAGATTCAGCTTTCTGACTCTGACAATTCAAAAGTACCTGTAAATGGTTGAATTGAAATAAATGATTTTGAGTCTGAAATATTACAATAAAATATATGTTTCCTAAACAAAGTATTTTCATTTCACTATTCTGTTCTTAAATAATAATATTCTTTGAGTATATAAGTATGTGTATTTAATGAAGAGCTATTCAATTGCTTTTAAATGTTGCCAATTATACCTTTTATTGTAACATCAGAAGTGGGATACCATGTGCTAAACTAATCTTACTATATTTTCAGGGTTATTGTTGCTACCGAACTGGAACCAGAGATTCACCTAAAGCTGCTTACTACTATCAAAGAAGCGTTGTCCAGTAAGAATCGGCAGGATGACGTGGCTCTCCCGATATTCGATCCCGCCACCACTGACAGCGGCGTAGTGGCGTGGTGTGCAGACAATGACAAGCTTGGAGAAGAGTTTGGTTGGAGCGACTTAACTAAAGTCGCAAAGGGAGGTAAGGCCCCCAAGGGCTCTGTTTTAATATGGTACGAGTCCTAGCAACCCCAAGAAGGTCGATAATAAGAACATTTCTGTGCTGAATTAACTTGAATGTACCCACACAAAAAAAAACAATAATAAAAAAATCTCGGTTTGATTGTATAAAGCTGTAATTTATTGTTCAGACTCGTCAACATCAGAATTTTAGTTTAGTTTTCTGCTTACGTAGACTAAAAAGCGACCATTAGATCAATTACCTGAGAAACGTTTTATGCCAATCCCAAAATTAGATGAGAAAACTCAGAAAAAGAAATGCTATACATCCATGTCATAAAAAAGAAAAAGAAAAATAAATTACAGTTTTAATAAAGATACATGATGTAACAACTTGTATTTTGAACGTGTAAATTCGACCAAATAGCAATTAAACTTTCAAAGATCAATGACTAGATGTTCGAGTCAATACTTTATGCAATGTTTCAAACTTTAAGCCTACTGACTTTACCATTCGCAAAATGTCTATTGACTCTATTGTCGACACAGGAGTAAGTTGTAGCATTATACGGGAATCTATTGCCAAATAACTAAATTATATATTTTTCCATACTCAATATAAGTACGTTAGTGGAATAGGTAACGGTAAAATACATATTTTTGCAACTATCACAGTGACAGTTAAATTTGAAGATATTTGTTTATAACTATATTTACATGTGGCCCGTGACCAAGATTTTCATATGATCTTATTGGTAGGAATGTGGTTAAATATCCTGACATTCAAATCACTGTAGATTCTGAAGGGCTAGCATGGAAAAATATTTTTCCTGTTGGCACTGAATTTAGTTTATTCGTTATTTAGAGCATCACATGCCAAAAGTTACGTCTTAACCGTAATCAATATGTTAGCTACTAGGTGTGGTAATGTGTCAGATTGGCCGAGCGTTTTGTGGAAAGTCCAATTGTCCATACATTACTGTACAGCAATCGACTGGTTTTTCACCTATTAGGCTGCTTGTTAGCAGAAACTCGAACATCCCGTGTATACAAGCTCGATTAGATGAAGTAATACTAGATAATAATATAATTATTGACGTAACGACCGATCATCAGTTAGCACATCAACGTCTTAAAATTGTTGCCGATACATTCAAAGACCGCTTTGACCAAACGCGTAGAGATAACATAAATTATAGCGTAGGTGATACTGTTTATGTAAATCAAGACCATAGGCGACATAACAAACTAACAGCAAAATTTTACGGACCCTACGAAATTATGAACATATTAGATAATAACAGGTTCTCATTAAGGGGTATTGGAAATCAGAGAAATATAATAGTTGCAAAAGAAAAAAAAAAATCGCCTATGGCCTGGATAGTGGACTGAACAAAACGCATTTATTATAATATTATTTTAAGATATGATTGTATTATGGATGGATTAAAACCTTAACTGTGGTATATTATGACATTCACAGGCTGCGGGTGATTAAGCTTCACTGACTGCGGGGTGTTTGGTCTACCCAGTAAGGTCTGATTATTGATTATACAATGACGATTATGAGACGATTACTGATATTGTAATTATATTAGTATATATTGTATTAATATTTGTTTAAGACATGATTGTATTATTATGGATGGATTAAAACCTTAACTGTGGTATATTATGACATTCACTGGCTGCGGGTGATTAAGCTTCACTGACTGCGGGGTGTTTGGTCTACCCAGTAAGGTCTGATTATTGATTATACAATGACGATTATGAGACGATTACTGATATTGTAATTATATTAGTATATATTGTATTAATATTTGTTTAAGACATGATTGTATTATTATGGATGGATTAAAACCTTAACTGTGGTATATTATGACATTCACTGGCTGCGGGTGATTAAGCTTCACTGACTGCGGGGTGTTTGGTCTACCCAGTAAGGTCTGATTATTGATTATACAATGACGATTATGAGACGATTACTGATATTGTAATTATATTAGTATATATTGTATTAATATTTGTTTAAGACATGATTGTATTATTATGGATGGATTAAAACCTTAACTGTGGTATATTATGACATTCACTGGCTGCGGGTGATTAAGCTTCACTGACTGCGGGGTGTTTGGTCTACCCAGTAAGGTCTGATTATTGATTATACAATGACGATTATGAGACGATTACTGATAATGTAATTATATTAGTATATATTGTATTAATATTAGTTTAAGACATGATTGTATTATTATGGATGGATTAAAACCTTAACTGTGGTTTATTATGACATTCACTGGTCGCGGGTGATTAAGCTTCACTGACTGCGGGTGTTTGGTCTACCCAGTAAGGTCTGATTATTGATTATACCATGATGATTATGAAAACGATTACTGATATTATGTAAACAAAATGTACCTTTATGTAATAAGAATATTGTGTTTGTACTTCGAGAGCGAAGTACTTGTCAGTATGGCCGTGTTAGATTTATACCGATGTAATTAATACATAACAATGTAATTCGTGTTGTAATATGAAGTAATAATTAATTTCTGATTAAATGCAGTAGAAGTATAGTAAATAACATCATTTTAAATAGAATAAAGTGTGTTTAAACTTTGGATAGCAAATAAGTATGAATCACATTTGCTTGTCATCGTGAATCATACTTGTTTATCGCCGCTTATAAAAGCGAGTGTTCCGACTTCATTGGAACACTTTTGATCGAAACGTTGATCGGTACGGAGCTCTCGAAGAAAATAATAAGATAAGTATAACTATGATGATAACTATGAAAGGCTATGTATATGTATAATTTTAATATTAAATTATATGTAGCTAGTTGTTATGACATGAATGATGTAACCTAAATTTGTAAAATATTACTGATTTTAAAAGAGTGTTCATGGAGTTTCTTGCTCGTTCTTCTCCATAGAAATCTACCCTTTGGAACGAGCAACTAGATTCAGCTTTCTGACTCTGACAATTCAAAAGTACCTGTAAATGGTTGAATTGAAATAAATGATTTTGAGTCTGAAATATTACAATAAAATATATGTTTCCTAAACAAAGTATTTTCATTTCACTATTCTGTTCTTAAATAATAATATTCTTTGAGTATATAAGTATGTGTATTTAATGAAGAGCTATTCAATTGCTTTTAAATGTTGCCAATTATACCTTTTATTGTAACACGCGCGCACGCCTGTGACCTAAAGTGAACCAGTACAAAAAAATAAATTTCTTCGGGAAAGTTGTTTGTTATCATGAACACAATCACGTGTTCAAGTATCGTACACTAATTACCAGTCACCCTATAGTTATTGGAATAGCGTGACTGGATAGTTCAAGTAAATTCCACAATTATATTTTATTAAATAAAACGTTGCCCCATACTACAGGAATTTCCCCTGTATCGTGAGTGAGTTTACAAACATTTAAACTCATACCTATGCACAAACAGCCAGAACTGAAACAACTACCTGGACAGATATTTGATCCGTGCGGAAATCGAACCCACAACACGCAGCGCAGTCAATCGTTCAGTTACTGCACCAACCGTGTGGTCAATAAGTATTTAAAATTTAAAATTAAGCACGCTGACGAAAAAGCATTCGATTTAAGTCGATTTTCGAGTTGTAAATACAAGTATCCTATAGCATTTTCGTTTAATTTTACGACAGGCATAATTCCTATCAGCCATTGATATCAAGACTTCAAACTAAATAAATAGGTATTAAGTATGAAACGAGGTATTTTGTATTTTCAGCCTGAATTTACCCTCTGCATGGCCTCTCTACTCTCCTTCCACTTCTCTCTATCCAGGGCTAATGTCGAAGGAGTCTAGATCATCCCGCCATCTCCGCCTGGGCCTGTCGCGATGTCGCTTGCCATGTAAAGGGACCAATTGGGTCATGCGTTTGGCCCAATGATCGTCAGACATGCGGTGGATGTGTCCAGCCCAATTCCACTACAGCGTGACAGTTTTCCGAGTGATGCCAGCTTCTTTAGTGATGGAATGGATGGTAGTATTCCTAACCACGTATTGAAGTCTTATACCCAGAATACTCTGTTCCATAGCTCTCTGACAAACAAACAAAGGAACGAACAACAAACGAGTATTTACAGTTAACATTTTGATATAATTTACATTATATTTTCTTAGCTCGCTCTTACTAGGCTCTTTGCAAAACAGAGAAGTACCTAAAGAAAATAAGAAAGCTACTAAAGTGGAGGGTAGCAAATGATCTGTCTAAAGAAAAAGGGTGTAATGATTGATCGAGATGAATCTTCGGAGGTTTCATAATACTTGCAAATGATGAGCCACCTGTTACTCGATTGTTCCAGGCCTTTGTTCAGTGTTTAGCATGTAGGCATTTTATGCGTTTTATAAGTGAATCTTTGTAATAAGGATTTTACGTCATGGAGAAGAAATGGTTTTAATAATATACGTTGAATCAGTCGAATATTAAAATACTTTTAACGTCGAATATTGTGGAGAGTAAAATTAGGCCAAAAGCCTCTTCACTTACACAGGGCCTCAAGTCTGCTATTACAATAGTGTCAGAATGGTCTATCATTGATTTCATAATTGTTGATTTTGACAAGTTTTGTAATCGACTAATATAATGGCGTCATTATGAGTTTCCATTGGTCAACCACTGACACGCCATTGAAAGAAATGATATAGAATGGTAATCTTATACAAAATGACAAATGAATGACTGAATTAGGCGGTAATCTGCAAAAAATTTGACAGTTCCTTTGATCAGTGACCTACCATTACAACGTCATTGTACAGTCATTGCTTTTAATTCGACCGACCAGTGATCGACCATTATGAATTTAGCAGATTACGAACTTTTAGCAAAATGACAATGGGATCGTGTTGGAATGACGAAATTGCTGAAGGCAGATTGGCGATTACAGACATCAATTAAAAAGAAAAACATAAAACCAAAAAAAAAGAGGCCACCCCCAAGGGGCTTCAGTCGCCAGGCTTGGCCGATGCATGTTGACGATTGCAGTAGGTGTTATAGTACTCAAAAGGACGCAGATGCCCATCCTTTGGTCAATTTCCCTTTGTCGCCTAGAAATGGGGTGGTGCTATTCGCGGCCGGTTACACGGCTTGAACTGAAGGGGAATTCAACCGATTTAAAAAAATATTTCACCAATAGGATGTTATTCATGAGTGCTTTCAGGCTATATTTTATCATCATAAAGATAGGGATAAATAAGAAAATTTACACGGATGAAGTCGCAGGCATTACATAATTGGAGTGGAGTTGGAATGGAGTTTCTTGCCCATTCTTCTCCATACGAAACTACCATTTGGAATGGGCAACTAGATTCAAATTTTACAATATGACGTTCAAAAGTGCCTTTAATGGTCTAATTGAAATAAATGATTTGACTTTGACTTTGAATTATGAAATGAAAAAGTCATATTAATAATTGGCCGGTATGGAAACCAAAACCTTATGCATGAAAGCGAGGACCATTATAAATGCAGGGCTATCACGACACTGCTCACAACAATTTTGAAAACATTCACATTATTCCAATTTCCTGAACCGGCGGGGGTTCAATTTACCACATTAATACACCATCAAACCAACTAAGCAAATCCCTTCCTGTATCGAATATTAGGCCAAAGGCCAGAAGGAAATCCATACTAACGATAATGTTGCCATAAACCAATATATGGCTTCTACCCTCATAAAGGGGTGAAACAGGACATTAATTTGGTACAAATGTACCATTATCTGATAGTGTAGATCTTGTATACTCGTATTAGTTACTGTTATTGTGTAACTGTTTTAGCTAAGACATAGATTTGGAACTGTTATTATTGTTTATTAGATATTTTGCGGATAAGGGGCTCGTGGGCTCGTGGCTAAGTGAATTAATTTTTATTATTTTATTTTGTATTATTTTATACTGTATAATGACGTAATAAAATTCAATTTAATCATTAACTTATACTTTATAACTTGACATGACATGATTGTAATTATTACTTTTAGTATTACTTTTTATATTACTAGTAATTATTATTTTATTATTAGTAAATATTTTTATTATTAGTATCTAATTATTACTATTATTTACTCTTGCAATTTGACTAAATATGACTTAATGTGCATTGTGTATTATTGAATAATATTTATTACTGTAAATTGGACATCATATCGACTTCATGTATTATTATTATTTAAATTCTGTTATTTCTAAAACATTTTGTAATATGTTAAGCAAACCTTATAAAATTCTGACGCAGCATGTACGCACATAAACTCAACAGCAAACCAACTTTGTTGTTCGCAATGGCCTAACAGGGTTTATGTGCAAAACCCGACAATTTAATAATTATATTGTAAAATGTATGATGTGCATGAGAGCAGATAAATAAATAAATAAAAACTATGCTTGCCGCGGTCGGCCCGTGGATAGGTGACCAGTGACCAATTATTTCATACCGAGATCCCCCGTGTCTCGGAAAGCACATCAAGTCGTTGGTCCCGGCTGTCATTCGTAGATCTTTGACAGTCGTTATGGGTAATAAGAAGCCAGAAAGTTTGACAACGTGTCTTACCAAGACGTATCGTATTACCCAGTAACTTTGTTGTGGAGGTCAGATAGGCAGTCGCTCCATGTAAAAGACTGGTATTCAGCTGCATCCAGTTAGACTAGAAGCCGACCTCTATATGGTTGGGAAAAGGCTAGGCAGATGATGTGACATCTTACGGTTAAATTTTCTGCAGTTACGGTGTTGTTTCCCTTTATTAGAGATATTAACCACGCTTTGTGGTTTATATCATATGAATAAATTCGAGTTTTTCATGATCTAATGTGTTTTCCCGTTCGACTCATTGACTTCGTCCAACTTGTGGGACGAACGGAAATTCGTTATTATTTTTCCCAATCGTCCCACTAATTTTGATGATGGGACGAACGGGAATAATTTATTAATAATTTTTTTGGTCCTATTGGTCCCACCACTTTTCCCGATCGTCCCACTAACTTTGTTGATGGACGGGAATAATTTAATAATTAGGTATAGGTATTTCTTTTTAGATGTATGTCACCCTGGTACTAGGAGCGCATAACTGAGTAGTACTTATCTATGTCACCCTGGTACCTCTCCATGTCTCAAGTCTCAATCTTTCAAAAACACCTCTAATTACCCCGACTGCAAGGAAAGGGTTATGTATTTCGCGCCGGTAAAATAAAATAAAATGTTCATTATTAGGGGCATGTGCTTTACCTGTGGACGTTTCCCAAAATATGAAACAAAAGGATTTTTAAAAAAAAAACTTCTCATTTATGTAATGAAATTATTTATTGTACGGCTTAATAACTAATCAACTCTTAATAATTATCAGTCTCAAATGCGAAAACAAAAACAAGTACCGAAAAAAACAAAAAAAAACAAAAACCCTTATTATGTCCCTAGGTACAACGTACAAATGTACCTATGGACAGTACAAATGTACTTATGGACGGTAATGTACCTATGGACAAGTATTAAAATTGCAACATTATTTAAAAAAAAAACAATTAGTTCTTCTTAAAACAACAACAAATAGGCTCATCAAAACATAGAAATTAATAACAATTTTATTGTTTTTTAGAAGAACAATACTCATTATATAAATCTTTGGCAGAATCGTCACTATCATCAGAATCATCATCGTCTAACTTGAAACATCTTAGGCAAACAAAGTTGCACTCATCATCCGAGTCGAAATTGTCCTTGTGCGATTTAGGTACACATTTCTGATGATAGCGTCCTTCACACATAGAGCAAGTTAGCATATTTTTTTTGTTTTCATATTTTCTGCATCCTACACACATGACAATTGATATTTCAAGGTCTGCGAGAATGTTTATTTTTTTGGTCGAAGGTATATTTCTAGTACTAGGGCCCGGTTTGGAAGTCAGTTCGAAGGGCGCAGGTTTTTTCTTTGGTGCTTTCTTCTTTTCTTTTCTTTCCTCTATTTTTTTCTTTTTTTCAGATTTTATGATAGCTTCGTTTCGGATAGCTAATTTTTCCGGCGTATCGGTAAGTATTCTTGTTTTGCCTGGTTTCCTTCCACGTTGACATGTCTTTCTTGGCGGTGCCTTTGCAAAAGGACGTAAAGATTCCAATGTTGGAGAACTAACAGCGTTTTGAGGTCTTGAATTTGGTTTCAAAAGTAAGTCGCGACATTGATCTTGGTAATCATTTTCTAAACAATCATCAGGTATCAAAACTTCTGATTTGGTTTGTTCTCCAGGAACATCTTGTGCCAGAGTAAAACCAATATCCTCTACAAGTGATACTTGCTCCAAACATGTAACTGTGGTATCAATGACAGATTTCTGTGGACGATCAGTGACAAATGAACACAAAAAATCTTCATCTGTGAATATGTCCCTGTTAAACGGGGATATGCCAGTAACTTCAAATCCTTTAATTATATTTTTTGGGGTGAATGAGAGGGAGTATGCTTCTCCTATGATTTCGGCAATATCATAAATGGTGATAGGTCTCCCTGGGTGGTTCATCATCCACTTGTCAGCGGCCTTATTGTACTGCGACTTAAACGGTCCAAATACACATCTATCCAAAGCTTGTAAATTGTCGGAGGTATGTGGAGGCAGAGTTAAAAGAATTATACCGTTGTCTGAAGCTTTGTCAATGATTTCAATTGAAATGTGCTTCTCGTGGTTATCCATTGTAAGCAAAACTGGACGTTCTTTTGTAGGTTTCGCAAAGGCTATAAAATGATCTAAATATTGTCTAAAAATCTGTTCTGTGGACCATCCAGATTGATTGGCCGCTCCGACGGAACCAGGAGGCGCACCTTTAAGCATATTGTCTTTAAAAAACACCCTAGGAAAAATTAACATAGGAGGTACTGAGTTTCCGACTGCATTTATGCAGGCAATCATGGTATTATTTATCCCCCTTTCGCCAGAAGTTAATTTTCCTAACTGCTTAATTTTTTTCGGTGCTAGCACTTTTCTTGGTTTATGTACCGTCGATATCCCTGTCTCGTCAACATTGTATATAGATTCAGGTGGAAAATTATACCTTTTCAGCACTTTTTCGAGATTATCAAAAAAATTTGAAACATTTGCCCTATTAAAACTGGTAGCTCTGGCTAAACTAGTTGCTTCAGGTTTTCGTAGGGATAGTTCTGGAAAACGTTGTCGATAACATCTCAACCACCCCATACCAGCCATTTTGTATTGATGCCAGCTTTCAGGAATATTTTCTTTATTTTTTGCTACAGAAAACTGGTAGGCAAGTTCTCGGACTTGCCTGGAATCTAAACCCATATGCATGTATGCTGCCTTTTCTAAATATTCACGTAACAAAATCTCCTCAAGCTCTTGAAATACCTTTTTAACGTCATTCTTCAAAAGTTCTATAGAATTTTCATTCAGATTATTATCCTTATTGAGTTGAAAATATTTAAAAATTGTAGATTTAGGTATTTTATATTTTTCAGCCACTTTACGAACTGAGCATCCACTTTTGACCTCTTTAACTGCTTCGGATATAGTGTCTAGACAAATTTTATCCCGCTTCACTCCGGTTTTACTTCGTGGCACTGGGAAAATACAAATTTAATATAACTATTTGTATAGTTAATTAATGTCCACAAGTACAACCGATATTATGTACCTATGGACAGTCCACAGGTACATTCATTCCCCCGTCCACAGGTACAAATAATAAGACATAACCTAGAAAGTGTTGGATCTTTCTAAAGATCATTAATAGAATCGCAGAATGATCCTTAAATCAATGGGAAACATTAAATTCTGTAATGCATCTACAGTCACACTTCTAGGTTAAGTTATCTTACAGAAAATTATCTTGAAAATGCGCAAAAAAACTTACTTTTCGAATTAAAAATCTTCAACAGCACACAACAACAGATATATCACTGACAGCACAATGACAGTTAGTCAGTGTTGCCACTCGTCAAAAAAGGTTTACGGATGCGTTCAAATGACGAATTTACGTCTTTTAGTTTTTGAAATATTGATAGTGTCCATAGGTAAAGCCGTCCATAGGTACAACACTTGACCCTACCTGATATCTTCCAAATTCTGATATACAAGCCAATCTTTGTTTTTTTTTATTTATTTTGTGCTTACTAATTCTGTAAAATTCTTCTTCTTACTGAACGGATTTATGTCATTTAAGGTATCGTTAGATTCGTCACATTAGTCCAAGTGTTCTTAGATAGGTGACGACAAAAATAACTAATCGTGGCAGCTGGGAAATGCCATTGCTTGAAGTAAAAAAAAAAGTTTTTTTTTAAAGCTATAATATGGGTATCGAATTCAAGGGCTTATTTTAAGGATTCTAAAAATGTATATCATCACACTAATCCTTAAAAAATAAAAATAAAAATCACGTAATAAAACTATTTTTTCTTCAATATCTGCAATGTGGGAATTAAAATAAAGAGCTCATTTTAAGGATTCCAAAAGGGTACCTATGCCTTAGTAATATAATAATAATACAAAAAAACCGGCCAAGTGCGTGGTGGGCTACGCGCAATGTAGGGTTCCGTCTTTGAAACTACACTGCGGACCGACGACGGACGGACGGGCATGGCGAAACTATAAAGGGTTCTATGTTGACTTCGAAACTCTAAAAACAC
Source organism: Charanyca ferruginea (assembly GCA_947361185.1). Taxonomy (NCBI): domain Eukaryota; kingdom Metazoa; phylum Arthropoda; class Insecta; order Lepidoptera; family Noctuidae; genus Charanyca; species Charanyca ferruginea. The sequence continues at coordinate 7,918,844 of OX376070.1, forward strand.
GTAATAGTAAAGATACACCAGAATTGCAACAGAATAGACATCTTACGTAACTTAGAATAGGTATTCATAACTGAAAAGTCTCAAATAAAAAAATTAATTAGAAAAATAAAAAACCCGACTGCGGAAAAAGCGAACTTTAAATAAAAACTGAAAAGAAATAAACAAGTCCTGTAGTCTAGAATTATGTTTAGTATTATACAGCTTTGACATTGATTAGTGTTGAGATGAAAGGTTCTTGAGTGGCGACCACGAACCGCAGCGTTGGTAGACCTCCCACCAGATAAACCGACGACATCGCCAAGGTCGCGGTGTACGCAAGCGGCAGGTCGCCGCTCGTTGTGGCGTTCTATGGGGGAGGCCTTTCTTCAATAGCAGACTTCTTACGGCTGATGATGATGATGAGATGAGATCGAGAACATTTTTAATTAGTATAATTATTGGCCTGTAGTTGGACCCAACGTCAACCTTTGGAAAATAAGCAAAACCACAGTCTAAACATGTCTAAAGAACGTTCATAATTTAGTTTCACACCCCATGTTTGTTTTTGATACCAAGTTTAACACTTCGTATTAAAAGTTCTAGGTACCTACTTATTAAAAGTTCAGAACTCGAAGCAGGTTATGAAACCTTAATGTAATCTAATCTGTAATGTACTTATGTAGCTTGTTATTACTTAGTATTCTTAGGGTTCCGTAGTCATGGCAACGGGAGCCTTATAATTATGTTCCGCTGTCTGTCTGTCCGGTTGTCTCAGGGGAGTAATTTTTGAATCGTAAATGTACACCCTTGAAATTTTCACACTTTTTACTATGGTTGCTGTTATCCCAAATAACTATAATAATAATTATCATGTGACTAACTTTTTATCTTTTATTTTTGGTGTCGGTTTCCAGTCTACCCTGATGCAGCAGCTGAATACCACGGGTTTCTATCTTTCCACAACCTAGTCATTGGGTAATCTTGGTAAGACTAGTTGTCAGACTTTCTGGCTTCTTTCAATAACGACCGTCAAGATCTACAAATAACAGCTTTCTGAGACACGGAGGGGTCTATCTAACCCTAAATAGCTAAAATAAAAGAAGTACAAAATTAAAAAAAAGTGTAATGTGTGCATAGTGTTATATTGAACGGTAGTACGGAACCTTTAATGTGTGACTCCAGCTCATACTTGACTAATTTTATGACGCGCCGATGAAGTTGTAGTGCAGTTGCAGTTAAGTTCAAGTTGAGTGATAAACAGTATTATTGTAATCTTTGAACTGCGCGTAAGCTGCGCGGGAACTGCACGTCAGCTGTACGACAACCAAACTTACTTATAGTGTAGCCACATGAGAGAAAAAATATTACTCACTAAATAATTGAATAGAATTATTATAATATTAAAATAATGCCCCAGTACAGATTTTATTGCTTTTTAACTGTAATTTTGAGACGTCAAACGAATCTAGTAGAATACCGATCATGTTGCGTTCCGAAGCACGCACCAAAGACGCGCAACAGTAGAATGCCATTACTGCGCTCGCGTGACGCGAACTTGACGCGAGCGTGTCTGACAGCGGTACAGAATACGAAAAGCATTGTTTTGATCGAAACTTAACTGCAACTGCACTGCAACAGCACTTCCTTATTAACGTGAATTAGCCCACAGGTCTTGATCTGAGAGTATGTTTGTAAACACACTTACGATATACAGGAGAAATTCGAAGTGTGTTGCAACAAATTAAAAAATAAACGAATTCATCGGCCATGGTTACACTGCACCTGCTGCGGTCGGTCCGTGGATGGGTGATCACCTATTTCATACCAAGACCCCACCATACCTCGTCAAGCACATAAACCGGTCGGTCCTAGCTGTTATTCGTAGATCTTTAAGTCATTATGGGTAGTCAGAAGCTAGAAAGTCTGACAAGTAATCTTACCAGGGGTATTATTCCAGCATTGCGGCATTGTTCCAGCAGACACGTTGCTGTACCAGTGCCGGGAAGAAGGTATTAATTTTATTGGTATTTATTTTTATTATATTTTTATTGCTTTGGCTTGATTTATTTGATATTATTTTAATTTTGTTTCGATTCTCCTTATTTTTTTAAATTTTATTTGATTTTGTTTGATTTTATTTGATTTCATCTGATTTTATTTTATTGTATGTGTTTTATTTTTTATTATTTTATTGTTGGCAATTATGGGTGTAATTTACCTGAAATAAAATAATTTATTTATTTATTTATTATTATGTTACCTAGTAACTGGGTTATGCAGTGTAGATAGGCAGTTGGTTCACTAACTTTTAACTTTGCTGTCATTCCTTAACTTGTGCTACTTTGTACCTACTTTAATATAGTGTTTTTTTATGCAAGGTACATTGTATTCACGTAATTATAATATATAATTCATGTAAATGCAAATATTGTAAACATCTTTTTTAAAAAGAGTAATTATAGAGTTTCTTGCCCATTCTTCGCTATACAAAACTACTTTTTGGAATGGGCAACTAGAATCATTTTTTTCCCATTTGAAGTTCAATAATTCAATCATTATCGTCATTTCAGCCGAAAGACGTCCACTGCTGTACATAAGCCTCCCCAAGAGGGGGTTTTGCCATAATCGCCACACTTGGCAGGCGGGTTGGCGATCTCAGTATGGTTGTTACAAAGGCACAGAGAACTCTGCTGCCCGTTCTCTGTGTAAGCTCCTTGTCACCTCTTACAACACCCACGGGAAGATATGGGATGGTGCTATTCTTTACGTCCGACATCACACGGACGAAACGGAACGAATAGTTCAATGGCGTAATTGAAATAAATGATTTGACTTTGACTTTTTCAGAACATTGGTATTCAGCAGCATCCCATTAGACTGAATGCTAACATACCTAGTTGGAAAAAGGCTTGGCAGGCAGTTTATATGTTTCACAGATATACTGTGTTTCACAGATACACACAGAACCCGAAGCTTTTTACTCATCTCGACACGGAACCCGGTGACCCGGTTGACCGCTATTGACCCAAACCTTTGATTCGATGTCACTGTACGGCAACAGCAGTGTCACAGGAAATCCCGCTCAAAACCTCACAGACTTCAACAACACAGTTCAGGTGCACAAATATGTGGGTCGCGAATGTTCACACAATGGTTGTTTATTGTTAGTTTGTGAATAGAGCTTTAGTACAAAGAAATGTTCTTTTTAAGCTTAACAATAGACTGTATGTGTTAAAGTAAAATGATTAACTTTAACTTTACTTAACTAAGTGCAGTGACTTCACTTACTTAAGTAAAGTTTCAGTCACTTTTTCACAACTTTGTCACAACAGGATTTTGGGGTTCCAGAGCCAAAAGGTCCAAACGAAACACTTAGGTAGGTATGTTCTAGGTCATCCGCCCGTCTGTCTATCCCTGTGTCACAGGGCTGTGTGGTTTGAACTGTAATAGTCAGACACTTGAAATTTACTCAGAGTGTTATATCTAAGGCCGCTATAATACAAATAATATAAAAGAGTCTCCGCATACAAGAAAAGCTTTTTTTCGCGGCGTTTTTTCATCATCATATCAGCCTTGCCATTCAGTGTGGGCAGCCCGTATCCATCAGCTGTCAGTCTATATCTTTTGCTATAGCAGTTCTTGCTCGATCTTAGTATTGTACGGTGTTACGAAACCCTGCATTTGCAAGTGCGACTAGCTCTTAGCCGATTTCTAATATATATATCCAGGAAATGGACTTTGGGAATGGTTTTTATTTTCTTTAAAATGGTTTTTCATTCAATTTCAAATTCGTTTAGGTACTACCAAGTTTGATTGCGTATCTACTATGAAAATATGCAGTGGTAGGTAACTATTTATCTTAAAACTACAGTCAATGAATCGATAGTGTTATCAATTATATACACAACATAACTGATTGCAAAAATCTCAGTAACACGCTGAAAAGTGTAGAAATACTAAAGATAAAATAAAACTACAGTAAGTATTTCAGGTGAATAACAAATACAACAAAACAAATAACTACGTCATGCATTGCGAAACTCGCAAAAATTTCGTAACTGCAAAATGTATGCTGTCAAAGGTTAAAATTGAATTTTCTATTCCGAGCAGTTCGAACAAAGATTTTGTTTAAAAAAAAAACATGTGTTTGCTTATGTACTGGGAGTAACATTTTTGTTTTGTTATTTTAACAACTGTTTTTTGCCCGGGACTTTGTCCTTGTTGAGAAGTTGGGGATCCCGTTAATAAACTTAGGTTATCCCTGAGTGTACCTATTAAGGTAGGTTCCTATTAGCGAAAGAATTTAAAATCAGACCAGAAGTTCTGCAGATTAGCGTGTTCGAACCACCAAACAAACAAACTATAAACTTCAGCTTTACAATATTAGTAACAATCTACAATCGACAAAAAAAAAACATAACTTAACATAAACAAAAATAATAATAACCCCTGTGGTGCCGGTCGCGAATAGCATCACATTTCTACCCGTGGGTGTCGTAAGAGGAAGATTGACTGATTTTAATTTGAACGACCAATCACAGCAATTGACATGACTTTGAAACACAGTTAGTATACTTTTTGGCTATCGAAAACTGGGTGCTAGGCTTGATCTAATTAGTAAAACACGTGTTTAGCCGTGTGGTACCGGCCGCGAAAAGCGCCATGCCATTTCTACCCGTGGGTGTCGCAGAAGGCGACAGAGGGATATTAACCAGAGCATAGGCCGCAACGTCTTTCTGAGTATCATAACACCTACTGCGATCGCCAACATGCATCAGCCAAGCATGGCGATTACGGCTGAACTTCCCCCACCTTGGCGAGACTTCTTCCCAGCAGTGGGTGTCTAAAAGGTTGACATGATGATGCTGATGATGACAAAGATAACATCCAATTTAAAAATGTAAGAAATAACTAAACATAAATAAAAATAATGTTTTGCTAGAGACGAGAAATTTTTCACTAAACACATAGAAATGCCTTTCTCCGTAAAACTTCATGAAGAGCTTCGTTTTGTTTATTTTTTAACACAGATGACGACTTCGAGTCTCCAGTAGAAAATTTATAAAGTTGTCTCCGCCATTTGAGCCGTACTATATCAGATAAAGTGAGACCAGCTAAGTTAACAACTGAATACAAACACCTGCCTAGGATTACACAGGACAAATCGGACTTCAACGTAAAAAAGCCACACTTTTATTAACGAAACTGTACAAAGTTTAAATCAAAGGCAAAGTTTTTAATATTACAACACCGCGTCACAAAAAATCATGAGTTTCAAAGATAGCTGAGGATTCTTTTTCGCTAATAAAACTCAACTTTGGGTGGGAAAATTTTGATTAGGAGAGACGAAATAAAAACTTTGCTCAAGTTTTATACAGCCCAATTAAAGTGTCTGTCGGGCTTTCAAATGACAAATTCATTATCCGTTTGATTCGTCAAAAATGTATTTTATTTTTGCCAAACAAAAGTTTGCAGCGAAATAATTTAATCAGATTGTGACTTCACCGAGGTGAGTTGAATGAGGTGAATTATTCAAAATGTTTTGTGAATACTCTTGTATTTGTTCTCCTTGAGTAAGTACTCATATTTTATTGAAGAACGTTCAATGAACTGTGTGTAAGTAGAAATAAATAATTTGAAAACTCAATATTTTTAAGCTTTTCATTAAACGATGAACACTATTCTTTGTTTGCGCTTACATAAAACATATTTATTTATACAAATAAATATATGATTGAAGACGTGCCTGTTTGTAATGTCAAAATAATAACTTTTTAATAAATACATATCAATTTCTACATGGTATTTATACATAACAAAAAGTTTATGACCATCTGTTTGTTCTGACTAATTTCCGAAACGGCTGGTCAGATTATGACAGGAAATAGAAGATGTTATACGATATCTGACATACACGTGGACGACGTCGCGAGCATCAGCTAGTTACGACATAAGTTTACTTCTAAAGGTACGTGAAGCGTAGGTACACTTGCATCGCTACAGCGGACGTGTGATAAACACGTGGATGTAATAGTACCTTAAGAGCGTGTATTCGATTCGTGACGAAAACTTCATGTTTTTGCGTTTTGCCCAGAGCAATATCGTAATTGTGTGAGCAGATTATTTAAAGACAATTTACCGTTTTAGAAAGATTAAGTCTTGATTTAGACAGCTACAGAGTAAAAGTATATTTTTTAATTATGGTTTTTTAGAGCGAAGACAATCCTTTCATAGCGTTTTACGAAAATAGACGTCAGAGTTAACTTTCAGGATGAATACAATCATTACAGTATGCCAAAATATTATGTTTTATGCGTTTTTCCAACAGGATATACAGTCTTAAAGTCTACCGAGCTACCGAGCCAAAATTAGGAAAATATTACTATTATGTATTAAAAAACAATGTTGAAAAGTACAAAATCGGTTCACTTTGTCAATTTTTTTTCACCAGTATTTATATAAAAACATAACTGATATATTTATTTTATGAAAATAAAGGTTATGCTTAATTTACAGAATATTTTTCAGTCCGTTATACGAACTCATTTATTTTAGACAATTATTTTAAGAAGCACTGTAAAACATCGCACGCTGTCGTGCGGGCGGACGTGTGATAAACACGTGGATGTAACAGTACCTTAAGTTCATCAGTGAAGTAGTTAGTAAACTCATTACTATCTGCTTCCAAAGATTCCTTTCGTAATGTGTATTCTACCCTAAAAACCGAACCACGACCTTTAACAGAACTTTTATCAAACCACCCTCGTAATTTTCTTACAAAATTTCCATTGAAGAATTTCCGGGAATTTACAATGAACGTTACTATGAGCCAAACTTGAAGAAACTAATACAACTAAATTAATATGTTTGTACTTAGTCAACCAGAAATATGTGCAGCATAGAGCTGGGATCAATCAGTGATTGCAATCCGCCGCGAACAGTGCAGTACAGCATAGATTATGAATTGTATGGAAATGGCAAGGATGTTCTATTGTCATAACATCACACAATATGTTTTCCATGAACAGTATGCACTGTACGGGAGATCGCCAGCCAGTTAAAACGCTGCTGGCCTTTCTTGAGGACCTGCGGTGGATCGAATGACTTACTCTCCACCCGTACGCAAAATACGCGCTGAAACGTGGAGTTGCCGACACATACAGTACCTAATGTTTAAAATGTAGAAACCTGCAAGAGCGACTATTGCCTGGTACAACCCTGGTAACATATTATATGCAAACACAAAAATAAACTATACAGCCCGCCTTTCAAGGCGACGATATACGCCGGCGACCTTGAGCGACCAGAGAATCGTATGCGCTCCGTCCAGAACGCTCAAAGTTTAGTTGAAAAAACTATTTAAAAGATGGTATTCTTTAATTTAAAAAAGGCGTATAATAAAAGATAGGTAATAAAATTGTCAGTAAGATAGCAAAAGTTTCGTTTAAATATTCCTGGTAGATTTTGTGTGATTATCAATGTTTTGTCTGCGAGACACAACTTCACGATTTAATTAAACTATTTATTGTGAACTTAATCAAAAATATCCACATACTAAATGATTAAGAGAATGTTCTGGTATAACATATATTTTATTCAAATTACACACACATTTTGACGTGATTGTCTTAAAGTAGGCGCGCACTATGAATTTTTCGCGGCGCGGTGAAAATGCGCTGCGGCGTAATGACGCACCGCAGTTTTGTAACAAAGACATTGTTGTATTGTGCGTCGCTGCGGTGAGTTTGCCCTTAAGTATAAGGGCAAACTCACCGCAGCGACAAAAAGTTTGTAACAAGACACAATTGATTTGCGGCGCGGCTGTCGAACGTCTTTTTGTAACACATTAAAAAAGCTTTGATAACGCGCAGCACACGGCAATTTGCTGTTACGGTATATTTTATTGTATTTTTCGACTAACGATGGCTACATCAATTGATATATTGGATTCTGAAGATTTGGATGAAGAAAAACAAGCTACTTCTACTAAACCCATACTAAAACTGATCACTTTGATGCGACATAGTGCCGTAGTATGCGTGTTTGCTGTTTTTATTTATTTTTGCCACATGTTAAAACGTTGTCGCATCAAAGTGATCAGTTTTAGTATCGTCAGTCATTGTACGCCCTAACACGGCGACGGTCCACCTAATGTTAAGAGGGTCAACCGCTAGGGGTGGTGGTGGTAGAGTGGTGGTAATGGTTAATGTTGGTGGTGGCCTATAGACACCTGCAATTTCAGAGGTCTTGCATATGCGTTGTCATGCCAGAAACACAGTTAACAGGATTAAGTTACTTTAAATCCATTCATCCTTTCCTTTCATTCCGAAGCCCAAATCACGGACCAAACCAAGCGTTCAATATTTGCGCTCCTCTTAGAGTCCTGCACCTTCCGGCTCTCTAAATCTCGGTGCCCTAGTGTCGCCAAATAGTACGTTGCGTAGTTTCCATTTACATGACTAATTAGTTGGCAAGACGCCAAGAACTGTCTGCTTGTATGCCAAGGTGGTGCAAGGAATTTACATGTGTACCTATGTGAGCATTGATTGGCTTCAGTGATTTATAGGATTGGATTAATATGTTCTACCGATTTTGGTGAAATTTGGTATGAAGACAGCTTGAACCCTGGAAAAGGACATAGGCGCCTTTTTAATCCACGATTTTGTCTGCATCCGCGATAACCGTCATTTACGCGGACCAAGTCGCGAGAAAAAGCTACTTTTACATACCTACTCGTAAGTTCTCTACCAATTGTTATTATCAATTTCTATTTTTGGTGATTCAACATTACGGTTTTACTTTTTATTTTTAGCGTAACAACTGAAATATTCTGAAAACTGATTGAAATTAGTCTTTTGTCAAATCTCATGACCAACGATTTGGTTAGCTCCTGCTAATTTGAATAGCCAATCACAGCACTTGACATGAGTTTAATAAAATAATCTGTTAGAAATTATTTTTGGACCGAGTGTTTAGGTAGAATAGGCAGATAGGCAAGTTAGTAGGTAGATAGGGACATGACAACGTCTGTCGGGTCAGGTAGTCTTATTAAATAATATTGTTAAATAAATCCTCTTTAGTTTCTGACATAAATTTCGTTAAGAAGAAAAACAAAAATGCTTCTGTTATTGTATAAAAAACGGCACGCACGTGTTCACGAGTAAACAAACCTTAAAACGCAACAATAGTGAAAAAGAAATGTTTGTCCATTACGAAAGTAATTAAATAAAAGGTCATAGCTGCGACAATACTTCATGATTGTAGATTGTCATGAAAAACGTGAAAAACAGTCGCCCGAAACCAAATGTCAAGCCGAAAACAAAATAACGAAAACGAAAAAATAACTGAAATAACTTTAACGTCATGGTAACTAAATTCCAAATATTTTTAATAAAAAAGTTGTAGACATTTTTGTTTGTTTACTAGAAGCTTCGTAAAAAATTTCAAAGGTCCGTTGTTTTAGCTCTGTGAGGTAAATATTATCGTGAATGTTTTTTTTGTGTTGAATTTTTTTTATATCAACACGGTCATATCTTTACAGGGGGTGTTTAATCTGATAAATAGTCGAGGTCGTCAACATAGAATAATTTGAATAAAATATTACAAAATCGTGACGTATTCTTATTGTTTTGGGGGACTTTTTAAATAGGTTTTCAGATTGTGGTCAGGTTTTGTTGTTACAAACGCCATGATTTATTTTGTTTGTTTATATACTCGTAAATTTCCTTTCTACTGAGAAACGATTACTGCTTTTTTTTAGTAAATTGTGTTTTTACTTTATTACTTTGTCTTATTTTTAAACCTCTACTGTTCACTATCTGTCAAAGTCAAAGTCAAAATCAAAGCATTTATTTCAAAGTGTCGGTCAGTTAGTCAGAAAGTTAAAGCTAGTTGCACGTTTCAAAACGTAGGTAGGTCTCTATGGAGAAGAACGAGCAAGAAACTCCACGGCCACTCTTTTAAATCAAGTTTTTTACAAAGTACTGGTTACATGATTCTTGTTGCTTCTATATGTGAAAACTATGAAGATAATCTAGAAATTCAAAACAATAAAAAAGAAGCAAGATAAAGTCCATGGCAGATAAGAGCTGACCAATCTCTACTGACAGCGCCCGTTCACGGACATGACGCGTGAATCAGCACCATACACCTCAACCATTTTGAAGGGAGCCGACGAGTGTTTTTTTAAACAAATATAAATTAGGTAAGTACTCCGATGCCAATAATAATAATAATAATAGTATGTGGGGACATTTTCACACACGGCCATCTGACCCCAAACTAGGGAGACCCTGTACTATGGGTGTCAGACAGCTGATATACTTACACAAATACTTTTTTTTTTTTTTCTTTTACATACATATTATAGATAAACAACACCCAGACACAAGGCAAACACAAATGCTCATCACACAAATGTTTACCCTGGGCGGGAATCGAACCCGCAACACGCTGCGCAGCAGTCGATCGCTCAGCCACTGCGCCAACCGTGTCGTCGAATGTTAAGTTTCCAAATATATACATCAAAATTCTAAAGGACTAGCAAAACACGTACTTTCAAAATTTTCGTCACCAAATTGACTGTCGAAACCACTTAAAAATTGTATCTTCTCTCGCCCCAGAACATTGGAATGTACTTAAATAGCTTTTGAATATTTGAAGCCATCAATATAATCCTACTCACATCAATTTCGAATTTCTATTTAAGGTCTAAAAGGTCGTGCATATTTCAATAAGATCATTTGGACTTGCTTTACTTTTAATTTTTTATTGTCGTAAAAAATTTTGGTTGCGGCTGGCCAATTCTCCTATTAAATTTTTAAAAAGGTTCTCGTTCTAATCTCGTTTTCAATCTATCAAAATACCTCTAATTTAACTAAAAAAGTAAAAAATAATTTTTGAAATAAGAATAGTTTGTTAAATAGAGTACATCGGTTGATGACGGTTATAGAATTTTAATAACTGTAAAGTAAAAATTAAGTTAGTAAAAAATAATAAATTTTATTGTAAAAAAGAGTGGGGTGCTTTTTTATATTATAGTTTTGATTATTAAAGATTAAATTATTATTTGAACACATACACACACACACACACATATTACACATTTCATATTATTACATATTTTCCGCATAATTGTGACACACACTTTTTTTTCCTTTTACTTTCCTTTTTTTAAAATTTTATATTTACTTTTCATGTAATTTTGATTTCTTTTTAGCCTTTATATTATTAAGTACTCTATATAATATTATATAACTTGAAAAATGTAAGTGCTGTGCACACCTGTAAGTGACAAATTCACTCTAGAAATTGAGCTTAATTGTTACAGTTCCCCAAAAAATTTATTAGTGAATAAGTCGTTAGAGTGTCATATATAAATAAAAAACTGCGTGGACACTTCCACTTGTTTTTTCTATTACGTGGCTGACACGATGTCGAGTTCACCGTCGAGCACAGCTACGAATGGTAACGTTAGAGAATAGTATAGCTGATCCGATTACAAAAAAATCTCTCACTGATACAAAACTACTTTCGTTTCGAGTGATATTTGACAACCATGCGAACGTGCGGACGAAGTCACGGGCCGTTTTGTTCCGGGTTGGAAATTTTTCATGGACGTGCTCCGCCCAGGGGAGGGCGAAGGGGTCTGTCAGACTATTACTGTCTTAACCCGTTTTAAGGCAGTGGCCACTATATTGCCACCAATTTTTTTTTCTGGCTAGTTTTTGTCTTTTGTGTAGGTATTTATTTTTTTCTTACTGGCAAGCTTGAGATGTCCCGCCAGCGTATATTTTTTGTTGTGTGGGAATTGTCAAAATCAATTGACACTTTTCATACTTTGAAGGGTAAAAACCGGTCATTTTGTGTAACGTGTAACAAATCTAGCTCAATCTATAAAATCTTGTGGGAAACTGATAAGAGTTTGAATTTATTTCAATAATTACGTATGTTACTTGTACGATCGAGTAGTATTTTGTTAAATTACGTTTATTATTTTGTTACATTTTGTACTGTGGCAATATATCTGCCACTGCCCGTATAGATAATAATATTACAGTATTTACTGCAGGTGAAAATGCCGAAAATATTGTGTGATGATGACAGAAATGCTCCAAATGCAAGGTTCCACTTTGTGCAGTACTTACCATGTTTTGATGTTTACCATGAAAATAAATAAAAAGTTGCATTAAGAATAAACCTTATTTTATTTTTCATAGTCTTTTACAGGCAGCGGCAACTATATTGCCACTAAATTTTCCAATATTTTCCCACCGATTTTCACGAAAAAAAAAACACATAGGGCATTCATAACCTATTGGCTTGCAAAATCCGTTTAGTTTAAATTTGTACCTGTCCTAGTTTCCTCTGCCTTATAAAGGGTAACCACCCCGTCGTTCCATCTCACACCCACGTTGAGAGTCTCAAGAACTGACGTTACTTCCTCAACCCCCGACAGAGGTCTGTTTGACCTGTCTCAGCGTTAACCATTGCTAACAGTTAAGTAATGTTTAAAATTTGACGTTTAAGCTTATCTTAACTTTAAGCAACGTTTTTAAGTAAACGGGTCCACGTCTAACCTTCTTCTCATTTGTGACGTTTGGGTCCATTTGCGGTCTGCCCTTTGACGTATTTAACAAATCAGGAACCCGCACCGCGATTGTATCAGTTTATGGGTTAATGCTGTTGTGTATGTTTATTTTGGTCTTCCTTATCATTTTGGACTCATTCAGGTTAGGATTAGTGAGAATTTTAGGGTCGGCAATAGGGTATTTCACCCATTTTTGAAAAATGTCTCAATGAAATTCTGTAGTGCTAATATGCCACCAAAAAAAACACAAATTTTTTATTCAATCGATAAGTGCCATAAAAATGCATCTAAATTTTCAATTTTCAAATTTCGCGCGTAGTTTGACGAAAACGCCTCTTACTGGACGCCATATTGCTCAGCGTAAATGACGTCAGTTCGTTTTGTATCAAATGAGCTCATATTAAATATGATAATTGTATATCATTTAAAAATAATTAAAAGCATATTTTGTAATAGGTGTAATAATGAAAAAATTACGTTGGTTACGAAAATAATAAAAGTACAAAGCCTATATTACGCCAATCGGTTGACTGACAGTTGACAATTTTTTGTTTACACAGCCGTATGGCGTAATAACATGGCCGCTACTATTTCACGGTGTTTTATAACAGATTAAAAATACTGAAAACTTTGAATTGAATTTAAAAATTTGTTTTGTTATTTTATGAACTAAAACTTACATTTTCCGACTGCTTAATGCCTAAACTGTCTCAATAACATATTTATAGATTTTTTCTCGTATAGAGTAAAATACCCTATTATACATGTGATAACATGGTGTTGCGTCGGTGTCCGTCCATAGGCTATGGTGACATTGGTGACCGCTATGCCATCAGGTGCATTGCCACTGTCTGAAAAATTCGTGCTTATTTTCTAGGTCCTTAGTATTCTACCCGTCTACCCATGGGTGTTGTCGAAGGCGACAGAGGGATATTGACCAGGGGATGGGCAGCAGCATCGTTTTGAGTACCATAACACCTACTGCGATCGCCAACATGCATCGGCCAAGTATGGCGATTATGGCTGAACCCCCCCTTGGGGGAGACCTATGCCCAGCAGTGGGCGCCTAAAGGTTGACATGATGAGCGGGTAGCCAGCCGTATGATTTTAAACTCTTTTATTTTGATTAACCTCAGTCTTATTCTGTCTAAAATTTTACCTACTCATACCTACTTACTTACCTACTCTTCTGGTACTCTACCTTATTGACAAGTTTTGGGCATTGACTGTCGCTGAGATGAAAATTATAACTAGACTTTAAACGTTTTCCGTTACGAGATTTAGCCTAAATGTAATCTTACATTCTTTAATCTTAAGACTTTTTTTATCTCAGTCCAAACTTACATTAAGTACCCACTTTTTATTTTCATAAAAATATAACAAACTTGTTTGACCCTTAAAACCTTTTTAAAACAGAATCCAATCCAAGTAGCATTTCGAAAAACTCACATGATTAACAAAAATCTCGTCTGCCAAAAAATGTGTTTCAGACATCAAAGTCTTTACCCTTTTTTCATCCCATCACGGACCCTAATAAAGGTTTTATAACCGGGGCAACAGGCGTCTCCCGAACCGTGCCCCAACCGGACGTTTAGCGATTACCGCATGTCGAAACCACCCTGTATACGTGTTTACACGAAACACGCTAGTTCTGACATAACCTGTTACAGGAAACACGACTGTAGACGAATCAAAATAGGGCTTCATTCTGTGTGGTGACTTTCAAAATGGCTATTAGACGCGATTGGTAAATACATAGAATGTAATATAAATTGTATTTTTGTTTAGCATTGCTGGTTTGAAATGGCCGTTGAGATTGAAACTTTTAAAGGTCAAATAAAGCGGTCTTCTTCTTCTTTTCGAATCGATGGTTTTCCTTTATGCTAGACTACTTGGGCCCAGTAGGTAGCCACATTTATCGCAGCATCAGTGGCGTTTTTAATGTCCTCTAAGGTGCTGGTGTAGGGGCACTTTGGGCACTGTAATAAGTGGGCCATTGTCTGGTCAGGATCACCGCACTCACACTGGGTGTCGGTGGGATCTATTATGCCCCATTTTGCTAGATTGTGTTTGCAGCGGCCTACCTACTAAATAAAGCGGTGGCATTTTATTATAAAGACGAAAGATTTGTTTGTTTGTTACGATTTAACTCAAAAACTACTGGACTGATTTAAAAAATTCTTTCACGAATCGAAAGTTACATTACCCCTGAGTAATATAGGCATATTTATCAATTGAATAAATTAGGAATTCTTGACAAAATTCACGCGGACGAAATCGTGTACAAAGTGCTAGTAAGATATACAACTAATATCAGAAAGACGTAAAGTTAGTTTGTTTTTTAGTGAGACAATTATTGAGGTTGATAAAAAAATAGTTAGCTTTTTTGCTCAGATTATGAAACAAAAGGCGCGCGGAACACTGAAAGTGAAGCCAAAATCTGCCTTTTCTTTCATAATCTGAGCTTTTTTGTATTTATGAGGAAGTTTATCTAGGACATCACTGACATCGGTGAACGAAAACATCTTGAGGAAACCTGGACTTATATAATATCCTAGCACTTTTCCCGCGACTTCAATCGCGTGATTCTTCTTTCGGATCCCTAATTTTTTGATAAAGCACGTTACAAGCCCTTGATCCAGCTGCCTAACGAGAGGCTCCTTAGATGTTGGTCGAGGCTCTTGGCAATCAAGCGATCATTGTGCCGATAGTTGTCACAGCCAATGTGTGACAACTATCAGCACAATGATCGCTTAGTCCACATCCCACACGTTGCTTTCAATTGGCGAAAGATTTTTTAGAATTTGACTCCCACGTGCACGCAGTTGATGGCGGTAGCTAGTCAATTTACAATATTTCCGACTCAACATTTGGTGTCCTTCCTCAAGGAAGAGTTTTGGCCGAAAGGTGTACTGTAGGTCGATTCTGTAAAATTCAAATAACAACTCGCATTGTGAGATGCGAGTTGTTGTCGCGCTATTCACTCTCACTTCGCATAAGGTTCAAAATGACCTTGATATATTTGACATTTTAAATCGAGTTCGAGTGCGAAGTGAGCGTCGAAGTGACGGGGAAATTACCTATCAGAATGCCACTTCTTACGTCATGTCATACTTTATCTGTCGAAATCCCCCTGTCAATTTAGTTCAACTCGCTGACACACTCGCAAAGGTGGCGCACTGGCGCTAGTGTAAATTCGAATAACCAACCGAGTTTTTAGAATGCCAATCAAGAAACTCACAGCGGATTCAGATTCGAAGTTTAGAATGTGGTCTTACAGAATCACACCCCTGTATCGGCGTTTCCGCGGTCGGCTACGTGACACCTCGCAGCGTAACACGACGCCGTCTCTTCGTGTGCAGTAGTTTTTTTACAGTTTATTGTTTTAAAATATGTATTAGTTTATAATTATCGTTTTTATGCTTATGTATGTATTGTGTTTTATGGGTCTTAGTTGCCTGAAATAAAGGATTAATAATAATAATATTTGTAAGGTAAGAGGAGAAATTTCTAGTGTGGGGCAACATTTTGTTTGTAAAGAAAACAAAGAAGAACAAGAAAAAAGAATCCCTTGTAAAATGTTCAATTATTAATTCTGTCACCTACCATAAATGGTGGTCATACGCGAAGTGAAACTTTTAATTGGTAACAGAAAGGCAAACTGTGCGTTTGATGGGATTTTGAAAATTTAATCATAAAACGGAGTATGGTCCGCGACCAAAATCAATTAACACTGTTACTTTTATATAAGGGGTCTTTACATAAAAGGGCATAAGAAGCTGATACACAATTATTTTGTCGACTTGCGCGAACATGATTATTATGTATCTATCATGGATCCGTTGATATTTTTTTGTGATTTCAGGGGTGGTCCACTATTAAACGTGGTCCATAGAGATAAGTAAAATGTCCTCTTTTCAGGTTTATGGTAAACTAAAACTAAGATTGTTTAACATATAAATAGATACGAAATATTGACACGATGACACGTACTGCTTTTTAGCGTTTCGTAAAAGCTAAGAGTTTTTTTTTAACTTGATTTACACACATTCCGTATTTCCTCGAGCTCGTGAAGTCAAGTACATGCTCGCTATTCACCTTTTGTGTAGCGCGATTCGCTAAACGGAATAAAAATTGTTTTTTTTAAGGCCACATACATACATGAAAATGTAAGTTTCATTTTTAGATTTCTGTATGAAGTTATCGATATTACGTGTTTTAGATGAGATTATGGTCTATAATTATGATACTTTTTTATTAATATTTGTAAAAACAAATACAGTACCTTACCTTTTTTTTTTGGTACGGGGAGGGCTAAATCCTCATGGATGTCTGTCAGACTCTTACTGACTAAAACACACCCCGGTGTTCCAACTCACACCTACGTCGGGGGTCGCGGGAACTGGAGATACTTCCGCAACCTCCGACTGGTGCCGAGATGCCCGGGGGGGAGGTGTTAGACTCCCCCCCGGATGTCTTAGAGGGGCGCACGTGGAATACTACGAGCCACCTCGGGTCCTGATGTATGTGGGGGGCGACAGACGTTCCCGAGTTTGCCGCCCCTGGACCCATTAAGTGGGGCCGGAAGAGGGCATTATCCGCCCTCTGCCAACGCCCGGTGCGCCTGCTGCGGGCAGGGTGGGAGGTTGTGATCTCCCTCTCCGCAGCCTCTTTCTGCGACATGACACTTTCGCAGAAGGAAACCACCGCGTCCCAGGACTCTGCGCTGTCGACCATCGACTCGACCACGGCCGTCAGCGACAGGTTACTGCCTACTTCTGAGACGAGGGCACGGCGCGGCTCTTCCCAAGCGGCACACTCTGGCAGCGTATGCCGCGCCGTGTCCTCCCAGCATTCGACGCAGTGGTAACACCGGGCGTCCGGCTCCCTGTTTATGCGACACAGGTACTTCCCGAAGCAACCATGCCCCGAGAGCACCTGCGTCACCCGAAACGGCAGAGAGCCGTGCATCCTCGATACGCTCGGTAATTAAGAGGGTTGTAGAGGTCCGACAGGCAGTCGCTCCATGTAAAACACTGGTATTCAGCTGCATCCAGTTAGACTGGAAGCCGACCCCAACATAATTGGGAAAAGGCTATCATCACTTCAGCTTACTATTGGTCCACTGTTGGACATAAGCCTTATCCATGGCGCGTAATTTTCCTCGATCCTCTGCCTTCCGCATCCAGCCACCACCGTCTACCTCCTTCAGGTCATCAGTCCGTCGGGCTAGAGGGCGTCGCACGCTGCGTCTACCGATTCGCGGTCTCCACTCTAGGGACAAGTCTGCTCCATCGGCCGTCGGTCCTGGGACAAACGTGACCAGCCCACTGCCACATCAGCTTGCTGATTCTGCGAGAAATGTCGGTGACTTTAGTTCTCCTCTGGATTTCCTCGTTGGGATTTCTGGGCAGATGATGATTAGTTTAATTACTGAGTGAATGTGGATTGGCCCGTTTTAGCAGAATTAAGAGCAATTGGGTAGATGATACCATTAACAGTTTATTCCAAGAGAGGGCTTCTCTAAAGAAAAACACACGATTTTAGCCCTGAAAACCCCATTAATTATTAATTTACTGTAAAATCAGTGTTTCAGTTGCTTTTAAATCCATAAGTAGTTAGTCAATTGAGTTGTCCTACAAGTGACGTCATAAATACAATTGATTAGTGATGTCATATTCCCAATTTTTGACGAACTATAATTTTTCTTTTGTTCATTTCTAAAGTCAACAATATTTTGCTTGAATTGTACAGATTTTTATTCTAGCAACCCGTTAGTTTGTTGCCGCGTTGGCTATTGGTCAAAACGATTGGTTTCACGGTTAGATCGTTAGTTAGTGCACGGTCAGTTAAAACGACTGCCATAAAACATTTGAACTGTGAATATTTTTACAGTTATTTCCCGTTACGGTTCCCAAAACTGTAGTAACTTTATTTTTTTATGTCCAAATGATTTAGCTTTAGTTGTTTAGTTTTGTTGAAAACTACGGATTTTTAAGTAGGTACTAGGATATACAGTAAGTTAAATAACAGTAGGCGAACCCTTAAACTCGTTAATAGACTTAAGGCTGATTTTTCAATAGTCAGATAACTTTTATCTGAGGAATAAAAATGGCGGTTTGACAGTTTATGTATCGAAAATATGTCAAGCCGCTATTTTTATTTCTCAGATAAAAGTTATCTGACCATTGAAAAATCAGCCCTTAATAAAATAAATCAGCATAAAAAGTAACTAATGAAAATAATCCATAAATGTACAGTGTTTCTTTTATGTATCCGATTTCGTATGACATTTAAAAATAAAAGCTTTTTATTTTGGATGGAGCTATTATTTATTTGTATCTTTGGACGATGACGCCCTTCGTTAATTAACATACTGTTTAAACTAAAGTGCATAATAAATAATAACAAAAAGATTAAAAACATAATAAGAACATTGACGCATTTATATTTTCGAAATAATTAAAATTATCAAAGCGTTTTTAAACTTAATACCACGATATTACAAAAAGGAAAAAATAAACAGTCCTATATAATAATAAGAATCCTATATTTTTTAATAAATAAACAGCGAAATTGGACGGATACAGTCAGATCAAAAGGCTTTTTATGGCTTTCATGTCGCGGCATATTCGAAAATAATTGGCAAGACCCCATTGTTGAAATAATGGCTTAGAACCAAACATGTTCTACATAAATACTTGTTTAAAAAACATAAGAATTAGGACATTTTTCACCATCTTCAAATAAGTTCCAATATAGACACAGAATATCCAAATTCTGTTCCTTTTTTAAATATATCTGGTTACTATTGTCACAAAATATAAACGTTACAGAAGGACCGCTCTTCAAAAATAATTACCTAAGCTTGACAGACTCACTAGGGCTGCTACTGTATTGACTCTGTAAGTTTTATTTGTGACAATACATTCTATATTGACACTGGGAAAGGAAATTTCTTAATTGCAAGAAAATTATGTTGCTCGCCCCTTATTATTGACATGAATAACGTGTACCGTTATTATTATTTACTTATTATATTTTATCTGTCGAATGACATACCTACTTACATACATTGGAAATTTTGGCTTTGTATAAATTAATAGCACTATTTCAATTATTACGTAAATGTGAGAACTATGGAGCCATTTATTTATTCAATGTGTTTGACATAAATGAGCATGGCAGTTGAGAGCATTGTCATGCTCGCTCAAATGTCTCACTGATGGTGGCGTGTGGGTTAGATCATCCGGTTCCCTTCAAAATGGTTGAGCTAAGTGGTGCTGATCCGCGCGTCATGTTCGTGAACGGGCGCTGTCAGTTGAGATTGGTCATCTCTTAACTGCCGTGGCTTTTATATTAATTTATTTTTAATTAGAATGTTTTGGATTTCTCTTCACTTACATTGTTTTCACATATTATAGAAGTAACAAGAATAATGTAGCCTGGATTTTGTAAAAGCTTGATTGAAAAGAGTGTCCGTGGAGTTTCTTGCTCGTTCTTCTCCATATAGACCTACCCTACGTTTTGGAACGAGCAACTAGCTTCAACTTTCTGACTAACTAACTAAGAGGTAAAAAAGTAGGCCTCTAATGATCTGGCAGAAGTGGAGATTTTTAGAGCGGGTAGGTAGGTACTTTGTTTGAAAGTAACTTAGGTACATTTGATCAATGAGAATTCGATAGATATCTATAGAAATAACTTTGGATAAAACACAGTGTAACTACTAGGAATTTCATCGGAAGCAAATGGAGGATCGTGGGTTAAGTGAGCGGAGCTTATGATACGAACTCCAGTTTAGTATGACAACTAAAATTATATAGAATAGAGTTGAAAATTACGTAATTGCGCGGTATTTATTATCTTGCACGCGAATATGCACCTTACATCTGTTTTATTTAGTTCATTTTCAGTTAATAAATATACAAATAGAAACTGCTCGAGCTTATTGCTGCTTCTTCTTCTTTTCGAATAGATGTTTTTTTTTGTTATACTACTTGCCCCCAGTTGTAGGTAGCCACATTTATCGCAGCATTAGTGGCGTTTTGAATATCCGCTAAGGTGCAGGTCTACACCTGCACCTTAGCGGATATTCAAAACGCACTTTGGGCACTGTAGTCTGCCGTCTGGTCAGGATCACCGCACTCACACTGGGTGTCGTTGATCCTGCTCTATCTGCATGCCAGGATCTAAGAAATTTCTCAGGTCCTCTCAAATATCTGAGCGTTAAACCACTGTAAAGTAGTTACACTGTGGTCAAAGAGTGAATTTGAAAAAATATTTATTTAATTTTCCGTCATTTCGGACACGAGTTGCCAGTCTTGAAATAAAATGACATTTTCTTTCATCTTTATTTTTCCCTACTCATTTTAGTAACTTATCAAGTCTGTTTTGATGACTGACTGACTGACAGTGACAGCGCAAAGTTTCTTATCCACAAAACAAAAATACAACCATGAAATAATTTTGTTATTTAATTTAATTAGAAATTAAGGACTTTTAAATAAAAAATAAAATAACTTTGAGGTAAAGTGCTTAGTATACTAGTACAAGTAGTTAGTATACTTACACGAACACGTGTAAGATATTTTTGGCGCGTGTAAGACCCTAGCCATAGAATAATCAATAGAAGTACAGAAGCGATACTCCCGCAAGATCGCAACATTAATACCTACAATTTGAAATACTACCATCATCAGCATACTAAAGAGATCAATTTTAACAGACACGGTAGAACCGAATGCTTATCTAGCTTATCTATCGTATTGGATGTTTCAAAGAGACATCGTGAGCACGTAGACTTAAATCTGAATTGCTACT
Source organism: Charanyca ferruginea (assembly GCA_947361185.1). Classification (NCBI taxonomy): domain Eukaryota; kingdom Metazoa; phylum Arthropoda; class Insecta; order Lepidoptera; family Noctuidae; genus Charanyca; species Charanyca ferruginea. The sequence goes on from OX376070.1 coordinate 7,940,232, forward strand.
ATACCGATACCAATGTACCGATGGTACACACTAGGGAATTCTCCTGTACCGTGGGTGCATTTACAAACATATACTCACATACACAGAACAAAACCAGAATCAACAGTGACGCCGGCTAGAAAAGCGTCGAGGCAATGAAAAGAACAACGGAGGAGTAAGAAAAACATATTTGCAATTTCCCTCCAAATCAAGCAGAAAACAGAACAGAACTAGGCCGGATGCCAAGCACCACATTACTTTACTAAATGGGTTCTAAAATGTGCGCTGTTACATTTGATTCCAATAATAGGTATGACAAAAACGCTTGAATGCACGAAAATTAGTTTTAGTTTCTACAAGGCCCGCATAGTAAACAGCTCCGGATGTAACCTGCACAGTTGCACACCATCTAACATTATATTGCGTTCATTTTTGGGTAGCTACGAGGTGGAAAGCTACCCGTACCAACGACTACTCCGGTGTTATCAATCGTCACAAGTTCTAGAAACGATGCCAGAGTTCCGCTTCTGTATGGTCTTTTTATTCTTTGACATAGCACACTAAGTTGCAGATACTACATACTATTTGCGTATTTACTTAGTCCAAATGCTAAAGTTTGTTATTTAATTGAATTGCCGCCTCTAACCCGCTTCTCAGTAAAATAACGTTGTAATTACTCAAATTAAGCTTCTGTTTATTCTGTGAGAAGCTGTGTTAAGTCTAGCTGAATGCGTAGTTCTCTTGATTTATTTAATGCAGACATGAAAATATCGTCGGAACATTTTTTAGCCCTTTTTAGGTATAGAGAAATTAATTGGGGAGTTCATTTAGTCCTTTATAAACAACTACTTCTCTCACGTAGGCTTCTGTTGCTAGTTCCGGACCTAATAAATAAGGTTCCGGATAGATTTGTTTGTTGATGAACAACAATTTAGCTCCAGCCTCCAGGGTTTATCCTAAGCTAAAACCAATAACATTATTAGGGACTAAAACTACAATAGTTTAAAATCATCCTATCATAACACCTGTTGATCAATGTCCAAAATACATTTGAAGTACACTTTAGAAAATTTTATCCATATTGGACGATTGGTAGCATTTTGCAAAATGCCCGGACTCGTATCTGCCGCAGCACGCTCGAATGGATAGGAAATAAAAATCGTACGAGAATAAATCTCGAACGAGGGCTGTATAAGTTGCAACGATGTATATCCATCCTCTGGCAACACCGTATCGGAATTCCGAATATCCGAATTGATAAAAACTTTTTTCGCGTGGCCTTTTTTAGGTGCGCACGAAATTTTTGAATTGAGAATTTTCATAATTTTATCAAGGATCGCGGCCGTAAATGAATTTGTACTGGCTGGTGAAGTTTGACAATGAAATATAATCTGATTAGGGTGACAATATTATTGGGTTTGTTAGATAAATTCTAAGTAGACTCTGAAATCATTCCCGGTAAGGTAAAGAAGCCCTATACCGATATACATTAGTGATAGCGTTATGTATAACACTACTCTACTTCATCTAAAACTTCATTTGTTTTAAGGCACTTATCAATAAAATCCACGTGTCTACTGTGTCTAGATCCAGATGTTCTCAATGTTTATTCTACGTCTTCTATGACGAAAGTTTCAAATATCGCCGCAAGGTTGGTATAAAGTTTATAGACGATCCTACGTTTGAATTCACGACCGAAATGATATCCGTCTCCATTTTATGTTCGGATATCGTAAAATAACGAAATATAGGTTACCTTTGCGTACTTTGTGTTTCAAATAATTTTATATTACACTTTTTAGACGGAGTTATGTTAAAATTTACTGTTAATACATTTTACCAGGAAAAGTTATGTTTGGAGAAATTAATTTTTTGGAAGGCTTTCAATTTTTTATGGCGAAATGATAGGTAGATTAAAGGTAAATCCAGATTATCTACCCCATCCTACTGAGTACCAGGATAAACATTGAAATTGTAGCTGCTTACCTTAAACAAAAACAAAATAATCGATTAGCACTTTGCTTACTAACTACTTGCCCCTCAAAATTCAAATCAGCTCCGAAAAAATAAGTACACTTCTAAACACTTTTTACCTATCCGCAAACTTGAATACCAATTACGCACGTTAACGTGACATCCCTACGATGCGGGATCACGAACCCAATTCTGAAAGAAACCGTAAACAGATCGAGATAGGGCTGTCACCGTACACTTATCCACGTCGCAGCCAGGATTTTTTCCTCACAAATCGACGTGCAAAGTCAACAGTTGGCTTGATTGAATTTTAGACGAGTCGATTGCGTTCAAAAGGTTTGCTGTTATAAAAGTAATAATAATAAAGTTAATACTGTTATAATACTGTAATATGAATTTCGATAGAAAATTTTAGATAGCTGTCTGCTATCACGTTATTGTTCCGGTTCTGGTAATTTGTGTAGGTATATAAGTTTATATGTTTGTAAACGTATAATTAATTAAACATTGGTGTGTTTTGCCAGTGATGACATATGGCACAGAAATATGGTCCATAACACTGCTGGCCTCCTAGAGAAGTTCAGAGTCACGCAGCGAGCCATGGAAAGAGCTATGCTCGGAATTTCTCGGAGTTTGCGCGACATAGCTCTCAGAGTATGCAAATTAAAGTGGCAATGGGTAGGAAACATCACTCAAAGAACCGACAACCGATGGGGAAGAAAGGTTCTCGTATGGCAACCACGAACCGGAAGACCCAGCGTTGCTATTCCTCCCACCAGATGGACCAACGACATCGTTAAGGTCGCGTGTAACCGGTGGATGCAAGCGGCAGGATGCTACTCGTTCTGGCATTCTATGGGGGAGGCCTTTGTTCAACAGTAGACATCATCCGGCTGATGATGATGATGGTGATGAGGTAATTGCAGATATAGACACAAATGACTGACGACAGATTAACATTGGTGTCCCTTATATTTACAAGATACAAAAATTGCCTCATGACTTTTTAAAGAAGAAAACGTTCAGAAAACTTGGAATCACTTAACGTTTTAAAGGAACTTTTCATAGAACAAAATGGTGTGAAATGTTGAAGTAATCTTCCAACAAATTGTACAGCAATAGGGAAAGTCTGCACTTGTTTGATATTCAAATAGACACTCCAACTTCAATACATACGATTTTCTTTGACACGTAGGTATTCGAAGCGACGTCGATTTCACCTCATATTGATCATATTGTCATTATATTTGGATTTGCGGCCTATCATCCATCATACACTGACATTTGTGATTTCTAAATCAAATTGAAGGTACTGCTTTATTAAATATCGAGTGGGTGTGGAATGAGTTCATTATTACCTACATAGGTACACACGTATATACTACCTTTGTTTGACGAAGTAGACAGAAACAATAAAAAAAATTGATTTAAGCAAAATCCGATCCGAGTAACATAAACCCCATAATAATTATTACATCTTTTACATTATTATTTTTTTTGACATGCTGCCTTTTTAAAAAGCTTAGTGGACAAGGTTTCCAAGGAATTGGGAATATTTCAAGACCAAAATTACCAAATCAGTCCAGCCGTTCTCGAGTTTTAGCGACACTAACGAACAGCAATTAATTTTTATTATATAGAATCACTATCACTATATCACTATCATAGTTATATACAATACCACAAAACATATAAATTATAACAATATAAAATAAATATCACAATTATATCTGGGCTTTGTAAATAGATACTTCAACCTAACCTATTGTGTGCGTTTCGACCGCGCGGCCACGGCAATATTTCGAAAAAAAAACTTTTCCAAGATTATGTAAAATTTTGTAAAAGTTGATTCCCAAAACCATAAATTTGTCGAAGATATGGTTAAAAAGTTATAAGGGTTTGAACGTGGCCGCGCCATTGAAACGCGGAGAACCGCGCGGCCACGGAGATCTTTAAAATTAAGCGTAGCAGAGACCTAAAATTCAGGTAAATAACAGATTGAATTTGTAAAAAAAATGTAAAAATACAGAAAAAAAACCTAGGTTTATATTTTAGGAGCTGCAAGACAAAAACCCCATGGCCGCGCCATTGAAACGGTGAATAACACGTTATCGCTGATATCTCGCTGAAAAAGCATCGCAGAGGTCTGAAGTTTTTTGTAATACCTAGATTTGAATTTGTCGAAAATGTAAAAAATATCCAAAAAATACCTAGGTTTATATTTCAGGGGCAGTACTGCGGTATCGTGTAAAAATAAGTTTTGATTATCTATCGAAGAAAGTAAGTATTAGTGAGTTTTTTTTTTATAAACAACATCTATTAATATGTAGAACTACCGATAATTATGCAAAACATATTTTTTATTCATAATACAAAGCCTTGCAATGTGTTTTGAATATTTCGATAGGGTGACCATGCCTTGTTGTTTACAGAAAACTTTCCACCTGTTGTAATAGAAATCATGTCCCAAGGATTCTAAATTGAATTAAACGAAGAGATACTATATCTTTATTTCTTTAAAAATCACATAAATCACAGATTGTTTACTTACACTAAGATATAAACTTCTATTAAAATCACAAATCACGGATTGTTTACTTACACTAAGATAAATATTTTTTATTAATTGAGGGGACAATTGTCGAAATCATGCAAAAAAAATTACATTTCACACAAACCAAAACTATAAAATGAGGTAACCACCTCGTATAAAACGTCAATATTTATGAGATTTTTAATAGATGATGATTAAGATATTAAAAATCAGGGTAATATTATACTTTACTTTACATTGGGAATAAGCTCGCTAAGTGGGAATATGCTACCACTTTTTTTCTTGACCCTCGATTTCTTGGCGGAAATCTCAAAAATATTGACGTTTACTTACTTACTTTCTTCGATAGATAATCAAAACTTATTTTTAAACGATACTGCACTACTGCTCCTGAAATATAAACCTAGGTATTTTTGTATATTTTTTACATTTTCGACAAATTCAAATCTAGGTATTACAAAAAACTTCAGAACTCTGCGATGATGATGCTATCAGTGATAACGTGTTTTCCACCGTTTCAATGGCGCGGCCATGGGGTTTTAGTCTTACAGCTCCTAAAATCTAAACCTGGGTATTTTTTGTATATTTTTTACATTTTCGACAAATTCAAATCTAGATTTTACAATGTATTTCAGACGTCTGCGATGCATTTTCAGCGTGATATTGGCGCTAGAGTGTTATTCACCGTTTCAATGGCGCGGCCATGGGGTTTTTGTCTTGCAGCTCCTAAAATATAAACCTAGGATTTTTTTCTGTATTTTTACATTTTTTTTACGAATTCAATCTGTTATTTACTTGAATTTTAGGTCTCTGTTACGCTTAGTTTTAAAGATCTCCGTGGCCGCGCGGTTCTCCGTGTTTCAATAGCGCGGCCACGTTCAAACCCTTCAAACTTTTTAACCATATCTTCGACTTATTTATGGTTTTGGGAATCAACTTTTGCAAAATTTTACATAATCTTGGAAAAGTTTTTTTTTTCGAAATATCGCCGTGGCCGCGCGGTCGAAACACACACAACGTATTACAGTCAATGTTTGGAGACGGTGGAAAAGACTAGTAGTGCTACAGTACACAGGAAAATGAACATACTCAGAAAAATACTAATGGGATATCTTTGGAAAGAGATAGACAATTGGAAATATCAAACATCGACACAGCATGAGTAGCAAAGCTATTTATTACCAATTTATTCGTACGGCTTTTACTTATCGATATCGACAGTACTTAGATATATTTTCGCTAACTCTTGACTGATCTAACGCCTTTAAATTAAACACAAACAGCTCCCGAAATGCTTGGATATTCCAAACAGATAATTCAAAACCAAGAATTCAATTAAACGAACGTAGCCGGGAGTAAAATCGAGCTAACTTTATTTACACACTAATCAGTAGGAATTTAAATTAGCCGTTCAGAAGATTGATCACGTAGAAAAGATTTTAGCAGCTTTAATGAAAATAACTTTTATAACTGGACACGCCCGAAATGAGTTCACTGAAGAATATTTGAAGAATGATTTCTTTTGTTATGACTAAGACATTTATAGAGCTTTTCGTAATAAAGTTAAATGAAACAATAGATCAACCTTGTAAAGATAAGTTGCTTATCCTTTTAACCGTCATGTGTAAGGTAAGCGTTTGAGATATAGTGCTATAGACGCATGCTGGCTATAAGTTAGACTCAGCGGGAATGAGGAGGTTCTACGGCGGGTTAACCGAAAACGCGAACATTTGCAGACCATTAAAAAGAAAAAAGTTGCACATTTAGGGTGTGTGCGAAAAATATAAGCTGCTGCAACTCATAATGATGGGCAAAGTCGCAGGAAAAGAAAAGTAGGTAATAGTTTATTTTTCTGTACACATAAAATAAACAACAACACAGTACATAGTTTATGAAATCAGGTCTGAGAAGGATCTCTGTCCCTCGGAAAGCACGTAAAGCTATTGGTTCTGCCGGTCGTGTCGGATTGCCTTTTCATCAGACTATAAGAGTAAAGAAAAAGATAGTGTGTTTGCGCATACGAAATAATTTCTCCTATGTACTTAACTAGTCTCGTCCATTCGTGCCTCGGAAAGCAAGTAAAGCCATTGGTCCCGTCAGATCTTTGGCAGTCGTTATGGGTAGTCAGAAGCTAGAAAGTCTGACAACCAGTCTACCAAGGGGTATCGTGTTACCCCCATGTAAAACCCCCCTGTTTTACCTCCATGTAAAACAGTGGTATTCAGCTGCATCAGGTTAAACTAGAAGCCGACCCCATCATAGTTGGGAAAAGGCTAGGCAGATGATGACTGGACTAGTCTCCATTGAGACAGGCCCCCCATAACCGAAATTCGGTATTTTTATTATAAACTCAAAGAATCAGGGCAGGATTTGTACAAAAAAGTAAAGATGTTTAGAGAAGTTGAAATTCTAATTCTTATTTATACTCTTGGGTACCTAAAAAGTACCTAGCTATTTAAAATATTTTTAAAACCCCGCTATAAAAATGGATGTTATAAGTAATAATTTTAAAAAGTAGCTCATTATTTCAGAACGATACGGTAGCCGATAGTAACAATGACACTGACAGCCATTTTATGGGAAATAATGTCAGGAAAAATGATTAATCAATGTACTTTTTCAACTCTGCCATTGTAAACAACGCTTTACATCACTTGTTTGTCAATTTGATAGATTCGTTAATGTTACTTGTCACTTTCTTTTTTTTATAAACACAAAAAAATGGGCAACGTGATGAAACGAAAGACGTTATATTCATTTCAAAATATTTTAATTATGCAGGAGTTTAAAAATATGGTAAGTATATCAATCTACTCCTGGTAATGTATTCTCCACATTGGAAAATATTTCAAAACCTCTAAATTATTATTTTTGATACAAATTAATGTATGGGTTGCTCGCCATGATTCTTTCATTTTATTGCCGTTTTTCGCAAAGTAAAACAGAGTTGTTTTATCAAGCGTCCATCATGTTTCAAATTATCAAATAACACTATCCAAATCTGTTTAATAATGTAGGTTATTTTACTAAGGTAAATAAACCAGATTTACCTACGTTAATTAAAATAACTCAAGACAGTTCGCTTAATTGGAACTTCCGAGATAAATCGTTTGATATTCTTCTTGTAGATTTACTAATCAAATCGGTTGTTGACCAAGGATAACTGTGATCTATTTAATTTAATCTACAGTATTTTCCCTAGTTAAATATTTTGCTGAAATATTAACTTTTTCTTTTCAAATCGATGGTTTTTTATTAGACTACTCGTACTTTGGACCAATATATAGCCACATTTATCGCAGTATTTGTGGCTTTTTTAATAACCTCTAAGGTGGTGTAGGGACACGTTGGGCACTGAAGTAACTGGGCCATCGTCTGGTCAGGAGCACCGCACTCGCACTGTGTATCAGTGCCATGGGATCTATAATCCCCCATTTTGCTAGTTTATGTTTGCAGCGTCCTACCAGGGCCTCAAGTCTGCTATTACAACAGTGTCAGAGTGGTCTATCATTGATTTCATAATTGTTGATTTTGACAAGTTTGGTAATCTGCTAATATAATGGCGTCATTATGACTTTCTAATGGTCAACCACTGACACGCCATTGAAAGAAATGATATTATAGAATGGTAATCTCGTACAAAATGACAACTGAATGACTGACTTATGCGGTAATCTGCTAAAATTTTGACAGTTCCTTTTATCAGTGACCTACCATTAGAACGTCATTGTGCAGTCATTGCTTTTAATTGGACCGACCAATGATTGACCATTATGAATTTAGCAGATTACGAACTATTAGCAAAATGACAATGGTATCGTGTTGGAATGACGAAATTATAAAAATAGCAGACTTGGCCCCCTAGTTGCACATGCACAGTCTATTAAGCGCTTTCCATAAAGGCCACTGCAAATCACTTCTGAATGGCTGGAATAACCTATTAACTAATGAATTGCTAATAGCAACAGTACAGTCACCAATAGAGATAAGTCCATGTCGTCGGGAATAGTTTACGTTTACTAAGAAACCAATGGAGGCTTTCTAATGTAATTTAATTAAATAAATGAACGGTTTATTCTCTATTAATTGTATTTTATTTTATTCATAAACACCCATCAGTTTCTAAGTTAACTTCAACTATTCCTGACGACATGGATACTTATCTCTTCTGGTGACTGTACCTAGTCTACCTACCTAGTGTTTTGAAATGCTATTAAAATTTACTGATTCCCACACGAAGTAGGTACATAATTATTTGTATGGCTAAAAAAGGTTCCTGAAGCGGATGTATGTGAGAACACGCTCACGATACCAGAGTCCGCGCGGATAAAACATGTCTCATGACTCACGGTAATAGGTAGGTCTTCTATGGTGAAGAACGAGTAAGAAAATCAACGGTCACTTTTTATTTCAGTTTTAATAAAGTCCTGGTTATATCCCCGGCCATTTCTCTAATTCAATGAATAACGTGAAGTTAATTAAATATATCAAAAGTGTTATGCTACTGTCGAATAAAAACATTGTAAAATCAAAATTATGCTTAATAGTCATCATCATCATCATGTCAACCTTTAATCGCCCACTGCTCAGCATACGTCTCCCTCGGTAATGGTGTAGCTTTTTATCAGTCTTTTTAGGGTTCCGTAAGTCAAAAGGAAAAAAACGGAACCCTTATAGGATCACTTTGTTGTCCGTCTGTCGGTCTGTCTATCTGTCTGTCTGTCTGTGAAAACCCTTTATCTCGAGAACGCGTGGAGGTATCGAGTTGAAATTAAAACAATAATATACTGAACTCTACGGTCCATTGATGCTGTAAAAAAACAAAACAACCATCTATGTTAACGTGAAAAAATGTTACGGCCGTTTATGTCGCAAAAAAACGCATTTATAATATTAGGTAGATTAAAGTATGGATAGTATAGGTATGGATTAGTATAGAAGTATGGATATGTACAAATATGTAAGGAACCCTCGGTGGGCGAGTTCGACTCGCACTTGTCCGGTTTTTTTTTTATAATCGGAGAGATTACCACTTACAGAAAAAAACACAGTATTATTATAAATAACACCGTAAGGGTTGATAGAACCGCGGGCGCAGAATTTGTAAAATAGTTATTCAAACTAGGTCATGTCGAATATCTTTACAACAAGCGTAGGTAGGTACTTGGAATGGAAATTCGTAAAAGCTTTATCGAGTTCTAAGAATTGAGAGATCAAAGCTTTGTTCCACTAATTTGCTTAAGGTTTAATTAAAATATTAGCTCAAAAAAAAAGAAGGCTAAGGGGATAGAGTCTAACTAAAAGCCCTACGGATCGATTGGCCATGATGGTTAAGTTACGCTTGCCGCGGTTAGTCCGTGGATGGGTGACCAACCATCCATTTCATTCCGAGACCCCTCCGTGCCTCAGAAAGCACGCCTTTGGTCCCGGCTGTCATTCGTAGATCATTAAAAGTCGTTATAGGACGGTAGTCAGAAGCCAGAAAATCTGACAACCAGTCTTACATAGGGATAACTGTAGTGGCGTGCCTAGGGGTCAAAGTTAGGGCAAGCCCGACAGATGAGATAATGATTCAATACCAACTTAGAGATATTACCTAGGGATAACTGCAGTGGCGTGCCTAGGGGTCAAAGTTAGGGCAAGCCCGACAGATGAGATAATGATTGAATACCAACTTAGAGATATTTTATTTTTGTGCTTTCCGTGTTTTTTTTATTGTGTCGCATTATTAATAAATTTATTTATTTGTTAAAGACATACTTCCAGTCCATATTTTTTCCATACATAAAAATTATAAACTATTTTAAATTCTAAATTTTTTGGACTGCTATAAACACAAAATAACATTTCGATTAATTAAATTTACATAATAAACACCTCATAAAAAAACAAACATTAGAATTGACAGAAAATTATAGAATCGGTAAATATAATGTATGTATGTGTGTATTTCAAACATAATTCAAATCGATAATAAATTAAAATAAAATTGCAATTAATTAAAAGGTCAATAGTTAAAATGTCATTAAAAATAAAAAATAAAATTGGTCAGATGTCAGAATGCTATATTTTACGTTTTTACCTGCCCCAAGCCCGATATACGGGTGCATGTAAGGCCTGCCTGCATTATTTATTGCAAGCATCGATATACCGCGCGCTCAGAGAGGATGGAGCGACGATCTAGGTCGATCTCTCGCACTCCCGATGTACTAAGATATATTTCTATGATTGCAAGCCTAGCTTTTAGGCTTTAATGGAAGGCACGCCACGATAACTGTTATGGTTACTAGGTTGTGGAGGCCAGATAGGCAGTCGCTCCATGTAAAATACTGGTATTTAGCTGCATCTAGGGAGACTGTTAAGAAAAGGCAAATGATGCAAAGTTATATTAATTAAATTACTAGCATTTTACAAGGTTAGCCCTTAATTCATACGAAACCACAATTCTAAATCAAAATCCGATAATTGAACTTGCAAAAAGTATATATTTAATATCAAACAACACCGGCAACAAAGTATAGCCCTTAAAAGTTAAATGGTACTTTTCACTTTTGATTAAACTAAACAAAGACTTGATTGCGGCCCTCGTTAATTTGAGTTCTCGCCCATCGAAATTATAATAGTCTATTAAGTGAAGATGTTATCGTCAACACTCGGTGCTTGATGGCCTATCCCAGCGTCGGGTTAACTGTTAATCTTCAGTAATAATTGTAAATGTTTGAGACGGGCTTCTTTTGGATTATAAATTGGATGTTAGATGATACTTCTTCTTTTAAAAGCGCTGTACGTACGTACCTACTTTTATTTCGTTTGATCGCTATCAAACGAAATACAGTGGAAAGGAAGTGAAGTGAGGAGTAAAGGAAGTGACACAGAATTGAAATGTTGACTTTAAGACTTAACCTATAAGAAATTCTGTAGGATATTTATCAGCTCAACGGACTAATTAGCAGACACAATAGTAAAACAATTGACGGCGACCGTCAGGAGGCTTTTGTATGGATAAAGGGCTAAATGTCAAAAAATATAAATATAAAGTCATAGCCATTATCAACATTTTACTTCAGGAATATTAGGTTATATTTTTTTTTGATATCCGTGTATATCAAAAAAACATATTGCTAAAAAACTAATACCTACAATAAAACATCAAAAAATTACTCCACATCGCTGTCATCTGGATATATTCCCAAGAGACTGACGGCATTACCACGTTGCATGGTAATTTTTAACCAACGCTAATGCTGCAATGTTAATGCTTCAGGAAGAAGTACTTGTAAATAAGAGGCACGTCAAAACCGTGATATGATAAACTTACCAATTTTGGTCGAGGCTTGACATTTTACACAAAAATCTTTATTTTTTTGTTACAGAACGCCTGAACGTCCTCTACGAACGCAACTGGACGCGGCTTGTCCACGAACAGCTCCGTAAGTTCGAGTCGTCCATAGTGGCGGCAGCACGGCAGTCCCCTGAAGCACAGCCACCAGAACTGGCCATGGACTCCAAGTGGACCTTCTCGGGAGCCCTGATATATTGTATCACACTTATTACTACGATAGGTAAGATTTCATCCTTCTGTCCCACTGCTGGGCAAACGTTTTCTCTAATAAACGTTTGTAAATAGTCAGGCCAGCGTATCCTAAACCTTCCTCGGCGAAGACGCTCGTCTTCAAGCACCCACTGTTTGATGACCCGTCTGGCATTATAAATAAATAAATAAACATTTGTTTTAGAATCACTTCCAAATTTGTTAGTAGGTAACAATGTAAACTTATAAACTAGTATTAGTAACATTTTTCATTCCTCCTGCCTTTATTTCAACTTATTTTTTTAGACTCAATTTTATTGCAATCTATTATGTTAACTTAATCCTGTGTATCCCCAGGATATGGTAACGTGTCACCAAGAACAGCTGCCGGCCGAGCTGCCACAGTGGCGTATGCTGCTGCAGGGGTGCCACTAACCCTGGCATGCTTAGCAGGACTTGGGGCATCTCTAGCAAGACTGGCTCGGTTGGCGTGGCTGAGGGCCACCAAGAGGAAAGTGCCTAACACCTGGAGGAAAGATGGCGAAGTGAGTATGAATAAACAAAACAATAAAAAAAGCTATGTTCAATTTGGTAAAATAAAAAGATGCTTTCGATTTCAGTTGTCGACCAGATACGGTGGCACTTTTGTTATTTTTGGTTAATAGTTCACTGATAATATCATTTAGTACTGAATCGTTAAAAGTTTAAAATACAACTATTTATAATGATAAAGAGGCGCAACTTTGTATTACTTAAACCACTTTTAGGCATTAAAAACTGTACAAAGCAGTCCAAAACGAATTACCGCAATATTACACATAATTTTTCTATTAACAAACTACGTTGGGAAAATAATTTGAAGCGTAATAACTCAAGAATATACTTACTCCAAGTTGTAATAAATACTCTCACAATGAATTACGTAATACAAAGATTTTATTTCCCTGACAGCAAGGTTTATTACTCCTAAAAATGTGCTGTAATTTAAACTAGACAGTATTCTCAAACAGAATTTTAAAACAAAGGAGTGTTAGTGAAACGAGATACCTCTTTAAAACTAGGTAGCAGCCTATTAATGTCCCTAGCAGACCCCTCATGATGAACAATGTATTGTGTAGTAGTTGGCTTAATCACAACGGTAGCGGTCGCCTGTAATTACATAGTTGAGAGTGGATTACAAACACACAAACGTGTGCCAACCTCAGACTTAAAACAGGTAATTAAGATACAGGACAATGAGACAATATATTAACTTAAAGTGACAATACAAAAGAGTTGTAATTTAGATTAAACTCGAAAAGTCTCAGCGTTTTTAAGTCTTAGGAATATGAAAAGAGCTGAAGTTAAAACAATTCATTTAGACTAAGCATCTGAAGAAAGTCACGGAGCTCACAATCTTTGTTCTGTCTTATTAAAATTGTATAAACTAAGATTTCCCAGTTTAGCACTGTCTTTTTGTAGTACAAGAAAAAGGAGGTGGCTGTTCCAACATTACTTGTAATTTTGTATTGGGCTCTTTTGACTGAAACGAAATAACGGAGGTGTTTTAAATTTTTGGTCAAAAAGTGAACTGTCGTGTGAATTGTCAAGCAATTTTGTCTGTTTGGTATTATCTAGAATTTAAGTCCTCTCCTCTACCGTTCTAATGATTATGGTAAGGATACAAACCATGCTTCCTTACCATATTCATTAGGTAAGGGAGTCATGCTTCAAAAATAAAAATAAGCCTTTTCTTGTTTAGCCGGAGAACTACCTCCAACTCCACGAGCAACAGCGTCTACTCCCACAGCCGGCAGAACACAACCAGTACACGTCGTTTCCGCCAAGAAGTCACAGGTCACCTGGCACAGTGAAAGCCAGGGCTGGAGACAGGGGGCAATACTCTCAAGTCTTCGAAAGAGCACCAGCCAGCCCTAGAGCTGCTACGCTAGGTCGGGTGAAGCGCAGTGCCTTGGTTGATGGTGAGTATGCAGGAGATTTTAATGGTACTGTAAGGGTCCAGAACATGATGAGCTCTAACGATGACGATATCGGATCGATGTACGTATCCTCGTGGTGTGGTCTGTTAGGGGCCGGAGGTCCTTTAAATAAAAGATGGCAAAACAATTGAGCACTTTTGTATTTCCGAAAGAGCACATCGGTCTCTCACGACACCGGGCTAATCCAATGCGTTAATATAAAAATAAGACTAACGCTTTTAAATACGAAAAGCTTCTAGAACGAATCCAGAGGGTTTAGATGAAACATTTTGTCAATGCTTTCGACCAGCCTGCCATATGTATGCAACCTTTACAGTACTTATTTATGACCAGCAAAAGTAGTTCTTAACAGGCTTTTATCAAAACTGTAGATGTCTTAGAAAAACTTCCCAAAGTTAACTGTGAAAATAATTTTAAATACTACGCTCCAATAAAAACTGCGTAGGTAACTAATTTCTTTGTAAATCGATATAATTTTGTCTCCAGAGCCACATACATCATCATCACTCCAAACTCAGACCCTAGATCGCAAGAAGTCCATGGGCAGTACCAAGTGCCTCGCCACAGTCCACGGACCAGGTCGAGGCAGAGGTCGGGCCACAATGCAAAGACCCAGGGGAGCCGCCATTGAACAGCTGATTGCTGAGGAATGCGGAGAACTGCAGATGAACAGGAGCCAAGATGATCTGGACGATTCTGAAGATCCTGATGAGTCGTAAGTGTATTTCATCTTTAGGGTAGGGTAAGACATGCTGACTTGTAATTACATACCTAGCCAAATAAAAAGTAAAATATTTCCACATAATATTAGGAAGCTTCAATGGTTTTAAAAATCAGTAAATTCGTATTTTCACATGTCATGATTGGCATTGATCAATACCACAGATTTTATTATTTTATTTCACAGGACAGTCGGAGTAAAACCATCAATGAAATGAAATTATATCAATAAGTGAAACTTGATTGTTTAATCGTCGAGTTATTTTAGTTTAAAATAAAACCAGAGCATATATTTTCACATACGCTAAAACTAACGTAGATCAAATGAAAAAATAACTAGCTCCCGTAGCAAGTTCGGTTTCAATAGTGAATTTTATTTTCATTTTCAATTCCAACATTTGAATTTGTTCACAGAATATGTCCACATGACACGCCGTCACGAGTGCCTTTGATATGGAATGAGGAAAACCATAAAATGAAGAGTTGTACTGTGCCTAGCAGTAGCGCCTCCACTAGCGTGCAGCATCATATCCACCATGGCATTGAACATTGCCACATCCCCGTCGGGATTGTGTTATTCCTTCTCCTCGCTTACATCTGTGTCGGTGCCGCCATTTTCTCCGCCTGGGAAAACTGGAGCTTCCTCGACGCTGCGTACTTCTGCTTCATAGCATTAGCTACGATAGGTTTCGGAGATTTCGTCCCGACCAGCTTTTTAACATCGAAACAGAGTACAGAACACACTAAAAGCGAGTACGTTCAAATGATCGCTTGTTGTGCTTACTTGGTCTTTGGTCTTATATTAATAGCTATGTCATTTAGTCTTCTACAAGATGAGGTAGTTGCTCGGTGTTCGCAATTAGCTAATAGTTTAGGCCTTTCTCGTCAATGACAGTACGAGAAGAGTGATTGTAGCTCAACAGACAATCACTTAAGGATGTTATGATCGTTATTGTAAGCAATTGATTTAGGGTCCACGTCATTTAATTTCCTCATTGGATCCACATCTGTATTCATTGTAACCCGTGTTATCATTGTATTATCATAAACAAAAATTATTTTCTCATATCTACACAATATTGTAATGATCATTTTAAAAAGTGAACAAAATTTAAAAGAACTTTTTACGGAATTTGTACTCGAAAAGATAGAGGTTTGTGATGTAAATAATGTATAAAACTATTTATAAAAGCAAGGCTGAAATTGTAATGAAACAATAAAATTGTGTTGAACTAAAGTTTGTCTTATTTTACTTTCACACAAATATTCCCCAACACGTTGAGATTTATCTTGAGCTTAACGCCCAAACTTTTGACAACTTTGAACAGTCTTCTTTTCCGCCATTTACTTCGTAAAACCACATCTCAAATTCAATTACCCTAATTGAAACAGACAAACATAGAGTAGGAACCGTAGTACTTCCACCACAGAGGGATCAAAACAATTCTGAAAACATTACATCAGTTAACTGGACGGCTAAATTCCCCAATTCTGGTTCGCATAAAATCCTCCCTAGTGGGATTACATGTGTTATGATACGGGACAAGTCCTTGAATAACCCCGGTATCGTCCTTATATGGGCTATAAAGTTGGACGAAATTTAAATAAAAAATGTCACGGTAGCATTAGTATTCTTTTGTTGTTGGGTATGCATTTTATTGCTTGGATTTAAGATTTTTACGGTAATATTTTATCATTTCAAGCCAGGGATAGCCCAGAAAGTAAAGAACGCTGTCCATTATTTGCATTGATTTTGGCGGTTATTACCTAATATCTTTCACATTTCATTTCATTTCACATTTCTGTTTCACAGTCCATTGCCCCAGGCAGCTTGGACACACAATAATAATAATTATAATTGGAATTATAATATTTATATCTTATATATCATTTTGGTTTGATTGCACCCATTGATATGAATAAAGAATTCAAACGAAATCAATATGATGTGTGAAACGGGTATTTTAAAGTTATAAATCGATTGAATTTGCGTAACGTTTACTTCGTGTAGCTAGACTCTCAAATAATTCATGCACATAAATGTATGACCTGTAAAATTTGCGAAAACTCACAAATAACCTAGAAAACAAAGCAACATTAGCTATCAGGGGCAATAACCATTAGCCTCTGGTCAAATAGCAGATTAACCATCAGCGTGTTCGTATTTTCGCTTCACATTACAACTACGTGACATTTTGTGAAACATAATATGTAGCAGTGAGGCACACGTGTTCAAAATGTCCTACTGATTAGTAACGTGCAAATTAGTGGGGGGAAAAGGCAGTTAATAGGTACACGGTTAATAGTACGGAATTACGGATGCCGTAATTAGAACAGTAGATAGCAGTAGTAGTATGACGGGCTGGTATCCGCAACTCCACGTCTCAGCGCGTATTTTGCGTATAATAAGAATAGTAATAATATCAAGGCATAAAGGCATCCGGGCGGTCCTGGGCAGGCCACATCGCTCAAAGAACCGAAAACTGATGAGGAAGAAAAGTTCTCGAGTAGCGACTACGAACCCGAAGGCGTAGCGTTGGTTGGTCTCCCACCAGATGGACCGACGACATTGTCAAGGTCGCGGGTAACCGGTGGATGCAAGCGGTAAGATGTTTTTGTAATTTCTACATGGTTTTATTTATGTACAGACGCCAGCACATTAAGCTAATACAATCTAATCTAATAGATTTTCAACTTTATGATTAAATTATAAGGTTCAACATAGGTTGGGAGAATGTGACAGTTTGGGTAGGTTGACCTGCTGGCGTCTGTACCTACTTATGTTTAAAAAGTAATTTACGCGTTTATACCTATGAATAAACGAGATAATAAAAACACTGATGCTGGCTGATGCTGGTACTAAAAATATAAGCTTTTACACCTAAATATTTACACAACATTCTAACTAGGCACATGCCTTTTTGTATGTGAAGGTGCCTTTTCCTTGCAGTGGGACATTCTGGTATTACCTCCTCGGTTCGTCTACAGTCTCATCAATATTACTATGTCAACATTTAGACGCTGCTGGATAGGTCTCCCTATAGGGGGTTGAGCCGTAATCGCCATGTTTGGCCGATGCCGGTTGGCGATCGTAGTAGGTGTTATGGTACTCAGATGAACGCCGCTGTCGCCTTCTACGAAACCCACGGGTAGAAATGGGGTGGTGTTATTCGCGGCCTTCACCACACGGCTTCGCTTTCTCTACAGTCTACAATCATGTATAACAAGACGAGTGAGTATTTACAGCAACTCAAAATCTATCTCCAGCACTTCTTTAGGCAAGAATTTCGTCAATCGGAGACTACAATGTACACTACAATAGCTTTTACCAGCGAAAGGAATTTCAAATGCAGACGAATGAATAAAACAGCATTCACCCGGGGCGTCACTCCAATCGACGCGAAGTTCATACAAACTAGTTTGAAATTCGTAAATATTACGACCATCGTCCCCACCTGTTTCCTTTGTGTTTAAAGGAGTATATTCACTGCGAGAATCATTCTGTAACAGCCTGTTTATGGCTAAGATAAATAAATTTTAATTAGCATGTACTTTGGCTTAGTTATGTTCCCGCCTCATTACCCATTAATTAAAGTTAATGCGTGGCAACTGTACTACTTCTAGTTGTAAACGCCCCTTTTGGCCTTGTTCTGTCTTGTTTCATGCTTGATATGTAGGAAAGTGAAATTTAAGATCCTCCGCTTTTCTTTTCTGATTAATTTTCGTTTCTCCGAGACTCGTCGAGCTTCATTGCTCGGCGATTCTGGTGAGCGCCACTGTTGATTGTGTCGTAGTTCGACTGTTGTGTAATAGTGTAAGGAATTATGCTTAGCTTGAAAATGTAGTAATAAATTTATTTTATCTCAACCTAAGCATTAGTCCATACATTGAAGCGACAATTAAGAATATTGCAGAAATTTAAAAGTTCGGAGTATTTTAAGTTGGTACTATTTTCTACTGAATTTAAATTCCGATACCAATTTGATGATGTCAACTCTATTCTTCTATTTGAAAACAATGTTTATCTCATCATATAGTTTATCATCATCTGCCTAGCCTTTTCCCAACTATATTGGGGTCGGCTTCCAGTCTAGCCGGATGCAGTTGAATACCAGTGTTTTACATGGAGCGACTGCCTATCGGACCTCCACAACCCAGTTACTGGGTAACACGATACCCCTTGGTAAGACTGGTGGTCTGACTTTCTGGCTTCTGACTACCCATAACGACTGCTAACAAATGAGATCTACAAATGACAGCCGGGACCAACGGCTTTACGTGCTTTCCGAGGCACGGAGGGAACTCGGTATGAAAGGGATGGTCACCTATCCACAGACTGACCGCGGCGACGAGCTTAACCTTTGACCGATTGATCTGTACGGCTTTAACTTAGCCACGAGCTCCTCATCATATCATATAATAGTTTATATTAAAATAAAGTTGAATATGGCTAAGAGTTTCTTGCTCTTTCATTTCTATAGAGACCTACCTTTTTGGAACTTTCTAACTAACTGACCGACTCCTTGACAATTTAAAAGTACATGTAAATGGTGTAATTGAAATAAATGCTTTGATTTTTGACTTATTTTTGACTAAACCAGCCAGGGTCTCCACAATTCCTATGTAAATAATAAAAAAAAATTGTATGTATGTATCTACTTACGGCAAAACTGAGCAATGCAGTGCACACTACATGCAATACAATCCAATATGACTCGAATGCTAAATTACCAAAACAAATGAAGATACATGAAATAATGCTCTCATTATGCATTTCATTATGTTCCTATAAACTATGTTCAAGATCGAGTCAATGCGAATGCGAATGCTCCTAAGTAAATCTATTTGGGTAATCTTTTCGGGTTTCTCTGGTGGTTAGAATTCCCAATGAAGTCATTCGCCAGAGAACTAAAGTCAACGACATTGCGCGTCGAATCAGCACGCTGAAGTGGAAGTGAGCCGGCTATTTCTGCAGACGGACAGACGGTAGCAGGAGCAGATACGCTTTCGTGTGGAGACCGCGTTTGGACAAACGTAGTGTGGTACGCCCTGCGGCAAGATGGACCGACGATTTGAAGAATGTGGCTGGCAGCGGATGGATGCGGGCTGCCCAAGACCGGGTTGGTTAGCGATATCTTGACGAGGCTTACGTTCAGCAGTGGACGGCAACAGGATGAAATCTATTTTAATACTCAAACTCGAACTATAACTTTCTACATGTGAATGCTCTTACAGTATTCTGTAACTGTTATCTTTAGTGAATTCAGGTGAAATAATTATGACGTTAGCTGTTCATCCTTAGCATGGTAGCAAACAGCTCACTTCCAACTTTCATCACCAAGACCGAGGAAGATTTTTCCATAATGTACCGGTGAGTATTCTCCTTAAGACAACTCAATAAAACTTTTGACTGCAACCTTCGGTGGCGAAAACTTTTGCAAGAGAAAAGATTGCAAAGATTTATGAACCAACAATGTGATAGTTAGTTTAAATTGAATTGGAGTTTAGGTGTTGAAGGAGCTGGTTAGACGGGTCTCATGTGTGAGTTTTGCGCAGTCGGTGGAGTGACGTGGAATTTTATTTTGCCTTTCTGCTTTCGAATGGGTATACTTTAAATATACTCATGTCTCTATTCTAATTATAAGTCTATTGGTCCATAACTTTTACCTTTAAATATATATAGATAAGGAAACGATTTTTCTTTCTATCGTACTCCTACTTTTTATTATTTACGCAAAAGTTTGTAAGCGCGAATGTCTGTGAGCAGGGTGAAGTCCAATCCAGTCTGTCTCTTTGCTGCCCTCCTCCGGCGGCGCCCTAAGCCGAGGCTCGTACCCCATAGCGGGTGCCCTTAGCGTGTAGCCGCTTAGTTTATACGTATTTTGTCCTGGCTGGAGGCCTTAATTTCACTTTTAACCTCCACCGAGGTTAACTTGCGAGAATGCCATTACAAAAAAAGAACAAAAAAATTGTGAGCAGGATGTTTTTTGCTTTTTTCACTTATTGTAAACTATTAAGGCACACGTGTACATATTAGGTTATCTAGCATAGGCATTTCTATTTCTATTTTTCCCGTTTTTGTATTCCCTTGGGTTATTTTTGGACTGACGGCTAATACTGAAGTCTTCGCAGAAGTTTTAATATCATTTCACAATAAAATATTCAACATCATTATTTTATCCACAGCTCGATTTCTCCCGTATAGGCCTCTTCAATAGTGCTAATCTCCTGTGCTATCTTCATCGAATAGGTAATAAAATAACTCCTTACATTGAATATTAGGTCCACTACACTGTTTGTTAAAAGAATAAAACCTAGACCGCTGCCGCACTCAACCGCTGCAATATGTTGGCCCGCAGATTCGCACGATGTACCACAGATGTAAAACTGTTACTGTTTAGAGCCTTCTGTCAGTCCTTTTACACGTGCAGTCTATGGATCTAGTTTACGCGGCGGGCTTACAATGCCCTTCGTATTCAGTACAATGACGCTCTGAGGGTAGTATTGGGAATACCCCGGTACTGCAGTGCTTTCACAATGTTTGCAGATGCTTCCATCGATGATTTCTTCTCCATTATTAGGAAAAGAACTGCATCTATGATGAGCAGGGTCCGTGGTAGCACCAACACTGTCCTCAGAACGTTAGCTTGTAAAATAGACAGTCCATTTGTTGTGTACTGGGCAGGTGTACACCTGCACAGAAACAGGAAATAGTAATTATTATTGTTGTAACTTTACACAAATTACTAACACCTTTTTTATTTTTGTGTGTACTACTAACAACTTTACTAACGCTATCTGTTGTAAAACTGTATGGACGTATGTCTGAAATAAAGATAATTATTATTATTACAAACCAATTAAAACCCACTACTAAATTATCAATTACCGAGGTTTTGATTGAATCCCCAGTGCGACTGAAATCTTAGGGCATAAATTCTCGGTTTTGTAAAATAAAGGTAGTTTTGTGAAGAAGATTAATTAACGGCTTTGCTAATCAATTCGTGGGCTGCGACACCGGCTTATACAAAAGATCTGCCGGCTTAAGTCTGGCCTGAGTAAGCTTTTCATCCTAATTATTTTTCCTATACACCTGCGGCTTCTTCATAAAGACATTTTTGTTTATAATTAATTTGTTATGTCGGCTGTTTTTTTGACAAGATCGGTTTAAAAAACAAGTTAATCTTAGTTAAATTGAAAAGGGTGACTGACAGATTATAACTTTAGTTCCTGAAGATAATATGCAGATATTTTCATGTAGTTTTTTGCTCATCTACAGCGTAACTAAAATAAGGAGGACTATTGATAAAAAACGCTGATAATGAAGAAAATCACACAAAAAAAATTCATTGATTCATTCATTCATACATTAAGTTTTATTTTTTTAGTTTCTTTGTTACAAAAAAGTATTCAAACAATCCAAGGAGTCTTTTCTCTTTTTAATATGTTAGTTTTTGTCCGCGACTTCGTCCGCATAAATGTTGGTTATCGTGGATGCAGATGAAGTCGTGAATTAAAAAGCTTATATCCTTCTCCAGGGTTCAAGCTATTTACATACCAAATTTCATCAAAATCGGTTCAGTCGTTTCATCGTGAAAGCGTAACAGACAGAGTTACTTTCGCATTTATAATATAATTATATAAACATAAATTAATAAATTAAGTATGGATGGATTATTAAGTACTAGCTTTTGCCCGCCACTTCGTCTTTTTACGGACAAATTTTTAATTGTTTTTTTTTGCCTATAGAAACTCAGGAATAACTTAGCTTCTTACTAGGGAAAGAATTTACAGAATCGTACCCGTAGTTCCAGAGATTAGCCCAAACAAATACAAACTGAACACTAATGTATAGTTATAGATAAAGTATGACCAATTCACCAACCCAAACCAACATTAGTGTAGGGAAATTATTATTATTGTTAGCTGAAACCACAAAGTATTTAAGGCTGCGGCGCGCCCGAGCAGAGAGACCACTCAGAACAAACCGCCATTTTTACCACGCACACATTGACATTACGCTTATAGGCATTCTCAAGCAGACTTACGACTCGAATGTCACGTTTTGTCTAAATTAATAAATGAGAGACAATGACATTTCACGACAAACATGAAAATTTTGTTATAAAAAATTGCAAAGAGTTCCAACCAGTGTCAATAAAATTTCATATTGTGACAAATAATACCTAAAGAGTCAAAACAGTAGCAGCCCTAGTGAGTCTGGCAAGTTTAGGTAATTATTTTTGAAGATGGCGGGAGCGGTCCTTCTGTACCCTCTATATTTCGTGCTGAAACCTTCCTTTTGAATTTCCATATTCAAATGAAATCCCATGATAAACCTTAAATAGAAACAAAAAACAATTGAATTTAAATGCACGGACCCACTGATAACGTTATCGCTCCCAAGAGTCAAAACACAACATTATCACAATAAATTATTTAGGTATCCTAAACTGGTAGACTTTAACGACGTGACCAGAATAGAATATGAAGCTTATCAAGAAAATTTAACAAAATATTAAATTGTTTATGACTAGGGGTCGCACAAATACTGTCGATATAATTATTGTATTTCAAAATAAAAGAAATTGAACGTCTACATGAGGTTTTTAGTTTCTTTAATTTTTCACAATATGAAATATACAATATTTACATAAAAGTTAAGTCGTGTAATACCACGTTTACACACAGCCCTGCTGGGCAGGGAAGTGAGCAGGGAAGTGGGCAGCGCGAGAATGTAAACAGTAGAGCTATGCTTTTACGATCTCCCTCGGTAAACACCTAGGTGAAGTGAGCTGTCATCTGTCCCGATGCTAGGGATTGACAAAGCAGACGGACGGATGGCAGCTCACTTGTGCTGCCACTGCTCATGCCGCTGCCATTGCCCGGCGCTCCCTCGTTCAATAAAGTACAATGAAGGCTGAGTGTGAACACTCACTCGCTTCGATACTCGCGCAGAAGTATTTAAGGCAACATTTCCGGCAGCGGCAAGAGCAGTGGCAGGGGCTGAGTGTAAATCGGGGGTTAGATGCACCATTTTTTATTCGAGAGCGGCTAGACCGATTTTTGATCCGTTGGATTTGTCTCCGTCCTGAATTGCAGAATAACTGTTAACACATTTACCCATTCATTGACTGACAGTGGCAAGCGTAGCTTAACAATGACCTTTCGATCCGTAAGGGTAGTATTTAGTCTCGCGCCCCTTAAAAATTCTATTTTTTATTTTTTAATATTATAAATGCGAAAGTAACTCTGTCTGTTACGCTTTCACGATGAAACGGCTAAACCGATTCTGATGAAATTTGGCACGATAATAGCTTGAACCCTGGGGAAGGACATAGGCTACTTTTTAATCTGCGACTTCGTCTGCATCCGCGATAACCGACATTCATGCGGACGAAGTCGCGGGCAAAAGCTATATTGATACATTTTAATCGATATTTAACTAGTAACGATAGAGTGGAATTCCCTGCCCGAGTCTGTTTCCTCATAGCTACAACCTTGGAGTTTTTAAGTCAAGAGTGAATAGGTTACTTCTAGGCAAGCGTGCTCCATCTTAGACCGCATCATCGCTTCCCATCAGGTGAGATAGTGGTCAAACGTATCATTAAAAGAAAAAAGAAAAAAGAAAAAATCGTTACTTGTTAAATATCGATAAAAAAATGTATCAATTAACTTCCTACAATTAATACCAGCCGGAGACGGTTTTGACTGCCTCGTTGATCTCGTGGTCGCAAGCGCGACTGCTGAGCGTATGGTCCTGGGTTCGAATCCCGGATCGGGTAAAGCACTTGACGACACGGTTGGCGCAGTGGCTGAGCGATCGACTGTGCGCAGCGTGTTGCGGGTTCGATTCCCGCCCAGGGTAAACATTTGTGTGATGAGCACTTGTGTTTGCTTTGTGTCTGGGTGTTGTTTATCTATATATGTATGTATTTATAAAAAAAATGTATTTGTGTATGTATATCAGCGGTCTGACACCCATAGTACAGGGTCTCCCTAGTTTGGGGTCAGATGGCCGTGTGTGAAAATGCCCCCACATATTATTATTATTGGGTTTTTCTATTAAGAATTTCTCATCCCCGCATAACATCCCCGTGCCTCGGAAAGCACGTAAAGCCGTTGGTCCTGCGCCTGATCTCTCTCCGGTCGTGTTGGATTGCCGTCCCACCGGACTATGACAGTGAGGAAAGAGGGAGTGCAACTGTGTTTGCGCACACACTTGTGCACTATAATATCTTCTGCGTACTTGACTGATCTCCAATGATATTTGCCGCCGTGACCGAAATTCGGACGGAAGAATTACATTACCTACCGGAGCATCGATAATAGCCAAGTTAAACAGTATGGTAATACTTTCGGGTCCCTATTTATAACTACAAACTAATAAATTGTTAGTATCGCGATCGAAATGATTTTCGAATAGATATTATTTGAATACGTAATGGGTTTGTAGACTTATTGGGATTAGGGAACATTAATAACAAGACGTAATTGATTTTGGTATATAAACTACTGGCTTGTGACCGTGATTTCGTCCACTTGGAAGTTGGCAATAGCGCAGCTTTTTATCAGTGAAAGATTTTTGTAATCAGATTAGAAGTTGTGTTTACGTCTTCCACAAAAAATCTTTATAATATTAGCATGAATGGTAAAAGGTGTACTTGCGGTAACTTCACACCAATATTCACGAAACTGAATAATGGTCATATTTTAATGAAATAGGCACATTTACGAATCACACTAACTTGAAGACCTATGTTGATGATTTTAATTATAATTATAATTCTGTAAATGCATAATTATTTGTTACTATTGCGATTTTTTTTCAATAAATCGCTAAAAACGTAACGCATTCCCCTTAATAGAATATTATGTTTGAAGTTTCCAACACTATGCTTCAAAATTATTTTCAACAAATTACTGGTTGTCAATATAAGTGATTACAATTAGTAAAATTGTACCTTTTGCCTGCGACGTGCTCCGCGTGACAGTCCCCCCTTAATTTGAGCTATTGCAAAATTCGAGCTAACTGATCTTTAAAAAAAATTTGGTACCTATTCTGCCAAAGAACATGGAACAAAACGTACCCACCTTGTAGCAAGTTGAAATTAGTACCATTCGAAAGGTCTTTGAAAATATATTTATTTGTTGTATGGGGGCAACTTTGTAGCTTGCAGGGGAAAAAAGATATTCGAAGTTGAAAATGCCGAAAATCCTTAGTTACACCGACCCACACACATTCGACGTTTTGGTGATTTTATCCATTAGCTGGGTACTTCAAACTATTTTGCGCTAGCATCGGTGAGTCGTAATTAGTTAGTACCTGTTTGGAAGTATGGCGTGATACTGTAAGACCTATTCTAAACTTCGAATCTGAATCCGCTGTGAGTTTCTTGGCATTCTAAAAACTCGGTTGATAATTCGAATTTACACTAGCGCCACCCTTGCGAGCGTGTCAGCGAGTTGAACTAAATTGACAGGGAGATTTTGACAGATAAAGTATGCGATGACGTAATAAGTGGCATTCTGTAAGGTAATTTCCCCGTCACTTCGACGCTCACTTCGCACTCGAACCCGATTCAAAGTGTCAAATATATCAAGGTTATTTTCCTGGTACCTTATGCGAAGTGAGAGTGAAAAGTCATGTGAGATGCGAGTTGTTTGAATTTTACAGAATCGACCTACTGTTTTTGAGCGTGCGTGCATATCTTAGTTTATTTTATTCATACTTTTATCTACAACCTCAGCTTTCACAGTATATTGCTTAACGATTGGTTTAAATATTACTCACCTGCTTCGAATAAATGGAAAGCTAATGGATAAAATCACCAAAACGTCGAATGTGCGTGGGTCGATTTTATTAAGGATTTTCGGTATTTTCAACATCGAATATCTCTTTTCCCCTGCAAGCTGCAAAGTTGCCACGTACAACAAATAAATATATTTTCCAAGACCTTTCGAATGGTACCAATATCAACTTGCTACAAGGTGGGTACGGGGTCCATACAAAATTACCCATTGTTCCTTTAGGTTAATTGATGAATTAGTATTTAGTCAGCAAGTAAATGAGTGGTCACTCATTTACTTGCTGACTAAATACTAATTCTAAGCAAACAATACTAATGCAAAGTGACAGGTCTGTCACTTTGCATGTATGGGTGGATGTTTGTTACCTTTTTACACTTGAGTGGCTGAACAGAATTAGCTGAAATTTGACACACATATGCATATTGGTCTAGGTAAACGTATAGGATATAGATTTATCCCGTTTTTGCTTACCCGTAGGATAATTTAGGACCTTGGCAAATTCTGAAGTCTAGCAATATATCTTTACACGGGTGCAATGTAGATCAAACTATATGAATAAACGATACTCTTGAATCACCCTATAATTTAATTTTGTTTCGATTCCCCTTAATGTGATTTATTGAATTTGATTTGATTTGATCTTATTTGATTTGATTTTATTTGATTTGATTTAATTGATTTAAAATGATTTGATTTGTTTTGATTAAATTTAATTCAATTCAACTTTATTTGTACCTATTTAATCTGTTTCATCTGATTTTAGTTAATTGTATGTGTTTTTTTTTATTATTTTATTGTTGGCCATTATGGGTGTACTTTACCTGAAATAAATGAATTTATTTATTATGTATGTCGGATCGTCCGGTGCGAGCGAGGAGGAGTGCGGAGCGGTATAGTACATCGTCAGGACTATAGGCGTTCCCAAAATCCCATTAGGGATAAACAAGACCTGTAAAAACAATTACACACTATTAGTAAAGAAAACACAATACAAATAGTAATCAGTAACAGGAATAAAGTAAGTTAAAGGTA
The DNA here is from genome assembly GCA_947361185.1 of Charanyca ferruginea. Lineage (NCBI taxonomy): Eukaryota > Metazoa > Arthropoda > Insecta > Lepidoptera > Noctuidae > Charanyca > Charanyca ferruginea. The sequence continues at coordinate 7,967,812 of OX376070.1, forward strand.
CAGCAACAATATAGTTAATCGAACAGACCATTAAGGTCCCACAGTTCGTACAGTGGCCAAGCCACCCAATGATAAACGAACCAACCCTTGGTTTACAGTTCGTACAGCAGCCTAAGCCACCCAATGATAAACGAACAAACCCGTAAGGTTTATAGTTCGTACAGCAGCCTAAGCCACCCAATGATAAACGAACAAACCCTTAAGGTTTATAGTTCGTACAATAGCATAAGCCACCCAAACACAAAGTGTATCGCTCGCTAGCAGCAAGCCTATACAGCTATGTGAATATACAGCAGCGCTGTACCAGGTAAACCGACAGTATTGTCGGGAGCAGGAACTCTTTACTGAGTCGAATCCGAAGATCGACTGACATACTTACGGAGTGCACGCTCTTTTATAAGGTGATGCCCCCCACCTTGCAACTTCTCCATACAAGTCTATCCAATGGCGCACGGAAGTGCGTCACGCGTTTACTTGATACAAAACACTACAATGTACTAAATCTAATAAGATTTAATTAGAAAGCAATCAAATAAAATAATAATAATTGTCATGAATAAACAATAGTGATTTCATAAAGTAATTCGTTTAACATTCAAAGTAACGTGTCAACAATTGTTTTGAATAAAACCATCGATAACAATTATCGAAATAAAGTAACTACAAATCAGTGTGCACACACAATAAATCATGTTTCGAATTATTAGACAATAATTGATAGTAAAATCACATAAATTAACAATAAGAAACACAAATCATAACAAATTTAGTTACACCCACAATTGTGATTAATTAACTGTCTCCGACATGTATATAATTTTGCTAAAAATTGCATTAAAGTCCGTTATGCAGTTTAAAAGATATTTAAGCGTACAGACAGAGGGAGCGACTTAGTTTTTTACTATGTAAAGATATGTATCTAAAGATAAAGAAGAAGAAACCGTTTATCAAGTATCCTACATCCGAAGAATATGACAATAATAAATGTTTAATAGCCAGATCAAATAACCGGATCAATGCCCCGAGGGGTAGCTTTTAGAAGCAAGTACTATGGTAATTACCTTCCGAACTCGAGGATATAAATACAAGTCTAATTGCCAATACAATTGGCATAGAGACCGTTTAATTTTCAACTGAAAATTGTACTGTAAAGAAACTGTAAGGTTTAATTAAAAATTAATAGTTATCTTTTTAGTATAATAATATTATGTAGGTACCTTCCTTTCTTATGTCAGCGTGATGTTTATGAGATAATGTGTGTGTATGTGTGTGTTTAAATTAAAAGATAATCTAATTATATAGTGGACTACCCAATACCCTCATTGCTTAAATTGCTGACAGTCACATCTAAAAAACAAAAGACGATATTGTATCGTCATTTGACAATTCAAATGACAATGCCAACGGCTTGGCACGCGACGATGGCAAGAGACTGGACGGCATGTCATTATTTCCATGGAAGTTGGGTAGGCCTTTAGTGTGGGACGCTACGTGTGTCGATACTCTTGCATCCCATCTTCCATCCCATCTTCCTAGTACAGCGTGCTGTGCTGGTGCTGCTGCTGCGGCTGCAGAAAGCCTCAAACGGCGAAAGTATAGTATCCTAAGCGATAACTTTATTTTCAAGCCGTTTGGGGTTGAAACCCTCGGGTCGTGGGGTCCAAGTGCTCATCTACTTTTTAAAGAAATTTCCAAAAGGTTGGTTGACACTTCCCGTGATCCAAGGGCTGGTTTTTACCTTGGACAGAGGTTAAGCATTGCCATCCAACGTGGCAATGCCGCCAGTCTCTTGGGCACATTCCTAGTTGACGACGATGTGGGGGAATTTTTTGATGCCTTATTGTCTTAGCTTTTTTTTTGTTTTAATAGTTATAGGTTTTCCTTTTTTATTTATTCAAATTAGTTCTGATTATTCACAACTTCAAAAATGTATGTGGTGTATTATTTAGTAAGCAAGTCTTTAAAATTGCATAATTATTATGTAAATAAATTTAACAATAGTAACTGCGTTTTTTATGCTGAAGAGAAATGAATTTGTCAAAGATATGACTATTAATAAAGTCAAAGTCAAATCATTTTTTTCTTTTAGACCATTAATCGGCACTTCTTAACGACATAAAAGAAAAATGAGATCTAGTTGCCCCATCCACTTCATACTTAATCTTCTAAAATATTTGATGACAACATTTTGTTTTAATAAGACAGACTAAAACAGATTTTCAGATGACGGCTTTGCAGAGGATTCTTTTGATGCCATTTTGTATTAGTTATACAGTTTTATGATCTCTTTTTATTAGTGCAAGCAAGTTATTTTAGTAGTAGTGTATGTAATTAATCGTTTCGTTTGTATGGAGTGTCGTAGGTGTATCTAAACGTCGATTCCTGCCAGAGATTGCCATCCAACCCAATTTTGGAAAGCACGCATACATTCGCAGCCAGCCGCCCTCATAGCCTGAGACGCTCTGTGGCAAAAGTGGTCTCGGCTACCCGTCTGACACTAATTCTTCTAGTGTTAAAAAATAAAAAAAAAACATCGTTTAAAGAGATCAATAGCCAAAGACTTTCATTTGTCTTACTCCGTGAGGATGGATATGCGGGTCTTAACAAAAACTTTGATCGATGTGTTCCCGTTTTTATAAACACCTGTTTGGGTGCTGTTTATTGTTTGTTTATTTTCGAACGTGTTTTTCGAACATCAATCTTGGTTTGAGATCGGACGTCAAATTAGCGAGAGGTTTCTGCGAGCATGGACGGAATTGTAAAGTTTATTTTGGAATTTTGTTGCTAACTGTTTTTTGTAATGGATATGGGTTATTATTATAATAGACACGTGAATGGGAGTCGAAATTAAAAGATTTCTGTGTGTGTGTTGTCACAGCCGGGTCTAGTGATGGTTCATCACCATCATCAGCTGGAAGACGTCCACTCTTGAACAGAGGCCTTCCCCATAGAACGCCACAACGAGCGGCAACTTGCCGCTTGCATCCACCGGTTACCCGCGACAAATATTCATCTTTCTACTACACTAACAATTTTATATTTTTTTTATTTTTTATCTTTAGTACGTAGGTACTGGGGATACTCGAGCTGCTAGGGTGCTCGAGTTAAGAAAATTTAATAAAATAAAAATTGTGAGTATTGTTAGAGAAGAAAGAAAAATGCGTTTATTGGCATTACATACTTAAAATAAAATACACCTTAAAACTATAAAAATACAGAAAACAATGATCATAATGCCAAAAGGGTCTCAGCTCAGCCTGTTGTCAGATGACACCACGAAGTGTGCCACCTGATGCTGATTTTCAGCTGCAGCCCACGAGTGCCATACACTAGAATATTAAAACAATAGGAAATGGAAGTGTGTGTCCGTTTTAATAAATTAGAAGAGTAGAAAGATAAATATTTTTGCCTATAAATCAAGCATGTTCGACTGTACACAAACTCAACTTTAATTAAAAAAAATATGTAGCGACAATTATAGTCAATGGATAGTGCATGGTGGTGGTGGTGGTAATACAATTTAACAGAAAAGAGATGAGTATTTGCAGTATGTTAACAAAAGACTCTTCTACCATTTCTCTTCACAATCGTTTCTGATGATTTTTTATTAAGTTAATCATAGCATCGTCATAAAAATATGGTTCCTGGAAATGATAAATTATAAATTAATACTAGATTCAATCAATAGATTGTAATGACAATATTTTTTTCCATATGTTACTTACTCTAAGTCCACGAGAACAAAGCCACGGGCACATCTAGTAAATATATATTAATGAGATCTTTAAGCATTTATGAAAAGGACGTACTTAACCGTTACAAAACGTTTACAACAGAAACATAATAATTCTCTACTATGATACAAAAGTTTATACAGACACAATTCCATTTGTATGAGAAAAGGTCCACAATAGTCCGCAATATCCTTACTAATCGGATCCCCCGAATTGATTCAAATATGTCAGCCATAATCCCCTAGGGACCCAGCCTTAATACGTTTGAGTATATTACTAACGTTTACTGATAGTGATATAGAAGTAGAAAATAAAGTTCGTTGACAATACATGGTGATATCTTTCTTCTCGTTTTATTTACTTGATTTGAAAAATATTTAAACCACGTCGGTCAGCATCATTTAGATCACATAGGTCACTTTTATTCTATATACATTGTTCACGAATATGTAATCCTCATGGGGTACCTTCATTTAAGATGTATCGGTCACCTTCATTTAAAACGTGTCAGCCACCTTCATTCAAAACATATCAGCCACCTTCATTTAAAACGTGTCAGCCACCTTTATTTCTCTCTTATAACTTCATTTAAAATGTATCGATCAACGTCTTCATTTAAAACGTATCGGTTACCTTTAATAAATCGCATCGGTCACGTTAATTTCAAATGTTACGGTCACTCTCATTTGAACTGTATCGGTCACCTTCATTTAACATGTATCGGTCACCTCCATTTAAAACTTATCGATCACCTTCATATAAAGCGTATTGGTCCGCTTCATTTAAAACACATCGGTTCCTATCGTTTATTTACGCTAACACAGTTTTGATAAGCATACCAGTTTTTTATTACATTAACACAGTAAACAAGTCATGAACACGATGAATAACGAAATAACGAAAATATAACAAAAATATGTCGGATCGTCAGGATTTATTTCGTTAGATTTAGTCATCATGTGGGCAGAATATAGGTTTCCTGCAATGCAAACACACTGGGTATAAACAATTTAGCACAAACTCAATTTAAAATAAACTCAGACTTAAATTAAAATAGACATAGTTCACTTCAATTCAACAACGAATCGAAAGTACAGTTTCTGAACGTATTAGCTCCGATGCGATCAGATATTGAATTCTGAATGTCTTCCACGCTGTGGGCTGAAAACATCACGACTCTGTAGAAGCGCGCCAAAAGTAGTGGTAGATCACGTGGCGAGAACACGTGATCTACCACTACTTTTGGCGCGCTTAAATTATTAATAGCGGGCTTGCGATCCGTTTCACGTTCATACTATTGACCGGATACGACCAATATATATTACCATTATATCAAAATGTTTTGCTTTCACCACCTTCTGTCACCTTCTGTCTACTGCTAGAAGTATTTTTCTTGACAACATTTTAGGCAACGTAAATGTACCTAGTACCCGATTAATCTAATACACAATTAGTATTAATGAGTTATTAATTGTAGACAATATCACAAATGTAATTTGTCACTAATTACTGTCGGACATTCCAAGTATGTAGAGCTAGAACATAATTGATATTAGTGATGATTGCTGGCTATGTACACTTATACACTGTTGTATTCTGGAATCATTTTGAGTATAGAAATCGAGGTACCTGGTACGATATTTCTATTAAAAACAAATGGTGTTCAGTCCAATTTATGGATTCCGAATACAAAATTATTGGTATATTTTTACAAGCCTAATTTTCAAAGGTCAAAGACGCACCTTCCTTCAAATATTCACAACACAGACTACACATATACACGATTTTGAATGATGCACTTACGGATAAAATTTAATACTGTATGTGCTGCTACGGTTCGGTCAGTACTATAATGACGTAGCTGATGTAGCTTGTAGCAAAATCGTAGCATCAGCTACGTCGTAGCAATGCAGTACAAAGCGTAGGCGATACATTAGCAGAAAATTTCACGGCGGAAACAGTTGTATCATTACAATTAATTGTAACACAGAATATCTACAGCATAAATTGTGATTAATTGCTCAAACTAAACTAATAAGGCCTCTATTTCATATTCACTAAAATGTATTGAAAAAAAAATTGTTTTTAGGCGAATTTCAGTTATATTTTTTGCAAGAAGTAACCAAACATAAAACACTGCACAACCAATTTTCCAATAGCCCTGTAGTCCAGTTTATAAAAAAGTTCGTTCCACGACTGAAACCTGTAAATGACTCCACAATTCTGACGTCGACATCGCATCGCCCATGTTCCCATTAATAGATACCAGATTCCCACAGAGATGTGGTACCAACGGCCTGTACTTATTTCGCTCCTGCATTTTAGTGTTAAGGAAAAGTTTTACGAGGAAAAATACACGTGCTTTTGCAAGTAAACTTGCTGTGTTCGTATTTACGTGAATCTACACTATAATAATATTATAAAGAGGAAAGATTTGTATTTTTGTATGTTTGCAACGAATAAAATGAAAACAAAATAACTACAGGTCCAATTTCAAAAATTCTTTCACCATTAGAATGCTACATTATCCCGGAGTAACATAGGCTATCTTTATCTATTGAAAAAATTAGGAATCCTTGAAAAAATTCACGTGGATGAAGTCCCGAGCAAAATGCTAGTTTGTTATGTTTTAAAATCGCAACAAATATTATAATAATAATAATAATCATAATATAATATATAATATGTGGGGGACATTTTCACACACGGCCATCTGACCCCAAACTAGCGAGACCCTGTGCTATGGGTGTCAGACAGCTGATATACATACACAAATACATTTTTTTTTTTGTAATTTCATACATATATAGATAAACAACACCCAGACACAAGGCAAACACAAGTGCTCATCACACAAATGTTTACCCTGGGCGGGAATCGAACCCGCAACACGCTGCGCAGCAGTCCATCGCTCAGCCACTGCGTCAACCGTGTCGTCAAATATATCAATATACCTACATAAAGTTACACCATTTTGTACGAATGAAGGTTTAATATGTGTAGTATTATAATTCGTGTATAATTAAATAATGTTTCACAAAAGTGTAAAAGCACATTAAGATAATATACTAAGCCGTCCCCTAGAAAGAAAGAAAAACCATTTATTCACGAGAGAATGACGCACATTACAAAATATTCTCACATACACACACACACACATTTATGTTTCATTTTATTTTAGTTTCAAAGTTCACAGTAACTGTATTGACGAGGCCTTTTCAAGTACCTGGCGTTTCTATATTATTATACTGACAAGATTAAATGCCCGCGACTTCGTTCGCGTGAATATCGGTTATCTGCAGGGTTTTCATTATATTGCACGGAACTGCAATGCTTTTTTATAAATAATAGTAGCTTATGTCACTCCCTCGGACATCAGCAATTATGCCAATAACAGTCCAGTAAAAATCCGACCGACCCTTCGGAGATTTGCCGCAACAGAAATTCAAAAAAAATTAAGATTTGGTATTTAGTAGGTACTTAGGTATACCTACTAAATATCATTTTTTTTTGTATTTCTGTAAATCTGTATAAAAAAATGAATCATTCATTAGTCTCGCTAAAACTCGAGAATAGCTGGACTGCTTTCGCTAATTTTGGTCTTAAAATTTGTGGAAGTCCAGGGAAGGTTTATACGGTGAGAAAATCAGAAAATTCACGAAAATAAAAGTATGTAGGGACAGGACAACGTCTGTCTGGTCAGTTATTAATCATATAAAACTAGCTATTATTTTGATATTAGAAACAGAAACGTCAATTTTGTTTCTTAGTACGTACTTTTTTGTATATTCTAATAAGCTTGCGTTTGACCGCAACTCACCTGATGCGTATACATATAGATATACTTATAAGTCAAGTAAGTTTACATAATGAATATTATTAAAACTGGCTAAAATAAAAATTCATAAAATGAATTATAATTTTGTTACACTGAAAATGTACCTCCAACGTACGAAAATATTAAAATGTATGAATTTTTAATTTAACAAAATAATAATTAAATTCAAACGTGCACCCAAGGGGACCCTTTGTCAATAACGGCGAGTAAAATCCACAAAATTAAATATTAATATGCGTATCACCATTTTGAACCACATAGGCTCAACACACAATTAACTGGGAGGTCTTATTAACCGGGCTTAATAAAAAGAACCCAACTACCCAAGTTGCAACCTTTCACCCTAGGGCGTGCTAATGAATACCATTGTCAAAGCACAAACACCGCCTCATTTTCTATTCCCATTTCGACAACCCTAACCCACCGACGTGCCACAGAAAAAACACACCCGACCATTTTTATTGACACGCTGCGTACGGACTTCATTTTCCGCGCAATATATTTTAATCTGTGTTATTTTCGTAGGGACCAGTTTTACAAGACCTTGTTAAAAGCGTGTCTTTAGTAATTTCGCTAAAAGGGGCCGGCTGGGGTCGAGTGTCACATCTATATGTTAATTGTGATTTCGTGCACCTTCGCCCGTGGTAATAGAGGCGCACATGTATGGAATTAACCATGAAGGGACAAAGTAAATAGGCGTTCGTATTTTCACGAATGAAGTGTTTTTTTTTCGGCCTCTTTCGAATTCAATTGACGTACTTGTGATGAAAGTGGCTTGACTTACCAAAGAGTTGTTACATGTTTCTACTGTGAGAAAAGGTGTATAAAATACCTATTGTATTTATTTTTCCGTTTTCTATTTTCTTTTGAAGGTAATATTTTCTTTGCGTATAATTTTATAAGGGTATTTATTTGAATAGACTATATTATACTTAGGCATAAAGTAATCTTATTATATTCTAAGGCTTAGTTTTTAACCGACTTCAGTTTCATTCCAAAGTAACACAAAAACAAAACAGGAAAATTCAATTTTCTAACTCAAGTAATCCACTCGGCATTTTTCCACCTCTCCTATGTCAAAGTCGTAACGGCTCAAAGTGTCCATAAAAAGCGATATCAATAACTGTACTTAAACTCGGTACTGAATAGACCGCAGCGTTGAGAGGGTTAGCGCACACTTTAATGAGACCGAACGCGCGCGTTATTAATACTAATGGCTGTAATGGCACAGAACAGTGTCTACAGAAGGTCAGCTCTGTACAACGAGCTATGAGAACTGTACCTACCGACAGAATGTTCTATACAAAACGAAGTCCAGTCATATTTTAGTTAGTCTCGTAGTTGCAAACGCGACTGCTAAGCGTGGGGTCCATGGTTCGACTTCCAGAACGGGCAAAGTGTTATTGAGTTTTTCTAATAAGAATTTGTCAGTAACAGCACGGAGTTTGGAAGGTGACAGTGTAACACCCCCGTGCCTCGGAAAGTACGTAAAGCCGTTGGTCCTGCGCCTGATCTCTCTCCGGTCGTGTTGGATTGCCGTCCCACCGGACTATGAGATTGAGGGAAGAAGAAGTGCACCAGTGTTTGCGCACATAGTTGTGCACTATGATATCTTCTGCATACTTGGCTGATCTCCATTGAGTTTAGCCGCCGCGACCGAAATTCGGTCGGAAGAATTACATTTAGTAATTAAATTCCATGAAATTTTAGAGATAGAACAAGGTAGTTCATAATAAATAATTTCATTTCAAAATTATACGTGACTCAATAACCAGCAATGAAAAACACGATACTACTTATTGACCAAAATTTTACCAAACTACGCATGTACGCACCAACAGTTCGTTGGCAAGACTCGGTTGGCAAGGTTCGTCGGCTTCTAGAGGTATGAGGAACAGAGTGGAAATTTCCTCATCCTTCACAAAAAAGGAAGGATCCTCCGACCACGGGTATTGCGTTGTAGTCGGGATTATGTATAATATATGGTAATGTCGCGGAGAACTCTGCTTGCGCGATCTAGGAAACTTCGGTTGTAGTATGTATCATGTGCGATAGACGTCGCTACACCCCTATAGGAGACGGCGATTTAATACAATATCATCCGACCGCCAGTCGCGAGCAAGTACTCTTGCACTCACTGTAAGTAAAGTACCTATACTTCAGCGTGCGTGCCTTTTTGCTCGTTGTGTGAAACCGACCTTCTGTACTTACCCACATATTTTGTGGTAATGGTCGGGCCTTGTGCAGTCAAGATACGAAATTATACTGAACTAGTAAATACCGCATAACTTTAAATCTTTTATGAACTCCGGTTTTAATAAATGAAATGCCGATTTTCATTTGTTTTCGTTTGAGTTCGGAATGGGTTTATAAAGTATGGAGTTAATGCTTTGCTGTTCTTATTTTCGTTTTGGTTAACTTGTTGTATATTTGTACTGTTTATTTAGTTAATTGGTTAGTAAATTGAAAGCTAACTAGGATAAAAATATTATTAGGTGTGTTTCCACCACATAAATACACATTTTTGAACGTACAGCGAAAGAACGGGCATCACCGTTATTAGGTAATTGTATCTAAAACCCGTATGGATCAATATTTATGTCTCAAATATTATCTAGCCTATATCTAGAAAAGTCCTCTTGATTGGTAACATCGTACGTAGGGTCGTTGAGCTCCCTAAATAGGGTTGAGCAAAGCGATAACTGATTTATGAGTACCGTCTGTCGGTATAGATCATCTAAGAGCTTTGATGGCTCTTTCTTCGAAAGGGTTTTCCAGATGTTGCCCTATATTGTGGAACTTTCATAATGGATTTACCATAATATTTGAAGGGCGTGACCTTTGAGTTTATTTGGGCTGTATTGAGAAAGATTGGAAAAATCGTAGCCATAAGAATTATTTCAAAGATTGTCTTGTTTAACATAATTATTCCGACTGAATTTTCGTCACAGAGATCAATGTCAATGTTGAATAGATAAGTTCGCAGGATATATAGAAGTACACAAGTGTGTGCAAAAATAGAAATGCACTCCCTCGTCCGTCATTCTCATAATTGAATTGGATGGGAATTTGACACGACGGCACCAAAAACCACAAACATAGAAACCTGGCTTTTACAAAAATCCTAAAGGATAATTTCAATGACTCACCCAGGACCACGCTTGCTGTTAGAAGACCAACGGCTTAGTTGGCACTTGTTTACATTTTAACTCTACATACTAAGGGCCCCTTTCCTGTCATGCGGATTATCGCCCGCGCGCGTATCTGGTCCGCATGCGGTTGACATCACGCTCCTGGCCACACGCGTGCTGCCCGCATGGCAGGAAAAATATGTATGAAATGATAGGATGCGGGCAGCCTGCATGCGGACGAGATCCGCGTACAGACGAAAACACGCATGGCAGAAAAAGGGCCCTAATATTATCTAAAAATGCGAAAGTAACTCTGTCTGTTATGCTTTCACTATGAAACAGGTGAACCGATTTTGATGAAATTTGGTATGAAGATAGCTTGAATCCTGGTGAAGGACATAGGCTTTAATATGCGACTTCGTCTACATCCACGATAACCGATATTCACGCGGGAGAAGTCGCTCGTACTTAATATATTTATTGCATCCACATGTGAACTTAGAATGATAGTAGGTTTACAGAAATGGACATTGTGGACCCTGTCGGGAGTAAAGTAAAAGTAGGAGAGAAGAAGAGCGCTTTAGTTTGACTATTTAGTTAATTGCTTGTTGTTGGTTGTTTGTTTAGGTAAGTACTATTTTGAAGCAATCATACATATCTGTATCTTCCCGTGGGTGGGTGTCGTAAGAGGCGACTAAGGGACTTACCAGAGAATGGCGAGCAGCTTTCTCTGTGACTTTGTAACAACCATACTGCGATCGCCAATCCGCCTGCCAAGCGTGGCGATTATGGCAAAACCCCCATTGGGGAGGCCTCTATCCAGCAGTGGACGTCTTTAGGCTGAAATGATGATGATGATACAACAAACCTGTTGAAGGATAGTTGTATAGACATTATAATGAGCCTAAACTGTGGAGATTGTGAAATGCTTCTACTGACACCCACATAAACCCATCAACTGTCACATGATTTTTCACACACACCGCACATCACCCACACTTACACGCACACTCTCACACACTTCTACACTTAATACTCACCGAATTTCACACACAAGATACTCTCACACACCCTTGCATGCTTACCGTATTATTTGTCAGTTATTTGTCGTTAGAATAGTCATTGTTTAAGGGGCTATTAAACGACTTTTACAGATTTTAAACTGACAATCACGTCAAAATGTGCAGTGTAAATGATTTGAAAAAAATATATGTTAAACTAGAACATTCTCTTAATCATTTAGTAAGTGAATATTTTTAATTATATTCATATTATATAGTTTAATTAACATGTGAAGTTATGTCTGACGCGGACAGAACATTGACAATCACACAAAATCAACCAGGTATAATTAAACGAAACTTACACCATCATACAGACAATTTTATTATCTATCTTTTAGTATACGCCTTTTTTTTGAATTTTGAAAGAATACTACATTTATTTAATTTTTTCGACTAAATTTAGAGAGTTTTGGACGCAGACTGCGTCCGTTCTGCATCAGTTCTGCGTCCAAAACTCTCAAAGTCCCGGATCCGACATGGTTAGGTTAGGTTAGAACTGTGACCCTCTACGCACGAGGCGAGCGTGCGGAGCGAGCATGTTACGGCAGCGGCCGCCGTGTGCCAGAACCAAATCGCTTAATACAGACAATTTAAATTTAAACAAAGCTTAAAACTCAATATAAAGCTGCTACATTTTTACTTAAAATGCTACTTCACTATAGCTGCCAATCTATTATTTTTGCTATCCATTTTATTTATTTTTAAAACACTAAATCAGATTAGCTTGTCGCCGCGCTAAATATTATGCCTTACTGAATTTATTTCTCGGAAAAAATAAATATTACATAGAAAACTAAATAAACCACAAAATACCTGTGTTTATAACACCATAATCACGTACGAGCGTTTGTTTATGAATTATACGGGTTTGCGTTTACGTTTTAGTAAAGAATGACTCTCTTTCTCTCTTTGACTTGAACTCGGTCTTGCTGGATAAGCTGGATAACCATTCGAACGTCAACGCCGCGAACTGTCAATGCACTGAAACGTCCAGGTGCGAGTGTCAAATTTTGCGCTACAAATTGCGCAGTAACTTTTCCGATAAAAACGTTTGTCAAAAGAAAATTATACAAGCTAAAAATACCGTCCTCAATAACTGCATACGATTTATTTTTAACTTGAGGAAATATGACCATGTGTCAAGCTACAGGTCTAAGCTTAAATGGTTGCCTATTCGTCAGAGAAGAAGCTTGCGTGCGTTGACAACGCTTTACTCCCTGCTGAACTCTCCGACCCCTCCTTCTTATCCAATATCCCACTTTCAATATTTATATTCTTCACACGCTAAGAATTCGCAGCCTTCTAATAATCTTCTCTTGCTTTGCCCCTCTCATACTACTGATTTTGTCCACTCTTCCTTTCATATCCAGTCCATTCTTCTTTGCAATGAGCTTCCTCTCGATATCAGGAAGGCCATCAGTCGGTATGCATTTAAACGGAAATTGCGGATACACTTTCTACATAAGTCATCTCATAAACGCCTTTCTTTTTTGTGTATATTTATATATATGTCGGAGACAGTTTATTAATCTCAATTGTGGGTGTAACTAAATTTATTATGATTTGTGTTTCTTATTGTTAATTTATGTGATTTTACTATCAATTATTGTCTATTAATTCGAAACATGATTTATTGTATGTGCACACTGATTTGTGGTTACTTTATTTCGATAATTGTTATCGATGGTTTTATTCAAAACAATTGTTGACACGTTACTTTGAATGTAAAACGAATTACTTTATGAAATCACTATTGTTTATTCATGACAATTATTAGTGTGGTATTTGATTGCTTTATAATTAAATCTTATTAGATTTAGTACATTGTAGTGTTTTGTATCAAGTAAACGCGTGACGCACTTCCGTGCGCCAATGGATAGACTTGTATGGAGAGGTTGCAAGGTGGGGGGCATCGCCTTATAAAAGAGCGTGCACTCCGTAAGTATGGCAGTCGATCCTCGGATTCGACTCGGTAAAGAGTTCCTGCTCCCGACAATACTGTCGGTTTACCTGGTACAGCGCTGCTGTATATTCACATAGCTGTATAGGCTTGCTGCTAGCGAGCGATACACTTTGTATTTGGGTGGCTTATGCTACTGTACGAACTATAGACCTTAAGGGTTTGTTCGTTTATCATTGGGTGGCTTAGGCTGCTGTACGAACTGTAAACCTTAAGGGTTTGTTCGTTTATCATTGGGTGGCTTGGCCACTGTACGAACTGTGGGACCTTAATGGTCTGTTCGATTAACTGTATTGTTGCTGTACCTTGAACTTACTTTATTCTTGTTACTGATTACCATTTGTATTGTGTTTTCTTTACTAATAGTGTGTAATTGTTTTCACAGGTATGTTGTTTATCCCTAATGGGATAATGGGAACGCCTATAGTCCTGACGATGTGCTGTGCCGCTCGGCACTCCTCCTCGATCGCGCCTGACGATCCGACATCAGAAGTGGGATTGCCTCTTAATGCTTCCGCATGGCTTCCCTAGTTTTCGTATGTCTTTTCCACTCTTGTTATGACAGCTTCCTCTCTTGGGATTACCTAGCGCTGAGCTAAGGCTGTTTTAATGGCATTCATAAATTACCTACCCACATTAATTTCATTGTTTACATACTCCAACAGTTACCGCTACCCTTATTTACCTACCTAAGTGTCAAACAAATTGCTGTTTGTACTGTACTGGCCCATGTTTCCAAATTTCATTTTCCGTGCTCATCTACTAGCATTCACTACCGAAGTACATGAGGTTTAAACTTTAACAAGAACTGAGTGTCTTGTCCCATCTTAAGAGAAAGTCTCATTTTCCTCTGACCTACACATTTCTTCTCAACCCTCTTAGGTTCAAACCAGGTACAATAATATGTCACTTTAGTGACTACCGGAGAACAGCCGGGAGGTTCGAGTGAGTACTACTACTGTGAGTCAGTTTTCGAGCAACTAATCATCCGTGATAAGTTGAAGTCCGTGATAAGATAAGTGTGATGTACCCACCACTGATGTGATGTTCTACAACTATCTGGTGAGACGCTTCCATTTTGTTATGACTCTGGGTTTGAATGTACCTACTTTCATTACTGATACATGTGTGGCAAACTTACTTGTATGGTCAATATAAAGTGAAGTTTCCCTGATTGTTGACATGTGTTCTGTGGTAAGGTAATTACATGTGTTCTGTGGTAAGGTAATTACATGTGTTGTGTGGTAAGGTAATTACATTGTGTTGTGTGGTAAGGTAATTACATGTGTTGTGAGGTAAGGTAATGACATGTGTTGTGAGGTAAGGTAATGACATGTGTTGTGAGGTAAGGTAATGACATGTGTTGTGTGGTAAGGTAATGACATGTGTTGTGAGGTAAGTTAATGACATATGTTGTGAGGTAAGGTAATGACATGTGTTGTGAGGTAAGGTATGACATGTGTTGTGAGGTAAGGTAATGACATGTGTTGTGAGGTAAGGTAATGACATGTGTTGTGAGGTAAGGTAATGACATGTGTTGTGAGGTAATTACATGTGTGGTAAGGCAATTACATGTGTGGTAATAAGGTAATTACATGTGTGGTAATAAGGTAATTACATGTGTGGTAATAAGGTAATTACATGTGTGGTAATAAGGTAATTACATGTGTGGTAATAAGGTAATTACATGTGTGGTAATAAGGTAATTACATGTGTGGTAATAAGGTAATTACATGTGTGGTAATAAGGTAATTACATGTGTGGTAATAAGGTAATTACATGTGTGGTAAGATACTAAACTTGTTTTGTGATATCAGGTCTGTAGTGTTTGATTTAAATTGATCAGAATGACCGAACGTTACTCGTAAGCTGTTTACTTGAGCTCTTCTCTAATTGTTTACAGATGATGTGATAAACTATTCACCCAAGGACGTGTGAAGATGCAGGGTGACCGTAACGGCGCGTGGCGTGATTTAGTAATGAAAATCAGTTAATTTTGAGGGTTATGGTTTACTGTTATTTTTTTAATCATTGGGATTATTCTCACAATGCTGAGACATTTGCTGAAAAGAGGACTGACAAACGTATTCTTGTACGTTTAATAATTGTGATGAATTATGGTTAGCTGACTCTTGTACAATACAACAGTGCCTGTAGATGGTTTAATTGAAATGATTGTTTTTACTTTGAGGGGATGATATGTACCAACCAAATTCTAAGTGAGGCAGAGATAGTGGTTGCTAGGATTTAGAGCTTTCATGTGATACTGGATCAATCATAGGATGCTGTGAGATTTTTAATTTCATTTTTGCAGTTGATATGACCTAAAAAATAGTGCTATCATTACAAGAGTTAATTTTATTGACCAATAACTGTTTAATAGTTTAACAATTGTTTCAGCTGTTGACAGTGTGGAGATAGAAGTAAATCTGTCCCGTGCAAGAAAACAAGCAGCCCTGGGTGCCGAAGGTTAAAGTTGGAGACTTCGTTGGAAACTTCGTACTTCTTGCAGATCCAACATGATATTGGTTGAAGTCTTTGAGTGCCAGTAAAATTTAGTCTTGATCATGTATGAACAATGCCTGAATGTCCATTCAATTTTAACGATGTCAATGTTGACACTGATAATAATCATCTGCTGCTGACATACCATAGCTTAATTGACAAGATGTCTATGTTGACTCTTGTTTGGATGTCTATGTTGACTCCTGGGTTTGTTTGTTGAACTTGACGCCTATGTTGGTTGTCTATTCGACATCAAGCTACTTGTCGATTCCCATGGTGTGAATTCGGCTGGGAGACTATGTCTCTACTTTTGTTTGGATGTCTATGTTGACTTCTGGGTTTGTTTGTTGAACTTGACGCCTATGTTGGTTGTCTATTCGACTTCAAGCTACTTGTCGATTCCCATGGTGTGAATTCGGCTGGGAGACTATGTCTCTACTTTTATTTGGATGTCTATGTTGACTCCTGGGTTTGTTTGTTGAACTTGACGCCTATGTTGGTTGTCTATTCGACTTCAAGCTACTTGTCGATTCCCATGGTGTGAATTCGGCTGGGAGACTATGTCTCTACTTTTATTCGGATGTCTATGTTGACTCCTGGATTTGAATGTTGAACTTGACGCTTATGCGGGTTGTCTATGTTGACGCCTATGCGGGTTGTCTGTTCAGCTTCAAGTTAATTGTCGTATCCCATGGTGTCATTTCGGCTGATTTGTTGAGCTATGTATTGTCTGTAACAGTATGGTTATTTTGACTGGTTATGATGCAAATTTTGCTAATGATTTTACTTCAGGACTAATTCAGGATTTTTCTTTACAACATACCTTTTGCTAATTAAAGTTTTTTGTCAGAAAGGCCGATCGATATTTACCAAGAACTTTATAACTACACGAGGACGTGTAGAATGTCAGTCTGGCCGTGTCGGAGACAGTTTATTAATCTCAATTGTGGGTGTAACTAAATTTATTATGATTTGTGTTTCTTATTGTTAATTTATGTGATTTTACTATCAATTATTGTCTATTAATTCGAAACATGATTTATTGTATGTGCACACTGATTTGTGGTTACTTTATTTCGATAATTGTTATCGATGGTTTTATTCAAAACAATTGTTGACACGTTACTTTGAATGTAAAACGAATTACTTTATGAAATCACTATTGTTTATTCATGACAATTATTAGTGTGGTATTTGATTGCTTTATAATTAAATCTTATTAGATTTAGTACATTGTAGTGTTTTGTATCAAGTAAACGCGTGACGCACTTCTGTGCGCCAATGGATAGACTTGTATGGAGAGGTTGCAAGGTGGGGGGCATCGCCTTATAAAAGAGCGTGCACTCCGTAAGTATGGCAGTCGATCCTCGGATTCGACTCGGTAAAGAGTTCCTGCTCCCGACAATACTGTCGGTTTACCTGGTACAGCGCTGCTGTATATTCACATAGCTGTATAGGCTTGCTGCTAGCGAGCGATACACTTTGTATTTGGGTGGCTTATGCTACTGTACGAACTATAGACCTTAAGGGTTTGTTCGTTTATCATTGGGTGGCTTAGGCTGCTGTACGAACTGTAAACCTTAAGGGTTTGTTCGTTTATCATTGGGTGGCTTGGCCACTGTACGAACTGTGGGACCTTAATGGTCTGTTCGATTAACTGTATTGTTGCTGTACCTTGAACTTACTTTATTCTTGTTACTGATTACCATTTGTATTGTGTTTTCTTTACTAATAGTGTGTAATTGTTTTCACAGGTATGTTGTTTATCCCTAATGGGATAATGGGAACGCCTATAGTCCTGACGATGTGCTGTGCCGCTCGGCACTCCTCCTCGATCGCGCCTGACGATCCGACATATATATATTATATTAGTTATATTTTTTTTTATATTCAGTTTACATAAGTTGTTTTTTTTTTACTATGCGCCTGCCATGTTATCTCTTCACCACCCTTGGTTGACTGGTAGAGAATGCCTAAGGTAGTAAGTCCGCCTTTGTGCCTTTGTGCATGAAGTATAAATAAATAAACAATAAAAAATATAAACAAAGCGAAATAGAACTAGGTGTAAAACGGACCAGTACCAAATATTGTAAGTAGGTATGTTGTTATTGTTAATGATGTTTTAGGAACTGCGCCATTACCTATAAAACCTCGTTTTTACACCTGACGACGCAGACAGATGACAGATTGGTGGCCTAAAAGTTTTTTTTTATAATATTTTCCTTGGTTTGGTTCACATTGGACGCTATCTGCGGTCGGTCCTTGGATGGGTGCCCACCTGTTTCACACCGAGACCTCTCCATGACTCGGTAAGCACGTAAAGCCGTTGGTCCCGACTGTCATTCGTAGCTCTTTGATAATCGTTTGTCAGAAGACAAAAAATCTGACAACCAGTCTTATCAAGGGGTTTTGTGTTACCCAGTAGCTGGCTTCTGGAGGTCAGACTGGCAGTTGCTCTATGTAAAACACTGGTATTCAGCTCCATTTGGTAAGACTTGAACCCGACCCCAACATAAAGGGCTTACTGAAGATTCGGACACAATATATTACGACAGTGTCCGGAACAATATATATTAGACATCAATTCGGACGCCAATAAAAGAGCTGTTTTGTACAGTCAGGTAAAAAAAAATTAAAATGTGTGCTGGGACACATTATAGAAGTGAAACTTCAACGGACAAGTAGAAAGGTACGCGATATCGTCTACCCCCTCCACGCGACCGTAACGCTTTTTCGTGACAGAAAAATCCTAATACCCTCCGTCCATATAGAAGTTTCACTTCAAAAACTTCCAACGATCGAAATCCGTCTTCCGCCCAACATACAGTGTATAGTTATTGTGTACGAATCTTCAGTAAGCCACATAAAGCAGACAAGACTACGTGAAGTCGGTTTTGCAGCGATTCGTTTCTGTCACAAAATTTTGTAACGTATTGACTTTTTATGACACTATCTTATTTTAATGTTGAAAATGCTACCAAGTAAGCGGCTTTAAACTTGTGATCAAATAATATTCCGAAATGTTGTTTTGACGGGGTGAAAATATGGCAAATAAATCATTTGGCAAATGAAAATAGTTCAAAAGAGACTTCGGCCAATAGCTAATAACGCTAGGCAGCTTTATTTAAGTGCTATTTATGCATATCACTGGTACTTACACAATGTTCTAACGCCATTTATTTGTTGGTTTTAAAGCGCTTTTTTATATTTTCAGCTTTATTTGACTGAAAACTTTGAGGTAAAATGAGGCTAATTTTATTAAACACTGTTGCTATGTCGTCATAGCAACAGTGTTTAATAAAATTAGCCTCATTTTACCAAAATTCTTTCTCCTCAAACGATAAAAAAATCCTGAGCACCAAGATATTGTTGTCTTTAGAAAATTTTATAATTTCTCCGAAAAAGGTCAACGGCCTTAACATTTCAAGTTCCTTTGTTACTCATAAACATTTTTACCAAATACTTTGTAAGTACATTTAGTATAATTGGAACAATTACCATTGTCGTTTTTTTTTCAATCCTTGAGTTCGGTTTAGTTTTTTTTACCTTTTGACACTGCCTGGTTTACTAACCTTAAAATTGAATAAACCATGGCAATCCAATTTAACCGGATTCCGCTGAATACAAATGTTTTACATGGACCTCCAGAAGTCAGCTACTGCGTAACACGATACCCCTGGATGTCAGACTTTCTGGTTTCTGACTACCCATCATCATATCAGCCTATTGCCGTCCACTGCTGAACGTAGACCTCCCCCAGAGATCGCCAACCAACCCGGTCTTGGGCAGCCCGCCTCCAGCCACTAGCCAGCCACCTTCTTCAAATCGTCGGTCCATCGTGCCGCATGGCGTCCCACACTTCGCTTGCCCAAACGCGGTCTCCACTCTAAAGCGTGTCTGCTCCATCTACCGTCTGTCCGTCTGCCTTCCACTTCAGCGTGCTGATTTGACGCGCAATGCTTTAGTTCTCTGACGAATGACTTCATTACGAATTCTATGCACTAGAGAAACCCCGTACATCGTTCTCTCCATAGCACGCCCCTATCAGCTGTCAAATATATACAAATGAGAGTCGAGACCAACTGTACGTGCTTTCCGAGGCAAGGTGGGGTCTCGGTGTAAAATAGATGGTCACCCATCCACAGGCCGACCGCGACAAGCGTTACTTAACAATGACCGGTCAATCCTTACGCCTTTTACCCAAGTACAGAGAGCTTCCTGGCTAAGTAATCCAAATTAACCTGAAAAAAAAATAGTTAAACATTTTTGACGTAAAAACCCACCATAGATCACAAAACATTTCATCGCCAAACCTCCCGCAGGGACCATTGGGATTGATCATTAACCTTTATATTATGTATTCACCAATAAATAAGGTTTCACTAAGTACCTAGTTAGAAGCCCTCAGGGATTTCAAATAACAGGAACGATTTACAAATATAAGCGGATAGCAGTAATTGGCTTTTTGGATTTCCTAAAACTGCTGCAATTTCATTTTTTTATCTCATCCGTTTCGTTTTGAAAGAATTATTTTCAAAATATTATCTTAATCGAAGAGATTTTGTAGTCAGCGACTTTGTGGAGGATAAAATGAGTGTGTTTATTATTTTATTTTGTTTGTTCATTTAAATCGAAAAGTTAGGGCAAGTAAGCAATTTCCGTGATATAAAATTATTTTATCAGATTTTTTTTTTTTTTAATCTATTGATAGGCATGCGTTTGACCACTATCTCGCCTGATGGGAAGCGATGATGCGGTCTACGATGGAGCACGCTTGCCTAGAAGTAACCTATTCACTCTTGACTTAAAGACTCCCAGGTTGTAGCTATCAGAAAACACAGACTCAGGCAGGGAATTCCACTCCTTAGCAGTCCGCACAATGAATGTATTCCCAAAACGTTTAGTGCGTGTGGGTGGGATGTCCACCATGTACCGGTGGTGCATCGCCGTACGTCTTGTGGTCCGATGATGGAACGGGCATCTTAAATCAAACACTTATTATTATCAAGACAGTTATTATTATTGAAGTTAATGGCTTTTAAAGTCATATCAGTCAACATTTATCATTTATCATTTATCATAACATTTATTAATTTTTGTTTTAATTGAGGCGCTGTTTTGAATCATACGTACATGCGTTGCGTATGATTCAAAACAGCGCGAAAAATTAATAATAAAATAACTAAGCGACATTTCGAAAATGTAAAAACTACAAATTGTAGTATGAATGTTAAAGATTAATATGAATTCAAGTTTGTGAAAAAAAAATACAGTTTACTAACAAAACTCAACTAAATACGAGATTTTTTTAAAGATTTTTGTACAACTTTACGTATTTTTGTTTATTAAAATAAACAGTATTCTTATTTTTTGCCAACGATAATCGGTTAACACATTCACTGTGGTATTCATAACATATTTTTTATGGCAATTATGGTAAAAGTATTGATTATATCACTTTAACAGTGACGACTGTTTTGAATGATTTTGCTCGGTACCCCCTTAAAAGTTCCGGTTTTACATAAGCAGATATATAATTTTATTATTTTTTGCAAAATATTGAATGTTTGGTCGGCGGGGCTCGTAGACATAGGTATAGAAAGCCGTGGCCTGATTAATCAGTTCTGGTTAAGCTACGCTTGCCGCGGTTAGTCCGTGGATGGGTGACCATCTAATTCAAACCGAGACCCCTTCGTGCCTCGGAAACCACATAAAGTCTTTGATCCCGGCTGTCAATCGTACATCTTTGATAGTCGTTACAGGTAGTTAAAAGCCAGAATAATTGACAACCAATCTTACTAAGGGATATTGTGTTACCCAGTAGTTGGGTTGTGGAGGTCAGCGGTCACTCCATGGAAAACACTGGTATTCAGCTGCATCTGGTAAGACTGGAAGCGAACCCCAACGCAGTTGGAAAAGAGCTAGGCAGGTGATGATGTTGATGGCCGAACCTTTGCTGGACATCAATGTTTCATACTTGATAAAACTGTCATACCTGAAGATCCGCTTCATCATCTTCCTGTCCCAATAGCTTGTTACTCGGTCGTTGCAACAGATTTTCCTTTTCCATCCCGTCTTGTCAACCATCATGATAATACAGAAACACCTATGCACCAAAGGTGAGACAGACAGCCCTCTATGCAGAGGCTGCATGGAGGCGGAAGAAACGCCACAGGACGTGCTCATGGAATGCAGAAGGGTGGCGGATCAACGGGCACAGATTCTGAAGTCTCCAGCATCATTATCGGAAGTCTTTAAAAGGCTGCTCGCCTTCTGGGTTGAACTGGGATGGCTGGAATAAAAGAAGAAACAGTTTTACGTATAATGGCCCAATCAAGTGGTTTAGTGCGGAAAAAGGCTCGGACAAACTAACTAACTTACTAATACAGACTCCCTTCTCTTTCATATCATTATTTAAACAATTCATTAATCTTTTCTTCGACCTTCCTCTTGCTCTCTACCTAACCACATTTATTTTCATAACTCTTTTGGTCACGGGCGTTTCGTTTAATCCATATATTTCGACACTTTAATATTATAAATGCGAAAGTAACTCTGTCTGTAACGCTTTCACGATGAAACGGCTAAACCAATTTTGATAAAATTTGGTATGAAGATTGCTTAAACCCTGGGACATAAGTTACTTTTTAATCCGCAACTTTGTCTGATTCCGCGATAGCCGACATTTACGCTGACGAAGTCGCGGGCAAAAGCTGGTCTTTCATAATGCCCATACCAAGAGAAGCGATTCCCTTTCAACTTTTCTGTCAATGGTTCAACTTTAAACGTCTTGTTCTGTCTTGTCTTAACCACTTAACTTTCTCTCGCCTTATACTCAAAAATCATACGGCGCCTTTCGCGTCCAATACAATAACGCTTTCAGGCTGTTGTTGGGGTTGCCCCGATATTGCAGTGCTTCAGGGATGTTCGCTGAAGCTCGTGTGGATTGTTTTTATTCGGTGATGCGGAAGCGATGCGTATCCTTGATCCGCAGGGTGCGGGGCAGCGCCAACAGCATCATGTGTATGATAGCGAGTAGGCTTGATTGTGTGTTTATGAATCACTGCTGCAGGGTTTCGGCTGGGCCTGTCACCTTGCGGCAGTGATGTCATAAATTGCTTCTTATTGTGTGTTTGTGTAAGTGTTACTAACATAGTTTGTAAGTATATT
Source organism: Charanyca ferruginea (assembly GCA_947361185.1). Taxonomy (NCBI): domain Eukaryota; kingdom Metazoa; phylum Arthropoda; class Insecta; order Lepidoptera; family Noctuidae; genus Charanyca; species Charanyca ferruginea. Next base: position 7,991,214 of record OX376070.1, read on the forward strand.
GTTTCTAACACTATGAGTCTTGTTACTCGAAATAAATGATTATTATTATTATACAAACGCTTACAGTACAAAAAAAAACGTATGACAAATTACGTAACAAATCAATATCTTTCCTTGTCTTTTTCAGTTTCCACGTAAAAATGCAATTATATTAATAACGGAACACGTAAGAGTTGAAACTACTCGAAATAATAGAAACCTGAACAACAAGAGGCACTCCAATAAGACTTCGCTTTTAACTCAAGCCTTCCACATCTATTTGGAATAATTTATTCACGCCTATTTCTCAGAAAACCGCGAATATTTTTATTAGTTGTTGTAAATAACTCTAGCTTCGATATTTTAGGACAAAACCTCTAGCGCCTTTTTAACTCAATTATTTTAACGTGCTTCTACGACAAGGCGACAGAGGAATATTGGCCAGAGGATGGGCAGCAGCGTCCTTCTGAGTACCATAACACCTACTGCGATCACCAACATGTACCTATCTGGCCTGTGTATATGGCCAAGCATGACGATTATGGCTGAACCCTCCCGGAGAAGACCTGTGCCCAGCAGTGGGCGTCAAAAGGTTGAAATGGTGATAATGATGAATAACTTTAGGTCTGCTTCAGGGTTAAAATAAGAGTTAAATCAGGTTCAGGGTTTTAAAAATATGGTTAGTATATATCAATCTACTCCTGGTAATGTATTCTCTACATTGGAAAATATTAGAAGCCCTCAAAATTAACTCTTTTTTTTCATACACATAAATGTATGGATCTTGCCATGATTCTTTCTCCTGTATTAAAGATGCGCTCATAAACATATAAATCTCACCACATACACATCGGAATTGAACCCGCAGCACGCAGCGCAACAGCTAATCGCTCAGCCAGAGCGCCAACCATTGAAATAACAGATCAATGTTTTTATTTATTTATCTTTTATTTCTGGCAACTAAGACCCATTTATTTATCCTTTGTTTCAGGCACATAAGACCCATAAAACACCATAATTACAAACGAATACGTATTATTTACATGATACTTAAAAACTACTGCACACCAAGCGACGGCGTCTTGTTACGCTGCGAAGAGTCGTGTAGCTGGCCGCGAAACTACCGATACAGCACACCATTCGGGAAAAAGTCTTCCTTGGGGAAGGTAATCAATTGTTGACTCGGAACGCATATTACGAACGACTTGAAATAAGGTATTTTACTCTATACGAGAAAAAATCTATAAATATGTTATTAAGACAGTTTAGGCATAAAGCAGTCGGAAAATGTAAGTTTTAGTTCATAAAATAACAAGACAAATTAATTCAATTCAAAGTTTTCAGTATTTTTAATCTGTTATGAAACACCGTGAAATAGTAGCGGCCATGTTATTACGCCACGCTGTGTAAACAAAAAATTGTCAACTGTCAGTCAACCGATTAGCGTATTATAGGCTTTGTACTTTTAGTATTTTCGTACCCGACGTAATTATTTCATTATTACACTTATTACAAAATATGCTTTTAATTATTTTTAAATTATATACAATTAACATACTTAATAGGAGCTCATTTGATACAAAACGAACTGCCGTCATTTACGCAAAATGGCGTCCAGTAAGAGACGTTTTCGTCAAACTACGCGCGAAATTTAAAAAAATAAAATTTAGATGCATTTTTAAGGCACTTATTGATTGAATAAAAATTTTGTGTTTTTTTTGGTGGCATATTAGCACTACAGTTTCATTGAGACACTTTTCAAAAATGGGTGTAATACCCTATTGGTGTAATAGCGCATCCAACTTCTCCACCCTCGAGGTCCAGTTGGTCTTCACCCGTTTGTAATCTACGATGTCTTCAGTCTTCGTAGAGTGGTGCAAACGGGACACGTATGAATGATTGAATGATTGATCACACGAATGATTCAAAAGTATATATGTGTAATGTACTCACACACATACTTTTGAATCGCTTCGACGCCGCACAGTTCTGACGCGAACTCCGTTCATTAGTATTAAATTTCTGATTTTGATCATCTCCTTTTGCTGTTGACTGTACATAACAGGCAGTACTGCAGAAGGTAGCAACATAACAGCGTTTTTGTATTGTTTGTTTTATAAGGTCTTCAAAACGTTCAGTAAATCGGCCCTGAACTTTGACCTTGAACGAAAAGTGCTGAAAAGCTTAAAGGTAACCCTGAAACATGTACACACAGCTACTTCCACATCCTTCCAAATTTGCAATAGATAATTATATGGACAAAATACCGACTCGTCGACAGGTAACACGTTAAGACATCAATCACCTATTCATACAACGAACTAAATAGACATGGCAGTGCCTTTAGGAAAAACACAACCTAATTTCAGCCCTAAAACTCCACATGGACCAACTGCCACCTTATTCCTCAGTGATAAGGTGTAGGTTAGGGAATTAGTTGTCTATAAGCTGCAGAATGAAAGTTTGCAAAAGTGTTTAGAAAGTTTTTCGGGTGTAGAAAAGGGACTTTGAAAAATATTTCCTTAGTATATAAATGGGGAAATGGATTGTATAAAGATTATGTATATTTCTTAAAGATAACTTAATGGATGGCCTAGAGATGGGACGACGTTGCTACCGAATTTTACCAATTTTATTGAAGGTCTCTAAAATATTACGATGAATTGGTGTATTTGTTTTTTGTGCGATCATTTGTTTTAACTAATTTAATAAAGAGAAAAGATCTTTCTCAGGATAAGCTGGAAAATACTTAACAGATTTTTTCTTTACCTATAGGAAGTTACGTAATCTCTGAGTGCTATAGACTATATTTTACTATAAAAAAATTAGAGATACTTAAAAAAATCACGCACGCATACAAACAAAAGTCGCGAGCAGAGTGCTAGTATTCCATAATTGTGCATGGACGCAGTTTTTCTTTCATTTTGGAAGAAGATGTACAATCCTTATAAAGGTGATCGAAATTACTGTTTGCTAGTTGCTGGTGAGTTTATAACAATATAACTTAAGGCTGAGCCACACTGGAGCGGATGACTTGCGGGCAAATAATGATGAAAATAATGTTTATGCATCAAACCTCCCTGACGTACAGAAACAGACAAACAAACCCTTACTCCACCGCTGTTCTTTTCTGATTAATTTCGTCGAATCAGAATAGTTTCTCTAGGACTCGTCGAGCTTACTCTCAAAAGTTAAATGAAATAAGTACAATAAAAAATAATAATATAATAATAATATGTGGGGACATTTTCACATACGGCCATCTGACCCCAAACTAGGGAGACCCTGTACTATGGGTGTCAGACAGCTGATATACATACACAAATACATTTTTTTTTTGTAAATACATACATATAGATAAACAACACCCAGACACAAGACAAACACAAGTGCTCATCACACAAATGTTTTACCCTGGGCGGGAATCGAACCCGCAACACGCTGCGCAGCAGTCGATCGCTCAGCCACTGCGCCAACCGTGTCGTCAAATCAATTACAAAGAATCACTAATACGAATTAATAATAAATGAGAGGATGCTAGCTGGTCGAAACCATTTGACTAAATGTTTCGTCTAAATACTCTGGATTAGTCCTAGAAAGTCTTTCGAATCTAGAAACGTTAGTCTTATTTTTATATCAAGACATTACATAGAAGCAACAAGAATAATGTAACCAGGATTTTGTAAAAGCTTGATTGTAAAGAGTGTCCGTGGAGTTTCTTGCTCGTTTTTCTCCATAGATACCTACCCTACGTTTTGGAACGAGCAACTAGCTTCAACTTTCTGACTAACTAACTGACTCTTTGACTATTCAAAAGTGCCTGCAAATGGTTTAATTGAAATAAATGCTTTGACTTTGAATTGACTTCGACTTTGACATTGTTTACGTGGTCTGTGTTAATACAAAAGTAACTTCTCGTCGTTCAACGTCCTCTTTAATTTAAAAGTACCTCCAGCCTCTAGTACACTATAACACACTACAACATGGGAATAAATATTTACTTCGATTCGGTACCGTAAAGTTCTACAAGGTCTGAACTCATACAGTACTGCCCTATTTGAAACCGACTTAAAAAGAAGGAGGATCTCAAATCGTCTGTATGTTTTTTATTTTGAACCGACTTCAAAAAGAAGAAGGTTCTCAATTCGTCTGTATGTTTTTTATTTTAAACCGACTTCAAAAAGAAGAAGGTTCTCAATTCGTCTGTATGTTTTTTATTTTGAACCGACTTCAAAAAGAAGAAGGTTCTCAATTCGTCTGTATGTTTTTTTTATTTTAAACCGACTTCAAAAAGAAGGTTCTCAATTCGTCTGTATGTTTTTTATTTTAAACCGACTTCAAAAAGAAGAAGGTTCTCAATTCGTCTGTATGTTTTTTATTTTGAACCGACTTCAAAAAGAAGAAGGTTCTCAATTCGTCTGTATGTTTTTTATTTTGAACCGACTTCAAAAAGAAGAAGGTTCTCAATTCGTCTGTATGTTTTTTATTTTGAACCGACTTCAAAAAGAAGTAGGTTCTCAATTCGTCTGTATGTTTTTTATTTTAAACCGACTTCAAAAAGAAGAAGGTTCTCAATTCGTCTGTTTGTTTTTTATTTTCAACCGACTTCAAAAAGAAGGAGGTTCTCAATTCGTCTGTATGTTTTTATTTTCAACCGACTTCAAAAGAAGAAGGTTCTCAATTCGTCTGTTTGTTTTTTTTTTTGTACATTTGTTACACGATTTCTCCGGGAAATGTAAAGCTATTTTAAAAATAATTTTTTTTATGGTTAGGGTATGCCTCAAGGGTGGTCCCATATAAATTTTAACGAAATTGATTCAGCACTTTTTGAAAAAATCGACAGAAAGCAAAAAAATATACATGGATGATGTTGTAATGTTCTCACCTAGTACTTTCAATCTCTGTTTTGATTGTGTTGCCATTTCTTAATGGATTTGTATGATAAGGAAGTACTAAAAAGCGAAAAATAAAAAGCATTGTTACAAAAAAGACAACCGCCTTCAAAAACCAAAAAGTGAAAAATAACAGAACACACATGACTTTAGTTTCGGAAGTCGGTGGCAATACGAAACAACAAATTGAACAGCCAAGCCACCGACTTCCGAAACTAAAGTCATGGTTCTGTTTTAAAGTTATTTTTTACTTTTTGGTTTTTGAAGGCGGTTGTCTTTTTTTTTCTCACCTGATCTTAAGTGATGATACGGCCTATGGTGCATGGAGCACGCTTGCCTAGGATAAACCAGTTCACTCGGGCCTTAAAGATACCCAGATTATAAAAAGAAAACAAACAAAACACACAATTACACCTATATATCCACCTCAGGATATCATTAGTAAAGAACATTTTCCTGTAAGTAACCTACTTCTCCTACTTAATTTTCATTCAACATGCATCCAGAGCCTATTATGTTCATTATTTATTTTATTTTCCACTAGCCCTTGTCCCTTACTTTGTCCGCATGAATTTTATTACTGTTCCCTGTTTTGTTTTTAAATTATGTGAGTGTATAATGCGTACAGTGTGTTATAAAAGTACTTGAGTATACCTACTAAAAAAAAGACAACCGCCTTAAAAAACTAAAAGGTGAAAAATTTTTTTACCCAAAAAGACAACCGCCTTTCTGAAAGTATAAAATAGTTTTCAATTCGCAAGTCGGCGGCTTTGGTTTTGCATGTTGTTTTGTATTGCCACCGACTTGCGAATTGAAAGTTATTTTATACTTTTTGAAGGCGGTTGTCTTTTTTGTTAAAAAAAAATTGTTTCGCTTTTTAGTGCCTACTTCTCTTCATACAAATTAATTACGAAACGGCGACACTAAAAAAAATCTGTCATCCCTTATTCAAGGGGTGGAATATTTTCTTGAAAATTTTATGGGGACCATCCCATCTGCTCATAGTCAGAAAGAAGATCGCAAGATTTAAACGGAAGAAAAAAAAAAAGAAAAAAATGTATGGGACCAAATTTGAGGTATACACTATCAATTGTAAAAAGAATCATCGAAATCGGACAACACTGAAAAAAGTTATGCCTGGTCTAAATATATAAAAAATAAAAAAAATGTTCATAAAATGAAAACTACTGAGCTAAATAATGTTAAATTTTTATGGGACCAAATGGCAACAATTCCACATCAAACTAAAGAAGAATCACCTAAATTGGATCATAAATCTCGGAGTAATCGATGTACATACATAAAAAAAAACAACCGAATTGAGAACCTCCTCCTTTTTGAAGTCGGTTAAAAATAACTTTAGCACAGAACACACATGACAACAAACAGACCAAAGCCACCGACTTCCGAAACTAAAGTCATGTGTCTAGGTATTTTTTTTGGGGTTATGTTGTTTTTTTCAAGAAGTGCTAAATCAATTTCCATAAAATTTATATGAGACAACCGCTGAGGCATACCGTATAAATAAAGAATTTTCAAAATCGATTTACATTTGACGCAGAAATTGCATAACAAGTATACAAAAAAAATAACCAGTCGAATAGAGACCCTCCTTCTTTTTGAACTCGGTTTAATAATAATAATCATTTATTTCGAGTAACAAGACTCATAGTGTTAGTAAAAATATACTTACAAACTACGTTAGTAACATTAAGAGCTCTGCCTCATTAGGACGCCATGGCGACGTCGCCAGCGGCGCAGGCCTGGCTACTTCTGGCATCCGAACGTCGCCAAGTCGAGTAGCCATGGCGTCTCGACAAGTCGACAGTCAGTTTGTTTACGACCGTCAGGAATGGATGTAGAAGAAATCGCACTTCTTTGTTATCTACGTCGCAGAAAAATGGAAAAAAAAGAAAAAAATAAGAAACTATGAGTTCATCCTTTTATAACAGAGCCGAAGTGGTATTTTTTTAAACTGTATGGAGATTTACGAAAATAGCCTGAATTTCTTTTTATTTATCATTATTATTATATATTAATACATATATTACACATTACTCATTATTTACAACAATATCAGCTACTTTATTCCGATCGAGCGTCCATAATGGCGGCTGACTGGCGACTGAGTGAGCGAGGTTCAGTTTACTCGTGTACAATATAGTGGCAACGTCGCCAGGCCGCCAGAGTATCCAGACGCCACGTAGCTGTAGCTCGTGGCCACGCTTCCAACTTGGCGACGTCGCCAAACCGTCGCCAAGTGAGTTAGGTACCATAGATTTCAATATTAACTGCTTGGATACGTAGCCGGCGACGTCGCCATGGCGTCTTGGTGAGGCAGAGCTCTTACACAAACACACAATAGGAAGCAATTTATGATATCACTGCCGCAAGGTGACAGGCCCTGCCGAAACCCTGAACACACAATCACACAATCATACACATGATGCTGTTGGCGGCATTATTGGCTGCCCCGCCACATGCGAACCAAGGATGCGCACCGCTTCCGTATCACCGAATAAAAACACTCCACACGAGCTTCAGCGAACATCCCTGAAGCACTGCAGTATCGGTTTAATGAATGATTTTTTAAAATCGGATCAGCAGTTTCGAAGATTACCTGCTACATACAAACTTACTAACTTTACCTCTTTCTCGTATTGGTACTGATCATTAGTTGCTGTTATTCAGTTTGCTTATCAGCTGTGTTACGTTTTGTTACCAATTACGAGTTACGAAAGGAAATGTACTGAAGTAATAGGTAAGGTACCTACTGATTATAATAATAATACTTTACTAAAAACAACGTAAGTACAAATTTACATAAAAGCACTGAGCTTCGTGAACTATACCCTGTTCACAATAAAATTAGACATAAACACAAACCTTTTTTACAGTTCCTTCAACCGATTTTGACTTCTATTCCGTAGGCTTAAGGATGACATTAGAGGCAAAAAAAGTGGTTACAATACAACTGTTTACTGCAGTTGCCATTTGTCATGCTACCAACGCAATAGAAGTCAAAATCGGTTGAACGGACTGTAAAAAAGGTTTGAGTAAATGTCTAATCTTATTGTGAACAGGGTATAGGTTGCTAGCCTTTATCTCAGGAGACAATTCCCTTCCAGTTTACATGTTACAGAGTTCTCAAATGATTAAAACAAACCAAAAAAAAAGGGCCAAGTGCGAGTCGGACTCACCCATGAAGGGTCCCGTAGCAGCAAGTAACATAATATAAAAGTTCTTGTAGTTCGTTGTAACTTTGATCGATGTTTTAATAATAGTGTATTTTTATAACACACAGCAGACTTCAGTCTCGACTGTCACGTGTTGACATTTCATAACGAAAAGGAAAATTTTGTTATAAAAAATTGCAAAGAGTTCCAACCAGAGCGTCCATAAAATTTCATACTGTCACAATTAAATTATACAGAGTCAATATAGTAGCAGCCCTAGTAAGTTTGGCAAGTTTAGGTAATTATTTTTGATGTTGGCGGGAGCGTTCCTTCTGCAACCTCTATATTTTGTGACGCAGTATTATAGTGCACAAGTATCCACCCCGTTTCCTCACTAGTCTGATGGAACGGCAATCCGACATGACTGGCTGTATGTGCTTGCCGAGGCACGGACGTGAGACACCGCCAGTTTCCAAACTCCGTGTTACCAATAGCATCCCGAAGTTTGGATATTCCTAATGGAAAAATCCAATAAAATATTGCAAGACCTAAAAATTGAATTAAGATTATTTTGATTCAAATTGTTTTACTAGAGATTTTCTTAATGTTTTAATAACGTCACTCAATGCAGAAAAGCCATTTTCAAAACTATAGTGGTTTCATTCATTCTATTCATTTACCTACCTGGACCTATACTAAAATTATCAGCATAAATCAAATACCAACTGGAGGCGTTGGAAGTTATTGATCGACGTGCCAAGAGGCTCATTGACAACGACTTCCTGGTTAAGGCTGGGCTCCAAAGCTTTGAACATCGACGTACCGTTTTTACCAGCTTTTTATTAGCTTCACCAGTATGTTTGTTTGTAACCGACTTCTTTTGCGCGATTTTGACCCACGTTAAACGGCTAGATTTCGTTCAAACTTTGTAGATTTATCGAGGACCGATGACAATACACTAATTTGATAAAATTATTAAAAAAAACAAAAAAACAAAAAAAAAAAAACATAAGTCGTTTAAAATTAGTTGCCGAAAAAACAGCTATTATATACTAGGAAGGTACTGCACAAGCGCCCCTGGTAGAATAAATGTACATAATATTTATAGATATAGATATAACCAAACTAAAAAGTAAAAAATAAATAATAGTTTAAAAAAACTAAAAACACGCTTTTTATAGAAAACCAAACTAAAAAATAGAAAATAAATTTTAATAAATTATTTTATTAAAAAAAAAGCGTGGGGTGCATGGTGTCAATAGTTATAAATATTTTATTGACAGATATGAGTAGAGTGATTATCATTTTGATAATATCTTAAAAAGCACCCCACGCTATTTTTTAAATAAAATAATGTATTAAAATTTATTTTCTATTTTTTAGTTTGGTTTTCTATAAAAAGCGTGTTTTTAGTTTTTTTAAATTCCTATCGGTCTTTTATCAGGTGCATTTTGGAGAGTGTGCTTTGGAATAGCTTAATTTAATTCCCCCATCACCCATTCCATCATCGGACGAGCAGAGATACGGCGAAGCGTCACCACTATATGGTTGAATATCTCGAACCAGGCGTTTTGATTCCACAATTGTGCGAACTGGTGGTGGTATTCACTCCGCTTCTCTGTTTCCTGATAAGTATAATCTGGGTATCTTCAAGGCACGAGTGAACCGGTTCATCCTATAGGCAAACGTGTTCCATCTTAGGCCGCATCATCACTTAAGATCAGGCGAGTTGCGGTCAAACGCAAGCCTATTAGTGTATCAAAATAACTTGGACACCTGCCTTCAACAACAGTTATACAAGTAAGTACCTATTTTCACAACAAAGCCAAATTAAAGTACTTCTAAGAAATCCAAATCGCCAAAGTCGCAATTTTTGATTTCAATTAAACCCTTTGTTTTTAGTCAGTTGGAAGCTTCTGTATCGTTCTGAATGGGCGTTCCATTCGAAGGGATTCTCAAGTAAATGAGTTTCTTTTACAAGTACCCATAAAGTGTTTCGCACACAGAAAATAAGGTAGTTACTTTACACCGTAGATTGCTTCCAAACGGTGATGGCCTAATAATACTGTATTGGGGTCTTTCAACTTGAAGTGCTTTTGTTTTTAAGTGGGAGACTTTTTTATTGTTTATCTATGTCAATGTACGGACAGCGACCTCAAATCCATACCCTCAGTCCAAAGGTAATTCACTGCATGTGGGTAAAATAGGTTGATACTGTAAAGGTTGTGTGCCAATGCAACCTGTCTGAAAAGTTATACCTACGGTTTATCCAAACACTCAGATGAATTCCAGAAGGAATTAAAATTAAAATAAGAGTAGAAGGTATTGGTTTTATTTTTGTGTTGGAGCAATTTTCTGCTCGGACCCGGCACTGACTGTATCAACACTAGGGAAAAAGTTGACCTTGTAGGTGACTCTTCCAAAACTTATGTCAATTATCACTTCATGATACGTACTGAAAACCATTGAAAATTCACAACAAAATGACAATGCCAGATCCTGCCCCACCCATGTACAGAAAAAGTAAATTAATGAAAATAATTGTAATGAATATAGAACTTTTCTATAGTAAATTGTTTTTCTTTAGAACTTGCGGATTACGAAATACCTACCCACAAAATACAAACTCATTTTACCTAAAATACAATTTAACCTATAATCAATGTCATTATTGTTTTTAGATTTAAACGGAAACCGCAAGTTCTACAGTCACTAAGACTAATGTTTAGTTATCAGCAATAAATAAACAGTAAGATGCTACATATTGCACATGACTTTTATTGAGTGGGGCAAAGTTCTATAGAGTTTCTGGCATTGTCCTTTCACGAGAACTGAAAATCAAGAAATATTCTTAAAATTGGATTATTGATAAGTACCACCAATCAATTGAAAATCAAGAAATATTCTTAAAATTGGATTATTGATAAGTACCACCAATCAATTAATGTACTTATATTTGCATGTATTAATGTATTTATGAGCTGTCAAAACCCGATTCCAGCATATACACTTATTTGCCAACTGTAAGATTGACTATTTGCGGCTCAGATTATGAAACAAAAGGCAGATAGACCGTGCAGAAGAACACTAAGAGTGAAGCCACAAAATCAAATACAAATTAAAAAACGAATACCTACAATTCGCTTCGCGTTGTGCTGACACGAATCAGTACAGTAAGAAGCGAAGCATTGTTAAAAAAAACAAATACTAATACAAACAAAAATTCAAAAGCGAATACAATCACGAGATTGTAGGTATTCGTTAAAGAATTTGTATTTGCTTTTGTGGCTTCACTCGCCGTGTTCCGCTCGGTCTATCTGCCTTAATCTGAGATTTTCGGATTTCAAAACTAATAACAATCAAATTTTACAATTAATCATAATCATCATGTCAGCCTATTGCCGTCCACTGCTGAACATAGGTTTTCCCCAGAGATCGTCAACCTAAGGCAGGTTGACGATTTTGGTCTTGGGCAACCTGAAGTACGGCAATACAAATACACAATTTGACAGTTATTTGTAAATTAATCGGGTTTTCAGTACTAAAATAATATAGTTTTTTAGAGAAAACTTATCTTGAAATTATTGATTAATGGTGCACACACACATTCACCATTCAAGTACAGAGGCTAACACATCAAGCTACCCCAATCTGTCAAATGTATTTGGCAAACGAATAAGGTTCATATTCAATTGGATTTTTTTTTCAGTTCGGTATGGCTTGATATGCTTGTGTCTGTACAAGAATCACAGAACAAACCTATTGTGCAAAAATCCACACTATCACCCTCTACGCTCCATTTCATCGAACCAGTTTACACCGAACGATATCTTACCGAACACGTACGGAACGGACGCGGAACGAATACGTGACGGGTACACGAAGCGGTGACCGATTTTCGATGAGACATTGTCTAGCGCGTGACTATTTTTCGATCCAGCTTATTCATAAAAGTGAATGAATTGAATTTTTGATGGGTAGTTTCAATTTTCAGGTACCGGGTTTTCTTTTGGAATTGGAATTTTAATTGGATGTTTAATGTCTCTGGATATAGAAGCAGTAGAGTTCTTTGTGACGTGTGATGCCTCGTAAAGCACCTCCTCATTTCTACCCGTGTGTGTCGTAGAAGGATATTGATCAGAGGATGGGCAGCAACGTCTTTCTGAGTACCTTAACACCTACTCGGCTAAGCATGGCGATTACGGCTGAACTAACCCCTTGGGGGAGACCTATGCCCAGCAGAGGGCATAGGTCACATGATGATGAAGATTTTGAGGAATTCAGATGAGTTTGTTTTAAGCATTCTGTGTGCAATTTAATATTTATTTTCTTGTTTTCAATTTCCATTAACTAAGTTACTCAATCTAATACACTGAGTAACTTGGTTATTATAACGGAACAGTAATCTATTAACGAATCAGTTAAGAGATTAACGTTGACTTGTCAGGTTCGCGTTAAATAAATCATGCTACTATCCTCCTACTTACGCGAGGGGGGACACCTATGCCCAGCAGTGGGCGTGTTAAGTTTGACATGATGATGATGATGATTAATGTAGTAAAGCTCCGGGGAAGTTCTACTATCATACCTATTTCTGTTGCCCAGCAGTGTTGCTGTTTTAGGATTGCGGTTTAAAGGATTAATTACAGGTACATGAGAGTTTTCAACCTACTTTAAAAAGAAGGAGGTTCTCAATTCGTCTGTATATTTGTTACCCGATTTCTCCGGCAAATGTAAAGCAATTTTGAAAATTCATTCATTCATTTGAGCATATAAATTTTATCGAAATTGATTCAGCACTTTATGAAAAAATTTACAAAAAGCAAAAAATAATACATGGATGATGTTGTAATGTTCTCCAACCTTGTACTTTCAATCTCTGTTTTGACTGTGTTGCCGTTTCTAAACGGATTTGGATGATAAGGGAGTAAGTACTAAAATGCGAAAAATAAAAAGCTTTTTTACAAAAAAGACAACCGCCTTCAAAATCTAAAAAGTGATAACTAACTTTAGCACATAACACACATGACTTTCGTTTCGGAAGTCGATGGCTTTGTTCTGTTTGATGTTTTGTATTACGACTGTTTAGATTTTGAAGGCGGTTGTCTCTTTTTTAATTGGTTTCTCAGTTAGCAACGCCTCTGCAAGACCTATAGTATGTAGAGTATGTATGTATGTAGTATGTATGAGGTATGTATGTGTGTGTGTATTGGCAGCTTTTACCACGTAACATCAGGTGGGCTGTCGGGTTGTTTTCCATTCAAATCTAATATATAAAATTCTTGTGTCACGGTGTTTGACTCCTCCGAAACGACTAGACCGATTCTTATGAAATTTTGTGTGTATATTCAGTAGGTCTGAAAAGATCGTAGGCAATTATTTTTTTATTTATGTTGCACAACAACGTTTGCCAGTTCTGCTAGTACCTATGTATATATATAAAAATAAAACAGGACATGGTGGGTTTCCGAACGACCTATGGGCCCGTAAATCCCAAAATTGGTGCCCTGAAATGACGAGACGGGGCCGCGGTAGACCACGTAAGAGATGGCGGGATGACTTGGATATCTTCCTTAAGAATTGGCAAGAAATAGCTAAAAGTCGAGACCAATGGAAGGTATGGAGGGAGGCCTTTGCCCTGCAGTGGGACAGTACGGGCTAAATATAATAGTAATAATAGTAGGTTTACAGGTGGAAAAGGTTATTGACTTCAATCTTCATCAGTATCCAAAGTACCTACCTATACTTGGAGCGTATTGGCGATGTTTATTATTAGGCAGGTAGTCGTATATCATAATATTAAGCGGATACAACTTTCTAAAACAAAATCACTTATGGCGAAATTCAGTAAACTTTTGAACGTAGTACTTACTAATCTATACGTGCGAATAAATTTTGTATTAAGTATTCACAGTTTTTCCTTACAAATATTTATAGACGTTACGTAAAGGACAAAATGTTGGCGTTAGAGCTTTTATCTAGGACTTATTTCCACGAGAAAAACCTAACTCGGATATTCGGTATTAATTTTTCTTCAACCGCTGATATAAGTAGGTACCTACGTATTACTTCTGTCTGCCTCGTTACTTCGCAGGTTGCGTGACAGTCCCAACATCATTCTGCACTCGATAGCCGCACGGGCAGATAGCCCGTTTGTGTGGGCTTTGGCCGAGCGGACAAGATCTGTTTTAGTTATTAAGTACCAACATAGGCTAAGTAATATTGTTACTAACACAATGGACCTCTTTTTGTAGTCTGAATAAATCAAACTCAAACTCAAATCATTTATTTCAAATAAACCATTTACAGGCACTTTTGAATTGTCAAGGAGTCAGTCAGTCAAAAAGTTGCAGCTAGTTGCTCGTTCCAAACAGTAGGATTCTATGGAGAAGAACGAGCAAGAAACTCCATGAACACTCTTTTAAAATCAATAGAATATTACAAATTTAGGTTACATTATTCATGTTGAATCTAGGGGTACAATGTGAGAACAATGTAACAAGTTGTGCACGTTAAAAGAGGTCTAGTGACAATGAAATTAGACAATTCAAAATAAATTTAAAATAACCGAGGTAGCTAAGAGATGACCAGTCTCAACTGACGGCGCCCGTTCACGAACATGACGCACGGATCGGCACCATTTAGCTCAACCATTTTGAAGGGAACCAAGTGATCCAACACATGCGCCACCATCAGCAAGACATTCAAGTGAGCATGACAAACTCTCAACCGCCAGGGCATATTCAAGTCAACGAAAGACATATCTCGTAAATGGTAGCTTTAAAGTACATAGTGCTCACATGTATGTGCTATGCAAAATTATATAATACTAATAGTTTGAGTTTATACAATGCAAAGATAATGTAGTTTTCTCTCTGTAGATCTTCAGCAGCTCCAAAAATAGTTACCAATGCTAATCAATAAATCTATGAACCCTTATGGCTGTGGAGCTAGACCAGCAAATAAATATTATTATTATTAACACGCGTGTATTCATTTATTATTATTAAAGCAACAGCTTCTATATCCATTAAATCTTAGGTCATCCTCGTCTGCCTAGCCTTTTGTCAACTATGTCGACTTCCAGTCCAACCGGATAAACAGTATTCCACAACCCAGTTACTGGGTAACACGATATTTTTTGGTAAGACTGGTTGTCAGACTTCCTGACTAGTCAAACTTTTAAGTTTGCTTCGCCATTAGATCTTAGGTACCTATAACACATAATCAGTCTCAGACTTATACAAACGCCAATTAAAGGCCAACACACAACAACATACTAATATTACTAATGCGAAACTAACTCTGTCTGTTACACTTTCACGATGATATGGTTGAACCGATTTTGATTAAATTTGGTATGAAAATAGCTTGAACCCTGGGGAAAGACATAGGTTACTTTTTAATCCGCGACTTCGTCTGCATCCGCGATAACCGACATTCACGTGGACGTAACTCATAATTTAAAACGATAACTTATTGCTTCTACGAATACACAGTAATAACACAATAAATGTTCTTTTTAACGAAACATACAAAATACCGAAACGCTTACTACGCTCCAAAACGGGGCTCATAGACGTGGGCAAAGAGCTTGCCGGCTAAAATGGGATTGGGCGGGTTACGTCAGCCGCATGCACAGTGACCGCTGGGCAAAGGTCGATATGCAATTGGTGGTCGGCGTCGCCAAGACTGGTCCAAGAGGAGGTGGCGAGATGTCCTAGACGCGCACTGCGACGGCTGGTTTGAGGCGACACAAGAAAAAAATATCTTTTTTTTGTAAAATCCACAAAAATTGAGAAAAAGTCATGAAGTTACTCATCATCAGGCTGTGTTATTCAGGACTTTTCGATTTAAAGACTTTTATGGAATAATATGTTGATTTGTTGGTTTTCACGGGAACTGCCTTAGGTATATACGCACGTACCACGCATAGGAATGCTAGCATTCCTATGCTTTTTACTACCAAAAAAATATACCGAATCAAACTTGTGTATGTAGGTATGTCTACTATATCGCTGAAAGGATACCTTCATAACCCGACTTCTCTTAAATGAATCCTAAGGATCAGGACAGACAGAGCAGCTATATTTTTCAAGTAGTTTTAATTTACGAGGATCTATCTAATATTATAAAGATGAAGAGTTTGTTTGTTTTTTGTAAGAACGAGCTACCTAATATCCGAAACTACTGATTCGATTCTAAAAGACCTTTTTCTAATAGGAAGCTACGTTATCCCTGAGTATCATAGGTTTGCACGGACGAAGTTGCGGGCAAAAGCTATTTGGTGTGGAAATTCACCAATTTATAAGACGATTTTAAAATTATTTTATCTTTGGAATGGACTGTAATATAGGATACTGGTAATCGTTTTAAAAGAACCTAGATTGATGGTGAACAGGGCGGTTAATTGGCGAGGTATTCAGAATGCAAACCCACCTACCTTCTCGATCTTCTCTGCCATGTGGTTGATCGCGGATATGGAGCCGACGACGACGCGAGTTCGAATAACACCGATTTTAGAGTCTTTCTGGTGCACCAATACACTGTTCACACCCCAGGGTGGATATAAAACGCGATTTAGCGAAAGCGGTTGGCCAGCAGGGTAATGCGCCCGCAGTTGCAGATTACGTCGGTAGTCGAACACGGTGTCCTTGCGAAGTCTCTTACGCCTCGACCAATTTTTGGCAGGCGTGCTTTGTAGTAGGGGGGAGAAGGACTCATCACCGCCTGTTTTGACATTTACATCATATGAAGCACTAATCTACGAGCGGTAATATTATAATTTTTAACTCAAAGATGGCGAGACCACTATTAATTTTATTGATAAAGACCAAAATAGTGGAAAATTGTATGCATGATTTAATTTCACGTGGCATTTATTATCTTGCATTGAATAACGCAATTTTCGACTCTACTTCTGTTGAAATAAGATCTGCTTCGTCTGTGCGTACCGTAAAGGATACGTTGTATGAAAAAACATCAGAATAAAATTCACTTACACAAGTATAGTGATACTTACGTATTCTAGCCTCGTTCTCTGTTTCCTTTACCAACATACATGATACATCAATTATGATATTACACAAAACCATATAAGCTTATCGTATATTCGAAGAAAATACACGATTTTTTCACGTAGGTACAGTCACTAAAGGAGATTTAGTAACTAGGCCGTCGGAAATAGTTGAAGTTAACTTAGAAACCGATGGATATTTTCCAATGAAATTTAATTTAATTAATGAACGGTTGATTTTCTATTTAATTTATTCAAAAACATCCATTGGTTTCTTGGGTTATCTTCAACTATATCTGACGATTGTGGATACTAATCTCTTTTGGTGACGGTACCTCCCGTAAATACCGCACATATTAAAGTTTATCTTCATAATTTCTTCAGGTATTCTTTGTCAAAGTTCTGTGAAGTTTCGAAGAATAAAGTTATTTATTAATAATTTATGAGATCCCATCTTTTTCAGGTTTACGATCGACTGAGCTAGTGGCGAGTTCACAAAAGTGTAGTTTGTAGTTGATGGAGGATGGAGGTGGATTTTACTTCACTTAAGTATATCTAAAAAAGATAGAAGTATCAGGTTTCTTTTATTTTTGTATTACTAAAATTGCAGATACATTCAAACTTGGACAGTTGAACAGTTGTAGTGCAAGTAACGCTGATAAATGTTATATTCAAAGTAATCAAGCAAGAAGTGTATATGACACTATGACGCACAGCGGGGCTCCGTCGACCTTACGTAGACTGTCTTCTTAACTTTCTTATTTTCATATATTTCAGAAAAAGACGGTCGACGTTAGGTCGACGGAGCCCCGCTGCTTGGGGCTCCTATTTATGTCTGCAGGGTTTAGGTTTACCAAAACAAACAAAAACGAAGGTTTTTGTTTGTTTTAGTAAACCAACAGTAGGTGAATCGTCCGTTAGTTCAATCAACCGTAGGCGCAGGTCTATGAATCGTAGCTACATAAAACGTAGTTGATTAACCGTAGGTGATTTTACCCTTATATATTTCGATCATAAGTTATTTCAGAAATCCGATCGAAAAGATCGAAACGATCTTTATGTATTTTGTCTTTTGACCGTAGGTTATCTCGAAAACAATACGTACCTAACCCAAATTTAGAATTGAAAGAATTCTACATAGTGTCATATAAATAGAAACTAAATCATTTATACAATTTATTTATTCGCAAAATCCACGAAAATGATATTTTCGCAAATTTTTCCCTTTAGTCTTTAAAAAAAAACATTTATATTATGATGAATAGGTATAAGTATTCTATCATGATTCGCTTTTACCTCCTGAATAACTGCCAGTGAATTAAAAGTCAACTGCATATTTACTATCCTCGTGTGAACCCAGCGTTAACACTGTAAATAGTGTAAATATCATAAGTTTCGTCACAAAGTTTGATAGTTCGGGGACAACAGCCGGTGTCATAAAATGACAGATTATGAACTAACAAAGTTAAACAGTTTCGTTTTCATTTCTAACCTTTATTGGAAAGTTTATGTTTCTTTTAACCTTTTGACCGCTTACACGAGGAAAAAGAATACAATATTTTCCATTAATCTATTTTCAGAAACTTAATTATTATACACAGAAATTATTATGAAGGTTACCAGTCGTGGGTGTTGTCCATTACCTACGCCCACAGTATTATGTAATTTGTAATAAAAACAAATGACGATTAGTAGAGCTATTGGTGAAGCTGTCATCCGTCCAGATGCTACGGATTGACAAAGCAGACGAACGGATGACAGCTCACTTCACCTAGGTGTTTACCGAGGGAGATTTTAACAGAATAGACATACAGAAATGTGTTCGGTAAGCGAAAATTCACCAACATTTTTTTTTTTGACTTGCTTACGATTCCAACAGACTCTGAATTGATATTTTTTTCAGACACCAATAAAAAAGCTATTTTGTACAGTCTAATAAAAGAATTCTAACAATACCTTCATTATAGAAATCCACCCTCCGCCCAGCCTATAGTTGTAATTGTAGATTAATATAAACCAATATATTAATCTTCTGTCTTGTGGGATATGGTTATTTTTATACTAACGTAGCAGTGCCTGTGACTTCACTCACGTGGCCCGAATGTGACTTAAGGAAATTGATTCTATGTCATATATATTAATAAAATCTCCTTCTTTGAATTTAGGTGAAGTGAGGTTGGGGTGAACTGTTGTGCCATCTGCAGAGCTATACAACTGCTGGCGTTGGGTGGAAAAAAAAATTGACACATATATTAATTGGTTCCTCTATATTTACAAGCGACATCGCGACAGGCCCAGGTGTAAATGGCGGGATCATCTAGGCACCTTCGACAAAGACTGGTCCCCAATAGCCCTTGATAGAGAAAGGTGGAAAGAGAGTAGAGAGGCCTTTGCCCTACATATACAACGGTTATTTGATTTTGAACTTTACTAAGATTGTTACAGTGATGGTGTTGCAACAAATTTAAAAATAACGGCGGAAAATTAGCTCTTGCCTTTTAATTGTAGTCAATGTTTTGTACTGTACCTTACTTGGGAACCTTTTGGTTAGGGAGATGTTGAAGGTAAAATGTTCAATTTATTATGACGAGTTTAAGTTTAGGACTCTCAAACAAAATTTTAATCCTACGACCCCTTATCTCTTGGATGCACCCAATTGCACAAATGCACTGCTGCTGAAAGCATATTTCCGGAGTTACATTGCACGCTAACATAAACAGTAATGGAAACTATTTCAGACCAAAAACAAAAGTTGTTTCCCAGCAATAATGAATACTCAATGTTTCTTAGTTTGATGAACAGTGTGCGTAGTATTTTAAACCGACTTAAAAAAAAGGAGGTTCTCAGTTCGACCCATATGTTTGTATGTATGTAAGTATGTATGTTTGTCCGCGATTATCTCCCGTTTGGCTAAACCGATTTTGATGCGGTTTTCAGAAGACTGTTTGTTACATTCTGGAGAAGGTTTTAGTATAATAATAACAACTAGAAATTTAGTCAGCGCTTTTTGAAAAATTAACAAAAACCTAAAAATTATACATAGAAGACGCTTTCGTTTCTTCCATCTTTGGAGGACTTTCAATCTCTGTTTTAACTGTGTTGCCGTTTCGTAATGCATTTAGGTGATAAGAAGGCACTAAAAAGTGGAAACTAAAAACTACAACAAGCGAACCGCCTTCAAAAACTAAAAAGTGATCAATAACTTCAGCACAGAACACACATGACTTTAGTTTCGGAAGTCGGTGGCTTTGTTCTGTTTGTTTTTTTGTATTGCCACCGACTTCCGAAACGAAAGTCATGTGTGTTCGTTCTGTGCTAAAGTTATTGATCACTTTTTAGTTTTTGAAGGCGGTTCTCTTTTTATTAGTGAAAAGGTAGTTTTACATCTCTTATTTATCAGGAGTTCAATTCCACAAAAAATCACGAAAGAAAATCCGATAAACAAGCGCAGTTATGAGGATAAACGCTGCTGTTTTAAGCTAAACTTACTTAGTAACTTTAATGAGTAACATATTTCCACATTATTCGAGAGCGAGGTGCAAGCTAAACTTGCCAAGCTCTCAACTAGCTTAGATACATAATCTTGATAACGTGTTTCAGTGCATCTCGTCTCAAGTTTAATGTTGTTGCTTACTAGAAAACTTGCTTATCTTCAGGATTCGGGATAGGAAGTTGGCGATAGTTAGATAACTTACTTTAAGAGGGCCCTTCCTGGTGTGTCTATCGTCAAGCATGATTGAAAAATAATTTTGTTTTATCTGGTTTCATCCGATTTGTATAAAAAAAAATAAGATGTTTAGAGAAGTTGAAATTCTAATTCTTATATTCTTGGGTACTTAAAGAGTAACTTCAGGCATTTACAAAAATTTTAAAACCCCGTAAAAAAAAGTTAATAGTTTAACGAAAAACTCATTATTTCAGAAGAAAACGGCGACTGACAGTAACAGGTACCCCGTTTCGCAGTTCTTACATTGAAATTGCATCGTTTTATGAGAAAAAATATCACAAAATAATGATTATTTTCAACCGACTTCAAAAAAGGAGGAGGTTATCAATTCGTATGTTTTTTTTTTTGTTACCTGATTTCTTTGAACTGGGTGAACCGATTTTGATGACTTTTTTTTATTTGAAAGCTAGTGCTTCCCGTGTGGTCCCATTTTAATTTGGTTCAGTTATGACAATGGCATCCACGAGAAAACCGTATAAGTCTTAAATTTGCATTAAGTATGTGCGCGATTTGTTACGCGGTTTCTCCGGCAAACGTAAACCGATTTTGAAAATTCTTTTTTTTATGGATAGGGTATCCTTCAGGGGTGGTCCCATATAATTTTTAACGAAATTGATATAGCACTTTTTGAAAAATCAACAAATACCCAAAAATTTTACATAGACGACGTTTTACTTTCATCAATCTTTGTAGTAGTTATATAACTTTCAATCTCTTCTTAATAGATTTGGATGAGAAGGAGGTACTAAAAAGCGGAAAATAAAAAGCTTTTTACGAAAAAGACAACCGCCTTCAAAAACTAAAAAGTGAAAAATAACTTTAGCACAGAACACACATGTAACACACATTGACTTTAGTTTCGGAAGTCGGTGGCAATATAAAACAACAAACAGAACAAAGCCACTGAATTTCGAAACTAAAGTCAATGTGTGTTCTGTGCTAAAGTTATTTTTCACTTTTTAGTTTTTGAAGGCGGTTGTCTTTTTTTTCCACACACTTGTCACATCACTTGTCTGCCAATTTCATAGATCCGTTAACATCGCTTGTCACTTTCTTTTTTTTTTATAAACACAAAATGGGCATCGAGATGAAATGAAAAAGTGTTATTTTCATTTCGTAATATTTTAATTATGGGGGGTTTAAAATTATGCTAAGTATATCAATCTACTCATAGTATTCTCCTTCTATTCTTCACATTGGAAAATATTTTAAACCATCTAAATTACTTTTTTTTTCATACAAATGAATGTATGAATCTCGCCATGATTCTTTCGTTCAGCCGTTTAAATATGAAAGAGTAACAAACATCCACACATCCATCCATCGATTCATTCACTCATCCATCCACTCAAACTTTTGTGTAAGTAGGAACTAGGATAGTAACATGATTTATTCAACGCGAACCTGACAAGTCAACGTTAATCTCTTAACAGGGGTGTGATTCTGTAAGACCTCATTCTAAACTTCGAATCTGAATACGCTGTGAGTTTTTTGATTGGCATTCTAAAAATTCGGTTGATAATTCGAATTTACACTAACGCCACCCTTGCGAGTGTGTCAGCGAGTTGAACTAAATTGACGGGAGGATTGTGACAGATAAAGTATGAGATGACGTAAGAAGTGGCATTCTGTAAGGTAATTTCCCCGTCACTTCGCACTCAAATCCGATTCAATATCAAGATCCGATCAAGAGGAGATCCGACAAAATCGAGATCCGATTAAATTCGATATCAAGGTCATTTTGAACCATAAGCGAAATGAGAGTGAATAGCGATGTGAGATGCGAGTTGTTGTTTGAATTTTACAGAATCGACCTACTGATTAGTTAATAGATTAGTGTTCCGTTATAATAACCAAGTTACTTGGAGTATTAAATTTGCATTTAGTAACTTTATTAATGGAAATTGGAGACAAGAAAATAAATATTAAATTGCATACAGAATGCTTAGAAGATAGTTATCTAAAATCCTCATCATCATCATTATCATGTCAACCTTTAGACGCTTACTGTTAGGCATAGATCTCCCCCAAGGGGGGTTAAGCCGTATTTGATATGCTTGGCCGATGCATGTTGGCGATTGAAGTAGGTATTATGATACTCAGAAGGACGCTGTTGGTTATCCTCTGGTCAATATCCCTCTGTCGCCTTCTACGACACACACGAGCAGAAATGAGGTGGTGCTATTCGCGGTCGGCACCACATGGTCTAAAATCCTACTAATATTATAAATGTGAAAGTGTGTGAGGATGTATGAATGTATATTACTTTTTCACTCTTAAATGGCTGAACGGAATTAGGTGAAATTTGGC
Source organism: Charanyca ferruginea (assembly GCA_947361185.1). NCBI lineage: Eukaryota > Metazoa > Arthropoda > Insecta > Lepidoptera > Noctuidae > Charanyca > Charanyca ferruginea. Next base: position 8,014,314 of record OX376070.1, read on the forward strand.
ACACATCATCATATATTGATGACGATATTGAAGATGTTGATGTTGTTGCTCATAAGATTTTAATTTTAATTCCTCTTTTGTGTTCTTCTTATTTAATTATTATCATTCTTCGCAGACAAACTCTCTTTATAGTTCGCTCTTAACAGTTAAATTAATTATAGTATGTAACTGTGTATTTCGTAATTGGTGTAATTTTCAGTAAATGAAATGATATTATGTACCTAAGCTCTGAAGTAACCTTGGAAGTTGGGTAGGCCTTGGGTGTGGGACGCAACATGTGTCGACACCCTTGCGCCATCTCATCTTCGTAGCACAACGTGTTGTGCTGGGGCAGCTGCTGCAGGTGCCGAAAACCTCAAACGGCGCAAATATAATAACCTTCTTGGAAGCTATATATTTGAGCCGTTTGGGGTGGAAACTCTACGGCCATGGGGTCCGAGTGCCCATATTGTTTTTCGTAACATCGCCAAGCGGCTGGTCGACTCTTTACGTGACCCAAAGGCTGGTCTATTCTTGGGTCAAGGAATCAGTATTGCTATACAACGTGGCAATGCTACCAGCCTGTTGGGCACGTGTCCCGTTGACAGCGATGTGGACGAGTTTATTGATGCCCTTTGGGTTCCCTGCCTGTTTCTTAGAATTGTAAATAATTTAACTATTTTGATTTTTATGATTTGTATGTGGTGAATAAATACCTTCGTTATGAAAATAACAAAAATAAAAACCTGTAATAAATAAACGAGTAAATCTATAGAAGCTCTTGTTGGATTACAAAAAATATTAAGATGTTTAATGGTCGACTGCCTCATTGGTGAATGCTGTGTCCGATTATCAGGTCGGGCGTAGAGTCATAGCGTTTTTCGATTAACAAAGTCAAAGTCAAATCATTTATTTCAATTAGACCATTAAAAGGCACTTTTGAACGTCATATTAGGAAATAGAATCTAGTTGCCCATTCCAAGTGGTAGTTTCGTAGTATTCGTAGAAGAATGGGCAAGAAACTTCAAACTTACTCTTTTAAAAGAAAATGTTTACAATATTTTGTACTTACAGAAATTATATAATGACTAGCGGGCCTGGCAGACCTTGTCCTGGCCTTAAAATAAAGAAATCCTACAACTCGACTGCAGCGCCACCTACCGGGTCCAATTGTGAATCTAAACCATTCTCGAATCAACTGGAACACACACATAAAACATAACAAAAAAATCGGAACAGCCGAGGAGTTCACTTTTAAACACACGCACGGAAGATTTTTATATACAAGATACGTAGTAGTAAGCACAAAGTATTACAATCTAGAAATTACAGCTAAGTTATGTATACATGTACATAGTGTTAACAATTATTCAGTACCAGCCCGGAGTTTGAAAGTTGGCGGTGTTAAGTAACACCCCGTGCCTCAGAAAGTACGTAAAATCTCTCTCGGGTCGGAAGAATTATTATTTATGGTATACTTCACTTCCACATAGGCGTCGCCGCGGTTAAAAGTTAGTGTATTATAATGATAAAATAATGTAAAACATTTATCCATAAAGTTAAAGAATAAATTAGAGATAGTGCTATCTGAGGTCCACTTGTTGAAAGTCTTTAGTAAAATTGTATTGTGAGAACTGAATTTATTAACATAAAATGCTAAACTTTAGATAATAAATTATACCTAGTATCAAGTTTTTGTTGAACTTGATTAAAAGTTTTGAGTTATACAAATAATATTTTGTATTCCATCGAAATATAATTATGTAGCTTGACAAAAACTTAAAGGTCGACTTTGAAAGTATGAACATAAATAAAATAAAAGTCAAGCTGTCATTCTTTGAAAGTATGAACATAAAATAAAAGTCAAGCTGTCGTTTTGAAATGGTACAGAGGCCAGCACAACAAGCTACAAAAATATGTCTTTATTTGATAGATTTTCAACTTTGAAACAAAAGCCTAAGGTTCATGTTCAATTGGGAAAATTTGACAGTTTGGTATGGCTTGATATGCCAGCGTCTGGTCTGTAGCTTATGTCTGAGTCAAAAATGTACTAATTTAGATGGTCCACAAGTTAGACGTAGCCAATTTTATGGTAAATTCAGATTCCTGCCTAGGTAATGTCACGTAAGTATGGCATGATAAAGGACTGACTGCGAGTTAAACTCGCGTGGAGAGGGTTCCGTACAATGCTAATTGATAAAATTCTTATAGGTTTTCCTGTAATCTACAAGCAATGAACAATATTTTGTATTTTTTTCAGTAGTTTCGGAGATCAGGGGGGAGTGGTCAATTTTCGTCTTCTTTCATGAGTAAAATCAAAACTATTTATTTTACAATAATAACAAAAAATATATTTGAGATCCTTATAATAAGCCCTTTCATTTTATATATGACACAGTAAAGTTTGCAAAACTCTTTTTTTTTCTAATTTGTGTCCCGAAAATGATCCTTATTTTCAAAAAATATTTATTTACTTTGCATATCCGTGTTTGGGTCATAGGATTACACTATTCTACCAAATTTTACTTGATTTGGTTCAGTAGATTCGGAGCAAATTGGCTGTGACAGACGGACGCACAGACAGACGCACGAGTGATCCTATAAGGGCTCCGTTTTTTTTGTACGGAACCCTAAAAAGCATAAATCCCACTCCAATAATATTTTAATGACGGAAAGCGAAGATTTATAGGAAATACAGAATTGATATTTTATTTTGAGCGTAGTTAGTTATTTCAGTTATTCCAATAATTGACATTCCAACTATCCTGTAATGACAATTTAATGTTGGTACTGGCAAAATGTATGTTTAAAATAGATGACGGAGCAGGGTCCTCCGTAGCGTTCTTTACAAGGGTGACGTCACCATAGCTGACGTCACAAATGTTGTCGTCATGATGATCACTCATTTTTGGGTCATTAAATGAAAACTTCTTGACTTGTTACAAACTTGGTTTATTCAACGGGCAGTATAACCACGTCTAGAGAGGTCCGGACTGTCCGGCGCCTCGAGCTTGAATGCCCTGAGCACTGGCGTGCGCCCGTATTTATAAGGTTCGTGCACGTGTACTCAAGTTTTAGGTTAAGTATTGAAATATTTGAATTACAATAAGAAAAATGGTTACATGTTGTTTAACGTAAATTTTACATCGTAATTAACTCAAAGTAATCAGTTGGTAATTAATTAACTAATTAAATCATTAAACTCAACTATTCTGATCCTTATAACAGATGCACTTTTGTAGTTGCGCCGATATAGATAATACAAAATTGGAGATAATTATACCTACTCCATTTATGATAAAAAAGAAAAAAGAGGCATAGATACGTAGAAGCAGGAACGCAAAACATTTTATTTCAAAAACAAGTTGAAACAATTTTAATTTTAATTGTTATAACATAACTTTACTTCATAGATCTAAGATATATAGTACTAAATATAGAAGTTTAATAATACAAACAAAATAAAAACCTTTAAAGGTTAGGTGACTTTTTGATTATGGTAAATTATATTGAAACGAATAACGTTTTTATCATTGACACAGCTGTTGTAAAAATTTATTATAAAAAAATCGACGTTTATAGTAACTGTAACATGTTTATTGTACTTTTGTTACAAATTGTGCAAGCATTAAAAATAACCTTTTTCAACTTCTGTCTAATGTAAACGGAGTATAGGCATGGATTAATTTGTTGTAGTAGAACAAAACCCTTTATTCGTTAAGTACACATCAAAAACCTCATATTATAATCCTCAAATTCAGCAACACAAAAATAACATCAAAATCTGCGGAAACCTAAAAACCAATTCACCCGAACCTTTATTAAATGTAATCACCCCCGAATTAATCAGGTGTACGTAACGACTGAAATTCAAAAACAAAGATGGCGGCCAAACTTGAATTTCGAACAATAGCCCGTGGCTTTGTGTTAAATCCTTTCGTTTATGGCTTGGTAAGATAATACAGCGAGGTGGGATCTTGTTCCGTTTTCTGAACGATCAATTATTGATGGAAGAAATAGAGGGCCTTGTACGAACGCGCAGATTAAACAAAACTTAAATTAGTTCGATTTTTTAAATGGAAATGTCAGTTTCACACGTAATATTTATTTAATTTAAAACCTTTATTCATACCAACGGATGATGCTAATTTTAAAAATAAATTTTATTTTTTAAAGGTTTCAAACTAAATAAATATTACGTGGGGAACAGGCATTTCCATTTAAAAATCGATCTAATTTACGTTTCGTTTAGTCCGCGCGCTTATGCTAGTTCCTTTATTTCTTCCGTCAATAATATTTAATATTAATTGCTTATTATTGTTATTGACCCACTATAAGACAAAGGCTTCTTCTCGTACATACAAGGCACGAGCATTCGAGCAAACGTGGTCACGTTTCCACAAGGTGGACTGGCGATTTCAGGCATATTAATTTTATTATAAGTTCAGGTTTCCTCACGTTTTTTTCCATCACCGATGTCAGTGATGTCCAAGAAAAACTTAGAAAGTACAATGAAATTGAAAAAGTCATATTGGTACTTGCCCGGTTTCGAACCAGCTGCAGCGGTTACGAACCCACCACCTCGTGCATTAGAGGCAATGCTTTAGGACAGTTTTTTTTAAATAAAACTTCTTTACGCACGCTTGACTTGGGGAGTAAGCTGGTGAATGCGTGACGAAATCGTTAGGAAAAGTGTGATGTGAAGTTAGTGAAGATAGAAAGACTGTAGGGGCAAGAGAGGGAGAGGTGCGAGCATATATTTTCTTTCTCTCTTTCTCTCATAGCCAGTTGCAAACGCATACATACATACATATAGTTGGAGCTAAAGAAGTTTTACTTCAGTAGTGTGGCACACACTTATTTTTTTGTTTTTAATCTATGCCCCACACTATGAAATTCTCCTGTGTCGTGGTTGCGTTTACAAACTCACATACACAAACAGCCAGACCCGGAACAACTATCTGTAGGCTATACAAATATTTGTTTCCGTGCGGGAATTGAACCCGCGACACGCAGTGTAGCGGTCAATCGCTCAACCACTGCGCCAACCGTGTCGACAGACATACGACAGACGATAGTTGTATTTCTGATTAAAAAATCCACTCAAATTTAATATTTTCAGGTTAGCTCATTCTTGGCCTACAGTAGACTGAGATAAGTTTGGCAATGTTATGGACTATTTAGGTAGTTGTCTTTTGTTTTTACACGTGGAGTGGTAAGTAGAGCGTGTGCAGATATTATAAACGTTTATATACTTGTAAAGTGGTGTTAATGGGGAATGGAAAGATTAATGGCCAATATGCAATTAAACTCGATGAAATTTTGTAGATAGGAAAAGTGCTTGTCTAGGCAATGTGGTTTGTCAGTTTCCCGTCAAATAAATGAACTACCTCCTACTTCTTTTAACTTTTTTAATTATTACTTTTTTGTTATACACCTGCCAAGTTATCTCTTCACGAGCCTTGGTTGACTGGTAGAATAATGCCTTAGCAGTACCTTTGTGCATGATTAGTTTAATAAATAAAAAATAACAAAAACAAACAAACAAACAAAACAAACAGAAACACAACTCTACTCCACCCACTCCCCCCCCCCCCCTCCGCCCCCCTCTCTCTCTACTCTCTTTCTCTTATGCTAAGATGGATCTTATAATAGGATGAATGGTGAACGATATGGGATTTTGAGTCACGCGCACGGTATGTCGCCGAATTACGTACCTACTGAACTATTGCCGTGTAAGTGCAATAATATATCATAGAAACATAGGTACTGGGTGGCACAATAATGATGACCCAGGTAAACGTACTGTACGGTGATTGACCCGTACATTCTCCCGGGGGCAAAGATAGAGGTTAGTAGGATAAAGATGGAGATGAGATTTACAAGACGATTAACATTATTCAACTTATCAGCCATATGACAGAGATAAGAATTAGTAGATTTCGAACAAGTACAAGTAGTCTAGCAACTACTTATCTTAGATCGGGAAGGGAAAATACGCGAAAATCAGGGGACGAGGCCCTATGTTCTGTTTGTTGTTTGTGTGTGTTTTTTTTAACTACAAAATGTTACGTAATTTAAAATATCGTAAGTACAAGATTTAAAGATCATCATCATTTGATTAAATAAATCAATAACTTATTTGAAACGAAATGCACAATTTTATACGGTCAAGAATAAACGTTATAACTTACAATAATTTTCTAACGACACAGTTGGTGCAGACTGACTGACTGGCAGTACAGAGTATCTCGGGTTGCACTCCTGCCTGGAACAAATATCTGTAGGTATGGCCTACAGGTAGTTGTTCCAACTCTGGTTATTAGTATATTTATATGTTGGCAAACGAACCCGTGGTCCGTACGGTGTCGGACGTAAAGAATAGCAAACTTTACTACTACTTAAACTTACTTACTTACTTACTTTACTTAAACTTGTCCCTCAAGGCAGTCTCCGATTGGGGCGATGCCAATCTGGTCGAGTTTAATGCAGCCAAGACCCAGGCGTGTCTTTTCTCTGCCAAGAAGAGGCCTTTCAATCTGGCCCCTGCTTTCCGAAATGTATCCGTTCCGATCACCGACCATCTTGAGCTTCTTGGCGTTACTTTGACGTCGAATCTCAATTTTGGGTCATACATCGAGTCAAAGGCCCAACTAGCTGCCAAAAAGCTAGAAGTCCTCGCAAAGGGGCGAAAGTACTTCACGTCGGAACAGATGCTGAACCTATACCAAGCACAAGTTCGATAGTGCATGGAGTACTGTTCGCACCTCTGAGATGGATCTGCCAAGTACCAGCTGGAGGCGTTGGAAGTTATTGAAAGACGTGCCAAGAGGCTCATAGACAACGATTTCCTGTTAAGGCGACGATATACGACTTTTACAGATTTTAAACTGACAATCACGTCAAAATGTGCAGTGTAAATGATTTGAAAAAAAAATATGTTAAACTAGAACATTCTCTTAATCATATAGAAAGTGAATATTTTTGATTAAGTTCATATTAAATAGTTTAATTAACTCGTGAAGTTGTGTCTGACGCGAACAAAACATTGACAATCACACAAAATCTACCAAGTATAATAATAATAATAATAATAATAATTTATTTATTTATATTGACAACAAAGGTCCAGTGGTTAGTAAAAAACTTATGAAACTAAGGGTTAGTATTTAATAATAATACGACAATTTACATTTACCCCTGCCGCACGAGCAACCTGACAGCGTGTTGGAAAATTAGTGCATCATGCTGCTCGGCTATGGCTTTCAAAATGCTGTTGCGGCTCGCCCTCACTCTGCTGATTAAAGATGCGGTCTTTTTTCTTAATAAGGCGTAGAAGTCGTCAGTTCGCGCAACAGCAAACATACTAGACGCGCTGCAGAACCGAGGCAACCGCAACAGCACCCTGAGCCATTATTATACTGCACACGCAGAGCATCTAGAGCCCTCCGCGTACAGTTGACCCACAAACTGCCCGTGTAGAACGCCTGACAATAAGCTTTAAACAACGTTATTTTGACCTCGTCACTACAACGAGCGAATCTATGAGCCAACATGTTGCATCTGGCTGCTAGTGCCCTACGCTCACGATCAATATCTACATGATCTTTGAGGTCCTCAGTGACATAGTGTCCCAAGTATTTAAATTGGGAGACCCTTTCAAGTGCTTGTCCATTGAGGGATATTGAGGGCTCGTAATTTAGATGTTTACCAGGGACCGCAAAGATCATGTATTCACTTTTTGTTTCATTGTATAACAGACCGTGAGTAGCCGCATACCTTTCACAGATATTCAGCATCTCCCTGATTGAGCCAGCCGTAGGACCCAACAGCACCATATCATCAGCGTAGCTTAAATTATTGGCGCTAGTGCCACCTATTTTGCACCCAACTGGTCTGCTGCTGAGTTCAACGATCAACTCATTCACATACAGGTTGAAGAGCTTCGGTGAGGTTAATCCTCCCTGTCTCACCCCACACTCCAACCTGTACGCTTCAGACAGAACGTCTCCCCAACGAACTTGGTTTAACTGGTTAGAGTACCAGTACTGGAACAAACCCGTTAACTCAGGTGGCACCCCCGCTCCCTTGAGCTTCTCCCAAAGGACATCATATGACACAAGGTCAAAAGCCCTTGAGAGATCAAGGAAGCAGGCATACACCGGAGTACTCCTATCCTTATAGTATTGGACCGTCTGCTTTAGACGGTGCTTTAGACGGTCCAAAACTCTCAAAGTTTAGTCGAAAAAATTAAATAAAAGTAGTATTCTTTCAAAATAAAAAAAAACTAAACTTTGAGAGTTTTGGACGCAAAACTGAACGAGAACGGACGCAGTCTGCGTCCAAAACTTTCAAAATTTAGTCGAAAAAATTAAATAAAAGTAGTATTCTTTCAAAATTTAAAAAAAGGCGTATACTAAAAGATAGATAATAAAATTGTCTGTAAGATAGTGTAAGTTTCGGATAATTATACTTGGTAGATTTTGTGTGATTGTCAATGTTTTGTTCGCGTCAGACACAACTTCACGTATTAATTAAACTATATAATATGAATATAATTAAAAATATTCACTTACTAAGTGATTAAGAGAATGTTCTAGTTTAACATATATTTTTTTTCAAATCATTTACACTGCACATTTTGACGTGATTGTCAGTTTAAAATCTGTAAAAGTCGTTTAATAGCCCCTAAGCTTCAAAGTCTTGAACACCGCCGCGCCGTTGCCAGCCTATCGGTCTTTTATCGGGTACATTTCGGAGAGTGTGCTTTGGAATTGCACAACTTTATTCCCCCATCCCCATTCCATCACCGGACGAGCAGGGATACGGCGAAGCGTCACCGCTATACGGTTGAAGTTCCACGGTCTCGAACCAAGCGCTTTACTTCCACATTTATTGTGCGAACTGCCAGACTGTGGAATTCACTGCCCGCCTCTCTATTCCCCGATACTTTTAATCTGGGTATCTTCAAGGCACGAGTGAACCGGTTTATTCTAGGCAAGCGTGCTCCACCTTAGGCCGCATCATCACTTAAGATCAGGTGAGTTGCGGTCAAACGCAAGCCTATAACAATATAAAAAAAAAAAGCACCATCCCATATCTTCCCGTGGGTGTCGTAAGAGGCGACTAAGAGACTCACCAGAGAATGGGCAGCAGCGTTCTCTGTGCCTTTGTAACAACCATACTGCGATCGCCAATCCGCCTGTCAAGCGTGGCGATTATGGCAAAACCCCCTTTTTTTTGGGGGAGGCCTATGTCCAGCAGTGGACGTCTTTCGGCTGAAATGATGAACGATGATGAAACGAACCCATAATAGAAGAGAAATTCCATGCGAGGGCAGCTTTGTTTAGACGTTTAATAAATTAAAGAATCTCTCATACCAATTAAAAAAAAATACTCGCTCTAGTATTATAGTAAATACCACGAAGTAAGAACTGTAAAGTTTGCTGGTCGAAATCATTGACTAATCGTTTCGTGTAAACCTCAGATTATGAAACAAAACGCAGATAGACCGCGCGGAACACTGAAAGTGAAGCCAAAAAAGCAAATACAAATTCGAATACCTAGAACGCGTTTCGTGCTGTACTGACACGAGTAAGTATAGCACGAAACGCCGCATCATTAAAAAAGAAACAAATAAAAATGCAAATACAAATTCAAAAGCGAATACAATCACAAGATTGTAGGTATTCGTTTATGAGTTTGCATTTGCTTTTTTGGCTTCACTCTTAGTGTTCTGCGCGGTCTATCTGCCTTTTGTTTCATAAATTAAGGTGTAAACACTCTGGATTCGTTCGAGAACCTTTTCGTATTTAGAAGCGTTAGTCTTATTTTTATGACAAGGTATTCTTTGACCTATGGCCGTTAGTGGTCGACGTGCTCTTCCGACAATATAAAGTGCTAAATTGCTGAGTCGTGTTTAATTCCAAGACACTCCTCTAATAAAGAAATATATACATCGTAAGAGTTCAGCAAGTTTGAACTCTTACAGTACCTATACTTTGTGGTAAACACCACTAAAAATAACAAAAACTTAATAACAAACCGCCCAAAATAAAACTACATCTGGATATATAATGAAACTTTCAAAACTTTGCAAGTTTCTTTGAAAGTTTTGCCCAAACAATGACGAGGCTTGTTGTCACCGAATTCTGTTATGAATTTACTTCGCAGACTCACTTGGAAGTTTTCTCATATTGTGAGGAAACTGTAAAAAAAACGCAGTAGGTAAGTGTAGTAACTATGTAGGTAACTGACTATATTTTCTACGAGTAGAAGTTAAAATTATTGCTGTAAAATTATTGGGTTCAGGATTTTGAAACCTTTCAAATTGATAATTTGAAAGATTGAGATTTGAGATTTTATTTATATTTATAAGTATAATATTTATATTATATGTTTATATATATTTTATAAAGGTCTGATAAGTACCAAATATTAAATTATGTATGTGTAGATAGGTCTGTTATGTCCCAAATATTAAATTATGTATGTGTAGTTTATATATTCGTAAGTTTATCTCTTTTCGACTTTTTTAATATTTTTTTTTCTCATATGCACCTGCCATGTTATCTCTTCACCACCCTTGGTTGACTGGTAGAGAATGCTTAAGGCATTAAGTCTGCCTTTGTACCTTTGTGCATGAAGTATAAATAAATAAATAAATAATTTGTTAAAACCGCGTTGTGGTTGGATTATTATAGAGTACCTAACATAATAAATGCATTGGTTATGGTTAGGTAGGTAGTTACATTAATTACATAATGATATTCTCTCGAGAATTTTAAGTACTGGGTAGTTGACATCAATAACCAATAGTTCCAAGACATATCATCTTCTCTAAAAATACAACTTATACTAACCCTGAAAATCCCATAAATTTTCAGTTAAATGATATCTCCGATTTTTAGTTGCTTTGAAAGTACTTAAGTACTTTAATATAATAACCCAACTTCAGTCATGGCGGCCAACCTCTAAGGAGACGAGGCAAGTACGTAGGAGATAATATAATACGATACATATTTAGATATTTTGTATAGCATAAGAATGTGCGTAGAAACACAGGTGCACTCCCTCGTACGTAGGGCCAACGGCATTACGCAATTTACGAGGCAAGGGAGTATTACATAACCAACTTCCAAACTCCGGAGTGCTGCTGAGAAATTCGTGATAGAAAAACTCAACAACACTGGCTGGCCTGAAAATTGAACCCAGGATGCCAAGGGTAGCAGTTGCGCTTATGACTATGAGACCAACGGTGAAGTTTTAACCTGCATTTAACAAAGACCCACTCAAGTTTGTTATTATTTTTATTTTCAGCCTGAATTTTCCCGCTGCAGGGCATGGACCTCTCCACTCTCCTTCTAACTCTCTTTATTAAGAGCTATTTTGGACTAGTCTTTGTCGAAGGACTCCATATCATCCCGCCATCTCCGCCTGGGCCTGCCGTGATGTCGCTTGCCACGTAGAGGAACTCATTGGGTCGTGTGTTTGGTCCAATGATGCGGCAGATGTGTCCAGCCCAATTCCATTTCAGCATGACAGTTTTCCGAGTGGCGTCAGTCATTTTTGTGATTTGGATGGTGGTATTCTTAAACCGGTCTTGCAGTTTTATACCCAGAATACTTCGTTCCATAGATCGCAAGATTACCTTTCCAAAAATATCCATTTCCACATCGTAAATACAACAAATATTCACACATAAAGAAATACTCCACGTATCCGATACACATTAATCCGTAAAAACAATAAACGAAACTAAACAAAAGACGCTCGCTAAGAAGACAGCGAGCAATCAAAGGGCAATCGAGCGTAACTCAGCGGAGTGCCGACAAATGGGGCAATATGTGGCGGTCGGAACTCGGCCGATACCTCAATTGTCTTATCAACTGGACGTTGATATTGCTAGTTTTGTTTGTGTGGCAAAACAAAGAGGTTATTCGGTGGTAGTGACACGTGAAAGGTACAAAGGTACGTTTCGTTTCCTTAAACACGGTGAGGCGTATTTGGGGAAGCTATACGGAGTGTTAGTAACATTTGTTATTATCTTTTGTGGGCGTAATTGGTTGTTAGAAATATTTCATAGGCTAACAGCATCGATATCTATTTATAAATTCTAACTTCTATTTAAAGGTCTTATAAGTAGTTTTTTTTTTTACTTGAATGTAAAAGCAAGGTTCTAGATATTGCTTATAAATTAATGAGAATAAATACAAATAATCTTTATTGCAGATCACAGATGTTTATGGATCGTAGATGGATCTACGAACCATAAACAGAACACAATTTGAAAAAAAAAAAGAATGAAAAGAAAGTTAATGGAAAAAATTATGGTTTGATTTTGGCGTTTCAATTTTTAAATCCGTTCAGCAACCCCATTAGATGTCCATTCAAGACAACCTAGGGACGTTATCGTCACTAAAATTGTTTAAAAAAAGCTCAAAAAATCAGCTGTTTCATAAATTTTTGCCATTTTGATGTTGCAGTTTTTAACCGACTTCAAAAAGGAGGAGGTTCTCAATTCGATTGGTATTTTTTTTATGTATGTATGTACACCGATTACGCTGAGATTAATGTTCCAATTTACGTGGTTCTTCTTAAGTTTGATGTGGAATAGTTGCCATTTGGTCCCATAAAAATTTAACATAGTTTGGCCCAGTAGTTTTCATTTTATGAACATTTTTTTTCATTTTTTATTTTTTTTGTTTGACCACGCATAACTTTTTTCAGTGTAGTCCGACTACGATGATTTTTTTAAATGAATTGTGTATACCTCTACCATATAAATTTCAAGAAAATATTCCTATAAATTTAACATAGTTTGGCCCAGTAGTTTTCATTTTATGAACATTTTTTTTCATTTTTTATTTTTTTATGTTTGACCACGCATAACTTTTTTCAGTGTAGTCCGACTTCGATGATTTTTTTAAATGAATAGTGTATACCTCTACCATATAAATTTCAAGAAGATATTCCACCCCTAAGGGTAGAAAATTAAGGGAGGACTGAATTTTTTTGGTGTCACAGTTTCGTATTCAATTTGTATGATATGAAGTAGGCACTAAAAAAAGAAAAAAAAAACTTTATAACAAAAAAGATAACCGCCTTCAAAAAATTAACAATAGCTTTCGTCGGTGGCAATAGAAAACAACAAGCAAAACCAAAGCCGCCGACTTGCGATTTGAAAGTTATTTTTTACATTTTGAAGGCGGTTGTCTTTTTGTTAAAAAGTTTTTTTATCGCTTTTTATGTATAAAATAGTTGATTTTTCTTTTTTTGTCCCTTCCACAATTTATAGAGCTTTTCAAATAAATTGTATACTTAATCGATTCCTATTGACAAACGTGACGGGATTTCGTACAGATCCGATGCAATTATAGCCAAAATTGTTTTGTACCCTATTCTCCGAGCAGTGAAAAGGAAGAAGTAGATAATGGGGTATTACTCAAAGTCGTATTTCTCTCATCTACCAACGATTAAAGGATTATTGTATCATTCGCGCTAAGCCGGCCGGAATACAGATGCTGCCGAACAAAATTAATGTTTTGTTTTGAAGTGGCGTAAGAACAACATTTTTGCTGTGGTGTTGTCTCATTGTACATTGATATACAGAAAACCTAGATGTACCGTTCGTTGTTCCTAATATCACCGCAAATAGTTCCTAATATTTCCCGTTCCCAATATCACAGCAAATAATATAATTGATGGGTCAAAATAAATAACATAGCTAACTTGAAACAATTCCGACCCTATATTCTCTATTTATATAAAGTATTTATATATAGAGCGCTTTAAACAAATGAAAAGTGCGCAAATTCTATGATAGTGCGCTAATTTTTTGAGAACATTTTTGATCAGTTTGTATACCAATAAGTAACAAAACAATTTTATGTGCAATCAGGGAAAATAATTCTTTGGCTGATTGACAAAGTACAGACGCCAGCACATCATGCTACTACAATCTGACACATTTCTTTAATCGATTTTCAACTTTTTTTAAATAAGGTTCAAGATTGATTCGGAAAATGTGACAGTTTCGGGTAGGTTGACCTGCTGGCGTCTGTACCTACGTTAGTTTGGAGAGACATTGCGTTCGACTGTCAAAGAATGCCTCAAATACCGTTGATACCTATGTGACATGCTAAAATATGTCTGACGAACCTACAATTATGTTTAAATAATAATATGTTTTAAATGTAACTTAAAAATACTTATGCCCCTAAGTAGTGCCCGACCTTTAAACAAATTCCACAAGCCAAAAAAAACCTATCAAAGGTGTAATTATTAAACCTACCATTTCTAATAAAACACTTTAGAATACTTAGCTACCTACCTAAAATATCAAGCGTTAACTGACAAAGGAACAGCTGATGAAACACAAGCGTTTACGTATTTTTCTTGTACAACATTGAAGACCTAAAACAACTTTGTTACGATGACTGTACAAAATTAAAATGGCCGCGGTGTCACGAAATTAAGCTATAAACTTTACTCTGCTTAGGCAACTGTCCGGAATACTTTCAGCTACTTAATTAGGGTTATGAGTTATTATAATGCTTTTGTGAAACATGAAAGTCACATGAATTAATTGAAAGTTTATGTAATTTTGCCTAAAGCAGAATTACTTTAAAGCCTCGTATCCACTAGGCAACAATTGACGCGCAACACGTGACGCTCAACATGTACGGCAACGTTACACAAATGCGCGACGTTGCCAGCTGGCGCGCAACATAACGCGCGGCTTATTGCTTGTCTAAAGAGCATCGTTAGTTGACAATATTGTCGAGTGGAGACGTGACGCGCAACAATGTCCACCAACACTAGTTCCTCTGGCGACATGTTGTCGACGACTGACGTAGTAGTAGATGCGTAGACAGATAACGTTGTTAAACAAAAGTTCTGCGCCGACTTTCAACATATTGGGCAAAATGTTGTGCAACATGTCGTGCGTCAAATGTTGCCTAGTGAAATCGCAGCTTAAGAGACACAAAAGATACGCTCTTCTACAACTTATCATGATAGGTAAAGTAACTTTCTTTTTTTTGTTGCGCGTTGGAAATCCTCGTGGACTTCCTCCATCGTAGGGGTGACGGAGGGGACTCTCACAGGTTAAATCCATCGCGGTGTTCCACCTCCGCCTCTGGTCGGGGGTGCGGGATTCGCATAAGCATTCACCGCTCCCCCGACAGACCTTGACCCGCTGTTCCTCAGCGGGTCCTACCTCCCCGTGCGGCAATTCCCATGGTGGTCGCACCCTCTTGGAAGACTGCGCCGCCAACTCGAGCCTATCTGGTCAAACGACGGACGCCTCTAGTCCGCCGCTCGCATGGACAAAGTCCCTGGGATGCAAGGTGTTGATCGCAGGAGAACCTAGGCATTCCCTCTCATGGCTAAAGAACCCACGAGAGTGGACTGGTATCTCGAGCGCCGGGGAACTATTCCATCTCGCGAAAGAAAAAGAAAATTATGCAGAGCTGACTGCCAAACTTCGTAGTTTGAAGAGGCACTAGCAGAAGAAGAAGAAGACTCACTTTTTTTTATCAGTTTCTGCACGAGAATAGCCGTGTATTCTGTAAAAATCTCCCACGGAGAATTTAGATGATGTGATCCTGAGGTGAGCTATACATCCTATTACACAGATAGACTAAAGAAATGGTGATTTAAGAATGGGAGATGAAATGGCCAGAAGGCAATAATAGTAAACTACCTATAATAATAAACTTTTATTGTGTACGAAAGAACATATAATAAGAACATAGATTTCACTTCAAAGATGACAGCATTATATAAATTGAGCTTAAAAGACATTGAAGCCAATTCCCTAGTTTACAAATTTAGAAATCTAAGAAATGGACGATGGCACTAAAAACTAAGTTTAGATGAGTTTGATATATTGTAAGTGCTGCCTTGAACTTTGTCTTGTCAACTAGATTATTATGAAAGTTTTAGATCAACTAAAACTCACAGCTCTTATTTATGTCCTTACTTTTATATTTTAGTAGAAAGATAGGGACAAAATGAGCAAAAATTAAGTTTAGCTTGTGAACAACGGTATCGGAACCGAAGAGCAGCAGCAAGATATGTATGTGGCGTCGAATTGCAAACCATGGCCCACCTCCTGTCATGTCCTCTGTGCCCCAAAACATGCGATCGGGGTGAATTATGCGCTGCCAACGACGACGCCGTGGACGTGGTTATGTTTTGGGTCAAACAAATATAAAAGACTGTCGTAACAGCGATACGAAGAAAAAGAAGACCAAATTACAGTCTTCGTCACTTCCAAATTAATTACGACCAGAACAAATCACTGAAAATAATTCCCAAAAAAAATCAAAGCACGCGATTATTTATAAGATCTGAAGCTATTCAAAGAAATGATTTTGTCAGCAGAATAAACTAAATATTGAATTCCTGCAAATATAAATGTACGAACATCAACAGCAAACCCAATATCGATGATCAGAATCATGAAATCTCGGTACAGACGAGGATTGAGCAAAACGTACGAAAATTCATAACCGTTAATGAAATTCCGGTTTCGGTAATCGGTACTGGCAAGCTGGGATTCTCGTCACCTACTATAATCGGGTCATTCCGAGCTACCAATTACAGAGGTGACCGGTGTGATGGTCGAATACTGACGACGTCGACGTGTTTCGGACAAGGTTTTCTGGTCAGGTCGATAATTTTGTTTCCAATTTGGTTGGTGTCAGGGATTTCTGTTGAATTTTAGGTTGGATTGTTTTGCATAATAATATGTTCATGAAGAATATACCCATAGGTAACTAATGACAAATGAAACCCTTAATTTGTTTTAACTGCATTCAGTTGGAGTTTTCATGTGGGCTACTATTGAGAAGAAACATTATAAACATACTCACAAATCAAAGTCTCTTTTAAAGTTATTAGTAATGATCAACTTATAATATATGTATGAGAACCATGAGATGGTCTACAAAAGAAATACTCTCACAGATTTAAGTTTACCTGTCCATACAGTGCATGCATGTGTCAGTCTTCGTAAACTCAACTCTGAACTAAAGCCGTTTAATAACCCGACGAACGTTACCACAAATAGCCTAGAAGTGAGTGATGACGAATGATACTACTTTATAAGTACTTCATTTTAAGTGGTAACCTTTGCGATTGTTTTAGCCATCTCATGATGGCTAAAACATTGATGAACGGTGAGCACTCATGTGCTCACCGTTCATCAAAAACTTAATTTATATTAACACTACGATTACTATAATTATAATTATTATTGTGTCATACATATTACGTTCATAAATTGCCATCTATATTCCGTAAAATGCAAGAATATAGCTGAAATACCTCTAACAACGATGGAAAAAAATTACTTGATGAAAAATTCAATTAAGCGGATGCCAGCGTTAAAACTAGGGATGTGTAACAACATGTTTGATAAAACATCTCTATTCTAAACCACAATTTATTCCGTAATTGGGTAACAAAACAGTCCCGTTACAATTCTCATTTCACAAACTGTTAATTCCAGGTAAACAATGTTAACACTACGGTATACTGACAGCAATCTAGTCTATGAGCTAGTAATATATAGTTATTTAAGGGGGATGCTCCAGGGTAGTTATCTCGTAATTCTCATCATGACACCTTTACACCACGTAATCCTCAGGCCGTGCCGTTTTGTGCCGTGTGGTGTCGGTCGCGAATAGCACCACCCCATTTCTACCTGTGGGTGTCGTAGAAGGCGACATAGGGATATTGACCAGAAGATGGGCAGCAGCGTACTTCTGAGTATCATATCACCTACTGCGATCGCCAACGTGCATCGGCCAAGCATGGTAATTACGGCTTAACCCCCTTTGTGGAGAGACCTTTGCCCAGAAGTGGGCGTCTAAAGGTTGACATGATGATGATGATGATGAATCCTCAGGAATCTCTTAATGACTATTTTTGAGCTTTGGCATAGCCTTACGACTATTTTTGGAATTGAAAGCAAGTCGTTTATATGCTTTTTACAACTAGATACTGGGGTAAAACTTAAAAAAAAACGAAAGTACATTTAAATTTTGAGCGTTACTCTGGTGCGTTCACCTTAAAAGCGAACCGCAGCAGAAATCTGTTGTGTTATCCAACTTTGAATAGGAAACGAGGGACAACTTGTTGTACTGATAACGAACTGGACTCCGCGTTTGTTACTGCGTTTGTGGTTAGGGCTTTCAGGTGAGGTGAGTAAATAAACCTAATCAAACGGTCTCTGTTTTCGTAATTTAACTTTTTTACCTCAACATTAAATCATTTTACCATGGCTTTTCCTACTGTAATAGCGCAGCTCAGATAGCAAGCACGCCAGCATATATTGCTAAGCGGCTGGCGCCAAGAGTGAGTACTCTTGTTGCTTCTTTCTGTATGTACAAACAACCCCAACGTTTTAACAACAGCTACCAACGCTTTAACGTATTTCAACCTTTGTTTTCTTTACTCAAAAGTGCTAATTCCTACTCTTGAAACCTTTTATAAAACTGTGCAATCTTAAAGCGTACCAATCCTAGAACCAGGTAATATAAGTCAGGTAAACCTGCCAGCCCTGTGTCCACTGCAACAGTTGCTCGACTTTGTTTATTAACATAGCGACGAGTTTGATAAAGTTTGAATTAGATGCCGTACGACGCATGGCTTTACAGATATACAACCTTAGTTTCTGTTTATTATAAACCTGAAAGAAGGGGTCATAGTAAGTCAACATTTTTTTTTTTTTATTAGGAACCTACCCTGAAAAATAGCCAAAAAAATCGGCTGATTCATACATTTTGTCGAGTTAGACGAACAGAAATAGTAATTATTATCATTTATTGCCATTATAATACAACCTGGTTTGTACTTCGGGCAGAGGTTAAGCATTGCCATCCAACGTGGCAATACAGCCAGTCTTTTAGACACCTCCCAGATGACGGCGATGTGGAGGAATT
The DNA here is from genome assembly GCA_947361185.1 of Charanyca ferruginea. Classification (NCBI taxonomy): domain Eukaryota; kingdom Metazoa; phylum Arthropoda; class Insecta; order Lepidoptera; family Noctuidae; genus Charanyca; species Charanyca ferruginea. The sequence goes on from OX376070.1 coordinate 8,033,246, forward strand.
TTTTGATGCCTTATTATTTTAGTTTTTACTTTTGTATAATAGTTATAGGTTTTTCCCTTTTTTATTATATGTGTAAATATTAAATATAAAAATTAATTTAAATAAATTAGTACAATTAAGATTACAGGATGCCCTAGCATTTGAAATGAATGAATATTTTTTGTCCTGTTTCCAGGGGAATCATATATATTGTTATTAAATCTTTTCATAATTTAATACTAGCTTTTGCCCGCGACTTCGTCCGCGTCAATGTCGGTTATCGTGGATACAGACAAAGTAGCGGAATAAATGCCCTTTCCCAGGGTTCAAGCAATCTTCATACCAAATTTCACCAAAATCGGTTCAGCCGTTTTATCGTGAAAGCGTAACAGACAGAGTTACTTTCGCATTTATAATATTAGTATGGAAGTATGGATTAAGTATAGAAAGTATGGATTAGTAAGAGGAGAACGTGGCTAAGTAAAAACCGTACTGACCAACCAATCAATATGTTAAAGCTACGCTTGCCGCGGCCTGTCCGTGGATGTGTGACCATCCATTTCGTACCGAGACCACTCTGTGCCTCGGAAAGCACTTAAGCCTGGACCCGGCCCGGCTGGGCCCGGCCTGGGCCTGGTTTGGTCCCGGCTGTCATTCGTAGATCTTTGACAGTCGTTATATGCAAACAGAAGCTAGAAAATCTAACAACCAGTCTTGCTAAGCGGTATCGTGTTACCCAGCTACTGGCTACAGCACTGGTTTTCTGGTTAGACTGGAAGCCGATCCCAACATGGTTGGAAAAAGGTTAGGTAGATTATGACGATTTAAATATGAATATAATGCCAATCTGCCTTGATCAACCGACAATACTCGTGCCTTCTCTGTAAGAGACTCTTCTCTGTAGGAGACTCTTCTCTGTAAGAGACACTCCTCTGTAAGACTCTTCTCTGTAAGAGACCTAGTCTTACAGAGGAGTGTCTCTTCTCAGTGCAAACACTGCAGTGGGACAATCATCATCATCATCATCATCATTTCAGCCGAAAGACGTCCACTGCTGGACATAGGCCTCCCCCAAGTGGTGCCACATTGACCGGTCTCGTGCGACTCGCATCCAGCGGATCCGTGCAACCTTTACCAGGTCATTTGTCCACCTAGTGGGAGACCTTCCAACGCAACGTCTTCCGGTTCGCGGTCGCCACTCTAGAACTTTTCGGCCCCATCGGCCATCTGTTCTGCGAGCAATGTGCCCTGCCCACTGCCACTTAAGTTTGGCAATTCTTCGGGCACAATAATTTGTTGGTATTATTATTTTATATAACTAATTATACACCTAATTATAGTATATCCGGGGCACTTTTAGAGTTGCTGATATACACCATAAGATGCAGGAAGGCCGGTGACGCTGGTATGGTCATATTATAATGCGTAGGGGTACGAACACCACATGACGAGACGAGTGATGAATATAGACGAGGGCAAGAGAGGCAGAGGTCGCCCGCCGACTACCTGGACTAGAACCATCTCCAAGGACATGACGATGCTAGGCCTAACGCCAGCAATGACTCAAGATCGCAACAAGTGGCGATCAAGTATCAGGAGGGCCGACCCCAAGTAGGGATGCGCCAGGAGAATGATGATGATGAATTATACACCTAATTAGATTCATGTAACTTGGGGATTAAGTTTTTCGTATAATTATCAACCACACTCTGATTTACTTCGTGAGTTGACCAATCGGTGTTGCTATTATGTATTTACCTATTGTGGTTTACTACCTATATTGATGTTGCTATTATTATCTGTAACCCCTGTATATCTGTATCTGTAAAAAGAAGGACTCCGCGCCACGCATATCGAAAGTGAAGCTTTTTGTAATGCACCTGCCTTGTTATCTCTTCACCACCATTGGTTGACTGGTAGAGAATGCCTAAGGCATTAAGTCCGCCTTTGTACGTTTGTGCATGAAGTATAAATAAATAAATAATTATTAATAAGCAAGCAAGCAAGCCTGAGTAAGCCGGACCGTTTGTACAAACATGCCTCACGCACACATTTACATCATAGTCACGGACTATAAAAAAAAGGATTGCGCGTCACGCATAACGAAAGTACCGACCGTACTGATCTGTGTGCGTCGGTCCGGCGTACTTAGGTGCTTCCACTTTCGATATGCGTGGCGAGGAGTCCTTCTTTTTTATCAAGTCCGTGCTGTAACCACCTTATTTTAAATACCTACATTCTGAGCAAATAAATTAATATTCTATTCTACGAGCACCTTTATTTTAGTCTTGTTAAACTATAATAGATTATATTCCAACCTCTGTGCAACCAAACATAAACCAACAATTAAGCAAGTATAAAAATTGCTTTTCTGTGCACATAGTTAGTCTAACACGCTAAACTTAAATTACACTTAGTTTTCTGTAAACTTCCGTGTTTTCTCCTAACAGTATTATTTATAATGCTATTACAATATTTTATATGTTCGCCACTACGTATTAAGTTCGGTTAGTTGGTCAAGTGGAAAGATGTTAATCATGGAAATTGTTTCCGCTGCCGCCGTAATTATGTTAGCAAGCATTATAATTGTTAGCCAATTAATGTTTTCGTGGGGTTTTAGGATTATTTTCGTGTATTTTTATATGTTTTTAACCGACTTCAAACAGGAGGAGGTTATCAATTCGGATGTTTATATATATATATATTTCTTTATGTATGTTCGAGCATAACACTGTCATATATAGACGGATTTGCAAAACTCTTTACTAAAATTGATCCAGCCGTTTTTGAGAAAATCAACAAAATCTAAAAAAAAAGTTTTTTACAAAAAAGACAACCAACCGCCTTCAAAAACTAAAAAGTGAAAAATATCTTTAGCACAGAACACACATTGACTTTAGTTTCGAAATTCAGTGGTTTTGTTCTGTTTGTTGTTTTGTATTGCCACCGACTTCCGAAACTAAAGTCAATGTGTGTTCTGTGCTAAAGTTATTTTTCACTTTTTAGTTTTTGAAGGCGGTTGTCTTTTTTGTAAAAAAGACAGTGCTTTTTATTTTCCGCTTTTCAGTACCTCCTTCTCATCCAAATCTATTAAGAAGAGATTGAAAGTTAACTACTACAAAGATTGAGGAAACTAAAACGTCGTCTATGTAAAATTTTTGGGTATTTGATGATTTTTCAAAAAGTGCTGAATCAATTTCGATAAAATTTATATGGGACCCCTGAAGCATACCCTATCCATAAAAAAAAGAATTTTCAAAATCGGTTTACGTTTGCCGGAGAAATCGCGCACATACTTAATGCAAATTTAAGACTTATACGGTTTTCTCATGGATGCCATGGTCAGAACTGGACCAAATTAAAATGGAACCACACGGAAAGCACTAGCTTTCAAATAAAAAAAGAATCATCAAAATCGGTTTACCCAGTCCAAAGAAATCAGGTAACAAACATATAAAAAAAAAAAAAAAAAAAAATTAACAGACGAATTAATAACCTCCTCCTTTTTTGAAGTCGGTTAAAAAAATACTTAGACGATGTTTTAATTTCTTCAATCTTTGGAGGACTTACAATAAGAAAACCGCCTTCAAAAACTAACAGTGATAAATAACTTTAGCACAAAACACACTTACTTTACTTTCGGAAGGCGGTTTTCTTTTTTTTTTTACTTTTTTCATGATATGCTGCATTTACACTGTAGATTTGCGGGGATATAATAGCAAATGATCATTATCATCATATTTTCCTGCCCTTATCCTATGTTCCTTGGGGTCGGTGCAATATGTTTTCTTCTTCTATTCCGTCCTGTCAAACGTGATGCGATAGTACTAATACTTATACTGTGGTCATGCTTTCAAATGCATCCAAATTAATATTCATAACTGGTCATAACTGGTCACATGCGTTTCATCCCTTCTCTTCACATACTAAGATAAACGATTCCCTTTCAACTTTTCTGTTAATGGCGCCACTTTCAATCTTTCGACTCTAATATAATTATTCATTTCTCTCCTTATCCATCGTGGTCACTCCACACATCCATCTCGACATTCTTATCTCTCCTACATGCAATCTTTTTTCATCCTACTTCTATACGGCCAACATGCGCCGACCCATACAGGTCTTATCCCTTGTAGATTTTTCAATTTAACTTGAGAGGCATCCGTGAGTCACAAGTTGTTCCAGTGACCTGTCGCCATTTCATCCATCCTGCGATCCGGTGCGTTACGTATTAGCGAATGATGTGTGTGAAACTTATTTGTCATCACTTCATTGCCGTATCTTGAGCTAAACCAGCGCTGTGATTGGTTTGTTTTTCACACGTCCCTCTCTCCGCATCTTCTCACACCTCTGGTAGAAACACCAAAGACCATAAGGTAAAGTAAGGTATAGACCCATAAGGTCGAGTTGGCTTTTTTTTATTTTTTATTATCAAGTAGGCTTGCGTTTGACCTGATCTTAAGTGATGATGCGGCCTAAGTTGGAACACGCTTGCCTAGGATGAACGGATTCACTCGTGCCTTGAAGATACCCAGATTATACTTATCAGGGAACAGAGAGGCGGGCAGCGAATTCCACAGTCTGGTAGTTCGCACAATAAATGTGGAATCAAAGCGTTTGGTTCGAAACTGTGGAACTTCAACCTTAGAGCGGTGACGCTTCGCCGTATCTCTGCTCGTCCGATGATGGAATGGGGATGGGGGATTAATTTTAAGGACTGGGAAAGAAAGTGATTGTTATTATTATGTCTTTTGTCCAGACTGAGGCAAAATATCCTCCTATACGCTAGTAGCAACAAGCAAAGTAGTTAAATGAAAAAAGGAACAACCGATGACATAAAAAAAAATCACGGTACAAAGTACGTACCCACATAATATTTTCATTGTGACAATAAACAAACAACATACGAGGAAAATCCCAATTTTTCAATACTTCAATCCATTGTTTTTGTACTTTTCCTGAAGAAGACTCTTTTGCGATAAATGCATGACATTTTAATATCAACGGAACTTAGATCAGCAAAAGATACTTAATAAAGAACGGGACAACCCAAAAGCAAATTCAAAATGAATAAAATGTTAAAAGCCTTCCAAAAGTTAATAAAAAAGAGTCGAAAAGAGAAAATCATTACAATGACGAACAAAACCATAATCATAAGTCGTATCGGGAGGGACCTCCTCACCAATTTCACACACACTTTATTACTTCAAAGAGATTTGAACTCATGAATTACCCAAACTTGACTTTACGACGTTGTAATCTTGCTACTACTTAAACTGGCAACTTAATTATAAAGTTTTAAAGAACGTCAACTTTGTGAAAGAAATTAATTATAACGGGCTAGACAGTGAACGCCTAACCGTTTTCTGCGAAAGTCTTAAGGCGCTAACAAGCGACTTTTGCAGATTTTAAACTGACAATCACGTCAAAATGTGTAGTGTAAATGATTTGAAAAAAATATGTGATAAACTAGAACATTCTCTTAATCATTTTGTATGTGAATATTTTTGATTATGTTCATATTAAATAGTTTAATTAAATTGTTAAGTTGTGTCTGATGCGGACAAAACATTGCTTACAGACAATTTTCAACCGAATTCAAAAAAGGAGGAGGTTATCAATTCGTCTGCATTTTTTTTTTATTTAATTTTTTTTTTAAGTTTGTTACCTGATTTTTTGGGACTGGGTGAACCGATTTTGATGATTCTTTCTTTATTTGAAAGCTAGTGCTTCCCGTGTGGTCCCATTTTTATTTGGTCCAGTTCTGATAATGGCATCCATGAGAAAACCGTATAAGTCTTAAATTTGCATTAAGTATGTGCGCGATTTGTTACGCGATTTCTCCGTAAACCGATTTTGAAAATTCTTTTTTTCATGGATAGAGTATGCTTCAGGGGTGGTCCCATATAAATTTTATGGAAATTGATTCAGCACTTTTTGAAAAATCAACAAATACCCAAAAAGTTTACATAGACGACGTTTTAGTTTCATCAATCTTTGTAGTAGTTAACTTTCAATCTCTTCTTAACAGATTTGGATGAGAAGGAGGTACTAAAAAGCGGAAAATAAAAAGCTTTTTACAAAAAAGACAACCGCCTTCAAAAAGTGAAAAATAACTTTAGCACAGAACACACATTGACTTTAGTTTCGGAAGTCGGTGGCAATACAAAACAACAAACAGAACAAAGCCACTGAATTTCGAAACTAAAGTCAATGTGTGTTCTGTGCTAAAGTTATTTTTCACTTTTTGAAGGCGGTTGTCTTTTTTGTAAAAAAGCTTTTTATTATCTATCTTTTAGTATACGCCTTTTTTTAAGTTAAAGAATACTATCTTTTATTTTAATTTTTACGACTAAACTTTGAGAGTTTTGGACGCTGCGTATACGATTCTCTGGTCGCTCAAGGTCGCCGGCGTATATACTCGCCTTAAACTAAAGATTTTGTTATTGCTGTTTCTGAAGACTGTAATCTTTTTATGGTCTAAAATATTGAATTTAATTCTCAAAATAAATTATTGAATTTTTGAACTCGGGAAAAATTGGGTAAAATGAAATAAAATTGTTTAAACGCGAGTTTCCGTCTATCCACACTTTCACACTAGCATTTTCCTTTATGTGCTTGTGAATAACTAGCTTTTGCCCGCGGCTCCGTCCTTATGAAAGACAGAGACATATACAAAAAAAAAACCTATGGCACTCAGCAGTAGTTTAGTTTTTATATAAGTGACCATTTTCTTTTGTAATCGGTTCAGTACTCCCATAGTATAATTTACCTCATACAAACAATAAATAAAAAACACACACTTTACCTCTTTACGTTATTAGGATAGATAAACCTAAAAACAACCACACTTTCTTAGTACGGTTTTCTTTCGACAAGAAAATTTTCTCAAGTCCAAAGTCTACGCATAATATCTTCAACCCGTCATAACAGTGCCCTCGAGTGCTCCCGATCCGTCCCGATGCGTCCCGATGCGTCCCGTACAGTCGAAGCGTTTACGGATCATTAAGCTCTTTCGGACCGCCTATAGGGCACTTTGTACATAAGGACCAACCTATATAAATTATATATTTTTACCTTGGATGTGTAGTGACCTGAGACGAGACCCTTCCTGGAACTAATTTATGAGATACGGAAGATGTAACACGGAAACTTGAGTCTTCTGTTATCTTATTGGTATCGTTTACGACAAGGAATGCAGCAATAAAGGGTTGGAATTTTATGATTGGTTATGGAAAATTCGCATGTATATTTTAGTATACCCAAAATAAAAATGAGTTAAAGAGACACCAATATCAAAAGATTCTTGTATAGTCATAAGTGTCATAACCCAGAACAAGGTTGAATATGTATACAAACTGTATAAGACTTTTTCTTTCGTACTATTGTTTAGGTTTTTATTTCATTTTATTTTATTTATTGGGGAAAAATCAGTTGTATGCTAAAACATAGTACAGACTAGCACATCAAGTCATACCAAATGGTAGAATTTTTCCAATTGAATATGAACCTTATTTTTTTGTAATAAAGTTGAAAATCTATCAAATAAATTTGACAGATTGTTGTAGCTTGAGGTGCGGGCATCTGTACAATGATGAAATAATAAATGAGATATGATGAACATACAACCCACACCATTATCCACGAATTATTAAATAAGTCTTAATGCGGCAAAAAGAAGACAGAGAGAAGTGGAAAAAGAGTAGAGAGGCCTTTGCCCTGCAATGGGAAAATACAGGCTGAAAGAAAAAGCGCCAGAACATAGCAGATATGTATGCATCAATGAGTGGTTGCTGAGTTACCTTTTAAGTTTAGTTTTTTCTACTCCGCCTTAAAACACATTTTACTAGGAAATTTTTAATTCTTATGTAGAATTGGAACTAGTTGTTAATAAAAGGTAGTAGTATAGTAGTATGTGGGGACATTTCCACACACGGCCATCTGACCCCAAACTAGGGAGACCTGGGTGTCAGACAGCTGATATACATACACAAATACATTTTTTTTTTGTAAATACAGACATATATAGATAAACAACACCCAGACACAAGGCAAACACAAGTGCTCATCACACAAATGTTTACCTTAGGCGGGAATCGAACCCGCAACACGCTACGCAGCAGTCGATCGCTCAGCCACTGCGCCAACCGTGTCGTCAAAAGTATGGTAGGTAGTAAGGTAGTAGTATGTATGGTAAGTAGGTATGATGGGACTGCCATGTATTGATATACCTACCCTAGTCCTTAAAATAAATAAAGATGAAAAAAAACGCAGCAACACTTTTCTTGTAAAGTCAGCTCACGTTCTCCATGCAATCACTGAACCAACGAGGCGTCAATTTCCAGCGTGAATATTCAATCCCATCACACCGAGCTAAATATATTTAAGCAGCAATAAAGAGCTTGATCAAGGGTTTCCATGCTAAGCATAAAGGCATTACCGACGGGATGAAGTTTCATAAAATTCCGTGGAACAAACTCAATCTAATCCCCCCCCCCCCCCTGGCACTTCCCCTCCTATCCCCTTGTGCCCTTGCTCACGAAGGCTATAGATTCTGATTAAAAATTAATTAATGAACTTACGCCGCGTAAAAGGCAACATTTGATGCCTTTGATGGCCGCTGAGAAGTTTAAATGTAACTTAAGAAATTAAAGCGTGTAGATTTAATTAGCCGGGTAGATATTTAATTTCAGGGTAAGTATCTGCCGACTTAATCTTGACTATAAACTTGGATTTAAATATTAATAAATTGGTCTCTTTCTCGGAAAGGGTTATCCCAGCAATTTCAGAGAGTCAACTGGTCTTGTTTTCAGAACTAGATATTTTATGAAGTTCCCTTTGATGAAGTTTTTTTTTATGAGATAGCAGTATTTGTAAAATCGGATTTGCATTAATTTCGAACTACATTATGCCTTATACCAAGATATATGTGATATTCCACATAAACCTGCGTTCATTTCAAAAAATGGAATGGCACGCAAGATGCCTATATCTTTTAGAGATTGCATATAGTTTACAAATGAATGAATGAATGAATGAATGATGATGTTTTGTTTGTTTGTTTTTAAATGTGGCACATCCATACTTCATAACTTTATATTAGGTGTAGTATTTATCTAAATTCTGATTCCCTATCAACAGGCATGCCTAATTTAGGGAATTCAGTGAGTCAAGTTCTTTTATGCTACTGTAATGATCTATTTAAGCTTGTTTTGATGCGGGAGCGGAGCATTTGCCTAGTTCTTGTAATACAGGTTAATTTCTAGCACGGGACCTGGGTCTTGCTCTGCCATCCACTCTAACATGACATAATATGTCGCTTTCATTTTTATCCTGTGGCTCCATAATGAAAGTTGTTCAGGTTCGTGGTCTGAATCACTCCTTAAAATTTTGCTAATGAATTAAATTTCATCCTGTATAAGTAATTTTGTACTCAAATTGTTTTGCTCAATAAAGTTATTATTTTTTTTATTTATTATTAGTTTACACGATTTTTAAAAGGCCTTTCCTACACTAAAAACAAAAAGAACTGCTTAGCCTGTTCCTGACTATGTCAGGGTCGGCTTCCAGTCTAACTGGATACAGCAGCGGCTAAGTTACCAGTGTTTTACATCAACGAACTGCCTGTTCGACAGCCACAACTGAGTTACCGGGTAACACGATACCTCGTCTAGACTAGGTATTCAGTCTTTCGGGTTTCTGACTACTCGTAATGCCTGTCAAATATCGACAAATGACAGTTGCGACCTACGGTTTTACGTTCTTTCCGAGACACGGAGGGGTCTTGATATAAAATAAATGATCACCATTTTGTATCAGTCACTAAAAAGGCCTTTCTTACATTTTTGGACACAAAAACGTACATACTAGCGATTGAATACTTATGAGCAACAAACAAAGTAAAAATATGTATAAATTTAAGAATATTTGTACGCCATTGATGTGAAGACATAACGTGTTATTTTGTTTTTAAGTATACCTGCTATCCACCTATGTTCTACAAATAAAAATATTAGACATTTGTATAAATTATTAAACCACGTTTCTCTAAAACAAATACATCTTCTACCACATGCACGTCATAAATAATGCTTCTTCTATTCTCTAGAAAAACCCCAGCACAGTTGCATCACCGATATGCTTAATGCATGAACCTCTAACCTCGGTCGCTTGACGTAGCTTCAATAAACTCTGATTAAAATTTAATCAACCGTGTAACTTCGCTGGTAGAGCGTTTTTGCTAACAAGCTAGCGTTGCAATCTTTGACTTGTTCAAACATTGCTACTTGTAGCTACATAAATTATCGCCGAATATTTTTTATGCGAAAATGAAAGTAGGTTGTATTAAAAGAAAATCTTTGAGTTTATCTTGCTTGAAAGCGCTTGAGATAATTCGGTTGGGAAAAATAAGAGAAAGTGTAAGCTGGCTGTAAATTGGACTTGGATAAAACTTTCGGGAAATCCGGATGCAACCGAAATAATTTAAATAGAAATTTATTTTATATTTCATAGAAAAGACGTTGACACTACAGTCAGTCTTTTGTCTATAATAAGAATTCGTTTTCCAGATCAGAATTATACCGAAATACACACAGTTATTTACAGAAATTATAAATAAATTATGAATAAAACAGAAACATTTATTTATTTGATTTAGAGGTGAAATACGAGTAGGACCATTAAAAAGTATCAAAAGTAAAAAGTAAGAAGTTATTCTATTCAAATAAAATCTTTTCAAATCTAGGCGCCATCTCATGCCAGCCTCAAAATCTTGTCAAAAATGTAGATAATAAAATAGAGGTGTTATTGAGATTATAATATGAACGTAAATGTTATTAGAGATATTCCCCACAGATCAAGAATATTTGTTCGTTAATTTATCTGGGCTCGACACTACAGTACCTACCTAACAACTATCATTTTATGTTTATTTATTTATTTATTTTTATTGGTTCACCAACAATTGTTAACACTGATTTCATGCTAATGGGTAACATGCAAAAATGTATATGCAGCAGTTCAACAATCACTTACAGGTAAACTCAGTATTCATAATAAGTTGTACAAAATTTTAAAAATGATAATATCGAATCTAATCTAGTTTTAATAAATTAATCCGGTTTACATAAAAAAAGAACATTAATTTTAAGCGAGATAATAAAAGGTGATCTATTCAGGTAGGAAGATACCTATGAAGATTGGCTTTCAATTTGCCCAAACTATCGAAGTGCAAATCAATTTGATCACTGTAGCTATTTAGCACCTTGCATAACCTTGCATAAGGTAAATTGGCACCTAGAACCGTTCTTCTCTGAGGCGGACAGAGTGCTTGAGGGTGCAGGGAAATTAAAGGTACCTATGCAATATTTATGGGCAGTCCATTTTGTGGTGCATTACTTTGCACGCAAACATTGCGTCACTTACAAGTCGGCGATTGTCTAGCGAAGCCATTATAAAGTAATTCACTCGATTACTGTACGAACGAACCTTCTTAGTTATTCCGCTTCCGCTTATCAATCCAAAAACTCAGCAATTTAATCAATGTTGTTCTAAAATTAGTCTCAGTCTAAATGGGAAAGAAATCTTCCGACCATTCAGACTGAAAGCATTACGAAAAGGAATTAGGGACACAACGATCAAGGCTTTACAAAACTGTGTAGAAAAAACCAAAGGTCTTTCCTCGTTCCTATACTTACACAAAGGTTAAGGAAATAAAGAGACAAGGTTGTTTGAATTAAGTAATTAGACACGACGAAGACATCATTAAGGTCGCGGATAAATGATGGATGCTGCTCGTTGTGGTGTTCTATGGGGTAGGCCTTTAACCTTTACACCATAATACTTACTGCGATCGCCAACATGCATCGACCAAGCATGGCGATTACGGCTGAACCCTGTGATATTATACATTAATAGACTTACTTGGAATAGTGTATTTCAATAGTACATATATATCGATGATTTCAATGTGAAATGTTAGTTTGGTCACATATTTATAGTGGTAATTAGGTATTTCGTTGTCTTTATATGCATATTATTCCCAAACTCGTCTGCTATTCACTTTCACTCGTATTTATTAGATTTATTACCTTTCGTAGATAGTTAGGAGATATTTATGATTGATTACATTCAATATTTATATGGTCATGATACTGTCATCTTGTGACATTCCAATACTTTTTAAATCAGGCATTTCTTAACACCATGAAGTCTACCATACTAAATCCCTTGACAACCTTTTCGAAAAACACTAATACGAATTCTGGCCGCTACTACTCATAGAGTAAAACTAAAGAAAAAGCCTTGTCAACCTGAATTAAAAGAAGAAAAAGCGTTTGGCAGAATTGTGTTCCTGGATTTGAGCGTGTGAGCTCATCAATTTCTTACGATGTAGATTACTACAGGGCTGTTCTCTATTTTACTGTCCAAACTAAACAGTGTAGTAAAATAATAAAACTCTAGATTTCTCATTCGCAAATTGTGGATCACTTCATTGTCTCTTCGTTCCACCGTTTATACCAACTTGAACGAAAACGGTGCACAAGTTATTCTGTGCCTAAATCTGCCATCGTGAACGAAATCGGTGCACAGGTTATTCTGTGCCCAAATCGAGTGGTGCTAAACCCATCTAAAATCTTTCTCCAGACCAACGTTCCTGCATCCTAGGACGCCTGCAAGGCCTGCCGTGTTGAAGCCGGAGTCAACGGCCTGAACTGTCCTGGAACGCCAGCTAACCACACCCTGCCTTCACCTTCCTGCCTGATTTTCCTGTCTACATCTCCTGGCGTCATCTCAAGAGTCTCCATCGTCGACCCACCTACATTATTCATTGTTCCACTTACTACCTACACCTACCTACACATTCTACGCAACCTTCATCCATTATTCATTATCAATAGTAATACATCTTTTATATTATAATTTATTGTAAATACACTAAAACAGATTTTATTTATTTATTCAATATATTTTATTCATAGAAAATCTTATCTGAAAATATTCATTAAAATACTTGACCAACCGCAAATCAAACGCAAGACTTAACACAGCACCCTACCGATCGTAACTCAAAAATTAATTAACCCAACCTCTAATTACGTCCTATAAAATTAAAAACCCAATTTATTAACCCCTTAAGAGCATGAGTGCAATCTCATAAGACCCTATAAAGTCCCCTAAGCACATATAAAACAGAAGTTACCTCGGGTAATGCAATTTAGCTAAATTAACTCATTAGTCCAAAAATTGCTGCCCTTAAGGAAGGTAAAGTCAGGAGCCTTTGTTAGTGAAGGTAATTGTCTAATTTAATGAAATATTAATCTTATGTCTGTATTCTTAAATGGGTTTTAGTGTGGACGTTAAGGTGGTAAGATGGGAGTTAAATTGTATAAGTGGTGGAGAATGGTTGGTTTTGTAAGTGGAATGGAATTGCAGGCAGTTTTGTGGAGCTAAAGCCGTGGTAAGTATTTCTTTCCAAAACCACCCAAGTATTTTAAACAAAAACCTACATTAGGAGCAAAAATATAATAATGTAGGTTTTTTAGTAAAATGATTATGTAAATGGCAATTAAAAATAAATAATGTTAATGTGTGCAGATTGTAGTGTTCTGCCGCTGTGTCGAGCTTCCGAAAAGCGACTCAATCGCCGCGTTTGGTCGCTACATTTAAAAGCGTCGCGTTTAGCGTTTTATTTTTAAAAGCGGCTGAATCGCCGATCGCCGATGCTAAAATTAGCTTGTCTGCTGTGGTCTTAATTGGAAAGGTACGACAAGAAAAAGAAGAAGTTACATGTCATGTAATCGATGAAATCGTATTATTATAAAAAAATATTACTATGACACACTACATACTTGAAAGGTTAGTTAGTCAGTTTTAATCTTTTAGTTAAGTCTCCTTTGATCTATTGTGTGTATAATAAAATCATATACGCTCGCTCGGGTCGATGCGAACGGACGCGTTCACTATTTCTCGTAAAAATATTAAAGTCATATTTTCATCTTCCATTGAATATTAAACCCTATTGCTTAGAACTTATAAGTTAAAGTTCACGCGCAGTTAGCGGATTGTGACGTACCGCATTCCTGTCTTATCGCGACCACAGACATCTAAATAGATAGACAGTAAGATGTCTGAATCACCAAACGCTCGTGCGAGTTCGGTTCCAGATCTATCTGTGGATAAAACAGCCGAAGAGTCAAGGGTGAATGTTACTCGTCGCAAACGTGGACATAACGACGAATTTACACAAGCCTTCGAAGGTTTCACCAATAAAATAATGACGACACTAAATGAATGGAAAATGGATTTCGGGCAAGATATATCACAAATTAATGTCTCACTGAAAAACTTGAATGAAAATACACAAAAAATGAAATCGGAAATTACCAGTATCAAAAACGAATTTTCGGAATTAAAAAAAACTGTTCACAAGTTAGAAAGCAAACAAGCTGAAGCAGACGAGGAAATCACATCGCTTAGAAAGTCAATGCAACATCACAGCGATGAATATGACGATGTCGCAAAGAAACTTGAACATCACGCAAAAGAAATTAAGGACCTATATGAATTGAAAAAAGAACTTGAAGAAGTTAAGGTACAAAACAGAAAATTGAGAATAGACATGAATGCAAGTGAACAAAGGGACCGGCTATACAATATTGAAATCGTTGGTATACCTGAACTTAGCAATGAAAACCTAAATGAAATTGTTTTAAAGATTGCTAAACACACTGAAATTGACATAAAAAATGATGATATCCTTCAAGTAAACAGAGTGACTGCAAAGTCTAAAATTCAAGGTAGGCCAAGAAATATAGTAGCCAAATTACGTACCCGTCCACTCAAGGACAATATTATTTCTCAAGCACGTAAACGCCGTCTGTCTACGAAAGATCTAGATATTCAGGGCGATATTATCCCAGTTTATATAAACGAACATCTAACGTTGTTCAACAAGAATCTCTTAAAAAAAACCAAAGAAGTGGCTAATATTAAAGAATACCAGTTTGTTTGGATAAAAAACTGCAGGATTCACGTAAGAAAAGCGGTAACAATGCCAGCTATCTTCATTTTGGACGAGGAAGATCTAAGAAAAATCGGCTAAGTCATAATTTCTTATCATTCATGAGGTTTATTTTTAATTACTTTTTGTTTCATTCTTGTGTGCTAAGTTATAATATATCTTTTAAGGATAATTTGGTTGGTTTGGAACGGAGCGGAGTTAATTATTTGATCTTTGCATTTGCCGAGTCTAAGTTTACTGAGATCTATGTACAGTGTTTTTTGTTCGAGCATTGTGTGGCTACTGGCGAGTGTGTAGAGGACATGCGCGTCGATTTGGTGCGATACATTATGTGCACATTACATCTACCTATTCTGGTCTTGCAATGTCTTAGATACTGCGAAAGCGGAACACTGTTTTTGCAGATAATCTATAGATATAATTTTAATTATAAGTGTAATGATGTGTCGTTTAAAAAGACAAAACAAGAAAATATCAACTCAAGTGTAACATATTATACTTCCGATAAATATGTTCAGTTATTTAATAATAGTAGGTTAATAATTTATTTTAATATTATAGTACATAATTTTAGTTACACAACACGAAGATTAGTTACGCAATTTCGTATTGCACCTTTAAGTAGCGCATGCACTATACATGTTGTTATTCTAATGTACGTTTACAATTCATTAGCAATATACCCACATTGCAGTATAATTATTTCTTATCTGATAGCATACACATACATTTATATTTTTCGTACTAAGTTACAAACAAATCGGGTTATTCATAATAGCATAAATCATAGTGCAGTTAATCCTTTCATTCTGGTTGTGTCGTTGCAAGCGACTATTAACTGCCGCCAATATACTCACGTGTTACTAAATGTGCTAATACTAATTATCGTTCAGTGTCCCTTGCGTATAAGATTATCAAATATGTTTTTAGTTAAATACTTACCACAATGCAGCCCCCTAAATTAAATATATATTACCAAAATTGTCGCGGTCTTAGAACTAAAACAACGCAATTCCGTCAAAACGTTTTATGTAACAGTTATGATTTAATTATCATAACAGAAACCTGGTTGCATAGCGGAATTTTTGATAGCGAATTGTGTGATAATAGGTACGACGTATTCCGTAAGGACCGCGACTTGGCCGCCACTGGCAAATCGTCGGGTGGCGGTGTGATGATACTCTCGCGACATGAGCTGGGTGCGTGGTGCATTGAGTGCGTGCCTAATAACATCGGTACGGAATTGTTAACCATAATAATACCGGCCCGCGCGCTGTCGGTATCAGCTGATTTATATGTGAGTGTTGTTTATGTACCGCCGGATGTTCATAGGATAGCCTCAGATATAGATTACGTTTTGCAATGTATTTCTAATTCATTTTCACACAACACAAAAAATAATAACTATTTACTGATAGGCGATTTTAATCTTCCGTGTATAAAATGGAATGTGAGTGGGCCAACTTTTTTAAAACAAGGTGCCGTCGAGGTACAAAATGCAGCTTTGCGTTTGGTGAATGATCTGGGTTTTTTGGGAATATCGCAACACAATACAATTTTTAATAGTAAAGGACATACACTTGACTTAACGTTTTCTAACTTGATATTACATATAAACGAGTGCCTACAACCGCTCACGAAAACTGACACACATCATCCAGTGTTAACCATAGAAATCTCCGACCTTGAAATTTCCCCACTACGCGAGTTATCTGTACCTAGACGTAATTATCGTAAAACCGACTATAGCGCATTAAATAATTACTTTGCTAGTATGAACTGGCAATCAACTTTAGATATAACACCAATAGAAAGCGCTGTCCACAAATTTTATGATGCTATACAAACAGGAATTGATAAACACGTTCCTTTTAACCGACGGGTAGGTACTCGTAAATATCCCATTTGGTATAGCAACTCACTTATAAAAATTATTAAAGAAAAAAGTAAGGCACACTCACGTTGGAAACGCTTTGGTAACCTGCTAGATTACGATGAATTTGCAATGTTGCGGGATAGGCAGCGCTATGTTCAAGAACTCTGTTATAATAAATACTTGCATGAGACTGAAGTTAATCTCAAAAATAATCCTAGAATGTTTTGGACCTACATAAAAAATTTACGCGGAGGATCCAATTATCCAAAAATGTTAACCCGCAACAATGTAAACTATACAGGTGGAGAAAAAATTTGCGAAGCATTCAGTGACTTCTTCCATGACGTTTTTGGTGAACCTTCTGACTATAATCTTGCTAGTTCACTAAACACAGAAATTGATGATTGTGTTGACATAATATCTGATTTACAATTTACGCCATCATCCGTAGAGAAGTCACTGAGTTCTTTATGTGTTGATAAGGGTCCAGGTTGTGACGGAATACCTCCACTGTTTTGGAAAAGTTGCGCAAAGTCTTTAGCACATCCAATTTGTTTCATATTTAATCTTTCTTTAAGAGAAGGTACTTTTCCAAATGAATGGAAGAAAGCATTTATAGTACCCATACATAAAAAGGGCTCGCGAATAAAAATAGAAAATTACAGAGGCATCTCTATTCTTAACACGTTAGGTAAAGTATTCGAAAAGCTTGTTTACAATGCTATCTATCCACACATCCTAAGAGGTTTATCTTATAAACAGCACGGTTTTTTGAAAAAACGTTCGACTATATCTAATTTGGCTTGTTTCTCAAACTTTATCCTTGAAAACACAGATAATGGCGGACAGGTTGATGTGATCTACACAGATTTTGAAAAAGCTTTCGATCGTGTGGATCACGTCATCCTGCTCAACAAATTGTACAGATTGGGTATACGCGGCGATCTTCTACGTTGGGTGCAATCATACTTATTTAAAAGGTCACAAGCCGTAGTATTAGGAGGTTATCGTTCTAACTTCGTTGAGATCCCTAGCGGTGTTCCACAAGGGTCCCATTTAGGACCCCTTTTTTATAATGCATACTTATTCGATATCACAGACTCTTTTAAACATTCTGAACATTTAATGTACGCTGACGATAAAAAAATATTTTACGCTATAAGATCACTTGATGACTGTATATCTCTCCAAAAAGACCTTGATAATTTACATAACTATTACACAAAAAATAAAATTACAGTAAACGTCACGAAATGTCAATGCATCAGTTACACGCGGAAAAAAAAGCCTACAACTTACTCGTACCAATATAATGGAATAATAATTAATAAAGTCGAGACGGCTCGTGATTTAGGAGTTACGTTTGATAAAAAATTGACATTCTCAAATCATATAGATCTTGTTACTACCAAAGCTTACAAAAACTTAGGATTCGTTCTTAGATCCTGCAAGGTATTTAAAAATATTGAAGCCCTTAAAACTGTATATTTTGCGTATGTTCGCAGCGTCCTTGAGTATGCATGTACAATATGGTCACCTCAATATATTTTATATAAAAATCAAATAGAACGGATACAAAGAAAATTTATAAACCACCTCAACTATCGTCTTCGCAAACCTCCAATGTCCTACGAAAATGGCTGTCGGGCATATGGTCTGCTCACACTCGATGAACGACGTAAAGTGTTGGATATGAGCTTACTTTACGACATTATTAATGGCAGACTGGACTGTCCGGATTTGGTTGCACAGATCACATTTAACGCTCCCTTACGACGCACTCGTCATACACCAATGTTACACGTGCCTAGGCATGCAACTAACTACGCTCAAAATTGTGTACTAACTCGCATTGCTCGAACTTATAACAGTAATTTCTCTCATATTGATTTATTTAACTGTACAAAACCTAGTTTTAAAGCTCAGCTTAAAAATATAATTTTGAAAGACAAATAGCAAGCAACTACGCTCTGTTCATCATCATCATCAATCATTATCATTCATTATTCATGTCATCACTACGCTCAATTCATTAATTAGTCTATTTTTACAAGCATATTTCAGCAACTTAAATTCCTAAATTTTAATATCATCAACATACTGTCTGAAGTCCGTTCGCATGGTTTACATGTATTATGTTAAACAGGAAAACCTATTATTAGCCTTACAAATCCGTTTTATATCTCTGTAATAGTTTATAAGTATCGCTGTTGGTTTTCTGAATAAAGAAAATAAATAAATAAATAATTAACTAGCTGACCCGACAGACGTTGTTATGTCAATACATTTTTCAATTTTCTCACCGTACAAACCTTCCCTGGACTTACAACACTAACACTACTAACAAACAGCGATTCATTTTTATTATATAGATTAAATTACGATAACATTTACTAGAAGGGCTTGATCGCTGAATGTTACATAATTAGTTATTTAAGCTCATTATTAAGTGAACTATGTATTGTTCTTTATGAGTAATAAATTCGTTAAACCTAAACCTTAAACTATGTAAGTAAAAAAAAATATTGTTCATATTTTTAAGAAAACCCTTCTCTAAATCCAGCCGTTTTCACGTACAGTAAGATATTTTGTGATTAAGACGTCTTAATCAAGGTCTTACAAGCGCTGCCAGATTCAGGCGAGATTGTGCGGAGTGGAGCGAGAGTGAACACAATTAGTTGGAATTTTTTTTGCAAAGAGTATATAGACTATTCTATGTAGAGGTACCTTTTTTTTTTTTATATTGTTACAGGCTTGCGTTTGACCGCAACTCACCTGATCTTAAGTGATGATGCGGCCTAAGGTGGAGCACGCTTGCCTAGAATAAACCGGTTCACTCGTGCCTTGAAGATACCCAGATTATATGTATCGGGGAAGTTTATAGTTTTACCTACAGCAAGTTTGATCTTCTATCTGTTTGCTTGTTAGATCGGGGATTACTACATAACAATTTTTTTTGTAAGTAGATATGTAGTAGGTAGCACCATAGATTAAGTAATAGTTCCTTACCTTAGAATTTATTAACTTGCTTTTCTTTTTTAACCGACTTCAAAAAGGAGGAGGTTCAATCAATTGGTATTTTTTTTAAGTATGTAGGTTACGATTACGCAGAGATTTATGATCCGATCGACTTGATTCTATTAGTTTGGTTCGGAATAGTTGCCATTTGGTCCCATAAAAATTTAACATAGTTTGGCCCAGTAGTTTTCATATTATGAACATTTTTTTGTTTTTTATTTTTTTCAATGTTTGACCACGCATAACTTTATTCAGCGTAATCCGATTTCGATGATTTGTTTTTCAATTAATAGTGTATACCTCAAATTTAGTCCCATATAAATATCAAGAAAATATTCAACCTCTAAGGGTAGAAAATTAAGGGAAGACTGAATTTTTTTGGTGTCACCATTTCGTAATTAATTTGTATGATAAGAGGTAGGTAGGCACTAAAAAGCGAAAAAAAAATTAAAAAAAAGACAACCGCCTTCAAAAAGTAAAAAATAACTTCCAATTCGCAAGTCGGTGGCAATACAAAAAACAAGAAAAGCCAAAGACCGACTTGCAAATTGAAAGTTATTTTTTACTTTTCGAAGGCGGTTGTCCTTTTTGTTAAAAAGTTTTTAAGTATTGCATAAACGACATGGGTAGACTGTTGATCCTAAAACTGTTGTGCTAGGGTATAAGATTTAATGGTATACAGTTACGCTTTAAATCATTCTTATTCTTATTTGAATGTTCAAGATGAAAACGGTACCCCCAACCTCTAAAGAAACGAACCAGCTTTTTGTATTCTTCTTTCAAGGGACTTCCCGAGATTTTAAATTTAAATGCAGACTGTTTTAGAATTAAGAACAGATATTTTGTGCTCTTTTATTTACTTAGGCCCACTTGCGCCAAAAACTTTAGTCAGGTTAGTTGCTAATACGAGGTTAAATTACAACAAGAAATGACATACAAAACGGGCCGTAGTTGCCAACTAATTCGGAGTTAAAAGATAAACTTGTATCTGGAACGAACAGGCCTTAAAAGCCATGCTTTAAATCTCGAATGAGCATGAACAGCTGATGTTTCTTTTGAAGGTTGATGAAAATGGCAAAAATCGCAAAGTACCTACTTAATCGATAAAAGTCGAAAACTTTTTCAACAAAGAACCAAAGTGCTACATACACTGATACAAAGGCCGATAATTACTGCTTGCCAACGTAGTCTACGCACATTGTCCCTCTCTACCCACACCTACAACGTTAGACCACTAACAATGCATTTTAAAACATAATTAAAGTTGATGACTGACGCTCGGGGACGCCATTGTGCCGTTGTATTGTTGATTTATAATTGTTACCGTGCTATTTTTACTCATTCTTTAAAGAAATTGCTCTCACCTAGTTTGTGTTATAATGACTTTTCTTCTTATGGTTAATGAGATGGGCGTATAAAATGTAGCCTGCGGGTGCTGAGGAACATATATCTCATCTATGTATATTGATTGTCGTAAATGTACAATTACTCACACACACAATACACACCGACACTATACCACCACACACTACACCGCCACCGCCACATTAGTCTCAGCGAAAGGCCTATAGAACAGGCTCCTTCGAAATTATAGTCTACGTAAGTAAAGAATACTACAGAATCATACCTTGATAACAAAACGTTAAGATGGTCACATTTTCATGCAATTGACAAAAAGCAGTGCGTTTTTCTTAGAATCCGTTTGGAGATGACGGAAACCTCTCAGTTTCAGAGCGGTTTTTGTCGAATAACGCTTACTTTTAGTTACGAAAGAGCCAACACCTACCGACTTCATTTTCCACATATTTACTTTCATAAATTGAGTTTAAAAAACTTTCGAGATAATATCGCATCAAAAATGTCAAAACTTATTTTATTCGTAGCGGATATTTTAATAATATACTATATATTTTAATAATATGCGAATATACCTACGATTATATTGAATGTTCATCAAAAGAATATGAATGTTGAAAAACAAGAACTGCTCGATTTGGTTTTCCAGGTCAGCCCTTAAACTAATTTCCCAATACTTACTAATGCGACTGACAGATGAATAATGTCTGTAGATAACCATTGTACTTACCAAAACGAATATCTAAACCTGGCAAGCAACAATAAAACAACATTAATACCAATTCAGAATGAAACATTTCCAATTTCAAAATGAAATCTAGTTCAAACCTTTGAACTTTATTTCAAGGAAATAGGCTCAATGACCTGAACGGTTTGATAAATGATCCAGCATACTTTGGTATATTTATTAGACTTGCCCTTCGATTCAGACCCTCACGGTAACTCATTAATTTAAGTTCAATTTGTTTATAAAAAAAATAAAAATAAAATAAAATAGAGATAATAATAGAGAGCATAGGTAAAATCATTATATTTTCAACCGACTTCAAAAAAGGAGGACGTCCTCAATTCCAGCATAATATGTTTTTTTTAGTAGGTATATTTGTTACGCGATTTGTCCGGTAAATGTAAATCGATTTTGAAAATTCTTCCCTCAGGGGTCCCATATGAATTTTATAGAAATTGATTAAAAAAAAAGACAACCTCTTTCAAAAACTGAAATATGATAAATAACTTTAGTTTCGGAAGTCCGATAGCAAAATATCTTTCACTGGTAAGTACCTATAGCTACAGTAATGCCAAGAGTCATAAATCATCTATACATATAATAAAACAGTAACAAAACTGTGTCTGTACATTGAATATATAAAAAAAAAAATAAGTGTCTTGAAACCCCCCGGTTTAGGAACAGTAATAGAGCACGAATCCAAAAAAAAAATTCTGTCTGTTTGTCTGTTTGTTTGTACACGCTAATCTTCGGAACTACTGGGCGGATTTGAATGATTTTTCTTTTGTTGTATAGGTATTAAGTCTGGGCAACATATAGGCTATAATTTATCTTGGAAACTTGAACACCTGATGCAGAACCGCAACAGGCCAGCTAAACTATAAGAGATACAAAAATGGTACCATAGCAAAAATTGTTCCACGTGATGAGCACTTTCTGCTGAGAGAATAAATTTGAAGATCTGAAACACCTGATGTGGAACTCCAAGAGCCCAGCTACACCATGACACATATAGGAATGACGTCTTAGAAAAAGTTGTTCGGTCTGATGGGCATTTCCTGTTGACTTATAAAAATCGAAGATCAGAAACATCTGATGTGAAAATCAAAGCTATCACTAATTTCACTGTATCTTATAAAATAACATATGCTGGGAGTACCTCCACGCGGTGAAGGCGGTAACAGTTTAGGACTGATTTTTGATGACGATGGTATATCATTGAAAATTTGACTCTACTGACCAAAATTCCCATTTATTTTTTTATTTTATCGAATAAATATGCCTTCGGGCTTATGATATTTGGGTGTTTAATTTCCTTTTCCATTTATCTTCGTGACACGGTAGCCTACCCGGTAACGCAGGGGAGCAGTCACTTAGATTTTAATTGATCAGGTATCTTCTTTACCTATAACCATGCCTAGAAAGAGGTCAAATCTTTCCCAATGTTCCAAAGGAGCTAAAAGATTGAGGATCATAAGATCCCAAGAATCTACCGAATAGCGTCAGGAGAGACTTGATGCTGTTCGAGAACATCAGGCTGCAACTCGCTCCGGGGAAACCTCTTCAGATCGCGAAGCACGCCTGCGTTCTCAGCGTATTTACGCATCTACATCCAGGTCTCTAGAGACCAGTGAAGAGTATGATGCGCGACTGACCGCTGATCGTGAACGTCATACATTGTCTCGCGAGTCGGAGACGTTCACGGATAGAGAATTGCGCTTGAGTTCTCAGCGTATCTACGCATCTGCTGCGGAACGTGTTGCGCGACTGTCCGCTGATCGTAAGCGACATGCATTGTCTCGCGAATCGGAAACGTTTACCGATACAGAATCACACTTGAGTTCTCAGCGTATTCGCACATCTACTAACAGGTCTCTTGAACCGAATGATGAACATGATGCACGACTAACTGCTGATCGAGATTATCATACACTAGCGACCCGACCCAGCTTCGCATTGGCCTATAGCCTTCCTCGGTAAATGGACTATCTAACACAAAAATATTTTTTTAATTCGAGCCAGTACATCCTGAGATTAGCGCGTTCAACCAAACAAACAAACAAACTTCAGCTTTATAATATTATAGTATAGATTGTCCCGAACACGCACACACACAAAATATTCATAATCAGTTAGAAAGTGAGAGAAAAAGAATTGCTGGAGTACGGCATGAAGAGACAGAAGAAGAGCGCAACGAACGTTTGAATTCTGATCGACTTCGACATTCTCTGAACAGAATGTCGATATCATCTGAAGAATCGGATGTGTCTCAAGATATAGCCGTAGGTCATGGCGACCTTCCTTGGGTTGGTAAGGAACGGAGTTCATTTACGTATACTCCTATGATTGACTACGCCACATATTCCGCCATCGGAGGTATGATTCAAAATTGTACATTTTGAACGTCTCGAATCATCTCGCGCATTCCGTTGTTTTCCCGTCCCCGGGCTCTTAGAATTCGACATCAGACGTTTCAGATCTTCGATTTTGCCAAACCCGTTGTCGCTGGCATAAGCAACAGGATCCGCGCACGAAGTCGCGGGCAGAAGCTAGTAACATAATAAAATTATGTTTTAATACCCTAAATATTTCAACTTTGACCCGGACGACGGCGACGTCGCGTCCTAATCCATTGATCTAATTTGTAAATCTAGGTGGTTCAACTATCATCATTTACAATTTTAATTACTGGTACTATTATAGCTCGACCGCTTACCAGAGACCATTTCTGAGGTAGCTGCGCGGTGCGGGAGGGGTAGTAGTTGTCACAATTTGACGTATCAGTTAAAGGGGTCACTACACCCCTCTCGCGCCGCGCAATATCTCTCAGGAACGGTCTGAGTTAAGGTGCTCTAAAACAATCCATACGATTGGCAGTGAAGAATTTTCCCATGGAAAGAGTGCGTGCTTCTAATGATAACTGGCCTCAACGTTTAAAAGACTGTATTGCAGCCAATGGAGACCACTTCGAATAAGCTTTTTATATTTTAAATTGTTTTATATTTATGTATCAAACTAACGCACTGTAAAAGTAATAAATATTATTTGCAATAAAAAAAAAATATTTTCTTCGTGACAATATTTTTGGCAAGGCTAGGTATTAATATATTGAATAATTAGAAACTTTTTATAAATAAATTGTTGTTTAAGTTTGGTTAAACAGTCTTTTTCTTTCTATAAAATTAAAAAAAAAAAAAATAGTTTTATTTTTTAATTGCAAACAGAGTATTTCTATTTAAAGAAAACACACAAGAAAGTCTTTTTCTTGATAAAGTTCAATTTAAAAAATTATATCAGCTTGAGCTAGTGATCGCAAACTTTTTTTGATGTGTGTAGATAGGTAACTTAAAAATCTTTATAATTCACGTTTTCTTTTATTTCAAAAGATCGTTTCTCTTTTTTATAACAAAAAAAAAACAAAAATTAAGCGAATTTCGATTCTGCGGCAAAGAGCAAATGTATGGTCAGGGAAGCGCCATAAGCGGTCGGGTTGTAGTTACAAAATCACCTATAAATTATCAGCAATTAAAAATAGCGTTTCATTCTACTAAATAAAATTCACAATATAAATGCTTGGTTCCACGTTGTTTCAATGCATATTCAATCTTAGTTCGTAACGATAAGGTTGGTTATTCATATCGTTGGCAAGGTTAATACAATTATCACAGACAGGATGCCCAATTAGCAAGGATCGCGAGGTGTTGCAGAATTTGTGGCTTTTTTATTATTACGAAGTAGTACTAATCTGATTTTAACGACTAAAAAAAGTTTCCTATCATCTGCATCATTTATCTTTTAAAAATACAAATAAACAAAATTGAAGTGTCTGTTTGTAATGTCAAAATAACTAACAGCGTTTTACTTGAATGCACACGAAAGTATATACGGTACTTATTTCAAAAAAATAATTTTTGACTGTCTATCTGTCTCTCTGTCTGGCTGTCTGTATGATTGTTCCGGGTTAATAGCAGATACTTGATGTTATAAGGAGTAACGTAGGTCTACTTTTATTTTAGAAAATAATTACATACCTAGTTCCGCGCATAAAAAATTAAAATCCTGCTGATAACTGACAATCGACAATTAGCGGCGCCTTACAGAGTCCGGACTAGCGGCGCCTTACAGAGTCCGGACTCGAACCGCACAGTACGCGGCAACAAACCAGTCGTTGGCTTTGCTCAACACACTGACTGCTCAGCAACCAGATGTAGACATATTCCACTCCAATGTGCGACTATTTTTACAAAAGTGTAAAGATTGTTTTTCCGCGTAAGACGGTTCTAATTATTTTATTATTAAATTACCTATTGAATAAGTTTTAAATTATTTGCTATTTATTGTTTAAATTAATTCTAATGATTTATTTTTATTTTGTTTAATTTTTAATATTAATGTGATTCAAATGATTTTATTCTATTTTTTAATTCAAATTGACATTTCTTTTTTTTTTTCTTTTATTATACTGTTTTTGTTATGATAATGATAATTTATAATTGTAATCGTTGACTCTCTGCATGTGTTGGTGTCTACTGTTAGTGCAGAGAGTAATTAAAATAATAAATAAATAAATAAATCACACGGACGAAGTCGCGGGTATCAGCTAGTTTGTCTTAAAATCACTTGTACTTTTTGTACCAAAACTACCTTCTATTTATTGTCAAAAACATTTAGGCAAATAAGAAAACAGATTCTAAAATTCTGATTTTAATGAAATTTAGTACGGTAAATTGTTTTAGCAAAGCAGCTATTAATATAAACTTGACTTACAATATATTTTCGTGTCGCTTTAAATGTTTTAAATCATCGAAGCTTAAAAATAATTGGTTTCAATTAATAACCCCTTCTATAGGATTATAATTCTATTCGTGTCAGAGGCCATGAGTCATAAGGAAATAATGTTTATCGAAAGATTGTTTTTCTAGATAAGGAAGCATAATATATTATTGTTGTCGTTAATTAAAACATGTTTATTAAGTAATTAATTTCGATACATATCAAGGCCTCCCTTGCCGTGCTAGCGCCACCTATTATCGAATAGCAGAACTACGTCACATGCTGGCGCCATCTGTTATCGAATAGCAGATGTACAGTTCTGGAATCTTCGAGATGTTTAAGTTTCGTGTTGCAACATTCTCGATCAGTCCCGTGTTTGCTGGAATGTTCGCGTGTGTGTCCTAAGCCATATATAAATAGTGGACTGCGATGCGGTGGAGTTAGTTAGTTTTTGGAAGCGAAACGGAAAACTGCGACTATTGCGAATATTTCGATCTAAGTGATTAACAAGTGATTCTTTTAAGTGATTGATTACTGAGTTTGTGATTTTTTTAAATAAAGTATTTGTGTTTTTTTTGGTGTAAATTGGTGTTAATAATTTATCCCGAACCCCAGCTCGTAACAATATGTATCGAACGTACTACTAATACTAAACTACCCACCTACGCTTACCGCGGTGTTTATCCATTCCATACTGAAACCCCTAAATGCCTCGGAAAGCACGAAAAGCCGTTGGCCCAAGCTGTCATCTTCAGTCAGTCTTTATGGGTTGTCAGAAACCAGAAAGTCTAACAACCAGTCTTACCAAGGGGTATCGTGTTACCCGGTAACTGGGTTGTTGAGGTCAGATAGGCAGTCGCACCATGTAAAACACTGGTATTCAGCTGCATCCAGTTAGACTGGAAGTCGACCCCAAAATAGTTGGCAGATGACGATTTAAATATCAAGGGTGTCTTGAACCACCGAAGAGCACTTACTTATCGGTAAAAAGATCAAAACCCTGACAATTGGTTTCAGGATATTGATTGTATTGAAAAACCAGCTTCCAATCCATTCAAAAGGGAAAGGATTGGTTGAACTGAAAATCTACCAATTACCTGCTTCAAACCATAACGTATACATATCGAGTTGAAAAACAGAAACTCAAAAATAGAGCCAGTATCGACCACTTTAGATACAAATGTACAGACGCCAGCACATTAAGCCATGCCAAACTGTCAAGTTTGAATATGAACATATTCCTTTTGTAATAAAGTTGGAAATCTATCAAAGAAATTTGACAGATTGTTGTACTAAGCTTGATGTAAGTAAGTGAATATGTATTACCACAATACCTATTTCTGTCGTAAACAGCAGTTTTGTGTAGCAGTTTGAAGAGAAAGGGTGACGGTGTTATTACAGGTAGGTACGGTCACCAAAGGAGATAAGTATCCATGTCGCCGGAAACAGTTGAAGTTTACTTAGAAACCGATAGGTTTTTATGAATTAAATAAAATACAATTTATAAAGAATAAACAGTTCAATGATTTAATAAAATTTCATTTGAAAGCCCCCATTGGTTTCTAAGAAATCTTCAACTGTTCCCGACGACATGGATACTTATCTCTTTTGCGTACTGTACATGAGACATTTTAACTTTGTTTCTGGGACGCAACCAAAGAGATTTTATAGTCTTTGGACAGACTTATTACAGACTAGCACATTGCCTGCGACTTCGTCTGCGTGAATTTTCTCAAGGATTTCTATTCTTTTTAAACATAGTCTATGTTACTCTGGGATAATGTTAAGCTGTCTATTGGTGAAAAAAATTTTTAAAATCGGTCCCGTAATTTTTGAGTTAAATCCGAGCTAACAAACAAATAAATCTTTCTTCTTTATAATATTAGTATAGATATTTATAGGCAGCAGTGACCACTTAGCATCAAGTGGACCGCCGACTTGTATGCCAACCAATGACGTTAAAAACATTGAAAATGATTAACGATGATATTTTTTTTATAGAAAACTAGCTTTTGCCCGCGACTTCGTCCACGTGAATGTCGGTTATCGTGGATGCAGATGAAGTCGCGGATTAAAAAGGCTATGTCTTTCCCCAAGGTTAAAGCTATTTTCAAAACAAATTTCGACAAAATCGGTTCAGCGGTTTCATTGTGAAAGCGTAACAGACAGAGTTAACCTCTTCGCACGTAGCGTAAGCGTATCGCAATCCGCGCGTACGACGAGAGCAATACGAGCATGAGCATGTTCAAACAAGTCCGCGGCGGCATACGAAGCGGTGTTGCAGTAAATCGTAGGAGGAGTTCATTACGATAGTCGTAACGTACTGGCGTAAAAACACAAGCGTAAAAAGTTATCTTTTTATTATTTTCTTTAAAAAACACCTGAATTTAACTGAATTTCAATTTCTTATGACTTTTAACTTTCAAAATGACTAAAATATAATTGAATTCGTCAAACTGGTTCAAGACTACCCTTGTCTGGAGATATACTGCTTCTCGCATGTGTGTATCATTTTTCAATAGGTGTGGTCCTAAGATGTTTGTAAGTATTGTAAATATCTCTTTCCTCATTCGATAAAAACTACGGAATTTATTATCATCTTCTGAAAGTTCACGTGCAGCAACAAACCATCTCTTCCTGTAATTATTTCCAATGTATGGATGGATCCAATAAGCACATCGCTTTCTACTTCTAACAAAATCAAACAATAAAAAATCCTCTTCGTCTGAAGAGAAAGTAAGATCCTAAACATCCAAAACGTCTGGTGCCGTTGACGCCATAATTTTAACTGATATCCAAAACGATACACGTCTACGCGACGATTCGTGTCGCAACACTGCAGGGGGCCAAGTCTGCTATTTTTATAATTTCGTCTTTCCAACACGATCCTATTGTCATTTTGCTTAAAGTTCGTAATCTGCTAAATTCATAATGGTCGATCATTGGTCGGTCGAGTTAAAAGCAATGACTGCACAATGACGTTCTAATGGTAGGCCACTGATCAAAAGAACTGCCAAAATAGCAGATTACCGCCTAAGTCAGTCATTCAGTTGTCATTTTGTACGAGATTAGATTACCATTCCATATCATTTCTTTCAATGGCGTGTCATTGGTTGTCCATTGGAAAGTCATAATGACGACATTATATTAGTAGTTTACCAAACTTGTCAAAATCGACAATTATGAAATCAATGACACAATTCTGACACTATTGTAATAGCGGACTTGAGGCCCAGGTCTCGTACGCGTAGCGGCGTAACGATACACTTATGATATGACTACGCTTAGGATCAGTGTGCGAAGGGGCTTACTTTCGCATTTATAATATTATAAGTAATAAGTATATAAGTATGGATAAACGAAAAGAACCAAGGACGAAAAGGACCAAGAAGCAAAAGACCAAGTTTTTGGTCCAATGAGTCAATGAAGTTACCAGTTTCATGAGATAAAACAATATCAAACTCAAGAGGAAACGTCCCATAAATTACTCAACGATTTTATCTAATTACTAGATGAGTGAACAATAGCAAGAAATAAGGAATTAATCTTAATTAGCGGACGTCTTAGTCAAAGCCGATTAATTTCTTTTCTTCATAATAAGTGGACGGTGGGAAGGAAGTAGTCTTTGTTTTAAAGCAAATATTACCTTTGCGACTCTGTAATAAAGTTTACAAAAAATTGTGTAAAAAGTTCAAAATATTAATTTGCCAGTAACAATGTAAAGACAGATTGCTCTTATTTATTATGTGTTTGTGGCGTACTGAGTTCTTACCAATCGAAATTAATAAGTTTAACCTCGAAAAAAGTAACCTCGGTCAGAGGTAAAGCATTGCCATTCAACGAGGCAATACAACCAGTTCCTTAGGCACATTCCCAGATGATGGCGATGTTAAGGAATTTTTTGATGCCTTATTATACAGGGTAGGGATGGCAATAGCACAAAAAACGGTCAAGGTAGGATTTGATAATTTGGTGTAATTGTTTTTATTTAGCATTAATAATATTAAATTATGACTCCATAAGTTGCTGCTCTTCTCACAAGTTAGAAAACCAATGTTTCATATGGTGTTTTATTTTGGTTACATTTATATGCTCTTTAGTATATCTATTTTTTTTCTAAATTTCTTTTTTAGGATTTATTTGATAGTTTCAAAATATTGTTATGAACTAGTATTACCAGTATTTTAATTTTTTGTCGTCTCGTCTTCCCCACCCAGTATGTACTAGTTCTTTTAGTTTAATAGTTATAGGCTTCCTTTCTATTATTCGTGTAATTAATAATTTTCAGTACCTATGTGGCGTCTCTACTCAGATTATAGTCTAACTTATATCTTGCACCGCATGCCCTGTCACCTTTACACCTTAAGATCTACTGACTGCATCGTTATCGAATGGCCTAGCCGTAGATGGATACTGGGCCAAACGGGCTTATAGACAATAAATATATAATTACATAATTATATCGGTATATGCCGATGACACGATAAAAGGAAGAATAGGTATCTACTTTGCAACAAACCACAACACAAAAGTCTTTCGGAAAACTCCTAAAAAAACTGATATAACTATTGATTTAAAAAACAGTATCCACTGAATTTGATAAATAAAATATTATTAATTTATTTATTTTATTTATTTATTCATTTCAAAGTGTGGTATAGTCTGTGACAGTTACAACAAATACTTTTAACAAATATCAAATTCAAGAATGGCTCTGGCGTCCTAGCTGGGTTATACAGTAACCTGTATTATGGTAGGTACAGTCAACAGCAAAAGTAGATGATCAAAATCAGAAATTCAATACTAATGAACGGAGTTCGCGACAGAACTGTGTGGCGTCGAAGTGATTCAAAAGTATGTGTGTGACAATCACATACTTTTAATAAATAAACTAGTAATAAATTATATAAATTAGTGTTAGTAAATTAGTATTGAATATCTGATTTTGATCATCTACTTTTGCTGTTGACTGTACGCCACGCGATACCCAGGTTACCATGACAGTTTAAGGAATTAAAAACCTTGCAGGCTCAGATTATAAACTATTATCTGAGCTTGCAGGTAATAAACTTGTAAAATAAATTCCTAAAATTAATAATACAAAAATAGCCCAAAAAGACTCATCAAAACAATAAACAAGTTCAACCAAATCAAACACCAAAAGTTCAAATAAATTTAATTAATCAATATAGTCTACCGCTCTGTTAGAATTTATTTCTTAATCAAATACGAAATACCTACACAAACTTGAAGATGTTAAAATGTTGAAAGATTTTCATCCTTACTTTATCCCAATTAGAAAAGGCTTTGGTTGTATTAAAAGGATTAATTTATTCAGTGTTGATAGCAGGTTCTTTGTTAAATATTTAACAAACATAATTTTCTTAAAAATAATTATTTAATGTAAAAATATTGTTCATTTTATGATGGTTCCTATGTAACAAAAATTTGTTCCAAATTAGTTTTTTCGAATTGACTTAATACCTATCGTTACGTAAGGAAAGCAGGTTTTGTGATGGCCCAGTGTGTAAGACGCAGGCTTCTCACGAATGACGGTGCAAGTTCAATATGACTTTTTCAGTTCATAGAATCTGTGTCTTCTCAAAATTTATCTTGACCATCATTGATATCGGTGATGGAAAACATGGTGAAAAAACCTAAACCTAAATAAGTCCGAATAAGGATCGCGAAGGCTACGATCGCAGTTGTGTGCAGCGCCCCATGGCCACGACCACTCTGTCTAGACTTCTAGAATGAACTACAAAGAAGAAAAATAATAAGTCCGAAATCGCCAATCCACTTTGGTCAATGCTTGTGTCAGAAGAGCCCTTTGTTCTGTCTGGCTTGCCTTTTATGTTTTGTCGTTTACATATACGAGTATACCGGCAATTTTGGTTTAGGAACTGTTAATATTCAAATTTGTTTGAATTTAGAATATTAAAACAATTGAAAGTATTAGGATTAGTGCTATTGTTCAGATCAAAGAGTACAATATATATATACAGTTCAGTTACAGCGATGTTTTGAATCTGTCAGATCATGAACGAAAATAAGGAAAATGTTCGTTCAATAATTTTCTACAACTTTCACAGAGGCCTTAGACAGTTTCAGTGTTTTGAAGAAAATCTATCTGTGTTCCATACTGAAACCTCGTGTCTGCGGACTGTTGAACGCTAGTATTTATAATTCCAGCGTGAATATACCAGTCTCAGTGACAAGTCTCAGTGACAAGTCTCAGTGACAAGTCTCAGTGACAAGTCTCAGTGACAAGTCTCGTGTGGAACGTCAAAAATCTGCCTTCATTGTAGATAAAATCGTTGCTGTGAGACAGCTTTTTCTTTAAGATCATCATTTGACATATCGAAGGATAGAGACGTTATTGGGCATCTCAGGGACCACCATTCAGAAGATCTTGCTTGAGGCGCTTGATGTGAGAAAGCTAGTTGACCGTTGGATCCCGCATTTGCCTTTTGATGATCATAAGACGGCTCGCGTCAGATGGTGTAAGGAAACTCTTCAAAGGTTTAACCGAGGAGAGCCAAATCATGACTACGACATCATCAGTAGTGACGAACGTATACGAGTATGACTACGATCCTTATTTCAAAACAATCATCTACAATCTGAGTCTTCCAAAGTGGGCCAAAACCAACTAAAATCTTTCGTTCTCGAATCACCTCAAAAAGATGGCGGGTAGGTTCGTTGCGAAAACCGGTTATATTGCGAGGATTACACTTGAAGATCGTAGAACAGTTAATATAGAGTGGTATACCATAGATTATTTACCACAAGTCATCACCGAACTGCGAAAATGTAACCCAAAGCGACGCATCATCCAACAGCATGACAACGCAAGCTCACGCAGTGCTCATTGAACGATTGGGTATTTGAAGCAGCAAAACGTAAAAATCCTTGACCATCCTCCATACAGTCCAGAGGAGGAGGAGTCCGGAGGTCTAGTAGTACTAGTACTAGTATGACGGGCTCGTGTCCGTAACTCCACGTCTCAGCGCGTATTTTGCGTACAGGTGGGAAGTAAATCATTCGATCCACCCGAGCTCCTCAAGAAAGGCCAGCAGCGCCTTGACGTCGCTTGAGATCTCCCGCAGGTTACCTGGCTGACCGAAGTACTTGCCCTGTATGGAGCGACCTCAGGGCAGTTCAGAAGCACATGGGCCGCTGTCTCGTCCGCCCCCATGCAGGCTCTGCACAGTGGGCTGTCTGTTACTCCTATGACAAAAAGATGTTTATTAAAAGACCCATGGCCAGTTATGGCGGCTGTGACCGGAGGTCTAACAATTACTTCAAATTTCTTAAAATTAAGAATAGTCTTCGTTTTCGCCGTTCGTCACTCCGGTGAAAAAACAGTTATTTATTTATTTATTTGTACCAACTTAAACTATCATTACAGGGTTTACCCTAATGCGACAGTTAAGACCTTATAAATACTAATTAAACTATACACTTAAAATAACAACAATTAAAAAAAAAAAAAAAACAAAATCAATTACGTTATTACAGTATTATTACACTATAACTTGGCACAATATAACATTACAACCACTACTATAGTAGTAGTAGTTATAATGTTACATTATGCCAAGTAAATAGTTACTTACATGAACTAAGTACATTTCTAATTTTATATTTTACTTTTATAATAATCTATACATATATATTTAAGTAATATTTTGCTTGTAGCATAAAATAAATAACAACACCCTTGCGAATTCACTCCGACTACAGGTAAACACATCAGTTTGAGTTTGGAGGTCGTTGATCGTACGGAAAGCTCTGGTAAGGGGTGCCTTGGCGAGCAGGTTTGTCCTTCAGTCCAGTCTTCAGTCCAGTTGATGCTTCAAGTCAGCCATATTAAACCACCAAACTTTGGAGTGGAAAAAATGTTTTAATATCTGGTTCGAGTGGATGGAAAAGTGTATTAAACTACGTGGTCAATACTTTAAAAAAGCTTTTTCAAAAAAAAGAAAACCGCCTTCAAAAACTAAAAATTGATAAATAACTTTACTATCGGAAGTCGGTGGCGGTGCCTGTGTGTTTGTTGTTTTGTATTGCCACCGACTTCCGAAAGTAAAGTTATTTATCAATTCTTAGTTTTTGAAGGCGGTTTTATTTTTTTTGAAAAATCTTTTTATTTTTCGCTTTTTAGTGTTCCCTTAACATCCAAATCGATTAAGAAACGGCGACACACTTAAAAGAGATTGTAAGTCCTCCAAAGATTGAAGAAACTAAAACGTCGTCTAAGTAATTTTTTTGGGAAATTGTTGATTTTCTCAAAATGGGCTCTATCAATTTTGGTAAAATTTATATGGGACCATTTAAAATAAACCCCTTTCGAACATAAAAAGAATTTTGCAAATCCGTCCTATACATGACAGAGTTATGCCAGAACATACATAAAAAAAAAAAAAAATACAAACATTCGAATTGATAACCTCCTCCTTTTTGAAGTCGGTTAAAAAACCAATAAAAATGACTATAAGGTTCTAGGTGGTTTTTCTTCTTTAAACGACAAAACTTAAAAGGGGTGCCTTGTAGTACCTACAATAACAGACTGGTACCTATTATTCGAAAAAGAAAATCAAAACCGTTAATCAATTAAGTACTAGCGTCGGTCACCTCGCCGCGCCACTCTCGGCCACGTCGTCGCCTCATTAATTTATAATTTAAAGCCAAAGTTATAAATAAATTATCGTACTGAATCGTGAATATAGTGTACCGAAATGTCCAGTCATTCCAGTTGTCTATTACTCAACCAATCACATATCGAATTTAATTAGTCGTAAATAAAAATAAACGACACTCTAACATCTACTTACTTAAAATTTTTAAATATCTACCATATCGTCTGGTCGCAAATAAAAAGTGCAACGAATTGGACGAAAAAATAAGAAGACAAAATATTTGAAACAACTTCGATATGAAAAGTAAGGATTTTAGCAGACGGCGATTGTCAAAGAAATTCATGATTCTTAGCAAAAAGACATTCCAATGTCCTTTTTCTCAACAAAAGTATTTTTTTATTCACAAATATCCTACATTCTGTTGAAATATTCCAGTTTAATCCTCACAATGTTTAAAACACACAACAGAAAGTATTCAAATACGTATCACGAGCATCCAGTACCTACCCGTCAATATGAATTACACAAGAAAATAGTCGAAATAAAAACTGTACTGGAAATGCGAAACAAAGTTGCCGCGTATGCAGGCTTTGCGGTGAATGTATTCTGTAACACTGCGGGGGAAAATGCGAGCACTTTGCGAGAAAACGTCCGATATTATTAGGAACAGTATGAATAATGACTTTATTGGCAAGAATATAAGGTGTACAATTTGTTTGTTACACTAACTATATTAAATCTAGCATCATCATTAACCGGAAGACGAGTTATATTTTTTATTGACGTATTTTTACAAAGGCCTATCCATAGAACGCTACATCAAGCGGCAACCCGCCGCATTATCATCATCAGCCGAAATACGCAGCATTGGCCTTTAATTTTCAACCTTATTCACGCTGTGTGAGTGCAATTGTAGCGTATAAAATCGTAGTCAGTTCGCCCGCCTTAAGTTTGAATCGAACTACACCTAAACTAAAACAGCATACCTCGTAATACAGACGCCAGCACATCAAGCCATACGAAACTGTAAATTTTTTCTAATTTAATATGAACCTTATTCGTTTTTAATAAAGTTGAAAACCTATCAAAGAAATTTGACAAATTGGTGTAGCTTGATGTACTGCTCTCTATACATTCCATCTAGAACGTTGGGAAAATTGATGTCGCACACTACATACCACGAATATAGAATGCTACCAAAATAAGTATTCCCATGTTTAACTTTTTTGCTCAAACTTGCGCCGAAGTGCTCACAAAGAGGGAGTATTT
Organism: Charanyca ferruginea; assembly: GCA_947361185.1. NCBI lineage: Eukaryota > Metazoa > Arthropoda > Insecta > Lepidoptera > Noctuidae > Charanyca > Charanyca ferruginea. The sequence goes on from OX376070.1 coordinate 8,069,908, forward strand.
TAGGAATGATGAATGCCTGTTGCGAGATTAGCACGGGTGTTAAAAATGTCTCAGACTTTTGAATTTTCCCTACATTTTCGTTACGGGGATCTATGGGAGTTTTTTGTATTCCATTGTAGTTGGATTTATTGCTCGCTGCTTTGCCTTTTAGTAGGAAAAGGAGCGGGAAATTGAAGGTGAAAGGTACTGAACAAGTTAGGCGGGTTTTGTCTGTTACTAAAGATAAAAAGTTACCTATGTAGGTACTGTAAGGTACTGGGAACTAACTAGGTACAACACTTAAGGTACCTAATACCACAAAAAAGAGTCAGCCGTTTATATACACTTTAAAATTATTAAAACCACCCGGATGTGAATAAACAAGTGGCCTTTATTTTTTTTTGACTAGTATAGTATAACTATACCTTTCCGTAAATTCTGATAACAAAAGACTTTTTCCAGCATTGATCTTATATGGAACTAGTTTCTGCCTGCAATTCCGTTCGTGTCGAAGTCAAGAATACCATGAATTATAGCCCATGGCATGCATCAATTGTGTAGTGTTCCATCATTGAACTATTTTTTGTAATTGGAGTTCCATAGATAACCTCGTACATCCAAACTTACAAACTTTCCCTCTCTATAATATTAGTGTAGATCACGAAGATTTCTCGTTAAAAAGAATAAAGTACGTATCAAAATTTGATGAAATCACTGCTAAAGCACTAACGAAAATCATCTCTAAACCAACAAGAATAAATGTGAAGAAAAAAAATGTCCAAAAAACTCTTTGAAACATTGGTAGGTAGGCGTTCTGCATGCAGATTGCAGGTTGAACCCATTAACTAAATTGTTTATGTCGGAACACTCTAGAACCTTCTAGATTAATAAAAGTATTTTGAATATCATAGATTAAAATCTTTAAGTGTCACGGGGACTGACAGACCAGACAAAGACAGACGTATTATTGTTAGTTTCTCTCATTATAGAGTTTACTGAAAGTCTTTCCATATATAATTCCTAGTACCAAACATGATGTGAGTATACCACTTGCATTATTTTTGAAGTGGCTAGACTTACCAATTTTTTTTTAAACCACTTGAATGTACTCTGTTTTGAGAAAAAAAATTAACTCATTCAAAGTGTGGATTCTTTCTTGACGATACGGTTGGCGCAGTGGCTGAGCGATCGACTGCTGCGCAGCGTGTTGCGGGTTCGATTCCCGCCCAGGGTAAACATTTGTGTGATGAGCACTTGTGTTTGCCTTGTGTCTGGGTGTTGTTTATCTATATATGTATGTATTTACAAAAAATATATATATATATACTAGCTGACCCGACAGACGTTGTCCTGTCCCGATCTACGGGGGATGAAAAAGGGGTGAAAAAAGGGGATGAAAAATAGATGTTGGCCGATTCTCAGACCTACCCAATATGCACAAAAAATTTCATCAGAATCGGTCAAGCCGTTTCGGAGGTGTACGGGAACGAAAACTGTGACACGAGAATTTTATATATTAGATTTCTGTATGTATATCAGCTGTCTGACACCCATAGTACAGGGTCTCCCTAGTTTGGGGTCAGATGGCCGTGTGTGAAAATGTTCCCACATATTATTATTATTATTATTGGTATTATTCTTTTGTGAACAGTTTAACATTTGAACACCATAACGAGCGGCAACCTGCCGCTTGCATCCACCAGTTATCCGCAACCTTGATGATGTCGTTGGTCCATTTGCACGCGTAGCATGACCACTACTGACAGCAAGAATAAACAAGTCAGTACAGTTTGCCAATTATTCCTGTCAGTATGTCTATTCGTCCGTAGACATAGCGTGGTCATGTTACGCGTGCTGGTGGGAGAATCTTTCTTCACTATCGATTATCGGATCGGATTTCGAGTGGTGTGGCCTGCACGTTGCCACTTCAACTTGCAGAACTAAATAAATTTATATACAAAAACAATGATAATAGTGAATGGTATCAATTAATAATGTAAATTCTTACAGATTCATTAATTACATTCCGGAATCTTGGACGTCCAGCGAATGCGCCGACCGACGATTATTATTCAAAACTTATTAGTTCTTACACACAGATGTAAAGTTCTTCTAGATACGATCGTTTTTTGACTTGATTTTATTTCGGTCAACTATTAGTAAAAAAAATCCTTAAATTTTTTACTATCAATTTTTTACTAAATAATTAATTACTATCAAATACATACATCTTTTAACTATTTTTTTTCTCCATTTCATAACTTCATTCGCTTGCCACCTTTCAGGAGGTGAAAATACTCATGAATTTAAGCAACTATTATGACGGAAACAACCGAAAAAAATATCCCCCCCCCCTGCCCCAAAATGCACAGCAACACGATGTATGGAACGTTATGTGTGGGACGATCGATTTAAGAAGCCTGTGTATCGCGCTATATTTACTACTCATTGCTGGTCGGGGACTAGATAACCTTGAAAAGTTGAAGGTGATGGGCAAGGAAGATTGGAAAAGACCCCACGGATGGTCACCTAACCGCTGGTCAGACCAAGTAACCGCCCTCACTGGACTCTGTCACAGTAAAGATATCTAAAGGAACTATTAGTTAATCTGTGACTCTGTCACGAACGCCCTGAGAGAAGCAGAAAACGAAAGAAATGGAAAAGCGTCAAATTTAAAGCCACGAAGGCTTCTCAGGGACACGATCTTTAGTAATGAAGATTGCGGCTAAGAAGAGTGTTAATTTATAGAGCGTGGACAGCTTTCAATCAAACAAATCACAAGGATGTTTGTGTGATTTTTTGGGTTCATCTAGAATCTTTACCTCTCTAACCCCAAGTCCAGGAACTTGGCAGTAGTTCGTGTTGGTCAGTAGCGAACTGCTGACTGACTACGAGCTCCAATTAACATCGCTCGCATCCGACACCAGCACAGCCATCAATACCGTTTTTAATTAAATAACTTTTGTAATGGAAATCTATATCTTTACTATCGATACCCGATGTTCGTTGGAAGTTGAGAAGTATTGGATTTGTTTCTTGGTAGATAGTTGGAGGTTATTATAGTTCGTAGGTCGATTCTGTAAAATTCAAACAACAACTCGCATCTCACATCGCTATTCACTCTCACTTCGCATATGGTTCAAAATTACCTTGATATATATGACACTTTGAATCGGGTTCGAGTGCGAAGTGAGCGTCGAAGTGACGGGGAAATTACCTTACAGAATGCCACTTCTTACGTCATCTCATACTTTATCTGTCAAAATCTCCCGGTCCATTTAGGTCATCTCACTAACACGCTCGCAAGGGTAGCGCAAGTGTAAATTCGAATTATCAACCGAGTTTTTAGAATGCCAATCAAGAAACACACAGCGTATTCAAATTCGAAGTTTAGAATGAGGTCTTAATGAATCACACACCGTGTGGGTGAGTGAGTGTCTCGCCTCGTCAAGACGTACCATGTGATCTGTGAAGTGAAGAATCCTCTTGATTTTAAACCTTACTATTCATTTGTACTAGATACGAGTAGATACCTAAATAATAAGGTGACATTTTGCTCATGCTCTCCATGCCTCAGAAAGCACGTAAAGCCGTTAGTCCCGGCTGTCACTCATAGATTTTTGGCAGTTGTTATGGGTCAGAAGCCAGCACGTCTGACAACCAGTCTTACCAAGAGGTATCGTGTTACCCAGTAAATGGGTTGTGGAGGTCAGGCAGGCAGTTGCTCCATGTAAAACACTGGTATTCAGCTGCATCAGGTTAGACTGGAAGCCGACCACAGCATAGTGGGAAAAGCCTAAATGAAATGCTAGGTAGGTAGGTATGTAGGTGTATAGGTATGTTGTTTCTAAGTAGCAATATATTTTGACCGTGTGGTGTCGGACATAAAGAATAGCACTATCCCATATCTTCCCGTGGGTGTCGTAAGATGCGACTAAGGGACTCACCAGAGAATGGGCAGCAGCGTTCTCTGTGCTTTTGTAACAACCATACTGCGATCGCCAACCCGCCTGCCAAGCGTGGCGATTATGGCGAAACCCTCCCTTGGGGAGGCCTATGTCCAGCAGTGGACGTCTTTCGGCTGAAATGATGAATGTTGAATATACTTTGATACCAAAACCTATTGTGGCATATCAAGTGGAAAAACACAAGAGTGGCTTGTTTTTCTAATCATTCTTAGATCATTTATTTGGAAATAGGGAAATTGAAGGTCAAAACTCAAACATTTTTTACGAACTCATGTGCAAAAATATTGATAATGAAATTTAAATACCCTGCAACCCCGGTACAAGCACCCGTAAGCACTATGGTTTGCGTAATTCTTCAAACTATAATTTAGCAGGTAGTGGAGCCGATTACCTTGTTCACAAACTCAATTAAAATTAGGCATTTGGCATCTCTTACTACCAGGCAGCTGAAGAAAAGGACGGCGACAGACAAGGACTAAGTTAGAGATGTCAAATTAGTTTTTTCCTTCAACCTCGCTGTGTTTTTAATCAATACGTTCTGAAATGACAACTATAATTGTATGAACATTTTAGATCAACTTAAATTGACAGCTCTTATTAATATGTCTCTTTCTTGTTTAATAGAGATATAAATAACTTAAAATTTATTTAGTTCGTGCACAACAGAATTGGCACCAGTACCTATTTATTTTATTTATTACTCAGTTTCGGACAACAATACAATCCTTTTTATTAGTATAAAAAACCTTATAGGTACCTAATGTTAGTATTTCAAAACTAAACACAAATCAATACCGGCAGTAATCAATCAATACATATAATGACCAATTAACTGTCCGAAGCATGTTGCACAGAGAACGACCACGCAGGAGATCAGGTACTTAGTTGACCATCCTCTCTACAAAATGCCTCAGAACAGGAGAGTAAGGACTCTCCGCCACTGATTTCAGGATACTATTGTTGAGACAGTGTGGAAACCGTCAGTTCGGTTTTGCGAAAACGTCACTGATGTACTACAGAAACGCATCCAACAGCATCCTGAAAACAATATAATACGTATATTGGACGCGTATTATAAGGCATTTAGAGATCTCTATTCCAACAATATTTTTTGCTTAATGTTACTTAATTCGATGAACAGTATGCATAATTAACGGCTATGTGATGTGTTATTTTAAACCTCGTATAAAGAGAATAGAAAATCCTTATGTACATATGTATGTACATAAGGATTTTCTACACATTCTAGACATTTCGACGACTTTGTTTTATAGTACGAGTATGTACTCGTACTATAAAACAAAGTCGTCGAAATGTCTGCATACGCATAACTTCCGAATCGCTGCACCAAAATTCTTTTAATGTTGTGTTTAGTGTAACCAGAACAAGGTTTGTATGGACTTAGGAAATTCGAACAAAAACTTGCACCTGTGCGAAGCTGTGGCGGGCCGCTAGGTAGAACTAAAATACAATATGAGCATAACGGTCCGTTAAGTAGACACAATTGTTAAACAATAGCAAGTTATTTTAAACATAAGGGTGTTACTAGACCAATCGATCGATCGTCGATCGACGGCATCGATCGATGGTAGAATTGATTATTCGACATCGATCGAATAGTTCCTACCAGACCAATCGATCGATCGTCGATCGACGGCATCGATCGATGGTAGAATTTATTAGTCGACGTCGATCGAGCGGCTTGATTATTATTACTGATGGATTATAGCAGGGGTTAAGCGATCAACGTCGACCGATGCCATCGACCGGCAATCGATCGATTAGTTAGTGGAACGGTATCCGTCGATCAGCCAAAGCTACCACACCAATCGATCAACGTCGATCGATGTCGATTGATGGCGTCGATCGACGATCGATCGATTGGTGTAGTAACACCTTAATAAGAGAAGATCATTAAACAATTGTTGGGTTATGACTATATAAGAGAGTGTTAAATAGATTCTCTTGATTTAACAGAATTTAAGAAAAACAATTTCATCGGGACACTAGCTTTTGCTGTTGACTTCATACGCGTGAACTTAACTAACGGATCCCAATTTTTCTTAATAAAATAATATCTGTTGCACTCAGGGATGACAAAGCTTCCTATTAGTGAAAAATAATCATAATCGGTCAAGTTGTTTCAGAAATTAGCACGGATTCTGCAACAGAAAATTCTTCAGCTTTATAATATTAGTCCCAAAGACTGGTCCCAAACAGAAAGAGTTGGAAGGAGAGTGGAGAGACCTTTGCCCCTTAGTGCGTGTGGGAAGATACAGGCTGAAAATGATATTAATTTTAGTATTGATTTCAATATTTGGAACTAAGTAGGTAATTCGTGGCAGTCATCCTTTCAAGTAAATTAATGTGTATGGTTCTAGAAAAGTAGACTTTTCACGACACAAACTGCTGTAAAAATTAAAAGAAAATGTTATAATTCCAAGTGAAATTATATAAAATGTACAGAGAAACGCAACATTTTAATGAACTTTCCTTGGTCGAAGAACCCCAGAACCGCCAAAAATACGTCATTTAAACTGGCTAATATTTTGAGGATAGATAAAAGAACAGACGGTAAGCATACTTGCTAGTTTCAATGCTAATATATAGATAGATAAAACATTTAAATAGTGCACACGAAAGCCATACACAAAACAAAAAAATCTAATTAAATAAAGATTAGATAAAGTCGGGGTCCATCGCAAGGTTGCACCAAATAGAAGTCCAGCTCAACGTGTGTCAGGCAAATATACCTGACGCTAATTTTCTGCTGAAACCCTGCAGTGACATGTGGATACTGTGTCAGTGACCGTGTGTCGGACTGTCCGTGTACTGTGTCTGAGTCTGTATGGGCATGTGTATTGTGGTGTAGTGTGTGGTGTTGGGTCCCTTTTCAGGTATACGAAAGGTACCTTACTCACTTATGCTCAAGTAAAATGGTTAGTTTTTACAGGATGTTGATAAAAATCATTACTGTCATTGCTAGACAATTTATGTAATCCGGATAATGAAAACGATGAAATGATGGCTGAAGATATTTTCAGCAAGACGTTTTAAAGGTAAGAACCTTTTATTCCTTTAACTGTCCTTAAAATTTAAGCTTTGTTCATGACGTAGATCTGGCAGCTCTAAAATCTCGGTCTATCTTTTGAGGAATGAACTCGGATAAATAAAGAATTAAGACGTTCCTTAGAGATTTAAGCTACGAATGAGGGAAAATATCCTTTGGCATTGAAATACAAACATTATGAATAAATTATTGTGTGAATAATATACAGTTATTCAACTTTTCCAACTGGTTGTCAGCATTATTAATACCTATATTATGTTGATCTACTTTACTAAATCTTTATGAAAAGTGAAAGTCAAAACACTTTTGAATTGTCAAAGAGTCAGTTGGTCAAAAAGTGTTTAAATTTATCTTTCTAATTTACCACGCACAAGATTTTTTAATTTATTTTAATTAATTATTTTTAGGAAACTACAAGTTATAATAAAATGATGTACAGGCACTATAGTGATCTTCACGGGGCCACGGTACCTTTTTTACCTTTACAGTAGTAAAGGTTGCATGCATAATTATGGCATGCTGGTCGAAAGCATTTGATCAAAAGAAGAAGAAGTCAAAAGTCAAATCATTTATTTCAATTACAATACCAGTAAAGGCACTTTTGAACGTCATATTGTCAAATTTGAATCTAGTTGCCCATTCCAAATGGTAGTTTCGTATGGAGAAGAATGGGCAAGAAACTCCATACATACTTAAAAAAAAAATGTTTACAATTTGCATTTTTTTTTTTTTTTGTTAGCCTGTTCTGTCCCACTCCTGGGCAAAGGCCTCCCTCCATGCCTTCCATCTTTCCCGATTCTTTGCTTCCTCCCACCAGTTTTGGAGGAATCCGTCCAGTTCATCCCGCCATCTCCTTCGTGGCCTGCCGCGACGCCGTCTTACTGTCTCAGGGCTCCAGTTCTGTGTCACCTGAGCCCACAGTTTGTCCGGCATGCGGCAGACATGTCCGGCCCAGTCCCACTTAAGTTGGGCAGCTTTTTGAGCCACGTCTGCTATCCCTGTTTTGGAGCGCAGTATAGTGTTTCGAACTCGATCCGTTAATTTAACACCTAGTATACTGCGCTCCATTGCTCGTTGGCAAACCTTGAGTTTGAACTTCTGGGAATTAGTCAAAGACCAAGTCTGTGCGCCATAGGTCAAGACGGGGAGAATACACATGTCCATGAGCTTCCGCTTCAGTGCCATGGGTAGTTCACCCTTAAATAATTCCTTCATGGACCAGTAACTCTTCCAGGCGTTTTCTGTTCGTCTTGCGACTTCTTTGTCTTGCCTCGCCTGGAAAGAGACTACTTGGCCCAAGTAGAGGTATTCCTGGACATGTTGTATTGTCTCTCCGTCTACTTTTATGCTTTTCGGTGTTACGTTGGACATAACTTTGGTCTTCGACATATTCATCTTCAATCCAACCTCAAGGCTTGCATCAATTAGATCTTGAAGCATGCGTTCGAGCTCGGTGGCTGAAGAAGAAAACAGAACAATGTCGTCGGCGAAACGGAGATTTGTCAGTCTCGTCTCGCCGAGTACAATGCCTCTTTCCTTCCAATCGTTTGCGACATTTCTGAAGATTTCTTCGAGGGTACTGGTGAACAACTTAGGAGATAGCGGGTCGCCCTGTTTGACTCCTTTCTCTATTTTAAATTTTGGACCTGTGGCTTCTAATTTTGCTGCGGCTGTACTATTTTTATAAATAATTCGTAACAGATTAATGTAGGTGGGATCTATGTGTTGTTTACCTAAAGCGTCAAAAATAGCCGTATGTGAAATGCTGTCAAAGGCTTTGGAGTAATCGACAAAGGCAAGGTGTAGTGGCATTTTATGTTCCTGATGTTTTTCTATTAATTGGTTAATTGCATGAAGATGATCTGTCGTAGATAGACCAGGGCGAAAGCCTGCTTGCTCAGGAGGTTGGTGCTTGTCTAATTCACTGGATATACGACTTTCTATAATTTTAATGAATATTTTATAAATATGTGATATTAAGCTAATCGGTCTGTAATTGTTTATATCGGATTTGTCGCCCTTTTTGTGAAGCAGTATAATATTAGAATGGCAAAAATCTTTAGGAAAGCTGCCTGAGTGCAGAATGCTGTTGAAAAGTCTGGTGATGTATGGGAGGAGGACAGGTTCGCCTATTTTCAATGCTTCTGTGCTTATGCCGTCTTCACCACATGATCTTTTGTTCTTCATTTTTTTGAGGGCCACATGAACTTCGTATCCTGTTATGGTTGGTATACTGTCAGGGCAGTAATAATCGGGTATTGTTTGTAATTTAGTGTTTTCAGAGTAGAGTGACTTATAAAATGTTGTACATATATTTAAAACCTTTGCTCTATTTGTTTGCTTCTCACCATTGTTATCTTTTAGATATGTGATCCATGACTTATTATTTGAAATACCTTGTTTTGCTATTTTTAAAGAACAGTTATTTTCTAATGCATTTTGAACCAGTCTATTGTTGTAATTCCTTATATCTTTTCTAATACTACGTTTAACCTCCTTATCTTTAAGTCTGTACTGTGAATCTCTATTTTCTTTACTTAAATCTAGCCTCTGTTTTATTAATGTTATAGTATTGTTTGATAGCTTTTTACTTCCAATTTTGATCTGTCTAACTGTTTTGCTGGCTTTAGTTATACTATTTAATATTTCGTTGTATAGTTGTTGGACATCTTTTTGTTCACTTTCTGCGTCTAGTTCGCTAAAACTATTCCTTAGCTCTAGCTTGAATTCTTTATGACCTAGCATAAGTGATTGTTTATTTAATTTTCTGATTTTATTTTTCATAAATTTCTGCCTGTTTATTTTTGCGTCGAGTTTTATTGTTATGCGAACAGGTCTATGATCAGAACTAAAGTTAAATTGGTTTATTACTTGAATGTTTTTAATTATGAGCTTGTTAGAAATAAGAATAAAGTCTATTTCATCTTTAATTTGGCTGTTAGGAGATTTCCACGTCCATCGTCTGTGAGGTTTTTTAAAGAAGAAACTGTTACCCACACACAAATTTTGGCCGAAAACAAATTGGAGAACGCGGGATCCACGATCATTTCGGACTCCGAGACCGTATGGGCCCAAGATACTATGGTTATCTAAATCTTGCCTTGGTCCAATTTTGGCGTTGAAGTCACCTAAAACAATGTTCCAGGTGCTTCGATGTTCATCACAAGCTTTGTCGAGTAGGTCATAGAATTCTTCTACTTCATCGTCTGGGTGAGTTGATGTGGGAGCATACACTTGAACGATGGATAGTGTTTGAGTGCTCGAAATTTGAAATTTTAATACTGCTATCCTCTCTGAGTAAGATATGAATTCTGATATATTATTTTTCCACTTTTTAGCTACTAAAAATCCTACCCCGTAAAGACCTCCACTCTGTCCGTTATAATAGAATATGGCATTTTCTCTCTCGATGGTGTCTTCTCCGCTTCTTCTCACTTCTGATAAGCCAACGATATCCCAGTTGACCTCAGTTAGTGCATTTTCGAGCTCAAGCAAGCAATCTTCAGATTTCAGAGTACGAATGTTGTAGGTTATGACATTAAGCAATTTCTCGGTATCCAGTGTATGGTTTGGCGTGGTCGTCGAACGGGGAATCGATCCCACCCGGAGATTCTTAGCACCCCTGGCTCCAGGGTGAAACCGCCCACCGTCATCAGCAGCTACACCGCTGGAGCCGCCGGGCACTTGGGGCCTGTTATTTTGCTTCTTCTTCATGTTTCTTGGAGGGGATTAGACATTTAACCCATCACGCTTGTCTAATGCGGGTTGATGGGTGGACAGTGAACCTGCTCACTCGGTTCATGGGTGCTGCAGTTAACATTAAGATTAATGTTATCCATTACCACCCGAAATTGACGTCCTGTCCTTACGCCAATTATCCAACTTAAGCCATCTGCAAACTGTGGCAGTTCGCATGCCTTTAGTTGGTTGTTGTTACTTAGATGTAAAGTAAACGTTTCCCTTAGTCGACTTTTACGACCTGCGCGGGATGATAAGCAGCTGATGCATTCTATGTGTTTCCCCTGGAAATTAATGAATGGAAGTGGTGGAAGATGGAATGGTATGGTTACCATACCATTACAACCTCCAACTCCCAGTACACCATAACTCACCAGAACACGTATCACGATCCCGTACCGTAAGGCTAGCACGGTCTGAAGTCTTACAGTACCGACTGGGGTCCAAAACTACACAACACACAAAAAAAACGGAAAAGTGCGAGTCGGACTCGCCCACCGAGGGTTCCGTACATATTTTTAGGTACATATCCATACTTCTATACTAATCCATAAGTTACCTATCATAAGGTCGAAAAATATTTGACCGAATTTCATTTCACCTAAAACTTTTCAACTTTTCTCGTTTCGTATTTTTTTACTTCATCGAAGTCACGTATGCCACTGTATCAGTTGACCTATTATCAATTTTTTCGTTGCGCCGACGTTTCATTTGGTCGAAAAACTTTTTACCGAAGTTACACTTAGCCGAAATAACATTTCTTCGAACATTCGATATACCACTGTTTTAATTACCATGTTTCCCCAAACGCCTAGAAGTAAATATGTCTTATATTGAGTCAATGATAACCGGTACTCCACCAGCAAAAAAAAAAACGAAAAAGGAAAAACTTTTGAAAATTAAAGACAATTTGATTGAAATTAAATATTTGAAAAAGCTTTCAAAACTAATGTATTTATTACACTGGCGTCATAGAGAGCTAATTTCAGATTAGTTTCCTACTATTTTGTTTATTTATTTATTTAAATGTAATGGCACTTAATAAAACAGATGGTCCCAGTAAGAAGCTTGCAAAAAAAGATTCTTGCTTCAAGCATGCAGCACGCAAGTAGGCATGCAGCATGCAAGCAGGCATGCAGCATACAAACAGGCATGCAGCATGCAAGCAGGCATGCAGCATGCAAGCAGGCATGCAGCATGCAAACAAGCATACAGCATGCAAGCAAGCATGCAGCGCGCAAACAAGCATGAAACATGCAAGCAGGCGTGCAACAAGCACAAGCATTGTTTCTGTCACGGCTCCGGCGCTGCGGGGTCTGGGCGGCCCCACGCGAGCTTATCGTCGCAGATGGTTTTAACGCTCACCACCGCAGCTTCGGCAGCCCCAGTCGCGGCATCGAGCCTTCAAACCGCCTGCTCCTCAGCTCGCGGGCCGCCCCACCCCTCCGCGCCTACGCGTTCTTAAATTACACTCTAGGTGTAGGGCAGACAAGACTGCGTGAAGTCGGTTTTGCAGCGATTCGTTTCTGTCACAAAATTTTGTAATATAGTGACTTTTTATGACACTATTTTAATTTAATGTTGAAAATGCTACCAAGTAACCGGCTATATATTTGTGATCAAATAATATTCCGTAAAATGTTGTTGAAAATATGGCAAATAAATCATTTGGCAAATGAAAATAGTTCAAAAGAGACTTCGGTCAATAGGAAAAACTTATTTTGTAAATCGGAGAAACATAGTTCGGTAAAATAATACCTATGGCACATGATACTTCGATGATCTAAAAATATGTCAAATAATGCATATAGCAAAAAATACGTCGGTCAATAGTTTTCGGTAAAGTGAAATTCGGACAAAAATAATTCGGAAAAGTGATCGGTTCCCTAATCCATACTTTAATCTACTTAATAATATTATAAATGTGTTTTTTGCGACATAAACGGCCATATCTTTTTTTTACGTTAACATAGAGGGTTGATTTTTTTACTTTATCAAGGGACCGTAGACTTGAGTATATGGTTTTAATTTTAACTCGATACCTCCACGCGTTCCCGAGATAAAGGGTCTTGACAGACCGATAGGCAGACAGACAGACGGACAACAAAGTGATCCTATAAGGGTTCCGTTTTTTTCCTTTTGAGGTACGGAACCCTAAAAAACACCAAGACAATGAGTGTTTTTTAAGGTTCCGTACCTATTATATAACTTCGTGTTCTATTTGGAAAATATTAAATTATTTGCCATCTTTTATATAAAAAATCTTCCTAATGACTCTACAGGCAGACTATCAGTCCCTGTTATTCTATTTTCAAACTGTGGTTATCTCAAATGAACCATTTCCATCATCATCATTTCAGCCTAAAGACGTCCACTGCTGGACATAGGCCTCTCGCCATTAATCGCCTTAATGCCCTTACTAGGCATAGTAACCCGCTGCACGGATGTGAAGCCCCTGCTTGTGGTCGCTATGTATAATCTACTAAATATAAGGTTGAACATTCCTAAACCAGCCACTATCTCTACAGTACCTAATCCAACCAAAACCTACTCAAAGAGAATATAATGTATGTATAGGTTCCCAGACTTCACTTCTTAGAAACAGTTACAAATTCCATTAGAACTGCAATGTATTCAAGTCCTTGGTTAACAAGGTAAAGATGGCGGGCGGAGATAATGCAGTGCCTCCCAAAAGGTACCAATACTCAGTTCAATTTGTTGTAGCAAATTATTACTGAATAAGTGACTAGATATTGAGAACGACGGCCTTCCCAAGGTATTGTGGTTAGATCGATATTTTTGCGGGATCCAAGACAGTTGAATCGTTTCTCTGGGACTCCCTTGGGTTTCATTACTTTGGCGCTTTTCTGGTGGTCGCCACTGTTGGCTTGCATGATTTGCAGTGGTTTGGGAATAGTGTGGCGGGGTTGTTGTGATGAAAATATTATGTACGTAAGAAAAAACCTACATTTATTTAATAAGGTTAGTGATAGACATAATATTAATACTAGAAACAAAGACAAAATAGCTCAACCATATTTTAGATTGTCTAAAGTTCATAAATCTTTTATGGGGTTCTGTGTTAAGTGTTATAACAAAATTCCTAGTGATATATTGCAACTAAATGAAAGAAAATTTAAAACATATATTAAAAGTACACTCTGTAAACAAGCATATTACAGTTTAGAGGATTATGTCCATGATAAGAATGCTTGGAAACATGCTGGTCCGAGCTCCATAGGACAATCTACAGTCTAGACAAAATCAAACGGATTGCTAATTAAAACTACTTAATTTATACTTAGTATATACATTATATTTAATTCTTGCTTTGGGTCACACACTGGTTCATAGGTTCATAGTTTGTTGAAATGTATGGAGTGGTTGTCTACTTTTACAATAATTGTAAATAATAATATGTGAACACTATGTATATGTATACAACTTAGCTGTCATTCTTTATCTTGTAATACTTTGTACATACTTCAATATAGTGTTTTTATGCAAGGTCCATCGTATTCACGTATAGTTATTATATAACTGTAAACTGTAAATGCAAAATATTGTACACATTTTTTTTTAAAAGAGTAAGTATGGAGTTTCTTGCCCATTCTTCTCCATAGGAAACTACCTTTTGGAATGGGCAACTAGAATCAACTTTATATTTTTTTATTATGACGTTCAAAAGTGCCTTTTTAATGGTCTAATTGAAATAAATGATTTGACTTGACTTGACTTGACTTGTCACTTCAAGTTCACCGGTTAATTATATTGCAGAATAGCCTCTAGTACCTACCTCTAAAATATATATTTTCTAGTTTTAAAAGCGAAGATGCGTTCATATAAACGATTGTAAGTATGTATATTGAATCTCATGTCGCTAACTTCGGGGGAGTGCTGTAGGTACTGCTTGTAATAATAGTAAGGGCGGGCCAAATGCTCGAGCTGCCCGTGTAGGGCAGCTTGAGCATTTAGGCACTGATTAAAATACGCAGATCGCTCGAGCAGTCATAGTCAACAGCTTGAAGCTCCTATTGATAACTGCTGCAGCCGTTTGTTTCAACTGCTAGCTGCTTTCAATTAAATAATAACAAGAAAACTAAGCCTAAAGCAATAGGTACTTTGTGAAATGATTATACGGAAAACACGTGCTAAAATTCACCCTATTATCATCAACAACGTTCCTATTCGACAACCTTAACAGAGGGGCAACCGCAAATTAGTGCGAGCGCGCCCGATCGTGACAAATGAGCCGCTATCTCATATTCCTAACCGCAGCAAACGCATCTGATAATGTATGAGCTAAAAATGGCTATTACGCTAATAGGTTATTAGGCCTATGGCTGGGTTTCCATCAAAGATGTGCGAGTATGTGTATCGAGAAATGTGTGTTAAACTAGCAAATCACAGCGCCAGCTTAGTAGAAATTATAAAAAAAAATATACATTTATTTCGAATCTGACATAATTAAAAATTGACCATAAAATGTTACTCAGATCTTATACAATATGTTAGTATTGTAGCATTAACGAGTCCATTATAAAAATTCAAATTAACTAAATATAAAGAAATATACATAAAACAAAAGAAAAGAACAGATTGTGAAAATCGTAATATTTTGTTTTATCGTTATGACATATTTAGTTCCTATCACAATCTGTTCTTTTCTGCATATTACTTTTACAAAATAATGTCGATGTTTCACATCTGTCAGGCGTCCCGTGACGGCTCATTTTTTTTGATGTGAAACATCTATAGCCGCACGTAAAACTAATTTCTGGCGTGGCGATGCATGCCGTGGCGACGAGTCGCCACGCTATATGATGGTATATATATACAGTCTATATGCAGTAGTGTGTACGGTATGGCGACGCGTCGCCATGCGCAATCGACTGTGCGATTACCGAAGTCACTGATTAAACGAATTAAGTAGTCACGATTTGAAATAAATTCGTAAATTTTTGTATTTAATGAAAATAAATGTTTATTCAATAAAACTAGCTTCTGCCCGCGACTTCGTACGCGGATTCTGTTGCTTATGCCAGCGACAACGGGGTCGGCAAAATCGAAGATCTGAAACGTCTGATGTCGAATTCTAAGAACCCGGGGACGGGAAAACAACGGGATGCGCGAGACGGTTCGAGACTTTCAAAAGGTACAATTTTGAATCATAGGTACCTCCGATGGCGGAATATGTGGCGTAGTCAATCATAGGAGTATGTAAATGCACTCCGTTCCTTATCAACCCAAGGAAAGTCGCCATGCCCTACGGCTATATCTTGAGACACATCCGATTCTTCAGATGATATTGACATTCTGTTCAGAGAATGTCGAAGTCGATCAGAATTCAAACGTTCGTTGCGCTCTTCTTCTGTTTCTTCATTCCGTACTTCAGCAATTCTTTATCTCTCACTTTCTAACTGATTATGAATATTTTGTTGTGTGCTTGTTTGGGACAATGTGCATCACGTTCATCACTCGTTTCAAAAGCCCTGTTAGTAGATGTGCGAATACGCTGAGAACTCAAGCGTGATTCTGTATCGGTAAACGTTTCCGATTGGCGAGACAACATGTCGCTTACGATCATCGGACAGTCGCGCATCACGTTCCGCACTTGCCTCTAGAGACCTAGAAGCAGATGCGTAGATACGCTGAGAACTCAAGCGCAATTCTCTATCCGTGAACGTCTCCGACTCGCGAGACAATGCATGACGTTCACGATCAGTGGTCAGTCGCGCATCATATTCTTCACTGGTCTCTAGAGACCTGGAAGTAGACGCGTAAATACGCTGAGAACGCAGGCGTGCTTCGCGATCTGAAGAGGTTTCCACGGAGAGAGTTGCAGCCTGATGTTCTCGAACAGCATCAAGTCTCTCCTGACGCTCTTCGGTAGATTCTTGGGATCTTATGATCCTCAATCTTTTAGCTCCTTTTAAACATTGGGAAAGATTTGACCTCTTTCTAGGCATGGTTATAGTTCTATCGTAAAGATACCCGATCAATAAAAATCTGAGTGACTGCTCCCCTGCGTTACCGGGTAGGCTACCGTGTCACGAAGATAAATGGAAAAGAAAATTAAACACTCAAATAACATAAGCCCGAAGGCATACCTATTCGATAAAATAAAAAAATAAATTGGAATTTTGGCCAGTAGAGTCAAATTTTCAATGATATACCTGTTACCGCCTTCACCGCGTGGAGGTACTCCCAGCTTATGTTATTTTAAATACAGTGAAATTAGTGATAGCTTTGATTTCCACATCAGATGTTTCTGATCTGCGATTTTTATAAATCAACAGGAAATGCCCATCAGACCGAACAATTTGTCTAAGACGTCATTCCTATATGTGTTATGGTGTAGCTGGGCTCTTGGAGTTCCACATCAGGTGTTCCAGATATTCAAATTTATTCTCTCAGCAGAAAATGCTCATCACGTGGAACAATTTTTGCAATGGTATCATTTTTGTATCTCTTATGGTTCAGCTGGTCTGTTGCGGTTCTGCATCAGGTGTTCAAGTTTCCAAGATAAATTATAGCCTATATGTTGCGACTGTTACCGCTTTCACCGCGTGGAGGTACTCCCACCTTATTATAATATACAGTGAAATTAGTGATAGCTTTACAGAGAAATTTTAAAAATTACAGCTTTGATTTCCACATCAGATGTTTCTGATCTTCGATTTTTATAAGTCAACAGGAAATGCCCATCAGACCGAACAACTTTTGCTAAGACGTCATTCATATATGTGTTATAGTGTAGCTGGGCTCTTGGAGTTCCACATCAGGTGTTACAGATCTTCAAATTTATTCTCTCAGCAGAAAAAGCTCATCACCTGGAACAATTTTTGCTACGGTACCATTTTTGTATCTCGTATAGTTTAGCTGGTCTGTTCCGGTTCTGCATCAGGTGTTCAAGTTTCCAAGATAAATTATAGCCTATATGTTGACCAGACTTAATACCTATACAACAACAAAAAAATCATTCAAATCCGTCCAGCAGTTCCGAAGATTAACGTGTACAAACAAACAGACAAACAGACAGACTTTTTTTTGGATTCGTGCTCTATTACTGTTTCTAAACCAATCAATCAATCAATCAATCAATCAATTATTTAATCAATTATTCAATCAATTATTATTTTTTTAATATATTCATTGTACAGACACAGTTGTTTTACTGTTTCATTATATGTATAGATTAGTCATTATCTGGAAAAAAAATCGTAATATTTTATTTTATCATTATGATATATTTAGTTCCTATCACAATCTGTTCTTTTCTGCATATTACTTTTACAAAATAATGTCGATGTTTCAGTTCCAGGCGTCCCGTGACGGCTCATTTTTCTATTTGTTTTTTTGGCTTCACTCTCAGTGTCCCGCGCGGTCTATCTGACTTTTATTTCATGAGGTGGAAGTGATGTCATTGGTCAGTATCACATACATCCCCTCGCTACGCATCCCGCTCATCTCTGGTGGAAACGCAGCCTTCAACTGTTTTGACCGGTCGATAAAAAAATTGTTATCGTATTCTTCCATTAGGAATTTAGGAATTTCAAACAACAACTCGCATCTCACATCGCTATTCATTCTCACTTCGCATAAAGTTCAAAATTACCTTGATATATTTGACACTTTGAATCGGGTTCGAGTGCGAAGTGAGCGTCGAAGTGACGGGGAAATTAGCTTACAGAATGCCACTTCTTACGTCATCTCATACTTTATCTGTCAAAATCTCCCTGTCAATTTAGTTCAACTCGCTAACACGCTCGCAAGGATGGCGCTAGTGTAAATTCGAATTATAAACCGAGTTTTTAGAATGCCAATCAAGAAACTCACAGGATTCAGATTCGAAGTTTGAGGTATTACAGAATCACACCCCTGCGCCTGATCTCTCCCCGGTCGTGCCGTATTGCCGTCCTATCGGATCATGATAGTGACGAAAAGGTATTGTACCTGTGGTTACACACATACTGGTGCACTATAATACGTACCTACTTGCCACTGTCACTCCCCATTGAGAATATATTATTGGACAAAAATGTTTTTAACACGACGCTTATATCATCATCATCATTTCAGCCGAAAGACGTCCACTGCTGGACATAGGCCTCCCCAAGGGGGGGTTTTGCCATAATCGCCACGCTTGGCCGGCGGATTGGATCGCAGTATGGTTGTTACAAAGGCACTTATAAGGCGCTTATATGACCATAACAAAAACAACTATGGCCTACCTACTTAGTTTCTATTGCCAACAGTCATACCACTCAATTAACACCAATCTTTAGACATCTTTTAGTACCAACCTTAGGAAGGTTCGAAATATTTTCTAAATTAAGAAAAGGTCCTTCCAAAGTGAGGATTTATTCAACGAAATGTAACTTAGATAGACATCTAAAATTATTGAATAACAAAATAGATTCAAGGAACTTTTTACTTAGATTATTTTCCTTAATTAGCGCTCCTAAAATTAACTACCTGGAATATTAAAATAGCTCTCTTTTATTGTATGTTTCTCATACAAACCGGAGAGAAGACTAGATAATAATACAGATAACTAGATAATTTGAATTAAATTGGGTTGAGATCAGTAAAAGATTCAATAGAAAAACGTCCGCAAAAAAGGATAAGAAAACACAGGTATTACGATTTATAAACTTCAGGATAGTAACTTACTTCCCGTACCCCGACCGACTCGAAAGCCGTGCTGAGCGTCATTCAGGTATTTGGATCAAACCTAACTTTTAAACCTAGACTTACCCCTACCACCATACTCCTTCATCACTTCAGCTTAGTTTGGTCCACTGTTGGACATAAGCCTCCTCCATGGCGTGCCATGTTTCCCGGTCCTCTGCCTTTCGCATCCAGACACCACCGGCTACCTTCTTCAGGTCATCAGTCCATCGGGCTGAAGGGCGTCCCACGCTGCGTCTACGATTCGCGGTCTCCACTCTAGGACAAGTCTGCTCCATCGGCCGTCGGTTCTGCGACAGGTGTGACCAGCCCACTGCCTCTTCAGCTTGCTAATTCTGCGAGCAAATAATCGGTGACTTTAGTTCTCCTCCGGATTTCCTCGTTGGGAATGATATCCCTTTGAGAAACTCCAAGCATTGCTCGCTCCATTGCCCGCTGAGCAACTCTGAACTTATGAACTTACTCCTTACACCTACCTAAACTATTTGATATCTCATTCAATTATAGAAGTAGAAATCTAAGCACTCCAAAAGTTTCATAATAATACCAGCCTAGGTCCCACTGCAGGGCAAAGGCCCCTTACAGAAGAGACACGAGTATTAATCACCACGCTTGCTGGTGCGCAGATTTGTGATTTCAGACTTATGCTGGCATTTCACATGGCGTATTTGTGCAATTATTCACCTTATTTGGATAATACAATATATTATACCCTATGATTATTGAATTTAGCCGATTTTGTATACTTATACTATCCAAATAAGGTGAATATTTGCACAAATACGCCATGTGAACTGCCAGCATTATATTAATGATATAAGATCATCTTTCCTCATGATGTTTTTTTTCACCGATGTCTGAAATATCCAAGATGAACTAAGATAAACAAAGTACACAGGGTACACAGGGGTTACAGGTTTGGTACAAAGCACTTACTTTGTACAAAACCTGTAACCTTATGCATGAGAGGCGGGAGTGTGTTTGTAATGTCAAAATAAGCTTTTTACTAAATGCCTGTGAAAGAAAGAAAGAAAAAATTTGTTCCGGCCAATATTTGAATCTGCTGGACCGAGTTTGACGGGACTTTCACTGGCAGATGGTGATGATGTTATAGGAGCTTAGGAGTAACTTAGGCTACTTTAATTTTATTATTTTAGCCTTATTATATTAGTTTATTTTTGGTTTAATAGTTATAGGTTTTTCTTTTTTTAATTGTACGTGTAAATATTGTATATTTGTTTATAATAAGAAGTTCGTCAAAATTTAATTTATAAATAAAGATAAATTATATAAACTCTTTAATTTTAGAAAAAAAATACCTACGCGTAAAAAAATTAAAACCCCGCTGAAAACCGACGATCATGCGGACGAAGTCGAGAGCATCAACTAGTAAAAAATTAAGTCCACTACACTAAGTACATATTCCTAAAGAAATCCCAGCTCTCTTAGCGAATATCAAAAATATAAACCTAATTCTCTCTTTGTTCTGGAAATATAAATGTATAATTTAGAGTTCATCTCGCCTTTACCCCTGAGACGGCGCGGTAAGTAATTCTTTGTGTTACGACTCGAGTCTAATGTTCCGCTACTTGGATACCTCAATGATTTATTAATGTTAAGGTGAAATGTGAAATGTACTTGCAAACACATTATTTGGTATACAGGCTAAAATATTCATCTTTCTACTACACTGCCGATATAATTGGGTAAAGGACACCATTAACCAAAAATTCCAAGACAGAACTCTTCTAAAAAGCTTTTTATTTTCCGCTTTTTAGTACCTCCTTATCATCCAAATTCATTAAGAAATGGAGAAACTAAAACGTCATCTATGTAACTTTTTTTTGGTTTTGTTGATTTTTTCAAAAATCGCTGAACCGATCTCGATAAAATTGATTAATATTTGCCTGAGAAATCGCGTAACAAATATCCAATAAAAAACTTGCATTCGTATTGAGAACTTCCTTCTTTTTTAAAGTCGGTTGACAAACACTTGATTTTAGCCCTAAAAAACCCGGTTAATTTTCTATTTACTGTAAAAATATTTTTTAAGTTGTTTATAAAAAATTGTTAGTGAATTGAATTGGCAAATGACTAACTGGAAATGACGTCATAAGTATAAGTTGTCATACAAAATCTGTGGGGGAATAAATTCTGTTTAGAAGAAATCCATACTTCCATACTATATACTATATTAATATTATAATTGCGAAAGTAACTCTGTCTGTTACGCTTTCACGATGAAACGGCTGAACCGATTCAAGTGAAACTTGGTATGAAGGTTAAACTTAAGCCCCGGGAAAGGACATAGGCTACTTCTTAATTCGCAACTTTGTCTGCATCCGCGATAACCGACATTCACACGGACGAAGTCGAGGGCAGAAGCTAGTATAGTATATTTAGTCAAATGCTTTCGACTATGTTGCATTACACATACAACCTTTACAGTACATAAGATAAGAGCACTTATAGTTAGGTTTGTGGTTAGTCAGTTTTTTGTTTTAAATGATAGATGCGTACGTAACTAAAAAATGGGTGCGTGTACTTATGTACGAGCGTGAGAAGTTATACTTCTTTGGCATTATTAAAAAAGTATATAAGCACAATTTGAATTGTAAACAACGCCATCTCTGACGTACATGCTGAACTACTTACTGCCGAAGCTGCTGTACGTCAGAGATGGCGTTGTTTACAATTACTCCCGTGAGAATTTTGTGTGACGCTGTACGCGCGCATGCGCGAATCGTAAAATTTCACTCTCATCATTTTTTCATAACGCGCCTAAAGAAGTATAACTTCAAAAATCGAGATGAAAAATATTTTCTTTTGAGTAGGTAATTGACTACAATTTGTATGAAGCGTGCTGTCGATACAGTTTTCTTTAAAGAAGTTGTAAGTTGCCTGTACACCAAACAGCTTGTTCTACTGTACCTCAATGTAAATCTTTTTAAATTCGTATTGAGGAAAAGCTCTTAAAATTTGCACCTGTCCGATATCCTCTTATCAGAGAAGTGACGATGCTATTTTCGTCACTTCTTTTGGGAATAAGAATGATCTGTTGTGAATACCTATGGCTTTTTACGCATCTTTTTTACCTGATTTGAAACTCCTAAAGATTTAAAACTATATTATTCTACTAAGATAATTCTAGGAGTGTACAGACGCCAGCACATCAAGTTACCCCGATCTGTCAAATTTCTTTGATAGATTTTCAACTTTATTACAAGAAAATTAGGTTGATATCCAATTGGAAAAAAATTACAGTTTGGTATGACTTATTGTGTTGGCGTCTGTACCTTTGGAATTTCTTGCCCATTTTTCTTCATACGAAACTACCTGGAATGGGCAACTAGATTCAAATTTTATGATATGACGTTCAAAAGTGCCTTTTAATGGTCTAATTTAAATAAATGATTTGAATTTGACTTTCACTGCTACTAATACAAACTCAAAAGTTTGTGAGTATGGATGGATATTTGTAACTCTTTCATGCTTAAACAGAAGCTAGATATAGAACAATTTAATTATACCTTATTGAGCCTTAAAAAGGCCCTAAAGGTTAAATTTCTCTCCTTTACCCAAACAAAACACTGATACAAAAATTCTTAGTAAACAGCAAAATCATTATAATTACAGTAATCTACGACAGATCTTCAGTTCGTGCTCATCCTAGATCAGCAGAGATTACAGGACACCGTCGGGTTCGCAGTAAGCCTCGGACATTCACGACGTGTACCGCCCCCCTCCTCCCCCCAAAACCCCGTGATTGTCGGAAAGGCTGTCGATGTCGCGACCAAATATTACATTTACTATAATATATACCCCATTACATGCTTCAACAACAAACGGCGCAAATAAAATAGCCTTCTTGGAAGCTATATATTTGAACCGTTTGGGGTGGAAACTCTAGATGGGGTCCGAGTGCCCATATTGTTTTTCATGATATCGCCAAGTGGCTGGTTGACTCTTCACGTGACCCGAAGGCTGGTCTATTCTTGGGTCAAAGAATCAGCATTGCCCTACAACGTGGCAAGTTTGCCAGCCTGTTGGGCACGTGTCCCGTTGACAGCGATGTGGACGAGTTTTTTGATGCTCTTTAAGCTCCCCTGCCTTTTTCTTGGATTGTAAGTACATAATATTATTATTGTCATGTATTGTTTGTTTAATAAAGTTTCTCATGTAATCTATAGCGCACAATACAAAGCATTAAGGAGTATTAGGTACATACTTTAGTCAGATATCCATATTTCAATGCTAGCATGTAATAAGCCCCGTTATTACTATTTTACTATTATCCATACTAATAAGTATTATAAATCTAGACCTCTTTTAACATGCAAGACGTGTTACATTGTTCTCACATTGTACCCTTAGATTCAACATGAATGATGTAACCTAAATTTGTAAAATTTATCTGATTTTAAAAGAGTGTTCATGGAGTTTCTTGCTCGTTCTTCTCCATAGATACCTACTGTTTGGAACGAGCAACTAGCTTCAACTTTCTGACTGACTGACTCTGACAATTCAAAAGTACCTGTAAATGGTTTAATTGAAATAAATGAGTTTGAGTTTGAGTTAAAAATGCGAAAGTAACTCTGTCTGTTACGCTTTCACGATGAAACGGCCGCACCGATTTTGATGAAATTTGGTATGAAAATACCTTGAACCCCGGGGAAGGACATATGCTACTTTTTTACCCGCGACTGCGTCTACATACGCAATAACCGACATCCACGCGGACGAAGTCAAAAGCTAGTATATACACAAAAGCTACTACATAAAACGCAAAAGCTAGTAATATTATAAATGCGAAAGTAACTCTGTCTGTTACGTTTTAACGATGAAACGGCTGAATCTATTTTGATGAAATTTGGTATGACGATTGAGCGAGCTTGAACCCTAAGAAAGGACATAGGCTACTTTTCAATCCGCGACTTAATTTGCATTCGCGATAACCGACATTCACGCGGACGAAGTCGCGGGCAAAAGCTAGTTTTACGATAAATACAAAACAACGTAAAATATTTGCTGTTTACATTTAAAAAAACCTACATATATATAACGAAACGTGAGTATTGTTACACATTATAGACAGAAAAATGGATTAACTCACTGTGTTGCCGGGTTCGTCCGTCTAGTTTCGACGGCATACGGGCTGCGTGTCATCCTGTGGAACTCCTTGAAAAAGGTGGCCGTATGCCATCGAAACAAGTCGGACGAACCCGGAAACACAGCGAGTTAATCCGATTTGCTCAGTCTATAATATAAAACCCACATATGCAGTTTTTTCAACAATATAATCTAACACTTGCCGACACTGAAAAGATAATGCATAATGAAAAGCTCAGTACCTATTGAATTTTCAACGCTCAGCAAGGCTTAAATAAAGACGTCCCAATTCGCGAGCGATCTTATCAACGGAGCGATAATGTAGCAGGCCAAATAGAAATAGAAACTGTTCTACAGATAGAGATACCATCGCCCGGGTAATAATGCCTTTTGGGAGTAGGTTTGAATGTGTTCCTTTGATAGGATAACGTAGGTGTATTCTATATTTTAATATTAGGTGCTAGCTGAGCTGGCAAACGTTGTTTAGCCACACAAAAAATAGCTTACGAACTATTCTCAGACCTACCAAATATACATAAAAAAAGAACTATTATTTGAAGGCGGTTGTCTTTTTTGTTAATAAGTTTTTTTTTCGCTTTTTAGTGCCTACTTCTTATCATACATTTTTTTTAAATTCAATTCAATTCAATTTCAAATTAATTGCGAAACGGTAACACCAAAAAAATTTCGTCGTCCCTTAATATTCTACCCTTAGGGGTAGAATATTTTCTTAAAATTGATGTGGGACCAAATTTGAGGTATACACTATCAATTAAAAAAATAGAATTATCGAAATCGGACTACACTGAAAAAAGTTATGCGTGGTCAAACATAAAAAAAAAATTAAAACTACTTAGCCAAATAATGTTAAATTTTTATGAGACCAAATGGCAATTATTCCGCATCAAACTTAACAAGAATCACGTAAATCAGATCATAAATCTCAGCTTAATCGGTGTACATACATTAAAAAAAAATACCAATCGAATTGAGAACCTCCTCCTTTTTGAAGTCGGTTAAAAATTCAAAACAATCGGTCAAGCGGTTTCGGAGGAGTTCGATAACAAAGTCAAAGTCAAAGTCAAGTTAAACATTATGACACGAGATTTTTACTTATATAGTATAAAACAAAGTCGTTCCAGCTGTCTGCACGCTTAGATCTTTCAAACTACGCAACGGATTTTAATGCAGTTTCAGCAATAGATAGAGTGTTTCAAAAGGAAGGTTTATATGTATAGTTTGATCTACATTGCACCCGTGCTAAGTCGGGGCAGGTCGCTAATATTAATAATAGCCTGGATGAGCAGATTCGGATTCGGGGGTATATAAGAGCTAATCTCCGAATCTGCTCATCCAATTTCAAAAAAAATTTCACCAATAGGTAGCCACGTTATCCCTAAGTCCCCTAAGACGACCCACTGACCCAATTTATTATTATCTTATATGAATCCGTTAAAAAAATAATGCAGACGAAGTCGCGGGCAAAGTGCTAATTTATTATATTATAATTAATTATTTAATTATTATATAAACATACAATACAATCAGAGGGTAATTATGTAGGGTTGGATCTAGTATACGGTAGCATGAGTTGGGGGGTAAAAAGTATTGCAGTTAGAAGGGGTTGGGTCCCCAATTATAACGCTAACATTCTCATTAATGCATGCAAGAGCGAGCGCAGCGAGCTCGGGACTGGGGGCACCCCGACTCGGATAGGTTTAGGTTAGGTTAGCGAACGGCGACCCCCCCCCCTACGCTTTTTAGTCAACTTTAGTGTTTTGAGGTTAGGTTACAAAAAATGCATTTTCTTTTCATAGGAGTGGTACGATGGGGTCGGTGGACCTCCCCCCACTCCCCAACACCACCCATCCCTTAATTCGGGCTACCGTATACTAAATTTTAACCATTATATAACCTAACATACCTTGTCTTGTGGACTCCGCGCCTCAAAGTCACGTGGCGATCACTTTCACTAACATTTAAAACTAAACACATATTTCACTTCGACAATTGTCCCGCTACAAAACAATATTGTCATCAACAACACCGCGTGTCATGCGCAATCAGTCATCGCGAGAGAACACAGACTAGTCCACAATCTGCGTAAGCGCAACGACATATTGATTACCGAAAACTATTCGTAAAACCTTCGTAAAACCATCAAAATGAAAATAGCCGATTTTTTACAAACTAGCACTGCAGAATGGCGACCAACCACGTGCACGACTCAATTGTTTGTTCAACTAACGAAAAAAGGAAAATAATGAGGGTTAATTACCTAGGTTAAAGAAAATTAAGTTCTAAAATTAGAAGTAAAATGGCCTACGGAGTACACGACACTCAACGCGGTATGGTCATTCCATATTTGAATTTTTTATTTATATCATAGTGTCACGTTTTTTTCTTCTGTATTATTTTTTCAAATGTTGGCACTAGCATTCGATTGGTATTCCAAAAACAAAAAAATAACTGTGCTTTTCTATGTGATAAAGAAAAAGCAGTACGTATATTAAGAATTATTTTTTATGCAGCAGCTATTTTTCGACTTATGCAGAAGATTTAATCAGCAGACGTAAAATTTCGCTAAGCTAGACAAGTTCTTTCGCAAGATTTCAACGAATATTCAGCAAACTTCGGGTCTGGATCAATTGGGATCAGCTATATATCGCTCCTAACAAGTTCTTCGATTCAATTTAAACTTGCCGGTGCAGGGTTTACACTGACTACTAGGTTACCTACAAAATGGTATTGTTAGGTGAACTGTTAATTTCAAGCGTTGTAAATAACACTTTGGTTTTATAAAGGGAATAAACTACAAAACTAGTTTCATTTTAATTGTTCAGTGTTTATATTTTCTTATACTCTGTTGAGTCTTATATATTATCTTTGCCTGATAAATTCATAGGCTGCAGAATACCTACTCTCAGTTCATTGATAATAATGCCGATCACGATTGGATCTGGAACAGATGACAGTCGCGCCCTCATTGCCTATGCGATAATGTCAGACAGTATAGCATAGTTCTCCTTAGAAACAAAAGTTGTATCTTAGACATAAGTTCTAACGACACGGTTGGCGCAGTGGTTGAGCGATCGACTATTGCGCAGCGTGTTGCGGGTTCGATTCCCGCCCAGGGCAAATATTTGTGTAATGAGCACTTGTGCTTGCCTCGTGTCTGGGTGTTGTTTATCTAATGTATGTATTTAAAATGAATTTGTGTATGTATATCAGCTGTCTGACACCCATAGTACAGGGTCTCCCTAGTTTGGGGCCAGATGGCCGTGTGTGAAATGTCCCCACATATTATTTATTATTTTTATTATTACTTTTGTTAAGCAGGGTAATACTTTTCAAATATCTTTTTAATAAGCTGTGTAGTGCCAGCCCCGATTAGCACCACCGCATTTCTTCCCGTAGGAGTCGTAGAAGGCGACAGAGGGATATTGACTAGAGGATGGGCAGCACCAACCTTCTGAGTTCCACATGCATCGGCCAAGCATTGTGATTACGGCTGAATCCCTCCCCTTCCCCTTGGAAGAAAACCTACGCCCAGCCAATAAAAATAAAATATAAAGGTTACAGAAGGACCGCTCACGCCATTTTCAAAAATAATTACCTAAATTTGCCAGACTCACTAGGGCTGCTACTGTATTGACTCTGTAGGTTTTATTTGTGACAATATGTAATTTTATTGACACTGGTTGGAACTCTTTGCATTTTTTTATAACAAAATTTACATGTTCGTCATGGAATGTCAATGTCTCTCATTTATTCACTTAGACAACACGTGACAGACGAGACTGAAGTCTGTGTGAAACTACTTGAGATTTGAGAATGCCTATAAAAGTAATATCAATGTGTGAGTGCGGAAAATGGCGGTTTGTTCTGAGTGGTCTCTCTGATCGGGCGCGCCGCAGTTATGTACTTTGTGACCTAACCAGTGTGCGTCTAAATGTTGACAGGATGACTTTTCAAAGACAAAGTAAAATTATTTATTTTTATTAGACTATTAAAGGCACTTTACAGCGTCATTTACAAGATAAAGTTGAATTGAATCTAGTTGCCCCTTTCAGATGGTAGTTTCGTATGGAGAAGAATGGCCAAGAAACTCCATTCTTATTCTTAAAAAAAAAATGTTTTAAAATACTTTGTATAACCAGCTAGTATTTATTTATTACTAAAGGTTTTTTTTTATCAAGCCGTTACTTACTGTCCCACTTCTGGGCAAAGACCTCCCCCATTCGAACTATTCTAAAGCTTAGTACCTAAATATTTTTTTTAACGAAACCGACTTACATCTAGTCTGCGCACAGCGCGTCATTTCAGTGAAAAAATACCCCAGGAATTTTTATAACTCGACCAACACTTGCAGTATTTTTCTTGAAAGGGAAGTATTAAATTTAGTTTTCCGCCTGCTTCGCTTCGCTATGATACCGGTGCAGTAAATTGTATGAAAGAAACTGAAATGTTAGTAAATGAAGACAGTAATGTGCTCCTCTTAAAATAGCGAGATTATTTTAAATATTTTTCGCTTCTTTAGTAATCTGGAGTTCTGTGAATTGCTATACATTAGTTTGTGTTTTTTCTCCACAATAATGGACGTCGTTACAAATAAATATAGCATTTAAGATTTCTGAAATTTAGAGTCTAATTTGTATTTATCTTTGACACATAATAGTTCAGTTTTTGTAAAGGATTCAGGTAAAAAATGAGATGAATAAAATTTGCAATAAACATCCCAGAGTGGTTAAAGCGCCCGTCTCTCATGCACGCGGTTCTGGGTTCGCAACCAGCCTGGAGCAAGAATGGAAAACATGACTTTTTCAATTGAATATGTAACTACTTTCTAAGTTTATCACAATGTTTTTCTTCACCGGTATCAGTGAGCAAAATTGGACTATGAGTCTGGAATCGCCAATAAAATCCTGAATCTAGTTAAGTAGATCCTCCATACGAAACTACTTTCAAAAGATAGTTACGTGTGGAGAAAAATGGGCAAGAAACTCCATACTTACTCTTTTAAAATAATTAAAGACAATATTTTGAATAATTACAGTAATTATTTAATTATACGTGAATACAATGTACCTTGCATAATAAAGAAGAAGAGTATGTACAAGTCGCACACACGTCGCACGTTGCACAAGATGCACTGTATTTCAAGTTAAGAAATGACAGCTATTTTATGTTCATAGATACATCATCATCATCTCGGGCAATGCATCGCAGTAGGTACTAGGGTACTCAGAAGGACGCTGCTGCCCATCCTCTGGTCAATATCCCTCTCTTCTACGACACTCACGGGTAGAAATAGGGTGGTACTATTCGCGGCATGCTGTTCAGCGACACTTTAGATACATAGTGTTCATTATTTACAAATATTAAAACTATAGATGACTACTCCTTATATTTCCTCAATCAATAACAGACACATATTATATACCGGTTTTAAGATTATGTATGAGACATTTTCAGCTTTGTCTCTACTGCTTTGTTGTCATATAGAATTGGCTGCTGATACTCCCTTAAAGTTTCACAATTTAGTTTAATACTTTTGGAGAAAATTGCTTACTGTATCCAACATCTTTTTACACGTTCCTGGAAAGATACATACCTATTACAGCACTTTATTGAAAGACAAATCGTCTCGACTCTTGGCGAGCAAGCGTCAACTTGATAGAGTTTAATGGACGCTCTCTTTCTCTGACGCCTTTCTTTAAACCTAGTTTATACTACCCTGATTTTGTAGCACATCTAGTAGACTTAATTAAGATATCTCTGGAAGAGACACAATTTTGAGTATTTCACCATTATATTACTTAATTACCTATAATTATATTAGACTGCAAACGTTGGAAATAATCAGAAAGATGTGAAGGGAAAATACTGTATAACCCCTTAGTCATGTTTACAACAAAAAACAACACGGTGAGCAATATTTAAGGTAAATAATCAACATGGAATATTAATAAAAAAATTACTCTTCACTTTTAACACACCACATTATCAATATCAATAAAAAATGACCTGAAAACCCCTTTTTAGCACTCGCGCAAATAACACCAATTCGTGTAATATACGTCGGGGAACGTATCGTGTAGTTCATAAACCATTGCTGGTGTAATAAAGGGAAAGAATGATGATGTACATTAACACTCCGCAAATGAAGAGTTACAGTCCGGTCGAATCGTGTTGGGAGAGCTTTGGTGAATGGATGAAGTTATGATGTTAAAAATAATTGTATTTTTTTTAAATTGTGCTAAGTGTTAATTATGGATAAACTATTTCGAATTTATCGCGAATTGTTTTAAAATATCTTCTCTCTATTTACCGTACTAGTTTATTATTAACCAACTTCAAGAATAACGGGGAATTCATTAATTTAATATTTTATAGAACAATGTACAATATTTACACGGATAAAAATAACAAGGTTTTCATTGCTAAGGCAATACCTAACGTTTCAAGTACGATTGCTATAGAAAATTCGAAAGCTTGAAGCTATGCAGACTTCGAATTTGCTATAGAAATTCCAAAAATGAACAGCGACTGGTATATGAAGAACCTCGGTGCTCAGCATAGCATTTCATACCTTCATCAACAATCTATGGAATGGTATACGACCACGGCATAGAAAAAAAACAAGTAAAAGTGAATAGCCCACGCAGCTGTCAAAATTATGCGGAAAGTATGTAAAATAATAACAACCTTCGTCAGTTGTTATAAATCTTAACTTTGTATGAACAACAAATAAGCTTTTTGTAAAAATTGATTCGCTCTCGGTGAATTTAGGCGAAGTAACGTGGGGGGCTTGCTGTGTGTGGTGCCGGCCGCGAATAGCACCATCGCATTTCTACCCGTGGGTGTCGTAGAAGGCGACAGAGGGATATTCTTCTTCTTTGTATAGCTGGCACGACAGTCTTTTATATTTTTTTGGCTCAAAATTTAGCCACTTCCACGGCGTCGTCGGTGGCAGCGCATAATTCACCCTGATCGCATGTTTTGGGACACAAAGGACATGACATTAGGTGGGGCATGGTTTGCAACTCGGCGCCACATGCACACCCTGCTGCTGCTCTGTCGAGGTAGCCCCGTTTTGCGAGATTGGCGTTACACCTTCCTACTTGGGTCCTTAAACGGTTCAGGGACTTCCAGATGGACCACGGAAGGTTAGACCCTGCGGGTAGATGCTCGCTTGGTGATAGATATTGAGTGGGTGGGGGAAAAGGTGTCATGCCACAGTTTGCAGCGGGCATCAGCCGGGTCTCCTGACAGGGGAACTACGGGTTTTAGGAAGCTGTGTCTGCTTTTTAAACGCTGCGTTGGTAGTTGTGCACCGAATAGAGGGTGCCTTGTGTCACGCTCCTGTTTCAGTTTGCCAAGGGATATTGACTAAAGGATAGGCAGCAACGTCCTTCTGTGTACCATAACACCTACTGCGATCGCCAACACGGGGGTTGAGTCGTAATCGCCATGCTTGACCGATGTCAAGCATGGCGACTTCTACTAATGGGGGAGACCTATGGTCCAGCAGTAGGCGTCTAAAGGTTGACATGATGTTCATGATGATGATGATGAAGGTGGGGTTTTGTGTAACCCAGTAACTGAGTTGTGGAGGTCAGATAGGCAGTCGCTTCATAGAGCTGCATCTGGGTAGACTGGAAGCCGACCCCAACATAGTTGAGAGAAGACAGATGTTGATTAAGCTGTTCTTGAATACGGGTGTGTGATCGTCATTTATTTTTAATTAACAATTTATTAGCACACTAACACTTTTACATTATTACCCTGAGCGTCTGCACCGAAAGAGAGTTCTACAGAATAACCTGCCTAATAAAAAAAAACATTTTTCACATTTTACTATCCCCATAACATTGCTATTTGCATCCACAGCACTCACGTCCGCGGTTATTTGTCATTGTTACCGTCATTGTGACGAATTTATGCAGGGGTAGCAAACGTGACACTAGGTGCCAGGGGTCGCAAACACCGTAGTAAGGTGTGCGATGTTTATATGTTTGCTGTTATGTATGAATATTTTGTAAATAGTGGTAAAGTATTTTAGTTAGTATAAGGAACGTTTTTAAAAGACAAGGTTTAAGGTACAATAGTAAATATTTCAGGCTAGTTAGTACGTGAGAAGTGGTGCCGGCCGTGAATACCACCACCCCATTTCTACCCGTGGGTGTCGTAGAAAGCGACAGAGGGATATTGACCAGAGGATGGACAGCAGCGTCCTTTTGAGTACTATAACGCCTACTACGATCGCCAACATGCATCAGCATGGCGATTACAGCTGAACCCCCCTTGGGGGGAGACCTATGCCCAGCTGCGGGCCTCTAAAGGTCGACATGATGATGATGATAAAGCGAGAAGTCGTAAGCTGGACAGCCAAGCTGTTTACTTAAGGTAGTGTTCAAAAATGTAGTACTTAGGTCGCAAGAATTAAGTTTTGTGCGTACACAAAACAAGAAAACTAATATAATGTAGGTAGGTAACAATGTTAAACTCGCATAAGTAATAATAATCCTCAAAGAATTATCAAAGTACCTACTCCAGCTAAAATATGCATAAATTGTAAAATAAAAAACATATCACAAAATCAGATATCCAAGTACAAAACAAAACTACTACAAAATCATCTCTATTTATTAGATGGTAAGATACATAAATATCACGTAATATTCCAGTTAATCAAAAAAAATTTATCATAAACACAATAAATGAGCGTGCAATTTACATTCAGTGCTGAAAACATAAAATATACCTACTTATAAAAGATTATTTTCATTCACTCCTAAGTCATAGCCATATACAGGCTGATGAAACAAAAAAGACGGTCACTGTACTGAAACTGTGTACCTACTTTAAAAATAAGTATTTTTTTCTTTTTTTCTTTTTTCATTTGTATTTTGTGTTTTTTTTTTGTTTTTTTAATGTGTTTTCCGACGCCACGATTGGCGCCTTGGTCGAGCGATTGACTGCTATGCAGGTGTTGTACTTCGTAGCGCGACCATGAACGCAATCATTATTTAAACTTTAGA
The DNA here is from genome assembly GCA_947361185.1 of Charanyca ferruginea. Classification (NCBI taxonomy): domain Eukaryota; kingdom Metazoa; phylum Arthropoda; class Insecta; order Lepidoptera; family Noctuidae; genus Charanyca; species Charanyca ferruginea. The sequence goes on from OX376070.1 coordinate 8,103,510, forward strand.
TGGTATTTTTAAAAAAATTTACTGTTTTACATCAGTAATTAGAAATTTTATACCTATCAATTATCGCACATATACAGATCGTGTTGTCAAGATTCCTTCCTAGCACGATCACGCTAAAATTCCAGCTGGCATAGAAGTTGATGAAACGGGGGCATGCCTAAAAATTTGTACTCATTATGTACTCCTATTTCATTACTGGTAAATTGTCGTAAATTGTTAGAAAAGCATTTGTGTATGTGAGTTTCAATGTTTTTAAATACACCCACGACGCAGTTCAGTTCAAAAAAGAAATAAAAGAAGAAAAACAAACACATTTTAATGCTTATCATGTACCCGTGGAGTTTCTTGCTCGTTCTTCTCCATAGAGACCTACGTTTTGGAACGAGCAACTAGCTTCATTATTCTGACTAACTGACTCTTTGACAGTTCAAAAGTGCCTGTAAATGGTTCAATTGTAATAAATGCTTTGACTTTGACCTGATGATTACTCCCTTATCACTAAACCAAAATTGCAATATGCAACTCAAGATTTTCAAAAAATCTTTAATTTCAGTAGATAGGTACCTACTGAATTTAAAGATTTTTGAAAATCTGAGCCGAGCTAATTTTAAAAGTAATACTACTTTTAAAATTAGCTTTCATCAATATTGAACATACTTTTATTTAGACTTAAACTTTTTTCTCTGCCCTGTATAAAAGAAATTGAACATTTCATATCGAAAAGACTAAATTACTGCTCTATCTCGCAGTGAAAATTATTCAACTCGCCTTTTGAAACGTTTAAAAAAAATTAAATTAAAAATTTAAAAAAACCCCCAACGCAAAACATAAAAGCGATTATGTAAAAAGTAAAAAATAATACTTTTGTTGAGCCATCAAATGTTTGTTCGTTGAAATGGCGCTATAATGTCGCGGCGGGGTACCGCTAAGTTTAAAGCAATAACTAAATATCTAAAATAGCGAACTGATGGTAACTAGATTTGCAACAAGATTAACAACTAGATTAGCAACAAAAATTTGATAATATCGAAGCAAATTGGTAGGAAATGCTGGTAAATTGAGGGACTGACTTACTTAAGCGGTACCCCGCCGCGACATTATAGCGCCATTTCAACGAACAAACATTTGATGGCTCAACAAAAGTATTATTTTTTACTTTTTACATAATCGCTTTTATGTTTTGCGTTGGGGGTTTTTTTAAATTTTTAATTTTTTACTTTTTAAATAATTGCTTTTATGTTTTGCGTTGGGGGTTTTTTAAATTTTTTATTTAATTTTTATTTGAAAGTTTTTAAATGTAATTTAGTCTGGTTTTGAGAAGTTGTAGATACGTCTAAAGTTGTATTTCGTCACATGGATCTTTTTTGATATTAAAGATATCACCCTGAGAATGCGTTTGGTATAATATAAATCGCCATTTTGTGGTGCCGGTCATCTTGGCTTTGAAATTTATCATAGTGTAAAGTATTCTACTAGTGAAGCCCTTTCATTTGATACCCATATTGATGGAGTTGTGAAAAAATATGTGATTAGCTATTTTGTAGCGGCGGTCATCTTGGACCGATTTTCATCAAACATAGCTAAGAACACTCCCGACTAATTCACCTTTCAAATAAAAAAAACAAAAACAAAATCGGTTCATCCGTTCGGGAGCTACAATGCCACAGACAGACACACACACACACACACACACACACACACAGACACGTCAAACTTATAACACCCCGTCGTTTTTACGTCGGGGGTTAAAAACTGCTAGGCTGCAATCAGACGGGATTGAGATCCGATATTAAGGGAAAATAAACCGAGTCAGCCAAATTACAGGCCTTACGAGTTGGTGCGATAAAAAATTGTGCAGGACTGACTTTATCAATAGTACCTTTTAGCTCGAGCAACGAGTTTCGAATAGTTATTAGTGTGTGAATGGTAATATTGAATACTTCTCAGTAGGTAAAAGCGCCTGTGGACACTGTTGATGCAGTAGGTGAGCAATTAGTTGTCACAGGTTCGATTCCCGCACAGAACTAACATTTCCATAGCCTACGTATAGTTGATCCGGGTCCAAGTTTTTGTGCTTGTATTTTTAGGGGTCCGTACCTCAAAAGGAAAAAAACGGAACCCTTATAGGATCACTTTGTTGTCCGTCTGTCTGTCTGTCAAGACCCTTTATCTCGGGAACGCGTGCAGGTATCGAGTTGAAATTAAAACCATATACTTAGGTCCATGATCCCTTGAAGCTGTGAAAAAATCAACTTCTACAAATTTGTACGGAACCCTCGGTGGGCGAGTCATACTCGCACTTGTCCGGTTTTTTTTTACTTTTTGAAGGCGGTTGTAAAAAGTTTATTTATAGCTAGTAAATTCAACATTTTCCAATAAGAAAATGCATTAATATCGCCGATGTCTTTATACGCATCGTATATCCAAGATTTTCCAATAAGTATATAGGAAGGTAGGGTAAGATTGCGTAGTCAAGATGTAGTCATGCAGCTGACGTCCGTGTCGGACACGGATATTATCTATGGTATCAGGACTGCTGCGTAAGCATGCTACGTTCACGTAGAGCCAGGCTACGGGCTGACGTAGACAACGGTCCTTAAATCATTTGCTGAAAATACACTACTTGAAATCGAATGCCTTCAGATTGAATAACTTTTGCTCGAAAACGTTAACTCGATAAATTATAAGCGCGACAGTTCACTACCTCGATACATCAAAATCTCGAATAAATATAAAGCTCGAATCATCGGCAGCTCGAAGGCCCACTATCTTAAAATATTATTTCTCGAACGACCATCTAATCGATTTACAGAATAGTTTTATGGATTTTTATTTGAGTACAAAGTAATGAACCAATCTGAATGAGTAGAAATAATTGATATTTCTACTCATTCAACAATAATCATGAAAAATAATGATAAAGTGTTTTGTACTACCTTCGTATATTTTAATTTTGCCAGAAAAAATATTAAATAAACCATAATATAAACAGTTTAGCCACTTATTTGTATTGAGTAGCTAATATTATATTTACTTATATTCATGATTATAGTTTATATATTTGTACGCATATTATATTGTACTCAAATGAAATTCTTTGAAACTACGAGTATTCTGTAAATCGATTATACGGTCGTTCGAAAAATGATATTTCAAGATAATGGGGTCTTCGCGCTGCCGATGTTTCGAGCTTATAGTTATAAATTTGAGATTTTGATGCATCGAGGTGGTGAACTGTCGCGCTTATAATTATTTATCAAGTTAACGTTTTCGAGCAAGTGTTATTCGATCTAACGGCATTCGATTTCAAGTAGGGAACCCCTTTTGACCGTTATAAAATGCCTTCCAAAAGTAAGTTATTTATAGCTCTAGAAAAATGGGCAAGAAACTGTTATTGTTTTAATTAGTCTTAACTGTTGTTCATGATGTAATTAAAGTAAATTGCATAAATAGTCAGATACATCTACATTATAAACAATAATAACCGTACCGCAAATTCACAAAACATGGATCTATAAAAAAATCACATCTCATACAAAAATTGATTTACACCTCACAATGTCCCAAAGGCGACACAAAATAAAATATGTCTGCAAACATGTAATTTGTGTTTCTAGACACGTGTCGTCTTGTTCCGTATTAAATTCAACGAAACAAGTCGGCACGTATACGTGTTGCGATGTTAGTCGCATTTATAGGTGTGGAAATATGTGAAGGAAAAGATTGATCTTTTTCTGAATTATCTCACAGAAAATTTATGATCACTATGCTAAAAATGGCATACAATCTAATACCTTCAAACGAGCAATTCTTGTATTGTCTTGTAATTTAGTATGCAGGGGGTGTCAGGGGCGTTAATTTTTTTTCGTGTTTTTTTAAATGAAACCTAGCTAGGTGCTAGGTTTCATTTAAAAAAAAACACGAAAAAAGAAAAATACCGAGAAAGGCTCGGTCGCCCAGGTACTAGCTATAACAAGAACAAACTGGAAAGAACAAGAGGCGTGTATTTGTGGCATAAAGACACGTCGGTACTCGATAACTAATACCTTACCACTTATATTGAAAGAGATTTTATCGTATAATTAAGTTGGCAATAAAGAATTACTGACTTATTAAGTTATGAACCTTGGTGAGGCTGGTACAGTCAGCAAAAGTGATAGGTATGCAGGGCACCGGAAATGGTTGAAGTTTACTTAGAAACCGATAAATGTTTTCGAATGTAATTTAATTAAATCATTGAAATGTTTATTCCATATTAATTTATTTTTTTCACAAGAAAAAACATCTATCGGTTTCTAAGTAAACTTAAACTATATCTGACGACCATCTCTTTTGCTGACTGGACATGTACAGGAGCGTAAACATTAGTACAAACAAAGAAATGTTTATACCCAGCAGTAGTTAAAATCTGGCTGTGGATGGTGATGATAAAAGTAATCATAAAAAGACTCTAAATTAACCAGGAGTTGCCGAACTTGCATTTCCAGTTACTGCCTTTACGAAAACAGGAAAGTTTTAAAAGTATTTCCTTAATTTGCAGTCACACCTAAGATCTAGGCGTAGGCAAGATCTAATCTAAAATAATTTATTATAGTACATAGATCTAATATAATCTAGGCAAAGTCTAATCGTACAGACAGCGAGAGCGACTTTGTTTTATACTATTTAAAGATGTAATAAAGGTAATAACGTTGATTGGCGGCTATCTCTTTCACCTTCCTTTCTATCCGCCTGAAACACAGGATTACCTAGTTCAGGCACGGAAGTCTTAGAATTGTAATTTTTAGTTAAGCAAATATGTATTTCTTATGCCTAGTCATTTCTAAATAAAAATAATAATATTATTATTATCTCTCAATTTTCTTTTTAGCGTGTCAATAGCAAACACAGATATAATATCATTGTGGTGCAACCTGCTGGTCCGGGCTCCATAGGACAATCTACAGTCTAGACAAAATCAAACTGATTGCTAATTAAAACTATACTTTATATATTTAAATACAATTATTCTTTAGTGTACTTAAGAGCGCGTATTCGTATTCGTGACGTAACTTCGTGTTTTTGCGTTTTGCCCAGAGCAATATCGTAATTATGTGAGCAGATAATTTAAAGACAATTTACAGTTTTAGAAAGATTAGGTCTTGATTTAGACAGCTACAGAGTAAAAGTATAATTTTTAATTATGGTTTTTTAAAGCGAAGACAATCCTTTCATAGCGTTTTACGAAAATAGACTTCAGAGTTAACTTTCAGGATGAATACAACCATTACAGTATGCCAAAATATTATGTTTTATGCGTTTTTCCAACAGGATACACAGTCCTAAAGTCAGAGACAGGGCCAAAATTACGAAAATATTACTATTATGTTTTAAAAATCAATGTTGAAAAAGTACAAAATCGGTTCACTTTGTCAATTTTTTTTCACCAGTATTTTAATAAAAACATCACTGATATATGTATTTTATGAAAATAAAGGTTATGATCATTTACAGAATATTTTTCAGTCCGTTATACGAACTCATTTATTTCAGACAATTATTTTAAGAAGCACTGTAAAACATCGCGCGCTGTCGTTCGCCGATCAATTTCAATGATTCGTGCTTATTGCGTGCGTATTTTTTTTTCTGATGCACACAAACAGACCATTGTGTTAACTAGTATGTGTCAATACTGCCACGTCGTTCTAGCAATCGTTTAGATTTTGAGTTGCGCTAAATTGAATACGCACCCTTAATAGGTTACTCTGGCTCACACACTATTCATTGTTTGTTGGAATCGAAGGAGTGGTCGTCTACAGTATTATTAATTGTAAATATGTGAACACTATGTGTCTGTACATCATTTAGCTGTCATTTCTTTACTTGTAATACTTTGTACACACGGCAAAGGAAATAAGTAACCAGTCACGCACACTACAAAACTATATTGCTGCTGTACGTACTACTCACAATGACAGCTACGCACACAATCGCATTCGTAAAGTGAGTGCGCTATCGTCTTCTAAACGATAGTATAACATAATTTCGCATCAAATTCTAAACCGTTCGTAGCCTGACGAATAAGTCATAATACTGCTAGTTACTAATGTGTGAGTTCGAATCTCTGAAATAATGATTCTTTTTGCGATTCAAAATTTTACGCAAAAGCAATTCCTTTTGTTAAGAAATGGTTTTATTTATTTAAAATACTTAGCTTAAACAAATAAAACCATTTTTAATAAAATATCTTTATTTAAAAATAAAAGAACATCACAAGATAACATGTTTTATTGTAAATGCAACAGTATTTATTTTATTTAGAACATACCATCACATCTCATTATATAATTATTTATTAAACAATGGGCGGAGTGAATAAACATGTCACATAGATAAAAAATATAATCTGATCCAGTAACAATAACATCACTCACACTCCAGTACCGCCGACTTATTTTATTATGGCTAAATTTGCTGTGAAAGTATTGAGAATGATAGTATTGAGCATTTATTAACATATGAATTAAATATAAATGTAAAAATGAACTCAGTTTATCGTTATGCTTTTTTTCTCCATAGTATTTTTCGTATCTGATATGAAACATTATTCTTAGTAAATATAATGACATTGTTTTGCCAATTCAAGTGCCGATATTCGTTCGCAAAGCGAACGCGTTGTTGACGGTGCACAGTAGATAATAAAATTTTACGCGCCGGGCGCCCGGTCTGCAACATGTCAAACCGATCGCCCGCAGGTGGTTCCGTATAGTATGCATAGTGACGTTGTGCGCTGCTGTAATGTTATGCTGGTCTTTTACAAATGGATCTGATGTATGGGTGGCAAAAATCTCACGGTGCCAAGGCGAAGCATTTGTGTAAGCCAATGGTGTTGGTCCAGACAGGCGACGTCGATGGTTTATTTCGCCTGTCTGAGCGTCACAGTCACGATGCACAGTCGAACACACACATCCACAATCGAACGGTTTTTTTCTACAACAAAAGTGAAAATAATATTAGAACTAAATACACCGCCCAAATTATAAATTAAGAAATACAAATTACACATTATGAAAACAATGCAGAGAATATTTTTTTTATTATATAAACACAATTTATATACTTATTAATATATAATATGGTTTATTCAAAAACATACTAATAAAATAATATAATATAATAAAATTATGACACTTATTATTGACTATATTAGTTTACACATACATACAATCTCATTATTCATTTATTGTGTAATAAGTTTTAACCAATATTTTCATACATTATTTAGAATCCTTTTTTTAATTTCAATACATGCTATTTCAATTTTTAAATATATTAGTAATAATATAGCAGTAATATATGTAAAATCATTTGAAAAAATATATTTTATTATTATCTCTTATTCATTTACAAACATATTCTCTTCTCTCTCTCTCTTTAAAATATTTCATTACAAAACACTGATAAAAAAAACTACTGTTATAATACTGTGTAATACGATAATGATATTTTGATATTAAATATCGATGTAGGGAATAATAAAATTATGCAGTTAGAAAATAAACACTCCGGTATTATTTTCAATTATTTCCAACTATTCACACAACATCTTATTGAAATTACTGGGTCACGGTGACATAATAAATAACATTGTTATTAATAATAATTTTACTCACCGAAATCATTAGGCACCTTGCGATTTCACTAACAGAAATGTTTTGCTCGTGCAAAACAATAATCTGAGCTTTTTAGAATATAGTTAAATGATGCATGGTACAAGTTAAGCAATTTATAACAATCATAAAATTCGAAGTGTAAGTAATAAAGAAGGAGTATAGGTGTAATTGCTAATGCAGACTGATTTATACATAAGTTCACAATTGAAGGCAGGAATATATTTTAAAAGCGGGTAGTCGGCTTCTAAACTAGCAAATAATTATAAGTAGGCAAGAAACTTGTAGTAGATTCTCAAACTAGTCAGATTATGATTTTATTCAGTTAGTATATTAACTCTAAATTACAAAATCTCAAAAACAATATTTTAGTAAACTCTTGTTTCGAACTCAAACCATTTGTTACTACAGGTTGATTGCTTACCAGTTGCGCCACGGGAGCAACTGACTTGTAACGCGAAATCATGTTATAGTATCATTTAGTAGACGTTAGCGCTACGAGTTACATGTTTGCGTGGCTGTCATTGTGAGCAGTACGTACAGTAGCGATATAGTTTTATTGTGTGCGTGACTGGTTACTTATCTCCTTTGGCGACCGTACATACTATAATATATGATTTTTATACCAGGTATGTACATCGTATTCACGTAACATAATCCATACTAATATTATAAATGCGAAAGTAACTCTGTCTGTTACGCTTTCACGATGAAACGACTGAACCGATTTTGATGAAATTTGGTGTGACAATAGCTTGAACCCCGGGGAAGGACATAGGCTACTTTTTAATTCGCAACTTCGCTTGCATCCACTATAACCGACATCCACGCGGACGAAGTCGCGGGCAAAAGCTAGTATAGTATAATTCTTGTAAATGCAAATTGTAAACATTATTTTTTGAAAAGAGTAAGTATGGAGTTTCTTGCCCATTCTTCTGTATACGAAACTACCATTTGGAATGGGCAACTAGATTCAATTTTTGCAATATGACGTTCAAAAGTGCCTTAAATGGTCTAATTGAAATAAATGATTTGACTTTGACTTTGACTTTGTGTATGTGCAAGTGTGGATGTGTACATTATGTATCTCACACATCAATAAAAGTTTGCGATCACTTTGAAAAATCGAAATCTTTTTTGTTACGGTCCTCTTCGTTTTAGATTCTTTATTATAAAATATAGATTTAGAATACAAGTCCGTGATAAGACCTGTCGTACTGTATGGATCGAAATGTTAGGCCGTGAAGAGGATGGATGAAAAAAGATTGCACGTAGCGGAGATGAGAATGTTGAGATGGATGTGTGGAGTTACCAGAATGGATAAGGTGAGAAATGAATATATTAGAGGAAGTTTGAAAGTGGCGCCAGTGACAGAAAAGTTGAAAGGGAATCGTTTGTCTTGGTATGGGCATGTGAAGAGACGAGACGAAACTCATGTGACCAAAAGAGCTATGAATTCAATTGTTTTTCCATATAAAAAGTCTTTCAGTCCTAGCTTACGCTCATTCAGAAATCTAATTTAGTCAATTTTAACGGATCTAAAATACTGTTTCGCGAAAAGTTGTGATTGAAAAAATGCCAAGAGGATTATCAGAAGTTTTACGAGTAAGAATAGTAACTTTAAGGGAAGAACGATGCACCACGAGAGAAATAGCACGCAGAGTTGCTATATCCCAATCCTGTGTCGTGACCACGTTGCAGAGGTACCACGGGATGGATAATTTAGCTGACCGACCCCGCAATAGTTGCCCAACTGTATTGACTGCTGCCCAAAAGCGCTATATTAGATTGCTGGCAGCCCATGACCCAACAATCAACGCTACTAAAATAAAAGCAGAAGTTCGGGCCGCCTCTGGGCTTAAAGTTAGCACTCAACTGCTTGCACCAGGCTGGATTACGAGCACGGAGGTCTTGGCGAGCTCCTCTGAATTCCCGGCAACATCAACGACGGAGATTGCAGTGGGCTAGGCTTCGGCAAAATGAAGAAGAGAACATTTGGCAAAACTGTCTCTTAGTTGACGAATCGCGAATCAGTATCTACTCATCCAGATAACCAACGTGTCCATGACTGGAGAAGACCAGGACACCGTGAAAGGCAAAGAACTGCCACTGAAACAGTTCAGCAAGGCGGGAAATCGGTGTCATTTTGTGGGGTGGTATTATGGTTGAAGCTAGAACGCCTTTGATCCCGTATCGAGGATTCATAACGCTAGACATGTATAGAGCAGTACTGGTCGAAGATAATGCGCCCGCCCATCGAGCTTAACGAGTCAATGCTGCTCTCCGAGAATACGACATCACAAGGTTAGACTGGCCTGCCGACTTGCCTGACTTAAACCCAATAGAGCACGCGTGGGATGCTCTTAAGCGAGCAGTTTGGAACCGGCAGCCACGTCCCCAGACAGTGCCAGAGCTCAGGGAAGCCACTATTCAAGAATGGGACAGTTTTGAAATGCTGGATAACTTGATTCTCAGCTTGCCCAGGAGGATCGTCGCATGTGTTCGAGCCAGGGGAGGAGTTATATTATATTGAATATAAACCTTTTATTAATAAATTGTTCTTTTAAGTTTGATTAAATAGTCTTTTTCTGTTCCAATTACATTATAATTAATTACTCATTTTTTTTTATAAAAAATGAAATATAGTTTTATGATTTAATTTTAAACAAGTTATTTCTATTTAAAGAATACACACAACAAAGATTTTTTTCCTGATAAAGTTCAATTTAAAAAAATATATCAGCTTATGCTTATCACAATTTTTTTTTAATAATAATAATAATAAATTTTATTGTCAGGCAACTGAGGCACATAGAAAAAATACACAAATAATCTTAGACAACCATAAACTAATACATATAAAAAAACCTTATCAACTACCTATACCTATTATTACCTTTTTTGATGTGTGTATGTGTATATGTTGTGTTAATTCTTGTCATTCTTGTCCCAGTATTTGGCAACGCCTTTATTAACAACTCCAACGAAACTCTAAATAATATTTCACTTTTAACACATTACTCTGAATACTCAATACTTTATTACATTCGACAATGAGTTACTAACTAAAGAGTTACTTTCACATAAAGCGTAAGCGATAGAGTTACTTTCACATTAATAATGGTAGTATGAAAGTATAATATGTATAATAATAATAATAATATTTGGGGACATTTTCACACACGGCCATCTGACCCCAAACTAGGCAGACCCTGTACTATGGGTGTCAGACAGCTGATATACATACACAAATACATTTTTTTTTGTAAATACATACATATATAGATAAACAACACCCAGACACAAGGCAAACACAAGTGCTCATCACACAAATGTTTACCCTGGGCGGGAATCGAACCCGCAACACGCTGCGCAGCAGTCGATCGCTCAGCCACTGCGCCAACCGTGTCGTCAAACGTCGTTAGTATGGATTGTTATGGAACCTGTCGGGCGCACTAAATAAGTAAGTAGGAGAGAGGAAGCTTAATATCTAATTTTATTAATATTAACAGATAGCTTTAATATAATAGCTTAGCTTAGCAATTTTTTTTTTGCTCTTTGCACTCACACCCCTCACAACACATAATGATAATAGCAAACTAAAACATTTCCGTTCCATACATTATCGCTCATAACAGTTTAACTCTAAAGCTTCCCAAACCACGTGAAATACTCATTAAGGACACGGCAATCATTTCTGTGGTTCCACACACAATTAGTTTAGCAGCTCGCCTAAAAACTTTGGCCATTTGAAAATTTCCTGCTGAACTAATATTGTTGGTAAAAGGTGGTTACGGTGTTTTTCTAATTTTCCTAATTTCCTTTCTTGGTGCATTATATTTAGGAAAAGTTTTAGTTTGAATTTTTACTTAGGCATACCTAAACATATTTTTTTACAGCCAAGTCAAGTAAACCAACCAGGTACCGACAGCGTCATCAACTGCTTACCCCCCCCACGCACTAGAATTTCTTCGGAAAGCGGGTGAGCAGTTGATGACGCTGTCTGTACCCTACTTGCCATGTGGTAACACATTTTAATAATTTATACTGTGTTTCTATATTTTACCAATAGCACATATTATCTTGACTGTCAACTGTCAACTATGTAGCGACGCTCCTCCTCAATGTTGTATCATTAACAGATCAACAACAGAGCCCATGGCTGAACGCATACCCCTAAAATGCTGGTCCAGGCCTGGTTTGGGGGAAGCGTCAAATAAATGTTCTTTTTTTTATCAATAACCGTGACCGTTGGTTTTGAATCCTGTAGGTTTGTCGTTTGCTCATTAGTATAGCATAGAGAAGGAATAAGTAATGTGTATATATGGCATACAAACAGTGTGGTGATAAATTTAAACTCGGACACCGAAGAAACTTCTTTTTAAAGTTATAACAAAATACACCTGCTTAGCCTTTTCCCCATTATGTTGGTGTCGGCTTCCAGTCTAACCGGATGCAGCTGAATACGTGTTTTACATGGAGCGACTGATTGTCTGACCTCCACAACCCAGTAACTGGGTAACACGATACCCCTTAGTAGGACTGGTTGTTAGACTTTCTGGCTTCTGACTACCCATAACGACTGCCAAAGATCTACGAATGACAGTCGGAACCAAAACATCGTCGTCGTCGTGTAACAAAATAAATCCTTTTAAATTCAGACCCATTACAAATTACTCAAAAACATTTCCACAATAACTTGCTGAAAATATGGTAGAACAACATTTTAATAAAAGGTTAATTACACGCGTAAGTATCTACTTATTCAAATAAACATCCAAGACTACTGAATAATTAAAATAACAAAAACAAAACTTTTAAATTTGAAACTCAACGCGGTGAAGTTTCATCTGGAATATTCTAAGTCAACATCTAATTTATAGTAACTTTTCATGATATTTCAGTCTGGAAATGTATTCACCGTGTACTCGCGTGGGTATACAATAAAATAGGTAGCTAATCAAACGTTCTTCGTGCTATTATGAACTTAATATACCTAGCCTTGTTACGAGATTGGAATCTACAAGACTAACGCAAAATTTAAGCTTGGTGTTCACTGAAAATTGCTTTGCTTTTTTTTTACTTTTCTGATTGGACCTCATGAATAATGCTAATGTAGAAATGATCTAGGGGTGAAGATTGTAAATCAACGGTAAAGATTTCAATTGCACGCAATTTTTCTTTGCCATTGCGTTGTTCAAAGTTCTTTCTAGAATTACTAATATGTTAATTTATTTTAGTTTGAATCCTAAAACACAGCATGTTTTATCGTAAATATAATATATATGGGCTAAGATTAATAACACGCTAGAAGTGAAGCTTTTTTGGTTAAGTTCTTACCTTCTTAACTTAGAAAGAAAATCTGAAAGCAATCTCTTCATACCTATTACGTGACTTCGTGAGCACACGGTAACCCAAGGTGGTTCCCCTATTCCCCGTTTATTAATGTGTTCAACCTCATTATTATTCTAACCTACTCATTCAAACCTGCCCAATCTCGCGTTTCTTCATTCTTTATGCAGCACGGTGCATGACACAACACATTTTTCGCGGTCCCTCATGAACGCTCGCATTTCATCGTGTTCATTTAATATCATGATGTTTATTTAAATAGTCTGGACCATTGTGTTGCCCAATTCTTCAACAGGTCATGGCAACTTATTTTAAGAGTATTTTTTTAGTTTTCAAACTTGTTGCTTCGTCTTTGTATCAATGTTCTACATAACTATGACTGTGATTACGAACAATCTATGGCCTATTTAATGCACGTGACAATCCGACAATTTTGTCAGTTTTAGACAAATAATAATCTGGCAATTGTCGCTTCTAAAAGTTTAATAAAGGCGCCAATTGTCGGATTTTACAAGTCGAGTCTCTAAGAAAATATTCTCTGACTTAATTGTCATAATAAATGACAAATTTGTCTTTTTCTGACATATTTGTCAAATTACAATATCGTGGCATGCCTAAGAGATAACATGAGGGTAATATAAAAAAAAATACAATTTTACGTCTATTTTGACTTGCACTTTGTTTTTGTTGGCTATTTGAATTTTTTTTTTTTTAATATGTGGGGACGTTTCACACTAGGCCATCTGACCCCAAACTAGGAAGACCCCTGTACTATGGGTGTCAGACAGCTGATATACATACACAAATATATTTTAAATACATATATATATATATATATATATATATATATATATATAAATATATATAGATAAACAACACCCAGACACAAGGCAAACACAAGTGCTCATCACACAAATATTTACCCTGGGCGGGAATCGAACCCGTAACACGTACAATTGATGATGCTTTACAAAAACTTTAAAAAATATATGATGTACATACATTACCATGTAAACTTCCACCAAAAATTGGTTTGAACGAGATCTAGTAAGTAGTTTTTTTTTCAATACGTCATAAATCGTAAACCGCAATTTACCTTTCATTCAATCAATTCAAATATAAAAATATTTTTTTTATATTATGTTACTTGCTGCTACGGAACCCTTCATGGGCGAGTCCGACTCGCACTTGGCCGCTTTTTTTCTTACTCCTCTGCTGTTTTTTTTATGCTGCGCTCTATTGCTCGTTGGCAAACCTTAAGTTTGGACTTCTGAAAATTAGTCAAAATCCAAGTCTATAGGACCGTTTGTGCTTTGTGACTAAATTAGTAGGTAGGCAGGTATACTCTAGCCCAGAGTGAGCGTAGTTCCAACGTTGAGCCCTACGCTTAACTATACTTTACATAGTACTAACTTCACTCTCTGTCATACACGCTTTGCGGCAGATTGCACTCAATCTCAGTGTAAGAACTTTGTCTGATACCCTCTGTTCGTGTTTAATTTTGCACCGGCACTTGAGTTAAGTAAAAGGTGCGAATCTTGTGACACTTAAGATATAAACTATTTAGGTACCTACCTTAAATTTTGACAAACATTTTAACAACTTTGCTAAATATTAGCTTTTGCAATCTTGTTTTAGTTTTACACACAAATAACGCCTACAGCAATTTAGAAAACAATCCCTAAAGTCTAGAATATTATTATTTAGGTATATGAAAAATGGGTCTTACTAAATACATTTAATATTTTAACTCAGTAACGTCCAATAAGTTGTGAACTTTACTAAAATACCAATGTAATGAGCTATGTTTTAAAAAATCAACGTATCAAGTTTGTTCCAGAATGTTCGCCGAAATAGTTATTATATTCTTTTATGTTCGTCGAAAGAGTTATTAAATTCTTTATCGAATCCATACTAATATTATAAATGCGAAAGTGGGTTTGTTTGTCTGTTACGCTTTCACGTCTAATCTACCAAACCGATTTTGATGAAATTTGGTACAGACTTCGCTTGAACCCCAAGTATCCAAGACTTTGTCTGCATCCGCGATAACCGACAATAACCGAGGACGAAGTCACGGGCAAAAGATTGTAGTTTTATAAATCGCTCGCCAGGTTTCAATGTTCGATTGTTTTGCATTTTGGGACAATATCTTCGATATTTGTAAAGTTGGTCTACGCATTTCATTGCAACCTTCATATTGCACGTATCCTTGCTAAGGTTTTGGGGTGTAACTTTTCTCAATCTCAATTTTTTTATAATAAAACTAGCTGACCCGACAGACGTTGTCCTGTCCCGATCTACCGAACATTTGGATGGGGGATGAAAAGGGGGGGAAAAAGGGGGATGAAAAATAGATGTTGGCCGATTCTCAGACCTACCCAATATGTACACAAAATTTCATCAGAATCGGTCAAGCCGTTTCGGAGGAGTACGGGAACGAAAACTGTGACACGAGAATTTTATATATTAGATGTAACCTTACGTACTCACGGATAACATATATTATAATTTACAGAATCGGGCCAGTAGTTTCTGATATAACTCGTTGGAACAAAAACACAAACTCTTCAGCTTAAAATATTGGTATTGGGTATAAGTACATATTTTACGATCACGGTGTCCATTGCAAAAATATTCACATTGACCATGGCTTCGTAATCAGCACCTTTAATATAAATTCTGTAAGTATATATGTATCACAAAAAAACCTTAATAAAAAAATAACAGCCCCAATTTTGTTTATTTTACCAAAAAAACCAAAACACGTCAAAACTTTTGTCGCAATTTTGTAATGATCACTGAATAATTTTAAAACTACTCTAAGCATAACTTTTGGACGAACATTGACCTGTTTTTTCGGTAGTGACATTTGGCATATAAAATTAGTTAGACGCCATTAATTGTTATTGTTTTAATTAACAACGGATAAGCCAACAACTGTAGTTTAATTTGAAACCGATATCATGTTTTATTAATTAAAATATATGTGGTAAATGTGCTTGGAAGGAACAAAGGTAGGTAAAAATTTATAGTTTCAATTATTGAGATATAAGTTGGCCTGTTGTAACTGAACTAAGGTCATAAGCACTCTCTTAATTCCCAAATTAAATTAATTTTTCCCGCATTCTGAAGTGTTTCAAGTTTCATTATATTCCAAGGATCTGGTGGTAACAATATCTCAGTTGTCTGCACCAAGAGGGGCGAAGATCTCCTTAAAAGCAATTCCACTTTGTGAATTTTTCATCGCATTATGGTAGCTATAAAAGTCGTGCGATATTTTATTATCACCGTTTTATGGGCGGTAAGGTTAATAAAAGGAATTATTTCAATTACAACTTCATTTTTTCTTTGAATATCATTCGTGTGGGTCTTGTGGGGGTCGTCATACGTTTATTTTATGTGGCAGGGTTATTTCCCGACAATTTCGTTGAATTTGTCAACTCAATTTACTTAATTGTTTTTCTTATAGTTTTTTAAGACTTATGAACTAAACATCTTATTCCTGTTGTCTCGTTAAAGGAATGATAAAGGTATCATTCTTTTGTCTTAGGTTTTGTAGAAGAAATTTACTATAATACTACTACCTAATCCCAACGGAGATATAGCCAAGTATGTAGGACTATATAGTGCACAAATACAGGTGTACTACTTCTTTCCTCACTCAAAATACGATAGGACGGCAATCGTATCGGATACGATATGACCATCACCTGTACATAAGTTCAATGCACAACAAACATAATACTGCTGGGTAGCCAGCAACTAAAGAACTTCCTATTTTTCTAAAAGCGAAGCGAGGATGATGCGATGAAGCGAAGTTTTCCACTTGTTTAGTAGGTTTTAAACTTGTGTGTTGTAAAATAAAACAAACGGTAGGGTAACGTTTGTTTACTTTTGCTACACAAGTTACCTTTTCTCTTCTCTTCTTTTAAAAAACGTTGCCCCACACTAGAATTTTCTCCTGTGTCGTGGATGCGTTTACAAACATATAAACTCACATACACAAAACCTACTAAACAAGTTTAAAACTTCGCTTCATCACAGCTTGAGAAGCTACTAGAGTACTACATCGTGAAATAACTGTCTTTGATTCAAGTGTAAGTTCTATTAGTTCCGTAGTTAAAGAACATTACTTATGCTTGAAATGCTAAACTTTGAGTGCTCAAAGCCGTTAGTCATTCATTACAGGCGTGTTAACACTAGTAGGTACTTAATAAATCCTTTTACTTATTTCTTTTTGAGGTCGGACAGACACAGTTTGTTTGTAATGAATAAACTCATAAAATAGTTAGACATTTTGTTTCACCTATTGAAAGCTAAATGATTAGCGAGTAACATTATTTTTTCTTCTCTGCGTGTTTTTGCAATCAGACAAAAGTCAAATCATTTATTTCAATTAGACCATTAAAAAGGCACTTTTGAACGTCATAATAAAAAAATATAAAGTTGATTCTAGTTGCCCATTCCAAAAGGTAGACGAAGGAGGTAGAGGGAGACGTAGACTATAAGCAAATTTGTTGTATGCGCTGTGTCATGTCGAGTGTGCCTCCCAGTGGAGGCAGCTCCTCATGGCTAAACCTGGTCTGGTCCCAGGATCATACGCCGTTTCAAAGTGAACGTGTAACATAGGCTTTATTTTATAATCAAAAAGTTTGGGATCCGTATAATAAGACGAGACGAGACGAGTGCTAGTCTGTAATAAACTCTCTAGACAGTCGTTAAAATGATTGAATTGACCGTGATATTTTGAATGACACATTTTTGATGGATTTTCTTCTGGATCCCATGAAATTAATGGATTCCCCTTTACCTATTCCTAATTATGCTAGTTACTGCCTTATTGGATCGTATGTGCTTACACGCAGAGGAAAATGGCGCTTAGGCGTGAATTTCATTATATCTATAAACGTCTTTATTGCGTCTTTAGTCTAATAGTCGTAAGTGCGACTACTGAGCATGAGGTAGGTACATTTCCCAGGTCATACAAAGTGTTAGAGCCGTGTGGTGCCGGCCGCGAATAGCACCATCCCATTTCTACCCATGGGTGTCGTAGAAAGCGACAGAGGGATATTGGCCAGAGGATGGGCAGCAGCGTCCTTCTGAGTATCATAAAACCTACTGCGATCGCCAACATGCATCGGCCAAGCATGGCGATTACGGCTGAACCCTCCCTTGGGGGGAGATCTATGCCCAGCAGTGGGCTTCTAATGGTTGAAATGACAAAGTGTTATTGGTTTGTATGACCTGGAAAATGTACCTCATCTGAGTTTTTTTCCATAGTAATTTCTCAGTAGCAGCCTGAAACCTGGATTTATGCCCATTTGATGGCAACAAGCTCGACCCTTATTACGTGGGACATAAACGTACTGTTGAAAATGAGGGTGTGCACCTTTCTATTCAACCTTTCAATGAATACAGGTATGAATATCATGTTATATTTGTCTCTTTCCATCTTATTATAGAAATCAACGTGCTCAAGCTAAACGGAAATAGCACATACCATTACGAAAAGGTTAATCAGCAACGATCGACGTAAGTACTCAACTAACGTCATTGGAGGTTTCTAATGCACCCCAAAATCTTAGCAAGGATACGTGCAATATGAAGGTTGCAACGAAATGCGTGGACAAACATTACAAATAGGTATCGAAGATATTGTCCCAAAATGCAAAACAATCGAACATCGAAACCTGGCGAGCGATTTATAAAACTACAATCTTTTGCCCGTGACTTCGTCCTCGGTTATTGTCGGTTATCGCGGATGCAGACAAAGTCGTGGATTCTTGGGGTTCAAGCTAAGTCTGTACCAAATTTCATCAAAATCGGTTTGGTAGATTAGACGTGAAAGCCTAACAGACAAACAAACCCACTTTTGCATCTATAATATTAGTATGGATTCGATAAAGAATTTAACGTTAAAGGGCACTATTACAATAGTGTCAGAATGGTCTATCATTGATTTCATAATTGTTGATTTTGACAAGTTTGGTCATCTAATAATGGCGTCATTATGACTTTCCAATGGTCAACCACTGATACTTATTCCATTGAAAGAAATGATATAGAATGGTAATCTCGTACAAATGAATGACTGACTAAAGTTTACGAAGTTCTTACTACTTCAGATCGCCTATAACACTTATAAATAATATGTAAAAATATATATAAATGAAATCTGGCATGAATAAATGTTCAAATCATCATTTCTACTAACGGGTTTCATAATAATGGCAATACGACAATTTCATTATAACACGATTATAGATTATAGATAGCAAATTACGAACATAATGCAAAATGACAATGAGATCGTGTTGGAATGACGAAATTATAAAAATAGCAGACTTGGCCCCCAGTAGATCCGAAGATTAACCGGAATGAACAAACAGCGGCGGCGAGGAACTTTAATTTATAACATGTGCTGATTTCTATTAAAAATTTCTCAGTAGCAGCCTACAGTTTGTAAGTCAGTGGTGTGACGCCCCGGTGTCTCGGAAACCACAAAATTTCATTTTTTTCTGCGCCCGATTTTTTCTTTTTTTTTTGATGGGACAAGCCCGCCACACTAATCTCATGCCACTGCTACTTCGGAAAGCCAGAATGAACAGTGGCGACCACTAGAAAATCAATCCAAATGCACATTAGTCAGGGGCATTAGCTAGTTACAGTTAAATAAATAAAAATAAAAATAAAATCATTTTATTTCAGCCATATGACGTATTTTCATACATTTCACCCATAGCAATTAACTACATGTGACAAATAATAATAAATAAAAAACACAAAAAAAAACACACACACACACACAAACACACTATCGGCAATTTAAACAAAATCAATAGCAAGTTCGTTGGCTATGTTTTTAATGTTTCTTTTTGCCATCGCAGCAAATTTTTAACATAGGTAGCTATTTTATAAATAGACTATATTAATTTACTACCAAAAGTTCCAAAAGTCGCTACACGTTTTACAGATGGTAACGTAAGTATGTTTTGTTTTAAGTTGAAATCTGCGCAAATACAGCGGCGGTATGAGGACATTACCGTGGGAAACATAAAATAAATGCGAACCAACACACAATTTGTTCAGTGGAGTGTGTATGTTGCGACAGACCTGAGTATGACAAAACACAGGGAGCTTCTGTCACACCGGAGCATAATTCTGATAGGTACATTTGAGAAAATTAGGGCGTATATCACCATTTTTTTATACACAATATAGATAAATCTTTTATCCGTGAAATAAAATTGGCGTGACAGTTTTTATATGGATAAGACTTATTCAAAGTGTTGAAGAATTAAATATGACTTCTCTAAGATAATAAATAATTAAATTAGTGTAATTTTCGGTTTCAATGTAAAATTGTCATAAGATCACACGGTATGTTCGCCGAGCAGCTATGCGACGCCTTAGCCCGCGCTTCACCTGACGCTGCAGGTACATGCGTATGATGCGTGAACACGAAGTATAAAAGCTTGATGAAATTTACCCTTAGCAGGCTTAGATTTCTATTGTCGCCACAGTAAGTATTGACAATTCAGTAGATGTTTAACTATGTTCAATAGGTTTATTATCATCATCATTCCACAGTCCGTCTTCACCATTGCGCGTCGAAGCAGCACGCTGAAGTGAATGTGGGCCGGCCACGCCTGCAGACAGATAGACGGTAGATGGAGCAAACACGCTTTAGAGTGGAGACCGCGTTTGGACAAGCGTAGTGTGGGACGTCCTGCGGCATGATGCCGATGGGCCGACGATTTGAAGAAGGTGGATGACAGCGGATGGATGTAGGCTGCCCAAGAACGGGTTGGTTGGCAATCTCTGGGGGAGGCCTACGTTCAGCAGTGGATGGCAACAGACTGATATTGTGTGTTAAATTTGTTAAGACACCGTTACATACAGAAACTATCAAAACCTGTGAATAACTTAAATCCTGCTAAAAAAAAAAAGCTCCTCTGTTACACAACGGTGTGAAAGGCTGCCAGTAAGACAGAGAATTTTACAAAATGTTCGCTGTATTTGTGTAAAATGACACGAATACTGTTTGTTCATGTAACGACATACTTTCAGTATGAGTTAGGATTTTTGAAGCAGTTATAACAATTTCAACTTAATAAAACTTAAGTATCATTAAGTTTTCTTTTGCAAATCCTTTTAATTTCCATATCAATGGGTCGGTATAAGAACCGTTAATATCTACGTTATTTTAGTTTGATGAATAAACAGCATTATGCAAAGAAGAAACGTTCAGTTTTGTCAAAATCAACTTAGTACAAAGCGGTACTTCATTTTCCTCTAGAACCATTGAACACCATATTCCCACTAATTCTCACTGAACCTAACCGGTGGTTTCTCGAACGAAAAGGGGAATGCCGATTTTAGGCCCAAGACTGCCCACGAAATTCGTTTTATTGAAAAAACTTATAAAAATTTTACGTAATTAACTCTGCTATTCACGACGCAATACAAGTTGGAAACATTAAAAAATAAATAAAAGTAACTATTATGTTAAAAAGTTAATTAGTTAAGCTCACGTCTATTATCTGTGAACCTTACCTACGATTTTGATATTATCTATGTATCTGTGGCTGTACTGAATAAAGTGGAATTACGTTTTTTTATGTAAATAGAATATCACAGTTTCATTTGAATATAATCCTAAACCATAATAGCGATTTATAATCGACTTAGAATACTTACTATAATAAATTCAATGATCTACATAATGCGCCGATCGATACTTTTCTTTTATGTAATGGCTACACTAAAACTTGTCAATTGACAATAGAAGTGTCAATGTCAATAGCTATTTACTTACATTACTTTGCTTGCCTTTGCATCATAGTGATCTGTGCGTGTATTTTGCTAATAAAAATCGACTTTTCTGACCATGAATACTGACTCTGGCGACTCTCCTAAACCTGACGACCACGGCCTGAATATGGATTCCGCTCCTGCTGATAACGACAACCCCCGCGACAACTTGGATTTGATGTCAGTATCTATCGATGACCCCGGCATTCAACCAGGTTCGAGTTCTTCACAGCAAACAACTGTTACAAGTGGATATGTACGCTGTGTTAATTGTAATTTAAACATATCAAGAATGCGAAGACATCCATTAGAAATCTTTGAAGTTCAATCTTTCATACAAAGATGGGTGGGACAGGTAATAAGTAATAAGTTTCACAACTGGAATATAAATATGCAAATAAGATGAGCATATTACCATCTAAAATCTCAAATACTATAATATGCTATAATAATTATGTTATGTAGGAAGAGTTTGCAATAACTTTATAACACTTGTGTACGGCACATTAAAAAATAAAAAACCTTATAGTTTGGAAACTCTGACTTTTTTTTAATAAGTTTCTTTTGCCAATAAATTATTTGTGGTCTATACTAATATTAGCATTCGGTCTTACATGTGGGCACTCAGGGCCTAAGTCACTATGGCAGCCTGGCATTCCCCTTTAATGAAGTGCAGTCCATCTTCTCTCACTTTTATTGCTATGGGATAACAATTCGACACGAATCGATAAAAGATTCGGATTCGGATTCGAGAAGAGATCGGGCAGTTGTAATGTTTCTCTGGGACTCGTCGAGCTTCGTTACCATGACGCTTTTCTAGTGGTCGCCACTGTTGATACTGGGTTTCAGAAGTAGCAGTGGCATGGTAGAAGTGTGGCGGGCTTGTCACATCAAAAAAAAAAAAAGAAATCGGGCGCAGAAAAAAATGTAATTTTGTGGTTTCCGAGACACCGGGGCGTCACACCACTGACTTACAAACTCTAGGCTGCTACTGAGAAATGTTTAATAGAAATCAGCACATGTTATAAATTAAAGTTCCTCACCGCCGCTGTTTGTTCATTCAGGTTTATCTCCGGAACTCCTGTGTGATTCTGTTAATTCTTTCGCAAATAGGAAGCGGCGTTATGCTTCAGGGCTATAACCTATATTTTATTACCTAAATAATTAGAGCTCCTTAAGAAAAACTACGCAGACGAAGTCGCGGACAAAAACTAGAAATCAATAAACTTTGCCAGACCTGGGAATAAAACCAATGCTCAGCATTCTTAGTTACCCTAAAAATTATTTAACTCACAACAATCATAGTGAGTTTTGTGAGTGCTACAAAAACTTTTTTTTAATCAATAATCATTCTAAAAGACAGTTTTGGGTACCGTATCTAACATAAACGCCCACAATAGCAGCAAATAATCCGGCTTTAAGCAATTTGGTTCTAGATTAAAAACCATTTAGGAATAGCGGAAAAACAACTTCGGCAGAATTAAATGTTTAATTCCATTTCAGTGTACCGTGCGTAAATTTCTTACAACAAAAAAATATTATTGCCACCTAAACGGTGGTGTAAATGGCATCATAAAAAGGCATGATCTCTCCCTAATGATAATATAAAGGTGATAATAAGGACAATGTCATTTGGATAAGATATTCAAAGGCAAAATACCGCAAATTGTTTAGCTCAAGACGATGTTCAGGATTGGTTGGATTAGGCACGAAATACTCCCGCCTTAGGACCTGGAGGCGAAAGTACTCGCGTCACTGTATCGGTGGCCCGAGGAAGCGCGGGCGCGGGGCGATCGAACGATGCAGCGACATAATATGGAGCTGCGTCGGTATCAGCTTCGCGAGGTCCTGGTGGCGGAATGGCGGGACAGGCTTTCACGCCCTA
This sequence comes from Charanyca ferruginea, assembly GCA_947361185.1. NCBI lineage: Eukaryota > Metazoa > Arthropoda > Insecta > Lepidoptera > Noctuidae > Charanyca > Charanyca ferruginea. Next base: position 8,127,213 of record OX376070.1, read on the forward strand.
CGGCTGGCCACGTCACTATCGAGGTGATCCGGTCGGTGATCGTTTCGGGTGACGCAGGTGCTCTCGGGGCATGGTTGTTTCGAGAAGTACCCGTGTTGCATAAACAGGGAGCCGGACGCCCGGTGTGACCACTGCGTTGACTGCCGGGAGAACATGCCATATGGGTCGTTCAGTCATGGTAAAGCTACGCTTGCCGCGGTCGGTCCGTAGATGGGTGACCATCCATTTCCGGAAATGCCCCGGAAAGCACGTAAAGCTGATGGTCCAGGACAGTCTTACCAAGGGATATGATAAAAGTGCTCCGCTTACCGGGTTGGTCCGTAGATGGGTGACCATCCATTTCTGGAAATGCCCCGGAAAGCACGTAAAGCTGATGGTCCAGAACAGTCTTACCAAGGAATATGATAAAAGTGCTTCCCAGTAAACTGGGTTGTGGGGGGTCAGATAGAAACATCATCATCATCATTATGTCCACCTTTACCCCCCCCCCCCCCTTAGCCTAAGCTAGCTGTAATCGCCATGCTTGGCCGATGCATGTTGGCGATCGCAGTAGGTGTTATGATAGTCAGAAGGACGCTGCTGCCCATCCTCTGCTCAATATCCCTCTGTCGCCTTTTACGACACCCACGGGTAGAAATGGGGAAGTGCTATTCGCGACCGGCACCACACGGCATACGGCCAGATAGAAACACACACACAAAAACACACATCACAGAAACAAAAAAAACCTTAAAAACCTGGTATTCAGCTTCATACACTTGAGACTGGACCCCAACATAATTGAGAAAGGCTAGACAGATGATGAAATCAAATCATTTATTTGCTTAATTGAGGTATAAACAGATGTATGTAAACTCTCTCGTACTTCGTATGATGATGAGTAGGTACCTACAAGTTAATTCTATTATTATTTTGTTAAAAAACTTGGGCCCAGTAGGTAACTAGTTTACCCCGGCATTTCTTCAGTGGCATTTCTAACGTCCACGAAAGAAAGTAGACTTTTTTTATCAAGCTACAACAATCTGTCAATTATCTTTGAAAGGTTTTCAACTTTATTACAAAAACATAAGGTTCATATCCATAGGCCAAAGAACTAAGGTCACCGACATAGCTCTCGGAATATGCAAGTTGAAGTGGGTAATGGGCCGGCCACATCGCTCGAAGAACCGATAACCGATGGGGAAGAAAGGTTCTCGAGTGGCGACCACGAACCGGAAGACGCAGCGTTGGTAGGCCTCCCACCAGATGGATTGACGACATCGTCAAGATCGCTGGTAACCGGTGGATGCAAGCGGCAGGTTGCCGCTCGTTGTGGCGTTCTATGGGAAAGGCCTACGTTCAACAGTGAACGTCTTTTGACTGATGATGATGATGATGATGATGAAAGTTCATATTCAATTGGGAAAAATTTGTAGTCTGTTGTGGTATTGCTTCATCATCATCAGCCAGAAGACGTCCACTGTTGAACAAAGGCCTCCCCCGTAAAGAGGGGGGGGAGGCGTTGCCACAATCCCCACGCTTGGCAGGCGTCTTGGGGATCGCAGTGAGGTTGTTAAGTACACGAAAGCCGCTGCTGCCCGACTTCCGGATTTTCCCTTAGTCGCCTTCGACGACACCCTCGGGATGAAATAGGGGGGGTAATATTCTAGCCCGGACAACCCACAGGCAGGTATAGCTTAATGTGATTAAAATTATTCGTCGCGGTGACCTTTCTACCCTTTATTATTTTTAATGCCATTGGTAAGATTTCTTGCAAATGAGCATTATCTTTTGATAATCACAATCTACGGCACAACTTCAGCGAGGCAGCGAGTTCAGCTTTTTCATTCAAGTTAACAAGACACAACCAACAAATTAAAACGCAATGTGTTTAGCTCTAGCGTTTACTAAATATAAAAACACATGTCAACTATTCAAACAAAATATTATTGGAATTAAATCGTCGCGTCGTTGATAGTCCAATTTCGCGTCATTAACATTGGTGTCGATTCCCTTATTCACAAACTACACTAGAATTAGACATTTGGCATCTCTTACTACCAGGCAGCTGAAGAAAAGGACGGCCACAGACAAGGACTAAGTTAGAGATGTCAAATTAGTTTTTCCCTTGAATTTCACAGTGTTTTTAATCAATACGTTCTGAAATGACAACTATAATTGTATGAACATTTTAGATCAACTTAAATTGACAGCTCTTATTAATATAATTATGTATGTTTCTTGTTTTATTGGAGAGAAAGAGATATAAATAGCTTAAAATTAATTTAGTTCGTGCACAACAGATTTGGCACCATTGTCTGCGAATCTCTTCCTTAGTAACCAACAGCGAAAGTGTACATTCGCGGTTTTAGGCGGAAGTGAACTAAGAATTACGCAATATATATTATAATTATGAATACTGAATAACAATAATCTACTAATTATCTTACAAATAATCGTGCAAGGACTGTATATACTGTTAATCTTCGGTTGCACTCATAGTGATGCGCACGTCGTAAGGTTTTCCGAGCCTGCAACAAAGTTGAAATACTTATATTTTCTGCAACCTTGATATTTCAAGTTCTACGGTATAGAACCAAGCACTTTGCTTCCACATTTATTGTGCGAACTGCCAGACTGTGGAATTCACTGCCCGCCACTCAATTCTCCGATACATATAATCTAGATATCTTCAAGCCACGACTGAACCGGTTTATCCTAGGCAAGCGTGCTCCACCTTACGACTAAGAAGCTTATAGATAAAAGTGGAGGCAACACTCTGTGCTCAGACATCAGACGCTCTCTTTCTGAATGCATACATAAGATAAAGAAACACATATCACTGTCTCGTTCTTATGTATGCATTCAGAAAGAGAGCGTCTGCCCACAGTTGGTTTCACTTAGGTGTTCAGAGTGTTGCTTCCACTTTAACCTATAGGTAAGCTTCTTGGTTGCGACCAAACGTAAGCCTATAAGGATATAAAGACAAAACATGAGGTCGTGGTGGCCGTTGGCAGTGGTCAAATCACGCCCCTCTATGTACGAGTTTGTCTCTTACTGTCTAAATTTATCTTGGACACCGTTATCACCAGTGAAGGAAAAACACTAACATCGTGAGGAAACCTGGACTTGTAATTAATATAAGTCTGAAATCATAAATCTATTATCAGCAAGTGTAGCGATCAATGCTCGCCGTGCCTTCTCTGTATGAGAAGAGACCTTTGCACTGCAGTGGGACAATATATTTTATTATTATGTTTTAACTAAATTTTCAGCTTTTCTTTTTGAATTTTCTTTTTTTTTGACATGATATTTAATTATTACGTTTATAGACATTGTTGATTTTAACTAGGTATTTCATGATATTTGCACGTCACAACTGGTGATAAACATGACTGTACTTAATTTTTTTTTCTGCCAACATGCATGCATGTTAATCTCTGTAGGTACTCGTATGTAGATATACGCGTTTTAGCAAATAAAATATTATCTTATCTTATCTTATCATAATTATAAATGAATAACTTAATTAGGTAGTACTTAATTGAGTTTAAAAGTCAATTAAAGAGAAATTAAGTTATTTACAGAAAACATATCATGAATTTGCGGATTCCTGTCACGGATATGTAGGTACATCATTTAAAATGCGGTCCCATTCCTAAGTGTCTTGAAAGATTAAGGTTGTGTCCCAATTTGCGACATTTAAACCGTTATCACAACAAAATTAGTAGATAGGTGTGGGAAAAAAAATGACGTCTTAAATATATTAAATACCAAATATTAGTAAATTACTACTACTACTTCCTAACTATGAAGGATTTCCTTTATAATATACTAGCTTTTGCCCGCGACTTCGTCCGCGTGAATGTCGGTTATCGCGGATGCAGACAAAGTCGCGGATTAAAATGTAGCCTATGTCCTTTCCCAGGGTTCAAGCTATATTCATGCCAAATTTCATCAAAATCGGTTCAGCCGTGTCATCGTGAAAGCTTAACAGACAGAACACTACTTTACACATTACTTTCACATTTAGTGTGGAGGTATGGATTAAAAAAATATATATAAATAAATATGAAAACGTACCAGTCCCTGCCACACTCTCTAATCAGTTGGTTGGTGGTGTCATACAGCTTAGTCTTAACCTCGGGATAACTCTCCAACAAGTCTTCCCATACATTCAGATCCAGGTACACTAGATCGACAACCTGTCCAATTAAAGTTTATTAAAAGAAAGAAAGAAAAAGCATTTATTCGCCCCGCCAGGACAAAAACACACAAAAATAACATAATTAATAAAAGAATCGAAAATTGGTCCTGTACGAGGGCAAAAGGCTCGTAGCTCAGCATGGTGCTGTAACATTAAAAAAAACGTCACAGCGCTGATATTCAGCGCTGGTAGTTAGTCGTAAGTATAGAGCGTAGCGTTTTGTACCACAATAAACTCAAACTCAAAATCATTTATTTCAAATAAACCATTTACAGGTACTTTTGAATTGTCAGTCACTCAGTCAGAAAGTTAAAGCTAGTTGCTCGTTCCAAACAGTAGGTGTCTATGGAGAAGAACGAGCAAGAAACTCCATGAACACTCTTTTAAAATCAATAATATGTTACAAATTTCGGTTACATCATTCATATTGACTCTATGGGTACAATGTGAGAACAATGTAAAGGTGCGTACGGATTAGAGGCAGCCTCGCCTGAGGCACGCACGGCTCGCCCTGTTGCCTCAAGTGCGTACGCGCCTCAGCCCGAGGCGTGCCTTCACGAGCCGTGCGTGGCGAGGCTGCGCACCCCGAGGCTGCCTCTAATCCGTACGCACCTTAACAAGTCGTGTACGACAATACGCTCCTAAACTGGAATCGCCGATGTGAGCAGGGTGTCCGTGAATGGGTGACAATTCATTTCATACAGAGATCCCTCAGTGCCTGAGAAAGCACGTAAAGCCGTTGTTCCTGGCTGTCATTAGTAGATCTTTGGCAATCGTTAAGGGCAGTAAAAAAAACAGAAAGTTTGACAACCAGTCTTACCAAGGGGTAGCGTGTTACCCAGTAACTGGGTTGTGGAGGTGAAACAGGCAGTAAAACACCCCTGCATCAGGTAAGACTGGAAGCCGACTTCAAGATAGTAGGGAAAAAAGCTAGGCAGATGATGACTTTTAAAAACTAACCGTCCGTGTGTAGTAAGAATATCTAAATTGTTCATTGCGGAACAATCCAGACACACATCCAAAATAGCCATTGGTGTACAAAACTGATTTGAAATGGAATTCGCCGCTAAAAAGAAATAATGTCATATTTGAAACCTCAGATTATGAAATAAAAGGCAGATAGACCGCGGGGAACACTGAGAGTGAAGCCAAAAAAAGCAAATACAAATTTAAAAGCGTATTTAAAAGCGTACGAGTCAGTGTAGCACGAAACAACACATCGTTAAAAAAAAAACAAATAAAAATGCAAATACAAATTCAAAAGCGAATATAATCACGAGATTGTAGGTATTCGATTTTGAATTTGTATTTGCTTTTTTGGCTTCACTCTCAGTATTCCACACGGTCTATTAGCCTTTTGTTTCATAATCTGAGTTTGAAACTATGTAAGTAATTCAAATAGTAAAGACAACGGATTAATCATATATTTTTTTTAATTTCTCTTATCTTAACAGTCTCTTATGATGCATACTGTATGTCTGTTTTTATTAACTTCTTTTTTTGTCAATTCGTGGACAATGGTGTGGGTTACATGTGTAGTAACATAAATATGGAATAGATTATGTAAGATAACTATATTTCTAAGAGCAGATTTTTCAATAGTCAGTTTTCGATAACTTTTATCTGAGGAATAAAAATAGCGGTTTGACATATTTTCTATACATAAGCTGTCAAACCGCCCATTCTTATTCCTCAGATAAAAGTTATCTGACTATTGAAAATTCAGCCCTTAGTATCGTGCTATTTTAAGAATTTTTAGTTAAGCTTGGCCTGTAACTGATTTTTGTCCCTAACAAATAAAATTAAATAAAAATGAGGAGCTTATTTCCAGGAGCTCAAAATCTATTGTTCTCCAAAAATGTTCTCTCTGTACATTGACTCCTATGAGTACCATAATTTTATTACCAAAAAATAAATTACTAAAATTATTCCCAGCGGCTCCAAACCAAATTGCGTAAGGTCAACAAAACACAAATTGCCATCATTAATATTATAATTTCATGGTATGGTATGGTATGGTATAACGGGGTGGTGTCTGCAACTCCACGTCTCAACACGTATTTTGCGTACATAATTTCGTGGTAAGTAGTATCAGTACATAGGCAATCACAAATGAATATGAGTATGTACTTAGACCTTATGCTATTGTAGATGGACAGCGTTTTGTTGTTTCGAATCGAAAACCTGAATTAGGCCATTGTAAAAGAGTTGAGATACGGCGAATGGATTTTGATATTGTAGTCAAAACCACTGCAAAAGCAGAACCATCCCTACTATATTAATTACAGACGCGTAGCAAAACAAAGTGCTTAAATGCGCTGATTATTTTTTAATGATTACATATAAATGATGACTAGAGATTACTTATTTCAGATTTTCAGAAAATTAATTGTTGTGCACCATGTTTGGGAGAGACCAAAGACACGATGAATGGATTGAGTTAATGATAGTTTGGCTACAATAGGGGACAAAACTGAGTCAATAGACAATCGAGATGTGTGAAAAAAGAAGCTTTCAAATGAACTTATTCATCATCATTATCACTTCAGCTTACTATAATTGGTCCACAGTTGGACGTAAGCTTACTCCATGGTGCTGCCAAAACAATCCAACCCACAATCAAATAATTAGTTAATAATTATGTCTAACTAATTAAACATGCTAAAGGTGTTGCATTACAATACAGAAATAACGGTTCAATGTTATGCTTAGAATAGATTGAATAATATTATTAATATTTATTATTGTGTTCTATTTTATTGTTTTTAAGTATGTACAACAATATTTACAATAATAATAGAAAAAAAACCTATAGTGTTAAACTAAAAAAAAAACTAACACAATAAAGCATCATAAAATTGGTCCACATCGCCGTCATCTGAAAATGTACACAAGAGACTGGCGGCATAGCCACGTTCGATGGCAATTCTTAATCTCTGACCAAAGTAAAAACCAGCTCTCATCTCTCTATTTATTATTTAATTTAATTATCTAAGTATATATCATATATAGGGTGACTGGTAATTAGTGTACGATACTTAAACACGTGATTGTGATCATGACAACAAATAACTTTCCCAAAGAAAACATGTTTTTAAACTGGTTCTCTTTTATCATATTTATCACAACAGCCGTATGAAACTCACGCGCGCGCACGCCTGTGACCTAATGTGAACCAGTACAAAAAAACATTTTTTCTTCGGGAAAGTTGTTTGTTATCATGAACACAATCACGTGGTTAAGTATCGTACACTAATTACCAGTCACCCTATATAAATTATCTTTTAAGTATGTATTTGTGTATGTGTATCAGCTGTCTGACACCCATAGGGGTCTCCCGAGTTTGGGGTCAGATGGCCATGTGTGACATGTCCCCGGATATTATTATTGTTAATTTCAGCTTGTATTGTCTCACTGCAGGGCAAATGCCTCTCTTTCTTCTTTCCAACCTCTCTGTCTAGAGATTCCTCCTGTAGGCGTCAAACTTATCCCGCCATCTTCGCCTAGGTCTCCCTCGATCTCGCTGGACGTTTTTCGGGACCCACATTGTGGTTGTTTTAGCCCATGATCCGTCATTGTGGTTGTTTTAGCCCATGATCCGTTCGACATGCAGAAGATAATAATAATAATATGTGGGGACATTTTCACACACGGCCATCTGACCCCAAACTAGGGAGACCCTGTACTATGGGTGTCAGACAGCTGATATACATACACAAATACATTTTTTTTTTTTGTAAATAAATACATATATAGATAAACAACACCCAGACACAACGCAAACACAAGTGCTCATCACACAAATGTTTACCCTGGGCGGGAATCGAACCCGCAACACGCTGCGCAGCAGTCGATCGCTGAGCCACTGCGCCAACCGTGTCGTCTACGTCGTCTACGTCTACGTCTAGATGTGGCCGGCCCAGACCTATCTTAAGCTTAGCTGCTTTTTGAGTGACGTCGGCGATTTGTATCTTGGAGCGCAGCACCGTATTTCTAACGCAGTCCGTTAATCTGACCCCCAGGATGCTGCGCTCCATCGCTTAAAATAAAGCATAATTTCAAATTAAGCAACTTAAATATCGAAAATCGTTTTTTTTATGTAAGTTGAATTGTTTTGGCAGAACTTACCCCTGGAATATGGGATAAACAAGGACAAGGATAAACAAATACTTACTATATATCAGTACACCACTTCTCGACTTCACCTTCGTGAATAAAGTATATGATGGTGAAAGTGTCTCCCTCTCGAACTATGCACTTGTCTAGAAATCATAAAGATAGAACTGTAATAATATTCAGACGAGATTTATCTTTAGACCGGAGAGCAGTCCTCCCAACTAGAAACGTTGGCAACGTTGGCAGACCTATAACGCACTTGCGGCACGCTGTATTCCGGCTAACCGTATCGTCTCAGTTCTATTGTGGTCTGGCGCATGTCGTCGTCAATTACAAGCATTTCTTTTCAACCGACTTCAAAAAAGGTTATCAATTCGTCTGTATTTTTTTATTTTTTTTTGTTACCTGGTTTCTTTGGACTGGGTGAACCGATTTTGATGTTATTTTTTGTATTAGAAAGCTAGTGCTTCCCGTGTGGTCCCATTTTAATTTGGTCCAGGTCTGACAATGGCATCCATGAGAAAACCGTATAAGTCTTAAATTTGCATTAAGTATGTGCGCGATTTGTTACGCGATTTCTCCGGCAAACGTAAGCCGACTTTGAAAATTCTTTTTTTTATGGATAGGGTATGCTTCAGGGGTGGTCGCATATAAATTTTATCGAAATTGAATTAACACTTTTTGAAAAACCAACAAATACCCAAAAAGTTTAGATAGACGACGTTTTAGTTTCATCAATCTTTGTAGTAGTTAACTTTCAATCTCTTCTTAATAGATTTGGATAAGAAGGAGGTACTAAAAAGCGGAAAATAAAAAGCTTTTTACAAAAAAGACAACCGCCTTCAAAAACTAAAAAGTGAAAAATAACTTTAGCACAGAACACACATTGACTTTAGTTTCGGAAGTCGGTGGCAATATAAAACAAAAAACAGAACAAAGCCACTGATTTTCGAAACTAAAGTCAATGTGTGTTCTGTGCTAAAGTTATTTTTTACTTTTTAGTTTTTGAAGGCGGTTGTCTTTTTCATTATATTGATGGCTATAATATGCGACAGCAATTACAAATTCAAAACAATAGATGTGCGGCCCACCAAGTCAGTGTGTTGATATTACGAAGTTTTATATAAAAATTGAAATGCGGTCTGCCGCAACGAAACGCCGCTTTGCGGCCAGCCGCCAGTTCTTTCTAGGTCTAAGTCTTAATATGTCAAAAATGACTCCATTTAACTACATTTTTGTCAAAATTGGACGAATTAATTTAGTAGAATTGACCTTCAGGTTTAAAATCTTAGTCTGTTTTTGTATTTCGAACTTTCCTTTCCGACTAAAGGTAGGCAGACTCGTCAGCTGCATAACGGTTCAGCAACGCCCCAACTTGACCAGTCCACTTATCAGCGGCGACCTCGACGATCGCTTCGGAACTTCGGAATCAGCTAGAGAACCAAGCTTAAGGCGAGGCATGGTATAAAACGATATACGTACTTATTTGTCAATCTGGGTCTATTTACAAAGGAAATAGTGCAAAATCACTATCACTACAAAATTAAAAAATTAAAGGAAAAAAATATTAAATTAGGATTAAATTTCATTAAATGAAATTAAAGTTCAATTTATGTTCGTTCGGGCTAATCTCCGGAACTACTAGTCCGATTTTGTAAATTCTTTCGCTAATAGAGAGCCCTGTGGGTCGATTCTGTAAAATACAAACAACAACTCGCATCTCACATCGCTATTCACTCTCGCTTCGCACAAGGTTCAAAATTACCTTGATATATTTGACACTTTGAATCGGGTTCGAGTTCGAAGTGAGCGTCGAAGTGACGGGGAAATTACCTTACAGAATGCCACTTCTTACGTCATCTCATACTTTATCTGTCAAAATCTCCCTGTCAATTTAGTTCAATTCGCTGTTACGCTCGCAAGGGTGGCGCTAGTGTAAATTCGAATTATCAACCGAGTTTTTAGAATGCCAATCAAGAAACTCACAGCGGATTCATATTCGAAGTTTAGAATGAGGTCTTACAGAATCACACCCCTGAATGCTATGGGCTATATTTTTTACCAACTTCAACTTCAAAAAAAAAAAGAGGTTCTCAATTGAACTTTATGATTTTTTATTGTTTACTGTGTTTCTCGATTTCTCCGGCAATTGTAGATTGATTTTGAAAATTCTTATAGATAGCCTGGTGACAATACCATACAACAAACGGAACAAAAGCCGCCAACTTGCGCCAGTTGGCGGCTTTTGTTCCGTTCCATTCAACTTTTTAGTTTTTGAAAGCGATTGTCTTTTTTGTAAAAAGGATTTTGTTTACACTATCAAAAAATTAGGGAACTTTAAAAAAATTCACGCAAATGAAGTAGCGGGTAAGATCTATTAATACTATAATTTTCGAGCCAGTTTTAATTATATTACCTACCTGGAAATATGACCAGTCTATAAAACCTTGCACACAATTGCCTTTTAAAATAATCTGGCAGGTCACGGAACATAGGCGCAGCATCCAAATGATGTATGTACAATGCAGAAAATAGCTCATGACGTAGACATGGGGGCGCTCGGTACGCCAATTCTGGAAGCCAGTCCCCTACGAGAATAAACAAATAGAAACATTGTATCAACCGCATGAACATTATTAAATCATTAGTATTATTAATAGTTTTTTATGATTTCAATTTGATTAGATGATTTCGAATTTTATTTTATTTGTTTAATTTGATTTTTATTTTATAATTTTTTTTAATTTTATGATTTTATTTTATATTTTATGGTTTTAATTTATTTTTAAAGATAACAATAATTTCGATTTTATTTGTATTATTAAATTTATTATTTTTATTTACATATTTAATTCTTTTTTATATATTATTTTAAATGTTTATGATCTGATGGATCGAAATAAATCAAATCCAATCATTTATTTGCTCGAATATGGGTGCATAAGGTGTCACAAACAACAGAAGTTCTTAATTAAATATTCTACCTAAACAGGTGTGCAAATATCTAGTACATGCAAAATATGTCAAATATTATTCATCATTAATTATCCATTACAAAATTTAATATTAATAGTTAGTACCTACATTAAATGACTTTTGAATTTGAATTTTGAATTACACAACCCCCAGCATCATTACGCGGCGCTGTGATGGACCACAAACAGTAGGTTCCACCAAAGAACACATGCGTGAGGACGGCTTCATCATGGTGGAGAGAAAGAAGAAGAAGCCGGCGCCCGCTGGATCTAACATGCTGATACGTCCTGCAGTACCGACGACGCAGCTGTACGTGTCCCGTTTGCACCACTCTACGAAGACAGGACATCGTAGAGTACCTACGGGTGAAGACCAACTGGACCTTGAGGGTGGAGAAGTTGGAGATGCGCCACAAAACCACTTTCAAGTCGTTCGTGGTTCGCGTTCCGACTCAACATTTGGTGACCTACCTCAAGGAAGAGTTTTGGTCGAAAGGTGTGCTGTATCGCGATTAGCTACGCGACACCTCGCAGCGTAACACGACGCCGTCACTTTGTGTGCAGTAGTTTTTAAGTCTATTGTTAAAAATATGTATTACTTTATAGTTAGGTATTGTTTTTATACCTTAACATGTATTGTGTTTTATATAGATAAATAAATCAATACGCCCTCGTTTAAGGATTGGGCAGCAATCCAGCCTCAACCGAAGACAAACTTTCCTTACTTGTATTATAATATACAATTAAATTGTATCATTGACTCTTATAAATTTTATTAATATTTTTCAGCAATAAATAACATTAATAGGCGCAGTGGCTGAATGATTGGCTGTTGCGCTGCGTATCGCAGGTTCGATTCCTGCACGGATCAAACATTTGTATTGCGTACAGGTAGTTGTTCCAGGTCTAGTACTTTGTATATGTGAGTGGATATGTTTCTTAACGCACTCACGGTTCAGGAGAAATTCATTTTTGTAAAAAAGATAAAGAAAAAATAAAGGGAATATTTTTTTACAACGAAACTGAGGAGATCAAATTCAATTGACTGTCACGACATTATGACATAATTACATGTCTACTGCGAGACACTGGAGCTTGGTGCTCAATAGAACATAGGAGTTTTACTAATAGACCTTGTATTTACTTTTAACAGAATTTCAATAGAATTTAGTATAAGGACACGAATTAACAAGTGCGGACCGATTCTTCCTTTGTTCCTTTGTAAAAATCTTGTATGTAATAGAATTATCAAAAATAGCAGGTAGAAATTTTTCCTTATAATAATATTTTCTGCGCGAATCAATAAAAGTTAGCACCAATTTGACGTCCTATGCTGTAAAGGCACAGCTCAGGCGCAAACATTACAAAATATCGTATTTTGAGGCGACTGTCAAAGCCAGTCTAGTTGCATCCCTAGAAGGTTAAAATAAAGTACAAATTACCTTTTTGCCTCTTCCACAAGTGATCGGTATAAGTTTTAACTATTTCGAGAAGAGATTTACAAATACCATTCGCTTTCCAATACGTCATCATAGTTTGAACGTTATAATCATAGTGGTAAAGCATACGGTATTTATTGAAGGCGAGGTTTATCGCTACGGACATTATCCACAAGTCTAGCAAGTACATACAGTATGTGACGAACGCCTTGTAGTATATCTGTTCGAGGGATACAGCTATTACCTAAAAAAAAGTAATTTTCATGTTAGTCGGAAACTCAGATTTTGAAACAAAAGGCAGATAGACCGAACACTGAGAGTGAAGCCACCAAAGCAAATACAAATTCAAAAGCGAATACCTGTACTGACACGAGTAAGTACTCGTATAGCACGGATCGCGGCATCGTTAAAAAAAACAAATAAAAATTCAAATACAAATTCAAAAGCGAATAAAATCACTAGATTATAGAGGTATTCGCTTTGAATTTGTATTTGCTTTGGTGGCTTCGCTCCCAGTGTTCTGGGTGTCTATCTCTGAGGTCGAAAACTACAAAATGTCTCCCATTTTTGGAAGTAGATAATTGTACAGACTAGGGATGTTACGGAGGTGGTTTTATCGGAACCGGAGTCGGAGTCGGAGATTTTAAATTTAGTTTTTCGGAGTCGGAGTCGGAGGCGGAGTCGGAGTCGGAGTCGGAGGTGGTGGCAGAAGAGAGTTGTATTAAAAAGGGCAGACGCAGGCCTAATAACATAAAATACATAGTTAAGCATAAATATTTTTAGTCGGCCTCTTAATTTTCATTAAGAATTTGATTTTTGCTACTTTTGCAAGCAAATCATCCATCAAGATTGCGTGACAACAAATGAAAGAGTAATCGACGACAGAAAAGAAAGCACGTGGGAGTAGGGTTCCCCGCGGGACATGCATAAACTTGTTCGTACATGTTGACCGCGATCGATACCTATACCAAGAGGACGAAACATCCGATTAAAACCTCCGACATCAAAGAGTCGGAGTCGAAGTCGGAACCGGAGGTGTAAAATTAATCGGAAGTTCCGACTTATCGGAGTCGGAGTCGAAGCTCCGTAACATCCCTAGTACAGACCCCCGCACTTCTAGCCATCCCAAACATGAACCATCCTTTTGTAATAAAGTTGAAAATCTATCAAAGAAATTTGACAGATTGGGGTAGGTTGATGTGCTGGCCTCTGTACCAGATGATTTTGAATATTAAACGCTGACTAATTTTAAACCTGTTCTAAGCATAAGTAATAATAATTATGTTCTAGACTGTACTCGACTCGAAAATGTATGTAGAAGTTTACATTGAAGTTTAACATACTTCTACATAGTAAACCGGGTCGAAATTATCATGGTTGGAGAAGACTATTTCTTGACTATTTTTGAACACCAAATACCAATTAAAAAACGTAAGCGTTCTGCGGTAATCAGGCGAGGATTCTGGCGAGAAAGCCGTACCACGTAATCCTTACCAAGACACCTTTATATCTCTTTATGACTATTTCTTGACTATTTTTTGCGTGAATAGGCAAAAAAATAGTCAAATTGATTTTCATGAAGTTTTTAAAGCAGAAGATTGTGTGGTTGGATACAATGTTGCTTATACCTTAGGTATAAAGCTCACGATTGTGCCTAGTTTTAAGACATTGTATATTCAATAAATGATCATGAGTATGAATAAGGCTTAAAACGCACGCAACGGTGTGCCGTTGCGACAGGCCGCACGCCACATAGCGGCCAGCCGCAAGTGCATTTTAGGCCTAATTCATTTAATTATTTAATGATTGTAGGTTAGCTCTTTTTGGCCGGACTAAGGTCTATTCATCATTTATTAACAACCTTTAATTTTTTTCATCACTCTATTACTACATTCATTTTATTTAATACTAGCACTTTGTCCGCGACTTCGTCCGCGTGAATTTTCTCATGGATCCCTAATTTTTTGATAATGCAATATAGCCTAGAGCATTCAGGGATAATGCAGCTTCGTATTGGTGAAAGAATTTTTGAAATCGGATGAGGAGTTTCGATGATTACCCCCTACATACAAACTTACAAACAAATTTTACGTCTTTATAACATTAGTATAGACTAGCTGCTGCCCGCGAATTCAAACCCGGTGCTTTTTTTTTCTGAGTCAGAAACCTTCGACGCAGAAAAACCCACCGAAGTGCCATCACAATCGGATCAGTGAATTAGGAATGCATAGAGGACAAACATACTTACATCCATTTTGATTTATATGTATATATACAGTTTATTCAGTTGTATTTAGGTAGGTACTTACATAATCGATGTTGGTATGGGTGTGGATCAATAAAATATAGGTCATTGCCACGATATAGTCATGTTGCCAATGTTTGGGGACTAAAAAAGATGGGAGTTCAACCCCATCTTTATCAATATGCGCAGTTGTAACACGCGCACAGCCTGACGACAAAAATATTACAATTAGGTACTAGGTACAGTACGATTCAAACTCTATGGCCGCTCTGAACACGAGTTGAGTGGCTGCGCAGTAACAATTTCACGTGTCAGCGGGGGTGAGGGGCGGGGTACTGCGAAGTCAGTGTAGCGCACTTCACAGCCACTGTTAAGTTTGAATCGAACTGCATTCGGCAACGGGTTGGCGCTGCAGTCGGGTTCTAGAATGATTTTATTTTAAGGTTAGAATAGCGCCAGTCGGGTTCATTAGTAGTCAGTCTTGCTTATGTCGCGTTTCGATGCGGACGTGTTTACGTATTTTCTATATCGATTAGCGCGGCGCAAGCTGACGCTCGCAATTACCAGCCATGAGTAGTGAACTTGTGGTGAATGAGCTGCTGGCGTTCCTGCAGCAGAAGCTGGATGTGATGGATGACGTGTCCGCTATCCAGATCTGCGCAACAAACTTCAGCGAGGAAGATATAGCTGCTGCCAAATTGTTGTTTAGTGTGCTGAATAAGCGCGACCAGATTGTGTCCCGCCGGCGCGACGGGACGGGACTAAGAGGAGCCTGCAAGATATCATCACGCTGTTCAAGGAGACCGACCCTGACGACGTGCCGGCGTTTGTAGCGAGGGAGCTACACAAGCTGCCTCCCGTTACCTTCGACCACGTCGACGTAACGAGCCTTCTGAAGGATATTGAATTTCTGAAGGCCAGACTCGCGGATGTGCAAGCGAAGTTAGACGCATCCCAGAATTCCGTCGCCGATTTGCGCAAGGAAGTCACGGAGTTGCGCAATAGTGTGGCGGTAACTAGGTCACCTGTAGATGCGTCATTCGATAACACGCGTTGCGGAGCCGGCCTCGATATTCCGTCGTCGAAAACCGCGTCAGCAGTTTCGTCGCCTGCGCGTCCGTCGTTTGCGGAGCTAGCAAAACGTCCTGCCTGCGCGCCCCGAAGCCCTGCGCCCGTCTCCGCGGCTCCTCCACGAAGCGCCGCCCGAGCCCTGAGCCCCGTCCCGCTGCCAGTGTCTGCAGCCCCGGTGGAACCTCTGCACTGGGGTTTCGCTAGCGTCTCTGCGAGCGCCCCTGGCGCTACTAGTATGAAGTCTGTGCCCGTAAAGGCACCGAATAAGGCGGATAATGGGGATGGTTTCGTGGGGGTGCAAAAGAGGAAACGCCGATCACGGAAGAACGCGAACCGCTGCGGCAAAGCACCAACGGGGCCCGATGTAAGTCTGCGTGCAGCTAAGCCGAACACTCCGGTGTATATCTCCCGCCTGCACTACACCACTAAGGCGGAGGACATCGTGGAGTACGTGCGCCGAAAGACGAAGTACACGCCAAGGGTGCAATTACTGGAGTCGCGCCACAACGTTAACTTCAAAGCGTTTGTGGTGCGAGTACCGAATTGTTTCCTGCCCCTCGTCATGGAAGAAGACTTTTGGCCGCAGGACGTGGTGTTACGTCGCTTCCGCGGACAAGTGCCACAGGACAGCACAAAGACAATTTAGTGCAAAGTGAAGTGCTACTAACAATAGTCTTAAGTATTTACTACTAACAAAAGTTAGAAATTATAAAATATGTATGTTTAGGTTAGGGTATTTATCTATGGGCCTATGCAGCCTGAAAATAAATGGATTATTAATATTATTATTATTATTATTAGTTTTGAATGAAAAATTTGAGGTTTTTTGTAGGCTTCATAGTTTTATTAAGACTATACAAAAGATTTTTGTTTTGCGAGATGCTATATGGAGAAATATTACAATATTCTGCTTTCTAGTATGCTTTGTATGAGAATAATCTTTTGCCCTACAGTGAAACAATAATTAGGTAAGTATACCTGCTACACTGTTGGCAACCGCGTCCCTGACAAAGGCGGCTAGGCAGACGATGATAAAATAACTGTGTAGCCTAAAAAACATCAGATTTTTCATTTAAAACTAGTGAACCAGGCAGACGCTGTCCTAACCTGAAAAGAAAACTTTTTTGAAAAAGAGAACTGCCTTCAAAAATAACTAAAAAGTGATAAATAACTTAAGCACAGAACACACATGACTTTAGGTTCGGGAGTAGGTGGCTTTGTTCTGTTTGTTGTTTTGTATTGCCACCGACTTTTTAGTGCCTCCTTATCACCCAAATCCATTAAGGAACGGCAACACAGTTAAAACAGAGATTAAAAGTCCTCCAAAGATAGAAAGATGGAAGAAACGAAAACGTCTTCTCGGTTTTTGTTGTTTTTTTTCAAAAAGTGCTGAATAAATTTGTTTGTTGTATACTAAAACCTTCTTCAAAATGTAACAAACACTTTTCTGAAAACTGCATCAAAATCGGTTCAGCCAAACGAGAGATAATCATACATACATACAAACATACGGGTCGAACTGAGAACCTCCTTTTTTTTAAAGTGGGTTAAAAATATCCTGGAACCCGACTGCAGAACCACCTACCGGCTACAGTTGTGAATCTAATCAGGGACCCACTCGATCATCGATCGACAAAAATCATTAAAATCGGCGGCCATTGTCATCGACTTCCACTAAATATGGAGTCTGCTTAGGGATATGTACCTGCTATCAAACAGAAAAAAACTCATGGAAATCGAACATACCTATATTTTTTTATTTTTTTTTATTTATTAAGGAAAACAAACAATTACACACTGTACATGGTTAACAATAGCTTACAATCTAGGTTTATCAGTGCGTAACTAACTACGTTATCCACATGTTACATATTCGAATAAAAATTTGGAAAATATATAGAAGGACATACATACAAAAAAAGCAGTCGAGTTGAGAACCTCCTCCTTTTTTGAAAGTCGGTTAAAATGTAAGGTCAATAACCGCTTTAACCACACTATGACGGCACGGTTGGCGCAGTGGCTGAGCGATCGACTGCTGCGCAGCGTGTTGCGGGTTCGATTCCCGCCCAAGTTAAACATTTGTGTGATGAGCACTTGTGTTTGCCTTGTGTCTGGGTGCTGTTTATCTATATATGTATGTATTTTAAAAAAATGTATTTGTGTATATATATCAGCTGTCTGACACCCATAGTACAGGATCTCCCTAGTTTGGAGTCAGAAGGCCGTGTAAAATTAAAAAAAAAAATCCTCAGCTATGGTGCATTTTCGTTGCGATTCCAGTAACACAATTCGAAGTCAATGAACTTAGTTCGGCCGTTCAAGCAGATGTTCTAGAACCATTAAAGATTTTATAAGATGATATTTTACCTCTCTTTCTGGTCCCAGGTAGTGTCCATTCACTGAAGTCGATAGTCGACCTATTTAATTGACGCGTAATTGGGATATTGATCGGGAATTTCTGATCTGGAACGTTTAAAAGCAGACTAAAAGGTAAACAATATGAAATCGGTTAAAAATAAAAGATTATTTTGTTGTTCGTTTAAGTCAATTCAAGACAATTTGTAAGTAAGAACTCTTACAGATCTGCGACACAGTGCCGCGACAGTTGTCGCGAGCGGTTGTCGATACCGGTCGGCGTCAGCTGTCGCGGCACAGTGTTAAGTTGACGCGGGCTGCCAAGACCGGGTTGATCGGTGATCTCTGGGGGAGGTCTACGTTTAGCAGTAGACGGCAATAGGCTGATATGATGATGATGATAATGATGATGTTACGTTTAGACTAAGACACTATAATCGGAGTCTTGGTTTCGATTCCCAGGTGGGTTTTTCCATTAGGATTAGGATTTTTTTTTTGGGTTTTTTTTCAGTGTTTATTTTATTTGGCCTGGAGTTAGGAAGTTGGTGATGTGACACCAGCCGTTGATCCTACGCCAGATCTCTCCCCGGTCGTGTTGGATCGCCGTCCCATCGATAAATATCTAATATCTCAATATCATGGGACAAAGATAGATGAAGATGTGAAATATTTTTTTTATATTTGAAAAATTGGGAATACGTGACCTTAGTTCAAAAACGAAGTAATAACTAAAAACGGTAACTAACCTTGACAAGCAACTAAGATCCAACCACACGTGAAAAAATGCAACAACAACAAAATTATCGCAGTTTTCAATAAGTTAGGACCTTTTTGACTCTAAAAATATTGATTTCGTGTTAAACATTGTAGGATACTATTGTCAAATAAGGAGAAAATAATGAATACCTAAATGAGAAAATGATAAACAAGTTGTTAGAAGATAAAAATATACTAAACAGGTAGATTGTTCTAAAATTACTCATTGTTTTCAATCTCAGACATTTAACGTAAAAGCACGCGTGGTTGTGGCCAGAACTCGCTCACGGACATACTCTTTGGCATAAGCCTCCCTTTACTCCTTCCATCTATCGTGATTCCGTGCATCCTCATTCCAGTTCTGCACGAACCCATCCAGATTCCCGCCATCTCATTATTGGCTTGCCACGATCCCGTCTCACTGTCTCATTGCACGAGCTCTGAGCTACGGTGCCCGTAATTTGTCCTGCAAGCGGCAGACATGTCCTACCTTTTGAGCCATTTCAGCTATTCTTGTTTTGGAGCGTCCGCTGATCATTATGTCAACCTTCCACTCGCCCACTGCTGAACATAGGTCTACCCCAAGTCCAGCCTTAATTGCCATGCTTGGCCGATGCTTGTTGGCGCGATCGCAGTCGGTGTTATGATACTCAGAAGGATGCTGCTGCCCATTCTCAGGTCAATATCCCTCTGTCGCCTTCTACGACACCTACAGGTAGAAATGGGGTGGTGTTACTCGCGGTTCCATCACTAATACTATAAATAAATAAAAATAATACCCGGAATCCTCTGCATAAATGGTATTCAAAATCAAAAAAGAACTTTAGTCTCAACAATCTTGCCGTTTGATACACCCAGTCACCAGTTATAAAGGTCATCAGTGGAATAACTATAGATAAGGCATCGACGTATAGAGCCCAATCTTTCAATTTATTCATGCGAAGCCGACGAGTAACACATTTATCGTTCACCACAATGAGCTCAACCTATAAGATAATATTAGTTCAAATAAAGTTGCTGCAGTCATATGAATGGAATGAATCTAAGCTATGCGTGATTCTGCTTTAATGCATGTCTAGACACGGTTAGCTCAGAGGTACAATTTACTGGCTGCGCTCTGTCTCTAGTTACAATTCCTTCTTCTTCTTCTTTTAGTGTGTAGGGTGCACTATGCAATGTGCCTCCCTAACATAAGTAATGTCAAGGCAGATGTAAATGTCAAATTTAACTTAAATACAGAAAATGTCAATGAGTGCCCAACGGGATGAATCTAAATAAAAATGCAAGTTGTCCGACTCAAACCACGTCTAATTGAACACTAAAAATGTACTATACATCAAATGCATAGAACAATGCAATATGTCAGCGTCAATGCACTGCCAAATGTAGGTTGCGTCCAAAGTGCAAATACGCGAGCCTACTGGCTTACTTATTGTAATAAATATATTTTAAACCCATGTACGTACACCGTACATATTGCCACAACACAGAAAGAGAATAACTAAATAAAACAATCCAAATATATGTAAAATAATAAAATAAGAATGTAAAAAATAATGTAAAAAATGCAGGACTCTAATGTAAATAATTATGATTGATCTACGACTACTATGACGAAGTATCTAAAGTCTATAAATAGAATGTCACCATAATAATAAATTAGCACACATCACTATGTTTTTCAGTGTCAAATTTCACTTCGCTTGTGGTAGGGTTAGCACACGACACTTTATTCCCTTTTGAGTCCCGTTTGTCGATCTTGCTGTTCCTGTCTTCGATGTCATGATCTTCTTCTCGTCTACTTCTGCTTCTTTCGTCTTGCGGACCCTCCCCCCGTCTTTGGGTGGCCATCTTTCGCCAAAAGTATACCGATGTTACAAACAGTGCAATGCTAATCGCAACAACCACATAGATTGCAATGTAGTGATGAACGTCGTGAGAGGATAAGGTGTCTAGCTTAGACTGTTCTTGTATAGAGCGTAGTTGCGTGTCAATCTTCTTGAACGTCTCTTCGTGCGTTTCAATATGCCAGGATGAGTTACGAATCGAGGTATTGATTATGTTGTTGATTGGAGAGATTGTGGGCACGATCATCGCATATGGTTCGTTGACTAAAATGTCACTTGTGTGTTCCATATATGCGTGCAGTGTGAATGAATCACCTTGCAAGTTGCATCCTTGTTTCAGCGTTATCAGACCCGAGTGACGTAACGTCTCCGATGTCATTTGAGTGCCGCACACTAATTGTACTTCGCACGTGTCACAACAATAATAGAACCAGGTGTTTTGTTTAAGTTAAATTTGACATTTACATCTGCCTTGACATTACTTATGTTAGGGAGGCACATTGCATAGTGCACCCTACATAGTTTTTTGGTCCTTCGTAACTATTGCAAGTACTATACAGTCTGATACGTCGGTCGAAAAGACGCCGCGCGGGATCTGTGTCGTGTCGTGTCATACCGTGCCACGTGTGTTGCCGTGCAGGAGCGTTCGGGGAGGTAGCAGCGGTCCAGGTTCCAGAGCGTCACATTGCATTGCATTTGCATACAGGGAGAGTTCCTGAATTTCAAGTAAGATCGTTCACTATTTATCTTACGGCTTTACAATGGAGGGTTTAATCGTGCGTCAAGCGGAGATCCTCGAGGAAGTGAAAAGAATCCATTCGAATTTTAAAAAGGATTCAGCGAGCAGGAAGACCACCGATTACATTCGAAAAAGGCTTGAGAGGTTAGATGTACTATGGGCGGAATGTGAAGAGAAGAACCGGGAGCTGAGTACAGTAGAGGATAAAGATCATCAATATTTCACCGGTAATATTTACGACGTCATTAAAAGCTGGTACCAGGGAACGCGTCAGGAGATTGCAGCGGTCGAGATGAAGACTGTTGCTGGGCCCAGTAACGCCGGCCATAGTAAGCTAAACATTGAGTTCGACAAAACCCTGTTCGAGACATCTGTAGGAGCAGAGGACAAGCTATTCGAGTTACAGCAGTTGCAACAAGCTAACTTCCGTGCATTCACTAGGTTAGTAAATCGAAGCCAAGACAAGGTCCAGGAGAAATGGGAAATTGAGGATATACTTAAGACTGTAGAATTTCGGTGGACTGCGATTGACAAATTACATTTACAAATTGATGGCATATTAGAGGGGAATTCACAGGATTATTATGACGAGTATGGTCGTCACGAAGATGCGTTTACAAGTATGAAACGGGCGCTGAATACGAAATTAAACGCTTCTGTACATCAACAGCAAACATTGCCCAAAATTGACATACCTACCTTTAACGGCAACTATACTTTATGGCCTACTTTTATGGATCTCTACGTAGAAGCGATTCATAATAATTCAGCGATTGCAAAAACTCAGAAAATGCAGCATCTAAAGGGTAGACTTCGCGGTGAAGCGGAAAAGCTCGTGCAGCATTTACACATAGCACCCGAAAATTATGACACGTGTTGGGAAATCTTGAACCATAGATATAACAATAAGTTTCTGCTATTTACCAAAAACTTCCAGGTATTTATGCGTCAACCTAATTTGCAAAAACAATCTGCATTCGACCTCAAGCGGTTATATGACACTACCAACGATACAATAAACGCGATACACTACCTGGGCATTGATACAAGCTCATGGGACCCGATTCTAGTTTACGTGTTGTGCGAAAAATTAGACTCTGACACGTACTCGGAATACATGCAGTCCAGGTCGGATCCGCGCGAGATACCAACATACAATCAGTTTATGGATTTCGTTGAAAACAAGTTTATGGCATTAGAACCATTGCACAGGAAAAAGCCAGAAAACGGTGATAAACCTGCATCAAAACCGCATTTTAAGACGCCACATCCGTTCGGAAAATATCCCAAATCACAACCCAATAAAAGTTCAGCGAACTACTCTCGCAACTTCCATGCGTCAAACGCTGGACAATTCAGCAAGATTATTTGTCCATTGTGCAATGTGAACCATGCATTATTCCAATGCTCTAAATTCGCAGACATGCTGAGTCCGGAAAAAATGGCATTTATAGAAAACAATAAAATATGCAAAAATTGTTTATATGTGCATACTAAGGGCTACTGTGCATCACAGAAAAGATGCAGAGATTGCAATGAACCACATAACACACTTCTGCACAGCGATATTGTGAAGTCAGCGCAAACGCCCTCAGCAACACAAACAGCACCTAAACCGTCATCATCGACTTCAACTAGGTCAAATAAAAATCTGCAAAACAACTTTGCATCAAATAATGATGACGAAATATTATTACCAACAGCATTAGTGCAAGTAGCCACGGCTGGAGGTGACTATATTACACTAAGGGCTCTAGTTGATCAAGGCTCACAAATTACGTTGATAACGGAGAATGCAACCCAAAGATTGGGCATAAAGCGTCAACAGCTGAGTGCAAACATTAGCGGCATCGGTACTTTATCCAACAGGAGTAAAGGAAAGGTCTGCCTATCCTGCAAGTCCTTATATAACGACTTCCAGTTTACAACGGAAGCGTTAATCATGACACGGGTAGTAAACAGCCTGCCTAACGTTACATTTGCAAAGAAACCTTGGGCTCATGTGACAGACATCACACTAGCCGACCCAGATTACAACTTGTCTAGGCCCATTGACATACTTTTGGATGCACACGTATTTTCCGAAATACTCATGAATGGCTTAGTCAAAGGGGAGGTTAATGAACCCATGGCTCAACAAACACGATTGGGGTGGATATTGTCAGGCAATGTCACCAAAACATTTAATTGCAACGTCGTAGTTAACGAAGTTAACGACTTGTCTAAATACTGGGAAGTGGAAGACATCAATGGAGATGCATGCAACTCTATGACGTCAGAGGAACGATATTGTGAGGAGTTCTACACTGCAACAACCAAGCGATTAAGCGATGGCAGATATGCAGTTCGTTTGCCAATGAAGCCAAATTTTAATCAGCTGCTGGGCAAGTCAAAGCCACGAGCTGTAGCCCAGTTTATGCAATTAGAAAGGAGATTAGGCAAGGATGTCAAATTATCGGATAGCTACATCAAATTTATGCAAGAGTACCTGGAAATGGGACATATGAAGGAGAGCAAACCTGGCTGCAAACTGGCATGCTACTTACCTCATCATGGAGTCCTAAAACAGGACTCAGTGACATCAAAACTGAGGGTAGTTTTCAACGCCTCCCAGAAAACTGATACAGGTTACAGCCTGAATGACTTGATGGAGTGTGGCCCTAAGCTTCATCAAGATCTATTGACATTATTGTTAGGATGGAGGCTATACAAGTACGTCTTCACTGCAGACTGTGAGAAGATGTACCGCATGATCCGGCTCGAAGGACTAAAAAACTATGTAGGGTGCACTATGCAATGTGCCTCCCTAACATAAGTAATGTCAAGGCAGATGTAAATGTCAAATTTAACTTAAATGCAGAAAATGTCAATGAGTGCCCAACGGGATGAATCTAAATAAAAATGCAAGTTGTCCGACTCAAACCACGTCTAATTGAACACTAAAAATGTACTATACATCAAATGCATAGAACAATGCAATATGTCAGCGTCAATGCACTTCCAAATGTAGGTTGCGTCCAAAGTGCAAATACGCGAGCCTACTGGCTTACTTATTGTAATAAATATATTTTAAACCCATGTACGTACACCGTACATAGTGCCTCACTGAACTACGAAAGTTGGCAGTCAGCTCTGCATTACTTTTCCAGATTCCCGCAACAAATGAATATAAACGTAAATCATATGGGTAATTGTTTTAGATTTGGTTGTTTGTGTATGTGGGTTTTTAAATGTTTGTTAACACACTCACAATGCAGGAGAAATCGTAACGTAATTTTTGAGAAGTTTCAAGTAATTTTTACATGATTAAACCTCTGTAATTGACTACAACTACGGTATCCCAACTGCACGTACGTTTCTAAGTGCGTATCCCAAGTAGGTGCCAAGCAAAGAATCCTGAACAAAACTATTTGCTATGGCAACCAAAGTAAAATTAAGCAAATTAATGACTTATAAGTATCCCACTTACGGTGTAAAATTCTGCTACAAAGTTCGCTATATCAATGACATCTGTGATGAAGATAGTGCAATACAATCTCAGCCATAAGCTTGAGTCAGAAGGTATAAATATGAATATGAGCACTAAGCAAGACGAGATGAATGGGCCAATCAACCAAGCCACGTAGAGCCAGCGGGTGTACCACGTGCTTTTGAGAGCCTCTGCAGGCGCCATATTCCACTGATCAAACAACAGTATCACAGTATAAGTATATCAGTACTACCGTACAGTAGCGACACGCTTTGCCCCCCTCCGAAACACTGTTCGTCACATCTTCTTGCGTGGAACGTACTCTCGGAACTGCTTTTAGTTCGAGCGGCGCGTCGACACGCACACACACGCGTATTTGTACAGTCTGTTATTTTGGTAGTAGTGTAGACAATTATATCGATTCGTTGATATGGAGTTTTGTGGGTGTGACAGTATTATCAACGAACTTAAAAAGGGAAAACTGAATTGAACAAAAAAAAAACAAATATCATCTTACTGGTAAACTTATTATCTTGCTCCCGCGCAGGATATATTTAATGGTGTTGTACGGATTCTCATTGTAAAGACTTGTAGTTGCCATAAAGTCATTTTTCGCATGCCTACTACGTTTAATTTTATCCCTCATCTGGAAAAAGTGGCATCGTAAGATGAATGTATCACAGTATTATAATATTATGTGTGTCGCAGTATAGACATGGAACGAATCACAAGCGCGCCATTATCGACAACACGTGATCTACCACTACTTTTGGCACGCTTCTACAGAGTCGTGATAGTACGAGATCCGGCTGCAGAATTAGTGCATACATCGAATGTTTGCTAAAAACCAATTTTTTACGCATATTTATGACTAGTTTTTTCGTTTTAATAAGTCGGTTATCGCGGATGCAGACAAACTTACGAATAAAAAGTAGCATAAGTCCTTTGTCAGGGTTCAAGCTATTTTTTTCATACTTAAAGTTCAACCGTTTCATCGTGAAAGCGTAACAGACAGAGTTATTATCGCATTTATTATATTATGTATGGAAGGATGGATTACAAATGAGACAGGTTTTAAATATAACAAAATTTTGTACATTCCTGTATGATTAAAATATAAGTAAGTACCTCATTGGTGATGATTTTCTGAAATGCTGTAACCGTAATACACAGCAAATCTACATGACTATCGGCTGTTGCCGTCACGAGAACAGGACGCAGTTTTACGCCTTCTAGTTGACCGAATATATCACCCTGTAAAGTAACACCGTATCGTTTAAAAACTTGTATAGCTACTTATATATTTTTTATATTTTCAAATGTTTCTGTAGAAAATAATGTAGTGAACAGAAGTCCACAAAATACAATAAAAAATGTTTGAATATAAAATACCCCTTTACCCGTTTTTAAATTCAAACATTTATTTTTTCTATTACGTAAAAAGCGACAATCGCATCAGAGGCACCTGCTATGGCGCCACAATTTAAAAATGTAAAATATAAGATCGAAACTAGAACTGCGTGGGTAAGAATAGCAACTACGGAACCCTACATGGAGCCCGGCCCGCCACATACTTGGCCGGTTTTTTCAATACTCTTCGCTCGACTTGTCCAAATCATTCGACATGAGCGCAAACTAAAATACTGTGCCCGATCTGTGAATCGAATCCAGTATCCCTTTAGCAGTCGCACTTGCGGCCACAATAACAACGAGAACTGTCTACAAGACAATTCATTCATCATCATCATCATCATTTCAGCCGAAAGACGTCCACTGCTGGACATAGGCCTAGACAATTAATTCATTCACGATAACTATACTGCAATGAACAATAGCTACATAGATACTATTATACACATCTAACCTTAGTCAGAATAATAATCTTCTTCCCTTCTTTGAATATATTAACTCTTCCACGATGCACTATACAGACATTATAAACGATATCCATTTCCCTAAATATGTCGTGACCGGGTAAATAAAGGTCCAGAATGCAGGCATTTGCCAGAAGTTTTTGCATTGTCTCTCCACCGCCGATTATCGTATCCAAAACTGATAAGGTACTAAAAGAAACAAAAACAATAAACACAAACATAGATATATTTAGTAGACAATGGTCTAGTGATTTCAAATAATAATAATAATATGTGGGGACATTTTCACACACGGCCATCTGACCCCAAACTAGGGAGACCCTGTACTATGGGTGTCAGACAGCTGAGTTATTATTACTAGAACATATTTTGTTTTAAACCGCGAGAATACTAAATAAAAACTATCACTGTCATCGCTAGTGCCTCTATCTGTAAATAAAAATATGGGGACGAAATCGCGAGCAACAGCTATGTTATTCTGTAAGAACTCACTCCAGTTCTCACTTCTGATTCCGCGGTGAAAACTGTTTTAGGTAGTCTGTAACTCGATAAAAACTATGCTAGCATCACGAAGTGACAACATAGGTGAAGCTTACTATTATTTAGTTCCTATTTAAGCGAATACCAAATACTTTTCACTTCAGGTAAGTGAAATCGGAAATGAGATAGGATTCGAATTCGCGAGTGAATTCTTACAGAATTGCACGGCTGCTTATCTATACTTCTATACCTACTAATATTATAAAGCTGAAGAGTTTGTTTGTTTGGTTGAACGCGCTAATCTCAGGATCTACAGGTTGAAATTGAAAAAATCTTTTAGTGTTGGATAGTCCATTTACCGAGGAAGGCTATAGGCCCATGCAAAGCCGGGTTGGGTCGCTAGTATCAAATAAAATTCCTAATTAGTTTGCAAAATACGCTCTGAGACGGAGAGTTTTGGACACCCGACCGTTACACTATCCTATAACTAATACAATATTTATAATTTATAGGAATAATTAACGTAACTAAAAATTTACCCGAAAACAGATCTTTGTACTCATCATTATGAGAATTTTTACTATGGGACCCTGAAAAATCACTAATCCATACATTTGTATTTATGTACTTCATTTCATTTTCTCAACAAAATGTATGAAACAGCAGATTCTTTTTCATAATTTGAGCATTGGTCTGATAGTATAGTACGATTCAAACTCTATGGCGGCCCTGAACACGAGGCGAGTGGCTGCGCAGTAACAATTTCACGTGTCAGTGGGAATGAGGGGCGGGGTACGGCACAACCAGTTGTACACTTCACAGCTTTGATATGTAGGTATGGGCTGTGAAGTGCGCTGCTGTCCAGTTGGGTATCGTTTCATTATGAAAAGTTCAATAGCTCAAATTAATTGATTAATTGATGACATGATCTATGGTCATGGATCTAGTTCATAAAATAATACATTTTTTTGTATCGCGTGCTAGTACTCGTGAAATAATTAGTAACTAAGTATCTATAGGGCTACTAAAAAATTCTAACTTAATCAAATATCAACGTACCTTTTATAGAAATAGTAACTCAAATCCTGTCGGAACATCACACCAATACGGTCATTCGATGATTGTTCAATATTTAAACCTTTAGTTCTATAAAGAAAATAATATAATATTGTAGTAATGAACATAAACATACCGAGTGATGACCATGTATAACTTTTTCCAAACCGAATACTTTCAAACTGTTACACACAGATTTCACACATCATCAGATTATCTCATTCCTCTTGAAATCGTCGATTTTACATAGCAAAAAAAGCAAAACATTACGGATTCATTATAATCTGCTTGTTATTAGGTATAGACAAATCGCAACTAAATAATTATAGTTATTACTTACCTACATTTTATTGTTGAAATAGATGCATTTTTATGTTAAGTGTGTTATGTTATGTAAATGGCTAATAATTATTATATTAAATTTACATTACATTTTACTAGATAATCGTAAAAACGAAGGTTATTACCTACAAGCTAACATTAATATAAACTTTGACAACGCAACTGACACGAAAGACGATTTACAAGTACTTAAAATAAGCGGTTTATAGCCACTTACCGCGACCAAGTATATGTAAAGTGTTCCATGACTTTCTCAATGACAGCTTGCTCTACTCTCTCGGAATTAAGAAATCTCTCTAGTTGGGAAACACCGTGTTGAAACGTGGTGTCTCCTCGACATTTTAGCACAAGTAGCATTAATGTGTAACACGATATGATCCTGGATAGAATTATTGTGTAAGTACCTTAGTAAAGATGCCATTTCAATGGTGACGTCAAACCACAGATGGTACACAACGGCGTGCTGCACCACTTCGAAAGTTACATAACTACATGTCAACCTTTAGACGCCCACTGTTGGGCATAGTTCTCTCCCAAAGGAGGGGGGGGGATCAGCCGTAATCGCCATACTTGGCCAATGCATGTTGGCGATCGCAGTAGATGTTGTGATGTATGGTACTCAAAAGGACGCTGCTGCCCCAAACTCTAGTCAATATTCCTCTGTCGCCTTCTACGATACCCATGGGTTTCGTGACCCATCCTCTGGTCAATATTCCTCTGCCGCCTTCTACGAAACCCATGGGTTTCGTGACCGGCACCACACGGCTGAAAGTAATTTAATGAAATAATTACTTGTATATAAAGGAATACATAGGGTATATTTTAGACTACTACTTATTATAATTATAATATACAGAAAGTACTCATGAGTATAAACAACTTGTATTACGGGCCGAAACCTAAAATAAAATAAAGTCAAGTCAAGTCAAGTCAAAGCATTTATTTCAATTAAACCATTTACAGGCACTTTTGAATTGTCAAGGAGTCGGTCAGTTAGACAGAAAGTTGAAGCTAGTTGCTCGTTCCAAAACGTAGGTAGGTCTCTATGGAGAAGAACGAGCAAGAAACTCCACGGACACTCTTTTAAACTCAGGTTTTTACAAAATACTGCTTACATTATTCTTGTTGCTTCTATATGTGAAAACAATGAAGGTAATCTAGAAATACAAAATATAAAAAATAATCAAGATAAAAACCATGGCAGTTAAGAGTTGACCAATCTCTACTGACAGCGCCCGTTCACGAACATGACGCGTGAATCAGCACCATTGAGCTCAACCATTTTAGAGGGAGCCGAATGACCCAACACACGCGCCACCACCAGCGAGACATTTGAGTGAGCATGACAATTCTCTCAACCGCCATGCTCATTTAAGTCAAACACATAATAATTTACTTAAAATATGGCTCCATGGTACTCACATTTACAAAATTGAAATAATGCTGCTAAATTATAACTGGTCTTTCCTGCAGGAATGCAACAAGATCGAAAGGTATTGGTGAATGACTTAATATTTATGACTGTCTGTTTATTACATAATATTTAAAAATATATATAGCGTGATGAGTGTTTACTCAATTCCAAATTATATAAAATATGGTGAAATTGCAAAAATATTGTTTATAATATTCTATCTTAAGTTTAAGTTCAGCCAGTTATTGCTTAGAGCACCTGTGAATACTTACCAAAAAACTAGACCAAGTACGAATAGAATAAAAGCAACTCCACCCAATCGTGACTTATCAACGGAAAATCTACCAACCGTTATCCCCATTATATTGTTCACAGCAAGACTAAGACTTTGAGCGAAGATCTGAAATTAATAAATTTCCGATAATACCTCATGCAATGGAGATGGCTATGCTCGGAGTTTCCTTGCGTGATAAAATCAGAAATAAGGACATCCGCAAGATTACCGACGTTGCGCGAAGAATTGCCAAATTTAAGTGGCAGTGGGCAGCACATTGCTCGCAGAACGGATGGCCGATGGGGTCGAAAAGTTCTGGAGTGGCGACCGCGAACCGGAAGACGTTGCGTTGGAAGGCTTCCCACTAGGTGGACTGATGACCTGGTAAAGGTTGCGGCGATCCGCTGGATGCGAGACGCCGAAACTTGGGGGAGGTCTATGTCCAGCAGTGGACGTCTTTCGGCTGAAATGATGATGATGATGATGATGACCTTATGCCATAATAGAGGAACTCGTGGCTAAGTAAAAGCCGTACAGATCGATCGATCAAAGGTTAAGTTAAAGCTAAAGGTTACCACGGTCGGTGACCATCCATTTCATACAGAGTTCCCTTCGTGCCTCGGAAAGCACGTAAAGCGCCGCGTAACGCGTAAGCGTTGGTCCCAGCTGTCATTTGTCATCTCTCACTGTCACCATAATTCGGACAGACACTCACACATACACACCATCGCATACCTACACACCACCACACAAACACACTATAACATCTACACACACACACACACGCACACAGCAGCGCGCATATGTCATCCTCTCACATGCAGCATTTTATATTATTATTTTTTTGTTTTTTTTTTTTTGTTTCCTGTAAGCTTGTAAGCATACTTAAACAGTTAAGCCAAATAACTAGTTACTCATATAACTCGGGAAGGGCAGGGCATCCTAACACAAGCAAACTACTTGCTTAAAAGGATACTCTTCAATGTACTAGCGTAAGTTATTTGAGTTGTTGAAATAAACATTTTTATTTTTATTTATTTTTTTATTTATTTGTAGATCTTTGGCAGTCGTTTAGTCAGAAGCCAAAATGTCTGACAACCAGTCTTACCAAGGGGTATCGTGTTACCCAGTGGCTAGGTTGTGGAGGTCCGATAGGCTGTCGCTCCATGTAAAACACTGGTATTCAGCTGCATCCGGTTAGACTGGAAGCAGACCCCAACATACTTGGGTAAAGGCTAGACAGATGATGACCTCATGCCATAAAAGTTGATGTTCTGTTCACTATACTGGGCCCATACTATTACCGTTTGCATGCCAATGGACTATGATTCTAAAATCGCCAGATCTACGCTAAAATTTCGAATCTGTAGATAAGAAGGTTAGTCTAAGTACTGGTAAGCTTGAATGCTGAGCGCGTTTTCAGGTACCGGGTACAATGTTACATTTTATAGTCACATTGAAGTGTGATTGCTTTATTATTAAATATTACTAGCTGACCCGACAGACGTTGTCCTGTCCCTATTTACCTACTTACCTGCCTACCTACCTACCCTACATACCCTACCTACAACAATGCCGCCAATCCTCCAAAAATTTACATATACAAAAATTATATACAAAATTCCACGTAAAGTGATATATTAACATAGGCTAATTTGTAAATATAAAATAATGCCAAGAAATTACATGATTGACATACCAAATGTAGCTGGTCCCCATTTAATATTACGGGCAACCGAAAAAGGGCTGGCATCCAGCAGCTGCTTTTGAGACTCACAGCTACCAAATCCTTAATTTCATCGAATTCCAAATGCACACAGTTACTCATCATGTAGTGGCTAGTTGCCAAAACTAGCAAAATGTTAACGATTTGCCATTTTACTATCTGCAAATAAAATTGTTATCTTTCTTTAGAGTACCTAATACAAAATAATTGGTGATCAACGGACCAGATAAGAGTACAAAAGCGAAATTACATACCTACTTGACATTGTGTTTAAAATTAATGATATTGATGTGGAAAACAGTTGTTCACCTTTTATGTAAGTAAGCAGATATAATTAATCTAAAACACTTAAAACTACAAGTTTTAAGTGTTTCAGATTAATAATAATAACATAATATTCTAACAAAATGCATGTTTATACAAACCATAATAGAAGCCATGTTCACCATCGGAGTATTCGTAATATAACCAAAATATTCAAACACAATGTACAAATGGGCGAATTTGCAAAGAGTATTTAAAAGAAAACTAGTATCATCGTATATTTTTCGCCACAGGAGAGCTTTCAGCATGATGGACCAAGGAAAGGCGCCGATGATATCTAATGTAAATCCTTTACTTAAATAGTTGTTGAAGCATCTTCGTTTATTGGTAATATATATTCCACGATGGTCGTAAAAGGGTAGCTGAAATTGATATTTAAATAAAACAAAGTTCACGGCCCAAAAACAAGACACTTACAAATATGTGTATGAAGATACTTACACACAACTTGATGATGATATCTACATAAGCGACGCCGTCACAGAACGTACCAATCGTCGTAAATATCCATCTCGATGTTGCTCCAATGCCACCTTATCAAAAAGTTAATCTTTTAGTCCCCAACCAGTAGCAATAAGATTAAAAAAAACGTGATATAATTACCCAAAATTGAGGCAGATGTTATAGACAGGCACACCGTGATAACTCTGAATAGCATCCATGATTGCATAAACCTGTAATGTGACATTGAGAATCTGAGTGCCTTCAATTTAGACGGTTATCGTCACCGGACTGTTGATGCATGAGAGTAAGACAGGTGTCATACTGTACGCACACGTCTGGTTTTTATTCATACAACTCATGTCAAATATATATCTAAACTAGCTGACCGGGCAAACGTTGGTTTGCGATATAAATGAAAAAAAAAAATACCCTACGACCTTTTCTCAGATCTACCAAATATACACAAAAAAAAATTATAAAAATCGGTCCAGCTGTTTCGAGGGTGTTCGATAACAAACACTACGACACGAGATTTATACAGATTAGATTACCTCCCAAAAATTTTGCCGATGATATCTCCATACTTGTGAAATGTGACAAAAATTGTGACCCAAATACAATCTTACAAAATACTCTCCAGACAGTAACACTAAATGTTCAAGATCACAATTTAGAAATTAAGTGTAATAAAAGTAAAATGATACAATGTAGATAAAATAACTAAATAACCCCCTCCCCCCACACATATAATAATAATATAATTATGTTAAAAAAA
Source organism: Charanyca ferruginea (assembly GCA_947361185.1). Classification (NCBI taxonomy): domain Eukaryota; kingdom Metazoa; phylum Arthropoda; class Insecta; order Lepidoptera; family Noctuidae; genus Charanyca; species Charanyca ferruginea. Next base: position 8,161,120 of record OX376070.1, read on the forward strand.
ATAGATAGATGTAGTGCACAGCATATTACTTATAATGAATGGCTGGAGTACTCATATTCTGTACATGCCTTTGTGTATAACTGACGTGTACTGAACATCAAACATTTCCTGAACGTGATTATTTTTTACAAAGGAACAACTGTGATCGGTTTTTATTTTGACCCATTGTGATAAAATTCTCACAAATTTTGAGCAGTGCTCATTTTGCGAAATGCTCATTTTGAGAAGTGCTCATTTTGAGAAGTACTTTTTTGAGAAGTACTATTTTGAAAAGTGCACATTTTATAAAGTGCACATTTTGCGTCAAGTGCCATTTTGCGTCAAGTGCTCATTATGCGGCGAAGTGCACATTCTGCGTCGAACCCATTAGATTTTGAAAACGTTTCCGTTGCCGTCTCGTCGTTTGTTTGTTTGTTACGCTTTCACGGCTAAACAACTGATCCGATTTTGATAAAATTTGATACAGAGTAAGCTTAAACCCCAAGAAAGGACATAATGCTACTTCTTAATCATCTGCGATAACCGGCATTCATACGATAAAGTCGCCAATAGCTAGTAGTAATATAGGTTAGGTAGTAATATAGGTAAGTAGGATAGGATTTCGAAACTCAGGGTAGGTATTTGATACTGTGCTGTGAAGCGTAACCCTGGTTTTGGAATGTAAAATCCCGCTGAAGCTAGTTTCTCTAAGGGCGGGTTGTTCCAAACAGTTGGTTAACGTTATATACGGACGGTTAACAGTTACTATGACGTGAAGTCTTTAACGTTCGTTAAATGTAACGGGTTGTTTCATGATATAAAAATCCGTCAGTCAAAGTTATTCAAAAAGCATAGTATTTTGAAGCATAGTTTTTTATTGTGGGGACGAGCTGCAGACATCGATTCTATTTTTATTCGGCAGAAAAGAGCCATCAGAGCCATTTACAATCTGCGTATGCGCGATTCTCTAAGAGAACTGTTTAAGGAAATTAACATAATGACGGTGCCTTGTCAATACATCTATGAAAACATCATGTACGCTAGAAAAAATCTGCATCTTTTTGATAAAAGAGGTGACAGACATAATTATAATACTAGAAATAGGGACCAACTAGTTCAACCAGGTTTCAGACTGGCTAAAGTAGATTCGTCTTTCATGGGGTACTGTTTAAAGTGTTACAATAAAATACCTCCCCACATTGTTCAACTAAATGAGACAAAATTTAAGTCTTGTATTAAACGCACGCTATGCAACCGAGCATATTATAAATTGAGTGATTACATCACTGATAAAAATGCTTGGCTGGATGCTGGTCTAGCTCCACAGCCATAAGGGTTCATAGAGTAATTGATTAGCATTTGTAACAATTTTTGGAGCTGCTGAAGATGTAGATCTAAATTATCTTTGCATTGTATAAACTCAATGTGTTAGTATTATATAATTTTTCGTAGCACATACATGTGAGCACTATGTTCTTTAAAGCTACCATTTACGAGGTATACCTCTCATTGACTTGAATATGCCCTGGCGGTTGGGAGAGTCATGCTCACTTGAATGTCTCGCTGCCGGTGGCGCATGTGTTGGATCATTCGGTTCCCTTCAAAATGGTTGAGCTAAATGGTGCCGATCCATGCGTCATGTTCGTGAACGGACGCCGTCGGTTGGGACTGGTCATCTCTTAGCTGCCTCGGTTATTTTAAATTTTGTTTTGAATTGTTATTATAACTATATTTGTCTCTAGACCTTTTTTAACATGCAAGACGTGTTACATTGTTCTCACATTGTACTCTTAGATTCAACATGAATGATGTAACCTTAATTTGTAAAATTTATCTGATTTTAAAAGAGTGTTCATGGAGTTTCTTGCTCGTTCTTCTCCATAGAAACCTACTGTTTGGAACGAGCAACTAGCTTCAACTTTCTGATTGACTGACTCTGACAATTCAAAAGTACCTGTAAATGGTTTAATTGAAATAAATGATTTTGAGTTTGAGTTTGAGTTTGAGTTTGATGTTTGACGTAGCTGTTTGACAACACAAAATTACGTTGACTGGTGGATGAAGCATCGGTTATAGTGAGAGGCACGAATGAACCGGTTCATCCTAGGCAAGCGTGTTTCAACTTAGACCGCATCATCACTTAAGATCAGGTGAATAGCGGTCAAACGCAATTTTATTATTGCCTATTAATTAATAAAAATAAAAAATCTTTTTGACATACGTTAAGGCCACCATTTTGTGAAACAACTTCTTTTTTTGTTTGACGATAGTTAGCGCCATTTTTGACTATTACCCGTCAGTAAAGTATAGTTGAAGCAACCCGCTCTAAGTAAATGGTTATTTGATTACCCTGATTCTGGCTCTCCCCATATTAGGCCTTCGACGGGCAACGAACGTTGGCCTGTCGTTTTCTCATGTGCAGTCATTACTTTAGTTGTGTCCCGAATGCTTCTCTTTCGGGCGAATTCATCGGCCAGTTCTCTTAGATACTGAAAGCATTAGAATAAACGATTAATCTTAAAAAAATATTTTTTGACTGCTATTTAAGCCGCTGAAGCATTGCAGCTATTTTGCGCGAATCGTGCGACATCGGTACGGTACGATATAGGCGATTAAAATGATGATATCTGTAAACTTATGTAAAGTTTTGTATGGGGGCTCTATATGAAACTTGTGCGATTACAATCGTTGTGAAATAAGCTAGCAAATCAAAAATGTATATTTACTACAGTTTTGCCGCGTAATGTACTGTATTAATAGTATTCTAATTTGAAATCAGGTAAGCGATTTTTTTTTCAGTTTATAGTTTAAAATTCGTTATACTGTTTTTTATTTAAGTACATATGAATACACTATTTTAAAATATTCAATTAAAAGAACACACCTCCTTTACAAAACTAAGAAAATCCCTAATCTCTGTCTGTTGTAAAGGCCGGTTTATGTTGCGTATTTTTAATTTTTATGTTATGCAAAAAAATATGAGTCTACTTAGCAAACATTTAGAAGATACTCACATCTCTATGTTCCAATATTTTTTTTTTTAATATCTCATCGAACTTATCTCTAAACTCTTCGACACAGGTTTGCAAAAACGAAAATTCAATTAAATATTTCTTGTAAAGTTTGAAAAAATCGGTATTTGGTATGTACATAATCTAAAAATGAAAGGCAAAGCAAATTAATTCATTTAAAATAAAATGTAAAATGTTCAGAAGTATCGAGTTACCCAATCAGTGAATTCTGGGGGTCAGATGGACAAACTGACCGTTACTCCGAGTAAAACGCTAGCTTTTATCTGCATCCGGTTAAACTGGAAGCCACAGAATATGAAACAAAAAGCAGATAGACTGCGCGGAACACTGAGAGTGAAGCCATAAAAGCAAATACAAATTCAAAAGCGAATATAATCACGAGATTGTAGGTAATCACTTCTCAGCTCTGAGCTGGAAGGTGACAAGCCGACCCTAACCTAAGTTCGGAACAGGATAGCTACTAAATGATGAATTATTACTTACCTCACATTCAGTGTAAGACGTATAGGATCTCAGCGAAGCTTTCTTAAGAATTACTTCAAAAAAACACAACAAAGAACCAGGTCCTAAATAATCCGTAAACTTTTCACCATTCTCGTCATAATACTCGCATTTTACATAACCCTAAAAAAAATTAAAAGATAACATAGTTGAAGCCTTAAATCGGATTCTATTAAACTACTGGACATTGTTAAAAAAACTCTTCGTATCTCATCAATTTAATTCAATTATGCAGGTATATGCGCCTATAATTATCTCATAGTTAAATGACGTGGGAGGCGTTTTTGATATATAAACTGTTTTTGATAAATTAAAAATAGTTTATTAATTATTAATTATCGAAAGTTTTATGACTTAAAGTCTGGACTGATTCCAGGTTCACAAACACTTGAATAATTAGGTGCGTTTAAACGGCGAGCAAAGACGCGAGCCGAACGAGGCACGTGATTCAGCGCGCCACGCGCCGTTTAAACAGCCTACGCTTGGCACGGCTCGGCAAAGTTCGTACGATCCATCGCTTGTCGGTTTTTGACACGGATTAAACGCGCGCAATGTGACCTACGTGCCGCCGCGCCTTGTATATGAGTAGGCCTGCGTTCGGATTTACCCGAGCCGCATCTACACGGATGGCGCGGCTCGCGTGGGATCGTGCTGCCCCGCGCCGTTTAAACGCACATTTTGGACTCTTACACACGAGTGGCATGTTGTCAGCGGCAGAGGTAACTGCAACCGCCGACACGCGTCAGCGGCAATCGTCGACACGTCGACATGAGAGTCGCGCGAATCGCGGCGACGACGGCCGGCGCGACGCGCGAGTGAAACAAATGTACTAGCCAGTATCGAGGCGGCCACATCTCAGAGCGGCGCGCGCGGCGGCTTTTGTAAACGCATTCGGCATCGCGCGACCGAAGCAAATAATTTCGAAAAAGATTGTTAAGGTTGGTACACTCCATAGGGCACGTACATAATTTCACTACTCAAACAGTTTGAGAAGATATTAATAAAATTCTCTCACCTTAACAACCCAAGTAACGCTTTTGGCTTGAATTCCAAACATCAGTATATTAGTATTTCGTGGTAGTATTAAAAGATGCGATGCTCTAGCCAAGTCTTTTATAAGCTTGGGATTTGCATATCTGAACGGCTTTGAGTTGGTAATTATAGAATAAGCTAAATTGCCTTGAGCCTTCCAGAATATTTCTCTTGCTTCGTTATATATTAACCTATTTGGCTCCAGTACATCCCTACCTTCGTAATACTTCCAATGACATATAAGATATCTATTCAGTCTGTTGAGCAAATCACTATGAAGACTATAATGTTGATAATAGCCCTTGAGGTTCAACACAAAGCTTTGAAACTTTATTTCATCCTTGGTTATCAAATACAAATACGAGATAAATCTGCCTTTACAATAAAGTAGTACAATAAAGCCTATTAAGCCAATTGAACAGGAAACGTATAAATCTTCTAGAGTCTGCGACTTGTACTGAGGTGCATAGGTCCATTCAAATGCCCACGCACTAGCAGCACCGCCAAAAGATGTGGGAGTACAGTTTTTTTCAAATGCCTTAGAACACAATACTTTTCCGAAAAAATATTCCATCGTCATACCAGGAAAATAAAAAAGCATTTCGAACACAAAGTTGGTACTTACAATAAGAAACGCGAATTGTATTAATGCAATTACACGACATACTTTCACAATGGGATTGTTTTGAATATCAAACTGTAAATATTCTCCGTAGAAAAGGACGTAAATTTTAATAAGTCTGTTAAATTGAAGAGTGTAATAGTACTGTGAGGCCCCACAAATATAAGCTATATCTTCAATCCAAATTGTTGATATTAAATCAAGCATAAAAGTAAAGCTCTTGAAGCGTTCAAACATAACTGCAGAAAAGGTATTTGTAATACTTTCTTCTTTTTTCACAGCAGTTACAAGGGATACACCAATATCAAAAGCATATATAGAATCAGAACAAAATGTGAAAAATTTAAACCATGTGGGAATACGAGGTTTGATCAAATATTGTGGATATATGACCAGTACAAGAAATACATCGACAGCAAGAATTCGATACCATATAAGTCCGAACATAGAATGTGGATTCATTATCCATGGAAATTCGAAGTTAGTAAACATCGATTTTGTCCTTAGCTCCGTTTCATTACATAATACAAGTTGTCCTATATACTTTGAACAGTGGTATGACGTCTCATCAGGTGGCACTTTACTAATTAAGTCTTCTTTGGAGTCTCCGGTAGTTTTACTAAAGTTATCAATTACGTTAAATAATTCCCACCAACGCTTCTTAAGCCAACTTATTCCTTCGTCTTCATGTCTATCAAAGCCTTTTATATATTGTTTGTTTTTAAATAATAATTTTGCGTGTTCTAATCTAGCAACAACATCGGCCATGACAATTTTACGATCTGATGGATATATATGCATTGCTTGTATCATAGTTCGCCGTTTAACAATATAATATTCACAATATGTGAGACAACGAGTAATAACTTTCCTTCTTAATAACGGTACATAAAAATTAATATCTCCGAACACTGATCCACTTGTAAGAGAGAGGATTGGGGTCACTCCATCATCAACAGAAATGAGCTGAATTATGCCAGATTTTAAATAATAAAAAGTGCTTGCAGTATTGGGACCTGTGAAAAATCGGCCACCAGGCAATTTATAACGTGGGTCTGTTTTCTCAGCTACCCATCTTCGAAAAGGATAACTTGTTTTTCTCAATGTAGGGCTGTGGTAAAATAAGGCCCAAAGCAAATCTTGCATGAGATCAAGTTTCAAATATGTAGGTAGATTGGCAATAAATGGGGGTTTAGCTATAATAGCACTTCGTTTTCTCCATAAAAGTGTGTAATAAGTTTTAACTATTTCGTCAGATTTGTCGTCGGGATGTCTTCTTTTAACCTCTTGAATGACTTTCCTTACTCTTGGATACATGTCACATATTCTGCGTAACCTTAACATAGATTCATGAATGGCTTTTGGTACTAATATAAAATTTGTCATTACATAACCGGCCACCATAAATATACAAATCATTATGAGTTCTAAGATTGCAGAAGGTAAGAATTCTTCGAATATTTTATTCATAGCAAAAGAATATACAAATACTGTTCCATAAACGAAGGTAGCATATCTTTCATCAGTCTCATTAAACTAAAAACAAAGTTTACAAGTACATTATGTAATAAAGAAGTGGCAGTGTGGACTAGAAGTAAGTGAATAAAAAAAGTAATAAACGAATTATAACTAAGATTACCTTGTGCCAGATAAAAGACCTCCAATCGAAGCAAACATGATCAATATCATTATAAAACACACACAAGCCATGATGTGTAAACAGCAACAAGAAACAGGCAATGCAATTGACACACAAACAGATAACAATTGCATAACCTAACAGGAGCAACGGGTATGAATGCGTAGATCCCAATGAAAAGTATTCAATCACTCGGTAAATGCTGAAAAATAACACGTATTGTTACTATGTGTATTATAGCAAGAAGAATATGTGTTTCGATTTAATCTTACAACTTGAAACTTATACTGTCGCTTAAAAACATTTCAATATGCAAACGCATAGCACAATAACCGATATTTCCAATAAAAGTTAGATCTGATGTGTTACATTAAATTAAAATGTGACCTGTATTTTTTTTAATTTTGATCTACTAAAGTTACCATTTAAAAACAGGAACTGCTCGACATTTATTGTTGACCGTATATAACCACCTATGTTCATTCATAAAATACTTACACAAGAAATTCATTGAACAATAATATGTTTGGCCAAAGATGAACTGGTGAACAGGCATCGGTCATAACTAAGCGATAAAATGGAATCAGGGATAATAAATCGCACACCAACCACATTGCTGATTTTGGCAAATGTTCACGTCTCATTGCCTTGTCAACGACCTGTCTGAAAATTAAAAAAAAATTGCGTAGGTTTACTTTTTGATGGCACAGTGGTTAAGGCCACGCAAGGGTTCGTTACCGGACAAGTATTAATGTGACTTTTTATCATTAAACGAAACGTGCGTATTGTTAGTATTGTTACATATCATAGATTAAGAAAAACGGATTAACTCACTGTGTTCAGCTTGTTTTTTGTTGCTCAGGAACGCGACGGGCGGTGGGTCATCCTGTGGAACTCCTTTAGAAAGATGGCAGTATGCCATCGAAACTAGTCGGACGAACCCGGAAACACAGTGAGTTAATCCGTTTTTCTCAATTTATGACCACTGTGACTTTTTCAGTTCTTATGTCACATTGGTGAAGGAAAACATAGTCCAGGAAACCTGTATGTCTATTCTGTTACAATCTCCCTCGGTGAACAGCTAGGTGAAGTGAGCTGTCATCCGTCCCGAAGCTAAGGATTGATAAGCAGACGGACGGATGTCATCCGTCCCGAAGCTAAGGATTGATAAGCAGACGGACGGATGATAGCTCACTTCACCTAGCTGTTCACCGAGGGAGATTGTAACAGAATAGCACTACTGAACTTATTTTCTATATATTATCTTTATGTCACATTGGTGAAGGAAAACATAGTCCAGGAAACCTGTATGTCTATTCTGTTACAATCTCCCTCGGTGAACAGCTAGGTGAAGTGAGCTATCATCCGTCCGTTTGCTTATCAATCCTTAGCTTCGGGACGGATGACAGCTCACTTCACCTAGCTGTTCACCGAGAGAGATTGTAACAGAATAGCACTACTGAACTTATTTTCTATATATTATCTTTATGTCACATTGGTGAAGGAAAACATAGTCCAGGAAACCTACTGAACTTATTTTCTATATATTATCTATATATATAAAATGCTTTGTCCTGAATGACTGACTGACGGATCAACGCACAGCCTAAACCGCTGATCGTAAGGACCTGAAACTTGAAAAACTGAAGGTGTGTTCTTTGTATGACGTAGGCATCCGATAAGAAACGATTTTCCGAAATTCTACCCCTAAGGGAGTGAAAAACGTGGGCAAAGTTTGTATGGGACTACGTGATTCGTAAGTCCAATCTACTTCAAATTTTGCAAAAACATTCTTTAACAGAATCGATGGAAGGTGGGTTTCGTATTTTATTGAAACTCACCACCTAAAGGAGTTAAAAATGGGTAGAAAGTTATTTTGAGGGTGATTTGCATCGAAGTTGATATCAATACTCCTTAGTGCTTTATATTTAAATTACATTTTATTTTGACACGTGTCATGTTTGAAAACTCAACTCAAAATAAATACTATTACAATAATACTGCAGAAGAATTACATGTACTTTTTAATACATGAAAATAATAAAATTATTTTGTTAAAATAGTGTGGCAGGCGCTGCCTGTGGTGGCGCGAGGAACTAGGGCTGTCGAGGTAAATGCATCGTTGAAACGATCAATTCTATGGTCACGAGTTTATAAATCGCGCTTGACCATCAAGATGCGCGCTCAGCTTGGCGGCAATTCACGTGTTCAAGAATTCTCCGCTGTTCGTTTAAAAGTTGGGGAAGACTCTCTACCAGTGGAGAGGGCAGATCTAACAGAGACTCTTGGTATTGTAGTATCTACAATAGAAGAACTGATTCGTCTGTTGTACGGCGACATCAGTCAAATACCGCACCAAGAGAATTTGGGTGTGTGAACAGGCTATTTTAACGCCTAAAAATTATCCACAAGCTGCAGCGATCGATAAAAGCATTCTGTTTGTCTCAAATTGAAGGGAGACAAGTAGTATACATCTCAATGAACACAGTAATCGGGCTTAGGTGACGCCACATATTACGCCCCGTAGAATTTTGAGAGGTTTTATAAATATATTGCTAAGCTTCCTTAATGTTTTTTCTTCTTTTTAAACATTTTTAGGTAAGGAATTTCAACATTTTGTTGTGTACGTATGAATATATAAAAGTATTTTTTTTAGAACGACAAGGAACATATACACACACACACATACGTGCAGCCTGTGGGTTAGGCATACATAGAGGGCTTACAGCGCTCTCCGTGTCCAGTATAATAATGCTTTCAGAATGCTGTTGGGGCTTCCGCATTTCTGCAGTGCATCAGGCATGTTTGCTGAAGCAAAGACGGATGGCTTTCTTGCAATAATGCGGAAAAGAACGGCATCTCTGATGCGCAGGATGCGGGGGAGCTCCAACAGTATTTTGAGAGTTCTTGCGGACAAGCCAGACTATCCATTCTTGGGGTACTGGACCCGTATGCACAGCTGCGGGTCGGGTGCCTCGGGTAATGGACAGAGGTACATGAACTGATTATCTGTGATTTATTTTTAGTCTGTAATTTATTGTGAATTAAGTTTGATTTTATTTTTATGGTTTTATTTAATGGAATGAATTGTACTAATATAGTTAATAAGAGGCTTACTAACATAATGGATCTTTGTAATCTGAAGCAAACAATAAATATTAATAATAATAATATCGTTTTTAAATCGTGCAATATACGTACTCTGTATTTATCTTAAAATGTAAAAAGGAAACAATTTTTTATAATTATTTTTTTTTCAGCATGCATCGCGAAAGAGTCAGCTTTTTTTTAGTAGGTACATTAACCGTGTGCACGACTGAATTTCCTAATGGCATAAAAGACAAATCTCCATACAAAGTTTCGTGCTTCTAGACCAAGCTGTACACTGCCTGTCAGTGAAATTTATAATTGCTATTGAGTACTCAAGTATCTGTTTACGAATTCCACGCGAACGAAGTCGCGGGCATAAGCTAGTAATTATTAATATAAGTCTGAAACCAATCCGCCGTGAACAAACATGGTGGCCAATGCTCGTGCCTACTCTATATGAGAAGAGGTCTTTACCCTGTAGGTCGATTCTGTAAAATTCAAACAACAACTCGCATCTCACATCGCTATTCACTCTCACTTCGCATAAGGTTCCATATGACCATGATATATTTGACACTTTGAATCGGGTTCGAGTGCGAAGTGAGCGTCGAAGTGACGGGGAAATTACCTTACAGAATGCTACTAAACGTCATCTCATACTTTATCTGTAAAAATCTCCCTATCAATTCAGTTCAACTCACTGACCCGCTCGCAAGGGTGGCGCTAGTGTAAATTCGAATCATCAAAACGATTTTTTAGAATGCCAATCAAGAAACTGACAGCGGATTCAGATTAAAAGTTTAGAGTCAGGTCTTACAGAATCACACCCCTGCAGTGGGCCATTAATAGGCTGGTGTTAATAAGGTTATTTATACATACCTTTTTTTAGTTTCGTGATGTCATTTTAAACATGGTTCATAATGTAAATAGCCACAAAAGTTAAGTAAAGCGCCAGCGTTCGCTAGGCAGTAAGCTCCGGAGACTGGTGAGCGGCGAACACCATCTCTCATTCAAATTATTAAAATTAAACGTCAATGATCAAAAAACCGCGTTTGTATACTCCTAGATTTTATATGTATGTACAAATTGGACTTCCTGACATGTCTTAACTATATTTTATCTCTCTACCAATTTTCAGGTACAAAAAGCTAAGGATTTCAAAAACTTGCTAGAGCCCTAAATCTAGGTTGTCACAAAATTCTTTCTTAGTGAATGTCTCCTACTCATAAACTCAAGACTTGCTAAATTTCAGGTCGGTAGTCAAAAATAAATCAAAACTTTCATACAAACTCAATCCGGCCCTGTCGCAAAATCCATTCCTAGCGGACGTCTACTAACTACCTCCCTGCCAAATTTCAAGTTTGTAGCACAAAAAATGAAAGACTTTCATACAAACTTGCAAGAGCTATTACACCTCCTTAATCCGGCCCAGTCGCAAAATCCGTTCCTAGCGGACGTCTAATAACTACAAACTACCCTCCTTCCAAATTTAAAGTTGTAGCACAAAAAATGAAGGACTTACATACAAACTGGCTGGAGCCTTTAGACCTCCGTACTCCGGTCCTGTCATAACATCCCTTCTTAGCGGACGTCTACTAACTATTAACTACCGCCCTGCCAAATTTCGAATTTTTAGCACAAGAAATGAAGGTCTTTCATACAAACTGGCGAGAGCCATTAGACTTCCGTAATCTAGCGCGGTCTCAAAATTCGTTCTTAGCAGATGTTTTCTAACTAAAAACCCTGCCAAATTTCAAGTTTGTAGCACAAAAAATTAAGGACTTTCTTACAAACTTGTGAGAGCCATTAGACCTCCTTAATCCGGCACTGTCGCAAAATCCGTTCTTAGCGGACGTCTACTAACTATGTACTACCTCCCTGTCAAATTTCATCTTAATTTGTCAAGCGGTTTTCGATATTTCGTGATGAGTGAGTGAGTGAATGACCTTTCGCTTTTATATATATAGACTCAGCTTCATCTGGTAAGACTGGAAGACGACCCAAGTTCGGAATAGACCAGGCAGATGATGAGTACTTACTACTAACTTACTTACCTACACCTATTTTCTCGCCGATTAAATTTTATTTCCAATGTAAAGAGTCCGTGTTAGAGTTATAGGTTTTGTTAATGGAAAAAGTCCAAAAAGAATTTTCCTGTCCCGGGACTCAAACCATGTATAAACGGTGTGCTTATTACTACTAAAAGACAAACGTAGCAGTGCATCATTAATGAATTATCGTATTACTTACCTGTGTACCATATGGAGAAAGGTATCAATTCCATAAAGCGAATCACAGCAATAGCAGTATAAATATTTAATGAATATCAGTACCGGGTGGTGGTCCATAACGTCATAACAATAAATAATTGGATACACTGACTGTATAGGGCCCTGCAAATAAACAATTGGAACCTTGTCAAGAAAATAGTACCACCATACTGCTATCTTTACTAATATTATAAGGAGGTGAAATTAATAGTTAGTGAGTGGTAATCTTTGGAAGAAAGGTTCTCGAATGGCGACCACGATTACGCAGCGTTAGTAGGCCTCCCACCAGGGCCTCAAGTCTGCTATTACAGTAGTGTCAGAATGGCCTATCATTGATTTCATAATTGTTGATTTTGACAAGTTTGGTAATCTACTAATATAATGGTGTCATTATGACTTTCCAATGGTCAACCACTGAAACGCCATTGAAAGAAATGATATAGAATGGTAATCTCGTACAAAATGACCAATGAATGACATAAGCGGTAATCTGCTAAAATTTTGACAGTTCCTTTGATCAGTGACCTACCATTTGAACGTCATTGTGCAGTCATTGCTTTTAATTCGACCGACCAATGATCGACCATTATGAATTTAGCAGATTACGAACTTTTAGCAACATGACAATGGGATCATGTTGGAATGACGAAATTATAAAAATAGCAGACTTGGCCCCCAGATGAACCGACGACATCGTTAAGGTTGCGGGTAACCGGTGGATGCAAGCGGTCGGTCTCCGCTCGTTGTTGCGTTCTATGGGGGAGGCCTTTGTTCAACAGTGAATGTATTTCGGCTGATGATGATAATGATAAAAAGGTGATAAATATATAAAACTCTTAGGGATCAAGCACAGCTCGCTGGTGGACGCTCCAGGTAAGTGATCACCGAGCACGAAGATATTTGCAGACAGAGCACGAAGGGTCGAACAGTCCGTTGTCTGTGGCGGTGGCCAATCAGAACAATAGACATTCATGTGTGCTCTACAATACAATGCGTAATTAAATTGACTGAAAACCTGAAAACGAGTATTTAAACTCATCATTTCGAATAACTACAAGACCAACACTGAAATCATAGAAAAAAATCAGCACGTACACACTTTATTTAAACTACGTAGGTAAATATGAATGTACGGATCAGCTAACTTTTTTTCATGTTTTCAGTGTTGGTCCTAGAGTAAAAGTAGTTTATAATGATGAGTACAATAACTTGTTATCAGGATTTCAGTAAATTTAATGATACTGTGTATACGATGATCACTGTAATGATTCTGGCTTTCAGGAGTTGCAGTGCTTGGGGAAAAAGTGTCTGGCTTACACACAAAGGGTTCCGTACCCCCGTACAATATTTAAAGGGTATAAATATAATGATCACCAAAAAATACTTTAGGATCTTAAGCTCCCTTACCAAAAAAATATACTAAATTATACCAAATGTACTAAATGGTCACCAAATCATAGTGTGCGAAATAACCGAAATCTTTTTGACCCCCCTGGAGCGGATCCGACATGGTTAGGTTAGGTTAGAACTGTGACCCCCTACGCCAGAATCAAATCGCTTTTTACAGTCAAACTCATACATTTCTACAATACTTTAGGAAACACCATTTTGGTGACCATTTACTATTTTTGGTTCGTTAAACATAGGCCATATTTAAACACAAAATATCCAAAATAATAGTAATTTATGATAAGTAAGTACCTTCTTACGTATAAAAGTATATGCAGTAAGATATTTTCACTACTACTTTAACCAAAATTAATAACATTAGGTACTCAACTTTATAAACTATGAAAGTACAGAAAATAAGTTGGATCAAAATGCAAACTTAACTTCGCTGTTCTAAAAATACTCCTCGAAATATATCACGATATAGTACACAGATGCTCTAAACCACGCCATGGATCGAGGAAGGTGGAAGCAGCTCTGTCGTAGAGAGTGGTGGACTGGAGCATCACGACGCTCAGCAGTGAGCTTACGACTCGAGGAGGAGGAGTACACAGATAAATTTCGAGAGCAAAATTTAAGTTCGTAATGGCAAAAAAAAATTTAAAAAAAAAACAAATTATAATGATTTTGCTGCTGTGGTGCTGTAAGACCTTGCTCCTCGCCAATATTCATGATTATAGGTTAATGGGAAGTACCCTATAGGTAGGTTTTGATTTACCTGGGAAATGTTAAAATACAAGGATCAAACGGCCCTATGTTTTCATGGTTCTGACTTGAATCTTGATTTTTTTTTAACGTTTCAAGGCACCGCAGACCTAAGTATTTGTGTAGTCAATTGTATCATGATGCCTTCACGAGTTCTTGAGAAGACAGACAGACGAACACAACGTCTTTTTTTCCTTTTGATGTAAGGAGCCCTATTTTTTTAATGTTATCAAAACCACTAAGGTGGCAAACAGGCATCCGGTCAACCTGACGTTAAGTGGTCAGTGAAGCCTATGGACGCTTGCAACACCAAAGCCATCACACGCACGTTTCCGAACCTGCTGAGACCTTTTGACACCCTTCTTAGACACCCCATAATAAAACAATAATCAATTTAAAACGCTTCGACCGCGCGGAAACCTATCAATAATTTCAAAGTTAAAACGCATGCAGATGACTCAAAACGTCCACCGAGCGAGCTGTTCTTTGGGTTAAATCCACTTGACCAATGAAGACTAGATAAATGATTAACAAAATAAAATGAAATCTTACCAACATTGCCTTTAGAAAAACGATGACTATAATAATCATCCTAAAGACTGGATGGAACGGCACAAAAATAAGGTTGCTCCATTCAACTTGAGTATCTGATGAAACTACAACTCTATCCTGTTCCTTAGGCTTTTTCTTACTACCTTTGACTGGGATGCTGCCTGACTGTTTTCTGAGCGGGTCCTCATATAATCCACTCGTCTTCGGATAAGACATTCTTGCAACATACTATGAAAATATATTTCTTGTATTTATTCAAAGGTCGATTCCATTGACACGAGGATCGTTTTGCTTAGAGAGGTCACACACGTAACGATATACTTGCGCAAATTTCGACTTCTACAAGGGTGTATAAACATGTATGGGGTGATTTATATGGCAAGTATGAGTCATTTGTCAGCACAACTGCGTCACGCAGACTTGTGCAAGTATACATAGTGTGAGGCTACACCATAATGTAGTTTTTAATATGCTTGCCTAAAATGACACTTTCTTAAAAACAGAATCCACAAATTATAGAATATGTCTCGTCTCATTAAACTTAATTTCTTTATTAAACAGGTCAAAAAGGATTTAACTGTAAAACAATAGTCTTTGTTGGTCGAGTATTTTTTTAAATTATTATAATACATATACAGGATGTTTGGTAGATCGATGCAAAGCCGTAAAGCAGAGCTAGTATAGACTATTTACAACCATTTGAACCGAACTTGTCTTAGCCGAAGTGTGACTACGATCCAGCTGCTTCCATAACAGTTGGATCGGCAGAGACGGGCCGACCTGACTCCGCTTGACTTTTACGTGTGGGGTTGGGCCAAGCAAGTTTATACGAATGTGGAAATAAACAGGAAAGAAGAATTGATTAAGAGAATTAATTCAGCATTTGAAACGATGAAACTGGAGATGAAGTTAAAAATATCAACAACAGAAGTATGAAGACGGGCCCGTGTTGGTGTTAGAGACCGAGGCGAACATTTTGAACATGAATAATAAATGATTTTAATTATTATTTTCTTTTAAATAACTTGCCTAAAAAAAATTTTTCTCCCTCAATTTGGTTTGTAGGTCTTAATTTCAATAGTTGGTGAGCTATCCGTGTAGTTGATACCTCGAAAGAAAGAACAATAACCAGACCTGTTTTTAAAAACGTTTTAACAAAAAAAGCACCATCCGTGATTTTTTCTTGCCATCTAAAAATAGATTTCTGAAATCTTTAAAAATGTCTTTGACTTTAAATGTCTGTACAAAAATTGTCTTATTACACAGATCGCCTAATTATGTTTTATTAGATTGTTTACGCATTATGTCAACTAAATAAAATAAAAAATAAATGACATATCTTTCAAATTGGCCATTATTTGCAACTAACTGCAATATTTTGGGTTTTGTCATCAAACAACATAAAAATTTGGCTAAAAAAAAATTAGGCACACTTCGGCTAAGACAAGTTCGGTTCAAATGGTTGTAAATAGTCTAAACTAGCTCTGCTTTACGGCTTTGCATCGATCTACCAAACATCCTGTATATTTTTTAATACAGAACATGAACATAAATCAAATATTAGAATATCCCGAGATCACGACAAATTTGATAATCTATACTAATTACTAATATTGTATAATGGTAAAATGGTTTGTTAGTTTGTAAGTTTGTATGTTGGGGTAATGTCCAAAACTACTCATCCGGTTTCAAAAATTGTTTTACTGATTGGAAGCTTCGTTATCACTGAGTGGTATGAGCTATATTGCATTATCAAAAAATAAGGGATTCTTGAGAAACTACACGCGGACGAAGTCGCGGGCGATTTGCTAATGATTTCTAAAATGGCATATTGTGTGTTGACCATGATAAAGAGTACAGTACGGTCAACGTAACTTGGCGCGTCTGAAGTTAGCCGATTAGCTGCGCAGTAGACAATTTCGTTCCTAAAAGTTCCATTGCGCAGCCAAACAGCTAACTTCAGACGCGCCAAGTTACGTTGACCGTATTGTACCTACCTTACTCTCTGCTAATTCTGTATCAAATTCAGCCGTAATTTTTGGACGTTCAGACGAAACATCATAGAGATTACTCTTTATCACAAGCCAGAGTAGGCCATTTTGGGTATCGGTACCAAATCTGTCGTGACCTCCCAGTCTAGTAGTACTTCTCAATGTTTTCGAAGTAAAAAAAAACGAAATAGTATCGTTTTTTTTAGTAGTTGTTAAGTGCCCGATCTTACAAGAAAAATATTGAATGAATGAATTAATGTTTTATTCACTTAAAAAAAATCTTAAAACTAGTTACATTGCCCCACAAAACTGTTTACGCAGTTTAACTGTGAGATTGTTGGGCCTCTCTAAAATTAAACCTATTATCAGGTACATCTGTAACCTATGAAATATACTTAATAATTGACGTAGGAAGTGCTGGCTAGTCGTTTGACTAGCCACCACTTCCACCAACAACATATTTAATGTTAATGCTCTATGTAATAGCTATAAATAAGGTAGGTACTTGTAAAGTAATTGTTAAGTAAGTAACACACATTATAGATGCATTATTTTTATTTATTATTCAGAAAGATTACTGTTTTAGATTGATGTTATAAAAAGCTGGAGAAAAAGCTAAAGTTGGAGTTCGTTCACACGAGTATTAAAAAAGCGACCGCGTGAATAACTGCAAATACATTGACATCTGTCATTACAAAAAAAGTGGCCAAGTGCGAGTCAGACTTGCCCATAAAGGGTTCCGTAGCAGCAAGTAACATAATATAAAAGTTCTTGTAGTTCCTTGTAACTTTAATTGATGTTTTAATAATAGTGTATTTTTTTAAATTGCGGTTTACGATTTATGCCGTATTAAAAAAAAAACTGCTTAGTTCAAAATCTCGTTCAAACCAATTTTTGGTGAAAGATTACAACATACACACACACACATCATGTGATGTGTGTGTGTGTATGTTGTGTATGTTGTTGTGTGTGTCACATGATGTGTACATCATATATTTTTTTAGTTTTATCATTCTCTTATTTTAAAAGTTACAGGGGGGGAGGGACACATTTTACTACTTTGGAAGTGTCTCTCGCGCGAACTATTCAGTTTAGTAAAAAATGATATTAGAAACCTCAATATCATTTTTGAAGACCTACTCATGGGTTTGATGAAAAAATTTTTTTGAGTTTCAGTTCTAAGTAAGGGAAACCCCCAAAATGTATTGTTTTTTTTTCTATTTTTGTGTGAAAATCTTAATGCGGTTCACAGAATACATCTACTTACCAAGTTTCAATAGAATAGTTCTTATAGTTTCGGAAAAAAGTGGCTGTGACGTACGGACGAACAGACAGACATGACGAATCCATAAGGGTTCCGTTTTTTGCCATTTGCCTACGGAACCCCAAAAATAAGGGTGACGGAAAAAAAATCGTAACTTCTTCCCATTAGCTGTACGAGTATTTACTCGTAAGTCCGTGAGAGCAAGGTTTAATTTAACAGATTAGATTTGCTTACATAAACCACATCTCGCGGTTAAAACAATGCGAAACACGAGTGAAATGAGGTTACCAAGTCAGTGATAATTTGCAAATTGCTTCTGCAAAACAAAAATCTGTAATGAATGAGTGGTATGGTGCAATGCTTTAGGTAGGTACCTATCCGTTTAATTAAGATAATGTGTGCTGTTGCTGCCTTTGGATGGCAACACTCCGCGAATCTTTTAGTATTCGTATTCTCCATAAGCATGAATGTGTTTGCCTGAATGTATGTTGAACCAACGAGTCGACTACCTACTTACTATTTTTGTTAGTTATAAAAAAGAAGAACGAACTAGGTACGCTTTATAAAAAGAGCTTTTCTTGTTCTTTATTTATCTTGATTTTAATAATTATAATATATGTGCTGGCGACCTGCCCCGGTTTTGCATCCCTGGTTGGAGGCCCTAAAAATATTTTTTAAGGCATCTAAGGCATCACAGGATTGTCCGGTTAAAAGCAGCCAACAACCTCATAGGTTGAAGTGCGAGATGTCGTACAGAAAAAATAAATCGGTTTTGCACGGATAGCAGAGCATATACGCCACCAGTAAAGCTTTCCGAAATATTCAACAATCATCATGATATTTAAGTCATTTGCACAAAATCTTAACGAACTATATACTTAAACCTTTCTCATTAATCACTCTACCTACTGGTGAAAACCGTATGATTGAAAATACGTTAAGTCTTTTTTGAGTTCAGACAGACAGACGTGGCGTGGGACGTTGTTTTATAATATTTAGTAATAAACAAATCTGTGTTTGTCTGTCAGTCGTCTTGATAATCCATTGTTTACGTGGCGATTGAAGAATATGAGAGATGATATAAATAACACGAATTAAATTCAAATTCCTTAATGTATTAGGTTTTTAAATATAATAGTTAAGTATAGGCTTTTATTCAAATCAATATCACCTATAATATAAAGTTAAAATATTGCCACCACTTATTTTTGTAACAATACAAACTATAACAAAATAATATTATAAACTAACAATATCTGTGCAAGGCACATAATACAACAGATCATAAACTTATTCAACCACAGAATCTAGTAAAACCTCGTGCACTTGAAGTTGTTCTGGTGTGTTCAATATCAGCTTCACTAACTTCGCTATATCCTTAACCCGAAGACCCGGTGCATCAGTAACCGATTCTGCTGAACCTTCAATGTTGCCACAAGCTATATTCGTCACTTTTATATTTGCCTTTAAGTAACGAAATTCATGTCGTAAAATTTCATTTACAGATGTTATGGCCGCTTTAGCAGCTAGGTAAACAGTTTTCTTTGACTCCGTTGGTATTTGGTAAGAAAATAAATCGTTCATACATATAATATGACCTCTAGTTTTCCTTTCTATAATAGTTCCAGCTGCCAGCCTTGTACAAGCAACCAAAGCATTAATATTTACGTCGATAATTTCCTTAAAATCTTTTGATTCTCCAGTGGTAACTAAACAGTCAACATTGCACTGTGCGTTGTTAATCAGTACATCCACTCCTTCATAAGTGTCCTTGATTTTCTCAAATGCCGCTGTCAATTGCTTTGTATCTGATATATCGCATTTGCACAACACAATCTTTCCGGAAATTTTATTCGCAACAACAGGGTTAAGCTTTTCTGTTACTTTTTCTAAAATCTCTTCATTTTTATTGAAACCAATAACAATCATACCTACTTTAGCTAACTGCTCCATAATAGCAAAACCCACTTCATCCCCACAATCTGTGATGACCGCTACTTTGTTAACCCAACACTTCATGTTTAATAAATCTCTGTTGTATGTAACCCAAAGTCCAAACTTCAAATACCTTTCGGAATATTTTTATCATCTCTTATAAAACATAAGTTTCCTCTGTAAGTGGGACATTTAATATGTTATCACTGGAAATAAATGCGCATTATGCAGATTGGGTGTTTTGATAACCTAACGAGAATTTAATGTGTGATGAAAAAAACATTGAAAACTTATCCTTTGGTTTTTTTTTTTTCAAGTATTATGTTACTATTCAGAATCAAATGTAAAAAGTTTGTATATTTTTGCGTTTCCAGCTCAAAAATATTGCCAGGACATATGTTTGATAGCAGAGTATCTGGGTCTGCCTCGCAAGGGCAACAGCTGATCATGACGCAACAATAATGTTACAATTTTGCCTCCCCTTTCCGGGAATACGTGCTTTGTACCATTTGACAAAATTAGCCATTCAAATTAACAAATCAAAATAATTGAAAGTCGTTGCTATTTAGTTAAATCTTGAAATACTATGCACTGGCATAGTATTTCGTACGTAGATAATATAATTAGGGAATTTTTGAGGCCCATAAATAAAGATAATATTTTTTTTGAATGATTAGATATATTTCCTTTGAGAAAACATAGGTCTACGCTATAAAATATTCCTTATTGTGCAACCTTAACTAACTATAATTTAAACAAACAGTACTTTAGTCTTACCAGCCTATATTTGTCCCACTGCAGGGAAAAGACCTCTTCTCATATAGAGAAGGTACGAATTTGATCAAAGTGGATTGGCAATTTCAGACTGAAGAATTGGAGTTTCCTCACGATGTTTTCCTTCACCGATATTAGTGAAGTCCAAGATAAACTTAGAAAATACATACATAAGATATTGTAAAAGGCACATTGGTACTTGCTCGGGACAGGTTGCGAACCTACAACCTCCTACATGAGAGTTCAACCTATTATCTATTAATAAATTTCATGCAATGCATGAAATATAACTTCATTAACTTGAATACTACGAGGAGCTGCTAAAATCATAAGAACAACGTTAGAGACATCCTTTGTTGTCAAATGCGGATTCTTTTCAAAAAAGTCTTCATTTAAAAAGTTAATACCAGCTGTTTTAAATATTCCTGTGCGTACGATCCCGGGTGATATACTCGTTACTTTAATTTTGTGGTTAAGACATTTAAACTCATTCTTTAAAAGAGTATTTAAAACTGTCATAGTTCGCTTCGAGGCGATATACATATTAATCTTCGGCTCAGCAAAAGGAGGCATATAGTGTCCACAAATACTGTTGATGTTAATAATTTGGCCCGAAATATTTTTCTTCAACATTGACTCAATTGCATATCGTGTACAAGTTATCAATCCGTAGATATTAGTGTCTACTATAGCTTTCATATCTTGAATACTGCCTGTGCAGATTAAACCCTCCTTGCCTATAGCCGCATTATTTATTAATACGTCCACTCCTCCATATGTTGCTACTATACCTTCAAAAGCATTTTTGAGATCAGCATCCTTAGAGATATCACATTTGCACGGTATTAGTTGTCCTTCAAAACGGCCCCAGTCATTCATTTTGTTCAGCATTTCATCGAGTCTTTCTTGAGTTGGTTCGAAACCAATCACAGTCATGCCGATCTTTGTTAGATCCTCAGCTATTTGAGCACCTATTCCATGTGCAGCACCGGTAACAATAGCCACTTTATGCTTCCAGTATTCCATAATTATAAACTCAGTATATTAACAACGGAAAAAATATAAGTAATATTTTGCTAGCAAGTGTCTATTGTTGTTAAATGACACAACAGTTTGAAAACGAATGACTTTAATAATAAACCTACAAGTTTATATAATCGAGCATCAAATTCTGATAAGATTTAAATTGAGAGTTCGCGTGTATAAATTCAAGATGAAAACATAAACAAATCAGCAATAGAACTGAAAAATACGTATACGTAAGATATTATTATGTTTTACACTGCGAGTGTAATGGAACGAGCATGAATCTATTTGCCCATTGAATGGAAACGCGGGAAATAGCCCACTCTCTCGCAGGTTATTGGATCTAATCTATTGATCCCGGCTGATGCTACAGTTTTATATAAATTATTCTAAATATCATAGGGTGATTGAGGAGATGGTTATTTACGTACCTGTAAAAAATAAAGTGTATTTTAAATGTGATACATGACATTTTTCCGTTTTCTCCATTTTTAACAGGAAGCTTCTTGCGCACCAATAAAGCAAAGATAGTATAAAACATTTGCATAGCTAGAAAAATGCACTTACCTATGTGGGATACTTGACGACACGGTTGGCGCAGTGGCTGAGCGATCGACTGCTGCGCACCGTGTTGCGGGTTCGATTCCCGCCCAGGGTAAACATTTGTGTGATGAGCACTTGTGTTTGCCTTGTGTCTGGGTGTTGTTTATATATATATGTATGTATTAACAAAAAAAAAATGTATTTGTGTATGCATATCAGCTGTCTGACACCCATAGTACAGGGTCTCCCTAGTTTGGGGTCAGATGGCCGTGTGTGAAAATGTCCCCACATATTATTATTATTATTATAAAAATTACTAAAAACATAGATTAACCCAAGAAACCTTAATGCAATTCAGACTGTATATACAAAAATATTTATTTCCATAAAAAATCTGTAAACAACACACATTTTTTCGTTTAGTCATGTAGATATAATAGTAATAAATACCAACATTAGAATTTTCGCATTATCCATTTACGTCACTACCAAAAAGCCACCATTGTTCATGCTACAATAGCGTTTAGAGGTAAATCTCCGAATCGACGTAAAATAAATTGATCGCGATTTATCGTCATTTTTTGCGCGCTATAGAAATTCGCCCAATCAGTTCGGAGCTCCATTATGACATACGGGTAATACGGGACGAGCGTGAACGTATTACGACGGTGAATTGATGCACTTGGAGGAAATAGAGCGATCTCTCACGACTGATTGGTTGCGAGTCGCGAGGATTTTGTGATATTTACACGCTCAGATTTCGTTGAAGTTTGAAGCTATTGAAGAGGGTTTCAGGTGATACAAATTAATCGATTTATTTCACTGCTCTTCTTTTTTAATTGTGCCTTATGAAGATAGTAATACAATACTGAACGATTCTTATAATTTTCTTCCGACCAAAATTTTGGTCACGGTGGCCAATATCATTGGACACTAGTCAAATATGCAGGAGATTTTAGTACACAAGCGTATGCGCAAATACATATAATTGTACAGGAAGTGTACAATTAATTACCCTCACTCAGACACGTTCGGGGAGACTGGCGCAAGGGATTTTTGATTTCTAAGGCACGGAACTTATGGGACTAATTGGACGGTATTGGAACATAATCCCGTAAATTATTTTACAGTCATATATAATTGTTTAGCAAACTTAGTGAATGATATTGAGTTCCTACATACCTATTAATTTTATCATAACTTAACTACCACTAAATAATCTCAACCATATTGCTAAACTCTAACCTAAACTTTACTATCAAAAACAACAACAGGAACATTTCACATTAAACCTATTCAAGCGATATAAAGTAGTACGGCCAACATAAAAGTAATAACAGATGGAGAATCGACCGCAACGATAATGAACACTCTACCGCAATAAGTGCGGACTGCGGTCGTGTTCTGTTAACCCTACTTTAATTTAAACCGACAATGTTATCAAATGAAGCTTCGCTCGTAAAGTAAGTAATTTGGTTTATTATTGTAAGAAGTATGTAGACAAAAAACTATTTATACCAAGTTGATTGTACAGATTGAATTGTTGTTAATTAAACAAAGAAACTGTGAGGCCTGCTATCATTAAGTTTTGATAACTTTTTTATTTACCCTACTGTTAGAACGGACTTTAGAAAAGACTTTAAAAAAATATTTAGAATGAATTATATGTAGTGAAAGGCACATTCACAGTATTTTAAAGGAAACTTAGTCCAATATTCTGACTTGCGACCTATCCGGTAGGAGTTCCTCTATACTTACTATACTCTTTGGGTAGGAGTCTCAACCCGAACTGACGTTATAGCCTGACTAATACACTGAGTCTAGAAAGGAATGATGATGGAGTGCTGACTAGGCACTTAAACCCTTAAGTGCCTAGTCAGCACTGTTAAATCCCTAGAATACACCCGTATTCTAGGGATTTAACAGTACGTTCCACAAGTAAATTTTTTTTTAACATTCGAAATAATACCTCTGTAGTGTAGAAGTTTTTCTCGACCTGCCCCCCTTACACCTCATTTGCTTAAAAGAAACACCAAAACGTGCCAAGAGGCGAGATGGGCAGACGACATTGTATGGGCAAACGACACGCAGGTTAATCTGGATGAGGCAGGCACAGGAGCATGGAGATTGGTACAGGCAAAAAGAGGTGTATACAAGCAATTGGTGAATACGAGCTGTACAAGAGGACCTCCGCATACGTCAGACTTTTGTAGGACCGATTACTGGACCGTTTTAGTGGTTTCATACTTTCGTAGGACCGACTTTTTGTGAAACATCTGCGCTGATAGGTACATTAAAATTCATAAATGGTCCATTGTTTCCGACAAAAAATCGGTCACCGATCATTTCACGTTGGCGCGCAGCCTTATGATGACGAATACATGTAAGTAAGTAATTTTTGTCAAAAAAAAACTATCTCTTTATACATAACATTACGTTCCCAGCCTCCAGCTCGCAGGCTAGCACATTAGAATAAGCCAGTAGGGACATAAACATACGATGTTCGATATATGCAATCATAAATCAGTGCGGACCGTTGTCCGTCCTGCCGATACCCGCGTTACCGGTCTATTGTATAAACAGTATGTAAGTCAAAAGATACGGAATTTATTACATTGGGCCCATTTTATTGGTTCAGGCAGGCTTTGAGGTTATCTTTGTGTGTATTTTTGGGATTTCTTCGGAGGTACAGAATTCTTTATCATGATAAATTACCATAATATTATACCTATTACTTATTATTAGTGGCTGATCGATTGACTGCTGTACTTCGTGTCGTTGGTTCGATTACAGCACGGGACAAATATTTATAATTATGACCTACAGGTAACTGTTTTGGGTCTGGTTATGAGTTTATATGTTTGTAATCGCGTCCACAAAACAGGAGAAATTCGTAGTCAGGGGTAAAGTTTTCTTAAAAAAAAAAAAACTAACATTGTTACTAAATAAGCTTAGTACTTAACAACACAAAGTACGTAAGGCTGCGTCGCGCCCGAGCAGAGAGACCGTTCAGAACAAACCGCCATTTTTACCACGCACACATTGACATTACGTTTATAGGCATTCTCAAGCAGTTTCAAGCAGACTTCAGACTCGACTGTCACGTGTTGTCTAAATGAATAAATTAATGAGAGACATTGACATTTCATGACGAACAAGAAAATTTTGTTATAAAAAGTTGCAAAGAGTTCCAACCAGTGTCAATAAAATTTCATATTGTCACAAATAAAACCTACAGAGTCAATACAGTAGCAGCCCTAGTGAGTCTGACAACTTTAGGTAATTATTTTTGAAGATGACGGGAGCGGTCCTTCTGTACCCTCTATATATATATTATTTTGTAATAACAGTATGAATTGAAAAACAAATGATCAATGCACAAGCAAATATACAATATAAAGCTTCAATATCGCATGTCACGAAATCCATTTTCAGTTATAATTTAACAAACATTGGAAACTATTTGCTCGGATTAATGAAAATTATTTCGTATCGCTGACGATTCTCACGGGCAATCATATAACATTGCATTGTGTGTTTAATTATCTATGATACAATGCTCATAAACTGATTATAATGGTGATGATATTTTGCCAGTCTGTGGTGTTGTTTATTAGTTGGTAATTTATGTAGTAAACATTTACAAAATAATCTTAAAATTATAATTTAGCCAATTGAGGACACAATAAGTACCTATACCTACTCTATTTTATAATTATATTGCCCGTTAAGCTACACCGTAGCCATAGGGCTACGAGCGTTGAAAAACTCGTATCAAAATGGCTACGGCGTAGAACTGTAGGTCAACAAAAATTTTGTTTTTTATTAGGTAAAAAGCAGTCATGAAATGAACCGACAACTGAATTTCATCTGGTTCTGATTGAGTTGTAAAATTTGATTACAACTACAAGTAGCCAACCAGGTTTCGCAGAAAACTAGGGATCACTATTAAAGACCCTGCAACAATCCAGCCGAAACACTAACGACTTTGACGAAAGTTAGTCACATAACTTTGTACTGCAATCACCTAATTTAACACAAGTGGACATTTGCAGTAGCCCGTGAATTTCTACAATTTGTAGTTCACCGTTAATTAGTGTTTCCTAGACAAGTTCAGGTTATGGTACATAGTTCAACACTGATTATATCCGAGGCGCGAAGGGACTCACCACAAGGACGGGTCCAAACTTGTCTGGACCTGTTTAATTGCTTCTACTCGCCCATTTCCATTACGACTGTTGTTAGCCCCGTGCTCTTTGTAGTTTTAAATGAGGTTTAATGATGATTGCAGACCAGCAGTTTGGTCTTAATTACAATAAATTCCAGTCGTACCTATTTTTGAGAATCCTGTGTATACCTGTACCTGTGAGCAATAATACCTAGGAATACTTTAATAAGTTAGTAAATATATTTTTTAATTTATTTTTAAGTTTTGTACTTCTTTAATACTGTTAAGTGGTTTGAAAATAAACATTCTATTCAACTTATGTAACTACATTAGTTAGGTAAATAGGTGTTTTATTCTGGATTGAAGTAGGTGAATATCAGTCCGAGCAGTGATTTAAGCCAAAATTAATTTAAACTAGAATTTAAAGTTGTAATAACTTAACATTCATGCTTTGTATCTGGAAACACTATCAAGCGAAAGATTGTTGCCAAAACTCATTTTCAAACAAAGATTAAATTAAAAAAGGCTATAAGTAACTGAATTAAAGTACACAAATTAAAATTTTTATTTTCAGCACACAACAGCTGTGCCTACTATCGGGCGGTAGTGGACTATCCCGGGTTCAACATCGTAAACCACAGTTAAGACTTTGTTGACACAGACTGGACGGTGCACACAAGCCCACTAACCCGCCGTAAATGTAAAACGTAATTAACACCTGTTTAACTAAATATGTTACTTCACCAGCCATGTTAACAGTCAAGTAAGACTATTTTTACAGTTTAGTAGGAAAGATTTTTCGTTTGCTCTGTGTGTGAGGAATGGAAATAAGTAAGAATGGCCTAGATACCGATACTTTCTGTTTGGTCTTTCTTTCACGAGGTAACTGCAAAAGATATCTCAACCCATAATTTTATTAATGCATAATCATATTGAATAATACTTTAATACAATTTGAACGCAATAACAAAATAGATCAAGCAAGCAAATTAATGCAAAAAAATAATTCAAACAATACCAAAAAGAAACGCGCATTCCTGAAAAAATGTTGACCATCCGGATTGAAAATAAGGAATTTTCAATCAGCATTGCCATATTTATTTCTATTTTTCTTGTTTTATGTTTACAGTGCCAAACAGCCAAGTGCTTTGCTTGCATTTATTGTGACTGTGGAATTCACTGCCCGTCTCTCTACTCCATACTTATTATTAAAAATGCGAAAGTAACTGTCTGTTACGCTTTCACGATGAAACGACTGATCTGATTTTGATGAAATTTGGTATGAAAATAGCTTGAACACTGGGAAAGGACATAGGCTACATTTTAATCTGCGACTTCGTCTGCATCCGCAATAACCGTTATTCTTTTATATAAATCTTCTAAGTCTTCTAAATCTAGGTATAAAACAAACTGGGTAACTTCAAGGCACGAGTGACCCGTTCATCCTAGACAAGCGTGCTCCACCTTAGGCCGCATCATCACTTATAATCAGGTGAGTTGCGACTAATAGAAATACAAGATTTATAAAAAACACGGTTTTATAGGTGTCCGGCGAATAAAACTCAAAAATCAAAAAACTTTCAAACTGGGGGCCAAGTCTGCTATTTTTATAACTTCGTCATTCCAACAGCAAAATGACAATGGGATCGCTATTGTCATTTTGCTAAAAGTTCGTAATCTGCTAAATTCATAATGGTCGATCATTGGTCGGTCGAATTTAAAGCAATGACTGCAAAATGATCAATAACGTTCTAATGGTAGGTCACTGATCAAAGGAATTACTGTCAAAATTTTAGCAGATTACCGCCTGAGTTGTCATTTTGTACGAGATTACCATTCTATATCATTTCTTTCAACGGTGCGTGTCAGTGGTTGACCATTGGAAAGTTATAATGACGCCATTATATTATTAGATTACCAAACTTGTCAAAATCAACAATTATGAAATCAATGACCGACCATTTTGACACTATTGTAATAGCAGACTTGAGGCCCTGATATCCCAGAACAAAGAGTCGATAAGCTAGAGCCAACAAGAGTATTTCTAAAAACCTTATCATCTGACCCCAAAAAAATTGCATTATGAATAGGATTTTACATTTTTACCGTATGTTTGCTCTGCCACTGAAAGAACACAATTCCCTCGTGTCCCAACTTTCTACTAGCTTGCCTCGCGTCGGATTTTTCCGGTATTTTAAAAAAGCTTTATACTTTCAGGGACTGGCGAGCAACTTGTCTTGTTACAATGAAACTATGAAGCAAAAATGTCAGTCTATTTTCTCTGCAATAGCATACTTCCTTTCAACAATAAAATGTAGTATAAAATTATTTTAGCCACCAATTTGGCAACCGAAAATTATGCTAACAATTTTGTGTTTTTAAAAATAACTTTTAGTTTTTATTACACCGCTGGCCATATTTAACGGCAAAAAATATAGGGACTTGATAGTAATACCTGTACCTAATTACCAATTAGATGATTGAATTAGTACCTACCTACTTGGTACTGATTATAATTTATTACTAGTGACAAAAGTTGTGGTCAACAAAAGAATTAACATTTAAAAAACACAATTATCCAGACATAGACATTTATTATCAATTCTTTGCTTCTCTTTGACACAGGTTTTCATAACCAAGCTAGGAGAGCAGTGCTCACCCACACGTTTATAGAAATACTTAGTACTCTTTTGTGAAACTGTATTTTAACGTGTACCCATGTATCCATTGTTTTGAGTAGATAAATAAATAAATAAAATAAATAAATTCAAAACCTTTTTTGTAAGTGCAGGACATTTTGCCAAAATACACAGTCGGTTATTGAATAAAATTATGTTTCAGTATACTGAAACTTGAACATGAGCTTGATTAGACCGTTCGTAGAGCAGTCAAGTGAACCTCACCGTACCTAAATATATTTTAAAACCTTAGTTAATCACCCTTTAAGTACCTGTAATACACCGTGGAACGATCTTTTGATCCTTTATATTAACTTTTAATGGTCGTCCATTTTGCTAAAATTAATATGCAATTTGCATGTTAATCGACTGTTAAAAGGAAAATCTTAATTTTAGTCAAGATGAAGTTCTTAGGTTCTTAATGAAATTTTGTGCTCGCACAAATTGTTCCTAATGAATAGGTTCGTGTTGAATAGTTTTGTAATGTTGAGTAATTGCCTACGTTTAGTTTTGTGCCTGGTAAGCAATTAGTTACGCGAAAATTTTAAGGAAATGCTCCAATGAAAAGCTAACCGTCTACATTTTTTGTTTTTAAGTTAACCATCTTTTTATGAATCCTGATATTTAAGAGGCTTAGGCATCATTATCGTTTTGAAATTGCGTTATTTCAAGAGGAAATCGGCGAACCACAAGAATAAATAATGTGCCCTGTACTGTTAAATATTTCATCGAGTTTTATCACTTGTCTACTAAACTATGCCTAGGCTATTTTTGTAGGTATAGAGCTCGCCTGCCGGCACAGTCATTAACGATATCTTATTACAAAATACTTTACAAATTAGTACTTAGCCATCAACTTATTACAAACTGTGAGCATAGATATAAAAGAAGTCTTAGAAGACCAATTAACTTTCTTATTATACAGAAAAGCTACAAAATTATCAATTCTGTGAAGTCACTAACTTAGATTAACTTCTAAGAGTTCTGAATTAATCCGAGAAAATTCTCTGTCATTTACCTGAGATACGATACTGTGCTTTCAGCTTTGAAGTTATAAGTAGTTTACATCTCAGATTATGAAACAAAAAGCAGATAGATCGTGCGGAACACTGAGAGTGAAACTAAAAAAGCAAATTCAAATTCAAAAGCGAATACCCACAATTTCATGATTGTATTCGCTTTTGAATTTATATTTGTATTTTTATTTGTTTTTAGGGTTCCGTACCTCAAAAAGAAAAACGGAACCCTTATAGCATCACTTTGTTGTCCGTCCGTCTGTCTGTCTGTCAAGACCCTTTATCTCGGGAACGCGTGAAGGTATCGAGTTGAAATTAAAACCATATAAGTACTAAAATCTACGGTCCCTTGATGCTGTAAAAAAATCAACCCTCTTTGTTAACGTGAAAAAAAGGTACTGCCGTTTATGTCGCAAAAAACGCATAAGATGATTAAAGTATGGATAGTAGGTATGCATTAGTATAGGAGTATGGATATGTACCTACAAATATGTATAGAACCCTCGGTGGGCGAGTCCGACTCGCACTTGTCCGATTTTTGTTTTAACGATGCGGCGTTTCGTGCTATACTGACTCATGTCAGTACTACAGCACGAAGCGCTTTGTAAATATTTGCTTTTGAATTTATATTTGCTTTTTTGGCTTCACTCTCAATGTTCCGCGTGGTCTATCTGCCATTTGTTTCATAATCTACATTGAATACTCTTCGACGCTTATGAACCAAAAACGGATCAATTTATCGTGGTTTTGACGGACGAATACGAGGTAAGACAAATGAAGAAGAAAATCAGTTTCACTATTAGGTTCAAATTCCAAGTAGCTATTCCATTTTACAATGAAGCGAAACAAGCATATTACATTCTTGGCACACTTTCAACAACATCTACCCACATTTTGTGGGTATTTTTCTTAATGTCACTCGAAAATGCTTTGCAACGGTTTTTGGCGAATATAAGCAGCTCTATTAAAGAAGAAAACTTTATAAATACTGCTATCGAAGCTTGGACAAATGCCAAAACTAAAACTCATTACCATACACCGGTCTATCGAGTACTTAGGTGATCTACAATATGAATATTGCATGTCCTCATAAAAATAATAATGATTTTCTCTTATTGCTTTTCGATGATTTTCAATTTGTATGCATAATGGAAAACACGATTGTCTTTTCGTAATATTTATGAAATAAATGGGCGACAAGCTTCTAGCCTACAATACTAATAATAATAATGAGTTTTCAACATTTGTACCTATACATACCGTATAATTTATGTACAGTCCCGATCATAAAGTGAGAAGTTTGTTTGGTTGTAAGATATCTCTGGAAGTGATGATGATGCGATCCGACCGATTTTGCCAAGTCGATTGCTTCAGCTCCGCTGTAGTTGACGTTCGTATGAGTTCGCATGTAGCTTATGTAACCAATCTTCTTTGTGAAGACCTTTGCACATTACGGGCATGTGAGCCCACCATCTTTATAATTATAATAAATTGCCGTAGGTGGCTTCCAATTGGTCACGCTTGGCATCACGCTAAAGGCGATACCGCTGAAATTAAAAATCATGAACTTTGGCTTTAGCCATTTTCCTCTAAAGTCTTACGAAGTATCTACTGGTCCGATTAACTTACACTAATAGAATATTGCAGAGTGCCATACCACAGTATAAAGATATGAACAGTATGGAAACTAGGCTTATTTGTTGAAATAATTACCTACGATCCATTGGAGCGTTAAGGTTGTCACTCTTGATGACTGTAAAATTGATGTGTTTTACTGTAACAAACTTTTTTCACGCGTTCAGCGGTTAGAATTTAGCAGGTTATCTTACCCTCTTTCTGGTCAAAATGTAAATCCAAGATGGCGGCTGTCATTTTTTTTTAATTATTTGTCATGGGTGTCATTTTCGTAGTTTTCGAGGGTGCTAAAGCCAATAGTGAGGTCAAAATGTAAATCTAAGATGGCTGCTACAAAAAAAAAAAAATTTTAGTCGTGTGTATCGTTTTCATAGTTTTCGTGGGTGCCAAAACCGATAGTGAGGTCAAAATATGAATCCAAGATGGCGGCTGTCATTTTTTTAAATTTATTTGTCATGGGTGTCATTTTCGTCGTTTTCGAGGGTGAAAGTCAATAGTGAGGTCAAAATGTAAATCCAAGATGGCGGCTTCCCTCGAAATTATTGAAATGACTCCCATGACGAAAAAATTTAAAATTTTCGTTGTTGCCATCTTGGATTTACATTTTGACCCCACTATCGGCTTTAGCACCCTCGAAAACTATGAAAACGACACCCGTGACAAAAAAAAAATGAAAAATTTCCCAGCCGCCATCTTGAATTCAGATTTTGACCGCACTATCGGTTTTGACACCCCCGAAAACTATGAAAACGATACCCATGACTAAAAATTTAAAAAATTTTGGAGACGCCATCTTGGTTTTACATTTTGACCTCACTATTGGCTTTAGCACCCTCGAAAACTACGAAAATGACACCCATGACTAATAAATTTGAAAAAAATGACAGCCGCCATATTTGTTTTACAAATAAATTAACGAATTTCATGTGAACTTATTTGTAAAACAAAGATGGCGGCTGCTAACATGTATGTACATATTCAATATCAACAATAAATCATTCTTACCTTTCAATAATAAATAAATGTATTACGCGAATACTCGACACTCGTTCAAACATGGCATCCGTGAGGCCGTGACTGAGAGCATCGCGACTATCGCTTAGGGTATCGTAGATGCGCGCGTCTGTGTGAGTGTGCCGTTTCGAACGGTTTGTTCGTAGTTTCCGTACTGTTCATAATCTTTATACTGTGGCCATACCTAGGTTGTTTCATTTTATTGTACCTATACCTACTTGATTTCCTTGCGGACGAAATTGCGGGAAGTAGCAAACAATTATTTTATACTAGCGACCCGCTCTGGCTTCGTATGGTTATTATCGTCATAATACAACCAATCTACACCAAACCTTAACAAATTCACTTAAACCTTCCTCATGAATCACTCTACATACTGGTGAAAACCGCATGAAAATCTGTTTAGTTGTGTTTGAGTTTATAGTGAACAGACAGACAGACGCGGCGGAGGATTTTGCTTTATGAGATGTAGTGATTATGGAGATTGGATTATATTTCGAAAGACATTTTATGAACCCTTAAATTCTTAGAGAGTAAAAACTGGCTTAGACTTTCAAAACTTGGTTAATTGTTTTTGCTGTGACTAGATAATTCAAATTAATCACTCGTCCTCTGACAAATAAGAGTCTAGATAAGTTTTAAAGTTTTCTTTAGATATTTTTTTGGTTCTTGATAGATTGCTTTTAGTTAACATTCTTGAAAAAGATTAATTGTTTTATGTCTTTTTATTCATGCATTAGGTATTATTTTAAGAGCTTCTATAACGTTTTTCGTTTTGTAAAAAGGAGAGTTGTGGCTTTTTTTTAATTAATCATGCCAACAAAGTTACGATAGGTATTATATGAAACTACCTACCGAGTCAATTCAAGTATATAGAATATCCTTTGTTACAGCTTTAAGTGGGTAGGTACCACTCAGGGACTTGTAAAGCAACTCGGTCATGACGCTATAAAAAGGAGCAGTGGGATTAACTACAAATTCATAGATATCTTTGTTTTACGATCATATTCGCACAATGGTAGTAAAGTTGCCGTAACTCCTCAGGTGCAAACTTTATGCAGAATGGGATTTGTATTGCCATTTCTGTAGATACATTTTACATGATAATATTATGTACCCGAGATTCGGTGTGACGTACATAACCAAAGTATTTATTTTTCGTATTATTCTAAACTAACATCTTACAACCTATGTTGTGAAGTCTCCCTGCCACGAAGTCAGTAGATCGTCGATAATCGAAATCGTAGATCGAATGAATATAGATTACGAATAATTAGCATTTTATTGTTAGACCATTCCACCACCAGATTAAATTCGTATTCGAGATGGTCAAGCATAAATTAAACAATAATGACTTTTATTACTGTTGTAATAATAAAGAGAACAAAATAATGCAAAGTTAACAAACAATTTTATCAGTAAACATAAAAACAGAAACAATTAATGGGTAACTCCATATTCTTTACAAAGGCGAGCAACGTGATGTGCAGCGACTGCTGCTCGGCGCTGCAATGTCGCGACGTCATCTCCAGTCGCTGGTCGCACGCTGAATGCCTGAAGTCTACAAGTTCCCGCCATCATCCTACCTATCACCCTGCAAAGTATTATATACCTACATTATTTTAATTAAAGTACTAATGAATGAAGTTATGACGTAAGGCAAAACCATTGATGAACACTGAACTCTCTGTATGAACGCATACAATGTTATGTCACTTCATTACATTTTTATTTATTGATTTAATCCGAAAATCAACGTAGAGTTAGTAAACATGACTGTTGCTATGTAAACTTTCTTCAAAGACATTTTTTATTAACTAACAAATTAAACAACACGAATTTTATCAATTGAGCTAGAACTAAAAGATAAACCATCTACATTTATTTGTTTATTGTTCCACTAAAAGCCACGACTCGGGATTAAGACCCGGATTACAACAAGGTCTACAAAGGGCGGCGGTAACAATTCAATTATACCCATCCCTGGTCCAAACTAGCGAAAGAATGGAAGCAATCTAGTTTTGTGTTTACAAACAATTTGTTGTTATACCTTATGGTTGAAGGGACTTTTAGTTCTGGTAGCAAGAAGTCTACCTCGTAGTACACGACTTGCATGGCTGGGCCGTTATCGTCTCTTATCACAAGATTCTTGGCGCACGACTCTCCTGATCTTACGCTCACACATTTGGCTGAAGGGAATGATTAGCTCAAGTACTTACACACAATGTACACATATATAAAGGGGAATAAATATAATGACCACCAAAAATAGTAAATGATCACCAAATCTTAGGACCCTTAAGTCCCCCCTGAGGCGGATCAAGCTTGGTTAGGTTAGGTTAAAACTGTCACCCCTTACTCTACTCTATAACCAAATCGCTTTTTACAGTCCTCATACATTTCTACAATACTTTGGTTAAATGTTGGCGATCATTTACTATTTTTGGAGGTCATTTACTATATCTGAAGGTTTGTTAAACATTAAAATGGGGTTAAATGTTTGTGATCATATACAATTTTTGGAGGTCATTTACTATATCTGGAGGTTCGTTAAACATAAGCTTATATAAAGCAATTGTCTTAATAAGGAAACAGAAATAGAAGCAGAAGAATTACAAGAGAAGTTAAACTGTCAGTATATTCAATCAAAACTATCGTTATTTGTTGTAAATCTACATTAATCAAGTTGTAAGTGTAACTGTACATAATATTGTAAACGGTAGTAAATGAATAATATTTTAGAACATACACGGTGGAAGAAACATCGTGGCTTCGTGAAGCAAACTTTTTCAACAATAAAAAAATTGCTTTTTATGACCGTGTGTAAGATTTTTCAGTATGGAATAGCTGTTTTAAATAACTGACTGTTATAAAACTGTGTAAAAAATATTAGCTTAAATAATGAACTAAATCAATAGTGAAAAAATTGTATAACAATGTCCTTTTTCCATACCCGTTGAGAACGTCTACATAATCCTTCCTCTTAGATCTATAACATGGCATTAAGCTTATCAAAAGAATAAAAAAATAACATTATCTCATCAATCAAACTCACCGACTATTTCATAAAATACAAAAACGCCGATGTCCTGCAAAGCCTTGTGCCATTTAAGCACCTTCTCAACTGGACCGGAAAACGCCCTCGGACCGCTTTTGTGTAGCGCCTGAATACGACCGTTTATTATTATAACATCGCCACATTTTGTAGATATGTGCGATCATAAGCTATTTATGAGTGGGAGAGACGCTACGTTTAGTTCTTTTGTCTACTTATTTTATACGATGGGTGGTAAAAATAGAAATACATTGTTTTTGAGTGATGGTGATGGTTTTATGTAATTATAGGGATTATGGATGCAGTTTTAATGTTTGATAATAATATTTCAGTATTAAGCGCTCACTATGTAGACAAGCATATTATAAGTAAGATAATGCTATTTATTCATAATAATCAGTACCATATTTACACGTACAATAAAGAAACAAAAACCTATAACTATTAAACAAAAAAAAAAAAAAAAAAACTAATATAATTAAGTAGTTCGTTATAAGCATCGGATAATCGGATGAATATTTTCCTTAACTTCACGTGTTGAATTAGTATATATGGAACACACTATTGTATCGGAAAATTCCACACTTATATTACGCATTTGAAAACGATGCCGGAATATTGAGATTTTTGTCTTTAATTCAATTATTTCTAGATGTTCGTCTCCATAATTTCGCAGCGAAAAATTTGAGGTAAAAAAAAACTAGGTAAATAAATGCTTCCGAATATCTGATCCATTTACAAGTGATTGTAAAAACAATGAATAAATCACCTTCCAAAGTTCTAGTAAATCAATTTATAACTCCCTTTATTACTTGAAGCACGATCAATCAGTTTAGTTAAATTTCCATTCATTTAAGCATCACCTAAATTAACGTTTTCATCATTAGGTATTGGGCTACTCACTATTATTTGTAATTAGTTAATTGGAATCAATAATAGCTGTGTAATGTGTCGAAAACACTGAAATTATGATGCTATATAGGTACCGGCTCTTGGAAATTCTACTTGAAGAAACAAAATGACATCACAAATGTACAGACACCAACAATAATCTTGTAAAAAATCAAGGCAGGGCAGAGGAAATAGCAGACCCTACTTATCTCTTTGCGGAGCTAAATCGAACGGCCTAAAGGGATGGACGAGAAATCACTTTTTCCAAAGACAACGAGCACGGATATTGCATCGTCCGCGCGCACCGGCACACTTCCTGCAATGAACTTCACTGTACCAATTTATTTAGAACAAATAAATGGCAAGAGCTGAAGTTGTGATTGGCGTAAGGAAAAGATATCGCACTTTATACCTGATAAATAAAATAAAACCTTTACAATAAATGGTTTTAATCAGCAAAATATATGTGTAATTTAAATTTAGATACATTAGACACTTAGATTATTGATCCACTTTTAATCTTTGGAAACTCCAAAGAGTTTCCAGTAATACGACAATATGTACCAATATACGCGGAAATAAATAACACGTATTTACACAATATGAACAATTACCTATAGCATTCATTTCCTACTCATGCATTACGAAACAAATACGTCAGGAAACAGAAAATTTCACGTCGCGATCCCTATGAAAATGTATGGAAAGTTCCCCAATATCACATCCTATTCAATTGCAAGAGCACAGTCCTCACATTGCGACCCTCTAGACTCGGCCAGTGCCACAGCGATGACAAAGAAGAAAAATGCCCGCTCTTACTTTTATTACGAGCAATTTCTTTAAGTTTTCATTTTATGAGTCAACTATGTATGCTTTTTGATAGAGGCTGCCTGTCAGACCAGCGGGCGGTGGTTTGACATGGGTTTACGTTGAGCACGGTTGTTGATGTAATTAAATTAATTGTACAAATAATGCTTCAGTAGGTACTAAGTAGAGGAATGTGCGCCTTATGTAGGAGTATGCTGGTCAGTTTATGTACGATCTCTACCGAAGCGCTCAAAATATACTGTCCTTAGTCTGAATATAGAAAAATAGTAACGTGTAATATGCATAATTAAAATAGAGACCGATTAGTGCAAGCAGTTGTATTTTATTGGTAAAACAAGAATACAAAACGAAATACTAGTACCATTCTTATACTTATTTTGCCATAGAGCTAGAACCCGTAAGCAATTTTTTATACTTTATTGGATATCCATGTGCGGATAATAAATTGACTTGAATGAGGGAAGCGAACATTGTTCTATATTTTTTAAATCACAATTTTATTGATCGGTAGTTGTTTAAAGGCTCTTATTACACCACGGTGTAATAGGAACTCAAACAAAATGGAGGTGCTCAAGTTTATGAGATTGATATTTGACTTCTGGTGAAATGAGGTGAGATATTTGTGTTACGGTTACCTCAACTGGAGTAAAGTTATATAATCCAACTGCTATATTATGAATTATAAATGCGAGATTAAATAAAGGTTTGGGTAGAATGGGATATTATGCTCCTGGGAAGGTACACAGTGTTAATATAACAGAGTGGTAGTTAAAAGGGGACGATAATAATATTGTACTTGAATGTGACGTGTGAGAATTACGAAAATTAGTAGGCTGGATCGTTGTCCTTTCTTTGAGACCCACATTTGTTGTCACAAAGCAAATATACGGCACAATAATATATGGCACAACGCATCTTTCAGAGGGAGAAAGTACTCATGAATGTGAATAAATTCTATTATGGGGCCAACCCTGAAATATGAAAAATATAATCTGCCTTTTTATATTTTGTTATCTTGTTGTAGTGCATTTCTGTTGGGGTCAATGGTTGTTTTTACGGAAATACAACGTTTACGAGCTTTTCTAACTAGTTGAGTTATGTTAATGATTTTAATTATTTTATAAGCATATTTGGTTCTCCCGTATTGCAGTTGGTACCAAGTAGCACTCAATCTCCATCCATCTTAGACCGCATCGTCGCTTTCCATCAGATGAGATAGTGGTCAAACGTATGCCTATCAATAGATTAAAAAAAAATGTTTTTAGGTTATACAATAACGAAATTGTCAACTGAGTGCACGGATTAGAAAAAAAAGAAGGACTCCAAGCCCCGCATATCAAAAGTGAAACACCTAAAGTACGCTGGACCGAGATGCACACATAGATCGGTACGGTCGGTAGTCGGTACTTTCGGCACGGAATCCTTTTTTTCGTAGTTCGTGACTATGATGTAAATGTGTGCGTACAAACGGTCTGGCGTACTTAGGGTGCTTCACTTTCGATATGCCTGGCGTGGAGTCCTTCTTTTTTTTCTAGTCCGTGGAGTGCTATCTTCTGAAATACATGCCTCGCCTAGTTCAGAAGATAGAGTCAATACCCTAAGTAAACCTCTCTTTACCACCTCAAATTCGGTTGAATTATTATTATATAACTAATGACATTACATTAGTATACTTACTTATCTAGTATTAAATACTTTAACTACGTAATCCTTGTTACTAGCTGGTCCGAAATAACCATATATGTACTGTAATGTATATTTCTATGGAAATAACTATTTTATTTATTTATTATTTATTTTATTAAAGATACCCGTGAATTTTAAGTTAGTCTGCATTATGAGGTTCGTAATCAGTTATTATTAAAATAGGACATTGACTTGTTACCTACGATTATATATTACTTACCTTAAGTCGATCCATTCTCGTCAATACTTGATTCTGTGGCTCTTTTTTCGTCACTTCAATATCCGCACATTTTTTGGCTGTTACTAGAAATAAAATAATTAAATAAACTTTGTTATCTTGGCTTACAATCTATTAGAATTAGACAACTTATGCCCTATCGTAGGATTTAAGCATCTGATTAACATGGCTGCCCAAGACCGGGTTGGTTGGCGATCTCTGAGGGCCTACGTTCAGCAGAGGACGGCAATAAGCTGATATGATATGATGATTAACATACAGAGCAGCTGTTCGAGAAACAGTGGAAGTGGAAGGGACAATGAGACGTTTCTAATAACCGATAAAATATTTCAACTATGGGATGTCTAGAATCATTACCTGGGCCTCAAGTCTGCTATTACAATAGTGTCAGAATGGTTCATCATTGACTTCATAATGGTTGATTTTGACATGTTTGGTAATCTACTAATATAATGTCGTCATTATGACTTTCCAATGGTCAACCACTGACACGCCATTGAAAGAAATGACATAGAATGGTAATCTCGTACAAAATGACAACTGAATGACTGGCTTAGGCGGTAATCTGCTAAAATTTTGACAGTTCCTTTGATCAGTGACGTCATTGTGCGGTCATTGCTTTTAATTTGACCGACCAATGATCGACCATTATGAATTTAGCAGATTACGCACTTTTAGCAAAATGACAATGTGATCGTGTTGGAATGACGAAATTATAAAAATAGCAGACTTGGTCCCCCTGAATCCATGTTAAAAGTTATCGTCACGGTGCCCTTCCACCGTGCATACCCATTTTTATGCGATTGCGATTTTTTTTTTTTTTTTTTTTTTTTTTGACGATAATTTGTAATGATTAATGCTACAATAAAAATTTTGACATTTGTAATTTTTATGAATATTGTTATGTTTATCTTTATTAATGCAAAATTTTGTAGTACTTTATTTTGCATGTTTAAATATTTGTATGTCTTATGGCAAAACATAGCGTACTATTCTATATGTGTGACCTTTTTATACCTATGTTTCACAAATAAACTTTTGACTTTGACTTTTGACTTTGACTTTGACTTTGACTTTATGGGCTATTCAATTTTTTGGATAAAAACGCAAACAGACAAACGTTATCTGCCACAACGACACAAAACCATGTCCCAAATAAAGTGTGTACACGTCTTTAATTAAATCACGTTCTTACGGTGATAGGCAGACTTTCTGAACTCACAACCCATTGGGGGCACAACTTGAAACGCGTATCCTGCCAAGTATCGCGAAGTTTCCCTTTAGAACTTTACTTCTCTCGAAAATACAGAGTAATGAGCTTGTTAGACCGAGTTACGAAGCTTTAGCACAGGTCGGCCAAGAATACTTTTACGTTTGACAGCGCACAATTTGTGGGCTCTTACTTTATATGCATGTTTTGTTTGAAGTTGAGTGTTGTTGATCTGAGCACTCGTTCGATACTCTGGGCCTACCTCATCCTTGAAACACTTACCTGCCAACGTAAGTAAAGTTATATACGTGTTCACAATGTAACGAAGGAATGAATAAAGAGACGCAAAGTATACACTTCACGGAATATATACATCATGGAACATAGTTAAGTACTATACTGTACTGTGTGTACCTTGTAATAATTTGAAATTTAAAAAAAAATTGGGAATTAGCTCAGTAGTTCGTCAAGAAAATGAGTCATTCATTGTTAAGGGCCTTAGCAGACTAGCTACTTTTAGCATCCGCGATCGACGATTATCTAGTGACGCGCCCCAACTTCGCACGAGTAGCAGAATAGAACACTCTCAGTCGCCCTTATTTTTTCGCCAATTTCAAAAATAATCGTAGTTTTTCAGCCAATTTACTCCCAGACCTTCCTCATGAATCACTCTATTAATAAAAACCGCATGAAAATACGTACAGTAGTTTTTCAGTCTATCGCGAACAGACAGACAGACAGTCAAGTTAAATACAAAGACACTCACCATTTACCGTGTTCTGATGACCTTGATCGATTTGCGTATATTTCTTTTGCTGAAAACTGGTTTTCGGTGTTCCCTCGAAGAAGGTAACATTTTTCGGCGTTTCTACAGGCGGTGCTGTTCATGAAAGAAGAAATAAATCCATAGGAATATTATAGCTGAAGAGTATGTTGTTTTTGTTTAAAGACGCTATTCTCCTTAACAACTGCTCAAAATTATTTGGCTACTGTGAAATTATGTTATCTCTGCGTATTGAGGTAGCGACTGACATGCATATTCGCTCGATGTGAGCACGTCGCGCACGCACAAATCGAATATTCGGTATGTCAGTACAGCGAGCCGAGCAGCTCGATGACGGCGCCGAGCACCCGAACGTGCTCCACTCAGCTGTCGGTTTTTTG
This sequence comes from Charanyca ferruginea, assembly GCA_947361185.1. NCBI lineage: Eukaryota > Metazoa > Arthropoda > Insecta > Lepidoptera > Noctuidae > Charanyca > Charanyca ferruginea. The sequence continues at coordinate 8,203,107 of OX376070.1, forward strand.
GCGAATTCCTTTGAATGTTACACAAGCCATCAGTCGCTAGCGCGAGCATCGCCGCGAGCATCGCCGCGAGCGTATGTGTCGCTTTGCGTTTGGTCCGCCATTTTAACTACAACTGTGGAGCATGGTCGAGCGTACGCACGGCTACACATCAAGCTATACATTTCCAAAGCAAATTCTATACAAGGCGAGATGAGCTTATACTGGAAATGTATAGCTTGATGTGTAGCCATGTGTACCTAGGTATACGAGTATTCGTCGCGAATTTCAAGTGTCATGAGCAATTGCTCACGAGTAGGTAACAAATATTCGATGCGAATTTTCACATCGAGCAAATGCACATATCGCCACCTTTATAGGTAATGCTGGGCTAGTTTTATTATCAAAAAAGAAAATTGGGATCCGTATGAAAATTCATGCCGACAAAATCGCTAGTATTTTCATACAAAATATATACAGTTTATCATCTAAAGGTAAATATTATTCAAACACAGAGTTACACCCCAAAACCTTAAATTTCAGCTCTGGCCAATATATAACATTCGGTCTAAACCACTGAGTAACTGCAAGTTTGCGGTCTATCTAGATGTAGCTAGACCAATGAACTGCCAACCACTAGTATAAATTAATGAGTCTTCATTCAATTAATCTTTAGCGAAAATCTCTAGTGGCCCAACAGACAGTGCAGCTCAGTCCTAAGTTCTAAGAAATCATGAACTTACCACTATTAATACCGGTTAAGACTTGAGGCGTAAAACTTTTAGCTTTATTCCTATCAGCTCCACCGAAGTCGGAGTTTTGGTAATTAGTTCCAAATCCGGTGTTTAGAGATGGTGCAACTGCTGTGTTGGGTTCCCTTTGCATCTGTTGACCTAGTAAGGATGCGACAGTTTAATTGGATAATTTCTTCAAAAACCAAATATTGATTTTAGAAGTAGGTGCCTCCATAATGGTGCGGTTCCATTGACAGCTATTAACTATAAAACTAGTGACTCTACCTCAAAGTTGCGACAAACCAATATGCGAGAAACGATAGGGCGACAGTTACGTTAAGTCGACCATTAGTGGTGCAACAATATTATACCAGTTCGACGTAGGTACGATCGTCTTAAACCATTTCAAACCATACCTAATTGCCATTTATGTCTAAAATTGTAGATCAAGTAAATTACTAAGGCAAAAAAACGTAAGGCATGTACATTGCCCTTGACAACTATTAAGGTAAAGGTCAAAATAATCTTCTTTAAATGTCATTAGCTCTCTGTGATAAAGTCCATCACGCTTGACCATCTAAAGTAGGTACAACAAGTACCTATTTAAGTCATCTTAATGGTCAAGTTGCGTGTCAAGTACCTCTCAAGATGATTCATCATAAATCAGGAAAAATATCTAACACAATGGTTCTAGACAAGTTTAAGTGCTAAAATAATATATTTTAGAGAGTAAGAAAATTGAGAGATTTTTGAAAATCTCTCAGTTTTGTACTAAAATAAAAATAAATACATGAAAATCGACAATCACTATTAAGTAGATGGTCCTTTTAGAGATGGTCTATTTAGATGTCTTTTCAGATAATAGTAAAGTAATTTATTTCTCTTAACAATAAAATTATTAAATTTCGCGGCCTATCTTAGCGTGCAGCCTGCGAAATTTAATATTCTTACATTTTTTGCAATTTAGAACTCAGTATATCAAAAAAATTGATGCAAGAGTGATATAAAAAATGTATTCACAGAATTAGGATAATCACAGACTACACAAGAATTAAAAAAAAAACTCACCTGAGACTATAAACTGAGCGCTGTTGTCCGAGTAGTTGGCTAAATACCTGGGATCGATACCCGTCATTTGAGTTTGGCCTGGTAACATTATCTAAATGAAAAACCATTTTTACCAACAATTAAGTAAATTATCTAAATATGTATTTAATGACGACGGGGCAGTGGTTGAGCGATTGACTGCTGCGCTGCGTGTAGCGGATTCCATTCCCGCCGGGAACAAATATTTGTACGGCCTACAGATAGTTGTTCCGGGTCCAGGCTGTTTGTGTATGTGAGTTTATATGTTTGTAAACGCACCCACGACACAGAATAAATTCCTAGTGTGTAAAACCGTATTTGAAAGTAAAGTAAAAAAAAAAATACGTAATACCCTAAATTCGTCTGCATATTATGTTCTTCCCATCATCGCTATTAATTTTGGATTACGTTCTGGTTACATTGAAGGTCGAAGTTCAAACTTCTTCTCACGGTTTTTTTTACGAGAACAAATTAAAAACAATCGACCCCTATGCTGTTGTCCGCCAGCAAGCACAATTTTTAGACGCATTACATTGCGCGCTATCCTAAACAGTGATTTTTCAGACCAAAAATAAATGTCGTTTCCCAGCAATAAAGTTTGATGGGCAGTACTTAAGTGGAGCGTAGTTAACGGGCATGTTATGTGTCTAATGGCCAAAAACTCAAACACAGCTCAATTCTAAGACACCGTTAGTCTCGTGCTGTCTCTATCACTTTCTCTCAAAGTGACTGTGACAATAACAGACCTAACAGCGTCTTAAAATTGAGTAACGTTTGAGTATTTGGCCAAAAGTGTCTTTTTACATATTACATATAGGTACTCGGATAGGTAGGTAAACGTCATAGTTGTCGTCACAGAATAATATAATATACCTATACAGGAGGTTGTCGTACTGAAACATAGTAGACCTCTGCAATCGCACGTCGTTTAGCTAATTATTCGCACACAATTCCTTGTGTAATAGCAAGTTAGGATTTTTTAGATAGCTAACTCCATCATTCTCATACAGTGGCTGTTAACTGCAGCTTCTGTTACTAGCCATCTAAAGAAATAATCATCATACAAATTTCATACATACATTTTGACCAAAAACTGGCGTATTCATTTGAGCAACTTCCATGTAATTTGAATTAGACATATTTTGCATGCTCGAAAATTGTGTATAAGGTCCGCTGCTGTAGTAAACGTTCTCGGGAGGCCTAAACAATAGATAATCATTTTTCAGCTAAGTTCCAAGGATTCGGTTCCTCAGTGACCTTTATTATCATTTTTTGTTTAGTATAGTTTTGTTTATCTATATATGTATGTATTTACAAAAATAAATGTATTTGTGTATGTATATCAGCTGTCTGACACCCATAGTACAGGGTCTCCCTAGTTTGGGGTCAGATGGCCGTGTGTGAAAAATGTCCCCACATATTATTATTATTATTATTTTGTATACAGGGTACCTACAGACGCACAACTTGTTACCAATGGATTTAGTAAAGCTTCAAGAAAAAATTACTGTTCCGTACATTCAGGTATTGCACTACATGTATGTAGCAGACTTTTTTATAATGAGCAACGATAAATGTGACTTAATGAATCCATGAAAAACGTTCCCTTCCGCCTGCCAAGACAGCGTGCGAGCTTACAAACCATCTACAAACTAAAGGTAGGTACAAATAATTTGCCTAGTATAATATTCTGATCTTTCTGAAACATGACTGGCACTATGAAGGTGTACGTGCACCTAAGTTTATGTTACACAATGTCTAATCCCTAATCCCTTCGTAGGAATACTATTTTTATTACGTACTGTACTATAAGATATCCAATATCTTTTGATAGATTTATTTTTTTCCCGCCATTTTTAGGGTTCCGTACCCTAATGGTAAAAACGGGACCCTATTACTAAGACTCCACTGTCCGTCTGTCTGTTACCAGGCTGTATCTCATGAACCGTGATAGCTAGCCAGTTGAAATTTTCACAGATGATGTATTTCTGTTGCCGCTATAACAACAAATACTAAAACAACAGAACAGAAACAGAATAAAATAAATATTTAAGGGGGGCTCCCATACAACAAACGTGTTTTTTTTGCCGTTTTTTTTTTGCTCGATGTCTAATGTTGTACTTAGGTACCTATAGATATTGGTACGGAACCCTTCGTGTGCGAGTCCGACTCGACCTTGGCCAGTTTTTTTTTTTGTTCGAAAATCCCAATATTGCCTGTAGCCCCTGTAGGAAAGTGTACCTATGAACTTAAGCACCTACCTATTATAATATGGAAAAACGAACACAATCCACAATTATTATGTTCAAATAAGTTAATGCACGTTCTAGCACAGTAGGTAAGTATAATGCGAAATAAATTTACTTACATCATATTATTTCTCCCTGCGTTCATTGAAAACGCCATCATTTGATTTCCCTGCGGATAGTCTGAAAAATATTTGTTTCTACAACTTTGTGACAACTTTGTACGGAAAAACTATAAAAAATATTTGAATCTATACCAGCCCCGACCCTTGGTTCTCTGATGACGTATCTATCCATATTCCTTTAATATGTATTCTTTTTTGTAAATTACTTGATCTTCTTTTGGAAAATCTGAAGAAAAGTTTATGTTGGCGCCAATTTTTTTCAAAGATCTTTTTTATTTTTTTTACGGTCAATGTCCCATTCTGCCTATTAACGCTTGTTAAAATACTTGACTGACAATTAGGTATTTTAATTACATAATCATATCTTTTTATGTAGTCTACTTATTTGTATGGATTTAATAATTGATTAATTACAAAAAAAAAGATTATTTTAGGATACCTATAGTTATTTCATAAAAAAAACTTGGTAGCCTATCATCACAAAAAAAACCCCTTGTTTTCTTTTTCTATGACTGGGGTTTTCAATTTTTGTTTGAACTATGAGTCAAAAAAGATACTAGGTAATTGTTAAGTATGAGTAATTCTGTATAAAATATGTAATGTTCTCTCAGATAAGCGAGATACAAACAGACGTAATTTAATTTTAGTTGGTTAGTCCTTATTATAGATTATCTTATTTATTTTGTAAAAATCATCATCATCTTCCTGCCTTTGTCCCATGTTACTCGGGGTGGCTCAGCATGTTATCTTACTTTGTGTAAATACCTATTGTTATTGTTTTCAATCAAATAAATAATCAATTAAGTTAATCCTTAGCTAACTGCGTAAACAGTAGAAGGCATCAGTAATGTCACTGTGACGTTTGCCGGTTTGCTAGTTGACACTGACATTGACATTTTAGTTTTCCATTTAATTTTGGATTCAACTTAGCTGGATTCCTTCAACAAATGAATCATTTTAGTGTTTTGTACATGATTTAGAAGCTCATAATAATTATTGAGATAATATGGAGCTTCAGGATACTTACTATAATAAGTCAGAATACGTAGAGACTGTAAGTGTCGAGACACAAAAATATTGTTGTGATTTGTGGAACAGGACGTGCATTACAACTTTTGTGAATGTTACAGGCATCGGGTAATAAAGTAAGCAGACAAACAGTGCTATGTGGATCTCAAAATATTGTTTTACATGGAAAAGTGATTGTCCAAAGTGATGCTATAATCAGAGGAGACTTGGCAAATGTGAAGACTGGGAGATTTTGTATAATAAGCAAAGGCTCTGTTATAAGGCCTCCTTTCAAGAAATTTAGTAAAGGGTAAAGTAATATAATATGTATTGCCATACATAACAGTTGATAAAAAAAAACTTTGCATAAGTAATCATTCCTTCTTTCATTATCATTTCAATGATATTTAGGTACAGAATTAAAAAAAAACTTGACTCATAAAAAGTTACTTGAACTTATAAACAATAATATTTATATTTCCAGTGTGGCCTTCTTCCCATTACAAATGGGTGATCATGTGTTTGTTGGCGAAAACACAGTTGTGAATGCTGCAGTTGTGGGCTCTTATGTCTACATTGGGAAAAATGTTGTTATTGTAAGTTTTAAACATTCATTATAATGATAAATTAAGACATCAGTAAACCACTGTATCCTTTTAAATTATTTAATAAGAAAAAAAGTACAATTTATTTAATTAAGAATATAAATATTATATATGGTGTTGCAATTTGTCATGGTCTCATACATTCTACCAATTCTGGTGCACATTTAAACAATCTTTTATAACTTTTTATCAGTGACAAACTCATTTCTTGATTAATAGCATTTACTTAGTAATATTTCACATTGTTTGCTCTTAAAATTTATTATTATTAGAATACTTAGCCATAAAGTATGAATTTTTCCTATGCATTTTGTAGTATTGTTATGGGACATGCAATTTGTCAGGTACTAATATTGGTAATAATTATATTTCAATAGTACATGCCATTTTCAGTATAACTGATGGAGTATGACCAGTTGTGACTAGAGTGGTACTTATCCTCATCTAAACAGTTATAACTACTTTTTCAATTTATGTTTACATTTACAGGGACGGAGATGTGTGCTAAAAGACTGCTGCATGATTGAGGACAATTCTGTGCTTCCGGCGGAGACAGTTGTACCTTCATTTGCTAGGTACTCAGGCAGCCCAGCTCGACTCATCACCACTTTACCTGAAGCAATGCCTGACCTCATGACAGAATTCACTAAAAGTTATTATCAGCATTTCTTACCAACTACAGTACAATAATAATAATTATATTTAGGTATTATGTTACAAAAAGCAACAAATTTATTTTATTTCTGCATTATTTAAATATCTAACAGCAAAGCTAATCAACTCACATAAGAATGTATTTATAAGGCTTTAATAAAGCTTTTTCTAAGACGGTTCTAGTTTTATTTATGTACAGACACCAGCACATCAAGCCATACCAAACTAAAATTTTCCCAATTGAATATGAGCCTTATCGTTTTGAAATAAAGTTGAATATCTATCAAAGAGAAATATAGCTTGATTTTCTGCCCTCTGTACCTACTAGGCAAAAAAGAAAGTATGGACAATTTATAATGTGTCTACATGTAGTCACGTACCTACTGATAAGGGTCAGCGCAGACAGCAGCAAGACACACTAGCAGTTGTCATGAAGCATTGAATCCTGTGGGATGTCCGGGCTAGAATATAGCACCCACCCATTTCTTCCTGAGGGTATCGTAGAAGGCGTCTAGGGGAAAATCCGAAAGACGAAGAACAAGAAGGAAAGGCAGCAGCGGCTTCCGTTTACTTAAAGGCGCGCAAACACGCGAGCCGAGCGTGGCTCAGCGCAAGATTCAAACACTCGATAAAGTTTCGTTCGCTACTGACTGAAGAACGATTGTATAAAAAGCCTAACAAAACCCGGACGGACCGGACGCAGTTAAATTTGGCCGGACAAGAGGTCAAAAAGCCTAACACTGTCCGGCTTTATCCGGACGGATGGCAACGTTAGTTGGGCGGAAGCGCAGTGAATGCATAAGCGAATCCCGCCCACTGGTCGGTTGAGGAACGCGTGGTGGTTTTTACTGGTACCTAAGAAGCCCGACACACACTGTCTACCCCAGACGGGAGATAGTGCATGAGGATTTCCCAACACTATTGAAAAGTGAGTCACTTATTTTGCCTGCAGGTAAATTTTAATGATAACTTGTACTAACTAATCTCCGCATGCCTTTGAGAAACCGCATGCTGATATCGTCGCAGGCAGTCCGCAATCGTCATACTGTACATATTGATAGAGTCCGAAATTTAAGGCTTTGTAGTGTTGTTGTGTAGAGTCGAATGTTCAACTTCTAAGTATTTATTCTCCAGTTTAGTAGATCATTCTCCAACAAGTCTCCAACTCTCCGCATTGCATCAGCAAAACTGCATAACTATTTAAACATACTTACTGTTTCCATGGCATTTTAAGTAGTACCGCCAGTAAGGATATTTTATTTTATTTTTACAATAATTGTAAAAATGTTTATTTTATAATTTCAGATGCATAAAAAAAATAGATTCATTGAATATTGATAATAACAATAAAAATACAAACGTACATACGTAGAACGGAACGCAAATACAGTTTGATGACAAGACGCGAGTTCATTTCATTTTCCAACTTATTTATTGTTTATTTTCTATGACCCGTATTGCTTTGAATTAAAGACGAATTTTCTGCCACCAAATGCACAGTGTCAGCGTAACTTCTGTGAAGATTTCATGTTGAGTGGCTTAAAAATATTAGGGATGTGAGATCAATGGAAAAGAATCGATTAAATAAAAATCGATTTTTCTTTATTCAAAATTAATCGATTTGTCAAAAATCGATTTTAATAAAAAAATAATCGATTTCTGCGGAAAAATCGATTTTTTCCATTATATAAAAATCTACATGCTTTTCATATTCCAATAATAATCCTAAGAGCTCAGATGAAACAAAAGGCAGATAGACCGCGCGAAAATTTGTATCAATAATGATATTTGGTTTCCTTATTCCTTACCTTGAAAGTACAGGAACATTGGCTTTGATTTTTTGTTTTGAATATCTACAACGCGCTTCGTGCTGTACTGGCACGATTCAGTATAGCACGAAACGCCCGCGCCGCATCGTTAAAAGAAACAAATCAAAATACAAATTCAAAAGCGAATACAATCACCAGATTGTAGGTACCTATTCGCTTTTGAATTTGTGTTTGCTTTTTTGACTTCACTCTCAGTGTTCCGCGCGGTCTATCTGCCTTTTGTTTCATAATCTGAGCCTAAGAGATTCATATTGACATGAAATAAAATGATATTCATGAATAAAAAAATAACCAATTCACAACTAAAAATCAAAGTGTATGTTCCTGTACTTTCAAGGTAAGGAATAAGGAAACCAAATATCATTATTGATACAAATTTTGAGTACCATTAAACGTTTTATTATAATAAAAATTAAATTATGAGCATCCCAACAAAACGACAACCTTATTGTATCAAAAACTAAAATATAAATCAAATAAAAAAAATGCCATAAATGTTCAGTACTACTTCACATATGACTAGTTTAAAAAAATAATATTTAAAACGATAATTAAAAAACTAAACGACTAAGTTGTGGTCTCTAAAACTAAAACATAAAACAAATCTTTTGTTAATTAATCTTCAAGTTGAAACAATAAAAAAATTGAAAATAATTATTGTCACAAATGTCCAGTCCTATAATACATTTGACTAGTATTAAAATAATATGTTAATTAAAAAATTGAAACTTACTTCAAGTTTTTTTCATCCTTCGCATAGATGATGCTGTTTATGAAAATCGATTTAAATGCGTAATTTATATAAATCGATTTATTAAAAATCGATTAATGTTACTATCAAAATCGATTATAAAAAATCGATTATTACAAAATAATAATCGATTTAAATAAAAATCGATTATTTTTTAACATCCCTGAAAAATATTCCTGATTGCCGTCGTCGAACCCTTGATCCATTTCGTTTTATTTTAAATTAAAATCATTTAATTAGCGACTTTTGAGTTATAATAGATGAATAGATGTTGTGAAACAAAATAAGTGAAACATTTTTAGTATGGAATATCATTATTCCGATCTCTGCTTGCCGACGGATCATCTGCTAACTGGTGGGTATTCGTTTTTCATTAGTAATAATCAAAATATAAGAGTATTTATTGTTTTAATGATTTTAATTAGTTAGCTTTGCCCTCTGACTTTCCTGGAGAGGAACATCGTATATATTTTTGTCTGTGTAATTCTGTTTTTGGATGAGTAAACAACAGTTTCTTTCTGCTTAGATAATAATAGTGCTTTATTTAGGAAGTTATATTAAGTAGGCACTGTTTACAAAATACTTCAATGTGTATATCTGTTGCTGTACTCTCTCGTCGTGTCATCAATTCATCATCAGTTGGACCAATATTATAATTCATCTGTCAATGTTTGATTCTTTTTCATAGAATATTTTTTGTACTACAATGACTTATCTGAAAGCACAATATTGACACGCATTTAAGGTACTGGGCACCTTTTTGTTAAATAAAAAGGGGTCACTCTAAACTTCAAGCCAACTGTAAATTTATTATTACAGAGCTTCTCCTTGTATTATAAAACTATTGTTATAATTAAGTATATAATTTATCACATTACTGGTCAAATAAAGTTGTTGTTTTCGTGACAAAACAAATAAAAACAGAATGTGACCATAATTTGATGCGGTAAGAGATCTTTGATGACAAAATAAAAAGATGAATTTTATTATTGATTGGAATTGTTAGTACCAACTTCAATACTGTTATTATTGTGGTTAGTGAGGCCATTAATTAGTTACAAGCTAGCAAAATAAATATAAAACTAGTCATACTTTACTTCTCTAAAAATTGAACTAATATTTTAATAAATTATGTAAATTCGAAATCTTTTTTTTTTTAAGTTCATCAGAGACTATAACTAGTAATTCTGAACTTCAGGGGTCATTTACAAATAATCAGGAAACAGAACAGATTAATTACTCAGGAATATTTTTTTCTAATTATTTGTTAAATAAAAACCCAACATATAAACTTTATAATGTTGGGTTTTTTGATTTAACAAATAATAAAAAAACTGATAGACTGACTATTTATAATACAAATAATCAGGAAACAGAACAGATCAATTACTCAGGAATATTTCTTTTTATTATTTGTTAAATCAAAAACCCAACTTATAAAAGTGTTTAAATGATGTGTGGGAGTGTTCTGTCACGTGCGACATGGAAGCATATCAGAGGGCAGATATGAGAGCAGGACGGCCGAATGTAGGATGCAGAGTAAAATGGAACATATGAATGGTGTGCAGAATGAAACGTAAAGGTGTGAGTGAGGCAAAAGATGGAAAGAGAGAATTGAGGACGGTTGTGTTTGAACGTTAGGAAGGTATATAAAATGTTTTATTAAAGTTAGTTCGTGTGTATTCATTGTTTTTCATTGCCATGATCCCAAACTACATTTCATTAATAGCAATGATGGTTTGCGTTTTTCATTACTACGACAGGCAGGGTTTCGTATCATTATATGTTGGGTTTTTGATTTAACAAATAATGAAAAAACTGATAGACTTACTTCATATTATAAAGTCATTCTATCAGTGAATAATTATAATAATAAGAATTAAAATAAAAAAATAATTGATTATGTTACATTAAGAGCGCCCAACCCGTCATATTTCCCATACAAACGCTCGTACGCGGTTACGGCGTTATAACAAATTATTTTCCAAATATTTTTAACGCACAGGTATCTTGTGGTTTAAATGAAGGTTTGTATGAAGCCAAAAATAAACTTTTTTGAGAAACAAATTCAGTAAGCAGGTCCGAAAATCAGCTTTTTCGCACAATTTTATCTGAACTTTGGTCGGTCATAATGCACTCATACAATGAAAAAGTAAAAAAACAGCTTCATAGAAACCTTGCGCATGTAATGGAGATTCTAAATTACAATTTTTTTTGCCATAAACTAGTAAGGCTTTTTCAAAAACACGTATGTCCTGGAACCAGTTTTTTGAAATTTCCGCGCGCCAATTTTCCTGTGATGTTATCGCGTTCTCACTCACTCGTTTGTTTTCGAGCTTTGTGTTGGTTGAAACAAAACATTTTTCAATCACGCTCGCGTTGAAGTTCGTTCGATGGGGATGGGCGCTCATAATAAATAGTTATGTAGGTATTGCATATCATCTGCCTAGCCTTTTGCCAACTATGTTGGGGTTGGCATCTGGCCTAACTTGCAATTGAAAATTTAACAGTCATAACAATCTATCTGGATCATAAGCTATCATGTTAAACCTGCAAAAAGCTTCTTAAAGAATGCTTAAAATACTCTACAATGTGCAAATAATAAAACCATCAACTTCCTAGAAAAAAGAAAAGAATCATGGCAAGATCCATACATTCATTTGTAAGAAAAAAAAAAATAATTTAGAGGGTTTCAAATATTTTCCAATGTAAAGAATACATTACCAGGTGTAGATTGATATACTTAGCATATTTTTAAACCCCCGCATAATTTAAATAATACGAAATGAAAATAACACCTTTTCGTTTCATCTCTATGCCTATTTTGTGTTTATAAAAAAAAGAAAGTGACAAGCGACGTTAACGGATCTATCAAATTGGCAGACAAGTGATGTGACAAGTGTGTGGAAAAAAATAATCATTATTTGTGATATTATTTCCCATAAAACGATGCAATTTCAGTGTAAGAACTGCAAAATGGCGGCTGTCAGTGTCACTGTTACTGTCAGTCGCCGTTTCGTTCTGAAATAATTAGCTTTTCGGTTCAACTATTCACTTTTTTTTGCTGGGTTTGAAAAATATTGTAAATGCCTGAAGTTACTCTTTAGGTACCCAAGAATATAAGAACTAGCATTTCAACTTCTATAAACATCTTAATTTTTTTTGTACAAATCCTGCCATGATTCTTTGTTAAACTATCACAAAAGTACTTAGTTGACCTCCTCTTTAATCCTCACTCACTTAATTTCTCTCCCAATTAAATTCACCAACTAACCTACCCATTAATTAATCCAGAATATAATTTGCAGGTCCGTATACCTCGGAATATGCTCCACAATATTTGGTGCCCAAACAATCTGCGGAGTATGAGGTGCGGGCCAGTGTGCTGGTGGACGGCGGCGACAGGTTTGGGGTGTCAGCAGTGGTGTTTGACAAGTATGAAGAGCTAATATGGATGGGAAACCAGGGGGTAAGTGACAGAATTATTATGTCGGTTTTTCTATGTGCGTGTGTAGACGATGAATGGTTTTTAGAACCTAAATAAAACTGACTCCAACTCCAAATCTAAATGTAAGTATAAAAAATAAAATTGAAGGGTCTGTTTTTTGAATCACAGCTTTTTATGAAAATATAAAAGTGTTTAAGGTATGTAAAATATACCAAAAAAAACAATTTTAAAATTTATGTCTGTCTGTTCGTCTGTTCGCTGGCAGATAACTGATATAAGGAGTAACTTGGCCTACTTTTAATAAATTAGGTTTCCACGCAAAAATAAACCCCGCTGATGACTGGCAATTATGCAAATCAGTCGTGGGCATTAGCTAGTCGGACATTTAAATGCTTTACTTAATTTTAAAATTGACTGTAAGTAAATCAATTTATAATAATTGATCTGCTGCATCATATAAAAACAAAATGTAAGCTGAGCAAATATTAAGTAACTAGTAGTTCAAATACTAAATCATTCTAAAAAACTAACTTAACCATGAATAATCACCACAATAAAAACCAATTCTAGGGTCATGTGACATCCTACTATGGACCAGGAATGCAAAAGTACACATCATTCCAAGTGCATGAATCCGAAGAAGTGAGAGACATCATAACTGTTGAGCAAGGCATTTTTGCGCTGACCAAAACGTCTCTGCGCCATCAAATACGCAGAGGAATTCCGAAACGTACTTTCAAGTAAGTTATATTCCGCACAATCTAAAACATTAAAAAATTTGGTAAATACATTATAAGGGGTATGTTGTGGATAGTGCATGCAACAGTACAGAGGCCGTTTAAAAGCGGCCAACCCGTCATTATTCAAGCTTGTACGTGCAATACACAGCTATCTTGTGGTATATATCTAGGTTTTTATGTAATAACAAAGGAACTTTTAAAGAAACAAATTCAGTCAAGATGTCTGAAAATCAGTTTATAGGCACCAGATTTAATCTGAACTTTGGCTGTTCGTAATGTACTCATACATTAAAAAAGTAAAGACAATATCGTCGTAGAAACCTTGCACATGTAATGGAGAAACTAAATTACAAACAGTTTTTTCGAAGACACGTATTTTTTTGTGAAAGTCGCGTGCCAGTTTTCGTGCCCAGTTTCTCACTCACGCGTTTCTTTCGAAAATTGCGTTGGATAACACAGAAACAAATGTAATCATGCTCGCGTTGACGTTTGACGAAACCGGGAAGGGCCCTCTTAAGATTTGCTTATTTTATTTAAAACTCTTTTCGTAAAAAACGTACCTATAATAAAATATAAACATGTTAACTTTTTTACTGGAGTCATGTTGTCATTGTTTAACTATTGTGTCGACTAATTGGACAGTTGAGCTCTTAATACAATTTTATATTATTGTTTATTTACACTTCATGCACAAAGGTACAAAGGCGGACTTAATGCCGTAGGCATTCTCTGAATTTCTCTGTCAGTTAACCAAGATAACATGGCAGGTGCATATCAAAAATAGGAATAATTATAATTAATTATGTATACAAATACTCAGAGTAAGGTATTTATCTATGGGTCTTTGTAACTTGAGAATAAATGATTTATTATTATTCCCATTCATTAGGTATCATTATTTACATAAAAATTACATTTTCAACCGACTTCAAAAAGAAGGGGGTTCTCAATTCGTCTGTATGTCGTTTTTTTGTTTTTTTTTTTGTATATTGGTAACGCGATTTCTTCGGCAAATGTAAAGCGATTTTGAGAATTCTTGTCAGGGGTGGTCCCATATAAATTTTATCGAAACCAACTCAGCTCTTTTTGAAAAAATCGACAGAAAGCAAAAAAATATACATGGATGATGTTTTAATTTTCTCCAACCTTGTACTTTCAATCTCTGTGTTGACTGTGTTGCTGTTTCTTAATGCATTTGGATGTAACGGAGGTGCTAAAAAGCGAAAAATAAAAAGCGTTTTTACAAAAAAGATAACCACCTTCAAAAGCTAAAAAGTGATAAATAACTTTAGCACACATGACTTTAGTTTTGGAAGTTGGTGGCAATACAAAACATCAAACAGAACAAAGCCACCGACTTCCGAAACTAAAGTCATGTGTGTTCTGTGCTAAAGTTATTTATCACTTTTTAGATTTTGAAGGCGTCTATAAATATTACTACAAAAATGAAAACATTTAAAAATATAAAAAATAGTAGCTCAACGGTATCGCAAACTGGGTCCAAGCTACTGGTCAGGGCTCCAGAGAGAGAAACCTCCTGGCAATGCGGGACGTGTTTAGAAGTACCGCCTTCTGAATCAATTAAGCCCTTGATCTAGCCGCCTAACGAGAGCCTCCTCAGATGTTGGTCGAGGCTCTTGGCAATTTATCTATTGGCTGTAACAACTATCGACACAATGATCGCTGAGTCCACTTCCCACATGTCGACAACCTCGCGGGCCGAGTGAAGATACTTGATACTTATTATTAACTACATAATCAGAAGGTTCTCAGGTTGAATGATGGGAAGAACATGTTACTTCCGGCTTTATTAAGTGTATTTTTGCCCCTTTTAAAAATAATAAAAATAAATATACCTCATCCTTTCTAGATCAGCCAACATGACAGACATGCAGTGCATCTACCAAGTGAGTGCTAACAAGCTGATGATGGGCGGACACCAGAACAAGCTTATTGACCTGGATCTCAACAAAATGGCTGAGAGGGCGATTGTAAGTAATTATTAAGGGAACTTGAGGATTGTGATGAGATTTTTCGTTTTTAATTTACGGGAAGATCAATCTAATGCATTTGTGTGTAATAGTTTTAATATTAGCACAACCGAAACATTGAATATAGTGTGGTGCTAAATGACCACCCATGTTACAACAAACTAATAAACAGGTAAACACATTTATCGGTAAGAGAATGACATGTAAATTCTTTTTTGTGTTGATAGATCAACTGTAGGTTCACATAATTATTGCTTAATCAATAGAAATAATTTAATTGTAAACTTAGTTATACAATAATAATAATATATGAAATAATTAAAATAATTGCGTAGGTAATAAATAGAAAATAATTGCATAATATTATAAAGAGCTAAAGTTTGTTTGTTTGTAATGCTGGCTACTTCTACAGATTACGTCTTTTGCTGGCACTTCATATGGTGTATTTGTGCAAATGTTCACCTTATTGAGATAATACAAAATGGACTTTATTTCAATAAACAAATACGCCGTGTGAAGTCCCAGCAAAAGATGTAATCTGTAGAAGTACTGGTCAATATACAAAGCTTCACTATGGCCTAGTGTCAAAGGATGTTTTATGGTAGTTTTGACTTTCACGCGGTTGCAGTTGCGGGCGGGTTGCTAGAACCCTATATTCTAAAACACAATGAGATCCATAATTTAGAAGCTCACTGCTTGACTAGCTAGTCTCATCCAGCTTCTACCTGAAAGCCAATTCTAGCAATTGAAAACGTTCTCTAAATCTTGTCGTCATCTTAGCGACAATCAATGTCAAGAACTGTAAGTAACTTATATTTATGACAGATTGAGACTGAGATCAGAATGCGAACGTTACAGAAAAGATAGTAGAATTGCACCCCTGATCTGACATTGTATTCATCATCTTCCTGCCCTTATCGCGCCGGGCGCCACGTTTTCTTCTCCCCGTCCTATCAATCGTCATTATGTCCTTCTCTTCCATAAGTTTGCTCACACAATCCATCCATCTTTTCTTTCCTACCTCTTCCTCTCTACCCATCCACATATACTCATAACTCTTTTGATCACATGCTTGTCATTGCATTGTCACGACTTTTGGCGCAACTTTCAAACTTCCTCTAATATAGAGACTGGCAGAGTCATCATCATCTGCTTAGCCTTTTCCGAACATGTTGGGGTCAGTTTGCAGTCTAACCGGATGCAGCTGAATACCAGTGTTTTTCATGAAAGAAGAAAGAAAGAAAATGCATTTATTCACCCGCTATACACAGAGCAAAACAGCCTATTTACGGCGCCAGATATCAAAACATTGAACTCAATAAACACACAGAATTTTTATTGTAAAATGTTGCTTATTATTCCCCATATACGAAACAATAAATAAATTGCGCCAATTCTAAATGATCACTCAAGTTGACTCTTCGCACTTAGTGTAAAAATGCATTCAGTACTGTGCTAAACGCAGTGTTTATATTATGTTATGTTTTTGTATAGTAACAGTGAGCCTAATCCACATTTTAATTATGGACATTTTACTAAGCAGTAAGTACTTTGAAATAAGATAATAATCAGAGATAAAGTAATCCATTTCAGATATAAAACAATTCAAAATATTTTAAGAAGTATTCTAAGTATTTTTATTTGGCATGCATCTGATAGTGTTGTAACTTTATAATAAAGTTCCATCGAGTTCCGCTCATTTTAAGTAATCAGATATAAGCCATTGGTTTTGCCTATTATTTCGAACTATCTTTAGTTCCAACTGTTGCCAATTTTTGCTAAAATTTGCCATTGTGTTCAAAAATTTAAAATTTGCCATTGCCATTGAGGTAGTTGAAGTGACTCTATGGAGTCAAATGTTACTAATTATTATTTTCAGAATGTCAAAAAATTATTATTATCTAATGATGATGATTATAAAGATGACGACTAAATCGATTCTGATTAATATTTATTGTTAAATATTTAATTTTATATATTTTATAAAAATAAATTTGTATAACTACACAACTTAAATAAATAATTTAATTACCTGACACAAAAACAAAATCTTTATAATAATCAGGTTTAGATCATTTATTTACAAAAAAATATTATTGTCGTCGTAAATGTGCTGTTTTGCCCTGTGTGCGCCAGGACAAAAGCACACAAAAATAACATGATAAAAAAAAGAAACGATAATTTGTCCTGTACGGGGCTAAAAGGCTCCTATCTCAGCATGGTGCTGTAACATTGAAAAAAAACGTCACTGCGCTGATATTCTGATAGGGCCCAACGGATGAAGCGTATAGGGATGAAGCGTACCTATTAAAATATTTTCAAAAAATTCTTCCTCAGCCTATTAAAGAAGAAGGTTGCGCCGTTCTCCGAAGTGGCGGCGGGTCTTTAGTCGCCTGCGGCAGTGCCAACGGTATGGTAGCATTACGAGACATCAGGTCACCAGGATCAGCTGAACACACCTTCAGCGCACATTCCGCTTGCCTCTCAGACTTGGACATGCAAGGGGATCTGCTTATCACATGTGGATTTACACAGTCGTATGTATCTTATCTTAGATAATGTGGTAATAATGCTGTGAATGCGATAAAACACATTCATTTTGGATCGGTGCAATTCGAAGGCATGCAGGACACGTCTTGTCGTATATGGACGTGATTCACGCAGTGTTGCAGTTATAATAATTCAAAAATTACTATCAGCTGACATAAAATGTAAAAACGAAATGCTGCTTTAAAACTCTTTAAAAAGTAAAATAATTATTGTGTTTGGCTGCATGTATGGTAGGTTTTGCTTTGCCATTCTACTAAAAAGACTAAGTAGCAGTACATAATAAGTCTAACTTCTTTTCAACTTATCAGGATTTTTAGTAATTTTATTACTGAATTGCATACTTAAAATGATATGAGATTTGTTACCAGTCTGAGTATATGATATTCGAATTCGGTCGTTAACGTAAATTGAAACTTTAACAGCGCAGTCTAGTGGCAACTGATAGATTTAGAGCGGAAATGCAAACACCAAATAAGATTATACAGGATATAATTATAACACATCCTAGCACAAACATGAATAGCACAAGAAGGAAGGAAAGAGTCAAAGACAATCCAGAGACAGTAGTGTCATTATTTGTGAACCAATTAGTTCGTAACATTTACAAGGTGAGCTTATGTGAGCATTATGCAAGACCTATTTACATTGACATAGTGTTTATAAAGTCAGCTCTAGCAACAATAGGAAACATCAATTATTCCATACAAATTGATATAAGCGATAGTTTACGTTAACGCGATCTGAAAATCGGGCTTAATATAATTTCGGCTATCAATATATTTACATGTCCATATCTAAACTCTATACCACCTCCTCAGTGTGGGCATGGCAGTAGCGGAGCCCTACGTGCTAGTGTGGGATGTCCGGTGCCTCCGCGCCAACATCACGCCGGGCGAGGGCGCCTGGTCACTCCCCACTGTGACGCCGCCATTGTTACTGCACTTCCTACCCGCCTTCTCTGGAAGAGCGGTGGCATTATCGGGAGACGGCCATGTTGCATTATTGCATGTCAATGCGCCGAGTGCGGCTGAGCATTCTATGTTTCAGGTGAGTTTTTGTTTTGATTGAAAAATATGTAAAGAAAAGAAAGAAAGAAAAACCATTTATTCACGAGAGAGTGACGCACATTACTATAGTTTCTACAACAAGACCTAAAACTATATCAAGACGATACATGTTGTAGAAAATAAATACTTAAAATAAAATAAAAGAACACTATAATAACATCCGAGACAGAAATATGCGTCACTGCCATACGAAACGGCTGACGCTTAGCATAAATGCCGTAGTCCGCGCACGAAGGCGCGAAGTCACGGCGCTGGTTTTCAGCGTAAGCCGACGTGTCGTTGTCTCGGTAAAATAAATAGAACATAATTTATTTATTGTTCCGAGGCACAGAACAATAAACATGAATGACTTGACATGACTTGTACATGTGAATAACTTTTTTAATTTGTTTCGCTCGTTCGCGAGCCGTGTGAGGACACATCGCCTAATTCTATTTAGCGACTAAAAACGTTTCTTTGCGCAGACAGACATGCAAAGATAATGCGCATACGCATCTGAAAAATGACTCACAGTTTAATCACCACACAGCACTATTTTGGATAGTTACTCCGAGTTTAAACTCTTAATTATTATTTAATGTAGTGTATGTTTTGTGAATCTTTAAATAGAATGGCCTTAGATTTACTTATCCATAATGTACTCGTATATTGCAACATTGAAGTAATTTTGAACTAACAGACATGCAAATATAATGCGCATACGCATCTGAAAAATGACTCACAGTTTAATCACCACACAGCAGTAATTTGGATAGTTATTCCGAGTTTAAACTCTTAATTATTATTTAATGTAGTGTATGTTTTGTAAATCTTTAAATAAAATGGCCTTAGATTTACTTATCCATAATGTACTCATATATTGCAACATTGAAGTAATTTTGAACTATCTTATGTTACAACTTTCCAAATAATGCTATTTCCAGGTGGACACCCAAACTTCCCTGTGCAGTGTAATGGATGTCTCTGCAACTAGTCAAGCGCTAGTGTTCGGTGATCAAGCTGGACATCTGCACTTGTTCTCACCCCAACACAACCATGAACCGGTCTTCAATAACTTTTCAAGGTGAGGATTTTATTACCTATTGTCAGTAGAGAGGACACCCAAGTACAGGACGTATTGGCATTCCCATGGTAGAACAAAGCTTTTTAGATTTAGTATTCTGTGAGCTGAGTCAAGCTGGATAAAGGCTGTATTTCCCTACTAGGCAATAACTAACTCGTAACAAGAGATCCTTAATTTTTAGTCAGTATCAATTAATATCAAACTTATTAAAAAGTCAAAAGTCCTCAAAATAATCGAATACTAATTGGTGCATAGTGTAACTAGTTGTAATAATTAGACTTTAAATCTTTTGATAAATCACTTAAATATTTTATTAAAAATATTAAAAAAAGGTCCCATTCAAGTGTAAGTACCTGGTTTTTTTTCCGCAAAGTTAAAGCTATCATTTTCCCTTTTTTCTCAGAGCAACAGAATTCGCAGACCAAGTAGTAGGTATGCCATTCGTCGGTTTCAGCGACACAACGTTCCAGTACTCCACGGTACCGCTGCCGCCGCTGTCGTCAGGAAACAAGTGGTTTAACGAATTGCCTGAAGAGTTCTTTAAGAAAATATACAGGTGATATGCAAATTCAACCATTATTTCAAGTTAAATCATATAGTACTCTATCCTAAGACAGTGATAGTTCAATACTCAAACGCTACTATGTTTTAAGATGCCGTAGTCTCGTGTTGTCTCTAACACTTTAATAGGGTATTTTACTCTATATGAGATTAAATCTATAAATATATTATTAAGATAGTTTAGGCAAAAAGCAGTCGGAAAATGATAGTTTTAGTTCATAAAATAACAAAATAAATTTTAAAATTCAATTCAAAGTTTTCGGGTTTTTTAATCTGTCTTATAACACCTTGAAATAGTAGCCGACATATTATTACGTCGTACGGCTGTGTAAACAAAAAAGTGTCAGTCAAGCACTTGGCGCGTTTATGCTTTGTACTTTTATTATTTTCGTAACCAACGTATTTTTAAAATTATTACACCTATTACAAAATATGATTACAACTATTTTTAAATTTTATACAATAATCATACAAAATATCAGCGCAATTTGACTACACAGCAAACTGTCGTCATTTCCACAGAGCAATATGGCGTCCACTACGGGGCGTTTTCGTCAAACTACGTGCGAAATTAGAAAATTTAAAATTTGGATACGTTTTTATGGCATTTATCGAATAAAAATTTTGAGATTTTTTTGGTGGCATATTAGCACTACTGAATTTAAATGAGACACTTTTCAAAAATGGGTGTAATACCCTATTCAAAGTGACTGTGACAGTCCGAGACTTGAAATTGCGTAGCGACATCTTAAAATTGCCTAGCGTTTGAGTATTTAGCCATGACAAGATTTAAATACTATAAATAGGCTTATTTCAAATATGTTTTTAACTAAATCTAGCGGTAAGGCGATAATCACACTGTACCCACGGTCCGTCGTGACGCGGGGCCGCAGATTTTAAAATTGTAAGCAAGTATCTCATGTACAGTCGACTACAAAGAGATGTATACCGCCTAAAGTTACAAATACATGTACCCATTTAAATAGGTGTACATACTTTGTTACAAATTATTGTACACATGAATATGACGCATATATGTATTCACTCAATGTACCTAATTAATGTATACAGCAAGATGAACACTGTAATGTGTACGCTCTGAAACAAATAAATGTATTCACAATTCGTTACAAAAATATGTATACAAGCTGTCATTCTAATTTTAAATTTCAGTAATTCTGTAAAAACCATTGAAAACTTTTTGGACGGTATAATTTTCTGTTATGATGACACTATCAATATTCATATTATAACGAGGTAAAATTTATTTGTATGTAGGGGGTAATCTCCGGAACTAATTCCTCTATATACAGAAAAATCTTAGGTTAATTTAGGTCGACGTCAAACCCTGCAGACAGAAATAGGAGCCCGCGCAAGTTTTATAATTTCTTCCCAAATTGTGAAGTAGATCTACTATTGTTATAAGTAAAAGAATATTATAGAGAAGTTATATTGTTAAAAGCAAGACATCGATTTAAGTTTAAATAAATTTGTTTCATGATGCGATAATATAAATTTGATCTATGTCCAAATAATGTTAAGTTAAGTTTCTGTATAGAAAGAAAAACAGGTTGAATAGAAAACACCTTCTTTTTTTTGAGTCGAGTGAGAGAAAAAGAATGTAAATAAGTGGCGAAAATAATTTGTAACTTTGTAAGTCAACTTTGATAAACAATTGACACTCCAATGACGTCATGCACGAAATGAAAGAGAAAACAAGTATTCCCGCACTATTCTAAAATTTAAAAATAGAATATTAGACCTGTATACATATTATTGTAACCAAATATGAACACATTAATTCGTTTCAGAGCGTACACATTACAGTGTAATTTTAGCTGTGTACATATAGTTGACACCTTTGATTGGACCATAAATCTCATGTCTACTAGTATTTGTAACAAATAATGACAACATCATCAATGGATACATATTTTTATAACTTTCAAATGTATACATCTTTTTGTAGTCGACTGTACTCGTACGCCGACGCGTAGTCAGTGTATTGTGCTAGGCGTATTTTCTATACAATTTGAGATACTAGCTTACAATGTTAAAATCTGACGGAGCGCGCTGCAGTGTGATAATCGTCTAAAAGTTTAGGTTTATCTTGAACGTATTTATGAGTATGTATTATGATTCCAAAACAAGTTTTTGAGAAATAATCTCGATACGAATGAACGGTAACCTAATCTTCTATCTTGACCTTCAATTCTAAACATCAGCATTATTTACGTACAGTCACCAAAAGAGCTAAGTATCCATGTCGCCGGGAATAGTTGAAGTTTATTTAGAAACCAATGGGTGTTTATGAATAAAATAAATACAATTTATAGAGAATAAACAGACAATGATTTAATTAAATTTCATTTGAAAGCTTTTATTGGTTTCGAAGTAAACTTCAACTATTCCCGGCGACATGGTGGACCTCTTTTGGTGACTGTACATTGGGAAAATTAATAAGAATAACGTAGCAAATTAGAATATAACGTTATTTTTGTATAATTTTGTTTCAACTTTTTTTGTGTAGTTTTTTTTTTGTTCATATTTTGCAATAAATTACACGCGGTTTATCAACGCACTTCTCTTTCTTTTTTATGTAGTCTGACAGGGACCACGTTTCCGCTATCATCTGCGTTTTAAATTTCGTATGACTTGTAAATTGTAACTTTCAATGTAAAACGGACGCCCTTTTTGATGAAAGATATAAATTTCATTGTTAGGTACTTCACCTTATCTTCATTTATAGAATTCAGAATTCTCTAATTTTTTAAATTACCTTAATTGTGCAGGAAACCAAAATCAATCGACCCCGAAGTGCTGAAATCAATGAAAATGCAAGGACCTATTGGATATGCACCAAATCCTAGATCATTCAAAAGAAATCAGGTATATAGACAATAAAAACTTATAATTACTTATTGTTTTTTTTTATTTATATATTTGAGGATCCCATCCAACAAAAGATAGCACAAAAAGTTTTTGTTTTTCTTAAGAAGACAAAATAAGTTTTTATCTGATGCAGTAAAGGAATGAAAAGGTTAAGGATATTCATTTTTACTTGCTCCTTATCAAATGCTTATAATTTTCGCTTTTTGATTGTACTTTAGATTGGGTAGTAAACAACATTAACTAATAATTACTTCTCTAATATAAAAACTTTCAATTAGATTTTTATTATTGTTATAAAGTTAATTGAGTTGGTAAATTAGTGACGTCACAGTGTGCTATTGCCATAAAAAATCTACAGGAGTATTGCGTTTTGACAGCTCATACAAAGTTTGTCAATTCATCATCATCCTGCCCTTATCCCATGTTACTTGGGGTCGGCGCAACATGTTTTCTTCTTCCATTCCGACCTGTCAACCGTCATGCTTTCACTGACTCTCTTTTCATTCATATTATTCTTCACACAGTCTATCCATCTTTTCTTTGTCCTTCCTTTCCCTCTCCATCCATCCACACTTATATTCATAACTCTTTTGGTCACATGTGTTTCATAATTTCTCTTCACATGCCCATACCAAGGCAAACGATTCCCTTTCAACTTTTCTGTCACTGGCGCCACTTTCAAACTTCCTCTAATATATTAATTTCTCACCTTATGCGTTCTGGTTACTCCAGAACGCATAATATGGATGTGTATCCATATTAACACTCTCATCTCTGCTACATACAATATTTTCTCATCATTCTTCTTCTTCTGTCAATTCATTGCTATAATACATCTGAAATGCTTACAGATGCCGTACATAGAAGATAATTTCAATGATTTGCATGCTTCAAGACAGAATGAAAATAAATATGTTGCTCAGCCAATACCCAAGCATTATCAAAAGGTACAATAATATCAATTATTTAAGTTTGACATCTGAATATTGAAGAGTGTCTTCAAATCTTCTTATGTAAGTGTTTCGTAATGTAAGTATGTAGTTCATCGCGTTAAATTATACTCTTTATGGCGTACCTTTCTACCTGCACTCCAGTACATGATGAGAGTAGTACCTAAATGAATAAGCATTATTTACGAAAATAATTGCCGCTTTGAAATGTCAAATGACACAAAATGGCCGCCGAGTGATATTTTATAAGAATACGAACCTTTTTTTGAAACAGATAAATAATGATTTAAAATGGTGGACATGCAATTTCTAGACAGGTATTTTCTTCATACATTTAGAAGTGATAAATGATGAAGAATGATCTCCATAAGTATACCTATCACTATGCTCCCAATAAAGGTGGCGAAATATGGAACTACGGAGATACCAACTTATCTGTGTAATGGCAGTTTTTGGAACTAATACTTTGTTCAAAATACTTTTTTTTTGTAAGAAACATCTACAAGGCAACGAACAGTGTGAACTCTCATTTATCAAAGTTACACTCTACCATAAACATACACTAGAAGATGTGAAGTACTGGCTTGTACATTTCACGTTAGTTCCCTTTTTGGCCACGTTCATAGAGAACTATGACGGAACTTCTTTACCTCGTCCTTTGATTGTAACATTCACATTCTTAGGGTTGACAACCACAAGGGCTATATGATTGAGCAGTTACCATATATTAATAATTGAATAGAGTTGAAGATTGTGTCACGATCTGCCTAGCCTTTTCCCAGTTATGATAGGCTCGGCTTCCAGTCTAACCGAATGCAGTTGAATACCATTGTTTTACATAGAGCGACGTGCCTGTCTGACTTCTACACTATACCCCTTTGTAAGATTGGTTGTCAGACTTTCTGGCTTCCCCACGCCAGACCATCCGAGTTTCTAGTTCCCAGGTGCTTACATCCATACCCCCGGCCCTAGGCAGAGGTGTAACATCGCGGTGGTTATAGCCTGTAAGAGTCCGGTATGCCCCTCTGTCATCCCACGATGGAGGAAGTCCATGAGGATTTCCACCGGGCACCAAAAAAAAAGCAGTGCATACATCCAGTCTGCATGTTAGTGTTTGGGCTAACTGACAATGCCGGGCAGGAAACACTATTAACCATAGACACTCGCGGAGGATATTCCAATGCAGATTATTTGCTATGGTGGACTAACTAAAAACATGGTAACAACCATGAAGCTGCATCAGAGTCAAACAGTTTGGGGACCTTGAAACTGTTTGACTCTGAAACCTAAAACGCATTTTCGGCTGGTTGCAATATGGCGTGCCGTATTCCGGCTAACCGTATCGTCTTGGTTCTATTGCGGTCTGCAGCACGTCGTTGTCAATTACAATCATTGCTTGTCCATTATATTGATGGCGATATGCGACATCTATAGGGTATTACACCCATTTTTTAAAAGTGTCTCAATGAAATTCTGTAGTGCAAATATGCCACAAAAAAAAAAACACAAAATTTTTATTCAATCGTTAAGTGCCATATAAATGCATCTAAATTTTATATTTTCAAATTTCGCGCGTAGTTTGACGAAAAACTTACTGAACTCCATATTGCTCAGCGTAAATGACGTCAGTTCGTTTTGTATCAAATGAGCTCATATTAAATATGATAATTGTATAACATTTAAAAATAATTAAAAGCATATTTTGTAATAGGTGTAATAATGAAAAAATTACGTTGGTTACGAAAATAATAAAACTACAAAGCCTATATTAGGCCAATCGGTTGACTGACAGTTGACAATTTTTTGTTTACACAGCCGTACGGCGTAATAACATGGCCGCTACTATTTCACGGTGTTTTATAACAGATTAAAAATACTGAAAACATTGAATTGAATTTAAAAATTAGTTTTGTTATTTTATGAACTAAAACTTACATTTTCCGACTGCTTTATGCCTAAACTGTCTCAATAACATATTTATAGATTTTTTCTCGTATAGAGTAAAATACCCTATTACAAACTCATATCAATAGATGTGCGGCTCACCACAGCCCTAAGACAACTAGAGCGGTTGACGGCTGGCCGCAAGTCAGTGCGTTTATATCATGCGGTTTCATATAAAAATTGAAGTGTGGCCTACTGCAACCGCACACCGCATTGCGGCCAGCCGCAAGTGCGTTTTAGGTCTTACATGTTCTCTCTACTTTCATTGTAAGGTTCTTTGTTTATAACAGACAAGAATATTTTCCTTTTTTGACGCATTCTGTATTTATTATTGCAGATAGAAATACGCTACAATAAACACGGTCCGAACGAAGAATTAGAGAAAAGTAACAAAACCGGTCTTCCAGGATTAGAAACTACTTTACCTAATTCTTATTGCAATTCTATGTTACAGGTAATTTGTAAAAGTGTATTCTTTTTATTCAATACATTATATTTATACGGCATGCATGGCAAGTATTGGCGTATACATGATACTTTATTGGCAAACGGCAATCGAGAAGTAACAGCTCTTTATAGCTCGACCTGGAACACATTAATAACACATTAATTTATATTCTTGATCAGAAGCGCATTCAGTACTCGAGCACAAGAGACTGTTGCATTATAATTGGTTTGTTATCCTGTTTAAATTACAGTACTATTCACACAATCAATATTCAGACAATTGTCACTAACAATTGTCTGAATATTGATTGTGTGAATAGTACTGTAATTTAAATAAAAAATAGAAGTAAGTAATAGTTTCTAAATTTAGTGTGCGGTCCCATTGAGAACTTTATTTACTAGTAGCTATTTTGTAGTTCAAGAAGTGCTAAACGGCTATTGATCTACAAGGCTAGACAGAAGTGGCAATACTGCTACTAGTTTTATAGCAGTCATTGCAGTCGCGGTTGTAAAACAGGAGAGTAGATCAGTGAATATTAAGTATGGGATATCGAAAACCAGCATATGTGTCACCTCGCTCCCACATTTCAAGAATATGTTTCACCGGTTATTAAAGTATCATGTGTAGCAACAGGGCTTCTAAGAAACTACCTAATCACTAGATTATAAGACACAACTTTTTTCAGGTTTTATATTACACATTGCCGGTAAAGGCGACCCTCTTAGCGCATACATGTGCCAAAGAATTTTGTCTCAGTTGCGAATTGGGTATGCTCACTTTTTATTTATAATATTTTTTATAGGTTATTTTACATGAAGGTCTAGTTCCCATGACAAAAATAGGTAAGCCTGGCATGAGCGCGCTAATGTAACAATATTCGATTTTCAAATTGGAAATACGGCTATCCTATAGCATTTTGGTTTTATTTTAATCGACAAGGAGAATGAGTATCACCAATTAGGACTTACTGCCAAACTTCTCCGTTAGAGGCGTCACTGAACTATTAACGTAAACAAAGTGACACTGACATGATGATACTTGTGGTTTGTGCATCAAAATTATATTTTTTATATAGAGAGAATAGCAAATATGCATCAGTGTTGTGCATTTAGATGCAAAAATGTCGGGCGTCATTTATTTCCTAAAGCCAGCTTCAAAACTTCGTAAGCAATGGCAAATAGCTGTACCTACGTCGTAAAAACTTCAAGGCTCTAAGCACTTAAGACTGTGTTCAGTTGTTTTAACTGGCATGAATAATAAATTAGATTGCTCTACATTTTCATTATCTTCATTATCCTCAATATGTGACGAAGGTGTCACTACAAAATGATTATTTGCATCATACAGAAGTCATCACCCATCAGTCTTTAATAAGAGCATTTTCTTTTCCTTTGAGAGATTCACCGCGTTTCCGGAGCAACTTCTTTAATTCTGGAATAGTTTAACGTCCGTTTATTATCATCCATTTTTGATAATATATTACAAAAAAAAAAAACACTCGCAACTCAACTTCTATAAGATAGGCATTTTACCGCGTTAATAATGTGTTTACGTTATGGTTCGGTGGCGCCCTCTGAGACTAGCTTAGCGTAAGCAACCCTATTGATACGAATAATCAAACTAAAGAAATGTGTTAAAAACGAATATTTCAAATTAAAAAATCGATGGAATTTGCATGACGTTTATTCCCGCGCTCACACTAGGGTATCTTTAGGTCTTGCGACCGTTCACGAGTATGTGTGTCTTCGTGGGAACTGGGCCTAACATAAAATACTCTGCATAGGTTTTAAATATAGAGGGATGGATCACTTTTTAATAAGTCGCCTTATATGTATAGCTTATTACCGGCTGAATTTCATATGGCCGGTGACTCGTCCGATTAATTTTATTGATCTTTGTTCTGCCTAAACAAGCCAGTCAGTCAATAATTAAATTAATTACAACAAACCAATTCAATATATCATTAGTCCTTACTTCCTTACTTATTTATCCATACTTTTAATATTAAAAATGGGAAAGTAACTCTGTCTATTACGCTTTCACAACGAAACGGCTGAACTGATTTTGATGAAATTTGGTATGAATGTAGCTTGAACCCTGGGAAAGGACATAGGCTACTTTTTATTCTGCGACTTTGCCTGCAACCACGATAAACGACATTCGCGCGGACGAAGTCGCGGGCAAAAGCTAGTAGTTATATATACAATAACATACAGAACTTATGCTTACATTCGATTAATCACCTTTTTTTGATATCCAAAATGAATGCAATTACTTACTACAAAAAATGAGATAAATTTTTACGTTACTAAACCCAATTCAACTTTTTTCAATCAATTTTCGGCCATATGAAATTCAAACAAACATTTTCGTCTAAAATAATTATGAATTACCCATTGAATAAAAATGGCAATGCTTTCAAAAATTTCAGGGTTCCTTTTCAGAATGTTAGACACGTCAGGAGGCGCGCCGTGTCAGGCTAACAACTTCCTGCGGGCGTTCCGTACAGTTCCCGAGGCGGCCGCATTGGGACTTATATTACCAGACCGAGGGGCTGATGCAAGAGTCGATCTAGTTGCATTAATACAGGTGAACTTTATCATCATTATCATTATAATAATAATTCATTTATTTCAGGCTGCATATGCCCATAGATACTCGTAAATACCTTAACCTAAACATACATATTTTATAATTTGTAACTTGTTAGTAGAAAAGACTTAAGACTATTGTTAGTAGCACTTTCATTTTGCACTAAATTGTCTTTGTGCTGTCCTGTGGCACTTGTCCGCGGAAGCGATGGAATACCACGTCCAGCGGCCGAAAGTCTAGTCCATTATATCAGCCTGTTGCCGTCCACTGCTTAACGTAGACCTCCCACGGAGATCGCCCACCAACCCAGTCTGGCCCCAACATTATGTTTGTTGTATGGAAATAAAGTTCAATTTTGAATGTTCGTATAGTAAAGTTTAATTTTAAAAGTTAATATTTTTCCCAAACAAAATATATCCACACTAATATTGTAAATGCGTAAGTAGTCTGTCTGTCCCTCATCACGGCAAAACCACTGAATCCATCGTAATGAAATTTGTCAAAAGAATCACCACCTTGGGTTCTGAATAAAGCCATATAAAATATGCTACTTTTTAATTCGCGACGTTTTCTGCGGCCGCGATAATGGACATTAACTCGGACGAAGTCGCGGGAAAAAGATGCTAAAAGAGAATGAAAAACCAATTCAAGAATTTCAGTCTTCACCCACAGAGTTGGAACCGCTTCATTCTACACCAGATACACTACGAAATCCTCGAGACACGTAAGAAAGAGAAGGCACTACTAGTGAACAGTCCACCAAAGGCTGTCCGAATTCCTACTTTAAACGTCAAACTACGTCCAGTGCCCCCACAAGTGGTGAATGGACAATATCCCGAGGAATACCAGTATACAGAGCTGGAGTTTCTAGGCCCGGCTACTGAGTTTGAGTGTCAAGAGGAGTTGAGGGAAGATGGGTGGATTTCGAGGGAGGATGGTAAGTTCATTTCAAACGTTTTTTCTTGGTACCCTGATGTACATACAGACGCTAGCACATAACAATCTGCCAAACCTCTCTAATTAAATATGAACCTTATGGTTTTGTAATAAAGTTGAAAATCTAACAAAGAAATTTGACAGTTTTTTTTTTATTAAATTGATACGCATACGTTTGACCACTATCTCACCTGATGGGAAGCGATGATGCGGTCTAAGATGGAGCACGCTTGCCTAGAAGTAACCTATTCACTCTTGACTTAAAGAGGTTGTAGCTATCAGGAAACAGACTCAGGCAGGGAATTCCACTCCTTAGCAGTACGCACAATGAATGTTATTGTTTTAGCTTGATGTGCTAGCTTCTGTACAATCTACTATGACTGATACACAGTTTGCGTTAAAGTTAAACTCCAATCATTTATTTTAATTATACCATTATAAGGAATTTTTGATCGTCATATTATAAAACATTTAATCTAGTTGCCCTGTAGTTGTTATTACGTCTTATATTGGGTATCATTTTGTATAAGGCTAAGTCGTTTTGTCACATTGTCAAGTTTTTATTTCAAAATATGAACTGTGTTTATGTCATAGTATAAATTAATTAAATAAGGTTGGATTTGGCTAAACCAGTCAGTCAGCCAGTCTCTACAGTAATATGTATTTATAATTTTGTATGTCTTGTATTTTTGGTGAAAATATTTTTAATGAAAATATTTTTAATGATTGTCTTTTTTTTACATACCCCATAGCGATCCTATTTGGACCTCCCGATTATGGAGGTGGGTGGATATTCTTTATTTATTTATTTAATGCACAATGTACACAACCATAGTTATACGCTAGGCTCAAAACTAGTGAGTACCGACATGACCCTGTTAGGGCACAGCATTCTAAAACTATAACATGGTATTTCCTTCAATGTGTAATAACCGGCAAACATCTTAAATAATCAAAAAGGCACCTACTGCGCATGTAATTGCTCTTTAATTTGTATGAAAACGCGTCCTCGTGTCTCAGACGTTCATCAAATGACTGCTTAAGTTTTTTGACGGCTATTAGAATCATATTGAAATAAGAAGCAGATTGGGTTCACGAGTAGTTATAAGTCTAAAATAAGTTCACTGCCTTCTCTGATAATTAAAACCCATCATTGGAAGTCCGTCGTTAGTCCTGCGCCTGATCTCTCCCTACTCGTGTAGGGTTGCCGCAATCACAGGTGCACTATGTAATATCTCTACTTGACTAGTCTTTATTAAGGCAGCCTTGGCTGCTTTGGCCGGACTGGCCGCTTTGACCGAAAATCAGTCAAGAGAATATTATTGTTTTAAAGTGTCCCCTTGATAGGAGCTGGTGACGCAGACACAGTAGACAACCACGAGCTATCGAACAGCCAGCAAGCAGACAGGGAGGAGTCAGAGATATCACAACTGTTTGCTATCGGCAGGCATCAGCTCAATAGATGTCTGAAGTGTAATAAAGAGGTAAGTATCTTCTAGGGCACATACTGAAAATAAAACTGTGATTTTACTCCAACTCGAAACCATTTATTTCATTAATGTTAAATCTACAAACTCAAACTCAAACTCAAATCATTTATTTCAAATAAACCATTTACAGGCACTTTTGAATTGTCAAGGAGTCAGTCAGTCAAAAAGTTGCAGCTAGTTGCTCGTTCCAAACAGTAGGTTTCTGTGGAGAAGAACGAGAAAGAAACTCCATGAACACTCTTTTAAAATCAATAGAATATTACAAATTTAGGTTACATCATTCATGTTGAATCTAGGGGTACAATGTGAGAACAATGTAACAAGTTGTGCACGTTAAAAGAGGTCTAGTGACAATGAAATTAGACAATTCAAAATAAATTTAAAATAACCGAGGTAGCTAAGAGATGACCAGTCTCAACTGACGGCGCCCGTTCACGAACATGACGCACGGATCGGCACCATTTAGCTCAACCATTTTAAAGGGAACCAAATGATCCAACACCTGCGCCACCATCAGCAAGACATTCAAGTGAGCATGACAAACTCTCAACCGCCAGGGCATATTCAAGTCAACGAAAGACATATCTTGTAAATGGTAGCTTTAAAGTACATAGTGCTCACATGTATGTGCTATGCAAAATTATATAATACTAATAGTTTGAATTTATACAATGTAAAGATAATGTAGTTTTAGATCTTCAGCAGCTCCAAAAATAGTCACCAACAGGTATAATGTTCGAATTATGTAACAAGTCGTGCATGTTAAAAATTAGTTTTTACGCGTAACTGCATAGACCTTATCAGATATAACGAATCGAAATATCCTTATTACATAGAGACCACACACGCTATGACGTAAGATTCTTTCAGTTCTTTGACGACGTTCCATTGTTTCAACTAGCGACTGTGACCCTGTCGCGCCACAAAGTTTATATTATCACGTCTTCAGTACAATTAAAACGCTTCCTTATAGCTATTGAGTTAGAATCTAATTATAGTTGAATCGGACGTCCCATGATGAATACAATTCCATTTTACTACAATCCCAAAATATCTGAAAATGAACACAAGCGAACCCGTTGCCATTTTCAGTTTAGTTTTATTTGATACGTTCGATTTGTCTTGTCTACCGTTACGTGTGTGTTTCTTTATTTTTCCAAGACCATAAACTTTTGAATGTCAAAAGTTAGGAAAGACTATCCACAGAACGCTTAATGTGAACACTATTAACATATATTAGCATTTTTTTGTAACTCATTATGTCACAACAAATAAACGCATTTTTTTATTCGATTCAATCGTTGAAGAAGTATTCTTCGTTACTGAGTCTTGTTCTTTATTGAGTGTTTACTCAGTAAAAGAACACTTCTTAAGCAATTGATCTGCGCACTGCGGCACTGCGTGTTTACGCAGTGCCAAAAATAGAGAGAGATGGAGAAGTCTCGTAAAAACCGCAACCAACCTTCTAGACGTTCCATGACCACATCCACTCCGTCAGGACTATACGACTGAGAATACACGACTGAGAATACAAGAATTAA
The DNA here is from genome assembly GCA_947361185.1 of Charanyca ferruginea. NCBI lineage: Eukaryota > Metazoa > Arthropoda > Insecta > Lepidoptera > Noctuidae > Charanyca > Charanyca ferruginea. The sequence goes on from OX376070.1 coordinate 8,236,334, forward strand.
CATATTATTCCTTGTACGTTATCAGGAAGGCCGCGAGTCCGTAGTCCTAGCCTGCGCCCTGCAGTACCCTGCCGCAGTCCGCGAAGGCCCGGAGCCCCGCGGTGGGTTCCTAGAGCTGATGCGCGCTTCCCTAGCAGCACGACGGAGTACACCCGCCTGGTGCGAACACTGTTCCAGGTTCACTCCTACTGTACAGCGAGGGAGAATAGTAAGGTACGAAGTGGTTTGAGATTGAAGAGATGATTCTAAGTGAAGTTTTTCCAAACAAATCGATGATAATTTCACTGTATGTTCAAAATTAAGCACGTTCTCTTTGACGTAGATGTCTGTATGCGAGCAGAATATAGTTAAATAAAAAACTTTTACAACCGCCTTCAAAAACTAATAAGTGACTAGTTTTGGAAGTCGGTGGCAATACAAAACAACAGCCGCGAAACTAAGTTTAGGGTGACGTGGGTGACGGTAAATGAAACAGTCTATTTGCAGAACACTATTATTATAATTAGCACAGGATAGGTCTATTACAGGCTAGCGCCGGACTGGCTTAACTTACTTAAAGCATAAAGTACTTAAGGCTGAGGCGCGCCCGAGCAGAGAGACCACTCAGAACAATCCGTCATTTTTCGCACGCACACATTGACATTACGTTTATAGGCAATCTCAAGCAGTTTCAAGCAGACATCAGTCTCGACTGTCACGTTTTGTCTAAATGAATAAATGAGAGACATTGACATTTCATGACGAACGGAAAAAAATTGTTATAAAAAAAATGCAAAGAGTTCCAACCAGTGTCAATAAAATTTCATATTATCACAAATAAAACCTACAGAGTCAATCCAGTAGCAGCCCTAGTGAGTCTGGCAAGTTTAGGTAATTACTTTTGAAGATGGCGGGAGCGGTCCTTCTGTACCCTTTATATTTTGTGGTACGATTACTACAAGTATAAAGTGGTTTGAGATTGAAGAGATGATTCTAAATTAAGTTTTTCCAAAGAAATCGGTGATAATATCACTATGTCCAAAATTAACCACGTTCTCTTTGATGAAGTTGTCTGTATGCGAGCAGAATATAGTTTAAAATAAAACTTTTACAAAAAAGACAACCGCCTTCAAAAACTCACAAGTGATTTGTAAATAACTTTAGCACATGACTAGTTTTGGAAGTCGGTGGCAATACAAAACAAAAGCCGCGAAACTAAGGCTATAATATTTTGTTTGAATGTGATAAATAAGTTATGTAGGTTTTTCATAACCATCCATCCATCTAAAGGCCTGTTTATTACGTTTCTTGGTAAAAATCATCGTGCTTCTCGCTTACGCGTACGACTTTGAATGAGAAAGCGTGCGTTGTACTCGGGCGTAGCCACGCCCACCGACGAGTTCGAGCCGTCGAATAGAGCAGCCTTATGGCGTGCACACACTGGCGGGCGGCAGGAAGCATTGAGGTGGATTCCTCTATCCGCCAGCGCACATTACTGCTGGGGCTACATTAGCGGGCGAAGATTCGTGTCGCGTTGGCGTGCTAAAACAACGCGATATTCTTGATTCATCGTACCGGATTGTGTTGTTCTCTGTTGTGCGGTGGCTGTAATTCAAAATTGTAATTCTTAATTTTATTGAGACAGGCTCTGTAGTATGACATCAAATAATCTTTTTCTTCTTCATTTCTTCTACTGTATTAGGCCAACTGAGCTTCTTTTGAATTCTAACCCACGCATCATGTACCAAATGGTTTTTATGTGGTCGGAGTTACTAGGATTCCATATTATGCAGATACTCTCCGTTTCATAAAATTGAATGAACTCCAACACTTTTTCGTTGCTTCATTCCATAGTGTACAAAAAAACAAGCACATCCGTCCCGCTACAAGGTCTGGACGACACAGAAGTAACGTAAATGTAGCTAGCCAAGCGAATATTGTCGCGACAAATTCCTTTGATGCGCGCCAGTTTGCCGAAAGTGCCCCGATAGTACATCGTCTTCGCCCGAATACTACACGTTGCAACGATCTACCCGGCCACACTCATCGCGTTAACATGAAGTCGTCGTAGCCCGCTAATGTTACCCCAGTATAACAAGAAGAATCTACTGCGATACCGCGAGCGTCCGCCAGCTTACCGATGTATCCGCCGGCATCCACCGAGTACCTACCCACCGCTCAGTCACACTCGAATAGCTGCTTTTTAAAGAGTTTAGTTACATACCGAAAAAAAAAATTGAGAAACTATGTTTTATATTGCAGATTACCACCGATACTAGCAATAAATTGCGGCGGTGCAACTGTTCGGGAGAAAGCGTACTGGGCGAAAGGCACACAGAAAGAAATGGTGAGGACCATATACCACATAATCTAGCATGACCTGTCTTTTGTATGAAAAGAGTGCACATACTTAAGACTGTATAACAGGTGTAAAAATACACTGTGAGAAGCCGGCAATACATGTTCTTACTATCATCGCCATTTTTTTTTCTTCTGGACTATATCTAGGAATCTTCTGGCTACGGAGTTATTAAAGGGCAAACCTACAACTTTTTAACGTATTATTTTTTAACAAAAACTGGTTTTAACTGTCTAATTAGCAGAGAAAATAGTTAAACAATGCCAATATGACTCCAAGAGCCATGTCAACAGTCATGTGGTTAAACTTCAAACCACCACGACCCTTGTACTGTGCATGAACTCCATACATAATAGAGTGTATTTTCACGCCAACAATAAAAGTCGTTTCTCAGTCGGTCAGTGGGTCGGTTTTCCTCAATGTCACAGGGGCAGTGTGCGTAGTTAAAGACTATGAGATGTGTATTTTCATACCTTTGGCATACCTGGTAGGAACACACGATAAATTCATTCATTTGATGATACGCTGCGGGTTCGGTTCGGTATGAGTTTATGTGTTATAGAAAATTTTCTTGTGAGGCAACGATTTAACCTTTTAACCGCCCGACTTCATATTAGTTGGCGTGCCTCCAGCGCGCGGCACTGTGAATAATATTTAAAGCAATAAATTCATCTAACTTCGGACATTATTTTTAAGACTTCTAATTAAGTGACTAAAGTGTTTAAAAATTAATTGTAAATGATAACTAAATTAACTATTAACCTATTATAAACATCTTTTATATAGGATACAGCGTAATTAAATTAAAAAACAGTGCTGTGGTGTTTGTTCGAAAATATACGACGCTAGCGTAATTGACACGAAAATATTTATCGGATTAATACGACGTTGGCGGTTAAAGGGTTAAAAGAAGAGAGAACATTATAATGTATTGTGTTCTAGTCGGAAACCAAAAGAGGAGGCGGCGGCAAACCGTGCAGATACGGTTTACACTGTGCTCGACCCGGTTGCCACTTCAAACACCCTGACAGGTAAGATCTCTTGCCTCTACTATCGTCACAATCTATGCATATAAAATATTAACAATAAGTTGGGTAGGTCTTTAGGCGCAAGAGTATAGAGTATAGACGTGCGTCGATACTCTTGCGCCATCCCATCTTCCTAGTTCAGCGTGCTGTGCCGATGCTGCTGCCGCGGCTGCAGAAGACCTAAAACAGCGAAAGTATAGTTTCCTTGGTGATAACTTTATTTTCGAGCCGTTTGGGGTTGAAACCTTCGGGTCGTGGGGTCCGAGTGCTCATCTTCTTTTTAAGGAAATTTCCAAAAGGTTGGTTGACATTTCCCGTGATCCAAGAGCTGGTTTTTACCTCGGACAGAGGTTAAGCATTGCCATCCAACGTGGCACGTGGTCTCTTGGGCATATTCCCTGATTTACTACACACATTACTAAATTAGTTTTTTATAGTTAAAGATTTTTCTTTTTTATTATACCTACGTGTAAATATTAGTTATATATCTAACTAAACAATAAATAATATTTTCGGGGATCATAAATAGGTAATATAATGATCTGGTTTTTTCCAGACCAAGTCCACAAGCGGGCTCGTCAAAGAGTCCGACGCAGGATTCGAACTGCGTTCTGCCCCAACAACTACTAATAAGATTGCAATCTGACGGTGACGTTATTATTAATGATATGGTAAGGGAAACATCGATAATTGTATATGTAAAAAAAATACTTGTATTTTTCTAAATATGAAGTTCTACAATTTCAGTTTCCGTTGTTTCGGTTCAGTTTCAGGTTTTTTTCAGTTTTTTTTTTATTATATTTGTTTCTAAGAAAATATACCAACACAAACCATTCCGCTTGTATTTAAATTAAAAAAAATATACAAACCAAGCAAAGTCCGAGTTATTCACAATCTTCTACGCTGCTACTATTATTTTATTTATTTATTTATTATAAACAAAGTTTACAAAAAATCTGAACTTAAAACTATGCCTTATGATGACCCTGACTGAAGCTATGATTAAAAGTCGAATAAAATAAGTATTTGTTAAATTCGTCTGTTTGACTTCAAATTAGATGGACCCATTCGAAAGAGAAGATAATAATGTATGTAATCATATTTACCGCTCTTAACAAAAAAAGATGCATCGATATTGAAATGTTCTTGGTTTTAATCAAATATCTTGCAATAAAGTTGACTGTTTTAATTAAGTTTGACTGAGTGACCATCTTTCCAACTTGACACTTTACGGCATTATATTCCTTAACAGTTCTGTTTGTTTAAGTGTAATCTACCCATACATAGTTTATATGCGCCGTAATAAAAAAAAAACAAATGGGGTAGCTTATGCCATTAACGTTATATTTCCTTTGAACTGTCATCATCTTATTATTTCGGTCAAAAATAGTTACTATTTATCTCAAGATATTCCGGATACACTTCTCTATGTGTGTAAACGTGCGTTACCATGACGTGTAACCTCGTCCCCGCCTACGTCTGTACCCCCAGGCGCGTCGCGCTCGATCTGCCTGGTCTATAATAAAATCTCACGAACATATTATCATTGACGCCTAACATTTACTATTTTTATCTGTTTCAATAGTATTTCAGTACTAGGGAAATTAAGAAATTATTGAATTGTAACAAAAAGATATCTGGCAGCGGTGGGATTCGAACCCACGCCTCCGAAGAGACTGGTGCCTTAAACCAGCGCCTTAGACCGCTCGGCCACGCTACCCTGTGAATGTGTGTCTCAATTTTATAACCGGTTGAAGAGACTTTTCCTGTAATCATATTTTACAGTAGGTGTAAACAATATTTAAATCTTTGATGTAAACAGATTATAATTTATTATTACCAGTTTAGTATCTCGTATCCGAATATTATGATTGCTTTCCGTTATTAGCAACTAGGTTTTGCTCGAGACTTCGTCTGCCTGAAAGTCGGTCATCGACTTGTGTTGACCCAAGATACGTCTTCCTCATACGATCGGTTCGGTTTTGCCGTGATGACAGTGTTTTATGTGGATAAAAATAACCCCAAATACTTTTAAGGTCGAATCCCCAACCGAGCCAGTTACACCAAACAATAGGACTGACAAACACAAGAAAAAGAACGTAACAATACAATCAGAGGAGGAATACACGTTGTCAGCGGCCGTAGTGTGCGTTGAAGACAACCCTAAGAATTTAGTCGCGTACATACAGACGGCGGCGAAAGATGTTGAACCGGTCTGGTACCTGTTCAATGATTTGAGGTGAGAACTGTGCTTTATTTTGAGTATCAAGAGGTTAAATTGATGGCGTAATCAACTGGTATCGTCATTTACTTACATAATAATGTCTCCATCAACCATTAGTTCCAAGACGAAAGAACTTCTCTCAAAAAGCACTTGATTTTAGCTCTGAATACCTGATTAATTTTTAATTTACTGGAACATTGGATTTTTAGTTGCTTTGAAGTCAATAAATATTTTAGTTTGCAAATGGTGCCAATTCTGTTGTGCACAAACTAAATTAATTTTAAGCTATTTATATCTCTTTCTCTCCAATAAAACAAGAAAGAGATATATATTAATAAGAGCTGTCAATATAAGTTGATCGAAAATGTTCATACAATTATAGTTGTCATTTCAGAACGTATTGATTAAAAACACTGCGAAGTTGAAGGGGAAAACTAATTACACATCTCTAACCGTGTCCTTATCCTTGTCTGTTGCCGTCCTTTTCTTCAGCTGCCTGGTAGTAAGAGATGCCAAATGCCTAATTTTAGTTTAATTTGTGAACAAGGGAATTGGCACGAATGACTAACTAGAAGTGACGTCATCAGTATAAATTACTATACAAAATTAATGGGATTGCGCTTTGACAGCTCATAAAGAGTATGTATTGTGTGATTGGTGGTGTCATCTTAACCCTATTACTCTTTGGTGATGAACATTTTTAATTTATGAAACCCCGACACAAACAATACTTGATCAGAGCTGTGGAAGATGCTCTCATCCATCAACAAAAAAAAAGTTTTTTCAAAAAAAAAGAAAACCGCTTTCAAAAACAAAAAAGTGATAAATAACTTTAGCACATAGCACACTTTACTTTTCTTTCGGAAGTCGGTGGCGGTGGCTTTGAGTTTGTTGTTTTGTATTGCCACCGACTTCCGAAAATAAAGTAATGCGTGTTCTGTGCTAAAGTTATTTATCAATTTTTAATTTTTAAAGGCGGTTTTCTTTTTTTTTTTTTACTTTTTTTGAATCATGGCTAAGAACAATCAAGATCAAGTCACATTTCAAACAAAAAGACTAACCAGATCAGAATCAGTTTCGCCGTTTGGGAGCTAAGATGCTACAGACAGACAAACAGATACACACGTAAAACTTTAAACATCCCTCTATTTTCGTCGGTTACAAATAAATAAGGAATAAGTTATTTAACCAAAAGCAATCATTGCATTTCCAGTATACTCAATACTCAATTTCATTTCCAGTATTGTACCAGTAAGCGCGGATGAAGTGGTACAATTCGGGTCGTGGTGGAAAACACCATGTGTTCTGTTCTACACGTCGAGTAACGCGCGACTGGCGCAAGTGGAGGACGAGCCGAGATCATAGCCGACGCTTTTGTATGGACCTTATAGCAATGGGTGAGTTCTAAATTATATTTTTTTTATTTGTTTATTATTTTAATTACTCTCACATAACCAACACGTGTAGAGAGCGATCAATTAATAATATTAAAAACATTAATTTAGAAAATAATGATATACCCCAATTTAACTAAAAAAAATTGGTTGTCTGTAAAGTCGGTTTACTGACGATAGTTGAACGTGACAACGCGAAAGAATCATTACCTTTATCGCTGTAATTATCGTTGCTATAAACAATTGACACCACATTCACTTTTCACTTGGAACGCCTCAGAGCGAGGTAACGCCGCAGAGCGAGGTAACGCCGCAGAGCGAGGTAACGCCGCAGAGCGAGGTAACGCTGCATGACGTCATGTAACGCCGGAACGCCGCATGACGTCATGTTTTTTCGTGCGTGCAGCCGGCTCTATCGAATTATAAGACGTTGTCACGTCAAAAACAGTGTATTTTTTTGACTTTGCACTTCAATGGCGAAAAATAACATCATTTAAAATAATAGAAGGTGTTTATGTTAATAAATAATTAATTTTTCTTTATATTCATTCCATTATGAGAATAAGGATACAAATAAATCTCGTCGTACAGTAAGTTGTCAAATTTCACAATGTGACAATTTCGTCACACTCTACCCTGTGTCTAGTGGTGGGAATTTAATCATAACAAAAGGTCTAATACAAACTTTAATATACAAAGTATCTGTTACGAATATAGTATTTCTGTTTTAATCACCCAAACTATAGTTGCACAGGGTGCCCTTTTAGTTTTTAATTTTTCATCAAAATCATTTCATCAGTAAAAAGCAAAATAAAGAGCAGCTCGTTTTTAACGTCCATTTTTCTTTAAAATTCCAGTACTATAATTGGTCCATACGTAATGACCGAGATGTACTACCCAGTACCGGCGCAGACGCACTACAACTTCGTTCAATAAATTAATAATGTTATTATTATTCCATTACGATAAGCTCAAGATAATGTTCAGCGGCACAAAATTGTGTGAACAAATGTATGAACTGAAATTAAAAATTATGATAGTATGTGTAAATTAAATTATGGCGATATAAGTTAATATTTACACCCTCGGCTTAAGAAAGGCGTAAGTTAGTCAAACACTTAAGGATGAGCCCAGACGAGCGTACTTTTAAGTATTAAAATTACGCGACCCGTAACATAAAATTACGTCAGTGAGTGGGTCTTTGGGTCGCTTTAAACCGTAGCATTTTAATCGTCTTACGGCCAAATACTCAAACTCTACACAATTTTAAGTTGCCGTTAATTCTCGTGCCGTCTCTATCACTTAATGTCAAAGTGGCTGTCACAATACTAGGCTTAACGGCATATTAAAATTGAGTGGCTTTGGAGTATTTGGCCATTACAAAGGTGGTCCATTCAATGTATCAGACATAAAATAACACCATTCCATTGTTAACATTTAATAGAACAAAAAAATCTGACAGTTCTATAGGTCGTCCCACTTAAGTGTATAGCGACACTCAGCCCAGAAAGACACCGAGCCAACCTATGGGTAGCTATGTATATATCCTATCGGATAGGACTATGGGCCTGCACAGACTGGCGGCACGGCACGGCAAGGGATTTTAATATGACGAAACATAATATATCTTAACGTCACGACGTTATAGTTGAAATCTCAAACACGTACTGAAACAACGTACTTATAGCATTTGATTTTGAAGCTACAACGATTATCATTGAAATTTCAAATATAATTTCATAATTTTAAAGTACTATGCTTGCTTTACATAAAAATATGTGACCACATGGCATTCACTTCATTCACTTCAATGATGTTAGTAAACCTATAAATAATAAAATAATAATAATATTTGGGGACATTTTCACACACGGCCATCCGACCCCAAACTAGGGAGACCCTGTACTATGGGTGTCAGACAGCTGATATACATACACAAATACATTTTTTTTTTTGTAAATACATACATATTATAGATAGAGAGAGAGAGAGATATTATTTTGTGTCTATTTAAACTTTTTCAATGTAAATATGTTTAGCTAGCCTATCGAAGTCACAAGTCTGACAACTTACGCTTTTTAAAAACTGTGGGTGGGTAAATAATATAAAAATTATTTAGTTACGACATGAAGAATTTTCTATATTCATGCAGATTCTACTTGTATGAAAGACGTCTGCCTCATCTCAAAACTTAAGAGTCTATCTGTACTTCAACTAATGTGCGATAATTTATGTGCCTAAATGCTATACGGAAATATGTATTCCTTAATGCCTAAAACTGTGTAATCTACCTCAAAACATATTCCGTTCCTATAATATCGATGTTCTTTACAAAGTTTTGGGATGAGGCTGGCTGTGGTGTGTATTTTTATAAATGTATCTGTGAAGTTTAGTATAACCTTTGCCATGAATAAAACAAATTGTAAATGGCGGTATCGTGTCCTCTCACTCGCTCGCTATACCGTGCGGCTGAAATGGCATGATAAGCTCTTAAGTTTGGCCGCCATTTTTAATTCGTTTTTTTAACGGCGCGAGTTATAAACGATATAGGTATTAAGAAGATGAGATTTCTATTGACTCAAGATTGTTCTAGATAAATGAATGAAATTATGTAACTGAATGTAGTGAATCATTTGTTTTTGTTATCTGCTTATAACTTGTTTTTTGGGGAATATTTAATTGATCTTCTAACGACTCTTTGATCTTTTCTGGTGGACCTGCTGAATATTTTTACAAGGCATATCTCATAAAGATGATCAATGTGTAAATTAGTATTCCCAGTAAATCAAAATGGGCATTATTTGGATATCGATTAAATATATGCTCTATTTTATTACTGCCACTTGTTGCTGAATACTAGATAATAATCAAAATATGCGCATGCATAAAAGCAGCGCTAACAACGCAAAATCAATCCTACTCTTCTAAAAATAATGGCTGAATAAAGTTATTACAAGGCCGTATTTTAAAATTTTATTCAGCAATTATGGGTAAGAGAGTTAATTTTTTTGAATCACCTTGAAATGACGACAAATTTTAATTGTATTCAATAGTTAACCAGTTTACTGTATTGTGCTAAATACACTTATTATAATTTACACAGAAAACATTGTTTTGCGTTTGTTCACAATTGTATTTTTTACTCAATATAAATTGTATAGATGTAAGAATTTATTTATTTTGGTTGTGATATTACCGAGTAAATTAGCAAAATACTCTCTATCTCTTCCACTAAATTTTACTTTCAATACAAGAATCAGAACAAGAATCTAGACTACCTTCTATCGAACAAACCAGTATCAGCACCGTAAGAAGGTACCTACAGACAGCATCATCAACTGGCTACAGATACTTAAACTCATCTGTGTGTGCGGCACCATGTGTGCATCATCATCAAATCAAATCATTTATTTGCATAATACATGTTTTTTTTTAAATTAACAAATAGGCTTGCGTTTGACCGCAATGTTTGTAAGGTGTTATAAAAGCATAGAAAGTACACTGCATTATAACCTAATGAGGCGTGCAAAGGATGCCAACAATATCTGCCCAATTTAGTACAGAAGGTACACTTAGTGCCATAAAATACACTAGATTACACTGAATAATATTGCAATCTTAAATTATTCATATAGTTGCCCGGGGAAGAGAATAAAATAACTGTTATCGTAATAAAAAGGACGCCATTTTAGCACTCTATCAAATAATCACCTTACTTAATAAAAAAAAAACTGTCAAGTTTCTTCTTTCTTCTGTCAAACGCAGAAATGAACGGAATGACATGTGTGAAGTGTCAACTAAAACAAAACAAAATTACATTTACGAATTGTCAATCCGAATGACAACCAAATAAAACGCAATCGTGCTTTCATATTTGCCACATGTTTTAATTGTATTACAGGTTATTAGGTTACATTTTAATAATTAGCTAAAAATGATTTATGAATAAAAGTACAATTATTTTCGAATTCCTCTATTTATTCTCTACCCTTTGGCGCACGTGTACCTCGAGGCACATATTTGGGCAAAGTTGTACGGGATTTTGTTGACCTCCTTTAAGTAATATCTACCAATCACAATATTATAAATAAAAATTAGCAGTATTTTTTTTAAACTCAGTTAAAAATAAAAATAATAAAGACGATTTAGAAAATGTTCGAAATTAAACAATGTCAAAAATTATAGAATGTCAAAAATTATAGAATGTCAAAAATTATAGAATGTCAAAAATTATAAAAACTCAATAATTATACAATGTCAAAAGTTATAAAATGTCAGGCAAACTCAAGTTAATAAATTACGATAGTCATGTTCATGTCACTCATTTCAATTTTATTTGATACAATTTCGGCTGATGGTGATGATGATGAATTTAATACTATCAATATGACACGTCCACTGTTGAACATAGGCCTACCCTATCGAACGCCACAACGAGCGGCAACCTGCCGCTAGCAACAACGGTTACCCTCGACCTTGACGATGCCGTCGGTCCATCTGGTGAGAGGCCTACAAACGCTGCGTCTTCGGGCTCGTGGTCGCCACTCGAGAACCTTTTGTCCCCATCGGTTATCAGTTCTTCCAGCGTGGAAGTGACCTGCCTATTGCCACTTCAACTTGCATATTCTGAGAGCTGTGTCGCCTTAGTTGTGCCGCGAATTTGCTCGTTCCGGATTCTATCGCGCAAAGAAATTCCGAGCATAGCGTGACTGAGCTCCTCTTGGAGGCCAGCAGTTAAGGACCATGTTTCTGTGTCATATGTCAACACACACTGGCAACATACACTGGTTATAAACCTTCGTCTTTAGGCACTGTGGAATTTTCGACGAAAAGATAATTATATCGTAGTTTCCCGAACGCTGCCCATCCGAGTTGGATTCATCGGGCGACCTCTTTGTCGAAGTTGGACCATACCTAGTTGGACAGTTGTCCAAGGTAAACATAGTGTTCGACAACTTATCTCACTCTCAACTTATCTCTCTTATCTTACTCTTCTTAGAGTTATCGTTCCCAACAACTACTGGTACAGGTGGAACATGGACATTCGACATAATTTTTGTCGAACGCCACACAAATCCTGTCCGATCCAGATGACGCTATTACCCTCCTTCAAGAAAGAAATAGGGCCACTAGCACATTAGTTAAACACAGACACAAATTACCGTCATTCCGACCTCGCCGCCGAGGTCCCTCGCGACGACCCCGTAACGCCCCCCCCCCCCCCCCCGACCCTTGCTAGCGCCAGCCCGCGTCGCTGAGCCCTTAGCTTTAAAATAGCCCCTAATTAATGGAGACCCGATCCAGCCTGTCCCTTTGCTGTCCTCTCTCAGTGGCGACCTAAGCCGAGGCTCGTACCCCGCAGGGGGTGCCCTTAGCGTAGTCACTTAGTTTATAAGTTTTTGCCCTGGCTGGAGGCCCTAAAAGTCACTTTTAAGGCACCACAGGATTGTCCGGCTAAGCAGTAACCAACCCTCAGGTTGAACTGCGAGATGCCATTCAGAAAAAAAAAAAAAAAAAAAAAAAAAACGCCACACAAATGAAAGCTGTATAATTACAAGCACGCATACATGGCGCCACGCGCACTGGTGAATTGAACTAACTATACCTACCTCCATCTTTCATGAATTTGAATGCGTGAATAGTGGTAATGGTGCTGTCTGTGTCTGGCCGTAAATTATGTCAAATTTTTACACCCTTTACATAAACATAATCAGCTGTCTTCCTATAGTAAAAAAAAAAATAACTATTCTTTAATTTCAGAGCAAACCAAACTACCCTTTGATTTCTTGAAATAAGAATTAATGTGACAAATTGTCAGCGTGGCTGTTGTGATTGGTTGACTGAATTATCAACAACCAATCACAGCAGCTTACACGCGCTTGACAAAGTTAATATTATACCTAAGTACCGTGAAATCATATGAATTATTCTAAACTCTTGCATATTACGTGTAAAAGTAATCGCTCACTATAACAGCTCTGCTTCGACATGGCGACGCGAAAAATCTAACAGTAAACTGCCCGCGCTCCCCGTCAGCCTTAACCTTTTTATCTTGTCCTTATAAAAAATATTCTAACGCATACGATTTAAAGCCTTAACTTGAATGGCAAATTATTTGCTGTGTCGAAGCCGTGTTGTTATCCTTAAGAACTACAACGCACTTGTGGCTGGCCGCAATGAGGCGTGCCGTTGCGGTAGGCCGCACTTAAATTTTTATATAAAATTGCATCATATCAACGCACTGACTGTCAACCGCTCCGGTTGTCTTGGGGCTGTGGCGGGCCGCACATCTATTGTTATGAATTTGTGATTGCTGTCGCATATAGCCATCAATGTAATGGAAAGTAAATGCTTGCAATTGACGACGACATGCGGCGTACTACTTTAGGACCGAGACGATACGGTTAGCCTGAATACGGCGTGCCGTTGCGGCCAGCCGCTAGTTTGTTGTTTGTCTAAGGGATATATCATTATAGGAAATGCTCTTGGTAGTCTAGATATTATGTTAATTATATACCCCCAACCCTACTTCCGTAATATTCTTCCTAACCTTAGAGTTTATAATCTTGTGTTGTTAAATGCAAACGACTGACTGAAAAGTTTGTTATTCGTTTTAACGGATTGAAGTGAGAAATTAGTAAATATGTTATTTAATGCAGTTGTACGAATATAAATTATGTGGCATGATAAAAAATGTTATTCTGATACACAGTGTGCATTTGCAAGGCCTGCGCAAGTCACTTCCAAAAACGACTTTAATTCTAATAGTATAATGTGTAAAATTGTTTGGTTGGGCATAGAGGTGATCTCTGGAAGTACTTGGTCCGAATACAAATTGTTTCACTGAGAGAAAGTAACACACTTGTCGAATGCCGTGGGCTATTATGCCAATCATGGCTACCACAAGGGCTGAAGTTAGTACCTACTAAATGAAACTGTAAAGATCCATCTATAGTGCAAGGCTAGCGCAGTTGCGAGCGAACCACAATGTAAAACACTATTGACGTGATTTCATATGTTTGATCCTTAGCGCCCGCCGTCACAACTAGGCTATGCTCACACTGAAGATGTGACTTATAAAAGAAGGAAACTTGTATTAGGCCGCAAGTGAACATTGTGTATCTATAAAATACTGAGGCTGTATAAAGGTTTTTTGACTTAAAAATAATAGTTTAGCTTAGAACATACTGCGATTAATTCTACCCTATCTTCCTCTTTTATTTATTTCGTTGTGTATTAAAAAGACGTATTTTATTACAATAATTAAATGTGTACTAATAATAATCGCAGTGTGTTCATAGGCTTATTTTCGATTTTCTAAGTGATTCCGCTTGTACCTACATGGTGGCTGGTTTTAAATAAAATCGAAAGTTATATATTTTAAACTTTTTTTATTTGTCTTTGCCTTACACGATAAAGAAAAACATTAGAACTTATTAAATAAAAATAACTCCTTAGGTATAATATGATAAAACAAAATTGCATACAACTTTGGTCTGCCAAAACTGAAAATGCGAAATAAAAACAGCTGTTACTTTTGATCGAGTTATGCGAAAATAACAAAGTTGTCGTTTATGTTGTTAGTAATAATACGCCTGCGAGGTTATTAGTGTTTAAAAAATAACGCAGTATATTAGTTTATCTGCCTGATGGGCGCTAAGCCATGGGCCCACATATCGCTAGACTGGAACCCCGACATAATTAGGCGGAAGACCGAGAAGAAAATGGCGGGTCGTCTTGGATGACTTCCTCAGGAATTGGCTAGATGAGTGACAACGTTGGGAGAAATGGAAGGGATGGGGGTGGGCTTTGTCCAAAAGTGAGGCAGAAATAAGTAGCAAGAAAAAAAAGTAAGCTATGAAATAAATCAGCGATCGTATTGTCTCTTTTTTTTTCGGCGACTAAACTTTAGACCCGCCTCTAATCTCAACTAGCCTGAATTATGGTGTACAAAATATCCATTCTTTGCATAAGCCATAAAATCACGTGAGCCATCCATCGCCTTAAATTGGCGACCTATCCAAGCTGCCACTCATTCTTTAGCCGTCCTCAGTTCAGCCTTATATTGTTCATCAATCACGCGCGTTCGTTCAAACCTAATTCTCGCTACCTCCTTTATACTTTTATAAACAGTTGGGTAGTACGCAACGGTAGCCTCAAAATGTTCCCTGTCAAGTCTGAACAACTCGCAGTTAGTAACAGCAACCACAGATGCTGTCCTAACAGAATGACTCCTAACTAATTCTATTTCGCCAAAGTAATCCCCGTCTTCTAGGTGACAGATCTCCTTGCCTGAACCCGAGTAGATGGCCACTGTTCCTCTATCGATGAAGTAGAGACAGTCGCCTGCGGAATTGAAAACAAGTTTAAATTGAAATTTTTTGCTGGACTGGCTGAAATTGTAACTTTATTTTGTTTAAAAAAACCAGTGTCTGGGGGGGCCGGGCTAGAATAGCACCCCCCATTTCATCCCGAGGGTTTCGTCGAAGGCGTCTAAGGGAAAATCCGGAAGTCGGGCAGCAGCGGCTTCCGTGTAACAACTTCACTGCGATCCCCAAGACGCCTGCCAAGCGTGGGGATTATGCAACCCCCCCTTTATGGGAGAGGCCTTTGTTCAACAGTGGACGTCTTCAGGCTGATGATGATTTAAAAAAAATAATGTCATAAAAAGCTTTCGAGTAATATGTTATAGGTTTTGGTTTCACGAATACGCGACATTCATTACAGTTTACACTTTATAGCGCTCCTGCACGGGTCGATTATCTTGCCCTGACAATCTCTGACTGTACCTAATACATTAATTGCCAGCAATTTTTTAATTAAGTACCGACTGGCCGTACTCGAAAATATTGTCCATTTAGCTCTTGGACTATACTTACCATTGGTATTGATCTTTACTATGATATCGCCGGCAATGTATATGACGAGACGTAACTTGGCAGCGATTTGCAATAACAACGAACTAGGTAGGTTCTTCAAGAAATCTAGCTCCATAACCAATTGACGGCCGGTGTGCATGACGATATCTTCACGCAGTTGTCCAGACATACATCCGATCATGCGGGATTCCTAGAGAAATATTAGAATTCAATGGAACGTTCTTAACACCGTTCCATTTTCACCAACACGTTTACGTTTGCCCTGGTCAAGGTAAGTGGTGTTAATCTGTAAGGTGAGCTGAGGTGGCACGGCTATCTGTCGCCTGACCTAAGGAAGCTATATTTGTTTTTATGCCTATTACCCTAATAGCTTAATACTGAGGTCTTACCGCAAAGAACTTCGACTGAAATCGAGTAACATAAAACTTCAAGATTTTGCTCTTCAGCCTGGGAGAGAAGTTTCTTTGTTCCATATAAGTGTCTAACTGTTTCTTCATGATATAGTACTGGGCACGTGAATATTCACTGCCAGAAACTGCTAATATATATTTTAGTGAGTAATGGAATAAAAGGATCTGCAAAATATAAATAGGTAAGTTATATCTTGATAATTGTGTGATATTTTCAAACTTTGTGATGCTTATGAGAATTTTCTAAATGGATATATCCTAGTCTGCAATTCGATAGCAATATTGTAGTAAGTGTAATAATATTACCAGCCTATTCTATTCCCCACTGCAGGGCAAAGACTTCTTATATAGACAAGAGAGGATCACTACGCTTACTCAAGGCGAATTGGCGATTTCAGATCTAGGTGGTATATTAAATATAAAATTGATATCAGTAAAGGAGACCCTTTACCGATATCAATGAGGTTCAAGATAAACTCACGTAGTAGGTATATCTATAACAAAGTATAGGTATTGGTATCAATAGTAAAAACAAATCTTAAATAATTCTAATTAATTGAGCTATGGGGTTGAGATGCTAAATCTAACCCAAACCCACTCCCTACACAAATTCATCAAAGTAGGTAGGGCTATTTCATTATTAATAAATATATTTAACTATAAAAAAAATAAACGAAATAGCTTAGTAACTAAGTAGGTACCTACTAATTATGCAAGTTCTTATGACAAGTACCTACAAATTAATGTGGATTAGCAGTAGATTTACCTATCTGTTTTCTGAAAATCATACCTTAGAAATTAACCAGCTTAGAACAATTAAATTATATATGCACTCCTTCTGGTCTAGAAGATTCATGTTTGTATTTGCCGTAAGCATACCAACTGAAATAATATTATAAAACTTTTATAAATACCGGAATATTCAAAGTTTAGAATTTTTAAAGAGTCAGTCAGAAAATTGATGCTAGTTGCTCGTTCCAAAACGTAGGGTAGGTCTCTATGGAGAAGAACTAGCAAGAAACTCCAGGAACACTTATGCATCAAGTTTTTACAAAATCCTGGTTACATTAGGTATTCTTGTTGCTTCTATTAGTTAAATGAAAACAATATACCTAGACGGTATACCCTGTTCACAATAAGATTAGACATAAACACAAACCTTTTTTACAAGTCCCTTCAACCGATTTTGACTTCTATTCCGTAGGCTTAAGGATGAAATTAGAGGCAAAAAAAAAGGTTACAATACAACTGTTTACTGCAGTTGCCATTTGTCATGCTACCAACGCAATAGAAGTCAAAATCGGTTGAACGGACTGTAAAAAAGGTTTTAGTAAATGTCTAATCTTATTGTGAACAAGGTATAGGTCAATCAAGAGTAATCGAAAACATTTACTAATATAAAAATAAATATAAAAGCAATGGCAGCTAAGAGATGACCAATCTCAACTGCCAGCGCCCGTTCACTAACATGACGCGCGGATCAGCACCATTTACAGTAACCATTTTAAAGGGACCCGAATGCAAATCCACACACCACAGTGAGCATGATAATGCTCTCAACCGCCATGCTCATTTATGTCAAACACATATAATCTCCATAATTAATAAATGGCTCCATTAGTAATGTATATAGGTTACTTAATAAAATAATGTGTATTATGTATAGATTTAACTTTTTCTTTTCGAATCGATAGTTTTATTTTTTGTTAGACTACTTAGGCCCTGTAGGAAGCCACATCCCAAGCAGCAAAATGTAGTCTAGTAATGGTTCTGGAACCAAAATTTTATTAGGATTATAACGGAATAGTAAGCAATTATAACCACGGAAAAGGGCCCAATTTATAGGCGTATTTTGCCTGATTAAATATCTTTAGTAGACTTGGTGAACACCGCTTTGCCCAATAATGACCTTATAGTTGGACTACGTAAAACTATTTCCTCCCGCATAGCTAACTATCAGCGCTTAATGGAACCAAACACGACAATAACAAATCTCTTACAAGATCATACAAAGTGTTGTGAATTGGTGAATGTTGCTGCTCACATTTGTAAAAATGAATAGTGATAAAGTTAAGTTATTCATCCATTTCTTATTTTAAATATTATCTAGAATATTAATTATGAGTAGAGTGTTAACAATAAGTCACGATGTATAATATGTTTGAATCTGCATGGCGCACGTATATTTTCTGTGAAGTATAATAAGTTTTTTATCAAAATTTTTACGCGCCCCTTGAAATTAGCGTTTTCATTCAGTTGAATTTTAAAATAATGTTGGTTTCAGTAAGACATACAACGAAAAGTCGCCATCTTGACAAAGTTGGTTTTCCCAAATACATTAACAAACCGCTATAGGCGTACTTTGATTTAAAATAGTAAATAAGAGAACCATTGCTTCGCCATATTGTCTGTAATTAGAGTTCCGTAAATATTTCTGTAACTGGACTGTTCTTTTATATTGCTATTAGGTACCTATGTCTTATTTTAATGTTTTTTGTTTAGGTTAGGTCAGCATTGAAAATGTAATTCTGGACGTCGATCTCCTTACGACCAAAAGGGATTTTCGAGCTTTTAAAACCTTAAAGTGGCCTTGGAACGAAACTCTTCGTGAAAATTTCTTGTTGTCTCACAAATGTCGTGCATGTGACTATAAAGTTTCAAAAAGTCTTGCAAGACGGCCACGACACTTCTCCACACGACGACATATATTTTGATTGATCCCACTCTAAATGGAAGACAAAGTATTCAAAACTATTCATGTTCCTGTGTACATGACCGCCGTACTGTTGGAAACTGCGCGCATGTCGCGAGCGTGGTGTACTTTTTATCGTGGGCAAGACATCAGGAAGAAATAGATGCACCAGCAAGGTTTTAAGACGATGTTACGATTATATTGAATAAAATGTGAAAAGAAAGTGTTTTATTTCTGGTTATCCTACTTAACAATCTAGAATTAATGTAGATAGGTAACCATTTTCAGGAAGATCATTGTGCATTTTTTTAAGCGTTTTATATATTTAAAAGGATGTGGATATACGAAAATTCGTTCTATTTATATTAATTCTTGTTAGATAAAAAAATCCCATCGTTTTGAGGAATGCAACTCATCTCATTGGGTAGTTAGTATTCATGGTCTTTAATAATCGGAAGTGGGAACTCGTTTCGTTAGTGATCGCTAGTGGGTCACAGGTCCGAAAAAAATGCCCGTTTATCTTTTCACAGTAGGCAACTATTTTGTACGGAACCTTCCTATTTCTACGATTCGGTCTTCGCCAGATACAAAGATAAAACCCGACGTTTTATCTGAACCTTTTGTTTGTAATAACCACTTCTTTTTAGCCGTTTCCATTTATATAGACCCATTTTTTAAAGAAAAGTAAATAGAATACCACGTCGGCAACGAATACGACACAACAAAATCAAAATGTCCGTACCGAGACTATGCAAGACCAATGTATTCTTGTACAGGACACCACGGATATAGTTTTGGATACTAAGTAAATTATATTAAACCTTTATAATCTTGTTAAGATTATAATAATATTGGATTATACCACTATAAAACCGCTCCGTTTTACTTATAATTGTTCTGAAAAGTGAATTTATAAACCCTTATATAACCAAGTAATAAATACAAATAGTTTCCAGTATATTTAGTTCTGTTTATCACTTTTATTGGCGTACTTTACCCATAGTAGTTCTATAATGCTTCTTGTTAGCAGTTATAAGTATAGCTTACCAGTTTATTTACTCTTGAGTGCATTTACACCCTCGCGATACTTTTATAGGTCACCCCAGCTTATAATGCATCCTTAATTTGGACCTATAAGTAGTTATAAGCTAATGTATAAGATTAATTATACTATAAGGCCCAACTCACTCCATGCTTGCTATTATAAGCGTGGCAGCCAATACTAGAACCGTTAAGAGAATATTATAAGTGTTGGAGGCCTATAACATCTGCACTATAGGATAATTTTGCTGCTTGGGATTTATCGCAACATTAGTGGCGTTTTTAATATCCTCTAAGGTGCAGGTGTAGTAAGTGGGCCATCGTCTGGTCAGGATTAACGCAATCACACTGGGTGTCGGTGGGATCTATTATCCCCCATTTTGGCTAGGTTATGTGTGCAGCGGCCTACCAGGGTGCGCAGTCTATTGAGCGTTTTCCATATAGGACACTGCAAATTACTTCCGAGCGGCAGGTTTTCCTTGGGTTAAACGAAATTGGGTGGTTGTGGATGGAGATTCTCCCACAACTTAAGTCTCACGGTATAGGTACTCACGACCGAATTTCGGTCACGCTTTGGTCGCGTGGCCTAAGTATCTCAATAGAGACTAACTAGTACGCAGGAGATTATAGTGCAAACTGTATGCACAAACTCTTGTGCACTTTCATAGTCCAATGGAACAGCAATACAAAATGACCGGAGAAATGTCAGGCGCCGGACCAACCTTAATGGAGGCCAACACCGACCGTTTTAGGGCAGTATTGCGCAAGAGAGTGGCCTCCTTGATGCATCGTGTACGGGGCAGCACCAACGGACTTCTAAATACCGTTATGGATAGAGTTGAGTGTCCTATTGTGAGGCACTGGAATAAAGTACACAGCTCTGGTGGTGCCCTTTTTAATGTAGGATAAGTGAGAAAAGTAATTATAAGGTACTAACAAAGTTTTAAGCTTTACTAACAATTTTATATGGAATAATGTTCTGATTTAAAATTATAAATAAATCAAATAAAAAAATAAAATGTGCTTTCCGAGGCACAGGGGTGTCACAGCACTAACTTCCAAACTCCGGGCTAGTACTGACAAATTTCCAATAGCAATTTGCTTGACCTGGGCCTGGATAGATCCTAGGACCAGATGCTCGGCAGTCGCGCTTGCGAACATGAGACTAACGAGAAGTTGGTTAGGTAAAACTTATTGTAACTTAACTTACCAGCTCTGTCAAAAGCGTAGAGTACTCGGATTTCTGTAGTGTGGTTCCATAACTTTCCAATGGTTAACCATGAACAGTTGCTAGGATTAGACGGCTTATAACTACCCTCGACCATGTAACTCACGGCGAAATGGAAGAAAATGTTCCAACATATGAAGATTATTAGAACGAAGATGATCTCCACAATTGTCCTCTTGTAAAACTGATACAAATGCAAAATTAGGATTATTAAAATAACAAAGCCGTATACGTATTACGTATTTTATAATATTAGAAATAATATACTCACAGAAGCCCTCATGACAGTAAGAACATTATTTAAATAAATCAGTATGACAGGTATGCGTATTATCTTGCAAGACTCCAGAACCATACAAAGAGTAACGTAGTTGTAAAAAAATTTGCCCAACATACTAACACTCCCAAGCAAATCCACAATCAGCCAAGTTTTTAAATAATTCAATGCAATTTTCGGCATGGATAAAACCACAACTTTGCGTGAGTTTCCTTCGATATATCCGGTGAAGAAGTTGAGGATAATATTGATGATGACCATAAAATCACAAAAAATCGTAACGTCGTGGTACTTCTGTGGGAATGAATAATAATTTAACTTAGCAGACACCGAAAGCCTTTGCTGCAGAAATTACTAGATCCTACATTTTATTTTAGTAACTGTTCTTTCGTGCACAAATTGTAACTTTGTTTCTGTTTGTTGCAATATGATTCTATCTTTCATTCTTAAACCAACTTTTACTACACCCTAACAGTAATTGGATCATTTTCGCATAATGGTGCAATGTGTGTTATCGTCTGTTTTAAAATTTCTCATAGACCATTTGTATCTGTAAAAACTTGTAGATAATTGGTAATATCTTGTATTAGTTTATGACTGTATCAGTCCATCTGTAAGTTTTCCAAAATAAATAAACCTGAAGTGGTGCCCTCGAGCTTGGAGTAGGCGTTCCGTCTAAGTAAAACCAGGACTTTTAGTTCAAAAGTAGCCTATAGGAAAGCGTATATGGAAGGCGTAGAACCAAGTCTCGTGGATTACTGTAGGTTTTTTTTGTTTTTGTTAACCTTTTCTGTCTCACTCCAGGGCAAAGGCCTCCCTCCATTCTTTCAATAATTCCCGATCCTGTGCTTCATTTCTCCATTTTTTAAGAAATTCGTTCAGTTCGTCCCGCCATGTCCTTCGTCATGGCCTGGTACAGTCAACAGCAAAAGTAGATGATCAAAATCAGAAATTCAATACTAATGAACGGAGTTCGCGTCAGAACTGTGTGGCGTCGAAGTGATGCAAAAGTATGTGTGTGACAATCACATACTTTTAATAAATAAACTAGTAATAAATTATATATATAAGTGTTAGTAAATTAGTATTGAATTTCTGATTTTGATCATCTACTTTTGCTGTTGACTGTACGACGCCGTCTTAATGTCTCAAAACAACAGTCCTGTGTTACCCACCCACAGTTTGACATGCGACAGATATGGTTTGATTAAGTAGGTATACTTCTCCCAACCGAATTTCAATCACGGCAGCCAATCCACCGGTTAATGGAGACCAGCAAAGTACGCAAGAGACAACATGTGTACAAGTGTGCGCAAACACAGATGCACTCCCTGTTCTTTCATTCTCATATTCGACCGGGGACAATCCAGCGAAGGACCAACGCCTTAGTGTACATTTCGAGACACGGGCATGTCACTACACCAACTTCAAGCTCAGGGCTACTGCTAAGAAATTTCTAATGGAACACACTACCCGAATTGGAAATGGATCCCAGGACCCAACGCCCAACAGTCGCACTTGCGACCACAAGACTACCAGATCACAGTATAATTACCTACTACTACCGTAAAGTAGCGACACGCCCCGCCTCCCTCCGAAACACTGTTCCTCACGCGTCGAACGTGCTCTCAGAACTGCTTTTAGTTCAAGCGGCGCGTAGACACGCACACGCGCACGTATTTGTACAGTCTGTTATTTTGTTTAGTCATCATCATCATCATTTCAGTCGAAAGACGTCCACTGCTGGACGTAGGCCTCCCCCAAAGAGGGGGTTTTGCCATAATCGCCACGCCTGGCAGGCGGGTTGGCGATCGCAGTATGGTTGTTACAAAGGCACAGAGAACGCTGCTGCCCATTCTCTGGTGAGTCCCTTAGTCGCCTCTGACGACACCCACGGGAAGATATGGGACGGTGCTATTGTTTACGTCCGACACCATACGGAATCATACGGTAACATATTTTAGTAGTAATGAAGTTAAATAAATCGTTTCTTTTTTATGAAGCGTCGTAGGTGTGACCAGAGCAGTCGGTCTGTCAGAGTAGGTATAGGGAGGTACTAACAGCAGTTTCAGCTGAGGCGTAATCGTAAGCGATAATTATGGAAGTCACAATCATTAGAATGACGAATATACATTCTAAATAGACTCTTAACTTGCTGTACGGATGTATAGTGTGTGAATGTAGCTTGTAATGTCGATACTTCTCCGCACACAGCTCTTTATAAGATCTAGGCAAATATGAAATACAACACTGAATTATTATATTATTATTATTTTGAGGTTAGTTCTTCTAAAACGAACCAATATGATAAAATTTCTTCCTCTTTTCGAAGTATATACCTACCTAATTGTAACGTTTTTTTTATCTAACCTATGCTGTCCACTGCTGGGCAAAAGCGTTCCTCAAGTCCATACAGGAACTTTTTTCTGCGCCACAACGAACGCGTCCAGGTCATCTCGCCACCACTTTCTTTTTTATATTTATGGCTGGTATAGTTGTACTTTTTTGCTGGATAGTACAGTCACCAAAAGAGATAAGTATGGCATGGCGTCGGGAAAAGTTGAAAGGATGTCAACAATATCTGCCCAATTAAGTACAGAAGGTACACTTAGTGCCATAAAATACACTAAATTACACTGAATAATATTGCACTCTTAAATTATTGATATAGTTGCCCCGGAAACAGAATAAAATAACTTTTATCGTAATAAAAAGGACGCCATTTTAGCACTCTATCAAATAATCACCTTACTTAATAAAAAAAAACTGTCAAGTTTCTTCTTTCTTCTGTCAAACTCAGTAATGAACGGAATGACATGTGTGAACAAAATGACATTTTCGAATTGTCAACCCGAGTGACAACCAAATAAATCGCAATCGTGCTTTCATAGTTGCCACATGTTTTAGTTGTATTACAGGTTATTAGGTTATATTTTAATAATTAGCTAAAAATGATTTATGCATAAAAGTACAATTATTTTCGAATTCCTCTATTTTTTCTCTACCCTTTGGTGCACGTGTACCTCGAGGCACATATTTGGGCAAAGTTGTACGGGATTTTGTTGACCTCCTTTACTTAGAAACCGATGGGTGTTTATGAATAAAATAAAATACAATTAATAGACAATAAACAGTTTAATGACTTAATTAAATTTCATTTGAAAGCCTCCGTTGGTTTCTAAGCAAACTTCACTATTCCCGACGACATGGATACTTATCTCTTTTCTCTTCTTTTCTCTATTATTTTGGTGACTGTACCTAATGAAACTGACAGATTGAATTAGATTGACGTATAAAGTAACTCATTGCCCTCGACTTTTTCCGCGTGAAAGTCAAGGATTCCATTTTTTTTTATATAATGTAATATAGCCTATAAAACAATTATGAATAATGTAGCTTCCTATTGGTGAAATATTTTTTAAATCGGATAAGTTATTTCGTAGATTACCCCCTACACACAAACATACAAACTAACAAATCAATTTTACTTCTTTATGAAATATAATAAATATAGGTACTAATAATTATAAGTAGATTGAGAGATTGTAGGTTGGCTCAATTTGGCAAATCTCAATAAGAAAAACGATTGGGTGACTGAGTGGACTATCTTGCTTTTATAGAAAGATTTCATTGTTTGGAAGAATTGAAAAATATAAATGGGTAATGTACCTGTGCATATTTATAGATCTTATATCACCAGCATGAACCGCTTTTAAATTAAACCACCATCGACTTATTCCTTGACTCTTTATCTCATATGAGGAAATCCTTTCGACTGGCAAATGACAATTATGACCATGGAAATATCCGTGTGATGTTGAAATAATTGGATCCACGTTCAAAGAGTTGAGTGTCACTTCTGGATTTTCAATTGTATTTGTTTCTGCCTTTAATTCGCTTTTTTCACTCATGATGCAAAATAAAGTAGGTAGCTCAATGAATGAAGTACACGTACGTTACCGAAATCACGTTTTTTTTGTATTTACCTCCAATTACATTTTGAACTCTTGAAAACTGTTACTCACATTGAAGAAATGTCACAGATGAAACAATGCCATAGAGATTTACTAAACAGAATTTAAGATTTATAGACAAAAAGTGGAAAATAAAATCTTTTTACAAAAAAGGAAACCGCCTTTAAAAACTGAAAAGTGATAAATAACTATACCCTGTTCACAATTAGATTAGACATAAACACAAACCTTTTTTACAGTCCCTTCAACCGATTTTGACTTCTATTCCGTAGGCTTAAGGATGACATTAGAGGGAAAAAAATGGTTACAATAACAACTGTTTACTGCAGTTGCCATTTGTCATCCTACCAACGCAATATAAGTCAAAATCGGTTGAACGGACTGTAAAAAAGGTTTTTGTAAATGTCTAATCTTATTGTGAACAGGGTATAGATGACTAGATTCGGAAGTCGGTGGCTTTGTTCTGTTTGTTGTTTTGCATTGCCACCTAATCATCAGGTGGTCCCTTTTTGTAAAAGTTTTTATTTAGGTCCCACTTTTTAGTGCCTCCTTATCCCCCAAATTCATTAAGAAACGGCAACACAGTTAAAACAGAGATTGAAAGTCCTCCAAAGATGGAAGAAACGAAAACGTCTTTTATGTATATTTTTTAAGTTTTTGTTAATTTTTTCAAAAAGCGCTGAATACATTTCAATTTGATACTAAAACCTTCTCCAGAATGTAACAAACACTTTTCTGAAAACCGCATTAAAATCGGATCAGTCAAACGGCAGATAATCGCGGACAAACATTCATTACAAACATACGTTTCGAACTGAGAACCTCCTTTTTTTAAGTCGGTTAAAACAGAGAAAATAGTTGTTTTATTATGGGCAAGTTTCACCACTGCTCAATATTTACAGAAGGCCCATAATCGTAATTAAAAACTCAAAATCTAATCGCAATCTCTTCTCAGCGGTCAGCAACAGTGAAAGTCAAAAATGTAGGTAGGTACCTATATTAATCGTTTTTAAAAATCGATCGTTCGGTGCGAGATTTGTATATCCGTTTTACAACGTAAATAAATACTCTATTTGAGCAATAAAGTTCAATGTTGTACTAATATTATAACAATATTTCAATTCATTCAATTGAGCCTTCGTTCAACAGTGGACGTCTTCAGGCTGTTGATGATAATTTCAATTCTCGCCCATCCTATCCACGCCTCGCCTCGCCGGCACCATCTTAAGACAAGCGATTTTATAGAAATCGGGTTTAATACGGGTATCTAATAGACAGACTTTTTAAAAATGACAATAAAGGAAATTCTAGATTTTATTAAGTTCTTCTATGACAATGCCCATGGTATTGTATTTTTGCTTCTTTTCCAGAAATCTGCACAATATTTTGAACAAAAAGTTGCACTCAGTAGAACGTCTTCAATTTTATCAATAAGTATGATTTCCCTAGAAAAGAAAACAGGGCGTTAGAAAAAATTAAGTAATACAAATTATTTTGTAGGTAACTAAGACTAGAATATTTTACATACCTAGATAAGTGAACAAGGTGTGGGAATAGTTGTAGGTACTGTAGAGCTTTGCCCAACGAGGGAGGCTTTATGTAATGAAGCCATAATTATTTAGTCTATGGTTAGAACCTTCTGGATACCTTAGAATTATATTTGAATAATGTAGAAGGATAGTTTTGATATACTATGATATGTGATGTCAGTGAGACAAAGCTAAGCTCAGAGCTGCGGTCTGATAAAGTTTTCCTCTCGCTAATCTTATTAATATAATCTTCTACAAGTCGATAATTTTTCATTCAACGTAGCTTAGACTACAAGTGTAGCTCAGGTGCTACAAATTGGCGAGAGGCGCCGGGTAGAAGTATTTTTTTCAGATGCGCAAGGCGAGTGCTCGGCCCCAGAGCATTTAATATTCCAGCAGAGATAGCTGGAAGGCCTAATTAGTAAGGCCAGATTGATGATTACGCTGGTGTAGCAGCGAAGAATTATACGTATATGCGTTTTTTATATTATAAAGTGCAGTACAGACGAGCGATTTTTCGGCATCGCATAAAAGGAAATACAGAGAAGTATTTGTGTCATTTATCAAACGTTATTATAAACCACGATAAGTCGTCATGATCGTGATTATTTCCCTGGGGAAGATATGCCCTATTATTTTGGTCATCAGGGTTTGGAGTTCGATGATTTCCTCGAACAGTTCAAAGCGGTTGCAGAGCGCAAGGAATGGGAGGAATCCGGTTATCCAGTACTTCTGGGTTGTTTTTTGAAGAGTACTGCAAACGCCTACTACCGACTTTTCTTCGTGTTTGGCATGTCTTTCGAGGAGACTTGCGATAAGTTAAGGGAAGAATTCGCTGATGACTGGCCCGCTAGAAGGAAGCGGCAACTCTTACAGCAGCAAGCCGTAATTCCAGTAGTGGAATCGGCGAAAGAAGTTGAGTCTGAGGACATTAATGGTTCATTTTCCCATAGAAATGCAAAAGATGGCTGCCAAGCAGGCAGTGTTGAAAAAGATGTGGTTGCTGTGTCTAGCTGTCCAGAGAGCAGGCTAGATGAAAATGAGGCACAGAAGTCGGTCTCGTCCCCTCTAGAGTACGAGGAAGAGAAAGATAAATCGGGTCAGTCCAGTCCAATCATTTTATTAAGTAGAAATCTTTCAGAGCAACCTGATGTCGAGGTGCCGAAAGAAGAAGAAGTAGTTAATGTTTCGTACCAGCAGGTACAAGATAGTGTTGTCACTGACGTTCAGGAAGAGAACTTGGTGATGGTAGAATGCAAGACGAGTGTTAAGGCATTCGTTGAGGTGGACGAAAATGTTGTCGTCGAGTCCTCGCGAGATATTGTGTGTAATGTTGGTTCGGACAACCAAAGTTTTATTGAAGCAAATAGTAAGGTCGCGCGTGATGTGAAATTATATAATATGGTTCCGCAACCTGCTGTGATAAATAAATATATAACACGCATGAATTTGAAATCCTTATTAAGTTCAAAGCATAGGAAAATAAAAATAAAATATATTAATAAATATATAGGTCGAACTGAGAACCTCATTCCGTCGAAGTCGGTTAAAAATAATTTATTACGACTAGCTTTGATGAAGAAAATATTCGGTAGTATGAACTCTCCTTTAGGTAAATTTTATTATTGTCAATTTTTGAAAGATGATTTTATTTTAATTTTAATGGCTAACTCCAGAAAGTTTTGTATCATAATAGTTTTTATGGATACGATTGAATTGAAACTTTTTGTTTCTTGATATATAGGGATTACGACAAATATATTTAAATAGAAACTTTTGTCAATAATATTGCTAGGTTGTGTATTATTTGTCATTTTATTAATTATTGGTTGTTACACAGCATAGTTACCATGGTTATTTAGGTCTGTCATGATGGATAGTTGATGCTAGGTGTATTGTTATGTATGTGATTAGAAATATTTCGGCATGATAATAATGCGTGTTTTTTTTGTATTTTCATATTTACTACGAGCTGAAGTCTGATGGGTGAATGGTGCCCACATTTCTTGAAGTCTATTGGATTTCAAGATTTTTTTTAACGAATAATGTGAAGCTAAGTGCTGTAGTAGTAATAGTGTAGAATAGGACTCCAACAGGCCTCGTTCACTGACGTAGCCAATTACGCTAACAGAGTATAATCTCTGCGTAAGCTGTCGATGACATGCATGGTTTATTAAGTGAACAAAGTTTGTTTCGAGTTTAGTTTTTTCTAAATTAATTTGTAGACTTCGTATAGGAAGAAATATAGGTCACCAAGAATGGCGGATATGGATTTGGCCATATCATTTGTCTAGTGGGCTGTACATAAAGTTTTAGTATGGTTTTATTTATGCAAGGCTTAAACATGATGTCGTTGTATTTGAGCTGATGCACGGTCGCATCTATTGTTTTTATTCTATTTCCATATAAATGTCATAACGTCGTACGTCATGAGTTAAGCCACCTCAAGAGAGGCAGACCCACTGTAATCCACACATAGGTAGGGACTTTCCTTTAGGTTTAGGTAGTTGTTAGGTTAGTTAGTCAATTACTTCGTAAACTAGTACTGGTGTCCAGAACGTTCAGAACATGAATAAAAGCTACTAGTCCCTTTTATTCATGAAGGGGGCGTAGCTGATGTAGAGCTTTGCCCAACGAGGGAGGCTTTATATAATGAAGCCATAACTATTTAGTCTATGGTTAGAACCTTCTGGATACCTTAGAATTATATTTGAATAATGTAGAAGGATAGTTTTGATATACTATGACATGTGATGTCAGTGAGACCCAGCTAAGCTCAGAGCTGCGGTCTGATAAAGTTTTCCTCTTGCTAATCTGTTTAATATAATCTTCTACAAGTCGATAATATCTTTCATTCAACGTAGCTTAGACTACAAGTGTAGCTCAGGTGCTACAGTACCTACAAGGTCGGCGGTTGCGGTAGTATCTTCAGTTACTGCGACCCCCGACGTAGGTGTGAGTCACGATAAAAAAAAAGTTGTACATGGTGGACCTAGTGAGAGTCGCGGGAAATCACTGGACGCGAACGGCGCAGGACCGCGCTCATTTGGACTACCTATGCCCAGTGTATATAGTAAGCGTCTTACGGTTCATATGATCAGCATCATCTGCCTAGCCTCTTCTAAACTATGCCGGGGTCGGTACAGTCTAACCGGATGCAGCTGAATACTAGTGTTTTAGGTACTGCTTCTCCAACCTCCACAACTCAGTTACTAGGTAAACCGATTGGCTTTTTTAAGACTGGTTGTGAATCTTTCTGGCTTCTGACTACCCATAACGACTGTCAACGACCTATTGAATCACAGCTGGGGCAAACGGCTTTATCTGCTTTCGAGGCACGGACGGGTTTCGGTATGAAATGGATGATGATGATTCAATCTTAGGTCTACAACAAGCAACTGCCTGCTTCCCTCCAGAAGAAGACGCACCGGGCGACGGAGGGCGCTTAATGACCTCCGGCTTCCATGAGTTATTGCCGGCCTGCGGGTCGTTGATTTAGGGGCAGTCCACCACCCGACCAGATGCAGGCCTAGCACACTAGAGGATTCGGCGGCGTTCAGACCGCCGAGGTCGACGGGATTCGCCTACATCATTGGCGGGTCATAGCCTAGCGGGGGTGCGGTGCATGCGCGAGTGAATCCCATACCCCCGCCCATAGGTCAGTCGAGGAACACCGTGGTGGTTTTAGCCAGTAGGAGTCCGGCACACGGGCCCCGTTTTCCCCGGACGGGGGATAGTCCATGAGGATTTCCCAATGATAAAAAAAAGGTCTAAAACTTTAAAACGTAAATCTTACCCGAAACAATATTCATAATACACGTGATCAAACACCGGCTTCTTACAGTTAACATTCTCACATGTTGAGATGGGTCCGTTGCTCAGGTCTGATATCAATACGTTAGGCAAGCCATTGAAATATTCTCTTATGATATCAGCTGCTACATAGTACGGTCTTGAAGCTTTCTTATATATACCCTCATTCACTAATACCGATTTGTAATTATTCCCATTTTCATCGGAATATTTGTTGCCTTCATCTATGTTAAATCCATGAAAATTCTCTTGAAGGTCTATGATGTTATTGTTATGTTCATTATAAAGATTTTCTTTTACATGTTCAGAGTAAAAACTGTAGGTTTGTGGGTTCAGTTTTTTCACTGCAGTGTTTAACATTTGATAGAATTGTCTCCTGCAAATCTCATAGAGACTCGGTGGGGAGTAGTACTTGGAGTCTAATATAACACTGTATTGAGGTGGACATTCAACTGTAACTTCTAATTCTTTAGAGTCTTGACTTAATTTTAATTTGCATTGACGTCTTCTTTTGTTGGCATTTTTGTCATTTGTAGCTTCAAAACACCTATAAAAATACATTGAGCAATTAGGCATTATTCAATACAGAAAACACGAAGTAGAAAATTATTTTTCTAAAAGAAAGTATAGTTTTTTTACATGAATTTGTAATCATGGTAGAGTATTATATACCTCATAACTTGAGGTATGTATGAGTACAAGAGTATGAACCCCAGGTCTAAGTACAGTCAACAAAAGAGATAAATATGGTTAGTAAAGATACGCTCACACTGAGACTTGTACCGCACGTTGCTGCGCTCACTTTTTTAAGAGGAAACACAAGGGCCGTTTTTCCATAAAAACTTAGTCCCCTGTTTCCTCCCTGGATAATGCCAGTAGATCAATTTTTTTTTTAAATATCCATGGCTATTATTGGCATGTCCCTATGTTTTCCTTTTTCTCATAAATTTATTATTAAAAGAGATACGAATATTCAAAAACCTAAAAAATTGGCATGATTTTCCGCTGTGTTCAAACATTCAGAAAACAAATTTGACTGCAATATATATAAAATAGAAGACATAGGAACACGGCAAAAGCCTTTCTTTATTTTTTAATGAAAAAAGCAGTTAAATCGGTTAAGTTTTGGAGAAGAAATCAGGGGACTACGAATCATTGATTTTGTGTACTTTTAATAGGTATTTTCGGTCAAAGCTGCAGTTGTCTCTATCGCGCTCTGCAGTTCGTGTTCGGGCATCGCGCGACTGCAATAGATTTTACAAATACCTAATTTTCAATTCTCTAGCCCGTGGTATTTCCTCTTAACGTAGCAATATAATATCGACCTTTTTTGCTACTCAATACGGTATACCTGCCTATACACGCTGAAGTACGCCAAGATCTTCGGCACGATTTCGAAAGTAATGCCCGAGTTCGATATTGTAATTGTATTTTAAAAAGAGTGCGTCTCAGTATAACCTGTCCCTTACGGTTCCATTATGATGTGTGAGAGTTACGATGTCGACAAAGATTTATTGGAAATAGTTGGGAAAGATAAGCACCATCCAAACTTACCCAATATTGAGACATCTAGTTTGTTGATCTCTAAACATGTGATACCATAGCGAGTACGGCAAAGTCTTCAAGTTGGAGTTCCTCCAGAATCTAAACTCGCAGTGATGGTAGTTGTATACAGGTCGCTGGGGAAGCCATTGTAATTTATTATCTGTAATTAGACAGAAATTATGATAAAGTAGACAAAAAAACTGCGGCTGCAAAAAAATCTGAAGTAAAATTACAAAGCTAAAGAGTTTGTGTTAGTGTTTGAACGCGTACTGAACGGATTCTGAAGGAAGCTACATTTTCTTTGACTACTTTAGGTTATATTTTATTATAAAAAGAATTAGGAAAAGTTAGTCGTACCATACAAGAGGTACCTTTCGCCTAGGTACTGTAAAAGTATTGATACAATTTCATGCAAGTACACTACATATTATATGAAAGAAATTTTTATCGATGAATTCAACACATATGGATCTATGTTTGTTTAAAAATGATTGTTTAAGAACTGTTTTTCTTTAATTTTAATATGGTAGTGGATCTTTGCACAAAAATTTAAGTAAATGGAATTCATTATCAGGCTTGGCTACTGTTTTTTTATATTTCTATGCTTAGCTTCTTTAGCTATGACTCTTATTCACATTCCTCGAGACACTAGTGTACCCAAGTTTTCTTTTCCCAACTATGGAGCGACTACCTCTCACCTCCACAACCCAGTTACTGGGTAACACGATACCCCTTGATATGACTAGTTGTTAGATTTTCTGGCTTCTGACTACCTATAACGACTGTTATAGATTTACAATTGACAGCCGGAACTAACGGCTTTTTATGCTTTCCGAGGCACGGAGAGCAATGGATATTCGCCCATCTACGGACTGACACTGGCAAGCATAGCTTAACCATGACCAATCAAACAATTGGTACGACTTTTACTCAGCCCGTAAAAGTTTAATTAAAAACAAATTCAAAAACCTCTTCCAACCACGTGTTCTGTGCTAAAAAAAGTTATTTATCACTTTTTAGTTTTTGTAGGCGGTTGTTTCTTTTTTTTTGAAAATTGATTTTATTTTTCGCTTTTTAGTATCGCCTTAACATTCAAATTCATTAAGAAGCGACGACACAGTTGAAACAGAAATTGAAAGTCTTCCAAATATTGAAGAAACTAAAACGTCAACTATGTAATTTTTTTGGGATTTTGTTGATTTTTTCAAAAATGCTGAACCAATTTCGACAAAATTTATATGAGACCATTTCGGAGTAGACCCCTTTCGAACAAAAGAAGATTTTTTCAAATCTGTGTATATATGACGGAGTTATGCCCGAAAATACATAAAAAAAAAACAGAATTCATAACGTCCTCCGTTTTGAAGTCGATTAAAAATGCTTTATACTCAAACTTTCTAAAGTAGCCTCCAGTCTCCAGCGTCAGTCTGAACATGTAAATAGGTCAACCAAATCAATGAGGAAACATTCAACTTGATTCATAGCGAATAGTTTGTTATCCGAAGCGCCAAAACTACTGTCTTCGTTAACTTTACGACGTACTGGCCACTGTTTAGTTAAGGATGGCCAGTAAAGTTTCAGAGATGCTGGGTTACAACACTGGTCTTAGGAAAACATTTGGCAATGCGGATATTGGTATGGCGTTAGTTGGAAGTTTGTTATTAATTCGATTTTGGTAATATCTACGAATTGCTTAAGAAAATATTATTTTTTACAGTATTCTTGTTTATATGACTAGGAGGTTTCTCTCTGTGGAATCCTAATCACTGGGTAACTTGGTCCTTTGTATCCAATACTAACGGGCTACACTGTTAGTATTTTTGAGATGTCTTTAGATTTATACTAATATTTTTAAATGTATTTTACGCGAATAAACGGGACAACACTAGGTATCTCACGTAACGCCATTCAGAAAACCTAGCTTCTAACCGTATGGTACCCTATGTTCGAATGTATCGAACATAAGTATGGAGTTTCTTGCCCATTCTTCTTTACTTATACGAATCTACTTTTTAGAAGTGGCAATTAGATTAAAATTTTCTTATATTATGTCGTTCAAAAGTGCTTTTTATTGATCTGATTGAATCAAATGATTTAACTTTGTCTAAGTACATATCATCTAAATAGACACAGCATAATAAGATGCGCTGTTTTACAACATTTCCATTAAGTAATTCCTTTAATATTGTACCCAAAAATTTGGATATGAATATCTGAAGTGTTACGGGACTTTTGTCGCTGACCGTACTATGATTACTAGGTAAGTTTCAGTAGTACAATGCTTGAACTAACAGGTAACCATTTTCAGTTTACTATAATGTACCTACTCTGTGGCAACTATCTAAGTCTTATTTTATTTGATTCTGTTAATAAGACATCACTAATGTGATAAAAGGATTAAATATACTTATAAAGAAGTATAGAAGACAGCGACCTTGACGTGTTCGTTGCAAATTCTTTAAATACTTTCATCAAACCAGTGTATTGTGAGAGATCGTTAACCTTGAAAAACTCTGTTATGAAACAGTGCACGTGGCTAGCCACTGATTACCTCAAACTTTTACTAAATCACCACAAATTATTCATACTACATCCATTGACCACTTTTGATTAATATTTCCCACATTTAACGATCCATAATAATATGCAGTTAGTTATTTTCATGCAAAAATATGAACGAAAAAACTCACAACACCGAATTCACCACACGCCACATTTAATTAAAGTAATAAATTAAATTACCACAAACCGATAGGTACCGTAGACGTCTTAAGTCTGAAATCCTTAACGGCAACTCCGTTAACTCATTCTCATCTAATATCAGGAACTTTAAGCTCCGCGCTTCACCTATCTCTTCAGGAATACGCCTTAATCTGTTCCCGCTAACATCTAGGCACTTGAGACATCGCAACTTAGATATCTCTCTCGGTAACTCGGTTATATCATTACCGCTAACGTACAGGCTCTCTAAATGCTCCAAAACCCCGATGTTAGTTGGCAAACGAGTCAAGAGATTGTCTTTCAAATATATATCTGTCACTTCTGTTTCTTCACCCTTCAGTTGATTTAATGGGAATTCAGTAAATCCTCTGTAATTCCAGTGAAGAACGGTAGTTGATGTTAGTTCATTATAGCAATCCATGTTTTTCGCACAATTATATCTACTGTGTTCCCTAGTTCATTAATCACTTCACTTTTATTTTCTTGTTAAAAATAATGCACTTAAGAAGTCAGCTTTTCATTTGTTTATGTTATATCGTATGTTGAGTTAAAAGCTTTGTTCTTACGTCTGTTAGAAACGTGAAATTCAGAAGCGAGCTCCTCTGATTCCTGTCTAAAGAAGACTGCATCCCATGCGGGGCAGACGCACGTGAATTATTTTTAAAACTATAACAAGGTCTTTGCGATTGAGAAAATTTTGTTAAAATATTTTTCGCTTTAGGGTTAATAGATTCCCGGGATAGCTAGCAGCATCTGTTTAAACAGTATTCGTGATAAATCCCGTCAATAATTCATTTTATAATGTGAAGTGTTCTTTATATATATTTATGCATATTGTACATACGTCACAGAATAATATTATAAGCAACCATTAGGATTGGAACTTATTGATATTTATTATACACTGAATATACAGGACAATGCCAGAAACTCTATAGAACTTTGCCCCACTCAATAAAAGTCATGTGCAATATGTAGCATCTTACTGTTTATTTATTGCTGATAACTACACATTAGTCTTAGTGACAGTAGAACTTGCTGTTTCCGTTTTAATCTAAAAACAATAATGACATTGATTATAGGTTAAATTGTATTTTAGGTAAAATGAGTTTGTATTTTGTGGGTAGGTATTTCGTAATCCGCAAGTTCTAAAGAAAAACAATTTAGTATAGAAAGGTTCTATATTCATTACAATTATTTTCATTAATTTACTTTTTCTGTACATGGGTGGGGCAGGATCTGGCATTGTCATTTTATAATTATTGATAAAAACAATTTTTAATCTAATAAGTGTAGGTCCTCAAATTCAAAGATAACATTATGAACTATGTCGGTAGATATTTGTTGCTCTTGTGAAGTAGTAAAATTTATCCTAAAAGCGGATGTCTAAATTCACTTGGATAAAAAAATATTCGAAGCTTAGATTAACAAAAGATATAATTCTCCCAATATTAATAACAAAGTTTATCACATTTACCACATTTCCGAAACTAAAGTCGTAAATCATCAGTATAATTTTTTGGCTCTTTTTTATATTTCTTGACCAACTCTTTGCCTACGGATCCCAATTTTTTTTGATAATAAGTATAACCTATAACACACAGCGATAACAAATAGGTTCCAAACAGTCCGTTACTTACTCCTATTGGTGAAGGCGTTATTGAAATCAGCTGAGTAGTTTCGGAAATTACCCTATTACATACTCTATACTAGTAAAGTATGTAATATATTTCCCGTATTATCATTACGAAAGCGATGCAAGGTGTAGTGATAAGTTCAGTATTCGTCGGAGAGGTTGGCGCTGATCCAATACAAACTACGCGCGGTGTTAGGTCGAGGACATTCGACCGTAACACAATAACACGACCACATCGTTGACGAAATAGCGTATTTGTTATACGTACGTTACTAACCAGATGATTAGAGGACTACGGTAGCGAGCTTGATTCAAAAGTAGTTTTGCCATATTTATTTATTATAACGTTATGCAACCGAATACAAAGACGGACTTACTTACCTTTACTTACCTTAGGCATTTCATACGTCATATTCTCATTTCATTTCTTTCTTTTTCTCAAATTTTTGTGATTTCGGATTCATTCTTTTTATTATATTTTTTAATTTTTTCATTTCTCATTCTCATATTTTGATCAACAAGTAATTAAACTCGATGTTTTAGACATAAGCATAAGGGGACATAAATACTATATCTAGGTTTGTGGTTTCCCATGCCGTTGATTTTGTGATATATATAATTTTAGTCTACTGTTGCGTAGAGCACACTATCGGTAGAGTCCTCTTAGCTTTCCCAAATTGAAATCCAGTTGAAGAAACATTTGTCGTAGGTAGTAAATTTCAATAACAAATTGGCCCATTGGCCCAGAAACCGGAATTTCAGTCCGTCAAAACTTAAAAGCGAGAAAAACACTACAGAAAAATGTGTGTACCATGTCAAATACCTACCTATTCTAAAACTGGAACAAGCATTAAAATATTCGTCCTAGTTTTAACGCTTGCATTCATTAAAACGTCTATTTTTACCAGTCTACCCACAGATGTGTTGTCTGGTTAATTGGGATATATTAAGAAGGAAACAAAGTTTTCTAAGAACAATGTTGAGCTTAAAAAGCGTGCGGAAGAGATATGAAATTTCCAAGAAGTCGAGAACGTGGTTTGGATTTCAATTCGTTTAATTTTATTTGCGGGAAACTTAGTTTTGTTCAGACTGGATTGTTTCTAACCATGATATTAGCAGTGGCAACGTTCTCTGATGCTTGTGAAATGATTCTAGTAACTTTTCAGAAAATTTCTATATCTAATAATAATTATAATCTGTTTCAATTTGTCAAAAATATCTCTAACTTACCTAAATTCATAGGACGGCCTTCGAAATAGGGACCTACCAATTCTACAATTAAGAACGTTCAAAATCTAGTCACAATTTCATTTCAGCTACACTATTAAGGTGAAAGCACTAGCACAGTATAAGTATAAGTAGCACTAGTGTAGCCCGCGAAAATCAAATATTCTTACATTTTCGCAATTTTCAGCCCATATCTAGTAAAAAAAAATAATTAAATAGTAAGAAAGAAATATTCGCGGGGGTAAGTTTAACAAAGCTCGTAAATGTGGCTATTTTAACTTTTCTAACTTAGAGAGTTATGTTCTTGATTTTAATTATTATAATTCTGTAAATGCATATTTGTTACTCCCGTGATTTTTTTTAACACCATGCACCCTGATACTGAGCTGCGAATTAAAAAAAAGCATATGAAATTTTGTATTTCGCGGGCTACCCTGGCCCTTACCCCATAATGTCAAAATGTTATAATAATAATAATAATATAATAATATGTGGGGACATTTCACACACGGCCATCCGACCCCAAACTAGAGACCCTGTACTATGGGTGTCAGACAGCTGATATACATACACAAATACATTTTAAATACATACATACTATAGATAAACAACACCCAGACACAAGGCAAACACAAGTGCTCTTCACACAAATATTTACCCAGGGCTGGAATCGAACCCGCAACACGCTGCGCAGCAATCCATCGCTCAGCCACTGCGCCGACCGTGTCATCAAATTTGTAATAGTTTGTAGAATGGCCCCTTTGATAGTTATGGTGGAATCATAGGTACCATAACCAAACCACAAAGACTGCAACTACGTGGGCGGGCGCCAATTTGTATGAAAATGCCATTGGGAAATGCATTGTTTACTCACACGGACTACAGTCATTTTGCTGTTAAAGGGTTAGCGTAAACCATAAAGCAACGCAGGACACCGGCCGCATGCGTCCCGTGCGGTCGGTGTTCCGCGTTGCTCTAAGGCATAGATTAATTCTGTAATCAATTAATTTAAATCAAGATAATAATTCAATAATCGATCTATATAATAAAAATGAATTGCTGTTCCTTAGCCTCGCTAAAACTCAAGAACGGCTAGACCAATTGGCTAATTTTGGTTTTGAAATATTTGTGGAAGTCCAGGGAAGGTTTAAACGGTAAGAAAATTTAAAAATCAATTGACAAGACAACGTCTCTCAGGTCAGCTAGTTTGCGATAAGATAATGAAAAAAGTCAAGATATTAATGCTTTCTTTAAACGCAGTTAGGTATGCCATTTTCAACTCTTTTTCTATAGCATTTTAGTTCATAATAATATCAATTGGTCAATGGAAACTGCTTGAGTATATTAGAGCTCTATCTGTGTCAACCTAAGGACTGGGACCTCATCTGGCAGCACGGAATCGCATTTGTTCCGCCTATGCTACCACGTGCTGCAGTATGCTGCCGCATGCGAACGCGCGCTGTCGCGTTCCGCAGACAAAAAAGCCGCGTGCGCCATTGTACGATAGAGTGAGACAGCATGCGATAGCAAGTGATCGGCGGGGAACGGATGCGTTAGCAATGTTAGCATGCTATCGCGCGCTTCAGCCTTCCGGAGTCTCCCTGCCGACCATTGCATTTTGTCCGTGATGCCGATCGCCTCGAGGATTCCGCCGCGTGCTATCGCATTATGCTTTCTGTCTCGGTCTAGCAAATGGCAGTTCTAAGCGACAGAAAGAGAAAGGGCGACGGAAAAAGGCGATTCCGTGCTGCCAGATGAGGTCCAACCCTTAAGCCAACCTTGCGGACGATACCAGCCACATTAAAACAATTACAAGTGTCTGCAGCGACACCTCACCTTTTTAACCGACTTCAAAAAGGAGGAGGTTCTCAATTCAATTGGTCTTTTTTTTATGTATGTACACCGATTACGCTGAGATTTCCGTCCGATTTACGTGATTCATCTTTAGTTTGATGTGAAATAGTTGCCATTTGATCCCATAAAAATTTAACATAGTTTGGCCCAGTAATTTTCATTTTATGAACTTTTTTTTTTTATGTTTGACCACGCATTACTTTTTTCAGTGTAGTCAGATGATCCTTTGTTTAATTGATAGTGTATACCTCAATATTCTACCTCTAAGGGTAAAAAAAATAAGGGATGACTGAATTTTTGGTGTCACCGTTTTGTAATAAATTTGTATGTTAAGAAGTAGGCACAAAAATGCGAAAAAAAATTTTTTTTTCACAAAAAAAGACAACCGCCTTCAAAAAGTAAAATATAGCTTTCTATTCCCAAGTCGGTGGCAATACAAAACAACAAGCAAAACCAAAGCCGCCGACTTGCGAATTGAAATTTATGTTTTACTTTTTGAAGGCGGTTGTCTTTTTTGTTAAAAAGTTTTTTACACCTATACGCTGTGTTGTGGTGCGATTGTGGTAATGTGATTCCAATGAAAAACCACTATCTTTGTTATCAATTAGTTCTGATCGACCCCCAAAGATATAATGTCTAAAGCAGTCAGAGAAATGTGGGTTTCCATTAACAAAAGAATTTTCAAAATCGGTTCCGTAGTTCCCGAAATTAGCTTGAATGGACATAAAGTCACCGCGGCAGGACTTTAATTTAAATTATACAGTGATGATCATAATTACATCAGGGACGTTCCTAATATGAAGTTACTAATATTGGCCGATATTAGTAGGTAACTATTAAGAAAGTTCGCATTCTAATCTCATAAATAAATGCTTCTATTTGACCTACAATTTTAACAAAATATTATAATTCTACAACCGAAAAATTTTCAATATCTAGTCGGCAATTTCTCGATACTCGGCCATTCTGAAGCACACATTATTAACCTCTATTTTTCTAAAAAAAATAATAAAACTAAACAAAGTCAAAACATTTTGAGAGATATCTTTCAACACAGTTTACTTTAACTAATGTTCTTGTTAACATATCGTCTAGAATAACATGATCTAGATTATTTGCTTATGTTTGATTTTAAGAATTTTAGACCAAACATAAAGGTTGATGTGCTCCATATGCGCCTAGCTCTAATTCTACGGAATGTTCGGAATTGACCACCCACGCTTGCATACGAAGGAAATGTTCCAAATGCGACTTATCGGTCAGAAACGTAACGATAATATTGATTAAATGCTGATTTGCTACATATTTTGTGTGGATTCAAATGGTTATGAAAAAGTACCATCAAACGAACCTAGCCTAGGAATTGGTAATTGCTATAGTAATTACCTACATTGTTTTCACATATATACTAGTCTATTTGTCTGTTCCGTGAGCAACAAGAATAATATAACCATGATTTTCTAAGTAGCCGTGTGGTACCGGCCGCGAATAGCACCACCCCATTTCTACCCGTGGGTGTCGTAGAAGGTGACAGAGGGATATTGACCAGAGGATGAGCAGCAGCGTCCTTCTGAGTACAACGCCTACTGCGATCGCCACCATGCATCGGCCAAGCATGACGATTACGACTGAACCCTCCTCCTAAAGAGCGTCTGTGGAGTTTTTTCACGTTCCTTTTTATAGCGGCCTATGTTTTGGAATGAGCTTCAACTTATCTGACGTAACTGACTGACTACTTATTTTACTGATTTATACTTAATATTGTAAAGCTGAAGAGTTTGTTTGGTTGAACGCGCTAATCTCAGGATCTACTGGTTCGAATT
The DNA here is from genome assembly GCA_947361185.1 of Charanyca ferruginea. Classification (NCBI taxonomy): domain Eukaryota; kingdom Metazoa; phylum Arthropoda; class Insecta; order Lepidoptera; family Noctuidae; genus Charanyca; species Charanyca ferruginea. The sequence continues at coordinate 8,277,967 of OX376070.1, forward strand.
GAAAAAATATTTTTGTGTTGGGTCTACCTATTTAAGTCTCGGTATTTAAAGCTTTGACTCGAATCGGTTAATTTATCAAGGAAGGCTATAAGCCCATGTGAAGCCGGGCCGGGTCGCTAGTTATTTATTTACAAATGCAATATTACAAATGCGAAAGTTACTCTGTCTTTCACGATTAAACAGCTGAACCGATTTTAATGAAAGGACAATGCCAGAAACTATATAGAACTTTGCCCCACTCAATAAAAGTCATGAGCAATATGTAGCATCTTACTGTTTATTTATTGCTGATAGCTAAACATTAGTCTTAGTGACTGTAGAACTTACGGTTCCCGTTTAAATCTAAAAACAATAATGACATTTATTATAGGTTAAATTGAATTTTAGCTAAAATGAGTTTGTATTTTGTGGGTAGGTATTTCGTAATCCGCAAGTTCTAAAGAAAAACAATTTAGTATAGAAAGGTTCTATATTCATTACAATTATTTTCATTAATTTACTTTTTCTGTACATGGGTGGGGCAGGATCTAGCATTGTCATTTGGCATGAATATAGCTTGAGCCCTGGGGAAGAACATAGGACTTTTTAATCTGTGACTTCGTAACCGACATTCACGCGGACGAAGTCGCGGGCATAAGCTAGTTATTAATATTTAAGTGTAAGATTGCCAATCCGCCTTGAGCAGGGGTGGTGATCAATGCAAATTTATCTATATATGTATGTATTTACAAAAAAAAAATGTATTTGTGTATGTATATCAGCTGTCTGACACCCATAGTACAGGGTCTCCCTAGTTTGGGGTCAGATGGCCGTGTGTGAAAAATGTCCCCACATATTATTATTATTAATGCTCGTGCCTTCTCTGTATGAGAAGAGGCCTGTACCCTGCAGTGGGACAATTATAGGCTGGTATTATTATTTTATTATCGTGTATTGTTCGGTTCTAGGGTAACAATAAATAAATGAGACACCCATAAAGTTACAATATCATGTATTTCAGGAAAATCTACATAAATTATTCTATATTTTGATATTTTTTAATTCACAAAAGGTGCTATACAAAAGGTCAGGTCACATAGTGTCCACTAATATAATAAAGGTACATACACAAGTATCACACATTCAGTACAAGTAGATCAGACTTTGAAGTAATAAGATAGATCACATCAGTTCAGATGGATATTTAAAACGTTTCGTACGGGTGGAAATTGAAAGCATATATATAGGTACAGACAGCGTCGTCAACTGGGCGATTCTGAGGAATTAAAATACCTTGGTAAAGGGGGTAATCAGGTAATGGAAAAAATAGCCCATTCGCGTTTAGAAAATAGTGGAATCAGGTCGCAGATTATATCACAAATACCAAACACCCTTCAATTTACTAAGGAGTCCATTTAATATTAGTGGACTAGACTCTTTAATTTTTTCTTTAACATTTTTACGTTCTCTAATTAAAATAAATGCTTTGACTTTTAAAAGAACCTCCCGATTCATGAGTAATTCCTATTTTGAATGGCTTTGATATGAATATTATTACACTACTCTAAAATCAGTGTATCATGACTATCATGAGTCATTTAGCAAGTATTGTATTTATTATTGCATGAAAAAGAAAACCTAAAGTATTAAACTAAAAAAATAACCTAACACAATAAAGCATAATAAAATTTGTCCAACATTGCCACGTTGGATGACCAATGACCAATGACCAAATAACCAATGTAAAAACCAGAAATTGCATTTGTTTATTAGTTATAGTTTTCTTTTTTATTATTCGTGTAATTATTGTACATTATAAATAAATAAACAACTTGAATATTTAGGGAGCTAGAAATTCGGAGACATGACTGTGACCTTCACAAGACCGCGTGGTGGATTACTAACAGACGGCTACCTTTTTCAAAAAACGAGGCACGATGGTACAACATACCCAAACCTACGTCATTTTGAGAATAAATAGAGGAATAGATATCTTGTTAAAAAGGCATGCGTCAAAAAACCATTTAGTAACCAATTACACATTTCAATAGTTCGATATTTAAAATTCCAAAGTCAAAGTGAAGGTCAAAAAATTAACCAACTCGCTAGATTCAATTTAATGTTTCCAGCAATGGAGTATAATTGTAATGTTCATATAGAATATGTTATTCCAGTTATTACACGTATCATAGTATCAAGTCACATGCTTTCAATTTCCTTCTGTATTCACTATACATATTTCTTTTAACGCTTTATAAGCTCGTCTATGTTCCCGAGATTTCAACACTTTTGCAACTTTTCCAGGATACCGATATTAATCCCATTCATGCACGTATCACATTCCAATTTGATAAGCGAATTATTAGCTATAAGCCATTTCAATTATACATTTCAGTAAAGTGAATAATAATTTAATTGATACCTCCCGGTTTTTCCAACGAAATGAATTCAAAATTCACGTGACTAATTGTCAAATGCGTAAGCTGTGATTGGTTGTTGATTATTCAGTCAGCCAATCACAACAGCTTACGCACGTGTGACAATTTGTTACATCAATTTTTGGTCCGAAGGAAATTAATTGTTTTAATATTTTAATTCTAGAAGTTTAGACCTTTAAACTGAGAGGTAGTTTTGATTTATTTCGATGAGCTAATTTTTAATTATTATATAAAAAAGCCGGAACTTTTAAAAAGGATATGAGGGCGACATTGTGAAATATTAAGTTTAACTTAACTAAAAGTGGTAAAAATTTACCTACCGAGATTTTTCACGTGATGTTTATTACCAAGGCAATAAGATATATATAAAGTTGCACATAAATATCTAATAGATTATTCTTCTTTGGACAAAGTAAAAATATTCTTAAATATCTAAAATATAGGACGATAGTTACAAGAATCCACATTCGCACTATTAAAGTCTATTTTTGGAAATTCTGACTAGATTAAAAAGCATATACCAGCTTTGCTAAATTATCTTACAGTTTAAAAAATTTCGTAGTCAATTTTCATTGTTTTGCCAAAAATCTTAACTAATTATTAATAAAATTACAATACACAATTTGGTGCAGACAAGGAATACAATAGATTGATTCATCTAATAATATGTATTTTTTTAATACTTAAATAGAATTATGTGAATCTTGATTCTATCAAAAGTTTTGCTATTTAAATAGACCTGCAAAAAATATTTCTACATAAAAACTAAGGTCATTCTAATATTGTAATATACAAATTCAACAAATATGGCTATTTCCACCTAATCTTGTATTATTGTCTATTCGACAACAAATATCAACAATAACAAAAAACAACTGTTTCAAATCTATTACAATTTTGATTATTTTAATAAGTACCTACATTAAAAAAATACTCTAGGTAAATGTCACAGAATAATAAATTAGGCAAATAGCAAAAAGACTAGAACACGGCTAATAACGCTTTGCATAAATTAGCGCTATTATTCAAAAAAGCTCTATAAATGCTATCCGTCCTTTTCTTTTTCATAGGAATTATATGAAAAAGCAATAACGTTTTATAGACATAAAACGTTAAAGAGATTAGATAATAATAAGTTCCCGATATCGGTGGGATAGTATTCTTTATATTTTATAATAATATGTTTGTTTGCCAGTGTTTATATAAAATTAGTTAAAATTTATATACCAAATTAAAAATATAGTTCGGAGTTACCTTCATCGCTTTCAGCAATTTCTCAGCAACCAAATGGAGCAAACAGAGCATTAAAGTTAAAGAGGTTTATGAATAAGAGCTCAAACTGTACGTTGAACATGCAGAAGACACAGTAGACAATATTTTGTAAACGGAGTCAAATTACTTAAAATCTACGAATGAGCCTGACCCGTCGTCCCCTGGGATCCCCTTCATCGTCACTGTCAACCGACGTCTGCCGGTGTCCTAACATCAGAGCTTGGACCTCAGGGTTGAGAGGAAGAACGGGGAATGACGAACGACGCACCATCGGTACAGGACGAGCTCCTAAATAAAATGAACTTATTTAAAAAATATACATATTTTTAATGATATTTTGGGAAAAGTTGAGATCAATGAGATAATTTTGTCCACACTTTTTTGAGCATTCCAAATGCATTTAGAATGACACACAGCCAAACAATATAACCCCCGGCGAAAACAGAAAGGTGTAGTGTAACGTATGTATGAATATGGGTATCGGTTTGTTTGTCTGTGGCATTGTACCTTCCAAACGGCTGAACCAGTTTATCGAGAGTATTCATAATTCTTATGAATTAAGATAATCCGTTCAGCTATTTGAAGATTATCAGCTCTTTCCTAGTGGGTTAATGAATGTGTGTGTTTGTGTCGGGGGCGTTTTAATTTTTAATTCAGTAGTGCATCGTGGAAGCAGGCACTCACAGGAATAACGAGGATGGAGAAAATGGTAAAAAGATGTTGCAATAAATAGGTTACATTTAATTGTTACGTGGATTAATTTCAGGGAAATTAACTCTGCAAAGGTTTCATTATGGATGTGTTGAATATCGAGATTGTACTACTATGATGTCAATTTGTAAAACATCCGGCTTCCACTGACGACTGACAATTGCCTGTCTAAATATACCAATCCTTGTCTCGAGTCTCGTCACTAATTTGATAAGGGTAAGCTCTGCTAAACACAATGAATTAACAAACAGAACATCCTGTAACACTAATAAAACATGAGAATTAGATGGGTTTATTTCGGGTACTCACCCAATTTCTAACTAAAACCTTGTAATACTTACAAATTCCTTGTCAAAATTACCACTATAAAGGTTCAGCTATTTGATTCACAAATTGATGACATTGTAATTGAAACTGTTATACAAATACTGCCTTAATTATATATAGTCGATCAAGGGTATTACACTAGGGTATTTAATTAAAAGCAGAGGTAAGCAGATTAACAATTATTATGTAAAATATGTTCCAATTAATATCACCATTACGGATCACGGGGCATATTTGTCAGCTAACAAGTAATTATAAATTGGATGAAAGGGTTTCATCAGTAAACCGATTTGCTACTGCTAAAAGCCAATTAGACGCAACTAAATCCGCCACAAACCTCCGTGGTACTATATTGATTGCGGATCGATAGCAGAAAATTATTGTACAGCTACACGTTGGATAATGAAACCTTTGATTAACCATTTGGAACGTAATCATGTGTTCAATGAACTGTGAGTTCAATTGATTACATACAAGCTTGCCAGCACGGATGTGTGTATTGACAGATTTGATTATATTCTTCTGACTATAATGTAGATGGTATCTATCTACGTGCTTACATGCAACGCTCTAATAGATTTATTGAACTGGAAAGTGCTTTAGCTCTTTACAATTCGTGTATCCTATTGTTAGAAATGTTTGTAGTCCAGGCAAGGCATGAAACAATTTAAGTTCCACCATTGTAATAGTAATAAGAAAGAACTGTTGCTACAATAAATTCAAACTACTGAAAATAATTCAAAATCAAACTCATTATAAAAATCTAACTACAAGACGTGTGAGAACATTAATTACCTGAAAGTCTTTCAGTCGTCAGACAGACCTTGTTATGAAACAAAGAATATAAAACAGTGAAAGAAGAGATAGAATTTTAGAAACCATTAAAATCATAAACATTTACATTCACTTTTATCAACATTAAAGTTTCGATCAATAAAGAGCAGACTTGCAATGAACTCATAAATTATTTCATCAACATTGCGTTAGTATAAGAATAGGAATGGAAATAAAAATATATTCATACCAAAGAGCTTTGCTACGGATTGCCTTTTGACGAGTCTTGGTTCTCCTGCTGGAGTCTCTGCGATTGACGCGGGAGCTGAACCTTCTTGAGGTTTCCTATGTGGTTCACTCAGATACGAATTGATAGAGTCACCTCTCTTATACGGTTTTGATTGACGACAGTTATTCTTCGTATCCTCTTCGGGATTCACAAACGATTCAGCGATCTGAAACAGCTGTAGTCCAAACTTGCTTGATTCTCTTCGTAATGTTTTCTTATTAGCAAATTCTGCTAACGACTGTCGCCTTTCGCCATCTGGGTTTAGCTTCCGTCTTGCTCTTTCTTCCTCTTTTACTTTCAGAACATCTAGTATAGCGTTGAGTAGCAGGACCAGTAGAAATACAGTGATGCCAATGACGGTGACCGTGTTATTATCTGCGCTCAATCCATGGTGTTTATGTTTACGTCTCGTCAAAGTCGGTTTCACAGTAAACACTTCTAAAATGCTGCATGCGTCTTTTATAAACAGTGGAATGACTTTTGGTTTCACATTAGGTTTTAGTGCTTCAGGTGGATTCTCTGGAATCGTTTGATTTTCTTCGGGCGTGATTGCAGCATCGGCAATTTTCTCAGGCAAGACAATGTTTGCTTCAACATTTTGTTTCATAAACCACATTTGCACACTGTAGATACAGTAAACGATCACGGATAGAATAAAAAGCAGGATCTTACGTTCGTTCATGTTTACATCGCAAAAGTACTGGTTTGTTTTGACATAAAACCGCGCGTGCGTGTGTGTCTATTCGCGTACTGCACGATATTGTTAAACAATGTACGGATATTGGAGTAAATGGATTATTAATTTTCACTTTTGTGGGTTTGTCTTGAATGTTTTTAGCGTGTTATTACGTCGCGTGGTCCGGCGGCGTCATTTTGTGATTTGTGTTGTGGGTAGCGCGCAGTGCGCATGTGCGGGCGGTGGCCGGGTCGCCAGGGTCGACGCGCTTGTACTCGCTACCGTACGGTGTACGTACACGGCACTACTACAGATATACGTTAACTTTCGACTGTTATCTTAACACATACACCTCCTGTTTCTTTTCTATCTAAAACTATATGTATTTTCGTTTAGGTTTTATCTTGTGTTTATTGATTCTACCGTACCAGTTTGAATGAAAAGAACTTTTCTATCAATATTGGCCTGAGTACTTGCAACAGATAACAAATAGAATTCAATAGCCTTATCTGTTACTACTTCGTTGATTCTGCATTTGATTAATATTGCGATAGCGTACTGCATTAGATAATATTTTTTAGGTCGATTCTATCAACAGCTATAACTCTCGACCCCACTTATGTGTGATTGTCCAATTGTCCTAAGAAATTGTTTGTCAAGAACAGATTCGCTCCTGTTTGTATAACGTCGTTGGAACTATAGGAACCTATCTATACCGACGCTATACTACAATAATATATTATGTTTTGTCCACATAATCTATATCATAACCATAGGCGATAGAATAGTATCGCGTGAGTAACAGCGTCTACAGTTCGGTGTTATAAAATTATTAAACCGTGTTGTTGCGTCATTGTCAAACATCCCAATTGAATATAAACCTTATGCATTTACAATAAACTTGAAAATCTATAACAAATTTGACAGATTCTTGTAATTTGATGTGCTGGCCTCTGTAGCTACCTAACCTACACAATTTACAAATTCTAAACTGTATATAACTATAAACTAGCGTTCGTGTGAATTTCAGTTATCGCAAACAGACAAATTCGCGGATTAAAGAGTAGCTTATATTCTTGTCCAGGACCCAAGTAACTATATTGTAAAGTTTCATTAAGATCGGTTGAGTACTTTAACAGTGATGAGGTAACAAACTTAAAGAGTTAGTTTCTCTATTTTAAATGTTAAATATAATATAATAATAATAATAATAATAATATGTGGGGACATTTTCACACACGGCCATCTGACCCCAAACTAGGGAGACCCTGTACTATGGGTGTCAGACAGCTGATATACATACACAAATACATTTTTTTTTTGTAAATACATACATATATAGATAAACAACACCCAGACACAAAGTAAAACAAACAAACAAATAGTAACTAAGTGTAAATAGAAATAAAAAAGAAAAACCAGCACGAATGTCTACGAGAAATTAAAATCACTTTTTAGTTTTTCTTCACCTAATAATAAATGTTCATTGTAAACGGACTCTCTCATCTTTATTTTTATCATAACTAATATTTTGTAGAGGTAAAATTGTTTGTCTGTTTCTAAATTGAAGTATTGGTGCGATATAAAATATTCTTTCACTGATAGAAAGTAGCTCTATTGCCGAGTATTATATCGTATATTATATACTATCTATTGCTCGCGACTTCGTCCGCGTGAATATCGCGGATGCAGATAAAGTCGCGGATTGAAAAGTAGCTTACTCGTATGTCCTTCCCGAGGGTTTAAGCTGTCTAAATGTCATCAAAATCAGTTCAGTCATTTCATCGTCAAAGCGTAACAGACACAGTTAAGTAACTACTTATACATTTAAAATATTAGTATTTATACATTTATTTTATAAAAAATATTAGTACAGTATGGATAGCTTATTTCACATCTACACGAAGAAAAATGCGGGCATAGGCTAGTAAAAAAATATATGTGTATAAGCTCAGAACTCAATTAGGACGCGAGCGGAGTCTTAATAATTCAGCGAGCTCGTAGGCACAGGCCGTTTTCCGTGTTCTACTGTTAATATGTGCGGAAATGGAATTAACCATGTCACATACAACGAACGTAGTATTTATTGCATCTTTGATGTATGTAACATAAGATATACTGAGGGCTTTTTCTTTTCATTTTAATTATAATTAAAATGTTTTTTTTTTACGTTTCGTAGTGAGTCTTTCCATGTGTGTTATAGCGGTTATAGTTTAAAGGATTCTTATATTATGCTACGAATTGCGAAATGTGTGTTATAAGTGCGGTAATACCAAACTAAACAAGTGCATTTTAAAATTTTAATAATAATATAAATCTCCTCTTTTTATATTCATCTTAAACATCCTCTAGGTACTGAAACTTGCAATAAGCTCGCTAGGGTAATTAAAGTTCCCTTTTTAATGTCTGAGATACATTTTTTAGCCCTACCGTCGTCGCATCGGACAGTAATACACTGATATCACCTAAATAGTCACTATCTCATATTGCAATACTTGCTTTCAATACGATGTGTGAACTAATTTAGGTATTTTGACCAATTTGCTGACAGATACCAACTCAGTGCGGTGCATTACATAACTCCTCTTCTTATTTCTAACCAACAAAAAATGTTGACTTTTATGTTAAAAACTGCAAGATGAAAAACAGCACTTGCCGCAATAATAGCTCCAGAGTTACTTGCGGGAGGAAACTGTATAACTACGAAACGCGGAAATGAGTCTCCCTGTTTGTTAAGTATGTTTTTAGAGCCAAACTACTGAACTCATTAAAAGAGTGGGCGTCTTAAGGCGCTCCCGCAAGTAGGAGGATTCGCATCTAATGTAAGAGTTTAGATTCGAGCATTAAATATAATTATCAGTGTATGAGGAGAATCAATGATTGTCAATTAGTCAGCCGGTTTTGTAACATCATCTGCCTCTAGCCTTTACCAACTATGCTGGGGTCGGCTTCCAGTCTAACCGGATGCAGCTGAATACCAGTGCTTTACATGGAGCGGCTGCCTATCTGACCTCCACAACCCAGTTGGTAAGACACCCCTTGGGAAGTCTGGTTGTCAGATTTTCTAACTTCTAACTACCTTTAACGACTGTTCTGGACTAACGGCTTTTCGGAGGCATGAAGGAGTCTCGGTATGAAATGGGACCCACCATAGACCGACTACCAACCATGACTGGTCGATCTGCACGGTTTTTACTTAGCCACGTGGCGGTTAGCATCTTTTATCGCTGCATTACACAATTCAAGTAATGCTCCCGATGAGGGAGTCCTCATCGGGAGCATTTCTTGAATTGTAGCCAAACTCAAAGACACTCGTCTCGTCTTTTATCTCATTCTGGTCATGGAAAGTATTCATCATTATAGTAGTAGTAGTAGAGTCCTTCGAAAGAAAGAGAAATCCGGAATTCGGGCAGCAGTGGCTTCCGCTTCCGTATAGTTAACAGCTTCACTGTGATCCCCAAGACGCCTGCTTAGCGTGGGGATTATGACAACGTGGCCTTTGTTCAATAGTGGACGTCTTCCGGCTGATGATGATGATGAGAACACTTTGTCGAAGAACTTGTCCGAGGAAGTATTACGTCCACACCCGTTTCTGCCGCATGGTAATGTTGCTGTCAAGGTAGGTAACGGTCAGGGTATGTCGGTGTAATACAGGCGATTGAGACATTACAACTTGGTTTCTGAAACGGCAACGCTTCTGGTATTGCAGGTGTCTATCTAGGTGCCGTGTGGTGCCGGCTGCGAATAGCACTACCCCATTTCTAGCCGTGGGTATCGTAGAAGGCGACAGAGGGATATTGACCAGAGGATGGGCAGCAGCGTCTTTTTGAGTACACCTACTGCGATCGCTAAAATGCTTTTGAGACCTATGCTCAACAGTGGTCTTCCAAAGGTTGACATGATGATCTAGGTAACGGTGACCAATTAACATAGATTGGGCTATCGCCGGCTTGTTTATTAATGTATGTAGGTACATGCCTAAGTAGTCGTCGTGATCAAAACACACAGCTGATATCCTCACCATATTTGACATGCTTTCTACCAATCAAATGAAAGATTGATGCGGTCTTTTAGAACATAACGTCCTAAAGAGATAAGTATAATTTTAGAACCACTTCTCCTACGTTACGAAACTATTTGAAATGCCCCGCGATGATTGATAAAAGATAATAAATACGAAGATGCAATGTTGTTTGAAATTAAAATTGGAACAGATGAGTTATGTTTAGCTTGTGTTTTCATATGGTTCCGTTCCCCTTAATCTTGTTCTGTGAATTAATGGAATGTAAATCGAAATGTACTAAATAAAACAGAAGCATTTCATTGGTACAAAATAGACAACCGATGAAGTACTAGTAGTAATATATATTTATATATTTGATGGGTAGCTACCGAATAAATTCAGTATTATAATTGCGTGTCTGTCTGTAACATAGACTAAGAACATAGACTACTTTTTGCTTCCGTGACAACCAGCATTCGCGGACTAAGTCGCGGGCAAAGCTTAGTATAACGGTAAAGAAAAAAATCTGATTAAATTAATTAACTGTGTAGTTCAGTGACGTTTTATTACCGTGTGTACTTCTATCTGATTAAATTAATTAACTGTGTAGTTCAGTGACGATTTATTACCGTGTGTACTTCTATATAGTGTCAACGAAAAAAAAGTTGTTGACTTTAAGAATTGATATTTTTTTTCGGACATTTTAAATTTTTCTGTTATTTACCGTACTACCAGAGGGATGTGGACCAGAGGATGGGCAGCAGCACCCTTCTGAGTACCACACCTACTGCGATCGCCAACATGCATCAGCCAAGCATGGCGACTACGGCCCCCTTGGGGGAGATCTATGCCCAATAGTGGGCTTCTACAGGTTGACATAATGAAGATGATAATGACCGTACTACCTACATCGTCATTATTTTATAAACTAATAGGAAAATTATGTAATGGATGACTTCATGCTGACTTTAGCTTTTACAAAACCTGAAAAAACAAAAACATCACACAAATACTTAAAAACAATACGTTTTCTATTAAAACTGTTTTGAAAACAAAAACAATCACACAAGTAGTGAAAAACAATACGTTTTCTATAAAAACTGTTTTGTTTATTTTTCATTAGAGTGCATATATTATTGTTTTATCTTGGCATCACTCTTCTATAGGTTTGTTGTTATATTGTTTATTCTGCCCTGAACACTAATCGTACTTGCGTGTAACGCTTGGAAAAATCTAGAAATAATATTATGAATTCCCTATACTAGTTTCGTAGTGGCGATGGCGCTTCAAATAGAACTGGTATTTAGGAAATGACTTTACTATTTTAGGGATTACATAGTTAGCTGCGTTGCCGTATTCTGGTTTGAAGGGTAAGGCTTGATTTACATGTAACACAACCACACCACATCGCAGCGTCAAAAGGTGGTCAAGCAGTGGTTATGTATGTTTTTTTTTTTTTTACTATTAAATAGGCTTGCGTTTGACCGCAATTCACCTGATCGTAAGTGATAATGCGGCCTAAGTTGGAACACGCTTGCCTAAGATGAACCGGTTCACTCGTGCCTTGAAGATACCCAGATTATACTTATCAGGGAACAGAGAGGCGGGCAAGGAATATGTAAATAAATATGTAGTGACGTTGCGGCTTTTTGTAGCTGCGTTGTCGTACCGACAAAGTGGTCAATGTAAATAATTAAACTATTCATTTTTATAAAAAAATAGTGCCCGACTACTTGTTTTTGATTGTGGTGTGGTTGTGGTGTGGTTGTGGTGTGGTTGTGGTGTGGTTATGGTGTGGTTGTGGTGGGGTTGTGGTGTGGTTGTGGTGTGGTTGTAGTGTGGTTGTGGTGGGGTTGTGGTGTGGTTGTGGTGTGGTTGTGGTGTGGTTATGGTGTGGTTGTGGTGGGGTTGTGGTGTGGTTGTGGTGTGGTTGTGGTGTGGTTGTGGTGTGGTTATGGTGTGGTTGTGGTGGGGTTGTGGTGTGGTTGTGGTGTGGTTGTAGTGTGGTTGTGGTGTGGTTGTAGTGTGGTTGAGGTGTGGTTGTACTGTGGTTGTGGTACGTCTGAATAGACCCTATTGGGTACCAGTGTAATTACAGGCACATGAGACATTTCAACTTTGTTTTTGGGATAGTGACACATCTGCATGACTTTTCATATTGTAATGCCATTCAATTCCAGCAAAGCTTTTTATGGTTAAAATAAAACATTGGATGAATTTTAACTTGGCATGTTACCCCGCATATATTCACGGGGTAGTCCCTGTCTAATCTTTTGAACCATACGTAAGTCACTTAGGACATTGTTTTTTTTTTTATATAACGTTGCCTCACACTAGGAACTTCTCCTGTATCGTAGGTTCGTTTACGAACATAATATAAACTCACATACACACACAGTCAGACCCGTAACAACTATCAGTAGGTCATACAAATATTTGCTCCGTGCGGGAAACGAACCCGCGACATGCAGTGCAGCAGCCAATCGCTCAACCACTGCGCCAACCATGTTGTCAATTTTTTTTTGTGGATTATTAAGCTATGTCTCAAACGGAAAGAAACCATTGTCCTTTTGAGTTCTTTAGTTTACTAGCCTAGTCATAGCCATTATTATGTGGATCAACGGAAGATTTAACTTTGACTCAACCGCAGGGATTTCGGTTTATGGAATTTAGGTACTTGTTTTACATGACTTACGGGTGAAGTTACCTTAGCTAGGTTGCGGATGTATCTCCAGTTCCCGCGACCCCAGACGTAGGTGGTTTTTAGTGGGTAGGAGTCTGACAGACCTCTTCGACCGCCCTAGGCGGAGGACATCCATGAGAATTTTCCACCCCTTTTTAGCATAGATTTAGTCAAATAAAAAAATATCAATCTCTTCAAACAAAATTTGTAATATCGATACGCTGAGAAGACTTGTTGGACCATTAACTCGCCAGCCTGGATGCAGCTAAACCTTTCTAAATCTATACTCAAACTGTAGTTGTGGTAACTACAATATGCTTAAAGATAACGACTATTAAGTCCATCCGCTTAAGTGAGACCGTTCCTGAGGTAACCGTACGGTGCGGAAGGGGTGATAGTTGTCACAAGTTGACGTATCAGAGACCTCTCGCGTCACGTCACTACACCCCTCCCGCACCGCGCATTTACCCCAGGAATTGTCTCAGTTAAGCTGTCGGACTTATAGTAACATTCCTCCAGCACGCGTAGCATGACTACGCTATGTCTACGGAAGAATAGACATACTGACAAAAGAAGGTATTTTAGAAAGGTAGATAAGTCAAGTGTAAGTTATGCTCTCATATCATTTTGACGACACTTATATACAAGATGATTTTTTATGCACGCACCAAATTTCTCAGGGTGATAGTACCCATGAAATTGAATAACTTTCTCCAAAAAACATGGGTCGAAATATTAAAAAAAAAATCGGACTTCCCATACAAAATCAATAGTCAGCTGATCGATTTTGTATGGGAAGTCCGATTTTTTTTTTAATAATTCGACCCATGTTTTTTGGAGAAAGTTATTCAATTTCATGGGTACTATCACCCTGAGAAATTTGGTGCGTGCATAAAAAATCATCTTGTACTATCTGCACAGCAGAATCACAAAATTAATTTAAAAATCCCTTATACAGAATATTGTAATAGTGCTTGGCAATATCCTTGATAGCATATTTTTTCCAAAACAGTATTCCGATATTGCGCTGCAGTTAAGGCAGGCAGTTACGATCCCGAAAGATTTCCATTTCGCGCTTCGTCGCATTCGGCTGCACATTAAAATATGCAACGGGAGCCTTATCCTGAGTGCTGTGAGGTACGTGGTTGTGATATCGGAGCTACACAGTTCTTCATTCAGTATGCTGGTTTCCTCCTTTTCGTAAAAAAAATCATGCGTTAGGGGTACCTGGTTGATGACGCTGTTTTTCGCTGGCCTGCGCTGTTCATCATAAGGCGAGTGTCAAAGTTAAGTCAGTACCTTTACTTCCTCATTTTATCACATGATAAGTTCTCCAACTCGACAGGTGTTAAAATGGGGTCCATATTGGCTCACCTAAAGTTCTTTACCCGAAATTGTACTTCCTAAGGATTTGTAATCCGAATGATCACTCTTCCTAAAATTTTTCATCCTAAAGTTTTTATTCATACTATTTGTAGTGCTACCGGCGATGTTCATAACACTCATGTTTCCGAAAATTGTTATTAATAATATCATTAATGTAAATATATTTAAACTCCTACTGTTTTTTATCATAACGCTTCTGTCCCTAAACATAATTACCATAATATTTTCACTCATACTCGGAAAGAAACATTTACCATGTGTAATAAAAAATATATGTGGGTAGAAGATGATATTTATAGTTTTAATTTGAGGGTATGATTATTATTTGGGGGTATGCTTTACATAACGTACTGAGTTGTGTCTATTGCTAAGTTCAAACCTACTGCGCGTGCGTGCAAGCAAGCAAGCAAGCATGCAGCAGGCAAGCAAGCATGCAGCATACAAGCAAGCACGCAGCATACAAGCAAGCATGCACTGCGCAAGCAATCATGCAGCATGCAAGCAAACAAGCATGCAGCGTGCAAGCAAGCATGCAGCATGCAAGCAAGCATGCAGCATGCAGGCAAGCATGCAGCATGCAGGCAATCATGCAGCATGCAGGCAAGCATGCAGCATGCAGGCAAGCATGCAGCATGCAGGCAAGCATGCAGCATGCAGGCAAGCATGCAGCGTGCCAGCAAACATGCAGCGTGCAAACAAGCATGCAACATGCAGCAGGCATGATTTCTGTCACGGCTCCGGCGTTGCGGGGCTCCGGCGGTTCCACGCGAGCTTATCGTCGCAGATGGTATTCACGCTCACCACCGCAGCTTCGGCTTGCTGGCCGGCTTTGCCGGCCAGCCTCAGCCGCGGCGGCGGGCGTTTAAACCACCTGCTCCTCAGCTCGCGGGCCGCCTCGCCCCTCCGCGCCTACGCGGATTTAAATTACACTCTAGGGGTAGGGCAGACAAGACTACGTGGAGTCGGTTTCGCAGCGATTCGTTTCTGACATTAACTTTTGTAGCACAACATATTCACTTTTTTAAGACAATATTTTAGTTATTGTCTATTTATATATATTTTCGTTGAAATAAATTCCATGGAAAAATGCACTGAACAAACAATATTGGTTAAAAAATAATTCTACTGTTTGATAAGTTTATTAAACAAAAAAATGTGAATAAAAATTCATTGAATTGTGTTTCTGTGAAATATGTTTCATTGAAGTAAATAGTCTTTGAAACAATAATAGTCGAAATAAAATTACAAGAACCAAATATGATATGAAACATTTTCTGGAAAACGAAATTCTATGAAATTTCTGCCTGCGAAACAAGGGGACACCGTTATACATGTTATGTGAAAATAAAGTTACGCAAAATTAATGTAGGTTTATAGTACTGATTATTATGAATGAAAAGAAATCTAAACAAAAAAGATATGACTTTGAATAATAGTGTAAAAGATGGTTATGTTGAGAAAATATAGGAAAACAAATAAAAGTATAATAGATGTTTATTGCTAGTGACATTATGAAGTTGAATGCTTCGGATTATGAACATTAGCGACAGAGTAATTAGGAATTGTGATTGTTAGGATGAAAAATGTTAGGAAGAACATTTTCGGATTTCCAATTATCGGAGTTAAAAATTTAGGTGAACTTTGGCGCACCCGTTAAAATGATAAGAAAAAAGTTTAAAAAATATATTTACCCAGTGATGAAGAAAAATTACCTTTACTTTCACGGAACAGAAAAACCCAGGGGAAGTGACCACCTTAAAAACTTTAATTTAGTTCTGTTGTTGTTGTTGTACTGGTTAGCAACAGAATATCCTTTATATTCTGTTGCTATAAGTCTTAATAGCTTGGTGATGACATATGGCACAGAAACGTGGTCCTTAACTAGTGAAGCTCAGACTCACGCAGCGAGCCATGGAGAGAGCTATGCTCGGAGTTTCTTTGCGCGATAGAATCCGGAACGAAGAAATTCGCCAAAGGCCTAAGGCCACTGACATTGCTCTCAGAATATTCAAGTTGAAGTGGCGCGAGTAACTGGTGGCAATGGGCCGGCCACATCGCTCGAAGAACCGATAACCGATGGGGAAGAAAGGTTCTCGAGTGGCGACTACGAACCGGAAGACGCAGCGTTGGTAAGCCTCTCACCAGATGGAACGACGACATTGTCAAGGTCGCGGGTAACCGGTGGATGCAAGCGGCAGGTTCCCGCTCGTTGTGGCGTTCCATTGGGGATGGGGAGGCCTATGTTCAACAGTGGACGTCTTTCGACTGATGATGATGATGAAAAGCTTGGTACCTGTTACATTCATACTCTTACGCCGTTAGGTAATCTCTGACCAAACCAGCGTCAGATTGCGTGATCATCACTTGATATTAGCGTGTTAGGGTCGAAAGCACCGCATGAACACAATGGCATGTCGCCAGTTACAGTCAGCGCAGACAGAGCTACAATATGCTTGAACAGATTTTGTTGATTAATTGATAAAGAACTTAAAACAACAGAAACAGAGTTCAAAATTGCGTGGTGGTATGCAAGGTGTAATACAAGGCAAGCAAAATTATATCTGGCACACAATTTGCAACTCTATGTGTATATATGTATAATGTAGGTATATTTATTCATTATCTTTTACAGCATTGCTCCGGCATGGTAATGACCTGGCTTCAATTACCTTATAAATCAAACCGTTAGCTGCCAAAGCGCCACCCGCGTGTCGGCAACTTTTTATTTTTTTCAATTTAAAAAATATTTTAACACACACGATTGAAGATCCAAACTCGAATAGCAAATTATTTGCTGTCTCGAAGCCGTGCTGTTATAATGCACGATGACACTTAAGGCCATCGCTCACTATAAGTGCACGACTCCGGCACAGCAAAACATTTGCCATTCAATTTAGACTTTTAAAGCGCGTTCTTTAAAATATTTTTTAAAATGACAAGTCAACATGTTGACGCCTGTAGGGCGGCGCGCCGGCAGCTAACAGTTGGATTTTTCAAGGTATTTCCCCGTTATAATGTACGATGACACTCAGGCCGGTCGAACATATGCAGCTCAAAGCAGTCAAGATCGACTGCTTCAAGCTACGACTGCAAAGTGAACTATTGTCTTCTGTTTAATTATAAACATACAACCGCTCTAGCAGTTGCGTCAAATTTCATCGTACGGTCAAGCAGTCGCCAGGTGTACACTGACTTCTCGAGCTGTCGACTGCTCTCGAACAGTTATCCCAATCTCCGCGTGGCGCGCTCCACCCACCCGCCTGTGTCTGATCTTGCAGTTCTTCAACTGCAAGATCAGACGGCTGCAGCAGATATCAATGACAAGTTCAAGCTGCTGACTATGACTGCTCGAGCTGCCCGTGTGTTCCCACCTTTACTTTTGTTTGCTCAACAACCAGCCATTGACATTGGGGACGTGTTTTGTTTCTATTAGTAGCCACTCTAAAATTGGCGATGAAACAACTGGCTACTGGACAGATTAATCAAAAATAATTACGGAAATAAATTATTTAAATTTTCGTCGTAACTGTTGACTCAAATAACTGTATTGTATCGTAGTATCATTACGTAAAGTGTCAGGAAATGTTTGATAACAGTTTTTAGATAATACAGCTGTCGTCCGTTCTGATAGACTTTCTACATTATCAGCTTTAAAACATGTTTTGTTTATGAATAGACAAAGATAGGTACGAATATATGTACATCAGAGTTAGATACGTTTCATAACTATATGTCGAATTTTTTCATTCAAATTCCGTAACACATTAGCAATTACAATCCGAAAGATTTTGAAGGATATTAATATTCTATTACTTCATACGTTTTAGAAATTCTTCTGCTCGGCAACATTGAATAACGTAATAAATATTTTTGAATTATCAAAATGAAAGCGATTTGGAAGTATGTTAGGCAAATTAGGCTTCATTAGATACGCTACAGTCACTTATAAGTTCAGTCTGATTACTACGTTTGGAATCGTAGGGCATAATATAAGGTGTCATTTGAGGTGACGATTGTGACAAGGGGAATTTGTATATTGTTCAGCCGGTGTCTATATTACATAAGATAAGATAGTTTTAGTATAAATCATTTATTTCGGGTATCAAAGACCCATAACATATATACCTTACAGACTATCATACATACTTATAAAAAAAAACACTAAAACAATAATGATTAAACTATTGAACACGAAGCGACGGCGTCGTGTTGCGTCGCGTAGCCTTCCGCGGAATCGCCGAAATACGACACCCTCCGGCCAAAACTGTTCCTTAAGGGCGCGTATTCGATTTAGCGCAACTCAAAATCTAAACGATTGCTAGAACGGCGTAGCAGCATTGGCACACACTAGTACAATACAATGGTCTGTTTGTGTGCATCAGAAAAAAAAATATGCACTAAATAAGCACGAATCATTGAAATTGATCGGCAAACGACAGCGCGCGATGTTTTACAGTGCTTTTTAAAATAATTGTCTAAAATAAATGAGCTCGTATAACGGACTGAAAAATATTCTGTATATTTAGCATAACATTTACTTTCATAAAATAAATATATCAGTTATGTTTTTATTCAAATACTGGTGAAAAAAAATTGTCAAAATGAACCGATTTTCTACTTTTTAAACATTGTTTTTTAATACATAATAGTAATATTTTCGTAATTTTGGCTCTGTTACTGTCTTTATGACTGTATATATTGTTGGAAAAACGCATAAAATAAAATATTTTGACATATTGTAATGGTTGTATTCGTCCTGAAAGTTAACTCTGACGTCTATTTTCGTAAAACGATATGAAAGAATTGTCTTCGCTTTAAAAAACCATAATTAAAAATTATACTTTTACTCTGTAGCTGTCTAAATCAAGACTTAATCTTTCTAAAACTGTAAATTGTCTTTAAATAATCTGCTCACAAAATTACGATATTGCTCTGGGCAAAACGCAAAAACATGAAGTTTTCGTCACGAATCGAATACGCGCTCTTAAGGAAGGTCTCAATATACTGAGTTGGAACTCGCATCACGAACGACTTGAATTTAGTATTGTGGCGCGATTCCAACTTCCTCGTTCTTATGAACGAGGTGGTGGGTCGCAACCAGCCAGGAGCAAGTACCGAGCGTACCGAGCGTATCGAAGTACCGAGCAAGCAACGAGCGGCAAACTGCCGCTTGCATCCACTGGTTACCCGCGAACTTGACAATGTCGTCGGTCCATCTGGTGGGCGGCGAATTATTTAATTTTAATATAGATTTGGTATCTACATATATTAAAATTAAATAATTATGACTGCGCGATACATTTTGGAACTACAGTATTTAACCAGTACATGAAGACATACATTTCTTGTTGAATTGTTCCCACAGATCAGATAAGCAACCACCCAGCAGTTGATGGCTATGTCTAAGTGGATGATTGCTAACTAGACGTGATGCCTGGCCTTTCACGATCAATCCATGGGTGTGCAGCTGTGTGCTCGTCAATGTTATCTCGTCAATACATATGAAGATTTGCTGGATAATGAAAATTGTTGTAGTTGTTTTGTTGTTGTACTTGCTGTTTTTGCATTGTTTGACCTCCATATTATTATAATTTGGAATGTTAACAGGTGTTGCTACAGCTGTGAGCTATAAATGGCTTACAGGCAATGAGCCAAAGGCTATTAATACTATAATTTGTAACTTAAGGCACTGACAAAACTCTAATACTCCAAATAGTCTTAGTACAAACTTGTTTTTTATTCAAATCTGTTAAGATTGTGGTAATACAAAAATTTGATGTTAATCTTGAACATATTTCTGGGTGGTACTACTGGTTAAGTAAGATTAACATATTAACTGACCTTCAATTCTAAATTAGTATATTATATATCAACGTACGTTGGACAATCAATTACAATAACCTAGCTTTTTATAATAGATACGAATATAATGTTTGTTTTTTTTAATATATTTTTTACATTAACAGTTCTTTGTTCTTGTATTTATAATACATTCAAGCGTTGCATTTCGTTTATTTTTTTAAAATTTTACCTTTTTAGAATTAACTTGTTTAGTTTTAAGCTTAATATTGTGATACAATATGTGCGTCTATTTTAACGGCTTTTCTTTCTTTCAGTCTATGCTGTCTGCCAGTGACCGCGTTTCAACTGTTGTCTGCGTCTTAATGGTTTCGGTAAAACATGTATTATATTTATTATTGAATTCATAAAATGTATTGAGCTCAACACACATTTGCTCATGCATTAATAGCCAAATACAAATTGTAAGATCGAAGATTTTATAACAAAACAAGCTAGAAAAAGTTGTTTCGGGTTTCAGGCATTAGATGAAGTTTCCACAAGCAATACTAAAGTCATTTGAAAAACAATAAAAAATGAATTAATTGGTGTGCAAAACGATGATTTCGCGCTAAATTAGGTAATGACTTACGGGGCCGAAACGTGTACACTCACCGTGGGCCGGGTCCACAAATTCAAGGTTGCTCAGCGTGCCATGGAGAGAGCGATGCTCAGAGTTTCTCTGGTGGATAGAATTCGCAATGAAGTCATTCGCCAGAGAACTAAAGTCACCGACGTTGCGCATCGAATTAGCACGCTGAAGTGGAAGTGGGCCGGCCATGTCTGTAGACGAACAGACGGTTGCGGTTTGCGGCACGATGGCCCGACGATTTAAAGAAGGTGGCTGGCAGCGGATGGATGCGGGTTGCCCAAGACCGGGTTGGTTGGTGATCTCTGGGGGAGGCCTACGTTCAGTAGTGGACGTCAATAGGCTGATATGATGATGATGAAATTAGGCACCTACTGGTTGTTCAATATTTCTTCTTAATAACTTAGGCACATATTACAATTAACGGACTGTAAGATCTTCCATTGTCGGAAGCGCACGCGCAAGGTTTCAAAACCGTCCATCCTATACTAGTACCGCTGGCTCTCATGTCTCCTATGTAACGGGCATTCGGGCAGTAGCCCAGACAACACCCGTCAACACCAGTCAATGTCAAATTATTTATTTCAAATAGACCATTAAAAGGCACTTTTGAACGTCATTTATATGTAAAATTGAATCTAGTTACTCCTTCCAAAATGTGGAGAAGAATGGGCTAGACTTCTAGTACTTCTAGTCTCTTACTCTGGTCGGAGAATCCCTCTTTTTTCTTTTTTCAGAATGAGGAACTTTCCACTCTATTACTCATCTCTAAACTGCGTTGCTGTCGGGTTTCTCTATACATAAGTAGAAGTAGAAGTGGAAATTATATTTTTCCTTATTCCTTCGCTGTTCTTTTTTACTAATTCGTCACGGGATCCCAGACAATTGAATTGCTCATTCTACTTCTTCATTGCTCCAGCGCTCTTTTCTGGTGGTTGCCATTGTAGATTTTGGCTCTTAGAAGTTGCAGTTACTGGGAATAGAGTGGCGGAATGTCTCAATAAAAAAAATATAAAAAAATCGCGGAGAACTTTGATCGCGATGTTGCTTACATCAGTTGTACTTCGCAAGTGATGCGATAGATGTCGCTTACCTCAAAAACGCCATGTTAAAATGCAGGAACCCGATGCAGTTACATAAAACACTCCAGAATCTTCTCCCGAAACGGCAACGTTCGCACCTGCCACACTAATGTACGTTTTGCGATACATGAAATTACACGGCGGAGTTATTAGGAAAACTGTGAGGAAATCTAATAGGTGATGATGGAAAAATGTAATAGGGAAGAAACGCGGTATGTTTTCGATATCTACATTACTTTGTAAAATGATAATACCTACCGATATACAGGTACCCCAGAGGTCTAATTTAAAGGTATGCCTTGTTTAACTTTAATGGAATAAGAGTATTTGAATAATTAAATTTAAAAACGTAAAATTAAAAAAAACAATAATTATGTTATCTATTAAAAGCATTAATAACCTGCCTCCCGGTGCGTAATTGGTGTCAATAGGTAAGAGGTGAAAGGTTTTATTAAGTTCAAATCCCAGAATTCGTCGAGATTTGTTCAAGATACCAAATAAGAGATTTTCTTTAGTGTTCAAAATTATAATTAAATTATAAATATTTCCTTAAGAGTGTAACGATTATTTCTTTCTTTTGATCTTATTATAAAAGCTGCCGCGATCATAATATAATCTGATTAGCCACCTGTGCAATAATAATTTCGCATTATACTTAATTAGCGTTGTATCTTGATACTCGTCAGCGATAAGAAAGGTGTAGCTAGCTAATTAGCGTGTTTTCTGAATCACTAATGAAGGTTCAACAATTACCTATGTACATATTGTACACATGGCTAACGCGGA
Organism: Charanyca ferruginea; assembly: GCA_947361185.1. Lineage (NCBI taxonomy): Eukaryota > Metazoa > Arthropoda > Insecta > Lepidoptera > Noctuidae > Charanyca > Charanyca ferruginea. The sequence continues at coordinate 8,300,800 of OX376070.1, forward strand.
AGCTCTGGGCCCAATGTGTGTTTTGTAAAGTATACGTACATTAAAGAAAAATACAATCCTAATTAGGGGTTTTTGTAAACGATAATTATTTTTATAATAGTAACATGGAGAGTATTAAAACATAGCATGTAAAATAAGGTATGTATGTACAGTGCATTCGCGATAAGAAAATCTTTTTTACAAATAAGTCAAGCACCTTCAAAAAGAAATAAAAATACTTTAATTTCGCAAGTTGTTGTTGTTTTATATTGCCACCAACGACGAGTTATTTTTTACTATTTAGTTATTGAAGGCGGCTGTCCTTTTTGTAAAATATTGTTTTCTTCATATCATACAAACAAGATCTCAATCACTCTATGTCAAAGTGACTGTGATAGTATAGACAATGGAGTAGCGTTTCAGTATTTGGGCATTAGTGTTTTAGGGGATCAACTTGGAGGTAATACCAATCACTCTTCAGTAGATCTAATAACTTACTCGCAAAAAAAAAATGGTACGATTGTCACTCACAGTAATCACTTTAGTTAGTAAAAATCTTCTTCGATGAAGTGACCGAAAGATATTTTTACAGAATTGCATTGTGGTTTTCAATTTCGAAATACGCAAGGTACCACAGATGCCTGTACTTTTATCCGATTCGTTCTTTTTTTCGGTTTTGGGTGCGTTTACAAACATTTATCTATACAAGGTGTAACGTCAAATACGCAAAACCTGAAAATAGTTGGATTAGAATAACGAGCAGAATCAATTGAACCACTTTTTGATATAGGTCACATTTTTCAAAAAATCTTCATTAAACATGTTGCCCTGTCTATTTATTAATAAGTCAAGCCATCATGTGCGCAAACCTGTCAAAATAGGTAGAGCAAAATAGATAGGGCCTGAGTATGTAGAGTCACAACAGACTGCGGAGACACCAGAACAGTCCCAAGTTCGGCGTCAGCAGCAGGCGACTTACATGGCGTTCCAACGAGCTACTCAAACCTTTGAAGCGGCTGAATCTCGCAGACGTGCTGTTGTTGAAAGGGCAGCTCAGGAACGTCAAACATTTGCAAGAAACACGTGGGAGGTGTTTGGTAAAGCTGCATTTGTGTATGACGAGATTCTTGATTATGAAAGTCACAAACACAAATGGTTGTCGTCCAATTTAAATTTTCTCATACGCGTGATAATAATAGTTCTTATTTCAATGCAAATAAGAGTCTTGGTAAAACTAAAACAGCACATAAAACCTTTAAAAAAAAATGTATGTTTTTTTTCTCTCAGAATTAGGTTAATTGAATTAAAAATCATTTGGGGGGTCTGAGGTTTTGCGTGTTTAACGTTACACCTTGTATATATGTAGGTATGTATTTAAAATGTATTAAAATTTGTGTATGTATATCTGCTGTCTGACATCCATAGTACAGGGTCTCCCTAGTTTGGGGTCAGATGGCCTTGGGTGAAATGTCCCCACATATTATTATATTATTATTATTTTGTTTGTGTGTTTTGTTTTGCCAGACCCGGAACAACTGCCTGCCGGCCATACAAATATTTGTTCCGTGCGGGAATCCAACCCGCGACACGCAGAGCAGCAGCCAATTACTCAACCACTGTGCCATCCGTGTCGACAAAAAGCTTCTTCTTTTGCAAAGTAACTAATGACCGAGTTCCTAGTCTATTACGAAACGATTGACAAATTAGGATTTCATTATACATTTTATTATTTATTGCTTTTCTAACACGCATTCTATCTTAGCACCTATGACATTGCGAAAGCGCCATCTTGATCAATCGATTGTTGTTCCAAATTTGAATGTCAGAGGAGTATCATAATATGCAGGAATCTGCCTGTGGGTAGTAAATGAAATCTGGTAGTGAAGCAATACTTACTTAGTCATCACAATTGATGCGTACACGCATATTTAGGTCGCGGTTATTATAGCAATAAAATGTAGTGAGCGATTTTGAATAAAGTGCAAGAGTAGGTGTCTAATGTTAGATTCTTACAAAACGTGACTTTATTTAATAATATTGCTCTAAATATATAGGGTGACTGGTAATTAGTGTACGATACTTAAACACGTGATTGTGTTCATGATAACAAACAACTTTCCCGAAGAAAAAGTTTTTTGTACTGGTTCACTTTTATCACAATAACACAACAGCCGTATGAAATTCACGCGCGCGCACGCCTGTGACCTAAAGTGAACCAGTACAAAAAATTTTTTCTTCGGGAAAGTTGTTTGTTATCATGAACACAATCACGTGTTTAAGTATTGTACACTAATTACCAGTCACCCTATATATTACACTAGCGGGACCGGCAGACGTTGTCCTGCCCTGAAAATAAATAAAGACCCGACTACAGTGCCACCTACCGCGTCCAATTGTGAATCTAAACCATTCTCGAATACACTGGAACACACACAAACAATTTTATCAAAATTGGTCCAGGCATTTAGGAGGAGTTCACTTTCATACACACGCACAGAAGATTTTTATACGTAAGATATTATCTGTGACAGTTCACATGAATATGATGTCATGTTTAGAAGAATATTTGCCAATGTCGACCTTTTGCAAATTGCTACAGAAAATGACACAGATCGAAATAGATGACTTAAATGTTACGCTTTCCTCAAAGACTACGAATTTGGCTATCATTAGAGGGCCATCCGACTATATTCATTTCAAGGTATGATATTTTTACCTGTAGACGGGAAATATACCAAATCGCTAAGTAAATGATCCAATAAGTTGTAGGTACCACAAATTGTACAGTTCCTAAATTTACTTTCAAAACTTAATCTACGTTACTGCCGCTCCTTCAGTGCATAAAATCTAGCAACCAATTAGACTTTTCAGTTTACATAATAAGACTCAATCAGCGAGCTTCAATGTATCAGCATTTATAGAATTAATGGTTCGCTTTCAACAGACAATTTTGATTCCCTTTCAAAAGATGGAAATCGAGTTTTTTCAAAGCTCTTCGTACTGGTGCCTAATGAAGCTGAAAGGCTTTGTCATGAGATACAACATACAGCTCTTTGATAATAATGCAAAAATATATATTTACGACTTTATGATTTCGGAGTGGAGGCAGCTAATTTGAGGTTTTCGGGCTTCTTTTGTTATTTAACGAAGCGAGAAACTGTACGGCAAAATGATGAATCAATCAATTGTATTGTTTTGCAAGTGTGTGTGTGTATGGGTTTTGTTCAGAGATTCGATAATTATAACACGTGTAGGTATCTAATTAATGTATGCTGGTAATTAAGTACTTACCTAAATGAGTGATGATGATTATTAAAAGATGCTACTCGTGCTTTTCCCGAAATGTTTGGAAGATAAAGAATTTTCAAAACCTTTTTGTAGGAGTGATTAGAATTTTTAAGGATATCACTGCAAATAAATCGTGTAATTCAAATAATTATGTCACCGATTTGTTAGGTCAATGAACTTTTCTTCAACAATAAAATAACATTAAAACCCAATATTGTCAAAGCATTATCATTTTCTAATTCAATCAGTTCGTTCCAATAAAATTTCGTTATAAACTCATTTAGATCTCGGTTGGCTAATCGGACTCGAAAATTGTTTTGAATAGCCAATCGCTAGCCGGCTAGCCGGAAAACGGGCCGGGGGTTTTTTTCAACCCCATTTGAATTTGAACGCGTTCTTAATGAGGGGAATCGGGTTTTCACGATATTACTTCACCGGTTCTCAATTTCAGTCTTATTGAATTTTCTACGAATCGTTTTGCCAATGTTATTGGATTCTGTAGCGATTCCGTAGACCATTAAGATTTTAAATCGATTTTTCTATGTTGGTTCGGGAATTGAAGATAGTATTTCTATTTAATTAGACACCTAGATTGGTACTTATTTTAGTCTAGCTTTAAATTATTTTAAAAATATGTTTATTTATGTAGGTAAGTCTAGAAAGCCTGTCACATAGGTTATATAATATACTAAATTACGAGAGTCAATTAGAAAACCTTAATTTCCTAGAATAGTTCACAAAAAACGTGGATGTGGTTGTGGTGTGTATTTAAGTATTTACGGAACAAACTAATGTCAAAGATCTGATCAAGATCAGGATATTGTTAAAATATCCCGTGTAACATTATTATAAAGAACGTAAGTGTATCGCATAAAAACACCTGAAAAAAAGGGTCCAGCAGGGATGTTCTTTCTAGCACAGACGCCTTCGGACCCGAACCCATTGTGCCCATTCCGTTCAATCAGTTAAGAAGTTGGTTAAAAGACTATACATAAACACAAGCGGAGAAATGGTGGACCTCGACACCAGGGTGCAGGCAATCCAAGGAGGCTTTAGCACCTGGACAGAGATAGCTTGCGACTGGTGGCTGGGACTACTCGTATCACCGGGCACTGCTCACTTAACGAACATTTTTATACCTTAGGTATCACTGATAGTCCTCTGTGCAGAGCCTGCATATATCCGGAGGAAACGGTGGCGGAGTACTGCTTGAGTGCACCGGTGTCACCCAGATCCGTAGGGAAACCCTTGGAACACAAAATTCCCTTGCGGATGCCCTGAGAAGACTGGGAAGACTGATCTGCTTCTTCCTTAGGTAAGCATAGCAAATGTACGAAAGTCATATCGCCATACACGGAGAGTGTATGATAATAATATGACCTTTCCACCAGATGTGTAGTCCAAGGTATGGAGCTGGCTAATTACCAACTAAACAAAAATTCAGTTCGTCCGTTGAACTGCATCGCGAGTGGATCTCTGTCGGATTTCTGCTGTTTTTATTTTCTAAATTTATTTTATTTACTTGGTTTCTTAAACTACAAAGTTCGGTACCTCTCTTACTATCTTGTGGAGGTGCCCATTAGCAGTCGACGCCATCTTCGAATCTGTATAGCTCCATCCTGTTCTACTCTGGCGGTGAGTCAAGACACTAAACACATTTAAACACAGAATAAACTTTGAAAAAGTGTTCTGTGATACCGGGGTTTGAACTTGCGACACGACGTGCATTACGACCAAGGCACCGCTTGGGACCACTGAGCCACGAATTAGTGGAAGGCGCCGCGTCATTTATAATTACACTTTCTTTTTCGAGTTACTGGTGGCGCTTTTTATTTAATAATGATCCGCTCGCCTACCACGTCTGCTTCCTCGCCAAATCTAACAAACATTACTGGAACGCCTGAAAATGTAACACAAAGAAAGAGAAAACAACCTGAATCAGAAATAACAAATGCTATCATTTCTCTTAACCAAGATATAAATTTGAAATTTAACGAGTTGAGATCTTACTTTGACTGTGCTATGTCAAAATTAACAGAAAATGTAAGTTCTATAAAAACTGAACTGTCCTCATTGTCTAAAGCCACTGCGGAAATTAAAAATGAACTTAATTCGCTGCGTTTTGATCACTTATTACTTGAAAAACACGTAAATGACAAGCACAATGATTTGGTTAAGGAACTTACTGGCTTACAAGTGTCGTTAGAACATACCTCCGACCTGCAAGCTGACTTAAGGAAACAGGTCGATACCATATCCATGTAAAACAAGAGTACAGAGTTTTTGAATGAAACGATATTCGGGTTGGAAGCGAAAATTGACACACTTGAGCAACAGGCCAGGCAATGTAACGTGGAAATATGCAATCTCCCGGAAAGGCGATCTGAAAACTTGATAACAATTATGGAAAATATTAGCGCTAAAATAAACTGTTCACTGAATCAAAGAGACATAATTGCTATTCATCGCGTCCCGCATGCACGGAAAGATACCAATAAACCTAAGAACATTGTTGTGAAGCTTAGCTAACGAATATTACGGGATAATCTACTCAGTGCATTCCGATTGGCAAAGGGGGTAAAAACTGATCAACTAGGAATTTCTGGAACAGTACAATCCATCTATATGAATGAACATCTCACGCTAAAAAACAAGCAGTTGTTTCGCGCCTGCAAAGAAGCCGCAAATAAAAACAAGTACAAGTTCGTCTGGGTCAAGCATGCCACCATGCTCGTGCGAGAGGTTGATGGAGCGCCTGTTATTGCAATTCGGTCTACTCAGGATATTTCTAAAATTAAACCTGGCGCCCCTCTTACAAATGTTACAGGTAATACAGCTAGTAATTAAGATTAATCGTTTAAGGATTTATTTTTGTATTCTATTTACATATCATACGGAATGTTTTTTTAAAATGTTAGGCGCTCTTATATTATATTATATCATAGTATTCATATTTTATTTTTCAACTTTTGCTATTAGGTAGATATACTATTATAGGTAATTTTGTTACTAATTATCATCTCAATATTACTCAGTCCGATCTGCCTCCACATATTGTCATATTATTTATGTGCCCTTTATATAGCCCAGACTTCATCTAAATATCAATTATGTGGACAATGACGCTCTATAAACTTATTAAATTCAGCTTCTTTAAGTGTCAACCCTTCAACTGTGGATAATTTCAATATTTATTATCAGAATTGTAGAGGTATACGCACCAAACTTAACATGTTGTTTATGAACATTTTATCGAATTTTTACGACGTTATAATCCTGACGGAAACATGGCTGACTCCGCATATTTCTGACGGCGAGTTTATAGATGACCGTTACAATGTCTATCGATGCGACCGTAACCGCACTGCCACCAACAAAAAAGAAGGTGGAGGGGTGTTGGTGGCAGTGCTTAAAAGTTTAGCGTCCACTCTCGTATCCCTGACACAACCAGTCAGCCCTTATATTGAGCACATTCTCATACAATTACCAGGGAATAAAACTGATGGAAACTACCTTATTAGCGGAGTGTATATTCTGCCTAAATCTTCTGAGGACATTTACCAAGACCACTTTAATCTTCTACAGATAACTCTAAACAACCGCAACACTAAAATATTTTATCTATTTAGAGACTATAACTTACCAGATATTAGTTGGTTACCTAACAAACACGGTAGTGTATCGGCTCTGCAATGTGTTTACAGTAATTCTTCAACATCTAACGAACATATTAGCAACTTTATTTCTTTGCTCAATGCGTCACAATTCAATAACACGAAGAACAACAATGGTCGTATTCTAGATTTATTAATCAGTAATACTGATTGTACTGTATACTCCCCATCCTGTACATTGCTGCCGATTGATGGCCATCACCCTCCTTTATGTGCTACTATTACATATAAATCTACATTTAAAACACTCGCGCAAGCTAAATCATACAAATATAATTATTTCAAAGCAAATTATGAACTAATTAATCTCGATCTATCTGAAATTGACTGGATGGCTAGTTTTGGTAGTTTGTCTGTAAATGAATGTGTCAGTACCTTTTATGATATTTTATATGGCTCTGTTAAAAAGCAAACCTCCAAGACTCGTATCAAATCGACGAAATTCCCAGTTTGGTTTTCTAAGTCGCTAATTCGCATTTTTAAATAAAAAAAAAAGCCTGGATTAAATGGAAGACGTATAAGAACTTGTCAGATTACGAACAATTCTCATTTTTAAGACGTAGATTTCAATCTGAATGTTACAATAATTACTGTAAGTATATGGATAGTGTTGAGCAAAACATAAAGAAAAATGTTACTTCTTAAAAAACTCGCATATAACGGAATTCGCGGAGATTTACTTCGCTGGTTTATGTCGTACGTAACGAACAGAACTCAACGAGTCGTGATTAGGGGATATCAATCCAAATCAGTCACCGTGACCTCTGGCGTACCCCAGGGCTCAATTTTAAGCCCTCTACTTTTTATTATATTTATCAATGAAGTCTGGAATTGTTTTCTGCATTCAAAATTCTTACTTTACGCAGACGATCTCAAAATATACACACACACACTTACAGATTGTGATTTACTTCAAGACGACTTGAATAGATTTTCTGCGTACTGTTAATAATAACTCTTTTATTTTAGACGAATGTCCATTTGGTTAGTACAACACATAACTTAGAAACTAGTGTTAGCACTTACATCTACCAGGAAAATAAAACAATTAAAACTATTATTAAGTATACGCCACAGTGGCATGTAGGCGTATCCAATGCCCCAGTATAGGACTGTCCCACCTGTCCGCTATAGTGCTCAAGACGCTGTTGGGGCAAAATACAGTACGCAGAAAATCTATTCAAGTCGTCGTCGCTTAATTGAATTTTGTTCTTAATAGAACAAAATTCAATTAAGCACTTCTAAATGTGTATCAATCACATTCACAAAAAACAAAAATATAATAAAACGTACTTATATTCTCAGCAATGCTCCTTTGAGCGAAGTTACGTCGGTGAAAGATCTGGGGGTAATATTGGATAGTAGGCTCCATCTTGATCAACATATTAACAAAATTATTAACAACTCATACCGCAAGTATGGTTTTGTGATGAGAACCACCTCAGACTTTAAGCGTCCTGATACCTACATGCATCTTTATAAGTCACTTATTAGGTCACAACTTGAATACACCGTATTGATATGGAATCCTTTATATAAAAGATACGTAGACAGCATAGAAAATGTACAGCGCAAATTTCTCAAAGCAGTGCGTTACCGTTGCCGTCATGGTTTGAGCCCTAATGGCTCCTGTAGAGATATTACGTTGATGGACTTGAAGTCTAGACGCCTTTTCCTAGAGATGATGTTTCTGTATGATATATGTGGTGGCAGATGTGACTGCTCTGATTTGGTAAATAAATTAAGTTATGTTGTACCTAGAACTGTTATGAGACGCGAGGTGCGTGCACGACCACTATTCGCCATTCCATCTTGCCGCACCAATGCTGGAGTCCGCGCACCTCTACATCGTATAGCAAATAATTATAACACACATTTTTCGGACATAGATCTATTTACACTATCATCTAACAAATTTCGAAATCCTGTAATTCAAAAATTAATAAACTAAATTTCTTTGTAACTGTAGCCGAAGCTTTATAATGTAATGTAATGGAAACTCACTCGCATGCCTAGTTACTTCTCATATAAAATTTTGAATTGGTAACATGTGGATAACGTTGTGAGTTACACATACACTATTAACTTTAGATACTAAGAATTGTTAATTAAGAGACTTTTGTGTAACTGTTTGTTTTCCCAAAGAAAGAAATAAATAAATAAATAAAAAAATTCAGACTCCGGATGTCTAAAAAAAAAAACTCTAATGAAAAACGCACTGTCACAACTTTCAGCAGCCAGGCCTGCAATCACTAGGCCACTTGGAGAATTATGATGACATAGAATTCAATAACCTTCAGATTTCCTTAAGTCACACTTGGTCCGCGTGAGCGGAGCCGCGCGCAGAGCTAGTAGGTAATAATCGTCGGAGCGAAACTTTAAGGAAAAAGGGACTCTCGTTATAATCGCTCTATTTTAAAATATACGTATACCTCTGACGGCTGCTTGCTTAACAATCTTTCTGTCATATAAAATAAGACTAAAGTTCTAATTACAAAATGATTCTAGAAATAATACAGTATTTAGACGAAGCCATATTATAAGACCGGCCATACACGGACTGCTCGAGCTGTTAGCTAGTGATCAACATACACGGACCGCTCTTGCAGTCAGGGTCAACAGCTTGAAGCTACCAAGAACAACGTGGAACGTGAACAGCGCGGACGGAGAGACTGCGAGAGAGCAGTCACAGCTCGAGCACTCAGTGTATGCCTGGCGACTGCTATATAACTAATAATAAAAATAATAAATCATTTATTTCGGGTATCAAAGACCCATTTATATCTTACTAGACTATCATACACATTTAGGGTTTAAAGATATTTATTTAAACGGTCGATGAAAGGACAATGGCCGAAACTCTATAGAACTTTGCCCCACTTATTAAAAGTCATGTGCAATATGTAGCATCTTACTGTTTATTTATTGCTGATAACTACACATTAGTCTTAGTGACAGTAGAACTTGCTGTTTCCGTTTTAATCTAAAAACAATAATGACATTGATTATAGGTTCAATTGTATTTTAGGTAAAATGAGTTTGTATTTTGTGGGTAGGTATTTCGTAATCCGCAAGTTCTAAAGAAAAACAATTTAGTATAGAAAGGTTCTATATTCATTACAATTATTTTCATTAATTTACTTTTTCTGTACATGTGTTACTTTTTCTGTTCATGGGTGGGGCAGGATCTGGCATTGTCATTTCACCGTGCTGCTGACCGCCCGAAGCAGTCGCGACTGCTCGAGCTGTTCAGTGTATGTGTGTACGCAGAAGACTGTTAGTAGGTTGCTATGCATCGCAGCTTGAAGTATACTGGCTGCTTCGAGCTGTCCGTGTATGGCCAGCCTAATGGTTTCGAATAGCATGCCGAATGCATGCAACATTTACAGTAGGTACTCTCTTAACGACACATTCCTATTTATATCCTTAAAATTATGGATACTAAAAGGTCATAGGTCTAGCGACACTGGCATCTCAGGGTTATAGATATTGCATAAAAACCTAAAAAACACGCCTTCAACAGCACGATTTATACATATCCAATGCTCAAGCGACATTGCTCGTACAAAACCAGAAGGCTCCTCCTCAATGAAAAATTCTCACAGTACATAATATTAAAACATAAAACATTGTGTCAGGAGGACCTTCGGGCAAATTAAAGCGGTGACATCAAAGAAATATTACATAAGTAGGTAGAGCGTTTGATCCTTTATATTCAAGGGCCTACACGCACGAAATTATGCATGTCGGTAAGGTCTCGAGGCTTAGTAAAAGCCGGACGTACTTATCGATCTGTTAAGGTTAAGCTACGCTTGCCGCGGTCGTTCCCTGGATGGGTAAATAAATAAATAAATTGTGGGAAAATGGGTCGCAGGAGAAAATAAAGATATATGCACTGTTCGAGAGACCGATTTATTGTAACAGAAAGTTTTCATATTATAGAACATCAACGGTTATTAAACGACTGATAGAACAGCTGAATGATTGAATGTACAAAAGAGTGATTGAATCTAGTAAACATTTTAATCTTTGAACACTAGGATTTTTGTACTATTCCAACATAAATAAAAAAAAAGAAAAAAAAAGAAAAAAAAAAAAAAAAAATTTCATACCGACTCCCCTCCGTGCTTCGGAGCCAATGGCTTTACATTGGTCCCGGCTGTCATTCGTAAATCTTTGACAGTCCTTATGGGTAGTCAGAAGCCCAAAGTACGTAAGGCTGCGGCGCGCCCGAGCAGAGAGACCAGTCAGCACAAACCGCCATTTTACTCACGCACACATTGACATTACGTTTATAGGCAATCTCAAGCAGTTTCAAGCAGACATCAGTCTCGACTGTCACGTTTTGTCTAAATGAATAAATGAGAGACATTGACATTACATGGCAAACAGAAAAAATTGTTATAAAAAAGTGCAAAGAGTTCCAACCAGTGTCAATAAAATTTCATATTGTCACAAATAAAACCAACAGAGTCAATACAGTACCAGCCCTAGTGAGTCTGTCAAGTTTAGGTAATTATTTTTTTAAATGGCGGGAGCGGTCCTTCTGTACCCTTTATATTTTGTGTCAGAAGCCAGAAAGTCTAGCAACAAGTCTTACCAAAGAATATCGTGTTACACGGTAACTATAGGTTGTGGAGGAAAGACAGGCTGCTTTTGCGCTTTTCAGGTGGTCACCACTGTTGATTCTAGCTTACAGGAGTTGTAGTGGTTTGAGAATAGAAAGAAAGAAAAAGCATTTACAGGACAAAAAAAAACACAAAAATAACATAATAAAAAAAAAGAAACGAAAATTGGTCTTGTTCGAGGCCAAAAGGCAGCATGGTGCTGTAACATTAAAAAAAATGTCACAGCGCTGATGTATAGTGTGGCGGGCTTACCCCAAAAAAAGTCGGTCCATGTTAGAATCAGAATCAGAACCATTTTTTTTTTTTTTTTTTTTTTATGTAATATACTGGTATTCAGCTCAATCCGGTTAGACTGGAAGCCGACCCCAATATAGTTGGGAAAAGGCTAGGCAGATGATGTAAAGCTCATATATAGGTGTTACAGTTAAAACTCTTAACCAGTCAAAACTACTTTTGACTGATTTCAGTCAAAATCCTTATTTAACTAAAATGCGCTTGCGTTATAAAAATACGCCCTTATTATAAGAATCGCTAAAAAACAATAGTTTTTAAAGGGTAAAAAAAAAAAATCTACCAACCTTATAAGTTTCTAAGTATTAAGGATAAATTGAAACCGTTCAAAAGTAGTTTTGACTGATTTTTGTAGTCAAAAGTAGTTTTGACTGATTTTTGTAGTCAAAAGTAGTTTTGACTGGTTAAGAGTTTTGACCGTGATATAGGCACAAATTGATAAGCTTATATGAAGACTATCCTCTTATTTCAACCAATAAAAAGGCAAAGTTCGTAATGTATTTTGGATAAAAATGTTTTATCTCATATTGAATTATGTTTTGGGTACGAGTTGAACCGTAAGTCTCTTAGAGGAATGACAGATGTAGCCAAACCGAATCGTCTCTTTTAGGTTTTCAAAATGGCTGCTGTACCTAGTGTAAATGATGCCAATAATTGAGCTTAGTTCTTATCATAGAAATGTAAACTTTCTTATATCTATGGTTCTTACCGTTGTGCAAAATTTTGGCTATGTAGGAACGTTGACGTCGTATGACGAATGTCTTTGACAGTCGTTATGGGTAGTCAGAAGCCAGAAAGTCTGACAACCAGTCCTACCAAGGGGTATCGTGTTACAGTAACTGGGTTACAGAGGCCAGACAGGCAGTCGCTCTATGTAAAAAACTGGTATTTAGGTGCATCTGGTAAGACTGGAAGCCGACCCCAATATAGTTGGGTAAAGGCTAAGCAGATATTTTTACAAGTTACATTAAAAACTCTATAGTATAAACTTAATAATCAATTAATAATTCTTACTCGCATGTAAATAAAATTGCTAACACGCAGTAACTTTTTGTGTCTGCGTAGGCACTACTAGTTTTATTTTAATTTAAGTTTATTGTAATTTAGCGATAACTTATTCCAACAAATAGTAAGCACTTTTTAGCCTGAGGCACAAGTTCAACCTAGTTCAGGCAAATATATGCGACCGTGATCTATTTTAAATTGAAATTATTATTAATGATAATAAGGTACTTTTTATAAAAGTGAAAAATACATTGAATACGTTAGAACGTATGAAAAATACATTGAATACGTTAGAACGTATTCAATGTATTTTAAGTATAAGTTTTTAAGTATTTTAAGTATATGCTTTAACCCTTTATAGGACGGCTCATACAAAGTGGCCAGTAAACTGGACACTCACTTCAAGGTCGTTATCTCATAGATTTTTATTTATATATTGAACCTTATGAACATTTACGACCCGCGTTAGAGCACACTGGCCCGTCAACTAGCCAGCGTTCAAGTTCGCCGCGCGACATTTTAGATTCGCGCCTTTTTTCAAGATGGCCTGTGAACTGGCCACCGTGCACCCGCGCAGGAACATTTGTTGTCATCGCGCGTGTACGTTACGTGTTTACAAGTTTTATGGTGAACAAAAATCATGTCTTCTTGGAAAAGGTAAGTGAAACTATTCCTTTATAGTATATACTTCGATGTTATGTGCAAATGTAATCCAGGATAATAAGAAAAACATATATTATTTGCGATTGAATACAAACAGGTGTGTTGAAAAAATATAACATAAGAATTGCCTACCTAACTTTGAGATGTTGTATTGAGTATTTATTTTCGAGTAATCCCTATGAACCATATTGTTTTACAACAGGTATATAAGCATGTGTTATGATATTGTAATAAATTTGCGATAAACAATCTTGTTCGGTAGTTATAACCTATTATTATGTACGTTTGGGGTTTTTTTTGGTGGTTTTTTTGCTTGGTACTTATGAAATTCGTAATATAATAGTTACACATTGTAATTGTAATTTGATATGAATATATATATATATATATATATAACAATATAATAATAATAATAATAATAATATAAATAATATATATAATAATATAATATAATAATATATATATTAATTTTATATATATATATATATATATTTGATTTGATTTGATTTTGTTTTATTTGATAGAAGCTGCGATCGTTAATTCCTACATTATTTATAAGGATACCTGGGCGAAGGCTCATCCTTGATGTTTAGGAGTAAACTGGCTGATGAGCTTATAGAAGAGACGAAAAAACCTTTGCTTCCTTTTCGAGAAAATGAAGAGAGCAATCATAAGAAATATGAAAAAATATGTTATGTTAATTCTATTATTATTAAAGGCTGATTAGGAAATAATTTTTTTTATTATTATTATCGCCTTTTCCTAAAAATAAAATAGATTTCATTAGTGTCCATTTTACTGGCCAGTGATATTGCTGTGATGGTTAGTGACGCAGAACGTTCAATGGCCAGTTTACTGGCCGTATGATTTTCATGATTTTCTCGAAAAACAGAGATTTTCAGGTATTTTTTCAAGAACATGTCATTATGATTTACGGCACAGAATATATATTTATCACAAAATATTAAGAATTAAAAAAAAAGTTAGGGTGTGCGTTAAAGGGTTAAGTAATAAGGTACCTTATTACTTAAAGCCGTACAGATCGATTGGTCAAAGGTTAAGCTAGCTACGCTAACCGTGGCCGGTCTGTGAATAGGTGACCATCCCTTTCATACCGAGTTCCCTCCGTGCCTCGGAAAGCATGTAAAGCCGTTGATCCCAGCTGTCATTTGTAGATCTTTGGCAGTCGTTATGAGTCTGACAACCATCCTTACCTAGGGGTATCGTGTTACCCAGTAACTGGGTTGTGGAGGTCCGATAGGCAGTCGCTCCATGTAAAACACAGGTATTCATATGATGTTAAATGAATATGAAAATAGTATTACTTACCACCATTGAAACATCGGATAAATGAGGAGGATTATTATTATGTATGAACCTTTAAATATTTACATTTATTTTATACAAGATAACACGTTCTACATGTCACTTTGATTCAATGCTTTTACGCAACCAAAAAGCTTTTAAGCACAGCATATCTAAGTCCATATCATAAGTTAGGAACTATACTTGACAGCTTGTTTACATTACGAAACCTATCTCTACCAGACGAGTTGGATTTCGGATGTAATTTGACTAGATCCTCGCAAAATCTTTGGTTATAACATATTTATGTCGGTCACGTGCTTCGTAGGTCCGTATTACTTTGCCTAGACATATTTCCATTACGTTTTTCCATTTGTGACATATTTTGGAGATACAACACTTATTTGTCGTCTGGGTTCTACGTTTCGTATTTTGGCTACTTATTGCTTTTTCGAGCGTCAGTTTCTTAGGGTTCCGTACCTCAAAAGGAAAAAACGGAACCCTTATAGGATCACTTTGTTGTCCGTCTGTCTGTCAAGACCCTTTATCTCGGGAATGCGTCGAGGTATCGAGTTGAAATTAAAACCATATACTTAGGTCTACAATCCCTTGCAGCTGTGAAAAAATCAAACTATTAACTTAGAAGTTTGATTTTTAAAGATACGGCCACGGTCGTATCTTTTTTTACGTTTACTTAGAAGATTGATTTTTTCACAGCTTCAAGGGACAGTGGACTTATGTTTCGAGTTTGATGTCACAAAAAACGTACATTTCGACACTCTCAAGGGAATCACAATTTATAGGTCCGCCTTTGTACCTTTGTGCATGAAGTGTAAATAAATAAATAATAGGGTACTTTCCGTTGACCTAGAACTATGAAATTTGGCAAGTTATATCGTCACATACGATAAATACAGGGAAAAGTCTGAAAACTATTATACATTTGTAATAAAATCATAAAAAATATATTCTTTATTTATAACGAGTTTTTGTTCGCGACACGGACCACGTGTGAATGTCGATTATCGCGGATGCAGACGTAGTCCCGAATTAAAAAGTACCCTATGTGCTTTCCCAGGGTTCACTTACTTACTTACTACTTTTATACCAAATTTCGTCAAAATCAGTTCAGCCGTTTCATCGTAAAATCGTAACAGAAAGAGTTACTTTCTCATTAATAGTATTAATATGGATATATGTTGATTGCGGACTAAGTATATCTGAAGCTAACGCAAATTAAAGGCTTCTTCAAATTACTTCGTTCGTTTATTGAGACTTCTTAGGTGTTGTCACTTTGAGAGCTTGATGTCGACTGTGTCTGATCTTACCGACAAAGTACGGAACCCTCGGTGAGCGAGTCCGACTCACACTTCTCCGGTTTTTTTTTATATTGTCTAGACCACGAAGTAGGTAATTCTAGACATAAGAATGATTGAATGGAATAAATAACGAGAACGTTTTGAAACTGAATACAAGTAAATACAGGTACTTACAATATGTTTTGTAAGAAAAAAATGTAACAGTTAAGGCCATTGATGTAATGTCGGACAAATTAGAACGCACGTAGTTCAATTACAGATGAAACGAATAGTAGTTAGGAACTAATCACTTGTCAAAATGACATGACAATTACGATGACACACGAACGCGCCTTAACCTTTTGACCGCCACAGCCATGTATAAGTAATATAATAATAATATAATAATACACGCCCGATTCATTCCAATCCACAGACCGTGCCAGACTGTTATAAACAAGCTTCCAACAGGGGTCACCTTGGTGGGAGGCTTGTGGAGCCCACGGTTGGTGTTTGCGTTTGGTTTACAACAAGCCTTTACACTGTGGAATACGTGTACAACGGCGACATCCATACGCGGTTAACAACGCGCGTCCGTCCACTGATGTTGTTGAAGGTCAAACGAATTTTTGTTGCAAACAAGTGTTTACACTGTTGTAAACCGCCGGTGGAGACCGATGTGGAGGGCTTGTTTACAACAGTCTGGCAGGGGTTTTAGGAAAAAATCGGGCGTATTCAGGTGTTCACTTTAATTAAACTCATCACAACATGTAACGCGACAAAGGGCTGAAAATTCCGCAGCCGGATATCTGGCCACTCGGCCTTGATGCTTGCTGAATGTCCGGTATCCGATATCCAACAAACTTCTGTCCGTTTCATCTCCAGTTAGTATCCGGACTCGGCAGAATAGTAGACATTGACCGGATAACGGATAGTTGTCGGATATTCGTTTTATTTCTAATTTTAATCAGCAATAGTAGATAAACAGTGTATGTATAACACTGTTTATATAGGTACTTCCATCCCTGCTGTAGATACCTGGCTCACCATTACACAAAACAAAAAAAACAATGTTTGTTACCACCTTATTTTTTGTAAAAGTCCATAAACCTGAAAAGGGGTCACTGTACTCATCATTATGAACAACTTTTACTATGGAACCAAACCTGAAAACGCATTAGGTTAGTTCATCAAAATTATCATGTCAACCTTTAAACGCCTACCGCTGGGCGTAGGTTACCCTCAAGGGGGGTTCAGTCGTAATTGTCATGCTTGGTCGATGCATGTTGGCGATCGCAGAAGGTGTTATGGTACTCAGAAGGACGCTGCTGATCATCCTCTAGTCAATAATAACCCTCTGTCGCCTTCTACGACACCCACGGGTAGAAGTCGAGTGGTGCTATTTGCGGCCGGCACCATACGGTATTTGCGAACATGTATAGATGTTCACAATGTATAGATCAGTTGATTTTTTTAGGGTATAGGGAAGTAATCAGGGTTTTCTTCTTTTTTTCGAATAGATGGTTTCTTTTGTTTGACTACTTGTTCCCAGTAAGTTGCCACATTTATCGCAGCATTAGTGGCGTTTTTAATATCTTCAAAGATGCAGGTGTAAGGATCCTTGGGACACTGTAGTAAGAGGGCTATTATCTGGTCAGGATCACTGCACTTACACTAGGTGTCAGTGGTAATCGTGTCTCTGTCGCTCATTGGCTACTATATTCAGAAGAATTAAATTTACAATAGACAGCCTTCATTCAAAAATCTGTATCTAATAAGTATGCCTTAATTTTAACAGGAGTCTATCACGTAGGCGGCGCAGACTGAAATTACAATATAAGAGCTTTGCAAAAGTTAATTGTAGGATTCCGACTGATCTACCTCGTTTGACGAAGCCAGGTTTCTGACACGAACACCACGATAAATTAAATTTTGCTAAGGCGATAAAGAATCCTTGCGAAGTGTCGATGTATCCAAAAAGTGGAAGGACTATAAAGAAGTTTTATTTAATGGTTTTGATATCATGTGCGAAAGTACTTCACGTCGGAACAGCTGCTCAACTTATACCAAGCACAAGTTGGAGCACGTGCATGGAGTACTGTTCGCACCTTTGGGATGGATCAGCAAAATAGAAGATGGAAGTCATTGATAGACGTGCCAAGAGGGTAATTAACAACGACTCCCTGGTTGGGGCTAAGCTCCAGAGCCTTGAACATCGCCGCACCGCGTTGCTAGCCTATCGGTCTTTTATCGGGTACATTTCGGAGAGTGCGCGTTGGAATTGCACAATTCAATTCCCCCATCCCCATTCCATCATCGGACGAGCAGAGATACGGCGAACCGTCACCGCTATAGGGTTTGAAGTTCCACGGTCTCGAACCAAGCGCTTTGACTCCACATTTACGAGTATTGTGCGAACTGCCAGACTGTGGAATTCGCTGCCCGCCTCTCTGTTCCCTGATAAGTATAATCTGGGTATCTTCAAGGCACGAGTGAACCGGTTCATCCTAGGCAAGCGTGTTCCAACTTAGGCCGCATTATCACTTAAGATCAGGTGAATTGCGGTCAAACGCAAGCTCATTTAATAATGCAAAAAAAAAAAATCCTGGCTTACCTGGCTCCTGGCTGTCTGGGCACTCTCAAGGTTTGTCATGATTTTCTACAAGTTGTAACTGGCAAAGGATTTTTTTTTGTAAAATTATACTTGTGAAATAATTAAAGACACTGGTAACATGTAATTTACACGTGTAGTTTTGATAAACACATATTTGTAATAAGTAATGATTTTTTTTACAGGAAAAATGCTTGTAAGTTTTGAAAAAAAGGGCATTAGTCCTCTAGAAAAGATACTGTAACAGTCAGAAGATAGAACTGAATGTAATGTAATGTAATGTAAAGAAAAAACATAGGACTGAAGTACCGTAATATGTTTTTAAAGATTGCTATGCTATTTTAACCTTTATGATGGAGGCAAAAAACGAAAAAAAGAAAAGTAAACGCAACTACAAAAACGAAGGGATTCCTTTGTAAGATAGGCTCCTACTTTAATTTACTTAAAGCTTTTATCAAAAACAGTAGGTAGATACTTTAAAGACCTCAATACATTTATTCGGCTTCCTTACCTTACATTATGTTGAAAGAAAATACGTAAGGTAGTTGAAGATCCTACCGAAATACGGCACTATTTCTTGTCAGAGCTCCGGATATAAAGAAATATTGTCCTTTTAACCTGATTTAGTAACAAAGATGAGACGTTAGCAAAATTCAGGTCACGGGGAAATTGTTTTCAGTATTTTTTCGCTTTTAAACGACTTATTAGGAGATTTTAGAGTGAGTTTATGTTGTTGAACAAAGGAGAAATTATAAATTAATTATTGAATGAAATGTGGTGACGGATGAAATTGCTCTCAATAATAAGTGAATGTTATTATTGTTAACCTAAAGTCAGTGACTTTGTGAATAAATACTAATATTAAGTATTCTTATTTATTTACTAGCACTTTGCCTGCGCACCTCGTCCGCGTGAATTTTCTCAAGGATCCCTTTTATGTTATATCTATCTATGCTAAAGCATTAAGGGATAACGCAGCTTCCTATTGGTGAAATAATTTTTGAAATCGGGTGAGTAGTTTCGTAGATTACCCCCTACATATAAACTTACAAACATACAAACTTAAAAACAAATACCTCTTTATAATATTTATATAGGTTACTAGCTGACCCGACAGACGTAGCCGTGTCCTTATCTATCTACCTAACCACCTACCCAGTGACGGATTAAGACTACTTGATGCCCTAAGCAATCTACGCCTGTGGGCCCCCCTATCCGTATGTCAACTAGAATCGGTCTTTAAACTTAGACCGCCTAAAAACATTAGTTTCAGTGTGCGTTACCCCAGCAAAATAATGTTAAATTAGTAATTTAAATGTTACAGGCAATTAGTTGTCCAGCTTCTGTAATTGTTGCGCACATTTTTAAATTAGTTATATAGATTTTGAGTTATTCCACAAAAACATTTCCTGCTGGGGTAACGTTACCGCAGCCAAACATTTTCTTTTATAATGGAAATATTGAAATAAATATTAGCCATATAATTAGTAGCCTAGACGATGTAAATGTTGCAACTTATTTTGTATTTGTCTTTCTTTCGACTGCGATGTTATTCAAGATTTTGCTGGAGTAACGTTTGTGGTTTTTCTGGATCTCTGAAACGGATAAGCAGATTCTTATCAACTTTTTTACATGACTTCTTAAGAATTAGTTTGAATTACTTGGGTAATAAAAAAACAAAAATAATACACTATTCAAATGTTATTTAATTAAATATAAAGACACTTCAATAGGTCCTAACACTTTGAATAAGAGCTCGAAAGACTTATTTTATATACCCAACTAATTCAAACTAATTCTTAAGAAGTCATGTAAAAAAGTTGATAAGAATCTGCTTATCCGTTTCAGAGATCCAGCAAAACCACAAACGTTACTCCAGCAAAATCTTGAATAACATTGCAATCGCAGTATAAATCCGGCGTAGAATCTACTGAAAGACTATAATATCTAGAATATTTTATCTGCGATATAATTTTACCATGCACTTCTTGGGCCATTATCATAATCAACTCTTCGTTCGACTTTTGACTTTGAACATTATCAAAACAAAACAAAATAAAACTTTACGTACCTAAGCGAACACAATATTATGAACAGAACTTGAATTAATTGTCGACAAACACACTCACACTAATTTGTGCTGAAATTATTGTCTTACTTATTAATTATCAAATTAATTGTACTTATTACGCATGCATAGAAGCCGGCCGGCACAATTACTCATTTGATTGACACAGATTTGCGGGGGCACCAGGCGGGCGGCCCGCGGGTTAGGGGTGGTTTGTGATTGGCTGATCGCAATTCCGGTGCATTCGAATTGCCGAATGCACTAGCCTAGTCCTGGAATTTTTTTTTGGTGTGAGTTTTGGTGACGTGAGAGTGAGACGTGATGCCCTAAGGACGGATTTTTTTTTGTGCTTCTTCTGGTGCCCCCCCAGACGTGATGCCCTAGGCAATTGCTTAATTTGATTAAGGGTTAATCCGTCACTGCACCTACCTATCTACCTACCCTACTCTATCTACCTACCTACCCTACCTAACTAACTACCTACCTACTCTACCTACCTAGCTACCCTCCACTACTTACCTACCCTACCCAACAAACCTACCTACCCATAGTCTATGTGCCTACCCTACCTACCTAAAATCTTTTATACAAACCTTGTCCTGACAATAATAAACACAAAAAAAAAAAAAAAAAATGTGCAGTCGTTCGGAAGTTATGCGCTAACATACATTTTGGCGATTCATTTGACTATTATTAATATGCTGGGTATGTTAATCCTACTCACGAAGTAAGTATAACAGATCCTACTACTATAATTACTCTTTCACGATTAAACAGCTGAACAGAATTACATGAAAGAATCATGGCAGGAATTGTACAAAAAAATTAAGATGTTTAGAGAAGTTGAAATTCTAATTTTTATATTCATGGGTACCTAAAGAACATTTTCAGGCATTTACAATATTTTTAAAACCTCGCAAAAAAAAAGTTAACAGTTTATCGAAAAGCTGACAGTAATAGTGACACTGACAGCGCCAATTCGCAATTCTTACACTGAAATTGCATCGTTTATGGGAAATAATATCACAAATAATGATTGCCACATCACTTGTCTGCCAATTTTATTAATTCGTTAACGTCGCTTGTCAGTTTCTTTTTTTTTATAAACAATTTAAAATGGGCATCGAGATGAAACGATAATAATCATTAATCATTTTGTAATATTTTAATTATGCGGGGGTTTAAAAATATGCTAAGTATATCATCTATTCCTGGTAATGTATTCTTCACATTGGAAAATATTTAAGACCCTCTAAATTCAATAAAAAAAAAAATAATAAATGCCAAAGAATCATGGCGAGACCCATACGGGTCTCGCCATGATTCTTTGGCACACATATAGATATTCGATCTAGCTTAACACATAGGATTTTTATCCAGTTTTTTATGTTCTCGTAGGTTAATTAGGGACTTTGGCTTAATTCGGAAGTCTACCCAGATAAAGTCGCGGATTTGAGCTTAATTTTTTTTTCTGAATTTTGTTCGTATTTAAAATAAAGCCTTGTGATGAATGACGAATAAATGTTCTTATTTTTATTTTTGCTTTAAGGTTTTTGTATCATTACAATAGTAGAGTGTTATGTTTAGATTAATATCATGTATTGATGACATGTATTGATAATGTTTTTTGTTGCTGCGACTATTTAGAAAAGGCTATAGTGAATTATCTCCCGTCTGATCACAGCGGGCAAACCGTTACTTTTGAATTCAACGCTCCAATACAAAAAGTGCAGGTACTGTCAAGACCAGTAACATCTGGCAATTTAATTAAATTTAATAGCACTTTAATGAGTAAGTTAAACATTCAAGGCCTTAATATGAGTGATGGTAATGTTTTGTATGAAGAATTTTTTTTAGTTGTGCAAACAGAGTTTAATAATATTTTTAAGAAAATACCTAGAACTATTAGCCCTAAGTTTTTATTCAGTGACTGGGCAACTAAAGGTATCAGGAAAAGTAGGGAAAGACTTTTTGAGCTGTATGGCCTTAAGCCTTATATAAACACTGAAACTTTTAATAAGTATGTTGCTACTTACTCTAAAACTTTTAAAAATACTTGCAAGACAGCTAAAGCTTTATACATAAGCAACAAGGTAAAATCAGCAGAAAATAAAATTAAGACTGTTTGGAAAATTATCAATGATGAAACCAATAGAAACAAAAGAAATAAAACTGATTACACTCTGGAGACACCCTGTGGTCTGATAAGTACTAATATCGATGTTGCTCAGGAATTTGCGAAATTCTTTACCGATATTCCAATTAAAACTACTGAAAATTTAGCTTCCTCGCCCTCACTTGCTTTTGATTTATTAAAAACGAATGTTTTAGCCTGCCCTTCGGAATTCAAATTTAAACATATAAACCCTGAGGTTGTTATAAAAACTTTTAAACAACTAAAGATCAAAGTTACTGAGGATTTGTGGGGAATGTCTACTAATGTTTGTAAATCGATTATTGAGACAGTAGCACCCTATTTAGCTTACATATTTAATTTGTGTATAGACCAAGGAGTTTTCCCAGATTTAATGAAGTACAGTAAAGTTATACCACTTTTCAAATCCGGCGAATGCAAGGACACGAATGATTATAGACCCGTTTCGGTTTTGCCAGTATTCAGCAAAGTGTTTGAAAAAGTAATGCTTAATCAAATGCTCAGTCATTTTAATTGCAATAACATCCTACATGATCAACAGTATGGGTTCACCAGAGGGCGTTGCACTACTGATGCCGGTATTACTTTGATTAAGCATATCTTTAACGCATGGGAGGAGTCACAGGATGCCATTGGCATTTTCTGTGACCTCTCCAAAGCATTTGATTGCGTAAATAACGAAACACTGCTTTTGAAGCTTGAGCATTACGGACTCGGTAAACTAGCGCTCAGATTAGTAAAATCGTATTTAGATGATAGGCTGCAGCAAGTTCAAATAAACGGTGTAAATTCATCGGGCTTGAAAGTAAAAATGGGTGTACCACAGGGCTCAATATTGGGTCCGTTCCTATTTCTAGTTTATATTAATGATTTGCCGCATTTACTGAGAAATCAACCTCAAATGGTGTTATTTGCTGATGATACTTCATTGACTTTTAAAGTAAATAGACGGGCACAGCACTATGACGACGTAAATGACGCCATGATTAAAGTTCATAATTGGTTTACTGCAAATAACTTAGTGTTAAATGAGAAGAAAACCAAGTGCATAAGATTCGCTTTACCGAATGTTAAAAGTAGTGAATGTAACGTTTTATTAAATAAGGACGTACTTGAATTCGTCGAAAAGACAGTTTTCCTAGGGATTACGCTTGACTCAAAGCTGCAGTGGGGTCCTCACTTAACATCTCTTGCAGGGCGGCTAAGTTCGGCCGCTTACGCTGTCAGAAAAATCAGGCAATTGACAGACGTGGATACCGCTAGACTAGTATATTTTAGTTACTTTCATAGTATCATGTCTTACGGTATTTTGCTTTGGGGACGGGCTGCAGATATAGATTCTATCTTTATTCTGCAAAAGAGGGCTGTCAGAGCCATCTATAATCTCAGCAGACGCGAGTCTCTAAGAGAATTGTTTAAACAAATTAATATCATGACGGTACCTTGTCAATATATATACGAAAACATCATGCATGTTCGTAAAAATCTTCATCTGTTTAGTAAAATAAGTGACAGACATAACTTTAATACTAGAAATAGGAACAAATTATATCAACCAAGTTTCAGATTGTCAAAAGTACATACTTCTTTTATGGGGCATTGTGTAAAATGTTATAATAATATACCGCTCGATATTTTGCAATTAAATGAAAGGCAATTTAAAACATGCATTAAACGCACACTATGTAGGCAAGCATATTATAAGTTGGAAGATTATATCAATGATAAAAATGCTTGGCATAATGCTGGTCCTGCTCCACAGCCTCTTTAGGGAATTTCTTAATTGCAAGAAAATTATGTTGCTCACCCCTTATTATTGACATGAATAACGTGTACCGTTATTATTATATTTACTTATTATATTTTATCTGTCGAATGACATACTTACATACATTGGAAATTTTAGCTTTGTATAAATTAATAGCATTATTTCAATTAATATGTAAATGTGAGAACTATGGATCCATTTATTTATTCAATGTGTTTGACATAAATGAGCATGGCAGTTGAGAGCATTGTCATGCTCGCTCAAATGTCTCACTGATGGTGGCGTGCGGGTTGGATCATTCGGTTCCCTTCAAAATGGTTGAGCTAAGTGGTGCTGATCCGCGCGTCATGTTCGTGAACGGGCGCTGTCAGTTGAGATTGGTCATCTCTTAACTGCCATGGCTTTTATATTAATTTATTTTTAATTAGAATGTTTTGGATTTCTCTTCACTTACATTGTT
Source organism: Charanyca ferruginea (assembly GCA_947361185.1). NCBI lineage: Eukaryota > Metazoa > Arthropoda > Insecta > Lepidoptera > Noctuidae > Charanyca > Charanyca ferruginea. The sequence goes on from OX376070.1 coordinate 8,325,993, forward strand.
TTCACATATAGAAGCAACAAGAATAATGTAGCCTGGATTTTGTAAAAGCTTGATTGAAAAGAGTGTCCGTGGAGTTTCTTGCTCGTTCTTCTCCATAGAGACCTACCCTACGTTTTGGAACGAGCAACTAGCTTCAATTTTATTTTGACTATTCAAAAGTGCCTGCAAATGGTTTAATTGAAATAAATGCTTTGACTTTGACTTTGATATGAATAGAAAGTTCTTTTTGAAATGTTCTAATAGGCTTCCAAGTCCGGGTTTTCTCACGATGTATTCCTTCTCTGATGTCAATGATGTCAGTGTCGGTACAGTACAGGGATCATAACTAAATTCTCCAAAAGTTCCTTTCAATTACTAATGATATATTGGTTCTAGCCTCTCGAGACAAAATGTTTCCGCCGTTTTGTCTCGCCAAATGCAAGTTTCTATATATTTATTGTTTTAATAAAAAGTATGATAAATATGGTTAATACTGGCCCTTACACGGTGTCTTTGTGAATTATTATTTTAATAATACACACTCTTGCAAAGATTGCACATAAATTTACACGCGAGATCATCTTTAAGAAATATATATTTTTTATAAACCTTAATATATTTGTGTTGTTAGAAGAAGAACGAAAGTTACAAATCGTTATTGAGTATTCTCATCAGAATTCGAATTTGTAGCCACTTAAAGGAAATAGAAATGAAGAAGGTAGCTGATGATGGCAGAGGACCAGGAAAAATGACGTGCCATGGAGGAGGTTTATGTCCACCAGTGGACCTCTAGTTAGCTGAAGTGATGATGATGGCATTAGGCTTGCTAACTATTACAATTGACTTAAGTTCAAATAGCCCCTAGCCCAGATACTAGGTCTCATTGCGACCGCGCCTCAAATATAAATTGCGAAATGTAGATTGTACACACGGCTTCACTTCAAGCTATACATTTCCGGTTAATGCTGATCTCGCATTGTACAGGATTTCCGTACAATGCGAGGTCAGCTTATACTGGAACTGTATAGCTTGATGTGTAGCCGTGTGTACTACCTACTAAGTAGTTACGGCCAGCATCTAGAAGCACATTAACACAATCACTTTTACACATAATTGAAATTGACATAAAACGTTTCAAAAAACACTTTTCAGTATATTTTTGACACATTTTTTATATTTTGCTCAATAAGTTTTTAACTGTTTGAGAGACACAATAGTTAAACAATCGTAAGTGATCTTATTATGATAATAGAACAGTTCAGGAATAACAAATACACATTAAAATACTCGAGTGGTAATTGACGAGTTGGGTATAGTAGCTCTGAGCCGTGATTGGCTTACATGTACTCAGACAATGACAACCCACACACACAAAACGTCTGCTGCTTCTAGGCATTTATTGAACTGCGTATGGAGTGTTGGGAACCTTTTCTGTCTCCCCAAAAAATATGTAAATTATAAATCTCGGTCACGAATTGCAGATCCCTTGAAGAACCCATAACGGCCAATAACGAAAGAAAAGTAGCGGCGGTGTGCTTCAAGCGGAAACTTTATAAATCATGGGGTACAATGGTTCCGCACAGGCGTACCCCATTGTTTTCTAAAGGATGTCATCGCCGTTTCCTCGCACAATACGGCGATTTAAATCAAAATGTTTTTTTTTCCTTTTATGGCATACTTTTTATTTCTATGAATGTCTGAAAAAGGTCTACCATTTTTTTGCGTCTTCTGTTGTTTAATGAAATATTTGATGTTTTCACGCGAAGGTTTTTCTTTTTAAATAATTCTTTTCTTGCAAGTGTTATTGGTATATATTTATGGAAAAAATTAGTTTTTAATAAAATATAATACGTAAGTACTACAATCGTCTTTTGTTATGTTCGTAGATGGGAACCGATCACTTTTCCGAATTATTTTTGTCCGAATTTCACTTTACCGAAAACTATTGACCGACGTCTTTTTTGCTATATGCTTTATTTGTCATATTTTTAGATCATCGAAGTATCATGTGTCATAGGTATTATTTTACCGAACTATGTTTCTCCGATTTACAAAATAACTTTTTCCTATTGGCCGAAGCCTCTTTTGAAGTATTTTCATTTGCCAAATTATTTATTTGCCATATTTTCACCCCGTCAAAACAACATTTTACGGAATATTATTTAATCACAAATATATAGCCGGTTACTTGGTAGTATTTTCAATATTAAATTAAAATAGTGTCATAAAAAGTCAATATGTTACAACATTTAGTGACAGAAACGAATCGCTGCAAAACCGACTTCACGCAGTCTTGTCTGCCCTACTCCTAGAGTGTAATTTAAAAACGCGTAGGCGCGGAAGGGTGGGCACAGCCCGCGAGCTGTGGAGCAGGCGCAGCTTCGGCTTGCTGGCCGGCTCGGCCGGCCAGCCTCAGACGCGGCGGCGAGCGTTAAAACCATCTGCGACGATGAGCTCGCGTGGGGCCGCCCAGACCCCGTAGCGCCGGAGCCGTGACAGAAACAATGCTTGCTGCATGTTGCATGTTTGTTTGCATGCTGCATGCCTGCTTGCATGCTGCATGCCTGCTTGCATGCTGCATGCCTGCTTGCATGCTGCATGCCTGCTTGCATGCTTGAAGCAAGAATCTTTGTTTGCAAGCTTCTTACTGGGACCACCTGTTTTATTAAGTGCCATTACATTTAAATAATTAATGAAACAAAATAGTAGGAAACTAATCTGAAATTAGCTCTCTATAACGCCAGTGTAATAAATACATTAGTTTTGAAAGTTCTTTCAAATATTTAATTTAACTCAAATTGTCTTTAATTTTCAAAAGTTTTTGACTTTTCGTTTCTTTAACGTAAATATATTATTAAATAAATTAAATATATTTTTTTTTCTTGTGGAGTACCTATTATACCGAAAACTATTGACCCAAAATCGATTGACTCAATATCAGACATATTTACTTCTAGGCGTTTGGTGAAAAATGGTAATTTAAACAGTGGTATAACGAATGTTCGAACAAATGTTATTTCGGCTAAGTGGAACTTCGGTAAAAAGTTTTTCGACCAAATGAAACGTCGGAGCAACGAAAAAAAATCGAATCGATAATAGGTCAACTGATACAGTGGCAGACGTGACTTCGATAAAGTAAAAAAATACGAAACGAGAAAAGTTGAAAAGTTTTAGGTGAAATGAAATTCGGTCAAATATTTTTCGACCTTATGATAGGTAACCTTCGTAGATACGATAAAGAAACAAAACAGGACAACCCATTGGCACTGGAGGGGCTGGTCGATAGACATATGGATAAAGAAACCAAATTACCACAAACATCACTATCGCTACATAGTTTACATTAAGAGCGCCAATCCCGTCATATTTTCCATACAAACGCCCGTACGTGATTACGTCGTTTTATAACAAAAACGTTACAAGGTAAATCCCCGTGCCGAGGGGGAATCCCTGGTCATAAATTACTTAAAATCGCCCATCCCGTTGTATTTCCCATACGTTTGTGTGTTTGTATGCGTTTGTACGTGATTACGGCGTTATAACAAATTATTCTCGAAATATGTTTAACACACTGGTATCTTGTGGTTTAAATCTAGGGTTGCATGAAGCCAAAACTAAACTATTTTGAGAAAAAAATTCAGTAACCACGTCTGAAAATCAGCTTTTTTGCACAGTTTTTATTTAAACTTTGGCCGTTCGTATTGCACTCATACATTGAAAAAGTAAAAAAAAACAGCGTCAAAGAAACCTTGCACATGTAACGGAGATTCTAAATTACAAACATTATTACCAAAAACTAGTAAGATCAAAAAGACGTATTTCTTGGAACAAGTTTTGTGAAATCTCCGCGCGCCAATTTTCCTGCGATGTTATCGCGTTCTCACTCACTCGTTGGTTTTCGAGCGTTGCGTTAGTTGAAACAAAAAAAAATTCAATCACGCTCGCGTCGTAGTTCGCTCGATGGGGATGGGCGCTCTTAAGGCTTGTATACATGCCAATAACCTTGAGCATTGGGCCCGTACTGAATTTGTGGACGAGTGCGGGGTTGAAATAGACGCAGTCTTTAATCGCACGCATTTTTAATTTATTGTATTAAAAATAATACATATTTGTAAAAAGTAACAAAACCAAATCATTTTCCTTTGTATTGCAATGCAGTAGATATTTTTTTTCATACTCTTTTGACAAGAAATTAAGGAGTAAAATGGTTTCATCTCAATGATTTGGAGGTGATTTGACATTTTTTTTTCTTATTATGTGATACCGATAGTAAAATTGTGGCTAAACCAATCTACGTATCATATCATGTAGATTACTAACAATTTTTTACAGATGTAATTTCTCTGTAAATGCCGACGAAAAGTTGCTTCATCTGCATGCTTCTTTCAAGCTTTTTTCGAGAGAGCAGCCTTAAAGTTGACTTTATGTTGGTTAGAGCTAATCTCCAGAACTACTGACCTGATTCTGTAAATTCTTTCTCTAATAGGAAGCTACAGTACGGTCAACGTATCTTGGCGCGTCTGAAGTTAGCCGATTAGCTGCGCAGTATACAATTTCGATCCTAAACGTTCCATTGCGCAGCCAAACAGCTAACTTCAGACGCGCCAAGATACGTTGACCGCATTGTACATTATCCTAGAGTGCTATAAGCTATAATTTACTGTATAAAATAATAGGGATCCGTGAAACAATGCACGAAGTCGAAGTCGCGGACAAAAGCTAGTACGGTCAGCAACGAAAGTCGATTAACACTTTAGATTTTTAAATCATATTTTATTCTTGAGCGGAAGGAAATATGGATAGAATAGAAAATCGAGATAAAATAAACTCTTGACTATGACCTAAAGTACTGTAAAGTATTACTTACATGGTATTTGTTTTTGTGTCTTTTTAGAGTATATGAAAATGTAATAGTGTTAATCTACTTTTGTTGCGGACCGTACCTAGCTAATATTTTAAGGCCTTTTTCTCGAAAACATTCCACATATTCCACTTGATGCTAGGGTTTGACAGTTCACCTCAAGCTTACTTCACCAGAACTCACCGAGGGAGATTATTACAGAATTGCACTGGCGGTGGTTTCAAAAGGATTATGCTGCTGCCCGCACGATACAAACGTAATCTTTGTCATATTTTGGCCAATATGTAACCAAACTTGATACAATTTTGTAGAAAGAATCAGGGCATTGATATATGTAGCTTGGGAGTAGTTTTTGATCTAATCCCTAAACTGATTTACAGTTATTTCACCATTTGACTGAACCAGTTTAGGGATTTAATCAAATCACTAACAATTGAATGGAGTTGTTATTATAAAAACAACTCCGTTGCGTCATTTCCCTGATTTGACATTTGACGTGATTTGATCGAATTCCTTAGGGATTTCCCTCATCATCCGCTCAGCAGCCGTTGGTCTCGGCTGTCGTTCGTAGATCTTTGGCAGTCTTATGGGTAGTCAGAAGCTAGACAGCTAGACTTACCAAGGGGTATCGTGTTACGAAATAACTGTGTTGTGGAGGTCAGGTAGGTCGTCGGTTCATGTCATCATCATCATCATGTCAACCTTTAGACGCGCACTGCTGGGCACAGGTCTTCCCCAAGGTGGGTTCAGCCGTAGTCGCCATGCTTGGCCGATGCATGTGGTGTCGAGTAGATGTTATGGTACCTACTCAGAAGGACGCTGCTGCCCATCCTCTGCTCAATATCCCTCTGTCACCTACTACGACACCCACGGGTAGAAATGGGGTGGTGCTATTCGCGGCCAGCACCACACGGTTTCTCGAATTGTACCATTTCCCTGAGAAATATAATCCATACTTAATATTATAAATGTAAAAGTAACTCTGTCTGTTACGCTTTCACAATTAAACAGTAGAATCGATTTTGATGAAATTTGGTAAGAAAATAGCTTGAACCCCGGGGAAGGACATAGGCTAATTTTTTAATCCGTGACTTCGTCTGCATGCGCGAGAACCGACATTCACGCGGACGAAGTCGTGGGCAAAAGCTAGTACATCATAACTAAAAAAACTTTTCCCCAGTACAACTCTTTGAGTACCCTACGTTTAAATGATTTGACGGAACACTGAGCAAATATAAGCCTAGATAGATATAGTGACTTAAATTTTATCGAGTTCAGTTTCTTATTGACTAAAATTGGATAGTGTCAATAAGAAACTGAACTCGATAAAATTTAAGTCACTATATCTATGCTTTAACACAACGGTGTTAAAGCACGTGATGAATTAACCGACTATGGAAACCACGGATATCGATGGAAACTGATAGTCTGTTTTGTTTTAAACAGCTGACCAGATGGGCTTGTTGAACAGGTGTATCAACAGTATATTTTTGGTAAATGACCCCCACACATACCATCGACCAACACTTTTATACAAGTCCATATGGTAATTTGATACCACGTTAAAATCTTAACATTTTCTTGACCCTATAAAAAAACCATTAAAGATTTTATAATAGAACATGTTTTTCTAAACAAGTAAAGTAGGAAGTTTTTAGCAGTTGGTGGAGTACAATAATAATAGGTAGATTCAATAATATGCATTCTCTAAGAAATGCGATAGGTATTAAAATGGCGCCACGCGAATATAATATATTTTAGCGTGCTAAGACGTTGGCTGTGTTTATGTGTTGCAGAACAATTTTCCTTCAGAAGCAGACTATTAAACCATATCAACGTGTCACCCGCTCACGAACCGAATATTGAGCTCGACAAACGACGCTTTGTTACAACTTGATTTTACAAACCAACGAGCGATTTTGTGTAACATTTCATCTCTCTCTAGTGTAACGTGACTTTAGGCATTAGATACATTAGACATGCGTTGAAAACGTGTTTAAGTAAAGCTTCGCTACCTGTCTAGTAGTCGATTCTATATTTCAACTGCAATAAAGTTCTTATACAAAAACCGCCTCAAAGCTTGTATTATAAACCTTACACACATCTAACGATCAGCGCACTCAGACCAACAAAATGGTCGAGCAGTTTTTATTGATTAATTGAAAATGGACTAAAATACCGCGCGGCATAATGTCTCCCACACAATTTTCACCATGCTGTAGATTTATGTTTTTTAATTCATTATCAATTAATAAATGAAGACTGCTAAAGTATATTGCTGCGAAGCTGCGATGTTTGTGCTGACTCCAAAACGGAACTTCTCACAATAAAATGAAATATCCTCCTACAAAAAATAGCCTTCCTCACTGAAAATAAGACGAACTTAATTAATTTCCGATACAATCAATAGAGAAAAAAAATGAAGGTTAAAACAATTTTTCAATCAAAATCAAATAAATTAATTGATTCGATTTTATCTGCTTGTTTTCCTCTTGCATAGTGGCGTTCGAATGAAAGTGTATGTTCCAAGGTGACCGAGTGTGTTCTCCGCTAGACTATTTCGGGTCGTGGGTCAAGAGAATTAGTCAAGGAATGTTGTCGTCTTTTTTGATAATAGTACTAGCTTTTGCCTGCGGTTTCGTCCGCATGAACACTCTTACAGATCTCTACATTTTTTTTACATAATAAAATTTATACATAGCTTCCTATTAGAGCAAAATTTTATCGGATCAGCAGTTCCATAGATTGGCGCGTTTAAACCAAAAACAAACGAACTTATCAGCTTTTCAATATTAGTATAGAAGTATAGATAATGATATATTGTTGGACTATTTATCTGTTTCATTAGTCTTGGTTCAGTTTAAACGATAGTACCAAGTCTATTGTTTGATCATTTTAGCAGTTTAGTTTGATTGGATTGGATACATATTTTGTGTTATCTTGCATTTGTTTTGTCTATGACATTCTATTAATGCAAAATTAGTAATTTAGTGTACCTAGTTGCATAGGTATTTTGCATTATGATCTTTATGAATGAATAATCATGTAATAATATATTCTTTCAACCGAATATAATAACATTTTCCGTACCTAACCGAATTAGGTACGGAAAATTTTAATGGAGACTAGCCAGGAGATTTTATAGTACACAAGTGTGAGTGAGGTATACACAGGCGCACTCCTTAAGGGGCTATTAAACGACTTTTACAGATTTTAAACTGACAATCACGTCAAAATGTGCAGTGTAAATGATTTGAAAAAAATATATGTTAAACTAGAACATTCTCTTAATTACTTAGTAAGTGAATATTTTTAATTATATTCATATTATATAGTTTAATTAATACGTGAAGTTGTGTCTGACGCGGACAAAACATTGACAATCACACAAAATCTACCAGGTATAATTAAACGAAACTTACACCATCTTACAGACAATTTTATTATCTATCTTTTAGTATACGCCTTTTTTTTATTTTGAAAGAATACTACTACTATTTAATTTTTTCGACTAAACTTTGAGAGTTTTGGACGCAAAACTGATGCAGAACGGACGCAGTCTGCGTCCAAAACTTTCAAAATTTAGTCGAAAAAATTAAATAAAAGTAGTATTTTTTTAAAATTAAAAAAAGGCGTATACTAAAAGATAGATAATAAAGTTGTCTGTAAGATAGTGTAATTTTCGGATAATTATACCTGGTAGATTTTGTGTGATTGTCAATGTTTTGTCCACGTCAGACACAACTCCACGAGTTAATTAAACTATTTAATATGAACTTAATCAAAAATATTCGCTTTCTATATGATTATGAGAATGTTCTAGTTTAACATATATTTTTTTCAAATCATTTACACTGCACATTTTGACGTAATTGTCAGTTTAAAATCTGTAAAAGTCGTTTAATAACCCCTTAATACCAGATTCTCATAGTCCGACAGGACAGCAATCCGACACGACGGGTGAGATCAGGAGCAGGACGATTGAATTTAATGATGGAAAAATATGTGCCTGTGATAGAATAGTTGAAACTGAATCGTTTGTCTTGTTATGGGCATGTGAAGAGGTAGAATGAAACGCATGTGACCAAAAGAGTGCCAAATGAGTGCCAAATATAAATGTGAATGTATGGAGAGGAAGAGGAAGAAAAAACGTGTTGCGCCGACCCCAAGTAATATAGGATAAGGGCAGGAAGATGGTACCTAACCACTTTGCCTGACTTGACAATCGAGTTCAGACCCTCACGCTAAGCTGACGCGTTTGCGGTCGCGAAGCTAATGGAGCAGCAATACTTAATGTAATAAACGATTATCCTTACTTCCATACTATACTATCCGTACTAATAATATAAATGCAAAAGTAACTCTATTTGTAACGCTTTCACGATAAAACGGCAGAACCAATCATGATGATATTTGGTATGAAAATAGACTAAACCCTGGGAAAGGACATAGGCTACTTTTTAATCCGCGACTTCGTCTGCATCCGCGATTACCAATATTCACGCAGACGAAGTCATGGAAAAAAGCTATACTTAGTAATATCCATACTTATATAGTTATACTTATTATACTTACTAGATGACCCGACAGACGTTGTCCTATCATTAATTTTTCAATTTTCTTACCGTATGAACCTTCCGTGGATTTAATACCACAAAGTAAGTAAGGCTGCGGCGCGCCCGAGCAGAGAGACCACTCAGAACAAACCGCCATTTTACTCACGCACACATTGACAGTATGTTTATAGGCAATCTCAAGCAGTTTCAAGCAGACTTCAGACTCGACTGTCACGTTTTGTCTAAATGAATAAATGAACATTGACATTTCATGACGAACAGATTTTTTTTATAAAAACAATGCAGAGTTCCAACCAGTGTCAATAAAATTTCATATTGTCACAAATAAAACCTACAGAGTCAATACAGTAGCAGCCCTAGTGAGTCTAGCAAGTTTAGGTAATTCTTTTTGAAGATGGCGGGAGCGGTCCTTCTGTACCCTTTATATTTTGTGTCAGAAGCCAGAAAGTCTAGCAACAAGTCTTACCAAAGAATATCGTGTTACACGGTAACTATAGGTTGTGGAGAAAAGACAGGCTGCTTTTGCGCTTTTCTGGTCTGGTGGTCTGGTGTAAATGAATAAATATTTCAAGACCACAATTAACCAAATCAGTCCAGTCGTTCTCGAGTTTTAGCGAGACTAACGAACAAGGGTTAATTTTTATTATATAGACTAGCTGACTCGACAGACGTTGTCCTGTCAATAGATTTTTTAGTTTTCTTACCGTTTAAACCTTCCTTGGACTTCCACAAATATTTCAAGACCAAAATTAGCCAAATAGGTTAGTTTTAGTGAGACTAACGAACAACGATTCATTTTTATTATATAGAAGAAGATAGAAGATTACTTATTTACTTATTTTACTTATTACTTATTTACTTATTTTACTTATTATACCTACTTATTACTTATAATTACTTATTTACTTATTATATCCATACTAATGTTATAAATGCGATAGTAACTCTGTCTGTTACGCTTTCACGAAGAAACGGCTGAACCGATTTTGACAAAATTTGGTATGAAGATAGCTTGAACCCTGGGGAAGGACATAGGCTACTTTTTAATTGGCAGTTTTGTCTGCATCCACTATAACCGACATTCACGCGGACGAAGTCGCGGGCAAAAGCTAGTAATATTATAAATGCGACAGTAACTCTGTCTCTAACGCTTTCACAACGAAACGAATCGATTTTGATGAAATTTGGTATGAAGATGTCTGAACCCCGGGAAAGGACATAGGCTGCATTCGCGATAACCGACATTCACGCGATCGAAGTCGCGGCGCGCGGAAAAGCTAGTGTAAAATAAAAGTAGAAGTAAAGTTCTCTCTCGAACTCGATTAACGATTTTCTAAATGACAATGATTTATAAATTTATCCTAATGTAAATTCTTATTTAATATGGGCGCGTATTCGATTTAGCGCAACTCAAAATCCAAACGATTGCTAGAACGGCGTAGCAGCATTGACACACACTAGTACAATACAATGGTCGGTTTGTGGGCATCAGAAAAAAAAATATGCACGAAATAAGCACGAATCATTGAAATTGATCGGCAAACGACAGCGCGCGATGTTTTACAGTGCTTTTTAAAATAATTGTCTAAAATAAATGAGCTCGTTCATAAAATAAAAATATTAGTTATGTTTTTATTCAAATACTGGTGAAAAAAAATTGTCAAAGTGAACCGATTTTCTACTTTTTCAACATTATTTTTAATACATAATAGTAATATTTTCGTAATTTTGGCTCTGTAGCTGTCTTTATGACTATATATACTGTTGAAAAAACGCATAAAATAAAATATTTTGGCATATTGTAATGGTTGTATTCGTCCTGAAAGTTAACTCTGACGTCTATTTTCGTAAAACGGTATGAAAGAATTGTCTTCGCTTTAAAAAACCATAATTAAAAATTAGCTTTTACTCTGTAGCTGTCTAAATCAAGACTTAATCTTTCTAAAACTGTAAATTGTCTTTAAATAATCTGCTCACATAATTACGATATTGCTCTGGGCAAAACGCAAAAACATGGTGTTTTCGTCACGAATCGAATACGCGCTCTTAATTGTAATTTATTTACGCAATTTAACGACATAATAGCATATTCTTTTTGACTTGTAATTCATAATTTTGTATTTTGACACTTAGTTCGCCATTCATTAATGTTTGCATGCCTAATAGGTAGATTGTACAAGGATCACAATTTTATTGTTCATTTAATACCTCATGTCATGTACCTACAATCTATGCAAATAAATAAACTTTACTTTACTTTAATTTAAACTAAACGTTAGAAAATGTATGTATATGCGTAACTTAACTCGTTTAATAATTAGGTCTAGGGGTTGATATCTTACTGACAGATCAGAAATGTATTCATCGTCATCATCATCATCATTTCAGCCGAAAGACGTCCACTGCTGAACATAGGCCTTCCCCAAGTGTCGTCACATTTACCGGTCCCGTGCGACTCGCATCCAGCGGATCCCCGCAAACTTTACGCAAATGTATTCAGTAAAAGGTCAATTTCGCCTATCCTTGATACTGTAGGTATCAATGTGCCTAACCTTTTTCCAAGTATGACGACACGGTTGGCGCAGTGGCTGAGCGATCAACTGCTACGCAGCGTGTTGCGGGTTCGATTCCCGCCCAGGGTAAACATTTGTGTGATGAGCACTTGTGTTCGCCTTGTGTCTGGGCGTTGTTAACTATATATGTATGTATTTAAAAAAAAATGTATATGTGTATGTATATCAGCTGTCTGACACTCATAGTACAGGGTCTCCCTAGTTTAAGGTCAGAAGGCCGTGTGTGAAAATGTCCCCACATATAAAAAAAAAACTATGTTGAAGTCGGCTACCAGTTCAACCGGATGCAGCTAAATACCAGTGTTTAATATGGAGCAACTGCCTGCCTGCTCTCTACAACCCAGTTACTAGGTAACACGGTAACCCTTGGTACGACTGGTTATCAGACTTTCTGGCTTCTGACTACCCATAACGACTGTCAAAGATCTACGAATGACAGCCGGGACTAACAGCTTTACGTGCATTGGGTCTTGGTATGAAATGATGATAGTCGCCCATCCACGGACAGCTAGACCGCGGTGAGTTAATCGATCGATTTGTATGGCTTTTACTTAGCCACAAGTTCCTCTAGGTATACCTACTATTTAATTATGAATACAGGTAAATTCCGTAAAGTATGTTTAATACTCATTTAGACAGTATTAAACATGTTTTCAAAAAGGTCACACACATTTTATTGGTTAGCAACAATTTTTAGACAAGTCTTTTATCTGAAAAAAAGCTGATATGAAAAAAATGTGTCGTTGAATTTTAAGTAATACTTGTCAAACAGGTCCACTCTCTAAAAATAAAACTTTTCAGACCATTACCACTCTAGTCCGGTACTAAGCGCGTTAATGTACTAAAATGTTTTTATTTTTACACTTTTTTATTTCTGTGAATATTTTACACCTAAAATTCTCATAAAGCTAGAGTAGCACTCGTGTAGCGTACATTCTAATTTGTTTCCAAATGTAAACTATTTTAAGCAGTAAGTATACATTTTTTTTCTTCTTCTACCTGAACTAAATATTTGGTAAAAAGGTCTTGTTGGAATGGTTCGGAGCGAGGCTTTACTTAAAGATTAGATTTTTATCTTAGTACCTTCTTCTTAATTTGAGTAAGCAAACACCTACCCCTTATGTTCAAATAAAAATTGACTTTACCTTTTGGTAATATTAGTGACCTGTTAGTCGCTCCATGTAAAACACTGGTATTCAGCTGCATCCGGTTAGACTGGAAGCCGACCCCAATTTAGTTTGAAAAAGGCTAGGCAGATGATGAGTGAAAATTAATTAAATTATAGGTAGTACTATAGAAACAGTAAAGCCTTTTTATTTTTTGTGTTTGTAAAAAGTATCTTTGGAAGTTCTGGTCCGTACATAAATAATATTTCACTGATAGTAGAGTACACTGTTGCCGAGTGACTTCCGCGCGGATGAAGTCTGGGCAGAAACTAGTATACAAATATATAAACAGATATACGGTAAACCATTGTTTCATAATAAACACAGTAATAAAGAGGAGCTGTCAACAATGACGATAATATCCAGGTTACATATAAGCTTCGTTTCATTAAAATGACGACACGCCGAAGCTTTGTTACAGAATAGTTAAAACAGAAAGCCAACTTCATCCAAACAGCGAAAATTTACGAATAATTAGACATGCTTCACGTACACTGGCAACTGCCATTCATTAGAGAGAGACTGACTGATAGTTAAGTACTTTCAGACAATGCCCTGGATTAACTGGCCACTCTTAGAAAGATGAAGAGAGGGAGTGGTTAAGTAATTCAGGGCACTGCGGCCTGATCTAAAGGGAAACCAGCTGGGCAAACGTCCGAAGCGGTGAAAATGACAGACGGCATAATTAAAGGGCGTTGGAGGCTACTTAAAAAAGTAAATTTTATGAATATTGTAATTTATAATGTTAGTATTCATTAGTGTTATTAGTTAAGTACTAACATAGGTTAAGTCTATTATTACTAACCCAATGAATCTTTGTTGTCTGAATAAATAAAATTATATTATTATTATTATTAAAATAAAAAAATAGCTCTAGTAGACAAACATAAAATCAATATTACAATTCCAACAAAAATTACACACAACAGCATATGCCCAGCCTTTTCGGCTTCCAGTCTAACCGGATGCAGCTGAATTTTACACAGTTCTGACGCGAACTCGTTCATTAGGATTGAATTTGATTGGACTGATTTTGATCATCTACTTTTGCTGTTGACTGTACGCATGCGTCTATGTGTGTATCTGTCGTCACACGTTGCATGGTTCTAACCTTCTGTACCTATCTAATTCGTGGCTTTAGGCTCGAGCCGTACTGATTACAACACTAGGTGATTAACGAAACTCTTGACTCAACTATGCCATTATTATTAGGCTGTATAGGCTGTTACATATTTTGTAATGTTTGAGAGGATTTTGCGGTTAAAGTTTACATACAATGAGTACGCAACAGTAAGTAAATATAATTAATATTCGGCATTCTATTGAGACCACTCCTACTTACGGGCTTAGAATCTCTCCGTTTCGCCATTTTCGCCTTGACCTCGTCAACTGTTACTCTGCGATCTTTATCTTCTTCGTTTCCTGAAGATACTGACGATAGGAGTACTGGTTTAAGACCAGGGTCTTAAGGGAATGTGGGATCGACGATTCAAAGATATGACATAGCTTCCCGAATGCCGCCCAGCCCAAGCGTAACCTTCTTTTCGCCTCCTTCTCGAAGTTGTGCCGCCCTAGTTGTATATTTTGGCCAAGATATATGTATTCTTGCACAACCTCGAGAATAGTGCCATTTACGACTACGGGTCTCGGGAAGACATGACGATTGTACATGATTTTATTTCTATCTCCTTTTTCAAAATGATTATAGACGCGGGAGACCTGCATTCCACCACTGAACTCCCCGCGGGAAAAGCAAGCACCCTACCATTTTATCCCGAGGGTGTCGTAGAAGACGATTAAGGGAAAATTCGGAAGTCGGCCACGGAAGCCACCGTGAACTCAACCACTTCACTGCGATCCCCAAGACGCCTGCCAACCGTGGAGATTGTGGCAAACCCCACCTTATAGGGGCCTTTGTTTAACAGTGGACGTCTTCTGACTGATAATGATGATAAACGTTTGTTTAACAATTGGACATACCTGACTAGATTTGTATTTTTTAGGAAATTAATTATTTCAGTATCTTCCTTTTAGATTAGGACCATTATTCAAATTAGGTTTGGTATATTCATCAAGATTAAATTTTTCCTCATTTAGGTTACCTATAACAAAAAATCCCCCGTAAATTAATCAACAATTGCTAGTCTTTGAGAAGCTCCAGGATCCTATCCAGCAGTGGTTGTTTCCCGGTTAACTTTGACAAAGGTAGTTGATGATGACTAAGTCCAAAAGAGATATTCTCCTAGTAGCGTTCAAAAGGAAAAATCAAAATTGTTTATTCTCAGACAACAATGGTCGAATCCATAGTGTTAGTTATAAAAATACTTAAAAACTGTGTTAGTAGATTGACAAATATTACACTGCATTTTGATACATCACCCTGCACCTCTCACATGCAGTGTGATGAACCGGTTGAACACAGACGCGTCCTATGATTTTCAGGATACCGTTGTAACTCCCCCGCATAGCCCTCATGACCGACGCTATTTTCTTTCGTATAATGGCATAGAAATCATCTACATGAGCGTCGGCAAACAAGCCTGAAGCACTGCAAAACGGGGAGGCGCAACAGTGCCCTGAAAATGTTAGCCTATAGTAGTCACGGTAGAGTAGTGGTAGAGCTATTTGTGAAGGAGCTCGTAGTACTACGAACAAGGTCAGAATAAGGTTCAGAAGTGTTCCGTTTTTAAGGGTATGTGTGCATGGGTAACTACAGGTACATGAGTCATTTCAACTTTGCTTCTGGGATGGCAACGTACACCAGGTGGACTTGCCTTGTCCTTACTTCCTTACTTTTAGGATTCCGTACCTCAAAAGGAAAAAACGGAACCCTTATAGGATCACTTTGTTGTCCGTCTGTCTGTCCGTCTGTCTGGCAAGACCCCTTATCTCGGGAACGCGTGGAGGTATCGAGTTGAAATTAAAACCATATACTCAAGTCTACGGTTCCTTGAAGCTGCCAGGAAATCAAACTTCTAAGTTAACGTGAAAAAAAAGATACGGCCGTTTATACCGCAAAAAACGTATATTTCGACACGCTCAAAGGAATCAAAATTTATAGGGTACTACCGTTGACCTAAAACTATGAAAGGCAAGTAATATCGTCTTATACTACACGTATAGGGAAAAGTCGCAAAACTATACATTTGCAATTAAGTCATAAAAAATATAGTTTATATTTACAGTAGGTAAGTACGTAATGAGTCATCGAGGTAGGCGCGGTTATAATTGTATTGCATGGGTGACCAAATCACAAAATTTGGACGGAACCCTCGGTGGGCGAGTCCGACTCGCACTTATATTATAAATGAGAAAGTAACTCTGTCTGTTACGTTTCCACGATGATACGGCTGAACCGATTGTAATGAAATGTCACATGAAGATAGCTTGAACCATGGGGAAGGACATAGGCTACTTTTTAATCCGCGACTTTGTGTTTATCCGCGATAATCCTGCTTTCCAAGGCACAGAGGGAACTCGGTATGTAAGGGGTGGTCACCCATCCACAGAGCGACCGCGGCTAGCGTAGCTTAACCTTTGACCGATCGATCTGTAAGGCATTAACTTAGCCACGAGCTCCTCATGTTGATTCTCCCTACTTTGTATTTAATAAGTCGATAGATTACAGCAATAAAGTGTTTGATTATTTCGATGAAACTTAGCGATTAAAATACTATTAAACTTCAAACTTCAAGAATGTAACTTTCTGAATTTATTTTGACATTTGAGTGATATCTAGATATTTCAAGTGCCAATCGTTCACCAATGATTGGCATTGAACATGTTTATGATGGAGCTATGAATTACATCATACTATTTTATATTGTTTAGGTATTGAAAATAACAGAATGGATAAAAAATAAAAATAATATGTCTAATTACAATAAATATTACATTATTGTAATTATACACGAAAGGAATCAGTTGAAAGTATTAAAAAAAAACAACAGAACCTTACAACAAAGTCTTGTGACTATTTAATTTAATTTAATGCTTCTGACATTCTTTATGTGTTCTTCATTACCTACTATACTCTATTTAAAATAGCATTAGACAGAAGCTAAAAAAGGTTCTTTTTAATGCACACTTTGTAACAAAAGTACAATAAACGATGGTAAAGTTACGATAGACACCGAATTTATTATAATATATTTTTACAGTAGCTTCGCGCGTATTTGTAACCATTTTAATAATTTATCTTCTCAAATTATGTGGTTTTCATTTAGTTGTATATTTAATTCTAATTTAAAAGTACAGTGTCAATGGTAAAAACCTAACAGAAGCAGGGATGAACAAAACCCGGAACGTTATTCGTTTCACTGTAATTCTACCTAATTTAAAATTTTACCTTATCATTTAAAGACTTTTATTCTGTTTATATTATTATACGTTCATATTTCGATCTTAGATCTATTTATCAAAATTATATTAAAATAAGTTTAATTTAAATTGTTTTAACTTATCTTTGAAATAAAATGCTTTGCATTCCTGCTTCTATGAGCCTCTTTTTTCTAATGCTATTATAAATGGAGTAGAATAATAAGTGAATGATACCCTCTTCTAGAATTTAAGCTTTTTAGTTTTGTTACTGCTCGCTGTACTTAATAAATAAGTATTTTTAGGGTTCCGTAGCCAAATGGCAAAAAAACAGAACCCTTATGTCATGTCTGTCTGTCTATCCGTCCTTATGTCACAGCCACTTTTTTCCGAAACTATAAGAACTATACTGTTGAAACTTGGTAAGTAGATGTATTCTGTGAACCGCATTAAGATTTTCACACAAAAATAGAAAAAAACAATAAATTTTGAGGGTTCCCCATACTTAGAACTGAAACTCATATTTCTTTTTTCATCAAATCCATACGTGTGTAGTATCAATGGATAGGACTTCAAAAATGATATTGAGGTTTCTAATATTATTTTTTTCTACACTGAATAGTTTGCGCGAGAGACACTTCCAAAGTGGTAAAATGTGTCCCCCCCCCCCTGTAACTTCTAAAATAAGAGAATGATAAAACTCAAAAAATATATGATGTATAGAGGCCAGCACATCAAGCTACTACAATCTGTCAAATTTCTTCAATAGATTTTTAACTTTATTGCAAAATTATAAGGTTTATATTTAATTGGGAAAATTTGACAGGTATGGCTTGGTGTGCGTCTGTACATTACCATGTAAACTTCCACCAAAAATTGGTTTGAACGAGATCTGGAAAGTAGTTTTTTTTAATACGTCATAAATCGTAAATCGCAATTTACCTTTCATTCAATCAACTCAAATATAAAAATCAAGCCTATATGGGCTCGCATATAGTTAGATCTAAATCCCATCATTTAGGTACCTAATTATTATAATGTTTACTTAACAATAACTTAATTTAAAAACAAAAAATACACTATTATTAAAACATCGATCAAAGTTACAACGAACTACAAGAACTTTTATATCATGTTACGGAACCTTTCATGGACGAGTCCGACTCGCACTTGCCCGCTTTTTTTTCTACTTATTACTTACCGGTCTTTTCAGGGCGTAAAAGTACTTATTAATAACTCTGCTATATCTGCTTTAGATAAAAACGTTACACTAGGATTTTATCCAAAATCATGAGTGCCTTTACAAGCATATAAACTCACATACACAAACGATCAGACCCGGAACCACTACCTGTACACCGTACAAATATTAACTGTAATCAGCTGTGCCTTACAAAAATTCACATCGCGATCAAAATCAATGGAACACCTGTTTTTTCTGTTTCGAAGTTGATCCCGTTATAGAAATTGTTCATATTCATTAGAACCTCTGACAGATCAGTAGCCAGTGAAAAGTCAGCCTGTATACCTAACCGCATCTGTGTAACCATGGAATAGATATATGTGTGTAACCGACATAGTTTTTTTCTTATTCACACTGTAGAACTTTTCCCTAACAACACAATCATGATTTTTAAATAATAATATCTAACATTTCCTACTAAACATACGATAAGTATTAACCACCTATTATCACCACTTTGTATTCAATTTTCTTTAAATATTCACACAAAAATAAGTTTCCACGTTTTATATAACATATTTTTCTTTAAAACACGTTTTTCGTTTGTTCAAATCGAAAATGTCAAAGGCTGATGTTAAGACGTTGAAAAAAAAAACAAAAGTTGACCTTTCCTGCCGGTTAAGTTATTTCATATTGATATTCCTGGGAATGTGTATATAAGAAACTTAAAATCATCTCCAGCATTAGATTGAACTTGTAGTTCGAATAAGCAACACCAAAATGGTAAGTGCGATAATAGAATATTAAAAGATTTTGTTTCGTGTACTAAAAATAGCAAATGATAAATAATTATTAGTGATGTAATAATGTGTTCGGTTATTATTCAAAGTTCTTTTTTGTGAAGATTTATTTAATATAATTATTTGTTGTTTTCAAAGTTTAACAATATGAAATGTAATGAATATTATCATCTACATTATATTATTATTATCATCTGATTTGTAAGATGCGTAACTAATGTATAACAGTAATGATACAGACTCAAGATACAAGTGAATCTGAAATAATTCGTGTGTTAGTTAATGGTATAACAACATAATGAATGGCGCAATACTTAAAATGTCAGATTGCTCATTTATTACATACTTTGACTTCTTCATTGAATACTGTTTGCTTTGTTATTTTATCTATGTTTTAAAGTTGACATTGACCGCTATTTTCTTGTAATTGTTGATCAAAACTTCTCAAGATACGGGAGAAGGCTTTATTTGCAATTATTTAAATAAATAGATGATAGTAAAAATTTGATGATTAAAACTCGTGCCGTCTCTGTATGAATAGAGACCTTACGTTGCAGTGGGACAATAATAGGCCTTTATTTCATCAATATTCATTGAAATTATTTAATTAAATATTAAATAATTACAAAAAAAAAACATTTAGAAATATGATAAGGAAAATTTATTGCAATTGCTACAAATTCCGAATATTCACATGTATAAAAACAATTTTCCATACAGAAATCCTTTGTCATTGCCGTTTGCATCTTCGCGTGCGCTTACGCCACGTCGATCGACGGAGACGCGCAGGTCTTGCGCAGCGACTTCAATCAGTCACCCGACGGTAACTTCCAGTACGGCTACGAGACCGATAACGGCATAAATGGACAGGCTGAGGGCAGGGTCAAGGCCGTCGGAAAGGTGAGCTTGCGTCCAAATCATCTATAAAGTAAATATGTATGTATAGACACCAGCATATCAAGTCATACCAAACTCTCAAATTTTCCCAATTGAATATGAACCTTATTCTTCTGGCATAAAGTTGAAAATCTATTAAAGAAATTTGGTAGATGGTTGTAGTTTGATGTTCTGGTCTCTGTAAGTGATAACTTTATTTTCGATTCGTTTGGTTAAAACCCTCGGATCATGGGGTCCGAGTGCTCCTCTACATTTTTAGGAAATTTCCAAAAGGTCGGTTGACACTTGCCGTGATCCATGAGCCTCGGTCAGAGGTTAAGCATTGCCATTCAAAGTGGCAATACCAGTCTCTTGGGCACATTCCCAGATGTGGAGGAATTTTTTGATGCTGTATTAGTTTTTTTTAATTGTATAGTTTATAGGTATTTATTTTTTATTTTTCGTGTAGATATTGCACATTGTGCAGAAGCCTTATTTTACGTATTTATTATGTATGTTACATATCTTTGGAGATTAATTGTGTGTGTGTCATTTAGTATTTCCAAGTGGATTAGAAAAGTAAAGCCTTTTATTTAAAATCATTTGTCTATGCTGACAGTTCAGAAATCTCAACTTTAGTCAACTGTCAGGAGTTATATAAATTATGATTCATGGCAATTCTTTCACTATTATATTTAAAATAATCTCTTCTTTTTATTATTGTATTTGCTTATGTACTTTGTTAAAGTGTCATAAAAAATGTTCATATACTGAGTGACGTCAACGCTGAAACGTCAAAACTGACCAAAACCATCTGTTGCAGGACGAGGTCGCTCTTGAAATAACTGGCTCCAACAGCTACCAATCACCTGAAGGAGAGACTATCTCCTTGACATACGTTGCCGACGAGAACGGATACCAGCCCCAGGTCAGTCCATAATACAGAATCAAACAGCAGATAGGCCGAATGGTCAACACCAATTCCGTATGGTGATTTCGGCCAAAATATAATGCCTTCGTCCGGGAATTAAACATGTGTTATTCGAACGGTAGTCAAATTAGAAGCATTATTTAATACTGCACCAAAGCTTTAAATCATTGATGATCGTAAGCATGGTAAAAAAACCCAGAAAAGAACTGACTTTCGACAGATCTTTCCAGGGGCCTATTTAATAAAAATGACAATGACACGGTGACAGGCGACAATTCGACAATCTGTAAAATTTTTGTTTAATAAAGATTATCAGTGGCAAATTTGTCACGGTGGAAAATCTACAAATTTGTCGACTTGTCGTGACAATTTGACATATTTCTGTTTAATAAACAGTTTCTCTTGACAGGCGACATGTGACAATTTGTCCGGAAAAACTTGTCAAATTTGTTTTATTAAACACTTGTTTGTCATGATAGGTGGACATATTTGTAGAATTGTCAGAAATTTTCGACAGGACAATCATCTAATGTCAAGGCAATTTGGTAGTTACATTACCTAGTAAGACTAATCTTAAAAATGGTGTTAACGTCGTCGACGGATAGCAGTAGTAGTGAAAAAGAATATTTGGTGGAAACTGTACGAATTTAATAAGTTTTATATAGTGAGTAATTATCACTAAATTTGCCGAATAAAACGCCTCTAGTTTTATAGATAAGGTCTAAAATCGTTAATTTGGGGTCTATTTCAAATAGCAAACCAAAACAAAGTTCAAGTCAAAACACGTAAAATTGTTATATTATTTAATATTACCCTCATGTTCTCTCATATGCAAGCCTCGATATTGTAATTTGACAAATATGTCAGAAAAAGACAAATTTGTTATTTACTATGACAAATAGGTCAAAAAATATTTTTTCAGTAGTAGACAATTTTGTCAGTATTTACCTGTTGCATTTGGACATAATTATCATCTTTATTAAACGGCACTTGTCGTGACAATTCGACTTATATGTCAAAAATTTACAAAATTGTCGGATTTTTACGTTTATTAATAAAATAGAGGCCTATTTAATTAATAAACGTGACAATCCGACAATTTTATATTCGATCTTTATAAAAAGTTAAATTACGTGAGAAAAATCAATAAGTTATTCCTTAAACTATTCATCCTGCGGAATAACTTTTGTTTGTAATTCGTCTCCGTAACATTCGGTAGTTTGATAAAATAGTCTAGGCACAAAAAATTAATGGGACATGTTTTGAATCATTATTAAGATTTCCAAAAGCAGTTTAGTCTGACCTTTTATTGGAAACGAATGTCTTCAGATTTAGGCCAAAAGGTTATACCTAGTAAAAAATATGTAAAGATAGCTATCAGGTTTGGCAACATATTTTGTTTAAAAAAAAGATGTTCGGTTTTACACTTAGTCTTGGTTACTTCTGAAATCTTTTTCTTACACATATTGCTATTTTAATTGTAAGCTGTGAAGTTACCCGAACTAAATAAAAAAATAATAAAAAAAAATGACAACAACATAGGAATAGGAACTTACGTAACAGTCACTTCTCAAAAAAAGTCTAGGATTTTGACTTATGCAGAGTTCTTCATAAATGTACAGACGCCAGCACATCAAGTCATACCAAACAGTAAAATTTTCCCAATCGTATATGAACCTTATTGTTTTGCAATAAAGTTGACAGATTGTTGTAGCTTGATGTGTTGGCCTTTATACCAGAAATGTTTTATTTTGGTGTTTAATGCATTATTTTTCTTCAACAGGGTGCCCATCTACCCACTCCTCCCGCACCTGAACCCATCCCAGAGTACATCGCCAGGGCTATCCAATACATTGCAGAGCACCCCTACAAAGAAGAATAAATAAGTAGCAACTAAAGATAACCAAACGAAGCCAACGTACAATGTTACTTGAGCAAACCTGCAATAAAGCGTAAAATGGCTTTAACAACTTAATTTTTTTGTTAATTTTTTGTTTCTAGACAATAAATAATGTAAAAACGTTTACCAAATGTGTTGTTTTACTACATTGTTGTGTTGTACTCACAGATCTAATTTTACAGAGTTGGGGATACACTCACACCTTTTCTCATTTTAGTTATATCTCTTGCCCGGTGAAAAATACAGGCCATTATCAGACTATTATAAGATTTTTTTTAATGAAGTGTATTTACCTGGCTTGTAAAATGCCGGGACGAAAAAGAGCTTTTAAAACCTGATTTTATTTGGTCTCTATCCGGTATAAAAAAAGTTTGCCCAAATCAGATGCAATGATTATCATCACTTCATCATGTCAACCTTTAGACGCCCACTGCTGAGCATAGGTCTGCCCCAAGGGGGGGTTCAGCCGTAATCGCCATGCTTGGCCGATGCATGTTGGCGATCGCAGTAGGTGATATGGTACTCAGAAGGACGCTGCTGTGGGCAGCAGCGCACAGTACCACCACGCTCCTGCTCCATGCCCTCGGTGTAATGCCTGTGTTGATGACGGAACTAAATAGCTTTACAAGTTCAGTCAAAACAGGAGTTCCTCCTGCTTTGAGCAGCTCTGTGGTTATCCCGTCATACCCCAGAGCTTTGTAGTTATGAAATTATCCTAGAGCTATTCTAAGCTCACCCATGTCAATGTTGGGAAACTCGGCTATTAGGCGGCATGTGATTCTGGCTCGTGGATCATCCGCGCCTAGGCCTAAAGTGGACATGTTTTCGGCAACACCCGCGGGTAGAAATGGGGTGGTGCTATTCGCGACCGGCATAACACGGCAGATTATTTGATTTATTATCACTTACATAATTATAAAGCTGAGTTTTGGTTCGTTCGGGCTGATCTCCGAAACTACTGCTCCGATTCTGTTAATTCTTTCGCCAATGGGATTCTACGTTATCTCTGAGTACTATAGACATATTAGATTGTATACAAATTAGGGATCCGCACAAAAATTCACAAGTACGAAGTCGCCGGCAAAAGATAGTAAAAATAATCAAATTCCACCAAAACTAAAATACTTATAATGTCGTAAGGACACTGATTTGTACCATTTTATTAGGCAAATTGTTAATCGATTATGCAGATGCTAGGCTTATTAAAATAAATTATAAAACAACCAATCGATTATTCAAATATATTCCGAAATTAGTCAACGATAGGGATAGAAACAATTATTTTAAAATACTGAATAATTCTTTAATAAAGTATTTGCTGTAATAATATAAGATTACTGAATCTTATTAATTTCTTAAATTATCTTTTTAAAGACCTTTTTATTATCTCAATTGATTATTTAATTAAATTAATTTGATATTAAATAAACCTACCTATGATAAAGTGTGTAAGTCAATCGAGTCCTAAAGAATTTATTTAAAGACATACGAGTTTATTTTATTAGATATTATTCTACTTCCTACTAAGTACTAATATAATAAAAGTATGTGAGGATAAATAAATGGATGAATCATCATCATCATCATTTCAGCCAAAAGACGTCCACTGCTGGACAAGGGCAATAATGTTGTACTAAATTTCATTATGACCCGCTGGTCATTAATGTGATTTGAATTTGGAACATAAACTAGAACTCGCATACGAACATTCACCATTAAGATCTGCCTCAGATTATGAAACAAAAGGCAGATAGACCGCGCGGAACACTGAGAGTGAAGCCAAAAAAGAAAATATAAATTCAAAAGCGAATACCTAAAACGCGCTTCGTGCTGTACTGACACGAGTCAGCATAGCACGAAACGCCGCATCGTTAAAAAAAAACAAATGAAAATACAAACACAAATTCAAAAGCGAATACAATCACGTGATTGTAGGTATTCGCTTTTGAATTTGTATTTGTATTTTCATTTATTTTTTGTGTGTTCAGTGTTCCGCGCGATCTATCTGCATTTTGTATCATAATCTGAGAGATCTGCACTAAAAAATATTTTTTTCGAAAATCGAACTGGCCACCACTAGTAGAATATAAATAAAAGAAAAATAGAGCACAAATTAAAAAGAGGCGCGAATCTTAGATTATTAAACAAAACGCAAATAGACCGGCCGGAACACTGAGAGTGAAGCCAAAAAAGCAAATACAAATTCAAAAGCGAATCCTATTCCTTACCTACAATCTCGGGATTGTATTTGCTTTTTTGGCTTCACTCTCAGTGTTCCGCGCTGTATATTTGCCCTTTGTTTTATAATCTGAGGCACGAATACTGAAAATTGCTTTGCTTTGTTAATACAACAAATTACATATCAGCAAATTCTCACAAAACAGTCGGGTGACAATAGTGATTTGACTCCGGAGTACATTAATTCCGAATTTAACCCATTGGTATTACCAACAATCTACTCTTAATAAATTCTAGTACTATTGTTTTTATTGTCTCGTAGATGGTGTGAAAAGTAGAGTATGCTCCTCGGGGATAAAGGTGCCTTCGTCTTGGGCGACCTTGAATCCCAAGCTGCCCTCAGGATTCTTATCTTAACTCCCTCGCTTTGCTCGGGAGTTAACTCTAAACTCCCTCGCTCCGCTCAGGAGTTAACGCTAGAATCCTTCGTTTTGCTCGGGATTCAATACGGCGCCCGCTACATAAGACACTACTTTATCCCCTTGATGCATAATCTACTATTTTGCCCCGTTTTTGTGTTCCCTTGGGATAATTTAAAACTTCAGTTTAATTACACAAGTAAAACAAGTAGTTTTTACTATAACTATTAAAAGTTAAAGTATGTACTTACAAAAAAAAATATTTTGTAGGTAGGTACGGTCGAACAAGCTAATTGGTTTACAGGCAAAAATATTCATCATTCTACCACACTAACAATTTATTCATTTTTTTATCTTTAGTACGTAGGTACCAGGGATACTTATATGATAAGAAAATGGAATACAATAAAATACTGTGAGTATAGAAGAAAGATGAATATTTTTGCCTGTACTGTGTTACCTACTTACAATGCACTTGCGGTTGGCCGCAATGCGGCGTGTCGTAGCGGCGTGTCGCAGCGGCAGGCCCTATTGCGGCTAACCGTATCGTCTCGGTTCTATTGCGGTCCGCCGCATGTCGTCGTCAATTACTAGCATTTCTTTTCCATTATATTGATGGCTATATGCGGTAGCAATTACAAATTCATAACAATAGATGTGCGGCCCGCCACAGCTCCAAGACAACCGGAGATGTTGACGTGTAACCGCAACTCAGTGCGTTGTTATCATGCAGTTTTATATAAAAATTGTAATGCGGGCTGCCGCAAGTGCGTTATAGGTAAAAAGGTTGCTGGTCGAAACCATTGACCAAATGTTTCTTCTAAACACTGGATTAGTTCTATAAAGCTTATTGAATCTAGAAACATTAGTGTTATTTTCATCCGACTTCAAAAAGAAGTTCGTAATCGTCTGTCAGGTATGTTTTTTTTTAAATTTTATTTATTTTTTGTTATTTGTTACGCGATATCTCCGGCAAATGTAAAGCTATTTTGAAAATTCTTTTTTTGATGGATAGGGTATGCCTCAAGGGTCCCATATAAATGTCATCGAAATTGATTGAGCACTGTTTACAAAAAAACGACAGAAAGCAATAAAATATACATGGATGATGTTGTAATGTTCTCACCTTATACTTTTAATCTCTGTTTTGACTGTGTTGCCATTTCTTAATAGATTTGGATGATAAGGAAGTAAGTACTAAAAAGCGAAAAATAAAAAAGCATTTTTGCAAAAAAGACAACAGCCTTCAAAAACCAATAAGTGAAAAATAACTTTAAAACAGAACGCACATGACTTTAGTTTCGTGAGTCGGTGGCAATACAAAACAACAAATAGAACAGCCAAGCCACCGACTTCAGAAACTAAAGTCATGTGTGTTCTGTTTTAAAGTTTTCACTTTTTGGTTTTTGAAGGCGGTTGTCTTTTTTGTAAAAAAGCTTTTTTTTTTTAAATTAAGGCAGGCCGACGTGCTATTAGTTCAATACAGTTTTCCTCTCTCTCCCTCTTTAATTTAAAAGAATCTCCGACCTCTAGTACACTGTACTACACGAGAGTATATACTTTGATACGGTACCGTAACAGCTCAGTACGGTCTGAGCTCTTATTGCAGTACCTAGGTACATTCATCACAGAACATAGGCCTCCATTAACGGTCACGACCACAGGTCACAACACGTGGCACGATGCCATTACCACATCATTAGTCGGTCACATTGTTGACCACAGCGAGGCCGGAGTGATGCCATTAATTTACAGGTGGTTGTCATCTCCTGATGTTTATGTTATCCTACTGTTCTACTATCCTACTACTATTTTAAGCGCAATAGTTTGTGAGTATGTAAAGGTGAATGTTTCTTTCTCTTTCACACTTAAAACGGTGAAACGGAATAAGCACGAAACCAACATAAATTGAATGGAGGCTTTATATTGATGCTGTCACTTTCTTTTTGATCCAAAAAATAAGGAATGGCATGAATTTAAATTCTCCGACTAATGTTGATTTTGTGCAACTCAACGGTAGACATCTAGCTTAACCGATAGGATATTTTTTATCCCATAAGTCTAAGCATACGAACTCGCGGGCAGACACTAATATTCAAGTATTATTATAGACAAGCTGATGCCCGTGACTTCGTTCCCGATGTTTAGCCCGGTGTTTTAAGATAATTTCGCTAAGCAAGAAAGCATAGAGGACAAACGTTCAAAGATTAATTTTCATATATATGGAAAGTACCTACTACTAAGTTATGCGCTCCTAGTACTTGGGCATAAAAGAGCTGGGAAACTGGTGACTTTAACTGAGTCATGATTCTCTGGTATAGACAGCGTCAGCATAATGCGTGGGCGGTAAGCAACTGATGACGCTGTACGCCTGTACTAGAGTCGTGTCCATAGAAATCTATTCAGTACAGTAATTTTTCTCAGCGTTAAAATCCCCTTTAAAGTTTCGTCCCGATTCACCCCTTCATTCCTTTTCACCCCGTTTTACGGTACGTAGTTTTTACGTGAAAGAGTAACAAACATTCATTCATCCGTCTACACAAACTTTCGCATTTATAATATTAGTAGCATAAACGGAACAGAAATAATATTAAAAATCTTCCACTATAATGTAGTGACGGAAATCATCATCACCGGTGCTGATAAATTGAGATGCAGCTGTCATATTTGAATGATTACTCCTAAATTAATGCTATGTTATTTACAGCAACAAAAACTCGGTAGAGAACCTTCAAATCTGCCGATGGTACAACCTGTTATTATTCGAAACAACTTAAACTGCATAGTAGTTTGAATTTACATTATAATGCTGTGTACAGACTTGGCGTGATTTACAATAAATATAATTATGTATAATAATCAGCAAGTTTTCTTTTTAATAAATTATTGAAAACACCTTCTGCCCAGCCTTTGCCCATCTATGTTGGGGTCAGCTTCCAGTCTAACCGGATGCAGCTGAATACCAGTGTTGTCCATGAAGCGACTGTCTGTTTAGCATCCCTTGGGAGCCGGAAAGCAGAAGATAGCCAAGCAAGATACCCATGACGACTGTTAAAAAAAATTAAAAAGACCAACGACTTTACGTACTTTCCGAAGCACGGAAAACTCGGTATGAAATGGATGGTCACCTATCCACGAACAAGTAGTCGGCAGGCGGCAGGCGTAGCTTAACCATGAACTACTGAAAACACTCATCATCATCATCATCATCATCATAATCATCGATGTCCCTACGGTATAGCGAATCACCCTTCGCCGATGGTACGGTTCGCCGAAATCACTCTTAGTCGACGGTTGGTTCCATGAATGAATCCTTCGCCGATAGAACTATTCGCCGATAACATCGTTCGTCAATGGTCACTTCAGTAGTACGGTATAGGGTGATTCGCAATACCGTAGGGAGCTCATCATCAGGTGTCCCTACGGTATAGCGAATCACCCTTCGCCGATACTACGGTTCGCCGAAATCATTCTTAGTCGACGATTTCATCATCAGCTGAAAGACGTACACTGTTGAACGAAGGCCTCCCCATAAAGGGTGGGTTTTCCATAATCCCCACGCTTGGCAGGCATCTTGGGGATCGGAGTGAACTTGTTAAGCTCGGAAACTGCTGTGCCCGACTTCCGGATTTTCCCTTAGTCGCTTTCTACGACACCCTCGGGAAAAATCGCTTGAAAACACTTTACACGATATTTTAATAACATACAAATTAACAAAAACTGGTTAGCGTTTTTCACACAGTTAGGTGAAAAAAACATGGTTATTCATTCTTGGCCTCGTTTTCTCCTTGGTTCTCTATCCATTTGCATTAAATTTAAAGACCTACATAACTTAGCATATTTTTGATTCTCGTAATTATATTTTCGCATAAAATTATTTACGCATAACAGCCTACGCATATTTTTTATAAGCATAATTTCAATTTAATTTCTTTAATCGTAATAATGATTAAAGAAAATGAAAAAAAAAAATAATTTAAATAAATTTATTTTTAGCATGCATGCAGCAAGCAGGCAAACATGTTAACACACATACACCACGCATACAGCAAGCATGCATCATGGAAACAAGCATGCAGCATGCAAGCAATCATGCAGCAAGCAGGCATGCAGTATGCAACATGCAGCAGGCATGGTTTCTGTCACGGCTCAACATATTGAATTTTTAAGACAATAGTAACATTATGCGAATTAAATGTATGCCAAAACAAATTAGCCTTAAAGATAATTATGCCAACATAAATGTATACATGTATACCAAAATATATATATGGGAAAATAAAACAAAACAAATTATGCCAAACTTGTTATGTCAAACTATATTAGGAAAAAGAACATTATGCAAAAATGTAGGGATCCCTTCTCTTTCCCTATACCCTCTATTCCTTTTGTAAGCATTAAACTCATCCCGCCATCTTCACCTAGTTCTGCCACAATGTCATTGAACGTTTCCTGGGGTTCATATTGTGGTTGATTAAGCCCATCTCATGCCATAATTTGTTATTTAATGTAAGTATTTAAATAATGACATTAAAATACATCACTGATCCAAACAAAAAAAAAAAACAAGTTAAAACAAAATAAGCGTTTACAAGACGTCAGTTCCCACCTTTATTTGAACAAGTTTCTGCCCGCGACTTCGTCCGTCTTAAAGTAAATTATATCGTAAAAGCATTAATCGCTAAAGTGTAAGTGGGCCAGCCATGTCTGCAGGCGGACAGACGGTAGATGGAGCAGACACACTTTAGAGTGGAGACCGCGTTTGGGCAAGAGTAGTGTGGGGACACACTGAGGCACGATAGACCGATGATTTGAAGGTGGCTGGCTGCGGTTGGAGTCGAGCTGCCCAAGACCGGGTTGGATGGCCATTTCTGGGGGAGGCCTACGTTTAGCAGTAAACTTCAATGGGCTGATATATTATGATGATATTACAAAAAACAAGGCAAGTGCCACTCGAGGCGCACTTGAAGGTTCCGTACCACCAGACAATATAGGTCTGTAAAAAATTAGCAAAAAACGCCATAAATAAAACACATTTCTAGGAGGGGAACTCCCTTTAATTTTTAATTTAATTCCATTTTTATTTGTTATAGCGGCCACAGAAATACATACTCTGTGAAAATTACATCTGTGTTCCTATTACAGTTCATGATATGCAACCCGCTGATAGATATACGGACAGCTGGACGGACAGCAGAGGCTTAGATAAGACATTGGGCAATAGTGAAGCTTTCTATCAGTGTTTTTAGGGTTCCGTACCTCAAAAGGAAAAAATGGAACCCTTATAGGGTCACTTTGTTGTCCGTCTGTCTGTCTGTCAAGACCCTTTATCTCGGGAACGCGGGGAGGTATCAAATTGAAATTAAAACCATATACTCAAGTCTACGGTCCCTTGATGCTGTAAAAAAATTAACCCTCTATGTTAACGTGAAAAAAGATACGGTCGTTTACCTATGTCACAAAAATTGCATTTATAATATAAGTAGATTAAAGTATGGATATGTACCTACAAATATGTACGGAACCCTAGGTGGGCGAGTACGACTCGCACTTGTTCGGTTTTATTTTTGCAATCGGACAAGTAGGCAAAGATTACAAACAAACATTATCTTTAAATAATGTTAGTATAGTATAGAACTCAGACAATAGTTAACAACCATCTTGTTAGTAGTACCTCCAGGCTCATCATTATATAATTAATTTAATTAAGTTTATTAGTGACATATAAATGCCAAGGTACGCCATGCAACACCAATCATGATATATTGCTGATGTTATCTAGACATCTAGTTATTAAAATATAGCCTAACGTGGCCTAGATTTTTATGCAAATTAACAAAAAAATATTCATCGAAATATCAAAAACGTGAGTAAAACTACTGAATTTATTAAAGCCTTTTAGTCAATAGACGAATTAATTAATGGTTTTGACAACCGGTACAAAATTTGCTATTAGGTCTGTACCCCTAGTGCCTATATTTTTAAATTAGGTCATCTGCCTAGCCTATTCGCAACTATGTTGGAGTCGGTTTCCAGTCTAACCGGATGCAGCTGAATACCAGTATTTTACATGGAGTGACTGTCTGTCGGACCTCCATAACCCAGTTACTGGGTAACACGATATCCCTTGGTAGGAAGCTTACTGTGCCCGACAGGGTCCATAATAATCTATTATAAAAGTTACTACATAAGCTCACATTGTGGAATGTAATAAAGAATACAAATCTTAAAAATCTAATAAAATTATGTACAATTCCAAGAAAAAGACAGGGGAGCTCAAAGGGCATCAAAAAACTCGTCCACATCGCTGTCAACGGGACACGTGCCCAATAGGCTGGCAGCATTGCCACGTTGTATGGCAATGCTGATTCTTTGACCCAAGAATAGACCAGCCTTCGGGTCACAAAGAATTGAGTTTTTATGACTGATTGTCAGACTCTCTGGCTTTTGACGGGTCCGTGCCCACTCCACCCGCTTAGACTCGACCCGAAGAATAATACCTGAATATTTCTGTTTTGATAGGCATAAAAACGTCGATGTACACTCAGACAGAAGTGTCGATTTAACGCTTGTACCACAGAGAGTGAAGATTTAAATAATGTTAGTATAAATAAATAAATAATTAAACGAGTAAGTACTTAATCACTGACTACTTGGATATTTTTTTTTTATATTTTAATAATTTTAATACACCTGATCTCAAGTTATGATGCGGCCTAAGGTAGCGCACGCTTGCCTAGAAAATTAAATTATGTAACATAATAAAATATTAAATATTCTTAATGGAATAAGCTTTATTTAGAATTAAAATATTACTTTGCCTGCCTATACAAATGTCACTGAATTGGTAGTAAAACATCTGGTATTATTCTTCGGCTCGAGTCTAAGCGGGTGTAGTGGGCACGGACCCCTTTTGACTACCCTTAAGGCTGCTCTCTCGAAAAAAGCTTGAAAGAAGCATGCAGATGAAGCAACTTTTCGTCGGCATTTACAAAGAAATGACATCTGAAAAAAAAATGTTAGTAATCTACATGATATGATACGTAAATTAGTTTAGCCACAATTTTTCTATCGGTTATATCGGTATCATATAATACGAAAAAAAAAGTCAAATCACCTCCAAATCATTGAGATGAAACCATTATACTCCTTAATTTCTTATCAAAAGAGTATAAAAAAAAAAATCTACTGCTTTGCAATACAAAGGAAAATTTGGTTTTGTTACTTTTTACAAATATGTATTATTTTTATTACAATAAATTAAAAATGCGTCCGATTAAAGACCGCGGCTTTAACACCCCCGCACTCGTCCAAAAATTCAGTACGGGTCAAATGCTCACGGTTATTGGCATGTATACAAGCGACTGCCAAAGATCTACGAATGACAGCCGGGAGCAACGGCTTTACGTGCTTTCTGAGGCACAGAGGGAACTCGGTATGAAATGGATGGCCACTCATCCACAGACCGGCTTTTATTTAGCCACGAACTCCTCAGATTTATTTTTAAATGAGGTGATTTGTAAAAAATCAAATAAAATATGCATAGTGATTACCATGCCATTGTTAATTTGTGCATCGAAAATTGAATTTTAATTTATGATGTAATCTTTAGGGTTCCGTATCTTCTAGTGTCGGAACGGTTCGATACCGGGCAACCGGTATCGAATTGCCCGGTATCGAACCAGTGCGTTCCGACTCGTGACTGTCGATTATCGTGGATGCAGACGAAGGTGCGGATTAAAAAGCTAATGTCCTTCCCCAGGGTTTAAATCATCTTCATATCAAAGAATCATGGCAATATTCATACATTAATTTGTATGAAAAAAAAGTAATTTAAAGGGTTTTTAACATTTTCCAATGTGAAGAATACATTACCAGGAGTAGATTGATATACTTAGCATATTTTTAAACCCCCGCAAAATTAAAATATTACGAAATGAAAATAACACTTTTTCGTCTCGTGTTTTTAAAAATAAGAAAGTGACAACAGATCTACAAAATTGGCAGACAAGTGATGTGACAAGTGTGTGGAAAAAAATAATCATTATTTGTGATATTATTTCCCATAAAACGATGAAATTTCAATGTAAGAACTGCGAAACGGCGGCTATCAGTGTCACTGTTACTGTCAGTCGTCGTTTCGTTCTGAAATAATGAGCTTTTCGTTAAACTTAAATATCTTACTTTTTTTGCGGGGTTCGAAATATTGTAAATGCCTGAAGATACTCTTTAGGTACCGAAGAATATAAGAATTAGAATTTCAACTTCTCTAAACATCTTAATTTTTTTGTACAAATCCTGCCATGATTCTTTCTTCAAAATTGGTTCAGCCGTTTCATTGTGAAAGCGTAACAGACAAGTTACTTTCGCATTTATAATATTAGTATAGAGTATAGAATGAGATGTGTATAGATGATGAACAGTCAACATAAATATTGAATTTGTTTACAAGCGAATTAAAAATTTCTAAGTTTTTGCTTACGTTTTAAATTTTGACGCAACCATTCTTTACGATTTTTACTCCATTTACGCATTAGACAGAAGTTAAAAGAAGTTCTTTTTGAGGCACACTTTGTAACAAAAGTACAATAAACATGTTAAAGTTACGATAGACACCGAATTTATTATAATCTATTTTTACAGTAGCTGTCGCGCGTAGATATTTGTAGCATTTAATTTATTTTCTAAAATTATGTGGTTTTCATTTAGTTGTAATGTACATTTAATTCCAATTTAAAATTACAGTGTCAATGCTAAAAACCTAACAGCCGCAGGGATGAACAATATCCGGAACGTATTTAGATTCACTGTAATTCTACCAAATTTAAAATGTTACCTAATCTTTAAAAGACTTTTATTCTGTTTATATCATTTAGTACTATCTTAGATTTATTTATCAAAATAGTGTTAAAATAAGTTAAATTAAAATTGTTTTAACTTATCTTTAAAATAAAATGCTTTGAATTCTTGCTTCTATGAGCCTCTTTTTTCTAATGCTATTATAAATGGAGTATAGTTAGAGTTTTTGAAGCCACGTCGGATAATTGATCAATGAAATAGTTAATAAAATTTGTTTTCCTTCACCGTTAGTGATGTCCAATAAAAACTTGGAAAGTAGGTACTAATGAAAAAGTCGCATTGGCTGGTATATCGAACCCGCCACTCCATTCATGACACGCCTTGACCACTGAGCCATTAAAGCGTGTAACATTTAAAATTAGTCAAAAATGATCTTTAAAATTCAATGACATTAATAAATAATGCATTTCGATAAGGTATCAATAAAGTTGCCTATTTTGGCAAATCTATTTAAATACAGCTATGAATACCTATTTAATTAATTAATAGATAGGTTTTTTTTTGTATTGTCCAACAAAATAACACCTAAAAATACAATTTTCTTGTAAAGTAGTAGAAAGTAAAAAACTAAAGCGGGTTTCCTTTTCAAATTTTAATTTTATTTTATGGTATGGTGTGGAATATAAAAAAATATAATTTATAATTTTTATCTTTGCATTACAAGGAAAATGTATTTTTCAGTGTTGTTATGCTTGATAATACAGAAAGCTTGGCAAGTGCGAGTCGGACTCGCTCACCGAGGGTTCCGTACAGAGTAGGTACATATCCATACCAATATTATAAATGAGAAAGTAACCCTGTCTGTTGCCACGATGAAACGGCTAAATCGATTTTTATGAAATTTGGTATGAAAATAGATTGAATCCTGGGAAAGCACATAGGGTACTTTTTAATTCGGGACTTTGTCTGCATCCGCGATAACCGACATTCACACGGACCAAATCGCGGACAAAAGCTCGAAATAAATATTTAATATATTTTTTATGATTTAATTACAAATGTATAGTTTTCAGACTTTTTCTTGTATTTATAGTATAAGACGATGTTAGGTCAACGGAAGTATCTTATAAATTTTGATTCCCTTGAGAGTGTTGAAATATACGTTTTTTACGACATAAACTGCCGTATCTTTTTTTCACGTTAACTTAGACTTAGAACTTAGTTTGATTTTTTCACAACTTTAAGGTACCATAGACTTAAGTATATGGTTTTAATTTCAACTCGATATCTTTACGCGTTCCCAAGATAAAAGGTCTTGACAGAAAGACGGACAGACAGACAGACGGACAACAAAGTGATCCTATAAGGGTTCCGTTTTTTCCTTTTGAGGTAAGGAACCCTAAGAAAAACAACCTTTTAAACGATGACATAGGTATTCATAGCAAAATTAAAATAGATGTTATAAACTAGTTTTGCCTAAAAAGGCAACTTTATTGATTCCTTAACGAAATGCATTTTATTATTTTAATTGGATATTTAAAGATCATTTTTATTATTTATTTTATTGAATGTCACACGGTGTGACTTGTCATGTCATGTGTGCTATGCCATGTGAAATGTAAAACCGCATTATTGAAGAAAAGTTTCTTGGGTTTTGCTTCCCAAATCTATAACAAATTACCAGATGTAATGAAATGTACGCCTTACGCCAGCTGCTACTTAGAAATGCTATTACACGATATACGACTTTTTGAATTACAAATTTAATTAACCACACTTTAAAAAAAATATTTTATATGAATCTACTTTTAATTTTTTGATGCCTTGTTGTACAGTTTTTTTTTATTTGGTTTAATAGTTACAGGTTTTATTTTTTTTATTATTCGTGTAAATATTGTAAGTAAGTACATTGTTCTTTATATAAAATAAATTCCAATAAAAACGCCAGTGGTGCCCGCGAAATTCGAGCAGAGATACAACGAAGACATGCTAGACAAGTAGTTGATGAATGAGAGCTTCCCAAGACCGGGTCGGTTGGCGATCTCAGCTACTTTCAGCAGTGGATACCAATTAAAAAACTTATTCAATAGTGTAACTTTTTTCATAATTATCATATTTGTATGTCAGTAGACACAATAATATGTTTTGTCTACTGACATACAAATATGATAATTATGAACACACACAATGAACTATTAACCTTCTGACCGCCACAGCCATGTGTCATCTATATGATGACAAACCAAAACTTGCCCATCACGCCACAGTCACGACTACATCACAGGCATGATAAACGAATTACCACAATACGGTATTACGTTTAGAAACGTACTTGCACAGAGCAGAAACCCGTAGCTTGGCGCCGAGGGCACATTTTTGTTTTTTGACGTGTCGGTCAATAGGTTAATTAGATCTATATTATGTAATTACCTACAAATTCTGATTACTGTGATTTCCCAGTAGTCAAGCCTAGGCGTGTCATTGTATGTCATCAGGCACGACCAATGCGACTAGTTCACTTGTACTTTTCAAGAAGCACTAAGGATGATGGAATAAAATATTCTTTATTTCATTGATAACGAATTCTACCTATTTCTACCTATTTCGCAAATAATATTTTTGCCATCATAAGGAAAATGATAAAATTAAAATTAAAAAAAACCCCCATCGCAAAATAAAAGCGATTATGTAAAAAGTCAAAAATAATACCTTATTTGGTTGAGCCATCAAATCCGATTGAGTAACACCTATATAGTTATTACATTTAATTTTTAATTATAGAAATTCATGGATGGCACGATATTGTTTGTTCGTTGAAATAGCGCAATAATGTCGCGGCGGGGGGGTACCCTTCATTTCATTGATTGATTAATTAATTTACCAACATTTCCGACCAACTTGCTTCGATACGATCAAATTTTTGTTGAATATCTAGTTATATTGGGTGTTCAATTGTTAAGTCTGGGACCGCTATGAGTTTGCTATTTTAGCTATTTAGTTATTACTCTATACTTAGCGTCGTTTGCGTCGCGGGGGTTAAAAAAGAAGTATATTGTGACATTTTTAAAGAGGTAAATAAAAAGACATATAGCAGATACGTCTTTTTTTACTGCTTCGAAATGTCTTGTGCTCTATTTCTAAATTGAATAAGTACGTATTTTTCCCTTATGTCAGTACAGTTGCAATAAACAAAAGTAGGAACTTAAAAAAATCGATGAGATTCTTCGCTTGTAAAAAAAATAAAAAGGTATTTACTTTTAATGTTGTTATTATTTTATAAATACACTATTTTTGCCCCGTTTTCGACCGCGAGGAATATTCAGATTTCAGATATTTGAAAAAAATATGATACAACTTGGCAAATAGTGAGTAGGTCTCTCTAACAGTAAAATATTTTTTGTAATCGAATAAATAGGTAATTCTTACATATATCTTCTTACAAATAAACAAAAAACAAACAAATACCTACTCTTGGTAATGAGATGACTTAATCTGTGACTATAACTTCCAAGTTATTTAAATGTTTTATTTAAATTAAATGTATTGCATTCACTTCATAATTATTTTTGCCTTTTATTTTATAATATTTGATAGGAAATATTATTATAATGTTAAAGTCAAGGAAACATTCGACAAATGAGCTTTTATAGTTTACATTGTGCAAATCTTATAACTCGTAGGGTTGTCACACTTGTCACCCCTTAAAATTATTACAACATTATAAAAAAAAGAAACAAGAATTTGATACAGATAAATTATTTACTTAAATACTTTAAAGTATTTTAGTACAATTTTTTTTTGTAGTATTAGTGTTTTTTATTATTTGTTAATACTGTTATTAATATTTTTTATTTTTTCTTACTCCTCCGCTTTTCTTTTCTAATTAATTTCGTTACAGGACCCAAGACAGGGTTTCATAACTTCGGCATATTTCTGAAATTCGTGGAATTCAAAATACTATTTCTCAACCACCCTTAATTTTTTTTTGTGCTGAATTAAGAAAGTGGTTGATGTATGAATCTTTTTATTCTATTAATGAGTTCTTTCACAAAAAATCATATAAATTTAATACATATAACCTTGCGTCAAAGCATAGACACTGATTTATTTATTTGTATTGTATTGTCCCTTATATATATGCATATAATAATATGCAAATAAATTAAATAAATGAGAATGATATTATTGTAAAAAGTATATGTTGCTGGACGTGCAATAAAAAACTGGGACGTGGTAGTTTTGTACAGCTAGATACGGAAAACCAGAACCATGAAAAGGTACACTTGGTCCTTAGAGACGACATGCGGCCTCAGATTAGATTTTATAAAAAAGCTTGATTTCGCGTGAATGTATGTTGTTACTTTTTTGTCACGTTGGTAGTGCGGTATCGTATGTTGACATGAGGTACTCCGGTATTATGTACGTACAGGATCAAGCCAGTGTATTGTCGTATTCATTTCCCTTGTGAGTCGAGCTGTTGGTATTCTAGAAAGTGCCGTTAAAAAGTACACGTTAATTCTGTGTGAACATTTGTAAAATTACATACAACACAAGCATAATGAATAAACAATGAATATCATAGTACTAGGTGAATCCAAAGTTTATGTTGTAGCAGCTGACAGTTCTCTTCTATGATCAATGGTCGATCTATGGTTTAAAAAGTAACTAAATCTGAGTGACGCCATTTTGAAAATCCATAAAAATAACGGTTGAATATCAATTTACTACCACAACAGTATATATTTAAATGAATTATCTGTTTTTAATATAGGTAGTTCCTACGTTAATTTATTATTTTTGTAAAACAGCTTCCTCTCTTCTACCCTATTGCTGTACCCGATCAGGGTCCATAATGATCCTAACCAAACACCTACCACCTAAGCATATTTGTACTTATGGAAAAGCAATAAAGATATTGAGTATTTTTACCGGATTCTACGATTTTTTTTTTTGAGGTGCGTAGGTACATACACTGGGCCTATTCTGAAACATGTCCTTTCATCAAAATCAGTTTAGTAGTTAAGCCGTGAATGTGAAACAAAAGCATTCAGCATCTTCGGCATTCGGCAGCTTTCGCATTTATAATATCAATATATGGATATTATTTTTATTTTATGACATTGTAACTAAATTAGATACTCAATAAAAAAAAAAACAACCACATTCAAAAAAACCCTCAATTGAACAGTCGTTCAACCCTACTGTGATTAACGACATTATGTCGGCATTATAAATTCATCATTCGTCGTGTGCACGCTATGTATCGTGCCGGCCATGTCGAGACGAAACGCACCACATATTGATTGCAAACTGCTTTATTACTAGTTATTTTAGGATATCAGTCTAGTATAGTATAGTATAACGGACCGCGTGGGAAGTAAATCATTCAATCCACCCCAGCTCCTCAGGAAAGGCCAGCAGCGTTTTGATGTTACTGGCAATCTCCCATAGGTTACTTGGGTTACCGTAGCACCTACTTTGCCCGGCATGTAGCGACCTCAGGGCAGTTCAGAAGCACGTTCGCTACTGTCACGTCTGTCCCCATGCAGGTTTTGCACAGTGGGCTGTCTGTAACTCCTATGACAAACAGATGTTTATTAAAAGACCCATGGCCAGTTAGGGCGGCTGTGACCATACGCAGCTGTTGTTTGAACAGTCGGAAGGCCTGCCTGGTGAATTGCAGGAAGTGCCTCCATAGCTTGCCTGCACTTGCATAGTTCGGCTCAGTAGAACTAAGAACACAACACAGGACGTAATTGATACAAAAATAAGGAAGACGAGGACTTGTAGTACTTACCTTGGTACCATAATACCAATATCCCACAATACCAATATCGACAATGTCTAGATTGTCTAGTGGTCTGCACTGTAACGTTCGCATTCTGTATGTCTATTCTGTTACAATCTCCCTCGGTGAGCACTTAGGTGAAGTGAGCTGTCATCCGTCCGTCTGCTTTGTCAATCCCGAGCATCGGGACGGATGACAGTTCACTTTACCTAGGTGTTCACCGAGGGAGATTGTAATAGAATAGTACTGCTGATCTCAGTCTCAATCTGTCAAAAATATCTAATTTACAAATATGTTTGACAACTTATTGACATTGATTGTCGCTGATTGTGTGTGTCAAGGGAATTAACCTTCTACTTGCGGTTTGCAATAGGTAATATTTACACCAAGAAAGTGAGCAATGCGACTTTTTTTGTAAACATTAACCGTATAAAGCTTTAACAATATTACAATTATCATGGCATTAGAATATTTTACTTACAAACCACATATGAACCTACTTACGTAATAACGTGAGAATTATTCGTCAAAGCAATAAAACTGGGTAAAGTCCTAACCAAAAATACGGCATGACGAATAGGAAGGAATTAGTAAAAGCCTCAAATGAAGTACCTTTAAATACCGCATTAATTTGAATGGTTATTTAGGTATTCTACACGCGTTCAACACTTCTTGTATTCACACGGATGATATCATCCACAAAATAATAGCTCTGTGACATTCTATGAATAGTCGTGAACTTGACTTTATAGCTTTGGGCACATCATTCATTAAAACCGCACTGCTCCGATACAAATAATAAGTCGCCATTCAAGTAAGAGCTTTTATCGTTTGAGTTGAAATCATTTTTGTAATAATAAGATAAAAACAATTGACAGCTCTAATTGTGAGCGGCGTGCTGGCTGGTAATGGTTGGATTTTTTGAGGCGATTTCGGTCGGACTGTTGCCCTTTCAGTGCGATCCTGTAAAAGTGAGCAATGGCTATAAAACTTACTCATCATTACAACATTGCTTCGACACAGTTAATAATTTGCAATCACGTTAGTTTTTAAATCGTGTGGGTTAAAAATTATTTTTATAATGACAAGATAAAAACAGTTGACGGCTTGCTTAGGTACTTTCTAGCTTCCATAACGAGTCTTCATTATTTTGTGAATGGAAGTATTGGTCAAGATAAGCAGTTGTGTGGCATAGTACTTAACTGACAAACGAACTTGCATCACAGTGGTTCTTTCTTATCATCTCGGAATACGGAATTCTAATAAAACATTAAAACTTACTCAAAGAGGATGGACATTAAAATGTATTCGTAAGGTAGAGCCCCGACACATGCAGGGTCAAGATAAATACAATGAAATTCTTACCTTAAAAACATTAGATTTCACACCTACTTTAGTGTGAGATAAAGTCTAATTTGATTTGGTTACTAAGACGTGTATTGTGTTTGGTAAGTTATCGGTTTAAGTTTCAGATTTTTTCTATACCAACAAACTAAAGAAATAACATTATGCTGATCGAATTTTCATCTTAATAGAGACTAGTCAAGTACGCAAGACATAATTATAGTACACAATGTATGCGAAAACAAAAATGCACTCCCCCTTCCCTCAATTTCATAGTTTAATTAGGGAAAGATCAAGAGCAGGACCAATTAATTG
Organism: Charanyca ferruginea; assembly: GCA_947361185.1. Taxonomy (NCBI): domain Eukaryota; kingdom Metazoa; phylum Arthropoda; class Insecta; order Lepidoptera; family Noctuidae; genus Charanyca; species Charanyca ferruginea. The sequence continues at coordinate 8,367,999 of OX376070.1, forward strand.
GTTTACATGATATGCAGACACCTCCAAACGCCGGGCTAATACTGAAAACATCTTAAGGTGACTGACCAAAAGTGCGTTTTTCTTCGTTATTCAGGGGCTATTAACTCATTAATTAAGAGAAACAAACTACATCCAAAAGCATGTTATTAATGTTCAATATCCTTTTATCACATTCCACGTTCTTATTTTTTTTATGTGCCATAAATACACTTAAATCTCCCTGTGAAATAATTACTAAAATAATTATTGATAACATGTATCTTTTGGTAAAGTTGTCGTGCTATTAATTTGAGGATTATACTAATAGATAGGTCACTTAAAAATCTTTATAATTCACGTTTTATTTTATTTCAAAAGATCCTATCTTTTTTTTTATAAAAAAAAAATCCGAAAATTGAGCGAATTTCGATTCTGTGGCAAAGAGGAAATGTATGGTCAAAATTATTTGGTTAAGGAAGCACCTTAAAGAAAAAACCAAAGGTAGTAAAACATTGGTACAAAATAACTACCTTTGTAGGTAGGTACAATAAATAAATAAGGAAGACGGATACCCTAAGGCGAAACATAAATCTTCTTCAATATGACACAAAACCACTATGTTAATAGTGTTAATACATTCCATTAATAAATGCCAACAACACACTTAAACATCAAGTACAGATTAAATAAACAAAAAAAGAATAATTTCTACAAATTTAATTTATTGCGACGAGGAAACACGGGTGTAAAATAATAACTATAGTAACAATAAAAAAAAGTTAAAGGTCATGAATGCATCTTTTAGAAACCGAATATTGCGTGGGAGTTGATAAAGAATGACAGTTGCCTTATCTGCATAATAAAATGTCATTACGATATCAATGGCCAAAGGTCGGATTGCCGTCCCATCGGACTATTAGAGTTAGGGCTCTTACACATGAGCGGCATAATATGTTGCCAACGGCAGAGGTAACTGCAGCCGTCGTCGTTTGAAGTTGACATGTCTGCCGTCGTCGTTTGAAGTTGACATGTCTGCCGGCTATCAGGGTTGGATTCTGTACTATAATTATAATTTTTTGTACTATAATTTCACCTCTGGTACTGTATACTATCCAAAGTCCACTGCTACTATTACTGTATCCTATTATACTGTAATTTTACAGCTCCGGTCGTACCTACAAAGAACTCAGAATAAGAACAACTTTTTATTTTTAATCAGTCGTCCTTATGGGCCTCTCGTAAGTCAGTGTACATTCTCTATGTCAGTGTCTTAATAAGTTGGTATTTGAATAGCTTTACTGATTACAAATCTCTTTCATAGGGGAAGGAACTTGTACCTATGATCAGTTTGTATTGTGTTCGGATGAACAGTCAGACAAAAAGATAGATATATTTTGGTCTTATGATATATTTATATACTATTAACTAAACTGAACACATAGGTAGTGTGATTTGACTGAGAACAAACTTTTTAAAGAAATGGGTGAATTCGGTCTCGATTATTTAGTATTGTCACGCCATTGGATTATTGTTAATTCATCAAAAAACTATTCAATTAATTTAATGAATACCTAAGACTAAGCGTATATTTTTTTAAATATTTCTTGAATAACCGACCTTCATTCAAAGTGATATACTTTTTTGGTAAATACTATCTTTTTATCATCTGTGTACTCTCCGTCTCGGAGAGCTTCAGTCCAACCCTGACGGCTACCGCTGACGCGTGTCGACGGCTGCAGTTACCTCTGCAGTTGGCAACATGCCGCTCGTGTGTAAGAGCCCTAAGGAAAAATAGAGTGCATCTGGGTTTGGCGCACACACTATTATTATTTAAATATCTTTAACTATAGAATAGATCTATCGGTAGTGGTTAAGCTACGCTTGCCGCGGTTTGCCCATGGATGGGTGAAATAAGCACTTTTTAGGGTTCCGTACCCAAAGAGTAAAAACGGGACCTTATTACTACGACTCCACTGTCTGTCTGTCTGACACCAGGCTGTATCTCATGAACCGTGATAGCTCGACAGTTGATTGTTTTACAGATGATGCAGGTATTTCTGTTGCCGCAATAACAACAAACTACGACATTAGTTAGTAAAAACATAGATAACAACATATTTTTTTATTTTTGTTTTTTTGCTCTATGTCTAATGCTGTATAGATAATGGTACGGAACCCTTAGTGCGCGAGTCCGACGAGTACTTGGCTAGTTTGTTTTAGTTTTTAAGTATTTGCTAAATATTTTCATGCTGTCTACTATCATTTTAGACAAATAGTGTCATGACTTCCTCTATGAATATTGTCTTCAAAAATAGGTATGTTGCTCAAAAGAATAAAGGTAGTTTCTCAATATTCAGTTTAAAAAATTTGACTGTTTGGTATTGGCCTGATGTGCTGGCGTCTGTACATAGACATCTACACGCACTCACACACATGTGATACATATCTGAGTCTGCCATCGACACGCTAAAAAGAAGATACAGTTTGAGCACGGATTCCTAAAATAAATATCCTATAAACTTTATGGTGCTTTTATTAACATCTCGAAACTGCACTTGACAGGTAACTATGAAAAAAAAACAGAACGTTAAAGACAGGCTCGACCTTGAATGAGATGCAGAACAGCTTACGTTCACCTACTCACGTAGCATAAATTTAAGCAAATATCACATGTTTTAATAATAATTTACCACATTGACAAGCAATGATGATGCAAACTATGAATGAAGATGGGACAGTTCTTATTAATATCAAATAGTTTTTAAGGTAATTAGTGCTTTTGAATAATGGTTTCTATGATAATTAAAAGTCAATGCATTTATTTCAATTAAACCGTTTACAATTAAGTACTTTTGAATTGTCAAAGAGTCGGTAAGTTAGTCAGAAAGTTGAAGTTAGTTGCTCGTTCCAAAACGTACGTAGGTCTATAAAAAGAAGAATGAGCAAGAAATTCCACAGACACTCTTTTAAATCCAGATTTTTCAAAATACTGGTAACATTATTCTTACTGAAAACAATGTAGGCGAAAAGCAGTACAAAACATTTAAAAAAAAACAAGATAGAAAAAGTCCAGGCAGTTGAGAGTTGACCAATCTCAACTAAGAGCTGTACACGCATATGACGCGTGGATCAGCGCCATTTAACTCAACCATTTTGAAGGGAACCGAATGATTCAACCCACACACCACCATCACCGAGACATTTGAGTGAGCATGACACTGATTCTCAATGAAATAACCGAGTGATATATTTATTAAAAGTATTTAAATCATGTGTTGATCTAATTGCTTAAACGTAATTAACATGGTGATTTATTTTATCTTAATCCTGACCGTTAATTTAGATACGGGAAATCGCTTCTTGATGTTTATAAGTTACCACTAACTTCGAGACCAGTTGATAATGTTTCAATTGTGGTACATTTTGTTGCTCTAAGTCGATAACTGATAGGGAGCCTGAATTTCAATGTCTGTGTTTATTTTGCATTTGTTTTATGAAAAGAGTATACAAGTCTGTGCATATAATTCACGTATTTTTTAACGCGTGAATTAATAACTAGTTCATTAATATACTGGCTATCTGTTACGCTATTCATAACAATCTGTGATAAGTCTAAATGGATTGATTTATAACTTAACTAAAACCAAAAATAGGATATTCAGTAGGCAAGTATTAAGAAAATTGATGATAAGAACAACAAGACATCAATAAAAAATGATAACAACGAAACAAAATCTCTGAGTCTCTCAACATTATTTCTAGGGTTTCGTTCGTCCGCAGGAAAATCTGGACCCTTACCTTGTGTGTCTGTCTGTCCGACTGTCACGGCAAATTGACGCGAACCTTCGAACTGATAAAATTGAAGTGGAAGTAGGCCGGCCATGTTTGCAGATGGACAGAAGGTAGATGGAGTAGACATGCTCGGTTGGAGACTGCGTTTAGGCAAGTGTAGTGTGGGATGCCCTGCGCCACGAAGAATGGACTATTTGAAGAAGGTAGGTACTATGGCCGCCGGTTCCCCAAGACCGGGTTGGCTGGCGATCTTTGGGCGAGGCCTACGTTTAGCAGTGGAAGGCAATAGGCTGATGTAATGGTGATGATGATAACTAAATTGAAATGTGGCACACATATTTGTAATCTATTGACTGAACGATGAACGAAATTGAAGATGTGTAACAGGTAACAGGTCTACTATGTTTTAGGAAATAAAAAGCTAAGTAGACTTGCACATAAAATTTAATAGCTCTCAAGTAATGTATTGAATATAAAAAACACGGATATCAAAAGACTAACCTAAACGCACTATGTTAGGGCAGCATCGCCTAGGCTCCACAGCCTGGCCGGCAAACAGGATCGGACCGAAGATAGACTGGCGCGGTAACCTCCTAGCTCTGGGACGGAGGTCCTCAGGCGGTCCTAGCAGTAGGACCCGCCCTGGGAGCAGCAGGCACGCGACAGCTCGACGGCTTGACTTAGGACTGTTACCGACTCTCGGTTGTGGACTGGTAGACTTTTACGTTACGGAGACGTGTTGCTAGTTAGAAAACCATAATCTAGACTGACTCGTCATTTGTCAGATTGCCTTTATAGTCGGCTCTTCCGAAATTCATATTATTTTCTAAATATGATTTCTCTTCTGGAACTTTAGTATCGTCATACAGAGGAGTGTATTAAAACCGGCCAGGTCTAAATGTAGTCTGCCAGTTATATTTATAAATCACTAGTGCGTAAAGGATTTTTTTAAACACCAGATAGATACATTAACAAGTAGCAAGTAGTTTTGTAGAAAATACATTAACAAACACTTATCAAATGACAACAGATATTAGTAAAGAGAATTTAAGTTACATGTGCCAAAAACTAATTAAGAAGAATAACTGACAACTGTCATTAGAAATCATAACAAATCAAATATTGTTTTTCAGGTCTTTCTAAAGAAAACGATAAATATTTAAAAAACACAGTCTTTATCAAGCTACGGAGACACAAGGTAATTTCCATTACACGATTCCCACGAATCCTATGAAAAACAAGTATTATAAAAATCATTATTAGAAACAACAATTGAAGACAATGGTTAGATGCATACAAAAAGTAAGTAATAGTATGTAATACTTTAACAGACGAACTCAAATATGGATGGATTGTGTGAAACATTTATTGTATGGCAAGGAAGGAAGTGACTGTTAAGATGACCTCTGACTCTATGTCATTCACAGGTCCGCGTGAATGACATTTCATCATTTCAGCCAAAAGACGTCCACTGTTGGACATAGGCCTCCCCCAAGTGTCGCCACATTGACCGGTCCCGTGCGACTCGCATCCAGTATGTCTATTCTGTTACAATCTCCCTCGGTGAACACCTAGATGAAGTGAGCTGTCATCCGTCACGTTGCTAGCGATTTTCAAAGCAATACGGTCTGATGACAGCTCACTTCACCTAGGTGTTCACCGAGGGAGATAGTATCAGAATAGCACTGTAGGTCCGCGTAATACGTTTAATTTCTTCTTCCATTCCGTCCTGTCAACTGTCGATGCTATCACTGACTCTCACTTTTCTTTCATAGCATTTTTTACACAATAGAGTGAAGAAGGAAAATCAGGAAAAATATTATATAAACCTGAAGAAAACCATAAGTTTTATTAAATATACAGTCCTCAACTGTATGGTCCACATCCATCTTTTCTTTGACCTTCCTCTCTCTCGCCATACTGCTGGCTCCATGTATTGAAAACACAAAACGTACCTACCCACATACCGCGCAATTTCCAAATAAATTGGGATAAGAAAGGAAAGTTTATGTATTCTGGCTACACAGTTCTACTTGCGGGAAAATATCTATATTTTCTAACTTACTGTTTTTTTCTATTTTTATCTAAATGAATTAGCTAGTATAAATTAATTAGTTTAATCCTTTTTCCTTAAGTAAGCTAGATATTCTAGCCAGTTCTATGCATAATTTACTAATTAATTATTACCTACATTATGGTCAATTAAATATTTATAAACCATCATTTTGTACCGAACTATGTATTATAGGATTCACACGTCTATATTTAGCGCGTATTTTCCCACCTATGGATAAACTTTATTCGAAATTGGAACAGAATTTGTGAATTTGGGTTTGTGTTTTTTTCTTCCTTGCATTGTTATCTACTACTGCTGGATGCAAGAAAAAGGAATTAAACAAGCATTTTGGGGTTCACTAAATTAGTTCTACTTAAATACATCCAATGTTGTGCTTAGTATACGCAAAATGAGTTCGGCTGACTTATTTGGTCAGTGACGTGAATTGCAGGTAGAAGAAGTCTGCAACCAATTCAAATTAGTTTTTATTTTTTTTCAATTTCGTACAGATTTTTGTGTCTTCAGAAGAGATAATGTACTGCTTCGATAATATAGAGCACCGGTTGATTAGTATTCAGCATCCGCATTTAATCTGAATTTATGTATGCATCTTCAAATGCATAGCTGCATAATTTACATCAAATTTATAATCTTTGACCAATGGCAGTTAAAAAAAAAACAAATAAAACCTCATTTCTATTCTGGACGTTTGGTATATAAAGACGAGATGGAAATACCTCATTCAGATCGAAACAAAAAGTTGACATCCAAATAGCAAAATGGTAAGCATTGCTTTTTTATCTGTTGACATAAAGTGCACAAATAAAAGTAACAAAAAAGTTACTTTGATTTTTTATTTAATTTATAGCTACTTTTTTGTTTACAATATTAACCTTTAGCCTTTGTTTCGTTTTGTTTCTATTACCTATATAACGTCCGTATATAGAAGTTTATATTTAATTTTCTCTTTTTCTTTTGTTACGTTGTACAAAATAAAAAAGATTTTTGTCCATTGCAAAAAATAACTACTTTTATGTCTATTTTACTGACCATCTGTTTATCTTAACTTATCTTATATATAGTTCTAATGTGTATGTGTAATTGATCTATTGTTAATTATTTTAATGTGCTTGTATTTTATTTGCTATGTAATGTATGGACTATGTCTGATATAAAAAGTAAATAAAATTAAAATTAACGCATTCAAACATCTTACTATTTTGAAACCTCTTCCAGAAGTTCTTAATAGTTCTCGCAGTGGCGGTCGCGTGCGCAAGCGCCGATGTCTCCCATGTGGTCAATGCCGACTACAACGCGGTTGTAGTCAAGTCCGACTACCAACAGAGCCCTGAGGGATCCTACCAGTACGCTTATGAGACCGGCAATGGAATCTCCGGCCAAGCTTCTGGCACCCTCCAGAACCAAAACTCAGTAAGTTATTTTGCAATTTCCAACAATATTTACCTTCATAGAAATAGTACTGACTATAAATAATTGTGACAATGACGAGTACCGAAAAGTTGGTGTAAGATGAGAAAACTTATTAGTGGTTGTGTCCCTTTCTAACACATTTACTTGACAAAGGATAAATTAATACTACGTAAATTAAAATTAAGATAATTTGGAATTATAATTGAACTCATTTTTGACATCAGCGTTCGAGAGGAACACGACGCCTTAAAATACCACTAACTTCGAGACCATTTTTTGTCCGTCTATTGATAATGCGGATGAAATTATATGCCTGACATTCAAAGTTTGTTTCTATTTTCAATTTAAGAATAAGCATAATTGACATAGTATCCGCCATATTGGATTCACTGTCACGTCTGATGAACTAATGCTGGATGTGTCAAAATTAACGACGATCAACGCCACTGTTTTTGTTAACATCGTTTTTATTTCAAATACCAATACAAGTTCATACGTATAGATAGGTTATAAGCACTCAGTGGCACATTGAAACTATGCTAATTAGCTCACTTGAGTCAGCGGAAGTATGTCATGTCCCGAGTGTCAGAATGCGCTCCGCAACAATCAAAGATGACGTTTCCCGATAATCTCGAAATCTATGACGTTTCCAGTACCAGTCAGTGTGACATTTCAATATTACGTTATTAATGTTGTGCGTTAATGTCCCATTTTCGAAGTTCGAATCTTGTGTAGATAACTTATTTACACCATTTTCCTTGTATCAACATCGGTTTTATGAGATTAGAAACGACGAGGTAGAAACTGTCCTACATGGATAATATTTATTCTAAAATTGGTTAAAAAGTAATAGGGTATTTTACTCTATACGAGAAAAATCCTTTAAATATGTTATTGAGACAGTTTAGGCATAAAGCAGTCTGAAAATGCAGGTTTTAGTTCATAAAATAACAAAACAATTTTTTTAATTTAATTCAAAGTTTTCAGTATTTTTAATCTGTTATAAAACACCGTGAAATAGTAGCGGCCATGTTATTACGTCATACGGCTGTGTAAACAAAAAATTGTCAACTGTCAGTCAATCGATTGGCGTAATATAGGCTTTGTACTTTTATTATTTTCGTAACCAACGTAATTTTTTCATTATTACACCTAATACAAAATATAATTATTTTTAAATGATATACAATTATCATATTTAATATGAGCTCATTTGATACAAAACGAACTGACGTCATTTACGCTGAGCAATATGGCGTCCAGTAAGAGGCGTTTTCGTCAACCTACGCGCAAAATTTGAAAATTTAAAATTTAGATGCATTTTTATGGCACTAATCGATTGAATAATTTTTTTTTGTTTTTTCTGATGGCATATTAGCACTACAGAATTTCATTGAGACACTTTTCAAAAATGGGTGTAATACCCTATTGACACCTAAATTGAGATGCATTTATTTCTAATTGAATTTAATTCATAAAAGGACACCACTGTATAAGTAATGTGTAGCTTAATGGATTCTGCCTACAAAAACAAGGAAAATGTCATTACAAATTCATTTCTGAATAATGGTCTTGTGAGTTAACAAAATCAAAATGCATTTTAACAGAATGTTTGAAATCGGATCTTGTACTTCCAAAGACAAACTAAAAATGAAGTGAAGATATATAAATTAAAATTACCTGTCACAGGTGACCCTGCATTTAATTAGGCATAGGTTAACCTTGCTCTAATACAAATTCATTTTCTACAGAGTAAATAAAGATTAACTTTACTTACTTACTTACTTTACAATTGATATATTAAAAAAAATATAGGTATGCCAAAATTGTAGATAACTAAATTAAATTGTAATATATTACATAATATACTCAAGTAAATTGTGGCTAAAACCCAAAAATTTCATTTGAATGTAAACTCGTAACTTTACTTATATTTCCGAAGTTTTATTTGACGTAATTATTGTACCTATACTAGCTTCTACGTGCCTACGGCTTTATTCAGGTGGAAGTCAAACATATCCAATGGCACTAGGCAATTATGTAGCATTCTATTAATAAAGGATTGTTTGTAATCGTAAACAAAAAAAAAACTGAAAACGAGCTTGTGTATCTCTTTATAAAATTAGTATAGATTGTACCTTTAAGTTACTTTTGTACGTTAGTAACTATAGAAATAGATGAGAATATTTTATATGTGATTTCAAAATACTACCTACTACCTATACATTTTAAAGATAAAGATGAATATTAAAATTCAAATACTTTTTACCTACTCCCCTTTAAATTCGAAATGAATTCATCTCGCCTGTCACAACAAGCAAGTCGTAACAGTCATAAGAAATTATAATAAAAGTGGAGTCAAGGAGTTAAGTGAAAACTGAACACCGTAACAGAAAGAGATAGCATCCTCTAGCGAAAGTGACAAACCAATTCAAGGTAACGTGTTCTCTCCAGTTTTATTGTATGCTGCTAGGTATCCAATCAAAGCGTAGATTGCAACTAAATCATCAATAGTAATGTTAATGATGGGAATAACGCAAATGAGAAGCAATAATTCATAAAAAATGCAGAAGTTCATTGCCTCAACCTTACAGGTGAAGGGTTTGTAGTATTAGCACTGATGCTACCGTCTAGACAAAACGATCATTTGATGTCGTGCCAAGGTCCAAATGTATGTTAACTATATGTTAAATTAATGTAAGGATGACTGAGAATATATTTAAATTATATTGATCGTTAAATAAAAGCTTTGGGGACCTTGCCGTCGGCAAATAAATTGATGGAAACTTGTTTTGTTCACGTTCTGACCATGTGTATGACAGTAGTAGACACTTAGATTATGAAACAAAAGGCAGATAGCCCGTTGCGAAACACTGAGAGTGAAGCCACAAAAGCAAATACAAATTCAAAACCGAATACCTACAATTCGCTTCGCGCTGTACTGACTCGTGTCAGTACAGCATGAAGCGAAGCATTGTTAAATACTATACTATACTATACTATACTATACAAATACTAATACAAATAAAAATTCAAAAGCGAATACAATCACGAGATTGTAGGTATTCGTTATTGAATTTGTATTTGTATAGCTGTTCCATACAGAAGTCAACTCAAAGTGACTGCTCAAAAATTTGCTCATGAATTCAATTTCACCTTATATGTATTCAGAAGCCAGAAAGTCTGACTAGTCTTATCAACAGGTATTACCCAGTAACTTGTTTGTGGGGGTCAGACTGGATGCCGACCCCAGCATAGTAGGGAAATGGCTTGGCAAATAATGACATTTTGAGGAAAATGTCGTTGGTTATACTTTTTTGTATTCCACCCTTGAAATTGTATAGTTACTGTTACATTGTAATGTGTAACCACTTATTTTCCCAAAAATAATAAAATAAAGACTAACAATTTTATTACGTAATTCTAATAATTTAACTTCGGTTCCGCATTCATTATGTCAATAGGTTGACTGGAACAGGTTTTTAGAAAACTAAGAACCAATAAATTACAAAAACTCTACTAAACTAAAATCTATATGACACAGAGCTGTCATTTTTGAACCGTAATACATATTATTATAATGTAGACACTTTGAATTGTCTTTATCAAAGAAACATTAAAAATAATTAAATATAAAAAGCTAAAATTAAAGGAAGATCCCCATACAACAAACGTATTTTTATGTAGTTTTAAACATTGTACGGTACTACGGAACCCTTTATTTTCTTTTTTCACCATTGACTCAACTTTTGGCCTAACAAATAGGCCTATGGTAATGCAACTCCGGACAGACCTGTAAACAAACCACTTCCATTTATGAATCACAGATGGCGTTGTTGCAAAAAGCTCTTTATCTTCTATCTCCATCACATCATTATCATCATCAGCCGAAAGACGTCCACTATTGAACAAAGGCGCCCCCCATAGAATCATCGTCGTCGGTCCATCTGGTGGCAGGCCTACGCTGCGTCTTCCGTGTCATGGTCGCCACTCGAGAACCTTTCTTCCCTTTCTTCTACAACATATACCATAGTGTATTATTAATATATTGACATTATTCTTTGCATTTTCCAGGAGTACCCGTACTTGTCAGTGAACGGTGGCTTCAGGTACCCCTCCCCCGATGGTCAATTCGTCGAATTGAGCTACGTTGCTGACGAGAACGGATTCCAGCCTCAGGTACGTGGATTTTATAACCTTATTAGCTCTAGCTCGCGACTTCGTCCCCGTGTATTTTCTTACGGATTCATAATTTATTTATAATGAATTATATAGCCTATAGCGCTCAGGGATAACATAACTTACTATTAGCGAAAGAATTTTCTGAATTATTTTAAAATTACTTTGTAATTACCTCTGTCAGATTTTCAACTGTTACTCTAGTCTGGACGCATATTAGAGCGTTGAAAATCCAACCAAAAGAACTTTAAAATTATGAAACTGTTTTAAGATCGTGGTAGACCCCTTGGAGCTCTGAATGTACAGAAGATCCAGTCATTTGGTACTCAGGCAGTTTTAGACAATGTTATGAGTATGCTTAAAAAGTAATCGTAAAACAATAGAAATGGATATGGGCAGTTTAGTACCTAGAACCATTCTAATATTTTTGCCTGTACACCAAATGGCTTGTTCCACTGTACCTCTACAAATTTACATCTAATAAATAGAAAAATTTTGAAAGTACACCGTAAGTGAAAAATCAGTTTCTACCTTTGACCGCTACGTCAAAAAAGCAAAAATGTGCCCTCGGCGCCAAGTTACGAATTTCTTAAAGAAACCTGTCATATAGTCGTGATCGTGGCATGCTGGACACATTTTGGTTTATCATCATACATGACTGTGACCCTTAAAAGGTAAAGAGGTAAACTTATTTTTCCGAGGCACACTAATTGATGACCACGGCAATTTGCGAAACGCGGGTTGTTGGGCCCGGTCCGCTATACCTAAGCCTCGTTGAAATAATGACAATTGGACTGTATGAACTGATTGTATTGAAAATGAAATTAAAACGATTACAATACTCGAACTGGCGCGACAGTAAAGTATGCGTGCGTTCGTCCGTGAGTCGGAGACGAGTCTGTGCGATGATAGCCGAATTAGCCGAACGGGAGCGCGAGCGCCGTCACCGGTGGCCATCATCACGGATCTATACCCTGTTCACAATAAGATTAGACATAAACACAAACCTTTTTTACAGTCCCTTCAACCGATTTTGACTTCTATTCCGTAGTCTTAAGGATGACATTAGAGGCAAAAAAGTGGTTACAATACCAACTGTTTACTGCAGTTGCCATTTGTCATGCTACCAAGGCAATATGAGTCAAAATCGGTTGAACGGACTGTAAAAAAGGTTTTTGTAAATGTCTAATCTTATTGTGAACAGGGTATAGAGTATTATACTTGATCAGGCTCTCCGAAACCTGCATTAGAAAGTGCTTTTTAGGGTAGACGAGCTTCACTCGTCACTTACTTTTATTGGTCTCCATAATATGTGAACGTTCTAATTATTTTTTTTCTACAGGGCAGCCATCTCCCCGTACCTCCCCCCACTCCTGAAGCCATCCTTCGCGGTCTGGCCTACATCGCTGCTCACCCCCCACTAGCTGACGGCTCAATTAGGGCTTCTCCAGCCAAACCCACCTTCGGTTAAGAAGATCAAGGCAACAGATCAAGCTACCACAAACTCTACTGCCATTTTGTAGTCAATAAAATATATTTGAGTATTTGTTGTTGGATTTATTTAAAATTATTGGGCTTTATTGATCAAGTTCGTAGGACGTCATAGGAAGCTGTATGTCTAGCATAACGTTTAATAACGTATAATAAGGTGAGCTAAATATTGATCATGTATAGATTCATTTTTCGCCATGTGTACTTGATAATATGATTGACAGTCATCCAAAACATTGTAAGGCTCCCATTATACACTGATGCAAGCGTCAATCAATTCCATAAATCATGAATTACGTTTGACTGATGGATTTATATCAATCAAACCACTCATTACACGGTCAATCTGATTGACGTCAGTCGTACCCAATATTTCAGGGAGAACTGTTGTGTTTACTCGAGATAATATGGATATTTATAGAAAAAAATCCTGAATTACAATTCTGATTGCAGGTTTGAGCAAACGTGTTAAAAGATAGCGCTGGGTGAAAGATTGGGTAGGTAGGTATTACAAAGGGATTTCTATATTGCGTTTCGCATAATTATCAGTTATGCGAAAAGCAATAGCCCCTGAAGAACCCTGCAGTATCTTGCAACTGGTAGAAGTATTGAAGATATAATTTCTTTTTTGTAATTATGTCACCAGTTGCTATTACTGCAGCAATTATGGACATTTAGGGCGTTGGGCACTTATTTTTGTTCTACAAAATTACATAAACAAAATTAAACATCATTTTAGGTCATTACATGTTCTCATGTTCACTCAAAAATCATGATTGATGGTTTTATGATGCAAAAGTCAAAAAATCCAGATATTCGTCAATCAGTTTCATGCAACCATCAATTATTATATATTAGACGATAGGAGATCGTCAATCATGATTTAGATTGACGTAAATCTGACGGAAAACCTAGATACCGTGTAATGGGCACCTAAGAAACGTAACTGTATTGCGGTTTTATTTGAGCAGCACAAAATGTCCTCCTTAATCAATAATACAATAATACCAGCCTATTATTATCCACGGTGGTGCTGGTCATGCATGGTGATTACGTCTGAACCCCGCTTTGGGGGAGACCTCTGCCCAGCAGTGGGCGTTCAAAGGTTGGCATGATGAGGATGATTATTAACCCACTGCAGGGCAATAGCCTCTTCTCATACAAAGAAGGCTTGCGCATTGATCACCATGCTTGTTTAACGAGTATTGGCGATTACAGACTTTTGTTGATTGTGTCAGTTCAGGTTTCCTTACGATATTTTTCTTCAACGATGTCAGTGGTGTTCAAGATAAATTTAGCAAATACATAATTATGAAACAGAATAAGTCATACTGGTATTTACCTGTGCACGGTCACGAACGTGCATGGGAAGAGGGTTCCCTAACTAACTAAGGACCCCTAAAAGCTCCATCTAAAAAATAGAGCCAAAACTAAAAGAGTTTATAGGCAAAGTCAACAAAACCAACTTTTGGAAAAAGTCGATTCTAGTATCGACACAACGAAGGTTAAGAAACATTCTTGACAATTCAAAGTTGATTTATTCATGATGACAAAGTCGCTGAGGTACAACATCAAAACTATCTCAACTTTGCACTTTGGGTTTTACGAAACGATTCGATAGTAGCCTGTACACTTTTATCTTCTTTTGTAAACCTTGATCGACTGTGTAAGTAGTCAGAAGAATTTATTTTAAGATTAGCAAACCATAATAATTATTCGGTGGTATTTTGTAATAAGAATAGATACTGATTTTTTAAAGGAGGATTTCCATTAAACGGTTCGCGTCGCATCGAATCGGAAAAGATACAAACGGTTGCGGCGAGAGCCGATCGCGTCCGGCAGGATGTCGACGCATACGATCGGCTCCGTACCGTCGCTTACAAACATATTACGTTTCTGCACCTAGTAAAATGGTGTCATTCTTGCCGTGTTGACAGCCGAAGGGATTCGATCGGATACGATGACAGTCAAACGGAGCCGTTCGCGCGTCGTAGCATACTTTCGACCACGATCGCGTGTCGCGGAAGACGCCTGCGGCACACCCACGACACTCCATATAAACAAAACGATATAATTGCTTACACTACTACCAAAATTACAGACTGTACAAATACGTGCGTGTGCGTGTCTACGCGCCGCTCAAACTAAAACCAGTTCCGAGAGCACGCTCCACGCGAGAAGAGGTTAGGAACAGTGTTTCAGTGGGGGAAGGAGCGTGTGTGTGCTGTACGATAGTACTAATACTTATAGTGTGCCCGTGTTTAAGCTGCTGTGCGCAGCTTGGTAATATACCTAGACTTTAAATACTCATCATCATCATTATCATCATCAATACCAATATCATCATTAATACTGTTAAAAGATTGTAAAATCCGTTCCGATCCGATGCGATGCGTGGCGTTTGGTGGAAATTATCCTTATGCATGTCGCAACTTTTTAAGCCCATACATCTTGGTGGGAATAGCTGTCATTCATCATCATGTCAGTTACAGACGCAGCAATTTGAACAGACACACAGCACTCTGACAACAAGTTTTAGCAAAAAGTATATCATGCTACCCAGTATTTAGCTGCATCCTGTAAGATTGAAAGCCAACCCTAACATAGCGTGTGCGTTTCGACCGCGCGGCCCCGGCGATATTTCGAAAAAAAAAACTATTCCAAGATTATGTAATATTTTGTAAAAGCTGATTCCCAAAACCATAAATTTGTCGAGATAAATTTTCATAAATTTTCAGCGAGATATCAGCGATAACGTGTTTTCCACCGTTTCAATGGCGCGGCCATGGGGTTTTAGTCTTACAGCTCCTAAAATATAAACCTAGGTATTTTTTGTATATTTTTTCCATTTTCAACAAATTCAAATCTAGATTTTACAATGAATTTCAGACATCGGCGATAACGTGTAATTTACCGTTTCAATGGCGCGGCCATGGGGTTTTTGTTTTGCAGCTCCTAAAATATAAACCTACGATTTTATTCTGTATTTTTACATTTTTTTTTACATATTCAATCTGTTATTTACCTGAATTTCAGGTCTCTGCTATGCTTAGTTTTAAAGATCTCCGTGGCCGCGCGGTTCTCCGCGTTTTAATGGCGCGGCCACGTTCAAACCCTTATAACTTTTTAACCATAACTTCGACAAATTTATAATTTTGGGAATCAGCTTTTACAAAATATTACATAATCTTGGAATAGTTTTTTCGAAATATTGCCGCGGCCGCGCGGATGAAACGCACACAACATAGATGGGATAAGGCTAGGCAGATGATGACACGTCTGTAGCATAACTTGGGACCTTGATTAGTAGCTGTCTACATATTTATATAGACTGCTCATAGTAGAAATTTTCAACAGCTCAATTCTCTCATCATGTTCATTTAAACATGTTGAAAAATTTGACGATAATCGTCACGATTGTCAAAAAGCACTTCAGAGTATGGGTTTCTCGAAAACCTCTTTCCTTTTCTTTTAAAAATATATATGTAGGTATATATTAAATTCGATATATATGTGTAGTTTACCTATATTTGTAAAATTAAATCGTTCCAATTTTTTTATTTGCTCCTTCGATGTTTTCTCTTCACCTCCCTTGCATTAAGTCACATTATGGACACACTGTTAACACTTTGCAGTACCAATAACTGTAGACTAAGATCCCAGGGACGCCAGATCAATGTCATTTTAAGACGGCTGATTTATTTTTAAATAGATGGAGAAATATGTAGTAAAGAAGATAATGTAGGTATATTCGATTATCACAGATATCACGACGACTGTTATGTTTTACAGGATATTGATTTTGTAGGTAATTGATACCTCAAATTGCTCATCGTCGACCAAACATATAACCACACGCATAACCAACGCCACGTTGGACCAACTACACGCCGAGAGTGCAGCTCAAAGAGTATACTAATAATATGGGCGGTGCTCAGCTGTTAGAATTGCATCGCAACGTCAACTACAGGGCGTTCGTGGGTTGGCAACGTCTTATCTGCAGCTCGTCATGGTGAAGGACTTTTGGCCGCAGAGCGTGGTGTTTCGTCGCTTCCGCGGATAAGTACCACACGATTGCAAAATGACACTAAGTCGTTGAAGTGAAGCTACTAAAATAACACATAATGTATTGTAGTTGTGTATGGCATATGTGGCCTTTGTTACCTGAAATAAATTATATATTATTATTATTTTATTATTATTATTGAATTGTAGCAAAGCTAATATGACGTAGGTCGGTCAACCTTGGGATCTTGGACCATAAGTAAAAGTACCTAAGTACCAAAAAAAAACGCAAATTATATATCCTCTTTAAAAATTATTTATTTAATGAGCTCAGGCAATACATAATTTTATTTAGTTAGCATTCCGTTGAGGAATACATATTAATATGAATAATTATTACGTGCAAGTAATATAAATTAAGATTATGTACATAAAGTCTGGTTATTTGTAATTTAGAGCCGATATTCGTAAAGTTCGTCTAAAGATTTGTAATGCATTGAGCCACTTAACTAAATAATCCGGTGAACTTTAGTTTAATGCCACAAAATATTGATCATCAGCTGCCTAGCCTCTTTTTCCGACTATACTGGGATCGGCTTCTAGTCTAACCGAATACCAGCATTTTTCTTTTTTTTTTTTTTTTTTAGAATTAAATATGTACAAATCTTAAAAATAAATTAAAAAATATATTTATATTATGTACAATTACCCAGTACCTAACTGAGTTGGTAACTTTGGGGCTTCTGACTGTATTGGATGCTAAACAAACTGATTGCCCACCTTACGTTACGGCGTGGTTACCGCTGCCTACGCACAATTGCACATTTGCAATACAAATAAAAAGGTTTTTTTACAAAAAAGACAACCGCCTTCAAAAACTAAAAAGAGATAAATAACTTCAGCACAGATGCATTGATTGATGTATTGATGCATTTTATGCATTTGTTTGTACTTATACCCCGTTCACAATAAGATTAGACATATACACAAACCTTTTTTACAGTCCGTTCAACCGATTTTGACTAATATTGCGTTAGTAGCATGACAAATGGCAACTGCAGTAAACAGTTGTTATAGTACCCACTTTTTTGCCTCTAATGTCATCCTTAAGCCTACGGAATAGAAGTCAAAATCGGTTGAAGGGACTGTAAAAAAGGTTTGTGTTTATGTCTTATCTTATTGTGAACGGAGTATAGTAGGCTCGATATACGCACACATAGACACACACATTTCGTTACGTGCCGAATTCTACTAATTCGCACTACCCGTAAGCCGCGATAAGGAACTTAGTTCCAAAAAATCATACAGGCGAATTGAGAACCTCCTTCTTTTTTGAAGTCGGTTGAAAATAATACAGTCGGTTGAAAATAAACAATATATAGTAAGGTGAAAAGATAAAAAGTTGGTAAGGTTATCTTCTTTCTAACGCCTTCAATAAAATGGCTACTAGATAATACTACTTTGTCTAGTTGCTGTAACGCGTGGGCTGTGTACGGAAACACTAAGATAACTTACATTGTGCCGCAACTAGTCGCATTGTTAAGGAAGAATTCCGTGTATCGCTTCTGCACTTCATATCAACTAGGGTAGACTGTTCCGTGCGGATGTCCGCTTACTCAGCCTACTTCACTAGGCGGTAGGCTGCGAATGGCTGCGATTCAACGCGTAAATGTGTATGCTGTACTTAAGATTACGCATGAAATCCATGAAGGTAACCAGCTCAATAAATATGTCGATGAGCTTAGTCTTTTAAAAATAAAAATATTTGAACTTGAAATTCGTATTGTTATGTTAGACAGTCAGGGTCAATCTTCCGATATCGTTGACCATAACAAAAACGTTAATGATCTGTCCGTTATTGTTGAACCTCTTCATATTTTTGCATTTATTTCTAAGGTTAAATTAAAAACCAAAATAATATTGATTGTGTTTTGTTCTGATTTGCAAACTATGGATATCAAACAATGATATCACTGGTGGAGGAAAGAGGATCTGCTAGGAATTGGAATTTGTTACTTACTTAGGGTCATAATCGGGTAATATCCTTAGTATTATCAACATAGTCAGAAAAACCTATTTTTTTTTATTATCTTTGTGCGGCTGTGGTATCACTGCGACCAGAGCTAGTCTATTTTGTTCGCCACTTGTGTTGGTTAGAGATCGCCACCAAACCCTGCAGCTGATCGATCCAAAGCAGATCCTGCAGTTCTGATGAACTGCAGGATCTGCTTTGGGGCGATCTCCATTAATTCATCCGGGCTTAACAGGTATTTGCCCAGTTGATTGTTGCGCTTGTGCATTAGTGCTCCGCATTCCCCCAGAAGGTGAAGTGGCGTTTCATCAGCCTCATTACAACGTCTGCAGGTTTGCGTATCACTTAACCTCAGGTGGAACATGTGCTTGTTTAAGCAGCAATGTCCTGTAGTGGCTCTAGCTACAATGCGCAGGTTGTTCCTACTGAGTGCTAGGACTTGGTTACTAAGCCTTCTGTCATAGGTTTTGATAAGTGCTTTCAAGTGTAACAGCCCGGAGACTCCTTCCATAATTTTATTGAAGTTTCGAGGCATGCTTTAGTCAGGGTGCTCTCAGCTAGGCTTTTCGGTATGCCACAGAAGGGCTCCGGACCCTACGGCGTGATATGCGCCCCCACCCTTGCAAGCTCATCGGCATGTTCATTGCCAGTGATGCCTGCATGCCCAGGCACCCATCTTAATACTACTCTATTCTTATTGCCTAGAGAGTTTAGTTTTGCCTGCAGCCATTTTACTGACAGTTCTCTGAAGACTGTCTAGTTTCTTTATAATGGTGGTCTGATGTGCTTTATCGTGCCACACATGATCGGCCGCACAATAGCTGTGTACGTCCACAGAGTGATTTTGGGGTTGATACCCCAGTTGCTACCCATCATTCGTCCACTAATACCAATTGCCATCTTGGATTTCTTTAACACATTGTATATGTGAGTGTTCCACGTCAGCTTTTGGTCGATTGTTATGCCCAAATTTTATACCTCCGTGGAAAAAGTGATCTTCTTCCCATTCAGAAAAACCTAAGTAAGTCATTAAAAATAAAATACAGAAGTCCCCAAAAATACAACCATGATAATTTACAACTCTTGATTTACCTTTATCTCAGTATAATGTGCAATTTATACTATAATAAAAAAAAAAAAAAAACAATGGTTTATGTCAGATCTTATAAAATCCATAGAGTGTTAGTACAGAGAAATCATAAAAACTAGGGTTAGTAAAGAAAGACCTTATTTCATAACGTGGATATTAACCCAATGCTGAACATACACAGTATCCTGCCTGTCTGCTATAACAGCCAGGGTGCTGTTGGTGCTGGCGCGCAACCTGCAGAGCGCCGCAGCGCATCGCTTACGAAGCACGGCGTGGAAGCCGTCCACGTCCGCAAACATGCCCGACGCACTGCACCAGCGCGGCAGCCTCAACAACGCCCTAAACGCATTGTTATACTGGATGCGCAGCGCGCTGAAGGATCTTTGCGAATAGCGAGCCCACAGGCAGCACGTGTAAAGCGATGTACAGTGTGCCCTAAAGAGCACAATGTCAACAAATTCATTTTTTATTCATGTTTCTTTGAAAAGCATTTAGTTACTAGGTAGTTATTTTAAATTATGTTTAATTTTTTTTTTAATTTAAGTCTTAGAAAGAGCTTATATTCACAAGTTTATTTTTTCTGACTTATCTTATTTTTTAACATGCTTGTAAATTGGCTATTGTATAAGTTCGAAACTTATTAGTTGTTATATAGGTACCTAATATCCAATGTACATAATATACAGAAGCTGTTGGCAAACCCTAATAATAAATAAATAAAAGTATTGATAACGTTGCATTGAAACCGAGCGTACCGACGACCCACTTATGTGTAGGTATAGAGCCCCGTAAGTACATGTAATAGGCAGGATCTAGAACCAGTCTAGCTGTTTTAAGGTTTCAGGAAGGCTATTTGATAGAGTACACGTCTTGTTTATTTCATCATTTCACTAAAACAGTTTAGGGGTTTGATCAAATCACTATCTTGCTTCAAGGGAATGACCCAACAGAGATGTTATTGGACGACACGGTTGGCGCAGTGGCTGAGCGATCGACTGCTGCGCAGCGTGTTGCGGGTTCGATTCCCGCCCAGGGTAAACATTGGTGTGATGAGCACTTGTGTTTGCCTTGTGTCTGGGTGTTGTTTATCTATATATGTATGTATTTAAAAATGTATTCGTGTATGTATATCAGCTGTCTGACACCCATAGTACAGGGTCTCCCTAGTTTGGGGTCAGATGGCCGTGTGTGAAAATGTCCCACATATTATTATTATTATTATTATTATTATTGTATAATCTGCTGTGTGTTAGGGATTGTACTATGTCCCTGCGACATATTGAACCTGTTCTCTAAAAATATGTGCCTGCAATTTTTACAAGAGAACAAAAGCAGATGACCTCTGGACGAGCGCGTGGAGTAAACGTAATGTAAATTTAAACTAATTTTATATTGAAAATACCCGTTCGCACATAATATTTAATGAAATAGAAGGCTTTATTCTAACTTATTATTATAAAAATTGTGCTAATCAGTCATTCGTAGATCTTTGACAGTCGTTATAGGTTGTCAGAACCCAGAAAATTTTACAACTGTACCCTGTTCACATTAAGATTAGACATAAACACAAACCTTTTTTACAGTCCCTTCAACCGATTTTGACTTCTATTCCGTAGTCTTAAGGATGACATTAGAGGCAAAAAAAGTGGTTACAATACAACTGTTTACTGCAGTTGCCATTTGTCATGCTACCAACGCAATAGAAGTCAAAATCGGTTGAACGGACTGTAAAAATGGTTTGAGTAAATGTCTAATCTTATTGTGAACAGGGTATAGTCTTACCAAGGGATACCGTGTTACCCAGGAGCTGGGTTGTGCAGGTCAGATGATCAGCATACAGTTAACTGGAAGCCGGCCTCAACATAGATGGGAGAAGGCTAATCAGATGCTATAAATAGTATAAATCCAATTAAAAAACCGGACAAGTGCGAGTCGGACTCGGCCACCGAAGATTCCGTACATATTAGTAGGTACATATCCATACTTCTATACTAATCCATACCTACTATCCATACTTTAATCTACATAGTATTATAAATGCGTTTTTTTTGCGACGTAAACGGCCGTATCTTTTTTTCACGTCAACAAAGAGGGTTGATTTTTTTACAGCATCAAGGGACCGTAGACTTGAGTATATAATTTCAACTCGATACCTCCACGCGTTCCCGAGATAAAAATTCTTCACAGACAGACAGACAGACAGACGGACAACAAAGTGATCCTATAAGGGTTCCGTTTTTTCCTTTTGAGGTACGGAACCCTAAAAATGGACTAAAATTGGTTACAGAACTTACAAATCCAAAAAACACAGTACATAAAGTTTATACAAAGAAAATAGGTATACTGAGTTTCTTAGTAGGATAATATAGTAACCATATACCGGTATTTTAATTTTATAGGTATGCTATAAACAGTATCAATGAACCAGCAAAATGTGCTGATATGTTTTATTTTCATCTTCAAAATGTCAAGTGAATCCGGAAACCTGCTCTTTATTTTAATGTCAAGTTCATATTTAGCGATGTCGATCCAGAACCGACCACGTGAAGATTCATCATTATTGTTTTCGTATTTGTCTGACATTTTCAATAAATTGTCTCACTGCGTTTATAGTCTTTATTTGTTTCCGGAAACCTTAAGGCCTACCCCGACCAAAATCCTATCATCACATTCCACGTTCTTTTTTTTATGTACCTACTCTATACACCTAAATCTCCCTGCAAAAAAATGACTAAAATAATTGAAAACATGTATCTTTTGCTGAAGTTAACGTGATATTAATTTGAGGATTACACTAATAGATAGGTAACTTAAAAATCATTATAATTCACGTTTTATTTTATTTCAAAAGATCGTTTCTCTTTTTTATATAAAAAAAAAACCCAAAAATTGTGCGTATTTCGATTTTGCGGCAAAAAGGAAATGTATGGTCAAGGTTATTTGGTCAGGGAAGCGCCTTAATAAGGCGCTTGGTCTTGGGGGATAAAACCAGGAAATGTAGGATTCTTACCTACCACACTGGAACTAAACCGGTGGTCACCATCAGTATACCCATCATGAAAAGGGTACCGTTTCCTCTTAAAAGACCGCACCAGAATCCTCACTCTGTAACGCCTGAAACAGCCCTTGGGAGACTAGAGGGGTCTTTCCTAAGCCTCGGTTGCATTTACCTATACTTAAGATTCAGAGTCGTCCTACGTCATTTGGAATGACTGAAATTTTGAGAAAACATAGAGGAAAATATGTACGTACATGCTAGTTTCAATGAATGGCATGAGCCCTTAGATAGCTATAAAATCGAAACTTCGTTTTGAAGATCCAGTCACATCGTGTAAAGAGCTGATTATGTTCATAATAGGTGTAAGACTGTAAGTGTATAAAAGCTTTGGGCTTCGATCAATAATAGTACTACTATTGATACTATACTATTATTGATCGAAGGCTTTGGGTGACTTTTACGTAGTTGACGCTTCCTTCCTGTTTGTCGTGTATTTTCAACACGATTTGAAAAGGACCTAAGATCAGTTAGAAGTAATTTTCAGATTAATTATCGAATGTCAATTTTGACGACATGATTCAAATGGCGCGGTGAGAGAGCGATTGACTGCTGCGCCATGTGTCGCGGGTTCGATTCACGCACTTAACAAATATTTGTATGGCCTACTGGTAGTGGTTCCGGTTTTGGTTGTTTGTGTATGTGAGTTTATATTATGTTAGTACAGGATACAGGAAAATAAGCTAGTGTGGGGCAACGTATTTAAAAAGAAAAAAAATTGACAGCTCTTAGTAATGTCCATTCCTTTCTTGTTTTGTTAGAGAAAGAAAGATATAAATAGCCTGAATTAAGATTACACAGCTCTTGTTTCGAACATAACACAACCATCCTCACCATAACACCATTTTACATTGATTGTAGTCCGTGTGGTGTCGGACGTAAAGAATAGCACCATCCCATTATCTTCCCGTGGGTGTCGTAAGAGGCGACTAAGGGACATACCAGAGAATGGGCAGCAGCGTTCTCTGTGCCTTTGTAACAACCATACTGCGATCGCCAATCCGCCTGCCAAGCGTGGCGATTAAGGCAAAACCCCCCTTGGAGAGGCCTATGTCCAGCAGTGGACGTCTTTAGGCTGAAATGATGATGATGACATTGATTGTAATTCCTACAAATACGGAAAGATACGTATTAAGGCGCGTCCCTGTGCAAAACGCAGCGCTAGCCGTTTTTTGTTCAGTTTTTCGGACCTAAATACTCTATATCCAAAAGAAATATCAACAAATAAAAAATAGATTAAATTTCTACATAATCTTGACTCCAAAATGGTAGATCTCATTTTTGTTTACGAAGTATAGTATTTAACTAATCTCCTTACAACGAAACCACAGAAATGATAAATAATTATTGAAAACATGCATCTCCTCGGCAAGTTACTATTAATTCGATTTTTTACTAACACTAATGGATAGGCAATTTATTCATGAACATTTTGGTAGAATTTTTTTTTTCAAAATCCCAATATGTGATTTTATAAAGATTTAATTCAAAAATCTGAGCTTATTTTGCTACTGTATCTCTTGCGCGGCGCAGAGGGAACGAACGCTCAAGGTTATTTGCTCAGGGTACCGCCAGAGAGAACTCGAGTGCCTTGTGGTGCCGGCCGCGAAAAGCACCACCCAATTTCTCCCGTGGGTGTCGTAGAAGGCAAGGCAAAGGAGGAATATTGGCCAGAGGATGGGCAGCAGCTTCCTTCTGAGCACCATAACACCGACTACGATCGGCAACATGCATCTGCCAAGCATGATTACGGCTGAACCCCTCTTTGGGATTCCATAAGGAGGACTGGGGACTTTTTTTTTAGTTTCGTTGTAGAAAATCCTCATGGATGTCCTCCGCCCTGGGGCGGGCAGAGGGGTCTGTCAGACTCTTACTGACTAAAAACCACCCCAGTGTTCCATCTCACACCTACGTCGGGGGTCGCGAGAACTGGAGATACTGCCGCAATCCTCTCCTGGTGCCAGCCCGCTAGTGCGGGCCACTTATCGGGTTGGGGGGGGAGTGAGGTGTAAAACAGGAGTCTTACACCTCACTCCGAGCGCCCCTCTAAGACGTCCGGGGACACGTCTTAGAGGGGCGCGCGTGGAACACTTATCCCATAAGGAGGACCTATGTCTAGTAGTGGGCGTCTTAAGAGCGCGTATTCGATTCGTGACGAAAACTTCATGTTTTTGCGTTTTGCCCAGAGCAATATCGTAATTATGTGAGCAGATTATTTAAAAACAATTTACAGTTTTAGAAAGATTAAGTCTTGATTTAGACAGCTACAGAGTAAAAGTATAATTTTTAATTATGGTTTTTTAAAGCGAAGACAATCCTTTCATATCGTTATACGAAAATAGACGTCAGAGTTAATTTTCAGGATGAATACAACCATTACAATATGCCAAAATATTTTGTTTTATGCGTTTTTCCAACAGTATATACAGTCATAAAGACAGCTACAGAGCGAAAATTACGAAAATATTACTATTATGTATTAAAAAACAATGTTGAAAAAGTAGAAAATCGGTTCACTTTGACAATTTTTTTTCACCAGTATTGAATGAAAACAGAACTGACATATTTATTTTATGAAAGTAAATGTTATGCTTAATATGTAGAATATTTTTCAGTCCGTTATATAAACTCATTTATTTTAGACAATTAATTTAAAAAGCACTGCAAAACATCACGCGCTGTCGTTTGCCGATCAATTTCAATGATTCGTGCTTATTTCGTGCGTATTTTTTTTTCTGATGCACACAAACAGACCATTGTATTGTAATATTGTGTGTCAATGCTGCTACGCCATTCTAGCAACCGTTTTGATTTTGAGTAAATTTGAGTTGCGCTAAATCGAATACGCGCCCTTAATGTGGATGTGATGATGATGATGAACGAATCAAACAATACCTACAAATATTTTAAGAAATCAATCGGTCTGCTACGCTCGTTCATGGTGTAATAATTAATTATGTATATTTTTGACACAATCTAGACACCTACGTCAATATGGTGATAAATAACAACTTTTTTATTTATGTGACCTATAAAGTAAGTAAATTATTCATAATAAATAAATGTTACACGTGCTCGATCATGCCTTGAAAACGTGATCTTCTTTTTTCCTTAGGGTCACTCTCATTGTTTCTCCGAGGTGGCAATATGGTATGGATTCTCTGAATGTCTAAAACCGCATAGTCGCAGCTTGGTGTATTTATTTCCGTATATCAGTTAAACATTAAATTGATTTATACTTTTTTAACTAATATCTTTAGTGGGTTATTGTTTATGAGTGTGACCATTTTCTGTCTATCGGAGAAACTATGACGGTGACCCTAAAGAAAGAAGAAGATCACGTAATATCACTAATATAATAATATGTCTTTTTTTTTGGTATAAATATTTGTTTTAGTTTTAGGTTTGTAACAATGTCATATAATATGTGGGTCGCTTTCGCGTGAAGAAAAGGCTTTTCTTTCTTCTTTCTTTCATTCATTCATTCATTTGAATAATAAGGCATCAAATTTTTTTTCCAAAAGAATAAGAAATATGCCCAAAATAAAAGAACTTGCTTTACCTCTGACAACGGTAAAAACCAGCTCTTGGATCACAGGAAATGTCAACCTACTGTTCCAACCGTACATTAGTTTAATTTAGATAAAGTTTTTTTTTTCAATACGTTTTCCTCACACTAAAAATGTTTTCCGTATTGTGGGTGAATTTACAAATATAGGTAATAAACTCACATAAACAGCCAGACCCAGAATAACCTTTAGGTCATACAAATATTTGTTCCGTGCGGGAATCAAACCCGCGACACGCGTCGCAGCAGCCAATCAGTCAACCACTGAGCCTACCGCGACGACGACGTTGATCTTGATCAAAGTCCCGTCCTACACACACCCATTCACGTACATTCTACACACAAGGAGGCCATTTCCCTATTTCCCTATTTCAACTTATATTTTTGATTTAATTTAACCTATTTTCTTGTCTTTTTTGTGTGATCTAAAGAACTGGCTAGCTTTAAAATGTGTTTACTCTTAGGGAAGATCGCTGCTGCCTGAGTTACAGATATTAATTTATCTAGTTCGGGCACAGAGGGCTTGTTGATTTGTACTAGGCTAAGCTTAATTTGATTATGTAATTGTGTTTTGTGGTATGCAATTTATGGAAATAAATTATTATTACTATTATTATTATTCTCATTTATTCATTTATTTACATATTTTTAAATATTAGTAAAAAAAAAAAAAAACATTTAAAAATATAAAAAATAGTAGCCCACCGGTATCGGGAATAGGGTCCAAGCTACCGGTGGTCAGGGCTCCTGAGAAAGGAACCTCCTGACTATACGCGCCGTGTCCAGGAGTACCGCTTTCTGCATCAAGCCCTTGATCCAGCTGCCTAACGAGAGCCTCCTTAGGTGTTGGTCGAGGTCGCTATTATTATTATTATTAAAGTGCCGATGGGATAACTTATCTATAACGGAATCTTGTTACATCTGTTGTCATCATCTACACCTGCTAAGCATGCTTATTGCAGCTCTAACAGCATCCTAATTATTGGTTTGTTGCGGGATCCAAGACAGTTGTAATTTTTGTCCGGGACTCGTCGAGCTTCACTGCCTCGGCAGTATTCTGGTGGTCTGCACTATTCATTCTGGCTTTCAGGACCAGGGGGCCAAGTCTGCTATTTTTATAATTTCGTCATTCCAACACGATCCCATTGTCATTCTGCTAAAAGTTCGTAATCTGCTAAATTCATAATGGTCGATCATTGGTCGGTCAAATTAAAAGCAATGACTGCACAATGACGTTCTAATGGTAGGTCACTGATCAAAGGAACTGACAAAATTTTAGAAGGTTACTGCCTAAGTCAGTCATTCATTTGTCATTGTATGAGATTACCATTCTATATCATTTCTTTCAATGGCGTGTCAGTGGTTGACCATTGGAAAGTCATAATGACGCCATTATATTAGTAGATTACCAAACTTGTCAAATTCAACAATTTTGAAATCAATGATAGACTATTCTGACACTATTGTAATAGCAGACTTGAGGCCCTGTTTGTGTGGCGGGCTTGTCCAATCATGGTTGCAAACAGATTAGACTGTGCCTTTGTGAATCACTGCTGCAAGGTTTCAGCTGAGCCCGTAATTTTGCAGTAGTGATGTCACGATCTGCTTTTGTAATTGTAAGTAAGTCTTTTCATCATCATCATCATTTCAGCCCAAAGACGTCCACTGCTGGACATAGGCCTCCCCATAGGGGGGTTTTGCCATAATCACCACGCTTGGCAGGCGGATTGGCGGATTGGTAGTAAGTCTTTTACTAACATAGTTTATATCTAAATTGTTACTAACATTATTGGCACAATACTCAAACGTTGTTAAATTTTAAGATGTTGTGATGTGATGTCACTTTGACATGAAGTGATAGAGACAACGCGAGACTTAACGGCATCTTAACATTGAGTAGCGTTTGAGTATTTGGCCATTACAGTCTTGAGTATAAATTATATAATTAATAACTTAAGCAGTGAAGACAGCTTCCTTTGATGTTTGTTTAATTTCTTTTGACATTGGAAATGTCTTTTCGTTCGCTCCAATGTAGGCTCCGATTTCAGGAAAAGATGTGATCCCCTTATATCTCGGAGAGTTGAGAGCTATGATTTTCAAAAAGACGCTCAAGAGACGCACATTCACAAGAGCTGTAAGGTGCAAAAAAAAAATTATTTAGGAACATTAAAACAAAAAGGTTATGGCCGAAATAGTGAAAAATAAATTCAATTATTTCCGATTTTTTTAATTTTGACGCTCGATATTTTAGAAACGAAGAATGATATCAAAAATGTTATTAAAATTCCTCTGGAAAATTTATACACCTACAATTTGAGTCTAAAACAAAGACGATCGGGTTAAGGGTTTGCCCTGTAGCCTACCTAACCTTTTTGAAAAAAGTCAGAACGACATTTTTCACATGACATTTATGATTTCATGTTTCGCAGAGTTCGTTATCGGTGTTTGTTGTGAATTATTGGGAACCTTTTTCTTATCCCGACTTTCTCGTCGCTCACAATACACTATTTTTTCGAATTCCGTAGATTCATTTGTAATGTGCTCGAAAGTCGTGTGAGGCACGAAATCTGTGAATTTTTAATGATATAGTTATATTTTCTCCTAGCTCTCGGTCATGACAGTCACTCTCAATGGACACTAGCAAAGTACGCAGGAGATATTATAGTGCACAATAGTGTGTGTGTGTGTGTGTGAGTGCAAACACAGGTGCACTCCTTCCCTCACGCTCATAGTCCGATGACACGGAATCTGACACGACTATGGCCATGGTCCAGATACGGGGATGTAACACCACTATCTTCTGAATTCTGCTACTCTGGTTGATGCTGCCTTTCAGGAATAGTGTGGTCGGCTTGTCCTAAAAAAAACTTTCAATCTCTGTATTGATACTTACTGAGAAATTATTAATGGAAAAATAGCTCAGCCATCATGCTTGCGACCACGAAGTCAATGGAACAGTCAGCGCTGCCTCGTTGACTGTGTTTTATGTATTTATTAGGTTGGCAAAGATAGAGTACCCATCAATATCATTCTCCCGATCTTATTCCAATTTATTTAGATCTCTTTTTGATCTAAAAATATTGAATTGATACAGTTACTGTTTTTCTGTATTAGATCGGTCAATGGAATGTCCTGAACCTTAAACCTATCGGACAGAATTAAACTGTTTCATGTTTTTCTTCACGCTCTACTTTCTATCAGACTTTGAAGCACTATCTATAGTTATAAAATAATTAACAACATTTTCCATTGCCAAAAAGAAAGGAATTAAATTTAAACCTGGCGAAAGCGCAACATTCTGTCGCGGTGTCAAGTAAGCCATCTATTTTGTCCTTGACAATTTGAAGGTTGAAACTGTATAGACTGGAGAACGTTCGGTTCGAAACAGGTTGATCAAGAAATAAAAATAAACTTTTTTTTTCTTTTATGAATGGCATCTCGCACGTCAACCTAGAAGGTTGGCGGCTGGTTAACCGGACTTTCCTGTGGTACCTTAAAGTGAATGCTAAGCTAGTCAGGGCAAAAAACTTATAAACTAAGCAACTACATGCTAAGGGCACCCCCTGTTGGGTGCGAGCCTTGGCTTAGGGCGTCGCTGAGGAAGGGCAGCAAAGGGACAGGCTGGATCGGATTTCCTAAAGGTCTATACTCCGTTTACAATAAGATTAGACATTTACACAAACCTTTTTTACAGTCCCTTCAACCGATTTTGACTTCTATTCCGTAGGCTTAAGGATGACATTAGAGGCAAAAGTGGTTATAATAACAACTGTTTTTTGCAGCTGCCATTTGTCATGCCACCAACGCTTTACAAGTCAAAATCGGTTGAAAGGACTGTAAAAAAGGTTTGTATATTTATGTCTAATCTTGTTGTGAACGGAGTATAAGTTTAATTTATACTTTCTTTTATTGTGAATGCTGAAGAAATCGTGGCCTAAAAAGTAACCTGTATCCTTTCTTGGGGTTTTAGCTTAGTCTATACCAAATGTTATTAAAAGTAGCAAACAAACGAAGAAACTCATTTCTCTGTCAATTTGTCTTTTTGGCACCCATAACATCTTGATAAGTAATTATTAGATGTAAACTTCTATTTACAAACTGCATCCACAGTAACCTTGCTATTGATACTTGTAAATTAACCGCATTATACATAATAATATGTGTTATATTATTATGTGTGTGCTATTAACCTAAATAGTTTGAGTAGATACATATGAAGTTAGATATATGTGTCTTCACGCAGATTACTGCGTTAAAGTTTATGCAAAGAAATAATGTAATGGTAATTAACCAATACACTATTTCTTTGAATAAACTTTATTTATTTTTAACCGACTTCAAAAAGGAGGAGGTTATCAATTCGAATGTTTATATATATATTTTTTATGTATGTTCGGGCATAACTCTGTCATATACAGATGGATTTGCAAAATTCTTCTTTTGTTCGAAAGGGGTTTGTTCCGAAATGGTCCCATATAAATTTTACCAAAATTGATACAGTCCTTTTTGAGAAAATCAACAAATTCCCAAAAAAAAAAAATACTTAGACGACGTTTTAGTTTCTTCAATCTTTGGAGGACTTACAATCTTTTTTAAGTGTGTCGCCGTTTCTTAATGGATTTAGATGTTAAGGCAACACTAAAAAGCGAAAAATAATAAGTTTTTTCAAAAAAAAATAAAGAAAACCGCTTTCAAAAACTAAAAAGTGATAAATAACTTTAGCACAAAACACACACTACTTTACTTTCGGATGTCGGTGGCAATACATAACAACAAACACAAAGCCACCGCCACCGACTTCCGAAAGTAAAGGTGTGTTTTGTGCTAAAGTTATTTATCACTTTTTAGTTTTTGAAGGCGGTTTTCTTTTTTATTTTTTAACTTTTTATTGGCACCTAGATAACAGACATCTTGATAAGTAATTATAGATGTAAACTTCTATTTATAAACTGCATCCACAGTAACCTTGCTATTGATACTTGTAAATCAACCGCATTATATGTATATATGCTATATGTGCTATTAACCTAAATAGTTTGAGTAGGTTTATATAAAGTTAGTTATAAGTGTCTTCACGCAGTAAGTACCATTACATTATTTCTTTGAATAAACTTTATTTATTTTCTGACACCTCGTTACGATTTTTATTTGTTATGAAGATCATTAAATTGGTCTCAGCCAAACATAGCCTAACCACTACTTTGATCATATTTTATTAGTGATGGAAACTGAAACCACCAGGTAACTTTTATCTGAAGAATAAATTAATATAATAATTTGTCAGCTGTTGTATAGAAAATATGTCTAATCTAAGTATTTATTCTTCAGATAAAAGGTATTTGACGATTGACAAAATCAGTTATCAGTCTAATAAAGTGTTCATTATGATTTTATTAGTACAACATATTATAACTTTAATCAGTTTATTCTTTTTCTTTATAA
The DNA here is from genome assembly GCA_947361185.1 of Charanyca ferruginea. Lineage (NCBI taxonomy): Eukaryota > Metazoa > Arthropoda > Insecta > Lepidoptera > Noctuidae > Charanyca > Charanyca ferruginea. Next base: position 8,400,119 of record OX376070.1, read on the forward strand.
TTAGTGACAACAAAGTGTAAATTTTATAAAATAAATAAATACCTTTTGCAGTATTGTTTTCAAAAATATGAGACCATAAAAATACATAAAACTGATGTGATTAAAATTTATTTTTGGTACCTATTTATCTTCCAATACATCCTAACAATGAGCTTAATGAAAACAAACAAACTGCCTAGCCATTTCAACTGACTTCAAAAAAAGAAAGAGGTTCTCATTTCGCCATGTGTCACATCCCACTATACATCATCCTAATATAAATGAGAAAATAAAAAATATTATAATTCGCAAATCGGTAGCAATACAAAACAAAACCAAAGCAAACTTGCAAATTTAGTTATTTTTTTACCGACTTCAAAAAGGAGGAGGTTCTCTATTCGATTGGTATTTTTTTTATGTATGTACACCAATTACGCTGAGATTTATGATCCGATTTACGTGATGCTTCTTTAGTTTGATGCGGAATAGTTGCCATTTGGTCCCATAAAAATGTAGCTTAGTTTGGCCCAGTAGTTTTAATTTTATGAACACTTTTTTCTTTTTTTAATGTTTAACCACGCATATCTTTTTTCAGTGTAGTTCGATTTCGATGAATCTTTTTTTAATTATATTGTATACCTACCTCAAAGGTCTCATATAAATGTCAGAAAAATATTCCGCCCCTAAGAGTAGTGGAATATTAAGGGATGACTGAATTTTTTTGTTGTCACTGTTTCGTAATTAATTTTTATGATATGAAGTAGACACTAAAAAGCAAAAATAAAATTTTGTAACAAAAAAGACAACCGCCTTCAAAAAGTAAAAAATAACTTTCAATTCGCAACTCAGTGGCAATACGAAACAACAAGCAAAACCAAAGCCGCCGACTTGCGAATTGAGAGTTATTTTTTACTTTATGAAGACGGTTGTCCTTTTTGTTAAAAACTTTTTTTACTTTTTAGTTTTTGAAGGTCGGCTGCCTGTCTAACTGAATGCAGCTGACTACTAGTATTTTGCAGGGATTGTCACAATCTAGTTACTGGGTAACACGAAACCCCATGATACTGATTGTCACAAATTCTGGCTTCTGACTACCCGTAACAACTGTACACACACACTCACACACACACACACACTCTCACACACACACACACACTTACACACACACACACACACACACACACACTGCACACTTACTCACACACTGCACACTTACTGTACACTCATATATTATGTAACTATGGTATGCTTTATTTAAATATTTCGCTAGGTTTATCTCAATTTAAATATGGATGGGGGCCCATCTGTGATGGATTTCGCAAAATATACTGTCCCAATATTAAAGAGCAAAACTGAATGAACAGTGCATCATAAATCGTTTATTTATTTGCAAAGTTTACAAATTATTTGTCAATCACTATCTAAAGTTGCAATTATGGTACCTAATTGTGTTACAATACACACATACCTACTTCCTACTTCTACATACATTCATAATTTTATTGTTTTTATTATTAAATTTTCTAAATATGGTACTATATTTACTGTTCAATAAAAACACAATACCATAACAAGACTATTGAAAAAAAATTTAAGCGTATGCTGAGAAATAATTTGTTTTTATTTTATGTAGGTTTTAAAATGCCCATAGGTAATTAATTAATAAAATTGATTAATGTACATAATTGTAGGTTATTATTTTTAAAGAATCTCCATACGAAACTACCTTTTGTAAGAAGCAACAATATTCAATTGTTTTTTTTTCTTGTAAATTAAATGACTTCAAAAGTGCTTTCCTAATGGTCTGACTGTTTTAATTGATTTGACTTGTCTAAAATAAAATAATTATTTGATCTATGAATGTACACATTAATTTAACATAGAGTTATCCATGCATCGAACTTTTATATACTCTAAAATTAAATTAAGGTATTTTGTGAGTATATTAGTCAGGCAAAGTCATAGATTTAGATTTATATGGGCACAGTATTTCAATTTCTAAACATTCCATTAAAGATCCGAAAAGAAAATAGGTACCTAGGCACTCTCGTAGTAAATGACATATAGAAGTATTTTAATCATTACCTTTAGGAACAAATATGTACCTAGATACAATATTTACACACAATTAATAAATACACAAAACTATTTTTTTTAACAATAATTAATCTACAACCTAAATAAAACAAAGTGGCGTTAAAAATACCACAGAATAACTGTCAACTGGACACTTAGTTAATTAATTTTAATCTATCTCAACAAGAACCGCCAATTATTATGTAAATCCATTGATGATTTTTTTTTCTAGCCTGTTAAAACCTGATCACAAATAATCACTAGATACAAAATGACATGTTCTACTCTGACCGAAGATCAAAGATAATGAATAGAAAAAAAAAATACACGGATATGTCCACAGAAAAATCACTGAATCGCGTTCACCTTGTAATCTAACAAATCATATTGAAGACCAAAGCTTCTTTGTTGCAAAATAATGCAAATGCCGTTGCTTAGAACCATATACGAAGGAAGAGGGTCGAGTATATAACCGCAGCTCGTTTATCTTATAATCACAGTTACACATCGTCTCTTAACTTTGACACACAAGATGGTGAGTGAAGATAAAGTTGCATCATTGGCTGGTATTTGAGAATGGCACCCATGTGACCACTTGATCACGTGGTACTCTAGTACACGTAAAGTTAGCGGCTTATAACAATTGTTAATTAAAAGTGGCTGTGATGATGGCAAATTCGGGATATAGACCACATTAAAGGATTGATAAATAAAATTTTAGAAATGTGAAAATTACTAAGTGAAACGATTTTGTTTAAATTGATTTCATTTTCATTAAATAAATTAAAACTTACCAATACCAGCCGCCGAAAAAAAAAACAAATAAAAAAGGAAAATTAAATTCTAAATTCGAACATTTTTTGTCTTTCAGAAATCCTTTGTAGCCCTTCTCGCCGTGGTGGCCGTGGTTGCCGCCGATGTCTCCCACTTGGTGCGCAGCCCCGAGGCTGATGCCCAGATCCTGAAGCAGACCGCTGACGTGTTCCCTGACCAGTATAACTACGAATACGAGACCAGCAACGGCATCGCCGCCCAGGAATCCGGTGTCCTCAAGAACGTTGGCTCTGTAAGTACTACCTACCTACCTACAGTTTTTAGTTGGGTCAAGATTTTGACTCTGCCTAGGTTGACACTTTATATTGCTTATTAGGGTAAAAAAACCTTGTACATTGTGTCTTATGTCTAGTTACATATTTAAATAGATTAATGTACAATTCAATACCTACGTTTCAATATAATTATGTAGGTACAGTACGCAAAAGAGATATCCATGTCGTCGGGAATAGTTGAAGATTTCTTAGAAACCAATGGGGGCTTTCAAATGAAATTTTATTAAATCATTGAACTGTTTATTCTCTATAAATTGTATTTTATTTTATTCATAAAAACCTATCGGTTTCTAAGTAAACTTCAACTGTTTCCGGCGACATGGATACTTATCTCCTTTGGTGACCGTACTTATAAATAAATAAAATAAATAAAGCAAAAGCATCAAATAATAAAAATTACAGTGCATCAAACCATACAATGATAAGTAATGAAAGGACGAGTTTTAAAAACAATATTGTCCCAAAAAATCAAGGCCAAGCAAATGGCATTTAAATCACGATGATCTTGCGTATATTATATGCATTATGTTAATATATTATATCGTCTTGAACCTTGGTATTTCGTCTAAGGTCAAAACTGTACGCAATAGTGGAAACATACTTAATATGATCATCAGCTCAATAGCGCGTGATTTGATTTTAATTAGCTTTTAGGTCAATCATTTAATATCATCATCTATATTTTCGGATCATACCTTTCTTGTTTTTCTCATTGGTTCTTATTTCAAAATTTTAATGTAGTATGTTCTTCTTTCTCCAGGAAGCTGAAGCTATCTCCGTCCAGGGTGCGAACCGATACACCGCTCCCGGTGGTGAAGTGATCGCCCTCACCTACGTTGCTGACGAGAATGGCTACCAGCCCCAGGTAAATGTTAATGAGTTTAAAAACAAACTTAGTTCTTATTTTGAAAGAATAACCTAAAGGTCATTCGTGCCTTTGTTTATCTTCAATTGCATTTAAATGTTTTAATTTGAAAGGACGAATTTAACTGACAGTGTTGACAAAAAATCCAGTAGATTAAATAGTTTCAAATTCACGTACATAGGACGTAGGGGACCATAATTATTGATTCTTTCTCTTGAGAACACCATACCCTTTAGAAAGGTTGGGTAGGTAATAACAATCAAATCGAATTACTTCACTTAATAAATTTTACAACTTAAACAAAAAGATTTAATAAAATTAACATCTCTATCAATTGGTTTTAAAGACCGACTAATGATTTAATAGAGTAGTCTCGATTGCTATCTACAACTTCATTCACAGATGTAGCTTTTGAATGTCTTGTATGATAACTGTGTGCTAATTCTATTTTATTCTCTATAGCTCTTATTTTAAAATCTAGTTTTCAATGGAGGCCTATCTATAAAGTCTGCTAGTAGTAGTTTCTTAAACTGATCATGGATATTATGTGCTAATTTTATCATGTTCTCTTCCAGGGTGCTCATCTTCCCACTCCTCCCCCCCCTCAAGAGATTCCCGAGTACATCGTGAGGGCCATCGAGTACATCAGGACTCACCCCCCCAAGCCCGAACCCGGCCAGAGGCTTTAAATTAACTTTTAAGAAAATAAAAATTAACTAAGAAACCATTTCTAACACTGCCAATCTATTTACCTCTAGTCGCATTATGTATGTAAATTTTGTAAAATAAAAAGGATTTCTTGTTGTACAGTCATGATTTTCATTCTTTGGTTGTTCCTTATTCCTTTTTGTAAATCGAGAGGCTAATATGTCATTGAACATTATATAAAAATCAACAAATTGGTCCAAATCTGTCGATTCCATTGTCAAAGTCAAATCATTTATTTCAATTAGACCATTATAAGGCACTTTTGAACGTCAAATGAGAAAAAAAAAAAGATTCTAGGTGCCCATTCCAAAAGATAGTTTTGTATGGAGAAGAATTGGTAAGAAAGTCCATACTAACTCTTTTAAAAACGATGTTAACAATATTTGTATTTACAGGAATTATATAATTATACGTGAATACAACGTACCTTGCATAAAAACACTAGGTATTTTAAAGTGTGTACAAAGTATCACAGATTAAGGAATGACAGACTAAGTTATATGTACATAGATACATAGTGTTCACGTATTACAAATGTTGAAACAGTAGACGACCACTACTTATATTTTAACAAACAATGAATCAGTATGTTAGCCTGAGCAGTGTATAAAAAAGAGTCAAATATATTATACATATTTATACTAAGTATGAAATTAGGTATTTTAAATTGTAGATAAGTAAGACCGAGAGTAGCAGTTAGTTTATGGTAATTGCATTTAACCTTTAATGGCTTATAGCCTAGAAATCACTATTCATTACTGTCACTACATCTATCTAATCTAATACATAAAAATCTCGTGTCACGGTGTTCCGAAACGGCTTAACCGATTTTTATATTTTTGTTTTTATGTATACCTATTTGGGCGAACTGAGTAAGTTTAGGTTGTAGAATATTTTTGATATGGGTGAGAACACATAATTTTTATGGCAAACAAGTACATAAAATAAATTATCTAAAGTTAAGTTTGAGTAATTTTCAAAATACTGGGCCGAGTCCGTAAATTACTGGGCCGAGTCTGTAAATTCTTTCGCGAATAAAAAGCTACGTACGTACTATATTAACCATCAAAAAGAATTATGATCCGTAAAAAAACACGCGGTCTATGGTCGGGGTAAAAGCTAGTATTTTTTTTTTTTTAAATCTAGTGTTCTTCTGCATCCAGTTAGTTGGATGCCGTACCCTAACACATTCTGAAAAATGTTTCGAATTGATAACCTCCTTCTGTTTTTGAAGTCGGTTTAAAAGGATAGGCAGATGATGAAGACCTTACTCCCTTAGACAGGTCAATGCACATAAGTTGCCATTGTTTTAAGTACAACTATCAGTGCACACTAAAATACCAGCAAACAAAATCATACTAACAACAATACTCAGGAATATAAATTGGTACTGTCAAAAATATTCTGCCTAAAAGCAATTCGGAAAATACACACAATATTGTCGTTGGACTATTCTTTAAGTGAGGTTCTGATAAGCTACCAATCCTTAGCATAGTCAGACGATAATTCAAAATTCACCTATGGACATTTTTTACTAACACAGCAGTTCGTGAATAAACCATTAACTTTTCAATAAGAAATAACTTGATTTAATTTTTTATTCAGGTTAATAGCGCATTTAGATGACACCATTAAATGTTGACCTCGACCTCAAAATATACGGCGTCACATGGCTCATATAAGTCAAATTTATTTCACTTAGCTACTTAAATGTTATGCATGTTACATATGGCGATAACTGAAACAAGTCACGCCATACAGTCATCAGGCTACAGCGAATTGTACAAAATGTTGTTATTGTTTTATTCGTTTTAATCTTTAGCGACAGTCTGCATAAAATAAATTAATAGAAAGAAAGAAGGAAAAGGAATTTATTCGCCCCCCAGGACAAAAAAACACAAAATAACATTAAAAAATAAAAAAGCAAGAAAACGAAAGTTGGTCCTGTATGAGGCCAAAGGGCTCCTATCTCAGCATGGTGCTGTAACATTAAAAAAACGTCACAGCGCTAATAGTTACCAGCCTATCATTATCCCATTGCAGAGAAAGGCCTCTCCTCTGGCAGGTAAGATATTTGAGTAACATACACGTGCCAATTAACAAAAACATGTTTTCTCATCGGTTTGGCACACATACGACTCAAAATGATAAAAAATGTGTCTAACTTTTTATTTGTATGTGCTATTATTCCTGCACATACAAATAAAAAGTGTGTGCAGCTGTGCTAACAGGTCCTAACACTTAATTGGAAATGGGCAGGTCATACACAGAGAGCTATGGACGAAAGATGGTCACAAACAGTTACAAACTGGTACCCAATGCACAAAAAAAGAAGGAGGGGTAGACCTTCTAAAAGATGGAGTGACGACATTGTCCAAATAGCCGGAAACTTATGGCCCAGACGGGCAAAGGATCGAGCTACCTGGAAAGGTTTGGAGGAGGCTTTCACCGCAATAGGCGGCCCTTACACCTAACAATACTAACTTTATTTAAGTACAAAACTAACATTACTAACATATAAATAAATAAGTACACAAAACAAAACAATAGATAAGAACTAAATGTAAGGGATAGAAATAAAGCTAAATAAATAAATAAATAAATTATTCCTCTTATTTTTTTTATAAGGTCCCATTAAAATAGATGGACAAATAACACAGCGTTCAGTACGTCTAACCAAAGATATCCAATGAAAAAAAAACTGATTAAAGTGATTTTATTTTGTCCTAAAATAAGTAAGTACTTTCGCCCTAACGCCTAGATTATAGAAGTACCTAGATAAGTCCAGATTTCTTCACGAGGCCCTAACAATGTCACTGATTAATTTAGAAAGTATGAGCTGAAAGTAAATTTGTTAGGTACCGAACCCACAGCTTCGTGCAACAGAGACGGGCGCTTTAAAACCACTGAGCCAACACAATACTCATAATATTCATTGGTTGAATAAAGTGGTTTTTTTTTGTTGGAAGTTTATAATAAATAGTCTTAACTAATATTATAAAGAGAAAAGATTTGTTTTGTTGTTACGATTTAACTCAAAAACTACTGGTCCGATTTCAAAAAATATTTTACCAATCGAAAGCTACATTATCCCTGAGTTAGGGTGTTACTGCACCAATCGATCTATCATCGATCATGCCATCGGTCGACACCGATCGACGTTGATCGATTGGTGTGGTAGCTTTGGCTGATCGACGGATACCGTTCGACTAACTAATCGATCGATTGCCGGTCGATGGCATCGGTCGACGTTGATCGATTAACTCCGGCTATAATCCATCAGTAATAATAATCAAGCAGCTCGATCGACGTCGACTAATCCATTCTACCATCGATATATCGTCGGTCGACAATTGATCCATTGGTCTAGTAGAAACTGTCGATCAACGTCGACTAATCCATTCTACCATCGATTGATGCCGTCGATCGACGATCGATCGATTGGTCTGGTAACACCCTAACATAAGCTAAATTTAACAATTGAAAAAATTGGGGATTCTTGAGAAAATTCACGCGGGCGAAGTCGCGGGCAAAGTGCTAGTTATAATAATCTATCTATAATGGGGCAAAAAAAAAATGAACTCAAAGTAAATCTTATCAAAGGTCAAGATCATCTAAATGATGATCTGAACATTACGAGCGACTGTTTGAACTTTATAACAGATTTTGACCTCTTAGTTTGTTTATGTTTTTCTTCTGAGTAGTTCGACTAAGAAACACCGACATAAATATAATCTATATAATAAAAATGAATGAAAATGTTGCTCGCTAAATCTCGAGAACGGCTGGACCGATAACGCTAATTTTGGTCTTGAAATATTTGTGGAAGTCCAGGGAAGGTTTATACGGAGAAACTACTTAATTTATACTTAGTATATACATTATATTTAATTCTTGCTTTGGGTCACACACTGGTTCATAGGTTCATAGTTTGTTGAAATGTATGGAGTGGTTGTCTACTTTTACAATAATTGTAAATAATAATATGTGAACACTATGTATCTTGTATACAACTTAGCTGTCATTCTTTATCTTGTAATACTTTGTACATACTTCAATATAGTGTTTTTATGCAAGGTCCATCGTATTCACGTATAGTTATATAACTGTAAATGTAAAATATTGTACACATTTATTTTTAAAAGATAAAGTATGGAGTTTCTTGCCCATTCTTCTCCATACGAAACTACCTTTTGGAATGGGCAACTAGAATCAACTTTATATTTTTTTATTATGACGTTCAAAAGTGCCTTTTTAATGGTCTAATTGAAATAAATGATTTGACTTTGACTTTGAGAAAATTTAAAAATCGACTCAAATTATTTGAGACCCAACAGACATTGTCCTGTAAGATAAGAAGATATTTGAGTCAAATATCTTCTTATCTGTTGGGTCAGCTAATCTAAGAATGAATCATTGTTCGTTAGTGTCGCTAAAACTCGAAAACGGTTGGACCGATAACGCTAATTTTGGTCTTGAAATATTTGTGGAAGTCCAGGGAAATTTAAAAATCAATTGACAGGACAATGTCTGTCGGGTCAGCTAGTAATAAATAAATAATACCAGTATATAATTGACCCACTCCCGTGTGCTGTCGGACGTAAAGAATAGCACCATCCCATATCTTCCCGTGGGTGTCGTAAGAGGCGACCAAGGGACTTACCAGGGAATTGGCAGCAGCGTTCTCTGTGCCTTTGTAACAACCATACTGCGCCATAATCGCCAATCCGCCTGCCAGGCGTGGCGATTGTGGCAACCCCCCCCCCCCCCCCCCCTTGGAGAGGCCTATGTCTAGCAGTGGACGTCTTTCGGTTGAAATCATGATGATGATGATTGACCCACTGTAGTGCAAAGGCCTCTTCTTATACTGAGAGGACACGAACCACATAGTTCTTATACATGCTACGTTAGCTAGCTATAGGCAATCGTAAAAAAACACAGACAAAGTCGCGGGCAAAAGCTAGTGGTATAATATCTAATACCTTTAAACGAGCAATTCTTGTATCTGAATCTCGGAAACGGCTCCAACGATTTACGTGAAATTTCGTATGCAGGGGGTTTTCGAGGCGATAAATCGATCTAGCTAGGTTTCATTAAAAAAAACCGGACAAGTGCGAGTCGAACTCGCCCACCGAGGGTTCCGTACATATTTGTAGATATTCATACTTCTATACTAATCCAAACCTAGTATCCATACTTTAATCAACTTAATATTATAAATGCGTTTTTTGCGACATTAACGGCCGTATCTTTTTTACGCTAACAGAGGGTTGATTTTTTTTTACCGCATCACGGGACCGTAGACCTGTAGTTTATGTGTTTAATTTCAACTCGATACCTCCACGCGTTCTCGAGATAAAGGGTCTTGACAGATAGATAGACAGGCAGACAGACTGACAACAAAGTGATGCTATAAGGATTCCGTTTTCCTTTTGAGGTACGGAACCCTAATAAAACACGAAAAAAAAATAACGTAGCGGTGTTCGGTCGCCCAAGCACTTATATAATTTATGAGAACAAAAGGTTGCCAGATTAAAAGTTTGATCTATCAACTTTGTTTAGAATGGCTGACAAAAATGAAAAAATAAGTCAATCAAGCTTGTAATGAGATTTGTTGAATACCAGCTAGTGTGTCGACCTCTAGTAGGCAAGCTAAAGTGGTGATGATGAGACAGTCAGTAACGACAGGATAAGTAATATGTACTGATTGTAAGATCTAACGTAACTTCGTGTATTTCATAATTATATATATATATATATTTTAGCCTGGATTTTCCCACTGCTGGGCAAAGGCCTCTCCACTCTCCTTTCAACTCTCTCTGTTAAGGGCTAATTGGGGCCAGTCTTTTTCGAAGGAATCTAGATCATCCCGCCATCTCCGCCTGGGCCTGCCGCGATGTCGTTTGCCATGTAGAGGAACCCATTGGGTTGTACGTTTTGCCCAATGATCGGCTGACATGCGGCAGATGTGTCCAGCCCAATTCCATTTCAGCATGTCAGCTTTCCGAGTGACGTCAATTATTTTTGTAATGGAACGGATGGTGGTATTCCTTTCTTAATTAAATTATTATATTTGTCGGCGACCGCGATGGCTTAGCGGTAGCGCCGACATAGTATCGGGTTCATTGTAGAATCACAATATTCAATGCAGTACTAAGTAACTTTACTTTATAGAATGTAATCGTACAATACAATTCAAATAGGTAAACCGACAGTTTCGTATTAGGCGAGTGTCCTGCTTGGTGTCTCGAGCAAAAGTGAGCTTGGCACGGACCCCACTCTGAAGCACGACTCTGTCCACATGGCACCATTGCAACTGATAGCTGACGTCGTTTACCATTTCTTCTGTACTACAATAATCCAATTGAATCCTTTTTATCGTTAAATAATCGCTTGCTGCGACATATTTTTACCAGCTGACTCGGCAAAACGTTACTTTGCCATAAAAAGTAAAAAAAATAATAGCCTACAACCTATTCTCAGACCTACCAAATATACATAAAAAAAACATAAAATTAGTCACACTATGACACGAGATTTTTATATATTAGAATGTTCTTTGCTAACTCGTCCCAAAAGCCCACAGACGAACTGTCAAGTTCAACTTAATTTTAGAAGAGTTTTATCTCATAATTCAAATGAATACAAATAAGGTTGTATTTCTCGAAACCAGCACGTCTCTAAAGAACGAAATATTGCGTAAGAGTCGCTAGTCTCATAAACGGGTCGGCCCAATCGGATTGGCATGACTTTGATAACGTTGTAAGTATTGGAATATGTGCCTAATATATCAGTGTGAATCTATTGTGCATATATGCAACTGTAAAATATTTTAAAAGGTTAAAAAATATTTATTGCATACTTCTTAAAACCAGTTTAATAAATAACCTTGATTTGTATAGTAACTTATAAAAAAACACTATGATAAAATTTTATGATGCTTAGAAGGACAAACACCAAATGCATAATATTTTAATCGTGTATTATAAATGCTTGACTATTTTCCAGAACAAATTAATACCGATGTGACTTTACAATGTAACTATAGAAAAAATTAACGTCATTAATCAATTGTTGATTAACAAATTTAAATTAGTTAATTAACTAATTAATAAAGAAAAATATTAAAAAAAAAAAAACAGTTATGTTACGTTAGTATTGCCTAAGTACCCAATCGAACATCAAGTTACTAAAATGCAAATCAACCAAAGAAATATCTGACAGATTGTAAAGCTCATGATTGGTAATTAATGTGATTGGCTAACAACAGCCAAGAATAATAATATGTACGTATATATTTTTTTATTAATGTAAAATACAGGTAGGCATTACTCGTATCTACATATTATTTGAAACCCTGGTTCCTGAGTTAGGTAGCAATCCGTGTTACAGGAGTGAAGAGCCAATCACATCATTTAACGTGTTGGGTAATCGAAGGATTTTTAGAATAGGGTTATTGTCATTCTGTCGTTGCTTTAGAGATAACACACACCTTATGTATTGAAAACACGGTAGACACTACCAAACGAGGTTAGCTCCTTGTCGTGTCAAACAGCAGTCAAGTGCTATTCTGTTAAAATCGTTGAATTTGGATGAGTTAACAGTTTATCTCAAGCTCAACAACATCAATGTCAAAATCAGGGTCAAGGTTAAAGTAAAGGTCAAGACCAAAGTCAAGGTCAAGTTCGAAGTCAAATCAAATATTTCAACAAGAACATTAAAAAGCACTTCTGAATGTCATAAAAGAAAAAAAATAATCTAGTAGTTCCAAAAAGAACTAGTTTCGTATGGAGAAGATTGGGCAAGAAACTCCATACTTACTCTGTTCACCATCATTCTCTTCATTATTCACAGCCTGACTTCACCCACTGCTAAAGGCCTCTCTTTGTTTGTGCTAATCTTCACGCTCTGCGGCTATCCTCATCCCCCTTATAAATAGGTTCCGCCCGCGATGACAATAACCTCAAGTTTCCGTCACCTTTTAGTTGTGAGTAATTTTTTTACAGAATACACTAAGACCAAATAAATAGGAGGTACGTTACGATTACTTTCGTACGCCTCTGAAACTCTTCGCTGACTACCTAGGCGATTGACACCAATGTGTTAGAATAGATAATATTATAAGCGATGAGCAGAAAAATACAGGTTTCGGTGTTCCCCAGGGAAGTATCCTTGCCCCTACCCTATTCCTGATCTATATTACGGCCTGTGTAATCTAAATATAGAACATGGCAAAGTCAAATCGTATGCCGATGACACAGCGTTAATTTTTACCGCAAAAACCAACACCGAACTGTACGAGAACGCTCAATTAGGTTTTAATACTGTAAATATGTGGCTTCAAAGTAATTTACTTACTTTAAATGCTGATAAGACAAAACATTTACCTTTTTCCAAGCACAAGCATCAACATAATATCACTAACCCTCATCTATATGCACATCAATGTGAAAATAGTTCAGTCAACACGTGTAGGTGTCCTATAATCCTCAAAAGTTGCAATATTAAATATCTCGGAGTCATAATCGATGACACACTCTCTTTTAAACAACATATTGAAATTCTAGTTAAAAGGACCAAAGGAACTCGTAATTAATACATGTTTTTAAAAAACTACGATAAGTTACTGACCCGGAATTAATCAAACAAATTTATCTGGCTCTAGGCCAATCAATAATTCAATATTGCATTACTTCATGGGGTGGGGCACTCAAAACTAATTTACTTCCTCTTGAAAGGGCTCAGAGAGCAATTTTAAAAGTAGCCAATTTCTATGCGTTTTTCTATTCCACACATCTGTTATATAAATCCTGCCACGTGGTAACTGTACGCCAGCTTTCATTATGCACCTAGTATTAAAACAACACACCATGCTTACCTACAATGCTGACACTACCAACAAAAGACGAAATGATATATTATAGTATGCAATTCAAATTCGACCTCAAAACATGTCTTTCTAGAAAGGTTTTTCTCTTTCTTAGGACCCTTAGTATTTATAATTCGAATAACTTTAGTTGTAAAAAAATAATATTTCAATATTTAAATCTACCTCTTATGAACAGACAGAAGACTTACTCGTAGTATGTAAATACAGTTTTTAACAGGCAATAATTCTTTTTGTCTCTATCATTTAAGTTTTCACAGTAACTATAATTTTTTTTTATTGTATTTTAGCGTTAATTTATTCTAACAAATAGTAAGCACTTTTTAGCCTGAAGCACAGGTTCAACCTAGTTCAGGCAAATATGCAATTGTGATCTATTTTATATTTCTAAAATATATATTGTAAATGTGACGATGTATTAAATAAACGATTATTATTATTACTTTAAGTTTATTGTTTATTTGGTAGAGATGGCATGGTCGATCAAATATTTCTTGTTTTACATCATCACAAGCCTTCCAGTCTAACTGGATGCAGGTGAATACCAGTGTTTTACATGGAGTGACTACCTACCTGACCTCCACAACCCAGCTATTTCAACACGATATCCCTTAGTAAGACTGGTTGTCGGTCTAGCTTCTGATTACCCATAAGACTGCCAAAGATCTGCGAATGACAGCCGAGACCAACGGCTTTACGTGCTTTCCGAGTTGGTACGGCGTGCGGACCAGGGAATGCGCAACAACCGTCTCCAACGGGTGCGCCAAAGTTCACCTAAATTTTCAACTCCGATAATTGGAAATCCGAAAATGTTCTTCCTAACATTTATCATCCTAACAATCACAATATCCTAACTACTCTGTCTCTAATGTTCATAATCCGAAGCATTCAACTTCATAATGTCAGTAGCAATAAACATCTATTATACTTTTATTTGTTTTCCTATATTTTCTCAACATAACCATCTTTTACACTATTATTCAAAGTCATATCTTTTTAGTTTGGATTTCTTTTTATTCATAATAATCAGTATTATATACATCAATTTTGCGTAACTTTATTTTCACATAACATGTATAACGGTGTCCCCTTGTTTCGCAGACGGAAATTTCATAGAATTTCGTTTCCCAGAAAATGTTTGATATAATATTTGGTTCTTGTAATTTTATTTCGACTATTATTGTTTCAAAGACTATTAAAATTTACTTCAATTAAACATATTTCACAGAAACACAATTCAATGAATTTTCATTTACATTTTTTTGTTTAACAAACTTGTCTAACAGTAGAATTATTTTAACGAATATTGTTTGTTCAGTGTATTTTTCCATGGAATTTATTTCAACGAAAATATATATAAATGGACAATAACTAAAATATTGTCTTAAAAATGACAGAAATGAATCGCTGCGAAACCGACTCCACGTAGTCTTGTCTGCCCTACACCTAGAGTGTAATTTAAATCCGCGTAGGCGTGGAGGGGCGAGGCGGCCCGCGAGCTGAGGAGCAGGTGGTTTTAACGCCCGCCGCCGCGGCTGAGGCTGGCCGGCAAAGCAGGCCAGTAAGCCGAAGCTGCGGTGGTGAGCGTGAATACCATCTGCGACGATAAGCTCGCGTGGGACCGCCGGAGCCCCGCAACGCCGGAGCCGTGACAGAAATCATGCCTGCTGCATGTTGCATGCTCGCTTGTATGTTGCATGCTCGCTTGCATGTTGCATGCTTGCTTGCATGATGCATGCTTGTTTGCACGCTGCATGCTAGCTTGCATGCTGCATGCTTGCTTGCACGCTGCATGCTTGCTTGCACGCTGCATGCTTGCTTGCACGCGGCATGCTTGCTTGCATGCTGCATGGTAGCTTGCGCGCTGCATGCTTGCTCAAATTAAAACTATAAATATCATCTTCTACCCACATATTTTTTTATTACACTTGGTAAATGTTTCTTTCTGAGTATGAGTGAAAATATTATGGTAATTATGTTTAGGGATAGAAGCGTTATGATAAAAAACAGTAGGAGTTTAAATATATTTACATTAATGATATTATTAATTACAATTTTCGGAAACATGAGTGTTATGAACATCGCCGGTAGCACTACAAATAGTATGAATGAAAACTTTAGGATGATAAATTTTAGGAAGAGTGATCATTCGGATTACAAATCCTTAGGAAGTACAATTTCGGGTAAAGAACTTTAGGTGAGCCAATATGGACCCGTCTCCAACACCACATCTCAAAAGCATCGATTTTTAATATTTCCTTCTGTCTTATTGTCCATGATTCGACGCCGTAAAAGAAAATTGAGAGGGCCAACGTACGCACCAGCCTCACTTTAGATTTCTGGGATATATTGCGGTCTCTCCATATCCTAGTGAGTTTGGTCATCTTTGAATACTCCTGATGATCTCCCTTTCGCTGCCACCCTCGTTATTAAGAAGTGAGCCAAGATAGAAAAACTGATTCACAAATTCTAGGTCACTGAGTTCATTGAGTACCCTTTGGGTACGGAACTCTAAAAATACACTACGAGTATGAGATCATAATTTCATTGTATTTCAGCATCAAAGTCTGTGGGTAACCTAATGTCAGCGTATCGAATACACTTGCTTATATCTCTCGCTGCTCTCGGAATATTAAACACAAGGTACTTATGAAATTATCTATTAAATATTTTGGTTGCGGTTTTCCTTGCGTATAGTAAGTAGGTAAATAAGTATTTGCGGTTTTTCTCAAGACATCTGAGAAATTACACATACTATGTAGATTAGTTTGATGCCAAGGTTACTGATGTTGATTTTATTTATTTGTGTAGTCCTCTTGGTGGAGGTAAAAGGATGGGCAGTTATAAGAAAGGCATCTATAAAATTACTTTTGCAAAACGTAGATAGGTCTTTACGGAGAAACGAGCAAGAAACTTAACGGACATTTATTGTTATCGAGTTTTTATATAATTCTGGTTGCATTATTATTGTTGCATATAATATGTGATAACATTGCAATGTAGGTAAAGAGGAATAAAAACAGGCTTTGCCCTACAGTGGGACAATCATGGGCTGGTATTATTATTGTAAAACAATACAAAAGAAAGCCATTGAAGCTATACGATGACCAATCTCAAGTGACAGCGCCCGTTCACGAACATAATTCATGAAATTATGAGTTCAGAAAATCTTTTATTTTTTATTTTAACGTCATTACCTCAGATTATGAAACAAAAGGCAGATAGACCATGCGGATGCACCGAGAGTGAAGCCACCAAAGCAAATACAAATTCAAAAACGAATACCAACAATTCGCTTCGCGCTGTAGTGACACGAGTACAAATACTAATACAAATAAAAAATCAAAAAGCGAATACAATCACGAGTTTGTAGGTATTCGTTATTGAATTTGTATTTGCTTTTGTGGATTCACTCGCAGTGTTCCGCACTCTACCTTTTCTTTAATAATCATACGATTTCTTGTCATTTTCAAAATACATTTTGGCACACCCAACAGGAAAAAAATATTTAAAGAAAACTGATAAATAATAAATAAATAATAAATAAATCTTGGGACAACTCACACACGGTCATCTGGTCCCAAGCTAAGCAGAGCTTGTGTTATGGTAACCAGACAACTGATATACATACTTATATAATTTATAAATACATACATATTATAGATAAACACCCAGACACAGAACAAACAATCATGCTCATCACACAAAGTTTGTCCTGGGTGGGAATCGAACCCACGACCTCCGGCTTAGCAGTCAGGGTCAGTGACCACTAGACCAACAGGCCCGTCATGTTATAGTTGGAGAATTCTTTTGCTCCTGGTATCCATTTTTAAGACTGTCTGACGGTCTGTCCGTCTGTAAATATACAGGGCTGTGTCTTTTAAAACGTGGTAGGTAGTAAGGCCGATATAACAACATAATTAAAATACAAAAAAGTTATAAATTTAAAGTGTGATACAAGAAACGTGTTTTAATTTGTATGTAATGCTAAATATTGTGGTACGGAATCCGCCGTCAACTCTGACTGGTCCGGCCTTTTGATGTTTCATCAATATGACCATACAGTCCAATACCTAGGACTATCGACATACCAAGTACTAAGACTAAAGACTCTTAGGTAATCGATATTGTAATATTATTAGCAATTTCACAGATACTAAGTGTTTTACCAAATAGGTAGGACATTCTCTTCATATTAACTGTAGGTACTCATCAAATGCCATTAGGTCATCCGTGAGAATTCACTTGTTGGTTTTGACGCACGGTCAGAGACCTAGGGTTAAAAGGTAAAGGTCGCTTAAAAACCTAAAGGTGTTAGAAAGAATTAATCACCATAATCGTTAAGATCCATGTATATTTATGTCAACCCATACAGTTTACAGGATTATATGTAAAACAAAAATAACTTCCATAATTCATTCAAACACTAATAATTGTTATCTTATTTTTTTTATATAATCCACTAGCGACCCGACCCGGCTTCGCATGGGCCTATTGCCTTCCTCGATAAATAGACTATTCAACACAAAAATAATTTTTAAATTCGAACCAGTAGATCCTGAGATTAGCGCGTTCAACCAAACAAACATACAAACTCTTCAGCTTTATAATATTAGTATAGATACTAATCCAATAATCCATACTAATAATACTATCCATACATAGTACATATAATAGTAGGTATGATTAAAATAATACAAAAGTAACTCTGTCTGTTTCGCTGTTACGATGAAACGACTGAACCGATTTTGATAACATTTGGCATGAAGATAGCTTTAGCCCTGGGGAAGGACATAGGCATACTTATCAATCCGTGACTTCGTCTGCATCCACGATAACCAACATTCACGAGGACAAAGTCGCGGGCAAAAGCTAGTTAATAATATCTAAATTGATAGTTCTATTTGAACTCTATGCGGTAAAAAAGCGCTAGAAAACTAAAGAAACAGTGCGTTTCGAATGTAAAATACAGATCAAAGGTGTTAAAAGTGTGAACTTACATGACAAGAAATAATATACTTATGCCCGTTTTCACCAACTACCCCTAAATTTTAACCCCTAAGACATTTTAGGTGACAGAATCGCAAAGGATTCCGTCACCTAAAGTCTCTTAGGGGTTACTTAAAATTTAGGGGTAGTTGGTGAAAACGGGCATTAATCTACTTTTCAATTATGTTTTGTAAAATATAAAAAAATGTTTTGGTTTATGTAGGTAATCCAAGTCTTATATAGTATATACGCGATAGCGCCAAAATCTTTTTAAAATGTCGGGAAAATAGAGCCATTTTAACAGATTGAGAATGAGATGAGCCTGTATACCTTCGTCTATGATCCCTTAAAAAAATCAATGCTACCTATTTCGTAGATGAGCTATATACCTACGCAACATATTCCAACGCAACGCATCCAGTGCAAAATGCATAACATAATGCGATATGACACATTCAAAGTCATGTGGCATAAAGTATACGTTCGCACTGTGTCGCATCTAGATGATAATTGATAATTTGCGTGGTAATGAAGATCACGTGTCTGGTGCAATATTCTAATGTGTCACGTTTTTTCCATTAACAACAGTACAACGTAATTAATTGCACAGTAGATAAAATACAAAAAATAAAGAATTTTGAATATCAAATGATCAAAACAAGTAAAACAAAAATAAACAAAAAATCTCATCCTTCGTCCATCATTTCAAAAAAGCTCAAACATTTACAACACACACACACACACAATCCACATTGTGAATTATGTTGTGCGCACGTTGTGTGCGTGAAACCGTGCTGGGCCTGTAGACAAAATCCCTTTTCTGTTAGCCTTAACGCCAACGAAAAAATCAAATTGTATGGAGTTGACGTTTGCTTACGCGATGTCACGTGATGCAAATATGTCAACTGCATACAATTTGATTTTTCCGTTAGAAAAGATTTTGTCTACAGGCCCTGGGCATTGTGCGTGAAACCGTGATGGGCATTGCTAAATCTTCATTGACATAGTCATGCCCATAGGATAATAAAGATATTTATTACCTGCTAAATTTAAAACTGCTTAATAGCATGCTCATACACACTATGACCAAAATACAAGAACAAATAGCTACGATGCACTACACCTAACAATCCACACCTCGCTCCCGAATCGGTAGGTATGAGAATCTGCCAAGCACACACATCATCATAATAAATATCGATACACAAACATAATAAGCGAACAAACACTCCAGATTCATAATAGCTTCACTGAAACCAGAACAATGGCTGATCCTGACGTGCACAGGCGACAGCGGGGTGCAAGCGGTATGCGGGGAGTGTGAGCAAATATTGTCTCGCAACCAACAGGCTTCATTAGCAATGAGTGATGTAATTAATTTCACTGTTCGATGGATAAAGGTACTGTTGTGCGGTGTTGGCGGTCCGTCTGTTCCGTTAGGTTGTATGTCATGAATATTTTGGTAATCTATTCTGTTCAAATCTCCTACTGTTAATAAGTCAAGCTTTCGGTGAGCAGTCGACCAACTTAATAGGTAGGTACTAGATTTTTCAATCCATGTCGCAGTGGCGTGCCTAGGGAGGCACGCCACTGCCACATGGATTGAAAAATCTAGTACCTAGTAGTATCTAGTAGTAGTATCTAGTATCTAGTTGTTTCTTGTATCGGGCTTGCCCTAATCCAGACAGGGGTCTGGATTAGGGCAAGCCCGATAGACATTTTACGATTAATTAAGAAACAATCAGCAAGTTGCTCAATTATTAATTAGCACTTGTTATTCTGATTAGTGCAAGCCCGGCTTTTCGGCTTGTTTGAAGGTCCCGCCACTGCCATGTGGTGATGGTCACGAAATACCACCACCCCATTTCTACCCGTAGGTCTCATAGAAGGCGATAGAGGGATATTCACCAGAGGATGGGCAGAAGCGACCTTCTGAGTATCATAACACCTACTGCGATCGCCAACATACCTTGGCCAAGTATGGCGATTACAGCTAAACCCTCTCCTTGGAGAAGTCTTATGCCCAGCAGTGGGCGTCTAAAGGTTAACATGATGGGATGTTTTTACAGAATAGCACAGTTGATCATAGTTTCCTGAAATGATGATAGGTAAGGTTGTAGAAGTTTGTAATGAAAGTCAGGAGGAGAGATTGCGTGTAGCGTCTAGTTAAATGGGATCCGCAATAATATCGTTAATGTCCACGTAATAGTCCATTAAGACACGGTTAAATAGAAAACTCATAAAACGCCAATTAGCAATAGAAAGCTTTTGAGCATAAATCAGCTTTTTTATGGTGGGTGTCGAACCTGACATATGGCATTAATGTTGCTGAGTTAGAAGGTAAATTCTTCAGGTGAAGATGCAGCCTAGGTCAGTAGTAGAGCCATACAATAATCACCCTTTAGTACAACTTACTTTATTATAACTTTATTCCAAGTGCTTCCCTGCAATGCAATGAGGGCTACCGATTTTATGCTCACCAGTTGGCGCCATTGTCGAGTAAGGTCCCAAAGTTTGTTATTACGAGCGTGAAAACATATTGTGAAAACGCGTGAAAACATATTTAATACCTCAAATACGTACCGTAAAAATATCGAGCATGCCGTAGTGTTTCGCAGTCCCGTTTTATTCGGAAAAAAGGAGGACTTAAGTTTCCGAATGATAATACTGTCTCAAAGCACCGACATTCATTGACCGTAACTTGTGTTTCCCTTAATAAATCTCAGGTATTGCAAAATGCAATGCAAAAAAAAATCACAACATTATTCTAATTAGAAATAAACCCGCGTAGTCCCACCCACAAACAGTGATATTTAACATTTCGGTGACCTCACGCTACACTAGCGTCTCTAGCGGCGAATTCATACGCGATAGCCCTCATTCTGTGAAATTCAATTTCAGTGAACTTATTTTTTCGGGAGAAGCCACCACCAGAAAAGCGGCGAGGCAATGGCACGCGATGAATCCCGGAGAAACGATTGAACTGTCTTAGATCCCGTAACGAAATTAATCAGAAAAGAACAAAGGAGGAGTATGGAGAAATACATTATAATACTTGGCAACTGGGAGGGCAATGGATCTAGATCTGTTCAGGGGTGTGATTCTGTAAGACCTCATTCTAAACTTCGAATCTGAATCCGCTGTGAGTTTCTTGATTGGCATTCTAAAAACTTGGTTGATAATTAGAATTTACAATAGCGCTATCCTTGCGAGCGTGTCAGAGAGTTGAACTAAATTGACAGGGAGATTTTGATGGATAAAGTATGAGATGACGTAAGTGTGACGATCGAGGATGTTATGTTTACCTAGTAGGTATAATACGAACAGTGTCGGGCACTGTGACCCGAATAAACAGTTTGTCGCTAACCACCGCCTTTTATTGACGTCTCATTGGCGACGAGAACGGGATCTGTGATTTTTTTTACACTACTATTGTGCTTGGAAAGTTCAACAAAATGCCTATCGGAAAAATTGAACCCTTTAATTTAAATTCTAACCAGTGGCCAGCTTACATTCGTCGCGTTAATCAATACGTTAAGCTAAATAACATTGACAAAGACTTGACAGTGTCCATGCTAATAACAGTGGTCGGTGAAGAAACTTACGCGTTGATGTGTGATTTATGTGCACCTAGTTTCCCAGAGAATAAAACCTTTGACGAACTGGTACAGCTGGTAACGGAACATCTGGAGCCGCAACGATCAGAGATCGCAGAGCGCCACGTGTTCAGGTTGCGAAGGCAACGGGCAGGCGAGTCTCTGACGGAGTACTTACAAGCGTTAAAACATCTCGCGACGACGTGCAATTTTGGCAAATGCAGTACATGCTCAACTCTGGAAGAAAACTTGCGGGACCAGTTCGTGTCGGGTTTATCAAATGACGTGATGCGGTCCAGGATCTTTGCGGAAAAGAAAATCCAATACAAGGAGGCGGTGGAGCTAGCCTTGGCTCTAGAAGCAGCAGAGAAACATGCTGAGGTGAGCGGCAGCACCACTGTGGCGGGGACAGCAACGGACTCAACGGCAGCATCAGGCGGCACGGCGGGCGAGGGCCTGCACTACGCACGCGGCGGCGGCGGACGAGCCGGCCAGCGCGGGCGCCAGCCGCGCGCCGCGGGCGCAGGCGCAGGCGCAAGCAGCGGAGGCGCGGAGCCCACGAGCTCGCGCGCGCCATTTTGCTGGCGCTGCGGCAAGGCGCACATGGCTGATAGATGTAGATTTAGAAACTATAATTGTGACGAGTGCAATCAAAAAGGTCACTTAAAGGTGATGTGTAAACAGGCACGCGGCAAAGGTACTCGGCAGAATTACGTAAGCGAAGAGGAGTCGGATGACGGTATGTTTAACATCGAAGTTGCGGCCCGAGGTAACAAACCATATTTTATTAATTTAACGATAGATAACATTAACATTAAGTGTGAAGTGGATACAGGTAGCCGTATATCGGCTATAAGTGAAGAAATGTACAAACAGATGTTTTCGCATAAAAAAATTGTCACGGACAATCTATTGTTACGTTGTTATTCGGGCACACAGATTGAGTCATTAGGTTACGTTGAAGTAGATGTCTGTTTAGGACAAATAACGGGGAAATCATTGCGTCTTTACGTTATAAAGGGTGGCGCACGACCTTTATTGGGACGAGAGTGGATGCGCGTGTTAAAAATAACTCAAATTACGCTCAATGAAATAATGGACGACAACTTAGTAACGCAACTACGTAATGAATTCCCCGAAGTTTTTTGTGATAAGTTAGGGACTTGTAAACAGCCGATTCGACTACAGCTTACTGATAACGAACCGGTTTACGTGCGAGCGAGACCGATGCCGCTGGCGCTACGTGCACGAGTTGAAAGGGAATTAAAACGGTTAGAGAAAGATGGCACCGTTTACCGAGTAGATTACTCTGATTATGGGACTCCAATCGTGCCTGTCGTCAAAGCAAATGGGGATATACGTATTTGTGGTGACTACAAGGTCACTATTAATCCCAAATTAAAACGGGATTATTATCCTTTACCGCGGATTGAAGAATTATTTGCAAATCTCAGCGGTGGGGAATTGTTTTCAAAAATAGATCTAAGACATGCCTATGAACAATGTTTTTTATCTGAGGATTCTCAACCATATACGGCGATTACAACGCACATGGGTACATATGTTTATAAACGCACACCGTACGGTTTATCTTGTATCCCCGAAAAATTTCAAAAGATCATGGAGGAAACCCTGCGCGGGGTGCCCGGATGTGTAGTGTTTTTAGATGATATATGTGTGACAGGCTCAAATAAATTAGAACATTTAAAGAATCTGCGAGCCGTAATCAAAAGATTACGTAATATGGGACTTACGGTCAAGCTAAGTAAATGTCGATTTTTACAAGACAGCGTAAAATATTTGGGTTTCATTATTAATAAAGATGGCTTGCGGCCAGATCCGGAAAAATTAGAGGCCATTTCCAGCGCACCGAGACCAGAGAACGTAACCGAACTGAAAAGTTTTCTAGGAATGCTCAACTACTATGGGCGATTCATTCAAAATTTAAGTACATCATTGCAACCGTTACACAATTTATTAAAAAAGGAGGTCCGCTGGAACTGGGACTCGAAGTGTGAAAAGGCTTTTTTGGAAGCAAAACGTACCCTCCTGAGTGAACGAGTACTGGCACACTATGAGGAGGGGCGCGAACTCGTGTTATCGGTGGACAGTAGCGCGTACGGACTGGGCGCAGTGCTGGCTCACCGGTACGAGGACGGTAGCGAGCGGCCCGTCAGCTGTGTCTCGCGAACACTTAGTGCGCCCGAGCGTAACTACAGTCAACTAGACAAGGAGGCACTTGCCATTTTGTTCGGTGTCACAAAACACCATCAGTACTTGTTTGGCAGGCGATTTACATTGCGCACTGACCACCAGCCGCTGACGTATATTTTTGGTGAAAAGGGAGGAATTCCACAAACGGCTGCCAGTCGTCTGCAAAGGTGGGCGGCGCGACTGGCCGCATATGATTTCCGTATAGAATTTGTGAGATCGGCGGACAACGGACCGGCCGATGCGTTGTCACGATTACCGTTACCTCAGGAGGGTCGTTCTGCCGATAACGAAACCGTGGATTATTTAAATCTAGTGGAGGCGACACTGCCTATTTGTTATAAGGATGTTGCAAAAGAAACAGAGCGCGATACATTACTAAGTAAGATTAAAGGTTATGTACTTTTTGGCTGGCCGTCGGCGCCGGGCTGCGATGCGGAAAAGGCTTATTTTGATAGAAAGCAAGATTTCGTGGTAGACCAGGGGTGTGTAATTTTTAAATATAGAATTGTAGTGCCTCATGCCTTACAAAAAAAAATCTTGGATGAAGTGCACGAAGGTCACTTAGGTATAAATAAAATGAAAAGTTTAGCACGAAACTATATTTATTGGGCGAATTTAGATAAGGATATAGAGGAATTGTGTAGATCATGCGCGGCGTGCCGTATAGTCCGCGACGCGCCGCCGCATACCCAGTTACATCCGTGGGAATTTCCGCTGTACCCTTGGCAGCGCATACATGCCGACTTCGCAGATTGTGGAGGCGTTAGGTATTTAGTTATAGTAGACGCACACTCGAAGTGGATTGAAGCGTTACCAATGAAAACTACAAATGCAGTATCAACAATCAAAGTTTTGCGAAGTGTTTTCGCGCGTTTTGGTTTGCCGTCGCAGCTCGTTACCGATAACGGACCACCATTTGCGTCTCATGAACTTAAAGTTTATTGTGAAAATAACTGCATAAAGCATACAACGTCGGCTCCTTATAGGCCGCAAGGAAATGGCGCGGCAGAAAACGCTGTTAAAACAGTAAAAAAGGCCATCAAAAGAGCGTTGTACGAAAAGGAGGACGTAAATGCGGCTCTCTGTAAATTTTTGTTTCAATATCGCAACTGTGAACACGCGACGACAGGGGTATCACCTGCAGTTGCGCTGCAAGGGCGGCGACTCAGGAGTCGACTGGACGCGCTGCGCCCGGACGTAGCGGCCACGGTGCGCGCCAAGCAGGAGCGCCAAGTGGCGCGAGTCTCGGGCACCGACAGGAATTTTGGGGTTGGGGACCCGGTGTTAGCTCGTGACTATACAGCAAGGGGGGACAAATGGGCTGAAGCTACGGTGGTTAAAAAGACTGGTCCCGTATCATACAAAGTCAAAGTGGGTAACGGGGTAGAATGGCGGCGTCACGCGGACCAAATGATTTCAATTAACGGTAATAAAAACAGGTACTCTCTATCTCGAATGAGCGGGGTAGGCGGAGACAAGGAAGGTCAGAGTCCTAATTCAGAACCTTCGGTCGGTAAAGGAGCCGACGATGATGTGTTTGAGGATGCATCGGGCGGTGACAGTGAGGTTGCTAATGCGCCGTCAGAAACAATACCGATACCAAAAGCTGAGGCAGAAAAGCAGTCGCCTATACCGAAACCGACACCGCCTGGTGTATCGGCTCGAGCACAGCGTGCTTACAATCGAGCTAAACGTCTTAACAATTCTGATTAGACTATACCTATTAGATAAGTTTAATTAAGCGTACTTTACTGTTACTTACTTTAATTTAGTTTACATCACTTATACTGTGTATCATTAGTTTAGAATAACTGTCTTGTAAGCTTAGTGAGGAGAGATGTGACGATCGAGGATGTTATGTTTACCTAGTAGGTATAATACGAACAGTGTCGGGCACTGTGACCCGAATAAACAGTTTGTCGCTAACCACCGCCTTTTATTGACGTCTCAGTAAGAAGTGGCATTTTGTAAGATAATATCCCCGTCACTTCGACGCTCACTTCGCACTCGAACCCGATTCAAAGTGTCAAATATATCAAGGTCATTTTAACCTTATGCGAAGTGAGAGTGAATAGCCATGTGAGATGCGAGTTGTTGTTTGAATTTTACAGAATCGACCTACAGGACACAGAACACAGACAGAACAGAACTAATTAGTCCATTGCCCTACCAGTTGCCAAGCACCACGAATTACAATTAATATAATGAATGTGTCAGACGTGAGCTGTTACATTTGATTTCAATAATACGTATGCCAAAAACGCGGAAATTTGTTCTATTCTCTACAAGATCTACATAATAAACCGCTCCGGAAGTAACCTGTACACTATCTAACATAATATTGCGTTCTGTCTGCCAAAGAATTCCATAAGATATGATATGACTCACCGACATATGTAGAACATTGACACAAAGACGAAGCACCAAGCTTGAAAGATAAAAATTTACTCTTGTTGTCATGACCTGTAACATCTGGGTGATAGGATAGGATGACAGCTCACTACAAGATCACTTCCCCGAGGTTCTTAATTTACTAGAATGATCTCTGACAAAAGTAGAGCATTGCTATACACCCCGGAAATTGCCCCTGTTACGGCTACATCCCACTCACACTACCAACAGCTTCCTAACTCTAAAGAATCAATAAACACTAATGCATCCCTATAAAACTGTTGACAATACATGAAAACTCATTTAGCCGTCGCAAAACCGACAAGCGGGAGCGTAATTCGATTAACTGCATTTCGAGTGGTCCTCGAAAGCGTCCGACTTATCGAATTTGGCGTTTGGGCCAAATATGTATGAAATGGGAATACACGGAGTATGGGTGGCGAAATATGCACTGGCATGTAGATATTACGTAGTTTGAGTTACCGATGGCTGCGTTTTTGTTAATGTTATACGCCTGTTGCTGACTCGGTAATGGTTGCTTTCGTAATAGCCTATTGTTGTCTACCACCATAGACAGCTTAATAAATGATCTGTCAAAAGTGATGCACCTGGCAGACGAATTTGTGCTTTATGTTATGTTGTTTTACTGTAATGGACAGGTGATTTTGATTGATGATTTTTGTAAGTAGCAAAGATAAAGCTGTTCATCATAAGATTTATTGTATCTGCGCACTTCTGCAAGTACGGAAGATTGTTTCGAGAAGGATTCAATAGGAAGGGGAGTAATAATGAAAAATATCCCAGTTTCACTTTGGATTGGGTATTAATTCTCGAAGTTCGAAGTAGAACCGCCATCTAAATATTTTTAACAATTAGTTAGCTAAATTGCTTCATCAAGCATTGTAATGCATAGAATCAGTAGCAATTTTTACCAAAGTAATGATTTTATCAAACTTTGTGAAGCAAATGTTTTTTTTTTTTTTTGTCGAACCATTTCTTCACTACGTATATGACAAATTGAAGTCCTCCGTAGCGCTGAGATTATGTTCGTTCATCTAAAAAACTACTGGTACGATTCTTAAAAATAATAATAATAAGAAGCGATGTTATCCGTGTAGGCTATATCTTACAAATAAAAATCTTCTGTGCGTGTGTATGAAAGTGAACTCCACCTAAATGCCTGGACCAATTTTGATAAAATTGTTTGTGTGTGCTCCTGTGTATTCGAGAATGGTTTAGATTCACAGTTGGACGCGGTAGGTGGCATTGTAGTCGGGTCTTTATTTATTTTCAGGGCAGGACAACGTCTGCCGGTCCTGCTAGTTTAACTATAAAAAAGGGATCCATAATTAAATTTAAAACTAGTTCTACTAAATTTATATCCATAGTTAAAATAAATGTCAAAATTCAGTATGAAGATAAATTATTACTCTAAAAAATATTATTTCAATATTTCGTTGCTACGTAAATCACATTTAAAAACCATAAACCTCACTTACCCGCCATCCCCATTCACCAACAAAACAATAGGAAGTAACATTAAAGAAAAACAACTTTTTCAGGATATTAATTTCCTTTTGCTCCGCAGACGGGACGTATGGTAAACGGAAAATTTATTTCCACCCCATCAATATATTTTCTCTTTTTCTGAAGGAAATGTAAACGTTAAAAGGATTAAGGATCGTATTTTCTAATATTGGAAAAGAGTCTGACGCGATGTGAACATAATTTTTTGGTTTATAAGTGATTGAAAATATTTGAGCAGCTCCTGGCTAAGTAAACGCCGTACCGATCGATCGATGAAAGGTAAAGCTACGCTTGACGCGGTCAGTCTGTGGATGGGTGACCATCCATTATATACTGAGTTCCCCTCCGTGCCTCGGAAAGCACGTAAAGCCGTTGGTCCCGGCTGTCATTTGTAGATCTTTGGCAGTCGTTAAGGGTCAGAAGCCAGAAAGTCTGACAACCAGCCTTGCCAAGGTACCCCTTGGCAGTTAATGGGTAATACTATACCTTGTATTACCCATTAACTGGGTTGTGGAGGTCCGAAAGGCAGTCGCTCCATGTAAAACACTGGTATTCAGCTGCATCTGGTTAGACTGTCCCCAATATAGTTGGGAAAAGGCTAGGCAGATGATTATGATGTGATTGAAAATATTTATCACATTGATTAAATTTATTAATCTTTGCCTCACACTAGGAAAATCGGAAATAAGATTATTGATGCGTTTACAAACATACAAACCCACACACACAAACAAACAAACCCACACACACAAACAAACAAACCC
Organism: Charanyca ferruginea; assembly: GCA_947361185.1. Classification (NCBI taxonomy): domain Eukaryota; kingdom Metazoa; phylum Arthropoda; class Insecta; order Lepidoptera; family Noctuidae; genus Charanyca; species Charanyca ferruginea. The sequence continues at coordinate 8,429,224 of OX376070.1, forward strand.
ACACACACAAACAAACGAACCTGGAACTACCTACAGGCCATGTAAATATATTATGTTACGTGCAGGAATCAAACCCGCGACACGCAACTGATGCAAAGCAGCAATCAATCGTTAAGCTACTGCAACAACCGTGCCGTCAAATCATCAATATTTATTTTGTAATTGTAACAATCAGCACTAATTGTCATGGAGATCAACAAAATTAGTGGTTTAAAAATAAATCTTTACCAACCAAAAACTTTCGTTTCATGCTTATTACTGACTAGCACTTTGACTGAATACCAATTTTATCAATTGATAAATATAGCCTATGCTACTCAGGGATAATATTCTAATGGTGAAAGAGTTTTTGAAATCGGATTAGTAGTTTTTGTGTTTATTCGTTCCAAAAATACAAATCTTTCCTCTTCATAATATTACTATGGATGTACCTAGTCAAATTATGTATTACGGTAATTAATTTAAATCTACAGTCTAACATTCCCAATATAAAACATTCCCGGCATTCTTATTAATTTTATTCTTCCCAACCTTCAAATCCGAAATATTTCTAAAATTCCCAACTTCTTTAAACAGTAACCCTATTTGGATACACACTCCTCCTGCGCCAAATGTCGCAGCATACATCACGATCAAGCAATTTCACAGTTGTCGTGTCGTGTATCTGCATCCTTATTACTGGATACACCTGGGAGCGTACCTCGCGATACAGATCTCTGACGTGAAGAGCTACTACTGGAGGTGGTTGAGGTGTGAGTGAGTTTTGAATGAGTTATAATAATACCAGTTCACTATTATTCAACTGCAGGGTACGGGCCTTTTCTTATAGAGAAGTCACGAGCATCGGTCATCATGCGTACTCAAGACGGATTGGCAATTTCAGATTAAGTCCAGGTTCCCTTCACCGATGTCAGTAATATCGAAGGTAAACTTAGACAGTCATATGAATTGAAAAAGTCATAGTGGTACTTTTGTAAAAATACAACTGTCACTACACAACAAAGGACTGCAGTATCCACTGTCATTGATAGACTTGTTCTAAAATGATGCTTCTATACTTGCTTGCTGGAGGATCCGATTATGAAACCAAAGGCAGATAGACCCCGCGGAACACTGAAAGTGAAGCCACCAAAGCAAATACAAATTCAAAAGCGAATACCTACAATCGCGCTTTGTGCTGTACTGACACGAGTCAGTGCAAGAAAAGCGTCGTAACGTTAAAAAAAAACAAATACAAATTCGAAACCAAATACAATCACGAGATTGTTCGGCGCGGTCTAGCTGCCTTTTGTTTCTTAATCTGAGGATGGAGGATAATGACGGTGAAACACTAATATATTACTTGCTGATACTCAAACTCTATGTAATTTAAAGGCCTGCTGAATGTCAATAGTATCTCTATGGACGGTTGCGATAAGCACAGGATCGGTTCCTGTGCCAGTGCTTGAAGAATGGCCTATAACCTGAATGACATAGCCCTCCCGCTAAGGACATCTTTTGATAATGATGAAGAAATTAAAAGAATTATAATGAAGAATTTCTTCTTGAAGATTTGAAGTTCTGGGAGATGCGTAGCGAGTGATTTTTGTGAAACTAACCTACTACAACACAGTGACTTAGTGTAAGTTATGAATGTCAATTTTACAAAAAAGGATTGGCGATGAATCCTTGTGTATCTCTGCTGGAAACGCAACCTAATACCTAATGTTGACTAGATCGTTATTTGCATCATGCATTGCCCAAGTCACAAATCGCGAATAATTTTGCCTATCTAATATTATTTGTGCCACAGTCAGGTCAGAAAACCACTTGATGCAAGGAAATCGCTAATTAAAATTCATATTTCATAACCTTGTCAAACCTTTTGTATCTAAATGATCGAAAATATTTAATCATTTATATATTTTATGTTAAAACAGTTTATAAATTGACTTATTAATATCAATACGAATCCCTTATGTATTGGCAAATATGATTTTATAAGGTTAGGAGTCCAAATAAGACTTATTTAGACTTGATAATATTTTAACACCTAGCCTGCTTCATAGCCAGTAATCCAAATTATAATTATATTATTCTCAAATGCCTAGAAATCCCCTGGTAACCTGAGAACGTTACCATGGTAGGGCTGCCTAATGCAATGCATGCAGTGATACGAAGCAATGTAACACGTGAAATATCTACAAACTAGAATATATTTACGTATATTAAGTTATTTGTTGGCACCGATGAGCCAAGGCAGATAGAGGCTGCACTTAGCGTTAAAAGGCTTACTTATATCTTGATAGTAATCTTTAGTATGAAACGAAACGAAACGAATGACAGGAAACTGTAAGAAATGCAGATGCCTACCTCACGGTACCGTGTCGAAAAACCGTTAAAACATAAAGGCGGTAAAAATTGACAAAAGGTTATTATGTAGCTATCTACATAAAATCTTTCGTCAGTTTATACCGACTTTATTTTTTTACAATAAGTTAACATTAAGCCGGATAGCGTTGGACGGCCTACAACAAAATGAAAAGGTAATTTGGTCGACATATTGGCGCAGGAGCATAGGAAATGAAGGAATCAATGTTAGTAATATTGTCTATCAGAGGATGAAGTCGAAGTGAATTACATTAATGACGAAGAGCATGATTTATTAGGATATAAATATTTTATCTGTATTCGAATATGGAGTTAAACTTGATCTATATTTGGCCTTTGATTGCGTGGGTGGACGTAGGTAGATTCTCTATATCGATTCGCATATGATAATAGATAAAAGACCTTTAGCTTAAGCTGTTTATATCATCCGAAACATATTATGTCACTCATCTTTGTTCTAGATTTTCTTATTATAAAGAACTTGCATTTCACGGATTGCAGACTTATTTGTAAAGAGACACAAATGAACTTACTAGTCCACCCCAGAGTCGTTATTTAAAGCCGGTTATTTAAAATATCAGCTGTACCGTACCACACATTCTGACTAGGTAGGTATTGCAATTTTGTATGGAACAGCAGATATTTTTTTTTTAATAACTGGCGGAATTTTTGTCTGTGTGGGACCTACAATGATGAAAGGTTTTCTTATAAGGGATCTTGTTTTTTTTTTGTTAAAGTGTTTTGCTGTTTACCTACATTGTTTCCACATATAGAAGAAACAGGAATAATAATACCAGTATTTTGTAAAAACTTGATTTAAAAAAGTATCCGTGGAGTTTCTTGCTCGTTCTTGTCCATAGAGACCTACCGTCATTTTGGAACGAGCAACTAGCTTTAACTTTCTAACTAAGTAACCGATTCCTGGACAATCCAAAAGTGCCTGTAAATGTATTAATTGAGTCCTGAGGTGCAATGATATACCTACATAATATCAAGTTTTGAACATCCTAACAATAGACTAGTGGGAAGTTATTAGGCAATCATAATAATGACATGCTCCTCTTAAAAGGTAATCTTACAAAATATGCCAGCCGTTGAAGGCTATTTACAATGATTAATAATATTTCTACTGGGTACTTTTATAGGCGTTTCAGGCAAAGGTTAGAGGTGAAGAAAGGTCTTAAATCATGTGTTTAACGTAAGTTGGTAAATTAATTTACTTTATTACAAGGAATTTTCAACTTATGTAACTTGCGTATATTTTAAGTTTAGTTTTGAATAATAGGCTCAATTTCAGTAGAAATGATTTGCCTTAAGGTAAAAACGTTTTCATGAGATGCCTGCGAAATTGAAATAATGTAACGCTATTTGCAATTTTCTGCTCAATCTTTGGTTGTATGATAATACAAAACTTTGACTCGAAAGTAACGAATATGTTAACAGACAATAATCCATACTAATATTATAATTGCGAAAGTAACTCTGTCTGTTACGCTTTTACAATGAAACGGCTGAACCGATTTTGATGAAATTTGGCATGAAGATAGCTTAAACCCTGGGAAGGACAAAGGCTACTTTTTAATGCAGGACTTCGTGCTGCATCCACTATAACCGACATTCACGCGGACGAAGTCGCGGGCAAAAGCTAGTAATAAATAATTCTAAACATCAACATAACTCTCCGGGTTAGAATAATCTGTAAACGTCATGGTTTTATTAAATGGACACATCTACGGATTATTCTAACTTGAAGAGTTATGATTGGTCAGGAAGAAGGTGCGTTCAGTCGGGGGTTGAAGAAGTATCTCCAGTTCCCTCGAGACTGGTTGACGTTGGTGTGAGATGGAACACGGGGGTGGTTTATAGTCAGTAGGAGTGTGACACCGTTGCGCGTCGAATTAGCACGCTAAAGTGGAAGTGAGCTGGCCACGTCTGCAGGCGGACAGACGGTAGATTGAGCAGACACGCTCTAGAGTGGAGACCACATTTGGGCAAGCGTAATGTGGGTCGCCCAGTGGCACGATACACCGACGTTTTAAAGAAGGTGGCTGGCAGCGGATAGACGCGGGTTGCGCAAGACTGGGTTGGTTGGCGATCTCTGGGGAAAGCCTACGTTCAGCAGTGGACAGCAATAGGCTGATATGATGATAATGATGATGAGGAGTCTGACAGACTAATTCATCCGCCTCGGTTGGAGAACATCCACGAGATTTTCCACACTGGAACAAAAAAAAGGAAGAAGGTACGTTATACAGGCACTTGTAAAAAGACACTTCACATAGTCGTTACCTACGCATGCCCCCAACAAGGGTTACCTATCATAAGGTCGAAAAATATTTGACCTAATTTCATTTCACCTAAAACTTTTCAACTATTATCGTTTCGTTTTTTTTTACTTCACCGAAGTCACGTCTGCCACTGTATCAGTTGACCTATTATCAATTCGATTTTTTTCGTTATTCCGACGTTTCATTTGGTCGATAAACTTTTTACCGAAATTAGACTTAGCCGAATAACATTTGTTCGAAGTATTATGATTCCGAACATTCATTATGCCACTGTTTTAATTACCATATTTTCATTTCATCAAACGCCTAGAAAGTTTGTGCACACTATTTCATATCTGCTTTATTCTGCTATCTGCTTGCTTGCATGCAGGCAAGCAAGCATACAGCATGCAAGCAAGCATGCAGCGTGCAAACAAGCATAAAACATGCAAGCAGGCATGCAACATGCACAAGCATTGTTTCTGTCACGGCTCCGGCGATGCGGGGTCTGAGCGGCCCCACGCGAGCTTATCGTCGCAGATGGTTTTAATGCTCACCACCGCAGCTTCGGCTTGCTGGCCGGCGCCTGCTCCACAGCTCGCGGGCCGCCCCACCCCTCCGCGCCTACGCGGGCTTAAATTACACTCTAGGGGTAGGGCAGACAAGACTGCGTGAAGTCGGTTTTGCAGCGATTCGTTTCTGTCACTAAAATTTTGTAGCCTATTGATTTTTTATGACACTATTTTATTTTATATTGATAATGCTACCAGGTAATCTTATATATAAATATCTTCTGTGCGTGTGTATGAAAGTGAACTCCTCCTAAACGGCTGGACCGATTTTGATGAAATGTTTTGTGTGTGTTCCAGTGGATTTGTGAATGGTTTAGATTCACAATTGGACCCGATAGGTGGCGTTGTAGTTCTAGGACTTGTTTTTATTTTCAGGCAGGACAACGTCTGCCGGGCCCGCTAGTATTCTGTAAAATGTTGTTTCGGTGTGGTGAAAATATGGCAAATAAATCATTTGGCAAATGAAAAAAGTTCAAAAGAGGCTTCGGCCAATAGCACAAAATTAATTTGTAAATCGACGAAAAATAGTTCGGTAAAATAATACTTATGACACATGATACTTCGATGATATAAAAATATGTCAAATAATGCATATAGCAAAAAAGTCATCGGTCAATAGTTTTCGGTAAAATGAAATTCGGAAAAAAACATTTCGGAAAAGTGATCGGTTCCCCCCCAACAAGTGCAGCAACATTGACAGGCCTTTTATTTTTAGCGTGAAAAGTTACTGTACCAATGTACTGCAACGCACGCCAAGTGAGCTCATGGGCCCATACAACAGCACACGGGCCGACGGGAAGTGTACTTAGAAAATTTAAAACTCAATATATACAAGCCTAAAAAGTTACAATTAAAATATTATGTAGTAGTATGACGGGCTGGTGTCCGCAACTCCACGTGAGCGTATTTTGCGTGCATACAAATATGATGTAACTACGATTCCAAGAACCGCCGAGCCGTTGGTCCCAGCTGTCATACGTAGATCTTTGGCAGTCGGTAGGTATGGGTAGTCAGAAGCCAGAAAGTCTGACAACCAGTCTTACCAAGGGGTATCGTGTTACCCAGTAACTGGTTTGTGGAGGTCCGATAGGCAGTCGCTCCATGTAAAACACTGATGCAGCTGCATCCGATTACACTGGAAGCCGACGCCAATATAGTTGGGAAAGGGCTAGGCAGATAATAGATCAAAGAAAAAGGAAGGGGGAGCTCAAAGGCATCAAAAAATTCATCCACATCGCTGTTAACGGGACACGTGCCCAATAGGCTGACAAACTCTATACGTGACCCGAAGCCTGGTCTACTCTTGGGCCAAAGAATTAGCATTGCTCTACAATGTGGTAGTGCTGCCAGCCTCTTAGGCACGTGTCGTGTTGATAACGATGCAGACTGGTTTAAAACTTGTTTCAAAAAGATACGGCAAAATATAGTTGAATCTGATAAGGAAGTACAAAATCAAAATTTATCACAATGATCGGAGATCATGTCACTTTCGGTTTCGTTAAGTGTCTTCTTATACCCGTTACACAGGTCTTTAACTGCCCCGTTGGTTTTGGAACATTGGGTCTTGGCCTTTATTTCCAGATAGAGCAAAAAGTATTATTGGATGTTTTCCATTAGAGTTTGGAAGCTGGTGGTGTGCGTTTCGCGTTATCCAATGGAATGTATCAAAACCATGAAGTAAGTATAAAACTCTTAAAGACTTGTCCTTCAAACGTCATGTAAAAGAATATTATAAAATCTTAGCTTCTTTCACACAACAAGATTTGCAAAACCAATTTAAATATCAAAATGTCGATAGGAATATCAAAAGTGAATATTAATGATGAAGTTACGAAGGAGTTTGTAATTATTGATGTTTGAAGCAGATTGCAACGTTCATGCGAATTTGTAATTAATTGTGTGAAGATATTGCAGGTACTCTTTATGACTGAAAAGGTGATTTTTTATTAAATTAATTTTGTAACTTATGACCTTGTTCGTTTAGCTCGATTACTAACCTTATGACTGCTAGATAAGAATGTAAGAGGTGTTAAGATTTAATCAAAATTCAAATCAAGTCGTTTCTAGTGCGAGTTGGAACTCACCATTTGGTGACCTTCCTCTAGAAAGAGTTTTGGTCGAACGGTATGCTGTATCGGTGTTTCTGCGGTCAGCTAAGCAGCGTAACACGACGCCTTAACTTCGTGTGGAGTAGTGTTAGAGACAAAACGTAACACCGCCCGCCATCGCAACTACGGGAGCGGGGCAGCGGCGATCGGGGGATGACGGGCCGTTGACCATACTCCAAAAATCGACGCACCAAGAAGTGCGCGTCCTTATGTTCAATATACGATACGAACCAACCTATTAATACAGTCCGCTATTTTATTTATAACACCTATGAGTATCACCAACTTTAGTCTTTAAGTCTCTTGTGTAAATTAGGTATTAGTTTATAATTAATGTTTTTATCCCTATAAAATATGTATTGTGTTTTATGTGCCTTAGTTACCTGAAATAAAGGATATATCAAAATAACCTAAAAAATATTAGGTGTCCACACGCCCCGCGTCGATTTTAGGGTTCCGTACCCGAAGTGTGAAAACGGGACCCTATTACTAAGACTCCGACTCGCACTTGGAAAGTTTTTTTTATCTAGATTTGAGTGGATAGGTAACTGGACTACTTTGTGGTATTAGGGTCACTATACACTTAATCGGGTCGGCCTTTTTGGTATTCTCGATCTTTGATAACGTTCTATTGAACCGAATCGCTTAAGGTACTTTTTATTATGATACTAGTTGACCCGGAAATCCCGGAAATATAAAAAAAAACCGGACAAGTGCGAGTCGGACTCACTCACAGAGGGTTTCGTACAAATTTGTAGGTATGTACTTACATATTCATACTTCCATACTTATGTTATAAATAAGAAAGTAACTCTGTCTGTTACGCTTCCACGATGAAACGGCTACACCGATTTTGATGAAATTTGTTACAAAAAAATACTTGAACTCTAGGAAAGCACATAGGGTACTTTTCAATCCGGAACTTCGTCTGCATCCGCGATAACTGACATGCACACGGACCAAATCGCGAACAAAAGCTCGTTATAAATAAAGAACATATTTTTAATGTTTTAATTACAAATGTATAGTTTTCTGACTTTTTCCAATATTTATAGTATAAGACGAAATTACTTGTCAAATTTCATAGTTCTAGGTCAACGGAAAGTACCCTATAAATTTTGATACCCTCCTTGAGAGTGTCAAAGTGTACGTTTTTTGCGACATAAAAGGCCATCTTTTTTCACGATAATATAGAAGTTTGATTTTTCACAGCTTCAAAGGACCAAGACCTAAGTATATGGTTTTAATTCAAACTCGATACCTGTACGTGTTCCCGAGATAAACGGTCTTGACAGACAGACAAACAGACGGACAACAAAGTGATTCTGTATGGGTTTCATTTTTTCCTTTTGAGGTACGAAACCCTAAAAATAAATAGGCTATGACCTATTGTCAGACCTACCAAATAAACACAAACTAGTTCGATAACAAAGACTAAGACACGAGATTTTTATATGTTAGATTAACTCTACCTTTTGTCGAACATCGAAAAGAAAAACCCTATATCTCACAAAAACTTGTCTCATTAAATACGTCTTTTCAAATGACTGGCGCCAACCATTGCGTGAATAAGACACATCGCGTCTATATCTAAAAGGTTAATCTATTGTAGTTACATCACTTTACATAGTTGCCTTATACGTTGTTAATCCGATGTACTTAGTACAAAAGGAGTAACATTATGACCTAACCTAACTCGACCTTAACACAAGTAGGTAGATCTACAGTACTACTTAGATGTTTACCGCAGTGTAAAAGACTAACATGACAGCAATGATTATGCTCGAGTAGTTTTTATGTAATTGGATTACTTATTTTTTTTTTTTTTTTTATCATTTGATAGGCATCCGTTTGACCACTATCTCGCCTGGTGGGAAGCGATGATGCGGTCTAAGATGGAGCACGACCTACTCACTCTTGACTTAAAGACTCCCGGGTTGTAGCTATCAGGAAACACAGACTCAGGCAGGGAATTCCACTCCTTAGCAGTACGCACAATGAATGTGTTCCCAAAACGTTTTGTGCGTGTGGGTGGGATGTCCACCATGTACCGGTGGCGCATCGCCGTACGTCTTGTGGTCCGATGATGGAACGGGCTCGGCGGAATTAAATTATGCAATTCTGTCGCACACTCCCCAAAATGCAACCGATAGAAAACCGACAGGCCAGCGACTCGGCGTCGATGCTCAAGACTTTGAAACTTTGACTCGACAAGCCTATCATTGCCAATGATCCTCTACAATACATAATATTGAGATAAAGATTATGTACAAGATTTATTTATTACCTATTTATCGTGCACAAACCTAAGGCACAAAGGCGGACTAAATGCCTTATGCATTTTCTACCCGTCAACCAAAGGCAGTGAAGAGATAACATGGCAGACGCATGTTAAAAAAAAAATAAAGGATATAATTATTAAGAAAGATAGGTAAACTACTTATTCTAAAATATATAATTATCTAATAAAAGATATAGGGAAATGTTATAATATTCAATAATTTTAGATGTCTATCTAAGTTACATTTCGTTGAATAAATCCTCACTTTGGAAGGACCTTTTCTTAATTTAGAAAATATTTCGAACCTTCCTAAGGTTGGTACTAAAAGATGTCTAAAGATTGGTGTTAATTGAGTGGTATGACTGTTGGCAATAGAAACTAAGTAGGTAGGCCATAGTTGTTTTTGTTATGGTCATATAAGCGTCGTGTTAAAAACATTTTTGTCCAATAATATATTCTCAATGGGGAGTGACCAAGTAGGTACGTATTATAGTGCACCAGTATGTGTGTAACCACAGGTACAATACCTTTTCGTCACTATCATGATCCGATAGGACGGCAATACGGCACGACCGGGGAGAGATCAGGCGCAGGGGTGTGATTCTGTAATACCTCAAACTTCGAATCTGAATCCGCTGTGAGTTTCTTGATTGGCATTCTAAAAACTCGGTTGATAATTCGAATTTACACTAACGCCACCCTTGCGAGCATGTCAGCGAGTTGAACTAAATTGACAGGGAGATTTTGACAGATAAAGTATGAGATGACGTAAGAAGTGGCATTCTGTAAGCTAATTTCCCCGTCACTTCGACGCTCACTTCGCACTAAAACCCGATTCAAAGTGTCAAATATATCAAGGTAATTTTGAACCTTATGCGAAGTGAGAGTGAATAGCGATGTGAGATGCGAGTTGTTGTTTGAATTTTACAGAATCGACCTACTGGACTAACGGCTTTATGTGCTTTCCGAGACACGGTGGTGTCGCATCACGTAACTTCGAAATTCTAGGCTGCCACTGGGAAATTCCTAATGGAAGAACACGATAACACTTTTTGCTCGACCAGTCAAAACAGTTGAAGGCTGCGTTTCCACCAGAGATGAGCGGGATGCGTAGCCGTATGTGATACCAGACTGACCAATGACACCACTTCCATAGTACTAATACTTATACTGTGCCACTTCCACCTCATGAAATAAAAGTCAGATAGACCGCGCGGAACACTGAGAGTGAAGCCGAAAAAACAAATACAAATTAAAAAGCGAATACCTACAACGCGCTTCGTGCTGTTCCGACACGAGTCAGTATAGCACGAAACGCTGCAGTGTTAAAATAAACAAATAAAAATACAAATTCAAAAGCGAATACAATCACGAGATTATAGGTATTCGCTTTTGAATTTATATTTGCTTTTTTGGCTTCACTCTCAGTGTTAGGCGCGGTCTATCTGCCTTTCGTTTCATAATCTGAGACTTCCACAGTATAAATATTACTAGCGTACAGTAGCGACACGCTCTGCCTCCCTCCGAAACTGTTCCTCACCTCTTCCCGCGTCGAATGACTGATACTGGGAACTGCTTTTAGTTCGAGCAGCGCGTGGACACGCACATACACGCACGTATTTGTACAGTCTGTTATTTTGGTAGTAGTATAGGCAGTTATATCGTTTCGTTTCTATGGAGTGTCGTGGGTGTGCCACTTCATTGTCAAAAGCAGTATCTCTGTTATGTAGGATTCGGGGGTGCACCAACGGAATTCTGAAGATGATATTAGAAAGGTCAGAGTCTGCAGAGCTGGGGAGACTTATTCGGCTTCATGTGACGAGTGACGAAATTATTTTTTTTTGGTTTTATGTAGGTATATGTCTTTATATTTAGTTAACTTGAATTTTTATATTGGACTCATTAATGCTACAATTTTTTTTGGTTTTATGTATATTTCTTCATATTTAGTTAATTTGAATTTTTATATTGGACTCGTCAATGCTACAATACTAACATATTTTATAAGATCTGAGTAACCATAAAATGTTACTTCAGAATCAACCGGGATCATAGATTCTATTCTTTTCACAGAACGAAAAATATCGATCTAACCAATACATTGAGAAGGCCGTCGTTCTCAATATCTAGTCACTTATTCAGTAATAATTTGCTACAACAAATTGAACTGAGTATTGGTTCCTTTTGGGAAGCTACTATAGTCTAAGCTATAAAGATACATAATCTTTATAGCTTAGACTATAGTATATACTTACTATACTACTTACATGTAATCCATGTCATCCATCATCCTCGATATTGTTTTCTTTATTAAATTACAATTTGTTTTTATAAAATACTTTTCGTTTTCATAGAATTAGCTGAAATTCAATATTTATTTATTTATTTATTTATTTATTTTACTATTTATGTACACACAGTAGACAACACAGGAAAAAAAACATTATAAAATATGAGTACAAAGGTAGGGTAGGGAGGGGGAATGGCGTTCACTTAAGGAAAATAAGCTATATTTTTCAAAATATTTATTTTACTTCAAAATTTTAAAACATAGCATGTTCTTTAACTATTCAGTTATCAACATTTTAACACCAAACGTATATATCTTTCACTTATAATTATTAGGAAATTATTATTAAAAAAACATGTTTGAGCGCCATTGCCCCTGACTTTGGGTAATGCCGCTCAGGCTAAGGGGTAATGTCGCTCAAATATGTTTTTGGAAAAATATCTAGTAAGATCCATTTTCATTACACTACTAAGCACGAGATCAACCTTAAATAATAAAGTAAAGTCTACAATCACAAATTAGCATCAATTATACCTATTGGTACGTGAGGTGAGCCTTATATAAATTAAAAAAAATGTAGTTATTATCTTCAATACCAAATTATCTTCATTTATTAATATTAGAGGTAATCACAATAACAAATAGTAAGAGTTCGAGTCCGATCCATCTGCAGAATCCGATCCAGAACATAGGTGATGATGAGACATGTCATGATAGTCCGTGGGTGGTAAAGCGCGTTATTTTTACTAACGCATTAAAATTTGTTGTAGTCTTCATCACCCACATTCATTTCGTCACTGTTGTCGTCACAAAGGTGCTCTTCATCTTCATTACCTGAAGAACTTTCTTCTAGAATCTTTCGTTTGTATAAGTTTTGTTTCTTATTCTTCTTTCCTTTATCTTTTTTTTGGTCTTGATTTTTGAGTCTTAATAAATTTCGCAATCTTTTTACTTTCTTTATCTTGTAAAATACTTTTCATAGCAGTCACAGTTAATATGGTAGCATGTCGTTTCCTCTTTCTTTGGGCTGGCTTAGAAGATGGTGCAATAGTTGGCGTCGTTGATATAACAGCAAAAGATACAGAAGTTCCGTCTTTGTTCGTCAAGAAGTTTTTGGTTAAAATTAACTGCCAAATCAGTTCGGAGCATATCCTTTTCTGAAGGACCTGCTAAAGGAGATGTATGTCCTGAAATTACACCCTGACAGTAGATACCTATGTTAAATTGTGTTGAGGCTTTTCTTTTAGACATCCCTTCTTCGTTCGCAGTTTTAGCAGATTGAAGGTCTTTTTCGCTCCAAGCCGCTTTAGCGGTGGTACATGGACGATTACTGCACATGTCTATAAGAAAATAAAACAATAAGTGATTATGGGGTAATGGCGCTCAGGTGAGCGGTATAACCCCAAACGGTCGTTTTGTGTTTAACTTGAAATTTATAAACAGTCATATACAATATTGTTCAAAATTGGTTACATCATCATAAAATAGAATACTTTTATACTTAGAAAAGTGATATCAATAATTATTAAAGTATCAAAAGTCTGGACTTACCTACGAAAAGACCGATGTGAAAATTAGATCAGCGCGAGCGTATACGTAGAAACACACTTCACAGTCACAAGTCGCGAGCTGACTGCCCGTACACGTCGCTGTCTATTAGAGGTCCCTATCCCCCGTGCTTCATGCACCGCGGCGTGTTGCTATATTCCATTTTGACAAAGATACAGAGGTGAGCGCCATTACCCAGTGAGCGCTATTCCCCCTGCTTACCCTACTTATTTCTTAAGAAATTTCTGCCAGCAGACCTGCAAAAGGAGAAATAAAAAAGAAACGTAGACAATGTGTGAGAAAAGAAAGAGAAAAAGTATATAATTATGTGCCTTATCAACTAACCTATAATATTAAATATCAATACACATAGATTTAAGTAAATATTAATATATACTTATATAAATACATAATGCTAAGATAAATAAAGTAATAATAAATATATATATATATATATATATAACAAATCATAATTGAGAGGAAAAGTAATGCACTTTCACTCTGGTTTTGAATAAAGAAATGGTCTTCAAATCACGAATGCTAGGCGGAAGTGCGTTCCACAACCTTACAGCGTGGACGGAAAAGGAGTAAGAATAATAGCTGGATTTATGAGGATGGGATTTAGGTAGGGATCTAAGGTGCGATCTACACGGTGCGTCAATAGGGCGGGCATAAGACGCTCGCGCAGGTAAGAAGGATAGGACGGGTTGTGTAGAATATTGGAAAAGAGGCATAAGATCCTAGTGTTCCTGTGAAGGCGGATTGAGAGCCACTTGAGTTCTTTGCGAAGATGAGAAACGTGGTCATATTTACGGAGACCAAAAATAAAGCGAATACAGTACGTACCAACAGTTGCATTTTGCAACTGTTAGTTATTTTCCTTGGTCTCGGCTTCTGGCCTTTTGGCTTATATAACTTAAATTATTTTCATTAATATTAATTGTATTTTATATGTATTTACAATTGTTACTAAATAACTAAACTATATTTATAAAATTCTTACGCATTCGTGGTTTTATGAAGGTCTGATTTATCTGGCCGGCTACACTTAATCCTGGCTGATTATACTTGTCAGTTAGATGGAATGATTATCTGAATTCGAAAGAAGCTTACTTATAAAGCGCGCTGACGGAGGAGACCAGTCGGTTGAGATCTGGATTCTAATCAAGCAACATAAAACTTCAAAGTCTAACAAAGTTTACGAAGCCAACGAGCTGATGCGTACCTGCACTTCCTCCACTCCCGAACTTGGAGCTGACTGCGCGCCAGTCTCTTTCCATTGGTCCAGTCCTCACCAGTGGTCGTCCTTCGCTGAAGCCTACCTTCCTACCATTCATATCTATATATGTATGTATTTACAAAAAAAAAATGTATTTGTGTATGTATATCAGCTGTCTGACACCCATAGTACAGGGTCTCCCTAGTTTGGGGTCAGATGGCCGTGTGTGAAAATGTCCCCACATATTATTATTATTATTATTATTGCATACCTTCCTAAAGTGCGTTTTACTGTTACTATTAAAATATCAATATACATACATCTATATAAATAAGTAGAAAAGTCCTGACTGACTGACTGACTCACCAACGCCCCGCCTAAAGCTAAAGGACAATGCCAGAAACTCTATAGAACTTTGCCCCACTCAATAAAAGTCATGTGCAATATGTAGCATCTTACTGTTTATTTATTGCTGATAACTAAACATTAGTCTTAGTGACTGTAGAACTTGCGGTTTCCGTTTAAATCTAAAAACAATAATGACATTGATTATAGGTTAAATTGTGTTTTAGGTAAAATGAGTTTGTATTTTGTGGGTAAGTATTTCGTAATCCGCAAGTTCTAAAGAAAAACAATTTTGTATAGAAAGGTTCTATATTCATTACAATTATTTTGAATAATTTTCTTTTCTGTACATGGGTTACTTTTTCTGTACATGGGTTGGGCAGTATCTGGCATTGTCATTTTGCACAGAGTTTCCCTTTATAATGTGAACAATGAATAAGGAAGGATTTTTCGAAATTCAACACCTAAGGGAGTTAAATAGGGGATGGAACTTTGAATGGAAAATCGTAATTTTTTGTAGTTTAAACCATGAAAATTGGTGTTTATTATTCTGGTTAAAAATAAAAAACCACGTGTTTCAGTGTTTTTGGGAAATCAGTCCCTGAGGGCGTTAAATAGGGGATGAATGTATAAATAGGAAACCCGTTAGTTTTAAACCATGAAAATTTGTATTTAATTTAGCCTTTTAAAAACAACAAAACGTTTTGAATCATAGTGCATCCAAACAATTTTCTTGAAACAAAATGTTCGGAGCGCCCGTCATATTTTGATTCGCATATATTTTGAATATGAAAAGCGGAATGCCTTCACATCCACATCTTGCTGTATTTGAGCAGCGTATCAACCCAGATCAAATCGACTAAGTTATTTGTGCCTGAAATACCTGAGCCTGAACAGGACCCTCTCCTTTACGGTATTGTGAAGGCAAACATGATACATGGTCCTTGTGGTAGTTTTAACTACAAATCACCCTGCATGAAAGATAGTAGCTGCACTAAGAGGTCCCTTTGGACCGAGACTCGACTGGGTGACCTTCTCAAGGACACCCAGATAGGAGACGATGGATATCCGCGTCGAGCGTCAATCAATATTTTTTTTTTAGTTTTTTTTTTCTTACAGTCTTAAAATGACAATATTTGGACCTTAGTTAGTAGGTTAAGGCCTTGTAAATTTGATTTATCAAGTGTCTAACAGTTTTTTTATCAACCCTGATAAACTCTGGATCATATCTATATGCGAAGAAGCGAAAACTGGTCCGCGTTTGTACCTTTGTGCATAAAGTGTAAATAATAAATAAAACAAAAAGAAAACTGATATCGTCTCCCATACAATACTCCTAAATTAAATATTACTAAATTAATATAGCAGTCACCAAGATCAGTGGCGCTGACATTAATTAAATAATGCGTAAAGTACCACCCAAGACAATAGAGGTAGTAATTATGTAGCTCTGTAAATAATTAAAAACAAATTATAAAGTTAATCCTGTAACGCTAATAAAACTTAAACAAACAATTACACCAAGAACGAAAGCACATTACAAAACCAAAAGTCAAATAATCATTAGTTAAAGGAAAACCCGAAATGCCGGCAATGACAACAGAAAGGGACAATTGATCAAATAAAGTGTCCCTTGATTAAACAAATGAGCGCTATACAACGCTTTAACCCGACCGGGGGTGAGAGTAAAAAAGCGCTTAAAGCGAATAAAACCAAGGTCATTGAGATAGATGAACGCGAATGAAGGAAAGGGATCTGACAGCTGTTTATAGTCAATGAATGCTGGCGTTGATTGAAGGGAACGAGATGGGAAGATGTGATTGGCTGGTGATCTATGAGGTTACGTAGCTATAGGATTCTGTAAGTACCTACTACCTACATAAAAGTTGATAAAGTTGTGCAGAGCTTTAAAGGCATTTCCACACACGAGCCATATTATCACTGTGACGAATTATCACAATTTATATTTCTATTTCACCTGTGAAATTATCGCTTATGCCTATTATGCCTAAACATCTTTAGTGAAAGGTAACCTTAGAAATTACTTATGTTTGAGGAAATGCTTTTTAAACCGGATCAAACCTAGTTCATGGCTTTCTATAAAAATGGGGAAGTTGAAATTCACTTTGTATTTTATTAGTTTAGTTAGACATCAAATTAAATATTTTTGACTTTGCTTTTTCTTTAGTTAACCTGCAAAATAATAATTTGTAAGAGATTGCGAATTATTGTTTTGCAGGTAAAATATTGTGAGACAACCTGGACTTATATTCTTCTTTTTTCTTTGGCCTTGCCTTTTCTCGCTACACGGGGCGGTTTTCCCAATCATGCGACACCATTAATTTCGTCATTTTTTGTAAGTCCCATCTCCCATGTCCTTTTCCTCGTTCTTCTCCATAGAGACCTACCTACGTTTTGGATCGAGCAACTAGCTTCAACTTTCTGACTAACTGACCGACTCCATGACAATTGAAAAGGGCCTGTAAATGGTTTTAAATAAATGCTTTGACTTTGATTTTTGTACTATCGTCATCCATCTAGTTTAAAGTCTTCCTCTTCTTCTCTAAACTTATATTAATATGAACAATATAAATGCAAATAATGAAACTCCTTTGAGCAAACGTGGTGATCAATGCTCTTGCGAATTCCGCTCGATATTACGTCACGTGATGCTAGTTAAGTAATTTTGATTTTCACGTGTGTTGATAATATGCCCCCCGAGTATGTCCTGTTCTTCAATTGTTTGGCATCATTTAAATGATTATTATTTTACCATAAAATTGTTTGTTTCCGCTAAAGATGAAAGAGACAATTTAGTAAAATTGATAATTTCCAAGGGAGTTTCAGGTGATTAGAAACATGTTCATAAATATGTATTAACAACATTTGCAGATATTATTATAGTCATAAAAATTGAATACAAAGAAAAGTATTTTGATCGAAGAAATCAAAGAAAAGAATTCACATCAATTAAAATAATGGACCATAAAAATACTTAACGCAATTAAGTACCTAAGCGAATTGAAATTCCAAGAATTCGCTCAAAGTTAAATAGGCCCATTTAGCATTTCGAAGCAAACTAATTTAGTGCATTTCCAGCCTTATATTACAACATTTGCATGTAAGCATGTGGCTTATAAAAACACTAGACAGTCACGCTACCGTCCTGATAGCGTATGTTTAGCGCACACTATTGTTTCTAAAAAAAAAAAACGAAACTGACCCTCCTGTAAGTAAGCCAACCACTTTTTCTGTACCTCCCACACACCTCTTCACGCTTCAATCACGAACGAATACCGAGAGGTCTTTTTACATTGGGCGACATAGTTGGTCGTATTGTAGTTTAGCTAGTGTCACCATTTATGACTGCAGTCGTTTGGCCTACAATACGCTTTCGTTTCGCGTTTATGATATTTTTAGGGTCCAAATATAAGCGATTTGTATTCAATAGTTGGTTGTAGTCACAGAAATTCTATTAATAGTTTTATGGTTGGTTCATTCAATCATTTGATAGGTAAATACCAAAGAGGTAAATACGTTAGGAGCGTGTATGGACTGACAGTTGACACTATGGACGTACTTTAAGGTTGTAGCTATGATAGATGATACCATAATACGTAGGTACAGTCTAACTAAGTAATCTGAGAAATGAGCGGTGACGCGAAAGTTCAAACAAAATACGACCTTATGACAAAGTATTATAAAAACTGCCATTTCGCAAATAGGTTGGTATGTCTGTAGCTGGTTAATTTTTTTTTACTCTTTTAATCGACAAGCCATGTCTGCCGGGTACCGGCTAAGCTGTGGGCCCGCATATCGCAAGACTGGAGCCCTGACACAGTCAGAAGGGTCGCGGCAGACCGAAGAGGAGGTGGCGGAACGCCTTAGATGGGTTCCTCATGAATTGGCGAGATGAGGTACAACATCGGGGGAAATGAAGGAGATCTTGGAGGGAGATCTTTTGCCCCGAAGTAAGACAGTAACGGTTACTTAAAAAAAGACTTCGGAAACAGAGGACATTCTTAATTCGATCCGTACTTTCTTTTTCAACTGTTAATGGGTCTCATCAAAGTCAAACGAACCTGCCTCAGGCATAAATTCGTTTTACTTTGATGAGCACAATCCTGCTTACTAATTATACATGTAAAAATTTGTAAGGACGGATGGATGGATGTGATGTAAGTTACTCTTTCACGCTTAAACGGTAGAAGCGAATTAGCTAAAAGAATCATGGCAGGATTTGTACATAAAAAATTAAGATCTTTAGAGAAGTTGAAATTGTAGTTTATCTTCAGGCATTTACAATATTTTTAGAACCCCACATAAAAAAGTGAATAGTTTAATGAAAAGCACATTATTTTAGAACGAAACACTGACAGCGAAACGGCGGTTTCGCAGTTCTTACACTGAAATTGCATCGTTTTATGGGAAATAATATCACAAATAATGATTATTGTTTCCACACTCTTGTCACATTACTTGTCTACCAATTTTATAGATCCGTTAACGTCGCTTGTCATTTCCTTTTTTTTATAAACACAAAATGGGCATCGAGATTAAACAAAAAAGTGTTATTTTCATTTGGAAATATTTTAATTATGTGGGGGTTTAAAAATATGGTAAGTATATCAATCTACTCCTGGTAATATATTATATTCTTCACATTGGAAAATATTTTAAACCCTCTAAATTATGATATTTTTTCATACAAATGAATGTATAGATCTCGCCATGATTCTTTGGTACACATAGCACAAAGGATATTTCGTATTTGGTTTTTGTAGTACCGTGAGGAAGCTTTATTCTAAAGTCTGCGCAACAGAAATCGCTTGCTAGCAGAAGCTAGTCAGTTATGATTATGAGTGTGATGATATTGAGAAGTGGGTACATGGTTAATGTTGGTGGTGGTATGAAAATGATCTATTAAATATGGCAGTCATTACTGGAGCTTGTTGTTTGATTCACGTTCCACATAACCTGACATGGCGCAGCCGGTGATTTATAAAGTGCAATAGAATCGCAATAGAATTAGTAGTGAGCGAAATAAAGTAAAATAGACGACAAAATAGTGCATTTCAATAATTTACAATAATGGAAACAGTGTTAACACCGCCGTCACCATTCCGATTTGATGAGAACTCGATTGATGTGGCATCAGGCAAGCTCAGTGATAGTTGGGAAAGATGGAAAAAGGGCTTCATGATATATTTCAACGCATGTGAGTTATCGACAAAAACATCAGTAATACAATTCAACATTTTTCTGCACATAGTTGGCGAGCAATGCCGTGAAATATTAGAACAAAGTAAAGAAACAACTTTAGACGGTGCGCGTAAAAAGTTAGATGAACATTTTAAAACAAAGAAAAACTTAACGGTGGAACGGCACAAGTTCTTTACACGAGATCAGCAGCAAAATGAGTCAATAGATCAATATGTGTTTGACCTGCGTAAATTATCCAAGACTTGTGACTTTGGAAATTTAAACGACGACCTCATAAAAGACCGACTTGTGTGTGGAGTGACAAGCCCAGCGATAAGGGAACGATTACTACGAGAAGGTGATCTAACATTGAACAAAGCATTGGAGATATGTCAGGCAGCGGTAGTATCAAGAATGTATTCAGAGAACATAAAGAAGGAGGCTGAAGCAGTACACACAGTCAAGCAGGAAAACAATTCACAACAAGAAAATAACGATAATATATGGGTATTACGGCGAAATAATAAAATAGAATATGGAGTGACATCGTCAACAACATGCGACGGCAATATGAATGGAGCAATGCGATCACGCGGAGGACACGAGCGTAGAGGTTGGCGCGGTGGGCGCGGGGGCGCCGCGCGCGCCGCTCGACAGGTGCAGCAGCCGACAAACAGATCGCGCACGACGCCCCAGTGTGGCAGATGTGGTAGTATGCACGCAAGGAATGCTTGTCCGGCGTATGGTAAGAGATGTCTACGCTGCTCGAAAATGAACCATTTCGCAAAAGTGTGTGGTGTGTACTTCGTGGAGGCATCAGATGAAAAGGTAATTTATACATTAAATAATGACTTGAGTGATTGGACTATAGATTTGAAAATTAATGAACATAGCATAAACTTTAAGTTAGATACGGGCGCAGATGTTAATGTGCTACCGATTTGTTTCTTGTCCAGATTAGGAATATCCGTTGATAAATTATTGCAAACTGAAACTAAATTGAGCGGTTATTCAGGTGATTTTATTTCTGTCTTAGGAAAAACATACTTAAAAGTATATCATAAAAATAAGCTGTTTGTATTAGAATTTAAAATTGCAGATGTCAATAGCACTCCTATATTGGGACGTTATGCATGTGTAGAAATGAACTTAATTAAGAGGGTTATGTCTGTGCAGCGGTCTGATATCAAATCCAAGATAAATATAGATTACAAAGATGTTTTTGAAGGTATAGGTTGCTTACCGGGAGAATACAATATACAACTGAGGGACAACGCTGTCCCCGTAGTGCATGCGCCTCGTAAATTGCCATTTGCAATTAGCGAGGACGTTAAGAAAAAGTTAATGGAAATGGAGTCACAAGGTATTATCGCAAAAGTAGAGGGTCCATCTGATTGGGTCAGCAGTATGACGGTGGTCAAAAAATCGAACGGTGATTTAAGAATTTGCTTGGATCCGAAAGAATTAAATCAGGCTATCAGAAGAGAACATTTCAAGCTACCAACTATAGATGAAATTGTGTCAAAATTAGCAGGGGCTAGGTATTTCAGCACATTAGATGCTTCATCAGGGTTTTGGAATGTGAAATTAGGAGAAAGTAGTAAATATTGCACATTTAATACTCCTTTTGGTAGATTTAAATTCTTACGAATGCCATACGGCATATGTTCAGCCTCAGAGGTATTTCATAAGAAAATATATGAACACTTTGATGACATTGAAGGTGTTTGTATGTATATTGATGATTTATTAATATATGCCCCAGATCGAAACAAACATGACGCAATTTTAAGGAAAGTACTAGAAAGATGTA
Organism: Charanyca ferruginea; assembly: GCA_947361185.1. Taxonomy (NCBI): domain Eukaryota; kingdom Metazoa; phylum Arthropoda; class Insecta; order Lepidoptera; family Noctuidae; genus Charanyca; species Charanyca ferruginea. Next base: position 8,451,239 of record OX376070.1, read on the forward strand.
GAAAAATAAATTTAAAATTAAACATAAATAAGTGTAAGTTCGGTTTACAAGACATAAAATATTTAGGTCATCGTATTACAAAAGATGGATTGAGCCCAGATGATTCTCATTTGTCAGCTATAAAAAACATGCAAGTGCCAAAGAATAAAAAGGATATAGAACGATTTTTAGGATTAATTACGTACGTAGGCTCTTTTGTTTCGAATCTTTCAGATAAAACATTGCCACTAAGAGAGCTTCTTAAAAAAGAAATAGAATGGCATTGGGATGACCGGCATGAGCAGTGTTTTACTTATTTAAAAACATGTTTAACAAAACGGCCTGTTCTACAATACTATAGTATAGAAAAGCCAATAGTCATATCCGTGGATGCCAGTTCCACAGGGCTAGGTGCGTGCTTAATGCAGAATGGGCTTCCAGTATGTTATGCTTCAAAAGCATTAACAGAAAGTGAACAAAGGTATGCACAGATTGAAAAAGAATTGTACGCTTCCGTCTTCGCCTGTGAGCGATTTTATGCATACATTTTTGGGCGTGCGGATGTAACAATAGAAACGGACCATAAACCTTTAATCAGTATTATTAAAAAACCAATAGTAGATGCTCCATCTCGCTTGCAGAGAATGCTCTTGAGACTACAGCGCTATACATTTACATTAGTTTACAGACCGGGTAAACACTTGTACATTGCTGACGCGCTATCTCGAGCTTACGAAACGGCGCCGCATGCAAGCGAACGAACGTCACAAACCGGTATAGGTAGCAGCAAGGATGAGGTATGCGTATTGATCGATAGTGTAAAAAACAAATGCGAATACCTAAGGGACGCACAATTCATAGACATCCAGAAACATCTAGAAACAGATAAAGAGATGATTCAACTAAATAAACATGTTTTACAAGGGTGGCCTGAAAATAAAGATAGGATAGAAGATAATATAAAACCATACTGGAATTTTAGGGAGGATATAACCGTAGCTAATGGGTTAATCTGGAAATCTGATAAAATAATTATACCAAAATTAATGAGAAAAGAAATGTTAAAAAAGATTCATATTGGACATATGGGAATTGAAAAATGCAAATTACGAGCAAGAGAAATAATATTTTGGCCTGGCATGAACAATGATATAGAAAACATGATAAGAAGTTGTAATATTTGTTTAACACATAGAAATAAAAATCAGAAAGAAGAGCTTAATTGTCATGAGGTACCCGATAGACCGCGGGCTAAAGTTGGTATAGATTTATTTCAATACAAAGGCACGAACTACTTGTTGCTCGTAGATTATTATAGCAAATATTTTGAACTAATAAAACTGCATAGTACTAATTCTGGGAGCATAATTAATCATTTAAAAAATATATTTAGCCGTCAGGGAATACCTAATACTATAATGTCTGACTGTGGACCACAATTTTCATCACTTGAATTTCGAAAATTTGCCCAAGAATGGAATTTTACTCATATGACGTCATCACCATACTATCCTCAATCAAATGGGCAAATTGAACGCACAGTTCAAACCGTAAAAAATATAATTAAAAAATCAACAGAAGACAGTACAGATTATCGTCTGGCACTGTTGGAATGCTTGAATACACCGCTGGCTAGTGATCTAGCATCACCAGCAGAAATTTTACAAAGCCGAAAATTAAGAAGTACGTTACCGTCACCAATAAAATTATTGACACCAAAGGTGCATAATAACATAAAAGAGAAATTAATATACAGGCAAAATAAACAAAAACAATATTACGATAACAACAGTAAAAACTTAACTCCACTACAAGTCGATCAAAACGTAAGATATTTCGACACAATAAAAAACTATTGGGTACCAGGCGTAGTTGTACGAATTCTGAGAAATAGGTCATATGCTATTCGATTACATAATGGAAAAGTAGTTGTAAGGAATAGAAGGCACATGATAGCAGATCACTCGCACAGACACAGCCCACCACGAGACTATGAGTTTGATTATGATAGTAAACAATCAATTGGTCATAGAAATGAACAACGTGAGCCGTCGTCTAATAATAATTATGTTACTCGTTCTGGCAGGACGGTGCGACCGCCGAATAGATGGGGGTATCCGTGAAAATATCAATACACCACATATGTAACCAACATCCGGTTTATCAACGGCAACGTAATATTGATATTAACAATGGAACAACTAAATGAATTAAAAAAAAAAAACTGTTATTTATTTTTTATGTAAATAAATTGCAAATAAATAAATATCAGAATGAAAAATATTAAATTAATTGAGACATACTTTCATTAAACAACGTAGGCACTTCTTTTTAAGTATATAGAAAATAAGTATCGATTTTACTGTTTACTGTAATGATTAAGATAAATTATTGTTGTTATATGATTAAAATATCCTGAATACTTATTAGTTGATTGTGCTTGTTAAATTATTATAGTAATATGAATTATTGTATCTACACATCACCACTTACGAACATAACCATTTTTTATTGAGATGTTACTAGTACTTAAATGAAATTTAAATGTGTGTAAATTAGTTAATGTTTTTTTTATAATTTTGTATTTTGTTTTTTTTTTTTGTTGAGGGAGAAAGATGTGATGATATTGAGAAGTGGGTACATGGTTAATGTTGGTGGTGGTATGAAAATGATCTATTAAATATGGCCAAAACAAAACCAAAACAAAACCAAAACCAAAACCAAAACCAAAACCACAACACCCAAAACTCCAACCAAAACCAAAACCCAAACCAAAACCAAACCAAAACCAAACCAAAACCAAAACCAAAAACCAAAACCAAAACCAAAACTCTTGCAAAATATTTCCATCAAACTCATTGAGTGTCCTAAACTGTCCTAAAATATAAAAGTTTTAGTTTAATTAGTATAAATCTAAGAGAATGGTATCTTGATAGTCTATCGGCATTAAAGGGGACGATTTTTCGCGAATTTAATTAAAGTTCAGACAGTTAAGTACGGTTGAACATTAACATTTTGTTAAAACTCTTCAACAACTTTCGTGATAAGTCACTCATATAATACCTACGCCCCTGCGTGAATGGAACAGTTTTATTAAATTAATATAATTAGAAAAAATAAATACCTACTTTTTCACATTAAAGTAGGTACCTGTTTTTGCCTTTTTTAGGCACTTTTCCATGTCTATGATATAGGTACCTTATTCAGTTGCGTTAATTTTGCACTTCTCGATACAGGTGGCCAAAATATAGAATCGAGAATTGAACGTTTTTGAAACAATACAGATAGATCAGTCAGAAACAGAGACAATATACTGAAAATAAATATTTTTGATTCTGATCTTTAGAGAAACTGTTATTTTATCCGTATTTCTTCCACTAGGGCGCGTATTCGATTTAGCGCAAGTCAAAATCTAAACGATTGCTAGAACGGCGTAGCAGCATTGACACACACTAGTACAATACAATGGTCTGATGATTGTGTGCAGCAGAAAAAAAAAATACGCACGAATTAAGCACGAATCATTGAAATTGATCGGCAAACGAAAGCGCGCGATGTTTTACAGTGCTTTTTGAAATAATTGTCAAAAATAAATGAGTTCGTATAACGGACTGAAAAATGTTCTGTTTATTATTAAGCAAAACCTTTATTTTCATAAAATAAATATATCAGTTATGTTTTTATTCAAATACTGGTGAATAAAAATTGTCAAAGTGAACCGATTTTGTGCTTTTTATTACATTATATTTTTATACATAATCAGCGGGCCCAGCAGACGTTGTCCTGCCCTGAATATAATAAAACGACTACAGTGCCACCTACAATGTGTGGGTCCAATTGTGAATCTAATCCCATTCTCGAATCCACTGGAACACATTCAAAAACTTTCATCGAAATCGGTCAAGCCGTTTAGGAGGAGTTCACTTTCATACACACGCACAGAAGATTTTTATAAGTATATAAGATAAGATAGTAATATTTTCGTAAATTTGGCTCCATAGTAGACTTTATGACTGTATATCCTGTTGGAAAAATGCATAAAACATAATATTTTGGCATACTCTGACGTCTATTTTCGTAAAACGCTATGAATTTTAAAGCGAAGACAATCCTTGTCTTCGCTTTAAAAAACCATAATTACAAAATATACTTTTACTCTGTAGTTACCAACGAAATCATGATAAAAATACAAAAGAGGTCTCAAAAATATTCTTGAAAGAACCAAAAAGTTTTTAATCTTCTCAATAAAAGCCAACTAGAAAGCGTCATGCGCAATAAAAACTACCCCAATACGCATGCGCGATATCCATGGCGTCGAACAAATGACAGTTTTGACAACAATCCTGCAGGAGCGACTCTGTTTTCAATTATTTTCATCAAAAAATATAAATATTTGACGATATTCTGCTCAAAAAATAGTGTTCGAAGTTATTATTTTAGTTATATACTTTGATTGTGAAGTGATAAGTTATTTTTAAGTGTGTTTTGTTAGGTTAGTTTGAGTAACGTGTTTATGTTGAAGGCTTGCATTGTAAATAATAAATTCAAAACTTTAGTGCGGTGATAGTGAGCTATTATTATTAAAACTTTTCAGTTTATCGAAGTGAATGAAAGACTTTGAGGCTGTTGTTCGATTAAATAAGAGATTTCAAAGGTTAGTGGTAATTTATTATTGAACTATGTTGTGCCTGCCTCAAAGTAAACATGATACAGAGAGAGGAAGAGGAAGGTAAACAATATTCTCAACAAAATTTCGTTCTCGATTCATGAAAGAAACAATGTTGCCTGTGTTTATATGCCATGTGACCTGTATGTAATTTGATTTTCGGATCATACCCAATGTTTTTACTAAAAAATAATTTACATATATAAACGAACTTCACTGTTGATTTTAACACTACGCTGAACAAGTGTTTTGGGAAATAAATACTGGGTTTAAAAGGTACATAATATACCAACTTGATTACAGAACTTGGGTATATACCTACTTAAGTCGGAAGTATGAGTTGCATATCTTTTCCACATCAGTTGTAATCACTTATGGAATTGGGTCACTACCCCGTTAATCGAGGGTCACTCAATCATTTCATTCTCATACCTACCTACAGTACACTATTGTAATATTTGAAAGTGCATGATAACAAGGAAGTTACGACACCAATGGAAATCTTCACAATATAGCCTTGTTAGTGATAAAACAGCTTTCTGTAAAATATACGAATTCAAAGATAGAACTAATTTACCAATTTACATGTTAGAAAGTGGGATCTCATCATCATCTACCTAGCCTTTCCCCAACTGTGTTGGGGTCGGCTTCCAGTTTAAGGAGATGCAGCTGAAGATCAGTGTTTTACATGGAGCGATTGTCTATTCTGACCTCCACAACCTAATTACTGGGTAACATGATAGCCCTTGGTAAGACTAGCTGTAAGACTTTCTGGCTTCTGACTACCCTTAGCAACTCCCAAAGATCTACGAATGACAGCCGAGGTCAAGACTTTTACACGTTTTCCAAGGTACGAAGGGAAAATGGGATTTCATATGACATTTAAATCAGAAAAACGCTGTTATTTCTATTTAAAAATTGGCACAGATATCGTCTGATATCGGCGGGTGTTTCTATCCCAGGCCGGGTTTAAGTTGTCAAACAATAAAGACGCGAGTACGGACGGGTTATGCAATTAGATAGTCACAAAACCATGTCCAACAGTAGCATTAAGTGCAAGTAAGTAGGTACCCACCCCATTTCCACCCGTGGGTGTCGTAGAAGGCGACAAAGGGATATTGACCAAAGGATAGACAGCAACGTCCTTCTGATTACCTTAATACCTACTGCGATCGTCAATATGCATCGGCCAAGCATGACGATTACGGCTGAACACCCCCTTGGGGGAGACCTGTGCCCATCAGTGGGCGTCTAAAGGTTGACATAATGATGATGAAGTACCTACGTACCTATACAAATTATTAATAATTAATGTGCCAAGGTATGTGCATACGCGCTTTTGCGTACCTACTTATGCGTATAAACGCATAAGCGCGCGTATTTTTTATTTGTTATTCTTGATATTTTCTTAATAATAATGTTCTGTTCACCGAATTTCGGTCACGGCAGCCAATGTCAATGGAGACTAACCAAGTACGCCGAAGACTAAATAGTGCACAAGTGTACAATCTTTCCTCACAATTATAGTTCGATGGGACGGCAATACGAGACCATCGGGGAGTTTTTAGGAGCAGTGTACGACTTTATGTGCTTTCTGAGGCTTACCATATATCAGCGCTATTGCCGTCCACTGCTGAACATATGCCTCCCCTATAGATCGTCAACCAACCTGGTCTTGGGCAGCTAACATCCATCCGTCGCCCAAACGCGGTCTCCGATCTAAAGCTTGTCTGCTCCATCTACCGTCTGTCCGTCTGCAGACGTGGCCGGCCTACATCCACTTCAGTGTACTGATTCGACGCGCAGCCTCGGGGATTTTAGTTGAGGCTCACCACCAACTTTCTAACACCGTGCTAATACTAAGAACTTCAAAAAACCTAAATACTCTTTGCCCGACTTAGGAACCGAACCTAGGACCCACTCAGTAGTCGCGATTTCAACCACTAGATCAATGGGGCAGTGTAATTCTCTCAATATGCCGCAAACGACCGTCGGCTTATATTTGCTCTAATTAGGTCGGTTCATTACCTGCATACATGCCGTATTGACGTTCGCGCGGTTAAACCCTCCACTAATTCTGTGGTGGTCGGTGTTAAGCTAATGGCAGTAGGAAAACGGTAGATAGGTTGGTACTGTCAATGGTTAGCAGGCTGTATCTATCTATCTTGTGGAAGAATACGGCGAGAAACAACACGGTCTTAAGTCGATTGCCAAAATAAAATTAAAACCAGCACAGATTTTGAGATGAGAAGTCAATACTTACCTAGTTAAATTTCGTATAACCAACGCTTTTATGTAGGTAGGTACTTTACAAAAGGTCTTCCTTTTATTTATTTAAAAAACAGAAAACAGTCTTTCTAATTACGTATATTTTGTACCATTAAAAGTAAGTACATCATATTTATAACTTGAACGTGTTTTAACTCACTGTAACGCCTACAGCTTTTCGAAAGCATCAATAGGTAAGATGATATTGCTATAAGGAAAATAATAGGCGTTCATTTGAATAATGCGATCCCTTCCTACATTTTTTGAACAGGATTTTACTAAGAGTTATTTTAGCATTTTTCTATGTTATAGGGGTCCGCGTCGGATGGATCAATAATAAATATATTTCTATTCACGTACGTATTATTGCCTAAATAAATCGATGGGATCATAGTAGAAATATTTACCTTCTTTTACATAAGAAAGTTTGAAAGCCTGATGTATATTTATGACCAACATTTACTTGCTGTTTATTTTCTTTCTGTTTCGCTTACTTTGGAGAGGAGATTTTTTCTTTCGTTTATGTTTAGTTGATTATTCAGGACGTAATGCCCTACAGATATATTGAATCAAAACTTCATAATTATACTAGCTTCGGCTTGCAACTTCGTCCTCGTGGAAATCAAGTAGGTATAGATACCATAAAACATAGTCTATGGCACTCGAAGATCACTCGTATATAGTGTCGCTTCCTATCAGCAAAACATTTTTGAAATCGGACTAGAACTTACGGAGATTACCTGCTACATCCAAACTTACAAGTTTTTACCTCGTAAATACCAATTAATAAAATGTAATACATACTACGATCACAAAATCTGTGAAAGCATGCATCCTTTCATATCGAACATAATCAAAATAATTCTATCTCATTAAAATCACAAAATCGACACCATAATGCGGGTTATTTAATTAACAATTTACACCTTTAAAGTTTACCGGCCGGTCTACCAACAATCCGTTGCCTACCCGCCCAAAATTTTACCACAACCGATATTCGGAGTCTTGTTTACGCCTAAAATTTTGTTTCTTGCCTCTGGTAATAAATAATACGTCGTTCGGCCTCCTCCAAAGGGTTTTTGCATGCAGGTCGGACGTGTTTCGGGCCAATGTTTCGGCCGTCATTAATTACGTTATTATGAATTCTGCTCACAACTCGGTGGGCATAATGCGTTCCACCGTAAAATCGTACGTACTTAGGCTTTGCTCGAAGGCGGTACGCATAAAAAGTTGGCAAAACATCCCTCTAGTTTGGCTCCCGTGTTGGAATAATGGGATCTCAAATTATTGTTATGTTCGCGTTTCTCGTGCCTATCTCAGCGGGGTTTCTTTCGGCACGTGAAAGCCTCTTGTGCCAGCTCAGGGCTTTTCTGTTTTTGTACTGATAGTCACATTTTCGGGCGTACTTAGATAATAATAATCTATTTTTCCCAAAAAAGTACAATTATTACAGTACCTAAGTATAGATGAAATGCTATGATTACCTAAGTAGTATATTGTTCACTAAAGTTTTAGCAGCTCGGGCAGAACTAGGAGGAATCTGTATTTTGGCTTACTACACCAACTGGCTATTGTTTAGATCTGGTTTCCTAGAGGTTCGCAGACACTGTTATTTAGTGTGTAATTGGCACTCTAGCGGTGAGTTGCACAAAACCAACCAATTTAAAGTCATCGTTAAACTATAACGAAGATTGATGCTGTCATTTTCTTTTTGATACAAGATGTAAGGGATGGTGTATGAATTTAAAGTCTCCGTTAAACTAATGTTGGTTTCGTGCAACTCAACAAAAGCGTGGTATTATCTTATTGACAAAAGATATCAATCGGTCATTAAGTTTGTTTTTTAAATCTATATTCATGCGAAACATTTATTTCATATGAGCGCATCCCATTGTAATGATTTTCGTTTTGTGCCTTTATTCATATTTAAATACTTTTGTCTTCCGCTTTTAATGAATGTGCATTTCGTTCAGGAAGCTTTAAATTATGCAATGCGTGTATATGCTCGAATTTATTTTAAATACGTTAAAATTTAAATGTTTTTATTGATTTAGGCTCACCTTCCGCTTTTTGCTACGCCATTCGATTTGGCACTTGCTTGCTTGCTTGCTTACGGATCCGAATATTCTTCATTATCATAAGTAGTGATGTAGCTACATATTAGCGAAATAACAAACACAAACTCGGAGGACTTTATAATAATACCATGTCACGTAGTAATGATGAACAAAAATAGAAATAATATAATATTGTTTATTTTACGTCGATCGCTAACAATAAACGAATTTAGCACCTGATGTGCAAAATTCGTTGAATAAAAAACACAGAAAAAGATGGTGTTGGTTGCGTTTTTTATATTTAACGAAATTATTATGACTGTATCAAATGAAAAAAAATAATTTAAAATCATAAAAAGCAATCCAGAGATTTTTCGAAAAAAGTTCACTGAATACAAATTTTAATATGATCTCCAATATTAAATTTCCAAAAAAACGTGTCGTACAAACGGACCGCATACAGCAATTTCAGTAAAAAATAACGTTTCCATGGAACCCCTTTATTTGGATGGAAGGTAAAACGGCATTATTTATAGCGCATATGGAAATACGTCGTGTGAAATGGGATCGTAATGTCTGATCGTTTTCGAGATAAAACCAACGCGTACGTTACCGGGATGGCCATTTCTCTCTTTATTTGCTTTTCATTTGCATAGCTGATGAATAACTAAAGCGGTGTAATAAACTGGACGCTACGTTTTGGCGATTTGTCTAGCTTGGTAACGAATTGAGTTGATGGAATGCATTTTGTATGTTCTGTTTATCAAAGGTTCAGGTTTGAAGTGGTTGGGAGTAGAGATTAGATAATACAATGATGTTTGTTTTGCTTAGAATCTAAACTAAAGTCGCTGTTTTGGCATGTTTTTAAAAAAATGTTGTTACCGATAAGATTCGTATTAATCGGAGCTATATATTAAATAAGTCGAGTTTGTTTGGAACTACAGCACCAAAGCGAGTGTCAGGCGTATCACGACTTTTTTGAAATATCCTGGTCACGTTAGTAGATTTAAAAGTCGTGGTCCAGAGGGCTATTTTTTCGGCCATTTTCGCTTGAAACGTTCTACTCTTTAATAACATTCTTCTTGGTATAATAACATTATCTATTAGCATAACATAACCTTACAGGCGCTACGCGATCGGAAAAGCATTATAACAATGTTTCCGAAAGACTGATCTAAATATTTTTTCGAAGGTCGCGTTCTAAAAGTCGACATAAAAATTGATAAAAAAAGTTCATTATTTTTGCAAACATTTGTTGAACTAAAGTAGACCGATAGCCTTGTCTAGGGCACTTATTGGTTTATAGCCATTTCGTTCTTTATAGGTTCTTGCCTCGGTTATGCTTATTTTGAACTACATTTGAAATGTAATAGATTGGTGGATATTAAAGTGTATAACGCTTTGACACGATAAGGAAACAGGTGGCCAAATTGTTCTATGAACACAGGGTATAATCTTATGCGTTATGTGATTAGTATGTTCTAGGTAGTTTTATTCGAGCACGCACCTAATTTGACATTTTCAGCTTTCATAGCTCCTTTAGCAATGTAACTATAGTTACGGATTATATATTCTTGAACCAATAGAGTGCGCCTCGTTTGTAAGTGCGAGTGTCGACTCTGTTGGTCCAAGATTTTAGAGTCGCCAAGCTAACGACATTTTAGATCGGCTGAAATTTTAGGGATATCTACATAATAATGTAGAAGAATATTTATACGCCAGCTAGCTTCAATGCTGAAACCTTTTTCAGGTATCGGGATTTAAAGGTACCTTACTCACTTACGTCTAAGTGAGATGGCGAAACCTAGGTGGTACCTTGTTTACTTACCTTTGAGGAAGACGGCTAGAGTACGCTTGTTACCGACTTATTTCTGTATTTATCCCCAAAATACTCCTGGAATATCCGTCTATATACCTACTTATTATTGTAGTCATTTTCCAATAAAGTTCCGTTGCCCTACAAATGTAAACGAACCGCATTAGATCATCATTCCGGTGAACTGTACCGGAAGACATCATATTTTTCCTCTCAAAAGCATCACAACTCAAAACAAAATATTATCGGGCCCACCCATCGCTCAATTCCGCATCTAAATTATTAAAGCTAATGTTCATACCGCAACGCAACCACCGTAATGATACACGTCCGTACTTCACTTGAATAAATAATATTGCCAATCGTATTATTCGCGAATTCAAATAGTATTTGGGTCAGTATCGCGATGTTCCAACTAAAATATCGTTGTGATGAAAATGGATCCACATTTTGAATCCTATTTATGAACGGTTGGTTGGGTTTGCTGTTTGGATGCATTAGAAACCGCCTGATTGATTGTTTGTTTGATTTAATTTGGTAAATTAGAGCTGTAGGCACTTTGGTACGAGAATTAAATTATAATGAAGTATGGTTCCATCCATTGTTATAAAATTGTTTCAGTAAATTCGGAGCAAATTGACTGTGACAGACAGACGGACAGACAGACGCACGAGTGATCCTATAAGGGTTCCTTTTTTTAGTACGGAACCCTAAAAACTATAAAAACAGACTTAAAAAGCACTTTTTTACACTATATATAATTATTTTAAATAGGTATACCTACCTACATAATTCAAAACAAAATCTTAGTTTAGAAATGTACTGCAAAGTTAGCAAATGTCTTTAGAGCTCGTGGGAGAGATAGTTTCCACCTTTTCTTCACGCTAACGCAATGAAAACTTTTAACACACCACATTGCGGGCCTGATCTAATTGCAGTAAAAGTTAGCTCATTTGCCGACTTCTTAGAAGATATAAGCACCGCCGCTTTTTAGAACAAACTTCAAATCTATACACCGTGGAAAAACTTTCACAAACTTTTAAATAATTTTAACTAACCAACATCGTATCTTTGACAAACACGATTTTGGTTAGTTAAAATTGTTTTAGTGAGTAAAGCTATCAAAAAAATATCTGTCATAATGCGAACAATCTGCTGTGAATCTTATATATAAAAATCTTCTGTGCGTGTATAAAAACGGCTGGACTGATTTGATGATTTATTTTGTGTGTTGTTTTTTTTTAATTTTCAGGGCAGGACAACGTCAGCCGGGCCCGCTAGTTAATTTATAATAACTAACCGAACACGAACTACGAAAAACAATAGCGATATTATAATGAAACGGAAATTAGAAAATTAAATTTCTGCGAATTCCAAAGCGCTTGTGGTCAACAGAGGACATAGATAAAGTTCGTTCGTTTATAAGTGGTTCACTGACAACACGCTCCATACAAAAGTAAACCGGTCATTTTGATCAATAAGTAAGTAATTTAACACGTTAAAAGGCACGATGGAATTGAAATATGATGTCTAGATATAAACTCCAAAACGAATAAACAGGAAAAAGAAGTAATTTTAGGAACTCGATGAAGACTCACAAGTCACGAGACCACAAGACTACAAGACATAATACAGGCAAGACAAACAAGATAACACAAGCACAAGTTTACAAGCTTGCTGCTTGCTGCCTTGCTTGTTTGCATTGCTTGCTTGCTTGCTTTTGTTTAGTGCTATCCTCTAATATCTAGGCAAAAATATGTCAGGAAACTGACTAACCACAAGCGTAGCCTTCTTATAAAAAAGGTTTTTTTCAAAAAAGACAACCGTGGCTTTGTTCTGTTTGATGTTTTGTATTGCCACCGACTTCCGAAACTATAGTCATTTGTGTTCTGTGCTAAAGTTATTTATCACTTTTAAGATTTTGAAGGCGGTTGTCTTTTTTGTAAAAAAGCTATTTACTTTTCGCTTTTTAGTACCTTCTCATCATCCAAATCCATTAAGAAACGGCAACACAGTCAAAACAGAGATTTAAAGTACTTAAGGTTTGAGAAACTTAAAACATCATCCATGTATATTTTTTTGCTTTCTGTCGATTATTTCAAGGACTACCCCTATCTATCAAAAAAAGAATTTTCAAAATCAGTTTACATTTGCCGGAGAAATCATCGCGTAACAAATAAACAATAAAAAAAAGCAACAAACAGACGAATTGAGAACCTCCTTCTTTTTGAAATCGTTTGAAAATGATACGTAACTCAAAATCTCTCTTTTTGTAATACACGTATCATTTTGAAAATTGTTTCTTTTGCGCCAATGATATATTATACACATAGATGCGTTACCCGCGCTCAATAATGGCAATATTAAAGCAAGGCAATTGCCGGGGTTTCACTTAGTCACGTACCACCCAGTGTCGCGGCTATACGTCAGTATCGCTCGTAATTCACACATAACTGACGTAACAAAATATATATGTTTATCTTTTTCTAACAGGTATACGCCGTATTCTTCTGTTCTTTTCTTCGCACTGTATAATTGTATGTGCCTACTGGTATGTAGATATAAAAGTTTGCGCCGTTTTAAAGTGCACTAATGTTCGTGTATGACGCGTCTAGTTATAATACGTCATTGTTTTGCGCGCTCTAAATCCCTCTCTTAATGCAATCAAACCGTCAAGTTGTATGCTTGCGGAGAATTTTAGCTATCACCTATACCGGTACAATCTTTCTACTATTATAAACGCGAACGTTCTGTGAGAATGAACGGATAGGTGATGATGGATGGATTTTTGTTACTCTTTTACGTTTAAACGGCTGAACAAAATTAGCTAAAATTTGGCACATCCATTGATTTTGAATTTTTATTCCGTTTTCTCTATTTCCGTTTGTTTTGTTCCAGTGAGATACTAGCTCCAATTTATTGACTCCTTGACAGTTTAAAAGTGCCTGTATAGGTACGGTTCGCGTTTGGTGAATGAAGGACTTTTCTTAATTCTAAAGTCTATGCAGACGAACTTGCAGGCAGAGGTTAATAATAATAATAATAATATAGCCTTTATTTCCTTAACTTAAAAAAAAAACATTATTTGCTAGAGAACTAAATAAAAAGGATAACTTAAAACAAAATAAAATGTAAGTGTTAGTGATAATAAGAGGTTGGTAAATAAGGTATTTGTTAAGGTCCCTTACGGGTATAGGCCTCCTCCAAGGTTTTCCAATCCGATCTGTTTCTGGCCTTGTTAATCCAGTCAGTTCCTGCTGTAGCTTTTATTTCATCGACCCAGCGTTCATACGGGCGTCCTCTGCTCCGGTGTCCACCGGGGCCTAGCCATGATGTGGTTCGTTTTGTCCACCTATCATCTGGAAGACGTGCGATATGTCCTGCCCATTTCCATTTGAGGCGTTGGCCATGGTTCAGAGCACTAATTTTATCTTTTACTTCTTACTTCTTATACTTCTTATATCTTTGTTTCTTTTCCTGTGTTTCAGTTTAATGTTAAGGATGCTCCTCTCCATAGCCCTTTGACTTTTTTGGATCTTGTTTCTGGTTTGGTTATTGTATATCCAGGTTTGTGAACCGTAGGTTAGACAAGGAAGTAAGCAAGAGTCCATTACCTTTTTCTTTAGTTTTGTAGGTAGCTTAGCCTTTAGTATTTCCTTCATACTCCAGAACTTTTTCCAGGTCGCATTTATTCAGGCAGACAGGCAGAGGTTAAGTGCAGCAATAATTACTCCATCTCGCTTATTTATTCTTTAAATTTACGTGTTAACTGTTTGTATGTTACGGTTGCATGAACGTAGGTACCTCTACCGCAACTACACCGAACCGCGCCGCTGTCCATATTAAACCGCATATGCTTTGCGGAAGGCACACGACTATTCGGGGGTAATTGTATTCAGGTGCAACGTATTAATTCGGCGTTTTAATTACAAGTTTCTAATTGTAGCAGCTCTCATGCATACTGCTTCGTTTGCATGTATACCCACGGCAAAGGGTTTTCATGAGAATGATTTAATTTTACGTTATACTACACAGAGCGCCGCTGTTAAACTTAAGCAAATATTTAGGTTGTTCGATTTTGTTAATTAAATATTTAAGTAACTGAACTTATCTACGATTCATAAATCAATATATAACTGTGGTAATCAACGGAATTTAATTTATACATAAATTGAATCGTCAACAATATATTTTAGGGTTGAATCACATGGACCAATAATACGAAGAGCTAATATGAATTTAAATTGAAATAAAATTCGTCGAAAGGGCGATTAAAAATTTAAAATTTGTTCTGTGCCCGCCGGGTGAACGTGTCCACTATGCATTGGTAATGACAGTATGAGCCAAACGTAATCTCCCACGTCTCTGATTCAGTTAATAATTGAAATTTAAAGCACATTTTTAACTGTTTATTTTTAACACTGCACGACTTGTTTAAATTAATAAAATATTTCCATTTCAAAAGGAAAGATGGCCATAAAATAATTAAGCAACTCAACATTTTTATTTACTGTAATGAACTGTTTGTTCTAGTGATAAAACCTTTTTTACAAAAAAGATCATCAAAAAGTGATAATTAATTGAGTCGGTGGTTTTGTTCTACATGTTTGTTGTTTCGTATTACCACCGACTTCCGAAACTAAAGTCATATGTGTTTTGCGCAAAAGTTATTTATCATTTTTTTTAGTTTTTGTTGATATTTCAAAAAGGGCTAATTCAATTTTGATATAATTTATATGGAACCACCACCTAAGGCATACCCTATCCATAAAAAAAAGAATATTCAAAGTAATTTTCATTTGCCGTAGAAAACGTGTAACAATCATACAAAAAAAAACAAACGGTGGAAAAGAGAACCTCCTCCATTTTTGAAGTTTGTTAAAAATTAAACATGTTGTAGGACTAGTAGGTTTAACTGAAGTAAAGCTCAACTATATTTCCTTCGCATTTTGTTGATCTGAAAATTACTAAGTCAATTTATAAACCGTTAACAATAAAGACCCCCACTACATTCCACCATCAAATGTCTGACACTTGTGACACTGAATCTTTGAAGGTCAGATACTCACGACACTTTATCTCCATGTATCTGACACTGACTACACTCCATCTCTGTGTGTTTGACACTCTTGATACTGCATCTTCAAGAGTCACACTCACGACACTCCATCTCCATACGCCTAACACACGTGACAGTCTGTCTTCAAGTGTCTGACACTAAAGACTTTCCATCTCCGAGTGTCAGTAATTCATGTGACACTCCATCTCCATATGTCTGACACACGTGACACTCCATCTTCTAGTGTCTGACGTTCACAATACTGTATCCCGATTGTCTGACATTATAACATAGTAGTCATTTTTTATTTGATAAACATTTCCAACTTATGTAAATGCTTTCGTCTTTATGTTTGTTTAGTGACTCCTGGTCTTCTCTCAATGACGCAAAGCAGTAAAAATAAAGCAGTTAATGAAATAATTCAGAGTCACTTCAGCATTAATTCGTAATATTATTAAATTATGTTTTGACGGCAGAGCCTAGTCATAAAAGCGAACAGGAGAATTCGCTTCGCTTTATTTTAAATTCAGATAATTATGTATGCAGTGATAATAACTTTTTTCATTGTCACGGTGAGAATATTTTGGTTCAACAAATTAAACTTTTTATTCCAATTCATTCAGCTGTCATTTCATAACTTAGTGGTAATTTAAAAGGGTACATACTTACTACATAAATACAAAAAACTTTATTCCGAAAGTCAGAAATATGAATTTCAAAATACCGATTTTCAAAATTTCGAATGGTTCAACATTCCTAAAATAACAACTCCGATTTATCATTCATCATGTATAATTCAAAAATTTCTAAATTCCGAACGTTTATAATTACTATTCTCAAAATACCGAGTTTCAAAAGACCGAATAACAAAAAATCCGACATAATGAAAATTCGAAACATCATAAATACGAATTCCGATTATTAAAATACCGATTATCTTTTTATGCAGTGTATTAGTTCACATTTTAAACTATGATTGATTACTTTTGAATATAAATATTTTCTTTTTAATAAAAAAATATTTCCTTTTGCTGGTAACAGTTCTTACCTAACCTAACATGCAGCATACAAGCAAGCATGCAACGTGCAAGCAAGCATGCCGCATGCAAGCAAGCATACAGCGTGCAAGCAAGCATGCAGCATGCAAGTAGGCATGCATCATGCAAGCAAGCATGCATCATGCAAGCGAGCATGCAACATGCATCAGGCACGGTTTCTGTCTCCGGCGTTGCGGGGCTCCGGCGGTCCCACGCGAGCTTATCGTCGCTGCCTGCTGCTCAGCTCGCGGGCCGGCTCGTCCCTCCGTGCCTACGCGTATTTAAATTACACTCTAGGTGTAGGGCAGACACGACTACGTGGAGTCGGTTTCGCAGCGATTGGTTTCTGTCATTAACTTTTGTAGCACAACATATTGACTTTTTAAGACAATATTTTTGTTATTGTCTATTTAAAAAATACAAACAATATTCGTTAAAAATAATTCTACTGTTTGATAAGTTTGATAAACAAAAAAAATGTGATTAAAAATTCATTGAATTGTGTTTCTGTGAAATATGTTTAATTAAAGTACATAATAGTCGTTGAAACAATAATTGTCGAATTAAAAATACAAGAACCAAATATTATAATAATATGAAACATTTTCTGGGAATCGAAATTCTATGAAATTTCTGTCTTCGACACAAGGGAACACCATCATAAGGAGAAGAAGAACACAGAAAAAAATAATATTAACACACAAATATTATTTTTTTGTGTTATATATTAAGACGTTTTCCTAATCCTAATTTTAGCAGTTTCGTTGTCGCATAATTTTAGCATGTCGTTTTTCAGACCGAGAACCCATCGAGCATTTGATTCTTCGAACATAATATGAAAATCGGAAAACAAGCAAATCGGATTTACGACACTCGGTAAAAATAAATTTCGTGATTTTATATAATAGACATTATAATTCTTAGGTATTATGGAATTCGGTCTTTTGAAAATCGGAATAACGAAATTCGGTATATTTCGGAATATTTGGGTGTTCCCGTTTTAAATAGAGTAAGTAACACATAAATAAAAGTTTTTAAGGAAATAAACAGATTGGTGACGATGATGAAATTTTGCCATACAGAATTTAGTAAATGGTTTAAAATTCAACTCAGAGTAATATTATAACAAAATCTGTCTATACTTCCATACTAATATTATAAATGCGAAAGTAACTCTGTCTGTTACGCTTTCACGATGAAACGGCTGAACCCATTTTGATGAAATTCGGTAAGAAGATAGCTTGAACTCTGAGGGCGGACATTGGCTACTTTTTAATCCGCGACTTGGTCTGCATTCACGATAACCTACATTCATGCGGACGGGCGAACACTAATAAAGGATTTTTGGAAATTTAACCCCTAAGGGGATGGAAAAAGGGAGTTGTATGAAAAATCTTATTTTTAGGGTAAAAAAAAATTAAATTTGGCATGAACGCCAACCTAATTAAATAATAAAAGAGGTTTCTTTTACCTTTACGAACACAACGCCAGTAGGCCAGGGAGGCCTAGGAGGTGTTGAGTTTGTAGAGAAAGTACGAAATCTAAGCAGGCAAAATCGCAGGCAAAGTGCTTGTATAAATATATAAAAACGAAGTCATTTAATACGAAATTTCAAAAACTATTTGATCAATAAAACGTAGGTAGAACAAATAAAACAACTAAAAACAAATACAACGTAGGTAGTTTTTTAGTAGCAGGTGTTAGCAAAGAACGGATTTTGCGATGGGGCCAAAAAATGTAGATTACATTAATACAAGTAAGTAAAAGAGATTTACTTACACAATGTATACAATCTATACTAATATTATAAAGAGGAAAGATTTGTATTTTTGTATATCTATACATATAATAAAACAGTAAAAAAACTGTGTCTGTACATTGAATATATTAAAAAAGTAATAATTGAGGGGGGTTTAGAAACAGTAATAGAGCACGAATCCAAAAAAAAAAAATTCTGTCTGTTTGTCTGTTTGTTTGTACACGCTAATCTTCGGAACTGCGGGACGGATTTGAATGATTTTTTTTTGTTGTATAGGTATTAAGTCTGGGCAACATATAGGCTATAACTTATCTTGGAAACTTGAACTCCTGATGCAGAACCGCAACTGACCAGCTAAACTATAAGAAATACAAAAATGGTACCATAGCAAAAATTGTTCCACGTGATGAGCATTTTCTGCTAAGAGAATAAATTTGAAGATCTGGAACACCTGATGTGGAACTCCAAGAGCCCAGCTACACCATAACACATATAGAAATAACGTCTTAGCAAAAGTTGTTCGGTCTGATGAGCATTTCCTGTTGACTTATAAAAATCGAAGATCAGAAAAATCTGATGTGGAAATCAAAGCTATCACTAATTTTACTGTAAAGCTATCACTAATTTCACTGTATATTATAAAATAAAATAAGCTGGGAGTACCTCCACGCGGTGAAGGCGGTATCAGTTTAGGACTGATTTTTGATGACGCTGGTATATCATTGAAAATTTGACTCTACTGGTCAAAACTCCCTTTTTTTTTATTGGTTAAATATGACTTCCTGCTTATGTTATTTGAGTGTTTAATTTCCTTTACACGGTAGCCTACCCGGTAACGCAGGGGAGCAGTCACTTAGTTTTTAATTGATCATGTATCTCTTCACAATAAAACTATAACCATGCCTAGAAAGAGGTCAAATCTTTCTCAATGTTCCAAAGGAGTTAAAAGATTGAGGATCATAAGATCCCAAGAATCTACCGAAGAGCGTCAGGAGAGACTTGATGCTGTTCGAGAACATCAGGCTGCAAATCGCTCCGTGGAAACCTCTTCAGATCGCGAAGCACGTCTGCGTTCCCAGCGTATTTGCGCATCTACATTCAGGTCTCTAGAGACAAGTGGGGAACGTGATGCGCGACTGACCGCTGATCGTGAACGTCACGCATTGTCTCGCGAGTCGGAGACGTTCACGGATAGAGAATTGCGCTTAAGTTCTCAGCGTATTCGCACATCTACTAACAGGTCTTTTGAAACGAGTGATGAACGTGATGCACGACTAACTGCTGATCGAGATTATCATACATTGTCCCGAACACGCACACAACAAAATATTCATAATCAGTTAGAAAGTGAGAGCGAAAGAATAACTGAAGTACGGCATGAAGAGACAGAAGAAGAGCGCAACGAACGTTTGAATTCTGATCGACTTCGACATTCTCTGAACAGAATGTCGATATCATCTGAAGAATCGGATGTGTCTCAGATATAGCCGTACCGCGACCTTCCTTGGGTTGATAAGGAACGGAGTGCATTTACGTATACTCTTAAGATTGACTACGCCACATATTCCACCATCCGAGGTATGATTCAAAATTGTACTTTTTGAACGTCTCGAATCGTCTCGCGCATCCCGTTGGTTTCCCGTCCCCGGGCTCTTAGAATTCGACATCAGACGTTTCAGATCTTCGATTTTGCCGACCCCGTTGTCGCTGGCATAAGCAACAGGATCCGCGTACGAAGTCGCGGGCAGAAGCTAGTAACGAATAAACTCAAAAACTACTGGTCCGATTTCAAAAATACTTTCACTAATCGAAAGCTACATTATCGCTGCATTTTTAAAAATTAGGGGTCCTTGAGAAAATTCGCGCGGACGAAGTCGCGGGGAAAGTGCTAGTATTTTATAAAGAGAATAAAATAAAAATATTGAATTTTCAAAGACAAATCTCTGATCAGTAGGTTGTATCTAAGGGCGGGTTGTTTCAAACAGTTGGTTAACGTTACATACGGACGGTCAAAAATTACTATGACGTGCGATGTTTAACGTTCGTTAAATGTAACAGGTTGTTTTATGACATAAAAAGCCTCCAGTCAAAGTTATTCAAAAAGAGAGTCCATAATATTTTGAAGTTTGACGTAGCTGTTTGACAACACAAAATTACTTTGAATGGTGGATGAAGTTTCGGTTAAGGTAATAAATACTTTTTAACGTACGATATGGCCACCATTTTGTGAAATACTACATTTTTAGGTTTGACGTTAATTTAACGCTATTTTTTACTTATTACCCGTCAGTAAAGTAAAGTTGAAGCAACCCGCCCTAAGTCATGTTGTGCAAGATCATTATTTTAGGGCTTGTACACAATTCTGTGATGCCAGGTTGCATCGCAGAAATCTGTTGAGTAACAGTATATTATGCCGGCACTTCACATGGCGTATTTGTGCAAATATTCGCCTTATTTGGAGCATACAAAATGTACCCTAAAATTACTGAAATAAAGTCGATTTTGTATTATCCAAATAAGGCGTATATATGCACAAATACGCCATGTGAAGTGCCAGGATTACGACGGGCTACGAGCTCTCTCTCTCTTCCAGATGTGTGCGATGCGACGTCGCATCGCAGTTTTGTGTACAAACCCTTAGGTAGGTACCTATCCGTCGCAGTAAATCTTCTAAAATATAAAAATCGCGTGTCATAGTGTTTGTTGTCGAACTCCTTCGAAACGGCTTGACCGATTTTTATGAAATTTTTGGCAAAAAATCATTTTCCGTGTCAGCTAGTAGACCTATCATTAAAACATGATTGCTAAATTACTGAGACTATTTTAGCAAATATTATCAATATTACCGATTGCTATTCCACCTTACTAGTAATATTATTGATTTAGTATAATAATAGTCGTGCTCTCTAAACTGTCAATGATCGAGAATGCCTCCCGCCGAATGATACCTACATATTTTATCACCTTAGGATTATAGATTTCGTCTGAAAAATCTAGCAAATAGTCTGTAGAGTTGATACTATTTTCAGAAGAGTGGATTTTTAATGACATTTCAGTAGTTTTTTCAGAGCTAAGTTATTATTGTTAGAACTGTAGATTAGGGAACTGTATTGAAACGAGAGTGAAATGTTTGTTAATGTTCAGTTAATTCGCCATTTTGAAATGTTTCGTTTTGTCACAAAATTCCATTCTTTAAATTTATTTTATATTTTTACTAGCTTTTGCCCGCGACTTCGTACGCGTGAATGTCGGTTATCGTGGATGCAGACGAAGTCGAGAATTAAAAAGTAGCCTATGTCCTTCCCCAGGGCTCAAGGTATCTTCATACCAAATTTCATCAAAATCGGTTCAGGCGTTTCATCGTGAAAGCGTAACAGACAGAGTTACTTTCACATTTCTAATATTAGTATGGAAGTATGGATTAGTCGAATTATCCGACTTTAACGTACGTATACATTAACCTTACATTTACGTTTGACATATTCCATACAGATACTGACAGATTATTGGTATCAGCTATGTTCCCTAAGAGTTGGTAAAAACGAATTTTCTACTAGAAGTGGCTTAGGAGTTCCCTAAAATTTAGGATTGGTTGGTGAAAATGGGCATAAGACTATTATAGCAATTATTATCAATATACTGATTGCTATTCCACCATACTAGTGAATATTGATTTAGTATATTAATAGTCGTGCTCTCAAAACTGTCAATGATCGAGAATGGCTCCCGCCGAATGATACCTACATATTTTATCACCTTGGGATTATAGATTTCGTCGGAAAAATCTAGCAAATAGTCTGTAGAGTTGATACTATTTACAGAAGTGTGGATTTTAAATGACATTTCAGTAGTTATTTCATGCCTTTTGCTAAGTTATTGTTGTTAGAACTGTAGATTAGGGAACTGTATTGAAACGAGAGTGAAATGTTTGTTAATGTTCAGTTAATTCGCCATTTTGAAATGTTTCGTTTTGTCACAAAATTCCTTTCTTTAAATTTATTTTATAAATATTTTATTAGTCGAATTATCCGACTTTAACGTACATACACATTAACCTTACATTTACATTTGACATACTCCATATAGATACAGACAGATTATTGGTATCAGCTATACAGTGTTGAAATTGGTATCAGCTAGACAGGATAGAAAATGGTATCAGCTATACAGTATGATTTGAAAATACTCATAACATAACTTCCATCATTATGAACAATGTTCTATGACTTAGGATTTCTTTTTTACTGACTTTTTAAAAGAAGGAGGTTCTCAATGTGACTTTTTAATTGTTAATTTTTGAAGGCGGTTTTTTCACATTCATTTAAGATGAAATATATGCATAATATACATGAAATATATACTACTCAAAACAAAATAAGGGCCACGAGGTATTTTTTCATTTTGGTGTAGTTTGTTAAACGTTTACATATTGAAAGTAGTAAAATATTGAGTATACAAACTCTTTAATACCTAAACTTTTTAATGTTGTAGTATTCATCTAATGCTGGCAAGAATTTTAAATAAAATTTGATTTAAAATCCTTTTTGAAAATTTTGATTCCATTTTTTTTGACGTCTTGCTTTCCTTAGCTTCTTGGTTTATTAGAAATTATCAGAGTTCATTGATACCTCGAGTCAGAAACATCTTTTGCAATATGCCACAAGCACGCAGGCGTCATATGGACTCGCTGACAGCAACCAGAGCCGTTATGATGATTGAAGAAGGTCATTCGCAACGATCTGTGGGTTTGCAATTGGGATTTTCTCAAAGAACTATTCAAAATCTATGGAATCGATTCCAAGAGGCCGGCAGTGTTAGAAGAAGACCTGGTTCGGGCAGAGTTCGAATTACAACAGCTCAAGAGGGTCGTTACATTCGATTAAGTGCACGCCGAGATCGCACAACGACGGCCCGCAAGCTGCAAAATCGTTTACGGCTGACAACGGGTACCCGTTTCAGTGACCAAACTATTCGTAATCGATTGCATGAAGACCACCAGGCATCAAGATGGCGAGTTGTCAGTGTTCCATTAACCAGAAATCATCGTGCAAATTGTTTAAGATTTTCCCGTCAACATTTGGACTGGAACATAAACTAATGGGGCATGGTGCTCTTCACAGACGAATGCAAAGTTAAATTTTTTAACGACGATCGGCGTATTAGAGTATGGAGAAGACGCGGCGAGAGATTTTCAGAAGCCTGCATCCATGAAGTCGATCGTTTTGGTGGTCCAAATGTAATGATTTGGGGCGGGATAAGCTTACACGGCAAAACTGAGCTCGCTATTTTAAATGAGGGTACTGTTACTGCTCAGCGGTATATTGAGGAAGTTGTCAGACCACATGTGATCCCATTTGCACAGCGAGCGGGTCCTGGATTCATCTTGATGCAAGACAATGCTCGTGCACACACGGCTCAAGCGACTCGGTTTGTACTGGAAGACTCTCAAATTCAAGTCTTGCCGCGGCCGGCGAACAGTTCGCACTTAAATCCAATAGAGCACATGTGGGATCAGTTGAAAGGAAGAGTTAGATACGGTGATCAGGAAATCCACAACCAACAGCAACTCATCAACGCTGTGAAAAGGACCTGGGAAGAGATTCCAATGGAAAATGCCAGGCATTTGATTGAGAGCATGCACTCCAGGCTTCAGGAGTGCGTAGCTAAACGAGGGGGGCATACCCGTTACTAAAAGATGAGCATGGAGTATTTTCTTTTGTTTTCAGTAACTTTACGTTGTTTTTATTTTTAACCTAAAATGTGTTTTTTCTTTCAAAAGCAAATAAACTTTTTAATCATTATTATTTAAATAAATTTATTGGTCTACATGGTAAAAACAACATTAGTTTTCGTTATGGAGACAAAAAATATATATTGGTTTTATTATTTTCATGGTACAGACAAAATACCTTGTGGCCCTTATTTTGTTTCGAGTAGTATATAATAAATACTAGTTGACCAGACAAACGTTGTTTTGTCATATTAATAAAAAAATAGTTTACGTCATATTCTCAGACCTACTGAATATACACACAAAATTTCAGAAGAATCGGTCAAGCCGTTTCGAAAGAGTTTTGTTACAAACACGAGCATTTTATATAAATAGATTTTAATTGATTGCTCTAAATATGGGAACTCTACTCGGTACCAAAAGAAAACATTAAGTAAATAAGTAAATAAACAGTGCGTTTCGAATATGGGGGCAGTATTAACTAAGAAACATATCTAAAAGGTTATTAGTGTTTTAAAAACCATCCTGTATGTTTTCAGCAAATAACTAAACACTAATTATTACAAGGCAACTATCACAACGAGTAAATTATAGTAAAAGGACACATAAATAAACAGTTTCAACTAATGAAGAGTTTTGTACAGCACTAATTATGTCACTAATGACTAATTAAATAACTATACCCCTACATTCAACTATTTCAGTCTCCTTCAAACGCCGAGCTCACTCTAAATACAATTGGATTAAAAATTTAAACAGTGCCATTCGCGAGTCTCATTTGAATCACAAACTCAAGTGAAATGTAGAATATTATTTGAGAATGATATTTTTAAAGATATGGCAATTCGTTTCTGATTGCATTCGGAATTCAGAATTGTACGACGTTTTCTTTTAAGACAGTTATGATGAATTGCACACTGACAAATAACAGTACAATGATGTCCACTACCAAGCAACAAGACGTAAATTCAATCATATCAAGTTGATGACACGTCAAGATGATGATAATCTTATTGCTGTGCCAAGGAAGCTTGGTACGTTTAGTTCATGGTAATTTTATTATCATATCATCATCTACCTAGCCTTTTGCCAACTGAAGGACTGGAGCTGAATACCAGTATTTTATATGGAGCGACTACTTGTCTGACCTCTAGGTAGGTACAACCCAGCTACTGGGTAACACGATATCTCATGGTAAGATTGGTTGTCAGATTTTCGGGTTTCTGACTACCTATAACGACTGACTAAGATCTACGAATATCAGCCGGGACCAACGTGGGTGTCGTAGAAGGCGACAGAGGGATATTGATCAGAGGATGGGCATCAACGTCCTGAGTACGATAACACCTACTGCGATCGCCAACATGCATCGGCCAAGCATGGCGATCATGGCTGAACCCCCCTTGGGGGATACCTATGCCCCGCAGTGGGCGTCTAAAGGTTGATATGATGATAATGATGACTTTGAAACCAATGGGTGTATGAATAAAATAAACTAAAATTATATAGAATAAACAGTTCAATGATTTTTAAATTTAATTTGAAATCCTCCTTCGGTTTCTAAGTAAACTTCAACTATTCCCGACTACATGGATAGTTATCTCTTATGGTGACTCTACTATAGCCTGACCGCTTCACTGAGACCATTCCTAACGTAGCTGCGCGGTGCAGTAGGGGTGACAGTTGTCACAAGTTGACGTATCAGTGAGCTTTCGCGTCACGACACCACACCTCTCCCGCACCGTGCAGCTACCTCAGGAACGGTCTTACTTTAGCGGTCGATCTGTACATAGTGACATCAATTTCAACCTTTAAAGAAACATAGACGATGAGCAATGGAATGAGTCTTATTATTATGTCAATTATATTAGTTATTTTTAACGGGACTGTATTGACAGCAAGCTTCGTACAAAAGTAGTCTAATCATTAAACGAAACGTGAGTATTGTTACACATTAGGAAAGAGGGTCCGCAAAAACGCGACGGGCGGTGTGTCATCCTGCGGAACTCCTTGAGAAAGGTGGCTGTATGCCATCCAAACTAGTCGGACGAACCCGGCAACACAGTGAGTTTATCCGTAATTTATTTTTTTCAAAATCGTCAGACACAACTTCACGAGTTAATTAAACTATTTAATATGAATATAATTAAAAATATTCACATACTAAATGATTAAGAGAATGTTCTAGTTTAACATATATTTTTTTTCAAATCATTTACACTGCACATTTTGACGTGATTGTCAGTTTAAAATCTGTAAAAGTCGTTTAATAGCCCCTTAAGGCGCTACCCCGACCAAAAGTGCGTTTTTCTTCGTTATTCAGGGGCTCATGAATTAAGAGAAACAAACTACTTACATCTAAAAGCATATTATTAATGTTCAATATCCTATCATCACATTCCACGTTCTTATTATTTTTATATGTACCCTATATACACCTAAATCTCCCTATAAAAAAAATGCTAAAATAATTGAAAACATGTATCTTTTGGTAAAGTTGACGTGCTATTAATTTGAGGATTACACTAATAGATAGGTAACTTAAAAAATATTTATAATTCACGTTTTAGTTTATTTCGCTTTTATTTTTTTATAACAAGAAAAAACAAAAATTGTGCGAATTTCGATTCTGCGGCAAAGAGGAAATGTATGGTCAAGGTTATTATTTAAGTTACGGCACTTCAGTGGTAGATAATTATTTCTCTCAGTTGTTGATAGCATAGTTATTGTTTACCACAATTCAATAATTGCGGTCATTTATCGAAAATAAATGGTTTTATTATTGTAAAGGTACGCTTGCCGAGGCCATTTCGTGGATGGGTGACCATTCATTTCATACCAAGACCCCTCCGTGCCTCGGAAAGCACGTAAAGCCCCCGCTGCTAATCGTAGATCTTTGACAGTCGTCATGGGTAGTCATAAGCCAGAAAGTCTGACCAAGTCAGTCTTACAAAGGGGTATCATGTTACCCACCCAGTAAGTGGGTTGTAGAGGTCAGACAGGCAGTCGCTTTTTGTAAAACATTAGTATTCTGCTGCATCCAGTTAGACTGGAAGCTGAGCCCAATATAAGTTGGGAAAAGGCTAGGCAGATTATGGCCACAAAGTACGTAAGGCTGCGGTGCGCCCGAGCAGAGAGACCACTTAGAACAAACCGCCATTTTTAGCACGCTCACATTGACATTACGTTTATAGGCATTCTCAAGCAGTTTCAACCAGACTTCAGTCTCGACTGTCACTTGTTGACAAAATGAATAAATGACGAACAAGAAAATGTTGTCATAAAAAAATTGCAAAGAGTTCCAACCAGTGTCAATAAAATTTCATATTGTCACAAATAAAACCTACAGAGTCAATACAGTAGCAGCCCTAGTGAGTCTGGCAAGTTTAGGTAATTATCTTTGAAGATGGCGGGAGCGGTCCTTCTGTACACTCTACATTTTGTGTTATGGCCTTCAAATCCCGTGATTTTGCCAAGGTAGTAAGAGAAGAAAGAACCCTTTGCCATTGCCTGTTTCGTGTTTCAATTTTCACGACATTTAATTGCAGCTCCGTATTTTTAAGGAACACAAGTTGCGTAACAGTGCTTCTGTAAACGATTTTCGTGGCTTGACAAACATGTTAAAAAATAATAGCAATGATAAAAAACATGTAACTTTCGACTTCATTATTATATTTACACCCGTAATATACCTACCGTTTAATAAATAATATACCTACCTACACCCTTTTTAATTACGTCTGTATATTAGAAAGGACAATCACAGATAAGATTACCTATCTACAGGTGCAGGTGCAAGGTATCACATGATACTGACTCTTTATAAGAGAGCCGATATGTCATTCATTCGTGTTTGATGTTTTACTGCGAAAGGGAAGCGGGTTTGGAGACAAAATTCACCTTCTATTTACACCATACTCTGTAGCCAAATAACGTAATTTTTATTTATTTTATTTTATTTATTTGGGAAAACAAACGGTTGCACAGTACAAAAGAATTTTAGCTAAGTATATAATGAGCAAATGAAACCCACGACATTTTCCACATATTATTAAAATAAATTATTTAAAATTATTATGATGTGCGATTACATTTTCATCATAATTTTATGTATAATGTGAAAGAAAGAAAGAAAGACAAACATGCAAATAGAATGAGAGAATAAATACAGTCTGTGAGTTTTTACATTATGATAGACTAGCGATCGGACCCAGCTTCGCATGGGCCTATAGCCTTCCTCGGTAAACGGACTATACAACACAAAAATAATTTTTCAATTCGAACCAGTAGATCCAGAGATAAGCGCGTTCAACCAAACAAACAAACTCTTCAGTTTTATAATATTATAGTATAGATGAGTAATAGATAGGCAATTATTCATCTTATTAGCCTTCACTATTTAAGCCTGAATTCTGTTGTACACCAACTGACACGGTAGCTATTCATTCCATAGTGTAGATGAAACACGAAAGGCACTTACAGTAATGTAAACAGAAAAGCTGTTATTTAGCAGAAAGGACAAAACACTATAAGTCCAAAATAATAAACTTACCTATTTGTAAATCAGAATACGATATTGTATCTTATCTTGCTAACTGTCCATGTATCTTGATATAGATGTACATATCAGGTAAATAATGTATATATGCAAATATGTAAGTTACATACAAAATATAAAGTTTTAATTTTAGGGACAAGTCTAGGTCCTACAATCTGGGCTAAGTAGTATTTATCTACAAACATTTTCACCCACCGAAACGATACAGGGTCCGTTACAGGATTTCCGCACGGTAAACCCTTGGAGTTGTTCATACAAATACTTGACCATCGCAAATATCATTCGTGAAATGAACTCTCTTGTGCCGTGTGAACGAATGTCAAGATGACAACTCAAATACTTAGATCTTTATTGACTTGTCGGTCTATTATGGTGTGTCCATGTATTTCTAGTGTCCGTCTATTGCCTTCCTTATTGCTCTGTAAACTACAAAACTTGAGTTTAACAATTGTTAATCTTATATATAAAAATCTTCTGTGCGTGTGTATGAAAGTGATCTCCTCCTAAACGGCTGGACCGATTTTGATGAATTTGTTTGTGTGTGTTCAAGTGGATTCGAGAATAGTTTAGATTCACAATTGGACCCGGCAGGTGGCGCTATAGTCGGGTTGCAGGACAACGTCTGCCAAGCCCGCTAGTACATTATATAGAACGTTGCGACCATTTGTAATATTAGTAAGTATTGAAGGTGCAATTATAGATATTACCGGAGTTTGTGGCACCCCTGTGCCGCGGAAAACACACAAAGCCGCAAAGCCGTTGGTCCCTGTTGGTTACAGGTAGTCAGAAGCCCGAAAGTCTGACAACCAGTCTTTTCAAGGGGTATCGTGTTACATTTGGAAAAGTCTAGGCAGATGATGGTGGTATATTCAATTATTCATAATCATCATCATCATCAGCCGAAAGACGTCCACTGTTGGCGTAAGGCTTCCCCCATAGAACGCCACAACGAGCGGCTACCTGTCGCTTGTATCCACCGGTTACCCGCGACCGAGACGATGTCGTCTGCAGCTGAAAATCAGCGTCAGATGGCGCACTTTGTTTTGTCATCTGACATTATGCTGAGCTGAGGCCCTTTTGGCATTCATCATCGTGTTTGTATAGTTTTTAGGTGTATTTTTATTAGTAATTTTTTATAGTAATGCCAATAAAGCATTTTTCTTCTTTCTTTTTTTTTCTTCCTCGTCGTTCCATCTGGTGGGAGGCCTACCAACGCTGCGTCTTCCGATTCGTGGTCGTCACCCTTTGTTCTTAAGAACCTTAATACATAATGTAAAATATCTGCCCAATTTGTTAAAACTTTCCGAGGGTCACGAAGAGCAAAAAAACATAATTCAGCTAAATGTAATCCCAATACAGGCAGGGCTGTGTAAAGACAACGTCATGAAAAATAGGCGTAGATTACATACCGAGGTGAAAACACATTTGACGCAGAACAACCCACATGTTTACTAAATCAAATTAGCATACTTCGCCGTTCAGCAATTTTGAAATGTGCGCCCTCAGCGATAATAAAGGTCAATCAAAACTGTGAAAATATTATCAGGAACTTGATTGTTATTGAGAAAACTGGCTTAAATTTAGTGTGGAGGGGTTCCTCCAAACTAAATACTTTTCGTAAAAGGGTGTCCCGTATTTCTCGAAGGGGTTAGAAACCTCTTCGATATTTCCTATGCCAAGGACGGGTTAGTAAACTACCTCAAACACCCTTTCTAGGCAAAGGGTTTTCAATCACTAATTAGGCTATCCCATTAAAAGTGTTATCGTTAAAATTGGGTTTCCGCTTAGATTAGAAAAGGCTTAGCCGTTATTTCTGATATGGCTGTCCATTTCTTTAACGTCTTGAACACTATCAGTAGGTAATTTAGCAATTGAAACAATCTAATTACTGTTATCGTTAAGCTCAGCTTTGCCATTAATAAAGCTAACATTAAAAAATCGATATCTCCTCGTAGATCTAATTACCTCGCGTATACTTCAGCGACGGCACGCCATTGCTTCTAGTTACTAGGAGCGTCAAAATGAATTATGGCTCTTCATTAAGCTAAAGTGCTGTCTTAAAGTGTCTAAAAAGATTCCATTATGTTAGGGGAATAGCACCCGCCTCGTTTATTAAGCTCGCCAACAGTTTTTTATCTGATTACAACGCGAACAGATTTGTGTTTCGCAAGATTGTAAAATTTGTGAGACGAAAAACTTTGGACGTTTCTATTAAGGTTCAGGAGATAGGTGTGATTTAAAAAACTAACTAAGGTTATTAGATTTTCAGATGATTTGAAGTTTTTTTTACTGCCTGTCTCCTAGGAGTGATTTCATTTTCTTATTGAAGTTACAAAATTAAAGGTAAATAAAAAAAATTAAATTAAATTTTGGTTGTTTTTAAAATTAACATTTGGTTGTATTTCAAAAATTTTTCATTTCTTATTCAAATAATAAAAAAACCGGACAAGTATGAGTCGGACTCGCTCACCAAGGGTTCCGTACAAATTTGTAGGTAGGTACTGACATATCCATACTAATATTATAAATAAGAAAGTAACTCTGTCTGTTACGCTTCCACCATGAAACGGCTGAACCGATTTTCATGAAATTTAGTATGAAAATAGCTTGAACGCTAGGAAAGCACATAGGGTACTTTTTAATTCGGGACTTCGTCTGCGTCCGCGATAACCGACATTCACATGGACCAAATCGCGGACAAAAGCTCGTTATAAATAAAGAATATATTTTTTATGTTTTAATTTCAAACGTTTAGTTTTCAGACTTTTCCCTGTATTTATATTATATGACGAAATTACTTGCCAAATTTCATAGTTATAGATCAACGGAATTTACCCTATAAATTTTGATTCCCTTGAGAGTGTCGAAATGTATTTTTTCATAAACGGCCGTATCTTTTTTTCACCTTAACTTAGAAGTTTGATTTTTTCACAGCTTCAAGGGACCGTAAACTTTAGTGTCTATTGGTTATGCATATGGTTTTAATTTCAACTGGATACCTCTACGCATTCCCGAGATAAAGGGTCATGACAGACAGACGGACAGACAGACAGACAGGGTTCCGTTTTTTCCGTTTGAGGTACGGAACCCTAAAAAGAGTATTACTTACTCACTGTTTACCCCATAGTAACCAACTTTGCCTATCACAGTTCACTGCTGTAATATTTTTTTCTGGAAATAAATTATTATTATTATTATTTATTATTACTGCTAGTCATAAAGCTGCTCCCAAGTTCAAACAACACCCAATTATATACCTTTCGTATCCAATCAGTTTTCCCTATTAATTACAGGGCCATTATGTAATTTTGCCCTAACTCGATTATTTCAATCAAACACGGTTCAATTACATCCAACCTGATCCCTAATGCCTATTTACCTAATTATCGACCATGTGTCACATAACCAGTACAAATCAACCCTCTACTAGTACTAATAGTGCCGTCCATCCGTGTGTTCCGACCGCTTCACTTCCGCTGTGGTCAGCCTATGATTTACGGATACTGGCTCCGACTGACGTCACGGAATTGTCGTTCATGTACTTTATTTATTTCTGACTTCCTTGACATTCAACATCTGCTGTGTTTGATCATAGATCATTTCTATCTGTCTTTTTTATAACTTTGACTGATATTTTATTATTAGTGATAGTATAGTTAGCATTTTTATAGGTACGTTTAGCAGTGAATAAGACGGTGTCCCCTTGTTTCGCAGACAGAAATTTCATAGAATTTCGTTTCCCAGAAAATGTTTCAAATAATATTTGGTTCTCGTATTTTTATTTCGACTATTATGGTTTCAAAGACTATTTACTTCAATGAAAAATATTTCACAGAAACACAATTCAATGAATTTTTAATCAAATTTTTTTGTTTAACAAACTTATCAAACAGTAGAATTATTTTTAACGAATATTGTTTGTTTGTTGTATTTTTGCATGGAATTTATTTAAACGAAAATGTATAGATATAAATAGACAATAACAAAAATTTTGTCTTAGAAAGTAAATAATAATATGTTGTGCTACCAAAGTTAATGACAGAAACGAATCGCTGCGAAACCGACTCCACGTAGTCTTATCTGCCCTACGCCTAGAGTGTAATTTAAATCTGCGTAGGCGTGAAGGGGCGAGGCGGCCCGCGAGCTGAGGAGCAGGTGGTTTTAACGCCCGCCGCCGCGGCTGAGGCTCTGGCCGGCGTACCCAGTGGTGACGATTGGAACTTTTTATTTCCTACTCATTCCGCTATAGGCCGAGAGTCAAAATGGAATAATGGGGATTTCAATAAGATATTTTACCAATGATCTAAAAATCTTGAAAGTAAGTATTCTGCGTATTGATTATTCTATGAAACGAAATGATTAGAAAAATTTTATGTGAATCGAAATTCTATGAAACTATTAGCTATGAAACAACGTACAACCGAATAAGACTGATAAACTCGCACTAAACTTGACTCTTCAAATTAAAAAGCATACTTAATTTTGATCTAATAGGTTTTTCTTTTCATTTATTTCAATTAAACCATTTACAGGTACTTTTGAATTGTCAGAGTCAGTCAGTCAGAAACTTGAAGCTAGTTGCTCGTTCCAAACAGTAGGTTTCTATGGAGAAGAACGAGCAAAAAACTCCATGAACACTCTTTTAAACTCAATATTTTTTTACAAATTTAGGTTACATCATTCATGTTAAATCTAGGGGTACAATGTGAGAACAATATATAACAAGTCTTGCATGTTAAAAGAGGTCTAGAGAAAAATATAGTTATAATAACAATTCAAACCAAAATTTAACTTTATCATTCGTTGGTCAGAAACAAAATAGTCAGCTAGCTAGAAATCGGACTATCAGTCTTACCTATGGGTATCATGTTACCCAGAGTAACTGGGTTGTGGAGGTCAGATAGGCAGTTACTCCATGTAAAACGGTGGTATTCAGCTGCATACGGTTAGACTGGAAGCTGACCCCAACATAGTTAGGAAAAGCTTAGGCAGAAGATGATGACTTAATTTTAATCTCTAATTAATTGACCCATGAAAATAACCCGGTTTTGTGAATCGGTAGAGCAATTCTGTAACAATCTCTCTTGGTGAACACAAAGGTGAAGTGAGCTGTCAATCTGTCATCCGTCCCGATGCTAGGGATTGACAAAGCAGACGGACGGGTGACAGTTCACTTCACCTAGGTGTTCACCGAGGCAGATTGTAACAGAATAGACATACTGTTTGATACAGTTAGTCGCAATGACAGTGGTTTCTTTGTTGATTAGTCTTGAAACTTGCCAAATATTGTCTCTTAAGTACCTTTCACGTAGGTACTATTAGTTTCTGATTGCCTTAAAGGTAAACTTTGCTCATGCATTTTGCAGACTTAATACTTTCCAAGTAGAGGTACTTACTCGCGCTTACGTACTTAGACAGCATATCTCTGGAACTATTTCTCCAAGGAGCGTTTTACAATTGCAAATTGCATCTAGTTTTTATCCAGCACCTACCTACCGGTACAACCACGTGGGTTTTCGTAACATCTGGTTTGGAATTTCCAACGTAACGTGGACTACGTGACAGTTCCGTGTAATGTGTTTTGTATGTGTGAGAGGCAAGCAAGGTTCAGTCAAGGGACCAGCCAGACCGAAGCGGTTACTTGTTAACAAGCTGGAACTTGAAAGCAGTTGAAAAGACATTGCACGGTTGTGGGGGATGCCTACAGTTGGAGGTCAAATGAAAGCTTGAGAACGTTGAAAGGCACCAAGCCGTATTTATTTTCAAACTAATATGACGATATCACTGTGCGACGACTAAGTTACTAGCGACGTTCTTCGGTTCTTGAGGCTTCCACTGACCCCCTGCTCTTCACGTCCTGTAGGGTCCCGCCTTACTTCAGGGGGCTCAGTTCTTGAGCGTTCAGTTCTTCGGATCTTCAGGTAGTTCTTCTTGTTGTAGGCGCCGCAGTAGGGAACGAGTACGCTTGCCCATCGAAACCGACCTGCTTAGGTAGTTTTCTACTATAGCGCAAGTAGTGGTAGGCCTAAGAGACTTTGCATTTTTCCGATACTTCGATGTGATTTCTTCGCACACCGTATGCAACCGGGCCAATACGTAACCAGATGGGTCACGGATGCTTGCTTGCGTGGGTGTCGATGTTCACGCAGTTTTCAGGTAGGTACTCATTGTCCCTAACAACGGTATTTCTACGTGATTTGAAAACTACGCGAATGGTGCTAATTCTGTTGTGCAAGAGCTAAACTCATTTTAAGCTATTTATATCTCTTTCTTTCCAATAAAACAAGAAAGAGACAGATATTAAATTATTAAATTCAATTAACTAACTATCTATTAATAATGTAAAGCATATAAATTAAGTTTTCATGGCTAGAATGGTTTAGGTTAGTTTTGTTTTTGAGAAGTTTCGTCTTGGGATTCTTGGTTAATGGTGTTTACACTCGTATTATTATAGGTAGTTATATTTACGTTTTGTTATGTTTTTGTTAGCCTGTTCTGTCCCACTCCTGGAAAACGGCCTTTCAATTTTGTCGATCCTGGGCTTCATCCCACCAGTTTTGGAGGAACCCGTTAAGTTCCTGCCGCCACCTCCTTCGTGGCCTGCAGCCCCCGTCTTTCTTAGGTTTAGTATCGATATTACCAAAGCCAATTTCCGAATCAGTGAGCTACTTCGTTTCTAAGTCGGGTGCTCTAAAAGGGCTCCCTCACCTTCAGGTGAGGGAGCCTTTTTGTGTGTTTGTGTGAATGTTAGATTACAGCTAATCGCTTCAGCGTTTAGCTGTAATCTAACTCAAAATTTGAGATTCAATTTTGAGCATTACATTATACTGCCCCTCTGATTTGACAAGCATCCGCCTGTAATATAACACTTCATTCGATTTTGATTTGGTTGATTCCGACACGACCCGCTTAATTACAAGTGGTGCGTCTTGTTGTTACGAGTTGTATCAAAATATTACGATATAACGGGGTGAATAAGGATGCAGGGGTGAATCGGGACGAAACTTTAAAGTGGTTTTTAACATTGAAATAATACAGCTTGTTGCCAACAAAGACACTAGGAAAAAATATTTATTATTGAGTCATTCATTAGAGTATTTTTTGTCAACAAACTATTATTATTTCGACGATAAAATCCCCTTTAAAGTTTCGTCCCGATTCACCCCTGCATCCCTATTCACCCCGTTTGAGAACACATCCTATCATCAAGTTGCGTACTGTAATGCTCGGTTTACTTCCTTCACCAATGTAATGCTCGAATCTGTAATATTACAGGTTGCGCACTGTAATGCTCGGTTCTCATTCCTCCCTGATGTAATGTTCGACTATGTTAAGTTACATTACAGGCAAATGCTCCAAGTGAGGGAGAACCTGAACAGAAATATGAAATTAATTCCTAGTAAGTACTCCTATAGAAAAGGTAAGTTAAGGCTCGATTCTAAGTAATCGTTTTTATAATTAACTTTGTATAAACGAGACCCTCTATATTACTAAAACTCCACTGTCTGTCTGTCCGTCCGCCTGACACTGGGCTGTATCTTTTAAACCGTAGGAAGTAACGGATTATTATTTGAAAAGATGTTAAACCGGGTTCGAACCAAATGCTGTCCAGACGTCGAAGTACTTTCAAATGATTCCTTGCATTCATTTACATAAAAAAATGGTCTCTGTGTTATAAGTTTTGTTTTTAAATTTTCAGCAGTAGGTCATTTCTTTTCCAACAAAATCGGCCATCTTAACGATCTGCCAGCATTTAGTATACTTTCCAATGATGTTCAAGTCATCTTAGCTCACATAATAGAGTAGCAAAATCATCATCACTATCATCATCAGCCGGAAGACGTCCACTGTTGAGCAAAGGTCTCCCCCATAGAACGCCACAACGAGCAGCAACCTGCCGCTAGCATCCACCGGTTACCCTCGATCTTGTTGATGTTGTCGGTCCATCTGGTGGGAGGCCTACCATCGCTTTCGGTTCATGGTCGCTACTGAAAAACCTTTCTTTCCCATAGGTTGTCGGTAGTAGAGACATACATCGTTAAAAATCTACCACAGCAACGTATTAATCATAAAACCCGTCACATACGTAGCTATAATATACTATGCTATATATTATATTATTGCTAGCCACCACACACGGTAGTTATAATATAATAATATATTTTCGCCTTTATTAAGTCTGCGGTCGTTGTTTGTTGTACATTTTTTAAATATATACTAATATGCCTTGCTATATCTGTCCACATTATTTGGGTGACGTAATAAAGATATATATTATAGCTGGGTCTGTTGTCACTCGAAGATTACTATAGAAAAATGTATATCGTAATATGCCTTGCTATGAATTATATTAATATATACTACTCAAAACAAAATAAGGGCCACGAGGTATTTTTTCATTTTGGTGTAATTTATTAAACATTTACATATTGAAAGTAGTAAAATATTGAGTATACAAACTCTTTGATACCTAAACTTTTTAATATTGTAGTGTTCATCTAATGCTGGCAACAATTTTAAATAAAATTTGATTTAAAATCCTTTTTGAAAATTTTGATTCCATTTTCTTTGACGTCTTGCTTTCCTTAGCTTCTTGGTTTATTAGAAATTATCAGAGTTCATTGATATCTCGAGTCAGAAACATCTTTTGCAATATGCCACAAGCACGCAGGCGTCATATGGACTCGCTGACAGCAACTAGAGCCGTTACGATGATTGAAGAAGGTCATTCGCAGCGATCTGTGGGTTTGCAAATGGGATTTTCTCGAAGAGCTATTCAAAATCTATGGAATCGTTTCCAAGAGACCGGCAGTGTTAGAAGAAGACCTGGTTTGGGCAGAGTTTGCATTACAACAGCTCAAGAGGATCGTTACATTCGATTAAGTGCGCGCCGAGATCGCACAACGACGGCCCGCAAGCTGCAAAATCGTTTACGGCTGACAACGGGTACTCGTGTCAGTGACCAAACTATTCGTAATCGATTGCATGAAGACCAGCAGGCATCAAGAAGGCGAGTTGTCCGTGTTCCATTAACCAGAAATCATCGTGCAAATCGTTTAAGATTTTCCCGTCAACATTTGGACTGGGGCATAAACCAATGGGGCATGGTGCTCTTCACAGACGAATGCAAAGTTAAATTTTTTAACGACGATCGGCGTATTAGTGTATGGAGAAGACGCGGCGAGAGATTTTCAGAAGCCTGCATCCATGAAGTCGATCGTTATGGTGGTCCAAATGTAATGATTTGGGGCGGGATAAGCTTACACGGCAAAACTGAGCTCGCTATTTTAAATGAGGGTACTGTTACTGCTCAGCGGTATATTGAGGAAGTTGTCAGACCACATGTGATCCCATGTGCACAGCGAGCGGGTCCTGGATTCATCTTGATGCAAGACAATGCTCGTGCACATACGGCTCAAGCGACTCGGTTTGTACTGGAAGACTCTCAAATTCAAGTCTTGCCGTGGCCGGCGAAAAGTCCGGACTTAAATCCAATAGAGCACATGTGGGATCAGTTGAAACGAAGAGTTAGAGACGGTGAGCAGGAAATCCACAACCAACAGCAACTCATCAACTCATTGATAAAGCAGAAGAACGGCACTTCACGTAGGTGTTCACCGAGGAATATTGTAACAGAATAGACATACTGGTTTAAATTCCGAACGTAAGCTATAATATTTATTTTTAAAGAGAGTGTTATTTGACAAACCATAAGTGACTATGGTAAGTAAGTACAGTTTATGCCTACATATAGTTAAGTGCCTGAAATATTGAGTTAAGTACCTACACACCTAATATTTATCCTCACTTACTCAAGTTTAAAAGAAATTACAATAAAAATCCCACTAGCACTTATAAATAATTTTCGCTCGAGTTTAATTTTGCTTTTAAGCTAAGTACAATTTGTTCAGGTTTCCATTCATTAACGTTTAATACGCACTCGCTGCCTTATTTAACCCATTAGCAAATAACGCGCCGAAGTTTTATTGCTCGCAATAAAATATCAGGCGCTTACATAATTTCTGTTTCTATAAAAAATAATTTCCCCCTTTTTGTGTGATAACAGTCGTAACTTACAATTTTACGAGGCAAGCAAGTAAAATGTAAAAACGCAGTCCTATGTCCTTGTTTAAAGGGCTCGTAAAATACTTACCTTAACGAGCTTGGAGATAAGAAAGCGGTGATAAGGACCCCTCTTTAGAATATAAAAACGCCTATTTAAAATTTTCTCTAACGTTACTAGAATTAGTTGTTTATGTTTCGGCGATTTCCAAGGTGAAAATTGCTTGAGCCGTTTTATGATCTTCGGATTTTTATTGTTGTCAAGTTCTTTTTTCTCTACGCCTCTTTTGATGGCGCAAGAGCTCGGTTTATTAAAGGGACGTTACTATGGATTCATAGACGGCCCCTACTCATCCATATTAGATTAACGACATCTTTTTTTTTGCCTTTGTACTCGTAATCCTTTGAGCTTGTCGCAAAAACTTACCAATCAAGTGTTCCCAACGTCAAT
Source organism: Charanyca ferruginea (assembly GCA_947361185.1). Classification (NCBI taxonomy): domain Eukaryota; kingdom Metazoa; phylum Arthropoda; class Insecta; order Lepidoptera; family Noctuidae; genus Charanyca; species Charanyca ferruginea. Next base: position 8,490,682 of record OX376070.1, read on the forward strand.
GCAGCAAGCAATTAGTGGTATGGTTGAGGAGCACGCGTGGCCCGACGGAAAGCAACGAATTGGTAATGAACCAATTAGTCGGTCGCTGAATCTCCTGGCTTTACCTTTTGCGGGGTCGTGTCACTAAATTATGACAATAGTTTGCCTTGCTTCCTGATTCACGTTTTGATTGCATTTGGAGTGGAAAATTTACTGTGCTGTTGAGGAGAAGGTTTTTTTGTCCCGAGGGAAGAATACAAATTGTTGTCCTCTGTTTAATTGCTTTATTGCTTTTAGATTTATTGAACAAAAAATAGTTGGACAGTCAAACACTTACAAACAACACCATGCGTATACAATAATAGCGTATAACAGTTTTGTAACCATAAGTGTTTTATGCAGTCTTTGTATGAACTCTGGTATCCAAAGAAAGATTTAACTTGTGTTATGGATACCAGCATTCTCACAATAAATCAACATATAGGTAACATTGGTTGCATCTTCGACGATATCACCGACGACATCTTCGACGATATCTTTGCTGGTAAATGTACTTTATTTTTCTCAAGCCTTCAATGTCCTACTGCAGGTCAAAGGCCCACGTCCTTCCAGGCTCTTTTTACGCGCCACCTGGAACCAGCTTTCGTGCTTCGCGTCTAGGTAATCTCGCCACCTCTTTCTGGGCAGGCCTTGACGACGACACCCATATTCTGGCGCCCATTGCGTATAGACACTGAGTGGACATTATGTCCTAACTTCTTTTTATTATAATACTTCCTGACTGAAGTGAGTTACACTACAAAGACATAATACGAGTATATGCTCATGACCAGACAGAAAAATAATACAATTGGTCACCAGAAGATTTCAGTAAGTACACGTCCAGGTTTCCTCTTAAACCGTGTTTTGTTTCTCTTCAGGCATTCAACATGTAACTTTGAAAGTACATGACTGAGATTGAAAAAGCCTCATTGATACTTCCTTATTTGATTTTCACTTTGAACTTTATACTTGTACAAAGTTAATTAATTATACATGTTCGAATATTGTATGCCAAGCAAATTTTCATTGTCATTTAGATGTACTTACATACGAACTCTTCCGTATTTGTCCCCTTTTCCTGCCGACACGTGTATATAACAAGGGTAAGTACCACGTTTATAAACTTACCCATGTTTGCATAAATTAACTGTACTTATTGAGTATGTATGTATGTAGGTAACCCTATTGTCTGTACTCAAATACCTAGATTATGCCTAAACGATGTGTTTCTTCCATTTCTATATATCGTCATTTTGATTAAATGCTCTCACTACTTAATAATGTATTTATATCTACACATGTTATACTTGTACCAAAATCCAAGCATTAAAGAAATGACCTGCCCAATGTCGCATTAATTAGTTGTAATAAAAGCCTGTTGTTCAAAATGGGTTTTGATTTTCATTCAAACATTTTGAATAATATGTACCTATACCTTTTAGTCCACTGGAATAGTTTCTATCACTGACGTCTCAATCGAAACTCTAGGAGGAATTTCAGTCTATCGGCTCCAAACTTTCTCATAGATATTTTGAATAGTGCATTTCCAGCGAATTTTCGATTCGCATCTCGCTTTGAGTTGGACGAATATTGACATAGCTAAAATCTATAGATATTCCCGTATTTATTTTTTGCTGCGGTAAAATGCACTTATTTCTGTATTTTGAAAACTGTTTGTTTATTTTCGTCTTTCTTTCTACTGGGATACAACAGAGGGATGTTATAAGTTTAACGTGTGTACCTCTTTGTGGTATCGTAGCTCTCAAACAGCTAAACCGCTATTGATTCAGTTTTATTATATTAGAAAGGTGCCATTATTGAGAGAGCGTTTAGCTATGATTCAATAAAATTGATCAGCTTTTTACTTATTTTGATGGATCTTTTATAAGTCTAATCGAGATTTGAATGTTTTATAAATTTTATACTGTAAGTAAAATTCCTTATTGCACTCGACGCGTGTATAGGTTCTTAGAGTTCCGATATATTACTCCGATATGTTTCAAGGATTATCAACTGACTTTAATGTATACTACAAGGCATTTCGCTCTAGGGGGATTAATATACATGAGGTTAGAACTATTGAAACTGAGGCTTCAATCAAGGGATAATTTGCTGAATGTTTGGTACACTGGAGAATAATATGTAGATATTAATGCTAATATTGAAATCAAATTATAAGCAGTCGGAACTGATTATTATTATGATTTATGAGTAACTGTGAATATGTAGCATCTTCCTATCTAAATACGATGCTTGAATTATTTCCTTCTGTATTAATTATTTTTACCGGCTTTTTCTTTTGAGTTATCTACACGAGCATAATCATGTGATAGACTTAAAATGGATAGAGATTGTCAAAATAGCCGATAATCTTTTTTTTAATACCAGGAATTTCTCCTTTATTTGGGTGCGTTTACAAACATATAATATGAACTCTCATACACAAACAACCACACCCGGAACACGTACCTGTAGGCCATACAAATATTTTTTCCGTGCGGGAACCGAATCTAAGACACGTAGCGAAGCAACCAATCACTCAGCTACTGCACCAACCGTTTCGAATAGGGTATTTTACAAAAAAAACTAATTAGTCCGTCAGTTAGATTATTGAAAAATATTGGATACGTATTTTTTGTTTTATCAAATCAATAAAAACTGACGAAGATAAAATGCATCAAAGATCATAAATGGGGGTTTGTGACGTCACTTCGCCAGTAAAAGTGTACTGACATAGTGATGTCACACGAGTTTTCGACGCACTGTATCGTCTTCATTTTATGTTTACGTGAAAAAAGACAAAAACACGTGACCAATATTTTTTGGAAATCTATCTGATGTACTAATTAGTTTTTTTTTGTAAAATACCGTATTAATGTCTTTATAGCATGGTAAAACATGTTGAAAGCACTTTAGATAAGTAGTAGAAGGTAGATACACTATCTTGCATCGAAATGTGCTGTCTGATTGACCTGTGTGATGTAAGAAGCTACAGTGAAGGGACTTTATTTCAGTGAAGGGAGCATTCACCTTTGTCATGTAGGTAGCGTTGTTAAGCAAGATGGCCAGTTGACTCTTTTCCCCAATTACACAATATCATCTCATAATTCATCATCATCACCATCATCGTCGTTAGCCGGAAGACGTGCACTGTTGAACAATGGCCTCGCCCATAACGTGGCATCGCAGTAAACTTGTTAAGTACACGTAAGCCGCTGCTACTAGACTTCCGGATTTTCCTTTATTCGTCTTCTACGGCACCCTCGGGATATAATGGGTGGGTACTATTCTGGTCCGAACAATTCACGGGGTAATTAATGAGATAAATTGTTAAACGTGCATAAGCTGCCGCGTTGATATTTCCAGTTAACTAATCACAGCAGCGTCCGACATAGCCCAGCGAATCCACAAGTTGAAGTGGCAGTGAGAAGAGCACATAGCACGCAAAGCTGATGGCCGATAGAAACTTATGTAAACCACGTTTCGGCAAGCGTAGCGTAGGAAATCCACCCACAATAGTGATCCCCAGTAGTGATCATGAAACCAAGGGTCATTGTGGTCTTGTTTTTATTTCTTGGGCATTTTGTGGTGTTATAATTGTTTTTTCATTCCTTCTATTCGAAAAGTGTCGTTTTTGTCCTCTAAGCGGGAGCAAAGTAGCTCTTTTCTACACTAGATTTTTTAGCGGGCAGTAATGATATTTGAAATTGGAACATGTATCGTTTATTGAAATCGAACGCAAATTGTATAAATTATACTACCTATTTATATTCATGTCATTTTTTTTTTTAATTAAACTTATTCATTAATTACTTAAAAGTGTCTGATATTTTATTTTCTCATAGAAAGAGATGAAAAGTAGAGTATGACTTGAGAGCAACAATATTTTTCCTTCAGGCGGTGTACTTTGAATCCCTCGCTATGCTCAGGATTCTATTTTAGAATCCCTTGCTATGCTCGGAATTCTATTCTACAATCCTTCGCTTTGCTCTGGATTCAAAATAGCGCCCTCGCCGTAAAAATATTATTTTGCACCCTTGTCATACAATCTACTATTATTCCTCTAACGAGTTTCAGTAAAAGAGTACACTTTTAACCTTACTGGTTGGCTTAACTTTTAACCAATGTCAATGTTTCTCTTAATCTTCTTGTTATGCCAATGTTCTAAGTAGATTTGATTTTACTGAAACATATTGAAATCAAAATGCAGTGAGCATACTATAATCAAGTTGTTCCACTAAACCGTTCCACCAAACCCGGTGTTACTTAGCCAAAACAACATCTATTGAAGATTCACAATCTACATCTATTCAATAATCCCCATACGTACGGAACAGCTCGATAGATACGAACGTGTAAGTGCAAGCTCGGACGAAGTTGGTCGGTATTGTACCATTGAATGGACGGTTATGGCCAAGTTTGGCACTGGCTGGCATCGAATATAAAGCCGGGATGCTTTGGATGTCAGTTTTAAAAGTGAGGATGGAGCAATAATAATGTTTCAAAGGCATTATTTTTTATTTTGTATAAAGTGCAACGCAAACACGAAACTGGCGCATTTTGCCATTTTTGTCGCCACTCAAAACTATGATTGGTTTTGGAATAAATTAAATATATTTAAAGTAGGTATGTATCTAGGTAAGTCATCTACTTTGTTCCCCTTGACTTTTTTGTAGTTTACTAGTATTTAGTTGAAAAGATTGTATTCAGCATCTGCCTTTTTCCAACTGTTGCTGCAACATGTTAGAGAAGGCTTCCAGCCAAACCGAATGCAGTTGAATACCAGAGTTTTATTCGGAGCAGCTGCCTGTCCCCTTAACACCAAATTGTTAGACTTTCTGGCTTTTGACTACCCATAACGACTGTCAAACATCAGCCGAGACCATGTTGTTATGTTATGTTAGGGGGGTTTGGTTTCCGCACTTAGTCCGTAAAAGCTAAGCCGAGACCAAAGGATTTACGAATTTTGCCGGGGCGCGGAGGGGAATAAGATAGATGATCACCCAGTCACGGACTGACTGTGGCAAGCATAGCTTATCTTTGACCGATCGATCCGTGCAGTTTTTACTAAGCTCTATTGAAAATATTGTATTGATGTGTGAAAATTTGTACATTTAATAGAAGTTACGTGTAATGACATATAGTAGGTACAACTCACATTTAACGCCTTTAGTACACCGACGCGTTCGTATGCGGCAGCGAGTGACTGCGGAACTACTGCGTAGCGAAATATATGCGGCATGTTAGTACACTACAGTTTTTTCGCAAAGAAATGTCATTGTAATTTTCCCGTCTTTTTTTGAACTTTCCTCTATGCCACCTCTTTTTTGTATGCATTTTTATAATCTGCGTGGCCAACTGCATATAATTGGGGATAATTTCTAATTGTATTCAAAAACATTTCAATGGGCCATGCGATGCGAAACACCACTAGCGAAACGTTTGCGTTTGTGTAACGACGATTCCCGCAGTTCCTTGGGAAACAATACCGATAAGGACGCAACTATTTCATGTAGCTAGTGCTAGAGTGAGACATAGCGTATGCGAAATTCTACCATACTACTGACAGTTTTTTCGTTGTTTCGCTGTCGCATACGAACGCGTCGGTGTACTAAAGGCGTAATAGATTTATATATTTTCGCGCACAATCAGAGCAAATTTAGGAAAATGACTATAGAATTATTACTTGTTAGTGCTAGTCATCTTTAACGAAGACTGCATCTTGCTGATGTTATTGTTATGTTGTGATCTGATTGGTGACAACAGATCTGCTTTAGACGGTGAGCGCTGTCCGGGGTTGGTTGGTGAGACCTCTCGGGTTTATTTTTGTTTTCTTTCTCGCCCTTTCGGTATACGTCCGTTTCTTTATTTTTTTAAATTCCATGTTATCCACGACATGGAATTTAAAAAAAACGCTCAGACGACAATAGTCTGAGTTAAGCGTTGTTTACTATTTAATTATGCTTAAACTTAATGTTAATTTTGTAATGTACAACTGTTTTGTCCCTAATACATAAAATAAAAATATATTCTAGTCTAATAACGAAAATCTTACGTAGGTGTCTAAAAGTATCAATTATGTACTTCACATGCAAGTAATTTAATCATACGACAAGTCGATAATAATTGATACGAAGACGTTTTGATTGGAATCGTCCAATTATTATCAGTTTATTCTACCTCGTGTGTATCATTAAGGGTATATTCGTGTCTTAATTAATATTAAAGTGAATATTGTATGTAATATTACTAGTTACCCACGCTTCTTTGGAAGGGTAAGACACGTTCCGGACTCATTAATGTTTTTTCATGCTTAGTACTTAATTAATATTAATTAGTTATGTATTTTCAAAAAAAACAACAAGAAATAGCCAATAATAAATACCTTTTTAATGTTTTTTTTTACTAAAATGGTATTTATTATTTTTATTTATATCCGAATGCTGGCATTTTTTTCGGAAAAATTGACAAACAATTGATTGACTTTTCACGACGAATTTTTCGGACAGTGAAACTACAAGCATTTTGAGCAGGTTGCCAGTTATATTGGTAAACCAATATTAATAACTGTTTTTCTTGTTTTACAATCGCATCCCGTTTTAAAACAATATCGAAGTTTTTTTTTTTTTAATTAAGAAATGTTTCCCTACATTAAGAATTACTCCTGTATCGTATTTTATCAGGACTATAATCAAATTCTACAAGGCACACAAAGATATTTTATTAAACTTATTGGCTCGTAATTTCGTTAGGTCCTGGTCCCACCAAGCGTAAAATATCGGTATCTTCAATATGTTTCCGATATTAGGCGGACGCTGTTTTGCCTACTAGGTATTATAATGTGCCAAGTTGGAATTTAATGAAGTTATGGTGCATCTCGCCCAGTGGTGTAGGAAGTAAAATAGAGACCCTCGTCCGCTGCTGTGCGACTGTTAGCGGGCAGTGATAAGCGGAAGCGATCTGCTTGCAATGTTGGGTATATTTGTACTATTGTAGGGCATCAATTAATAGGTTAGGCACTTTTATTATTTTTCTTTGCATAACACGTCACTGCACGTCACGTTATTATCATAGACGGCATGACGTTATCGTGAACGGAAAATAAAAGCGTCTTCATACAACTCCACAAAGTCAAAGTTCAATTCAAATTCAAAATTCAAATTCAAATTTATATTGTGTTTGAAATCAAAAAATATCATAATAAATCACAATCATAAAATTAACATATTCAACAATAAATTACTTATAGAAAATAATACAACAATAAAATAAAATAAAATTTAATTCAATTCACGAAGTTAATACCATTAAAAATTCAATACTATTACACCAAAATATAAAAAATAAAACATTAATAATATAGCAATATTACCCAGTCTCACATTAATTGATACATAAGAAAATAAATAAAAAATTAAATTGTGGATATTAAAGTCACATCATTTATTTCAATTAGACCATTTAAAGGCACTTTTGAACGTCATATTGTAATATTTGAATCTAGTTGCCCATTCCAAATGGTAGTTTCGTATGGAGAAGAATGGGCAAGAAACTCCATACATACTCTTTAAAAAAAAGGGTGTTTACAATATTTTCATTTGTAAGAATGATTATGTTATGTGAATACGATGTACCTTGTATAACCATTATAACAAAATGTACCACACATTTTGTTTTCCTATTGTATCATTGCGGTAAAATCGTGAAGTGACCTGTTGTGCTACGTTGAATTGTAAAAGCGCCTATAGTGTACTGTTTTTTTAATTGGGGATTAATTTTGTTATGCAGCAACATAATACAGACAATTAAGTAACAGGAACTGAAAGAAAAACGTCCTCAAAAAAAAAAACATTCAGGAAAAAATGATTACGACATATTACTACAGGTTCTTCTTGGTTAAGAGTTTTTGTTTAATTTGACTGTGTTTTACACAGACTAGTTGCTCCTTGTATTATTAGATTTTAGCATTCCCTTACGACTTCATCCCCGTGTATGTCTGTTAAAAAGTAGCATAATTATATCATTGACCTCATCCCATGCCACCTACATACTTGACAAATTTCATTAAGATCGGTTCAGTTGTTTCGCCGTTTCAGATAAGAAACTTACAGACAGAAAGAGTTACTTTCACATTTGTACACAAACGATAGGCCCCGGCTTCGCATCGATAGCACTAATAAATTATAGCCTATAATTTTCCTACATCATTCCTCTTTCTATTGATGATAACCATAGTTATGAAAATCTGTACACTAGGTACTTTATTTATTTCTTGATACTTCATGCACACAGGTACAAAGGCGGGCTTAATGCCTTAGGCATTCTCTACCAGTCAACCAAGGGTGGTGAAGAGATAACATGGCAGGTGAATAGTTAAAAAGAACAACTAAGTAGACTGAATATTTAAAAATATATATATATAACTAATATAAAATATACTTATATATATATATACATATACACAAAAAGAAAAGACGTTTATGAGATGACTCTGCCTATTTATGTAGAAAGTATATCCGCAATTTCCGTTTCACTGCCCGCCACTCTATTCCCCGATACATATAATCTGGGTATCTTCAAGGCACGAGTGAACCGGTTTATTCTAGGCAAGCGTGCTCCACCTTAGGCCGCATCATCACTTAAGATCAGGTGACTTGCGGTCAAACGCAAGCCTATAACAATATAAAAAAAAAAAAAAATACCGACTGGTGGCCATCCTGATATTGAGAGGAAGCTCGTTCCAAAGAAGAATGGACTGGATATGAATGGAAGAGTGGACAAAATCAGAGGTATGAGAGGGGCACAGCAAGAGAAGATTATTAGTTGAATTATTCTTAGCGTGTGAAGAATGTAAATATTGAAAGTGGGCTATTAGATAAGAAGGAGGGGTCGGAGAGTTCAGCAGGGAGTAAAGCGTTGTCAACGCACGCAAACTTCTTCTATGACGAATGGGCAACCATTTAAGCTCAGACCTGTAGCTTGACACATGGTCATATTTCCTCAAGTTTGCTTTTTGATATATAACACGAATGAACAGAAACTCAGAAGGATGGGGGCTTTAATTTATAATATGAAGTGAAGTGTGGGTTATGCGCAAACTAGCTTCCATTCATAACTACAAATGTGGTGAATACAAAGCATTACTCTGCCAATAACACAAATTATCACAATAGATACTACATACCCTTCTATTGATTTCAAGTCTTCACTGAAACCTCATACTAATCAATTCACACTTGCATTAATATGTTATGAAATGGGCCTGATTCATTCACACGAGTTAGTAAAAGAAAATAATAAAGAACAATCGTTTATTGTCGTAGATATAAGTATATCTTCATCCGTACAAAAGCCTTCTGACGGTCGCCGTCGATTGTTTTACTATTGTGTCTGCTAATTAGTCCGTTGAGCTGATAAACAGACAACATCGATGGGCACAGAAAATAAACTATAATACATAACTGTAATAATGTAATACACAATATATAGGGTGACTGGTAATTAGTGTACGATACTTAAACACGTGATTGTGTTCATGATAACAAACAAGTTTCCCGAAGAAAAAAGTTTTTTGTACTAGTTCTCTTTTATCACAATAACACAACAGCCGTATGAAATTCACGCACGGGCACGCCTGTGACCTAAAGTGAACTAGTACAAAAATCATTTTTTCTTCGGGAAAGTTGTTTGTTATCATGAACACAATCACGTGTTTAAGTATCGTACACTAATTACCAGTCACCCTATATATAGTAGGCACGTAATTACTCTGACAAGTAGGCTACCACTTATCATAATGCTGTATTATAGGGGACCACAGCACAGCACGGGCTTTCTGTGGTCACCTAAAAATGTCGTACGGAAACCAAAACAGCAATTCGAGTAACAATTGAACAATCAAATAAATAAACTGTATTAAACTATAATGTACTATCATACCTAATGTCGTGATCGCCTTATGGTGCCCGCCTCTTAAGGCCTATGCACACTGCGTTTTTAACACGCGCCGTCGACGCGCGTTTCAGGAATGCGCTTCGTTAATTAATTAAAATAATAGAGATATACCTACTTAATAATAATAACAACAGCATAATATTGACCCACTTCTGTTATTATTATTATAATGTAGGTATATCTCTATTATTTTAATACATTAACGAAGCGCATTCCTGAAACGCGCGTCGACGGCGCGTTTAGAAAACGTGGTATGCATAGGCTCTTATGCATGTAGTTGTTCGACACCGAGCAAGTACCTACCTAGTACCTACTAATGTGACTTTTACAACTCATAATGTACTACTTACTTATGCCCGTCTATTAATAAACACGGAATAAAGTTACACCAAGCGTATTCCTCGAAAAATATATGGTTAATCCCACGATGAACGGTGGTGTAACTTTACTCCGCGTTTATTAACAGAAGGGTCTACGTTTTTCTTGGACATCACTGACATCGGTGAAGGAAAACATCGTGAGGAAGTCGCCACAAGGCCTTGTGCAAGCATGGTGATCAATGTTCGTGCCTTCTCTCTATAAGAAGAGGGTTTTGTCCAGCAGTGGGACAGTAATAGGCTGGTATTATTTACTAACTAACAAGAAATTAATCATTACTTACTTCATGTGATTTTATAAAATAAAAATATAATCTTATAGTAGACTAGCTTTTGCCCCCGACTTCGTCCGCGTAAATGTCGGTTATCGCGGAGGCAGATGAAGTCGCGGATTCAAAAGTAACCTATGTCCAGAGTTACTTTCACATTTATAATATTAGTATGGATTATATTTTTATTTTTTAATACTTGGCCTATTCACCTAACCGTGGCTCACATTAACCCGCTTGCAAACGGACCTTTCTTGAGAGTCCGTAGTGTAACTTTTAATGAATGGACTCGTAAACATAGTGTGTATCCGTTTACCAAGTTCCCAACTATACGTTTTGCTCCAAATTAATTATAACAGTGTTGTAAACCTTAGTATTAAACTAGACTTAAGTGTAGAAATAACATTATAAAGTGCCCAATCTTCTCTCACGAAAAAATTCAGTAGCAATTTAATAATTCATAATGGTATTTGCATGTCGCTGAAAAAGTTATTTTTTGTGTTACTATTTCAGATTCTCGTATTTTCAGACTGAATAGTTACTTTAAAAAGATGAAAAAATAATGACACTCGTATAATTTTTTTTTTTTATATAAATTTGGTTTAGAGTGGATTGAATTGTTTATTTATCAAGAGGTCGATTTTAAACGTAAAGTGCTTTTATCTACCTTTAATAACAAAGTAATTTATGGATAATTTTTTCGTGGGAAGGCTGTTTGTTTAGTTTGGATTATTAACTAGTACGAGTGAAACTTATGTATGATGTCGTAGACAGTAGGTAAACAGGTTTTGATGAAAGGATGAGGGAAGGTAGTATTATATAAAACATTTATATATAAGAGGAACGGCATAGGCAGCTAGTCTTACTTAATTTTAGAATAAGTAGGTTTCTTCTTCATGAAGAATTGATATAAGTTAATCCTTATTTTTTTAGAGTTACGATACTTTGTGGTCCAATAGGTAACCACGTTGATATTAGCATCATTAGTGTTTTTCATTTTCTTGTCCTACAAATTGAAGTTGACAATTTGATTTGAGCACTTAAGTAAATGGTCCATCGTCTGGTCAGGAGCACTGCACTCGCACACACACACACACACACACACACACACACATGATTGAATGAATGTATTCAATGCATTGTCTTTTTCTTAAAAATATTATGTAAGACAAATGTGTAAAACCAAATCACAACAATTTGAGCACAAACAAACTCTGCATGTTTTGTTTATAGATTTCCCAAAAATATCACAGCCAATTTATGAGTGACAGTAGGGTAAGTAGGTAGGTACATCACCTGTCATCATGTTGCCGTGTTCACGTCTAACATTTTGTAACGTGACGCCCAACCTAATGTGACAGTTTGACTTGATACCTTTAACCTTTAGCAGGCATTATGTAGTATGTTACGATTCCTTATGAATATTTGATACAGCGACCACAGAATATACGAATACAGAAGGCTTGTTTGAAACTTGTTAATTTGATAACGCGTTCAGAAAACTGATAGGGTTGCCATGACGTTATAGTGCGTCAGGCATGTTTGTGGTAATTTTTTTTTTTTGGTATCGCATCTCGCAGTTCAACCTAGGAGGTTGTCGGCCGCATAACCGGGCTTTCCTGTGGTGCCTTCAATGTGAAGGCTTCCAACCAGGGCAAAACACTTATAAACTAAGCGACTACACGCTACGGATATCCCCTGTGGGGTATAGGCCTCGGCTTAGGGCATTGCTGGAAGAGGGCAGCAAAGGGACAGGCTGGATCGGATTTCGATTATTTAGGGCCCAATTTAAAGCTATAGACTCAGCAGCGCGGGCTAGCACGAGCTAGGGTTGAGGACGAAGTTTGTGTTTTTTTTTTTTTTTTTTCTGAATGGCATCTCGCTGTTCAACCCGAGGGTTGGTTACTGCGCTTAACCGGACAATCCTGTGGTGCCTTAAAAGTGACTTTTAGGGCCTCCAGCCAGGGCAAAAACTTATAAACTAAGTGACTACGCTAAGGGCACCCCCTGTGGGGTACGAGCCTCGGCTTAGGTCGCCACTGAGAGAGGGCAGCAAAGGGACAGGCTGGATCGGGTCTCCATTAATTAGGGGCTATTTTAAAGCTAAGGGCACAGCGACGCGGGCTGGCGCTAGCAAGGGTCGGGGGGGGGGGCGTTACGGGGTCGTCGCGAGGGACCTCGGCGGCGAGGTCGGAATGACGGTAATTTGTGTCTGTGTTTAACTAATGTGCTAGTGGCCCTATTTCTTTCTTGAAGGAGGGTAATAGCGTCATCTGGATCGGACAGGACGAAGTTTGTGGTTGGCGCAGACTGTTTTTATACTAAAATGTGCAAGCGCGCGGCTTGCGCACGTGTCATTGCCAGCACCAACAGGGTTCTGAATATGATAGCTGACAGAGTTGACTACTCATAATTATATTATTAGTTCAATGCTGTAAACAGCATGTACCAACCTATAGTATTATTTACTAACACTTAGGTCTAAGAATAAGGTATAGAATTGTTACCATAGAAAATATACTTTCATAAATGTATGATTTTTACTAACCTTACGTGATGAGCCTCTCCTTCAAATAAAGATTTTATTGTTATTATTACTGCAGTGCCATTCTATACAAAAAAACCCTCCCTGATGCTATCTGTGCTGCACTTCATTTCAGGAAGATTTTCATAGAGATGACTGACTGAACTGCAAGAGAGGCTCATGCACGTATTTCTAGACAATACCAACCAGAAAGAAGCTCGTCCAGAGAATTATTTCTCTAAATAATTCACCAATACTTATCATGTGTCCTAACAATACTCCTTCTGTACTTTCTTATTCTATGTCGAAAGTATATGACAAAGCAGGCTAGCCGCCATTTTGAGAGGTCATTCGGCTAAAGGTTACATTTTGTAAGCTATTGGTCCCCCGCGGAGCAGGGTTTTTGTAACACTGGCTAAATGACATACCTTTGCCCTAAATATTTGTTGGACAATGTTGTTCAGGATGGAATTGTGTGACTTTAATATTAAATGACAAGGAAGAAAATAGGGTCTGAGTACCTTTTGGGATATTTTTTGCTTGTCCACATTATTATTTTTTTATCGACTGTCATCATTAATTTGTTTTTTTACTTAGATAATACATTTTTCTTAAATATTACGATGTAAGTACAGAATTGCAGTTTATGTAATAATTTATTAACTAAGTATTTCTATTACATCATTGTTCTCACACGAGAGGCGAACCTCTCATTTCAAGAAAATACACAGTAAAGAGTCTTTGCCTGAATTTTCTACGAAAGCTCGAGATAAGGTGTTGAAAGATTATATTGATTCTACATTATTGTTAACTTTAACTTTACATTTCTTTTTAAATTTGACTCTTTCGGTGTCTCGTTTTAAGCGCAAATTACTATATAATTATGACGTATATACATATATATGTATTTATTCATTTACTTATACTTCATGCCCAAAGGTACAAAGGCGGACTTAGGCATTCTCTACCAGTCAAGTCAGTCGTGTCTGATGTATATAGGACCCTATCAGGGTACAGGCGGGTGTTCAAGTCGTTAGTTGGTTTCATTACACCTATCTATTCCTAAATACGTACACGGGTGGTACTGTTGCCTCATTGGCGTCTCCTATAAGATCTTTGTGCTCCTTTAGTAGTACTCCGCTATGCCGCCATTATCCAGATCTCACTAAAATCTATGTAGATTTTCTAAACAAGATGACAATGTTCTGTGACACCTCAGTATCGTGTTTCCTTTGCGAAGGCACAAACAGAAACCTAGACCACCTAGACTTAGCTGAATATATCTTGGTCTTTAGTTAATTAAATCATTTCGCTTTGCGTGTCTCACCGGTACTTTGGCTTTACTTAGTTATGTCTGAAATTGCCCAGCTGTAGCCCCACGGTTGGGCTATTCTCTCTCTCGGCTCGGCAAGCTATCAGTTGCAGACGACTGTAAATGTTTAATGCAGTTTGGTCTGTTGCGAGTTATTGTTACCGTAGAATTTGTTGGAAACGTTAGAAATAAAATGTCTGAAGTTTGTGCTGTACTTTTTGTGTGATGGAAGAGTGGAGAAATAATCGTAGAGGTTCAGAATCTGATCAAGCCTCTCCCATCTCTTATCGATCTTGATCTGCTGTAAAACCTTATGTTAGCTAATAATTTATTATGTATGTTGACATAATATTTACTGATAGATTAAATTGAAAGAAAGAAAGAAAAAGCATTTATTGGCCCGCACAGGACAAAACACACAATTAATAGTTATAGGTTTTCCTTTTTTATTTTTTCGTGTAAATATTGTACATTAATAACAAGGTTGAATTATTATTGTAAAATAAAAAAGAAAAAAAAAACTTGAGAGGTGTCAAGGGACACCCGGATGGAACGAAGTTCCTTTCGATTAATTAGTGAAGGAATTGTAATAAAATTTTATTTTTTTTAAGTTATAATGATATTTTTTTTATTATTAACAAATATAATGTAATTAAAAGACAATTTAATTAAACGTGCCCGTTTATGTATCGAGCGAAATGGACTCCATATTGAGCAGTTGCTTCGATACAGGGAAGTGTAAATTTTATACCTAATAGGTAAGTTTTTTAATTAAGCCAAAGTTGATTAAAACTGTGTTTGTGAATAGCTCCAATTGATTTAAATAGGTTACATATAGCACCTATAGGTACCTACGCCTGCCTGCCTTTCTTTTTCTAGCAAAAGAGTACCTACCTACTCACTTACCTACTTACAACTACAAATAATTCGCCAATGATAAAAGTAAGTACCACTACCTACCTAGGTACCCACCTAAGCTCCCACTGGCTTAATTTAAACCAAAACATTTTAATCAAATCAAAAGAAATATTATTGTCGCTAGTAAAACCTAGAGAAAAGTAGGTACTCTGTGACCTAGAGCGATAACGTGCAGTGGTTACCTACTGACGACCGCGACCGATAGAAAGCTCATGATTACCAAACCCAAACTTTCAATAGGTACCTACTAAACAAAACATAGAAGTAGGTAGGTACAGTAACTACCTACCTACCTAACGTATTCTATGGCTTAATTATCGACTTAAAATTTACACTCGTTTTCACAATCCACACAGTCTCACAGTGAAAGGTGGACTTATCTCGTAGGTCGTTATCATCGGAATTATCACATTTATCACGCAATGATAATTCCGATGTCATTGAGGTAGGTACCGGCACTATTTGAGCGAATAAACTTAGGTACTAAACATATCGCCGTAGGTACCTAGTTCAAAGAGTTCGCCGCGCCGCCTTTAAATACATAAACATATTCTACGAAAAGCGAATTCGGACTTTATTTTGTAAACGTAAACGGTTAAAAATTGAAATTTTAGCAAACTAGGTATGATAAAATTATTCTGAGAAACGTATAGGCTGGTGCCCGACCGGACAATAGGAGCTATGTGCAACCGAATTTCACGGTTAATGTGTAAAAATAAGGTTTTAATTCTTAGTGTACAAAAAACATTGTTTCCTTCGATCCTTTTTCGTATTCACTGTAATAAGAAGTTGAGAATTTATTTTTTTACTTCTACATTGGTGCCAATTTTGTTGTGCACGAACTAAACTAATTTTAAGCTATTTATATCTATTTCTCTCCAATAAAATAAGAAAGAGACAGATATTAATAATAGCTGTCAATTTAAGTTGATCTAAAATGTTCATTCAATTATAGTTGTCATTTCAGAACGTATTGATTAAAAACACTGCTATGTTCAAGGGAAAAACTAATTTGACATCTCTAACTTAGTCCTTGTCTGTCGCCGTCCTTTTCTTCAGCTGCCTGGTAGTAAGAGATGCCAAAGGCCTAATTTTAATTTAGTTAGTGAACAAGGAAATCGGCACCATTGACTGATATTATTAATTTAATGAAAACCCGATTAACTACCAGACCCATAAAAATAATAGTTTTCAACTTTTTAATAAGGGTTTCTTTGCTCGTCCTGCGCCACCCACACTAGACTAAGGGAAAGAATAAGGAAGAAGGAATCAGGTTATTTGCCTTCGTAAAACTAACGTCGCCTACTTTAATGTGTTACTTATTTACCGTGGAAAAACCAATTACAGTAAACAATATTATTATAATAAAATAGAATATGCTCTTCTTATAGAAATGCAAACATTATGAAAAGATAGGAAGATACTTGTCATTCATCTGCACACACATCACATTCTGGTCAGCAGTGATATTCTGTATAAATCTCCCTCGATGAACTTGTTTCACTTAATGCCCTCAATGATCTTTTGGATATCAGCCGGTCCATGCTGTAAAGATCTTCTTCGGTGTATATGTTGTAGGGAAATGGTAAAGACCAGCTACAACAATCTGTCAAATTTATTAATACACACCCTAACACACCTCCACATACTCACTCTAACATTACTCACTCATTTACAGACATATTAACTCACATCCACACCTTATCAGTAAGCTCACCAATAAACTCACGCAATTGTAATGGTACCCTACTTATATAGCAGTGACACACAAATGTCCTAAGATGTACAAATACGATGTAATAGCTGAATCCATATCCCCTGAGATACAGGCTCACGCCTAGTTCAGGGGGTTTGGTCAATACTCTGTGCATTTTTATAAACCACCACAGAAAATTAGAAATATTATTACTCATGTACAGACGCCAGCACATCAAGCCATATCTAACTGTCAAATTTTCCCAATTAAATATACCTTATGCCTTTGTAATAAAGTTGAAAATCTATCAAAGAAATTTGACAGATTGTAGTAGCTTGATTTGCTGGCCTCTGTACCCCTAGTGTAATTTTTCATGGTGAGAAATAAACTATTTTTATTTTATTTCATTGAATAGATTTTCAACTTTATTACAAATTAATAAGATTCATATTCAATTGGGAAAATTTGACAGTTTCTTATGGCTTGATGTGCTGCCGTCTGTACAATTAATGTTACAATAACAACACTGTTGGGTTACATTTCCCTGAAGAAAGTTAGTGATTTGATCCAATCCTTAAACTGGTTTATGGAAATAGTAAAATAATCAACTAAACATGTTTATGAATTTGATGATCAATTCACTAACTTTCTTCAAGAAAATGACCCAACGAGTTATTATAGTATCATATGTCGTGATTTGACCAAATCCCTTAGGGATTCCCTTAGGGATTTGATCTAATCCCTAATTATACCATTTCCCTGCGACATATTACATGTGAAGTGAGTTCGAGGTGAGCTGTCATCCCATCAATGATGTTAGGGATTCACTGTTCACTTCACCTATATTCACCGAGGAAAACATCGAGGGCAAGTGAAACAAGTTAATCAAACAGTTTTGTTGCAATTTACCCTCCAATTTGCGGCACTAATTACTCTATTGCGCAAATCTTAAACAAAAACTTGGGTATTGTACATTGGTGCGCAATCTCGTGAGATTTATAGTGAATTAACTCATTGTGCTGTTTTATCCACGTATCAAAGAGTTTAGCAAAAATGTGATCAGGAACTGGTTCGTGAGATTAAGGCCTTAAGTATTATTATCCAGTATAGCCCTTGACACCAGTGTCTTAAAGCAAGATCAGTCAATGTAAACGTCGTCTTATTTGTGGTCATGATATTGTGTTTATTTAAACTTCATGCTGCCCGTGGGGTGTCCGGGCTAGAATAGCACCTCCCCACATTTCATCCGGAGGGTGTCGTCGAAGACGACTAAGGGAAAATCCGGAAGACGGGCAGCAGCGGCTTCCGTGTACTTAACAACTTCACTGCGATCCCCAAGACGACTGCCAAGCGTGGGATTATGACACCCCCCCCCCCCCTCTCTTATGGAGGAGGCCTTTGTTCCACAGTGGACGTCTTCAGGCGGATGATGGTACGGTCAGCAACGAAATTCGATTAACACTTCAAATTTTTAAATCATAATTTTTGAGCAGAAGGAAATACGGACAGGGTAGAAAATCAAAAGAAAATAAACCCTTGACTACGACCTGAAATACTGTAAAGTATTACTTACATCGTATTTGTTTTTGTGTCTTTTTAGAGGATATGAAAATGTAATAGTGTTAATCTACTTTTGATGCTGACTACGCAAAGGCGGAGATAATGCTTTATGCATTCTCTACCAGTCTACCAGGGGTCGTGAAGAGACAACATGGCATATCGTCATCATTCATCATCACCATCATGTCAACCTTTTGACGCCCATGACTGCCGGGCATAGGTCTGCCCCAAGGGGGGTTCAGCCGTAATCGCCATGCTTGGCCGATGCATGTTGCCGATCGCAGTAGGTGTTATGGCACTCAGAAGGACGCTGCTGCGCTCCGCATCCTCTAGTCAATATCCCTATGTCGCCTTCTACGACATCCACGGGTAGTAATGGTGTGGTGCTATTCGCGACCGGCAGCACACGGCTTCTAAAACTACTGGTTGGAGTCTGTAAAGTCTTTTGCTATTAAGAAACTCCTCTGGTCAATATCCTTATGTCACCTTGTACGACCCCCATGGGTAGAAATGCTATTCGCGTGCGGCACCACACGGCTTAACAAGGCATGTCACATGTCCTTTTATAAAAAAAAAAATACTAGTTGTGTTGAGCTACTATTGTTTCGCATAGGCCTCCCCTAAAAATTGCACAGATAGTAACTTTGATAAACTCGAAAGAGAATGACGTTTATTTTCAAAAATGTATGTAGCCTTTTTATTATTTCTCGCAGTGACTGACTCATCGAAGGTAAATTCTAAATTATCATTGCTACTAGACATTCGGATAATATTTACCAGTTAGTCCGTATAAGGCTGGGTTCATATTTCCAACTAAACTATCGTTCGATAGTTGGTCAATTTTATTTGGTGTTTTGTAGGAATGGGGCCGTCATATTATATGTGTGTGTTTTACATAAAGGTACACCTTTTAATTAATAGGAACTAAACTACTAATCACTCCCAATAACTTTAGAACATCGAGATATTATTTCCTATTTTATAAAGGTTTGTCACGTTATTCAATATGTGTATTAAGTATCATTATATGGGTTTAGAAACGTACCTTCCCTTTCTGCTACAATATGTAGCATATTTTAATCAGATAAACATATCTAATGTAAGTAAGGTATTTAGTATAAAATTACTACTTAATGTCTACCTATTATAATAAAAGTGAAAGGCACTCACTGACTAGACACGAAATCTCGAAAATTACTAGACTACTTTTAGTTTATAGACAGGAGTCGTCAAATAAGATCGGTTTTGACTTTGTGATTGACTTTGACACGGACGATATCGCGCGCAAAAGCTAGTTAAGTTTATTTAATTATGTAATTCAACTTACAGGAAATTAATTTGAGCGAATTTAAAATAGACAATACTCGACCAAGTAATGTAAAAAACTGTACCTCTTCCAGCGGTTAAGTCAAGGCACTAAGCTCAATCTAAAATGAGCTTTAAAAACACTAACAAACTGCAGACAGCATTAAATAATAACACAGTTATGTCTTCTAATCACGTACCATTGTGTTTTAAAGAACCCGATCACTATCGAATAATGGCCGTCATAATTTGGTACTAATCTCTAAACCATTACGTTAAAAGTTTAACATTCCTAATGAAAGGTAATCGTGAGTCATGGGCGGGAATTTGTTTGTTGAAGTTGAATATCGATGAGGGAGAAAGCTTAATGTTGTAGGTATAATTAATTCTATGAACAATAAACGAATTTTGTTCGATCGTAACGTAAATTATTTAAGGCGACGATATACGCCGGCGACCTTGAGCGACCAGAGCATCGTATGCGTTACGTCCAAAACTCTCAAAGTTTAGTCGAAAAAATTAAATGAAAGATAGTATTCTTAACTAAAATAAAGGCGTATACTAAAAGATAGATAATAAAATAGTCTATAAGATAGTAAAAGTTTTGTATAAATAAACCTGGTAGATTTTGTATGATTATCAATGTTTTGTCCGCGTCAGACACAACTTCACGATTTAATTAAACTATTTAATATGAACTTAATCAAAAATATTCACATACTAATTATGATTAAGAGAATGTTCTCGTTTAACATATATTTTTTCCAATCATTTACACTACATATTTTGACGTGAACGTCAGTTTAAAATCTGTAAAAGTCGCTTGTCGCTTGCCTTAAGTGACATTTTAATAACGCAGCTGAATAAGCTGGAGAATAATGATAAGGCATGTGTAAATGACACCGTGTTAGGTTGCTGACGAAGCAGTGAAAAGTGCTGTATTATCTGCCTTTTTTTTTAAATTGTGACAAGTCCGCCACACTACTCCCAAACAATTGCAACTTCTGCAAGCCAAAATCAACAGTGGCGACCACCAGCAACAAAGCGCCAAAGCAATGAAGCTCGACGAGTCTCAGAGAAACGATTCAACCGTCTTGGATCCTGCAACGAAATTAATCAGAACAGAACAGCGGAGGAGTAAAAAAAAACAGATTTTCCACTTCCCTGTAAATCAGGCAGGAGACAGAACAGAGCTAACAGAGCTTTGTGCCTAATAGACACAAAGGGACGGTTATAACTGGGAGAAGTCCAGTTTCCAAGAACTACGAATTACAATTAACAAGAAGTTTGGAGGAGTTCGGAGTTTGGATGTTGGTGTTGCTCCTACGTGAATCGGAAACTAACTGTCATTCGTAGATCTGCCAGAGTCATTATGGCTAGCCAGAAATCCGAAAGTCTGACAACCAGTCTTAATAAGGGGTATCGTGTTACCCAGTAACTGGGTTGTGGAGGTCAGATAAGTAGTGGCTCGATGTAAAACAGTGGTATTCAGCTGCTTCTGGTTAGACTGGAAGCCGACCCAAACATATTCAGAAAAATGCTTACCAAAACATTAAAAGCGTGAGTAGGTGAGTATTCGGTAAAAACAACAGGGATAAGTAAGTAAAATTAGAAATTAATTCTCACAAATACTCATAGATACAGCCAAATGGAAAGAAAGAAAGCTGTAACGTAAAGTGTCCCCAACCAGATGAACCGATAAAATTGACAACTGCACCGTCCCAAATTGGAGCAGTAAAAAAGAACCTCAAATATCCTCAGTCCTAATCGTACATTTTACCCTAATATTCCTTTGTTCAAAGGTTAAACGTAAAGTGCTATAAGCTACGACCACCAACGACCTCCTGTAGACGCACCTAAATGACTTTTGGTGCCAATGAGACAATTGGGCCTTGATTTAGAGGGTTACTTTCGATAAGCGGTAGGAAACAATAATTAAAAGTTTCCGAATACAGACTAGTTTGACATGACAGAGACTACATTTTTGTATTTATGTTGAATGTAATGCTTTTTGCTAAAGCAAAATATAACGCAGAAAAATTAAATAGCCAATTTACATTTACTTTGGATTTGCGCATTTCCATTGTATCATTGGTTCATGACGCACAAATCCAAGATAAAATAATTTTAAAATTATTGCTATTATTTTATTGAACGCAATATTTTGTTCAAAGTCAGATTAAACAACAACAAAATGAAGCAAAAATAATTGAATTACGAGCAATCCTCGCCATAACTTTGCTAACCGTAAAATTTTTAATTACTCCTTAACAGAAACAAAAGTCCATAAATTGGTGGAGTGCCATTCGGAAAGTTTTCTTTGCGGACACCCTGTAATAAAATTTCACAAGCGACTCGAATTTAATACGATTGTGTTTTGAATAATTTATCTGTATTATTCATTACTCTGGAACCCTTTCCCGCGCCGAATAAGCGCGAACTTCTTCAAAAAGTTTTATTGTTTACACCGTTCTTTGGAAACTCGGCACAATCGTTTGTTTGTCTCACTCACTCTGTTGCTTAATCGTGCTCCATCTCTTTCTGACGTGTGATTGCTTAGTCGGAGGCTGCTTCCTTCCTGCCCTTTATTGGATTGATATCGGATTGTTATTTTTTTGTTCTGTTTAGAAAATTGGCGTCGGGCGTTATTTTTTCGGGCGGTTTTTCCGGCTGCCAGGCTCTTAGAGGATTGCAATAGTTTTTGTTTCTTTTGGTGTTATGATTGAGTATCACTGTGTTGGTTGATTTTGTGTTTTCGAAATATCAATATTTTCGGTTAATGAACTATGTTCCAACACGAGCAGAATAAATTAAAGTGGTCTGGTTATTCACCTGTCTTTAAATTGAAGGCACACTATTCAATGAATTTGAGATATAAGTACCAATTTGAAGTTAAAGCAATTATCCAAATACGGTTTATTAACGTAATTCACAAAGTATTCAATTATAGTTTCTTTGAATCAATTTGAGTTGTCTCTATACAAAAAAAGAAAGTAATACAATTTAACATGTTTATTCAGATTCCACGATCTCACTCTCAAGTGTTTCTTTCAAGTAAGTAGTCTGGTTGTAATATTTGTAATACATATTTTGACTACATTCTGAATTTATACTAATATTATAAAGCCGAAGAGTTTGTTTGTTTGTTTAGTTGAACGCGCTAATCTCAGAATCTACTGGTTCGAATTGAAAAATTATTTTTGTGTTGGATAGTCCATTTATCGAGGAAGGCTATAGGCCCATGCGAAGCTGGGTCTGGTCGCTAGTAAGATATAATTTTGTGGTGGCATTATATTTGCCATTTTACAAAATGGAAAAATTACTTTTCTAATTAAGTAGGTAGGTGTAGATCTGCTTAATTAGAAAAGTAATTTTTCCATTTTCACGACTTTAACTTAAAAGGAGCTTTCCAGTTTCCCCTTCCAAAACAAAGGGATGTTTTAAATTTAACGTGTGCTTCTGTATACAAATGTGTGTCTGTCTGTGGCTTCGTACCATTCATAGCGCCGAAACAGCAGAAACGATATTGATTTAGATTTTTGTTGTTTAAAAGGTGACATGATCGAAAGGGTTCTAACCTAAGATTCAAGAAAATCTGTTCTGACGTTTGAAGATTATCAGCTCGTTTGTAGTCAATTAATGAATGTAAGTAGGTCTCTTCCACAGTACTGATCAAGTAAAAATTTGATATTCCGTTACTTTAGAAGAACATAGTACCTAACCTTGAACTGACGCTGAAATAGTTTTTTTTACTTTTTTTTAAAAGGTGTTTGTTTTTGTTCGGGTCCGGGGATTCTTCAATTTATTATTGATTGTGTATTTGATGTTTTCTACGAGCTAAAATAATTATTCATTCAGTTTTACCGCAGTTACGTTTACATAGTAATCTCGTGTACCTACTTTGTAATTTGCTACAAGCTTGCTGGTTCTTAGTAAATGTAAACATAAAATATTTAGCAATGTACACACAAAGTACCAAAATAGTGTTGACACGATGGTTCTTAGCCGCAGAGCATATAATTTCAGTGGTTCTTGAGAATACACTTTGTAAACATTGGGTGAACAAACTGCAATATAGATAACTACTACGACGTAGGTAAAACAGAGCAGAAGTTACATCACATAACAAGTTTTTTGTATAAAGTATAATGAACGGTATACTGAAAATCCATCCATATTATACTAACATCATATATGTGAAAGTAATAGGGGATATTACTGCAATGTTCTGGCACCAGAGTTTAAAGCGTGAAATTTTGCCTTTAATTGAGTTCAAAATTGGGAAGTGTATTATATTATTCAATAATTAAATGTATCAGTGCTGTGTATTTCGATGTAGAAATTAAGGGAATTCCAAAAGAAGAAAATGTTCTAAAACTTTGGGAAGCAGCTAAACATCACTCTAAAATATGTTCAGGTTAAGTATTTAGGTGAGATAGTCGCATTTACAGAATAATGTTCACATTTTTCATGTAAGACAACTAAATATGATTTTATTCTGAGCATAACCTAGAATCCACTTTCAAATGGCCGTAGGATGCCATGATATATTTAAAGTACAGATAAGTAAGTAAGATTCATTAGAACTTTGATTATATTTTCACAAAATACCTAGTTATTACAATTAATAACATAATATAACAAGAATACGAGGTTATGATTAACGGAATGTGCTAGTGGCGCCCTCTGCGCCGAGTTTCGCGTAATGTTCCCTATTACTCTGTCTGTTACATTTTCACGACGATACGGCATTGGTATGAATATAGCTTGAACCTTGTAAAAGGTCATAGGCTACTTTTTAATCCGCGAATTTGTCTGCATCCGAGATAACCGATATTCACGCGGACGAAGTGGCAGAAAAAAGCTAGTTTAAAAAATAAATAAAAATGAAATATGTTTATTTGGAGCAATAGAACTCATAGAGGTATCCATACATAGACTAAAATGACAGAAGAAACAGACAGAGCACCGCTTACCAAGTAACAACATGCCTACTACAGCATTGCCGGCAATCCAGTCTATTTGCGATCATCGGTTTGCGCTGCCCCGCACTCTGCGCACCAGGGATGTGCACACTTGCGTGTCATTTATGTTACTTATAATGTCCCACGTGGCCACTATTTATGTGTAGATATATGTTAGTTATAAGTTATTTTTTTTTACTATGCACCTGCCATGTTATTTCTTCACCATCCTTGGTTGACTGGTAGAGAATGCCTAAGGCATTAAGTCCGCCTTTGTACCTTTGTGCATGAAGTATAAATAAAATAAATAAATAACTGTTGGTAGGAATATCGTTTCCTGCTTAACATAGTTCTCGTTGGAAAAAATCGTACCTAAATATAGTAGTGTAGTATACTATGAGGTGACACTAAGTCAAGTCAGGGTCGCTTTACACGTGAGCTAGTCGGCCTATTCTTAATATTTCTTAGATAACGCTGAACCGTATGCACTGGCACCCGTTTGTGTATACCATTAACGAATTTAGAAGGAAATAAGATATTAGTCAAGAATAATCGTAATGTTAGCGATATCTAGAGATTGGAACTCCAATCTAGTTATCTAAGACAAAACTAAACAATGCTTTATGTACGTGTTATGTACAGTACGCAAAAGAGATAAGTATCCATGTCGTCGGGAATAGTTGAAAATTTCTTAGAAACCAATGGGGGCTTTCAAATGAAATTTTATGAAATCATTGAACTGTTTATTCTCTATAAATTGTATTTTATTTTATTCATAAAAACCTATCGGTTTCTAAGTAAACTTCAACTGTTTCCGGCGACATGGATACTTATCTCCTTTGGTGACCGTACTTTACAAATTTACCATAATTCTATTGAATGTTTTTCTTATTTTAATCATGTTTTTAAGTGGAAAAGCCGTTGGAGCAAAATAAATAAAACTTACAATAATTTTAACCGAAGTTAGCCTTCTGTATCTCTCTTTCTGTGGCATTATTCAGAGTTGTTTGTGTTGGCAATCGTAATTGACTTATATTTTGCATAGCTGATGCACACTAGGCGGCCTTGCGCCTTTTACAGTTCTTTGACACTTCACTTCAAAGGGTACTTATTATCCTGTGCTGAGCTAGTATCTCATTTAAGTTTATATCATCTATATTCTGCGGATCGTCGGTAGCTGTAGAGAGTGTAGATACAAATAGTTATTGAAATCGGGAATAAAGAAACTAGTTTACTGACTACTGACAGACAAATAAATACAAATGAATTCTTCAAAGTCAAAGTCAAAGTCAAACACCATCACCACTCCACCACCACCACCCACCACTATCCACCACCCACCCCACCACCACCCCACCACCCCACCATCATCATCACTTTAGCATACTATTGGTCCAGTGTTGGACATATTAAGCCTCCTTCATGGCATGCCATTGTTCCCGGTCTGCCTTCCGCATCCAGCCACCACTGACTACCTTCTTCAGGTCATCGGTCCATCAGGCTGGTGGGGGTCCCACGCTACGCCTACCGATCCCCGGTCTCCACTCCAGGACAAGTTTGCTCCATCGGCCCTCGGAAAATAGGCCATTAGAAATCTTAGTTTCGTATAATTTAGTCGCATTATTTAAATTTTGTAAATGTGAGTAGGTACTAGGCAGTCATTTATTATGTAAGTATTTTTATGAGTTTGCTATAATTCATGAGCACGGTGGACAAAGCTCTCTGTTGTCATGCTTACTCAAATGTCTCTCTTATAGTGGCGCGTGGGTTGGATCATTCGGTTCCATTCTAAATGGTTGAGCCAAGTGCTGATGCACGCGTCAGTCAGTTGAGATTGGTCATCTCTTAACTGCCATGGCTTTTATCCTGTTTTTTTTTTATGTCTTGTATTGCTCTTCGCCTACATTCTTTTCACATAT